>HG992180.1:13839507-19419507 GCA_905220545.2 Melitaea athalia
TAGTGCATGTCTAGACAATTGTAACTTATGAATATTCATAGTTTGAATTCGTTAGATATAGAACAACACAGTCATGTTACAGAGTTTTGTTTTCAGAAAGTTTCGAGAATAGAAACTCTAAAACTTTTCTTGAATTAATTCAGAATTATTGTCCGATAAAATTGTTTTCAAATCGTTTCAATAGTCCTTTATTGATATACGAGTATATGCATCCATGCATTAAAACTTCCCAGTCAAACTCTCTCAATTTTTGTTGAGTGGTTAGAGACGTATGTGGTCGGGCGTTATCCCGATGAAAAACCAAACATTTTCTGTTGATCAATTCTGGCTGCTTATTCTCAATTTCTTGCTTAATCTCATCAGCTGTTGACAGTAGAAATCCGAACCGATGGTTTTTCCCGGCGGTAAAAGCTCATAATTAATAATACCCTTCAAAACCCACCATATACTCAACATCACCTTATTTCGTGTCAACCGGGGTTTCGCGATAGTCTCTGCAGCTTGATCGACCTTTGACTACGATCTCTTTCTTACATACTTATTGCAGGTGATTGATTCACATTTCGTCACCAGTGATCAATCTCTTCAAAAATGGTTCGATATCATTACGTCTTAAGAGAGAATCGCAAATGAGTACACGGTCCGTTAAGTTTCTTTCGGTGAGTTCATTTAGCACACATATTATTCCGACCTTTTTTTATAGCCAGCCTTTTTCAAATGGGTCAACACCGTTTTATAGTCAATTCTCAGATCTTCAGCTATATCGTAACTACCTTAATGTCTATGTAGCTCCACTTTTTCTAAAATGTCGTCACGTCTATCCGTAACTGAGCGACCAGAGTGAAATGCATCTTTGACATCAAAATTTCCTGACTTAAAACGGTTAAACCAATTTTGTGCTACTCTTACTGATACTGCAATAGGTGCATAAACATCACAATTTTTTTCGCGGCTTGAGTCGCATTTTTCCCTTTTTTAAAGTAAAACTTTAAAATGTACCGACTTTTTTCCGACTGATTCACCTATTTCGGAGGACAGAAAAATAAATGAAAAGTGTCGAGAAACTGTTTTTTACTTTTTAATTTCATTTTTAAAATGTCACTTTTTTATGGTAACAAAACCAACCAGCTACAAACAATAGAGCCACAAAAGGTATTGCAACTTTATAATTAAAAAATACGAGGCCTTTTACCCCGACTTATACGTATTTTGATGAAGGCGTTTATATAGTCTTGCCCTTGTCGAAGCTCGAGCCAGACAGAGCGGCCACAGGCAAACGGAATATCATTACAGACATTTGCCCACAGGTATCGAAATTGACGTTTGAGCGTAGACACATTAATTTATAGATTAACTAGCGACCCGCCCCGGCTTCGCTAGCGTAAGCGCAAAAATGTGTATATTTACAACATCACATTAGAAACCTCTAAAATTATAAGTGTTCCTCTACTATATTATGCATGTATTATACATATAAACCTTCCTTTTGAATCACTCCATCCATTAAAAAAAACCGCATCAAAATCCGTTGCGTAGTTTTAAAGATTGCGGTTGCGGTTTTCTTTAGTATATAGGGACAGACAGCGGGAAGCGACTTTGTTTTATAATATGAATTGATGTAGACAAGAAACAATTAATATTATATAGAGCAGTGTTTAGTCTTATCTTGAAAATACCTACTGTCATGTCATCTATGACCTCATGTGGCACCAGACCTCAGAATATTTGCAAATCAGTCGTTGGGTGGAAAATCTATGGGCAAGTCAAGTTCCTGTTCTCTCATTCACCACAAAAAATTAGCTATTATGACTAAATGAAGGCAATGAGAATGTGGTAATACCTAACACACACTACATACTTACCACACTACCACCCAAATCAGCTATTATTATTAGCGAATAAAAAATCAGCAATATATTCAATGTTATGGAATCAATAAATATATTCAATCTTATTTTCACGATTTTAATTAGGTATGCCCCTTATTTATGTCACTTTTAAAGTAAGTGTCTTGAAAGCGTAATCGATGAATAACGAAATTAAATTCAAATTGAGATGTAAATAATAAATTGAGAACTAAATACGATGCTATAAATTTTAAGGGGTCGTTTTCCTAATCCGTAGTCTCTGAAATGCTTTCTTAAGATTAGATTTGAGTGCCGAATATTTATGTTTCTTTTTGTTGAGAGAAAATCTTTTTTTATAAGCAACCAAAACATCTTATCATTTTATTCGAGACTTTATTAGCATGGAATCTTAATATATTATGAAAAACGTAGATTTTGATTTGAAAAAAGAGTATAAAAATGGTATTAGTATCTACATACGTCATACTTACATTGTACATCTGACAGTAATGCTTAAACTATAACACATTTTTACTTTAAAAATTTCATTAAAGTTTTATAACATTCACAAAATCTTTGATAAGAAATTTAAAAGTTAAATGAACGTATTCAGAATTGTTGCCTACTCCAATTAATGAATCCTCCAATTTCTTTGTTTTTCTTCTCTTTATTTTAAAGTTTGGCCTTTCGTCATCGAATATATTTTTAATTGTAACAGATTTTAGTGAACAATGTTTTATACTAGAATAAAAACAGTATAAAGTTGAATGAACAAGGCTGAACAATATATTATTTTATATTACTAACTAGCTGACCCGGTGAACTTCGTACCGCCTAACAGTCGATTCTTTAATACTTATCCTTCCCGGAACCCCTCTACTAACACTTAAACTTTATCATATGGTATTAAAGTTCAAGTTGACTTTTAAGTATTATTACGAATCTTTTGTATGGGAATATAGAAAAGTGTTTATATTTTTGTGATCAATACCCCAGATTGATGAGAAGATTGGTGCGATCAGGTAGCTAGGACTTACCGAATTATTTTTTACCTTTTAGTCCATAGCCTAACTACATCATTTTTATTGCAATTAAACCGTTTAACTTAAAACATTTTTTAGTTTATTTTATTTTCAAGTTTTTAGTTTTGTTGAGTAGTTTTTAGATTAGTAATAGGTAAATATACCTACACAGTCTAATAAACTATATTCTACCAATCAAGCCCTTTCATTTGATTCCCATATTGAGGTATTTGTCGAAAATATGTAATCCACCATTTTGTGGCGGCGGCCATCTTGGATTTTTCATAGTGAGCCCTATTCTACCAATCAAGCCCTTTCATTCGATACCCATATTGAGATATTTGTGGAAAATATGTAATCCGCCATTTTGTGGCGGCGGCCATCTTGGATTTTTCATAGTGAGCCCTATTCTACCAATCAAGCCCTTTCATTTGATACCAATATTGAGGTTGTTGTGAAGTTATATGTAATCCGCCATTTTATATTGGCAGCCATATTAGATTTACAACCATAAAAAATATATTATTGTTGCGTGTTAGGGTTCGAACGATTTGGAGAGAAAGACCTTCTGACTCTTTTAGAGACTTTATTCACTAGCACTAGGTCCGACACAAGCACTAGGTACAACACTACGCACTAAGTACAAACACTAATCACTAGGTACACACAGTAAGCACTAACAATGTCCGAGGTCGTAGCCAATGTCGTAGGTTTCCGCTGGTATCACTTCTTGATCACTAGTATTCACTTCGAAGTCGCTTCGTCGTTAGCTCAAACTGAACTGACTCCGCTCGGCCTCCCCGGCCTTTTTATACCGGGCCGAGCCTACTCCCAGACAGTTCTAGAACGTTCGTGCGTGTACTCGATCCTGAGTTCATTCACCTATATGTCCTCTAGCGCCATCTAGTATTGAGTGAATGTTTTCACGTTGTCTTTGTAACAAAGTGGTTTGTACAGCACACAACGTGGTTCCTCCGCCCCCCGCTAGATGGCGCAAGCTCCTTTAATTTGTGTACTCGTAACACTACTCCCCTCTTAGAGATGCTCGTCCCGAGCATCGTTGTTACTGCCATGGTAACGTGCCAGACGGTCTATGTGTACCACTTTGAATGTCCCTCTTGGTTGCTTTTGAATCCTATAAGTCTCATCATTCATTCGGGTAACCACTTTGTATGGACCGTCCCACTTTGTCTGCAACTTTGGAGATTTCCCTTTCCGGCGGGTTGGGTTATGCAGCCACACCAACGACCCTTCCTCGAAGCCGCTTGTGTTCGATTTCCGGTCGTTAATAGTCCCCTGTGTCGTAAGACTATTCCCGCTGCATGCCTGGAGGATAACAGTTTTCAGGGTTTCCACCGCGTCAGCCAGAACTCGTCTCTTAGTTCTAGCTTTCATTCGTTTCCCTTGATCCCGGGCAGGGAACGAAGCCCTTTGCTTTTTCAGCTCCTCTATTTGTTCCTCGATCCTTTTCATCCTTGCCCTCTGGGTCTTCTTCTGCGGGCAATTGAGCTGAAGATGACCCCTCTCGCCGCACTTGTAGCACATGACTCCAGAACGTTTCTTCGTAGGAGCCTTAACCTCCTTCTGTGGGCAGTTGAGCTGAAGATGGCCCCTCTCGCCGCACTTGTAGCACATGACTCCAGAAAGTTTCTTCGTAGGAGCCTTAATCCCACTTCTGACACCAGTTGTTGCGTGTTAGGGTTCGAACGATTTGGAGAGAAAGGCCTTCTGACTCTTTTAGAGACTTTATTCACTAGCACTAGGTCCGACACAAGCACTAGGTACAACACTACGCACTAAGTACAAACACTAATCACTAGGTACACACAGTAAGCACTAACAATGTCCGAGGTCGTAGCCAATGTCGTAGGTTTCCGCTGGTATCACTTCTTGATCACTAGTATTCACTTCGAAGTCGCTTCGTCGTTAGCTCAAACTGAACTGACTCCGCTCGGCCTCCCCGGCCTTTTTATACCGGGCCGAGCCTACTCCCAGACAGTTCTAGAACGTTCGTGCGTGTACTCGATCCTGAGTTCATTCACCTATATGTCCTCTAGCGCCATCTAGTATTGAGTGAATGTTTTCACGTTGTCTTTGTAACAAAGTGGTTTGTACAGCACACAACGTGGTTCCTCCGCCCCCCGCTAGATGGCGCAAGCTCCTTTAATTTGTGTACTCGTAACATTATGTTGTATTGTCATCAAGATTAAGAGTGTGTGCCAAATATCAGATCAATCTGTCATCAGGAAGGGGGTAAATTTCCAATTACTAAATTTGACCCAAACACAAAAATAAATAAATAAACAAACTGGTCAAGCTAAATAAAACCGTTTAAAAAAATATATTATGTTGTATTGTCATCAAGATTAAGAGTGTGTGCCGAATATATTCAGATCAATCTGTCATCAGGAAGGGGGTAAATTTCCAATTACTAAATTTGACCCAAACACACAAATAAATAAATAAACAAACTGGTCAAGCTAAATAAAACCGTTTAAAAAGCCCTGCTAGTTAAATATTATATGCCTTTATAAATTAAATGTAAATGCATGTATTGTAGTAAATAAATTAGATATATTTGTTCTTTAGTTTTCTAAAGGATTTGTCAATAGAATAATGATTAAATATGCTGAAACAATTTGCATTTGACTGGTTTCCATTCAAAGTCTTTGATCGGTATATACGACATTAAATGAAACCATACATTTAAAATTACTTCGAAATATACTTATAGATATTTGAATATGATAATATTTTCATTTCAGAGTCGACAAGACTACCGAACAGCGTTTCTAAACTACTGCAATAACTCAAATCCGACGAACCTCGCTACGTATTACGATTCGCACAATAACTACGTGCAACAGCTGACTGCTACCAACGCCATGATAGAACAATACCATAAGCACACATTACCGACGATATTACAGGTGAGATTTATAAATAAAAAATAATATATATTCGTACAGATATCGTACAGTAAATTGCAAATAAAGTAATGATATTTTAATATTGTACTAACTAATCGGCAGTAATCCTGTTTCCTGCTCTACGGTTGTGGGGACAAAGTCTAATATACAAAACAAAAATAGGTATATCAGTAGGCTTTTGTTTATAATACAGGCGTTATATTACCTACTTTAGTAAAAGACGATCTTGTTTGTATGTTCAGTATTTTATATTTATGTATTTATTTTGTATTATAATATATTTCAGACACTTCATTATTCTTATTTTTAGCTACCTAATTCTTTAACAATAAATTAGCTGAAAATATTTATTTCAAAGAATCTGTTACATTTTTATTCGTGTTTCAGATTAGTATTTCACAGCAGTCTGTCCAAATAAAACAAAAACGTTTTCAGTCGATCTATTTACTCTGTCTTACGTAAATAATTGAACATTTTGCTGAAAAATAATGTATAACTCAAAGACTATGTGAAACAGAAATAATAAATCTGTCATTCAAGACGAATGGAATACTATGTGTATATAGGGATTTACATAAATACAGTTTCAAAATTCAATGTACTTTTTAAGATATTAATTATAATTAATATCTTCAGGTACCTATATTATAATTTTATTTATCATCAGAACTCTTCTAACCAACACAGTTTATATAATCATTTTTATTGTGCATTAAGTTTTATTATATTTCTTAACAATTCCTTTTTTATTTTATTATTTTATATTTTGGATACTTATGACTGATGGATCTCTGAAGTGACATTATACAGTAACAGTGTCCTATTGTATTATACTAGCTTCTGCGCGCGACTTCGTCGGCGTGGACTCCGCTCCTATTGGTCTTAGCGTAATGACACATAGCCTATAGCCTTCCTCGATAAATGGGCTATCTAACACTGAAAGAATTTTTCAAATCGGCCTAGTAGTTCCAGAGAATACTGCGTTCAAAAAAACAAACAAACAAACAAACAACCAAACAAACAAACTCTTCAGCTTTATATATTAGTATAGATTCTATATCTGTATGTGATATTTAGGTACTTAGTATTTCTTAAGTCTACGTTTTCATGTAGGCTTAAAATATAATTAATATTCTAAGTAAGCAGACCTGTTTATCATTCTAGATACATTTCGATTATTTCGAATTATTTCATTCATATGTATACGGATAAAGAGTTGATAGCAACTTATAAATATTTGATATGTACCTACACCCTTAAGCTGTTTTCATTCTTCCTGAACAAATATTTTGTTACAACAGACGTTTCAAAGGAGCAAATATCGAAATAAATATTTAGTTTGTTTGTGTAAACTTACACCCCTTAGGGATATTGATTTTGCATGAGTTTTTCAACAAAATAAATAGGTCTGTATCTCTTTAAAAAAAAATATTTTAGAATTTTTTTTTTTTTCGTCACTTGGATGTCCTACGTTTATAGCCGTACGCTATCTGCCATACACTGGCAATATCCAATGTCCAATTTTGTCTTCAAACTCTGAGGAATCTAAGCGAAGAAACCAGCGCAAAATTCTCTAACTACACCAGTATTCGTTTCCAACCAAACCAAACCCGCGACCGACGGATACGGGTAACGTAAAAACGGACATCTAGCTTTTTTGAATGTGTACCCGTAAACTTACATAAATATAATATAAAAATTTCAGTATATCATATTATGTACTTTAAACTTCATCTAACAAGTTATTTGTATGTCTTGAGTAAAAGTTCTACCCGAAGCAAAATAAACATAAAATACAATAAATTTCAAACAAGCAAAGTTATTTTGAAATTTAACTTCTGCAATAAAGTTTGTGAGTAAATAGATGCCTACTAGACGAAATATTTTAAACACGTTAAAAACAGAACTGATATAATAATATTCGAATCGAATTTATTAACACTATCAGTGATAGTAAAATAACTGACTTAGGATATTATAACATCATATCCTTCTTCAAAACGCACCTAGCTTTCCCTTGTTTTAAGTAAAATCATAATTATGTTAAAAAGTCTCTAATGATATATTTATACAATTTCCTTAAATTATTTACTTCATTCGGAAAACAAAAACCCACCTTAAAATTAAAATAAGTTTAATTAAATTAAATTAAGACCAAAGTGACCAATTCAATAAAAAAGCAATAAGGAGCTAATTTTTCATTACATTGCTACGTCAACTCACGCTAAATTTGCTTGACTTGGAGCTTATGCGACGCTAATTACATTACTCTTGCAAACGGGCCTTATCTCGAGTAAATGTGAATTTCAAGGGAGTTGGTCGCATTTATTATGGCATACCGTCGACACTACAGACTCCAAAAAGCTACATCTATATTATACCTACTACTACTATAATAGTAGCGTGACTGCTTAGTAAAAATAAAAGAAGAGATGTCAGATTTACGTTTTCAAGGTTATAATTTTTTTTTCTAAACATAATCCTTGACTCATGAGGTTTAAGAAGTTATTCCAGTGTATTTTTTGTATAAATTGGAAAGCTCATAATTATGTTACGCACGCTTAATTTAATCACAATAGCTCGCTCTGAACCCGCTTTCTTTTCTAATCGGATCTCTTACTCCCAAAATCTTATTTCACCACCCTAATATAGACTTTAAACCTTAACCGGAAAAAAGCATTGTTTGTCCTTTTTTGTCAACAATGATTTGCATTATTAAGCTTAGTCGAACAAAGTAGGAAAGAAAAACAGTAAACTTAATGTTTCTGAAAACGACAAATAAATTTTTTAAATTAGCATGTCGTTTTCTTGCAAAATATTTTTTGGTAGGTATACTAGCCGACCTTTGCCCACTTCGTTGGGCGTTAATTATTTTTGTGATGCAAATATATAGTAAAGTTTTCATCTCACTCGCATTTCTCCGACTTGATTTACATATACTAATATTTTTACTGAATTTTTTGTTCAATAACAATAAAATATAGCCTATATCACTCCTGAATTAAGATTACCCCATACAAATAAAAAAAAGTTAAAAACTTTACCTCTTTATAATGTTAGTATAGATTGTTCGTTAGCAATTGCATACACAAACCTTATTTTATTAAAATTTGCAATTTACCGGTACGTAAACACAACCTCAATTGAAGTGTAAAACAAATATTATCCTATACCATTTCACTCAGTCTCTCCAAACCTATTAATCTCGATATGAAAGGCTTCAAGCGCACAATAGAAACACGAACAGATTTTAATTAAACTGAAATTTACTCGCTTTAAAGCAGGATTCATGCAAGATGCATCCTGATACGGACGTCTTTGTGTTATTATAGTTTACTCGTACCCGTTTCTTTTTTATTGCATTTCGCATAACCTCCGTTCGTTCAGTGTTATAATAACTTAAAACAAATTTATTTTTAACGCTTTGGCAGTCCGCTGCAACTTAAAAGTATCCTATTATTTATATGTAGTAGTAAAATTTATATTTTTAACTTAATTTAATAAATCCATTTATCAGCATAAAATCATTAACCGGTCTGATTCAAATCAAATAAATAAGTTACTGTAACAAAAATATGTAAAACAAACAACTTTTGTTTGTCGTTTTAAAGTTTACTTGGTTGGTACATTTACGATATACAAAACGTGAGTTTCATTAAGTGAAACATAATTTCGTTGCCTAAAATGACAAGATGACACGGTAAACGCAGCTACTTCATCTAATTCGTTACACCTAGGACAACGTAATAATGACACAGTCCTACTTAGTCAATCTCATCTTCAAGCGGTCTACTCTCGTGAGCAGACTCAGCAGAGCCGTTGCTACTAATAAATTACAAATATATCATAATTTATTATACACAAATATTGAAGTTATTTTTAAAAAAAGTAGTTAATTCTTAACCTTGGTTTTTCTAAGTTATTCAATCCGCCTTCCTTATAAAGGTTATTAACACAAATATTATACATTTGATTGTTTGGTTCAGTCGGCAAAAATCTATTTAACCACCAAGCTGCACTGCGGCTTAGCGGATACATTCTCTACAATGAGTGAGGATCGCTACCAGGTGTGTACTACAACGGAGGAGACTCACAAGGACATACCGAACCGAAAACAAATATTTGTACAAAAACCAATAACAATCCCAAACGACAATCTAATCATAAATAATTAAAAAAAAATAATTAGATTCTATATTTAAGAGCCTTTGGGTAAATATAATTACTGTACACGCGAAAAAAAGCTGCGAAAAAGCCAGTTCATCAAAATTGTGTCGTATCTTTTTAAAATAACGTTTTGTCATGTATAATTAACTATTGTACTTTAATTTCAGGAACTGGAGGAAATTTTGACTGACGTAACCACTGCCGTCAGCGACGCAATTTGTCAAGAGGGAGAAATAATAACTGACAAGGTATGAGGAAATTTTTATTAGGTAAAATATAATTATTACTATAAAAAACTGTCACAAAACTGTACGTATGCAAATACATATTATTTAAAATAGCTAGCCGGCAAAAGGCTATGCTTTACTTCTGAATAATACAATATTAATACATTTTTAAGTGATTTAATGTGTAATACTTTTTTAAGTGATTTTATGTGTAACCTACATTTATATTATTTTACGAATTCGAATCTGATCTTCGGCGTCAAAGTCCTTTAGTCAAACGTATACTATTCGTCGTACTTTGTACATAAAAGAAATATCCTTTATATTATAAGACGTTGTTGTGTGACAAAAGATTGCTATTTTACTGTTTCATGATTTACTCATGTGTAAAAAATAATTGGGTATGCCCGTAAAGGGGACTATTTCGCAGTGACTAAGCGTACGAATTTTTTTAAAGAAGAAATTTATTTCTATGTGACAGAAATTTCTGCATCACTTTTTTTTTTGCATTAATCAAGTTCTTTTCCCATTGTTTCAATGTTAAAGACGTCTGTTATATTCCACATATTTTGAATTAGATATTCAAGAAAATTTGTTGCTTTGTCTTAAACTCAATTCATTAGAATTATTTAATTTATTATCATTATTGAAACCGCATAATTATAAATAATAACACTTCAAATCAAAGTCAAAATTACTTTATGCAAGTAGACTTTAAAATCGATTTTAAACCTTCACTGTAACATATTATGTTAAAGTGAAGATACCTCCAGATTTTCAGTGATGATTATACTAAGGATTATCAGAAAAAGATTCAATAATATTTACTCCTGCAATTGTCAATAGGTACACCGTTTATAATTAGAAATTTATTCGTGCATCGAGTATGAAAGCCAGTTTATACCTCCACGCGAAACGTACATCAAACTAAATTAATGGCGTTGTTGTGAAAATGACTTTACAAGCATTTTATGATGCTCTGAAATTACCTGGTAACTTTTCCCTTAAAGATACATTTATGCGACATACCTACTGGGAATTTTACGATCTTAACTAATTATTAACACTCACTTCGATGTATCGACAACAAAGTATTCAATTTATTGACTTTACAAATAACATAACGAAATCGATTTTAGAAACCATTTTCTTATAAAACACAACGGCTTTCCGTTCGTTGCAAAGTTCTATTCTTGACGGATTTTGAACAGTGTAGAGTTAGTAATAAGATCTTTGGCGTAGTGTAAATCTCTTAAAATAAAAAATTAAAATTAAAATCTAGGTATAATAATATCTAGATTTTATGATTCTAATAAACTATTTGAGGTTTCGAAAGACAACATAATATCATTTTGAAATATTCTAAGATCTCAAATAAGACTACATCGTATTTAAAAACTTATTAAGTGAAAAATTAAATCATATATATCCAAAATATATAATCCAAATACATACAACTCCCCTAAAACTAGATTTGTAAGGAAAATAAATCCAACTCAATAATCCGACTTCAATCAATTGTCAGTTCCCTTAATGTATACGAGTACTCTCAGCTACGATTGCATTAATTTTAAGCAATTTACTGTCGTCCACGGTAGAGTTCCGTTTATCAGCTCCGATGATTTAAATCGGATCTTCGTCAATTTATTACGTTCAATTTTAAAGACTATTAGGATAAACAAGAAATATTTTAATAAGAATGTTATATTTAAACATCGTAAATAATCATATTCATAAATTCATAATACATATTGTAAGTATTTTTATTGTTCATGAAAACGTGTTAATATTGTACCTACATGAAAAATTAAAATTAATTTCTAGTACCTAGTCCTATTTTTTCAACTTATATTCAATATTTTTGCTGAAACGAGAGTCATACATATGAAATAATTATGTAATAAACGAGAACATAAGATGTTTTATTAAAAGACACATAATAAAGTTTAAATTAGTTAAAACTTAGGTACTAAACCAAAATTTTTTAATTTCTAACTATCTTTTTTTCTAACAGAGTAATAACCAGCTGCGACGGTATGAGTCTCTCTGTGCTCAAGCGAGAGCTGTTTCAAGCACTGCGGATTTGGCACATCTAGCGCGTACGCTCCTGAACAATCAGCCGCCCATGAAGACGCCCAAGCGAGCTTTCTTACCACCATACCCTCCTGAACCAGACGACCCACCGCTAGATGTCGCTGCGGTAAATAATTTCAGTCGATTTATTTATAAATCAATGCTTACCACTATATATACAGGATGTCCCGTAATTAATGGATAATCATGAACGTGCGTGTGCGGAGGGAGAGGTGGGTTACAAAACCAAAAAAATTTTTTTTTGGTTTTGTAATCCAAAGAAAATTTTATATATATATATATATATATATATATATATATATATATATATATATATAAATCAATTGCTGTTCGTTAGTCTCGTTAAAACTCGAGAATGGCTGGGCCAATTTGGCTAATTCTAATTTTCATCTTGAAATGTTTGTGGAAGTTCAGGGAAGGTTTAAACGGTGAGAAACATAAATAATAATTATGTAACGGAAAATACTAAAAACGACGATTTAATTTTCCAATACAAAATGTTCCTAGCGGGGAATGTCTTTTGTCAAAAACGTTGTCAATTGGTTATCAAATATTTAGAGGTGCGTTCAGAAAGTGTTTTGTGTATATTTTTCACAAAAATACGTATATAGGTAATACGAAGTTCACCGGGCCATCTAGTCATTTATAAAATTTAATATCTATATAGCTCTAAGCTCAGCTTGATACTATTGCAAAATCTAATTATACATACAAATATCTACAATACATGACATTTATAGATACCTACTTGGTTTGCACACGTATTAAGCTTAATGTTATTGTCTGCGTCTTACTTCGTCTTATTACACTAAGCTGGAGTATTAATAATATTCTGAGAGTCTTTTATTTATTATAAACGGAGAGCAATACGTAATATATAATTTGGTTTTGCAATATATTATATTAGCTGTGTCCCGCGGTTTTACCCGCGACAATTTGAGAAAACAAAGCAATAAAATATATACTAAAATATATAGTCTTAGTCTTCTCGGTAAATGGACTATCCAACACAAAAGGAATTTTTCAATTCAAACGAGTAGTTCCTGAGATTAGGGTACTCAAACAAACAAACTCTTCAGCTTTATAATATTAATATAGATAAATAAACTAAATAAATGATAATGTTTATCAACTCAAAATATAGATTAGGAAACATTTTAAGTAACTGGTATCCTCGAGAGAAAAAAGTTCCATCTCACTAAGGACGATAATGACATACCTAAGTCATTTATTAATGGGGACCTCCAAATGTTAGTGATATATTATACTTCGTTATAATATTTATCTAGAAGTAATGTGATTAAAGACAATTACGTTGTTATTGCTGTACAATATTCACATTTGTGTGTATTAATAGCATTATTTAAATGAACACTCGATTTTGTCTCTACATAAATTAGTTATATCTGATTGCATAAAATGTATCTTAATTTTTTTCCTATGCATGCATGCTTCTCACGTCATCAGTTTTACGTTTCTATGATGTATAGTTACTAAAACTTTAAATCCCGGCTTCTATATATAAAAAAAACTTTACTTAATTGTTATTGGTGTTCAATTTCGTACACAAATTTTTCGAAAGTTCATAATAAAAACGAAGCTTTTTTAATACCTAACCTTTATTTTCTGGCTTTAAATGAAATCTTACTGCTTAGTTTACTAATACCGATAGTTTCAATAAATAACAAAAAAAATCGGTCAAGTGCGATTTGGACTCGCGCACGAAGGGTTCCGTACCATTGACTAAACTAAATATAAGTAAATTTTCTGTAAAATATTTATTTAATTGTGACGCCATCTATGATGCTATTAGAAAACTATTATTAGTCTATTGACGAAGTTTTCCTAATTTCTGATAGATGACGTTTTAGACCTGCGGTCGGCCCGCGGGCCGCACGTTTAAACTACGTATAAACATAATGTAGTATATACGTGTACGAATTAAATTCCGTATGTTATATAATGACCAATTATACATTTATCAGGTAGAATCTAGGGTTAATATCATAAGTGCGCCCGCCTTTAGTTTATTTTACCATCTTGTGGATCTTGCCTGCCAAAAGGTTGCCGACCGCTGTTTTAGACTAATAAAAAATTGTTGTTGTAGCGGCAATAGAAATACATAATTTGTGAAAATTTCAACTGTCTAGCTATCGCCGTTCTTGAGATACAGCCTGGTGACAGACGGACGGACGGACGGACGGACGGACGGACGGACAGCGAAGTCTTAGTAATAGGGTTCCGTTTTTACCCTTTGGTTACGGAACCCTAACAAAAACAAAAACATTTTATAGATTATATACTTTTAAATTAACAGGAGAGCATGCCGCCAGTACTCCGTGGGGAGATGTTGCTCGATCGTATGGGCGGCGGACAAGCGAGACTAAACTACGAACAGCTAAGACAGGACGCCCAAGATCTGGAGTTGCAAATAAAACAACTACAGGTACTTTTATTATGTTTACATAAAACTATAACGTATTGTCACGCAGCTTCTTAAGCAACAAGTCGAGTTGTCGCGAGTTTTTTCGTAGAAAGATCATACAATATTTATGATAAACTAACAATAAACATTTTTCTCCAGCCAGAAACGGTCGAGTTTTGGTATGATAAAAATGTTTAGAATTCCCTAATGTGTGGGTAACACAAAAATAAAATCAAACTAATAATAGGTTATTGATAAATATACCTATAATTATATGTCCATCTGTACATCAGCCTTTAATAGTCCACTGCTGAACATAGGCTTCCCCTATAATGTTTTCCTTGCAATATAATTATATGGTCTGCCCATTGCCAATTTATATATATTCGTTTGGCTATAGATTACATTATGCAATGCGATTAGAAAGGACCCCAAAAAACAACCAATTAAAAATATTTGCATATTAATTATACCGCTTAGCCATACCACGCTGCTCCATTGATAAAATATAACAAAAATGTATATAAGAATGGATGGATGAAATATAACAAAATAAACATAATTAACTTCGTTCAAAATACAAACAAAGTTGCATAAATTTATTCAGTCTTCTAGCGTTTTATAAAACACTTTCCTCTCATCATGTAATAAAAAAATGTATTTTAATCTAAAAATGCAAGCGTTATTTGACTAAAACTTGCGAACAGTGCTTTTAAGAGACAACTTTGTCCATTTAACTTTTAATGTTAATCAAAAAAATAAAATATCCCTAAGCAAACACAAAGAGCAACAAAAATGTAGTTAAATTACGTTGTCTTTGAAAAGCGTCGTCGCGAACTACAAATAAAACATAAACAATTAGGTACTATTAAAATACTATTCTTTCGAACCTCAGTTATAATAAAATAATGTTATTTTGATTAAATAGTCATTTATTTATACGCATTTTTTGTAAAATTGTAATATACATTTAAAAGGTTTTGTGATTACTTTAGATTTTATTCATGAACACATTAAAATGTATAACGTTTTTGCAGGATGGACTGGATGCTCTAGCACGGCATCAGGCTCGAAGCCTCGAAGGAAGTCTGTATAATAAGGTCAACGAAATACAAGTAAGTTTTGATTTACCTGATCTCATTTTTACGATCAAATTATAAGTGCTTCGGTAATCGGTATAATAGTGTTCAACAGATATAAAAGTTTACAATGTATTTTTCAATCAAACTCACTTTAAAGTTTATAAAGTATTTTTATTTTTCTATAACAAGTGTGAATTTAAATAAAAATGTATTTTATTAATTAAGTTGAAACAGGCCCTTACGGCCTACTTTACCTCCTGAGGTTATAAGCCTGTAATTAACGTATGTGCAGAATAAACTTTATAACTATCGATTAATTCGGTAATAAAGTTAGTAAGTAGTAAGGTGTAGGACACTACACCGGCCCTTAAACTTTTTTTACATTTTTGGTTTAAGGTCTAGTGTAGTTTTAGTAGTTAGTAGTAGTGTGGAAAAAACTTAGTAGTAGTGTGATCTGGGTAGGCGATTGTCTATTTAACAATATAAAAAACAAAAAGTTTGTGTGTCAGCTCCGACGCACGACTGGAGTTTACTTTTTCAGATCGACAGTCTAAATATGCACAAAAAAGACTTTATAGTCTAAGAAAAAGATTAATACCATCAGCAACCATAGCAAATGCTAAATTAATGAATCAAATATCGCCATTTATCTATGGCATTATTAGAAAACGTCGTAACCGATACCGTCGTAACCGTCGTAGCTGGTACCGTCGTAAACGTCGTGAAAGATAGATGGCGCACAAAAACGTTACGAGGTCTTTTTTTCGAAATAAACTCCAAAAAAGGCACAAATAATAACTAAACTAATACAATTAACGACCTCTTACTGAATTCGATTTCAGGTGTTTTTTTTTTTACTAACTATTTAACACCTATTTATGTGTGCCTTCCTAAAGAAACCTGCTTTCCAAGAAAGGTTATAAAAATAATCAGGCAATTATTCAATTAAACGCAGCAATAACTATAAAAATGCTACCCACCCAAGCTATAGAATTCTCTCTCTCTAATTAAGTAGTGAAAATATGAAAACGTGACAGCGCCATCTACTTTCGCCGAACAAAACTTATAAAACTGAAGCGAGCAGAGCCATCTATTAAAAATTACGTAGTATTTTTACGAAAGACCCGTAACTAAGACCTTTTGTTGTTTGACATGGTAGGTAATTGGTACACTAGTTGGATGGCAGTAGTAGCTACAATGTAAGGCAGTCTTATTGAGTTATTATTAGTATGGTCCGGGAGCCAGGTACAAATTCGGTCAATTATTTCTTCTCGAGCGAAACTTCGTAAAATGAATAAATGAACCGTCAGCTGCGACTCCGTGTGTGGGGCGGGCAGTGTCAGCTTCCCACGCATGGAGAAAAAAGTTTTTAAGTCATTTGATCAGGAATAAAAATTAATGTCAGCTCGCTGAATCTCAGTGGAAAGTTTGTCAGCTGGTACCTATACCGAATATTGATAACATAAATCCCTAATGTATTTTACTAATTTTCGATTAGAAGGGACTTGGTCATGAGAGTCAAGTCCCGTTCATAACATTTTTTATTATAAAGTATAGATTTAGAACCATCATAATTATATACTTTGGTCTAGCTTTGATAATTGAAAGGTACCGAATCGGAAACCCATACAAACAAATGTAATATTATACCTAAGTATGTATAATGTATTATTAAAAATATACAACATCCAGTTAAAAAGTTTTACGTTACGGTTAATATACGAAAAGGTACAGAAATTATAAAAACAATTAATTAAGAAAATAAAGCACGTTCAAAGTAAAATAACTAGAATATAAAATATTTAGTTAATTATTCTTTTCCTGAAACTTTCATTCATTAAAGGAATTAATTGTTTGAACAATGTCGCTAAAGATGAATAAGCGCTCATTAGATTGTTTTTTGTTTTAAATAAAAGTATAAGAACTCGTGTAGGTATTATATTTGTTTTTCTTTGGAGGTACTAAATACAGATTTTTGTTACAGGAAGAAATTTCTGTAAAAAAGTACGACTATCGGGCTACTCAGCTTCATCTTGCTGCAGTTAGAGCTCAGGTAAGTCAGTAAAATTTTCTTTAAAATAAAGCCTTTGGTAATTGATCCCAAGGTATTCATATAGGTACTTACATTATATACTATATGTCACTGCCCGTGTGGGGTTGTATCCTAGCCTACTTGTAATCCTTGTGAGCTTTAGACTAGCTTAAGTGAGAAAATTGTCACCCAGTGACCAAAGCTCTTTTACAAGTGAAAACTAAAATAAAAATTTTAACTTTGGTAAGTGAGGTTTTTAAGATTTGTCATATTTAGTTATATTCATATACATATGGTTGTAAATATAGTAAAAGTATTCATAGTTACAATTACTAAGACTTTTGTAAGAACAATGATGTAATTTTCGATAGGAATACCCCTTTATACCGTTTCTCATTATTGAAATCCTATTTATGTTGTAAATTCTATGCTCAGCCCTGAGCCATTAAAATTCCAGAACTTACAGGAACTAGGGCTTCTACATACTTTTACTCATGTCTTGTATTGTACAATAGATGGTAGAACCGCCAACAGAAATAAAATTGTAAATCATATTGTGTAACATGTTATGCACTCTACTCGTACAAATGCCTTAAGCTATTAACATAAAATCTCCATTTTAAAACCAGTAAAAATAAAACACATGTACTTAGATCAATTGAAAAGCAGACCTTCAACTTCGCAACAAAGATCACATTCAACGTAAATAAATGCTCGACCGCTTCTCGGGATAGTGCGCATGCCATGTTGCGACAAGTCTCCGAGCCATGCGGAGCGGGCATACGAGCTCTAATCAATATATTTCAATCTTTCCCGCTATTTATTTTCGACCCCTTACTGATTAACTATATTCTTGAATTATACCGTCTATAATTTTAGTGAAAAGTGCAATTTCAAAAAGTTACATTTTCGTGAAAATTTTCAATTGATCCTTGTGAAAGGGTAAGTAAATTGCATTTTATATAAAAGTATTCGTTAAATTGCAATAAAAATGTTTTTCATATAGATACAAAAATTAATTGAAAACACAATAACTTTTACAAAGTGAACAGTGTCGCATTGCGCACAGCCTCCCACTTATTCAGTCTGAATCTAAGATGAGATCTCGCAGTCTGACATAACCTACACATTATCGCATCACATACATTCGCTGTGTACATTTAAATAAAAATATCTCAGAAGTGTATTAAATTGTTATCGAGCGAATCCTATTCGCCAAAATTACGAATCAAAAAAGAAAAATTAAAATTCGTGTTAACATGGGTTGGATTTCTGTAAAGAACTACAAGGGTTGGATTTCTATGAAAAAACATATGGTAAGTCTTAATTGTTTTTTTTTTATTTTAACGCTCAACTAAAAAAAATGTGATACTGCTTAAAATATTGTTATTTGAATAATAATAATAAAAAACTACTAGTAAACAGATTAATACGTAAAGATATCAATAAAACGTTATTGGTACGACAGTTAAATAAGGATAGTTAATTAAATCCTTCATAACTTAATTATGTTTACGAAATAACTAATTTAATAATTATATAATTCTTGGCAATAACATTTTTTGTCTCAGTTGTTTTGAGTTTTTGACTTATAAAACTTTAACTTTAATATGAATTTATAAATTACGAATTTTTTTCTCGCGTATTTATATTATTAAACAATATAATTATAGTTCAAATTTAATGCTATTTACGGCATTAAATTTTATTTATATAAGGTACCTGCGGCATATAAGGCCCGGGGTTTAATAAGGCCCACATTTGAAAACTCGCGCTAAAATACTTCTATTCCGATTCAAACTTAACTCACACATGCATAAGACCGATAAGTATACCGTGACGTTAGCTTGCGGCCGGTATGCGCCACCATCTTGCCAGTAGCGAACGATTTGTGACAGGCTACGCTACATCACTTGGATTTATAATTATTGGCGATAAAGAAATGTTAGTATTTTGATTCAATTGCTATTAATCAATAATTTAACGTAATTTCATTAAACATTAGACATAATAGTATATAATTTCTATGGTTTTAATCGAAAGTCAGAGGCTATTTTTGTCCTAAATTGATGGTTTTATAAAATAATGCTAAGCGGCTAAAAAGGCCCACTGGTGTAGGCCATGGGCCTTATTACCCTACCTTTATTATACAACTAAACATATTTTTTCTATCAACAAATTGAATGGATATGCCTCCAGGACGGTCTCAGTGAACGCAAGAAAACGCGTTCTGCTATGGCAGCTGTAAAACGAAGGCAGTTGACGCAGGGTGGTGCAGCAGACCGATATAACATACTCAGACGTACGCTTAGGAACAACTTGAAAAGTGGAAATATAATGAGACGTTTAGGACGCAGTTCAATAATAAATGAAGCTCAAGAACGCGATATTGTCAATAGAATCATAAGATTTGCAAATATTGGGATGTCACTTACGCCATAACGCCATAAAACATAACTTCAACAAAGATGTTGGCCTTGCTGGCAAAGACTGGCTAAAGATGTTTTTGAAGCGGCATCCAGAAATTTCAAAAAAGGCACAGTTCATGAATCCAGCCAGTGCAGAAAAATTGAACAGACGAATTGTAAGCCAAAAATTTGAAGAAATTAAAAAAATTATATGACGAACTGGATATAAGTAACACATACGGAATACTTTACAATGTAGACGAAAAGGAATGCCGGTTGACTGTTCATAATCAACAGACTGTTTTGGCACAAAAAGGAGTTCACAAGTTCGCGCCAAAAATGGCGTGAATTCATGTGTTTTGCCCATAGTCACCACGCTGGGCAGGCGGGTTGGTAACCGCAGGGCTGGCTTTGTCACATCGAAGATGCTCTTACCCGTCTTCGGCCTGTGTATTTCAAAGCCAGCAGTTGGATGGTTATTCCGCCATCGGTCGGCTTCTTAAGTTCCAAGGTAGTAGTGGAACTGTGCTATCCCTTAGTCACATCTTACGGCACCCACGGGATGAGAGGGGACGGATATATTCTTTAGTGCCGTAACCACGCACCATATTTCTAAATAAATCTAATAATAATAATAATCTAATTCCGAAGTTCCTAACTGAAAGTCTGATTGAAAATATGTTTCATTTTCATAAGAAAGGAAAATTCTATTTTTGGGCCTTAATGTACAGTGGTAGTTTAATAAGGCCCCTGGCAAGAGTTGTTAGAAACTGTTATATTTCTTTCCATGATGATTTCTATACTACTCTTTATCTTTTATTATTATCTTAAATAACTAAAGTTTCTACTGAACTCATTTTATTAAACTATTTTAAAATAATTTCTGAGTTTTTTAGTTTTAAAGTTAGGTGGGCCTTATTTGCCGCAGGTACCTTATTCATATACAGTGGACCCCCGGTAATCCGACAATCGTTTTGCAGGGCAGTGTCGGATTATCGAATTTGTCGGATTTAGAGTACTGCCTACGGCCCGCTCTAAACTAGAGATGAAACGGATATCCGGCAACTATCCGGTATCCGGCCTATCCGGCCTTGTTTTCACTATCCGGCCGGATACCGGATAGTACTTCAGTATCCGGCCGGATACCGGATAGTAATTCAGTTTTTTTTTTCAGCCTGTAATATCTCACTGTTGGGCATAGGCCTCTTCCCCTATGTGGAAGAAGGATCAGAGCTTAATCCACCACGCTGCTCCAATGCGGGCTGGCAGATATATTCCCTACTATGAGTAACGATCACTATCAGGTGTATAACTCGCGTCATCTAAAAAGAACGCTGAAAGAAACTGGAGGGAGTAAGTTTGCGCATGGGTCGCATCGCGCACGAAAGTACTAGGCATATTGTTTTATTTTTGAATTAGCCTTTCGCTCACGGCTTCGTATAATCTTTATTGGTATGTAAAATAAAAAATATAGATAGAATATCATTAAATAGAATTATAAATATGTTTGATTTAGTGTAGAATGTTTAATATAATGACAAAAAATTCAAGAAATGTTATGAAACTCCTTCCATTAAGTCATCGTGGGTGTCGTTCATACATTATTTTAAATTCTTAACTGCATTATTATCAGCCTCTCTCTTCATAAAACACTATACTATATTATAAATCATTTTCTCACTTCCCTATGTAAAACTATTTCGTAATTTAAGACTTTTGTGCGCGAGCGATTTTGAGTCGACGTCAAACTGTCCAACCAATAGCACATCGGCAAGCATGCGGCGAGTGATACACACGCCCCTCCCCTACCTCATACCATCGGCATCAGTTAGACCGATAAATCGTTTCTGCGCAACTTGAAGGCCAGCGTTCTTTTTACATGACGCGAACTATGCATGATAACAACCGGGACCGACGGCTTAACGTGCTCTCCGAGGCACGGTGGGGAGACCCACAAGGACTGCACAAACGCCCAGATCACGGCAAGCATTTGCATGGCCAATACAAATGTTTGTCATATGTGGGGATCGAACCCGCAACCGCCAGCGCAACAAGCACAATCCAGTGCTGTGACCGTTGCGACAACGCGGCGACACAATAGTAAATGAATGTAATAGAAAGAAAATGAATTAATTAGTAGTTACTCATACTGCACTAAAGGCAAATTATGGTAAATAAATACTCTAATTACTAAAAAAAACTAATAATTTCTCTGCATTGAAGGTAGCAAGCGATTTCGCTTCTCTTCATAAAAAGGCCAGCTTCAGAAAAAAGTCTTTCGCTGTACACACTGCTGCAAGGTGCTGAAAGATAGATTTTAGCAAACTGTTAAATTTCACCAAACAGCTAAGTTCCGCCGGATATCCGGCGGCCGGATATCCGGCTATCCGGCCACATGGTTGGCCGGATATCCGGTTATCCGGTATCCGGCCAAACTGCTATCCGTTACATCACTGCTCTAAACCCCCTGCGGGAGCCTTCAGCCGCTTTAATTGGAGGGTCCCGAATCTGCAGGCACTGCCTAAGACCCCCTATAGTCCGGAATTTTTTCAAAAGAGTACCTACCTAGGAATCCGACAAATTGCAGGTTCAATGATAGAATTATATACGTTATATATACTAGCTGACCCGGCGAACTTCGTACCGCCTACCAGTCGATTCTTTAAAATACTTATCCTTCCCGGAACCCCTCCTCTAACACTTAAACTTTATGGTATGGTATTAAAGTTCAAATTGACTTAAGTATTATTACGAATCTTTTGTATGGGATTATAGAAAAGTGTTGTTTTTAGACTTTTTCAGGGAATTTTTTAATTTTTTCTCTCCGTAACAGAGGCGGCCTTACCCATTGCGAGGCCCTGGACGGCAAGTCTTTGCGAGGCCCTTTGTCCTTCGTGAAAAGTATTTGATGCGAAAGTAGGTCTGGTTGTTTGGTTTAGGTATTTGTCAGGTTTGAGGAGAAATGCTAAAGTTATACAAATAAATAGAATTTGAGTTTTAAAATATTTTACATTGAAAAATTTACAAAATTAACAAATATAGAGATGATAAATTTTAAAATTCATGTTTGCGGCTTTTGCTAAGACTAAAATCTTTAATTAAAGCACAATAATCTAACGAAAGAGCTACTAGACCAGTGCTTTTAGCCTTTGAAATGGTAAAAAGTGAAAAAAATAATAGTAGGATGAAACCCATTGAAAAAGGAAGAGAATACAATGAAAACGGAAGGAAAAATAAATTACGGGCGATCTGAGGTCGGGAAGTGGTAGGGATTTAAGGGTAAAAAACGGTTCATCTCGATTGCGGGTAAACTTACAAGTCCTGTGGAAAAAAGTCAAATGGCACAGTTGTAGGTAATAAAAATTTAATATTTTTTACACCATCAGAAAATAGAGATTTTAACTAACAAAAAGCCCACCGACTTTTTTTTTTAAACTGATATTTTGACGTAAGAAATTTCGATTGAAATAGACGGTGCTTTTTCGATAAAGAGGTCAAAATAACGTGAAAAAGAAATATTTTAAATCAAAAAATATACAGTGTCTTTGGGACATAAAAAGGTAAGTTTATACCAAATTTCGTAAAGAAAAATTTTTTCTTGTAAAAGAAAAATAAAAAACCAAATACTTGGTTTTTTGAATTTTTCACATGAATTTTGAGGTTAAGCGAAAAAAGTGTAAAAAACAAAAGTTGTAGATCTTCTTACTACCTACAACTTTTCCATAGAGGTTTTTTTCCATAGGACTTGTAGTTTAGCCGGTAATCGAGATAAACCGTTTTTTCCCCCTTAAACCCCCTCCCTACCACATCCCGACCTCAGATCGCCCGTAATTTATTTCTCCTTTCATTTTCATTGTATTCTCTTTCTTTTACAATGGGTTTCATCCTACTATAATTTTTTTTTTAGTTTCAAAAGCTAAACGCACTGGTCTATACGTCATTTTTGATTGAAAGAATAGTAAGGACTGAAAGCCGATCTTGTGTCACCGAACTATTCAAAAATATGTTTTAATAATTTTAATTAAAAAAATACAGTTAAAATCTCTATAATTTTAAATTTGCTTGGGTTGTCGCGCGAGGCCCCTACAAGCGCGAGGCCCCGGGCGATTGCCCCGTTCGCCACCCCCTAAGGCCGCCACTGCTCCGTAACAACCATCCTCGTACTTCAAGGAATATAATAAAAAAAGAATTAGCGAAATCGGTTCAGCAGCTCTCGAGATTTGCGCTTAGCAACACATTCAGCGATTCATTTTTATATATATAGAGATGTACTCAGAAGTACAAATCATACTTCATTATGTATGTCAAAATTTAGTAAATTAAACAACTCAATAGTGAGCTTACGTTTTATTATAAAACTAGCTTCTGCGCGCGACTTCGTCGGCGTGGGCTCCGCTCCTATTGGTCTTAGCGTGATGACACATAGCCTATAGCCTTCCTCGATAAATGGGCTATCTAATACTGAAAGATTTTTTTAAATCGGCCCAGTAGTTCCAGAGATTACCGCGTTCAAACAAACAAACAAACAAACTCTTCAGCTTTATAATTATACTAGCTTCTGCGCGCGACTTCGTCGGCGTGGACTCCGCTCCTATTGGACTTAGCGTGATGATATATAGCCTATAGCCTTCCTCGATAAATGGGATATCTAACACTGAAAGAATTTTTCAAATCGGACCAGTAGATCCTGAGATTAGCGCGTTCAAACAAACAAACAAACAAACAAACAAACAAACAAACAAACAAACTCTTCAGCTTTATTATATTAGTATAGATTAGTACTAGCTTCTGCGCGCGACTTCGTCGGCGTGGACTCCACTCCTGTTGGTCTTAGCGTGATGATATATAGCCTATAGCCTTCCTCGATAAATGGGCTATCTAACACTGAAAGAATTTTTCAAATCGGACCAGTAGATCCTGAGATTAGCGCGTTCAAACAAACAAACAAACAATCAAACAAACAAACTCTTCAGCTTTATTATATTAGTATAGATAGATATAGAATTCTTATTTTATAATTAGTCATTTGTTTAATAGTTATCGTTCTGTTTACATCGCATTTGTACGTTTTACGTCTAAGTATGGGGAACCCCCAAAATTTATTGTTTTTTTTTTTCTATTTTTGTGTGAAAATCTTATGCGGTTCACAGAGTACATCTACTTACGAACTTACAGTAGGTAGGTATAGTTCTAGTTTCGTAAAAAAATGGCTGTGACATACGGACGGACAGACAGACAGACATGACGAATCTATAAGGGTTCCGTTTTTTGCCATTTCTCTACGGAACCCTAAAAACGAGTGTGCTTTAGACCAGTGTTCCGCAAACTTTTTGTGTTCAAGGTACACCTAGGAATAGAAAAATATTTTGGAGGTACACCACAAATAAAAAAATCATTTTTGAAGTAACATTAACCAACATTTATTTATTAATCACCGAAACAATATTTATTATTAATCAATAAACGTAAACTTTATTTTTCCGAGGCACACCAATAAACGACCACGGCACACCAGTGTGCCGCGGTACACCCTTTGCGGAACACTGCTTTAGACCACACGACTGAAGTAAAACTGACGAAACATAACTCTCTCTCTCTTTCTATTTTCACTAACTCCTCCCTCTCAACTTCCGTTCGCCTCGCCCGATCATACTTTTCGTAACGCTATGGTCACGCATTCACCAACGCTCTAGTCACGCATTCACCAGCTTACTCCCTAAGTCAAGCGTGCGTAAAGAAGTTTTACTTAAATTTGTGTTTTATGTCACATTTATATCACATTTACGTAAATTTACGTCATGTGTTCACTGGGAATAGGCCTGCACTGTGTCTTAGATATACGAAAAGTAACTGAATATGAGAGAAAGAGAGAGAGAAAATGTGTGCTCACACCTCACTCTCTCTCTCTTGTTCCGACTGCTTCGCCCGATCACACTTTTCGTAACGCCCCCGTTACGCATTTACCAGTTAACCATGCGTAAAGAAGTTTTACTTCAATAAAAATGCTTAGTTATTCTAGTATTTTCGTAAATGTAGATTGGTTACAGATATGCCGTTTTCATGCATTTTAGTACTTTGTGTTGCCTCCACGAACTCGCAATATTGCTGTTATGCGATTCGGCATATTTGTACACTCTTTTCCTCCCGTCCTCTTGTATAAACAGAATCTAGACTCGTCTGAAAACATAACTCTTGACCAGTCATTCGGAGTCCAACTCAACCTTGAGTTTCTTTGGTGTCTTTCTAGATTTCGACCTTTTGCTTCAGCCAGACGACACCTGACTGAATCCGTATTCAATTGTTTCCTGCAACTCCTCAATGATAATTCTTTACTTTAACAGCCGTAAGGAAGCGATTTTTCAAAATTGTTGACACCATATAGCGATCTACCCACACAGTCGTGCACCTTATTTGGCCTGTTCCTGGTCTTTTATGATCGAATCCAGTTTCATGGAAACGTTTGAGTACTCGCTTAACTTTTTATAAAGAGTCACACCAACAGTTCTCGCTGTATTTCGCTGACTGTTCCCATTTCAAGCATTGTCAGGATCCTATTACATTATACAGTGGTTAAACTATTACAAATGCAAAACAATTGATTTGAATTTATCGGTAAGTACTAAATTACAAAAGAAAAAAAAACATCATTTTACATTTTCAGTTTTTTATTTCATAAAGCTAGGTCAGGTAGGCACTTTTGAAGATATTGAAAATTTTCCCATTTTTCTTTGCGGTCCAGTGTAGTCACCAATGTATTTAAATTCGTTTTTAGGTAAAGATAGTCTGTATTAAATTGTTCGTAGCAACACGATTGTATATTTTATATGTTGTTATCTCTTTGTACTTTTTGCTTTTATTGTTTTCAACAAAAAAAAAAAAACAAAACAAAAAAGGTGTGTATGCGATTCACACACGATAGAAGTGAAACTCATTTAAAATTAGCGGCGTGCAGCGCGGCGCGCCCTTCCCTGTCGTTTTTCCGTTGCATCCGGTTTGAAATCATAACGATTCTAAAGAAGTTTCACTTCAAAAAACTTATTGTGCAGCAATATTTTCTAAAATAATGAATTAATGGGATACTAGGTACCTGCTTGTATTACATGATTGTATAAGGTGAGTAACTTTAAATTATGTTAATAAAAATTAATTTTATTATAGCGTATAACGGTATAACTAAAGTAAAAAAAGGTGAAGAGTTTTCTTTGTTCTATTGGTAATTTTTACCCATTACAGAACGCTGCCCAGTTTTCCTACGAGTTTACGATTACGGCGCCACTAGCAAGCGGACATATCATGAACTAATATGCGTCATATATTAAATATTCTTGATTATGGTGTGTTATTTGAGACGTGTTTATTTCCAAAATTCTATTTATTATTTCGTGTAAGTGATATAACTTGTGAATTAATAACAATTTTATAATAATATTTATGAAGGTGAGTTTTTGCCACATCTAATTATTGGTTATGTAATTCATTCAGTTATTAAAATTGAGATTGATGAGACAAATGGAAATATTACCTTGGTTTAATGATAATTTTGTTTAAATGTAACATTTTTATTGTAAATTTATTAGTTTATGAGCATTAGAATTAAACGTAACTTGTGTTTAGTATTTTTTACTGATACATCACATAACCTCAAAGTGATAAATTTTATTTCATTAAACTTACCATATTGATATATTTAACGTCTGTAATTTGTCATAAAAAGGTATGAATATGTATTTTCTTTACATATTGTTGTTAATTGCTTATAATAACAGTCTGTATTCGCATGAATTCTAGTATCAACAGTTTATAGATTTAGGCGGGAAACATTTTGTTTCGTATACATACATCACGCACTTCCTAACGTTGCATAATTTGATTATTATGTTTTGTTTTTGTTTTACAGGTGCACATTACATATCATCCTTATACTTAAACTAACACAATGAAACAAATATCTAACGAAAAATCAAAGAGAAATGGTTATCAGTCAGACGATGACAATATACGGTATAAAATCAACAAGGAGTATTTTAATAGAAAACTGAGTCCTAAAGCCGTCAAAAGACCTGATATAATCGATCTAGACGATGACAATGTCCGGTACAAATTTCCTACAACCCTTTCAGCATCCAAGCCTAAATTAATAGAACGGAAACCAAAACCGAAGCCTAAAATTAAAGTTAACTTCTGGAGTAACAAGCAAGCGGTAATCAGACTCAATAAAGCTGAGGACAAAGTAGTTAGTAATCGTAGGCATACTGTTGGTGGTAACATTAATGAACTAACAGCCAAACCAAAGACATCTACTGTCAAAGTGCGCAAACAAGTCTCATTCCTGCCTTCGCCTCTCTTTTTTGATAATCATGTACCGATGGTTACTGTACCAGATGACTTGACAATACAGTTAAATGAAGAAGAGGCAAACGACCTTGGTGAAGACCTTAACCATGCCTTTATAAATAGTCAAAGAGAAGAAAATAAATCAAACGATAATTCAAAAAGAAAAGGAAGATATTCAACAACAACACAGGCCAGTCCTAAGCTTGCTAAACGTAAAAAGAGTTCTGATGACTCCGAGTTACGATCTCAAGGTAATGAGAACGAGTTGGAATTCTTTTCAAAATATGTTGTTCAAAAATTAAGAAGAATGGAGACCAATCAAAGAATTTACTCCGAAAACCTTATTAACACAGTTCTTATGTTAGGTCAACTGGGTAAATTGAATGGTAAATCAAAAATAAATGAAGTATAATATATTTATATTAAGTACTTTAAAGATGTTTACACAAATTGTTAGTTAAATCCAAATAGATTTGGAGACAATTGTTTTTCACCAGGGATGATTCTTACTAAATTGTGATTTATCTATATTATAAAACATTATATAAGTATTTAATAACTTATAACTTTCAATTACAATTTTAGAAACAATATGTTTCTATATTGTAAGATTTATATTAGGATAAGATTTTTTCAATGTACATTATGTACATAAAGAGCACCAATTGTGACTTTTTATCTTACATGGAGAGCTACTATTATTTAATATTGTTTTTTACACTTACAAACAGCCAACGTTTTAATATCTACTCTATTTTTAGTAATTAATATTGAGATTTCATCCTATGATATAATTATAGTATCACAGTAATAGCATGGCATTGGCAAACGCAGTGTGGGACGTCCTCCGGCCCATTGGACCGAAGATCTACGCTGGTGGTCTATTGCTGGTGTAGGCTGGATGGGGACTGCGGAAAACCGGGATGTCTGATGCGAACTTGCGGAGGCCTATGTCCAGCAGTGGACTGTGATAGGTTGATGTGTGTGTGTTAGTAATAGCATGAGCATACACACTTCCTAGTTTTTAATAACTTACAATAGTTTACAAGTACTTTCTGTAATATAATTGAAGACCATTTTTTTTTTTAATTTAAAATAATAATTATTGAAAGCTTATTATTGAAGTATACAATTAAAATTAACTAAAATTTGTAAATTTTTCTCACAAATACCTTAAATACAAAAATATGATTGTAGAGTTTATAAAATGTTGTGTATATTTAGATATATTTAAATATTTTATACTAATGAATGTTCCACATGTGAATAACTGATCATTGTTAGCGTAAATAAAAATATATTAGAGAGATATGAGTAACACTTTACTACATCTATTAAAATGTTAATTTGTTCTTAATTTAAACATTCATCCTACATGAATAGATTTCTGTGATGTTATTTCATGAAAGTATATAATCATTGTTTAACTTAAATTTAGATTATGAGCTAGTTAAAGCTAGAGTTATCTGATAATGCTTTTTTAGTGTTTGCGTACATTAAGAAATTAAAATTATTCAATATTTGTTTACAAATATTTAAACATGTTAACTGGCTTGTTTTAAAAGAGTGGATTCTCTGGTTTATTATGTAATAAAAATAGCAATATATCTATAACTTATCCTTAGTAAATTTGTGTTTACACCAAGTTACAAGCTCAACATATTATTTTTCAGGGTTTCTCGTTATTGGTCTTATTTGTTTGTATTAAAATGGACTGCCTTACTAATAAATAATTATCAAAAAAAAATCTTTTGTTTTTTGTTAATGATTATTAATAGAATGTAAACAATATTACAGGTTTAAATTCTGTAAAGTATTAGAAATATCGGCCAAGTGCGAGTCGGACTCGCGCACGTAGGATTGCGTACCATTGACTAGGTAAACAACAGTAGGTACCTATATTTATTTTAATATCGGGCAAAAAGCGGCAAAAAAATCACTTGTTGTAAGTATGAGAGATAATATTTTTTTCATTTTAATTTTATAATTTATTATTAAAGTAATTATTCAATTAAATATTTTGTGAATATTTCAAGTGTCTACCTCTTACCATTTATTGATATCGAGCAAAAACAGGCAAAATGACGTTTTTTTTGTATGGGAGCCCTCCTTATATGTATATTTATTTTATTTTAATTTTATTATTTATATTAAAGTAAAAATATAACTGAGTATTTTGTGAATATTTCAAGTGCCTACCTGTTGCCATTATTGATATCGAGTAAAAAAGGGCAAGAAAATCGCGTTTGTTGTATGGCAGCCCCACTTAAATTTTTATTTTGTTTATAGTATTTTTGCTATAGCGGCAACAGAAATACATCATTTGTGAAAATTTCAACTGTCTAGCTATCGCCGTTCTTGAGATACAGCCTGGTGATAGACGGACGGACAGCGAAGACTTAGTAATAGGGTCCCGTTTTTACCCTTTGACTACGGAACCCTAAAAAGGTTACCAAAATAAAATAAGCATCGTAGAAACGACAATAAAATGTTGAGAATGCTTTATTATTGAAGTAAACAATATCCTATTTATGTTCTTAGGATAATACTCAAACTAATTAAACTTGCTTATCAATAAGATATGTAGGTATAACAACTATTTCTTTGATAGTAAACGATCTGATTTTATCACAAGCTAGTGAGCCGTCCCCTAATGGCGCAATTATTAAATGAGTAAATGACCATTATAATTATCAAGCACTAGCTCATAGCTGTCATCATAATGGTTGTTTTTTTTTTAAATCTTTTTAGGGTTCCGTACCTCAAAAGGTAAAAACGGAACCCTTATAGGATCACTTTGTTGTCCGTCTGTCTGTCAAGACCCTTTTTCTTAGAAACGCGTGGAGGCATCAAGCTGAAATTTATATTAAATACTCAGATCTGCTGCCTCTTAAAGCTGTGAAAAAATGAAACTTCTAAGCCAAGGCAATCAAAAGATACAGCCGTTTATGCTGCAAATTTTCGACACTCTCAAGGGAATCAAAACCTACAGGGTACTTCCCGTGAACTAAGAATCTTGAAATTTGGTACGAAGCAACGTCTTATAGCACAGATACAGGAAAAATTGCGAAAAGTGTAAATTTTTAGTTACTACATATAAAAAAAAAAATATTTTAATAATTTTACACTTAATACCACTTTTCTCATAAACGCGTAAAAGTATTAAATTGAAATTTATATCAAGTACTCAAGTCTATAATACCTTTAAGCTGTAACAAAATCAAACTTCTATGTCAACGGTATCAAAAGAAAAACCAAGTCAAGCCGCATATTTTCATCGAAAATAGTCCCAAAGGAATCAAAACCTACAGGGTACTTCCCGTGAAGTCAGAATCTTGAAATTTGGTACGAAGCAACGTCTTATAGCACAGATACAGGAAAAATTGCGAAAAGTGTAAATTTTTAGTTACTACATATAAAAAAAAATATTTTAATAATTTTACACTTAATACCACTTTTCTCATGAACGCGTAAAAGTATTAAATTAAAATTCATATCAAATACTCAGGTCTATAATACCTTTAAGCTGTAACAAAATCAAACTTCTATGTCAACGATATCAAAAGAAAAACCAATTTAAGCCGCATATTTTCATCGAAAATAGTCGCAAAGGAATCAAAACCTACAGGGTACTTCCCGTGAAGTCAGAATCTTGAAATTTGGTAAAAAGCAACGTTTTATAGCACAGATACAGGAAAAATTGCGAAAAGTGTAAATTTTTAGTTACTACATATAAAAAAAAAATATTTTAATAATTTTACACTTAATACCACTTTTCTCTTGAACGCGTAAAAGTATTAAATTGAAATTCATATCAAATACTCACGTCTAATAATAACTTTAAGCTGTAGCAAAATCAAACTTCTATGTCCACGATATCAAAATAAACAGCAATTTAAACCGCATATAGGTATTGAAACTAGCAAACAACTGACAAGGGAATAAAAATCTAAAGAATACTTCCCGTCGACCTAAAATCTTCAGGTATGAAGCAACGTCTTATAGCACAGATACAGGAAAAATTACGAAAACCTTAAATGTATAGTTACATCGCAACCACAGAAATGTATGTGTAATGTTGTTTATTTCTGCTTTGTTTTTCAATTATAATACTTTGCAAAGTAATATTTATTTACTAACTCTTTTTGCACACCAATACACAAAAGAACAATACATAGAATTTATAACAATAAACTTGCATCAATTGCAACAGGCGGCCTTATCGCTAACACAGCGATCTCTTTCAGGCAACCTTTGGGCAGAGGACTTGCATATAAACTATGGGAAGGGCGCAAAATTTTGTAAAAAAAGGAACAATATAAAATAAAAATCAGATATAAATGACTTAGCATTAAGCCCGCCTTTTGTACACACTTTTTTTTGTACAATAAAGAATTAAAAAAAAAAATAACTATATAAAAAAGAACTTTCCTACCAAGAGACAGGTCAAGGAAAAAAGGGAGACCAATTAAAAGGTGAATGGATATCTTCAACCAGATAATTATGTGGACCGCTGTGTATACAGAAAGCACGGGAAAGGGATACATGGAAATGTTTAGGAGAGGCCTACGCCGCAGAGGCGACTATTACTATTACCAATATTAATTAAGTGATGTTATAAACATGTAGACGAGTTAATTATACGAGTATAGAATAAATATATATATATATATATATATATATATATATATATATATATATATAGGTTAATATACATACATATGTTTAAACTAAGAATACTTACGCTAGTATTAATTGAAATTTTAATAGTAATAGAAATAAAGGCGATTTTTATTTTATTTATTTATTTTATTTTATATAAATTAAAGGATTAATGAAAAGATAAAGATACCTTTGTCTTAAATTTATGCTCCTCCAACTTTCCATATTTAGGCCAGTCAAATTGTACATTAAAATCGCAAATGGTCTGCTAGTTCTGCTTTTTTCATATGTTGTTAGGATCAGTACCAGTAGTGTAAATCCAGTTTTGCAACTTCGAAAGACCTGTGCTAACTTTGGGGCGCTCGAAAAACCACGAAATTTTGGCACTTGTTTCGGTTTTTTCACTATATCTTCCAAAGTATGCATTTTTAGAGAATACATGTAGGATATATTTTAAAGTAGTTTAAATTAGCTACAATTTGAGCCCAAAACCAGCTCTGTAGGTCAAATAGAAGCCGAGATAATTTGATTCTAGCTGCAATTACCTTTTCACACCTTTGACCACAATGATTGACGGACTTTTCAAATTAACTGCCCTGAAGTAGCTTTAATTGCTTTACCTCTTCTTCTTCTCACGGTGCCTCTTCTCTACGAAGGTTGGCGACCATCATGGTTATCTTAATCTTCGAAGCTGCAGCACGGAAGAGAGCGCTAGTACTTAAATTAAACCATGCACGGAGGTTCTTCAGCCAGGATGTTTTCCTTCTGCCAGGTCGTTTTCCCTCGATTTTTCCTTGAATCGCGAGCTGAAGAATCCGATATCTGTGTCCTCTCATTATGTGACCAAAATACTGCAGCTTCCTCTCCTTCACAGTCCTTATTATTTCCAACCTCTTATTCATGCGACGCAAAACCTTGCTTCACCTCACTCCTTGTTAAACTATTTTAGGTGTTCTGATTCTTCTATGAATCTCCTTATTTTGAATAATAATTGTTCGCTTTAGAGACCTTTGTTTTTTAGTACTATTTCTGACTGTTCTCGCGCCGTGAAGTCTTATAACAACCGCTCTGCTATGTATATATAAATAATAACGACGGTTTGTGGGTTCGATTCCCGCTTGGGATGGATATTTGTATTTTTACAAATTAATTTTGTGCTGTGTGGTTACGGCACTAAAGAATGTAGCCACCCCCTCTCTTCCCGTGGGTGTCGTAAGAGGCGACTAAGGGATAACACAGTTCCACTACCACCTTGGAACTTAAAAAGCCGACGGATGGCGGGATAACTATCCATGCTGGCTTTGAAATACACAGGCCGAAGACGGGCAGCAGCGTCTTCGGTGCGACAAAGCCAGCCCTGCGGTCACCAACCCGCCTGCCCAGCGTGGTGACTATGGGCAAAACACATGAGTTCGCGTCATAATATCGGGCGCGAACTTGTGGAGGCCTATGTCCAACAGTGGACTGTGATAGGCTGAAGTGGAAATATTTATTTCCGGTCTGGTTGTTAGTCCTTGTGGGTCCCCCCACCGTGCCTCCGAAAGCACGTAGAGCCGTCGGTCCCAGTTGTTATCATGTACACCTGATAGCGATCGTTACTCATAGTGGAGCAGCGTGGTGGATTAAGCTCTGATTCTTCTCCTACATGGGCAAGAGGCCTATGCCCAGCTGTGGGATATTACGGGCTGAAGCGTACGTAAATATTATTCTAATCCTTGTAGATTTAAGTGTTTTAATCATCAAATAGTCCGTCGACATTTTACGCTATGTCAAAGAAGTTAACCTATGTAGTAGGGGAGAGCGGGGCTGAAAGTGCCGATTTTGGCAAATCTTTATATAATTCTGATAAAACAAGTACTATGTCTGAAAGTAGTGGTCCATCCTAAGCCAAATTTAGTGTACATTACGAATTTACCAACAGAGTTTGCAAATTTCTAATAGTTTTTAAGAAAAATTGATTTTTTTACATAGCGGCGGCAAGGCACTACCAACCCCGCTTTGGGGCAAGTTGTGCCGTAGCTGAGGTTGGTTGTGCCGTTAAAAATGCTACGTGTTTTACATGAATAAAAATTAATGTAGAATTTAAAAGATCAATTTTATAATAATATGTTTATTCATTATACTTTTGACTTTAAATTAAAAACAGTTTTTATAATTTAGTTGTTTGTAATATATTTTATTGACGACTCGTTGGCGCAACGGTGACAGCACTGGTTTATGGCTGTTGTGCTGGCGGTTTCGGGTTCGATCCCAGCACATGACAAACATTTGTATCGGCGATACAGATGTTTGCCGTGGTCTGTGTGTTTGTGCAGTCCTTGTGGGTGTCCCCACCGTGCCTCGGAGAGCACGTTAAGCCGTCGGTCCCGGTTGTTATCATGTACACCTGATAGCGATCGTTACTCATAGTAGGGAATATATCCACCAACCCGCATTGGAGCAGAGTGGTGGATTAAGCTCTGATCCTTCTCCTACATGGGGAAAGAGGCCTATGCCCAGCAGTGGGATAATACAGGCTGAAGGGATGCAACGCGATGCGAATATATTGTATTAATAGTATAATAATAAACTCATCACTTCAGCCTATCGCAGTCCACTGCTGGACATAGCCCTCCACAAGTTCCCCATAGGTGTCCCCAAGTTGCCTATAGCCACCACGCTGGGCAGGCGGGTTGGTGACCGCATAGCTGGCTTTGTTGCACCGAAGAAGCTGCTGCCCGTCTTCGGCCTGTGTATTTCCAAGCCATTAAGTTGTATGGTTATCCCGCCATCGGTCGGCTTTATAATTTCCAATGTGGTAGTGGAACTTTGTTATCACGAGAAGAGAGGAGATGGCTATATTATTTACTGCCGTAGCCACACAACATATGATACAGTACCATTATTGTTCATCATCAGAACTATCGTCGTCTTGCAAAACTCTCTTAGTCAATTTTTTTGTTTGTTTACGTTTTCTCTTCCCTTTTCCCTTTACCTTCTTTGTCACTTTCTTTCTTCTTCTTTTTAGTAGCCTGTTCTTTGGCCAAAGCATTTTTCCCTGGAGTGTCCGTAAGAACAGCTGTCTTTATTTTACGTCCTTCATTATGTCAAATGAATTGGAGAGGTGCTTTAGATAGTGGTTTTATTAGCTCTGATGCGAAAATTTCTGTATCTTTATCTCCTGTGTTGTTATTAGCTGATTTAGGGAGCTGCAGCAAGTGATAGGCTTCTGCGAGCACTGACGTGTCTTTTGTAGTTGATTACCTGATGGTTTACTTGTATAGTCAACACTGCAGTCGCTTCGCCCAGATACTTGCTTTAGTATGGATTGAGTAGTCTCAATCTCATCATTACTGCCCACATAGTTTGACTCATCAAGATATTCAGGAGAACATAAACAATATTGAAATAATAAAGGCTGCTTAGGGGTTGGTTGTGCCGCGGCACAATCAGCCCCACATGAACGGCACATTTTACCCCGTTTTTGAGAGTGTGCTATTTTGTCTGTTATATAAAAATCACTCTGCCCAAAGCATTAATATTATGCTTCAGAATAAACTAGGATAAATAACAAATATTTTACTAAAACTCTCATTTTGAAAGCACCAAAAATGCTAGTTTACGACCAAAAAGTATCGAAACGAAAATATTTACTTTTGTGGCCCTGGAGGACCATCACATGCACTGCCACTAGGTCCGCGTCGCTGACAAAATTAAAATGGCAGCCGCGAGTGTCCGACTGTTAGGCATTACGCGACACACTACGATAGTAAATCTATCTCTTTCTGTTTTTAAGATATTCGCGTCGGCACAACTTACCCCCGGCACTTCCAGCCCCGCTCTCCCCTATTATTTTTCTACACTAAAGTAATATGGCCAATGTGTGTATCGCTTCGTAAGGAACAGATTAATACTAAAGCAAAAAGGGCATAGCGACAACATACAGATACTAAACAGTAACTCACGGGTAACAAAAATCAATTATAGAGTCGCACGTGCGACCTTCTGAAGCACTGTTTGTTATACATGAAGTGATGAAACCACCAAACAAAAAAGCGTGTCCAATTAACTTTGTGTAGGTACGTACCTAATACCTACTCTTGCGTAGGGCGTAGCAAACATTGACACGAAGAATACGCCTTTAAAATATTGTATCTCACTTAGGGATTGCAATCCGGTGTCATTTTCAATCCGGCCGGATCCGGTCGAATTTTTATCAATCCGGCCGGATCCGGCCCGGATCCGGGCTGAATTTATCAAACCATATTAACCTAACTTTTCTTTTTAATTCGATCGTATGTTGACCGTTAATGAAGTGAAAAAATTGTACATTTTAATGAAATATTTTTTTTAAATAAAATATACCTGAAAAGATAAAAATGTTTAAATCAATTTTAAAGAGCTAAATATGTAGCCGTGGGAGTTATTTCTCAGTATTCATATATGTCGAATTTATTGATACAAATTGAACTAAGCCGAGTTCCAATTTCGATCACGTCGTATTAACACGTGGTGAGACGGATCAAAGAGCTAGATTTGTAATTTTAATTAGTCCAGTAATATTAAATTTTTTAGTGATTGTAGATCTTCGTCTCTACTTTTCCTTTCACAAGTTTCACGCTATCCGGTCACTGGCTTTCTATCAGGCTATTACTTGGTTAATGCTTCGGTTACGGATATATATAGGTACGAATATTTATAGATATGATATGGTTCCAAATATAAGATTTAGCCCGTAAGCCGTAACATCTCACTGCTGGGCATAGGCCTCTTTCTCCATGTAGGAGAAGGATTGTAGCTTAATCAGCGGATATATTCCCTAATATGAGTAACGATAGCTATCAGGTATTTATGATAACAATCGGGACCGACAGCTTAACGTGATCTCCGAGGCACGGAGGGGCGGACCCACAAGGACAGACATCCACCCTGGAAAGAAATATTTGTACAAATACAAATATCCATCCCAAGCGGGAATCCAACCAGCAAACCGTCGATGTTATGATATTATGGTTACAAATATTAAATTTGTTCGGATTATCCTTTAGTTTCGGTTACAGATATTCGATTTTAGAGGAAATGCCACAATACTTTATTTTACTTCCTATGATAAGTTAATAATTAACGTTTATTGTATTAGTTACTGTTATAAATTCTGAGTAGGTACTCTATGTTAAACAGCGATGACTCCCACGATGATTTAGTTGCAAAATTGACTGACTATGATAATGAAGAACGCGCTCGGCTAATGTTATTTGACCATAAAAATGTAAAAACATAGCAAAAAATTTAGTATTTAAATTACCTCTGCGATAGATCCCTGGGAAATCATCCGAAACTTTAATATCGGTTTATGGTACGGTTACAGATACATTTTTATTACGTATATCCAATAGTTTAGTTATGATAAAATAACATTCCTAGTTTGAATCTTAATATTTCTAGGTAATCTGCAAGTAACGGCAATGTGAAGTTATTTAATATTCGCATAATAAGTCAAGCAACTTTAGTGTTTTTTCAGCTGTAATAGAGTTGAATACCTTCACTATAATGCATCTATAACTAATTTAAATGGCAAAAATCTATCAATCAAGTCTTTAGTCTTAGCGTCAAAGGACTCGTGTATTTAAGAACCACGCTCTTTCTTTTAAAAAGAGGTCATTTTCTCAAAAAACCCCAACACCGGATCCGGTCACCGGATCCGGCATTTTTTACCGGATCCGGTAACTGTAAAATGATGCCGGATCCGCCGGATTACCGGATCCGGTTTTCCGGATTGCAATCCCTACTCACTGTCATCGTTTTTTTTATTATATGTGGTTTCTGTTAAATAAATTAAAAGTAAAAAACAAGTTTTTGTTTAAATGCACTAAAAACGAAAATAAAGTTGTCCTTTAAATCTTCTACTATCAATATAATTCTAAAGTCATTACACAATTTATTTGATTTACGATTGTAGATTAGGTATAGACCCTGATTCTAATAATTATATGGTAGCGAAATTTCATAGGTTGGGACGACCTAGGAGAGTTGTGACAAAGACGATTTCTTCCTAATTATACCTAATAGTTAACATGATGGCAACAACCGTCATTTGTCGTTTTATAGTTGCACTACTCATGGACACTACTTCACTCAGTAGCCGCCACCACACGAGAACCGATTAGGAAAATACGAAGTCAGCGTCCAAAAAGATAAAAGTAAAATTTTCTTCAAAATTTTTGATTTTATTTGTATCGTGTCTTATTGTATTATTTTCTAATTTTTACGCGAATTTCACTCATTATTTGTATTGTTGTTTATTAAGTTTTTTAAATAGGTACCCGACGTTTCGAAAACTTTACAGCAACCATGGTCACGGGAGGTCCTCCCGTAACTTAAATAAACCGCGATAAAATCCGAAGAAGTTGTTTCATTAACATTTTCATGTCTTATTATATGTACGTTTTTTAATATTTTTGTAGTCAAGTTGTATGGCTTAATAAATAGGTATTATAAAGAGGTAAAGTTTTTTTAACTTTGTTAGAAGGCCAAGGGGGTAATCTTCGCAAATACTGATCCGATCACGAAAATTCTTTCACTAACAGAAAGCTACACTATTCAGGAGTGATATAGGCTATATTTTATTGTTATCGACCAAAAAAAAACTGCGAAATAATATTAAATATAACTCAAGTCGTATAAATGCGAGCGAGATGAAAACTTTACTATACATATATTTGCATCACAAAAATAATATAATTAACGCCCAATAAAGTGGGCGCAGGTCGGCTAGTGGCTTAATAAAGTTTCAAAGCGTAGCATTGAAATTTGGCGTACGCATGGTGTTTAGAAAATGTAAATGTTATGCGAGCCAAGCCGTCATTTTAAGCACCTAGGCGAGTTGTGACAGTTTGTCTGTAGGTAATTGAGGTAGAACACAGCAGGAAATTTCCTGCTCAAAATATGGAGCAGCCCGACTGACCGACTGGGGTATTACCTCGACCTTACAGAAGATCACAGCTAAATAATACTACTTTCAAGCAGTGTTGTTTTCCTGTTGGCGAGTAAGGTGACCAGAGCTCCTGGGGGGAATTGGGGGGTCTGGTGTTGCAGACCTCTATAAGCTACGGTAATCGCTTACCATCAGGGGAGCCGTACGCTTATTTGATGGCCCAGTTGTATAAAATATAAAACTATGGAATGGAAATTCGAATCTCAAAATGCATAATTATTTCGCGAATAGAGAAACTAAATATGTATAAAAAAATAAAATTTAATTAAGTAGGTACGTTGAAAAAAAAGAAAAATAATTACTTGACCTTATATATATTTTATATTATAGAGAAAAATTTCAAAAATTGCCTGAAAATGTCTAAAAACAACACTTTTCTATATTCCCATACAATAGCTTCGTAATAATACTTAAAAGTCAATTTGAACTTTAATACCATACCATAAAGTTTAAGTGTTAGTGGAGGGGTTCCGGGAAAGAAATTGAGGGACGTTAGTATCGGTAGTAGGCGGTACGAAGTTCGCCGGGTCAGCTAGTCTCTTCTCTATATACAGGGTGTTAGGGGAATGGTTAGCCATAGAGGTATGTTGGGTAGGGGGGGTCATTTGGAACCTATTTAGGCTAACTTACCTATATGCAAAGTGTTACGGATTTTTTTTATGATTATTTTTTCATTTTTCGAAAAAAGTGCCGAAAATTAGTGAGTTGACCATCATATCTTTTTTGTTTATTGATATATCAACGCCATTTCTTTTTTGTTTTGATCATCAATACATTGCGCATGTAAAATAAATGTGATTTAATTTAGAAAACATCTACAAAAAAAATTATGGGCCAAAGAAATCTTGACAGAGACAAAAAGTAAATCAAACCTTCAAGTTTAGGTATAAATTAAAAAAAAATTAAAGCCTCCAGACAATTTAAAATAATTTAAAAAACTACTCTAGTTAACACTGTTTTAAATAATATTACTTTCATTCACCTACCTTACTTACTTTTTTTTTAAATGATGAAATAACGAAATGGTTTCTACCTGAACCCGCATTCTACGCTGACAATTATAACAATAATTGTTATTACGCAGGGCGGTATATCCCTGTATAGCACATGGTAAACTACCATCTTGACTTTGGCGACATGTTGGCGCAGCGGTCAGAGCACTGGCATTCCCATACAAAATATCTTTTTTTTTTTTTTTTTTTTAATATCTTTATTTAGGGACTTTTATACATATGTACATGACAGTCCTATAGTAACTTATCTATATAAAACTAACAACTTTAACATTTTTAGATAAACTAAATTATAACACTAAATTATTACTAGATCTTAACTTAATACTACTAATAACAAACTCTAGTACAGTTTTGGCACATTGGGATGTTGGTTCAGACAAGATCTGATTGAACAAGCCGACTTCCAATAAATTCAGACCTAAATTGGACACCAAATCTCGTCTGCTCCGTTTGTAGCGGACGCATTCCATCAAAACATGTTGTACGTCTTCTACATAATTACATAATTCACAGTTTGGCGAGTCTACTTTTTTCATTAAATATGCGAATTTATTTAAAGGAATGTGTCCGGACCTTAGTCTTAGTGCCGTTACAACAAGTGTACGTTTCATATTCGTATTAGCAAACCATGGTATACGAGGAGGCTGACACTGTATCGTTTTATACCAAATGCCTTTTTCAAGAGAGCGTTCGTCAAAATATTCTTTAAAAATGTTATTAATTTTATGTCTATATTTTGGTAAAATTTCCGAAAAGGTTGGTTTTATGCAAATAATTGATCCATCAATAGCTGCTGCTCTTGCTAATCGGTCAGCCTCCTCATTGCCAGACAGACCAATATGTGAAGGTACCCATTGGATCTTTAAAACAATATTACTTTTTTGACATTCTTCTATTTTGTTTAAAATGGAATATGCTAAAAAGGTACCTCTACCACCCGAGGCGCATTTAGCAATATGGCAAATGGCGCTTTTACTGTCAGAAAATATAACAACATTAGTATCTGCTAAATTACAAAGAATATATTTTAAGGCTTCCAAAATAGCTAACAGTTCAACTGACATTATGCATATCGGGCCATCAACTTTAAAACGTCTGTTACAATTCCTGTTAGAGTCATAGTAGGCAGCACCTAGACCCACTTCACTTTTGGAACCATCTGTAAAAATTTTGTTCCACTGAAAGTATTTTTGATAAATCTCTTGAATTATTTGCGGTTTCAAAACATTTGGGTTGTAATTTTTCTTTGACATTGAGACACAATCGAGATTAATATCTATAATATTAAAAATATCTATATATGACAGCCAAAAGTTAAGTGTGAACATTTCTAAAATTTCAGTAGAGTGTACACTTTCTTCCTTCGTCTCTTCATAAATTAACAATTGAAGTGGTTTTTTTTTATCTTGCCAATATCTTTGGTACTGAGTGTTTGCCATTTTTGATAACAATGCAATAACTAAATTATTTTGCCGAGACTTAGACTTAAGGATGTATTTGTACATGAGGTATTTACGTCTTATATTTAAAGGGGGGGTACATAACTCGTTTTCCATGACGTGAACCGGTGATGATCTTATAAAACCACCAACTATTCTTAAAGCCTGATTTTGTATTTTATCTAACTTGGCCAGATGAGTCTTTGCACTAACATCATATAGAAAACTGCCGTAATCAATTCTGCTCCTAATTAAAGATATATATAGTCTTCGCAAATGTACTGGATGGACTCCCCAAGAGGGGCCTGCTAAGATCCTTAACAAAACCAAATATCTCTTTACTTTGTCGCAGATTTCATTTATGTGCTTAGACCAACGTAGCGACTTGTCTAGCCACATACCCAGGTATTTTGTACTATCTACAATTTTTAATTCAGATTTGTTCACTTTTAACGATATTTGTTGCTTTTTGTAACCTTTATAGAAAATACATAAGTTAGATTTATTAGGCTGTAATTCCAAACCAATAGTTTCCAACATTTCAGTCAATGTATCTAAAACAGTTTGTAATTTTTCTACACTATCTTGAATATTTTTATTAGTTGCATATACAACAAAGTCATCAGCGTATTGTGAAATGGCCACTGTTCCAATACGTTTACAAATGTCTGAGGTAACAATGTTGAAAAGTAGGGGTGATAAGGGATCCCCTTGGGCCAAACCCTTATTGGTCCACCTGCAGGCAGTTAAGTTCTGATTCTCGTTTAAAATAATGTTTAGATGTCTCTCATTTAAAAATGTCCATAAGTATCTACATATTTTCTGTCCAATTTTAATCTTGTCTAATATAGCCACAGCCCTCTCAATTGAAACATTATTATAGGCGTTATTAATATCTAAGAAGCAAGCTACTGTTGATGAACTTTGAGAGAAACCTATCTGTATGTGTGTTACTAAATTAGTTAAATTATCTAATGTGGATTGTCCTCTTCTAAAACCAGTTGTATTAGGTGACATTATTTTATTCGATTCTACAAACCATTCAACGCGTTTACTAATCATAAGATGAAATAATTTACAGATACATGAAATAAGTGATATCGGTCTAAGTTTAATTTCATGATTCATGCTAGACTTAGGAATAGGAACTATACGAATACTGCGCCACTGATGAGGGATACATCCCGAAGTAAATATATTATTAAAAATTCTTAGAAGACATAACTTCCCGGTTTTAGGTAAATTGAAAATCATCGAATATGTTATATTGTCATCACCTGGAGCCGTGTCTTTGTTTTTAATGCTATTTAAGAGTTCCTGAAGTGTGAAATTACCGTCCAGTAATGGGTTATTTGAAGTTAAGATTGGTGGCAAACTAGAAACATAATCCGGTGCAAGCGATTGCAATAATTCTTTTTTTTTATCACAAGAGACTGAGAAATCATTTTGCTGTACACCTTTGTACCATCGCATTCGACGCCACATATCTGATGTAGAGGTAGCTTCATCAATTGAGTCACAAAAATTTTGCCAACTTTTGAATTTAGCTTCTTTTATTAGTTTTTTAGCTATTGTAATTTTTTCCTGCCATTTATTATAGTTTAAAGGCGTGGGATTTTTTCGAAACACCTTCAAGGCCAATCTACGCTTAGCAACTGCTTCAGATATTACAGCAGACCAATAAGGTTTCGGCTTAAACTTTCTTGTAGGATCTTTACATATTTTATATTTAGGTATATAAGTATCAGCAGCGGAATTGAGGCAGTCAACAAACTTATCATATAGAAATTGAACACTTTGTGATTGATTAAAATCCAATGAGTTTAAATGATTTTCTATAAAATAACGATATTTTAACCAGTCAGCTTTTTTAAAATTACGTTTGCTTACAGAAATACAATTATGTCTATCATAAATATTATATTTAATAATCATATGGTCGCTACCCAGACTTTCTAACGTTACATGCCAATTAAAATTAATCGCGATATCAGAGGAGACAAAGGTGATATCTGGAGAAGTTTCTTGTACAAGATTATTTACTAATTTAATTCTAGTGGCAGCGCCGTTATTTAAAGCAATGTAACCATTCTCTATACATGAATCAAAAAGTTGTGTCCCTCTAATATCACTTTTATAAGACCACTGAGTGTGGTGACCATTGAAGTCGCCAGCAATAACAGATCTCTTTGGGAACCTAGAGAATATATCATCCCAGTCAGACTGAGAGGTATTAATTGGGGATGGACAGTATATTGATACAATATTTTCAATTTCATGGCAATTTAGTAATTTAACGTGAATTAATTCTATACCTGTATTGTTAATATATAATTGGCAAGGTTGTACTTTAACTGACTTATGAGTTATTATGGCGACTCCACCATAGCCGTCAGGTCTATCGGCTCTGTAAATATTATACTCACTAACCCTCAGTGGCGACTCAGGATCCAGCCATGTTTCACTTATAATTGCTATATGTATTTTCTCTTCGTGAAGAAGACATGAAAATTCTTCAAGTTTTGGCTTCAAACTTTGTGAGTTCCATTGAAGTAAGTTCAGCGAAGACGTGTTTTTAATATTCTTATCCATTAACAAATGACATTAAATTTTGAAAAATATTTCCTTTTTCTATTATTTCACCAATTAACTTTGTAAATTCTTCTATTGCTAAATTCACGAATTGTTTTATTTTCTCATGGAAAACGTTCTCACTAAATACAATCTCTTTTACTCTTTTAAATATGCGTTTAATGGTTGATTCCTTTTTTTCCTCTTTATTATGAATAAAATTTTCTTCGTCCAGTTGTTCTTCTTGAGCATCATTTGATACATTTAAATATTCGATGAGGTCCATCTCCTGAGGATTTTTTTTCTTATTTTTTTTTCCATTCCTATTTTTTTGAGCTTTTTTTCCATTTGTATTTTGTTTTGTTGTTTGTGAACTTTCTTTATGTACTATTGCTTCGGTCAGGACTATATCTCTATATGTTGATTTTGTATTATATTTAGGAGACTCATTTTCAATATCACTGCATTCACTAGTATATTCATTAATAAAAGTTCTTTTTTTATCCTCTAATTTCTCAAAGGCTTTCCTATATGAACAATGTTCAGTGCTCATGATTCTCCTTATTTCTTTTTCCTTTGCAAACACTGGACAAGATTTGTCAAGGGCCATGTGATTTCCTTTACAGTTTAAACATGAATAATTAGTAGTCTCACAGTTGACGTGATCATTACCACATTTAGGACACAAAATTTTTTTAGTTGTACAAAAGCGTATTATATGCCCATATTTCCAGCACCCGGAACACTGTGTAACTGGAAACGTATAAGGTTCTACCTTAAACCTACAACCGTATCCATTGATATACGAGGGTAAGGTAGAACTTTGAAAACACATACGAATTGTTTCGCAATCTACCCACTTGCCGTCACCTGTCAGCCTTTTTAATCTCTTTACTGAAACTATTTTACTTTGACATTGGAATATTTCAAGCATTTCTTCTTCCTTCAATTCAATATCTATATTTTTCACAATCCCATAGGAAAAATTCATTTCATCTGTCATTTGACATTTACATCCCATCTCCTTAATTTTTTGACAGTTTAATAATTTATCAGCTTCTTCTTTCTTTTCAAATTTTACTAATACTTTGTAGGGTCCCTTGTACTTAATTCTTAATATTTCTGTTATATTTTCAGCGTTCAATAACTTTGCCAAAGCGATTTGTTTGGGTAATGTCTGTGTTGATGTAAGACAAACCTCAAAAAAACTATTATTTATATTTCTCATATTTTGAATATCGCTATCACTAACCTTGGAATAACTTCTTGCTATCTTTTTATTCTTTCTTCTTACTCTAATAAAACCTTCATCATCTACGTATTCTTCACTATTATCTGATATCGGTCTCTTTTCTGATGAACGTTCTTGTTGTTGCTGTAACTCTATTCCTGTGTTGTCCCATTCAAAATCATTATGTTCATTAGCCTGCTGTCGACTAAGATGCTCCTCATCGTCACTACTTAGTGTTTGAAAAGAATTACCTTTACTTAATTCACTCATTGTAATTGGGGGTAGACGGATAAAATTTATACATCACTATAATCGAACGTATATTACAATAACACGAGCGCTCACTAGAACGTGCCGCACGCGAATGACAAAATATCTTAATATATATAAATCTCGTGTCACAATGTTTGTCCTCAATGGACTCCTAAACCACTGAACCAATTTTTATCAAAATTTGTAAGCATCTGTAATTTGGTCCAACTTAGGAGATAGGGTAGTTTTTATCCCAGTTGGACCCGGTAGGTGGCGCTGCTATCGGTATGTAAGTAATCAAATTTGGTAGCTGTTTTCCGGGCAGGACAACGTCTGCCGGGTCTGCTAGTTCTTAATAATACTTAAGTCAATTTGAACTTTAATACCATACCATAAAGTTTAAGTGTTAGTGGTGGGGTTCCGGGAGGGATAAGTATTAAAAAAAATTAAAGAATCGACTGTTAGGCGGTACGAAGTTCGCCGGGTCAGCTAGTCTAAATAAAAATTTAAAATTTTAAGTTTATTTCTATATATCTATTATGTACTACTCCGAAACTGTTATTTAACTGATTGAAATAAAAATAGTTGTCGATCGAGTATTAATAAATGTTAAAATAAAGCAAACTAAATTAAAGATACCGTAGTGATCCCGTACACGAGATAGAAAAATAATATCTGATAGCAATAACAAAAAGTAGATAGGAAAATGATTTATACGAATGAGTGTATTCACGGTCGAAAAGTGGCTGTTGTTAATAAGCGGTTGCTGGGAAACGTCAGACTTCAGAGGCGCGAGGCGCACTACATCCAGCGCCTAGCTCAGTTAACTCCCGCCCGCCCTCAGTTGCGGGCTTAGTCCTTACAACGTTATGATTTCGTAGTACTCAAACTTTATCTTTCTCTTCATTTAATTTTTATGTGCTGTGTATACTATACAAACTTTTAATGTGAAGTGATCAAATTTTAGTTATTATTATAATTTTATTATATATATTTTAAAGAATGGAAAATTATTAATTTTACTAAAACTTACCACTGTTACTTTGTTAAGCTTTGTTGTTACCAAACTAATTTGATGAACAGTTTTAAGTAAAATTTTCTTAAACGGTTAATTTATTATTTTAAGTAAAAAAAAAAGAATTGAAGACGATTTCAATTTAGTCATGTACTAAATATTTATTTATATACTAAAATAAAAATGGATATAGTACACAGATTACACTATCTAGTTCTATCGCAAAAGTCAGATTTAATGACTATGGAACGAGAGCAAAGAATACGTATGCGACGACAGTCAAGTCTTCCTGAATATAGTAAAGCTAAAAGTAAACAACGGCATGATCCAACATATAATAATGACGTGAGTCCCTTTTTTAATAAGTTAATTTTCCATATATTTTTTTTAATGCTAGTTAGTAACTGTTCTTTTTGAAAATATTGAGCAGTAGGTACCTTTCGCGTGGCGTATCATTTCTCCGACTATTATTTTTATTAGTTTTCAATTTATCTTTAAACAACTTTTCCACGGTGTTTGGAAAACAACCCCTTGCCGTTAGCATAGCGAACAAAAGTAAGCGTAAGCCGATAGGTCCGCTCAGTCTTGTTTGCTAACGTAATACGAGCTTAAATTCAATAGCTACTCGTTATCAAATATAGGTATTTTATAAAAACGTCGAAACGTGCCAACGCTCAAAGAAGTTATGTGTATCTATATATTAGTATAGGTGTAGTATATTTGGATTGTAAAAATATTTATTTACAAACAATAAACGTTTATACATTAAATTTTTTTCTAAATCTTACCCTCATTTTACTATACTCAAAACAGAAGCTTTTTTTGTTTAATTATGTTGTTAGGGATGTAAACATTTTTATGGTGAATTTATAATTTTTGAGCTATAAGTATAAAACTCTTGTTTTGTTTTTTATTATAAAAAAGAAAGATTATGTGTTAAAAGGAGACGTAATTATTTAGCATAGACTAAATTATTTACGTCTCGATAAAAGTTTTAAAAATTATATTTTCCCAACTACAGTTACGACTTTCAACTTATAAATTATAACATTTTGTTAATATTTTCCCAACTACAGTTACGTCTTTCAATTTATAAAATAATTATAACATTTTTTCAATAACATATTGACAAAAAAACGATGACGAACGAGCTTTATAATATTAAGTATGGTACACATACATATTACTAGCTGATCCGACAGATTTTATTCTGTCTTACAAACTGTCAAATGCGTTAAGTTAAAATAATCCAAGGTTTACCGAAATGTTCGAATTTTCTAGTCAACTTACCTAATTTTATCCCGTAAGAACCTTCTACAGCGAGTATTACTATTAGAAAAGTTAAAAAAATTGACGAATTGATCCAGCCCTCACTTTTGTGCCTAGCAAACACATTAGGCAATTGGTTTTTATTTTTATAGATAAACATTCACGTTAGTGCTTGTTCATCCTGAATCCTGATATACCTAAGCCAGGATGAAAAATCTACTGGTTCGTTTCTACGCTACATAGCGTGATTTCGGGCTTTTTTCACCAGTAGATATCTCACATATAAAATATTGATAGGTTTTATCAGTACGTAGTAAAAAGATGCTATTATGATGCTGTTTCACCTTAACTAAAAATCATATACACAACAACTTTTGAATTAAAGGGTTGCGAATAAAAATATTTGGCAAAGTGGAGTTCAGAGGTGAAAAAGAAAAGTTAATCATAATCTTTTACCTTTTAAATATTATGATATAATCTTCTATACGTTAGATAGCTTTCTCAGCAACCCGTGATACAGGCCATTGTTAACGCAAACATAATAATAATTAAATCTAGCCCTCCTGTACTCCATGATGTGACAAAGCTTTCAAAGTAATACAAAATCCCTTGTCTACAAATCTAAATAGAAATATTGACTAATACTTTTTTAAATTCATTAGCTTCATTATTCTTGACAAACATACCTCTAACAAAATCTTAATACCTCTTATGCTAACACGTGTTAGAACGCTTATTTAAAATTACGTAAAATGTAGGTAAGTGTTGTGTTATTCTACACGTGTTTGCTGAGAAATTGTTAGATGTATTAAAAGAATAAAAATACTTGTAAAGATAAATAAATATAGAATGTGTTATTATTTTTGTTCGAATAATTAATCAGAGAATTCAGTTGAAATAAAATTATATAAATTAAATGATATAGAATTTATAGATATATTATTTGGTTATCGTTTTTATGTACAATTATTGCGTGACCTTTACAATACGAACAAGCCGATCATTATAATTATAAGTCTAAACTATTGCAGTGATTAGTGTAATAGGAAACCTGAAGAAGTTGTACACAACGCATACGTATAATGAAATGTTTTTACTGTACATAATATATTCACGTCTTATGTAAACTAGTATTATAAAGACAAAGTGACTGTACGTGCTAATTTCAGGATCAACCGATGCGATTCTAAATTCTCCTTGCGTGAGAAAACCTTTTTATTAAGGTTATTAGGTTACGGCCTATGAAAAATCACGCAATGTTTGATAGGAGCGGCGTTATAATGAAGAGTAGGTAACACCGCGTATATTAAATAGTTATATTCTAAAGGACTAAGTTTATCTACTATTGTATAGGTATATTACTACTCCCTTTATTTTGCAAACAACTTTAACGCTAGAAGCCTAATCTATAAACTAAACATAATTACGTCTCAGAAGCTTACATGTATAAACAACTGCAGGATGTTAGGTACAGGCTGAATCTATGTGTGCTGTCCCACTGCTGAATAGTGTCAAAAATACGTGTAAAACGTATCTCATATTGTCACTTTCGTTAACACTTAAGTTATATGTTTCCTGCATTCCAAATGTTCTCAGTTCTATCTTCACATCATTCTATCTTAGCTATCAGCATTCTATCTTCGCTTTTAACTAATTAAGTCTACACAGTATGTGGTTACAAAACATCTTACTTTTTCTCTTAGTCTATATCTTACAGAACGTGATTATATGAAGATATGGATTGTTTTTGGACTCGCTACAATTTTATCGATAGCTTCATGGTATGAGTCTATTGAATAAACACAGTAATAATCGCGGACTTATTATTGATTGCTAGTATAAAATTTTGAATTCCTGTAGAACTACCAAATACGCGTCAAAAAAAAATCTGTATTTTGTCGATAATTTATGGTCTATACCCTGTTTTTTTCAGTACGGACTAAATTGACATAAGCTGTGTTGCAAGTTTTTTGCGAATCATTAATAGTGATGTGCCACTACCGTAACTTTACGTAATTTATAATCTAGTATCGTTTTTCCCTAATATTTACAAAAATCTTTGTCTTTAAAACTCACTTAACGAAAGTAAAAAAATATGTCATTTACAAAAAAAAACAACAATAATAAAAGAAATTTAAGGTAGTAAAATATCAAACAATAAAATAAAATAAAAAATATTTTTTTTATATATCTTAACATTAGGTATAGTTCGCGGTGTGCTATTGGTTGAACAGTTCGACGTCGACTCAAAATCACTCGCGCACAAAAGTCTTAAATTACGAAATTGTTTTACATAGGGAAGTGAGAAAAATTATTTGTAACGTGTATTGTTTTATGAAGAGAGAGGCTGATAATAATGCAGTTAAAAATTAAAAATTACGTATGAACGATACCCACGACGACTTAATGGAAGGAGTTTCACAACATTCCTTTTTATTTTTTGTAATTAGATTAAACATTCTACACTAAATCAACATGTTTTTAATTCTATTTAATGATATTCTATCTATATTTTTTAATGTTCCTACCAATAACCATTATACGAAGCCGCGAGCAAAAGGCTAATTCAAAAATAAAACAATAGGCCTAGTACTTTAGTGCGCGAGGCTACCTATGCGCAAACACACCCCCTCCAGTTTCTTCAGCGTTCTTTTCACATGATGCGAGTTATAAGTACATTACAAACTTAGGTAATGTACCCAGTGTTATAAGCAACCTCAAGTTAGTCAAAATGTTAAAATATTAAACTATGTACTCAAAATTTCTAATGTCTCGGAAAACTCTCGGTACATTAAAAAAAAAATTTGTTATCGCGTACCTATTCTTCAATAACAAATAAGTAACTGTTGTATTAACATAGATAAAAGTAGTAAATAAAATTAATAAATATATATTTTTTATGTGATGCTCCATAATAGTTACCATGATTTTTAAAAGATTCGTCTATTGTCAAATAACAATAAAATTATGTGGTAAAAGTAAAAAGTTACGATTTATAAAACCGGTATAAAATTTCGAAAATTGACATTTGCATGTGTCAATTTAGTCCGTACCGAAAAAAAACAGGGTATAGTTTCACCCTCTTTCGGGGTTGCACTTTATCGCGGGACACCCTGTATACTCGTATTATACAGGATAAGTTTCAAGAGTTCTTGAGCTATAGTAATTGTGACCGGTGCTATTTCATAATAGAAAAATAAATTATCATGCACTTAATAATATATATAACATTCATAGCAAAAACCATGCAGGTATTATGTTATACCTACACATTGCAAAAAACGCAATTATTGATCTTTTAACAGTAGGTACTTTGAACTTTATGTCGTTCTTATTCCCTAAATTATTTATCAACAATATCGCATTGTCTTTACTCAGATAACTTCGCTGTTCCTTTTTAAGAACTCAAAAAATGTAAAGAGAATGCAAATAATATAAATAAAATAGCACAACGCTAGATAATAACCCAACCTACGCCTACTCTTTCGCGATAAGAAGCTTAAATCTAAGTTTTTATTTGTTCTTGACACGAATCTGTATCCTGGTTTTGAGCCAGTTAACGATCTTTTTAGTATTAATTTTGTGCTAAATATGCTTAAAATATTAATAAACGTGCAAACTAATTTATCACAAAGCTGTTTAAAACTACATAACATTTTCAGTTCAGCTGTTCGTTATAAAATATAACAGTGTTTTTTTTTTATCTCTCATGTTTATAGATATTTTATGTTGTATTGTATATTTATCAGATAATTCCTGCCCGAAACGGGAAGTGGAGGTCACGCAATCGTTTATTTCAGGTCGTTATATTATGGTATACAAAGTTCGAATGTCATGCCATAATTAAATGTTAACTTTTAATTTATGTTTAGCGGTTTTCTTATTCAACTAATTTCATTTAACACGGTTCTCTCTCGAGACTAAACAGCGTAGCTAACTACAATTACCGGTATGGTATGGTAGACGAAAGGGATTGCTGGCTAACCTTGACAAAACTATCAAGCACATTTATTTATCATCGGTTATTTCTGCAATAAAGTTAAAGATGGTAGGATTTATTTTAAAGATAGGTATAACGTATACGGTTTCCCTTCGGGGTAACTTCTTATGAAAAACATAATTTTAATTGACACATAGATAATATTTGCAAGTTTTTCTAAAAAAATTGTTTGTACAGTTCCACAAATAAACTATATTTAACGGCCATAAGTTGTCACAAATGGTACCATAGATGATTATTACGAGTATTTACTCCATCTACATGCTTTATGACTTTCCTTTTTCCTTCCAATTTTAAGAAATTTTATTTAGACCGTACTGATCAATCTTTTTCTTGTATTGTCATCAAGTATTAATCATCTTTGCAATCTGCATTATTGAAAGCCGTCATTACTAACTATACTTCTGAGTTTTTTCCACAAAAGTCTTGATTTCATGGGAATAAAACGCAGACACGCAGTGTGACCTACCAACCGAGGTCTTCAACTCTTCAAAAACTAACATATAAACATTAAATTTAAGCGTTTTCTATTAGTTAATAAGCTTGCCAAAACATTTTTTGTTAATCAGTGTAATTTTTTGGTCGAAAAAAAAAAAAAACAAAAATCAATCGTTCTTTTATTCTTTTCATTCGAGCACAAACATCTATATATAAATGTAATTGATTGAATATTTTTCCCGATGCTTGTTGGAAGGGAAAAAAGGAATTTTTATGTCGCTATCCTTTTAATCATGAAACCATAGAAGTCCTTAATGCATGATATTACTCTAACGTACGGAAATATAACCTCAGGGTATAATGTAATAAATACTACTCTAAGATGTAACTGCCATTAGCTGGAAAAGTACATATGTACTTTTCCAGCTAACTTATATAAGTTATCAACAAACATATTCAACATGAAAGTAATCTTGTTTCTACGAGTTAGTAGTACATGAGTACTTGATACTTAATTATGTGTTTTTAAATAGGACTAAGTATTTCTAATTTATTATTTAAAAATACGTTTATTGTTGTTTCCTTACAAATGACGCTTACTTTTATAATATACTAGCTTCTGACTTCGTCGACTTCGTCGGCGTGGACTCCGTCCTATTGGTCTTAGCGTGATGATACATAGCCTATAGCCTTCCTCAATAAATGGGCTATCTAACACTGAAAGAATTTTTCAAATCGGCCCAGTAGTTCCAGAGATTACCGCGTTCAAACAAACAAACAAACAAACTCTTCAGCTTTATATATTAGTATAGATTAAGGCATACCGAAGACATAGGCAGCACACTACAGCCCTGACAGATCGAATTCTCGAACTTCGAGTTCCAACATATAGAAAGAAAGCTTTTTCACTCGCTTAAGCATGTGCAATAACTTAAGCCGCAAAGAAAGTTAGAAGTTAAACTGTCAAACATCTGTCTGGGCTGTAGTGTGCTGCCTATGTCATCGGTATGCCTAAACTGGAGAGGACGCTGCGCTATACTTCCTAGTATAGTTTTGCCATTCCAACACTTAACATACTTTAAACGCCTGCTATTGGCCCTGCTTTTTGCGACTTTAGCTTCGCTATGCGTTGAAATAAATAGGTTGTTCCAATTTCTCTACTAGTTACTCAATTTTCATTCAACCTCACTCTTTCACTTCTGATTCTGATTTTTATATATATATTGCAATTGTCATTTGCAAAATACTTCTGAGCCACTGAACAAGATACAAAAAAGCTTTACGTTAACATTAAAAATGAAAACATAAAGACTTTAAATGCGGGACATTAAAATAAAAGTTAAAATTTTAATTCCAATATGCAACTATAAATATCTTATGTACTTTAATATCATATAGTAAATCGAATATATTATGTAATAATGATCTAACAATAACATAATAATAATGGGTATACAATTTACCGCCCCGGAGTTAATCCCAGTGCTATGGTGTCGTATGTGTCCTACTCGTATCAGGTATTCAATCCAGTTAGGTAATTAATTTGGTTATTCTAGTTAGCAATCAATACGTTTCGATGGTGAATATTCTGCATATAGGTATATATTGGATGAATGTTTAATTACATGTAACACATTATTGGGATATTTCAGAATTCTATAACAATGTTTTTAATTACAACTAATTCCTTTTCTATTAAATGTTGAATACTTAGATGAATTCTTGTATCAAAAGCTAATTGAAACAGCTGTAATAAATTATTGTCCTTTTTGATGTTTCAGTTCCGTCAATTTTCGCGCAGACACTAATTCAATAAATAAAAGACGAACAACCTTTTACGAATAAGTCAATACGATATAAAATGAAAATGATACTTGCTAAAGTAACCGATTAATATCACAAGTAAATTCTCGTACAGGTAGGGATGTTTGAAACGTTATGGTACAATGTTGACGTTATACAAAATGCTATAAAAATTAAAATATGCAACTTTACAAAATTTCAGAGGCATATCTGAACCCCTGACGCCCGCGTTGGAGCATCTAGTCATTATAAGAAGTGGTGTTCAGCCTCTAGTGTGACACTAACAAGCTGTTACGTAACTTATTTGTTTTCGGTGCCAAAAGGCAGTTACTGTTATTTTGGCGATAATTGATAGAAACTTGAAACAAATACTAGATCAATTAATGCTTCTATTGGATATTAAACACAAATATTTAACACAAAAATGCGTTTACATTTTAACACAAAAGTTTTAGCGTAATGGCTGTTTTCAATTTAAAATTTAAAATTAAATACATAACTGATGTAAAAAAATTATAGAAATTAAAAACAAATTTGATTCATATAATACATTTAAAACATAAAATAAATAAAAACAAATTGAAACAATTATAAATATGAATGTTGTCAAATCATAATTAAAACAATAAAAACTAAATAAACAAATCGCTATTCAAACATTTAGTCTCCGAAATAATAATTGTGTTTGCTCGCAAACGAAAAAAAAAACCGACTTCAATTACATCGACAAGTAATTTACAACGTAGGTAGATGAAAAAGTAGTCAAGTAAATACGCGTTATCAAAGATTACTCAAAAAGTTTTAATCAGATAAATTGATGAAATTTAAATGTGACAACATGGTAAGTATCCGCTTTCGATTAAATTAAAAACCATCAAAATCGGTACACACAGTAAAAAGTTATACGGTATAATACAAAAACCTTACGTGTCTTCGGTAACACACTTTTAGAGGTATAGCATATCTATTTATCAATATTTTTCGCATGTGACAAATAGCGCCTGGAGCATCTTAAAGTCTATATTTTCGTCTAAAAATTCTCCAAAGCTTTTAGTCGTTAAGCGATAAAGTTCGTCGCACCGTCACTCAATGTGCCATTTGACTTTTATTTTTCGTATAACCAAGAAAACGCCTTTTTTACTATTCCTATATTAAAAAAATAATACAAGATAATTTTTTGTAACTTAATTATATCAGCTAATCTCTTATGAAGAAAAAAAAATATGTCAGTAGAATTTGAAAAACCGCTTTTGATGTTAACTCTTGTAACTTCATTTTTGTGTCCATTACAATAACCAGAAAAACAATTCATGGAATTGATTTATTTCTTGAAGCTATTTATTAAATCTAATATATTTAAAAACATTGATAATAATAATAAAATAATAATAAGTTTATTTCAGACGAAGGTCAAGACAAGCAATGTACAAAATAATTTACGTAAAACAAACAAAATACAACAAAATAAAATAAATCAATTTCAAACACAATAAACAGAATTTATTTCATTATAAAATTTTTGTAAATAGTAAATTATGTAAGTTAAATTATTTTTTACTTTTAATAAGTTTTTGTTTTATGTCGTTTGTTATTGCTTAAATTTATTTCTTCTAAAACCCGGTCTCGTCCACTTACTAACGTAATTGATTATCTTTATAAATTTTGTACTGTTTTGTACGTAAATACAAAGTTGCGAGCTATTTCCATTACAAGTATCTTTGATTACTTACAGAAAAAAGAAACAGTTACTGGCTAAAGAAATTTTAATGTTATTATTACTTATTATTTTATATTTAAATTATTTCTAAATACTAGGTACTTAATACTTAGGTAAATAATGTTTTTTCTATTCTTTTGACAAATTTAAAACTATTTAGATACAAATGACACAAAATTATTATCTAAGTACACTGGGATTTTGTGACATAAAAAATTAAACTTCCATTCAAGCACAAAACCGACGATACGATAAAAAGTCGTTCAAATAATCCATACTAATATTATAAATGCGAAAGTATCTCTGTCTGTCTGTCTGTCTGTCTGTCTGTCTGTCGCGCAATCACGCCAAAACTACTGAACAGATTTAAATAAAATTTGGTATACAGATAGTCTAGAGTCTGAGAAAGGACATAGGCTACTTTTTAATGCGAATAAAAGGGTGTAAGGGGTTGAAAGGTGGGAATGAAAATTTGTATGGAACTATGTTCGTGTTTCGTAACTGTCAAACATTTAATGTTCATCCCGTCGATATGGTAAACTCTCCGATAAAATTAAAGAACGTATTTAAATAAAGGTTTCGAATCGACAACATATATCCACATTCCACAATATACGGATAGTGGCGTATTTTACATTTTTAAAATGTATAATAATGTCCGTAATGAAAACGGATTGACATAATATATATTGGTTGTCAAATATAAAACGTAGTGGTTATAATATACTCTTTGGTCAAATGTAATGTGTAAACTAAGGAAAATATATCTAGCAAATTAAATCTTATACTATTGAAAAAAAGGAAAGCATTTTTTTCCCTCAAATCAACGCAGGTGAAACCGCGGGGCACAGCTAGTTCTTTATAAAACAACATTCTAGGTCAGGTTAATATCTGTGTAATATGTATAAAGTCCGACGCCGCGTTGGCGCAGCGGTTACAGCACTGGATTGCGATTGGCTGTTGCGCGGGCGGTTGCGGGTTCGATTGCCGCACACGACAACATTTGTATTGGCCATACAGATGTTTGTTGTGGTCTGGGTGTTTGTGCAGTCCTTGTGGGTTACCCCACCGTGCCTCGGAGAGCACGTTAAGCCGTCGGTCCCGGTTGTTATCATGTACACCTGATAGCGATCGTTACTCATAGTAGGGAATATATCCGCCAACCCGCATTGGAGCAGCGTGGTGGATTAAGCTCCGATCCTTCTCCTACATGGAGAAGAGGCCTATGCCCAACAGTGGGATATTACAGGCTGAATCGATCGATCGATCGATCGATGTATAAAGTATGCATGACAGTATGTCTATTGAAGTCATACACCTGCCATAAGCTATTAAGTTGTTAATAAATAGAATAATAATTTGATACACATCAAACTTTAGTACTGATTCGTTCAAACCTCAACTACTTGCAATGGTAAAGTTTTTCAGCAGAAAGAACATCAAGCACGAGATGGTTCTTAATCTCAATCATTAAAGTAATATTTTAATGTAAAACATAGCAAACACAATAATAAGCGGTCTACAAATCACAAACTAATCCTAGAAAAGAAATAGCACACATTACTACGGTTTCATTTCGTCTTGCAGTACGGTCACGTTGCCAATAAGATTTTCCACACTCGCGAAGTTTATATGGATCTATCAAGCACATCTATAACTTCTGTGTATTATTAAATTTCAATTTAATAAAAATGTCCAATATATATGTAGATACCTAAAGCAAGAATTACATAATACAAATAACACACTTTGAGAATTCAAATTCATCTGCATTACGTAAGATTTTAGTTGATATATCAATTATACCTTCACATAATTGAAAAATGAAAGCTCAAACTTGTTATTGTTTTATAACGAAATACTATTTTATACAGATTTGGCATAACTCCCGGAGCACTCGGCAACTGCATTAATTAATTGATTTTGTTATCAGAGGGAGCTGTTTGCGGCTAAAGCAGATAGTAGCATAGCCGCGGCTGATCGGAAGCTATCGTCTTCCTCTGCGGGCAGTATGAAGAACAAGTGGCTTAAAGCCTTTCGTAGCCTCAAGCCTCCCAGTGCACCACCACCACATGCAGCTCCGCCGGACAAGTAAGTATTTTTACAGCTTGTATTATATGTTACTGCTTTCTATTTTATGGTTATTAAAAACCAAACGTATGCGAAATATTTTTATAACATAATATAATAAAGTTATTTTACGCAGGTTTTCATTTCATTTCATTTCACGTTTTAATATTTCAATGGAGACAAATCAATAAACAATAAATTATTAATAGTTACGTTACTAGTAATAAAACACAATATAAAGTGTACATAGCACTAATAAAATTAATGTTCTAAAGCCCTGAATCTGATAACCTTCAACAAAGTGAATAGTAAACTTTCACATGCTAATATGACATTTCCACGCCGCAACGGGGAAGTTGATTGCATCCTGCGAGCGGACTTCCACTCGATACCTACATACATATGCTCGAGTGAATAAAGTTACGTATGTCTATCTCGCATTATTCTAAACTCAAACTAGACCTAATGGTCTAAGAGACGTGGAAGAGCGACCTTCACCGATCTGATAATTCGATGAGACATATTTTTTTATCAAATATAATTTATAAACAAATCTATACTAATATAATAAAGCTGAAGAGTTTGTTTGTTTGTTTGTTTGAACGCGCTAATCTCAGGATCTACTGGTCCGATTTGAAAAATTCTTTCAGTGTTAGATAGCCCATTTATCGAGGAAGGCTATAGGCTATATATCATCACGCTAAGACCAATAGGAGCGGAGTCCACGCCGACGAAGTCGCGCGCAGAAGCTAGTATGCTTGATAACTTGCCTATCGAAAAGTGGTCAAGGCTAATTTTAATTTATTTAATTTTAATTAATTTTTTTTTATCACCTTCACTCATATGATAACCGAATGATTTAGGTTTATAATAATAGTATAGATTAGTACAGATTAAGATATATAAAACATATCTTTTACACTTTCGCGACGAAAATATTTATATAATAATTACATTGACTTTGACTGGATTGACAGAATAATCTGGAATGTTTCAATGAGACCATCAATTGAACGGTTTTTTTATTATTTGATTCATTTGTACATTTATCATTTATTGTATATTTAGTTAAGTCGCTTGATATACATATTTTCCTTAGTTTACTCTAAATAAATTTCTAAACGCACGCACAAATATTTGAAAACCAATATGTATTATGTCAATCTGTTTTCATTACTGACATTATTATACATTTTTTAAATCTAATAAATCGGTCAATTGCGAGTCTGACTCGCGCACGAAGGGTTCCGTACCATTGACTAAACTAAACATAAGTAAATTTTCTGTAAAATATTTATTTAATTGTGACGCCATCTATGATGCTATTAGAAAACTATATAGTCTATTATAGTATATTGACGAAGTTTTCCTAATTTCTGATAGATGGCGTTTAAGACGAATAAAAAATTATCGCCCCCCTTAAATGTTTATTTTATTTTGTTTTTAATATTTGTTGTTATAACGGCAACAGAAATACATAATTTGTAAAAATTTCAGTTGTCTAGCTATCGCCGTTCTTGAGATACAGCCTGGTAACAGACGGACGGACGACGGACGGACGGACGGACGGACGAACAGCGAAGTCTTAGTAATAGGGTCCCGTTTTTACCCTTTGGGTACGGAACCCTAAAAATAAGCCACTATCCTTATATTGTGGATATATGTTGTCGATTCGAAACCTTTATTTAAATACGTTCTTTAATTTTAGGGGAGAGTTTACCGTATCGACGGGATGAACATTAAATGTTTGACAGTTACGAAACACGAACAACGATATCATACTTCATTCCAACTTTTCAACCCCTTACATCCTTTTTTTCGCATTAAAAAGTAGCCTATGTCCTTTCTCAGACTCTAGACTACCTGTATACCAAATTTCATTTAAATATGTTCAGTAGTTTTGGCGTGATTGCGCGACAGACAGACAGACAGAGTTACTTTCGCATTTATAATATTAGTATGGATGTCGATGCGAGACTTTCCGATATCAAAAACACGTTTCTACGAGTTTCTTCTATTTTATTTCATAAATTGTATCAACGCGGTATTACATTGTACAATTCGTGTTTAAACCTATTTATTACACCATATAACACCTATTTTAGTGATGTTCATATATCGTTCGTTTTTAAGAAAAAGCATTAGCGCATTTAAAATAAAATAAAAAATGCTGGACGGCCTAAACGAGTCCTCCCGACGAGTCGGTCTCGGTATGAACTTGGACAAAACGAAAGTTATATGTTTAACAACCTAGTCATACCGAGACCGGTATCGGTTGACGGTTCTCTAAGTTGTTCAGGATTATGTCTACCTTGGCCATACCATTCAACTAGGCCAAACAACTTCGAGAAGGAAGCTGATAGGAGGATTCGGTTGGGCTGGGTGGCGTTTGGCAGGCTTCGTCGAGTCTTCACTTCGAAGATTCCGCAATGCTTGAAGACAAAGGTCTTCGAGAAATGCATCCTGTCTGCGTTGACATACGGAGCCGAGACATGGACACTGACGAAGGGATTGATCCACAAGTTTAAAGTCGCTCAACGTGCAATGGAACGGGCTATGCTAGGGGGTTTCTCTCAAAGATAGGATTAAAAATGAGACTACCCGCGAAAGAACGAAAGTAACCGACATAGCCCACAAAATTAGCAAGTTGAAGTTGCAGTGGGCTGCTCATCTGTGTCGCTGGACCGACGGCCGTTGGAGCAGACGGGTCCTGGAGTGGAGACCGCGTCTTGGCAAACGGCTAACAGTGTGGGACGTCCTTCGGCCCGTTGGACTGACGATCTACGTAAGATTGCCGGTATAGGCTGGATGAGGATTGCGGAAAACTGGGATGTCTGGTGCGACCTTGGGAGGCCTATGTCCAGCAGTGGACTGCAATAGTCTGAACTGACTGACTGAAAATAAAATAAGTTTTTGTATTTTAATTTATTGTTAACTATTTGAAAATAATGAAGTTAACCTTATTAAATAAAAAATATATAATTCCATTTATTAACAATACATAGTTAGCTCAAATGTAATATATCGAATACAATATGTAAATAAATTGAAATTGAAAAACATAACACAACAATAATCCTATAAATGAATCGAGTAATACATTTGACATGAAAAAATAATTGGAAACAGGATTAAGCGGTCAAGAAACCGCATCGCTCGCCGCCACAACGACTTCAAAGCAAATTTTTATACGGCTTCAAATCGTTAAATGTGATTATTATCTAGTATTATAAACGAAAAATTAGGAATGAAAACAAAAAGCTAGATTTTCATATTGAATAATGAAAGTTGATATGTTAAGTTTAAAAAATATATTACACTATTTATGTTACTTTAGTGTATTGCGTCACCGGCTTTATTTTACTTCTTATTTTTATTATATAGGTACTAGCCGCCCGCCCCAGCTTCGCTCCGGTAAAATAATTATTGTGTAAACTTTTTGTAGATCTTTTTTAGTCCTATAATTCAGTCGTACATCATTTTGTCTTCTTTAAACATTTAAGTAGCGAAAGAAATATTTGAGACGATTTTTTACACCTCGGTGAACATAACACCTTTTGTTTTGCACATGTCTAAGTTTTTAAGAAATAAAATATAGCCTATGTTACTTCCTAATAATGTAGCTTTCTATTAGTGAAAAAATCATTAAAATCGGTCCAGTACTTTTGGAGCCTATTCAATACAAACAAACAAAAAAACAAAAAAATCTTTCCTCTTTATAATATTAGTGTACATTTCTACGAAATCAATATTATATTAGCCCATATATACGAGTAGGTATATAGTACATATTTCTGTTCAAACAAGCGTCTACTGTTAAGAAATTCAATTCTGAAATATTCAAGATTTAGCTCGGAGTAAATAAATATAGACTTAGATAAATATACTTTTCTAGATAACGAGGCGTATACAAAATACACAGAAATGATGTCTTCACTGAATCGTAAAGAAACATACATGAAATATTGACACTTATATTTTATGTATGTTTCATAAAAAGTATCGTAGATATGTATATCGAAATAAGACGTAAGACATAATTCTTTATCACTTTTATTGGAACGAAGTTCCTTATGTAGCGGAGGGGTACCCTAACCGGCAAAAAACGTTCGTAACGTTAATTAAAGCGTAAGATTCTCATGCATAGCATAGTCTATGTATGATGGATATACAATGTCTAATGGTCTAAGATCCGGAATATAACAAAATCTTCCCTCTAAAATATTAACGGTTTTAGCTTACTACATGTAATTAACATGAGAGGGAAATGATATAAAAAAATTGCAGCAGGCTGGCAGAGGTTGTTTTTATAAATTCACAATATTGAAATCAGCCTATAAAAATTGTTTCATCTAATTAACAGATGAGGGAAGATTTAGCTTCTCGGATCCTAGACCATAATGTATAGTCTACGTCTACGTGATGACTGTTATTATTATTGCAGTTTGCTATTATTATAGTATCATTCGATAATTATTATATATTTTTATAAATCACTAGCTGACCCGACAGATGTTGTCCTGTCTTAACTTTTGTATGGGAATATAGAAAAGTGTTGTTTTAAGACTTTTCAGGCATTTTTTTAAATTAACTTTTTTAGACTTAGACACTCGCGGTTTTCAAACATAGTCTATTTTTTAAAATATAACGAATGAGTAAAATGAATGAGTCTCGTCGTGACCACGGACCATGTAACTGGTCCGAAATATCGACAAACAATCAGTAAAATCTATATCGTGGTATGTACCCGTTATATTTTAAAAAATAGACTATTCTTTTAAATTTTTCTCTCCGTAACAACCATCCTCGTACTTCAAGGAATATTATAAAAAAAGAATTAGCGAAATCGGTTCAGATACTCTCGAGATTTGCGCTTAGCAACACATTCACCGATTCATTTTTATATATATAGAGATTCTAAATAAAATAAAGGTGTTAATAGAAATTAAATTTAGATAATTTTGTAAAGTAATTTAGCTGTAAAGAATATAGCCACCCCCTCTCTTCCCGTGGATGTCGTAAGGGTGACTAAGGGATAACACAGTGCCACTACCACCTTGAAATTTAAAAAGCCGACGGATAGCGAGATAACCATCCAACTGCTGGCTTTGAAATACACGGGCCGAAGACTTGCAGCATCGTCTTCGGTGCGACAAAGCCACCCCTGCGGTCACCAACCCGTCTGCCCAGCGTGGTGACTATGCAGGGCAAAACACATGAGTTCACGCTCATGACTGAATTCTGCAGCATACGCGGTTAAAAGAATACGATTATTAACGGATATCGATACAGCCCGATTAGATTATTTCAGCTACTTCCATAGCATAATGTCCTATGGCATTTTGCTATGGGGCAATGCGGCTGATATTAGTGTCATTTTTATTCTGCAGAAATGGGCTATCCGTTATATTTACAAAATGGCATGTAAAGAATCTCTGAGAGAGAAGTTTAAAGAGATCGACATCCTGACCTTTGCATCGCAGTATATTTATGAAAATATAATGTACATACGGAAAAATAGGCATTTGTTTGTTAGTCGTAGTGATTGAAATGCCTCAAATGATGTAACACTCAGGATCGACCACAAATTAATATTAATTCCTAAATGCCGGCTCAAGAAAAAAAGTAGTTCCTTTATAGGAATGTCTATCCTTATATAAAGATTCCGGTTGCGCTTTTTGTAATGTACCTAATGTTAAGATATAAATTTTTATTTTTTTAATTTATTGTTTGATTTTTTGCTGTCTTAACTTTCTGTTATTATTGTTTAGTTTTTTTTTATAAATGATTTTTTTTACTTTCGTTAAGTGTGTAACATACACCTAATGGCGAAATAAATGTTTTGATTATTATCTATATATTACCTATATAGTCTAGTAGTAGTGTATATAGTATTATGTAGTCTAGTGACAGACGGACGGATGGACGGACGGACAGCGAAGTCTTATAATGTTTTATTATTGTTTAGTTTTTTTTTTATAAATGATTTTTTTTTTTTACTTTCTTTAAGTGTGTAACATACACCTAATGGCGAAATAAATGTTTTGATTTGATTTTTGATTTTGAATAAAAAACAAAAATAATTATCGCCCCCCTTAAATATTTATTTTATTTTGTTTTTAGTATTTGTTGTTATAGCGGCAACAGAAATACATAATTTGTGAAAATTTCAACTGTCTAGCTTTCGCCGTTCTTGAGATACAGCCTAGTGACAGACGGACGGACGGACGGATGGACGGACGGACAGCGAAGTCTTAGTAATAGAGAACCCTAAAAAACTACTTACTAGATCTCGTTCAAACCAATTTTCGGTGGAAGTTTGCATGGTAATGTACATCATATATATTTTTTAGTTTTATCACTTTCTTATTTTAGAAGTTACATGGGAGGGGGACACATTTTACCACTTTGGAAGTGTCTCTCGCCCAAACTGTTTAGTTTACAAAAAATGATATTATAAACCTCAATATCATTTTTGAAGACCTATCCATAGATACCACACACGTAAGGGTTTGATGAAAAAAAAATTTTGAGTTTCAGTTCTAAGTATGGGGACCCCCCAAAATTTATTGGTTTGTTTTTTTTTCTATTTTTGTGTGAAAATATTAATGCGGTTCACAGAATACATCTACTTACCAAGTTTCAACAGTATAGTTCTTATAGTTTCGGAAAAAAGTGGCGAATCTATAAGTGTTCCGTTTTTTTTCATTTGGCTACGGAACCCTTAAAATTGGTCATAATAGATTATGTATTATTGAACGCGCGTTCCTGTAATTTGACATGTAAATCTTCTAAGGTATTTATTTTTATTAACTTTATAGTTTTTTTCTAAATAACGTAGCCCATAATTGTATTAGTACCTACCCTAGATAGCATCGTAAAGTTTAAGTTAGGACTGCCATAACTTTTTCTTTTTCAGAACAAAAAAAAACTTTCGCCAAACCCTTTTCTAGCTTATCCTTACATTTTAAACGAGTTCTTTAGACATTTCGTAGTGAGAGAGCCAAAGCCTGAATCCTCCCTCATACATTCGTTCTGAATTTAACTAAATGATTTATAGACAACCAAGAAAAATGAATAATGTTTTTTTCTTGTCATTCTTACAAATTGTAAATGATTAAATAAATGCAACACTATTCCAGACTGCTTGTTGTGTTTTCAAAACTTATATTATAATATTTTTATGAAAGTAGTTTTTTGCTATATTGTTGGTTTGATAGTTAGGATTATTATTTTTTATTGGATTACCAACATCAGATATATCGGACTTCTGTCGAAATAAAAATTCAGATTACAAAAAAAATCGTTAATATCAGCAATAACTTTAAAATATGTCTGCCGTGTTTATTGATTTGTCGCCATTTTGAATAGCGACCCTTATATTAAACCTCACATTAGTTGTAAGTTCATCGTTTTTCTAATATGATTAGATTATTACATAATCACATACGCATATGATATTAATGTTGTGATATAAATATATTTTGTTTCTTTGTCACGATCAACTTACAGCTTAATAAAATATGTGATGGTATGATGATGTATCACAGATTTGATTGCATTTGAAATAATTTAACCACTTATCATGTTCATTTTGATGTTCTCTTCTTGCATCATAAGAAAAAATCAAATGTACCACGCGGTGTCTACGGTTATGGCGATGAGGTAAACCTTCCCCTTAGGTGTAACTAGCCTCCTATGTTACCCGATATGAGCCAATATAAAGTTGATATAAAGATATCTTTGAAAGTTTCCATCGCTTAAACTACTTAATATCCTGCTTAGTTCTGTTTGCTTAAATTCTGCATTTATTGTAAGAAAGCTATGATTTGCCATGCAAAATCCTGTATTGTAATTACCAAGCACGCCTGAAAACACAATATTTAAATTCCTATCACTCCCTAATGACCTCACTAGAAATAAAAGTATGTAACGCTCTTAAATGTTTAAGATAATAAATAGTTCATTATTTTATTAGTCATTGACAAAAAAGTTTAATATACCTATATTTTATGCATAGGTTAGGTACCTATGTATAAAATATATATTAAACTTTTAAAATTATTATATTATATTAACTGCATACTAAATATTACACAGTTCACGGCTAATTGAATTAAATATTAATATATTAAATTACTTGTCTTTCGAAAAAAACTACCTACGGTTGATAAAAAGTACCTACTGGTTAAACCCCCTTGAAATTTTATTTACAAAGTAATTTTCATAAGCTCTACAGTGCAATGCCTGACCTAACGTCGAGCCATGCTCTTGACCTTGTCCTGATAAATCAATATATGGCGTAAATTACCCGTCTATCACTCACTGAAAAGTACCAACGGAGTAATAAATAATCCATTCATACAACACTGTGTTGATCAATGATGACTAAACAAGGGCATTTATGAAAGCAAAATAGTACTTCTAACAAACGTCAATGCATATAATAAAAATATTATTTTAATTAGAACCCTTTAATCGATCCAAAGAAACATGTTTTTATTTATTTGATACGTAATAGAGACACTCATTTAATTAATTTCTTGTAATTTTATTAGTTATAATCCATTTAGGTCAATAGATTTTTAATTATTTATAAGGATTCCATTAAAACGAAGGTCGAAATTTTTCACTCGTAATATTTTAATATAATTATATGTAAAATAAGTTTATTTGTCATTATTATTTTAAGATGAATATCATTAAGTAAAATATTAAAATACAAACAATTGTTTAGGAGGAACGGCGCGGCCCGCGACATGCGCTCCGCTGGGGATTCGGACGCCCACAACTTCCAAGAGTACACCTACAAGAAAATCACGCCATGCGATGTATGCTCTCAAGTTCTAAGAGGTAAATTTCTTTTCAAGACTTTTAGAATGTAAGACCATAACTAATTTAGCCCACCATAGTTGGAATTTAAATGTAATCAGTTTAGTCTTTGATTGTGACATCTTTTTCCTAAATGTATGTATATTTTGGTAGGATAATTACTTCTTTTAGATTTTAATGAATAACAACATTTTAATTTAACTAATTTACAGTAAGTTACGTGGAGTCCATCACGGCCTGACACAATAATGGTAGAATAACGTTATTATGTCAACGAACTGTAGTAACTAGTGTATTTTTCGTGGTTGGTACCGATTTTTTATAACAATTTGAAATATTACATTTTTGTACATTCGTAGAAGAACGTGATGAAAATACGTGATTAAATTTAGTACAGAGATAGAGTCGACTTAACTGTCGACTTGACTGCCGTTTATTTCAGCCCCTTTGGGCTGAAATATACGGCAGTCGGCCCTTAGCATTACCAAGCAAAGAATTCAATAAAATGTTGATATTAGCCTATTTTAATACTGCTCTTTTATTTTTAAGTGAAGTCCTTACTTTCAAACGAAGACCGATGAAACTGGATATGAAAGGGTACTAAGTACTAAAAAACGCAGACCAGTAGTTCTTAATGAAAAAAATCTTAAAAAAATCTATAAATTTTTTATACTTAAACTACTGATAAATATCATTACCTGGTTCATAAAGGGTGTAATCAACACGTCTAACAGACAAGTTTCTCGATATCCGACATACTTCAGGGGAGGTAATATAAAAAAGTAAGGGAGTAAAATATAGGTAGGGATCCCTAGTACATTTTAGTTAATATTTATATAATTTGATGGTAATATTGTCCTACAAATTGCGTGGTACGTTATCCCGGTCCTAAGCTCACTGCTGCTCTATCTCCTGCTAACTCTATTATCTACCACAATCGAGAGTTTTCGAAGAGGAACTTTTTGTTCGTCTCATCAAAATGAAGCTACTCCCGGAAAATTAGCTTGCTACTAATCAGGGAAAAATATGTACTAGGGATCCCGTACTAATAGTCAAAAGACTTCTCAAAATAAACCTTTTTAGGAACTTTTGCACTCACACTTACGTACTTACACTTTGCAACTTAAGTAAATTGTTTAGCAGTTATATGGTGTACTAATAGACCAGTGCTTTTAGCGTTCGAAAATGGTAAAAAGTGAAAAAAAAATTATTGTATGATGAAACCCATTGGAAAAGGAAGAGAATAAATACAACGTAAGGTTTAAGCGTAAAAATCGGTTTATCTCGATTTCCGGCTAAACTACAAGTCCTATGGAAATAACTTATGTGTTTTTTTTTGTTTCCTTTTAATATACTTGTAAGTGTGCAATAAAGTATAAATAAATAAATAAAAATAATGTGGATGACTTTCTAGCCTTTTTGAGTTAGGTAGTTTTTGAAAAATGTATAGCACCTCGAACATGAATATGCAATCTTGCAAATAATTTGCTATGATGCAGTTTTCATCTCCAACCAGACTCACACTTAACCAGTTTTTTTTACAGCCACTCGAATCACTTTCATTCTTGGTTTCAACTAATTAAAGTTTTGCCCCCAACTAGTTAGTTGTCTCTGTTCTCACTAATGAGAGGTCAGAACAATGTGTTATTATCGTTATACAAACTTATGTTATAGGTTAGTCCATCCGTTGTATAGGACTGATAAATCAGAACTAATTGAGGCAAAAAATAATATTTGTAAAGATAAAGAATTGCTATGTCAAGAACATACGAAACTGTCAAAGATTGTCTCTCAAGACACACGTATATACATTTCTTAAGTTATGTTTGCAAAAAATTGACAATTTTTAAAAATAACTGATCGCTCCGACACAAATAAACGGTTCTAAGCACTGGTCTTAACAGCTAAAATAACAAAGACACGAACAGTGGCGTAGCGAGCTTAACTTGCGCCCGGGGCACAATGCCTTTTTAAGCCCAAACAAACAAAAAACACAAACAAACAAAGCTTAAAGCTAAGTGAACTGAACTGAAACTGTGAACTCACTGACAGTGAAGTACAATGGGCGGACTTGTGGCTAATTAGCCATTTCTTTCATCGCCATTAGCCTTTTCTTAATCGCTAAATGTGTTGCTAAGCGCAAAACTCGAGAACGGTTCGAAGAATTCGGCTATTATTTTTAATACATAATATGTTGTAGAGAATTATAAGGAAAAAAAATAGAGACTTGCTCAGGAAATCGAACAATTTCACAAAACGTTACGATATATAATTTTAACTTCATGCGTTTGGCTGTTCGCAAGACAGGATACCGTCTGTCGGTCAGCTATTTAATAAAAATTATCCGTACAATTTTTTCTGTCTATCTGTCTGTCTGTCTGCTTGTTCCGGCTATTCTCTGAAACGGCTCGACCGATTTTAACGGGACTTTTACTGGCAGATAGCTGATGTAGTAAGGAGTAACTTAGGCTACTTTTGTTTTAGAAATTTATTTATTTTTTATAACTGCGAACTGAACAATAACTTGTTTGTTAAATTTCACGCGGACGATGTCGCGGGCGCAGCTAGTATTACATAAATATTAACAAAAAAAGAGTCTGCTTGGGGTAAAATAATTGCCGACGCAATTCCCATTCGACAAACGACTAGTCAATTAATAAGGTAAATAATGAAATTATTTACTTATTCGTTTTACTTATTCGCGATCAAAATGCGTTTGGACTCTGAAATAAAAATGATTTATAGTCTACCCGGCCTAATAACGAGGTTAATTTATTTGAATAAGGCCATTGGCCGACATTTTTAGTCGCGACAATGTAGGTAGAACAAGCTAAACTTAAAACATGAGTTATATCGTCTACGCCAAGCCTACCTAAGATTTATTTTTGTTTCGAATGAAAACTGAGAGCGTAAAGTATATTAAGATATAACTCACAGCTTTAAATAGCACTGTGTAATTACAAATTAATACAAAATAGTATAGGTATTGACAGTGGCGGCCTTAGGGGGTGGCGAACAGGGCAATCGCCCGGGGCCTCGCTCTTGCAGGGGCCTCGCGCGACAACCCAAGCAAATTAAAAATAATATAGATTTTTAACTGTATTTTTTTTATTAAAATTATTAAAACATATTTGAGGAATTCGATGACACAAGATGGGCTTTCAGTCCTTGCTATTCTTTCAATCGAAAATGACGTATCTCAAAAAAAGCCGAATAGTCTAGTCTAGTCTAATGACTAGAAAGACAAAGGGCCTCGCAAAGACTTGCCGCCCGGAGCCTCGCAATGGGTAAGGCCGCCTCTGGGTATTGATAATAATAAGTTTTAACAAAACAAGTCGCAAGGGCCCCTGTACTGGGCGGTAACCCGGGTCGTGTTACTGGGTAAATAGGTAATACCACATAAATTATCCCGTACAATCAATTTATAAAAAATTACCATTTTATAAATTAATTGTACCTATTGCACGTGACATATTATGTACTCGTATTTTTGTTCATTATCATAGAAACACATATTAAAGCTCAAACAGAATACATATTAGCAACGTTGTGACTTTTGTTTAATCTGCTAAAAGTTAATAAATAATTATATACAAATAAACAATTAACCAGATTCAGAGTTACTCATAAATAGATAACTTGACCAATACTGCAATTGTACTATCTGGTTTAAAACTTCTTGATTTAAGAGTCTAATACATATTTAAGACGCGTTAATGCTAAGCAGCCGCGGATCTTCAATTTTTTTTAGGCGGGGCAAAAACTGAAAAATGCCGCCCCCACCCACTTATATTTATTTTGTTTTTACCTTTATCATGCTTATAATTTCAGCTATCAGGTGTCCACTATTTTTTTGATTGAAATTTGGACATAGCCTACATAGGCCTTTCGGAAATAATGCATCCATCGCTGTTCTTTCTGTGTTAAGCCTATTTATTTACACATACATAGGTACATAGACATAAACGTGTAGGATATATATTTTATATACAGCATAGGATAGGATTTAAAATAAAAATATGTATAATAAAAATAAAAATCAAATATTGTATTGCATTTGTGAATTGAAATTACAATTTTACTCTTTTGCACTCTTTGTACTCTCTCTTTCGCACGCACGGTAACCAGACGCGTGCTGCCGCGATCTGCGATTTCTGCGGGCGAGCGGGCGCGTATTTTTAACCCCCGACGCAAAAAGAGGGATGTTATAAGTTTGACGTGTCTGTCTGTCTGTGTCTGTCTGTCTGTCTGTCTGTGGCAATTACGTAGCTCGCGAACGGAGGACGCGATTTCAATTTAGTTTTTTTTTTGTATGAAAGGTAAGTTACGGGCGAGTGTTCTTAGACGCATGTTTGATGAAAATCGGTTGAGTCCTGAAAAAAATCTGGGGGTAAAACCGAGGAAAATACCCAATATCTGCAAATACATGTGGTGGGGAGAAAATGAGGATGGAAATCCGAATGTCAGCAAATTTATCCAAGTAGGGTTGCAAATGAAATAGCATCACATGCACTTTACAAAATTAATAATAAAAATAAATGAATAGTACCCATAAAAATTATAAAATAAAAATTAAATTAAAAACAAAAAAAAACCGACACAGTAACCTGAGTTCCCTTTAAAAGTAAAAAATAATGAAAGAAACTCAATCTTAAAGTACCTAAGTATGTACGAGTATTAATAATTCAAAAAAAAAAAAAAATTACATCGCGTTGCGGGACCGCTCCAAAACAGTTCAATTACAAATAGTCTAAATAGTCCAGTCATTTGATAGTTTTACCTGGAAAGTTTTCCGGTAGTTTTGAAAGTTGGTGATTTTATAGATTTCGACGTGCTGTTTTCGAATTTTCACTTTGCCACCTCGTATCTTTGCCGCTCGCGTCGCCATATTGGAAAAATGGCGCTCAAATACAGTTTTTTTTTAAATAACTCCGTTCCAACTCATTTTACGATAAAAATAGTTATGTAATAAATTAAACTAAAGAACGTACAATTTATGTAGTAACCTTTTTTTTTGTAAAATCTATAGTTTCAGCGTACGAGAGCTGCAAAGTCCACTCTAACACGCGTTTACGTGTCATAATTATATTTCGTAAGTCCAGTTGACAAGTTTTGAATATTTTTTTTTTTAATTTGAAAAAAATATGGTGTAATCTAAACACTATAAACATTTAATTCCCGTTGGAAATTTTACTTAAACTTAATTTTTTAACAAGTTAAACGATTGTTAACAAACAAAATTTTCTCGAAATTACGTCTCAATTGTAAATGAAAAAAAAATGTTTAAACATTGTCGTAAAAAATTTTCGCTTCGTAGAGCCTTATTTATATACATAATTAACAAGATCACGCCATTGAAGTAAAAAAAAAAAATTCATAGTTTGTTTATATGGTCCAGTTCAGTTTATTTAGGTCCTTAGGGTTCCAGAGATATCGTAATGAGTCAATACATAGGCGAAGACGAATACATAGACGAAGCGAAAAAATTTTACAACAATGTTTAAACATTTTTTTTTTCATTTACAATTGAAAAAAACAACAAGAAAATTTTGTTTGTTAACAATCGTTTAACTTGTTGAAAAATTAAGTTTAAGTAAAATTTCCAACGGGAATTAAATATTTATAGTGTTTAGAACATACCATAATTTTTTCAAATTAAAAAAAAATTATTCAAAACTTGTCGACGGGACTTAACCAAATATAATTATGACACGTAAACGCGTGTTAGAGTGGAATTTGCAGCTCTCGTACGCTCAAACTAAGGATTACAAAAAAAAAATTACTACATAAGTTGTGGGAAATTTTCTCTAGTTTAATTTATTACATAACTATTTTTATAGTAAAATGAGTTTGAACGGAGTTATTCTCAAAAAACTGTATTTCAGCGCCATTTTTCTAATACGGTGGCGCGAGCGGCAAAGATACGAGGTGGCAAAGTGAAAATTCGAAAAGAGCACGTCGAAAACTATAAAATCACCAATTTTCAAAACTACCGGAAAATTTCCAGGTAACCCCCTTTTTGAGCACCAAATGATTGTACTAAAACTAAGCAAAATAAATTTTTATAAAATTACTTCAAAATAAGCGCGTTTTTTACTTTTTAAAGGGAACTCAGGTTACTGTGTTGGGGTTTTTTTTTTTAATTTTTAATTTAATTTTTATGAACTATGCCTACGCGCTTCGCGAATAATAAATGTTCGTGCAGCATGTCTCACTCTGCGCTCTGGGTATCGCTAGAGTTGATATGGCCATGAAATTTCTGTACTTGTAGGTACTATTATTTATTCCGTGGTCCAAGTTAAGTAAATGATGAGTTGTCCATTCGTCTGTAAAATGTGAATTTGGCCGCCCCCTGAACTTGCCGCCGAGGGGAATGGGCCCCGGCTTGCCCCCCCCCCCCCCCCCCCCCCACTAGATCCGGGCCTGATGCTAAGTGACCATTTTGGGAGGCACAATGGCGTAAATATTTTGGGTTTTCTAAAAACAATTGAACCGGCTACGGAAGGTTCACCTGCTTCTAAGCAGCGCAGGCAAGTTTGTAGATAAATCGACTAAAAAAAAACTAAGCACATTTAATGATGGCAAGGTAACAGGTTAGTAAAGTAAAGGAAAAGAGCAAGGAGGAGGTACAGTGCAATTATTTAGACGTGGAAGTTTTGTTTAATGTTGTTTTGTCTTGTCTTGTTTTTTGTCTTGTTCTTTAACAACCCAATCCATAAAGACATGTAGTCTTTTCTATTTTCGTACTGTACAAAAGCAATGAAATGACATAAATACCTTCTTTTGAGTATATTTTTGTAATGTAGCTCCGATTATATACCTAATATGTTTATAAGGATATCCTTATTTACTAAGTATGTATATCAAACCAGTTAATATACTATAAACTATCAACAATATATTGAAAGTATGACATTTAATGTAAATACGGTCTTCAGAAAGTGCCACCCCTTTAAATGGATCATTAGCAGAAGAAAAGATTTCTCAAGATCTTTTGTATGTACACTAAAATATAATTATGTACCTATTACAATTTTTCATAATACATATTTACAAATACGTATCATCTATCTATATATATAAATCAATTGCTGTTCGTTAGTCTCGCTAAAACTCGAGAATGGCTTGACCGATTTAGCTAATTTTAATCTTGAAATGTTTGTGGAAGCTCAGTGAAGGTTTAAACGATGAGAAACATAAATAATATGTATAGGAAAATACTAAAAACGACGATTTAATTTTCCAGTACAAAATGTTCCTAGCGGGGAAATTTAATGTCTTTTGTCAAAAACGTTGTCAATTAGTTGTCAAATATTTATAGGTGCGTTCAGAAAGTGCTATGTCAATATTTTTTTAGAAATATACGTACCTAGGTGATACGAAGTTCACCGGGCCATCTAGTGTACAGTAAAATATATGTACCTATTACAATTTTTCATAATATTTACAAATACCTATCATTGAATAATAATAATAAAAGAAACAGTCTAGATTCGGTTTGCTGATACCCTACCTCTTACTTATGAAAGTTATTTTGTTGCAGGACACACACGCCAAGGACTCCGATGCAGGATCTGTAAGATGAACGTGCACAGTGACTGTTTGCCACAAGTCGGTAAATGCCAAACGAAATCTCGACTTCTACGCAGACAAAAGAGCACCTCTGAAATTGAGGCCCATAGAATCCAAGATGCAGCTTTTGATGAAGAAAGTAAGTCAGCCGTTAGGAATTTTATCATGAGATGTACAAATATCAAAGTTATACATATTAGTTATCTAATTGATTACCGTTAGCTAAGAATACAGTTTGATGATACCTATATTCTACAGTGAAAAAGGTTCGTTTTTTACATCGAAGGGAATAACGAACCTCAGAAAGTATCATTTAGGTACTAATGTTTAAGTACAAACAATTTATTTTTGTTAAAGTGTTATTCGACATGTCTTACACTTAACTTATCAGGGATGGTAAGTTTTATCAACAACATATGTAAAATAAGTGTGATGAAAGTTTAATATATTTAAAAAATAAGTTACTCTTATGTGTATTTTCATAACTAAATCTGGTTCAACTTTGCGGCTATATCAGGGCCTGCAGCAACAGATTAATTCGAATATTATATTATCACCGCTTAAGAGCTTGCATACACTCACACAGTTTTCGATACTTCCACGGATCATAATTGGACACTAATATCATATTGTCCAGGGGTGGAGGACGGCTGGCTGCCTGGACAGAGACTCACCAAGATCTCTTTCCAAAGATCGGTCGAGTTTGATGATGATTTCGATAGCCACTATGATGATGGTACAGTATTACGCGGATTGACCCCTCTCACGTTTCTTAGCCCTCCATTTATTAACTAATCTAATTTTAAAGTACTGTCCTTCTAGACAAAGAACAGATATCAATCACTTTACAAAAAACCACTACTAACTAAAAAGATACATGAGCATATCCTTCGCCGCGTTCCTCCAAAACTTTTTAACTCGTAGTACCAATGGCGTCTGAATTAACCTTTCGATCGGTGCTCAGAGGAGGAAGTGGATCAGACCTATCAAGTATTGAAGCGGGCTAACGAAATAGCGAAGCCGGGTGGCGGGGGCCCTGTAGTGCGCGTGTCGGCGCCGGAAGAGCCGCCGCCCGCGCGCTCTCCGGCGCGCCCGACCGCCGGCCTGGCAGTGGCGCCGCAGCCCGTCTCCTCCAGCTCAGGTCTGGTGCGGCACCCGGACTTGCTCGCTTCTCGGCTCGATGCGCGTTCGCCGCCGACTGTCCGCGTCGCTCAGCTCCGAATACGACGCGTGACGGTCGCGCGGCGGCTTCGCTCACTCAAACCACTCGTTTTCAGTAGAATCGATTTGTTTGCACGCATTCCTAAGTCGCGGGCGCAGGGCGGGGGCGGGGTGCGGTCGATACTGAGCGGTGCTTGTCGATAGGCGCGGCGCCTCGGCCCGAGAGTGGAGTGCGGCGGCGTCTCTTCGCTGGTGTCAAGAGCTTTTCCATGTGGGGATCGAAGTCACGTCGCGGGTCGCCGCAGCACCGATCTATTTCTCTGCCGGAAAGTACGCGCCCACGGCTCTCGTAGCTCATCGCTCTCTGTCTCACTGCAATCGAGCTTTATTTGTCCCGTCTTCTTATTGGGCTAAGAGGCCTCGTTTCGTTATGTGATTTTATTTTGTATTATTTTTATTATGTGTCGCAATAGCGGTGTTAGCAATGAATAGGATAATCTAGATAAAGCTCAATGATCACGCTATAGATGCTTACTCCCGTCCTCCCACTGGATGTGTCATGATACAAATTCTAACTTGACATCATTTCCATTTGTATACCCTATTCGAATATTTATTTTATTTTTATTTATTTTTTATATATTTTTGTTCGCCCGTTATCTTTACAGAATCGGAAGAAACAACGACACGCCCATTCGGACAGCCATTATGTTTCATAAATGAAAACGGCGATCCCCCGCCTTCAATTCTCAAGCCTCAGGCCAGCGTTCGCAAGAAAAAATGATCGTATAAAATTGCTGTCAGGAAACGAAAATACTTTTTAAATGTATTAAAAATGAAAAGAGCACTGACTTAGTGCGGTGTCTAGCCCGCTCGTGAACCGCACGCGAAACTATTGTTACCCCGAAACGCCCCGCGTTCTGTGATATGTATTGTTACTGTTACAATAAAAGTCAGAACAGAATAGCTTTATTTTTTCGATCCTTGTATAAGTTTGCACATTAAATATAAATAAAAAGGTCTTTACTCCTCATACCGTAAGTGATGCATGGCTTGGCGCGTGTCGTGCTGATGATCGCATGCATTTGTCTTTCGGCGATTGTCTTTAAAATCACGAAATATTAACTATCACTTGCACTATATCGTAAAAAAAATGTAAATAACAATTACTTATCACAACTAACCTCACTTTACGAGCCACTGACACATTGAAAAGAGAAGACATTCGGAGAAAACATTCAATTACATAATTATTGTAACTTGGACTTAAACATAATACTCTTTTTACTTTTCGCTTTTTTGATTTTGTTTATTGAGTTTACAGGGCGACACCGAAATTAGGAACTAGTGCTTTTAACACTATGCATAGATATTATTTATTTTGTGTACGCAGGTTCGATGAGGAACTCCAAGAGTGCACAAATGTTGAGGCAGGCAGACCGCACCAGTCCCTTACCTGGTACCATAATAATTTGTACATAAGCGAATCCTTGTAGACCACTTGTGTATTAAGAGATTCGTTGCATCTTCTTTGATTAATTCGTATAATGACACTTTATTGCATCAAACTCATTTGCCGGTGACGTGCGACTAAGGGTTTATTTATTTGAATAATTTATTACTATTTGTTCGTTCGAGTCGTAAAAGTACCATTTGGATGTATATACAAGTAATTTACTAGTATTTGAAAAAGTTTGTAGTTGTCAGTAGGTTTCGTCACGTAAACTCCATTCAGATTTCCACGTTTGTGCATCTTGATCCATGCTACATTTTATAACCTTACATTTGTATTTTTTGATATTTTTTAAATATGTTTCGTTGCAATGCTTATGCACTCAAAATATGTTTGTTATTTTTAATTATATGTGGATAAAATAATAGTCTGTAAGATCAAACGATGCCTCTTCAATATTGTAGTACCTACATGTATTGAAAAGGTTGCGTTTCATGAATAAAATCAATAATATTAATGCCAAATTTCTATAGCTTATATCGTAAATAGATAAGTTACATTACATTTAAGATATAATCAATCCACCTAAAGTTGAAGTATTTAGTCGAGCTTACTTTCAATGAAATACAAACATTTGCAAAAAGTTCTCACTAGACATAATAGTATCTCATTTCATTTACATAAAGCGCAAGTCAGAAATGGAATATGTGTTGGTCGTAGCGGTAAGTGCCTGATGCTCATAATGCATGACTGTTATAGCACCGCATTCGCCGAGACGCCAAAAGTTGAACCTTAGGATGAAGAGCCTGTCACTGGATTCGCCGGAGTGCGGAGAACTTAGACGTCGCCCGCGGGACCAGCCTGCGCAGGGTAGCAGAGTACTATGTACGACCATCGCTAGTAATTACAACTGAGCTCAAAAAAACCCATGACCTTTACCTTTATTAATACAAACTGCCTTTCAAATGACATATTGCAAGGTTTTCTTGCAATTGATGGGGATCTTAAAATAAATTCTTAAAAACATAGCCGTCTTCGCAATATAATATGCGGTATCGTTAGTATTTATAAATACTGTACTATAGTAAACATATTATATTACAGTAATGAAGTTAATGAGTCGAAATTTATTGATCTTGTTAGATATTTAACATGAACCGCTCTTGGCGGTTGTTTAGTGCAACATAGTGTTGGCATCGTTTCAGCTATTTTCAAACGCCATCTGTTTGACAATTACACAAAAATATACACTTCTTTTGCAATTATAACAGTTACTTGAATAAATTATACATAATTTTTGTTGAAAAAATAATAATATATTGTAAAGATGGCTTATTATTTAGTCAAAATTTAATAATATTGGGTTTTTTGGTCTCGAACAGAAATTTATGTTGTCTAAAAGCGATGTCTTGTATCCACAAGCAGTGTTAAATGTACACCACTATTTTTTCCTTGGCTTAGCTTGTGTCTGTATTAGCTAATTATTGCCGTCTACACACTACTGAATTTTCCTGATGATGTGCTTTCTACGTCGTTCAATGGTAACCACATGGTAACTCAACAGTCTGTCTTAAAAAAAATTTCTTCTTTGGTTAATAATATTTTTTTAATTGGCAAAATATACAGAATTTCTATATTGAACCTGCCTTACAACAACCAAAAGATGTATGTACTATCTTCTATTTATCGCTGATTTACTTTATTTTTGCATGTAATTATTAACTTGCATTTATTTTATTTTAGGTGACTACAGAACGCATTGCATGAGATATGGCTCTTATAAAATAAGTAACCCCATGATTCACCACTATGCTCATACTCAGTCATGTACGTTGACCACTAATATAATATATCATTGACATTCAATGTAACACAAGTGGGAAGTATTTTACTTTCTTATTTTAGTTACTAGTTGTAAATGTATTTAATTTGGCAACTGCTTTTAAAAGGCATACAACGATGTACATACTTTTATCATAATACAAAATCGAGCCATAAAAACTCTTGTCAACGATAACAAAATTAATTATTGTGTACAAATAAGTACAGCATTGTTTGCCTTGCGGCCCTTAAAGATAAGTTGGTATAAATAACTTGTTTGTGATCGTTGTTATTACAGTGTTGCATGTTTATCAGTAACCAGTAACGATTTTGACGAGAATTAGAAAAACAATATAAAGATTATATATTTTGACTTTTTAATTTGTGTAAATATTACCGACACCATTTCAATACTTAGTTCCAAATTAGTTATACTTAGGAAAAAAATTAAATAATAACCGGTACTGACTTGGTGTAACGTTAAAAATTTACGTAGTAACAAATAACAATAAGCTTTAATCGAACCTAAGATTAACCTTTTGAAATTTCTATTATAAGGTTTGACCTTCAACAAATAATTTAAAGACAAAGTAAACGAAATGAATTTTAAATAACGACACGCAAAAAAAATTCAGTCTTTTCTTTTTATGCGTAATTACCTACTATAAAATGGAACGACCCCGAAGAGATCTAATAAAAGTGTGGTCTTACATTTCAATCCAATCAACTTTTAAAAGATTTTTTTTTCAATAAGGCTACGTACCTTTGTCGAATTAAACATAAATATTGACAAAAGGATAATAATTGGTGATTGGTATTAACAGACTAAAAGCTGTTGATTTTTGCTTCTAATAAATAAAACGACTAATCAAGTTTTTTTTATCGATTTAATCTTCATTAAACTATACCTATAACGATCGTATACAGCGCCGTCGTCTCCAGTACATAGCCGACGACTTCTCAGCGCCAGAGGTGGCCGCATGAACAGCGTTGAACTCCCTGACGAACCCGATAAGAGTTTATCATCCAACAGCGCCAGTCCGTGCCCCTCACCAGTCAAGCAATACAACGTGAGTATTTTTGAAGTAAAACTTCTTTACGCACGCTTGATTTGGGGAGTAAGCTGGTGAATGCATCACGAGAGCGTTACGAAAGGTGTGATCGGGCGAGGCGAACAGAAGTTGAGAGGGAAATATAAGTTAGTGAAGATATAAAGTTTTACTTCAGTCGTGTGGTCTAAAGCTAAAGAACACTTGTTTTTTATACAAATACTGTAAATTTATTTAACTAGTAGGTAAGCACTACATTTCTTGTGATTCCTTGGACTTATTTTTATTAGACTCCTGTATGGATTAACAACACCAACCCTCTTCGCCGCTTATATCTAAGTTTTCGAGAATACGTTATTCGAATAATTTTATATTGTGTTTTTATAGAGGTATAGAACTTTGAAATGGAATAAAACAAAGATATTTTTTTAATTGACATGAAATTTACGTTATTCGAAAAATAATCTTCTGGCATTATAATTTTAATATGACTTCTGGCATATGACCGCCACGGCTGGCTCGGACGTAGTCTAATCTAGAGGTCAAATGATGACATGATTTCGATGACTTTTTCCAACATTTATGGTCGTATATCGGCAATAACGCGGCGAATGTTGTAATATAAGTGGTCAATCGTTTCGGGATTATCGGTGTAGACTAGCAACTTCACATATCCCCACAGAAAATAGTCTAGCGATGTTATATCGCACGATCTTGGAGGCCAATACACGGGTCCGAAAACTTGGCTGGCAGTTAAAAAAGTGTTGCCAACTTAAAGTTCTATACCTCTATAAAAAGCAACCGTTATTTGCTCGGAAAAGAAAAAAAGGCCGACTTCAATTATATCGACAAGTAATAGGACTTAGGTAGGTGGTATAACAGTCAATTAAATTAAAAAATATACATTGAAATCGGTCCACACAGTAAAAAGTTATCGTAGATCGACGAAAAAATAGTCAAGTAAATATGCATTATTAGCGAAAACTCAAAAAGTACTTGTCAGATCTCAAAGGAGATGAAAACGATTCCATACATTCTTGGGCCAAAATGTAATAAAATAAAAATGGTAGATATCAATTAATGTATTTAGGGCTATTTATCCCTCGCTGAAAATTCAGTATAATTATATTGGTCATCTGAGAGCGGACTTATTAGACGTTTTGTAAAAGTGAGGTTATGTTACCATATCTATAAAAAAAACGATCACTAAGTTCTTCAAGTACTAATATTTATTATATTTAGTAAAGAATGTTTGAGAACTCATTATAAATATCAATCACTTGAAACTATAAATACCCCATTTATTTAAAGAAAACTATCTTTTTCGTTTTTCACCGCTTCCAGATTCAGAATTGAGCTGATATTTTATATTTTAAATTTAAAAAATATGACCAATTTTTTAAACTACTTATATCTTTACTTCTTACATTTTTGGTCAAAAAGTCCCCATCTCCTTTAAATAGGACCACATGGCACGCACCATCTTTCGATGAAAAAAAATCATCGAAATCGGTCCACCCAGTTAAAGGTTTTGAGGTAACATATATTAAAAGAAAATACAGTCGAATTGAGTTCCTCCTCCTTTTTTGAAGTCGGTTGAAAAACGTCGTATTTGTACTAATTTCACTAAAAGACGTTCGATAAAAATATTAACTTCAGAAACATCAACGACTCTTGCCAACGAACTTGTACGTGATTCTCTACAACTTCAAATCGCGACACGCCGATGAGTTAGACCTGAAAGCGGGCTACAAGGTTACCGTCATCGATACAACTGATCCGGATTGGTGGAAGGGAAAATGTCTCGGCAAGATTGGCTACTTTCCATCAAAGTACTGTACTAAGCTTCAAGCGGGAGAAAGACCTTTGCAAGTTACTCATAATCTGCAGGTATTAATTTTTTCGTTACGAATTGAACGTTAATATTTTTGATAAATTTTTTAAGCACTCGTCAGTAGATATTTTGGAAAGTGATATAATGTTTTGAATAAAGTTCGAAGAGCAATATTATTTTTTATCACAACGATTCAACAGGATATGTATATCTCGTAATCGTAAAGTACGATATTAAGAATACATATTGTGGTTATAATATTATTACGCAACAAAATTCAGTATAAGTAAACCCTGCGATATGAGATTAATCTAAAAAATAATACTCAGAAAAAATACTTTAAAACATTTGCAGGTATCTGACGGTGATAATGGATTGATGCTGCTTCGTGATCAGATTGTAATTCAAGTGGGCGACGAACTTGATGGCATGGTGATGATTCGCTCCGGTGACAACCGTCAAGGTGTGTGTCCGGTCAAGTTCTTACAGGAGGTGTGACGCTTTAAGCTACCCCACTTCAATGCCATAAAGGTGAGGAAAAACTAAAGTTTAATATCCTAGGTATATTTTTTTATACAACTAGGTCGGCAAACAAACGTACGGCTCCCCTGATGGTAAGCGAATACCTAAGCTTATAGACGCCTGCAACACCAAAAGCATAGTAAGCGTGTTGCCGACCCTACCCCCAATCCCCGCAGGAGCTCTGGTCACCTTACAACAGGAACACAACACTGCTTGAAAGCAGTATTATTTAGCTGTGACCTGTGTATTGGGCTGTAAGGTCGAGGTACTTCCCCAGTTGTCCCAGCGGATATTTCCTGATGTGCTCTACTTCCGATAAATTATAATCCTATCAGTCCATAATCCATATCTAAATTTGATTTTCTTTTTAAGGATTTGTGTTTGCTGTTGACCCTGTTTTACATAATTTCTGACAACTGAATAATTGACATTGTCAATGTGGGTATATAAACAAGAAATAGATTTTTTGTTCTATTTCGTATAAAAATATTATCTACTAGCTGCTGTGTCCGCGACTTCGTCCGCGTGGAATTTAGCAAAAAAGCTATTGTTCAGTTCGCAGTTATAAAAAAAAAATCGAAATTAAAGGTAGCCTAAGTTACTCCTTATTATATCAGCTATCTGCCAGTGAAAGTCCCGTCAAAATCGGTCCAGCCGTTTCAGAGATTAGCCGGAACAAACAGACAGACAGACAAAAATGTTAAAAAAAGCTTGTTTTCCATATCCATATGCATTTAGTAAAAAGTGGTTATTTTAATATTAAAAACAGACACTCCAATTTTATTTATTAGTATATAGATTAAAAGATATAAAACGAACTGTAATCAATACAGATTATGTTAAACTTACAGAGACGCGGCTCCCTATCTGAAGAATCCAACAAATATAACGAATCTAAGCCGACCCGTAGCGCCCCGGTCACACCTTGTGATAGCGAAACATCGACTTGGTCCGACACATACGAAACGCGACGATCAGACAAAGCGAGCTACGAAGCATCCGTCGAAGGCATGTGGTGGTGGAAAAGACCATTAGGAGTGAGACGAACGACCTGCAGGAGATGTGGAGCTTCCTCTTCTTCCAGACCCTTGCAAATGACGCCGTGTACCGGGATACCTTTCGATGATTACGACTACGATAGACGCCCCGTCATGTCCGGAGACCGACCGCTAAATTTCGTCAGACAACTGTTTCTTTAAATCTATCAAATATTATGTTTCCATCGTTTCCAATGTTATATATAACAACCAAAAATTTTGGTACCAATGGTTTGGCAATACGAAATTAACGTTATTTCGATCCTATATTATTTCGACATCTGAACTGACCAATTCAGCTATTTTGATATTTTGCTTAAAATATTTAAATACTTTATATTCAGTGTGGCCTATTTTATTCAAAAAATACAATCCTTCCATATTCAGAATTTACTTTAAGGGTACATTTTTATTACTGCATAAGTATATACAAAAATATAGCAACATATCATTTTACAAATACAATTATAGTTTCATACGGTTGACATAATTAATACTATAAGTAATTATATAAAATTAAAAACCCTTTTATTATACTTATATAATATATATTGAAGTTTAGCCGTTTACATAATTATTAGACTTATAATAACTTTTACCGTCCCAAACCGGACGATAGCTTATTCAAAATTATGTATTTATTTTGTTACTTAAATTAAGCTCAAAAATTAGTATTATATTTGATTGACACCCGATCAGGGCTGTAGCTAGAGTCGAATTTAAGGTAGGGCAGCAATGGTTAGAGGTAGGGCGGTAAAAAAATTATCAGAATTGATCTGCTCCGAAGCATGGGCTCCTAAATCAATCACCATGAAAAGCTATTATAAATGCACTTATATAACTGACCTCTATAGTCTAGTCAACAAGTTCAAAAACGTGTTAAATAGAGATAAAGCTCCTAAAAATATGGGCGATAACTCATTCGATTCGGAATTATGTCTAGAAAAATGTTTTTTAGGGGTTTATTAGCACATAAAAAATTGCGATTGTTGTTAACAAAATAAGAAAAAAAAGAAGGTATTTAGTTTTTCGTTAATAATTTCTAAAATAATGAAATTGAAGGAATTTTAAAAAAAGATACTGAAAGAAGAGGAAATTTCCAATTAACACTGTCATGCGAACAACGTATATGTACGTCATATATTGGTAGATATGATATGGCACAACGTACTATTACGTTCAACAAAAACTCGATTTATTGAGCACAACGTAATGGTACGGTGTCTGGCCCTACTAATGTTTAAAAGTTCGGTTGCTGTGCCACAACATATCGAATTCTAAAAATTGTAGTGCTACACCACACCGATTTTATTTTGCCTTCTTTGATGGCATTCCGTCCTGATACTAAGTACCTACTAGTAGCGCACAACGTCACTATACGTCGTTTCGCCTAAGAAGTTTTATTACATTAATCGACTTGTGCCGCGTCGCGGGGGTGTGCGTGCACCGATTCTGTGTTCACGTGGAATATTGACATAAAACGTAAATATTTTTATTATCTTACTACCTTATATATGTTATATCAATTTATTTTACTTTATTGAAATAAGTCTGAATGTGTTCAAAATACATATTTTGTGTTTTTTTGTTTGTTTTAGATATGTAAATTGGACCAAAAAAGTGACCATTGTAGCATAGCGTATCTTAACGTCGACGTCTTAGTACGTCAGAGCAATATATTTAAATACTAATGTCATCAGCTATTTGCACAACGTCATTAGACGCCGCTTGAATTTCTATGAAAAAATGATGTGCAATATCGCATAGACCTACAATATTGGTATGTTCGCGTGAAAGTGTTAAATAATCCCAACTCCCAAAACTTTATCTGTATTTTTTATCATTTATTTTAACGCCGAAAATAGTACTCCGCGAGGTCGTTACGTCGCGTGCCGTCTAAAAAGCCGGTATACCACCTAAAATAATTTTTTTATAGTATTAAACAATACTTTAAAAATTTGAATAAATTGTGGTGTAATCTAGACACTTGAAGGAATAAAACCTCGGTGAAAAAAAAGGTTTATGCCAATTTTTCAAAAAGTTACACCATTGTTAATTAATTACTTATTTTCCAATCTCTGTTTTTATAAATTACGGCATAAAAGTATAAATAATTTGTCTATAATTGTGTTTGCTCGCAAACGAAAAAAAACCGACTTCAATTACATCGACAAGTAATACAACGTAATAAGACGAAAAAATAGTCAAGTAAATACGCACTATTAAAGATTACTCAAAAAGTTGCAATCAGTTTTCGATCTAATTTAAACAAAACTTCAAGACAAGTATTAGCTTTCGATTAAAGTAAGAATCATCGAAATCGGTACACCGAGTAAAAAGTTATGCGGTATAATATAACGTAGGTCGACGAAAAAGTAGTCACGTAAATACGCATTATTAGATATAACTCTAAAAGTAGTTGTCAGATCTCAATTAAATTAAAATGGGACCACATGACACGCAACACCTTTCAATTAAAACAAAATTGATCGAAATCGGTCCACCCAGTCAAAAGTTCTGAGCTAACATACATTAAAAAAAAAAAAACATACGTGTCGAATTGAGAACCTCCTCCTTTTTTGGAAGTCGGTTAAAAATTTGATTCGCTTCATGGAGTTCTTCTCATTAGATACTTAATAAAGATATGCAATAAAAATTTACTAAAGTTTATAGTTTTGCTAATTATAACTTTCTTAAACTACCAAAAAATTAAATTTCTAAAAATTGTTATCAAAAATTGCTTTTTTTTTAGTAATATCTTATTATTGCTGTTTTTGCATCGAATATAGCCATATAGGTATTAATTAACATTGGAAAAAAAAATTTTACGTCATTTGTTAAGAAATTGTTTATAAAACTATTTTGCGATTTAAAAACAAAGAAATTTACTATCATATTGCATAGGTGAAATAATTATTATTTAAAAAAAAAATTCTTAAATTTTTTATTTCATTTTTTATAATCTTATAATATAAATAAAAAATCATTTTATTCTTAAAAATCTTCTTTGAGCCTTTTCAATTCTTTAAACAAAATAATGTGTAATTAATAATTTCCTTTTATCCGTACGTTATAGTTTTTAAGATTTCACCAATAAAAATAAAATAATTGGGAAAAATATATTTTTTTTACAATGTTAATTAATACCTATATCAGATGCAAAAACAGCGTAATAAAATATTAGTAAAAAAACATTTTTTGATAACAATTTTTAGAAATTTAATTTTTTGTTAATTTAAAAAAAATATAATTAGCAAAATAATAAACATTAATAATTTTTTAATGCATAACTTTATTAGGTACCTATCTAAATGAGAAGAGCTCTACGAAGCGACAAAAATTTTAGACCAATTATTTAAACTTTTATGCGGTTATGCCGTAATTTATAAAAACAGAGATTGGAAGATTACACTTAACTATAATTTATTCAAATTTTTAAATTGTTAGTTAATAGTTAATACTATAAAAAAATTATTTTAGGTGAAATGCCGGCTTTTTACACGGCACGCCTATGGCGTAACGACCTCGCGAAGTACTATTTTCAGCGTTAAAATAAATTATAAATAACAAAGATAGAGTTCTGGAAATTGAGACTTTTTAATCCGAAATTTCCTCTTCTTTCAGGATCTTTTTTAAAATTCCTTCAATTTCATTATTTTAGAAATTATTAACGAAAAACTAAATACCTTCTTTTTTTCTTATTTTGTTAATAACAATCGCAATATTTTTATGTGCTAATAAACCCTTAAAAAACATTTTTCTAGACATCATTCCGAATCGAACTTGCTATCGCCCATATTTTTAGGAGCTTTATCTCTATTTAACACGTTTTTGAACTTGTTGACTAGACTACTAGGTCAGAGTTGTACATTGACTAGTTATTCGTAGACAAATAATTTCTGTGATAGAACATGAGCATGGTCTACGAACTATTAAATCCTCAATGATGAACAACAATCGAAAAAGATGGTTGAACTTCCAGATTTGTATGTAGAGATCTACGTCTGTGTGAGACTGAGGTAATAAAATTAATTGTTGGGTGGGGTGATACGAATAAATAGATACGACTAAAAATACCACTTAGAATTTTAAATCATATTGTTTTTGCAAACTTATTATAATAATTGACATAATTTTTATTTCCATGTTTTGGAAAACCAGTTTTAGAATCAATGGCATTTTTCAGTTTCTCAATCCTGTGGAAGTGTACGCTTCTGTTTGCTTCCACGAGGTAAAAATGGCTGGATAGATAGCAAAAAGCACCACCTTTCTCGACAGAATACTGCAACCATTTTTAACGCTTGAACCAATCGAAAACAAAGGCCCTCTGTTATGTTGTTTTGGATATGTGTAAACAACTTGTTTTATTGGTTCTCCGATTTGTGCAATAGCAGAAGAAATACCATAGCTGACATTATTACAAAACACTCTTTAATCGTGCACTTCACTTAACCAAACTACAAACAATCATAATCAATCTCTAGTTTTTGTTTATTTTGGCTACAATTTTTTTTTATCTCAACTTTTTGAACAGACAATTTAATTATAATATTTTATTTTAGTTTTTGGCAGTTTTAAGGTAGGGCATTTGTGATTTCAAGGTAGGGCATTGCCCCTCAATGCCCCCCCCTAGCTACGGCCCTGCACCCGATGCACATAAAGTTGTTTCTAATATAATAAAAACTTGACAAATTTCAGCATTTCGAAAATAACTAATAATAATATATGTAATCCCTGTAAATTTGCAGATATACCTTTACATATATAAGCATAAATAGTTTGAAAATACCTACGTCTGACATTACAATTATAAAATTAAAATCTTTTTCAATTCTCTTTCAAAAATTTTCAGCAAAAGAAATCCGAATATAAACATAGGTACCTACATAAAACATAAAATTAAATAGGACACTAATAATTGCGCTTTTTATTGTCTTCTCCGTGATCGAACCTCTAGTCTTGCTCTCGACTGACAGGAGGAATCTATTTCATGACTTGATTGAATTGTTTGTAAACGAGAACAGTGCCTATATTTTAAAATGGAACACAGGAATACGGTGTTATTGACAAATTAAAATTGGACGTGTAAGTAAATAGCGATTCGTGTACAGAATGTGTTACTTTAGACAAAAAAAGTAAATAATTTTCGACCGTGAAAGCTGAAAGATATATGAAAGTGTTATATTTTTGATCGAATCTATTAAAAAACGACTCATACTTTCTTTAAAAATATTTGATCTGTCTGATGCATTTATGAACAATATTTTCCATATGTGACAGACTACAGAGCATTTTATTTTGACATATCGGTTACTTCGATTAAATTACTACATAAACAATTTAGTAGTAATAGTTAATAATTAATTACTAGAAAATATTGTACGTTGCAATTAATGTAGAATTTTTAGAAAGTGCATCACTACATAGATGACACTTTATTAGACATTAAATTTTACGTTATTAGTTTCATAAATTGCAAAACATTTAATATGTATATCGGTGTTTTATGTTATAGTTCAATCCTTTTTAATTTTACTGCCATAAAAAGATCCTTTCCATAAGATTTCTTTCTAGGAAATAGAAGTACATACCTACAAAGTAATAGGTAGGTACTCGTTTACCTGTAAATGTTTATGTTACATATATAATTATATATATACCTACTGTCTATCAAATCTTATAATAGAGAGACTCACATCACTATATTAATTTTAAATTAATTGATTTTTAGTTTTAAGAAAAATATGACCTACTGTATAAACATTATTTTGAATATTGGTACTATATGATGTGTCTGTAGCAAGACATCATAAAATTTTATTATTTTTTTAACGTACGTAAATTAATATCTGCATCTGATAATAACAATCATTGTATGGGGTTCATTTGTTAGTGTATAACTTTAAGTATTATTTACAGCATTTAAAAATATCAGCATTTATAGTTCCTTGTAAAACTTCCTATATTTTAATAATTATATTTGAGTACCTTGTGTAAAACACCAATGTTTAAAAAAATACCATTTATCCATATTTTATTTAACACGTTTGAACCGTCCCCTTGAAGTTCTAAGTCTAATTATACCTAAATAGAGATATCAAAAAAAAATTATTGAAATTGTTGTTTGTAAGAAAATATATAATTAACCACTAGATAGGGTATTTGTACACTAATGTATAATTGTTAAGGTATGATCACCTCAATCGCGGTGAGGATCACCATATATAATAAATATAATAGAATTTACATAAAACTGCATTCAGTTAAAAGTAAAACGTTTCAAAAATTATAAACCTACTTTTAACATCACGGTCATACATTGTTTTTTTTTTAATAGAACATTTAATTAGAACTTAACCATATACTAAATATTTTGGTGTAGGTACTTTAGTGAAAAGTGACTTTTAGTGAAAATAGTATCTAAGTAGATACGTTATCAGTTAGAAACGTTATAAGTTGTCGTGCGTTATTTTTATCAAAATCATTACATAATATTGAAAGTAGAATTTTCAGACATCTTAATTTTCGTAGTTTGTGAAACTATAGGTTTTAAATCTATAGGAATATTTTGAAAACCTGCAAGAAATGTTTTGAATCTTTTTGAAGCTGTGGTCTGAAAACACCTCATACAAAAATGATGCATGAAGCGCTTTTTCACAAAATTTACGAGTAAATGTAGCTACTTAATGAATAAATAAATTGATTAAGGCTCTTCACCCACGACCACGAGTGACATTCGGAGTATGATTTTAATAAAGAAAGTCCATCAAACCCTAAAATCAATCCATATTATTTGATCCAATTTGGCCGTAATGAATGGACCAGAAATTAAATCATTAATTTATATTTTTTCTTTATGTTCACTATTAGTTATTTCATATAGTAGGAGATCCGAATTAGAGACGAACTTAACCCATCTGTTTAAGGAATGAAAATTATTTTTTATTTACTTTAGTACCTACTATACCTACCTGCCAATCCAGAAGTTATGTCAGAAAAATAAAAGACTCCATTGCCATTTTTATAGGCTTATACGCTGTCGGTTGGTATTAAATCCATTCCTTCAACTCATCGTGCATCGGTGCATATTTATAAAAAAAAATATTTTTTTTTTCATTTTGAATTAACCATGGCCTGGCCAGGAATTTTTCAGCCAACCCTTTCGCGATTTATTTTTGACATACTAAAGTTGATATAAAATTATTTTTATCCATTAAATAGATGGGTGAAGATCATATTGTATAAGTTCGGATCTTAGACTAATAGAATACAAATTAAAGTCTCACAAGTCACAAAAAAATCAGTGATAAGAATAAATCGAGAATCGATCCGATAATAATCGGAATTTTCAAAAGACTGAATGGTATAAGGCCATATTTACAAAAATGCTTATTCGACTATTATTAAATATTTTTGCCGTATGTATCCATAAATCTATTTTATTATTTGACACGTTATTCATATAAAACAAGACAAACCAAAGGGATTCAAAACATACAATTGCTATCCTTATCCAAGTTATCATTAAACTCGATATTAAGATACCATTATATAATAAAAAATAAAAAATACAGTATTTTGTGAGAGCACACCTTATGAATAGGATATAATTATGTATATGTAATGTAAAACACTTTTAAGTACATTTTAATTAAAATATTTTCTTGCAGTGTCGTTAAAATAAACATGATATGAACAGTAAAATAAATGTTATATGAAATGGAATATTTAAAGGTAACGATTATATTTTTATTAGGAACTTCATCTTAAAAGTATTTTGTTTGAATGTTAAAATATTTTCTTTTTTAACATAAATATCTTTTTTAAACTTTATAATAACTAGGAAATCGCTTATAAAAAAATTATAGTATATATTCAAATGTGTGTATTCCATCTTAAATAAACATATTATGAGAAGTATTGTTATTATACTCGAAAAGAACCAAAGAATAGAAACAATTGTTTATTTATAAAATATAATAAAAAATACCCTGAATGATTCCTTATGAAGATATTTATTTAGAATAAGCTAAAATAATATATTATATTACATTTAATATTATGTTAGATACATGTGATGAATCATAAATTGTGAATTACCTTTAGCTTTCCTAAAGTGTTACGCCTATAAAAACGTATCATACTGTCTCTTTTTTCATTTATAGACGTAGGTACTTAATTCTACTTCATATTGCAGAACTCATTAACAGGTTCAAAGCGCTGTAAAGACATAAGCATAAATTAAGTCACGGCCCGGGTCAAGTGAGTATTAAGGTATACGACTAATAAATAATAGTTTAAAAAATATATATAAAAACACGCTTTTATATGAAGTCCAAAGGATAGCGAGAAAAGCCTTGACTATTGTGCCAAGCCGTTAGGATAATGGAATAATCTTATCAAATTAGTGTATTGTCATCGGTCCTCAATAAGTCTACCAAGTTTAAATGAAATTTGAACGTTAGAAGTGGGTCAAAATGCAGTCCAAAGGAGTCGGTTACAAATATATTAGCAAACATACAGAGGTGAAGCTAATAAAAAGCGTGTAAAAAGGTTTGCAGAAGAGAAATGTTGCACCTATTAGTTTAGTTAGAAACTGTTTTCACCAGTTTTTATTCAACGGATAAAAGTTTTTGGTGTATTATTAATTTTCACCATCAAATTTCTTTATGTTTATGAGATATTTCTGTTAGTAAATATTTATCTAAAACTTGTACTTTATTAATTGAGGTGAAACAAGTCCTAAAGGCCTATTCTACCTCCTGAGTCCCTAATAAAGTTTAACCGTAACTTATTTGCAGGATAACCTTAATCCACGACTGGTGAAACAGGTCCTTAATGTGTCAATATTTTAAATGTCGGTACTAATATAATTGTAAGTAAAATATCAGTTATTCTGAGAAGAGCCTTTATTTTCATTGTTATTTTTAAACACATAAAAATAAGCAAATAAGTGCTGCATTAATGAAGCAATTAAGCCGAATATAGGTACATTACGAAACCAGTGTCGTGCATGATAAAATTTTATTCTTGACAATATTTTCAATAGATACCTTTTTGGAGTTTACTCCTTAAGAATCGATTTTCATCTAAGCCCCCCGTTATGAAAAAAATATGAGGAGTAAAATCTACTGAACGAATGGCCTCGTTACGTTTCTCGTAATGCCAACCCTGTTGAGTTCCCATAGACGACGACGTTTTCAAATATCGCCATCCGACAGATGGCGTTATTTGATTCGTTTATTTACCATTTGATAGTTTTAATCTTTTTCTTAGACTAGTAAGCTTTTTTGTGCCTATTTAGACAGTCGAACTGAACGAGTAATCTCCAGTCGTGCGTCGGAACTCGGAGCTGACACACCTTTTTTTATACGACTAGGACTCAGGGATGGCGAACGTTTTTTGATGTCCGTGCCACAAAGTCATAAAAATTCTTTTTTAAATAGATAACATGCCACAATAAAATTTCATTCGAAATGTTAGCGTTATAAATCAGTGAAAAAATATAACTTTGCTAGCCATTCTACATCCAATAACCGATTTTATTGGTCAATAATGTTCTCTTTATTTAGAAATAATCTTATTTTCTCCAAACTTATCAATTTATTGTAAAAATCAAGAAATATGTAGCTACGTTTAATATTTGTCTTACATCTTATTAATTTATTCACGAACACATTTCTATAAAAAGATAACATATATATTTTTTTAAATGTTATTGTGCGTGCCATCAAAATTTTCAAACGTGCCACTGGTTCGCCATCCCTGGACTAGGTCTACAAACAAGCGCACGGCTCGCCTGATGGTAAACGATTACCGTAGCTTAAAGCTTATAGACGTCTGCAACACCAGAACCATCGCAAGTGCGTTGCCGACTCTACCACCATTTCCCCCAGGAGCTCTGGTTACCGCTGTCTTAGTAGTCTTTAGAAAGACGGACATCGATTTATGGAGTTTGAGGGGAAAGGGGGGAGGGGGTGGCTTACCCTCTGGTACCACTCCCACGCGGCCCATGGTTATGGAACCGGTCAGTCTTTAGATTACGGGCAGTCGATTTATGGTGTTTGGGGGGTGGGGGTGGAGGGGTGCGCGGATTACCCTCTGGTACCACTCCCACCCTGCGCAACCCCATGGTTATAGAGACATCCATGGTTAAAGTTTTGAAGTTAGAATAACGCCTTCGGCGACTAGCCTCAGCCGCTCTACGCATTTTTTCATGCATTTGTGCTTTCGCACGGCGGGCGAGGGCTACCCTCTCTCTGCGCCTCCGGCTCTCTACAGAACACTCTAGGGGTAGGACAGACTAAGACCACGTGGATAGCAGGGTACTCCGATTCGGTTTTAGGTACCTATTTGCGGATTTCTATATCTACATTCTAGCACACAATCTTACAGCGTCTATCTCTCAGTCGTAAAACGTCAGTTACGCTAAGGTGGAGCCAGACGCGGAGCACGAAGGTATTGTAATAGCTCTAAGTTCTTCTTCTAATCTCAAAACTTCAACCGTGATATCTCCATAACCATGGGGTTCAGCAGCGTGGGAGTGGTACCAGAGGGTACCCCCCTCTCCCCCCCAACCGTATAAATCGATGTCCTTCTTTCTAAACACTAGCCCTGGTTACCTTATTCACCACAAGAACACAACACTGCTTGAAAGCAATATTATTTAGCTGTGATCTTCTGTAAGGTCGAGGTAGTTCCCCAGTCGGGATGCTCCAGATTCGGAGCAGGATATTTACTGATGTTCCCTACCTTAGTTAAATACCTATGACACTAGTTTCAATAAAAATAATAGTGTCGTGAAATCTACAATATGTCTGTGTTTATGGCTCTACCAACAACAGAGCTTTATTTTGCATTGCAAAATGTTGTCATACAGATGTTGTTTGTAAAATTAATAAAAAGTTGTCTCGAAAGGAAAGACGTTGGTGAATATTTTTTTTCGACTTTCGACTAATAACACCCATATCACGACTAAAAACATACACCGTGCTTTCAGTGCAGGCGCTTTGGCGACACTAGTTTCACGTCGCGGGCGCGTGTTTAACTTTAGAGTTTTAGACGATGAAATTACTTGCATGACACTAGTTTTATCCAATAATCGACACGAAACATTTTCAGTGTCGTGAAATCGATACATACATTGTAAAACGACGTTCATACTTACGTGAAATTAATTGTTGATGAATTTCTATGAAATACTTTTCATGTGATTAGTTTCGTAATGTAAATTCGGCTAAATTAATTCCTTAAAATGTGACATAATTTATGCATATGGCTGATTACCTTGTTTCATTTATTTTTTACGTTTAAAAAAAGGGTAGACAAACCAATCGATCCAGGCGCCAGGGGGGGGGGTCACAGTCGTGGCCTAGTCACAAGAAGTTATAAGCAATTTAATTTTTATAATGATAGATAGATACAGGTGAAAAGTAGGTATTTTATTAATTTATGTAAGTACTGTACCTACTTAAAATGATGTATATTGTAACAAAAATCTTGTTTAACAGTTTTAATTAGTGGTCCATTCCATTTAGGTCCTGGACGCAGCCCAGAGGGAGGTCATGACCCCCATGACCCCCCCCTCCGGAACCGCCCTTGAGACAAACACTAATAATTTGAATGAATTAGTAATGTTACATTTTATCTTTATCTTAGAAAATATTACTTTAAATGGAAAAAAAAACCTTAATCTGGATATAGGTACGATGGATATCTGGATGGTCGGAATCGGCATATAATTTATAAATGGTCTACTAATTGTTATTTGTTAAAATTATAATAGTGTTTTATAATTACATAAATGTAATAATAAAGCACTGTAATTAACTATTAAGTTAGGTATGTGCCACATTAAATTCAGTTGCAGCTTTAAAAGTCATTGTGTTAATAAATTATTATATATCTATTGTTTTTTTCTGTTATTTATAAGCATATTATATAAACTTTTTAAAGTTGTGTTATAATAAATAAATTATATCATATCATTAATTTCTCTTTTTTCTTATGAATTTTTCTTCATAAACATAGTTAGCGGCATCTAGTAGAAAACGTTTCCAACAATCAACACCTAGTTAAATGGTACAACTCCATCCAATAGGTATTAAACTGTATCGTAAAATTCTCCAGCGCCGCCTACAGATGGCATTAATTTAATAAAAGTAGTTCCATCTAAATAATAAGCTACCACAATTACCTAGGTTGAAAACTTGAAATATTAAACTACACGAAACAGAATCTTAATTCTTATTCTTGGTTTCAAATAAAACATTTTATCTAAAGTAACGAACCGAAACAATAATAGCCTGTTTGGCCACGGTACATGCACAAGGACTATTATAATATTACGGTGGGCATCGCACCGAAAGCCGACCCTACTTTTCGCCGCCACGCCATGTGTCGATAACCCTGTATACGCAAACGCCCGGCCTACCATGAACCATCACGCCTGCGCTAGTGTAGTCTCGAAAACGCGATACCAGCTTGGACGCATTCTAGTATAAAAACTGTATTCACAAAAATCTTGATCATAATACATTAATAAACTTTTAAATAATCCAATCATTCAATGTACTAATCTAAATAACGTATTAGGTATTTGATATAGGTATGATAAGTACATAGGTAGGTACCTATATAGGCTATATAAGTAAACCGCCTTCGAGCTCTTGAAATTCCTTCACATAGATGGCAGCACTGAAAATATTTGACATTCCGCGAATTCCAATCGCAGTGGGCACGGCTCAAATGTCAAACGCTGCTATTTCGTCAACAGAGTCGTGGCGCGGTAGTTGGATTTTATAAAATAACAACAAATAGTTTTTTAGTTTACAAAAAGGAAAATGGATATTAAGCGATAAAACTCGGTATACTGCTTTACATTGTATAAAATTATTGTTACTTATCGTGTGTTTGGAGAGAACATTACCTCGCGTAGTTTTTGCGAATCGTTTCATATTGATTTTTATTCTTCGCCGGTTTTATAACATTGTTCTAAGTTAATTAGATAACTTCGCGCACTATCATAAATTCTATAATAAGACTTAAGTGTTATTTACATGTTTGTTATTGCCAAGTGATAAACACTAAACTTTCGACCCTGCATTGTGTTGTATCGTGGGAAATAATGTAAGTAAAATATAAGTAAGTAATATGTAAATTGTATGTAGTATTCACACTGTTTTTATATTTATCTTTAATAAAGTTACGCCTAATTATGTATATTATAGTTTAGTTTAATATCTTGCTAAATTTTTAATGTTAAATCATTACTTAACGTCGATTGTAAGCACCGCACGTTAAAGTATCGTACTAATAGTTATCCCATTTATTTTTATAGAAATATTAAAATAACGCAATTAAATTCATCCGACAACAGCATCAAATAAGTAGCTATCGAAATAAGTACGAGTAAGTACTTACTTACCGGTTTGATTTACGAACGCGCCACGCAAAAAATCCGCCGCTACTCGGAGCGGGGGCATTCAGTTAGCATGGCGAGGAATCTCGCGAACATAATAGCGTGGAATGCGAGTGATATGCGCCTCTAAACATTGGTTTCCACACTCGCGGCCCCGTTGATAACGACTCGATAATACCTCGCCCGATTACCCAATGTGACCCGCACACTGATCACGTACTTATTTTTTAGTTTTAATTGTATCCAGGATAACTACACATTCTTGTGAAATAATTTAATGAATTGGTTTTAATAAATATGCAATAATGATGATCTTAAACGGATACAGAACCTTATGAGGTTCTGTATCCCTTTAAGATAATATAGTATAGTAGGTAAAGTCATATCGTACATTAAACCTCCTTTTTTTTGTCATACATACATATACTTTTTTTTTAATAAAATACAATAAAAATGTAAGAATACGTCTCTATATAAAAAATTTACGAGGTATAATTTCGGTGTTTTTTTTTTTATCAATAGAATACTAGTTTTTTTTAAATTATTATAAATAGAATACATACTACGTCTGATTTTATTTAACAATAAATATTGACAACTGGTACTAGGTACTCACGTACAATTCATTGTTCTGCCTTCGAAATTATCTCAAGCAAGCGCATCATTATTTTTATGGATATGGCATTGCATTCCATTTGTATTAACATTTTGCTACATAAGTATAGATATCCTTTGCGCTATGAATTCTTAATTTTTACGAATAGTTTAAGTGATTACACTGCGCAAAAGGTTTTGTAGTTAAATTTTATTGAAATCTTATAAATACAAACGATCCTTTGCAGCTTTACAATTTTGAACATCTGCTTATTCTCGACCCTTCAAAGACACGTGCGCAAGCACACAGCAGGGGTGGCGACCGTCGTTAAAGACAGGCAACACACCCCAAATGCGGGCATTCCAACTAAATTACCGACAAGCGATATGGACTCTAGTACTTTGTAAAAAGGTGCAATATAATAACATACAAAACGGTTATACAAAAATAGATTATTATTTTTACCGCACGGAATGTCAAGGTTCGATCACCATGTGACTTTTAGGGAACATTCAGGTGACGCCAGTTGTGCCTTAAAATGTTTTTTTTTTTTGTCGAACAAGATGTTCCTTATAGTTTAACCTTGCTAATCACTACCTATTGTTTTGTTACTACTAGTCGTAGTGTCATATTTTATAGCCTATCGTACTCTGAACAATGCAACTTAGTAAGTAGGTACTGGTAAATGAACTGTAAAAATATATTTATTAGTTTCTGTCTCTATCATTTACAAACTAATATATTCTTAATTCTTATATAAATAGTATAAAAGTAAGTATAGTTTTATCATTTATCATTATTATACAATAAAAATCACAAAATAAATAATAATATTTCTTTCTTAATACATAACTAAAATATCACAATATTAAAATAATTGTGTTTGCTAACAAACGAAAAAAACGACTTCAATTACATCGACAAGTAATACAACGTAAGTACCTAGTAGGGATGTCGGGAATGAAAAAAATATCGATATATCGATGTATCGATATTTATAAAAATATCAATATCGATGACGATATATCGAAGAAAAAAATATCGATATATCGGTCAAATTTTAATTTGGCTGAGATGAGCTACTAATCCATATACGAGTAGGATGATCAGTATGAACTCAAAAATTTTTATGTATTCAACCCTTTGCATAAGTAAAAAAAAAAAATCGAAGATTTTGCGTTGCTAAACTAATAGTGTATTTAGCTCAATATTATCAATAGTAATTTTTTAATACATTGTTAATTATTTTTATTTTAATGTAAAAAATCTCAATAATAATGTACGTATTTCTATAATTATTCCTTTTTATTAGGCAATAATTACAAAAATATCAAAACCTAAAAAGCTATCTTCTAACTACAATCGACTTATATCGATAATACTGATGTCTGGTAAAACTCAAATGAGTTTATGTGGCGTCTTATTATAATTTATATTCTTTCATGTATGTTAATAAATAAAAATATACAAAAAACATATATTTAGAAGCTATTTGTTGTAGGCAAACTAGTGTTTCTCCGGTGGCGAAAGTAGGAAACTCTGCTCTTTATATGCTGTACTGTCAGTGTTTAGTTACATAAATAAAATAAAAAATATCGTTTTTGATACTATTTTCGATATTGGATATTTTGTATCGATATATCGATATATCGGATCAAAATATATCGACTAAAAATATCGATATATTGGATAAAAAATATCGATACATCGATATATCGATACTTTTCCGACATCCCTAGTAAGTAGACGAAAAAAATAAACTAACGCACTAGTTGCCACTACGATTTTTGAAGATTCCCCTCGATTTCACTGGGATGCCATCACCAGATCCTGGTTTCCTTATCGTGGTACCACCCTTGGGATATATCCTTTCTAACAAAAAAATAATCAGCAAAATCGGTTCATAAACGACGAAGTTATCCTTATCCGCGAACATACATAAAAAATTAATATACGGTCGAATTGAGAAATCTCCTCCTTTTTGAAGTCGGTTAAAAAAAAGGCTACAAGAAGCATAAAACGTTTTAAAATTATTTAAAAAGTTTATTGTAATTATTTTAACTTTCTTGACAATAGATTTTATATTATTAAACATTTCTGTAAAATAAGTATTTAAATGTACATAAATATTGTGTAATAAATTAGTATAGGCACATACAATTACACTAATAAGAATATATTTAAAATAGCTAAATCAAATAATAGATACATATTATGTTTAACGAATCTAACGTCATAAGCGATGTTAAGAACCTTATGCGATACATAATAACTAGTTCCTGTTCCGCTGAACGGCTCCGTGACCATATACAGTACAGAGACTAATAAAACAATTCCTATGATTACTTATAGCGGTTATAGCTAACTTTATTAGGAAAAATCGTCGAAACTAGACGAATAACGTTTTCAAATGCCTTTACCAATTTTCCAATACTTTAATGTCACTTTAATGTATTGGAGATTATTGTAAAGTATATGTGTTTCAAATAAGTTACTATAAAATATTCTGACAGCCTTTTCAAATGAATGCAATAATAATTCCCAGCTCGAAGATCCCCCGACCCCCAGCCGGCCACCCTACTTAGGGGACGCTCAACCGGACCAGTCTACCGTCTGTAGAATGGGGACACATGTCCAGGAGCGTCCACCCTCCAAGCCAGGCAGGCCTGACCTCCAACGCCTGGCATCACGGCGTTGGGGGTCAGGCCTGCCCGACCTCCAACGCCGGATCGCACCAAACAACCGAGCAAAGCTCCAGGGAGCCCAGCACGACCCGGCAACTATCCCCCGGGTCCGCCGGACTGCACCAACAACCGAGCTAAAAGCTCCAGGGAGCCAGCACAGCCCGGTCCTCACACATCACGTCTGCCGGATTGCACCAGCAACCGAGCAAAGCTCCAGGGAGCCAGCACAACCCGGCCGGCAAACCGCGCTTTCGCGCTACAGGGCGGGCAAGCGAAAAAGTGCCTCCCTCCAGTGCGCTCACGGGTCTAGCAGTACCCGGAGCGCACCCCGCGAGTCAGTCGTTAGCCACGACGAGCAGCAGTACTGCGACTGCGATACTGCTGCCCGTTCCGTTGCCCAGGGTGCACCGCGAGGAGGTGACCGACATGCACCCCAGCGCAGTTATACCTGCGTTGACTTTATGGGCTTAATGGCTACACTCGAACATGACGTCATTGCATGATGTGATAATGAAAATCGATCCATATATTTAAGATATTTATTTAAAATGTTATTTATTATCATATCAAAATTTTTCGATCCAGCGGGATTCGAACCCGCACCTCCCGACATACCGTGTCCGGTGCTATAGCCGTTGTTGAGCTATGGATCTATGTCCAGCCGCATCGAATTCGAATCCCGCTGAATCGAAAAATTTTGATATGATAATAAATAACATTTTCGAATTTCCTCATGTGTGGAAAACACAAAAATAAAAATAATACGATATTTATTTACCCCTTTAAACACAAACTTTTCTATTTTTCCTATTGATAGAGGTGTTTGGTATGAGATGCTGTTATCAATAATAGAATATTGAATTGAAAAAAAAAATATAGAACAGATGGAATAAAGTGAATTAACTAGTTAGTTTTACCTATGCTAATTCCTTTGAAAAATTAACCAACAAACACCCAGCAATCTTGATGTCTGTCTCATTTGTATTATTATGCTTAGTTTTCTAAAATTTAATCAGATTAAACCTGTATTTAGAGATAGTATTTGGGTATATAAAATTTCAATAATTATATTTTGTCCAAAAAATGCACGTGATTTTTTGGGTAGTCTAAAATCTAACCACATATCACAAAGTTGCTAAAACATCACGCGATAAATAGACGGCCCTTAGCTTTTATCGTTAGTGTTAATCAATGAGAAATTAGTAATTAAACTTACATTATAATTATGTATATACTCTAACACAAGTTGTCTACTAAAATTCGAAACCCCACGAGACAGGATCTGAATTCTTAAAATCTCGCGAAATTTCATTCTCTTTAAGACTGGTGTATCGTATACTTATATTATGTAACTAGCTAACCCCGCAAACGTAGTTTTGCCATATATGTTATAAACCCCCGCAACCCCTCTTGTGGGTGAAATTTCGTAAAATCCGTTCTTAGCTGACCTCTACTCGGCAAAAGGAATATTCCTACCAAATTTCGAGTCTCTAGGCCTTATGGTTCCAGAGATATCGTGATGAGTCAATGGGTGGAAATCTCTTTTATATATATAGATAATCAATCTTTAATTTTGAAATATTTTTATGGGTCATAGATGTTTGTGATCTGCACGTTTGTGATCGTGTTGTGCGCAGTTCCTGACCCCCGGCACAGAGTTCACATCCTAGTGAGGTCCGTTGATTGTGCAACGTTTATTATTTAACTGTAATTTGTTCAATATATTTAACTAGCTTCTGCGCGCGACTTCGTCGGCGTGGACACCGCTCCTATTGGTCTTAGGGTGATGATACATAGCCTATAGCCTTCCTCGATAAATGGGCTATCTAACACTGAAAGAATTTTTCAAATCGGCCCAGTAGTTCCAGAGATTACCGCGTTCAAACAAACAAACAAACAACCAAACAAACAAACTCTTCAGCTTTATATATTAGTATAGATGTGCAATTGAAATCTCTTACCTTTACCTCGATTTGTTTCAATGAGTGTAATAACGGTGATATAAAATATAATCATAGTAGTTGCCTTATCAAAACAACATAATTACATAATATTTCTACTCATAACAATAAAAAAATTTGATTTAACAAAATGTAAAAGATAAAGTAATATTTCATCGTAATAAAAGTCATCCGTGACACAATTATGTTATTACGGTGGTGGATGAGGAATGACCCTGTTCCTCGTACACCCAAAATTATGAATTTTAACTATATAGAATATTCATAACCAAATAGATTCCTTAAAATTAACTCGGCGCAGGCGCAATTATTAATCAATCAAATAGGTACCTACTTAGGAATTTTTTACTTGATGTATATAGGTATTTAAAATTGCAACAAAATAATATAAAAAAATAATTGTTCGTTTGTATTTCATCATGTTATCAAATTTATTAGTAACACCAACAGGAAATGTCTTTTACATGACATCGTGGCATAAACTTGTTAATATGCCGCGTCTTTTCTTCCAATATATGACTATGCTTCTATTATTTATCTTATAGTTCGATATTTTGTTCGTTAACTTTACGTACTGATCCCAGAGTTCAATTTGGATGTACTGGCCCGCATACCGCGTACTGTACGCCCGTACCTACGCGTTACTATGCCTCCGAGAAAAATTCTATTGTGGTTAATGTACCAAATTCCTCATCGTTAACGCAGTCATCGCACTATCACTCCAAAAGTTTTTGTTCGGTTCATTTCATCCGCGGACAACGATCTCAACTTTGAAAGTATAATGTCAAGCATATGTCCACATTCCATGTATTTCACGTGTCATTTATTACGTTCATTATGATTCAACTGGGTCTTATTTACGAATTATGTGGGATATGTTCGGAATGTCCTTAATCACTCGTGTACTTAATGAGATTCGATACAAACATAAAATCATTAGAATAACAATTAAAACGAAAATTATCATAAACGATATAGGTAGTTATATTTTATCTACCTACGTTTGTTACGCTATCATTTCCTTTGAAAATAAAACAAATACTCTATGTACTGCACTGTTAATAATGAATCAGTTTTGGAATTAAAGTTTAAGAAATCAAACCATTAAGAATGATTGTTTGTGACAGATTCAAAAAGAAATCGGTCGCATCGCCACGAAATCGCAACATATGTTTGTCAACTAAACTATTTGTGTCAGTTTAATCAAATCATACTGTCACATTTTCAACTGGCAGAGCACGCCCGGTCCACGATAATGGTCCTTTGGCTGTGTTCCCGCATGGACGGTATGCGTACGTTTCACAACTCTTTGTTATAGCAGCTCGTCTCTTATTTACTCGATAGCCGCGCATCGCGGACGTCTGACCACCGTCTAGTCGTTTACGTTCCGCGGAATTTTCGCTTTGGTATTTGCATGACATTTTATGTAGTAACGCAACGACATTCATTCGTCGAGCCAAATATTTTTACGTACCCAGACATAAGATTGTTTCCGCTTTAGTAAACAACCGAACCGAACTTCGTGTAGTTGTTATGTATGTCAGATGACTGGTTAAAAGAAGATTTTCGTCTCTCTCTCACATAATATAATACAATCATATAGGTACATATAAGGAAATAGTAATCCACAAGTGAACCTCCAAATTGATTAGGGATTTTTATTATAAAAATAAGAAATTTACTACTACATATATTGCTAAATTGTCATGTAATAATTATTATTATTTACTGCCATATGTCCATTGTTGTTATAAAAATAGTAAATCTTTTTTATAGAAAATAAGATGAAGAAAGTTGAATCCCCCCTGGATGTGCTGTCACGCGCCGCAACTATGGTGCAGCCTTGTCCAGCCTACCCGGCTAGTGATTCGGACGGTTTCGGTAAGTAATTTACATAAAGTACTAGCTGTTTCCCGCTGCTTCGCTCGCGTAGAAATTGATTGCATTTACTAAGAGGTGCTAAAGTAGTACCTAATTATTATATCATAGTAATTTAGAACTTCTTTGTATACAATGGCTCGACTGCCGTGCGCTACAATTACCAGATTATTCGGAGAGCTCAATTTCAATTAGGCATCCTAAAGCAGTTGTAAGAAAAACAGCCTCCCCTTACATCTACTCCAGCTATTATTAGGTAATTTCAGTGATGCGAACAAATCCCTTATTTAACCATCCAGAATTTACGCAAAAGCTGGAATATATAATTTATTTAGTATGCAAACAAAAGTCCAAAAAAATTCTTGCTTCTAACTTATGATATGACAGACATAGTTTTAGATATGAGGCGGTAATATTCGATTAAGAGTGGAATACTTGTTTATTTATTAATCAATACTCAACCGGGTACTGATTAATAAATAAACAAGTTCACTTCGAAGATTCCGCATTGCTTGAAGACAAGTCTTTGAGCAATGCCTCCTACCTGTGTTAACATACGGAGCCGAGACGTGGACACTGACGAAGGGACTGGTCCACAAGTTTAAAGTCGCTCAACGTGCAATGGAACGCGGGCTATGCTTGAAGTTTCTCTCAATAATATGATTAGAAATCATACTATCCGTGAGAGAACGAAAGTAACCGACATATCCCACAGAATTTGTACGTTGAGGTGGCAGTTGGCTGGTTACCTGTGTCGCAGGACCGATGACCGCTGGAGCAGACGTGTCCTGGAGTGAAGACTGCGTCTTGGCAAACGCAGTGTGGGATGCTCTCCGGCCCGCTGGACTGACGATCTACGTGAGATTGCCGGTGTAGGCTGGATGAGGATTGCGGAAAACCGGGATGTCTGGCGCGAACTCGGGGAGGCCTATGTCCAGCAGTGGACTGCGATAGACTGAAGTGATGATGATGACAACAAAGATGGACATCTATAACATCAAAAACGGTCCAAAAATAAAGGTGTATGAAGATTGAAATGGGCTTTTGCTTGGGCATGGAAAAATAGGCTTTTCACCAGGGATTGAATTTCAAAAATACCTCAATACAGTCATGTTAATTTATTTGTCATTAAAACCTAAAGATAAAGTTTTAGTGAAAGTGCCATAAAAATTGTTTCAGCCGTTTAGAAGATTAGCCCGGACAAACAGAAAGACATACAGAAAGATAAAAATTTTAAAATCGTTTCTTTGTGTTTTAGTATCGTGTAAATAAGTATATGGACTTGAAAAACACGGTTATTTTGAAATCACACACAGATACTTCAATTTTATTTAAGTATACGTATGAATTCGTATTTTCATAGATTTAATAAAGTCTAGCTCAAATAACTTTCTAAATAGTAACTTATCAGGCAATGAATTAAGAGTGGCTATAGTTGAAAAACTAGTGATGTTAACAAGGCTCATCTTGGAGCTAATGAAGGTCTAACTATCTCCAATCATGTCCCCTCCCCAATGTCAGTTGATTTAGCTGGCAACAGACGATAGATTTTATCCAAAGTAACCATAAAATGTAAATTAAAATTTTCTAATAAGGCTATAAATCTATTTATAGTCTGTAAAACAAGCAGAAATACCGGTGCATCGTTGATACAGTATCCGCCCACGTGGTTGTAATTCGACACAAAGGGCCGCAATTTTAAACTACGATAAAACAAGATCATCGTGGTTACCGTGTTCACTGTTTTTTGTAAATCTGGACAGATTTGTTCACTTCTGAGAAAAAAAATACTTTAGTTTTCTAGAGAATTTTTTATAATGTTAATTATTTTAAAATAAGTAATATACTTACAAGTAGTTACGCTAGACCACCCGGATTGACAATTTTATAAAAAACTGTTCCTTTTCCAGCGAAGCTTGATGTCTTATTTAGCCTCTATTATAGTGTGGTGAAAAAAAATTTAACTATTCAATAGATTTCAATTTTAAAGTTTATATAAAATCAAATATTTTCCCTAAAGTCGGTAGTCGGTACCTATATAAATAACAGATGTAAACAACGAACAGAGATCTTTTAGTAATTCTAATGGTGTGAAAAAGCAATATAATATGAAGTTCAGTTCCGAAGATGTTTGTTGTTTATGTATGGAATAATAAGTTTGAGTTTTGAGAAAAAATCATTACAAAGACTGCTTATACCTAACTACATATAATATTTTTTCTTAATCATAAAACAAATGAAGAACTAATACGTAACCAACTTGAATACCTAGCTAAATACATAACCAGTTATGAATTATTAGATTCCGTAAAATCCTGTAAGTTTAAGAATATTATATATTATATCTAGGTACATCTTTTTTAAAACAGCTACTCCTAAATAAGTGCCTTGTTTCTCGGATTCTTTGCGCACAACTCAGCTTTTTTTGTATGTTTTCATGTTTTGTCGTTATGACGTCAACAATATATACTTATTCTGAGAACATTTTTAGTTTCTACTTATTACGGTTCCAAAGATGTTTCAAAGATTCCAGTGAGTGATGGTCGGGTGGACGGACAATAAGCCTTATTAATAAAAGGGTATGGGGTACAGTTACAAATATTTAAGTACAGAGTCACAAAACCAAACAATACGTTTATAATCAACCGGATTCCGAATTAACATACGGAAATATTTGCGCTCAAAATCACCAAACCAAATTAAAAATACACGCATATTCTAGGTCTCCTGTACTACGTTCTAAATTTTCATTGCAATCGGTTACCTACTTACTTTTCTTATAAGTTTTCGATGTTTTTAGGTTTGTAATGAATAAGTAGTCTACGTTTTGATCATTGTCTTTAGTTATAGCAGTTATATATGAGCTATAGCTATCAATAGTCGACACGCGGCCTTGTAGGCGGGTCACATTCCAGATTCCAGCTGACATTGTTAATCGTCATCCGTTGTAAGGGTGCGGATACATTGAGTAGAATGTACGTATCGTACGAGTTGAACACGATTTTTAGGTAAAACAAAAATATACGTGTCATTGTCTTACTTGACTATTACCTTACGTATGGTTGATACTACAATTTAACCATCTAGCCTATAAATTCACTTTATACTCACGTATTCCTTTATATCAAAATTCTATCTTTAGTGTACAAAATCTCAGATAACTGTATCATAGAATCCTGCAGTAAACATTAATTAATGTTAATTGTATCGTAGTTATGAGTAATAGAAGCGAACAACTGTACAAAATAATAGAAAAAGTCGGAAGTTCTAAAATGTGACTAGAGCGTGAAGCTTTTTTTTGTAATTTCACGAAAAAAAAAATAGCTTCACACGTTCAAAATGTATTACATTTTACTTTTAACAGATACAATATACAATACAAACAGTGCATATAAATATTAAACAACAACTATATAATAACAACAACTATATACATAAGTAGTATAATTATAATATATTTTAGATCAATATTTCATATCTTTATTTAATTATGCGCAACTAAAAATCTTTGTTTTATTTAAATGTATAAATTCGTTTTAATTATCAATCACAAGTCAACATCAAAGAATTCGTATTTGCTTGTATACGCGATTGATATCTTATTGTTGTCTTTAAATGTTTCCAACATTCCAACCGTGACTTGCATATTGTATATTAGATTATCCTTGTTCGCGAGCAAGTGAACTTGATAGGAGGAGAACGCACATGTTTTCCTCGACTGAAAATCAATGGATCGCAGTTAGGGATTGGAAACCGGTAATCTGGCGGACCTGGCATCATTTTGCACCTACCGGATCCGGGCCAGGTTGCCGGATCCGGTGCTGACATTTTCTTACTTTGGCACTGAGATAAGAGACGTGATTGATGGTTTTCACCGTTTATAATCAGCTATAGATGCTTGATGCCTGATGGTGAAGATATTCAACTCTATTTACAGCGAAGTTTTTGACTTATGGTGCTAGAATTAGAGAACTTCACCTTGTAGTTCACTTGCAGAATACCAAGAATTGTTATTTATGTTGGAATGAAAAAGAAAATTCAGTTATTATGGTTTGGTCAATCCGGTCCGGATCCAGACGGATCCGGGCGCATTCGGTTTAACTGCGCAGTGTAGTGTGTACCAATCACTTCGTGAACCGTCAGCGATTATTTGTTTTTTCTTCCTTCGCGCATTCAAGCGACACGTCCGGGTAGCACGGGGTCGCGAAACTCATGTTTACGTCATAAGAATTTATTTAATGTAAAACTCCGATAAATATACTAGCATTCTTTCTAATGCTACTTAACAATGGAGTTAACTCGTTGAGAAAGCTGATCTTTCTGAGTGCTAATGCTAGATTTTACTGGGAATCGCTTGATGTGCGATTTTCACCTATTCACAATGCTTCCTCCGTCCGACTAATTTAACTACATATTTAATACGTCAGAAAATTCCACATTCCGATGCTTTATAAACAAATACGCACATAAATGCTATTTTAACACCAAGAAACTATATATATTTTTTCATTTAAATTTTAATGACCAAGCAATTTCGTTGTCTATTAACATTTTATTAATTAAGATCAAATGTAATGCATATTGCTTTTTATTTATTACCATGCGTAGGTAACGAAACTTTTAATTTAAAATAGTGCTCAATGGCGATAAGATGAATTTCTCTTATTTAACGATGAAGTGTTAATGTTAATGATACAGCTGATAAAGGAGAGCATATAACGAAATGTCTAATCAGAGCTTGGTCACGCGACTTGTGAAACGATAAGTTCTTGTCGGTGGTTGTTTACAAACAATTGTCGGATCGCAAATAAATTATGCAACGCGATGACAGAAGCGTGGAGTTGAGCCGCATCGTCATTTACTTTCGTTGCTCGGCGTGCGTGCGCGGACGGCTGACCAGAGAAAGCGCTCAGGAATTTGGCCGGCCTCGTCGAGCTGACTTCGCTCCGCGCCTCTGCCTTCTACAAACCGAACGCTAGTCGCAATATTTGCGCCGTATTGCGATACTCCATACAAGTTAACAATGCTCGGCGTCCGGCGTTGATTTCAGACTACTCACAAGTGACGTTGCCAGTCGAAATATTGTCCGGCTTATCAACATCTCATATCAATCATCCAAAGCAACTTTGTATGGAACCGTTTTACAGCTCTCTATAAATTCAATACCTGACATTACAGCGGAATATGCACTTTGAATTGTACTTTATTAGCATGTAGTAGGAACGAATATAGCGTGTACAATAATATCCGGAACGCTGAGACGGCGTGTTACGGTTTCGAAAAGAATGCAGAATGTAGGTTGCGTTGCGGACTACAGTTACTAACATTCTTAGGAATGCAATCGTTGATCACTATTGTTGTCACAAATTATGTTTTCATAACCTCTGACACCGCCATATTTAGGAAGTTTTGTGAAATAAAATTACCCTTCGAACTAGATTATTTGTCAACAATATTCAATTTTCCTAATCCACATCTCTTAGATAAAACTTAAATAATACTTAAGTACTTAATTTAACCAAAATTAAGATAAAATCAATAACGACTGTCCAAAATGTTTTTTTTTTTTTATACATGTATAAAAGAATCATTTAACACAATACGAAAAATATCACAGTTGTAAACAAAAACCTTGCGCTAAAAAGAACATTCCTGTTGTAAACTGAATTACAGAAAATAAATTGAAAATAACTGAAGCAACGATTACTTAGTTATTTGAAGAATTCGTTAACTCATTAGCAATACCTTAGGCCGTGTACCGATACATATACAATTGTAATTAGTAATGTGTTAGATCATTGAAACCTTAGAGAATAGGCGTTAGAAAATGTATCAAATATTATGGTTAGTTTTAATATTATTTATATATTCACCGCTTCTATTGACACTATTTACTGCGTTTATGAATAGTCCTTTTATTAGGAAACAATTATTATTTAAAAATTTTGTTTCAAATACTAAATACTTTACGGTCACATAACTAACCAAAAAAAAAATCATGCCGAATTAGAATTAAGTAAAGTATAGTATGTTTTAGTGAAGGTTATTTATTTCATTATGTAGTTACATAGGTGCACAGATGTTTACGTTTGAATACTCTTATTCGTGTCACTACTAGCGATCTCTGTACTGAGGTTGAGACAATGCTCGAGACGGGCCGAATAGTTCGAATAGCTACACTCTCGCTTGGCTGCCAACGAAATGGAATCCATTGCCATTAGAAATTCTACTTTATGATGACTTCATTGCTATCGCATTCTTTAGACGCATATCGGATCACGCACATGCATTTTGTGATGGCCTATCACATCACCTGACAGAATATTCAACTTTCATGATTAATTAGATAATAGGGAAAATTGTCTGATATGATTACTTTAATTTTTTTTTAAAAAAACAATAGCATTATATTTAAGGCCCCAAATAGAAAAATATAATTTTGTTCTGAATATACATAAACAAACGTTAACGTTTTTACTTACTTTATCATTATTTCCGGTATAAAAGAATTTGACTAGTGAAAAACAAAATATATATATTTTTTTTTATTCATTATTCAAAATTATACAAGAAAATTTAAGAACAGATATAATTAAAAGTAAGACATACATACATTGTGGAGATTCAGTTTATAGATGAAAACTCAAAATATTTTCTTTTTGCTTACCTAAGTCCACGCCCAGTTACATATTACGACCTTCGTGTTGCATAATGAAATAGCACCATGTACGAGCGCGTATATATACCAAGCGTCCGTACGTGGCAGCCCTGACATAGTTCCATTGCGATAACTAAGGAGTAACCCTACGAAGAGTTTGTTTATTCTTATGGAATCTAAATTAAGTTTTGAAATCAATTAAAAATTGATTAAAAATTTGAATGACATAGAATGTATTTTTGAGTTGCTTGTGATGTGCAATAGACACTTGGTTCCTAACTGAAAGGTCCTGAAGCACGACAGAGGTTTTGTAGAGTAGAGTCAGAATGCTCTAAAAGTCTAAACATAACTTTATTTACATCAGTTCATCAGTTCTCGTGCAGCAATGGAACAGATTCTATCCATATATTTCTACGAAAAAGTTTAATTAATATAATCACCTAAGCGAAAAAAAGGAATAAACCATAGATATAGAATGTTTCGCTACGCAAACAATTCCACTAACATACCTAACTCTAATCAGAGAACATACATAAATACATGTAAGTAGAATAACTTAAATACACAAAAAATAATAGTGATAACAGTGCAGAATAAAATGGTAAATGACACTAAGGGCCTGTTTCACAATGTCCAAATAAAGTTCCCAATAAGCTACTTGCAACTTATTTATCAAATAACGACAATGTTTGCGTTTCACAATTGACAAATAGCACTAACTGACAAATAAAGTACCCAGTAAACTATATGTCAGATCAACTGGCCAATAGCATATTTATCTGTCAAATAAATTACTTGAAAGCCATAATACGTAGTTGATTCAAATAATTTTAGTTGTAACGTTTGTTTATTTGTGCAAGAAAATTTAAAAAAATTGATATGGAAATATTTGATATAATTGAAGACGAATTAGATGTTTTTATGTATAGTTTAAATAGGCCGAGAAGGAATCCTGTAATTTGACAACGCATTAATTATATGCAAGCCTCGGATGATACGGACTTTAGGATAAGATTTCGACTTACTAAACATGCGGTAAATTACGTATATTTATTAATTGTAAACCAAATTTCTTCCACCACAGAAAGGTAATTATTTTTTTTTAAAGTTATAACAGTACGATATTTCAAACTTGTCAACTTTCACGTTTGTTCATTTAACAGTTCGACGTTCCGGTCACAGTAATACACAAAACAGGTAATGTATTATTCTGTTTTGATCAATAAAAAAATTAAGTAATAACATATTTCAAGCTGTATGTACATAAAATGTATTAAAAATAGTAAAAACCATGCATTGAAATTATTAAAACATATTTTCATGTGTACTTACAACACAGAATGATATCCTAAAACATATATTTCGAAAAACGGAACTATTAAATGCGAGGTTGCCAAACCTACTAACATGTAACTGGCAAATAGCTATATGTCAAATAAATTTATAGGTAAGATGATGGTGAAACGCAATGAGGACTAACTAGAAGTTTTATGTGTCACATAATTAATTTGTCAAATAGCTATAGGGTACTTTACTTGGACATTGTGAAACAGGCCCTAAGTTTTTAAATAAAAAAAATTGCGTGTACAAAGTACACATGTCAGAAGTGAAACTTCTTTGGCAAACTAATTTAAAATTATTTACATAGATATACAACGCAGCGCGGCGCGTCCTTCCCTGTCGTTTTTACGTTGCATCCGGTTTCAAATCACAACGATTCTAAAGAAGTTTCACTTCAAAAAGTCAAGAATATAACAATTATAGGTACTTACTAGCTTCTGCGCGCGACTTCGTCGGCGTGGACTCCGCTCCTATTGGTCTTAGCGTGATGACACATAGCCTATAGCCTTCCTCGATAAATGGGCTATCTAACACTGAAAGAATTTTTCAAATCGGCCCAGTAGTTCCAGAGATTACCGCATTCAAACAAACAAACAAACAAACTCTTCAGATTTATATATTAGTATAGATTATACATCAACTGTAAGATTAAATAATCCTAACATCGGTGGTAAAATTTTTAAGCCGATCCTTATAGAATTATCATGCGGTACAAAAAAAAAAATGTTTCCGATGTTCATTCTAAAAATCACAGTGTCGTAGTTCGTAATATGCCAACACATAACATACTCACCTATTTTCCTCAACTAACCGGCAGATAAAATATTTGTAAGTTAGTTATAACTGCAACGTGCACTATAGGGTAAATAGCAGTTCTGTCTCGTTGACATCTAGGAACCAATTACTATTTGCCCTAATCATCTGCATTAACATAAGCCAGTACATAACAATAATATTTTACAGGAAAATATTTTATTGAATTATTATACCTACTTATTGTACAAAGTAGATATTGGTTTGACAACGATAATAATATAGCCAGATAACTATGTTTGCTCTCAAACGAAAAAAAACTGACTTCGATGTGGGAAACTCGCATTTTATTTATTGATGTACCTACCTATCTTATATTTATATGTAATACATATACGTACCTATAGCGTTCACGCATTACACATACTTATATGAACTATTAGTATTTAATTTATAAAATACAAGCATATCAGCACGATGCCCGTAGTATACGACGGTTTTGACATTTGACATTAACTCTTTCTCTCGCGATTTTTATACCGACATTTATTTTTATACTATCTGCTTTGCCCGCGATTTCGTCCGCGTGGAATTTAACAAAAAAGTTATTGTCCAGTTCGCAGTTATAAAAAAAAGTAAACTAAAAATAGCCTAAGTTACACCTTATTACATCAGCTATCTGCCAGTGAAAGTCCCTTCAAAATCAGTCCAGCCGTTTCAGAGATTTGCCGGAACAAACAGACAGACAGACGGACAACAATTGTAAAAATGTCATTTTGGTATATGTACCGAGTATGATATATGTAAAAAGCGGTTATTTTAATATTACAATCAGACACTCCAATTTTATTTATTTGTATAGATTATTTCTAGCTGTGCCCGCGACTTCGTCCGCGTGGACTTCAAAATCCCGTCAAAATCGGTCCAGCTGATTCAGAGATTAGCCAGAACAAATAGATTGGGATTTTATAGGCGTCTCAAAAACAGCCTCTCACTTAATTTTGGATACCAATATTAAATAGCTTAAATAGCACATAGCTAAATCAATTAAGTACATCGACAAGTAATTTAACGTTACTTAGGTAGGTATAAGAAAAAATTTTTCAAGTAAATACGTATTATAGGTAGGGATCCCTAGTACATATTTTTCACCTGATTAGTATCAAGCTAATTTTCTGGGAGTAGCTTCATTTTGATGAGACGAACAAAAAGTTCCTCTTCGAAAACTCTCGATTGTGGTAGATAATAGAGTTAGCAGGAGATAGAGCAGTAGTGAGCGTAGGATCGGGATAACGTACCACGCAATTTGTAGGACAATATTACTATCAAATTATATAAATATTAACTAACTAAAAGAAAAAAAAATCAGAAAAAAAAAATCAATTTTTGATGACCTTACGAGGTCATCAAGTTGATGACCTCGTAAGGTCATCAAAAATTATTACTAACCAGCTGAATTTTTTTTCTTTCAGTTAAATAATATTTATATAATTTGATGGTACTATTGTCCTCCAAATTGCGTGGTACGTTATCCCGGTCCTACGCTCACTGTTGCTCTATCTCCTGCTAACTCTATTATCTACCACAATCGAGAGTTTTCGAAGAGGAACTTTTTGTTCGTCTCATCAAAATGAAGCTACTCCCGGAAAATTAGCTTGATACTAATCAGGTGAAAAATATGTACTAGGGATCCCTACCTATTATTAGAGATAACTCAAAAATTACTTGTCAGATCTCGATCAAATTTAAATGGGATCACATTACAAGCTTCATTAACTGTCGATTTAAAAAAATCATCGAAATTGGTCCACCCAATAAAAATTTCTGAGGTAACTAACACACATAAAACAAAATACAGTCGAAAAAATTAAAAAAGTAAAAAAAGTTCTGCCTTGTTCTGTTAAGAAAATGAAACGTTTGAACTATGCGCAGAGTGCAGTACATAGGTATACATCATATGTGCAAGTCGTCGCATTCATCCTGCAAATATTCACGTACATCCTACTTCGTATACGCATATTTTATAGGTAGGTATACCTACGTTATACTTCGGTGAATTTATGACGCCAGGATTATCAAGACGAATATAGGCGCGTTTTATATCACACAAATTTGTATTCAGATTCAAAATGATTTTGATTTCCTTCAGGGTCAGGGTATATGTTCGTCTATTTACTATTCCACATTTTCTGTCACGATGACTGGAATAAATTCCTTCGACCAAGATAATCATTATTGATATACATATAAAGCTGTAGACGTTATCCGTTCATTTGGGAAATTCTCTGAAGTGATCGGTCTAATTATAAAAAATCACTTTTTTATAGATAAAATATTTATGTATGAATTTGTATTTGCTACACAAGATCAAGCAGACTTAATGCGGTTCAGTAATTTAAACTTCACTCACTATTTAACTCGGGTGAAACTGCGAGAAATGTATAATTATACGGTTAATAAAATGTAGAATTAAATTAAAACACGGTAGTCTGTAATTAAAAAGAGAGGTGCAACGAGATGTTACAACAGTCTTATAAACAAAGTTTCAACATTCCACGGCGATCGTTTTTAGGGTTCCGTACCCAAAGGGTAAAAACGGGACCCTATTACTAAGACTTCGCTGTTCGTCCGTCCGTCCGTCCGTCTGTCACCAGGCTGTATCTCAAGAACGGCGATAGCTAGACAGTTGAAATTTTCACAAAGTATGTATTTCTGTTGCCGCTATAACAACAGATACTAAAAACAAAGTAAAATAAATATTTAACGCAATGCGATTTAATTCCAACGCCATCTATCCAGAAACCAAGAAAACGTCGTCGATAAACTAATATAAGAGCTTTCCAATAGCGGCATGGATCGATAGATAGATGGCGTATTTGACTAGTTTATTTTCAATTTTTATATGGTATAATCTTTTTCTTATTTACTAAGTATTTTGTTTAATAACAATAAAATATGGACCTTTAGTTTAGTCAATGGTGCGGAACCCTTAGTGCGCGAGTCCGACTCGCACTTGGCCGATTCTTTTTTTGCTACACGAGATGTACGAACATATTTCACGCTAAAACCAATTGTTATTACTTGTTGGAATATTTATTAATTGTTAGCAATATACGTTTTGATTCCAAAGTTTAAAGAAAAAATAATATGTTCTACATCATACCTCTAGGTGCGGCATTCCTAAATGAATAAGCGACACTGTTGTGTCACTAAACATGACTTTACTGTTTATCAAGAATTTTATTACCTTTTACATAAACTGTAGGGATGGATTTAAATAACGTAAGTAAACGAATCAAAAACACGTCATTTTTGAGCAAGACAAAATCCTATTGTAACTTGAAACTTATGCATAAGGGCAAACTCGAAGACTTTACTTTTCAAAGCGTTATACCAAACAGTCGGTCGTGTTCATTGATAAGACATCAAAGTATTGATCATCTTAACTAAATATTACACCACCACCATTTCAGCCTATCACAGTCCACTGTTTGTCCAATGAAATGTTTCGGCTGATTTTTTTTGACCCAGCCGTTCCATCCGTTCCCTATTTCCATAATATATTTCCGCTGACCTTTTTTTTAGTTTCGGCTGAAGGTTGTGGGCATGCCCACCGTGCCCACAATGGTGGATCCACCCTGTCGACACGTTGTACTGAGTTAAGTCTCCCACAGGTGGACACCTGGGGGTCCACCTGGAACACTGTGGGAATCAATGCTTTAGATACTTATTAGATCTTAAACCAGATTGCAACAGATTTTGACATGGTGACAAATTGACAGAAATAGCAAAGACCCAGCAAAAAATAGTAGTACCATGATACATATTATATGTTAATCGATAGTTAACGAGTATCAACGACTTAGGTGTAAAATATTCGTACATGTCACTGACAATGAGAAAGGTAAACAGATAAAGCTAAACTGTAATACAGTTAGATTTTGTCATACGTTAGGTGTGAGAAAATCCGAATTTACAGTAACTACTACTACCTAACATTACTACGATTGCGTTTCAGATTATAAAAGTCTCATTAACCTTTTACATCTATAATCCAGGTATATGGACTAAAATCTTTTGTCTAGGTAATTTGTAGATCCGATTTTCATTTATCTAATAAAATACATATTTCAAAATGAGAAGATAATTATTATTTACCTATCTCGTAAGTTAAATATCTATTAATTATAGTAGACCTTTTTTTTAAATCTTGAAATTCCTTTGAATCATTAAGTCACGTAAAAGCCTTCACATATTTTGAGCATACTTTTTGCTGGTCAGGCAAGGTTCCTATTGGTCTAAGATCCGAGAAGGTAAATCTTCCCTCATCTGTTAATTAGATGAAACAATTTTTTATAGGCTTATTTAAATATTGTGAGTTTATAAAAACAACCTCTGCCACCATAAGCCTGCTGCAATTTTTTTTTTTTTTTTTAGCTTTTCCCTCTCATGTTAATTACATGTAGTAAGCTAAAACCGTTAATATTTTACATTATATACCTGACTGTAGTAGGCAGCCACCTCTATGATTGCTACACTTATCTGCAGCCAGGTCAGTAACCTCAGTCAGAGTAACCTGGCTGCAGGTAAGTATAGCAATCATAGAGATGGGTGCCTACTATAGTCAGGTATATAATGTAAAATATTAACGGTTTTAGCTTACTACGTGTAATTAACATCTGAGGGAAAAGATTTTTTAGAAGAAAAAAAAAATTTTTTTTAAGTGTTATTATTTGCAGCAGGCTTATGGTGGCAGAGGTTGTTTTTATAAATTCACAATATTGAAATCAGCCTATAAAAAATTGTTTCATCTTATTAACAGATGAGGGAAGATTTTGTTATATTCCGGATCTTAGACCATATATAGATGGTATCTTAGATATAAGTTTAGTAACTTACAAATCCGGCTCACTGTGCTTCCATCTATAGGAAACATTACGTAACTCGGTGGGAAGTGTTTTCTTTTGTAGATGGCGCTGCTTACACCAAAATAACTTTTGATGGTCTTTTAACAGATGACACTAGTTGCTGATATGCGTACTATTAAAGATTTAAAAAAAAATAGTTTACCTATTATTTATTTGAAGCATAACGCTCAATAATATACAGTCGTATAACATTAATATAATGTTGGTATGTTTATAAAGAATATTTTCATCTCACCTTGTGGAAACCTGGAGTACCTACAGTTATTTTTTTTAGAATGTAGATACATTCTGTAAATAATTTTCTATATGTAATGTATATTCCATTTATATGTCGTGAAAAGGTATATAAAGATACTATAAAGAAAAATTAGATAACGCAAAACTGTAGACAACAGCAGTTTCTTTGTACCTATCTCGACCACTAGGTAGTAACTTGACGTTATTTTTTTAATTAATTACCGTCTCAAGTAACTTCCTATTTCTACTATCGCACCTAGCATTTTGTTAGGTAAGTCAGAGACAAGGAATCTTGACTGCTCACATCCATCCTACTTTCTTCTCAGTCCTATACCTATCTCTATGATCCAAGGGGGGCTTTGAAAGTTTATGACCAGATGTCATACCGTTTTTTTTTTGTCTTATATATTGAATTCACTCTTTTTTAGTTAAGAGCGACAACATAATATTTAGAAGTTACTTGAAGCCTACAAAATAATAAATGTATTAAAATAGCCTATTTATAACAAAGTGAGGGGGTCTTGAGCTTGACACTTCACACGTACCCGTACTTGCATCAAAGCGTGGAATGCGGAATTGTATTCAAGCGCTTCCCGCACTTTCGCTGCTTGCATCCGCCTTCCTCATAATATTATTTTACAACGTAAATAGAGGTCAGATAATTATGTGGAACTAAGTAAAAATTAGATATATAAGTATATAATTAGATATATATCGCAGCGGCTGAGTAAAACGTCTGTTTAATTGCAAAGCTAATATTTTTATGCTTCAGCGGCACTATGCCAAACGCCCCAATTACGAATAGCCGAGTGGCTGAATGACGATTGACGACGCGTTGGCGCAACGGTCACAGCACTGGTTTGTGGCTGTCGCGCTGGCTTTTGCGAGTTCGATCCTCGCACATGACAAACATTTGTATTGGCCATATAGATGTTTGCCATGGTCTGGGTGTTTGTGCAGTCCTTGTGGGTTTCCCTACTGTGCCTCGGAGAGCACGTTAAGCCGTCGGTCCCGGTTATTATGTACACCTGTACACCTGATAGCGATCTTTACTCATAGTAGGCAATATATCCGCCAACCGGCATTGGAGCATCGTGGTGGATTAAGCTCTTATTCCTTCTCCTACATGGGGATCAATCGTTAATGTCAGTGCAGGTGTAACCGATGAATTATGTGTAGTACCTGATTTATTAATTAATATAATTTGATATTATAAGTATATAAAATATGCGTACTAAATGCGAACTCCAACCAGTGGCGTAGCGTAGGGGTGCCGGCAAAAAACCACGCAGCACGCTACGCCACTGAATCCAACGATACTATAATAACTATAATAAGGTTACAAATATTTATTATTCTATAACAATTATTACCTAACGATTATCATAAACTTAACAAAAAGAGCTTTAATTTTAATCACGATTTCATCAACAAATTCCAAATACAATAATCAGACAATGTTTTTTAACTATTGTAATTTTGTAACAATCTATGCCATTAAGTTTATCAATTTACTTGAACGCACGCGAACAATATTAATTAAGAAATGAATATTAAATCAAATGTGTAGCTACTTATATCAGCTCCTGAGTTAGCTATGGCAGGTAGGTATGGTTCGTTTAAGTAGCGTGCGTGTTGCGTGTATACGTACATACCTGCTGTTATCTGAGATGTTGAATAACCATGCAGCGGCCCGCGGCCACGGACGCGGCTACTGGCTTCACGCTACGTAGAATTTGAATACAATTAACTACATATATACATATATATATATATCAATGTAGAATATCTTGAATGGCGCATATGTACCTACGGCAAGATACATATTTACTGCTTATAATCGTGTCTAGATATACCTAATATTTCCATTCTAATATTATAAAAGTAATATTTAAGTTATGTAATTTAAATATTCCTTTTGCGTTAAAATGTCTATTTACTGCACAAGAATCAGTGTTAGCAGCAAACGTTGTTTTCAATAATAACTTTTAAAAATTATTTTTGTCACTATATACTATATAACTTTAATTATATGTTTTGGAATGTTCAGGTATAACATCTTTCAGCCTTTAACATCCCATTTTAACATTTAACATTAAAATATCTTACGCTCTTACCTACACCATTTACGGAATGAGACCTCGCTAATCCTAACTAAACTAAACTCTTTTAAAACACGTCGCTAATCATCAGGCAAGCGTATTAAACAATAATAGATTCGTAATTATGAAGACATTTCAAAATCCATCAAAATAATTCTTGATCCTTTTATTTATTGACCAGTACAGAATGTGCTAATCTCAGAATCTACCTGACTTAGAAAGAGAGGCGTTAGACTTTAGAAAGTCTGCATATTGAGGCAGATTTAAGCTAAAAAGAGGAATCGTGAAAACAGAACATGGATAATTTATAAACCAGGATAAATCAGCGCGGGATGCCTAGTATATTAGGTAAGGATCCCTAGTACAAATTTTTCATCTGATTATTATCAAGCTAATTTTCCGGGAGTAGCTTCATTTTGACGAGACGAACAAAAAGTTCCTCTTCGAAAACTCTCGATTGTGGTAGATAATAGAGTTAGCAGGAGATAGAGCAGCAGTGAGCGTAGGACCGGGATAACGTACCACGCAATTTGTAGGACAATATTACCATCAAATTATATCAATATTAACTAACTAACAGAAAAAAAAAACAGAAAAAAAAATCAATTTTTTAAACCTTACGAGGTCATCAAGTTGATGACCTCGTAAGGTCATCAAAAATTATTACTAACCAGCTGATTTCTTTTAGTTAATTAATATTTATATAATTTGATGGCAATATTGTCCTCCAAATTGCGTGGTACGTTATCCCGGTCCTGCGCTCACTGCTGCTCTATCTCCTGCTAACTCTATTATCTACCACAATCGAGAGTTTTTGAAGAGGAACTTTTTGTTCGTCTCATCAAAATGAAGCTACTCCCGGAAAATTAGCTTGATACTAATCAGATGAAAAATTTGTACTAGGGATCCCTACCTATATATAGTACCTATACGTACCAAAAGAGAGAAAAATCTTTTTACTCTTTTATGACGATCTTCAAACAAACATTATCGTATCGAAATACGAGTGGCCCTAATTTCACTTTCCCCATCCGGGTAAATAATAATCGATAATTCGTGCGTGCAAATAAACGACCCCCTAAGCAACGGGCGTCGGATGCGCATGCTCGCAGCCACCGAATTACTCGCATCCTTTCGATCCTCATCGCGCCGCGCCGCAGGCTGAAATATCATTAAGTAGGTACAATAAATAAAATAGGTAACAAATCTTGTTTTTAAATCAAAATCTAAAATTTCTTCGTCGTCGAATCGTTATTTTTAAAATTATAAGTTAGATTTTTTTTAATAAATTAGTTATAGTCCGGGATCCCTGGTACATTTTTTGCACTTGGCTACTATCAAGCTAATTATCCGGGAGTAGCTTCATTTTGATGAGACATCCAACAATTTCCCTCTCGATTGTGGTAGGTAATAGGGGTAGCAGGGATAAAGCAGCAGTGAGCGTAGGACCAGGATAACGTACCACGCATATTTGTAGGACAATGGTACTATTAAATTATATAAATATTAACTAACTAAAAGAAAAAAAAATCAGCTGGTGAGTAATAATTTTTGATTACCTCGTTATCGATACATGTTGGAAGGATTTAATACCTCAATAAAAAAAATTTAATATTCGAAACATTGTTTACATTTGCTATTTAACCAATGTAATAATGTATCTTGTTATAAATCTAATTATAAGTGTTATTGAGTTATTATTAGTAGCGAGTTGTATTTATTTAATAGCGACCAGGACATATTGTTTACCGGCTACTGTGTTACGGTCAGGTCAAACCTCTGATTGCCTATGTGTAATTCGAGCTCTATTGCAGCTTATTGAGTTATTGTTACTCTTTACACAACTCTCTCTTACAACAAGAAAATCAAAAAGTTTTCCTGGCAGAAATCACTTTATTTAGCTATAAGGTCGATTTTTGCTACTGATGCAACCTGATTTTTTTTCCTTTTTTGCAAAAAGTGAAAAATGATACTGTGAGATTTTTTTTTTTAATTTCAAAGAATTCAGTTTTTTCAATAATTAAATTGGTCATAAGTGATCTGAAATCCAATAAAAGTACCTACTTAATTAAGAAAATAAAGTAATAATTTTGTACAGTAGTTTATGTTAAGTAGGTATTAGCTAAGAAGCTAAGAAGCCTAGCTAAGAAGGTTGTTATTTAACAATTTTTTTTTAATGTGGGTTGTGGAATTCTTTTATATATTAATATTATGTTCGCCTTTTAATATATAAATAAAAATTGCGTGCGTATAAAGTACACTTGTCAGAAGTGAAACTTCTTTGGCAAACGAATTTAAAAAAAATTAAGACAAACGAATCTAAAATATAAAAAAACTAGTTGTCACTCATCCAAGTACTGAACGTCATGACGCTGCCGCGTTACCGGTCGCTCAAATTTTACCCCTAAATGCGCCTAAAGAAGTTTCACTTCAAAAAATAAACCTGTGTGGTTTTATGAAACCACGGTAAAAGTGAAACTTTTTTCCACATTAAAGACATTTAACTTAAAAAAATTGGAATAATATTCCATTAAGGGTATAAATTAGGGGACGCCGCGTTGGCGCAGCGGTTACAGCACTGGATTGCTATTGACTGTTGCGCGGGCGGTTGCGGGTTCGATCCCCGCACACGACAACATTTGTATTGGCCATACAGATGTTTGCCGTGGTCTGGGTTTTTGTGCAGTCCTTGTTGGTCTCCCCACCGTGCTTCGGAGAGCACGTTAAGCCGTCGGTCCCGGTTGTTATCATGTACATCTGATAGCAATCGTTACTCATAGTAGAGAATATCCGCCAACCCGCATTGGAGCAGCGTGGTGGATTAAGCTCCGATCCTTCTCCTACATAGGGAAGAGGCCTATGCCCAACAGTGGGATATTACAGGCTGAATCGCGAAGGGTATAAAAATCGCTTTATCAATCTTACCGCGCGGCCGACCATCACGCGACATGCAACACACAGACGAAAAAGTTTGAGACGATGTAATAAAAGTTTCACTTTAAAAAAAAAATTGGCCGATTATTTAAAAAAATATCAAATGAACTTGAAGAGACGTAATTTACAATAGTACAAAAAACTCAACAACACATATTTAACAAGAAAACTTTGGGATTACCGGATTACTCAAAAGCAAAACATATAAAAGGTATTTTTAATCATCATCCCAAATTGACGTAAGTACATTTTTTAGAATTGTATTTGACAATCCATTGTAGATTATGACAGCAGGTAAGCCGCTTGGCCTGGCGCTCCGGTTGAATGGCGGCGCGGCGGCCGACTAATAAAAGAAATTAAAGAAATAAAAACGGCTGTCTGTTAATTACACTCTACGGGCAATTTAAAGTATATTATTTTCTCTTCGGCGTTGTGTCTGGAACTTAAGTAATTGTAATACGAAGTGAACTTTTTAACATACTTGAAAAATATTTCTGATTCTAAAAAGTTAATAACTATATTACGTACCTACTACCTTCCTACTACCTACCTTCAACGAATCTACAAGTTGAAACTTATGCTAATTTTCTTGTTTGCTAGTAAAGCCAACTTAGTTTAGCATGAAATCATTCGTTCTCAGTAATTGCTGTTTTGATTATATTACTTTAGCAATCTGAACTAAACGTACATGAAATTCTAAACCTCGGTACCTTATTGTATTAATACCAGACTTTAATTAATCTAGCGGCGCCATACTCGATCTACCTGTCGGCAGGCCTTTACCTACGCTCTATTAGACAATAAAAAGCTAATGCCTTTGGCCCTTTGCGGAGCTACGCGGTAACTTCTCACAGTTCGACTTCGCCCGTCCCCCCGTCCCCCTCCTCCGCACTCCCGACCCGCGAGCATCAAAATAAAACAACCTTCCAAGGATACAACCACCGTAATTTCGAACTCGATTATTAGTTGCGGTTTTTGCAAATCGTTTCAAACTTTGCTACTAACCAAATACGATTCACTTTGAAATGAATAGCACTGATTTCACAGAACATTTTTTAATCTGAGCTAAATATATCTTTAGTGTATAAGTGATAAGGTTGAAAATGGCACTTTCTAGATCTAAAGGCTGTAGCGGTAAAGGGAGAAGAGTGAAGAGGGTTCATTAATCCCCGCACCCTGCGCTCACGCACTTTCATGAATGGACCGAACAGGTTGATATATTTATACACAGGTGGTAGTAAAAATATTTATGTCAAGTAAAATTATTTTACCGAGAAGACAAATATTTATTCTTCTACACATATAGGCTTGTTAAATAATATTAAGAAAAGTCTCGTACCTTAAGAATAAAAATAATGTTTCAATTAGATCTCTTCTTTCGTCATCGCCTGTGTCCAAAGTAAAGGTCGCACATCCAAAAATGTGCACATCATCTGTTTCTTTGTCCTAACAAGATAAGGTCGCGAGAAGATCGTGCTCTCGTTGACAGTTTTTGAAATATTTCCGAGTAATCATAACAATAGGCATCCATGTACTTACTACAGTTTTGTTATGAATATACACGATATTACACAATGGTTCTTACCGAAGTGCTTAACTCTGGTATAGCTTGTCGTCCTCAGCTTGTATAACAGCCTGTACCACGAGTTTCGAAGGAAGCGCCGCAACGTCCGGCCGCGTGGATGTAGCATGATGCTCTTTTTCCTTTTCGGTTTATTTTTTGTTCATCTCATTTATTTATTCCAATGTAATCTCTTCCAGCTTGTTTTTTATTCAGTCGACCTTCAGTGTTACCTGTGCAGGGACGCTAGTGTGTTGTCTATAGATCGTTCCAATTCGCTAAGGGATTGATCCGCTAAAATAATAGCTGATCGAGATGTAAAGTTTTGTGATTACAAGAGTGGTGTTTGAGTATGTCATGAGTTTGAGTGTTTATACGAGATCTTTGATGGTGCTGCGACAATGGAACTTCCTCATTATTTATTTGTTTTGGCTCGGACTTCTTTGAATAATTTGGAACTGCTTTCGATGGAACCGCCTCAATCGCCAAAGTTTAATGTGCCTCTATGGCAACCGTGGATAGCATCTCCGCGTAAAGGTACCGAGGTCAACTTCAAAATTATTTCTTGGTTTAAAATATGTATAATTTGTCGTTTAACATCGCTTGCCCTAGTTTCGACTTGTTATGTGCTTGGTTATGTATTTATAAAAACTAGTGGTCGCCCAGTGGTCGAAATTCGACCAGAAGTAATTTAAATTATAAGTTTGAACATTAAACCAAAAACAAAAAAAATGTGCGTGTCAAATACATGGCATACTAAAATAGTTTAGTGTGTGTATCTAATGTTTATTCTATTGATTTAATGTATTTTTATGCATGATTAAAAAAATATTAGCATGCTGCACTCCTTTTCTATAAAAACTAAAGTGTGCGAAATTTCATACTCCTCCGTCCGCGCAATTTTCATAAAATGTTCAAACAAAGTTTTTGCTTCAAGTATTAATAGATTTCAAAATCTTAGCAACAAATTCGTATAATGAATCTTTTTCATTTAAAAAATTCTATCAATAGCACAGACTTATTAGATTGCATTTAATCAGATTCGATTCTGTTTTAAAAATTAAATTAGGGAACAATAATTATGAACGCTAATAACTTGCAGGGTTCTCTTTTCGAATAGACCCCATCCATATGTCAGTCACAGTGTTTAATTAAACCTTTGAAACTGTAACATGTAGATTTGATATTTTCTCAACATGCAATTTTACCTGTACACCATTATGAAAAAAATGAAATATAAAGAAGTAATAAAAAGTTCCTTATAAGAAGTATCTAAATATTAAAAATATGTATGCATAAACGTTACAGTGACTCATATTGGCTCGACTTTTTAAAAATATCAATATTAAGTGTTTATGTTCATTGTTATTAATAACCTGGAGACATTTATACCATACCAGACAGAGTATGATTAATAAAAATTATCGATAAAAAGTAAATAAAATAATTTATCTTAACTTACCACTCGAAAAACTATAATTATGTACATTCTTTAAATTTATCAGCATACAAAAGACCAATAAAACCCATGTAAAATATTATGTATAGTAAAATTCCTTCTATCAATTATTATTTTATAGTAGAATTTCTGCGCGTATGCACTAATTATAACTTTGTGGACTTTCAATATTTATTAAATAAGAAAATAGAAACTAAATATATTATTATTTTGTTCCAGAATCTCCGAGCACCGCCTCTAGTGGTGAGTCGGAGGGAGATCGTACGCTGTCTCCCGAGGCGCCGCGCGCGCAGGCCAAGGAGCTCACCGGCAAGTGGCGGCGAGAGCGCCGCTCCACGCGCCAGCCCGACTATAGACCGAAGTGAGCAAACATTTTATATGAAAAGAAAAGAATTTTATTGAAAACTTGAATAAAAATATTTGATTTGCTTTGATTTGATCGAACCGTTCCCAAAAATAGTATTGAATCGTTAGATCGTTAAATAATTCTTATGATATTAAATTTTACCTCTTAATTATAATTTATTTGTTTAATTTTTTGTTTGTTAATTTTCATAAATTAAATATATTTTAAATACTATGGTTTTGTGCATGTATCTATACTAATATTATAAATAGGTAAAGTTTCTAACTTTGTTTGTTTGTAGGGGGTAATCTTGGCAAATACTGATCTGATCATGAAAATTCTTTCAGTAACAAAACGCTACACGATTCAGAAGTGACATAGGCTATATTTTATTGTTATTGAAAAAAAAATCAGTGAAAAATAATAGTATATGTAAATCAAGTTGGATAAATACGAGAGAGATGAATACTTTACTATATAATTGCATCACAAAAATAATTAAGGCCCAACGAAGTGGGCACAGGTCGGCTAGTTAATTAATTATAAAATAAAACAGACGTAATATGTAATTTTTAAATATAAAGTAATTAAATATTAATGTTTTTAATTTCAGGGAAAATGGAAAAATGGCATTACGGTCGCAGTCATTCAACGAGCGACGCAACGTACAAGCAATTGCGCGGGCTCAGCCTCACAGCGACGGCGAACTATCTGATGAGACCGACGAGGCGCCGGCTAACCTGGCACTCAATGGTAAAGGTAGGCTCGAGTAACGAAATTATATCTACTTTTATTGTAACTTTATGAACTAGCAGGCATGAAAATAAAGTAAAAAAAAGATATAATATACATTCAAAAACAATATAAAAGGTATAATTATCATTCTTGTTATTTAAATTTTGAACAGTGACAATTCTTAGCTAGTGTTCAAAATTCGTTAGTAGTTTTAGCCCTATTTACTGTATTACGTAAATATACAGTGTTGGACTCGTAACTGCGTTCCTTCAAATGGGAGTTCTGTAGGTATTATAAGGGTATCCCTTTCCACGAGAAAAAAGTCAAATTTAAAAAGGGTTAAGAATTTCTAAGGAAAAATATTAGGAACTTGATGTCATCTACGATATAAGCAATTAATAAATGTCAATCAATAAAATTTATAATTAACGATTAGCATAATTATTTTACTTATTTCTGTGTCGAAAATGATTTTAAATCGAATAATCGCCCATGTATAATTATAGGTATTGTTAAACGTTATGAATTTACTTTTATTGTAAACTACAGTAAAACACAAATTAATTATATTTCTCGGATGCGACAAACAAAATAATTATATTCGAGTGACAATTGAAATAGGTAACAAGGTAATAAATAGGACGTACAAACAAAGATATCGTAGCTGCAGTTTAACAGTGGAAAGTTTTGTTAGTGTTAATTTCAACGCGAGTTGTATGTTATAATATTATTAAGCTTTAGGTATTTTCAATGGAAGTTAGCATTTACTTATAAGTTATAATAATATAAAACTTGTGTTAATTGAATTATAAACGTGTTTTAATTTAAAAGTATAACTATTGTGTATTTTGTCACTTCTGAGCTAATTAATTAAGATAATTAATCCTATTGAATCATCTGTGATGAATAAACAGTAACATCTTATATCGATGCCTAAATATTATAATTATTTGTTCATAAATATTTTTTAAAGTCTAACAGAACACAAAAATGATACAAATGATACAATAAACGAAGATAGCTAGACAAAGTGATGCCCTAATTATAAACAACACTGCATTAATTGTGACAATGATATAAAACGATAACATACGTATTCGAATACAATAAATTATTATCTATTGTTTTTGAAGTGAATTTGAGCGACCGCTAACGCGGCAACGTCAGGGACGGTCAGTACTTGGATGGGTGGCCAGGGAACACCGCGTGACTTGTTTTTTGTAGAATTTTTATAGATTTTGATTTCGCTAGTACATTACTTAACTATATCTTTGCTAGTTTACGCGGCGTTCGCGTCGCAAGCTCCCAGTTGGCAAGATTTTTTGCGACCTTTTCAACATTTATCGCCGTATTTCAGCTAATTTACATAAAAGCATAATACATTATATACCTAAACCTTCCTCAAGAATCACTTTTTCATATTGTATAAAAATCCGTTTGGTAGTTTTCGAGTTTATCGCGTTCAGACAGAGAGGAGGACAGAAAGACGCGGTCGGGGGACTTATTTTTATGATATGTATAGATTAGTTTTGTATTAGTTTTTTTTTTAATTAGTTTGCCAAAGAATTTTCACTTCTGACATGTGTAGGTACTTAGTACGCACGCAATTTTATATCCTTGGAAATATAGTAAAAACATTTCTTTACAAAAACCGTTGGTCCTCGTTAGTGTTAGTTTTGTATTAAGGTTATTTATTTTATTATAATTAAACAACCTATTTATCTTGTTCGCAGCTCCACCTGAGTATCCCGGTATGAAACATGAAGCACCCATCGACATGAGGTTGCGATCGAGACCAGCGCCCCCGCCCTACAATAGACCTTCAGTTATAAAGAGCAACGATTCTCCGCCTGGTAAGCTATTTCTCATAATTCGGCTACAAAGACTAGGTTTATGCTGTGGTATTTTAAGATTCAGCGTCTCGGGTCAATAAAAACTACCGCAACCGAATTTTTAGGCTGACTTTTGAAGTGAAACTTCTTTAGGCGCATGAGGGGTAACGCGACAGCGTCAGGGACGCTCAGTATTTGGATGGGTGACCGCCTGGGAACACCGCTTGTCGTTGGCTTTATTTTTTCAATCAGTTTTTTTGTATTTTAAATTCGTTTTTTTATTAGTTTTTTTTTTATTAGTTTGCCAAAGAAATTTCACTTCTGACATGTGTACTTTGTACGCACGCAATTTTTTTTTTCCTCCATTCCATAAGTTCATAATTTTGTACATAGTCGTTCGGCTTGCACCGCCCCTCTTGCTCGGCTTGTGTCGCCCCATGCAGAATGCCGCCCCAGGCCATGGCCCTTTTGGCCCTATGGTAAATACGCCCATGGGCATAGGACCAATTAATTTGTCTCTGTTTTATATATATATACTAGCCGACCCGTGCCCACTTCGTTGGGCGTTAATTATCTTTTTCTTTGTGATGCATTACCTATGTTGTGTAGTTCTTAGTATTTACTAAGTTCTATTAGGTTCATTGTTTATAGCAAGTATTGGACGTATACACTCGTAATAATATCGTGTATTTATTATTTTAAATTACAGAACCAAATAACATACTAAATTTTATAGCACTTATACCCCGTCCGGCGACTAATTAGCTTTTTGACAGCTCACGCCTATAAATTACAGTTTTTTTTCCGGAATAACGTACTAAAAATTTTTCAGTAATGTCATACTTTATTGACGATTTGATTGATTGAGTGAAGTACCCTGTGCATAACAAACAACCACAGACTATGAAAGAGTTCTTGAAATAATAAATCGATAATAAATCGACCATAATTCGATCGCTCCTAAGTATACTGAGTCAACTCTACTTCTAGTAACTTTACAGGAAGACGATAAGAAGAGCGTAAGGTTATATTTCAAATGTTAGCACAATCAAGAAAAAATTAATAATCATTTTGAATTAAATATATTGAAAGCCTTCAACAGTGTTAAATAAAATTTATATTATTTTATTAATTTATGAGATATTGTAGATACATTAGTGTACGTCGACTATTTGTTTCTTAAAAATGGATCAACTACCACTTATATTTTTATACGTCGTATGATTGAATTTACGTTTTGTGTAAATATTATTTAGTAAGTGCAGTAAAATTTATTTTTACATACTTATTACATTTTTTATGTGTTACAATTTCTCTGATATCCATTATTTTTATTAAAATATTAAAAGTTGACTCACTATACATGGACATAATTTTAAAAATAATCAATCCTTATATTGGATCAAGTTTATTACAAAATAGGTAAAGTAATTAAAAAATCCTTTCATTGTTCAAAACTTTAATTTTTATTAAATTGTCACATAAAGGAATTAGTAACCTTAACACAACTTTCAAATTTTCATAAAATTAACAATACTAGAAATAGGGAAACAAAAATAGGAAAATATTTACTGTTTCAATTGCACATTGCCTTATATTAAAAAATATTAATTGCTTGAAACCACAATTATTTACAAACAATACTTATAATGAAAATCACCACACATCACTATCACAATCATTTTTTAATTTTTATTTTTTTTTTCTGAAACAATGCCTATGTACTATTTCTTCAAATGTCTATATCTCAGCTCGTCGATACTAGATTTATTTAAAAAAAATTTAATGATCGTTTCTAGACCGTGTAATAAAGGTTTCTGCGAAGTTACAACAAAATGTAGTGTTGTGGAGCAGAGATATATACATTTGAAGAAATAGTACATAGGCATTGTCTTTGAAAAAAAAAATTTAAAAAAAAATTGAAGGGGTTGGGTATCCTCTTTGAAATTTTTATGATCGTTTCTAGACCGTAAAATAAAGGTTTCTGCGAAGTAACTACAAAATGTAGTGTTGTGGGGCAGAGATATAGACATTTGAAGAAATAGTACATAGGCATTGTTTCAGAAAAAAAAATAATATTAAAAAAAAAATTGAAGGGGTCGAGTATCCCCTTCGAAATTTTTATGATCGTTTTCAGACAGTGTAATAAAGGTTTTTGCGAAGTTACAACAAAATGTAATGTCGACGAGAAGAGATATAGACATTTGAAAAAATAGTACACAGGCATTGTCTTACAAAAAAAATAAAAAATAAAAAACATTGAATGGGTTGCGTATCCCCTTTGAAATTGTTATGATGGTTTCTAGGCAATTTAAGAAAGGTTTCTGTGAAGTTACAATAAAATGTAGTGTTGTCGAGCAGAGATATAGACATTTGAAGAAATAGTACATAGGCATTGTCTAAAAAAGTAAAAAAAATTGAAGGGGTTGCGTATCTATCCCCTTTGAAATTTTAATGATCGTTTCTAGGCAATAAAAGAAAGGTTTCTGCGAAGTTACAATAAAATGTAGTGTTGTCAGCAGAGATATAGACTTTTGAAGAGTTAGTACGTAGTCCTTGTCTTAGAAAAAAAAAATTAAAAAAAAATTTGAAGGAGTTGAGTATCCCCTTTGAAACTTTAATGATCGTTTCTAGACCATGTAATAAAGGTTTTTGCGAAGTTACAACAAAATATAGTGTTGTTGAGCAGAGATATATACATTTGAAGAAATAGTACATAGGCATTGTCTTTAAAAAAAATAAAAATTAAAAAAAAATTGAAGGAGTTGAGTATCCCCTTTGAAATTTTAATGATAGTTTCTAGAACGTGTAATAAAGGTTTTTGCGAAGTTACAACAAAATGAAGTATTGTGGAGCAGAGGTATAGACATTGAAGAAATAGTACATAGGCATTATCTTTGTAAAAAAAATTGAAAAAAAAAATTAGTTGTTAAATTTTTTAAATTTTTTTTCTAATCTTTCCTGTTATCATAAATGACCTTTGTTTTAAATTTTAACCGTGTTTCATGCATAGAAACATAGATTTTTTAGCTTTTATACCGAATCAACCTCCTTTTTGGTTTTTTAAATAAAAAATAATAATAATAGAAGTGGTGGTATTTATCCTTTGGATTTTTTCCCATAGATAGATGATATAAAGATACTAATTTGTGTAAAGTTACAAATTAATCTGTTGCTTAGAAGCTGATAAGGAAGCAGATATATAAAGAGTAGCTGCTAGTTTTAGCGTCATTCTCATTAAGTAAATGATAACTCTTCTAGACCTAGTACCCATTCCTACTTTCTATCCAATTATAGCTTCAAATTTAAATAAAAGCAAGACAAATGAATATTTACGTAGGTAACGTTATCAAAAAGTACACAATCAACTCCACACTCCGCGACGAATCGACTGGAATCGACGACGAATACTGAGCCAGTTGAAACTTGCACCAAAATTGCCGCGTTCGCGTCTCGCGTATACTGGTATCGTGTACTTGACTCAGTGTACTATGTGTAAAATAAATTAACTATGTATTTGATCCAGTGTACGCCATTTTTTCTTCGTTATTTATAGGGATAAAATTTTTATTTTAACACAGGTAGAAAGGAAATGAAGTAAATGTTATTAATATCTTAAAAAATGAAATTATCGAAATTTGTTAGTTGACTCAGTATACTTAGGAGCGATCGATATGATAAAAATAATTTTACGTCATGTGATTATTGTTTCTATAAATTTAATACAAAAAAGGAAATAAAAATAGTATCTATGACCCCCAAGATTGATTACTTGCAAGGAATTAAGTCGAAATCTTGAAATTTAATTGCAAACCAATACCATAATTAAAAAAACTAATAATCGCATAAATAAATAATATTTTTAAATTAAATGTATTTAATAATTAATTCAATTGAAAGTTCTTCTTAAATAAAATCGATTATTATTTCGAATCGAATAAATAACGTGTGAGGCAGTCACTAATGTCAAAATTTCTTGAAGTGTCAAAAAGATCATTAGTCGCCGGACGGTGTATAAATAAATAATATGTTACTTCAACGCCATCTATCAAAAATCCCGAAAACGACGTCGATAGACTAATAAATAGTCTTCTAATGGCGATAGATGGCGGCGAGAGATGGTAGTACATTTACCATTTTTGAGTTATATTTTTATCTTTTTCCTTTTATCTTGTCACTCCTGAATAGTGTAGCTTTCTGTTAGCGAAAGAATTTTCATGATCGGATCAGTATTTGCGAAGATTACCCCGTATATACAAAGTTATAAACTTTACCTCTTTATAATATTAGTATAGATATATATATATATATATTAGTATAGATATATATATATATTAGTATAGATATATATATATATATATTAGTATTATAGATATCTATATATATCTATATATAAAAATTTTAAATCAGCAGGATTTGAACCTGCGTCCTCTGACGTGCCGTGTCAACAATTCAATCTAATCAAGCATTATTATTTGCCTTAGGGGGCGTTCAAGTATTACGTAACGCAAATTTTGAAGATTTTTGACCCCCCCTCCCCCCATGTAACGCGCCGTAACGTTTTCCTGTACCCCCCCCCCCCTACCCGATAAACGTTACGTAACACCCAACTGACCATTTTTACCACATTTTTACCCAAATGTCACAACTTTTGTGCGCAAACTAACCGAAAAGTCGCTAAATTACTTTTGTTATTGTTTTAATCGCGTTTGTGGTAGTAATAAATGAATAAAACGATAGATTTTAATACCCTATTTTTTTAACTAAACAAAAAACAATGTTACGTAACGCATTGCTCGAACCCCCCATCCCTCCCCTGTAACGCGTCGTAACGTTTAACAAGACCCCCCCTCCCCCCAATTAGCGTTACGTAATACTTGAACGCCCCCTTAGAAATTAATTGGTGATTTTAAAACATTTATATATATCTGATTTGCTGAAAATAGTGAGAGGCTACACTATTCAGGAGTGACATAGGCTATATTTTATTGTAATTGTACAAAAAAATTCAGTAAAAAAGAAAAATATTAAAATATATTATGAAAATGACAAAGAAACGAACGCCATCTATCGCTGTTAGATTTAACTATTTAATACTCTATTTTATTTACTGTCTATTTGAATCTATCGATGACGAAGTTTTTACGCTTTTTGATAGATGGCGTTGGAGCAACATATTATTTATTTAAGTGGTTTAAAATTTGTTCTTTATAGTATGTTATTTGGTTCTGTAATTTAAAATAATAAATACACGATATTATTACGATTTTATTCATCGCTGTAGGCGCCCGCTGCCGTTTATTTTTTATTTTATATATTTTCTCTTTACTTTCTGTTTTACTTTATCGGTACTCCGGACGTAGTTTTGGTCAAAAGTTTTCTTCAAAACTATCTTTGCATTTTAATTTCTACTAAGTACTATAACTACTTCTGTTTTAATATTTCTTATAGTTATTATTTGTTGTTTAGTCTTTTCAGAAATAATTCTAATTTGTGTTTATCATAATTTTTTGTTTCTTTAGCTTCAGTCTTACTTTCTTCTCTTTACTTTCTGTTTTATTTTATCGGCTTAGATACATTACTTACAGGTAATTAAAATTTCGGGATATTTATTTCGATTTTTCAATATTACAATACAAATATTTCTCTATTTTATTTTTGTCTAACACTTCGTCGATCTGAAAGCAAATTGCATTATTGAAATATATCGTCACGTGCACTATACCCCGTCCGGCGACTAATTAGCTTTTTGACAGCTCACGCCTATTAATTACTGTTTTTTTTCGGAATAATAACGTACTAAAAATTTTACAGTAATGTCATACTTTATTGACGATTTGATTGATTGAGTGAAGTACCCTGTGCATAAGAAACAACCACAGACTATGAAACAGTTCTTGAAATAATAGATCGATAATAAATCGATCATATGATAAAAATAATTTTACGTCATGTGATTATCTATACTAATATTATAAAGAGGTAAAGTTTATAACTTTGTTTGTATATACGGGGTAATCTTCGCAAATACTGATCCGATCATGAAAATTCTTTCGCTAACAGAAAGCTACAATATTCAGGAGTGACAAGATAAAAGGAAAAAGATAAAAATATAACTCAAAAATGGTAAATGTACTACCATCTCTCGCCGCCATCTATCGCCATTAGAAGACTATTTATGAGTCTATCGACGTCGTTTTCGGGATTTTTGATAGATGGCGTTGAAGTAACATATTATTTATTTATACCCCGTCCGGCGACTAATGATCTTTTTGACACTTCAAGAAATTTTGACATTAGTGACTGCCTCACACGTTCATTATTCGATTCGAATTTCGAAATAATAATCGATTTTATTTAAGAAGAACTTTCAATCGAATTAATTAAATACATTTAATTTAAAAATATTATTTATTTATGCGATTATTAGTTTTTTAAATTATAAATGAAATATATAAATAATAAATAAATGAATTAACAGAGTTATTGCTCTATATTCTTGGTTTGCAATTAAATTTCAAGATTTCGACTTAATTCCTTGCAAGTAATCAATCTTGGAGGTCATAGATACTATTTTTATTTCCTTTTTTGTATTAAATTTATAGAAACAATAATCACATGACGTAAAATTATTTTTATCATATGATCGATTTATTATCGATTTATTATTTCAAGAACTCTTTCATAGTCTGTGGTTGTTTGTTATGCACAGGGTACTTCACTCAATCAATCAAATCGTCAATAAAGTATGACATTACTGTAAAATTTTTAGTACGTTATTCCGGAAAAAAAACTGTAATTTATAGGCGTGAGCTGTCAAAAAGCTAATTAGTCGCCGGACGGGGTATAAGTGCTATAAAATTTAGTATGTTATTTGTTCTGTAATTTAAAATAATAAATACACGATATTATTACGAGTGTATACGTCCAATACTTGCTATAAACAATGAACCTAATAGAACTTAGTAAATACTAAGAACTACACAACATAGGTAATGCATCACAAAGAAAAAGATAATTAACGCCCAACGAAGTGGGCACGGGTCGGCTAGTATCTTATACTATTAAACGAGCAATTCTTGTATATATATATTGTATATATATATATATATTCTGAATCTCGGAAACGGCTCCAACGATTTTCGTGAAATTTAGTATGCAGGGGATTTCGGGGGCGAAAAATTGATCTAGCTAGGATACATTTAAAAAAAATGTCGTTTTATCCCTGTTTTTAGGCAATGAAAAAATATCATTAGAATACGAAGCTTCATTTCACCATTATTAATATAGTGGTAATAGCGTAATTAGGAAAGCGACGGATTTCAAATCGTTTTGACCCGGGTTCGAATCTCAGTCTCCAGATTATTATTTTTTTCTTTTTTTTAATTTCACTCGTGATTTATTATTTAAATTAAATTAAAATATAAAAATACCGAAAAAAAAAAACAAAAAATAAAATAAAAATACCGAGCTGGGCTCGGTCACCCAGGTACTATATATATATATATATATATATATATATATACGGCAATATTGTGTGCGATCCCAAATATACAAATAAATATCCTTAGTCAGATGAAAGAACGGGTGGTGGAGTGTTAGTAATAATTTGACACTTTTAGATAATAATAATAATACATAATCCAAGGTGACTGGCAACCATGGAAAAAATATAACTTACGTTATACGAAAGATTGGATACGAAAAAACCAAAAACCCAGCTTTTTGCAAAAAGATGGAATCTTATTTCATCTTTTTTTATGGTTAGCGTACACTAGTTATTAGCTTGAGGCTATTTCTTAAAATGTAACAAAGTAATTCCTAATACATATATTGAAATGAAATCTTTAAGCATGCTTTTCTTTTTTCCCAGGTTCAATGTCGATGTGCGATCCCGTCATAGACGAGCACTTCCGTCGTTCACTCGGCGACGACTACATGAACTTGTTCAAAAAGAATTCCCCAGATTCGCAGCCCGGCCCCAAACCCAACACGAAAGACCGAGCTAGCAGCCCCATACAGTTCAAAATCGATGAAGAACAGAAACCAGCAAAAATTATCGCTATGGAAGTCGACGACGCCAGTCTTTCAGTAGACGATCATTTCGCAAAAGCCCTCGGAGACACCTGGCGTCAAATACAAACGTCGAGGTTAAAAGAAAACGAAAAAAACACATCTAAAGGTGGAGTCGACGATCATTTCAGCAAAGCCCTGGGGGACACTTGGAAAAAAATAAAATCCTCTAAACTCAATATCGATGAAGATAAAAAAGACCAAACCAATAAAATTATCACAAGGAGCGGAGTCGTTATATAATGGTCGCTTTAAGCACTGAAAGGTCCAGTTTACGGTTTTACGGTTCTAACTGTAGTATCAAAAAATTACTTATTTAACCTGAAGTTCGCCTCTATTGTGGCTCGAATTTATTGTTTTTTCGGTTGATATCCATGACAATTCTGTTACTTTAGGCTTTGGGTATACGAGATAGTTTCTTTGATATAGTCAATTATTAGTCACCATTACACGCTAAGTTATTACCTCAATTTATGCGCTTTGCACAATTCACTACTTAGGCTAAGTTAAATGCCTTGTAAATATAAAACTTTAATGTAAAAATCACTTCGAATTAGGGATTGCAATCCGGAAAACCGGATCCGGTAATCCGGCGGATCCGGCATCATTTTACAGTTACCGGATCCGGACAAAATTGCCGGATCCGGTGACCGGATCCGGTGTTGGCGTTTTTTGAGAAAATGACCTATTTTTAACAGAAAGAGCGTGGTTCTTAAATACACGAGTCCTTTGACGCTAAGACTAAAGACTTGATTGGTAGATTTTTGCCATTTAAATTAGTTATAGATGCATTATAGTGAAGGTATTCAACTCTTTTTACAGCTGAAAAAACACTGAAGTTGCTTGACTTATTGTGCGAATATTAAATAACTTCACATTGCCGTTACTTGCAGAATACCTAGAAATATTAAGATTCAAACTAGGGATGTTATTTTATCGTAACCAAACTATTGGATATACGTAATAAAAATGTATCTGTAACCGTAGCATAAACCTATATTAATGTTTGGATGATTTCGCAGGGATCTATCGCAGAGGTAATTGAAATACTAAATTTTTTGCTATGTTTTTACAATTTTTTTTGGTGAAATAACATTAGCCAAGCGCGTTCTTCATTATCATAAAGTCAGTCAATTTTGCAACTAAATCATCGTGGGAGTCATCGCTGTTTAACATAGAGTACTCAGAATTTGTAACAGTAACTAAAATACAATAAACGTTAATTATTAACTTATCATAGGAAGTAAAATAAAGTACTGTAACCGAAACTAAAGGATAATCCGAACAAATTTAATATTTGTAACCATAATATCATAAAATCAACGGTTTGCTGGTTGGATTCCCGCTTGGGATGAATATTTGTATTTGTACAAATATTTCTTTCCAGGGTGGATGTCTGTCCTTGTGGGTCCGCTCCTCCGTGCTTCGGAGATCACGTTAAGCTGTCGGTCCCGATTGTTATCATAAATACCTGATAGCTATCGTTACTCATATTAGGGAACATATCCGCTGATTAAGCTACAATCCTTCTCCTACATGGAGAAAGAGGCTTATACCCAGCAGTGAGATGTTACGGGCTAAATCTTATATTTGGAACCATATCATATCTATAAATATTCGTACCTATATATATCCGTAACCGAAGCCTTAACCAAGTAATAGCCTGATAGATAGAGTGAAACTTGTGAAAGGAAAAGTAGAGACGAAGATCTACAATCACTAAAAAATTAATATTACTGGACTAATTAAAATTACAAATCTAGCTGTTTGATCCGTCTCACCACGTGTTAATACAACGTGGTCGATATTGGGACTCGGCTTAGTTCAATTTGTATCAATAAATTCGACATATATGAATACTGAGAAATAACTCCCACAACAAAAACATTTTTATCTTTTCATTTGATAGATATATAATTTGTTTTGAAACTGAGATTTAATTTAAAAAAAAAATATTTAGTTGAAATGTACAATTTTTCACTTCATTAACGGTCAACATACGTTTGAATTAAAAAGAAAAGTTAGGTTATTATGGTTTGATAAATCCAGCCCGGATCCGGGCCGGATCCGGCCGGATTGATAAAAATTCGACCGGATCCGACCGGATTGAAAATGACACCGGATTGCAATCCCTACTTCGAATAGTTGTTATATTCGGTAGAATATTGGTCTAAGTTTTAGTTGTTCGCTAATTTCTCATTTCGTAATGTTCCTCTACGTATGTTCTTAAGATTATTTTATTTTTTGGAGAAGTCTGTTAATTTTTTCAAAAGAATTAAGAAAAAAGTAAGATATATATAATATAGTAAAAGATTCCTACTTTTGGTTATAAAAAACTAATATATAATCACAAGCAATAAAACTGCCTTTGCATAATGACTGTTTATGGTTTTCTCTTTAATTGTGTTGTACTTTTCTGTAAATAAATATTTTTTTGCAAAAAGGTGAACAAATAGTCATTATCGTTGGTTTTTTTTTATAAAATAGTTTAGAGTATAATAACTGAAATATAACTTTATTTTCTTTAACTTCTAACTCAAATTTACATATTTTTGTTGTTTAATAATAATAATTTACGTATTATAACGTAACAAAGTGGATTTTAAAATAACGTCCGTAAATTTACGGCTTACATCTTAACTTACGTAGTGTCCTTTAATGTACATACATAAGACTATACAAAATGCTCGTATTGTAAATTAACTTTTTTTTCATAATATTTTATTTACGTTCACAATGTCACGTAAAAAAATTAAAAAAAAACCTAAAATTATTGGAGTTACAAATAAAACGCAAAACATGATAGTTTATTTTTAATACAGTACATATCAAAACCTTTTTTAAAAAGATCAAAGCTATTTGACATACTATTTTATATTTCTCGTCAAAAGCAGAAATATGGCAACAGCTGGCTGTTGCTCTATATTATGATTACAATTAGTTATAAGCATAATTGTATTTGTAAATAACGTTTTCCTATTTATGCACATTAGTTAAGGATTGAATTTCGTCAAATGAAATAAATACACAGACTAAAATAAATTGTTTTATTTATTTTGACAGCATTCCGCATATTAGCGGAGTGCAGGGTGAGCGCAGAGTGCCGGCCCCGCAAATATGCCGAGTAGCGTCACTCGGTTTGTATTATTGCTGCCCGGACAGATTTCGTTCTGTCAAAAGTTAATAGGTAGTAAAAATTAAACAAAATGTAACGTTTTCACTTTATTTTTTTAGTATTAAAACCTTCCGTGGGCCGTGATGAACAGACAAAAAAATTAGCCGAATTGGTCGAGCCATTCTCAACAACATTCATTTTTTTTATATACGTACATATATACCATACATATCGCTGCTTTAGAACGAAAGTGACCTAATTCAATTTTTCAACTTTTTGGGAAATAGCAAAATAAGATTTCATGTTTAGTCATTTTTGCATTAGTTTAAGAGCGTGCATAAGGCGAGCAAAAAATCAGATTTCAGCCGCGCGCCCGATGAAACAAAATATACACAAAGCCTCGTGTCAGAGTGCGATAGACGATATAGTTTTTAGCGCATTACGAATGTAAAAAACGACAAAAATCTTATTTTATTTATAATTCCGAAACTAAAAGTAATTACATTAAATGCCTAGGCATTGACTTTAGTCATATTTAAATGTAATTAATTATCAAATTTTTGTCTTAATGGTCATAGCCATATCGAGTATAAATAGAAAACGCGTAAAAATTAGAGGTTACTTCGTGATTATATTTTATCGAGGAAATTTCATTATTTTATGTTTTTGATTAGGCTATAGTCTTGAAAATATCACGTAGTTTGTCATATATTTTTATTTTAAGATTTGGTCCAGAATTTTTCATGTAAAATCAAATAGCAGATTGATAATTTTGCTTTACGCGCCCTCTTAAGTATATATCCGAAACCAAGAAAGTTAATTGCCCATTGATTGTTGATATATTTTAATTAAATATTATGCTTGATAATTATTGTAATTTTTTATTATTATTTTGATAAACAATATTTTAAAATAACGATTTTTCAAAAACTAGTTACTTCAAGGTCATTTTTTGAGTGAACTTCTATATTATCGTTTGACTTAATATTAATTAGGTCAGTTTCGTTTTAATAACTTAAAATTGATGTATGGCCTTTTGAGTATTATGTCATTTTTGTATTAAAGTTAGAGTAAAATATTCGGAAGAGTATTGAGTTAAAACCTATTATGTTACTTTAGTTACAAAAACGAAAAGGTAATTCTTACCTTTTTTCGGAATAAAAACGACTCAAATACTAATTGGTCACTTTATTTGCGGTTGGTCAACGTAATGCGCTTGCGGCTGCGGGAATAATACTAAAAGAGGATTTAGCGTTCCGACCCAGGACCCCCCCGCGCCCAGTAAGAAAGTGACCAAAATAGCGCGTTCACACTCTTCTAATACAGTTGGGACATTTTTTGATTAACTAAGCGATAGATTACGGTGTGTAAAGTCGTTCGGTGACATTAACTAAATTTTAAGATTTTTTGAGTTAAGTCGGTTTCATTCTAAAGCCGCGATATATACGCCGCGTTGGCGCAGCGGTCACAGCACTGGATTGGGAGACCCACAAGAACAGCACAAACCACCCAGACCACGGCAAACATCTGTATGGCCAATACAAATGTTGTCGTGTGTGGGGATCGAACCCGCAACCGCTCGCGCAACAGCCAATCGCAATCCATTGCTGTGACCGCTGCGCCAACGCGGCGTCCAAGTGTGTCAAGTGTCAAGTATTATCAATAGATGGTAAATTTATCAATAAAACTGTTTATGACTCCAACAAACAAACATTCTTGGTTTGGTATTACTAAATGAATTATCGGGTACTTAACGAAAATACTAATGAACAAACAAGTAAGGGTATAGGGAGCTACTAGGTATATCTTAGCCGTTATTTAGTAATAGTAAAACCATAATTAATATTTTATATTAAATCAATGTTCCTTACACAAAATAATACGTACTACGTACGTATGTACCTACAAAGTAAAATAAATATGTACTACTCAAAAACAGTCACAAAATGTGCGTAAATAAGAAAACCGAAAAAATATTATTTTATACTTACTAGAAAGTAACTTACTATCGATCTCGGATATTATAAATTATAATAAAATAATATAAGATGGCAAGTCGCTATTTATATAACATTATACTTATTATTGTAACACTGAGTATTTTTGAAGTAAAACTTCTTTACGCACTTTTACTTCGGGAGTAAGCTGGTGAATGCGTGACGAGAGCGTTACAAAAAGTGTGTCGGGCAAGGCGAACGGAAGTTGAGAGGGAGATAGAAGTTAGTGAAGATAGAAAGTTTTACTTCAGTCGTGTGGTCTAAAGGACACTCGTTTTTTTTCTAATATACAAATATGTATTAATATTATGTGGGTGGGATAATTTTTAATATATAAATATTATAAGGCCTTATATAAAGATATAAGGCCTTACCCATCACTGTTTACATTTTCAATGTGCTTACCAGAAACTTCTAAAAGGGAACAAAGGAGAAGACTTTATTTGTACCTACTTATCGTTATATCTTCAAATCTGTTGTAATGCGATGACTGTTAATTAAATTTTGTTACCTACGTTGAGTAAGCATAATTGAGCAGATTTTGTTTAAGTTAAGATTTAATCTTATACTATTAAACGAGCAATTCTTGTATATATATATATATATATTTTCTGAATCTCGGAATCGGCTCCAACGATTTTCGTGAAATTTAGTATGCAGGGGATTTCGGAGGCGAAAAATTGATCTAGCTAGGATTCATTTAAAAAAAATGTCGTTTTATCCCTGTTTTTAAGCAATGAAAAAATATCATTAGAATACGAAGCTTAATTTCACTACGCGTCAACATAGCTTTATTGGCGTAATTAGGAAATCGGCGGGTGTCAAATCGTGTTGACCCGGGTTCGAAACTCAGTCTCCAGATAAATTTATTTTCTTTTTTTTTTAATTTCACTCGTGATTTATTATTTAAATAAAATTAAAATATAAAAATACCGAGAAAAAAAAACAAAAAATAAAATGAAAATGCCGAGCAAGGCTCGGTCACCCAGGTACTAATATCTAATAGGTACATAAAATACGTTTTACACTCAACGGCCGCCAGTAGGGTTCTTTCTGAGTCGAGGGTCCGGAAACATACAATACACAAGCATAAACTCCTAGACCACGACAAACATAATTATTTATTTATTTATTTATACTATAATGTACATCCGAAAAATAGTACAAACAAATTATAAGGATAATTACAGACAGTGAAGTACAATGGGCGGACTTATGGCTAATTAGCCATTTCTTCCAGACAACCCAAGCCATTTCTTCCAGACATTATTCTCTATAGCCTATAGTCAAATGTTTGTCATTAGCGCTACGCCAACGCGTCGTCGAAGGATTTACGTGTATGGGTATGGCCCTAACCATACCGACCGTCAGTCAATATTTTTAGCGTTTTTGTCAGTCAAGTTTTTTAATTTAACTAGTTTATTAGAAAACTGAATTCGCTATTAAAATTAAAATAATTAAAAATATCTAAGGGCTTGATTATAAAACGACAAATATATGATTTGTTGTTTGTGGCAATCATTTACCTATATTTATAGTTTATAGGTAGGTAAATGATTATTTTAAAATAAGAAATATCTACTATAAACCAATAAACATACATAAATAAGACACTTTCGTAAGTTAATGACTCTCTAAAAAATTTAACATGCATAGCTATTTATTAACTCTTAAAGCCGATTGAAAAATTGTTTCATTTGATACCAAATCACTACATAGTATAAAACAAAGTCGCTTATTCTGTCCCTATGTCCCTATGTCCCTATGTCCCTATGTATGCTTAGATCTTTAAAACTACGCAACGGATTTTAATGCGGTTTTTTTTAAAAGATAGAGTGATTCAAGAGGAAGGTTTATGTATATAATTTAGTATAGTTTTATGTAAATTAGCAGAAATACGGCGATAAATGTTGAAGAAGTCGCACAAAATCGGGCCAACTGGGAGCTTTCCATGCAAACGCCGCGTAAACTAGCAAAGATACAGTGGAGTAATGTACTAGCGAATTCTAAATCTATAAAAATGCTACAAAAAAGTCCGCGATAGCATATCTCTATCTCTTACGGTTGACTTACAATAACCACTTTTATGTTCAAATTTTTAATTAAAAACATTACGTTATTTTCTGTCACTGTGTGTGTTATACTGTCATTTAAAAATGTCATCATTGCACCCGTGCGAAGCCGGGGCGGGTCGCTAGTTACCAATATATTGTTATCCCGGAGGCACGCTGTTATTGAATACAAAGTAACAATAACGCACAAAGGCGATGTATATAAAATTTACTTTTCTTTTATTAATAAAATAAATATATATAGTACTACAGGCAAATAACGCCCGCTTAACTTTAAACTATTATTTTTTCTATAAATACAAATTAAATTAATAAAATAATGCGATAAACAAATAAACCATACTTTACTGAACCGAAAATGTTGATTGAAAATACAATTCTTTAAAATTTCCATACTTATGACATCTTTTTAAAAACGTTGTCTTTGGGCGTTATTAAAAATACCATGTTTATTAACGCCCGTTAACTAAAATGTCATCCTAGACGCAGAAAACATATTCCTGGAGGATAAATATATAATAATACACATCAGTCACATACAATATTTTTTATTAGAAATGGAAAATATAGAAGAAACCAAAATTTAACACAAAAATTATCAAATTTCCTAAAGTAGTAAAATTACTGTTTAACTGCTCTTTATATCTAATCATTTTAACAAAACTTTTATGGTCATATATCAACACCTTTTAATTGTTATGCATCAAATACCAATTAAAAGGTTTTTCTGTCTAAAAAATATAACATAAATATTACCCTACATTGGGCGTTATTAAACAGAAAAGGGCAATTACGCCCTGAGGTAGGTGAATAACGCCCGTTCATAATAACAACAACCAAAGGTACATAAGTAAGCCCTTTTTAAGTACTTAACATATATGAGACAAGAGACAAAAAACTAAAACCCCTCGAATGCGGAAACCGCATTCAACTTTAGCACCAACTGCAGGATATTTTACATGATCCAGGAACAACCATTCATATCCACACAGGCAAACAAAAATTCAAATTTTTTTTGACTTCTACAACTTTTGTGAAGATCCCTAAAACTTATTTTTACTAAAAATCTCTCATTAAGAGACATTTTTCGGTTACAATTTTATTATATATATATACCTACATATTATGTAGATAGTTATACATTTACACGTTGTCATACACAAGCGACAAATTCCACAAAGCCACGCGAAACGATTCGTAATTACCAAATATTAATTACAAATTATGTAAGTTTTAAGCGGTACGTAAGTACGTTATCGAATTAATTCACGTCACGTGAATTATTTGCCAAGATGTATCACATCGCTTCGCGTTGACTCGTTCACAGGACAGACACACATTTTTTTAGGATTTTATCTAAATAGGAAAATGGAACTTTATATAACATCATACATTTGTAAAAAGATAAAATAACGTTATTTCAAATTATTTTGTATTTGTTTCAACGAACGCAAAGTAGAACATATGTACCTATTTAGGATTCTCTTAATAATAAGTAGAATATGCTGTTTTTCTTCAGTCGACCGTCCAAATTCGAGCACTGAATTCGAATGGTGCTAGATAATATATCACTCTATCCACACACTCGAATGCAGTTGCCAAATTATGGATTATTATAGCACCTTATTACAGCAATCTTCTCGCATAAGCTTCTTTCAAATTCTTCTTAGCGTAGAATTCATTTTAAATGTCCTAACTTCTATGGATACAAATATACACGTTAATATACGAAATTAAAATACATTTTCATTCAACATAACTAATTATATTCTAAAAAAAATAATGTACATATGATATTGTTTTTTTTTTGTTATAAAAGTTTTATTCCTCATCAATGTCGTCATTAATTTTTAAACATTCTGTAAAAATTAACTCAACACAGGTCTGACAACTAACGGATTTGCTCCAAGCAGTTGTAATAGTTTTCGTAGCGCTACCGTATACCTGAAAAACAAGAATACAGAAAAGTTTAGTGCACAGTGGGTGATAAATTGGTCTTTTTTATTTATATTTTGCTTAACTTGATTTACATTAAAATTAACGTTGTCCTAATGGAAAGACTACCAAAGTACCAACAGGGTTCGTTGAATACTTATTTAAAAAAAATTGCGTGCGTACCAAGTACACATGTCAGAAGTGAAACTTCTTTGACCAACTAATTCAAAAAAAAACTAATTCAAAAAAACTTATCAACCAACAAAAACGAATTTAAAATACAAAAAAAAAAAACTAGTTGAAAAAAAACCAAAAAGCCAACTTCGCGCGGTATTTCCAGGCGCGCGGTCACCCAACCATTCAAGTACTGATCGTCATGACGCTGCCGCGTTACCCTTCGCGTCGCTCAAATTTTACCCCTCATGCGCCTAAAGGAGTTTCACTTCAAAAAATGAAATGGTATTTCGTGTTAAAAGAGATTCACTAGTGTAAAGGTACTTTAATAAAACATAAGTAGGTAACATCTATACATCTATACAAATAAATAAAATTGGAGTGTCTGTTTGTAATATTAAAATAACCGCTTTTAACTACATGCATATGGATGTATACACGGTACATAATATACCAAGATAACATTTTTTTCAAATTTGGCTGTCTGTCTGTCTGTTTGTTCCGGCTAATCTCTGAAACGGCTGGACCTATTTTGACAGCACTTTCACTGGCAGATAGCTGATGTAATAATTTCTAAAATAAAAGTAGCCTAAGTTGTAACTTATTTATTTTTTTATAACTCAGCGTACTGAAACTTTTTGTTAAATTCCACGCGGACGAAGTCGCGGGCACAGCAGCTATTATATAATTAAAAATATTAATTTTAAATAAACTTTTATGATACTTACATAAAATTTGTAATTACAATAATTGCTTGTCAGTCAGTCAGTTTTGTGTGTAATACATAGGTACAGTGAATTCATGTAAATGAGTTGTGTGTGGAAAAGAGAACGGCCCTACGGCATGGCAGGCTGAAAAGAACAATGAAGTGTCAAGTATTACATCAAAGTTGAAGTGTGACAAAAAATAGCTGATCCACGTGCTACCGATTGATCGGCAACACGGATGCCAGTCAGCGACGAAAACGGTGAATGCTTTTATTATTTACGTCACCTCTCGTATAACCTGTCCGAGTATCGATCGACGCGCGCCTTGCTCGCTAACCGTTCCGCTCGCTTAATAATACAGAAAATTACACGAAAATTCTGTACAATAATAGTTAAATTGCTACGTAATATTAAATCATACCTATCTATAATATTTATAGATGGTGCTTCGTGTATCGATTACCTGCCAGTACCTAATAAGAAATGATTATTAAACATTTCTACATTTTTAATAACAATTACTACGGACCGGGCGGTTCTAAGGTCATGTGGCATTTAATACGGTTTAAATTAATTTGATATTTTATTCACGATCATGGTGTAATTTCTATTTATGTATGTAACGAAAACTTTTTCATAAGTCCTTGGCTGTCTTGAATTTATTAGATAGGTACTATGTAAGGGGAAACTCAAATTGTTTATTCATTGAAGTTCAATCGTGAATACAGTACCTAATAAAAGTAATAAAGCCTTTTTAGAAAAGGGAAGGGATAATAAATTTTATTCGGTACCCTTTTTCCAACTAAACGAAACTTAGGAATTTAGAGCAATTTATTTAGGGAACAAAAATAACCCTTTAAATAAAATTGAGCATGAAACAAAGTTGTCTAAAATCACGGATACTCCCCAGTAGAAAAATCTATTCACAATTTTAAACATGATCTGTCATTGATTTCCTCATAGTGTGGATAGTGGGTACTTGACTAGAATGACATGAAATACCTACGCTTTCTCCCCTTCTACAAATCCTTACATGTTTGCATTAACCATAACGCGTTATGAAATTTTTATTTATTGTAACATAATATACTTACGTATGTTTTACACTTTTTTTCTCAACTAAACGGTCAATCAAAATTCTTTTTTTATTTTCCTTTAATTAAAATATTATTATTTTACCAACATTGCTTACAACAAGAAAAATATACAAATAAAAATCTAAACTAATAGGTTTTAAATTTATGTAACTTTGTTTTCGTTAAATATAAACAAGGGGTTCAAAATTCAAAAACGACTAAAGACGAATTAACGACTTATTATTCCGTTGTAATTGCGTGTATGGTTCAAAGTAACGTAATAAATGCAACGTTAATGGAACAAGAAACTATACTATGTTATGTGACTGTAGAGTTGATTGTAATGCCGTTGTCTCAAACTGTTGCTGTCCTTACCATTACTTTAGTTATAACTAGCGCGATAAACAATATCACCGTGATTTAAAAATCTAAACAGTGATTCTATATTGCTGGAGTAATCGTAGCCTCTGTAATCGGAGCAAACGTTTGCATCGAGCTCATTATAAAACCAAATCGTTGAAACATTTTCAGCCGATATTTCCTGATCATCAAATTATTGTAATTTTCTTTCGTTTCGTTTTCATTAAGCGCCATTTTATGCAATTTCGATGTTATTTTTCAATATATCTTGAATATAATAAAATTTTATGGCGTTAAGTGTCAGTGGTATGCCACACATGTGCCACACTACATTGACAGTATCAACGACGAGGTAAGTCAATACACATACACTTGTTATAATACCGTTGCATAACAGAAAGGCATTAGGTTGTAACTAAGTTTTATGGGATTATCTAGCTCACTTGAGCACAAATAAAAAAAAACTTAACGTTTTTCTTTTTAAAATTCTATTATGCTTTTAAAAATGTTTATACTTAAAACGCGAACAAGACGAACGATCCTTAAACTATTTAAATCGTAATTTTCTTTGAATTTTTTAAAAATAACACAACACAGCACTTCACGATGTAACTCTTACGTTAGTCGAGGGACTGGTGCTGTTCCTGCGGGCATACTTATTTAAAGGCTGTAGAGGTTCCGGGCGAGGGAACCAGGACAATTGCCTGGTGCATCGCTAGATACCGCATCAGGGACAAAGCCTGTAAGAGGATACTTCCTCTAACAATATCTATTCGTTTCTAGTGTTTCTTGTGTGACTTGTAGATTATAGAGCTGAGATGTATTGTTCAGTTATTCACTTTATACTATTATAGTGTCGTTATTTTAAGACGAGATCAGGTTATTTATGTTTAAACAGTACTCCTAGGCTCTTTTACCTGGTAGGTACGTTTCTCATTAAAGTTAAATCTGTGTGGAAATTAATGTATAAAATCAACGTAAAAAAATAGGGATAAGTTTATAAAATGTATACATTAAGTCCTTGTGAATATATTATCTAAGTTTAAGAATTTTTATAATTTGTCTCGGTAAATTGTCGTAACTCAAAAATATTGATATTATGAATCTTTGTAGGTATACATGTATTTGAAACATTGAAGTTGAAGTCATTGACTACGTTCTAGAATCCTAGATAAGTAGATATATAGACTATGGTGCATGTTATTAGAACGTCTTGTCACTTGATGCTGACGTATAGAATCACGCGTAAAACCCGCTATGTATTGAAACTGTGATGGATCGAGTTTCTTTTCATTGCGAGTGCATATGTAAAGGAATACTTCCAGATGCATTTCTCAATTAACTATAAATAAAATATTAACCATAGTAGAAATATTCATTCAAAGTTTCATTTACCGTAATAAACTTATACCGTATTGTATATATTTATTTAGTAGGTAAGTATCTTTTTTTTACGTGGGGAAAATCCATCATGGATACCTTCCGGCGCGGGGGCAACAGAGGCTTATGTCAGACTCCTACTGACAAAAAACCGTGTGTGAGCAAACCTCCGCCTGAGTGGGGCGAGATGGGGTCGCGTTAGCAGTCTCCACCCCGCCCCGGCGGTTGGTCCGAATGTCCCGCCCCGGCACCTAGAGGGGCGGCACACACAAGACCACCCCTCCCGACGACGCGTAGGATCTCAAGCCAGCCGAAGATCCCCCGACCCCCAGCCGGCCACCCCACTTAAGGGACGCTCAACTGGACCAGTCTACCGTCTGCAGAATGGGGGGGGAATGGGGACATATGTCCAGGAGCGTCCCCCCTCCAAGTCAGGCAGGCCTGACCCCCAACGCCTGGCATCACGGCGTTGGCGGCGTTGGGCACCAGCAACCGAGCAAAGCTCCAGGGAGCCAGCACAACCCGGCCGGCAAACCGCGCTTTCGCGCTACAGGACGGGCAAGCGAACCCACCCACCCCTTCCCTCTAGTGCGCTCACGGGTCGAGCAGTACCCGGAGCGCACCCCGCGAGTCAGTCGTTAGCCGCGACGAGCAGTAGTACCGCGACTGCGATACTGCTGCCCGTCCCGTTGCCCAGGGTGCACCACGAGGAGGTGACCGACATGCACCCCATTTAATGTCGATCTAGAATCTAGATAAACAAGAATAAATTAGTAGGTACTTTGAAATAATATAATGGTCTAAGATCCGGGATATAACAAAATATTCCCTCATCTGTTAATTAGATGAAACAATTTTTTATAGGCTTCTCGGATCTTAGACCGTACCTATTTAGTTTTTCGCCGCTCTGAAGTAGTAGTGCATGTAGTCGCCTAAAACACCGACGGCTTGCGGATTTGATTCCCGTTCAGAATCATCACTTCAGAGTTCAGCCTATCGCAGTCCACTGTTGGACAAAGGCCTCTAGAAGTTCGCGCCAAAAATGGTGTGAACTCATGTGTTTTGCCTATGGTTACCACGCTGGGAAGGCGGGTTGGTGACCGCAGGGCGTTTGGAATGGATTGTAAAAATATTTCTTTCCGTTTTAATGTCTGTTCTTGTAGGTCTCTCCACCGTGCCTCGGAGAGCACGTTAAATCGTTGGTCACAGTTGTTATCATAATTATATACCTGATAGCGATCGTTACTCATAGTAGGGGACATATCCGTTGACCCGCAGTGAAGCAGTGTGAATTATACTCCAATCCTTCTCCTACACAGAGAAAGAGGCATATGCCCAGTAGTGGGATGTTACAGGCCAATGCGATATTTACTTTATTTTTATACATATATTATTTTAAAACATTAACAAAAATTAAGTGAACTAAATAAACATGAACAAGAAACTAAAATGAATAATTATTAAATTTAATAGACATACTTTTTACTATTTGCGTAGATTTCATTTAACGAGTGAAGTCCCGTGGAAGTACCCATCAAACGCTATTTCTTCCGAGAATAACCCATAGAATCTGAGTCTATTCAGTCGTTCAAGTGTAATGCCTGAATACATGCTTTTCTTACAAATGCCATTAACACATTTTCCACGGTGGTTATCACAAGTTCTAAGAAACTGACATACCTATTTATCTGCAGATGTAACTGCTTTTTTATAATTTGATAATCTATAGAGATAAATAAAATTGGAGTGTCTGTTTATAATATTAAAATACTTTTACTAAATGTATAATTATGGAATATGGATGTAGGTACATATAGCAAAATAACATTTTTTTTCAGTTTTTGTCTGTCTGTCTGTTTGTTCCGGCTAATCTCTGAAACGGCTGAACCGATTTTGACGGGACTTTCACTGGCAGATAGCTGATGTAGTAATGAGTAACTTAGGCTACTTTTATTTCAGAAATATATTTATTTTAAAACTCGGCGAACTGAACAATAACTTTTTTGTTAAACTGCACGCGGACGAAGTCGCGGGCACAGCTAGTTTTATATAAACATAATGTTACCTTACAAAGATTTTTAAATCAGCTTGGAATATGTTTGTCGCGTTTTTTTTTTCGGAATTGATTTAGTTCATTATAACTAATTTCATTGGATCCACATATTTACAATAGAAAATATTGTGAGCTATTTTTAATGATGTAGTTTTGGGAAGAAATAAAAATTAAAACTTAATAATGAACCTCAAGTAATTAAAGAGCTTTGAAATATGTTGTATATATTTATGGATTTAATTTAATTTAATTTGAATTATTAAATATCTTATCTAAGTACCTACATTATAAAACCTAAAAAAATATGGACAAAACATAATTAGATTTCTATTATACAAGTAAGTACATATATGATATATCAGAATCGAAGCTTGTAGATTTGCTGCTGTATATAAGTAGATATTTATATTTTATAGTTATGTTCTAATATAACAATTTTCCGGGACGAAAAACAACTAAACCACTTAAATATAATAACTTTTTTTTGATACTAAGTGTACCTAAAAGGGTATGGGTATAAAGTATTTCAATAAAAATATTTATTACTAGCGACCCGCCCCGGCTTCGCACGGTTGCAATGCTGAAACTAAATAATATCTACAATAAAAGATACGTTAGAAACCTCTAAAATTACCAGTGTTCCTCTACTATAATATGCATGTATTATACATAAAAACCTTCCTTTTGAATCACTCTATTTAATAAAGATAACCGCATCAAAATCCGTTGCGTAGTTTTAAAAATTTAAGCATACATACATACAGACAGACAGACAGCGGGAAGCGACTTTGTTTTATAATATGTAGTGATGATGATAGTGATGACTGATCTGAGATAATTATATTATAACTACCTAGCTGACCTGGCGAACTTCGTACCGCCTTTTTTTTTCTTAAATATAATAATTACATATACCAAAATAAAATATAGCCTATCTTTCAAGTTGGATCAAACTGCACACGGTGTGCAAATTTGATTAAAATCGGTTAAGTGGTTTAGGAGTCCATTGAGGACAAACATTGTGACACGAGATTTATATATATTAAGATAATCATTTTTAAAACTTTAATATGAGGTTATATAACTATGTATAATCATTTTTTAAAAAGTTGTAATTACTTTTGAACTCAAGTCACAAAGCGTGGCGGCTTAATTCTCCTGCGCTGATAAACTTGTCCAGACTTCTGTGTAAAGGTTTGCTATATTGCGCAAAAAGTAATAGAAGTGACATTCATTTCTTGGGCTCGCTCTGTAAATAGGTCTTATGTAAACAAAATAAGTGAAATAAAAAAAATACATCATTTTATATTTCACTTTTCCATACGAATATAGAAAATTTAGAAACCGTCGCTATCGGAAAAATCGAAACTTCGAGAAATGGAATAAAATAACGAGTAACCCTTTGTGTTTAAGTACAAAGTAAATTGAGTCAATAAATGAGGTTTTCCGTTTTAATCAATACGACCTTCATTTCAACGAGAAATTTAATTGGAAGTGTTCAATTCCAATCGATAACACAACCCTGAACAGAGAGTAGTCACAATGGGTCTTCAACAAGCATCCTTTATCTTACCTACATCGATTTTTAGCTCAAGACATCAACTCCAGTCTTATACTATACTATACATAAAAGAATAACAGTATCTTTTAAAATAAAACCCAGTTTCTTAGTAATTATATAAAAAAACGAGTGTGAACTTTCTATCTTCACTAACTCCGAAAATATATATAATATCTCCCTCTCAACTTCCGTTCGCTTCCCCGAGCACACTTTCGTAACGTTACTTACGCTTACTCCCCAAGACAAGTGTGCGTAAAGAAGTTTTACTTCAAAAATATACCTATAGAGTAAATCGGAATTTCCATTTGTCATCCTTGAATGGTAGACTCAGCTCCGCAGCATTCGCAGTTAGGAATTTCGACAACTGTCCCTCGTTGCTACTGCGCGCTTAATATATTTTAGCTACTTCCATAGTTATGTCTTATGGTCTACCTACTGTGGGGTAACGCTAGGTACAGATATTGAGACAGTATTTATTTTGCAAAAAGGGGCTATTCGCAGCATTTATTATATATCTTGAAACTCGAGTCTCCCTGCGGGACGTTTTTCATGAGGTAGACATATTAAAAATTGCGTCACAATATATTTATAACAATATTATCTATTGTTTTGATACAAATAGTAATCATCTATACTAATATTATAAAGCTGAAGAGTTTGTTTCAACGCGCTACTGGAGCTACTGGTTCGAATTGAAAAATTATTTTGTGTTGGATAGTCCATTTACTGAGGAATGCTATAGGCTATAAACATCTATGTTCTACGATCTACGACCTATAGGAGCTGAACATAAATAAGAACTGTTACGAAAACGGGAAAAAATATTCTCTTTTGAGAGAAAATTATGTAGGTATGGCGGAATTTATTGTCATCAAAAGTTCAAAAGAAAGTTTGTGACAGTATTTGTCTATCTCTTAAGGTTAGCTTATTATAGTATTTTTATGGTAATCAAGTTAGTTCTAACATAATGCACTATATGCGAAGGTGGTTTACTAGATCGTTCAATAAGTCCCGAGACTAACCTGGAAATGGCGCATATATTAAAAACTCTTTTGATTTTTAAAAAGTACTGGCTATCAATACAAGAATATGTGCCAAATTTTTAAAAATGGAACAATAAAATTATTGATTTTGAAACATTTAAGTGACGCTACGGTTGTAATTTCGATACAGTGGAAAAAAACGAGTTTCGCGTGTTGATAAAACATTGTTTTTTAATGGGAAAAAATACCGTTGAAGCACAGCAATGGCTTATAAAATGTTATGCAGGATCAGCTCCCTCTAAACTCTAAAGCAACCATTTGTCGGTGGTATGCCAACTTCAAACGCGGTCGCATGGACACCAATGATGGGGAACGCTCAGGTCGTCCAAATGAAGCAGTGACTCAACAAAATATTAACCAAGTCCTCAAAATCGTATTGGAAGATCGGAAGGTAAAAGTGCGAGAGATAGCCGAGATAGTGAAGATTTCAGCTGGTAGTGTTTTCACTATTTAACATAAAAATTTGGCAATGAAAAACCTTTTTTCTAAGTGGGTGCCGCGTTTGCTTACAACTGATCAAAAGGAACAACGTATCAATGATTCAGAGCGATGTTTGGCGCTGATGAATCATAATAAAAAGGATTTTTTACGTTGTTATGTAACAATGGATGAAACCTGGATATACCATTTCACTCCGGAATCCAATCGGCAGGCAGCGGAGTGGAGAGCGGCTGGTGAAAGCCGCCCGAAGCGTCCAAAGACTCAGAAATCGGCCGGTAAGGTTATGGCGTCTATATTTTGGGATGCGCATGGAATACTTTTCATCGACTACCTTGAAAAGGGGCAAAATATAAATAGTGACTATTACATGTGCTTATTGGAGCGATTGAAGTACGAAATTGCGGATAAACGGCCTCACATGAACAAAAAGAAAGTGGTGTTTCACCAGGACAACGCGCCTTGTCACAAGTCCGTGAGAACGATGGCCAAAATTAACGAATTGGGCTTCGAATTGCTTCCTCATCCCCCTTATTCGCCAGACTGGGCCCCCAGCGATTACTGGCTGTTTGCAGACCTCAAAAAAATGCTTCAGGGTAAGAAATTTGACTCAAATAGTGAAGTTATCGCAGCAACGGAGGCTTATTTTGAAGCCAAAGACAAATCGTTCTACACACATGGGATAGAAAAGTTAGAAAAGCGTTGGAGGGACTGTATCGCTCATGGAGGAGACTATGTTGATGAATAAAAATTAATTTTATAAAAAAGACCTTTTTTTAGTACTTAGTCTCGGGACTTATTGAACCACGTGTTAATAGACCCTACCTATCATAGGTATAAATCTTAATCCAAATAAATACGTTATTAGTCACGAGTATTTATTTTTGAACAAAATTGTCCTTGACATCATTTATTTCAATTAATATCTTAGAAGATATCACATTTTTTAAATAACTCTGCTAAGTTTTAATTATCACAAAAAAAGAAAACATGATTTTATTGCGTTATTATTAGCCAAGCATATGAAATGCCGAATAAAAAATACTTCATCGACAATACAAATTTATGAAGATAAACTTTGTTTTTATAGAATTTTATTTGGGCCATTTAGGAGATAATTTTAAAAACCTTGATGAGACTCTTTAAAGCCGTCACCCAACGAGGTACCACGCCGAAGGCGTGGTCCAGGGGTGTTTTGATGCTATTCTTTAAGAGTTACCAATCGTCTCGCCAGAAGACTCGACGAATTCCAACCACAGGAGCAGGCTAAATCGAAATGACTACAACACCGTAGACCACATCCATATTTTTCGGCAGATTGTACAAAAGACAGAAGAACATAATCAGCCACTGTGAATGGCATTTGTGTACTACGAGAAAGCCATCGACTATGTCGAGACCTGGGCTAAGGTACTGAGGTACTAAGATGCATGTACGACGCGGTGACGATGACCGTTCATATCCAAGACCAGAGAACAAGACCCATTTTGCTCCGGCGTGGGGCGCCCGGGTTGCATAGTAACGGTTTAAAAAATATTTTAGTAGCTTTTTCCTCAAATTAACGCGGGTGAAACTGCAGAACACAGCTAATCGTAGTATAAACACGAGAAGGAATAACTAAATTGTCCGACTCTAAACGGTAGTAGACACAAAGTAAACATGTTCTTTTTGGGTTATAGTATTCGCTTGTATGATGAAATTCCACAAACGATTTTGTAATTATCTGACAATAAATTAAATAGGTAGGGATCCCTAGTACATTTTTTAACCTGATCAGTATCAAGCTAATTTTCTGTGAGTAGCTTCATTTTGATGAAACGAACAAAAGTTCCTCTTCGAAAACTCTCCATTGTGGTAGATAATAGAGTTAGCAGGAGGTAGAGCAGCAGTGAGCGTAGGGCCGGGATAACGTACCACGCAATTTATAGGACAATGTTACTATTAAATTATATAAATATTAACTAAATAAAAGAAAAAAAATCAGAAAAAAAATCAATTTTTGATGACCTTATGAGGTCATCAAGTTGATGACCTCGTAAGGTCATCAAAAATTATTACTAAGCAGCTGTTTTTTTTTTCTTTAAGTTAATTAATATTTATATAATTTGATGGTAATATTGTCCTACAAATTGCGTGGTACGTTATCCCGGTCCTACGCTCACTGCTGCTCTACCTCCTGCTAACTCTATTATCTACGTATCTACCACAATCGAGAGTTTTCGAAGAGGAACCTTTTGTTCGTCTCATAAAAATGAATCTACTCACGGAAAATTAGCTTGATACTGATCAGATTAAAAAAATGTACTAGGGATCCCTACCTAAAAAGTTTGTTTTACAAAAAAATTAAAAGCTTAAGCTTATTATTCGGAGCAGAATTACGTAAATAATAAAGATGTGTGGACTTAGTGACTCTGTATTTCATGCAAGATATTATAAAAAAAAAAAACAGTTTTTAAAAGAGTAGATACTTCTCTGTAGAATCTTTTAAAAATAATTAAAATATTAATTTGTAAAAGACGATTCAAAGGTGCTTTAAAGCCTATTTGAATAAAGCTATTTTGATTTAAACATTAAATAGTAATCTATCTACTATTTATCTACTAAATATTTATATAGATAAATAAATGAACCGTTTTATATTAATCGATATTACACATCCCAGATGAATGACTAATAATAATAATTATACTAAAAGTCGAACAGATTCGTTAATTAGATTTTGTTCTTTCTTTTTTGTTTAATAGCCGAGGTTTGTAAAAAATTAAAAGAGGACCGTTGGAGTTTGCTTCAAAACGTACAGAAATTAATTAAACGGTACGTTTACCAAAGTAGGTTGTGTTGGGGAATATTTTTTCAGGGTCGTAAACAGAGCGAACATTTAGATTTTAGAGAGTAGGTAGCAACTCGAGTAAACTTATTTTATTATTTTTGTCGTCGCTTTCTCTTAACTTATCCAGTTGAGTTTTGTAGAGCTGACATGTAGAGATGTAGGCGTGTGGCGATTAAAGAAAATAAAGCGAAATCCAGACAACTATTATTTTGTTGAGATGTTTATGAACTCTCTATGTACTATGATAAAATCAATGATTGTGTTTCTTGAGTAATTGCATGATGTCATGAAAGCAAAAGAACTAAGAACTGCACTTAACTTTATTTTTAAAGATATATTTTATTGAGAGTTATTATATAGAATTGATTTATTGTTTTAGTCTTTAATCGATAAACTACTGAAGCGATTTTAGCTGTTACTTTAACAATACGATACTGAATTACTCATAACACATAGCTTATAAAACATTACGTTTCGGCTCATCGCAGCGGAAAATTTATAGATTTCCTTCTGAGAAAATCAGGTAATAAACATCAAATCGAGTGAAATAGCGAGCGACGTCTATTTATTTAGAAATAAGTTAATGTTCAATTTCCACTGAATATATAAAATCATACTTTATATTTGAACCCACTTCAAAAAAAGAAGAGGTTATCAATTCGACTGTATTTTTTGTTTGTTACGTCATACTTTTTTATAGATTTCGAGGTTTTTTGTTGCAGGTCATGCGGTCCCATTTAAATTTCATTGATATCTGACAAGTACTTTTCGAGTTATATCTAATAATACGTATTTACTTGACTATTTTTTCGTCAACATACGTTGTATTATACCGTAAAACTTTTCACTGGGTGTACTGATTTTGATGAGTTTTTTAAATCGAATGTTGATACTTGTCATGTAGTCCCATCGAGATCTGAAGACTATTACTTTTTAAGTTATCCTCAATAATACGTATTTAATTGATTGTTTTTTCGACTACCGTTATATTACATACTTGTGGATGTAAATTGAAGTAGTTTTTTTGTTTGCGAACAAACACAATTATAAGAATATGTTACAATAATCCAACTGAACTGGTTATTTTATTATAATTTCTAACATCGTATCGGTAAATATTATGTTTTGTGCAAGTTGAACAAACAATACTGACGTATCGAGACAATTAAACAAGGTCGAGTCAATTACAAATATAAGCGATTCGACCCATCAATATAATTTTATTATTACGGCCTTAAGACCAATTTCTTTACAGAAATTGGTGAAGAATTCAAAGTTGTAATTATTAATTTAGGCACCTAATGTCTTACTTAAAAATAATTAGGAAATATTCTAATTGCTTCAGACACAGTAAACTTGGAATTGATAAGTCACAGTACCAGATAATTTTGAATATTCTCATATAAAAAACTACCGTCTGACAAAATAATATGAGTACCTAAACCTAAATGATCAAATTTTGTCGAATTCAATTAAATAGACGTCATTAGAATTGCTGTGTGGCTACGGCAAAGAATTTAGCCTCCCCCTCTCTTCCCGTGGGTGTCGTAAGAGGCGACTAAGGGATAACACAGTTCCACTACCATCTTGGAACTTAAAAAGCCGACCGATGGCGGGATATCCATCCAACTGCTGGCTTTGAAATACACAGGCCGAAGACGGGCAGCAGCGTCTTCGGTGCGACAAAGCCAGTCCTGCGGTCACCAACCCGCCTGCCCAGCGTGGTGACTATGGGCAAAACACATGAGTTCACGTCATTTTTGGCGCGAACTTGTGTAGGCCTATGTCCAGCAGTGGACTGCGATAGGCTGAAATGATTAGAATAGTCAACTCAAAAACTACTTGTTAGATCTATGTATGTCAAAATGAGACCACATGACGAGCACTAACTTTCGAGTATTAAAAGAATCATTAAATCAGTTTTAAAAAAAAAACCTTACATTATAGTGAAGTGTAATAAACATTGCGGTGTTATATAATACTATTTCTAGGTATTGTTTTTAACCACAACAATTATTTTATTGTCAGTATAACCTCCTATCATAGGAATCTAAAAAGTATCTTACTACTAATAGACCATAGCCGAAGCGTTTGAAAATCGCAAAAAGTAAAAAAAATTAACGTCGCGACGCCGCGTTGGCGCAACGGTCACAGCACTGGTGTGTGCCTGTTGCGGGTTCGATCTCCGCACACGACAACATTTGTATTGCCCATACAGATGTTTGCCGTAGTCTGGGTGTTTGTGCAGTCCTTGTGGGTCTCCCCACCGTGCCTCGTAGAGCACGTTAAGCCGTCGATCCCGGTTGTTATCATGTACATACTGATAGCGATCGTTACTCGTAGTAGAGAATATATCCGCCAACCCGCATTAGAGCAGCGTACTGGATTAAGCTCTGATCCTTCTCCTACATGGGGAAAGAGGCCTATGCCCAACAGTGGAATATGGGGTACAGGCTGAAGCGTAAAAAAAGTTGGAACAGGACGAAATCCTTTTACTTTTCTAACTTTTTTTTGGTTTCAAAAATGATTGACCCTGGTCTGATATAGTTTAACACGTCTATAGACAGAATTTTCTTAATGTCTGTAAATTTCTGATGAGTATAAATTAATCAATTAATATTCTATTTCCTATTGACACTTGACTGATCAAAAAGTAGGTATTGTATATTTATATGTAAATATATTTAGCTAAATATGTCTACGAGTAATATGATTAATTCAAGTAATATGTTTAATTTCGTCCAGAAAACAAATATATGTTATAATAAAAATGTACAGAAAAAGACCACGCTAAGGCTGTCTTATTGCTAAATAAGCAATCTCTTACAGACAACCTTGGAATGAATTAATTTAGTCTAGTGCCAAATAGTGAAACAACGTAAAAATAAAAAGGAACATATTGTTTGAAACACAAAATACAATACATTTTTCTGTATTATCTTCTTATTTTTGACTACATAGACCTAAATATTTATACTTTAAAATATATAAATAAATGGGTGTTTGAACAACAGAAATATTGGAATAAACTCTGATTATTGTACTTAAAACGTATCACTAACGTATATTTTATAGTAATGACATTAATGCGAATTTTAAAATACGCAATGTTATCTATATCATTTGCAAAGTTAAACGACTTCAATACCGAAGTTTTAGCAATAACCAGCCTAAGGTCCAGATGAAGGTCAGAATTGCAACTAGAGGATAGATATGTATATCGATCATTGGACTTCGTAAGAGAAAGAGTGTTACCTTATGAGTTATGACACATACGTATTTTTTAGGTATATAGATAGGTATGATAGGTATACTCTTCAATTATCTATACTAATATAATAAAGCTTAACAGTTTGTTTGTTTGATTGATTGTTTGTTTGTTTGTTTGAACGCGCTAATCTCAGGATCTACTGGTCCGATTTGAAAAATTCTTTCAGTGTTATATAGCTTATTTATCGAGGAAGGCTATAGGCTATATATCATCACGCTAAGACCAACAGGAGCGGAGTCCACGCCGACGAAGTCGCGCGCAGAAGCTAGTTTTTAATAAAACTCAGAAAAATTTTGTATACAGAAATACCTATATTATTAACGTACCTACAAATATTAGTGTATAGTATTTTTGTTTTATAAATATAATAAATCCTCCAATAATAGTAATGTCATTTTCGGTGGACTTTTAAAGGTTTCATTATTATTCAGCAGTTGTTTTGTATTTATAAGCCAGAAACAAAAGTTTGAGTAAAACCACTAATCGGATGAAACTCTCTCACGTTTGTTCACATAATTTCGTGTTGTACGACAAAGTTACAATGTAGAAAAATTATTAATTAATTATAATAATTAGTACTTTTAACTAATACATGCATAACACATACATAATATTAAGGATTGTTTTAATCTATAACACAGGTATTTTAATCAAAAATAACTTCCTTAACAAAATTCATTCTTATTGAGGTACTAGCTGTGCCCGCGACTTCGTACGCGTGGACTTTAACAAAATAGTTATTGTTCAGTTCGCAGTTTAAAAAAATAAATAAATAAATAAAAGTAGCCTAAGTTACTCCTTAATATCAGCTATCGGCCAGTGAATGTCCCGTCAAAATCGGTACAGCCGTTTCAGAGATTAGCCGGAACAAACAGATAGACAGACAAAAATTATAAAAAATGTTATTTTGGTATAAGTACCGTGTATACATAGTACATATGAATTTAGTAGAAATCGGCCAAGTGCGAGTCGGACTCGCGCACGAAGGGTTCCGTACCATTGACTAGGTAAACAAGAGTAGATTTGGTAACATTGGTTTTAATATCGGGCAAAAAGCGGCAAAAAATAACTTTTGTTGTATGAGAGCCTCTCCTAAGTATTTTTTTTAATTTTAATTTTATTATTTATTATTAAAGTAAATATAAATTTAAGTATTTTGTGAATATTTCAAGTGTGTCCTACCATTTATTGATATCGAGCCAAAATAGGCAAAAATGGTGTTTTTTTGTATGGGAGCCCACCTGAAATATTTATTTTATTTTAATTTTATTATTTATTATTAAAGTAAAAATACAACTGAGTATTTTGTGAATATTTCAAGTGCCTACCTGTTGCCATTAGTGATATCTAACAAAAAAGGGCAAGAAAATCGCGTTTGTTGTATGGGAGCCCCCCTTAAATATTTATTTTATTTTGTTTTTAGTATTTGTTGTTATAGCGGCAACAGAAATACATAATTTGTGAAAATTTCAACTGTCTAGCTATCGCCGTTCTTGAGATACAGCCTGGTGACAGACGTGCGGACGGACGGACAGACAGCGAAGTCTTAGTAAAAGGGTCCCGTTTTTACCCTTTGAGTACGGAACCCTAAAAAGCGGTTATTATAATATTACAATTACAAACAGACACTCCAATTTTATTTATTTGTATAGATTATATATATAAAGAAAATTGTGCAAAAATATAAACATTTCATGAAACGTTACAATTATTTAACGACAAAGCAAAGTAGGTGGTACATCGGGTCAGCTAGTTAAGCTAGACGTTTTACATATAAATGTATAATATTTTACCCATCGACGTAATAATGATTTTACCTTCCTCGCATATAACAGACTAGCTTCTGCGCGCGACTTCGTCGGCTTGGACTCCGCTCCGATTGGTCTTAGCGTGATGACACATAGCCTATAGCCTTCCTCGATAAATGGGCTATCTAACACTGAAAGAATTTTTCAAATCGGCTCAGTAGTTCCAGAAATTACCGCGTACAAACAAACAAACAAACAAACAAACAAACAAAACAAACAACCAAAGAAACAAACTCTTCAGCTTTATATATTAGTATAGATAAAATTAATAATACAATATTGATGTATAAATCTCGTATACTGTTGTATTCAGAAACAGATAAAACCCAACTGTATAGTAATTCGTACACAAAGCACCTTAAAGGTTTCCGTACCCAAAGTGTATCAGTGGGACGCTGTTACTAAAGGTAGCCATTTCAGTCGTCCGTCTGTCTTTCACAGGGCTGTAAATTTGAAATCGTACTGTGAAGGTTTTTGAAATGTTTATAAAATAAAAACAATAATAAACTTTATTCCAGGTGGCTTTAAAAGCACTTTTAGTCGTCATTTTATGACACTAATACTATATTCTATAATTAATTATTTATAGTTATAGTACAGTTATAGTTATAGCAACAAATAATAACAATTAAATACGCTTCAGCCTCTAATATCGAACGGCTGGGCAAAGGCCTCTTTCCCCACAACGCTGCTGCAATGCGGGTTGGCGGATATATTCTCTACTATGAGTAACGATCGCTATCAAATTTACATGATAGCAACCGGGACCGACGGCTTAACGTGCTCTCCGAGGCAGGGTGGGGAACCCCACAAGGACTGCACAAATACCCAGACCACGCAAACATCTGTATGGCCAACACAAATGTTTGTCATGTGCGGGGATCGAACCCGCAACCGCTAGCGCAACAACCACAAACCAGTGTTGTGACCGTTGCGCCAACGCGGCGTCACCAATTAAATAATATTCGTAATTACTCCTGGTCAACTATACTACCTTGCTGTGTGGTTACGGCAGTATGAAATATAGCCACCCCCTCTCTTCCCGTGGGTGTCGTAAGAGGGATAACACAGTTCCACTACCACCTTAGAACTTATAAAGCCGACCGATAGCATGATAACCATCCAACTACTGGCTTTTAAATACACAGGCCGAAGACGGGCAGTAGCGTCTTCGGTGCTACAAAGTCAGCCCTGCGGTCACCAACCCGCCTGTTCAGCGTGGTGATATGGGCAACACACATGAGTTCACGCCATTTTTGGCGCGACCTTGTGGAGGCTTATGTCCAGCAGTGGACTGAGATAAGCTTAAGTGATGTGTTATAAAAGGGGTTTTTAAAACAGACTCACTTTACATTCCATATTCAAATCTTGTACTAGATCGTTCAATAAGTCCCGAGACTAACCTGGAAATGGCGCATATATTAAAAACTCTTTTGATTTTTAAAAAGTACTGGCTATCAATACAAGAATATGTGTCAAATTTTTAAAAATGGAACAATAAAATTATTGATTTTGAAACATTTAAGTGACGCTACGGTTGTAATTTCGATACAATGGAAAAAAACGAGTTTCGCGTGTTGATAAAACATTGTTTTTTAATGGGAAAAAATACCGTTGAAGCACAGCAATGGCTTATAAAATGTTATGCAGGATCAGCTCCCTCTAAAGCAACCATTTGTCGGTGGTATGCCGACTTCAAACGTGGTCGCATGGACACCAATATGGGGAACGCTCAGGTCGTCCAAATGAAGCAGTGACTCAACAAAATATTAACCAAGTCCTCAAAATCGTATTGGAAGATCGGAAGGTAAAAGTGCTAGAGATAGCCGAGATAGTGAAGATTTCAGCTGGTAGTGTTTTCACTATTTTACATAAAAATTTGGCCATGAAAAAGCTTTTTTCTAAGTGGGTGCCGCGTTTGCTTACAACTGATCAAAAAGAACAACGTATCAATGATTCAGAGCGATGTTTGGCGCTGATGAATCATAATAAAAAGGATTTTTTACGTCGGTATGTAACAATGGATGAAACCTGGATATACCATTTCACTCCGGAATCCAATCGGCAGGCAGCGGAGTGGAGAGCGGCTGGTGAAAGCCGCCTGAAGCGTCCAAAGACTCAGAAATCGGCCGGTAAGGTTATGGCGTCTATATTTTGGGATGCGCATGGAATACTTTTCATCGACTTCCTTGAAAAAGGGGCAAAATATAAATAGTGACTATTACATGTGCTTATTGGAGCGATTGAAGTAAGAAATTGCGGATAAATGGCCTCACATGAACAAAAAGAAAGTGGTGTTTCACCAGGACAACGCGCCTTGTCACAAGTCCGTGAGAACGATGGCCAAAATTAACGAATTGGGCTTCGAATTGCTTCCTCATCCCCCTTATTCGCCAGACTTGGCCCCCAGTGATTACTGGCTGTTTGCAGACCTCAAAAAAATGCTTCAGGGTAAGAAATTTGACTCAAATAGTGAAGTTATCGCAGCAACGGAGGCTTATTTTGAAGCCAAAGACAAATCGTTCTACACACATGGGATAGAAAAGTTAGAAAAGCGTTGGAAGGACTGTATCGCTCTTGGAGGAGACTATGTTGATGAATAAAAATTAATTTTATAAAATAGACCTTTTTTTAGTACTTAGTCTCGGGACTTATTGAACCACGTGTTACATTAAATGCATGCTCTTACAAATCGTACGTAGCAAATCTCATAGCATTTATTTTTAATAATATGTACATGAAAATCTCATATTATATTCACTTCCAATATTCGATTGAGTAGAGAGACTTATATACGAGTTGTTTGCGTTTTGTGTAATGATGTAAACATTTATACGCCTTCAATATTTACCGTACTAAATAAAAGAGTATTACGTACCGCGATTGTCAAATATCTTTAAATTTTTTCTCAGTACCAATCAAAACAAGTCATTATAAATAATATTTTTCAAACTGTCTACAAATAACGAATAAATTATAAAAGTAAAGAATAAAAAAAATAGTTGCGTACAATTGGATTATACAAGAGCTAGGTATTGCCTTACGTATAAAAGAACATTTTATAGTACTAAGCCTGAATTGTATTACGATCTAGACAAGTGTGAAATATAACCACCCCTTATCGACTTCGAAACAACGTCCAGGCGGAACTACAAATTCTTAGTCGCGACGAGCACGGAATACTGATGCTAAATTGTTACTCACAAGAACTATATTCGCTTAATTAGTTTTTCTCATATCTCTAATGAGGGAAGCGGGGTTCAAATAGCCCGGTCAGTGTGTGACCTAGTAAAATAAGCTGCTGAATATCATAAAAAGCAGACTGATATTGTTATGAGTTTATTTAACATAAACATTTCGTCAAATTTTGTTGAAAATGCTACTTAATTACATTCGATTTTTTATTATACATTTATATGCAATATGGTACATAAGCTAAGATGAGACTATTAACTTATTACTGATTGATATCCAATATCGATAAACATCAAAGGATTTCACTTCCTTTGAAGTATATCATTCTTTGTTGGTCACGTCATATACATATATCAGGGCTCGGCCTTATTATCATATCGTAATTTATTTTTTTCGAACGATTTTTATTATTCCACACAACTTATTCTGACTAATTTTATAAATAAATAAATAACCCTATACTAGTCATATTCTACGTTATAAACTTATAATCGTTTTGCAATTGAATTAAAAAAAAAACATTTTAGAAATGTGACAAAAGAATTTAATTAAAAAAAGATCAAACGAACTAAGCACGAAATATTTTTAATAGGCATCAGTAAATAAAAAAGAGCAAAAATAATGCAATTTAATTCAGAAGTGACCACAGAATAATGACGAACTCTTTAAAGAGGAACTTTTCACTCTGAGCTTCCGTACTCCGGTGCATTTTAAGCTTTCATAATAGAAATGTTTAAGAACTCTCTTAGAAGTGAACATTGGACTTTAGAGAACAATAAAATTATTTTAAAACGAGGATTGATGTAAGGCAACTCGAAATTTTCTACACGTCCACACGTACGTTTCACCTGCGTTAATTTAAGGAAAAAACATAATCTTCAATAATATTAATCTATATATATAAAAGAGATTTCCACCCATTGACTCATCACGATACCTCTGGAACCATAAGGCGTAGAGACTTGAAATTTGGTAGGAATATTCCTTTTGCCGAGTAGAGGTTAGCTAAGAGCGGATTTTACGAAATTCCACCCACAAGAGGGGGTTGCGGAGGTTAATAACATATATGGCAAAACAACGTTTGCGGGGACAGCTAGTTCACTAATATAATAAATGTGAATGTAAGTTTCACATATTCTTGGAGGTATTAGAAGTAACATAGGATTTTTTAACATAGGATACTTTTTATTTTAAAAAAAATTCAATGCGAGCGAAGCCGCAGGTAAAAGCTATTGAAATTATATAATTTATTGCGGTTATATGATATAGGTTTTTTTCGGAAAATGGGTCATCCAACATAAAAACAATTTTTCAATTCGAACCAATAACACAGATTAGTAAATAGTACTACGTACCAATAGTTCCTGAGATCAACGTGTTCAAATCTTCGGCTTTATAATTAAGTATCTAGAAGTAAATATGTTTTGAAACAACTCTTGAACAAACCCAATGTTTCAGTTTTTCAATGATAACGACAAGGACATTAAAATATTAATAATTAAATATCTTATTCATAAAGAAAAAAAAATTAAAGTTATTATTTTTTAAATTTGTTCATTAAATAAATGAATTGTTTATTCGTCTCTGAAAAAATATTAAAAGCTATCGATTCAGTGAAGCGAGCTTCCTCGCTAAACGCAAAAAAAAAAATTACTTGTCTTCGATCCCTGCACACGGCAACATTTGTATTGGCCATACAGATGTTTGACGTGGTCTGGGTGTTTGTGCAGTCCTTGTGGGTCTCCCCACCGTGCCTCGGAGAGCACGTTAAGCCGTCGCGTCGATCCCGATTGTTATCATGTACACCTGATAGCGATCGTTACTCATAGTAGGGAATATATCCGCCAACTCGCATTGGAGCAGCGTGGTGGATTAAGCTCCGGTCCTTCTCCTACATTTGAAAGAGGCCTATGCCCAACAGTGGGATAGGTACTACAGGCTGAAGCATATAAATTGTACAATACTGTAGTACATTATTTTGATCTATCTCGGTTCAGCCAGCGTTTGCAATGAAAGCGCAAAAAATGTGTTTATTTATGACATCAGAAACCTCTAAAATTGATCGTAATTGAAGTCGGTTTTTTTTTCGTTTGCGAGCATACATAAAATTATGTGGAGATCGCTTGCAATATTATAAAGGAGATTTACATTTTTGTGTATTACCAAACAGTAAACACCGTAAAATATTCAAGTCTCAGAAATAATTATAGATAATTGATTTAAATCTACATACACTCTCTGTTCAAAATAAATTTAATTTTTTTTTCTTTAAAATATTTTTTAGGATTTTTAATAATTATGGTAGGTTGGTTGGAGAAATAGGTTAAAATCAACGCTTAAATTATTAATTCAGTTTGACGTCAAATTTCAATAACAATTTTTTCTCTAAGCTGCAGTGCAGTGCTAACAGTGTTATTACAACTGTATGTTTTATAATATTTTTCCAAGATTCAATTTGACAAGAAAATAAAATTTTCTTTTAACTAAAAATACCGCGAACTCGGCAAAATGTATATAATATATTGATAGGAATTTATGTTTCAAGTTAGACACTTGTTTTTGACGCTAACCTAAGGAAGTAACTTTTAAAAGTAGGTAAGTTAAGCAAGAATAATTTAAGAAAAAATGTTCTAGTAAATTAAAATATAATGTCATAATAATTTGTTAAAACTTAAAACTCGCTACAAGTTGAATTTAATTTTGTCTCGTTATTATTTTTTTCCCCGTCTTTGTGTATGTATTACATAAAAACACATTCACACAGTACATTTAAGAGTTTTGTTTTTACTGCATTAATTTTTCTTTCATTATTTATTTTTCTTGGGTTGTCGTGCCTATACCGTCCTGATAAAACCTTTTTCATATAACTTAATAATGCTTTCATAATTAACTCATTCGGGCAAGTATATTGAATACAGTAAACTTTTTTGTATTTGTACATAAATATTAAAATTTAACTACATAGTTTATTTTTTTATCTAAATAAATACTTCTTGCACTATTTGATCCACTTACGAAACTCTTTCTCGTAGGGTTAACTGGAAGAGATCTCTTTCAGAGATAAGTCCGCCTTTGCCATAAACCTTGTAATTATGACATATTTCTGTATGTACTTTTAATGTAAATAAAGTATATATAGGAAATGTTTCAACAAAATATCACGAATGACAGTGTTAAACATGGTATTTAATAAATAAAATACTTTGCACTAATCAATCTCTTATACATCTCCTCCATCCGACGTAGTATTGGAAAAATCATTGGTACCATTTTGGCATTATTAAAGACCATTAAACCTTACAAATAAGAAAACCACTACCCTAATGAAAGATTTCAACTACATATATAGCTTTAAACGTACTTTACTATACAGGGTGTCCCAAAAAGTAGTGATAAGCGGAATCCCAGAGATAGGGCACCCCTTGGGGTATCCGAATCACCCCTATGTATGTTCAGCGATTTTGCATAGTTTTCGAGTTATGAATTTTTTTATATGTTTTTGAGAAATTTCCACCTGAACAACTTTAAAAATTTCTAAAAAGAAAAATTGAAGATTTTTTAGAATTTTTATTTTTGTATCTAAATAGTCATGAGCTGTAGCTTCCAGCTTAAAAGGTTCAGCTTCTTAACTTTGATAGAAATTGTGAAAATCTAAGTGTAAAGTGAAAATTTTACGTTTTGAGAACTATGACTTCAATTTTCAACTTAGAATTAAAAATCTAAAAAAGCGTTTTTATGGTTTCTAATTAGGCTTAAAAACTTCTCCAGAGTCTCAGCTTTCATAATCATAAATAAAAAATTGTACTTAATAGGGCTACTTTTGCTAAAATTTGCTTTCAAAGACATCAAGGTGGGAAATTCTTAAAATTACCAATTTGAATAAAAAAATTTTTTTTGTTCAATTTATTATTCCTTTAAGGTTAGTCTGTTAACCAACCAAAAGATTGCAAGAAAACTAAGATCGAAGATTTAATAAACATTTGGAGGTTATTTAGGTTTAATTAATAAAACGAAAAGTAATCGTCTTAAATTATTTATTACAAAAAGTTTTCAAAATGTCGACCTTCGTGCTCGATACATATTCTACATCTTCTTAAAAAGTTTTCTTTGAGTCTTGCGAATGCTGTTCTGTTGTTTTTAATTGTTTCTTCTGCCTGTCTCAATTTTCGTCTTAACTCCGCTACGTTGCTAATGTTTTTAGCGTAAACTATTTCTTTATAATATCCCCAGACAAAGAAATCGATTGGATTCAAGTCTGGGGACCGCGGCGGCCATGCAATGGGCCCTCCACGGCCGATCCATCTGTTTCTAAATCTTTCTGTTAAATGTTGTCTGACTATTCTTGCATAGTGGCATGGAGCACCATCGTTTTGGAGAATCATGCTCCTACGCGTCAACAGATCGACGTCTTCTAGTAAGACGTGGAGGTCGTTTCTTAAAAATTCCAAGTAGGCCTCGCCGTTCAAACGGTCAGGCAATTCGAACGGTCCAATCAGCTGCCCGTTTAAGATGCCTGACCATAAGTTTACGCTAAATTGCTCTTGAAAATTGGATTCACGTGTCAGGTGTGGATTTCCAATGCTCCAAGAATGATAATTGTGTGTGTTGAAAATCCCGCATCGCTTGAAATGAGATTCATCAGTCCACAAAATATTGTTAAAAAAATTTTCATCTTCAGCGTGGCGGCGCAACATTTCTTGACAAAACGCCACTCTTTTCGGGTAGTCTGCGGGCTTAAGCTGCTGAACTCTTTGAAGATGATACGCGTAAAAGCCCTCTTGTCGGAGTATTCGATGTACTTGTGATTTTGGAATTCCGATTCTGCGTTCTATTGTCCTCACACTAACTGATGAATCTCTTGAAACTTCTTCGCGTACTAAATCGACATCATCTGGGTCATGCATTTGTCGAGGCCGCCCGGATCTACTGCCTGGTAGACGTCCATGCATGTAAGAGTGATGGACTCTTAAAATCATACGATAATCAGGCCAAATTTCGGGCTGAGGTCCATTTCCATTTTGTACTTGCTCCCTGTACAATCTGGCTGCTTCACTAGCATTTCCTCTTGCATAACCATAATAGTAATGCATAAGAGCAAAGTCTCTTGACGTAAAAGCCATAGCTCACCAAATTAATGTGCTCGAAAAGTCCGTTAAGAAAGCAAAATTCGTTGAAGTCCGTATCTACACAAAACCGAATCGTAAACGCACTCAAAGTCCGTAAAGAAAGCTAAGTTCGTCAAATAATCACAAAACCGAATCGTAAATGCACTCAAAGTCCGTAAAGAAAGCAAAGTTCGTCAAATAATCACAAAACCGAATCGTAAATGCACTCAAAGTCCGTAAAGAAAGCAAAGTTCGTCAAATAATCACATAGGGGAGCGTTTTTTCGTGTGCGTGTCGTAAGGTGCAAAGGTAAGCAAGCGACTGGCCACTGAGATAATAGACCAACATTTGCATCGCACTACCGTACCCTTCCCCGCGCCTCATCCCTTTATGATGGCTTAACAATACTTACAAACAATGAAGCTTCGGTTGTTTTTTTTTTTCAGTTTTAGCTGTGTTTTTAAATAATTTGTCACGCATATGTTTTATTGTAAGGCCATTATGTTTTGTATAGTTTCTATTGTTACCGTCAGGGACAATAGCATACTTCGAAAACTATTTTTTCGAATACTTTACGAAACTTTATTACTTTTATTACTTCGGATCTCTATTTTATTATAGCTTTGTATTCAGTTCTTTTTGTAACGCCGACTATTATTTCTTATAACTCTGTCCACGTGTACCATTACTTAATTGTTTTATGTCTTTCTGTTTTGGTAGTTGCTTTTGTCTCGAATCCTATACGTATGACCCAGCTAGAGTGCCGACAAAACTATTTAACCTTAAAGGAATAATAAATTGAACAAAAAAAATGTTTTTATTCAAATTGGTAATTTTAAGAATTTCCCACCTTGATGTCTTTGAAGGCAAATTTTAGTAAAAATAAACCCTATTAAGTACAATTTTTTATTTATGATTATGAAAGCTGAGACTCTGGAGAAGTTTTTAAGCCTAATTAGAAACCATAAAAACGCTTTTTTAGATTTTTAATTCTAAGTTGAAAATTGAAGTCATAGTTCTCAAAACGTAAAATTTTCACTTTACACTTAGATTTTCACAATTTCTATCAAAGTTAAGAAGCTGAACCTTTTAAGCTGGAAGCTACAGCTCATGACTATTTAGATACAAAAATAAAAATTCTAAAAAATCTTCAATTTTTCTTTTTAGAAATTTTTAAAGTTGTTCAGGTGGAAATTTCTCAAAAACATATAAAAAAATTCATAACTCGAAAACTATGCAAAATCGCTGAACATACATAGGGGTGATTCGGATACCCCAAGGGGTGCCCTATCTCTGGGATTCCGCTTATCACTACTTTTTGGGACACCCTGTATATTAAAAATAAAAATATATAGTAAACGTTTTACTATAAATTTTTATTTTTCTTTATAAAGCTGTTCAAAAAAAAACTGTTAACTTCTTTATAAAATCAAATACAGGACTTTTAAATCTATCGTAAACGTTATTAAAAACAATGTTATTAATATATTTTTATTTTTCATAACGTAGTGGGCATGTTGCGAAAATAAAAATCGAACAACCTACATCAAGAAAGAAAAAAGAATTGAGAATATCCGATACCTTCTGAATATTCGTTTCGCGTAGGTTGCCTCAATAATAATACAAAGCCAGCCTGAAAAATCGTAGCAGCGTTGATTGAAACCTTTACATATACTTATGCAAATTTACGCTGTTGAAGACCTATCTCTTTGTACGTCGCTCGCTGAAGCGGGTCGGGGTAATTGCGAGTCAGCTTTCACAATAACGTAAATTAAAGAGCTTGCGAACGATAGGAGGTAATTGTACAAGATTTAAGTTTACAATATAGTCAAAAAATTATACTCTTATCTATCGTGTGAATTTATGATAATTATGATAATTTATACCATATAATACAGGGTGTATTTGGAACGCATTGAAAAACGAAGAGGTATGATAGTGTTGGCTTAACCTGACATGATACAAGTGAAAAAAAAAACGAAAAGAAATTTTTTTTCCTGTTTTTATCATTTTTTTGGTATAGTCCGGTTTGGGAAAAGTAACGAAACAGAAATTTGAAGATAATGCTTTAAAATAATCGTGTTTGGAACAAACTGTCAATGTAATGCAAACCGTTCATACGCGCCATCAGCTGACAGAGGTCAACGGCACGAGGTAAACGTACTCGCCGCCGCGCGCACGTTTAATTTTCGTTCCGCCGCCTCCCGCACCCCGCGCGGCTCGCGGTCAACGAGTAGTTCACAATGTGTATGATACATTGCTGCCTCACATAATACATAAGTCCTAAAATGTTCTTAAAAAAACGTTTCTGGGATAAATGGTTATATCTATACTAATATAATAAAGCTGAAGAGTTTGTTTGATTGTTTGTTTGTTTGTTTGTTTGTTTGTTTGTTTGTTTGAACGCGCTAATCTCAGGATCTACTGGTCCGATTTGAAAAATTCTTTCAGTGTTAGATAGCCCATTTATCGAGGAAGGCTATAGGCTATATAACATCACGCTAAGACCAATAGGAGCGGTGTCCACGCCGACGAAGTCGCGCGCAGAAGCTAGTGCATTATATAGTGTTTAGATAGTATATTACGTGGTTTAAATATTACAAAGCGTTCCAAATACACCCAGTATAAAAATTAATTAATTTTTCATTTTATTTTTTATTACATTTCCGTTTAAGAAATCCGTTAAAAAAAGTTTCTTATATAACAAAGTTTTGCAATTAATCCGTTTTATTTTTTAGCTCTTCAGTAGTAAAAAAGTGAATAACAGTAAGTTGTTTTATAAAGTCACGTTGTTTAAACAACGCCCAGTTCGTTGAGTTTTTCTTTGATATCTAAGCGTAGAAATGTCATTAGTTTTTAATTGGTGGTTTACTTTGATATAAATGCCTTTCATTTTTCATATTATCAATAATAGGTTTGGATAATTAAGTGATCTCAATTTTACAAACAACTAAATGTTAATTTGAAATTTATGTATTTACTAATTTACAAAAAAAAAATGCATTTTCGCACCGCGTTCGTTTCACTATTGCAAAATAAAAACACATTTTGTTGCAAAACAAAAATTAACAACTTTATCTTCTATGTCATAAAAATAACGTTTATTGCATACTAGCTTCTGCGCGCGACTTTGTTCCCGTGGAATAGGACCAATTCTCTAGGAAGCTCTCAAAAGGAAAAAAACCCCGATTTTGAAACATTCTTCATTGGTGCTACGCTCCTATTGGTCTTAGCGTGATGATATATAGCCTATAGCCTTCCTCGATAAATGGGCTATCTAACACTGAAAGAATTTTTCAAATCGGACCAGTAGATCCTGAGATTAGCGCGTTCAAACAAACAAACAAACAATCAAACAAACAAACTCTTCAGCTTTATTATATTAGTATAGATAATGTAAATTTTGTGATGTACACTATGCCAACAGAACGTTATTGAATTATTACTGAAAACCCGTCCGCTAGAGCTCCTGTTACTTATAGGAACTTCTAAAATTGTTTCATATAAACACAAATATTACATTAAAAGTGTGTAACCGCTATACTGACAAATAATAAAATTAAAATGAAGTTAATATCAACGTTAATATAAAAAAAAAAACGTCAAACAGGTTTCCTTTTTGTCGTTTTTTAGAACTTATTAAAGAGCACAAACATTACGGCGGTAGGTAACTGTTGTATGAGTTCGCAGCACCGCAGGTTATATTTATTTAGTCGAAAATAAAAACTATAGTTAAATAAATATAGATACATGCCGATTTGGACAGAGGCTTAATGGAATTTTGATCGGGTCTTGGCAATGTATTATTACTGATAACAATACCTAAATTACGCAAATTAATACAAAAGGGTCTTTTACTGGTACTAATATACCTACATATTATTATCAGTACGTGAGGCAAAATTTATGGCGATAAAAGCCACAGCCATAGCAATTTTATAGTCATTTAAATGTACGTAGATAACAGATAACGTTTTAGATACCTATGCTAGTAGTTGTTAAGGTTGCAATTCACCTTTTTTGAAGATGACCGTCCATATCCAAGACCAGCAACAAAGGCCCATTTTTCATTCGTCGCGGGGTAAGTCATCTCACACCTTCGTTTCACCGACGAAATCGTCATCTTTGCGGAGACGTTGGATGAGCTAGGCCAAATGCTGTGCAGCCTAAACGAGTCCTCCCATCGAGTCGGCCTCGGTATGAACTTGGACATAACGAAAGTTAAGTTTAACAACCAAGTCATACCGAGACCGGTTCTCGAAGTTGTTCAGGATTATGTCTACCTAGGCCATACCATCCAACTAGGCCACAACAACTTCGAGAAGGAGGCCGATAGGAGAATAGAAAAGTTGGTCTGGGCGGCGTTTGACAGGCTTCGCGGAGTCTTCACTTCGAAGATTCCGCAATTTCGATGATGTCGACACTGAAGAGGGGTCCACAAGTATAAATCATTCAACGTATAATGGAACGGACTATGCTTGAGGTTTCTCTCAAAGATAGGATTAGAAAAGAGACTGTCCACGAGAAAACGAAAGTAACCGACATAGCCCACAGAAATAGTAAGTTAAAGTGGTAGTGGGCCGGTCACCGATGTCCGTTGGAGCAGAACTGTTCTGTGGTAATAATATACCTGCATATAAAAAAATACAGTCTAATTGTGAACCTACTCCTTTTTTGAAGTCGGTTAAAAATATTTTAGTACGTTTTTTCCTCAAATTAACGCAGTTGATACTGCGGGGCACAGCTAGTTCATAATATAATACAAAAATAATATTAAAAAAACGGAACTGATGAATACAGTAAAAGACCAGCTAGTACATACATATAATTGAGATGTTCTTGATTATGGATAGACTAGACTCCCGCCTATCTTTCTATAGGAATGAAATATGAACTTCTCCCTATCGGCCTTGGCTGGGGCTCGGCTCGCCGCTTGTTAGACACGCCTTCGTAATGCGACCTACTGAATATGAAATACCGTGATTGTCGCTCACGTCATCCTTTTATGAGTTAATGTTAATATTCACAGACGTTTGCTCTTTTCAAGACGAATTTAGTAAACAAATAGAAAAAGAACTATGATAAAAGTACTTTTAATATCAAAGTTTCATTTAGAAAAGAGAAATAATAAAAAGGGTTTACTTAAATATTAAAAAGGTTTAGAGTAGGTATTTATCCTGCGAAAAAAGGCGTGTAAAATAGTCCTATCAAAATCCAAACCATTTTTGAGATTGAATACAATATATTATATAATTTTTTATGTTACTTGTCATAATCAATTTCCAAAAATAAAAATCATACATGGGACGTTCTTCTTTTTTATCGACATCGGACCGGCAAATTTTTATATTTCTTAAACAAAATAAACATGTGATTTGTTTAGTAAAATGTGATTTAAATCATTGCCTCGTTATTCTAGATTTCAAAAATATATAATGCATCGAAGTATTATTTGTAATTTTTGTTTTATTTCAAATTTCGTAGGAATGGTATCAAAAAATAACACCTCAGTCACAAAAATGTTTATTTTTTTAATTTCTCATTTAAAATCAGATCTTCAGTTTCTCATTACTTTTTTTATCAAGAATATAAACATTTATTTGTATCTAGCTCCATTGGACGGAATTTTTAAAATAAACATTAAAAAATATATATCCAATACCACTCTGTCACATTTTTGCTGCTTAAGACAAAAAACTGTTTAATATTATGAAAGTCACCCAATAAAATAGCTTGAAAATCTAGTGAATACCTTTATTGTTTAGCATGTAATACAAGAAAACGTTATTTTTGTAAATTTTGCCAGTGGAGTGGTTCATGCATTACTTTGAAATTAAATTATAAGGTGGACAATTGTGACAGAGTTGTATACGAAGCTACGGAGTGGTAAATAATGTTTACCCGCCGAGCGAAGTTAACCTTATAACAATGTTTAATTTTAGAAAACAATAACCATTCTTCGGTAGATATATTAATTCAGTCTTGCAATATCTTTTCACTTCCTCTACTCTTTAATTTTGTGTTGATTTCAGGGTTGTTTCCTTGTTTCACGACACCGTCCTGTTTTTCAGCCGTAGATAATGCAATTTTTCAATTTATCTGATGGTAACACTTTAAATTAACAAAATAAATGACGATATAATAAACACCGTAAGAAAAGTAACAATCATCTATTATTAAAATTAACTAAGGCTCTAAGCTCCATACAAAAATGACCACTCCGTCACGAGGTCTAACACCTTGTTACATTTTTGGGACAGAGGTGCTTCGTGACAGACGTGTAAAATAGTAGTGTTCGAGATGTTCAGAATGTTCCTAATTATAATTTACGCAGAAAACTGGTCATATGTGAAATATTTATCAGAAATCAATAAAATAACATCAAATCACATAAATTACAATAACATTTGGAAGTAGTAACTTACGTGACAGAGCGATCGCTAAATAAACACTCGCACCTCCTTTTCCTGCTTTCGAGCGACTGACTGGTAATGCCAGGGCGGGGGGACGCATAGCGCGGATCCGGGGTGGAGAGGGATTATTCTCTTGTTTAGTGACCAAGATCAAAATCGTTAACGCACATTATTTTGTACCATAAAATGAATGACAGAAGGTAGCAACAAAAATCATGTACGTCGGGAGACAGCCAATAAAATATTTTTTTTATTTAATAATAGTAACATTAAAAATTATTTCTTCTTATTAATTTAATAACAAAGGTTAAGTAGTTCAGTAAATATTTTTGGTTAGAAACTTTCAATGTGATTTTTTTTCACGACATCAGTTTGTTTACATTAGTGCTCATAGAGGGACATACTTTATTTGTATGTAAAACACCTCCGTTACGCTTTTCGTATACTATGTCACACTAATTTTGTAAAAAATATGATTAATTAAAATCTTCTTTTGAAGATATTATAATTATTGCCTTATCAAGTTTATTTTTATAAAGAATATAAGAAATTTGGTATTTAGGAGCAATATATTTACTTTTTTACCGAGGAGACAAGCCATTGTCGATAAAAAAGAAGAACGTCCCACATACCAAAAATATTAATCGTTTTCAATTGATTCGTAAGACTGACGCTAAAACTGACACAGATAAAGTGATCCAACTACATAATTATATTTCCGACTCAGCCTGTAAGATCCTACTGCTGTTCTGTGTTTAAGGCACACATGGTGCACACTACAATAACACTATTGGCGGTAACATTGTTATTTTTTTAACCAATTTTTACATATAATTGAAATATACACTCGTCGCACAACATTATAGGAATATTATACAACATATGAACAATGTAAATATCAGGAGGGTAATCGAAGAAAACTAGACTTGTTGTAGGTGCGCAATGTGCGTATACATTCGGGTCATAACAACGTTTGCAACTTTTCGAAATTTCACGCCTAAACATTCCTAATATGTTTTGAGACATGATTACTGCTCTAATGTAGTGGCAAAAGTAGTTGCCTTAATGCCGGCGGTCGCCGGTTTGATCCCGGTACGGGGCAGATATTTGTATTTCTTCAAAAATTTGTTTTAGTGTGGGTCATCGGTTTCGGTACTAATGTCGGTAATCCTGATAATCAGTTCTTTAAAATAAACAAAAAATGTTTAAGATTGTTAAAACAATTTTAATTAATAGAAAAATAAAAAAAACTACCGACACGAAAATATATTTTTAACCGACTTCCAAAAAAGGAGGAAGTTCTCAATTCGGTTGTATATCTTAATATATATAAATCTCGTGTCACAATGTTTGTCCTCAATGGACTCCTAAACCACTTAACCGATTTTAATCAAATTTGCACACCGTGTGCAGTTTGATCCAACTTGAAAGATAGGCTATATTTTATTTTGGTATCTATATGTAATTATTATATTTAAGAAAAAAAAGGCGGTACGAAGTTCGCCAGGTCAGCTAGTACATATATATATTTTTAATGTATGTTAACTCAGAATTTTGACTGGGTTGACCGATTTCGATGAATTTTGTTTTAATTGAAAGGTGTTGCCTGTCATGTGGTCCCATTTAAATTTAATTGAGATCTGACAAGTAAGTACTTTTAGAGTTATATCTAATTTTAATGCGTATTTACTTGACTACTTTTTCGTCGACCTACATTGTATTATACCGCATACCTTTTTACTCGGTGTACCGATTTCGATGATTCTTACTTTAATCAAAAGCTAATACTTGTCATGTAGTCTTGTATAAATTTGATCGAGATCTGATAACAAATTTTCGAGTAATCTGATAACGCGTATTTACTTGACTGTTGTTTGGTCTTATTACGTTGTATTACTTGTCGATGTCATTGAAGTCGGTTTTTTTTTCATTTGCGAGCAAACACAATTATAAAAAGTAAATAAAAATAAAAATCCTTGGGGCGGTTTAAATGTTAGCAATAGCTACCCGCTCCGTACAAGAGTACTTTCATGTCCGATCGGCTGATATTTGCCAAGCTTTTATGTCATATAGATTATGTAATGACTTTAGAAGTAGATACCTAGTAAAAGTTTTAAAGTCAAAATTTATTTTTTTCGTTTTAGCGCATTCAAATAAAAGCTTGTTTTTTAAAAAGGTCTTACTTTAAATTTATTTTTGATTTTTTAGTTATCACGCCACTTTATTCAAATTATTCTTAGCAAGCCCTTTCATTTGATACCCATATTGTAGAACTGCACTAAAAATAACTATATAGTTCGCACTCTTGGATTTGCCGCCATGTTAGATTTAAAATGAGGTCACAAAGTTAACCATGCATTGTCATCCAAATTGAACTTGTATACAAAATTTCAGCTCAATTGGTTGAAGATATCTGCTTCAAAATTGAGTTGCAAGATTTCACCCGAACTTACATACATTGCAAGTTAAATAAAAGCTTGTAAAAACTCTTTTGTAGAACTTAATTTAATTTCGTCGGTAGAGAAATTGAAAGCGGTATGCTATTTTTAATAACAAATTTAACAATCCAATAACTGAAACGAAGGGTATATGCCTACATAGGTAGGTACATATAGTTGATGTTAATAAACTTTTGTGACTAAGCTTGCGCATACTGAGAAAAAGATTACTTCAGAGTAAAACATATTGAAGTTTTCACTGTGTTCGTAGAGAGTAAAAAGTTTCATCTGACGACCATTGACGGCCGTTCGGGTGTAATGGTACGTGTACCGCGTCGAGGGCTGCGCCTAAACACCGACGGTCGCGGGTTCGATTCCCGTTATGAGTGGATACTTATGTTTATAAAAATATTTATTTCTGGTCTGGTTGTTAGTCTTTGTGGGTCTCCCCACTGTGCCTCGGAGCACGTTAAGCTGTCGGTCCCGGTTGTTATCATGTACACCGGATAGCAATCGTTACTAGGGAATATATCCGCCAACCCGCATTGGAGCAGCGTGGTGGATTAAGCTTTGATCCTTCTCCTACATGGGGAAAGAGGCCTATGCCCAGCAGTGGGATTTTACAGGCTGAAGCGCTACCTAATTAGAACAGCGCTTAGAACATCTTTGTATGAAAATTGCGTAATTCACCAACATCAAAACACGTTTAATAACATTATAATAACGTTTTTAAACCTTATAGACTTCATAATTGTTTAAGAATAGGTTAGGTATAATAACCTCCTCAGTGAGGCTTGATATGCAATGTGGCGACTTTGAACTTTTATCATAAAATAATATTCGCGGTAAATATATTAGGTACGTAATCTCATTGTGTAACATTATATCTAGACAGAGGTACGCGCAAAGAATATTCTTTTAAAAGAATCCCCGCAAATACTTTAATAACTCTGAGGTATTGAATTATAAGAGCGTCTGACCTTTCCATGTTATTTTTGAGTTTAATATGGACTAACTTGACGCAGTGTGCAGTGATCCTGCTTTGTGCTCCGAGGCTTGGGAATTCGATTTTTACAACGTATCTGGGTGTCACGATCACGATGATCACGATTCAGCCTGTAATATCCCACTGTTGGGCATAGGCCTCTTCCCCATGTGGGAGAAGGATCCGAGCTTAATCCACCACGCTGCTCCAATGCGGGTTGGCGGACATATTCCCTACTATGAGTAACGATCGCTATCAGGTGTACATGATAACAACCGGGACCGACGGCTTAACGTGCTCTCCGAGGCACGGCAGGGAGACCCACAAGGACTGCACAAACACCCAGATCACGGGAAACATCTGTATGACCAATACAAATGTTGTCGTGTGCGGGGATCGAACCCGCAACCGCCCGCCCAACAGCCAATCGCAATCCAGTGCTGTGACCGCTGCGCCAACGCGGCGTCACTGGCAGTATCTGGGTGTAGTAATACCACGTAATACATAATGATCGAAAAAAAGGAACAAGTAGTTATGTCAGTTGGCTGTTACAAGACAAGCATTAGGTTGCTTATCTTAGGAAAAGCGACCGTGTGTGTACGGTAAAGATATTTATTTATTATTATTAAATAATAACAAACAGACTGCTCCTCCACGAAGTGGCTCAACGAATGGCTTTGAGTAATAAAATGTTGACTTGCCTATCATCAGTCTGCAGAGTATTGTACAACTGTAATGTTATCATATCCTTGTCTTTAGGCAACATGTACAAATTGACAAAAAAAAATATTGCGCAAAATAATGTAGTAGGTATCACGAAGCTTTCTGTAAAGCTATTTTCATACGTATTATAAGCGATTTTCTACAGTTTTGGTGTACTTTTCATCAAATATTTAAAAGTAAAAACATCATAATATAATGGAATATGAAAAAAAAATCATAAAAGTCACAATTCACAAAAAAATCGTAACTAAATGGTCATAAAATTGCCTAAGTATAGTTTTTAGAAAATCGTAAAGAATGCATATTATTATTGCTAAAATAAATTTTTATTTATGAATAATCTTATACTATTAAACGCGCAATTCTTGTATATATATATATATATATATATATATAGAATCTGAATCTCGGAATCGGCTCCAACAATTTTCGTGAAATTTAGTATAAGTACAGGGGATTTCGGGAGCGAAAAATTGATCTAGCTAGGATTCATTTTTAGAAAATGTCGTTTAATCCCTGTTTTTAGGGAATGAAAAAATGGGTAAAATATTGTTAGATTAGAAAGGAAAATTTCGCAATTGTCACTATAGTATTAATGGCTCAGGTGGGAATTCGGACGGTCGATATTGACCGAGAAAACCATGGTTCAAGTCTCAGTCTCCAGATTAATTCTTTTTTCTTTTTTTTAAATTTCACTCGTGATTTTTTATTTAAATAAAAATGAAATATAAAAATACCGAGAAAAAAAAATAAAATAAAAATACCGAGCTAGGCTCGGTCACCCAGGTACTAACACATTAAATGATATAAAAAATCAATCTAATCAAAAGTGATAAAATGTAGGTACCTACACAAAACAGCAACAGTAGCACTAGTCTTTTGAGAACGAATAATTTAAAATTTTCAATGCATTAATTTTGCCTTCTCGCATATTTTGCGTCTAAGCCTTCTCAGCGCAATTCTTAGTTAATATTATTATGTTATAAACAAAATATTTAGTTTTATCATGTTATTTCATGCATATTCATAAAAGTTTTTGATAACACTACAAATGTTGTAAATTTTAAACGTAATCGAGAAAAAAAAATCATTAATTTGCATATACTTATATAAAACAAATTAAAAAACACCATGAAAAATCTACATCAACAGATAAAATTCTATAGTCTAGGCTAAGCCTCCCGGGACGCATTGAGACAGGTACAATACGGTACAAGCACTAACAATTTAATTACTTAAGCGAACAGTTTGCTTTCAGCTCGGTGTTCGTTTAATAAACTTAGCTTAAAATAATAAACGTAAAGGGGTTTCCTTCCCTAACTTGTTATGCTACTGCGAGAGAAAAGAACATAAAAACTAAATATTAAAAATCTATTTATTTACTTTTTATGTTACTGACTGTAAATGAACAAATGATTCATTACAGTGTATTAAAAATCCTTTTCTTACAGGCCTCCGCGGTGCCTATGCTCAGCAGTGGGGTGTTATAGGCTGAATCGAATGGTCAAACAATTAATATAACGTGAACTACTTGAAATCAAAAACATGCACATACAGACAAACATATAATGACTACCTTGATTTAAATTATTTTTTGTTTGATTGAACTACAACACCCGCAAACTTAATCAATACCTACCTCAAAATAAACTATATTTTTGTTATAACTATATATTTATTATATTAGTATAGATAAACAAAATACTTAGTAAATAACAAAAAGATTAATCTATACTAATATATAAAGCTGAAGAGTTTGTTTGTTTAGTTGTTTGTTTGTTTGTTTGAACGCGGTAATCTCTGGAACTACTGGGCCGATTTGAAAAATTCTTTCAGTGTTAGATAGTTCATTTATCGAGGAAGGCTATAGGCTATGTATCATCACGCTAAGACCGATCCTATTGGTTCACGCCGACGAAGTCGCGCGCAGAAGCTAGTACCTACCATATAAAAATGGTAAATAAACTAGTCAAATACGCCGTCTATCTATCGATCCATGCCGCTATTGGAAAACTAGACTACTACTACTAGAGTCGACGAAGTTTTCTTAATTTTTGATAGATGGCGTTGGAGATAAAAATAAGACAAAAATAATTATCGCCCCCCTTAAATGTTTATTTTAGTTTGTTTTTAGTATTTGTTATTATAGCGGCAACAGAAATACATAATTTGTGAAAATTTCAACTGTCTAACTATCGCCGTTCTTGAGATACAGCCTGGTGACAGACGGACGGACGGACGGACGGACAGCGAAGTCTTAGTAATAGGGTCCCGTTTTTACCCTTTGGGTACGGAACCCTAAAAACTTGTCAGATCTCAATGTAATTTAAATAGGAACAAATGACCTGCGCCACCTTTCGGGAAAGAAAGTTCTCGAAATCGGTCCATCAACATATTATGGACATAAAAAATACAGTCGAATTGATAACCTCGTCCTTTTCGGAAGGTGGTGTTGATCAATTATAAAACTGCTCTAGATTTGTCTACCACCACTTTTTAGTAATAGATAATATATTTTATATGCAACAAGCATAAATAGCTAAAATTCTGTTTGAGTCGATCGGCACATTCTACAATCTAACTCTTTAATAAATTAGGTACATCAAAATTATAAAAGAACTCAATTTAACAAAAAAAAAATTTAAATAAAAATTTTGTAGTATACGAGTAATAATGATTATTATTCCTCGAACACTACAAATTTTTTAAATTTAATGTGATTTTTAGGTGTTATTTGTGATGTTTATCAGACTATCATTAAAATAGGCATTTTAAAGATTATTAGATTTCGAATAAAACAAAAGACTAAGACAACTGAAATATACTCAAGAACAATGCGGGCATAGTTCACAAGATCCTAATCCTTATGTATTGGATTCTCATTCTTAATATTTATCACTTCTTCGAAAACAGAAGTATAAATTACAGATACCTACAATAAATCTTTTTCTAGCTGAGCGTTATCAGAAAAAGAACTTTCTTATAATGAAGTGACGTCGGACGGTCGGTCGCCGGAAATTAGAATTTTCAAACGGACTTCTTACAATGAGTTTAAAAATCCTCATCCAGAATGCGATTTTGATAATGTACGGTCAAAATTACAGTTAGCAAAGAATATGTAAAATTCGACTAAATAAAAAAATTCTTCTTTTATTTTTATCACATAATTAATCATAAGTTTTATTTATATCAATAACGTTTATGTTCTACTTCCAATACAATTAATGAAAACAAGTACAGCAGGTACCCGGTGATAAATATTGAATTTCGAGTTTTCGACCTTTGAAAATAGACAATCGGCTAAATCCAACTTAGTTGAGCGTTATTGTAAAGATACCTTTCTTATTTTATCATAGACAAAAGTATACAATATAGTAGTATTAGTGTGTATAATAAACTTATACATACCCGCTAGCTGAGGCCGAGGGCCAATTTATTAATAATATTAGCTGCTATACATATGTACGTAAAAATTGTACTTACTGAAGGTATTTTCATATGGCTAAAAATAAGAAAGGTCTACTGTGGTAAGGAAAACTGACAATCTAACATCTGTTAGGGGATGTTAAGACTATTATAATTAATAAAACACTTTTTTCTATTAGTGCTTCTTTTTTAAGTGCGCCTTTACACTGGCATTGGGGTAAAATTAAATAAAATAAAAATATGTTTCCATCATGTTTACATATAAATTTATTTATTTGCTAGTAGTTTCGTCATAATCAAAACCATCCATATCTAAACGAAATTGCTTTCTGCTCTCCCTTTTTTCGGAGTGCTGAACTAAGTGCAGTAGGATGTACTTCAGTACTAGGTTCGTTTATGACAGCGGTCTGCAACCTTTTGGAAGGCAAGAGCAACAAGGTGGCAAAGTAAACTAAATTCGGGCCGCACTTGTGATATTAGCCTACATTCTATTCTACCTGATACCTACGTATAATTAGTCATATCCCATACATAATTGTGTTTGCTCGCAAACGAACAAGTAATACAACGTAGGTAGACGAAAAAATAGTCAAGTAAATAATAAATTAATTTGGGTTGTCTGGTAAGAAATGGCTAAATAGCAATAAGTCCACCCATTGTACTTCACAGTCTGTAAATGTCTTTAAATGTGTTGTTTAAAATGTAGTTGTGGTGTACAATAAAGTGTAAATAAATAAAATAAAAAAAATACGCGCTATTACAGATTACTCAAAAAGTTGTAATCGGATCTCGATCTAATTTAAACAAGACTACATGACAAGTATTAGCTTTCGATTAAAGTAAGAATCGTCAAAATCGGTACACCGAGTAAAAAGTTATGCGGTATAATATAACGTAGATCGACGAAAAAGTAGTCAAGTAAATACGCATTATTAGATATAACTCTAAAAGTACTGGTCAGATCCCAATTAAATTTAAATGGGACCACATGACGCGCAACACCTTTCAATTAAAACAAAATTGATCGAAATCGGTCCACCCAGTCAAAAGTTCTGAGCTAACATACATTAAAAAAAATACAGTCGAATTGAGAACCTCCTCCTTTTTCGGAAGTCGGTTAAAAAATGAAAATGGTATTAAATTGTTAAGACATACGGAATTTAATTCGTACACGTAATACTTACACTTACATTATGTTTATATGTTTTTATAGCTAGAAAAATAAACACCGAAAAAACATTCACGGGCCGCAAGTAAGACGGCCTCGGGCCGCGTGTTGCCGACCGCTAGTTTATGATATTGTTCAAAGTTCTTCTTGAAATTACAGTATCATTTGCAACTCACTCTTCAACCTTATTTTAAAAAAAAATACTTATATTTTCATCTTCATTTTTTTTTATCTTACGGCTTCGGTAACAAAATATTTTTAAACACGATTGTCTCTTTCTAAAGATCGATGTGCAATATTTATCGCCAGGCACTATACCTGCAAATCTTTTTCGATCATAATATACATCAAATATGAAAACCAAATATATAACTCAACGTAATTTAAAGCACCTATATATGTACCTATTCAAAACAAAAATTAGTTAGGTATACGTTTTGAAGAAATACCTACCTACGTATTATATTTCGCAAAAATATTTTAATATCTGTATGAAAATTGCCTTTAAAGCAGAACTGTATTTGCCTTAAATTCCGCTTGATTAGCACGCGCTAGACGTTAAATAACCTTGCAAAACAAAACACCCTGAAAACTTCAAGATAAAATAAATTATATACCAAGTCATGAACGATTTCTTAAACAATAGCGTGAGTTTGTACAATTAGAGAGACTGTGAAAAAACATTCATAATTTCAGAAAATCACTAATATTACTGTCTACTTCTCGCCAATGCATAGTCAACAATAGAATCTACCCCTCAGGCGTCAGTTCTATTCTCAGCGGATCTGTCATTGACCCACTTGTGCGGGGGTTGTGGAATTTTTCAACCTATTTTAAATATTTATAAAATTTTAAAACACATCACACTCCAACAATATCAAAATATAATTCGTGTATTTAATTTATTTTGTAATGGTCTAAGAGACGTAGAAGAGCGACCTTCACCGATCTGATAACTCGATGAGACATATTTTTTATAAAAATATATTTTATGAACAAATATGTCTGTGATAACTTGCCTATCGAAAAGTGGTCATAGCTACTTTTAATTTAATTAATTTTTTTTCATCACCTTCACTCATATGATAACCGAATGAGTTTTATCTCAATTGATAGTTTTTAACACACAGAATATGCCTAGGTAGCCTTGCCTACTTATTTTTGGTCATGGCTATCTGGCAAGTAGATGTGAACAGGTAGGTCAATATATACCTACCTATATTCGATACTACATCGATCTGTTCGAATCGAAATTGATATCATAGGTAAGATATTGTAATTACAAAACCAATCATATAGGCTTGCCTGCAAAAACTAAAAAAATAGCCTTGACCACTTTTCGATAGGCAAGTTATCATAGGCATATTTGTTTATAAATTATATTTGATAAAAAATATGTCTCATCAAGTTATCAGATCGGTGGAGGTCGATGTTCCACGTCTCCTCTACTATAATGGATTACTTTTTTTGCACAGAAATCAAATTAAAACATGAATCTAAATTAGGATATTTAGGATAATTGCATAGATAAAAATCTTATTCAATCATCATTCATAAATTATCATAAAAAATGCCTTTGAGGGTAGATAAAGAATAAAATGTAAGGAATGGGTTACAGGGTTGATGAATTCGTATTATTTTTATTTTTGTGTTTCCCACACATGAGCAATGGTGTCGTCTCTCGTCAAAGAATTCATTGTACTCGTAATATGAAACTTTGAATAGTTGGGTGCTGTAAAGGACTGACTATAGACGGCTCCACGGCTGCTTAAAACCGAATAAAATCATATCAAAATTTCGATTCGGCTGGACATCGTGCCATAGCTTAGTTGGCTAGAGCACCGACACGGTATGTCGGGAGTGCGGGTTCGAATCCCACTAGATCGAAATTTTGATATGATAATAAATAACATTTTAGGGTTAATGTATAATAAATAATCATGGCGCAGCCGGTAGGATAACTGGATACTTACATAATTTTGTTTGTTCGCAAACGAAAAAAACCGACTTCAGTTACGTCGACTAGTATAATACAAGGTAGATAGACAAATAAGTAAATTAAATACGCATTCCTAGAGATAACACAAAAAGTAATCATCAGGCCACGATCATATTTACATGACAAGCACAACCTTTCGATAAAAAAATAATCTACGAAATCAGTTCATCCAGTAAAAAGTTCTGAGGTAACATACACAAAAAATGCAGTCAAATTGATAACCTCCTCCTTTAACTCTTTTTTTGAAGTCGGTTAAAAATAGACAAAAACAATTCAATTCAATGTTTCAAACAAAAACAATATCTTTTAATAAGATTGTATTCTGACATTTATATTGTTTTTGTTTCAAATTCGTAACTCATTAAGGTAACTCTCACCATCTAATTAGTTTTGAAAAAAGGATATACCTACCTAGCATTACAAATTAATATAACTTTTCTTATATAAGTAACAACTCACTCAAATAAAATAGCTCAAGACTGAAGTGTTCCTTTTCTCTCATGTTTGCTAACGACCAAATTAATTGTCTCTTGCTTCTAGATATAAAAGAAAATTTATTTTTATACAAAGTTGTAATTACCAAAGAAAGAAAATTTTAAATGGTTTGACTCTCTCTCTTTTCTAATACTGCATTTTTCAAATCAAAGTTACAAATTTTCAATAGAAAATAGCCCGTTGGCGCAGCTTGTAGTGACCCTGCTTTCTGCTCCGGGGGTTGTGGGTTCGATTCCCACCCCGAGTCTGGGTGTAATATAAATATTTATTTATATACGTATTATTTATAAGTATGTTTATCGAAAAAAAAAAAGTACCAGTCGGCTGTTACCTATAACACAAGCACTTAGTTGCTTACTTTAGGAACAGACGACCGTGTGTGTGTATTGTGTAGATATTTATTATATTTATTTATTAAAAACAATAAAATATATATGAAAAAGAAAAAATAAAGTCAGTATAATGATTTTCTTAAGCTTTGATTCTGGTTTGTTTGATTATGATTAATTTTATGAGTAGGTACATTTCATATGAGGCGTTGAGTGTGAAGCATTCATCAATAGCAGTCATTCATATTATTATCTAATATTTTTCACAAAAATAAACTCTAATACGTAAAAATTTTTTAAATATGGATCGACAGATTTATTTTTCATACCCTAAGCTAAGGGTGAGAAACAACCGTAGCTAATGAACGCCTGCAACACCAGGAGTCGCTGTCAACATAGCGCATCCTCAGGAGACAGGAGCTCTGGCTATCTTACTATCCAAAGGAACACAACAAAAAGGAACAACTTGAGAAGTATTTGGGTGTGACTCTTATGGTATGTAAGGTACTTCCCTATTCAGGCTAACACAAAGTTAAGCAACATATTTTCTGTTGTGCCCTACTTCAATATATTACTTTAACTACCCAGGTGATACGAGGAATTTCACCAGCATTTATGTTCACTACTCCGCAAGTAAATATTTGTGTTGTTGATTAATTTATTGTAGCCTAAAATAAAATCTATAAACAAACTACAAAATACGTGGTAGTTGATATAGAAGTACATAATTATGTAGGTAGGTACATAGACAGTTACTTTTAAGACGAAACGAACGACGAACGAACTCTTAACAACATTCTGTAATAAATATAATATTATATGTTGGAACGTTCAAATTTAAATAAGATAGATAAGATTTGTAAACTTTCAACGTAAGTATAATTACTACATAATATCCTATAGGATTTTGCCTCGTAATTCTATCCATTTATAAAGTAATTTAACTTAATGTTTTAATGATTTGATTAAAAATATTTTAAATTTAAATATGTGACTAATGTTAATGTGACGGTGGTAGTAAAACGTTGATGATGTTATATTTTTTATGTCTATACGTTACCAGAAATATTTAAATATAAAAAAAAAACTTTTGCCTTTTCTTTTCACTCGACGTTGATTGCATGTCAGTCAGGCCTAACTAAAAAGAATACATACCCTTATGTTAATAATGTTACGAGTACACAAAAAAAGGAGCTTGCGCCATCTAGCGGGGAGCGGAGGAACCACGTTGTGTGCTGTACAAACCACTTTGTTACAAAGACAACGTGAAAACATCCACTCATTACTAGATGGCGCTAGAGGACATATAGGTGAATGAACTCAGGATCGAGTACACGCACGAAGGTTCTAGAACTGTCTGGGTGTAGGCTCGGCCCGGTATAAAAAGGCCGATTGAGGCCGAGCGGAGTCAGTTCAGTTTGAGCTAACGACGAAGCGACTTCGAAGTGAAGACTAGAAGTGATACCAGCGGAAACCTACGACATTGGCTACGACCTCGGACATTGTTAGTGCTTACTGTGTGTACCTAGTGATTAGTGTTTGTACTTAGTGCGAAGTGTTTGTACCTAGTGCTTGTGTCGGACCTAGTGCTAGTGAATAAAGTCTCTAAAAGAGTCAGAAGGTCTTTCTCTCCAAATCGTTCGAACCCTAACACGTAACAACTGGTGTCGGAAGTGAGATTTGGAGATGCCATTGACTCCGAGAGAGAACCCCAAGGAGGGGGTCAGGACGAGGGCACAACGAACTGCGGATGCCACTGGGGGCCAAGCTCCGCCCACTGTGGGCCAAGCCCCTCCCACTGGCCCCGCCTACCAGGCCACGCCCACTGGCCACGCCCCTCAGGCCCCGCCCACTGGCCCCGCCCACCAGGCCCCGCCCACTGGCCCCGCCCCTCAGGCTCCGCCCACTTTAGCTCAAGCCCCGCCCACTGGCTCCACCCACTTTGCCACGCCCACCGGACAGGCCACGCCCACCAGTGGTACCGTAGCTTCTGACGACCCTCAAGTGGCACTTCAATTAGGAAGTTTGATTGAATTAATGGAACGCAAGTTCAGCGCTTTACAAGAATCACAAGAGGCAATGAAGGAGTCACAAGAACGCAAGCTCAGCGCTTTGCAAGAATCACAAAAGGCAATGAAGGAATCACAAGAACGCAAGCTCAGCGCTTTGCAAGAATCACAAGAACGCAAGCTCAGCGCTTTGCAAGAATCACAAGAACGCAAGTTTAGCGCTTTGCAAGAATCACAGGAAAAAGCGCTTTGGGCTATAAAAGATGTTAGTGACACTGTGTGTAAGCTTCGGAAAGATGTCGACGAAGTGGAAGAACGAGTTACCGGGCTAGGATTGGATGTCGAAAATGTGAAAACCGGCCTCACTGAACTACAGAAGAAAGTAGTACGCCTTGAAACCACGGGAGTTGCGATGTCTAGTGGAACTACCGTAGTGGCGCAAGGACCAAGAGTGAAAGTGCCGCCATACGACGGCACTACTTCATGGAACGCTTATCGTCAGCAATTCCAGACTGTGGCTACTGCCAACGGATGGACGGAAGAACAATGCCTGACCGCTCTCACTGTTGCGCTCAGAGGGCAAGCCTTGTCTGTCTTGGAAGCACTGCCACATACAGGAAATGGGTTTCAAGACCTGATGGAGGCACTTGAATCCAGATACGGGGAGCGACACCTGGAGCACGTGTTCCGTGCCCAGCTGCGTGACAGAGTCCAACGCTCAGGAGAAGGACTACAACAATGGGCGCTGGAAATTGAAAAACTCGTTAGGAAGGCACACCCAGGAGCTGACACCAAGATGGTGGACACAAATATTGTTCAAGCATTTGTCGACGGAATCAAAGACCTGGAAGTCAGAGCTGCAGTGAGGCTTCGTCACCATAGCTCGCTAAAGGAAGCATTGGCGCATGCTTTGGAGGTCGAGGCGGTTCGCCATGACATACGGCAGACTCATAGGATCCGCGAGGTCTCTGAGGAAGTCAAGGAGGTTAAGGCTCCTACGAAGAAAAGATATGGAGTCATGTGCTACAAGTGTGGCGAGAGGGGCCATCTCCAGCTCGACTGCCCGCAGAAGGAGACCCATCTGGCAAGGATGAAAAGGATCGAGGATCAAATGGAAGAGCTGAAGAAGCAAGGGGCTTCGTCCCCTGCCCGGGATCAGGGAAACGAATAGAAGCCAGGACTAAGGGGCGAGTACTGGCTGACGCGGAGGAAGCCCCGATAACCGTTATCTCCCAGGCATGCAGCGGGAATAGTCTTGCGATTCAGGGGACCATTAATGGGACGGATTGCAAAATGACTCTAGACACAGGAGCCTCTAGAACAATAGTGAACCCAGATCTGGTAAAAGCCGCAAGGGGACACAAGAGGAGAGTTAACTGTCGGCTTCTTACGGCCTCCGGTCAGCCAATACCCGTCCTGGGAGAAATGTCAGTTACGATGGATGTAGGGGGGTCCTCATACTCCCATGACGTTATCGTGGCTGAGATTATGGATGATTGCATCTTGGGATTGGATTTCATGAAGAAACACAACTGCAGAATTAATGTCGCTGACGGAGTTTTCAGGTGTGGTGAAGAAGAAATCTTCATTCTCGGAGGTGCCTGCGGGAAAGTCGCATGCATAAGGAAAGTCATTATACCTGGACGAGCGGAAGCTCAGGTGCTGGTGAAACTGCCGCCAGCTGGAAAGCAGAAGTCAAACAGATGCGTGTTGATCGAAGACACACCTAACAAGACGTCGGCACAAAAACTGATGACGGCGAGAACCCTTGTTAGTGGAAGCAGTAACGCTGTGGTCAAGGTTGTTAATCTTGGTGATCGCGAGATCTGCTTGAACAAAGGTGACGTCATTGGAAAGTGCGAGGAAGTCGTCTGGATGAAAAAGTGTAGTTCGATAACAAGCGCGGACTCAGCAAACAGCAACAACTACGGAATAGTGACTGAGCTGCTCGACGACTGCAAGAGTAACCTAACTTATTCGCAGGGCATGAAAGCTAAGAAGTTTTTACAGCGCTACGCGAATATCTTCTCCAGTCACGATGGGGACCTTGGAAGAACGTCAGTGGTTCAACACAGGATAGATACCGGAAGCGAGAGACCCATTCGTCAACGAGCAAGACGGATACCAATCGCTAAGGAAAAAGAAGTTGAAGGCCTTTTGGAGGACATGAGAAGGAATAAGATTATTGAACCGTCTGCAAGTCCGTGGTGCTCGCCTGTTGTATTAGTGAAGAAGAAAGATGGCAGCACGAGGTTTTGTGTGGACTATAGGCGTCTCAATGATGTCTCCAAGAAGGACAGTTATCCGTTACCTCGAATCGACGACACTTTGGATACCCTGAGTGGCATGAAATGGTTTTCGACCCTAGACCTGAAATCTGGATACTGGCAGGTGGAAATTCATCCAGAAGACAAGGAGAAGACAGCTTTCTCGACCGGTAAAGGTTTATGGCAATTTAACGTCATGCCCTTCGGATTGTGCAACGCACCTGCCACATTCGAGCGACTCATGGAGTGTGTACTAGCAGGCTTAGTGGGAGAGGCTTGCTTGGTCTACTTAGATGACGTCATCATTATCGGCCGTGACTTCGAGGACCATTTGCAAAACTTGGAGCGAGTTTTCGCCAAAATAGAGGGGGCCAAATTAAAGCTGAACCCGAAAAAGTGTCGTTTATTCAGGAATAAGGTCAATTATCTCGGCCATGTTATCTCCAGTGATGGAATCCAGACAGACCCGGAAAAACTGGAAGCAGTTCAAAAATGGCCTACCCCTAAGGACAAAACCGAAGTGCGGGCATTCCTCGGCCTATGCTCATACTACAGGCGTTTTGTTAAGGGATTCTCAGAGATAGCCAAGCCATTACATCGGCTGACAGAAGATAAACGACAATTTAGTTGGGATGAGACTTGTGAAGATTCCTTTCGGAAACTGAAGAGACATCTGTGTGAAACACCAATCCTGGGATATCCACAAACTGAAGGTCAGTTTATAGTCGACACGGATGCAAGCAACACGGCTATTGGAGGGGTGTTATCTCAAAAACAGGGTGAAAGAGAAGTTGTTATTGCATATTTCAGCAAATCTTTATCCAAGCCAGAGAGAAACTACTGTGTAACAAGGAGAGAACTCTTGGCTGTTGTAAAGACGCTACAACATTTCAACAAATATCTCATCGGCAGACAGTTTTTACTGCGAACTGATCACGCAGCCTTGAAGTGGTTACTGCAATTCAAGAACCCCGAAGGGCAAGTAGCTCGATGGATTGAACAGCTTCAGGAGTATGACTTCAAGACGGAACACCGCAGCGGAAATATGCATGGGAACGCTGACGCACTCTCACGAAGGCCGTGTTCCGAAGACTGCAAACATTGTGTTAAGCAGGAATCTAATGAAGTAACATTAAAGCTAACGAGAACATGTCCTTTGGGTCTCTGGGAGAATGATGCTATGAGGGAGGCTCAAGAAAGAGATGACGACCTTCGGCACATCATCACATGGAAGAAACGGGGTGAAGTAAAACCAATCTGGAGTGAGGTTGCACCCACTGGCGCTGTCACTAAGGCGTACTGGGCGCAATGGGACAGTCTGATACTTCAAAACGGAATACTCTACCGGAAATGGGAGAAGACTAACGGTAGAGAGTTCCATCTTCAGATAATTGTCCCAAGAGCGAGAGTACCAGATGTTCTCCGTGAAGTACATGATGGCGTATCAGGAGGTCATCTAGGTGTCAAGAGGACTTTAACAAAAGTGCGAGAACGATTCTACTGGTTGCATTGTCGAGATGATGTACAGGATTGGTGCCGCAAATGTACTACTTGCGCTGCTGTAAAAGGACCACAGACCAGGAGCCGTGGGAAGCTGCGGCTGTATAACGTCGGTGCACCGTGGGAACGAATTGCAGTTGACGTAGCTGGGCCATTTCTGGTAACGGAATCGGGGAACAAGTATTTTATGGTCGTCATTGACTACTTCACCAAATGGCCCGAAGTGTTCGCCATACCGAACCAAGAAGCTACAACAGTCGCTTCTAAAGCTAGTCGAAGAAGTGATATGTCGCTTTGGTGTGCCTCTAGAAATCCATTCTGATCAGGGCAGGAACTTCGAATCGCAAGTGTTCCAGGAAGTGTGCAGAATTTTGGACATGCATAAGACGAGGACCACCGCGTACCATCCACAGTCCGATGGAATGGTTGAGAGATTTAACCAGACCCTTGAGAGACATTTGGCGAAATTAGTAGACGACAAACAAAAGGATTGGGACAAGTATATACCACTCTTCCTTCTGTCGTACCGAACCGCCGAGCATGAGAGCATAAAAGCTACCCCGGCGTATGTCAATTACGGTAGAGAACTACGAATACCAGTAGACCTATTGACAGGAGGGTCACCGGAGGGACCAGAGACCGTACAAGACTATGTCAGCAATTTAAGGGAAAAAATGCGCTACATACACGCCTTGGTCCGGGAAAATGGGTTACAGTCAAGTGAGAACATGAAAACCAGATATGACCGGAAATCGAACACAAGAGGCTTCGAGGAAGGGTCACTAGTGTGGCTGCATAACCCAACCCGCCGGAAAGGGAAATCTCCAAAGTTGCAGACCAAGTGGGACGGTCCATACAAAGTGGTTACCCGAATGAATGATGTGACTTATAGAATTCAAAAGCAACCAAGAGGGACATTCAAAGTGGTACACATAGACCGTCTGGCGCGTTACCATGGCAGTAACAACGATGCTCGGGACGAGCATCTCTAAGAGGGGAGTAGTGTTACGAGTACACAAAAAAAGGAGCTTGCGCCATCTAGCGGGGAGCGGAGGAACCACGTTGTGTGCTGTACAAACCACTTTGTTACAAAGACAACGTGAAAACATCCACTCATTACTAGATGGCGCTAGAGGACATATAGGTGAATGAACTCAGGATCGAGTACACGCACGAACGTTCTAGAACTGTCTGGGTGTAGGCTCGGCCCGGTATAAAAAGGCCGATTGAGGCCGAGCGGAGTCAGTTCAGTTTGAGCTAACGACGAAGCGACTTCGAAGTGAAGACTAGAAGTGATACCAGCGGAAACCTACGACATTGGCTACGACCTCGGACATTGTTAGTGCTTACTGTGTGTACCTAGTGATTAGTGTTTGTACTTAGTGCGAAGTGTTTGTACCTAGTGCTTGTGTCGGACCTAGTGCTAGTGAATAAAGTCTCTAAAAGAGTCAGAAGGTCTTTCTCTCCAAATCGTTCGAACCCTAACACGTAACAATAAGTAGACCCACATGCGAAACATATAACGAGTATAGTTTTTAGAGTTAAAAGTTTTTAATTTTAACGACATCATCATTGAACGACATCAAAAAACTGAAAGTTAAAACATACAAAACATCTTACGGTTAAAGATTTAAAATAACTATAATACCATAACAATAGCTAAAATTTTGGTCACTAATAAAGTATAACAAATAATTAATTAATATAACAGTGTGGTTGAAAAATTGTAAACAAAATTTGTAATTTTATTAGATAGATATTTGTGAAAAATATACACAAAACACTTTCTGAACCCATCTATAAATATTTGACAACCAATTGACAACGTTTTTGACAAAAGACATTTTCCCCGCTGGGAACATTTTGTATTGGAAAATTAAATCGTCGTTTTTAGTATTTTCCGTTACATATTATTTATGTTTAAACCTTCCCTGAACTTCCACAAACATTTCAAGATGAAAATTAGCCAAATTGGCCCAGTCATTTTTGAGTTTTAGCGAGACTAACGAACAGCAATTGATTTTTATATATATAGATATTCGGCTAGAGAAAATGTGTGTCAATTTTGCATATGTAGGTATACACTTGTTTTTATATTCTGTAATTGATAAACGTAAAGAGATTGTACATACAAGAATACAATAAAAATGTTATATACGTAGATCGAAGCACCACAGGAAGTATTTCCCGCTGTTTTCGTCTAAGAAACCGATAGAAACAAAACGTGTCGAGCAATATAGGTAACAGCGAATATTGCAAAGGCTTTTATGCATTCATCTGCAAAGCATTACCGTAAGCTTTTTGGAATTTAGGTTACAAACTATCCTTCGAGCTTTCCTCTTACAGGATGATTGTTATATTATATGATAAATACACATTACCTTTCACTAAAATATCGCATATACTTATATAATATTATATATAGGTATAATTTTATAATTATACCTATATAGGTAAAAATTATATATAGTATTGTGATTTTTTGATTTTTAAGCAATGGTCATTATAACACAACATTGAAGGACAAAATTAGAATATTTTAAACAATGATAATCAGTATTGCTTAAAATATTCTAATTTTAACATAAAAAAATAATTCACAAATTGCCGAAGATCTATCGTTAATTTCATTCAAAAAAAGATGAAAAATTATAACATTTTTAATAGTTTAGACAGATTTTAACATTTCACGAACACACGATTCAGCCTGCAATATCCCACTGTTGGGCATAGGCCTCTTCCCCATGTAGGAAAAGGATCGGAGCTTAATCCACCACGCTGCTCCAATGCGGGTTGGCGGATGATTTTAACATTTGAATTAGTCTTATCCATCGCAAATGTAGTGATTCAGAGAAGACATTTTATTTTAGAATATTTAAGTAGCATTACAGAAATAAACAAATACCTAATGTACGGTTAAGAGGACGAGTCGGAACACGTTTAGAAGGGACTCGTGCACTGGAGGCTGAGTAGCTTGTTATTAAATAAGTTTTATCGACCTGGCCGACTACGCCCTCGCGGCTTTTTGTTTCAAGCCCCTAACTTTTATTGCGATGTGATCGACAGTAAATGTTATCCTAAATCGACAGCGAAATAAGCTTTCAATTTAATTTCATAATACGTAAATCCTGTTACATAACGATATTATTGAATTCAAAAATTAAGAAATAATTAGTTAATTACATTTTGTTTGAATTTATTGATAATAACCCGTAGTTTCTCTCTACGGAAAATTATGCTGCATCGAAGGAATTTAAAGGATTGTGTTTTTTTCTGTGACTGCGACAATAAAGTGTCTACAAAAATATCTGCAGACATTCAGTAGATATAGATAACATTTTTCTTTCAAAATAAAAATTACCAAACTAAAAACATAGTCTACAATCTACATAGACCTGTGTTTAAATCAGGTTAATCAGCGTGTCATGCTTTAGAATATTACCTACCGCCCGCGATACCTTATTTAAGAATCCACATAAAAGATAATATTGCATCATTTGCATTGTTATGAAGAAAACTGAGCCATAGATTTTAATTTAACAAGTGAAAGTTTTAAGCAATTAATTGGATATTAAGAAATTAAATATGTAGGTATAATTCCTTGTTTTAAAAGGGTAAACATTTTTGTACTTAGATATAGCATTTTTTTAAATATTATCTAGTAGTATTTTTTACCAAGCAATTGTTTGTGATTAAACCTATGTTGATCCGCTGCAAGCTGCTCCGGTAATTTAATTTGTAGCTCCTACAATAGGAACGATCAGCAGAAATTACAATACTTCGTTCTCAGACGAGTTTCAACAAAACTTTACTTTTATACTAAATTGGACCCACAAAATCTATCAACCTAGGGGGCATCCATTAATTACATGAGTTATTTTTCGATCAGTTTAGACACCTCTCCGCCTTAGGTGAGATTTAGTGAGATTTGCCTGGACCCCCCCCCCCCCCTCCCCTTACGTGAGATTGACGCTGAATATACTTAATAGAGATTGACGGGAAATAATAAACTGTTCAAGTATACTATAGTTAATTTACTTAAAATCAATAAAATTCAAAGCAAAAACTAAATGATTTTAACAACCATGAGATTAATTTTAGCGGGCAAAACGAACACTAAAAATATATTTTTTTAATATAAGTACATTATATCTGTAATATTTTATACTAGCTTCTGCGCGCGACTTCGTCGGCGTGGACTCCGCTCCTTTTGGTCTTAGCGTGATGACACATAGCCTATAGTCTTCCTCGATAAATGGGCTATCTAACACTGAAAGAATTTTTCAAATCGGCCCAGTAGTTCCAGAGATTACCGCGTTCAAATAAACAAACAAACAAACAAACAACCAAACAAACAAATTCTTCAGCTTTATATATTAGTAAGTATAGATTTTTTGAAGTTGATGTGAGATTTTCGATTATCCCCCCTCAGTTTAAATGAGATTTCGTGAGATTTCATTGGACATCTCCCCCCATTCTTAGCTCACGTAATTAATGGATGTCCCCTTATTACATAGAAATTCAATATTCAATGACAATATACAATGACAGCTTTCTTGTTTTTTACCTTTAATCGTCGGTGCTACGAAAAAGCCATACATAATCTATATTATTATATACAAGAGATTTCCACCCATTGACTCATCACGATATCTCTGGAACCATAAGGCGTAGAGACTTGAATTTTGGTAGGAATATTCCTTTCGCCGAGTAGAGGTCAGCTAAGAACGGGTTTCACGAAATTCCAACCACAAGAGGGGGTTTGCGGGGGTTAATAACATATACGGCTAAACAACGTTTGCGGGGTCAGCTAGTAATTATATATATAAAAATCTATTTCAATTTACACTAAAATTGATTTCGTAGTTAATTTAAAAGTTTTGAATGTCTGCCTCAATGCAAATCAGAGTTGTTCAACAGTCTTTCAAGAGTTCAAAGAGAACAAACTTGAGTTTTCCATTCGTAATACTTTGTAGTAATACGGTTCATGATTGATTTTTATATAAGTTGACACCCTTCGTTTTCTCTACTTTATAGTTAGCGAAATTTTCTAAAATAAAAACAATGACGATTTTTGATAGACTTAAAAACTATCAAATTCGGAATATTTCTTTTAATATACCTACCTATGTGATAATGGTGATAAATAGATTGAACACTGACACCAACATTATTTATACGATTATACGACAACATTTTAATATTTAATAAGCCTGAAACGAGGTTTATGAGACAATAAATTATGTAAGTGGTAATCTGCATCAATATCTCACAGCGAGCCGTTAGTTAAGTTTTAGTACGCATCAATATGCTGAGGGCACGCTCGGTCCGCCGTCATACTGTCTACTCCGCTGCGTTCCTCTATTCCGTAATTTATTATTGTAAGCCTCTATAACTAAGTAGGTAACTACATTGTTCAAAAATGTTTTTTTTTTCAATTGCATTTAAATGTTTATAGAAATACTAGATGACCCAGCAAACGTTGTTTTGCCATACCTAATATATATTATTAATCTCCTTAATCTCCCCTCCCTTGTAACTTAAGGGTATAAATAAAAAGCGTGTAAAAACAGATGTTGGTCGATTCTCAGACCAGGTCCAGCCGTTTCGGAGGAGTAGGTGTTGTTTGTATAGGCAAGTTATCATAGACATATTTGTTCATAAATTATATTTGATAAAAAATATGTCTCATCGAGTTATCAGATCGGTGAAGGTCGCTCTTCCACGTCTCTTAGACCAATATTATTCCACTCAACTTTTAACACAATTTCAGCAAAGTCGATCGACTCGCTCAGTCTGACATTAGGTACACATTTCCTGTAGAATTTGTACCTAATTGCTTCACCTTTTGGTTGCTAGTACAAATCGAATATTTCGTTCTTAATTTTAAACTTATTTCTGTTTTACCTGAAACCTTTTTTCATGGAAGTTTAAACGTATGATAATGTTTAAATTATTCGATTTTCTTACCACTCTTTTTAAAGTGCGAAGGGTACAAAAGTTTCTAAGTTGTAGGCCCCAGGCAACAAAACATTGTAAAGATAAGGCACGCACGCACAAACGCTACTACGAATTTCACAAACCCCCACAACATGCGGCTTTACTTAAAAATATTTTTATTTTCAAGTACGTTTTAGTACCTATTTACGTTTAGTAGGTTTATATTAATTCGACGTACTTAAGATAGCATACATAACTTATAATGAAGGAAGGGTGGTTATAACCATAGCGCATTTACAAAATATGTACTAAAAGCCTAGACATTTTGAAAGCACATTCGAATTAGGTGTCCGCTTTGACGGCTCGCCAATGGAAATAGCAATCACATTCGGCAATTTTTGAATTTTCGGAACGTGTTCCTCAAACTAATGATACTTTAAAGGTCTTGGTCTAAGATCCGAGAAGGTAAATCTTCCCTCATCTGTTAATTAGATGAAACTATTTTTTATAGGCAGATTTCAATATTGTGAATGTATAAAAAAAACCTCTGCCACCCTACGCCTGCTACAATTGATAATACTTAATTAGTTAATCAGTATTTTTTTATGATCTTTTCCCTCTCATGTTAATTACATGTAGTAAGCTAAAACCGGCAATATTTTATATTATATACCTTACTGTAGTAGGCACCCATCTCTATGATTGCTATACTTACCTGCAGCCAGGTCAGAAAAGGTAGATAAATGTAGATTATTACCCTCACATGTTAATTAAAAAATCCAAGTACAATAATAAACGGCGGCGAATTCTAAACATAATAATGTTTGGCTGCCGTATTAAAAGCTGATGCAGCCAAAGATAAATATGGTCTAATATCCGAGATAGCTAAATATTCCCTCATCTGTTAATTAGATGAAACAATTTTTTATAGGCTGATTTCAATATTGTGAATTTATATAAACAACTTCTGCCACCCTAAGCCTGCTACAATTAATAATACTTAATTAGTTAATCAGTATTTTTTATGATATTTTCCCTCTCATGTTAATTACATGTAGTAAGCTAAAACCGGCAATATTTTATATTATATACCTTACTGTAGTAGGCACCCATCTCTATGATTGCTATACTTACCTGCAGCCAGGTCAGAAAAGGTAGATGAATGTAGATTATTACCCTCACATGTTAATTAAAAAATCCAAGTGCAATAATAAACGGCGTCGAATTCTATACATAATAATGTTTGGCTGCCGTATTAAAAGCTGGTGCAGCCAAAGATAAATAGTAAAAAGATACAATTTATGATGACTATGGGAGCTCATTGCGAAGAGTGAGACACAATAATACTAATTCCTTCAACGAAAAGAGACAGCGTAAAATTCATGCGCGCGCATCACAGGCTCAACATACTAGAAAATTCGCGAATTCGAAATTTCGAATATTAAAGAAAAATGTATACTTGAATAGAGAGAGAGAGAGAGAGATGATGAGAATTGGAGTAAGTATAAGAAAGTAATTTTTTAATTTACGGAATAATGTGCAGTATTAAAAAACATATAATTATGCTTTTAAGTTACCCTTACCGTGAAATTTTCTTGATGGTTCAATTATTTTTTTTTATACATATAGTTCTTTAATTATAATTCTGATACGGTGAAATTAAATTTTTTTTTAAAACAAACAATATATTTGTTTCATTTATTATTATACATACCATTATTATAAACATATTACAAACAGAAAATTAGTGAAATCAAATTTTGTTGGAAATAATTGTAAGGCGAAAATCAATTATTTTAGTCCGGGGTCCCTAGTACATTTTTTTCACCTGATTAGAATCAAGCTAATTTTCCGGGAGTAGCTTCATTTTGATGAGACGAACAAAAAATTCCTCTACGAAAACTCTCGATTGTTGTAGGTAATAGAGTTAGCAGGAGATAGAGCAGCAGTGACCGTAGGACCGGGATAACGTGCCACGCAAATGTAGGACAATATTACCATTAAATTATATAAATATTTACTAACTAAAAGAAAAAAAATCATTTGGTTAGTAATAATATTTGATTTGATGACAAAAAAATCAAAAAATAAATAAATTTTTGATCGTTGATATGATGACAAAAAATAAATAAAAAATAAATAAATTTTTGATAACCTCGTAATCAAAAATTAAAAAATCTACTCCCGGAAAATTAGCTTGATACTAATCAGGTGAAAAAAATGTACTAGGGATTTCGAAAATTTCGAAATTTCGAATTTTCTAGTATGTTTAAATGAGCCTGTGATGCGCGCGCATGAATTTAACGCTGTCTCTTTTCGTTGAAGGAATTAGTATTATTTTGTCTCTCTCTTTGCAATGAGCTCCCATAGTCATCATAATTTTTTTCTTTTTACTATTTATCTTTGGCTGCATCAGCTTTTAATACGGCAGCCAAACATTATTATGTTTAGAATTCGCCGCCGTTTATTATTGTACTTGGATTTTTTAATTAACATGTGAGGGAAATAATCTACATTTATCTACCTTTTCTGACCTGGCTGCAGGTAAGTATAGCAATCATAGAGATGGGTGCCTTCTACAGTAAGGTATATAATATAAAATATTGCCGGTTTTAGCTTACTACATGTAATTAACATGAGAGGGAAAAGATCGTAAAAAAATACTGATTAACTAATTAAGTATTATCAATTGTATCAGGCGTAGGGTGGCAGAGGTTTTTTTTATAAATTCACAATATTGAAATAAGCCTATAAAAATTGTTTCATTTAATTAACAGATGAGGGAAGATTTTGTTATATTCCGGATCTTAGACCATCTTTCAATTACACTTAAGAGATTAGATAGTAATTAACGTCATTAATATACGAAATTTAACATTTTAAAAATAATATACTGTTACGTGTTAGGGTTCGAACGATTTGGAGAGAAAGACCTTCTGACTCTTTTAGAGACTTTATTCACTAGCACTAGGTCCGACACAAGCACTAGGTACAAACACTTCGCACTAAGTACAAACACTAATCACTAGGTACACACAGTAAGCACTAACAATGTCCGAGGTCGTAGCCAATGTCGTAGGTTTCCGCTGGTATCACTTCTTGATCACTAGTATTCACTTCGAAGTCGCTTCGTCGTTAGCTCAAACTGAACTGACTCCGCTCGGCCTCAATCGGCCTTTTTATACCGGGCCGAGCCTAAACCCAGACAGTTCTAGAACCTTCGTGCGTGTACTCGATCCTGAGTTCATTCACCTATATGTCCTCTAGCGCCATCTAGTATTGAGTGGATGTTTCACGTTGTCTTTGTAACAAAGTGGTTTGTACAGCACACAACGTGGTTCCTCCGCTCCCCGCTAGATGGCGCAAGCTCCTTTTTTTTTTTGTGTACTCGTAACACTACTCCCCTCTTAGAGATGCTCGTCCCGAGCATCGTTGTTACTGCCATGGTAACGCGCCAGATGTCTATGTGTACCACTTTGAATGTCCCTCTTGGTTGCTTTTGAATTCTATAAGTCACATCATTCATTCGGGTAACCACTTTGTATGGACCGTCCCACTTGGTCTGCAACTTTGGAGATTTCCCTTTCCGACGGGTTGGGTTATGCAGCCACACCAACGACCCTTCCTCGAAGCCGCTTGTGTTCGATTTCCGGTCGTTAATAGTCCCCTGTGTCGTAAGACTATTCCCGCTGCATGCCTGGAGGATAACAGTTTTCAGGGTTTCCACCGCGTCAGCCAGAACTCGTCTCTTAGTTCTAGCTTTCATTCGTTTCCCTTGATCCCGGGCAGGGAACGAAGCCCTTTGCTTTTTCAGCTCCTCTATTTGTTCCTCGATCCTTTTCATCCTTGCCCTCTGGGTCTTCTTCTGCGCGCAATTGAGCTGAAGATGACCCCTCTCGCCGCACTTGTAGCACATGACACCAGAACGTTTCTTCGTAGGAGCCTTAACCTCCTTCTGCGGGCAGTTGAGCTGAAGATGGCCCCTCTCGCCACACTTGTAGCACATGACACCAGAACGTTTCTTCGTAGGAGCCTTAACCTCCTTCTGCGGGCAGTTGAGCTGAAGATGGCCCCTCTCGCCGCACTTGTAGCACATGACTCCATAACTTTTCTTCGTAGGAGCCTTAACCACCTTGACTACCTCAGAGACCTCACGGATCTTATGGGTCTGCCGTATGTCATGGCGAACAGCCTCGACCTCCAAAGCATGCGCCAATGCTTCCTTTAGCGAGGTATGGTGACGAAGCCTCACTGCAGCTCTGACTTCCAGGTCTTTGATTCCGTCGACAAATGCTTGCACAATATTTGTGTCCACCATCTTGGTGTCGGCTCCTGGGTGTGCCTTCCTGACGAGTTTTTCAATTTCCAGCGCCCATTGTTGAAGTCCTTCTCCTGAGCGTTGGACTCTGTCACGCAGTTGGGCACGAAACACGTGTTCCAGGTGTCGCTCCCCGTATCTGGATTCAAGTGCCTCCATCAGGTCTTGAAACCCATTTCCTGTATGTGGCAGTGCTTCCAAGACAGACAAGGCTTGCCCTCTGAGCGCAACAGTGAGAGCGGTCAGGCATTGTTCTTCCGTCCATCCGTTGGCAGTAGCAACAGTCTGGAATTGCTGACGATAAGCGTTCCACGAAGTAGTGCCGTCGTATGGCGGCACTTTCACTCTTGGTCCTTGCGCCACTACGGTAGTTCCACTAGACATCACAACTCCCGTGGTTTCGAGGCGTACTACTTTCTTCTGTAATTCCGTGAGGCCGGTTTTCACATTTTCGACATCCAATCCTAACCCGGTAACTCGTTCTTCCACTTCGTCGACATCTTTTCGGAGCTTACCCACCGTGTCACTAACGTCTTTTATAGCCAAAAGCGCTTTTTCTTGGAGGTTTTTTTGTTGCTCTTGCGATTCTTGCAAAGCGCTGAACTTGCGTTCTTGTGACTCGAACTTGCGTTCTTGTGATTCCTGCATTGCCTTCTGTGATTCTTTCATTGCCTCTTGTGATTCTTTCATTGCCTTCATTAACTCAAATAAACTTCCTAATTGAAGTGCCACTTGAGGGTCGTTAGAAGCTACGGTACCACTGGTAGGCGTGGCCTGTCCGGTGGGCGTGGCAAGGTGGGTGGAGCCAGTGGGCGGGGCTTGAGCCAAAGTGGGCGGAGCCTGAGGGGCGTGGTCAGTGGGCGGGGCCTGGTGGGCGGGGCCAGTGGGCGTGGCCTGGTAGGCGGGGCCAGTGGGCGGGGCTTGGCCCACAGTGGGGGGGGCTTGGCCCCCAGTGGCATCCGCAGTTCGTTGTGCCCTCGTCCTGACCCCCTCCTTGGGGTTCTCTCTCGGAGTCAATGGCATCTCCAAATCTCACTTCCGACACCAGTTGTTACGTGTTAGGGTTCGAACGATTTGGAGAGAAAGACCTTCTGACTCTTTTAGAGACTTTATTCACTAGCACTAGGTCCGACACAAGCACTAGGTACAAACACTTCGCACTAAGTACAAACACTAATCACTAGGTACACACAGTAAGCACTAACAATGTCCGAGGTCGTAGCCAATGTCGTAGGTTTCCGCTGGTATCACTTCTTGATCACTAGTATTCACTTCGAAGTCGCTTCGTCGTTAGCTCAAACTGAACTGACTCCGCTCGGCCTCAATCGGCCTTTTTATACCGGGCCGAGCCTAAACCCAGACAGTTCTAGAACCTTCGTGCGTGTACTCGATCCTGAGTTCATTCACCTATATGTCCTCTAGCGCCATCTAGTATTGAGTGGATGTTTCACGTTGTCTTTGTAACAAAGTGGTTTGTACAGCACACAACGTGGTTCCTCCGCTCCCCGCTAGATGGCGCAAGCTCCTTTTTTTTTTTGTGTACTCGTAACAATACGAAAATCTTATTATTGAATCGCTGACTCAAGATTTGTCACTAAACACGTTTTCAATTAGGGAAACCACTTCAAAGTGGAACTTAAAATCGATGACACTTTATAAGAAACTAGCTTCTGCGCGCGACTTCGTCGGCGTGGACTCCGCTGCTATTGGTCTTAGCGTGATGATACATAGCCTATAGCCTTCCTCGATAATCGGCTATCTAACACTGAAAGAATTTTTCAAATCGGCCCAGTAGTTCCAGAGATTACCGCGTTCAAACAAACAAACAAACAAACTCTTCAACTTTATATATTACTTATATTAGTATAGATTTAAGAGCTTTAAGCAAGTCAATTTATAAAGCAAACGTTTCATAAATTAACTGTGGGCTGCGGCTTTGTATGACAAATATAAATAACAAAATAACCCTTACCTATACGTTGAAAAAAGCCCAATGTTTTCTTACCAAAAGCGCAAATTGTACCGTTTCTTTTTTTTAACTACAAATATATATGAGAAGGCTTTCGTAGAAACTTTCGTTGCTTCGCTTCACCTATTAAATGTTGAATTTACACAAATGCTGAAACAACTGTTTATTTTAATCACATGTCTAGGTACATATCTATAATCTACCTATATATTAATACGTGAAGCAAAAACTTTGTACCCCTGGACCCTGCCATGGCCTGGGCCTGGGTATGACATTTCGCACACTTATAATGTAATATATAGTGAAGGAGTGCAGAATGCTAATATTTTTTTTTAAATTATGCATAAAAATATATTAAATCCACATTAAACAAAAAAACCATTACACAAACACACACACACACACACACACACACACACACACACACACACACAGAGAGAGAGAGAGAGAGAGAGAGACAGATATTATACTGTTTTGTTGATTGTCAAAGACTGTAGGCAAATCGTTAAAAAATAATTAATTAAGTAAATAAAAAATAAAATAAATTTAAATATGGTCGAATTTCGACCTCTGGGCGTGTGGAGTTTCTAAAAAGGGTAGAGCACGATATAATTTCTTCTTTAATCAGAAGATCATTAAACATTTTATACGTTGTAAAATTGTAAGACTAGTAATTACATTTTTCAGTGTATTATTTTTAATAGAATATATGTAATCAGCCCGATATTTTGCACGCTACTGACTACTACATGATACGAAACCCTAGCATCGTTATAATTACTATAATCTTGTACTGAATAATAAGCTTTAACAAACAAAACCTTTAAAAAAATTATTTCGTGGTAAAAAAATATATTTGCGGGACTTTATAAATAAGAATAGTTTGAAATGTTATTGTTATTTTAATACTGAGATGCTATGATTTGTTTACTATTTATTTTTTAGACACTTCTTTTGCAGTTAGTCTTTATAGGCCAGTAAATAAAGCATTTAACCTCGCACTAAATTTCCGATCCAATTTTAATTATTTTTTTTTTGGTTATGGGTCACTGACTGACCATAAAAACACAAAATGCTAACAGATCCAGGTGGAGCTTCGATCGCAATCTTAAAGAAAAGTTTTTGGCCGATATCTCGGAAACTATCCACTTTAGGGCAAAAGTTATTCAGACCTTTTATGTAGAGATTAAAATTTTGCATCTTTTATTATTTGTAAACTTTTTTGTAAAACTTACAAAAAAAATCAACAAACTACCTAATTTAAAAAAATATCCCGATTATTTATGTACTTAAAAATTCATAGTTCATTTCCTTATCTGCAATAGTACTAATTAACTTTTTTATATTTCATTTTATTATATTTCGTACAACTAAAAAATATAAAGTAATTATTTTATTTTCGGATGCATTTCTACATTAAACATTTTATAACTCAAAAAGTATGGATATTAGAAAAAAAAGTTTTAAACAAAAGTTGTAGAAAATAAAGTTATCTTAAAAAATGGGTAGATGCATTTTATTGATTAATCCAATATTTTAAGAGTTATTGGCCAAAAATGAAAAACGGGTTCATTAAATGGGCCATAAATGGTAAACGGTATAAGTTAAGAAAAAAATAAAATTGGATCGGAAATTTAGTGCGAGGTTGACCGGAAAAAACGGCTTTATTTACTGGCCTATTACGAGTCAGTTCAAATAGAAATATAGAACATGAAATAAAATACACGTCACACGTTTTACGTTAAGGCGAAAGTAATTGATATTCGGTTGTAAAATTGTTGACTGGAATTTTCATGCGGTGAATTATAAAATACTCAAACTTTCTTACTTTGCGCTTAATTAACAACAATTATTATGTGACTTTTGCTATATATCTAATTGTTATATATTTGAGTTTTGTTGAGACGTTCGAAATAATTATGACAATCCCACTTAACTTTGTATCTAAATCAATACTTAAATTTTTCGGAAACACGTTACATTACAATAGGTAACACTAAAATAAGAAAAATAGAGGTTTCAACAAATACATAATTAGGTATATTCAAATAAAATAAACAGGGTTGGTCTATAAAATTGTCTCTATATTTCTGTTATCAAAGTAAATAGGCATAACTCGCAACAGAAATTGGAAATCGACCTCAATCGCTGCATGGTGGTTCGTAACCACAAGCCGCAGACAACAGGCATAACACAAAGATATTACTGACCCATAATAGCCTTATACATACAAGGGACGACTAATTTTTGAATAAGTAGGTACCTACTTCGATATTATTTTGTAGTAAACCAGAATTTCTAAAAATGATTAATTAAGATATTAATTCTGTAACTAAAATAATGCGATAGTATAATCTTATAAACTGAAACGGCTGGATCGATTTTTATGAAATTTTGTGTGCATATTGACTAGGTCTGAGAATCGGCCAACATTATCCCTAAGTTATAAAGGGGGAAGATTAAGGGGGTTAATAATATAGGTATATGGCAAAACAACGTTTGCGAGGTCAGCTAGTATATTTATATATATATTAATTAAACAAACAACAAAAAATTGGCACACATACCTACATAACATAAGTAGGTACTTATAGCTACATAACATATAGCTTATGGGTTTTATAATCAGTCACGGGCAGTGATGATTGATATGTGAAAAAATTTGCTTTAGATATGAAATTGACTTTAGATAATATGACTTCTACTACGATGACGTCAAGTTAGATGTTGCAATAAAACAAAATCTGTGGTTGCGCAGGCGCAACTGCAATCTATAAGTGAAACCAAATACATAGTATCGGGTTCTCAAACTCCATTCTCATACAAATGTGTCCTCAATACTAATATTAATTCGCACTAGTACGTATCAAGTTATCGGTTTATTATAAGAATATTTATATAGATACTGAATATCGCAAATATATTATATAGGTATGTTTATTCAATAATGTTAATATGAAGTAAATTATTCCTTGCTTAGGAGCAAGTGTGATATTTTATAACCTACTAGCTTCTGCGCGCGACTTCGTCGGCGTTTACTCCGCTTCTATTGGTCTTAGCGTGATGATACATAGCCTATAGCCTTCCTCGATAAATGGGCTATCTAACACTGAAAGAATTTTTCAAATCGGCCCAGTAGTTCCAGAGATTACCGCGTTCAAACAAACAAACAAACAAACAATCAAACAAACAAACAAACAAACAAACTCTTCAGCTTTATATATTAGTATAAGATATAATATGATTTTCTCCGACCAACAGGTAAAAAACTGATTTTGTAAATTAACAACATAATATAGGTAGGTACCTACTTCTGAAAAATGAAGCGGCTGAAAAAGCTAAAGCAGGCAAAAACAGCTGGGATCTAGGCTCCGAATATGATTTTGTCCCATTCGGTGTCGAGACCCTTGGTCCGTGGGGTCCTAGCGCCATAAGGCTTTTTAAGGAAATAGCTAAAAGGTTAGTCGACATCACAGGAGACCGAAGAGCTGGCAGCTACCTCGGACAAAGAATTAGTCTAGCTATCCAAAGAGGGAACGCTGCCAGTATCTTCGGAACCTTGCCTAAAGAGACTCCTTTTAATAATAACTAGCTTCTGCGTGCGACTTCGTCGGCGTGGACTCCGCTCCTATTGGTCTTAGCGTGATGAAACATAGCCTATAGCCTTCCTCGATAAATGGGCTATCTAACACTGAAAGAATTTTTCAAATCGGCCCAGTAGAACCAGAGATTACCGCGTTCAAACAAACAAACAAACAAACAAACAAACAAACAAACAATCAAACAAACTCTTCAGCTTTATATATTAGTATAGATATATTTTAGTTATTATATCTATACTAATATAATAAAGCTGAAGAGTTTGTTTGATTGTTTGTTTGTTTGTTTGTTTGTTTGTTTGTTTGTTTGTTTGTTTGTTTGAACGCGCTAATCTCAGGATCTACTGGTCCGATTTGAAAAATTCTTTCGGTGTTAGATAGCCCATTTATCGAGGAAGGCTATAGGCTATATATCATCACGCTAAGACCAATAGGAGCGGAGTCCACGCCGACGAAGTCGCGCGCAGAAGCTAGTGTATTATATTTTTCAAGGTTTTTAGTTTTAGGTTCATTGTTTTAGTAGGTATATATTTTTATATTTAGTTGTATTTTAATTTAGTAATAGTAGTTTATGCAACTGTCATATAATGAAGGGTATTAAAACACGAGTGTGTTTATGAAACGAGCGCAGCGAGTTTCATAATAGTAACGAGTGTTTTAATACCCGTGTTATATGCAGTTGCATACACTACTTTATCTTCACTAATGCAATTAATCAAACAACAAGAGTAAAAGCTGACAATAGTTTTTTTTCATATAATTTTCTAGATTTTTCTGGCAAAAGATTGTGAGTTAATTTTGTTGCCAATTCTAGAATATCCGGAGGCGTACAAATATCATCGTCGCTATCCATTTTTAACTTTTAATTTATTAAATTAAATTCACGCGTACGTGTATTGTCACAGTGATTTTGCCGCCATTAAAATCTAACCAATGAGAGCGCAGCTGCGCGCATGCGCGCGATGTTATAATGAGATTTTACGATATCGATGTGGATATTATACCATATTCATGTGAAATTGCTTAAATTGAGTGTTTTGTTGTCTGCGCTATAACAGTAGTAATTATAAGTCAAGTATTGGAAACATAAGTAGAATGTTACAACATTAGTGTAGATAAATACTATAATGAGATCTTAAATGAAAATGAATGTAAATAAAGTTTTTCCATTTATTATCTATAATCTCTAAATATTATTAAAAAAAAGTCCCCCGGCCGCGTCTTTCTGTCCTCCTGTCTGTCTGAACGCGATAAACTCGAGAACTACCGAACGGATTTTTATACAGTTTGCAGCAATAGAAAGAGTGATTATTGAGGAAGGTTTAAGTATATAATTTATTATGCTTTTATGTAAATTAGCAGAAATACGGTGATAAATGTTGAAGAGGTCGCAAAAAATCTCGCCAACTGGAAGCTTTCCACGCGAACGCCGCGTAAACTAGCAAAGATATAGTACCTATAGTAATGTACTAGCGAATTGAAAACCTATAAAAATGCTACAAAAAAGTCTGCGATAGCACATCTCTATCTCTTATGGTTAACATACAATAACCACTTTTATGTTAAAATTTTTAATTAAAAACATTACGTTATATTTTTCAAAGCTATTTTCTTTAGTTCAGTATTAATCCTTATCCAAATGAATATATATGTTAGTTAGCTTAGGCATTTAATGCAGATTAAAGTTGCCCTTTACACTATATCAATCAGATGAATAGTTTTTGAGATATCGTCGTTAGAAGTAATTATTAAAAATAAAATTAACGCGCAACGAAGTGGGCACGGGTCGGCTAGTTGATAATAAACTGTTCAGTGTTCTCATATAGGTACCTACTTCTGCTTATTGATCCTATAATTCATTGTGAATACACACTATCCGTATTACTAAAGTCAAAGGTAAAATTTATATATTTATGTTTTCGGCTGGATGAGGATTGCGGAAAAGCGATATAATTGGCGCCAACTTGGGGAGGCCTTTGTCCGGCAATTGATTGCGATAGGCTGAAGAGAGAGATGATTTAATTATAAAAACTATTTGGTAGCTGTGACTGAATTTACTGAAGTAAGTAGTAAAACTTATTTAATAAAAGTGTTGTGAATAATCACTTAAGAAATTAGTTATAAAGGATTCTATGCCTGGTACAACTAACTGCAGTTATCCATAAAGACGTACCTAGTTGGTTACCGTGTAAAATTAGCATTTATATTGGCCATAGTTCGCAAGCCGACCGTGTCATAAACATAATACTTATGTAATTTTGAGTCTAATATGTACCTATATTGTAGAGCAAATATATGGAATTGCAGTATTTTTAGTGTCGCTTAATCGTTTCATCTTGTCATATTAGACCTACAAGATTACCTATTATAGGACTAAACAGGTAAGTATCTGTCATTAAATATTTTTCCTCCCTCATTGTCTCTTCAGTGCAAATTAATTAATGCCACCTTTACTATCGTTGTCTGCTACTCCTGAATTAGAATTAATAATTCAACAAAGCCGTGTATATGTAGTAGATAATCTGCGCTTAATGTCATTTAAGTAGAAAAATTTAATAATTATTATGAACAGTATCGAACTAAATTAGAGCCTGAAATAATAAAGATTGAAAATTAAATGATACGTCTACCATCTTGATATACTATTTATATTGTCATTCATTTATCGCTTGTATCGAATTAGGTACAGGAAAAAAATAACAATTATACATTCTGTACCTACCTGTTTACATCTGATAGTTGAAAACATTCCTAGCAGTGATGACGTCAAAGCTTTCCTGCGCGGTGGGACTACGTGGCTTTCACACGATTTCATATAATACAAAGTACATACAACTTCTTTGTTTTGAGTGGTCTTAGGCAAAGATTGAGCATAATCTAATTAGAAATGGTGCTTCCATATAAAATAAACATTCATAATAAGATATTTAACCGCCGATCAAATTTTTATTAATGTATTTTTCCCTCCTTGTTTCCTAATCAGTAATCACTATTTTTACTCATCACGGAACAGAGTAGGGGTTTTATTCTGATGTTTCAATCTATCTATATCTATACTTATTATAAACAGAAGTCCCCCGGCCGCGTCTTTCTGTCCTCCTGTCTGTCTGTCCTCCTGTCTGTCTGAACGCGATAAACTCGAAAACTACCAAACGGATTTTTATACGGTTTTCAACAATAGAAAGAGTGATTCTTGAGGAAGGTTTAGGTATATAATTTAAATTATGCTTTTATGTAAATTAGCTGAAATACGGCGATAAATGTTGAAGAGGTCGCAAAAAATCTCGCCAACTGGGAGCTTTCCACGCGAACGCCGCGTAAACTAGCAAAGATATAGTTGAGTAATGTACTAGCAAATTGAAAACCTATAAAAATGCTACAAAAAAGTCCGCGATAGCATATTTCTATCTCTTATGGTTGACTTACAATAGCCACTTTTATGTTCATATTTTTAATTAAAAAGATCACGTTATTTTCAAAGCTATATTAATTCTTTAGTTCAGTATTAATCCTTATCCAAATGAATATGTTAGTTAGCTTAGGCATTTAATGCAGATTAAAATTGCCCTTTACACTACGAGTATATCAATTAGATGAATAGTTTTTGAGATATCGTCGTTAGAAGTAAATATTAAAAATAAAATTAACGCGCAACGAAGTGGGCACGGGTCGGCTAGTTGCAGTATAAAAGTCGACCTGTGACGAATATTAGGCGAATTTTTCATATTAAATTTTTAATTTCACTGGTACACTTTAGGAAAAAGATTATGGTGTTACCATTATGGAATAATGAAAATAATAGCACACCAAATCTGTCGAAAAATTTAGGAAGTTATTGATCGAGCCCTGATTTCCATTGTAACACGACTGTAGTGCAATACGAGGCCAGGGAGGAGGAGTTAAGGGTGAGAGTCTGTATGTGCAATAGATCGTTGCCGTGTATAATCAAAATAGTTTTACTTATTTAAATACAGTTTTCTATATAACGTTCAATGTTTATCAACAATGATTCTTTTAACAATTTTCTATTGTGTTAAATTGCTAGGGATATTGTTAACCATTTTTTAGTACCTACTTATTTCATTTCCATTTATCTTCATAACGGTTTGTCAGATCAAGTTTCTGTTATTCATTATGAATGGTTCTTAGCACAGAAATAGTAATAATACGTAATTGAGGTATTACTATTTCTGTGGTTCTTAGATATTAGGTAGGGATCCCTAGTACAAATTTTTCATCTGATTAGTATCAAGCTAATTTTCCGGGAGTAGCTTCATTTTGATGAGACGAACAAAAAGTTCCTCTTCGAAAACTCTCGATTGTGGTAGATAATAGAGTTAGCAGGAGATAAAGCAGCAGTGAGCGTAGGACCGGGATAACGTACCACGCAATTTGGAGGACAATATTGCCATCAAATTATATAAATATTATTTAACTAAAAGAAAAAAAAATCAGCTGGTTAGTAATAATTTTTGATGACCTTACGAGGTCATCAACTTGATGACCTCGTAAGGTCATCAAAAAATGATTTTTTTTCTGATTTTTTATCTAGCCTTAGCCTAGCCTGGGTATATTTAATTAAAACTTGAAAAATTTATTTTTATTTCAAATGCATCCTACGAGTAAATTGAATACCTACCGACAGTATAAATTGCAAAACTTGGATTGTCTATTATTTTCCTGGCATATCTACTAGGTTGACAGATATAAACAGGTAGGTATATTAATATACAGGATATCCCATAAATCAACGTCAAGCCGAAAACAGGAGGTAGGGTAAGTTGTGACAGTTACCAGAAAAATATAAAAAAAAAATTTAAGTCCCGAACTTTTCATGTTATGAGCCTTCAAAAAAAATCGATAAAACTGATACCCTGTGATGAACTTTCAAGTACTACGGCTATAATATTTTATTTTTCTTAGTTTTTTTTTTTTAGAATCGTAATCCTGAATAATTCTTTTGTAAATTACAAACTCAAATTTAATCAAAACTGAGTCCATTTTAAATAAAATGTAACTTTTATGCTCTATCATGCACTCAAAATTATTACGTAATCCAACTTTAACTGACTGTACTGGAAAAAAAATGTACTACAGTATTATGGCAAGTTATTTAAATGTTGGCGCATTTAGTCTAGAATCCAAAATGGTATAATACCTACCATCTAGATTATTTTCTAATTAAGAAAATATTTTTTTAAGCAACGTGTACCGTTATCGTTTTCTTAGAATGGGTTTTAAATAAAATTCAAATGTTTGAATAAAAAGTTTATTTTACAATAGATGTTCAAATTGTTTGCCTTCATTGGCAATGCAAGCTCTGCATCTTCTTAAAAATGTTTCTTCAACTTGACGTCTTCAGCGGCTTCTAAGATTTTTGGCGCAACTCAGCTACATTTTCAATCGGTTTTGAATAAACCTTAACTTTAATCGATCCCTAGTAAAAAAATCTATTGGATTTAAGTCGGGTGAACGGGCTGTCCATGAAATAGTGCCAGACCGCCTTATCCACCTGAGGAACTCTCGAACAGTGCGAGCATAATGTGCTTGGCAGCTTTAAACGTTACAAATTAGTTACCTAAATAGAATCACCTTTCAATGGGTTTTTAAAAAAAGTATTATGGAATTTAAAGAAATCTCGTAAGTATTATACCATTTTGGATTCTTGACTAAATGCGCCAACTTTTTAAATAACTTGCCATGATAGCGTAGTACATTTTTTTTCAGTAGGTACAGTCAGGTAAAGTTGGATTACGTAATAATTTTGGGTGCATGATAGAGCATAAAAGTTACATTTTATTTAAAATGGACTCAGTTATGATTAAATTTGAGTTTGTAATTTACAAAAGAATTATTCAGGATTACGATTCTAAAAAAAAACTAAGAAAAATAAAATATTATAGTCGTAGTACTTGAAAGTTCATCACAGGGTATCAGTTTTATCGATTTTTTTTGAAGGCTCATAACATGAAAAGTTCAGGACTTAAATTTTTTTTTATATTTTTCTGGTAACTCTCACTACTTACCCTACCTCCTGTTTTCGGCTTGACGTTGATTTATGGGACATCCTGTATATTGTCCTGGTTTCTTTTACCCACAGGCTTATTAAATAAATCTTATATCAAAATGAGCGCTGTTTCATAGCGAATACGATGACATAGGGACTGCTAAAAGTATAGTTTGAATGTCGGTTGCCGAATATAATCTAGCCTGGCTAGGAATTTACCAGTCAACCCTTTCACGATTTTCTATAACATACTAAAGAAGATAATTATTTAATTTTTATCCATTAAGCAGATGGGTGAAGATCACGTCTAGTTCGGATCTTAGACTATAACAGTTGGGCTGAAAAGTTCGTATCGTTTTATAGAAAAACACATTTTTTTGGCAAAATTCGATTTTATTATTCAACATAGTTGCCATCGAGGGTGATACACCGATTATAGCGATCTTCTAACTTTTCAATACCATTTTTGTAGTACGATTTGTTTTTAGCCTCAAAATAGGCCTCTGTTTCGGTGATTACTTCCTCATCGGCTTTAAGTTTCTTTCCAGCGATCATTCTCTTGAGATCTGAGAACAGGAAAATGTCGCTGGGGGCCAAATCTGGAGAATACGGTGGATGCGGAAGCAATCCAAAGCCCAATTCATGCAATTTTGCCATCGTTTTCATCGATGTGTGACACGGCGCATTGCCTTGATGAAACAACACTTCCTTCTTCTTCAAAAGGGGCCGTTTTTTAGCGATTTCGCCCTTGAAACGCTCCAATAACGCTATATAATAGTTTCTGTTGATGGTTTTTCCCTTCCCAAGATAGTCGATAAAAATTATTCCACGTGTATCCCAAAATACGGACTCCACAACCGTACCGGCCGACTGTTGAGTTTTTCCACGCTTTGGATTCGGTTCAACGCGTGCAGTCCACTCAGATGACTGCCGACTGGACTTCGGAGTGTAATGGTAGATCCATGTCTCATTCATTGTCACATATCGATGCAAAAATTCACTTCTATTGCGGTTGAACAGCTCCAAACATTGCTCTGAAGCATGGACACGTTCTTGTTTTTGGTCGATTGTGAGCTCGTGCGGCACCCACTTTGCACATAGCTTTCGGTTACCCAAATATTCATGAACGATATGTCCAACACGTTCCTTTGATATCTTTAGAGGGTCAGCTATATAAATCAATCTCAATTTACGATCTTCCAAAATCATTTTTTGTTTTTTTTTTGATGCTTTCGTCCTTAACAGCCTTTTTTGGACATCCACTGCGTTCATCGTCTTCGGTGCTCATATGGCCTGTACGGAATTTAGCAAACCACTTACAAATGGTTGCTTCGCCCGGCGCAGAGTCCGGAAGACACTGATCAAGCCACTTTTTGGTATCAGCAGCACTTTTTTTCATCAAAAAATAGTGTTTCATTAAAACACGAAATTCCTTTTTATCCAAATTTTTCAAAATAACAAAAGTTGCTTCACTCAAAAAGCTGTATCTCACAAACTAATAATCTGACAGCTGTCAAATTTATACACGTTTCTTTTGAAGGTTGGCACTAACTAAAAATGATATGAATTTTATTTTAGTGGCGCCACCTCATAGAAACGATACGAACTTTTCAGCCCAACTAATATGTCAGCATAACTTATTTAGGTGCAAATTTTTGGGAAATTTTCTTTAAATTTATTTGCCAACGTCGTAAAACGTCAAACAGTGTAAAAGCACCTAACAAGTACGGCTATTAAAAAATTTTAGCAACCCAAAAAACCACATACCTAGTAGCTGCCATCTTTATTACAATTAAAGCAAAATCGAAAATAAGATACAGTCATAAGACAGTAAATCTTAGTTTTCTTGAAGACGGCGGCGGCGGTTTGTACGAAATACATTGATACTTTTGAAGTTAGGTAATTAAAGTAAAAAAAAAATATAGAATATTTATCGTCTGGTCTTTAAAAAAATTATTGCACGTATCAATGAAGTTATACTTTTACTTATTCCGTTATATTTATAAGTTAAATTCAATGTTATTAGTTTGAAATATATAATATTATCTCTCTCTGCCCATACAAGATCGTGGACAACAATTAGCAGTGTAGAAACTGTAGTAGGTATATTTACATTAAACATGTATACTCGCCACGAACAAAGGTTTTTACGAACTATTGACGGATCACATGTTTGTTAAATATTATAAAAAAACAAAACTGAGTGATTGGATGTTTCACTCCAATTGTTGAGTTATCCTACATTTATCAGGCAAAATACTCATTTAAAACTTGAAGCTAGTCACCATGACAATAAATATTTTATTTCAATTTCTGTAATTTAAATTCTTCCAGCGTTCTGTAAAGACGATTTAATTATGTATATATGTATTGAGTTTCCTGTTCATAAGGGAGATAGCCTATAAATTCGTGACATTGATACTAAAATTTTTACTAGATACGATTTTATTAAGATACGGTAGTACCTACAATTACTAGTAGGTATCGAAAAAAAAAAATTACGATGCAATTAAATATTTATAAACTGATAATACGCTGATAAACTAAATGATAGCTTGCTGGTTTTGCAACTTTAATTTAAAGTTTTAGCATAAATAAAGGACTTTAGTAGGTATATTAAATTTTAATGAATTAACCTGAAAATGAATATATAAATAGTCCAACATAACATAGGTTAACTCACCAAACTCATTTTCATGCCAAAAAGCGGCATGGCGTCCCGCCTCCCGCCAAATTGAAGCGATCACAAATACACAGAACATTATAAGGATAGCGAAGTGCGCGATCGATATACCCGTTCACTGTACGGCCCTACGGACGATGCACGCAGAACGTCGTTCATCCGACGGCTCCTACCACATATATTACTCTCAAGTTATTATTTTACAAACACGTCCAGTCATGAGAAAAGCAACTTGAGACGACCGCAGCGTTCGAAACCTTAATACTTCCCTTCGCTGCAAATATTAGGTGACAGAACCGAGGGATCCAATCGAATAACTTCGCATAATTTTCACACAGCACCTTTGCTTTCTGGACAGTTATGTTATATTACGGATCGAACTTTACTATATTTAGAATTACGAAATAATAGGATATTAACAAACAGTTTGAAACGCGTCAAGCGAGTCCAAATATAAAAATAATATGAACAATGTGGGGACAGGAACAGGAGCCGCGTAATAATAAGAGAACTCGCGTGGGGATGGTACGAAGGGTGCATTGTGCACCGGCGAATTTCGGAAGGGACCGCTGCGAAAGCCCTTGTTTGGCCCCCTACACTTGCGCAAGATGCGAACTCGTTTTGATTTTATGAATATAACTGGGGATTTAACCGTTTACTGGCGCCTCTTTATTGAACTAAACCGTTAGTCTGGTTATATATAAGTACGTATCGCATACTAAAAATTACTCTTATTAAATAATTAAAATCAAGTTAGCTCATAAAAGAAGAAAAATATGTAAATAAATGATTATCTGCATCATCAAAAGAATCTAAATCAATGTATCAAATTTTTAGGTAAATTCTTACAAAATTATTGAAAACGTGTTTTAAAAATTAACGTTTGAAAAGTCTTATTAAGCGAAGAAAGATAAAGGTCATAATTATATTAAAATACATCCGCCAACCAGCATTGGTATTACAGGCTGCAGCGTATATAGATATATCCAGCAGTGGTATATTACAGGTTGAAGCGTATATTAAAATACAATTACCAGTTTTAAAAACTAATGATAAGATAAATATGTACTCGTATGCTTTAAATAATACTAGCTTCTGCGCGCGACTTCGTCGCCGTGGACTCCGCTCCTATTGGTCTTAGCGTGATGACACATAGCCTATAGCCTTCCTCGATAAATGGGCTATCTAACACTGAAAGAATTTTTCAAATCGGCCCAGTAGTTCCAGAGATTACGGCGTTCAAACAAACAAACAAACAAACAAACAAAGAAAGAAACAAACAAACAAACAACCAAACAAACAAACTCTTCAGCTTTTATTAGTATAGATTAGTATAGATTAGCATAGGTAATAAGCTTTAGTATGTTTTGTATTTCAAATCGTTAATAAAAAAATTCGATTTAAACTACATATATACGACGCGATCATTTTGACCCGATTCTTATTTTATTTCACAGAGAAGTAACGTTTATAATAATTGTTTTCTTGTAAACGAAAAAACCCGACTTAAATTACATGGCGAACTAATACAACGTAGGTAGATGAAAAAATAGTCAAGTAAATACGCGTTATCAAAGATTACTCAACAAGTAGTCATCAGATCTCAATCAAATTTATAAGGGACTACAAGAAGAAGACCAGCTTTTGATTAAAACAAGAATTATCAAAACCGGTAAACCTAGTAAAAAGTTATGAGAACACAATTACACAACGTAGGTCGACGAACAAATAGTCAAGTAAATACGCATTACATATTAAATTAACTCGACGTCAGATGTGGATTAAATTTTAATGGAACCACAAGAGAGAAACCTTTCGATCAAGAAGAGAATCAGTCCACCCAGTAAAAAGTTCTGAGGTAGCAACATAAATAAAAAATTTGTCGAATTGAAACCTTTTTTGAGTACCTATTGTACCGAAAAGAATCAAACGGGACCCCCCCCCCCCCTTGCTAAGATTCTGGTATTCTTGTGTCCATTGTTTCTAACATAACTATCTTTTGAAACCATGAAATTCGCACATAATATGTTAGTACAGCTACTATAAAGTACATATAATAAAAAGGGAAAAAACTAAAAAGAGGGTACCTACACATAAAGTAATTTTTTTCAGCGTTTTTACTTCTAGCGTAAAAATATGTGTCAGTTAGTCGTGAAATGATAAAAAAGGAAATAATAAAACTTAGGTATAATAAATATATTATTGTAAGTATAACATAAACTAAATAGCTAAGTTATAGTTACTTTGTATTTGCCGACAAACGCCCTGCATTGCGACTTCGAATAAAATCTTAATCATAATAATATTGGTTTACCCGTTTTTAACTTTTGGCCTGCTTGATAAGGAATTGAGGATAAGAATCCACTAACCGCGTGGTATACATTAGCTTAAGCCGTACTTTACAAAGGAAGACCTGACATTTACAGTGCAGTAAAAAGAAGCTATACTAAATATTATAAAGAGGTAAAGTTTCTAACTTTGTTTGTTTGAATATTATTACACGTATTCATATTATTCATATTTGTAGGAATCAGAAGTGAGGTAAGAGAAGTACGGACGGATGACCGAACTACTAAGTATTAAATGGACTCACCGAGTGGGTACCGTCTATCGCGTGGCAGAGAGACAACTCGACTCAGTGCCCGGGACTTGTGACCCGAGTGTTGGTTTACGGCGGCGCCGCCTTATAATGCGCATTGGCACTCACCACCACCGGTCGAGTTGCCCACAGTAGGATGTAACAATTAATTCGTGTACACAAACTAACTATTAGAAGAGTCGAGGTTAAGCTACTAGCGGGATACACAAGTGCACCGCGCCACGCCAGAGCCAAGACTGCCTTAGCTGCGGTTGCATCGGTCTTTTATGCACAAAGGAAAGACTCAAATAATAGAATAAGTGAGGGTAGGTGAACGTCAACAATATCTTAGGTACCGACATATTCATACGTGTTGTCTGTTTTTAAATATAAATATATGCATGTATACCTATATGTTAATTAAAAAAAAACCGTCAGCGTCGGACCACGTCCTAGTTTTACTAGGCAGTCACAGGTGACAGGACTGTCTGTAATGTTATAATTATAATGCATGATAAACAAAAGACATGGGCATTGTGAGCCCGTGGAAGTTCATTATAAATAATAATAAAAAAACTTTGTTTGTTTTTAGGGGGTAATCTTCGCAAATACTGATCCGATCATGAAAATTCTTTCATTAACAGAAAGCTACACTATTCAGGAGTGGTATAGGCTATATTTTATTGTTATTGAACAAAAAATTCAGTGAAAAATAATAGTACCTAAGTATATGTAAATCAAGTCGGAGAAATACGCTATACCTAATATAAATATGTATAGTATAATAGAATATGGGAGGGGATGAAATCTTATCATTGTATTATCACGTTAATTGTCAATTTTACGAGAAAAATTATAATGAACAAAGTTGTTAAAATTTTCTACAATTTTGGTTCTTATCAATTTTTTCGTACGATCGATATTTTTTTTCATTTATTTTACATCAATAATAACAAACGCGATAATACAATACTTAGGTTCATCCCCAACCCAACTCTTCTCGTATAAATCGTAAAATATCGATCCTACGAAAAAATTGATAGGGACCAAAATTGTAGGAAATTTAATTTTAAACAACTTTTGTAATAACTATTTTTCGTGTAAAATTGAAATTAAACGAGTTATTCAAGATACAAAAAATAACCCTTTAAATCAAGATGGCGGATGATGCAACAAGTCTGATACCCCTACTTTTTGAATTTAGACTACCAGTGACACCCCCCAACGAATTCCGAAGGAAAATGCTGCTTGCAATTTTTGTAAATCTAAAATACTAATTCGACTGGGCTAAGTATTAGTAATCTTAAGTAGAATTATTAGGTATATCAGTTAATAAACTATAACATCCTTAATAATAATATTACACGATCAGAGGTGACAATATATTAAATTAGTATGTACCTACCTAAATATATGTTGCGCGGGTGGTTGCGCGTTCGATCCCCGCACACGACAACATTTGTATTGCCCATACAGATGTTTGCCGTGGTCTGGGTGTTTGTGCAGTCCTTGTGGGTCTCCCCACCGTGCCTCGGAGAGCACGTTAAGCCGTCGGTCCCGGTTGTTATCATGTACATCTGATAGCGATCGTTACTCGTAGTAGAGAATATATCCGCCAACCCGCATTGGAGGAGCGTGGTGGATTAAGCTCTGATCCTTCTCCTACATAGGGAAAGAGGCCTATGCCCAACAGTGAGATATTACAGGCTGATGCGTGCGTGAAATATATTTCTAACAATTAAAATCCTTAATTGAAACCGAGAGATGTAGAACGTTTGCCCGTGAGTAATTTTGTGTACCTAATGTAATTTAATTACACTATACAATATCATTTGCAAAAATAATAGAAATTTAATAGTGACAATTTAAATTATTAATAGCTCAGTATTTATAAAAATGGATAGTTATTTTAAATGAAATAAACATATTTTCATGATCGCTATTAACGTGCTCTGTATAGAACAAAATGCGTAATTATATTCAATGGATTTTGTACAAATTATTCAAATTTTTACGAAAACTTTGTATAAAATTGAAGTAACAAAACTTTCATTTATGGAACACTATGTAGGTACATAATATGTACTTGTGTATTTTTAGTTATTCGAATCTTCGTGTCACGTTGATAGATGGCGTCGTTTTAAAACACAGTAGGTGTAGACGATTGTCTTTGGTTTAGCGCTGCGCTAGTCTATCGATTTTGTTTGTTGCGCGGTGTTATCACTTGAAAAAAAATTAACAAATAAACGTACCAACTGGCTTCTTTTGTGATTATACGGATAACTTTTGTGGTTGTTTGAACTTTTTACGTTTCATGTAGTTACAAACCAATGAGTTAACTATATTAAACGTATTTTGAAAAGAAAGACATTCCATACATTTATCGAGTAACACCACTGTAGCAACACACAAATGTCTATGAGTTTGACCCCGAAGCTCGTGTCCCGAGCAGGAGAGTACGGTGTAGGGCCAGGCCCTTAACTTTCGGTGTTCGTCTTGCAAATACTGTGTAAAATGGGCACATAATAGGTAAATACATTTTCGATTCTCGTAATACTGTAACGCTAATAGTCTTCTTTAATTTGCTTGACACAAATTTCGTCATTAAAAATACATTCCGAGCAGTCTATACGAGTTACAACTTACAACTGCTAAGAATATCATCGAAAGTTGAGCGCTGATCATCTTATTACGATATAGTTAAGTGTTATTAATGAAAAATAAAATGGGTATTTTTAATAATGTCTTAATACTTTCTGTATAATTTATTAAATTCAGAAAAAAAGTCTTCCAGATTTTGTGAATATGTTGAGACAATGGTATATCGATTATTTTGCGCTAACGAAATGTCATCCCGGTACCGTAGTGTTAATATTAGAAGTCTATGTTTGTGATCATGATAACTTTTGTCTAGGCATCTACGTGTTTTATATTCAGCTTGCAAATTTCATATTAGCTTGGTCAACTAAAATAGTAAACCAAATTCAAATTAAATATATTTTTTTCGTGATGTTTTTTGAGTATAAATTAAAAATACCTACATTTTTATAACTGGAATAATATGATTTCCAATTTAAAATATCATGACAAGTTTATAAAATTAACATAAAATTACTCTCATAATTGAATAAAACATTAACATTTAGTTATATTTTTAGTAAAATTGTATTATTTCTTAAATGGTGTTTTTTTTTAGTAATTTCAATTTTAACTTGTTTCAGATTAATAGTATTTAAGTAGGGAAAAATATTGCGCTCAAGATTGAATAACAAGTTGAACTCACCTTTTAGTCAGGTAAAGGTTACATTTTCCTAAAACATGGCGAATCCAAATCGTGAAAGTGTTAGCACTCGTTTTTCGGATAACTACGATTTGAAAGAAGAATTAGGCAAAGGAGCATTTTCAATAGTAAGACGCGCTGTTCAAAAATCAACTGGATATGAATTTGCTGCAAAAATAATCAATACTAAAAAGCTCTCAGCTAGAGATTTTCAAAAATTAGAAAGGGAAGCTCGCATTTGCCGAAAATTACAACATCCTAACATTGTTAGATTACACGACTCTATTCAAGAAGAACATTTTCACTACCTCGTATTTGACTTAGTGACTGGTGGTGAATTATTTGAGGATATAGTGGCACGAGAATTTTATTCTGAAGCTGATGCATCTCACTGTATCCAACAAATTTTGGAATCCGTACATCACTGTCACCACAATGGAGTCGTTCACAGAGATCTAAAACCCGAAAATTTGTTACTCGCTAGCAAAGCTAAAGGGGCTGCTGTAAAATTAGCTGATTTCGGGTTGGCTATTGAAGTCCAAGGTGATCAACAAGCATGGTTTGGATTTGCCGGTACCCCTGGGTATTTATCACCAGAAGTATTAAAAAAAGAACCTTATGGCAAACCAGTTGATATATGGGCATGTGGTGTTATATTGTATATTTTGTTAGTGGGATACCCACCTTTCTGGGATGAGGATCAACATCGATTATATGGACAAATTAAAGCAGGTGCTTACGATTATCCATCTCCCGAATGGGATACTGTAACACCAGAAGCTAAAAGTTTAATTAACCAGATGTTGACGGTCAATCCAAGTAAGAGAATAACTGCTTCCGAAGCTTTGAAGCACCCTTGGATTTGTCATCGTGAGCGTGTTGCATCTGTTATGCATAGACAGGAAACAGTGGACTGCTTGAAGAAATTCAACGCTCGTCGTAAGTTGAAAGGCGCAATTTTAACCACAATGCTTGCCACTCGCAACTTTTCGGGTAAATCTATGGTCAATAAGAAAGGTGATGGTTCACAAGTAAAAGAATCGACTGATAGTAGTACTACATTAGAAGATGATGATTTGGACAAAGATAAAAAGGGTGTTGACAGAGCTTGTACAGTCATCTCGAAAGAGCATGATGAAGAGAGTCTTACCAAAGCAGACTCATTCGGAAAAGCTCGAGGTGATAGTAATGCTTCTCTCCGTAGAGCTGAAGTAATTAAAGCTACTGAAGTTTTGATTGATGCTATTAATAACGGAGACTATGACACATATTCTAAATTATGTGACCCTAATGTCACAGCATTTGATCCTGATGCCCTAGGAAATCTTATAGAAGGCGTAGAGTTTCATAAATTCTTCATAGATAATACTCCTACGCATGTAAAAACAAATACTACAATTTTAAATCCTAGAGTACACTTACTGGGAGATGATGTAGCTGTTATAGCTTACGTGTGTGTAACACAGAGTGTAGACGCTGAAGGGCGGCGATCTACAAACCAGACTCAAGAAACTCGTATTTGGCATAAGCGCTACAACAAGTGGACTGCAGTTCACTTCCATCGGTCCTAACTAGTCCCTTCTCCTACAGGCTTTACAAAGCCAGTGGAGCTTGGTCTCAAAAAGCAAGATTTTTTTAATGGTGATGTCATTAAAACCGTTATAACTTTTCATGATTAATAAGAGACCATTTACATGGAAATCCTCAGCTAACAAAATATATTAATATCTAATTCTGCTAAAAATTACACGAATTTTACTAGTAATTCTTTGTAATCTCAAGGAATTAAGTTATTTAATTATAGGTAATTAAACAACATAAGTAATTAAAAAGCTATTTCGTTTTCCGTAAAAGTAAAATGTACTACCATATTTCAAGAATGTTTTGGGGCTAAAATGTGATACTGAAACTAAATATCCAATGCTTAATGCTAGATATAGAGGATAAACAAAAATGATCTCGGCCACAATCGAATGCCAACGAATATTTAACGCGCTCGTTGTTAAAATTACATTTAAAAACCTCTCAAACAACTAACAGATCTGATGAAAATGAATCTTAATCAATATCATGTAACTAATATAAAATCTCCAGACATTTTCAAGATTTAGAATTATTAGCACATTCTTCTCGATAAGTCTCTCTACATTTTTAACTATAAATGTTTTGTCGTGCTTAAAATGGTGTTCTATTTGTTATTGAATACCTAGCTAGTAAGATTGGAGTAACTGCAGTTATTGGCACTACTTAACCTATCCCACTGAATCTTGTGTCCTTGTAATTTTAAATACGTTTACTCTAAAAATATGTATAATTTTTAACTTAATTTCAAATTTATAGACTAATAGGGTCTACTAGAATTGATTTAATAATGTTTTAAGCAAAGTATATCAATTTGGTCAATTTTAGATTTAAATATTGTTAACTTTACTGTACCTACTTTTGCTTTAATAATCAAACAAGTTGAGAATATTTTTATAATTTGCAAAAATTAAGGTTCGTTGTTCATATCATTTTAAATTCAATATACCTACTTTATGTAATATAAGCATTCTAGAGTGACAACTGTGCAAGGTAATGGAGTGCTGTTTCTAAATTTACGAAAGGAGCTTTGTTGAGTGATATTATATGTAATGAGTACCTAATGGTAATTGTTGCACAGTTTCACTCAAGAAATGTTCTAAATTTAAGTCTGTGGAAAAATTCAATATTTTCTAGAAATAAAATTAGGTATATTACATAAACCAATGTTTTTACATTTTTGTAAATCGTAGCATAGTTAGCAAACCTAATTTTTAAAAATATACTTCAGAAAATTATTGGAATTGTAATATAAAATTACATGAAATTGTAATAATAATTATGGTGATATCTCCACTGTAAAAATTACATAGTTGTGCCATTATCATAGAAATTAGTGCCAATAACTGTACAATATAAAATGTATTCTAGTCTTTATTGTTACGAATATTAGTATTTAATGAATGTTTTCATTAATTTGGAAAATTATACAAACCTACCTAAATAAATACATACCTACCTACCTATGTGTAAATATATATTATTTGCACATCATAATTACGTTAAATAGTATGTATCATCTAAAATTATTTTCTATTTTTATTTTTTTACATTTTATTTAGTCTTTATACTTGTTAACTAATAATTTATTTTGTTATGAAATAGGTATGTCATGCTCATGACATTACCTTAAATTACCGAAATAAACATCACTTATTTTTTGTACTTCGTAGTAATTAGAACAACATACCTATCTATTAATTTATTTATTGCCTATATTGGCAAATAGTATTAATTCTTTGAGTCTCATCTTCTTTCACAAAAACATCACAACTTCATAGAATAGACTTACATTAAGGAAAAAATATTTCTTGATACCTCGTCCATGTCTATTTAACTAACTGAATGGTTAAATTGAAATATTTGCTTTGAAATAATCTTCATATATTTACATCATAATTATTTCAAATTACATTGTTAAGAATTTTGTTTGTTACTAACTTTAATATTAATATTATAATTAAAATGTATTAATATTCAGAAAAGAGAATATAATAGAAATTGTAACCAAATTATTTATTTAGCATTATATTATTACCTACTTATATTTAGCATGTAATACAACTACTTATTTTTACTACAGTTAAAAAAAGTGTTTCCAAGTATAGTCTCTGTTCTGAATATATATCTTATTGAAATTTTTGATAAGTTCTGTTAATGTTAAAATAATATGAACATATAGAATTTATGTACTAAAATCATACCTAACAAAAAATTAAATTAAACCTAGCAGAATTGCACAAAAATATATACCTACCTATATATAGATCATAAAACGATCGCAATACCAATACAGAGTTTGTAAAGATCAACATATTGAACAATGGTATTGTCTTCCCTCAACAGTGTTCCAAAATAATTCAATGTCGTAATATTGTGTACCATACACAGATTTTTACTACTTTAAAATTTAAAAAAGACAGCTCTCTCTCTCTCTCTCTCTCTCATTGTTACAGCACTTTTTCCTGATTGCATGCACTAACCTACTGGCTTTGAAATATTTAGGAGAGCTTTTTAATATTAAACTAATTGAAATAATAATATTTATCTATTCGCCAAGTTGTTAAAATAATTAATAGAAAATTAGGTTATAAAAATATTTGCTTAACAATCTGTAATACAAGTTACCATTTAAATGTTCACTATTGTTTATAGATTCATATGTTAAGTAAGTGTACGATATTTCTTATTTGTGTTATTTCGAATTTATTACATTAGGAATATTACATTCAGTCAATGTGCTTCAATTATTATAAATGTGTAAATCATAAATATGGTGCAGTGCAATGTAACATGTTAAATGAAAACTGGATCAGTTCTACTACAAATTAAATCTTTCCTCCATTAGCAAATTAATTGCTTTTTTTTTCAAACAAAAACAATTTTTGACCATTCAGCTAGAATTTGTATTGTACTAATGGAGCATTCTGTGTTAGAATATTTGTAAAGCCTATAACTTTATATTGAAATTATATAGGTGTACTTAAATTGAGTGAATAGTACTATTTAGTTTGAATTAAAATAAATATCGCACCCCTGCCTAGTAATATTGAGATTGTTTTGTGTCATAGCTAGGTTAATCAAAGTATAAATTTCACACTTTAATGCACCACGAAATTTGTTTAAAATTTGCTCTTTTTTATCAAGATGGTGATGTTTGATGTAGGATAAATTAAAAAATGTGGAAGTGTAGGTGTATTAAACATTTGTCAGTATATTTCTATTTCATCATAATTTCTTAAACCTCTGCATTGCCGATTATCATGTAACATTATCTAAAATAAAGTTTTTTTGATCTAAAATATACTTATTTTTTTTTATAATTATTAGGAGTAAACTTACCTCTTACTTTAATACAAAGTGTGTATTATCAATGACTTCTATAAACCATTCAATACAACTTATCAAAGTTGCTAAACTACATACAGAACTACTTTATGGTACATTTCTAATAATAATATACTACAAAATAAAACTACCAATCTATTTCAAATACAAATTTTAATATTTTCTTAAATATGTTACATACCTTGAGACTAAACTATGCTTAAATATTTCATTTTCTGATAAACACCTTTGCATCCATCGATAGTTACATTAAAATTTTTCATGATATGAGCAATGTCAGATTCAGTCAACATTTTATCAGAAAGTTCCTTTTTAATACACTTTCTCAAAACTTCTTCAGTTAATGACTCATATTTAATATAAAATTTATGGGCATCAATATTTTTCAAGCTTTGTGTCAATTCTTGCAAAAAATTACTATCACATTTTCGGAAAAATTGTTCTCCCATAGTATCACAGTTATAAAGTAGAATAATCATAATTTTTTTTGAGTATTTTAAACTTTTTGTAATTAAATCTTTAATATGATCTTCAACGATCAATATATCATTTCTATTTAGATCATCTATAACTATGATTGACGATTCACAGTAAATTAAGCCTAACATAAAATCAGATGATGTTTGTAAAAAACCAGGCATTGTATAGTGGTAAGTATTACCATATTGTAGTATATTTTCAAGTATTATTGAGGCTGTGTATGTTTTACCAACTCCAGTTCCACCATACAATGTTATAACTTTGTTGGGTACATCAGAATCTAGCGCTTTCAATAATTTTTCAGTTGGTATATCTTGGCCATAAATCTTTGATGCAAAAGATTTTTTTAACAGACCTATGTTTAAACTTTCATTACATTTAAAATATGCTATTTGATATGTAACAACAGCAAAAAGCACCACCATTAAATATAAAACTAATTTGGCAATCTGATTTGTTGTAAAGTGTCTTTTACGATTCGGTGTGTAATTTTTTAATAAGTTGTTAACGGGGATGGGCTTTAAGTTTAAACATTTTTCATAAATATCGTCCTCTTTTTCTGACTTAGTACTTGCTGGTGAAAGTTCTAAATCTTTGTCTACATCATCTACATATGAAATATCCAAATCCATAGGACTTACAGAATTAGAACTTAAATCAATATCCATTGGTTCATAGCTCTCATCTTTAGTATCCATGTTTTTTACATTAATATATTTTTCTACGAATAATTTTATTTTCTCGTGACTCGTAATCGCTTTGTCATCACTTTGAAGTTTTGATTATAATTATCATCAGCTACTTACTATCAATTGCAGTTACTTTTAAAATAAAAATGCATTATGTAGCTCTTTTCCACCATTCCTCATTATTTACTCTGAAATAAATTACTATTCTATACTTATTGTTACTGACGAGATATAACTTATAATAAAACATAAAACTTTATGTAGATGTAGGTATCAAAAATATTATTTATATTACATATTTAATGATATTTAATAATGTTTGCTTTTATTGATTGATTTTATTGATTGAAAATTGAAATCTATTATCTACGAAGTTCGTTAAGCGCAGTGTTGCCAACTCTTGAAAAAACTTTCCCCTAAATCTTTTAACAAAAGCCCCAAACAAAATCCCCTAAACCTAAAAATTGAAATTATTTAAACATAAGTCAGATTTTTTTTATTAATTTTTTTTATTTTGCAAAGGGTTTTAAAATAGAAAATAAATTATTTTGTATAGTTTGCTTTAGTATGTTTATTGAACATGTTATTTTAAAATTTTGATAATTGAGGAATTATTATTTTTAATAGTTTTTTATATTAAAATATATTACGTTCTGGCGAATTTAAATTCCCAAAAAAATACCCTAAAAAATGTATCCCCTAAAACTTTCCCGTTACTTGCAAAATATCCCTAAATTTAGGGGAAAATCCCCAAAGTTGGCAACACTGGTTAAACAAACTATGGACTATGGATGGAGTGTAGAGGAAAGGAGAAATATCTCATATGGGAGGAAACTTGAAAATGTGTCCAACTTTCAGCACTCAATAACAGTTCAAAAACCTTCCAGAATGGCGCTAGCGTCTACGCAGCGCTACCTTGTGCCTACACAGAGTGTGATATGAATTAAGTAATGTTTAATTAATTACATAATGTAGTAAATATAACCTTAAAGAATTATTATAACGAAACTTGCTCATAGAGTGATTTTATTTCGTAAACTGTGAATAGTACGCTTATTGATTTATTAACATTTAATTTTATGAAAAAGTATGTGAATAAACAGAAGACCAACTCAAATAATATTTGGCGCTTCCTTTAATGGTGCGTCCCCACTTGGCTTTAGGTATTTGCTGTTCAGTATTTATTGTTTTTGACAAAATATTTGACGTACGTGCAAATAGACGATACGACCGTCTACAAATGGAGCCAAATATCAAATATTTGCCACCTGAAAGTCAATTTGCTGTAGAAAATGGACGTTGCACTTGCAGCTGGGTTTTATTATTTGAATGCATGTTATTATTATATTCTATGTGTAAAAAAATACAAAGTTATGAAAAAACGACCAAGAGTAAAGCGATGGTGGATGCTGACTATACATAAAAATCGAACCAACTAAGTGATTTCCACTAAAATAAAATAAAAGTAAAAAACCTTTTTAAAAGACAAGCTTTTTTTATTTGAATGCGCTAAAACGAAAAAAATAAAATTTTACTTAAAAACTTTTACTATCTACTTATAAAGTCATTACACATAATCTATATGATAGACCATTGACGCCGCGTTGGCGCAGAAGTCAAAGCACTGGATTGCGATTGGCTGTTGCACGGGTGGTTGCGGGTTCGATCCCCGCACACGACAACATTTGTATTGGCCATACAGATGTTTGCCGTGGTCTGGGTGTTTGTGCAGTCCTTGTGGTACTCCCCACCGTGCCTCGGAGAGCACGTTAAGCCGTCGGTCCCAGTTGTTATCATGTACACCTGATGGCGATCGTTACTCATAGTAGGGAATATATCCGCCAACCTGCATTGGAGCAGCTTGGTGGATTAAGCTCCGATCCGTCTACATGGGGAAGAGGCCTATACCCAACAGTGGGATATTACAGGCTGAATCGTAATATGATAGAAAAGCTTCTCGCGAGATACGAGTACTCGTATTTCCTTAGTTTGAAAATTTTGATAGTTAAAATCAATCACATCAATTTATTTAATTTACTTGCAGTTTACAAGCAAATATCATATGTTTTCACCAATTTTCAATTTTCAAATAAATTATAATCAGTTGACAGTTCACGCGATTGTGTCACCATGTGTGGCCAGTATATTTGTGTATTTGCTTATTTGTTTCCTTTGATGTGCCTTGAAAAACCGACAGAAGTTCGGTAAGCCGTATTTGTTATTGGCAATAATATTGGCAAACACTAGATCGTTCAATAAGTCCTGCGACTAACCTGGAAATGGCGCATATATTAAAAACTCTTTTGATTTTTAAAAAGTACTGGCTATCAATACAAGAATATGTGTCAAATTTTTAAAAATGGAACACAATTATTGATTTTGAAACATTTAAGTGACGCTACGGTTGTAATTTCCATACAATGGAAAAAAACGAGTTTCGCGTGTTGATAAAACATTGTTTTTCAATGGGAAAAAATACCGTTGAAGCACAGCAATGGCTTATAAAATGTTATGCAGGATCAGCTCCCTCTAAAGCAACCATTTGTCGGTGGTATGCCGACTTCAAACGCGGTCGCATGGACACCAATGATGGGGAACGCTCAGGTCGTCCAAATGAAGCAGTGACTCAACAAAATATTAACCAAGTCCTCAAAATCGTATTGGAAGATCGGAAGGTAAAAGTGCGAGAGATAGCCGAGATAGTGAAGATTTCAGCTGGTAGTGTTTTCACTATTTTACATAAAAATTTGGCCATGAAAAAGCTTTTTTCTAAGTGGGTGCCGCGTTTGCTTACAACTGATCAAAAGGAACAACGTATCAATGATTCAGAGCGATGTTTGGCGCTGATGAATCATAATAAAAAGGATTTTTTACGTCGGTATGTAACAATGGAAGAAACCTGGATATACCATTTCACTCCGGAATCCAATCGGCAGGCAGCGGAGTGGAGAGCGGCTGGTGAAAGCCGCCCGAAGCGTCCAAAGACTCAGAAATCGGCCGGTAAGGTTATGGCATCTATATTTTGGGATGCGCATGGAATACTTTTCATCGACTACCTTGAAAAGGGGCAAAATATAAATAGTGACTATTACATGTGCTTATTGGAGCGATTGAAGTACGAAATTGCGGATAAACGGCCTCACATGTACAAAAAGAAAGTGGTGTTTCACCAGGACAACGCGCCTTGTCACAAGTCCGTGAGAACGATGGCCAAAGTTAACGAATTGGGCTTCGAATTGCTTCCTCATCCCCCTTATTCGCCAGACTTGGCCCCCAGCGATTACTGGCTGTTTGCAGACCTCAAAAAATGCTTCAGGGTAAGAAATTTGACTCAAATAGTGAAGTTATCGCAGCAACGGAGGCTTATTTTGAAGCCAAAGACAAATCGTTCTACACACATGGGATAGAAAAGTTAGAAAAGCGTTGGAGGGACTGTATCGCTCTTGGAGGAGACTATATTGATGAATAAAAATTAATTTAATAAAAAAGACCTTTTTTAGTATTTAGTCTCGCTGTCTCGGGACTTATTGAACCACGTGTTACACTCTCCACACATGGAAGTTGTTTGTCAAATATGGCAAATACGCAAATACGAATAGCCAAGTGGGGACACAGGGTGAGATTTACAGATACCCTGATGCTACAGTGGCGTCACCTATTTAACCTCTGGTATACCGGACTCGCCCGAGCGCGAACTCCCGTAGTCTCCCGCTTGGTTAAATTTAAACCACAGAGTACTTTGTAATATGATTTATGATGCGTACAGACTGGCCCAACGAACGCACAATGATGGAATTTTATCGTTCGCTAGCGTTGGCTTCCGCACGCTCGTTGGAGTTCGTTAATACATCCAAATACATTTAGTGCTCGAACGAACGTTCGTTGGCACTTGATTCCGGTTCTTTTCTCTTTCATTCGCAATTTAATCATGGACGACGACGACATCATTATAATTGCTAGTTTTATATACCAAAACGAGTTAGAATAAAAACATATCGTCGTTACTCCATTCTTTGTTTTTCTCCATGATCTAAATGGCGAGAAATATCCAAGTAATGATCAAATTGGACGTCTACACACTACGCTCTCTTGCTTCAACTGAGCGTTCGTTCGTTGGCCTTCGGTGACCGTCCAAACAGAGTTCGATCAAATAGCTCGATTTCTTTGATGTTACCGCCACGCTTCGGATCACCGGCACACGCCAACGAGCGATCTTTGGCATTCGCTAAGCCGTCCAGATTGCAGCAACGAAGGTCAACGAAACCCGTTCGTTGGCGTTCGTTTGGCCGGTCTGTACGAAGCATTAAACTCAGCACTCAGTCTACCGCACCGCCCGCACGGCGCTGACCTCGCATTTCCCGCGTAATATGATTCGACAAGCGCGCGTTATTTGAGTCGTAGTTTTTTCCTTGTGGCGACATTTATCGAGCCACATACGAACTGACGATTCTAGATCACGCTATCGAAGTTTCCTGAGCGATTGAGTATACAGGATGTGTCGTAAATCGTGGATAATCCGTTAACTGGGGGTAACCCTGATGTCGACCTCCTAGAAAATGTACTTTTTATTTCAGGGTTGCCAACACTGTGAAAATTGTGAATATTTTTGTGTTTTTTCAAAAAATTCCTACCGCGACTAGTAATTTGGTCATAATTTTTACAAATTAAGGCATTTTAATGTAATTTTTATTTTATTTTACTCGGGAATACTTGTACTATCTAACGATATTACTATTTCAGGCATAATTTATTGTAAACTTATGAAAATTAGCGTTAGAAGTTTTTTTTATTTTTAGTCGTTACTTTTTGTCAAGATTTAACCATTGATTGTGAAAAAAAATGTATGGCACTAGAATTGCCCAGTATTTAAAAAAAAATGCTTAGTTTGTGTAGTTTCTAAAAAGGTATATCAATTAGTGCTTGACAAGCAAAATTATTTTGTAGGAGCGAAAGAACTTATCACGGTAGATAAGTTCGTTTTGTATCATTAGCATTTGTGTCACTTAAATGTTAGAATAAAGAAAAAAAAACAAAGATTTTTTTAGTAGAAATGCATTTATTACATCAAACTAAATGTTCAAAATGTCCTCCATTGGCAGCAATGCAGGTTCGGCATCGCCTTATAAAAGATCTCTTGATACAGAGTGCATAGCCTGATACTTCAATTTCACGAGTAGCTAATTGCACACATGTGCGCAATTCTTCGATCGTCGACACTGCTTTAGTATAAACTTTTTCTTTTATGCATCCCCCAATAAAAAAAGTCCAGGGGGTTCAGGTCAGGCGATCGTGGTGGCCATAAAATTAGACCCAAGCGCCCAATCCTAGGTGGATTTGGCTCTGGGTATGTGTCGTTTAAATATTCCCGCACCCGAGCAGCAAAATGCGCGGGACACCCCTCATTTTGCAGCCTCATTCCTTCTCTTGTCTCCAGTGATAAATTTTGCAGCAGTTTGGTGAGAAAAATAATAGGCCCATATGAGTTGCCAGCAACATTAAATGCTGAAATCTATTTAAATTTTTTACAAAATAATTTAACTGAGCTGCTGCAAAATTTATCACATCAAAGTACATTTTCTTGGAGGTCGACATCAGGGCAACCCCTAGTTAACGGATTATCCACGATTTACGACACACCTTGTATATATGAACCCGACAACAACCGCTGGGGCAGTAGCCCTACCAGACACAACACCCGTCTGGTTGGAGGATCCTCCCTTTGCGGTGGTGGTTGAGGGACTTAACACCCTGTTCCTCGCACCGCCCAAATCCTAATAACTCACAAGTTTCTACACTTAGAGCAAAAACGCTTATATTATTTTGGAGAGTATAAACAGACTAAGCTTTAATTTACTGTATAAAAAGTGTTGTACATGTGCGTATATCAATTATAAAATCGCGCTAGTTTCAGAGGAAGAGAGAATGAGAGAGTGAATTAGAGAGGGAGAGAGAAAAGCCAATACAAATATGCTGTCTACACGTTGAAGGCATACGTACGTCACATCGGTGAAGGCATTTCAGGACAAGTACGACCTTCAGTAATGAAGCACACGAAGAAGAAGAAGTCTACACGTTGGTATTGGCTACCCGTATATATGTGTATAATCTATGGGTATTGGCGCTCACTCGCCGACGTTCGGCCAACGTGACAACGAGCAGGCTTTAGAACTAAGACCAAGAATACTAGAATAGAATACTTTATCTAAGCTTTAGAAGTTTAGACAATAGACATTATGTAGTCATTACTAGTCATAGTCATTACCATAGAGGTATAGTAAGTATACAGCATGTATACAGGGAAGTCATTACGTCAAAGTAGGGTTGGCGATTCTTTCCAAAAAAGATCGATTTTTGAATCGATTCGAATCGTAACCTGATAAATCGATTCACAAAAAACTCGAGGTCCAAAACATCGATTTCCAAAAAATCGATTTTAAATTTTTTTAAAAGTGAAACTTATTTATTTATTTATTTTATTTAATTATCAAATAAAGAAACAATATGTACACATTTATAGTTATAAGTAGCATAAGAAAACCACTAAGGTTTGTACAATGCTACATTTTACATTTCATACTGGCAAAAAAAGTAGCATTAATGGTAAAAATAATATTTAAAAAGAAAAATAATAATAATTATAGTTACATTTACACTTGGTACAACAATTTTTATACAATGTATTTTCATAATATTTATGTTTTCTCAAGGTAAAAATTTTTAAGTTTTTGTTTAATATTGTTGCTTTTGATACATATTCAACCAAATGTGATGGTAGTATATTTATTAATCGAGGGACTATATAATTCGTTGTTCTCTCACCATACACATTGTTGACACGAGCTGTGTTTAATTGGTTTCTCGCTACAGCCCGTGTAAATGTAGGGTGCTCAACACGCTGCCTAAACTTATTATTCCAGAAATTTTCTTTTAGAATAGTATACCTATACTCAAACTTTTTATGTACTGGTAATACTTTGCAATGATTAAAAAGTGCATTTTCGTCGTTATGAAATTCAGTCCTAATATTTGATGAAACAATGTTTTTCAATATTCTTAATAGGGTATTCCACTATGTTTGAAAAAGTACTTCAAGATAATGATTTTCTAATAAAAAGCCACAAAAAAAATATATTTCGGCAAAATAAACACGTTTTCATGCCATAAAATTAAATTAAATTTTAAACCTTTTTTATTACCGCGAAAACGCTACAGCCATTTTGGTGACGTAATATGGGCAATAACAAAAGTGTATGACGTATGTAAGAGAGTAACATAACCTACAATTACTATGACAGCCATCAACAAATTAGTAATGAATGCATATCATTTCAGTTGGAACAAGATATGAAGAGTTATTATACGAAAGAACACAACTATTACTCCTTGAAGTTAAAATTGATAGATATTAGTATGTACACTAGCTGTTGACAACACTGACAGAACTTTGTTATTGCCTGTATGACGTCACACCATGGCGGCTCGTGTTTTAGGTCACGTGATATACAGATTAAAATATACGACTTTTAATTTCAATATAATAAATCAATAATGTGCTTTTATGATTCTAAATCAGAATATTTAGGTGTATTTCTATATAAATTTTAATTTTTATGAAAATTTATAATTTATTTTTCACTACGGAAAGTACCCTATTGTAATTTGTATATTTTGTTTAGTTTGTAGGTACGACCATAACTACTGAGTAGTATAACTAGTGAGTGTACTTTGGGTAGTCTGGAAGAGATCACTATCTAGTGATAAGACCGCCCATTGCACGCGATGTATTACTTTTAAGTTTTATATTTATAAATGTATGTCATTGTGTGCAATAAAGTTGTTATTATTATTATTATTATTATTATTACTGAGGCCATATTGGATATACGAATCTGCCAAAGCATAATAAAGTAACAATTTAATTTTCAAAGGGATCCTTTTTTTTTAAATGATTATGTTAACCAAAAATTGTCTTAATTTATCACATACGCGATCTATTTGTGATATCCATGAAAATTTGCTGTCTAGTACCAGACCTAAGTATATCTGTGAATTAACAACTTCAATAACTGAGGAAGCACAGTTATTTTATCTTAGACATGTAAACAGTTGTGATTGTGAGCAATCAAATTAGTTGTGAGAGTTTTTCGCTGGTTTGATGATTTTATAATTAAAAGTTTAGTTTTGTTTGTATTGATTACAATTTCTACATCATGGCATCATTGTATCAATATATCGAAGTCGTCTTGTAATTCCTTAATGGCCACCTCAGGGTTTCAATCAGCTGCTACGAGACACGTGTCATCGGCGAATTGATAACATGTACTCTTTTTAATACAACTACTCATCTCGTTTACATACGACAAGAAGTGGATTGGACCAAGCACCGATCCTTAAGACAGTCACATTAATAAAGTGACTTAATGTGTCATTAACTTTAACAGTGAATGTTCTATTTTGTAGGTAATTTTCACACAATTTCAATAAAGGTCCTCTTATACCGCAGTAATCTAGTATTTTTATTAATTTTTTGTGATTTAAAGTGTCGAAAGCACCTAAAAAATCAATAAACAGAGCGAGTACAATTTTTTTATTATCAAGATGTTTGTTTACTTCATCGGTAAATGCAGATAATAAGTCAATAGTTCCTTTTTCTTTTTGAAAGCCAAACTGATTCCCAGATATTATTTCGTTTTACAATTTTTTTATTACATCGTCTCAAACTTTGTCGTGTGTGTGTTGCATGTCACGTGGCGATCGGCCACGCGGTAAGATTGATAAAGCAATTTTTATACCCTTAATGGAATATTATTTCAAATTTTTTTAGTTAAATGTCTATAATGTGGAAAAAAGTTTCACTTTTACCGTGGTTTCATAACATCACAAAGGTTTTTAAAATTTGTATCTACAATGTAAATATAAATCCACTTTATGAAAAACAAGAAAGATACCATAATAAATAATTTCTGGAATCTCACCAGTAAAATCAGGAATTTTTAGTTCAGGGAATTCGATAGTAAAATTATTTTTATTACCATATCAAAGTATAAGATCAGGTATAAAAGAAGACATTTATTTTCTAAATGTATTTGTTACGTTTATTTTCTAAATGTATACGGAAATAAGCTAACTCGTGAATTTTTGAGTAATTAACCTTTTAACCGGCAACACCTTAATATTATGAGTACGTTCAGCTAATTATTGTAAGTAAATAATTTTATGGTTTTTACCAAAACAGAAAAAATCGAAGTCGATTTTCAAGGGTGAAATATCGATTCACTGAATCGATTCAGTACAATATATCGATTTAAAAAATCGATTGATTTGGTCCAGAAAATCGATTCTTCGATTAATCGATTTCAGATCGGCATCCCTACGTCCAAGTCAAACATTTTGTCATTCATTTTGTAGTTATTGTCAAAGGTTATTGTACTCTGTGTTGTGTGCATAGGTTGTGTACGTAGGTTGTGTGTGTGTAAAAATCTTTAGTTGTTTAAAATTACAAAATTTAACTGTCATTTTGATTTTTGAATTAAATGAAGTTGATTACCTACATATTATCTTTATTACAAATATTGTTACATATGTTTTCGGCGTATACTCTGCAAATAAGGATACTCCTATTATTTAAATTATGTATCGAAGCGGTTAGATGTTATTGTTGCGTTAGGTATTAAATATTTACTTCGTTTCGAAATGACTGATAAAAATGATAGTCCAAATAATAATAAAAAATATACACCTCCCGCGAGGGACAAAGTTCGCAATCCTTTTGATAAAGTTTTAATAGAAAGTTTACACAAACCAATATGCAGGTACGTACCTAGTATGTAATGCATTTCAACGATTACATTTTTGCTCTATCTATTTTGAACTGTATGTATTTTTTAGCCCCGGTATGTGCAAAATGTACAAAACATCTAACAACGGTTCGTTTAAATGGGATATAGACCAAGCATGTACCTTGGTGCCCGCCGATATTGTTGCATGCAATAGTCAATTTGAGCCGTCGCCTGATCCAGCGTTAGAAAAGATAGCAGAGGAAGCAAATGAAAGGTACGTATATATTTTTTTCATTTAAATATACCGTTACCTTAATAATGATTATGTATTACAATTTTTTGGCATCACTCCTGAAGGGGTTTACATTTCGTCCTGAAATATAATTTAATAAAAATTGTGTATTTCAGGTTTTTTTCACAGGAGATGGTTATGCCTAGTCCATTAGAAACAACAAAAAAAGTAAAGCCACTGCAGACATCGTCAGATGGCAGTAATCTAATAATTACTAGCTTAATTAGTGAAAAGACAACATCATTCCGAGAAGGTACAATTTAACTTAATTATGCTGAAATTAAGTTAGTATAATTTTATAATTTAAAAACACAGTTGAAGGGTGATTAAAATTCCCAAGACTTAAATGTTTGTTCTCTTTTAACATCATTTAAAATTGTGCCATATTGATTACCATGCCACTATAGGTACTGTACTATATCCATATCATATTAGTGACAAAATATGTCATCAAATGGTTAAACTTTGACACAAATTGCTTATGCATTATTATAATCAATATTTTTCTTAGTTTCAGCTCAAACTGTACTTACATTACCACCAAAACTACCTCCTGAGTTAGAGAAAATTTTAGAGCCATTCTGCACTTATACACAGGTATGTCATATAAAAAGCTATTTTTTCACCCTTTTATAATGATCAGTAGTTACTGTAATAAAAGTAAAACTTTCAATAACTCGTTTGAATCATAATCATATACAATTTATGATTTTTTATAATGCTTACAATTTTTCTGGGAACTATCACTGAAGTGCTTATCTATCTAGTGTTTTAGTACTAAAATTTCTCATTTGTTTACTTTTAACCATTATATATTTTCAATTCTACTGATCTCTAAGGTTATAGTTTAGCTTCATAAAGATTTAAATGTCACTTTGACAATGCTGCCGCACTTATTATAACCGCCGTATCCAAGATTTTTCACGATATTGAGTTAGTTACATATTCGGAATCGCCGTATCGAGATCTATAACTTTGTCTTTGACAGTTTATAGAAAATATGCTTCTATCATACATTTTAGATTTTTAAAAGGGCCGTAACTTCAGAAAAAAAAATATTTTCCTTAATATCTTAGCCGTAAGTGTCGGATACTGCTGTAACTAATGAATTCTCTAGTATGGGGGAAACTTTTTCCTTAACATATGTGCTTTATTCACCACTTGCGGCGATTATAATAAGGAAACTGTATTAATTTGTTTCATTCCGCAACAGCAGTATGTGCATATACGGCGCTTAATACAAGATATTGATGTAAATTAGACAGGCTGTTTTATTTTGCATGAGTGATAACTGCGCGTTACTACGCGGTAATAATAAGGAAGCTTCGTTTGTTAATAAATCGTAACAGTCATGTACGGCTCTTATAGCAAGGTACTCGAAAATAAATAACTACACCGTTTGTTAGGGATATTAGTGTTGACGGTATGGTAGACAATTTTAATGTCTCACATGATTGTGAAGTGGGTAGATATTTTTTTCGGATTTGTTTTCGGGTTAGTTTATGCAAGTCTACTGACAACTACTGATGTTTTCGGAAGTTAAACGTGTAATTTGATCATTTATCCGTAAAATGACGTGAATTCGACGCCATTTGGACAATGCTTCTGCTACCAGAGCCGTAACGATGATAGAGGCTAGTCGGTCTCAACGTTCCGTGGCCTTACAGCTGGGATATTCACGAAGGGCTATCCAAAACCTTTGGAAAAGGTATCGGGAGACCGGGAGTGTATGCCGGCGAAGTGGCTCTGGAAGAATTCATGCTGCCGCCGCCCAGGAAGACTGCGCGACGTGATCGTAATGTGACAGCACGCGCATTACAAAACCGATTACGCCAGACTAATGGTACCCTTGTCAGCGACCAGACCATTTGCACCGTTTGCACAAAGACCAGCAACGTTCACGAAGAACTGTAAGCCGCACAAAACCGACGGGGACTCATCGTGCAAATCGATTAAGGTTTGCACGTCAACATCTTGAATGGGGTATGGAGGAATGGCGTAAAATGCTGTTTCGGATGAGTGCAAGGTAAAGTTTTCTAGTGACGATCGACGTATGCAAGTGTGGCGAAGAAGCGCAGAAAGGTTTTCTGATCCTTGCATTCACGACCGTGACAGGTATGGTGGTGAAAATTTAATGGCCTAGGGCGGGATTAGCTTACAAGGTAAAACTGACCTTGTTTTTCTGAATGAGGGCATTGTCACATCTCAGAGTTACATCGAACAGGTTGTCAGGCCATATGTCATTCCATTTTCACAACAAGCGGTGGACGGTTTCATCCTGATGCAGGATAATGCACGACCGCACACAGCCCGGGCGACCATCTATGTACTGGAGGAAGCCAATATTCAGGTTTTAGCATGGCCTGCGAACAGCCCTGACCTGAATCCAATTGAACACCTTTAGGACCAATAAAAACGCCGTGTCCAGGCAGCTGAAGGGGATGTGCACAACCAGCAACAGTACATTCAATTGTTGAGAAGGTGCTGGGAGGAGATCCCAGAGGAAAACATTCGCCTACTTATTGAAAGCATGCCATCGAGGCTTCAAGAATGTGTTTTGAACAGGGGAGGACATACCCGTTATTAAACAACGCAAAAGTAAACAACTCAGCTGTGCGTTTAGTCTACAATTTAATGCTAATGTTAAGTGTAAACGGCCATAAAAGTGATAAAAACCAAAAACAGTCCTAAGATTTCGTAATTTTTATTTATTTGCATTAGAATTTATTAAAGTTAATTAAAAAAAACTTTGTTTTATTTAATTTAAAACAATCAGAGCAAAAAATCTTGACCAAAAAATAATAATCGTAAAAATTTGTGGTGGCCTTTATTTTGTTTTGATTAGTATACATTTAGTTTATCCATATACTAGCTGCTGCCCGCGACGTCGTCTGCGTGCGTTCACTGCTCGTTCCCCGTAGGTGATAGCGTGATAATATGTAGCCTATGTTCTGACCCGACTTCTTAATAATATTCGTGCCAAATTTGAAGTAAATCCATGCAGTACTTTTTGAGTTTATCCCGGACATACATTTGCAGAAATAAAGGTTCACTGCTCTTTCCCCGTAGGTGGTAGCGTGATAATATATAGCCTATGTTCTGACCCGACTTCTTAACAATATTCGTGCCAAATTTGAAGTAAATCCATGCAGTACTTTTTGAGTTTATTCCGGACATACATACAGACAAACAGACAAACAGACAAACAGACAAAAATTCTAAAAACTATATTTTTGGCTTCGGTATCGATTGTAGATCACACCCCAAGTATTCTTTTAAAAAAATATTCAATGTACAGTTTTGACTTTTCTACCATTTTATTATAATTATGTATAGATTAACAGCTGTAAGTTAACCTTGCACTCGGTGCCGTATATGCACAAATATTTTTTACAATGAGTTTCTTACCATAAGAGCCCTAAGTGACAAAGTTACGACGGTTATGTTTATTATTACATAAACTATACTTATCTTTGAACTGCTGTCAAAAGCGCAGTAAAAGAAGTTCCATAGAATAAGCGCTCTATCTGTGTTACTTACGGCGCTTATTTTAAGTGTTTGTTTTAAATGATACGTCGGTTTTCCTTACCATATCAATTATTTACATCTTTTTTTATAAAAATCTATTACTTGGAGTTCTTTTATTACTATTAATATAAAGTATAACCTTTTAACCATTATATAAATTCATCAAATTTTAAAAAACATTATTTATATGTGGGTAATCAGAAAAATAAGTTTTAAAACTTTAGGCGCCATTTTCTCGAAACTGGCTGTCATGCACTTACGGCTCTTATCTTTAACACGGCAGAATGAAAAAGAATATATATTGATAAAAATATATCTACTTATGTATAAGTCTGTGCTTTCTCTGATGAGTGATATATATCTATCTGCTATAGTTACAGAATTTTTTTTTGCAGTGATAAAACTGTTAAAAATTCATGAAAATAGATATTTTGTTTTCTAATGTTTACGCGAATTTTACTCATTGAAATGAAACAACTTTTTCGGATTTTATTGTGGTTTATTAAGTTTTTGTTAAATTCCTGATATTTCGGATACTTTACAGCAACCATGGTCACGGAAGGACCATGGTTGCTGTAAAGTGTCTGAAACAATTAAAAAAATTGAAAAAAAGTTGTTTCATTTCAATAAAAAGATATTTGTTAAGTTATACCCCTTTATCGGTAATGAATCATTGGAAGTATTCAACATTATTTTTTGTGCTTTTAAGTGCGATTAAGTTTCAGTACATTTTTCATGAATACTGATGTATCTAGAGATATATCCTTTTGAACCTAAAACTTTCGCTATCTGGTAAAATTCCAGTAAATTATGTGAATAGGAGATTAATAAAAAATATTAAGCCTAAAAATATCTTTTTTTGAGGAACATTCCATTAGAATCATTTTTCTAGTTTACACAATGAAAAGTCACTGGTCTAAAGTGATTTAACTGTACAAGTGTCACTTATCACGTAATTTAAGCACTTAATAATTTTGAAAAAAAGATACAACTCAAAAGTTTTTTTTTTTTTTTTGTAGACAACCTTTAAAATTAAATTTTTACAGAAGAAACTAAATGTATATTGAAAAAGAATATGTTATTCTACAAAAGAAGATACTCCAATTGAACCTAGCCTACTTAGTTCACACACAAAAAATTTTTGCAACTTATATTGCTCTCCTATAAAATGTGATGATTTTTGACTTGTATCACTTGTCACAGAAGGCACAGAAGTAATTCTGATTTACGATTCAGCCTGTAACATCTCACTGTTAGGCATCTTTCTCCATGTAGGAGAAGGATTGGAGCTTAATCCATCACGTTGTTCCACTGCGGTTTGGCAGATATGTATCCCTACTATAAGTAATGATCGCTATCAGATATTTATGATAACAACCAGGACCAACAGCTTTACGTGCTCTCCAAGGCACGGTGGGGAGACCCACAAAGGCAGACATCCAAACCAGAAAGAAATATTTTTACAAATACAAATTTCCATCCCGAGTGGGAATCGAATCCGCAGACCGTTGGTGTTTTAGGTGACTACACGCACCACTACACCAGAGTGGTTGGTGTCAAATCTAGTGTGTAATATGATAATTATGATACAGACAAATGTTTTTTTTTCTGTTTAGTAATTAATATAAGTATTTTATAAATATGTATATTTAATACTATCTCATATTAAAATTTTTAGGAATATGATATGTTTGGGGAATATGAAGTTACTGCAAATGGATCGTTAAGACGAAAACTGTTTTTCGAGGAGCATGTTGATATGGAGCACGATGAGTCTGAACAAACAGATGATGAGGTTACGACAGAACAACGGCCCCCCTCCACCTACAAAGCTCACTCACCTGTCTTATTTAGTCCTGACTTGGTAATTTATATCTAGTATTCCTTAAACTGTTGCCTAATGTAAATATTTTATAATAATGGCTTATATTTTATCCACAAGCTGTTTAATATTTTAACACAAATAGTAACAAGTATAACACAAGAAGTAATAGATAACATTTTTATAAGTTCTGACTTCAAAAAGTAAATTTTAACTTCGTAGGCTAAATGGCGTATTTGTCTCTCGTAATAAAATCTCACTAAGTAATTTTACAATTGACAGTATATAAAAGGTCTTTAAAAGCCAAAGCAAATTATTCATTCAGTACAAGATAATGATAAAGATATGAGGAGTTGTGTAATGCTAGTATTCATTTAGGATATTTATTAAATTTGTTAACGCTTCAGCCTGTAATATCCCACTGTTGGGTATAGGGCTCTTTCCCCATGTAGGAGAAGGATCAGAGCTTAATCCACCACACTGCTCCAATACGGGTTGGCAGATTTTATTAAATTTGTTAAGTAATGTACTGTTTCTAAAAGAGCAACTATTCCAACTAACACACTGCAGAACCTATAGCCCAGATTGTTGGAATACGTTTACATACCATACAAAATTTTATTGGATTTCTATAATCAAAAAATAAATAAATCATTTTCTCTTATTGCAGTGTGCACACTTTCTAATTATATCTCAATAAAAACCCAATAATTAATCATAAATAACTCTTTTATTATAAATCTAATTTTTCAGCTTTCCTTATTTAATCTATCTGTTCTATAAAATTTTAAAATAAAACAAAACTTTACAGAGTTGTGATTTAGTGGCAAGAGGTATGAAACGGACGTTTGGCACACCACTCCACAAAGGTCAAATAAGCAACAAACCGTGTTACCGTAACAAAATACTTGATGTTGTGGACTTCGGTGAGCCCTGCTTTAGTCCAATTGAATTTAGAACACCAAAGCGCAGTGACCAGATCACAAAAACACCATCTTCATTAGCAAGTACTTCTATATCTCCAGTCACCAAAGTTACATCCAGCGATGAAGAAGTAAGATTTAAACAAACTTATTTTAATCAATAGTAAAATATTTCCTAAAGTACTAATAATTAATAATTGTTTTAGTTGTGATGTGGTAATAATGCAGTTAAATGATGTTTAATGTCTTTTTAAATTTTCAATGATAGGTTAAGTGTATCACCCATAAAGAAATTTTATTTTATTAAAGTAAAACTTCTTTACTCACGCTTGACTTGGGGAGTAAGCTGGTGAATGCGTAACGAGAGCGTTACGAAAAGTGTGATCGGGCGATGCGAACGGAAATTGAGAGGGAGATATAAGTTAGAGAAGATAGAACGAGATAGTTACATTTCGTATATTATTGTAGGGGCAACTAATGAAGTTTTATTTCAGTCCTGTAAAGTCGTGTTGTCTAAAGCAGTGTTCCGCAAATTTTTTGTGTTTAAGGTACACCTAGGAAAAGATAAATTTTTGGAGGTACAGCACAAATAAAACAATCATTTTTTAAGTAATATAATTATATACCTATATAATATTAATCAACATTTATTTATTAATCATCGAAACAATTTACTTAAAATAAGTTTATAAGATAACGTTATTTTTCCGAGGCACACCAATTAACGACCATGGTACACCAGTTTGCCATGGTACACACTTTGTGGAACACAAGTCTAATATCAAAATGAAAAATATCTTATATAAAAAGGTCATTTACTATAACTTGATTATAATATGAAATGCCTTTTATTTTTGTTTCAGAAAAACAATGATTCACCTGAATGTGAAACAATGGCAACTTGTCTCGATTGCGTCGTTTCTGAAGTAGAAAGTGAAAAGAAAGGTACATGTTTTTGTAAAACAACACCAAATAAATTGATATTAAAAAGAAGTACATCACTTAAAGATTCTCCGCACAGAAGTAGGAGTGGTTCCTTTTTAGAGAAACGCAGTGTCAGTATGTCAAGCTTAAACAGGAGCCGGTCAGTCCAGAAACTCGACTTCAGTGTCGACATGAGTGTTGATGGGTCCATTCTCAATAATTCTCAAGGTATTTACATTTTAATTCTATAAAATTCCAGTTTTTTTTTTTTTGGCATTGCATTGATAAAGTGGTCTCAGCAAAAGACTGATTAACCAGTAGTTAGATTCACACACATGGTTAATACAAATCTTTATCGTGATCTAAGTGTTTAAGCTTGTAAGCTGTATGTGTTTCCAGACACAGGATTCAAATCATATAATGCATAGTGTCCAAGAAGTGTATTTTTTATAAAGTAAAAATAAAAAAAGGATATATTTCAATAGTTACAAAGGTAGCTCTTGAAATTTAATTTTAATATTTTAATTATCTATAAAATATTTGTTGTGACCAAAAGGCGACAAATCGACGTGTACAGATTATTTTTAACAGTTTCTGTGCAGAATTTCTGAGTATTCAGTGGATGTGCTTTATAAACTTTTTGGCATACCTAAACACAAGTACAATAGGTAGACTCTTTTGTTACATACACAATGTAAATAAAAATCTTCAAATGTATTGATACAGAGGTTAAATATTACCAATTGATTTTTTACTTACACATTGTATTAATCTATATTTTATACTAATCCAAATATATTTCAACAGATTCAGAGAGCTCTTCAGACAACAAACGCGTGTCTTGGTCCATTGTAGAAGACACTAGCATCCAGCAATTAGTTAAGACAGAATCTTCAAAGGAACTAACGCATGAAATGCAGTCTTCCACTAAAATACTTTGTGTCAATTTATTAGATGAGACTCCTATTAGAATTAAACGTAGATCAAATATTCTATCCCACGAGATTAGTAAAATTCGTGCGCCTACTGTATCCAGTCCGCTGCACATGTCCTTAGATAATAGCTTAGACAATTTTGATAATTCATTAAATATGGAAGATAAGAAAGTAGACTTTAACAACATTGATCTCAAACTTTTGACTGATAATGTATCCCAGTTCGACTACAATACGAATAGTATAAAAACTGGTGATTGCTCGGATAGTTTGAAGCGAATCGATAGCGGATTTAACGAAAATACTTTCTACGCAAACGCTTCTAGTTACTACGAAAGTGCCATAAAACCCTCAGAGTTGACGGTGACTAAGATGGAGTCAAGTAAGTCTGTTCTTAAGGAAATATCGAACATTAATTGGATGAGAGCTGATAGTGGGTATAAAGACGAGACATCAACAGACAGTATGCACTTTTACCCACCGTGTCAGAGTTCGAGCCAGAATTCTGAACGCTGTTCAGAAGTGAAAATGCGTGAAAAAGAAAATATCGAAGAGTTTCACACAAGAAGCTCGAATAAAAACGACGCCATTTCGATGTCTGATATATTTACCGAAGACTTGACGTTTAATTGTAACTTTTCGTCGACGCCTTCGAAAAATAAGTCTCGTAAAGTTCATTCGTAGTTTTCTATTTGTCATCATTCACTCAACTCTGAAAATATTTTTTTATTATAATAAGTATAGATAGTGTAATATGAATTTTGTAAGCATTTATTAGTTTGAGATATACTAACAATAATTATTAATTTTGACTGGAAATCCATTATTGTGGACATTTTATAATGACTTAATTACTTTGCATGAAATTATTATTTTTGAGATAGTTTAATAAAAGAGACTGAAATCTTAAAAGTCTTATTCATTTAACATATTGCTAACCACAAGAGCAATATTAATTGAGAGTAGTATTATGGTCGATTTACATCAGACGAGCGAATGCTCGTTCTATCCCCACTACATCAAATTCTTAACCGCCCCTACCCCAGCCTATAAAAGTATATTTTTTGTAATAATAAAAATACTGACCGATGTATTTTAATTAGCTCTATCCAAAAACATCGCCAGCTTAAACTGCTCCACCTTATATTTCTAATGAAAAATCAATAAAGATTTGAGAAAAAAAAAATTTATCTTAATTTTGATACAGCCATATCTTTTTAAATAAACAATATTTCAAACTGCTCCGAACTGCTCCAAACTGCTCTACATCCATATAATACTGCTCCATAGTAATTTTTATCGGCTCCGCTATAGTATACTTATTTTTTTATTAATCACATAATATAAATAAAGGTATCAACAATATTACAATATTTTACTGTTCTACTTTTCACAAACGCTTATTTCACTTAAATTCAGTCTTAATGTTAATACTAAAACACAATTTTCAACTATTGAAATTTCAAGTTTTCAAGACAGAACTTTGTTATTGCCCGTATGACGTATTCACTGATTCATTGCATTTAAAAATTCGTTATTATTCTGTACGCGTTAAATCAATGCGTTAAATTTAAAAACTTGAAACATATCAAATTACTGTAAAAATCAAGAAATATGTTATATTTATCATATTTATCGTTTATTATTTTGTCAGTTCTATATCGAACGTCATAAGATTATTAGATTACATTAAATAAGTTTTCTATTGTCTCAAGCGCTAAGATTAGATTAGAAATAATTTTATCTGGTGGTTAAGTATTTTTAAATTTTCCAATTTTCCGCGCAATTTTCTTAATTTCTTCTGACAATAACAAAAACAAAAAAATCATAATTAGCCAAATTGGTCCAGCCGCTCAGGCGTGATGGCGTGACCATGACCAAGGAAAATAGGGATTCATTTATTTAAATAGATATCACTTTATTTATACATTGATGAGGTTGCTAAGTCTATGATTTTTTTTAAACATTTAATTTAGCGCATTCTAGTGGTACAATAGGGTACTTTCCGTAGTGAAAAATAAATTATAAATTTTGATAAAAATTAAAATTTATAGAGAAATACACCTAAATATTCTGATTTAGAATCATAAAAGCACATTATTGATTTATTATATTGAAATTAAAAGTCGTATATTTTAATCTGTATATCACGTGACCTAAAACACGAGCCGCCATGGTGTGACGTCATACGGGCAATAACAAAGTTCTGTCTTGAAAACTTGAAATTTCAATAGTTGAAAATTGTGTTTTAGTATTAACATTAAGACTGAATTTAAGTGAAATAAGCGTTTGTGAAAAGTAGAACAGTAAAATATTGTAATATTGTTGATACCTTTATTTATATTATGTGATTAATAAAAAAATAAGTATACTATAGCGGAGCCGATAAAAATTACTATGGAGCAGTATTATATGGATGTAGAGCAGTTTGGAGCAGTTCGGAGCAGTTTGAAATATTGTTTATTTAAAAAGATATGGCTGTATCAAAATTAAGATAAATTTTTTTTTTCCCAAATCTTTATTGATTTTTCATTAGAAATATAAGGTGGAGCAGTTTAAGCTGGCGATGTTTTTGGATAGAGCTAATTAAAATACATCGGTCAGTATTTTTATTATTACAAAAAATATACTTTTATAGGCTGGGGTAGGGGCGGTAAATTCTTATCAAATTCTTTTAGAGTAAACAGGCGTAGAGCATTTTTTCGTTGTTATATATATGAATACGAGTGTTCGTTTACACATAAAAATCAAGAAAGAATGCTCTTGTTCTAGCTCTAGCTCTTTGTTCGTTTGGTCTAAATCCACCCATATGTGGCTATGATTTTCTGTAAGGTTGAGATACTTTCCCAGTTGGACTGCTCCAAATTTTGATAAAGATGTTTCCTGCTGTACCCTACCTCAACAAAGTTAAGCGAAAGCCTACAGTAGACTATTTTAAGGGTGCAGAGTTAATTGTACGTATTGTAAAACAAAGTCCACGACTGTATGCCTATGGCAGTCGGCATGCAGCTGTCAAATATAACTCTGACGCGATAACTTGAGACCTGGGCCGATGACGTCATATTCAATGTACGGTGTGCAAAACAATGCGTCGTAGTTTTCATTTGAATTTTTTGTTTTGTGTTTTAGGAACGATAATAATAATTGATATATACTGTTGCCTTTTCAAATTAATAAAATAATTGAATGTAATTCAAACTAAGTAGCGGTTTTGTTTACTTTGGGTAACAACAGGTAATGTCATTATATTTTTGTAAAATTAAATAAAAATCGAACAAGGTACCTCATAAAAACAAAGACAATAAACAATTAAATAAACGCACGCATTTAAAAAGATAAACAAACAATTTTCAAAAAATATCGAACGAGAGTCGAAGCGCGTATCCGTACAAGATGCTATCGGTAGTGAGCGCGCAAGGCGAGTGCGGGACGCGGCGCGGGGATTCGGGACGGGGGGCGCATTCCAGCGGAGTCTCAAGTTATCGCGTCTGAGTTATAAGTCTTGTTTTATTTACAAGGGTGTGATAGAAGAGTGTAGATAAAACTCCAGGACCAACGCTCACGTCAACGAGTGATAGTTACTGACAAAAGTCTAGTTTTTATTTTCAACAGATTGATGTACCATAGATATTACTGCCAAAACTACACACTTACACAGCGATGTTGAACCAGCAACTGTGATGTTATTATCTAACCAATATTAAGATTAAATAGCTACGAGTCGTATTGGCGTCAATTGAAGTAAAGATATACTAACTTCGAAGGCTTCGTATTATTCAGTCAAGATATCGCTTGACTAGCGCTCATTTGAATATGTGATACTGAAGTATTATTGTTCAACCAGAAGCTGGACCGGAAGTAAGCTCTTCACGCTAACATCACATCTGCAACACAATATAAATGTTGGTGAGCGTTTTGTTAATTTTACTACAGGCAGTGGCGGATTTAAACAGTAGGCTGAGTAGGCTGGAGCCTAGGGCGGCAAATTCTAGGGAGCGACAATTTTATTTTTTAAACGTTTTAATATAGATCCAGAAAATAAATGGCCAAGGCCATGCCCACAAGGTCAGCCGAAATAATCGCTTGGCCGTTCTAGACTGTACTAGGATATAGGGTATCGAGTTTTAGAGCTTGGTAGGAGCGGCAAAAATTGAATAGCCTACTGGCGGCATATTTGTAAATCCGCCACTGACTACTAACGACTACTACGACTATAATTTGAGAATTTCTCGACCGCTAGTATGTTAGTCGGTCACTATCATACACAAGCAAAGTCTTGTTGAGCTCTTCACACTGCATCTGTAACAGAAAAATATACTCATTTAGTTATATTATAAAAGCGCTGTGCAACTTTGTTATTATTTCGCTGTACCTATATAATAATAACTCTTCTTAAGGACGGTACATCAACATAAAACCAACTTTAAATTTAAAATTACGAATTCTTAAATTATGTGTAAACTATAAAACAGTAGCTGCAGTTATTTTAAACGGCAGAATAAAAAATCATTACTAAGCCCATTTCGCTTGAATTATTAGTTAACCGTTTACCTTAATCGATAATAACGTTTCCGTCTCATACACGAGCTTCCTCGTAAGTATAAAAATATTTTTTTTTTATTCATCAAATTGTTTTTATTTTTCTGCTTTAAAATACGTGCACGTTATTTATAAGGTAGGTAATTATATATTTTACAGAGCATAATGGCAATTTTAGGTACGGACCACTTAGATTAATCAATATTATTGAGAATCGCAATAAAACTCCTTATACTCTATGATTTATGTTATCTACTAGCTGCTGTGCCCGCGACTACGTCCGCGTGGAATTTAACAAAAAAGTTATTGTTTAGTTCGCAGCGTTATAAAAAAATAATTTTCTTAAAAAAAGTAGTCTAAGTGACACCTTATTACATCAGCTATCTGTCAGTGAAAGTCCCGTCTAAATCGGTCCATCCGTTTCAGAGATTAGCCGGAACAAACAGACAGACAGACAAAAATTGTAAAAAATGTTATTTTGGTAGGTATATTATGTACCGTGTATAGATCCATATGCGTTTAGTATAAAAGCGGTTATTTTAATATTACAAACAGACACTCCAATTTTATTTATTTGTATAGATTAGGTCGTTGCTTATACTAGAGTACTCCAATGATATCATTTTGCCTCTTGTCGAGTTGTCGTCTTCTCATATTTCCCACGCATTTCATTTATCTCTTGTCAGATTTTAATTAACCTTAGAAGTTCACGTCTATCAAGATTCAAGACAAATTGTGATCAACGAAGGAATATAAGTCTTTCTGTTTATTATAGGTAAATAACGATTCAGTTGTTTATGTTTCTCAAGTTTTATTTTTTAAGAATTTATCTCATTACAAAGTCCATCCGCTTAGTTAATTATAAAGGCTATCGTTATTTACTTTTTGAAGTATATTTTAGATTCTTTATGCGTATTTAACGTTTTTTAAATTCAAATATACTTAATTGAAAATATTTCGACAGTTGTTTTAAAAGTTACTATCTGACCCCGCAAATGTTGCTTTGCCATATGTTATTAACCCCCTTAATCTCCCCCCTCTTATAACTTAGGGGTATGAAAAACTGATTTTGGCCTATTCTCAGACCTACCCGCTATGTACACAAAATTTCATAAAAATCGGTCCAGCCGTTTCGGAGGAGTATTGTAACTAACATTGTAACACGAGATTTTTATATATAAGATTAGTTACGAAAATTTCTAATATTCAGTATGTTTGTTTATTAAATTATTATTTCGCCATATAATTCGTCATCTTGTCTAAACTTTATTAGAGGGTAGATAAAATCAGTGCATTGATCATAAGAGCCTTTCCACACGACGTTTTTTAATACGCTCGTTTGTATCGATACGTGGTCGATACAAACGCAAGTTGAACGCTCTGCAAATGAAAGCTGCAAACGCGCGTTTGTATACTCATACGGCGATTTTGAATTTCGGTTTAAAAATGTCCACATCAAATGGCTCCATTTTATTATATTGAGATACGAAATATACAAGTTGCAACTTGTGTCCAAAGCGCAGCAAACACAGAGTTCGTATAGCGTGCAACTTGCGTTTGTATCGATACAAACGCGAGCTTACAGCGCGTTTCATTTGCGACAAAAAACGTGTAAAAATGCCAAAACGCGATGAAAACGCGCAGAGGACGCGCGCATCAAAAACGCGCGTCGTCAGGGCTTAAAAAAGACGTGGTGTAGAAGGGCTTTAGATCGAAGCCGTATTACTTATACATCGAGATCATTAATTATTCTATTCACAATCGGCAGACAGTTCGTGCGTCAATAGCATTTAACAAATAATCGAGTATTGATAACGTCGTAACCCCTCTTATCGGCATATCCCGGAACGTCTGCAAATACCAGCAATGCGGATCTATTAGTCCACGTTATGTACCGAAGGAGGCTGTCTTGTATATATGTACTATTTAAACGAAAGACGCCTTGAAAATAATTCATTTGACACCCAACAGCTAGTGGTGGTACAGTTTGATACACACTAGAATTAAATTTCATTACTGATACATATACGTTTGATAAAGTACAGTGACACAGGCACGTGGCTCGAATTTCGATTTCGTTTAACATTGTTCCAATAAACACAGGACGGACTGACGTTTCAAAATGCTTAATAAAACGAGCGCAACTTTAATGTTGCAAACTATAATGGTGTTGATGGAAAAACAGAATACGACTGGTGTTACCAATTTTCCTAGCACGTTTTACGGTTAGTTTATTTCATGTTATTAGTTAATTACTAACATATTATGGTAACATATCTAATGAACTACTTTAGTTGTTTTTTATCGAATACTAATTAATAGATAATAATATTGTTCCATTATTTTTTTCGTTTCATTTGTTCAATGGAATAAAATTGAAAACATTAATTAATGCAACATTTATATTTTGTTAAACTAAAAATTTATTTGTTTTGTTAAGAGGACGCGGAGTTGGAACGATGCTACAGCCCGTACGGCTGCTTTTCGAAAGCTTACCCGTGGACCGAACACCGTCCTGACAACTATTTTCCCGTTTCTCCTGAGACGTTGGGCGTGAGGTGAGTATATAAAAATATTTTCGTTGTATATTTTAACGTTTAAAACATCATTTTTGGTGATTTGTTGACATCACACACATTGACGACCGCTCTGGTGTAATGGTGCGTGTGCCGTGTTGGCGGCGCCTAAAACAATGACGGTTGCGGGTTCGATTCCCGCTCGGAGCGGATATTTGTGTTTATACAAACATTTATTTTCTGTTTGGTTGTTAGTCTTCCCTCCTTGTGGGTCTCCCCACCGTGCCTCGGAGAGCACGTTAAGCTGTCAGTACCTACCGGTTGATATCTATCATGTACACCTGATATCGATCGTTACTCATAGTAGGGAATATATCCGCCAACCCTATTTTGATTAGGCTCTGATCCTTCTCCTACATGGGGAAAGAGGCCTATGCCCAGCAGTGAGATATTACAGGATGAAGCTTTGACATTACAGTGTTTATTGACTAGCTGTGTGACATTTTTATTCGCGTTAATCTCGATTTATATTTCGAAATAAAATGCACTCTTATACTATTGTATATTATGTTTCATTTTCGTAACGACATATCGAGTTTCATCGTAGTGTTCAATAGGTGATAATAATATATATATATTACTAGCTGACGCCCGCAAACGTTGTTTTGCCATTAATTTGTTAACGCCCCCGCAACACCTTCTTGTTTTTGGAATTTCGTAAAATCCGTTCTTAGCTGACCTCTACTCGGCGAAAGGAATATTCCTACCAAATTTCAAGTCTCTACGCCTTATGATTCCAGAGATATCATGATGAGTCAATATTATATGGGTGGAAATCTCTTTTCTAAATATAGATTAACTAGCTTCTGCGCGCGACTTCGTCGGCGTGGACTCCGCTCCTATTGGTCTTAGCGTGATGATACATAGCCTATAGCCTTCCTCGATAAATGGGCTATCTAACACTGAAAGAATTTTTCAAATCGGCCCAGTAGAACCAGAGATTACCGCGTTCAAACAAACAAACAAACAAACAAACAAACAAACAAACAATCAAACAAACTCTTCAGCTTTATATATTAGTATAGATTAGCTGAACTGGCAAACGTTGTTCTGCTACACCAATAAGGACATCAAAGTTGTTTCGTCCAAGCTCAATTCTTTGGCCTAGGTAGAAATAATCCTGAACAACTTCCAGAAGGGTAGGTACCATCGTCGATACCGGTCTCGGTATGTCTTGGTTTTTAAAACATAACTTTCGTGTGTCCAAATTCATACCGGGACCGACTTGGCGGGAGGACTCGTTTAGGCCGCCCAGTACCTATTTGGCTCCGCTCCTCTAACGTCTCCGCAAAGATGACGATATCGCCGGCAAAAAGAAGGTGAGAGGTGTATTGGACGATGATGTTGATGCCTCTAAGATCTTAAAGACATCCTCCAGCGCAGTGGTAAACAGTTTCGGCGATATTATATCTCCCTGTTTTACCTCGCGACGAAGGAATATAGGTCCTATTCGCTGTTCTTGAATATGGACGGTCATCGTCGCCGCGTCGTACATACATCCCAGTACCTCGATATATCGCTATTCGATATGACATCTCTACAGAAAGTCCAGGACATCTCAGGTCTCGACAGAGTCGAAGGCTTTCTCATAGTCCACAAATACCATACGCAGCGGCTGATTATATTCTTCTGTCTTAATTTTGTATAATCTGTCGAACAGTATGGATGTGGTCTACGGTGCTGTAGTCATTTCGAAACCCAGTCTGTTCCGGTGGTTGGAATTCGTTGGGGTTCGTCGAGTCTTGTGGCGAAACGATTCGCAACCCTAGGAAACAGCTAATAGATGTGGCTCAGAAGTGAGATCGGTCTGTAATTCTTCCAGAGAGACTTAAGTCATTTCCCGTGGCTCTCCCGTTTTTAAGTAGCTCGAACGCCGCACTAATCTCGTCAACGCCGTCTTGTCAAACTCATCAATATCTTTAGTTCATACTAATAATAAGTGGTATGCTCCAAGTATACCTCCATAGTACATAGTCTAATCTTAGTATGGAAAACCGCAAATAACTCACTGAAACTAGATCAAGGTTTTATCTATGCGTTGTAATTTCAGTCATTCAAATGTTAGTTAATTATGCTTCAAGAATAATATTTTATTGTCCTATAGAGTAAATTACAATTACATGTCTTTAAATGCTTAAACCACTTGACCTGGTGGGTTTTCCCAAATTGCTGCTTTGGTTTCATTCTAGAAAAGGGGGTGTGTCATTTACTTGCGATGATGTCACTCATTAGACATACATACAAAGATAAATCTTGTTTATTTCGAACAAGCCGTCAATCACAAGAACATTGATAAGACCTTTTAAATTAGTTATTATTTTATCAACCAAGTAACGATTGTATGTTGCATATGCGCAACGTTCTAGCTGATATAGAAGATACTAACTACTTTCAATATATTGCTACACTAGATACAGTAAAATTGAACTAAACAAAAATACATAAAAAATGTTATTTAGAAAAGGAGTATTTGACACACACACGTATACTTACGTTACGTTACGTGTACTCTTTTGTTTATTATTATAGAAGTGATATAGAAGTACCTATGTCCTATAGCCTTTGACAACAGAACCTTAATAATGTTCAAACTTATAATTAAAATTAATTATGGTCGAATTTCGACCACTGGGCGAGCATTAGTAGCTTAAATAATTATAAAATATATAATCTTATTTATATTATTTAAATGCTGTTAATACTATAAGACATCTTGTATCCATAAGAGATATATCAATACATAGGTATAATAAAAATGTAACGGGTCGGTGTCTTTACATTTAAGATATATGAGAAAAAATATTATTGGGACCATTATCAACGCAAATAGCACCCAAAACAATGATTTTCAGAATTTTTGTCTGTTTGTCTGTGCGTTTGTGCACGCTAATCTCAGAAACGGCTTATCCGATTTAGACGTGGTTTTAACTAATATATTGTGGCAAGCTTAGCTTAACATTTAGTGTTTGTTTCATGTCAATCGGTTCATAAATAAAAAACCTTATTCCAATTTAAAGAATCACGTTGAGCATGTAAAGTCACTATTCCATGCGGACGAAGTCGCGAGCACAGCTAGGTATTTATATATATTTATTATCAGTTATTAATATTTGACATACCATTGATTGAGATGAATTCTATAGTCGCCTTAAACGTTCAAAGTGCAGCGTTTCTAAAAATATAATTATACAGTTCAATGCGATAACAGTCGGGGGGCTCGGCCGTGACACCGATGAAAGACTAAACAAATGTTTGTCTCCTAGTTGCATTGTGCCGTTTCATTATCCTTGTATAAACAAGTTTGATATTTTGTTTGTGATATGTTTTATCGCTGAATCGAAAGCATAAAAACCTTTGGACCCTACGAACTTGTTTGAAAGATTCTTCAAAGTTAATCTTTATAATAATATTTATTTATTTGCTGCTGTTCTGCTTATCAGTAACGACATTCATTAAATTTTTGTTTTGCAATTGATTGAACAATTGTTTGTATCGTCGATGCAAAAATTTAGTCTGATGAGTATAAAAATAATTTCCTGGAAACTATTTTGTCAACAACTTACAATAATTATTTTGTTATTGCTGTTTGTCGCAGATATGCAGTGTTTACGAGACGAAATAGAAAAATACCCGTGTTGTTAGAAGCTAAGGACACAACAAAAATACTTAATGCTAATCTGGATCCAAGGGGTCCTTTTTATTTTATTTCACATGGATTTTTGGAAGGTGGACATAAGCACTGGGTAAGATTTAGATTAATTTGTTTTATTTTTATTGGTTTGTTTATTTTTGGTAAATTCAAGTGATTCCTATTGTAAAAAAATATCGATAAAACTATACATGGTTTTTGTAATGCGTTCGCAACGTTTTTATTAAATTTTATTTCAATACAATATTATTGAAAGTTGATACACATTGTGCCCTCAGATTTTCTAATAAAAATACCCTAGTAAATTTACCCTAACGTTATTTTAATCCACTTATTATTTTAGATACAAAATATGGCGGATGCTCTTCTTAACTTAGAAGGTAACGATGCAGCAACAGTCGTCGTGGTTGATTGGCGGAGAGGTTCCCAGCCTCCTTACGGCCAGGCGGTTGCTAACATTAGACTTGTTGGCGCTATGACTGCTCACCTTATACACAATATTTATGTAAGTATTGCTTTTATTCAGAAATGTAAGTTAAGATACGCATAAGATTTTCAAGCGATTTTGTTCAAAGATCTGGTTGCCAATTCTACTTATTTTTGCGCATGTTACCTATACTTAACGTGACCAGACGTCCCGTTTTGAACGGGACCGTCCCGTTTTTCGGTCGTGTGTCCCGGTGTCCCGGAAAATAGCCCTGGGACGCAAAAATGTCCCGTTTTATTAAATGGAACATAAATTGTGTCTATTTAGTCAGATAAATTTTAGAGTACAGTAGGTACAATAAACATTACTAAAGATAACTTTAAAACTATTCGACTCGACAGGCAACAGCTTTCGATTAAAAAAGAACCGTCAATTTGGTACACCTAATAAAAATAAAGGGGGTAACAAACACAAAGAAGTCGAAATTTCGATCCAGCGGGATTCGAACCCGCAACCCCGACATACCGTGTCGGTGCTCTAGCCCAGTGTTCCGCAAACTTTTTGTGTTCAAGGTACCTAGGAATAGGAAAATATTTTGGAGGTACATCACAAATAAAAAATCATTTTTTAAGTAACATTAACCAACATTTATTTATTAATCACCGAAACAATATTTATGATTAATCAATAAACGTAAACTTTATTTTTCCGAGGCACACCAATAAACGACCACGGCACACCAGTGTGCCGCGGTACACCCTTTGCGGAACACTGCTCTAGCCAACTAAGCTATGGAACGATGTACCAGCCAAATCGAAATTTTTTGATATGCATTTTATTCGGTTTTAAGCAACCGTGGAGCCGTCTACAGCGAGTCCTTTACAGCACCCAACTATACAATTTCATATTACAATGAAGTATTTGACGTGAGATGATGATGATGACACCATACTATTCTTAATTCGTATTATTTTTATATTTGTGTTTCCCACACATGAGGAAATTCGAAAATGTTTTTTATTAAAAATGTTTTATATTACCGACTAGCTTCTGTGCGCGACTTCGTCGGCGTTTACTCCGCTCCTATTTGTCTTAGCGTGATGATACATAGCTTAGAACCTTCCTCGATAGATGGGCTATCTAACATTGAAAGAATATTTCAAATCGGACTAGTAGTTCCAGAGATTACCGCGTTCAAACAAACAAACAAACAAACAAACAAACAAACAAACAAACAAACAACCAAACAAACAACCAAACAAACAAACTTTTCAGTTTTATATATTAGTATAGATGTCGGTATGTCGGGGGTGCGGGTTCGAATCCCGCTGGATCGAAATTTTAATATGATAATAAATAACATTTTATTAAATAACATTTTTAAATTTAAAATACATTTTAATTTTAAATAGGTACATTTTTATTCAAAATGTTTTATATTACCGATGTCGGTATGTCGAGGGTGCGGGTTCGAATCCTGCTGGATCGAAATTTTGATATGATAATAAATAACATTTTATAAAAAAGTCGAATTGAGAACCTCCTCCTTTTTTAGAAGTCGGTTAATAAATAAATAAATCTGCTGAATTAAAAAAGTCGATGTCCCGTTTTGAGCCGAAATAAAAATGGTCACGTTACCTATACTGCCGTCGTAAGAAAAAAGGGCACAACTAACATTTTTAAGAAAATTGAGTTATATACATATTTAGAATGAGAAAAAAAAGGCACATTTGTTCAATTTTTTGTAGAATTTTATCTCCAAGGAATTCAGAGATACAATAGGCTCAAAAGGCACAAATGAGACTAATACTCAAGTTTTATAGAATGAAAAGGCATATTTATTTACCATTATATTGAAAAGGCACAAAAACGTAGATGTGACTGTTACTTCATACAGATTTTTACTAAAAACTACTTTGAAATAATAAAAATTTACGTTAAAAAGACACAATTAGACAAATGTGCCCTTTCTTTTAGACCAATTTGCTTGAAATATTAAAAAGAAAGGTCACATGTGGTATTTTTAAAATATTTTTTTTCTTAAGTTGAAAGGAATAATTTGAATTTATTTAATAATTAATTATATATAAAATCTAAAAAGTAAAAAATATAATAGTACGAACCTTCACGCATAAATTATCAGTACTTTTTTTTCTTTTAAACAATAGGTTTCCATACTATGAAGCAGAATATGGTAAAAACTTTAATCCCAATTATCTCAGTTTGACCAAAATGATAGATGTGCCCTTCTCTCGTACGACGGCAGTATATGATATCTTTGCTGATTGTAAATCGATATGATTAATACGTTTTAAAAGGTACAATAAATTGAAAACTGGACTGAACTATACAGTAAAAGTTAAAGAATAAAAAAGGTGATATACTTTTAATGGTAGAAAAATAGAGAATTTTTCATCGTTACAGTCGACTTTTTTCTTGCTCTTTTTTAATTTTTTTTATAATTAATTTACTTTTTGGTTTTTCAATAAGAGCCGATCTTAAAGTTAGAAATGTTCATTGATCTATAATTTTGTTTATGTTATAGGATGCGCTACAGTTATCAGATTTGGACAATTTCCACTTCATTGGACATTCATTGGGTGCACATTTAGGTGGTTATTGTGGGCATGCATTGCAAAAGGTAAGCCTCTAAACAGTAACTGCAGATAATTCTTTGATATGATCTTAATTTTTTTCGAAACATTTTATATCGAATAATTCTACATAAATATTTTTTTGTTTTCAGAAATTTAATTTAAAATTGGGACGGATTACGGGATTGGACCCCGCAGCGCCTTACTTCAGTTATACGGTTACTTTAGTACGTTTGGACAGATCGGACGCGAAATATGTTGATATTATACACAGCAATGCTGTGCCTTTATACTTCTCAGGTAAATAAAATAAGGTCTTCGAATTTTAATTTTATACAGTTTTTTATTAGTTTTCACAGATTTACTAGGTAGCTTTTTCTCGTTTGTGCCTGAATTAAGCTTCGATACACTTTAGATTGCTTTAGACCTGCAGCTTGGTATATATAAACAAATATACATATTATATTTATACCCATACTCGCGGCGGAAATCGAACCCACAACCCACGGAGCAGAAAGCAGGGTCACTACAAACTGCGCCAACCAATAAGTATTTTCGTGATTTCTTTACAGGTTTCGGTATATCGGAACCAATTGGTCATGTAGATTTTTACCCTAATGGAGGTTCGATACAGCCGGGCTGTAAGAACGACGGATCTGCAAACGAGGGAATAAGCAACGATATGTACTTGCAAGTCGTTAAATACGTTAGTTGTAACCACGAGAGGAGTTACGAATTGTTTACTGAAAGCGTGGCGCCATCTTGTCCTTTCATGGGCATACAGTGCAAATCCTATGAGGTGAGATTATTTTTGTGGTAATTTTTAGAATAATTGTATATAATCTGTTCGATTTGTTCAATTTATAGTATTGGCGTGTGTACTTGTGTATTGTTTGTTTTTCTGAATCACCAACACAGGAGTTAATCCCAATATGCATAAGAATTTTATTTGTTACTAGATGGCCCGGTGAACTTCGTATCACCTACGTATATTTGTGAAAAATATACACAAAACACTTACTGAACGCACCTATAAATATTTGACAACCAATTGACAACGTTTTTGACAAAAGATATTAAATTTCCCCGCTAGGAACATTTTGTATTGGAAAATTAAATCGTCGTTTTTAGTATTTTCCGTTACATATTATTTATGTTTCTCACCGCTTAAACCTTCCCTGAACTTCCACAAACATTCCAAGATCAAAATTAGCTAAATCGGTCAAGCCATTCTCGAGCTTTAGCGAGACTAACGAACAGCAATTGATTTTTATATATATAGATTAAGTACATTTTTTATTTTTGTTTATTCTCGCGAAAATAAGATTAGTAGTTAAAATTAAGCATTTTAGAACTAATTCAGCGATTGCAGTTTGGATTTAAACCCTCGATTGTATTTTTGTCTTCGCTAATTATATTTTAAATAAATTTAAGAAGTAGGTAGGTATTAAGTTCCAAGTAGTTAAACAGAAATGTGGACATTAAATATACTGTTTCTTTACCAGAATCAAACGAAGTTTACTTTGAAGATCCTAAAATTATTTTAAATATTTTTATTTTTTTTATAGGCCTTTTTAGACGGAAACTGTACGACATGTAGTAATAAACACCTTTGCATTCCGATGGGCTTTCACTCTCAGAATGTGTACAAAAAACTTCAGACAGGAGGCCTTGTTGATTCGAACACGAATATAGCATTATATTCATTAACAGGAGGTTCAAAACCTTTTTGCAGTAAGTTGAAATATTAACTAAACTATCTACGCGACTCCACCTGCTACTGAATTTGACAGTTGTCAATTTGATTGACATTTGTGATGTTGACTCCGCTCTTTTGAGTAGAGACGTTTGGCTAAAGCTTCATAGATTCCTTTAAAAATATATTATGTAACGCAGAAGGATTTTTTCAAATCGGTTTTGTAGGTGCTGAGATTTAAATGATTAAATAAACAAATTTCATCTATACAAAATTAGTATAGATTCACCATCATCATCATCATCATTTCAGCCTATCGCAGTCCACTGCTGGACATAGGCCTCCGCAAGTTCGCGCCAAAAATGGCGTGAACTCATGTGTTTTACCCATAGTCACCACGCTGGGCAGGCGGGTTGGTGACCGCGGCGCTGGCTTTGTCGCACCGAAGACGCTGCTGCCCGTCTTCGGCCTGTGTATTTGAATGCCAGCAGTTGGATGGTTATCCCGCCATCGGTCGGCTTTTTAAGTTCCAAGGAGGTAGTGGATTACCCCTTCCTCCTATATTATCCCTTAGTCGCCTCTTACGACACCCACGTTAGTATAGATTATTGCGATATTAATTGTTAATTTTGTGTAGTGTGTGATTGTGTTTATAAGTAAGCAATGATAATTGTTTCTGATTTAAATTAAAAAAGAATAATGCCATAAGAATATTTCCTGTGGTTTTTTTCTTAACAAATCGAAATATACCTCGTTATACTACGACAGTCTATAGTTATGGCATATAATATAATAAAGTTTCCTGTTTAACTTTCCAGGAGTACACTATCAAGTCACATTGAAAATATCGAATTCAACTGAAAGCAGAGTTCACGGTCCAGATGTTGGTAGAGTTTCTATAACACTCGTTGACAGGAATAACAATAAAAGTGATCACATGTTCATGAACGAAGAACAGTGAGTATCATTTAATCCGTGAAGTCCGTACTATCCTAATTATGAAGCCTCCTATCTATTTATCCTATTTTACGCCGCCGGCGTTCATCTGAATCTGTAAATAATAAATAAGAAAATTTTTGTAGGTGTATGGATATTTCATACTCTTCGTGAATCAAATTATTATAACTGGGCGATAACCAACATTAGTAATACACTGCAAAATTCCCACAAGATAAGAACATACGTGGGAAAAAACCGTGGAGAAAATCCTAATTAATTATTTTACTATCTTATCTTACCTCTACACTTTCTCTCGACGCATAGTGAATTATTGAAAGACAGTAGTTTGCTAAAGATTAACAATAATGTTACTACTAAGAAATACTATAATGTAACCAATGTTTTATTCAAAAAATATACCCTAAAACGTTGTTTAAAGTTCATCTATAATAGTAGTTTATGCAACTGTCATATAATGAAGGGTATTAAAACACGAGTGTGAGTTTATGAAACGAGCGCAGCGAGTTTCATAATAGTAACGAGTGTTTTAATACCCGTGTTATATGCAGTTGCATACACTACTTTATCTTCACTAATGCAATTAATCAAACAACAAGAGTAAAAGCTGACAATAGTTTATTTATAATAATTGTTCAAATTTTGGATGGTACAATTTTGAAAGTTAATGTTAATTATTGATCCAATATATAATATAATATCCGGAGGCGTACAAATATCATCGTCGCTATCCATTTTTAACTTTTAATTTATTAAATTAAATTCACGCGTACGTGTATTGTCACAGTGATTTTGCCGCCATTAAAATCTAACCAATGAGAAGGCTGTATGGACTATGGTCCTTTGCCTTTCCCTATTGGGGATAAATTTTAAAACAACTAACCAATGACAGCGCAGCTGCGCGCATGCGCGCGATGTTATAATGAGATTTTACGATATCGATGTGGATATTATACCATCATGTGAAATTGCTTAAATTGAGTGTTTTGTTGTCTGTGCTATAACAGTAGTAATTAATAATTATAAGTCAAGTATTGGAAACATAAGTAGAATGTTACAACTTACAACATTAGTGTAGATAAATATACTTTTTTGTATCTTATTTAAAAATAATTGGTTATTTATTATGATTATACAATCGATTAAAATACGTTTGCATATACACGGAACTAAGTTATCTTTGTTTATACAATTTTCACTATCGTTAAGTTTTGCAAAGTAATTGTAAAGATGTATTGATAATATTAATAATTGTTATGACGTCAATATCTCAATATTTACGTCTTAGTTTTATATATATAAACAATTTAAAATTCTTAAATAATACATTATACGTCATCAAAGTTAAGAGTAAAACTATGCACACAATAATAAAATTTGTTGGTTAATAATAAAATCTGTATGATATAATCTTTGTTTTTTTATTTTATTATAGGAAGTACTACAGGCCAGGAGATTTAGACACTAAACTAATGTCATTTAAGGACACAGGACTTCCACCCCTATCAGTTATTGTTGAATGGAAATATGAAACGAACCTTCTAAATCCAATGACCTGGAGATTGCTTAAATCATCCAGCATTTATATTGAACACATAAAAATATCATCAATCGAATATAACACCGAGTGAGTACCTATACGTTTTATTAATTTTTTTTTTTGTATACAAAAAACTAAGATAAGTGTTTTCTTTTTATTCAGTAACTTTGTTATTTTGATTTAATAAGTAAAGTTGAGGTTGGATTTTCGTTTGGCATGAAATTAAGGATGAAAAGGAGTGAGGGGGTATGCGGGAGTCCCCCTCAACCCCCCCATACCACTCGCAATACAAGGTAATGACCACCGTTCTTGAAAAAAAAATACAGAAATCCCATAGACCTAACCTCAAATTTAGGCCGTTTATCGACATAATTTCGTTCCTTGACATCTCCGGCACTACGGAAGCCTTTCGCTTTTAAGTTAAGAAACAAACGTAGACACGCGCTTGCAACTTATGCAATGGTCATTTTTGTTTTAATTTGGGAGGAATCTAACGGACATTGACTTATGCCTCAAAGTGGTCACAGAACGGAATCAGCTTACCCTGGCTCCACGTAGTCTTGTTTGCCCTACACCAGTGTTCTTTAGAAGCCTCTACCGGGTACTCTACCCTGTGTCTGCATTTTGTTACGTAAGGGCGAAGGGGCTGCATCTTCCGAAGCGCCGGAGACGTCACAGAACGAAATTATGCCGATGAACGGTCTAATTTTGAGGTTAGGTCTATGGGATTTTTTTTCAAGAGTGGTGCATTAGCAAGTGGCATGAGGGGGGGGGGGGTTAAGGGGAACTCCCCCAATCCCCCTTCACCCCTTTTCACCCTTAAATTCGTGCCAAACGATTCTAAATTTCAACCAAACGTTGCATTTAAAAATAGAACAATAAAGGATTGTGTGCAGTTGTTTAGTAATCTGCAGGGATATTGATCGCTGACCTTCAAGTTTACTTCAACATTTTATGGAAGTAGATATATAGATGTTTGATGAGGACTAAATAGTTTTACCCATTTTCTCAACACTCCTTTTTATTTTCGACCTCTGTACGATGCTCAAAGCGATCACAACTCTATCGCCGAACGCTCAATGTCCGTGCCTATACCTATCAAATGTACAAAAAAATTAGCTTTTGGAGATTAATAAAAAAAAAATTCTATTTGATAATAATTTTATGCATAAAAACTGCAAAGTAGCAATAGTAGTCTACAGAAATACATATTATATCATTAAGTAGTCCATTCAAGGTTTTTTTATTAATTTTCTCATTATTTTTCCTTTTTAGTATCACCGTTTGTCCGAAACAAAAAAAGCCTGTTGTCGCAAATCTACCAACAGTTATGAAAACCAAATATTGTGATTTAACATAATGTTATCAGTAATTTTATATTGAGTTGAGAATCAAATGAAGATAATCGTGTAATTCTTACATAATTAGGACGCCTACTGTAACGCTGTAGCGAAAATTAAAAGTATTGTAAAAGTATTTCTTTTTTAAATAATTTAGATTCATTTTTATGTTATCTATATGATTCTTTAAGTTATTAATAAAATGTTACTTTTATGTATATAATTAATATTAATTAAATATTTAAAATAAAGTGTAAATAAATATTGTTAACCACTGGAAATTTTCTTTTGTCTCTGCAAATTTACTATATTGAAAACCACATAATATCTAGGTTAATCTATAACTGCGGTTAAAAAAATTAAACCAGACTCAGTCAGTCAGTCAGTTCAGCCTATTGCAGTCCACTGCTGGACATAGGCCTCCCCAAGTTAGCGCCAGATATCCCGGTTTTCCGCAATCCTCATCCAGACTACACCGGTAATCTTACGTAGATCGTCGGTCCAACGGGCTGGAGGATGTCCCACACTGCGTTTGCCAAGACGCGGTTTCCACTCCATACCAGACTCAACAAACAATATTTTTACTTTTGATTTGTGCCATTAGAGTAGATAGGTTTTCTTACAAAATTTAGATGTCTAATTAATTACAGTAGACTAGTTTAATTATAAAAACAAAAGAACTTAAAGAACCCTTGGGATTTTTATTTATATAGTAAGTATTTTAGTAGTAATATATTTCAGAACAATATTTGAACAATACAAGCGAAAAAGTAAACATTAATGAATCACATAAATAGAATTCATTAAGAGGAAAGGGTACCGAATAGACTTTTGAAGAATAGGTATTTGAATATTTTGTTCCTGTCTCCACTGACTTTTACTGTAGGCCGCCCCGCACATCCGCCAACCCCGCACCGCTTTGTCTATGTGTAAGTGCCGTCGTGTTAGTGTGCGTGTGCCGCTTCGCGAATGCTATTTTTCTGTATTTTGCTTGTTTTATTTCATTAGCCCGTTGGCGCAGTTTGTTGTGGCCCTGCTTTCTGTTCCGCGGGTTGCGGGTTCGTTTCCTGCCCGAGCCTGGGTGTAATATTTGTATTTATATACATATTTATATGTGTATTATTTCTATGTATATTTATAAAAAATATTCATATATACATATAGTTATAGGAGTCGGCTGTTACCTGTAACACAAGCATTAAGTTGCTTACCACAGGAACAGACTAACCATATAAACATATTTAATAAATTTTTTCTGTTTCGTTCTTCTGTAACTCAGCTTACTTTTATTGGATTTCGTAAACTACTTATAGTCGGACTTTTAATTCGATTCCAGATTTGACATTAGCTACTGTCATTTTGTAAAATAATGATACCAGATTTAATAGTGTAGTGATGAACACAAAAATCGATAAACAATCGCGATTTATATTTATGTAATCATAATATTGGTGTGCCAATTAAATACTAAATTATTGATTTTTATTTAAATAAATACATAATTATTCATAATAATTATTTATTAATTAGTATTAGCTTTATTTTATAAAAAGTTAATATTTTTGTTTTTTATATTAAAAACAAAACTTATAATAAAAGATCCTAGATAGTTTTCTATTTTCTCTTAGTATTCTATCGCCATTTTGTTTATCTTGTCATTCGGCTTCATTCTCCCAGTCTGACTGCACGAATATCTTGTTTCATTGCGAATCAATATTTTGTTATTTTGTTGGGTTTTGTTAAAGTTTTGTTACGTTGTGTTTGTTGTTTACATTATAGTTTTTTGTGAACTTTGAGTGAATCTATTTGTTTTGGTTTTCCATCAAAATGGATCCTCAGCCAAGTACATCACAAAAAGACGTGGATGTTTTCTTGTCCCCAAGAAAAAAGCGTCCACGAAAAGCTTTCACTGTTACTGAAAAAGTAATGATCCGCAACGCCTACAAGTACGTGAAAAATGAAACTTCTGCGCAATTGGAGGCCTTTGAAGTTGAGGATGACAATGAATGTATGACCAAAGAGGCGGGTGGCCGAGCGGAGGCAGTTCAGTTTGAGTGATCGACGAAGCGACTTCGAAGTGAAGACTAGTGATCAAGAGTGATACCAGCGGAAACCTACGACATTGGCTACGACCTCGGACATCGTTAGTGCTTAGTGAGTGTACCTAGTGCTTAGTATTTGTACCTTGTACTTAGTGTTTGTACCCAGTGTTTGTACCTAGTGCTTTGTGTTGGACCTAGTGCTAGTGAATAAAGTCTCTAAAAGAGTCAGCAGGTCTTTCTCTCCAAATCGTTCGAACCCTAACACGTAACAATATATTCATTTATAGTTTGAAGTGATTGACTATACACACTCATTGCTCATTCATCTGATTGAACGAGAACTGAACGCATCACTATTACTTTAAATATGGTATCATTATTTTACAAAGTGACATTAGCTACTGTCAGTTGGCTTCGTCTAATTAAAAATACGACTATATTTGTTTTATTTCTCATGTTCCTTCATGATCAAATTTATTTATTTATTTCACACACAATTATTAAAGAAAACTCTCAGTTCCTTAATTAAATTAATCGTCATAACTAAATTATCCGTTTAGAAATATTTAATTTCCTGATATACTTAGTTTACGAGAATAAAATTATAAACGAGAAGAATCGATCCGGAAATAATCGATTTCCGTATCGAATAATTTCGCAACGTCACTATTTATTACTTGTAATAACGCTGCAACACTGAAATTGTCAAATCTGGAATCGAATTAAAAGTCCGAGTATAGTACTTATTATTTTGAATTATTGTTTGTTAATTCATTGGATTGTTATCTACATAACTGTATTTTGGTAAGTAATAATTAAAGAAAGAAAGAAAGAAAGACATTTATTTGTGACACATACACTGCTTACAGACACAATTACAATGAAAAATAAAAAAGTAAAATTAGAGTAAAAAATTTAAATAATTAATTTAAAAAAGTAAACTTTTCATCAGATAATCAGATAAAAAATAAAAATAAAAGAATAATAATAAATAATTATTGAAATACTTAGATATTTTATTTATGAATTAGGTATGTAATTACATGGTTGAGGTGTATGTAAGAATGGGTGTTGAGATACATACATATAGTGTACATGATAAATGTATTGTAGCCATACATACATAGTAATTAATATGTTTGTCTTAGTATAATAATAATAATATACTTTGTTGCACATTTAAATAAAGGACAAAATTTACATTACCAGCAATTATATAGTCACAAATTGTACAACCAGGCGATCTTATTGCTAATAATTGTGTTTGTTCGCAAACGAAAAAAAACCGACTTCAATTAAGTACATCGGCAAGTAATACGTAAGCAGACGAAAAAAATTAACAAACGCACTAGTCACTACGATTTTTGAGGGTCCTCCTCGATTTCTCTGGGATCCCATCATCAGATCCTGGTTTCCTTATCATGGTACCTAAGTTGGGATATCTCCCTTCCAACAAAAAAAGAATTATCAAAATCGGTTCATAAACGACGAAGTTATCCCCGAACATACATAAAAAAAAAAACAAAAAAAAATATATAAGTACGGTCGAATTGAGTAACCTCCTCCTTTGTTGAAGTCGGTTAAAAAGCAATCGAATATAATATATAATAAAAAGCTGTCTGTCTGTCTGTCCGTCGCGCAATCACGCCAAAACTACTGAACAGATTTAAATAAAATTTGGTATACAGATAGTCTAGAGTCTGAGAAAGGACATAGGCTACTTTTTAATGCGAATAAAAGGGTGTAAGGGGTTGAAAGGTGGGAATGAAAATTTGTATGGAACTATGTTCGTGTTTCGTAACTGTCAAACATTTAATGTTCATCCCGTCGATATGGTAAACTCTGGTTTCGAATCGACAACATATATTCACAATATACGGATAGTGGCGTATTTTACATTTTAAAAATGTATAATAATGTCAGTAATGAAAACGGATTGACATTATGACATAATATATATTTGTTGTCAAATATAAAACGTAGTGGTCATAATATACTCTTTGGTCAAATATTTATGCGTGCGTTCAGAAATTTATTTAGTGTAAACTAAGGAAAATATATCAAGCTAATTAAATCTTATACTATTGAAAAAAAGGAAAGCATTTTTTTCCCTCAAATCAACGCAGGTGAAACCGCGGGGCACAGCTAGTAATAGTATACATATAAGTTGTAACGTCTCATGTTTGTCGCGGTTATTAATACGTAACACATAATTGGGACGATATAATAATGTTTAAAAATATGAAAAAATGAGATTCTGGTGACATAATATACAAAGAGAGACTGGTTGACTAATCCTCCAATTTTATGCGTCCGACTGCATATTATGTAGGTACGGTGTTGCATAAAATTTCAAAGGACTACCGTATTGATATTTTTAAGTGTACAGTGTAGTGTTAATAAAATTAAAAAAAAAAACATCAAAATAAATGTGGAAGAACAAACTATAAATCAAAAGAAATAATAATAATTATTAAAAAAAATTGAAACAACTGAACTCAGAATTAACAATAAAATAAAGATATTTAAAATAATAGTCACTAATAAAGGTGGCAGTGTGTCTCACAAAAAGATAAGTCCTCGGCTTCAGTTAGGGATAAACCCTAACACAGATTTTCAGGACCACCTATTGATTTTTTATTTAATTATTTTGTGGTTGATTAAGAATTTTTTACCGACGAAGAAAAACAGAGGAGGTTCTAAAGTCGCCACGTATATTTTTTTAATATTTGACCATGCATAACAGAGTAGTCCGAATTTGATTTTAAAAAAATATTGTAAAGACTACGAAGTTACTGCTATTTTATTTTGTGGAGCCCTAAAGGAATCATTTACCAAAAAATTGGTAATTGTGTTTGCTCACAAACAAAAAAAAAAACGACTTAAATTACATCGACAAATAATACAGCGTAATAAGACGAAACAATAGTCAATACGCGCTATTAAAGATTACTCAAAAGGTTGTAATAAGATCTCAATCTAATTTAAACAAGACTAAATGACAAGTATTAGCTTTCGATTAAAATGAGAATCATCAAAATCGATAAACCGAGTAAGAAGTTATGCGGTATAATACAACGTAGGTCGACGAAAAAGTAGTCAAGTAAATACGCATTATTAGATTAGATATAACTCTAAAAGTACTTGTTAGATCTTCATTAAATTTAAATGGGACCACATGACACCTTTCAATTAAAACAAAATTGATCGAAATCGGTCCACCCAGTCAAAAGTTCTGAGAACATACATTAAAAAAATACAGTCAAATTGAGAACCTCCTCCTTTTTTAAAAGTCGGTTAAAAAGAACGATGCTTTCTGGAATTCAATAGAACCAATAGTAGAAAAATTTTACTATGATTGCCATATGGGAAAGGAAATAATTAAATAACTCTTTACCTACTTGAACTGAATAAATCCTTATTTTGAAATTTTGTATCTTTATTTAGTTAACCTACTTTTCCTAGTGTCTGTCCGTCAGTCTTTCTACAGTATCCTTCCTTTGCCTCTGTAATAAGACTACCGTTAGCCAAAATTATAGTCAAACCAAAAGCATAAACAACATAATATTATTTAAATTATTTACCATAATTATCATTTTTATTTGTTAGAGAAACCCTTCTTTAGCCCAGGTTTGCACAATGTTACAATGAACACCGCATCCAAATAAGGTTTTATTGTAGTTTATGAAAAGAGAGATTACTTAATTTTGTTTACACGAATTTTTGAAAATATCGACAAAATATTACATCACTAGTGTATCTATATAATTATCGACTATGAGGCATCACTTCGCTGGCGTGTATACGTACTGCTCTGACCCTTCCCTCCCCCAGACCTATCCCACAAACAGCAAGAAAGGGACAACTGAAGCTCAGACCACTTTAGGTAGATAATTATTGACCAAAACAGCATTTCGTAGTAGACTGTTTTCTCCCCGAAACATGCCAATTTATTTTTTATTTTTTTTCACGTAAATAAACAAAGCCTTCAGCTATGCCGCTCCGTTCTCTTTTTTTTGTAAATATGAATTATTATTTTTTTATGAGTGTCTGAAAATGAACAAAAAATTAGGCAATATTTCTAGTTTTTGAAGACTCCTACTACCTTATATAATAAGAATATGAAAAAAACAAAACTTAGGGGCATGGTCAAGGCAGGTGAAAGTTTTATGTTGCAAAAATATTTGATCTAGTGTCATTATCCAGGGAGAAAACAGTCGAATACGTTTGTATGGAGAAAGAGCCGGTATCCTTTCCTCTTAAATAAATAATTATGGCAAACATACACAGTAGGTATATTTAAATAATTATGTTTGTTTTTAAACGCATCCGCCAACCTGCATTGGAGCAGCGGTGGATTGGGCTCTGATCCTTTTCCTACATGGGGAAAGAGGCAGCTTAGTTGCGATATTACAGGGTAAAGCGTAAGCGGACACGGATGGGCTAGTCTTTAGATTAGGACCCGTAGATTAATGAGGTTTTGGGGGGAGGAAGGTGGAGGGGGGAGCGGGTTATGGACAGTTTTACCGACTATCAACGTAACATTACTATTTATTTGTCGATGTAATTGAAATCGATGTTTTTCGTTTGCGTGTCCGGCTAAAATCTACTCTATGGACCGTCGATTTAGATGTTTATATTTTTTCTGTATATAGTCCTCATATATTGAAAGCTTTTTGAGAATTCTCAGGTTGCAGTTTTTTTTTGTTACATATATTTTTATTTATTTACTGTCACATGATATGAAGTTAGATAGATTAGGGTTATTTTACAAGCTTTTATTTAACTTGCAATGTATGTTTGTATGTATATAATATGTAAGTTTAATGTATGTTTGTTCGGGTGAAATCTTGCAACTCAATTTTGAAGCAGATATTTTCAACCAATTGAGCTGAAATTTTGTATATAGGTTCGATTTGGATGACAATGCATGGTTTGTATGTATAGATGTATGTATGTATGTTTGTTCGGGTGAAATCTTGCAACTCAATTTTGAAGCAGATATATTTAACCAATTGAGCTGAAATTTTGTATACAGGTTCAATATGGATGACAATGCATGGTTTGTATGTATGTATGTATCTATGTTTGTTCAGGTGAAATCTTGCAACTCAATTTTGAAGCAGATATCTTCAACTAATTGAGCTGAAATTTTATATACAGGTTCAATTTGGATGCCAATGCAAACTTTGTGACGTCATTCTAAATCCAATATGGCGCCATATCCAAGAGTGCGGACTAGTTATTTTTAGTGCACCTCTACAATATGGTTATCAAATGAAAAGGCTTGCTAAGAATAATTCGAATAAAGTGATGTGATAACCGACTAAAAAGTCAATAATAAATTAAAAGTAAAAACCTTTTTAAAAAACAAGCTTTTATTTGAATGCGCTAAAACGAAAAAAATAAATTTTTACTATAAAACTTTTACTATCTATACATATAATAAAATGGTAGGAAAGTCAATGTATGTCCGAGATAAACTCAAAAAGTACTGTATGGATTTACTTCAAATTTGGCACGGATATTAGAAGTCGGGTCAGAATATAGGCTACCTACATAATTATTATCATTTATCACGCTATCACCTACGGGGAATGAGCAGTGAACGCACGCAGACGACGTCGCGGGCAGCAGCTAGTCTACTTATAAAGTCATTACACATAATCTATATGATATAAAAGCTTGTCGCGAGATTTGCTTGTAAACAAGTACCTAAATTAAATAAATTGATGTGATTGATTTTAACTATTAAAATTTTCAAACTAAGGAAATACGAGTTGGCTACAGGTAGCCAACGGCTATCATTTTTTTTTCGTCGGAAATATTAAATTACCTGCTTATTTTTATGTAGAAAAAAATATATATTTACAATTTCCCGCTTCAGCTATCTCAGCGCCATGATGGGGCTATCTCGGGGCTACAAATTACAATCGACTACATTCGCACTAACTAAGGCCAGGCTACTTCGGATAACAAAGTCTGGCAGCACTGGTAGTGACAGTGCATATGACACTTGACAGTTAGACTGAGACAATGAGACTGTCAAATTTGACAACTATGTTAGCATGGGTGTATCTTGTATTATTATGATTTCATAATTATTCACGTAATAATAGTTATATCATAATTATCTTATCCTGTGGATTGCTCCTAAGAAGTCGTCGAAAACATAATGGGTGACAATAGAAAGAAGAAAAAATTCTACTTTCGCAAGCGGAGAAACAAATATTTTCTAGAACCCGGCTTTAGAGGCTTCTTTTGCACATGTAACTTTAGGGAAAAAGATTGTGTTAAAGAGATGTACAATTTACTAAATGAATATGCAGGGAAATTATACACTGCGGAATACTGTAGCAAGCCTTCTGCGGTGGAATCCGATGAGAGATCTGATACTGACACAGACAATGAGATTGATATTGGAGATATCCTCAAAGGCGAGGTGGAATCTATGAAAAAAGATTTACAGAAGTCTCTTAAGCATAAAAGGTTTCAGGTCGTTGAAACAGGAGTCTCGAACTGTATTTTTATCAAAACCAACCTACCGAGTCCCGAGGAATTGACATCGGCTATTATAAAAGATTTGACTACAACAAAAGTACAGAAAACGCGACACGTACTGCGTTTGTTACCTATCATGGCAACTTGCAAAGCAAATTTGCCAGATATAATGGAATGTGCAGGGAAACTTTTCGACAAATACTTTTTAAAGGAACCTTCTACATTTGCAATTGTATTTAACAAAAGGCTAAATAGTAGTGCATCTCGAGAACTCATTATTAAGGAGCTCGCTGAGTTAGTGGTTCTAAAGAATGCAGAAAACAAGGCAGATTTAAAAAATCCTCGCCTATGTATAATTGTGGAGATAATAAAAGGCATTTGCTTGTTAAGTATTGTGGACAATTACTTTTCATATAAGAAGTATAACATACATGAAATTTGTAAAGAGGAAGTGCGTGATGATTCAGGAGAGACACAAGCTAAAAAGCTTAAGGCTGACATATCTCAAGAAGAAGGAAGTAAAGAATAAATTATGTGTATTTCTCTTTATTATACTTTAGTGTCTAGGTTAAGTCAACCTGGGGCCCCAATACCAATTCTTGCACCAAATTCTTCTCTATTTCTTATCTTTTTGAATACATAAATGTTTACTATATAAATATATGTATAACTGAAGCCGTTGTTTTTATTTTCTGCTTTTCTTTAATAGTTATAGAATACTTTTAAATTTTTTCATATTTAATCTAACAGTATAAGTATGTAAATAGCATTGTACAAAAGGTTTGTTAACCAAAAACCTTAACACATTACATAATATGTACTAACAATAATGAGTTACATAAAACAATTATATAAGAGTTATTTAATAGTTATGTAACTGGAAATGGAATAATGTAATCTCCTATAAAACCTTAGCTGGACAGAACTGCTTTAGAGTTGTGATGAAATAACACTAGATGGCGCTAGATGGGACAAAATATTAAATTTTTTGTTATTAATTTGAATACTTTACATGTTAATTATATAAGTAGTAAAAAGAATAAAAATAGCAATTTTTATACAATTTTTAAGATTTACTTGTATGTACTTGAAATACCAACGAAAGCTGAAGTGACTACTGGACGATTTTATAGTTTGAAAAATCGAAATACTGATTAGGTACCTACTGTGTGGGACACAACTTGACACAAGTAAAATAGTTAAGCACTACTCACCCAACGTTACGTTACGATGACATGATTTTGTTTTAGCATATTAATAATTTTGGTTGGTTAAAGTAGGTATAATTAAGAATGGGGTGCATGTCGGTCACCTCCTCGTGGTGCACCCTGGGCAACGGGACGGGCAGCAGTATCGCAGTCGCGGTACTGCTGCTCGTCGCGGCTAACGACTGACTCGCGGGGTGCGCTCCGGGTACTGCTCGACCCGTGAGCGCACTAGAGGGACGGGGTGGGTGGGTTCGCTTGCCCGCCCTGTAGCGCGAAAGCGCGGTTTGCCGGCCGGGTTGTGCTGGCTCCCTGGAGCTTTGCTCGGTTGCTGGTGCAATCCGGCCGACGTGATGTGTGAGGGCCGGGCTGTGCTGGCTCCCTGGAGCTTTTAGCTCGGTTGTTGTTGCAGTCCGGCGGACCCGTGGGGTAGTTGCCGGGTCGTGCTGGGCTCCCTGGAGCTTTGCACGGTTGTTCGGTGCGATCCGACGTTGGAGGTCGGGGGGGCTTGACCCCCAACGCCGTGATGCCAGGCGTTGGAGGTCAGGCCTGCCTGGCTTGGAGGGTGGACGCTCCTGGACATGGGTCCCCATTCTGCAGACGGTAGACTGGTCCGGTTGAGCGTCCCTTAAGTGGGGTGGCCGGCTGGGGGTCGGGGGATCTTCGGCTGGCTTGAGACCCCACGCGTCGTCGGGAGGGGTGGTCTTGTGGGTGCCGCCCCTCTAGGTGCCGGGGCCCGGATGTTTACATTCGGGCTAGCCGCCGGGGCGGGGTGGAGACTGCTAACGCGACCCCATCTCGCCCCACTCAGGCGGAGGTCTGCTCACACGTGGATGGTTTTTGGTCAGTAGGAGTCTGACATAACCCTCTGGTGCCCCCGCGCCGGAGGGTATCCATGATGGATTTTCCCCACGTAAAAAAAAGGTATAATTAAGAATTCAAATGTGACATTTAACCAATAAGTACTTATGCCGTTATTTTAAGGTACTAATGTCTTATACGTTTTTATATATAAAACATGAAGATATTTAGTGCGTGATATTAGAAGCCTCTGAAATGATATCAAGTAAATATTTAGCATTTCAAAGGGATGTCTTCAATAAATTGTTCACAGACAATGAAATAGTGGTCGGACGTTGAAACAAAGGGAACTAATCAACAAAGGCACCTTTGGCGTTCCGACGTATCAAGCTGGTCAGTGACGAAATTAAACGCTCTTACATGAAATTGTCCCATTGTTTCGTTAATACGGGTTAACATTTTAGTTAACTGTCATCTTTGTCTTACTTTATCTTTATTTAATAATTGTGTTTGCTCGCAAACGAAAAAAAACCGACTTCAATTACATCGACAACTGACAAGTAATACAACGTAATAAGACGAATAAATAGTCAAGTAAATACGCGTTATTAAAGATTACTCAAAAAGTTGTAATCAGATCTCGATATAATTTCACGAAGACTACATGACAAGTATTAGCTTTCGATTAAAGTAAGAATCATCAAAATCGGTACACCGAGTAAAAAGTTATGCGGTATATTACAACGTAGGTCGACGAAAAAGTAGTCAAGTAAATACGCATTATTAGATATAGTTCTAAAAGTACTTATCAGATCTTAATTTAAAAAAAATGGGACCACATGACACGCAAAACCACCATTATAAAAAATAAAAGTTATCCACGTTTTTATTACTTTGATGGCAACCTAGCAATACATAAATCTTAGTAATTTTATTCTATATTTAAATTAATTTAAGAATCGATCCAGATTTTCGGATAGAAAACGTGAGTCGAAAACAAAAAATGTTTAAAAAATTAGGGCTAGCGTCTTGAAATATTGTTTTTAAATTCATTTAGAACATTAGAACTCACCCTGAAAAAGATAGTACGACTAAATACTCAGAGGCTTTATTTTTATAGTACCTAAGTATTCAAATGTAGGTATTTATTTCCATTTTAATAGGTATACACTATCAAGTGTATACAGTCTCAAATGCCTTTCTAATAGTTACAGTGTTCGTTGATTATATGTGCACTTGCTAAGACTTTGGCATCTCATTTAATTAATTTGCCACCACATTTGCCACTTACGAGGAGTGACGGATGTCTGGCCTAACTGCACATTTGAAGGATAGGTATGAGGTACGAGTAGTTATACTTATAGCACAAGCCAACGCTTGTGACTACGAAATGATGAAAATTACTCGCCTTAACCTATGGCTTAGAACAACATTTGTAGTCATTAAACTAGTTAGGATCGGGTGTGTTGACATTGTGATCAGGATCTAAACATACATGAAGATACTATATTTAGTACACATAGGTAGGTATTTATTTTTTACTTTCAGATTTACATTGGTAGGTAAATAGTAATATAGGTAAGTTTTGGGTAATATTCATTATGAGTTTTATAATAATAAGCATACCTACTAAACCAGCTTTAGAAAAATCCATCCTTGGTTGGGGTTGTCTGTGAATAGTGGTAAAGCTCGGCTTAAGCTTAATAACGTTAACACTTAACAGGTCGTAGCTCATTCCCTTGCGCAATGACGATAGAATTTTAAAATATGTACCTAATCAAAATATTCGCTTTGTTTTTATTAACATATAGCATAATTGATTTTAAAACATTTATTTTAGACTAGCTTCTGCGCGCAACTTCGTCGGCGTAGACTCCGCTCCTATTGGTCTTAGCATGATGATATATAGCCTATAGCCTTCCTCGATAAATGGGCTATCTAACACTGAAATAATTTTTCAAATCGGACCAGTAGATCCTGAGATTAGCGCGTTCAAACAAACAAACAAACAATCAAACAAACTCTTCAGCTTTATTATATTAGTATAGATAGCTGTGCCCGCGACTTCGTCCGCGTGGAATTTAACAAAATAAGTACTTACTCAAATAAGTATTTACACTTGCTTACTTTTGGTACCCCCATGCTGGGCAAAGATACTTATTTTCTATGTACGAAAGGGAGTTACTATTGGAGAATGATTTTCCTTTCAAAAAGAAATATCAGATATTAATTCTGATGCAGGATTAGTGGTTTTACGTACCTACTCACCAAGTCAAGGCAGGGAGATCCACGGTGACAAAAACTTAGAATAGGTACCTACAAATATTTGTACAATTCAAATATCGTTTGCGTTAATTAAAACTGCAATAACTAGAACTAGTCCATTGAAATGTTACATTTGCTTTGCATTTGTTAGAGGACGCAATTTTATTTTTGAGATATGTGTGGGGTGTCAATAGAAGCTTAACCCCAAGTTTGTGGGGTTTCCGCCCTTGTCCCCCGGCCGCCATCTTGGAAAAAAGGGTGCAAACACCTTTATCGCGATATCTCGGGAACTATGCGTCCTACAAAAAATTCGTGAATACATAATTTGTAGCAAATCATTTTGTCTACAAATATGTTCATATAACTTTTTACCCTTTTAAAATTAAAGAAGTTGAAAGCAAAAAAGTGAGAAAATTTCTATAATATTTTTCTTTTTTGCTCTATAACTTTTTAAAATACATTTTACAAAAAAATACCGCAGACCAATCTTGTAGATGATATTTTGAGGAAACTTTTTCATAATAATTTTTTTTAATTTCATTCATTTAAAACGCTGTTACAGCGCTCCAAAGTTGACCGGGTTCGTCAATGCTCATGAGAATCCGGTCAAAACGAAATGTTTAACTTAGTTTTATGATCTTATTTTAATTGTAAATACATTCTTAAGACATTTTTGTTAAATCCCTACCTACAACTTTACTTATTCAATGCTAACTCTTTTCCCCGCCACCTATGAGATAGAGTCGGTTGGCGCGTTTTTTTACGTACGTGGTATCCCCAGTAGGCCTACTCCACAGACATCTTGCCGATGAGGTAATCCTCGGCAGCCAATGTGAAGGTTTGGGGAATGACAGAAATTAAAATTGGAGTCATAGTTGGAGGTTCATCTTCAAATTCATTTACTTTCATTAACTTTGATATTTCCATGATGTTGCTGCATGTTTCGCCAGAATGAAGCATTTGAGGCCTGCTTTTCTGCAGCTACACATGCTTCCACAATTTCCTTTGCATCTGCAGAAAATTAATTTCATGAGATCGGGGGGTGCTGGAGGATTGGAAGCTTGTATTGGTATTCAAATGTTTGCATGCTTTTTCCAGCCCCAATCTTCAGGATTTTGATATCTTCCGAGCCACGACTTGATCTGGTGATATACTCGGAGACTATGGAAACGAGCTGCATCTTGTGTTGGAGGCAGCGATGATAAACGAAATGATATTTTAGTCACTGTCTTGGCAAATCTTTTGTATCGCATGCCGTCTAGTGAGTCGTCTTTATTACCGCCGTATAAAGCTACGAAAAAACGTTCGCCAACAAGAGTGAGCAAAGATGGATCGACTTTCTAACTCAGGAATAGCGCGGTACCACCAGCTAATTCAGGATGTGTCTCCATAATTTTTATAAATTTTAGTTTCCCCATATTATAGGCTGCTGATGTTGTACCACATCCTGAGAAAGCATGAAGAAACAGCAAATTCTGTGATATAAAACAGTTAGGAATTAATAAGTACCTACTGTCGTACGGATTTAACAATTTTTTTAAGAACGTATGTATTTCAAAAAAAAGATCATAAAACTAAGTTAAACATTTCGTTTTGACCGGATTCTCATGAGCATTGACGAACCCGGTCAACTTTGGAGCGCTGTAACAGCGTTTTAAATGAATGAAATTAAAAAAAATTACAATGAAAAAGTTTCCTCAAAAGACCATCTACAAGATTGGTCTGTGGTATTTTTTGTAAAATGTATTAAAAAAAAGTTATAGAGCAAAAAAGAAAAATATTGTAGAAATTTTCTCACTTTTTTGCTTTTAACTTCTTTAATTAAAATTAAAAAATAATATAATAATTAATTAAAATTTTTAAAAATTTAGGGCAAAAAGTTATATGAACATATTTGTAGGCAAAATAATTTGCTACAAATTATGTATTCACAAATTTTTTGTAGGACGCATAGTTCCCGAGATATCGCGATAAAGGTGTTTGCACCCTTTTTTCCAAGATGGCGGCCGGGGACAAGGGCGGCAAACCCACAAACTTGGGGTTAAGCTTCTATTGATCCCCCAAACAAGTCCCAAAAATAAAATTGCGTCCTCTAACAAATGCAATACTTTGTCCTTAAATTGTAACATTTCAATGGACTAAACTAGAATAGTCGATTTACTATTAGATTTATAGCTCAATTTGTTGACACTCTCTATATTCGTTTCTTTCTACGACTTTTTATTCGATAAAGGTGCTAAAAAAAGAGTGTGTATCAACTCCGAGACGCGAATGAAGTTTATTTCTTAAGAACGATTATTTTGATATTTAAAACTTAGTGTCCTATCAAATGAAACAAATTATATTTATTTAAAATAATAAAACTGAAAAATAAAAATTAATATCGGTGCAGTATATGCTGTTATACCTACACCTTACATAAAGCGCTGTAAAACGTCACTATCAGCATCATTATCATCATTATTAACGGTGCTGTCAAGAAGTGTCAGCGTTAGATGCTTCACACGATTTCGGTCCCAGTATTTTTTCAAACAACACGTAGTACACAAGTACATGGTATGCCTGATGGTTAGCGGATACCGTAGCCTATGGACGTCTGCAACAACAGGAGCGTTACATGCGACCCTATCCCCAAACTTCTTCCGGGGCTCTGGCTACCTTATTCACTACAGGAACAAGACACTACTAAAGATCAGCATTATTTAGCTTTGACTTTCTGTAAGGTAAAAGTTCTTCTTCAGTCGGAGATATTTTCTGCTGTGCCCCATCTCAATATACGCTGCTATATTAAGACAATTATTCTTAACGTAGAAATAAACAATACGTTTATGCATGTACATAAACAGTAGATTCAGGTTGGTTACGATAACATAGAAGATAAAAACACATAAAGTAACAAAATAAAATATCCTGATTGTCGTCATAGGCAGTTAAAAGTTTTCAAGGCGTGACCGTTGGAATTGTGCCAAGATGTTTCATTTTAATTTTCAATGTAAGCGTCAATAGCTTTTAGTTCTTACAATTTAATAGCTTATTTTGATGATAATAATAAAATCGGTAAAGTATGAGGCGGATTAGCACAATAATTTTACTTGTTACATTATAATACTGAATATTATACATTTTTAGGGTTCCGTACCCAAAGGGTAAAAACGGGACCCTATTACTAAGACTTCGCTGTCCGTCCGTCCGTCCGTCCGTCCGTCCGTCCGTGTGTCTGTCACCAGGCTGTATCTCAAGAACGGCTATAGCTAGAGAGTTGAAATTTTCACAAATTATGTATTTCTGTTGCCGCTATAACAACAAATACTAAAAACAAAATAAAGTAAATATTTAAGGGGGGCTCCCATACAACAAACGCGATTTTATTGCCCTTTTTTGCTAGATATCATTAATTGCAACGGGTAGGCACTTGAAATATTCACAAAATACTCAGTTGTATTTTTACTTTAATAATAAATAATAAAATTAAAATAAAATTAATATTTAAGGGGGGCTCCCATACAAAAAACGTCATTTTTGCCTATTTTTGCTCTCATACAATAAAAGTGATTTTTAGCCGCTTTTTACCCGTTATTACAATCAATGTACCTAGTCAATACCCTTCGTGCGCGAGTCCGACTTGCACTTGGCCGAATTTTTTAAGATTGAGGTCAAACCGTTGATAAAAAATTTCGTAAAGGACCATGCCCTGAAAATAAGTTAAGTTATAAGTTAGACGAACTGTAAAACTATGTGTCAGTCTGTAAATTGTATCATCCATCATTGATGCCAAGATACAGCCTTATGAAGGGCAGGCAGATAGAATTAAGAATCTTAATAGTAATAGGGTTTCCTTGTACCCTTTTTGGTATGAAATCTTGTAAATCTTTTACGGAAATCGTGTAACTACTTACACACAAAAATCAGAATATGACGTTACACTCAATTTGAGTTCTCCGCAATACATTTATCACATCAAGCTCGGTACCTAAGCGTCGTACATAGTGATGTACCTACTATCGCTCAAAATATTATATTACTACTTGCATTTCACGTGATTTAAGAGAGATATAAACATAAAACTACTACTATCAATAATTATACCCAATAACTAACGTAATAAGTTAGCAGACGATTTTAATTTTATAAAAACGTAGGTATATGCAATAACTAAATACTTCTGAAAACTACGTTTTCAAACAACATAAAGTCGAATAAATCATATTCTTTGATTAAAACATCCTTTTCAATGGACTATGACAAAAGATAATTATTTTTATATCCAAATTGCAATTATTGTCCACTCTAAATAGCATTTCAGCAATAAATTAGATTAAGTCAATCAGAATAGTCGTCTAAATCTTACACATTTCAATATTTTGTGGCGTATTCGCTACTAAAATGTTGACTTTGGTGATGTGTTTATTATGGAACCAAATTTCAGTATTTTCAGTTAAAATTTAAATATATACCTATAACTACACACAGTGATGATATAGGCTGAAATTAGCTGATGATCACTTTCTCTAACAACACTCGTATGTGTAACATTTTTAGGGTTATACGTGCCTTGAGAAAATTTATTACGTAACAATGAAGATATTTATTTAATATTATTATTTGTTTATTATGATGTAATACACTAATATCAAGTACTAATCTCCACACTCCTAAAAACTTAACCAAGTTTATTTTATGAGTGTTGCACTCACCAGGCACAAAACTTCTGTGTACGTACTGGCTGCTCTGGCCTTGTAATAAAATTACTTTGATACACCATCGATCACGATTCAGCCTATAACATTCCACATTTGGGCATAGGCCTCTTTTTCCATATAGAAGACGGAATGGAGCTTGTACCATTACGCTGCTCCTCTGCGGGTTGGCGCTTATATTCAATACTACGAGGTAGCGATCGCTATCAGAGTGTGTATGATAAACACCGGGACCGACAGCTAACTTTGGCTCTACTTCCCCAGTCGGACTGCTCCAGATTTTGAGCAGGATATTTACTGTTGTGCCCTACCTCAGTTAAATAAACGATTATAGACAAATCCTTAGAGTAAAGTTGACAAAGATCCTTAAGAGGAACTAATTTAGGTTATGCGGCCGTGGACATCAGCTAATAACATCCCTTAACGGTCGTTAGGAAAATCTCCTCATTTTATTTTTTCCCCCGATTTAGTAATCGACTTTCCTCTTTACGGTTGTCGGTTCGATTTTACCCATTTAACTGAAACATTCGTCACATTTTTTCTCAAACTCAATAGAATATTAATGAAGTCATCTAATATGTTTCAAGTCATGTTGTTAGATGGCGTAATTTCAATCTTTTTAAATTGTTTCTCCTAAAGATTTTTATAGTATACATCGTATCACTATTATATCATTGTACTTGTAATTTAAACAATTTAAATATTATGAAAATAAATTTTACAAAATAGTAAAATGGTAATAATGAATTTTCTGTGCAATGCACGCATTTATGCTCTAACATTCCACTGCTGGGCATAGGTCTCTTTCTCCATGTAGGAGAAAGATTGGAGCTTGATCCACCACTGCTCAACTGCGGATTGGCGGATATGTCCCTACTATAAGTAACGATCGCTATCAGGTATTTATGATAATAACCGGGACCGGCGGCTTAACGTGCTCTCCGAGGCACGGTGGGGAGACCCACAAGGACAGACATCCAAACCAGAAAGAAATATTTGTACAAATACAAATACCATCCCGAGTGGGAATCGAACCCGCAAACTGTCGGTGTTGTAGGCGACTACTCGCACCACTACACCGGAGCAGTTCTTTACAAGGGTCGATATATTATTTTTAAACTAACATTGATAAAATAGTACCTACTCTACTTTTCGTATGATAGAAGAGCTACGTACTTTATAAGGAATATACTTATTAATTTATTTGGTATTAAATTCAAGTTGGTGAAGCCACGGTCACTAGTTTCTTAAACTTAAACGTTTATAGCAGATACTTGATATGTTACTAAGGCGTAGAGGATCAAGAGGCTACGTACTCGTTCGTAGTTCACATATTTAGGTGTAGGTCATACATATATTGTGTATTGTTACGTATATGAATGACTAGCTTCTGCGCGCGACTTTGTCCCCGTGGAATAGGGCCAATTCTGTCATACATGATTTGTGCGAAACCTTAACCGTTTACGCAGCGGAAGCTCTCAAAAGGAAACATTCTTCATTAGTGCTACGCTCCTATTGGTCTTAGCGTGATGATATATAGCCTATAGCCTTCCTCGATAAATGGGTTATCTAACACTGAAAGAATTTTTCAAATCGGTCCAGTAGATCCTGAGATTAGCGCGTTCAAACAAACAATCAAACAAACAAACTCTTCAGCTTTATTATATTAGTATAGATAAATGTATAAATGATAGATGATTTCAATGTAAAAAGAGTAACAAAAAATATATTTTACTTCTCTTATTCTTGTTTTTAACCGACTTCCAAAAAAGGAGGAGGTTCTCAATTCGACACGTATGTTTTTTTTTAATGTATGTTAGCTCAGAACTTTTGACTGGGTGGACCGATTTCGATCAATTTTGTTTTAATTGAAAGGTGTTGCGTGTCATGTGGTCCTATTTTAATTTAATTGAGATCTGACAAGTAGTTTTAGAGTTATATCTAATAATGCGTATTTACGTGACTACTTTTTCGTCGACCTACGTTATATTATACCGCATAACTTTTTACTCAGTGTACCGATTTCGATGATTCTTACTTTAATCGAAAGCTAATACTTGTCTTGTAGTCTTTTTTAAATTAGATCGAAAACTGATTACAACTTTTTGAGTAATCTTTAATAGCGCGTATTTACTTGACTATTATTTTCGTCTTATTACGTTGTATTACTTGTCGATGTAATTGAAGTCGGTTTTTTTCGTTTGCGAGCAAACACAATTATTTAAATACTACTACCGACTACGTTTTTTTTAATACTACTACGTTGACTAGCCCGTTGGCGCAGTTTGTAGTGACCCTGCTTTCTGCTCCGAGGGTTGTGGGTTCGATTCTCACCCCGAGTCTGGGTGTAATATATATTTTTATTTATATATTCATATATGTATTATTTATAAGTATGTTTATCGAAAAAAAAAATGTAGCTATACCAGTCGGCTGTTACCTATAAAACAAGGATTAAGTTGCTTACTTTAGGAATAGACGACCGTGTGTGTATTGTATAGATATTTATATTATATTATATTTATATGTAATTATGTAATACAAAAACTACTCGGTTAAATGTTTCAAACAATATGTTCATTTTATAACAGTACATAGTAGCATGTAGATACATTTGTTACAAGGTTCTATTGGCGTCCCTAGTGTGTGGGTTCACATAAGCCTGCACCGGTCTCAGAGCGTCTGAATAACAAGCACAAAACGGACACAGGCAAATCCAACCCGAGTGCGGGATTTGTAACAAAGTGCGGCTTATTCAGCTCACTTCTACATAATATGATCGAAACACTTGGAGCGCAGATGCTGCAAATAGGTAGGTACTCAATGTTGTTTCAATTCTTGGACAACGTCTTTCTTTGAGAATGTAACCGAAGTTATAATGAGCCAGCGTCTAACAATATATTTTTTAAAATTTCATATATAAATAAAAAATATATTGCTTGATCTTTTTTGATAGTTGAATCTGTCTTACATTTCGTAAGTAATAAGTAGATAAATCTTTTTTGTATTTGAAAGCAAACAAATAAATAAATTGTAGGGGGAGTCCGGGAGAGTTTAGCAGGTGCGAGACAATAGCCACTGCTTATAGAATCTTTGTAGTAGTAGATTTTGAGACATTGCCACACATCTTAGACTTCATAGGCACCCCCCACCTTGCTCACGTGACGACGTTGTAATCGGCAGTTTGGTTTAGGAGTGAGAAGTAACGAGACATTTTCGTACCCGGTAAGTAAAATTTTTGAATTTCCGATTTTTGAATTCTGTTATTCACTGTGAATGGATTCAAGGAACGTAATTTATATACATCGTAAGTGTAATTATCCTAGTATCGTTCACGGTAGACAATTTTTACTTAAGTGTCATAGTTTTTTTTTTATGAAAATGTAATAACGGACAGCTTGGCGTAGGGTGGGAGACATTAGCCTGGCGTCGGGAGGAGACTTTAGCCACTAATCTCTCCTGCAATCAGGGTAGTTTCTCCTGCAATAATATTTTATTTTATTTCACATAATCATCCAAAATGTCTTTCAAATATAAATAAGAAACAACTAGGAACAGAAGCAATTTAGATCAGTCAGTAATAAGAAATGCTTTAGTTGAAATTAGTAAAGAAAAATCTACTAGAGGTGTTGCTTTAGAATTTGGAATTGATTGAAATACCTACCTCATGAAATTAATTAAGAGACAAGTACAAATTGACTAAAATAACTGAACAAGGAATCCAGTTTAAAACAGCTCTGATATTTACAATCAAGGAAGAGAAAGCACTTGTCAATTATCTTCTAACTTGCACCAAAAGGAATTATGGAGACTTAACCAAATAGGCGGCTATGAAGCTGGCATATGAATATGAAACAATGAATTCCAAAAAGTATCCAGTTTATTGGACTTCAAATACTTGCTATTGTATAAGTAACTAAGTATGCTATGGACTATAAATCAATGTGATAATAGTGGATTCCTCACTTATGTATCTTAAAGATACTCAAAGTACCCTCCTCATGTTATCATTTGCTATTTACTATGTGCCATATTTTTATGATTAAATTTATTTATTGAATTACAATTTTTAATATTATTTTGCCTATTTTTATACCCGGGTAAAGTCTCCCGACCTAAATTCCACTTTAGGAGAAATCGCTAATTATTCATTAACTATTAATGATGTAGTAAAGTTTCTTAAGATAAAATATAGCTAAATAATGCAGTTTATGGTACAATTTATAAAAAATACCGATTTGTTAGAAAGATTTATGAGCATTTTAGTGAAAAGCGGCTAAACTCTCCCGGACTCCCCCTATGTAAAAACAGTCTAAACAATAAATATAAAATACTAGTAAATCTATGCAATTTTAAATTGACTATGAGGTCATTGAGATATATGTACTACGTACGTAGTACATAATATCTCAATGTATGAGGTAGGTTATGTGTAGACTTGACAGTTGAGAAAGGATTTTAAGTTACTTGCTCCGTAACCTCGTAGGAAAGGTTAAATTAGATAGGAATTTCGATATTACTGCACTGAGAAGACAGTATGAAAATTGGTAGATAGGTCGTTGACAATACTAACTACTTACGACTAAAGATTTTTTATTTGAGTTTTAAAATTTTAGTTGCGACATTCTTTGGGAGAATAAAATGATAATAAAAATTTGTAGAAGGATCGTGGAGAAGTGTCGTTCTTAAGGGCCCTGTAAACGATCAAATTTGTTTGTCAAATTTGTTTGTCAAATTTGTTTGATCAAACTTCAACGCACACGATCAAACCAATAGATCAAATAAACTTATGACTCCTAAAAACAAAAACGAGAAATCTGTACGTCTATACAAATAAATAAAATTGGAGTGTCTGTTTGTAATATTAAAATAACCGTTTTATAATAAATTCATATGTTTGTATACACGGTACATATACCAAAATAATTTTTTTATGATTTTTGTCTGTCTGTCTGTTTGTTCCGGCTAATCTCTGAATTTTGACGGGACTTCCACTGCCAGATAGCTGATGTAATAAGGAGTAACTTAGACTACTTTAATTTTTGATTTTGATTTTTTTATAGCTAGAACAATAACTATTTTGTTAAATTCCACACGGACGAAGTCGCGGGCACAGCTATTATATAATAAATATAAATAATTAAATATCATATAAAATTACTAATACAAGAAAGTTGGAAAATATTGGCACTACAATTTAGAAATACACGGAACTTTGATAACTGCAATGGAGCTGTATAAAAACCTGAAAATTCAGGTTCCTATTATTATAATTATAAAGGAATACACAGACATTGCAGTTGTGTTCTCCATGGTTTCAAGGCGATAACTGAGATTTTATTTGACAAACACAGCCGCACACGATCAAACAGGTTTGTCAAACACACCTTCAAACAAAATTTCCATCAAACACGTCAAATATTTTCAATGTTTGACAAACACATAAAACACGCCCGCACACGATCACAAAATTTGACAAACACGTTTGTCAAACAGAAATATGATCAAATATTTGATCGTCTACGGGGCCCATTAGAGTTTTTAATTGATTTGGGTTTTAGTGTTTTGATTGAAAGGCTAACAAAAACTAAAAACTAGATAATCGTTTCTAAAAAGTAACGTCAAGCTATTGCGGGTGAAACCGTGGAGCATGAGTTGTTTTATATATTAAAAACTAATAAGGTTTTAGGAAAAAAAATGTTAATGCTTTAAGTATCCTAAAAGTGTCTAACAAGTCGTTTTGTTTGTGTATTTTCATTGCAATCCTGAGTGTAATAATTTAATATTTTTTCAAAAATCCTTATATTGCATTGAAAGGGAATCTTAAATACTTTCATGGAATATTTTCTTAGAGTTTTAAGAGGATTTTTATCTAAGTCTTTTGTTAAGGTTAAGAAATTTTGAATCGCGGTACGTAGTCTATTGTTGTAAAATATTTACTTTGGAAACAAACTTTAACCCAATTCTTATATTTTATATACAATGTTTTTCAATAGGCTATTTTTATATTATGGGTACAAAAATAACATTAATAAACATGTAATGTAAAGATATTTTGTTTAAAATATTATTAATGATATTTTATTCACATCTTTATATCTTCATCTCTTCATCTTTATATCTTTATATCGTCATTTTTATTTTATTGGTATATACCTACTGTATATATTGTTACATTAATTTTTACTCTATTTAACATAATATGACTTTATTCAAGTAGTACTTGTAAAAAATATGTATGTTAAAGTATAAAAATAATAAATTTTAAAACAATTACCCAGATAAGGCTCTATCTTTGACAAATATTTTTTATGGTGTGCAGTTTATAATTATTTTCAATCAGTATTCTGGAAATGGTGATCTTGGTGCCTACAATGCAAATTAGCTGCCTGATAAAACACGAACAACGAAGTTTTCAGAATATATGTGTTATTCATGAAGGCATATTTATTAACATAATAAGTTCATTAAGCCTTCATAATTTTACGATTTAGTCTCGCATTTAATTGAATTATATTTTATAACACATTGCCTACTGTAAAAACGAATTTTACACCATTCAGCAATGTAATTCAGTTAATACTACTATACAGAAAATATAATTTAGTACTTTATAATTCTTTAAATCTTTGTTCATTCAAATGTAGCGCACAGACGATTTTTAACTGAGGTAGAGCACAGCAGAAAATTTCCTGCTCAAAATATGGAGCAGTCCGACTGGCGTAGTACCTCGACCTTACATAAGATTACAGCTAAATAATACTGTTTTTAAACAGTGCTGTTTTCCTGTGGGTAAGTAAGGTGATCAGAGCTCCTGTGGTGGGGGGAATTGGGGATACGGTCGGCAACGCGCTTGCAATGCTTCTGGTGTTGCAGACGTCTATAGGCTCATCAGGTGAGCCGTACGCTTGTTTGCCGACTTAGTTATATTAAAACAAAAAATATTAGGAACTAAAAGTCCTAGCAGAAGGACCGTTATACATACACATTTACATAATATTATACTAACTAAGAACAGTTTTGTTTTTCCTTTACATTAAAACCTATTCACAGAAATGAATGAGAACTAAGAACAGTTTTGTTTTTCCTTTACATTAAAACCTATTCACAGAAATGAATGAGTCCTACATTTGATTTTTATGACACGTTTGTGATTTGTATGAGTACTAAAGTACATTGTATGGCGATAAAGCAATTTATTTTATGAAATTGTCGTTCGTTAATAGTAACTCCGTGCAATTTGACCGTCACAATTTATCACGTATGAAGTTAGCATATTTCATTAAAACGATATAGGTACCTAATACAATACTTTATCATGACAGCCACTGTCAATTATTGATGAAAGAATTGTAAAGTCTCGTTGACTGAGCGGTAAATAACGACTGTGATAATATGTCATAACACCGTTAACAAGCAACTAGTTTTATTTTACAGACTACCGACCCGCCCCGTCTTCGCAGGGGTGCAATGCTGATAATAAATATAAAATATAAAATAAATATTTGCAATGTTTTTCTTTTCTTTTTTGTTTCTTTTTTTGCTTTTCTTTCTTTCTTTCTTTCTTATAAAATAAATATTTGCAATGTAAACGCAAAACAGTGTGTTTATTTACGACATCACATTAGAAACCTCTAAAACTATGAGTGATTCTCTACTATATTATGCATGTATTATAAACCTTCCTCTTGAATCACTCTATCTATTGAAGAAAACCGCATCAAAATCCGTTACGTAGTTTTAAAGATCTAAGCATACATAGGGACAGACAGATAGCGGGAAGCGACTTTGTTTTATAATATGTAGTGATATAATAGATTTACAAAGTATATAGATATAGTATGTTCATTAATCGAGGTATGCATAGGAGGAAATACCTTACTAAAACATTGCAGCCGCTCAACTCCAGAAGTACCTCAACCTTACATAATTAAGATCATAGCTAAATAATACATACAGCTCTCAAGTACTTTTGTGTTTCTGTGGTAAGTAAGACCGTCAGAGCTCCTGGGATGAGTTGTCAGTAGGTACAGACGGTAACGCGTTTCAATGTTCCTCTAGTGTTGCACGCGTCCATAGCCAGTACACTGTTTGCTTACCAATAGGTGGATCTTACACTTGTTTGCCGCCCGAGTGGTATATAATAAAAAAAATTGCGTGCGTACAAAGTACACACGTTAGAATAAAACTTCTTTGGCAAAGTAATAAAAAAAAAGGAATTTAAAATACAAAAAAAAGATATTGGAAAAAAAGCCAATGTCACGCGGTGTTTCCAGGCGGTCACCCATCCAAGTACTGACCGTCCCTGACGCTGTCGCGTTACCGGTCGCTCAAATTTTAACCCTCATGCGCCTAAAGAAGTTACAGTAAAAAAAAAAGGAAATAAGATACGTTATACAAAAATACATTCTTTGCATTGCAATGCAATACGCAATTTATGTTGAAGGTATAGTATAGCTGTAAAGTAAACATATTAAGCGGCTTACTATGTTAATATAGGTTCAGACAAGCAGCGAGGGCCTTTTTCAGTAATATCTACTTTGGTAGGGATTTAATGAAGGTTATATTTGTTTTGACAATATTTGTATTCAACAAAAGGTGAAGGTTTCAGTTAATTGATACTACCGAAGAGTTATGATAGGGATTAATATTACAAATATGAAAGTTTGTATATTCATTTGTTATTCGAGTCCGGTTTAGTAAAGTTATTTAGTGGAAAGTTACTAATATTAACACAAAATAAAATATTTATCCGTACCTATAATATAATTTAATATATTATTGTAATCCGTATATCTATTATAAATAAATATAATTGGAGTGTCTGTTTGTAATATTAAAATAACACTTTTTACTAAATGCATATGTGTATAAACGGTACATAAACCAAAATAACATTTTTTACAATTTTTTTCTGTTTGTCTATCTTTCTGTTTGTTCCGACTAATCTTTGAAACGGCTAGACCGATTTAGACGGGACTTACACTGACATATAGCTGATGTAATAAGGAGTAACTTAGGCTACTTTTATTTTAGAAATTTATTTATTTTATAACTCTGCTGACTAAAAATAACTTTTTTTGTTAAATTCCACGCGGATGAAGTCGGCGCCATAGATTAGTTACTTAATATAATTATTAGGTAAGATATTTGAATTATCGTCGACTTTGGTCGTGGACGACCTTTCTTCGTTTTCCTTATAAAATAATTATTCGTATTCTTTATTAAATCTGGTTTCCTATAAAAATAAGCTGTTTTAGAAATATTCCGTACGCTATCCTAACGCTCTCTAAACTAGGACAAATCCGGTGAAACCTAGATGTATGACCTAATATTATACGAGTACATATTTTGTTATATATTTTTTTGCGTGTGATGAATATTCGTTTTAGACTGAATTCTAAAGTTTACAGTGACTAAGTCGTAGTAAAGAGCTGGTAAACTCGCAGAATAATTTAATAAAAAAATAGTTTAACTTCTCAAATGTTTTTTTTAGCTTTCATAATTTATATTTCACTTGTTTTCACTCTCGAGGATTGGCGGTTTCTTTAGCTTTCAATGTTATAAGGTTACGGCATCGAATATACGATATTTTGCGAATAACGCACTTTGTTGCCTTCACCGGTGACATGCAATAAAATTTTCGGGGAAGGTCAATAAGTTGTTAAAAACCAGATCATATTTAAATCATGTTAAACTTGCCATTAATGAAATGAAACTTCATTAACAATTATTCCGTAAGTAGTTATAAGGCGTGAGTTTTTGACGAATTTTTAAGTTGTACTTTTGCTCGTCAGTGCTAAAAGAAAATTTAAGCAATAAGACGTTGTGAAAAAGTAAACATATAGACTAATCTGTAATGTATCAAAGGAACGTTTTAACCTTAATCAATCGTCTTAATAGGATAAGATCAAATACAATAAGTATTATGATACTTTCTAGCTTAACGGTATTTTAATATTAAATTACCACACATAAAGTTCTTTATACTACTACTCTGTTTCTATTCATGGAAATGAACCAATACGTCGGAGCAAACCGCAGAGAAGATACCGCAACATTAAGTTTGTTGTTGTGTGGAGCAAACGCGTTTGTGGGCAACTTTTCGGTGCAATAAATTAGCGTGAAACCGTAACGATGTAAGAGTATTATTGGACATTTACGTGAACGAGTCGTTACAGGTGACACCTGTGTCGAATTAATTGGTATTCATGTTGCTGAATAAAATTTTAACGTATATACTTATGTATAAACGAAGCGTACTTATGTTACATTTGAACACATTGTTTGGCAATTTCTTTGTGTTAATGGAGTTTTAAAACTATTTCGATTGAACTCCTATGTCAGGGGTCAGAACAATCCAACATCATAACATCAGCATCTGCATCAGAACATCCAGACCTGGGAAACACGTCCAAATACTATCCAGTGTCACGTGACAGGGTGTGTGAAGACACCTGATTGCCCAAGCTTCGGATAGATTCAAATTGAGAAACCTCAGAACTTTTAACTTGGTGGACCGATTTCGATTTTTATTATTTTTTTTAATCAAAAGTTGGTATGTCTCATGTTGTCTCATTTAAATTTGATCGAGACCTGTTGGGTACTTTTTGAGTAATCTTTGATAACGCTTATTTGATTGACTATTTTTCGTCTATCTACGTATTACTTGTCTATGAAATTGAAGTCGATTTTTTTTCGTTTGCGAGCAAACACAATTATAGTAGATACATCTCTACTGTGTAATAGAAGTACTTCACAATTCACAAAGTATAATAATACTTTATTGTCTTTATTTTTATTTGATACTTTTGTCACTTTTATTTTGTCTTATATCTCAAGTATTTGTATAAGAACAAGAGAAACAAATATGTGTAATTATTTTCTTATAAGATTGAGTATTTATTACATAACAATGGATATACAAATCTCTCACTGGCCCTTGACACCCGGTAGGGCGACTTGTCGTCCAGTGCATCCCCGCGCGATTTCTTCTACTTGAGAGCAGTAGGTACCTATTATTTGGTTGTGATTTTCTACAAGTTCGAGATACTTCCCCAGTCGAGTTGATCTAGATTTTGAGCAAGATATGTTGTGTCTTTGTTTAGACGCGTAGTTTATTTTCGTACTATTGTATTGTTGATAATGAAATTACTTTTTTTGGTTATGGACCAATAACTAATGTGTTATGTTTAACAGTGATGCTCTTATAACCCTTTCCAAATTAAAATAAATTTTTGGTACTAAATATCACATAATTATTGTGATCTAGCAGTAATGGGTACCTATATAGTGTTGAGGAATTTTTTCAGATCTACTCAAGACTAATTTTTTCGTAGTATATTGTGTTAACTTATCAGTTATCACTTAACAATTACGTCAAAAATATGTTTATATATTATGTAAATATTTTGGTACACTATATTAATTTCTGATGACGCTAATTACCTACTGCTAAAATGTTTTTTTAAATTGGTTTCGTAGTTCCAGTCCCTTACAAACCTACAAATGATAATCCTTCAAAGTTTTTCTTGTTGTCACCCATCCATCCATCAGCTACTAAAAGTCCATTGCTGGTCATATGCCTTCCCTAACGTTCGCCACTCAGTATGGTCCTGCGCCCTCTAATACCTTTTTTATAATATCATTAAAATTCATATTTCGAAAAAGGTTTCAAATTTCAATTCTACTTTTACCTTCCACCTCTCTTCTCGCCTGTGAGAAGTCACCTTTAATGTTAATTAAAGTCATGCTGCTGGCTTCCTTGGAAACGACAATACTAATTAGTTCACTTACAAAGATACCTAAGACCTCTATTTTATTATAAGAATATGTGAGGCGTAAGTTATTTATATAATTATGTTTGCAAGTGAGTTGATAATATTTAATATAAAAAGAATAATAAAACAAAGTATTAAATATTTTTGGCTTCATTTTCTAACAGATGAAAAAGTATTCTTGAAGAATTATTATTCAACTATTATTAAACAGATAAAATTGAGAGGAGCATACGTTTTTCTAACAAAATTAAAATAAGTAGTAATTGGTAACTACTCGTAGTAGTATGCTGCATCTCTCAGAAGAAACCAGTAGTCTGCACAAACAAAAAATTTTTTTACGCAATAAACAATATATAGATGGTAAATAAATTCTAGTAAAGAGATAGTTTTCATAGCTCTGGTCTAATGCGTAACATACCTCCATGAGTTTATGTAATGTAGTATAATCTTAGGAAAAAAGGCTTCTCACCAGCAATAGGACTCTCAAATTGTATATGTATACATAATACTTATATGTATACAATATACTGCAGTCGCTAGTAATTATAAGTTCCCAAGGAAATTAAACAATGAGAGAAATGTACCTGAGACGTTTGCCTTTGACGAGACTGTTTTAATATGTGTGTGTTAAATATGTGTTACAAGGAGTTATCTGTTTTCAGAATAAAGATACTATTTTTTTTTGTATTGTATAACATTACGCCGCGTTGGCGCAGCGGTTACAGTACTGGATTGCGATTGACTGTTGCGCGGGCGGTTGCGGGTTCGATTCCCGCACACGACAACATTTGTATTGGCCATACAGATCTTTGCCGTGGTCTGGGTGTTTGTGCAGTCCTTGTGGGTCTCCCCACCGTGCCTCGGAGAGCACGTTAAGCCGTCGGTCCCGGTTGTTATCATGTACATCTGATAGCGATCGTTACTCATAGTAGGGAATATCCGCCAAACCGCATTGGAGCAGCGTGGTGGATTAAGCTCCAATCCTTCTCCTACATAGGGAAGAGGCCTATGCCCAACAGTGGGATATTACAGGCTGAATCGTGATCGTATAACATTAGGTATAATTTATATAATTACTGAGTCACTGAGCGAAAAATGTAGTGGGCGGTAAGGTTTAATAAGAGTGGCTTAAAGAAGAGCGTTGAAGTCTTGGTTTAACGTCGTCACAGATGTCGATAAAGCAGGCTCATACCCACAGAGAGAGGCTCTTAAATCATTCTTTTAGATCCGTTTTTAGACCTAACTGCTGACTTAGTTTTTTGGAGTAGAAAGTCACTTTTATTTTTGAGCGTTTACAAATATAACTTTGTAAGGTTTTGACATTCAAAAAATTTACTATGATTTACTTTTTAGATCTTACAAAAGATTAGTACAAATTGTTTTCGTATTGTTCAATATCTTCCTACACGGTTTTATTAATAGGCACTGACAATTAAGAAAAATAATAAATACCTCCTATACTGTACGAGTATTGTTTTGAAATTGTTGTCGGTTGCTGCAATTGATTGCAGTTAGGAATCCTCTACAATGGACGTATTCTTTTGTTATAAATACAATAATAATTATTGTTTAATGTTATAAACATGCATAAAAATCTATTTTACTCATAATATATTGTTAATTTTTGATCACTAATTGTATATAATAGGTATTTATTCCCAGTATGTGCAATAAAATGAATGATAAATTATGTACTATTGAAACTAATTAATAATTATATATGTACCTATCCGCATACTATTTTAATTATCATCAATTTGTAAGGTATTTAAGTTTAATTATCAAAAATAAGATCTACTACATACATCAGTCTGAAATATTGTGGAAAATTAAAGGTAAAATAATACAAGCATTTTTACAGATTTCATTAAGTATTAAAATTTAATTAAAGATATATACGTTCTATAAAGTACTTTGCAAAAACATTGATTATTATTTTTGTTTGTCTAAAGAAAAACAAAAGAATTTATTTGTAGAGCACTTTAGTTTTAATTTGAACTTAACGAAGTTCAGATAAATATATTATAAAAACGTTTCAAGCATCAACTGAGACAAGTGTTTAGTTTTATATAAAAATATTAGTCTCTGGTAAAAAAAATAAAATATTTTTATTATATATTTAGAGAAGCTGACGTTATTATTCTGATGTATTTTAAAAAGCAGGATTAAAAGCGCTTCTCGTTTAACTTTCGAGCACAAACTTCAGTTTTGAGCTGTTCTGCGGCGGATATAGCGCACAAATCTCGGCTACTTTTTAATTGGCAGGCTGTTGGCGGGCCTCAGACTGGAAAAGTCAAGTATCCGCTTGTCTTAATTAAATTTCCTATTTGGCTCATTGCAACTCTATAATTTTCTCCCGGTTGTCTTTTATAATCTATACTAATATTATAGGGAGGTAAAGTTTGTAACTTTGTTTACACTTAACTTTTTTTTAAAATTAAAAAAAAAAGTGTGTATGTGTGTGTGTGTGTGTGTGTGTGAAAACCACTGTTTTTGAAATTCGTGAAATAAGAGAATGCCCTTGACTCTACCGCGAGCAGGACAGTCTTGAATTCTGTGCATTCGTATGACCCGGTAATATCGTCATTTTGGGGGGGGGGGGATATAATAAATCAAGCCACAAATTTTTTTATTGGCTACGTGACCTACCTTCTTATTTTATAACTAAGCAACAGGAAAACGAAATAGCCTCTGATAAACTAATTCGTCTTTTTTACAACGCCAACTAAACATTCCATAAAAAGCGTCAAATAACGATTAACAATTATTTTTGCTTGTCCTTCTTATTTTTATTTGCCACATAATTTACTAATTCAGCCACGAATTTTACATCTTATTACCATTTAACGTTTTACAGCCTCGAAACTAGGTCCTCAAAAAATATAATTCAAGCCTTCATAGACGGTATAGCGCGCGAGACGACCGACGGCGACCGGCCATTTGCACCAATCAGAGAGCGCCATTTTATGCATTTAGTGCACTCATCGAGTTTTTGCTAAAACCAAATTTTTATAAATTTATGATTAGGAGAATATATATCTACCAGGTTGCCGTCTATATCGTCTGTTACATAATATTAATTAAATATTTAATAAATTTAAAAATTTTAAAAATGTATCTTATAATTTTTTTAGACTCTGTATGATATCCAAAATCATTAGTCGATTCATTTGTTAATAAAGTGTCATGATCTTTATATTTGTTCTTACGACGAAACAATAACATTAGCGAGCACTTTTTGAATGATGCATTATAAAAGTCGAGTACATTCCTATTTTCGTTAAACAGAAAACACGACGTAAGGTACCTTTACCTAAGTAGGCACATGTTCCTATTAATTACTTTAAGTAAAATGATGGTATTTCAATAAACAAATTGATTTTTCAAAAACAAAGTATTTTATTTTGTCTCCGTTCAATAGTTCCTGGGTAATATTAGTGGCCATAATTTACTATTTGATGGCAATTTTAGCTAAATTTTGACGATCAATTAATGTGGTATGAGTTACATTTTAAACATACTGAGTTAAAAAATTAGAAGCTAATAGAATATTTTATTTGATGTCATATATTAATATTTTAGAGGTTCATTGCTTGAATGCATGTTAAAAATTTAGATGCTAAAAAATAACCACCATGCTAAGTTGTATTTAGAGTGGCTTACATAGAAGATAGCTAGTGGCTAAAATAGTTTAATTTAGACGCTCGTTAAATGTGGCTGACTTATTAATTTAGAAGACAAAGTAGATTCTCAGAGGCAAATAATGCTATTAAAAAGATGGCTGTTTAATTAGCACCCTTTTTGGGGAGACCTGGCTGTGTAAAAAAACAGTTCCAACACGTGGACGATGATGATGGGAGTAGTTCATATGTTTAAAGTCTCAACCTGGTTTGGAACGGGCTATGCATAGATTCTCTCTAAAATATAGGACCAGAAATGAGGCTATCAGTCAGGCAAAGAGTAACCGATATAGCCCGTAGACTGAACTGGCAGTGGGCAAGTCACGTGTGTCACAGTACCGTTGGCTACTGGATTTATTATTTGCGTAAGATCACCAGCCGTGGGTAGATGAGGGTTGTGGACTACCGTGATATTCGGCAAGAACTTTGGGAGCTCTATGTCTAGCAGTGGACTGCAACAGGGTAAAACTAAGCAAAGTGATTTATGAACTAATTGTTAGTGGCCGTTGACCAAACAAAACTAACGCACTTCAATATTAGGACTTAAGAAGCATTGTTAGCACGTTTTCGAACCTACATGGCCACAGGCCTATTTCCAGCAGTGGGATGTTACAAGCTGAATCTTAATCGTAAATTGTAGTGAAAATAAATAAATTTAATGTTGTTACAAAAACACTTTTCACTATTTTGTATGTTATAGTTTTTAACATTTTGACTGTAGCGTCAGTATCAGTAGCTATGTTTTTGGATTATTTACAATTTTATTGCGTTATTTTGGAGAGTGAAAAGACGATTGCGACACCTGTTTTTAAAGTCACGTTTAAAAACGACGTTTCATGGAGATTTGTGGAAAGAAATACAGTAAAAATAAATCAAACGAACACGAAGTATTTTAAGCATTCATAATTGCTTGGAACTTTTTGTAAGTTCCACTCTGGCTTTTCACTCAAATCTGTTTTGATTGTTAGTTGATTAGTTAAATTGAAAAACTGGGCGTAGTTTCAGGGCCTAGGTTCTACACTTTGAGAAAACAAGTATCGTTTACTATTTTTAAATGGGCCCTCGTATCGACGGGCCCCTGGGCTTAAGCTCATTAAGCCCTAAGGTAGATCCGGCGCTGCTTACTGCTACTGCTACCTATTGCATTAAAAGTCGTTAAGAACATTTGAAGACAAGGGTCTTATAATTTTATAGAAAGTAAATAGATGATAGACGTAGATGTAATAAGTTTTAGTTTTTGTCACATTTGGATTAGTTGTGCCCCGTGGTTTCATACACAGTATGTACGCACAAAATATGTTCCATTATACTATAGGCGTTTATGGACTAACAATTACACTAGATGAACGTACGAAGATCAACCTTACACCGTAGTTCAAGTTCAATTTCCAGATCCACAACTGTGAGAAAAATAAAATAAAATTTCATTCAGACATACAAATATTTTACAAACAATTGTTTTGGTTCCTAATTCTTCATGATTCCTTTTTTTCGTCTGCATATCTTCCATGCACGCACGTCAACCTTCAACCATTCTATTATGTGTGTATATTATTTAACCGTACGAAAATAGTAACAAAAAAGTAAAACCTAGTAAATTGAAACTTAAAAGAAATTTTCTTTAAGTTTTTCCTAAAGCTACTTTATAAAGTTCGAAATAAAAATAAAATTACTGAAACACGCGCAACGGAAAGAACTTAAAAATAAAACAAGCTAGGTTTTTTTTGTCCTGATTGACACTAAACTGCGATCCGGCCGTGGAAAAGGTGAGTCCTCATTAGGGCTCAGAACTTATACAAAGAATGTTCTTCCTAAAGGCGTCTTTTAGTGAATTCTAACTTGTTTTAAAACATTGTTGGACTATAGTGATCTTATACAGTTTTAATATCTATACTAATATATAAAGCTGAAGAGTTTGTTTGTTTGTTTGTTTGTTTGAACGCGGTAATCTCTGGATCTACTGGGCCGATTTGAAAAATTCTTTCAGTGTTTGATAGCCCATTTATCGAGGAAGGCTATAGGCTATGTGTTATCACGCTAAGACCAATAGGAGAGGAGTCCATGCCGACGAAGTCGCGCGCAGAAGCTAGTATTAGATAAGTGAAATCTGATTATAAATGACTAGCTTCTGCGCGCGACTTCGTCGGCGTGGACTCTGCTCCTATTGGTCTTAGCGTGATGATACATAGCCTATAGCCTTCCTCGATAAATGGGCTATCTAACACTGAAAGAATTTTTCAAATCGGCCCAGTAGTTCCAGAGATTACCGCGATCAAACAAACAAACAAACAAACAAACAAACAATCAATCAAACAAACAAACAAACTCTTCAGCTTTATAATTATTATATTAGTATAGATTTATTTGCACAGCCATCTACTATTATGAAACACAAAATAATCTATACTTGTAATAAAACCCATCCAATTTTCTTCATTGACCTACATCTTTAATCTTGTTATGAAACAGAAGTATTTGACAGCGCTATTTTTTGAATGTTATTGATTTGGACGGATTCGTGTTTGCTCGGAAACGAAAAAAAATTGACTTTAATAAATGAACCATTTATACAACGTAGGGAGACGAAAAAACAGTCAAGTAAATACGCGTTATCAAAGATAACTTAAAAAGTAGTCATTATATCTCAATCAAATTTAAATGGGACCACAAGACATGCATCAGCTATTGATTAAAATAAGAATGATTAAAATCAGTACACTCTGTAAAACGTTGTGAGGTATAATACAACGTAGGTCGAGGAAAAAATAGTCAAGTAAATAAGCATTACTAAATATATCTCGATTAAATTGAAATGGGACCACATGACAAGCATCACCTTTCGATTAAAAAAAGAATCATCGAAATTGGTCCACCCAGAAAAAGGTACCGTACATAAAAAATAACATTGAATTGAGAATGAGAACCTCCTCCTTTTTTGGAAGTCCGATAAAAAAATTGTCTTATGAAGCGTCAAAAATAAACGAAAACATACTTTTAGTAATTTATTAATTCAGTTTACATATTTGTTGATGAGATTAACATTTAAATTAAAACTATTTGATTATAATATAGTTATTCTATTATGACTCATGCTAATTACGTAATATTTAAGCAGACGAATTTAAAACAACATTGTAAAAAATACAACAAGAAACATTTAAGCAATGTTTACGTTCTGAAGTATTTATTTCCTTAGGTTGCGAGCTGCAACATTATTGTTATCTCTACTCCAACAGATGAAATTTAGAGAACACTAGCTTTGTTGTACCTACCATTTGAACTTATGCTCTTAGAATTCGAAACAACTTCAAACTAAATAGATGTTAGTTCAAATATGTCGCTGTTAAACTATAAAATAAGACATACATAGTGTTTATTTAGTATTGATAATACAACAAAAATCAAGTTTATTTATTTTTTGTTTGTTAATACCATTCCTAAAATCTATTTATTGTCTTATTTGGAAAAAATGGCGGTAGATAGGACGGTTATTGCAAACTTTTAAAACACTTAAATTAGTGAACGAACTGACATTCTAAAACATATTTACAAACAATTTCCTTGTTTGATATATTATTAGAAGAAAATCAAAGCTTCCAATTTCGTTGACTTGATAATATCGACGCTTTACAAAAACTGTCTTTTATCATAATAAACCTTCAGCGAAACTGATATTGATGTTAAGGTCCCCGTTGTTACGCTATAAATTGCTACATTTATTTACTTTTTTTACGAAGATTTTCCGGGTTCAATGGTTGATTCTATAGACGTAACTAGCTAGGTACTTATTAAATATTTATTTTATTTATTTTTTTACGTATTTTTAGCTTTGAATTATATATTCGTCGCTGTTCATTCCAATCATCAATTATAATATATGTATACTTTAAAGTATGTATAGTGTTTCTTTTTAACCGACTTCCAAAAAAGGAGGAGGTTCTCAATTCGACACGTATGTTTTTTTTTTTTTTTTTATGTATGTTAGCTCAGAACTTTTGACTGGGTGGACCGATTTCGATCAATTTTGTTTTAATTGAAAGGTGTTGCGTGTCATGTGGTCCCATTTTAATTTAATTGAGATCTGACAAGTACTTTTAGAGTTATATCTAATAATGCGTATTTACGTGACTACTTTTTCGTCGACCTACGTTATATTATACCGCATAACTTTTTACTCGGTTTACCGATTTCGATGATTCTTACTTTAATCGAAAGCTAATACTTGTCTTGTAGTTTTGTTTAAATTAGATCGAAAACTGATTACAACTTTTTGAGTAATCTTTAATAACGCGTATTTACTTGACTATTTTTTCGTCTACCTACGTTGTATTACTTGTCGATGTAATTGAAGTCGGTTTTTTATTCGTTTGCGAGCAAACACAATTATTTAAACATTAGATATATTTTTTATGATAGAAAAATGTTATCGAAAATTCATATATTGTTTATTATTAAGTTTTGTAATTTTTAAAACGACGTAACAACTAACTTTGTCATTAAGAGTAGGTAAGTTATAAAATTCGAGCATTAAAGAATTATAACAAAGGTTTATTCGAAAACCGAACGAGTAAAAATTTAATTTAAAACACGTCGTTTTGTTCGGACGTGTCACGCGTTGTTACTGTCCAGTTTCAAATTGTCATTAAATATTGTTCGGCAGTAATTAGCGATGGCTTTTGTAAATGTTTTAACGACGCATATTTTCGTTAGTTTTTGATAATTCATTAATTACATAATATATACCATTTGTACTTTTTCCCTTTATTTTTAAGCGACTTCCAAAAAAGGAGGAGGTTCTCAATTCGACACGTATGTTTTTTTTTTTTTTTTTTTTTTTTTTTTTTTTTTTTTTTTTTTTTTTTTTTTTTTTTTTTTTTTTTATGTATGTTAGCTCAGAACTTTTGACTGGGTGGACCGATTTCGATCAATTTTGTTTTAATTGAAAGGTGTTGCGTGTCATGTGGTCCCATTTTAATTTAATTGAGATCTGACAAGTACTTTTAGAGTTATATCTAATAATGCGTATTTACGTGACTACTTTTTCGTCGAGCTACGTTATATTATACCGCATAACTTTTTACTCGGTGTACCGATTTCGATGATTCTTACTTTAGTCGAAAGCTAATACTTGTCTTGTAGTCTTGTTTAAATTAGATCGAAAACTGATTACAACTTTTTAAGTAATCTTTAATAGCGCGTATTTACTTGACTATTTTTTCGTCTTATTACGTTGTATTACTTGTCGATGTAATTGAAGTCGCTTTTTTTTTCGTTTGCGAGCAAACACAATTATAATTGATTCTTAGCTCCGTAAAAAATTTTTAAAGTAGGTACACTGGGAAGTTTGAAACCTACTTTGTACAAACAGAGCTAATAAGAAACCAAATATATAGTACTAATCCCAAATTATAACAAGTTTTTAAAATATTTGTCACAAAAATGAAATAGTGGCATATTTAAATCTTTCTAGTTTTATTACGTACGAGCCGACCCGTGCCCACTTCGTTGGGCGTTAATTATTTTTGTGATGCACATAATATACTTATACTTATGTTTTCATCTTGCTCACATATAACTACCACCCCCTGTTTCAACCCCAAAAGGAGTTGATTTCTAAAAATACATTATTAGTACACCTCCACACCATCTATAAAGCATAGATTTTGAATTTTAAGTCTCTTTCTTCAAAAACATAGGACTTTCATACAAACTTCCAACCCCCGTTTTACCCTCTTAGGGGTGGAATTTCGTAAAACCCGTTCTTAGCGGATGTCTACTCCCTATAAGAAACCTACTTGCCAAATTTCAAGTTTGTAGGTGTTATAGTTTCTGAGATTTCGTGATGAGTCAGTGATCTTTCGCTTTTATAAGTTTAAGCACTAATAATGCAACAATAAAAATATAAAATTTTGATATTTTCTATAATTTTAGATTTATAGAAAGAATGCGCGGTTTTATAGTTGAAATTGACAAAATAATCTCCAAAGATTTAAAAGTGGCATAATTTGATTTAAGGACAAAGAAATTTTTCAAGTCAAATAAAACAAATACCACATTTTCTATAAATTGAATAAATAATATAAAAACGGTAAAAAATTCAGATTTAATTTCATGGTACGATGTGGCTTAGAGCGAATTATATTCTATACTACATAAATCACCAGTGGATAGACTGGATAGTGATAAATGGAACTCAACCATAATCTTGCATTTACCTAACTAAAATAAATATATTCATAAAATAATAATAGAAATATGAACCAAGTATTACAAAACGAAGTTATGTATATATAATATTTAAAAAGTACCCATTTGGTTTAGTAAATTCGAATAATGGAATCCCAGATTTCCGATTTTCAGGTTTTAAAGAAAAAAAAAAACTAAGAAAATGACAAGATTTTTTACTGAATTAACTAACGTTTGCGTATTATTTTTTATAGCTCAATTGCAAGAATTTTGAAGAAACAAAAACAAAACTAATGCAAAAAGTGTAGGTATTACAAATATAATAATCATGAAAGTATACTTTTTATTTGTTTATTTGAACATGAATAGTCTACGCTAACAATAGCGAAATAAAACCTCGTAAATAAATTTTTACAATGCATTGGATGTTTGTATAGAGTTGATGCGTTGCACAAAATTATTCTTTTTAACGTCACGAGAGATAAATTACATACTTTTGACAAAAATAATCTCGTAGCAAATAACAATATCTAAGAAGCGTCTGACTATTACTTAATTTAATATAGCTTGGAACGTAGATAAATATTATAGTGTACTGTTTAATTTTGTTGAGCTATTTGTATACATATAATGAAAAAACGTGTTTATTTATCGTTCTGTTATCTATATTATCTATTTTTCTACGCATTTCAATTTCATTTTTGAAGTGAAAACTTCTTTTGGCGCATTGCACACACATTTTTTCGTAGGTTGTTTGGTTGATACATCACTAAAATTTTCATTTATTACAATTAAAGACAAATTATACAGTTTTTGGAACCACTTATTTCATTTGGATGTCAAAACTAAAAATATAGTTCACTATTTCAGCTTTATAACATCACATACACTGACGTATAGAGAATTTTAGAATACAAACTAAAACATTGTTTACTCTTTTGTCAAATATTGAATTCTATTACGCAAACAAACTGATACTAAATATTCATAATTGTGCTAAATGCATGCCTTTGCCTATGCCTAAATTCGGTGTATAAATGTCTAAAATATTACAATTACATTTCGGGACAAAAGAGAAAAAATTTAACCGTCATAAACGCAAACAAATCTGACTAGTTCAGTAACTAATTTTATGCTGGCTAAGCCGAAAAGCATATCTAGTTGATAATGATTTTATTAATAATATATTTTACACAACACAATTTATCATGTAATTAAAATTGTCATCAAAGACGCCACATTATTAATTCGAAGAGCTATGGCAATACCGAAATTCTAAGAAGTGATAAAACGATCTAATGTATTCTTTACTGAATAACCTATCAGAGACGCAGGGTTAGAAAATATTTTACCAATAATTAAATTAACAGATTTTAGATTAAATATTAAATATGCTTTTACATCTCTCATGTTCGGTAAGTAGGTTCTTATTACCTCCAAATGGGGCTTGTAGGTGACTCATTACCGCTCTAGGGTAATAATGTAGCTAGAAACGCCCTAGGGCGGTAAGTAATAAAAAAAAAAACACTTCTTTCTTTCAAAAAGTTCGCGTACATCTAACCATCATACTGGCAATAGACATCATCATGCATTCAGCCCAATGACCACAGAGGTCGCTTTGCTATTCAGCAGCCTTATCTTCGTGTGAGTATAATAGTCATCAATTTTAAATATCGAACGACGAAGCTCAATTTGAAAATTGGTCTCATTTCACTATAAATTTCAACAAATAAAATGTTTTATTCTTGTAATGCCGGTTTTTTTCTACTTACCTCACAATCGAGATGTAAAGCAGAATAGTTAGCTCGGGTGTAAGCATCAATTGCACCCTCGAACTATAGGCGCCCTCGCTGCGCTCGTGCGCCTAAATATCTCGGGCTGCAATTGATGCCTTACAGCCCTTGGCTACTAATCTACTAAAACTGTTCCGAACTAAAATGAAATAATGCGTTTTCGTAAAAGTTTAGAGTTTCAAACTATAGCGATTACTAAATGTAGTAGTTGTATCCACATATTTGATACTAAAATTTTAATTAATAATGAAAAATAGTGCATTAAAATTTCATTACAGTATTAAAAAACATTAACATTATACAAAACTAGTCATACCTATATAGTCAATTTGAAACAGTGTTCAGCTACGAGCGGCGATAAGAATTCTGGACACATCAAAGCTAGGTTAGGCTAGGTTTTTTTCATCCGGAGTATGGCCATGTACGTACGCCCGTCTGGGCGGACGCCCTCGGTCGCGCCAACAAGACCTTTCTGCAACGTCCGCAGCGGGTCATCGCGACGAGGGCGATTCGTGGTTACCGGATGGTGTCCTGGACGGCGGCGTGCGTGCTGGCTGGCGATCCCCCCTGGGAATTGCAGGCGGAGATCCTCGCCGAAACGTATCATTTTGTGGCGGCGAGGAGATCCCGGGGGGAGCCTCCGACGTAGGAGGAGGTCGCACACATGCGGAGGCAGGCGCAGGACACCCTGTTGCGGCGGAGGACGGAGGACCTGGCCCCGCCAGTCCCCGGGCAGTGGACGGTGGACGCGGTCAGGCCGGTCCTTCAGAAGTGGGTGAGGCGGCGGTTCGGCCCGCTGACCTTCCGTTTGGTGCAGGTGCTTTCCGGACACGGATGCTTCGGTAAGTATCTGCACCAAATCGCGAGGCGGGAGGCGACTCCAGCTTGCCACGAGTGTTTGGCGCCAGAGGATACGGCGCTCCACATGCTGGAGGTGTGCGCCGCGTGGGAATCACAGCGGCGCGCGCTTTCGGCGGTCATCGGGCAGGATCTCTCGCTGCCGAACGTCTTAAAAGCCATGCTCGGCAGTGAGAGATCGTGGCAGGCGGCGGTCTCCTTCTGCGAAGAGGTAATGACGCAGAAGGAGGCCGCGAAGCGGGCCAGAGAGAACGACGTCTCCGCAGACCCGCTCCGGCGCAGACGTACGGGGGCAAGGAGGAGGCGGTTTGCCCGCCTCCTCCCCCCCTCGTAATAGTGGGGTCGCCGGCCGACAGTCGGCCGGACGACGTGACCTCACAGGTCTGCGGGGTGGCCTTGTTGTGAGCGAGGCCACCCCAACTTTGTGACGGGGCCCGGATGTTCAGACGTCCGGGCCTACCGCCGTGGCGAGGTGGTGATTGCTAGCGCGACCCCATCTCGCCCCAACCAGGCGGACGACGGCTCACACGTGGCGGTTTTTAGTCAGTAGGAGTCTGACATAACCCTCTGGTGGCCCCGCGCCGGAGGGTATCCATGATGGATTTTCCCCACGTAAACAAAAAAAAAAAGGTTTTTGAGATAGTCTATCATAAGCTGAAACTTATTTTTATTTTGATCGTTTTTTGATCATCATACAAAATAAGAAACGATGAAAACAGGCGCGCATTTTATGAAAACACATTTGGTGGCCTTATTTAAATCCATTACCGAGTACAACTCTATGATAACTCTTTATGTTCTACTTTTTAGTTCGATTGCTATTAAAGCGTGTTTTTTTTTTAGAGTTTTTAAACTATAATTTATTTTCTGAATTTTTAGTGTCAAGACGAAAATTAAAAAATGCGTGTTATATTGTATTGTCATCGGCCCTTGACCCCTGTGCAAATTTCCAAGTTAATCAGACTCCTAGAAGTAGGTGAAAAAGTTCAAAGATTCCGTTACATACATACATACATACATACATACAGGTCAAGCTAATAATAGCGTGTTAAAAACATATAAGTTTTAAAATATGTGATAGTATTAATGGAAGTATAATTTACCACCTGGTTCCTTTTTTTGGTCAATGTAGCAATTTCATAATTTATATCACTGAGAGGAGAATCGGGGGGCACGGCAGTGCCCCCGCCAAGTCGAGCGCGAAGCAAACACTGTCGTACCATCCTTTACTCGAACCATTTCGCCGCATTTTCAGGCCCCTATTTGAGAACCTCTGGATAAGACCAGAACGCCGAAATTTTCGTCATCTAGTAAGCTATAATCACATACTTAAAATCCAAAATTTCAAGTCTGTAGGTCATTTAGTTCCGAAGTTAAGCGAAAGCAAAGTTTCGCATTTACGACACTCACTCACTCATGATCATCAAAATAGAACTAGTACTTCCCATAAACTCAGAGAGCTGAAATTTGGTACAGAGTTAGGGTTTAATGGCTACATAAAGGGAAAACTATAAAAACTAGGATAATCGAAGATCTGGAGTACCTGGTGACCATGATTAGAAAACACAAGAGCCGTGGCGCTGACTGTATTTTAAAACGCGCTTACGTTCGTTGCTACTGTACAAGAATCAGAACCGGAAAAAAGAAAAAGAATTAAGAAAGATTTGTATTGCAATTGTAAAAAAACTATTCCTAAAAAGAAAAACAAATGTGTCAAATAAGAAATTCTTATAAAATAAATCAATATGCCTGAATATTATGTACGTTATATTATATTATTATTATGCGTTTCTACAAAAAGCAGTGAAATCCCACCAAAAACATTCTGTAAAAAAACTAGCCAAGTCTCGATAGAGCTGCTTGTTTATCTCTAAAAAGTAATGAAATCTAGACAAAGTCGTGCCAAGTCTAAGGTTCCTTACTGCGATTTCTTTATTATTATAGTTAATGTTTTGTGACTTGCCATAGTGAATGCATGGGACCCATTATTTGTCGATTGAGAGCTAGGCCCACTGAGAGCTTCAGGCCAATGCCTTCACCGAGTACGCAAACCTCCATACATTTCAGCCTATCACAGTCCACTGCTGGACATAGGCTTCCAAAAGTTCGCGTCAAAATGTGTTTTGCCCATAGTCACCACGCTGGGCAGGCGGGTTGGTGACCGCGGGGCTGGCTTTGTCGCACCGAAGACGCTGCTGCCCGTCTTCGGCCTGTGTATTTCAAAGCTAGCAGTTGGATGGTTATCCCGCCATCGGTCGGCTTTTTAAGTTCCAAGTTGGTAGTGAAGCTGTGTTATCTCTTAGTCGCCTCTTACAACACCCATGGGAAGAGAGGGGGTGGCTATATTTCTTACTGCCGTAGCTACACAGCAGACCTCCATGCGCTCGGCTTAACTGCTATATTGTTACAGCTAGCTCGCCAACCAGATGTATAATACGAGATTGATGGAATTCGCTAATAGGAAGAGCGAAATCATCGCTCTCTTTAATAGATCCGGATCTTCTGCAATGAATTCAGAATACTATGCAAATAAGTTTTAATTCATTATCAATAGACAAGGAGTTTATATTTTACATACTCGTATGGTTGGAACGGTTACGCATGGTTCGGTAAGTGACATCCCTATAAGAGTATGACGAACTCACAAAGGAAGGAAAGGAAGAACAAAGGTTCACGCCCGGGTCTCACTACCCGGCCTCCCCAGCCGGTGACGCTGTCAAGGCCGATAGGGCAGCAAATCTAATGCTGCATTAGTTAATCCGAAAAAAAAACAACTCTCAAAGGTGGCTGATCAATTTATTTTTACAAATCCCTTAAGATTCCAAACAAAAAATTTAGCTGAAAGAATACGAAAAATAATATAAAGCAAGTTTATTAGTATAAACAATAATAAAAATCACTTTTACTTTCAATGTACTTAAATTGAAATAAGACTTTTAGTTAAAGGTGTCAAGTAATTTTACAAATTTGTAACGCAAGGAAAAAATGGAAGCGGGAAATACAAATTAACTTTAATCTGTATTTTACAAGTCTTGTGCGAGCAAATCTAACCACTTGGCCACTAAACAGTCATTGCAGCAAAAGTAGCGTGAAGCGTCATTCTATGCAATGAATTGCAAATGGAAGGATCTTCATGACACAATCGCCTTCGTACGCATGATTGTCTGAAAAACAGGCAACGGATAAATTGTAACGAACAATATAAAAACAAAATATTTGTTGTCGTATAAAAATAAAAATATTTTTGACCAGATGCAATCCTGAACGTGGTCCTCAGATATAAGGGACCGGGAAGGGAAGGGGGGAGAGAGAGATAGAGAGAGAGGGAGAGATAGAGAGACAGAGAGAGAGAGAGAAAGAGAGAGAGTGCTGGCTCGTAATAAGGGTCACTGTACGAAATACCTTATTATCTTCCAACTACTTCTACAAATAGGTATTTCTCTGTTTCATAATGTTAAATAATGGATGTCTACGGACAAAGTAAAATAGAAAATGCTGACTTTGTTTTATGTCGACCAAAATTACGATCAGAAATTCGCTGAAGCCCAATTTCGTACAATTCCTTCAAACGACACAGTTTACTTCGCTACCTTGAAAATACAAAACGTTAGGATAAGAAAAAATAATTACTAAAACACTAGTTTCAAATGAACTGCTTCACGAAAGTAATGAAAGAAAAAGGTATTGTACTTGTTGAGAAAATAATGTATGATCAGATATTATCATTTATTGCTTCAATCAAAGATGGCATCATGAGATGCGAGTCGGTTAATTAGTGGCAACTAACTTTTTGATTGATTACGGCCTGTTTTATCGGTTGTTGATAAAGTTATCTGGCATATAATAATAACCAACCAACCAACCAAATAACCAAATAACCAAACAATCAACCAACTAGTTAATAAACCAACTGATAAAGGTTTAGGACATATTTTTATTTCTCACGATCAAACTCCACCTTATCTTTAACATAGGTATTTGTATTAGCTGCTTGTGAATGCAAAAGTTGTAGGCAAAACAAACCATTAGTTTGTTTTACTGCAGGTTGATAAAGCCAATCAGAAAATTGTGAAAGAGATAACGTTTATGTATTTTTTTAGTCGTAATAGACGATGCGATGATGTTTTGTTAACAAACTTCCAAAAAAAGAGGGGGTTCTCATTTCTATTGTACTTTTTTTTTCAAATTCTTTGTTAACTCAGAACATTTGACTGGGTGGATCGAAAGTTAATGTTTGTCATGTGGTCTCATTTAAAGTTGCTTCAGCCTGTAATATCCCACTGTTGGGTATAGGCCTCTTTTCCCATGTAGGAGAATGACCAGAGCTTAATCCACCACGCTGATCCATTGCAAATTCATGTATAAATAATGTCTTTTAAATTCCAAATTACATCTTTGTGCCGTTTGCAGTCGAAACACTTGAACCTTGGAGTAGCAGTGCTAAAAATTTTTGGGGGCTCCCCATACTTGGAACTGAACACTTTTTTTCATCAAACCGATACGTGTCTATGGATAGGTCTTTAAAAATGATATTGAGGTTTCTAGTATCATTTTTTTTAAAATAAATAACAAATTAAATGTAGTTTTTTAATTATGTACTTTGAAGTGATGAGTGATTAAGTACTTTTAATATGACCCTTCAAATAACATAATAGGTATATTGTAATTTATGTACTCGTAATTGTATTTAATTGCAGTTTGGTTGGGAATATTTCCGGTTAGAAGCTTTACTATAAATAATCGCACAATTTATTTGCGTCAGCCTTGTATTTTACAGCAATGATACATTTTTATATTAAAAAAAAAAGAAAATAATGACCATTTTGATACATTATATTCTCATTTTGTACAGTGAATGCTTAAAGCAAAAAATGTCTTCTAAGCTTTGTCTCAATGAAATCTTTTCATTTCCTTTATAATGTCTCAAGCCACATAAATAATTCATAAAAGATGAAATTCGCATAATCTCTTACTTACCTACCCGAAATTCTTTAAAGCGATCGGTATTTTTTTTCGTCCCTTTCCTTAAATGAAGGTATGAATAACATTGTATTAAGTAAAATACACAATAATTTATTTCTGCCTTCTAATTAAAAATAGCGGAATGCAGTGCGTAATAAATATTCACAAAGTTAGATCAATTTCAAGCATCATCATCATCATACATATTATTTAGATTTTGAGCAAAATATATCTTTTTGTGCTCTACCGCAGTAAACATGTTAAGAAATAAATAAAAGATATTTATTTGAAATGCTGAAAGTTTCTACAATTTTATTTATATACTTAATTATTTTAAAATTTATTAAAATGTAATTAAGGTTTATATTTGTTTATTGTACTAACACTAGATTTATGAGACATTGTTACTAACACTATATGGGCTAGTCCCGAAATAAAAGATTATTATTATTATTATTATTATTCATATTCTATCAATATATTCAATTACTGTATGTTTACGCGAATTTCATTCATTATAATAAACCAACTTTTACGGATTTTATTGCGGTTTATTAGTTTTTTTACATGCCCGACGTTTCGAATACTTTACAGCAACTATGGTGATGGACGGACTAGTTTTTTTTTTTTTTGAGGAAAATGTATAAAGTAATAGATTAATTGATTCAGCCTGTAACATCCCACCACTGGGCTTAGGCATTATTTTTCCCCATTTAGAAGGGTTGGAGCTTAATCTGCGGTAGATTAAGCTACTTCACTGCAGATTGGCGGCTATTACTATTCCCTAACATACTAACGATCGCTGTCAAGTGCCTAGGATAAAAACCGGAACCGACAGATTAACGTGCTCTCTGAGGCACGGTGGAGGGACCCACAACGACAAACAACGTACAAATATCCACCCCTAGGTGGAATCGAATCCGCGACCGCCAATATTCAGGTGTTAATACGCACAGCGACACAAATGTGGTTGTGATTTCAAATAATAAATGAAAGTAATTTCATACGAAAAGAACGTTATTAAATATTCTTTTCTATATTGGTATCAATATTAAAATCCAAAATAATGTAGCTGTAACACACCGTAGTTTATTAACGTTGTATTAAGAAATATTATATAATAAAAGCTGTTCAGAATTCTGTCTTTAATGTAATCGTAAAGTAGTAAAATGTATATTTATTTTGCAAAAAAAGGGCTATTTTCAGCATTTATGATCTTGGAGCTCGAGTCTTTCTTGTTTTTAATAAGGTAGACATAAAATGTTATTTATTATCATATCAAAATTTCGATTCAGCGGGATTCGAACCCGCACCCCCGACATACAATGTCGGTGCTCTAGCCAATTAAGCTATGGAACGATGTCCAGCCACTGGATCGAAATTTTGATATGATAATAAATAACATTTTATAATCTCTCATATCTGGGAAACACAAAAATAAAAATAATACGAATTAAGGTAGACATGTTAACAATTTAGTCACAATATATTCACAAAAATATTGTTTGTTTTTGAAGGAATAACAAAACTGTAACTCCAAGTTTCCGACTGTGCAAAGTAAACGTCTTCTTTATGGGTATTCACATGTATAATAAAGTCCCACAAACAATTTCGCATTGTTTCAACATAAATTTAAACTGTTTTTTAAAATAAAATTAATAGATAAAGCTTATTATTCGGTGCAGGATTACATAGGTGATAAAGATGTATGGACTTAGTGTCGCTGTATTTCATGCAAAATATTACTAATTTTGTATTAAAACTCAGTTTATATATTACTTTTAAAAGAGTAACTGCGGAGTTATTGCCGATTCTTCTCTGCATAATCTACATTCCGAATCATAGTAATTTCAATTTTAAATATAGTTAACATTTTAATTTGTAAAATGACGATTCGAAGGTGTACTTGAAGCCTGTTTGAATAAAGCTATTTTGATTTTATACCTAAATATTATTTTCACTTTATTCCCTAGATGTTTCGACCTACTTTGAGTACTCTGGTAATTCCGCGAAAATTTTTTTGCCAAATAATTTTGTCAACAGAAAAAAAAGTCGGTATACAAAATTCTGCGCAGTTTCGTTGCTTAAAGAGTAAATCTAATTAATCCAAAGTGCACTTGCCGTTCGCAGTCTGTGGGGCTTGTCAATTAAAAAGTAGTCGAATCTTATGCATCATCCGCAGCGACAACTAGGCTGAGTACTAGGCTTTTAATATTTTTTTAGGTTTTGAATAATATTTATTATAAATTTATAATGTACCATAAAATACTTTAATGTGATTTCTTTTTAATTGATGACTTCAGTACTGAGATTGCTTTGAAAAGTAAAGCTTAAACTTATTTTTATACCCTTTGCATACCCTCAAAATGCTTTTCTGTTCTAGTTTTGCTACATTTGGCATTGTTCCATAATTATAAGTCACGATCACGATTCAGCCTGTAATATCCCACTGTTGTGCATAGGCCTCTTCCCCATGTAGGAGAAGGATCGGAGCTTAATCCACCACGCTGCTCCAATGCGGGTTGGCGGATATATTCCCTACTATGAGTAACGATCGCTATCAGGTGTACATGATAACAACCGGGACCGACGGCTTAACGTGCTCTCCGAGGCACGGTGGGGAGACCCACAAGGACTGCACAAACACCCAGACCACGGCAAACATGTGTATGGCCAATACAAATGTTGTCGTGTGCGGGGATCGAACCCGCAACCGCCCGCGCAACAGCCAATCGCAATCCAGTGATGTGACCGCTGCGCCAACGCGACGTCACATTTATATATATTTATATTTATTATAAGTCAATTACGATTAAATTAATATTCCATATTTTGTGAAGGTCGCAAAAATCCTTTTAACATACAAAGGAACCTAAATTAGAACAGCATATTGCCCTAGGTTATTGACTTCAATGTTCACTTTAGCTAAGTTCACAAAATCATTTATCAATTTTGAATATTTAATCCTTATACAGACAATGTTATAAAAATGAATTAATTTTTTTAAAACTTTTATTTACTAAAATTTTATAATCAATACGCGAAAAGGATTAGACTCAAGAATAAATTTTGAAAATTATTAATTTCGAAATCTTCAGTAGTAGGTACATATCTACATGTTTTGCACAAAAAAATTGATGGAATAATAACTGGAATACAAGTAGAAATTAAGTAGAAACTATGAGTTATTGTTGTCGTTCTACCAATAACATGCGACTACTATTGCGAACCTTAAGCAGATTGTTGGGAACTGTTTTGAAAGCGACTTGATTGTTTAAAGTTTTTGCTACCGTTTTTGAATTGAAAGTTATCAACAACTTTGAATATTTTGCTGCATAATACAATTTATGTTCGTATTTGATACAGTGGACGAAAAACTATTTTTCTTGTATAGGGGAGAAAGGACTATTAATAAAAAATATTAACAAACAATTCATTGTGTATAGTTTACAACGTTTACGCAAACGTTGTTTTGCCATATACTTTGGCCATATATGTCATGTTATTAACACTCTTAAACCCCCCCCCCCCGCCCCTTACGTCAAATTATTTTTATCATACGATCGATTTATGGTATTTCAAGAACTGTAGTCTGTGGTTGTTTGCACAGGACACTTCACTACCTGTCAATAAAATATGACAGTACTGTACAATTTTATAGCACATTATTCCGAAAAAAAATAACTGTAAAACGGGATAAACAGTATCCTATATCCGTCTCCTGGTTCTAAGCTAACTCTCTACAATTTTTCATCCAAATCGGTTCAGTCGTTCTTGAGTTATAGATAGTGTAACTAACACAACTTTCTTTTATACAGCGCAGTTAAGGTAGAGCTTGGCATCTATATTATACAGACAGGTATAATATAGATGTTTTCATATAGCGAGAACTAGTTCAGCAATGGGAAACCTTTCATGTAAGAGATAATTTGTAACCAATGGCTTAAGTATAAGAAAAAAAATATCAATAGTCGTACTATTAATGATACAGATTTTATTGGAATTTTATTAATATAAATAAACAAAAAATTGTTCATAATAAAATATATTATAATTATTAGAATAATTGTAAAATAAATAAAGTTTTATTACTTTTGTTAAGAAAAGGAAATGAAAATGATAAGATACCGTCACGAACGAGATTGAAAGGATAAAATGCAGAGACTTGCAGCGCGCTACGGTTCCCTTGTATGAGAATGATGATTAAAACCCTTAACGAGGATGAATTTATGTATTTATTTAACTTCGTAGAAATACTAACTTATGAGTGTGACATATTATTTACTCATTCATACTTAATTATATAATGTATTTCTGGTGATTTATATTTCACACGTTAACTCTCTTATCTATACTAATATTATAAAGAGGTAAAGTTTATAACTTTGTTTGTATATCGGGGGTAATCTTCGCAAATACTGGTACGATCATGAAAATTCTTTCACTAACAATAAGCTACACTATTCAGGAGTGACATAGGCTAATATTGTAATTGTACAAAAAATTCAGTAAATAAGAAAAATATTAAAATATAATATCAAAATGGCAAAGAAACTAACGCCATCTATCGCTATTAGATAACTTTTTATTAGTCTATTTTATTTAGTCTTATTTTAGTCTATCGACGACGAAGTTTTTTCGCTTTTTGATAGATGGCGTTGAAGCAACATATTATTTATTTAAGTGCTTTAAAATTTGTTCTTTAAAGTATGTTATTTGGTTCTGTAATTTAAAATAATAAATACACGATATTATTACGATTTTATTCATCGCTGTAGGCGTCCGCTGCCGTAAGCCGCTGTTGCGCAGGGGGACAATTGGACACTGCTCATTATGTAAATAAAATTCTAAACAATGAACCTAATAAATCTTAGTATGTACTAAGAACTACACAACATAATTGCATCACAAAGATAATTAACGCCCAACGAAGTGGGCACGGGTCGGCTAGTGTTTAATATTGACATAAAATTAATTAAAACGGAAGTTTATTTTATATCGCGATATTCCTGAATTTTTGAGATCCCTCTTTAAAGAAAGAAATATGTGTGATTTAAAATTATGTTTATTGGAATAATAAAGAGACATTTTAAAACATAGGTATATTTTTAAGCGGTCCCATTTTATACTGCCCTAAATACTGTAAAAAACAGGGATAAAACGATGTGAATCGTCTGTTCCGTCCAAACCATCTCACAAGCTTTGTAATAAGTAAACAACCAAACTTGTGTATTGGAAAAGCATTATTATGAATTTAATATGAGACTCTTAGGTATATGTTATTTATTACTCTCACAGTATAAACGTTATTAAATAGGGATAAGTTTGTACACATGTTTGAAGTTTTTATTATTACATTAAATATAAACAGATGAAAACTTATGTACCATGTTCTAAGACTACTTGCTAAGCTTTCAGTGCTTTTATGGAACGAGACCAATCCGGACACACTTGGTCTGTTAGGTTGTTATGCCTCGCATTTACGTGGAATATATTTCACCAAACTCCTCCATTAGTCACCGCGGCCGAGCAGATGGACCGTACCCGGGACTGACTCGAGGACGTAAGTAATGACCAAACGTAATACCCACGTACATTTCATTCCGATTTTTCTAGAGTCACTGAAAGGAATACGATGGGTATTAAAATAATAAAAACAATAATAACATTCTGTGTTCTACACCAAAACACACACAGTGTACATTTGTACACAGTAATAAAAACTTTTTAATAAAAAAAAAAATGTACAAAGACGATCTTACTGTTGAAAAGCGAGTTAGGAACAACACAATATTGTAGAGACGGTAAGAAAGTATAGAATATGAGGTAATAAAGGTAGAATAATAATAGTGCTTAAAAATTCAGTTACGTACATTTAAATTAATCTTAATGGCGATAAAGAGGTGTGAGGAGGTATAGGACTATAGGTATTGGACTGTTTATCTAATACCTTTAAGCGAGTAATCTGAATCTCGGAAACGGCTTCATCGATTTTCATGAAATTTAGTGTGCAGGGGGTTTCGGGGGCGATAAATCGATCTAGCTAGGATTCATTTTTAGAAAATGTCGTTTTATCCGTGTTTTTACTCGATGAAAAACTGCTACAATATCATTAGAATACGAAAGTACATTTTGCCTACATCTATAAGGTTATAATAGCTCCGGTGGGAAAACGGGCGGTCCGAAAATCAGAAGACCTCGGTTCGAGTCCAAGACGTCTCTAGTCCGATAAATTTTTTTTCTTTTTTTTTCAAGTTCCTTCTTTTGTGAGAAAAACTTATTGGGAGCCCTTTATCAACGCATCTAATTCGTATCTATGTAAATTAGAAAAATTATATATTATTATTATTATATATTCATACTTCATCAGTATGTAATTCATATTTAAATATAATTTCTAAAACACAAGATTTACCAAAAAAAATTAAAAAATAGCGAGCTAAGCTCGGTCATCCAGGTACTGAAATTTATAACACTTATTAATAGTATATCCATTCGTAGAACTATATTTTGAGATAATCTTCTCTTTATAAGATTAGGTTCTACCCCAATTTTAGTAAATAAAAATTTCATGTTAAATATGTATGTACACCTACCTTTACATATAATATAAAAAATATAACAAAATGTGTAAATTGAAAACAAAACAATAATTAGATAGACGTACGAGTACAACGCTTATTGTGAACGCCACTAATTTCGACATAAAAAAGTAGCAACAAAGCTAAAAGAATATTAGAGAGAAAAATACAATCACAATATAGCAATTTCAGTGCATTTATGGGGCAATTGGGCGCGTCCTTTGCGTTTCCGTTCGTTAGCCGCGGAAATGTTGTGGGCAATTGTGGCGATTTTCACAGCGCGGCTCACCGGTGTGCCAGCGAAGTAAGATGAATTTACCGAAATGGTATATACATGGAATAGTAACGTGAAGTTACAGTTACTTCATTTAATTTAAGAAACTTGATGTTAATTATGATATGTACGAGTATAAACTACATAATCAATGTATATTTTAGTTATTATTATTACTATTTTACTAGGGAATGTATTAGAGATGCGCCGAAAGTTCGGCCGAATATTCGTATTCGGTACATTCGGCATATTTTCTCACATTCGTATTCGGCCGAATGTTCGGTTGATTTGCCGAATAATTACCGAATAATTAAATAGTAAGGTTACTAAATACCTAAGTGATGTTTATTGCGGAAGTTGTACATAGTTTTTTGGTAAATGAAAGAAACATTCCTTTTTATTACAAGCTTTTATTTAACTTGCAATGTATGTATGTATGTTTGTTTGTTCGGGTGAAATCTTGCAACTCAATTTTGAAGCAGATATCTTGAACCAATTGAGCTGAAATTTTGTATACAAGTTCAATATGGATGACAATGCATTGTTAACTTTGTGACGTCATTCTAAATCCAACATGGCGGCATGCCCAAGAGTGCGGACTAGTTATTTTTAGTGCACTTCTACAATATGGGTTTCAAATGAAAGGCCTTGCTAAGAATAATTCGAATAAAGTGACGTAATAACTAAAAAGTCAAAAATAAATTAAATGTAAAAAGCCTTTTTAAAAAACCAGCTTTTATTTGAATGCACTAAAACGAAAAAAAAAAAATTTTACTTTAAAACTTTTAGTATCTACTTATAAAGTCATTACATAATTTATAATTATGATATAAAAGCTTGTAGCGAGATTTACTTGTCTAGATAAACAAGTAAATTAAATAAATTGATGTGATTGATTTTAACTATTAAAATTTTCAAACTAAGTAAATACGAGTACTCATATCTCGCGATGCCGTCTGAGGCTCTTGCAGAGCGTCGTAACGACATATACAAACCTGTTTGCCGCGCAAAATTGAACCGAATCATTCGGCCGAACATTCGGTTCGGTACATTTTGGACCGAATATTCGGCCGAATATTCGTATTCGGTTAAACCTACATTCGGCGCATCTCTAGAATGTATCATATATTAATCGATAGACATTTATCGATACTGTTTTCCTCTTATTCGTTATAGGGTGTTTTGCAAATTTTATGGAGAATCACAGCCTAAACCTGAAAATAAAACGTGTAGGTTTTCGCATTCAAACAACTAAATTCTTCAAATGTTTAAATATTAGTGTAGATAAAATCCTAATACTTTGTTGTCGCCTGTTTTGCTCCAATGACGGTAAGAGAATTACGGACCCAAAATGAGTCATAACAATAATTGTCTTGTCAAAACGAGCAGCACAGATGCTGGTTAGTTAAAAGTTTACGTCATCGTTACCCTTCGGCGATATTGAATCCTCCCTTCACAATTATATCAAACATAAAACCTCTCTGTAATACTTGCCTATTATTTTCTGAGTAAAAGTTTTTTGTCAGCAAAATTTATATCAATAGAGTCCGGTAAATAACGTAAAATATTTCGATTAAAAAATAAAAAAAAATAAAAATTATTCGAAGCTCTTCCATGATATTTTCTTTCTTATCGATATTAAGGTTCGAATTCATTCACAAATGCTACAAATGTCTTAATTTTTACTTGGATCCCTACAATGAGCGAACTATGGAACCATTGTTGAAGTAAAACTTCTTTACACACTAACTAACTGGACTACTAACTGGGACTAAGCTGGTAAATGCCGGACGAGAGCGTTACGAAAAGTGTGATCGGGCGAGGTGAACGGAATATATAGAGATATGAGTTAATAGTGAAGATAGAAAGAGAGGGGTAATTAATTAGGTTTAAAGTTACTATATTAACTTTGACATTGAACTATCTATACTTCTATACTAATATTATATTATTTAATCTTCGTATTCTATTCTATTGATGAAAAAAGAAAAATAATTTGTGACAGACGTGTGTCAAATTTTTAAATTTTAATTTTAATAAATTAATACAATTTTCAGGCAAATTTCTAGTAAATTATAGTGTTTATTCTGTGAAATAAATTAATAAAAAATAATAACAATACAATAATAGTATACCTGTGTTCTCCACTCTACGTGACTTTGGCGGAATCAACCGTGCCTCACTGGCACAACTGAAAGCCATAAAGCCAATCAATTAAATTTTCAAGATAACTACGAACACTTGTTAATGCAACCATGGTGTTTGAATCGTCCGACAAATACCTAGATAAGATTAAAAACGAGACGCTGAAGTAAAGTTAAATAAATTACATTCTTTTGGATTCCGGCCGTCGCGTCGCAACACGTCGTCAAGTCAAAGAGTAATAATATACGTCAAGTATTAAATAATATTAAGAAAGAAGCAAAAACGTCTCGGGGCGCAATTCATGCGCAAACTTGGAGAAAGCAAGACAATAGTGATTTTGATTTTTTATTATTTTTTTTTCAGTGTAATTTTTAAGTTACTTCTTTGTTTTCTATATTTGTTTTAATTTTTCTTTTTTTTTTGTGAATGTATTTATATGTATTGAATGCAGTCCGTGACCCAATCTGGTGATGGCACATCGAACACGATCCATACATGTACACAATGCAACAAGTCTTTCAAATCTTTGAAAGGCCTTAACATACATACTACAAAAACACACAGGAAATGTTTTAGCCAAGACATTTCATCTGTAGACACCCATCCCATTATTCCTAATACACCTTCTCATGCATCCAACGATCAAATTCCTTTCCACACTTATCTCAGCCATTTGAAAAATAGTATACCTATAATTAAAAGAATCCCTCGAGGAGCTCGAATAACCGTTGCTACACATTTATCACAATTAATCCAGAAATGTTACATAAGCAATTGTACTCAAGACTGGCAGAACCTATTTTTATTTTCATACAGCACTCTACATATAATAAAAACTGATGAACCGAATTTGTCATTGACACTAAAGATTAAGAATAAGTGTGCTGCTAGCTCCTCGCCTTCTCCCGCACCTCTAATCAAACATGATGACCCTCTTAATCGCAAAAAACTCATCATAAACAAAATCTGTGACGGAGATCTCAAAGGTGCCGCTCGCCTTTTGTTCTCCAACGACGTGCTATCACCAGATACCCCTGACACCCTTCAGGCCTTACTGACAAAACATCCTCCAGCTCCAGTAAACCCATATTTTCTCGACCCACCAACAGCAGGGCAAGCGTGCCTTCAAATTCAAAACAAAGATGTTACGAATGCCATTTCATCTTTTAAACCAGGTTCGGCTTCAGGTTTGGATGGAATCTCACCCCAACATTTGAAAGACTTGACATCGCATTCTGTGGGTGATGCAGGTACGCAACTTTTAAATTCAATCACTAAATTAATCAACTTCATGTATTCCGGTAATGTCAATCCCGAAATTGTTCCCATTCTTTTCGGTGCGAACCTCATTGCCCTCACCAAAAAGGACGGAGGGGTGAGACCGATTGCTGTTGGATCAACACTACGACGTCTGGCCTCCAAAATTGCTGTTCGCCATATTTTACCAAAATTAAATTCGGAATTTGAACCCGTACAGTTAGGCTTCGGTGTAAAAGGAGGGTGTGAGGCAGCCGTCCATGCCCTACGCTCTTTCCTAACTTACGGGCAGCCTGACGTGTTGCTCAAAATTGATGTCAAAAATGCTTTTAATTCGATAAATAGGGATACCCTGCTGACGGAAATAAAACAACACATACCGGAATTATACAATTATCTTCTTCTCAGTTACGGTGACCCAACAAAATTGTTATATCGCTCTAATGAACTGTCCTCGGAAGTAGGTTGTCAACAGGGTGATCCCCTTGGGCCTGCAATTTTTAGTTTGGCTATAAATCCGATAATAAAAAATTTAAATTCTAAATTCAACGTTTGGTATTTGGATGACGGAACCCTAGCAGGTGATGTGGATACTGTGTTTTCGGACCTTTTTTTAATCAAAAATAAATTTGAAGCCATTGGTTTGGAGCTTAATTTTAGCAAATGCGAACTTTTTATAAATAACAGCGTCTTAAATTTAAATGACATAAAACAAAAATTTAATATTTTGGCTCCAAATATTAAAATAGTTAACAGTAATTCCCTTTACCTCTTAGGTTCTCCAATTTTTGATGATTCTATTCCTGAATATATTAATAATTCAATTACTAAATTTCAAAATTCTGTTGACCGTCTCCTTGAAATTAGTTCACATTATGCACTTTGCATCTTAAAATTTTGTCTTTTCGTCCCAAAATTTACATATGTGCTCCGTTGCTGCTCGTTTTGGAATCACCCAGATCTTTTGACAAAAGTAGACAAGTTAATCAAAATTAGCCTAGAATCCATTCTTAATATGCAGCTGAATGAGCAATCTTGGACCCAAGCATCCTTACCCATCCGTTATGGTGGTTTAGGGATTCGCAAAATTTCCAGTGTCGCTTTACCAGCCTTCCTATCTTCTGTCCATAGTTCAGCAAATCTCATAAGTAAAATTTTAAGGGCATCCCCTTCAAACTTTGAGATTGCTGGCTTGGAAGAAGCTAGAAACGCTTTCTTAATTGCATGCCCAGGTCAAAATTTTCCAGTTTCTACAAATTCACAGAGGAGCTGGGACGACATAAACTGTAAATTTACCTTTGACGATCTTTTAAGCTGTAGTACAGGTTCGGCGCGTGCCAGGCTTTTGGCCGTGGGTACGCATGAGGCCGGCTACTGGCTTCACGCTTATCCTTCTCCAAATACAGGAACATTTCTTGAGCCTGACACGCTCCGAATCGCAACCTGTTTACGGCTTGGGGTTCCGGTCTGCGTTCCTCATAAATGTCCCTGTGGCAGCGATGTCGACAAGCTGGGACATCACGGACTGTCTTGCCAAAAAAGTGCAGGCCGCTTCTCGAGACATGCCGCACTTAATGATATCATACGCCGGTCCCTTGCCACCATCAACGTGCCAAGTCTCCTTGAGCCAACTGGTATAGCAAGAGACGATGGCAAGAGACCGGACGGTATGAGTTTGATTCCATGGAAGATGGGCAGGGTGCTGGTATGGGATGCAACCTGTTCAGACACGCTGGCCCCTTCCCATCTACATGGAACCAACAATAGAGCTGGTGCGGCTTGTGAAGCGGCTGAAAAAGCTAAAGCAGGCAAATACAGGGGTCTAGGCCCCGAATATGATTTTGTCCCATTCGGTGTCGAGACCCTTGGTCCGTGGGGTCCTAGCGCCTTAAGACTTTTTAAGGAAATAGCTAAAAGGTTAGTCGACATCACAGGTGACCGAAGAGCTGGCAGCTACCTCGGACAAAGAATTAGTCTAGCTATTCAAAGGGGGAACTCTGCCAGTATCTTCGGAACCTTGCCTAAAGGGACTCCTTTTAATAATATATTTTAATTATTATATTACAATTTTTAAGGTTTTTAGTTTTAGTTTCATCTTTTTTTTTTTTAGTATAATATTTTTTTTTTAGTATAATATTTTTATAATTAGTTGTAATTTAATAAGCATTTAATCGATATTGAATTAATGTATAAGTTAGTAATAAATATTTATTATTGTATTTCAATATTTTCCAATAATAAATTAAATGTATATTATAAAGAGATAAAGTTTATAACTTTGTTTGTATATACGGGGTAATCTTCGCAAATACTGATCCGATCGTGAAAATTCTTTCGCTAACAGAAAGCTACATTATTCAGGAGTGACAAGATAAAAGGAAAAAGATAAAAATATATAAAGATTTTAAATCAGCAGGATTTGAACCTGCGCCCTCTGACGTGCCGTGTCAACAATTCAATCTAATCAAGCATTATTATTTGCCTTAGAAATTAATTGGTGATTTTAAAACATTTATATTTATCTGATTTGCTGAAAATAGTGAGAGTGTATTTTAACATATCAAATTTCATCGTACCCTTCTTATGTGAAATGGATTATATCGCCCAACGAAGTGGGCACGGGTCGGCTAGTTTCTTATAAAGGCTGCAGATGATTTCAAAGTAACTGCCACATCTAAAGACATTAATTTTTTATTTTTATTTTCAAATCATGCTCGTAATTTTTAACGTACAACTGTATAAAAAATTACTATCTTATACAAAAAATGCAAACTCAGTTAATGGATTTAAGTGTCAACTCTCAAAATATATTTCGGAGAATAGCTATTTTATAGCGATTAAAATGTATACGACGATTTAAAAGTATTCTGTTCCATATTTCCAAATATAGCGACTATTTGTATTTATACATTTATTATGATGTTCGTATGTAAGTGAATATGTCTTTTTGAAAATAAATTCTTTAATACTGACCTACTATCTTTCAACAATACTGTGAAATTTACGTATTTTTAAAGCATCTGAAAGTTTAGTATTGTATAGACAAAATACAAGTCTCTAAGCTCTATAAAAGGTTCACATTTCCAAGTAAAATTACCGAATAACTCCGCTCATTCGCACATGAAAAATACAATCAAATTTACAGCTTTAATATAAACAGAGAAAATGAAAATTTTCATGCATTTTATCCTGAATCAAGGGAAATTCTGACCGAGTGATTGCTGGCTGACCACTTCGCGGCACGACAATTCGATTAATAAGCAAACCTTTTGTACTCAACCGGCAAATATGAAATAATTGTCCATGGCAAGCTTGTTACTCCAAAAAATGTCGAAACATTTTAATATAATTTGTTTGGATATTTTTCATGTTAACTGTCGTGTATTTTATAAGCCTATTTCAACATCACGTAAAAATAACATGTTTTTAATTGCCCAGAAAAATCTACCGGACACGTTCATTTGAGTTCTTAACATCTGCAGTTCGTGGGTGTACATTTAGCTAGGGTACTTTAATGCTTAAATTACGAATACCAGCCAGAATCTATCATAAAAACTGTAGTTTTTCCCATGATCCAGAACAAAATTAGTACTGATGATAAATGTAAACTATTAACCAATTTCTCGTACACTTATAGTTTATATAGAGAAGGAGTATATAATGCTAATATTTTTTTAAAAATTGTCCGTAAAAATATTTTAAATCAATAAAAAACATTACACACACTACCATGTCTTTGACGCACACACGCATATACTCTTTTGTTGATTGTCAAAGTCTGTAGTCAAATTGAAAACGAAAAATTGTTCTTTATTTTCATAATTTTTTAGTTTTATTTAATTTAAATTTTTAAATGTGGTCGAATTTCGACCTCTGGTCTCGCGACCACTAGATAATTCAATTAAGCAATCACATACAATAGTATCACAAATAAATAATCGTATCATACACATTTTCGTTTTAATTTTAATAACTATTGCTGCAAAATAGCCACAAACGATAGATAATTACTATTAACCAATAACTCCAAAAATTTACACTGTTTGACTGTCCCGGATTCGATTTTACTATTTTTATTTTTATTTTCAATACAGAGTCAACGCAGAAGATAGGTACTCGTACTATCGGACACACCTAAGGAACAGTTGTCCACAGGACGATCTTTAATCCAGTTAATGGACGTTGAAGTGTTAGCGGCGGTTTTGTTTTTAGAGGTAACGTTATTGTTGCCAGCGCGTGTCCATTAAACAAGACGTAAAATAACTAATCGTTTGAAAAAACAGCAAATCAAAGAACAAAACCTTTACTCGTAGAATATGCCTTTTCCTTCTGTCGTGGATTTTAAGATTTTATACTGAAGCTAAGGCCTTCTTAAATTTTAGTCTAAAACTTTTACTACTGAACAAAGGTTTCTTCTCCTTCTAAGCCAGACGTTGACCTATCATGCTCATATTTCTTACCAAACATGTAGGTTTTATCCCGATTTTTATCCGTTAGTAATGAATAAATTAAAAGTAAAAAACTTTTTGAAAAACAATTTTTTTTTTGAATGCGCTAGTTAACGATGCATTGTCATCCAAATTGAACTTGTATACAGAATTTCAGCTCAATTAGTTAAAGATATCTGCTTCAAAATTGAGTTGCAAAATTTCACCCGAACTTACATACATAATTACATACATACATACATAATTACATACATACAAACATACATACATACGTATGTATGTATTGCAAGTTAAAACAAAGGTTGTAAAAATAATTTGTGTGGTGATGATTTAACGCTTGCTTTGTTCAAACATATGTTATTAACTTACAAGGGCGACATTTGATAATAAATAATCTATTAGAGAAATACCATATGGTAATGAGCTCAGCCAACAAAGTTTTCTACTCGCCTTTGATGTCGATTTTTTTAATTTTGTGCTAAATATTGAATATTTGTTACTTACAGCTATCGAGTTTTAATCAAACTTTAATAAAGCGAACCAACCAATAAACAATTAAACTTTTCGGTTGTATTATATTATTATAAATATTAGATGACTTCAGATATAGGGTACGCAGGTAAATATTTTGTTTCATAACAATTATAACTTTAGTAGTTGTATTCTCCCTATATTTTGTCTACTCATTTGTATTTTGAATAATATTTCTTTTACAATAAATTATAGAAATTTTCGTAATATAGTATTAGTATCTATAGAATAATTGAGAGTTTTAATTACCCTATATTTTTTTGAACCTTGAATGAAAAACGAATCAAGTTACAAGATACTTTATAAGTCACTCTAAAAATAAAATTCCTGCTGTATCCAGCATGGGAAAATGATTTAGCTTATTTACTTTGTTTGAACTTAAATCCAGTGTTAACAAGACTCGAAGTTAGAGCTCTGAGAGAACTTAGAGTAAAACACCTGCAATTAAGCATTACGTGTATATTAAAACGAAAACATGTATATAGTATCCGCTTCAATTATTTATTTATAATGTTAGTGATATTCAACATTTAAAAATAAGTTTTTCACATTTGTTAAGTTGTATCCTATATTAGGCCCATGTGGGCCAGTAGTACATTTAAGAAAGGATGACTCCTAGAAATTTCCATAATGGAGTGAAATAGGAGACAAATTTCTGTATAAAAATGCGTATATTTTCAAGTTAGATATATGATATATTTATGTCTCTATATTTTTGGTTATTCAATAGAAATAAATAAACGTGTATACAAGCGTTTACGGAAATTCCATTTCACGGGGGTAGAACAAAGAATGACATAGGTATGCGATTCCGCTATTTTTAAGCTACATTTAGTAGGTAAATGTTTAGAAATTATCACGTATATCAGAGTTTAAAAAAAAAAACTTCTTACAAAGTGAAGTTAAGAGAGAAAGTTCTACCATTATTAAAATAAGAAATATAAAAATTTACGTGGGATAAAATATAATATTGATTAATTTACATCTTATGTATCCCACACACACTCAGAATTCTACAATTTTTCTAACAAAGTTTCCAATCAATCCATGGTATAAAATTAATTTAAGACATTGTAAATAGAACATACAATGGTTAGACGAGATACTTTCCCTTAGCTTGTCTCGTGTTTAATCGAAATAACAATGCTTTTCAAATTTTGCGTAACTAAAGTGTATGATAATATACATATTATTACACTTTATTATTTTTATAAAGGTGATATTCAGCACAATTTACAAGTATTATTTTTCTCTAAATAAAGGGACTGAGATATGTATAAATTTGCATAACAACGCCCCGGTGGTTCGTCACGACGACCTCTCACTCGCTTAATGTTGTAGAAAAGGCAATAACTGTACCCTCTAGTATCATTACACTTGAAATTCCTATTAAATTTTACAATCTACAATTTCATCCCACTTAAGTGATTATTGATATTTTCATTACAATGAATATGAAAAAACTTATAGTTTATTTGTCTGTATATTATGAATGTTGGTGTATATAATACCTACAGCAAGTAAGATTTTTAAAGTCGTAGAATTATAAAGTATTATTTGCATAATATTGTATGTAAACTGATATTTGTATTAAACGTTCGTGATAAAAATATTTCAAAATATAAATATGATCTGTAAAACCCAGATGAAACTATGCATTAAAATAAAGAGAAAGAAAAAGTAGCACATTTATCACAGTCTACAATAAAAAAGCGGGTTTTTTGTTCGCCAGAGCGGCTTGTTCAGGTAATGCATGCAACTGGGAATAAAATATTTAGGTATGCATTTGTTGGAAGAGTAAAAAGTTAAGTTGTTACAGTTGAATGCGACCAGAAAAAGTTGGATTTTTCCTGGCATTAAAAGTTTTCATACATTTTTAATAAATCATAGTAAATGATTCCTGTTTGTAAAGATATAACAAACAAATTCAACATTGCCTCAAAAATGCATAATGCGCACTTAAATATCTAAAATTCAGTTTTATTATAGATACAATTTATATATTTTAATATCTTTGCTTTGACGTAATGGATTTTAAACGTGGTTTTAAATAAGTCATTATTTTTTGTCTTTTATTAAAATCAGCTAGCTCGTCACACAACCTTTCGATTAAAGAAAATCATCGAAATCGGTCCACCCAGTCAAAAGTTCTGATGTATACATAAAAAAATACAATCGAATTGAGAAACTCTTCTTTTTGAAAGTCGGTTAAAAATAAGTATGCGTATGATACACTACGTATTAAAAACTGACGTGAATTTAAAAAAAAAGTGGAGTAGATAGTGACATAAAATGCTTTTTTCCTTCTTTTTTGGCGTATTGGTGTGTTGTCGTTCGGGACACCAAAGATCCACGTACAACATTGCTGCGTCATTTTTCGGAAGACATCCGGATATCAAAGTCGACGAGTTTGGTGTGGCGCTATAGCAGCTTAAAAACGGGAGGGCTCCGGGGGATGACTTAGTTACGATTGAGCTCTTTAAGGCCGCAGGGCAATCTGTCTCAAAAGCCTTGGCGAGAGACTCTTTAGCGCCGACATCCACCAAGGTACCACGCCGGAGGCATGGTCCAGGAGTGTGATGGTACTGTTCTACAAAAGAGGTGATAAGTCTCTCGTCTATAAGCTGTTTTCGAAGGTCGTGACAAATAGTTTCGCCACAAGACTCAACGACTTCCTACCACTGGAGTAGGCTGGATTTCGAAATAGCTACAGCGCTGTAGACCACATCCATACTGTTCGGCAGATTATACAAAAGACTTAAGAGTATAATCAGCCGCTGTGGACTACGAGAAAGTCTTTGACTCTGTCGAGACCTGGTCTGAGATGTATGTATGACGCGGCAACGATGACCGTCCATGTCCAAAACAAACGGACGTGAAACAGTTTCCTTCGTCGCGGGCTAAGACAGCAATTGCAAATGCAAAAATGATACTGTGGCAATCTCATCTTGCATGCAGCATGCTTTTTTTGCGATTTTATCAATGTTACGTCATGAAAGTTTGTCCGCAAACCTCAGATTCGGATTCAGCACCCCAAAATACGTATATAATAAAAGAAATCAGAACTACCCCAAAACTATCCCACCTGCGCGGCGACCCTTTAGAGTACAAATTGACTGTGTTATCATAATTATCACCCATTGCATTAGAACGCTAGTTACGTTTTGCAGCAGTCAGGAGGTCGAAAAGAAACCACATAATTAATAATTATGTAACACGCTCCATAATAACAATGTTTTGTAGTGCGCTTATCGATTCCAGGTAAGCGCGTAAACAATGTTATAAAAACACATCTATCTCGATCGCCGTATGGCACTTGACTGTGACCAGGGCAGTCTTAAGCATATTCCGCGCCGGGGTGCGGGTAATCAGCCCGCGCCCCTTCTGGTGTAAAAAATGAGTTTAGAGGTCAATAAAATTTACAATTTGTAGTATTCGGCGCCCCCTAGGACCCCGCGCCCGGGTGCGCTGCACCCCTTGAACCCCCGGGTAAAGACGGCCCTGACTGTGACATGAACTGCTTATAAGTACAAATTGTGTTTACTTGCAAAATAAAAATAAAACTGATTTAAATTACATCAACAATTAATACAACGTAGGTAGAGAAAAATATTCAAGTAACTAGGTACGCATTATTAGAGATCATAACACTATATATTTTATTTGTATAACCGGTTCACACGGATACGCCAGGTTTACTTAATAATTGATTTGTCGTAGCACGTGAAATGATGGAAAATCGCTCAATTTGAATTGCTCTTAATTTGTCCCAAGTAATATGCAAGCGCCCATATTCGAGTTTAAAACTGGGATGAATAGCAAACAAATTGTTAAACCCGCGATTACTCTGTACATATTTCGTTCATCGTCTCAATGGAAGTATTTAATTAAACATCCAAATAGACTCTTAATTATTGCGGTTTCTTGACAAAGTTGCTATTTAATTCGCGCTGTGAACTTTTTTAATTTAATCCACGAAAAAGGGTTATCAATAGTACGAGTATAAATGTGTTTTTACTTTCCATAATAAGATTTTTTTTTAAATCATAAAACGATTACATCTTACATAAAAAATGATGAGTCGTGTCGGATAAGAGAATGGTAAAATTTTTAATTAAAATAACTTTTAAAAGAATTTTCTAGTTTGAGCTATTATTTATGAGCATGGCTGTATTAATAATTAGGTTCCCGGTTTGAACTCTAGCGTGGCTATTTTAATAACTGTTCGTTATTTATTAAGTAATATTTGTACGTGTTATAAAATAATTATGAAAACATATAATTTATAATGCAAACTTTCATAGCACGAATTCTGATTGCACGAATATAATATTTGTGAGAAGTTTTTTAATACCTACGAACCGTCATATGAAGGGTTCAATAATGTCGAAATACAGTGTGTATAAAGAAGTTTTAATTAAACGGCACATATGTGCGGCTCGTTGCGACACAACTATTATTTCAGCCCGCTCACGTGCTGTAGACAGCACACAAACAATTAGATAAAAAATAGACACCCCTGTAATTGCACCTTAAAAGTTACCTTTATTTGTATAACTCTTTAATTTACATAAATACAAAATATTTATTATGTAGTAGTCTATCTTTTACCGGTTAGTAAACTTCTCTCAGAACTATACTGTAGGCACGGAGAAGGGCTTTTGAAGGTCTATAAACAAAGGTAATGGGACCTTGCCTTTTTATTAAGAGCTTTATCTGTTATCTTATTCTTGCAGATCGACGGATATAAATGTTTTATACTTTCACCCTAGACTAGTACGTTTCTATTATTTAATGTCCTTTGAGAGTAAACTTTGCGTAGGTAGAGCATATTTTTATTGTATGTTTTTTTTTATTTAATTCGAATTTAGATTCCTTGAAGTAGACTTTCTATAATGTGACTATTAAATGGCCTTTTCAATAACATTCTTTACGCCAAAATCATACAATATTTATTATTAAAATTAAAGAAAACATTTTCTTCCACATTCTTCGTGATGCATAAATACCAAAAATGTAGAAAACAAATAGAATGTGCAACACAATGGCAGCTTGATTGATTTTGTTCTTTGCCGGGCTTCGAGGCTTGCGCTTTGCGATTCATTACGATTTCCTCTACATATTCGAGGCTAACTCGAGGCTATTTTATAGTGTCAAAAGTGTTTAAAGTCAATTTAACTTCACATTTTTGGTTCTTTATCTTTACATACATTAAAGCAATACTAACTAAGTACTCATTGAAAAAAAAAACGCAATCTTGAAATCCACGTTATTAACATTTAAAACTAACCATAGGCCTCTGATAACAGAGACCAGATTAGTTTAAGCGTCATCTTCAAAGGGGATAAGAGATTAAAATAATTGTGTTTGCTCGCAAACGAAAAAAAACCGACTTCAATGACATCGACAAGTAATACAACGTAATAAGACGAAAAAATAGTCAAGTAAATACGCGCTATTAAAGATTACTCAAAAAGTTGTAATCAGATCTCGATCTAATTTCACGAAGACTACATGACAAGTATTAGCTCGATTAAAGTAAGAATCATCAAAATCGGTACACCGAGTAAAAAGTTATGCGGTATAATACAACGTAGGTCGACGAAAAAGTAGTCAAGTAAATACGCATTATTAGATATAACTTTAAAAGTACTTGTCAGATCTTAATTTAAAAAAAATGGGACCACATGACACGCAAAACCTTTCAATTAAAACAAAATTGATCGAAATCGGTCCACCCAGTCAAAAGTTCTGAGCTAACATACATAAAACAAAAAAAAAAAAAAAAAATACAGTCGAATTGAGAACCTCCTCCTTTTTTGGAAGTCGGTTAAAAATGATGACGGTCATGATCACTATTTTAGTTGAGTAATCCAGGATTCATGGCATATTATTATTATATACACGGTGCTCACTGAAAATCAGTGATGGGGCAGCGACGCGCGACGTCTCAACGATACTGAGTGGGCGTCCGATTGGTGACATCAGAAGTTAATTTAATTTTTCAGTTTTTTATATAGCTTTGAAATTTAATATTAAGATCAAATATTTTGCACGCGTCACACGCTTAAGCGTGTGGGTGTGCTTTACTATCGAAAGACGGCTCTGTGTCCATTTTCCAAGATAAAATCGTTCTTATACGTTAAGTTAGGCACTGAATTTAAAAAAAAAAGATTGTTTCGGAAACTAGACATGTTAATCTATAAAATCAGCGTATTTTATTTTCATTTTGTTTAATATTTATAACAAAAAAAACGTAATTAAAAAGTGATATGTCAGCTGTCCGTTGGTCTGTGCCCTTTTGTTGTCTTCACGTTTTAGAAAAATATAAACAATTAATTGTAATAATTTCTTTTGAATAATACTTCAGTCACTCTAAGGATGAACTGTATATCTTTTTATGATTGAACTATTAACCGTTTTAAAGATATTAACGAAATTCGAAAGATTTTCTGGGTTTCTTTCATAAATATTTTTTCTTTTTTAAACCCCGGCGCAAAACGAGGGGTGGTATAAGTTTAACGTGTCTGTGTATCTGTGTAACTGTTTGTGGTACTTTTTTCTAGTTGATGAGGGGATCTGACTACCTTCCTTATGTCCTATCGATTCGAAATTTGGTACCGTGTTACTTTAATGATATTGAAAGTATATGGTAGGGTAACCATGACCTGATCAGCCGTTCGAAGATCATCAGCTCTTTAATAGTTGATGAGGGAATCTAATTACCTTCCATATGTCCTATCCTATCGATTCGAAATTTGGTACCGTATTACTTCAATGATATTGAAAGTGTATGGTAAGGTATCGTATTATCGTATTATGTATGGTAAGGCACCCGCCAACCCGCATTGGAGCAGCGTGGTGGATTAAGCCCTTTAATATATATAACAAAAAAATGTAATCAAATAATATATCTACAGCTGTCCGTTGGTATGTGCACTTTTAGTTGTCTTCTCGTTTTAGAAAAATATAAACAATTTTAGCGAAATGTATAAGCTATTGAACGAGCGGATAAATAATAAGATGTTATATTCTATCTTCTCTGACTCTTTATTGAAGAATAATAATGATAGAAAAACAACATTCAAGTAGCAAAATATAAAAAAGTAGCAAAATACAAAATATGATAAGATAATAGAAAAACAATATATTCAAGTAGCAAAATATAAAATATAATTATAAGATAACGTGCTACGTGTACGTACATAATTTTACTTACTAAATTGAAAAACAAATTATCAAGAAAAATTTAAAATCAAATTCTTTGACGACTATCAAAAACACGCCACATTACTCTACTCCGAGACCGAAGGTCAATAGCCGGTTGGCGGGCCAGTGGAACCAGATGCTGCATAGCTCTCGGTGAGTTGGAACTGTCTGCGGTGATGCTTGCGAAGCCTGCGTTGCCGTTCAAGCTCGAGGTTACCAGCTTAGCGAATGACCACCAGTTTAGCAAATGAGCTCGGTTTAGCGAATGGATGAGCGGATGATAAAATATTCGCTAACTCCGCAGACTTTTATTAATGAATTGTTATTTTGTTATAATATAAAAATTAATCCAGTAGCAAAATGTAAAATATTAACAAGAAGAGCTTAAAATCAAATTCTTTGACAACTATCAAAAAATATTTTTATTAAAATGATCAAAAGAGGTTTTTATTATTATTTATATAAAAAGTCTATATATGTAGAGACGCCAATTAATTGTAATCATTCCTTATGAATAATACTCCAGTCACTCTAAGGATGAACTCTTTTTCTTATAATGACTGAACTCTTAACTGTTTTAAAGATATTAACGAAATTCGAAAGATTTTCTGGGTTTCTTTCATAAAAATTTTCACCGTCTATTTTTTTTCCTCTCTCCTTTTTCATGAACTATTTTTATTTTTTAAATAACTTCTGCTGCATCTAGCGACATAAAGTTAAAATTGTATCTATGTTTCGTGACGTGTCGACAGATTTTCGATAATATAAAATGCCAAAAGAAAATAAAAACTCTGCAAGAAAACGTGATCAATTACAACGTGATTATAAAAGAGAACGTCGTAAAAATTATGAGTCTTTCGAAAAATTATAAAGATGATGTTATGATTGAGCTGAATAAACCTGAAAGCTGCTGTCTTGGAAATAAACATAGTGGAATCTATTCTGCTCAAATTCCTAATAAGGATGATGTAAACCTTGCTAAAAAAAATGTCGAATGTCTCAAGTTCGTCAAAACGATGATTTTAGACAAAGCGAACGAGAAAAAGATAGGTTAGCTAAGTAGGCTCAGCGATAATTTAGTGCCTACCTTAACATATAAGAACGATTTTATCTTGCAAAATCGACACAAAAAATAATATTTTTTTTTTCAATTGATTTCTCTTTTAGGCAATTATTATTAATTTCAATTCGTAACACAATGAGCGTGCACGTGTGAGGCGTGCACTTTTGGATTTTCCAAATTATTTGTATTTTGTATCATGTAAGCAGTGTTAATTGTTTGTTACTAATAAAATTTATTTTATTTATTTATTTGTTAATAATCACACACGAAATTTCAAGGCTATACTGATTACGTGAACTTTAAGTTTTGTTTTGTACTAGGGACCCAGTTGGTTTCTTTGAACAATTGGCTTTCTCCAATAGAATTCTGTTCACGTTCAACTATTACAATAACGACTAGTTCTACAATGTTTACCACTTTCTAAATAGGTACTGTAATAATGAAATCAGTAAAATGGTCACAGTAAGTTATTACTCAAACAAGGACAAATTATATAACAAGTTTTATATAATAAGTGGGCAAATTCCAACATAACATTATTTGAAATCCTTTCCAATGTAGTTTAGTTAATCTGTTTATGCGAACCCCAATGTTATATGGACAGTCGAGTCGATACGTTAATTATTCAATTAGGACTAGGTGACCAGGAGGTATTCCCTTTTACTTCCAAATTAAATAATCAATGCGAGGTAAAATCAGTGTAGGTACACTTTATTCAAATAGTTTATTAAATTAACCTTAAATTTGTTATGTTTTGTAAAATGTACATATTTTGATACATTATTTAAAAACATTGAGCCTTAAGCATTTTGAAGTTTTAAAAGTGCTTACGACAATTTTAATTCAACATTTTTCTTCTACACGTACATATATGAAGCTGTTTATACTAAGTGCTAATTTATAAGTAATTTGAAATATAAGAAATTTGAAAATGAATCAAATAGTTTTTGGTAGTGACCCATCTTTGCTGCAGTTGGCATTAGCCTTGCTTTTGGTTCCAGGTTGCAGGTTCGATTGTCGCGCCGAGTATGTATATTGTTATACGTGTATATACAACAACAAAAAAATAACGACTTTAATATTACATCGACTACCTGTCGATACATCGTATGTAGGTAGACGAAAAGATAGGAAAGTAAATATACCTATGCATTATATCTCAATTAAATTTAAACGAGACTATATGAAAAGCAACATTTTTCGATATAAAAAAATAATCATCGAAATCGGTATAATCGGTAAAAAGCTATGAGGTAATAAATACAACAACAACGTAGGTAAACGAAGTAGTCGGTCGGTAGAAGTAAGTCTGTTAAAAAAGAAACAAACGCTTTACACGCAATCGCCACCAATACGATGTGAAATTTTTTTTTGATGTCACCTGAGACAGTAGTATGATTAAATTAAAATGTTAAAATTATAAAAAGCTGAAATAGCATAGTAGGCCGCGCATAACATGATCGAAAGCTTACGAGGAAATTATTTGCTGTTACACGAATTTTCAGATTCGAAATAAATAAACACATCGCTGGAAAACATGCGTGTCTTGAAGATATCAGGATATTTTAATCATCCCTTGTGACTTGTTTTATGCATCACGATACAAGCTTTCTTCTACTATTTCTCCAATTACCGTAGTATTCCTTCTATTACTATGCTCTTTACTACAGTTGTACCGTCATTTGCTTTGTTTATGTACATTTTATGTACATACACGTTGTTTCGTAATTTCGTATAAATTACGTTTTTTTTTATATAGATCGTCTATAAGTCATTTAAAGCTATTATAGAAATTTAAAAAAAAATAATGTATAGGTATAGTTCTAATTTTTAATGTACCTATAATAAAAGTACATGGACTGTCAAAATAACCAAAAAATTTACTAAGTGTGACAATATGAATCCGAAAATAATTATCTTTTTATATATTGGACGGTTAAGATTCACTTTTAAGTTACTTCATTACTTCATTCACTTTTAAGTTATATTTTAATTTAATTTCACCTTTATTGAGAGCGGAAGACATTTTTTTTTCAATTTTAACGTAGAAAGAAATTTGGAGTAATAATTTTTGAAGTGTAAGTTACGACGCGCTGGAAAGCCAAGAGTCATTATTCTTTCGCCCTTTTCTGTCTCCGTTTTGTCGTTTTCATTTCCTGCGAACGGTATAATTTCGGTTTAGTAAGTAATTATTGTATACAATTTGTTCAATTCTCATTGTATGAATTTAGGGTTCTTTCGACATTTATGTACATATTTTTTATAATTCTTACTAAAACGCTTAATAATGATATATGATATGTGGCTACAATAAATAGTAAACGCATGTCGCTCTCTAATATTATAAAAGTTCAGAGTTCGTTTTAACTTTTTGTATAATAAAACTTGTCTAAGAAGGAAGGTTTTGAGTAATGAGGTTGAACAGTCAATTTAATAGAGACTGTGCTGTATCCTCAAACACTAAATCTGATACAAATGTAGCCATATAATGAAAACCAAGTTAATAGAAACCTGTTGATTGAATCCATAGATTAATTATTATTCTTAGCAAACCCATGACTCGACAAAATTCGAAAACATCTAAAAATCCTTTTCCTTTGCACATCCTCAGGCCATTTGTAAGCTGTTACACTAAAAACTGTAGTTTTAAAGAAAAATAGCACAAAATATAATCCTTTGTTTACTTTTAGAAAGTGTCATAGCTCGAATTTAGGCAAAATATAGTGAGGAAAGTTTAAGGGGAAGCCGGACGCTATGCATATTTATGATTTCCTTTTACGTTCAGACCCTGAGATTCAAAAGCTAATAAATATTTCTCACGTTGCTTAAATTCAACTTTTATGTATCATATATACTTTTAAAATAGCATTTTAAAAATATAGTTATGTAGGTGACTAAAATACAGGCATAAACAATAAGAATGACATTTAAAAATAACTGTAAACGAAGAGGTCATCCCATGGGACGTGTTATTTCAGCTGTGACAGAGAGATAACGTGACAAGTGAAAAAGAAAAAGAATTCAATGGCTCAAAGCTAAATATCCCTTCACATATCACAAATTTACGACTTATATAACACTACAGTGTTTGAAACAATACTTCGGAAAAATTTACAACACGTCGTACCCCGAATATCTCTCTACTTTATAATTTTAATTTTTTAATAAAAGCTGTGTAAGTAATACATTACATGTATTGATATTTATTTATTTATTTTACTCTTTGTCCACACCAATACACAAAAGAACAATACATAGAATTTAAACCAATCAACTTGCATCAGTTGCAACAGGCGGCCTTATCGCTAATACAGCGATCAGCGATACATACATGTATTGTACATATATTATTAGGTCGTGGAAAAAGTTTCTTCGTATTTTATTTCAAATCAAGGTGAGATTTTACAAAATGTATCTAAATTAGGTACAGTATATATGTACCATTTTGTTCGATAACTTGCCGCCATCTCATACAGGATTCCGTTATTGTGCAAATTTTGGCACTGACATTAAAAAAGCAACAAAAACCGCGACAAGTAGTTTGACAGTCTTCTCTTGATGTTAACTTTACACTACCTAAAGTATTCTGAAGAGACCGAAACAGATGGAAATCTGAGGGTGAATGATCGAGGCCATATGGTGGATGAATTAAGACTTCCCAGTCAAACTCTCAATATTTTTTGAGTGTCTAAGGACGTCTGTGGTAGGGCGTTGTAGTGATGAAATACCACACTTTATCTGTTGATCGATTTTGGCAGCTTACTTTTAATTTCTTACTTATGTTTCATCAGCTGTTGACAGTAGAAATCCGAATCGATGGTTTTGGCCAAGCTCATAATGAATGACGCCCTTCCAGTCCCATCACACACTCAACACCACCTTATTGCGTGTCAACCCTGGTTTCGCGATAGTCTGTGCAGCTTTGACCACGATCTCTTTCGTACATTCTTATCGTAGGTGTAAGGTGATCCACTTTTCGTCACAAGTGATCAATCTCTAGAAAAATGGTTCGATATCATTATGTCTTAAGAGAGAATCGCAAACAAGAACACGGTCCATTAGGTTTCTTTTAGTGAGTTCGTGGGTCAGAACTGTTTTATGGTCGATTCTCGGATCTTCAACTATATCAAAAATTTCATCACGTTTAGTATGTTAACTGGGCGACCAGAGCGAAATGCATCTTTGACATTAAAATTTTCGCACTAGAAACGCTTAAGCCAATTTTGTGCTACTCTTACTGACACTGTATTAGGTTTATAAAATATGCAGGTATTCGCCAAAACAACCATGACCGGTCATTACCTGTGTAAATCGGAAGGTGATCGACGCTTTCGTCTCATCCAGTATGTCTAATCGTTTTAGGAACATAATTACGTTTTAGATTACATTAAATACATGAAAAATAATAAATAGAACGTATAATGTATTAAAATAAATTAAATATGTATTTTTCCTATAATATTATTTACGAACTTTTGGTTGTATAAAAGATTACAAGTATTATCTTGTTGAAAAAGATAATGGAAAAAGGACGCTTCGGGATTTGGAAAGATAGCGTCGAGGTAGAAAGAAGGAGGTTGAGAAAAAAGAATTTTCGAGAAGTTGACATAGAGGAAGAATGATGGAGACGGTGGTAATAAAATTATTTTTATGTTTATTTATTTATTTAAACATAATAGTATTGTAAACATTACAGATCTTAATAATCTAATGCGTTCAATGTTCAATCAATGTTCTCTAGCAATATCTTGACGATTCGATATTGGCGAACAAGACGATTTGGTTGAATCATATGAGGCAGACCTTATGTTGATGTCCTCTTGTATTGAACGGAGTAACTGTCGGAGGACAGTCACTGAAAACTGCGTCAACGGGCGAGTCAATAGCATATACAACTCGGGTATACACACTGTGTATCCCTCGTTAAGTCTAGCCTTGATTAAATTAAAGGAGGTGAAATAAATACGAGACATAATGTTTTGCGTTGCTATCTCAGTCTTAATACGTACAGTGTCCCTCGTAGTGTAACATCGAGGTGGACGTATAATACAACTTTGGATAGTACAATGTATGTTCCTCCCTTTATCTAGCCTAGTAGTGTATGCGCCATGTGATACTGCTGTACTAGTTTTGGTTAACCTTACGAACTCTTGAATGATGTCTTTCGTTAATTAAGTTTACCGAAACCACGACCGAATGTTACTGAGTATTTCGGAGGCCATTACGTTGGTTGAAGTGATACGTTACAGCAATAATGGATTCTTACTTTAACTAATAACCGTTCTCACTGTTAACTAATTACGCGTCCTAATAAGTATGTTTCCTTTAGGTTAGAGTAGTAATCTTCCCATATGCGCTTGTTATGTTTTTCTGTATCTGACATCTACTTGCACTGTTTGATGATAGTGGAAAGTGCAAACCTCTTTCCTCAGGATCCGATGTTATTTTTGATACAGTCGCTTCAGCCTGTAATACCCCACGGTTGGGCATAGGCCTCTTTCCCCATGGAAGGATCAGAGCTTAATCCACCACGCTGCTCCAATGCGGTTTGGCGGATATATATTTCAACTATGAGTAACGATCGCTATCAGGTGTACATGATAACAACCAGGACCGACGGCTTAACGTGCTCTCTGAGACACGGTGGGGAGACCCACAAGGATTGCACAAACACCCAGACCACGGCAAACATCTGTATGGCCAATACAAATGTTGTCGTGTGCGGGGATCGAACCCGCAACCGCCACAGTAGTTTTAGGTTTTTATGCGTTAAGGTTTAAACGAAATACAAAATTATGACATAAAGAGTCAAGCTTTTAAAATAGGATGAAATGTGATAGCGTAAGTAATTGGTTTTATCTTAATATATGTAATTCTTCTGTGCGTCTGTTTGTCAGATAACTCGTTCTAAGCGGCTAGACCGATTTGGTTAAAATTTTATATGTATATTTCAATGACTTCCTTGATGGTTTGTAAAACATAATTGGATCCGTATATGTCAGCAATTAAATTAAGTAGCTGCTATTCCGGGCAGGACCACATCCGCAGGGCTATAAGTTATAAGAACATGCGACTGTAAACACAATAGGAATGAAATGCCAATGCGTACAATATTAATAAAACCGTAACAAATTATGGATAAGTCCATTTCACTCGTCCCTACAATATGAACTTGTGTTAATCGCAATACTTATAATATGGCATTAATCAAAGTTGGTTATAATAGTAGTGTTTTATGACAGTTTCTGACCGTCGAGTGCTCGAAGTAATATAAAACCAGATATTGATTCTCTATTATATTTGTTACCAAAGCTTATATCTTTGGTGTCGGTCTTTGCTGATAATGTAGCTAAATGTAGAGGGCTGATTTTAATACCAAAGCTTCCGCTGGATTGTATCTATTGGATTTGTATTTATTGGACTTGAGTGCAGCAACTATGTAAAATTATTTACAAAAGAAGTGCACGACACACTATAATTGAAAGAGATAAAATCAAATTTAACGTCGTTTTTGTATTTATTTGTATGCGCGAGGTAATAAATGTAATAAATAAGCTCTAAAGTAATAAATATAATAATGTTATAATAAGATGACTTATAATTTCAGTTGCTCAGATCGAAATGATTTTGAAACCTCTTATAATAATAGGCTATATTATTTTTATATACTATATAAATACTTATATATATTATTTTTATATACTAGATAAACTAAAGCAATAATCAAATTTATTTTAGGTTTACATCTAAAATGATATTTGCTATATATTAGTATAAAACATTTATAATATTGATTTGCTTATTAAAAAAAACACAGTCATAGTATTATGAAATTATTGAAATGAAACAAACTTTTTCGGAGGACAGTCCTCCCGTGACCATGGTTGCAGTAAAGTATCCGAAACGTCGGGAAATTAAAAAAAAACCTAATAAGCCGCGATAAAATCCGGAAAATTTTGTTTCATTTTAATGAATAACATTCGCGTAAACATTAGAAAACATTGTTAAATTATTTTGTTTATTGTGTTGGATAAAACTTGTTTTACAAACACAATATCAAGTATATTCTTATGTATATCTTGATTGATTGATTGATTTAATGGCTTTTAGTTATGTTCGTGGAACACGGTTAATTCCGCCAATGTCACGTAGAGTGGAGACACACGAAGGAGACTGGTCGGTGTGGTTAGGATAACAGTCTCAATTTATATGCGCTAATCGCAGCATCTATTGGTTTGAATTGAAAAAATCTTTTTGTATTGAATATACTAAGGAAGGCAATAGGCTATTCCTTAAATTAACGCGGGTGAAACCGCAGGGCACAGCTAGTTGTCAATAAATGTAACATATAAATTTACCTACTAATACAAGAGAGCAATTTTCAAGAAAAAGTAAAGTATCTAAGTTAAATTCTTTGAAAACGTTTTCTTGTGTTCTTCTTTCCAAAGTACCTATTAAGTAACCGTATCAGCGACTATAGATTCAAGTGACATAGATTTAGTTTTTCCACTATAGCCAACGTATGGAAATGAATATTCAATTCAATAATACCCTGAATCGGCGCTCTTAAAGAAGAATATCAGCGTAAGAAGTCCAATAATCATTGCAGTGGAAGTTCAATAACATTTTATATGCGGGAGTTGAGCGCTGTGCGCGGCTATGTAGCGGTAGATAGGAAATGTTGTCGACTACGGCGCAGTCCTACCGCTTATTGTAATATTCACAGTTCTTAAGTATTCAGTCTGATAGCATCGCATACTAACTAGTAAATCCTATTCTTTCATAAGATGCATTGTTTGTTTGTTTAAATGAGCTTATCTCAAGAAATACTGGTTCGGATTGAAAAATTATTTTTTGGGTTGGAACGAGGAAAGCTATAGATAATTTTCTCCTCAAATGAATGCGTGTAAAACCGCAGGCATAGCAAAATATCTCTTGTAATGGAACCTTTGATAATGTTTTCATGGTACGCGTACTATATTACTACCGGCACTTTATAGCCCTTTTGGTACAACAATTACTCAATTAATAATTTTAAACACAAACTGTGCTACAATATACCTATCGCAATTTAGAAGTACATAAATTTCTAAATCAGTCTTGGTTTTGTAATTATGCTAAGGGCCATTGCAAAGTATTAGTAAAATATAAAATGATTTTCCTGATTATAAACATCCAAAAAAGGTATAACCGAGAAGTGAGATGAAAGAGTAAAAAGGGAAAATGTATCTTTATATCATTTTTATCATATTATTATTATCTACGTATTACGATATTCTTAACTGTGTGAAAGTTTTGTCTACTGGATGAGATAGTACCTACTTGTAAGTTGGGTGATGTTAATTCAAGGAAAAGTGGTATCAACTACAACGCTAAAGACTCTTATATGTAGTGCTTGCTTACCGCGGATGTGTATTGTGTAGCTTATCCTTACGTGTATTTACTTCTAAAGTACGCGAGCGTTTTCGAGTGCTCTATTCGTTCGTCTTTGATAAATTAAATATTATGTTGAGATGAGAATACGAAACTCTGTGTGTGAGTGGGTTATCCCCCTTGATATTTTAATAGCTAAAGAAAAGGCAAATTAATTTTTTTATTACAAATTAAAACAAAAATAAATGTTATGGAAACGAAAAAATCATTTTTTTATACATTTTACCATCTTGATTCTATTGTTCATGTTTAATCTATCGTGACTTGATTGGATTTGTTACAGATAAAAATAAATACATTCATAAATTCTTGATAAAATATTTTGGACTCTATTCATTAAAGGAATAGACAACAAATAATTCAATTTTTACACACAGAATATGTTAATTATCATGGAATGCTTGTACAATTTTTGCATACCTACTCTCGCTCAAATATTCCACATAACATTTTTTTTTATTCTACGAGGTCACGTATTCGTTCGGGTGTAAGATTAATGTAGCAAAATAATTTTGTTATACATTTTCATTCTCAATTAGGAATTTATATTATGTCAAAAGTTGCTAGTTTATTAGCAAAAGTAAACTTCATGGAATGGTTTGTTGAGTTTCGTGGTCAAGACAAATGTATTTTAATTTTTTTGGTGAATAATGTAATTTTAATTTTAACTACTTATATTTTTTTTTGTAACTTTCGTCATGTGAGAATGCGATGTTTATCTATTAAGAATATCTTTAACTGTTTAGAGTTGCTATAATTTTCAACTGATGTAAAAAAAGCCTGAATAACTTTTCAATGTTCCAAGCGTCAAGCAGCATGAAAACCTTGCTCCAGTGCTATTTGAAATCATCCTTTTTTAGTGCCCCCTTCCCAACAATCCTAGCAACTCTTTCTCCATATAATACGTCTTCTTCCTTTAGAAGAGCTATACTTTGTTACAGGGCTTGAACAAGCTCAAATTTTGAGTAAGGATCGGACATGATTTGAACGTTACAAGGTTATATAGACCAATAGACCATTAACTAAGCAAATAGTTTATTGTTAGCTGGTAACGCAAATGCTGTGTGGTTACGGCACTAAAGAATGTAGCCACCCCCTCTCTTCCCGTGGGTTTCGTAAGAGGCGACTAAGGGATAACACAGTTCCACTACCACCCTGGAACTTAAAAAGCCGACGGATGGCGGGATAACCATCCATGCTGGCTTTGAAATACACAGGCCGAAGACGGGCAGCAGCGTCTTCGGTGCGACGGGGCCAGCCCTGCGGTCACCAACCCGCCTGCCCAGCGTGGTGACTATGGGCAAAACACATGAGTTCGCGTCATAATGTCGGGCGCGAACTTGTGGAGGCCTATGTCCAACAGTGGACTGTGATAGGCTGTAGTGGTGGTGGTGGTGGTAACGCAACTTGACATGACATATCAGTAAGATCCTATCGCCTTTCCTCTCTTTAGACAGCGGAGATATTTAGACGGTCGCGTCTTATAAGTTTTAGAACAATCATTAATAGGATTATGGGGAAACTAAGCGAGTGCGTCCATCAGAGAATATATAATTGTTTTTGCTCGCAAAAAAGAAAAACCGCCTTTAATTACATCGACCAGTAATTCAACGTAGATACTCGTAGTCTAAAAAATAGTCAAGTAAATACGCTTGAATTTTACGTTTGTATTGAAATTTAGTCAATCAATAATCTCGTCACGTCGGACACATATATTGCAAGCATGCTTTAAGTTAATAAAGCTTAAACAAATTTATCGATCTTGTGCAGTGCTTGTATTCAACTCATTACAATATCGTACAAATATCTCAGTAATGGAATTCACTGTAAACACTTACACTTTACACTTATTACATTGTCATCTATTTTAAAGTGTTTTATTCAATGACGTGGGTTCTTTCCTATGAGGGAATGATAAATAATAATTATAAGTATTCTATGACGTTAGCTTAACCCTACTTTGTCAGATTTAGTTATATTTGGAACTGGCTTTGGCATCTGCAGTCATTATAAGTTAGAGAAACTCGAGCGTAATCTTTTAAGCTTAAAATAATTACTTAACTCGAATTATATTATCTAAGACAGTTCTTTACAGCTTATTCACAAACTCGAAATACGATAAAACTCTGCCCTGAAAATATTATAATTGTGTCTAATTTCCTTCTTACAAAATTAATAATTTAAAAGGTTCATGTTAATTAAAATCTATAGTAATATTATAAAACAGTAAAAAAAATTGGTTGAACGCGCTAATCTCAGAAACTACTGGTTCGAGTTGAAATTTTTTTTTTTTTGTGTTGGATAGTAGAGATAGTTGATACAAACAAAATATTTTTCGACCTAGGCCAAATATATTTCTTATGTATTTCGATGCGCTGAATCTCAAGTTGATTTAGCCAGAATATGTGCGCTCTAAATTCGTAGCAAAATGCAAAAAAAAAAACGCTTTTAATCAATAAATAATAATAAAAAATCGTGACATAATAATATTGCAATTACGCTAACGAAAAAATTTATCTTAAACTACGAATTTTGATTCAGTGCATTGAAATACATAAGAAACATAAATGTTTTACTTAAAAAAAATACTTTGCATAAATGCAATTTTATGAGAATTTTAGCTATTTTTGGTGTGTTTTTAAATTTATTCCAAGTTGTGGATGTGGATAAAGGTGCAGGCTGCTAGTGCTGCTACTAGATAAGTATTCGTACTGTATAAATCACATCCGCTACGTAAGGTGGTCAGAATACTACCAGCATTTTCCCATTGAATAGGAAATACCAATTATCTGTAGCAATGTAACCAGTATTTCGTTCGTCAGTTGTGGTGTTCTGTATATTTAAAAAAAATTAACAATAGGCATAAAAATATCGGAAAGTGCCTATGTATGTGTCGTTGTAAAATTTATTAATATATATGTCGGAGAGTCAATACAGATAGTTATTAATGACGGTACCTGTGTTGTTATTATTATTCATCTACCCTCACTAATTCTATTATTCGAGCCATTCAGTCGTGTATAAAAGACCGATGCGGCCGCAGCTAGGGCAGTCTTGGCTCTGGCGTGACGCGGTGCACTTGTGTATCCTGCTAGTAGCTTAACCTCGACTCTTGTAAGGGTTAGTTTGTGTACACGAATTAATTGTTACATTCTATTGTGGGCAACTCGGACAGTGAAGGCGAGCGTTAATGCGCATTTTAAAGGCGGCGCCGTCTTAAACCTAGACTCGGGTCGCAACTCCCGGGCACTGCCTTGAGTTGTCACTCCGCCACGCGATACACGGTACCCGCTCGGTGAGTCCATTTAATACTTAGTAGTTCGAACCATCTTGTGTTAAATTACATTGTCAATAAACCAGTTCGGTCATCCGTCCGTTCTTCTCTTACCTACTTCTGATCTGCGACATCAGAAGTGGGATAAAGATCTCACTACGCCCACTTCATTTGTTGTTTGCTGTTGTTAATTGTTTTTTTTAAGTTCAGAGTTTTTGGTTTCTTTGAACTTTAAGTTCTATGTTAGCGAGTGTGCAAGTAAGTTACAATATTTCGTGGGTATATTGATGTTTGAGTTATTTGCGGTGGTTCTGTTGTATTCTTATCGGTGTACAAGTGGTTTTTGTTCAGTGTTCGATTACGTTATTCGATTTACCGATTATTTGTTGAATTTAGTTTTATTTTGATACGTAGGTAGTTGTGTAGTGATTGATTTTGATAATAGATTTTGCGATTCAGTTTTTGTTTCGATTCAGTCACAATGTCAGATCGTGAGCGTAATCATAGTGCGAGCCGTCGCGGTAGTCGCAGCGAGAGTCGTTTAAGAAAGATGCCAGAAGGTCATATACCAATTGAGTTTAATGTAGGTGACGATATGTGTTGGTCGTATCACATGAGGTGATCACGATATGTGTTGGTCGTATCACATGAAGTGATGACGACATGTATTGGTCGTATCATATGAGTTATTGACGATATGTGTTGGCCGTATCACATGAGGTGATGACGATATGGGTGGCAATAGTAGTTGTCACTAGTTGCTGGGGCAGCCGGGCCATGAGCGTTATATGTGATCTTACTGTGTCAATGATAAAACTTTATTTTTTAATTACGGTTGGAGGAACCTTTAGTCTGTGTACGAATAGGATAGATTGGTAGTTTTTTTGTGATTAAAGTCAACTGGCGTAGCAATGTAGACCACTATACAACCAATTTTATTGAGATTAATTTTGTTGGTGCCATTTTTTTTAAGTATCCATTGCTGAAACATATTTTAGTTGTATTGCTCGATGGAGGCAATACACGTGGTTATCGTCAATCGATGTAGGTGGCATGAGCTACTGTCGCTCGATTTAGGTGACAGTAGCGACTCTTTTGGTTGGTTATCGTCACTCGATGGAGGTGGCATGAGCTGCTGTCACTCGATTTAGGTGACAATGGCGACTTTAGTGGTTATCGTCACTCGATGGAGGTGGCATGAGCTACTGTCGCTCGATTTAGGTGACAGTAGCGACTCTTTTGGTTGGTTATCGTCACTCAATGAAGGTGGCATGAGCTGCTGTCGCTCGATTTAGGTGACAGTGGCGACTTAAGTGGTTATCGTCACTCGATGGAGGTGGCATGAGCTACTGTCGCTCGATTTAGGTGACAGTAGCGACTCTTTTGGTTGGTTATCGTCACTCGATGGAGGTGGCATGAGCTGCTGTCACTCGATTTAGGTGACAGTGGCGACTAATATGTGGAAAGCAATAATGGAGTAATGTTTATACCAAACGATTGGTCAATTTTGATTTAATGGTAGATTCGCGTATGGTTGTATGGTGTGTCAACAAAAAGTGGTTGTACTATCGCTTTATCCTTGGTTAAGTGTGGGTCAGGATAGGCCGAGACGAAACATTGATATCGCAGTACCTTTTTGCTTTTTACGGCATCACACGGGGACGTGTGACTTGTCAGGATGGCCGTGTCGGAGAGTCAATACAGATAGTTATTAATGACGGTACCTGTGTTGTTATTATTATTCATCTACCCTCACTAATTCTATTATTCGAGCCATTCAGTCGTGTATAAAAGACCGATGCGGCCGCAGCTAGGGCAGTCTTGGCTCTGGCGTGGCGCGGTGCACTTGTGTATCCTGCTAGTAGCTTAACCTCGACTCTTGTAAGGGTTAGTTTGTGTACACGAATTAATTGTTACATTCTATTGTGGGCAACTCGGACAGTGAAGGCGAGCGTTAATGCGCATTTTAAAGGCGGCGCCGTCTTAAACCTAGACTCGGGTCGCAACTCCCGGGCACTGCCTTGAGTTGTCACTCCGCCACGCGATACACGGTACCCGCTCGGTGAGTCCATTTAATACTTAGTAGTTCGAACCATCTTGTGTTAAATTACATTGTCAATAAACCAGTTCGGTCATCCGTCCGTTCTTCTCTTACCTACTTCTGATCTGCGACATATATATTACTCTAGCGGCTTTTTCAATCGCTTTAAATCTGATTGTCTAAAAAAAGTAGCATATATGAATTTGTATCATTTCGCGATCGCGATTCAGCCTGTAATATCCCACTGTTGGGCATAGGCCTCTTCTCCATGTAAGAGATGTATCATTTAATCTAAGGTTATAATATTTGAATTATTATAATAAGTTATATGAGATTTTTCGCTATAGTATTGCACTTTTAAGGTACCTTTGACCTTTTGTGTTAACCTAAAGTTAAAATGGCATTATGTTATGTGGTTCATCATCTTCTATCTATATATATATATACATAATACTAATATTATAAAGAGGTAAAGTTTATAACTTTGTTTGTATATACGGGGTAATCTTCGCAAATACTGATCCGATCATGAAAATTCTTTCGCTAACAGAAAGCTACACTATTCAGGAGTGACAAGATAAAAGGAAAAAGATAAAAATACCTATATAAAGATTTTAAATCAGCAGGATTTGAACCTGCGCCCTCTGACGTGCCGTGTCAACAATTCAATCTAATCAAGCATTATTATTTGCCTTAGAAATTAATTGGTGATTTTAAAACATTTATATTTATCTGATTTGCTGAAAATAGTGAGAGTGTATTGGAACATATCAAATTTCACCGTACCCTTCTTATGTGAAATGGATTATAACGCCCAACGAAGTGGGCACGGGTCGGCTAGTATGTATATAAATCAATTGCTGTTCGTTAGTCTCGCTAAAAGTCGAGAATGGTTGGGCCAATTTGGTTAATTTTCATCTTGAAATGTTTGTGGAAGTTCAGGGAAGATTTAAACGGTGAGAAACATAAATAATATGTAACGGAAAATACTAAAAACGACGATTTAATTTTCCAATACAAAACGTCCTAGCGTGGAAATTTAATGTCTTTTGTCAAAAACGTTGTCAATTGGTTGTAAAATATTTATAGGTGCGTTCAGAAAGTGTTTTGTGTATATTTTTCACAAATATACGTAGGTGATACGAAGTTCATCGGGCCATCTATTAAATAAATATTGTCCACAAACTATAGAATCGAGTGAATGAATTTTCTTTACTATCATTTTTATCACATTCAATCATATTACTTTTAAAGTGTTTATGTACAAATTTTGAGTATGAATCTGTGAAAAAACTAATGAAATAATCAGTGGCGTAGCTAGGCAACCGAAGGCCCTGGGGCAAAATATAAACGAGGGCCCCAACTAAACTATTTAAAATCGTTTGTTCTGTATTCGTCCATGTTCCGAATTCGACATACTCCAAATTTTTTGTAATACATTCGACTTCGTAATAAACTTTAAAACCAAATACAAATTTAACTTATTTTAGTGAACAAATTAAAACTATTTTATGAAAATAAAAGAAAATATCTACCTATTCAAAACAGTACAGTACAGTCCTGTAACAGTATGCAGACAGCGGAGGTACTTTAATATGATCCCGTTGAGCACTCTTTAGGTCAGTCAGTCAGTCAGTTCAGCCTATTGTAGTCTACTGCTGGATATAGGCCTCCCCAAGTTCACGCCAGACATCCCGATTTTCCGCAATCCTCATCCAGCCTAACCCACCACCACCACCACCACCACTACAGCCTATTACAGTCCACTGTTGGACATAGGCCTCCACAAGTTCGCGCCCGACATTATGACGCGAACTCGTGTGTTTTTCCCATAGTCACCACGCTGGGCAGGCGGGTTGGTGACCGCAGGGCTGGCTTTGTCGCACCGAAGATGCTGCTGCCCGTCTTTGGCCTGTGTGTTTCAAAGCCAGCTTGGATGGTTATCCCGCCATCCGTCGGCTTTTTAAGTTTCAAGGTGGTAGTGGAACTGTGTTATCCCTTAGTCGCCTCTTACGACACCCACGGGAAGAGAGGGGGTGGCTACATTCTTTAGTGCCGTAGTCACACAGCCACCAGCCTAACCCGGTAATTATAAATTATGTAGATCGTCGATCCAACGGAATGGAGGAAGTTCCACACTGCGTTTGCCAAGACGCGGTCTGCACTCCAGGATACGTCTGCTCCAACGGCCGTCGGTCCTGCGACACAGGTGACCAGCTCACTGCCACTTTAACTTGCTAAATCCGTGGGCTATGTCGCTTACTTTCGTTCTCTTGCGGATAGTTTCATTTATCCTATCCTTGAGTGAAACCCCAAGCATTAGCCCGTTCCATTACACGTTGAGCGACTTGTGGATCAGTCTCTTTGTCAGTGTCCACGTCTCGGCTCCGTATATTAACTCAGGACACATTGCTCGGAGACTTTTGTCTTCAAGTAATGCGGAATCTTTGAAGTGAAGACTCGACGAAGCCTGCCAAACGCCACCCAGCCTAACCGAATCCTCCTATCGGCCTCCTTCTCGTAGTTGTTGCGGCCTAGCTGAATGATATGGCCTAGGTAAAAATAATCCTGAACAACTTCGAGAAGGGTACCAGCGGTCGATATGACTTGGTTGTTAAGCATAACTTTCGTTTTCTCCAAGTTCATACCGAGACCGACTCGTCGGAAGGACTCGTTTAGGCCGGCCAGCATTTGGTCTAGCTCATCCAAGGTCTCCGACGCAAAGATGACGATATCGTTGCCGAAACGAAGGTGAGAGATGAATTCGCCGTTGACGTTGACGCCTCGTTCCCCCCAATCGAAGGTCTTAAAGACATCCAGGCGATATGAAATATCGGCAGAGAGTCCATGACAGCCCAGGTTTCGCCATACACATCGGCTGACTATATTCTTCTGTCTTTTGTAGAATCTGCCGAATTGTAAGGATGTGGTTTACGGTGCTGTAGCCATTTCGAAACCCCGCTTGCTCTGGTGGTTGGAATTCGTCAAGTCTTCTGGTGAGACGATTCGTAACAACTCTCGAAAACAGCTTATAGACGCGGCTCAGAAGTGAGATCAGTCTGTAATTCTTTAAAAGAGACTTATCGCCTCTCTTAAAGAACAGTACCACCTCACTCCTGGACCATGCCTCCGGTGTGGTACCTATCGGTGGATGACGGCGTTAAAGAGTCTCGCCAAGGCTTTTAGGGTAGGTCACCCTGTGGCTTCAAGGAGCTCAGTCTTAACTCCGTCATCCCCCGGACCCCTTCCGTTTTTAAGCTGCCCGAGCGCTGCACTAATATCATCTACCTCAATGTCCGGGATGCCTTCCGAATAATAGCTCAACAATTTTGCACACGGATCTTCAGTGTCCCAAGTCTCAGGCTTGCGTGCGCTCGACGAGTATAGATGTCCATAAAATTTCTCGACCTCTTCTCGGATCTGAGAGCGAGAGCAAATGGTCCTGCCATCCGCTGTTTTGAGCTTCGCAAAAAAGCTTCACCCTAATGGTCTTTGGAAAACCTCCTATTCTGCTCAATAAGAGTAGTAATCTCTCTCGTATTTGAGCAGCAGAAGTCTCAGCGTACAAGTTTCCGTATCCTCTTGGAGAGAGCTGGTGAAGCTGCTTGAGCAGCGGGCAACTCGCACCTCCACTGCATTAGATCCAAGGCTTCGGGAGAAAGTTTGTACTGCTTCGTTGACTTCGTCATCAGAAAATGTCTGCGATCCAGTATACACACCGACTTCACCACGTTGTCGGTCATCTCGTCCACGTCGCTAGTAGTTTCCAGCGAATCGAATCGGTTTTGGAGTTCCAGTTGGAACTACTCGGAGCCACATAGTATTTGGGGCAGCGTAGCTCGGAGAGTAGATTTCATCAAGGGGGTTCGCTCTTTTTGGAGACATATATTCAGAGTGCCAAGTAATAGTCGGTGGTCGCTGCCGGTGTTAAACCTATTAGCTACTGAGACATCTCTGAATATAAGCCTTTTATCTGATATGATGAAATCGATCTCGTTCCTCGTCACAGTATCGAGGCTTTGCCATATTCACTGCCTTTGGGGCTTCTTCTCGAAAATTAATTCATCAAGAAGAGCGCCTCCCCCTCCCTCGCTTCGAGGATGTTGACGAGTATCTGCCCCCTGCGATTCCTGTGCCCCAATCCATGTGGTCCGATTCTCGATTCGTCACGGTCTTTTACTCCTACTTTAACGTTGAAGTCTCCCATAAAAACGTTGTAGAAGGCCGATGTAGTGCCATGTATGGCCCTTGTAATATCTTCATACAAGGCTTATACTTCATCGTCAAAAGCCAGCTGTAGGATGGCTATCCCGATATCGGTCGGCTTCAATAGTTCCAAGGTGGTAGTGGAACTTTGTTATCCCTTAGTTGCCTCTTACGAACCCACGGGTAGAGAGGGGGTGGCTAAATTCTAGACTGCCGTAGCCACACAGCAAAACCCCTTTAGTTACATTGACAAGTAATACAACGTAAGTCGACGAAAAAAATAGTCAAGTAAATGCGCGTTATCAAAGATTACTCAAAAAATAGTGATCAAATTTCAATAAAATTTAAATTGATACAAGACAAGTATCTCTTTTCGAATAAAACAAGAATCATTAAAAATCGGTATACTTAGTGAAAAGTTATGCGGTATTAGATAACCTAGGTCGAGGAAAAAATAGTCAAGTAAATATGCATTATTACATATAAGTCGAAAAATGGTTGTTAGATCGCAATTAAATTTAAATGGACCACATGACAAGTACCTTTCGATTAAAACAAAAATCATCGAAATCGGATTGAGACCTCCTTTTTGGATGTCGCTTAAGTTGGAGTTATAAAATTGATTATTTATTTAACTGACTGCAGAACGTGCATTTAACTGAGTTATATTTGTGTCTAGTACATTATTGAAAAAGTAATTTATTTTTTTTGCAATCGATAATCTAAAGATAATTCTTCAAAATGTTTTTTTTATTTTCCGTCGAGTGTTTCTCATAGGTCCCGCCTTGCATCAAGCGCGTGCTTTTGAAACGCTGAAAAACCTCCAAGTTTCAAACAAAGATGTTCGAGACTTGTTGGGAATTCCTGTGTAATTTTTCATGTAAGTTACCATTATTAATTTCGCGTTCATGGAATCTGGTTTATTTATATTACGAATGTGGGAAAAATTTTCTTTAGTTAAATTTATAGTTTGTAAGTCAGAGTCCGAGGGGCCCCCTGAGCTTGAGGGCCCCGGGGCACCGCCCCACCTTGCCCCTTAGTAGCTACGCCACTGGAAATAATTGAGATACTGTAAGTTGGATTCAACTTTTAATATTGCTAATAAATACGGAGCAAAATGTAATATTGCCTGAGATTTTTATTACATCACGTAATCGTTAAATTTTCAAACTTTTATGTCTTTTTTCTGTAACAAGATCGAGTGCTAAAAGATGTGAATCGTACTTTTTCTCTAAAAGAAAAAGGAAAGAGCAATTGAAAAGAAAATTTAATTATGTGTGAATGATATAAAAAATAAAACAAATACATAATATAACAAATACATAATTAAAATGTTAATTCATACTTTTGTTGCAGATTAATCCTAGCATTGTAATAATTATAATCGTTAATTTTTTTGTGACAAACACTTTTTAAAAAGAGACATTATTTACTCAAAGATAATATAGCAAAGCATAGATTATTTATTTATCATTCAAATTTCGTACAAAAAAAAGCTAAATAATAAAATAAATATTGAAAAAAAAATTGTGTAAAAACTGTATCTAAAATACTAAAACCGTAAGCTGGAAGAAATAGACAGTTTTTAACTAATTGTTTTAATACATTATATATAGACTTTGTTTGAAATTATTTTAGAAGTAACATAACATTATAATACGTGAAGCAAAAACTTTGTAATGGCGCGGACGGAGGAGTAGGAAATTTCGCACACTTAGGTATAGTTTTTAAAGAGAAGGAGTGCAGAATGCTAATTTTTTGTTTTTAAATTATGCATAAAAATACATTAAATAAATAAAATACAAGATTAGACACACTACCATGTATTTGACACACACATGCTTGTTATACTATTTTCTTGATTCTCAAAGTCCGTAGTCAAATTGAAAATTAAAAAAAAGGTTCTTTATTTTCATGATTATTTGGTTTTCTTTAATTTAAATTTTTAATTGTGGTCGAACTTCGACCTCTGGGCGACCACAAATTTTAGGTTTTAGCCAACACAAAAACAAATAAATACCTAAATAATGAAAAAAATCTAAACTAACTTGGTTGTATAAATATAATAAACTAGCGCTACCGTCGGTCGTCGATCTTCCTCAGATTTGTTTTAGTTTGATAGGTATCCAACAAAAAATTACATTGAGGAAGTTTGAGAAGACACCGAAAACACATATTTCTATTATTTCATTTAATAGTTAGAGTAAATTTTTTCTGACTTCGGTGATTTCAGGATACGGCAGCCCTGAGCAGGACCAACATTGCAAAATTCAAGAAAACTTGGCAACCGTGCAACAGCGTCAACATTAATCAAGATGTATAAACTAGAGAGATTGGAATGTTAGATTTTAAACCTTAACAGCGTAATCTGAATTTTTCTAGATGTTACCATAGTTAACTTGCTTGCTTTAAAAAATTATAAGTAAATTTTCAGTATCCATAAGCTACGCATGCATCTCGACAAATTTGTTAACTGTAATACAAAAATAAGCCATTTTTACTGATAACGTGCTAAGAATAAAATAACTTTATTTATTAATTAAAATTTGACATTAAATATATATTTTTTTAAATTCAAATTTGGCTTACCAGATCTATTTCATAACTTGTTTCTATATACCTTTTCTAGTTTTAATGTATTTTTTGGTAAATTACTCGTTTCTATGAACTATACAAATATACTTACATAAGTCTGCGCGAGATATGAGTAAGACAACGATGCTTTAAGACCAAACATGTGTGAGTAAATCAAGTAATATATTATTTCGCGTACTATTACCCGTTTGCTGTGGCATTACTCATTACTCAATCTAATTAAACATTTTCATTCCTCTCAACGTGAAGCGCAGTATCAACCAAAAATGAACTATAGTGATGAGATGTTCAACTCGAAGCTGCGCGGGGAGGCTGATAAGAGCGGCAACAGCACGTGACATTAGATTATAACGCTGTGAGATCAAAAATAAAGAAAAGTAGGTAGTATTCTATTAGCGTAATAATTTCGGTATCTATAAAGGTAACAGTAGCAATTAACGGTACCGGTATGGATAGGTACCGGTAAAAATAACGTTAAACGAGTTTTTACCGCAAAAAAATTAAAGTATATCATTTGACATTACTGTACCATTACACTCTTTCATCATCATGCGTACCGAAAATATAGTTATTCACATTACTCGACTAAATGAAATATAATGAACGCAGTTTTTAACCTACTTCAAAAAAGGAGGATATTCTTAATTCGATTGTGTTTTGTATGCGTCTTAGAACTTTTTACTGGAGACACAGGAGATAATCCTAGTGGGGGGCGCTGAGTGTGAGGCGTTCATTATTCAGTTCAGGATTACATAAATGATAAAGATGTGTGGACTTGGTGACTCTGTATTTCATGCAAGATATCATCAGTTTTGTATTAAAACAGGTTTTTTTTTAAGAGGAACCAAGAGTAACTGTGAAGTTTCTTACAGGTTCTTCCCTGCAGAATCTACACTCAGAATCGGTGGGTGCTTCACTTCTAGAAATAATTAAATTTTTAATTTGTAAGATGATTCGAAGGCGCTTTGAAGCATATTTGAAATAAAGCTATTTTGATTTTGAAAATCAAATTTTGAACCCACTGTAGCGCGCTGGATTTTCCAAAATATACCTAATATGTAAAGCGATATTACTATACAATAGGTCTACGAATTTTAAGAGCCAAGCATTGTTTTAAAAACTATGAAAATAATATTTTTCGAAGATGAGTGGTGGCGCAATTTAACTACTACGACTAAGTTATTTCTACATAATTGAATTTTCTCACGATGAAAGAATTACTGAAATCCCTAAATTCAAAATTTATTATTTAAAACATTATACACTGCATTAAAAAAAACTTGCCTCTATATATATCTAATAAATGCTTGTCAAATGTTTGAGAAATTGCTATTAAACTCTGTCCATATTACTTCAACCGTCTTTCATGTAACTCGAGTAAAAATAGGTTGCTATAGAACATTTTTCTCTTGAAATTAATGTGTTCTGAAGTCAAGATCAGACCCGCCTAGCGGTGACTAATAGCTCCGGTATGGCGAAATATCTTCCACCTAACCGTGCGACGTTACTTGTAATGGCATTTGGAATTTGAAATTTTATTGTATACATGTCATTGTGTATGAAGCTTATTTTTTAACTGACTTCCAAAAAAGGAGGAGGTTCTCAATTCGACACGTATGTTTTTTTTTTTATGTATGTTAGCTCAGAACTTTTGACTGGGTGGACCGATTTCGATGAGTTTTGTTTTAACTGAAAGGTTTTGCGTGTCATGTGGTCCCATTTAAATTTAATTGAGATCTGACAAGTACTTTTAGAGATATATCTAATAATGCGTATTTAATTGACAACTTTTTCGTCGACCTACGTTGTAATAATCGGCATAACTTTTTACTGGGTTTATCGATTTTGATAATTCTTACTTTATTCGAAACCTTATACTTGTAATGTAATCTTATTTAAATTTGATCGAGATCTAATGTCTTCTTTTATAAGTAATCTTTGATAACGCGTATTTACTTGACTGTTTTTTGTATTATATCTCATAACTTTTTACTGAGTGCACCGAGTTTGATGTTTCTTTTATAAATCAAAAGCTAATACTTATCATGTGGTCTTATTTAAATTTGATCGAGATATAATTAGTACTTTTTGAGTAATTGAGTAATCATTGATGGCTCGTATTTATGAGACGGTCCCGGTTTGACATAGCATCATAGATGGCGTTGGCGGGGGCCAACGCCATCTATGAGGATATCTTAAAACTACTTCAGTATAGAATATGTACAATCAATCGATCCAAGGATGCAACGTAGTGCGCTGTATTATCCGCTAGGCGCTAGGGTAGCTTTCTTTATAAATAATTTTGATGTCACTGATCACTACTTTTTGAATTAATTTAGTTACGTGACTACTTTTTCGTGTACTTACGTTGTATTACTTGTCGATGTAATTGAAGTCGGTTTTTTTTCGTTTGCGAGCAAACACAATTATTACATATCTATATATCTATCTCTATATATATATAAATGAATCGCTAAATGTGTTGCTAAGCGCAAATCGCGTGAGCGGCTGAACCGATTTCGGTAATTCTTTTTTTATAATGTTCCTTGAAGTACGAGGATGGTTCTTACGGAGAGAAAAATTTAATAAATTCCCTGAAAAAGTCTAAAAACAACAATTTTCTATATTTCAATACAAAAGATTCGCGTAATAATACTTAAAAGTCAATTTGAACTTTAATACCATATCATAAAGTTTAAGTGTTAGTGGAGGGGTTCTGGGAAGGATAAGTATTAAAAAAAAATTCAACTGTAAGGCGATACGAAGTTCGCCGGGTCAGCTAGTAAAGAATAAAAGTGTAAAAGTGGTACATACTTTTTTAATTTACGTTAGTCATTATTTTCATTAAAGCAATTAATGTTACAAAATGAGTATATAAAGAAACATAACTTTCACTTTTTGTCAAAATTGTTTTGTTATAGAAGGTCGCTTGCTTCGCTACATGATATCAGTTTTTAATAATATTCTGCAGGCGGGTGGAAGACCAAAGTGTCTCGTTTAGATAAGCTCGTTGCACTAGCTTTCTATAAAGATATTCTACTAAATTACAGTTTAAACAGTTTTTTGGTGCACGTAATTTTGTAGTTAAATATTTTTATGGCTATTTAAAATAGTAATTGAGTAAGTAAAAGATAATGAGTCAATTTAGATGAAATCTTTAAAAACTTTAATTTTTTTTTAATATTTAATTTAAAAATAACTAATACTTTAATTACCTTAATTAAATAATTAGTTATTTTCAAATATACTAATGATAATATAATTCCGGTACTAGCAACCATTGAAGTAATATGTACTAAATGCTAGCAACACATAATAATTACAGTAAGAACACTACAGCTTTTAACTGAGGTAGGGCACAGCAGGAAAAATCCTGCTCAAAATCTGGAGCAGCCTGACTGGGGAAGTCCTCTACGGCTCTACCTTACAGAAAAAAAACACAGTTAAATAATACTGTTTTTAAGCGGTGTTGTGCTCCTTGGTGAGTAAGGTGACCAGAGGTCCTAGAAGGGGATTGTGTTGGGTCGGTAACGCGCTGCGATGCTTCTAGTTAGCAGGCATCTTTATGCTTCAATAATCGCTTACCACCCAGTATAAAATTAAAAAAAACATTTTTTATTTCACTACACAAGTGAAATACACAGTTATAAGTAATGAAATTCTCTTAATGCTACATTTATGAAAAAATATGTATATAGCACAAGTGTTTTAAGCAGTCTTGTTTAAATATAAATAACATGTATATAACCAAAAACCATAGCGCATTAAATTAAATCAAACTTTGAAATTATACAAACGCACTACACATTACGATTAGATTCACTAAACATTAATTTGGTTTTGATTTGGTTTCCAGAGTATAAAATGATGTATGAGCATTTTCAAAAAAAAGTCCCTCCTTGTGAAAAAACATGGTTTTTGGAAAAACATAGTTTATTAGCCAAATTATTGTTTCATTGTGTAATTGAATGAAAATACTACCTAAATTTTAATTTGTTTCACGAAAATAATTAAATACTATTGAATAAATTACAAACAAAGGTGACTTATGACAAAATATTGTCACCTGTGTGACTACTTTAAAATCTATTTTTCTGAAATAATTATTTAACTACGTAGTATTATTTTTCATTTAAATTAAAGATAATTTGAAATCTTACATAAAATACAATTTGCACACTGAACATTGAGGCAATATTTTACAAAAAATGTCTCTGCTGAGCAATTTTGTGACGTTTGATGCATTCGCAACCCTATCTTTTCAGATATTTCGTAAAGTGACAAATATTCCCGTTCCTATTATTTATCACGCGGTGCAGAAATTTGTTTCTATGAGATTAAAATGCAAATAATTGACTATTTTCTAACATTTACAATAAAAAACACGCATTTTTAATGCACTTTAAGTGGGACAGTCAAACAGCTGACAGACAAAATATTCAAAAAACGTCGGGAATTAAAAAAACTTAATAAACCGCGATAAAATCCGAAAAAGTTGTTTCATTTCAATAAGTAAAATTCGCGTTTAAACATTAGAAAACAATATGTAGCCTCAGCTTTTGGAGTCAATTTTGTGACTATTGGTAGTCAAAGTATATGTGACGAGACTTGTTCGTCACAAGCTGACGTCACATTTTCATCGTTAATCCAGTAAAACAATAATTTTGATTAGAAATAAAACAATCGAATCAAATATTTTAACTACCGATTGGTCATCTTAATATTGTCTATTATTTTCTAATAATATATATTTAGAAGTATCACTAGTGCAAGAAATATCATGTCACTTACCTGACTGAAAAAATCTAACCGTCGTCGATGAACACACAAAACATGAATCGACAAGCCCGACGCGTTACACTGCAGTAAACTTTCTAGTTACTAAGCCTGCTGGTTTCTTTTTTAACAATCTTGCGGTTGCAAAATAATATTTAAGGTATTATGAAATAGGGTTTTGGCCGACACAAAATTGACATGTCAGCAGACTTCAAATTTTTATGTTTTATTTAAATTATATTTAAATAGATAAAATATTAATATCGGTGTATTTTTTTTTAATAATATGAAAGAAAAATAGTCAAGCCCAATGTTATCGTAAAAAAATTAGTAGCTAACCATATGAATATATTTCAGAAAATCAACTTACTTGTACAAACATAAGGGTCGGACACGTTAAAAACTTGTACATTTTAAGTTTAAAATGCCTTTATTTCATTGTATGAATCAGAATAAGATGTTTAGTAAGGCTTAAAGTAAAATAAAATATATGTTTCAGCATATCTATACATTAATATAATTACATTGAAGCCTAATTTTAAGTTAGCCTAGAAACAAGTCAAGGGACAGCCAAAAACCAAGGGTGGGACATTTTTTTGAAAATGCTCGTATATCCTTTTCATCCTCAATAATGTATAGCTTTCATATACAGACAGCATTAATAATGTTACCGATTTGAACAGATTTCCTACATTCGACTATTGATTTTTTACATTGATTATCCGTTTGTTTTTTATTTCAAAGTATAAATAATTCAATTCTTTTACCAACATTAATAATAATAATAAATAATAAATACTCTTTATTGTACACCATAAAGAAACATTACAAAAAGTGATAAATACAAAGAAAGATGTACAAAGGCGGTCTAACATTAAACATTATTGTTTGATTGCAGGTACACACTGTACCGTACGTACCTAAGTCTTCAATTTAAATATACATATATGCTCTAGCATCCTAAATTTACAGTCCCTAAATGTTTTTGAACTCATTAAGAGGGTTGAATAAACGAAGGATCTAATTTATTACTATTAAAGAGAAACGATACGTTTTGTGCAGCGTTTGCACCAGCGCAACTGTGTCCTGACGGCTTTAGCAGGCAAGTTCGATAATCGGTACTTCCATGAACTTCTACATAATATATAATATGTTGTGTTCGATAATGTCCCTGTCTTTGATTAAATGAGTTTTGCTACTTTCATATATGAATAATAATAATAATAATGTCAATATGAATGTGTGATTTATATATCTTCAGATTTTTTCGTTTATCAATTTTTAAACATTTTAATAGAATGCACAGTATATAATAATGAAAAACAAGTATGTAACTTACCCAATTGTCTCAAGATTGCTTTAATGAAAATGGTTGTAACCAAACATTAAAATTCCTAAAAATGATTAATATTTAGAAATTATTATAATATAATATTTTGTTTGTTACAAATTGTGGTCGTTAAAGACCTTAGTTGTTAAAAAACGACATTAAATAAATAAATTTAAAAAATATATTTTAAATATATATGCTTTTACTATGGCTTTGCTTTCCTGTATTATAACGTTTATTTCTATTTACTTGCTATTTACTTCTTCTGGACTTAATCTAAAATACTGTTGAATTTTATAGACTCTTTTTCCGAAATAAACATTTTGTTATTATCGTTTTATGAAAGATTTTGATACCTGATATAAAAATATATTATCAATTTATTTGGAGCAAATATTTCCTCGAAATTTTCACGTAGTTATCATGAGAATTTCACGTAGTATCGTAATTGGTCGCCCTTGAGTCGATATTTTGGGTCTACTTAGTGATCCTTATATGTGATAATTTGTACATATAAAATGTCGAAAATAATTGGAAAAACAGAAATTCTTCTAATTTCTTACAAAAAAGTTATTTTTCATACAATATTAAAAGGAGGGAACTCCAAGATCAAAATTAAAATAAAAAATGCTTTATTCAAATAGTCAATAAAAAATCATCTTACAAATTAAATTATTTTAATTAATAATTATTTTAATTATTTTTAAAAGTGAAGATACTACCGATTCGGAGTGTAGATTCTGCAGAGAAGAACCGACCAGAAACTTCGTTGTTACCTTTTTAAAGAAATAAACAGTGTTTTAATACAAAATTGATAATATCTTGCATCAAATACAGCGTCATTAAGTTTACACACCTTTATCATTTATGTAATCCTGCACCAAATAATATGCTTTAGCTATTTATTTCTGATAAATACAATTTCAATATCGTATGTGGTATTTTATTATAAATTCGATACCAGAACCCAAAAAGGAGACGTTTACTTTGAACAGTCGGAAACTTGGAGTTACAATTTTGTTATTTCTTCTCGTGTTTATACTGAGATTGCTATTATTTATATCAAAACAATCAATATCCTTGTGAATAATAATTACTATATACTTTAATGACAAAGTATCTATTAATTTGTGAAACAAATAACAATTGAATAATGAACATTGAGCGTTTTGTTCAGAACGTCTTCATCGCATCTGTGACTTGCGTTTATTCAGAAGTAGCTATTATTTCCAACGCAATTACGTTCAGGCTGAATGACACAGCCATCCTCCAAGGAGCTTCGTGTGCGTTGAATCACCCGATGAGGGTAGAATAATTTATTTGCTTAGTAATTACCTATTCTTCTAGAACAAATAGCTATCTATTTACTTAGTGCAACCCCATTTCGGGAGATGGGATAGAGATGATTTAAAAATATTGTAGCTTAAATTATTTAGTTTGTTGAATACGTTGATCGAATATCATTTTAAATTATGCATAACTTTGCAAGTTTTTTTTAAATAATTTAAAATTAATTTGAATTCTAATAATAGAGGTAGGTTGGTATGTGATTGGTTGGTGTATGGTAGAGGTTTAACTGAAGTAGGGTCAAGTAACTGTCAAAAAATGGAGCAGCCCGACTGGGGTAGTACCTCGACCTTACAGAAGACCACAGCTAAATAATACTGTTTTCAATCAGTATTGTGTTCCTGTTGGTGAGTAAGGTGACCAGAGCTCCTGGGGGGGATTGGGGATAGGGTCGTCCTTACCATCAGGTGAGCCGTACGCTTGTTTGCCGACCTAGTTACATAAAAAAAATAATAATAATAGGTACATATTATCGACGTTTTTCATATAAAACTTACGTTCAGAATAAACTGAAAATTAAAAAATTAAATTATGTTTTAGAATTTAAATCTTCTGTAGTAAAAAAATTTAATTGTTTTAAATCTAATATTGTATGGAAAGAACATGGTCTACGCTTTTTAATAGAAACTTCAAGCACATGTCGTTCCCGAGTCTAAAATTGATTATCAATTTTTACAGTAACGTTGACAGCTTGCCTTTATTTGATTATTTTTCACTAGCGATCTCTGTCCGTCTATATTTTTTTACACGATTAGTAAACACCAACATATCTTATATTAAAGTCAACTCCGAAACACGCAGCATCCTATGGTATAAGTATTATTCCGATCGGTTCAGTATTTTTCGCAGTTTAACCGAACAAAAAACCGGCTTTCTATTTATTAATATAGATAGATACTAGCGACTTCTGTTCGTCCATATTTTTTACACGATAAGTAATCACCAACATACCATATACCTACCTCCAAACACGTTCCATCTTATGCTATAAGTATAATTTCGATCGGTTCAGTAGTTTTCGCAATTCTGAACATTGTCGTTGATCTATGAGCGATTTTTTTATTTATCTATATTAAATGCCTTTTTATAGTTTTCACAGATTTTTATTATATACAGGGTGTGGCGTAATTAATGGATAATCCTTCACCTGCAGCTGGAGAATATCATAACGGATCAAAAAAGTATAATTCATGTTTAGTAAAAGTATCATGTTTTTTTTAGTTATCAGCCACTTTTTTAATCTACTTAATATGATAAATCTACGAAATCGATACAAGCATTCAAATAAATAATCGGATAATATTTTGAAATGATCGAGTTCAAAGATTATCACAAAATTAATTATCGATTTTTATATAGCTAATTTTTACACTTTTTGTCCATAGAAACTCAACGTTGCTTAATTATCTTGTCTAGACTGGCAGCTCAACAACAATATTGTATCACATAAATGTAATAAAGAGCCTTTTTAATACCCGCAAGGTCGCGAGTGTATTCTGAGAACTTTAATTTATTCCATTCCTAATTCAATGTTCAATGAACTTGTAAATTTACTTGAGTGCCAAAGCCGTATTATCTAAGTTGTAGATCTTTATTACTTTAATATAATATGTCGCTCCAATTCACTCGAAACTCTACTGACGCTTTTCATTTTGTGTACGAATTGAATAATTAAATGGATAATAAAAGCATTTCAACAATTTGAAAATAATCAAATATGTAGAATTTATACTTAAAATGATGTCTGTAAGGAAAAAAGTAGTTACTGTTTAAATTGATTTGATATTACTTTTTAATAAATGATGAATCAAATAAGTTTTAGAATAGCATTAATAATATTGTAGTAAATTATTTTAATAGTAACGGTAAGTAATTAATAAGTTAGTTAATAAATTATTAGTTTTTGAAACCACTAAGAAGGTATTGGCGATAGCCATTATAAGTTTAGAAAAGCCTTAGGCGAAATCCTTTAATTCCTAAACAATTACTTAAACTTGATTTATCTTAGGCAAAAGTTCGTAATTACTAATTCAACAATCCTCGGACTTGGCACGTGAACGAAAAGATTAATTAGCTGCGAGATTGTTATAAAAATATTATAAGACAATTAAGGTTTTTTTTGTCTTGTAGTGTAATAAGTTTAAATTAAAGTGTCACAACTGCATGTGTTGATTCCGCAACTATTAGGTAGGGATCCCTAGTACATTTTTTTCACCTGATCAGTATCAAGCTAATTTTTTGGGAGTGGCTACATTTTGATGAGGCGAACAAAAAATTCCTCTTCGAAAACTCTCGATTGTGGTAGCTAACAGAGATAGTAGGGGGTAGAGCAGCAGTGAGCGTAGGACCGGGATAACGTACCACGCATTTTGTAGGACATTATTACTATTAAATTATATAGATATTAACTAACTAAAAGCAAAAAAAAAATCAGAAAAAAAATTAATTTTTTCAATCAACTTGATGACCTCGTAAGGTCATCAAAAATTATTACTAACCAGCTGATATTTTTTTCTTTTAATTAGTGATTATCTATATAATTTAAAAGTAATAATGTCATACAAATTGCGTGGTACGTTATCCCGGTCCTACGCTCACTGCTGCTCTACCCCCTACTATCTCTGTTAGCTACCACAATCGAGAGTTTTCGAAGAGGAATTTTTTGTTCGCCTCATCAAAATGTAGCCACTCCCAAAAAATTAGCTTGATACTGATCAGGTGAAAAAAATGTACTAGGGATCCCTACCTATTTTATATAAACTCGTAACACTATTAAAACGTTGTTTCTTATCAGAGACAGAGAGAGGGAGAAGGAGAGAGAATGTCTGATTTGGTCATGTTAATATATATATTTTTTTATATTTACCACAATTGGAAAAGTTTCCTAGGATTAGAGAGATGTGGAAAGTTGACCGGAAAATCTATATATTAATACGTGAAGCAAAAACTTTGTACCCCTTTTTACGGAAATTGTGCGTACGTAGGAGTATGAAATTTTGCACACTTATAGTTTATATAGAGAAGTAGTGCGGAATGCTAATATTTTTTTAAAATTACACATGAAATATACACTAAATTAATAATAAAAGCATTACACACACTACAGCTCTCACACACGCATATCATACTATTTGTTGATTGTAAAAGTCTGTAGTCAAGTTGAAATTTTTTTAAACAGGTTCTTTATTTTCATAATTATTTGGTTTCCTTGAATTAAAATTTTTAATTATGGTCGAATTTTGACCTCTGGGCGACCACTAGTAATAGGAAATACGCCAAAAAATGAATGCGCTTTTTTCTACGTAGTTTGAACAAGATAGCGACCGTCGGGCTAGCTATCTATTTATATATAAAAGGCAATGTCCCGAGTGTCATATCCACGCCCAGACTAAACTATTAACGATAGGAGTTTGAAATTTTCAGAGAATATTGATTTTATACTGTGTCACTTAAGAAAGGATTTTTTATAAGGTATAAGGCCCTATGAAAACCACGTTTTATAAACGCGCCGTCGTCGACGCGCGTTTGTAGCGATACAGACGCGATACACACGCGAGTCAGACGAAGCCTGTAGACCTTTGCAAGCCTGTATAAATTTAAAAACGCGTTTGAATCGCGTGTGTGTATCGATACAGGCGCGTTGCAAACGCGCGCGTGTAGCGATACAGATGCACCGGTGCCGCGCATATTAATCGATACAAACGACAACAAATTGCTCTGTAGGATAAAAACGCGACGTCGACGCCGCATTTAAAACACGTGGTTTGCATAGGCCCTTATAAAGCTCTGTCATTTTTAACCGACTTCAAAAAAAGGAGGAGATTCTCAATTCGACTGTATTTTTTAAATGTATGTTAACTCAGAACTTTTGAATAGGTGGACCGATTTCGATGATTTTTGTTTTAATCAAAAGGTAGTGCGTCTCATTTGGTCCCATTTAAATTTATTTGAGATCTGACGAGTACTTTTTGAGTTATATCTAATAATGCGTTTTTACTTGACAATTTTTTTGTCGACCTACGTTGTATTAAATCGCATAACTTTTTACTGGGTTTACCGATTTTGATGATTTTTAATTTAATTGAAAGCTGATGTTTATCATCTGGTTACATTTAAATTTCATTGAGATTTGATTACAACTTTTTGAGTAATCTTTGATAACGCGTATTTACTTGACTGTTTCTTGATCTTATTACCTACGTTGAATTACTTGTCGATGTAATTGAAGTCGGTTTTTTTTCGTTTGCGAGCAAACAGAATTATTAGTTTAAAAGGCTAGGGTTAAAGAGCTAAATGGAAGGGCTAGGAAATGGTGTTATAACGTTATTTATAAAAGTTGCTTGTTGTACTTAGTTGAAGTTTAGTTGAATATTTTAATAACACAATACGCACGTAATATACGAGATGACGCATGACCAGGTTGGCATTCGAAATTGGTTGGTATTTAAAATAAACTATTTCTACAGCTTTCTATCCATTTACTTCATGTTATTTTTTTTGGATAAAACATGTTTGCTGACAATATAATGTATACCTATTATATACCTACTAGTGGTAGCCCAGTGGTCGAAATTCGACAATAATTTAAATGATAAGTTTGAACATTATTCAGGTTCTGTTGTCAAATATAATAATAAAAAAAGAGTATAGGTACCTATATGCGTGTGTATGTGTTAAATACATGGTAGTGTCTGTAATGTTTTTTTTTTTATTGATTTAATGTATTTTTTATGCATGATTTTAAAAAATCTTAGCATTCTGCACTCCTTCTCTATATAAATTATAAATGTGCAAAATTTCGTACTCCTCCGTCTACGCGATTTTCGTAAAAAGGGATACAAAGTCCGGACTCACTAACCCTCGATGACATTATTATAGAACTCTTTTATTATTTTCATATTTTAAAATAGTTTTTTAGTGAAACTTCTTTAGGCGCATGAGGGTAAAATTTTAACGGATGAAACGTACGAAGCTGTGCAACGTTTTGATGAAATGGCAACGTTTTTGTCGAACAACAGAGCCACCTAGCGTGTAGGTACTTTAGAAATTACAAAGATTGTTACATTAATATCAAACAGAAATCTAAAGCTTTAGATTTGTATATAAATATAAACGAGACTCAAAAAATTAGTTTGCCAAAGAAGTTTCACTTTTGACATTTGTACTTTGTACGCACGCACTTTTTATTTTACGAGTAGGTACTTTTTACATAATCGAACTGATGTGTGGGTGGTAGTCGAATAATGTTTTATTATTCAACTAAGAAGTTTGTTATGAATATATGAATAACTTATTTTTGTAGTTTTGTTAGAATTACTGATATTGCTAATGTATTAAAATAATTGATTTGAACTTTGCATTTGATGGAAAGGTTCTTATGAAGTAGTGTAATTAAAGGGTTTCAGAATTAAAAGATGCAAATGAAAGCTCTGACATTCTGTTGTGCATCCATCCGTCAGAAAAGAGAGTAGTCCATTTTGGAATGGTGGTAATAGTAACAAAACAATAAACACTTGAAAATTATTTGAAATAAAAATACGACAAAATTTGTAAAATGTTTGGCCAGCATTTTAACCAAATTTTCGACCGTTATTACAAATTCTTATATTTAAACGAACTCTTATCTAGTTACGGGATCAAATACTCAAGCACGTACTTAAAGTATAGCATCGAACTTGAGAAAAATCGACTGTGCAATATAACCATCCTCCTCAGAAAAATAGCTATTTCACAAGCTACAACAGTTCGTCTATAAAATACAATTTATACCTACTTTAATTAGTTTTTATATGCCCTAAAAATATATTATTCATAGCTGAGTTATACAAATAGTAAAAGTTATACAATAATATTTTAATGTTGATTATTTATAATTACTTCGTAAAATATCAAGTGTCTTGATAAAATATCCGTTACCGTAAGTTTATTTTCTCTAAAACTTACTTTGTCTAATTTTCGTTCTGATATTTCCAAATACTCGTAGACTTCGTAACGCAACCCTCATTAGGAGGTAGACGTTTCAAAAGTACACTAATCTTTTACAAACAAATGCATATCAACACTGCATAACCACTATTTTAAGGGATGGTACATGGTTACTGTTTCGAGACAATGAGACAGAATATATTAATATTAAATTAAATACAACAATTTTGATATAATATTCTAGTTTTAATGAGCAACTCTAGAAATCCGCTTAACTATACCGCTGTATTACTATTTATTTTCATTTATTTTCTTTCGTCTTTTCTGTCGTTTCTGTAACAGTATAAAAAATTCATTAAAAAAAATCTCTTCACGATTACTATCAATGGACATTGAAAAAGGTAGATTGTTGGCCCTTTTAGCATTCCGTAAATAGGTTTAGGGGTAGGAGAGATCTATTGTTTTTTACCTTTTCTGACAAAGAGAGCGATATTATAAATCACATAAGATAAAAAGGTCACAAAATTATGAAAATATTTTCGATATTCTTTATTTACAAGCATTACATATTTATTTTGCAAACAACATTACATGATATAAAAAATTAGTTTAATTTAAAATTTTGTATTTGGTTCATTAAGAAGTTTCAAATCCGCCCAAAACGGAAATCACATATCGTACTGTAGGTATATTTAATTCCTGAATTTTTATTTTTTTTCTGTATTATTGATTGGATTTAATGAAATATCGTTAAGGAATCTATTTATATATATCTATATAATTAATATTATGAAGAAAAATCTTCATAATATTCATAAAGATACCAAATATAACTTATTTTGTATTACGTACGAGAGCTGAATAATGTAACGATGTACTCTTTCTTAGTTTTGTTTCTGCCATGGAACCGATAGATTACGTACAATACGTATTAATTTAGCTTCGTCTCTGTTATCTACATTTATATGGGCTTTACTATACTTACATTGTCGACAGCCTTCATTGCTATTCGATTTCGTTCAGAAGTACGCTTGTTACTCCCCATTATTGAATCAACGTCTGTAAATAATGGGGAGCCCTTTATTATTCTTTCCTAGTACATAGGTGTTCGCCTTAATATGGAAATATTACTTTCCTATATTGTTCAAAGGAATGATTGACAGATTTAATTAGGTGTTGATTATTGTTTTTGTTAGAATTTATGTTTCATTGCGTATTTGACATTAAATATGGTTGATTTTTATTAAGATATTTTAGCTGTATTGAATTTGTATATAATTACAATTATAATTTGTATATATTCTTGTTATTTCAATTATTTTATTGAAGCTATAATAATATTGCGAGAAACATGTTAAGCAATTTAAATTAAAAACATTAAATATATACATTATAAACATAAAATATAAAAACATTAAAAAGCAATTTCGGAATAACAGTAATTCTTAGAATAATCTAACACTACAATTGAGTAATTCGAGCTAATTATCTTAGTCTTCAATTTACTTAAGTAACTCAGGTAATTCAAATAATTATTTTGTTTCAAATAATAAATGTTCTGAGATGCTGTGCTCGCAGTTTTATTCATGTGGCCTTGTCATAACATATTTTTTCAATCTCTGAAACGGCTCGGGGTAATTTTGACGGGACTTTCACTGGCAGATTACTGATGTAATAAGGAGTAACTTAGGCTACATTTATTTTAAATTTTTTTTGTAACTGCGAACTGTACTATATGTTTTCTTAAATTCTACGCGGACGAAGTCGCAGGCACAGCTAGTATATAAATATATTGTATTACGACTTTTATCATTCACAGCACGGAAGTGTATTACGAATTACGAGGGTATTTTATTGTATCTCGTGTGAAATATAATTTATATAGTTTATGTAGACAAAGAAGGAAATAAATTCAATTATGTTAAAGTTAACAAGTGGAATGTGAAAGAAAAGGGAACTGGAATAATTGATGAAACTTTACATACAATTAGTATTCAGTGTTTCAGGAGATCTAATTAGCACGACGGTGGGAGAAGTAATTTTGGTAAGTACGGAATCACTGCCAATTTCGGAGGGTTGATTTCACCGAGTAAACAGGACAAGCGGGTCGGATTAGTACAAATCTGTATGTCCTCTGTTATTTATTTCACGGAGAATTAGCATATTTGCCGCTGTTCTACGACTTGAGACGCAAATACTACGTACGTGAAACGTGTTACGTTATTTAATGTGACTCGTATACTGACTCTATTGAAATAATAAAGTTTTATTTAAGTAACAATTTATTGTTTAGCTCTCTCTTACAGTTTGTTTTATATTTTTTTGGTGTTTAAATTTTTCAACAACATATTTTTATTGCTCTTGTTTTTATTTACTGCATTTATAAAAATTATTAAAATAAAAATATTTTTACTTGTAGCTGAGGATATTAATATATTATGTTATTGAAGATTGAATTCCATACGAAAGTTACGATTTTGTGACGCAAATTACGCTGTAATTTAGGCCGTGGTTAAAATCGTTTAAACGATTCATTAAACATACAATTTATGTAAATTACAGGACGACTGTAAATAATTAAAACTTATTTGATTTTATTATTGGCTTTTAAATATCTATATTTATAAAAGAGGTTTCCACACATATATTGACTTATCACGATAATATCTCTGGAACCATAAGGCGAAGAGACTTGAAGTTTGGTAGGAATAATCCTTTCGCCGAGTAGAGGTCAGCTAAGAACGGATTTTACGAAATTCCACACATATATGGCAAAACAACGTTTGCGGGTTCATTTTCTAACATCATTGGGGTTCAGCTAGTATTTTAAAAACTTTATTTTAAAATGATTAAACAAACAAATCAAACTATTATAAACTAGCTTCTGCGCGCGACTTCGTCGGCGTGGACTCCGCTCCTATTGGTCTTAGCGTGATGACACATAGCCTATAGCCTTCCTCGATAAATGGGCTTTCTAACACTGAAAGAATTTTTCAAATCGGCCCAGTAGTTCCAGAGATTACCGCGTTCAAACAAACAAACAAACAACCAAACAAACAAACTCTTCAGCTTTATATATTAGTATAGATATGCCATAACTATAGACTGTCGTAGTATAACGAGGTATATTTCGGTCTGTTAAAAAAACACTGAGAAAATATTCTTATGGCATTATGCTTTTTTAATTTAAATCAGAAACTATTATCATTGCTCACTTGAAAACACACACACACACACTACACAAAATTAACAATCAATTTTGTGTTAACCTTTTAGAATATGTATATCAGGTAATAGGTCTGCCTGGGTAATGGGTGTAGGCGTTTCTAACCGACTTCCAAAAAGAAGGAGGTTCTTAATTCGACTGTATTTTTTTATCTTTTTTCATGTATGTTACCTTAGAACTTTTGACTGGATGGACCGACTTCGATAATTTTTTTAATCAAAAGGGGTTTCGTGTCATGTGGTCCCATTTAATTTTAATTAAGATCTAACCAGTACTTTTTTGAGTTGTAGCCTATAGGTATCTAATAACGCGTATTTACTTGACTATTTTTTCATCTACTTACGTTGTATTACTTGTCGATGTTATTGAATTTGTTTTTTTTTTCGTTTGCGAGCAAACACAATTATCATTATTGTCTTTTTAGTGGCCATACTGTGATGGTGCCATAATAGTACAGTAATAAGTGTTTACCTTTACAGAAGGATTCTTCGTAAAAAGTAAGAAAGTGTGCAATCCACACACCGCTTGGAACCCTTAAAAATCTTAATCCCGATCTGCGTTACGTAGGTGCACTTTTCGTTATTTCTTGATCTAGTTATTTTTTGTGTATTGTCAGTTCAATAATAGCGAAGTCTGAGTTAAGTGACTTTATTTCGAGGTATCTCCTATAAAAATATAAGATTGGCTTAAAACAACTATTGTTTTATTTGCATTTTTATATAAATACTAAATGCACTGTCTTGTTATCGAAATTCGAATAATTTATTCAAGTATAATTTTCTGTTTTCTTCAAGTCTAACACATTTCGTAGGGTTAATGCCACCTTATATTAATACTGAACGTATTAATGTGTCACCACTTGATTCTATATCAATAACATTAATAACTCTTCAAGCTATAATGTCAACCACTCTAGTCTAATTTTCTATGTACTTCAACGTGTGGTCTGGAATATTTCCAAGGGTTAATGACATATTATATTGAGAGTGAATATATAAACGTGTCACTGCTTGATTATCTAAATAATATATTATCAGTAACCTTTATTAATGTCGAAATGAAACAGTTTGAATTCTAAAAATAATTATAGGTACTTAGTTCAAATCTATTAAAGGATTTTTAAACGAAAAACTAAAACTGAATAGTTGATATTTCAAAACAATATTATGATAGCTACTGACTCGCAATACAACATCTAATGCTTCCCTCACATAAAACAATAACATTGTTTACCAAACTTTCCCCTTATTTTTCTACCAATCTCTTCTAAATATGTCTACCCTATACAGTAAAGGCAATAAAAGATGTATCTTCTATAATAAATAAACTATCACGTCCAGAGTGACAGTAGATAGGGTGGAAAGTGGCTTCAAAGACTAGGGTCCCTGGCATATCTTGATACAAGTGTCAGTAAACAGAACTAAATAAACAGTGGAAGAAATAAAGCTTATTCAAAATGTACAAATGTTATATACGAGTACGAATTCGTCATATTTTTGCAATAACAAAAACTTTGCTTTTTATTTTGAATAGTTGGCAATTGTGTCAAGTTTCACTATTAATTTTAGTTGTGGAGTCTTAATTTCGTTCGTTGAGTAATAATTTTCACTATTAATTTTAGTTGTGGAGTCTTAATTTCGTTCGTTGAGTAATAATAATTATTATTTTTATTGTGTTGAACCACACTGAAAATATAAAAACTCAAAATATACTTGTAATAAAACAGGTCTGATACTGTACAATAAATATTCGTGACAAAGTATAATCATATGTAAGACATTCTGTGACCGATAATAAAGCTAAATTAGTAATTTGTTCGCCTGTACCCGCGCATCACGCTAATATTAGATATTGGCTGAATTTAATAAGTGAAACTAGGCATGAATGAAATTCATTCCATTTAGGACACTAGATACTTTTTACCCCGAATTATCAACACGATTCACACGGATTTCGAATTATTAGTTCAGAAAATACAGACATATACATATAACCTTTAGTAACAAGTCCAAAATAACTTGAAACGCAGAATCAACACTAACCTTCGACCGTACGGTTTAACTTAAGCCGGCGTTCTTGCATTATCTTACAGGCTCAATGAAAGAGCTGGCAAGAATAGTAGCCATAAATGTAAATGTGGGGTTGTCTTATAAAAAAGCGATATAGGTAAGTACAACGTGCCAAAGAAACTTACATATTATCGTTATTATTTGACCCTTGGTTTTTATGTACTTCACTAGGGACTAAGAGCTTAAAATACAAAAAATTATAGTCTATAAATATTCTACTTCTGAAAATTGCCTTTTTTGTTTGAAACTGCAAAATTATCTGTATTAAATGGTTGCATGTGAGGATGTATATCGAAATAGTTTGAAGATCACGGCTAAATAATACTGCTTTCAAGCAGTGTTCTGTTCCTGTTGGTGAGTAAGGTGACCAGAGCTCCTGGGGGGATTGGGGATAAGGTCGGCAACGCGCTTGTGATGCTTCTGTGTTGTAGGCGTCTATAAGCTATGGTAGTCGCTTACCCTTACCCTTACCAGGTGAGCCGTACGCTTTTTTGCCGACCTAGTAGTATAAAAAAATGTATTACCCAGAAATATTGGCTTATAAAACAATATTCTCAAATAGTTTCTTTGGAAATTACCAGTAGTAGTTTACATAAAAATACTTCATACTTTGTAATAACCTAAACTAATTGCATAAAGTTTACGTCAATAATGACTAAAGAAAGGAAAAGAATTTTTTGTTCGTGTACAATGAAATTATTTATATATTTCGTTTCTTCAATTTTAATTGCACCGTCGTAAGTTTAGTGTGGAACTTTTTTCTATTTATTTTAAAAAATTCTACATTTATCACTTTGATATCCTCGTGAACGAGACGATTCAGTTCGAACGAGCCTGGAAACGTAGTAAGATAACAATCGAGACGGGATGCTGCAATCGCTTTGTAACGACCCTCGCACAGTGCATTATAAAAACTGTCAGCTCACAATTTCAGAGAGAAAATGAGATGAATATTTCAAAACGATAACCCTTTATAAATAAGCAATAGATTTTATTGAACGTTTTTGTGTCTATTTGATTTGAAATTGGAATGTTCGTTATTATTCTCTATATACCTACTTGGATAAAATTATTGTGAATCGAAAATAAATTAATATAAATCTTATACTATTAAACGAGCAATTCTTGTATATATATATATATATATATATATATATATTCTGCATTTCGGAATCGGCTCCAACTTTTACTACAACTTTAGGAATTTTCGTGAGATTTAGTAGCTAGCTAGGATTCATTTTTAAAAAATGTCATTTTATCCCTGTTTTTAGGCAATGAAAAAATAACTAAGAATACGAAGGTAAATTTCGCCATTGTTTATACAGTTGTAATAGCTCAGGTAGGAAGACGGCCGGTGTCGCATCGAGTAGACCCGGGTTCAAATCCTCAAGTCTCCAGATTGTTTCTTTTTTCCATTTTGTTTCTATTTACACTCGTGATTTTTTATTTAAATAACGAGTTTATGTTTATTTACTAAAAATACCGAGCTAAGCTCGGTCACCCAGGTACTATGAATAAACAGCAATGACGGTAGGTAACCGTTTTTACTTCTACTGGTCGTTTATGTTTTATTTCATTTATGACATTTTCTAGTGGGTATATATCTTCGGGTAGGAGGACATACATACATACATAGAAATCGGTCGGCAACGCGCTTGCGACGCTTCTGGTGTTGCAGGCGTCTATAGGCTACGGTAGTCACTTACCAGCAGGTGAGTTGTTTGTCGACTTAGTAAAAAAAAAACTTGTTTATAGGAAGACGATGTTCTAATTAAATAGCTATTACAGTAATCACTACATTATATTTCAATACAGTACAATAGATAAAGTTCACAAAATGATAATAATAATTACTAAAATTGATTTAAAATGTAAGGTCTACCGAAGACGTGGTTGCGTGCGCACTGCTTTCAAACATTATTCTATGTTATTTTCATAATGTGGCACCATAGCATTCGTTAATTTTATTTCATTTATTTATATAAATCTTGTTATATAAATATATCTCAAGAAAATTGTTCTAAAATTATGGTACACTAAAACTGTATTGCTAATATTGGATTAGGTGTAAGCGCACTCATGTAAGATATCGCATCTGCTCCATTAAAGCTCATTCGCTCGAAAAATTTCCATTACCTACAAACTGTATTGCGTGTGTTTTATCACTCTTCGTCCTGAGACTGAGGTGTAAGTTTCTCAAGCTTTTAACTTTACTCCTAATTTTTGAAGTGAAACTTTTTTAGGCGCATGAGGGGTAAAATTTCGGCGACCGGTAACGCGGGAGCGTCAGGGAAGGTCAGTACTTGGATGGGTGACCGCCTGGGAACACCGCGAGACGTTGGCTTTTTGTTTTTTTTTTAATTAGTTTTTTTTTTGCATTTTAAATTCGTTTTTAAAATTGTTTTTTTATTTTTTGAATTAAATAAATAATAAATAAATAAATATCTATTTATATTATTTGAATTATGATATATTTTTTGAATTAGTTTTTTTTTTTTAATTAGTTTGCCAAAGAAGTTTTTTTTTGTATCAACTCGTACAATGCTTTAAGAGGAATTTATTGAAATGAAAATGCTAAGTGTAAATTATATTATCATAATTATTATTTTTTGAACATTCTGTTAGTCTTGATCTTTTTACATTTTACATTAGACCGTTTATCGAAATAATTTCGTTACAAAAACAAATAATTGTGTTTGCTCGCAAACGAAAAAAACCGACTTCACATCGACAAGTAATACCTACAACGTAATAAGACGAAAAAATAGTCAAGTAAATACGCGCTATTAAAGATTACTCAAAAAGTTGTAATCAGATCTCAATCAAATTTAAACAAAACTACATGACAAGTATTAGCTTTCGATTAAAGTAAGAATCATCAAAATCAGTATACCGAATAAAAAGTTATGCGGCATAATACAACATAGGTCGACAAAAAACTAGTCAAGTAAATACGCATTATTAAATATAACTCTAAAAGTACTTGTCAGATCTAAATTAAATTTAAATGGGACCACATGACACGTAACGCCTTTCAATTAAAACAAACTTGATCGAAATCGGTCCACCCAGTCAAAAATTCTGATCTAACAGACATTTAAAAAAATACAGTCGAATTGAGAACCTCCTCCTTTTTTGGAAGTTGGTTAAAAAGTTATAAATTATTACCAATATCAGCTCAAGCAATTTTATTTTAATAAAACAAAGATGCAAAAATGCGCAGCATCTTTGATAGTGCGTATTTTCTTGACCATTTTTTCGTCTTAATACGTTGTATTACTTGTCGATTTAATTGAAGTCGATTTTTTTTTCGTTTGCGAGCAAACACAATTAATATGACTGTTTATCTTGTTACAATATTCAAACTAAGTTGTATTGTTTATTTTCTTTTATTAAAAACTAGCGACCCGCCCCGGCTTCGCACGGGTGCAATGCTGTCACTCTATCTATTAAAAAAAAACTGCATCAAAATCCGTTGCGTAGTTTCAAAGATTTAAGCATACAAAGGGACATAGGGACAGAGAAAGCGACTTTGTTAACCGACTTCCAAAAAAGGAGGAGGTTCTCAATTATTCGGAAGGTATGTTTTTTTTTATGTATGTTAGCTCAGAACTTTTGACTGGGTAGACCGATTTCGATCAATTTTGTTTTAAGTGCAAGGTGTTGCGTGTCATGTGGTCCCATTTTAATTTAATTGAGATCTGACCAGTACTTTTAGAGAATGCGTATTTACTTGACAACTTTTTCGTCGACCTACGTTGTATTAAGCCTCATAGCTTTTTACTGGGTTTATCAATTTTGACGATTCTTACTTTAATCGAAAGCTAATACTTGTCTTGTAGTCTTGTTTAAATTAGATCTAAAACTAATTACAACTTTTTGAGTAATCTTTAATAGCGCGTATTTACTTGACTATTTTTTCGTCTTATTACGTTGTATTACTTGTCGATGTAATTGAAGTCGGTTTTTTTCGTTTGCGAGCAAACACAATTATTTTATACTATGTAGTGATGATGATAAAGATAAAGATGTAGGTGGTCGAGCGATGCGTCATGCGGGGCAGAGGGGATTGACTCACGCCGCGCAGTAGGCATAGCATAGTAGGCGCTTTAGGAACTTTAAATGTTTCGCTGCTAATTGCTTCTAACGACGATATCTCAAAAACTATTCATCTGATTGATATATTGTGAAGGGGAATTTTAATCTGAATTAAATGTCTAAGCTAACTAACATATTTATATGGATAAGGATTAATACTGAACTAAAGAAAATAGCTATGAAAATAACGTAATGTTTTTAATTAAAAATTTGAACATAAACGTGGTTATTGTAAGTCAACCGTAAGAGATAGAGATATGCTCTCGCGGACTTTTTTGTAGAATTTTTATAGATTTTGAATTCGCTAGTACATTACTAAACTGTATCTTTGCTAGTTTACGCGGCGTTTGAATGGAAAGCTCCCAGTTGGCGCGATTTTTTACGACTTCTTCAACATTTATCGCCGTAATTCTGCTAATTTACATAAAAGTATACTAAATTATATACACAAACCTTTCTCAAGAATCACTCTAGCTATTAAAAAAAACCGCATCAAAATCCGTTGCGTAGTTTTAAAGATCTAAGCATACATAGGGACATAGGGACATAGGGATATAGGGACAGAGAAAGCGACTTTGTTTTATACTATGTAGTGAAGATGTTTAAATTATACAATAAGAAGAGTTAATGAATATTAGTAAAAAAAATGAAATTATTTTCTCAAGGTTATAAAATAACATCAAACATATTACTGATATTGTTCATTAAAAGTTTCCAATTAATAGTCTACATTTAATTAAAATATAAAGTGAAAGTTTCCTTCTTATCAGCTATTTCTAAGAGATTCCACTTTTAAGAGGGCGGCAATCAAGCTGAACTTGAGATGAACGTTGCGGCTGAAACGTGATGTGACACAATAATTATTTGATTTAAATATACGGATGATGTTACTTCTAGTTGCGGTTTAAAAATATTTTATAAATTAACATTTCTTCAACAACTACATATCAGACAGGATTATAGCAAACTGTTGAAAGTTAATCCAATTTATGGGATTAACAAACATAAATAAATAAATCATTTATTTCTCTCACTCTAACACAGGGTTTCTTAACCTTTTTCTAGTGATGGACCCCTTTAAAAATTTCAAAGAGTCCACGGACCCTTTCCAAAAAAAAAATAAAAAATACAACGATGCTCTACTTCAATTACCTTTTATTGTTTACGATCAAAATTTACATATAAACAACTAGTGTGACGGTTGCTGCTGCTTATGCTGGATTAGAATATCAAAGTGAGGAGTTGCTTTTGATTACGCGCAAAGTGAAAATATTTACTCACAACATAAGTAGGCTTGCCATGGACCCCCAGCTTTCATAACACGGACCCCTTAGGGGTCCATGGACCACAGGTTAAGAAACCCTGCTCTAACATATTGCACATAAAATAGATAACGTTCAACTGAGGTAGGGCACAGCAGAAATTTTCCTGCTCAAAATATGGAGCAGCCCGACCTATGCTTTTGGTGTTGCAAAGGTCTATAGGCTACGGTAATCGCTTACCATCAGGGGAGCCGTACGCTAAACGATAAATTAAACTGAGTAAAAAGTACAAAAAGTGGGGCAAATAATGAATTAATCAATACAATTTTTATTTATATATTTTACACTACGTTCACATATTGTGTGTGTTCGAAAACGGGTCTCACTCAGCATGTTACCATACATATATGATCACTAGCTGACCCAGCAAACGTTGTTTTGCCATATATATTATGAACCACTTTAAAACCGCCCATCTTGTAATTTAGGGGTTTGTAAAATAGATGTTGACTGATTCTCTGACCTGCCCGACATGCACAAAAAATTTCATAAAGCTCCAGCCGTATCGGAGGAGTTTGGCAGCAAACACCGCGACACGAGAATTTTATATATTAGAATATGGATTTTTTTTCATTTTATAACAAACTATTTAACGAAATAATTTTATTAATAATAGATTCTTGGTGTAAAATGTCGTTATTATAAAAATCCTACGAGTCCACAGGGGATATACCTAGGTAAATTTGAATTTCACGCCCGTGGCGTTTGAGCAGAGACTAATTAACTCATGTCGCTTTTGCTTTTATTTTTCATTTATTAATTGGTGAAAGTGTGGCACTGCATAGCACAAGGGCGGATCCAGCTTTGGCGCCAGGGGGGGTCACAGTCATGGTCAAGGCGCCAGGGGGGGGGGGGGTCACAAAGTCGTGGTCAAGTAAAAAGAAGTTATAATTTAAATTTTATAATGATAGATACAGGTAAAAAGTAGGTATTTTATTAATCTATGTAGGTAATTTACTTAAAAATACCTATATTGTGACAAAAATCTTGTTTAACAATTTTAATTAGTGGTCCACCTAGGTCCTGGACACAGCCCAGGGGGGGGTCATGACCCCCGTGCCCCCCTCCCCCCCCTGGATCCGCCAGTGGCATAGCATGCTACAAATAAGCTTTATACATAGGTAAATACTAATTAAAATTCTGTCCTAATAATTTTCCATGTCTTCACGTCTTTATTTTTAACATTCAGTTTGTCTTAAGCGAAACTTTTAACTATTATTATTCCAGCAACTCAACTTTAATGTCAAGTTCACTTTTATTATAATATTACTAGTATTTCTTACTTTTAGAAATTAAAATTTTGAGTTTTAATAAATTTGTCCTTTTCTTACACATATGCTAGCCAATATAAAAATATATTTTTAAGTACAAAAAAACCGGCCAAGTGCGAGTCGGACTCGCGCACCGAGGGTTCCGTAAAAATTTTTTATTAAAAATATTTTTATTATATGATGTAACTAAAAACTTATTCTTTTTGCAATTTTTCCTTTATCTGTCCTATAAGACGTTGCTTCGTACCAAATTTCTAAATTCTGAGTTCACAAAAAGTACTCTGTAGGTTTTGATTCCCTTGCGAGTGTCGAAAATTTCAGCATAAACGGATGTATCTTTTGATTGCGTGAGCTTAGAAGTTTGATTTTTTCACAGCTCCTAGGGACAGTAGAGTATTTAATATGAATTTTAGCTTGATATCTTCACGCCTTCTTGAGAAAAAGGGTCTTGACAGACAGATAGATAACAAAGTGATCCTATAGGGGTTTCGTTTTTTTTCGTTTTGAGGTGTGGAACCCTAACAAACTCTTTAGATTTATAATATTAAATTATTTAATGTATATTAGTTTATTGATTAACATTATGGTGTACTTACCACCACCACCTACCACTTAATTGTAGATCACGGCTTTGACAAAACGGAAATTTTACTTCTTTTAATATTCGTTTCCGATCGCGGTTTTTTCTTTATGGGTTCTGTTTAATGTGAAAAACGAAACGGTTCTGTAAACTTCGTTTTGTTTTTGATTTTCCTTGAAATATTGTCATGCATAGAAATATTATCTGATACAAAATAATAATCTAATGATACGAATATTTTTTTAAATAAATAGTGTGGGTAATTAAAGTTTGGATAATCTTTGACCTGTTGAAAAAAAATATACACAGTTGACGACGTGTTGGCGCAGCGGTCACAGCAACCACCGGGGTTTGCAGAAGAATCTGGATTCCTGCGACACGGTGCGAAGGTAGACGCCGTGTGGTTTTAGCGGTCACAGCACTGGCTGTTGCGCTGGCGGTTGTGGGTTCGATCCCCGCGCACGACAGACATTTGTATTGACCATATAGATGTTTGTCGTGTTCTGGGCGTTTGTGCTTGTGTAGTGTGTGTTTCCGGACCCCCGACACAGGATAAAATCCTGCTGGGGGCCGTTAAGTGTGAAGCATTCATTATTTATTATTAAACATTGTAATGGTACAGTATATACATATAATCAAATTACAGCCTAGTATGGAAGATCTCTTTAGATATGGTTTTATTGAAACTACCCCGTACGCTAACTACCTTAAGCGGATTGTTAATAAATTCCATAAAACAAATACAAATCCTGAAATATGGCATACAGCTCTAGTGAAACCAATTCCCAAAAAAGAAAATGTGAATAAAATTAAAGATCTTCGTCCCGTTAGCATACTCCCTTGTACGATTATATCAAAAGTATTGGAGAGAATTTTGTGTACCTACATAATAAACAAAATTTTTAGAGTGTAATAAAATTTTACCAGAGAACCAATCTGGTTTTAGAAAATATCAAAGCAAAACATTTTATACTCTCAGGTCGTGGGCATTGTATTGTTAGACTTCTCTCGTGCGTTTGATACGATAAAGAGGAAACTGTTAGTGCCTAAATTCAAATATACGCATTCAACGCTGAAACTAAAAAATGGTTCGCTAGCTACCTAGAAAATGGGAATAACATATTTATATATTTATTCTTATACAATGTCTATATAACAATAAAATAAAACTAATTTTAAAAACTGGTAATTTTTATTTCACGATCCTTATTTTGTAGTAACAGTTACTTAAATTATGTTTTGTGAAACAAAATGCTACTAACTTCTTAGATATACATATAATAATTTTAAAAACTATGTATAATTTATATACAAGTATAAAATTTACTACTTTTAATCACTTCACTGATAAAATCGTTTCACCTGTCGAAATTCTTGATACTAATACCCAAAAATATAGTAGAGTATGAGACATCTATACAAAATTAATATATAATATGCCTATATTTATTCTTTGAAACATTATTATTTATAAATGAGAGCGCGCTTATGGTCTAAGAGTCGTGGACGAGCAACCTTCACCGATCTGATAACTCCATGAGACATATTTTTTTTATCAAATATAATTTAGGCAAATAGGGCAAGTTATCATAGGCATATTTGTTTATAAATTATATTTGATAAAAAATATGTCTCATCGAGTTATCAGATCGGTGAAGGTCGATGTTCCACGTCTCCTCTACTATTACGTCAACCGAGTATTGGTAAAATTCACCATTACGTATGTATATGCTGAAAGTACTCGGTAAGGTGAAATTATGTATGTCTTTGTAGAACAATTAAGAATATATACATATACTCAACTATAAATATGGGCGTATATAAGTGTAACACCGACTTTATATAAGAAAATTGAACTTATAAATTTAAGTTTTTGAACTTATAATTATTCCTCATCGGCCTTCAATCATCGGATTATCCTGAAAAGAAAAAAATATTATAGCATCAATAAATATTAATTTTATGATTTGTCAATATATTTATGCTACTTAATATCTAATCATTTTTTAAATTTGATTTGTATTATAAAAAATATAAAAACAAACAATTTTAATACAATATGTATATTGTTTTTAATTTTTATTTAAGTAGAACACCCACATTGCTATAGCTGGTAAATTTTAAGAGAAACCCATCGGAACTAATGCTTTTTAAATATAGACTTAAAATTAAAAAGAAAATGTCGTAGGAGCAGTCGGATAACAGTCTTTTTTAAATTGTTGTATTTCAATACTCAAATAAACTCGCTTGCCGGAGCTCTACAGTATTGTACATAAAAGTCTAGCTGTCGCGAGGGTAGAGAATTTTAAATTGTCGATTTGCGTTAAAAAGACTTGTTTTTTATTATTTCCATCCGGCAGAACTCGTTGTCGAATTCTCTCGTTATTTGCGAATTGCTAATCTATTTGATAACAATTTAGCATTTCTAGTCTAAAAATTCTCTTTTATGTGATAAATCAGGTTCTATATATAATACTTTGACGACTATTATTGACAAATTAAAAAGAAAAACAAAATCAAATTTTGTCGGTCATCTAGTCTCTGAAGTTTTTGACGATTAATTTTTTTATTATTTCACCAGTTTCTGTTTTATAATTACATACTTGATGAGATATCTCTTCCACCTTTCAAATTAATTACTATTTAGCACATTTTTATAAAGTAATTTATTTAAGTACTGACTAATGTTACGTAAGCTGATCATTATTGATTTTTACTGGTCGATGAATTATCTAATTGACGTCAGATTCAAACAAGTGGTACAAAAGATCGATATTGAAAATAAATTTTTGCTAAGTAGGTAGATGTCGAATTAAAAACTACCTTCCTTTTCATATTTCTGTCATAGATTTTTATACTTTAAAAATATCAAAATATTATTTGATAGTTATTTTAACAAAAAAATTCGCAAAACTATTTAACGAAAATAGGTTTTAAATGAAAAATAAATTGAACTTAACGAACGTAATTGAACAATTCTACTTTATTTTTTTGTTACTAAAATGAAAACTGACAATAGAAAATAGAAGTTACCGGCCATTAATATATATTTTTTTAATTGTACGTAAATAACAATTTAAATATTAAAGAGAAAAATAAACAAAGCAGTCTAATTTTGGTTTTGATGAGAGTAGGCTTATGAATATAAAATAAATTTTCTTTCACATATTATTTACATATACTCTTATTCTTCTTCTTTAATGTTTTTTTTGCTAGATTGATTCTGTTTCCGTCGATTAGTTAAGGTAATATCAAATAGTTATTAATATTAAAACAAATAAATAAATTAAAAGTGGCCTTTGTATGTTGAATAAAATTACAGTAAGGGTTATTTTGAAACAAAAGACATTCCTACACACAATTACACATTTAAAAATACAGGTATTATTAAAAAAGGAACTTTTCAAACTTTTAAACAGACTGTCCTATATTCGTTTTCAACACCGCTAGTTGTCTGTTTTCCCAAAGTTTACGAATACGGCTTTCGTATGCACATAACTTATGCACTAAACTTGAAACGAGAGCAGTTCTCACCAGTGCTTATACAGTAAATAGTTTAAAAGCGCCAAGGCGTATGATGTGGAGCAACGAGGACCTGAAACAATGAGGGTGTGTTTCAAAAACCCACTTTCATTAATTTCTAGACACGCTGAAATAAGAAATTGTTTTTTGTTAGCGATATCAAGTTTTTTTTTTTTTTGTTTCAAGATGACTATAATAACTTTACTTATTACTTTCTTATCTATACTAATATAATAAAGCTGAAGAGTTTGTTTGATTGTTTGTTTGTTTGTTTGTTTGTTTGTTTGTTTGTTTGTTTGAACGCGCTAATCTCAGGATCTACTGGTCCGATTTGAAAAATTCTTTCAGTGTTGGATAGCCCATTTATCGAGGAAGGCTATAGGCTATATATCATCAAGCTAAGACCAATAGGAGCGGAGTCCACGCCGACGAAGTCGCGCGCAGAAGCTAGTTTATATAGATATATATATTACTAAATAAACTTACGTCATATACGATCATATTCTAAGAAAAGTTTGTTACTACATTAATATTACTGAGAAATAATTTCGCTGCTATATTAAAAAAAATATAATATTATTTTACGTCTTACAAAAATAATCAGTTTGAATGAAATCGTTTTATGATCATTTAAAAGTAGATAACGAGAGAAAAGATATTTTTCTAACAAGCGTTCATCAATCACTACCGCCTTATTTAAATAAATAATCGGAAAAGGTAATTGTAATATATTATATATTAAATTTAAAAGTTAATGAAAAGTTTAGTTTATTGTTACTTAACAAAAGGCAATATATGTTCGTAGATATTAACTATAATTTTCCAAAAATATTAATAACATATTAAACACAATTATCATTACTGCCAAGATAACTTTAAAAATTAAAAAATAAACTTAAATAATATACAAGGATGAGTAATTTCTCAAGAGCAAACAAGTCAGAATTCCTTGTTAAATTAATTAATCTGTAGGAGTGATTTTGCGCACAGATAGTTTTAGAATCTCGTGTTATCGCTTACGTAGCAGAACTAAATCCTCTTACAAATTATACGGAATGTAGATAGATGGAACGGGTCGAGGTGGAACTTTTGTTGATAGTCGCAGTTACGCCTTCGTCCATACGGTTTATTAAACGTATATCATATGATTGTAATAATAAAACATTCATTTGTGTATGCAACAAAAGGTAAACTACTTGTTATTTTATTTCCAGTCGTCAAACACGTTCTTTGAAACGTATACTTAGGTATGACTTCAGAAACTTCTTACCGGAGTTCGTATCCCGACTGCCCATGACAGGAGCTATTTGGGGACGCTCCTCGTCTAGTAAAAGCACTGTGCTCGCCGACCAAACTGACAATATGCGAGCCACGCACGTTACATTCATTCGTCCCTGGGCAGAAATTTCGAAATTTGAAATTACAAATTAAAAATTTTCCAATTATACTTCAACATATTTATTTTCTTACGTCTGATGTCTAGAAATTTGATAAATAAATAAAAAAGATTTTCATTAAACGGCTCCACAAAATACCCTGACCACGACAAAGAAACAATATATTGCTTATATAAATATTTGGCATGTATAGTGTGCTACTATCAAACTGCAAAAATTCTTGCAACAGTCGTTAGTCGTCTTTCTTGTAACCACTGTGACGGCAATCCGATGTATTCCTTTTTGTAGAAATAATAATGTGAAACATAATATAAAAAATAATTCCGGTTGAAATTTGTCACTGCAGTAGGTAATTTATTAATTATACTCGTATACTTATAAAATAAAATCAATTCTGAACTTTTTCGTCCATTAAAAGTTATCTGCGGTTGCACTTATTTAAATATTAATATTTAACTAGATATCACTTATTATCACGTTTAATATTTAAAATGCGTAAACCCTGAATATGTGTTTATTATTAGTTTCTTAAGAAAATATAATTTTTTTAAAAGAGCGTAAATAATATATTCTACGACACAGTATTATTCTTGAAAAGAAAAAAAATATAGTCATTTCATCAGTCAAAATGCAAATATTTTCAAGATTCAAATAAATGCACATACCTTATGAAAATGTGAAGTCTGCACTCGTATAACGAGTTGACTGAAGGAGGAAGACTTATTACATTTATCTTCTTCCGCGCTAATATTTTTGCTTGCAATTTGTTCTAGTCGAAGGGGTACTAGCGTCGAGCTCTCGAGCTTCTTGTGAGAATTTGTACCAAGTGAATCTTCAATATCACCTGGGATGTCTATGACGTCAGTCGCAGTTTCTTCGTAACCAGATATTGCGTCCCATGGACTGAAAATAATTCTATTCGCGTCTTCTAGTGACGTATCGCTTATCACAGGCTGTCCCCTCGAGAACGCTGTGTCCGGTGGCGGGATATCGAGGCCTTTTAACTTTTAACAAATTAAGCACATTGATATAGCTTTTAGGTTATTTATAACGTAAATAATAAAGAATAATAACTCACTGATAAATAATGACGACCGCTTTGGTGTAATGGTGCGTATGCCGTGTCGGTGGCGCCTAAACACCGACGGTCGCGGGTTCGATTCCCGCTCGGAGTGGATATTTGTGTTTATATAAATATTTATTTCCGGTCTGGTTGTTAGTCCTTGTGGGTCAACCAACCGTGCCTCGGAAAGCACTAGAAGCTGTCGGTCCCGGTTGTTATCATGTACACTTGACAGCGATCGTTACTCATAGTAGTGGTAGATTAAGCTCTGATCGTTCTTCTTCATGGAGAAAGAGGGCTATGCCCAGCAGTGAGATATTACAGGCTGAAGCGTAAATAATGATTAATTATTAGTTTAGTCGTCGGTTTTCTTAAATTAGCATCTCTTACAAATTGTATACAGCAAATGTTGTCTTACAAGACATGTAAATTTTAACTATTCGATACAGTTGTAAAAAATAACACCAAATGAAAATAAATATCCACTAACCTCATATCCATTGACTAGCCATGTCAGATTCGCCGGCGGGTCTGCAGCAGGTGACGTGCAATTAACCCTTAGCATATCGCCTACAGTATACCAACTCTTCTGTGCGCGCACCAAAGGAACACCTTCTGGTAATTCTAAGATTGAGAAAAACAATTTTAAAATTTTACTAACGTAAAAAATTCTAGCACTAAATTAATTCATATTTCACAACCCCAACGACCTTAAAACGATGACAAGTCGTTTTAGGTTAACAAAACAAACGGAATTATAGCGTAAATTAATTATAAAATTTGCTAAATCATTGAAGTAAAATCAAATCTTTATTAAGCTATAGAATAACGGGTAACGAATTACATTAACATATTTGAATAGATAATGCTTGACAAAAGGGCGTTCGTTTTTTTTACCCGAGGCTACGGGAACGTCGATATTGTATATTCATCTTCCATATACGTCCGTCCGTCGATCGAGGTTCAGGTCGGAATTTTCTCGTATCGGTTAAAACGTCGATCGAGGGGAACGGCCGAAATAAACTCTACGTGTTTCGTTTGTCCGTAACACCCTCTATTACGGCAGAATGGTTGAACTTGGTACAGAGTAAAATTTATAAGTGTTTAATGGTAAATAGTTTTCATGAATCATGATTCAGTCTGTAACAATCCTACTGTTGGACATAAGCCTCTTTCCCCATTAAGGAGAATTATTTGAGCTTAATCTATCACGCTGCTCCTCTAAGGGTTTGCGGATATATTTCCTACTATGAGTAACGATCGCTGTCAGGTGTATATGGTAATAACCAGGACCAATAGCTTAACGTGCTCTCCGAAGCACGATGGGGAGACCCACAAGCACAGACATACAAACCAGAAATAAATATTTGTACAAACACCATCCATCTATCCCGAGCGGGTTTTGGCAGGTACAAACTCCACTACACCAGAGTGGCTATTAAAAAGAGTAAATCGTAATTTCATTTTGATTCACGCATAAGGATACTAGGATAAGGATTACTGTATTGAATCAAAATATAATATTTATTTCATCGCTTTACTTAACAGTTTAATAGATTCAAACATGATATTATGTGTTGTATAATATTTCAAAATGCACGCTATGTTATACTTTGATCAATAAAAGTATATTGATTTACATATTAAATTATTTTTAATCTCATTTACGCATCAAATTTCTTTTTATAATATTATTGTATCTTCTATATACCCTAACTATAACTATATATTTAATTTTGAGTTTTTAGTTATATAGATTATTGCAAGGTTGTGACTAACTTCTCCGCAAACCTCGTTAGCGAAGTTCTCCTTTAAGTACAGTATACATTGTTGTTACTGTTATATACGTAGCCCAGCCAAGGAGTTCGTAGACAAAGAAACATTGCGACAACTTGTTTACAGTCTTCATTATACGTACAATATATATCGTATAACAAAAAATAACACACTATTAAAACGTTATTTAAATTTTTAGCTTATTCATATAAGGTAAAAATATATTTTATACGAAATTGTCTTCGAATTTTAAATATGTTTTTTTACGTAATAAGATATGTTAAATCTGAATGACTACGAATGAATTTTGCTTTTGAATAAACCTTTTAATAATAAATATGTATATACTTTTAATTGTGAATAGGTACGTCATAGTATATCTACATCAAAAAATACCACAAGCCGAAACGGTCATAAATTCACCTAATACGCAAACTTAGCACACCTTGAAGCTATCGAATTGCTGAACAATAACCGTAAATTAAACAAGATAAACCTTAATCAAACATCCCCTGTGTTCTCCGCATTTATTGCTGAACAATAGTTCTGATTTACGATTTAGAATTCCACGATATAGCAATAGAATTATACGTATTATTTGGGTACATAGACGTTTAAAATAGTCACTTAACAACATTCCAGTAAGCCATTAATACGTGTTAATGTAGACAGATTGCAGATGCAAATTTTGTGATGCTAAAATCGGAGTAAACCTGATTGACTCACCTATATTGTTAGCTTACTAAATTGCCAAACAAACTTTTAATTACGTTTACACAATCAATAACCAATCTCCGAGTAAGCAAACGGCAACTTCATTGTTTATTAGTTTGTAAACTAATTTTATTAAAGGAGTTTTGTCCTAATTGAAGAAACTGATTACACTCATATCATTCTCTCTAGATAGCAATACAACCTAATAAACTAGGCTAGATGTATATTCTTCGATGTAATAATGGCCTTATGACTTATGAGTATCTACTTCTTATCGCTAGTAAAATAGAACACGATAAATGAAAAAAGTCATATTCTTAATGCATGTAAAAGTTGACTTTTTGCCTCTTTTTATAAAACAATATGTTCTATCTGACTGACTAATGAACCTGATAAAGGAGCACTACTAAACTCTTGAAACTACAAAAAAATTTAGCATGTAAGGCTCTTTGTATGTTTGTTTGTCTTTGTAAATGTACAATATGTAGGATATCCGTGACAGAAGACTTTTCAAACTTTACTACTACCTACCTAAAGAAAATAGGCGATGAACGATTATTAACAGCTTTTATATTGTTTTTAAAAGGATTTCACTGTGTGTTGTTTTTTTACCCAAGATAACTTTAGGTACCTGATTAACTTAATTGACTGTATTTTTTCATGTGTCTGGATTGAATGGTTCTTTTTATATTTGAAAGCTGGTGCTAGTGGTATGGTTTTATGCAAATTTAAACAACATCTGACATATAGTTTGAGTTATCTGTACTAATTTGTATTGTACCATACTTGTTCGTGTAAACTGAAGTCAGTTTTTTTTTTTTTTGTTTGAAACCAGAGACAGTTATTTTAAATGAATGGGTATTTGATCACTTTCTACGTGACTGATATCAAGTACGTGTATAACTTGATAGTGTGTTATTTACTCACCAATGACGCGCATATAAGCACTCTTGTACACCGTATGGAAAAACGGCGCATCAGCTGACACCTCGCATCGATACCGGCCGCTCAGGGTTTTTGAAGCACCACGCAATACAACTTGATGAGCGCCCGAACGTGATACCTAAATAAAAATAACTATATTATAATCGACAATCTTTTTAAAATTTTACAATACACAGTACAGTTCAATTTTTGAAGTAAAACTTCTTTAAGCACGCTTGACTTGGGAAGTAAGCTGTTGAATGCGTGACGAAAGCGTTACGAAAAGTGTGATCGGGCGAGTTAAACGGAGCAAGAAAGAGAGGTGTGAGCACACATTTTCTTTCTCTCATAGCCAGTTACGTTTCGTATATCTAAGACATTAGACAGTGCAGGCCTATTGCTAAAGAAGTTTTACTTCAGTCGTGTGGTCTAAAGCACACTCGTTTTTCTTCAATTACTTAAACTATATTATAATGTGGAATTTATAGGTAAATATTTTTCAATTTATCTGGACTTTTTACATATAGAAACTTTAATAATATTTTTCTTAATTTCTGACGTATATCGCTAACGTACTCTGTGTAGGTACGTTACAGGTATGAAACAAATCTGAGGATATATTGTTCATAGTAAGTCAACCTTACAAATTTTGTTTTTGAGGGCGGAATCGAAAACGGAACGTATTTATCGCACGGGGAAATCTAGAGGGCGCTTTTAAGTTTACTTTTTCTTCGAGACTAGGGCTGTCTTTTATTAATATTATTACTGTCAAATTACTGTCACACGCGTGCAATAAAGTTAAAAAAATAACAATTTAGCGCAATTGTTTCAGTTGGTTGAAGTGATAATAGTGCTTGAATTTATTCTTTCTTTACCTAGTAGCTAATTACTTTTTCTTTTTTCAACCATATCGCTACATATCTAGATTTGTGTCTATTAGATACAAAAGCAAGGATAATATAATTATGCTAAATTTTCAAAGATGGAATGCAATCACCAATTGTTAAAGTGAAATTCTCATTTGGTGTTCGAGATAGAAGTAATTAGATAGCTTTAAGATATTAGTTTAGTAAAGCATTACGCAACATTATAAAAATAATTTAATGAAACTAAAATTATTTAAATAAAAAGGCGGTCAAGTGCTTGTCGGAGCTCGCGAAATTATCTTTGTATTAATTTGTTCAGAATTCTGAAATTAGATTAAAATTTAGGCTAATATAACACGATCTCATTTCATTCGTCATGAACTTTGTATACACGCGAAAATACAGAACCGATTTCTTTGGAACAAAAACAGAGTTCTTTCAGCCTGAGCTTTCCACATATGTAGCTATATCATCCGTCGGCAAAAACTTTGCATTTATAACTGTACCGCTGAATTAATAAGGTACTCGTAGCATTTTTTATTTATTTAAAAAGTTATGTATGTCATTTTGTAATACATTTTTACCTATTTGTTCAAATTTAGTTGCAAAAGGTACATTTCCGAGTGTCAGCATTCAAAAGTGAAAGTATGTATTATTGTACTATGCATTCGATTTCATAGCTATATTGATGAACTCAAGACAATAATTCTCGTAATTTTTTGTTTCTTTACTGCTTCATTTCAGCGTTATAAAAATGTTTCGTGAAATAAAACCCACCGACGTTTAAACTTATCAAGATAAGGGATTTATTTTATGAATAGGTACGAATGCAGTATTTAATATTTTAACTGGATGAAATGTTTTAAAAAGATGCAATATTTATTATTTTCTATATATTTTTTTCTATATATCAAAATAAAAAGATTAAACGTTAAGACTAGAAAGAAAAATATTTTTCTATATTTGATTTACTTAATAAAATGAATTATACGTGTTAAGCGGCGACGTTATTGTTGCTTATATTAAAAACAGACTAAAATAAATAAAGTCTTATTATTCTCGGCAATATGAAACGTAAATAACAGCACTATGATTTAATATGTGAACATCTTAAAGATATTACTATCACGTACAATATTCTAAAACGATAACTGCTATAATGTGTCGCTGACGTGCGAAGCGCACTTATACCTATGCGCTCGCAGCTGGCGTCAAATGTGCTAAAAGCTTTCATCCATATTAGACATCGAATTGATAGATTTTATTTTATGTGTATTTTAAAAAAAGCGTAATCTCTACTGTAATCTTCACTTCAAAGATTTGCGTCAGATTTAAGAAATTGATGAAATATTCATGTTACTATTGATCACGTAACCAAGTTTGCATATACGTTATTCTTCGAAAGGGTTTTTTTAATGTATTATTTTGGCACAATTTTATGGCTCTCTCATGGCATTGTGCCAACTGGTAAAGGTTTAACGTGCCCGCTAGGCGAGTTTCTTAAGTGATTTTTTTGCTGTATACTCGCTAAAGGCAGTTTAACGAACTAGCAAGATGTCGCAAAGCAATTGACCCATATGTAATTACAGCCGTGGCTTTGTTTATTGTCGCGCTATAAATGATTTATTTACTCCAGAAATTTCTTCGTAATTTTCCTACTAAGTACAATATTTCCTATTGCGGATTTTAGTTCGAAAGTATCTAAACATAAAACCTTAAATTAAAGTAGTTTAACGTCATCAACAATCCAGATTTTAATTACTTCATACACGACGCCTTTGAAATCTCGCGAAAAGTCTCTTTCATACTATTTCACTCACATGTGGGTTGTATATTCATTTTTAATTAACTACTCCGTTCTCAATTTGTGTATTGATATGGCTTCTAGGTCAACCAGAGTATATTTATTATGCTAAAATCATTAAAAAAGCACACACACACAAATTTCTCAAAGTACTACAAATAAAACTTTGAAAGGTGTTTTTTTTTAAATAATAAATAGCTAAAGTATACCTACACTTATGTTATGAAACGGAAAGGTATATTTGTCTTAAATTATTTTATATTTTGATTAATGATAACAATAGGTCAATAACATGAATAACCTGTTGATGTAGGTAGTTTGTAGTACTTTACTTTACCTACTTTCTGCTCCATGATTTCTGGGTTCAAAATATTTTAGTTCTAATTTACAAAATCTAAGCGAGTGAATAAACACTTGCCTTCTGTCCCTTAAATCCAACAAAATTCCCGTCTAAACGGGAAATTAATAAGTTTTTTCGACTGCTCAAAGTCAATCAATGTTTGATACCAAAAACCTAAAATAAGGACAATTTTCTATACTTACATCAACACTAATACCCGTTTGCGAAAATACCCTCGTATTGGGCAGTTCTTTCGGTACAAAGCGGAAAAACTCCTGCGCGCCGTGGTACCACTTTACAGTGTATAGTGTCTCGCCGGTGTCCAACGACCATCGGCAGCCGAGTGTCGCACTAGTACCCACACCTACCGCCTCTGGAACGTTTAGATGTATATCTCGAAGGCCGAATGCACCTGTAAAAGATAATTGGATTCACAAAAAAAAAACAAACAAAAAACTATCTATATAATACGTCCAATTTCTGAAATTTTCATTTATTACTAGATGGCCCGGTGAACTTCGTATCACCTATACATAAAACACTTTCTGAACGCACCTATAAATATTTGACAACCAATCGACAACGTTTTTGACATAAGGCATTAAATTTCCAAAATTTATTATTAATTTATATTTAAATATATTAGAATTAATTATTTTTTTAAGGAACATTTTGTATTGGAAAATTAAATCGTCGTTTTTAGTATTTTCCGTTACATATTATTTGTGTTTCTCACCGTTTAAACCTTCCCTGAACTTTCACAAACATTTCAAGAGCAAAATTAGCTAAATCGGTCAAGCCATTCTCGAGTTTTAGCGAGACTAACGAACAGCAATTGATTTTTATATATATAGATTAAGAAATCAATTAAGTAGAAGTAATATAACTGGCCGATAAGAAGTTGTGACCTCAAATAATACTCTAGGTTAATTCGAATAACACCTTATAAAAAATATACTGGTGTAGATTTCACAGTTTACCAAAACGTTCAGTCAAAGCATCGTTAAACCACATGACCAATATGAAAATTACTCCAATGAAGCCCGTTAACAAGTTCAAACGGAGTCTTTAAATATTACTTACACATCATGAGTGATCTGGACTCTGGTGAAATCTATTTATAAGTTTCATTTTATTTTGTCAGGAATTCCATTAAAAATAAATGTCTATTGAAGTTTCTGAAACAATGACTAATAAAACGATGGTGTTTATTTTTAAACATTTGGTTCATTTCAACCGAAAAACGATTGGGTAATACTATAACGATTCCAGTCCGTTTATTGATATTACAGTTGTTTGCATTACCATTACCTATAAAACGTGACAACGTATAAGATAATGTAATTGTAACATTTATGTAGGTATTTAGCATCTATAGTTACGGCTTTATTCAATATAATTCGACAGGTTGAACATAAAAGTACAAAAATTTTGTACGTTAATAATGTAAATTTAATTCAATTAAATAAATTTAAAATTAAAGGGTAGTGGTTACATGAAAGGTACACGTATTGAAGGGTATAATTCTAATTAACCGCGATATAAAAACAATTTCGAATTAACACCATATTTATTGTATAGCTGCACCAACGCATATCCTTTCACTCCTAACTTTAGAACTCCTGATATTTATGAAAGGGACATACCAAATAACTGATACGTATAAACTTATTTTAGAAATTTTAATCTTTTAATTAGGTATATCTAATATACTTACAGTTAAAAAAATACCTAAAAATATGTCGATGTACACAAAAAAGAAGGCATAAAATTGATAAAAAACTAAGTAACAGCAAAACTGAAAATATATTTCTAAAGTACCGTTTACCACCGTTACCCTTTCTACGAACCTTATGCATTAAAATATGCACTAAATGTTAAGATGCAATTTCGTTTATAAAGTGTAATTTTGTGTGATACATGTTGCTCCTTTTAATATAGCATATTTATGAAAGGGACAAAATCCACATTTTTTGAATGATTTCAATAAGTATGAAAGAATTAATAAATAATAATGACACCATTGTTTTTTGTTACCTACACAACGAAGGTTTTATTATTCGGTCGTATTAATTAAAAAGGGGCCGTTTTTATTTTCTAGGGCATGTAAAACGAAAATCTCCCTTTTATTTGGCCTCTCCCCTAGTTATCTCCGATTTAAAAAATTGCGACACCATAACCTGAGGTATAACTGGGTACGTCTGACGGTCTGAGTATTTATACTATGAACTTAACTTATACAGGTAAATTTGCTTTGAATTTAATTCTATATATAATATATTTTTTTATGTGGAAAAGTTGTGTTTTTGGGCAAGTTTGGGCCGATCTGTTAACAGATTGCTCAACCGAATTTCGCCCCGATGTAAGTAATCAAATCTTGCCCTTCAGCAATACTAAAGGTGGTGGTGGAATACATAAATCAAGTGAAAGCTACGTGATCGAATTTAAGATCAAACTCAGTATACAATTCTCGACAAGAACTCATTATAATGTAACCAAATTCAATTTACTTTTTCTGCCACATCATAATATTTCGTCATGATTGCTTTCGATGAACTCATATACAATATATTTGTACGAGACAACCGAACATGTAAATAGTTTTACGTTTAAAATAGGTTTCGTTTTATTAATCATAATTTCATGTAGTTAAAAGTATTAAATTTAAGTAAATAGGCTTATAAGAATAGAATAGTATAGCATTCGATTTTAACAAACTACGATCCGCAATAGTTATTACAAAGTAATAATAAAATGTAAATAATTAATTACGTATAAAGTTACTTCATAAATTAAGTTTCATAGTTAAAGAATCATAGAAAATGTTAACTTGTGCGACTAGTTACTAGTTGAACAGATTCGCCTTAGTTTTGTTCAATATCTAGGTTAGAAAGAGATGGCGATAGATTTAGTATGAAAATAGACAAAGATAGCTATAGTTCGGGAAGAAAATTCATGTTTTGTTTGATAATTTCTAATATTCTTACGATTTTATTAATGTTTCATGTTTTATAGATAGATATTCATACGTTTTAGCATAAATTATCATCAAAATGTTTGTAAATAGATAGATACGCACGCTGCGCGCACAGGAATAGTACTGACGCGGGTTCGGGACTCGGAGGGGATATTTATACTTCGACGGTGGGGGACGGGGGAGTATAAATATTCCAGAGATCGATTTAGCTCGATTATTCCGAATTTATCGCGCGCGCAGCGCTAATTGTATGTTAAAATGCTAGATTTTAATGTAATAATATAGGTAAGATATAGTTTTAAGATAAATATGTTGTAAATTGCATTTTATTGAAAATAAAGATATTCCGGGGTGAGGTAAGGGTCCGCTGGCTAGCTACTCCCGAAATCATATAAATAGGACGCCATATCGGGCGTCATCAGGTCACTTCTCTTGGGACACCTGAATAGGACACTTCTCTCGAGACAACGGGATAGTCAAGAAGTATATAGTCAAGACTCAAGATAGTAAGAAGTCTACATAGAAGCTTGCCAGCCACCCTTCTCTCTCTAACGGGATCTAGTGAAGCGCTATAGTGGTGTTTTATTGAAGAACCCCTGCACACGACGAGCACGAATATTCGTACCGGCTTTGTACGCAATCGTTTATGTACCGGCTCTGGCAAATCAGACGTCATAATACAGTCCGCTAGCTCTCCCTGAGCTGGGGTCCGGTACAGTTTGGTCCTTCGAGCCGGATCTACATAGTTTTCGCCGTGTCCGCCGTGTTCGCCTTCGTCTTCGTCTTCGTATTCACCGTTCGTTCGTCATGCCGCTCACAAGATCGCAAGCTGAGAAGATGGATCAAGCCATAGAAAACATAGAAAAAGCTCAAGAGGAAACCTCGACTATAGAAATCGCGTCGCAACAACCGAAGCCGCCGAACTTCCCCGTACACCACGAGGAACCACCTAGATCTCCGTCGGCAGCCCCGGACCAGGGAAAGAACGCGAAAACTTCGTCAAAGAAAGCGTCAAAAGAAAGAAGACGTTTACAACTTCAAGCAGAAATCGCTCAACTCAGGTACGAGATGAAAATAGCAAAAGCCAAACTCGAAGCATACGAATCTGACGACGACGACAGCGAAGTCTCGTCGCACCAAGGCGAAGAACGAGTAGCAGAGTGGTTGGACAACCACCCGGAGGTCACCACGAAGCCTATAGAACCACAGGACCCTGGGGAACAGATATCGAAGCCCGCCACACACGAAGCGAAAAATAACTCGTCAATCGTCGAAGAAATACGAAAGGAAGCCCCTGAAGCGACAACAGTAACATCAAACAACACAGACATAACGCAGTTAGCGACCGCCATCACCACTGCCATGAGGAACGCCAACCCATCAAGGTACATCGGAGAGCTACCGTACTTCAACGGGTCACATACAGAATGGCTCGCCTTCCGCGCCGCATATTTCGAATCGTCTTCTCAGCTCAACGCGGCGGAGAACTCGGCGAGACTAAGAAGAGCGCTGAAAGGAAAAGCCAAGGAAGAGGTCGCCAGTCTTCTCATAACCAACGCGCCGGCATCAGACATAATGAAGATTTTAGAAAATCGATTCGGAAGACCGGACGCTATCGCCAGTACAGAATTAGAGAAGCTGCGCCACCTACCACGTCTCACAGACTCTCCGAAGGATATCTGCACGTTCGCTAACAAGATACGGAACTGTGTCGCGACCCTACAGCTGCTAGCTAAAGATCACTATCTACATAACCACGAGATAATGAAACAGTTGGTCGAGAAGCTCACGCCGACCATGCGAAGCAAATGGTTGGACTACACGCACGCTGAAGACACCGAGAAACAGAAGAATGAACCAGAAATAAAGCTGTTCTGTAAATTCATGGAACGAGAAGCGAACAAGAATGCGAAATACGCACCAGCGGAACACATTACTCCCGAAGAAAACACAACGCCTGTACGAAGACACCGCGCGCTCGCAACGAACGAAAAAGACAAGAAGTTCCCTTGCTCCGTATGCAAGGATAAGGACCACGAGCCGCCGGAATGCACCAAGTTAAAGACAGCAGAGGAACGCAAGCGGTGGGACATAGCGAAGAACGCGAACCTCTGCTATAGATGTCTTCGTTACAGAAGTCAAGCACACAAGTGCAAGCCGCGCGCCTGCGGTAAGGACGGTTGTGAACGTACTCATCATCCGCTGCTTCACTTCACGTCGACTCGAAGCGAAGACAAGAAAGAAGAAACAGAGAAGGTCACCACCACACAGAGCCACGACGAGCTACACGCTTATTTAAAGTACATCCCGGTGACGATCAGCGGCCCTAAGAAAAGCATAGACACGTACGCGCTGCTGGACGACGGCTCCACCGTGACCTTAATAGAAGAAAGTATAGCTTCGAAGATCGGCGCGAAGGGCCCTATAGATCCGCTGAACATAGAAACCATAGATCGAAAATTATCTACACACTCGTCTCGTCGCGTCACGTTCAACATCAGGGGGCAAGATAGTGAATATAGACTACAAGCAAGAACTATAAAGAAAATGAAAATATCGCCGCAATCGATAAGTAAAGAACGAGTACGGGCCTGCGAACACCTCAAAGACATCGCTAGTAACCTTACATATAGAGACGCTCGCCCTACTATACTGATCGGTCAGGACAACTGGCACCTATTAATAGCATCGGAAACGAAAAAGGGTAACAGAACACAGCTAGTCGCATCGAAAACACCCTTAGGATGGGTCCTCCACGGGTCTAGCTCTCGCACCGTCGGTCAGCGGGTTCACTTCGTACACCATCTCGCTGACACACATACAGATAGTGAAGAAAATCGCATGGACGAGATGCTTCGACACCACTTCGCCCTGGACTCCGTCGACATAGCAGAAAAGAAACCGCGCTCCGACCCCGAACAACGAGTGATCAGCATACTAGAAGCGAACACCGTACAGACGGACAGCGGTCAATACGAAACGGCCTTACCATGGGTAAACGACAGTTCGAGAATGCCGTATAACTACGAAAATGCGCTCAAACGACTTCGTACTACGGAGAAAAAGATAGATAGAGATCCGCTGCTTAAAGAAAAATATACAGAGCAAATGAACGCATTAATAGAGAAAGGCTACGCGGAACGAGCGCCGACAGAGAAAACAACGCATAGAACGTGGTACCTACCTCACTTCCCCGTCGTCAACGTCATGAAGCCCGGCAAGGTACGAATAGTTCACGATGCAGCTGCCAGGACGGCTGGTACGTCATTAAACGATCACCTGCTTACCGGCCCGGACTTACTACGCTCGCTCACCGGAGTACTTATGAGGTTTCGACAACATCGCTACGCGGTAACAGCTGACATCGCCGAGATGTTCATGAAGATCGGCATAAGAAGTGAAGACAGAGACGCTTTGAGGTACCTGTGGCGCGGCGACAGAAGAGACGGGACCCCCGACGAATATAGAATGAAGTCGCTCATATTCGGAGCTACCTGTTCGCCGGCAATAGCTATTTTCGTTAAAAACTTAAACGCCCGCAAGTACGAAAAACAGTACCCGGAAGCCGCCGCCGCGATCGTGCAAGCTCACTACATGGATGATTACCTCGACAGCTTCACGACAGAACAAGAAACCATACGAATAGCGAAACAAGTACGCGACATACACGCGGCCGGCAACTTTACGCTACGAAGCTGGGTATCGAACTCGCTACACGTACAACAAGCTTTAAACGAAGTATCGGAGTCGTCGCAACATGTTAAACAGCTGGACGACGGAACGAAGACAGAACGAGTGCTCGGATTAATGTGGAACCCGCAGATAGATAGCCTAGGTTTCAACTTAAACCTAAGCCGCATACCGCCAGCGCTCCTAGATAATACAACTCCGACGAAGCGGGAAATATTAAAAATAATTATGTCTATATACGACCCGCTCGGCCTCGCTTCGCCTATAATAGTACGTGGAAAACAAATTATGCAAGAAGTGTGGCGGCGAGGTACAGACTGGGATAAGAAGATCGACTCCGACCTCACAGAACAGTGGACCGCGTGGCTACAACACATGAAAAGCCTACGTGACGTCACCGTGCCGCGCGCCTATATAGACTACAGTGAAGCGACGTCACTACAGTTACACGTATTCGTTGACGCCAGTACGACCGCATACGCTGCGGCATTATATTGGAGAACAGTTAACACGGACGGACAAGTGAATCTCTCCCTCATCACCGCCAAAGCCCGCGTCGCGCCGCTCAAGCTAACGTCAATACCGCGCCTCGAGTTACAAGCCGCGGTACTAGGCGCTAGAATGGCAGCGACAGTCCTTAGCGAACACGATCGTAAACCGGAATCTAAGACCTTCTGGACCGACAGCAAGACAGTATTAACGTGGCTAAAGACAGGGTCGAGATCTTACAAACCGTTCGTCGCTCATCGCATCGCCGCCATAGAAGAAACCACGAGCAACAGCGAGTGGAGGTGGGTGCCGACGAAACTTAACAACGCCGACGACGCCACTAGGGACGTACCGTACGACTTCAACAAGACGCATCGGTGGTTTACAGGGCCACCATTCTTATTAGAGCCTCCGACGGAGTGGCCATCCGAAGTCCCAGCGAAGCTCGAGGTCACCGGCGAAGAACGCACACATCACCTTATAGGAAAAACGTCGACATCCATCAATCAGTCCGTACCCGACAGTACACGATTTTCGAGGTGGGAACGGCTTATACGCGCGACTGCTAGAGTACTACAATTTATACAGCTGTGTAGGGGTCAACGAAACGACGTAGTGAACTATAGACGCAAGACACAGTACACCGACCCCGACTGGGACAATAAAAATACATCGAAACGCACGGAAGTTAAAAGAAAACAGTCGAAAAATAGTACGGAAAATTCGAAATATATAACTATAGACGCCGCGCTATTAAGAAGAGCGGAAACAATTATAGTACAGGCGATACAGCGGGATTCGTTCGGCGAAGATATAGACAGATTACAACGCAACGAATCGCCGTCGAATAACAGCAGACTACGATTATTAGCAACTACATATGTAGACGGAATCATACGCGTCAAGAGTCGAGTCAACGCAGCGGCGGGAGTCATGGAGACACAGAAGTCACCAGCTGTGCTGGACGGCAACCATAGAGCTACGCGACTATGGATAGAGTACACGCATAGAAGCCTACAGCACGCCGGCGTCGAAACAACAGTAAACGAGTGTCGACAACACTATTGGATCCTACGACTCCGCCCTGTGACTAGAATAATCGTTCGCAGCTGCCTACCATGTCGCATCCGAAGAGCAGCACCACCGTCGCCACCAACGGGTGACCTACCACCGACTCGTCTGGCTCATCATAAGCGACCGTTTACATACACCGGCTTAGACTATTTCGGTCCGTTAACAGTGACTATAGGCAGACGTCACGAAAAGCGTTACGTAGCACTCTTCACCTGCCTCACCACTCGAGCTGTACATCTCGAAATCGCCGCATCGCTATCGACCGACTCAGCAATACTAGCGCTACGGAGAATGATAGCACGCCGCGGATGCCCCACCGAAATCTGGTCCGATAACGGGACTAACTTCCACGGCGCGGACGCCGAACTTAGGAAAGCGGCACTACAAGCTACGAGTGAAGAAGCGAACGTCAGAGCCATCACCTGGAGATACATACCGCCCGGCGCACCTTTCATGGGCGGAGCGTGGGAACGCCTAGTTAGATCGGTGAAGACCGCTCTCACAGCTGTGTTACACGAACGAAGCCCGCAGGAAGAGGTTCTCGCTACGCTACTCGCTGAAGCCGAATACACAGTAAATAGTCGGCCCCTTACGCACGTCTCAATCGATATAGAAGATCCCGAAGCCCTGACTCCTAACCACATACTACTCGGGGGGTCAGCGCGAGTACCGTTACCCGGCGAGTTCAACGACAAAGATTTAATAGGCCGCCCGCACTGGAGAGCCGCACAGCGCCTAGCGGATCAGTTCTGGGCCCGATGGGTCCGCGAATACCTCCCCGAACTCCAACACCGGCGGGAGCCCCGAGGGTCCGGACCAGCCATAGCAGCCGGCGACGTCGTACTCATAGTCGACGGGAATCTGCCTCGCAACACTTGGCCGCGAGGCGTCGTAATAGCAACATACCCCGGACAAGACGGAACGGTTCGAGTTGTCGACGTCAAGACGTCTGGAGGCGTCTTAAGAAGACCTACGAAGCGACTGGTGATACTGACGTCAGCATCGGTCGTCTCTCCCAGCACAGCGGGATGCAGCGTCGCGACGAGCCCCGACACTGCACGGCGGGAGAATGTACGAGACAACCGAACATGTAAATAGTTTTACGTTTAAAATAGGTTTCGTTTTATTAATCATAATTTCATGTAGTTAAAAGTATTAAATTTAAGTAAATAGGCTTATAAGAATAGAATAGTATAGCATTCGATTTTAACAAACTACGATCCGCAATAGTTATTACAAAGTAATAATAAAATGTAAATAATTAATTACGTATAAAGTTACTTCATAAATTAAGTTTCATAGTTAAAGAATCATAGAAAATGTTAACTTGTGCGACTAGTTACTAGTTGAACAGATTCGCCTTAGTTTTGTTCAATATCTAGGTTAGAAAGAGATGGCGATAGATTTAGTATGAAAATAGACAAAGATAGCTATAGTTCGGGAAGAAAATTCATGTTTTGTTTGATAATTTCTAATATTCTTACGATTTTATTAATGTTTCATGTTTTATAGATAGATATTCATACGTTTTAGCATAAATTATCATCAAAATGTTTGTAAATAGATAGATACGCACGCTGCGCGCACAGGAATAGTACTGACGCGGGTTCGGGACTCGGAGGGGATATTTATACTTCGACGGTGGGGGACGGGGGAGTATAAATATTCCAGAGATCGATTTAGCTCGATTATTCCGAATTTATCGCGCGCGCAGCGCTAATTGTATGTTAAAATGCTAGATTTTAATGTAATAATATAGGTAAGATATAGTTTTAAGATAAATATGTTGTAAATTGCATTTTATTGAAAATAAAGATATTCCGGGGTGAGGTAAGGGTCCGCTGGCTAGCTACTCCCGAAATCATATAAATAGGACGCCATATCGGGCGTCATCAGGTCACTTCTCTTGGGACACCTGAATAGGACACTTCTCTCGAGACAACGGGATAGTCAAGAAGTATATAGTCAAGACTCAAGATAGTAAGAAGTCTACATAGAAGCTTGCCAGCCACCCTTCTCTCTCTAACGGGATCTAGTGAAGCGCTATAGTGGTGTTTTATTGAAGAACCCCTGCACACGACGAGCACGAATATTCGTACCGGCTTTGTACGCAATCGTTTATGTACCGGCTCTGGCAAATCAGACGTCATAATACAGTCCGCTAGCTCTCCCTGAGCTGGGGTCCGGTACAATATTATTTTGCTAAAACTCGTAGTGAGGAGTTTAAATATAAATAAATGTGTGTCGGGATAGGTATGATTGTGTCGAAATAATTTATATGCATAGTCGCATAATATTTCGAATTCGATATTCAATAAGTCGCATCATAAACCTACAACTATTCATGCAAACACTATACGTTTTAGTGTAATTTATTTACATTTTAATTGCAAAATGAATACTATTCAACCTTTGTTACTTTACAGTAAACTATCAATTTTATTAAAATATTAGTAATAATACTGACACATATACCTAGCTGATATGTTATATTTTTGCGTAATTAGTAACAAAAACAAAACATTAACGGCATTAGCGTTATTACTGCTTTATATACACGTATTTGTGTAGTAGTTAAGATATCATTAACTCTACTATACATACTTTAGTAACTCATAATGCGTCAAAACGATCGAACCTTCTCTACCGCATTATTATATTAACTAGCTCTGTCCCGCGGTTAAGCCCGCGTTAAATTGTTAAGGAAAAACAAACTAACATATTCTTAAACGTTGTTTTATTTGATTTTAAATTATCATCTAAATTATGTAATCAAATTTAATTGTATAGTTATAAAGGCAGTACTTTTCATTCGTAAGGATCCATATGCCTGGCTAATAATAAACAATTATATCACCTTTTCATTTTGTGTGATAATTAATTCGTTGCAGAGTTATTTTAAAACTATGATATCTTCTAAGATATTAATTGAAAGCAAATGATGTCAAGGACAATTTTTATTCAAAAATAAATACTTGTGATGTACGCTTACGCGTTAAGTTTTAGCCAGTAATATCCTACCGCAGGGCATAGCCCTCTTTCTCCATGTAGAAGAAGGGTCAAAGCTTAATCCACCACGCTGCTCCAATACGGCTTGGCGGATATATTCCCTACTATGAGTAATGATCGCTATCAGGTGTACATGATAACAACTTGGACCAACAGCTTATCGCGCTCTCCGAGGCACTGTGGGAAGACCCACACGGACTAACAACCAGACCAGAAATAAATATTTGTATAAAAACAAATATCCACTCCGAGCGGGAATTGAACCCGCGACCGTCGGTGTTTAGGCGCCGCCGACACGGCATACGCACCATTACACCAGAGCGGTGAATTAGTATAGATATATGTATGTATACGCTATAAGATTTCTATTAAGCAGCTTGTTAAAACCATTTAATAATGTATTGATTTTATGTGAACTTTAAGGTATTATTATTTGTTAAATTTGTTTTCAATATAGTTTTAATAATTCTTTTGTTAAAATTAAGCACAAACGATAATTTTCGTTTTAGCTGTTACTGACTTGTTTTGTCCGTAACTATTGAGTAGCAACGACGTCATTCATTTTTACGGCCCAAACTTTTTCATTGAATTTATCGCGTCCCTAACCCTTCCGCTATAAATCTCATGCAAAAAATAGTTTTATGTGTAAGTTGTTCCGGTACCATCAACAATCGTATCGAATTTCGGTAACTTAATTTCCAAAAATATTTTCCGTAGTTGGAAGTAATTCAATAACTTAGCTAATAATAATTCTTCTTGTAGCGAGCAAAATATATTTTATTTTATAATAATGATCTAGCTAACCCAACAGCCGTTTCCGTTCATCGCCCTTGTTAAATGAACCAATAAATAAAGTAAAAGAATCGTTATATTTTGTAATTATCTGTAAATTTTTATTTATTTATTTTTTCAAATGAATTTTTTTTTACAGTGTTAGAAAACTTGAGTAAAATACGGCTAGGATTGGTCCAGCCGCTTTCTAGACCAGTGCTTTCAGCTTTTGAAACCAAAAAAATTATAGTAGGATGAGACCCATTGGAAAAGGAAGAGAATATAATGAAAATGAGAGGAAAAATAAATTACGGGCGATCTGAGGTCGGGAAGTGGTAGGGAGGGGTGTTTAAGGATAAAAAACAGTTTATCTCGATTTCCGGCTAAATTACAAGTCCTATGGAAAAAGTTCAATGGCAAAGTTGTAGGTACTAAAAAGATCTACAACTTTCGTATTTACACTTTTTCGCATAACTTCAAAATTTATATGAAAAATTCCAAAAACCATGTTTTGGTTTTTTATTTTTCTTTTACAAAAAAAAAATTTTTTTTTACGAAATTTGCTGACAACTCACCTTTTTATATCCCAAATACATTGTAATTTTTTTTATTTAAAATATTAATTTTTTCACCTTATTTTGACATAAATATCGAAAAAGCACCCTCATTTTCAATTGAAAATTCTCACGTCAAAATATCAGTTTTTTTTTAAAAAAAGTCGGAAGGATTTTGTTCGTTGAAATCTGTATTTTCTGATGATGTAAAAAAATATATACATTGCTATAGTAAATGTTTCAAGAAAATCCTACTATATTTTTTTTCATTTTTTACCATTTTCAGAGGCTAAAAGCACTGTTCTATTCGAGTTTTACTCTTAGCAACACTTTTAGCGATTAATTTTTATTTATATAGATAAACAAAGAATAATTTTTGCCAATGATAAAAGTCAGGTAGAGATCGTGTATAATAAATGAACAATGTTGCTTGTTCCGAAGCAGCTCCGTCTCGCAGTTTGAGAAACGAACAAGATTGGCACTTTACACAAATTTTGGTACTATGAGCCTTCGGATATTCCAATAATCAGCTTTACTTTAGGGATTGGATTCTAAACCCGATTGTATCGAAGTGATTTTAATCATTCAACGCGTTATATAGACATGGGGTTCGACCTCTTATTTTAATAAGATTAACTTTATTTTAGAATACGAATAAGCAACAGAAATTAAGTAACATTATGAAAGCACGTGTTGCGCGGGCGGCTGCGGGTTCGATCCCCGCACACGACAGCATTTTTATTGGCTATACAGATATTTGACGTTGTCAGGGTGCTTGTGCCAGTCCTTGTGGGTCGCCCCACTGTGCCTCGAAGAGCACGTTAAGCCGTCGGCGTCGGTCCCGGTTGTTATCATATACCTATACCTGATAGCGATCATTACTCATAGTAGGGACTATATCCCCCAACCCACATTGGAGCAGCGTGGTGGATTAAGCTCCGATCCTTCTCCTACATGGGGAAGAGGCCTATGCCCAACAGTGGGGATATTACAGGCTGAATCGTGATCATGAATCGTAATGAAGGCACGTCACTTTTTTGTCATTCTTGAAATATTAGATGATGGAGAGGACGCTACTGCAAATATGAATCCTAAACTTTACACTTTTTTGTGCGGATACCTCGAACATTCAATTCTACAATACAAGTCTACAGTAATAATCCGAGAAACATCGATCAGCTCAAGGAGAAGATCCGTAGTGAAATGGAAATAACTACATCAGCATTACTGAAGAAAGATTTCAATAATTTCCGTTTGCGGTTTGAGGGTCACCGTCTTACAGGGAGTCATCATTTAGAATTTTAGAAGATGTTATTTTTAAAAAATAAACTTCAAATATTACTTTACAATTCCTTAGTTTTTTTATGTATTTTTACCCTAGACATGCAGGAGAGATATGCAGGTTCTAATCCGCCATCCTGTACTTAAACATCTCTAAACTATTTCAAAATTAAAAATTTTTTTTAGTCCTTTAGCAAAAAAAAAAAAATTCTCCAAGCACACATTTTTTTGTACTTACAAAATTTTTTTCAATAGCCAAAAAACTACTAACCAAATTTGAAAGTCACATAATTATAATAGATCCACGAGTTTTTAATTTTCTTATTTTGTATTTAGTAAAATCCGCACACGTTACTACAGTAGTTATACAGCGTAAAGTAAAAGCATAGGTACTATTTTATTTATTTTAACCAAGGTGATCTGGGAGAGATCGTTTCTTTAGCGATAATGGTTCCTAATGCACATTATGTTATAATTATGTTATGTACATTATTTTACGTTTACATTTTATGATTTACAGTTTAAAAGATTTTACACTTTAAAAGACTTTAGTTCAGTTGTAATTGATTCACGTTAAATATATTTTTAATGTGTTTTTTTTTAAAGTAATTATTAACATAATAATTCTTATATTCAATTTTAAATAAGATATTCATGACTATTCATGTAGTAGTAGTCCTAGCCCGCCTTTGTAATACAATCGACCCTTAAACCTTAGATTCGTAATTCAAACTAACAAACTCGTCAGTTTCATAACATTAATGTAGAATTATCTATACATATAATAAAATGGTAGAAAAGTCAAAACTGTACATTGAATATTTTTTTAAAAGAATACTTGGGGTGTGATCTACTATCGATACCGAAGCCAAAAATATAGTTTTTAGAATTTTTGTCTGTTTGTCTGTTTGTCTGTATGTATGTCCGGGATAAACTCAAAAAGTACTGCATGGATTTACTTCAAATTTGGCACGAATATTATTAAGAAGTCGGGTCAGAACATAGGCTACATATTATCACGCTATCACCTACGGGGAACGAGCAGTGAACGCACGCAGACGACGTCGCGGGCAGCAGCTAGTTATGAATATTATAACTTACTTCCACCAAGCCATAATAAGATCGTAACTAGTTGTGAAGCCATTCTTCGTATCTCGCAGGCCGCATCTACATCAAGTCACGAGTGTTCTATGACGACTGTCACGCTTCATTCTTGAAATCATCACAAACTATTAGATAGGCCAAGGTAAGCTGTAGTTTCGTTTCATTCCAAATCAACTATTTTTCAACAACTTTAATAGAACATTTCTTCTTCTTCAACCATGAAAATCTGAAACAAAGGTAAATTAAAAATTATTTATATATGCTATGGAGTAGAATACTTTTGTGCTGTTTTTGCGTATTTCGATCACGATCACTATTCAGCCTGTAATATCCCACTGTTGGGCATAGGCCTCTTCCCCATGTAGGAGAAGGATCGGAGCTTAATCCACCACGCTGCTCCAATGCGGGTTGGCGAATATGTTCCCTACTATGAGTAACGATCGCAATCAGGTGTACATGATAACAACCGGGACCGACGGCTTATCGCGCGCTCTCCTCTCCGAGGCACGGTGGGGAAATCCACAAGGACTGCACAAACACCCAGACCACGGCAAACATCTGTATGGCCAATACAAATGTTGTCGTGTGCGGCGATCGAACCCGCAACCGCCCGCGCAACAGCCAATCGCAATCCAGTGCTGTAACCGCTGCGCACACCGCGGTGTCACGTCGGTGTGCGGTCGCGGCGGTCGGTGTTTTGCGTATTTATTTAATTTTAAACGATTGCCAGCAGATAATATATAAAATGTTACAAAATAATATACTTAGAAGTTCACAGTTCACACACAATTTCTTAAAGCGTATAGCATTTTTGTATACGCTCTAATGTATTATTTAGGTCCTGTGTCACATCTAAATAGCACACATCTGCATAAGTGTATAGTAGTGAATGGGTAAGAAAAGGGATTGCGCAAGTAAAATTTTGATTTTAAATGGTAGAAAAAAAAAACACTTGAGAGAGTGGAAAGTGTGTGGCACTTTTCTGCTGAATTCTCTGACATGACCTATCCAAGATAAGTTGTTGTCAATAAGCAAGCACAAGTTTGTAACTTTGTCACAATAAGGAATAGGTGTGCCACAGTACAAGACGGGAGGAATTGCATTCAAATTTATTCGGTTTCTTAAACGACTGCTACCAACAATTATAGCCTTTGGTTTCGAACTGTGGACTTAGCCCATAAGTATTAGAAATATGGGCTAAGTGGCAAGGTCTTTGTTAGAGCTTTAACAGATTCATGAGGCTCGGTCAGCTCAAAATAACGATATATTGGCAAATCATCCGCATACAGGTGGTAAGGAGAAGAAATAGGACATGAGATGATGTTAAAAAAGACAGACAATAATAAGGGAGAAAGAAGGCCGCCTTGTTTGACACCAGCGGTGAGATCCAACTATATCAGTAATCGAAATAGCGTGCAGATTGACATAAGTGGTTATCTATACTAATATATAAAGCTGAAGAGTTTGTTTGTTTGTTTTTTTGTTTGTTTGTTTGTTTGTTTGTTTGTTTGTTTGTTTGTTTGTTTGAACGTGGTAATCTCTGGAACTACTGGGCCGATTTGAAAAATTCTTTCATTGTTAGATAGCCCATTTATCGAGGAAGGCTATAGGCTATGTATCATCACGCTAAGACCAATAGGAGCGGAGTCCACGCCGACGAAGTCGCGCGCAGAAGCTAGTCATACATAAAGTTTGTGCTCTGGTGTCATTTTTAACAGGCAGGGTAAAGATAGGGGATCTGCAGATCTGGGATGAAAATAACCTGTTCATAATTTGGCATCAAGTTTTCAAGAATGTATGTTTCCATGGTTGTAAAATAATTTAATTTGTCATTTGGACTGTAAATAACCAAGAAGAATTTTGCGAAGTCTAATTTCAGCTCCCAAACAAAAAATTATGTATAAACTGAAAAAAATATATAATTATTATATATAGTATAAAACAAAGTCGCTTCCCGCTGTCTGTATGCTTAGATCTTTAAAACTAAACAACGGATTTTAATGCTGTTTTCTTTGGTAAATAGAGTGATTCTAGAGGAAGGTTTATATGTATAATACGTGCATAATATAGTAGAGGAACACTGATAGCTTATGCCCCCGTGCGAAGCCGGGGCGGGTCGCTAGTTATAGAATAAACAATAATAAAGAATAAAAATAAACTAAGATAATAAAAAATATATTTTTATGTTAAATAAAAAAAATATAATATAACAATATTAGTAAGACACATATACAGAATGCCCCGTAATGAATGAATAATCCTGAACGTGCGTGTGCGGAGGGGGAGGTGGGTTACAAAACCAAAAAAAAATTTTTTTAATATCTTAAACCTCTAAAATGCACAAATCGGGAATCCAGTACAAGCGGAGGGGGCGCCGTGTACTATAATTATTCTTGATTACGGATACTACTAATGACTCCACTTAATTACAATAATTCATGTCACTGCTCGAACATATACATATTATATTAAAGAGATAAGAACATTTGGTGAATATTTTTTGGGAAATCATATTTTAAAAACTACTGCATAGCATCAAATCACTCAAATACGATTCGAAATCAAATACGATTTTCTCATTTTATTGGAAGTAAAAACGTACCTATATTCTATGTTTTGCGACCCTTTACGCCTGAACACAATACATAAAAAAATAACAGAATCACGTCGATGTCTGCTCATAAAAGATGTTTACGAAAAATAATATTAGGATCTACAAAAAAGAGACACCACTAAAAATATTTTTTTAACAATGTAGAATCGACTTAAATTTGAATAAGTATAAATAGATGTAATTTATCCTGATCCATCTATTAATTTAAAAATGGAACTAGTTATTTATAGTAGGAGATAAGAAGTAGAGACAAACTTCACCCATCTGCTTAATAGATGAAAATTATTTTATTATATCAGGTAAAAAAAGTAAAGTGGGATGTTACAGGCTGAATCGTGATACGAGTATAACCGTTATTATTATATCTCCGTACCTACACATTAAATATTCCCCGAAACTATAAAATCTAATTAAATTTGATATGCTTTTATTTTTTAAGTTGTAACAAATCTAGGTCTGACGTTGAACTCAGTAAAGGTACCGAAATCATAGTAAAATCAAATAGTAATTAATAATTACGACTTTTTACGTGTTCATACATCATTACCTTGTGGGGATTGCAATTTAGTAAAGAGAATTATTATTAGCGCTGGGATAAAGATAATGAACTTCGGCGGTAGAGTTGAAATCCGTATGTACAGTACTTGTCAAAGACAAGTTTGGACAGCTATTTATTTTTTAGTTTTGTTAATATTGAAACCTTCTGAAAATGTTACTCCTTATGTTTCGGTCTTTTTGAATACAATCAAGTTGATTGCTTTAACTTACGTTGCTGTAATTCGAACTACAAGATCAGTTGGAAGTAATTCCACTATTACAGTTTGTAAAGTGTCGTAATTACCTATACTCCAGCTTTAAGTAATTATTACTGTAAAATTCGTAATAGGCATATCTCGACACGTGTCACGCATTTATATATATTAATTTTACGGGTTTTAAAATAATTAATGGGAGGCGGGCCGAATTTATTCCTGTCATGTCCAATTAGGGGACTGTAACGGTTTCAGGGTGAAATTGTAAATTGCCTCATAGGTTGTGATATTTTTGCATAGTTGTTAATAATTTAGGAGTTGTAATTTGAATAAGGTGCTTCGAAGGTTTTTCACGGCTAAAATTGTATCCCCAAGTGCTGAGTCCGGAGAATGGCTGGAATAAGCGAACCTGTGTGTAATACAATTCGACGTCCTGTCCGGGTATAAAGTATCGTTTCATTTTGTTTGAAATCCCCAGATTTTTATCGTTTTAACCGACTAAAAAAGGAGGTCACGAGTACCTACAACTAGAAGTTATTAAAGATGAAAATAATTCATAAAGTCCGGAGCCCGTATGTTCCAAATCAATCTGCACAGTTAAAAGAGCTCGGTCATCGACTATTCCTAAAAACGATCGGCTTCAACTGAACTGAACATTTAAAAAAGGCCATAAGTCTCCCACTGCTGAGCATTGGCTTTTTCTCATAATATAAGATAAGTCGTAACTTAATCGGCCATGTTGCTCTATGGCTGTTAAGCGGATAAAATATTATTTTACGAGGATAATATATGTAAATAAGCATTGAGTTAAAATATAAATGTTAAAGCTTTGAAAGAGAGTTCGTAGCAATGTTAAGACATGATAAAAGTTTGATAGTTTGCTTTCTAATTTTGTTTTCAATTATCATTTTAAAAAAATTATAAGTAAAAAACCTTTTTAAAAACAAGCTTTTATTTGAATGTGCTAAAACGAAAAAAATAAACTTTTACTTTAAAACTTTTACTATCTACTTATAAAGTCATTACACATAATCTTTATGATAGAAAAGTTTGTCGCGAGATATGAGTACTCGTATTTCCTTAGTTTGAAAATTTTAATAGTTAAAATCAATCACATCAATTTATTTAATTTACTTGTTTACAAGCAAATCTTTACTTTTTTCGTTTTAGCACATTCAAATAAAAGCTTGTTTTTAAAAAGGTTTTTTACTTATAATTTATTTTTGACTTTTTAGTCGATTATCACGTCCTATATTCGAATTATTCTTAGCAAGCCCTTTCATTTGATACCCATATTGTAGAAGTGCACTAAAAATAACTAGGCCGCACTCTTGGATATGCTGCCATATTGGATTTAAAATGACGTCATAAAGTTAATCATGCATTGTCATCCAAATTGAACCTGCATACAAAATTTCAGCTCAACTGGTTGCTTCAAAATTGAGTTGCAAGATTTCACCCGAACAAACATACATACATACATGCATACATACAAACCATGCATTGTCATCCAAATTGAACCTGTATACAAAATTTCAGCTCAATTGGTTGAAGATATCTGCCTCAAAATTGAGTTGCAAGATTTCACCCGAACGTTTATTCATTAAAGTTACATACATACATACATACATTGCAAGTTAAATAAAAGCTTGTAAAATGGTGTCTTTCTTGTTTTATTTTTAAACCAAATAAATATTAGATAGCACAAAGCAATGACACATTGATAAAATTAATAATTTGGAAAGAACATCACAGAATTTTAGTCAACTTACATTTATTGAAGTAAATTTTCAGCTACTGAATTGATAGGTTATTCCGAACGCATTAATTATGAAACTCTGTGATTAATAAAACTGAGAAGAATTTATGAAACCTGTATTTATAAAAAGGAAATTACGTAAAGTAAACGTAAATGTGTTGCTATAGACGATTACGTCACGTTTTCAAATAAACCACGAGGACTCTCGATGAACTGAACTCTTCTGAGCTATTTTTGTAATTATTTATTTGTGATTAAATTTACTACGAAATATTCACATCAAAGATAATTTAACGCAATTGCCAAACACAGAATCATTAGAAAAGACCCTTTATGAGATTTGTAAGCAGTTCGTAAAATATAAATAATAGACTACTGAAGTGTAATATAATGATACATACTTATTAGATTCAAAATAATACATTAATTTAATTCCGTTGCTTATAAAAAAGTTCTACAAATCATGTACCTACCTAATTATACCAAAATTATTGGAATATTTTGTGACCCGTGACTTTGTTCGCGACTGCTGCCCCATTTATTCAGCCTATTAGATAAAGTATGTACACCAGACTAAAAGGAACCGTACCTATGTTCAAAGGTTCCTTCCTGTACATTGCAGGTTTAAGTTATGTCGATCTAATGTTAACGGTAATGATGGTCTGTAATTGCTTAAGCACTAATGACCCGAAAGTGTTAAATATTTACGGGACACTTTTTAAATTATCTACTTTGTAACAAAAAAAAAGGGTTGAATAAAGTCGGATTGTGCATTAACGAATAACGAATAAGTACGCATTTCGACTTTGATCCTCCTCTCCCAAGAGAATCGTCCTGGATTTTAATATTTGCAAAAAATATCCTGTATTCCGAAATATGAACACAATTTGTGTCCAATTTCATTTACAGTTTTGTTATAAGTCAGGACTACAGTTAAATTATTTAAATTCAATATCCAAACCAATTCTATTTTTAGTTTTTGATATTAAATTTTTCTTACATTTATCTATGCTTCTTCTTTCTTTCTCAACTTCATTCTTAATCTAGTAAAGAATTTTGTTAAGAAATCCAATAAAAAGTTTTTCGAAGAACGTACAATGTAATTTAACATATCGTGGATACGTTATTTATTGCCTCGCGAGACACTCCATTCGACGTGCGTTCTGTTGTCTAAAGATCGATTGGAACCAAATAAAATACGTTCAGCAATTGAATAGCGTACCCCTGCCTAATGTTTCAGCGAAAGCGACACTTTTTCAAGCGAACGCCAGAACTAATGGCTTCACGCGTTGGCTTCCGACTTTCAATAAATGGTTCGCTCGCGCCCCAACACGGCTAATCTATCCGTTGGCTGGTTTTTCCAATTTCAAGGCATTTTGCTGGATTTAAGCAGCACCCTATTTCATCTGCTCCAAATTACGATGGTTTTTCTCGTGTGGTTGTGAGCTCCTTATGAGGACCTACTTTTTTGACTAGTTCTCCAAAATTTACGGAAAATGTCTCCACACTGCTATTAACATTACGTCATAAACTTCGTACTTTTTTACAAAAAGTTACCGCTTTAGCTACTCTAACCTACCTAATTTTAGTTGCTTATCATCTGAAAATGGGAAATGGCAGCGGACTGAATATTTTGATATCATTCCCTCATCGTGTCCCATTCTTAATATTACAATGATATTATATCATTAATTTACTTTTTTTTTATGAAAATAAAGACGACCACTCGGTGTGATGACGCGTGTGCCATGTCACCGGCGCCTAAACACCGACGGTCGTGGGTTCGGTTTCCGCTCGAAGTGGATATTTGTGTTTACACAAATATTTATTCGCGGCCTGGTTGTTTGGAGAAAGAAGACAAAGGCCGATGCCCAGCAGTGGGATTTTACAGGCTGAAGTGTGAAGCGTATGAAAATAATTATTTTGATATCATTAATTCTTTGAAAAATACTTGTTTTGAGAGTCCATATATGCAGAGAGCAAAATAATTACAAAGTTAAATTTGTATCTGGGTCCAAAAAAAACATTCCCTCTTTTTTTTACTTACACTAAACTTGAATTAGATCGTATGTTGCCGCGCTTATGAATTTTTGTGGTTGGCAGCACAACAGCTAATGTAATCAAATTAGCATTATAGCACGGCGCGAAGTAATGTGTTGGAGTCAACTGAATTTCATTTAATTATTTAAATTTTACATTTTTAGATATCATACCTTCACCTCAAATTCGAACAAGGTAATTATATTATTTTGCAATACCTAATTTTTATATTGTTTTACATGTTTTGACAAGTGTAAAAATTGACTTAAGTGGCAATTTAATTCGAGGTTATGAATACCCATTTTTTGTAGCTTATGTTCGATTTTATCATTCTCTTATCTAATATTGTTTGTCATGACAATACTATCTCCAATTAAATCGAGAAAAATTTGGGATCGTGCAGTAAGTAGTGGTAAGGCACTTGCGTAATATATTTTCTATACAAAAATTCGTCAGATAAAGATTCAGTTAAATAAAGACAAGATTCGTCATATTTAATTTATTTTACTTTTAAAATTTATCGTAAATTAGTGAGAACTAGTTTTTATGAATTTCCTATATACATTTTAATGAAAATAAATTAAGATTTTGCTGACTGATTCCATCTGATAAGGAATTTCACAAAAAGTCAAAACACTACGTTTTTGTTGAGCTAGCATTTCTTGCGTGAGTGTTGACAATCTAACGCAATAAATGCCTACGAGCTATGCCCTAGGAGATTATCGAAATCATCAGAGGGTGTTTCTTTACATACAAAAAATTGACAATTGTCATTCGGTTCACTAAAGCTTACTCCGTAAGAACGATCACCGTGATACGTATTTAAAAATAGGTATATTTATCTTTTATCGCAAGAGACTATATAACACCGATATTGAAAGTTATATGTGAACGTAAAGAGAGATAGGCATCTAATAAAAGTGTGCTATATTCTTTTTAGAGAGGTAAAAGTGTTGATTACTACGTATTATATTAGTATTATATTATATTAGTATTCTACGTATTATACTAGGCGATAATCTAAAATGCAATTTGCGACTTTATTCAATTTTATTACTAACATTTTTTAGCTAACTCAATTACGTGTAAAATGTTTAAATTACAAGCTCAATACAATGTTAGCGTAAGATATAGTTAACAAAGAGCATTTACGTAACTAGAATATAGGTTTAGGTACAAAATCGAGAATTGCAGCAAGCAGCCAAGTAATCCTCATGTTCGCTTGTGACATTGTTTTCTAAACTGTTTAATTCTTGGGTACTTGTGATATGGTAAAAGTGACCTTATTTATTTAAATTTAGACACTCCACGCAGTCTTTACTTTCAAACTGAAATTACTGATTCTTAGGAGTAAAAAATATCGTTCTCAGTGATTAAGAACAATGTCGTGATTAATTGCATGTTTCGGGAGGCAGTTGAAAAATAAAATCTTTTATGATTAATGAAAACGTAGTTATTTTAAACGAAACACACTAAAATTATTTTAAGCTGTGTTACTCAAACGTAGGTAATGTATATAAACATCGTAAGGAAAAGCGCATATCACAATATAATACAATCACAATCAAAACATCGCTAGTGTATTACATGCCAACTGTCATTAACTATAGCTGTTATTGTTCAATTAACTTTTCTCTCGATTTTGTGCAATTTTACTTTTTATTTCATAATATTAAACTGAAATATAGTGGGATGAATTTTGTGGTTCTGTTTGAAATGTATGTGCATATATTGATATATAATTATATAATGAACGTTTAAATTTTTTAATGATCTCTTTATTAAGACTAGTCGTCGCCCAGAGGTTCGACAATAATTAAAAATTTAAATTAAAGAAAACCAAAAACTTATGAAAATAAAGAACCTTTTTAAAAAAAGTTCAATTTGACTACAGACTTTGACAATAACAAATAGTATAATATGCGTGTGTAAGTGCGGTAGTGTGTATAATGCTTTTTTATTAAGTGTATATTTTATGCATAATTTTGAAAAAAATATTAGCATTCCGCACTCCTTCTCTATATAAACTATAAGTGTGCGTTTCATACTCCTACGTACGCGCAATTTCCGTAAAAAGGGGTACAAAGTTTTTGCTTCACGTATTAATATATTGATAGTAAATTGGAACCGTTTTAATCGAATAAAGTGTACTGAATAAGTCGAAAATATGAAATTAGGATACATTCATAGAATGTTTCGTTGATAATACACAAATTTACACTTAACCGGATCACTACTTTAACGTTTTAAAACGTACACGCCACCGAATTACTTTGAGAATTCCAAATGTTATTCGAAGAGAATATATTCGAGAGTTATGTAAGAAAGTTGCTTTCCGAAGAATCGCGTATATTCTTCGACGGTTATACTAACATCTCGCGTTCCAAAGTTTTGCTATTGGCGCCCGGGGGAATGTTTCAATGGAACAATTGAGGCTACATTCACCGTCTCAACCGTGCATTTTACAACTTGGAAAATCCACAGCTGTCTTCATAAATGTGGGCAATTAGAACTAACGAAAGTAGTGTATTTAAACTTCCACGTGGTATGTTTCAACACCTATTTTAACAAAAACTTTCCTTATAATCATTTTCTAAAACTTCCACAGAGCTGTCGTACTAATGCGATTAACAAGTCGATTAAGTTTTTGTTATGACAGTTTATGTTCCCATTTTTATATATAAGTACTGATACATGACTACGACTCATATCACGAGGTGAATAAGGATAAGGATAAAAATTAAAAATTCTTTAAATACGCATTATATTAGTTTGTGATGATGACAGATGTATTTCGAAAAACCTGTCTTAAATGATTCAATACATAATCAATATTCAAAAACATCAATACAGAGTTAACATCTAATAGACTTACTAATGAGCTAAGTCATTAATTAAAGAAAAATAATTTGGTGTATCAGCTTGTCATGACAACCATTGCAGTAAACAAGCTAGATCCTTTTTAATTGGGACTTGTTAGGTTACGTACTAAGCCATAGTTCCGTAATAATATTCCCCTTGAGCAAAGCATAAATCCTACTCCTTAGTCTCTACACAATAAGCACTATAATAACACGCTATCCTAGAGAACGGAGATATGAAAGCAGTTTAACCTTTAAATAATTAATTATATAGTTATTCTAGCAAAATAACGGTTATTACAACGTTTTAATGGATTATGTAACATGATACAAGATGCGAAGTATACATTCTTTATCAGAAGATTTAGCGAGCTGGCTATTATTACGCGAGCATTAATGTCATCTACTATATAGTCATGGAATATTAAGCATACTAAGCTGTCTCATAAAATATTATGAAGTCATAAACATATCTATCAGAATGTTCTTTTATAAATTAAATAAGACAAAGGTATCTGTATAAGCAAATTGTGGACATTGTAGATTTGTAAAATAATTGTGTTTGCTCGCAAACGAAAGAAACTGACTTCAATTACATCGACAAGTAATACAACGTGAGTAGACGAAACGAAAAAAGAATTATCAAAATCGGACTACTCTGTAAAAAGTTATGCGTGGTCATACCTTACAATCAGTGAGTGAACAATCAATCATACCCTGTTTTCGTGCCCTTAGGGTTAGATTTTTGTTTTCAATATGGGACCAATTTTGGGGTATACTCTTCCCAATAAAAAAAGAATTATCAAAATCGGACGACTCTGTAAAAAGTTATGCGTGGTCATACATAAAAAAAATATACGCGTCGAATACATAACCTCCTCCATTTTTTCGTCGGTTAATACGATGTAAATAGAAGCAGTTGGCGTCAAAACAATTAATCGTTATTACTATAAATAATGTAGAAAATAACATGTAATGATGTAAACATTTTTTAATCATCACAGTAAATGGTGCATCGTAGGACAGATGAATCCTTAGTCACGGGTCTGGAAACTTACATAATATATTCATTGACGCCCTGACATAAACAACCATTACATACCGCCTGTTGCAACTAGAAAGAAAGAAAGAAAACATTTTTATTAGCCTTTCTGGTTTTAAAATTTATGAAAAATTAAGTACGTAGGAAAAATTATAACAAAAATAAAAAATATATAATAACAATAGAAACATAAAAGAATACAATTAACAAAATGATAGGTAGCAAACACAAAATAATAAAGTAAAAAAAAAAAAGAAAGAAAGATTTCTGCCTCAGCAATGTTTTTGACAGCAAGAATTTGCTGCCAAAAATGCTGTTATTCTGGCAGAACCTATCCCAGTGACTTGAAGACGTTTAGGTACAGTAAGAATAACAACTAATGCAACTTTATTATTTTTGATTATTTAATTATGTTTTATTTATTTTTTACTTTTGTGTTGGTGTGCAAAAAAGTGTAAATATATAAATAAATAAACCATCTATATTACCTAAACCCTATGCAAACATTTGTCATGTTCGCAGATCAACCCGCGAACGCTAACGTCAGCCAGTGCAGTGACCATTAATGCACTTTTAAATTTCCACAGCCCGTTACAACGATCGGATAATATTTAGTAGTTGAAATCGTCGAGTAAAAATAAAATGTATTAGTTGTATTTAATGAACACCTAATAAACAAATAAAAAATCGATGTGATAGACAAGAAAAAATTCTAACAATTTTCTACTTCTTATTTTAATAAAAAGTTATGATGATATTTTATACTTAATTTAAATAAATTATTTAAATTTTACAATAATCGTATCTTCATGGAATGGTACCAACAATAATGTCTTTAGAATGTTATCTTTGAATCAAAATTATATTTCCTTAAATGAAACAATAACTGAATCAACCCTTTACAATATATTGGCATTGAGTTGTCTTATACAAGTTGATTCAGATGAATAGGAAATGTTTGCACCATTTAGATAATTCTCTTCCACAATAGTCCTAAATTTTTTCCCGATACTATCTACATGAAATGAAAAGAAGCCAGTGGTTGGAAGCAGATTGTGCCTCACAAAAGCAGACACTTTGACAAGGAATCATCATCAATCTTTTAAGTATTTTGTAATCATCACAATAAAATCCAGCAATATGTGTGCCAGAACGTCAATGGTGGCTAGAGATCTTTATTTTTTCTGGAATTCATGAAACTTAAAAACAAAAAGTGATACCGTGGCTCAAAAATCCGACCTCTTTTGTATGTACACACTTCAAGCATATCGGTAGTGATCGCTGCAGATGAACGAAAAATTTTAACTGAGTGAAGAAGTAAATCCAAGCACGTAGCTTATCACTTACTTCATTTTGCACCACATCTTTATACCAAATTTGACCTGTGTGGAATATCTTCAGTTGGGAATATCATCATCAGTAATCTCTATGACATCTGTAAAGTGGTAAGTATTTGACTGTATAACTTCGGTTTTTGTACTACGTACTGCACTCCGTACAAAAGTAAGAATAGCAGAAATTGAGAGTGATTAAAATTTTTTTTCATGGCGATGGTTCCGTCTTTATTTATTATTTATTTTATATTATTATTTATATTATTATTATATTATATTTAGTTAAGTATAGCCTTACGTTATCATTATCTAGGACTCAATTCATGATTTTTTTCTTAATAGATAAATTAAGAATTATTGTTTAAAATTGAAAAATATAGTGTCCCAAATAACAGCACAGTTTTATCCACGCTGAATACAAAAATAAATAAACTCAAAATAAACTTTTAATTTTACTTGAAATTTGGCCTGATGCCAAGATTTTGTTATTAACAACTTAAAGTTCCTATTATTTCATTTACTTTTTTAAATCTTGTATTTACAATGTAATGTTACGAGAAAAAGCTGTAACAAATAACTTTATTCCTTAAATAAGTATTTAATATATGGCGATGGCAGTATATAATGGAAAATAAATTTCATTCCCTATAAATACTTTGAACATTAATCACTTTTTGGTGAAGCACTTACTAGGAATGCATAAACATCGCGGCATCGTCTCCGTTTTATCGTGAGCTAGAGAAATGGCTGACAGTCGCGACCCCTGCCTAGATGTCGATACGTCAAAGCGATATGCCGCCACACTTGACACTTTAGTTTATTGGTCCATTCGCATGTCGTTGAACCGACGAGATGAACCGACGATTGACGAGAAGTATATTTCTTGAAATGTAAGAATATATGGATGTATATTGTATGTGAATATCGTATAAAAATGACTATAACTGATGTTCTAGTTGTTGTTCTGCTGTGTGGTTACGGCAGTAAAGAATATAGCCACCTCCTCTCTTCCCGTGGGTTTCGTAAAAGGCGACTAAGGGATAACACAGGTCCACTACCACCTTGGGGTGCACGTCGGTCACCTCCTCGTGGTGCACCCTGGGCAACGGGACGGGCAGCAGTATCGCAGTCGCGGTACTACTGCTCGTCGCGGCTAACGACTGACTCGCGGGGTGCGCTCCGGGTACTGGTCGATCCGTGAGCGCACTAGAGAGACGGTGTGGATGGGTTCGCTTGCCCGCCCTGTGGCGCGAAAGCGCGGTTTGCCGGCCAGGTTGTGCTGGCTCCCTGGAGCTTTTCTCGGTTGCTGGTGCAATCCGGCGAACGTGATGTGTGAGGGCCGGGCTGTGCTGGCTCCCTGGAGCTTGTAGCTCGGTTGGTGCAGTCCGGCGGACCCGTGAGGTGGCTGCCGGGTCATGCTGGGCTCCCTGGAGCTTTGCTCGGTTGCTCGGTGCGATCCGGCGTTGGAGGTCGGACGGGCCTGTCCCCAACGCCAAGATGCCAGGCGTTGGGGGTCAGGCCTTCCTGGCACATGAGTTTACATTGTTTTTGGCGTGAACTTGGGGAGTTCTATGTCCAGCAGTGGACTGCGATCGATTAAATATTTTCAAGGTTATTATTTAGTAAGTGAAATCCTAGATTAATGTAAAAAGTTAATTTTGAGTTGCCAGCGAATAATTAATGAACTTTAGATCGTTCATCATCATTGTAAAATGTCCACGTGAAGATAATACTCCATATTGTTTGTAAATTTTGTTATAGAGATCAAAAAAGCTTATTTAACTTTTATAGAATTTATTTAGTTTTATTGTTTCTTTTTAATTTTATTTAATGTTAAAACTTCTTACATTTTATCAAGTCTTTCCCAAAACTGGGGAACTTATACACACACTTTACATTATTAGTATTGTTAATTGCACAAATTGTTACACGGTGTAATCACTATTCTTTGGTCGCAAAAGAAAAACAATACATTCAAAAGTAAATTAATACAAAGAGTTTATAATTATAAATCTGCGCCTGAATTCTAAATTCAAGAAATATAGCTTGAAACTTTCAGTTTGTTATTAAGGTGCTAAACTTTAATGGAATTTCAATGTTACCAACCAATAGGTCTTCCGTAGATCTGTGGATCATTAGTTTGATAAAGTTACTTTTAAAAAGGAGAAAAGTTTCATTGAAATAAAAAATAAGTAATTTAATAAATCCCTTGCTATATTAAATAAAGTATTTAATAAGAATGAAGTATTTAAGAAGAACATTTTTTAACCAAAAATTTTACATTAAATTCAGTATTATTTTGTATCTACGGAAATGACAGAATATTTAAAAAGTAATTTACCAACTGTTTAACTATGTATGTCTACATCAACTTAAAGATCATAGCCATAACAGTAACCGTAACTTATATGTACTAACTTAATTAAATTTCAACAAAATCAAAACATACGAGTATTTTTAATTAACTCAACAATATATAAATAAAGCCAAGTTAGTTAATGAGTCGAGGAACATAAATCGCTACCAGACTATTTTAAATCCAGACTCAGGCAGCGAGAGATCGAGAGATATTTATAAGAGAGAAATTATTGTCTTACTTTTGATAAGCGACTTACTATCAGTTTATATATCAATATGCAAAAAATAATGGCCAACTTTTTCAACCGGCAAATTTCAATTTCACAGAGTAGTGTCTCTGAGACCCATTACCACTAGTCTTTGATATACAGTACCCTGTATGTACATATACTAGAAATGCTCAATGTTTAATAATTAGTACCTGGGTGACCGAGCCTAGTTCGGTATTTTTAGTATTTTTTTTTTTGTTTTTTTTTTCGGTATTTTATATTTTATTTTTATTTATATAAAAAATCAAGAGTGAAAATAGAAAAAAAGGAAAAAAATAATATATTGGAGACGGATTTGAACCATGGTCTTATCGGTTGAGCCCGAGCTACCGATTTCCCACCTGAGCATTACAACGTTATTGTCAGTTGTGAAATTTAGCTTCGTATTCTAATGATATTTTTTCATTGCCTAAAAACAGGGATAAAACGACATTTTTTTTAAATGAATCCTAGCTAGATCAATTTTTCGCCCCCGAAATCCCCAGCATATAAAATTTCACGAAAATCGTTGGAGCCGATTCCGAGATTCAGAAAAAATATATATATATACAAGAATTGCTCGTTTAATAGTATAAATATATATATATACATATTTATAATTCACAACTTAAGAACTAATTATTTACAGGTAGTTATGGTACAAATCATGTCCGCGTGGAATGGTGCCAAGAATGCTGGTAGCATTTTCCCGTTGAATCGCTATGCCAATTCTCTGGGCAAAAAATGCCTCAGCCCTATAGTCACCAGTGCAGTGGAGGCAATAAGGCGAGGAGTTATCTCTTTTTAAAAAAAATTGGCACTGCTACTCCAAGGTCTAAGTGTTCTTTTTTGTTGTTGGTTTTGATGTAATTTGGAATTATTGACTAATATTTGTCCCATTTTATTATGTTATGTTTAATTCAATCTGGCTATCCAAAACAAAACACACTGTCAAAGTAAACAGCACTAAACTTGTTAAAATTGTATTATCTCGGGAAAAGGTTGTTCAATTAATATCACAGTTTATATTACATTTGTTTATTAAGTATATATAGCACCTGAAACACGCGTGACCAGAAAATATAAAAGTATTTAATATTTTTACACGCTCGATAAAAAACGATTGAATATTAAATTTTAAATTTAATACATACATTAAGAGAAATTGCACATATCAGGCTCATGTTTCATGGATTGAAATTGATATTGTACATTTTTATTACATTCGTAAATTGTATGAAAACAAAAGTGTTGAAAATAATTTCCTGCGAACAAAATTATTTTCGGATTTAGTTTAAGTTAACAAATGGTTAGCAATGATTTGTTTGTTTTTTTTTTTTGGATATGTTCATTCACTCGTATGTCTGTCTGTGAAAGACGAATCTGTTAAACAGATTGATGGATTCAGTCTGTAACACCTCACATCTCAGCAAAAGCCTCTTTCTCTATAGGAGGAGATATTGAACGGATAGAGTTATAATTTATTATGCATTAAACGTATACGTTATATGCATTAAACGTATTATAATAATAATAAAGACGACTTCAATCATCACATCGATAAATAATACTTTAATTAAATTTAATATGAAAGAGTTGCTTCGTTAGCAATGTGTTACATTAATCTATTGTAGCTTGAAGCGAGAGCTTCAGAGAGAATCTCTGACTTGTACAAAAGGAAAGGTCAGTAAGTATTATATTAATTACTTACCATTTTCTTCAATCCATACGTTTTGTAACGTCACGTTTATTCATTAAACTTGAAATAAAAATATCAAATATGATTAATTTTAATATTAAGTAAAACCTTACCTTTGAAGAATAATTTTGAAATCCAAAAACAACTTAAAAACAGTTCACAAGAATTGCACTTTTACGTAGATAAGTGTTAATAACCACTGGTTTTTAGCATAATCTTATCGATAGTAGAATCGTAGCGCGGTACAGTTACAACTGCGTAGCGGCGTAGCACAAGTTTACGCAACGGGCTCTCGAAGGCGACTAAGCCGCGCGCCGGCCGCTGCATAACTCAATCACAACGTAGACACATAGATGAAGGCTTCGTTCCTGTTCCCGTTGTTTACTGGCAAGTAATATAATATGTTATGCAAACAACTTTTTAATTTTTAAAAGTTAAACAGTTTCATTTGAAATTGTTTTACACTTTAGTATCACTTATATCACTTATATTCAGTATATAGTAATCACTTATATTTTACTACGGGAATTCTTCTTGCTGTTTTTTATATGCTACAGAAGAAGTTTGTGTATATGTGAAGTATGAAGAAGACGTGTACCTATCAGTTGCTTTTTGCGTTTTATAAGCATAAAAATTATCGTTATTCCTACAACAAAGATTGTAAATTAGGTTAAATACATAACAACAGTCTATCCGACACTACGTTGAACCAAGACAAATGAAATTCCATTACTGTATTAAACCAAACCTCAAAGCTATGGTTCGCTTTATAAGGAATTTAATAATAAAGAACAGAATATTATTCAATTTTTCCTAAAAACAAAGATGGAGCGAGAAGAAATCCTGTTTCCACCTGGGGCCTTAGGGGTTAGTCGAATTTATTAGCATTCAAATGATTTATAACTAGCGAGTGGCAGCTGAATATTTTCTGATTCGTCTTAAATTAAATTCTTTCTTGCCTTTGACTGGATTTCATTAAAGGTAACGAAATGCTTCAAAGATGAAAAACATAATCGTAGATACCTTAAAAGTGTGACGTCATTTATTCAGGTAATGTTATTCAGGTAATATTACTTATGAATTATGCATAATATCGTACAACCAAAACGTTTTTATATTTTGAAACTTTCCCTTAAATGTGTATTACTTATCATGTAAAAATCGAAATAAAAAGCGAAAAAGTGAAAATCCGACTTCAATTACATCACAAGCAATAACAACGTAAGTAGGCGAAAAAAAAATTGTTAAGTAAATACGTGTTATCAATAATGTTAATAATGTCATGTTATAAAATGTAGTTATCAGATCTCAATCAAATTTAAATGGGAGTACAAGACAAGCAAGCTTTAGATTAAAACAAGAATCATCAAAATTGATATACCCAGTAAAAGCTATGCAGAATAATACAACGAAGGTCGACAAAAAAATAGTCAAATAAATACGCATTATTATACTCCGTCCAACTGTTTATTATCTTTTTGACAGCTCATGCCTATAAATTACAGTTTTTTTTTTTTTCGGAATAACGTACTAAAAAATTCTACAGTAATGTCATACTTTATTGACGATTTGATTGATTGAGTGAAGTTTCCTGTGCATAACAAACAACCACAGACTATGAAACAGTTCTTGAAATAAAATAATCGATAATAAATCGATCATAATTATGATCGAAATAATTTTACGTCATGTAATTATTGTTTCTATAAATTTAATAAAAAAGGGAAAAAAATAGTATCTATGACTCCAAGATTGATTATTTGCAAGGAATTAAGTCGAAATCTTGGAATTTAATTTCAAACCAAGAGTAAAGAGCAATAACTCTGTTCATTCATTTATTTATTTTTTGACGGCTGGCTTAAAATGTAACTATGCACGCGTTAGGTAGTGAAAGGAGAAGTAGCAGCTTCCATACAAAATTAACCCAGATCCAACAGATATGGAAAATATCTCAAAAAATAGATAAAAATGATTACTTCCGAACTTTCCACCTCAGATTGTCATCCTTACTGGCTAACATACTTAAAAATTGCTCCAAAGATATATTCAGGCGCAGATTACTAATACTCTAAAATATTACTTTTAACAATGTAATAGGTACTTAAAGACCAAAAATAAGGGGAAAAGAGATGTCATGAAGATTTAATAAAATCGGCCAAGTGCGAGTCGGACAAAGGCACAAAGGGTGCCGTAGCATTGACTAGGTAAACAACAGTATTGTTATTTTTATAGTTGATATATTTATAGTTGATTTTAATATCGGGCAAAAAGCGCCAAAAAGGTCACTATTGCTTTATGAACCCCAAAAATATTTTTTTATTTTAATTTTATTATTTACTAGCTGACCCGACAGACGTTGTCCTGTCTTAACTTTTGTATGGAAATATAGAAAAGTGTTGTTTTTAGGCATTTTTAGGCGATTTTTAAAATTTTTCTCTCCATAAGAACCATCCTCGTACTTCACATAATGTTATAAAAAAAGAATTAGCGAAATCGGTTAAGCTGATCCCGAGATCTTCGCTTAGCAACACATTCAGCGATTCATTTTTATATATGTATATAGAGATTGTTAAAGTAAATGTACAATTAAGTATTTTGTGAATATTTCAAGTACCTGCCTGTTACCATTTATTGATATCGAGCAAAAATAGGCAAAAAAACGGGTTTGTTATATGGGAGCCCCCCCCCCCCTCTTAAATATTTATTTTATTTTGTTTTTAGTATTTGTTGTCATAGCGGCAACCGAAATACATAATTTGTGATTTCTAGTGTCTAGCTATCGCCGTTCTTGAGATACAGCCTGGTGACAGACGGACGGACAGCGAAGTCTTAGTAATAGGGTTCGGATTTTACCCTTTGGGTACGGAACCCTAAAAAATGGACACCTGTGACATTTTAAGTTGATTTGCAAGGAAGGTGTTAATTCAAAAAGGAAAGTGTAAATAAAAAATAAAATAAAAACTTATTTATTCCAGTTCTACATCTATTAAAATATCATGTAAAAAGTGCGCCGGGTGGTTAAAAACATCTTCATATCTCGCCCAACCAAGATAATACAATATAGTCATTACATGGGCGCAGACTCCCAGTGTCCTGCGCCCATGTATACATGTACAACAATATTGTGTTACCGCAGATCTCCCTTCAACTCTAGGATTATATAATAAATAAGTTCGGTATATATTGCTCCGGACATGTCATGACTGAATCCTACATCTAATGAGGACATTATTTTCTTGATTATTAATATTTATTTCTTCTGGATGTCTGTAACATTCAATTTCGAATACACCAGTTCTATTAATGTGTTCACAGCAGTAAAGTAGCACGCGTAGGCACAACTCTTTTGTTCGGTCAATCGATAAAAACCAATTTTACAAAATAAATCAAGATTATATGATATGTAGTATTTTAAATAACACTTGTTAAATAAGTTATTATAACAGTAGTATAACTATAATTCCTATCATTAAAAAACTATAGTAATCAAAAGTAATTAATTATACTTAAATATTTTACCCCTGAACTAATATTCAGAGCAATTTTTCAATGTTATAGCCAGTAAGGATGACCACCAAAAGTATGTCATTATTTTTTACGCATTTTTAGCTATTTTTTGAGATACTTAACATTGTTGTTGGAAGTGGGTTTTTTTTGCTACTTCTCCTTTAACGTTAAAACGCGTGAATAAAGTCTAAATCAAGTTTGTATCAAGAGTTATGAGCAAATATACTTGAAAAATCACATACCTACTTATTTATGTAACGAACTAACTAATAAACGAATAGTTAATATTTTTAAAATAAAAATATTTCATTAAATCGATTTAAAGTTCTTCTTAAATGAAATCTATTATTATTTCAAATCGAATCAATAACGTGTGAGGTAGTCACTAATTTCGAAATTTTTTGAACTGTCAAAAAGATAATAAACGGTTGGACGGAGTATAAATATGTCGAAAAGTACTTGTAAGGGCCTATACAAACCACGTTTTTTAAACGCGCCGTCGACGCGCGTTTGTAGCGATACAGACGCGATACACACGCGAGTCAGACGCAGCCTGTAGACCTTTGCACACCTGTATAATAAAAACGCGCCGTCGACGCGCGTTTTTAAAACGCGCTGTTGACGCGCGTGTGTAGCGATACAGACGCGATGCAAACGCGCGTGTGTATCGATCCAGACGCGCCAGTGCCGCGCGTTAATTGTATCGATACACACGCGCGCCGGTGCCGCGCGTTTGTATTGATACAAACGACAACAAACTGCTCTGTAGGATAAAAGCGCGCTGCCGACGCGCGTTTTTAAAACGCGCGTCGACGGCGCCTTTAAAAAACGTGGTTTGCATAGGCCCTTAGATCTCAATTAAATTTAAATGGTACCATGACAAAAAACAGATTTTGAATTTAACAATAATAATCGAAATCGGTAAATTTAGTAAAAAGGTAACATAAATAAAAAAGACATATGAATTATAGTTTCTTTGTGGTGTTTATACTTTATAAATAAGAAAAAAAAGAAATTCAATTCCTTGAACGGAAGTTTTCATAAAAACCTTTGCAAGAAACATTGTTTCACAAGTTTCTCTACTGCGATCTTTAACGCTTCCCTTTAAAAAATATAAGGATTTACCGTTGCAATTGCATAGAAGTTTTGTGAAAAGGCCGTTCGTTCGAGTTTAAATATTTAACGAGGGTCGCGTAAAAGAACAAAGCGCATACCGGATTTAGTGCTACCTGTCTATCGTCCCTGTAAGGCTTAGTCATTAAATCCAGCCGCGTTTTATACCGACTGACTTCGTTAAAGCCACAGGACTCTTGTCAAAGGATTACATAATAGTTCCAGCAAAGCAGTTCACACAGACTTAGAGCAGATATTGTAAAATTTATAGTAAGCTAACAAATATATAAATTTAAAAGAAAAAAACATAATGTAAGTCCAATAAACTACGCTTTTGTTGCGCTGACCGTAGCACGTTTGATCCCCGCTCATGACAATCAATTGTATAGGCTATGTGGATATTTTCCGTGGTCTGGAAGTTTCTGCCTGTATATTGTGTTTGTGTTCTTACTTTCACTTTGATTGAAGAGTTTTTTTTATTATTATTATTTCTATGTGCACACGAATTCATAGGTACCTATGGCTAGTTTTCAATGTTACTTTTAGCGTTGTAAATTGTTAAGAGTAAATTGTTACTACTTTTCAGTCCATAAAACAAACATGTACACAACGTACCGTAGCATCAGTTGAGACAGAAATACTAACAAGGCCCTAGTTAGCTGCACTTCTTAAATACTACATGAAGTTACAATAAATTCGATGGACAGTGCATTAATTACCGAGGGTCGTGTCTTTTCATTTCTTCGAAAAAGAAACCTAAGCTTTCAAAGACTTTCTACAATATCTTTCAAAACAAAAACGTTCATGATTAAAACTTTTGAAAATATTAACGGTTCGACAATCTCAATTTATTACTTAATATTTGCCGCTCAACCTTTTCAAATAAAATCATCATCCAAAAGTTAATGGTTAAAAGGGAATGGGATTTAATTGTAAAAATTTGTATTGAAATACGTAATAGTCAGAACTTATTTCTAAAGTTATAAGATGTTTGCTTAAAAAATAATATATCTATACTAATATATAAAGCTGAAGAGTTTGTTTGTTTGTTTGTTTGTTTGTTTGTTTGTTTGAACGCGGTAATCTCTGGAACTACTGGGCCGATTTGAAAAATTCTTTCACTGTTATATAGCCCAGTTATCGAGGAAGGCTATAGGCTATGTGTCATCACGCTAAGACCAATAGGAGCGGAGTCCACGCCGACGAAGTCGCGCGCAGAAGCTAGTATTGCATAAAATTACATAGATGTCAAAATTTATTTTAATATTTCCAGGATCTTATCCAAGAGTTGTAACTTGCAGTTTGCTCTTAGGATTTGTGTAATGAGGCGCTTACAGAATCATGGTCTCGTTAAGAGAGAAGCGATGTATAGTTATTTTAAAATATTCTTAAAAAGTATTTTAAATCATAAAACTAAATTTATTTTGTACTAGCTGCTGTGCCCGCGACTTCGCCCGCGTGGAATTTAACAAAAAAGTTATTGTTTAATTCGCAGTTATTAAAAAAAAATCTAAAATAAAAGTAGCCTAAGTTACACCTTATTACATCAGCTATCTGCCAGTGAAAGTCCCGTCAAAATCGGTCTAGCCGTTTCAGAGATTAGCCGGAATAAACAGACAGACAGACAGACAGACAAAAATTGTAAGAATGTTATTTTGGTATATGTAGCGTGTATATCATAATATGCATTTAGTAAAAAGCGGTTATTTTAATATTACAAACAGACACTCCAATTTTATTTATTTGTATAGATGACTATCAACAATGTTAATGATGTTTAACCGACTTCCAAAAAAGAAGGATGTTCTCAATTCGTGTGTATTTTTTTCTATGTATGTTACCTCAGAACTTCTGACTGGGTGAACCGATTTCAATAATTTTGGTTTTAATCTAAAGGTGGTGTGTGTTATATAGTCCCAATTAAATTTAATTGCGATCTAACAAGTAATTTTTGAGTTATATCTAATAATGCGTAAAAACTTGACTATTTTTACTTTTACGACTTAACGTTGTATTATACCGCATAACAGTTCACTGGGTGTACTGATATTGATAATTCTTGTTTTTAGTCAAAAGCTAATGCTTGTCTTGTGGTACCATTTTAATTTGATCGAGATCTGATAACTACTTTTTGAGTAATCTTTGATAACGGATAACGGGTTACTTGTCGATATACTTGAAGTCGTTTTTTTTTTTCGTTTGCGGGCAAAACAATTATACACAATACTATACCGATTGTATTTGATTTACAACACAAAAAGCCTGTACCATGAAAGACATTTGATATCTAGTGTTAATACTTGACATGTAAATAAAACTTACAATATAACATTCTATTTGAATACATTTTTAATGAATATTGAAGGCAATAATGAACGCCACAATAACGTACGTGGGCACACATTGTGTGCCTTTGTTTTACGCCGAGCTTCATCATTATAATATTTTTCACTGCAACAATGTCTAATGAGTAAACTGTCTACATATAAACTGGTCAATTCCATAGTTTTATTGTGATTTTTTATGATGTGCTTAAACAATTGTGAATAATGATATAAAAGAATCTTATTTTACAATAATGAATGCAATGATTTTCTATAATAATATCAATCACGATCACGATTCAGCCTGGAATATCCCACTGTTGGGCAACGGCCTCTTCCCCATGTAGGGGAAGGATCGGAGCTTATTTCACCACGCTGCTCCAATGTGGGTTGGCGCCTGGCGGATATGTTCCCTACTATGAGTAACCGGGACCGACGGCTTAACGTGCTCTCCGAGGCACGGCGGGGAGACCCACAAGGACTGCACAAACACCCAGACCACGGCAAACATCTGTATGGCCAATACAAATGCTGTAGTGTGCGGGGATCGAACCCGCAACCGCCTGCGCAACAGCCAATCGCAATTCAGTGCTGTGACCGCTGCGCCAACGCGGCGTCATAATAATATAATAACATATAATATTAAATAGAATATTTATGAAAGACTAATTAATATACTTAAAACCCAATTCATAATTAACTGTAATTTGCTTTTGTACAAAAAAAAATCGTTTGTACGAAATACGAGTTACATACATATTATCACATCAAGAGCCAGTTTTGCATGATCTCCGGCAATATTAAACATACCGCTGGTATAAACGGTAGTTATAGGTAGAATCATTCGTATAAGAATTTCGGAGGTCAGCTAAACATTGACGAGTTCCATAGTAGAAAACATCCCAGGGCAGCGGAAATAATGACATCCGTTCTGTAATTGGAATGGACCGGAATATAAGAGCCAGTGACGCGTTCATACACACTAATATTATTTCTATTTCGCATACAATATTAGAAAAGAAAATACTTAACACTTAACGATTAAATTTTATTAGAATCTTTGAATCGGGTGTAAATACAATTTATATATTTTATGTATCGTAAATATATCTACATCGGCATCGGTGTAAATTAAAAAATTAGTCTATACTTAATATTATAAAGAGGTAAAGTTTATAACTTTGTTTGTATATACGGGGTAATCTTCGCAAATACTGATCCGATCATGAAAATTCTTTCGCTAACAGAAAGCTAGACTATTCAGGAGTGACAAGATAAAAGGAAAAAGATAAAAATATATAGATTTTAAATCAGCAGGATTTGAACCTGCGCCCTCTGACGTGCCATGTCAACAATTCAATCTAATCAAGCATTATATTATTTGCCTTAGAAATTAATTGGTGATTTTAAAACATTTATATTTATCTGATTTGCTGAAAATAGTGAGAGTGTATTGGAACATATCAAATTTCACCGTACCCTTCTTATGTGAAATGGATTATAACGCCCAACGACGTGGGCACGGGTCGGCTAGTAATTAATAAAATATGGATGAAATTTTAGAAGAAATGTTTCTTAGACTTTAAATTTAAAAACATGATGAGTTTTCAATTTATCATTGGAGAAGTTTTTCTTTTCTTGCAAAAATCTTCCTATGAATATGATGATCACTATTTTTAGGTAGAATAAAAATTACAAGGAATTTTCGAAGAACCATTGGGCACTACGGTGAACTCAGCACGAGCAGGAAATAATGACGTCCGGAGGACTACCCCGTAATTGAAACATGCCAGCCAAGGGCTGAAACCAGTAAATTACGACGGAAAACGAATACGTACAAGGGAAATCTTGTTTATTACTTATTTGACAGATTACCGACGCATTCATTTTTAAACTGAATTATATTGCACTACAATAACATATACCTATGTATATACTCGTATCATGCATTAGGACACTTTTTGTAATAATAGCTCGATTGTACGGTAACTACATAACCAACAACAGTCTGATTTCAATCATATTATTGTTCAGAAAATTGCATTTTGTTACAACAATTTGTCTGTCAGAAAATAAAACAACATTGTTGCCAACTGAAATTGAGAAAATGCTCGTGTATCGCTATCGAAGTTTTAAGTCAAGCTTGAACTGAAATAGTTTTTGAGTTAAGCGCTGTATTTAAGCGACGAAAATAAAAATTTCCATCAAGTTGTATTTGTATATGCGAAGATAATTCTCCCAAAAATAAACAAGTACAAATATGTCATTTGAAGACTACTGGCCTTGTAATGATTATATTGATCTTTAAGCGAATACTATATTTTATTGGGACAAAACCATCGTGAAACACAATGACACATACTAGAAATGTTCACATATTTTGACCACAATTTTTACTGGGACTAAGGAATGCACTTTGTAGTGAACAGTGGTAGTTAATAGACATTCTTCTAAATACGTTTTTGCCCACTTTAAATATCAGTGTACCTCAAGAATATGTTTCTCTTCGCAAAACAATATAGCATACAGCAAAGGCAAACCTTTATCTAAACCAAGGATGAGCAACCTTCGGACCGCGGGCCGCCAGCGGTCCGTTAAACATGTTTATGCGTCAAAATAGTGCCAAATTTCTCATTAAAAATTTCAAGTAAATCTTTTCTTTTCTTGTTTGTTTTTATTTGGCATTAAAATTTGTATGTGTAATCTTTTTTTTTATATTATATATTTTATTATATATATTTTTTTTATTATATTATATTATAGTACATATAAAAGAGATTTCCACCCATTGAGTCATCACGATATCTCTGGAACCATAAGCCCTAGAGACTTGAAATTTGGTAGGAATATTCCTTTCGCCGAGTAGAGGTCAGCTAAGAACGGATTTTACAAAATTCCGCCCACAAGAGGGGGTTGCGGGGGTTAATAACATAAATGGCATAACAACGTTTGTCATTTGGGTCAGCTAGTATTTATTATAAAAAAGTTTCTTAAATTATTAAAACGAGTTAATCTATGTCCGGCCTGCTAAAAAAAATTTAAATTTTTTTTTTCCATTGATTAAAAAGGTTGCTCACTCTGGATCTAAACAGATGTTAGCACTATTACCGAAAGATATACATATGTCGTATTCCAGATTCAGAGTAATTGATATTCCAGTTCAAAAACCTTTGTAGAAAGCTATTAGTACTTTTGAGAAAATGTTTGAATCGCGGCACACTGGCTCATACAATTTTAAGCTACTTTTTTTGTTTTAATAACATCTATTTCGTGCTACTTAACAATGAATAAGTTATGATACAATGAAAGCGGCTAGAGCGTAGTGTGCAGAATATCTCTTAATTAAATTAATGTCTCACAAGGTTCGTAACAATAGGTTTAACAGTTTTTTTGTGAAAAATAATAAATATCTATCCATAGGTCTATCGTCACAAATATATGCATTTATATCAAAAGAAGTTAGTAGAATATAAACCTGATGAATTATACTTTTTATTTCATTTAGTTATTGCTAACGAATATACACTATACATAATTATCTGTAAGGGTTAATTTAGTAATAGCTCGGGAGCCAGGTACAAATTCGGTCAATCATTTCCTCCCAATCGAAACTTCGTAACATGAATAGGGGATTTTTTTTATGAATTTTCGTCTTTGTCAGCTGACAGACGACTCCGTGGGTGGTGTGGGCAGTGGCAGCCTCCCAAACATCGAGAAAAAAAAGTTTTTAGTCATTTCTGCCCACCTTAAAATTTGTCAGATTATAGTTTACCTAATATCTTGAAGGAAAAATAACGTCAGCTGGCATAACATGGTTGATTATACGTCAGCTGGCTGCTTGAACATGAAAAAAATTTTTTTTTTCAATGACTTCCTCTCAACTAAAAATTTACCTACTGATTGTTTACATGCTACTATGAATGAAAATTAACGTCAGCTGGCTGTATCGCGGTGGAAAGTTTATCAGCTGGTACCTTGAAAGATGTAAAAAAAAAATAGTAATTTCCTCTCACTTCAAAATTTGTCAGATTATAGTTTACCTAATATCTTGAAGGAAAAATAACGTCAGTTGACCATAACATGGTGGATTATACATACGTCAGCTGGCTGCTTGAACATGAAAACAAAAATTTATTTTTCAAAGATTTCCTCTCAACTAAAAATTTACCTGGTGAGGTTTATATGCTACTATGAATGAAAATTAATTATGACGAAAATTCATTAAAAAAATCCCTTATTCGTGTTACGAAGTTTCGTTTGAGAGGAAATTGGTCATGTCAACCTGTCACTGACTCCCGGGCCATAAGTACAATCGTTAGAATGAAATTATTTAGAGGCGTGCAAAGTGAATAAAAACTGTGAATAAAGACTGAGAGCGTAAAAAATTTCTTAAGTAACTCAATTAGATATTTTAGAATTTCCAGATTTTTAATGGGCAAATGCAGTATTTATGAAGGTACTCGTTATGCCACGTTTAAACAAGTTTCTCTCTTAATTAGTTTAAAACATCGTTAAAATGATAACTAAACTGTCGTAAATATCTTCGCAATTAAAAGAGTAGTTATGCTTCTATTACCTGCCATCAAAAACTTTAATTACTTACCCCCTCTAAGTTTATTTTACTGCTTACAACTTAAATGTGTCTTTCATTAATAACTACCTTTTGATGACTACAAATTTAACAGTTATGAAATAGATAAAAATCTTAGATAGCTATTATGTGAGTTGAAATTCGTTGCAGTGCGATTTACACACGTATAGCCTTGTTTAAAGTATAGAGCAACCAACTAAATTCGCACAGAAATGATACCATATATAATTTGACAACATATTGGTGTAGCGATCACAACACTGGCTTTTTCGCAGGTAGTCGTGGGTTCTATGTACACATACATACATTTGATAAATATATGTACAGGCTATACAGACGTTTGTCGTGACCTGGACGTTCGTGTTTGTAGATTGTAGATAAATTCAGACCCGATTTTTAAAAGTTAATTTAATTATTTTTTATTATGCATAACTTTTATCATTGCAAGATAAATAGCAAGCGAAGTTGCATAAGACTTACTAGTTAAAATTTGGGATAAGGCAGCCTATTCATAAAGTTTCACTCATTCGCTTAAAATAAGCACGAAGTACTACAAACATGTACAATAATAAATATATGTAAAAAATAATTTTCAAATCATTAACGAAACAGTTTATTGGATTCCTATCCTTCACTTAATTGGATTCTCCCAGAAAAGATTTATATACATACTGTTGCAATGAATGATAGTGTGAATGATTTTGAAAGGCTACTAATTTTTATTTTAAAAATTAAAATTGACGTATATCTTTATATAAACCTGTTTAACATCTCATCAATCGTTTTTTTATGTAACTTATAAAATTATTGTTATATGTTTTCTTCCGTTGGGATATCCAATAAATCTTTTGAATTATGATATGTGCAAGTGGAACTCTACCATAATTGTTACACCTAAGATTTAGTGATAGTGCGATCCCCGGTGCGCAATCAACAATTATTCACGAATATAAACGTCATGTCACAATGGAATTAACTCTGTTAGCTCGTAAACATGTTCTGACATTGATTTATGGCATTAATTCCACAATTCCGCGCCATAATCGTTAAACACTTGTTTTAATAAATACACCATACATTACGTACAATTGTATGTGACATAAATCAAGATTCAAAATGTAACTGATGGCACACTAATGTTTTGTTTTAGAAAATGTCATTGAAAGCGCAGTTACTGCTCTAATCACTTTAGTTATATTAATTTCGTAGGTATGTCAAATATTTCGTAATAAGTTTTATTAAAGAAAAATATGTTTACAACGTATTCAGAACTGAACTGTTTTTAGAATTTTCCACAAATGGTTAGAAAATTGCCAAGTGTTATTATATATTTTGTGTTTATAATGATGTTATTCTATCAAAATCATATTCTATAGCTAACGTGAAATCTAGAACCAAGTACCTACACGAAATTTTATATTTCGACGGTGCCGTAGAATAACGTACTATCTGCAAAATAGTCGTTTTACAGTAGAGCCGTTCAAAGTTTTAAATTGTTATATTTCAGAAACGGAAAAACCTGGCGCTTTTATACTTTGGAAAAATTTACATTAAGCCTGTGATTATCTATCAGTATTATTAATTATTTTGAAACAGTTTTATTTAAAAAGATAGTAGGGTCGATGTTTATATATAACGTTTTATAATGGACTTGTTGCTGTCACATTTACACATGTGACATTATTCACCGGAGGCTCTAAGGATCCAGATGCAAATGGAACGTTTTTTTATGAAACTTAAGCTAGTTATTTCGTCCTATATGCATATTCCAGATTTATTTTGAGCAGTCATTTTCATAAGTAGCGTGTCATAAATAGTATTTATTATTTTTTGTATAAAATCGATTAAAAATAAAACATTTTCATCAGTCATTTATTTTAAAAGTACCAAATTTATAATAATTAAAGATAAAAAATATCTTCACTTCTTTAAATCAATCAACGTTTCTTAAACTCACATAAAATACTAAAATTATCAGTCTCCAACATCACATTTTGTTCTTTCTTTGTATTTATTATAATTAGAACCGGTTAACACCAGCAGCGACCACCGGCTATTACGGGGCACTCTGAATACCCGCTTGATGGAATCTACTCTCCGACCTACGCTGCTCCAAATACTATGTGGCTCCGAGCAGTTCCAACTGGAGCTCCAAAACCGATTCAATTCGCTGGCGAAGTGGACGAGATGACCGACAACATGGTGAAGATGGTGTGTACACTGGGTCGCAAACACTTTCCGCCGAGGTAGTCAACGAAGCAGTCTAAAATTTCTCCCGAAGCCTTGGATCTGATGCGGCGGAGGTGCGAGTTGCCCGCTGCCCAAGCAGCTTCGCCAGAACAGAAGGCTTTGTCTAAGAGGATACGGAAACTTGTACGCCGAGACCTCCGCTGCTCAAATACGAGAGAGATTACTGCTCCGATTGAGCAGAATAGAAATATAAACTTTTTAACGCCGTCATCCACCGAGGTACCACGCCGGAGGCGGGGTCCAGGAGTGTGGTGGTGCTTCTTTAAGAGAGGCGACAAGTCTTTGTTGAAGAATTACAGACCAATCTCACTTTTGAGCCACGTCTATAAGCTGTTTTCAAGGGTTACTACGAATCGTCTCCACCCACCGGAGCAGGCTGTGCATTTTCCTCCGGCGCAGCGTGGGGTAAGACAGGGAGATGTAATATCACCGAAACTGTTTACCACTGCGCTGGAGGATGTCTTTATGACCTTGGATTGAGAGGAACGAGGCATCAACGTCAACGGCGAATTCATCTCGCACCTTCGTTTTACCGACGATTTCGTAATCTTTGTGGAGACGTCGGATGAGCTAGGCCGAATGCTGGCCGGCCTAAACGAGTCCTCCCGACGAGTGGGTCTCGGTATGAACTTAGATAAAACGAAAGTTATGTTTAACAACCAAGTGATACCGAGACGGGTATCGGTTGACGGTATCCTTTTCGAAGTTCTTCAGGATTATGTCTACCTTGGCCACACCATTCACCAGGTTGAAACAACTCAAAAAGGAGGCTGATAGGATGGTTTGGTTGGGCTGGGCGGCGTTTGGCAGGCTTCGTCGAGTCTTGCCTTCGAAGATGCCACAATGCTTGAAGACAAAAGTCTTCGAGCAATGCGTCCTGGTTGTGTTGTCTTACGGAGCCGAGACATGGACACTGACGGATTGGTCCACTAGTTTAAAGTCGCTCAACTTGCAATGGAAGGGGCTATGCTTGGGGTTTCTTTCAAAGATAGGATTAGAAATGAGACTATCCGCGAGCGAAAGTAATCGACATAGCCCACAGAATTAGCAAGTTTAAGTGGCAGTGGGCTGGTTATCTGTGTCGCAGAACCGATGGCTGTTGGAGCAGACGGATCCTGGAGTGGAGACCGCGTCTTAGCAAACGCATTGTGGGACGTCCTCTGGCCCGTTGGACCGACGATCTACGTAAGATTGCCGGTGTAGTCTTCATGGAGGATTGCGGAAAACCGGGATGTCTGGCGCGAACTTGGGGAGGGTATGTCCAGCAGTGAACTACAATAGGCTGAACTGACTGACTAATACGTCTTTTAGCTCTAAAGCAATGTTTTCTCAACCTGGATGTAATGGTGACGATGATGGGCTTACAGGAGTCTTTGAAACTGCAAAAATAATATAAAATATAAAAATTACAAAAATAAAAGAAAACAATTTTATTTGAATACGAATAAATTGATAATTTAATTAAGAAAAAAGCAATTTAAACCAAATTACAGTATTTTTCTGGAAGAAAAAACGTACCAATGTTACATATTACATCAGTTTTCCGCAAAAGAACGTTCTATCTTCACATATTACATCAGGATTTCCACAAAAGAGCGTTCTGTCTTCACATATGTCATCAAGATTTCCGCAAAAGAACGTTCTATCTTCACATATAACTCAAAAACGTCAGAATATGTCCGTGGTAAAACGACATATCACTACTTGTAACTCATACTTTAATATCAACAAATTAAGTTTTCCATTAGTAGTCAAAGATGTCTTTTACAATTTGATTTAATTTGCAAGAGCATTTTTGTAAGAAACAATGTAAAAACTAATCTCCATTAAATAACGTCACATATGAATATGAAACGCGAAGTTTGGCGTTAGTTAAGTAAATTAAAATAAACCACCATAGAATATAAAACAATCGTTAAAATGCAATTTTGTTATACATATTAATAAGGAATAAGATTAACTTACCGGGATAATTCGAAATTTCCTTGTTATAACCAGATATCTTTCCACTATCAAATTCTACTTCCGAATTTTTACAGTTGTTTTTCACCAAATCAAGGATTTTATTAGATCTGTTATTATATTTGGACATGTTTTAGTACTAATTATGAATACTATTTAAGAAAAATAACTTTATCATCGGCGAATGCGGTAACTCGTGCGCACAAGCTCGTTTTCCACTCAACAACGTAACAAGTGACTTTGGCTCGGCCAACGCGTGCTACCCCCGGCCGCGAGCTCCGTCACATATGCATCTAGTTCGTTATAATACGGAGACACAAACACATGGGACGTTGTTAGCCTCAGAATCTCAGAAACTATTGGTCGTAAAATTTTTTTTTTGCATGTATAGATAGATCTTCGACTCCTGAAGCAAATAATTAAATAAAATTGATTTCGTACTATATTCACATGTAACGTTATTCTACGGCACCGTCGATTTATGCGTACCTACTCAATAGTATAAAAATTTCAAGTAAGCAATGCGGTACAAAGAACCGCTCTGGTGTGGTGGTGCAAGTAATCGCCCAAAGCACCGACTGTTTGCGGGTTCGATTCCCTCTCGGGATGTATCTATTCTTGTTGTGGGTCTCTCTACCGTGCCGCGGAGAGCACGTTAAGCCGTCAGTCTCGTTTGTTATCATAAATACCTGATAGCGGTCGTTACTCATAGTTGGGAACATATCCGCCAACCCGCAGTTTAGAAACGTGGTGGATTAAGCTCCAATGCTTCTCCTATATGGAGAAAGAGGCATATGCCCAGCAGTGGGATGTTTCAGGCTGAATACTACAAATACGGCACAAGATTAAACACTAACAATTCACAAAGTTTGAGAACTGACATCTGTGTAAAGACGATGTTTGTGCGAGAAGCTTTGGAATCACTACAGTTCCATGGCACTATTTTCCACGCTCTTATCGCAGCACCTTAGTCGTTATATTCACTTTACGTATATTAACTGTACCTAATGATGCTGGAGCATGATATTAAAATATCTACTCGAAAATTGAGCTTTAATGCATCACATTGAAGTAAAACTCTAGTCAAAAATATGTTTCAGTGGATGTATAAATACAGATGTTATTATTTGTAAGAATAATAACTATATAAATACGAGTAGTTACGAATGTGATCGTGCCAACCACATGTGAGCAAGTGAGCGCTGCGGATTAATGTATGATGTGTCTTAGGTATATCTTAGAATATGTGTGTAATATCCATGTATGTTTGCTTTTCTTTTAACCTCCTGGATGCTAGCGTCATACCTATATTACGTAAAGAATTAAAAATTCGTCCTAGAGCCATCTGTGAATCGGTTACGGAACTAATCGTTTTGCAGTAGCTAGGTAACCTTTGTTAACTGGCAACACTAATTACAACACCGATTTGACTTTGACACATACGTCAAATGAGTTATTCTTTGTAGCGCCACGACAAAGATGTCTCTTCGCTCAGGTACATGCGGTAAGAAATCTTAAAATTATAATTCAATCACCTGATAATTCATAATAACTTTGCTTGATTTATATTGATAATATACCTACGTAACTAATAAACGTATTATTACTTCACATGGTTATCAACTTTTTGTTTTACGGCCAAAAACTTTTTAATGTCATACTGATACTACACCAGTTTTCAATTCAAACTATTACTTATTGTTTATGTCATTTATTTATTACATTGGTTCTCAAAGAGATCTTTTTACAGCCTTAAGCGAAGATGAAATTATATCACGACTCGAAGATTCGGACTTAGATCTCTCTGATAATGAAGAAAAAGATGACACTGCGTATACACCGAGACCTGAAGAAGACGAGGGATCAAGTACCTTATCTTCCAGCTCTTCAGATGAGGAAGCAGATTCACAATCAGAGGTCTCTTTGCAATCTTCAATAGTAAGGAGAGGAAGGAGCCGAGGCCGAAGCCGCACTCGTCCGTCTGATCGTAGGGGGCGTAGTAGCACTCGTGGGGGTATACGTCAAGCACCAACACCTATCTCCGATGGATGGAACGGTCAGTTTGAGCCTTTAGAAATTCCATTTTACCAACCCAGTTACAAAAAAGTTGAGACGGAGTCATGGACACCTGAAAATTATTTTACACAATTTATCGATGACGACATACTGATTAAAATGGTTTCTGCCACAAACCAAACTAATATACTTAAAAAAGGGAATAGCTTAGGTCTAACACTCAAAGAACTAAAGGTCTTTTTTGGAATTCAAATGGTTATGAGTGCAATTAATTTGCCAAAAATATCGTTATTTTGGTCTCTAAAATTTGGAATTAATGTTATAAAAGGGGCTATGACACGAAATAGATATTTTAATATAAGAAACAGTCTGAAAGTAGTATTTGATAGTGATGTCTCAGATGAAATTAAACAAAAAAATAAATTATGGAAGGTGGATCCACTTTTTCAATCTCTTTTACGAGGCTGCCATGCACAAGAAAAACCTATCCAACTAAGCATCGATGAAATGATTATACCATTTAGCGGGCAATGTGGAATACGCCAATATTGTCCTGGAAAACCCAACCCTGTTGGTCTGAAAGTTTTTATGTTGGCCACTCCTCAAGGCATTGTCTTAGACATGCTTCCATACCAGGGTGATACTACTTGTCCCGAATTAATTCGAGAAGGATATACACTTGGTGAAGCTTCTATTCTCAGTCTCTGTGAAACACTAATGAAAGGTCACCACATTTACTTTGATAGATATTTCACCACAGTAAAATTGGCTGATATATTACTGCAAAAAGGTTTTTATGCTACTGGCACTATACAAAAAAACAGGATTCCTAAAAACTGCCACCTCTCTGATGACAAAGTCTTTGCAAAGAAGTCCAGAGGATTTTCTGAAACAAAATGCAGAAATGACAAAATAGTAAACATAGTTCGCTGGCTGGATAACAAGCCAGTCATCCTTCTATCCACAATTCACTCAAGTGAAAATCAGGACCTATGTCGTAGATGGTCTAAAAAAAAGAAAATCTACGAATTTGTAACCAGGCCAGAAATAGTCAAGTCATACAATCAGTACATGGGCGGAGTGGACATGGCTGATCGCATGCTGTCTGTATGTCCCTCCAGATCACGGACCAAAAAATGGACAGTAAGATTTATTAGTCACATGTTGGATTTGGCAGTATGTAATGCGTGGTTTTTGTTCAAACAAAAAGAAACTGAGAAAGGAACAAACAAATACAAAATACCACAGTTACGAGATTTTAAGCTGGATCTGGGTACGAGTCTAATAGAAAAAAATGCATTATCGTCGGATTCAGAAAGTGTTGACGAAATTGACGAACTGCAGCCTAAGCACAAGAAAAGGAAAGTCATCATAACACCTGTACCGTCGGCAACAGTAAGACATCACAAGGCTGAACATTTAGTTGATTACAGTGACAAACAAAAAAGATGCCGATTTCCAAAATGTTCCAACACTACAACGGCGTTTTGCACTAAGTGCAAATTATTTTTATGTAGCACTCCAAAAAGAAACTGCCACCTAAAATTTCATCAAAAATGATTTAGAAAATATGCCAATGATAGTAAGAAGTTGATTTTATTTTAGAAGTTGATTTTATTTTAGAAGTTGATTTTATTTTAGAAGTTGATTTTATTTTAGAAGTTGATTTTATTTTAGAAGTTGATTTTATTTTAGAAGTTTATTTTAGTTTAGAAAAAGTTGATTTATTTTATAAGATATTAGAAGTTCATTAGAAGAAGTTAAAAGTATATTTTATTTTAGAAGATTTTGACCTTGTTCATAGTTATTGAAATTTTAATTACTTTTGTAAAGTATACTTACTTACAGTTCCTATTTTCACGTAAAGACTGATTGTTAGGTTTAAGAGTTCCTAATAGAGGCTATAATTATTATGACTAAATATTTTTGCTAATAAATATTATTTCATAATTTATGCATTTTTATTTGTAGTAATAAAATTCCAATGTAATACACATATGACGTAAGAGTCGCTACTGTTTTACTAACTGAGAACCAGTGTAATATATACATGACATTAGTAAAATCCATATTTTAATAGAAATATTTTTTTTTGTATTTTTTTGGCATAAACAGATCCATAATATAACAAAATATGTAAATTTTAATCCAAAAGCAAAACATTTTTTTTCTGGAATCCAGGAGGATAAGGGTATAAGTTATATAAAACGTGAATTTTATAAATAGCAAAATTAGACTCCATTATAATCTGTAATATAAATATAGCGGATTTTTTAATAAATGACTCAGATATTATTCTTACAAAGATGTAACTTATATATTGTTCGGTGTGTACATTAAAGTAATTGTGTTTGCTCGCAAACGAAAAAAACCGACTTCAATTACATCAACAAGTAATACAACGTAGTTAGATGAAAAAATAGTCCATACAGTTTTAAAAAAAATACCACTTCGGCTTCGATCTGATATAAAAGGATGAACCCATAGGTTCTTTTTTTTCTATTTTTTTACGACGTAGATAACAAAAGAGTGCGATTTCTTCTACGTCCATTCCTGATGACGTAAACGAACTGACTGTCGAGACGCCATGGCCACTCGACTTGGCGACCTTAGGATGCCAGAAGTAGCCAGGTCTGCGCCGCTGGCGACGTCGCCATGGCGTCTTAATGAGGCAGAGCACTTAATCTCCTCAAATGTTAAAGTAGATCGTTCTTTCATGATTAAATAAATAATATATTTTAATTTCAGCTCGTTACTGAAGCAGCAAAATATTATATCTGATAAAACCAAGCACGCTGCATTTACATTTTATTAAAAGACACAAGCAGAACAAAATTATACTATTACTTCAAATTTATTATTTACTATATATGAATTCAAGACGATATCTCAACATTTATATTATTACTATAAATATCCTAGCAATCACATGTAATAAGGAAAACGTGAACAAATGTAATATTGAATTCTTTTGGATAAAATATATATTTTCGGCATCGAAACAATATAAAATATGTAATCAAGTAGATCGTTTCAAACTTCAGTGCTGAACAAGAAACTCAATACATCAATGTCAAGGAGGAAAGCAGAGTGATATCCAATGAATGTTCGACGTAGGAATGTTGAGCGATTAAAAATCCCGCGGCTTCCCTCAGTCATATTTTATTATAGGAAAGATTTTGTGCAGTTAATTTTAAATTGTATCTACCTTGGAGTTCAAAATAGTTTTAAAATAATAAGTCGATATGATGATGAAAAGGAAACGAAATTAAAAATAATATAACATTACCAAGTTCTTTTTAAAAAGTCGTTTCGTTTATCTCGAAAATTAGGACTCCTGTGGGAGAGAATAAATGTTGAAAAATGTATTTTGTTGTATTTCATTAAGGCCTATTTCAATTTAATTTTTACTCTTTTTAGTAGAAAAGAGATATTTTAAATATAAATAGGTGTTAGATTTGTTAATTCAGAAATTATAGACATCGTAGCGCTCAGTGTCAGGTTTAAATAACTTAAAACCCGATATATACATACTTTGTCTAAAAGAGTGAATGAAAGAAATAGCAATCTCAGTTACAGCAATCACTGAAAATATACTGTAGCCTGGAAGGTACTGTTTGCTTTTTCGGAGTTTTGCATACGTCTAGAACCTTAGTTCTATCTACATTGATTCCAAAAGGTTTTATTCTGTTATACCAATTATATAGGTATATGATTAGGAGACTATATATTGTATTATATACAAATAACGTGTTTTTGATATTATATATCCTTAGTTTTATGTAATCGGAATTAGAACTGTATAAGGAACGCTTTGTAACGAATGTTGGCAAAATCGTCACTGGTAAATATATCTTACATATAAAGAATATAAATTTAGCTCATCATTGCTTCGTTCTAGTTTAACATATGAAATTATATGTTGTCACTACAAAGATGATATTGATAAATAATAATAGATTTCGTTTGCTTTCTAGCTATATTTAGGTGTAAGGAAATACAAAAATATCCTAAAAGGAAATTCCTAGCTGAAACATTTTGTCGCAATAAAATATACCTACAATGTGTCTAAAAGTAAAACTCCAATGCTATATATATGTTACCGGAAATGTATGAAATCTAGGAATTGTATACAATTCCTAGGAAATTTATACAATTCCGTAGCTATTTAGGAAATGTATAAAATATTGTTTCAAAAACTATTTAATACAAAAATTTCCTAGGAAATGTACACAATTCCTAGGAATTGTATACAATTCCAATATCGTATTAGGAAATGTATAAAAATAATGCTTTCTGTAATAAAACACTAAATCTCTTCTATGAATATTATTAGAATAAATATAGGATTTATATTTTAACCCTTTATAATTAACTACTTGAATGGCTAGTCTTCAGATTAAGACCCGCGTCGGTCTAATTTTGAAGTTAGATAGGTTAAGGTTATTTGGTAAGTCTTTAGATTAAGACCCGTAGACTGTTTAACGGCATGACTTTGTGACAAAAAAAATAACCCTAACCTATCTAACTTCAAAATTGAATATCTCAAATATTTACATTTCCGATTGCTATTTGGGCAATGTAAAAATTTCCTAGGAAATGTGTCTAACATGATTTATTTAACACATTTCCGTGCGATTTTAGGAATTACATACATTTCCTAGGAATTGTATACAATGACGGATTACATACATTTCCGGTAACATATACATCTCTATCTCTCTCTATCTCTATATATATATATATATATATATATATATATAAATCATCATCATCAATATAATTATATAAAAATCAATGCCACTTTTCGTTGTAATTTTATAACTCAAGAACGGGCTCACATATCCAAACCAAATATTTAGGCTTTGTTCGGACTATTTAGTAGATGGTTTATGTGAAGTTTGCACAAAATCGGTCGAGCGGTTCTTCATTTATCACATTTTTTGTAACAAAGGAGGATCATTTTGTTAATGGGGATTTTGCTGTCAAATTGAAACTTATTCAGTGTTGACAGTACGAGCATTTTGTTATGTCAATCATTTCTGTCATTTCATTTTGGACATGCTTCGATTAAAGCAAATTAATGATGAAGACAAAAAACCCAGGAATATAGTACATCACAAAAATAATTAACGCTCAACGAAGTGGGCACGGTACGGCTAGTATATAATATATATTGAGATTTGAGAAGGTTAGTAAGCAACTACAAATTATTAACTCTACCCGATACCCAAATAATCGTATTAGGATTTATGATAAAGTTATTATTTTCCTGATCTTAATACGAAAAGAGTAAAACAGAAAAAAACAATCCGTAAAGGATAAAAGCGTTGTCACCTCGGAACGTTCACGTTTTTGCCGAGGGTCCGTCGTAAAACTTTATTAGGCGCATTAAGGTCGTGGTTGAATCCTGTTTATGTAATCGCCTCCGGGAAACCTTTAGCAAGAAAAATATTAAGTGAAAAAAAGAACACATAATGTCCTTTCAAATAAGATTACAAATGGTTACGTGTTCACTTTTGACACCATTTACAATTTCTTTCCAAACACTCACACTTGAGTACTTTTACAGAAGGCAATATATCTAATAAAGCCAGCATTTAACTCACACGTTTGTATGTAGTCTTAGTACTCTTATCTGTTTCCCTTGTTGTTAAGAAATTGATTCCTGCCTATGAAAAATATTTGTATCGGCCAGATAAAACTTACACACATGTACATAAAATCATGTGTTTAAAGTTGTGCAATAAGGCTGAAACACTTATTGCACAACTTTAAACACACAATTTTATTTAAGCTAAAATATTTGTTTATTATATAACATAATATTTATTTAAAAAAAATTTTAACATAAATATTTAAACTATTTGTCACTGTTGCTGGTTGGTAATAAATTTTCCCTGCGATTAACTTCTCTAACAGGATTTTACAACCTTGTTTAACTTAAGAACAAAATTATGGTAGTTATTGTCGACCCTGATGTCTATTCGCTTCTGAATAATTCACTTAATACCACGCTTCAAAATCTCATTCAAATAATCACAAGTTCGTGACTTAAATACACAATGTAAATGTAAATTCAACTGTTCGATTAGATGGTGCACGCGCTCAACTTATAAAACGGTTTTTGTCCTATTTATTAAACTTAAATACAATAAAATAATATGATACATTCAAAAGGTAAAGTATACTCAAACCATTATGTAAGAAGAGTCAGTAACATGAAAACCAAATTGTTGAGTTTTATATCTATCGCCAGTACAGATCTTACTTTTTTGATACTGAAGAACTTTTTTATTAATCTATACTAATATAATAAAGCTGAAGAGTTTGTTTGTTTGTTTGTTTGTTTGAACGCGCTAATCTCAGGATCTACTGGACCGATTTGAAAAACTCTTTCAGTGTTAGATAGCCCATTTATCGAGGAAGGCTATAGGCTATATATCATCACGCTAAGACCAATAGGAGCGTAGCACTAATGAAGAATGTTTCAAAGTCGGGTGGTCCTATTCCACGGGGACGAAGTCGCGCGCACAAGCTAGTATAATATAACCACAAAAATAAGAAGCATTTAATGAAACTATCCTTCTCCTACATGGGGAAGAGGCCTATGCCCAACAGTGGGATATTACAGGCTGAATCGTGAATGAAAATATAAAATTATGCTTATTATTATCATAATTATTAGGTACCTATTATTGAATATTTATTAATTACTCTTTAGACGCTTTAACATGTTCCTGAAAACAAAACCTGTCACAACAGTTATACAGTGTGTTAATAAATGATATTATATTACACAGTGCAAATAAATACGAAAGCATTGGTATAGAGAGTATGCCTGGAATCGTATGATAATGCAAAATCCATTTATGATCATTCAAACTTTGCACACTATAGGATTCATAGTGCAAATTAATTCAATTACCGTGATATAACCGCATTAGGTAATAGACCAATGACATTAGTTACATATAATACTTAGATATAGAACATTGATGTATTAATAAATACAAAATAACATAATTATTTTTACGAGTCTATCGTAGATGTAACTATTACGTTCTACTTAAATTAGGTCATGTTTTTAATACCAAATTTTTATCAATATATCGAAATTAACTTAATGTTTTTTAGTTGCCTGGTTCATATAATCAAAAACGAACTATGACCTCGAAGGTTTTTTTGTATTTCAGTAAGTTAAACCACTAATGATGATCTGTTTTGATTTTGCCATTAATTCAGATATTTTAAATCAGAAAAATGTAAAAATTCATTTACAATACTATTATTTCATTTTCTTCTTGATAGATTTAAAGGCATCAGAAAGCTAAACGTCAAGTAGCAGCAAGTAATGGCAAGTTATTTAAACGTAACTAAAATCTGTTTATATCAGAGCAAACATCGCTGACAAGTGACACTGACAAGTGAGCTGTCACTATGCAACGTCTCACGAAGCTTACATGGATTTAAAAGGACTCGCCGTCATCCCTTGACTGATTGTTTCGTCCCGACCATTTCTTTTTAGACCCCACAAGGCTAGATAATAAATTCAAAAAATTATAAAATAACTGCCGCTCCTAATAATCCATCAATATCCGATATTTTTTTTCTATTCTATCAATATATGTTACATCTATATATGTATCACATATCCTATGCGCGACCCTTAACCTTGTTGGTCAAAAAGTTTTCTTTTCCTCCTGTGTCCAACCAAGTCAAAGTTTTCTGTTTTGTCATCGGTATTTGCGCGCCAATGTGTATACCTATCTCTGCTCAAGGAGTGGACGATAGTATATATGCAACGTTTATGGGGCTCCAGTGTGCAAGACAAGTCCCAAGTGACATTTGTAGTCATATAAGATCTGCAGTAGCACCTCAATTCGAAAAGATTTTTTCTGTCGGTATAGGACAAGTTATTGATTTTCGCTGATTTTTTTAAATCTACAGGTAGAAAGCTTAAAATGCTCTTGGAATTTTGTCCGGTTGTGCATTAACTTTCGCGTCAGCCTGTAATATCCCACTGCTGGACATAGGCCCCTTTCCACATGTAGGAGAAGGACCAGAGCTTAATCCACCACGCTGCTCCAATGCGGGTTGACGAATATATTCCCTACTATGAGTAACGATCGCTATTAGGTGTACCTACATGATAACAACCGGTACCGACGGCTTAACGTGCTCTCCAAGACACGGTGAAGAGACCCACAAGGACTACACAAACACCCAGACCACGGCAAACGGTATGGCCAACACAAATGTTTGTCATTGCGGGCAACCCGCAACCGCCAGCGCAACAGCCAATCGCAGTCCAGTGCTGTGACCGCTGCGCCACTGCAATCTTAGACTAATGTCTACAATACCAGTATATTATACCATTTAATATGTACTTCTTTTGTATATTTAATTTGATAGCTTCAAAGGTATGAACAATCAAACAAAAATAATAATGACAACTTTTTTACTCACTACCAAACGAGACTTTCTGGAATCAATTATTTTTAATGTATCCTGAAGTTTAAGGAAAAAGCGTACAACTGACACGCACTCATGTAAAAACCTTAACGACATATTATTTGTTATACTTATTATATTTTTACACAATATCAGTCGTATTTAAATAATTGTTTAACCTTTTGTATTAAATTTTATACAATAATGTTTGAGTCAAAGAAAAATATACTAGGGTGGCAGACATGGATACGGTCCTCCTGATAGTAGTCTTCAAGCAGTGTTGTGTTCCTGTTGGTGAATAAGGTGACCAGAGCTCCTGGGGGGGACTGAGGATGGGGTCCGCAACGCGCTTGCGATGGTTCTGGTGTTACAGACGTCTATAGGCTACGGTAATCGCTTACCATCAGGTGAGCCGTACGCTTGTTTGCCGATCTAGTGACATAAAAAAGCGGATACCGTAACTATTGGCGTAGTTATTGACGCCAGTGACACCAGGAGCATGCAGGCACTCGACTCTACCTCCGACCTTCCCCAGAAACTTTGGCTACCTTACCAAAGAAATACTACAATACTTTAGAGTACTTTTATTCGGCTATATGATTTTCTACAAGCTTGACATACTTTCCCACACACAACACAAAAGACTTTACCACTCTAAACGTTAACAAGAACTTAGTTACTTAGTGTCTACGAGCATTTAAAGCGCCAAAAATACCTAAAATTTATTTACTTCCGGTGAACTGGTCGAAATTAGTCTAAACTTTGGTCTACATCTGCTAATAAGTTTTCAAGTTGTTTTTGAACATAATTTTGTCTAATTGCTCTCTCGTACTTGGCATTAAGCCAAATACAAGTCGCAGAGAAGAGAGTATTTTAAATCACACGATAAAATATTAGAAGTATTTCGATTTTACTACTTTTAGCTTTTCTAGTAACTTGAATTACTTAATGTTTCCATCTTCCAGGTAATAAATTTATTTTTATTATTAAATTGAAAGACGTGTATTGTTATTCCTACATTACACAAATATAATGCATGAATTCTGTTATATTTATTGAAATCTCTTGTATGTTACGTCTAAACATAAAACAAGTTAAAGAAATAAAGGGTTTATATAAATGCATTAATAACAAAGGATTTAGAATTTGTAGGTCAATTTTATTATTCCTTGTGCAACGCGAAAAAACGGAAGGTCTACGAAGCTTAAACTCTCTATCTAGTCTATTAAGTTTATTTATTGTTTACAACATCTGATCACTTAGAAGTGTTAAATTAAATGTGTTTCATGTTATGTATATATTATATTGTACGGTATTGTATTGAAATGCATACCCCGTATTTTTTTTAAACTACCAAGACTTAGTTATATACAAAATTTTGTCTTCCTACGTCAACAGCAACCCGCACCTACTTGGCTGAAGATTTTAAAAATTGCTGTGTTTAGCACTTTCTGTTTTGTAGCTAAAATAATTAAAATATATTTAAGTTTTATAGTCAGTCTCTTTTTTACAGTCAGAATGCACATTTCTATGCTTTTGCACATAATTTAGGAATTGCATTTGTTTTTCTTTTACAGGAAGTAAACCATGAAAATCTATATATATAAAAGAGATATCGACCCATTGACTCATCACGATATCTCTGGAACCATAAGGCGTAAAAACTTGAAATTTGGTAAGAATATTCCTTTCACCGAGTAGAGGTCAGCTAAGAACGGGTTTTACGAAATTCCACCCACAAGAGGGGGTTGCGGGTGTTAATAACATATATGGCAAAACAACGTTTGCAGGGACAGCTAGTATTGTATAAGTGTTACAGCTATTTTAGGTATATTATTAAGTGCCCTTAAAAGAAGAACTTTTCCTTTTGTCTCTAAATAGACAACATCTTCGTCCTATGCAGAAATGGGTTTCTGGAAGAAGATGTCATCATTTTTAATTGAGAAAATAAACTTATGCTTTTCACCGACACAAAAACACTTAAATATTTTACAAAACAAATAAGGCATTTATTATTAGTTTAAACTATATAAAACAATAATCTGCATTGATAGCATGTATATCTTCCCAGAATCACACAAGCTCTCTCTTTGTAAGTTCGCTACAGACTGTAAGGCTGTAAGCGATTACTGTAGCTTATTGACCCGACCCTACCCCCGACTCCCCCCAGGAGCTCTGGTCACCTTACCTACCAACAGGAACACAACACTGTTTGAAAGCAGTATTATTTAGCTCTGATAGTATAGAATTATAATACCTATATAGGTATATAGTAGTGGGCACAAGATAGTTAACAATAATTTAATTAAGAAGGCAAAATCTTTTCTAACATTCTTTAACTACTTAAAACATGTGTTTTATAATTAAGAAAATTGTTTTTACAGTTTTAAAGTTCCGAAAACCCAAGAATTACCATATGAGATATTGATTGAGATTTTGTTCAATTTTAGTTTTCTAGCTTGACGAATCATATCCATATAATGCTGAATACAGGCTTGTTGCACAGGTTATTTGTTACAAAATTTCGTCTTTAATAATTTGTTAACTTTAATGTTAAGTAGTTATATTGTTAATGCAAGTAGCAAAACATAATGAATAATATGATCGCCTTACGGGTCATATTTTGATAACGCCTCAACATTGTTATCTTATGATAAATGGACTTTTTGGATGAAATTGATGAGGTTCTTTGTCAGTCGATATGACCACTAAATGTTTTTACTGAATTCGTAAAATAATACAAATCATTAATAAATATTATGCTGTATAATTTAAACTTCATTTCATTATTTAAATTCATCACATTTTTTGTAAATAAAATTTATATTTTTATTACAATTTTTTTTTTATTAATAGACAGAATAATTCCCAAAGAAAGGTATCAGTACATATTTTTAAAGTGTTGTTACATTGTTTAAAATATAATAATAATTGTTACAGAAGTCGAAGTAAACTAAACCGCCTGAAAACTTTAATTGAAAACGCCGCCTAAATACTTTGAGATATAACAAAACAAAATAAAGGAACTATTTTTCTAGGACTACAAAAAATGTCCGCTATGTAGCTGTCCTACTTTACCCATTCCAAATCCAAAAATAAGGGTGTGTTTTCACTGACGTGGAGCTGGGCGTAATGGAGCAGAGCAGAGCGTGAATTGACCAATCACACTGCTCGAAATCTCCACTCTGCACCAGTAAAAACTTTCAAAGAAAATATATGAACATGCTTCCCGAGCAGAACGGTGGATCGGGTAAACTTGTCTGTAAAGGACTCCAGGGTTGTAGTTAGTGACATAATATAAGAAATTCATTCAAAGTGACAACTTTTCTTGATCCTCTATAAGAATTTTCGAATATTTCATCATCACCCCCGTTCATAATGGAATTTTGTAATGTCACGAATCCAGAATCAATATTTTCTTTTGTATCCAAATAATAAGCGGCAATAGGTTCTATTTCATTTGCATTCGAATCTTCATTTTCTAAAAGAGAAAGATTTAAAAGCGTAGATCTTTTTTTACTGAAAGAAAACTTATAATTTCTTGAAGGGATTGATTTTGATTGATAGGAACACGGCTCAATAGAAATTAACTCTACTCCGCCCTGTTCTGCTCCGCTACAATCATTTGCCGTTATTTCCTCCGCTCCAATCCGCCTAGCCGGTTCTAGGCGGATTGGAGCGTCAATGGAAACGCAACCATCGTTACGTACAATGCGGTAATTTGTGTATTGTACTATTTAAGTATTAAGTTTAAGTATTAAGTTTTTAATTTAATTTAAGTGTGTGTAGTGTACTATTTAAATGGATACAGTATTAATAAATTAAATACGTTACTTTAAGAATGTTATGCACGTTATTGTAATCCTTTATATTACATAGTTTTAACGAATATTTTTGAAGTTACTGTGCAGTAAAAAAATGCGCCCAGAGTAATATTCAATTGCGAGCCTCATACCAATGTCACAATCGCACTCTCTCGCACTCGCACACGCTTGATGTGACTACTCTCGCGCGTGCGAAGCCGGTGCTAAGTTTATATATATATATATATATATATATATATATATATATATATATATATATATATATATATATATATTTCTCTCTCTCTCTCTTGTCGGTCCCTAATATCTGAGGATTGTGGTCAGCATCAGGGTTGCATCTGGAGCGGATGACTTGCCTCCACCAGTCTCTGTCCATGGCGTCTCTTACGACCGTGTAAAACTTAGTGGCAGATGAGTTCTTCTAAAATTTTCAACCATTTGTCACATAAAATATACGCAGTTTAGTCAGCGATATCACATTACTTTCTTTATTAAAACCAAGGTCAGTAAGAATCTAATTAGTGAGCAAATGTTGTGTAACCGGCCGGTAGGTATATATTCGGCCTTGTTTTAATTTAATGTGAAATAGCTCTGCTATAGGTAATGTATACGAGTGTATAAAAGTCAATAGATGGGTATCCACTCTCATGAGACATTTTAGGCATATGATTAAGGTCACAGGGTTACGAGGTATCGGTGCTGAATGTAAGGATAAAAATCTCTGTAATGGAAATTCCGTACCCTTTCCATCCAGTAACGTACCGCGACAGGGGCAACAGAAAAACAAATTCGGCTGGCGTTTAAGGTGAGCTCCAAAATTTCATCAAAAATTATTAGGTACTAACCAGCTGATTTTTTTTTTCTTTTAGTTAGTTCATATTTATATAATTTAATAGTAATATTGTCCTACAAATTGCGTGGTACTTTATCCCGGTCCTACGCTCACTGCTGCTCTATGCTATCTCTGTTAGCTACCACAATCGAGAGTTTTCGTAGAGGATTTTTTTGTTCGTCTCATCAAAATGAAGCTACTTCCGGAAAATTAGCTTGATATTAATCAGGTGAAAAAATGTACTAGGGATCCCTACCTATTATTATATGTAATATAAAAAAATAATAATAGAAAAGGATAATTATAATTTTATAAACTCGAGTATATCCTAAAGAATAAATATAAAACTATCTTGACTTAACCGCAAATAATAAGCTATACAATTATTTTATTTTATCGCCAAAAAGTTCATTTCGAAATAGGGAATTAAATGAAAAAAAAAATCGCCTAAAGAATCTGGCTTCTCAGAGCAGTTTTTTTAGATACACTAAATTAAATATATAAGAAAAACCATGACATGCTGCTTAAATTGTTCAAGTTCACCTCAAATATTTTTAGAGTATTTTAACGAATAACATGAGATATAGTATAATGAAACATGTTTTCCAACATAAATAAGTAAAATGTATTGCATAATGTGAATATTTTTAGTATTTTATGTTGTACATAGATTATTTATTTATGTATTAATGCTTTTTCCATTAAATCATTTTTTTAAATAATAAGAAACTCATAATAACCTAAATTTGGATGATTTGTGATTTTTTTTTAATAAATGTTATAATTCTCCAATACATATTATTGTAAATATAATCATAATTTATTTTTGAAATTTTTCAATGACGTAATTAAAAAAAGTATCTGAATATTTATGGGAATCTGTACAAATTAATAGCTTTGAATTTTATTGAAAATATTATATGGACTGTTTTAAATTGACACAGATACCTACTTACATATACGTATTTTGAAAAATTCTTAAGATTAAATAACTTACCCCCTTAATTCTTACATAAAGAAGACGTTACTTATTTATTTGTTTTACTCTTTATTATACTTAATAAAAATAAAAAACAAAAAATACGAAAACAGAAAATAAGGACAACTACAAACTATAGGTGAAGTAGTGATTTTATAACGTTTCCATTTAATGACGTACGAATTTAAGTCATCAAAGGGGCAGCAAAATTTGCTTTTGCTCGATTCGGTTTGTTGGAATACATGCTAAATCCCAGTTTCAATTCCTTTTAATTTGGCTCTAAATACAGATTTAGTCGGAGAATTCAACCAATGAAATATTATTACTAAATAAAACTCCTGAATTTTGTCGATAGATATACATATTTTAAATGTACTTTAGTATGTTTATTGTTTTATTACAAATTGCTATTCATTAATTGTATACAAATATTTTGTTACAGTAAGCGTTTCCATTCTTTTTGAAGTGAAACTTCTTTATTTTATTTATTTCTCCATACATAAAAGTTTACAGAGCTTTGTAAGTCAAGTCAATTTTGTAATCTTTTGTAAGTCAATCAAAAAAATTAAAAACATAGGTATGACAAATGAAAAAAATAATGGTAAATGTAATTAAATAGATGTAATAAAATTAGAAATATACAATCTAATCAAAGTACAATAATTAAAATTTACATTTTAATTACAAATTTACATTAAAATTTAGGCGCATGAGCGGCATGAGCGGTAAAATTTTTACAGATGAAACGCGTGATGCGTCACGAATGATACATCCATACCATGTTGAATACACCGGTTCTCGTCCGATCACCGAAGTTAAGCAACGTCGGCCGCGGTCAGTACTTGAATGGGTAATCGCTTGGGAACACCGCGTCCGCGTGACGTTGTTTTTTTTTCAGTTAGTTTTTAATTTACGATACTATACCGCCTACTTTTTCAATTAGTTTGCTAAAGGAGTTTCACTTCTGACATGTGTACTTTGTACGCTCGCAATTTTTTTTTTCTTGTACGTACACACAAAATAAAAATGTGTGTGCGGAATTCCTGTTCTTAAAGCAATTTTAAAAAGCGTAGGTAAACAAGTTGATTGTAGTTCCAAACTATGTAAGACAGAGTATCTCACATCAACAAGGGTCATAATGTTCATACGGTGTGCTCGTAAAATTTTATGGGTGGCTCAGAGCGGCAGAATGTAGTCCAGAGGGACGACACCCTGACCTAACATTATGCCTCCTTGAGACACATTTATATAGCCCTGATTAACGAACTTTACTAGAGAATCACAGTCACTCATTGGACCGTAAACGCTTAGTTTTGAGAGCTGATTATGGAAATAGTTAAGAAATTTATTTTTAAATTATGTTAAAATTTTACGACATTTCACTTAATTTGTTATTAATTATTTAGTCAATTTATAGTTCTGAATAAATATCTATCAAAGTTAATTTTGCGTTCAAACCAACATTGTTTGAAATAATTCGTGAACTGAAGAGATTAAAACGGGGTATCGAGGGTTGCTCTCGAAATTGTTAAACTTTTAACAGCAACAACTTGTGTTTTACGTATTTAAAATATTTGTATGTCTTTCTGACGTCATTGTCTTTTTACGAATAAAACTTCTGTTTGAGCAATTTTTTTATTCAGAATGTCTGTCAGACACAGATGATTTCTCAAAGACTTAATTACTTCGTCGTACGCAATCACCACAATGACAAACGAAGAATATTCGATGAATTTCGTAACATGATTCAAATTACGATCTAAACGACAAGCTTTGAAAATAAAACAACGAATTAAGGGAAACATATTATTGGCAATACTATATTACATGTACCTACATAGCTACAAGATTTATAATTTGTAAAGCTGTTGCTTTTCTGAATTAAAAAAAAGTAAATAAAATCAGCATTTTAATTGATACCTTAAAGATTTTTTTATTTAAGAAATAAGTTTAACATTCCTATTAGAAGAAAATGATTAATTAATGAATAATTAAACACTTGATAAAATTGGGTGTACCTACTTCCGAAAAGCTCATACCGCCGATCAATCAGAAATTTGGTAGGTATACTAACGTATTTTGACCTCCTAATCACGAATATCATAACGAAAGTTGGCACAAATGTCATTTTGAATATGAAAAGGGGAGGAGAACCTCTGTGTGCATAAGCGCACATTTCTAACCAATTTACACTATTTTAGCTTTCCCCAGAAAAGGTGCGTGCGTGCGTGCGTGCGTACGTGTGTGTGTGTGTGTGTGTGTGTGTGTGTGTGTGTGCGCGCGTACTTTTTATATATCAGCTTAAATTAATACTAAACCGAATAATACCCAAAACCGAATCGGAGCTCCCCACTATCCACGTGGTCTTGGTCTGTCCCACCCCTAGAGTGTTCTGTAGAGAGCCGGAGTGGATAAGGCTGGTCACCTTCTACGCCTTCGCCGCTCCTCTACGCATTCGTTCATGCGCTTTCGCGTGGCGGGCGAGGGCTGCCCTCCCTCCGCGCCGGAGTCAAGCATTATCCTAACCTTAAATTCTACTCAGTTTTAAAAAATTGTTGTTTGCATTTGCGCCAATTTTCGTTATGATATTCGTGATAAGGAGGTAAAAATACGTTATTGTACTAAACTTCAGGTCGATCGACGATATGAGCTTTTCGGAAGTTTATACATAAAACTGATATGTACTTCGTCGTTCTTCATTAATTAAAAAAGTAAAAAATAAAAAAGCTAGGAAATTCACTTGAAAGTTACCGAATTCATTTTTACTTTCAAAAAGAGAAAAACTTTTACAAGCGTAAAATTAAATAGAGCGGAGCATTAAACCCACGGGAGACTTTAATAACGTATCTCATTCAGTCGATTTGTAGTAAAAACACTCAGATCACACACCAAGAGATTACATTATTAAAATAATAATTAATTGCGTGCTTCTATTGAACGATCAATGTATATTAAAGTGACGAATTATCTCAAAGTTGTAATAATTTAAAACCAAATGAACCAAAAGACATATTTACGTCAATAGCTTCGACCAACACGTTTATTTAATGTTGTGCTAGAATATAAAGACAGAAAATCTGCTTGTCTTTTGATTTTAAATTCTAAGATTCCGATCATAGCACTATGGAGGACCAGTAATTGATCTTACTGATCTACTGATATTCTGAAGTGCTGAAACGTTTTAATACGATGACATAGTCATCTTCCGATGGCTTACCAGTGATATTACAAATGATATTAGAAATTTATAACAATTCGCATAATATTAGTAACTAACCGGTTATTTAAACGTTGACTAATAATAGCCCGTTGACGCAGTTTGTAGTGACCCTGCTTTCTGCTTCGGTGTTACCTGTTACACAAGCATTAATTTGCATAACTTAGGAACAGAGGACCATGTGTGCATGCTGATGCTATATATCTATATGTTATATAGATATTTATTTATATATAGATATCTAAACACGATTAAAATACCAAAATTAGGCTTCTAGTGCAAAAGCTATGTTCGACAGCGACCATTATAAACCACACACCACACGAAATACGCATTTTTGAAGAACGCAAATTCGTACTACGCAAAACTTGTCACTTATCGAAAAAGATTTTTTCGAAATCGTTCTACTAATTCAGTTTAACGTATTTAAACAAACAAAACAAACTTCACATTAAAAGACAAATACCAAACCTTTGTAATTGTTATTCAGATCAAAATGTGTTATTACTATTTTCATTTGAAAAAACCTTTATTTCGTATCGTAACATACGATAGAACTTTCTCGTTAAAATACACGGGCAATTAAACAGTGTCGACGTTTTCGCTTTTTTTAAGGAATAAAAGCAATTTTCTCACAAACCACGTCCAAATGAATTACCTATACTCACCCCGAACATTCAATTCCACGTGATAAATAGCGCGGCTGCGGCTGCTCCAATTTCCGATGACAAGCCTATATTAACTGTAAGCGCTGTTTATCTGTAACTTCAAAACGTAAAATAAAATCATAAATTACCCTTAAACCATAAATAACATAAAATACTGACTATTTAATAGTCATTTAGTTTGAATAAAGTGAAAATGCGGTGATTGATTGAGTAACTACAAAAGTAAAATTATAGTAGGTACCTACTATCGTAGTTAGTAAGTAATATAGTCGTAAACTATAAATTAATAGACTTTACTATCTTTACCAACTAAATTAAACTAAAGCAAGACTAGTATAAACAATTCTTACACAATTTTTTTATAAGATAATTATATTATGTGTAGTGTGTGTGTATTACGTTTTAGACTATCAGAATACGAGTATATGCTCTGAAAGCAGATATTTTATAATCGAATGATTCATGCTATTCATGCTTTGTGGACGGTGTGTCGTAAAACGTCGGCGCCAACATTTTATACCAATTTTTATAGCAACCTTCATAACGCTGCCCACGATCTATTTTTATTTTAAGGAACATTATAATTCGAAATCTGGTATGTTTAATTGTACTAACATTTAAAACGTATACACTTCTATATATTTATACACAATAACTATTCTAGACAAGAACAGATAAGTGAATAGATAAGTTCCAATGGTAATGTGAGTTTATTTAAGGCGGTATGCCAAGCAAATAACCTTGAGCATTCGATCCCTCTTTGCCGCACCCCACCTCTCGCGGCACATCTAGCGGCATTTGGTTACAACTTACGAATACACGTAAAAATTACAGATCTAGGGATCCGCAGACCGCACGGCATTCGATAAAAAATATATTATTTTTTTATAAGAAATAAATGTTAATTGGTGCGTATATATTTTAGGTAATGAATTCAGTGACTACACTTACGTTCAATAAATACTAACAATGAAGTATAATTACTTAAACTTATAAATAACTAGCTGACCCGGCGAACTTCGTACCGCCTAACAGTCGATTCTTTAATTATTTTTTTTAAATACTTATTTTGCTATTCGGGATAACGGCAATTTGGGTCAGCTAGTAAGATAAAAAAAAGAAAAAAGAAAGTTGATAAGTCAATAATTACATTATGTAAAAAAAATAATTATAAATTAATATATTGACAAATATTGAGATTAATATTTATACGATACTAACGTCACTCAATTGCTATTCGGGATAACGGCAATTTGGGTCAGCTAGTAAAAAGATTAAAAAAAAGAAAAAAGAAAGTTGATAAGTCAACAATTACATTATGTAAAAACAAAAAAATATATAAATTAATATATTGACAAATATTGACATTAATATTTATACGATACTAACATCACTCAATTGCCTTTCCGGAACCCTTCCACTAACTCTTAAACTTTATTGTATGGTATTAAAGTTCAAATTGCCTTTTAAGTATTATTACGAATCTTTTGTATGGGAATATAGAAAAGTGTTGTTTTTAGACTTTTCAGGCAATTTTTTTTAATTTTTCTCACCGTAACAACCATCCTCGTACTTCAATGAATATTATAAAAAAAGAATTAGTGAAATCGGTTCAGCTGATCTCGAGATTTGCGCTTAGCAACAAATTCAGCGATTCATTTTTATATACATATATAGAGATTTTTTTTTATTTTAACGTAGGTCTAGGTAAAAAGTAAAAACCTATAGGTACATGGTCAAATTAAATTAGCTAGCAAAACTCTTTATCATGGGTGTCGTTTCTATAATTTTCAAAGGTGCTAAAACCATTGTTTAGATACCTACACAACAATAGCGTTTTTAAAAAAAACTCAATAGTTTTAAATACACACACAGAGCGTTTTTTCACAATAAATAACAAACAAAAAAAAACTAACCCAAACAAAAGTCAACAAAAAATGCTAACAATATGCTAATTGCTAATAAATTATTATTGTTTACTAGCTGTGCCCGCGACTTCGTCCGCGTGGAATTAAAAAAAATTATTGTTCAGTTCGCAGAGATACAAAATAAAAATATATACTATACAGACTATCTGTCTGTGAAAGTCCCGTCTGAATCGGTCAAGCCGTTTCAGAGATTAGCCGGAACAAACTGACAGACATACAGACAACAATAAATTGTAAAAAATGTAATTTTGGTATATGTACCGTGTATACATGGATATGCATTTAGTAAAAGGATATTATTTTATTATTACAAACGGACACTCCACTTTTATTTATTTGTATGTATAGAGTATAGACGTATAGATTTATAATATGACGTGAGCGTGCGCTAGCCGAGACGGTGACAAACGACACAAGCTTCTCCCTCCAAACCTTGCGGCAGACTGAATTCCAATACAACCGCGCTTGAGTACAGTAGTGAATACGCCCAGATTTTAGAAAAAAATCAATAACACATCAAATTTAGGTCTTTTCGAAAAAAAATTTCATGCGAATTGTTCCTTATTAAATTGTCAATCCATTAGTGTCGGTAGCAAAATAAAATAATGTTTACTTCACGAGGAGACGCACAGTATCAGTAATTATTTCTCATTTTTGTGGTTTCGTTGTAAGGCGATTATTTAAAATGTAATCCTTTAAAAAAATTAAAAAAAAGGACCATCATGTAATCAAAATTATGTAGAAATTAAATGTGTTTGTATTAGTTTTATATTTCTTTCCAATAAAAAGTAGATAGCTTCAAAAAACTGCACAAAAAACGGCTAGCGCGGCGTTTTGCCCCCCCAGGCGCCTTAAATATATTTTTTGCTTTGTTAACGTACAGTTGTTGTAGTGTGCTCTTATGTAGCTATTATTTAACGAATAATAAAATAGTTGCAATTTCTTGTACAATTTGTTATTAAACTCGCGTCCTTCCATTTAACTGCAAAATCAGAATCAATATTATAGCCTGAATATGCATTTTATTTGCCTTAACGCTTTAATAAAAATAATAATATAATAATATTAAATATCAAATAATTATTATTTATAAAATTATCATCTTGTGTTCGTTAGTGTCGTGTCAATGACCAATTCATCAGAATTTTACAGTAGGCGGATATTTATAACCAGTTTTTCCATGTCTTATCAACATTTTTTACGTAGGTACGTAATAATACATAAGTAATTTGTTACGTAGTAATTAGTTTTACTTACTACTGCTTCATTTTTTTTTCACGAATAGTTTCAGTTATCATAATTATGGTTCCATGTATTTATCTCTATATGACCCTGGAAGGACCCCAGTTTAATAACACGTCGTATATTTCATATATCTTTTTACACAAAAAAAAAGTTATCATCGAGATCAATCTTATGAAAGCGTAGAAAAATTTATACAATACTTATATATTTATAATATAAAAAACTTACCAAATAAATTATTGTCTGTTTGTTTCGACAAGTCCCAGATACGACTTGCGTATAACTGTTGAAAAAATCTAATCAGTTAATTTAGATCAGCGGTCGGCAACGCCTGGCCCGCGGGCCGCATGCGGCCCGCGGAGGTCTTTCTTGCGGCCCGTGAATGTTTTGTAAATAAGTTATAAATATCATCATAAATGCATGAACGAACCGCGATCGCGTAACACGTAGAATTAAAACGAAACTGGCAGATATATGATGTGACATTTTTCATTCAGCGACAGATTTGGTGAGTTTGAAAAGTTTCAAGCAAAGAAGATTTTTGCAAACCCTTTTTCCTGTGATATTCAGGAAGTACCGAGTCATTTACAAATGAACGTGATTGATCTGCAATGTCATTACATTGCAGATCAATCACAACATGCGTCTAGAAAGACCTGTGTAAACAATCCAAATAGATTTTGTTACATTTGTGGCAAATATATACATTCAAAAAATTCTGTTTAAATGTGTCAGACTTCGTTAAAAATGCTTACATGGAGTACTATCAACGGCCATTGGAAACAAACAACAAGCACTGGATACCCAATAGGTATAGTGTGTAAAACGTGTGAAATTTTTTTCTGAATAAAGTTTGAACGTGGTTTGAACAAAATTTCACAGAGCTTAATGTTTGCATATTTCAAGTTTTATTGTTAAAAATTTTCGGCATTGAGGCAAAAATAATAGTAATTATTAACATATTCCTTGTGCATAGCGTTTTTAGAAACCAATGAGAAAAAAATATCAAAAAATCTTGTGCAGTATGGTCCGGCAAATTCGTGAATTGCGGTGGCCCAATACTTTTGCACACTGTTGAAAGTCATTGACCGTTGTACAATATTATATTTTATATAATTATTAACGTTATAATCTTTATTATGGTCGTCTCAAACAACTCGAACAAAGAACAAGTGAAAGAAAAAAATATTTTGTCAGTTACGTATATGGAAAAAACAGGGTGGCCCAAAACAAAACTTTTACACGCCACTGTATATCCAGATCGTTTCCAAAATTGAGTGCTGAGAATTTAAAAGCTGGAATTTTCGAAGGACCACAAATTAGAAAATTAATAAACGATGTAAATTTTACTGAAAGTATGACAACTGCTGAAAAAATACCTGGAATTAGTTTATTTGGCTTGTTAAAAACTTTTCTGGAAATAAGAAGTCCGTCGACTTTCCTGACCACGTCAAGCAGTTACCATTATACGTTCAACACCTTGGATACAATATGAGCATTAAGATGCATTTCATTTCATTCAGTAAATCTTGGACATTTAAGCGAGAAGCAGGGAGAACGCTTTCATCAGGATATTGGAGTGAAAGTATGATGGCTGACTACTGTTGGATTATCCAGAATAGTAGTAAAACTCCAACTTATTCAAGAAAGTTACATATTTAAAAGAAAATGTTGTTTAAATAAATTGTTACATGACGGGAAACCATGTTTTTTTGACAAAAATAGCTACCTTTCATATCTCAAAATGTAGAGCTGCTAGCAAAAATCTGAGTACAAATTTAGAATTAGGGTAGAAAATGCATCTAGATCCATAAAAAAAATCCATACAACAAAAATGCTGTTGTGCTGTATAATGTAAGTATTATGTGTACGTATTAAATTCCATATGTTTTAAAAATTTAATAGCATTTTCATTTTTTCTATGTGATATGACCAATTATATTGTAGGTTGTATGGGTAGTATCTACTATCTAGTATCAGGTAGAGTCTATGGTTTAAATCATAAGTGCGGCCCGCCTTTAGTTTATTTGGCCACCTCGTGGCCCTTGCCTACCAAAAGGTTGCCGACCACTGATTTAGATTATACATAATTATAAATAAAATTAGGGTTTTATCGAAACCCGATTCGTTTAATTTAATAAATTAAACCACGCGGACTAAGTCATGTGACAAGTAGTTCCTACATCAGAAAATTGAAAAGAATTAATAAATGTCGAAAACAAACACTTCAAAGCTAAATTTGATACAATTTATCTACGAAATTTTGGTTAAAGTATTATTCGAAATGCTTTCTGCGTTGACGTAAATCATAACTAGGCACGAGTAGCTAAGTATTGGTAGAAAATAACTCGTTCGCTCACCTCCAATATTCAATTTCCCCTAACAAATACCCTGGCGGCGGCCGTTCCAATTTCCAATGACAAGACCTACATTAACCTTAAGAGCCCTCTGTCATCAACTCCGTACACAGAATAAATCCGGTTCAAGAATAAATTAGGGTCTTTGTGTCGTAAAATTGTCCCCACTTACCGAGAGAACCACCGGGTCGCGGCATTGCCAGGTACGGCGTTCAACTTACATATAAACCTATGATTTACGAATACATTTTCCAATTCGAACCACAAAAACCTATATCTGCATCGCGTGCACAACGTATGGCATGCGTCGTATAATACCAACCTTTTAATAAATATACATATATAGGAAGTTATTCCAAAAAAAGCGTATTTTTATGTAACGTAGAAGCTTAAACATCTGACAGAGGATACTGTACTGTAATACAATGTATCATAATAATAAAGTCCTTCGATATTAATTATTCATTTTATAATTGCTCAATTAATTACTTGCTCTTGCTTGTATTTACTAAGGATTGTAGACTATCGTAATAGCCTACGCGTCGCTTAGATTCAAAATTTTCAGTCGTAGTTTCGGTTTAATTAGCCAATTAAACATTAAAAATATCGTAAATCAAAAATAGCTCAGCAATACCACAAAGCGCATACACTACTGTCTACTCTAGGCTAGACAGAGCAAGGCACACAATGTACTACCCAAAGTTATATACTCTTACAATAATCTCGACCTCGATGTTACTCAACATATACTATATATAATACGCAAAATGGTTAATGAACCTGAAAATCAGATTTGGACAAAGTTATTATATAAGAATACCACCCACACGTATCTCCTCCTCTTTAAAAGTAACAAATATTTAAAACAATTTATTTAAATCATATCACAATGATTTGATTATGGAGTGTAGAGTAAAAGGAGAAATAAGTGTCATAGAAAAAGGCTTGAAAACCTGTCCAACTTTCAGCATTAAATAGTAGTTCAAAAACCCTCCGGAATGGCGCTAGCGTAGGCACAACGACTAAAATTAAGCCAATAAGCAGTTTTTACGTAGTCCAATCAAATATTGTCAATATAACCTAAAATTATTAATATTTTGATATATAAATAAACTAAACAATTACTGTGAGATAACTTTGAAAGTCAATAATATATTGTGAATTTATAAAGAGCTTTATAAGTGAATATAAAGTATTGTGATAAAAATTGTAAAAATGTATATTATTATTATTTTAATATTTGGTATATAAATAACGAATAACCTAAACAGTTACAGTGAGATAACTTTTAAAGTCAATAATATATTATAAAGAGCTTTATAATTGAATATAAAGTGTTGTGATAAAAACTTTAAAACTGTATATTATTATATTAATATTTAGTATATAAATAACTTAAACAGTTACTGTGAGATAACTTTGAAAGTCTATAATATATTGTGAATTTATAAAGAGCTTTATAAGTGAATATAAAGTATTCTGATAAAAATTGTAAAAATATATAGTATTACATATATATTTTAAATAAATAAATATCTACACAATATACACGGTCGTTTCTTATTATTATATACCTATCTATAGTCGGACTTTTAATTCGATTCCAGATTTGACATTAGCTACTGTCATTTTGTAAAATAATGATACCAGATTTAATAGTGTAGTGATGAACACAAAAATCGATAAACAATCGCGATTTATGTTTATGTAATCATAATATTGGTGTGCCAATTAAATACTAAATAATTGATTTTTATTTAAATAAATACATTATTATTCATAATATTTATTTATTAATTAGTATTAGCTTTATTTTATAAAAAGTTAATATTTTTTGTTTTTTATATTAAAAACAAAACTTATAATAAAATCGGCCAAGTGCGAGTCGGACTCGCGCACGAAGGGTTCCGTACCATTGACTAGGTACATTGATTGTAATAACGGGCAAAAAGCGGCTAAAAATCACTTTTATTGTATGAGAGCCAAAATAGGCAAAAATGGCGTTTTTTTTGTATGGGAGCCCCCCTTTAATATTAATTTTATTTTAATTTGATTATTTATTATTAAAGTAAAAATAGAACTGAGTATTTTGTGAATATTTCAAGTGCCTACCTGTTGCCATTATTGATATCGAGCAAAAAAGGGCAAGAAAATCGCGTTTGTTGTATGGGAGCCCCCCTTAAATATTTATTTTCTTTTGTTTTTAGTATTTGTTGTTATAGCGGCAACCGAAATACATAATTTGTGAAAATTTCAACTCTCCGGCTATAGCTGTTCTTGAGATACAGCCTGGTGACAGACGGACGGACGGACGGACGGACGAACAGCGAAGTCTTAGTAATAGGGTCCCGTTTTTACCCTTTGGGTACGGAACCCTAAAAAGAGCCTAGATAGTTTTCTATTTTCTCTTAGTATTCTATCGCCATTTTGTTTATCTTGTCATTCGGCTTCATTCTCCCAGTCTGACTGCACGAATATCTTGTTTCATTGCGAATCGATATTTTGTTATTTTGTTGGTTTTTGTTAAAGTTTTGTTACGTTGTGTTTGTTGTTACGTTTATAGTTTTTTGTGAACTTTGAGTGAATCTATTTGTTTTGGTTTTCCATCAAAATGGATCCTCAGCCAAGTACATCACAAAAAGACGTGGATGTTTTCTTGTCCCCAAGAAAAAAGCGTCCACGAAAAGCTTTCACAGTTACTGAAAAAGTAATGATCCGCAACGCCTACAAGTACGCGAAAAATGAAACTTCTGCGCAATTGGAGGCCTTTGAAGTTGTGGATGAAAATGAATGTATGACCAAAGAGGCGGGTGGCCGAGCGGAGGCAGTTCAGTTTGAGTGATCGACGAAGCGACTTCGAAGTGAAGACTAGTGATCAAGAGTGATACCAGCGGAAACCTACGACATTGGCTACGACCTCGGACATCGTTAGTGCTTAGTGAGTGTACCTAGTGCTTAATAGTGTTTGTACCTTGTACTTAGTGTTTGTACCCAGTGTTTGTACCTAGTGCTTTGTGTCGGACCTAGTGCTAGTGAATAAAGTCTCTAAAAGAGTCAGCAGGTCTTTCTCTCCAAATCGTTCGAACCCTAACACGTAACAATATATTCATTTATAGTTTGAACGATACGATTCAGCCTGTAATATCCCACTGTTGGGCATAGGCTTCTTCCCCATGTTGGAGAAGGATCGGAGCTTAATCCACCACGCTGCTCCAATGCGGGTTGGCGGATATATCCCCTACTATGAGTAACGATCGCTCTCAGGTGTACATGATAACAACCGGGACCGACGGCTTAACGTGCTCTCCGAGGCACAGTGGGGAGACCCACAAGGACTGCACAAACACCCAGACCACGGCAAACATCTGTATGGCTAATACAAATGTTGTCGTGTACGGGGATCGAACCCGCAACAGCCCGCGCAACAGCCAATCGTAATCCAGTACTGTGACCGCTGCGCCAACGCGGCGTCATTATAGTAGGCGGCGGCGTTATAGTTTGAAGTGATTGACTATTCACACTCATTGCTCATTCATCTGATTGAACGAGAACTGAACGCATCACAATTACTTTAAATATGGTATCATTATTTTACAAAGTGACATTAGCTACTGTCAGTTGGCTTCGTCTAATTAAAAATACGACTATATTTGTTTTATTTCTCATGTTCCTTCATGATCACATTTATTTATTTATTTCACACACAATTATTAAAGAAAACTCTCAGATCCTTAATAAAATTAATCGTCATAACTAAATTATCCGTTTAGAAATATTTAATTTCCTGATATACTTAGTTTACGAGAATCTATACTAATATATAAAGCTGAAGAGTTTGTTTGTTTGTTTGTTTGTTTGTTTGTTTGTTTGTTTGAACGCGGTAATCTCTGGAACTACTGGGCCGATTTGAAAAATTCTTTCACTGTTAGATAGCCCATTTATCGAGGAAGGCTATAGGCTATGTATCATCACGCTAAGACCAATAGAAGAGGAGTCCACGCCGACGAAGTCGCGCGCAGAAGCTAGTAAAATTATAAACGAGAAGAATCGATCCGGAAATAATCGATTTCCGTATCGAATAATTTCGCAACGTCACTATTTATTACTTGTCATAACGCTGCAACACTGAAATTGTCAAATCTGGAATCGAATTAAAAGTCCGACTATACATCTCCTTATTCTTTAATTTTAGCGCACTATTTGACAATTCCTCTGTTGCTACAGTGGCGTCCCCTATTTGATGACGTTTCACGGACACTCCGAGACGTAAAGATATTGCTCCTTTTGAATAAGATTTGATAAAGCACAGATCGACAGATACAATTCATATTTCCCATTCTCTAACTTTATGATTACCGCGTCATAAAAAATTGGCGCCGGCTTTTTATGTCACTTTTATAACATTGTCTTAATAAACGTTGTCCGAGTTTTTACAAGACCCCAAATAATCATTTCGTGATTACAAACAGAAAACATGAATAATCTATATCCTCGATCTTCGTCGTAATGGAGAAAGTAGTAATTATAATATAGGTACTTTTATACTCGTAGAATCGTATTCATATAATAAAAACTTTCACGAAAACGTATTTAAAACAAATTTTGTAATATACCTAATCACTGTTGGCATATATGCATAATAGTTTGCCGCAGAATGCATCCACTGAAATGTTTTTTAATACACGAGCACTCAGCGCGTCCATGTATAGTGTATGTATACTTTACATTCATTTAGATTAGACAAAACCTCAAAAACAATTTTTTTCAAGCAAATCAAAATATAATCACGATATTTTATTTCATAATTGTATTTGCTCGAAAACGAAAATAGGGATTGCGAGTTTAAATAAGAAACTCTTCATTTTTGAAGCTGAACAACATGAACTTTTAGTTCTGGGGTTCTGGTTCACTTAATTAAAAAAATCGGCCAAGTGCGAGTCGGACTCGCGCACGAAGGGTTCCGTACCATTAACTAAGTACATTGATTTTAATATCGGTCAAAAAGCGGCTAAAAAATCACTTTTGTTTTATGAGAGCAAAAATAGGCAAAAATGACGTTTTTTGTATGGGAGCCCCCCTTAAATATTAGTTTTATTTTTATTTTATTATTTATTATTAAAGTAAAAATACAACTGAGTATTTTGTGAAAATTTCAAGTGCCTACCTATTGCCATTATTGATATCGAGCAAAAAAGGGCAAGAAAATCGCGTTTGTTGTATGGGAGCCCCCCTTAAATATTTATTTTATTTTGTGTTATAGCGGCAACAGAAATACATAATTTGTGAAAATTTCAACTCTCTAGCTATCGCCGTTATTGAGATACAGCCTGGTGACAGACGGACGGACGGACGGACGGACGGACGGACAGCGAAGTCTTAGGGTCCCGTTTTTACCCTTTGGGTACGGAACCCTAAAAAAGTGAACACATTCCAGTTTTTAAAAAAAAATCTCTCCTTAAATGAGTGAAATAGGGGATGAAAATCGCATGGCAATCCGTCATTTCTGGAGTTAGCAGCTTTAAACTTTTCAATAGACGTTTGATCAGCATTGTTGAAATTGAGGGAAAACCACTCACATTAAAATCATTGACATTTTGTATAAAAATTCATCTTACTTTTGCATAAATCTTTGTTTTTGGACTGCTTTTAAACTTTTAAATATTATTTTACCCTTTAAAAAGAAATAAATAAATAATCTAATGTATTTTTAGTCTCTAGCTATGTAATTTTTACGCCTCAATATATCTTAAACGTTTTCCTCAAATCGGAAGGCAAAATATTTTCAGGCTTTAGATTGCATATATAAAATAAATAAGTATGCCAAACCAATTAGGATGTGAATCATAAATGTGGTACAAAGAGGTCATGATTTGATACTAATATAATGATTATAAGCTACTTTAGCCCCTCTATGTAAATATTTACAATTTCTACGCGATCGAATCCGCGGGCAACTGCTAGTGAATATGTAAAACTATTTAGACGTAACTTACAGTAAGTGGCATGAATATAACTTAATTATAAAGCCTAACTTTTAAATAAATAAAATATATAACTATATTAATTTAACGTTATAGGTTAAATGCTTCCAATAATGATAGATTGCACAATTTTGTTTCGAACAATTAACCAGCGATTAAATGTGGATTAAAATCCAGCGTGACTGAGCGTGTAGTAATATTTTGAACAAAAAAAGTCGCTAAAGGTAGGTTTGTGGCACCCGTACTACGCTATTTTAATTTATAATCTGTCCTTCACAATGGGCCTTTAAAACAAGAACGTTATACTCGCAAGCGTTTCAATGTATAACGTTTGAGCTTGATTTTGATATTTTACATTTTAAGCATCCGTTTAAAATTTTAAACCGTCCACCATTACAGAGTATTGGTACTTCGTAAGCATTTATTAAAATAAAAATGTACTTTCATTTTAAAGCAATTCACTGATGCACATGTTGTATGAATAGGTTTTTACGAATAAATTGCAGAGCTGTATTGAAAGCGTAATGAAAAGCTTTACAATATGTTTAAATAATAATATATCGTAGGAATAACTATTTTTACAATTAAATCTTTGGATTACTAAATATGAAGGTTGGTTTTACTTTTAACTAACTTTTCCCGCGACCTTGTCCATGTTCATGGAATTAGACTTTGAAAAGCTACTTTTTTTTGTTATTTTGTACAATATCGTGCATTTGTCCCAGACAGACTACATTGTTATATGCTTATTAAAGCTAGTAAAATTATAAATATTGTTTTAAAGTTTAAATATTGTTTTTTTTTTATGTAACTAGGTTGGCAAACAAGCGTACGGCTCACCTGATGGTAAGACCGTAGCCTATAGACGCCTGCAACACCAGAAGCATCGCAAGCGCGTTGCCGACCCTATCCCCAATCCCCCCCAGGAGCTCTGGTCACCTTACTCACCAACAGGAACACAACACTGCTTAAAAACAGTATTATTTAGCTGTGGTCTTCTGTAAGGTCGAGGTACTACCCCAGTCGGGCTGCTCCATATTTTGAGCAGGAAATTTCCCGCTGTGCCCTACCTCAGTTAAAAGTTTTTTTTTTTTAAATAATTTAAGTCATCTCCGAATTGATTTATGTTAAACATTTCAACCATGTAAAGTGTAAACGAATGAGAATACACAAATAGTACATTCATAGAGTTATAATATACTTTACAAACCTTCTTAAAACTTAAAACTGTAAAGAACAAATTATAATTATTATGCACAGTGGATAGCAATCCTATAGTGATCACGTTTGAATCTCGCTTTATAATGAATCAGTTCTCCTTGCTGAAATACCACGCAGTGAAAACTCATTTTCGTACGTCACAAGGGTTCATCCGCGGATCAACATGAAGAATTTATTGAGAGTGTTTACCGAAGCGAAATGAAAAATAAGCCATGAATATCTTTCCCGGGCAGTCTTGATTTCAACAAATGTATTTTAAATTAATGTTATAACGTAAATTTGACTCGTTCTAGCAGTTTATGGGTATCCGTGTTGTTGGTTTTTGTTTCGGTTACATTCAAAAAATCTTAACAATAATTTTGTAATAAACGTTAAGTATATTACCACATCAAACCGAGCTTTATAATATAAGCGTCATAAATTTATACGCTATTTATATGAAATGATTTCGCAACAAAAATTACTGGTGAATTTTACACCCCTAGATGTTATTCGGTATAAACAGTATTTTTGTACCCAAGATATTTTTTTATTAATAAAAGTAGGGTTTGCTATTTTAACTAATAAAATATACTAGCAGTTGCCCGAGGCTTCGCTTACGTAGAAATTGACAATATTTACATAGAGGAGACACTCTTTGTACCACTTTTATGGTTCACCTTTCGTGAGTTAAGACCCCAGTACACAATGGCGTATGCTGGCCCACTAAGGCCATCGACATCGTGTACAGGGGCTAATGGTATATGATGGCGGGCAATGGGCGTGACGAAAGATTTTGAAAACCTTTTCTATAATGTGGGTACACGTTTACTATTTACGAAAATACCTTTATTTCGGTAATAAACTTAAGTTTAAGGAAGTTTAAAACTATTTTTCTAATATGTTTTCAATTAGCGCGACAAAAGTCGCGCGAATTGAAAACGCGCGTCGCGTCAAGGCGCGTTCCGCCTAAGGGGCCGTCTCCACGAGCGAGCGTCTCGCCGGCGATACGCCCAACTATCGTCGGGTCGTCTCCACGAGCGAGCGAGCGTATCGCCAGCGTATCGTCGCGTATCGCCAGCGTATCGTCGCGTATCGCCAGCGTATCGTCGCGTATCGCCAGCGTATCGCAGCGTGTCCGCGACGGATTTGACGATGCGTTGTTTATTGAAAGAGTTCAGTTAGATCATTAGATGCCAGACGAGAGCGAAATAAGTAGTGTATTTAATAAAATTTATAAAACCCCTCTTTTTGCGTCGAAGGTTAAAAATAATATAATTCTTCATTATGGATGTAGTGCTCTGGGGTGCTTGTGCAAGTACGCTATTGAATATGCAGTTATTATTATTAAAAAATTAATTCAAAAAAAATAATTAAAGAAACGAATTTATAAAACAAAAAAAAAACTAATTGAAAAAAAGAAACAAAAAGTCAACGTCACGAGGTGTTCCCAGGCGGTCACCCATCCAAGTACTGAGCGTCATGATGCTGCCGCGTTACCGGTCGCTCAAATTTTACCCCTCATGCGCCTAAAGAAGTTTCACTTCAAAAATATCGATTTTTTTTTTCGATACGATACGAATTTCTTAATAATAAAAAATAAAAATAAAACAAAAAAATACATCAAACTCCGATATTGATATATTTAAAAATATCGATATATCGAGAATCTGATATTTAAAATAATTGTGTTTGCTAGCAAACGAAAAAAACCGACTTCAATTACATCGACAAATAATACAATGGAAGTAGATGAAAAAAATTTACAAACGCACTAGTCGTCACTACGATTTTCGAAAGTTCTACTCGATTTCTCTGGGATTCCATCATCAGATCCTGGTTTCCTTATCATGGTACCACCCTGGGGATATCAACTTTCCAACAAAAAAAGAATTATCAAAATCGGTTCATTAACGACGAAGTTATCCCCGAACATACATTAAAAAAGAATATATACGGTCGAATTGAGTAACCTCTTCCTTTTTTGAAATCGGTTAAAAACGCTGTGTTTGAGAGCGCGCTCGCGGCGATACGCCGGCGTGTCGCTGCGAGAGCGCGGCGAGTCGCTGCGAGAGCGCGGCGAGTCGCGACGCTAGCGCGGCGATACGCCGGCGATACGCTCGCTTATTGCCACTCGTCGCATCGCCGGCGATACGCTCGCTCGTGGAGACGGCTCGGGACGGCTCCATAGAGAGTGTATAGAAATAGGTGGCTCGACGATACTATCGCCGGCGATACGCTCGCTCGTGGAGACGGCCCCTAAGGCCGCTGAAAAGTGAAAACCGAAAACAATTTTTATGTGCTAAAATACGCTTTTAGAAAATTTTTCTAGGCGTCATTCCGAATAAAATGAGCTATCACACATAAATTTAAGAGCAGTATCTCTATTTTCGACCATTTTCAACTTATCGACTATACTACTGAGTGGTTTTCAGCGGTCAGAATTGTGGGTCTTAAGTGGAACGCGCCTGACGTTTTATAGCGAGACGTCATGCGCTGTAATTTGTGTTTCAATCAAAATGGCCGATTGCAGTATTTTAATGTTTTATTTTATTGAAAATCACAATAATCTTATTATTTTACATAAAAGTAAACCAGTATTTTGAATTTTTGTAATATGAGTGTTCCCCTAAGATCATTAAATTGACGATTTTTTGATACTGTCGTCATGCCCATTGTCAATCAAGGCGCGCAATCGGCAGTTTGTCGGTTTTTGTGACACACTTCAAAGGACTCGTGGCCTGTGGTATTCACACAGTCGTCCATTGTTCAGTTCATCACCGACCTGCTAGACCTGGATAGAACATTTTTTTATAGTAATTTACTTTTTTGCGGTACATACTACTCATCATCATCATCATCATCACATCAGCCTATCGCAGTCCACTGCTGGACATAGGCCTCCCCAAGTTCGCGCCAGACATTCCGGTTTTCCGCTATCCTCATCCAGCCTACGCCGGCAATCTCACGTAGATTTCTATAATACTACTATTATAGAAATAATACTTGAAAGTATATAAATAAATATCCGCGGCCGTAATTACTTTTACGAGCATCCCAATGGCTTCACCGGACAGCAAGCAATGAGCCATGCACCATTGTTGAACATCAAGTGATAGATATTGCCCTATAATTGCCAAATGCAAAGCATGGCCTATCATAGAACATTGTGTACTGGAACTTTTAGAACTACCAAACTACTCGTAAAGCTCACTCTCAATCACGCTTCTTCAACAGTTGTTGACAAAATCCATTCATAAGTGACGTCTATTATAAACTACCTCTGCATCTAATTACAAGTTTGTAGCACAAAAAATTAGGACCTTTTATAAAATCTTTCGAGAGCCCTTAGACTTTCATAATAATACGGCCTTGTCACAAATTAGTTCTTAGCAAACGTTCATTATGTATTAACTACCTCCCTACCAAATTTCGTCTTCTAGGTACGTTTTTGATATTCATAGAAGTTATAACAAACAACAACTTGAAAGTAATATTTTTTGATAAATTATAAAGATCTGATAATTTCGGATCATCTTTTGTAAACAGAGTGATCATAAATGGTCTGAAATCTGAAAGGAGAGCCTGTCCGCCAACATTCACACTACTTTCCCGGAAAGGGCACCTCTAGCTCCAACAAGAAACCTCTATATTCAGGCCAAGTGGCCAGTTTACACGCCTCGAAACCTTATACTGCCATTGTTGTTCCCATTTATACATGTATTGTAATTTTCGCCCTACATAAGTAAAAAAGATTCAAAAATTTCGACAAATTTTTATGCGTTTTATTTTTATCACTGTTATACGTTAAAAATATTATGTGACTACGGTTCTCCTATTATAGTACTTTTCCACAGCTTTGACATAATAGTAATCTAATATATATAAATAAATAAGTTGACGTCTAGCCCACAGAATTAGCAATTTGAAGTGGCAGTGGGCTGATCACCTGTGTTGCAGGACCGATATCTGTTGGAACAGACGTGTCCTGGAGTAGAGACTGGTGGGGATCTCGGGATGTTAACGTGTTGGCAAACGCAGAATGAGACGTCCTCCAGCCTGCTGGACCGACGATCTACTTAAGATTACCAGTATAAGCTGACTGAGGATTGCAGAAAACCGGGACGTGTGGTTCAAACTTGGGGAGGCTAATGCCAGCAGTGGACTGCAATAGGCTGAACTGACTGGCTGAACTTGAATAAACTCACTAAAATGAAGTATATTTTGAATTTAAATTGATGCACGAATAAAATGTCGACATCATTGAAATCAAATAAATTTCATGCCATATTATATGTAGGATAAAACAAAGAATAAGGAGAATTAAAGAGAGAATGTTCATTAAGACAGATTTGCTTATTTAGCAATTAGGATAAACAAAGTAGGTACTTTTGTAGGCTTTAGGAAAATACATCGACTTAGACTACGTAGTGCGGACATATTCAAATTTCCAATCATTTTACTAACATATATTACACATACTACATTAAATTACCTATTCTGTTGAGTCATAAATTAAATAACAGACTGTTTAAACGCAATATTAAGCTTACAATTTTAGTTTGAGTCAAACTATTGTAATAGTAATAGTTTGAATTTTATTTATACAACAACCATTTTAATTAGTCTCTTCTCGAAAAGATGAAAAGTTATTGATTATATAATAATAACATTGTATTCTAAATCAAAACAATTGTATAAATTGACTAGAGAATACGAGGAAATATTGCTATTATAATAAAGTTAACTATACTGAGCTGTCTCCCGGTCACTGATAAGAAGGGTCCCGACAAATTAAACGCGATATCTCTAGGGGATTCCTTTATGATCAATATAATTATTCCCATGAAATCATTTTTTATATTTGTACCTATAACAAATCTTTTTTTGTTCGTCTTACTTTTTTTCATAAAATGTACTTAATAAATTTTATTATTTGTTATAAATAATTATGTCGATAACTCTGAATTGGCTAAAAAGTTTACTTGGGAAGAATATAATAATCCCGATCATTTTTGTAGCACTTCTCTTTAATTTTTTATAAAAATTCCGTAAACACGTATTAACACATATTTGAAGGGGTTAAAAGCAAGAAGTATTTAAATTAATGATTAATAAATATGATTAATGAGCAACTCCTCGAAATTCTACAACTAAGTGCTGAAATTTATTAGAATTTATTATTAAAGTAATATTGCCCAACAAAAAACAGAGTGTGTCTTGATATAAGTATCAAGAACTGTAAGAATTGAGTTAGCTTGTACATTCCTGCCACGTCCGTTGCCTTCATTCACGCGACTCTAACAGCGTAGATAATAGAGACTTACTGCGCACTTTACTCCACCATACCTAACGCAATAATTCACTCCGAGTAGTTTCCACGAAGTAAATGCTGCGATCGAACGCTCCGTGGGCAATACAAAAACCTTTCTAAGGTCATCGTACTAATTTTCGGTGCAACATTTAACAAGCGAACATGCATTTTAGTGTGTGTTCCGATATGCACTGCAACCACTGTACAGTGTGACGTCAATTTAGTATACTGTGAAGTCGTTCCTTTATAGCCAGTTATACTGATTACTATTTAAAACGGAACGCTATGCCGTATACTGTCAGCTGTAGTGCTGCCAACTTGGGGGATTTTACCCTAAATTTAGGAATATTTTAGGGGATACATTTTTTTTGGGAATTTTTAATTCGTCAAAATGTTCATGAAACTTCATTTTAATATAAAAAACGATTAAAAAATAACAATTCCTCAATTATCAATTTTTAAAAGAACATGTTCAATAAATATATTAAAGCAAAGTATACAAAATAAATTTTTTTCTGTAAAACCCTTTGAAAAATAAAATGTAATAAAAAAAATAATCTGACTGATTTTCAAATTATTTAAATTTTAGGTTTTAGGGGGCTTTGTTTTTAATTTAGGGACTTTTATAAAAAGTTTTAGGAAATATTTTTTTCAAGAGTTGGGAGCACTGGTGAGCCGCATCGTATTTTTTGACGCAGGACGCAGCATTCAAACAAAACAAATCTGTGATTCAAAATTCAAATGAGTATGAGTGTATTAAGCTTATTAAGTTTTCTAGTTTATTAAAAAAAAAACTGTTGTTGGAGTACTGGCAAATTAAAATTTATCAAAACTCCAAGTTTTCTTTTCTCCAAACGATGGAAATAATGATGATATGGTTATATCTGGATGAAGCTGTCAAATACAGCCATTCTCAAGCAGATACTGATGAAGCAGGTGGATTGCCAATACAATTGCGACAATATTTAACTCGCCCAGCTATTCAACGACGACAAAACCTTAATCCACTTGTTGTTTAGGAATTTCTTTATTTATTTATTAACATACATGAAAGAATATAAATTACTAGCTTCTGCGCGCGACTTCGTCGGCGTTTACTCCGCTCCTATTGGTCTTAGCGTGATGATACATAGCTTATAGCCTTCCTCGATAAATGGGCTATCTAACACTGAAAGAATTTTTCAAATCGGCCCAGGAGTTCCAGAGATTACCGCGTTCAAACAAACAAACAAACTCTTCAGCTTTATATATTAAGTATAGATAATAACTAATAATAAGATGCCACATAAACTCATTTGAGTTTTACCGGACATCAGTATTGTCGACATTATCAATAGTAGGTAACTAGTTAATAAATATATTAGTTATAATTTTGAAGTACATCATCCTACTATCACATCAATTATTAATTATACAATAATAATCGTCACACATCAATCGGTTAAACGCTTTATGCCGATAGACCGACCAATCAGTTTAATCGGTTATATTTTTATTCAAATTATGATCTGGTGTTATTGTATATTAATAATAAAATATTTTTTTAGGTATCTTTTTATGTTTTTGTTGTTAAAGATTCCCGTAAAGCTATAGGAAGTTCGTTTATAAGATTAGGTATTATATAGCTTAATTTTCTTTTACCATATAAGTTATTGTATTTCGGTAATAGTAACATGCAGTTACTTTTTTGTCGGGTGACTATACTATTGGGGTCTATGTTCTTAAATACTTTTAAGGAATTGTTAAAAAATTCTTCATTTAATAAGGTGAGCTTAATCTTATCATGTATAGGTATTATTTTACAATAGTCAAATAATTGGTGATAATTATTTTTGAATTTATTTTTAATTTTAACAGGGACAATTTCTTTTAAAATTCGTAATTGTAATGTATAAATTGTATCTATGTGCGTTTTGTAAGTTCTGCCATAACTAGCTGCTCTCGAGATTTGCGCTTAGCAACACATTCAGCGATTCATTTTTATATCTATAGAGATATCATATATATGAATCAATCAAATATGAATATCCTCATTTATGGAGTGTAGCGAGAAAGTTTCTATCAATTGTAGCAACTTCTATACCCTGCGAAAGATTATTTTCTCATGGTGGTCTCATTGCAAACCAATTGAGGAGCCGTTTATCGCCTAAGCACTTCACAATCAACTAGTATTTCTACGGTCAGTAGGTGAAGATATGTGGGAATTTTAAATAAATAAAAACTAAAAATGTTTTTATTAGTCTGATGACAAAAGATCCATAATTGTCAGTAAAAATAAAAATATAAAATAAAAATATAAAAGTGACCTCGTAATGTCCCACATATGCTCAACTAGCAGACAGTCTCCGTTATCGGCAATGACCCTCAAAATACACGTTTCATATTTTTATGTCTCATGTATTATAAACTTTAATATTAAATATTAAATAAAAAATAATATTAAATATTTATTTGATTGTTTTATTTATTCTTAATTTAAATACTAAAAACTTATTTTCGGTGCCATACTAGGCACAATTTTTATATAGAATATATCTTTTATAAAAATGTTAAAAACAATAATTCTGTGTGAGTTGTTTAAATAAAATGTGCAACTGATAAATAAATCGCTTATTAAAAATAAAGAAATGTCGAATAAAACTTGTGAAATATCTTTTAACCATTGGTTAAAATATAGTTTATTGTTTTCAAAAAGTCGACTTGAGAATCGACTTTTAACTGTGATTAATCGACTTTGAGAATCAGAAAATTCAAAGTCGTTTCCATAGTCAAAAGTCGACTTTTTTCCCGCCGTCTTCATCCCTACTTTTGACTGATCACGTGATCAAATAGTCAAAGTACTGCGAGTACCTTACCTCGAAAACGCCAGTGCTCACAGTAGAATATGGCGCCGATTTATGACGTCATATATTTTGGTAGTGGTTTTGACTGATCACGTGATCAAAGTAGTGGGAGTACCTCACCTCGAAATCGCCAGTCGCCATTGGTCGCCAGTGTTCACAGTAGAATATGGCGGCGATTTATGACGTCATATATTTTCCTAGGGTACTGTCACTACTGCGGCAGTATACTGGCAGTGCATAACGGAACGAATTTTTCTACAGTGATAGCACTGTGCAGTGCTCGCAGTGCATATCGGAACATACCCTTAGTAATACTGCAGCAGTGTATCTAATTAAACTTCCTTTTCTTTCTTTTCGGAAAAAAAACTTTATCCAGTATAGGAAAAATTCAATTCTGTTACAGTTACAACTATTTATTACTCATACATTACACTACTCGTCGATGGGAAAATTATATCAGTTTAACATAAATTGTGTTCAAAACGCATGTTATAAACAATTTATTTATTGCTTACGTAAGTGTGTGCGATTGAATTAACATTGTTCAGTATTTTGTGAATTATTATGCTACTAAAACGTTTTAACATTATACAAAAACGGTATAAATTTATTTTAATAATAGGTATACAACTATACATATATTTATATGCATAAATACATGTTCATTATATGCCAACCCGCAGTGGAGCAGCGTGGTGGATTAAGCTCCAACCTTTGTCCTACATTGAGAAAGAGGGTTATGCTCAGCAGTGGGATATTACTGGCTGAATAGTATCGTAGGTATATGTTCATTTCTTCCCTTAGCTCTATTTATTTGATATATTAAGGTTAATAAATACTTAAACACTTAAAAGAAAAAAATTGTCCTCGTTTTTGTAGATAATGATCTTCTGTAATGTAAAATCAACTTATATATTATATAACTAACACAAAATACTTTATATTCTTTTAACTACGAAATTCGTTATTGTCACGGTAAACATAACGTAAATAAAGATATGTTACCTTTCTCAGTTGTTTGGGATTACGCCAAGTTGACTTTACTAACAAAACGAAATTGTTGTCAAGTAAATCAATCCGAAATTCACGATTTTCTTCGATCTATTTACATTATTATTTTTATTTAAATACAGGTATGTACTTTCAACCCTTGTTTGGGTTGGGTTGTTGTGAGTGTTACATAAATTATTTAATAATAATGTTACACAATGATTTCTTCCATTTCCTATATAAGCTATTTCATGCTCTCCAAGACACGATGCTTACAATACAACTATATATGTACAATTGTACATATTAAAGGGAATATTTATAACCAAATTATATTCAAATACCTTTGCATTTAGTAGGTATGTGTTTTTTAGTAGGTACTATCATTCTGAAATAATTACTAAACAAACAACTAATGATGTGTTACTATGGTATATTTTAGTAAATAAACTATTGTTCAGTTTGCATTTTCTTCTGGTATAAGGAATGTAAACTTTACAAGTACTCCTACTTTGAAAACTTGTCTATAACTTTCATATACATTTTCAACTTTTGAGACATTATTTACTGTTTTGTACGTTAACTTTTTTATGTTTATATCGACTTTAGAACGAAAAACTTTCTCAGTAGCGATGAATATTTTGTTCTTTGTGCATTTTACTAGCTAAAGGTTTTTGAAACAATTTTTATGGAGTTTACGTCAAAATTCTATCTCTAGTAAGCAAATGCAGAGATAGATAGAGTATTGAAACTGGCCGTGAGACGCGTTGAACACCGAACCGAACACCACACTAGACAGAAACCGACATGAATACAACCACTTAAATTTGCTTAAAATGTTTCAATTTTATGAAGGAAAAAAATTAAACAAAAAAATTGTTTTGGGTCGTCCGTTGACGCAATTAGAGTTGACCCTGATTTTGCTCCAGGGGTTGTGTGTTCGAATCCCGGCCCGAGTTGGGGTGGTATATACCTTTATTTATTCAAAAAAATATGTATTATCTAAATCAGCCGGGAATTATCTAAAAGGCAGGCAACAACTTGCTTACCTTAGTAATACACGATCGTGTCTTTAATCATATTTGTTGTTGTTATTCATGTATTTAGTTCACTAATGTCATAAATATCATAATTCTATCATGTCGATCTTAAATAAACTCAGATTCTGAGCTGAAGATATTAGAAGTAAATCCATTTTAAACCGTAGTGTACGACTAGATCCACCCGATCCGTGATGTCGAACAAATTTAATCCCTCATCAAACCCTGATTAATTAAACAGGAGCCGACCACGGTCTAAGTCGATCTAAATAACACATGTAAGCGATCCTGCATCATATCTCTCATTTATAGCTTACTACGACTGAACATAGAAGACTAGTTATTATAGGTATGATAAATAATTATAATAAAGTTATTTGTAGTTATATAACGATAATTCTAGAAATATAGTATCGAAATATATGTCGTCATATTAGCAATAATAGCATTCAGAAATTTTCCTACAAACCTATTTAAAAATTTGTAAAGTAGATATCTATATTTTGTTTTTAATCATCAGCGATTTTTTTTATCATCGTAAGTAAATAACAAATATCACATTGTTCTGGCAATTTAAATCTTAAATCTGTAAGTTTCGCATCTTATTACAGTTAAAACAACTTGTAACAAAACCGGAGTTGAAAGATTAACAAGCACTGAAGGCGGAGTGGAGAATACGTAATACAATCAAAAGTTTTGATGAATTTCTCCAAAACTGTCTTTGTTTCCCCTTTTCTGGCTTACTTTAATAATAAAGTCTGTAGCTCGGTATAGTATTCTTTTGATTATAGATGTAAAAATATAATGATACGCATTAGTAACGTACGTAGTAGTGAAGTAGTTTTAGAGATATTTCACCATTTACTAGCTAAACTACTGATAAACTTAGCTACGAATCAGGCATCGTTAGTGAAGCAAATTCTGTGAAATAAAATTGATTGTTCTTGTTAAATTTTTTAAATTGTTTTGGATACATAAAAATAGATCATACATACATTTATTTCAAGCCTAATAATCAGACAAAGCTTTCTTAACCTAATTCCCAAGCGGAAATCTCCATTGACATTGAACAGACAAGCCTTCCTAGATTCCATAAGCCCGTATCCATCAAGTAAACCACAGCTCGGATTGGGCTGTCAATTACGTCGCAGAATCTCCGCCCTTAATCTGTCATCTCGACACCAATTAAGGAGGAAACTGATGCCAGTAGATGTACCAATTTTTCTTGTAAAATACCTGACAATTTTTTTTTGTCAATAATTAATAAACTTTTAATTGTATGCTAGTTGTTTAAACTGTAAAAAATATGTACAATTATGTGTAGTAGTAGTGTATACTAAATTAACTTATAACGCAGACTTTCTACTTGTCTATTACTTAGTTTACTATTTGACTGTAACATATTTGAAGTTAAATATATTTTTATTTTCATATTCATCTTTAATAAAAATAAAAATTAATTGTCTGAAGTGAAACTTCTTTGGCAAACTATATAGTTAAAAAAACTAATTTAAAATACAAAAAAAAAAATTGAAAAAAAAGCCAACGTCGCGCGGTGTTCCCAGGCGGTCACCCATCCAAGTACTGACCGTCATGACGCTGCCACGTTACCGGTCGCTCAAATTTTACCCCTTATGCGCCCAAAGAAGTTTCACTTCAAAACTCTTAAAGAATTTATAAAATATTTAATTAGTATAGTACCAAATGTTTCTAGTAACATTCAAAGAATCAAAATAGATTTAGAAAAGATAAAAGAAAGAAGCATCAAAATTTTATGCCATGAACAGAAATAAGAACGTGTGAATGAACAAATGAACCGTCCCTTGATATCTGTAAATATAAAGCATATAGAGAGATAAGTCACCCTTTCATTCTACTTTGGTATTACGCCAAGTTGACTTCACTAACAAAGGCACATTGTTGTCGAGCAACGCAATTCGCATCCACGAACAACCTGGATACATTGATAGGCAGAAGGGCGTGAAAATCTTTAGTACAACGTATAAGCACACAAGACAATACACTCACAAATACATGAATCACAATGACATAAATGCAGGAGCTTAGGTAAATAGTGTACTAATAATTGCGATGTACTTTCACACAATATTATTGACATACATTCGTATTGTGTTCGTAGTGAAAGTTAATTTAGACATATCTTTTACCAGATCATATTTTTCTTTTATAGGTATAAAAAATATTGTGTTAACTTCAAAATCAGGATATAAGTTATTACCATTACAGTATGAATCCCATGTTTATTAAAGACAACCTTCCATACAAATAACACGTGGTTCAATAAGTCCCGAGACCAAATACTAAAAAAGGTCTTTTTTATAAAATTAATTTTTATTCATCAACATAGTCTCCTCCAAGAGCGATACAGTCTCTCCAACGCTTTTCTAACTTTTCTATCCCATGTGTGTAGAACGATTTGTCTTAGGCTTCAAAATAAGCCTCCGTTGCTGCGATAACTTCACTATTTGAGTCAAATTTCTTACCCTGAAGCATTTTTTGAGGTCTGCAAACAGCCAGTAATCGCTGGGGGCCAAGTCTGGCGAATAAGGGGGATGAGGAAGCAATTCGAAGCCCAATTCGTTAATTTTGGCCGTCGCTCTCACGGACTTGTGACAAGGCGCGTTGTCCTGGTGAAACACCACTTTCTTTTTGTTCATGTGAGGCCGTTTATCCGCAATTTCGTACTTCAATCGCTCCAATAAGCACATGTAACAACATGTAAGTCACTAGTTATATTTTGCCCCTTTTCAAGGTAGTCGATGAAAAGTATTCCATGCGCATCCCAAAATATAGACGCCATAACCTTACCGGCCGATTTCTGAGTCTTTGGACGCTTCGGGCGGCTTTCACCAGCCGCTCTCCACTCCGCTGCCTGCCGATTGGATTCCAGAGTGAAATGGTATATCCAGGTTTCATCCATTGTTACATACCGATGTAAAAAATCCTTTTTATTATGATTCATCAGCGCCAAACATCGCTCTGAATCATTGATACGTTGTTCCTTTTGATCAGTTGTAAGCAAACGCGGCACCCACTTAGAAAAAAGCTTTTTCATGGCCAAATTTTTATGTAAAATAGTGAAAACACTACCAGCTGAAATCTTCACTATCTCGGCTATCTCTCGCACTTTTACCTTCCGATCTTCCAATACGATTTTGAGGACTTGGTTAATATTTTGTTGAGTCACTGCTTCATTTGGACGACTTGAGCGTTCCCCATCATTGGTGTCCATGCGACCGCGTTTGAAGTCGGCATACCACCGACAAATGGTTGCTTTAGAGGGAGCTGATCCTGCATAACATTTTATAAGCCATTGCTGTGCTTCAACGGTATTTTTTCCCATTAAAAAACAATGTTTTATCAACACGCGAAACTCGTTTTTTTTCATTGTATCGAAATTACAACCGTAGCGTCACTTAAATGTTTCAAAATCAATAATTTTATTGTTCCATTTTTAAAAATTTGACACATATTCTTGTATTGATAGCCAGTACTTTTTAAAAATCAAAAGAGTTTTTAATATATGCGCCATTTCCAGGTTAGTCTCGGGACTTATTGAACGATCTAGTATTTGACTGTATAGTGTATACCTACACTAAGCAGTATGTTTTATATTACAACATTATATGATAATAATTATATAAAAAAAGTTGATTTACGAACGATAGTTTAACGTGACAAGTGACAACGTCATAACAAAACATCTCCTCGGACGCATAGGCCAATCGAGTGGAAGAGAGATAGATGCGGCGCAAACGTACAATGAGCGTAACGGGACAATGAGTCATCTATGTATTTAGCTTACTTCAAAATTCTATCTCGAGTCAGCCTATTCAAAGATAGATAGAGTATTATATAGCAAATAGCCGTTAGACCGTTAGAGTATAGTCAACATATAAATAAATTAATGTAGCATAGTATATTTAGTGAAAAAGTAATAAATAATAAGTCATAACATCAAATTGTTGTTACAAGTAGTGTGATTATAGTGATACAAAATAAAAAAAAATCATCAATCCATACTAATATTATAAATGCGAAAGTATCTCTGTCTGTCTGTCTGTCTGTCTCGCAATCACGCCAAAACTACTAAACAGATTTAAATAAAATTTGGTATACAGATAGTTTAGAGTCTGAGAAAAGACATAGGCTACTTTTTAATGCGAATAAAAGGGTGTAAGGGGTTGAAAGGTGGGAATGAAAATTTGTAATGGAACTATGTTCGTGTTTCGTAACTGTCAAACATTTAATGTTCATCCCGTCGATATGGTAAACTCTCCGATAAAATTAAAGAACGTATTTAAATAAAGGTTTCGAATCGACAACATATATCCACAATATACGGATAGTGGCGTATTTTACATTTTAAAAATGTATAATAATGTCAGTAATGAAAACGGATTGACATAATATATATTGGTTGTCAAATATAAAACGTAGTGGTTATATACTCTTTGGTCAAATATTTATGCGTGCGTTCAGAAATTTATTTAGTGTAAAGTAAGGAAAATATATCAAGCTAATTAAATCTTATACTATTAAAAAAAGGAAAGCATTTTTTTCCCTCAAATCAACGCAGGTGAAACCGCGGGGCACAGCTAGTATTTTATAAATTAACCAATCATAACTATACCTAGTTGACAGTATCGAATTAAAAAGACAGTTTCTTAAGGTAAGAAGAAAATACCAAGTGATACATTAATTATTTCAGCGAGCTATGACAGCATAGTTTTTTCACTGAGATATTATTATGTACAGCCTTTAATTTAAGTCGTTTTTGGAAACAGTAGGTGTAGCACCTCCTCGCGATCCTGTCAATAACGTGGCATATTGCCAGTGGCCTCTATCTGATTGTACGATCGTCACTTATTTTACAGCCAGTCGTATTACCTAATAGGCATTTTATTATGTAAAAACCCTAACCAAAATTTAATCATATATGTACATTCAAAAGTAATTCTTCCTGGTTGTCTATATCTTATGTTTCAAAGGTCAAATAAAATTTTACGTTCAAAAAGTTGAAGTCAACGTTAATCTACACATAAAATAAAACTGAAATAGGCCCAACTCTTTACATTGAAGGTATACGCTTCAGCCTGTAATTCCTGGGCATAGGCATCTTTCCCCATGTAGGAGAAGGATCATAGCTTAATCCACCACACTGCTCCAATGCAGTTTGTCGGATATATTCCCTACTATGAGTAACGATCGCTATCAGGTGTACATTATAACAACCGGGACCGACGGCTTAACGTGCTTTCTGAGGCACAGTGGGCCCACAAGAACTGCACAAACGCCAAGACCACGTCAAACATCTGTATGGCCAATACAAATGTTTGTCATGTGCGGGGATCGAAACCGCAACCGCCAGCGCATTAGCCACAAAATTGAAGTTATAGAAGAAAATTTAAAGTAAAAAACCTTTTTAAAAACAAGTTTTTATTTGAATGCGCTAAAACGAAAAAAATAAATTTTTACTTTAATAAAACTTTTACTATCTACTTATAAAGTCATTACACAAAACAATCTAAGTATATGATATTAAAGCTTGTCGCGAGATATGAGTACCTACTCGCATTTCCTTTATAGTTTGAACATTTTAATAGTTTAAATCAATCACATCAATTTATTTAATTTGAACTTGAAAACTTGTTTACAAGCAAATCTCGCGACAAGCTTTTATATCATATAGATTATGTGTAATGACTTTATAAGTAGATAGTAAAAGTTTTAAAGTAAAAATTTATTTTTTTCGTTTTAGCGCATTCAAATAAAAGCTTGTTTTTTTTTAAAGGTATTTCACTTTTAATTTATTTTTTACTTTTTAGTCTGTTATCACGTCACTTTATTCTTATTATTCTTAGTAAGCCCTTTCATTTGATACCGATATTGTAGAAGTGCACTAAAATAACTAGTCCGCACTCTTGGATATGCCGCCATGTTAGATTTAGGTAGAATGACGTCACAAAGTTAACCATGCATTGTCATCCAAATTAAACTTTTATACAAAATTTCGGCTTAATTGGTTGAAGATATCTGCTTCAAAATTGAGTTGCAAGATTTCACCTGAACTTACATACATTAAAGATACATACATACATTGCAAGTTAAAGAAAGCTTGTAATAAAATTGAAGTTTATTTTTTAAAAAAAATTGGTATTTGAGCGGAAAATACTAAGTCGCATTTTCGGAGCTGTGATGGAAAATGAGAGATGGCAAACGCGTTATAACCACGAGCTATACCGAATGTACGATGAGCCAAACGTAATTAAGGCCATAAAGATCGGGCGCCTGCGTTAGGCAGGGCACATGTTGCGAATGGACGAGGCCAGAGTACCCAAACACCTTTTAGAAGACCGACCGGAGGGCCGCAGAAGTCGAGGCAGGCCCAAGCTCAGATGATTGGACGGCGGCGAACAAGATATCAAGATCTTTGAGTAACAAGCTGGAAAAGGAAAGCCTCTAACAGATCGGACTGGAGAGCTTTGCTGGACCAGGCTAAGGCCCACCCGCGGCTGTAATGCCTCAGATGATGATGATGATTTAAAAAAATTTAGGCTATAATTAATACTATATTCCTATAGTTACTGATAATGCTGAACAAATTTGACTAAAACTAAGTTTTAATCGATTCGAGCTGATTCCAGCTGAGACGAATCACTGCGTGACCTCGTTCTTAGTATGCTAAGAACGAGGTCACGCAGTTATTCATATCCCGAAAAAAATATAAAACGAAATGTTTAATCATAAATTGAGTCTCGAGTACATCTAGTAACAAATAATAATCTTTTTCAAGTTATACTTCTTTTGGTGCGTTAGGGAAAAATGATGAGAGTAAATTTTTACGATGCGCGCGCACACCGTAACGAAAATAACCGACACGAAGAAGTTAGCAACATGAAGTTAGCTAGCCAATCTATATCTATACTTATTATAAAAATAAGTCCCCCGGCCGCGTCTTTCTGTCCTCCTGTCTGTCTGTCCTCCTGTCTGTCTGTCCTCCTGTCTGTCTGAACGCGATAAACTCGAAAACTACTGAACGGATTTTTACACGGTTTTCAACAATAGAAAGAGTGATTCTTGAGGAAGGTTTAGATATATAATTTATTATGCTTTTATGTAAATTAGCAGAAATACGGCGATAAATGTTGAAGAGGTCGCAAAAAATCTCGCCAACGGGGACCTTTCCTCGCGAACGCCGCGTAAACTAGCAAAGATATAGTTAAGCAATGTACTAGCGAATTCAAAATCTATAAAAATGCTACAAAAAAGTCCGCGACAGCATATCTCTATCTCTTACGGTTGACTTACAATAACCACTTTTATGTTCAAATTTGTAATTAAAAACATTACATTATTTTCAAAGCTATTTTCTTTAGTTCAGTATTAATCCTTATCCAAATAAGTATGTTAGTTAGCTTAAGAATTTAATGCAGATTAAAATTGCCCTTTACAATAGTTTTTGAGATATCGTCGTTAGAAGTAATTTTTAAAAATAATTAATGCGCAACGAAGTGGGCACGGGTCGGCTAGTGAAGTATATATAACTTCTTACGTGCGTATTTTTTGCTCGATAATATACAATAGGAGACATTAAAACTAGAAAGCTTATGTTTATTAATTCAGAGGATGTGCGGATCATTCATAAATCCTGTTTGAAAATTGATTTTTAAAACAAAATTTGAAGCTGAACAGCAAAGTTTTAAACATACTGGCAGTGATTATGTTTGCTTTTAATCAAATAATTCCGCCTGTTACGCAGAGCCGCATACAGGCTTCGTAATTGTGTCAATTAATTTAAAATATTAAATTACAAACCAATTTTAATTTGCTGTCGTGGTACAAAATCAATGTAATTTATAGATTATTACATTTTACGAAGGCTGTTGTGTTGACAGATACTCGTAATTAGATGAATAATCATCACAATTTTTAAACTTTTTACTTTAAACTTTTACCGTTAGTACATTCGATTATATTGATTTAATAAAGTATCCGTTATGTCCACTTAGAGTAATAATGAAAAACTTGTACATTTTTTTAATTTTTATTAGGTACTGTAATATTTTAATGCATTTAATGTACCTATCAATATAAAAATTCATGTAATTAGCTGTGAATAAGAATTATATGTATATATTACAAACAATGAAGCTCTTTTGATGGAGCTAGTAGGTATGTACCTTCTGGTATCGTATCTTACTTACCTTCTACCGAAAAGAAAACAGCTCAAAAGGCTTGTAATATTGATATTAATAAATATAATAATATTTGAATATGATTTTACCTCGACTGTAATCTTGAATATCTGTTATGTATATTTTAAAAATTTATACGCACGACAACAGTCTATTTGTAACAAAGGACCCATTCATCAAAAGAGATAACAACGTCACAGCGCTATCGTAACAGAACTCGTAGAACGATAGCTGTTTCGTGATTCGTATTCCCGACACCAATCATCTGACACTATAAAAACATTTGTTACTTTTCAGATACATAACTCATTTATACGAACTGCTATACGCGGCTTTGTTTGAGTGGCAATTGCATTTACAATATTTGAATATAAAATTAAATTAATTTAAATGGCATGAAGAAATATTCTACTATAATATTACTGAAGCTCACCCATCTTGTAATGCTAACAGCTCTACTTTTATGACTCTTCAGTCTGGGTTGATCTGTGATGGGAGTGCAGCAAACCTTCCATATTTTAAAAAAATCTGTACTCATTTAATGTACGAACTTTCAGTAATGAAGCTGAAAAGAATATGTGACACTTTGATCTTAGTCAAAAGGTCGAAATGCGTTGCGAAGAAAGCAGATAAATACTTTATATCCTAAGCTATGACCAATCAAGGGCGGATCCAGCTTTGGCGCCATGGGGGGGTCACATAGTCGTGGTCAAGGTGCCAGGGGGGGGGGGGTCATAGTCGTGGTCAAGTCACGAAGTTATAATTTAATTTTCATAATGATAGATACAGGTGAAAAGTAGGTATTTTATTAATTTTATGTGAGTAGGTACTGTACTTAAAATTATCTATATTGTAACAAAAATCTTGTTTAACAATTTTAATTAGTGGTCCATTTAGGTCCTGGACCCAGCCCAGGAGGAGGTCATGACCCCCATGACCCCCCCCTGGATCCGCCCTGGTGAGTCTTGTGACCAATCGCTTCCGTTTTTGAAGTAAAACTTTTTTACGTACGCTTGATTTGGGGAGTAAGCTGGTGTATGAGTGACGAGAGAGTTACAAAACGTGTGATCAGGCAAAACGAATAGAACCACAAACAGTTTCTAGCACACATTTTCTTTCTTTCTTACTCTCATAGCCAGTTACGTTTCGTATATATATCTAAGAGACAGTTCAGGCCTATTGTGCAGGCCTATTGCTAACAAAGTTTTACTTCAGTCGTGTGAGCACGCTCGTTTTCTTTTCTTTCTTTATTTTTGCTATTGGGACATTGCACAAACAGATGAACAGACTAAAACTCTTAGAGAAATTATTGTTTGTTCTCAGTAGCATAAATTCAACACATATAATTATTATTTAAAAAATGCCATGTAACATATGGGGTTTGCCACGCTCGGATTTTATTATATGGATACGTACAGAAAGTTTGTAATTTTACGGAAGTAGAATGTGTCGTGTAATATATCTGTCGTGTAATTTAAATTACGTTTGTCCACAGTACGTACTCTCACATTTGGCGCGATGCCGAAATACGCGACTGCAATATTATAAGTAAAAATCAAACGTATGTTAATTACCAGATGTGACTTTAAGTTAATAATTTTAGTATTAAAAGAAGTCAATATTAGGGACAATAACTTAACGGATGCTGTTAAAGTAAAAAAAATAATAAATATAGGTATCTACTGATAAAATACACGTCTTTTAGGTACATATAAACACTAAGACAAAAAAACACACACAAAGGCTAGACTAAAACAATTATAAAATTACCAATTTGACACAGAATTTGCATCCATATGATGTTAAACATTGAAGATATAATATATTTAACTACTTTGCCGGCTTCAAACCCCGTGTAACATGGAAAAACTTATTCAAACGGATTTCAGTGTCTTTGTGTAAGAAATATATATATATACTTTTTCGTAAGATTCATTAAAACTATACCTAATTTATATCAGTATCGATATGTACCTACTGTGATAGAATAACAAAGTATATCTAATAATATTTGCACACATCCTAAAGAAGACAGAAATAGCGCTTGACCATTCCGAAATAAAATCTAAAGATTGAGACAGGAAACCCTAAATTGAAGTGAAGTTTTCTCATTAATTTGATTATGTCGATCCCAGGGTCGACCCGTGTCACAAGTTACTTCATTAGTTACGCAACTCGCCGAAAGTAGTCCTAGCTAACATTCTGTAAGATACGATTACTTAAATATTATTGGCTTTAAATAACTAAATTCAAAACTGGTTTATAAAATTATAAAATTTTAATAAGCAATTCGGTGTCATTTTATGTTTATGGCGATGATAATAATGCAATAATTTAATTTAATAACAGCGGCCTAGGTTCGCTGCGACTAGCTATTAATTAATTTTGATACAAGCTCAAAAGAGCCCGCTAAGAGGATATAATGCAACGAGTTTGTAGTTTGCATTTAAAAGCTTAAAATATAAAGTGAGGCTGTGTTGTTGGCGACAAGCGACTTAATTAACTCAATACAAACATAATGCACTCGAAACTTTCCAGATGTTTGAATAAATTTAAAAGAGGAATTCCGATTTATAAAACTATGAACTGAAATTTGAAAAACTTTAAATTAATACAAAATATCATAAACATAATTAGGACCGTAAAATTCTACGGTTGTAATTCCTGAGCTTCGAGATAACACAAGATGCGCTGAGGTCTGGTACTGATGTAATAATGTTCATAAAATTCCTCGTCGAGGTTAGTGAGCGAACGAAGTTCTCGACATTACCGAGTTGAGTTATTCCACGGCACGTACCTACATAAGATCGGGCCGGGAACCACCGTGAAATGAACCGAATCGATGTACACACCGTTTGTTACCAAGTAGGGTCCGTGCCAAAAAACGGCTCGAATGTCGATTGAACAATTTTCATGTTATTAAATATCCGAATTTATTTTAGTTTCTATTATCAAATCGAATCGAAATTATTCTTTTAATATTTATAAACTACTCACATACTTTATAGACCTGTTTTCTTGTGCATGTGCTCTTATTTTGGATTTATCTTTTTGAAGTGAAAACTTCTTTTGGCGCACCGCACACACATTTTTTCGTAGGTAGTAAGTTAGGCTGGTCTATCACGCTTTGAGGTGAAAGGCTCGATCGGGTGACCACCGAGTGTACCCGATCTTATTAATTTTTAAAGATCAAATTGGATTTAAATATGTCAAATAATAATTGATGGAGTTGTTTATAGAAATATGTATAAGTTTAAATTCAATCGGAAGTATTTATTTCTTATTTTAGTTACACATTGTATCTTTTGTATAAGACGAAAACGAAAATAAATAATTTGATTTATATAGAATTAAATAAATATTTACTATAATTTCTACCTTGTTTCTCATTTATTCTACTAATACGATCCATAATAATACTACATAATACATAATATTATTTACTTTATGCAATATAGCATCTAGGACTATAATTAGGGTTGCCACCTTTTTTTTCTCAATTAAAGTACATTGGGTATTGTAGGTAAGAAAAAAAAAGTACATAGTATCAACATAAAGTACAATTTATTTTTATTTTTTATTAAATTTAAAAACATATTTTTCTTTTGTTGCTTTTTGCAGCTTGTATCAAATTAGTATCTCTACTTAACAACTGCACAACATCTTTACACACACTTCAGCTTATCGCAGTCGACTGCTGGACATAGGTCTCCACAAGTCACACACTCATGTGTTTCGCCCATAGTCACCATGCTGGGCAGGCAGGTTGGTGACCGCAGGGCTGGCTTTGTCACACACTCATGTGTTTTGCCCATAGTCACCATGCTGGGCAGGCAGGTTGGTGACCGCAGGGTTGGCTTTTTCGTACCGAAGACGGTGCTGCCCGTCTTCGGCCTGTGTATTTCAAAGCCAGCAGTTGGATGGTTATCCCGCCATCGGTCGGCTTTTTAGGTTCCAAGGTGGTAGTGGAACTGTGTTATCCCTTAGTCGCCTCTTAAGACACCCACGGGAAGAGAGGGGGTGGCTGCATTCTTTACTGCCGCAACCACACAGCAGCCCACACCACATCTTTACAGTCTATATTTAAATTAAATAAGTAACTCATTTTTTATCAAATTTAGAGACGCTTTGTTTCGTTCGTCTCGACATTTGTTATTCATCACAGCAAAAAATCTTTGAATGCTGACGTAGTGGGAATAGATAATAAGAATGAAATTACTTTATACAAGTTTATTAAATTGTCATCACTCTTATTAAATACTTGCTGCCATTTTTGTGCAGTTGATAGTTCTGCAAAACCCTTAGAAGTACATATATAATATTAATGTAAAGCAATTTCTCCATAAAGATCATCGATATTTACATTATAAAGTTTTCGCAGATTAAAATTTTCAATTATGTTAATAATATTTTCTCTAAGACTAACCATAATCCCATAAATATCTAAAATTGTTATGCAGTTGCCTTTTAGACATTTAACAGCTTTATTAAATACTAGCCGACCTGTACCCACTTCGTTGGGCGTTAATTATTTTTGTGATGCATATACCTATAGTAAAGTTTTCATCTCGCTCGCATTTATCCGACTTGATTTTCATATGTATACTATTATTTTTCACTGAATTTTTCTGTTCAATAACAATAAAATATAGCCTTTGTCACTCCTGAATAGTGTAGCTTTCAATTAGTAAAAGAATTTTCATGATTGGATCAGTATTTGCGAAGATTACCTCCTACAAACGAACAAAGTTAGAAACTTTACCTCTATTATATTCGTATAGAAAATTAATAAGTGACTACAAAAATGCTAATAAATTTCAATCATATCATCAGATATGATCAGAAATTGTTAAAAATGAGTGTTTAGGTGATGTGGCGCTGGTGAGTAGCGACATCTACGACAGCAAAATTTTTTAATATTCTAAAGAAATCAGATCATGCATAATAAAGTATTTTCGAGTACTTTATTGCTCTCATAAAGTATAGAGTACATTTACCTAAAATAACGTACAATACTTTATTATAAAGTACGGGTGGCAACCCTAACTATAATGTAACGCACGCTAATCGCACGCATCTTATCAACTATTGTACACATTTATCTCGTTTATCTCGTTTTTTTATATATTGACAAGTTCTATTCTATGTATCTATGTGGCTACTAAAAATAATGTCTTCGTCTAATGCAATTTGAATAAATAGCAATAATATAACTTTAATTCAGTCTATGCCTCTTGTGACAACCGATACAAGTCAAAAATCGACAAGGTTCAACTAGAGTAGGTATCTTCTTTTGTTGAGTCAAATTTTCTATTTCAATACTTATATATTTTAGTTATATTTTTTGGCAAAAACTTAATTTTAAATTTTTTTAAAAGTAATTAACAAAAAACAACATTTGAGTTGTACTTTTTTCACATGTATTAAATGCAACAGTTATGTGATAATTGATATTTGTACAGTTAAATTACTTTACACCTATAATCCATATTTTTCTAAATTCTAGAATAATGACCCTAACGCAATATTCCTCAAACAGAGGACAAAGATATAATAACCCTTTGAATCTATTTTATTTATTTATTTATTTTTATTTATTTATACTTTATTGTACACCAGAAAAATATTAAAATACAAATAATAAGAATAATTACAGACAGTGAAGTACAATGGGCGGACTTATGGCTATTTAGCCATTTCTTCCAGTCAACCCAAAATTATTGTTGTCATCACTCGCCTATTCACATTTTAGCTGTATTTTACCAGTTTACGAAAGTTTTTGGTTCGAAAAGATATAACTTTAGATACAGTATTCATCAAAAAATCACAAAGCACAAAAAATATATAAATTTAATTAAGTGCTAATACTTACAATATTTTATTTCAGGAGTTGGCGTCAAATAGAAGATTCGAATATCCTGTTCAATCAGTTGCGGAACAATGCGGAAATTCCGCCTGTGAAATCACTTTGTCTAGGAGAGACAGGATATTTCTAATTTATATCCCAAGTTTTAATCACAGTGATAAGAAGCTGATCTTTTTGACATTTTTAATGAATTTTTTAACTGATGAAAAAATTCATCATAATGAAATGTCATGTTCCCTTATTTTCTTTTTGCACCCCTATTTCCCGTTTTATATAGTCTATGTGTCCTTCCGCAAGCTATATGTTTTCCCATAACAAATTTTGTCGTGATAGTCCTAGCGGTTTGACTGTCAATATATCATATTCAAATAAGCAATAACAATGGAATTACTTCTACATTTGTAATATTCCTATATACTTATGTATATGGATTTAAAAACTTAATAAAAAAATCATGAAGTTAGTATTTTAACTTAGTTATATCATTATTTTATTTTAACACATACATATATTTTTTAGTTAGTAAGATCGTTTGACGAACATTTTTTGCAATTTTTTTAATTTTCGAAAATGAAAAACTCAACTTGAAAATATATTTTTTTTAAGTTTAATTCTTAAACTTGAATTTGCCCCCTAAAGAAGTCTGATGATATTCTAAATAACTCATTAATTTTTGTTGGATGACTTTCAGTAGTAAGAATAGAAATGAGAAGAGACTAAGGGAATTTTTAGGTAACAACCTCAACAGGTGTTATAAAGCTGTACAAAAGATTTTTTTTTTGTTCATCACTAGAGAATTTTAATTGGTATTCAAGTATAGTAACATCTACATAATATTTAAAAAATCATGACTTTATAAAACTTGTTATAAATAATTGCTATCATATTTTACGACATCATATTCTGTTCACTATAATGCATATCCTTAATGTCGGTCGTAAAATTTTACGAGTAATGTTTCAAAGATTTGATACAAGCTCAGGTAAATCTTTGAATATTGTCAACGATAACAGTTTACCTACTATGGAATTGCCGAGTATAGTATTGTTTGAGATATTGAAGAATAAAAATAAACTTAAATAAGGTCCAACATAAAATATTCTTGAAAATGAGCGTTGTCATAAAGAGAATTTCATGGGTTATTTTCTTTCTCGCTTCCGTAGACATTTTCTACGGAGCCTTTTTTACTCGCAAACATGACATGTGAAAATAGATGTTTGAATGCGAGATAAAGTATTGAGCTGCACAATAGAATAACAATTGAATGGAAATTACACGCAAAACATTTGTTAATTTAAGAAGAGAGTGATAAAAATTTCAGTAATATATTATTTGAGAAATATTAAATGCATAATATTTTTTCGGAAAAATTAAATTACCGGCACATAATAAAACAAATTACATTTTCATACTTAACATCCAAGCAGACGAGCAGAGTATTGCTACTCATGAACTTAAACGATTTACAAATATTTTTTTAATCGAAATATTATTTTCATTACATTTTAGTTTGACGAAATATGTAAATAAAAACTAATTAAGGCAATATGTAAGATTTAGCCAACAAGTGTAGATACTTGTGCGGGTTTGGCAGGGATCATGGTCGGCTCCTGTTTAATTAATCTGGATTTGATGAAGGATTAAGTTTGTGCGACGCGTGACGGATCGAGCATTCTATATGGCACGAGCGAACGATGCGGTTTAAAAAGGATTTACCTCTCATTTTGTTTCACGATTATATATTATCTTTTTCTTTCTTTCCACAATAATTCCAGCAATTTTATTAATGCAATATATTAAATTTTTTTTAGCATTTACAGCATTGACATTTGTCATGTGATTACTTTTCTTATGTCGACTATATAATTAAATCATCACATCCCATCATATCAGCTTGTCACAGTTCTCGGCTATCTATGGTCCTCCGTTATCTCCGTCCAGCTTCTACCGACGATCTTACGTAAGATCGTCGGTCCAGCCGGGCTAGCATGCGCGCCACGACAAAAGTTTGTCTACCCCTTTTCTCGTATTATCTCTTTATGTCTACAGTAGCTAGCATGCGTGCACGTGATACCTACTCTTCTCGTCACGACAATTGAAGAGATAACAAGAAATTTTACTTATCGTAGTTTTGTCGAATTTTGACGTGATTTTGACGTTATAGGAAGATAAACTACTCGTTGTCAATATTAGAAAGACTACTATAAACGAAATATATTAAAATTATAAATATTCTTATAATATCTTTTGTATACCATGGCGTTTCCGTTCCGTTTTGTCTTCGGAAGAGAATTATGTCTCTCGTATAGCGCATATTAGGGTAATCGAGAAAATACTCGATGTAGACATTATCTATCTCTCTCGTCAAGAGATTATCTCGTTGTACGCATGCTAGCCCGGCTGGGGATAGGATTAAGCTCTAACGCTTCTCCGCCATGAGAAGAAAGCAATTATTTTTCATAAATGCATTACACTTGTTGATTGTTAAGTTTTAATAAAGCATTAACGCTATACGTTGACTAGGTCTGTGATACCATATTCCTAATAACAATCCTGAGTTTTTATACAAAACACTTAAATGGTTTCAAAAATACTTTCGATAATATATCTATCTATACATATCATCATCATCATTTCAGTCTATCGCAGTGCACTGCTAGACATAGACCTCCCCAAGTTCGCGTCAAACATCCCGGTTTTCCGCAATCCTCATCCAGCCACCACCAGCAATCTTACGTAGATCGTCGGTCCAGCGAGCCGGAGGGCAGGGACTCCCTGCGTTTGCCAACACGCGGTCTTCACTCCAGGACACGTCTGCTCCAGCGGCTATCGATCCTGCGACACAGGTGACCAGCCCACTGCCACTTCAACATGCTAATTCTGTGGGCTATATCGGTTACTTTCGTTCTCTCACGATTAGTGTCATTTCTGGTCCTATCTTTGAGAGAGATCCCAAGCATAGTCCGTTCCATTGCACGTTGAGCGACTTTAAACTGAAATAAAAATCTATTTATTTATAAACCAAAATAAACTGTATTTAAATTTAAATTTGTAACTTTGAATTAGATTAAAAGGTATAATTATATTGAAATATGTGCTTTTTATAAAAAAATATTATATAAATATTATATTGTTTGTTTCCATTCAAATAAATAAATGTAAATTTTACAGTGCCCTTGCAAGGTTCTTGTTTGATCTTAAACATTGTAATGTTGTGTATAAAAGAGCATTGAATACATCTAGAATAGCAAATAAATTGAATTGAAATGAATTGAACTGTCAGTTTTATCAATATGATGCATATAACGTAAACGGTTAAACATTTTTAGACTGCTCAATAAAACATTCATTCGTGACTTTATAACTAACGCTATATGTATATTTTATGTTGCAGTTTTTTTCCTCTTTTAACAGCTTTTGAAATATACCATGTGTATAGTACACTGTTTTGTATGTCCTTGCCCTAAATTATTACAGCGACATTGTAAGTACTTAACTTAACCTAGAAGACTAATAGCACTCACTCCAACCAGAGGAGATAATCATTTCGAACTATAATATGTCATTTCATATTATTTTATGTAATAAAATAATATAGTGTTTTTATATAAACAACGATAAACAACATATTACTTGAGGTTCTTATAACATTTTTTTTCTCATAGACTCTCACAACTCTGGATAAGAATTTGGTCTGCATTTGTCCATGTTTTATGAGATTTTTTCCATAGGATGTGCGTAAAGAAGTTTCATATTTATCCAATTTTGTACCGTCAGTTCAGAAGTTATACGCTTACATATACATTTCGACGATTCATTTTTATTCATATACTTAGATATAGATGACGATTTAATACTATTTGAGTTTTATTTTAGTTATTTCTTTATTAACAACAGAACTGACTATGGTATTCATAGTTTGCATCATCGAGGTAGACGTAGTTGACCGGGAGCCAGTGACAGGTTTACCTTGAAGGTGTAACGCAGCAGCTGACATAATAATCCACCATGGTCTGGTCAGCTGACTTTATTTTTCCTTCCTTCAGACGTTTCAGGTGGGAGGAAATGACTAAAATTTTTTTTCTCGATGTTTGGGAGGCTGCCACTGCCCAACCCACCCACGGAGTGGCAGCTGACAAAGACGAAAATTCATTAAAAAAATCCCTTATTCATGTTACGAAGTTGCGATTGAGAGGAAATGATTGACCGAATTTAAACCTGGCTCCCGATCTAAAAGTAGACGTAATGTAAAGTATACGTTAACCTCCACAACATGTAACAAAATCCATTACATTAATGTTAAAGAAGCGCAGCAATATGTCACTGTCAGCAAGAGCGGGCAGCGAAGTGATTTTAGAGGCGGAATGCCCGCAACGTGCCGCGACTACCGATGCCCTCACGTCAACTACATTAATATTTCTCTAAATTAGTGTACGTGACTGTTTGTCAACAACTTGATGAAGATATTGCAATCTTTTTGTTTGAAATGAAAATATAAAGTATTCAATCGCTATTTCTGTAGTGTAGGTATATTTTTTAAGAACTTTTGTAGGACCAACTTAAATATTCATCATCTAAGCATTAGATTAGCAAGAAAAATAGTTTTAAACTTCCTTAAACTTAAGTTTATTACCGAAATATAGGTATTTTCGTAAAAAGTAAACGTGTACCCACATTATACTAGATCGTTCAATAAGTCCCGAGACTAACCTGGAAATGACCGCCGCGTTGGCGCAGCGGTCACAGCACTGGATTGCGATTGGCTGTTGCGCGGGCAGTTGCGGGTTCGATCCCCGCACTCGACAGCATTTGTATTGGCCATACATATATTTGCCGTGATCTGGGGTGTTTGTGCAGGCCTTGTGGGTCCCCCCACCGGGCCTCGGAGAGCACGTTAAGCCGTCGGTCCCGGTTGTTATCATGTACACCTGATAGCGATCGTTACTCATAGTAGGGAATATATACGCCGACCCGCATTGGAGCAGCGTGGTGGATTAAGCTCCGATCCTTCTCCTACATGGGGAAGAGGCCTATGCCCAACAGTAGGATATTACAGGCTGAATCGTGATCGTGATCGTGATCATCTAAGCATTTGAACATATGATTACTTATATAAACATATGTACGATATTTGTATAAGTACATTTATGTCATTTCACTCATTAATTTATTCTATAACTAGATGGCCCGGTGAACTTCGTATCACCTACACCAGTGTTTTTCAACCTGTGGGTCGCGACCCCCTGGGGGGTCGCGAAGCTTCTGCGGTCGCCAGAGGTCGAGAGAACTTAAGTAAAAAATTATAAAGATTAAAGGGATTGATTTATTAAGTAAGAGAATTTTAACAAAAGGATATATGTAGTTATAAACATTTTTCTGGTAATACCAACAAATTAACAAAAAATAAAATCCTAAGACTCATGTTAATGCGAAGGTTGTGCTTGTTTTTAACCGACTTCCAAAAAAGGGGGTTCTCAATTCGACTGTATTTTTTTTATTTGTGTATGTTAGTTACCTCAGAACTTTTGAATGGGTGGACCGATTTCGTTGATTTTTGTTTTAATCGAAAGGTTCAACTGTATTTTTTTTATTTATGTATGTTACCTCAGAACTTTTGAATGGGTGGACCGATTTCGATGATTTTTATTTTAATCAAAAGGTAGTGCGTGTCATTTGGTCCCATTTAAATTTATTTGAGATCCAACAAGTACTTTTCGAGTTATATCTAATAATGCGTTTTTACTTGACAATTTTTTCGTCGACGTTTTTGTATTATAATACTGCATAACTTTTTACTGGGTTTACCGATTTTGATGATTTTTAATTTAATCAAAAGCTGATGCTTATCATCTGGTTACATTTAAATTTCATCGAGGTCTGATTACAACTTTTTGAGTAATCTTTGATAACGCGTATTTACTTCACTATATTTTCGTCTACCTACGTTGTATTACTTGTCGATGTAATTGAAGTCGGTTTTTTTTTCGTTTGCGAGCAAACACAATTGGGTATTTGACTGGTATTTTTTTATTTATTTAAAATAATGTTTTTAAATATTAAAACACACCGCCATTTATCATTTTTAAATATCTTAACTAATCTCGGAATTATAAGCTATTTTACGGAGACTATATCTGTCTCTTTCTAAAACGAAATTTATTATGTAGCTTGTATGGAACTGGTGAATTGTGACATCACAATTCTCTCATGCTCTCTCTGTCTAACAGGAAACTTTAAAGTTTTATAACTCATATGTTTCTGGACCGATTTATTTTCTTTTTTTACAAATTTTATTCTTACATGTTACATTTTCGATTACAAATAATAAATATCACCACCCTGACTACAGTCAAATACCCAATTATTGATTAAACAATTTCTCCCATCGTGGATCTGTATTTGCTACTCATATAATTAAATCGTTTTCTAAATTTAAGCGATTTCTTTGCTTACTTTTTATTTGGACTTGGCCGTACGTACGTATGTGCGTAAAATGCGTTGGTTATCAATTGGGAACGTATTCGATGTAGGTAATCTCTATATATATAAAAATGAATAGCTGAATTTGTTGCTAAGCGCAAATCTCGAGATCAGCTGAACCGACTTCACTAATTCTTTTTTTATAATATTCCTTGAAGTACTAGGATGGTTGTAACGGTGAGAAAAATTAAAAAAAATGCCTGAAAAGTCTAAAAACAACACTGTTCTATATTCCCATACAAAAGATTCGTAATAATACTTAAAAGTCAACTTGAACCATACGATAAAGTTTAAAAGTTAGTGGAGGGGTTCCGGGAAGGATAAGTATTAAAAAAAAAATTAAAAAATCGACTGTTAGGCGGTACGAAGTTCGCCGGGTCAGCTAGTAATTATATTAAAAATGAATGTTGCTAAGCGCATAACTCGAGATTGGCTCGACCGATTCGGCTTATTTTTTTTTGTATGTTCCTTAAAAGTCCCACAGAAGGTTTTTATATAAATAAAAAACAAAAAAATTACAGACAGAACGAAGTCTGTCCGGGCAGCTAATTGTAAATATAAGATTTTAGTTGATTTGAGTCTCGTGAACAAGACATTCGCAGTTAATGTCGAAATATCGAGCTCCGCGAAGAGAAAATAATAAACATGGTAAAAAACCCCTTTTTCGAATAATTTTCGTAATAGTTGTAAATAATCGTGTTTATTACATAATTAAATAATTATACATCCGAATCCTACTTATGGAGACGTATAAAAACGTCGTATGGAATGAATATTTGTAACACTGTAACATACACATACATACATGATAAAAAGCGAATGGTCGGGGGGTCGCGAAATATTTTTTCATACCAGGGGGGTCGCATCATGAAAAAGGTTGAAAAACACTGACCTACACAATATATTTGTGAAAAATATATACATTTTCAAAATTATGTAACACATAAATTATGGATTACATTAATCGAATTTTTACATACATTTTTCTGTAAAAATAACTGTCTCTATAAGTAAATGCAAAGATTTTTTTCATTGATTAAATGTTTTACGAAGACAGTTAAACAAAATTAAAACCTTTTCAAATTACAAAAACTAAAGAAACGATAAACCCAAAAAAAAATGACAACTAAACGGAAGCTAAAATCAACTTAAGTATATTTACACTATATTTTATTTCACAACCAAAAATGTGTGTGCCAAAATGAAACCATCTGCAACAGTTCATTGAAATTAAGTACTGACGTAAATTTAGAACATTGTATTGTTTGTCAATCCTCGAAAATCCTCTATAGATCCTGTTTGGCTCCGGTGCCAATATCGGCTACACTTCGATTGCGACCGTTGATCTCTAATAATAATTCACCAATCTACATTGGGTATTTGAATTGCTAATATAACGTTACATTTTAATTGATATGTCACATGATTATAATGCTAATCTCCGCGGCTATGTAACTACAAGTACCTAGGTACATGTTTCATTAACATGCTATCGTAATACGGACCACTATTTTAGATTATTTTCCAATTTTTTAAGGCCGTTAATAATACGCAATTACGCATGTATAAAGCCTTTAACGATGCTTCGTAAATCGCACGAAAACTAAATGAACTCTAAAGTTAAAGTTTTGAAGTTTACTCCTTAAGAAGTTATATAAAGCGTGATATGAAAAATATATAATTATGAAGTCAAAATGGTGTGAAACAGTGATACGACCTTTTTTTTACGTGGGGAAAATCCATCATGGATACCCTCCGGCGCGGGGGCACCAGAGGGTTATGTCAGACTCCTACTGACCAAAAACCATCCACGTGTGAGCAGACATCCGCCTGAGTGAGGCGAGATGGAGTCGCGTTAGCAGTCTCCACCCCGCCCCGGCGGTTGGCCCGAATCTAAACATCCGGGCGCCGGCACCCAGAGGGGCGACACCCACAAGACCACCCCTCCCGACGACGCGTGGGATCTCAAGCCAGCCGAGGATCCCCCGACCCCCAGCCGGCCACCCCACTTAGGGGACGCTCAACCGGACCAATGTACCGTCTGCAGAATGGGGACACATGTCCAGGAGCGTCCCCCCCTCCAAGTCAGGCAGGCCTGACCTCCAACGCCCGGCATCATTGCGTTGGGGGTCAGGCTCACCCGACCTCCAATGCCGGATCGCACCGAGCAACCGAGCAAAGCTCCAGGGAGCCAGCACAACCCGGCCGGCAAACAGGGCGGGCAAGCGAACCCACCCACCCCGTCCCTCTAGTGCACTCACGGGTCGAGCAGTACCCGGAGCGCATCCCTCGAGTCAGTCGTTAGCCGCGACGGCAGCAGTAACGCGACTGCGATACTGCTGCCCATCCCGTTGCCCAGGGTGCACCACGAGGAGGTGACCGACATGCACCCCAAACAGTGATACGACCTGCCCTGCCTGATTGACGATTTAGCCTGCAATGTAACGCGCAACGCACGAGAAATATAATATGAATTATTTTTTAAATATCACGGTAATCGTTCAATGAGTCAACTCCTTGTTAGAGCTGACACACGCATTTTTTTATAAATTTAAATCAGTGCATGTTCATCATACATTATCTATCTTAAATATATAAAAATCAATTGCTGTTCGTTAGTCTCGCTAAAACTCGAGAATGGCTGGACCGATTTGGCTAATTTTGATCTTGAAATATTTGTGGAAGTTCAGGGAAGGTTTAAACGATGAGAAACATAAATAATAAGTAACGGAAAATAGTAAAAACAATAATTTAATTTTGCAATACAAAATGTTGATTGATTGCCTAACTGAAACATTTGATGTCTTTTGTCAAAAAAAATTGACACTTGGTTGTCAAATATTTATAGGTGCGTTCAGAAACTGTTTTGTCCATATTGTTCACCAACATAGGTAGGTGATACGAAGTTCACCGGGTCATCTAGTATAGTATAAAACAAAGTCGCTTCCCGCTGTCTGTATGCTTAGATCTTTAAAACTACGCAACGGATTTTGATGAGGTTTTCTTTAGTAAATAAAGTGAGTAGTAATACATGCATAATATAGTTGAGAAACCGTGCAAAGCCGGGGCAGGTCGCTAGTTTTAAATAATATGATAGATATTATACCGTGACAGGTGACAAGATTAAATGTCTTTCTTTATTCTTCCTTTTTTTGAAACTTATTAAGTTTTTTTTTTTTTGTATCATGTTTTTTATCACGCGTTAATATTTAAAATGGACATTACAAACAAAAAGGATGAAATATTCATGCCCATCATTGGTTGATAATATAATTACTTTTTTTGTCTAATGTGCTTAAAATAGACCAAAAAAATTAAGTTTTGTTTCATTGTCAAAAACATAACTATGGAAACAATTTATTAGGTAATTATGTTCGATATTGATCCTTACACTTTTTTAGTTAGGTACCTATAATAATTTACTCCATCTGTAATGTTGTAACTTTGCAGCTTGACCGGGGTAGAAAATTAATTATGACTAGCCCGCGGGGCAGTCTGTAGTGGCCACGCTTTCTGCTCCGCAGGTTGCGGCCGTTGCGGGTTCGATTCCCGCCTGTCTCTAGGTGTAATATTTGAATTTATTTATTTATAATAAAATAATAACTATAAAAAAATAACTATAAAAGTCGACTGTTATCGTATCTAAAATTTCTAAAAAAACATTCAAGCTTAGTTTCCAATATCATAATTCTTAGGATTATACAGAAACGATGACCAGCGGTCTTTTCAGGCCGAAGCAATCAATCAGTTTGTCGACATCAATTAAGTAAAACCCATATCCATCACGCTTATCAAAGGACACAATATTTTTTTGTTTGGGGATTAGATGGGTTTAGTGTATTGAGGTAAAATTTCTGATGTTTACAAATAAAATATATTATGCTTTATGATAAATTCATAATTGTGTTAGCCTGCAAATGAAAAAAAAAACGACTTCAATTACATGGAGAATACAAAGTATGTAGACAAAAAAAATTGTTAAGTTAATACGTGCTATCAAAGATTACTAAAAAGTAGTCATCTGATATCGATAAAATTTAAACGGGACTACAAGACAAGCATCAGCTTTCAATTAAAACAAGAATCCTCAAAATTGGTATACCTACCCAGTGAAAATTATGCGGTATAATAGAACGTAGGTCGACGAAAAAATTACTATCAATTAAATACGCATTATCCTTATATTACTAATATTATAAATGCAAAAGTAACTCTGTCTGTCTGTCTGTTGTCGCACTTTCACGCCAAAACTACTGAACCGATTTAAATGAAATTTGGTACACAGATATTCTAGAGCCTAAGAAAGGACATAGGCTACTTTTTGATGCGAAAACAGGGGTGTAAGTGGTTGAAAGGTGGGGATGAAAAGTTGTATGGAAGTATCGAGTATCATTTTTAAAGCTGAAAGCTAAAAACTTATTTTTAAGCTGTTGATTCGATATAAATAAATATGACATTCAAAGTTTGTAAAGTTTTTACTCTCAAGGGTATAAAATAACAATAGGGAATAGAGCATGAAAGTTTGTATGGAAATATGTAAGGTCGTCTCTAACAAGTCCACGCGCATTTAATTGTGTAAATAGGTAGAGGTACCCATATCTGTCTGGGGCACTAGCGAGAACACTGAGAACAGGCTGTCACATTATTTTAATATATTTTTCTTTATTTTAATATGATCACTAGTTTTAAAAATCTCTCTTCATACACGTATTTTCTATAATGTATTTGATAGATAGAATATAGGTACTTTAATGCACACCACAAAGAATTTTTTTACATAAGTTATTTACACAACAGTTATTTACACATAGAGATAGTATGTACATAAAGGAAAAACATTTGTTGTCTATATAACTAATTTACGCCGCGTTGGCGCAGCGGTCACAGCACTGGATTGCGATTGGCTCTTGCGCGGGCGATTGCGGGTTCGATCCCCGCACACGACAACATTTGTATTGGCCATATAGATATTTGTCGTGGTCTGGGTGTTTGTGCAATCCTTGTGGGTCTCTCCACCGTGGTTCGGAGAACACGTTAAGCCGTCGGTCCCGGTTGTTATCATGTACACCTGATAGCGATCGTTACTCATAGTAGGGAATATATCCGCTCACTCGCATTGGAGCAGCGTGGTGGATTAAACTCTGATCCTTCTCCTACATGGGGAAACAGGCCGCGTAACAGTGGGATATTACAGGCTGAAGCGCAGCGTAGCGCGCGCTTAGCGATATTTTAATTCAAAATTTGCAATTAGATATATTGATTTTATTCGGTTTCTATAAAAGGAAGGCGTAAGAGGTAGGCGGTAACAATAATAAAAATATTTGTTTTAATAATAATGTTTTTTTTTTCAAATTTTATGATCCTTATATCAACGTGCAATAAATATGTAAATACAGCATTCGGTAAACAAGATCTTGGCGGTGAATATGAACGTTGGCCTGTTGGTGGCATCTCTCAACATAAATATTCGACATAACTAATGCTTGCTTCGGCCCGCAGTTCTGCGATACAAAAACATCTCTGTTACTGAGCTGTGATTTTAAATTCTAATTTTATGATTCAACTCGTTTGCATATCACAAGCGCAATGTATTTGAAAGATACTTGAATTTCGTGGTAACCGATGGAATTACTCCGAGTATGCCCATAACTCAATATATACTTTTAAAGTCTCGATATATACTTTGAAACTTGTCACTTAACTATTTTTATCATAACCATGAAAGTTATCAAATATAATGACAGCATAAATTTTTATTCAACTGGGCATATGTACAAAATCATTTGGGTAATCGTATCTTAGAGAACGTAATTTGCCAGGATTACTTTCGGCGAGTTGCATAACTAATGAAGTAACTTGTGGCACGGGTCGACCTAGGATCGACGCAATCAAATTGATGAGAAAACTTCATTTCAATTAAAATGTTTCCTATATTTTTTTTATTTTTTAAACTAACTAGTCAAATATTTAACTATGTTTATAATATCATTTTTCATTTTCCACTCTTAACAAAATAATACAATTAAATAAAATATTATTTAATCGTTATAATTACCTACTTATTTCTGGCTAACATGAAAATGTTGATTTTACTTTTGAAATCTGGTCATAATAAGAGAAATATTACCTACCACAAGAAAAAATTAATACACCAGATTAATTTTTTTTTGCCTTGCCTCTTTAGGATCGAAACTTAATCCGCCACGCTGCTCCACTGCATGTTGACGGATAGTTATAATTTACATGAAATAGATGAACCCCATATCCTTCACCAAAGACAGATCAAGTACACAAAAGTTCATGGAAGCTATATGCATGCTCTCATATTTGCTCAAATGTAGAAAAAAAAATTAAAGGCAGCAGACGAAATTATATTTATAGTATAAGTAATTACTTATGATTACTTATTAAGTATGATAACGTAATTGTATGAATACATAGGTCGTAGTACTTACTCCCTAGAGCACGCAAACACAATAATTGAGCACAGAGTTCGGGCCTCCTGTTTACCGAGCATTGAAGTGTTAAATTCAAAAATCAACTAACATTTTCTAGGCCAGTGAATCATCCCTCAGTGGCCTTTTACTCGAGTCAAGACATGTTTACTTTCCCTTCGGATAAATTCACCATTTTGATTAGGCATTGTTTATTCTAAAATCCTTTTAGCGTCTTTGATGATTTGTTTACATTTATATTTAACACGTTATTTATAATCATTTTAATTCCATTACATTGATACAATATAAAGACTTTACATGGCGATCGGATTCATGCTTCATAGTTTATGTCGTAAGGTTAAGTGAACTATTTAATTAAACTTGTAGACGACATGACCGAGTAAAGTAAAAATGGGGCTCTCAGTTACGAAGTCACCATTTCAGTAGTAACATAGTTAAATGTTCACGGCAAAGAATAGAACAGAATGGGACGTTATACTAAATAAATAAATCAATAAATAAATACCGCTAAACCGCTAAAAACCGCTCTGGTGTAAGTGGTGCGTGTTGTCGCCTAAAATACCGACCGACGGTTTGCGGGTTCGAATACCCGCGCGGGATAGACATTTTGTATTTGCGCAAATATTCCTTTCCGGTTTGGATGTCTGTCTTTGTGGGTCTCCGGTTTTTATCATAAATATCTCATAGCGATCGTTGCTCATAGAAGGGAACATATCCGCCAACCTGCAGTAAAGCGGAAGTGGATGAAACTCCAGTCCTTCTCCTACATAGAGATAGAAGCCTATGTCCAGCAGTGGGATGTTACATGCTGTACCGAAATGAATACTGCTTGACTCTCAACGGCCCCCAGTAGGATTTTCTACTGTGTCGGGAATCTGAAAATACATACAATACACAAACACAAACGTCTAGACCACGATATACATACGTATATAACTATGGCCAATACAAATGATGATAAAATAAACAATACATACGAAAAACACGATACATGTACGAGTATCTAAGAAATTAATATAGTTGTTTTTGCATATTATAACAAGGTTTATTAATTAATTATAGCTTAGTATGTATTGATGTTCCGTGTAATCTAGAGCACTTTGGCAGCACTGCTAAATCTAATGAAGAGAATGCAAGAGGGAATTTCGAGTACGTAGTACTGAAGATATATTGTATTGGTTCTTGTACATAAATTTACATAACTAGATACAAATTCGGACCTCGTAGATGCATAGGATGTAGTCTTATATACAAGTTCAGGTATACGAGTAGGTACCTACATATAGATGTTAATAGAAAACGTCATGCAATTTATATTACCTGGTGAATTGTACATAAGTCTTATTCTTTGTAATATTCAATATATCCTATCTTATTCATATACTTTAAAATGGTAATTGTTTTTCCAGTTAATTGCAATACTAATGAACTAAATATCTATATTAAGAAAGTTACGTAAACCTTAGTAAAAATTACAAAGTAGATACAACAAGCTAACGAAAGTGATGTTTGAAACTTGTGATTTACGAACGTATTATATGTAGGTACAATAACTACATGTAATATATTTTTAATAGCCATATTTCATGAATCGTAATGTATCAAGTTAATGTTTATGCAGGGACGCCTCGACAGTTTACGTCGTGGTGATAGTCCGCATATGAACATTACACATCGTTCCCCATACCTAGAGCGTTTATTTCCATTAAACGCTTATCTTTAAGATTCATGACCACACCCGATAGACGTTAAGATCGTTAAAGAAATTGAATACTCTTTTCTCATTTTTGATAGCTTTAGCAGGGGAGCCCAGAATGCTAAATGTGTAGTTACTCCCACCTTTTGAAGACCTATTGGATCGTGAAGATTAGATGGTAAAAAGAAAAAAACTTCACATGATGTTTACTCTTTTAGTGATGTAACGCGTGTATGGATTTTCAAAAATATAAAAATAAAAAAAATTCTCGAGCGCGTCAGATTTTGATATATTGATTATATAAAAAAAAATTAAAAAAATGTTTATTAGTCAGACGACAAAAGATCCATAATTGTTAGTAAAAATAAATGATAAAAGCTTAATAACTAGTGTTAGTATCTACTTAATAACCAAAAGTGACCTCGTAATGTCACACATATGCTCGACTAGCGGACAGTCCCTGCCATCAGCGATGACCCTCTATACATTGTTGCGGCAGCCGCGCACTCGCCTTAAAAGTGAGCTTGCTTTTTTACGTAGAATGGCCGGGAAACAGTCGACCCCTGCGTGCGCGAACATACTAGAGGCACTGCAGTATCCGCGGCAGCCCCAACAATGCCTGAAGGCATTATTGCACTGTACACGCAAGGCGTTATACGACTTCTGGTTATAGCTGACCCACAGACTGCTCGTATAAAAAGAAGTGCAGTAAGCTTTAAAAAGCGTGATCTTAAATGGTGTTGAGCAACGAGCAAATCTGCGGGCCAACATGTTCGCCCTGATCGACAACGCCCTGCGATCTCGCTCAATATCAACATTGTCCTTTAGGTCTTCTGTGAATGTGACCTAGGTACTTGAATTGGTGTACTCTAACAAGATGTGCCCCGTTTAGTTTTATTGAGGGTACATTTTCTGGTAGTCTGTTGCCAGCCTTGAAGACTAGGTATATCTACACTTTTCTTGTTATTGTTCACCAATCTATGCGCCTCAGCGTATGACTCATATATAGTCAACTTCTGTTTACACAGATATATTAATCTGCCGGATTGCTCGGTGTGGAAAGCTGTATATATGTAGAGGTAGACACTTTGAAAGAAAAAAATCTCGTGCGTGTCAGTAATTGAAGCGAAGTGTTAATTGAGCCCTAAAAATTATCCTATTATAAAGACTGACGATTTGGACGTGACCAAAAATATCTAGTTGATTTTTGCAAATGCAAAAAAAATCAACATACGTTACAATAAAATATTCAAGCGCGTCAGATTTTTATACAGAATTTTAAATAATTTAATTGTATTTTAAATTCTTTTTTTTTAATTAGTTTTTTTGAATTAGTTTCACAAAGAAGTTTTACTTCTGCCATATGTAGGTACTTTGTACACCTGAGGCAATTTTATTTTATTTAATTTTTTGTTAATTTTTTCATGTAAAAATAAAAAGACTCATCAGAAAAAATATGTATTATAAAATTTACATATTTAAAGAGAGACGTGGAGCGGGAAATACATAATATTCGATAGTTGTAATGTTCGGTTGTTGTTGTGTTTCATTTTTCTGTCAGTATAATTTTTTTTCAAAATCAATTGCTAAAAAATGTTCTTACTTGTACTTACGCATAGTACGCATTATAAGTAGGTACACGTTATTTTGTAATATATAATTTACTAGCGGCCCGCCCCAGCTTCACATGGTTGTAAAATCTATCAGTGTTCCTTTGCTATATTATTCATTTATCTATACTAATATATAAAGCTGAAGAGTTTGTTTATTTTGTTGTTTGTTTGTTTGTTTGTTTGAACGCGGTAATCTCTGGAACTACTGGGCCGATTTGAAAAATTCTTTCAGTGTTAGATAGCCCATTTATCGAGGAAGGCTATTGGCTATGTGTCATCACGCTAAGACCAACAGGAGCGGAGTCCACGCCGACGAAGTCGCGCGCAGAAGCTAGTTATACATATAAACCTTTCTCTGGAATCACTCTATTTACTAAAGAAAGCCGCATTAAAATTCGTTGCGTAGTTTTAAAGATCTAAGCATACATAGGGACAGACAGACAGCGGGAAGCGACTTTGTTTTATACTATGTAATATTAAGAATTTATAACAGTTTCATATTAAAAACATAATCTACTAACGTTTTATCTTCTGTCGACAAATACCTCCTATTAAAAATAAAAACTTAATTTTCTTTTTATTGTTGTAACTCTGGATATTTCTACCGAAATTATATTCTCAGTTTATTCTAACTTAATAAAATGTTATTAAAACCGCTGAAGTTATAAGTAGACACAATCTTACGAGCCACTCTCACAACTTCTAGCCTTAAAATTTGCAAAAATAATTCGGAATAAACTTGCAGCGATTTCATTTTTATGATTGTAGATGAAGTTTTTCTTTTTCACATTCATCAGGTGATGAAAGTTAAAACGGGTATTTTTAAAACAAATACAAGATACTGTTATAGCTACATTTTCTTATTTTAATCATGTATTATATAATAACCAGCTGTTGCCCGAGGCTTCGCTCGTAGCTCGTAGAAATTGATTATAATTAGTAAGAGGTGCTAAATAGTACCTAATTATTATATTACAATAATTCAGAACCTTTTTATATACCACATTAATGGTTCGACTTTCGTGCTCTAGAATCACCAGACTGCTGGCAGAGCTCAATTTCAGACTTCAAAAAGCACGAAAAACAGTCTCCCCTTAGATCTACTTCAGTTATTTTTAGGTAATTTCAGTGATACGAACTAATTCTCTATTTTACCATCCATAATTTATTCGACCCCTTGTACAATCCTCTTCCTTCGTCTTCTTCTGGTGTCACTGACTCACTACTCACTACTTCACTACTCACTATTCACAATGAAACAACCAGTGATTAGGATCGTACTACTGTATTTCTTCCAGGAGTGCATACAAACATGAATTCAAAATTTTAACTTAACTAATTAAAATAACCAAACGATAGCGCGATTTAAAAGACACACAGCGCCATCTATTAGTGACAATTGAAATTAACATCAATTTACCTTAACTGATTAGATGAACCAAACGATAGCGCGATTTAAAAGACACACAGCGCCATCTATTGGTGACAATTACAATTAACATATTATACATTCCGCCCACCATGAACCGAACGGTTCATAAGAAATTAATCTAAACAATTTGACAAAAGTCTAATTCATTGTGGGTGAAATAGAAACTATTATAAATTAATTTTAAACAATGTGTACATAAACTTAACAAATATAGTTATAAATTAACCTTTAAACAATGTGTACACAAACTTAAACTCAACAAATATTCAGTTAAAGAATTGAAATCTTTACTATAGCTTAAACAAACAAATCTTTAATAAACTTAAACAAGCTGACCTACTAAATATCTAACATGCACATTATCTTTGTTTCTCAACTTAATTATTTACTGGTAAAATACAAATTTTAGAAATAGGTCTTTTGATAACAATGCCTTTGCATTTTAAACTTACAACACGCGTAACATTATCCTGACCAGTATGTTTGTCAACAATTATGCCGTAAAGCCATCTGGCTGGTGGAAGATTTTCTTCTTTAACTAAGGCTACGTCTCCGATTTTAGGCTCAGGAGAGTGACGATTCCAACGATAACGGTGTAGGAACTGAGACAGATACTCGTTTGACCACCTTCGCCAAAAGTACTGCGTCATTCGCTGTACCAACTGCCATCTTCGGAGACTAGTTATTGTTGACTTCTCATAATTGGCATCTGGAACAAGTAAAAGAGGTTCTCCAACAAGAAAATGTCCGGGTGTAAGTGGAAATGGATCCTGTGCGTCATCACTTAAAGTAGTCAATGGCCTTGAATTAAGGCATGCCTCAATTTGGGAAAGAACTGTACTCATCTCCTCAAACGTCAAAGTTGAGTTCCCAATCGCTCTTTTCAGGTGATGCTTTGTCGATTTAATTCCTGCCTCCCATAACCCACCAAAGTGTGGAGTATAGGGTGGAATACGATGCCAAGTAGTGCCGTTACCCGAAAGCCAACTGGCGATCTCCATAGATACACTCGACTTCTCTTTCAAAAGTAAATTCTTAATCTCCCTTTCAGCGCCCACAAAATTAGAACCATTATCGCTCCACAAATCTGAAACGTGACCTCGCCTAGCCACCATACGCTTAAATGCGGCTATAAATCCTTCAGAAGTCATGTCACTGACAGCTTCAAGATGTATAGCCTTAGTAGCCATACATATAAAGAGACAAATATAACCCTTAGTAGAGCGATGACCTCTACCTTTTGTGGTTCTTATTGCAATGGGTCCTGCATAATCTACGCCGGTCTGGCGAAAAGGCCTGTCTACTGTTACTCGAGACGCTGGCAACTGTCCCATAATGGGTTGATTAGATGGAGGGGCATGACGTATACACGTGACACATTTTCTGACATATAACCTAACTAAATTCCTAGCATCAACGATCCAGTACTTCGTCCTAATAAAACTAAGCATTAGCTGTGGGCCTCCATGAAGAGTCCTTTCGTGTGCATCTGCGATAATGAGTTGTGCTAAATGCGAGTTGCGTGGAATCAAAATGGGATGCTTCATATCATCGCTTAGCTCAGCATTCTGCAAACGTCCTCCAACTCTTAACAAACCATTACTGTCTATGAAAGGATTAAGAGACACAAGTTTACTCTTCTTAGTTACTGATCTAATCTTAATGATACTTTCGATGTCACTAGCAAAGAATTTTTTCTGAAAGTACATTATACATTTTTCCAATGCGTTGTTTAACTCTAGATTTGTAAGATAAGTAGGAAAAACAATTTTGCGAAAGGAATGTAACCATTTAAAATAACGTATCAAATAAGCAACCGATCTAATTAATTTCCGAAGCGTTGAGAATCTTGTAAATAGTTCTTCTTGTAGCTCAATACTATCTACCGTATGACAAAGTCTTTTATCTCTTTCTTCCAGTTTGGTATCTTGGCCTTCTTCTTGTGGACTGTAGTTGATAGTGAATTCACTTAGCCAAGATGGACCATGTCTCCACAAGCTTAAATTTTCATAATCTTTGATACCCCTTGATGCATAATCAGCTGGGTTGTCTTTAGATTTTACGTGTGCCCATTGACTTCGATCTAAAATTGTCAAGATCTCTGAAGTGCGATTCGCAACAAAGGTTTTCCATTTACTTGGATGACTACTGAGCCACGCAAGTACTACAGAAGAGTCTGTCCAAGCGTGAATTTTTTCTTTAGGAATCTCCAATATCTCCGAAACCTCCAAAATGAGCTTGGCAAGAAGCTGAGCTCCGCAGAGCTCCAAGCGAGGGACGGAGACTTGTTTAATTGGAGAAACTTTCGTCTTGGATGTGATAAGATTCACATGCACTTCATTATTCTTATCTATGATGCGAGTGTATACAACTGCAGCATAAGCTTGGTTCGACGCATCACTAAATCCATGCAGCTCTACTTCTTTATCATCAACATTTGTGTGTATCCATCGAGGAATGCGGAAAAGGTTAAGTTTTGCAAGATCTGATCGGTAAGTAAGCCATTCTTGTAACAAATGAGGTGGAAGTTCTTGGTCCCAATCTATACCTGATATCCAAAGTTTTTGAATAAAGATTTTTGCAGTAATAATAGTTGGGGCTATCCACCCTAATGGGTCAAACAAACGCGAAATATCTGAAATTACTTTCCTCTTTGTTACTGGAAATTCTAACTGTGGTAGTCTGACACTGTATTCAATTTCGTCTGTGCTACTATTCCAGGTAAGTCCTAATACTTTCTGTATAGCTTCTGTTTCCTTTCCTTCTCCTATTTTTAACCTCGACTCCTTCTCTCCTCTTCCCTTTCCTATTTTCTCCATAAACTCCTTATTATTGCTTGCCCATCTTTGCAATTGAAATCCTCCCTTACCCAATATGTTACTAATTTCATTTTTTATTTTCAGGCATTCTTCAACCGTTTGGCAACCCGTCATAAGATCGTCCATATAAAAATCATTTATTATTTTCTCCACAGCAGCGGGATGATTTACACCTTCATCGTAGGCTACTTGCTGCAGGACTTTAACAGCAAGGTAAGGTGCAGACGCAATTCCAAAAGTAACACGTAACATTCTATAATGTTGTATTGTTCCAGATTCATCGCGCCACAAGATACGCTGAAACTCATCTGCATCCTCCAGTTTTACCTTCACTTGTCGGTACATCTTAACGATGTCTGCAACCAAACAAATACGATGTTTTCGCCATCGCATAACAATTTCCCTTAACGTCTTCTGAAGAGCCGGACCTACTAATAGATCATTGTTCAGACTCACACCATTAGTTCCAAAGCAGGATGCATCAAAGACAACTCTAACCTTAGATGTTACCTTATCATTACGTACTACGGCATGGTGTGGCAAATACACCACATCTGATTTATCGCGCTGTTCTTCAGGAACTAACTCCATGTGATTAAGATGTAAGTATTCGTTTATTACTTGGGCATATTGTTCTTTAAATTTTGTATTTTTTGATAATCTCTTTTCTAGTTGATACAGTCTCTTAGTTGCAATTTCTTTAAAATTTCCCTTTTTACAGATTGGGTTGACATCACGAAAAGGAAGCTTCACAATATATCGTCCGCAATCATCTCTGATCACAGTATTATAAAAATCTCCTCACATTTCTGCTCATCTTCAGTAAGCATTTTCTTCTTAACTGAAACATCCTCTAATTCCCAGAACTTTCTCAAAAGATCATTGTCATTGCACTGAGTGTGCATGCTGACAACAATCCTATTTCCGTGGCACGACTCTGCACTTTGACCTTGACCTGAGTGGATTTGACCAGACAAGATCCATCCCAATTGGGTGTTCTGGGCTACAGGACACCCGGGAGGACCCTTGATAAGACCTTCAACTAAAATCTGACCATACACTTCAGCGCCAAGTAACAAATCTATTTTATTTGGTACGTCAAATTTCGGGTCAGCTAACTTCATCCTTGTTAGTTCTGGCCACAACTGAACATCTACCTTCTTTGAGGGAAGAAAAGATGTCAGTTTGCTGAGCACATGAGCCTTGACGACCAAAGTGAATTGAGGATTATGAATTGACTTTAGTTTGATTTCAACTACTGACATAGAAGCTAAAGTCTCATTTCTACCTCCGATTCCAGAAATTTGAACCTTGTTGGGAATTTTCTTCAGTCCAAGGGCTTGGACAGCTGACTCCGTGATCAACGAAGCCTGTGAGCCTTGATCCAATAAACATCTATAAACTAAGCCAATACCCGTTCGCGACTCTACCTCCACAATAGCTGTAGCCAAGAGGACTTGACTATAACTATTTGAATAACAGGTGTCTAACTTATTGACACTTTGTGATGTGGTTGCTGAAGAAACTACTACACCTTTATCCTTAGATTCGGCACTCTCCATGCTCTGCACTACATTCGGTGAGTGTAGCAGAGAATGATGCTTACGTTTACATACTCTACATCTATTGGTTTGGCGGCATGAGTAAACGAAATGGTTCGGGCTGAAACAGTTAAAACACAAACGACTGGTCTGGATAAAACTATGTCGTGCTTCATAATCACCCTTAGCAAAATCTTTACAATTTATTAATTTATGATTGCCTTTACAAAATTGACAGTTTAAATTTTTATTATTAAAAGCATTATTTGGACCTTCTACTTGAGCGACATTAATAGCCTTTCGTGCGTTATATGGCTTAGAAATAATATTCTTAGTGTCTAAAAATTCTAGTGACCTAAATTTATGTTCTAGGAACTTCCTAAAAGCAGACAAAGTGGGCAATCCTTCAGTTTCATTTGACTTTAATTCCCATTGCTTTCTGGACTCAGGATCAAGCTTTTGAATTAATATATAAATAACAATTATATCCCAATTACTAACGTCAACGCCTATGTTCTGTAGCGCGCTTAAACATTCGTTCATATTATCTAATAGTTCTTTAATAGCATTCGATGATTCATATTGCAAACACTTCTGACTCATGAAACGTTTTAGAATATTATTAGATAAATATTTTTTATTATCATAGCGATTAGTTAACTGAGTCCAGCAAACACTATAATTCTTTTCAGTGATAGGAACATGTCTCAAAAGCTGCTCCGCTTCTCCCAACAAATGACCTTTGAGATAATGCAGTTTCTGAACATTATCTAATTTAATATTATTGTGAATCAATGACGTAAAAAGATCTTTGAAACTTGTCCACTCGGAATACTTCCCCGAAAATTTCGGTATGTTAATCTCCGGTAATTTTACAAAACAATTTTCAATGTTTGAAGTTTCTGCTACAGGTTTAACGTTAAATTTTAATTTATTTAAAGCGTCTTTTAATTCTGTTTTATAATCAAAGTATAAATTTTCGGTTTGGTCATAAATTGAATTTGTATAATAACTAGAACTTTCTAACTCTTTCTTACTAATTTCTGTAATTATTTGCCGATGTATGTCACAAAACGATTGCCACTGATTCTCTAAAGCCTCTAAACGCGTTTCAACATATGATACTGAAATACGATCTTTAGGTGATTTCCTAAAGTTGATTTTACCTTTAGAGATAAGTTCTTTATTATTCTCCTGAAGTTTATTAAACGTTTCCATGGCAATCCTTGAATGACACTTATATAAATATTTAAAAGGTGAATTTTCAATTACTACAAATATTACAAATATTCAAAGTTACAAATATTAAAACTCAAGTAAATAAACAAACACAAAAAATATTCAAAGTTCAATAAATTCACACTAATTTTTCTAAGTTAATATTCAAAGAATTGTTTCTTCTAACTGTTTGACAATTTGGGACATAGACTTTGGGCCATAAACAAATTTGGGCATAGGTTCCCCGTCACTTCACTTTTCTGCGATGATTAGTCTATGTCTATTCACCAACTACAATTTTTAATGTTATATTCTTCATTGACTTAAGGTCCACTTTACTTTGGCAATTATTATGAAAGATAAATGTACTTACAGTTTATCGGCACTTCACTCACTAATACTTATATGCACTATCTTCAAACTCCTGGGACTGGTCGTCACCATGGGTCGTCTCCGTGACGTCATCAGCTGCTACCTCTCTCGCTCCCTCCAATACCGCTGACGTCACCGCCTGTCTTCTAGGCAGAAATCCCTGGCTCAGAACTCCAGGGTTGGCACCATCGATGGCAATCCGCCACCACGTCGATGCCGACTCTCGTAAAAACACTGGCTAGGATGCCAGTTACCAGTATCCCGGCTCGAAGAACCAAATGTACAATCCTCTTCCTTCGTCTTCTTCTGGTGTCACTGACTCACTACTCACTACTTCACTACTCACTATTCACAATGAAACAACCAGTGATTAGGATCGTACTACTGTATTTCTTCCAGGAGTGCATACAAACATGAATTCAAAATTTTAACTTAACTAATTAAAATAACCAAACGATAGCGCGATTTAAAAGACACACAGCGCCATCTATTAGTGACAATTGAAATTAACATCAATTTACCTTAACTGATTAGATGAACCAAACGATAGCGCGATTTAAAAGACACACAGCGCCATCTATTGGTGACAATTACAATTAACATATTATACACCCCTTTAAGGGTAGAATTCCCGAAAACGCTTAAACATGAATTTGTTTATTTTTGATGACAAATCCCGAAAACAAAGTTTTATACCTTTAGTACCGACGAATTTCTTCACAAATTTTCATCCCTTATTTCATCCCTGTAAGGGTAGAATTTCCACAAACGCACGAAACACGTATGCATGCATGCATTCTGCCTGTATCGTCACACTGCTAGGCATAGGCCTCTATCTCCATGTAGAAGAAGGATTGGAGCTACAAACCACCATACTGCTCCCCAGCGGGTTGGCAAATATGTTCTCTACTATGAGTAAAGATCGCAATCAGGTATTTATGATAACAACCAGGACCGACGACTTAACGCGCTCTCCGAGGCACGGTGGGGAGACTCACAAGGACAGACATCCAAACAATACCTGTCATATTAGAGAAGTCACTTTAGACAAGTTTAACCCGATTGGAGCCATTTAATTTAGGTAAGGTAGTAGGTAGGTAAACTGAGGTAGGGCACAGCAGGAAATTTCCTGCTCAAAATATGGAGCAGCCCGACTGGGGTAGTACCTCGACCTTACAGAAGACCACAGCTAAATAATACTGTTTTCAAACAGTATTGTGTTCCTGTTGGTGAGTAAGGTGACCAGAGCTCCTGGGGGGGATTTGGGATAGGGTCGGCAACGCGCTTGCGATGCTTCTGGCGTTGCAGGCGTCTATTAGGCTACGGTAGTCACTTACCATCAGGTGAGCCGTACGCTTGTTTGTCGACTTAGTATCATTAAAAAAAAAAAAAAAAAAAAAAAAAAAAAAAAAAAAAAAAAAAAAAAAAAAAAAAAAATATTTTGGGTACATTTTGGTTAATTTGTTTCATAATAGTATAATATATTTCAAACATTAAATTGTTTCTCTACCAATGGCTAAATACTCACAATATAATATGAAATAAAATTAAAAATTACAAATCTATACTAATATAATAAAGCTGAAGAGTTTGTTTGTTTGTTTGTTTGTTTGTTTGTTTGTTTGTTTGAACGCGCTAATCTCAGGATCTACTGGTCCGATTTGAAAAATTCTTTCAGTGTTAGATAGCCCATTTATCGAGGAAGGCTATAGGCTATATATCATCACGCTAAGACCAATAGGAGCGGAGTCCACGCCGACGAAGTCGCGCGCAGAAGCTAGTATTGCTATAATTCTGATTACTACCTAAATATAAACAGTATTCAATGCGTAGGCTACATTTTAAGACGTTTCCATTTTTTAAAAGACCTAACAAGGTTTATTGTCAATACTATTAGATATTATTTTTCTTAGACCATCGAGAAGTTTTCAAACTTGATAATGTGGATTTATTTGTTATATAGGTTGTTTGTAGGGGGAGCAAGACCGAACCAATTTGGACACATGTGCTGTGAAACCCGTGCCAACTTCCAGTACGGTTAGTAAGGCGTTAAAACACGCTTTCATAACGCAGATAAACAAGACGGGATAAACATCATATTTATGAAAGTAACCAGAATAAATTTTCTTTATAACACCAAAAATGTAATCTAGAAAATTCATACATTATTTCTTTGCTTTTTTGCGAGCACAAAGGAAACTTATTTTGAACACTCATAACAACCGTGGTACCTACTACCTATATATGACACAACTACTTATTATAAACAAAAAGAATATTGTTCAATAAAAAAAAATATGTTTATATAGTAGTAATTTTCGTTCTGTTTGTTGTTTAAAATGTCAAAATAAAAGAATATAAAAAAGAAGCAAAATGAAATTCCGCGTATAATACTAATTTTAATTTGCTTGTCATTGCTATGAGAGCAAGCCTGCGGCCTGTTTGGGAACAACCGTAGCCGTTTAAACAATTTAAACACTTCGGTATATTTTGTATAGGTACGCATTTAATTTTAAGTTCATCCTAAAACTACTTACAATTGCAAAAAAAAAACAAACGAAACAACTAAATAAAATTGAACAGTTTCAGTACGTTCTACATTTATTAAATCAATAATGTTCTCTTAGATAGAGCATGCTGGATTTGAATTTGCGGCCCTGAAACTTGATATGGTAGTATGGTAGACAGTAGTCTAATGCGCTAGTAAATTTGAAAATATGGTATAAATTTAATGGTGTGTATATTTGTTTATTAAGTGAATAAAAAAAGGAGAAGTTTCTCCTCAATACGACTTTATTTTTTATGTGTGCTACATCTTCTCTTCTGTGCTTATTCTTTTTTTAAGCGAAAGCTGGTACTGGTTATTTTTTTCGACTACCTACTTATGTACGGTATATTACTTTTCGATGTAAATTGAAGTGGGTTTTTTTTTCATATTCTAGTAAAAACAATTATGTAGGTATTTATTTTTCTTTCAGTTAAAGAATGTATGAAATATTTAAAAATGATGTAGGTAATTATTTATATTTATAGTAAACGTTAGTAAATGTTGTCTGTACCTAATAGATCACTATTGGTGAAAGGACCGTCTTTACACTTTTTTAAGTTAGTAGGATTATTGTTATTTTCTTTAATGTTATTCTGAATGTGCAATAAAAATAAAATGAAGATATATTTATTTTCGAAGTTTTAACAAAAAATTAAATACATCTTACTACTTATTATAATTCTTAAAGCCATGAATAGGATATTATCTACATAGTCATACAATTGAAACTTCCCAAGCGTAACCGCATCCTCGAAAACGGCGTGAATTTTTAGAAGTACGCGAGTAATTGTTACTGGAGTGCTTAAAAGCTTTACTTTCAAACTGTTTCAACATATCCGGATGCTTGGAACCGTTGAAAATCTATATACCTATTACATTTTATTCCTATAAATGGGGAACTAACAATTGCTTAATTGAAATATTTATTTTACTTTTTTTCTATCTTATTTGATTAACGTTTCATACTGTCTGCAAGAAACTTCAAATCATATAACTTAATAACATTTTACGAAAAACAAATTCAATTTATTTCATACATAAGTATATATTTGTATTAGTTTAGAATAGGTTTTAAAAAAATACACAAAGATATACGAGTAGAGCACGCTTAATTATCTAATTATATTTGTCCAATAAATATTAACCTTACAGATATTAGGTATAAATAATGACTGCAGTATTATTAATCTGTCTATCAGACACCGATCACAGTGCCCAATTTTTGTATATTTAGCATATTTGAAAAATGTCTTAATAGTTAGTTCCATTGTAGCCGTGAGAGTTGACTCTAACTATTTGACGATGAATTTTTTTTTTCAATTGATCGGTTATTAATCTATGTCACAACTTGTGACTCACAAGTACTTATTCATTTTGTAGGTAGGTATACTTAGTTGTAGTGCAACAGTATCACATAGAACAGATTTGTAGACTAGTTAGAGCTAGAGTCGCACATTGTATCTACCGAAGCCGTATAAAGGAGCCTCAACTACTATACGTCACGGTGCGATATTCGATATTCCACACACCAAAGTCAAAATCAAATCAAAATCAGTTTAAAATACTTCGGGGAAATAATCAGGAGTCCTCATGATATTTTCATTTATCTTGGAATACAATGTGAATTTTAAATTAATCACATGGAAACGCAGCGAAAGTCAACTGCTAATCTGAGGGCGTCGGTTTTGATTCTCGTATTCTGGAATGTCCAATCCATATCTCAGTTCCAACAAAACCCAAAATAAAGTTATGTAAGAGTCAAGAGATGGACAATAAACCAGAGACGTCAGAACTGTAGTAGGTAGGTATATGTATACCTATCTACTTTACGCTATGTTCCGTGGTCCAAAAAATGAGAAGCAGTAAATGATCTTATATGTAGGTATATATTCTCGTGTCACAGTGTTAGTTACAATACTCCTCCGAAACGGCTGGACCGATTTTTAAAAAAAATTGTGTGCATATCGGGTAGGTCTGAGAATCGGCCAACATCTATTTTTCATACCCCTAAGTCATAAGGGGGGGATTAAGGGGGTTAATAACATATATGGTAAAACAACATTTGCGGGGTCACCTAGTGTACTTTTATAACTAATCCGCTTTAATTACTAAGAAATAACACTACAAACAATATGCTTAACTTTGAGACTAAAAATCTTTAATTTACATTTTTTTTCTCCAATGTTATTGTACTGGAAGCCATAGGTACAAGCTTCCGAAGCCATAGAAGTTTCGTTTTATTCTCGACTTAATTTGTTTAAACTATGATTTTTTATTTAAACTTATTTAACCAGAAAAAAAACATAATTAACTATACAATTATAATATGAAATGGTAAAAAACGAAATGGATAAATACACCCAAAAACTTACCTCCAAGATTGAAACTGAAAATTTTTACATTAATTTTACATTTTATAGATGTTTGCCGTGGTCTGGGTGTTTGTGAAGTCCTTGTAGGTCTCTCCACCGTGGTTCGGAGAACACGTTAAGCCGTCGGTCCCGGTTGTTATCATGTACAGCTGATAGCGATCGTTACTCATAGTAGGAAATATATCTGCCAACCAGCATTGGAGGAGCGTGGTGGATAAGCTCTCATCCTTCTCCTACAGGGGAAAGGAGGCTTATGCCCAGCAGTGGGATTATTACCAGCTGTAGCGAAATGTAAATATATATTTAAAATATGATTTATATTTTAAATTAATTTCAGCAATAAAACAGTTCTTGGTTTTAAGAAAACCGAACCATCCACTGAAAAAAATATACCTATATCTGCAATAAATAATGAACTTTTAGTTACTGCTTGTTACTGCTCGATGGTTTATATTCAAATACTATTTACTTCAATATTTGCTTACTTGTATTTATGTTGCTAACTCCACAACTTAATGTGCATTGTTCAAAACAATCTCGATTTACGAGAAGCAATCGCTTACAACACAATCGAAGCCTAAGTGCTTTCCACTTGTCACAGGAATTGTTGGTCCTTACCAGGTCCCAGATGGTTATTGTTTTATTTTCCCTGTTTTATCATAATATATGTGATTCAAATTTAATAGTTTAAATTTAGAATATCATATTAATTATAGGCTTTTCTTAACTTTAATCTACAACGCTTAAAAGTTTAAATTTTTTTATAAACGCTGGTAAGGGCTATTCGTAAATTACGTTCACACAAATTTCACGATTTTTGGACTCTTCTGCCGTCCTTAACACAGATGGTCACATTTATGAGACCCCACCAAGGGCGGGTCCAGCTTTGGCGCCAGGGGGGGATCACAGTCATGGTCAAGGCGCCAGGGGGGGTCACACAGTCGTGGTCAAGTAAAAAGAAGTTCTAATTTAATTTTTATAATGATAGATACAGGTAAAAAGTAGGTATTTTATTATTCTATGTAGGTAATGTACTTAAAAATACCTATAGTGTGACAAGTCTTGTTTAACAATTTTAATTAGTGGTCTACCTAGGTCCTGGACACAGCCCAGGGGGGGTCATTACCCCCGTGACCCCCCCCCCTGGATCCGCCAGTGGACCCCACCCTACATAATGTGACGTCACGTACTTTGCAATGATGCAAAATACACCTATATATTCTTAATTATTAAACCGAAACATCAGTTTCGACATTATTTTTATTTCCTTTTAACTAAACGATACTTGAGACTAAAAACAAAACTAATTATTTTAAGAATTAATTATAAAGGTTTGCGATGTTATGGTGTTATACATGTAAAGAAAAAAAAACATATATTTCGTTGATTTAAAAATTTTTACTTACGAACAAATACCTACACTTGCCGAGAGTTTTCACGGCGTAAACTGGCTAATTCGAACCTTATATCACATAAACTGAAACTTACTATCCGTAACTAAGACTTCGCAACTTGCGCAGTATAACTTTACAAACTTTTCGAATGTTCTAATTATAGCGTAACTACTCTTGTTTGCAGTGTAATGTGTATGAGAAAGCATTTAATTTTCTGCACACAGTGAAATTATGTCTTTGATAATTATTATAATTAAGATTGTAGCTTTCCTATAACCACATACAATATAAAAAAATTGTGTTTATGTTTGTCCCTGATTTACTGAAGAGACAATCATACTAGGGAAGCAGTGAATATTTAAAATCAAAATCAAAAATAGCTTTATTCTAATAGGCTTCAAAAGTACCGAATAATTATAATCGTAATCTCTTTATTTAACCTACTTCAAAAAAGGAGGATGTTACTCAATTCGACAGTTTTTTAAAAGTATTGTCGGGGATAACTTCGTCATTTATGAACCGATTTTGATAATTCTTTTTTTGTTGGACAGGAGATATCCCAACTTGGATACCATGATAAGGAAACCAGGATCTGATGATGGGATCCCAGTGAAATCGAGGGGAACCCTCGAAAATCGTAGTGACGACTAGTGCGTTTGTTTTAATTTATTATTTATTAGTTGCCGATGCAATTGAAGTCGGTTTTTTTTTTCGTTTGCTAGCAAACACAATTATTTGCTCTTTGATCGTAATATTACGAATTGAAAATTTTAAACTTTTGCAAAGGTGAAGGTGTGAAATATTACAGGCTGAACCGTAAGCGTAAAGGTAAAGCTATCACCGGTTCAGAATGCAGGTACTACAGAGAAAAAAGGCAAGAAACTCCAGTTACTCTTTAAAAATATATAAACTGTGTTTTTATACAAATTTAGTAATCTCTTGAATGACATATCTTGCAGCATCACTAAGTTCACGCATCTTTATCATTCATTCAATCCTAGACCGAATAATAAGCTCTAGTTAGCTATTCCTTTTTTTTAATACAAACTTTAAAATCATTCTCAGACAATTTCAAAATCGTTTGTGGGACTTTATTATACATGCGAATACCATATAAAGTACTAACCCCTAAAAGGAGACATTTACTTTTCGCAGTGGGAAACTTGGAGTTATCTAATTGTTATTCCTTCTCGTGTTTATACTAAGATTATTACTATTTATATCAAAACAATCGATATTTTTATAAATATATATATAATACCTATTGTTATAAATAAATTGTGACGCAAATGATAATAGGAAATATGTCTATCTCGCGAAAAACAACCCACAGGGAGACTCGAGCACCAAGATCATAAATTCTGCGAATAGCCCCTTTTTTAAATAACTTCTAACTGCGAATACTGCTTTGAAAGTTCGTACAACCTATTTCTACTCTTATATCTTCAGACACCCTATTCCTACTCTTCTACATTCACTAAATTTTGATTTTACATTTATATCTTAGGTTTTATATCTTAAGTTACTATGAAAATGTCATAGAATCACTGGTGGATCCAGGGGGGGGTCACGAGGTTATGCCCCCCCCCCCCGGGCTGTGTCCAGGACCTAGGTGGACCACTAATTAAAATTGTTAAACAAGATTTTTGTCACAATATAGGTATTTTTAAGTACAGTACCTACCTACATAGATTAATAAAATACCTACTTTTTACCTTATCTATCATTATAACAATTAAATTATAACTTCTTTTTACTTGACCACGACTATGTGACCCCCCCCCCCCCTGGTGCCTTGACCATGTCTGTGTGTGACCCCCGCCCCAGGCGCCAAAGCTGGATCCGCCCTTGCATAGAATTCATCTAAAATTAATTTTAAAACTAAGTTATAAAGTAGGTACATGTGGATCCTGTGCCATCATATCTACTTCATAATATATTTTTTGCGCGACAATATCCTTCAAACAATTTGTTTTCTTTACCGTTATTGTTGTTCTGCGTGTGATGCTTTGTGAATTTATTTATATTAATTTTCCCTTCAAGAGAGAATTTCGACCGCAGTGATCGGAAGTTAAAAACAGTTCTATCAGATTTATAGAAGGTAAATTTCAATATTATAATAGATATTTAGTAATATTGAAATTTACCTACCTAGGTACTTTATCTATAGGTACAAGTAGATGTCTGAGTGACTCAAGTTGGTTAACAATATCTGTGTGAAATTAAATGAGTTATCACTAAGTCCCTAAGGATTTAAGCCTATAATTATAATAAAGTTCGTACTTAAGAAACGAAAAGTAGTCGTCTAAAACACCGACGGTTTACGTGTTCCATTCCCGCTCGGGATGGATATTTGTATCTTTACAAATATATATTTCTTCTCGGTTTGGATGTCTGTCCTAATAACGGCGTAAAAATAAAGCGGCGGAAAAGTATTATTATATACATATAAGTAGTTATACACTGGCGGATCCAGGGGGGGGGGGTCACGGGGGTCATGACCCCCCCCTGGGCTGTGTCCAGGACCTAGGTGGACCACTAATTAAAATTGCTAAACAAGATTTTTGTCACAATATAGGTATTTTTAAGTACATTACCTACATAGATTAATAAAATACCTACTTTTTACCTGTATCTATCATTATAAAATTTAAATTATAACTTCTTTTACTTGACCACGACTTTGTGGCCCCCCCCCCCCCCTGGCACCTCGATCATGACTGTGACCCCCCCCCCTGGTGCCAAAGCTGGATCCGCCCTTGCACCCATATAATAGTATAAGTCCACCAAGAGCGAATTTTGTGACAGGGACGCACAAGTTTGTATGACAAGTCCTATATTTTTAAACTAGCGACCCACCTCGGCTTCGCACGGGTGCAAAAACAATCAGTGTTCCTCTACTATATTATGCAGGTATTATACATATAAACCTTCCTCTGGAATCACTCTTTTACTAAAGAAAACCGCATCAAAATCCGTTGCGTAGTTTTAAAGATCTAAGCAAACAGACAGCGGGAAGCGACTATATAGTATGTAATAATTAGAAGCATGCAATTTTATTTTTAGTCTACTGATTAAAAATGAATAAATACGTATTTCAACTTTTGTGGACACCTTGAAAGGGAAATGATCTGGGCTTAAGCCCAAAAAACCATTAGGTAGATCCGCTTCTGCTGTCGATGCTAGTCGTTGTTTGTTGTTGTAACGTACGGTAATTTCTTTAAGTCGGCCGTATTATACAGGGTGTCCCGTAATGAATGGATAATCCTGAACGTGTGGGTGCGGAGGAGGTGGGTTACAAAATAAAATAAAAATTGGTTTTGTAACCCACCTCCTCCTCCGCACACGCACGTTCAGGATTATCCATTCATTACGGGACACCTGTATATATTATGTTAATGTGTGCTAATGCACTGAAGAATTAACAGTTCAGCACAACGAATCTTTTTTTATTTATTTTGGAATCGGTCTGCACGTGCACCATTATATAAAACGCACCATTTATAATGCCTGGGCAGTTCCAAAATACAATAAAAAATTTCCAAGCAGAGTACCTATTCTAAGCATTCGGTTCTCACGTCCTACAAACTTTTACAATATCCCAACCCAATACATAACTTTTGTTCAATAATAAGAACAAGTATCAGACTTAAGTTCGATTTATAGCTAGGCGAAGGCCTATTGTCGTACATAGAAGTGAATTGGAAGAGTAGACCGGTGGAAACATAAAGCCTGCTTAATAATATCGGTCAAACTCAAAAATATTGTCTCATAATCTATGACTATATACTTCTTATTTGGTTCGTATTTTTTACATAGATTAGTATTATTTTATATCATGTTTATAGATTAAAAAAAAACTTCAAGCGAAAATACATATGTAAACTGATTTTAGAAAAAAAAGCAAGTGTATTTCCCTCCATCGATCAAAGTGCCGCGTGAAGATTTTTAAGAAAACAAAAGTTTGAGAATAACTTTCTTAATTATCGCTACCTTTAAAGAAATTAATCTCTTCACGGACCTTGAGAATTTTATAATTATTTTTATAAAAAATTCGAGTACTGTAGGTAAACACTTGCCAAAACTTAGTAGTTTGATTTGATAACTGAAAAAAAATTAATTCAACATCACGACGAAATACAAATTAACACTTTCATGCGAACAACGTATCTGTACGTCATATATTGGTAGATATGATATGGCACAACGTACTATTACGTTCAACAAAAACTCGATTTATTGAGCACAACGTAATGGTACGGTGTCTGGCCATACTAATGTTTAAAAGTTCGGTTGCTGTGCCACAACATATCGAATTCTAAAAATTGTAGTGCTACACCACACCGATTTTATTTTGCCTTCTTTGATGGCATTCCGTCCTGATACTAAGTACCCACTAGTAGCGCACAACGTCACTATACGTCGTTTCGCCTAAGAAGTTTTATTACATTAATCGACTTGTGCCGCGTCGCGGGGGTGTGCGTGCGCCGATTCTGTGTTCACGTGGAATATTGACCTTATATATGTTATATCAATTTATTTTACTTTATTGAAATAAGTCTGAATGTGTTAAAAATACATATTTTGTATTTTTTGTTTGTTTTAGATATGTAAATTGGACCAAAAAAGTGACCATTGTAGCATAGCGTATCTTGACGTCGACGTCTTAGTACGTCAGAGCAGTATATTTAAATACTAATGTCATCAGCTATTTGCACAACGTCATTAGACGCCGCTTGAATTTCTATGAAAAAATGATGTGCAATATCGCATAGACCTACAATATTGGTATGTTCGCGTGAAAGTGTTAAACAAAAACATGTATTTAATAATTTATTAATAGATAACAAATATCTAAAACGGATAATATTTTACATTTTTATTTTTATTTAAATAATGTCCTCTGAAGTACTTTTCTTTTTAACTTTTAACTGTAGATCTATTATCACTGTTTTTTTAAACATATCTATTAAATCATGTCTAATATGAGATTTGATCTGTTGCAGCCGACCTCCCCCTGCCCCACTTATTAACCTAACTAATCTGTCGGTAGGACATTCTACAGATACTGAACACACAATTTTGTCTTCCTCTGCAACATCATCGAAATATTCTAATTTTGTAATTAAGTTGTAAGGAATTTCTTGGGAAAGGAAATCCATAAATTTCGCTCTAACTGCTTCCTCTATTAATATTTCTGGCGTCTGATCGGTCCATTCTGATGGATCGTAATGCAAATAACGAGTTTTTGCATTACTGATAAGATATTGCTGAAAACAACAAAAATACTAAATTATAATACATTATAATAAATAACTTGTTAATTTGAATAAACACAATCAAAATTACTAAGATAGATACTGAATTTGAAGTGATTAAAGATTTTATTCAGCACAAAATCATAACATGTATGGTGGGGGCAAAATTTCTTCGTATTTTATTTAGAAATTCAATTTAAGATTTTACAAAAACTAACTGTAACTGAGCGACCCGAGCGAATTGCATCTTTGACATCTAAATTTCCTGACTGAAAATGGTCTAAGATCCGGGATAGCAAAATATTCCCTCATCTGTTAATTAGATGAAACAATTTTTTATAGGCTGATTTCAATATTGTGAATTTATCAAAACAACCTCTGCCACCAATAAGCCTGCTGCAAATAATAATACTTAAAAAAAGTTTTTTTATCTTTCCCCTCTCATGTTAATTACATGTAGTAAGCTAAAACCGTTAATATTTTACATTATATACCTGACTGTAGTAGGCAGCCATCTCTATGATTGCTTTACTTACCTGCAGCCAGGTTACTGCTGACTGAGGTTACTGACCTGGCTGCAGGTAAGTGTAGCAATCATTTATTTTATTCACCCATTTTGGCGGCCACAAAAATAAATGAAAAGTGGCGAAAAACTGTCTTTTTACTATTTAATTTCATTTTTAAAAATCAAAACCAACCAGTACAAACAAAAGCAACAACCAAAAAGGTTTTATTGCACTTTTTACTAGAAAATACGAAAAGACTTTTTCCCTGATCTATTATTAAAACATTCTGATTAATGTTAAGTCTGGTTTAATTTATAAATAATTTAGACACTACCTACTTGTAAAAATTTTATTTAAACAAATTTACCTTTATATCACTAACACCATCTCCTTTGAGCGCAGATACTAGAAACACATCAGAAAAATGACTATACCCTTGTAATTTTTCTTGGTTTTTCTTACTTTTAGTTGCATTAGGTATAGGATTACCAGCAATTATACCATTTGTAAGATTATTAATAACTGTGAGAAGTTGTTTCTTAGACTTTAACATATCCACCTAAAAGCAATGGGAAATAGACGTTAATTCAAAGTAGGTAGTCACTGATTAGTTTTACTGATTTATAAATTAGTATTATCATTATCATATTTATATTTAGCTCATGCATGAGTATGGACTAACAAAATTAACAAACGTAGAAGTACAACGAAAAATGAAGAATTTTGAGAGAAATGGGACTTTTAAAACGATATGTAACGAAAAAATTCAAGCTCCAATTGGCATACTCGCTTTTGTAGCATCAATGTCAATGTATTTCCATTCATTTTTTAAGGAAGAACTAATCAACAGTTCATTTTCGAGAGAAAGGCACCTAGCAGCAATGAGTTGACTATTTCTCTTTTTTACATTGATAACAAAACATTTAAAAGCACAAGTTAGAACAACAAATACATTCGTAGAAATGTTGGGAAACTCTTCATAAATCCCCCTCTCTTCCCGTGGGTGTCGTAAGAGGCGACTAAGGAATAACAAAGATCCACTACAACCTTGGAACTTATAAAGCCGACTGATGGCGTAATAACCATCCAACTGCTGGCTTTGAAATACACAGGCCGAAGACGAGCTTCGGTGCGACCAAGCCATTTTTGGCGCGAACTTGTGGAGGCCTATGTCCAGCAATGAACTGTGATAGGCTGAAGTGATGATGATGATGGTGATAATTTTATATAAAAAATAGTAAGTACCTTATTTAAAATCAAGAACCTTGGAATATCCTTAACAACTTCTAACATATTTATGACATCACTATGCAATTTATCTTTAGTCCATTTATTTGAAACATCATGTACAACTCCGATTACATCTGCACATCTTAAGCTTTTATGACATGCTGCAAGCATTGACTCCGGCAATTTATATCTGAAAATAGCAATTGATATTAGGTATAAAAGTTTCATAAATCTACATAGGTTGGATCAATCCTAGCTGAATTTTTTTCTAAAATTCCTTACTTCTAATAGAAGGTTCTTAGAAAATAAAAAATTAAAATAAATTAAGCACAAAAAAAATTAAAAAAAAGTTATCAATAATTTAACTTTAACATTTCACAGGACAGAACATCTGTCGGTTCCAGTAGTTTATCAATAAACAGGTTTAGGTGAACATGGAATCTGAATGTAGTAGATGTGTTAAAATTACCTATTAACCTAAAGTTAATATTTTAACATAGTATTGTAACAAGATGTAGTGGAGATGTGATCAATTCTTGTTTTTAACTGACTTCCATAAAAGGAGGAGGTTCTCAATTCGATCGAATTTTTAATAATAAAGTTTGTGTAATATATACAATTCCTATTTTGCAAAGACTATTATGGTTGCTTTCAAACAAAAAAAAAAACGACTTCAATTACATCGACAAGTAATACAACGTAGGTAGACAAAAAAAATGGTCAATTAAATACACATTATCAAAGATTGCAATTATTTATTGAAAGTGTTTATCATATCTCCATCAAATTTAAATGAGACCACAGAACAAGCATCAGCTTTAGATTAAAAAAAGAATCATCAAAATCGGTATACCCAGTAAAAAGTTATTATATATTATAAAGTTAAAAAGTTATTACAACGTAGTTCGATGAAAAAATAGTCCAATAAATACGCATTATTAGATGTAACTCAAAAATTACTTGTCAGATCTCCATACAATTTAAATGGGACCACATGACATGCTCAATCTTTCGATTTAAAAAAGAATCATCGAAATAGGTCGACCCAGTAAAAAGATTTGAGGTAACATATATAAAAAAATACAGTCAAATTGAGAACCTCTTTCTTTTTTGAAAGTCGGTTAAACAGTAACTTTAAATAAGAGAATATAATCCGTAAGTAAAACATGTAAAATTATTTTAGTGAAATGTATCAAAAAATTGTTATTGATACATCTTACAGACACTTGACAAAAACACACACAAAGGCTTTGATAGTGAGTTAATAATGCATATTGTGTTCTTGCTGTAATTGTAGTTATTGCTAATTTATATAAAAATTGGTACTAACTTCTTTTGTTCTTTGACTGTAACAATTCCAGGAGTGTCCAAAAACACAATCTGAGTATCATTTTCATAGCAAAGTGCTCTGGTCAATTTAGTCGTAGTATGAACTTTATTAGAAGCAGCGCATATCTGAAATGAGAAATCCAATAAGACGCAGGCAATTATTAGAATTAAAGTAGAAAACAATTTTTATTTTACTTACTTTCCTTTCTAAGATTCTATTAATTAGAGTACTTTTTCCTGCATTTGGCGACCCAATAATTGCTACATTTACAACTTTACCAATGTCCTTCTTGCATTCTCGTTTTGGTTGTGAGGAATAAAAAGAAACTTGTAGATTAGGACTTATAAACTTTAAACGAAAAGCAAAACAAAATAGTTTCGACATTATATCGTAATAATAATGTATAAGTTATAGTTAACATAAGAAAGTATAAGTCGTTGTCACTAAATATAAATATTTATTAAATTTTACTTTATTTAATAAACGGTAAATGCCAATATATTTAAAAATATTTAATATATAATATCAGTGGCTCGTCTATCCTAACCTCTAAGCACAAATTGTTTTGACTAATGACTTTTGAGTGACCAAAGACAAAGAGCATTGGTTTTGACAAATACAACTACAAAAGTGATTTGAGTATTTGACAGGTAGGTCGCATTCCACTAAGCGTCCGTAACGCCCGCGGTGCTCATCGTATCGTTCCACCTAAGGGTGAGGCCAAACGAGCGTAATTTTGTGAGTTGTGAGTCGCGTAATTTCGGTCGCATAATTTCTGCTGCATTTGGTTTCATACAAAAGAAAAACCAGTTCGTGCCACACGACGACACAAAATGAGTTGTGCTTGTGCGCGGGCCGCCGACTCACGAGCGTCAGCCGTCAGTCAGATAAAGATTGCGTGAAAATCGACACGTGTTTCGCTAGCGAACGCTCGGGTAATTAATTAAGTAGTAATACATATTATTAAAATTTGTCATATTGAAATATTATTTTACAATAACGTTAAATTTCTGCGACCGAAAATACGCGACTCACAATCTCACAAAATTACGCTCGTTTTGGCCTCACCATAAGATCCTCTCCACCCCAGCCTGTAAATTTGAGATATAAATAAAAAATACTAATCGACATATTTTAAATAGCACTTTCCAAAATTATTTATTATTAAAACAGGACCCTCCTAGTTTACGAGTAAAAATAAATAAAGATACTACATGCTACATAACACCGTCGATATCAGTTGAAATACTTCGAATTTCGTACTTTTTACACAGTGGAAAAACTACAACCAAAACTGCACTCATGGTCATACCGTATGACCATGAAATAATTTGGACAAACACGAAACGGTCAAGAGCATAATTATTATAGTAATAATTATGCCGATATCACCACACTCATGTCAAATATATTAGAAGCTGTTTTTCGATTTTAAATTAAAGAAGCTTAATATTATATTTGTGATCTATCTATTTATGATCTTGATACATATAATTACGTAAAAAACCAACTGAAAATAGTGAAAACAAACAAAAAATTATGGTGTTAAAGATATTATGATAAAGGCATGGACATAGTAACTATAGGTATTACGTCCATGGATAAAGGTAAGGATAAGGGAAAACCAGTTTTCGATTTTGGCAACATCAATCTAATGTAAGTAGGTAAACGTAAAAAGTAGGAATTTTGTTTTTAAAATACCTGTGGTTTGTACCTTTAAACAGCTATATACATCACCAGTGTTCTGTGCATCACCTAGGTACCTAGACTGTACCTACATTAGTAACTAATACTTAATTACTTAATCTGTGATGTGACCTACATGGTCCATAGTAATAGCTATTTTCTTGTTTTTGAGTATATTAAACTTTATGTTGTATTAATTTTAATTTTTTTATTTTCTTTTACTCATTGTTAAACTCTATCCGAACAGCTGTAAATTCATCGGAATGCATTTGTTCAGGTATTTAATTATTTAGTATATAACATTTTAATTTGTATATGTATACGTACTTAATAATAAAGTAGGTAAAAAAATTAATATAATTTCCAGAAATGTCAGAGATAAAGTATAAAAATCAAATCTTAGCTGCGATCGATCATCTACGTTCCCGAAAGTCGAGACCTGACATAAACAGAATTTGCAAGTTTATGTTCAAGTGTTATAAAGTTTCACCGAAAGATACCAAGGCGGATTTAACACGTTGTTTAAAAGAAAAAAGTATTTATAAAGTTGATTATAAGGATAATGTAAGCTATAGAAACGCAGCTAAGTGGCGGAAGAAGTCGCTACAAAATAACAGTAAATATTTCAGTCTTTATTTAATATTTTTTTAGTAATATAAAAAACTAATTATACGCATTTGTATGATTTTCTTTAGAAATGAGTTCTTCCGTTGCGACTAGTGAAAGACGAATTATAACATCGGCTATAGCAACTTTGATTTATCAAGATCAAAGTTACCTGGAAAATGGAATTGCCTTTGATGATCTGGTAAAAGTAGCTGCTTCTCAAGAGTCTAAATATTCAAAGAAGCAGCTAGAGACAATTATTAACAAAGAACTATCATCTGGGAGTTTAATTAAGTTACCAAATGGGACTTTAGCTCTGGGTCCTGCGGATCACGATGGTGACAGCTCTGATAGTTTCAAATTTGAGTACAATGACTCCAATACTAAGGTATAGTTTAAATGCTAATACAGTACATTTTTTATTAAGTACATTTTGATATTATTTATTCAATTTAATATTGATTCTATCGATATATACTGATACTAAGCATAATTGCATAATGGGATAATAAATTTATTTTGTTTTTATTTGTGTGTAATTTGTTACGTATGTCAAAGATTTAAATATAATATGGAAGTATATAATGTGAAATGTTGTATTAAATTATACTTTTCTAAAACAATGATTATTTCAAAATTTTAGATGACTTCCTCAGCTAACTCTTCATGTAGATCGTCACCACAGCGCACAAGGGGAAGACCTAGAAAGCATGGTAGTACTTCTATCAATAGCATGCATAGTAGTACCACTCAAAATGCTGGCGTAAGAGTTGGTGAGCGGAGGAAGATGGCGAAGAAAGTATTTGATCCATCTGATAATAATGTACCTAGCAAGCGTAAGAGAGGTCGGCCCATAGGGTCTTTGAATAAGAGTACTATCAAAAAGCGATTGATGATCGCTGGCAAAGACAAGGAAGAAACACCACTGTCGGAAAGCCAACAGTCGCTCGATGGCAGTGCAGAGGAAATAGAACGTGATGAATCTATTCAACGAGAAACTTCTGGAGGTGTTTGTTCAGTTTGCTTAGTACAAAAACCTCGTGGATCTAATGATAGACTAGTTGAATGTCGTGATTGTAACAATAAAGCTCACTTAAGCTGTCTTCAGTCTGGATCTAGTATATTAAAACCAAGGCCTGATAATACTTGGCAATGTCAACATTGTAAGACTTGTGTAGTTTGTTGCGAAACAAATGATGCTGTAAGTTAAATTTTTTAAATATAATGCTTATTAATTTGTCGATAAAAATGGTATTTCTCGTTTTAGTTATTGTTAAAGTCACAGATGAATAGATTATATCATGACATACATACTCTTAATATATATATTACATACTATAGTTACATATTGTGTAACTTAAATATACTTAATTTATTCTGTTTTTTTTTTATATAAATTTACTTTTAATTTCAGGGTATATTAACAGTGTGTAGTATCTGCTCAGATGCCTATCATGCTCTGTGTCATTCACCTAAAATACCTGAGCGATTAAAAGCATGGGACCAATGGGAGTGTAATAACTGCTTAGAATCTCGTCCTACGGTTGTAGGATCACCTGCCATTCACCTAAATAATATAGATTATAGGACAAAAGCTTCATTGTTAGATCCATTTTTAAAGCCACATGAACTGGACAGAGTTCAAACTAAACTATCAGAAGAAATACCAATAGATCCTAACATTCCTGACATAAGTAATTGGAATGTTGACAATGTGTATGATTACTTTTTGGAGCATTTTCCTGAGGCTGCACCTATTTTACGAGAACAGGTTAGTAAAAATATTTTAGTGCTAAAATTATTTTTTTGTAATTAATGAATCTGCAAAACTGATATTAATATTTTAAATGTTAAGTGTTCCATTAACCTAACTAAAATTCATATATTAGAAGTTTTACGTAACCTATAATATTATAGTGATAACATATCAGTGTGGGTAAAATGTAAGAAATCTCTAACATTTACATTTCATTTTATTGTTTATACATATTTTTTTGCAGGAATTTGATGGCCAAGCTTTAAGTATGGCTTGCAGAGCAGATATTGTAAGAGGCTTAGGTTTGCCTCTCGGTCCAGCCTTAGCTTTATATCGGATAATAGTTAAACTACAAACAAGAAAAGATGATTGGAGGATGTGTTGGGGCTGAAATTTACTCGTAAACATTGATATTATATAAATAAATTAAATGGTTTTGTATGGATTAAGTACCGTTTATATTAAATAAAATATATAAATATATTCTATTTTAATTATATATGCATTTTTTTCACCAATGAACAAAACATCTTTTCATGTACATTTTCCTATAACAAGAATAGACGTTCTACAATTATATTCTGGCACAATTTTTTTTAAAAACTAAATTATTTTGATAGTTTTAAGGTAATCTATATAATATTATTAATACGTGAAGCAAAAACTGTACCCCTTTTTACGGAAATTGTGCATATGTAGGGGTATGAAATTTCGCACGCTTAAAGTTTATATAGAGAAGGAATCTGGAATGCTAATATTTTCTTAAAATTATACATAAAATATACATTAAATTAATAAAAAAAGCATTAAACACACTACAGCACTCACACACGCATATTACACTATTAAAGTTGATTGTCAGTCTGTAGTCAAATTGAAATTTTTAAAAAAAGGTTCTTTATTTTCATTTATATTTGGTTTTCTTGAATTAAATTTTTTAATTATGGTCGAATTTCGACCTCTGGGCGACCACTAGTTATAGTAAATCAACACAACATTTCTGTCACATCTTTGATGCTCAAAATATGATCCATCTACATCTACTTTTTGACTAGAGACCTTACTTTTTGCAGTGACCATGTTGCTCTGGGGGTTATATGGGTTTGATTCCATGCTCGAGTATTATTTATTTATCAAAATATATACCTAATATATATATATATATATATATATATATATCATCTGGCTGTTACCTAAAACACAAGCGTTAAGTTGCTTTCTTAGGAACAGAAAACGATGTCATAGTATAATTTACCGTTGGGTGTAGGTATATAAATTAATAAATAAATTTTATTTTTTCATAAATTTTTGTTCTTTTAAGCAATAATTTTATTTCAGTTAAATGCTTTTTTGTTAATGCTACTCTTTAAATGTATTGGATACATTTTCATGTCTTATCCATATTCATGTTTTATTTTAAAATAAATTACATGCCATCAGTAAGTGAATAAACTTGCAATATCCATTAATTAAATAACATGTGACATGTTACATGTATAATGATTAGCCTAACAACAACAAATATTCAAGGATCTCATGTTGTAATGAATTGGACCAACATGAAAAAAATTATTGAACATTACAATAGAACAAAGAAGTAGTACCTAGTGTATAACTTTATAACCTATTTAAGAGAGTAAAAAAATAAGGTTTTAACAATGTGTGTATGTGTGTATAATAAACAATGAAACATACATGAACAGTTTTTACTTTTTATACATATTTACAAAAAGTATTAATTTATTTAACTTATTCTAAAGAAGCTACTTATGTTGATCAAAGTGTTTCATATATGACAAAAATACATTAAATATCATTGTTGCGAAATTTATGTAAAACACCCTGTAGTGAGTAGGCAAGTAATAAAAATTGACAAACTGCACCGGTGGCCAAAATAAACAATCCCCCTACAAAAAGGAATTTAAATTTTAGAATGAATTACTAATAATGTGATAAATGAATTTGGATATTAAATATCACCTACCATATAAACATACTTAATTTTCTTTTTAATTTCTTCAGTACTTTCTTGAAAATGTTTTCTTTCTAAAATTCCCATGCCGTAGAAGAAACATATAATTGTTGCTGGAGAAGCAATAAGTTGATCACTTAAAATCTTTTGTGCAACAGTTTTTAAATTTGTTTTAGGTAAAATTTTATCTAAGTATATATAATAGTAATGATGCATAGGGCCCAACAAGGTACCTACAATAAACATTCTGGCTGAAAAGAAAAAATAAGTTATATTCTTTGAACAATAAAATATAATTGAATAGAATTGTTATGTACCTGTTCGAGCCCAATCATATCGTTCTGGTAAAATATGTGACTGATATTCTATTTCTTGTTGAATTAAATCACCTATACCGAGAAAACCACCCGATGTAATACTGTTTGTTAACAGTAAATTTTTCTTGAATAAAAAATGCATTCCACGATGAAAAGTGGACCTCATTTTTTCGTCAGAATACTGGTATTCGAGTTAAGATTTTTGAATTGATATTATGTAACTGAAAGATTATAAATTAATGGTTTATGGAAATATTTCAATCTTAATTTTTGTTACACACCTTTGCGGTTTAATTTAAATAGGATTATTTAATAAATTTTTAACTCTTATATAACTTATAATATGTTAAGTAAATACAATAGTTTGTTTTTTATTATCATTATACTACATGAAATGCTTATACATAAGTTAACTGAAATGCAAACAAATACTTAGTAATATTTATAAGTTTATAGATTTTCTAAATAATAATCAAAGAACTTTGGTTTATTTACAGTGTTACGTTTTAAAGCTGCGCTTTAATAATTCAATTTGAACCCTCATTACGGATAGCGCAATTATCTTAATTTGAATTTTTATCCTTATCAGACTCAGACATCTTTTATCAATTCTATATGGACTAGGTATTGCCTGAATATGTGATAGACTCACAGAGGATAGACTAAAGTTAAAACATAGAGAATAGTAATATAACTGAAATAGAGAGCCCTCTCTACGATTATTTTTGCCAACACGACATTAACGCCATCTGTAAATCGTGCCCCTATACTAACCGTCCCTAATGATATCTTATATTTTAATTGATTCTAAAGTATATTACTTACTACTATAGTTGTCACAAAATAAGAGGCCCGTTTGGACGTTTAACAAATACCCTAGAACGTAACTTGGTACGAAACTGTAAGAAACAATAACGGAATTATTAATAACATAAAGTGTTTTTAAAACATACGTAAATTTTTTGGCGCGTTAAATAATATGATAGAATAAATTGGAAGTGTTCTTTTCGCGCTTACTTTATAGTAGCATGCAATTTCTAATTATTACGAAACGTCTCAAAAACAGTTACGTTCTAAGTCTTTTTGTTTTTAAATACTAGTGTTGTAACTAGTTAATTACTGAATTTCACCAGCATCATTCGATTTTAATAGTAAATCGATATTGTGTAGTGATCTCTACTGAAAATAATATTATGGTATTTGCTCGCAAACGAAAAAAAAACGACTTCAACTACATCGACAAGTAACACAACGTAGCTAGACGAAAAAATAATCAACTAAATACGCGTTATCAAAGATTAAAGTCTTTACAGGTACCATTATGGTCACGGGAGATCATGTCCTTGTGTAGAGAACCTAATAAAACGCGATAAAACCTGAAAAAGTTGTTTCATTATAATGAGAGAAATTGGCGTAAACATTAGAAAACAATAAAAAAAAATAGATTAAAGACAAATTGATCTTTTGTACCATTGTATTTTTTCAATTTACCTACAATATTAAAGTTTAAGTTAAATTTTCTAATCAGAAATTTAATTCAATATACTTTACACTAGATAATTAAATCGATCAAATAGTCACAAACTTGAATCGATTTATCGTGAGTATCGAATACCGAGTCGTATGGTTACTTCCCTATTTACGTCTCGATGACATATGTCCAAACGGGCCTATTATTTTGCGATGACTATAGTAAGTACAGTGTGACCGTTTGCAGTAGATTGACTACTGAAACAGTAGATTTTCATTGTAAAATTGGTAGTGCAGTAGATTTTCAGTATTTTTTGAAAAAGTAGCGGATTTCAGTAGAATATCCTGGATATATTTTTAACTTTAGCAAATATTTTTCTCATAACACGGCAACATCGAAAATGTAAACAAATTACCTCTGACAACTGTCAGTGATTCGACTGATTCGTTTAACTCGGTTGGCACCACTGCGAATCACGTTTCATTGTCTTGAAAGCACAGAATATAGTAATAATACTTACCTTGAAAGTTATTGCCAGCATGAAGCGTAAATTTGAGCAAAATTATCGGGCTGAGTGGGAACAGAATCCGTTATTTTCGTCGTGATTGTGTAAAGATAAAAACAGCAACAATCATGCTTATTGCAAAGCTTGCGGTATTAAAATTTTAAGCAGATTGGCGTCAATTAAAGAGCATAGTGCAAGTACTAAACATGAAAACAAAATGAAGCATTACAGTGGCCGATCGAATGTATGTGTATCTTACTAATATTATAAACGCGAAAGTTTGTATGCATAGATGTTTGTTCCTCTTTCACGCAAAAACTACTAGCTATTCTGGCGTACTCTGCAAAAACTGTGGAGTTTACATGTATATAGTGTATGAGAGAAATGTTTATCTTAATTAATCCTACAAAAAATCCGCGACAGCATATATCTATCTTTTATTAGTAAGCCATAATTATCGCCAAAACAGTGAACCATAAATACAATAAAATTTGATAATACATTTTTCTAATGCACATTTGGTAGTAACAAATTGATTTTTATATCAAAATAAATACTTTTATTAAACTTCGTCTTTTACGCTATATCATTTAGACTATAATTAATATTTTAATAGTTACGACGATTTTATTAATCGAGTGCGCATTTCTATGGCGAGGGGCGAGGTGGAGAACGAGGTCGCTCATCGCTAAGTTAAGTTTCACTTTATTTCAAACAAACGGAAGGGACTGGACCCCACGACACAGGGAATCCTAGTGGGGGCCAGAGATATATTGTTCTTTTAGTATAAAAAAAACAACAAGTTTTTGTTTGTTGTGTTTTTTAATTTTTCACATAAATTTTGAGGTTATGTGAAAAAAGTGTAAATACTAAAGTTGTATATCTTTATATTACCTACAGCTTTGCCATTGAACTTTTTTTCATAGGACTTGTAGTTTAGCCAGAATGAAAAGATTAAATTTAAAAGATTTAAAAAAAAAACGCGTTTGACCTTAGCATGAAGTATCTCAAAAAATCAGAAATAATTTGTATTTTAATAATCTAAGAGGATATTAGGCGCAATTGTGCGATTATGGAGATATCATCATTTATGATGTCGACTCCATACAAATTTTTTTAAAAAAAATCCTAAGTGCGCTGTTTACGATTATAAACCTGAAAGATCATTATATAAGGCATATAGCAGTTATTCTCAATCGCATTCAAGCAAAAAAAGCGTCACTTGAAAAAATAAATTTGAATGTCTATGAAACGCGAATTTCAGCCCACTGTGAGACGGTCACCTTTACCTTTTGTTTATAGATATGTCATTTGTCATGTGTTATAACGTGTGTATCTAATAATTTATTAATTAAACCTGATTATATTAACTTGTGTATCATTTATGTCTCATAAAAAATTATCAATTTAAGTGAATTTAAATCACAAACTACGTCAGTAGAATTTCAGTAGTTTTTTCCAAAACGTTAGTAGATTTCAGTAGAAAAGTAAGTTACATCTTGTCAATATCAGTAGTTTAGCGGTTTTTGAAAACGGTCACACTGAGTAAGTAATATACTACTATTACTCTAGTAGGGGTAATAATTATTATCGTTCTAAATGATAAATAAATAAAAGAAAATGTTATTTTTTAACTTTATTGCTTAAAAACACTGTACAATTACCACAACTTAAATGTTAGAGATTTTATCACTAAACTAACGTCCTTATCGCAATTTTAAACTAGTACTTAATAATAAAAGCGTCCTTATCACACTTAAAAACTAGTTGTTTATTTAATATACCTAATCAAAGCGTCCGTTTCACAAGATGAAAAATCAGTTTAACCTTAGTTTAATACAAATTAAAGCGTTCTTTTCACTGCTTATTCAAAATAGTGTCAATATCACAAAATAACACTAAACACGACAAAAACTTTGGATAATTAATATTCACAACCGTTCAATCATCAATGATAAAAATATAAAATTTAAAATACAAACAAGTTTAAATTTTAAAATGTCTATTTTATTTTGACTTGATTTGACAACAAACAATGTTGTTGTTTTAAAATTTATCCCCAATAGGAAAAGGCAAAAGACTATAATCCATACAGCCTAGTCTGAATTTGTATATTTTTTCAATTCTTGACAACAAACAAGTTTAAAATACCAACCACGAAAAAATGATCCAATTCACACATTTAATTAAATTATATATATTTTACGTGCTGTTTCGATATAAATTTATATCGATTCAAATATTTAATTTGTTACTTATAGCAAAAAAACAGGATAATTTTTTATGTGACATTATGCTTTTTTTTTAAGTATAGGTAAATAGTTATTTTTGTATGCAAATTTAATTGGTATGCGTGTACTGGATTGCTGAATTGACGAGTGCCAACGTAGCGACATCTATTGATAGAACTTGGTAGTCGCTAATAAATTTAAGCAATAGTTTCGGGGCACGATTAATAGATGACACTGCTAATTTTTTACTGTGGCCGATGTTCTAAGTTTCCAGCCCATGAGTTAAAACTAAAGTAGTAAAGTATAAACAATACTTGACTCTCATCAGCAATTTGAGTTTGAAGTTTGAAAATTTGAATATGACGCCTGACGGTCATGTGACATGTCATTACAAACGAAAAGAGTATTTAAATCACGGTCTTATATACAGGTCATGACACAAAGCCCAATTTCATACCGCCCCTACCCCAGCCTATAAAAGTATATTTTTTGTAATAATAAAAATACTGACCGATGTATTTTAATTAGCTCTATCCAAAAACATCGCCAGCTTAAACTGCTCCACCTTATATTTCTAATGAAAAATCAATAAAGATTTGGGAAAAAATTTTTTATCTTAATTTTGATACAGCCATATCTTTTTAAATAAACAATATTTCAAACTGCTCCAAACTGCTCTACATCCATATAATACTGCTCCATAGTAATTTTTATCGGCTCCGCTATAGTTAACTGTAAAATAAGTAAAATTCATTTTGTCATAAATGAGCTGACTGAAGCGGGTAGCGCGCAGGCGCGCGCGGATCTCATTCATTGCCGTATTACCGGGATAAAGTTTAAACAAATTAAAAGTAAAAAACCTTTTTAAAAAACAAGCTTTTATTTGAATGTGCTAAAACGAAAAAAATAATTTTTTACTTTAAAACTTTTACTATCTACTTATAAAGTCATTACACATAATCTATATGATAGAAAAGCTTGTCGCGAGATAGTACTCGTATTTCCTTAGTTTGAAAATTTTAATAGTTAAAATCAATCACATCAATTTATTTAATTTACTTGTTTACAAGCAAATCTCGCGACAAGCTTTTATATTATATAGATTATGTGTAATGACTTTATAAGTAGATAGTAAAAGTTTTAAAGTAAAAAATTATTTTTTTCGTTTTAGTGCATTCAAATAAAAGCTTGTTTTTTAAAAAGGTTTTTTACTTTTAATTTATTTTTGACTTTTTAGTCGGTTATCACGTCACTTTATTCGAATTATTCTTGACAAGCCCTTTCATTTGATATTGTAGAAGTACACTAAAAATAACTAGTCCGCACTCTTGGATATGCCGCCACATTGGATTTAGAATGACGTCACAAAGTTAACCATGCATTGGAATCCAAATTGAACCTGTATACAAAATTTCAGCTCAATTGGTTGCTTCAAAATTGAGTTGCAAGATTTCACCCGAACAAACATACATACATACATGCATACATACAAACCATGCATTGTCATCCAAATTGAACCTGTATACAAAATTTCAGCTCAATTGGTTGAAGATATCTGCTTCAAAATTGAGTTGCAAGATTTCACCCGAACAAACATTCATTAAAGTTACATACATACATTGCAAGTTAAATAAAAGCTTGTAATTAAGGTCAAGAATTTGTGGCTACCACATCGATTCACTATTACGTAAGTAGTATGTAATAGTAAGTCGATGTACTAGCACAAAATTACTTACCTTATTTACTTACCTATAATACCGTACCTTGAACAATACCTTTAAAACACCTTCAAAATACCAGTTTACCTTGAAAACCTTTACCGTGAAGAATGACGTCTGATTCGAGTAGAAACATGAAGTAGGTAGCCCTGAAAAGGGCTGTTTTGGTTTTCGTTGGAAACAATGATAGTTAGCCCTCAAAAGGACTTTTTTTAATGTTAAGAAACAAGAATTGTTAATGACGTCGTTAGCTCTGAAAAGAGCTGTTTGTAAATAAATATTTCACAGCACGCCATGCACGAAGCGGATGTACAAGCAGTCACAGTTCACATAATTTCACAAATCTTCAAGCAAGCTTCCCTCTTCGTGTATATCTTCAAGATTTGAGTCACGCCGCGCTGCCTAGTGGAGTGCGTCCGTCCGCCGTGTCGACCGCCGCGAAATGAGCGAGACGCGCTTTTTTTTTTTTTTTTTTTTTCGAAATGATAGTTGCTGTTGGCCCTACTGGCCTTTACAGCGTCACCGGTGAGAGGGGCCGGGTACATAGACACCGGCCGCGAAGGAAGATGTGGGCCCTTTTGGAGGGCACGGGGGTGACGTTCGTCCTATTAAGGGTGTCTCCTAGCGAGATCGCACCTCGGCTTAGAACGTCGTCGGAATGGAGGAGGCGCTATGCGGAGCGCTGTGACGAGTTGTAGACGGTCGATACGCCTAAGCGTGTTCGAACCGTCCTAACGCGGGGGACCTCGTCTTCGCCGGCGAGGACGGTGTGTGTGTGTGTTGTGTGTATCCCCTGTGAAGGGGGTGTTTTCTAGGGTAATCCTATCGTCGGGGTCTGTCAGGACGTGCTTAGGACGTCTAAGTCTTGTCTGTAAGTTTCCTCTACCTACGTAGATGCAGGCCTCTGCTATAAGAGGGTTAGGGTGTCGACTTGCTCTCTCGAAATACTTTGTAGAAAGTATTTTGAGATGCTTGGAGATTGAATCGATCTTGAAGTCTTTGTGGAGATCTACGTTACGTACGTACCACGGTGAGGCCGTGGCCATACGTAGGAATCGATTCTGCATTGCTTGCAGGCGTTGGATGTAGGCGGGGCGACAGTGGGCAAAGACTGGACTCGCGTAGGTCATGATAGGACGAACGCAGAGTTTGTATAATGTCGTCTTATTTCTAAGAGACATTTTACTCTTTCCGCATAGCATCATATACAACCTACTGAGTACGAAAGCGGCTCTGTTACGAACGCGGGTAATGTGGGATCTGAAATTTAATTTTCTGTCTAGAGTGACTCCGAGGTATTTGGCTTCTTTTTGCCATGGGACCGGTGTCCCGAAGAGTTTAATTATTTTCGGTCGCCCTTGTCTCCCAAGAATGAGCTTTGGGTTTCTGGTGAAGTGCACCGCTGAGCTTTTTTCCGCGTTTACCTCGATTCTCCACTTCCTGAACCACTCGCCTAGTGCGGTGGTTGCAGTTTGGAGGCGTCTGGACATCACGTCTACTGAGGTGGATGACACATAATTTGCTACGTTATGTGCTTAGTTCTTTCTTAAGTTTTATGATTTTCACGGGAGCAAAATAAAACACAATATAATATACATGGCCGCTGTTCAACCAGAGAGCTCCTTTATTCCCAAAAAGACTTATTCTATAGACAAGACCCCCATAGACTATATACATAAACTATAATCATGACATCTACAACACTCCTCCCCCCTAAGCTTTCACTAACAATTTGCTTTAAAGTTTAATTAAAATTTATTTAGACACCTTACAAATTAAGACGCTGCACTGGCCTACGCATACGCCCACTCCTTTTAACTTCAGTCTGAATACTAATTGGAGATTTAGGAATACTAACTGAATCTTTCTTATTATCATTAAAAGCATTTGAACTATTAGTCGAATTATTAGAAGTCTCCAATTCGCCCTCAGATGTTGCACTTATACTAACCTCATTACCAGGAATGTCATTCTCTATCATATTATCTTGAGTGTTATTAGACTCATCTTGATCGGCACGTGAATTTCTAGGCAAACATTGAGTGACATTTCTGGTAAGCATACCTTTATCAGTATTTACATTATACATTACATTTCCAACCGGTCCGTCAATAATACCTTCTAACCATTTCCTTGACTTATCATAAGATGCTACAAGTACTTTATCACCAGGTAAATATTGCTTAACTGGCTTATTACAAACAGATCGGCGAGGAATAGTTACATCTTTCTTAATTAAAGATAAACGCGTACGCAATTGCCTGCCCCACATCAACTCACAAGGTGCTCTACCTGTGGTAGCATGTGGAGCCGAACGATAAGCCAACAACCACTGCTGAACACTATGATCCAAGTCCTTGTTATTAAATGTCTGTGCCAGCATGGCCTTTTTAAATGTTTGCACTCCCCTCTCCGCTAAGCCATTGCTCGCTGGATGATAAGGAGCAGTACAAATATGTCTGATATTATTATTCTTACAAAATGTAATGAACTCAGCCGATGTCCACTGTGGACCATTATCGGTAACAAACTGCTCAGGAAGGCCAAATCTAGCGAACATACTACGTAGACATTTTATAGTGGCACTCGAGGTAGTCAATTTCATTTTGGCTACTTCAGGCCATTTCGAGTGTGCATCCATAACAATTAACCACATATGTCCCCTAAATGGACCAGCAAAATCTGCATGAAGACGTTTCCATGGCTCATTAGGCCATTCCCAGTTATGTAAATGTTTTAAGGGTGGTAAATTCCTGTTTTGGATGCATCCTTCACAATTACTTGTAATATCCTTAATGTCATTACTAATGTTGGGCCACCAAAAACAACTATTTGCTAAAGCTTGCATTTTATTAATGCCCAAATGACCAGCATGTAATTCTATCAGAACTTTAGATTTCAAACTATTAGGTATTACAATTCTATCTCTCCAAATAATACAATCTTTAATCACATATAGCTCTCTCTCTTTTCCTTTATAATTAAGCAATTCCTTATCAATAATTTTTGGCCAACCTTCCCTTAAATATGTAAAAACTTTACTTAACACAGGATCTCTTTGAGTATGCTTAGCTACATCAGTTAATGTTACTGGTGGATTATCCAAAACAATGCTGTTGATGTTGCCCTCCAAATAACTTTTATCATCTTCACTACTATTTTTAATCGGTAACCTAGAAGGGAAATCAGCTGCAGCATTATTTTGAGATGTCCTATATTTAATTTTATAATTATAATTAGACAAAATTAGGGACCATCTTGTCATTCTATCAGCATAAATACTACTAGCAGTTTTGCTTGGATTAAATATTGATATGAGAGGTTTATGATCTGTTACAAGAGTGAAAGTCCTCCCTTTTAAATATAAATCAAATTTCTTTACAGCCCATATAATGGCCAAAGCCTCTTTATCAATTTGAGAATATTTCGTTTCTGTATCATTGAGCGTTCGGCTTGCAAATGCAATAGGACGTTCACACACTACATTACCTATCTTAATTTCATGAGCTAAACAAGCTCCTAAACCATACCTTGAAGCGTCACAACTCAATATCACCGGCAACTCAGGGTTATAATGAACTAATACTTGGTCTGATGCAATAGCTTTCTTGGCCCATTCATATGCTTCTACTTGTTCTTTTCCCCACTCCCATTTTCCCGAATTTTTAAGTAACTGGTACAATGGTTTTAAATTCTCTGCTGCATTCTTTAAAAACTTATGATAAAAATTAATAGTACCAAGAAAACTTCGCAATTCCTTTACATTTCTAGGTTGTGGTGCCTCCAAGATAGCCCTAACATGCTCAGGTGTTTTGTGAACTCCATCTTTGTCAATAACATGTCCACAATATTCTAATTGTGAAGACATTAGCACCGTTTTATCTTTATTGACCTTAATATTCAATATTCTTAGTTTATTAAAAATACACTCTAATGTTTTTAAGTGACTCTTTATATCGCATGATGCAACTAATATATCATCAATAAAACAATACACGTTTGGCATATTAAAATGTTTATCCATAAAATCTTGCCATTCTTGAGGAGCTGATGCCATTCCAAACATCATGAAAGTTGGCCGATACAACCCCCACGGTGTAGTCAATGTCATCAGCTTTTGTGCCTCACCATCCATTCTCCTATTCATGTATGCTTTTCTCAAATCTATTTTACTAAATACTGTCTTAATATTATTATCATCTTTATTTAATTTAGCAAAAATATCCTCTATTACCGGGATTGGATGATGTGGCATCTCAAGATAAGGGTTAATAGTCACCTTATAGTCACCACAAATTCTTATATTCTTAGGCCCTTTTATGATGCTAACAATAGGCGTCGCCCATGTCACCACCTCAGATTTATCAACCTTACGCATTTTACCCTCTTTGCATAATTTATCTAGTTCCCCTTTTACCAGATTTTCTAACGCATAAGGAACACGCCTAGGCTTACAAGATATAGGAGTTACATTTTCTTTTAATTTTAAAGTACCTACTGCACCTTTAATTTCCCCAGGGACCCCTGAAAATATGTCCCTATACTTATCCACTAACTTTTTAATTTCAGATTTCTCCCTTTCAATATTATTACACTGCTTCTTACAACTATTCCAATCAATTTTTATTACACTGAGCCAATCTCTACCTAACAAAGGTTTCTTACCTTCTTTCACAATAATTAATGGAGCCAAATAATCTTTATTTTTATTTTTAACTAATACTTGAGTTTTACCAATCACTGTTATATATTGACCTCCGTAACCAGTTATTTTTGAAAAACAATTTGATACTTTTACATTTGGCAGTAGTGATTTATATAAAAACTCAGGCATTAATGTTACATCTGACCCGCAATCAATTTGAAATAAAATATCAACATTATTAACATTTAGTGAAATATTCCAGGGATCTGGACACTTTTCATCAATTAATGTTACTTTATTAACCTTTACACTATCTTCATTTTGATAAAATAGTAACTCTAACCCGTAATCACAATTTTCCTTTTCTGAATACACACTGCTTTTAACCTGTAACACTGAAAATTCATCTTTATTTACCTCCTTTACTTTTCTTGACGGAAACCTCTTATGTAGATTAACCTGGGCTCGGCAGACACTCGCAATATGCCCCTTCTTATGACATTTGTAACATTCTTCTTCTCTGAACTTACACTTCGGTTTTATATGTCCCAGCTTACCGCAACAATGACATTTCACCTTCACCGTCTCTTTACTTTCTTTTTGATGAGACACCTTCTGCACCTCTGCTTCTTCTTGGCCGTGCGTAATCAGCCTCGCCCCTTTCTCAGCCAGCTCCATCCCTATAGCTATGTTCACCGCTGTCGTGAAAGTTAATTTATCCTCATTAAAGAGTCTTTTTACAATATTCTCATATCGTAAGCCATGAACAAATTTATCTCTCAATGATCTTTCCAGATGTGCCCCGAAATTACACGTTTGGGCAAGCTTTTTAAGGGCCGCCACGAACTCTGCAATGGATTCATTAGGCAATTGTACTCTTTTCATAAATTTGTATGTTTCTGTAATTTCTGACTGAGTTGGTTCGATATGTCTTTCAATGAGCTCAACTAATTGTTTATAGTTTTTGCTGTCCAGCGTAGACGGAAAACATAATTCTGTCAGCAATGTTACAATATCGAAGCCTATACATGAAATTAAATACTGGGGCCATTTTGCCTCGTCTATGTTGTGTATTCTCATTTTATTTTCAAACACTTGCTTGTATACTTTAAATGTGCACTTAGCCGTGGAAAACTCTTGTATTATCATTGCACTTCCCCCTGCAAGCGCCATGCTGTTTCGTAAAATTTTCTTCTTGTGTGCCGACGTGACAACACACTAATCACCGTATATACGGATTGCGGACGTGACACGTACAAATATTATTATATTGGTGATCCTCGTCGCCATTGACACATAATTTGCTACGTTATGTGCTTAGTTCTTTCTTAAGTTTTATGATTTTCACGGGAGCAAAATAAAACACAATATAATATACATGGCCGCTGTTCAACCAGAGAGCTCCTTTATTCCCAACTCGGACTAAGAATCAAAGGTGGACTTGACAACCGCGTACACCCGAAAGGGACAAAGATAAAGTACTTCAAAACGCAGGGTTACCAGGTCATCAAAATGTTACCCCGTTTTTTATTTTTTTTTCAGACTGACGCATGACGGCTTCGTGGTATATTATATCATTCTATCCTATTGAATTAATTAATTGTGCTGTCACTTCTACCTTTTGAAGACCTATTGGATCTTGAAGATTAGATGCTAAAAGGAAAAAACTTCATAATTATGATGTTTACTTTTTAGTGGCGGGGGGGAGCGTATAAGGATTTTCAAAAATGTAAAAAAAAAGTTAAAAAAATTCTCGAGCGTCAGAATTTGATAGCGCATAATTATAGTCTACAAACTTCTATTTACAGAGATATTAATCTGCCGGTTGCTCTTTGTGGAAAGCTGTATAAATAGGTAGACATTTTGAAAAAAAAAATCTCGGGCATGTCAGTAATTAAAGAGAAGTGTTAATTGTGTTGGGCTTATTAATAAAAAGACTTCACTTTTATATATTTTATTTAATTTGAACAGCACTAGGAACTCACAAAATTATAATGTTAATACTTCAAGACGTAGTTTTTCCTGGAGTCCAATTTCTTCGACCTGTTGATTTTATCCATGAATCACGCAGTACCGTGTCTTTTAGGAATCTGAAAACGAATATAATTTATCACACCATACACTAAATTTTATATAATCTCCTTAATCTCATATTTATGTCTTAGGTAGTAAGAAAATACTGATTATAAACTATAAACTTGTTATGTAATGGAGGAAAAGAATGGAACCACTTATTAAAAGTATTAATGAAACTACTAGGCTGGTTTATAACTTTTAACTGAATATCTTTGAACAATATTTATAAGAAAACCGAAATAAAGACTTAATTTTCTCTATTAAAAAAAAAATAAACAAAAAAATTGCCCATAAAATTACCAAAATTATGGGTAATTTTTATTTGTTACTACTGGTATCCCTAAAATAAGAATAATCCGATAAAATTTAAAAGTCGCACAAAATGGCCGCAAGACATTATCATTTCACCGTATTTGACGATTACTTGTGTATTACTAAACTTATCCGGTTAATACTAAATACATCATTAATTTAAAAACGAGAATTTCAGACATTTCTTAGTGTAATCCTGCATATTAGATCTTGACATTGTGTATTTTATAGGAAACTTTAATTGTCTTTACAAATCAAACGACTCAAAACAAAGAAAATCATACTTACGAATGAAAGGTTATGTTTTCTAATTTACGCTTACTGCGACTTTTACAGCCAACTACACAGCAATGCACCATAATTATTGCTTTCTCCTCACTTTTAACACTAAATTTAACATAAAAACAAATAAAAATCAATTGAAATTCGCAGTGAATGACGATTACAAATATACACGTAAGATTTGTTGGGCACAGTTCGCAACCAGTTCGCAACCGCAACTGTGCCCAACAAAAAAAAGTGAAACTATGACAAAGACAAAAAAACATGCTGTTGTCCTTATCACTCTTCGGAACTTTGATATATACTTGGCCTGCTCTTACATGGTATTGTTATTTGGATGTCAAGTCCATCTTGATTCTTAGTCCGAGATTCCCAAAAAGACTTATTCTATAGACAAGACCCCCATAGACTATATACATAAACTATAATCATGACATCTACAACAGTGGAGGTCGTGAAGATTGCAGTGTCGTCTGCGAAGAGAGCTAGCTTAGTAGCTGATCTGGGGTTGGGTATGGGAATGTCGTTCGTGTATAGTGAGTACAGGAACGGAGAGAGTATAGATCCCTGGGGGACGCCGGCGCGTATCGGCCGAGGCGACGATAACGTGCCTTCGACTCGATAGCGGAATGTGCGATTCGACAAGTAGTCCCGTAAGATGAGCACGAGTCTGTCTGGTATTTTGAGTTGATACAGCTTGTATATTAAGCCGTTGTGCCAGACTTTGTCGAATGCTTTCGCTATATCGAAGAAGAGAGCACCCGTTGAGTGGGCTCTTGAAATGGCGAAACCGGATAGGATGTGTTCGGTGATGCGGTGCACTTGGTGAACTGAGGAATGTCCGGCTCGGAATCCGAACTGCTCGTTAATGAGCGGAGGTGTCATATTCTCCGTGGCTTTTTTAAGTCTGTTTAGGATTATTTTCTCGTACACTTTGCCGAGTGTATTGAGAAGACTGATAGGACGATAGCTGGTAGGGAGGTTCCTGGGTTTACCAGGTTTATGAATACCTACTACGATTGCCTCTTTCCACTGATCGGGAAAGGAGCAGCTAGCCAGGAGGGAGTTGTAAATTATTACAAGTAGGGCGAGGAGCCGCTTAGGAAGACGCTTAATGGTCTTATTTGAAATCGGTCGGGTCCCGGGGACTTTTTGGCGTGAAGACCTTTCAAGATCGATTCAACCTCCTCGACGGTCGTCGGAGGGAGTGGTTCGTCCGTAGGCGGTGAAGCCGCCTTGCGTTCTACTTCAAAGTCAACCTTTAGGAGGTGACTTTGATCGATCGGCTCAGTGCTTGGCGAGCATTGACTCTCCAAGCTACTAGCAAGACACTCGGCCTTATCCAGGTCGTCGAGAGCTGGTGGGAGGTTCGGGCGTAATAACGGGGGCATTGTGGTGACAGTATCGCTTCGGAGATTTCGCGCTAGCGACCAGTAGGCGGTGTGCGAAGGCGTGAGCTCTCCGAGGCATCTACTGTGGCGGTCATCCCTGAGTTCGGCGAAGCGAGCTTTCACCTCCCTCTGTAGGGCACGGAGTCTCCTCCGGTTGTCGTCAGTCGGGTATGTGTCATGGGCTCTAGTCTGCGCGTTTTTGCGCCTAATCAGATCTTTTAACTCCTCCGGGAGTTCCCATCGCTCTCCAGGGCGATTAGGAATTTCCCTAGAGCAGCAATCGATCTTTTCTTTAATGAAAGAGGTGAGGTTTAACGCGGCTGCTTTTGCAACATCTACGGAGTCAATTGTGTCGGGTATTCTATTTAAATTCTCGTTGGAATCGATGTTATTTAACTCTATGTCGAGCTTCTTGAAATCTATTATGATTTTAGTGGGTTGGGGGAGATCTGTGTCTGGTCCTAGCTGGATTAGGACAGGGCGATGGTCGGAGTCTAACTCGGATAGCGTCTCTATGGTTCGTAACTGTAAGGTTACTCCCCTCAAGATCGCTATGTCGAGTATGTCGGGTCTGTCTCCGGTGTCCCTAGTGGGGTAACGGGTGGGTGCTGTGGGGGCGATCACTTCGAAGTCGAAGGTCGGCAGTGAAGTCAGTCTGTCTAGTTCTCTACCTTTGGCATTCATTCTACGGGAATTCCAGCGGGGGTGCTTACAATTCAAGTCGCCGGCCAGAAGGACCGCGACATCCAACGAGAGGAGTGATCTGATGTCACTTTCTAAGAGGGGTTTGCTCGGAGAGGAGTAAGCTGAGATTATGGTTAGGGGCTGATGGCCCGTCAAGCTGACTCGACACATTGACACCTCGATGTTGCTAAGCGTGGGTGGGTCGAGCGGAATGCAGTGCAAGGAATTCTTATAGTAAATGACAGTGCCCCCGCGGGCGGAGACTCTGTCATTCCTAACAAGCCGATAATTAGCTATCCTAGGATCTCTAATTGAAGGCTTGAGGAAGGTTTCCTGCACTAACATGACGTCGACGGGGTGGTCCCTAAGAAATTGACGTACTAAGTCAATTTGTCGGATAAGGCCGTTTGCGTTGAAAGTAACAACGCTGAGCGATCGTGGTTTATTCCTACTAGCGGTAGCCATTAAGAACAACGAAGGGATTGCTCTATTTGAGCTGACATGTTGTTTAGATTAGCACGCACGCTGTCTAGGTCTGCCCGCACGCTATCTAGGTAAGCCTTCATGCTAAGCAGTTGGCTTTTTGTTAGTGGTTCCGATGTTGTCGGAGAAGTTACAGTTTTACCGTTTGTTACCAACGGTACGGACCAGGCTCCTAGGAGAATGTTGACCTGAGGGGTCAGTGAGGGGATCGAGGCGTTAGTTACCGCCTGAGGAATTGTTTGCTCCGTGGAAGGGGCAGACGGGGAAGATGTTTTTGCCGGCTGGGATTCGGCGGAAGTTGGGGAGGGTTTGGAACTCGTGTTCGAGTTCTTCTGGGGGTTTTTACCCCGTGGGCGTCTTCGCGGGGCCTTAGGGCAGCCGCGGTAGTTCGCTGGGTGTCCCTGCGTGTTGCAGAGAACGCAGCTTGGGGGAACAAGTGGGTCTGGGACTTTACGAGGACAGTCCGTCGTACTGTGGTCCCCTAGGCACTTTACGCACCTAGGCCTCGTGAAACAGTTACGGGCGGAATGCCCGTATTTTTGACAGTTGTGGCATTGTCCGGGGACGCCACGCTTAAGGGGTTTTTCAACTGTGAGCCCGGATAGGTGACACACAGTTTTTAGGTTATAAATCTCTTTCCCTTGCGGGGAGAGATCAAGGATGCACAGAACCATGTTATATGGTTCTTTGGTGCGAAGGTTGTACATCCTGTGTACTTCCTTGACGGGGAGGTCTTGGGCTTTGAGGTCCTCATGGATCGAAGCGACGTCGATCTCTTTGGGGAGCCCGCGGATGACAACACGCAGCTGACGTTCATCGTCAAGTGCGTGTGTGTGATAGCCGATTTTCTCGGCTCTGAGAAGCTTGGATAGCTGGCGGTGGGATTCAGAGTCCGGAACGGTGACTCTTATACCCTGCGCTGTAGATTGCGCGTGGGTGAAGTTGATTTTTCTGGCCTTTATTCTGGCCGAAATATCGTTCCAGGACCGTAAGTCCTGGATGTAGATGGGCGGGGGTTTCTTCGGCGATACCGACTTGGCGTTTGCCGGGGTGGCGGGGGTCGCGTTAGGCGCGGTGATAGCGTTAGGCGCGGGGGTTGCGTTAGGCGCGGGGGTAGGCGAAGCGGGGGGCGTGCGGCGGGCTTTGCTAGTGGCGGGTCTCTTTGTGTCCGGCAGTGGACTCGTGGAGACAACCTTTCGCTTTTTCTTAATGGCTTTCTTGTTGATGACGGTCTCGAAACCGTCATTGGAGCTCTCGGTTGGTGAAGCCGACCTCGAGCGTGTCTCCGAACGTGAGTCGTCGCTATCCGACTCACTTTCACTCTCGGTAATCATGTCTACCGAGTCGGGGGAAGCCGGTCCGTCGGGAATCGAACCCAAGACGGTGGCGGTGGGCGTTTCAGAGACCGCGTCCTGTTCGCTTAGTTCGCGATTCAGGGCTGCAAGGACCTCCGGGAACCGGGTAGCGAGCAACTTTAGGAGTCGCTCCATAATGAGATGTGTCCCTAGTGGACACGGGGGGGAGAGATAAAAAGATGTATCTCCCCTGCCGGTGGCAGGGGAGGTGAGTGCCTACGGTGTGAACCCTAATGAGCTCTGCCCGTAGGTGACAGAGGTGAGTCCCTACGACTAACCTGGTAATCCGGGTGTGTTGGTCGGCTCCGGGAGGAGCGGGCCCGCGTCCGCGGAAACACTGAACAATCCGTACACTATACAGTCCGAGTGCACTCACTTAACACAGTCCTTTGACTAACACGATCACTGAACTACACTGACCTAGCACAAAAGTTCGTAGTGCGGAACTACAGCGGGCGGCTCTAACATAGAGCGATACGGCGACCGGGTGGTCGCCACGTGGCGCGGTCGACGCTTCGGAGAAGCGGACGTGAGTGGTCGGCGGGCACAGGGGTGCGCGAGCGACGAGCGAGAGAGTAACACAAACACGTCCGAACGGGTCGGAGCGCGGAGGCGGAATCAAGGCGGAATCGCGAGACGCGCGGGCGGATGTCGTATTAATAGAGTTCGGCCCGCGACGCCGTCCTACATCACGCGCGAGCATCTCCGACAAAACACGAACCACGCACGGTGAAAGAGAGACAGAAATAATGCGTAAAAGAAATGCAAAGCACTAATTAGAATCGCTTTCTAATTGGATAAAAAACTAATTATTTTATTGGTTATTGTAATTTTACTTTGTAAATATTTTTGTATAAATATTGCGATTTTTGCCAAATAAATTCATTCGATTCGATCGACACCTTCTGAAGAAGTCTTTTATTTGAATACTCTCCGAAGTCTCCAAAAATTCATGCGTTCGTGTCATCATAGTTTTGTTTTAAAAACATGATGTGTGGTTTCAAAAAATTTTATTTCATTAATAATTTGAAAAATTAAATAATTGTACTCGCATTTTATTCGAATATGAACTTGACTGAACTAAGTATTTGCAATTAATATTAGAAAAATTTTTTATCAAGTTACTACTGAGATCTATTAAATAAATTTAATAATCCTTACATCGCATAAAAAATAATAAAATTGTAATTGTATACTTTTATACAAATGTGGAGCAGAAATATTTCCACCAAGATCTAAAATATAGCCGACGTGTGAGGCCTTTTTCATTATTATTAAAAAATGATACGCTATTAAAAACTGTGTTTTAGTATTAACATTAAGACTGAATTTAAGTGAAATAAGCGTTTGTGAAAAGTAGAACAGTAAAATATTGTAATATAAATTGTTGATACCGTTATTTATATTATGTGATTAATAAACAAATAAGTATACTATAGCGGAGCCGATAAAAATTACTATGGAGCAGTATTATATGGATGTAGAGCAGTTTGGAGCAGTTTGGAGCAGTTTGAAATATTGTTTATTTAAAAAGATATGGCTGTATCAAAATTAAGATAATTTTTTTTTTCCCAAATCTTTATTGATTTTTCATTAGAAATATAAGGTGGAGCAGTTTAAGCTGGCGATGTTTTTGGATAGAGCTAATTAAAATACATCGGTCAGTATTTTTATTATTACAAAAAATATACTTTTATAGGCTGGGGTAGGGGGGTTCAATTTCATTGGTGGGATTAGTAGTATGACTATGGAGTGCAGAGGCAAGGAGCACGATCTTTATATATCAGAAAGTGTTCGTTAAAAGTCATTGAATAGGGGATGCCACTGTAACATTATTGTAAATCTTAAGGGAAGTGCCAAATATTATTTGAGTTGGTTTTCTGTTAATCACATACTTTTTCATAAAATTAATTAATGTTAATAAATCAACAAGCGTATTATTCACAGTACAAAATAAAATCACTCAATGTGCAAGATTACTTATAATAATTATTTAAGGTAATATTTAGTACATTATTTTGTACAACGTAAGTTGTTAAAATTTTTAATAATTAACTACTTTGGTTGACAATGATATTAAATTTTTTAACTCGGCATAGTTTTGCTTGCTTAATTCATATATCACACCCTGTGCCTACGCTAGCACTATTCTGGAGGGTTTTTGAACTGTTATTTAGTGCTGAAAGTTGGACACTTTTTCAAGCTCCATATGAGATATTTCTCCTTTCCTCTACCCTATACTATGCCAGTATACAGAGTGGGGATGACAATACAACGATAATAGGGTACTTTCCGTAGTGAAAAATAAATTATAAAATTTGATAAAAACTAAAATGTATGGAAAAATACACCTAAATATTCTGATTTGGAATCATAAAAGCACATTATTGATTTATTATATTGAAATTAAAAGTCGTATATTTTAATCTGTATATGACGTGACCTAAAACACGAGCCGCCACGGTGTGACGTCATACGGGCAATAACAAAGTTCCGTCAGTGCTGTCAACAGCTAGGGTACATGTCTAATATCTGTAATATCTATCAATTTTAACTTCAAGGAGTAAGGGTGCATTTTCATGTGACGCTTGACGCTGGTTTTGAGCGTCAAATTTGGTCACGTGATGACAAATTGAATTATGCGCCATCTTGAAAAAATTGTAGCGATAAATTTCAGCGTTTGGCGTCAAATTCAAGCGAAAAATAAAGAACGTTAGTATCGATTATCGAAACGACTTTCGATAATCGATACTAACGTTTCTTCAGTTTGCTAATAGTTTATTTTTATTACTTGTGATAATTTTTTCACTATGATAAATATGTGTAACTATTTATTCACTTTGAATGACAATTAAAAAATACTGAAAGATAATTTTTATATAAATAGTATTGAACTAAATAACACTATAAACTGCTGAGAGGGAACTTGTTTATTTATATGCACCATCTTGCATTTTAAGATACGAGGTTGCTCTTGATAAATTTTTTTGATCTGAGATACGGGATTGTGTTTTGTTAAATAAAAAAAAAATTGAATGAATAATTTTGTTTATAACTTTACAGATCTATAGATCTGCCTATGCGCCTATATTTATTGATTAATTTCATTTTGTAAAATTAAAATCAAAAAATTGTATTTATAAATAGAATTTAAAAACAAATAAAAATTTATTTCTACACTCGCTATTTTTTATTTATAAAATCACAAAGTAACAGCTGATTGTTGTTTTATAAGGATCGATTACTATTGATTATCGACATAACTGTTCGAGTTACGCTGACGCTAACATCACCCGTCATAAAAGCTAAACTACGTTTAACTTTTTTGTTACAATTTTTTCAAGATGGCGCATAGCTCAATTGTCATCACGTGACCAAAATTGACGCTCAAAACCAGCGTCAAGTATCACATGAAAATGCACCTTATAGTTGTGTTTTTTCGTATAGGTAATAACTCTTCATATCTTGTTCCAACTGAAATAATATGCATTCATTACTAATTTGTTGATGGCTGGTAGGTTATCTTACTGTCTTATATACGTCATACAGTTTTGTTATTGCACATATTACGTCACCAAAATGGCTGTAGCGTTTTCGCGGTAATAAAAAAGGTTTAAAATTTTAATCAATTTTATGGCATGAAAGCGTGTTTATTTTGCCGAAATATATTTTTTTTGTGGCTTTTTATTAGAAAATCAACATTTTGAAGTACTTTTTCAAACATAGTAGAATACCCTATTGATAACACCGTTAGTACTAGTTTATAAAAGTATTTCAAAACCATCAGATAAGTCATAACATCAAAATAAAAAAAAAGATTTTCTCATACAAACTAATTCAGTTTAATTTAATAAAATTTTATTACCTAATTTTTGTAACTATAGGATCACTGACCTGTTACACGCGTGACCTCCGGTCTGCGCTGCAAACTCAAACGTCAGTGCTATGAAATTAATTAGTAGCGCAGAAGTGCTTTGTGCTTGTACCTACAAAACTTCATTATTTTGATTGAATAAAAAATAGTAAGTTAGAAAAGTAAATTAAAATAAATTGTTACGCATTTAAAATTAAATTGAATAAAAAACTATTTGATTTAAATTTTCTCAAACCATCAATTTTTTTTTTAATATGCAGAACTGATCAGTAGCCGATACTGAATATTTTTTTTAAACATTAGTTATTATAATATTATTTGGTCTGCGAACTGTCACTAAATGGCAATGATTAAAAATTTTGCCTTTTTTGTGGCAGTCGATCCCATACCCATTTCTTGTTTAATGATTTTAAAAAATAAAAATAGCTGTCCTTGAGTCGTTAACCGCCGGTTTTAGGGTAGGTCAGGTCTTTAGTATAATAGGTACATCATGGAGAAATTTAAAAAAATGAAAAATCATAATTTGTGACTAAGCTACTGGAGGTATTTTATTGATTTTTTGTATGTGAATGTGCCTATGTGGGCTTGGAATGTCATTACATTTACGATGTCCAATCTTTATTGTTGTATTATAATCCCCATCCTGTATGTCAAATCGTCAATAGGCGTGTTTGGCCGAAGTAAGTACTTACTAAATTTAGTAAGTTACTCACTATACTTAAAAAAATTTTGGCCAGAACACAAAATAAGAGCTAACGCAGTAAGCATGGCTTTATATAAGACGCTATTTTGCTTATTGTTCAAGGGCGGATCCAGCTTTGGCGCCAGGGGGGGGGTCACAGTCATGGTCAAGGCGCCAGGGGGGGGGGTCACAAAGTCATGGTCAAGTAAAAAGAAGTTATAATTTAAATTTTTTAATGATAGATACAGGTAAAAAGTAGGTATTTTATTAATCTTTGTAGGTCATAATGTACTTAAAAAAACCTATATTGTGACAAAAATCTTGTTTACAATTTTAATTAGTGGTCCACCTAGGTCCTGGACACAGCCTAGGGGGGGGGGGGGTCATGACCCCCGTGACCCCCCCCCCTGGATCCGCCAGTGTTATTGTTGATGTAAATAAAACCATGACAGAAACAGATCAACAGTTCAGATACCTACCTAAGCACTATTATAATAATTTTAGACGCAAAAATGAGTGATAATTATTTAATCGTATGTTCCTATGAACCGGTGTTTTGTGTTATATTAAGTCAGTAAGTGTAAGTCTGTCCTGGCCGAAAAGCGCTATATTCTGCCTGTAAGATTTTAATTTTTATGCTTACTGGCTTAGTAAGTTTAGTAAGTACTTACTTCGGCCAAACACGCCCAATGTCAAGTTATTACCCCGGCTCCACACGTTGGCCCCAACATAGGTCCCAACGCTACTCGTCCAACGTGTGGATCTAGAAAACGGCATTCGTCCCAACGTTGGGGCGAGTGTTGGTAGTTGTCCGGCTCGTGTCGGTTTTATCAAAGGAATCTGCGCCAACGCTCGCAATCCGTCCACACGTTGGTGGTTGGCGCGTTGCTCAGTTCTGTTGCAACACGCAGCGATTGCGTACGTCGCGCGAGAATGGCTTCCTCATCCACAAAATCGCCACCGGCAGGGACAAATGAAAAAATCATAGAATTTATTGATCTTTTGATAAAGTTCAATAAATTCTATGACTTTTTCACATCCTATAATATGGGACGCTACTCGAAAGGATCATAAAAATAAAAATTTATCAGCTATATTCAACAGAATAAGGGAATAAATTTCTCAATTGAATATTTAAAAAAACGCGAGAATCATTAATGAGCACATATGGCCTCTACATAAAAAAAAATTAGTGACTTTACTCGATCTTTGACGTGAATTTTTATTTTATCTCAGTAACAAATATAAATGTGCACTCAGTACTATAAAAGCGCTCAGAGCAATTTCGATTTCTATATCGGACATCTTCACGTTGGCCCTGACGGGACAGAACTAATTTGATAGCCAACGTGTGTACGGCTCTCCGAATTCGCAGTCCAACGTTGGTACGAGCGTTGGGGCCAACGTGTGGAGCCGGCCTTAGTTAATTCAACTTGCTTTTGACTTTTGAGTCTTTTGACAGAAGACAGCTACCTTAAAGTTAAAAAAAAAAGTGCAAAATGCAGAATGCAGATGCGCAGTGTTTTCTTGGTGTTTTCCTTTGACTCAAAAATAAAAAAGATATGCGTAATAATAGAAAACAATGAAATAAACATATTGTACATAGTAAAAGATAATAAGAATTTTCAGTAAAAATGTCTCAACAAAGTGAAAATCTTGATTTTTCAGGCCTTTTTAAATTGGACGTTTTAGTTCAATTTGATATTGTTAAACACAGTTTTTACGAAGTAGGCCTTAAGAAATATTTGGCGTTATCAAGCGACAAGGAGTTGCTTTTTTTGTACATTAATTCTGAATCGAAGAGATTTGATCATGTTTATGACTGGGATTTTGTTGATAATCCAGTTTATTGTATGTGTTTTGAACCAAGTGGAACATGGGTATTGATTATTAGCCAAGAAAAAGTGTTGCTTGTACCCTTTTTACCTCGATTCATACCGCAAAATACTTTTGATTGTAAATGGTCAATATCAAGTGTCACAGTCTTACCTCTTCCTGAAATCCCAGAACCTGTATCTGTTGTGTGGTGGTTGACAAAAGAATCTGAGAATATTATTATCATTGCAACAAAAGTAATTATGCTAACAATAAATAAATTTAAAACATAAACTGATGAACGAGATACTTATGGCCATTTTTTTTTCAGTCAGGATCAGTGATTTTCTACTCTTTGGAATCACAGTGTGTTGTTGGAGAAACTAAAGTACCAGGTGATATTGTTGATATACAGATTTGCTTCGATGATTCTCTTGACCTTCTTGCTCTACTAGTAAGTGTACTGCTACTACATGATGTAAATAATAGTAAAACGATATTTAATACACAAAACATGCCTGCCTAAGGTTGCCTGGAAGAGATCGCTGTATTAGCGATAAGGCCGCCTGTTGCAACTGATGCAAGTTGATTGTTATAAATTCTATGTATTGTTCTTTTGTGTATTGGTGTGCAAAAAGAGTAAAATAAATAAACAAGTAAATAACATGTTAATAGAAGTACCTATCTTCGTACCCATATTTAAAAGATTTTATTTTGTTATAGATTTCAAAAGGCCCAACTCAACAATGGAAGTTGGTGCTTGAACATAGATCTTATGGCTACAACTGGCTGCAACAAATGAGAACACAAATTGATAGAGACAAGAAAGATAGTTTCATGTCTTACATTAAACAATTGTCTAAAGATAAAATCACATTCTTTACACAAAGTGGTTCTAAAGGTAAAGATTGATCTTTAATTTTGTGTTTTTCTTTTTGATTATTTTTCTTAAGAATCTTGTGCCTAAATGATTATTATTTATGTTTTTTTTTTCTACTAGAAAGCTACATAAGTATGCATATTATTTATTGATCTATTAATATTAATATTTTAGCATATTATGTTATAGTTTTGTTTTAGATGAAAACAAACCACAAACAGTGGAATATCTCTTAAAACCAACAGAGTACTTGCCAAATTTCCGAAAAAATTCCAATAGTTGGTCACTAAGTGCACAGTATGTAAATGGAAGACATTTTTTAACTGCTTTTGAAATTAATGAAGGAATAATTATAGTAAGTACATCTTAACCATTGCTAACTTTACTTCATTTAAATACTTCTTCTTCTTCTTCTTTAAAGACTAGGCCTCCTCCATCAGCTTTTCGCCGATGATTTTGCCAATGACAAGTGCTAAAAGCAGATTATAGTCTGGAGACACAATCCAATTTTGACAGTACAACAGTGGGTTAAGCCACTTATGCTGCGGTTAATTGAAATGATTATTTAATTTTATTTTTTGGTAAATTATAGTTTTATATCATTGATTTCAATAAACTTAGCTAAGACAACACAAAGATAATTCATTTAAATACATAAATAACTTCTTACAAATGTGAAAGGGGTTGTTCATAACCTGTGTATATTAAAAAGAGCTTAGGGGTCAATCAAGTGGCATCTTATAAATAGAAAAAAAGTGAAAAAACGCAGAAAGGGTCTAAAAATAGAGATATTTGAAAATCGTGATTTACAATACTATAAAAATATATGGTATGGTATTTGGCCTTTAACATTACTTTTTAATAAATAATATGTATTTTTAATTTATTTGCAGCTTGAAAGTCCAGCTGAAGATGCACCTTCTAGAACCCTTAAGCCCCATATTAAAAAAGATGGATTGTATGTTCAAGGCTTGTGGTCTCAAAGATTGATTTATCTTATAAGAAAAAATCAACTAGAAATACATAGTGCTCAGTTCTCACAGTGCCAGGTAAATATATATATATACATTATATATATTTATATATAAATTAAAAAATCAGTAAAATGTATAAGTTTCCAATTACTATAACTGTTTTATTGATCGTAAGCCATATTGGAAGGTACTATAGTTATTTGTGGCCAGTTTCAAAATTCTATCTTTGAATTTGTTTACTGGAGATAAAATTTTGTAGTAAGCACATCCAAATTGTGTCCAAAATCTGTCACTTAAGCCTGATTTACACCAAGGCAACAACGTGCGGCATTGTCGCATGCGACATATTGTGGCCTGCGCCATCTTGTGGCATGCGACAAATTGCGGCATATGTGGCATGCGACAGCGTATTTTATTTATTTATTTATTTATTTATTTATTGACACACCAACAGCATAACAAACAACATATTGCAAAATCTTAATTCTAATATTAAACATATATAGTATGCATGCAAATTAAAGGTGCGTACAGCACTCAAAAAACATGTTACACGATACAATATAAAAAAAAAAAAATGTACGATACAGTAATTATCTCATGGAATTAAATTTTGATCATAGTGAATCTAACAAATATAATTTACAGACCAAATATTGTAAAAAAAAGTAAAAATACTAAAATTATACATAATAACAATCCATTGAACAAGGCAAAAAGAAGAATATAAAATAAAAGATAAACAAAGAAAATAAAAACACTCATAAGCAGATATGTGCGGTGAGTTTTTTTTTCAGGCTTGGACCTGAATCGTGAAAAATATCCATATCATTGATAGAAGCAGCGAATCGATTGTACTCGGAGCAAATGCGCCGTAAGGGAGAATGCTTGAGGACTAATGTTCTACTTGCCGGAATGTATAGGATGTCACTAATAGGATGTCGTGGATATTTGTAGGGCATTCTGATATTTATGTTGCTTAACAACTCACTGCAGGATATGTCTCCCGATAAAAATTTTTTGAGGAACATAATGTCAAGTATTAAGCGGCGGTTGTAGAGCGACATCATTTTAAAGTGTTTGAGACGAAGGTCGTAGGTAACTTTGTGTGAGATTCCACTACTGTGAAATGCTAAGTGTCTTGTAAAGGATCTCTGAATGCTTTCTAAGCGCTGTGAATAAGTTGCAAATACCGGACTCCAGACTACCGATGCAAACTCAAGCTTGCTCCTCACCAGTGAATTAAATAAGATGATTTTAGTTTTAGGAGAAACAAATCCCTTCGTATTTCTCTTGAGAAAACCTAGCATTTTCGCAGCCTGCTTTACGACCGTGTCTACGTGAGCTTTGAATCTAAGTTGTGCGTCAATCACCACGCCAAGATCGCGAATTTCACTCACTTCCTGCAACGTGTCGAGATTTAGTTTGTACGATGAATTTAGGGGATTTTTTTTACGCGTGTATTTAATATGATACGACTTCTTCGTGTTGATTACCATACCATTTACTTTGCACCACATGTTAATTCGACTTAGATCACTTTGAATCAGGTCAGTGTCGGTGCTTGAATTGACAGTTCTGAATAACTTTAGATCATCGGCAAAAAGAGAATACCTGCAGTTGTGGATTGATGATGTTATATCGTTTATGAAAGCCGAGAAGAGAACGGGGCCCAAATGGGATCCTTGGGGTACCCCTGATTCAGCAAAATATTCTCGCGAAACATATCCGTTTAGAACTACAACCTGAAGTCTCTTTGCTAAATAAGATTCGAACCATTTTAGTAAGGATCCATCAACACCATATTCTCTTAGCCTGCACAACAGACGTGAATGGCAAACTTTGTCAAAGGCGCTTGTAAAATCCATATAGATAGCATCCACTTGTTGGCCTCTATCTATCTCTTTGCTAATATAGGACGTGAAACATACCAAATTCGTCAGAACGGAGCGTCCCCTCCTAAACCCATGCTGGTTTTCAGAAATAACGCTGTCAAGGTGGCGCGTAATGACTGGACACACGAGAGATTCAAAAAGTTTTGATACGCATGAAAGAATCGAGATTGGTCGGTAGTTTTTAACATCCTTTCTGTCACCCTTTTTAAAGATCGGAACAATTTTGGTTTTTTTCCACAAGACAGGAAAAACTCCGTCGTTGAGAGATCGATTAAAAATGAGTGACAATGGCAGAGCAAGAGCAGGACCAGTCAGTCGACAGACCAGAGCAGTCGTCTGCTGAAACAACAGGCCGATTTGTGACACGTACTGGTGTATTGTCGGATTTTGGTATTTTACTGCGACATTCTTGACAGTACCATTTTTTTTTGCTATCCGAATCCATTAAACTGAAGCTATTTGAAGGCACGTTAGCGCAGAGTAAGTCATACCTCAGCTTACATTTAGCGCACGTCATAAATTCTTTCTTCGGTAGAACAGCTTTACAGCCAGCACAAGTAAAGTTGTTACTCATTATAAATAATTACTATCGGATCTGATTTTAAACTTACACGAACACGGTATCAAACGGAGCTCGGCGGCGGCAAGTTCACTCGCTCGCTTGAATGCAGCACTGCGCGGTGATGATGAATCACGCACGATGACGGTAGAACAAAATAATACACTTATGAATAATTTGTATTTCCTCAGCTCGCTTTATAATATCGCTGATTACGTTTTATTTCTTGCAAACACTAGAGAGGAGATATTTCCAAAAGGTGGATCGTTCTATAACCTACAGAAAAATATTTGGTTTAACACTTTTCGACTGTGATTAACTACTATTTTATGCCAAGGCAACAGTTTTTAAGCGTCGTGCTGTCAAATTTTAGTCTGCCTACTTGATTGATAGAGATAGGTTAGAATTTCTTCAGACAAAAACACAAAAAAAGTAGATTTTATATATTTCTTTTTTAGATTTTCTGTAGTAAGGGTACAATTTCTAGAGATACCAGACGATTAGTGAGTTTGTTAATTTTTTTCGTCTACGTAGGTACATTGTATTACTTGTCGATGTGATCTAAGTCGGTTTTTTTCGTTTGCTAACAAATATAATTATCATTACACCACTCCATGTCCGATTTATCTCATTTTGTAAATAAAATAAATAAGTACAATCAAAACATAACCTAGAAACTGGCTTGACGCATCAAAAATTGTCGCACGGAATCCATCATGATCGGATACAAGCTGCGACACTCTGCCACATGACGCAAGGTGTTGCCGTGCCGCAAGGTTCTTGCCACAACGTGCGACATTTTTCATGCGTCAATGCCGCATGCCACAATGCCGCACGTTGTTGCCTTGGTGTAAATGAGGCTTAACAGGCAAAACTAGAGATAGATACATAATTGAAAATGGCCTTTAGACAATAAATGCATTTTAAGTTATTATGTAATCATTTGTAATTAAAAACTACAGATTACAGAGAATTGTAATATTCAATTATTCTGATTTACTTTAGTAATGGAATTTATTCCAAATAGGATATTTTAATTGAACCATAACTTTTTTTTTTATTGATTGTGATTAATTTCAAGATTAGCAACAAAAAAAAAAATTATTTTTATTTCTATAGGGTGAAACACTACTTGGAATAAAAAGAGACTTCTCAGAATTGTGGGCGGCGGAGCTTATTGGTGATGTTCAACATGCATATTTGATGTCGGCAAAGGAGCCAACCTCTGTGACCACAGGGTGGAAGGAACCCACTTTTATGTGTGACTTGCAACTGCCACGGTTTACATTGGAGCCATGTCTCATTGTGACATCATGTGGTGCTTACATATTAAATACTGTGTAAGCTTAATTTTTACTTTAATATAAAAAAACACCAGATTATAATTACAATTTTATTATTACTTTTCATAATTACTAAGGCTAACTATAGCCTTTTTTATTTATTTTTTCTATTACATACACAGACGGTCGTCTGCCCTATGTTAAGCAAGTTAATGCTTGTGATATAGGTAACAACCGACTGATATAGTTACATATTTTTTATCCATAAATACATAGAAATAATACTTATATATAAATAAATACATATATCACACCCGGACTCGTGGCGGGAATCGAACCCGGGCGGCAACGTCAGGGACGGTCAGTACTTGGAGGGTGACCATCTGGGAACACCGCGTACGCACGAAATTTTTTACAGAGTATATTCGAAGATGAATGTCAAGTGTGTAAGACGTATGGTCGCACGTTCCAGATGCGAGCCGTGCGAGTGGCTGGTGGCGCTGGTGACGCGCGGCGGCGCGGGCGCGGAGCTGTCGGCCGCGGCGCTGGGCGCGCCCGTGCCCGTGCTGCTGCGCGCCGCCGCCGACCTGCTGCTGTCGCGCGGCAAGGTGGCGCCCGCGCACTACCTCTACTCGCTCTCCAAGGTCAGTCCGCTCTGGATCAGGGCCGGCTTTAGCTATAATATAGGGGTGCACCCGCGGCAAGGTGGCGCCCGCGCACTACCTCTACTCGCTCTCCAAGGTCAGTCCGCTCTGGATCAGGGCCGGCTTTAGCTATAATATAGGGGTGCACCCGCGGCAAGGTGGCGCCCGCGCACTACCTCTACTCGCTCTCCAAGGTCAGTCCGCTCTGGATCAGGGCCGGCTTTAGCTATAATATAGGGGTGCACCCGCGGCAAGGTGGCGCCCGCGCACTACCTCTACTCGCTCTCCAAGGTCAGTCCGCTCTGGATCAGGGCCGGCTTTAGCTATAATATAGGGGTGCACCCGCGGCAAGGTGGCGCCCGCGCACTACCTCTACTCGCTCTCCAAGGTCAGTTCGCTCTGGATCAGGGCCGGCTTTAGCTATAATATAGGGGTGCACCCGCGGCAAGGTGGCGCCCGCGCACTACCTCTACTCGCTCTCCAAGGTCAGTCCGCTCTGGATCAGGGCCGGCTTTAGCTATAATATAGGGGTGCACCCGCGGCAAGGTGGCGCCCGCGCACTACCTCTACTCGCTCTCCAAGGTCAGTCCGCTCTGGATCAGGGCCGGCTTTAGCTATAATATAGGGGTGCACCCGCGGCAAGGTGGCGCCCGCGCACTACCTCTACTCGCTCTCCAAGGTCAGTCCGCTCTGGATCAGGGCCGGCTTTAGTTATAATATAGGGGTGCACCCGCGGCAAGGTGGCGCCCGCGCACTACCTCTACTCGCTCTCCAAGGTCAGTCCGCTCTGGATCAGGGCCGGCTTTAGCTATAATATAGGGGTGCACCCGCGGCAAGGTGGCGCCCGCGCACTACCTCTACTCGCTCTCCAAGGTCAGTCCGCTCTGGATCAGGGCCGGCTTTAGTTATAATATAGGGGTGCACCCGCGGCAAGGTGGCGCCCGCGCACTACCTCTACTCGCTCTCCAAGGTCAGTCCGCTCTGGATCAGGGCCGGCTTTAGCTATAATATAGGGGTGCACCCGCGGCAAGGTGGCGCCCGCGCACTACCTCTACTCGCTCTCCAAGGTCAGTCCGCTCTGGATCAGGGCCGGCTTTAGCTATAATATAGGGGTGCACCCGCGGCAAGGTGGCGCCCGCGCACTACCTCTACTCGCTCTCCAAGGTCAGTCCGCTCTGGAGCGCTTTGTATACATGCCATCATACGTGTAATGCTCTTTATTGCCTCATATATTCTAAAACTTTTTATTAAGATATCGTTGTTCGTCTTGAGAAACCATGTGTTCTTAGACCTGTGACAGTAGGATGACAAATAAGCATACCTTATTCACCACAGGAACATAACACTGCTTGAGAGCACTATAATTTAGTTGTGTGTGTCAGGTTGCTCCAGATTTTGAGCAAGATATTTCCTGCTGCGTCCTACCTCAAATAAATGGACTTCTTTTTAAAATGATCCTCCTTAGTATTGCTACTTGCTCTCTAAGGTGAGTACGTGTAGTACCCCTGAGGCACTTGTAAGTTACACCGATGTATCAAGTTGGGGTGCGACGACGTGTTGCCGACATTGTGTCGCTCACTTGCTTAAATTTCTATTCGCTTATTCCAAATGTTATAACATGTAGATACATATGAGTATTTGTTTTTTCTAGAGTCAACCAGACGGCTGGGTAGCTCGCTTGGGCGTGTTCGGACGTCTTCATGAGTTATCCATGTACAAGCAAATGGGTAACGTAGGGAGTCTCGGAAATGCAGCAATTACTGCTAAACTACTTGCATTGCTTTTAAAAATTGGCACAAACAGCGAAGAAAACTTTGATATGTAGGTTTTGATTACATTTTTTAAAATCTTTATTAATTTAATAACAAACATAGTTTTTTTTTTACAAAATATGCAATTCTTATTATGAATATAATAACGTTGTAGGGACGTGAAGTTCACGAATCTTAGTACAATGGAACTACAAGAGTTAACTTCGGTCGCAGCTGCTATAGGACTGTGGGATCTGGTTCCAGTATTCAGTTTTCATAGAGGCTATCCCCATTTGCTTCTCAACGCTATTAAAAGTAGAAGTGATATTTGCAGAGGTGCTCTTGTGTGCCTGTTAAGACAGAAATGTCTGGTGCCGATACTTCTAGAGGAAAATGGACAATGGTTTTTCGACTTCATTGCTGAAAAATGTAACAAATTAGATACAATTATTTTAAAAGTACGTATTATAATTTATAACATGTACATTTCAAGCAGGTTTATATGTAGTACAAAAATTAAATTTTATTATTACAGCGTTTGTGCTTATGGTTAAATCCATTGCAAGATCAAATGCGTCCGGTGATGCGCGATTTGAAACAAGGGATAACATCAATTTACGTAAGATTAAATGATTTTCAGTAGTCTTAGACCCAATTTTTAGTTGTAATATTGATTTTTAGTGTACTTTAACTTATGTATCTTAATTATAGACTACAAGAATGTTGCAACTTATAGCGACGTTTATGCACGTTGCTTGTGCGTTAGAAGTTCGGCAACCGTGTTTAGAAATACACACTGATATTACCCAAAAACCTGAGACGTGGAAAAATCAGTTTACTCCAAGAAGATCTTTGTCCTGCGGATTGGGTCACTGGGCAGTTGTAGATGATGGAAACGCAAAAATTATGGTCGCAAATACGCCTGTTAATACCGAGTTAACTGGTATGGTTATAGACGTCGCCTGCGGAAGACATCATACACTATTGTTGACAGAGAATGGGGTAAGTTTAATTATTATAAATTTGTAAAATTCTGTGAGTTATTTTTAACAGATCACACGTCAGAATAACATAATGAAAACTTGAGCCCTTTATATACTTAACGACCTTCTAGGGCATCCGATCAGATTAGCGAAGAAAATCGATTGTTAGAAAAACTCGAGTGCGTCAAATTATTATGGTATACAGACGCTTCACCTTGATGTTCTCGTCGTACTGATCCATAATAATCTGACAATTGTAATATAGAGAAAATTCCTTAATCCGACGGTTTAAATAAAAATTGGTTTAAATTTTACATGAAAAAAAAAGGAAATGTTCAAAAACTTAAACTTTTTTCTTTTTAGCATTTCTTATTCTCAATCCAATAGGTCAACGCGACGCTCGAGTAAATTCCTGTTTAGCTTTTCGATCGTCCAGTAGCATAAAGTAACGGGCTCGCCGTGGCAGGTGTACGCGGCGGGCGACAACTCGTTCGGGCAGCTGGGCGTGGGCGCGCGCTGGGCGGGCGCGGCGGGCGACGGCGCGAGCGCGGCGGGCGCGCTGCTGCGTGTGCGCGCCGCCTGGCCCGCGCCGCTGGCCGCCGTCGCCGCGGGCCACTACCACTCCGCCGCCGTCGACGCGGGCGGCCGCCTCTACACCTGGGGGTCAGTACTGTGGGATATTGGGATAAAAAGTAGGCTATGTTAATTCTGGATCTCCAGCTATCTACAGTCCAAGTTTCGTTGCAATCAGTTCAGTACCTATTTTTTGCGTGAAAAGATAACAAACTTCTATCCTGCTTCACAAACTCTCATTTATAATATAGTGGACTCCGCTTCCGAAGACACTGCTCCGATAACAACCGCTCTGGTGTAGTGATGCGTGTGCCACATCAACACAGTGGATATTTGTATTTACAAATGTCTCTTTCCGGTTTGGATGTCTGTCTTCGTGGGTTTTTCTACCGTGCTTCGGAGAGCATGTTAAGCTGTCGGTCCCGGTTGTTATCATAAATACCTGACAACGATCGTTACTCATAGTAGGAATATATCCGCCAACCGATTTAGCTCCAATCCTTCTCCTACGAATAGGTGCCCTTCAAATATACACTGATAAGAACGTAACAATACGTTTTCACTGAATGTACCATTTTAATGGTGACATTTGATTCACAGATGGGGTGTCCACGGCCAGCTATGCCTTGGAACAATAGACGATCGGTATACTCCTCAATTGGTCACAAAGCTTCAAGGACGGAAAGTGAGTATTATATCCATTCCTGATGAAATATACGTTTGATATACCTTAGAATATATTCTTTACTGTACTTTTTTGTAACAGCCTGTGAATATCTCTTCGTTGGGAAGAGCATTTCTCCCTTTAAGCAGAAAGATTTAAGCTTTATCTTACCAAATACTGGTTTCCTCGTAACTATTCACTTTGTTGTCGGGCATAAAATAAACTTGCATTTGATGAACTTTTTACCATTAATAGAGGAAAATTTCCACGTAACTTTTGAGCTCTACCCTAACAAATACGTTTGATACATGCGAGTATATAGTGCTGAACCATTTTTATCCGCGCTTGAGGTTTTGAGCGTGGGTTGCGGCGCGTGCCACACCGTGGTGCTGATGAAGAACGGCGAGGTGTGGGCGAGCGGCGCGGGCGTGTTCGGGCAGCTGGGCGCCGGCGGCCGCGACAAGAGCGCCGTGCCGCTGCGCGTGCCGCTCGCGGACTGCGTCCACCGCGTCGCCGTGGGCTACTTCCACAACGTGAGTACACGCGGTGTTGCCGCTCCGTGCCGCTGATGGAGAGCGGCGCGGGCGTGTTCGGGCAGCTGGGCGCCGGCGGCCGCGACAAGAGCGCCGTGCCGCTGCGCGTGCCGCTCGCGGACTGCGTCCACCGCGTCGCCGTGGGCTACTTCCACAACGTGAGTACACGCGGTGTTGCCGCTCCGTGCCGCTGATGGAGAGCGGCGCGGGCGTGTTCGGGCAGCTGGGCGCCGGCGGCCGCGACAAGAGCGCCGTGCCGCTGCGCGTGCCGCTCGCGGACTGCGTCCACCGCGTCGCCGTGGGCTACTTCCACAACGTGAGTACACGCGGTGTTGCCGCTCCGTGCCGCTGATGGAGAGCGGCGCGGGCGTGTTCGGGCAGCTGGGCGCCGGCGGCCGCGACAAGAGCGCCGTGCCGCTGCGCGTGCCGCTCGCGGACTGCGTCCACCGCGTCGCCGTGGGCTACTTCCACAACGTGAGTACACGCGGTGTTGCTGCTCTGTGCCGCGTGATATTATGGTTATTAAGACATTGGGTGTTTTGATGTTGGCAATAAACTAACTGTTTCAGAATCCGTTACAGAGATTTAAAGCATGGGAGTATAATATATAACTGAGGTAGGGCACAGTAGGAAATATCCTGCTCAAAATATGGAGCAGCCCGACTGGGGTAGTACCTCGACCTTACAGAAGACCACAGCTAAATAATACTGTTTTCAAGGAGTGTTGTGTTCTTGTTGGTGAGTAAGGTGACCAGAGCTCCTGGTGGTGCAGACGTCTATAAGCTACGGTGATCGCCTACCATCAGGTGAGCTATACGCTTTTTTGCCGACCTATTTATGTATATTAATATAAAAAAAGATAAAACAAGTAAATAATGGACAAGTAATGTAAGACTTGCCCGCTCCAGCTGGCGCTGACGGCGCGCGGCCAGCTGTGGTGCTGGGGCGCCAGTCCGCAGCAGGTGCGCGCGGCGCACGCGCGGCGCAGCGCCTCCCCCGCCGGCCCCGCGCCCGCCGCCCCCGCCGCCCCCGCCGCGCTGGCCAGCGAACCGCACCTGCTGCCGCAGCTCGTCGACGTCAGCAACGTGCGCGGCAGGATCGTACAGGTTCGTGTGTTCTTATTTTTATTATTGGAGTGATAACTTCTTATGGGAGGGTAAACTGGCTAAAATCTACACCTTGGACCGACGATTTAGATGTTCATATTTTTTCTGTATATAGTACTCGTAAATAGAAAGCTTTTTGTGAATTCTCAGGTTGCAGAAACTAAGAAGAGATATATATTTTTTTAAATATGTTATGGAATAAAAACCGAATTGGAGCACCCCACCTTAAACGTGGTCTTGGTCTGTCCTACCCCTAGAGTGTTCTTTAGAAGCCGGAGGCGCGGAAGGAACTTCCTGGTACTTCCCGCAGCGCCGGAGCCAAACGTTATTCTAACCTCAAAAGGTTATGGCGCCAGTCTGTCTGGCTTCCCTTTATCTCACGCATACGGCAGCGGTAGACATGCTCCTCCTCTCTCACACTAATTCACAGCGCTAGCCGTATTTCGGACAGACGCTTCTTTCTCTCTTAAATTAGTTTAAGTTACCGCCTATCGGGCGTCCCGAGACGCACACTTCTTAACCGACTTCCAAAAAAGGAGGAGGTTCTCAATTCCACTGTTTTTTTTTAATTTTTTTTAATGTATGTTCACTCAGAACTATTGACTGGGTGGACCGATTTCGATCAATTTTGTTTTAATTGAAAGGTGTTGCGTGTCATGTAGTACATTTAGAATTAAGTCTAATAATAATAATGCGTATTTACTTGACTAATTTTTCGTCGACCTACATTGTATTATACCGCATAACTTTTTACTCGGTGTACCGATTTTGATGATTCTTACTTTAATTGAAAGCTAATACTTGTCATGTAGTCTTGTTTGAATTAGATCGAGATCTGATTACAACTTTTTGAGTAATCTTTAGTAGCGCGTATTTACTTGACTATTTTTTCGTCTTACTTGTCGATGTAATTTGAAGTCGGTTTTTTTTCGTTTGCGAGCAAACACAATTATTTTATTTTACATATTGCAACTACTATCTCCTAAACAGATTTTATGATCGAAGCTGAAACCGAAATTCAAGTGAACTATGTAACAGCGCATATTAAAGTCGCCTATTTTAATCATTTATTACACATTTTATGCCCATACATACAAAAAACAACATTGATATCACAGTTTGTGTTTATAATATTCTTAAAAGAATAATATTTACTTCTTGAGACCAGTAAAGGACAACCCTAAAATTTTTTTTAATGTAAAAGTTTAATGAATGTGTTGTGTTACAGATAGCAGCTGGGTGGCATCATTCTTGTATAATCAACAACGTCGGAACCGTATACTCTTGGGGGTTGAACTTCGACGGACAATTAGGTATCGATTATTTTAAAAGATTGTTCAATCAACAGAATCAGAAAATTAAAAACAAAATTCACTTTATCAACAAATACTTAAATTTCATATAAAGCCATAAGGTCTTTGGGATTGAGCCATAAATAATTTTATATCGAAAGCTTTATATTTCATCATAAATAGCACGAAGTATAGATAAATAGTCTCAACCGTCGTGTGACCTTCAAGAATGAGGTCAATGTAAACTTGACTTTTTTCGACCTGATTGGTTAATGGACGTGGATGTAACTTAACGTGTCCAGTCTATCATAAATATTTCGCGTAAAAATGAAACTATATAGATATTTTTTTTTTATAAATGTAACTAGGAGAAATATAATTAAGAAATTATGCTGTTTTATCAACAGGAAGTGGAGATCGTAAACAGGTACAAATACCGACGGAAGTCAAAATTCGGACTGACGTACAACCAGAGGGTAAAACAAACAAATCTCCTGAGAAAGAAGTTCCCGATGACAAAACGAAAGCTCTGGTCGCGTGCGGTGGAGATTTCACTATATTTATAGACGACGATGGACGGATTTATGCCACTGGTAACATGCACTTACAGGTAATTACTAAGCATATTCTTTAAACCTATGTTCTGCTTATAATCCATATCTATAGTATTGGTTAAACGCTGTTAATGAATATCAGTTATCAGTCGGATTAAAAAAAATTGCGTTGGTTAGTGTGCGATATCACACGCATGCAAGCTGTTTCACACGCGTTAATTTGAAGAAAAAATAGCCTATAGCATTCCTCGGTAAATGGGCTATCTAACACAAAAATAATTTTTTTAATTCGAACAGTATTCAGTATTTCCTGAGATTAGCGGTTTTAAACAAACAAACAAACTTTTCAGCTTTACACTATTAGTATAGATTATTTCTTTTCAGGCAATAAATGAAAAGGAGAAACCGAACAACCGCGTTATTATGATGAAAACAACGAAACGAGTGATTAAGATACCAGCAAGCAGATCCAATAACAAGTTCATATTCCAAGCTGTGGATTTCATCCACATAATGTTTCCATTTGACATCGACGGTATAGAGAGGAAGCCAATTGAACCGAGATTGAATCCTCTAAATTCACTCGCGGATTTCAATAGGAAATCTTGGGCTGATGACGTCATAATGCTTCTAAAACCATGGATAAATGAGGAGAATCTTAACGGGAACCTAAACATGGCGGCGAAATTGGCGTATCACAGAAAAATGTACTCCGAATGCCTGAAATACTTACTCGATAATTTGAACAGAGGTATTGAGGAAGATCAGTTCTATGTGACTCACCAGAATGATTCAGAAGTGAACCACGTTCGTAAGGATGAGTTGAAAATCGTTATAACAAATGTTATGTCGAAACGCATTAAAGATATATCTATGACGATACTAAACGAAGAATCGTACCCTATCATTGACCCAAACTTTTTTAGATCTTTACCGTGTTGCTGTGACGAGTTAAAATATACGACGAAACAGATCATGCCAAAGTCTGTGACAAATATCATAGATGTAGATCTATCTGTGCAAGCGGCTCAAACAATAGATAAATGTATCAGCATTTTCCCAGTCGATAGCAAATTGTGGGAAACCTGCTTTAGATACGCTAAAGATTTTTACGTCACTAACAATTTGGATGTTTCGGAATTGGAAACTGTTTTACGCAAATATATGGAGAGTAACGCGAACACGATGGCAGCGGCTATAATGTATTCGAAGGATTGCGCGCAATATAGCGACATTTTAACGCCAAAGTTTTATTTGAATATGTGCAGTGAAATTTTAGATACTTGGGGTTGAAGACACTAACGACTAAGTGACTTGAGAAAAAAAGTTGACGTGGCAACTCGTCCGTATATTTAATGTATACGTGATATTTTCGACGGTTAAGAAATGGTTTATTTTTTTTATTTTATTGAATAGTATATTGCGACGTTGGTCCAATATCATTTTTGAGACGAATTCCATCCTTAAAGGTAGAAATGCTGAATACCTTACAATCGAAGTTTCCATTGGTTGGTTGGTTGGTGGTTCCATTTTATAATATTAACATGAGTGTTGTTTATAATGAGTGTTAGATAAAATTTACTTGAACGCTTATTAGATTATTGCAGCTAATTATTGTTAGTCAATATTTAAGTAGTAAAATATAGTCAGCGTTATAAAAAAAATTAATGCACATAATTAATCTCTGAAAAACAAAAAAAAAAAAAAAAAAAATTCAAGTCAATAATTTTTTAACATAATGTGTGTAATCTCTAATATGTTAGAAGTGTGTTTTTATTTAAAAAGTTATAATTTGTGACTGCACAGGTGTTTATTGACATAGAAGAAAGATCATAAGATTAATTTTATATATGTTATTAAATTAAGAATGTTTGCACAAATTGCTATTTAGTGTTATTTTGCAATTTGTTTTGAAACTAAATAATAAATGTTAATTATTAATGAACCCTCAGATTTAATTTCGGTCGTATTTTATGATAATGAGTTATAGTACGAATGTAATTATCTCTATCTATAGTGATGAATAACAATTATACTATTTTGGAAATGTGTACACATTTAGGGCCCTGGATAATATCAAAAGAAACGAATTAGTCTGCAACGGCCTCATTGAAAATGTGCATACTCATATATTCAATATTGCCATAAATCAAATTGTTCATTGTTTCTTAATTACATTTTATAAATTGTTTTCCCTAAAGCTTGGTTTTCTAGTCAGTAGAAATAGTTGTTTTATTGCCATATTTAAATGTTTTTATATTCTATTTTGCCGTCCACAATTTTAAAAAGCCGCTGTAAAATTATTTCTTAAATGTTTATTTTGCTATATAAAATGTTACGGATTGATCAATATTTGTTATTGTATTGCGTCTTATTGAACTAATTCCGTCGAATTGCTTGCTTAATATGTATTGTGATATGTACTTACGATAATTTGCAATAATATTTACCGTAAATCATGAAATGGAATTAGTATTATATATTTTATACGCTATTTTAGTAAAATATTACGAATTTATTGTAAACTGATTTATATCACACTCACTAATTATATTATTGTATGTTAAAATCCATTGTTAGTGATAGTTACTGTTACGGTGTCGTATTAAGCGATTTACTGTCTACATAATGATTAATGTATCGATATATTAAGTTATGGGTAAGTATATTGATATATAACTACAATTTAGCATAACTATACTTAGTCGTTATGGTTTGTCACCGTAATTTAATAATTATGAATATTGTTGGTTTATTATTTTTTTTCACGTACATCATAAACCCATATATAATGAGATTTTTCTTCAATATTCACTTCTCTACGTTTTTTGACACGTAATGTATAAAAAAAAATAATCTTGATTGCAATCAAATGAATTGATGTCCTCGAATTCTAAACTTCATGTATAATTTTTACACGGCTTTAACGAATAAAGCGCTGACAGGGTAGGAATTCCGTGATCAGATGTTATTTTAAATAATTTTTACAAATTATAGAAAAATGTAGTCGGGACCTTGTCTTGAAGTCGTTGGAACCGATCCTTCGTTATAAATGGTTTCGACTGTACATACACTAATTATTTGAATCCTACTTAGATGTAATAGCTGTATTTTGTTATAAAGTAGTTATTTTTTAATATTTTGTTGACTATAATTTCGTTATTTGTAATAGTTTATTACTTAAATTTATAAATGTTTAATATTGTAATTTTTTTGTACTAGGTATAATAAATATTTTCATGGCAGCTAATATCCATTGGAGATAGGTTTTGTAATTTGTTTATATTTTATATTTCAAAATAATTCTACAACTATACATACCTATGATTGTTGATTCAAATTACGAAAATCTTAATAGGTATATAGTTCTTATATTGTGATTATTTATTTTACATGAATTCTTGCCGAATTTAGTTTTAGTTATTACGATTTTACAGTCTTTAGATTGAATGTGTATTAGAAGAAAATAAATAAATAATGACCCAAAAACTGAGTTTTATTTAGTGTTCGAATTAAAACAAAAAGAAAAATGACAACATAAGGTGTTTATTTTGTAAAGCTATTTACAAATAAAATAAATACACGAATATTCACAACATTTACTTCCAAGTAAATGCACGAGTTTTTGAGTGATGGGCGATACGGAATGAAATTATGAGTAGGAAACAAGGGAACAATCTAATAAATTAAACATTATTATACATCAGCAAGGAGTCACGGAATCATAAATAGTGATATCAAAAGTCGACAAGACTCGATATTATTTTAATATTAATGAATACCCAAATCGTTCACAATAGATTCATACAAGATCCTTATAGTGGGCTACGATGATGCGTCTCGTTTCGTTCGACGCGTTCATTATTTGTACAATAAAATATAAATAAATTCTAAGATTAGAAGTTGATCGGCTTTCCGATGTACGCCGCCAAGTTGGCTTCTCGTAACGCTTCCGCACACGTCTGTAACAAAAGATTAATATTAAGCCAATTATTGTTAAATAAGTTAAACTTGTATTAATATAGCAACAAAGCGTTTTGATAGTCTGGCAGAAATCAAACTTTAACGTTTTTATTTTAGAAATTTATCAAAAGCTTAAAACTCAAAAATAATTGAAGATAGGTAATATTTTACTGTTAAATATTAGATAACAAAGAGCGCGTGGTTTAATACCAGCTTGATCACTTTAGGCTAACCATTAAGATCTGTAGAATAAGGTTATTTTTTTTTTATGTAACTAGGTTGGCAAACAAGCATACGGTTCACCTGATGGTAAGACCGTAGCCTATAGACGCCTGCAACTCCAGAAGCATCGCAAGCGCGTTGCCGACCCTATCCCCAATCCCCCCAGGAGCTCTGGTCACCTTACTCACCAACAGGAACACAATACTGATTGAAAACAGTATTATTTTGCTGTGGTCTTCTGTAAGGTCGAGTTACTACCCCAGTCGGGCTGCTCCATATTTTGAGCAGGTTTCCTGCTGTGCCCTACCTCAGTTAAAGGTTGTGTTTGTGTAGTCAAAAGTGGTTGTGTAGTCAATTTTAAAATAAAATTAGTCTTACTTATTTATTGATATGAAATATATAGAGCAACTGACTAAAGACAACCCCAAACAAATTGTACTAATTGGTTTCTGAGAAAATCATGAACAAACAGCGCCAGCACCGCCTCGTTGATCAGCTCGCCGCCGCCCTGAGTGTGAGGTATCGTGCATGTAGGGGGGAGGGGGGAGGGGCGGTACTCACGGGGTGCGCGTGGCAGACGCGCGCCACGTCCTCGGCCGCGGCGCCGTACTCCTGCGCCAGCACCGCCTCGTTGATCAGCTCGCCGCCGCCCTGAGTGTGAGGTATCGTGCATGTAGGGGGGAGGGGGGAGGGGCGGTACTCACGGGGTGCGCGTGGCAGACGCGCGCCACGTCCTCGGCCGCGGCGCCGTACTCCTGCGCCAGCACCGCCTCGTTGATCAGCTCGCCGCCGCCCTGAGTGTGAGGTATCGTGCATGTAGGGGGGAGGGGGGAGGGGCGGTACTCACGGGGTGCGCGTGGCAGACGCGCGCCACGTCCTCGGCCGCGGCGCCGTACTCCTGCGCCAGCACCGCCTCGTTGATCAGCTCGCCGCCGCCCTGAGTGTGAGGTATCGTGCATGTAGGGGGGAGGGGGGAGGGGCGGTACTCACGGGGTGCGCGTGGCAGACGCGCGCCACGTCCTCGGCCGCGGCGCCGTACTCCTGCGCCAGCACCGCCTCGTTGATCAGCTCGCCGCCGCCCTGAGTGTGAGGTATCGTGCATGTAGGGGGGAGGGGGGAGGGGCGGTACTCACGGGGTGCGCGTGGCAGACGCGCGCCACGTCCTCGGCCGCGGCGCCGTACTCCTGCGCCAGCACCGCCTCGTTGATCAGCTCGCCGCCGCCCTGAGTGTGAGGTATCGTGCATGTAGGGGGGAGGGGGGAGGGGCGGTACTCACGGGGTGCGCGTGGCAGACGCGCGCCACGTCCTCGGCCGCGGCGCCGTACTCCTGCGCCAGCACCGCCTCGTTGATCAGCTCGCCGCCGCCCTGAGTGTGAGGTATCGTGCATGTAGGGGGGAGGGGGGAGGGGCGGTACTCACGGGGTGCGCGTGGTAGACGCGCGCCACGTCCTCGGCCGCGGCGCCGTACTCCTGCGCCAGCACCGCCTCGTTGATCAGCTCGCCGCCGCCCTGAGTGTGAGGTATCGTGCATGTAGGGGGGAGGGGGGAGGGGCGGTACTCACGGGGTGCGCGTGGCAGACGCGCGCCACGTCCTCGGCCGCGGCGCCGTACTCCTGCGCCAGCACCGCCTCGTTGATCAGCTCGCCGCCGCCCTGAGTGTGAGGTATCGTGCATGTAGGGGGGAGGGGGGAGGGGCGGTACTCACGGGGTGCGCGTGGCAGACGCGCGCCACGTCCTCGGCCGCGGCGCCGTACTCCTGCGCCAGCACCGCCTCGTTGATCAGCTCGCCGCCGCCCTGAGTGTGAGGTATCGTGCATGTAGGGGGGAGGGGGGAGGGGCGGTACTCACGGGGTGCGCGTGGCAGACGCGCGCCACGTCCTCGGCCGCGGCGCCGTACTCCTGCGCCAGCACCGCCTCGTTGATCAGCTCGCCGCCGCCCTGAGTGTGAGGTATCGTGCATGTAGGGGGGAGGGGGGAGGGGCGGTACTCACGGGGTGCGCGTGGCAGACGCGCGCCACGTCCTCGGCCGCGGCGCCGTACTCCTGCGCCAGCACCGCCTCGTTGATCAGCTCGCCGCCGCCCTGAGTGTGAGGTGTCGTGCATGTAGGGGGGAGGGGGGATGGGCGGTACTCACGGGGTGCGCGTGGCAGACGCGCGCCACGTCCTCGGCCGCGGCGCCGTACTCCTGCGCCAGCACCGCCTCGTTGATCAGCTCGCCGCCGCCCTGAGTGTGAGGTATCGTGCATGTAGGGGGGAGGGGGGAGGGGCGGTACTCACGGGGTGCGCGTGGCAGACGCGCGCCACGTCCTCGGCCGCGGCGCCGTACTCCTGCGCCAGCACCGCCTCGTTGATCAGCTCGCCGCCGCCCTGAGTGTGAGGTATCGTGCATGTAGGGGGGAGGGGGGAGGGGCGGTACTCACGGGGTGCGCGTGGCAGACGCGCGCCACGTCCTCGGCCGCGGCGCCGTACTCCTGCGCCAGCACCGCCTCGTTGATCAGCTCGCCGCCGCCCTGAGTGTGAGGTATCGTGCATGTAGGGGGGAGGGGCGGTACTCACGGGGTGCGCGTGGCAGACGCGCGCCACGTCCTCGGCCGCGGCGCCGTACTCCTGCGCCAGCACCGCCTCGTTGATCAGCTCGCCGCCGCCCTGAGTGTGAGGTATCGTGCATGTAGGGGGGGGGGGGGAGGGGCGGTACTCACGGGGTGCGCGTGGCAGACGCGCGCCACGTCCTCGGCCGCGGCGCCGTACTCCTGCGCCAGCACCGCCTCGTTGATCAGCTCGCCGCCGCCCTGAATGTGAGGTATCGTGCATGTAGGGGGGAGGGGGGAGGGGCGGTACTCACGGGGTGCGCGTGGCAGACGCGCGCCACGTCCTCGGCCGCGGCGCCGTACTCCTGCGCCAGCACCGCCTCGTTGATCAGCTCGCCGCCGCCCCGAGTGTGAGGTGTCGTGCATGTAGGGGGGAGGGGGGAGGGGCGGTACTCACGGGGTGCGCGTGGCAGACGCGCGCCACGTCCTCGGCCGCGGCGCCGTACTCCTGCGCCAGCACCGCCTCGTTGATCAGCTCGCCGCCGCCCTGAGTGTGAGGTATCGTGCATGTAGGGGGGAGGGGGGAGGGGCGGTACTCACGGGGTGCGCGTGGCAGACGCGCGCCACGTCCTCGGCCGCGGCGCCGTACTCCTGCGCCAGCACCGCCTCGTTGATCAGCTCGCCGCCGCCCTGAGTGTGAGGTATCGTGCATGTAGGGGGGAGGGGGGAGGGGCGGTACTCACGGGGTGCGCGTGGCAGACGCGCGCCACGTCCTCGGCCGCGGCGCCGTACTCCTGCGCCAGCACCGCCTCGTTGATCAGCTCGCCGCCGCCCTGAGTGTGAGGTATCGTGCATGTAGGGGGGAGGGGGGAGGGGCGGTACTCACGGGGTGCGCGTGGCAGACGCGCGCCACGTCCTCGGCCGCGGCGCCGTACTCCTGCGCCAGCACCGCCTCGTTGATCAGCTCGCCGCCGCCCTGAGTGTGAGGTATCGTGCATGTAGGGGGGAGGGGCGGTACTCACGGGGTGCGCGTGGCAGACGCGCGCCACGTCCTCGGCCGCGGCGCCGTACTCCTGCGCCAGCACCGCCTCGTTGATCAGCTCGCCGCCGCCCTGCCGACATTCGTTATACATTATACTCGTAATATACTCAACACACACAAAAATAGCCGATTGTGGGTCTATAAAAGGAATAATTTATTTGTCGGCACGATTAAATTTACGAAAACAATTAAAGAACTACAAGAATAGCTGTAAGTTTGAAAGGCGTTGTTTAATCAGGGCTGCCAGATGTACGATTTAAATCGTACTCATACGATTTTTTAGCATTTTTACTCATGTACGATCGCTAGACCAAGATCGTACGCAAAATGTACGATTTTTATATACCTGGAAACATTTCATAATGAAACAAACGTCATCCACCGGCAAGCATGAGTTTCGGAGAATTCTCCAACTTCCTAATGCGTGACTAGATATTTTACTTGAATAAAGACTCTTTAAACAACCATGTAAAGGCTGTATTTGTTTCCATTCTTACGAACCTCTCTTTCGGTAATAATTGCGACTTGTTAAAAAACCTAATATTTTTGATAAAATTTATTTGACTATGAATACCGACGAGTTTTGGGGCGTCATCAAAAAACAATTCGAAAATTATAAAACATTGGCTCAATTTGCTTTTTTGTTATGTTTGCCCCATTCTAGTGCAGATTGTGAACGAGCATTCAGCGAAGTTAATTTAATCAAAACAAAACTTACAAACAGTTTATCCAATAGTACACTTAAGAGCATATTATTAGCCAAGCAAATTAATAAGAAGGAACGAAAATTGTACGAAGTTTAAACCAAAAAATTATTTTGTTAAAAAATATGATCACGGAAAATTTTGTATTAATGTAACAAATAGTTTTATTGCATTTATTTTCTAAAACTAAACGAATTTTGATCATTTAGAATAAGAACTTAGTACTTAAAAGCCTGTACGATCTTTTTATTTCAAAACTTCCTTGGAATACGATTTTTTTGTAGTTGGCGTACGATTACATTTTTTTTTGCATCTGGCAGCCCTGTGTTTAATGAATAGGTCTAGCCGTCCAACTAAAATGCTATTTCTTTCACTATAATATAAATATATTGTAAGAAACAAAATAAGTGACTCACGGGTCCGATGATGTGTGTTCCCAGTATGACATCAGTGGCCTTGTCTGCAAGTACCTTCACGAAACCGTCCGGCTCACCATTGGTCTTGGCACGTGAGTTCGCCAGGAACGGGAACTTGCCCACTTTGTATGGGCGGCCCTGCGATACGATTAAAGATTCATAAATAATAAAATATATAGTAATATTCTTATAAATCTTGAAAAAAAAATTATAGTTTGTTGTGTAAGTAAAACGAGTCAAATTTTTTTCTACATGGCAACATTAAAATGACGTCACTAATGTCATTGAACTACAAATAAGTGTCCTTTTTTTGTTCATGAATTGAATTTTAAGACTATTAACAATTTCAATGATTTTTCGTTAGATTTAAAGAAAAAGCAAAAACATAAATTATTTTCAGTTTTATCTGTTTTACATCTGTATCTCATCTTACATCTGACTCATCTGTTTTACAATATATTTACTGTCAAAATAAAAGCACAGCAGTAAATAAATTTATAATCTCTACTATATTTGTAAAGAACTTAAGATAGTATAGATAGATCAAACCTTATATTGTTAAGTCTTAACAAACCTCTTTTTTGAGATCCTCCTCCGATTTTCCAACCCAGCCTACTTCTGGTGATGTGTAGATAACAGATGGAATGGCGTCGTAGTTGAAATGTACTGGCATTCCCTAAAATATCGTATTAAATCAATATTTTATGTCAACTGTCAAGTAACATCCAGAGCAACTAATCATAGATTCTGAAAGTTGAAACTAGCATAAAAGCACTTTTTGAAGTGAAACTTCTTTAGAATCGTTGTGATTTCAAACCGGATGCAACGAAAAAACGACAGGGAAGGGCGCGCCGCGCTGCACGCCGCTAATAGGGGATCAGACAGTAATCAGTTTAAAATCTATAATGTACTTAGATAAAATCTATAATATACTGTTTTACGATTATTTATTTATCGAATAATAATTTAATATAATTCATTTAAATATTTTTATATATTATAATGTTGTTATATTATTAATCTGTACTAAAACACCAACTAGAGTGCGTGGCGTCATTTGGCAGTACAAGTCACTAGAGTACTTTAGGAAAGAGCAAGCATTGACTGCACGGGTTATTATATCCATATATTCAACGTACTCTGTGCTTTATATACTCTTTGTTTATAACCTCCAAATGACGTCACGCGCTGTCAGATTTCATAACGTGGCGTTTTGGCGGGGTTTTTAACAAACAATATTAAAACATGATTTTGAGTACCTAAAAGCCTGTGAATTAATAAAATTTTATTTTTTATGGGTATAAGTATCCATAAGGATTAATTTAAAACGCTTTTTGAAAATTTATCCGATCCCCTATTTTAAATTAGTTTTTTTTTATTAGTTTGCCAAAGAAGTTTCACTTCTATCGTGTGTAAATCGCACACACACCTTTTTTTTTCTATTTCCATGTTTACTGTTTTTTTTTTGTGAAAAAGAAAATAAACATATTCATCATTAAACATTTCTGACGGAAAAATAAAAAAAATATATAATACAGACACCAGTTTCTTTTTAAGGAAAAATGCTAGGATAAAAATGAAGAATATCCTAAATATAATTAACTTTTAAACAAATATATTATCAAATAAATCTTACTTTGATTCCTTCAACGCAGACAATACCTTCATCTTCCGCTTTGTGAGCCAACATAGGGCCGTGGATAACATCACCAATAGCGTAAATTCTAGAAATAAACATGTTCATAAATTAAAAATATATTTAATGTTACTATAATGTAACTGAGGTGATGTTTAAACCCCGTTCCTATTTTCAATAAAACAAATAGTTTTGCTCAAGACATTTCTGTTAATCGAATATCGGAGACATGTACAAAATTTAATAATTCGTAAATAAAACAACACGTATTGTTCTTTAATACAGAAACCAGGTTTTAGCAGTTCCGGGTTTTAGGATTCAACTACATAACTAGTAGGTAAAAATTCTGTTGTAAGTAATTCTCTTATAAAAAAGCTTACCTTTAACTTTAATTTTATACAATAAGCTGACATAATAATTTTTTTAGACATAAATATACATATTGAGAGTATATGAATGTTACCCTGGAACGGTGGTCTGAAACTTGTTGTTGACCGGGACGCGTCCTCTGTCGTCGAGTGCGATGCCGACCTTGTCTAAGCCGAGACCAGATGTGTACGGCCGGCGACCGATGGAGATCAGAACTACGTCGCAGTCCAACTGGAAGTGAAACTCTTGATATATTGATGGTAAAGATCATTTAGATAATTAGAATTATAGTTAAGTAAAAAAAAACTTGTTCATTTTAAAATGTTGAATGAAAACAGTCCTTTGTTTTCAAAGATACATAAAGATAAAATTTTGATTTGATGGAAGATTTGTGATTCTGGAATGAGTGTCTCATTTAAAAATAATAAATAAATAAACGTCTCACACTCAACGGCCGTTACTAGCACATACTCATGTGTCGGGGATCCGGAAACACATAAAATACACAAGCACAAAGACAGACTACAGCAAACATCTGTATGTCCAATATAAATGTCATGTGCGGGGATCGAAGCTGAAACCGCCAGCAGAACAGCCACAAGCCAGAGCTGTGACCGTTTGCGCGTCGTCATTTAAAAATAATTACAGCTGCTAAAGAATTCCCTGTACATTTAACATTGACATCAATATCATAGTCCATGTAACTGAGATTCGCGTCAATTATTACAAATAATAATAATAATAATACTCTTTATTGTACACCATTAAAAGAAACAAGAAAATAATAACATAAAATGAAAGATGTACAAAGGCAGTCTTATCGCTGAAAGAAAGATCTCTTCCAGACAACCTTTACAAAATGTAATACATAAAGAAATATAGCATATGTGCATAATATCTATGAAATAAACTATTGTTTATTTGTTTGTTTATTTGAAAACCGACAGTGTTACAATTCGTATATATAAAATTTAACATAATATTATAATTTTAATTGTAATTATAATTGTTAATTTATATTATTTATATTCAATATACATAGGTATTATTATCATAGTATATCAATCTTTTAAAATACTCATAAATGTAAGATTCAAACTAAATTTTAACAAATCTCGTCTAGTTAAAATTTAGGACGAATTCAGATAATGTTATCACTGTGTGATAACATTGTAATTTATTAACATTCAAAGATTTTATTAAAATCTACATAAACTTTTATCGCTGTTTTCTCCAAATTTGAGAGGAAAAATAGATATATTTCTATTATCTTGAATTTTTGTTTTCAATACAAATAGGAATTCAATAGAGACCTTTCATTAAATGTAGAATAATATAGTTTTTTTAATCATTAGCATTTTAATGACATAATACTGTAATTAAAAGATAAAGAATAAAAATAGCCCATTGTGAGTAAAATAGAGATGCATAATAATGACTATACAAATGATAACAATGTTTTAAAAGAAAATGACGTATTAAAACTTTTTTGACGTGACAACGTCTAATAAATCGATAAACGCCGGTTGCATGCACGAAAAAGGATGACTCATTGTCCCGTTTTTGTTAAATATCATTATTATTATTATTATTTATTAGACAAGCAGCTATCAAGCTGATGTGTCCATATCAGATGTGTTGAAAATAAAAAATCATTTTTGCAAAAGCGACAGCTTTTCTGTTTTTAATAGTGTCCGACCGAAGTTTCGGTTTCGGTTTCGGTTTCGGCCGAGTTTCGGCCAAAATTCAAGTTTCGGCGGCAGTTTCGGTTTCGGCCAAAATTGGCCGAAACTTTTGCCGAAACCGAAACTGATTTCGGAAGTTGTCGTGCACGCTCGCCTAACTGTTTTCAATTCAAATGTTACTGTTGCTTAGTAGTGGGTTACTTAATTCTAAATGTAAGTATGACTGTTCTAATAATTGTGATCTAGGTACCTATCTTTATTAATTCTAACGCCCAGTTTCCCGAAGGCTGATCAACGCAAAAATTAACTAATCATCTGTCAAATGGTCCGGGCTCCGTAGTACATTTTTGTCGCTTGATTACTATCCAGCTAATTTTCCGGGAGTAGCTTCATGTTGATGAGACGAACAAAAATTTCCTCTACGAAAACTCTCGATTGTGGTAGCTAACAGAGGTAGCAGGGGATAGAGCAACAGTGAACGTAGAACCGGGATAACGTACCACGCAATTGTTAGGACAATATTGCTATTAAATTATATAAATATTAACTAACTAAAAGAAAAAAAAATCAAAAAAAAAATCAATTTTTGATGACCTCCCGATGAGTCGCCTTGTCGTCGTCGGTCCTACGCTCACTGCTGCTCTATCCCCTGCTACCTCTGTTAGCTACCACAATCGAGTTTTCATGGAGGAAATTTTTGTTCGTCTCATCAAAATGAAGCTACTCCCGGAAAATTAGCTTGATGGTAATCAAGTGAAAAAAAATGTACTAGGGAGCCCGGACCATTTGACAGATGATTAGTTAATTTTTGCGTTGATCAGCCTTCGGGAAACCGGGCGTAAATGTGTGATTTGATTATCTTTGTCGAGACTGGAACTAAGAGTGTAATAGTAATTTTAGTAATTATTATTTTTATATAAGAGGTACATAAAAGAGGTTGATGATTCTTCTAAGTACAAATACTAACCAAAGTATTAATTAATAAGATTTCAAAATACCAATACTTAGTATTTAATGAAACAGTAACAATTAGTGATTTGATTATTGATAACTGATAAGCATTTTGCTATGAGAACTTAATTTGAAAAAATAATCAAAATATTATTAATATTTTTGAAGTGAAACTTCTTTAGGCGCATGAGGGGTAAAATTTGAGCGACCGGTAACGCGGCAGCGTCATGACGTTCAGTACGGATGGGTGACCGCCTGGGAACACCGCGAAACGTTGTCTTTTTTTTCAACTAGTTTTTTTTGTGTATTTTAATTCGTTTTTTTTAATTAGTGTGAATTGCAAAACCTTGTCCAACACAACCAGGAGCACAAATTAAACCAGTACTAGAGATGCTTCAACTTGATATATTGGATTGTTCAATAATTACACAAATGTATCGTGGCCATATATGTACTAACAAGAAAGAATTTTGCCAGCGCGATTGAATCTACTACTGGCACCATCTAGTCGTAGACGTGTTAAACTTAAACAAAAAAAAAAAACTTAAATAATTGTATGTTGCAGCGTTAACGATTAATTTTTTTTTAATTAGTTTGCCAAAGAAGTTTCACTTCTGACATGTGTACTTTGTACGCACGCAATTTTTTTTTTCTTATATTATCTATACTAATATTATAAAGCTGAAGTTTGTTTTTTTGTTTGTTTGTTTGAACGCGCTAATCTCAGGAAGTACTGGTCCGATTTGAAAAATTCTTTCAGCGTTGAATAGCTCATTTATCGAGAAAGGCTATAGGCTATACATCGTAAGGTTAAGACCAATATGAGCGGCGCACCAATGAAAAATATTTCAAAATCGGGAGGTTTTTTCTTCATTTTGAGAGCTTCCGCTGCGAGCACTGCGTAAACAGTTAAAGTTTCGCAAAAATCATGTATGAGAGAATTGATTCACTTAAAAAGTTCTAAAAAAAAGTCCGAGACAGCATATGTCTATCTTTTAAGGTTGGCTCACTATAACCTTTTTTATACATACATACATACAGCCTCTTTCCCGTAGGGGTAGGCAGAGACCACTTCTTTCCACTTGCTACGATCCTTACATACTTGTTTCGCTTCGTCCACTTTCATTATTCCTTTCATACATGCTCTTCGGTTTAGGGTACTCTTGACCTGGTCTTTTTTCAAGACGTCACCGATTTGGTCTTGAAATGTCCGCCTAGGTTTACCCCTTCCAACACTCCCATTCACACTCGCCTTATACACTTTTTTCGTCAATCGCTCTTCATTCATTCTCTCAACATGGCCAAACCATCTCAGCATACCCTTCTCAATTTTTGTCACTACATCTTCTTTCAGTATGACATGATCATCATCAACATCATCACCTTTTTTTCGCTAAAGAAATTTGTTCTAAAATAGTGCAATATTTGCGAAGGTGTTTTTATAAACATGACATAAATCCTTATGCAAATAAATACCTTTTTCATCACAAGTATTTAATTAAGAACAAAATTACCCTCAATACCATTCGATTTCAATAAATATCTTAGGTCCTAAGATATTTAGGACCTATGAGATATAGCAGTTTTTAAAAAACATCGCAGCAAAAATATTATAAAGCTGAAAAGTTTGTTTGTTTAAACACGCTAATTTCAGAAACTACTGATTGAAATTAAAAAAATCTTTTTGTTTTGGATAGCCAATTTAACGAGGAAGGCTATTTGTTTCCTTCAATTAACGCGTATGAAACCGCGGGGCACAGCTAGTATTAAATAAATGATTACAACAAAATTAATATACTGTGTTTCCATTTCATGTCAATAAAAAAATGTGTGTAAATGGGTAACATGCACCAAATTTCAGTATTTTATACTTGACCACGTGAGTTTCGGTTTCGGTTTCGGTTTCGGCCGAAACTGTAGCCACGGCCGAACATTCGGTTTCGGTTTCGGTTTCGGCCGGAATCCGACTTTCGGTCGGACACTAGTTTTTAACCAGCCATCGAGTCTGTTTTTGAATTCATTGATTGTAGTGGCCAAAACAATTTCTTCTCGTAACTTATCCTAGTTCGATACCACTCTGTTGCTAAGGAAATTATGTGCAGATAGTTTATAGGTTGGTGTCCTGTTTAACTTCATTAATTGATGCCCTCTATATGTTCTTTCGTTGCTTTTTGGGTTATAGATGTTTTCTATATCCGGTAAGTCATAGTGGTGATTGAGGATTTTGTATGTTTCGATCAGATCACCACATAGGCGTCTTTCTTCAAGGCTTGTGAGGTGTAGAACGTGGAGTCTCTCCTGGTATGACTTACGGCGTAGAACATGTGGTATCTTAGTGGCTTTTCTTTGTACGTTTTCCAGTAAATTTATGTCTTTTTGGTAGTAGGGGTTCCAAATTTGAAAGGCATATTCTAATAAGGGTCTTATGTACGTTTTATAAATTTTTATGAACACTCTAGTTGTCACCATTTGAAAGGATCTCCTGATTACATAAATAAATGAGTTTGCTTTCTTATCTATTGTAGTTATGTGCTTTTCCCATTTCAAATCGGAAGTAATAAGTAAATTATGTCAGGCCATTTCTTTATATTATCAATAACGTTAAAAAGAAAAACTGAGATGCCTAGTTATATAAATTTGTATCAAAAAACAAACAAAACATTATTTACACAATAATATTTTTAGTATTTTTACCATTATAAATTGTTATGCTGTGTTAACAACCGATCTCGTGTAGTGGTGTAAAAAGTCGCCTACGGTTGTGAGTCTGATTTCAGCTTGCGATAGATATTTGTAACTGTACAAATATTTATTTCCGGTTTGGATGTATGTCCTGATTGTTATAGTCTGGCTAACGAAAGATGAGACTGAAAAAACGCGGCAAATTTAAAAAAACCACACCCTGGCAACTTCAAAGACGCGCCATCTTGTTTATTTGTGACTTTTAAAGTATTACCATACTCTGATTCTGATTCTTCCCAATCTCTGTTAAAATCGCCGAAATTTATCAATGTATATAACAAGATTAATGTTGGCCAGTAATAGTTTAAAAAAAAAACAAATAAGATAATTTAAAAGATGATGAAATAATTTAAACTAGATGTATTTTATATGTATTATATATTTGTATGTATGTAAAATTTTGTTTATGTATATGTCTAGTATAAGTATGTATTATGTTTGCATGTGCATATTGATATAAAATGAAATATTATATATGAAAAAAAAATTATTAGTGTCGGACCACGTCCTAGCTTTACTAGGAAGTCACAGGACTGTCGATCTGCAGTCTAAAATAATAAGAATAACACCCGTAGGATAATTAAATAAAGTATATTTAAATCTTAGTAGGTTTCCGCTAGTTATTTTCCAATTAAAGAGGTAATACGAGTATACCCGATGATGGGAACCCACAGTGATGTCATTTAAAAAGTATGCAAAAAAATCGAGTCTCATCTTTCGTTAGCCAGACATTATCATAAATACTTGATAGCAATGGTTACTTGTAGACTAGACTAGTTTTTTTTTATATCGCAGGGGAACCCATTTGTGGGTGATATACAGGACACCCAGGTAGGCAGTCCTAGACCGTATGTTGGACTCAGCACTTGCCAATATCGTACTAAAGCCCTGCGGAGGAGGGTCCCAGATCTGCAGGCAACAGGATCCCTCTAGTGACAGGCTGGCCTTGACGAACAGGCCAGACTTCTCCTCCATGGGGACTGTCCTGCTCAACTCTGAACAGTCCTAACGACGCCGTGTCTAGCAGGACCGGGTTCCCATCCCGGCCCGACACGGGCACAGGGCATTACTGGAGGCGCATTAAGTAGCGCCTCCTACGCACTGCCATTCGTCGCCCGCGGGTGGAAGCCACGTCGGCGGCCTCCTCTCTCACCCGCTCGTCGGCCTCCTTCTGGGACATAACTGTTTCGCAGAAGGAGACCAGCGTCTTCCAGGACTCGTCGTCGCCAAGCATCGCGGTAGACTAGACTAGTAACTTACAGTTTCCTTACTGCCTCCTTTGGCGGCTTCGACGTCAACTTTAACAATGCCTCCTTCCTTCTTCACGCCCGTCACTTTTGTGCCAAGTTTAAACTTCATGCCTTGTTTTGTTAGGATCTTTTGTAAGGTCTTGGATACCTCTCCGTCAATACCAACACCTGTTAACAAAAGGTTAAATATATTTTTAAAATCTAATAGATTTATTCGACATATTTCTAATATATATCTACTGCATATGAGCATAGTAAATTGAGAAGAACAATGTAAATTTTGAATGTATATTCAATCATGATTATAATTTTTTTTAAATCTATACTAATATACCAAATCTGAAAAGTTTATTACTTTTTGCTTGAAACATCAACTAATCAAGGTTAATTAGACAAATTAGCCTATTTTGTACTGGACAGGATGTCCAGTTATTTAAAAGATATAGAAAACAAAGAATTATATTACCTCCAATACTTTCAAGGAATTCTATGGCAGTAACATCTGCTCCTAGCCTCTGGTATACTGAGCCCAATTCTAAACCAATCACACCGGCTCCGATGACCAACATCTTCTTGGGAACTTCGGGCAGGGAGAGTGCTCCTGTTGATGTGATGATCTGTTTCTCATCAAACTGAGGGGAAAAAATAATATTTACAGCTCCATGCTTTAAGGTTTAATTTGTTTTATAAGAACTAATGTCAAATTCTATATATTTTTTCTCAGGCTTTATTAATATAACGAAATTAGACTGTAAATTATAGTTTTTACATTAGTTGATTGTAAAAAAAACTTTTAAAGAAATATGCTGAAATACAAAACAAACACTACTACATTCAAAATCAACTGTAATAATTTTGTTAGGGTTTTTTTTCTTATAATACACTGTTTATTAAGAAAAGATAATGTTAATGCTAAAAATGTAAAAAGTTGTTATTTTTGAAAATTAGTATTGGTCATACATAAATATCTAAGGAGAATTTCTGCGCCATATGATTGTTGTATTTGCGGAAAATTCGCCGATAACTGTGTTTTCGGTGAATTGTTTTCTATGAATTTTCTGCAGACAGATTGTCGAGCTTACAAACGTTGGAAAATGTGTTGTGTGCATAATCAATGTGTTACTTACTGTTACACCAGGGAATGGTGTGACTTCAGAGCCGGTTGCAATTAAAATATTCTTTGTATTTATTGTTTCAACTCCCTTTTCACCTTGGACTTGAACTTTGTTTGGTGCGACAATTGATCCTACACCACGAACAAGTTGCACCTTTAATTTGATATATTTATAATGAATGAATTGTGAATAATGTCACAGATTTACTAAACTGGCCAATGATAATATATTTAAGTTTTAATGATTTTGTAAATTATCAGCACCTATGTGATAAAAAAAATTTCACATTGATTATCTTTTTTAGAACTCCAATAAAAGCATGCAAATCTTAGCTTTTTATTTCGATTTATTTATTTATAATTCATGCAGTAAAGGGTTAACTTTTCTTTTTCTAATTTTATTGAACTGGATTTAAAAAATTAATTAGTATTGAAAATATGAATTCTCACCTTGTTTTTATTAAATAGCATAGCAATACCACCAGTTAAGGCTTTAACAGCATTGGCTTTATATGTCATCATAGCTTGAAAGTCAAATTTCACTTCTCCAACCTCAATACCCCGGTGTTTGAAGTCATGTTTTGCCATATGGTATAAGTGAGAATTATGCAACAAGGCCTTTGATGGAATACAGCCTACATTCAGACATGTTCCACCTAAAGATGGATCTTTTTCTACTGAAATAGTCTATCAAAATAAAATATTTAATATTGAACTATCTCCTAATTAATAGTAATTAAATTTCATCTTTATAATTATGTAAATAAATGTTTGAATTGTAACTAGAAAATGTCAAGATTAATGTATTTCTTTTCTTTTTACTTCAGTATTAACTTATTATTCTTTCATTCTCACCTTTAAGCCCAATTGGGCAGCTTTAATGGCAGCTACATACCCACCAGGGCCCGAGCCAATAACTACAAGATCAGCATCATGTGTTGTAGCATACTGCCTGATTCCAATCCTTACATTGCCATTCTAAAACACGAATTATGTTCTATTATATTTCGTTTCTAAAATCGATTCCAAGTTAAGTAAAACTGATTAATATGATTGAATTGATTGAATACAGATATTACGATCAATACCAGGCTTAGCTTATCAAATGTTTTAAATTGGATGAGGCTCAGCTATTAGACTAGTAAGAATTTTAAGGAATCGAAGATTGATAGTGCTGATTTGACAGACGGTCACATGTTGAAGGTCAAAGGCTAGCTTACTGACTTTAAATGAAGAATTAAAATTTATTTTCAACGTGGTATCAATAAGGTTGATTACAAAATATGTAGCGTGTAGAAACATCCATATTATTTTTCAATATAAAAAATAGAGTAGCCACCATGTAGCCACAGAGGCAACCTAAGGTTGCATAACTTTTGACAAATAAGTTTGGTTGAAACAAAAGGATGAAATAAGTAAAAACTTACTCTAAAAGGAGTCGAGGCAAGTTTCAGAAATTTGTAGCCCATATTTGAGTTTATTATATAGGGCTTTTATAATTAATCCAGGGGTATTATTGTGGTACCCAGGTACCCTGGTGATCGGTTAAATTGACAAATTGACAATACGATACGATTGTCAATTTGTCAAAACTCAAAAGTCACAGTGACTGACAGAGTCAAAAAATATTATAGAATGTAGATTATTTAGTTTTTTTATTTCATTTTCTCGAAATCTACAATGATAGAAATTTTCATACAAAACTTTCAAAAGAAAACCAATTTGAATAATTTAAAATGTTTTAAAATTTATGGATTTTAAATACTATAGTTGAATTTTGTCTATTTTTTCTAATGGCAGCACACAATTGCGCGCGCTGCTAGAACGGAAGTTTTGTTTATCAATCAAGCGAAGCAGCAAAGAGTATATAACCACTACGTTTTAAGAGACGGGAGTCCCATACAAATAGCGTAAAATCTAATAAGTATGAAATGGAAGCGAAAAGTCTTGCCAATATGAAGCCGCAAACGTCATTTTCATGACATACGTAATGCCAATATCAAGAACAAAATAAATAGGGATTTCACGTGGATTTCACAGAAATTATCGATATCGATATTTGTCGATACGAGTGTGTGACCCTTATGACAATTTTTGTTAATAGTTCAGGTAGGTTAATAATTAAAAAAAAAAAAAAACAAAGTATCTATACTCAGTTTTATTTTGTTCAAACTTTAACAAAAAAAGTGTCCTGTTTTGTCCTGGAGTGGAGACCGCGTCTTGGCAAACGCAGTGTGGGACGTCCTCCGGCCCGTTGGACCGACGATCTTCGTAAGATTGCCGGTGTAGGCTGGATGAGGATTGCGGCTGTAGTAATTATGATCATTTAAAACATCTTCTCTTTTGTCACTTTTAGCCACATATTGGATGGATTTTTAGCAATATCAATATGTGGAACAGCATTTTTCTTTAACTGTGTTTTCCTTTTCTTGAAATATTGTCTATGAAAATGCTTGCCTCAAATATATTTTAATTGATTCAATTTTTCTATAGGCACGTTTATCAAGTTTTCGTTACCAGTTGCCTTTACCCATTGTTTGCAGCTAAAAAGAAAACTATGTTAAAATTTGTAATAGATACCTGATGATAATTAATAAAAATACAATTTTCTCAGAGGGAATTGCAAAGAGTACTTATATCTTTGACCAGAATCGTTAGATTGTTTTGAGTAATACTTAGTCTGAGTTTTCGGATTGGTATACCTAAAGAGTAGTAAATATTAATAATACATTTTCACCTCTCATCTGTTCTTCACTTCAAATCAAAATTATCGATAAAACATACACAACACTATTCTTTGCATATCAATAAGGTTATGCATTATTTTACTCGAAAAACCAACTGTTTGATGAAAATTATGATTTACACAGTTATTTTACGCGGTAATAAATTATATTCTGCACTTACCGATCTTCGTCTAGAGGAAATCTTGCCATGAATATTCTTTTTTGGCCGTCCATTCGACATGTTTTTGCACCATATATTTCGCACTTTTTCTTTTGGAACCCACTCATTTTTGCCTTAGACGATCACTATACCCAAATATACGCCAAATATATAGCAAATACCTAATTAGATGGTTAATTTTTTTATATAAAGAGCACAGATCCGACTTCTCAGCTAGGGCAAAAAAGAAATGTCAAGTCAAATGACACGATATGGCGGCCAAAGATGGCGGCGAAGTATAATCCGCCTAAATTCGAATGCCGTCAATTACATACTGCTTTGTAGGTGTCGATGTTTTTTCAAACTTAGACGGGTTCAAAATTCGCTCCCGTTTCATACAATCGTTTTTTTACCTTGAAGTTGCGCCAGGCTGGCGAAGCAGTATGAACACAGAGTACATTGTAATAGTAGAGTATGAAACATCGCGATCTCGGTAGTGTTTGCTGTTGGTAATTTTAAAAAAATATACGCGCGTGCTACGTAAATCGATACAGAAATATTAATTCAATCTATCGTTTCCACGTGAATTTAATAATTTTAAAGTGATCGTAAACAGCTCTGTCGTTTATTTTTAATAAACGCCTTTGTATTGGAGGGTGAGTACACTGATATATGTTGTTATTTTTTAGGATGTTAATAAATTAAATGAATAAACAAATTATAAAAACTTACTATCGATATTGCTTTAATATTCTCATAACATTTACTAGTGCCAAGATCAGTGATTAATTATTTTTTAAATATTAATTAACCTTTGTTGCTGACTGACACCTACATACGTACTTCAAATGATAACAATCGTTGTTTCGTAATTTTGTGATAAATTAATGCATAGACGTACTATACTTTTAAAAATTACACATAAATAAGAAGTTTAATCTACGTTTATGTGATGAATAACCTAAATTTTTAATACAACTTTATCATAATTATGAATAACTAACGTTGTGATATTATGGTAAACATAAAAACATAACAATGAGAACTTATGTCAACTATTAGAAGAAATATAAGACGGAAATAAGTGGTATATAAAATACATAGTCGTGTTTAAAATGAAGCTATTATTTCGTTAGCGCGGGCTGCAGAGCTTTACGATTCCTTTGAAATAAGCGGCAGGTGCAAGCTATTCGGAATATTTAGTGGTTCAACCTTAAAACGAGCATTCAAAGTCGTTGGGTATAAATTGTGGTATTCGCAGGAGGGAGACAAAAATGGAATTGTTGGTTTTAACGCGGAAATAATTGTAAACAAGATTATTACATAATTGTTTTTTCTCGCAAACGAAAATAAACCGACTTCCATTACATCGACCAGTAATACAACGGAACACCCAGTAAGAAAAGTGAAATGATCCTTATTCCTTTTTATGACGGCCCAAAAAATTCCAAAAAAATCCTATCTATTACTAAAACTGCGTTGTTTATCAATCTATCAGTCGCAGCGCTATATCGATACATAAACACGTAAAATTTTCTCAACATAACAATAAAAATAAAATAAAATACGATGCGATAAATTAAAAAATAGTTTAAAGAATAATAAACATGCACTATAGGAAATATATTTAATTCTATCTTAGCGAATATGTATTTTAATTATCACTTCGCGTGGGAGAATTTCCGAAACGTGCTTTGTCGGGTTTTTTATCAGTATTTATATAAGAAAAATTAAGGACGCAATGTTTATACCGGCTGTCTATCTAACAAAAATATATTAGAAAAAATGTAAGACGAAAATTATAAAAAAGTTAATAGCTAACTATTGAAAAAGCTTGAAGGCTGTAAAAGAAGGGTGAAAATATTCCAGTTAAGTATGTTGCTTAGGTATTTAATTTCGCAAACTTTATTCGTACCGAGCTATAACAATAACTAACGATCCACTTGTTTGCACCCTGAGTTGACACTCATGGCATGAAATCTTACAAATTTCCACAATAAAAAAACATTTTAAAGTCAAAAGAATTTAATCGGACCAGGCAGTGGGTTCAAGGGTTTTGAAGTATATTATTCTTCTTATATGAATGTCCTAGGTGCTAAGAGACCAAATGCATATCGATATAATTTACCTTAAAAATTACTCATTTTTAATACTCTTAAACAGGGTCTGTTCCACCGGTTCTTGATAAAAATTTTGAACATAATCGTCGTCATGTCGTGACGTACCAATTTTTTTTTATCGTAGTCAGGTTTTATTTTTTTAATTTTCTTTATCTTGATCTGTAACATGATGTTCTTAACTCTATAATCAGACTGTTCTCAATCACTGATTTTCAACGCAAAAATGATTTTTCAAATCCAACCAGAAGATTCTGAGAAGAGCGCCTCGAAACGAGCAAATAAACTCTTATAATTTATAGCTTTACATACCTAAGACAACAAGGGCAAAATGTCAACTACGTTTTTCCTATAAATTTTTATTAGGTAATATATTATCGTTGATGGTAGCTTCATCTGGATCTGTTTTAATGTGATCTCATTGTTTTTTTGTAAGTCTCAAAATTTAAGTCGAAAAACCTTTTGCGTAATTGTAAGGAATGTGTATTAAATCTTCTATATCGGCAATAGAAGCCAAAAATATTATTTTTTAATTTTGTGTCTGTCTGTATGTTTATCTGCGCATCAGATAAAACTACTGAATGAAATTTCATGCGTTTGTAGCAGTTGTGTTGCTGCTGGAGATCTACCTTAAAATATGTTTTAATTTAATACGGCGCATAGCACCTGAGGTATATATATAATATACAGATATTTGTATTGGTCATATAGATTATGAAAATTCACGACCGAATTCACTGTATTTATAAAAATATAATAAATTTGTTACTCGAAATTATGATTTGTTTTATTTTGATACCTACCGGCATTAATTTCACCCTACGAGAGACATTTGTGGTGCCCGTGGAAACTCATACCCCAAATTCCAAGATAAAAAGAGACAGCAAGTAGTTTACCATGTGCCGTACAGGGACATATCGCCCTGCGTAATAACAATTATTGTAGAAAAAAGGATGATGTTCAAATAAGGATGTAAATCCTCGCCTGATGAGAGCAGTCAAGATTTTTTTTTAAATAATAAACGCTTCACACTCGACGGCCCCCAGTAGGATTTTCTCCTGTGTCGGGGGTCCGGAAACACACACAATACACAAGCACAAACGCCCAGACCACGACAAACATCTATATGACCAATACAAATATCTGCCGTGAGCGGGAATCGAACGCACGACCGCCAGCGCATCAGCCAGTGCTCTGACCGCTGCGCCAACATGTCGCCAAAGTCAAGATGGTAGTTTACCATGTGCTATACAGGGATATACCGCCCTGCGTAATAACAATTATTGTTATAATTGTCAGCGTAGAGTGCGGGTTCAGGTTTTTTTTTTTTTTTTTTTAATCTTTATTTAATGAAGGAGTTTGGTCACAAAGTGATCATGTCACTCCTATAGGAGCTTCTTTACAATTCATTTCTAAAAACAAACAATCATTTTTTTTTTACAACTGTCGACGCCTTAATCCTGTCAACACTAATTTATATAGCATTCTTGCCTCTCCCGACGATGGAAAGGCAAGAATACTATTCCATATTCCTATATCGAAAGAATTCACATTATTTTTGATCAGAAAATCTGCTCTTTCTGCTTCGTTCCGGACGCATTCAGCCATTATGTGCAGTACATCTTCTATTTTGTTGCATTCTGAACAAGTTGGTGACGTAGCTTTGCCCATTAATGCAGCAAAGCTGTTTAGCGCGACATGTCCGGATCGCAGCCTGAAGGCAGTTACAATTTCGGTTCTTCTCATATTGGCACCAAGAAACCAAGGATGGTTACCTAAGTTTGGTTGTACAGTTCTATACCATATTCCTTTAATTTTTGATCTTTCATCGAAATATTCCTGCCATAGTCTTATAACATTTGCTTTCAATTTACTTAAAATATCAGAATAAAGAGGTAAACACTGATAAGGTATACCATCAATCCCTGCTTCCCTAGCCAATTTATCAACCCTTTCGTTTCCTGCGATGCCAATATGAGAAGGTATCCACTGTAACGTAACATTTTTATTGTTTGTTTGAAGCTCTGTTATAGTTTCTATAATATCATAAGCAATGGGAACCCCTCGAAAACCAGAGTAACCACAATGAGATATATGTTGAAGAGCACTCTTCGAATCGGTGAAAATTACAAAATCACTATAATCAACACTCTTTATATAAGACACAGCCTCCGCAATGGCAATTAATTCTACATACATAATGCAAATATTACTATCTATTTTAAATTTAATGGAGGATGCGTTTTGTGGATCAAAAACTGCTGCTCCAATATCGCTTTGGTTTTTAGATCCATCAGTAAACAAACAATAGTGATTTGGAAAGTTTTGCTGTATCGAATCATTACACATAGTTCTTAGTATTTCAAGGTCATATACTTTTTTTGGATTTTTAACTTTTTCTAGATTTGATCGAATTATTTTACATAGGTCAAAGTTGGTCATCCATGTTTGTAGATTAAACATCTCTAAATTACTACTAGCTTTTACATAATTTTGTTTAAGAAGTTCATGGATTGTTATTAATAAAGGTTTTTTCTTATTTCTCCAATAAAGACTTTGGCAAGCATATTTTAATTCTTCTACTAGCCTAATAATTTCATTATTTGCGGTGGATCTACATTTTAGCCAAAATTTACCTGCCAAATAATATCTACGAAATAAAAGTGGTTCAATGTGCAATTCAGACTCCATGACATGGACTGCCGTACTTTTGATAAACCCTCCTATGATACGTAAATACTGATTTTGTATTACATTACATTTTTTTAAATGTATTTGCGCGCTGTTATCATATAGGAAACAACAATAATCTAATTTACTTCGGACCAAAGATGTATAAAGTCGTCGTAGATGACGTGGATGTATGCCCCATTGTGAACCTGCTAAAATTTTAAAAATGTTAACATATTTTAAAGTTTTATTCTTTATTTCGTTTATGTGCTTGGACCACCTTAAAGATTTATCAAGCCAAAATCCTAGATATTTGTAATGATCTACTATTTCTAATGATATTCCATTAACTTTTAATTCGATATTGCAATACTTGTTACTATTTTTAAAAATGACAACTTTGCTTTTATATGGTGATATTTCTAGGCCTATTTTTGACATAAGATCTGCAACTAGATTTAGAGATACCTGTATTGTTTCAGCAGCCTGTGATACATTTTCATGTGATGCATAGAAGAGAAAATCATCGGCATATTGAGAAATATGGACGTTATTTACGCTTTTAGATATACAGGCAGTTACAATATTGAATAATAATGGTGAAAGAGGGTCACCCTGTGCTAATCCACGACTTGTGCTTCTACAAACTTGTATGTTATCTGTTTGAATTTTAAGGAGTCTATCTCTCAGAAAATTTTCTAAATATTTGCAAATTTTGGTCCCTACTCCTAATCTATCCAAAGTATGTAATAAACTATTTATATCAACGTTATTATACGCATTGTCTATATCAATGAAACAGCATACCGTACTATATTTTTCTGTAAACCCTAACTGTATCCTGGAGACTAAAGAAACAAGATTATGTTGAGTTGAATGGCATTTTCTAAAACCTGTAATAGTCTCAGGTAAAAAATGGTTTCTCTCAATGAACCATTCTAATCTATTAAGTAGAACGGTGTGAAAAACCTTGCAAACGCATGAGATCATTGAAATCGGTCTAAGCGAGGAAATATTTTGTGTATCACGTCCGGGTTTTGGTATTGGTATTATACTGATATCTTGCCATTGGATAGGTACAAATGACTTAATGAGAAACTTATTGTAGAGAGAAAGCAACAAACGTTTACCATTCAACGGCAAATTCTTAATCATTGAATATGATATGTTGTCACATCCCGGAGAGGTGTCCTTTACTTTAATGCTTTTCTCTAGTTCATGTAAAGTTATAACTGATTCTAATTTGATATTACTGGATGAAAATAACTGTTTTTGAGTGGGTACGTAATCCGGTGCTAAGTTTTTTAATAATTCATTGGCCTTTCCTACATCAATATAGTTAGTGTGCGCTTTGTAGCCCTTTATCCACTTCAGTTTATTATAAACCTCTGTTTGAGTTGATGACTCATTTAAAGAAGAACACATAGCCTGCCATGACTGTGATCTGAATTTGCGCATTAACTTTTGAGAAATACGTATTTTAGTCCGTAAGTAAGTTAAATTATTGGGTGTTGGGTTACGGCGAAATTTCGACAGTGCTAAACGGCGTTCTGCTACACATTTTGAAAGAATTTGATTCCAATAAGGACGAGGCAAGAAATTACTTGAAGGATTTGTACAAATTTTAAGAAACGGAATGTGAATATCAGCAGCAATGTTCATGTAGTCTATAAAAATATTGTAACTGTGTTGTAAATCATCGGATAAAATGAAGTCAGAATATAAGGATTGAAGTAACTCAGTATAAGAATTCCAATCCGCTTTCTTAAAATTTCTGCGAGCTATATAACTCGGTTCTGCTTTTACATGTGCATTAATTTTGATAACACAATGATCACTTCCCAAGGTTTCATTCAACACCCCCCAATCGAATCTGAGAGCAATATCCGTTGACGCAAACGAAATATCAGGTGATGACTGTTGTATCACACCGTTTACAAGTTTAATTCTCGTTATATCCCCGTTATTAAGTGTAACGAAACTATTATCAGACATTAACGCATCCATTATTTGCTTCCCTCTAGCGTCTATTTTATTAGACCAATTTGTGTGATGACCATTAAAGTCACCAAGCAATAATGTTTTACTCCTTGAAGCCGCGAATAAATGCTCCCAGTCAAGTTGGCAGGTGTTGACCGAAGGTGGACAATAAAGAGATATTATGTTTTCTATTACATCGCAATTAAATAACTTAACTAATAAAATTTCTATACCTGTATTACGATTATGAATATTACGTACTTGAGATTTTATTGATTTGTGCGTTAATACTGCAACCCCACCGTATGAATCATACCTGTCTTTCCGGTATATGTTATAATGGCTTATTTTAAGAGAGCACCCCGGTTCCAACCATGTTTCACTCAACACCGCAACGTGGATATTTTCTTGAACTAAAAGATTTTCTAATAAAACTAACTTAGGTTTAAGGCTTTGACAGTTCCACTGCATCAAATTAATTTTAATTTTATTTTTTTTAACTTCAGTCATTTTCGTGTTGTAAATAATTAAGTAACAGTTTTAATATTGGCCACTCTGATACATTTTCTACTAGTGTAATTATAATCCATTCAATACAACACTTAAATACTGCTACCACTTTAGATTGTATCGTTGCTTCTCTTAAAAATATTATTTCTTTCAATCTTCCTAATAATTCTCCGATATTAAAATCCTTTGCTGCGTGATCAGAATTAACTTCCATTTTTTCATTATCTGACTGAGCGTTATTATTAAAAGCAAAATGTGTTGGTATGTCTTTAAAATATTTTGTTTTTGATTGTTTTGACGTTTTGATTATTTTTTTCTTTTTGGTGACGCCTGCATAGGTTGATGTACTGCTATTTTGAGCTGGATAATCTTGACAATTTAAGTTTTCCGTCTGAGATAGCAGAGGTTCGTCTTCTTCATTTCTTTCTACTTCTTCGTTTCTTTCTTCTTTTTCCTTTCTTTCCTCCTCTTGATCATTTATCTCTGGTGGTACATAAGTTTCAAGGGCTTTTCGGTAGGTACAATTAAATTCAGACATTAAACTTCTTATTTTCTTCTCTTTTAAGAATTTAGGGCATACTTTTGACAATGCCATGTGATTACCTAAACAGTTTACACATTTAAATATTGTCTTTTCACAATTTTCGTGGTTTTCTGAACATTTCGGGCACACTATCTTCAAAGAAGGGCATCTAATTCTACGATGTCCAAATTTCCAGCAACGAGAGCACTGTGTCACTGGAAATTCGTAATTTTCTACTTTAACTCTCACTGCTTCAACATATACATATACAGGGATGAAAGATCCTTTAAAGCACAACCTTACAGATTCGCTTGGTATCCACCCCGGTCCTGTTAGATTCCTTCGACTGAGACGGTAAGCGGAAATTAATTGAGCTGGTGAGTCACATCTAATTTTTTCAAAAATGTTTTTCAAAAATGTGTAACACTTTGCATATAGGTAAGTTAGCCTAAATAGGTTCCAAATGACCCCCCCTACCCAACATACCTCTATGGCTAACCATTCCCCTAACACCCTGTATATATTTAATTTTATATACGTGAACGAAGTCGCGGAGATTTGTGGGATACATAAATACAATAATTCCAGTTGCTATAGAAAACACTCATTAGTTGCTCTTGATATTGAAATTATTATAGTCTGCAGGATGTCTGGCTCGGTATTGTCCTTGGCCTTCGCTCTTTAAAAAAATCAATAACTTATTTTATCATAGCTAGAATAATATTAAAACGCAATAAAAACTGCAAAAACAACTTAGTAGCAAATATTTATACTTAAAACATCAATGCTTATAATGTACTAGCTTCTGCGCGCGACTTCGTCCGCGTGGAATAGGACAAATTCTGTCATACATGATTTGTGCGAAACTTTAACCGTTTACGCAGCGGAAGCTCAAAAGGAAAAAAACCCCGATTTTGAAACATTCTTCATTGGTGTTACGCTCATATTGGTCTTAGCATGATGATATATAGCCTATAGCCTTCCTCGATAAATTTGCTATCTAACACTGAAAGAATTTTTCAAATCGGACCAGTAGATCCTAAGATTAGCGCGTTCAAACAAACAAACAAACAAACAAATAAACAAACAATCAAACTCTTCAGTTTTATTATATTAGTATAGATATCGATTTATCTGTTGAATAATAAATATAGTTTATTTAGCACATAAAATTGTAATGCTAGAACATTTCTAGATGTAGCTAATTAAATAGGCGTGTCTAATATTGTCTTGTATTCACCGCCAGCACGGAACGTCAATCACAACAGTGTCGCGGGCGTGTGTCATAAATCCATAGTAAACACGCTATTGTAATAAGAAACTAATTTAGATAACAAATGTATGAATCAATTGAATTCTTTGCGTTTCAATGCCTGTTACGTTGTTCTTAGAATTGATTTAAATAACAAGTTTCGCTATATTTGCTTATTCGTTTTTGCCATTTCGATCGCCGTATTTGTTTTTTTTTTTAAATATTAAATCGTTCTAGGTAGGGATCCCTAGTACATTTTTTTAACCTGATCAGTATCAAGCTAATTTTCCGTGAGTAGCTTCATTTTGATGAGGTGAACAAAAAGTTCCTCTTTGAAAAGTCTCGATTGTGGTAGATAATAGAGTTAGCAGGAGGTAGAGCAGCAGTGAGCGTAGGACCGGGATAACATACCACGCAATTTGTAGGACAATGTTACTATTAAATTATATAAATATTAACTAAATAAAAGAAAAAAAAAAAACAGAAAATAAATCAAGTTTTGATGACCTTACGAGGTCATCAAGTTGATGACCTCGTAAGGTCATCAAAAATTATTACTAACCAGCTGATTTTTTTTTCTTTTAGTTACTTAATATTTATATAATTTGATGGTAATATTGTCCTCCAAATTGCGTTGTACGTTATCCCGGTCCTACGCTCACTGCTGCTCTACCTCCTGCTAACTCTATTATCTACCACAATCGAGACTTTTCGAAGAGGAACTTTTTGTTCGCCTCATCAAAATGAAGCTACTCACGGAAAATTAGCTTGATACTGATCAGGTTAAAAAAATGTACTAGGGATCCCTACCTATTCTGTTTTATTGTTCTGATTTGTTAGCTAACAAACAAAACTTCGTTGACATATTAATAACAAGGAATTTGATGTACGAAATTCGAAAAATGGAATGTATAAGCAACTCTACTAGTATCAAAAAAGTAAACACTGTACATTTGACTAATAGTCAAAGCATGCCACCTACAAATGTAATAAGAAAAAAAAAATGTTTCTAGTTAAGTACCTACCATTCTTTCAACAAATGAGTGAGATATCCGGATATCATTCTCACAAAGTCGTGCTCGACCTCTACTACTTAAATCTAAGCTTCTTTAAAGGTCGAGTGGGATAATGCTTGCGTCCGCTCATAATCCGAGCAATATCATAAGCCGGTTAAGGCATTTCTGGCCCATATCTACGGTTCAGTTTACCTGCGCAGTAGAACAGGTAATCCTGTTAGGTGGCCGTGACACGTTGCCCGGCTTCTGCGTGACTCGTGAGCCATACAATTCAGTTTAGTTCGGCGCGCATCCGTGCTCGCGATGTGCGAGGCGAGAACTCGTAAAACTGCACCTGGCATACAAGAGAAGCTCGCCGTCTTTGAAAACGGTATAGCCGCCAAATAGAACAAATATCTACATCCATTTTAGCATATCATCTGTCGCCCCCGTATTCGGTAGCGCTTCGCATCGATTTACGATCGAAAGTGTCCTACGCATTTATAATTATTATGGCGTTGCATATTCATATGGCCAAGCGTTTCTCTATGCCTAGTTGTCATTTAGTTCACGTGCTATTAACGTAGGTAAAACAAAAGCACGTATATCAGGTGCTTTCACGCCTCGTGGGTACGACATTCGATCCCATTGACATACTGCACTGGCTGCACCGACACCAGATATTATTCTTTGTTGCACCCATCCTTCTAATGAGCACACGTTCACTTTCGTTGTTTTGCAATTAACGAGCAATGGCATCGAGCTGTGTTATTTGTAACTTTTTATGCAATTCTTGTGGACCAGAAACTGTTAACACGTTAACTCGATCTCGATAAAACTTTATTGTTCTCAGTAACGAATGTAAACTGCATCAAAAATATATAACGTTTTTATTTTATGAAAGAATGACGATTGACTTTTATCAAATATTTTTGTAACATTTTTTTTTGTGTTTGTTGTAGAGTCATTAACATGCAGGTACGCTGCTGGACTTGTCGGCAAGTTCTCATTAGCTTTGTCCTGTAAAATGATGTCTTGTTCTCAAGTCACGTATGTTCAAGTGATTAGTCTTACGTGTTACCGCTCGCGCTATAGTAACAAAAGACAGTATTCGTTACGGTTTATCATTATACGGTTATCTATTATAAAACAAGTTCTTTTTGTGCTACCGTCTACAATGAGACCTTTGTGTAGGTCGCTATCAGAAACGGATATTTGACTTCATTTTCGGCATTGTAAAAAGCTACAAACACTGCCGTAATGTTTTTAATGTATCAATGAAAACGGCAATTATGACTTTTTAATTAGGTAGCAGACTAAACAATTGAAGTAGTATAGATACTGTAAGCAAATGAAAAGTTGCACTACCTAGTTATAAATAATTTAATTGTCTGCTACTTATTAAGTCTTATATTTATTTGTTTTTGCTCAACCTTTACAAAATTCTGGGTACGCCTATGAATATGCGCGAGTTTCGTTTGTATTCTTTTATACCTCTTTATTTTGTGTTAATATAGAGCGTTTATTGTTTAAAATTAAAAAATATCGTAACATAAATAAATTCATTCAAATGTTTAAAAAACAGTCATCATACCTTTTTATATATTGTATGTAGAACTCTTTTAATAAAACCCACTAAAGTTATTTTATTATTTCTCATCAAATTATATAACCAGGAATAATTACAAACAATTAATGAACGTAAGAGGCATATATAGTATAATACCTATTCGTTTTAAGTGAAATAAATTAAACTTATGTTTCCACATCAGATATCCCCAGGTTTCTTGTAATAAAATAAGCCGACGTGTATAATATAATCAAAGCCGGTGACGAACTTTTGTAAATTTTCTTCTTATCAATAAATCCACGTCCTTGTCATTCATATAGTTTAGTTAATTTGTACTGAACAATATATTCTTTGTTTAATAAAGAAGTTTTTATATAAACTTTAAACGTATATTATAGACTAGCGACCCGCCCCGGTTTCGCACGGTTGCAAAAACTATTAGTGTTCCTCTACTATATTATGCATGTATTATACGTCATATAAACCTTCCTCTGGAATCACTCTATTTACTAAAGGAAACCGCATCAAAATCCGTTGCGTAGTTTTGAAGATGTAAGCATATATAAGGACAGACAGACAGCGGGAAGCGACTTTGTTTACTATGTAGTGATAAAAAGAGTTTTTACATATTTTTATAACTACATACATTATTTTAAGTTCTTCAAAATAAAGATATATCTAATAAGTACTACTACGAATATACGTTTTAATCAAAGCTAGCTTATATCAAGCAAGAAAATAATGATGTCATTTTTCGGATCCACGACTGATTCAAAGTAGGTATTCGTTTACTTTTATGTTTTATCTTCATAACGTTTAACTATAAGAGAGTTTCATATCAATTGCGTCGGTTTTGCAGTTTCATAGTGAATCAGCAAAAATAAATAAAAAAATGGACTGAACGTTTGCCTTTATGTATCATTTTAATCTTAATAACTATTAATAATTTTTTTTAATATATCAATTTTTACTTTAAGTCCGTCAGTAAAAATATGTGTAATTGCTTTTTTCTATTATCAAAGTCGTTATCAAATACGTAATATGTCTTTTTAATAGTTTAAATCGACGTACAAAATAGTTTTATATCTAAATTCATACTGTTATGAATTAAATTTCCAGATTTTTCTGTCTGTTCGGTCGATATTGTGTAGTAAGTCCCATACAGTCAAAATTGTTCAGTGACCGTGAAAGTTTAAAAACTTATATCATATTGTTATATAAGCAATTACTTGGTGCCTTAAATAACATATAATAAATAACAATTACAGTCGTAAATAATACCGATGCTTTCGTTTTATAAAGCATATAAAATTTAAATAGATATTACTATGCGTAAGAGTAATTCGCTATATTTACTGGTTATCTATACATATATACAAATAAATAAAATTGGAGTGTCTGTTTGTAATATTGAAATAACTGCTTTTCACTCGATGCATAATTATGGATGTATACACGCTACATAAGCCAAAATAACAGTTTTTACAATTTTTGTCTGTCTGTGTGTTTGTTCCGGCTAATCTCTAAAACGGCTGGACCGATTTTGACGGAACTTTCACTGGCAGATAGCTGATGTTATAAGGAGTAACTTAGGCTACTTTTATTTTAGATTTGTTTTTTAAATTCCACGTGGACGAAGTCACGGGCACAGCTAGTTTAAAATAAGTATATGTAACGTCGCCTCAATACATATATTACCATATGTGCAAAATGTTATAATATTTACGGAACTGTTTGACTGAAATCCATATGGGACACAACAGTTCTGTTACTCTATTGCGTTCTGCATGTCAAATATTGAAAATGGTGCATTACGTATGCGTCTCGTGCCATAGTGCATTGCGTAGGACGCACTGGACTGCTGATGGGATAAGCGACGCTCTGGGTGGTTTCCTTGAAACTAAATATACGTATCATTAAGTACGCACCGCGTATTAATGCGATATATTTTCGGATATAAATCAAGTATGTACACAGTTATAATTAACTTTTACCTCTATTTATCATTAAATAATCCAAATACATATTATTATGGATTTAAGAATCCGTCTTTTATTTCACTACTTAGGGGGTGACTTTAAATAAATCCCCACTTTAGTGTTCTCATACGTTACGTTAACTTTTGCTCAAATATTAACATTAGTTAAATAGTGGTTAAATACGACGGTTCCGATTCGGTTTGCTCTTCAGTCAATAAGGCAGTTTCTTGATTTACATATACATACATACATAATATATACTCATAGAAGGTAAATAGTTTGCGTGAACACTCTTATAATTAAATGCAAAGTGGTGGACACAACCTACATTTCTGTTACATATTATATACAATTTCTACAAATTATGAAACTACTCATAATTATGAAACATCAACAATTTGATAATTTAATGCATATTTTTATAACAATTAATTCCTTTGATATGCTACATTTTAAAATAAACTGAGTATTCGTATATTAAATACGAAATATTGTGTTAAATTTTCGTGGTCACTTTATCACATACCTACTCGTAAGAATATTAAACTCTACGTGACATTGGCGGAATCAACCGTGCTCCACTGGCACAACTGAAAGCCAATCAATCAATCAAGAATTGTTTTCTAATGTTTACGCGATTTTTACTCATTGAAATGAAAACGACTTTTTCGACTAAAAAACTTAATAAACCGCGATAAAATCCAAAAATTTGTTTTCATTTCAATCAATCAAGAATATTAAAATTCCTATTTTTTTTAATTCAAGTACCTAATTTTAGTATACATTTTAGAGATAGTAGCCTAGCAACTAAAGGTCAATTACAGCTATAATTAAGGGAAATAATTTGCATTGTAATCAGTAATTACAGTTTATTTAATAGGTATATTCCAAAAGTATTAATATCTATTAGTTAAATTAAGATAATGTAGAACGTTGTAAGGAACAATTTAAAAAAAAGATAAATTAAAGTGTAACTGATCTAATTGAATTAACGATATAGTTTTGCACAGTCCCTCTCGCCTTTATTATCATAATATCTTCCTATACAGTTTCAGTTTCACGGTCTAGCCGTAAAAACGTACCGAACAGACCCAGAGTCTAGAGAGCGTTACTTTCGAGTTCCGCATTTCATATTAAGTGTCGACTTAAAAAAAAAGGTTTAATGTAACATTATTCATTGTCATGTCACTGAAAGTCATCTAATTGTGAGAGACAATATCCGTGAACAGCATCTTAAGAAAGTGCTGGAATTATCGTGGTTACAACACGGCTATTACGCATTTGTTGTAATTCCTTACGAGAGCGCAGCTAACCCGCTATCCGAGATAATCACGTTACTGCTCAAACCTGTTGTATTTTATTTGTCGGTAAAATGTTACCGTCGCTATGGTATGTCTCTGTAGATTTTGTTTATTGCATGTTGAATCTAAAGATAAACTCATGCGCTGCTAATGGCCAGATAATCTTAGCATTCCTGCTTATAGTTAAGTGCTAAACTATTTGCTTATACAAATGTATTATACTATAATTACTTTACTAGAAATATTAATATTTGCATAATTACTACTTTTTTTTTTCTAACTGATTGCGGTATTTTAATGAATCTCATTAATTTTTCTGTTCCGACCCTCGACGGTAAAACCTAGAACAAGGATTATTTTTTTGTACATATGTATGGTTATTCTAATTTTCTCTTGTGACATAAGACATTTAGTAAGTAATCAATTTAAATTAATTACATGTTAAAAACATTCGTCTAAAAAGCGCGAGCGTCGCTGGGTAAATTAAAAACTGAAAGGAATTCAAAATAGTAGAATTTTTCTTACCCATTTCTATATGGAAATTTTATTTCTCTCTTTAATAATTGTTTTAAAACTTGAGTCGATATTACAATATAAGTATGAATGTGGATATACATATAATTAAGATACTAAAATATTGAATCGTAATAAATCAAGCACCTGCTGACGCAAAAATTGACAGTTTCATGGTTGTGTTGAAAGGAAAAATGGGCCATGAAAGAAAAACAAGTAATATAATTAAAAGAAAACAAAAAACCCGCCGCCGTAAAAACGGAAAGAGCAAAGTCAACATTTTTTAAACTTTCTTATTGTATTTCTTTATTATTATTACGGTAATAATAATCATAATATACATTTTTGAAATCCTTGTATTGAGCCCTTTAATTTGATACCCATACTATAGTATTCTAAAAAAATTTATTTCTTCATTAACTACAATGGCTTTGCACAGCCGCCATGTTTTTTTTTTTTTTTAATGTCACCTATCTAAGAACACTTGGGCTGCTAAGACAAATCTAACGATATCTCAATTATGCAAATCCGTTCAGCGGTTCTAGAGAAATGAGGTAATTAAGAATATTACATACATACATACATACATACAAGATACGCGCGAAAAACATAACCCTTCCTTGGCAGTCGGGTAATAACTAGTCAAATTCCACGTGGAGGAATTCACGGAAATAAATTTAAAAATAAGTAAAATTTGTTTTAACAACCAAATTGTAGGTTTCATAGCATTTTTAAGTTAGAACACCCTCCTTCAAGGGCTCTACACGTGTAAAAAACGTTTTATTATAATTAACAGGGTATCTTTAGGAAACAGAGACTCTTTTCATAAGCATCACTTTGTCAATGAGGGTTCCGCTGAAACAAGGCGCTTAAGCACGAATTTTTGGCAGCTGATGTCACTTGAAAATTTCCTGTATCCTCAATTGGCGAAACCGTGAAATCTGTAATTAACATTAAACGAGATTGCGAGACTTTCTATCATATCTAAAGTCTATAGACAGAACAACTTTCAATAGTAATAATAACCGTTTAGTATTGACTTAACTGGTTTTAATGAATGTGTTGTGTAAATTCTTTCTATGGGAACTTATGTCACATTTCTGATGTTTTGCAATTGCGTATAGTTATAAGTTGGGCGGGCAGCATGTAGGGCGAGAGGCAAAAAACTCCGTCTGCCTCAAGGGTTCAATGCCCCGAAAGCCCTGCCCGTGAATATAGTGAGGGATGCTCCCAGCTGTTATCGATACTCTGCAAAAGAAGATAGGGTGCGATTTCGATGAATTGAGACACCAAATAAAGGCTTGAATTAATAACATGTACCTACCTACCACCTATAGGTACCAAGCTGTTAAAATATTTTAACTGCCATTTATACATTAAGGAATATTAATAAATACTTTTCATTAATATTATTAAAAATCTTTTCTTTACATTACATTTTTTCTTAATAGTGTAGATTTTCTATGATCATTTGGATGTAATTTTAATAATATAATAATAATTTTAATAATAATAAGAACCACCAGAATTACATGTTAGGTCTTGTCTTTGGTGTTAAGTATAGGTACGTCTAATTACTTCCTCTTTCAGTGGAGCTACAACCTTTGTGGGTCTTGGCCATATACCTACGTCTAATTAATCACACTTAAATGAAGTATACCCTAAAAACAAGCAAGTTGTGGGACTGTACTAAAAATTTTAAACATTGAAAAGATCGAAAAATTGTGTGATATCGTACGTGTTTCGTTTTCTCACAAGTTTCTCATCACTAGTACCCATTACGGAAAACTGATTTAGTATACGACACTAAAGTCAACGAGAGTATCCTAGAACCTTCCTTCCGAGTGAATATGTGAAGGATTTTACGCGGAGCTGATGCAGTGTTTTATTTCTAGAAATATACTGTATTTCAACAAATATTACTTTTAATATTAAACAACGATATTTGTTGTACCTATCGTAAATACTCTAAATATCAATTTATCAATTAATGTACAATATATCATTACTGACGACGCGTTGGAGCAACGGTCACAGCACTGGCTTGTGGCTGTTGCGCTGGCGGTTGCGGAATATATCCGCCAAACCGCATTGGAGAAGCGTGGTGGATTAAGCTCTCATCCTTCTCCTACATGGGGAACAAGGCCTATGCCCAGCAGTGGGATATTACAGGCTGAAGCGAGCGATATCTTTATTATTTTTTATATGTAAGTAGCTAAATAAATTAACACTCGTCACGCAATAAACGAAAAATAATTCCCATTTGTTAATGAAAAGTGCCATAGAAATTAAATGATTTCCTTTGTAACGTAATTCCTCAAAATAAAATTCCGAGACAGAACGGCTCGAATGTCGGCTAACAGATGTTTTTCTTTACTATTTATTAATTTTTTACATTATGTTTTAAAAATTATTGCAATCGATTTTATTGAAAAGTAATTTAGACAAAAGCCATTAACTAACTTTTTTACCAATAGATATTTTTTTAGTTTAAATCTAAAATTATTTTAATTAAATAGCATTTGTTTCCTAATATCAACCATATCCTTGATGTAATGCATGTCTTAGATTCTTGCAAATTATGCACTGTACTTCGATATTACATATCCATTGCAAAGCCCATTAAGAGCCTCGCCTCATAAAGATGCATTTGGGTTACGGGATAAGCATTGCCGCTGTACCTTGCCGTATTTGGAAGTGGTTGTAAGTAGTTGGTGCAATTTAAAACGACTATTTAAGTGTACTTAGCTGCATAATTATTTGCTGAATTAGTTAGTTTAAATTACTCTATAAGTTAGTTACAATATTTATTTATTGTACTAGCTGACCGGGCAAACGTTGGTTTGCCGCTAAACGCTAATAAAAATAGGGGTTGGTGGTAGAAGGGTGAAAATGTAGGGTTGTATGTAATTTGTCAAAAAATAAAAAAAATATTTAGTTGTGGGTCACCCTTAATTTATCTTATCATTTAGGGGTATGACCTATGACAAATAGATGTTAGCCGATTCTCAGACCTTACCCGAGATACACACAAAATTTCATAAAAATCGCTCCACTCGTTTCGGAGGAGTTTGGAAACAAATACCGCGACAAGATAATTTTATATATTAGAAGATAAAAGATATATTTGTTTAGATCGAATTTGAAGTATAGTTTTAAAGAAGGGATTTAAAATGTAGTAAAAATCAAAATTTAATTAAGTTTCGACCTTCTCCTATATGAAGAAAGAGGCCTATGCCCAGCAGTGGGATATTACAGGTTGAATCAAAATTCTAAACATAGATAATTTTGTTTATTCTTTCTTAAAGTATTAATTACAACCTTTTACTTATAATGATTTTTTCCTTAATTATATTAAAAAATTTCACATAAGTCTGTAACTATTATAAGGAGAAGGTTGTCATCAAAGCCCTGTGCCGACGTATTCGGTCCCGTTTGTGACACGTTGTTTACAAATACGGAGGCGTTATGTTGAAACGAATGAGCCGCTTTGTCACAATGATCTATGAGCGTTCCTACTTTTGACATGTCTAAACCAGAGTGTTTAGCATTTTTATTAGTGTCCGACCGAAAGTCGGTTTCCGGCCGAAACCGAAACCGAAACCGAATGTTCGGCCGTGGCTACAGTTTCGGCCGAAACCGAAACCGAAACCGAAACTCACGTGGTCAAGTATAAAATACTGAAATTTCGTGCATGTTACACTAAGTTCAACTCATCTTTGCGCGCGGCGCTATGTGTAGGTAAACCTTGTATATATACAGTGACTTTGTTGCGTGACAAGGGGTACAGTGAAGTGAAAAATATAAATAAAGTTATTTAAAAAAATTTAAAATAAAAAATTATATCTCGGTGACGAATAGTATACATACATACATACATAAATGTTTATTGAACATATTAATCTGTATTGCTACTAGAAGAATAAAATGATGAATTTTGGGATTCGCTGCTTTCACCAAGTTTAATTATTATTTCAGATTCCATATCAAAAATTCTTCTTCTTTTTTTACGTGTTGACAAGTATTACGCCACATCTCTTCATTAATTTGACTTAAACGATCATTTATTAATTTCGTTATTCCAGTCACACTTTGTTCGATATGATGCGGAGCAATATAATTTTTTAAAATTCCCCGTACATTTTCTATCGGGCTTAGTTCAGAATAATACGGCGGTAGTCGAAGAACTTTTATGTCATATGGCTGAAGTATGGTCATCAAGCTTATGACAAATATGGTCTTCTTTTTTTTATCAAGTCATACAGTTTAATTTTTTTATATGTGCATTATAAGTAATGTTTTTTTTCTGTCAACCATCTATGCTATCTAATCTATCATCTATATCTATTTAAATTTGAAGTCAGTTTTTTTGTTATTGTTCTCTCTGATACCCCCACTGCCATTGCTGTTCTCTTTCGCACACTGTTTAAATATTCATTTAATTTTGATATTAATTTGGACCTGCACTGCAAATTGGTTCACTTATACTAGCTGCAATATAACTATGTTTTCCTTTTTTAGAAATTCGAACACCTTGGCAGTAGTTTCGCGAGTCTAAAACAATCATAATACGTTCACTTTAAAAATAATATAGTTTTTAAAGTAAGTTAGTAATGTAGGTATACATTATTTAATCATAATAAATATTAATAATATCGAAATTAGCACATTGAAAATATTTACCTGACTCCTTAAAAAAAATCCGTGAAGAACTAGACATTTTCTTTAACGACTGTACCGGTGGAAAAATGACCAATAAGAAGACGTGTTTTTTGAAATTTCGAATGACGGCGGTCGCGTCACTGCTACACAAATTAAGGCTCAGCGCGCACTAGTGACTTTTGTCACCGTGACAATAAATTCTTAAAACAAAAGTCACTAGTGCGCGCAAAGTGTTATAATTACAAGCGCACGCACACATAGAGCCCCGCGCAAAGATGACTTGAACTGACTATACCCATTTTACACACATTTTTTTTATTGACATGAAATGGAAACACAGTATATTAATTTTGTTGTAATCATTTATTTAATACTAGCTGTGTCCCGCGGTTTCATACGCGTTAATTGAAGGAAAAAAATAGCCTTACTCGTTAAATTGGCTATCCAAAACAAAAAGATTTTTTTAATTCCAACCAGTAGTTTCTGAAATTAGCGTGTTTAAACAAACAAACTTTTCAGCTTTATAATATTTTTGCTGCGATGTTTTTTAAAAACTGCTATATCTCATAGGTCCTAAATATCTTAGGACCTAAGATATTTATTGAAATCGAATGGTATTAAGGGTAATTTTGTTCTAAATTAAATACTTGTGATGAAAAAGGTATTTATTTGCATAAGGATATATGTCATGTTTATAAAAACACCTTCGCTAATATTGCACTATTTTACAACAAATTTCTTTAGCATAAAAAAGGTTATAGTGAGCCAACCTTAAAAGATATGCTGTCGCGGACTTTTTTTAGAGCTTTTAAAGTGAAACAATTCTGTCATACATGATTTTTGCGAAACTTTAACTGTTTACGCAGTGCTCGCAGCGGAAGCTCTCAAAATGAAGAAAAAATATCTTTGCACCAATGAAAAATATATTTTTTGGTGCGCCGCTCCTATTGGTCTTAACCTTACGATGTAAAGCCTTTCTCGATAAATGAGCTATTCAATGCTGAAAGAATTTTTCAAATCGGACCAGTACTTCCTGAGATTAGCGCGTTCAATCAAACAAACAAAAAAACAAACAAACTCTTCAGCTTTATAATATTAGTATAGACTATAGATAATATAAGAAAAAAAAATGCGTGCGTACAAAGTACACATGTCAGAAGTGAAACTTCTTTGGCAAACTAATTTTAAAAAAAAACTAATCGTTAACGCTGCAACTTACAATTATTTAAGTTTTTTTTTTTCTTTAAGTTTAACACGTCTACGACTAGATGGTGCCAGTAGTAGATTCAATCGCGCTAGCAAAATTCTTTCTTGTTAGTACATATATAGCCACGATACATTTGTGTAATTATGGAACAATCCAATATATCAAGTTGAAGCATCTCTAGTACTGGTTTAATTTGTGCTCCTGGTTGTGTTGGACAAGGTTTTGCAATTCACACTAATTTAAAAAAAAACGAATTAAAATACACAAAAAAAACTACTTAGTTGAAAAAAAAGACAACGTTTCGAGGTGTTCCCAGGCGGTCACCCATCCAAGTACTGAACGTCATGACGCTGTCGCGTTACCGGTCGCTCAAATTTTACCCCTCATGCGCCTAAAGAAGTTTCACTTCAAAAATATTAATAATATTTTGATTATTTTTTCAAATTAAGTTCTCATAGCAAAATGCTTATCAGTTATCAATAATTAAATCACTAATTGTTACTGTTTCATTAAATACTAAGTATTGGTATTTTGAAATCTTATTAAATAATACTTTGGTTAGTATTTGTACTTAGAAGAATCATCAACCTCTTTTATGTACCTCTTATATAAAAATAATAATTACTAAAATTACTATTACACTCTTAGTTCCAGTCTCGACAAAGATAATCAAATCACACATTTACACCCGGTTTCCCGAAGGCTGATCAACGCAAAAATTAACTAATCATCTGTCAAATCTGTCCGGGCTCCCTAGTACATTTTTTTTCACTTTTTTTTTTATGTAACTAGGTTGGCAAACAAGCGTACGGCTCACCTGATGGTAAGACCGTAGCCTATAGACGCCTGCAACACCAGAAGCATCTCAAGCGCGTTGCCGACCCTATCCCCAATCCCCCCCAGGAGCTAAAAAATTTCCTCCATGAAAATTCTCGATTGTGGTAGCTAACAGAGGTAGCAGGGGATAGAGCAGCAGTGAGCGTAGGACTGACGACGACAAGGCGACTCATCAGGAGGTCATAAAAAATTGATTTTTTTTCTGATTTTTTTTTCTTTTAGTTAGTTAATCCATACTAATATTATAAATGCGAAAGTATCTCTGTCTGTCTGTCTGTCTGTCGCGCAATCACGCCAAAACTACTAAACAGATTTAAATAAAATTTTGTTATACAGATAGTCTAGAGTCTGAGAAAGGACATAGGGTACTTTTTAATGCGAATAAAAGGGTGTAAGGGGTTGAAAGGTAGGAATGAAAATTTGTATGGAACTATGTTCGTGTTTCGTAACTGTCAAACATTTAATGTTCATCCCGTCGATATGGTAAACTCTCCGATAAAATTAAAGAACGTATTTAAATAAAGGTTTCGAATCGACAACATATATCCACAATATACGGATAGTGGCGTATTTTACATTTTAAAAATGTATGATAATGTCAGTAATGAAAACGGATTGACACATTATATATAGGTTGTCAAATATAAAACGTAGTGGTTATATACTCTTTAGTCAAATATTTATGCGTGCGTTCAGAAATTTATTTAGTGTTAACTAAGGAAAATATATCAAGCTAATTAAATCTTATACTATTAAAAAAAGGAAAGCATTTTTTCCCCTCAAATCAACGCAGGTGAAACCGCGGGGCACAGCTTGTATTTATATAATTTAATAGTAATATTGTCCTACAAATTGCGTGGTACGTTATCCCGGTTCTACGTTCACTGTTGCTCTATCCCCTGCTACCTCTGTTAGCTACCACAATCGAGAGTTTTCGTAGAGGAAATTTTTGTTCGTCTCATCAACATGAAGCTACTGCCGGAAAATTAGCTTGATAGTAATCAAGCGACAAAAATATACTAGGGAGCCCGGACCGTTTGACAGATGATTAGTTAATTTTTGCGTTGATCAGCCTTCGGGAAACTGGGCGTTAGAATTAATAAAGATAGGTACCTAGATCACAATTATTAGAACAGTCATACTTGCATTTAGAATTAAGTAACCCACTACTAAGCAACAGTAAACATTTGAATTGAAAACAGTTAGGCGAGCGTGCACGACAACTTCCGAAATCAGTTTCGGTTTCGGCAAAAGTTTCGGCCAATTTTGGCCGAAACCGAAACTTTCGCCGAAACTTGTTTTTTGGCCGAAACTCGGCCGAAACCGAAACCGAAACCGAAACTTCGGTCGGACACTAATTTTTATAGATCAACTAGCCGACCCGTGCCCACTTCGTTGGGCGTTATAATCCATTTCACATAAGAAGGGTACGGTGAATATTGATATGTTCCAATACACTCTCACTATTTTCAGCAAATCAGATAAAAAAATAAATGTTTTAAAATCACCAATTAATTTCTAAGGCAAATAATAATGCTTGATTAGATTGAATTGTTGACACGGCACGTCAGAGGGCGCAGGTTCAAATCCTGTTGGGTTGAAATTTTTGATAATTTTTATCTTTTTCCTTTTATCTTGTCACTCCTGAATAGTGTAGCTTTCTGTTAGCGAAAGAATTTTCATGATCGGAGTAGTATTTGCGAAGATTACCCCGTATATACAAACAAAGTTATAAACTTTACCTCTTTATAATATTAGTATAGATTGGTGTTTACCTATTATTTAGTTTGAAATTTAAATTTATTAATTTTTCCTACCTTGACGATGTCTCAAACACCAGTATGAGTTATTTGGCGTATATTCTCATTATACTCGTAATTAGTGTTATTATGGTTCTTAAAAATACCGATATTTTATTTTTAATTTGTTAAGGGTACAAGTGCTATAAAGTAAAAATTAGTAAATCTTGTACAATTTATATGTCTTATTATTTATAAGTTGCACGTCCATTGAGAATCGTCAAATTGTAATTTCAAACAAAAAAAATCTTTTTTTTGCCATTTTTAGGTTATAATGATAAATAAACAAGTATTTGAATCGTTTTCAGAAAGCTAAGGTCATTTTGATGGATTTGGGAATATAACCATAATAAGTAGGTATTAGTAAGATAGGTAAATGGTTTACTTGTAGGCTTCTTTCACGTGCAATATTTATCTAATCCGCTTAACGTCTTATGTATTCAGACACTTGACTGGTAAAGAAAACCGCTAATAATATGAATAATAAGTATTGTTTTGTAATCGTATCTTTCACTTTATCAGTAATTTAACATTTTTTTTTGAATATATTATATAACACTATAAATATTAGGTCGGAGAAAAAGTTTCTTCGTATTTTATAAAGAAATTCATGGTAAGATTTTTTACAAATTTTGTTTGCATTAATTATAGTATAATTATATGTATGTACCATTTTGTTCAATAATTTGCCGCTATTTCGTGGGTAGTGACAAGGACAACTGACAAGATTCCGTTAGTGTAGAAATTTTCGGACTTTAAAACCTGGAAAAGTAGTTTTGACAGTCCTCTTTTGATGTCAGCTTTACACTACCAAAAGAAATCAGAAGATAGGTGGCAATGTGAGGGTACAAGATCGGGGCTATATGATACCCTCCAATCCCACCATACACTCAACATCACCTTATTGCGTGTCAATCCGGGTTTTGCGATAGTCTGTGCAGCTTGACTGACCTTTCACTACGACCTACTTCGTACATTCTTATCGTAGGTGATCCACTTTTCGTCACCAGTGAGCAATTTCTTCAAAAATTGTTCGATATAATTACGTCTTATGAGAGAATCTCAAATGAGTAGATCGGTCCATTAGGTTTCTTTCAGTGAGTTCATGTGGCATCCATTATATAGAGCTTTTTTGTATAGCTAGTCTTTTTCAAATGAATAAAAACTATTTTAAGGTCAATTCTCAAATATGCGGCTAAATGTCAATCTAGCTCCACTTTTTAACCGACTTCCAAAAAAGGAGGAGGTTCTCAATTAGACTGTATTTTTTTTAATGTTTGTTAGCTCAGAACTTTTGACTAGGTTGACCGATTTCGATCAATTTTGTTTTAAATGAAAGATGTTGCATGTCATGTGGTCCCATTTTAATTTAATTGAGATCTGACAAATTCAAATTCAAATTCAAAATATTTTATTCAGCATAAAATTATTACAATTTCTTACTGAACGTCATGAGTCTACTACCAGTTCGGAAAGAAAAAGCCTCTGACCTGAGAAGAACTGGCGAAAGAAACTCAGCGGGACTAATATAATTTTTTAATCATATTTTTTTTTTTCCAAAGATGATTGAAATTTACAATAATTTCATGGGTTGAAATAGCCTGGAGGCGATCACATCATTCCCAAGGCGTACTGTCTTCTATAAAATCGTTAATCGAATAATATCCTTTAGTACACAAACGTTCTTTTACAATTTTTTTAAATTTCGCAATAGAAGCTTTTTGAACGTTTTCTGGGAGCCTGTTGTATAAGCGTATACATTGTCCATAGAAAGAATTACTGACTCGGCGTAAGCGAGTTACAGGCATTACAAGTTTGTGTTTGTTCCTAGTATTAATGCTATGCATGTCGCAATTCCTGCGAAATTCGTGTATATTTTTATGAACATACATAACATTTTCGTACACATATTGAGAAGCAACAGTCAATATTTTTATTTCTTTAAACTTATCTCTTAATGATACTCTAGGGCCTAAACTATAAATTGCACGAATAGCTCTTTTCTGCAGGACAAAAATAGTAGTAACGGTAGCTGCATTTCCCCATAATAAGATTCCATAGGACATAATACTATGAAAATAACTAAAATATACTACGCGAGCTGTATCTACGTCCGTAATAAGTCTAATTCTTTTTACCGCGAACGCTGCAGAGCTGAGCCTATTCGCTAACCCCTCAATATGAAGATCCCACTGCAATTTCGAATCTATAGTAATCCCTAGAAAGGACAATGCCTATTTTCTATGAAGCCGTGCCCGGGTACGTGTTCAGACAATTCATATATTTAAGTATCCTTTATTAATCGAAAATAGATTTTTAATAATATTCTAAAAGTGATTAAAACCGTAGTTTATACTTTAATTAAAAAAGATATTTTATTTGTATTCCGGGTTTGTGCTGTCAAAACATATTAAATATAAATACCAAGTCGGAAACGCAACTATAGAAATAAACGCTTTTTTTAATTAAATTATAAACCCCAACACGACCAGAAAATTGACATATTAAAGTTTTCTTTATTAATTAAAACTAGATTTTTAATAATAGTCTAAAAGTAATCAAAGCCGTGGTTTATATTTTAATTTAAAAAAAGCGTTTGTTTGTGTGGTTGCTATGACGACTTGCTATTTATATTTAAACTATTTTGACATGACAAACGCGGAATACAACTAAAATATTTTTTAAAATTAAATTATAAACCCCGGCTTTGATCACTTTTAGAATATTATTAAAAATCTAGTTTCAATTAATAAACGATACTTAAATATATGAATTGTCTAAACTAGTCAAAGCACGTACCGGGCACAAATAGGCATTGTCCTTTAGTGGATTTTACTGGTTTTAACATTTCCCCTCCTAATTCTACACCATTATCAACAAGTTTAACATTAGGTGTAGTGAATTTTATTAATTTTGTCTTTTTGTTATTTAATAATAAATTATTTGAATCGAACCAATAGACAACCTTTGAGAGAGCATCGTTTACATCGTCGTACATAAGTAAATTACGTTTCACCTTAAAAATAAGTGAAGTGTCATCAGCAAACAATACTATCTCATGCTTGTCCTGTACAAAAAATGGCAAATCATTTATGTAAATAAGGAAGAGAAATGGACCAAGAATAGAGCCTTGTGGAACCCCCATACCTAGAGGAGCCCCAGGAGATCTCTTACCATTTACATCAACCCTCTGTATTCTATTACTCAAATAGGAATTCAGGAGGTTGAGTGCCTTATTTCTAATCCCATAATGATGCAGTTTCCTGATCAACGTCTCGTGATGCACACAATCAAAGGCCTTGGATAAGTCACAGAATATTCCAAGAGCATCCTGCGACCTCTCCCATGCCTCAAAAATATTTTTAATTAGCTCAACACTAGCATCTGCTGTGGAGCGACCTTTTGTAAAACCAAACTGTTTATTATGTAGTAGATTGTGTGCATTAAAATGCGATAACATTTGCCCGAGTATGATTTTTTCAAAAATTTTACTAAAGGTTGGGAGTACTGAAATTGGTCTAAAATTATTTGGGTCTAAGGTACTGCCCGATTTAAAAATAGGAATTACTTTACTGTGTTTCATTAAATCAGGAAACACACCATGTTCTATACAGCTATTAAATATAGTAGCTAGATGAGGTGTAACAACATCAATTATTGAACTAACGACTTTTACAGATAAACCCCATAAGTCAGCTGTTTTCTTGACGTCCAGTCTTCTGAAGGCTACTGTTATATCTTTGGGGTTTACAGGTTTAAATGTAAATATTACATTACATTCTTTTACGTTTTCTTTTAGCAGAGATTCGGCAATGCCTGGAGACGAATTAAGTGATTGCGTTGTTGAAAATGGAATGTCAGTGAAAAATTTTTCAAACTCAGATGCAACTTCTCGGTCTGAGGTAACAAAATTATCATTGATATTTAACTTAAAATCGAAGCTGCGATCTGCGACTCTTCCACTTTCACAAGCAATGATGTTCCATGTCATTTTAATTTTATTATGAGCATTTCTAATTTTGTCTTTAATATACAAGGATTTTGCCATGGAACATACTCTTCTAAACATTTTTGAGTAGGCACTTACAAAAGAAGCAAATGATACACTATGATTATAGGCTTTTTCACTGTACAATTCATAAAGCCTTTGCCTGCTCTTGTATATGCCAGGAGTTGCCCATTCACCAAATGTCAAGAGACCCCCTGAATTGACTGTTTTAGAAGTAAATATTGTAGAAAATTCAGTTTTTATTAATTTAAACAAAGTGTTATATAAGTAGTTGGGGTCGTCGATGTATGATAAATAGGGAAGTTTTGCCACAATACTACCTCTAAACTTCTCCATACGTGTAGTACTTATAGGTACAAAGGTCTTTTTTAAAATATTTTTGTTGGCATTTAATGAATAAGAAAAGGAAGCTAACTGGCCACAATGGTCTGAGCTTAACTTATTAATAATAGCTTTAGAATAAGGTTTACAGTTTGTAAATATGTTGTCAATACATGTAGCACTGGTAGCAGTAATTCTAGTGGGTTCAGTAAATAAGTTATGTAGGTTATATGATAGAAGCATAGACTTAAATCTGAGACTTATATTAGAATTATTTAATAAATCAATATTGAAATCCCCACATACAACAATAACCTTATTAGAGTTATTTAATTTTAACAAAACTTCTTCCAATACTTTCTCAAAGTACTCATATAACCCACTAGGAGGTCTGTATACGCATACAACAATGAAGTGCTCAAGCTCTACGCAGGCTAATTCAATAGTTTGCTCAACAGAGAGGCTCACAATGTCTTTACGTTCTTTATATTTAAAAAGTTTACTTATAATTATTAAAGAGCCACCGCGTATAGCATTTTCTCTGTTGAACATACTAGCTACCTGGTGACCGCTGAAGTTAAATATGGACTGGGAAACAGAAAGCCAGTGTTCTGTTAAACATAAAATATTGATATTTTCACCACTCATAAATAACTCCAGTTCAAGATCCTTACCTAACATGCCCTGTATATTTTGGTGCACCAGGTTTACAATATTTAAATTTTTACAACTGTGGGCTTTCTTTACCAAATTATTATGACATTTATCTGATTTAATGTCATGACTTATTAATATGCTAGAGGTATCCTCTGTTGTCTTAATAACTAATTTAAATTATTATTTGGAACGGATTCCACATCAGAAAATGTCATATTATAATTTTGCTCAATAGGAGCAGATGTCAAGGTAACCAGATTATTGGCTATGTCAGTTTGTATATAATAAGATAGCACAGATGCTATCTGTCGTTTAAAAAAATATGGTAGGCTCAGCCTACTATATGTCAACATATAATTGTTATTTTTCCATAAATTATTTATGTCAATAACATCAATTTTGTTACTTTTTTTAATATTTACATTTAAGTACTTACAAGTAGTTATAGTGTGCATTAGATTATTAATGTCATATCTTAATCTATTTTCCTGTGGCAATTTGGCTAAGTAAGGTAGTGTAAACAATAAAATTTTGTTTATTTTTAATTGATTCAATCTATTTAAAATGTTTTCCATTAGGTGTTTGTTTACATTACCCCTTCTCCCAATTAATAAAATAATAGTTGTGTTGGGACAGTGAGCCTCACTCAAAATGCTATTTACTATTTGATTATAAGTGGCTCCGGGCATGCAATGATTGATTACTCGCTGGCCCACACAAAAATCACTCAATAATACACCCATACCTTTTCCTAAGTCATCACTGTAAATTTTTATAATTTTTTTTTCCTCGGGAATAGATATAGGATGTACAGGTAGTTGTACATTATAATATTTGGGGTCGGTGTGAGTCCCCGCAGGCCGAGTAAGGGATTCACTAGTTAAGCTAGTATCTATCTGCCCTGTTGGGCCTGAGGCTGAAAGGTGGCATTCGCAATTATGGTAATTAATTAAAGAGTCAAATCGCTCAAGGTTATTGTTGCCAAGTTTCACCAGGTCATCCAAGGCAGATATGTGTTCAGCAATTTCTTTCTGAGCAGTACTGTATTTAGACGTTACCGTTTCTAGACTATGCTTTAAATTTTTAATCTCGGACTGCAGTGAGCTAACATCAGCCTCATAGTCATTTTTTATTACATTAATTTCTTCACAGTATGATATCATTTTTGTTCTAATTGCTATTTTCTCTTTACAAATAATATTATACTTTTTATATATATTTTTTGTTTTTAAAAATTTGTGACATTTTTTGATTAGTTTATTAATCTTGATATATTTTTTCAATTTATTTTTACTTGGCATAGGGATGGTAGTGTTCGAGTCATCACTGGTCAAATCTACTACACTAATATTATTTTTCAAATTTGGGACAGAAGACACTAAGTTTGGTGCATTCTCAACTAGTTCATTGTATAGACACTGGGTTTGAGAGGCTGTTAGACTGTGGTTTATATTTTTAAGATCAATAACTTGTTTATTTGCCTCATGCAGCTGATGTTTCAATTCAAAGTTGAATTTGAGGGTATTTTCATACTCATCTCTGCACTGGTCAAACCCATTGACTATTTTGAGAAGATTTTCATTTTCATACTTTATATTAGTATATTCAGTATACATTTGTGACATTTCATTTTTTAATTCTGTATTTTTTTTGAAAATCTTCTCTAACTCCTTCTCATTGTCGTCTCTCTCCCTTAGCAGTTGCTCACACTGTACCCTGTATGTCTTTAGTTCCTGGAGCGCCAGCTGGAGTTGTTCCTCCGCCTGGCGCGCCTTGGATCCACGAGTCATCATTTTTATTTTTTATGTTAAAAAATTTAGATAAATATAACAATTTCTATCGTATGTACAGGTTGTGTGGACAATGTGTTTTAACTTCTGCACTTATTTACTCAACAATTTATGAGAAAATCAGGGAAAGAAAGTACAATGACAAAGATTCAATTTAAATTCGAGTTCGTTACCTGTACGATGACAGCCGACGAACACAACTTATCTTTTGGATACTCCTATTAAGAATATTTATTACAAATTGTAGCACTTATAGTAAATCACTACCTATTTAAACTAAGTTAGTTATTTTAAATACACAAAATTGATCAAAAATAAATAAAATAATTGGGAGAAGTTATTTTGACATATACCTATATACATATATAATTTTGAAACTTAGCGGGGCTTTATATAAAAATCGATTCTTTAGGAGTAAACTCCTAAAACACTTTGTAATTCTTGAATACCATAGAATCATAGATTTCAGTACTGACTTTATATTTGACCATTCCTTCGACTTGTTACCTTGGAGTATCCTCCAAAACAATTTTATGGTTAAAGAACTTTATTCTCAAAAAGACAATTTCACTTACATGAGAACAACATAATATTATAACAAAAGTAAAACATACATAACGTCGTCCTATAAATACTAGTGCTCAGTTAATGAATGACAAGTACTTTTAGAGTTATATCTAATAATGCGTATTTATTTGACTACTTTTTCGTCGACCTACGTTGTATTATACCGCATAACTTTTTACTCGGTGTACCGATTTTAATGATTCTTACTTTAATCGAAAGCTAATACTTGTCATGTAGTCTTGTTTAAATTAAACTGAGATCTGATTACAGCTTTTTGAGTAATCTTTAATAGCGCGTATTTACTTTTTTTCGTCTTATTACGTTGTATTAGATACTTGTCGATGTAATTGAAGTCGGTTTTTTTTCGTTTGCGAGCAAACACAATTATTCAAAAATGTCGTCACGTTTATCCGACCAGAGAGAAATGCATCTTTCACATTAAAATTTCCTGACTGAAAACGCTTAAACTAATTTTGTGCTACACTGCATTAGGTACATAAAAGACACAATTTTTTTCGCGCTGAGTCGCATTTTTCTTTTTTTTTAAAAAAAGAAAAATGACTAATTTGAATTACTAAAAAAAATATTTTCCACTTTTTAAGTTAGTATATTTATAAAAGCGTGTTTTTAGTTTTTTAAACTACATATAATACATGTGAGTTCGCGCTTGGTTGACTAATCGTATCTAATGTAAGCCGACGATCTAGCTTGGGTTAGTCCCCTAAAACGTTTTCAACCCTTTCCTTTCCACACCCTTTTTGTTTATAACCGGACCACTATCTGCTACTAGTGACACCCTAAGGAAAAATCGTATGTTGGTTACGACTTTTGAAAATGACCTCACAAACTTTTTAATATGATGAAATAAGTGGTGTACATTATTGTATAATAAATTGAGACTCTTGTCTCTACTGTATGGCATTTCTAAATCTTTGTCTTACGGTGACCCAAAATTTCCTAACCAATTAAAACAATGGAACTCTATTAGTTTGATTAAGCGTAGCATGCATGTGAGAACGTCTCGGGTCCATTTGATTATTCTTATTTGACCTCGTGAGACCCACGAGAAACCGAAGTATTAATGCGGTGACTGTCATCAAGTTTAATAAGCTAGACGCCCGCATGAGGAAGTGACTTATTGATCGAATGATATGTCATCTAAGGGTATTCAAACAGTGATTACTTGACGTCATCACCTGCTTTATATTTCAGTGCCTATATATATTCTCCCTTTAATGTATTCCGATTATTTTTTACAACTCGACACCGGTAGTCCAAATGGAGTAATCAAGTATGACTCTTAAGTCATTGCAATAAAGATTATAATAAATAAAATAATGTCGTTTCTATAATATAGTAATGGAATAATCCCTTTAAGTGTTACTTTGAAAGCCCACACTATATCTTAAAAATTTATTAGCTGTAAAGTCACGACTCTACGCGCACGTCTTTTAAGCGGTTTCTTGAAATAATTTTTCTTTACGATGCATTTTAGTCAGCTCATAAATACGATGCGTTATTGTTGAGTTACGCCTGTTTCGTAATGGTTATCCGAAGCGTAAACTAGATTAAGGAATTCCCATTAATATGACGCAATACCAAATGTGGAGCGATTGAAGTTTAAAAGGAGGTTGGCCCACTTCGGCTTTGTTCCAGTTCTCATAGTTTTTCTTGGTATTGCATGCACCAGCTCGTTAAAAGGCATTAACAATAGTTGAATAAGATAAATACAATGTATTTAAAGTTTGGATTTGAAAAACACGACGAACAGTTTGTTTCTTTATCACGAACAAGTTAAGTTAAAATGTGAATAAATTTGTATTTATTTTAATTTTTAAACTTTAATGAAACTGTAAAATGTACATATATTTTATTGATAACTTGTTATGAATGTTTTTAATTGTTAGGTAGTTAAACATTCTATTTATATTTATAATCTGTAGGTAACAGTAAAACGTCAAGTTACGTAAAGTACTTGGATATATAGTTATAAGTGAGAGTAAAAAGCATTAACTGTTTGTTTGTATATCTTTACATTAAATTAAACTAAATTAAAAGTATTATAACTTAGTAATAATTGTATTATTTATTTTATGTAAAGATAAATGAAATGTTATTATTACACGATAAATAAATTATTAACTATGAAATCATAAAGGGACTTCAGCGCCCGACAGTCAATTTATAAGCAAACTGTTAAAGTAGGTATCGAATAACCTAAGGACATTAATTCACTTCAGTAGGGTGCGCTTCGCCAATGATGGCTTTCATTCGATTAATCAACTTAAGTAGTTAGATGAGAGATCAGACGAATACATTATTTACATATTTATTATCCATTAGAGATATCATCCAGCCATTAAGTATAATTCGAATCTCCTTGTAAGGAAATAACACGTCATTAAGTGATGAAAATAATGACGATAAAATTATTTATTCTTTTGATTTTCATTGTCGTTAATCCTTTTTTACGAATGGGGAGAAAATTTACATATATTATACAGTTGGTTCAAATTAAAGGGGTGAGTAATCCCATTTGGTCAAAAAGATATGCGTATTATCTATTTGATATCCATGTGTCCATTTGTCTGTCATCATTTGTTACGTTTCAGAATTCAAAAGGGGTGAACAGAATTTTAAATGCTTAACAGTATCATAGACTATAACTATATTTTTTGCTTAGTTGACGAAGGAATGCAGGAAAATGAAAACAAGATTTTAACTATAATGATTTGACTATAACGATATTGCGATTTGTAAATATAAGTTTTAGTTGTGTATATAGTTATAAAAACTTGTTATTTATATTGTGGTGTACTTGATAGTATATCACTACATATTATAAAACAAAGTCTCTTCCCGCTGTCTGTCTGTCTGTATATATGCTTAGATCTTTAAAACTACGCAACGGATTTTGATGCGGTTTTCTTTAGTAAATAGAGTGATTCCAGAGGAAGGTTTATATGTACGATACATGCATAATATAGTATATGAACACTGATAGTTTTAAAGTTTTCTAATGTGATGTGTGTGTGATTTGTTTTATATTTTATATTTAGTATCAGCATTGCACCCGTGCGAAGCCGGAGCGGGTCGCTAGTACTTATATAAAACAGACTTTTGCTAATTCGACGCCATATTTAACTGATGACCGATTCAGAAATCGAAATATCGGAAGACAATAGTTTTCCGTAAACATATACATACATTTTATTATGTCACAGTTATGTTATAGATATATTTTGATATACTGTTAGAAAAAACAACAATTTGAAGCCTAGTTAAGTAATATTATTATCTTAAAACCCATTTATCACGGATCGTATGCTTCCTCATGCCTAAATCATAATCTTATTTTAATTCCACTTCAGCTTAACCATGTCGTCATTTCTCGCTGTGTATTTATGACAAATTCACAGTGTTTGTTACAAATAAAATTTTATGAATCTCATCAAAAATCATTCGTAGAGATTAGGTTAGTCGTAATACCTTATTCCGTCTACATTTTAGAGAGTCAAATCTTAGAAAGATACTATAATTATTTTCTATTTAAAAGTCAAACCTCTTCGCAATTTTTCGTCTTTCGCCGGTCTATTTTACGCTACTATTTAGTCTTTTCACTCTATATACTACTATATCTACATGACATACATGACTGTATTGAATACACTCGTACAATCGCTTTTTTGTTTTTTTATTAGATTAACAACATCCACGGGCTCTTAGTTGCCCATTTGTACTAGATAAAATATTTGTTTTATTATTGGCGTGCGTTTTTTTACAATACTCTTGTTGGTTGTGCCGAGATTATTATTGAACAAAAATACCGCATTATTGTAGATTTTATGTTAGTTCTGAGTTACTTAGTCGACGCTATACTTAGATTTGTTTTTTGTTTTTATTACATTTTTTATGTCAGAAGGTCAAGTAAAACCATATTTCAATGTAACCTAAATTATCTAATATGTATATTGTCTTACTCAAGTCTTACTAATATTAACATACATGCTATAAAATATTAAAGATAAGTGACTGTTTTAATCATAATTATCACGATTAGGAGTCTGTTTGCTCTACCATTACGTCATTGTTATTGTGTTATTATGTATCAGGTGCGCGAGCCGTAGTAATTACAGACACAAGCAAATTAGAAATGTTAAACATATTAATGTCTCTTATAAAGTCAACGACCATGGTCATTTCTTCTACCCATTAACACGTGTACTAGCTACTTTTCAACGTTTTCCGAGAAATAGGTCTATTACGTTAGCATTTTCTTTTAAATCTTGTATTACGTAATTATTTTATGCGTACAATTTATGAATGCAACCACTTGCATATTATTTATAAAAACTGAATGTAGTTTTTCATATGTCGCATTACACATACAGAAACGGAACATCTCGGAACAATGTATTCAGAAACATATTCATCTGGACGAACTTGCAAGAAACCTAGGTTTCTTTAACCTTTAACCACCGTCATACATTTTTTGCCACGTGGTTACCGACGTGCGGTCACAGAAACCGCTATATTATTTTGTTTATAGAATTAATAATATTGTTTATATAACAATTATATAAAATTTAATGTTTTTGAAAATAAAGAACTATATTTGAACTAATAAATACAAAAAAATATGAATCAACGTTAATTTATATTTTTAAACCATCATAAACTATTTAGCCTCGTACATTTTGGAAATTTTAAATTACACTTGAGATCAAAAAATAGTTAAATTACAAGTTTTTACTATCAAATAACAATATAAGAGTCTTTTATGTAAAAGGGGATTGAATAAATATAGGAAAAATAAATAGCATACATATATTTGATACAAAACGAAAAATTTTGACAGTGGGTAAAAATAACACCAAATCAGTGAATATTTCAAAGCATATTTCAAACATAATAAGTTCTATGTACTTTTTACAGTAATTAAACTGGTGGGGTGATGATCTGTCAATTTTGGAAGACAAAAGCTCCAATATGCTGTTGTGTTATTACTGGAACTTATTCGTTTGTTTTGTTTTTTTTATAAAACAAAATATCATATTATCATTAGACTTGAAAAAAGTTACGTAGTCTCCGACGTGCGGCCACAGACCGCTTTTCGACTTTGAACCCAAATTATTCCCGTAAACTACACTACGTCACAACTACTATCCGTTATGACGTTAATATGCTACTGAACTCGAAGGTACTGTGAGACTCAGGACCGGACAAGGGGACCAGTAGTGCTATTAACCGCAGCGGTCTGTGTGACCGCATGACAGTAGTTAAAGGTTAAGATTAAGATATACATAATATTGAGTTCTATTGTCTCAATTATGTACATATACATTGTTAGAGTGAAAGCGTAAGCGTAAATATCACGATGTCGTTAACGAGATTGACAGTGTGACCTTTAGACTTTGTGACGTCAATTGTTTCAGCAAATGAACACGGGACTGACCTTGCTGAAGCAATACGTTAGATGGGGAACTAAAAATAGCCTTAGGTCAGGGGTCAGATTACTATGCAGTATACGATATTAGTCGATAAATGATTATCGGGTTTTACATTAAAGATATCGATAATTCTATAATATAGATAATATAAATATAATAACTGAAATGTTTGTTTGAAGGAGATATTATGAACTTAGAAGTACTAATTCTAATTGTAAAATTTTTTAAGTGTTAGTAAGCCCATTTAGCAAAAACTAAATAATTATGACATTACGCTACGACCAACAGAGCGGAGCAAATGTGCGGATGTGAAATTGTACAATACCTAAGCGATAGTAAAAGAAAATCAAAATCTACCTATATAAAGTCATAAAAAAACAATGTTTCTCCTGGTTTTATACGGGCAAAGCTGCGGCTGGGAGCTAGTATTCTCCATATAATACGTATTTTTAGTTACAAAGGCTCCATTATTTTTATATCTTATCAATTAACAGTCGTAGTCGCAGTAATGAATGTATTCTTTGTCTTACTGTTACCTGTATGTACGCACTACGCAAATAATGTGCAATGTTAATATTAATCACGCCTTAAAATTTTTTATCAAGCACACTGAAGATATAATATGTATTATGTACGTTTAATGTTAAATCTAGGTTTTAATTAATATACGAATATGTTACGTAATCTTTAGTGTCTAATACAATCTGACCCGTTTATTATAGTGTAACGTGTCGTGAATGTGTGTAGGAATTTTTTATCATAGTCGAGTTCTGGTGACGAAAATATTATTTGAATAAAAAAAAAAAAAACACTAGCTAAAGTGATAATTTCTTGTAGATTTTAAAAAGGAAATAAGATGAAATTATCTTTAAAAGAAATTTACTAGTTTCGATGACTGTATTGAAATAATATTAACAAATACTATACTTAATAATAAAAATATATTCCATTTGAAAAATTTAACTGTTAATTAATACATTGAAATTGTACTGTCAGTTAGGTATATCTTCAATTTGTTCTATAGGTATCATTTAAGGAATAAATACCTGTTCAAGGTCCTCATTAAACAGTTGCTCATAAAGCTATCTGACATACTATAACAATATCCAACCAATAAAGTTTATGATTTTTTACCAACAAACTCTACATTTTCACCATCAAACTCTACATTTTTACCATCAAACTCAACATTTTTTTTTGTCAAATATTTCTTCAACCTGTGAATTCAATAGTTTTTTATTTGAGATATAAAACAGGTTGCAATGATCTGTTTTATTAGTTGTTAGATCTGTTTTTCAATTGATATACTGAAACGGTATCTGTATTCAGAACTCGACTCGTTTCTTGTTTTTTTTTTTTTTTAATTTAACGGTCCGTAAGTTAAACGAATCGTTATCTAAATATAGGAGCTGGGTTTATAGTCTATCAGTAATTTGCATGTGAGATGTTCTTTATCAGCAACCGGTGAAACGGGTCCTGAGAATATTGGAATGGATTTTCTCCGGCACCTGCACTCATTGGCACTCAGTGACCTTCACCGTCGCGTCGTCTGGTTCAATAAGTCTTGTTTGTACTCGTGAGCAACGTTACAAGCAAGACTTATTGAACAATTCAAGGGCGCACCCTTTAACTTTTTATAGATACAATTTATATTATACCGATAAACTTACGGTATTATTAAACTTTCATAACATCATGCTTCTAGCTAGCATCTACACTACCATACCCAGTGTTGCCAGATGGACAATCTGATAATACGGTGTAACCTACTAAAAATTACAGTGTTTTTGTCAAAAATACAGTAAAAACAAAAACAAAATGCAGTGTATTTTACAGTGCAAATAAAAAAAAAAACGCGATTTAATGTTCCGCCTTGAATGTCGCCAATTTGATTTCAGCCATTTTTCGTTTATCTTCCGATTTTAAAGTCGTCTTTTCAAACACGATGGGTGAGATGACAATGGTTTAGATTTTTTTAATGTTTATTTCATTCACCATGCCTTTTTATAGCAATTCTGTCAGCTAATATTTTTGTAGCACATAACACAAAAATTGCACGATAGGGGTCGTTTGGATCACGCTGAAGCTAATTTTTAAGGTTAATGTCACTGAGCCACTCATTTCGGAATTTTTGTAAGTGCCGTTTCTTAGCTTTTTTGGGAGTTGATGGTACACTATTATTGTCTTCCGAAGAAGTAATGATTATTTAGAAGTTTTAATTAGATAAACAAATTAAACCTTTTTTTACACGCTTGCACGTACGTATAACAACTGAAACTAATAAAAATAATACTTCCCTCGCCGATCCTCTAAAACTTAACTAATTTGAAAGACACACTATTTACATCAAACTGTAGTTGTTAAGTTGTTCTTTCCTTCTAGCCGGGTGATACTGTTTTGCTAATGAAAAACTGAATAGGGATTCCCCTACATTACATACCTACTCGTACTTTTGCGATAAGTCGCGTTCATGATTATAAAAATTTCAATTACAGTGGCACTCATTATAACAAATTAATGAAACTTGTTTCCTAAAAAATACAGTGTTCTACATACACTGTATTTATAACAATACAGTGTACAGTAGACGGCTTGAAAATACGGTAGATCTACTGTAATTACAGTGCATCTGGCAACACTGCGCTTGACGAACAATGGCGAACAGCGAACAGCAAACAGCAAAAACGGACGTGTGGATGGGTGTTTGTCGTTGTTCGCCTGTTCGTGTTTGTGTTCGGCAGTGTTCGGCATCGGTGTCGGTTTTTCTTCACAGATCAAAGGATGTTTGGCAAACAGTTCGCGGTGTATCCACACGTTTGGCCAGTGATCAGTATGCGCGCGAGCTTCACGGGTGGTGGATGTGTCGCAGCTTAGAGTACATACATTACTTGTCGCAGTTTTTGGCGCGTTATTTGTAGCCTTTTAGGTACTCAAAATCATGTTTTAATATTGTTTGTGTGACGTCATGTAAAGGTTTTATTTCTTCATTTAAAAATATTTAAATGAATTACATTAAATTATTATTCGATAAATAATCGTAAAACAGTATTTATTTTACTAGTACAGTAGTAGTTAGTTACAGTAGTAGTACAGTATATTTATTTTAGTAGTATTAAGTACATTATAAATTTTATCCGTCCGCCATGCCGCCGCGTAATTCGTCCGCCGTGTTTGCCGATCCACAACATACTAACACGTTCGTCAAGCGTGAGGAATGAGCAGTGTTGCCAGATGGACAATCTGATAATACGGTGTAACCTACTAAAAATTACAGTGTTTTTGTCATAAATACAGTAAAAACAAAAAAAAATTACAGTATATTTTACAGTGCAAATAAAATCAAAAAAAATTCGCGATTTAATGTTCCGCCTTGAATGCCGCCAATTTGATTTCAGCCATTTTTTTGTTTATCTTCCGATTTGAAAGTCGTCTTTTCAAACACTGTGGCAATTGATGGGTGTGATGACAGTGGTTTAGATTTTTTTAATATTAATTTTCTTCACCACGCCTTTTTATAGCAATTCTGTCAGCTAATATTTTGTATCACATAACACAAAAATTGCACGATAGGGGTCGTTTAGATCACGCTGAAGCCAATTTTCCACTCATCTCTGAATTTTTGTTTATAGTGCCGTTTCTTAACTTTTTTGGGAGTTGACGGTACACTATTATTGTCTTCCGAAGAAGTAATGAATAAATTTGAAGTTTTAATTAGATAAACAAATTAAATCTTTTTTTACACGCTTGCACGTATGTATAACAACTGAAACTAATAATACTTCCCTCGCCGATCCTCTAAAACTTAACTAATTTGAAAGACACACTATTAACATCAAAATGTAGTTGATAAGTTGTTCTTTCCTTCTAGCGGGTGATACTGTTTTGAGAAGTGAGATTTGAGAATGAAAGACTGAATGGGGATTCCCCTATATTACATACTTACTCGTACTTTTGCGATAAGTCGCGTTCATGATTTTAAAAATTTCAATTACAGTGACGTTCATTATAACGAAATTAATGAAACTTGTTCCTAAAAAATACAGTGTTCTCCATACACTGTATTTATAACAATACAGTGTACAGTAGACGGCTTGAAAATACGGTAGATCTACTGTAATTACAGTGCATCTGGCAACACTGACCATACCCCAAGTATTTTATGAGATACACCACTAACGATTCCGCCTGTAACATCTCGCTGCTGGGCATAGGCCTCTTTCCCCTTGTAGGAGAAGGGTCGGAGCTTAATACACCACGCTGCTCCATTGCGGGTTGGCCGATAGATACACAACTCTATTTAGGTAAATTAGGGTAGTCTTTAACCTTCTTCATCAAGCTCGATTTATTTTAAACTCATTAGCCATATAAAAATGTGCAATTAATTAAATATGTAATTGCAAAAAGATTTTTCCCTTTCGAAAATACCAATGAAAGAGAACGCTAAATCACGAACTCGACGTACTCGTATATTACATAAAAAAAAATATATATTGAAACCAGTTACATACTAATTAGCGTGGCTACAAACATTACGTGATAATACGTAAAATAGGAGTTATTTGTCATGTAAACTTCCGTTGCTAGCATCGCACATCGTCTGAACCGGTAGTATATTTATTTCCCGTATTGCGAATTATTTATTTTCCGCGCTAATAGTATTAAAACAAAGCAATTTCACACTTTAATGAATATCTCATTACACGTTACATGTTCACGTTCCATGTAGACAAACAATTACTATCATTGTAATTGCTGTATTAGATGTTCAAAATAATTGATGTTTATGCTCGAAATATAGGTACTTTTAAATCTGATTATTATGGCTTTATATATTTAGAAAAGTTATGTATTTTGAACTCTGTTGTTATCTATAACCTGTTGTGTCCATCGAGAATATTAATAACTATTTATTAAAATCATTGATTATCTTTTTGATTTACATATTATACTTACATTTTGTGGTTGCATGATAAAATTTACGCACATCTTGTACAACAGGTGCTTATGTTTCATTAATATAATTCATGATTCATTTTGTGTGCGACATTGTATCTGTACTTACTAATACTCGTATTAGAATGAGGAAATATCAGTTTTTTTTTTCGTTTATTTGTAATGGATAAATACAAAAACTACTGGACGTTATTAAAAAGTTTTACCATTAGAATGCCACGTTATCACTGAAGTGACACAGGCTATATTTTAACGGGAGAAAACGGAACAGCCAAAATCGTGTAATCCACGGGTGATGCTGCGAGTGGGAAGCTATCCAATGACGAATTCAAATTGTTCCATTTAAAACAATTATTGTTCTTCTGTTGTCGGAAAATCAAGTTTCTCTTTAATCGAACGTTAACTTTCGTCCTTGTTAGTGACTGATTTTATAAGTTTACGAGTATGTACCAGTATTTCAACTTGGCTAAAGTGCAGGAAACGGGTCATGGCGTACGATAACGAGCCAGGAACCAGTGATGAAATATTATTTGAGTAGTGTAGGGTAATGAGTTCAACTAACTTCTCAGTGTATATGTACAAGTTAATGGCGTGCCGGATAATTAATCAAAGGAAAATATGATTTCATGAAATGTATTTTATTTGTGCGAATATAAACGAGGTCACAGGGAAAAAATATTAAAATCCAGCAATAATGGTATCATAAATAAAAAAAATACGAAACGTAGGCCGTTGAATAGTAAGTAGGGGCGATTACTGCACATTCTATTGAAACGGCGCCAGCCCGGTAGCTGGACTAACAATTGATCGGTTATATTATTATGTAAGAAGAATCTAGAGCGCAGCTTCATGGAAATTTAATTTAGTAAAAAATTCAGTCTGATGTAGAAAGACTACAACTAGATTGATATAAGTTAGAAGGATTTAAATAACAAGGCATTCTTGCTGATTTGTGATTCGAATTATTCATTAAGCATTGTTTCAAATTTACAATGAATGGTTTTTCCGCTACCTGTTAATGTCGTAAAAAATATATTTTGTTCAAAGTTTTTGTATTCTTGGCTTAAATTTCATTTTTATTTTAGTGTGATTATTTAAACGACTTCAAAATAATTAAAAGAAAACAAAAAACCCGCCTGCGTAAAAACGGAAAGAGCAAAGTCAACATTTTTTAAACTTTCTTATTGTATTTCTTTATTATTATTACGGTAATAATAATCATAATATACATTTTTGAAATCCTTGTATTGAGCCCTTTAATTTGATACCCATACTATAGTATTCTAAAAAAAATTGATTTCTTCATTAACTACAATGGCTTCGCACAGCCGCCATGTTTGTTTTTTTTTAATGTCACCTATCTAAGAACACTTGGGCTGCTAAGACAAATCTAACGATATATCAATTATGCAAATCCGTTCAGCGGTTCTAGAGAAATGAGGTAATTAAGAATATTACATACATACATACATACAAGATACGCGCGAAAAACATAACCCTTCCTTGGCAGTCGGGTAAAAAGGAGGAGGTTACTCAATTCGACCGTATATATTATATAGGTATATTTTTTATGTATGTTGGGGGATAACTTCGTCGTTTATGAACCGATTTTGATCATTCTTTTTTTGTTGGAAAGGAGATATCCCAAGGGACCATACCATGATAAAGAAACCAGGATCTGATGATGGAATCTCAGATAAATCGAGCGAAACCCTCGAAAATCGTAGTGACGACTAGTGCGTTAGTTAATTATTATTTTCGTTTACTTACGTTGTCGATGTAACTTTTTTTTTTGTTTGCTAGCAAACACAATTATTCTTTTCGCAACATGAAGTAATTATCGGGCTTAGAGCGTCCAAATCAGATTCTATACGATATTTCAAAATGTGGTGGCAAAATCCAAACTTTGATGATATCATCGTTGGTGATTCACAAGATTCTTTTATAACGCAATCATTTGTATTACGCTTAAGGTGATAATATAAAGACATATGAAATCCGGACAAATGATATACGGATATATACGTAAACAGTTCGGTGTCACTGTACCTATCATATTAAACTTAGTATTAAAGATAAAATAATTTTTTTTAACCGACTTCCAAAAAAGGAGGAGGTTCTCAATTCGACACGTATGTTTTTTTTTTTATGTATGTTAGCTCAGAACTTTTGAATGGGTGGACCGATTTCGATCAATTTTGTTTTAATTGAAAGGTGTTGCGTGTCATGTGGTCCCATTTTAATTTAATTGAGATCTGACAAGTACTTTTAGAGTTATATCTAATAATGCGTATTTACGTGACTACTTTTTCGTCGACCTACGTTATATTATACCGCATAACTTTTTACTCGGTGTACCGATTTCGATGATTCTTACTTTAATCGAAAGCTAATACTTGTTTTGTAGTCTTATTTAAATTATATCGAAAACTGATTACAACTTTTTAAGTAATCTTTAATAGCGCGTATTTACTTGACTATTTTTTCGTCTTATTACGTTGTATTACTTGTCGATGTAATTGAAGTCGGTTTTTTTTCGTTTGCGAGCAAACACAATTATTTTAAATAATATCACGAATTAAAATATTCTAAAAAGCTTTAAATCTTATTTAGTTTTATTTATATCAAGCATAATAAATAATACATATTCTGTAAATTAAAGAGTATCTATCTATTAATTATATTCAATTAAATACCCTCTTCTCGTACAGTAGGTACTCAATATACGTACATAGGTAAAATTACCAAAATTATACCTACATAAATTTTTATCTCCGTCTGAAATATTTAAGTTTCTTAAACATGGGAATTAATTCAAATTAAGCAAAATATGAATATAATTTACTCAAGAATAATTTTTGAGTATATTATAAATTCCTAAGAACAATAGCATTGACGTCATATTTAATTACCTAATTGTTATTTGACTCCTTTTTTAACTTAGTATCCTTTTGTAATGATTACATATCAGTTTAAATATTACGAAAAATACAATTAAATGCACGGTTTGACTGCAACACTACACTACTTACAAGCTTTATTATATTTACTCGTAGGTAACTCCTTAGTTTGTACGAACTGACAGTTACACATACTTAAACTGAAACTAAACGCTGACGGATGAACTAGGTAGTGAAGGAATGAATTTAGTAAAACTGTAGTTCATTGTATAAATAACCTTTTTGTTAGTTTTGTCAGGATTTCGTAGTAACGTTACGAAACCTCTGAAATCAACTTTTTAGTTTAAAACATTAAATAATATTATGTTTCTTCCCCAGTTCTGGCAAGGAGCACGCTAAGTGAGTGCGGTGGCGTGGGCAGCTGTCCCACGCTGTCCAATATAAGCCTGGGAGCCGTGGAGATGGTGCAGGAGGGTGAGAGTGCGGGTGACGGGCTCATCGCGCCACGCCGTATTCAAAATCCCGTCCTCGAAAATCCACTGCGAATGGATTTGCATAGAGAGTTAATGTTTAATCAGAAAATGTAAGTAACACGTACCCGACACTATCAGTTAACGATAGTTTTAAATGGCATTTACGATATATTATCTAAACAACGTGATAATTTTAACGTAAAAAAGAACACATTTATAGTAAAAATATATGTACAATAAAGATGAGAATATTTACAGTGAAATACAATAAATATTATCACATATACTACTTTATAAAGTACATTTCACCTTTATAAAATTACTGTGGTAGGCGGCGTAGGCTAATTCGGCGTAGTTCTGTTTTACATTCAGATACTTAAAAAGAAATGTGAGGATATATTATACTGGTTTAAAACTTTCATGGCTCTACCCATTTTATTTCATAGCGGCATTTCACATTTTTGATAATAATCTTATTTCCTTTGAACATCGCTTGAAATATCTAAAAAGACATTAAGATTAGATGTATGCTATGCCCATACAAATAAATAATTCCAAGATTAAGAAATATAAAGTGAAGGATATTATGTCATGTGTGTGTATGAGCGTGTAGGAAAACAGCCTTTTTATCTACGAACATTCCAGAAGATCAAGATAACTTTTAATCGACTCATTAGTCCATACGTTTCTGTAATTATCATTTACAGAAACAAAGTTTTTTAATACTGCTATAGAGACACGAAATTAAAAATCGGTCAAGTGCGAGTCGGACTCGCGCACGAATGGTTCCGTACCATTGACTAGGTAAACAACAGTAAGTACATTGATTTTAATATCGGGCAAAAAGCGGCTAAAAATCACTTTTGTTGTATGAGAGCAAAAATAGGCAAAAATGACGTTTTTTGTATGGGAGCCCCCCTTAAATATTAATTTTATTTTAATTTTATTATTTATTATTAAAGTAAAAATACAACTGAGTATTTTGTGAATATTTCAAGTGCCTACCTGTAGCCATTATTGATATCGAGCAAAAAAGGGCAAGAAAATCGCGTTTGTTGTATGGGAGCCCCCCTTAAATATTTATTTTATTTTGTTTTTAGTATTTGTTGTTATAGCGGCAACAGAAATACATAATTTGTGAAAATTTCAACTGTCTAGCTATCGCCGTTCTTGAGATACAGCCTGGTGACAGACGGACGGACGGACGGACAGCGAAGTCTTAGTAATAGGATCCCGTTTTTACCCTTTGGGTACGGAACCCTAATATTACTTTCATTAGATGACGTTAAGTCATAGCTGACATATTATGCACACATACTTAACGGATTAGATAGAATCACTTACTCTACGACGTTGTGTTTTTTGCCTAATATTAAACAAAGCATAAAGATATAATATTTTAACATAAATTAAATCTAGGAAGTCATTTTTAAAAATTTAATTTATTCGTATAAAAGACTACTTTATAATCATAAATTTAAAAAAAATAAATTGAAAGAACGAGTAGATTATATCTACTGCATTATATTTAATCAAGACAATTCGAGCAGTTTTACACGTGTTTAAATTACAGCTCTTTGTTTTTTTTTCTGATTTTTCAGCAACAGTAAAGAGGATTTCCAACGCGAAAAAGAATCTTAAGTCATTGTAGTAGACCTCGAGATTATCGCTTTCAAACGAAAACCACTTCAGCTTAATAATATCAATATAGATATACAAAAAGAGCTGAATATCAGAGGAGCTAGCCATTTGTCGCCTCAAGACGTTGAGAGTACCTACTGTCTGACGCTGACGTCTTTGTCCATTGTAACGCCCTTCTAAAAGCACTTCGTGTCTCTTGAGAAGGTTCTTCTGAGATCGCAAGGTGACACGAGCTTGTTATATCTTTTTTAAAAGAAGGAAACCTTAGCTTTGCAAACATTACACGAAAATACGAAAATATATTACGCGTAATACGTTCTCGCAAATAGTCGTTAATCACAATAATTGTGGTATTTTTTAAGTAGTGGATAATTAGCGAAGCATAGCGTAATATTGCTAGTCTTTAGATATCTATACTAATATAATAAAGCTGAAGAGTTTGTTTGATTGTTTGTTTGTTTGTTTGTTTGTTTGTTTGTTTGTTTGTTTGAACGCGCTAATCTCAGGATCTACTGGTCCGATTTGAAAAATTCTTTCAGTGTTAGATAGCACATTTATCGAGGAAGGCTATAGGCTATACATCATGACGCTAAGACCAATAGGAGCGGAGTCCACGCCGACGAAGTCGCGCGCAGAAGCTAGTAAAAAATATATGCGCTGTTATCAATGAATTTATATGAATAAAATGGCGATGATCATGACGATGGTGTGATAGTTCGTTGACTCTTTGGCAAAGTGGACACAGAAATTACTTTTGCGCTAACAGTAGCAGCTTCGATCTTCCATTTAACAAATATTTATACCGGCCAAATATGTTTTCTCGTGGCCTGGGCGTTTGTGTTTATGTTGTGAGAGTTTCCGGCCACACAGTATTCGCACCGGGGGCCGGCCGTTGAGAGTGATTAGTTTGTTAATTTTATTTATGAGAAATTGTCGTGTAAATTATGTTTCTTATTAATAGAGTCGTCGATATAAATGCGTAACTCGGAGAATTTCGTCACGTCCGTCTGTCCCTCGGTCACACTGTTTTATTTAATTGCTCTAGTTTTTAATGAATCTGCTAGTAATTATGTAAACAGCGATTAGGTGATGTAATGCTTTTAAATTTTATTTTACCAAAATAACAGAAAATTATTAGCATGACACTTTTTTAAGACTAAGTTATTTTAATCGTATTTTTAACGATTTATGAATATGAATTAAGTAAAATAAAATGATAAATTATATTTACGATTCAGCCTGTAACATTCCAATGCTTGGCATAGACCTCTATCTCCATATAGTAAATTATAGTAGAAGTATTGGAGCTCAATCCACCATGCTGCTCTACTGCGGGTTGGCGGATATATTGCCTACTATGCATAAAAATCGCTATCAGGTTTTTATGATAACAACCATGACCGACATCTTAACGTGCTCTTCGTTGCTCGGTGAGGTTACCCACAAGGACGTCTGCTTTGTTGATATCTATTAAAATCGGAAGCAAATATTTGTATAATTATACAAATATTACCATAATATATATTTTTATGTGTGTTCGCGGATAACTTCGTCGCTTATGAACCGATTTTTCCGCAGATTAAAATGCCTAAAATGACTGGACTATTGACGTTGTTTCAAAATTAAAGCCGTCATATATATGTATATAGTTTTAAGAATTAATTAATTTACAAAATCAAAAGCAATAATAATTTTTTTAGTTGATGATGCCGGTAGAGCAAGCAATCTTCTATAAAATATAAATGTGGAGTTATTGTGAGGTTTTTTCTAAAGAGATTTTTCCCTTTTTAGAAAAAACCTCACAGAACCTCACACAAAAACATCTTAACCTTAGCTTACTAATATATATGATAAAGGTTTATGTATAAATATTAAATATTTTATCGGTCGTTAGACATATGTCAATCGTACTGCATCAGATAAAATCGGCGAAGTTTAACTGACATGCATCTCTACTGGTTTTATAAAAGGGCTATTTCAGTCAAGGGCGGTACAAACAATTTGCGCAATAGATTTTATCAGCAAACCTTGTAAGTTATCTTGATGTAAAAACAAAGTAGGTATGTCCGATAGTCCGATTACAGAAAAATAAAACAAACAAAGTTTGATTTTTCATTTACAATATTCAGTTTAGATTGACGTAAAATTATATAAAGCATAAATCTTCAATTTTTTATTTATACAACTAGGTCGTCAAACAAGGCTATGGCTCATCTGATGTGCCTACGTACTTACGTACCTACGTACTCGTAAGTGGTTACCGTAGCCCAGTGTTTGTCAACCTTTTTCATGATGCGACCCCCCTGGTATGAAAAAATATTTCGCGACCTCAAAGAACATAAAAATAACTGACGTATCCTACATCGCGATATCAAAGATATCAATATTTAATCTTTTTAATCTTTATTATTATTATTTTTTACTAAAGTTCTCTCGACCTCTGACGACCCCCTTCCGAAGCTTTTCCGAACCCACAGGTTGAAAAACACTGCCGTAGCCTATAGACGCCTGCAATACTAGAAGCATCGCAAGCGCGTTGCCAATCCTAACCCTAACAGCTCTGTCTGACCACTTTACTCACTAAACTACTTCAACACAACACTAGTTGAGAGCAGTGTTATTTAGCTGTGATCTTCTGTAAGGTTGAGGCACTTCTCCAGACAGGCTCCAGATTATGAGAAAATCCACACATATACAGCCCTTAGCTTTTGATTTTCGTTAGGTTTACTCGTTTACCCCAACATTAGAAATTCTCTTATAATTTTTTTAACTCTATCTGGAAAACTCGCTATGGTTTTTATTACATTCTGCTTAAAATAAGTGACTAAAGACAAATGTTGAAATTATAGTAGAGTAAATATTTAATATTTACCCATAATGCTCACATAAGAACACCTAGGTAACCAAACAATGGTATGGATGAATTTTAAAGTTTCAAGCTCTCTTCATCATAAATATTAACAGTTGTTTAGCGGTTTAGTCATAAAACATTTATTACACATAGTCAGACTGACAGGATACTTACATTTCACCATAATCATAGCGAAGCTATAAATAAGATAAATGCGTTCGCCTTATAACTAATATAGGTACATACTTATTATAGCTGACTACGCAAACGTTGTTTTGCCATATATGTTATTAACCCCTTTAACCCCCCCCCCCCCTCTTATAACTTAGGGGTATGAAAAATATATGTTGGCCGATTGTCAGACCTACCCGATATGCACACAAAATTTCATAAAAATCGGTCCAGTCGTTTCAGAGGAGTATTTTAACTAACATTGTGACACGAGAATTTTATATATAAGATAAATGTAATATAATTATGTTACATAAACACTTTGATTGTACGGGATTTACTGCGATTATCATTTTGAATTTCCTGATTCTTCTAGTCGAGTCGTCTATTTTTCGAGTTTCTTCGACGTTGCAGATACCGAAATATTGGCAGTTTCAAAATGACGATTGAAGTAAGTCCCGTACAATCATGTGCTTATAGTTAGTGTGAAATCTTAAAAATTTATATGATATACATAACAAAACATATGCATTTTATATACTATATTTTTGCAAGATGTCTTTAATATCTGCAGAAATAAGTTTTTGTCAGTGTATTATCTGGATTCCTACGCACAGGTGCGCGACATCCTGTTCTCATCTCATCTCAGTGTCGAACATCTGTCCGTAAAACAGTATTGATGATGTGCGTTATTCCTAGATACAAAACGAATATAACAAAAAGTCAAAACGCCATGTGTAAGCGACAACATGTTTTGTAACTCGCCAAATGCGTTTATTTGTATTAATGGCAATTTGAAATATGAATAAACTTATTTTACATCTCTCATGTTCGGTAAGTAGGTTCTTATTACCTCCAAATGGGGCTTGTAGGTGACTCATTACCGCTCTAGGGTAATAATGTAGATAGAAACGCCCTAGGGCGGTAAGTAATTAAAAAAAAAACACTTCTTTCTTTCAAAAAGTTCGCGTACATCTAACCATCATACTGGCAATAGACATCATCATGCATTCAGATTCAGCCCAATGACCAAAGAGGTCGCTTTGCTATTCAGCCTTGTCTTCGTGTGAGTATATTAGTCATCAATTTTAAATATCGAACGACGAAGCTCAATTTGAAAATTTTTCTCATTTCACTATAAATTTCAACAAATAAAATGTTTTATTCTTGTAAATCCGGTTTTTCTCTACTTACCTCACAATCGAGATGTAAATTAGAATAGTTATCTCGGGTGTAAACATCAATTGCACCCTCGAACTATAGGCGCCCTCGCTGCGCTCGTGCGCCTAAATATCTCGGGCTGCAATTGATGCCTTACAGCCCTTGGCTACTAATCTACTAAAATTTAGTTTTATAAGCTGAAATGAAAGAATACTTATAATTTAATTTCGTTCTACATTTGTCATTAATATTATTAATAATGCTTAGTATTATTTAAATTTATATTCAATATCAATTCAATGTGAAAATAGTATTTTTTCTACGCATTGTATTATCTACTAGCTGCTGCCCGCGACGTCGTCTGCGTGCGTTCACTGCTCGTTCCCCGTAGGTGATAGCGTGATAATATGTAGCCTATGTTCTGACCCGACTTCTTAATAATATTCGTGCCAAATTTGAAGTAAATCCATGGAGTACTTTTTGAGTTTATCCCGGACATACATTTGAAGAAATAAAGGTTCACTGCTCATTCCCCGTAGGTGATAGCGTGATAATATATAGCCTATGTTCTGACCCGACTTCTTAACAATATTCGTGCCAAATTTTAAGTAAATCCATGCAGTACTTTTTGAGTTTATCCCGGACATACATACAGACAAACAGACAAACAGACAAACAGACAAAAATTCTAAAAACTATATTTTTGGCTTCGGTATCGATTGTAGATCACACCCCAAGTATTCTTTTAAAAAAATATTCAATGTACAGTTTTGACTTTTCTACCATTTTATTATATGTATAGATAATCTAACTACTATTTAATCTCGATCGAATAAAGTTATCTTAATCCCTTAAAATGACCACGTGTTGACTAGGCTTATGCGAAATATACGTATGAGAGATTACTGTATAAATTCTGGCTTATTCACTCAGCCTGTTGATTTAGTCTATTTCCCAGTCATTTGAGTTTGTCGAGCTCGCCCGTCAGTGATTTCCGCGTCGCCCGCCGACGCTACGGAAGGAAGTAATTCTACCAACGGGAACGGCATTTCATATTACCGACTGTAATCCTTCAAAGAAACAATAAATGCTCAAAGCCTATGTTGACATTCGTATCGGTATCGTAGTCGTATGAATATAAAGGCAAGCGTTACGTTTTAATTACAGTAGTCTGGTGATAACTATTTATCTTTTCCTCTTTTAGGTTTTAATCGTGTTCTTAGTTGAATTTGTTAGCGGCGTAGAAAGTGGCGTAATACGTAGTAATACTTTATGTAGGAATTCACCATAAATACGAGTAATCGTACTACATTTCCTTATTTCACGTACATAAGCACCGGTGCCAGACATATTTACGATACCAATACTAGTTTCGTGCTTCGAAGAATACGCTGATTGCGTCTTAGATTTAGTTAGCAATATGTATTTCAGGCGGCCTATATTTAATGTTTCGAACAGAAGCTTCATTTAAACCGTAAGAGATTCTAATATAGTTAGCGATGTTCCGTAAAGTCGACGGCAATTAGCTGAAATTGAATCCCGTTGATGAGACTGGTAATGGCGTGGAAATTTCATTTTAGCATTCGTCGGATCCATATTTCAAAAATGTTATTCAAAAACAGGAATAGTTTAGAATTCTCTGTGTATTAATAACAGGAGCCAAAAGTACTAAAGTTTCAACACCTACTCGTACAAAATAAATAATTATTCTGAAACCACATCAAATGTACTGCCGGTACGCGAACGTGCCTTTATAATAAACATGTGGTTTTAGATATTCGATATTGACGCTAAGTTATCCTTTGGGTGGTGCAGGATCGCCGGGTAATTTGTGAAGTAATGGTAAACACTCGGCCATAAGCGTTCTATGAACGGATTTGTGTAATGGTTCCAAAACTTGCATTGAGTCACTGTTACGAATAAATAAGTTAACCTTCGTTTAACGTTGCTATACGGAATTATAATGTATCGTGACGTATATCGCGTATGAATTAATGTGAGAAATCTTGTTGTGATGCCTACCTTGAAAGGTTTCAATATTTCAAATAAATACTACGTTCTATCTAACCTTTTGAGCTGGAAACCGTAAAAGATCTATCTAATAGTAGATACAATGCGATAAGAATAACATCCGAGGTTGATGACTATTAACATTACTATTGCCTATTTATTTATATAATACTCAACATACCTATTGCTTAAATTGCCAAAAATAACTTATTTTAACATCTATAGTCTAATGCAGGAATGAGTAACCTTTTTTTACTAGAGGGCAGCAAAATTTTATAAAATTGATATTCGGGCCAAAAGCACAGAATGTAGGAAAATAATAAGACTTGAGGATACAAGTATGTATTGAATTTTTAGCCTCTAATGTAAACAAAGTAAGCGCAATAAATAAACTATCCGCATCCCAATCGGGACAGCTGTGCAACAAAACAATTCAACTCCTTGACGTCACGCCACTAAATAGTCCACATATGCAGGTAGTGCGCGTGGGAAAGCTATGAAGGAATTGTAGTTAAATAAAATACCCACTGTCATTCGAGTGAGTCATATGCCAATTACTTTAGTAATTTTAATAAATGTCCAATTAATTTTATTAAGAGGGATTAAATGTGGGAATAATTTTAGCAGTTAATGTAATCTTTTAAAGTAAAAAAGTAGGATCAGGTTAAAAACAGTCATAGTTTAAGAATAGATTCGAATTACAAAGCTAGCATATCTGTAAATCATGCTACAAACAATGCATAAAGATAAAAAAATTGAGACATGCTAGAATCTCGCTGGAGTACAAGGTCGTGAAATAATTACTCTACGCCGCCGTGGTGATACTTGTACGAATGAAAATAAAAAATCTTTAAAAATAAAATATCACTTGTAATACTTGTATCAATACACTTATCTCAGTAATATCTTAAGATACCATAGATATCTGTCAATTTGATGTCACCTTGAACATAATCAATATTGAGACTGATGGTGTTGCTACAAAATAATTTTCTCAAAGCTTTCGATTGAAACAATATTTTTAATCAATATACAGTTTCAAGTACAGATAAGATAGATTTACAAATATCAATTGTAGGAATACAAAAGTACATAACAGTCAGGTATGACTGCTTGAATTCGTTCAAAACCTTTACCGATAGCAACATAACTTCGTCTACGGTTTCCAGGTAGGCAGGTAATCAAAATATTTCAACGCGTAACTGGAAATGTATCGTTTAAAAAAAATCTTGAGCTTGTAGGCTCCACATTTCTTTACGGATAATTGGATATGTTACCCAATATTTGATTGATTCATGTTATCAAATGTATTTATTTGATTACGTTGGGTGTTTACGTTATTTTTAAAACTACGTGATCATGATCGTTCGTGATTTTAAATGAATATAGAACGGTCTTCGGTATAATGACACTTATCGTACGAAGTCAACATTACCTTATATGGTAGTGGAAAACAAAATTGATAAGATTATACGTATCAACTCGGTCTGTTATCAACTTGTCGGTCTGTAGCCTATTACAGAATAGGAACATGTACTCACATTAGCTCACACACACACATAGATAAAAACACTGATGATTTTTTATTAGTATTTAAAACTTATCACCGTAAAATCTGTAGCTGAATGATAACAAATATTGAGCACTAGCTTCTGCGCGCGACTTCGTCGGCGTGGAATAGGACCAATTCTATCATCATACATGATTTGTGTCGTTTACGCAGCGGAAGCTCTCAAAAGGAAAAAAACCCAATTTTGAAACATCCTTCATTGGTGCTACGCTTCTTTTGGTCTTAGCGTGATGATACATAGCCTATAGCCTTCCTCGATAAATGGGCTATCTAACACTGAAATAATTTTTCAAATCGGACCAGTAGATCCTGAGATTAGCGCGTTCAAACAAACAAACAAATAAACAAACAATCAATCAAACAAACAAACTCTTCAGCTTTATTATATTAGTATATATATATATATATATATTATATAAACAATAATACAAATAAATAAAATTGGAGTGTCTGTTTGTAATATTAAAATAACTGCTTTTTAGTACATAAATACATATGCATGTATACACGGTACATATACCTACCAAAATAACAGTTTTTTTCCAATTTTTTTCTGTCTGTCTGTCTGTCTGTTAGTTCCGGCTAATTTCTGAAACGGCTGGACCGATTTCGACGTGACTTTCACTGGCAGATAGCTGATGTAATAAAGAGTAACTTAGGCTGCTTTTATTTTACAAATTAATTGTTTACTTCATAACTGCGAACTGAACAATAACTTTTTGTTAAATTCCACGCGGACTAAGTCGCGGGCACAGCTAGTTCTATAATATAATATGAAATTCTTATCTTTAAACATATCCATATTTTTTTCCAATTTTTTAATATTGAATGATAATAAGTAATACATTATTATCTGTTACAGAGGCAAAAATGTTCTCAATCAAAAGAGCGAACTTCAAAAGGCGCTATCGAAACACAAAGAGAAGCAGCTTATGAATCAAATAAAAGACCACAAAGAAACACCAGGTAAACTTAATGTATATTTTATTTACTAAACACATTAGTTATGTTAGTCATAAAGTGAGGTCAAGTATGACAATTAAAATTAATATTCTTTTTAAAAGTAGTCACCAATATTTACATCATGTAGGAGAGCTGTTAACGTTCTAGGACTTCTATTACAAGTGGTATTACATACTTACATTTCATCGCATTATACGATACAATCGCTTCAGTACATACCGATTAGGCTTATTTATAATCTGCAATCAGAAAATATATAAGGGGATATATACCCATATGAAACTGTTTGATTATATAACAATTATTCATTATACTTATATAAGGTATTCGTAAATTGATTTGTAAAACAAACTTTATACAGCCACTCTGGTGTAGTGGTGTGTGTAGTCGGAATGGATATTTGTATTTGTACAAATATATTTTTTTCTGGTTTAGATTTCTGTCCTTGTGGGTTTCCCCGCCGACCCTCGAAGAGTACGTTAAGTAGTCGATCCCGGTTGTTATCATATACATCTGATAGCGATTGTTACTCAAAGTATGGAATATAAGTATTAAGATTTAAACTTTGTTTATATAATATTATCATTCATATTTTTAAAGTTCTGTACCCAAAGGTTTTTAACGGATTTCTTCTACGATTACGAAGTATGTCAGCTATCACTGGTTTGTCATCGGAACCATTCACAAATAGAGGCTCTTAACATTTAAAATTTAAATTTTACGAAAAAGTTTTTATAACATAACATACGTAAACCTAATTATAAATTAATTAAATATTTTACGGTACTACGGACCCTTCTTGTACGTATCGTATCGTGCCACTCTTACCTACGTTGTTTTACCCGTATTAAATAGTTAATTATATTTATTGATATTATAGATTGACTTTGTACCATTTGTTCCAATCGTCTGACTCATAGTCATAGCCTTATGGTTTAATAGTGTATGATTCTTTTTTTTTTTCTAAACAGACTTCTTGAAAAATTATAAAATGAAAACAAACAAACACATCATAAACTTTAAGTATATTACATCAATAATTACCTAAATTTTTTTAAGATTAACAAATTATTATTTTTTTTATAAAATACACACATACCTAGTATACAATATACTTTTACAGTATATTGCGAAAATGCAATTATATTTTAGCAGCCCTAATGTACTATTTCGATATGTGAAATTTGATAGGAGCGACCGAGTTCTGGAAACGCTTTATCCGGTTGAACTGCATTTCCTATATACGAGTACATATTATGCACAAGCAGCATTATGTAGTAAAATAATTATTTTTATGAATTTAGTTAAATGTTATGAAGTGAGTTTTTAGGTATCAATTATTAAATAGTATAGTAATATTGAATATGCACAGCGCAGCGGGATGTTTGCTGTTAATCATTTTGAGTTCCCGATATTTTGTCACAGGTGACCATGTGACTTAAAAAACTCTTTTTTACGTGTAGTGTTGAAAAATAATAACCAGAAATGATTTTAATAAAGACATTCTAAAATCAACATCGTAAAATGTTGCTTTGAATTGGGTTAGAATTAGTTTAGGAAGATTTAAGTATGATTAGTACATTTTTTTGCCAGCTACTTATTGCTTCATAACCACATTGATCGCAGAATATTTTTTGCGCATAAATAATATTGCTGATGCTACTTTAAAATGACAAAATCACATCACTATCTCGATCTCTAGTAAACTCGACGGCAAAAACAGCACCTATTGTTTTTACTACACAATCTTATGATAAAATTGAACAAAAGAAAAAATAATAGTGTAAGTTACATTATTATTTTTTCTTTTGTTCATTTTTATCATAGTATTGTAAAATATATGTCATTTTTTACTTTCTTACACTTTATATTTTTGTTGCGGAATCTGTAAATAATCGTATATAATTATCAAGTAAATAAAGATTACAATACTTAAATAGCATAGTTTAATTATGCAATTTCAACACTTCACAGTTAATTAAAATTAATGATTTGCTCAAACAATGTCCGTACTTTACTTTCAAAGTGTGCCATTGTCGCGTACTGACGATGCGATAAAATGTTGACTTGTTTTCTTTCACAAATGTCGTAATGGTGTAATGCTGACAAACATAACCTATAAACCGACACAACGTAACATTTAAGGTTCGCTTTTTATTAACTTTGTTGAATCCGACTTCTGTTTATGATGCTAGTGACGAAATCTACACACAAGACGATGAAATCTTGTTTCGAGTGTCACTCGTAACACTCAATTTCAAGCACCAACAACCAAGTGCTAAACTGCTAACATAGTTGAATACTACTCACACTGCCTGAATCACCTGGTCACAACGAATCACGTCTACTAATAATTGTGTTTGCTTGCAAACGAAAAAAACCGACTTCAATTACATCGACAAGTAATACAACGTAATAAGACGAAAAAATAGTCAAGTAAATACGCGCTATTAAAGATTACTTAAAAAGTTGTTATCAGATCTCGATCTAATTTCACGAAGACTACATGACAAGTATTAGCTTTCGATTAAAGTAAGAATCATCGAAATCGGTACACCGAGTAAAAAGTTATGCGGTATAATACAACGTAGGTCGACGAAAAAGTAGTCAAGTAAATACGCATTATTAGATATAACTCTAAAAGTACTTGTCAGATCTTAATTTTAAAAAAATGGGACCACATGACACGCAACACCTTTCAATTAAAACAAAATTGATCGAAATCGGTCCACCCAGTCAAAAGTTCTGAGCTAACATACATAAAAAAAAATACAGTCGAATTGAGAACCTCCTCCTTTTTTGGAAGTCGGTTAAAAATGACATACAATTCAGCCTGTAAAATCCCACTGCTGGGCTATAGGCATCTTTCTCCGTGTAGGAGACAGGGTTTCAGGTTGGTGGGTATATTCCCTACAATGAGTAGGTAACGATCGCTATCAGGTGTTTATGATAACAACCGGGACAGACAGCTTGACAAGCTCTCCGAGGTACAAATCTTTGTGTAAACACAAATGTCCACAGCTCCACACTGAGCGAGAATCAAACCCGCGACTGCCGGTGTTTAGGCGGCCTACACATCATAACCACCATTACACCAGAGCGGACGTCATAGATGAATAATGAAAATGAAATAGAAATCATTTATTTCATCTAATGGTGGCGAGATGACTTGACCATATAACTTTTTTACAAGTCCTGAGTCCAGGCTTCTTGTTTGACAGCTTAATATTTCACCACGTTAGCCGCGAGTATCACTTTTTTCCTCGCATATTTGGCGGCCGCTATCCGGTTATTTGGTGCACCGTGCAGGTGCATCGGACGTTCACCCCGTCAATCATTACTTTTAGGGTTGTCACTTAATTATTTAGTAGACTATTTGTTACCCTGATTTTAAAAGTATAATATTTTAAAGTTGTGGTATTTTTACAAAATCTTAATATTAGAATTGAGTAAAAAACACGATTGTTAAATTGTATGTATTTGATTATGTGATTGCAATAATTATGTACATACAACGGTTTCATGTAAATGAATTGTTAACACGAACTTGACTGTTAAATGTTTGGTGCTATCGTGTGTAAAAATTGATTTCTATTAATATTACAAATTTAACAGTTGGTTGCAACACCTTATTTTATCATAGCTGTAATAATTCTAACAAAAATAATTCTAACAAATTTTTTAAAAGATAAATAATAATACTAAATAATAATTATTTTAGTAGAGCCACATATTTAATTTAATTTAATTTAATATGTAAACAAAAATATATGTATCTATTAATTTGAAAATTATTTTATTAAATTCTACTGTTATTTACGTTTAATAGACATCAGAAGTAATAGTGAGTTATTACCGAGGTTGAGTTATAGCAATTTCCTTAATTGACCCTGGCCCTAACGTCAATGACCATGGTTAAATGAAAGTGAAATTGCTATGTGCTAACTCGTTCCTATCTTCCAATTGGCGGATTGTCAGAGAAATTAGCGCACCTGCATAATTTACTTCAAATATAAAGTGCATGTAAATTGTTTCTAAAGGAAATTCTATCGGCAGAAATAATAAAGCGTTTAAATGAAATGATGTTATTCTAGTACCTATTGTTTACTTTTGCTTTTACATTTTTTTACTTTGTTAAATAAAATTAAAATTTTTTTTCAACTTCAAAAGTTATTAAGACAATGGAGCATAACTCTTCTGCTTACAATTTATTGTTTGTTTTTAGTCATTTTTATTTTATTTTATGAAAAGCCGCTATAAATATCACAATTATTAAGTTGGTCACTAACTCTCACTGTTTTAATTGAATGTTACATTAAAATGAAAAAAAAATCTTAATAGCTATAAACAGATGTATATCAATAAAATTATTTATAGAAGATATCGTTATGGTATTAATAGTTATCTATTAATATTCGTTTTAAGCAGAGTATAGTACATACTTAACAATTAAGTACTTAATAATAAGAAAAAAAAACATTCAACTGTCGTCCTAAAATTTTTAATTTACTTAATTTGTGTATTAAAAATAATTTTCGCTCTGAAATCGTCAGTTAATTATATATGTATATGCAGCGGATTGTAGAGATTATGTTACAGTCCAAGCTTACCTAACAAGTTTTCAAGGTCAATGTAAAATTTTCGTGTTATTGTCTCTATCTACACAAGACTAAATACAATTATTTTGAGATTTTGCAACTAATTAAAGTTTTAAAATATCAAGATACAAAAATATTTTAAAATTGTGGCGAAATAATAAATGTGATCTTGTTCGAAAGGAAATGAGTAGGTAAATGAATGTTATGTTTGCAAAATAATTCTCTTAAATATCGTTTAACATAATTTATGCCATCTTAAACAATTAAATCGAAGGCTGGAAATGTAATATCTTGCAAGGTCGACCTTGGTACGTTTAATTACCATTAATTTAGATAGTAAAAGATGTTACTGTTCTACTTTTGGTCGCAAATAAGATAAAAATAGCAATTTTCGCGTTAACCGTTTCCTATGTATATATATAATATGTATGCATATATGTGTAACTTTTTAAATCTAAAATGGAACACATGTAATTACATATATCACAAACATTATTTGCCATGTTACTAAATTAAGTACTTTCTTTTTTGTATACTGTTGCAGTATATTAGTTTATACAAAGAATATGTTTTTATATGTACAGACTTGTTCGTGATCCAATAAGTAGATAATATAAATAAATAGTAGAACCTTATTTGTATAATGGTACCTATTATTGACGGGGTCTTCTAGCAGTATTGAAGCGTAATATTTTTTACGTTATACCCGTAGACTTATTCTCATACAAATATATATAGAATATTTTTTCAATATATATTTTGATATATATGTTCCTGTTGGTGAGTAAGGTGACCAGAGCTCCTGGGGGGATTGGGCATAGGGTCGGCAATGCGCGTGCGATGCTTCAGGTGTTGCAGGCGTCTATAGGCTACGGTCTTACCATCAGGTGAGCCGTACGCTTGTTTGCCGACCTAGTTACATAAAAAAAAATATTATGTTAATCGTACATGTTTAAATCGGATATAATGTATATATATTTCGAACAAGCGCGCTACTATAGATTACAAATACACCTTTCTGCCTCTTATTAAAATTTTTGTTAATAATTTAATTAGTATTTCTTAAAAGTAAAACCTTGCGTAAACTACTTATGTATTTCAGAATTAGAACGAGCAATCGCAGAGCGAGCGAGGCGTCTCGAACAGGCAGAACAAAATACGGAAGAAATAGAGGCCGGCACGAATCCCACGCTACAAGAGGTCCGCGCGCGCCTGCGACACGCGGCGCCCACGCCATCTCCCGCCGCCTCCGCGCACTAAACTTTATTCGCTGTTCCAAACAACATCGCGATTCATAATCATATAATTATATACATGATTCAAAAAACATTTCTATGAAAATGATTCTTGAATAATGTTATACAATGACGAACTTTATTTCGTAATAATAATTATCGTCAATATATTTCGATTATAGCGCCATCTGACATTTACAGTAAAACTTGTGACGCCATATTGTATGCTTGTTCCTGTCAATTTGTACAGATGTCGCTAGCATTACGATGGGCAAATAAAAGCAACTATTAATAATATCGCATTATATCGGTTTTCTCACAATCTGATTTCGAAAAAAATATTTATGCGAATGAGCGAGAATGTAAGAATATACTTTGATTGCAAAGATTCTAATTGTTTGATTAATTTAATTATTGTATAGTTAGATAGGCATACGGTGTTTATTGTTTGTCATTGAAACTAAGTCACTAAAAGTGTCACAAAAATAAACTTTTTTATATAGATAGTTCTATTATGTAGCGGTTATGAATTAATAATAATTATTATTATACATTATTTTCGTTTTGGTGTATTCTAGAAAAATCGATTGAAGCATATTTATCGTTTTAAAAGTATTAGTTATTGTGTTAAATATATAATTTCACGTATATCGTTGTAGGTATTGTGTTAATAATAAACCATTGACTGAGGAATCGACTGCGTGAGCTGTAACAATAAGGGTAATGTCGTCTTCAACAAGAGATAATATTTTTCTAAACTTTTTAATGTCGCAATACTAACAATTCATTGTCGTAATCATTTTAACGTTCACTATTGTTAGGCACACTTATGATTCTGTAGATTTTCATCACTATTTACCTAAGGTTATATCATCATTATACATTTTCACTATTTTTAAAAATTATAACTTATAGCGAGTAGTTAGATGTTGATAACTACATTACGGCTTAGGCTTATCGTTATAGTTTATTATAAAATTGATTATAACGTTTTTACTAAAGAAAGTAGAGATTCTTATGAAAATTAGTGAAAATTGAAATGTACACAGAATTATTCCCATACCGATTTTTAAAATGTTATCTTTCCCGTGTATCAAATAGGTGTCCAATTAATAATTTATATCGAAGTGTTCATGAAAGTGATAGAAATGATAAATATTTTTGTATTATTATGTAATACCTATAGAGCCTATTTGTGTAAAACTTCCGATACGTACGTAGTGATTTTCACGAAAAGCAATAAGAGGTCGTTTTAAGTAGAGGCTGCAATATCTTTAAAAAAATAATTATTATATATAAAGATTCATTCCGATTTTAGTTGTGTTTAATTTGTAATATTAGACATCCTTTGCCTTTTTTGTTTATGTATTTCCAAGGAAGTGTCAAGTTTAGAAGAAAATTTTTACACTTTTTCATTGCAGCATCTTCTTCGAACAACCGAAATATATAAATATTTTATGAATTTTTAATAAATTACAGAATCTCTGATACATTTTAAATCATCGATATGTAAAGTTTCCAATATACTTCCCCCATAGTTATTTAACTCTTTTTTTAAATAATAAAATACAACAACACAACACAGGTATTTCGGTCGAGTAAATTATTTCAACTAGATGTCAAGAAATAATACGTGTTCAAAATTTTCTCCCCATTGTGCCTATAAATAGAATGTTGTTTATTTTTAGAAGAGTTATATTGAGTTTTAATTGATTATTTGCAGGAAGATACCTCTCAAAAAAATCACTCGTTATTTTTTCACTTCATTCTTAACAATTGAGTTATGTTTATTATTTATATTAGGATGACTTAGTACAAAGATCGTCTTCATAATATGAAGAGGTAGCTTCGGCTTGAAAGCTGTGTGTCGTGGCCATTTTAAGTTTGATATTATGTGACTAATCTAGTATTTAAGTGATTTAATTCTTCGTAAAGTTTACAATGAAAATGTATCAAAGTTTGATAATTTACATAGAAATAATAAAAGAGTTTTAGCACTTTGGCATTTATATATAATTTTTCCTTTCCTCAAAATATCTCTACCGCAACAAAACAGATGTGCTTTATTATCCGCTATTAAGACCATTGCGAATTGATAAATATGAATATTTTAGAATTTCTGATATCTTCTAAAACAAGCAGGTTTCCTTAAAATGTTTTACTGTTCTTCACAATAACAAAACAATAAAAAAAAAATGCCTGCGCGTCTGTCTTGCATAACAGAAACTACGAGTAGGTATGTAGACACTCCGAGGACATAAATATATCTTATGTTTTAAGATTTTTTTTGTTTCATATACGTCGTCCGTTCTTAGGATAGGCAACCTAATATCTATATACGTGTCTCGCAGCCGACTGATATATGATATATGTACATGTATTTTTATTTTTATAATTGTACATAGTCACATTCACATCATACACATCGCGGACGAAATGTTCCCTAGTGTAGCTGGGGCTGACGCGGAACAAATGTCCCGCAACACGTATATGTTGCGGTAAATGTTGCGGAGCATGTTGCGGGACACTATACAACACGTATATTACGTGTCCCGCAACATGTCGCGGGACAAAATGTTCCCTAGTGGAAACGAGGCATAAGTATTAAAGTATCAGAATTAGAATAGAAAATATTAAAGATCAGAACCAGAGACAACGTTCACCCATCTATTTAATGGATGAAAATTATTTTATATTTATTACTAGCGAAGTAGCGACCCCTCTTCGCACGGTTGCAAAACTATCAGTGTTCCTCTACTATATTATGCATGTATTATTAAATCACTATTTACTAAAGAAAATTGCATCAAAATCTGTTGCGCAGTTTTAAAGATCTAAGCATACAGACAGCGGGAAAGCGAATTTGTTTTATACTATGTAATGAATTAATGATATACGAGTATAACTACAGTATACATAGAGTATGAAGCCTGTAGAAAATAAAAACGGGTTGTATTTTATTATCCCGGCATGACCCCGGCAAGAAATTCTTCAGCCAACCCGTTCGCGATTCATTTTTAATATACTAAAGTTCATCAGGTTCCTGTGTCCCCTAGCTGGGGCAGAGGGCGTCCACAGTGCATCTCCATCCCTAGCGGTCCTGAGCATCTCGCTTGATCTCACTCCAGGACTTTCCGATGGCCTTCGCTTCGTCAATTATTGTCCGCCGCCAGGTTTGTTTTGGACGGCCACGTTTGCGCTTTACTTGGGGGTTCCAGTCTAGGTACCCTAGATACTAAAGTAGTTATATAAATATAATAGTTTTATCCATTAAAAAGGAGGGTGAAAGGTGAATCGTCTCTAGTTAATACCATTGCCATTTATTACACCTGAGTTTTATTACACGAGTCTGGACTCGAAGCGGGAATCGAACCAATCCTTAAGCGGAAAACAGGGTTACTATACCAACGGGCGTTTCGTAGTTATTTACTTAAGCAAAAAGTTTGTTTGTTTGTCAAGTTTTATTGCTATTAACTATACATCTATGCAATGACTATCGGTCAAGTTTGAGGAGTTGATTGATGTTCACATAATTTAAATACTATTTAATTTGTAATTACTGTAGATGTACCGAGTAACCGCTAATCCGGCTTTATTTGTGAACGGCGATCGCAAAAAGCCTCGATTCAATCGATCGAGGACCAATACTTTACTAACTATTGTATTTCTACAAAAAACTAATCTAAGTAAATGAAAGTAAATGTAATGAATATTATCTTTATGTAAAGATAATATTTTCATTTATCATTGTTGTAAAATAACACATCTTATTGGAAAAGTTCTTTGCCGAACTTATATTAAAGTTACAACAGAACTCTTATGATTTTCCCCCTACTCTATACAAGAACAACCGCTTTGCTGCCTGTAGCCGCATAAACCATCGACGGTTTGCGGGTTCGATTCCTGCCCGGGATGGGTGTTTGTTTTTGTACAAATATTTCTTTCCGGTTTGGATATATGTTCTTGTAGGTCTCCCCACTGTGCCTCGGTGAACACGTTATGCTGTCGCCGATCGTTACTCAAAGGAGAGAACATATCCATCAACCGGCAGTGGAGCAACGTGGTGGATTAAGATCCAATCCTTCTTATACATGTGCCCAGTAGTTGGATGATACAGGCTGAATCGCGATGGTGATTGATAAGACAAGACATAGAAATTCCATTCCAGATGACGAGACAAATAGATAATTGTTTGCTTGCAAACGGAAAAAAATCAACTTCAATTACACCGTAGCATAGATTAGTAAATAGTACGTAGGTAGACGAAATAGTCTAGTCAACAAGTTCAAAAACGTGTTAAATAGAAATAAAGCTCCTAAAAATATGGGCGATAGCTCATTCAATTTGGAATGATGTCTAGAAAAATGTTTTTAAGGGTTTATTAGCACATATAAGTTTGCGATTGTTATTAACAAAATAAGAAAAGAAAAGAAGGTTTTTTAGTTTTTCATTAATAATTTCTAAAATAATGACATTTAAGAAATTTTAAAAAAAGATCCTGAAAGAAGAGGAAATTTCTAATTCAAGTCCAAATCCTAGAACTCTATCTCTATTATTTATAAAATTTATTTTAACGCTGAAAATAGTACTTCGCGAGGTCGTTACGGCATAGGCGTGCCGTCTAAAAAGCCGGTAAGTATATCACCTAAAATAATTTTTTTATAGTATTAAAAAACAGTTTAAAAATTGGAATAAAGTATGGTGTAATTTAGACACTTGAAGGAAAAAAACCTCGGTGAAAAAAAAATTTATGTCGATTTTTCAAAAAGTTACACTATTGTTAATTAACTACTTATTTTCCAATCTCTGTTTTTATAAATTACAGCATAAAAGTTTAAATAATTGGTCTAAAAATTTTCCGCTTCGTGGAGCTCTTCTCATTTAGATAGATACTTAATAAAGTTTTGCAATAAAATTTTATTAAAGTTTATTATTTTGTTAATTATAATTTTTTTAAATGCAAAAACAGCGATAATAAGATATTACTAAAAAATATTTTTAAAAATTGTTTTAAATGTTTTTGAAAATTTGTATGGAAAGTTGAGTTATTAGTAACTAATACCAATATAACGCAATTAAAACTATAAGTCTTATCAAGTGCTCGATAGACTCTATAGTGAAATTTAGAAATACTCATAATAGGAATTTCCTGTTGCGTTTCTACGTTTACTACTGTAGTTATGTTATGTGCGCTTGTAACAAAAACTCATGGTAGACGTATTGAACACATCATTTACGTGGAATAAGAATAATAAGATAATAATAAGAATGCATGTTTTTATTTCAATGTCTCTCAGTATGTGTAGCCAGTGGCGGCCTTAGGGGGTGGCGAGCGGGGCAATCGCCTGGGGCCTCGCTCGTGCAGGGGCCTCGCGCAGCAACCCAAGCAAATTTAAAATAATATAGATTTTTAACTGTATTTTTTTTTTAATTATTAAAACATATTTGAGGAATTCGATGACACAAGATCGGCTTTCAGTCATTGCTATTCCTTCCTTATTATTTCCGTCTCAATGGGCATGACGAAAGATTTTGAAAACCTCTTTCATAATGTGGGTACACATTTACTATTTACGAAAATACCTATATTTCGGTAATAAACATAAGTTTAAGGATGTTTAAAACTATTTTTCTAATATGTTTTCAATGAGAGCGGCAAAACGGCTGCAGGTGTCATGGCGTCGGCTTTGACGTCACAATATAAAGTGGGCCTTACTTTTTACTTTACTCTTTGAAGCGCGCCTGACGTATTATGTTATCTTGCGCTGTAATTTGTGTTTCAATCAAAATGGCCGATTGCAGTATTTTAATGTTTTATTTTATCGAAAATCACAATAACCTTATTATTTAACATAAAACTAAACCAGTATTTTGAATTTTTTAAATATGAGTGTTCCCCTAAAATCATTAAATTGACGATTTTTTGATACTGTCATGCCCATTGTAAATGAAAAAAAAAATGTTTAAATAATTGTCGTAAAAATTTTTCGCTTCGTAGAGCCTTCCTTATATACATAATTATCAAGACAAGTCAAAAAGTACTCGTCAGATCTCGATCAAATTTAAATAGAACCACATGACAAGCACCAGCTTTCGTATTAAAACCAAACATCAAAATCGGTTCACACAGTACAAAGTTATATGGTAACACATATAAAAAATACAGTCGAATTAGGGACTTCCTCCGGTTTTGAAGTTGGTTAATAATAAATAAACAAAAGACGCTCAACGCCCCCCACTAGGATTTACAGCTATGTCTAGGAGTCTGGAAAAACACAATACACAAACACAAATGCCCAGAACAGGGCAAACATCTGTAATTCTGTAGGCCAAAACAAATGTATTCCGTGTACGGGGATCGAACCCGCGACTGCCAGTGCAACAGCCATATAAGCCAGTGCTGTGACTAATATGTCGCCAAAAAAGTTAAGAGTTTGTATAAAACCATATAAAATACGTGATTAGTTTCGAAAAGTAAAATTAAATGTTTTGTTTAAGTGATCTGTAGTCTGTATGTAACTCTTGAAGTTAGAACTGTAACGATTTTTACATGTCAACTTTTGACTAAGTAAACAGAGATTTTAACGTTTACGGAATTCCCATCCCTAAGATTAAAAAAAACCCTAAGAGTTGATGTATAATTGGATGGAATGGAAGGTATATGTTCTTGTAGGTCTCCCCAATGTGCCTCGGTGAGCACGTTATGCTGTCGCCGATCGCATATGCAGTAGTTCAGGCAATTTATAATGAAGTAGTATCTATTAACGTCTTACTACGTAGGTTTAATCTTAACGCACAATAATAATAAATTTATAATTATGTCGTTGGACGCCGCGCTGGCGCTGCGGTCACAGCACTGATTTGTGGCTGTTGCGCGGGCGGTTACGGGTTCGATCCCCGCACACGACAACATTTGTATTGGCCATACAGATGTTTGCCGTGGTCTGGGTGTTTGTGAAGTCCTTGTGGGTCTCCCCACCGTGCCTCGGAGAGCACGTTAAGCTGTCGGTCCCGGTTGTTATCATAATTATACACCTGATAGCGATAGTTACTCATAGTAGAAAATATATCCGGCAACCCGCATTGGAGGCTGGAGCAGCGTGGTGGATTAAGCTCTGATCCGTCTCCTACATGGGGAAAGAGGCCTATGCCCAACAGTGGGATATTACAGGCTGAAGAATTATATATGTCGTTATGTTTTAATATTGCAACAGAAAAATGGCTGAACTTTTTTATTTAAATATAAGTATAGGACAAGTTTCTAGGTAGGTACCTACTATTTAGTTATTTTACTTATATATCCCGTGTATTTTACCTAATTAGTAGTAGGTGTAAATGCATATTAAAACTGCGATGTATGTGAATATATACGTTTAAAAACAAATAATTGTACTTATTATAAATAGTTCATGATATGAATAAACAAATACTGTATAAGGAACAATTATAATTATAGCTCTGGCAACAATGGAAATTTTAAAATATCGCATTTGTTTGTGCAACATTAAGTAGGAAGACACGAAAAATTAATGACACATAATAATTTCATGAATTATTGAAATTAATTCAATGCTATTAGCAAACAATGATAATGATCGGGGGAAATTTGTCGGGTTCACTAAGCGTAAACGCTTTCGTTTTCGTAGGACGACCGGAGAGTCACGTTAGTTCTACACCCCAGGCGCGGATCGAGACCGCTCAGCGGTCTAGTGGTTCAGTCGCTACTCGGACACCCACTACTGTCCACGCCTTCGGACAATGGTAATTGCGCGTTTACGGTTCTAGTGATCGATATGTATATCAAGTTAATTTGGTTTGCGGTTTTCACATTCTTTATAGTACAAAGCGCAAATGGAAAAAGATCTAAGAAAAAACGCATCCAGATTGAAGCCGCAGAGTCAACCCCACAACCAAATGTACTAACATACTCTACATTCGGATTTAATGATGTTGGATCTTACAATGGTTTTGTCCCGAGTTCCCCTGACTACGCTAATTATCTCACAAGTAGTAAACAGGAGTCTTCGACGCGATTGTATGCTCCGGCATTTCCTTCGGCTGTAGATTCTACAGGATTGGGTAGCTACTACGATCCTCAACCGGACATAGGGTCTTTTAGCATTGGTAGTGATGGATACCAAACAAGTGGTCAATCGTATCAGCCAAGTTCACAGAACGTTTTTACATCTTTTAATAACGATGACAATAATAATAAAAACAAGGATAAAGAAGCAAACGATTTGTATATAAATGTTGACAACAATTATAATGCTCCTATTTATGGAGCAAAGATATCTTCGAAAGGTAAAATTAAGAACTTTGATCATTTTAATCGTACAGAATATAATATATTTGAAAGTATGTCTGCGGCTATAAATAACGATTTGAAAAATCAGAATAATAATTATCCTAACGTGCCATCTATATCTCCTTCCTCTGACAATAACAAATACTTAATGATATCGTCGCCAACATCACAATCATCGTCTTTGAAATTTCCTAAAGTTGTAGATTTTACTAGTGTAAAAAATTACTATCCTTCCAGCGTTGATGTTAATTTCCAAGAAAATAATCAAAAGCCTTTTCATTCCGATTTGTATAGTAACGCTGCAATCAATACAAATGTGAATCCTTATAAAAGTTATGACTTTAAAGATGAGCAACTTAATAGAAATAAATTTAATTTTAACGATGAAAAAGTAAAAGATGGAAAAGATAAGGAAAAGGAAGCCTTTATTAAAGAAGATGAGTCGGATATAAAAATTAATTTTAAAAATAACAGAAATAAATATACAGATAAAATAAAAAATACAATATGGATTCAGAATAACAACAACAATGAACCAAAAAAATCAAAAAATGCAAACAAAGGTTACAATTACGCAACAAATTATAGCAGTACGAGTTTTAGATTTGATACAGATGCGCCAAAAAGACCGTTCAATAGTAGTATTGATGAAATTTCTCCTGCCAGTAGTAATTTGGATTTCGTGGATTATCAGTTCCCCGAAAAAGAATTTTCAGGTCTAAAACATATTATACAAAACACAAAATCTCCTTTTAATACTGAAAGTCATAGCATAATTTCCAATAGCTTTAATGAAAAACATAAACTTCCTGAAGAATATTTAAATTCTTTTAAAGATTTATATTCGACGACACCTTCTACTACATCTCTTTGGGGAAACATATTTAAGACAACTGAATATTCTTCATCCAAAAATCACTTTAAAAAACCTTTTTACAAGGATGAAATTAATGATGAGATAATACATATTCCAAAAAAATATCAGAGTTTAAAATATGGAAAGTTCTTTGATAACAAGTTTAGTGATTTTTCGCTTTCAAATACATACAAACCTTATAAATTTAATGAGGATAAAGAACAATATGATTGGACTAAAGAAGATTTTAATACACGATTTAAATCAGAAGAAGATTTATTGGGATTAAGAAATCACGATACATCACATCCCTCATACATACCGACATACAAACCAAGCTATAATGATTTCGCCGAAGAAGTGGATTACAAGAAATTAGTACAAAAATGGCGTCAAAATTACTTAAAATCAAAGTACAGAGACTCTAATCGAGAATATGAAACCTATGCATCGGAAACAAAGCCAATCCACGTACCTCTTCCTAGACCTTACCCGGTAAGTGACTGGTAAACTGTTTACTAAAATATAAGATTTACTGTGTGCACTGGCTTGGAATCCTTCAATTGTCTGATAGTCATTTAAGTAATTAATCAATAAAAAACACCTGATGGAATGCGGATCGTGTAAGCAGTCTTTTCGCGTCGCGCACTATTTTCTTCGCTCGTAGACAGTAAGATGAATCGCCTATGCTATGTGATTACACGTTTTGTAGGTGAAAACTTGAAATTTAAAACCACGATCCACTTTTAATCGGATATCTTTATTTCTGTAATAGAAACATCTATATATAATAAGTTTTATAGTATTCTAAGGATTATATTAAATTTATTTTATAATTAATAGGCAATTACCTACTATTGCGATAAAATTAAAATCATAAATATGTATGTTGACGACGAGAAAGACGGACAATGTGCAGAATTATACCTATCTTGTACAAGACTAATCACATCTAATATTGCATTAATATTTATTTATTATAATAAAATTATTACTCGTATTTCATGTGCGGTATCATTCGTGTTTATAGTTAAGTAGATACCTATTAGTAGAATAATTTTGTTATGAAATGCCTACAAGTACAACCTTCCTTTAGAAACATGAATATCTTAATAAAAATAATAACTTTATTGCACACAGTAACATACAACAATCTCTCTATTCTATCTTAATTCGAATTTGTACCTATATTTTGAGGTAAACACACGCTTAAACAAAGAAATTACATTTGTCATATCTGCAGAAGATATTAATAAAATAAAGCTTTAGTACAAATAGTTAAAGACTATCGAAACTAGGCGTTGTCGTTTTATTGACTTTCTCGTGTATTGGACTTGAATGACTAAAGAGAATTATAAAAATCATGTCATGTAGGAGCATGATATACATATTGCATGAAAATACTTTTAAGAACTTTCACTATCTATGTATGCACGTACATTTGGCACATGATATGGTTTTGGTTCTATTGCACTTTAGTTCTCTTTCGTAATCGACTTACAGATAGAAGTTCCGCGCCCAGTAATCGTTCCGGTGCCGCAGCCATATCCTGTAAAAGTTCCGATACCAAAACCGGTCGCCGTGCCGGTTGTCCGGGAGATAACCGTGCCGATCGAGAAGCCAGTACCGTATCCGGTCTTCAGAAAAGTTCCTTATCCTATAGAGAAGCCTGTGCCTGTACCTGTTGAAAAACAGGTGTGTTCAGTAGTGTATTTTTAATTAATTTAATCAAATATGAAACAGCTCTTTATCTTGTTTATGTTACTGAATTTTGCAAATTTTCATCTAACGCTGGACTGATTTAAGCAAAAATTTTCGAAGGTTTGGATTAAACATTAGTCTCCATAGATGGTTGATATATTATTTTTTACTAGATGTTTTTGTTTTTGACAACTTCGGTCCGCATATTTTCTTATGTATTTCATAAGACCTTACTACTATGATTGATAAGTATAGTAACTATTTTATTATTATAATGATAAATATATATCTTTTATGAATACACAGTTAATGTAAATAAAATGTTACACAATGTCACGAACACGAGCACTGAAACGGTAAATATTTGAAGCACGATTATGTAGTTACAATTATATTACCTACATTTGTATTTGCTTATTGTGTATAATATTATGTCTTATGTATTTTTGGTGTTATTAATTCTAGAAGCAGTGGATGATTTGTAAGGAACGATTAAATATCGTTTTTAAGAATTAAAGTTTTAAACAACTTCATGTGATGGTTATATTTGGTTTGGGATTTTATACCATTTAATCATGTGCTATTGATGCACACATCTAATAGCTTTTATAACTTATTTCATTAATTTGAAGCATAAAGTTATATTGGGCTAAGGAGAAAATGCAAAAGTGATTGATGTTGTAAAATCCTACGGAGGTGCCTGGTAAAGACAAATTTTAATTTCGCTGACAATTTTATTTAAATAACCCAATGTTTGTCAGTTTTATTTATGATTTAGACAGCTTGTAAAAGACCCTGTAAAAGTTGTCGATTGATAGATGGAAACATTATTTATTGGGACTTAAGTAAGAGGAGAAAAATAACATTAGATATACCAATTAAGTATGTTTTGAAATTATTGAAAGTAATTACTTTAATACTTTACAGGTACAAGTGCCAGTAATGAAACCGTATCCTGTGCATATTCCACAAATAAGGCCAGTGTTTCATCACACGAAACCACACGATGATAATGATTTGGAATCAGACGAAGACGAGTATTCTCCTCGCCCCGACTCTAAAAGGCCTACTTACAAACGTCAAAAAAAGTGAGTACAACATAAAGAGTAAACTTTTAGAGCGCTTTAACATCCGACAATCTGATATTTTGCAGCATAATAGACTAACAAAAAAAAAATTGATGAATTTCCTCACTACAGTAGATATAGTTGTGTCAAAACGTTGCAAAAAAATTTTTTTTCACTTTATTTAAAAAAAAAAAACATCAGTACAATATATTTTAATTTACAAATCACTAAACAAATTTCTTATTGCGAGACCAACATCCACCTAATTATTTAGCTTAATAATATTAGTATAGATCAAAACTCTCGAAAGCAAACGATAGAAAACTTAAAAAATACACATATACAAGGCAAAAGTGCACCAAGATCGTAAACATCTGTTGGCACAATATAATAAACTAGCTCCTGCGCGCGACTTCGTCCGCGTGGAATAGGACCAAATCTGTCATACATGATTTGTGCGAAACTTTAAGCGTTTACGCACCGGAAGCTCTCAAAAGGAAAAAATACCCCGATTTTCAAACATTTTTTATTGGTGCTACGTTCCTATTGGTCTTAGCGTGATGATATATAGCCTATAGCCTTCCTCAATAAATGGGCTATCTAAAACTGAAAGAATTTTTCAAATCGGGCCAGTAGATCCTGAGATTAGCGCGTTCAAACAAACAAACAAACAAACTCTTCAGCTTTATTATATTAGTATAGATAATAATATATAATATGACTTTATTTTTATTTTAGGCAAACATTTTATAAATTTTTTCAGCATACCTACAGATATCAGAAACATGTGTTCATCATTCAGTTATCATATATATAGATATCAGATTATATATTATAGCTAGTACGATTACATTACATTTATTAGATTGACGTTTATTATGGGAACATAATATGATCAGTAACAAATAAATAATATTAGAATAACTCAGTAAATAATATTTACTACAGTGAGTAAACATAGAGTAATCTTATCGGTATAGTAATTTTTTTTAATTGGGGGAAATTTGAATATCTGGCTGCTAGGACCGAGGAAAGGCACAGTCGAGTCGAGGAAATACACAGTTTTCAAATGCAATAATCAAAGCCACATATAATTTCATTTTTCAATTATCGTAATTTTGTATTAAAAAGCTCAATGTGATTAAAATTATTAAATAACTAAGATGACCGTTTACCCGCATAAACTTTTTCATAAGTTGATCATATTTTAAGCGACCATACGAGAACATCTTTAAAAAACAAATCGCAAACATTTTTTCTCAGCCTTTTCCAATACATATACTTTTTGTAAGTAGTTATATTGGATTCCAAATTGATACTGCGTATGCGATCTGGCTTCTTATAAGAGATTTAAACTGTTTTAGAAGATTTAAAATGTTTATTGGCACGGACTACAAAATCAAACATTTTAAATGATTTGTTAATAATAAATACTGTTTATACGTCCAAATACAAATCTGAATTGAGCAGTATACCGAAATGTTTAATGCAGTTTACATTTTCAAAGATTATATCTCCCAACCTGTACCTACGGAAAACTACTAAGGATCCTTTTCTCTTTGAATGTATTGACTTAAATTTTGTTGTACTTAGAGTTAATTGGTTTGTATTACAATATTAAGTAAATTCCTCTAAATCATTTTGGAATCTTATTGGTTAACGTACTCGGTGATAGTACTGTAAGTTTTTGAATCATCTGCGTAATGCGAGTAAAAAAATTTATTTTTCGATGTCATTGATAGATAGCACAAAAAAGCGGACCGAGTATAGAACCTTGAGATACGCCTGAAGTTACTAAAATAGTATCTGATTCGAAACAAAATATCAAAAAAATTATGGTTTATGAAATGACAAAATTTAGTAGGTACGTTGTACCCCATTTGCTACCTAGTATCTGCCAAAGCCATGCGCTGAGAAATTTTCAACTTTTATGAAATGGCGAATGTCTCGCCCTCCTGGGCTTTCGATCTATAATGATCCTATGGATTTTGATTCAAAGTAAATAATATCTCGTTTATCTCTGGGTTATTATTTGCTAAATTAATTGAAATTTTTATGTAAAAAGGTTTTTCCAACTGTCTAAAAAGTAGTAAAATTATTTTAATTTTAAATAGTAAAATCTTAAACCATTCTAGGTTACGAAAATACAATATCATAAAAGTAAATTTACTAACAGATTAAAAAACATAACTAAGTTAAAGTGAAATAACCTGATAAAATTTTATTTGAAATACCTAATTTATTTTTTGCAGTACTCGTAGCCGCCCACGCGTTCCCTCTAAGAGACCATCCCGTATGACGTACCAAGATCGTAATAGAAAACGCGTGCCAAACAGAAGACCGCCTTTGCAGCATCACAACCAAAGACCGAGAAGACCTTACTTCTCAGAAACTCGAGCTCCACAACGTTACCGGGACGATGTCGATGAATACGACAGTGATAGTGAATACGAAAACTATTGTAAAAGAACTGGTAAATGTAAATAAATGAAAAAAAATACCGGTATATGACTTTATATCAGCTTAATATATATTAGTGTTCCGTACTGACTGCTAAGTATAAAATTTTTAATTTAATGGTTTTTACTTAGGGTTTTTAGTTAACCTCCTCAATAAAAAACTTTTATTGCATTTAATACAAATAGCATGAGTAATGAAATAAATAGTTTTATGTTAGATTGCATGTAATGCACACGTAAAAGCAATGATGATGACGAAAATGAAATTAATGATGGGCTTGAGAAATTTTACTAGATCGTCGACTTTATCAATCGCACGGAACTTAGCAATTCTAAATGTGTTCGTAACATTATTTATTTAATATTAACTAGTTTATAATATTAGATATACTTACATAATAATTAAAGTATGCATTTTCTTAGTTATGTAGATATAGATAACTAGAGTATTCATACACGTGTCTAGAATTTTCCATGCCATGTCGTTTTCAGATTGTAAGTATTTTATTTGGTAAACAAAAATAGGAAGGTAATGTGCCAAAATTTTACTGTATTTAACTATGTGTGGTCCTTAAATTACTATTACTTAGCTTTACTTTTATTAATATATATACGTATTAAGTACTAAAACATTAATTAAAATACCTTTTAATTTGTAAGCAAATACCTTTGTTATTGTTGTATTGTACATAAATAAATATTGTTAATATTAAAATGGTTTTAATATTTAAAGAAATATTATATTATGATATTGAGAACAATAGGATTAGGTTAACGTATCTAACTAGGGATAATAAACAACAAAGAACCCCTGATTAAACATTAAAGTTATCGTAAACATTATCGTAAATCCGATAAAACATAGAAATCCTTATTGTCAGAGCGCACGCATGAGATCAACGCACGGTCGCGCTTGGACGCGCACTTTTCCTAACGCTCTGCTAAACAAGTCTCATTCCGTGCTAATTCTCATTGTGTTATAAATATATCAATATTGAAGTAGAAGAAAATATATTATGATTCTTAAAACTGTTTTTAATTATCTTTGTTGGATATAATATAAATAAATACACACACACACACACACACACACATCAGCCTATCGCAGTCCACTGCTCGACATATGACTCTCCAAGTTCGCGCCAGGGGGTGCTATAAATAAATAAATAAAAAATAACCGTCCATTTTTCTTTAAATATCAAATACTTATGAAATGGGTACATATGTCAGTCAGTTCAGCCTATTGCAGTCCACTGCTGGACATACGCCTCCCCAAGTTCGCGCCAGACATCCCGGTCTTCCGCAATCCTCATCCAGCCTACACCGGCAATCTTACGTAGATCGTCGGTCCAGCGGGCCGGAGGACGTGTGGGCACTGCGTTTGCCAATACGCGGTCTCCACTCCAGGACACGTCTGCTCCAACGGCCATCGGTCCTGCGACGCAGATGACCAGCCCACTGTCACTTCAACTTGCTAATTCTGTGGGCTATATCGGTTACTTTCGTTCTCTCGCGAATAGTCTCATTTCTAATTCTATCTTTGAGAGAAACCCCAAGCATAGCCCGTTCCATTGCACGTTGAGCGGCTTTAAGTTTGTGGACCAGTCCAGGTACATATAATACTAGGTTATTCCTGCGAAAATAAAAATTAAATGACAATGAAGTATATCAATATAATGTAGTTGAAAAATAATTAAATCATACAAATACAAATCATACAATATTGCTGTGTGGCTACGGCAAAGAATATAGCCTCCCCCTCTCTTTCCGTTGGTGTCGTAAGAGGCGACTAAGGGATAGCACAGTTCCGCGACCACCTTGGAACTAAAAAAGCCGACCGATGGCGGAATAACCATCCAACTGCTGGCTTTGAAATACACAGGCCAAAGACGGCCAGCAGCGTCTTCGGTGCGACAAAGCCAGCCCTGCGGTCACCAACCCGCCTGCCCAGCGTGGTGACTATGGGCAAAACACATGATTTAGTGCTATTTTTGGCACGAACTTGTGGAGGCCTATGTTCAGCAGTGGACTGCGATAGGCTGAAGTGATGATGATAATGATGATATGTATATCTATTACGAAGTGCATACTCGTAATTATATACATAACTACTTACTAAGTAATAAATCTTGTGGAAGGCCTTACGCCTGGAGTAATAGAATAGAATTCTTATTTACCTTCATTTGATCTATTTTGCTAAGAGTAATGCTTGCGGTAGAGAAATGAAAATGAAAAAATAGTATTTTAATAATATTAATTAGTCCTCAGGTCAGGGCTAGCGGTTGTTCGTCACGAGTTCTTTGTAATTTTGTGACCGTTTTTAGGATGGGGTGCCTTTCCCTACGAACAAGGCTATGCAAGAAATATACACATCTGTCTAAGAAATACTATAAAAACAAATTGTAAGTTCTACTATTGTTTACGTTTACGTCTCTTACCGCTGTTACGTCACTTACTGTTGAAGGTCATCGCTTACTGTCGCTGGGTAGCATTTACCGTTTATTCCACTTTGAAGAATTTTTGAGTGTCTTTAGAATTTTTGCTATAAATTTTGTTGACTGCTCATATAAAGCTATTATTGACAGTTGACACTGTTTTTGCCAACAGTAATCCAGAAAATTATACAGATGAATCGGCATTGTCATCGGCTAGTAAGAACCGATTAGTAAACGAGTGGCTTTGTCGTAAATTTGTTTTTTTTTTTGTCCATATATTTACTTGTCTGATGGCTTTACCACAAGGAATTTCCGATGAAACTTCTGAAAAACCCATACTATTTAAACATAAATTGCAGCAAACATCCACTTTATAATTTGAGATAAATTTTCCAGTTCTTAGCTTATATGTTTTTCAACCCAAGAAGACCAGCTGGAACTCAATTAATACTCCACTGTCCTTTCGTTTGTCAATAGTTGTCTGGTTTTAGAAACCGCTACAAAGACAAAAATATATATTATGTAGAGTATAGGTACATATAAAATTATTACTTACTAGCCGACCTGTGCGCATTTCGTTGGGCGTTAATTATTATTATTTTTGTGATGCAAATATATAGTAAAGTTTTCATCTCACTCGCATTTCTCTGACTTTATTTACATATACTATTATTTTTCACTGTAATTTTGTTCAATAACAATAAAATATAGCCTATATCACTCCTGAATAATGTAGGTTTCTGTTAGTAAAAGAAGTTTTATGATCGAATAAGTATTTGCGAAGATTACCCCCTACAAACAAACAAAGTTAGAAACTTTACCTCTTTATAATATTAGTATAGATAAATAAAATTTATTTCCTTGTATCAAATATTAGTATGACGTCTATTGCATAAATTGTTTAGGTACTTTTTTAAAAGTTCTTTGTGGTTTTGGTTTTTTATTCCATTAATAAAAATATGCTACTCAGAAACTCGTCATAAAAATAAAACAAAATTTGGGAACTCGTGTTCGTATTAATTTATAACATTAGATCACACATGTTAGTGGAAGTCCAGTCAAAATTTAACTGAGGTAGGGCACAGCAGGAAATATCCTGCTCAAAACCTGGAGGGACCCCACTGGGGAAGTACCATAATCTTACAGAAGATCACAGCGAAAAAAATACTATTTTCAAGCAGTGTTGTGTTCCTATGGTGAGTAAGGCTTCTGCTGTTGCAGGCGTTTATTAGCTACAGAAATCACTTACCACCAGATGAGTCGTACGCTTGTTTGCTGATCTAGTTGTATAAAAAAAATGGTCTAGTCGTTCCGGAGAATAGCCGAAACAAATCAACAGATATGTATACAGATAGACAAAAATATTTCTTCCTGTTGTTTTATTTTATTGTAAACTACCCTTCGTAAACTATCACAATCAGATAATCCAGTGTAATCGCTTACCATCAGGTGAGCCGTAAGCTTGTTTGCCGACCTAGTTATATAAAAAAAAATCATTCTCATAGACGTAAAGATCTATTAATTCAGCTCTTTGGTTCATCTTACCACGTGTTAACACGACGAGTTCGAAATTGAACTGTTCATGAGAATCATGAGTAAGACGAAGAAGAAACTCGGCTTATTTCGACAAATGTAGTAGCTGATAAATCCTACCCACAGCTACATTTGAAACTGAGATTATCATGAAAATTAAATTTGATTTTGCTGTCCATACTTTTGTAAAAAGTTTATAGACATGACAAATTGTTATAATTTTACTGCGAACAAAGGTGAACCAGGCAGTAATTTAATTTCATGCTATTAGCATCACAAAGTGGAGCCAATCAATTAAGCATATTATTGAAGTTATTACAAAATATTACAGAACTAATGAAAATGTGTTTTCATCTTTGATCTTCTACGTTGACAAGGTACCTACCTATTAATTCCCCGGTTATTTTTAAGAATTAAATTTCAATGAACCTCATAAAAATAGATATGGTTGCTTACACAATTCCGGTAGCGATTGGTTGATTAGTTGAATCAGCCTATAACATCTAACTGCTGGGCATAGGCCTCTTTCTTAATATAAAGGTTCAAGTAGATATTTCTTCACTTCATGTACCTAGTTCTTCAATGAGAAGGGTAGGAGCTTAAATCATCACGCTGCTACACTGCGCGATGGCTGATATAATACCTACTATGAATGACTATCGGTATCACGTGTTTACGACAACAACTGGTACCGACATCTTAACGTGCTCTACGAGGCACGTTCATTATTATAGGATTATCAATTTATCATTATCATTTATCTCAAGTTAGGATTCATTTTAAGTAATGAACCTTATAATACAGTAATGACTAATTTAACCTATTTTTATTGTTTCATCATAAGCCTATTATAATTTTTTTTACTAATGCTCTACTATTTTGCTCTATTCATTGTTTACTAACACATACACAACGCTAGTAGCTTTATCGAATAAGTGCCGGTGGATGCATACATCGCGAGGATGGACCTTGAATTATCTGAATCGAATTCACAACAGAGTTAGCGCAATCAGTGTTAAACTTGACACACTAACGAATGGTACTATCTCTATCATGGTCTAAGAGACGTGGAACAGCGACCATCACCGATCTGATAACTCGATGAGACATAGTTTTTATCAAATATCTATATATATATATATATATATATAAATGCCACTTTTCGTTGTAATTTTATAACTCAAGAATGGGCTCACCTATCCAAACCAAATGTTTAGGCTTTGCTTGGACTATTTAGTAGATGGTTTATGTGAAGTTTGCACAAAATCGGTCGAGCGGTTCTTTATTTATCACACATTTTGTAACAAATGAATTCAATAAATGGCGGATTTATTATTTAATGGGGATTTTGCTGTCAAATTGAAACTTTTTTCAGTGTTAAATGAATTTGATCTTCCAATTAATTTTTATTATTATTTCACTTTATACGTAGCGAAGCACGTACCGGGCCGCTAGTAATTTATAAAAAAATATGCTTATGATAACTTGCCTATCGATAAGTGGTCATAGGTACTTTTAATTTAATTAATTTTATTCAATTTTTTTTCCTTCACTCACACACCTTCACTCATAAGATAACCGAATGAGTTTTATCTCAATTGATAGTTTTTAACACACAGAATATGCCTAGGTAGGCTTGCCTATTTATTTTTAGTCATGGCTACCTGGCAAGTAGATGTGAACAGGTAGGTCAATATGTACCTATATTCGATACTACATCGATCTGTTCGAATCGAAATTGATATCATAGGCAGATATTGTAATTACAAAACCAATCATATAGGCTTGCCTGCAAAAACTAAAAAAAATAGCTATGACCACTTTTCGATAGGCAAGTTATCATAGGCATATTTGTTTATAAATTATATTTTATAAAAAATATGTCTCATCGAGTTATCAGATCGGTGAAGATCGATGTTCCACGTCTCCTCTACTATCACTTTGTATTACCAATAAGCAACAGACTCTTTATTATGTTTCAAAAATTTATGTAGTCTATTCATTCTTTGCTATTGACCTTAGATACAATTAAGATAGTTTTAATAAGTATAACAATGTATTAATTAATATTAGCATAAAGCATAAAAGCACATTAATCTTGGGCGATAAGTATCTAAGTATTTCTCAATACTTTACTTTTCTCCTGCTCTTAAATATCTATACAAATAAATAAAATTGAAGTGTCTGTTTGTAAAATTAAAATAACCGCTTTTTACTAAAACAAAATGCATATGGATCTATACAAGGCACATAAAACAAAATAACATTTTTTTACAATTTTTGTCTGTCTGTCTGTCTGTCTGTTTGTTCCGGCTAATCTCTGAAACGGCTGGACCGATTTTGACGGGTCTTTCACTGGCAGATAGCTGATGTAATAAGGTGTAACTTAGGCTACTTTTATTTTAGATTTTTTTTAATAACTGCGAACTGAACAATAACTTTTTTGTTAAATTCCACGCGGACGAAGTCGCGGACACAGCAGCTAGTAATCTATACTAATATATAAAGAGTTTGTTTGTTTAGTTGTTTGTTTGTTTGTTTGAACGCGGTAATCTCTGGAACTACTAGGCCGATTTGAAAAATTCTTTCAGTGACTTACTTACTTAGATAGCCCATTTATCGAGGAAGGCTATAGGCTATGTATCATCACGCTAAGACCAATAGGAGCGGAGTCCACGCCGACGAAGTCGCGCGCAGAAGCTAGTAAATAAATATTTTATTACTTGTTTTTAAATTACAACTTTTTTGTAACACTTAAACTTAATAAAGCATTAGTATCAAGTATCAACATCAAAGTATTTTCAGTTTTTGTTTATATTTAAAAGTTGTTTTTAAATTACATAGGTACATTATGTATACACACCGGCACAATTAGCGGAACACAAAAAAGTAGGATTTTAAAATCTTTTACTTGAGGAACTGGCCAGTTATGATATTTTTTTAATTTATTGTCAAATTTGAAAATAGAAAATTAGATGACATACACTTTTTTCATTCATTTGTTTTATTTTCCCGAACAATACGTTTTGTCAACTTGTTCGAGTAATAACTACGTAATTGTAATTTTTTTGAAAAATTGCACTTAATGGTTTTTTATAAATTTGTTATTCTATAGGCAATTTTGTTTATTAAAAGCTCTTTATTATGCCTGACTTAACATCACTGGAAATCATTAGGGCTGATGAAATGAGAAGAAATGGCCATACCTACAGATCGATTACCTCAAGGCTTCGTCGACCAGTATCAACGATTCATCGCAGCATCCAGCGGTACAGATCGTCTAATTCTCTTGTGAGGAAGAGGGGTCAAGGTAGAAAAAGATGTACATCGAGGCGAGATGACAGTTTTTTACAACTTGGAGTTCGTAGGAATACGCGATTAACGGCTGTACAAGCTCGAAATGAACTGGAAGACGTTCGAGGAGTACGAGTAAGTGAGCGTACAGTTCGCAGGAGATTTGAAGAAGTTGGTTTAGGGTCGTATATACCTGCCAAAGGCCCAAAACTTGAGAGACGTCACCGCGTAAACCGATTAAGCTATGCGCGAGAACATCGTCATTGGGATTTGAACGAATGGCAGCAGGTTCTCTTTACTGATGAGTGCAGAGTTCTTTTAAAACAGATCGATGGGAGACAGCGAATATGGAGACGCAAAGGAGAACACCACATACAGTCTAATTTTGAACACACAGTGGCTTATGGTGGCGGCTCGATTATGGTTTGGGGAGGGATATGTTTGGGAGCTCGCACGGAGTTAGTGATAGTCACAGGAGGGACCATGACTGCAGATCGATACATCAGAGACATTTTAGAAGGACATGTTGTACCATTTGCCCCATTTATTGGTGACGACTTTATTCTAATGCAAGATAATGCTCGTGCTCATAGTGCACAATCGGTACAGGCATATCTGAGCCACGTAGGTATACCGGTGATGCAGTGGCCAGCAAATTCCCCCGATATGAATCCGATAAAGCATGTCTGGGACTTGCTAAAAAGAAGGGTTAAATCCAGAATGCCACCCCCCAACAATCTGAATGAACTTGGAAACGCATTACTTGAGGAGTGGGAGCGGTTGCCTCAAGAAATCATCGATAACATAATCTGTAGCATGCCCAGACGAATGGAAACCGTAATCAGAGCAAGAGGGGGAAACACTCGTTATTAATTTTGCTTTAATTTTATTGTTAAATCATTTAATGCTTACTTTTTTATTTTTTTGTGATGGTTCATAATCATCTAAAAATTTCATTTATTTCTAATTTCTTTATTTTTCAATAAAAAATAACGAAGACTTTTCAAAGTCGTTGTTAAAAGATGTTAATCAATTTGTTATTTTGTGTCTAATTACATTTTCGTCAAATATATGCGTTATTATCTCATAGTCTCACTTTTTTTCTGTTCCGCTAATTGTGCCGGTGTGTAGAAATAGAATACATACTTATATTATTATAAAATGTTTATAAATCTTTATAATATTATTAATTAATAGCTAAAGTTAAGAGTTTTGTGGTATATAATTTTCTCGAGACGCAAATATTGATTTATAATCAAACAAACATAAATATATCTTTTATATTAATGCTCACAATCAAAGCTCTCAAATGGGCAATATTTAATTTTTATTTAAAATTCTAATTGTCTGCTTCAATTTATGTCTCAATAACGAATGCATATTGTACCTAATAAAAATTCAGTTTTGTAAATTATGTATTGGTATTAACTTATTAAGTTATCAAGAGCTTTCTAGAAAATGTAGAACCAAAGTTACAATGTCATAGTGAGCTTATCTAGCGTCCGGGGCACAATACCTTTTTAGAAAACCATAAATGTCCAGCAATTTTTTGTTTTGCGAAAGATTTGGTGACTTTTTGTGAGTAGCGCCCGGGGCATGGTGTCCCCCCCTCCCTGCCCCACCCCTCGCTACGCCACTGTATAATGTAGTGAGTTTTAATGAGGTATATTATTGCACTAATAAATAAAAGAAAAAGTACCAACAATTTATGTGTAGACAGGCGATATATTTTCACAGGTAATTGATGTAAATTCCTTTAAGTAATTATTCGTTTCAGCCAATGCCCCCACGTAGATCCATTTATAATTTTGCAGTACATATGATTTGTTATTAAAGGATACCATTTAAAAATTGTGGTTCTAAATATACAGTTTTTTTTTTAATAGTGATTACGGAATAAAAAGGCTGTTGGGATCGAGGTCTGTTTAGTCTGTAATCGCGGCCTCAGTGAACCGGTCGCGGATTGACCTCACGCGGTAAACACCATTATTCACGTGAGTAATTTTTTTTTTATAAAATATAGTGCTTTATTTATATTTTATAAAAAGAAAGTAAACGAAGGTGTTTAGAAAGTTATTTAAAAAAATATTCAGAGCCTATTTAGAGTAATTTTTTTTATTTGAAAGTACAGTGAAAGCAAAAAAATTTCAATTAAAAAAATAACTTGGTTTAACAAAATACAATAATTACATTATTTTTGATGCACTAAATTTCATCACACTAAAGTTAGTCCAAGTAATATAAATAAATAAAACTAAAGTTTCAAATTAATATATTTGAAAAGACTTTGTTAACATCAAATATCATATAACTACTACAACTGGAAATTAAAAAAAATGTAGTAATTTGAACGTGAGTAAATAATTATTTAAAATTATTTTATGTATTAAAATATTTAATAAGATATATCATTATATAAAGAAGGAGACTGTGAACTAATAGTAGGAATTGGAAAATTGCACATTTTCGTCTTTAACGTGTATGTAAATAATACAAAAAGTATAAATATTATATTTTAAAAGTACTCTTAAAATGTTATTTTCAGTACATAAGCGCACTTTATATAAAAAAGTCTGTAACCCGAAAAAGATTTACTAAAAAATTGGATTTTTTAAAGTTTTTTTTATTATTTATAGTGAACACACATTTATAGGTTGCAAAGAGTCACGTCTTAAATTCCGATTTCACATTTCCTCATTGAACCTATTACAATGCCGTATCATCAAGTGAAAATTAAATAATTTGTGCCTATTACTGGGTGTTTCTAAGAACCATGTGAGCAAATGAAGATAGCTTAATATTTTTAAAATACTCGTATTATTTCGAATCCATTTTTCAAAAAAATAAATGAAGTTAATTATATTTACTGCATAAATGTAACTATACCTTATAATGATTTCTCAAATATAGGTATAAAAAAATTTGTTACTATTGTATGTAATGAAATTGTCGATTAAATAAAATCGCATTGTAAAGTAGGAACTAAAAGTACCGGAGAATAATAATAGCATAATTATTTTTAACAATGTCACGGAGTTCATACTAAAGGCTGTAATTAAATGTAACTTTATAAATGGCTTTTCATAGACACGATCTTGGACATGACTTGTCCTTTATTATTTATTTAATAAAAAACATATACAAAGCTATAGTGGACCTTGAAGGGCCAAGACAAAAAGTCATGACTTTACAACATTCTCTAATCTCTTCCTCAGTTAAAATTCGCCACGCAGGAGCTCTAATATATTGCTGTGTCGCAGTTATAAAATTCTACATTGACTAAACTAATACACGCACCAAGAATTAACAAGCATTCTAGAGGATTACTGTCTAAAAAAAAATACAATCTATAGCGAACTCCCAAATGTTAGCGCAACAAAAGTAGTTGCAGATCTCTACGTCCAGCCTTTGCGCAAATTACGAAACATTTCTAAATTCATTGCAGTACGACACATACCGCACGCTTTGTCCTGTTTTCAGTTTCGGTGGTTTTAAGGTTATTTCTCATATTTAGCATGAATTCTCGTGTAAATATATACGATTTAACCTGTAACATCCCACTGCTAGAAATTAATCCAAAACTCTACTCCACTGCGGGTTGGCGGATGTACCTACCTATAAATAAATAAATAAATATATAAGTTATGATATATGTATTGTTTATATCCTATAACTCTTATTACTAAAGCAATAGTTAAAGGTTAAGAACCCTATTATATCGGCAATACGTATTATGACGTATCTATCTATACTAATAAATGGAGAGCCGGTTTTTTTTTCGGTTATACGATATAAAATGCAGCGTGCTTCGGAGAATATTTAAGTATAAGATATGTTGGTGATTACTTATCGTGCAAAAAAAAATATTGACGGACAGATGTCGCTAGTTTTTATGTAGACTACATCGTTGGCGCAGTTTGTAGTGGACCTGCTTTCTGCTCCGCGGGTTGTGGGTTCGATTCCCGTCTCAGTCTGGGAGTAATATTTGAATTTTATATAAGTATTATTATATAAGTATTATTTGTATGTATATTTATCAAAAACTGCTGTATGGTTATGGCAGTAAAGAATATAGCCACTCCCTCTCTTCCCGTGGGTGTCGTGAGAGGCGACTAAGGGATAACACAGTTCCACTACCACCTTGGAACTTAAAAAGCCGACCGATGGCGTGATAACCATCCTACTGTTGGCTTTGAAATACACAGGCCGAAGACGGGCAGCAGCGTCTTCGGTGCGACAAAGCAAGCCCTGCGGTCACCAACACGCCTGCCCACCGTCGTGACTATGGGCAACACACATGAGTTTACGCCATTTTTGGTGCAAACTTGGGGAGGCCTATGTCCAGCAGTGGACTGCGATAGGCTCATAAAAGCAATAGGTAATTATTCATAAAGGCTGAAGTGAGTTATCAAAAAAAAATAATAGCTATAACAGTCTTTCTAGTATAAATATGACATTACCTAGCTACAAATCGCATTGCGTAATTAATATCATAATATGACACTATCATTGCAAACCAGTATTATTAATTGAATCAATGTATATTATGTAGTCTTTGTCTTTCAATACTAAGTTGTGCAACATCCACTGCCACCGTTCTCATGATATAAGTGCATAACGAGGCAGATTTGCCGAGATAAAGAAGGTTTCTCGATGCACCAAGCGTTTCTCAATAATAAGACCACCCGTAAAAACGTTAGCAGACATTATTATGGAGTACAGAGCTCTTCATCTTTCAATTGTATCATTACCAAGTTACAACATTGCCGGGTTGTGGAAGAATGAATCTATTCTAAGACATTTGCATGGTGGTCGCGTATTGTGCTGTAATATCTTTGTGTTAAGTTCTAAAATCTCTAGATTAGTTAAACAAAATTGACGTACAAACTTCTTAAAAAATCTCTTTAAATTGTCCCAAAATTCACGTGAATTTTATAATTAGTAGATATAATTATGTTATTCTATAATTAGATACATACCTGAATTTCTATTGTTAGTACTTGTGAAACAAACCTTGACAAAAAAGCTTTGTTACGTACTTATTGTCATATTTACTCATCATTGTTACAGGCTCAAAATGAGGGCAATTAGTTTAATTATTGCACTGACTGCGGTAATAAGTTGTAGGGCAGTTCAACCCGATCTTCGCTATGCCTGGAAATTAGTAGACTATGTTTGGGACTCATCGGCTCAACGTGAAACAGCAATTCAGAAGGGACATTTTGTTCAAGCCAATAACCTTCCTTTGGGTTTAGCTAGATGGAAAAACAAAGTATTTGTAACAGTACCAAGATGGAAGAATGGTGTCGTTTCTTCATTAAATTATGTTGATATAGACGGAGCTAAAGATCAACCTCTTAAGGCCTATCCATCTTTAAAAGACAACCTGGTCGCTGATACCGATGAAAGGTTACCATCAAACAGTTCTATTGTATCTGTATTTAGAGTGTACGTTGATCCTTGTGACCGGCTTTGGGTAATGGATTCCGGGTTGGCAGATATTGTAGGTATGTTCATAACTTAATTTGCTTATCTTTTTATGCACGTACATATCAACGAATCGTGTAGTCACAACCACTATACTTACTACGTACTAAAAAAGATGAAAGATAGAAAATTATGTCTCTTGGAGAAAGCTATATTACAATAAATGTAATTTCATCTCATGATATGTATATGTATTGCGTATGTACTGCAAAGATTATTCTTTGAAAATGTAATTCATTTTTAAAATTTTCGATTTTTTTTAAGGGTCACCAAACCAAATTGTCGGACCGTCTGTGGTTATTTTCGACTTAAATACAGATGAGCTCCTTCATCGTTACTACTTCAAAGTTTCCGATATGAAAGAAGATTCATTCTTCGCTAACATTGTAAGTATTGTTAATAATGGCGCATGATTCCATTAATGTAAGTTCCAGTAATGTAAAGAAAGTATAGTTAAAAAAAGCGACACAATAACACGTGATAATAATTTCTGAAAATATAAATACAGAACTCTACTAATTTTTTAATATAAAAATGTCGAATTATACTTATTATGTAAAAAGTATTATGTTGAATCGAATAATAAATAACGTATAAATTAACAGTTGTAATAATTGTAAAGCAAAACATAATTTATTTTCTACGTCGTTGAACAAAAATTGTAATTATACTTTGTATATGAAATTATTTTATGATTTGTGAATGATTTATTATGTACATCAAGTTTCCTTCTAATTTGCCGTCCAGTGAGTACTTTGTTACATGACTATATGATTAGGTATACAATATTATATGATACAACTTTACCGTAACACTAACAAGTGTTACTTACGTTTCATTAACAGTTTCGAAAACCACATAAAATCAATTTTAAATACACATATCTTGCATCTTTTTATTCCATATTATTAACTAAATATACATAACACATATTATTAACTGAATATACATAGCACATAGTTGACAGTGTGGTGTGTTTTAACACCTTTTAATTTCTCGTTATAGGTGGTTGATGTAGATAAAGAGACGTGCGAGAACGCTTTCGCTTACATACCAGACTTGGGAGCATATGGCGTCGTCGTGTACAGTTTGAAACAAGACGACTCCTGGCGTATCTCCCACCATTACTTCCATTTCGAACCTCTGGCTGGATCTTACAAAGTCGGTGGCATCGAGTTTCATTGGACCGATGGAGTGTTTGCCTTAGCGCTTTCCGAGCCCAGAGAGAATGGGTGAGTGGCTCACGTACCTCTATGGACCTTGATCGGCTCGTTTTGTGATTATCGAATTGACCATGTGTTTGCATTCGTTACGCTCTACAAATTGTACACAAAGCACCGAAAGCTTACAATGCGATATTTGTAGAATGAAAGGATCGATAAGCATTTAGATATTAAAAGAATTTATCGCTAAAATAATACAATTATAGCTTTATTAATTTTTAAAATTAATTTTAATTTAAATACTACAATTGCACTAATTTTAACATAATATGAAGGTTTTTTTTTTAATTATACTTTATTTATTATGTGACTAATTTTAGTGACTAATTATTAAGTAACGTCTTCGTAAGGTGAAATGGAGTCAATTCATAAAAGCAACAAGCAAAGTGATTATTAATAAAGATTTTTTTTTAAATTTATTATAAGAATAGTTTTACAACTTAGGTATAAAATAATGAATAATTCGATATATTTCAGGTATCGTACAATGTTTTTCCACGCGTTCTCAAGCACCAAAGAGTTCTGCGTATCGACGGAGCTCCTGAGAAACTACACACACATCGACAAGACCGAGGCATTCCATGACTTCAAGGTTTGAATACTAAGTTAGACTAGTACCGTTCTCAGTAAATGTCACAAGTAAACATAATAATTTACATAGATCGAGCACCGCCAATATTAACGAGTAGATGAAATTTAGCCAAAACAATAAGTAAATAAAGTGGAGTTTTCCTCATGGGTAATTTTAAAAAGATGTCTTGTTATTTTTATGTGTATATTTTTATAGCTATTGGGCGACAGAGGTGAACGTACCCAATCTTCTGCGAGCTACTATGACCCAAAAACGAACGTGCTATTCTACACGCAGGTATAGTGCCAATACATAAACTTGTGACATAAAAATATTCATCATAATCATAATCTCCCTGCCCCTTTATCCCACTTATGTAGGGTCGGCACAACATGAGCTATGGAACTCATGTTGTAAAAGATTTGGCATGGTATATTTTACGACCGGCCGCCTGCCTGAAATCAACCCTCCTTGGGAATTCTTGGCTAAGAAGAAGGATAGGTGTGAAGGATTTATGTAAGAACAGGATCTGGGGTTAGGGATACCAGTGTCAGGGATTACGGGGAGGGGTGTGACACTAGCGGCTATAGCAGTCCGGGGTCGCGTACCCGTAGCGGTATAATAATTTAAGACTGTATTTATATTTTTTGACTGTATTTGTTTATAATTATTTATAATTAACACTACTTGTAGGAAGCTTTAAAATATATAAATACAGTCTTAAATTATTATACAAAATTATTAATTTTGACTAATCCGTTGGAGCAGTTTGCAATGCCTTCTTTGTGTTTCCGGTGGGTGTTTAGTTCCATTCTGAGTCTGGGTATAATATATATGTATAGTACTTATAAGTACATTTAATCACATACAGTAAAAAGTTTGAATTAAATATTACATTTCTTATATTAAAAAAATATATTATATTAAAAATAAGCCGTTTTTTCCGGAGTAAACCCATGTCATGATGTCACGCATTAAATTAATTTTGTTAAAAGTTGACACATTATAAGAGGGTGGGACCACTAGATATCTCTCCGATAACTGGTTGGAACCGATACGGGTACGCGTCCCCGGACTGCTATAGCAAATAGTATGCATACGGGCATATTTTGAGTTACAAACGAAGTGTTTCTTTTTTATTACAACTTGGAACAAATTCAGATAAAGTTCAGTAAAACTACGTTAATCAAAACGAAATTATTCATTAATAAATATTAGTTACAAGTTCATTATTTGATTAATTCTAAATATATATTATGCAAATATTATTAAAATTAAAAAAAATTTTCATCATGTCTATAAATTTTAGTAAGTATTACAAGGTATTCCTGTCGATACCGGATTCTTGTGTATAAGTCGACCGTATACGGCGAGGACGATCTACGACTTTTATATAATACTACATGACCCTACAAACGTCATGTTTTGTGAACTGTCGAACACAGGAAGTTATAGTACCCGGCCATAAATATTGCACATCGACCTTTGGAAAGAGACAATCGGCTAATTTCGACTTCGTAGAGCGTTATAGTCCAAGATCCCAGACCCCAGACTTCCTTGTTTCTGATTGACAAAACATTACAGTATACATCGTAGTATAAAGAGTTGCTAAAATATTTTCTACATGTTTTAAAATATAGTAATATAATTAGTGTCTGGCGATAAATACTAAAATAGCTGGTTAATAACATTTTTACGTATATAAAGCAGCTAAATTTAAAAAAATTGTGAAAGAACGTTTGTGTACTAAAGGATATTATTCGATTAACGATTTTATAGAAGACAGTACGCCTTGGGAAAGATGTGATCGCCGCCAGGCTATTTCAACCTATAAAATTATTGTAAATTTCAATCTGCTTTGGAAAAAAACATGATTAAAAAAATGATATTAGTCTCGCTGAGTTTCTTTCGCCAGTTCTTCTCAGGTCAGAGGCTTTTTCTTTCCGAACTGGTAGTAGACTCATGACGTTCAGTAAGAAATTGTAATAATTTTATGCTGAATAAAATATTTTGAATTTGAATTTAATATATTTTGTCCTTCAAAAAAATATGACAGGTGATCTGGGAACTGGGTTCTTACACTATTAGATCTGTCATATGAAATACTGACAGTCCGATACGTCTCATAGGTAATGTGCGTCAGAGATAACGCTCTACAAAGTTCAAATTAGCTGATTGTCTCTTTCTAAAAGTCGATGTGCATTATTTACGGCCGTGTACTATAAAATAAGTTTAATTACGTTTTCTGCCTAATTTTCTCTCCATATTAGATAATAGGAGGGCGGGGAAATAATTTTTTATTCCAAAAGAACCTTCTACAAACTATTACAAAACTCTGAAAAAAATTTGCTGAATCCGTTTTCGTGGATAACTATTATTTAGAATTCAAAAATAAGATATTGTTGCTTTAAATAAACTAAATAAACAAAAAAACATCTTATCAATAGGTTATCTGGAGCTGGATGGAAAATAGGCCATTAGAGCATTTCCCTTATAAATTATAGCTTCTGGTTTTACTTGAATAAAATTTATAACCTGTATCAGTTTAGGACCTATGCAAACCACGTTTATTAAACGCGCCGTCGACGCGCGTTTTAATAACGCGCGTCGACGGCGCGCTTTTATCCTACAGAGCAGTTTGTATGTCGTTTCATACAATTTTTATTCGTTTTTATCTGGGTTATCTGGATTCCAGATAGATCTATCTGGACCTGTCCAAGGTCCAGGTCCAATCCAGGTAGCCCAGATAAAAACAGATGAAAATTTTGAATGCCTGTTTCAAACACAATAGTTTACAATAACTTCCCATACAAACCATCGTTTTCATTTCGAATTTTCAGCAGGGATATATTTTAATCATTATTTTGTTTAAGATCAATCGCGACGGTGTCGGCTGCTGGAATTCGAACAAACCATACACGCCCGAAAACAATCCTCTACTATTTAGTAACTCAACACTTTTCGAGTTTCTCAACGACTTAAAGGTAATCTTTGAATTGGTTTATTTTTATGTTGCGTATATTTTTATAGCACTAAGGTAGCATACAGGAGTAGGGTCCGCCTGATTGGTAAGATGTAACTATGTAACCATAACCTATGGACGCCAGCAGCACCTAGGATCGCAAGCGCGGCTTTACGAGACCGTACCCCCAGTGTCAAAACAGTGTATCCCCAAGAGCTCTGGCTGCCTTATTTACAACAGGAACATAACACGTCTTGATTACAGTATTACTTGTATATATAATCTGTATTATTGAGGTACTTTCTCAGTCTAGCTGCTCCAGAGTTTGAGAAAGAAAGGTTTGTACCGCTGTACCTCAATAGTTCATGTATGTGTGTAGTTATAGTACCTATAGAAATACACGAACGTCTGTTGTCTAGTTTTTTTTAATATTTTTAATAATAATAATAATTTACTCTTTACTGTACAAGTAAAAAGAAGTTTACAATTACACAATACACAAAAAGAAATATACCTACAACAGGCGGTCTTATCGCTAAACAGCGATCTCTTCCAGCGTCAAGGAGATAATGTGAAAAAAGCGGAAAGGGTGTACAGAGTTAAAATTACAGAAAACAAGAAGGAAACTAAATATACACACAAACATACATACATATACACATATATAAACAATATTAACTATAATAAAAATTACAGAACGTATTATATAAAAAATATAAATACACTACACATATAAGTACATAAAAAATAAATATATTGATTGAGTTATATACTTTACATAGTCTCTTTTAACTTGAAGATATTGTAAATATATTAATATACTTACACAACATAGTAACAAGAAAAGCAAAGATTTTCCTTATACTAACCAATTTAACAATGACTAATATTGTACCTACTTGAAATTAGCACACAAAGAAGGTAAACTTTAAGTAACGTCTTTATTTGTTTTACCTTTTTTTGTGATTGAAAATTATAGGCTAATTCTATGTACATGGACAATTATTATTTTACTTCTGTTACGTTATTACTAATATGTTAAATGTGATATGTATGTATTTCCAAGTACTGTAATATTCATTAGATAAATAGAAAATGAGTTACTTAATTTGACTAATGAATATAATTATTATGGTCATAATCACGGAGTATAGTCATAATTAATAATTATATAGTTTTTAGGTATTATTATAAGTCAAAAACTATCTCTATTTACATTTTTGTTTATTTCAGGTGGATGATGAAAGCACCCTATGGTTTTTAAGTGACAAACTACCTCGCTTCCTTTACAAGTCCTTAGATCCAAATGACATCAACTTTAGAATATTTAGCATTAAGACCACCGATGCGATCGCGGGAAGCGCTTGCGCATGAACAAAATTAATTTTTAATAAATATATATGTACAAATATATATAGATACAAATACTTACATCTTGTTGTGCTCTCTAGGGTAATGTATTGAAGTGTATTTTATCATTTAGTATTATCTAAATTGTTTTCACTGTCTACTTTAAGTAAACTATTACAATCGTAATAAATTATTTTTAGACTGTACCTATATTATTTTTCCTGTTATTTTTCGTCAAGGAAAGCTAAAACGGATTTTTTACCTATATGATGTCAAACTTACTTTTAAAACTTTAAAAAACAGGAAACGATATTAGATGTATATTTCTTTATATTTATAACAAAGAAAAGTTAAATAGTTACCTAAATGAGTCACGATTTCTCTCATTTTACAGATGTACTTATCTACCTCATAACTTCTCAAATGACAGAGTTTTTTCTAATTACATTTTTTTACTCACTAAGTTCGAGACTACTTTTCAAATTTTAGTAGTTAAAAATTTATTGATGATAGTCTAGATTTTAGGACCGATCTGGTGTAGTCAAGATGAAAGTTCCTTTTACGTTTATGGTAAAAAAGGCTGAGTAGACATTTGTATTCGTACACGTCATTACGAGTATTTATTACTATCCTTGGAGTGACCAAGAGGCAGGTTTCAAAACCCTTATAGTCATAGAACCTTCTCCATTAAAAAAAAAACCGGGCCAAGTGCGAGTTGGACTCGAGCGCCGAAGGTTCCGTATAAAAATTATTAAAAATATTTTGATTATAATTATGATGTAACTAAAAATTTATGCTTTTCGCAATTTTTCCTTTATCTGTACTACAAGACATTGCTTCGTACCAAATTTCAAGATTCTAAGTTCACGGGAAGTACCCCGTAGGTTTTGATTTCCTTGCGTCTTGACAGACAGGCGGACAACAAATTGATCCTATAAGGGTTCCGTTTATTCCTTTTGAGGTACGCAACCCTAAAAATATCTGTCTTAACGTAATAATTATTGAGAGATCACAGCTAAAGTACAGTACTCTCTAGTGTTGTATTCCTGTGGTGAGTAAGATAGCCAGATCTCCTGGGGTGGGTCAGGACTCAGGGGTATGGTCGGCAACGCGCTTGCGATGCTCCTAGTGTTGCAGGCGTCTTGGTACGGTCACCGCTTACCATCATGTATCCCGTAGGTACCTACGCTTGTTTTTAAGAAAAAACCTTTGTTATTAAGAAAAAACAAAAAATAATGCATCGTGGTAAATGAAACTTTCTCTTCTCCTAGAAAGCAAAAGAGACCCTCGCCCAACACATATTTTATTTGAATGTGTTTCCTTTTCTAATGAGTTTTCTGTATTTCATTACATTAAAAAATAAAGATGCATCAAACTTTTATTTTAAGAATTTGTTGCTTTAGTTAGTTTGCTTTATGACTACGAAAGGCGTTTAAGAACATTTAAATCTGTGTCGTGCCATGAGGCTAGCATGTTACGCTGTCGATCTCGGTTTTTATTACAGATACAGACACATTTTATCGATCTTTACTCTTAGTAGTGTAAATGATTAAGCTCCGAGCCTTCAACTACATGGAGAACGAAATCAATGCCCAGCTGTGGGAAGTTACTGGCTGACTCCATCAATCAATCAATATTATTATTATGTAAGTAGTATATTCATAATACCAATTGCAATTAATATTATTAAAATAGTATTAACAAAATTTACTTGTTATGAAACAAAAATATACATTTAACGATGTAATTTCTCAATTACTAAATATATAATGATGAAGAGTCAAGTCAAGAGGTTATCACCATTATCACTTAAACGTGTGTTGTAAATTTTGAAACATTAACTATAATCATTACAAAAACAGTTGAACATATATTTTCTGTTTCATGTATCCTTCTCCTAGATGGGGAAGAGGCCTATGCCCAACAGTGGGATGTTACAGTCTGAATCGTGATGTATTTCTGAATTTTACAATATTATAGCTAGGTATATATTTTTAATATTACACTTAATTTAACATTAAATACATACATATAAATCACGCATCTTTCCCGTAGGGGCAAGCAGAGAACCACTTCTTTCCACTTGCTACGATCCTTACATACTTGTTTCGCTTCGTACACTTTCATTATTCCTTTCATACATGCTCTTCGGTTTAGGGTACCTACTCTTGACCTGGCCTTTTTTCAGGACGTCTCTAATTTGGTCTCGAAACGTCCGCCTAGGTCTACTCCTTCCAACACTTCCATTCACGCTCGCCTTATACACTTTTTTCATCAATCGTTCTTCATTCATTCTCTCGACATGGCCAAACCATTAAACTAAATTCAAAAAAAAAAAATGAAAAAGAAGAGCTAAAATTGACACTATTATTTTAATCTATACTAATATAATAAAGCTGAAGAGTTTGTTTGATTGTTTGTTTGTTTGTTTGAACGCGCTAATCTCAGGATCTACTGGTCCGATTTGGAAAATTCTTTCAGTGTTAGATAGCCCATTTATCGAGGAAGGCTATAGGCTATATAACATCACGCTAAGACCAATAGGAGCGGTGTCCACGCCGACGAAGTCGCGCGCAGAAGCTAGTTTAAAATAAACATGAATAAGAAGAGAAAGTGAACAAAAGAAGTGTAATTATTAATTGTTTCCACCACCACCACTACAGCCTATCACAGTCCACTGTTGGACATAGGCCTCCACAAGTTCGCGCCCGACATTATGACGCGAACTCATGTGTTTTGCCCATAGTCACCACGCTGGGCAGGCGGGTTGGTGACCGCAGGGCTGGCTTAATCGCACCGAAGACGCTGCTGCCCGTCTTTGGCCTGTGTATTTCAAAGCCAGCATGGATGGTTATCCCGCCATCCGTCGGCTTTTTAAGTTCCAAGGTGGTAGTGGAACTGTGTTATCCCTTAGTCGCCTCTTACGACACCCACGGGAAGAGAGGGGGTGGCTACATTCTTTAGTGCCGTAGCCACACAGCACATTAATTGTTTATTTAAGGAAAATAATCATGATCGAGTTTAAGCTTTGTAAATGAGCATGTGTTGTAAAGAAGTAAGAGATATCCTGATGAGACAACTAATTTGTCTGTACATATAATTAAAATTGAAGTGTCTGTCTGAGATTTAAAAATAACTGTTTTTCCCAGTGCATTTTTTAAAAATATAACTACTTAGGTCGGCAAACAAGCGTACGGCTCACCTGATGGTAAGCGATTACCGTAGTTTATAGACGCCTGTAACACCAGAAGTATCGCAAGCGCGTTGCCGACCCAAGCCCCAATCCCCCCAGGAGCTCTGGTCACCTTACTCACCAACATTAACACAATACTGCTTGAAAACAGTATTATTCAGCTGTGGTCTTCTGTGAGGTCGAGCTACTACCCCAGTTTGAGCTGGAAATTTCCTGCTGTGCCCTACCTCAGTTAAAATATATGCCTTATGTGCATATAGTTACTTACACAATACTAAAACACAACTAAAGGATTTTAAAATGTTTTCCTGTCTATATTTCTATTTGTCCGGAATAATCTTCGAGATAGCTGAACTGATTTTTATGGAACTTTCACTGGAAGATAGAGGAGGTAGGGGAGCAGCATATAGGCTACTTTTATCCCGAAATTCTCGCGAAATCAGATTTTACGCGGGAAAAACCGCGTTTACCGCGCGCGATTATCTATATAGCCAAGATAGAAATGAAATAATAGGAAAAACAATATCCTAAAATAAGATAAAGGAGGCTACATGGCACCATGTATTTTTTTATCCTTAAATTCCCACGGGATCAGGATCATACCGTAAAAAAATTATGAATGTCTAGATACAATCTTCCACGCGAACTAAGTCGCGAGTACAGCTACTATATTAATACATTTCGTTTAATTGTCTTTCAGTATTGTGTAAACAACTACGAGTATATGTATAGTAACAATATTTCAATATTTTCAGTATTAATTATTTAGGACAAAAAATTTTATGTGATCGAAATAGGTACTTAGTATTAAAAAAAAATTACTATTTGCTTGACAAGTGCTGGGCTCGCAAAGTGGGTAGGTTAAAAATATTTTGTATTTGATTGTAATGGTTTAGTCTGTGCATTATTGAAGTTTTCTTCTTGTTTCAAGTGTAGTTAAAACGAGACTATATCTAAGTATTCTATGCACAGGTTTTTGCTTAAGAGTTTGACCTGCTTATGATTGCACGTGGTCGAATAAAAACTTTGTAATATAGATTTTAATAGCGTTTTAAAGTGTGTGAATTGTGTTTTGTAACATAATCTATTTATTTATATAAAAATATATTAGATTATGTGGCCAACTCTTACTTAAGATTAATGGTAATGTAATGCAAATTTCGAAAAAGAATAAAAAAATATCGAACCCGACGCACATAATATTAAGTAAGTATACGAGTATATAGACTTAGACCTGTTGTTGAGATTAATCTCATAATAAATGATAAAATACAAATTTCGCCATGGTTTGAGGTTGATATTGAGATAAATAGTTCTTGTTTGAAGTTCGTATTTTTATACGAAATATACTATCAGATAGTAAATAATTGAACAGAAAAGTAATTAATTTAACAGAATCATTTTAATCTAGGACCTGTTTTACTGGTTGCTAATAAAGCCATCTGACATGATGTAATGGTATACCATTAGAACAGATAAATGTTTTTAATACAATACATATTTTTTTCACCAACAAATTCTACGTAATTTTTCAGATAGATCTAATCACAATATGTGCAATCAAAAGCTTTAGTTATTATATGAGGAGAAACAAGCCCCAGGGGTCTGTTTACCTTTTATTGTTAAAGCCTTAAGCACTAAAATATAATTTATCAGCAACCGGTGAAATACCCTCTTCACGATTTACGATCACGATTCCTGCCTGTAATATCCCACTGTTGGGCATAGGCCTCTTCCACATGTAGGAGAAGGATCGGAGCTTAATCCACCACGCTGCTCCAATGCGAGTTGGTGGATATTCCCTACTATGAGTAACGATCGCTATCAGGTGTACATGATAACAACTGGGACCGACGGTGGGGAGACCAAGGACTGCAAGGACTGTACAAACACCCAGACCACGGCAAACATCTGTATGGCCAACACAAATGTTGTCATATGCGGGGATCGAACCCGCAACCGCCTGCGCGACAGTCAATCGCAATCCAGTGCTGTGACCACTGCGCCAATCCTCTTATACCGGGTGTATTTGGAACGCTTGAAAAAACGAATAGGTCTGATAGTGTTGGCATGACCTGACATGATACAAGTGAAAAAAACGCGAAAATAACTTTTTTTCTTGCCTCTTTTCTTAACCTTTTTTGGTATAATCCGGTTTGGGAAATATAATGAAACAAAAATTTGAAGATAATACCTACGTTAAAATAATCGTGGTTTGAAAAAATCGGCAATGTCATTGAATACTAATAGCTACTATAGTTCATGCGCGCCATCAGCTGACCGGCACGAGGTCAACGTACTCCCGCACACACCCGTGCGTCTCGCGGTCAACGAGAGTTCGCAAAATAAAATACATAAGTCCTAAAATGTCCTTAAAAAAACGTTTCTTAGATAAATGGTTATATGCATTATATAGTATGTAAATAGTATATTATTAGGTTTAAATCTTTTCAAGCGTTCCAAATACACCCAGTTATTTCGCACAAAATTTTTATATTGAGTTTAAACCATTGTGTACATATTCTACTCTCTATGCTTGATATAATTATGAAGCTGATCTTAATGAAAAATACTTAGTGTTTATTTTATTTGATATTTTTGTGCAGTCAAATGCATGTCTTTGATCAGCAAACTGAAGTCTTGCCGATGTGAAACGTGATGTGGAGATGTTGTAAGCGTAGACGTAGCGTACGTAATTGCTTCGTTAAAGTTGGTCCTCCATTCACCATTCCGGTGTCTGACGCGAGCGAAGCATATTGTGTTACAATTCACAGAGTTCTTAATAAAATGGCGCCAATATTTAAGACTGAAAAAGTGGGGATCGTTGGCAGGTAAGTAAACGTTTATTGAGGAAAAAGATTTAAATAATACATACCTATATGAATTTTTGTTATCAAAAATGTATTTTATTCAAATCAAAACCAGTTTTATGGATGTAGTCGGACCGAATTTTTCTTATTCGTTTTAAAACAAGAATACATATTATTATTATATTCAAAATATTTTATTTTTTAAGTTTTTTGATCTTCAACTATTTAATTTTGCAATAAAAAGGCAATTCTATAAATGAAAATTTAACAATCACAAATCATAAGATTATCATGTTGTACAACTATTGTAAAAATCAACGACAAATAATTATTAAGTTAATTTTTACTTAATTACTTAAACTAATGTGTTTTATTCAATTGTAAAAGAAGATGTCCAGCGGTGGACTGCGATAGGCTGAAGAGTGTGTAAGTGTGTGTAAAATAGGAAAACAGTTTATAATGAATTAATTGCTTGTTACGATCAGATAACAAAAATTTATGTGGTTTGCTATGTTTCTGATATACTTGTATAGAGCTACAGTCGATAAGTGTGACCTTCACCTACTTTACTCCTCTCTGAAGATGCGTTGAAGCCATAGATGTTGAAGCCATTTTTTGCTCGAAGCAGGCTCTCGATTATATTCGTATACCAATACTGCACTTTGAGGCATATTGGATATTTGATTGGCAGTATTGATCAATTGATGACTTGTATCACTATACATACTCATTATAAAAGACACGACAGAATATTTAATTTTAAATTTGAATTCGGATAGGCGCTCACTTCACGAACTGTGCTTTTTACATAAAATTCTGCATCATGATGTACATTGTCGTCAACTTGGTCGATATATCTCTTTCATTCTCATGTAGGTGCCAAAAAATAAAACTCATAACATATTTCATATTCCATAATCAAAAACTCATATGGGAGGAGGAGGATTACAAAATGTTTACCTGGCATTGATATAAGTATTTGGTGATCCTTTTAAATAAAATAAAAAAACATTGTTCATTTACTTAACTAACGTTTTTTAAAATTTATATTTGCTTTTGTAATAATTTCTTTTTTTATTGTATTTTTATAAATAATAATTAATGGATTTGTTTTGTGCTTTGTAAGCTAAAAAAAATATTGTATGATACCCATCCTAGTTATTGGTACCTATATGTACGTGGACATGTGGTATATGATACACATATTATATACCACAATTTAAAACTATGTATATTGTTAGTATGCTTAAATTAATAATTAAAATAAAAAAAAATATTAAAAATATGTAGTCAGGTATATGTATACGTAAAAATGCTACAAAGCACTCTAATAAAAAGGTTTGATAAAAGTAAAATTATAAACCTTATTATTCCTCTACATTTGATTAGATTAAAATTATTATAATTAGAAACTACTGATAGAGTTAATGGACACCAGATGTTGTAATTAAATATTTAGTTAGTTGATGCATATTATTGGTAACTAAAATAATAAAATTGTCTTTTAGATGATATAGATAGACTTTCTAAATTGAAATACATACTATTCAAACTGTTTAAACTGAACTTGTATTTTTTAAAGTTTTAGATGTAAAGCCTAATTTGTTGTATTTTAAATGACAAACTTTATAATTAGGCCATAAATGTAGGGACAACTGGTGAAATAGGCCCTTAGACTACTGATTGAAAGATAATAATCTATTCGTCAGTAGTTTAGTTACAATAAAGATAGAATGTACATTCAGACTGATTGCTAATCATTTTAAATATTTTTTTTATGTTTACATACGTATTACTATGACCGGACTTATCATGTTTGTTATTAACACTTTCAGATAACACTATAGCAAAATATATATGCTTATTAAGAATGTCTGATAAGCGCATTGTTGCTTGTGTACTACTTTACGATCTTGCTTCAGCTTGTGCATAACTTTATAACCTTTACATAACTGAGTAATAAAAATGTATTAAGTTAATACTAAAATATTGTAGAAGAAAGTTACAATCGTCAATGTCTATTACATATAGCTTACAATATTAACGAATTAAATATAATTTTATTGCGTTTACAATCATAACATCTTTCATGAGGAAGATTTTATAGACCTAAAGACATGCATATATAATATAAATCTGAGACCAATGAATACAAGAATAAGTAAATTATAAATGGTTATAAAGTTTTTGAAAGATTCCATAATATTTATAATATTTAAACAGAATCACTACATAGTATAAAACAAAAGTCGCTTCCCGCTGTCTGTCTGTCCCTATATATGCTTAGATCTTCAAAACTACGCAACGGATTTTGATGCGGTTTTCTTTAGTAAATAGAGTGATTCCAGAGGAAGGTTTATATGTATAAATACATGCATAATATAGTAGAGGAACACTGATAGTTTATTTATGCCCTTGAGTATATACCTATATATGTAATTTTAAAGCAACAACATTTCTAGACCTACCTAGTCTAGAGTACCTATAGCTAAAGTACCTATTAATAAAATTATCGTTCGTATATTTATTGAAAGTAATTTTATTCATATTTTCAGTGGTCTGATTGGAAGATCTTGGGCAATGCTCTTCGCTTCAGTTGGTTACCAAGTGACGGTATATGATATTATCCCCAAACAAGTTTCCGATGCGCTTGAAGATATTAAAGTTCAGCTGAAAACATTGGAAAAAGATGGTCTACTCCGTGGTGTTCTCAACGCAGACGAACAATTTAGTTGTATTAAAGGTAATTATCGCTAACAAGACAGCAATGTCAGGCATGACAACATTTAAGGCCTACTTATTGTGTTTTATTAATTTCTATTAGAAAATAACATACCATACATGTAACTGCGCATTTATTTATTTATTTGGGAAACAAACAATATTTAATACACATAAACAGAAGCAATAATAATATTTCATAAATCAGCAGAGTCCATTAAATTGACGCTACTCGAAATTTGTAATAGGTAGATATATGTACAAAAAATTATCAAATATATCCTCTGTATTAAATTTATCATTATAGCTGTTACAAGCTCTAAATACATACGCATTTGCATTATATTTTCTCATAAGCAGACCAACATCAAATAGCCGATTGCTAACATCTCATATTGTGTCGCGGACACCTTAATATTACTTAGGTACTAAGGAAGAGGAATCGATCATAATTATATAACAGATCTTTTGTAAAGGAGTATTTGATCACTCGACGATTCTTTAACGAAATCTCAGCAATAATAGCTTAATGGTTAACTTTGCAAGGAGAGCACCGAAAAGAAAAATGTTTGTAATTTATAAAACTTGAGAAAAACATGATCAATTTCTCTTAGTACCTGGGTGACCGAGCCTAGCTCGGTATTTTCATTTTATTTTTTATTTTTTTCTCGGTATTTTTATATTTTAATTTTATTTAAATAATAAATCACGAGTGAAATTAAAAAAAAAACAAGACAAAAAATTTATCTGGAGACTGAGATTCGAACCCGGGTCAACACGATTTGACACCCGCCGATTTCCTAATTCCTAATTTTTTTTATAATAAATCCTAGCTAGATCAATTTTTCGCCCCCGAAATCCCCTGCATACTAAATTTCACGAAAATCGTTGGAGCCGATTCCGAGATTCAGATTATATATATACAAGAATTGCTCGTTTAATAGTATAAGATATAAATATCGCACTGGGGATTCTAGACAATTGAAGCGCAGGTGAAGCGCAGGTACTTAAGGAACGAAGATTAATAAAAGAATAATAATTACCTAATGTTTCTAACTTTCTACATTAATTAAAGTCCTTACAATCTTTTAAAATCTTTACCAGCCCTCAAAACGATTCTCAACATTCGAAAGGCCTCAGAAGTTATATGATCAATAAATATGCTTTTTAAATAACTACTTTAAATAATAATACTTTTTAAAATTTAATAAGCTGTCTAGATAATAGTTGTGAAAAATGACTTCATTTTTCTTTCTATATTATGACCACAGACCACAGAGTGATTATGACGCAGCATTTTTTATATTAAAATGTAAGTCATTACAGACTTACAGTACGAAACTAATTCGTTCAAATCATTTTGAAGCAATACACAGTCCGAATAGATTGTCATGTCATCCTCATTAGCCTAGGGTCGATAATTTTTGAAACCAAAATATAATATATAGTAGGATGAAACACATTGGAAAAGGAAGAGAATAAAACGAAAATGAAAGGAAAAATAAATTACGGGTGATCTGAGGTCGGGAAGTGGTAGGGGGGGAAGGGTTTAAGGGTAAAAAATTGTTTATCTCGATTTCCGGCTAAACTACAAGTCTTATGGAAAATAGTTAATTGGCAAAGTTGTAGGTACCTCAAAATTCATGTGAAAAATTATAAAAACCAAGTTTTTGGTTTTTTACTTTATCTTTAACGATTTTTTTTTACTAAATTTGGTAAAAACTTTTTGTGTCCCAAACATACTGTAATTTTTTTAAGTATTTATTTTTTCACCTTATTTTGACCTAAATATCGAAAAAGCACCCTAATTTTCAATCGAAAATTCTCACGCCAAAATATCACCTTTTTAAAGAAGTCGGCGAGCTTTCTGTTCGTTGAAATCTCTCCTTTCTGATGGTGTAAAAAAAAAAAACATTACTATGGTAAATGTTTTCAGAAAATGCATAGCACTATGTTTACAAACTACAAGTATGCTTGACAAAATTAATAGTTTAAAGAAGGCTAGATAGAGGTGTATAATGAATTCAACTTATAAAGAAATTGTGTTACAAGGAAATTTAAAATATTAACGGAACGAATTAAGAAGTTTAGTGACGTGATGTAATAATGTGTGTGTATGTGTATTATAATGTGTTCCTAAGCGCAAATCTCGAGAGCAGCTGAACCGATTTCGCTAATCCTTTTTTATAATATTCCTTAAAGTGCAAGGATGGTTCTTACGGAGAGAAAGTTTTTAAAAAAGTCTAAAAACAACACTTTTCTATGTCCCATACAAAAGATTCGTAATAATACTTAAAAGTCAATTTGAAATTTAATACCATACCATAAAGTTTAAGTGTTAGTGGAGGGGTTCCGGGTGTACATACTTATTAAAAATAATAATTAAAGAATCGACTGTTAGGCGGTACGAAGTTCGCCGGGTCAGCTAGATGTAAAAAACAAACATTCGGTGTCGTTACATTTAAGGTTTGACGATTAACTCATAATTATAAGTACCTACGTATTAAGAGGAAAATATCCTTTTTTAATGAATCCTACGTATATATATATACCTAATAATTAAAGTAATAAAAAATGCCATATTTCTTATTAATCTCAGTATTGCTTGTGTTATTTTTTAAGGATCTACTGATCTAGCAACAGCAGTAAAAGATGCAATTTTTGTACAAGAATGCGTACCAGAGAGTCTTGAATTAAAGAAAAAAGTATTTCAAGATTTAGACAAAGTTGTGAATGATGAAACTATTTTGTCCAGCTCAACGAGTACAACACTGCCATCTCTATTCTCAGACGGATTAAAACACAAGTCACAAGTAAGTTTTTTTTTTGTAACTGTGATGATATCCATGATCAAAAATTATATATTATATGTTTTCTTCTTATTTAACGAAATGTAAGGTGTGATTCATTAGGTTGTAATAATTATTTTGTATTCTTATTTGTAATCTGAAAGAAGTTTTTGCACATTTGTGTTTGTTTCTCACACAGAACAATACTTTGCAAATAAATTATTATGCAAGTAGTACTTTTTCTTATGTAAATTTATTACGTTCATCACGTAGATAATCAATCTCTATTTTCTACAAACCTTTATGAATAGTCAAATAGGTACCTACATACATTGATAACAGGATGTCAGTTAAAAAGCAAATCCAGAATCCTTTTAATTAAAATGATTTTAAATAATTTCATTGACTTCTAGGTTAAATGAAATAGTATTCACATCACAGTAATGCATAATTATAGAAAATTTGAAAAGCCGTGGGTGCTCATGCCCACTTGGCCGCAACTACTTTGTTTACGTGATGAGCGTAATGATTTTGCAGCGGGATCTTAGGCTATATTTACAATTAAATTAATAAATAATAAACCCAGCCTAAGAACTTAATTACTTATTGATAAGGTACATTAATAATATCTTCTAAAGTTACGTATTAATACATTAATATAATACGTTTGGTACCTATAGGTATGTGAATTTGACTTTTAATTTTACTAGGTCATTGTATCGCATCCAGTAAACCCTCCATACTACGTGCCTTTAGTTGAAATTGTACCAGCACCGTGGACGAAGCCGGAAGTAGCTAAGAAGACCAGAGAAATAATGATAGAGATTCAACAAGAACCAGTTTCGCTCTCAAGAGAGATTGATGGATTTGTACTGAATCGAATTCAGTAAGTTGCAATTTATTTTATATACATATTTTATGATTTAAAAAGACCCTGTGGAAGTTAACTCATTTAACATTTTGGCGAGTCTTGTTTAGTCTTCAAATGAGTTTCTGATGAAGTTTTCAACCATGTAATAAATTTCCACTAATCCATAATCAAGAGCGGATCCAGCTTTGGCGCCAGGGGGGGTCACGGTCATGGTCAAGGCGCCAGGTCACAAAGTCGTGGTCAAGTAAAAAGAAGTTATAATTTAAATTTTATAATGATAGATACAGGTAAAAAGTAGGTATTTTATTAATCTATGTAGGTAATGTACTTAAAAATACTTATATTGTGACAAAAATCTTGTACAATTTTAATTAGTGGTCCACCTAGGTCCTGGACACAGCCCAGGGGGGGTCATGACCCCCGTGACACCCCCCCCCCCCTGGATCCGCCAGTGTCCATAATGTTGTAGATTTAGCTGTTACTCTTCTTCTTAATAGAAAAAGAGATTTTCATCAAAGTAATGGGTCGTTTAGTGGCTGATACTATTTATTAAATTACAATTTGTATTTAATTTATATTATAATGAGTCATTTGGTGTTATAAATATACTTTTTTCAGATATGCAATTCTTAACGAAGTTTGGCGTTTAGTTGACGACAAAGTTGTAGACGTTAAAGATATCGATAAAGTAATATCAGAAGGACTTGGAATGCGTTATGCTTTCCTCGGCTCTTTAGAAACCGCGCATTTGAACGCTGAAGGAATGAAAAGTTACATTGAAAGGTAAATAATTAATTCGAGTCAATTATACTTATTAAATAACTTCAGGTGACATTTTCTATACTAAACTTCTTTGGCAAACTAATTTAAAAAGTAGGTGGTGTAATAATTAAAAAATCACTTGAAAAAAAAATTGCATGCGTACAAAGTACGTACACATGTCAGAAGTGAAACTTCTTTGGCTGACTAATTTAAAATTATTTAAATAGATTTACAAAGTAGCGCGGCGTGCAGGCGGCGCGCCCTTCCCTGGCGTTTTTCCGTTGCATCCGGTTTGAAATCACAACGATACTAAAGAAGTTTCACTTCAAAAACGTCACGCGGTGTTCCCAGGCGGTCACCCATCCAAGTACAAACCCCGCCCGACGTTGCTTAACTTCGGTGATCAGACGATAACCGGTGTATTCAACGTGGTATGGATGTATTATTCGCGTCACGCATTTCATCCGTAAAAATTTTACCCCTCATGCGCCTAAAGAAGTTTTACTTCAAAAATAAAAGTTAAATATACGTATATTTTTAGATACGGAGAAACTATATATAAAGTAAGCAACACTTTCGGTGAGATACCCCGTATGACCACTTCAAAGAGCGCAGAAACGATTTGCGAGCAACTGAACGCGATGGTGCCTTTAGATCGATTGCAAGAACGTCGCGCGTGGCGGGACGCCTGCCTCACGCGGCTGGCGCTCCTCAAGAAGGAAATGAATACCGTATATAAGAAAAATTAAATACATACTAAAGTTTTTAGAAACATCATCTTTACTTAAATTAAAATATTTATACAATGCTGAAAATATAATGAATAATTTGTATGAATATTTTTAAATATGTATAAGCAACTCGATTATGTAAACACTTGTGTTAGTAAATATTTATAATATTATAATTGTTTTATTCTATGTATTTTATAAATTGTCGATTGATAGACATCTCCTGACTAACTAAAAAAATTTAACAGCTTGTAAGCATATACCTACGCTTCAGCCTGTAATATCCTTATATCCCACTGTTGGGCATAAGCCTCTTTCCCCATGTAGGATGGACGGAAGGATTAGAGCTTAATACACCACGCTGCTCCAATGCGGGTTGGCGGATATATTCCCTACTATGAGTAACGATCGCTATCAGATGTACATCAGGTACATGATAACAACCGGGACCGACGACGGCTTAACGTGCTCTCCGAGGCACGGTGGGGAGACTCACAAGGACTGTACAAACACCCAGACCACGGTAAACATCTGTATGGCCAATACAAATATCTGTGATGTGCGGGGATCGAACCCGCAACCGCCAGCGCAACAGCCACAATTCAGTGCTAAGTAACCGTTGCGCCAACGCGGCGTTGCGCCAAAGCATATACCTATTTTATATAATTTCTTCGTAAGTAATTGTATAATTATATTAATAATAGTTAAGTTAAGTTCTAATGGTCTTACTTATAATTTGTTGTAGGAAATAATAATTGGAAGAGCACACTGGTTCAATGTGGCACAGGCTTTTGCCTATCACAGGAACCAGGGCACTCATTATTCTGTGTAAAATATTTTTTATGAATAAAGCATTATTATTATAAAGCATTAATAATTATATAATTTCTTTCTAAGGCAAATAAATAAACAGGAAAATAATGCATTATTAACAACGTATTACAAATATAATATAAGTAATACAACTAGCCCGTTGACGCATTTTGTGACCCTACTTTTCGCTCTAAGGGTTTTGGCTTCGTTTCCTGCCGCGATGCTGGCTGTAATATACATATATTTATTTAGACATATATGATATATTACTTATATGTATGTTTATCTTTAACGTAACAATCGTACATCTGATCGCTCATCGCACTCAAACGCTTTTGTGTCAGCTGAATTTGCCGCAACGCCGCGCCACTAGCGATACCCAAGAGGCCAAGGAGAGATAGACACAAGGAGTCCGAACGTAATGTTACACGGATGCTCTCAATTTAGACGATCGAATATTAATTCTAGTTTTGCCGGTAGAGCAAGCCATTTTTCAAGAAGTACTTACTCCTTTAAATCCTTACGCGGGAAGTTTTGTTGCTATTGACAGCTCTGGACTACTTATTTTAAATAAATAAATTAAAATAGGTTTTTATTATTTTTTGTTTCTTATTATTGAGAAATCCTTGTTGACTGGTACATTTCCTAGCATTTGGAAAACAGCAAAGGTAGTTCCTGTTTATAAAAATGGCATTAAAGATCATATTTTCAATTACAGACCTATCTCAATTTTATCTGTGTTTTTTTTTTGTAACTAGGTTGGCAAACAAGCGTACGGCTCACCTGATGGTAAGACCGTAGCCTATAGACGCCTGCAACACCAGAAGCATCGCAAGCGCGTTGCCGACCCTATCCCCAATCCCCCCCAGGAGCTCAGGTCACCTTACTCACCAACAGGAACACAATACTGCTTGAAAACAGTATTATTTAGCTGTGGTCTTCTGTAAGGTCGAGGTACTACCCCAGTCGGGCTGCTCCATATTTTGAGCAGGAAATTTCCTGCTGTGCCCTACCTCAGTTTGCCAAGTCATTCGAAGCTTTATTACCTTACCTACTTAGAAAGTCATACTAATCAGATTTTTGTTGAAGAACAACATGGCTTTCTCAAATCACGCTCTACTAACACACATTTAGTTCATAATGAATTGGCTAGCGCTACATGGACTTTGCCAAGGCGTTTGACAGAGTTTCTCACAAAAGGGTTGCTGGCAAAGTTAGAAATTTATGGTACCTGTTTGTGGTGCTCTACTAAAATGGTTCCAATCTTATTAATCAAGTAGAACGCAATATGTTGTGGTTAAGACATCATATTCATCCATATCTGGAGTTCCACAGGGTTCGTATTTAGGCCCCTGACTATTTCATTTATTTGTAAATGATTTAAGTTCTTGTGTCAAATATCCGCCGCGCCGGCGCAACGGTCACAGCACTGGTTTGTAACTGTTGCGCTGCAGGTTCGATCCCCGCACATGATAAACATTTGTATTGGCCATACAGATGTTTGCCGCGTGGTCTGGATGTTTGTGCAGTCTTTGTGAGTCTCCCCACCGTGCCTCGGAGAGCACGTTAAGCCGTAGGTCCCGGTTGTTATCATACACTTGATAGCGATCGTTACTCATAGTAGGGAATATATCCGCCAACCCGCATTGGAGCAGCGTGGTGTATTAAGCTCTGATCCTTCTCCTACATGGGGGAAAGAGGCCTATACCCAACAGTGTGATATTACAGGCTGATGCGTAAGTTGTTAAATAAAGCAGTGCGTACCTCTTTGCGGACGATTTAAAACTATTCCAGATAGCTTGCAAACTTCAAGCAAATTTGATTTTTTTTAATTCTAAATTGCTGCGTCAAATATAACGAGGCAAGTTTGTGACAATATAGCTGCAATATTGTTAAGTTAAATATGAAGTTTCAAGTTTGCGACAATATTGCTCGAATATTGTTATGAGTTAGGGGTCATCCATAAATTACGTCACACGTTAAGAGGGGGGTAGGGGGTCGACGAAGTGTGACATTGTGTGACAAGGGGCAGGGAGGGGTCCAAAATTTTGTGACGTCACATTTCCAAATATAATAATATCAAAAAAATATGATATTTCAACTACCTATCAATACCTAACTTAAAAAATTAAAGTTTTATTTGTTTTGTTGGCGAATTGACTTTTATTAAAATGAAAATAAAAATAATGTCGAAACTGTCATCATTTTGCTCAAGCAAAATTGCAAATTATGTGACGTCACCAGTGGCGTAGCGTGCTTTTGAGGGGCCCTGTATCAAATTTAGTTAGGGGGCCCTAACGAAGGGTAAAGATTTCTCACTAAAGAAACAAAAATGCTTGCATTAAATGAAAATAATATAATATTTATTGATGCGTTGGCGCAATGGTCGCATCACTGGTTTATGGCCGTTGCACTGGCGGTTGCGGGTTCGATCCCCACACATGATAAACATTTGTATTGGCCATACAGATGTTTGCCGTGGTCTGGGTGTTTGTGCAGTTCTTTTGGGTCTCCCCACCGTGCCTCGGAGAGCACGTTAAGCCGTCGGTCCCGGTTGTTATCATGTACACCTGATAACGATCGTCGTTACTTATAGTAGGGAATATATCGGCCAACCCGCATTGGAGCAGCGTGGTGGATTAAGCTCTGATCCTTCTCCTACATGTAGAATGTGTTTCTGTTCCCCATGAGGAAAGAAGCCTATGCCCAGAAGTGGGATATTACATGCTGATGAGATAATAATAATAATAATAAAGCTTTAATAATAATAATAACTTATCACATCTTGCTAAAAATTGAGCTATTCAAACAATTAAAATTAAATTTGCACTTTTGTAGCCTTTTTTTCGGCAAATTGATTTATTAAATCATCTAAAGTTACAGATGATTTCAGTTTTTCTAAAATTTCTGTCTCTATAGACAATAGTGACAAGTCTGATAACCGTACAATGGAATGATTTTTTTCAATTTCGGACTTTAAAAATGTTTTCAGACCAATTAATTGTTCGTAAAGGTTGATTGAGATGTCTTTACTGTATTTAGCCGATAGTTTTCCGGAAGTGTTTTTTATCACTTCATTTGAAGAAGATAGGAGTTTCTCAGGTTGTAATACTTCGAACATATAACTCAGGTTTTGGACGAACACTTAACTCAATTAATTGTGTTTGCTCGCAAATGAAAAAAAACCGACTTCAATTACATCGACAAGTAATACAACGTAATAAGACGAAAAAATAGTCAAGTAAATACGCACTATTAAAGATTACTCAAAAAGTTGTAATCAGATCTCGATCTAATTTAAACAAGAAAGACTACATGACAAGTATTAGCTTTCCATTAAAGTAAGAATCATCAAAATCGGTACACCGAGTAAAAAGTTATGCGGTATAGTTAAGGTAAAGTTAGGTAAAGTTATACGGTATACAACGTAGGTTGACGAAAAAGTAGTCAAGTAAATACTCATGTATATCTAAATATAACTCTAAAAGTACCTACTTGTCAGATCTCAATTAAATTTAAATGGGATCACATGACACGCAACACCTTTCAATTAAAACAAAATTGATCCTAATCGGTCCACCCCGACAAAAGTTCTGAGCTAACATACATAAAAAAAATACAGTCGAATTGAGAACCTCCTCCTTTTTTGGAAGTTGGTTAAAAAAAGAAATTAAGATTCACACAACGCTTCACACTCAACAGCCCCCAGTATTTTCTCCTGTGTCGGAGGTCCGGAAACACACACAATACAGAAGCACAAACGCCCATACCACGACAAACATCTATATGGCCAATATATAATGGCCAAATGTCTGTCGTGAGCGAGAATCGAACCCGCGACTGCCAGCGCAACAGCCAGTGCTGTAACCGCTGCGCGCTGCGCCAACGTGTTGTCAATCTCTGTGATTAAACAATCTTTTATTTTTGATTTTTGTCATTTCTGAAGTGAAAACTCTATAGGCACGTATGACAGTTATTTTATATGTTTTTTTCCCGAAAAGCACGAAATTAATTAACATCGTGGATAACATTTTACTAATTTTTTTTTGTTTATACACGTTAGGGGCCCCTGTAGCCCGGGGGCCCCGTATCATTGATACGGCTGATACGGCGGTAGCTACGCCCCTGGACGTCACGCTAGGTAGGGAGGGGGTCTCATAAATGTGACCATCTGTGACGAGGACGGGGGAGGGGTCGAAAAATCGAGAAATTGGTGTGACGTATTTATGGATGGCCCCTTATGACAAAGATGATGACTGTGGTAGTTAAGTAGGTGAAGTGACCCCGTATTGTGTAAGCGCCACCGCAATATGTTTATACGCGAGCGACAAAGACAAAAGATGACAGGTCGGTGTACGAAATTCTTTCTCTTCAGCGACCGGACTATAATATTATCTCTCACCGTTGTTGAAATAGGGCTTAGTTGCAAGACTTGTGTATAAGACCGTGCTTCAAATTCATACCTTATTTTCAGATTTTTAATGGCTCCATTTTTATTTTTAATACTATAATTATATGCATTAATTATTAATAAAGAAACAGATTTTAGATACATTAAGTTAACTACTCAAAACTAGGATGAAGTATGTATTGCTTGATCTTATTTAGACTTATTTTTTTTTTAATAAAAGCAATAGGGTATTCCACTATGTTTGAAAAAGTACTTCAAAATGTTGATTTTCTAATAAAAAGCCACAAAACAAATATATTTCGGCAAAATAAACACGTTTTCATGCCATAAAATAAAATAAAATTTTAAACCTTTTTTATTACCGCGAAAGCGCTACAGCCATTTTTTGACGTAATATGGGCAATAACAAAAGTGTATGACGTATGTAAGAGAGTAACATAACCTACAATTACTATGACAGCCATCAACAAATTAGTAATGAATGCATATTATTTCAGTTGGAACAAGATATGAAGAGTTATTATACGAAAGAACACAACTATTACTCCTTGAAGTTAAAATTGATAGATATTAGTATGTATAGTACTAGCTGTTGACAGCACTGACAGAACTTTGTTATTACCCGTATGACGTCACACCATGGCGGCTCGTGTTTTAGGTCACGTGATATACAGATTAAAATATACGACTTTTAATTTCAATATAATAAATCAATAATGTGTTTTTATGATTCTAAATCAGAATATTTAGGTGTATTTCTATATAAATTTTAATTTTTATCAAAATTTATAATTTATTTTTCACTACGGAAAGTACTCTATCTAATGTCAAGACACAGATAATGTAATATTATTATTATTGTTTATTGTCAATATTACAAGTTTTTTATCTGTGGTTTCAATGCGATGTTTCAATTTTCATGGATTCATATTTCATACTTTATTTACCTTCAATCATTGCAAATACAAAGCTAATTTTTATAAAAAATCTTTAGTCCACCATGTTCGGTTGGAATATATTTTGAGAGATGTGTAAATTATTTTATAAATAAAGTTATTTGTGACGGTGGGAGGCTTCATAGTCGGCATAGATTTACAAATAGTTTTTCCAAATGTGTTGTTTTGATAGATAATGGATCCAAGAATGTGTAGGAAAATCTGTAGTAGTGAAAGTCTTCCAGATGTTGAAAATGAAGAATTTCAAGTATCGAGTATTATTGCACCACAAGAAAGTGAAGATAATTTCATGTTGGAGGGCAGTCCTGAACGTCACTCCGTTACTTGGCTCGACGACGATCAAATAGATGATTTAGATCTTAATTTAGACCAGACTAACCTATTTTTTCATAGAGTTGATAGTGCAGATGTAATATACAGAAGTAAGAAGAAAAAATGCAAAATGGTAGGGAAGTATGTAATGGGCGATGTTTTAGGCGAAGGCTCTTATGGAAAAGTTAAAGAGATGTTGGACTCTGAAACTCTGTGCAGGAGAGCTGTGAAAATATTAAAAAAGAGAAAATTAAGAAGAATACCGAATGGTGAACAAAATGTTCAAAGGGAAATACAGTTGTTGCGAATACTTAGACATAAAAATGTGATAGAACTAGTCGATGTAATGTACAATGATGAGAAGCAAAAAATGTATTTAGTTATGGAGTTTTGTGTGGGTGTGCTTCAGGTTAGCATAGGTCTTAATTATAAAACAAAAACGATTTTATTTTACACTTTCTTAAATTATTGTCACTTATAAATTCTAATTTTGTAGGATATGTTAGAATCAAGTCCAGGTAAGAAGTTTCCTCAGCGGCAAGCACATGATTACTTCACTCAGCTGCTGGACGGCTTAGAATACTTGCATGGCCAGGGTGTAGTTCACAAAGATATTAAACCTGGAAATTTGTTATTGACATTGGACCAGACGTTAAAAATTACTGATTTTGGAGTTGCTGAAGTGAGTATGTTTGTCTGAAAAAATATTTTATTGTTTAAAACTCTTATTTAACTCATAATTCTATAGGTGTTAGAAGATATAAGCAAATAATAATATTCTCTTGCTAATAATATTGATTTTGTATCATAAAACATACTTTAAATTTTTAGGCTTTAGATATGTTTTCCCCGGAAGACACATGCTACACTGGACAAGGTTCGCCAGCCTTTCAACCACCCGAGATAGCCAATGGTGCTGAACAGTTCTCTGGTGTCAAAGTTGACATATGGAGTAGTGGAGTCACATTGTAAGTTAACATTATTTAAAAATAATGAGCAGATGTATTGAAAAAATTATATTACACTTTGATAATAATTTACTCAAAAAAAACTGAGCATATACATCTTCATTTATATATACTTTCAAAACTTTATTGCAACTATCTTTTTCCTATAGATTTTGTCACTTATGTGGGTTTTGTTTTCTAATGTTTACGCAAATTTCACTCATTATAATGAAACTACTTTTTAATTTATTAAAGCATACGATTAATTCAGCTTAGAATAAACAATAGTTTTCTGAACTATTGCAAAGCCGTCTACAAATAACAAATACCAATATCCATTTTATAAAAGTAATGAAATACTTGACATTAAGCATTCTGTAATGCATTTAGTTTTACATTCAATGTTAATATAATAATAATTATAATAATAAATATGTTATTGGCAGTGACTCACAAGTGATTTAAACATGATATTGTCAACATTATAAATAAGAACAACTGACCTAAATTCTTGCATTACAATGGAAATTTCCTTTTGTATTTTTTATGTAGGCAAAAAGATTATACTAATTAATTTAAATGTATGCTTTTGTCATCCTTTTTTCATTGTTATAGTTGTTAAGAAATCTTATGAATGCAACATTATATAAAGAAATCTACAGTCTAGATAGCTTTTAAATATTATATTGACATTAATATTTACTTAGCTTTAATCATGTTAAATTTTGATGCTCCACACTTGATGCATTGCATTATGTAGCATAACTTCGTGAAAGAAACTGTTTTAAGTTTTGTACTTTTGTGCAAAGAACTGTATTTTTATACTAGCTAACCTGAAAATGTTCTATTGCTGCTAAATGCTATTAAAAATTTGGGCTGGTGGTAGAAAGGTGAAAATTTAGGGTTGTAATTATTTCTCAATGCCAAATCATAATAAATAAAAAAAAAAAAAAAAAATTGACAAAAAAAAAAATTAGGGTGGGTCACCCTTCGGTAACTTAGGTGTTAAAAAATATTTTATGACCGATTCTCAGATCTACTAAATATGCACATAAATTTTCATAAGAATCGGTCAAGCCGCTTTGACAGAGTTTGGACCCTAACACTGTGACATGAGAAGTTTATAATTAGATTAACTACATGTATGAAATAAACAAGTACAAATACAAGGTTAAGTTTTTACTTAAAATTGCTAATTTAGAAAATAAAACTAGATTATGATATTTATAAATAATTATTGTAAGAAGTGGTAACATTAAAAAACTATTTCATTTTTTCAGATACAACATGACAACTGGCAGATATCCATTTGAAGGTGACAATGTTTATCGACTACTTGAGGCAATAGGTCGGGGAGAGCCAGCACCTCCACCGTCCGCCGTTGGGAACTTGCTCGGATCTCTTTTAATGCATATGTTGAAGCGAAATCCCGATGAACGACCAACTGTACAGGAAATTAAAAGGCACGAGTAAGTATAGTTCATTTATGGATTGTTATAATTTGTTGTGTTTCATGTAACAATGTTTTTTTAATTATTTTAATCTCTGATAATTTCATCGAATTCAATAACATTGTTCCACTTTTTTGAAGAGTAAAAAATCCTACACTATACAAGTGGCTAGTGAGATGCGATAATGAGAGAGTGTATGCTTACCGTATTGCACAGTATACATTAGTATCGTGCGTATTTTTTTTTTTAATATAACTAGTTTGGCAAACAAGCGTAGGTTTCACCCGATGGTAAGCGATTACCGTAGCTTATAGACGTCTGCAACACAATTCCTCCCGGGAGCTCTGGTCACCTTACTCACCAACAACAACTGCTTGAAAGCAGTATTGTTTAGCTGTGACCTCGTGCGAGGTCGAGGTACTGCCCCGGTCGGGCTGCTCCGTGTATTGAGTAGGGAAGCGCCCTGCCGTGCTCAGTAGCGTGTGCGCAGCTGGGTGCGGTCGCGGCCGGCGCTGGCGGCGGGCGAGGCGGCGGTGCGCGCGCGCGGCCGCCGCTCCGACGAGCTGCACAGCTCCACCGTCGTGCCCTACCTCGTGGAGCGGCACTACGCCTCCGCGCACCACTACTTCACGGAGCACGACCTCAGACACGGTAACACTATACCTGTATTAATATATGAAATAAATACGCTCCGAGAAGCCTGTGAACGCCCCAGGAGGCTTCTGAGCTTCTGGAAGGAGCTGGGCTGGCTGAACTAGTCAGCCCTTACTCACGCATAATAGACTATATTGAGTCTAAATGCGGAAAATCGAGCCCACAACAACAGCAACAACAACAACCTCTAATATATAACCAACCCCGTATTTAGCCTAAGGGGCCGTCCATAAATTACGTCATACGTGATGGTAGGGTGGTAGGGGTCGACGAAGTGTGACATTGTGTGACAAGGGGTTGGGAGGGGTCCAAAATTTTATGACGTCACATTTCCAAATATAATAATATCGAAACGTAAGTACATAAACATGATACATATATCAACTACCTATCAATAGCTAACTTAAAAAAATCGGCCAAGTGCGAGTCGGACTCGCGCACGAAGGGTTCCGTACCATTGACTAGGTACATTGATTGTAATAACGGGCAAAAAGCGGCTAAAAATCACTTTTATTGTATGAGAGCAAAAATAGGCAAAAATGACGTTTTTTGTATTTTTTGGATGGGCCCCCCTTAAATATTAATTTTATTTTAATTTTATTATTTATTATTAAAGTAAAAATACAATTGAGTATTTTGTGAATATTTCAAGTGCCTACCTGTTGCCATTATTGATATCGAGCAAAAAAAGGCAAGAAAATCGCGTTTGTTGTATGGGAGCCCCCCTTAAATATTTATTTTATTTTGTTTTTAGTATTTGTTGTTATAGCGGCAACAGAAATACATAATTTGTGAAAATTTCAACTCTCTAGCTATAGCCGTTCTTGAGATACAGCCTGGTGACAGACGGACGGACGGACGGACGGACAGCGAAGTCTTAGTAATAGGGTCCCGTTTTTACCCTTTGGGTACGGAACCCTAAAAATTAAAGTTTTATTCCTTTTGTTGGCGAATTGCCTTTAATTAAAATGAAAATAAAAATTATGTTGAATCTGTCATCAGTTTGCTCATGCGAAATTGCAAATTATGTGACGTCACACTCTGTAACAAAGATGGGGGAGGGGTCGAAAAATCGAGAAATTTGTGTGACGTAATTTATGGATGGCCCCTAAGCGCCGTGGCCCGGGTGGCATCCTGCGAGGGGCGGCGCAAGAGATGTGAAAAATTTTTACCGAATAGGCGCCCTAAAAAAACAAGCCAAAAATTACAAAATGAATTGACAATTTTATTAATGTTGTATTTTGGGGCGGCAAACTTTGTTGACACGGGGCACTAAAGCTTAAAATACACCACAATATATACAGTACCTACCCAATTTGGGATATTGGACTATAATGATGCTATGAAGTGGAAATTAACCGATTACCTCTTTCCAAAGGTCGATTTGCATTATTTATGATCAATGATGTGGGAAGATTTTCACATCATTGATCTTAAATCTCGTTAATATATTACGTCTTACAATAATTTATATGACAAATAGGTAATATTTGAATATTTTTTTAAGATTTATATCCAATATAATAAAGATGTTCCCATAGCATTCATACATTTTATATCGTAAATTGATACACCATTATATCGTATTTTACAATGTCATCACACCCTGATTATAATACACCAGTATCTTGCACACTGTATTACACACAATGTATTAGTATACGTATACTAATACATTGATGCCCCCCAAACTGTCCTCAATATTGAAAAACGTTTTCATTTTCCACTTTAGTTATTTACTTTTAAGAGTTTTTGCCCAACAGTTAATAAATAAAGTAGTTTTTCAAGTAATTCAATATTATTTAACAATTTCGTAATGCAAGATGAATTTCGTAATGCATTTTATTATCTCAAGTATCTGAAATTGTGTCATATTTTACATTGACAGCAGTTCGTGTGCCTTATCAATTGTATCTCGTGATAGTCTTTAACGGCTTATCTCTGTTCTTAGATTATCGATTTTCAATTAAGCAGATGATAAGTGGGTTGAAGGTCAAAATAAAATTTATAATTTATATTGAAAAGGTAATAAACTTAATACAAAATATAATTATTGTATAAGGAAAAGATACTATTAAATGAAGTCAATGCTGTTATTGCAAAATAAGGTAATTCTTATATATAAAATTCTCGTGTCACAATGTTAGTCACCGTACTCCTCCGAAACGGCTATACCGATTTTTATGAAATATTGTGTGCATATCGGATAGGTCTGAGAATCAGCCAACATCTATTTTTATACCCCTAAGTTATAAGGGGGGAGGTTGAGGGGGTTAATAACATATATGGCAAAACAACTTTTGCGGGGTCAGTTAGTACCTAATATATATTTTTTAATATTACATACATAAATATTTGTAACATTGATATTTTTAAATATTAGTTATCCCTATGTTCAATTATGTATATAGTTTCCATAGTACTTTCCGGTATTATAATTCAACAATCGAAAAGCGCGTGTAAATATCTCATAATTACATCTGTTAACAAACAGGACAAACGACAGTGACCGACAAAACAAATTTAACAATTATGTATGATAGTATTACATATTCATTGTAACTCCATTGCAGATTCCGATGAATTTAACAAAGCCGGTCAGGTTCGAGACCGTATTTGTTCAATGAGTTAGGTTCGTAGCATGTGTCGTGTGCGTAGGATTCCTATGAAGTATTTTAGATGAGATTTTAAGCGTTGGAAGTGCGCAATTCCCACTAACAGCGAAACTAATCCGTTTGTGACTCATATCATGGCATACATATTAATGTATAGTGATAATCTAGGTAAAAATATGGGTACTAGGTTGAACCATGTGTATAGTAATAGTGCAATTTGTAATTTTTGTATGCCGGGAGCCACTGTAGTTGAAATAATGGATAAGGTACTAAACAGTACGTATGAACCCTCCACTACCTTAATATTACTGTTCGGTAGAAGAGGGAACTTAAAACAACAGCAGTTATCCTTTTACTTAGACAAATTATGTACACTTAACGTAAAAAAGATTATTTTGTTCACATTTCCATACATTAAGGATAATTGCAGTGAAAATAGAATAAGATATAAATTAAATTCATTCTGCGGGTAGGCAGGTGTAAAATAAGTCACGAAATTTTGCTCTGTTATCGTTTACGTGTATAAAAATAAATATTAATTACTGTAAAGTGAGTAATGTACCTGTGACATCCCTAAATCTGCCAGCTATATTTTCTCAACGGGTTTGTACACTGGAACAGTATTAACAGTACCTATACAATATACGTGGCTACTATGGAATCAATAAAAACCAGTTTGGCTGAACTCTCAGAACAATTTAATGCAGGATTGGAAGAAATTAAAAAAGAAATTAAGACCTCGTCTCCTGCTACCAGTCCTACGTCAAATATTACTTCTCAGTTAAATTCCTTCCGGCTATTCGTACTAAGTTCGTTGCAAAATTTGAAACTTCAAGTGGAACTTTTATCAAGGCAATATGACGAAACTGAGATGCGTTCGCGGAGGAAAATGATACTAGTGCATGGTGTTCCTGAAAGCAAAAAAGAAAATACATCAGAGCTTGTCTCTGGTCTGCTGACCGACAACCTTAAAACTCCTGAGGTAACTACGGATTCAATCTCTCGCTCTTTTCGTTTGGGACGTTATGATGCAGATAAGCCTCGTGCTATCGTGGTTAAGTTCCGTGATGTCTCACTAAGAAATAAAATATGGTACTCTAAAAAAGCACTAAAGGGCACAGGAATCACTTTGTCGGAGTTCTTGACCAAAAGCCGTCATGAAATATTCCTCAACGCTCGTCGACGCTTTGGCATATCTAATTCTTGGACGAGAGAAGGTTATATTTATGTGGTAGGAAGTGATGGAACTAGCCACAGAATTACTTCGATGTCGGAGTTAAATTCAATTTCAAATTCCTTGGATGCGCCGGCCCCGTCTTCCGCCACGATTGTCGCCGAAACCGTGAAAGATAGTAAGACATTAGGTTTGAGACCCAGAAGAACCGTTAAAAAGTAATTATTCTCGCATACGAGAATGTACACAGTTAATAATTCGTTTTTATTTACATCAGCCTACCTCACGGTAAACTTACTTTTACTTTGCAATTAACTCGAGTTCTGTACTACCTACCTCTTAAATGATATTTCTTAAAGTTAAAACTTGTGTAATATAACTACCACGCTTTGAATTTTGAATTTGTAACGTAATAAATATCAAATTTACGCGTTTCGAATATTATCACTGACAATAAAATTGTCAACAAAACACTTAATAATTTTAATAGGTGGGTATTTGTTAAATACTAAAAGTTGCAGTTCGGCGTTTTGATGTTGCATGTTAATATTATTTTAATATCTATTATACTATTATTGTTTAGTTCTTAAGTATCTTAGTGTTATCTTGTTTTATTAATAATCATTGTTACCTATGTTTCATAAAGCCACTTTGATTCTTTTGTTCATGATCAAAGAGTATATAACCACTACATTTTATCCATGATGTTCAAGATCAATTTTATAATTTATATTTTATTCTTGCTAATTGACTTTTAGCACATATGCATGTTAATTCCTGTTTACATTTAATAATTTTTGATATTTTTTTTTTTGTAACTAATTATTTTGTTTTTTAATATTTTTAGACAGTTATTACCTACATTTTTTTTTTAAATGTTTCCTTGTCATTTCTAGTCAGTTACATTGAATTTCTATAGTATGTGACTGTTTTCTTTTTTACATTTAATAATTGTTGTTATTTATTGTAATTTTTATTTATTTTTTTTAAATATTTTTAGTGATAGTTTTTACAATTTTTATTTTTTTTTAAAATATTTCTTTGTCATTTCTAGTTAGGTATATTGAATTTCTACAGCGACTTTTTTTAAGTTTATAATTGTTGTTATTTTATTTATATTTTTTTTATATTTTTAAAGTTCTTACATTTTTTTTTAATATTTACGCACGTCATTTCTAGGCAATATAACTATATTGAATTTCTACAGCAACTTTTTTTTTTTTTTTTTTTCTTTTATTAATTATTTTATCTGCATGTATTCTTTTTTTTTTTTTTTTTTTTGTAAGTTGCCGTGACGGAGGCTTTGAGAGACTGTGTTTTTTTTTCTAATTACTGTACCTATTAATATATTTTTTGTTAAACGTTGAATTGTTCTTGCTGTAAAATGATCAAGCAAATACTTTCAGTGCTGCTGGCGGGTTAGAAATACATTACTTTATTTTAATATAATATTTTTATGAACTATTTTAATATTATTTGTATTTACATAATCTAGCATTTTATTATATCTAATATCTAAGTATAGTATATGATTACAATATGTCATTTTTAAACAGTAACAATACATCGAGCGATGAATTTGCGTCTTTTTCTTCAAGTGATTCCAGCGAAGACAGTTTCCACAGTACAACTTTCATTCCCCTAAATGTTATTTTAAATTCTTACTTCTCAGACTCACTGAAAAACTTTAATATAGTTCACATAAATGCCCAAAGTATTCCGGCACATTACCCAGATATGCTTGCGTCTTTCGAATCCCGCAATATACATGCCATCCTGGTCTCAGAATCATGGCTTAAACCTTGCCTACCATCAACCTCTTACTCATTGCCAGGATTTCAACTTATACGCAATGACCGTGTTGGTAGGGGGGGCGGCGGAGTTGCTATTTACTTAAGATCATACATTCCTTTCGCCATACTTAGCGCATCACCGCAGCCAACTCCTGCTGACACGCTTGAACATCTTTTAATTGAAGTCACTTTATCCAACACCAAAATTTGCTTAGGCGTTTTCTACAGCCCTTCTCTCCATATTGACTATTTTTCTACCTTTGAATGCCTTCTAGATAAATTCATTCCAATTTACAATCATAGTATTATAATGGGTGACTTCAATACTTGTTTGTTAAAAAAAGATTCTCGCTGTAAGAGGTTAATGTCAATGGTCGACTCTTTTAATTTGCATATCTTACCCTTAGCTGCTACACACAACTTACCTGGCTGCATTCCATCCCTTCTCGATCTTATGATGGTAACTACTCCTTCGTCTGTTTTAAAACATGGCCAGTGTGCTGCAGAGGCATTTTCTAATCACGACCTGATCTACCTCTCTTACAAGCTACGTCCTCCTAAAGCCAAATCAAGGACTGTTTTGCAGCGCAGTTTTAGAGGAATGGATCTGGACCGTCTTCGAGAGGACGCACAGTCAATTGAGTGGTCAGCTATAACCGAACTCTCCTCAATTGATGATAAGGTTGAAATGTTTAACTCCTTGATAACAAGGCTATACGACGTCCATGCACCTGTCAAACTAATTAAATTGAAGCACCTACCTGCTCCATGGTTGACTGAAGACTTGAAGCTATTAATAGAAAAAAAACACCGAGCCAAACGTAACTTTAAGTCTAATAACACGGAGGCTAACAAAGAGATGTATTATAGAGTGCGGAATCGCTGCAATACATTATGTAGAGATGCACAACGACGCCATATTTACTCATCAGTCGAAAACGGCGACTCAGCTAAAGTTTGGAAATTTCTACAAACACTTGGAGTTGGCAAACCCTCTAATAATACATCTTCTCGTAAAATTGATATCGAACTTCTTAATAAGCACTTTTCATCTTCTAGTCTAATAGAGGACAGTGAGAAAAAACTCACTCTAAGATCTCTTTCGTCAATTCCAACTCCTCATTTTCAACCGTTTAATTTTTCCTCATTCACGGAATGTGATGTTAAAAGGTACATATATTCAATCTCATCGAATGCCGTTGGTACCGATGGCACTGGCCGTAATATGATCTTACCTATCCTTGATATCCTTCTGCCTATCTTAACTCATATCCTGAACGAATCCATTTCTTCTGGTCAATTTCCTAACGCTTGGAAGAGTGCACAAGTTACTCCTATTCCTAAAAAATCTAATCCATCTAATTTCTCTGACTTTCGACCTATATCCATACTTCCATTTCTTTCAAAAGTCCTTGAAAAATTAGTCTACAATCAAATAAACTCCTACCTTACTAAACATTCTCTTTTAAATCCCTTTCAATCCGGTTTCCGTCCTGGTCATAGTACGGTCACTGCACTGGTCAAAGTTACTGATGACATTCGCTGGGGTATGGACAACAAACAACTGACAGTTCTTACTCTGCTCGACTTCAGCAATGCTTTTAATGTTGTCGATCATGAGATATTGCTAAGCCTTCTACGTACTTTTAACATATCTCCATCCGTAATGAGTTGGTTTCAGAGTTACCTCGGTGGGCGCCGGCAGAGAATAAAAATCGAAGATTCGTTATCTTCTTGGTGTGAAGTCCGAGCTGGCGTTCCCCAGGGTGGCGTGTTGTCTCCATTACTGTTCTCAATCTTCATAAACTCCATATCCCATAAAATTACTTCTCTCTACCACATGTATGCTGACGATTTGCAAATTTATACTCAGTCAAGTCTCGAAAATCTATCCTCTGCTGTGGTTGCCACTAACAATGACTTGGCAACTATATACCAATGGAGTAAATCATATGGACTCAAAGTTAATCCTAGCAAGTCACAAGTCATTGTCATTGGTAGTCCGCATTTCGTGTCGAGAGTTGATTGGGGTAGCCTTCCTCCTGTAACGTATAATTCTTCTATAATACCTTACTGCACCTCTGTAAGGGATTTAGGCATTTACCTAGACCCAACCTTGTCATGGGGCAATCATATAAAAGAATTGAGTAAAAAGACATTTGCGGCCATAAGCTCTTTGAGACGTTTGCAGTCATTTCTTCCCATTTCCACTAAAACTATGTTAGCACAATCCCTACTACTGCCCGTCCTTGATTATGCTGACGCAAGCTTTACCAACCTAACTGAAGATCTACTCAATAAACTTGAACGGCTTCAAAATGTTGCAATCCGATTCATATTTGGATTGCGCAAATTTGATCACATTTCTGAGTTCCGCTCTAAGCTTAAGTGGCTTCCTATCCGTCTTCGCCGGAATGTACATATTCTCTCACTTCTGTACTGTGTACTATTTAAACCAACTAGTCCTTTATACTTGAAGAACAAATTTGAATTCGTTGGAGATCACAGTAAGGTACTTCGTTCGTCTCAAAATCTTACGCTTAGAATGCCTGTACATAAGACCAAATATTATCGAGGCTCATTTGTTGTCCAGGCTATTATTTTGTGGAATACTTTACCCTTACACATTCGCAAAGCTCAAAGTATTGCTTCATTTAAAAAACTTTTAAAAGACCACTATCTGTCTCTTAATATGACATAATTTTATATATGGATATGTATATATGTATGTATATGTGTATGTATATATGAATATATATATATATGTATTATATATGTGTAAATTTACGTATATTATTGTTATGTACGTGTATATTTATACCTATAGGAATATTTAATAGTTTATTGTATTTAATTTATTTGTATTTTTTTTTAATCTTATTCTGTTTGATGTACGTTTATTAAACACCACCTACTTATTTCTTTTCTTTCTCTTAATCCTAACCCTAAGGTTGCCTGGAAGAAATCGCTACCGAGCGATAAGGCCGCCTCATTGTGCATTATTTTTTTTTTTACTTTACAATTCCGTGTTAAATTACTTTATGTGGTGTACAATAAAGAATATAAATAAAAATAAAAATAAATCTTTTAATATATAATAAAATTGGAAATAATAATGTTACATTAAGCAATAATTCAGAAAATTTAATTAAATTAATTGACATAAATTTAATATTTAAACATGACTCATTTGTTATGAGACAGGATAGATTTATTCTATCTACTTATTTTTATAAACAGATAGCATGTTTGCTATCACATTATTTACTGTTTGACATGACTATTAATTTAACAGCTGCTTCTATTGAGCAGTCTAAAACACTGACATACTCCAGTAGTACCTTTAGTACTACTTCTAGTAATAATAATTTAAATTAAATAAGCAGACAACAGAGGCAAAAGCCTCTTGCTATCAATTTCAAATAAAAAGTGATAATATATTAAGTGATAAATACTTATGCAACAAACATTGTTTAAACTTGGTGCATCAAAACATACAGGGCCTGTTGGGTAAGGAACTGGAACTAGAACTGTTTTTGAATAAATATAATATTAGTATAATTTGTATTACCGAACACTGGCTTAAAGAATACCGGGTTGTTTTTAATTTTGATAAGCACCAAGTTGCCAGTTCGTTCTGTAGGAAGACAGCTATACACGGTGGCTCATTAATTATAGTCAATAAAGACCTAAAATTTAAGGTACGTAGAGATATTGTGAGCCTTTCCATTGAACGAACTATAGAGATAGCCTGTATCGAGTTAGCGCATTGTATAATAGTCAGTATTTATAGACCACCCAGTGCATGTTACGAACAATTTGAAGCAGTATTAGAAGAATTATTAACGAAGCTAACTGCTAAACGTAACAAAGACATTATAGTGTGTGGTGATTTCAATATCAATTTATTGGATGATACCTTACTCGGTCATAGATTCTTAACTCTGTTTAAATGTTGTGATCTTAGGGCGATTCCGCGGGAGACGATTTTTGACATAAATTTTTAAATCACAGTATTTGTAACTTTTTTTTATATCAATATAAAGAGAAAGATATAAATTTAATAATAAAAAAACTTTTATGAACTTAAGTTATTATTTGAATTTTTTGGCGCGCTCAGAAATGGTGGCACCTGAAGACTTGATGCAAACCTTTCATCGACACTTGATAATTTTTACACGAAATCGCTATTACCGGTGGTTTAAGGTTATATTTCACTGATGAATATTGAAGTCATAACATTTGTTTATTGCCTTATATAAAAAAATTAAATATTTATTATTATTTTTCTAACAATATTGATTAAATAAGAAACCATTGTTGGTCAGTTGCACCCGCGATATAAAACAAATGAAAGTTTGGTTTTCTTGAAGAAATAAATTGGTAATTTTTTGAAACTTTGTAGAAGTAAGAAGAAATAAAAGAAAAACGTGATTCAGTCGCAATAGAAGGTATATTGTCATTTCAATTAAAATTAACGTTGACTAAAATGAGTTGCACCCGCGATCAAAATATTAGAATCACGGGTGCAACAGTTATGACTCTTACGATTATATTGTTATTTGTCATATATTTTTCATTTATCAAGTTTTTGATAACTTCATATTATCTTATTTATAATTACTGATTCCTATTTAATAAGAGTTTATTGTTAATTTTTTAATTTTTTTGTGTAAATAGATCAAATGAAATGGCAAAACAACAGCAAAAGGAGACTGTTTCTCAAAAATATAGGCGAAAACTAAAGCAAATTAGTTTTGACAACTGCTACAAAAAAAAAAAACGAAGTTAAGTTACAAAAAAAGTTACGCATTTCTGATGTTTAAAGCGATTCTGAAGATGAACCATAAGGCTGATAAATCACCGACTATTCCATTTAAATAATTTATTTAAGTTACATGGAAACGCACTAATTAGTGATACAGCATCTATGATTTTATATCTTTAATTTAAAATTACATGGAAATGTTTATATTCATTACAGTGAGACGTGTTGCACCCGCTATCATTTTACGTTGCACCCGCGACTGGATAAAAAGTGAATAATTTATAATCTTTATTTCTTTTAATAATTTTATTTAAGTTAATAATTAGTTTGTTTTGTATTCTTTTAAAGAATGTAAAAATAATTTAATAAATATTCCATAATTAACAGACTTTTTTCATTCTAGCTTCATGACCTTTAGTGGTGGGCCGATTTCGTTGCACCCGCGATAGCACTTTGAACCTCTCCTGTGTCTATTTATACGTTTTATTAAATGTTTTTTATATTTATTTTTGTAAAACAGATTACAATATAATCCTGCGACCAGTCATTTCTTTAGAAAGAGATTTTATTTTCTTAGTAAGAAGCCTTGAGTGAGTCTAAATGTTGCACCCGCGAGTACGGAATCGCCCCTTACTAACCTCTTCCTCGAGCCTACTCGAATAACTAGCTCTACTGCCACATGTATTGATAATATTTTTACAGATGGGACTCCGTCCTTCTCTGCAATAATTAATAAATTACATTCTGATCACTGTGGCCAATTAGTCAGCTTCAATTATAATATGGAAAAGGAGGTTAGTAAGAGGAAAGTGGTCGTTCCAGTGAACATGAAACGTATGGAGAGATTTAGAAACACTATTGAAAACCAAATAGAGATACCATTAGTCGGTGGTGCTAATGACAAATATGGAGTTTTATGCGGTCATATAAACAGTGTTTTTAAGACTGTATTTACACCAAAAACAATCTCTCCTAAGTATTGTATGGCATTCAATGATTGGGCGACTCCGGGAATCTATAAAAGTAGACAAAAATTGTATGATCTCTTACATGAGAAATCATATAACACAAACATTGTTTTTTGTAATTATATTAAAAACTATTCTAAAATTTTTAAACTCGTTTGTGCCGCGGCCAAGTCAATATTCATTAGAAATAAAATTAAATCAAGTAAAAACAAAATTAAAATGACTTGGAATATTATAAATGCCGAAACTGGAAGAGTTAAAGAACGTAATGGTGTCAGTGAACTCATCATTGACAATCACTCCATTAAAGCGGTTAATGAGTTGGCAACAGCTTTGGAAAAACACTTTGCCGACATTCCACTTTCGACAACCAAGGCGCTTATATCATCGCCCGAAGTCGCTGAATCGTTGCTTAAACAAAATGTAAATGCGTGCAAAGGTGATTTTATTTTCAGACCCATAGATGCTAATGAAATTGTTAAAACTTTTAAAACTTTAGAACTTAAGAACACCGCTGACCTCTGGGGTATATCTGTAAAAATTTTAGGTTCAATTGTAGATATCATAGCACCCCACTTAGCGATTATATTTAATGAATGTATAATGAGTGGTGAATTTCCTGATCTTATGAAGCATAGTAAAGTTATTCCTTTGTTTAAGTCCGGTTGTCATACAGATCCAACTAATTACAGGCCTATTTCAATTCTACCTGCCTGTAGTAAACTATTTGAAAAAGTGATTCTCAGTCAACTTTTAAATCATTTCACAAGAAATAAACTTTTACATAATAAGCAATTCGGTTTCACTAGAGGACGCTCCACAACTGATGCCGGTGTTGAGCTTTTTACATCGATTGTCAATGCTTGGGAAGAGTCACGCGATGCTCTAGGTGTATTCTGTGATTTATCCAAGGCATTTGACTGTGTTCATCATGACACCTTGATCAGGAAACTCAGTCACTATGGCATTAAAAATACCGCACTAAAACTTCTGAGTTCTTATCTTAGTGATAGAACTCTGAGGGTTGAAGTAGATGGTACTAAGTCATCTGGGTCTCATATACAGATGGGGGTCCCACAAGGCTCAATTCTTGGTCCATTTTTATTTTTAATATATATTAACGATTTACCATTTTTAGTAGAGAAGAGGCATGAGATTGTATTGTTTGCTGATGATACTTCTTTAATATTTAAATTGCGTAGACAAGAAATTAACTATGACGATGTAAACAATGCTCTCTCTGAACTGGTTCATTGGTTTAGCGCAAATAACTTGCTTCTTAATAGTAAAAAAACGAATTGTATTAAATTTTCTGCTCGAAATGTAAAACAAGTTGATGTGCAACCAGAACTCAATGGTGATAAACTCAACTTAGTTAACTCAACCGTTTTCCTTGGAATCACCATTGATTCAAAGTTACAGTGGGGACCCCATATCTGTAGATTGGCGGATAGACTGAGTTCTGCAGCGTACGCGGTTAAAAAGATACGATTATTAACGGATATCGATACAGCCCGATTAGTTTATTTCAGCTACTTCCATAGCATAATGTCCTATGGCATTTTGCTATGGGGCAATGCGGCTGATATTAGTATTATTTTTATTCTGCAGAAAAGGGCTATCCGCTATATTTACAAAATGGGATGTAAAGAATCTCTGAGAGAGAAGTTTAAAGAGATCAACATCCTGACCTTTGCATCGCAGTATATTTATGAAAATATAATGTATATACGGAAAAATAGGCATTTGTTTGTTAGTCGTAGTGATCGAAATGCCTCAAATGATGTAACACTCAGGAACGACCACAAATTAATATTTCCTAAATGCCGGCTCAAGAAAAAAAGTAGTTCCTTTATAGGAATGTCTATCCTTATATATAATAAGATTCCGGCTGCGCTTCAATCTCTGCCTTTTTTGAAGTTTAAAAAAGTTATTAAGCGAGTTTTATGTAGTAAAGCCTACTATACCATTAATGATTATCTCAATGATGAAAAGGCATGGGATTGAATAAAGCTCGACCAGGCTATGTCTATGACCCGCTGTAAATAGATAGTTACATATATTGTGAGCAGGTGGCATGTGGTGGTCTCGGCACGCACGATTGGCTGTCTCGTGTTTGTCCTGATTATTTCATGGTCCACTACTGCGTTTTTATCTTGTATCTGACTGCATTTTTTTAAAAGAGTACCGAGAGGTTTTTTTCTCCGGCTTTTTTTCTCTCGGCCTACATTAGGGAAATTGTTATTTATTGTAACATTTAATAAAGCCGAGGATAAAGTAGGTAGGTAATGTCTACCGAGACATTATAACTTAATATTTTGACTAAGTTAAGGCTGCTTATAACACTGGGTACATTACGTAAGCTTGTAATGTACCTAGTGTTAAGATATAAATTTTATTTTTTATTGTTTGATTTTTTGCTGCTGCCTTAACTTTTGTTATTTTTGTTTAGTTTATATAAATGATATTATTTTATTTTTTTGACTTTCGTTAAGTGTGTGACATGCACCTTATGACGAAATAAATGATTTTGAATTTGAATTGAATTGAATTTATCCTCCTCATATTATGTAATACAACAAGCGATCTGTTAACTTTTATATAACACTTGTAACAGCTAAATCCCTGTTGCTATATTCATAAAACGATTCGTTTTCCATATAACAGTTAAATATAGAATTTTAGAACACACCTTGTTTGAATTTTAAAAATTTAATAATTTACTGTCATTTCGTTTTCTGAGTATACAAACCGGGTTTAAGAGCATAATTATGACTTCAGCACATGCTCTCATACATAATATTCTCAGATTTCTATATTCTGGAACGAACTTTTGAAATTTCGAAAATGGATCAATTCGCAAACAAAACGAATCGTTTTTCGATATAGCAACTAGGAACTAATATTTTTATTCATATCTAACCGTTTTGGAGTTTACAGTTTAGCTAAATATTATTTGTAATATTTAAGTAACACTTTTTGTCACAGTAGCTTGATTTATTCACCTAACTGAGTAAACGCTTCAACGTGTGTATTGTAAGTTACATCATTGACTTGTTTGGCTTATGACTTCAAAGTATTTCAGATGTACCTAAATATTCTTTCTAGAATAATCTTGGTATTGTGATGATCTTTAAAGCTAATATTATTTCGATTTATCTAACGTTTTAGCAAATATATTTTAAGACAACCTAAATATTAACAAAAAAATTGCAGTGAATGTAAATGGTTTTGAACGTCAACCTTTAATAGCTATGTTTATAAGTCTCTCGCCAGAAGTGTCTCAATCTATAATTTTTTATTATTAAAAGCTAACTTTACAAGATCTTTGGTATTGCTAGATATCACAATAAAGAAATAAAAAGCGGGATTCTGTTGATTTTAAATAGGGTATTCCACTATGTTTGAAAAAGTACTTCAAAATGTTGATTTTCTAATAAAAAGCCACAAAAAAATATATTTCGGCAAAATATACATGCTTTCATACCATAAAATTAAATTAAATTTTAAACCTTTTTTATTACCGCGAAAACGCTACAGCCATTTTGGTGACGTAATATGTGCAATAACAAAAGTGTTTGACGTATGTAAGAGAGTAACATAACCCACAATTACTATGACAACCATCAACAAATTAGTAATGAATGCATATTATTTCAGTTGGAATAAGATATGAAGAGTTATTATACGAAAGAACACAACTATTACTCCTTGAAGTTAAAATTGATAGATATTATTGATATCTCGGACTAAGAATCAAAGGAAATCTTTACAAATCAAACGACTCAAAACAAAGAAAATCATACTTACGAATGAAAGGTTATGTTTTCTAATTTACGCTCACTGCGACTTTTACAGCCAACTACACAGCAATGCACCATAATTATTGCTTTCTCCTCACTTTTAACACTAAATTTAACATAAAAACAAATAAAAATCAATTGAAATTCGCAGTGAATGACGATTACAAATATACACGTAAGATTTGTTGGGCACAGTTCGCAACTGTGCCCAACAAAAAAAAGTGAAACTATGACAAAGACAAAAAAACATGCTGTTGTCCTTATTACTCTTCGGAACTTTGATATATACTTGGCCTGCTCTTACATGGTATTGTTATTTGGATGTCAAGTCCATCTTGATTCTTAGTCCGAGATTGATATAGATAGCTATTGACAGCACTGACAGAACTTTGTTATTGCCCGTATGACGTCACACCATGGCGGCTCGTGTTTTAGGTCACGTGATATACAGATTAAAATATACGACTTTTAATTTCAATATAATAAATCAATAATGTACTTTTATGATTCCAAATCAGAATATTTAGGTGTATTTCTATATTAATTTTAATTTTTATCAAATGTTATAATTTATTTTTCACTACGGAAAGTACCCTATTTGTACGGGTTCCAATTTCGACAACATTATAAATTTTATGGCAAAAACCGCCAGTGTGCATCATTTTTTACCCGACTTCAGTAAAGGATGTTTTCCGTCACGATTCCTTTTTATTTTTGTTCGCTTATCTCAAACTTCGAACCGAAAGTGATTTTTATTTTGGCATGATCTGATTATGCGCTTTTCTTTTGATCTTAATTGAATTTAAAATATGAAAAACATAAAGGTTGAAATTTTTAGTAGACATAAATTATTATTATTATTTTTAAATAATCTGTATTTTTTTTTTGTAAATATGATGAGGTAGTTTCTTGATGTCGCGATGTTTGTGTCGTAGAGCTGGAGTCGGGCGGGTCGCGGACGATGTCGACCGCGGAGCTGTCGGACGGCGAGTCCACGCAGTGCAAGCGACGCTGGCACTCTTCTTGTGGCCGCCTGCCTTCCTGCCGACTCACGTGAACCACGGATTGTCCATCACTTAAATCATTTCGACCCATCAGATCAGCCTATTCACGCTAATCTATAGGCTATATAAAGTACTATATTGTTGCTCAGTGTTGTTTGCACGTTATCTGTCTTATATGCCGTTAAATATAAATCATTCTGTGACTTAACGCGACTTGAAATCCATTGATCTTTGTTCATTGTGTCTCCTTGTTGCTAGTTCGATGGGTGATGCCTTCAACTCTATTAATACAACTCTAAAAATACATATTTTGGTAATTAATTTTGAAATATTGTATGAAGTAAAGTTTATCCAAACAGATTGGACTTCAGATAGAACGGGTTTCATATGTTACTATATTATACTTATAAGCAGCTCTACGGGTACAATTAACTATAAATGTTTGCTTATTTCTATATTATTTTTGGATTTATTGAAAAAAAGTAAGTAATTGTACTGTATTAAATAGTCGCTATATATCATATTATTACTTGTGACCTATTTTATGTAAAACCATTGTGCCTTTTAGTGCGTGTACACACTTAAGAATCTTGCCAGTATAAGCATAAGAGAAAGAAAATGAAAGAATTGATATAATAAAAGCACAGGTATTAATATGATATAAAATAAAAATTGAAAATGTTAAATTCATCTCATAAAAAGCAGTTTAATATTGTATTTGAAGGTAACTTAAAAATAATTCTTTGTTTATATGTTTATCATTACATAGTATAAAACAAAGTCGCTTCCCGCTATATGTATGCTTAGATCTTTAAAACTACGGATTTTGATGCGGTTTTCTTTAGTACATAGAGTGATTCCAGAGGAAGGTTTATATGTCTAATACATGCATAATATAGTAGAGGAACACTGATAGTTTTTGCAACCGTGCGAAGCCGAGGCGGGTCGCTAGTAAGCAATAAAAAAAGCAAAATAGAGACCTAATATTGACGATAATAAAAAAATAAAGAAAATGTTCAAAGTGAAGATAAAATTTACGTAATGAAGATGTTGTTCCGTTGCACTATACAGTGTGCACTGTGTTGAGCAAAATAACAGCAAATGTAACTCGTAGAGCTAGCTTTACTTGAACTTGCATTTCACTTCTACTGCCCTCTTAAAACCTTACGAGGATCTACAATCCCACCAATTTATCTTGATTCAAAATATAAAATAGCAGAATATTATTTTTTAAAACAATTTCCGTGCGATGTATAACACAGATATATATTTACTTTCAGTGAAATAAATATCACTTATATTTTCTTTTTTATAAAATTGTCCAATACGATGTTTATATTTTTAATTTGTAAAGCGATATTTACCCTCAAATGATACATAATTGTACAGATTGAAAAATAAAAGTTCCGCTACTCATTGATAGAAGGCGCTACGGAATGTTAGCTTGCCTAAGCAGTATTCCTTTAGAATTGCTGAATAAATAAAAATGTTATAACTCGTTTTCAAAGACAAAATGAAGTAATATTAATGGCAAGCGATATAAATATTTTCTTTTTGCTACTTAGTGGGAGTGAAATGGAAGTACTTCCATTATACTTACATATTGTATATTTTTCGGTTTTAAACTTTTGGAGAAAATTTACTTCCTATGAAATAATTGATCTCAAATTATTAAAAATTGCAATAAAACTGCATAAACGCAATATACTTTAAATCTACTTTCTTCCAAGAGTAAAAATCATCAGATCCATTTAGTATTATTTTATTTCTATTTATGCAGTATAACTGAGGGTTCTGTAACGATTTTTTAACAACAACTATAACAATATTGATGATTTTGTAAGACTGTATTCATAACATACTTTGTGTAAAATTTATATTGTAAGATATATCTGTATGACCAAATTAAGTAAATAACGTAACTAAAAAAAAACCTAAATATAAACATACTGTTTTTATTGTTTAGTTGTTAAATGTACTTAAAATTGTTATTAAAACTATTATAATATTTTAATCAAAATTTTTTGAATATTCTTTTAGAATGTCCAACCGCAGCCCTCAGTGATGTTCTATTATGCATGTTAGAATAATATTTGTTAGATGGAAAGGGTCTAGCAGGATAAGATAGGGGCAGCGGCCCCAGAAAGATAATTTGAAAATAACTTATGTGGTAACATTGGTGAGGTACAAACTTACCGTTGACACAATTTCAGCCTCTCATTTCGTTGCGTTCTGGAGATAATTGGTCAAATAGGCGCTAGAAGGGGTATTTTTTAAAACTTTTTTTTTCAAAAACTATTGTAGCTACACTAATGAAACAAAAACTATTTATTAGAAGAAATATTAGTCTACATTATATATTTTTTATAGAATTTTTATATCGCATTTACTAGTAAAAAAAAATAAAAAAAATTTTTTTCATGATTTTTTTTAAAGTTCGCGCAAAGGTACAATCACAAAAAAAATATATAATGTAGCTTACTACATCTAGTATTACTACCAAAAAGTGCAAAAATAAAAAATGGGTGCAACACTTCCAAAAAAAATTAAAACCTCTTATGACAGTAATGGGTACTGTATTAGACTTTACATTTCTCTCTTGATTACATTTTTTTTCATAATCTACACCATTATAATATGAGTATTCTGTTAAAATAAACTAAAAATATTAAAGGTAGTAGTCAAAAATGTAAGTTCGACGTTGATTTTGACAAAAGCAACTTTTTATATGAACAAGTCGAAACTTATCGTTTGCCAGCTAGTCGTATGTGCACACTGTCTATTGTTTTGTATACTTGTCATTTCTATAGCCCTAATAATACAATAGCTCGACTACAATATTAGTGAGGCGTATTATTTTGGAATATATTTAATTTTTAAATATATACTGTTGCACTGTGTTTTAGTGAGTAAATGTACACGAAGTATGTCTGGTTAATGTAAAAATTGTACTAAGTTTTTACGCAAAGATAACAAGTACCTGTCAGAGATTTAAGTTGATTTTCTGACAATCCATTTTACGTTCGATCGAACAATGTTAAATTAGATATTTGGCCAAGTCAATTCAGAAAATTAAGTAATTCTGATTTACTAATTTTACTTGTATTAGAATTAATGCATAAGTAGGACAAATCGTCTTCGTAAATTCTATCATCAATCATATGTTCATTGTAGCAACGATCACCATTGGGTATAAAAATCATTTTTTTTTTTTCGAAAACGTCACACCGCCTTTTAAGAGATTTACTTCGATTCGACATATTATGCAAAAACTATGTGTTGACACTACTCGTGGAATAGGCATTTCATTATCTGTTTAATGCGACACATAAAATCATCATAACTTGTATCTACAGATTCAACTTTCATAGAATCACTGTCCCTATCAGTATCGCTAACGGTAAGCTTTGAAGTTGAGGTTGCATGTTTGAAGAAACTTAAGCGACTTTATTGCATATAATGTCGCTTACCTTACCCAGATATCCTTCTTGAAACAGTCACTGTTTCCTCTCGCTCCATTTTCAGTTTTGATACCTTTTCTATACTTGTTATCTTTGTGTAAAAACTTAGTACAATTTTTACATTAACCATACATACTTCGTGTACATTTACTCACTAAAACACAGTGCAACAGTATATATTTAAAAAATATATATTCCAAAATAATACGCCTCACTAATTGTAGTCGAGCTATTGTATTATTAGGGCTATAGAAATGACAAGTATACAAAACAATACACAGTGTGCACATACGACTAGCTGGGAAACGATAAGTTTCGACTTGCTCATATAAAAAGTTGCTGTTGTCAAAATCAACGTCGAACTTACATTTTTGACCACTACCTTTAATATTTTTAGTTTATTTTAACAGAATACTCATATTATAATGGTGTAGATTATGAAAAAAAATGTAATCAAGAGAGAAGTGTAAAGTCTAATACAGTACCCATGACTGTCATAAGAGGTTTTAATTTTTTTTGGAAGTGTTGCACCCATTTTTTATTTTTGCACTTTTTGGTAGTAATACTAGATGTAGTAAGCTACATTATATATTTTTTTTGTGATTGTACCTTTGCGCGAACTTTAAAAAAAATCATGAAAAAATTTTTTTTTATTTTTTTTTACTAGTAAATGCGATATAAAAATTCTATAAAAAATATATAATGTAGACTAATATTTCTTCTAATAAATAGTTTTTGTTTCATTAGTGTAGCTACAATAGTTTTTGAAAAAAAAAGTTTTAAAAAATACCCCTTCTAGAGCCTATTTGACCAATTATCTCCAGAACGCAACGAAATGAGAGGCTGAAATTGTGTCAACGGTAAGTTTGTACCTCGCCAATGTTACCACATAAGTTATTTTCAAATTATCTTTCTGGGGCCGCTGCCCCTATCTTATCCTGCTAGACCCTTTAAAATGTGCAATGCGATACGTGTGCATTCATTTTAATGTTCCTTAATGTATTGTTGTTGATGTTTTAAATGAGAATTACCTCGTGGCAAGAAAGAGCGTATTTGTAATTTTTAATATTTTGTTTCAGAATTAAATATTAAATAATAACAGCCAGCGCGCTCTCGATGTGACCTCACTTTTTCGATATGAATTTCTTAATATTATTTTTTTTAATATAAAATTTAAGTATAAGTATATAGGATTACATACTTGTATAACCGTCAAATGTATGATTGGTTAAAATATAAAACAAATAGTTGAAATCACTACTGCTTAAAACTTTTATAAGTAGTATTAATACTTAATATTTTCATATTTAAAATTTTCGAAACGTTGCGACTCATTTTATTCCTACGATCATATAAACACTAGATTGTTAAAACGGTTTGATGTAGGTAAAATTATAAATTTTGTAATAAATTACATATAACAATTTTATAATACATAATAATAATAAATAGAAATTGATTTATGTATAATATATATTTTTTGTTATTTTTTATAATAGCGATAGGAACCATGTACCGTCAAGTAGTAGGCGATATTTTTGTCGATGTTGTTTGTGTAATTAATACCTCTCTTTTTCTGTCGAAACTCGCGAACCTTTAAAAGTAGTATTACGTAATATTTACCGATAGACCGACCTCCTAGTATAATTATTGTGATTTATCGGAACTTATTTAATCATTCTTTGGAACTTAGTTGTATTGCATAATATTGGAGTTATTAGGACGGTTTGTGTTTTAGGCACTCGATCCGCCTTAGGGGTTATTTTTATAATATTTGTATTAAGCCACGACAATTTTTCGCACATTTACATTCATCCCGAGAGATCTAATCTATTAGGTAGGAGAATATTTTGAATACAACTAAAAGCTTTTAAAGTAAATAAACAATCTTATTGTTTCGATTTTATTACAGTTGTTTGAAAATATTGTGCGTTTATAGCCGATACTTTTATAGGCTATAAGTTATTTAGACCATCGTAATAGGATTATTCTGCAGACAATATAACATCGCCAAAGGCGAACTGAAATTTAATATTTTCTTAATTATGTTATGGAAAAGTGAGGTCTTGAATGTTACTTAAATTTTCCATGTGATGCTACAGATGTATGTGCAGTGCCTGAACTAATGAGCAACGTGAAACAGATTAAATACAGAGAATATTAATATATTGTAAATAAATTGTCAAAAGAATGTAATGTGTTTTTATTTTTCAACAATAATATTTACAATGTTCCTCACATAAATTCGCCTTACCTACCAACGATTACATTTTAGTTAGAAGTCAGAAAGTGAATTTCGAATTATAATCAATTTAATGTCTCTCAACATGTCAGATGTCGAGTTTCTGCGGCACCTGGGGCATTTGATGATGATGGATGCTTGCTTTAGCAACGGGTTGATGTGATGATTATTGCAACTGTCTATTGCTGTAGCTTTTTTTTTTTTGATATCGCAGGGTAACCTATTTACGGGTCATATCCAGGACTCCCGGGTTGGCAGTCCTAGACCGTATGTCGGACTCGGCACTTGGGGGTGCCACTACCGCACTAAACCCCCTGCGGGAGCCTTCAGCCGCTTTAATTGGAGGGTCCCGGATCTGCAGGCAACAGGATCCCTCCAGCGACAGGCTGGCCTCGGCGAAAAGGCCAAGTATAGCAGACTCGATTCCCTCTCTTATTAATTGTTTGAGCTAAACCAAGCTGAATAACTTTGTAACTTACTGCTGGGCAAAAGTGTATTTCTACATATAGTAGAAGCTTCGAAATGTAATCAACCACGCTTCTCTACTGCGGGTTGTCGGATAAATTATTGCGAATCGTTATTAGGAGCCTATAAACATCTCGGTGACACGGTGGGCAGACCCACAGAACATAGCCAGACCTATTTGCCCAAGTATAAATATCTGCTCCGAAAGGAAATTGCCCCGCGACCGCCCATGTTTAGGCGACTACACGCACCACTACACCAGAACGCATGCCTGTCTATATAATCTGGACTCACGATGTAGAACTTTATCGTAATAGGTATATGTATGACACGTTTATTTATTAAATTTTTTTACTTAATATTTAAATGATAAAAATGTCACGTCACTGTTTTGTGGCACGTTTGATTTTCGTGGGTTCAAACTGTCTCTAACAGTACAAGAAAAGTTGTAAAGTACTTTTTTAATAAATAAATAAATATCTACACATTACACACACGGTCGTCTGTTCCTAAAGTAAGCAACTTAATGCTTGTGTTATAGGTAACAGTCGACTGGTATAGCTACATATTTTTTTTTCGATAAACATACGTATAAATATACATTACACCCAGACTCGGGGTGGGAATCGAACCCACAACCCCCAGAGCAAAAAGCAGGGTCACTATAAACTGCGCCAACGGGCTATAGTCATTTCTAAAAATATGACTTCTATAAACTTAGCCACCAAAGCAATAGCCACAAATGATGATTGCCAATGTTTTGAAAAAGATCATGATTGATATGAATAAGTTTGAAAAAAAGTCTGTTGTTATTTCTGTTTTGAAATAGTGGTTCATTTTAAATACATTTATTACAATCTTGTAATATTTATTGGCCAACGGATGCGTTCAGTGATGTTTGCACCGCTAATGAACCTCACTGAATTCTCACTGACTCTGATAGCTAATCATACATTCGTCAGTATTATCGGAATCATCATTTGATTATTCATTCTTAATATTTTCCTCAATATTCTCGAGAAATGTAAGTTTAGCATTTTTAATGGTATAGGTAACAAAAGATGCAGTGTTGCAAGTGTCCCGCGGCACGGTTCCCAGCCACAATGCGCGGAAGTGCTAGTACGTTGCCACAAAGACCCTTCCGCTATATCAAGTCTTACCAATTAGATCAGTATGCCGCCCTGTGCTAAGAATTTATCGTAATAAACGGTCAAAAGTATTACTCATAAAGTTTTAAGAATTCCACATTTGGAAATTTGTGTCGCTACCATATCGGTTACAAGTTTTAGTAAAAAATATTTTAAAATTGTCGCTATGTTATAGCGCTCATCCTGTATGAATTAAAAGTATTTGATGGTAACTATATGAAGTATTGAAGATGTGTATTTGTATAAATTTTTCGAACGCCTGGTTGAAATAAGTATTTAAATAAAAGGTTTTGGGTTTGGATAGGTATCGCTAAAAGTACCTTAGATCTATGTGTAAAGAAAATATAAAGTTAGGTAGGTATTGAGATTTCGCGTTTCAGTTACCAGAAATTCATAAAGAATTTTTTTAATGTCTATATAGGTACGAAACTACGAATATTTATTGTTTTGTCTTTATATAATAATCTCTTTTTAAATAAAAGTTAGTAAAAAGTTTGCTTTTGAAGTAAGTAAATGTAAATAACCATTTAGGTGCGTAGGTACGTAGGTAGTTAGGTACCTGCCTATGCATCGGAATGGTGTCATCGCTTGAGAGTTGAGTAGGTACCAACCGAGTGAAGGGTTGTGAAGGAGCTCCATTAAATGATTTTATCATTGTCAGTGTTTAAAGGTCAAGGTATTTTTTTAACCTAATCGCTCTTTATTTTAGGCAATTATTTTAATAATAATAGCTCTTCATGTGAACGTTTACGTTGTTCTCGTTTTATCTGTACCTATATAAACAATTTGTTTATGTATGTTTATGTATTTTTTGTATACATTTCAGTTGCTCTCTTGTATCTCTTAAGAAAAATTAATAATTTTTTGTTATAATTTATTTAAAATTTAAAATTGCGTAAATTTGTTTTAGGCAATTAATTATATGACATATCCCATTACATTTCGAGACAACTACTCTTTTTAATAATTATACATTATTCAAATGAAGAGGATTTTATTACATGTACAGTAAATTTTATGCTTTTATTGGTGATCACAATTTAAAATATGCACAAGTACCTATCCGTAAATGTAAACGTAGTCGTGAAAACGTTGTCGTGAAAGGATGTTCCGAGGATATCGACTAGTCGCTTTCGTCCTTGGTTTAACGATAAACACGTTATAACTATAAGTACACATCCTACCATTACAATCAGCTAACGCTGTAAAATCAGAAAATAATTTTGTGTTTTTATATTTTTTGCACTATTTGTCACGGTTTTTATAAGCTTTTGACGCATATTTTATAATTTTTTGAATAGTTTGTCTGCAGGTGTATGTAGTGATTGTGAATGCTTTAAAATATCTAAGAATGTAAGAATGTGTATTTTCAGAATAATGATGATCTTATATAATTAAATGTCTCTTACAAATTAAGTAATTTATTATTATTTTTCTCTTCAAAATATGCATTGAGTAAAAATCTAGAAGTAAACTTTTTCAAAATATAAAATACACTAACGATTTGTTTATTACACATTTATCACATTATTTATATGTATATAGATAAAGTAGGTATTACAATTATTATTGTTATTAAATTCATAACGTTTTAAAAGAGAAACATCAAATAAACATACCTACAAAAACTGCAAATATATATATTAATATTTTTATTGATATTTTTAATTAAAAACATACCTTCTTAGTAAAAATACAATTATTATGTAATATTTGTATTGACGACGCCTTGGTGCAACAGTCACAGCACTGGTTTGTGGCTGTTGCGCTGGCGGTAGCGGGCTCGATCCACGCACAAGACAAACATTTGTATTGACCATACAGATGTTTGCCGTGGTCTGGGTGTTTGTGCACTCCTTTTGGGTCTCCCCACCGTGCCTCAGAGAGCATGTTAAGCCGACGGTCCCAGTTGTTATCATGTACACCTAATAGTGATCGTTACTCATAATAGGGAATATATCCGCCAACCCGCATTGGAGCACCGTGGTGGATTAAGGCTGATCCTTCTCCTACATGGGGAAAGAGGCCTATGCCCAGCAGTGGGATATTAGAGGCTGAAGAGATTAACCATGAAATATTTAGCATCACACATAATGTTGTAGTGTGAACGTATAAATACAGATGAAACCGTATGAGATAACATTCTTTACGTCATAAGTCGACTAGCATTATAATAAAAAGTATATATAGTTAGTTAGTTACCGATTTGTTTTGCGCATGCGTAATAATTGTAGCATTTGTAGCTAGTACATAATATTCATTATAGTCTTTTGTTAAAATTCTCTAATGATCTTAAGGCGTTTGATGAATAGGTGACGAAAAGATAGGTCGATGAAAGCTCTGCAATGAAATTCTATTGTTATCTGACTTTGCGTTGAGCGGTAATTCACCTTTATATATTGTTCTTCTTTTAGACAATTTGAATGATTGGCATTTTAAAATTGAAACCTGTTTGGATTGAAGTAACACCTTTTACAGATGCGTTTTCCAACAGTTCTTATTACGTAAGAGCTTCGTTATTCGTCAATCTATTCGATTATAATATGTTTGCGTCAAGAAATAATGATTTCGTGACGACATCTTTGATTATAAACAATGATAGGTGTAGGTATAGTTTTATTCAACACTAGCTGCTGTGCCCACGACTTCGTCCGCGTGGAATTTACCAAAAAAGGTTTTTGTTCAGTTCGCAGTTATAAAAAAAGTAGCCTAAAAAGTTCCAGCTAATTTCTTAAACGGCTGGATCGATTTTGACGGGATTTTCACTGGCAGATAGCTGATGTAATAAGGCGTAACTTAGGCTACTTTTAATTTAGAAATTTATTTATTTTATAACTGCGAACTGAACTTTTTTGTTAAATTCCACGCGGACGAAGTCGCGGGCACAGCTAGTTTAGAATAAATTGTGTTATAAGACTTATAACTAATGTAGTCTATTAGAATGAGTACTTGTAATAATGAAAATAATATGAAAACCATTTATTTCATCATACTTAAGGTGCTTGATTATACACATTACGAGCGGTAAAAAAAATCTACGTTTTCGAAAAACTAACAATAAGTCACTACTACACATACAACACTACAACTAGCACATGTCCAGGAGCGTCCCTCCTCCTAGCCTGGTAGGCATGACCCCCAACGGCATCACGGCGTTGGGGTTCAGGCCCGCCCGACCTCCAACGCCGGATCGCACCGGGCAACTGAGCAAAGCTCCAGGGAGTCCAGCACGACCCAGCAACCACCCTCAGGTCCTCCGGACTGCACAAACAACCGAGCTAAAAGCTCCAGGGAGCCAGCACAGCCCGGCCCTCACGCATCACGTCTGCCGGATTGCACCGAGCAACCGAGCAAGCTTCAGGGAGCCAGCACAACCCAGCCGTTACACCGCGCCTTCGCCTTGACAAAACCACCCACCCCGTCCCTACCGAATCGATCGTTAGCCGCGACGAGCAGCAGTACCGCGACTGCGATACTGCTGCCCGTACCGTTACCAAGGGTGCACCACGAGGAGGTGACCAATTTACATCACCTACTCTAACTCCTACTTTCTTACTAAATAGATAAAATCTTCTTCTTCTAATTATGTAATATATATTAGGAAGTTGATATCTACATAACTTAACGTAATTTCCGTATGAGCTTTATTAAATAGGTAATAGGTATTTGGTGCGAGGAACAAGGTGTTAAGTCCCTCATCCACCACCGCAAAGGAAGGATCTTCCGACCAAACGGGAGTTGTGTCTGGCGGGCTACTGCTCCGACGTTTATTGTCGGGTTGTTCGGGGTATATTGTTCAATCGCTCTGATACTTTGATAGCGCGATGTACGATACGTCATCGTAGATAGATGTCGCTACAGGTATACAATACATAACGTAATGTTAACAATGCGCGATTCAAAGCTGAATGTTGAACTATACTACTACTGACTATATTCGATTTAATTTTAATTCATTTTCTAGTCATCTTGAAAATATCAATGAAACAAATTAAACATATACTTAGGTACATTTGCCGACCCGCAGATTAGCAGCGTGAAAAGTTACTCATCAATCTTCTAAAAAGTATAGAAGAGTTAATCCAATATTTTTACTGAGGTAGGGCACAGAAGGAAATATCCTGCTCAAAATGTGGAGCAGTTGGACTGGGGAAATACCTCGACCTTACAGAAGATCACAGCTAAATAATACTTCTTTTAAGCAGTATTGTGTTTTTGTAATAAGTAAGGTGACTGGGGGGATTGGGGTTAGGGTCGGCAACGCACTTGTGCTGCTTCTGGTATTGCAGTCTATAGGCTACGGAAATCGCTTACCATCAGGTGAGCAGTACCCTTCTTTGCAGACCCAGTTGTATAAAAAAAGGTATTGTGGCGTTGCTTGATTTTACGGTATAGTGCCTATCAACTTACAATATTTTGCATTAACTAAACTAAATTGACAGTAGAGTAAAGTTGTTGCAATGTTGTAGTGTCGTCGTGATTCGAATGGCACCTCATGTACCCACGTGCACGACTTGTCTTTTATCACATTTTTAGCTGCCAATAAATCATAATAATTTACTTTTAAACAAAAACTTCGAGCATATTTTTGTATACTGATATAGAGTAAGTGGGATTTTAAAAAGAATATACTTTGGTAACAAATGTGCAATCATTTTCGTAACAAAGTACTTGCCTACTTACAAGAAGAAAATAAGTGGTTTTTTATGGATTAAAAATAAAAATCCTAATATTTTCAAATGTTTTTCTAGGTCAAAATCAGCATGTTTATCTCGGTTTAGCATCAAAGAGATCGCCGTCGGACCTTACGCAATAGTACGAGTTTAATTTGCGTATGCCGCATCAATTCGTGATTCGCTTAACCTTTTTACTCAGCAATTTCTGTGGTAAGTTATTGGTTTATTAAAATTTATGCAAAGTAGATTTAAACTAGATTATAAGTTAGTGTAAACAAAATTGACACCTAAAATAGATGTAAAACAAATTCGATCGCTAAAGCAGAGGTAAAAAATAGTAAGAAGTATTATGACAGTATATATTATTAAAAACAGTAACATTATTAAACAATTAATGTTTATTTATTTATTTAATATTTGGGAAACAAGCAGATATACACAATAAAATACATTAACACAAATTAATTGCACAAAATCCAGCAAAGTTTCCACCAATTACTATTACATAAAAGAATTAAAACCGTTAAACATAAAAAAATTTAAATCATTAACTTCAATTAATAAATGTGTAAACTGTTTTATTTTATATCAATACTTCTGTTAATTATTTTATAATGTTAAGAATATTTGTAGTAGTCATAATTACATTGGTTTAATTCCTTAAACTAATCAATCATTTGAGTAGTAAGAGTAGAGCCACGTAGAGCTCTACATTACTCTTTCTTGTAAAACTTCTAAAACATAAAATTTAGGGCTATTCCACACTAGATTTCATCGAAAAGATTTATCTTATATTAACATTTAAAAATTATACCAAATTTTTACCTATTGACCCGACATAACTGAAACAAATGCTAAGCCCTCCTCATCTAGATTCCCTAATATAGAGATAGAAAACATTGAAACATTTTAAAGGTCATATGGCAAACCGCAGTTATTTATCGTGTTTTGCTACTTTTTACAGCTAAACTTAAATTATTAGCTGCGAGGATAATTTACCAAAGTAATTAAAGGGCTTTTTTCACACCTAAACTTAATAATTTGATTGATAATGGACCACCTGTCGGGTGTGTTGGAAGAAATCTCTTGCAGGGTTTCTTGTACATTTCTTTACATTTTGTAAAAAGACTATGTGTGATTTGTATTAAGAGTAAATAATAATATAATTTTACGACTAACATTACGAATAAAATATAAAACGTTTATGATTTTTTAATTTAGTAGAAACATGACGTCAAATAAAAAAAAACATATAAGCAGTTTATGAATTAGTATTTTAGAAATAAAGTTAAGAGATTATTATAGTAGGGGAGACGTCGAACATCGACCACTTTTCGATAGGCAAGTTATAATAGGCATATTTGTTTATAAATTATATTTGATAAAAAATATGTCTCATCGAGTTATCAGATCGGTGAAGGTCGCTCTTCCACGTCTCTTAGACCATTAGGCTCTCACAAAAACATGTTGAGATTTAATTAAAAATGATTGTCTAATAGCAATTAAGATTGATATGGTAAAAAAGGAACGAATTTTCATAAACGATAGAATATTCTTTTATATAACCTTCTTATGTCTCTGTTTCGAATTTTATTTTACAATTGTAATAGAAATTCTAGTTGTCTTATTGTGGGGTTACAGGTCACGGATCGTTAGGTCGCGGAAGCTTCAAGCAATAGGGTTATCATGAAATTTTACTTTCATATTTAATTACATACTTATATTTAATAATACATATAAAATCTATATAAATACACATTAATTTGTATATATAATACATATAGTATCCTATAATACAAATTACTTTAATTACATCAGTGAAAATGTAAATTGAAATTATTTTCTTATAAAATGGAATGAATGGAATTTGTTTCCATTCCACCTGGCAAATTTTTTTCATAATAGATACCTAAATAAAATTCACACTCAACGGTCCCCAGTATGATTTTCTCCTGGGCCAGAAACACACAAAATACACAAGCACAAACGCCCAGACTACGATTTATCGTAGTTGTTTACATCTATATGGCCAATACAAATGTCTGTCGTGAGCGGGGATCAAATCCGTGACCATAAAAATTCTTTTCTTATAAAATGGAATTTGTTTCCATTCCACAGGGCAAAATCTGTTCATAATAATTCTTTCGCGAACGTGGAATCAGAGCAACATCGTGACATTGAAACGTGAAAAAAAAGAAAACAGTTAAACAGCTGAACAGATGTAACAATATAAAATGTAAATTTAAGAAAAACTTTTATTTATTTCTATTTTATTTAAAAGAAATTCTCAAGATGTGTAACCCTATTTGAGGGGTCTGCTCGTGATATACCGGGAGTGAAAGCAGGTTACCTAATCCGGCCTTGGCTCCGGGGCTGGGAAGCTGCAAATGTCACTCACCACTTATTGTTAATTCATTATAAGTTGTAAGGAAATCATGCATTATTGTCACTAAATAGATAGTTTTTTGAATCTTATTGTTTAAGTACTAATATATAAGAATATTAGGTATGTGATGTACATCTCTCACATTTGTGTCTGAAACAAATTCCTATTTCTATGTATACTATATATAACTATATACTATATACAATACTGCCTATACTTTAACAACTTCTGACATTTAATTTAAGATTCCACATAAATATAAGTCATAGGTAAAGTTATCAGCACTTTTATATTAATAAAGTCTAATATTTCACCGAAAATAAATAAACGAAATATATAATTCTGAAGCTATTTAAAATATGATTCATCCTAATCATCCGCTAAGTACGCCCATGGGCGTTATGAAATCAAATTATTTAAAGCGTGTTGTAAGAACAAACTTATCCACGACCTTCGGCAGCCGTGAGAATCATCGGCGTGCTCTGCGTGCGACCAAACATTGTCTCCTTTGAATAATCGACAACGTTTATGCACATGTTGCAACCGATTCACGAAAACAATAATTTTATTTTCGTATGGTCGCGTACATCGTCTAGTGTTTCAGGATTAGTCTCAATCTACATGACTTTCATTTGAAATTCAAAAAGAAAGATATAAATCAAAAACGTGTCAGGTATCACGATCAATCAAAACAAGATAATTGTGTGAAAGCTTCAAGAATGGAAGCCCGGAACGAAAGCGAGATTCTTGTCGGACCTTAACTATACAAATTGTCTGGTAATTGAGAAGGCTCTTACCTACTGATTTTTTTTTCGTACCATTTTTTCTGTATGTAATCTAATTTAGGTTCTACGATCAACATTATAAATCGTTTTTATTGTTATTTTCATTTCCCAGAAAACTCTTATTTTTCTTTTAAAATGTTTGTTAAATATCTTGTTAAATTTACCACAACAGGTGCTTGAAAATTAAATTATTTTAATTCAAAAAACTACTACTGTGTGGTTACGGCAGTAAAGAATATAGCCTCCCCCTCTCTTCCCGTGGGTGTCGTAAGAGGCGACTAAGGGATAACATAGTTTCACTACCACCTTGGAACTTAAAAAGACGACCGACGATGGCGGGATAATCATCCAACTGTTGGCTTTGAAATACTCAGCCACTCAGGCCTAAGACGGGCAGCAGCGTCTTCGGTGCGACAAAGCCAGCCCTGCGGTCACCAACCCGCCTGCCCAGCGTGGCGACTATGGGCAACACACATGAGTTCACGCCATTTTGGGCGCAAACTTGTGAAGGCCTATGTCCAGCAGTGGACTGCGATAGGCTAAAGTGAAGGCTGAAGTGATTCAAAAAACTAACAGTACGATTATTATAACAATTGTTATTATGTAGAACATAAAAATGATTTGTAGTTAAAATTTCATGGTAATAAACACAACTATGTAGTGCCGTGATACTAGTAGATCCTGTTACGATACTCATCGTCCATGATCTCAGTTCCGTGTTGGTTAAAGGATGCACAGCAAAGGTTACACAGAGGTTTGCTGCGTCGACATTTAGTTCTAAGTTATTTCTTGATCATTATTAAGTGTCCAGTTCCATCATGCCATTTTATAAGTAGGTACCTACACATTCATTTTCAACAAGTAAATCTTCAAATTAATTAGAATATTTAACTATAAATTAATCCCTTAAAAAGCTTTTTACAGTTCTACAATTTAACAACAGATTTTTAAATTACACTACAATATGTGTATGACTCAGAAAAAAAAATTGTTTTAGAGTTTTTTTTAAATGTCAAGTGCTTACCTGGATTTGTGCCTGTCATCTATAGGTAATAATATTCATGTTTCGATCTACTGCGTTATTTCAATTTTATTATTTACGTACAGTAATACTAACTATGTGTAAGTGACCATGAAAACTACACTAAAAAGTTACTAACCCACCAAATTAATTTTTTTAAATAATATAATACTAAGTAGCTCTTATCCGCCAACCCGCATTGGAGCAGCGTGGTGGATTAAGCTCCGATCCTTCTTCTACATGGAGAAGAGGCCTATGCCCAACAGTGGGATATTACAGGCTGTATCGAAGTAGCTCTTATAAGGTTAACGAAGTATTCATTCATTCATTCGGGTTAGTGGCTTCCAACAGTGCCAAACTAGCGCAGATGATTTCGCCAATGTCACGTAGAATGGAGAAGACACGAAGGAGAGTTTACGAAGTAACAGTTGTTTTTTATGTTTATAATCTGTGAATGTCTATATTGATTTCAGAACTGTATTGTATCTATATTATATATATCCTACTGTTGTGCTAGCAATATCAAGTGTTTTAACCTCATATCCTTCAAGTATTTTTTTATTTTTACTTTACATATATAGATTATTACTTTAAATGAAGTTAACTAAGCTGAAGCTGTATGTAACAACTCATTGTTTAACCTGAAATAAACGAAAGATTACTAAATTCAAATAAGTTAGGTGACATTGTTTAGACTGAGTGCGTTTTGTTCCCAAAGAAGTTCTCACGTAAATCGTCAGAGGCATATTCAAACTATTATAAGATTAGTCTCACCCCTGCCGTGAACGATCCGCCTCCATGCTTCAAATAATATCACGTTTATCAATAGGCGTTACACAATTGAAAATTGGGATACACTAGGTTAAAGGTTATTTTTTATTTCAAAGATAAATACCAGACAACTAATAAATTTGTCTGTCAAGTATAGAAGTACCTGGGTGACCGAGCCTTGCTCGGTATTTTCATTTTATTTTTCGTTTTTTTTTTCTCGGTATTTTTATATTTTAATTTTATTTAAATAATAAATCACGAGTGAAATTAAAAAAAAAAAAAGAAAAAAAATTAATCTGGAGACTGAGATTCGAACTCTGGTCAACACGATTTAACACCCGCCGATTTCCTAATTACGCTGTTACAGCTATGTTGGCATTAGTGAAATTAAGCTTCGTATTCTAATGATATTTTTTCATTGCCTAAAAACAGGGATAAAACGACATTTTTTTTAAATGAATTCTAGCTAGATCAATTTTTCGCCCCCGAAATCCCCTGCATACTAAATTTCACGAAAATCGTTGGAGCCGATTCCGAGATTCAGAAAATATATATATATATATATACAAGAATTGCTCGTTTAATACTATAAGATAAAATTGAAAATACCATATTATATTCGTATAAAATAACTAGCTGACCCCGCAAACTTTGTTTTGCCATATATGATATTAACCCCCGCAACCCCCTCTTATGGGTGGAATTTCGTAAAATCCGTTCTTAGCTGACCTCTACTCGGCGAAATTAATATTTCTAAGAAAATTTCAAGTCTCTACGCCTTATGGTTCCAGAGATATCGTGATGAGTCAATATATGGGTGGAAATCTCTTATATATATATATAGATTTATTATTAATATATAAATTGTATGTTTTAAACGTAGAACCAAAGTGTAAATTTAGTAATTTACACTGAGAAAAAATATATTCAGAGTTTGCCGTAATGCTGTATCGTTGTGGCTCTTGTAATGAAGGCTCTACCGGCATTGACACGGATGACATTTGGTGCGCTTTTGATTGTGAATAGTTGTGACTACAGACAATTTGCGAATATCTGAGCTATTTTCGTTAAAATTGTTCATAATATTGTCGTAGATTGCGACCAACGACTATATTTCTGCAGTAACAAATTGCAAAACTGCGGCAAACAACTTTTTTACACAAGTGGTGCACATATTCATTCCAAAACAATGAATGCTATGGGAAACTTTAGCGGGTACACAATAATTGTTCGCGGTTTTAATCTAAATTATTGAGAAATCGCCTGCGTTCAAAGTGGATTTTATCTTTAAATGTTCGTGTCTTAGAGCAAAACATTAGCACTTGACTTTTAGTGTCAATAGTCAAAGCGACGATTTTAATGAAATTTGCTGTTTATTTTTCTATATGAGAGAAATATCGTTTTATAATTGTCGTAATAGGACTGTCGTGTGTTTTGTATTTAAAATGTAGGTACCTATTTCAAATAAAAACAAAAATTAATGAAGAATAACCTACTATCATCTTTTGAACTGTACATTTCATCTAAATACGTTAGAATCAACATGTAACATATGGTTTCAATTTCGTCACTAATGAATAAATAACAATAGATCACAAGCGGTTATTGAGGAATCGTTGCACCAATTCGGATGCCTTCGAGATACCTTCGTCCGCAGAATTCGCGTAGCGTGAAGAACATTTGGTTCACGGCCATTATATACATTGCTTCGAAAATAGCGTTATGACTTATGGATGCCAATATGGTATAAGTAATTTTCCTCGGTCAGATCGGATTTCTCTGTACCTAATTACAAAATATGCGACGATAAAGTTAAAAAGTGAGGCTGCTTTTTATTTGTTTATTTCACTGCTCAACAAAACGAATCTTTAAAATATAACGTTTACTGTAGGCCTCTGATTTTATGTAATGAGTGTTACGTACTAACTGGATCTTTAGATTTTATATTGGTCTAATAAAAAATGTAGCAGAGACGTGTTTGGTGTTTCTTGAAAATGATCTATTATGTAATTATTTAAACATCATAGCTTATTGCTATCCTAAATAAATATTTGTAAAAATGCAATGGAAATATTTAACATTTTTAAGTCGATTTGACTTACTATTTTTAACTAATAGACACAAAGTCACTTAAAGTTTTTGCGTATTGTAGTGTTGAATTGACAGAATTATGTAGTATGTATAATATGATTATGTATAAATCGTGTATGATATATGTATGTGTGAATTATTTTGTTGGAAATGTTTTATTTTAAATAGAGATCTTATTTTCTCATATACTTAGAGCTAATTGTGAACATATGAAATTATGGTATCAATATTTTTGGAAATAAATAATAAAGATCAACGATTCGAGGTGTATTTTACGCTTTTGCCATGTACCTACTTTATGTATTCGTATTTTTCAACGATTCACGTACCGTCTACCCACACATTTTCGAAGCTTTGAGCATTCTTTGAAATAACGCCTCATTTATTACCTTTGTTTCTTGATACGAAGGTTATTAATACCAATCGACCAGTATTATATATAAAATTCGTGCACAATGTTAGTTACCATACGTCTCCGAAACGGCTGGGCCGATTTTTATGAAGTTTTGTGTGCATATCGAGTAGGTCTGAGAATCGGCCAACATCTATTTTTTATACCACTAAGTTCTATGGGGTGAGATTAAGGGGGTTAATAACATATATGGCAAAACAACGTTTGCGGGGTCAGCTAGTATTTATATAAGGTTATAATCCAATTGACAGGAATACTTTTATTTTGCTTTCTTTAAAAAAGGGTTTGGCATTTAACATTGAAGAAAATTTAATCGAAGACATGTATATTTTAAAAATCACAATTTTTAACTGTCACTGTACCTTATAAATAATCACGTACTCTTGGGTTAACTACCTTGTAGTACGGTTCATAATTTGATAAAACATAAGTGCTCATGTTACTTTAAATAATAGTTATTGAAAGTTAACTACTAAAATGATTTATTTTTAAGGAGCGATAAATAGTGTTATTTTCCTATTATCATATACTTATTACGTCTTAAGTTAATGCATTTATAATTTACTGTGGTGTCACAACGTTGGTTTACACTTTTGTGCATGTTCCGCGTGTGTTAATGTCTAACTTGTTTCAACTGCAAGTTACTTGCGTAAGAACTTGGACAAGTAGGAAGACGTCACTTAGCTATAAAAGCTTACAACTAAGATTTAAGCAATACTTCTTTGTAATATTGTTGACTTTCTATCTTCGTTTTAATATAAACATAGCATGCACCAAGCCACGAAAATTAAACATATTTTGGTTTATCAACGTATCACGATTTGAATCTTCACGTTTTGAATTTGCATACAATAATCATAAGATAATCGATTGGTAACGATGATTAATTCATTGTTTTTACTTTATTGTGTTTCACTTCAACATTCAAAAATAATAAAAGAATTTTTATTAAATTTTTGTTAATTATGTTTTATAGTGTACTAAACAGGTACAACATTTAATTTCAATATTATTTTGACTGACTTGTGAAGTTCTCTGTTCTAAGTCTGTTTTAGCATCATATTTGTTAATCCAAAATATACTTGGATTAATTGACTTTTTAACAAATAAATAATTTTTAGCAGACAGAAAGTCCCGAAATTCTCACGTTCTTACGTAAAAATTTTATGAAGCTATCAATACGTTCCACATCACTTAAGAAGTACAATATACGTGTTACATGGATTTTAAGCGTATAGTCGCACATAAATACTTATTCTATGTGTAAACGAACATTAACAAAGCACATTGTTACTAAGAGAATAGAAAGATAATCAAATTAAACACTTTTTGTTGTCATTATACACTGCACAATGCCTTTTATAGCAAGTTAATTATGGTAAAATGAAAATTTGAGATGGGATATGAAAATTTTCAATACATAGGTACTGATTAGGTGTATTTTCTTCTCTACAATAATATAATAGATATTAAATTTGTATAGTGGAATTTCTATAAATATACTAAATGAGTGTTCTTAGTAATTTTTATAACACTGTCACAAAATAAAAAAATACCCATATATACCTACATAATTTTTTAAAAGTTTATTTGTAAAATAAGTTACGATATCAACTTGGGATTTTACATTATAACATATTTGCACATAATTAGTTACTATTCATTGATAATTAAATAAATAATTATGTTTGCTAGCAAACGAAAAAAACCGACTTCAATTACATTGACAAGTAATACAACGTAAGTAGACGAAAAAAATTAACAAACACACTAGTTGTCACTACGATTTTCGAGGGTTTCCTTCGATTTCTCTGGGATTCCGTCATCAGATCCTGGTTTCCTTATCATGGTAACTAAGTTGGAATATCTCCTTTCCAAAAAAAAAAGAATTATCAAAATCGGTTCATAAACGACGAAGTTATCCCCAACAAACATAAATAAAAAAAAAACAAAAAAATATATATACGGTCGAATTGAGTAACCTCCTCTTTTTTGAAGTCGGTCAAAAAATATTAGTACCTATATTATAATATCTTGTACACAGTAAATTTGTTTGTAAGTACGAGTAGTTATGTTTTCATTAAAACTTTTTTGATGTCCAAGAAAAACGTCATTATGTTTTAATAGGTTATTATAGTACACGGCCGTAAATATCCGCACATCGACTTTTAGAAAGAGACAATCAGCTAATTTGAACTTTGTAGAGCGTTATCTCTGACGCACATTACCTATGAGACGTATCGGACTGTCAGTATTTCATATGACAGATCTAATAGTGTAAGAACCCAGTTCCCAGATCACCTGTCATATTTTTTTGAAGGACAAAATATATTAAATTCAAATTCAAAATATTTTATTCAGCATAAAATTATTACAATTTCTTACTGAACGTCATGAGTCTACTACCAGTTCGGAAAGAAAAAGCCTCTGACCTGAGAAGAACTGGCGAAAGAAACTCAGCGGGACTAATATCATTTTTTTAATCATGTTTTTTTTTCCAAAGCAGATTGAAATTTACAATAATTTTATAGGTTGAAATAGCCTGGCGGCGATCACATCATTCCCAAGGCGTACTGTCTTCTATAAAATCGTTAATCGAATAATATCCTTTAGTACACAAACGTTCTTTCACAATTTTTTTAAATTTGGCTGCTTTATATACGTAAAAATGTTATTAACCAGCTATTTTAGTATTTATCGCCAGACACTAATTATATTACTATATTTTAAAACATGTAGAAAATATTTTAGCAACTCTTTATACTACGATGTATACTGTAATGTTTTGTCAATCAGAAACAAGGAAGTCTGGGGTCTGGGATCTTGGACTATAACGCTCTACGAAGTCGAAATTAGCCGATTGTCTCTTTCCAAAGGTCGATGTGCAATATTTATGGCCGGGTACTATACTACATTTCACGTGAGTTTGTGTTTAAGTTTACTTTTACACTATTAGCGTGAGTTATTATAATTTTTTTAACCATTAACTGGTATGTCGATTTTCGAAGAGAAAAATATATTTTGACATCGTTTAAGTAGACCTCGATATTAGCACGCTTTAACAAACAAACACTCCAGGCGACGTTAGTGTGAATATATACTCTTTAAAATAGATATAATCGTTTTAATAGATATGCGTACGGCCTAAGCCGTATTCATTAAATATAGTGAAAAATGTTTCTAAAAACAGATTGTGTGTATACCGAAGAGAGGGTCAGCCTTGTGTTTACACATGAGCGATGGAATAAAACAGCCGTCGGATGCTACAATTAATACTAAAAATATGATTAATGTTATTCTCAATTATTGTACTCAAATTACTCGTAACCTGTGAGAACCAGGCGATGATATGTATCGGAGTACAAATTGTGTTGCAAAATACGACCTTTGTTTAATTGTTTTGGTTACTTGGACAACTTTCATATGTGATTATTACTGAGCAGGAATCGAAAGTATATTTGCTTTAAGATAAATGTCATCTTCAGTGTTAAAAATATTTGTCTGTACTAATCAGTACTATAATAATTAAGGAAATTGAATACAAGACTAAATGAAAAGTGTGAAATTATATAAATAAGTGTTATTAAATTTTACTTTTACTAAAAAGAAAAAATATAGGTACTCTACAAATACAAAGTGACGAAAAAATGTAAAGTAGATACTTAGTTGTATAATTTTCGGAAGCTTGTTTAATTTGTAAAGATATAGCTAGTTTTTAATTATGCAAAACGTACATATGAACGAATAGTAATATATAAGCGATGATTAACGAAAAACGACGAGTTCGTTTCGTTTTTTGTTAACTTGACATATAATATTATTAGATACACGATAACATTAGTGAATGTGAGAAAAAAACGTAATGGTATAAGTCACCAAAGAACGTAAGCTTGGGAAATCTTCACCTGCATGGAATGTGAGCATCCTCAGCTAAAGGTCAAAGCGAGGCTGCGACGGCACAAAACATACAATAGCAATATTACAATTGAGTAGAAGGTGAACTGCGGGTATTGTAGCAGCTTGCGTGAACGCTCATAACACTAAAATAGAAATTAAACGTTAATTTGTTGAAAACCGACCATCGTCACTATACTACTGCCTTTGTTCTTTTAAAATTACATAGGTTTAATACGGAAAAAAGTTCAATATCAAAGGTATTTCTTTAGCTTTAAACGTATCATCATAGAAAAGGTTACTTAAAAAAATATGACATTATATTATATATACACCTACGTAATCGGTAACGTATCTCTTATATACTCTGTAATACTACCAACTTGTTAGTACACCAGTTATGTAACGAAATTATAATGAGCAAAGAAATAGCGGTCAAGACATATACATATACTGTTTGATGACCCGAGATAAAGACATTAGAGATGGTATCACTTTGTTTAAAAACCGTATAAAGTAATTAATATCTTCAATTTATTATATAATTTAATATGAAGTATATTAAATTATAGAATAAAACTTAATTTTTTTATGTTAAGTATATAATGTGACTAAAACTATTTCAAATTTATATCCATGGTGTGTGTACCGATCTGTCTATAGTTTCCAAATCTTTAAATTAAAAGCTTTACTAACGAATAACCTTTGACATTAGAATTGCCAAATTATAACAAAAACCCACCCACGTGGTCGCTTTGCAAGAACCAAGAACTCTACCAATAAGAACTTCAAGTTGACAATTGGCGTTTCTTCGTTCGCCTTAATACATTGTAGTAATATATATTTAAGAATTGCAATATTTGTAATATAATAATGAGAATCAATTACTATAATTCAATTTTGTTATTTCATAGTCATATCATTCAAACCGGGAGATGTAAGGTACGTCATAATAATATAAGATGGATCCGAAACAGGACAGAAAATTTAAAAAAAAACACCTCACGTAATTTATGGACCCCCCCAATCAATAAGAGACAATTGCCTAATAAGATCCACTGTAATATCTTCAGTAAAGTAGAAAAACCCGGCGGTTTTTCTAAGGGGCACAATGTTTTAAAATATGTATGATTAGTTAGCTTTTGACAAAATGTATACTATTACTAATATACATTATCATCATTATAGTCATACATTTATATTAGTTAATTGTCTTCAGTAAAGATAAGAATGGAACCTTCGCGAAAAACACAACAAGGCTTAGGTCAGGATGGTCTCAAACTGATCTTCAAATGATGATACAAAAAGAACCAAATATCTGAGAGTGAGCAGCTTTAAAGTGTAAAGTACCAACTATTCATATTTACAAAATATTTAATTTGCAAATATAAAGAACGCGTAATATAAAGCACTAAAACTTATAATAATCGATTATGCACATAAATTCTATACAGTGGAATGGGTACGAGTACGATATGAACATACTTATGTAATGGTGATAGTTATGTTTATTCAGTAGATTATAGCTAAGTACATTATTTTAATTTTACTTTTTGAAGTAAAACTACGTAATTACGCACGCTTGACCTGGGGAGTATGCTGGTGAATGCATGACGAGAGCGTTACGAAAAGTGTGATCGGATGAGGCGAACGGAAGTTGACAGAGATATAAGTTAGTAAAGGTGGAAAGAAAGAGAGTTACGTTTCGTAAGTTTTACTTCGGTCGTGTGGTCTAGACTAGAGCACACTCATTTTTTTAAATGTAGACAGGTTTCAATTTTATTTTATTAACAATTAAATAAGTTTTAAACATTATTTTTATTCAAGATTCATTTCTTCATCAACCCTAATATGTATGACCGTATGTCGCCTTGCTGATTAGAAAGGTAAAAATTTTCTTCGTAGATTTTTCAAGGTAATTAGCCTAAATAAAAGCATTTTATATGGTCATAGGCTAATTATCTTACTACTAAGAAGACATTAATTTATTTAAAATACTATGTACATTTATAGTGTAACTAAGTCAAAGAAGAAAAAAGTTGCTTCAAAATAATCATCTAATTAACATCTACTAAAACAGAAGCATCAAGAGTACCTATTCACTTCAATTGAATAGGAAGAGCAATTCGTTTTGAATATTAATTAAAATATTACGAAGACGGAAAAACCTCCATACACTAATTATAACAATGATAAATTGTTAACGACTATGTTATTTTTTTTAATTAAAAGATATTATTTAATAATGAATGATATTAGGATTTCTATTACAAAACCTCATACAAAAGATTTCAACGACTCGATATATTTTTAAGTTTTTTTTACTATTTTTTTTTATATTTGTAAGTATATTGTTGTAATATAATAATCATATTTCATTGTTAAAAATATTATGTAATGTTTAAACTAGTACACGTATACATCGAGTATGTCTTAGTAGGTACATATTTTTATTAGAAAATGGAAATGATAAACCGACTCAGTTTAGACACGATCCTCTCAAATCTTCTTACATGTCTTATAGACTTCTAATGTAAATACGAGAGGAAACAATGAGCAGGTGCTAAAGGTTATAAAATTGATTATATTTAAACCTGCAAGACTTACGCAACACGTTGTATTTCGGTTCGCGAAGCTTCAGCCTTTTTTTTTTTTGATATCGCAGGATAACCCATTTACGGGTGATATCCAGGACGCCCGGGTAGGCAGTCCTAGACCGTATGTCGGACTCAGCATTTGGGGTGCCACTATCGCACTAAACCCCCTGCGGGAGCCTTCCACCGCTTTAATTGGAGGGTCCCGGATCCGCAGGCAACAGGATCTCTCCAGCGACAGGCTGGCCTCGGCGAAAAGGCCAGACTTCTCCTCCATGGGGATTGCCCGGCTCACCTCTGAACAGTCCCAACGACGCCGTGTCTAGCAGGACCGGGTTCCCATCCCGGCCCGACACGGGTACAGGGGCGTTACTGGAAGCGCATTAAGTAGCGCCTCCTACGCACCCTTATTCGGTCGCTTCAGCCTATCGCAGTCCGTTGTATTTATTTTATTTTTATTCACTCTTTATTATAAGTATAGAAATATCTAATATATAGTTCATTGAAATGAATGTATAAAGTCTATAGTTTTATATTGTAATTATTTTTATGTAACTCATTAGTTTTTATATACGAAATTCAGAATTGTTTCTAATTCGTAGCCGTAAGCTTCTTGGTAATGAAATTATATGAGCAAATCAATGATAATATCATACTTTTTTTTCTCATAATTAGACATTTTGACTCAAGTAATACTTAGAAGTCTATTTCTTTTATATCAAGTAAATACAGAATTAACTATGGACTGATTATAACTCGTTAATCCGTAATATCACACATCCATATAGGATAAAAATAAATATATGTCATACTTCAAGTCCATGTTTTGTATGACAGATGTAATTATTATTATTTTTATTCTCTCTAGGCTATTTGAAACCGCAACGACATTGTGCTCAATAAATAATATTCAAGTGAATCTTTTGTTACTGATATCTTCTGATACTGAGAATATTTCACACATGATTGATAATTGATATTCGTTCTGATATCCAATGACAGAGGTCATCATTGTTAACTGGTAAGCTCTAACTTGTAAATAAGTTAAAAGGTCAAGTGTCTTATCGTATTGATTGAAGTTTTACGACTGCCTCAAGGGGCAAGAATGCAACACTTTCACAGACTTTGTTATGTATAGCTAGGTAGATAATGTCACATTTCGGTAAACAAGTAAGTCAAAATATAGGAGGATCCATTATAATGATATAAGTAAGTATGAGTATTCGGATATTTATTTTTAACTTTTTAATTTTTTTTTTGAAATCAACATCTACGGGATTAATACCCATGCCTTTTTTATTAACACCACAGGCGATTTATTATTAGAACTTCAAATCGACAGTCCTGTGACTGCCTAGTAAAGCTAGGACGTGGTCCGACGCTGACGGTTTTATTTTTTTATTTAGAATTTTCTATTTTTTTATTTTTTTAATGTATACATACACTCATACTCACACATACATACATTAAATACTTACACATATACACCTATAAAATTATCCAAAAATTATCTATCCATATTCACAAACATCACCTGTTCGGGTAACATCGTATAGCATGTCGTTCATAACATAACGATCTCGTAACATAACGATCACTTGACTTTTGATAAGACTACTCATGGTTACTCTTGAGTTGATAGTAATTATGTCATATTTATTGTATACCTACTCGTATAAAAATTTAATGTTTAAATTAATGTTTTTTTTTAAAATGTATGTGCTCATGTTTGTTGTTGCTATTCATTTTGAATTTTCAATATTTCAGCAGTATCTCAAGCGCCATGATCACGGGTGTACTCGTATAAAAACATGGTGGATATCACGCTTTACATGTAATCATAATGTTAGTGACCACGAAAGTTGGAAAACGTTTAATGATATTTCAAAATATCGTAAATTTTAAATAATATCTTAATCGGTTTACTATATCGTTGTATGGGAAGCCGTGTTGGTACTATCATAAATTAAGAAATATACATAATATGTAGTCACTTAGTGAACATAAGATGTGTTTAACTCATTTAGTTAGTATTACTAGCGTAAGTAATAATAGTTCAATGGTTTAACCTCAATGTTAGATAAGTGTTCAGCTAAGCGCGGATTAAGTCTATTCAGTGAATGTTAACAACTTAAGAATCACTTAACATATTTTAGTCAGATCTAGATAACAAGCTACATATTATGTTTATATTAAAACTTAGTTCAAAGTTAAAAACATGTTGATGATAAGATAATTATGTTTTGTTTGTAATGTTTCAGATATACAGATGTTTGCCGTGGTCTGGGTGTTTGTGCAGTCCTTGTGGGCTACCCCACCGTGCCTCGGAGAGCACGTTAAGCCGTCGGTCCCGGTTGTTATCATGTACACCTGATAGCGATCGTTAATTCGTTACTCATAGTAGGGAATATATCCGCCAACCCGCATTGGAGCAGCGTGTTGGATTAAGCTCCGATCCTTCTCCTACATGGAGAAGAGACCTATGCCCAACAGTGGGATATTACAGGCTGAATCGTGATCGTGATCGTTGTAATGTTTCAATCATTATTATTGTAAATAGGTTTTAGATATTAAATGCTAAAAAGCTTTTTGATAAAAAGAAAGGTTTACAACCCTTTTTTTAACCTGTTTTATTTTGATGTTATCTTTTTAATATGTTGAGATACAAAAAGAAATATAAATGGAAATTTATGAAAGTAATTGTAATAATAGCTTGTAAAGTATAAATATATACATGTTAGGTTCGGTAAAGCGAGAATGGGAAAAATTTGTGAAATTAGAAGATGGCAAACACTAACTTCTTTACACGTTATCAGTAACATTTAACAACTTTTTTTTTTCGTTGGGAAACATGCAACTAAAATTATTCGCCGCACATACATATCTAAGCATAACCTCTGAGTTAATGACAAAATTTTCTATACTTAAAATTACTTATGTATGATTGAAGTGTTATACTTTTGTACTTTTTAATTGTCGTAAAGGCATAACCTCCTTCTCCTACATGGCGAAGAGGCCTATGCCCAACAGTGGGATATTACACGCTGAATCGTGAAAGACATAACATGCATCCATCTATATGTATTATATAATTAAAAAATGTATTTTGTGTACCTTCCAGCTACGTAATATTTCCATAGACCGAAAATACAGATGCGTGTGTCTTTTTAGTTATTTTTTAAAATGTATATAAATATTTCATAATTTTTCATATAGGTAAGCTAAATTATGTGAAACAAATTTTTAGAATAAAAATTTTAAACAATAAATTCCTTAACTTTGAAAGTCACATGTGCGATGAACAAGTATCTAATATAATATTTTTTACATAATCAAAGTTTATAGTGTTAAAGTTTTGTATAATGATGTAATGAGTTCATATAAACATACAGTACCTACTAATGTTTTTAAAATTTTAATGTAACTATTTAACGTACGTAGTACGTGCGTTCTTTTTTGCGTAGATTGAATGTGCCTATTTAACTTTGTATTGGTTATATGCATAAAATTTATTCGTGTAATTCTACATTTACTATATAGTACAGTACTACAGTAACTATTTAAATTGTTTAATGAATTTCTACGAATGCAATAAGTGTTCGAAGTAGGCGATATATTGTGTGGGTACAAATAGTCAAATACCTTTTAATCCTACCTGATTCATGACATATTTATATTGTAAAATTTATAAGAAGATGACTACTTATTGTTATATATTTTTTTATCATGTTAAATTTTTTTTATGACTAGGGTCTCTAAGAAGAAGAAATGTTATATAATAAATGCAAATCAGAACGAATTACACTAGGTTTCACTGTTGAAATAATGTTCTCATTTTTAACTGTTTGTAAAGACAATTGTAGCCTTTCAGGACCTTTATGACTTTATTTATTCTGTCACATTTGGAGTAGAAAGGGAGAAGCTTTAACTTTATACACGATTACACGTGTGGTACACAATTTTTGTAAAGGAAAACGTAGTAAAGTTAGGTTAAGTTTACAAATTGCCAAAATACGTAAATTACGAACAGGTACAATTTTTAAAACTAAAAAACCATGTTTGTCTTTTTAATTACCAGATCGATGACCTTTGAATAATTTATTAAATCGTCAATTGGTTAAACTTAATGAGAAGTTTCGAAATATAAAATCGTAATAATTGTTAAATAACTAATATTATTCGCTTATTAATATATTTAAAAGTAAGAAAAATAAATAAATCATGAGTAACAAGACCTCAAATTCTTTATCACCGACTTCAAAAAAGGAAGAGGTTCTCTATTCGACTGTTTTATTATTTGTGATTTTGATGATTCTTTTTTTAATCAATAGCTGGTGCATGTGATCGCATTTAAATTTGATTAAGATCTCACGAGTACTTTTTGAGTTATACCTTATAATGCGTCTTTAACTATAGATAGTTATCTAGTTGACAAATATTACAACGTAGATACGTTTTAGTATTTGTCGGTATATATTAAAGTCGGGCTTTTTCGTTTGCGAGCATACACAATTATTATTTAGGTCACGTATACATATTTTGCAAAAGCAGTAGTCTAAGAAAATACTATAATAAATCTGTTTAGTTTCAAATTAAGGTTTGTCAATGTTCTATTTACACAACAAGTTACGTGAGTCGTGTGCGCACTTTGTCTTCTTAACGAGATCGAACTCGCACGATTAGATAGCTTCTATATGATAAATATAAAAAATTTGTATGAGTTGTATAAAAGTGCACTTTGTTCTTCCTTATACATATTATTCTTTAGACAATAGAATACTAATAATACCCTACTGTTAGTCTGTTACATCATCTTAATGACTTTAGAGGATTTCAGACTAAAAATTAAGGCACTGATTTTCCATGAAACAGTTAATTGTTGTATTGTACAAGTTGTTAATGTTCAATTTTTTTCTGTAATACTCATTTACACAGTTTTTCTATTAAAAAATCCTAAAACTTACTTATGTACTTACTATGTAACTACGTAATCCCCATAAATTAAAAAAAAATTGAGTAAATTAATTTTAAGGAAAATTTGATTCTATATTATTTAAATAAATAAAACGAACTAATACATTTTTTTCTAATTCTTAAAATGAAACAATGCAGCAGCATATTAAAATTAAAGACTACTAAGCGCTCAGTAATAATTAAGGGAAGGTTAAATGAATAATAACTTACAATCAATCGCTACACGTACTCTTCTAATATTAACACTATCAATACTTATTCGTATTATGAGAGCGTAACCTTTCCGGTGATCTTCGAGCCGGGGCGGGCAGCTGAGCTTTCCGACCCCCGCCAACGCGGGCGGGCGGCGCGTGCGCATCCCCAACTGTCAGTCCCTTCGCGACGCTCCTCGCGGCAACATGTCTCCCGTGTGGATCGTGCTCGCTTTGCTCCCAATTTTCGGTAAGTTGATAACAAGAAAAGTGAAAATATTTTGTGAATGTGACCGACGTGCTATTTGGCTGGTAGTGCATAAAACACTTGAGTGTTTTATTTATTTTAGTGTTCCGGTATGATGGTGAGGAAATATGTAGGTAATTGTGTTAGTGTGGTTGCGCTCGTGTGCATCTGATTATTCATTAGTGCAGGATGTCCGGGCGCGTGGGAAAATTAATTTAAGCAGAGGAAATGAATGTTGCCATTCATTATGTTCGCTGTAAAAAATATTCTTATTAACATTAAAATAATATTGTGTAGGTACTTGAGTCTTTTAATTTAAAAATTCAAAAAATCAAGGAAAAAATACGTTATAATAAATATTGTGTTCATACAGTTTTTGGATACAAAAACGGTATGAACACAATATCTATACTATAACATTATAAAGCTGAAGAGTTTGTTTGTTTGTTTATTTGAACGCGCTAATCTCAGGATCTACTGGTCAGATTTGAAAAACTCTTTCAGTGTTAGATAGTCCATTTATCGAGGAAGGCTATAGGCTATATATCATCACACCAAGACCAATAGGAGCGTAGCACCAATGAAGGGGTTTCTGTCCTTTTGAGAGCTTTCGCTGCGAAAACGGTTAAAGTTTCGCACAAATCATGTATGACAGAATTGATCCTATTTCACGTGGACGAAGTCACGCGCAGGAGCTAGTACTATATGTTATAATAGAAGAATATTAAATTATTAAAATAACTAGAACGCATATACCTTTCCAGTTGGGTAATTAAATTATTACAACCCCATAAAATTTAACACTCGACTTATACCGAAATAAACATTAAAAAACATAAAAACTTTTTAACATGTTGTATGTAAAATTTGATTACTTAGAACTTGGACGGAAATCTTCATGGATTAGTAGATTAAGTATTTAATGCATCTTGTAACAGAATTATCTAAACGTAAATTGCTTCATGATTAATACATCGTGAGATTGAGATTTCTCCCGTATTACTTTACTCTTTGGCAAGATTACGTCGTGGAGATGTCATTAAGTGATGCTCGCCCAAGTTGAATCTCAGCAAACACGAGATACTAGCCAAAGAACGTTCATTTCATTCTTTGATATAGAAAATAAGTCTTTAGCCTCATATACTTAAAGGTTAAGAATTTATGTAATGACTGTTGATGTCGCCGTAGGTATAGTGCATCTGCACACGGCTGTGAGAGGTTCAGCGTTGCAAGCCTAAGTTGCGCAACTGTAATGCACTTTCCATTCGACCGTAGGCCGCTAGGCACAAGCTAACGCACGTCGCGATAATCGATTCCCAGTTTACATAAACAGTTTTCTCACGACTCCTTCTCTGAGAGCCAGGGTGCCGTGACGGCCAGAGAACGAATGCGTTCCAAGGTTTCCGATGCTCAGTCAAAACAATGTGTAGCACACTACGCTAAAACAATATATATTTGTACCTATATGTGCTGGTAGTTGTGTATTTTCGTAAGCGTAGCCCATTCTTTAAAAGTATAATGCTATGTATTTTATTTCGTAAATCGTAAAGAAATACTTATTTAAAATCTTATATAAATGATGAAATTACAGTAGATAATACAGTAGATAGATAAGATTTCATACAGATGACATCGCAATTACTTAAGAACTCTCAGATTAATCCTGCAAAGATTTTCAGTACAGTAGATATTCGGCTCTTTAACCATTAGGTACTTAATTGGTTTATCTGAGGGCTGCAGAACTCAGAAGTTCCGTTGTTTAGTTTCCAATAAAATTAAAGTTAGATGTTGGGCTATTAACATCCTTATAAAGAGAATCTCGTCATCTAAAATAATTTCGTATCTTAACATCAATTTTGCTAGTAAGCCATTTTGTTATACGACTGTACAATATATTCTCTAAACGTATCTTTAAACAAATATATAAAAGTAAAACCAATACTTTTCTATGTAATATGTCGAAACAATAACGAATTAGTTGTGTGGTCATCAAACCGTGAGAAACCTAGTTACGTGATTGGAAAAAGAAAGTGCCATTGAGTTTATAGCAACGTCCGTGAAATATGTGTGCGCACTAACTATTGACAAGCTTGTGTGTGTTCTCGTAGACAACCTCAGGCAATCTACCGATTCATCATAACAATGTATTATGTCATTGCACTGACACTAGTTTCGAAATCATGACCTCGCACTCGTAATTTGAAACGAATTAATAAATTACCATAATGTATTGTTACCGGTATTAATATAATCTGTTAACATACATCAACTACTTAACTATGTCATTATCACTGATCCTAAATGTATGTCAGCTCTATCACTTTTTTAATCATACGAAATTAGAAAAAAAAAATTATTCATGCCCTTTGTTTTATAAACAATAAGCATCCGTTTCATTTTGTTTTTATATTTACATCTATTTAGGTTAAATTTTTTAGAATATGTAACCTACTTCTATGCGTACAAAGGCGTGGTCAACGCAAAAAAGGAAGTAGTAAATGGATTATATTTACTTTACTTGTATGTTGCAGGCTGGGTTCAGAAATAGAATCTAAGCTATTATAGGAGCAATAATTCTTAAAATACTATGTATACGTTATCAAACAATAAAAAGAAAATCAATCAGCATGTAAAACGTAATGTATTGTGTCTGGTTCTGGTACTGGTTCCGTATAACTTTATTTTTTCCGAGCGGAAATATTCCTGTTCCAATGTTATAACATGCAAAGAAATGTGACTAGTTCATACGAGTATATCGTAATTAAATAATTAATTAAATTTAACGCTTTAGTAAATTTAACGGTTGAAAGTAAAATCAAATAACTATTTTTACCTGCGATTTCGCAGATTTGTTATTTACTTCTAGGGGTAATATGTGTAATACTTCTGGACGGAGCAGCAACATTCGATAGATTTTTAGTTAGACACCTAGGATTACAACTGTAACTTTACGTACCTACTTCTGAAACAAACACACAGGCAGATAAAAATTCTAAAAATGAAAATTTGGTTTCTACTGCTCTCCTAAAGATCCCTATTTTCCCTAAATATCTCTTATGTACATTATATATTTATTATGCGTATAGATTAAATTTATCATAATAAGAAATAAGTCAAAAATATACTCGTAGAGAAGCGTTTTGCGTGAAGCTCTTCTCCAGAATACGGGAAAGATAGGAAGTCGGAAAGTCATAAGATGTCGCATTACTCTATACAGTAAAAAACTAGTTTAAAAATAAATACAAATATCTAGAAATGTAATGGTAGAATAAAAATTTAATTATAATATACCATAGAGAATTTGCATCATAGAGAGGCGGCGACCTTTCAACGAGGATCTCACCTTAGCGTTACGCAACGCCGTACCCCACTCTGCACGCATGGGAACCTCGCTTAACCTCCGACTCGCCATGCCAACATTCACCGGGCCATCTACGTGATGCAAGTAAATTGATTTGACCACGATTAACGTGCAAACATTTTTATGTCGATAGCAGAAATAAACGATGCTTTAAAATATAATAATATTGTCTTAATTTAATCGTAATTTTTATTTTTACTCATATCACGAAATGTACTTTAATGTGTGGTATACCCAATTAGATATAGCAATGATCTAGTATTTTAAGTTCGCTCTTACACAAACAACTATGTATAAGTAGGTGTTATTTAAGTAATTTCATTGACAAAGTGTCAGCACAAGAAACAGTAAGGCGACACAAGCCGTGAACCGTGTGAACACAGTATTGTGATAACAATTTAGCAACGATTGCTTCTGTTCTCCATCCACCGAAACCGCAAATAGTCTATAACTATACTATACATACTTTTCCTTGAGTGTCTTAAAATACAGTTTTAAAGTTAAGTATTTAGTATGTTTTCGTACTTTTATTTCCTTAACAATTGAATTTCAGGAATAATATGTTTACTAAAATAAACTGAAACAGCAAACAAACTGTTTTTGTGCTGAGTAAAGTCATTCTCTGATTTAAAAAAAAAATTAAAATGTAATCCGTAACATTGTTTCCCTGCCGGTTGGGGGTAACTCCCTACTAAGATTAACTGAAGTTATCAGGTATTTATGATAACTACCGAGCTGATAGATGCATGCAATCCGAGACGACATAAATTTTTGTCAAAATACAAATACAGTACTCTCCGAGCGGGAATAGAATATGTGACCTAGATAGATGTGTGTCATCTTAAAGTAACTTCCACACAACTAAACTAAAATTGCCCATATTCAGAATTGTCTGTTTATTCACATTTTTATATAGACATTTTTATTAAGTTTTCCAATTAAAAGAGAGCATAATAAAATTGCTTTCATAAACACTGTAATATAAGTACCTAATTTCCGTTTTATATTATACTAGCAGACCCGTGCCCACTTCGTTGGGCGTAAAATCGTAATAATATCGTGTATTTATTATTTTAAATTACAGAACCAAATAACATACTATAAATAACAAATTTTAAACCACTTAAATAAATAATATGTTGCTCCAACGCCATCTATCAAAAAGCGTAAAAACTTCGTCATCGATAGATTCAAATAGACAGTAAATAAAATAGAGTATTAAATAGTTAAATCTAACAGCGATAGATGGCGTTCGTTTCTTTGTCATTTTCATAATATATTTTAATATTTTTCTTTTTTACTGAATTTTTTTGCACAATTACAATAAAATATAGCCTATGTCACTCCTGAATAGTGTAGCCTCTCACTATTTTCAGCAAATCAGATAAATATAAATGTTTTAAAATCACCAATTAATTTCTAAGGCAAATAATAATGCTTGATTAGCGTCAGAGGGCGCAGGTTCAAATCCTGCTGATTTAAAATCTTTATATATTTTTATCTTTTTCCTTTTATCTTGTCACTCCTGAATAGTGTAGCTTTCTGTTAGCGAAAGAATTTTCATGATCGGATCAGTATTTGCGAAGATTACCTCGTATATACAAACAAAGTTATAAACTTTACCTCTTTATAATATTAGTATAGACAATAATTAATTGTGTTTAGACGCGTGTAGGTACTTATTTGCATTTTAAATCAATTGTTCAATTTGTTTCATATTTATAATTTTATTTAAATATTAATAAATTTATGTATTCCGTTTTATTGACTAAAGTACTGAATATCTTGAACTTTCTATTATTTTACTATACACTGAAATATATATCTACTTATATCTAGTAATAATATAAAGGGGAAAGATTTGATTGTTTGTTTGTTTGCCTTGAATAGGCTCCGAAACTGCTGAACCGATTTGAAAAATTCTTTCACGGTTGGGAAGCTACACTATTCGCGGGTGACATAGGCTATATTATATATTTTTTTAAATTAGGGACAAAAATTATCTTGAAATTTTTGTTAAATACCCGTGCGAAGTGTGCGAACAAAAATTCGGCTTCGCGAAGCCGAAGCCGGGGAGGAATGCTAGTATAATATATAAATATAATACACTGAAACTAATTTAACTTACAATATTGAACAGCAAATAACTGAAATAAGAACACAAACATTAAGTAAAAGGATGATTAACTCTCAACTTCTTTTTTTTACTATCATAAAAATTTACTTACAGTCAATAAAATCACATTACTTTATGTTGCATTATAGACTACCATAAAATTGAAATATTCGAAGATTAAAATAAATGTATGCAGTTGATGAGATAAAGTTAAAATATTCCGCTATTTGTGTACGTTTATAAAATAGTTGAGCAAACATCATGTACCTACATTCACGTAATCGACCTCAATGCAAGATGGTAACAGGCCATTTGACCTATGAGTTTTTTACCTTACATTCTATTTCAGCAAAATATTTAGTTTGATAATAACGTTCGTGTATAATTTCGTGTTTTAAATGTACTTATTTAATAATAAAGTGAAGGTCAAATATTACGCATCTTTTGTAAACGAGTATAGTATTTGAAAATGCACTTTCTTTTTTTTTAAGTATTGGAATGCGAGTACCTGTATAGGTACTCGTACTAAGCTCTTTTAGCTCGTCGTAATTCTACTTAGAATTTAACTTATTACAAATGTCTTTTTTCAACCTCTAAAATAGGAAACTGTTTATACCTATTACCTGATTGTTGAATTTCTTTTTCCAATTTTACTTAAAAAGATTTTAAGGAAATAATAATTTAATATAACAATTTTAATTTTTTAACTAACATTAAAGATATATATAATATACATAAATGTAGGAATTATATACAACATAATAAAATTAACATGTTTATGTAGTATTTCAATGAGTTTTTAATCAATAGAGGTTTATATCTCAATAAACAAGATAAACTGATAAACTCAATGTTTTTCTAAAATAATAAATTCATTTATTAATTTGGCTTATAGCCTTTCAATAGTGCTGGAAGAAAAAAATAATAAAATATGTATGAAATAGAATTATCAAATAATTGTTTACCTATATATTTCAGGCGGAGCTCAAAGATTCAACTGCAAGGGCCGGATTCTAGGAGCTTACTACGCCGATGCAAAATCCGGATGCAAGGCATTTCATGTCTGTGTAAGAGTCGCTGGAGGCGGTGTTAGAGACTTCAGGTTTTTCTGTCCCCCCGGCACATTGTTCCACCAAGAGGCCCAGACGTGCACTGACTGGGGTGACGACGACCCCCTCGCGTGTCCTGCAGATATCTACGATGGTCAGTTCGATCTCTACAAGATCGGCTCTGGTGAGCAAGCTTTGCAACTAACAATACTTACATAGTCTCGGAGCTTCCTACCAACTTTTTTGTAAAGTTGGCAGCAAGGTTTTTAATGGAATGTATAAATTTTGGGTAGGACTGTACCAAAAGGTATTAAGTTCTTTTAGATATTCTCAGGTAAAGTTATATTACAATATATTTTTTTATTAGAAAACAAAAGCTAGTAAAAATGTGAATACTTTCTATTCGCATAAACAGAAGTATGCGAATGAAGGCTTATACGGCTTACAAAACAGTAGAAGAAAAGAATCACAAATTTGAGCAAAATAACATAAAGCTTTTGTTGAATGCTTACGTGGTTGTGCTTATGTAATTATAAAAAAATAAAAACAATATTTGAAGTTTTATCATTTTAAAATTAATAATTTTAAATATATAATAAATTTTTCAATGTATAGGATATGATACGAAGAAGTTATCTCCTGGTAATCATGAAGAAGAGCCTGAATTTGGACTACAAAAAGCAGAAACAGGCGACCGGCGCCTGTCGCAAAATTCAGATCTAAGGGCAGCACATTCGTCAGACTTCTTTACCGGACAACGGGATCGCGGACGTGATGAGCCGGTCTCCCAAACACAGTCACCGATATCAAAGGCACCCAGTCGCCAATCATTTAGAAGAGCTACTACATCGCGTACAACAACAACTTTGCATACAACGGCCCCACCACCACCCTCCCAACCCTCAACTCCAGCACAATATGATGTTACAAAAAGGAAACTTATCAGGAAGCGTCCTGTTTATACACCTACACCACCTCCAACTACGCCAGTGCAAAACACTTTCCCACCGAAAACATTCTCAGAGCAACCACAAATTAATTACAACCGTAATAGTCCTTCCCAAAATAGACCAAATCCCACTACAGTCAATATTCCCGCGCAATATAAAGACGAATACGTTGAAGTTAGTAAAGTTGCTCCAAAACAACATAATAACAGATATTACCCAAATAACCCATCTCCTACACCCTTTTCACAGGCAACGCAAGCCCCAACCTCTAACAAGAAAGAAAATCTTGTTGAATTGTTTAATTACAACGATCAATCTACCCAAGTGTTAAATAAAAACAATGATAATCGACCTTTCAAAGTTAGAAATAGCTTTAACGTGCAAACAGATGTTCCCAAAGAACCTGATTATACTCGAACAAGGAATTTTAACGGTAATAACAGAGTCACGTCAACGTCTACAGTTGATTATAATATTATTCGAGGTACCAGTACGCCAGCATACAGAAACATTAACAGTATTTCGTATGAAACGGAGAAAAATAATTTTGGGCCATTTCCTGGGCCAAAACAAACCTATTTTCATAATCCCACAACGACGCCTTCTACTACCACTTATTATACCACTTCCCGTGTTGATCTACCAGCAAATTTAAACACAGTTGCATATAATACAAATATTGGTTTTAATACACAATCTTCAAATTACGCGGAAAGTATAGAAGATGATGGTCAATATCGACCACCTCAAGGTGAGGATGACGGCCAATATAGACCAGAATTATATGAACGTGATTCTGAACTGCTTTCAGGTGCACATTCCTTAAACATTGCGGCAAGCGGTAATAGATTACCAGAAGATCAAAAACAAAACAAAATAAAGTCGCAAAAGTCGTTTAGTAAAACGGCCGCACCTAGACCATTTAGACCTGCGCCAACGCCGGTCTCGTCTTCTTTACCACCAGTTACAGAATTTTACACGAGTACCGTAAGATTACAAACCGATCCGCCAACTCAACGAACCTTTGATTACTACCAAACATATACAACAACTTCTCGACCATACGAAGCACCTTCTGTACCATCAAATACTTTTGCACCCCCAGTAAGAGCGACAACCTTGTCAGTTCCCAGACCTACTGAAAATTACTATTCGAAGGAAACAGCGCCACCGACACAGCCTCCATCGTTCAGCACATCTCGATCGACACGACCACCGCACTTCGCACATCCTAGTAATAAAAAGGAAGATAACAGTTACGATTATGCCTACTACGATTCCGACCCAGGATTTTCAGAATATGATCACATAGAAGAGTTTGGTAGAACTAAGAGTAGGGTATAAAGTATATGTTAAATGTCTTCCACTGCCATTACTTTAGCTGCCTCTTTAGATTTTTTATACTTCTGAGACCGACCGGGGAATCCTTCCTTATTTTTGTCAATGATTTACTATTAACGTGTATATATCGGAAAAAGAAATATTTTTAAACAAAATTTGCCGAATGCTTAAAAAAATTAATTTAGATTAAATTATTAATCTTCAACAATCTTTTAATACATTACTATAATAAATACTGGTTAAGTCCGTTTATATCTAAAGAGGCTTTTCGATTGTAATGTTTTATCTTAAATTATTTTGTGATATTGTTGTGGATGTATGTAATTTTTAGATTATAACTAATGTAAGATTTGCAATTAGTAATACAGGAATGTAGCTTAACAATCCTTAGGGATAAACAAATATTTATTTTGGATCTAATTATTTTTGCTACTTTTATGTGCCTTGGCACCTAGACAATACAAGTGCCCGAAATTATATTCCAAAACATATACTTTTGTAATAGTACATATATTTTGTTGTTAAATATATTGTACCTATTTCTTATATATTTTTTCATGCAGTGGCAAACGATTTTTTTAAAGTACTATAAAGAAATTAATTTCCTTAGGTTTCATATAAATTCCATATTTAATAAATATCATTAGCTGTTTATGCTTTGCTTATGCTTTTAAGTTCTACGAGACGTAGGTGTATGAAACTACCAGTACTATATCTTACTCTTATATCTCATTTTTTAATATAATAAATAAATTAAAAAGTAAATTGTAAAATATTTCATTGTAAATAAAGTTTTTGTAAAATTATGGCTTTTATAATTTACACGATTCATTGTGCAAAATTTATTTCAGGCCTATAATTTATAATTAGAGACAAAAACTAACAAAATCACAAGATCTTCTCAATCTCGTGATCGACACTTTTTCTCAAAAGCGATTATACTTTCCAATGAAAATGGTTGCAACTTGCAAGCTTGAAACCGTCAAGCTTTTCAAATATGGCACCTCAAGAAAGATATTACCTATAGGTAAGAGGCCGTTCTGTAACGATCAATCAAATCTCTTTATAAAATTCATGAAAGTATCAAGACTATTATTTATGAGTGAAGAATTCCATAAAAAATTCCAAATATATCTGAAAAATGTACTCGTTGTTATATAAAAGTTCATAATTATTCATAATAGTTAATAAATAATAACACTAGGGTGTAGTTGTTCGCAGGCCCGGATCTAGGGGGGGGCAAGCCGGGGCCCATGCCCCGGGCGGCAAGTTCAGGGGGCGGCCAAATTCACATTTTACAGACGAATGGACAACTCATCATTTACTTAACTTTGACCACGGAATAAATAATAGTACCTACAAGTACAGAAATTTCATGGCCATATCAACTCTACCGAAGTACCGATACCCAGAGCGCAGAGTGAGACATGCTGCACGAACATTTATTATTCGCGAAGCGCGTAGGCATAGTTCATAAAAATTAAATTAAAAATTAAAAAAAAGCCCAACACAGTAACCTGAGTTCCCTTTAAAAAGTAAAAAACGCGCTTATTTTGAAGTAATTTTATAAAAATTTATGTTGCCTAGTTTTAGTACAATTATTTGGTGCTCAAAAAGGGGGTTACCTGGAAATTTTCCGGTAGTTTTGAAAATTGGTGATTTTATAGTTTTCGACGTGCTCTTTTCGAATTTTAACTTTGCCACCTCGTATCTTTGCCGCTCGCGCCACCATATTGGAAAAATGGCGCTGGAATACAGTTTTTTGAGAATAACTCCGTTCAAACTCATTTTACGATAAAAATAGTTATGTAATAAATTAAACTAGAGAAAATTTCCTACAATTTATGTAGTAATCTTTTTTTTGTAATCCATAGTTTGAGCGTACGAGAGCTGCAAAGTCCACTCTAACACGCGTTTACGTGTCATAATTATATTTCGTAAGTCCAGTTGACAAGTTTTGATTTTTTTTAATTTGAAAAAAATATGGTGTAATCTAAACACTATAAACATTTAATTCCCGTTGGAAATTTTACTTAAACTTAATTTTTCAACAAGTTAAACGATTGTTAATAAACAAAATTTTCTTGTTGTTTTTCTCAATTGTAAATGAAAAAAAAAATTGTTTAAACATTGTCGTAAAAAATTTTCGCTTCGTAGAGCCTTTCTTATATACATAATCAACAAGATCACGCCATTAAAGTTAAAAAAATATTCATACTTTGTTAATAATAATATTTGTACTTGAACAAAAACTGGTGATTTTTACAAAAAGTGGTGATTTTTCTGGAACTATAAAAATTATTATAAACAAACTATGAATATTTTTTTTACTTTAATGGCGTAATCTTGTAAATTATGTATATAAATAAGGCTCTACGAAGCGAAAATTTTTTACGACAATGTTTAAACATTTTTTTTTCATTTACAATTGAGACGTAATTTCGAGAAAATTTTGTTTGTTAACAATCGTTTAACTTGTAAAAGAATTAAATTTAAGTAAAATTTCCAACGGGAATTAAATGTTTATAGTGTTTAGATTACACCATATTTTTTTCAAATTAAAAAAAAATCTAAACTTGTCAACTGGACTTACGAAATATAATTATGACACGTAAACGCGTGTTAGAGTGGACTTTGCAGCTCTCGTACGCTGAAACTATAGATTTTACAAAAAAAAAAGATTACTACATAAATTGTAGGAAATTTTCTTTAGTTTAATTTATTACATAACTATTTTTATCGTAAAATGAGTTGGAACGGAGTTATTTTTAAAAAAACTGTATTTGAGTGCCATTTTTCCAATATGGCGACGCGAGCGGCAAAGATACGAGGTGGCAAAGTGAAAATTCGAAAAGAGCACGTCGAAAACTATAAAATCACCAACTTTCAAAACTACCGGAAAACTTTCCAGGTAAAACTATCAAATGACTGGACTATTTAAACTATTTGTAATTGAACTGTTTTGGAGCGGTCCCGCAACGCGATGTAATTTTTTTTTTTTTTGAGTTATTAATACTCGTACATACTGAGGTACTTTAAGATTGAGTTTCTTTCATTATTTTTTACTTTTAAAGGAAACTCAGGTTACTGTGTCGGGTTTTTTTTTGTTTTTAATTTAATTTTTATTTTATACTTTTTATGGGTACCATTCATTTATTTTTATTATTAATTTTGTAAAGTGCATGTGATGCTATTTCATTTGCAACCCTACTTGGATAAATTTGCTGACATTCGGATTTCCATCCCCATTTTCTCCCCACCACATGTATTTGCAGATATTGGGTATTTTCCTCGGTTTTACCCCCAGATTTTTTTCAGGACTCAACCGATTTTCATCAAACATGCGTCTAAGAACACTCGCCCGTAACTTACCTTTCATACAAAAAAAAAACTAAATTGAAATCGCGTCCTCCGTTCGCGAGCTACGGTGCCACAGACAGACAGACACGTCAAACTTATAACATCCCTCTTTTTGCGTCGGGGGTTAAAAATACGCGCCCGCTCGCCCGCAGAAATCGCAGATCGCGGCAGCACGCGTCTGGTTACCGTGCGTGCGAAAAAGAGAGTAGGTACAAAGAGTGCAAAAGAGTAAAATTGTAATTTCAATTCACAAATGCAATACAATATTTGATTTTTATTTTTATTATACATATTTTTATTTTAAATCCTATCCTATGCTGTATATAAAATATATATCCTACACGTTTATGTCTATGTACCTATGTATGTGTAAATAAATAGGCTTAACACAGAAAGAACAGCGATGGATGCATTATTTCCGAAAGGCCTATGTAGGCTATGTCCAAATTTTAATCAAATAGTGGACATCTGATAGCTGAAATTATAAGCATGATAAAGGTAAAAACAAAATAAATATAAGTGGGCGGGGGCGGCATTTTTCAGTTTTTGCCCCGCCTAAAAAAAATTGAAGATCCGGGGCTGGTTGTTCGTTCGAAGTGGATCGAAGTGTCATAGGTAAAAGATATACGACGGCTGATGAGCTTAATAAAAGTAAATTGTCAGCGCATTATTTCGGAACAACTGCGCGCCCATGTGTGTCTGTGTGTCATGCATGACAGTCTTTCATTTTTCTCGAATTCTTCAATGTTCTTCGAACGATTCAAACAACGAACGAGTTGAAAAATAAAATAATTAAAAAATTATATTGAAAAAACAGGATGACTCAAGACTTTTGCACGCCTCTCTGGAATGGAAAGTTTCATACACGATTTTTGAAAATCGACATATTGGCGCAAAATGTACAAGAGACTTTTCAAAACAGTGTAACATCATTAAAATTGCTTACATTAGAAAACTTAAAATATCATCATCTTAATCATCAATATATCATATCATAAAATCAGATTCTAGTATCTACCGTCCTATCGTAGCGTAGGACGGTAGGAAGGCGCGCAAGGTACAGCTAGTGCCTAGTACCTATATAATTATGTATCTAAAATGTTAACTCTACATTAGTAATTTTTGTGATTTATTTTTGCTAGTGGTGCCATCTATCAAATAACAATAATGATTATGTTGGCAACTACTTAACACTAGATGGCGTTAAAAGAATCTAAAGTAGACTTTCTTTTGACTTCATAATGCTAATAGTAATAGGGCTTACGAAACTTTGTGTCAAACTTTGTGTCATAACTCTTATGAGCTTGCTAATAGTGACATCTATCAAATTGAAAATAAAAATAATGTTGACAACTATTCAACATTAGATGGCGTTAAAACAATCAATAACTTAATTACTCATTTTTTATCTTTCACTTTAAACAATATTGTTAATGCGGGTACGTAGTACTAAGTGTTTACTAATTTGTGATGCGGGTAGAAAATTGTAATCTTCAATAGAAAACTAGAGTAAACATAAACGATGTTTGAGTACTATGTACCGAATAGAAAAATAAGAAGCAAATAATTATAAGCTACCAAATATTAGTACTAGGTTTTGTATAGATTATAGAAGGTTGATTTAGGAAATCGGTGTGAAGCCATAAAAATTGTTCGAATTAAGGAAAGCTTTAAGAAATCTTCCTTCTTTTATATCATTGAAATAACGTTACTATGAATTTATTCTTAGATAACAAAACTTTAAGAAAGATCTAATTATAGTATTTGTTATTTTTTATGTATTATTATAGTTTTGTTTTCTAATGTTTACGCGAAATTCACTTATTATAATCAAACAACTTTTTCGGATTTTATCGAAGAACTGTCCTCTCTTGACCATGGTTGCTGTAAAGTATCCGATACGTGGGGCTTCTAAAAAAACTTAATAAACCGCGATAAAATACGAAAAAGTTGTTTTCATTACTATTATAGTTCTTGAAAAAAATTCCATCCGCCTTCGATGTCAATTAGTCTAGTGGCGTAATCGGTCAGTTTTATTGTGACGTCAATCAATATTATAAACAAGCTATCCAATTATAGCTCAAAGTTGTCTGCTATTCAATTATACCATATTGAAATTAATTCGCATTAAATATTAAATAGGCAATATAGTTATGAACGCGTTTAAATACTTACGTATAATTTATAACTATTTTTTTATAATAAGAAATTACATCTTTAGAAAATTAACCCTTGTATACTTAATTACGTTATGTTTTACTAGCTCTGCCCACGACTTCGTCCGCGTGGAATACATAGTGACTCTGGACCGCATTTTTTGGAATTATCTTTTGGTTTATTTTGAATTGTCGTTTGGGTAGGTATTAACATGTTTAACGCGATTCTTTAAATTGGCATAACTTTTTTAATTATGAACCGATTGACATGAAACAAACACTAAATGTTAATCTAAGCTTGCCACAATATATTAGTAAAAACCATATCTAAATCGGGTAAGCCGTTTCTGAGATTAGCGTGCACAAACGCACAGACAAAAAGAAAAGACAAAAATTCTGACAATCATTATTTTGCGTTGATAAAGGTCCCAATAATATTTTTTCATTTTTCTCATATAATCTTAAATGTACAGACAGCGACTTGTTACATTTTTATTATATTATGTATGTATAGGTACTGTATAATGATGATGGAATTAATCTATAAAATTTTAGGTGTCACAAGCAAATAACGCATAAACTATTTTAACGATGTAATTTAATGTTATTGGATTCTCTCAAGGTATAACTAAAAAAATAATCATTTGACATGAACAATTTTTATTCTTGTTATTTATTAATTATTAGAAAATGAGAACAATGAAATATGTGTTCTTGCGTTAAATTTAAATTAAACTTTAAACTTTTTTAAATGTTTATTAACTCTCCAAGGTAAATCGTACCGCCACTTTCCATCTGCAACATCTAGACAAGGTTAATGAAACGATAAAAATACGACGGGCAAATTTTATTTAAATAAGTATCACAAAATTCATTACAATATTATCAATTCTCAAATAGCTAACCGATGCCTTATCGCACTGACTGATAGATACTTTTCATACCGCTAACACCACATTGTAGTGACAAAATATAAAAAAATCTTTTATAATAAAATTTTGGTGTCTGGAATGTACCTACCTACAAATTGCTATTTACGCCATAGGCCTGTTTTAATGTTTTGTTGCTTGTATCATACCCGTTCGTTAAAATAAGCTTTACTGCATCTTATGTACATAAACGACTTTTTGAACTGATCAAAAACTCGACAATCATACAAGGAACAAAACATTTATATGTCTCACATTTTTTACTTGTCTTTTGTTTTGAAATACTGTTACATTATTATTTTGCAATATTATAAGTATTCAAACACAGTAAAATAGGAGTAGGCGCACAATAGTTTTATTGTTATGTCACAAATTGAGTTAAACTAAAATATATTTTGGTAATGTCGTTATTTTATATTCACAAGACAGATAGAGATAATTTATATATTATATAATCCACAAATATCTTGAGACTTAGAAGAAAAAGTAATTCTGCAAAGAGTAGTGCACTTTTTCGAATTTAATTTAAGTCAATTTAGGTTCTTTAACATAGTCGGTGACACATAAAATAGATACAACATTGAGACTACACAACATTATTTATCTACGAAATCCGTTCCATTGCAGGTCTAGTCTTCTGATTTTTAAAATTTTTAATGTTACATAATAATAAAGTCACTACAGATTTAAACTACATTTAGAGGTACTATTTATGTTTTTAAAACACATAGGTGCTATACACGATCAAACTTTTTCTTTAATATTTCATACTATAAAATTAAAATTTTCCGAAGATATCACTCGATAATTTATTAAAAATAAAATTGTTATGTTAATTGATTTCAGATTTTTACTGTACGATATACATATTTATGATTATGTATTTGATTAAAATCACGGATGATATAAGTTAGCCTTCCAAATAACCTTAAAAATATTTCCTGATACTGATAAAATAATAAAATTGTTTTTTTTTATTCGATTATAATTAACAAAAAAAAAACATAAAATTTTATTATTCAAATCCTTTTTTATGTAGGTAACGCAAATATATATATATATGTTTTATTAGTTTGTTAATCAAAACATAATATAGCTATGGAGTTTGCGGTGTAAGCACATTAAGTATTTTAAAATTGTAAAAATATACAAAAAAATAACACATCATGAAAATATAAAATAGCATTTATAAGATCAAACACATAAATATAATCAAATTTTTCCATAATTATGTTTCATCTTGTAAATCGTTTTTAAATTCCAACTTGAGCACTATGTTCCAGCTAGGTCCCTGTGACAGCACCATTTTATTATTCTACTTAGCTATACAACATTATGTAACTAATTGAGCTTAACTTGAGATTCACTTTGTACATTGTCCGTCTCACGACACGCACATCGTTCTCTATATAGTTCCACTTAACACCATGACACTTATATCCAAGGCAAGATGAGGGAAAGAATTGGACCATATTACTTTTGGAAACTGGTGCCGATGTTTTAAACACCAGTTTCTGAATTGGTCTCGACGGTCCCGGTTGATTATGGCACTAGAAGGTGCCATGGGTTGAACGTCAAGGCTCACTGAGACGCGACTGCGCTCGCCATCCTCTGCCGTACGTCGCCCAACGCCGATCCATTGCTGAAGCCGTTCAGAAGAGGGAGTTTCCTTTCTTTCGATTCATAGTCCATCTTCGATGATTCTACTTCAACCTTTTCATTCGCCTTTAAACTCTGACAAAAAATAAATCCATTAATATAAGGAAAATAGAAATAGATTTTTCTCTACACCTTGACCAACTTGTTTAATAAATAACTGGATATTAAAATAGTAATTTATGGTAATGCTTCAATAACTTATCTAAATCGTATTTGCGATTTAATTACACTGCTATTGTATTTGTTCAATATTTTAATTCAAAATTATTATTACTTTAATATACAAGTATATTTAGAGCTCAACGTTTATATATTTTACACCGTCCGTCGGCGAGAAATAAGTAACTATTTATACGGTTAAAAATATAAAGATGTACTCGTATATAAAATAATTGTGTTTGCTAGCAAACGAAATAAAACCGACTTCAATTACATCGACAACAACGTAGGTAAGTAGACAAAAAAATGAACAAACGCACTAGTCGTCACTAGGGTCACTTGAAGTTTCCCCTCGATTTCTCTAGGATTCCATCATCAGATCCTGGTTTCCTTATCATGGTACCAAACTAGGGATATCTCCTTTCCAACAAAAAAAGAATTATCAAAATCGGTTCATAAACGACGAAGTTATGACCGAACATATAAAAATATATACGGTCGAATTGAGTAACCTCCTCCTTTTTTGAAGTCGGTTAAAAAATGCTGGGAAGTTCAGGTTGTATTACGTATTTGAAATCTCGCAAAAAATATAATTACCTAACATAAATTATACACCATAGATTTCATAGAAGGATAAATGGATAATTTTTAGTTTCAATACTTATTCTTTTCTTTGTAATGTACAAAAAACTTTGGATTATACCACAAACAATGACGTGTTCAAAATAATTATCTATGGTCATTATGGCCCAGGAGTCAGGTACAACTTCGGTCAATCATTTTCTCTCAACCGAGACTTCGTAACATGTAAAAAGGATTTTTTTAATGAATTTTCGTCTTTGTCAGCTGCGACTCCGTGGGTGGGGTGGGCAGTGGCAGCCTCCCAAACATCAAGAAAAATTTTTTTTTGTCATTTCTTGACTATATGAATTTTTTAAAGATTTTTTTACATCTTTCAAGGTACCAGCTGACAAAGTTTCCACCGAGATACAGCCAGCTGACATTAATTTTCATTCATAGTAGCATATAAACTATCACAAGATGAATTTTTAGTTGAGAGAAAATCATTGAAATAATAATAAAAAAAAATTTTTCATGTTCAAGTAGCTAGCTGACATATATACAGCTGACAAACTTTTCACCGAGATACAGCCAGCTGACGTTAATTTTCATTCATAGTAGCGTGTAAACTATCACCATGCAAATTTTTAGTTGAGAGGAAATCATTGAAAAAAAAAAAATTCTTTCATGTTCAAGCAGCCAGCTGACGTATAATCCACCATGTTATGTTCAGCTGACGTTATTTTTCCTTCAAGGTATTAGGTAAACTATAATCCGACAAATTTCAAGGTGGGAGGAAATGACAAAAAAAATTTTTTTTTGATGTTTGGGAGGCTGCCACTGCCCAACCCACCCACGTCGTGGCAGCTGACAAAGACGAAAATTCATAAAAAATTAAAATCGAATAAAATGTAGTTATTTTATTTTACCTTCGCCTTCTTGATATAGGCCTGTTTGTAGAAGTCCGAAAAGAGATAGTAGAAGAGAACGGCGTGCATTCCAATCCACCAAACGAAAGCACGAGGATAGTCGCAGTCGATAAACAGGAGTTGGAAAGCGTGGATGAACACCAACACAAATTGAACCTAAAATTTAAATTTTAATCAGTTTTACTTTTTAATCAATACAAATTCGTTAAACAAATAACGGAAATTATACATATGTAATAACTAGCTGTGCCTCGCGGTTTCATACGCGTTAATTTGAAAAAACAAAATAGCCTAAAAGGCTATAGCCTTCCTCGATAAATGGTCTATCTAACACTGAAAGAATTTTTCAAATCGAACCAGTAGTTTCTGAGATTAGCGCGTTCAAACAAACAAACAAACTAACTCTTCAGCTTTATAATATTAGTATAGATATAAGATAGAAAACATTGAAAATGTATGTACATAACTAGTTTTTCCAATGAATCAACTAAACACTACTTCCTTTTCGCTATTACGTTGTTTACGTGTATTAAATGTTTACGCCTTGGTTGTGGTATTGACCTTAGATGTGTCTTTTACTTCGACAATCACGGCGTTGTGGATGATCATTTAATTACGAGCGGCCTTACAAATTCCTTCGATTGTATTAATTATAACCTAGTCTGTATTGTGTTGACGTGTTTTAGTTTTCTTTCTATCAAGGCTTCTATTTATTGTGACTTTATAATTTTTTTAGTCCTAGTACTAGTAGTTATCTGTACTCAATAAACTTATTCAATAAAATTACCATTTGTAGGGCGGTGAGGTATTTCTTCCACCACAAGTACTTCTGCACCTTCGGACCGAAGGCGGCCAGTAGATAGTACGAGTACATCACAATGTGAACGAAGGTGTTTAGCATTCCGAAGAATGTTGAATGACCACCTGTATAAAACATTATAATAATAATAATAATAATAAAGCTTTATTTTTCCAAACAAATTATCTACATAGCAGTTACAGTTCTATAATTAAATAACTAAATTAATGCTTGGACCCCTTCTGGGTAAAAGCCTCCTCCAACTTTTTCCATTTTTCCCTGTTTTTTGCTGTAGTAGAGTCCGATAATATCATGGTCAATTTTGTTAAAGCTTGTGTCAGTTCTAAAAGGCGTTCTGAGGACAATAGGGTACTTACGTTATAGGTACAAATTTTAATGGTTTTAAGGTTTTTATCAGACGTCTTCGTTCGTCAAAGAACAATCTTTGCTGAAGTATGGAGGGTTTTGGTCAGATGCCCCACGGGGACCAGCCGGGTTGGGGCCTTTTAAGTTTTCTTTAAATGTTGTTTTAGCTGTTAGTATGTATTTTTCTCGATTATTTCTTTGTTGTGCCTCGTAGTTTTGTTTGTTTTAAAATTGTTTTGCGTGTTTCTTTTTCGTTTTGTACTGGTAAGTAATGTGGTTGTCAGAGTTTTCAGTATTTATATTGTTGAGAAGCTTCTAGCTTTGGACATTTCGCCCACTGCGACTTTGTTAACTTTTGAAATTGGTGGATACACTGCGTTTGGAGATTTTGATGTCAACATTACACGTCAATAAAGGACAATCTCATTTGTAGACAATTTAAAAACTTTAATAGTAGGTAGGTATGTGCATAATAATAATGAAACTATAATAAAATCATATCTGACTGAATAAAATAAAAATATACTTCTTAAATATATTTAAACAATTTATTTGAAAATATTGTATCTGCTCTTGCTTTCTTTTAATAATTTATAAAAAATAATAATAAAAATTTTGCATAGAATAATATCATATAGGTAATGGAAGGAAAACACGAAATTTATTTGGGTATGTCTCTAGGTTTCGTAAAATATAAGTGGAAAATAACATGTTAAGATAATTTCAAAGTATAATTACAAAAAAAATGTAACAAAAAATAAAGCTACGCATCGCAATTAATGAGTTAAATATTTTATACTAATCCAGTGTGCTGGAAAAAATTATTGTACATTGGAATCTTTGTGGTCTGTTCACCAATATTTTAATTATAAGTTTTGTCTTTTGACAACTTACGTAAAAAGTTACTATCGATTCTTATCGAAGGTCGTCTCGGTTTAAACTTATTCACTAAATCATTTTTTTACAAAAAAAAAAATGCGAATGTACGGAGGTAAGAAATTTTATTTAACATTATAACTTTCAATACTGGTTTGTACGATATTTAGACAGAACTTCCGTAGGTATGTGAAATATGTTTTATATTTTATCTAAAGATAATTAATAAGTAAACATTATCTATCTTTTTCCTTATATTTTATAGGTACTTATATGTTATGGTCTAAGAGACGTGGAAGAGCGACCTTCACCGATCTGATAACTCGATGAGACATATTTTTATCAAATATAATTTATAAACAAATATGCCTATGATAACTTGCCTATCGAAAAGTGGTCAAGGCTATTTTTAATTTAATTAATTTTAATTAATTTTTTTTCATCACCTTCACTCATATGATAACCGAATGAGTTTTATATCAATTGATAGTTTTTAACACACAGAATATGCCTAGGTAGGCTTGCCTACTTATTTTTGGTCATGGCTACCTGGCAAGTAGATGTGAACAGGTAGGTCAATATATACCTATATTCGATCTAAAGCTCATAAGCTCGGTCACCCAGGTACTATACCTAATCTATAAAATCTAAATTTTTAAAAGTCAATCAAGCGTCATCAATAAAAAAAATTTGTGTAGACTTTAGAAGCCTTTAATAATAATTTATATTAGTCCGCACGAATTTTATTTTGGCTAATGTGAATCTACAACCGAATAGCAATGTACATTCTGCTGAGAGGAATCAGCGAGAAACTCAGCATCTAGTCCTTTAGGGAACTCAATAATTTATAAGTTTATTACATGAGTCTTGCATGGAATACGGCGTAATTAACCCACACATATATTAAGACTTAAGACAGTCTTGGACCGAAAAACTAGGTAGTTAGCTAGAATAGCTAGTAAATCACTTCATCATCGTATTCGTTCGAAATCGTAAAATCGTTTGCGGTAGTTTATTATATAAATATATGAGAATACTATAAAGTAGAAATGAAAACATTTGCTGTAAGAATATGTATAATTGTTTTCATAAAAATAATATCCAAAATTTTATATTATGATACATGATAATTTTATGTGAGAATATCTTATATTACAAGCGAAATACACAATAAGATGTGAATTTGTAAGAATATAACATAATAGCGCACGGTGAATGCCCGCGTATGTTATTTAATTAGATACGTCGTACGTTTGTGTATGTATGTAACCAATACACACGTACACGTACCGAATTAAATAACCATTCCGCTACAAAGATAATTACATGCCCGCCTGTGATATACATATGTAATCTTAAACTTTAAAGTTCTGTTGTGGTATTTTCCACATTTAAAAAACTGTACAACAACGGGCTAATGGAATAATACTGCTGCTCACATCATTATAGCCTCAAAGCCTGTTTCACCACTTGTGGATAAACACTATATGTCGGATGACGATAGAAATAGACTTTGACAGCGGAAAGGTAGAATAGGCCAGTAAGACCTGTTTCTCCTCATTTTAAACACTGCAACTTTAAGATTTATGTGTGTGAATAGAAATATCTAATAAATATAATTGACGCCGCGTTGGCGCAGCGGTCACAGCAGCGTATTTCCATTCTGTACAAGGCCAGAACGCAGCCATAGGAAACTGCTCGCGTATATATTGTAATGTTGTTTTAAAAATCTGTTATTTCAATACATACAAGAATTTTGCGCACTCATCGTGTATAGTTTGTATCGTGGATGCTCGCGTCTTCGTTCCTAACTATACTGAATTACTACCACTTGACAAGAGTGTTAAAAGTCTAAGTAGTTTTTGATTCAGCAAAATATGGAATTATATTTGAACTTCATTAGGTAGGATAAAATATGATTAAATACATAACAATTATTTTTAATCATAATGATTTTTATCACCGTAATAATTTTTGGATTTTTTCTGTACTCAATGATTAAACATTTTGTTTCCAGTTCTAAAAGTTTCCGTTCTAGTAGTTCGTCAATATTTAAGCCAGATCTGTCACCAAAATTTACTTTACGCCGCTTTTCATAAAGATAAAAAACATGCCTCACTTAATTAAATAAAATTTAACTTAATTAGATGTTAGTCTGCGAATTTGCCAAATAAATGGAACTTTCTTTTCCGTACTTCTCAATTAGAGTCATTTCATGTAAAGCGATTGCAGCTGCTCGGCTCATACCGGAATATGTATACTCTAAGCAGGAATCAAAGTATTTTTGAAAACATTCGTCAGTTTCTTCAGTGCACCGCAAGTAGCTGTACGCCTCGGCTACATTTATTAAATGAGTGTGGGAGTAATTAATTTTGGGCAGCACTGTATAACCCTCTTTTAAATCGCAATGCAACTGCTCACGTACAAATTGTAATCTAGATTTTAGCGCGCTTATTCCGAAACATACACGATTAGTATCTATGCGTACTGGCGCTGTACATTAAGGAACAAGATATACTTCTATGTTATTACAAAGTATACGCGAGAATTTGCGTACTGCTCTTGTATGGATTGGAAGAACTTCCTAAAAAACTTATTTCCAATCTATACGTGATTAGTTTCATACCCTTGCGTTCTGGCCTTGTACAGAATGGAAATACGCGTCACAGCACTGGATTGCGATTGGCTGTTGTGCGGGCGGTTGCGGGTTCGATCCCCGCACACGACAACATTTGTATTGGCCATACAGATGTTTGCCGTGGTCTGGGTGTTTGTGCAGTCCTTGTGGGTCTCCCCAGCGTGCCTCGGAGAGCATGTTAAGCCGTCGGTCCCGGTTGTTATCATGTACATCTGATAGCGATCGTTACTCATAGCAGGGAATATATATTTGGGTTGTCTGGAAGAAATGGCTAAATAGCCATAAGTCCCCGCAGTCTGTAAATGATATTTGTAGTTGTGATGTACAATAAATTATAAATAAATAAATAAATATAGTAGAACTCGATGGTAAAAAACAAAGATATTAAAAGAGAATCTCTAGAAAATCTCTTTTAATGTCTTAAAAATAATAATGAATCAAAAAACTTTTAACTGTCGGATACCGTCATCCGTCCAATGGCGTTATCCACGACTGGATAAACAAGCCAAATAATATTACAATAATGCAAGCTATAAAAATATGTATTTTGCAGTCGAAATCAGATTTATTGGAATGCGTTTAAGATTGTTACCTGAGCCGATAAAATGTAAACGTATTTTTATTGTTTTGTGGTCGAAATGTGAGGCGTGCAGGGTTTTAAGGTTTCCATAGTATCAAGTTTAGGTTGGCTCCTACGTTACATATTATTATGCTACTATTTATTAGTATTTTATTTATTTTTATTTTTATTTTTAGTGACTTAATATCAAACATTGTTCACAGGAGCTTTAATACCTGTATTATGCGGTATATAGTAAAATTTTATTTATTTTTTATTATTTTTTATAAGCAGGTATAACTAGGTCGGAAAACAAGCGTACGGCTCACCTGATGGTAAGCGATTACCGTAGGCGTAGCTATAGACGCCTGCAACACCAGAAGCATCGCAAGCGCGTTGCCGATCCTACCCCAATCCCCCAGGAGCTCTGATCACCTTACTCACCAAAAGGAACACAATACTGCTTGAAAACAGTATTATTTAGATGTGGTCTTCTGTAAGGTCGAGGTACCACCCCAGTCGGGCTGCTCCATATTTTGAGCAGTAAATTTCCTGCTGTGCCCTACCTCAGTTAAAACTACTATGTACTTACTACTTTACTAACTGTTTAATTATTTAATGTCTACTTTGTTTTATTTTTTCGTTCCACCAGCAGTTACATTAACATTATATACCCTTCTTTGACGCCCCGTTGGCGCAACGGTCACAGCACTGGATTACGATTGGCTGTTGCGCGGGCGGTTGCGGGTTCGATCCCCGCACACGACAACATTTGTATTGGCCATACTGATGTTTGCCGTGGTCTGGGTGTTTGTGCAGTCCTTGTGGGTCTTCCCACCGTGCCTCGGAGAGCACGTTAAGCCGTCGGTCCCGGTTGTTATCATGTACACCTGATAGCGATCGTTACTCATAGTAGGGAATATATCCACCAACCCGCATTGGAGCAGCGTGGTGGATTAAGCTCCGATCCTTCTTCTACATGGAGAAGAGGCCTATGCCCAACTGTGGGATGTTACTGGCTGAATCGTGATCGTGACCCTTCTTTAGTATTGTATTTCAATTAAAATATTGAAACACAACATGTAATCGATTAGGCTATTGTTTGCTATGTACATTTCATTCATGATTTTTTTATTTAATTTTAGTCTAGCAAAAACACTGCTAATGTTGTCATTCTAGCATTGATCAAAAGGATCTCTTTTTATTTAGCTAGTATAGTTATTTAAGTGCGAATAGTTAACGCGATTTCGTTTAAGCTTTGAGCAAACAATTACGACTAGAGGGATTTATTGAATCACCTTGATCATAACCACTTGTGTTAAATTTATGATTTTACAATGTAATTTAATACGTTAAGATAACTTTAAAGTAAACGCAAATAACAAAACTATTAAATCGTAAAAACATTTGATTATATTAAATAATAAAAAATATAACTTAATTAACAATTGCAGCAAATGGAAATAATAATATGAGGTATAATAAAACTAGTTTAATTAATTATGAGACAAATAAGTAACTAGTTACAGAGATGGTTTCTAAAAAATATAATTTAATTATCAATTGCAACGAATGGAAATAATAATATGAGGTATAATAAAACTAGTTTAATTAATTATAAGACAAACAAGACGTAACTAGTTACGGAAGGTTTCTTGGATCAAAGGTTCAATATCTTGTAGACTGCCTTGAGTTTTTACTCCATTTGTTTTACTTGTACATTTTATTATTTACATGGGAAAAAACTTCCAATTTCAATCAATATGTTTCATGTGTTTTGAGCTATTTATTCTGTTCGAAATATAACTCTTAAATAAATTTAAATATATATCTACTCGTAAAAGGAACTAAATTAAGTATATATTTTTGATGAAAAAGCTATTATTTTCTGAATTAAAATTTAGTTATTAGTGTAACAGAAGAGTAACGAAAAAAAAACACTTCTATATTTTTTCCAAAGGCCTTTAAACAAAGGATTATGTACAGTAATCTTATTTATATTAAATCATAATACGTAAGTAGAACCTTAGCGGAACATTTATATATCGTGACGAGCATACTTACGACCATATTTTTCTTTAAAAAGACAATAAAGACTCAGTTTCATCGCGTGGAAATAGGTATGTAGTTGATAAAGGCGTCAAAATCAAGTAAACCTGTTCCGGGACAATTTATCTACATTATAACAACTACTTAATAAATGTCAATAATATATTTTAACTTTTAATTTTGGATTAAACACGACTAAAAACTTAGTTCATGAGACTTGCAACTACCACAACTGAATAACGTGTTTATAACACGTTATTCAACTGCGCAATCTATACATATAATAAAATGGTAGAAAAGTCAAAACTGTACATTGAATATTTTTTTAAAAGAATACTTGGGGTGTGATCTACAATCGATACCGAAGCCAAAAATATAGTTTTTAGAATTTTTGTCTGTTTGTCTGTTTGTCTGTATGTATGTCCGGGATAAACTCAAAAAGTACTGCTTGGATTTACTTCAAATTTGGCACGAATATTGTTAAGAAGTCGGGTCAGAACATAGGCTATATATTATCACGCTATCACCTACGGGGAACGAGCAGTGAACCTTTATTTCTTCAAATGTATGTCCGGGATAAACTCAAAAAGTACTGCATGGATTTACTTCAAATTTGGCACGAATATTATTAAGAAGTCGGGTCAGAACATAGGCTACATATTATCACGCTATCACCTACGGGGAACGAGCAGTGAACGCACGCAGACGACGTCGCGGGCAGCAGCTAGTACAAAATAAGCTATAATCGAAATAAGCTAATTGTCTTTTATTATTTACAAACTCGACGACGAGAGCGACAACACAGCTGTATACTTTACTATTAAACAAACAACGAGACTCGTTTTACTGGTTTCTCTATGTCTAGTTTAATACTTGAGCTTACCTGGCGTGAACTTGACTCCGAACCAGACCGACATAGGCATAATGCCGTGGTGAATCACATGTAACTTCGAAACATGGTCAAACTTCTTACGCATAACGAAGAAGATCTGGAAAAGATAATACCTATTGTAATATTTTGTAAAAAAAAATAGCCTTTGAATGTTTGCGAACTCGGAAAATAATGTTAATAATTAAATATTTACTCGATAAAATTACATAAATCTGCTCATTAATCCATTTAGTGCATTCGTGCTCTTAAAGTAATCATCGTTAAGAAAAAAAAAATATAAAATTCAACTAAGAAAATTATTTGGAAAATCATATTGAAATATTTCTGTTTCAAATTCTGAAAGTTTTATATAAATGAAAAAGGAATTGATATTTTAAAAGTGATATACATAGATATATGTAAATATTATTATAACTAGAGAATAAGCTAGTCATAAAAAACCTTTATTGGTTATACAATAACTAGCAACTGCGTCGTTAGATTGTCGTAGATTGAAAATTTTACCTTTAAAGCATTAACTTTAAACATACATTGTAAGACACGATTTTCAACTTGAAACATACCTATTTTCAAGCGTTCTTATTTACAGGAGAAGAAACATATACGATAATGGCTAGCAGTTCTATTCTCTGACTGTACTATAGAATGTTGTCACAGTATAACTGTTTCTCAAGCAATCGCCGATTTAATCCCCATATATGAAAAATATTTGTTCAAGCTATACAGGTTTTTGTCGTGGACCCTAGTCCTCAATAAAGTATCATGGAATGGGAATCGTTTATTTATAAAAAAATGTTTACAAAATAAATTAAGATACTATTAAGTCTGGTGTTAAGTTTGTTTGATACTGAGCTATATGAGGGTTTTTTCCTACAATTGATTATAAAAACCCACACATCCTTGCGTTGAGCTTGGGCAGCCATGTGTAAAGAAACAACAAACGGTAAAGATTTTTCATTAGGTACACCAATTTCATAATTAAGAACGAGTATTGTACAGAGTTCACAGTCACTAAACTAAAGATTACGTTCTCGAGTTCAATTCATAATTTTATTTTCAAATTTTAATACCGATATCCTTTGAAACATAAAGTAAGTAAACTAAATTCGTGGCACAAAAAAATATTTAACAGGTTACTGCTTCTATTGTTTTAATAAACATAATTAAAAAAAATTATAATTTTTGAGCTACTTACTACTAAAATCAAATTATCAATATGAATAAGTACTAATTAGTAAAGGTTAAAAAAAAACTAGTGTGCTTTTAGAGTCTAAAGTTTAGACCACACGACTGAAGTAAAGCTTTTTTAACTCCATCTAACTTATATCTCCTTGTCAAATTCCATTCGCATCACCCGATCACACTTTCCATAACGCTCTCGTCACACATTCACCAGCTTACTCCCCAAGTCAAGCATGCGTAAAGAACTTTTAATTCAAAGATAAAAATGAAACTCTTACTACCTCGATGAACTAGCTAGAGCGTTTTAAATGCACTAACTGACTTAATCTGACTGACTGAAAAATGTTGAGAAGTATTATGATTTAATTATTAATTTATTTCTTATTTCTTGTTTAATTAGATGTAAATTGATAATAATTAAAATTTGTTGAACTACATACCGTGTCGAAAAATTCTGTAAATTTAGAGAAGTAGTACCACCAGCAACCATGCGCTATCTGTAAAAAAAAAATTAAAAAAAAAATATTTGGTATTATTGTCTGCTTATTAAACCTTGTTATAAATTACCTAAAATATTTTAAATATGTTAAAATTATTACTAGTCCGTCAAATTTTATGCGTATGTTCACGGAATAACTTTTTGTTTAAAAAAAAATGCATCGTAATAAGAATTATAATTATAATTATATTTTACTTAACAATCAAGGTTTATATACATATTTTTCATTTATTTATTTGTTCAAATATACAAAAACATTAACACACTTATTCATAAGCCCGCCGCGAAAACTCACAAGAGTTTATCTGGACAAACCGCCGCGTCGGTCCTGGTTGTTATCATGTACACCTGATAGCGATCGTTACTCATAGTAGGGAATATATCCGCCAGTGGCGGCCTTAGGGGGTGGCGAACAGGGCAATCGCCCGGGGCCTCGCTCCTGCAGGGGCCTCGCGCAACAACCCAAGCAAATTTAAAATAATAAAGATTTTTAACTATATTTTTTTTATAATGACACAAGATCGGCTTTCAGTCCTTGCTATTCTTTCAATCGAAAATGACGTAGCTCATTCGTTAGATTGTTGTGTTTTAATTAAAGATTTTAGTCTTAGGAAAAGCCGAAAACATCAGTTTTAAAATTTATCGTCTCTATATTTGTTAATTTTGTAAATTTTTCAATGTGAAATATTTTAAAACTCAAATTCTATTTATTTGTATAACTTTACTACCAAACAACCAGACCTACTTTCGCATCAAATACTTTTCACGAATAGTCTAGTCAACAAGTTGAGATCGAAGGTCGAAAATAGAGATGCTGCTCTTAAATTATGTGTGATAGTAGATATTTTCAACTTGTCGGCTAGACTAGAAGTAGAAGGACAAAGGGCCTCGTAAAGACTTGCCGCCCGGAGCCTTGCAATGGGTAAGGCCGCCTCTGATATCCGCCAACCCGCATTGGAGCAGCGTGGTGGATAAACTCTGATCCTTCTCCTACATGGGGAAAGATGCATATTCCCAACAGTGAGATATTACAGGCTGAAGTGATAACTCTGCGATTTGCGAACTGAAGAATAACTTTTTTGTTAAATTCCACGCGGATGAAGTCGCGGACACAGCTAGTTTAATGTAAATAATAGATACATTGTTTGTACAAATCGGTATAAGTGTTAACTGCCCAGGTACTCGTTAAAAATTATATTATTAGTTAAAGATTTAAAAAAGTAGTGAAGTAATCACTGAACAGTAGAAAAAAATAATTATCATTACACGGCTGGCAATATGATCCAAAAAAACTTCGATACAATATTATTCCGAGTAACCTGTCTTCCTACTTCTATTTATCAATGCGCAGCGTAAGAATAATGCAATTTTAAATTTTAGTTCGATTGTATCTAATCAATTTTAGTTACGTTTATGTATATAGCTTCCTAAAATGATCGAATCTATAATATAATCTGTTGCCCTTGAGTGTATTTTCGTGTGATGTTAAAATTTAACCATATATCTATGGTAATCATATTAGAAATAGGACCTTGATCTTTTTTCTGCCTCATAAATAAATTGCCAAACCGAATCGATACTAAAAAAATATATAAATTGCAAGCAATATTTATATTAACAACTTTTTTGTGTTTTGTTTAAAAATAGACAATTCCAAAAACCAATATAATAAAAATGGTAGTGCCAAATATCTCGAAGGCAAGCAACCTTATTGTCTAAGAGACGTGGAAGATCGACCTTCACCGATCTGATAACTCGATGAGACATATTTTTTATCAAAAATAATCTATAAACAAATATACCTATGATAAATTGCCTATCGAAAAGTGTTCATAGTTATTTTAAATTTGATTATTTTTAATAAAAAAAATTTCATCACCTTCACTCATATGATAACCGAATGACTTTTGTCTCAATTGATAGTTTTTAACACACAGAATATGCCTGGGTAGGCTTGCCTACTTATTTCTGTTCATGGCTACTTGGCAAGTAGATGTGAACAACTTAACAGGTAGGTCAATATAGATAACTACATCGATCTTTTAACCAATCGAAATTGATATCATAGGTAAGATATTGTAATTACAAAACCAATCATAATCATTGCCTGCAAAAAAAAAATCAAGTTCAATTTTTTTACAAAAAGTTTAAGGTTACGTGAATGTAAAGGTAGTAGATCTTTTTATCACCTACAACTTAACCATTTAACTTTTTTCGATAGGACTCATAGTTTTGCCAGAAATCATGATAGACGGTTTTCAACCTTAAAATCTCCCATCTCCACACTTTCCGACCTCAAACCACCCGTAAATTATTTTTCCTTTTATTTTTGTTATATTTTCTTACTTTTCTAATGGGTTTCATCCTGTTCTATTTTTTTTGTCTCAAGAATTATTGACCCCGGCCTAAATATATGTATATCTATAAATGTAAAATACATACCCGTAAAGCGCTTGGATTGTTAGAATAATCAACTGGTTGGCATCTGAAGCTGTACGATGTGAACCAACCGCCAGCAACACTCTACGAAAAATTCATTAATTAATAACAAAATACACATAGACAGCAAAATGATATTAAAAGATCAATAAAAAAAATCCTATGTTTTGTAATAGAATTACAAATAAATGACAGCTACAGATCTTTTAATTGGTTGTAGTAAAAACACATTCAAAACAAATTCAAAACAAAGTTTCTATTCAGTACAAACTCTTCGTTTAAAAATAACACAATTCAATAGATGTATTTATTTAAGAGTAAATAAAATGTTATTCTTTAATTTTAATGAATAATGTAGAAAATATTTAGTTACCTCAGAAAACAACCAGATGCTAAATATGACTTGGAACAAATTGTACCATATGAGCACTGTTTTCAATTCGAACGGTTTTCTGTTTTCCATTAGCTTTGGACCCAAAACCTGTATTAAAAAAATTTAAGTATTTATAAAACAGCAACACTGAATTATATGATAATATGATTTCTATGTTTAGAAATAAAATTTACGAAATTTAAACGCTAATACTATTAAATTTAATACGATGAACAAAAAAACTTACTTTAACTATGAAGACATAGGTAAGGCAGATAGCGAGCGTGGGAAAAGGTGAAGACATCATAGGCCAGTCCTTTACTCTCTGGTCGCTCTGATTATCCATCAGGTCGTGATACCCGTCTACTATCCTGTTTATGTACTCCATTTTTAAAACACTGTAACAAATATAATAAATAAAAGTAAGAATCAAACAAGTAATAAAATATTACAGATTAATGTAAAAAATAGGATCTATTACTAACACCTTAAGTTTTTAATCGAAAATTACTATTTAAAAAATATATACACACGTGACTATAATACGCCGTTCGGTAGTAATATGCAGCAATTTGGTCAATTTCTCAAGAGTCAAGTCAAGTTTACCGAATGTCAGGGTGGACCGCCCCCTCTACGGTAACAAATCAACCGACGCGACGAATGTATCATTCACATAATTATGACTGTATTTAATGTCGCATCGTATGTTAATTTTTACTTACTTTTTAATTAGCTAGCGAAGTTGAATATATGTATTAGAATTCTTTAGTAATATATTTAAACCTTAGTTTTAAACTTTCATTACGTTAACATTTATACAAGTTTAACAAATATAAATAATTACATGTTAAGTCGTGATATTATATAGATACTTTATTTCATCAACTTGTTTGTGCTAGATGGAATATATTTTTATTCAATTATAAATGATTTTTTAATATATAAATATAATTAACAAATTAAATAAAATTAGAATAAATTACATTTTTACGATCTCGTTGAAGCTACAAAAAGTAACCTAATTTGATGAATACGTTTATTATTCAACAGCTAAATAAGATTACTTTTTTTATTTAAAGTAATTTAAAAAACTGATAAAAAATAAATTTATGCTTTTAATTAAAAAAAATAGTTACCCATAGCTAAAAATCGGTTTAATTTTTTTATTTATTAAGGTTCGTTAGCAGTCGTTACATTTATGATACATTACACTCTTAATTTTATTAAAAACTAGCATCCCGCCCCGGCTTCGCACGTGTATTTAACAAAATTTCAAAATAATTTATTTATTCCCCTATTTTTTTGAAAATATAATATAGCCTATGTCACCTGCTGACAGTGTAGCTTCCCAACAGTGAAAGAATTTTTCAAATCGGTTCAGTAGTTTCGGAGCCTATTCAATGCAAAAAAACAAACAATCAAATCTTTCCTCTTCATACTCGTAATATTAGTATAGAATATATTTCTAAATGTACAAGTACAACCATACTAAAGCAAACACGATAGGTATGCAAAGTTATCCTATTCACGTAACAATAGAAGAAAACTTGATCAAACAGTAACCTAGCAAAAACTCAAAAGAAAATAAAGCAAAGTACAATTGAAAAATGATAATAAAAAAAATAAATAAATTTTGTAGTGCCAAACAGTAATGTATTAAGAAAAATAATATCAAGATTAATGTCCAGAAATTTAATTAAGCTACCTAGTAATTGACTAACAATAAGTTAAATTCGTGAAATTTACTAGAAAATTCATCAATGGAACTTAATTTATAAAATTAACTCAAATTAAACTTGGGCCAGATAAGATACATCGATTTGAATTAATAAGTAAAACCAAAATGATCAAATTAAATCAAACAATATTAAAATTACTAACATATATACATATGATAATTTGTTACTTATAATATATACATAATTATGATAATAATTGGTATTAAACATATGATAATATGGTATACGACGCGGTGGCTTGTCCAGATAAGCTCTTGTGAGTTTTCGCGGCAGGCTTATAAATAGTTTTAAGTACTTATGTGTTTTTTGTATTTTGAACAAATAAATTTAAAAAAAAATACTTAAGTGAAACCGAATTAAATAAGACCAAGTCAAGAAGTTGTTATATTGTCATGAATCAAATCTTTAAATTAATCAAAATTTAGTCAGTAGATACATAAATTAAATTAAATTTTCATAAATTGAAACACAATATATCAAACAAAATAATTATAATTAAGATACAATAGATTAAATAACATCAAGTTAAAATCAGATTTAAACATCAAAACAAACAAAAACATATTTATTCAAAAATTAAGTCAAATAAAATCAGGTCGAATTAAATCAAGTTGCCATAAATTAAAACAAAGCATACTAAGCAGGATAATAACATTTAAATTATTAACAATTAATTTATTATTTATTTGTTAAATGTTATTTAATTGCATTGTATATTTTTCATATTTTGGATGAATTTCATATATTATGATAAGAAATCACCTACAACCAACACGTATTTATTTTTACTATTGGTTCACCGACAAGTTTACATTTATACATGCAAGAAAACACATTCTTAATAAAAATAAATATCACATATACATTACAAATGAATCCCGATTCCCCTTTAACTTAGGAACAACATTACCGATTTCACTTTTTATTCTACGGGACTTACCGCGATTTCTTTTCTTCGAAAGTCCCGATCACCGAATCTACTAAATAATGATGACTTATAAGTTTTAAAGGCGTACAAAAGAAATGCGACGGTAGTCATGAATGTTTCCGATTATGAATCAAAAATATTATGTAGTTTACTTAGTGATACCCGCAAAAAAAGTTAACTAGAACGCAACAGCCCGAGTTACACGTTGTACTCTGATACAAGAAAAGATGCAGCTGTACACAGAAAATAAAAATAAAAACACCTGCTAACACCGAGGAACGTAGTGTCACCTAAATAAAATGGTTTACCCAAGGTCCACAAACAAGGAGTGATCTATGTCCTATTGTTAGCCAAATAGATTCATCCACATACGAGACAACAACAACATTCATCCTATACCAAGACAAAAGCTAACACCAACGGTAGACATGCAACGTACCATTTGTGTACCATTTGTGAACCGAGGCACGGTGGGGAGGACGTGGAACATCATCCACTCCGAGCGGGAATCGAATTCGCGACCGTCGGTGTTACACCATTACACCAGAGTGGTCGTTTTACATGTAGTTGTAATGTATCAACTATTGCCATTTTTATCAAACACTGCATAAAAATATAATATAGTTATTTTAATTCAGCGCATATTTATTCGTATCTCCTATAATAATATTGTGCAAAAGTAACTGTTGAAGCGCGTCACAATTTTTTGGCACAAAACGTTAAGCGAGTTTTAAAGATGTTTGCAGCTATTATGAATACTGAAGGAAATCATCATATTATTACTTTTTATATAAAATAAGTGAACAAACAATGGTGTATGATCCATACCTTAAAACTAATGTAACTGTAATTGTAATATTTATTACTCGTAACACTCTCTAACAAGTTGTTATTAGACTAGATTAGGTACAGCGTTGATATTATAGACTATCTTATATACTAATATGTAAAGCTGAAGAGTTTGTTTGTTTGTTTGTTTGATTGTTTGTTTGTTTGTTTGTTTGAACGCGGTAATCTCTGGAACTACTGGGCCGATTTGAAAAATTCTTTCAGTGTTAAATAGCCCATTTATCGAGGAAGGCTATAGGCTATGTATCATCACGCTAAGACCAATAGAAGCTGAGTAAACGCCGACGAAGTCGCGCGCAGAAGCTAGTATAATATACAGGTGGTCTAAACGGTGACGTCCAAAAAATTTTTTTGGATTGCTGACATCTGGAGGTACCCAAAAATACCCCATGTATGTTCTGCGATTTTTTGTAGTTTATGAGATATGATTTTTTTTTCTTCATATTTTTTAAAACTTTATCGACCTAACTATTAAAAAAAATTTCTTTGTGAATTAAGCCATTATTTTTATTTTTATTTTTTGTGTCTTAGTCCTTATTAGTTGTATTCTCACAGATAAAATACCTAGCTTCCTACTATTATAGACCGGGAGATAGTGACACAAAATATTTGGTCATTTGTACCAGTATGGCGGTTCGTCAGGGGTCTAATTATGTAAAGGCAAAAAGGAAAATGATGGTCATAGCGCTCGCACCGGCGGCCCAATCGCGTGGGCGTTAATCGAACGCGTCAGATAAATAACGAGTGTCGAACGATTTGTTCCACAAAAATGTTTTTATTTTCAGATAGTCGAAAAAAAAGAAGTAGGCGGTAGCGTAATGCCATACTTCTCGGATGTGAATTACAACCCGCCATACCGACGCGAATATATTAATTTAAATAAAACAATTCAACCATTTGTACCAGGCTCATTTTTGCAAAGCTAATCATCGTCGAGTAGCCATTCACGAAAATCACCTTGCCATACTTTTCCGACAGTTCCCAATGGCCGCCATACCACTGCAAAAAAGTAATTTCTTTTTTTTCGCCAAACGATTTGTACCACCCTGAAACTTTTTTTAACAGTTCCCTGTATGATCATAAATAGAAGTCTGATAATGCCATACCTGTGGGAGGTGGCGAATGTGAACAATATTTTTTCAAAATGCTAAGATTTTATTCGTAATTCGAGTTTTTTTTCAAGTATGGCGCCACTTTTTCCCTCTACTACAAGTATGGCAAATATAATAATGGTTACATTGTATCATATAATTTCCAAAAATCGAAATGCCATACTGGTACAAATCGTCAAAATTTTGTTTTTTTTTTTCACCTTTTAGCTCAAGTCATCCGCCCGATGGTTACAATCTGTAATAATTTTTTTAGGTACAATTGCATCCAAATGACAAGAATACAATGATACCATGACGTAAAAAATGATTTTACGTATTTTACAGTCGTATTTTAAAAACGTGGCAAATAAATAAGTATTTCAAGTATGGCAGCACTTTTCCCCCTACTAGAAGTATGGGATAAATAATAACGGTCACATTTTGTCAAATACTTTCCAAAAATTCAAATGCAATACTGGTACAAATCGTTTGGCAAAAAAAAAGAAATTACTCCTTTGCAGTGGTATGGCGGCCATTGGGAACTGTCGGAAAAGTATGGCAAGGTGATTTTCGTGAATGGCTACTCGACGATGATTAGCTTTGCAAAAATTAGCCTGGTACAAATGGTTGAATTGTTTTATTTAAATTAATGTATTCGCGTCGGTATGGCGGGCTGTAAGTCACAGCCGAGAAGTATGGCATTCCGCTACCGCCTACTTCTTTTTTTTCGACTATCTGAAAATACAAGCATTTTTGTGGAACAAATCGTTCGACACTCGTTATTTATCCGACGCGTTCGATAAACGCCCACGCGATTGGGCCGCCGGTGCGAGCGCTATGACCATCATTTTCCTTTTTGCCTTTACATAATTAGACCCCTGACGAACCGCCATACTGGTACAAATGACCTAATATTTTGTGTCACTATCTCCCGGTCTATTAATAAAAGTTATAAAAAATTTAGATCGAAAATAAATAATTTGATTTGAGCGAGTCGGAGTTCAATTTTGAAATTTGTATTAAAAAATAAAATAAAAAAGTTTCATGTCTTCTACCTAACTAATTTTAAAAACTTCCTTAAGCCCCCAGTTTTGATTATAATACAAAGAAAGTGGTACTTAATATTTAGCCGTAAACTGCCATTAAATGTACAGGGGCTTACGTTAATTAATTATTTTTTAACAATTAATTAATTATTTTAAAAGCACCTATTGTTCATTTCTAAGGTAAATTAGGTTGGTTACGTGTGATATAATTACCATTTATAATAAATAAAATATTAAAAATAGTTATGACGATATCTGATATATTTATTCATAGCAAATCAAAGTGTCTTCCTTCCGCTTCTATACACAATCTACAACTATCTTAAAAAATTCTGTTTCAGTCTCCTAAAACTACTGGTATGTTGTTCCCGCGTAAATTCTGATTTCGTGGAAATTCCGGGATAAAAAGTAGCCTATATGTTGCTGCACAGCCTCCTTTATCTTCCTGTGAAATTTCCATAAAAATCGGTTCAGCTGTTCCGAAGAATTAGCCCGGACAGAGAGAAAGATAGACAACAATTTTAAAATCGTTTATTTGTATTTTAGTATCATGTAAATAATTACATATATGCACTTGAAAAAACACAGTTATGTTAAAATCACAGACAGACAATTCAATAATATTTATATGTATAGGTGTATAGATACATGTACATATTATTCCGATATATGTATAGAGTATAGAGAGAATATTTTTTAACATTATTACATACTTTTTTATCGCATAACAACTTATCACGTTTTTTTTTCTACGAAAAATCAGCTGGTACGCTTTACTAAATATATGCAAATGTTATCATTTAAATTCATGTTTAGTCCGAATATTTCAAATCCTGTGTTACTTCATGTTTGAATAGAGACAGTAATAATCATGTGTTCGTTCCTGGAGTCGGTGCGCTATTAACTATATAAAAATATAGGCATATATATATCATTCATTATTTTTTTCAAGTTTAAGGTAGTTTTATTGACCATAGTCGAAAAACAATGCTAGTAGAGTCCTTATTTAAGACATGTTGCTCGGACGAAGGCGGCCACGTTACATTTACACATAGACGGCAGACAGTAGACGGGCACAACTCCGCAGTACAATATTAAAATATGTATTCATTATATACTATAAATAATCGTGCAAATATTAAGTCATTGCGCAATATTTCTAAATCACAGCAGTTGACGTTTGACGTGTAGATGAGTGTAGACAAACAAACGGTATATTACTTACAACTATTATGGCGTTTTAGTTTAAAGTTTTGTGTTGAAACAAAATATGCTTGGTATTAAAAACTAGTAAAAATATTAAATAAAGTTGGTAACATTTTGTTGCAACTTTTTAAATTAATATCTTCATGGTCAGTTTCAAAAATAATCGGTCGTTAGATTAATAAACGCGATTGCACTCCGACCTTTCAAACTTATGGTAATCTTCTCTAACTTATATTCAACAAAACTTGTAAGTGACAATTATTTCCAAACAACAATTATTGTAATTAATTTAGACAAAAAGAATAATAAATTAACTATTGTTAAATTGACCATGTTTATTACACTGTTGTCATTTTTATTAGAATGTTAATACTATAATATGTAATACCTATCTAGTAGTTATTGTTAGAGTCATAAATTGAAATATTTTGGTAGGTAAGGTAATTAAATTAATTTTTAGTTATTGTGTTACTAATTTAACCTAAATAAATGAACACTTAAATTAATAATGAACAATTATAAATTAAATAAATTAATGTATAAAACTCATGAGTACGCTCCAAAAATTTCAGCCCTATAGTTCCCGGCACTACTCTTAACCGCACTATTTCGTAAACTAAGTATTACGTAAGATTGCCAGTGGAGGCTGGATGAGGATTGCGGAAACCGGGATGTTTTGCGCGAACTTCGGTAGGCCTATGTCCAGCAGTGGACTGCGATAGGCTGATGTGATGATGTGATGAGGTAGAGAATCCTTGGATGCTGCGGTTTAAAACATATCTACATTCAACAACGCGGATAAAAACACAAAGAAAGCCTAGTGAAATATCGTTACACTCTCACCATTGAACTTCAACATCGGTGTCACGGTCCGCGTTACCTAACACGTGATGCGATGTACAAATACTATATTATATAGTAACATTCATAACATATTCAAACTTTATACGACACTATTTCATTATTTGCAATATTTACTACTTATTTTAATGCATAAGAGAAAAACAAGCCTTAAATAGTTCATTATAAGTAAACTTGTTTTATGACGTTATTATAATTGCTTTGTTGCATAAAAATACACAACATATTTTGTAGATGACGTATGCCAGTGCTTTCAACGTGAAATAACTCTGTAGGTCGTTTGTAAAGTTTTATAAGAGGGCTTTTTAGCCATTTACATTCTTATGTAGGTACGTATAAAAATGTAGGTACGTATAAAAGCGTTACTAGTTTTAGGAAATACGGTAAATTACGGTATGTACGAAAGATATGTAGTGACATAAAACATATATTTTAAGGTTTACTTACATAAAAATAAATATGTACATTTCAACAAATATGAGAATTATCTCATTTTTGACGTATAACACCTTGTTACGTAGGTGTTAATAATGACAAATATAGGCTTTTGCCTTCCTATTGGTAATGATAATGAAAAAAAGGCAAACCCAGCGGAAAACCCAAGATAATTATCGAAGTCAACCACATAAACATGCAATTGTTATGTTTTTTTAACAAAACTCATAATCATAATAATTTATAGACATGAGAACATTAAAAGCTACTATTAGGGTTAGCATAACTTTATAATTGTTTATAATAAGAAAATGTAAATTATTAGAGATAATGTCAAATTCATTCTCTCTACACAACATTTGCAATTTGATTAAATGACATCTGCGTTACCTTTTTTTACTGTATTTATCTTCGTAATAAACACATTTTTTTTGGTGAAACTTAAATAAGTAATTGTAAAAAATTTCGATTACAACTAGCGATTAATTATATTAAAAAATGAAGTTCAAAGATTCCGTTACATACCTACATACATACATACAGGTCAAGCTAATAAAAGCGTGTTAAAAAATAGACGAGAACTAATAATGAACTATTTTTCATTATTATGCTAAAATACAATTATTACAACCCTGTTCCGCGCAGTTTTTATTGCGCATTGACAAGAAAATCGGTGCGGTCTTAGCATACACATGATACAAGATTAGCTGAAGTGGAGGCCACGGACGATTGCTCCGTTCCTCTAACATATTATTATACTGGCCGTGATATTACGTAGCTTCAAAAAGGACCAAAGTAATGTTACTGGACTCGTTATAATATGTCCTTACTTTAATTGTTACTTACAACGCACATAGCTGTTGACGGCAAGAGGGAAATTCTTTTTTTTTATATACAACTAGGTCGGCAAACAAGTAAACGATTACCGTAGCTTATAGACCCTTGCACCACCGCCCGGAAGCATTGCAAGCTCGTTGGCGACCCTACCCCCAATTTCCCCCAGGAGCTCTGGTCACCTTACTCACCAACAGGAACACAAAACTGCTTGAAAACAGTATTATTTAGTTGTAACCTTCCTTAAGGTCGAGGTACTACCCCAGTCTGGCTGCTCCATATTTTGAGCAGGAAATTTCCTGCTGTGGCCTACCTCAGTTAATTCGAAAAAAAAAGACTTAACTTGCAGTCAGATTTAAGAAAAACGATATATGTTTTTTAACATTTAACATAATTATATTGATGTTGATGTGTTGAGAGATAGGCTGTAAAACGTCACGATATTACTCATCATAGCGGAAAAGAATATCAAAGTTCATAAAAATACATTGAACTCTTACCTAATTAAACCTACCTTTACCTAGTACCTAATTAAAAAAATACTCAATCTTAGTCTTTACTCAGTTTTGGTCAATACAATCATATTAACAACATTGTCCTTCATAAATAATCTATATAATAAAAATGAAGCGTATAACTGGAGAACGGCTCGACCAGTTCGGCTAATTTTTTTTGTATGTTTCTTAAATCCCACGGAAGGTTTTTATACTAAAAAAAACCATAAGGGGGCGTTCAAGTATTACGTAACGCTAATTGGGGGGAGGGGGGGGGTCTTGTTAAACGTTACGACGCGTTACGGGGGAGGGAGGGGGGGTTCGAGCAATGCTTTACGTAACACTGTTTTTTGTTTATTTAATAAAAATAAGGTATTAAAATCTATCGTTTTATTTCTTTATTACTACCACAAACGCGATTAAAACAATAACAAAAGTAATTTAGCGACTTTCCGGTTAGTTTACGCAAAAAAGTTGTGCCATTTGGGTAAAAATGTGGTAAAAATGGTCAGTTGGGTGTTACGTAACGTTTATCGGGTAGGGGGGGGGGGGGGTACAGGAAAACGTTACGGCGCGTTACATGGGGGGGAGGGGGGGTCAAAAATCTTCAAAATTTGCGTTACGTAATACTTGAACGCCCCCTAACAGACAGAACGAAGTCTGTCCGGGCAGCTAGTTATAAATCATAATCTACATTTTTGTAAGGTATTTCATTAAAAGAAACTATACTTATTTAATTAAACCATACGTCATTCATCTTGTAAAAATTTATGAATCAACAGTAAAACAACAATTTCCGTTGCGTTAGCTGTGACGTTTCTATATATAATAAAATTATACAAGTCACAACAAACGATTTCAAAAGAACTACATAATGTATTGTTTACTCTTAGTACGGATAAATGTAATTGCTTTAGGTTTTACTTGTTTTTATTACGCATTTTATGAACTTGTGTACTACATTTATACAACAGGAAATCCATTTAGACTACTTTTATTACAGATGTCTTAACGTATAATCCAAAATTTACTGTGAGGGAATTTAAATTAACGTATAATCCAAAATTTACTGTGAGGGAATTTAAAAAGAAGCTAAGTATCATACCTAGGTACTATTAAACAGTTAGTACCAGAAGTAGCGTAGGTACTATTTTCATGCGAATTGGTTTCTATATTTCGAACAATATTTAATAAGATCTATTAAAATTTAAATACAATGTAATAAGATTAACTCAAAGTTTTTTTTTTAAATTGAATATCAAATCACGCTATAAAAAGCTTTCAAAATCGTATAGTTATCGGTTAACATGTTAAGTAATCGCTGCAAATTGATTTACTGTCTTTATATTCAACTCGAATGATTTATGTCTTATTTTGATGAAATTTGTATATGACTACTTTCAGAACATATAAAAAAACATCCCTATGCCTGAATAAACAGAAAACAATTGAAAGTAAACGAAAGATCCTCAAAGTCGCTAAAAATGACTCAGTATATATAAATTACTGAATGTTATGAAATTGATTGCACTGGCGCATGGTATAGTTGTGTTCGAAATCGATTAATCAATTCTATGTAGGTATTTATCACACAAATCAGTGTATCTAGAAGTTTAACGACTAACGCTTTGAACTCTGTAGGACGTTAGCTTGGTGGCTTTAAATTAATGAAATTGCCAAGTTGGCATATTATTATGATTGTTTTTCATCATACAGGACACATAAACCACCCGGTGAATTTTAAATTCAAGCCTTAAAATCGTAGTTTCACTGCGTTTCACATATATCATTATATTATTCACAGTAAAGGATAGGCAATAGCAAAGGATATCGGTGTAAATTGTTGCAAAATAATCAGGAAACACTTAACTATGGCAATGACTACTAGTTATTATGGTAAATTAACCTTGTCTAGATCAAGTTGATCAGAAATAGTAAGGAAGACGACCGGAATGGAGTGGATTCAGAACAAACCGCATATATTTGTAAACATTAAATGTGTCAACAAAATATACTCGGTTATGATTCCTCGCAGAGGAGAAAGAAAAAAATTCTGTATTTTCATATATATATATATCAGTTATGGTTCAAAAATGTCATTCGAACATATGTTATCTTATATATCTACTAGCTTCTGCGCGCGACTTCGTCGGCGTTGACTCCGCTCCTATTGGTCTTAGCGTGACGATACATAGCCTATAGCCTTCCTCGATAAATGGGCTATCTAACAGTGAAAGAATTTTTCAAATCGGCCCAGTAGTTCCAGAGATTACCGCGTTCAAACAAACAAACAAGCAAACTCTTCAGCTTTATATATTAGTATAGATATATATAAAAATCAATTGCTGTTCGTTAATCTCGCTAAAACTCGAGAATGGCTGGGCCAATTTGGCTAATTTTCATCTTGAAATGTTTGTGGAAGTTCAGGGAAGGTTTAAATGGTGAGAAACATAAATAATAAATAATATGTAACGGAAAATACTAAAAACGACGATTTAATTTTCCAATACAAAATGTTCCTAGCAGAGAAATTTAATGTCTTTTGTCAAAAACATTGTCATTGGTTGTCAAATATTTATAGGTGCGTTCAGAAAGTGTTTTGTGTATATTTTTCACAAATATACGTACATAGGTGATACGAAGTTCACCGGGCCATCTAGTTATATATAAAAGAGATTTCCACCCATATATTGACTCATCACGATATCTCTGGAATAGTTATAATACTCCTCCGAAACAGCTGGACCGATTTTTATGAAATTTTGTTTGCATATCGGGTAAGTCTGAGAATCGGCCAACATCTATTATTCATAACCCTAAGTTATAAGGGGGGGGGGGAGTTAAGGGGGTTAATAACTTATATGGCAAAACAACGCTTGCAGGGTCAGCTATTAATATTATAAATACAGTTTTACGAGGTAAAAGATTGCAGCGATTACCAATAAAGTTCAAAATATGCTGGAAACAAAGGAAATCTTCATTTCATTCTTATGTGTATATTATTTATATAAAAATAGTTTAGATCGTTATAAGGTATATATATTAAGATTTGATCGTTATCAATTTGTCATATCAATAATCCAAATCGTTACTCGTATACTCTGTCATGGGAAAATGTGCATTTATAAATAAGATTTCAAAGACTAGTTTCTATATGTAGTAGTCCAAGATCCCAGGGCCACCAGACGTCACGTATTTTCTGACGAAGGAAATGTGGACGATTGAGTAGTGTTAGTATGTACTAAGAGCGCATGCCTACCTGCTAGCTTGCTCAGACGACCAATTTTCAGGTATCAGGTAATCAAGGTACATAAAACCATTACTTACCTCACGTAAATTCTCCAAGCTGTTTTTTACGTATATTTTAGGCAATATCCTTAAAAATAAGTCGCCAATACTTCCAGACACTTTCCGTCGGCCGTATTGCTTTGCAGACGCTTTAAAGCTCCCAAAATAAATAATTACTTAACTTCACGTAAATTCTGATGCTCCATTTTTATATATGTCTACCAGACAACTATTTTCAAATCTTTTACAAGAAGACAGACCGATCCAAGGGGCCAATCATCCCCTAAGCTCAATTTTAATGCCTCTGTGGGTAGGAGCGCGAGGGCATTATCCACGCACATGAGACTGAGTGAGATCGAAATATTTGAGGCTTCGAAGAATGAATATAGCATATTTTTAGTTTATAATTTAATTTAGAAAAAAGCGTTTATTTGTTTAGTTGCATTTCCGGCTTGGTATTTATTTAATTGACATATATATACGATTTAGATATTCAATATCAAGATTGGCTGGATGATGAATTGTCTAATTTCAATGACGATGATAATTAAGATTATATAGAGGCACTACTCATAAATTTTGAGAGATTAATTTTTTTCTACTTTTTATTTTACTTATGATTAATTCCCAATAAATAATTTAGATTAATATAGATGATATAATATTAAAATAGATAATGCCCTCGCGCTGCCTCTGTGGGTAGGAGGAACCCACAGAGGCATTAAAATTGAGCTTAGGGGATGATTGGCCCCTTGGATCGGTCTGTCTTCTTGTAAAAGATTTTAAAATAGTTGTCTGGTAGACATAATATATAAAAATGGAGCATCAGAATTTACGTGAAGTTAAGTAATTATTTATTTTGGGAGCTTTAAAGTGTCTGCAAAGCAATACGGCCGACGGAAAGTGTCTGGAAGTATTGGCGACTTATTTTTAAGGATATCGCCTAAAATATACGTAAAAATCAGCTTGGAGAATTTACGTGAGGTAAGTAATGGTTTTATGTACCTTGATTACCTGATACCTGAAAATTGGCCGTGTGAGCAAGCTAGCAGGTAGGCATGCGCTCTTAGTACATACTAACACTACTCAATCGTCCACATTTCCTTCGTCAGAAAATACGTGATGTCTGGTGGCCCTGGGATCTTGCTCTATAGGTATTGGAATTGAGTGATATTTTAAAATAGATAAACTAAATCGTTATAATTAAATGCGTTTTTAATCATAATCGTAAGTGATTTGGATACTTTATGCAATATTAAATCATTGTTAATATGTAAGTAATTAGAACAGCACTTTTTACTCTGCTTCAGGACATTATCTATAATTATCTACTACCGCAGGTTGGCTCATTGCTGGAAGAAATCTTTTCTAGACAGAAGTCCACCTTTGCACACAAAAATTGTAACATACTGTATTTTTATTATTTTTAAGTGCAATAAAGAATATAATTAGGTACATAATGTCTCTTTTTCATTTTGGTATTCATGAAATAAGAAATTTAAATAATAAGCGAATTTGTTAATTTTAAATAAAGGTTTCACCATATTTTATTGCAATATATTATATGTGACAAACACAGGTATTTCCAATACCATTGCAAAATAGAACATTATTTTGGAGGTATGCGTAATGTTTCCTGTCAAAAAATTTAATTGATATAACTTAAAATAAAAATAACTATCATGAATAAATTTATTTCCACCACGTCAAAAGGTAATCGATTTACAAGAATTCACTGACATAATTTTGAAAGCAAACCTGAGCTACAACAAGTCATTTAATGTACAAACATACTGTCGTGCATTTTATCATTATCATGGCGTATAATTGATGCGATTAATCATTGCAGGTGTGTCAGTCGACTTCTCCTGAATACGGTCTCGTTTCTATGTGATTCGAACGAATAGTGTATTTATCGTATTGATGCTGCTTTAAAAAATGTATTAAAATGTAATCTCACACAAATATAATACACTTTATTGTAAAATAAAATAAAAGATATTTTAACTATAGTCTATAACTATATACTTAAAAGTAGTCAGTAATTAAAAAAATAACTTATTTTTATTCAAAGGTGTAAGTATTACTATAAGAATTGTTCTATAAAAATAGAAGAATATAATAAGGATGTCTAGTTTTAAAACATTAAATTTTTAGTATTTCCTAATCGTTATCATCACGTATAAAGGAATTGTAGAACGCATCAATGCGTATCTGACCGCCCACGTATAATAAATGCGTATTTACATACATAAGCAAGTGACTTAAATAGTTAAACAATATCGTGCAGAATACAAAAGACTTTTAATATATCGACTTCATTTATTTTTGTACTCGATATCTTCTGCGCGAATCATATTTATACTGTACCTTTAAATAATTGTAAATATAATAAGCCATAATCACGATAATACTGTATAGATAGGTACCAACTAGGTAACGACGTTTTGGCGAAAAAAATATATAAAAAAATAACTTGAGCCCGTACAACAACAAACATGTGTACTTATAATGAAACTATGCAATTACTGTACATTAAAGATATTCGAAAAATAGTTGTAGAGGCCCCCTCCTATAATCGAAAGTGAAGTAAAAATTGCATTTTAAATATCTTTTTATACCTTAAAAACGCATTACTGAAACTACTCAATGAGTATAAATGCAACTTGGCATGATTTAATTGAATACTACAAGTTTCGGCAGTGGATATTTTTTTCAGCACAATTCCCTTGGAAAGAGGATTAATGTCTAAATGCATGATTTTTTGCAATGTATATTGACGTGTAGACCTCATGCATATGTGACATGTAAATATCATGAATGCTAAAAAGTAAATATTTAAAAGATTGTTTTGTAAATATTTCTAGGTATTTTATATGTTACGATTAGTTCAGAAATTAGAGACATCGGCGCCATGCGCCATCGGACGCCTAGAATGGTCAGAATGTACGAAAACTTTTGAACGTTCATTTCATTAGCAAAATCAAACTCAAAACAACACTTGCATGTAAAGTAATGTAAAAGTAAGCAGTAATTTTTTTGTTACACTAGGCACACTAGCTGTGCCCGCGCAGAGTTATAAAATAAATAAATTTCTAAAATAAAATTAGCCTAAGTTACTCCTTATTGCATGAGCTATCTGCCAGTGAAAGTCCCGTCAAAATCTGTCCAGACATTTCAGAGATTAGCCGGAACAAACAGACAGACAGGCGGACAGACAAAAATTGTAAAAAATGTTATTTTGGTATATGTACCTACCGTGTATAGATCCATATGCATTTAGTAAAAAGCGGTTATTTTAATCTTACAAACAGACACTCCAATTTTATTTATCTGTATAGATAATAAAGTAATCGAAATTAATTTATTACAATGATCGTTAATATACTATACGGATAAGTTCAATCTTGTACACACGTCTTTATTGAAGTTTTATTTCATTAGAATACAAAGTATCATTTATAACTATAAAAATAAATAGTGATCATATAATACACTAGTATTTCATGTTTGTTAGCTTTGGATCGGTCATCTTTGATATGGTTGAATCAATTTAAAAAAAAATTTAGGTATTTTATCATGACTAGCCCGTTGGCGCAGTTTGTAGTGGCCCTGCTTTCTGTTCGATGGGTTGATTATTTCAATCAGGGTTGGGCAGTATTTCAATTACTTCCTTAAAATGTAATTTGTAATTTGTATTTCAAATACCTGACGCCGAGGTATTTTGTAATTACCTACTATATCAAATACTAGTAGCTTCAAAATACTTTTTAACATTAAAATACAATTTTATTGTTTTCGAAAACAGAGACAGAACCACGGACATCTAAAATGGAGTTTGGTCAGCTTCCTTAAAAAAAATTTTAATGTAATTAAGTCAGCAAACAAGCGTACGGCTCACCTGGTGGTAAGCAAATACCGTAGGCTATAAACGTCTGCAACACCAGAAGCATAGTAAGCGCGTTGCCGACTCTATCCCCAATTCTCCCCCAGGAGCTCTGGTCACCTTACTCACCAACAGGAACACAACATTACTTGAAAGCAGTATTATTTTTCTGTGGTCTTCTGTAAGGTCGAGGTACTACCCCAGTCGGGCTCCATTTTTGAGCAGGAAATTTCCTGCTGTGCCCTACCTCAGTTGAAATGATAGAGGCAAAGAGCTTTGAATTCTTGGGCGCTATTAAAATATAAAAAATGTGTTCATACAATTTAACACAAGCTAGTGCTCATCGGGACCTGTAGAAAGATTGTTCTCTTTAGCTAGTTTTATTTACTCTCCAACAAGAGGCTGTTTGTCTGACAGTACATTTAAAAATCTAATGTTTATGAAAGGAAACTCTGGTTTTTCAGCCCGTGCTGGCCAAGATTACTTATTTTGTATTTTGTAATTTGTATTTTATATTTCAATTAAAAATGGCTAAAATGCTGTATTTTGTATTTTATATTTTAAATACCTTACGTAAAGGTATTTTGTATTTCGTATTTTAATTACTTGCGATAAAGTATTTTTTAATTTGTATTTCAATTAAAGCAAGGCATGTATTTTGCCCAGCCCTGATTTCAATCTAAAATTTACTAAAAAAAATTTAGCTTTAACAGTCGGCTGTAACTTAAAAGCTATAACACAAGCCGTAAGTTGCTTACCGTAGGAACAGACGACCGTGTGTGTGTTATAAGATAAGACAATATATAGTCTGTATAAAATCATTATAAAAATTACTCGAAAAGCTTAGATGATAATTTGCAAAAAGTTTATTGTTCATAATTATAGCAATAAATATTACCACAATAATACTGAATATTTTTAATTGGTAGAAAAAATAGTAAATTAATTATACATAAATATTAAAAGATATTGAAAAATTCACGTGATAAAAATGTAGTCATCATGCTCCGTGTATTAACAGTAGCTTATAATATTTATAAACACCCTGCGTAGTACACGTTAAAAGCTCTTTATATATAATCTAATAATTTATTCTTCTTAGATTAAATGGTGCTATCATTCATACAATTAAAGTGTGTATTATTAATAAAATTATTTCACAAAAAAAAAAAACGTCGGGTTCGTTAATTATTTATTCATTTAATTAATTATTCATTTATTAATTTATTAAAATGATTAAAAAATATGAAATATATGTTTAAGAAGTCTCTTACTCTTAAAAAAATCTATCTATTGTAATACGCATAAACATGAATTTTACCAAAACAAGTTTCTTGTGAATACTTTTCATATATCAACATTTTGTTGACCTTACTCATAATTGAGTCGACTAACAAGAAACTATCAAGATTTCGTAAGTGATTTGATTTCCTTGTCTACTGTATCTGTGGAATTTATAAATAAACTAGCTGACCCCGCAAACGTTGTTTTGCCATATATGTTATTAACCCCCTTAACCGCGGCCCCTTATAACTCAAGGGGTATGAAAAATAGATTTTGGCCGATTCTCAGACCTACCCGATATGCACACAAAATTTCATAAAAATCGGTCCAGCCGTTTCGGAGGAGTATTGTAAGTATTTTAAGTAACATTGTGTCACGAAAATTTTATACATATATAAGATAAATAAATAAGAATGTAGCGACTTATCAGTCGGTGTTTATGGAACTCCTGTCTTATGAGTAACATAATTATGTTGTTTTGTTTATACTATATAGACTGCTACCTTTATGAGTAAATAAGTTACCTAAAGCAAAGGAAAAATGTTATATCGATGACATAAATTAAGACAAACAAAATTTATAGAAATATTCACATCTACAACGAGTACTTCTTGCTATAAAATAGACTTCAACGAAAGATACAACTAAGTACGTACCTAACAAATAAAATAATAGAGTACCTACCTATTATATTAAAGTGAAATATAACTAGTGTCCGACCGAAGTTTCGGTTTCGGTTTCGGTTTCGGCCGAGTTTCGGCCAAAAATCAAGTTTCGGCGAAAGTTTCGGTTTCGGCCAAAATTGGCCGAAACTTTTGCCGAAACCGAAACTGATTTCGGAAGTTGTCGTGCACGCTCGCCTAACTGTTTTCAATTCAAATGTTTACTGTTGCTTAGTTGTGGGTTACTTAATTCTAAATGTAAGTATGACTGTTCTAATAATTGTGATCTAGGTACCTATCTTTATTAATTCTAACGCCCAGTTTCCCGAAGGCTGATCAACGCAAAAATTAACTAATCATCTGTCAAATGGTCCGGGCTCCCTAGTACATTTTTGTCGCTTGATTACTATCAAGCTAATTTTCCGGGAGTAGCTTCATGTTGATGAGACGAACAAAAATTTCCTCTACGAAAACTCTCGATTGTGGTAGCTAACAGAGGTAGCAGGGGATAGAGCAACAGTGAACGTAGAACCGGGATAACGTACCACGCAATTGTTAGGACAATATTGCTATTAAATTATATAAATATTAACTAACTAAAAGAAAAAAAAATCAAAAAAAAAATCAATTTTTGATGACCTCCCGATGAGTCGCCTTGTCGTCGTCGGTCCTACGCTCACTGCTGCTCTATCCCCTGCTACCTCTGTTAGCTACCACAATCGAGTTTTCATGGAGGAAATTTTTGTTCGTCTCATCAAAATGAAGCTACTCCCGGAAAATTAGCTTGATGGTAATCAAGTGAAAAAAAATGTACTAGGGAGCCCGGACCATTTGACAGATGATTAGTTAATTTTTGCGTTGATCAGCCTTCGGGAAACCGGGCGTAAATGTGTGATTTGATTATCTTTGTCGAGACTGGAACTAAGAGTGTAATAGTAATTTTAGTAATTATTATTTTTATATAAGAGGTACATAAAAGAGGTTGATGATTCTTCTAAGTACAAATACTAACCAAAGTATTAATTAATAAGATTTCAAAATACCAATACTTAGTATTTAATGAAACAGTAACAATTAGTGATTTGATTATTGATAACTGATAAGCATTTTGCTATGAGAACTTAATTTGAAAAAATATACAATATATTATTAATATTTTTGAAGTGAAACTTCTTTAGGCGCATGAAGGGTAAAATTTGAGCGACCGGTAACGCGGCAGCGTCATGACGTTCAGTACTTGGATGGGTGACCGCCTGGGAACACCTCGAAACATGTCTTTTTTTCAACTAGTTTTTTTTGTGTATTTTAATTCGTTTTTTTTAATTAGTGTGAATTGCAAAACCTTGTCCAATACAACCAGGAGCACAAATTAAACCAGTACTAGAGATGTTTCAACATGATATATTGGATTGTTCAATAATTACACAAATGTATCATGGCTATATATGTACTAACAAGGAAGAATTTTGCTAGCGCGATTGAATCTACTACTGGCACCATCTAGTCGTAGACGTGTTAAACTTAAAAAAAAAACTTAAATAATTGTAAGTTGCAGCGTTAACGATTAGTTTTTTTTTTTTCAAATTAGTTTGCCAAAGAAGTTTCACTTCTGATATGTGTACTTTGTACGCACGCAATTTTTTTTTCTTATATTATCTATACTAATATTATAAAGCTGAAGAGTTTGTTTGTTTTTTTTGTTTGTTTGTTTGTTTGAACGCGCTAATCTCAACCAGGAAGTACTGGTCCGATTTGAAAAATTCTTTCAGCGTTGAATAGTTCATTTATCGAGAAAGGCTATAGGCTATACATCGTAAGGTTAAGACAAAGTAAGTGACCAATAGGAGCGGCGCACCAATGAAAAATATTTCAAAATCGGGAGGTTTTTTTCTTCATTTTGAGAGCTTCCGCTGCGAGCACTGCGTAAACAGTTAAAGTTTCGCAAAAATCATGTATGACAGAATTGTTTCACTTTAAAAGTTCTAAAAAAAAAGTCCGCGACAGCATACCTATGTCTATCTTTTATCTGGTTGGCTCACTATAACCTTTTTTATGCTAAATAAATTTGTTCTAAAATAGTGCAATATTTGCGAAGGTGTTTTTATAAACATGACATATATCCTTATGCAAATAAATACCTTTTTCATCACAAGTATTTAATTTAGAACAAAATTACCCTTAATACCATTCGATTTCAATAAATATCTTAGGTCCTAAGATATTTAGGACCTATGAGATATAGCAGTTTTTAAAAAACATCGCAGCAAAAATATTATAAAGCTGAAAAGTTTGTTTGTTTAAACACGCTAATTTCAGAAACTACTGTCTTTTTGTTTTGGATAGCCAATTTAACGAGGAAGGCTATTTTGTTCCTTCAATTAATGAAATAATATGCGTATGAAACCGCGGGGCACAGCTAGTATTAAATACAAAATTAATATACTGTGTTTCCATTTCATGTCAATAAAAAAAATGTGTGTAAAATGGGTAACATGCACGAAATTTCAGTATTTTATACTTGACCACGTGAGTTTCGGTTTCGGTTTCGGTTTCGGCCGAAACTGTAGCCACGGCCGAACATTCGGTTTCGGTTTCGGTTTCGGCCGGAAACCGACTTTCGGTCGGACACTAAATATAACTAAACTAAATCAATCTGTTTGTACCTAATGTTTAAATGTTTACGTCTAGGCACTATCAAATTTGTATAGATGAGCAGCGATTTAATAATATGATAAACTTTCATATTTAATGTATATAATATAATATATATTTTATTTCATATTTAATCTCAAGACTTCCTTATGACGCAACACGCGGAAAAGTCATACTAAAAATAGCCTTCGCAATCTAGACTTTCTTTTGGGCAACTTATTGAAAAATAAAAATGAAACGAACAAAAGACAAGCCTGCACGTTCAGCAACTCTGTATGTTTATGCAGTTCTAACTTTTTCACCGACTTCAAAAATGGAAGAAGGTTCTCAATTCAATTGTATTTTTTATGTTACCTCAAAACTTTTGAGTGGGTGGGTGGTTTTGATATTTTTTTTTTATCGAAAGGTGGTGGGTGTCATGTGGTCCCATTTAAATTGAATTGAGATCTAATAAGTAGTTTTTGAGTTATCGCTAATAATACGTATTTACTTGACTACGTTTTCATCGACCTACGTTGTATTATACCTCATAACATTTTACTGGGTATACCGATTTTAATGATTCTTATTTTATGTGGTGTAATTTAAATTTTAACGAACTCTGATAACAACATTTCGAGTGATCTTATATAACGCCTATTTACTTGACTGTTGATTCGTCTACCTACGTTGTGTTAGTGGTCCATGCAATGGAATTCAGTTCTTTTTTTTCGTTTGCAAGTAAACAAAATTATTAAAATAAAGGAGATGGGGACTTTTAGGCCTAAAATGTATTAAGTAAAGATATAGTTTAAAAAATTGGTCATATTTTTTTATTTTAAAATATAAAATATCAGCTCAATTCTAAGTCTGGAAGCTGAGAAAAATGAAAAAGATAGTTTTCGTCAAATTAATTGGGTATCGATTTAACTATAATCGATTATAGAATTAAAAAAAAAAAAAGGTTTGCACTAGTTAATTAACTCAAAGTATTTAGATACACAATTGAAGTTGTAAACAATAAAGTGTATTTAAATAAAGTTACATTAATATCGAAATTAACAATTAATATCTGATAAACCAAAATGATTATCGATTTCGTATCGATTGAAAATAAATCATATTTTTAATGATAGCTTTGACAGCTGACTGACATTGATACTAGCCGTTTATTTTTTCTTCCCGTGTTCCGTCACTCGTTTACCGTTTTCCGATGCGCTCTGAGTGTTTTCCCTATTGTTTTTTATTTTCAACGACCACCGCTTTTTTTATTACGGATTCCGACCCTGCATACATTGAACGACCCTTGCTTTCACACTGGACACCGAAGATTGCTCACATATTTGACTTAAATTGTTCTTTTGGATTTTTCTACCGGCTTGTATTGGATATACTTCAAAGTATGGATCGCTGTATAAATTGTGGGATAGCAACTAATCATTCCAATAATCTAAGCCGACGACGCTTAGACGATGAAACAATTCTGTCAGTGATACGGCAGTGGCTTGCACATAGATCTGTAAGTATATAAAACCTAATGACTATCTAACGTCTAACCAAATGGCAGGTTTATAATATATATAATTATAATGTTTGTAAAATGTTTATTTTTAAAATAATGTCTATTGGCTGATTATTAAAATGTGTTAAATAGATTATTTTAATTGTGATGATTTAAAACATTTTTCAATTTTTAGGTTAATAGTAGTGACTATGTTTGCAATGCATGCTGGGACTTGGCTCAAAGCCCAGATGTTGATGTCCATAGAAGACTACTTGGCCATCGTAATGTCTGCATCCGCTGCGGGCACTCTATTGCAACAAAAGCGAGTCATCTTCTGCATACCGACACAACCCGTGAATCTAGAATTTATAATGTTATACAAGAGTGGATTATACCATTATCTGTAAGTAGTAACAATTTAAAATGATTACTGCAAGTCATAAAATCTTTGGGTACTTCTACGTTAGCGTGGCCCAAAAGTGAGCCATAAGTCGCAAGTTGGGTCTGCCGGCACACTATGCTCTCTTGTTGAAATTAAAACATGGCTTAACCTAATAAAAAAAAATAAAAACAAAAAAATATATAATAAATAAAATAATATATAAAAAATATAACCTAATAAAAAGCTGAAACGACGAAACGGCACAAATATTCGTCACTAATTCCAAATTACATCTTTGTGCCGTTTGCAGTTGAAACACTTGGACCTTGGAGTAGCAGTGCAAAAAAATTCTTAAATGAGATAACTCCTCGCCTTATTGCCTCCATTGGTGACAAGAGGGCTGGTGCATTTTTTGCCCAGAGAATCGGCATAGCGATTCAACGGGGAAATGCTGCCAGCATTCTTGGCACAATTCCACGCGGACATGATTTGTATCAAAACTATCTGTAAATATTTAGTTCTTAAGTTGTGACTTGTAAATATGTATAATGTTTAATAAACAAAAATAAATAATTTTTTACCTAATATGACTCCAAATGATGTCGAGAAGTTCCCCAATTTGTCTATTCCAATATTTTAAATACATAGAGAAGTTCAATTGAATGTTTATGTACGTTGCTACTAAAGTAAATGAAAACTCATATCAGGTGAAATTATTTTTTTAAAAGCCATAAAACAATTATTATCATTGTTTGTATCTTATTTTCTGTAAAATCTAAGCACAAATATTGAAATTAATTATGATAGGTAGGTATTATTAACCACAAAATGACTGTAATTATAAACATTATGAAAAAATAAAATAAAAAGGTGGATTTAACCAGGTATTTAATAATACTTTAGCCAATTAAGCAAGCACAAAAAAATATTTATATGTATAAACAAACTTATTAATGTATAAATAAAAGGTTAAAGCCTGTAAATGTAAGATTGTTGGCGAGTAAGGTGATCAGAGTTCCGGGGGGATTGGGGATAGGGTCGGCAACGCGCTTGCGATGCTTCTAGTGCTGCAGGCGTCTATAGGCTACGGTCTTACCATCAGGTGAGCCGTACGCTTGTTTGCCAACCTTGTTACATAAAAAAAAAAAGATATAATTAATAATAATAATAATAAAACTCAAATTATCTTAATAAACTCCAATTTTAATGAAGTATGTCTGTTACAGATAGAAGCAGGAAGTCGTATACACGACTGGTCATGGTCATGGTTGTTGGGTGGCTGCAGACAGAGCTGCTGTTCACATGGTCTCAGGCCCGTCTACTTCATCTCAACAAGACAGGCCTCAAGAAGACAACCCTGCTACTGTAGCTTCCAATGACGAAGTTAGAAGCAACCAACTGGAACCTACTATTGTACTGCCAGAATACAGGAGAGCTCCTGAAACTGAAAGTAGATGCTTTATCGAAGGATGCCGGAGAACAGAGAGATACAGGGTTCCAATTTCTACTAGAAAAATGTTACTAAATCAATATAAATATTACATCCCCGAAAATAACCGTCTTTGTGATCAACACTTGGTTATCGAAGCATGGGATTTTCTTGACAGTTTAAGGTCAAACTATGTACAGTCTTTTACTGCAAAACATATTCAAGATATGATGTCTTTAAAAGAAGTTGTAGATGGTGGATTACTTCATTTTGAAACTATTAATGACATGGAAGACCATATTGTACATACATGGACTGGATTAAACAAAGCTCAGTTCCAACAGATGTTCACTGAAATTCCTCAATTGTTGGAAGTTCCAAATGCGACCGTAGCTTTGGCTGCTTATTTAATGAAACTCAGAACTGGGGACTCCAATGAGAGATTGGCAAATTTGCTAAAAGTGAGTAGGCGAACTCTAGAAAAGTGGTTACGTCTTATAAGAGAATTACTCACAGAGTATTTTGTACCTACAAATCTAGGTTTAAACCATATAAACAGGCAACAAATGATAGAAAGAAACCTTGCGATTCCCAAGTCATTGTTTGGAAGCTTTGAGGGCATTGAAACACCAATAGTAATTTTTGATGGCACGTACTGTTATGTCGAAAAGAGTTCCAATTATTTATATCAAAAAAAAAACATATAGCATGCACAAATATAGAAATCTATTAAAACCATTTTTAATTGTTTGTACTGATGGGCATATTATTGATGTTTTGGACCCATATTCAGCTAAAACATCAGATGCTGAAATAATGAAAAATGAATTTGGAAATGGAAGACCTTTACAAGAATATTTCCAACGAGGTGATGCCTTTATATTAGACAGAGGCTTTCGTGATTCGTTACCTTTGTTGCACCAATGTGGATATAGGACATACGTGCCTGCTTCGTTGGAGGAGGGTCAAACACAGCTATCAACTAGCGAGGCAAATAAATCTAGAGCAGTCACCATATGTCGTTGGGTAATTGAAATTGTTAATGGAAGATTTAAACGTGATTTCAAATTATTACGGCAAAATTATTTTAATACAGCCAGTAAAAGTTTTATGAAAGACTTTGAGGTGGCTGCTGCCCTTTTAAATAAGTTTCACCCTCCTATAGTTGATCGTGCAGATGCTGGGGAAATAATACAAGAAATAAATAGATATATGAATACAGAAAATGTATTAGCTGATTTTATTATAAGAAATAATTATAATAGGCTTCGAGCTAATTTTGAAATTATCACAGTACATAATGATAATTTAAATGATTTCCCACAGCTCTCACATAGTGAACTGATACTAATTTCTTTAGGAACATATCAAATAAAGCAGGCACGTTCCTATTTTGGTGAACATGTTAGAGGAAATGATGGTTTTATTATAGAAGTGTGCAGGGAGGTCAGCAGCAGCCTTGTTCGAGAGCTGTCGGCCTCTAGTACTTCTTGGCTACTTAGGGGTCGCATAAAATCCCGACATATAAGTCGAAAAACTTATTTTGTTTATATTTTAGTCGACAGCTCTCGAAGAGGAAGGGATGCAATTCTCATGTATTACTGTAATTGCATTGTAGGTAGACGAAGTGTGGGCTGCTGCGCTCACATAATGAGTATTATATGGTATCTTAGCTGGGCTAGGTACCAGGAAAATATAGTTCCACCTGCACATTTCCTAGATGATATTTTAATAATTGTAGAAGAAGAATAAAGTATGAAATACATTCAAAGGTTTTTTTTTTATCCTGGACGCTTTTTCGATAAATCCATTCCTAATATTTATTTATAGTTTCAAGTTAATGATATTTGTAATGAGTTTTCAAAAATTCTTTACTAAATATAATAAACATTAGTGCTTTAAGAACTTAGTAAAATGGTTATTTTTTTGACATGTAACATAACCTCACTTTTACAAAACTTCTAATAACTTCGCTCCCAGATAGCCAAAATATACAGAATTTTCAGAGAGGGATCAATAAGCGTAAATACATTTATTGGTACCATTTTCTTTACGCTACATTTTAGGTTACATTTTGGCCCAAGAATGTATGGAATCGTATCCGTCTCCTTACTATTCAAACTAATGGTCTATTCATAAGCGTTAGAGTCATTAAGTACGTATCATAAATATGAAATTCCACTGTGAAATCCACGGTCACCGTACAATTTCGAGCTATTTACGAACGTTTATAGAAATAGGTAAACAATTTATTGTTATAAAATATTGTTTAATCATTATTACGTGTGTGGCGACCACGTGTCGCGACAATTCAATTAGTATATAGGTATAGATCGTTCAACTCGTTTTGGCGCGTGTCTGATTGTTAGCATGCTTGTAACTTGCTTAGTGCCTTCTCGTTTATCTTAGAGTTAGTGGTTAGATTTAAGTCTTAATGGTCTAAGATCCGGGATATAACAAAATATTCCCTCATATGTTAATTAGATGAAACAAGTTTTATAGGCTGATTTCAATATTGTGAATTTATAAAAACAACCTCTGCCACCATAAGCCTGCTGCAAATAATAATATTTAAAAAAAAAATATTTAATTAATAATTTAATTATTTTTTTTGAAAATAAGCTAAAACCGTCAATATTTTACATTATATACCTGACTGTAGTAGGCAGCCATCTCTATGATTGCTACACTTACCTGCAGCCAGGTTACTGCTGACTGAGGTTACTGACCTATTTTAAATTAATAAAAACAATATATTAATATACCCAATATGCATTTATACATATACGCATTTGAATTTAGTCGTTGACATGCACACGCTAACTACGGTATATATTATAGTCTGACTCACGCTGCACTCCATGATGACTTGTAACACCAATATTTTCACCATAAACGAAAAATTGAGCTTACAAATCTCATTCGAGAGTGCCAAGACTTTGTGACTTGTATTGCAAAATGCAGTAATAAGTTTGGTTATTACAAGGTGTACTGGATTGCAACAGAGCACCGCCGCAAAATTCGTGCGCTTCCAGGCGAATTCAGAAAGTAATGAATGGAAGTTCAATGCTACCGATTCCGAAACTAAAAAGTACGTAAGTATCCAAGGGCAATGTCTCCCCCCTAAAGAGATACGTTTATTTTAAACTAAATAAATTTAAAACCTTTAATTTATGGAAGTAAACTCGTATAAGCACATTTTTAAAAACGAAGTAAAAAAGTCTACGACCAATAAATACACCATCACATTTGGGTTTTTACAACATTACTATAAGTTGGTATAAATTTAAGAAGATTGCGTAGCTTTTATTACATTAGTAAAATATTTAAGCTTTATTATAAAATTGAATATTGATTGATTATAACAAAAAAAAGCGTAAAATAATAATTATTATTTTACGCTTTTTTATAATCTATACAAATAAATAAAATTGGAGTGTCTTTTTGTAATATTAAAATAATCGCTTTTTACTAAATGCATATGGACGTATACACGGTACATATACCAAAATAACATTTTTTACAATTTTGTCTGTCTGTCTGTCTGTTTTTCCGGCTAATTTCTGAAACGTCTAGACCGATTTTGACTGGACTTTCACTGCCAGATACCTGATGTAGTAAGGAGTAACCTAGGCTACGATTATTTTATTTTTATAACTCTGCGTACTGATCTTTTTTGTTAAATTCCACAAGGACGAAGTCGCGGGCACTGATAGTATGAAATATAGATAACGAAACAAGTACCTACTTGCTTTCTGCTCCTATAAATAATTAAATATTTAAAAGAAGATGACACTGAACTTATCGTCTAGTCTTTATAGCTGATTCTTATATCAATACAATATCAAAACTGTTTAATTTAACGTGTTTTCATTATTGTATTAAGTCATTTTCAAACGACTACAAAAATGTATTTTATACACATCCTGCACGAGTCAACCATTCGCCAGCTTTGTTTTTAAACGTTAATTTATATGATATCAACTCGATGTCAAACTATTGAAAGTTTACAAGTAATTAAATTTACCTAACACTTTATGTATCTAAATGTTTTGCTGATATTGCTTCATCACTTTTAAACATTATTGTAGTTAAAAAAAATCATTTTATGTTAACAATTTATCATCTAACAATATGAGGTAGCACCAGTATTTCAATTTCTTTTCCATATTTACGTGGTTCTGTGCATATTTGATTGTATAATGAACATACATAGGTATTTACCTATTGTAAGTAGCTGTCCGCTAGTTTTAACAAAATACAACCTCATCAACCTCATAAACAATTCGATTCAACATTACAATATTAGCAAGATCCGCAGATATGCTAAAGTTAAAATCATGTTTGTTCATAATACAGAGATGTGTTTTTAAGATAGAGTATCCTGTAATATTTACACACTACCTAAAATTAATGCTCTCTTGCACATATTTACACTTAATTGCTAACTACAATATATGTACACTTATTTCCTAGCTAGCATGCAAACTGTTGACAGATTCAAATTATATATAACTTTAACATTATGGTCTAAGATCCGGGATTAGCAAAATATTCCCTTATCTGTTAATTAGATGAAACAATTTTATATAGGCTAAATTCAATATTGTGAATTTATAAAAACAACCTCTGCCACCATAAGCCTGCTGCAATTAATAATACTTTTAAAAAAAAATTTTTGTTATTGACTGACTGAGGTTACTGACCTGGCTGCAGGTAAGTATAGCAATCATAGTGATGGGTGCATACTACAGTAAGGTATAAATAATATAAAATATTGACGGTTTTAGCTTAAAATTCAAATGTAATAATAATGTTGGATGAGTGCGGTTACGGAGAAGCGATTTTACACGCGTTCATTTTCATACATTTTGAAACACGCGCGACGCCACGCCCGCCACACGGGACGCGACGCGCAACGACCCGCGTCTCCGTAAATGAGGCCTTAAGCATGCGTTTATTTAGTGCATTGGATTGGAATGTATTAAATTTGGTATTTTTTATTGATAAATTAAAAATTAGAATACTTCGAAGCACCTACTACAGCTTATAACAATATTATAGTTATAATAATTCGCTTATGCTCAAAAGACGGTTTTTTTTAACTTATTTATTCGCTATCTTTTGAAGTTATTGAAACCTTGTACCAAATAAACTCGTATGAGACTAATATATTATTATTAGATATACAAATTGGTCAATGACTTTTGTAAAAGTATCAGAGCATTGAAGCCTTCATCGATTGTGAAAACATTTTTGCCCATAGGCCATATCATACTTTAATGTCGTGGTAGAGTTACTTGAACAAAAATTGATATGCATTAATTTGTTTACTTTAATTATTATTTCTTGTGAGGATTAGTAGCATTTTCTATATCAAACAAGGAATGTTATACAAAGCTAAAACATCAATTAAATATAAAATTAAAGATGATATTCCTATTAATAGTGCTTAGTATTTTTTAGCCTTGAATGTGTTTACCAAGCTTATGTGTTGTATTTTCATATAGTATGACGATGTAGGTACTCGTAAATTGATTTTCTTTTAACCAGGCTCAGAATTTTTTTTTAAATATTTACGATTCATGCTAATGACTTCCAATAAAAGAAAATGAAAACTCTCACCTAAATGTATGCTTTAGTTTTAGTTGTAATAAACTTAAAAAGTAATTTAATAATAAGTATTTTTATCAATTGGCTCAAAAGGGTTATTTATTCCTATGTTTGTTTGTTTGAGTGTAAAATTTAAACAAGTTTTGCTTTTATCACTGTCAACGTTTTACTTCATTTAAAAAAAAACTAAAGTTTTTATTTATAACCAGTACCTACCTAGTGGTCACCCGCGACTTGTCACGAACTTCCATTCTCTGTTTTCTTTTTCATTAATAGATATTTTTTTTTGTATTATAAATGTTCATTGGGACTCATTATTTTATTATATGCTCACTCATGTTTTCCTCCTTCTATCCCACCAATATACACAAAGTAATAGGTATAGCAATCTATGCATAATATAATAGATTTCGACAATTCGATTTTAAAATTATTATATGGTTTAAATAATATGTTTAGCCGCATGGTTATAGGCTATAAAACTTCATGGTAAATAGGAATAGGTTTAAACATAAATAAAAGAAAAACCGCACCGTCTACTTATAAATAAAATTTGTAAGCAGTCTCTACTCTCTACCTATATAAAAACGTTATCATTTATCAATATCACTGAATCATTCTAATTTGAAAATTTTTCGAGACTACTCTATACCATAATCTATAATGATAGTTATTACGATCTAAACGGCAGTAATTCAAATGTACTTTATGTAATGTATTAAAAACCGCAAATGATCTAAAAGATCGTGCATTGATCTGATAGGAAGGTATGTATTTAAATTTATTGCGGTTCGTCGATAAATAATTAAAGGCGCCGTAGTCGTTTTACCATAATTTATATTTATTATTGTTATTGTTTATCATTATTATTGTAATGGTCCAAATCGAAATTTGTAATAAATTGCCTTGTTTTACAGATTATAAGGAAAATTATAAAACCGAGTATAGTAACTAACATTTCCATAACGAATAATCAAATATAATATAATATAATATATAGATAATTTTTAACGTTGCAGAAGAAGTGAATAGTTATGAGATTTCCGCAGACCATGAAGGTCTACTTCATAAAAAAAAATGAATTAAATATGATTTAACCTTAAAGAGCTGCGAGTAAACCAGTTCCGTTCTTTAGTGATATCGGTACGTTTTAAAAACCTAATCAAAATTCATGCGAATCCGCATCTTTATTTTTTACGCGCGAAATTGATATTTTTATAACTATTGCGACCATTTTTTATTTTATTTTAAAGAATATAAAATATAACCGTAGTGATAGATGATGATGATGTAGAAACAAAACACAGGTTATCGGTCACCATATTTTATGGATAAATGTTTATCATTTTATCATTAAATACCAAACAAAAATTTTTTATCATTAATAATTAAGACACTATAAATCCTTTTGTATAAACGATTTAACGAAGATTTTATTTGTTCAACTAGTAATATAAAGGAATTGAAAGAAGGTCAATGGTAATCTGTTCCCATTGACCTTCTTTTTAGTTCAGAAAATACTATACATTCTACGATGGACCCTTGGAAAGCTTTCACTCAAGGGTCGTTACAAATTCGTTACGTTTTCCTTTGGACATTTTCTAAAGACATTAAGTACAAAGGTCAATATTTAAGTATTTCTTGTATATTTAAGAAGGTTAGAAGTAACGATTGTTTTATTATATGGAATGAATACTGAAAACGATTACCTATAATTTGATTTGAAAAAGAAAATCACCAGTTCTATGTCACTACTAACAATAAGCTAAAATCTTGTTTTATCGTCATCTCAATATCAATATGATCTCAATCATTTTGTTCGTAAGCAAAGTCGGTTGATCCTCCGATGCTAACATTAAAGTAAAATGTTGAAAACCTCGTAACTCGAACAATTAAACAAGGTAGATAAATACCATATAATTATGTATGAGATATAGGAACGTGTAGGAAGTGTCAACAAAGCAATATACGACGTCGTAAGTATTACTAGCAACATTTTTAAGGCTTTGTTTAAATTCTGGAATGTATGTTTATATTTGTATGTTTTATACGAAATTAAGTAATACATTTTCTGTAATAAATCTGAAATCACCGATCTGAAATGATCTGAAATTACCAATGGTGAAAACCTTATAATTCCTAAAAAGTTAAACCTAAAAATATTCTTAGTTATCTTTTTATCACTTAAAATTTTACCTATGAGAATAAGAACTGCCTCAAGGTATTTTTTTTATTAAGGTAATTGAAGTGCAGTCAGCTCTGTATTGTACTAGACATAATAAAACTATAAATTTAGAATTTTAATTAAAATATTACTTTATTATCCTCTGCCTGCTTCTACTTGCCTGGTTCTACTTGAAGAACAGGTAAAAAAATTGAAATACGAATTATTATTTTCAATGTAACTTGACTATTTAACTACTTAACTTTAATTTGATGTAATTACTTAGATTATTAAAGAATCATTAAACATTTTAATATTGTATTCAAACATTAAAATTTATTACAAGCTCTGTAATTAAGTCATTGCCACGGTAATGACCATATTGCACACCGTGAATCAAAAATAAATATTATGTGATTCGAAATTATTATCAATTAAATAATTTTGAACTATTATTTTTTTAATCATTAAAAAACTATTTTTCACCCCATATCTACATTATTTAATAGCACTACACTTTTTGAAACTTGTTTCAGTGTAAACTTACCCGTATTTGTTTTCCACACTGGTATTAAATATGCGGCACTGATATATATATTTTACGGAGAGATTTTATGCCTGTCGACCAGAAAGCAGGTCTTCAATTCAAACTGGTAACGACAATGCACGGGTCACTCGCGGATAAACTTGCAATGTGCGCGCGCGCCTCTATCAACTGCCTATATATCTCGATCATTATGACGTCACCGCACTGCGATAACTTGTACGCCATCGAATCACCAAAAACGTGCTATATCTGATTTTTTATAATATCTGTTATTATATTTGTTTTTTTATATTATGTAAATTAATAAAATATAACTTTATTTTTTATCATCATCATCATCATCATGATGATAACTTTATTTTTTATCGTTACTATTTATATTAAGTATAAGTTTAAAATTATTATATTTATCTTACTTATTTGGATTTTAGATTTTGAGGGAAGTTCCTTAGTAAGTATAAAACGTGCAAAAACATTTTGATTTGGAAAATAAAATTCGAAGTGTAATTTATGACAGAGAGCCCACCCGCTTCTTTTTGCTTTGTAACATATATTTCTCTGTAAATTGAAAACACTCATAAGGCATCACACATCAAAACTACATTTGTTTTTTGTTAACTTGAAACAAATTGCCGACAGCATTTGGACGAAACCAAAAATGTTAATGTGCGTCTTTAAATTATTTTTATCTGGGAAATGAAAAGAGAGAAATTGACTTATACCTAATATTTTTTAAACCTATTTTACTAATACCTCTGTACTTTAAATACATATATATCTGTTAATTTGCAAAAATAGCAGATATTTTTAAATTCGTCTATTATGTACCTACTGAGTCCTTCTCCTACACGGAGAAAGAGGCCTATGCCCAGCTGTGGGATGTTACAGGCTGAACCGTGATCTAATATTGAATTAACTTTTCGGCAGTGCTGCCATCATCATTCATGTCCGCCTAGATGAAACAAATTGTGTTAAAACGCCTATCAGACAATTTCTGTAACGCCTTTATTTACCAAGCGTAAGACGTATCAAAACAATCGTCATTCTGCTTAATACGAAATTAGGTGTTATTAAATAAAATATTTAACGTCAGCGACGTGCGAAGTAAACGCTTCATTTGTTTGCAGACATTATTTAACAAATCTAATATTTCTTTATTTACTAACTTAAGCTCTATAAAAATATATGGGTACGCAAGGGTTGGCTTATGAATAATATAATTTATTATCATAAAAACATCCACGTATATTTTATTTAACCACTGTTGAAGCTAGCTGGTTCAAATCGTCATCAAAGTTTTTGCGAGTTATAAGAATAATTAATAATGAACAGCCACATGCCATACAAGAATTACCAATGCATCCCGAAAAAACGACAGTTTGGTGTTGTTTATGGGCTGGTGGCATCATCGGTCCATTTTTCTTCAAAGACGACCGTGGAAGAAACGTTGCAGTCAACGGCGAACGATATTGAGCCATGATACGCGACTTTTTTACCCCAGTTGGCTGAGTTGAACTTGGTTGACATGTGGTTTCATTAAGATGGTGCCACATGCCACACAGCTCGTGAAACAATGGACATGTTGAAGGAGGAATTTAGTGAGCAGCTTATCTCTCGAAATGGCCCTGTGAGTTGGCCACCAAGATCATGCGATTTAACGCCTCTTGATTATTTATTGTGGGGTTATGTAAAGTAGTAAGTTTATGTGGACAAGCCGAACACTATTGAAGCCTTGCAGGATAACATAACACGCGTAATTCGTGGAATACAGGCCGAAATGCTCGAAAAAGTGACGCAAAATTGGACCTTCTGAATGGACCGTTTGAAACGGAGCCGCGGACGTCATTTACATGAAGTTATCTTAAAAACGTAAATGGCACAGGCTAATTTATCTATACCAATAAAAATTTTGATTATATGATGCAAATTTGAGTGTTTTATTAGATTTTGAAAAAAACTACGCTTAAAAAATCCTACCTAACCTAACCTAACCAAAGTAACAATCGATATCAGATTGTATTCAGTACTTTGAACTGGAAATAAAAAATAATAATACAGAAAGTACATAAAGTGGCGTGAAAAAGTTTCGGGCCACCCTGACTTTTTCATATAATTAATAAAATATTTCACACCTGCAATCATTTAAGCAGTTTAAGAATATCGAGATATAGATAATAACATCATGAATTATTTATTTTTTCGGCATATTTTGTGTTTACCACGGGAAATTATTTTCGGCGGTGTGCAAAAGTATTGGGCCACCGTAATTCACGAGTTCGTCGGACTTTATTCCGCAAGATTTTTAGACATTTTATTTTTCATTAATTTTAAAACACGGTCTTCTATAAACTATAAACATGCATGTTTGAAAACCAATGTATTTACTCTCATTCCCTTAATAATGATGAAATACACGAACGTTCAGGTTTTGTGAAATTGTATTCAAACTTTTTCTACTCACGTCTCAATTCTGTCTTGTTTAAGTGAATTTTCGCACCAATACGAAGCTTTTGGTTATGACAAAGGTGTTTTATCAAATTTAAGTCCAGTTACTCAGAGGTTCAGTCAAGGAGGCAGACTTTTCAGCTCTGATCAGAGTATTTTACGAGATGTGAAACATATTCTGCATCGTTTTCGTGCTGAAAAATCCTACCTCGAGGATTTTTTTTATTGTAGAAAATGCAAGCATATGGTCTTGCATAATACTCTAGTATATTGTATGATCCATGTTGCCATGAATATTTACCAGCGGACTGATATCAACTTCAGGAAACTCTACCTTAACTTTGATATTCGCGGCATGATGTTTTATAACAGGAGTTTACCACTTTACGCCGTACCTGCTGGTCATTTAATCTGTCCCCGACCTATCATTTCTATACACTTGAAACTTAAATTCATCAGATAATATAACTTTGCCCCAGTCTGATGGCGTTCAGTCCTAATACGTTTTCGCAAAGTCCATCCGAGCTGTCTTTTTTTTTCTTTGGAGAGTTTCCGTTTTCACCCTTTGGGTACGGAATTTAAAAACAGGGTGGTACAAAACTTTTGCACGCCACTGTAGGTGCGAGTAAGAAAACTGAAGATAAAACATTACTATAAAAAATGGGAGTCAGTAACCTTAATGATTAATAAACAAGTACCTGGGTGACCGAGCCCAGCTCGGTATTTTTATTTTATTTTTTGTTTTTTTTTTTTCGGTACTTTTATATTTTAATTTTATTTAAATAATAAATCACGAGTGAAATTAAAAAAAAAAAAGAAAAAAAGTAATCAGGAGACTGAGATTCGAACCCGGGTCAAAACGATTTGAAATCCGTCGCTTTCCTAATTACGTTAGAGCTATATTAATAATGGTGAAATTAAGCTTCGTATTCTAATGATATTTTTCATTGCCTAAAAACAGGGATAAAACGACATTTTTTTAAATGAATCCTAGCTAGATCAATTTTTCACCCCCGAAATCCCCTGCATACTAAATTTCACGAAAATCGTTGGAGCCGATTCCGAGATTCAGAAAATATATATATATATATATACAAGAATTGCTCGTTTAATAGTATAAGATTTACTAAAAACTTTGAAATATCTTCTTCTTTACGTGTTTCTTGTATTTAAGGTACAAAACTTACTATACTTATTGCATTTATAACATGTGTAAAAACCGAACAGCTAAGAACAAAAACAAAATCGCCGACCCCAATCAAGAAAGCACATACTGACGCTAAATTAATGTTTTAAGCAGACGCGACTTTCATAACTTGAACCATAATTATGCATTTCAAGTTTGTATAGTCACTTCATGTGTAAACAACGCACAATCACGCACTTCGTAACAGATAACGATGATAAAGATAAAGTTTTACGACCCATATTTCTATGCATCAATTCTGCCCAAAAATTTTCAAATTATTGTAAAAGATGTCGAGACTTACTGTATCTGACAACACAGCACTTCGAAACATATTGCAGCATTTTTATGTGCCTACCATGACCATCATTAAATTTTAGTTATATTATCATCAATTACGTTGTTATTCTCTTTTATTTCTAACTTGCCGTGCTATGTAATACCTAAATATAACAACGTATTCCACTTAGCGCTATTATTTTTAACTAGTTGTTGCACAAATGAACTATGGTACTTACAGAAGTATCAGGATTTTACTAATAGGTACTACAATAGTGGTCGCCCAATGGTCGAAATTCGACAATAATTCATTTAAATTATAAGTCTGAATATTAAAGGTTCTGTTGTGATAGACTATACCTAAATATACAAATGAGTATATACGCGTGTGTGTGTCATATACAATGGTAGTGTGTGTAATGTTTTTATTGATTGACAATAGATGATTATTGATTTAATACATTTATTATGCATAATTTAAATTAAAAATTAGCATTCTATGTTCCATTCGCACACTTTGTGTACGACCTTAAGAAAATACCAAATACCAAGAAGTAAAATAATGTTAATCAATTTAGATCTGTATATAATATAGCTTCAATATTATAAAGCGGAAGAAATTTGATTAATAGGTTGTTTTTTACTGTACCCACCGATATTAGAACCTATTGAATAATCTTTAATTTTGTTTTTATTTATAAAGACAATTAAAATAAATTAAAAGTAAAAAAAACTTTTTAGAAAAAATAAGCTTTTATTTGAATGCACTAGTTAACCATGCATTTTCATCCAAATTGAACTTGTATACAACATTTCAGCTCAATTGGTTGAAGATATCTGCTTCAAAATTGAGTTGCAACATTTCACCTGAACAAACATACATACATACATTGCACGTTAAATAAAATCTTGTAAAAAACAATACGGGAATTTCGTGGGTCGCCTATTAGGCATAGTAAAAAACACATGATGAAGTTTTGATTATTATCCATTTTTTTAATACAGTTAAGTTACGCTACAGAATATAGACCAGTGATTTTAGCTTTTGAAAACAAAGAAATTTATAGTAGATTGAAACACATTGCAAAAGAAAGCGAAAATGATAGGAAAAATAAATTACGGTTGATCTGAGGTCGGGAAGTGGTAGGGAGGGGTGGGGGGTTTAAGGGTAAAAAACGGTTTACCTATCTCAATTTGTGGCTAAACTACAAGTCCTATGGAAAAAAGTTCAATCGCAAAGTTGTAGGTAATAAAAAGGTCTACAACTTTTGTCTTTACATTTTTTTACAAAACCTCAAAATTTATGTGAAAATTTCAAAAACCCTAGTTTTTGGTTTTTTATTTTTATCTTTTACAATTTATTTTTGTTTTTTACGAAATTTGGTGAAAACTTACCTTTTTATGTCCCAAACACACTGTAATTGTTTTGATTTAAAATATTTATTTTTTCACCTTAATATTTTGACCACAATATGGAAAAAGTAAGTACCCTCATTTTCAATCGAAAATTCTCACGTCAAAATATCAGCTTTTTTAAAAAAGTTGGTCGGCTTTTTGTTTGTAAAAACTTTCGTTTTTCTTGAGATGTAAAAATATATATACATTACTACACTAAATTTTCTCAGAAAATGCAAAGAAATAACAGGTAGTAAAGCCCAGATCATCCTAGCCCCTTTCCACCTTCTCTATGAAATAGGTTTTGATGGGCCAAAATTGTCCGCAGGTCACTTAGGTATATAAGTTATCTTAAAATAGCAATAAATAAGCATCTACGTATATAATTTAAAGAAGATTTTACAACTTTTTCATAATATTGTAGATGTCTTATTACATAATATATTCATTTTCTGAGCATTTCTTTGCATTTTATGAGAAGATTTATCTTAGTAATGTATATTTTTTTTACATAATCAGAAAATAGAGGTTTCAATGAACAAAAAGGCCACCGACTTTTTTAAAAAAGCTGATATTTTGACGTGAGAATTTTCGATTGAAAATGAGGGTGCTTTTTCGATATTGAGGTCAAAATAAGGTGAAAAAAATAAATATTTTAAATCAAAACACACAGTGTGTTTGGGACATAAAAAGGTAAATTTTCACCAAGTTTCGTAAAAAACAAAAATAAATTGTAAAAGATAAAAATAAAAAACTAAAAACTTGGTTTTTTGAATTTTTCACATACATTTTGGGCTTCACACGCTGCACGAATGTGGTCTGCTGGTATTTTGTTCCATTCTCGGCGGAGAGCAATCTTTAAGGCGTCGACCGTCACATATTTTTTTGTTGACACTTTGGCTTCTAGAATTGACCATATAGAAAAATCCATTGGGTTTAAGTCCGGGGAATATGGTGGCCATTGTTGCGAAGAAATGAAGCTCGGAACATTTTCTTGTAAAAAAATTTGGGTTTCACGTGCTTTGTGGGATGGTGCCGAGTCTTTTTGAAAGGTCCAATGATTTCTACCAAATTGTTTACGTGCCCAAGGTAACAGAGCATCGTTTAAAATGTTTTTACGGTAGATCTGCTGGTTTATCTTTACACCCTGGTCAAAGAAAACGAGAGGTGAGCGTCCCGTGGCAGTTACCGCAGCCCAAACTATCACAGATTTTGGTGCTTGCTTTCGCAAGGCAATTCGTTGGTCTAAATTGTCATTTGATTTACACTTTAACCATACGCGATCATTTTGTTTGTTCACATATTGCTGAATGCTGAACCGTAAAAAATTTTTCATCGGAAAATACCAAATTTTCATGCATGCCACCAACGTGCAAGTGCTTTAAGTTCTTAGCTCTTTCTAGACGATTTGCCTTTTGTGCAAGTGTTAGGTCTTGCACTTTTTGTAATTTGTAGGGCTTCAGTTGAAGTTTATTTTTCAATATGCGTCCTATGCTCCGGGCAGATACATTAAGACGTGGATTGGTGGTGGATTTCGTTCAATTCTAGCCTTTACCTTTCGAACCATTTCTGATGATGTTGCTGTTGTTGGATGTCCACCTCCATGGCGTTTTTTGATGCTACCCGTATCATTGTAACGCGTGATGGTCCGATACACAAACATTTTGTTCAAATGTAAATGTCCTAGCTCATTAACGATGACTGACTGCGATTTACCAGCCAAATACAAAAAAATGACACTGTTTCGTTTGACTTCCATCTGCAAAACTTTTTTTAACCCTCCGTTGGTCGCGTGGGGTCTTTGAAAGCCCAGGTGCTACAGAAATGTAAAATGTAAACATTTAAAACCGTCTCAGCGACTCCATATTTTAGGTACCCTCCTAAGTTGGATTGTACTTGTTGCGTATCGCCATTAACTTCAGTTTGCGCGTAAGCGCCGTGAGATATATACGAGTTTTGTGCGTACGGGCCTTGAAAGACCCCACGCGACTAACCAGGTAAGTAAAATTGAATTGATTTTTTCAGCTTAGATTTCTTTTGTAACATGTTTTTTACGTATTTTTAGTTATTTTAGATTTAATTAACTTTTAAAATGGATGAAGAACAACAACCTCGTATATTAAGCTGGTTAGATGGTGAAAGTAACGATGTTTCCGGTGGTAGTGAATTAGTGATGATGAAGAAGGTAAAGTCGGTATATACCCGGATGAAAGGAGTAAGAATAGCACTGATTCTAAGCAGCAATGTGAAGATGAACCTACAGAACAACATGAATTATCTCCGGAAGAACTGCTTGAGAATTCGGAATCTTTGCGTGAGCATCGTCAGGTTCTGGAATCGTTGGACGAACAGCATGTGGTTTTCGAATCGAATGAACAACATTTGGAAAGTTCGTATACTGATGATGATGAAGATCCCTTGATAAATTGGGGCCCACCTTTTCAAATTTGCCTTGAGAATTGAAACAAACTATGAGACGATTCATACCTCCTCTTCAGGATGTTCAACACAACGAAAATAATTTTGTGTCTATGAGAAAGCATTGCATTCATTGCCCAAGACAAATAGATTGAAAATTCAAATCTGCCTGCCATTGTTGTAAGGGTAACATATACCCAAAGCATATTAAAACGGTATGCACTGACTGTGTGTGACTAAAAGATAATCAGTAAAAAAATGACTGACTTCAATTGGTAAAAGTTTATGTTTTTTTTTTTGTTGGTGTTTTCCAAATTTTACGTAACTGTCTTCGTTATTTTAGTGTTATTGTATATAAATTTATTAAAATGAGAAGTTCCTGCATTTCGTTATATTAAAACATTTTTTTTGTGATTGTGATCTCAAGGAGAGAAATGTATGTGTATATTTTTAGATTGTAAGTTTAAGGCAGAAACAAAAGAATATTTTTACGTAACTTGTTGTAGTTTAATTGTTATTAGGTTAATCACCAATAGTATGCTAAGATAATTAGAAAAATATAATTAGATAGATGTTTTTTGGGCTAATTATTTTTGGGGTCTTCAGAGACCCTACGCGACCAACCGCGTAAACAAAAAATGCGCGACCGACCGAGGGTTAACAACGACGAAAAAAATAGGCTTTTGTAAGTTTATTAACAATACAATAGACTAAGGTATGTGAAAAAATGGGCGCCATACTGTAAACAGTTTAGTTGCTATGGCAACGTAAAGTTAGTAACAGTTCGAGTGCCGAACCCTGTATATAAATCTAAAAGCACTTGTCAGATCTCAATTAAATTTAAATGGGACCACATGACACCCAAAACCTTTCATATAAAACAAAATTGATCGAAATCGGTCCACCCAGTCAAAAGTTCTGAGCTAACATACATAAAAAAAATACAGTCGAATTGAGAACCTCCTCCTTTTTTGGAAGCTGCCAGCATTCTTTCACAATTCCACGCGAACATGATTTGTACCAAAACTATCTGTAAATATTTAGTTCTTAAGTTGTGAATTGTCAATTTTGTGATAAACAATAAAGTGTAATATGCAAATAACATTTGATGTTTGAACATTTTTGAAGAAAAATATATGTAGGTCAATAAACATGAAAGTGTGAGTATTTCTAAAACCAAACTTTTTCTATCCAAACATTGTAAATAAGTCGAGATTATAAGATATAATTAACAAAAATATAACTTTAAACATTTTTAAAATCCTTGTTATGCGCCTATGCTTTATTCGTAAGTAAAGCTTAGAAAATACGGGTCTTAAATTTTATCAATCTGTGATTTCCTGTAAGAGCGAGGTAATTCCCCAGTTGGGCTGTTCCGAATTTTGAGCATTCTTAAATCTATACAAATTAATTAAATTGAAGTGTCTGTTTGTAACATTAAAATAACCGCTTTTTACTAAATGCATATGGTGGATCTACACACGGTAAATATACCAAAATAACATTATTTTTAAATTTTTGTCTGTCTGTCTGTTTGTTCCGCCTAATCTCTGAAACGGCTAGACCGATTTTGACGGGACTTTCTTTCTTCTTTCTTCGTGTAACTTAGGCTACTTTTATTTTAGATTATTTTTTTTATAACTGCGAACTGAACAATAACTTTTTTGTTAAATTCCACGCGGACGAAGTCGCGGGCATAGCAGCTAGTATTACATAAAGTAGTATCTACGAGTTCAAATATAATATAATTATAATTATGTGGGATGGAAATAAAATGCATAGACTGACTAAACTTATTTTATTTTTAAAGAACAACTTGAACACCTTAATCAACGCCTACGCTTCCCCGAACCGAATCGCCATGATATCCTTCCCCGCTCTCGACCAATCATAAGCCGTTTCCTATACCGTTCCGTTTCACAAAATTTAACATAGTTTTAATTAATTGTTTATCTTAAGTTAAATGAAATTACGTTTTATTACACCAAATAAATAATCCTACAGATTCGGTCATCCTGCTGAAGTCTGTCCCCAGACTTCCCTCAACCAACTTGTTACAATTTGAACTTTAAACCAACTGAAAGTAATATAAATTTTGAATAACAACAATATCAAGAATACATCACAATCTTAAATTTTACAATTTTTCACAACAGTAGTTAGTAGAAACAGAAATTAAAAACTAGATAACAAAAGCTTTCAACGCAACCTATTATATTTATTAATTTTACAACTTTCACAACTTATTAGAAACAAACAACTGATTATTAAAGGTAATACACAACAGTTATTAGAAACAAACATTAATTATTATTGGTAAGTCATTAACAATCTGCACCATATTTCTAACCTCAAAGACGCTATGCCTTGGACAACATTTTGAGCTGAACTCATGACTTTAATCTTATACGACAACACAACATAAAATAATAAAATTAAATGTAATATACCTAGTTTAAGGAACTGGCCACTGCTTGATGTACTCAGCACAGGTAGATGTCACATAAGGACCTTCTGTTGAACTATCTACTTTTTCAACATTATATCTATCATTCCTCTTTACTTTAGTTATCCGATATGGGTCTAAATATTTTGCTTTTAACTTCATGCCTGGACCGAACTGTGTCCTCTTAATAGCCACCATGTCTCCTATGTTATATTTCTTACTCTCCCTTCTATTTTTATTAAACTGTTTTTTGTTTTCCTCTTGAATTTTTAATATATGCTCCTTTGCCTTTATCCTTAATTTTTCTCTATCATCATTATAAATTTCTGCGCCTTCTTGTTGTAACAAAGTTACTAGCTCCATATCCTCTTTATTTTTCATATCCCTTCCGATCAGGAGATTAAAAGGTGTTGTATTTATACTTCTATGATATGTACAATTGAGTGCTCGCTGTACTTTACTGACATGTTGATACCATAAACCTGGATCTTGAATACACAGCTTCGTCAACATAGGTATTAAGATACGATGAATACGCTCCACCTGTCCGTTACCACGAGGCACTCCCGTTGTAACTTCTATATGCAATATATTCTCATCTTCACAATACTTCTTAAATTCACCGCTGGTGAATGCAGTCCCCTTATCTGTAATTATTCTATCTGGATTTCCAAACATTTGCTGTAAAATATAAAGTTTAGACAAAGTTTCTTTAGTTGTAGTCGATTTAGTGGGAAATAACCATACAAATTTTGTAAAGGCATCTACGATTGTCAGAATGTAATTATACTGCTTATGTGTTGCCGTCAGTGGACCTACATGATCAAGATGTAAAGTTTGGAGCGGTAATGATTCCTTCTCTATTGGACTTAAGAATCCCTCCTGTTTCCCATTCTTTCTTGATGCTAGTATGCAAGGTATGCAGGTCAACATATAGTCATTTAGCTTCTTATCTACATCTGAAATAAAATAATCTTTATTAATTAAATCTTTCATCTTTCTGATAGAAAAATGACCATTATTGTGTATTTTTGCAATTATTTCCTTCTCCATACTTCTCGGTACCACTATCAAACGTTGATTTCCCTTGTAGAGTATATTGTTTTCCATCCAGTAATCCTTGTATGTATTTGTTTTTAGAATTTCCTTAATAGCCTTTAAACCTTCATCTTTGTCTTGAGCTTCTTTTAATTGATTATGAATACTATTCACCATAACTCCAATGTATGGACATCTACTTAGAGCATCCACATGCCTCATCCTCGAGCCTGCTCGGTGTTCCACCTTATAATCATATTCTTGTAGTAGTAAAACCCATCTTGCAACCCTGGTTACCAAGTCTTTTTTCTTTAATGTCATCTCAAAAGCTAAACAGTCAGTCACAATTGTGAACGGAATCCCAATCAAATATTTACGGAACTTCTTAACACCTTCTACCACTGCTAGAGCTTCTAATTCGTAGCTGGAATACTTCGTCTCCGCTTCAGATGTTTTTCTACTCATATAGTAAACTGGGTGGTAAAGAGATTCATTCGGGTCTTTTTGCATGAGAATAGCGGAATAAGCCACCTGAGAAGCATCCGTGTGCAACTGTGTCTCCAAAGCTGGGTCGAAAATTCTCAACACGGGATGTTCTGATAACTTTTGCTTCAACATCTGAAAAGCATGAGTTTCTTTTATACCAAAATAAAAATATTTATCCTTTTTGAGTAGATCTGTAAGGGGTTTCGCTATCATTGAATAATCCTGAATAAACTTTCGAAAGTACGAGGTAAGTCCGACAAAACTTTGTAACTCCTTCTGATTTTTAGGTTGTGGAAATCTCATCACTGCATCTGTCTTATCAGTAGATGGTTTTATAGTACTATTTTCAATCACATGTCCAAGGTACTCAACTCTAGTTGTAAGTAATTCACTCTTTCGCCAGTTGATTTGCAAACCATACTCAGCCGCTGTTTGCAGGACCTTCCTCAGCTTTATTACTCCTTGCTCATAAGATATCGCTGGTATTATTACATCGTCAATGAATATAAGCACTCCATCTTCCGCAATCTGGTTTCTGAAAATAGAATTGATGAACCGAGTAAAATAGTTAGGGCAAATAGATAAGCCAAAGGGTGCTCGAGTGAATTCATATTGTCCGTTCTGTGTTACAAATGATGTATACTTTGTACACTTTTCATTAATTTTGAGGTGGAAAAATGCATCTTTCAAATCTAGTTTACTATAAATCTTTGCTCCTAGTAACTTATCAATGTGGTCTTCTATTATTGGAAGCGGAAATTCATCTTTCACTATTTTAGAATTAACTTTTCTGTAATCCACGCATATTCTTGTCGAACCATCTTTCTTTCTCACCAGTACTAAAGGACTTGCATATTCTGAATAACTGGGTTTAATAATACCATTATGTAACCACTCACTCACCTGATTATCTACCAACTGTTGTTCTTTGATAGCCAAGCGCCTTGGTCTCTGTGCGACAGGAATGTCATCCTTCATAACAATGTACATCTCAATAGGTGCCTCCTTTGTTTGAGCGGGAGAATAATTTTTCACAAGATCCTCCACTTCAGTCTTTAACTTCTGATCTGGCACATACACGATTGGTTCGTCTGTAACACCTGTAACCAAGCAATGTGACATACCACCATTCCCTTGTGACCATACATTCACCATCCCCTTATTGAAAACAAGTGTTGTGTTTTGTAGAAATGGTTGACCTAAAATTACTTTGTAAGGCATAACCCCTTTGGGCACAATATAAAATATATAACTAAAGCAGTGTCCATCACAATCGACTTCACATTCAATCTTTCCTAATGAATAAATCTTTGTAGCACCAAGTCCAGTAAATTCTATTATTTCCTTGACGTACGAGGTAACACTTAGGTCGAAAAACAAATCTTGCGATATTAAATTTAGATCACTACCGGAATCTATTAAACATTCAACTTTTAAACCACCAATTTTAATTAATTTCACTGATTTATTTTCACTACACTGTTTGTTTACACTTAACGCCTGTTGACATTGACAGCTTTGACAGATACGCATTTCATGACAGCTGTCGCCTGCGCCGCCATTTTGATCAGTAGTGTCAGAACGCTCTCCGGCTGTGACGTCATCACCACCGGAACTCGCAAGCGCATCCGCTGCCGACTTCAAGCACATAGCGCGGGGCTGCCATCTTGCCGCGCGAGTTTCGCTGCCAACTTCATGTTGCTTGATGACCTTCTCACTGTCCCGCCCTTTAATGCATGACGTCGCAATATGGCCGAACTCGTTACATTTGTAGCATTTTACACCATTTTTACACTTAGTAGCTATGTGATCTTTTTCACCACACTTATAACAGCGTCGAACCGATGCACAACCGGCCTTCTTTTCAGTTGATGACAATTGTGGTGAATCCTGGCGGTTTTTTAACATCTTCTTTTTCATATTTTCGTAAATAGCCAATTTTTCTTTTAACATAGGATATGTAGTGACACCATACAAAATAGCTTTATTACATTCATAATCGATTACGCCATCAACTATATATTGAATCGCTATATAGTCAGGGATCTTTCCTCTCCTTCCCAACTCCTTCATAACGAGCATATACTCGTAATAACTTTCATCTTTCTTTTTCTTTCTTGCCGACATTAGCTCATGAATTTCTTTCATGTTAATTGAGTCGGGAAATTCCTTTAATAAGGCCGCCTTAAAGTCATCATAACTTTTAAATATTTTTTCGGATTTAACCCACAGCTCCGCCGTGCCGGTCAGACAACGCCGCGCCACGATTAGCTTTTGCGTCGGTGTCCACCCGAATAGCTCACCATTTTCATCTAAATCTTGTAGCCATTTTGAAGAGCTGAGTGTTTTATCTGTACCATCGAATTTAGAAATCATACCTTCGTATAAATGTGAGGCCATCGCATTGAAATGGGTCGCCGCGTGGCATCGCCCGCCATCACCGTTACTTTTTTTGTCTTCGTCCGCCATCTTCGTACTTTACACACCTTTTTCACCTTAAATACTCCTTTAATACACCTTCCTGTCACCGTAGATCGTACACCGTAGACGGTAGAAGCCGTAGACCTTCTTCTCAACACCCGAGATTTTCTTTGTTCGCACGCCACGTGTCCGGCATGCGATGAAAAAATGTTATTTCACCTTTTCCCCTTACACCTATACTATATTTCCATCCCGGACGAGCCCGCAAAATTTGTGGGATGGAAATAAAATGCATAGACTGACTAAACTTATTTTATTTTTAAAGAACAACTTGAACACCTTAATCAACGCCTACGCTTCCCCGAACCGAATCGCCATGATATCCTTCCCCGCTCTCGACCAATCATAAGCCGTTTCCTATACCGTTCCGTTTCACAAAATTTAACATAGTTTTAATTAATTGTTTATCTTAAGTTAAATGAAATTACGTTTTATTACACCAAATAAATAATCCTACAATTATTTGTTTATTTCACATAACAATATAGCTAGGTATATAATTAGTAATAGCACTGAAAATATTTTCATTAATTTAATTTAAAATAATTTAATTGTGCACAAAAATAATTACATAACTGTATACAAATATAATATATATAGTGAGAGAACGAAAGTAACCGACATAGCCCACAGAATCAGCAAGTTGAAGTGGCAGTGGGCTGGTCATCTGTGTCGCAGGACCGATGGCCGTTGGAGCAGACGTGTCCTGGAGTGGGGACCGTGTATTGGCAAACGCAGTGTAGGACGCCCTCTGGCCCGCTGGACCGACGATCTACGTAAGATTGCTGGTGTAGGCTGGATGGGGATTGCGGAAAACCGGGATGTCTGGCGCGAGCTTGGGGAGGCCTATGTCCAGCAGTGGACTGCAACAGGCTGATATGATGATGATGATGATACAAATATAACAAAGTTATATATATATATATATTTTTCTAACTTTTATATGAAAAAAAGACGGTTAATGATATTATTTTTGTACACGTACACAATAAGTAGAAGTTTCGGACAGACCATAGACTACTTAAAGCAACAGCCCTACTGAACCAATCAGATAAAAATTAGAAAAGGCTTTAAACCAACACCAAAAATCCCGAAAACTGAACAGGAAATAAAACACTACATCTACAGCCTCAAATTGAACATCGAAAAAAAGCTAGTAGACACCAGAAACGTACAATCTTACTATGACGCGCTAGAATCAACTATAACAAAAAGTTTAAGTTTTGGTTAAAAAACAATCTTAAAAAAGAAAAATGGCAAAATATTTAGCGAAGAAACAATAACTTTAATTAACAAACGCTGTAAAAGAAACAATAAAGATGCTAATACAAAGAAAGAAGTGAGCAAATTATATAAGGAAATTAGCAGAGCGATCAAAGGAGACTATAGTAAGCACAGACAAAGGATAACAACAGAAAATCTAAACGAATTCGGAAGCACAAAGAAAGCATTTATAGAATTAAACTTAAGGAAAACTTGGATACAAAAATTAAAAGGCCAACACAAAGAAACTATAACAAGACAATAAATTATACAGCAGGTAACTACTTTCTACCAAGAACTATAATAAAAGAAAAACAAGATAAAACCATCGAGGAAGCCAACGAATCACACTATTGTTATAATTATAAGACAGAAACAATTAGACCGATAGTAGAAGAGAAAGATAAAAAAAGAAAAGAAAGACAAAAAAAGAGAAGAAAGACACGCAGCCGAAACAACTATAATGAGATAAAAGTGCTGGTTCTGAAGGAGTAACCAATGAAGCTTTGAAAATAGGTGCACCAGTTTTACTTAGAACTCTCACAAAATTATCCAATCTCATACTAGAAGCTGAAATCGTACCAATCCAATGATGCGCGTCAGATATTAGGTATACTACTATATAAAAAGGATACCCTCTCGATATCAACAACAATAGATCAAGCTGGCTTTCACTCTGGGTTTAGCACACTAGACCATATTATACAGGCAACAAGTTATAGAAAAATACGAAGAGTTTAATAAGTCACTCTATCTATGTTTTATTGACTACAACAAAGCATTTAATAGCATAAGCCACAACACTAGATATTGAAATCACTAAAAATTTAAACATAAATTTAAATCTCTATCTATACTAATATTATAAAGAGGTAAAGTTTATAACTTTGTATATACGGGGTAATCTTCGCAAATACTGATCCGATCATGAAAATTCTTTCACTAACAGAAAGCTACACTATTCAGGAGTGACAAGATAAAAGGAAAAAGATAAAAAAATATAAAGATTTTAAATCACCAGGATTTGAACCTGCGTCCTCTGACGTGCCGTGAGCATTATTATTTGCCTTAGAAATTAATTGGTGATTTTAAAACATTTATATTTATCTGATTTGCTGAAAATAGTGAGAGGCTACACTATTCAGGAGTGACATAGGCTATATTTTATTGTAATTGTACAAAAAAATTCAGTAAAAAAGAAAAATATTAAAATATATTATGAAAATGACAAAGAAACGAACGCCATCTATCGCTGTTAGATTTAACTAATTAATACTCTATTTTATTTACTGTCTATTTGAATCTATCGATGACGAAGTTTTTACGCTTTTTGATAGATGGCGTTGGAGCAACATATTATTTATTTAAGTGGTTTAAAATTTGTTCTTTATAGTATGTTATTTGTTTCTGTAATTTAAAATAATAAATACACGATATTATTACGATTTTATTCATCGCTGTAGGCGCCCGCTGCCGTTTATTTTTTATTTTATATATTTTCTCTTTACTTTCTGTTTTACTTTATCGGTACTCCGGACGTAGTTTTGGGCAAAAGTTTTCTTCAAAACTATTTTTGCATTTTAATTTCTACTAAGTACTATAACTACTTCTGTTTTAATATTTCTTATAGTTATTATTTGTTGTTTAGTCTTTTCAGAAATAATTCTAATTTGTGTTTATCATAATTTTTTGTTTCTTTAGCTTCAGTCTTACTTTCTTCTCTTTACTTTCTGTTTTATTTTATCGGCTTAGATACATTACTTACATGTAATTAAAATTTCGGGATATTTATTTCGATTTTTCAATATTACAATACAAATATTTCTCTATTTTATTTTTGTCTAACACTTCGTCGATCTGAAAGCAAATTGCATTATTGAAATATATCGTCACGTGCACTATACCCCGTCCGGCGACTCATTAGCTTTTTGACAGCTCACGCCTATAAATTACAGTTTTTTTTTTCGGAATAACGTACTAAAAATTTTACAGTAATGTCATACTTTATTGACGATTTGATTGATTGAGTGAAGCACCCTGTGCATAAGAAACAACCACAGACTATGAAACAGTTCTTGAAATAATAAATCGATAATAAATCGATCATATGATAAAAATAATTTTACGTCATGTGATTATCTATACTAATATTATAAAGAGGTAAAGTTTATAACTTTGTTTGTATATACGGGGTAATCTTCGCAAATACTGATCCGATCATGAAAATTCTTTCGCTAACAGAAAGCTACACTATTCAGGAGTGACAAGATAAAAGGAAAAAGATAAAAATATAACTCAAAAATGGTAAATGTACTACCATCTCTCGCCGCCATCTATCGCCATTAGAAGACTATTTATTAGTCTATCGACGTCGTTTTCGGGATTTTTGATAGATGGCGTTGAAGTAACATATTATTTATTTATACCCCGTCCGGCGACTAATGATCTTTTTGACACTTCAAGAAATTTTGACATTAGTGACTGCCTCACACGTTATTTATTCGATTCGAAATAATAATCGATTTTATTTAAGAAGAACTTTCAATCGAATTAATTAAATACATTTAATTTAAAAATATTATTTATTTATGCGATTATTAGTTTTTTTAATTATAAATGAAATATATAAATAATAAATAAATGAATTAACAGAGTTATTGCTCTATATACTTGGTTTGCAATTAAATTTCAAGATTTCGACTTAATTCCTTGCAAGTAATCAATCTTGGGGGTCATAGATACTATTTTTATTTCCTTTTTTGTATTAAATTTATAGAAACAATAATCACATGACGTAAAATTATTTTTATCATATGGTCGATTTATTATCGATTTATTATTTCAAGAACTCTTTCATAGTCTGTGGTTGTTTGTTATGCACAGGGTACTTCACTCAATCAATCAAATCGTCAATAAAGTATGACATTACTGTAAAATTTTTAGTACGTTATTCCGGAAAATAAACTGTAATTTATAGGCGTGAGCTGTCAAAAAGCTAATTAGTCGCCGGAAGGGGTATAAGTGCTATAAAATTTAGTATGTTATTTGGTTCTGTAATTTAAAATAATAAATACACGATATTATTACGAGTGTATACGTCCAATACTTGCTATAAACAATGAACCTAATAGAACTTAGTAAATACTAAGAACTACACAACATAGGTAATGCATCACAAAGAAAAAGATAATTAACGCCCAACGAAGTGGGCACGGGTCGGCTAGTTATTATATAAAAATGAATCGCTGAATGTATTGCTAAGCGCAAATCTCGAGAGCGGCTGAACCGATTTCGCTAATTCTTTTTTTATAATATTCCTTGAAGTACGAGGATGGTTGTTACGGAGAGAAAAATTTGAAAAATTGCCCGAAAAAGTCTATAACAACACTTTTCTCTATTCCCATACAAAAGATTCGTAATAATACTCAAAAGTCAATTTGAACTTTAATACCATAGCATAAAGTTTAAGTGTTAGTGGAGGGGTTCCAGGATGGATAAGTATTAAAGGAGGTACGAAGTTCGCCGGGTCAGCTAGTAAATAAATAATTTTAAAATACATATACAACAACAGCATAAGTAAGGTCATGCTAGAATCTAAAGGTGATTTTTTTTTGTAACTAGGTTGGCAAACAAGCGTACGGCTCACCTGATGGTAAGACCGTAGCCTATAGACGCCTGCAACACCAGAAGCATCGCAAGCGCGTTGCCGACCCTATCCCCAATCCCCCCAGGAGCTCTGGTCACCTTACTCACCAACAGGAACACAATACTGCTTGAAAACAGTATTATTTAGCTGTGGTCTTCTGTAAGGTCGAGGTACTACCCCAGTCGGGCTGCTCCAATTTTGAGCAGGAAATTTCCTGCTGTGCCCTACCTCAGTGATGCAATTAATATCAAAAGAGGAGTCAGACAGAGGGATCCCCTGTCACCTAGTTTTTTTATTGCGGTCTTAGAAGATGTATTTCGAAACACAGACAGCTATCTAAGCCATCTCAGATTTGCGAACGACATAGTCATACTGTCTGAAAAAGCAAAAGAATTACAAGATATGCTCCGCTCTCTTGCTCAAGGAAGCTCAAAAGTAGGATTGGAGATGAATACTACAAAAACCAATATCATGACAAACAGCATAAAACGGCCCAAAAATGTAAAAACAAATCTATAGAATATGTCCACACTTACATCTACCTAGGTAAACAAATATAATTTTTAAAAACGCGCAATGAAGATGAAATTGAAAGAAGAACAAAGAATAAGAATAGCCTGGAACAGTGCCTGATTAACCCTTAGGCTAATTAGGCTGCAGCCTAGGGCGCGAGGATCGGGGGGGGGGGGGCGATGAAATCGTGTCTTTGTATTTGGTGTGAATTTGGTTTTCTACTTGGTAGCCTGCAGTCACTTGTCATGATTTTGGTCTTATAATGCGTGAGGTACTTTGTCTTTATGTACGGTCAGCTTAAAAATGGTTTGCCACCCTAAGTTTGAATGTCATGCAGATTAAAGTACAACGTTAGATTCGCTTGCAGATCGATTTAGACAAAAAGAAAAACATTAATAACTAACTGAACACTAACCAACAAATACCAACATTTGAAATGGAAATTAAGGATAAGGAAATAAAGATTTTTTTATTTGAATATTTTATTTATATATAAATATAAAAGTTAAATATTTTTTTCTAACTTATAAATGGATAAAAACGGTTAATGGTTTATTTTTGTACACGCGAGTGGATGGATTGTTGATTTCCGTAGTATAATATTGTTAATATTCTAGATGCCGAATAAGTTGAAAAAATGGTTAGGTGTAAACAAAACAGTTAATATTACTTAATTACTTTTGTCTACGTTTAGTCCGCATAAATATTATGTATCTGGTTAAGTATTAATTCATGAAAAAGTAATTAAATTTGACCTTGGTATGTGTAATTATAATGATATGTTACATATTAACTTTTTTGATGTATAATATTTTCTAGGTCACAACAATTACCTAGGTAGGTATAAGGGACCCCCACTGGGGGCTACCCTGCAGATCGGAGAGGGGAGGGTCAGGATGAGCCCCAAATCAAATATCTGGTGCTTATCCTCGATGGAGGGTGAACCTTTGGCCCACACTTCGCCATGGTGGGACCGAAGGTCGTGAAGGTGGCGAGTGCACTGGGCAGACTCCTCCCGAACCTCGGAGAACCCAGCGCTGCCTGCAGGTAGCTGTACTCCGGTGTCTGCCGGAGTATGGCGACGTACGGTGCCCTGGTTTGGGTGGATCGCCTCACTGCGAGGAATAGGGCTGAGGACCATCGTAGTGAGGGTGATCCGGGGGTACCGTACGGTATCGTGGGCTGCAGCTACTGCTCTAGCCGGCAACCCCCCGTGGGAACTCGTAGCGGAGGTTCTTGCCGAGACCTACTCATACGTCCCGGGTAGGAGGGCTCTTGGTGAGAACACCACGTTGGACGGGATCCAGCGGGTGCGCCGAATAGGGCAGGAAGCGCTAATGCAGAGGTGGATGTCCGTGGACTCTGCCCAGCACACCCTCGAGTCGTGCCCGAGATGGGTGGTGCTGCCTCGAAATCTGACGAAACTCCTCGGAGGATACTTGTCACTCCCGAGCGTCATCACCGCGATGCTCACGATGGTCTCCTTCTGCGAGACAGTAATGTCCCAGAAGGAGGCCGACGAGCGGATGAGAGAGGAGACCGCCGACGTGGCTTCCCCCGCGGGCGACAAATGGGGGTGCGTAGGAGGTGCTACTTAGTGCGCTTCCAGTAACGCCCCTGTGCCCATGTCGGGCCGGGATGGGAACCCGGTCCCGCTAGACATGGTGTCGTCGGGGCTGTTCAGAGTTGAGCGTTCAGTGTGAGCCAGATACTCCCCACGGAGGAGAAGTCTGGCCTTTTCGCTGAGGCCAGCATGTCCCTGGAGGGATCCTGTTGCCTGCAGATCCGGTACCCTCCAATTAAAGCGGCTGAAGGCTTCCTGCAGGGGGTTTAGTGCGGTAGTGGCACCCCCAAGTGCTGAGTCCGACATACGATCTAGGACTGCCTACCCGGGCGTCCTGGATATCACCCGTAAATGGGTTACCCTGCGATATAAAAAAAGGTAGGTATATCTATTAACACGTTCGCTGCGTTGTTATTTTCGTGACTGAACATGACAATGCGTAAAGGGCCCTGGACACGGTCAAATTTGTTTGTCAATTTTGTCTGTCAAACTTCATGTTTTCATCAAACAAAAGCGCATATGATCCAACCAATAGATCAAATAAACTGATTAAAATAACTGTTTTTTTTTTTTTTTTTTTTTTTTTTTTTTTTTTTTTTTTTTTTTTTTTTATTTTTTTTTTTTTTTTTTTTTACAATAACTTTATTTAAACATTATACATATTTACTCGTATAATAAATATAAATATTATTTATACAATAGTAATAAGTATTTTTATGTTTCAGAAACTTGAGTATCTGAAATATAAAAATACTAATACAAGAAAGTTGGAAAATATTGGCACTACAATTTAGAAATACATGGAACTTTGATAACTGCATTGGAGCTGTAGATGGAAAGCATATCACTTTACAAAAACCTGAACATTCCGGTCTCCTATTATTATAATTATACATATATAAAGGAATACACTGCCATTGCAGTTGTGTTCTCCATGGTTTGAAGGCGATAACTGAGATTTTATTTGACAAACACAGTACTCACACAGGTTTCCCCATATCGTGCATAAATTATTTTACCATTAAATTTATTTTTAATACTATTACTGGCGTATTTATTGGATAAAAATATTTTTATGTAGGTAATATTTATTATTTTTATGAGATTTCCACCCATATATTGACTTGACACGATATCTCTGGAACCATAAGGCATAAATATTTGAAATTTGGTGGAAATATTCCTTTCACCGAGTAGAGGTCAGCTAAGATCGGATTATACGAAATTCCACCCACAAGAGGGGTTGCGGTGGTTAATAACATAGGTATATGGCAAAACAACGTTTGCGGGGTCAGCTAGTATGTATTAAAAGCGACATTTGAGATCACGTTGTGAGCCAATAGGCGTTTTTGCGGATTGGATTTAGAATCCGAATTTAAGGATGAGATGTGGTGAAAGAGGTTGGTGGGAGTCCCCCATAACCCCCATACCACTCGCGATACAAGGTAATGCACCATTCTTGAAAAAATATAAAAAGAAATTCCACATAAGTACCTAACCTCCAAATTCGACATCGTTTTATCTCTCTTGATTTAAACTTTAATGACAACCAGCCAGCAGAGATTGCAACCCGGTATGTTTCTCAACCCGGCCGGACCCGCTTGCATTCGTCGCCAAGGTTGTGTGTTAGCGATGAAACCTAAGTATTTTATGAATATTTTCTATATATGAATGAAAAAAGACAATGATTTAAGGTTAATATTTATTTCAAACTGGCTTATGAACAATTATCACAATAATCAGCCTCACTCAAATCTCAAAATCGCACTTAATACAGATTTGATAACTTTTACTTATGGACGGAAAAGTAACATTAGTATTAGTAATTATTCATTTTTATAAGTTTAAATAAGCAGGTTTTTCTCTTTACTCCTTATAGTGTCTATTTGAAAACATAGTATTTAAGTAATTTTGTGTGCTCGCAAACGAAAAAAAACCGACTTCAATTACATCGACAAGTAACGTAATAAGACGAAAAAATACACAAAACACAAAACAAAGATTACTCAAAAAGTAGTAATCAGATCTCGATCAAATTTAAACACGCCTACATGACACACACTTCACCCGACAAAAAAATAACTGTATGTTACTATTATCGAAATACAACAACTTATATGGTAAAAGAAAATTGAGTTATATAATACCTAATCTTATAATAGAACTTCCTTTAGCTTTACGGGAATCTTTAACAACAAAAAACATAAAAAGATACCTAAAAAAATATTTTATTAATAATATACAATAACACCAAATCTCAAATTAAAAAAAAAATAACTGAATTAAATTAAACTGATTGGTCGGTGATCGGTCTATCGGTATACAGCGTTTAACCGATTGATGTGTAACGATTATTATTATTGAATAATTAATAAATGATGTGATATTAGAATGATGTACTTCAAAATTATAACTAATATATTATACTAGTTACCTACTACTGATAATGTCGACAATACTGATGTCCGGTAAAACTCAAATGAGTTTATGTGGCATCTTATTATTAATAATTGTAATTTATATTCTTTCATGTATGTTAATAAATAAATAAATAAAAATGACAAGTACACACTCGCCTTCGACTAAAGTAAGAATCATCAAAATCGATAAACCCAGTGCAAAGTTATGCGGTTTACGATATAACGATACGATATACGGTGGACGAAAAAATATTCAAGTAAATACGCATTATTAGATATAACTCTAAGTACTTGTCAGATTTCAATTAAATTTAAATGGGACCTCCCATTTAAATTACTTAGAGTTATCTAATAATGCGTATTTACTTGACTACTTTTTCGTCGACCGTATATCGTATCGTTATATCGTATCTCGTATTAAACCGCATAACTTTTCACTGGGTTTATCTATTTTCATGATTCTTACTTTAATCGAAGGCCAATACTTGTCATGTAGCCTTGTTTAAATTTGATCGAGATCTGATTACTAATTTTTGAGTAATCTTTGTTAGCGCGTATTTATTTGACTATTTTTTCGTCTTATTACGTTGTATTAATATGCCGTTATTAATATGGCTTTTTGTTTGCGAGCACACACAATTATTTAAATACTATGTTTTCAAATGGACACTATAAGGAGTAAAGAGAAAAACCTGCTTATTTAAACTTATTAAAACGACTAATTACTAATACTAATGTTCGGTTGGCGACGAATGCAACCGGGCCCGGCCGCGTTGAAAAACATACCGGGTTGCAATCTCTACGTGACATTATTTAACTAAAGAGATTTTATAGGAATATCTTCATTTTATTTATTTGTACTCTTCTTCACAAATACTAATATTAATACGGTTTTGACATCGGAGAGTGTCTCGCTCCAACAAATATATGTATAATGGAATTCACCATAATTTCCTGTTGTGGTGGTATCAGAAAATGACGTCATTTGTTTATATATATAATTATATATATAGATATAATTGGACAAAACCTTCACATTTATTTCACGTTGTTAACTGTTCGTTTGCTTAAACTTTACCATCTGAGCGTCTAACGGTTCGATTTCAATAAATGCCAGACAGTTATTTATATTAGGATAGCAATTATAAATGGAATGATAATAAAAATAAGTTACAACAAATCCGGCAGTGTCAAAAAACGGTGAATAAAAAATGAACTTCATGTTTTTTTTACATAACTATGGTGACAAACAAGCGTACAGTCCGCCTGATAGGAAGCGATTACCAATGTGGCGATTACCAAAGTCTATGGACGCCTGCAACATCACGAAAATCGCAAGCGTCTTCAGAATACGTTCCGAATCCTTGAAAATTTTAAATATGATTAACCCTGTAATTATTTTACTATATTAATTATTTTTAATTAATCAACAAAATAATAACTTGTAATTTCATACTTTTATAACAATAATCAATTATGAAAGAACATAAACGTCTCTCACTGTCACACATACCTGCTTAACGTACAAACAAAAATTAATCAAGTTTAGAATACTGTGATATAAATAATAATTTTAGTCGTATATCCGGTTTCTCTGGAAAAATAACTACCAATTAGAAGTAGCCGAAGGCATATTGCCGTAAACGTAAGGTTCCGAGTCTGACATAATCAGCAAATACTAACGCAAACATCTTTTACAAATCTGAATAAAATGATAATTAACTCTAACACGTTATATACCGGTATACGTATATATCATGTTATATATAATTCTCATTTTTTTTCTGAGGTCAAAGTCTTATCGAACATTCGTCTCGAGGTTTCTCGTTCGTGTATCTAAAGGGCCCCATAGACGATCAAATATTTGATCAAACTTCATATTAAATTTCTGTTTGACAAACGTGTTTGTCAAATTATTTGATCGTGTGCGGGGCTGCGGGCTTTTTTAATATGTTTGTTATATGAAACATGAAGTTTGATCAAACATGTTTGACAAACAAGTTTGATCGTTTACGTTTACGGGGCCCATAAGATATTTCCTTAGTGGTTACTCCATATGTTGATGGTCATGTGAATTTTAAATCAATAGTTTTTAGAATACAAGCTATACATTATAATGCATGACAAATTTACATTAATAATGATCAGCTATGAAAAAATTTTTTGAATATTTTTGCCGAAGCAAGTTTTTTTAAATTCAACTGAATATCAAGACCGTAAAACTAACTAAACAACGACCGAGCCTTGTTACCTATATGACTACTTCATTCAAAAAATATTACAGTAACTGACATTTTGTAACAAGAAAGCTGATTAAGAAAATGCAATAGAAAGTTAAAAAAAAGTTTAGTAACACTACAATTATAATTTGTAATCCTAGTTCAATTTAATGCAAAAAAACGACGTAATAACTATAAAAAGAAAATTTAATTTTTTTTTTTCGGTAATACTTTTGGTAAAACACCAAATTAAAATTAATTCAAAATAATTATAATATTTAACATTTTAAGGAATCCTAAAAAATATATCGATGTAAATAATAATTTATAATTTTTTTGTTCATTGTAATTTGTAATTATGGGAGTTATGTTGGTGAACTGTGAAACTTACGATTTACTTATGAGTTCAGTGACCTCCGTAAAATTGTTTTGACGTTGCATTTTAAGTTGCGTTAATACCAGACTTCGATTTCGTATACCTATACTGAAGTACTTAACTGTAGAATAAAAACATCTATATTTTTTTAAGTAAAACTTTTTACGCATGCTTGACTTAGGGAGTAAGCTGGCGAATGCGTAACGAGAGCGTTGCAAAAAGTGTGATCGGGCGAGGCGAACGGAAGTTGAGAGGGACATAATACGTTAGTGAAGATAGAAAGAGAGAGAGAGCTACGTTTCTTTGTTTTACTTTACTTCAGTCGTGTGGTCTAAAGCGCACTCGTTTTTTAGTTAATCTAAAATCATTAACCCTTAAATACATATCGTTTGAAAAATAATACACTACATAAAACCTTATTTCAAATTCATCTTTTTATAAATGTCAGCGCAGGCTGTACATATATATGTATGTATATTATGTAAGGGTGGATTTAGACCAAACGAACAAAGAGCTAGAGCTAGAAAAAGAGCATTCTTTCTTGATCTTCGAACACTCGTATTCATATAGGTATATACTATATAACAACGAAAGAATGCTCTACGCCTGTTTACACTAAAATAATTTGATAAGAATTTGATATAGTGGGGATAGAATGAGCATTCGCTCGTCTGATGTAAATCGACCTTAAGTATATGTTTCATTGTGACATTTTTTTTTGAAAACGAGCGGCTTAAGCACCGATCCTATGTTATAAAAAGAATTCGTTATGTTTACGTACCCAAACGATATGTTGACGTAATTAAACAGTTCTTAAGGAAACGAATATTTTTTTTAATATCCTGGTATTTAACATTTTAATATAAAGTATAGTACCTGGGTGACCGAGCCTAGCTCGGTATTTTCTTTTTTTTTTCTTTTTTTTTGCTCGGTATTTTTATATTTTAATGTTATTTAAATAATAAATCACGAGTGAAATTAAAAAAAAAAGAAAAAAATTAATCTGGAGGCTGAGATTGGAACCCGGGTCAACACGATTCGACGCCCGCCGACTTCCTAATTACGCCATTACAGATATAATGAGATCGGTGAAATTAAGCTTCGTATTCTAATGATATTTTTTCATTGCCTAAAAACAGGGATAAAACGACATTTTTTTAAAATGAATCCTAGCTAGATCAATTTTTCGCCCCCGAAATCCCCTGCATACTAAATTTCACGAAAATCGTTGGAGCCGATTCCGAGATTCAGAAAAAAAATATATATATATATATATATATATATATATATATATATATATACATACAAGAATTGCTCGTTTAATAGCATAAGATTCAAACTAGAAAAATAGTCTTAACAGTAGTGTGACTGTTATTCTCTCTGTCATGGTTGATTTGACTCGAATTTACAAAAACAATTAAATTCAATTTTGTACGTAGATACACATTTCTGTGATTCAAACACGGATGTGTAAAGAACGTGTTTCTAAAACGACTTTTACGATACAAAATTAAGGAAAAAATGAACACCATAACAATAAAATAAACAAAGGCTTCTATAATTCAATTTTTAAAAAAATAATATAAAAATTCTATCGTTTCCCTTAAACTAAAATCTTGCGAATAGAGGGGTAAAAATTGAGAAAATATAGTCTTATAAGCAGTTTCGATATATATACAATCGTTCTGGTGTTATGATGCGAGTATTGATGACGACGATCGGGGGTTTGATTCTCGCTTGTAGCAGAAATTGGTATTTGAACAAAATAATAGTCTGGTCTGAATCGCGTGGATGTATCCGCACTACCGTGCCTCGAAGAGCGCATAAAGTCATTGATCCCGGTTATTGTGATAGGTACGTAATGATCGTAGCTCATGGTAACATATCAATATTAACCTGCCTACCCGCAGTAGAGCAGCGTTGTGGAATAAGAAATCTTTTACACTGGAAAGAGAGGCTTTTGTCCAGCAGTAGGACGCTTAGGGCAGATTCAGTTGAATTCAGTTTAAATGTAATTCTGTACCCACGTTAAGACATACCTTTTATTCGCGAATGTGTTATCCGGTTTTATTTGTTTTAAATTACATGTGTTTAACTATTAAAATAATATTACATAGTGATCGCAAACGTATTCGACAATTAGCACGTTGGTGATATGAGGCAATCATTTGAGGATGCTTAAATTTGGATGTAAGAAAAACGAAACGTACTACGACTTTATAAATAGTTATTACTAGATTGATTCAGCCTGTAAAGTCCGATCGCTGGGCGTCCTTATATGCGACTAGCATCCCGCCCCGGCTTCGCACGGGTAGTTATTTAACAAAAAATTAAAAAAAAAATCCAGTTTTTTTTAAATATAAAATAGCCTATGTCACCCGCGAATAGTGTAGCTTCCCAACAGTGAAAGAATTTTTCAAATTGGTTCAGTAGTTTCGGAGCCTATATCAATGCAAAGAAACAATCGAATCTTTCCTCTTTATAATATTAGTATCTTATCTTATCTTATACTATTAAACGATATTAAGTATATTGTATATATATATATATATATATATATATATATATAGAATCTGAATCTCGGAATCGGCTCCAACGATTTTCGTGAAATTTAGTATGTAGGGGATTTCGGGGACGAAAAATTGATCTAGCTAGGATTCATTTCAAAAAAATTCGTTTTAGCCCTGTTTTTAGGCAATTAAAAAATATAATACGAATAGAATACGAAGCTTAATTTCACCGTAGTCAACATATAGCTGTAATAGCTTAATTAGGAAATCGGCGGGTGTCGAATCGTGTTGATCCATCTCAGTCTCCAGATTATTATTTTTTCTTTTTTTTTTTTAATTTCACTCGTGATTTATTCTTTAAATAAAATTAAAATATAATAATACCGAGAAAAAAAAAAACAAAAAATAAAAATAAAAATACCGAGCTAGGCTCGGTCACCCAGGTACTAGATAATTAAAACTATAGCTATAAAAATGTATGTAAAATACCTACGCTTTGCTTTGTAACTGTTAGTAAAGTAATTAATGAGTAATTTGTACTAATGAGTAATTTTTGGGTCATGAACTGTTGTATTATAGCTGCTGCCCGCGACGTCGTCTGCGTGCGTTCACTGCTCGTTCCCCGTAGGTGATAGCGTAATAATATGTAGCCTATATTCTGACCCGACTTCTTAATAATATTCGTGCCAAATTTGAAGTAAATCCATGCAGTACTTTTTGAGTTTATCCCGGACATACATTGACTTTCCTATCATTTTATTATATATATAGAGAGTAGCCTATATTCTGACCCGACTTCTTAATACTATTCGTGCCAAATTTGAAGTAAATCCATATTGCAGTACTTTTTGAGTTTATCCCGGACATACATTGACTTTCCTATCATTTTCTTATATGTATAGAGATAATACCTTAATAATACGCTTTGCTATTCACCTTTTGGATCAAACTGTTTTATATTTATGTCTAATAATAAAATACATGTATATCTTTAATGAGATAGTTACGATGCCTAAATAAAATTGTAATAATTAAAAATAAAATTATATTATAAGAAAAGATGAAGAAATTGAAAAAGTTTTACTTCAAACTCTATATTGGTTCTACCTTAATCTGTACGTGGTGATAGAACTAATACTGATTACAATTTTATAATCACAATCTCCATCAACGATTGTCGACGCGTGCCGTATCGCTATCAAATTATCACAAAACTTGGAATCAGTGTTGTCAAAACCCACAAGCCTTTAAAATTATTAAGGGCCTGTTTCGCCTATTTTCGATAGAGCTATCTCACGTATAACGGTATCAAATAAATATAAGATTCTGTTGTAATTTTCTTTTTCACTATTAGACTCCACTTTTTCGGTCAGATATTACAATTCGTAACCTGTAGTTTATTATCTGTGGTGAAATGGCCACATGGTCTATTATAATTATCTTTACTTCTAAAAAATCCTATTAATATCTTATGTTCGAGATAACTTTATCAGCAACCGTTGAAACAAGCCCTAAGGTTCACAAAATAGCTCACTGTGCGATTTTTACAGTGCATGCTGTATCGCTATGAAATTATCATTATAACACAATTTTAATGTTTTCAAAATTCTTAAATAGAGAGAGAGAACTTTAGCTGTAATCTGTATCTGTATATGTAAATGCATGATCCTTATCAATATATAAAATTATCGTTATTTTTATATGCGCAAATTAAATAGCACATCATACAACGCATTTTTCTTATAGCATCTACGAAGTAAATGGAAACCACGCTTAATGGTGTCGTTCTCGAGCTTGAAAGCTGCCGTTCATGTACATGGATTCTAAATAGGGTCCTCATATAAAAAACTAGCGGCCACCCGCGACTTCCTACGCGTGGAGTTAGTTATTTCCAAATAATTTTTAATTATAATCGAAAAAGCTAAATACCTAAGGGTATTATATAGGGACATACCGCCCTGCGTAATAACAATTATTGTTATAATTAATTATCAGCGTAGAGTGCGGGTTCAGGTAGAAACCATTTCGTTATTTCATAATTTAAAAAAAAGTAAGTAAGGTAGGTGAATGAAAGTAATATTATTTAAAACAGTGTTAACTAGAGTAATTTTTTAAATTATTTTAAATTGTCTGGAGGCTTTAATTTTTTTTTAATTTATACCTAAACTTGAAGGTTTGATTTACTTTTTGTCTCTGTCAAGATTTCTTTGACCCATAATTTTTTTTGTAGATGTTTTCTAAAATTAATCACATTTAAGATATTTTACATGCGCAGTGTATTGATGATCAAAACAAAAAAGAAATGGTGTTGATATATCAATAAACAAAAAAGATATGATGGTCAAATCACTAATTTTCGGCACTTTTTTCGAAAAATGAAAAAAGAATCATAAAAAAAATCCGTAACACTTTGCATATAGGTAAGTTAGCCTAAATAGGTTCCAAATGACCCGCCCTACCCAACATACCTCTATGGCTAACCATTCCCCTAACACCCTGTATAGATTACTCCACTAAACCTAAAGAAAAACTCTTTAACTGAGGCAGACTGTTATTGCTAGTTACTCTTATTATGTACCCATGAAAAATAATATCATGGTGTAGTTACTAAACTAAAACTGTTCTAGAAAACAACAACAAAATTATTATGAAGTCACACTAGGGGATATATCTATATATACTAATATTATAAAGAGGAAAAGTTTATAACTTTGTTTGTATATCGGGGGTAATCTTCGCAAATACTGATCCGATCATGAAAATTCTTTCACTAACAAAAAGCTACGCTATTCAGGAGTGACATAGGCTATATTTTATTGTAATTGTACAAAAAAATTCAGTAAAAAAGAAAAAATATTAAAATATATTATCAAAATGACAAAGAAACGAACGCCATCTATCGCTATTTATTAGTCTATTTATTTTATTTACTCTTATTTTAGTCAATCGACGACGAAGTTTTTTCGCTTTTTGATAGATGGCGTTGGAGCAACATTTTATTTATAAAGTATGTTATTTGGTTCTGTAATTTAAAATAATAAATACACGATATTATTACGATTTTATATGTCAAATTCTAAACAATGAACCTAATAAAACAGTACTAAGAGCTACACAACATAATTGCATCACAAAGATAATTAACGCCCAACGAAGTGGGCGCGGGTCGGCTAGTTATATTATATATCTATGACATCAGACATCGCCTTACAACTAAACTTAATGGATAATCATTAAATCGAAATAACATACTGTAAACCTAGTATACATCTAATTAGATAAACTGATTACTTATAAAAAACCCAATTGAAAATGTTTAACCGACTCCTAAAAAGCCTGGGTAGACGTAGTAGACGGGAGATTGTAACGATTTATTGGGATTTGAGTTGGAGTGACATCGACATCGATAAATCGTTCAATAAATTGTTACAATTTATCGTTGCGTGTCACCCGGGCTTAAAGAAGAGCATCTTTAAGGTCAAAGATATTAATTATTTTTATTACAATTTCCACAGTAAATTTATATGACAAATCTTAATATATATAAATCTCGTGTCACAATGTTTGTCCTCAATGGACTCCTACCGATTTTAATCAAATTTGCACACCGTGTGCGGTTTGATCCAACTTGAAAGATAGGCTATATTTTATATGTAATTATAATTTTTAAGAAAAAAAAAGGCGGTACGAAGTTCGCCAGGTCAGCTAGTACATAATAAAGAATACATTTATTTTAATCAAATTTGCACACCGTGTGCGGTTTGATCCAACTTGAAAGATAGGCTATATTTTATTTTGGTATATGTAATTATAATTTTTAAGAAAAAAAAAGGCGGTACGAAGTTCGCCAGGTCAGCTAGTACATAATAAAGAATACATTTTAAATAGATATAAGTATTACATTATTTGTAGCCGACGGTGTCGGTAATATACATTAGTTCAATACATTATAATTATGATATAGTCACAAAAATCAAAAAAGTGTGTGTACTTAACTATTTTATATGTACGCACGTAAGAAGTTATACTTCATTGTCTAGCTATAAATTCACGTTGCTAACTTCTAAAATGCTGTAAAATAAATAAAAAAAAATATCGATCGTACCAAAAAAATTATAAGGATTAAAATTGTTGAAAATTTTATTATAAACAACTTTGTTCATTACAATTTTCTCGTAAATTTGACAATTAACGTGATAATACAATGATAAGATTTCATCCCCTCACATATTCTCGGGTAAAAAAGCTGGATCCGCCCTTGAGCAACAAGCCTGGTTTCCCTACTTTTTGAATTTAAGCTACCAGTGACCCCCTCCAACGAATTCCGAAGGAAAATTGCTGCTTCCAATTTTTGTAAATCTAAAACATTGAGTTACTATTACTATACACGTCTTCATGGTTTAAAATTATGTCGAAAGCTAGTGTCATTCCCATTCATGGAGAATTCTATTCTATTCTATTCATTTAGTTGCTATGCCACTTGTCTACAGGGGCAGAATTGTTTTAGACTGTAAAGCATTTTTTATTAATTTTCGGTAATATAAATTCGCAAATAAAAGGTAACTTAGCCGAGTCCGATATAAGCTCTCGTGTCAAATCGAGACACGCGGCAGCGTGTCAAGCCAAGTTCAAGCAAAAGAACTGGCGACTCAGCGCCGTGTGTATATTTACACGAACCATTTCGAGCGACTTTTGACCCCTCCATAACTCAATACCTATTCAACAGAAACAGATCAAATTACGTATGTTTATTTATATTCATAAGGACAACTATGACCCCAAATTTCATTAACCTAGTTGAAACGGTTACAAAAATATGAAGGTTCAAAAGTCGCAAATTTTCCACTGACTGACTCATCAAAAACCTAACCCACTTCCAGATGACCTAGGAAGTCGAAATTTGGCATCTAGCTAGTTAATTACGTGTAAGCGCAGGAAAAAATCTGAAAACAAAAGAAAGTTAAAAAATAGAGGGGGTCCCCATACAAAAAAAAAACGTTTTTTAATTGTAGCGTCTGAACCGTTATAAGTGGATATTTGAAACTTGCACAAAATATGAATTGATACATTTTCTATATAAAACAAGTATAAAAATAAAATGAACTCAAAAAATAAAGAGTGTCCCCATACAAAAAACTTGTAATTATTCATCCGATTGCTTTCAAAATCGATATCTAGGGACATGGTTGGTCTCAGAAAACGAATCTGTTAACAGAATGAGAAAAAGTAGCCGCCATCTTGAACTTTTTAGTTATTTGACCTATTGCTTTCAAAATCGATATCTGAGGATCCAGTTGGTCTCCGACATCGAATCCGTTAACAGAATGAGCAATAAAAAAGAATAAATTTCAAATAAATATCTCTACAAAAAGTAATGATATCCCACCAAAAACATAAATGTGAAAAATGACAGCCAAGTTCAATAATAAGAATATGTTGTTTGTGGTTCTACAGAAAATATTAAATTAAGCTAAAGATTTGACTTGGCTAGTTTTTACCTAAAAACAACATTAAAAAGCTATTAGCCAAATAAAAGATGAATATTATTAGTGAAAACTGCCAAAGTGAAATCTTTAGCTTAATTTAATATTTTCTGTAGAACTTGGCGCTCATTTAGATCTCAATACTTTTTTCGGCGAAGTCCACAAACAACATATTCTTATTATTGAACTTGGCTGTCATTTTTCACATTTATGTTTTTGGTGGGATTATATTTATATTTTAATGTTAGCCTGCTAGACAAGTACCTGCTGACGTAAAAAGATTTCTTTTGTAGTACGTATTTTAAACCGTTTTGGTGTGGATTATCAAAGTATTTAAAAAAATTAAGAAATTGCAAGATTTTGTTAGTAAAGTAAAAAAATCACTTCTTCATAATTGAAAAAAAATATATATGTTATGATGTAATATGTATGTATTTACTTACTGGGGAACTTCGTTCCGCCAAATTTCTCAATTTTGCTACAAAAATAGCGCGGTCGTTAATCGAAAAATACAACATTGCCTATATTATAAGTTGGACAAAGTTACATACTTAGAGTAGGTATACATTAGTACTCTAAGGTTAGATACATAATTATCTGTGCAAAATTTCATTAAAATCAGTCCTGCAGTTTTGGATAATAGCACGGACAAACATCGTGACATAAGGTTTTATGTAAATAATAAATAAATAAATAAATAAGCCTTTATTGCTGTAAGATTTGACTAAACATTACTTTTTAAAAATAAAATTGCTAACAATAGAGGTACGAAACTATAAATTAACTATACTAAAACGTATTCCCATCATTCTCCTCTTAACAGCCTGTCTTTCGACAAAGGCCTCCTCTAAGGATTTCCTTTTTTTTTTCTGTCCTTCGCTGTACGTGCTCCGCTCCTTGCTTCAAATCAACTTCCCATCGCTTTGGATCTCAGTGAGCATGTATTAAGCGTCGCTATGTCGCAGTTATTATCCCTTTATTTTTATCTATCGTTAGAGGGTGTTGGTCGTTTTCCCCCACGAGGACCAGTCGGCTTGGGGGAGGGTATAACTTTTTACTAGAGTGTATTTTTGCTTCTTTTGTTTTGTTGGATTTTCCGGTTGCCGAGAATTAGTTGTTAATGTTGCTTCTTTGTAGGGGCGTTAGTAAGAGAGTTAGATCTCATTCTCATCATGTCAAACGCGTTGATTCTATTGGCCTTAAAGGGTACAGAGGCTTGCTGTTTTTTAGGTTGAATGTCCGAAGAATGTGGTGAAGAAGAAGTTTCTCGTTTTCTTTTTTCGTTAGTTGTTTCATTTTCCTTCACTACTAGCTTATCATATTTCAAAAACGCTATTTTCCCCTTTTTCCTTTCTTCTATCAGTTCCGGCTGCAACGCCTTCCTTTTGGTCAGAACTTCTTTCGGATAGTCTTCAGTGACATATATCTCCTTAAGATGTTTTTTGTTTTTCATTATCTCATTCTTTTTCCACCCGTTAACGAAAGAACAGAAGACTGGCCTCGGTTTCTTACCTTCTATACTTTTTTTCCCTAATCGGTATAAATTGTTTATTGAATTTTCTTCGATATCAATATTTATGTCGCTTTTGAACGTTTTCGTTATCATATTCATTAATTCTAACGTTGATTTTTCTACTTCTTTCACGCCAAATATAATTATATTGTTATTTCTTTTTTCTCTTTTTAAATATTCTATTTCTTTCTCCTGAGTTTCTATTTTTAACTTTAAGCTTTTGTTTTCTTCTATTATCGAGATTAATTTTTCATCCAGTCTAGACATAATGTTATTTGTTATGGATTCAGTAATTTGCGCAGATTGCTGTTGCATTTCTAGTTTCATTTTATCGAACAAAAGTTGGAATTGTGTTTCCATTTTGCTATATTTACGTGGAACGGAACGTAATCTTAAAAAAACGATAGAATTTTTTAACACTGGCAACACTGACGTGTATGTCAGTATATAGTCGATATATCTGTGGCACGTTATCAATGGTTCACTAGAACTGTCAAAGTCGAAAAAAATATCAGTTGCGGAATAGTTTATGATCTACCTCCAAAACTTTGTTGATGTAATTTCTTCTTTGCTGCGGTTTTATGTCCAAATTACGCCTTCGTTGATATCTCCAGCCCTCACAAGCCTCCTTTTCGTTGTTGCACGCCACTATTTTGCAGTGTATGATGTTTATAACTATTTTATTTTAGTTTTTAGCGCGACCGCAATGACGTTGATGTTTACACTTCGAAGACCGGAACCGGAATCCCGGAACCGAGAAGGTTTTATGTATTAAAATAAAAAATAATAAAATTAAAATAAAAAAATAAAAATAAAAAATATATGTCTATATGTAAATATAAAAACACAACTTTACTTATGCTTATTAGCGCCATCTATGAATTGACCACAACTTTACACCAAGAAAAAAGTTAAGAGCCATCTGCTGTCGAATAGTCATAAACTAAGTCTGTTTTCACAATTTACCAACAGACATCGCTACTAAATAAACTCTATAATTTTAATTTTCTATTAAATTTTATTATTATTCTTAACATTTGGAGGGTGGTATTTTGTTTTCAATCCAAAATTCACAAAATACAATATCCATAATATAAAGAAAAACAAAATAAATAATTAAGGAATTGATTATTTTTTGTCTCTACATTTTTATCATTTTATTTTAATAAATTATTATTAATCGTTGTTGCAGTGAACATACCAAAATTCTGTAATATTTTTAAACTAGATATCAACCTATGGTTCCAAATTTCCAATTTTCCAAAGGTAAAACCGATAAACGTATGAACGGAAAAACCAGTTTACATTATTTCGTTGACATTTTCACAATACGTGGAGAACCCTAAAAATCGGCCAAGTGCGAGTCGGACTCGCGCACGATGGGTTCCGTACCATTGACTAGGTAAACAACAGTAGGTACATTGATATTAATATCGGGCAAAGGATCTTATGTTGCCTTGTCTTAAACCCGAATCCTTTAAGATTGCTTCGCTTTAAAGCTGACTACTACGGAATCAATAATTTTCTACGCAACGTTGACTGGAACATATCACTTCAGGGAAATAACATAGATGAAATAACTCAAAAAAAAATTTCTTAATCTCTATATATATAAAAATGAATCGCTAAATGTGTTGCTAAGCGCAAATCTCGAGAGCGGCTCAACCGATTACGGTAATTCTTTTTTTATAATGTTCCTTGAAGTACGAGGATGGTTCTTACGGAGAGATAAATTTAAAAAATTGCCTGAAAAAGTCTAAAAACAACACTTTTCTATATTCCCATACCAAAGATTCGTAATAATACTTAAAGTCAATTTGAACTTTAATACCATACCAAAAAGTTTAAGCGTTAGTGGAGAGGTTCCGGGAAGGATAAAATAAATTAATAAATAATATACTAATATATAAAGCTGAAGAGTTTGTTTGTTTGATTGTTTGTTTGTTTGTTTGTTTGTTTGTTTGTTTGTTTGTTTGTTTGTTTGTTTGTTTGAACGCGGTAATCTCTGGTTCTACTGGGCCGATTTGAAAAATTCTTTCAGTGTTAGATAGCCCATTTATCGAGGAAGGCTATAGGCTATGTATCATCACGCTAAGACCAATAGGAGCGGAGTCCACGCCGACGAAGTCGCGCGCAGAAGCTAGTAAATAATAATAAATTAAGTATTAAAAAGATTAAAAATTAAAGAATCGACTGTTAGGCGGTACGAAGTTCGCTGGGTCAGCTAGTTATTAATAAAGTTATATTTACATGATTTTGTACAAAAAAAAATCCACTGCACTGATAAATTTCCCGTATGGTATTCAAAACCCTTAATACGCGTAATAAATAACCAACTCCGAGCACATAGGCGGTAGATTCGGTACAGTAATCCCAGATACTACGATGAATTTTCTATTCTACTAAGGCGACATATATTATATATATACAAATGAATCCCTAAATACCTGTGGTCATACTTAAAAACATTACATAGTAATAACATACGGGATACCCCAACGTACTCACTTTAGGAGACAATTTATTTTCGCTGTGAAGCTGACGCCTGCGAAGATTTCAGACATTATTTTGAGAAATCAAACCCGCGACCGTCGGTGTTTAGGCGCCGCCCACACACACGCATCATTACACCAGTGGCCTGGGAACTTGTTCTCTTAGTAGTCTGTGGGCCTGGGTGTAAGATGTTCTTAATTATACAGGATGTCCCGCGACAAAGTGCAACCCCGAAAGGGGGTGAAACTAGACCATAAAAAACATAGAAAAAACTTTTTTTAAAAAATATTTTATTTCTTATTGACGAATTAAGATTTTTATATCTTACGTAGACTCTATGTACAAAAAATGATGATTTCTTCCAAAGTAGTGGGTCGATTACTTTAAAATAAAATAAAATATTACGCCACGTACTTGGCGGTAAGGATAAAATAAAAATTAGCTCGCAAAAAAGTGGCATTATGTCTTTAACTATGCTTCTTGTGAAAAAAAATCCATTTTTTATGACTGTTTTTTTCAATGATCTCTAATTTTCTCAGAATTATGCCCCCAATACCAGGAAATTTTATGATTTATTATTATTTCTTACCATATTGCCATGCAAATAAAAAAAAATTTACGCCTGTATCCCAAAAAACACGTACAAAAATCATCATTTTTTGTACAAAGAGGCTACGTAAGCTATATAAAAATCTCAATTCGTCAATAAAAAAAATAAAAAAATTTTTTTTAATTTTTTTCTGTTTTTTGGTGATAATTTATGGTCTAGTTTCACCACCTTTCGGGGTTGCACTTTATCGCGGGACACTCTGTATAAGTATTATTTATGTGTAGGTACATTTATTATTGCAAATAATAAATCTATCTCTTGACAACTGTTACCAAAAACTCAGATGTTAATTTGGAACAGATGACGACGTGACCATAATTGACCATATATTAAAAATTTATTTAAATAACTGAATTGAAACAGTCTGTAAGCGTTATATAGATATGCCTATGACTATATTATGCTGATTTTTTTTAAATTATTGTAACGTTCTTACAATTAAAAATGTCTATATTTTTATTGTCGTTGCGTGTTTCGAGGCCTCTTCTAATGACTGGTTTACACAGTGCGAGCTAGTGTACGAGTCAGCTGCCTTCCGAGTAGCTGCACTGCAGTAACTCTCACTGTGTGAACGGAACTTACGAGTATCTCGTACGTGCGAGTTGGTCAGTAGCTCGCATCCGAGTTACTTCAACATTTTTTGTTTTCACTCACCTGCTCGCCCGGCAGCAACTCGCACATAACAGTGGCTTGGCCATGGCTCGCATCGTTTGGACGCGTTCGGCAGTAGCTCGCCAGTACCAGCCGGACAATTGTGAGTGGAACCCGTGTTTTTTTTGTGTGTACTCGACATCGCGACTCGACTCGGACTGGGCAGTTAGCAGCTAGGTGTTGTGTAGACAGAAAGGCGAGCCGAGCTACTGGCGTACGAGTAGACAAACTGAGTAGCTGTCTACTCGCTAGACAGCAGCTCGCACTGTATAAACGATCCTTAAACGTACAATTCTGAACGATTGCACAATAAATCACTTTTAATTTTTTTTTAATATACCGTCAAAATCTTGATCGAAAATTGTTGCTATTCACCCCTTCTATATTATACAAACGGTCACTGTCACTGACGTCAGAATTTTGTTTATGCCTTTGCCCACTCTTTGCCATTGCATGATTGCCGCTGTTTATCTGTGGCAATACTGAGTTGAAACTTGAAGTGGAGTGGTTTGAGTTGATGGATTGAGATGCATTTTTCGGAACCTTTAAAATTATATTTTAAATAATTTAAGTGGAAATATTGTGTTTTGTACTATAATGTTGTTAGAGATTCTCAAATTGTTAAGAATTTTTTTTAGGTTTTATGTCATTGACGGCTATTTTTATAACCTAAATTAGTCATCTAGTGAAGATAAATGAAGAGGTGACAAACGTTCTCGGGATTTGCATTAGTATAAATATAATTTTACATCACTAATGCTACATTTAAGTACCTACTGCATTGTTCTGTGATGAATTACGGCGGTGATATTAACAGAGATTTTTTTGGTAAGTGAAATCCAATAAGTCACTATGTATTTGATTTGCTACAAAATTCTATGCAACTTGTACACGCCCACTTTCATACATTTATAAATATAATTTTTCTAATATTAACGTATCCTATACGTTATGTTTTAATTATAAAATATGTTTTATGTGAAATAAATGACATTTAAACATATTGACAAATATAATGTTTTACAAAACTAACTTCACATTCATTTTCATGTAAAAATTTATACTAATATTTATTTTAAAATTTCTAATAGTGTAGTATATTTTATGATATAAATAAAATCAAATATATATTAAAGTACTTCTTCCATTAGTGTATGTTGAGGGCAAGACATGAAAAAGAAAAATATAGATTTAATATATTGAAGAACACATGCACATTAAAAAATCAATAATAAACATTATTGTTTTCTAATGTTTACGCTAATTTCACTCATTTTAATGAAACAACTTTTTTGGATTTTGGATACATAAAGCTTAAAACAAGATTTGATGTATCAGGCGGTCACAAAACAAGATGACCCTGGCCTACATCCTCATTTCTCCAGACCGATAATTTTTGCCATTTTTTTTCTAATTGCACTTGTGTTTTTTTATCTAAATAACCAGTATTTTTTAAATTATTATGTCGGTAAGATCGAAGAATATTATTCATATTATTTTCATCAGTATGTAATTCATATTTAAATAAAATTTCCAAAAAACACGATTTATCAACAAACAAAAAAAAAAAACCGAGTACCCACTCTGGTACTCTGGTCACCCCGGTACTATTTCTCATTATGTTAGAAAATGTTAAGTACAATTATTGAAAGGTATGGTTAGGAATTAATAGGTAAGTATACATCCTTATCAATGTAATGTAAAATTTACATTTTTAACTTTGTGTATAAAACATATTCATTATGTAATTTCTAAAGCATAATTATCACAAATGTTATGATAACTCATTCCTTATTTATTGTTTCAACAGTAAAATGATCAAACAGCTATCATACAGCTATGATTAATCTTTGTTATCAAGTGATTTGAATAAAGGACTTTGATACTAAAAAAAAAGATATCATTTAATTATACTTTTACTATCTGTGCCGCACAACTGTAGTTACTAAATTTTTAACTGACTTCAAAAAAAAGGAGGAGGTCACTCGATTCGACCGTATATATGTTTTTTTATGTAAGTTCGGGGATAACTTCGTCGTTTATGAACCGATTTTGATCATTCTTTTTTTGTTGGAAAGGGGATATCCCAACTTAGGTACCATGATAAGGAAACCAGGATCTGATGATGGGATCTCAGTGAAATCGAGGGAAACCCTCGAAAATCGTAGTGGCGACTAGTGCGTTTGTTAATTTATTTATTATTTACTACTTGCCGATGCAATTGAGGTCAGTTTTTTTTTCGTTTGCTAGCAAACACAATTATTTAGTAGTTTTTTGTGTGAAAGAATGACAAATGTCCATTTTTTCATTAATCAGTATTCTTAAAGTTACATTATATTATTACAGAATTAGAAATATGTAATGTTAATTATGACTTATAATATAGGTACCTACAGCTCTTATTTTCCAATATTTGATTTTGGTTCATTTATATTTATTTGAATGAATCAACATATTGTAATATGTATGTTTTTTCATACAACTAGTTTGGCAAACAGGCATATACAGCCCACTACTCTAACTCTACTAATAATTTATAGACTACTTTTTTTTATACAACTAGGTCGGCAAACAAACATATGGCTCATCTGAAGGTAAACGATTACCGTTGCTTATAAAATGCCTGCAACACCAGAAGCATTGCAAACGCGTTGCCGACCCTATCCCCTATTCCCCCCGGGAGCTCTGGTCTCCTTACTCACCAACAGGAGTTGTGCACTTTCCTGCTGTGCCCTACCTCAGTTAAATTAATACTTACCGAGCGATAATTATTTAAATCTACACATTGACATTAACAGTAACGTTAACTATTCTTACACTGATGCAGGTCATAAGGTCTTACAATTAGCCAATTTTGTTCTAATAAAGACAAAACATTTGTTTAAAATATCTATTATTTCACTATAAATGCATATTAACATTTGATAATTAGCATTTTATTTGAATATGTTGTGCGTTTCTAAAACAAATAGTTTTTAATTAATTAAGTTATTCAGGTGATTTATTCATTTATATATGACAATACAATCATTTACATAGAGTAGCATTGACACTTTAATTGAAGGACATGTGAGAACATTGACAACTCTTGAAATACTAAGATTAATCTAACATTATGGCCTTGTTGAATTAATTTTATTAAATGACGGCAATTAATAAAAATAAAATTTAAATAAATACATACTTAGATAAATAAAACTTATTAAATAATCATATTATAATATAATCTTCAGAAAATGTACGATTTTTTGATGTTTATTGCTGTAGCATGACTCTAAGAACATATTTCTGATGTAAATGAATAATTAATGAGGCATTCTCTACTTTCTTGAGCATACAGTCATGTTAGAAACAATATCATTAATTGTAGAATGATGTCACACTAACAATTCTTATACATTTTTTTTAAAACTTTAGTAAGTGTTTGTTATTAATTATATTCTATGATTAATACTGATAATAATATTTTATTGCAGATATTCTATCGAAATTGTTCCAAGCTGAAAGTTCTGTTGCTGCTGTGATACAAAATCAGTTGGTAAGCATTACTTTTATCACATTATTTTATATTTTTCAAATAAATTACACCACTTACTACTTTATTTTCTACTTATAAAAAATTATCATTGAATTGGTATACTTAAATAACTTTTTCAATAATAATATTGCGGTTATATTTATATAGACAAATTTTTGTTGCAATTTGATATTTAGACATATTCGTAATTGATTATTTAAGAATTATCTGTGTCTTGTTTATCAGTGTGTAAAAAACGTATTTATTGTCATCCATAGACTAAATGACTTATTGGTGAAAGTCATAATAATTAAATTGTATTTAAATCTAACATTACTTACAATAAAGACTGTTTTTGTTTTACTTGGACAATATTGGTAGGTAAATAAAAAATCTTATAAAGACACTTGAAAAATCCAACAGTTGTTAGACGGGCTGATCTGATGGGCATTTCTTCATAATGCACGATTTTTGGAGAATTATTGTTACTTTGCCAAGAGACATCTTTACTTTTTTTTAAATAAAGACAGAATTCTCCATTCTCTTTCGGGCCAACATTTTCTATCATCACTAGCTCAGTGCGACTTTCGGAAAAAATATCAGCCCACACGTGAATAGAGCCTCCGCCGCCGTATGGAACTTTTTCTTCTATACAGGCTGGGTTATAGCGTTCTCCCGGTCTTCTGTACACTCTTTTACTCCCATCGTGCTTGTATAAACTGAATCTAGACTCGTCTGAAAATATAACCAGTCATTCTTTAATTCAAACATCAATATTATAGTCTGAGTGACTCTAATTCAATAGTCATTTTATACTAAAGTACCTGGTTGACCGAGCCTAGCTCGGTATTTTTTTTTTTGTTTTTTTCTCGGTATTTTTTTATATTTTATTTTTATTTAAATAAAAAATTAAGAGTGAAATTAGAAAAAAAAAGTAAAAAAAATAATAGATTGGAGACGGATTTGAACCGTGGTCTCATCGGTTGATCCAGCGACCGATGTTCCACCGAGCCATTATAACTTAATTGAGGATTGCGAAACTTACCTTCTTAATCTAACGATATTTTAGCCATTTTTTCATTCCCTAAAAACAGGGATAAAACGACATTTTCTAAAAATGAATCCCAGCTAGATCAATTTTTCGCCCCCGAAATCCCCTGTATACTAAATTTCACGAAAATCGTTGGAGCCGATTTCGACATTCAGATTCTATATATATATACAAGAATTGCTCGTTTAATAGTATTTTATACTAAATTGTAAGCATAAAGAGTACCTATACCCTTTTTCTGGTTTCTTTCAGTGACTCCATGTGGCACCCTTATGTCTAGATTTTTTGTATAGCCAGAATTTTTCAAATACTGACACTGCATTAGGTCCATAGAGGTAACAATTTTTTTCGCGACGAGTCGAATTTTTCCATTTTTTTAAAGTAAAACTTTAAAATGTACCTAATTTCTTTGTTGGATTCTCCCATTTTTGCGGACAGAAAAACAATTGAAGTGGCGGGAAACTATTTTGTACTTTTTAATTTCATTTTTAAAATGTCATCACTCATCATCATGGCATCAAACCAGCCAGTTACAAACAATACAACCAAAAAGATAAAAAATACGATGCTTTTTCCCCGACCGACCTAATTTTTTTATTACGTATAATAAGTAATATAGGTTTTAAATCACTTTACATCTCAGCAGAAATACTAAATCTTTAGTTGATTTTCTGTATTGTATTGTGTATTTATTTGGTAAAATCGAAAATTTGTTCGAAATTGTTTATTTTAGTAAACGTTTTTAACATCATATCAAAAATACCGACCGTTCCAGCGGGGATCGAACAGAATCAGATCGAGGTAAGCTATGAAAAATACAAACAAAATTTAAGTAAACAGTTCAGAAACCAGCAACACAACGATGACCAGCATAATTACAATAAAACCATTACAATTTTATTTTGTAACAAAGTGATTGTCATTTAAATAATATTTGCATTTCTAGTTACGAGTACTGTGCTAGTGTTTGTTATAGTGATTTTTGTCTTTAAAGTTCGTCATAAAGTCTGGAAGTATTTCTTTTAAATTATCACTAGTCAATTCTTAATACCTACAGTGCTTAAATTACAGCATAAATGTACAGCAGCCTGTGATGTTCGAGATATTGCCACGATATTGCATAATTTGTTTTTGTTTACTTGTTGTTTTCTAAATTTGTCTGTTAACTTAGTGAGAGAGTGCTGTGTGGTTACGGCAGTAAAGAATATAGCCATCCCGTCTCTTACCATGGGTATCGTAAGAGGCGACTAAGGGATAACACAGTTCCACTACCACCTTGGAACTTAAAAAGCCGAAGGATAGCAGCATAACCATCCAACTGCTGGCTTTGAAATACATACACAGGCCGAAAACGGGCAGTAGCGTCTTCGGTGCGACAAAGCCAGCCCTGCGGTTACCAACCCGCCTGCCCAGCGTGGTGACTATGGGCAACACACATATGAGTTCACACCATTTTTGGCGCGAGCTTGTGGAGGCCAATATCCATCTGTGGACTGCGATAGGCTAAAGTGAGTGAGAGAGTATTAGTATATGTATTTAATCCAAACATTAAAGGCTGATGCATACGTAACGTGTTTTTCCCCGTACGGGACGGGACGTGAAGGTTTGGAAATATCGTTTCATACAAAATGTATAGGACAGTGCATACGCAAAGGAATCACGTACGGGACGGGGCACATGATTTTGTATGAAACAAACTTCACGTCCCCGGCCCGTGCGGGAAAAAACACGTTATGAATGCATCGGCCTTAATTATGAAAGATTAGTGTATAATAAAATTATAGTTTAAAAAAACTAAAAAAAAACCCGCTTTAATAGCAATCGAACTAAAAAGTAGAAAATGCTACTTAATAATAATAAAAGCGTGTTGACTTTAACATAAAGTTATGAGATTATTGTATTGTCATCGGCCCTTGACCCCTCGGCTGCCCCATTTCAAAACCTAGTATGTCTCAAAAAATGAGAATTTGAGTTTTTTAGCTAAAACGTATTTCCCAGTAAGTGCCTACAACATGAAGAAACCCCTACGTCGATATCGTGCTTAGTTTATATTTTACAGCATACCCTAAACCTAGTAAGTGCAACGACTTCATGGACTTGACTTTTTCAAAACCTAGTAAGTCACAAAACCATTTCAAAAACCTAGTATGTCTCGCACACTTACTAGGTATTGAAATGGTAAAATACATATACTAGGTTTTGGGGTGGTCAAATAAAGATATTAAATATTTTTTAGGTTTAGTAAGTATTAAAAAAGTAAAGAGTTACTGGGTATTATTTCCATTTTAAAAAAAAATGATATTATCAAAAAGTTGGTGCCCATGATGCCAGAATCTCGAAGAGCCTTTTGGCATCATTTGCCAACTAATGATAAATCTATAGACCTGTCATTTATGGGCCAATTGGAGCAAAATGAATAATTAGGGTAAAAACGGAACCCTATTACTAAGACTTCGCTGGCCGTCCGTCCGTCCGTCCGTCCTTCCGTCTGTCACCAGGCTGTATCTCAAGAACGGCGATAGCCAGAGAGTTGAAATTTTCACAAACTATGTATTTCTGTTGCCACTATAACAACAAATACTAAAAACAAAATAAAATAAATATTTAAGGGGGGCTCCCATACAACAAAGCGTTTACATTAAAATATTCACAAAATACTTAATTGTGTATTTTTACTTTAATAATAAATAATAAAATTAAAATAAAAAAAATTGGGGGGCTCATACAACGAAAATGACGTTTGTGTCGATTTTTTCCCAATATTAAAATCAATGTACCTACTGGTGTTTACCTTTTTTTTTTAACGCTGGAAAATGCATTTACGCACTGACCCCGCCACCGCGCTGGGCAGCGGGAGTGTGGGGCTCCCGGCGGTGGTGCAATGCCGGACTACCCACTAAAAACCAGCGGTGCCCACCTCCGTCGCCCGTGCAGGAGTCCAAATTCCTCTGCAAACCCCAGCGGCGTTGCCTTTACGGACACTTCCCGTATAGGTGGCGCGCGGAGGCACTGCGCGCACCGACCCGGGCAGATTTGATGGTCGGCCAACCTCCTCCCTAGTCGACCGTCCTCTGCCTGGCGCTTAGGCTGCCCCGTACCGCCCGGGCAGTGCCAACGTAAGTCAAGAAAGACCGGGGTGGCGACGGCCCTGTACTCCCGCGGACCGAGGCCTCGGTACTAGGGAAAGCGCTTTCGCGCCGCCGGGGTGGACGGGCGAACCCACCCACCCCGTCCCCAGCGTGGGGGAAGGTAAAACCGACCTCCACGTCTTCGCGCCTTCACAGCGCCTGCTAAAAACCAGCGGTGCCCACCTCCGTCGCCCGTGCAGGAGTCCAAATTCCTCTGCAAACCCCAGCGGCGTTGCCCTTACGGACACTTCCCGTATAGGTGGCGCGCGGAGGCACTGCGCGCACCGACCCGGGCAGATTTGATGGTCGGCCAACCTCGTCCCTAGTCGACCGTCCTCTGCCTGGCGCTTAGGCTGCCCCGTACCGCCCGGGTAGTGCCAACGTAAGTCAAGAAAGACCGGGGTGGCGACGGCCCTGTACTCCCGCGGACCGAGGCCTCGGTACTAGGGAAAGCGCTTTCGCGCCGCCGGGGCGGACGGGCGAACCCACCCACCCCGTCCCCAGCGTGGGGAAAGTAAAACCGACCCCCACGTCTTCGCGCCTTCACAGCGCCTGCGCTCACGGGTCCACTCCGAGAAGCAGAGAAGTACCCGGAGCGCACCTACCCCCGCGCTTCCGCGCCATGTGGCGGGCCAACGAAGCCACCCACCCCGTCCTCTCCCCGCGCCGCGTCGCAGCGCCAAGCCCTTGCCGTCGGCAACCTACGTGCCACCCCGCACCGCGCACGACCTCCGAGCCGAAAGAAGAGCTTAACAGACCCCGCTCCCGGAGCGGGAGACGAGTCGGCAAGACCATAAGTCCGCAAGACCCGCTCCCGGTGATCCGAGACCGAGACCCGCTCCGCCCCGGGCCGAGACCCATCCCCGGAACCCGGAGTGATCCGGGTCCGAGACCCACCCCCGGAGTGAAAGACAAGTCCGCGAACCATAAGTCCGCGAGACCCGCTCCCCGGTGATCCGGGACCGACCCAGAGGCCCTTCCCTTACTTAGGAGCGTGCCCAACGGCCTCGACACTCCTATGCGCTTTCGCGCCTCCCTGGGGCGCGACCCAAAGGCCCCGGCACCCCAATGCGCTTACGCTCCCTCCCCGTCGGTCGTTAGCCGCGACGGGCAGCAGTACCGTTCCAACTGCTGCCCGTCCCGTTGCCCAGGGTGCACCACGAGGAGGTGACCGAGCTCTTGCTAGGTTTTGGTCTACAAAAATCGATACATTGTTGATCACGTTAACCATTTCAGAACACAGTGAGAGCTCTTACTAGGTTTTAAAGTTGTACAAGAAATTTAAATTTTAATAGATGTTTATTTTCAAAATTAGTAAGACTTATAAAACTTGTCCTAAATGGCTTAGCAAATTAATAAATATATCAAATAAAAGCTTTCATAGTAGCTTATTTACGAAACATCAATTCATCAACAGGTACTGAATAGTGCAGAAGGGCTAGCACAAAACATGTTTTTTTGGTCTCCTGTAAAATTTTGTCAATCACACTTACTAGGTTTTGAAATGGGGCAGCCGCCCTGTGCAAATTTCCAAGTTAATCAGAGTCCTAGAAGTAGGTGAAAATGAAGTTCAAAGATTCCGTTACATACATACATATACTTAAACATACAGGTCAAGCTAATAAAAGCGTGTTAAAAATACGATTGCAATAAGAACAGTAATCTTTAGACAAGAGTTATCCATGTTCAGCGGTTCAATTTCAAGTGACTCGATTTAAAATCTTATTTTTTTTTATCTGTCTTGTCGTTTTATTCTTTGATGTTGATTTAATTTTTTTCTTAAAAAAATATTTTATTATGAAGAATTTAAGGGAACTCTATACTTCTTCAAACCAAAATCCTAAAAAGTGACCTAGGAGAGCTGTGGCAATTTTTACTTTAAGGGACATATGCATATCTCGCTTAAAAAACATTTCATAGTTCTGACTTATTTGATTTTTCGGTAGCCCATTCCTTCCCTTTCAAAAACAATCATCAAAATGAATTAAAGTGTTATGGTTTCTGAGAATATCAACAATAATAAAGACTACTCTTTCTGTCACAACTCCTACAACCTAGGTAAGTTGTGACAACATTGTGTTATTTGGTTAATAAAAAATACTATTACATATTTTATTGAGGTAGTACATTAAGGGCGTTGCCTATCTGAATGACCTTGCGCATTTCAACTCGCTTGACATTTTCGGAATATTGAATTTGCAGAAGTATAAAAGTAGTTATTGCGTCCTTTCGCTCATTTATAAATATAAATAAGCAGTATTTGCACAAGCCAACAAGTAACAGTGTCCTATCACACAAATTTTAAAATTGTAGGATCAATTATTGTAATAATTTAATAAAAAATCGGCGCAGCAAATGACACAGGTTTCTCGTCCGACGGCTGATAGGCGAATGCGTCTCGTCCCCCGCGCGGGCGAAACATACACACGAAATTCAATACATATTACAGATTTCTCAAAAATTATCTATTTAATTGAAAAATCGGCAAACATTATTGAAGAGTATTGCATTATTCACAACTGTTTTAAGTTTCATGTTTAAGCGTTGAATAATAAGCGAGTGCATACGGATTTTAGACCGAGAAAATGATTCACGGAAAATTCATTTTCTTGTGATAAGGTACTTTTTTCGATATATCAGTTATACACGATTACAGATCTATTATCAAGCTAAAATATTGTCTTCAGAACTTTATTGTTTATTCAACGTTGAAAGCATACTATAAGCGATGTAAAAGCAGTAAATTCGGGCGGTAGCCCCTTAACGCTGAACCTAATAAAAAATATTTTTTTAATAATGCGACATGACTTTTAAAAATAAAATAAAAATGACAGAAATACAACATGCAATGAAGTAAGAAATCGTAGTTTTCTACACTGAAAGGTATTTTTTGTATAAACAATATTGAATCAGCCCTATTTGACGTCTCCCAAGTAACTGTGCCTTCCGCCTCGTGTATTTCACACTATACTCGTATGTCCTGTCTAAACGCCTTCATAGACGGTGCTGTTATGCTAGATCAGGGCCGGATCTACCATAGGGCTTATTGGGCTTAAGCCCAGGGCCCCGTGGATTCAAGGGGCCCCCAGCTAAGTCAAGTAAAAGTCAAAAATAGACGACAATGCGAAAGAATCAATAATTTTATTAAATTAAACAGATCGTATGGTTTGCAGCCCCGCGAATCCTATTAATCAAACCCATTCAATTCATTTAATTCAAGTCTACGTTCAGGTGTTGGTACTTCGAACTGACAGTTTAAATGTTCGGCTGCCATTTCACATTCTTCTCAATCATGGTCAAATTTGGTGGGCCCCTAATTAGTATTAGCCCAGGGCCCCTAATTAGCTTGCCGGGCGTATTCGCAGATCATTGACAGATATCTGCGATGCGGCCATGCCGAGAATCGGGTGGCGCCTGCGACGACGACAGGCAGTATACTGGTGGTCACCTGAGATAGCGGAACTTCGGGTGGCCAGCATGAGGGCCCGCAGGGCGTACGCAAGCTGTCTTAGGCCTCATTTTACGGAGACGCGGGGTGTCACGCGTCGCATGTGGCGTGGCGGCCCGCACTAAATTCAAATGTAGGGCGTTGGATGAGTGCGTTTACGGAGAAGCGATTTTACAAGCGTTCATTTTCATACATTTTGACACACGCGCGACGCCTCGCCACACGCAACGAGCAACGCCCCGCGTCTCCGTAAATGAGGCCGTAGACGTAACGGTGCAGATCCGGTCCTGGAAACGGAGCTGCAGAACGCCTATCGTTTGGTGAAGGAGGCGCTGCAGCTCGCCATCATCCGGGGAAAGGATGCGGCTTGGGAGGAACTGCTGACAGGCCTCAACCGAGACCCATGGGGGCGCCCATTTTGTGTAGCGCGAAACAAGCTTCGCGCACAGGGCACTCCTGTGACGGAAACGATGCCGTCGGATCTTCTCCAACGGATGGTATCGGAATTATTTCCACACTCTCCGGAGCACGTTCCCCCGGCAATGACGTCATCGTCCTCTTTAAGCGAGAACGACTCGTCTATCCCTCATCTTATTTCGGAGGGTGAGATTGATATGGCCCTGAATCGTCTCAAAGCCAAGAGGACGGCACCAGGGCCAGATGGTGTTCCGGGGCGTGTTCTAAGTATAGCCCTGGAACACATGAGAGGAGAGCTTCGGGGACTTTTTGACAAGTGCCTCACTATTGGAGAGTTCCTGAAGCCGTGGAAGACGGGCCGGTTGTGCCTGATACGCAAGGAGGGTCAACCTCCAGACTCTCCCTCTGCAGACAGGCCAATCGTGCTGCTGGACGAGACGGCCAAGTTGCTTGAGAAGATTCTCGCAAAACGTTTCGTCCGGCACCTCGACGAGTCAGGGCCGGGTTTGTCGTACGCGCAATTCGGGTTCCGGGCGAGCCGTTCTACCCTGGACGTCCTGAACGCCCTAAAGTCTCTCTCCGTGGAGGCGGTGGCCAGTGGAGACGTACTACTGGCCATCTCGTTGGATGTGGCGAACGCCTTCAAACGCATTCCCGTGGAGACAATATTGGAGGCACTAAAGTACTATAAAGTGCCTCCCTATCTCCAAAAGCTGTTGGAAGCGTACCTCTGTGAGAGAGAGATCCACTGGGAGGGGGGCGACGGTCGATTGTATCGACGTCGCGTTGAGTTCGACGTTCCACAGGGTTCCGTGCTTGGACCGACCCTTTGGAACGTCGGCTTCGACTGGCTGCTAGATGCTCAGAACAAGACCTTCCTGAGGAGACCCCAAAGGGTCATAGCGGTAAGAGCCATACGGGGATACCGTACGGTGTCGTGGGCGGCGGCGACGCTTATCGCGAGCGATCCGCCTTGGGAACTCCAGGTGGAGTTGCTCGCGGAATTATACAAGTACCGGTCGAGCCTCTAAGGTAGAGGGCTAATTTCAAGTGCGGACCGAATGTCTGAGACTGAGCCCTGATGTTCTATCAGGGCTCAGTCTCAGAGAGCCCTGATGAACTGGTGGAAAGAGGACATGTAGTCCCCAGCGGCAGGCTCTGCGACGGTGGACGCTATACGTCCCCATCTTAGTCGCTGGGTCAAAAGGCGGTACGGGGTGCTGACCTTTCGGCTAACGCAGCTACTTACCGGTCACGGATGCTTCGGTAAGTACCTGCATCAAATCGCAAGGAGGAAAGCTACCCCTGTTTGTCATGAGCAGCGCTCTTATAGATACGGCGCGCCACACTCTAGATCTAGAGGGATGCACCGCTTGGGGACCCCACCCAGATAGCATGTAAACTTGGGGCAAGTTTGATAGTCTTTGATTTTAAATTGCTGCGTCAAATATGACGAGGCAATTTTGTGACAATATAGCTGCAATATTGTTAAGTTAAATGTGAAGTTTCAAGTTTGCGACAACATTGCTGGAATATTGTTATGACAAAGATGATGTTTCAAGTTTGTGACAATATTGCTGGAATATTGTTATGACAAAGATGATGTTTCAAGTTTGTGACAATATTGCTGGAATATTGTTATAACAAAGATGATGTTTCAAGTTTCAATCTAGAGAATCCTGAATCGCGCTATCAATGTTTTTAAGCTCAGTATATAATTATATACAGTTATCAGGAGAGTCTAGTAGAGAGTACGTTTCTACACAGTGGAGCAGCAATCGTCGCGGAGGGTTGTTCTAAATTGCGCACGTGCATCAATCACTGATAATAATAACTACTAGTGATAATAAATAATAGAAAGTACTTATAAGCGATAAACGCTTTTTTATCAAGTTTGAATTTCCTTTGAAAAAACAAACTTCATGCAAGTTTGTCACCGTGAAACTAGCAAGTTTGATTTAAACTTGCTGCAAGTTTATAAAGTTGCCATGGCAAACTTGAAGCAAGCCTTCATTTTTGATGTATCAAACTTGTTGCAAGTCTGAAACACGTTTATATATTTTGTTATCTGGGCAGCGTCAGGCCCTAGTGGCTATTGTAGGCAGAGATCTATCGTTGTCGAGCATCGTCCGCTCCATGCTCGGCAGCGAGAGGTGCTGGTTGGCCGAGGCCTCCTTCTGTGGAGAGGTCATGACGCTGAAGGAGGCTGCGGAGCGTGAGCGCGAAGCGGACGCCCATGTTGATGCGTTACGCAGGAGGCAAGACCGGCGGGAAGGAGACGCCGCCATGCACTCCTTCACCCTACGCAGCAGAGCTGATGTCCTTATCCCTTCTCTCTATAAGCGAAGGCGGCCTGCACAGGCGGGCCTACCGTCGGGGCGTAACGGTGCATGCGTTAATGATCCTGTGGCGCCCCGTTGAGGGCACCGCTGGGTTTTAGTGGGTAGTCTGTGCGCTTTTTTGACCGCACCAGGAGCCCCACACTCTCGTCGCCTCCAGGCTAGTGCGAAAATGCATTTCCAGCAACAACAAAAAAGGGCCCCTAATTAATATTAGCCCAGGGCCCCCTGATCTCACGGTCCGGCCCCGTGCTAGATGATGATATGCTAAGGGTTCCACCACCACCACCACTTCAGCCTATCACAGTCCACTGTTGGACATAGGCCTCCACAACTTCGCGCCCGACATTATGACGCGAACTCATGTGTTTTGCCCATAGTCACCACGCTGGGCAGGCGGGTTGGTGACCGCAGGGCTGGCTTTGTCGCACCGAAGACGCTGCTGCCCATCTTCGGCCTGTGTATTTCAAAGCCAGCATGGATGGTTATCCCGCCATCCGTCGGCTTTTTAAGTTCCAAGGTGGTAGTGGAACTGCGTTATCCCTTAGTCGCCTCTTACGACACCCATGAGAAGAGAGGGGGTGGCTACATTCTTTAGTGCCGTAACCACACAGCACAGGGTTCATACTGCCTTAAAAAAAGTAGTTAATAACTAATCTGTAGGTAATAAAGACCTTAACGCAATAGAAAATATGCAAAAAAAGCTTAAATTATATTATCACGGTGTATATAAATGAAAGACATTCCTAGCAATTCTGCGTAAATTAAAAGGAAACAAAAAAAAAATTGTGTGACGTGAATACGAGTATGAGGAAGCTAAATATAATATATTTGTTTCTTATTCCTTTCACCTACTGAAATAAGCAGATACTGGTGTACCTTACCCTTTTAATTGCTATTTTTGCATATATACATACCTTGTTGTATTCAACTCACGTTGGAGTATTATAGTAGCCCAAGTTTTTTTTTATAATCAGTATTATTGTATTTTAATTATATACGTATATTTTTGAAGAGAAACTTCTTTAGGCGCATGAGGGTTAAAATTTGAGGCACCGGTAATGTGGCAGCGTCAGGGACGGTCAGTACTTGGATGGGTGACCGCCTGGGAACACCGCGTGACCTTGGCGTTTTGGTTTTTTTTTTTTTTTGTATTTTTTTTTTGTATTTTAAATTCGTTTTTTTAAAATTAGTTTTTAATTAGTTCGTTTTTTATAAGTTTGACGAAGAAGTTTCACTTCTGACATGTGTACTTTGTACGCACGCAATTATTATTATTTTTTTTGTTTATTTTTATATGTAAAAATAAAAAAAAACTCATCAGAAAAAATATATATTATAAAAAGTACAGTAATACCTCGCTTTACGCGAAGGATGCGTTCCGATCAAATTCGCGCTAAGCGAAATACGCGTATAACGAGGTCAATGAAATAACAAGCAAAATTCATTACAAATTTACTTTTATTGCCTATAAGCTTACAAAGAAAAACGAAATAAATAAACATAATTTTTTAAATAAATAAAAAATTATTTTTAATTTTCCGAGAAATAATCATCAACTTTTTTTTGAGTAGAATTTTTCTTGCGCTCAAGTAATTTGTTTTCTAAAATAGCAAGTCTCGTACGAGTAATTTTCTGCGCGCTAGTAGGCGTCCCATATTCACTAGAACGCATTATTTTATCACGTTTTGTCACAATAATTGTACGTATAGTAGGCTCTAAGAGGCCCAAACTCTAGTCAAACTTCTATAGCTTTGCCTCTGATCTCCATCTTTTTTAAAAATTTTATCTTCATCTCCAAATTTAAACTTTTACGTTCTTTTTTACTAGTAGTCGTAGACATTATTTTGAATAATAAATGTATTTAAACTAATTATTTATTAACTAACCAATCAATGTGTTCGCGTAAAGCGAGGTCAATTAGCGCGAATTTTGAAAACCGCGTTATAACGAAATCGCGCAAAGCGAGGTCGCGTAAACCGAGGTATTACTGTATACATATTTAAAGAGAAACGTGGAGCGGGAAATACATAATATTCGGTAGTTGTACGTATTACACTCTATTGATAATTTTAGATACTTCGGCTTATGGTTATCGGCAGCTTATTAACTCTATAATTTTTAAGTAATTTTCTTTAAAATTAAAAAAAAAATTCAATTGCGCTCGAATATTTCAACATTTTTTTTGCAACTTTTTGACTCGCTTAATTTTTTACGTCACGTTCAAATCGTCAGATTATTATTTAAAGTAATTTTGTTTTCTGCATGTAATGAACTTATTTTCTTTAAATCTGAGGCGCCCCACTTGTTTTGTAGATCGATTTTTTTTTTTTACTAATTTAACCGACTGCTCTGAACGTACACCACTATATTGAGGGATAAAGACTGGGTAAAAGTATCTAACAGAGTACAAGGATTCTCCCCTCATATACCTACATATAAACTGATGCGCCGGAGTCACATCAGAAATCCCCGCTTGGGCTCCCCTATGATTAATAGAGGGATATAGAATAGGCCATTATGACCTGATTATCCTCAATTAATAAACTACAACTTTAAATTAACATTTACGATTGAAAATATCTCATAGATATAGTGGAATTTGATGATAAAAATATATCATAAACTTATATGTCGGATACTGTCATTCGTCAAATAGCTCAACCACAACCGGTGAAACAAACCCTATAAGTTACAAACTACGTTATTGCCCTATGATAATGACGTCAATGAACTTTAACTGCAACTTGGAGCCCTTCGTTGAGGAATGCGACAATCGGTACAGTCATTCGTATTTTGGTCAAGCAAGTCGCACCGTGACGTCTAGCAAGTGATGCAAACGAGTGACTGGTGGTTGCGAGTCGTTCGACGTAAACTGGCGATGGCGAGTCAGTTTCAGAGCTCACCTCGCTCATTGGCGTCCGCACCGCCGCTAGTGGCCACCACTCGCGTTTGCCCATCGGCAAGCATAAGACGATACGCGAAAGTTGACACGCGTATTTAATTTTTTCTTTAGTCGTACGCAAAACCCTTTTCGAAAGGAATCGATATCCTTTCTTACTGATTTATGTAAGTACTACTGTATTTTTTTAACGATAATTTGTTATAATCAATTCATTGATTGAATTATAACGTTTAAATCGAGTTTAAACTACTGAAGTCGATATTTACGGATCGTATAATTTAATCAAATATTATAATATAATAAACTACGGTCTGTTACGATCAAATAAATCAATTCACCGTATCATTAATTGATGTGTAACTCTAATATAATAACAAACAACAACCATATTGTATTTTCCGAGTTTATTAATGAAAAAAAAACTACACTAGTATTGAATTTATTGGAAGTTGAATTAAATTTCATTATATAATTTTATATTTATATTTTGTTTTTGTTATTTACTTCCTTTATAATCTATATATTTAAATTAGTTCCTTAAACTTTTTACATATCATATTCTGAAAAACAAACCTAGCTATTATTTAGTTCAAGAACTTTATTATAAAAAGCCTTGTATATTTTTTATCTTTGCAATCAAAAATATTTGTTCCATACTTAATTATATTTTTAAAACTTTATGTTTATTGTTACACACAACTTCCTCCCTTTAAACGTGTTTTATAAAACGAAGGTTTTTCCGAATGAGCAAGATACCGGTAATATGTAATGGTGTACTAGAACTAGATCGTTCTTTGAGTTACTCGCTATTTTGTAACACTATTGACGCATGTTTAATTACAAATGTTTTCTAAATATGTATGTGTTTTTTCTCTTGTAGATTCATGAATTGTTCATTCGACACATTACATAACGAAACGGAGTTTCTTAATTAGACATCGTCGTCGCACAGTCATGGATTGTATTGACGATTGAGCAACCCCTACGTTATCGTTAATATGTTCGATCGTATTTATGACAGTTCGACTCCTACATGAAGTTGACAGTGTTGCAAATATTGTGCTTTAGAAGTGATAAATGTATTTGTACGACTTTTTATAAGACAATTAATGTATTAATATTAATAAATTATTAAAAAGAATCTCACACAGTTAAATGTTTTTATACGCTTCGTTAAAGTTACACAAAATATTTTTTCAAAAACCGAAGTTAATAAAAAGTGTGTGTCCTACACGCGACTTGAGCTTACTCCTTGTAAGCGATTGCCATGATATGTAAATATTGAAAAGTTCTATTAAAAATCAAATTGTAATTACAGTGGACCCGCGGTAATCGGACAAACGTTTTGCAGGGCAGTGTCGGATTACCGAATTTGTCGGATTATAGAGTACCCTGCCTAAGACCCCCTATAGTCCGGATTTTTTTAAAAAGAGTACCTTGTAATCCGACAAATTACAGGTTCAATGATAGGATTATATATGTATTCAGGAGTAAAAATGATACTTTCATTATGTATGTCTTTAGTAAATTAAACAACTCAATAGAGAGCTTACGTTTTGTTACGTTAACGTTTATACTAACGTCATTAATGCTATAGAACTTACAAAAAATATGCAATAACTTTACATTAGGAAATAATTGTGTACAAACAAATGAATACCCTACGCGTCGAGCACAATAGTACCTACTAGTGCGTACAAGTTATAACTCGTTCAATCATGCATTAGCAAAATATTCAAACAGACCATGTCGGATTACAGGGGCTGCCCGATTAGCCGGGGGCCGGATTACCGGGGGTCCACTGTAATTAAAATAATAAAAATTTAAAATCATAACAATAATTGACGCTTGTTATCCGTGTTGATACAATAAATCCCTATTATACAAATATCTTACACTAGTTTCTGTGCGCGAATTCGTCCGCGTGGAATAGGACCAATTCTGTCATACATGATTTATGCGAAACTTTAACCGTTTACGCAGCGGAAGCTCTCAAAAAGAAAAAAAAAACACGATTTTGAAACATTCTTCATTGGTGCTACGCTTCTATTGGTCTTAGCGTGATGATTTATAGCCTATAGCCTTCCTCGATAAATGGGCTATCTAACACTGAAAGAATTATTCAAATCGGACCAGTAGATCCTGAGATTAGCGCGTTCAAACAAACAAACTCTTCAGCTTTATTATATTACTAGCGCGCGCGACTTCGTCGGCGTGGACTCCGCTCCTATTGGTCTTAGCGTGATGATTTATAGCCTATAGCCTTCCTCGATAAATAGGCTATCTAACACTGAAATAATTTTTCAAATCGGACCAGTAGATCCTGAGATTAGCGCGTTCAAACAAACAAACAAACAAACTCTTTAGCTTTATTATATTAGTATAGATTTATCTTACACTAGCTTCTGCGCGCGACTTCGTCGGCGTGAACTCCGCTCCTATTGGTCTTAGCGTGACGATACATAGCCTATAGCCTTCCTCGATAAATGGGCTATCTAACAGTGAAAAAATTTTTCAAATCGGCCCAGTAGTTTCAGAGATTACCGCGTTCAAACAAACAAACAAACTCTTCAGCTTTATATATTAGTATAGATAAACAGCTCTAATAAGCTCACTCTCAGCGTCACTGAGAATCAGCTTCAGTTGTTTCATACGATTTCACGCCCTATATTTTTTCACTAGCTTCTGCGCGCGACTTCGTCGGCGTGGACTCCGCTCCTATTGGTCTTAGCGTGATGATACATAGCCTATAACCTTCCTCGATAAATGGGCTATCTAACACTGTAAGAATTTTTCAAATCGGGACAGTAGTTCCAGAGATTACCGCGTTCAAACAAACAAACAAATAAACTCTTCAGCTTTATATATTAGTATAGATACCAGGGCTAAATCGTTTCTTAAGGAGTAAACTCCCAAAAAAACTTAAACTTTTGGAACTTTTAAACAACACAAGTTTTAGTTTATGTCGTGCGTTGAATTGGTTAAGGTATAACTTTTATGTAATATTTAAATATTCGTCTACATAAAATAATAAATATTCAATCTTCTACTTATATATCGTATATACATACATATATATATATATATATATATGTGGTATAATTGTGTCTCGGAAATACTACATTGATGATTAAATTTGCATAATTCTTGCCATAGTTTGCTCGAGTCGACGTCTATTCATGCTTTTATACTCTGCGGCCTCATTTAGTGAGAGGCTTTTCTTTACTAAGAAACAGTATGAAGTTTAAAAATAAAAAATCGCGTTGGTTACATTTTTCATTGTTAATAATCTTCCTTCGATATAAAGCTTTATGTGAATTTTTATTACAACAGTTTTTATAAAACAAACAGTAGTGCGCAAATCATTAATAATTAATTATTAAAATAATGAAAAACTAAAATAAATGACGTTATAATATAAAATGTGGTTGAACTTCTAACTCGTGAACTCTTAACTATGTAACGTAAGTGAATTTTTTTTTTTTTTTTCAATAAATAATTATTCTGAACTAAGCAGATTTTATGTCTTAAAATTTTGAAGACTAGTAAATGTAGTAATATTTTGTTGAACTCAGGTTGTTTACAAACATATTTAATGTCATTAATTGTGTATCAATCAAATTAAGTTGCTTCCGTTCGTGATTAGTGAGTAATAATAATAATTCTCTTAAAAAATCGCTTATAATAAGCAGTTTGTCTCAAAAGTCTTGTGTACTCAATAAATAATCTATACAAATAAATAAAATTGGAGTGTCTGTTTGTAATATTAAAATAACCGCTTTTTACTAAATGCATAATTATGTATGTGTATGTTACTGTAAAAGCTCAAACTACGGTAAATCCTAAGATTTCAGAGTAAGTCTTAGGATTTACCGACATGAGTTGGTAAATGTAAGGATTTATGAACATAGGAAATTTTTTTCGGGAATTTACTATTAGAATTTAGTACATGCTAGGTTTTACCACTGACAGTTAGTAAAAGTTGGTTTTGGGAATAAAACAAAAGATTAATTCTTATTCATTTATTTCAGTCAAAAACTTAAATTGGTAAGTCTTTAGATTAAGATCTGTAGACCGTTTATCGGCCTAATTTCGTTACAAAAAAATAAAAATAAAATAACCCTAACTTATCTAACTTCAAAATTAGACCGTTTATGGGCATAATTTCGTTACAAAAAAAAACCTAACCTATCTAACTTCAAAATTAAACCGACGCGGGTCTTTTAATATAAAGACTAGCCACGTTATAACATTGTCTTTTTCAACATTTACCGTGCCTTTAATGTAAATCCTAAGACTTACCAAGTGAATGGTGGTAAAAGTGCAAATCGCAAAATCGTTCGGGCTTATTCCATTAAGAGTTGGTAAATCTTAGGTTTTACTCTTAAATCTTAGGATTTACCGTAATTCGTGCATTTACAGTAACATATGACACGTTACATATACCAAAATAACATTTTTTTACAATTTTCGTCCGTCTGTCTGTCTGTTGTGGCTAATCTCTGAAACGGCTGGACCGATTTTGACGGGACTTTTACTGGCAGATAGCTGATGTAAAAAGGAGTAACTTAGGCTACTTTTATATTAGAAATTTCTTTATTTTATAACTGCGAACTGAACAATGACTTTTTTGTTACATTTCACGCGGACGAAGTCGCGAGCACATCTAGTTGTTTATAAGAATTATTCAAATTTCAGTCAAAACAAACATTAAAAATATGTTAAAAAGCTCTGTCTTTATTTAATATATTATTCGACCCCGCTAGTTAACTCATAGTCAAGGAGAAATAATTTTGATATTAATTAATATTGGCAAAAAATACAAATTAATAACGCTATTTTACAAAAGGAAACCCATTTAATTCCGAGTAGAAAAATTCTCAGATCTACATCTTTTCATCATTATCATCATTTTTTTGTTTGTTTGTATTGAATAGGCTCCAAAAGTACCTACTGGACCGATTTTCATGATTTTTTCACTAATAGAAAGGTACATTATTAGGAAGTAACATAGGCTATATTTTATTTCTTAAAAATATAGACATGTGCAAAAAAATGGGTTGTGTTCACCAAGGTGTAAAAAATCGTCTCAAATATTTCTTTCCTTCGCGTGCGCTACTTAAATGCTTAAAGATAAGAGAAAATGATGTATACATATAAATGATGTATATATGATGACTGAATTATAGGACTAAAAAAAGATCTATAAAAAAGTTCACAAAATTACTTATTTTACCCGAGCAAAGCCGGGGCGGCCTGCTAGTTCATAATATAATAGATTAAATTTACCATAAATAAAGAAGTTGAAGTAATTTGATGTTTTTTTTTTCTTAATAGGAGAACAAACGTGAATGTCACACTAGGCTTAATAAATATAATGCAAGGTTGTGCAAAACCTATCTAAATTGTTATTCGCAAAAACTGAGAAGCGTAAAGAAAGCAGAAGAAGGCTTAAATACTCAGGCAGAATATAACAAACAAGAGCTATTTAAAATTATTGTGTTTGCTCGCAAACTAAAAAAAAATCGACATTAATTTACATCGACAAGTATCTAATAATAGAACTAGTCTAGTCGAAAAGTTGAAAATGGTCGAAAATAGAGAGACTGCTCTTAAAATTATGTGTGATAGCTAATTGGAGCCGGAATGACGCCTAGAAAAATGTGCCAAAAGCGTGTATTGGACATAAAAAATAAAGATAAAAAAATTGGCATTTCGTTTTTTGTCAATATTTCATAAACTAGGTAAGTATTAATATTTAAGACATTTCAAAAAAAAAAAAAAATTCTGAAAAAGTAGGAAGTTTCCAATAAAAAAAAAACTCCATCTCCATTATTTATAATTTTAATTTAATGCTGAAAATGGGTCTCCGCGTGACATCCTTAGGTTGCGCGCTCGGCGTTAAAAGCTAGTACGACACGTTGATTAACTTATTTAAAATAAGTATTGAATATTATTGAAGTGAAACTTATTTAGGCGCATGAGGGGTAAAATTTGAGAGAATGGTAACGCGGCAGCGTCATGACCGTCAGTACTTGTATGGGTGACCGCCTGGGAACATCACGACGATGGCTTTTTGTTTTTTTTTTCAACTACTTTTTTTTGTATTTTAAATTAGTTTTTTTTATATTAGTTTTAATTCCCAAAACCTTGTCAAACACAACCAGGAGTACAAATAAAACCAGTACTAGAGATGCTGCAATATTGGATTGTTTAATACTTACACAAATGTATGCTAACGCGATTTAATCTACTACTAGCGCCATCTAGTCGTAGACGTGGTAAACCTCAAACAAAAAACTTAAACAAAAAAAACTTAAATGCATAATTGTAAGTTGCAGCGTTAATGATTAGTTTTTTTTTTTTTAAATTAGTTTGCCAAAGAAGTTTCACTTCTGACATGAGTACCAACTTTGTACGCACGCAATTTTTTTTTATATTGAACACTATAACTGAAGGGTACAGGGGCAAAACTAGGAATGTCATTAAAATCCAAAAAGTTTATGTTTGATGGCAATATTTTCATTTTTCCGCGTATTTTTATTTGGCATTATACAAAAAGCGTAAAAACAAGTTTAATCAGATGTATTACTTAAGTCTCAAAACTGTATACAGGAACAAAACAGGGAAGGTCCATAGTGTAAAGGAACGTAAGAAGGAATGTCCATAGTGTAAAGGAACGTAAGAAGGAATGTCCAAGCTAAAATATGGGCCTTACTAATCTAAAAAATTGCGTGCGTACAAAGTACACATGTCAGAAGTGAAAATTCTTTGGCAAACTAATTGAAAAAGTAGGCGGCATCATAATTAAAAAACTAATTGAAAAAAAAACAACGTCACGAGGTGTTCCCAGGCGGTCACCCATCCAAGTAGTGACGCTTGACGCGTTGCCTTTCTTTCAAATTTTACCCTCATGCGCCTAATGAGGTTTCACTTAAAAAACCCACATGGAAGTTCCATACCAGTGGTATGATTTGCCGAGAGTTAGTCGCTAAAGACCCAAACCCTTTGAGGTGATTGAGGTAGGAATAGGCGAGCTAAACAAAAAATTTTCAGATTTTTTTTCCAAAAGCAATGTCTGAAAAAATGCTTACTTCCTGTGCAGTCCCGAAGAGAAATAATGTGTGTAAGAGAACACCCTAGAGTTATTTTACACAGAAGTAATTATAATGGTATATGTATATGGGAGATATCACACATAGTTGCAAAAAAGGGAACTGGATAAGACACATCAAATGGATTTGAATTGCCAGAATTTTCCTATTAATTTTTTTACCTATATTAAAAAGATTATGTTCTGAGGGAGCTCAATCCTACTTTGAAGGCATTCCTCATGTATAATTAGTAAAAAATATTTAGTTGGACATTCCTTGTATGGGACACAGTGGACATTACCAATTTTTGTATGTTTCAAAAGTGAATTACTTTAATTATCTCTATATATATAAAAATGGATCGCTAAATGTGTTGCTAAGCGCAAAAATCTCGAGAGCTGCTAAACCGATTTCGCTAATTATTTTTTTATAACATTCCTTGAAGTACGAGGATGGTTGTTACGGAGAGAAAAATTTAAAAAATTGCCTGAAAAAGTCTTAAAACATCACTTTTCTATATTCCCATACAAAAGTTAAGACAGGACAACGTCTGTCGGGTCAGCTAGTTTAATTATAAAAAAATACATATTTTCATTTCAATATTTTATGTTCCTAAAAATATCACTTTATAAGGTAAACTAAAGTTCCTATTAGTAGTTTATAATTTTAAGTGATACTTAAGAATATTTTTGACTGAAAAATTAAAATGTTAATTACATAACTTTTTGTTTTTGTGACATTTCTTGTTTTGCCCCTGTACCCTTCAACTATTCCCGTTGGAAATTTTACTTAAAGTTAATTTTTTAACAAGTTAAACGATTGTAAACTAACAAAATTTTCTCGAATTTCCGTCTCAATTGTAAATAATAAAAAAATTTTTTTAAAAATTGTCGTAAATTTTTTTCGCTTCGTAGAGCCTTTCTTATACACTAGCTTCTGCGCGCGACTTCGTCGGCGTGGACTCCGCTCCTATTGGTCTTAGCGTGATGACACATAGCCTATAGCCTTCCTCGATAAATGGGATATCTAACACTGAAAGAAGTTTTCAAATCGGCCCAGTAGTTGCAGAGATTATCGCGTTCAAACAAACAAACAAACAAACAAACAAACAAACTCTTCAGCTTTATATATTAGTATAGATTATAAATAATTTACAAGTTCACGCTATAAAAGTTAAAAAAATATTCATACTATGTTTATAGTCATTTTTGTACTTGAACAAAAACTGGTGATTTTTTCAAAAAATGATGATTTTTTTCTGGACCTAAATGTATGTGTCGTATTCGCTTTTTACGCCGCGCGCGCAACCTAAAAATGTCACGCGGAGACCCATTTTCAGCATTAAATTAAAATTATAAATAATGGAGAGAGTTCCGGGAGCTGAGAGTTTTTTAATTGGAAATTTACTCCACTTTCAGAATCTTTTTTTGAAATGTCTTAAATATTAATACTTACCTAGTTTATGAAATATTGACAAAAAACGAAATGCCAATTTTTTTATCTTTATTTTTTATGTCCAATACACGCTTTTGGCACATTTTTCTAGGCGTCATTCCGGCTCCAATTAGCTATCACACATAACATAATTTTAAGAGCAGTCTCTCTATTTTCGACCATTTTCAACTTGTCGACTAAACGTAGTCTATACTAATATATAAAGCTGAAGAGTTTGTTTGATTGTTTGTTTGTTTGTTTGTTTGTTTGTTTGAACGCGGTAATCTCTGGTTCTACCGGGCCGATTTGAAAAATTCTTTCAGTGTTAGATAGCCCATTTATCGAGGAAGGCTATAGGCTATGTATCATCACGCTAAGACCAATAGGAGCGGAGTCCACGCCGACGAAGTCGCGCGCAGAAGCTAGTATTTGATAAAATAGCTAGTCAATCAAATACGCATTGTTAAGGATAACTTAAAAATACTCGTCAGATCTCGATCAAAATGTACGAGTAAATGGAACCACCTGACAAGTACCAGCTTTCGATTTTAAAAAAATCATCAAAATCGGTATAACCAGTAAAAAGTTATGAGATAACACACGATAAAAAATACAGTCTAATTGAGAACCTTTTTTTAAGTCGGTTAAAAATGTTAAATATCTTAAAATATTCATTGGTATTAGTACTTTGATGATACGGAACATTTTACAGCAAATTTTCCTTTTACGAAACCATGATATTGTAACTGTTGCCTGTGAATAAACACTACGACCTTGCACAAACATTAATATTTTTCTTTCTAAAACTTAAGATTGATGAAATAATTTTCAGGTGTAATATTAAATGTGATGCTCTGGTTAGTGTTCGCCTGCAGCAATAGCGTGTAATTATATTTCAAGGAATAAATAAATAAATAACTATTCGTATTTTGAAGCACGTAACACATGTAACGCAATGTTTGAGAACGTTCTATGGGATGGACGTCGCGTAGTGGGGTGCGACACTGTGGCAGTAGGTCAGTGGTTCCGCAGGGCACAGGCACGAGCAAGTGGCGCTGTGTGCGTGTGCTCTGGCGCAACGTCCTTACGTAAAGCGTGCGCGCCACACCGCGGCTCTGCGCCCGCGCAAACCGCACTAGACTGCTGCAGTGAAAGTTATGGCTTCAGAGGCGAGTTGACGCGAAATACTGTCACCTGTTCTTTAAACACCGCGGTTTTACGAAAAATGACGCGATAATAGCGACCTCATTGTATAATTAATCGAACACAGGCGTTTCATTTGATGATAAGCGTTAAACAGTAATCGATCATTTATCGATAGTGTTAAAATTTCTTATATCTGTTACGCTCAAAGATCGAAAACGCTCATTGAGCGGAAAAATAGCTCACAACGCGATGTGGTCACAATAAAACATCCACATAGCGAAATTCGTGTTATGGCTCTAATGAAAACGCGCATGACGCGTTGTGGCAATCAAAGAAAGACCAAATAGCGAAATTCGTGTCGTGGCTTACATGCTATTTGATCTCAACGCGTTGTGGCAATGAAGAAAAGCCAAGACGCGTATGGAATAGGTACTATTTGGTTACAACGCACACTACTTTCCGATATAGATCCTACTAGGCCTAGGCTGGAAACGTTTTGGTAGATATCCTTAAGAAATATTTTTCATCTTATAAAATCACGGCATAACGTGTTTCTCATTATCAAATATATTAAGTATATAATTATATAAATTAAAATTAAACGATATTTATTATTTATTGAGATTACTTTATATTTAAAAAAATCAATGTATTAAGTAATAAATCACTAAACACAAAATATTCATATCATTTGTAAATTACTCATAATTCACATAAAATGGGAGGATGATCTTTCACATCATACTCATACTCATACTCATATTTTTTCATGACAATTAAAATTCTTTCAAGAAATAAAAATATTTAACACAAATGTTTATTGATCACCAATAAACAACAACAATGTACCTATATTAGAAATAACTTTAATTGTGAAAAATAATAAAACGTCGTGATATGGTTAACACAATGAATGCTCAGAACGCGTCATGGCTTTTCTTCATGGCCACAACCCGTTGAGATCGAATAGCATGTAAGCCACGACACGAATTTCGCTATTTGGTCTTTCTTTGATTGCCACAACGCCGTCGTGCGCGTTTTCATTAGAGCCTTAACACGAATTACGCTATGTGGATGTTTTACTGTGACCACATCGCGTTGTGCGCTATTTTCCCGCTCAATGAGCGTTTTCGATCTTTGAGCGTAACATATCCAAACCGACGAACTTTTACGCTAACGGCGAAGATATGAGTACAGCTTTATAAAGGAGTCGATTTTGTGTCAAGGTCGCGTCGTATTTGATTGTATAAGACTCTAGGTTGTTCATATCTGTCTTCGACTCTTACGTTGAACGTGTGTGTAAACAATCAACAACTTAAGAAAATTTTTATTCAAATTAATAGACTATTTAATTGTTTATTAATTGAACTGATAAGAGGTATTGATAAATAGAACGTCGATGGGTTAATATATTTAACAGTTATCAGACACCGTCAACTATGTTTTATGTCCATTTATAATTAAGCCCGAACGTCATTCCAATAATGTTACAATGTGATAAGCACGATTAATAGTTCTTGACTATTTCTGTCAACAACGTCTACTATTTCCTCGCGATCGTCGATGTTGTGTTATGCGATTCGAGGAACGTGACAATAGCACGAAAGTAGATAGTATACAACGTGTTAGAAACAAACGTGTTAATTTTGCTTACGACTTGTGAAATATTTGATATGTTGAATCATCAACGTAGTTATTACAATGGTAATCTCGTATAAAATGACACTTCATATATAATCGTTAAAATTTCCTAAAAATCTTGTATATCTTGGCAAATACTCACGCCCCCCTTTCTCTCGATATCGCAATTCTATATGCTGTAATTGGCGGAAATTTTCTTAATCGCTTATTCCGTATGCGAAATTCACAAATATTAAACGAAATCGGTATATTTTTAAGGACAGTGTTGAAATTCTAGCTTACTATTTATTCGCCCCGACTTCATCGGTTAAGGTTGTAGCCGAAATATTAGCGTATAACTTTTAATGATATTAGGATGATACGTGGGGCATACTGAAAGTTTCTGGATTCTAATAAATAAGACAAGATATCGACTTAAGATTCTATTTATTGTTTTTCGAAGTATATTCCCCCGCAATTAATGCATTTTTGCATTCGCTGAAACCATTGTACAAAGCAGTTGTACCATTCTTCCTTAGGGACCTCTTCGATGGCTTCTTTGAACGCATTCACTGCTGATTCAGGGCTCGTAAAACGTATACCTCTCAGTTTATCTTTAATTTTTGTAAATAAAAAGAAGTCGCAGGGTGCGAGGTCCGGGCTGTAAGGCGGATGCGTCATCAATTCCACATTTGAAGCCTTCAAATAGGCCTCCGTTACCTTCGCGGAGTGTGAGGATGCGTTATCGTGGTGAAGGACGACATTGCTTCGAGGACGCTTTTCTCTAACTTTTTCCAAGACTAGGCAAGCAAGTGTTAACGTACCAATCTGCAGTCACTGTTCTTTGATTTTCAAGCGATACTGTCGTGTAATGTCCTAATTTTCCGAAAAAGGAAGCAACCATTTGTTTACCAATACTTCGACTCTTCTTAACTTTCGTAGCTAAATCTTCAAAAGGGAAGACCTACTCTGCCGACTGACTTTTTCTTTCGGGTTCAAAGCAGTACTCCCAGGTTTCGTCACCTGTCACGATATTATAGACAGCCAATGACTGTCCTCCGTTAAACTTTTTTACCATTTTACGGCACCATTGGACACGCAGCCGTTTCTGGTCTTCCGTTAAATCATGTGGTATCCATCGAGATTCGAGTGCAAAGCTTCCGAACCTTCAGATGCACATGTAAAATATTTTGCACTTGGCTCATTCCAATGCCTAATAAGGTACGAATTTGCTGAAAAGTAATTTTTTTGTCACTTTCAATTAGTTGTCTTACGGTATCAATATTTGATTCAGTAACCGCAGTTATCGACCGACCTTCACGATCATCACGACCACGTCTAAATTGTCCAAACCACGAATACACAGAGCTGCGACATGGTGCTTCGTCCCCAAATGCCAATTGCAGTATCTGGAAACACTCTTGCTGACTTAAGCCACAACGGAAGTCATAAAAAATCATCGAACGAAAATGTTCACGAGTTAAATTCATTTTGACAGCGACACTAATTGTCGAAACACCACACTGAACCACAATGAAAAAACAAAAGACAATCTCGCAAATCAAAGAGTAACATGCTCCGAATTAGTTCCATTTTCGAATTCCATAATTGTATTTTTAATTCTTTTATTCTAAGTGGCCAGGTAAATAAAAAAAAATAAAAAAAAAGGTCCAGAAACTTTCAGTATTCCCTAAGTATGAATAAATACTAGAACATCTAACTATCTGTCTATCCAGTTGTCTAGTCTTCTTAGTCTATATAGTTTATACATACAGTTCATACATACAAACGTTTAATTCCTATGTGTTTGCTTAAATATCCTTCCGTTATATTATACGTGTTTCTAAATGTCTTTTTAATCAGTATAAAGTTGAAACATATAGAAATAAACGCTTAGTGATGTACACATTCCGCATCCGCGAATGTCTTTTATTCGAATACGTTATGTTAGTAGTGAAAACGTGTCTTACGTGAGAATGTATGAATGATAATTCAGAAAGTAGGCTGATATCGATGATACAAGTAATCTCTTGTTCGCTTACATAATAATCGGCGCTGACTGCCATCCGTATCAATTCATTAATATCATAGAACGAAAACATTTTATAAACCTATATTTTTGTCGTCGGTCGTTCTTAAAAATTTTGGTATAATGATATATTATGTAGGGTAGAGCGGGGCTTAAAGGTCCGCGGGTATAAAGGTCCACCATAAGTATCTAAAAAACTAGTGACATATCGTTATTTCCGACTATACAAGTTGTGAGAGGGGTGCTCGGGAGACGTAACAAAGTATCGCTGGCAGTCGAGCAACATCGCTATCATTGGCTATCAGGAGATATACAACCGCGTCTCGAAATTTTAACGTAAGTAAATTTTTTCATTATTATTCTTTTTAGTTTCAAGCACTGTTATTTCGTTTACCATGCTTAAACGAAGTTTATTCGTATAGGTAATTTATTTGTTTATCACGATTTATTATCATTTTTTAGCTAGTTTGAATGGTAATTTTTTTTATAACCTGTTAATACACTTACACATGGTTGGGGTAAAAAGGTCCACTATGGACCTTTTAGTCCATCATTAATATATTGGCAAAATAAGATAAAAAATATTTTTTCTTTCAGTATGCGAAACTATAAAAGAAAAGATCGGGGTACTAAATCTGTGGAGTTATAAGACTAAATAATTAAGTAAAATAAGTTAAAAGATTTAAGTCATATGGCAAAATTCATAATTAAGAATAAGTGTTATCTTTTTTTAATTATGTTGTATTGAGACTGACTAGTGGTTAAAACTCAACAGTTAGAAATCATTAATATGCAATGTTTCAATTATTGTGATATGATAGGAAGCTTAGAAGAAAATAGTTTTTGTTTGTTAAAAAAATACTTTTTTTTGTTATAAAAGACTGCTTAAATATTATGAAACTTAATCTAAGTATGAAAAAGTTTTTTTTAGTTGAAAATAATAGCTGTTTTTTACTTTTTGTTTTTGGAATGAAAATAAACTATCGAATTTGATTGAATCAAGTGTTGTTATTATTTCATAAAAACTTTTAAAAATACAAATTAAATAGTGGACCTTTTTGCCTCCTGGCTGTCCCTTTTTACCCCAACTATGGGGCAAAAAGAGACAGACGACGAGGTCTAGAAAAATTGGAAAATGATACATTTCTATCATCACGATTCAACCGAAAATTGAGTTAAACATAGTCAGATAACTGTTTGTTTGAATAGCATTATATACTTTGATATAGCTGATTCGGTTTTCACGGTATAATGCAAAGTAGTCAAATTGGACCTTTAAGCCCCGCTCTACCCTACTTACTTATTTTATATTTACTTTAAAATGTACAAGTTAATCATGTATGTAATGATATAAGTACGAATATTGGTTATGTCACAGAATCACCTGTGTTGCTTCATCAACGTTCTCACCGCTTTAGGTCGTAGTGTGATTTTTATAGCCAAAAAATAACCTCCCTCAATTAACAGGTTTTCTAATTAAAAAAATATTTTATTTTATTTTTAGTATTTGTTGTTATAGCGGCAACAGAAATACATAATTTGTGAAAATTTCAACTGTCTAGCTATCGCCGTTCTTGAGATACAGCCTGGTGACAGACGGACGGACAGCGAAGTCTTAGTAATAGGGTCCCGTTTTTACCCTTTGGGTACGGAACCCTAAAAATATCTTTCTAGTAAATACCATAATTGTAATAACAACCTTTTGCGCTTTATTTCATAGAATAAATTAAGAAGTACAAAGTTAAATATTTGACTGATGTCACGTTAGTTGAGCTGCCTTAATTTCGAGACTTCTTAGATCAGTTAACAAATTTCGCCACTGGCCAGATATACTCGTAGAATATAATGTGACGCCGCCTATACTACTTGCCCCATCCTTACAATGGGCATGACGACAGTATCAAAAAATCGTCAATTTAATGATTTTAGGGGAACACTCATATTTAAAAAATTCATAATACTGGTTTAGTTTTATGTAAAATAATAAGATTATTGTGCTTTTCGATAAAATAAAACATTAAAATACTGCAATCGGCCATTTTGATTGAAACACAAATTACAGCGCATGACGTCACAACATAACATAATACGTCAGGCGCGCTTCAAAGAGTAAAGTAAAAAGTAAGGCCCACTTTATATTGTGACGTCAAAGCCAACGCCATGACACCTGCAGCCGTTTTGCCGCTCTCATTGAAAACATATTAGAAAAATAGCTTTAAACATCCTTAAACTTATGTTTATTACCGAAATATAGGTATTTTCGTAAATAGTAAATGTGTACCCACATTATGAAAGAGGTTTTCAAAATCTTTCGTCATGCCCATTCAATGCCTTTTTATATTTGCTTTGTAACCTGTATTAACCTGTATTGTCGCTTTAATTAGGTCATTATAAAATGTTCTTGAGTTTATGACAACTGTATACACTACCTCTTGTTGTCAACAGTGCGATTCTAAATATATATGTATAGTATACCTACTGTCATATTATTTACTAGCTGTGCCCGTGATTTCGTCCGCGTGGAATTTAACAAAAAAGTTTCCTATAGTTAAGTTCGTAGAGTTATAAAATAAATTTCTAACTTAAACGTAGCCTAAGTTACTCCTTACTACCTCAGCTATCTGCCATTGAAAGTCCCGTCACAATCGGTATAGCCGTTTCAGAGATTAGCCGGAACAAACAGACAGACAGACAGACAAAAATATTATTGTAAAAAATGTTATTTTAGTATATGTACCGTGTCCATTTAGTAAAAAGCGGTTATTTTAATATTACAAACAGACACTTCAATTTTATTTATTTGTATAGATTGATCATAATAATTCTACATAGATGTTATAGGTATATACGTTATTATTTAAAACCTTGTTCTTATATGCTATAACTTACACAATTTAAAAAAAATTATATATTATACTGTACTAATGACTACCTATAGTAATACACAGTAGGTACCATTATATTTTTTACCTTCAGGTGGTAAAAAGGATCATAAAAAAAATAAAAAAAATTCATTGAACAAGTTGCACGTGCTAAATTATCAGCACTCCATAGCGGCACCGAATAGCCATTTAGTCACGAACGCCTCGTCATGTGCCACCACGCCTTTATGTTAACTGGCCTAATTAAAATACCATGTCACTTGATCCAGTGTCACTATATTATAACGGTTTTTATTTTTTGTTTCAGTTATAATTAGTCGATAGTGTAACAATCCAAAGATGGAGAGCGTCTACAATTGGTATACGGACCTCATGGACAACAGGAGCGGTAAGTATTATAAATTAAAAAAAAACATATAGTGTTTATTTATCATTTTACTAGAGTAAAGACTAAACTAAGAAAGCAATATTATACGTACATGGAAATTAACATAAAAGGTATTTTCCCATAGTAACTTAAAATACTCTTAACAATTATAATATTAGCAAACCTTTGCGTAAATTGTGTTAGGATTAACGTCATTGAAATTATGTGCAAAAAAAATATATGGAAAAACAACGTAATGGGTCGTCCATTAAAAAAGTGATGTTTTTAGCATCTTTTTTGCTTTTCTGATAATTATGTATGTGGTGAGGTTAGGTTATAGACTAAATAATTGTGTTTGCTAGCAAACGGAAAAAAACAGACTTCAATTACATCTACAATTAATACAACGTAAGTAGACGAAAAAAATTAACGAACGCACTAGTTATCACTACGATTTTCGAAGGTTCCCCTATGATTCCATCATCAGATCCTGGTTTCCTTATCATGGTACCGAACTTGGGATATCTCCTTTCCAACTAAAAAGAATTATCAAAATCGGTTTACAAACGACGAAGTTATGCCCGAATATACATAAAAAATATATAAAAATATATACGGTCGAATTGAGTAACCTTTTTTGAAGTCGGTTAAAAATCAAATCAAAACTTTTTTTTAAAATGTATATTGAAATTTTCAGAATATTTTTAAACACAGGTATAATTTGATTCAATTTTGTAGAATTAAGCACCGTGATACAAATTTCTATATATTTAGGTTACAGTGGATGATGGTGGTTTTGTGGTTAAAAAATCGTGCGTTCTATGAAAAATACACGTGATATCTTATTACATCTCTCTGAGAAAGCAGGGCCGCTACAAATTGCACCAACCGGCTAGTCGAAATAGAATATGTTCCAATCGTCACAAATTTGTGTACAATATGACTCAAGATCCAAGTTTTTGCAGTCTCGGTGTGCAAAGTGAATTAGCGAGCATGTACCTTGAAGTAGGCTAAAATTTAAAGTATTTGAAAGAAATAAGTAAATAAAAAAACGAGAGTGCTGAAGACCACACGACTGAAGTAAATCTTCTTTAGCTCCATCAAACTTAGGTATATCTCCCTCTCAGCTTCCGTTTTCCTCGCCCGATCACACTTTTCGTAACGATCTCGTCACGCATTCACCAGCTTACTCCCCAAGTGAAGCGTTATTAAATAAGTTTTACTTCAATATTTTTATGATATTACAATTATGTGAGCCTTATTTATATCCAGCTAACCCTGTAGTGATTTTAATTATTTATACCATCTAACCCTTTGAAGTTTAATAAAACCAATAATAACTAGCACATTAGATCTGTTCAATTAGCTAAAATAATAGACTAGAATCTCGGTTGTCATTGAATCACTAAAGTTCAAGAATATTTTACTCGGAAGTCGATTTTTCATTGTCGCGGCACGTGACTTACTCGTAAGACAAGCGAGGCTCATTTTAATTATAAATTCCATATTTTCTGATTCTTTATAACGAAACATATCGCTACGCTGTCTTCAGATACGTATTTTTTATGTCGTATACTTTTTGTCTATTGCAATCGGATGCATTACAAAAAAGTCTTAAAAGAGCGTTTTGTAAATCTACATTTGCAGATTAAATAGGATAAATTTGGTAATATCGTCGTTTGAAGTGGTTTAAGCCGGCAATCGACGTCGAGGTCTCCAGTTAGAGATTTGCTCAACGATGTTACGTAAAGTGTTACAGAGTGATCCACTAGGGCATAACTCCGTAGCTACGCCATCTCCCGCCATCGTTATGTCATCGATAATATGTAGTCAACGTGAATTTTCACCTTGCCCGTGAATTTTGCTCACTAAATCGCGGTTGAAATTGTAACAGATATCATTCTGATTCTTTAAATGCTTTTGCGATGGAAGACATCTTATTTTTCTTATTCATATATTTAGAGATATGCAGAATGTAGATGAAAGTAAATATACTTCTATAATATAAGTGGAGATATAAGTATATGTATTGTGTATACATATAATTATGGGTAATTCAGGTTGGTAATAACTTAGGAACAGTACGGGCATTTGTGAGGAATAATAAATGTATACTACTCTGAAAATCATTCTCTCACTATGACCCAAACTCCAGATTAAAACATTGTCTAAAGTTTTTATGGAAAATTTCTTAAAAAAATCTGTTTGTAACTATGGCTTATATATTGTAAAAACAACAACTTTTCAAAATTTCTCTAAGTTTAAGATCATAAGTCATCTATGTTGTCTAAGGGGCCGTTCAAGTATTACGTAACGCAATTAGGGGGGGAGGGGGGGTCTTGTAAAACGTTACGATGCGTTACAGGGGAGGGAGGGGGGGTCTCGAACAACGCGTTACGTAACGTTGCTGTTATAAAAATAAAAAAAACTAGTGTACTAAAATCTCCCAAATTGGCAACCCTTTTCGTTTATATCCCTTTTTGTATATATATATATAATTATACTTACCGCAAACGCGATTTTTTTAAGCGATTTTACGGTAGTTTTCGCAACAAAGTTGTGACATTTGGGTAAAAATGGTCAGTTGGGGTGTTACGTAACGTTTATGGGCTGGGGGGGGGGGGGGTTCAGGAAAAAGTTACGGTGCGTTACATGGGGGGGAGGGGGGTCAAAAATCTTCAAAATTTGCGTTACGTAATACTTGAACGACCCCTAATGTTGACTCAACATGTGTCCCATGAAAAATAATCATTCCCTCACATCATTACCAACAGTCGATAAGTAGCTATATTTTTGAGGACTTTAGTAACTGTGTCATTAGTTTTTGATAGTTGGTAGTACGGTCACTTGTTCTGAATGGCGAATTGACTTCAAGCTGTTCAAAACTCATTTATTCTAAGACCACGATATTTTTCACTTTTAGTTACATAACTAGTACAAAAAGAGAAAACGACGATGAATTAATTCAAATATTTTTCATTCATTTATTGATAGATAATTTCGGGATTTCATGAGAATTACCCATATACGGTTGCATGCAAAAGTGCCCTGCCAAAGATAATTTCATGATTAAGTAATGTTTAAAGCATGCAAAATCAAGATAATATAATTGTAAAACCAAATGAATCGATGCCTCACCGATGTGCTGACGTGATAGCTTTAAAGGGTACAATAGGGTATGGCTATTAAATATTTATTTTTTATTATTATTATTATTTTATAAACTGTGCAATGCGTGCTTGGCCGGGCACTTATGACGAAGCGAATTTTTTTCTTATATGTATGTAGCTAAAGAAAATATATATGTATATAGGTGATGTTATATCTACTTGACACAAAAACAAGACATCGTATTCGTAAACAATTCAACACATTAAATGTAGTTTACAAATGTTACACATTTTTATAAACGATCAGAGTAGTGAGGAATGACACTGCATCTTTAGTACAGCAAGTGTTTGTAAATGACTTATGAAATTCTTATAATTGTCAACCACTTACCAGTTATTAGCTTAAAAAGATAGTATTAATAACTTGAATATACACTGATACCTACATGTTTTAAAGAAATGTCGTGATAACCAATTATGTACATACGTAATACGGTCAATTTGTACTCTGAAGGGCCGTTAGTGGGAAAGTTATGGGGTAGTTCTGATTTCTTTCATTCTATACGTATTTTGGGGTGCTGAATCCGAATCTGACTTTTGACATAATCATTTGACGAATCTTTTTGGACAAAATTTCGTGACCCAAGTGACCCAACATTGTGAAAATCGCAAAAAAGTCTCCTTTTTTTCGATTTTTTTCGATTTAGGTTTGTTTACAAAAATTAAATTACTTAAAATTCTCTACAAATAGGTCTCAAATTCGAGTTGAAAATTGTCAATTTTCATCGGTCTCTGCAAAACCCATTTTTTTACATTCCATAACTTTATTTTTTATTACAATACTTTTATTTGATAAATTTCTCCTAGTTTACTGCACAAGTAATTAAAAATAAAAATTAAAGGGATCGAAATTATTAAAATTTAGAATAAAAAAAGGTAGGACTCTAACAAAATATAACTTAAAATATCGTTGCTTATGAATTATGATCATATATTAATAATATTACAAATTAAAATATGCAAAAAAAATGTGACAATCTCATCTTGATGTGTGTTAGGGTCATTGAAAGCTTCAATGACTGGTGGACTGAACAAAGACTTACAAGTCTTTGTTCTTCTGCAGGACTTTAAGAAATTTCAGTTTCCGCTGATTAAACATTGTAGAAGTAGTATCACAACCACTCATCGCATGCAAGATATGTATATAGGAAACATATTATGGTCTAATAGGATTTAGGAACCTCAACCAAGACCTTCTAAAAGGCAACGGCTCATATAATTTTTGCATTGCAGATTTTACGATTTTTACAATATTGCGTCACGAAATTTTGTCCTCAAACCTCAGATTCGGATTCTGCACCTCAAAATATATTACGTAGATATAGAATGAAAGAAATCAAAACTACCCCAAAACTTTCCTAGTAAAAACACAATATGATTGTGTTAACAACGCAATAAACGATCGATAATCTAAATATATATATATATATATATATATATAATGCTTTGTTGTATGTAAATACGCAGTTTTCTCTATCACCACCAAACCCATCAACTTCCCGTTGGTGTGGTAAATAACCCTTGGTCTCCAGGTAAGGTAAGGGAGTTTGGTCGCGGTTGGTGAAAGTGGGTAGTGGTGGGTGGTGAAAATGTTAAAACATATATTTTGGTCCTTTTCTAACGCATTAGGACTATTTAGGACATCTGAAAAGATCTCAAAATTTCTGTAATTGCCTAGAAAGTTTCTGCGATGTATTTTAACCCGAGCAACGCCGGGTTTCGCTGCTAGTTTATATAAATGAGATTGTCAAAAACGTTTCAAGGTACTTGCCAACAGATTTATAGTAATTATAGTAGTATAGTCCTAACCAAAAATTTCATTCTACCATTTTGGAATAATGTTCGCAATTTAAAGGTACAACTAGTCAATGTCGTTAACCTTGCTATCTTCGTGACCTACGAAATTAATAGGTTAACCATTATTTTATTAAAAAAATATACTTATAAGCCATAAGAATGATGATTAATATTAATATGCTCAACGGTTCGTTACATGTAAGGTACACCTTGAATTTATATTTATAGTTTTAAATTATACTTTATGTAACGACTGAATACTGTAAGGTAATAAAGTACATTTTCTATATATAAGATAAGTACGTAATATTATCAGTTTATGTCGAATATTTAATGACCGATTCCGATATTTATGATATACGAGTATATACCATGTGTAAGCTAATTATCTTTATAATTTGAGTGAGAACTACTGACCTTAATATTTTGTTGCTGATTTCTAAAGCTGTTTCGTTTGTATGTCACGTTGCTGTCAACTAATTTTAATATTAGAACGTGTGTAAATATTTTCAATTGGTTGAATGATTACAGCAAATCACCTATATTTTCTACTGTCCTAACCACATTAGCTCCCAACGTTATCACGTCTTTTTGAAACGTTGAAAGATTTCATATTCAAAACATTGACCATATATGTAATTATATTAACTTTAAGTTTATTGGCCTAAAAAAACATTTCGAACGAAACTAAACCATTTATCGTCGTACACTTGAAGCCTTTGAAGCCTTTACGATTCTAATCGTAAAAATCTGATAGAAGCCTTTACGATTCTAATCGTAAAAATCTGATATTAATCATCAACTCTCCTTAAGTGTTAATCATTTAAATAATGTTCTATGCATTCCCCATAAGGGTCTTAGAGGTCAGATGACAATCACATTCTTAAAAGGACTAGATTATATAAATGATGTTTACACCACTCGCAATTGTTTGCAAAAATGTTTGATATAATTTGTAGAAACTCTTAACAAAATTTTTAACAATATGAAAACTATTTTCATAAATGAAGTTGTTAACTTGTTATACTAAAAAGTTAATATTGTTACAGACCCGCGCGTCAAAGACTGGCCGATGATGTCTTCGCCCTGGCCGACACTGGCTGCTTGTGTCTGCTACGCGATATGTGCAAGGAAAATAGGACCGGCGCTTATGGCGAACAGGAAACCTTTCGAATTGAGAAATGTACTCATCGTGTATAACCTGGCGCAAACCATATTCAGTGCTTGGATATTCTATGAGGTGAACGTTTGAGTCATGTATTTCTAGTTAAATAATGATAACTACGTTTTAATTTATTAAATATTATTTTTTTTTTCTAAAAAGATGATACAAGTGGCTGTAGATCCAGAGATTTGATACCTAGAGCAGAGCAAAAAACTTTGATACATATCCATTGATAAAACTAAAACTGCATCGTTATATAAATAAAAAAATATAAACACACATACATAATTACACGACCGCTCTGGTGTAATGGTGCGTGTGCCGTGTCGGCGGCGCCTAAAACACCGACGGTCTCGGGTTCGATTCTCGCTCGGAGTGGATATTTGTGTTTATACAAAAATATTTATTTCCGGTCTGGTTCTTAGTCCTTGTGGGTCTCCCCATCGTGCCTCGGAGAGCACGTTAAGCTGTCGGTTCCGGTTGTTATCATGTACACCTGATAGCGATTGTTACTCATATTAGGGAATATATCCGCCAATCCGCATTGGAGCATCGTGGTTGATTAAGCTTTGATCCTTCTCCTACATAAAGACAAGGGAATATGCACAGCAGTGGAATAATACACTGAAGCGATAATTACACTACCCGACAGTATTGCTAATAAAGAACAATTTCAAAATAATTGTAGGTATTTAGTCCTTTATATCGTATAGATTGTGTTACTATATTTAAATCAGTTAAACAATATCGAGTTAACATTTTTTTTTACATTTTATATTAACTACGTTAAGTATAAAACGTTATCAGTATATTTCTTAAGTGCTTTATGAATAATTATAAAGGGTTAACGACCAAACCTTATCCACCTTGAATTGCTTCTCAAACTTAAGTTTTACTCCGGTACGACCTTTAATTAATTGAAGTTCAAACCGTTGTAGTTAATCTTACTAGTAATAATTCGTATAAAGACGAAGACTACTTTGTTTAGTGGCAAACTTACATATTCTAAATAAATCAAATATATATAATTCATATTCAAGCAAGTTGTTACATTTGTAATTTTTTTTACGTAACAAATTATAATATTATAGCGAATTAGCGTTTTTCTGCATGTGCGATTGTAGTAGGCACAACAATTAAATTAATTTTACTACATTTATTAAAATAATAACTTTAACGATTTAAACGCAACGTACTTTATTAACTCAGCATTATTTACATTGAAATAAAATTAAAGATTTGTATTAAAGGTTGTATAGGTAATAAATTTGCTCTGGAACTATATTGTAAGTGATGATAGAAAAGAAATGTCTGTGAATACTTATTGACTATTATATTATATTACTACTAGCTTCTGCGCGCGACTTTGTCCGCGTGGAATAGGATTATATTCTGTCATACCTACTTACATTATTTGTGCGAAACTTTAACCGTTTACGCAGCGGAAACTCTCAAAAGGAAAAAAAACTGATTTTGAAACATTCTTCATTAATGCTCCGCTCCTATTGGTCTTAGCGTGATGATATATAGCCTATAGCCTTCCTCAATAAATGGGCTATCTAACACTGAAATAATTTTTCAAATCGGACCAGTAGATCCTGAGATTAGCGCGTTCAAACAAACAAACAAACAACCAAACAAACTCTTCAGCTTTATTATATTAGTATAGATAAAATTTATTTGTTTATCTAATGATACTATATAATGAATCTACATGAGCTTAACATTTATTGAATGTTAATTAATTTTAAACTATAAAATGCTAATAACTAACTACCAATTACATTTAATACAATAACATTAAATAAATAAAAGAATCTCCTGTCATATCATTTAAATGTAACTATAGGAAAAATATTTAAAGGACGTTGAAGTCAAGCTAGTCAAGTTAAAACATTACGATTCTAAAGTAAATGTGGTGATGTATTTCCTTATTATAAGGTACTACATTTTTATTGCGGTTGTTGTTGTTTCTGCGGTATATTTTTAATCTGGCAACACGTTAAAGCAGGAAGCGATATAAAATTACCGCAATAATTTATGAACGGATTTTTTACACTAAAACTCACGGAGAGTACTAATTAATAGTTTTTGTACTTAAGCCTTCAAATATTTCTAGAAAAAACGAAGTTGTGTAAAGTTACCCTTTTATCTATACCTACTTAACATTATAAAGCTGAAGAGTTTGTTTGTTTGGTTGTTGTTCGTTTGGTTCGATTTCAAAAATTCTTCCAGTGTTAGATAGCCCATTTATCGAGGAAGGTTATAGGCTATATATCATTACGCTAAGAGCAATAGGAGCGGAGCACCAATGAAGAATGTTCAAAATCGGGGTATTTTTTCCTTTTGAGAGCTTAATCCGTTGCGTGCGCTGCGTAAACAGTTAGTTTCCAAAAAATCATGTATGACAGAATTGTTCCTATTGCACGCGGACGAAGTCACGAGCAGAAGCTAGTATAATTATAAAACTTTCATTGATCTATACTAATATTATAAAGAGGAAAAGTTTTTAACTTTGTTTGTATATCGGGGGTAATCTTCGCAAATACTGATCCGATCATGAAAATTCTTTCACTAACAAAAAGCTACACTATTCAGGAGTGACATAGGCTATATTTTATTGTAATTGTACAAAAAAATTCAGTAAAAAAGAAAAATATTAAAATATACTAGCTGTGCCCCGCGGTTACCCCCGCGTTAATTTGAGGAAAAGCATAGCTATATATATTGGACTTTCATACAAACTATCATCCCCTGTTTTAACCCCAAAAGGGGGTTGATTTCTCAAAATACATTATTAGTACACCTCAACACCGTCTATAGAGCATACATTTTGAATTTCAAGTCTCTTACTTCAAAAACATAGGACTTTCATACAAACTTCCAACCCCCGTTTAACCCCCTTAGGGGTGGAATATCGTAAAACCCGTTCTTAGCTGACCTCTACTCGGCGAAAGGAATATTCCTACCACAATTCAAGTCTCTACGCCTTATGGTTTCAGAGATATCGTGATGAGTCAATGGGTGGGTAACTCTTTTATATATATAGATTATCAAAATGACAAAGAAACGATCGCCATCTATCGCTATTTATTAGTCTACTTATTTTATTTACTCTTATTTCAGTCAACCGACGTCAATCGACGACGAAGTTTTTTCGCTTTTTGATAGATGGCGTTGGAGCAACATTTTATTTATAAAGTATGTTATTTGGTTCTGTAATTTAAAATAATAAATACACGATTTACGATTTTATACGTCAAATTCTAAACAATGAACCTAATAAAACAGTACTAAGAGCTACACAACATAACTGCATCACAAAACGAAGTGGGCGCGGGTCGGCTAGTATATGTATAAAGAAGCCTACATACATTCTCCTTTCTCATTTATAATATCTCTAGTATTTCAACGTATTTAACAACAATTATTTATTTACGTCGCTGCCCAACAGACCGACATACACAGGATTTTCGCACACTTCCCTACAATTTTAGCTAAACTATTATACTATCAATAAAGGTTGCCTGGAAGAGATGTCTATAATCGATAAGGCCGCTTTTGCATACTTATTTATTTGTAATGATTCTAAATTGCGTCTTTTTGTGTAATACAATTTTAATAAATAAATAAAATAGGATTTACAGGCAGACAACAGTTAGACAGATCGGATTAAATGACCAATGATGTTTTCAAACCCTGTCCTTTTTTTCATAAGTCTTAAGTAGAGTTCGGGGCCCACAAAAAACACCTACCTATATATACCTATACCTGTAGATAGACACAGTCAAAGAACAAAATTTATGCTCCTGTGTCAATGAAGAAAACTATTTAGTCAGATTTTTCTAGCGTTAATAAAAATATTTTTGTGCGATATTGATTACGCTGATATCACATTTTTTATTTATCAAAATAATATATAGTTAAAAATACCTCACCTGTTACAATTGCAAAAAGTACAGGCTAAATTATATTTCTCGAAAGAAGGTTACAGAAGTTATGCAATTATTACGAATTTATTTTCTTTCAGACTAGTGTGTACCTTATATCATATTATCAAAATGACAAATTTTGTCTTCCTATATTGTGGTAAACTTCTGTGTTGACTCCAACTCGAGAATTCGATTTATATTGGCCAAATTCTTATTATTATACCCGTGATTTGGGCATTCGTACGTGTCCTAAATATTTCAGACATCGTTTCCAGTATTTACATAAAGTTATTGTTGTAGGTAAATAAGTAAATTCTAAATAAGCATTCATTTATGTTTGTTAGTTATTAACAGTTATGGCAGAAATACCTAATTTTAATTTTTTTTTCCTCTTTAAGTTTTATTTATTTTTACATAAACTCCTGGCTGATATGCAATAGTAATGAGGATTTTACAAAATGGTTTCTCAACATTTTTTCTTTAAAATCTTTTCATGCGCTTATACTCGTATATAATTTCTATGCTCTATAACATATAGTCCGGGATCCCTAGTACATTTTTTTTCACTTGATTACTATCAAGCTAATTTTCCGCGAGTAGCTCCATTTTGATGAGATGAACAAAAATTTCCTCTTCAAAAACTCTCGATTGTGGTAGGTAATAAAAAGAGCAGCAGTGAGCGTAGGACCGGGATAACGTACCACGCAATTTGTAGGACAATATTACTATTAAATTATATAAATATTAACTAACTAAAAGAAAAAAAATCCGAAAAAAAACAAATTTTGATGACCTTACGAGGTCATCAATTTGATGACCTCCACTACTAAAGTACTAACCAGCTGATTTTTTTTTCTTTTAGTTAGTTAATATTCAAATACATATTATAAAATAAAACAATACATATTATAAAACAAAGTCGCTTCCCGCTGTCTGTCCCTATATGTGCTGTTTATCTTTAAAACCACTACGGATTTTGATGCGGTTTTCTTTAGTAAATAGAGTGATTCAAAAGGAAGATTTATATGTATAATACATGCATAATATAGTAAAGGAACACTGATAGTTTTAGACGTTTCTAATGTGATGTCGTAAATGAACACTTTTTTCGCGCTTACATTGCAAATATTTCTTTTATATTTTGTATCAGCATTGTACCCGTGCGGAGTCGGGGCGGGTATAGCCAGTATTTATATAATTTAATAGTAATAATGTCCTACAAATTGCGTGGTACGTTATCCCGGTCCTACGCTCACTGCTGCTCTATCCCCTGCTATCTCTGTTAGCTACCACAATCGCGAGTTTTCGTGGAGGAAATTTTTGTTCGTCTCATCAAAATGAAGCTACTCCCGAAAAATTAGCTTGATAGTAACCAAGTGAAAAAAATGTACTAGGGATCCCGGACTAATACTCCATGATCAAAATTCTCCCTCCTACCTTCGGTCCCGTTTTCATCTTCCTACCCCAAAACGTTCTAGGAGGTCTTGCATCACATCGATATATACTTGAAGTCCCCAGACATCATAACACCAACTTTCTACTCAATTCCTTCACTATATATACGTGCTGCAACGTTTTGGAATTGTTTACTGAAAGTGATCCAAGAAAGCAGTTCAATTTATGCTTTTAAGGACAAGCTAAGGAATCATCTTTTCTTCGAATTCATGAACCCTCTCATAACGGATATATACTCTCAATATATGTATTTATGTATGTACATGTTGATGTAAGTGTGTCTGTAGTCAATTATAAGTGTATTTTATATTATAATTTTGAATAAGATTATAGATTTATAAAAATTATTATTATAAATCACTTTTCACTACTGTGCCCCACGGTAACATTAATTCTCACCACCATGGGTAGATTGGTAGAGATCTCTTATAAGTTCGCCCTTGCCAACTTTTTTGTAAATATGATTTTTACTTTACTTTTTTTTAACCCTTAATTTGGCAAGCACATTGTTCCTTGAATTTTTGAGTTTTATCTATATATTTGTGTTCTATAGGGTCTACCAAAGGCCAAAAAAATAAATTTAAAAATCTCGTAATTGCAGTTTTTCAGATAATGAATGTCCCACTGACGGTACATTGCCAAAGCTACAGAGAACTATGCTCAATTTTCAGTGTCCCGTGGGTGGTACATTGCCAAATAGGGGCAAATAGAAATAGTATGAAATTTTTAATAAAAACCTCTATTTATTTCTGGTGAAAATTCAAAAAACAATTGCGTAGTGATTTTCCAGTTATGAAAAAACCGTACATTGCATTTAATGCAATATACGTTTGTTTTACTATGATCATGCATTATCATGCTGCATGCAGCGAGCGTCTTATGTCTTCTTTGGTTGAAATAAAATGCCCAACATTGTTATTGGGCTTGCAGACCGAGCTAATCCTGGCTTTTCAATTTTAGAATTTTCTGTTTTCTCAACATCTTGTGATCTTTTTCTCTTTATCAAACATTGATATACTTCATGCCTTCCAAATTATTTCTGTACACACTTCAGCCTATCGCAGTACACTGCTGGACATAGGCCCCCACAAGTTTGCGCCAAAAATGGCGTGGACTCATGTGTGTTGCCCATAGTCACCACGCTGGGCAGGCGGATTGGTGACCGCAGGGCTGGCTTTGTCGCACTGAAGACGCTACGTCTTCGGCCTGTGTATTTCAAAGGCAGCAGTTAGATGGTTGGCTTTTTAAGTTCCAAGGTGGTAGTAGAACTTTGTTATCCCTTAGTCGCCTCTTACGACACCCAAAGGAAGAGAGGGAGTGGCTATATTCTTTACTGCCGTAACCACACGGCTATTTCTATTAGCTTAACTCTTTCTGTACAACCAGTGGTCTTATTGGCAATTCAGAAAGTTGAATGTTAGTCACATCATTTTCATCAATTGAAGCCCTATGACGGAATATTGCCGTCTTCCATTTATAGGCCAGAACGAATTTCTGTATCCTGCGTGGTTTTTTAGCTGCAGGAGCTGTTGGCATTTCATCTCGTTTTTCGGCCTAACGGAGTTCAGTCTGACGTTGATGGCGATGGATTTATTGAAACCAGGGATGGAGTGGATGAAAGGGACTGAATATTATCATAATCGGGAAAGAAATTTTGGTGATAATGGCCATATCTGTAGAAAAATGGGAGTGAACGGAACATCCGCAAGGTTTTTGGGGCAAGGGCATTGGTTTTAGTCATTTTGCATTTCATCTGTATCACAATTCGTGTCACGTCGGAGCTGAATAGGTGCATGCATTCTAAAGAAGAATCAATTAAAGGAGCGGGGGATGAAGCAAAGCTTGGGTGCAATGAGTGCTGTTTATAACCAGAGCTGGATTTATCGCTTGTTTCGGAAAATGCATGTTCTTTAGGCACAAGCACTAAGATTTTTCGAGTTCGAAAATGAGTAAAATGCTATTGACAAAACCACAAACAAAATAAACAAAAAGCACTGATAAGCTTGTTTTAAAAGCACTGATAAGCTTGCAGACCAAACCAAACCCAAAAAAGTTAAAAAGAAACATAAGTTCTTCAACCATTTTTGTAATAAGTGCTGTTTTGGGTACTAACCAGTGTTATGCTCAGCAGGTAGCGTTAAATTGTTGTGGATAATGATGAATAAACAATATTTAAAGTTAAATAAAACAACGCTAGAAACGTGGCAACGTCCCTTGGGTGGAACAACCAGTTGAGGCAGTACTTTGTTACCTATTTGGCAACGTCCCGTGGACGGGACAAACAACTTAATCAATGAATTGCGATGTAATTATCGCACATTCCCGCTATATTTTGGCATACAAGTAACGATTATACATTCATAAGTAAATACCAATAGGTTTTTATGTACAATTATCACATATTATACGAAAAAATTAAATAAATACCTTGTGTAATAACCGTGACCAGTGCTTCTACAACATCTAGTCATTGGTTTAACAGATTCAATGTTTACCAGTGCCATCATTTATTTTTCTTCCATAAATTAGGTATCCAAGCTACTATAGTCAAGTAAAAAAAATAGTGAAATTCTTTCCGTTAGAAGTAAAGATTTTAATGTTTTTAATGTTCCGCCGGTGGTACAATGCCAAATTAAGGGTTTTAAAGTGCAATATAGAATATTTGATATTTATCTTTAAAATAACTTTCGTACAAACATTAATCTCTTATTTTACCCCTAGGAAATAGAAGTTCCAAGTATATCCTAATTATATTTTAATTTTTATTATATTTACTAATATAGTAAAAATTAAAATATATTATATTATATTAGTATATAATTATATTTTATTAAAACCAAAACAATAATTCTTTGTCTAGTACTTGGCGAGCGGATGGTGGGGCCACTACGACTTCAGATGTCAACTAGTCGATTATTCTCGAAGCCCCAAAGCCATGAGAGTAAGTATGACTACTATTATATTTAAAATTAATTAAAATTATTCATTTTTCAATTGATCAGTTTACATACTACAATAAGATCCAACATTTGAATAAAACGAAGCATAAGAATTGATGATAATAACCTATGGTCTAAGGTCCGGGATATAGCAAAATATTCCCTCATCTGTTAATTAGATGAAACAATTTTATAGGCTCATTCAATATTGTGAATTTATAAAAACACTTTTTTCTCTGCCACCATAAGCCTGCTGCAAATAATAATACTTTCAAAAAAAATTTTTTTATCTTTTCCCTCTCCTATATATTACCACCACCACCTATTATACCTATAATTATTTACTGCTGACTGAGGTTACTGGCTGCAGGTAAGTATAGCAATCATAGAGATGGGTGCCTACTACAGTAAGGTATATAATGTAAAATATTGACGGTTTTAGCTTACTACATGTAATTAACATGAGAGGGAAAAGATTTTTTTAAGTATTATTAGTTGCAGCAGGCTTATGGTGGCAGAGGTTGTTTTTATAAATTAACAATATTGAAATCAGCCTATAAAAAATTGTTTCATATTATTAACAGATGAGGGAATATTTTGCTATCCCGGATCTTAGACCATTATTAGAATTAAAAAATACTCTAAATTACACGTCTATTTGAATTATAATTCTTGTATTTAGATATAACGTTAAATGACAGTGTAAAGATCACGTAGTAATAGATCAGGGAAAAGTCTTTTCGTATTTTCTAGTAAAAAGTTGCAATAAAATACATTTGGTTGTATCGTTTGTAACTGGCTGGTTTTGATACCATGACAAAGTGACATTTTAAAAATGAAATTAAAAAGTAAAAAAGAGTTTCCCGCCACTTTTCATTTGATTTTCTGTCCACCATAATGGGAGAATTCAACGAAGAAATTCGGTACATTGTAAAGTTTTACTTTCAAAATGGGGAAAATGCGACTCAAGCCTCGTTGTCATGGACGTTTATATGGACCTAATGCAGTGTCGGTATTTGTAAAAGGCTGGCTATACAAAAAAGCTCAATATATGAGTGCCACATGAACTCACTGAAAGAAACCTAATGGACCGTGTACTCATTTGCGATTCTCTTAAGACGTAATGATATCGAACCATTTTTGAAGACAATAATCACTGGTGACAAAAGGTCGGTTAAGCTGCACAGACTATCGCGAAACTCGGCTTGACACGCAATAAAGTGGTGGTGTTGAGTGTACGGTGGGATTGGAAGGACAAAACCATCTATTCGGATTTATACTGTCGACAGCTAATGAGACTTAAGCAAGAAATTGAAAATAAGCGACCAGAATTGATCAACAGAATATGTGTGGTCTTTCATCATGACAATGTGCAACCATGTCTTTAGTCACTCATCAAAAATTGAGAGAGTTTGACTGAGCCACCGTGTAGCCCCAATCTTGCACCCTCAGATTTCCATCTGCTTCGGTATCTTTAGAATTCTTTAGGTAGTGTAAAATTAACATCAAAAGATGACTGTCAAAACTACTTGTCGCGGTTTTTGATGAGAAGTCACAAAATTTCTACAGCAACGAAATCTTGTCACTACCTGCTATTTATCGATCAAAATGACATTTGTACATCATAATTAACGTAGATAAATTTTGTAAAATCTTACCTTGAATTTCTTTATAAAATACGAAAAAACTTATTCCTCGACTTAATACTCGTATTTGCACGGGGCGCCTTTGATGTTGACGGAATAACCAACAGCGTTTGGTCTACTCAATAGTAACTTCGTCAGGGTTGTTACGATGCTATAAAAGAAAGTAATAGTTTTAAAGCAAGTAGTAATAATTTTTTAGTAATTTCGCTTTACTTTTTTCGCTTCACACGAAAACGGAAAATTTTAATTTATATGAGACCAATTATAATGTGCAACAAAAATTTAAGCAAATAATTCGAAATATCAAACATTTAAACTTTAATTTTAAATATCCGACTATGTACTTTAAATCAAAAGGTAATAAATATCATCCTTGTGTATATAAAAAAAAAAAAAAAACTATAATATATTTGAATTGATAATAATATTTGGGAATATTTTTGGTCATACACAATGGATGTTTTTGTAGTGTTAAACCGACCAATCATAATTTAGTAATAAAAAATTTATAGGTAGGGATCCCCAGTACATATTTTTCACCTGATTACTATCAAGCTAATTTTCCGGGAATAGCTTCATTTTGATGAGACGAACAAAAAGTTCCTCTTCGAAAACTCTCGATTGTGGTAGATAATAGAGTTAGCAGGAGATAGCAGCATTGAGCGTAGGACCGGGATAACGTACCACGCAATTTGTATTAAAAATAATTAAATATTTTAGTTATTTTTTCTGTTCTTAAATGATGTAATTGTAAAGGGTATAGATAGTTCGTTAAAATTTCTTAGTTTTCTAATTTTACGCTTTTAAAATTGTACTTATTTGGAAAATATTAGTAACTTTAAAATTGTATTGTGGATTAACGGAGATACAAATGGCAAAAAATCAAAATTATGTATCAACAAAAACATATTCCACATATTACCATATTTTTTAAACAGTTTCAAGGCAGAGGTTATTGAAGAATAGGACTTCAAAGTATACATTTCGACAGTTTACCTAGGGAGGCGGATGATGAAAAGGTTAATAATTTTTTACACACAATATAAATCAAAATTCTGATACATTGTTACTACCAATCAGTACGTATATATTAACTGACGTAGGGGAAAGGTGTACGAGATGATTCACTTAAGGAAGAATGCTTGTAGTTTAAATGATATTCTACTTATTGCAGATATAAATACGTTTATCCATAGTAAATTTATCTATCTAATTGTTGCAATACTCAAAATATATATTTTTTGATGTTTTATTATTATAAACACCATTTTTTTAAAACGTTATGAAAGGATCATCTTGTACACCCCGGTGTCCAAGATGATCCCTGTGGTAGATTATCATAGGTTATGGTAGAATTATCTAAATAAAGTCATAATCAGGGTTTACTATCTTTAATCAAGTCAGTCAGTCTCCATTATAATTCAAGAAGGAAACTATCATCACATTGTATGAGATCTATGGTTCTAGCGTTCGTTCGTTCTAAGCGTCTCTTCCCTGCCGTTATTTTACACAAATCAAATGTGAATTCATCAGAATCATCGCTATCTATCCCTGCACAAGCTTCATGGCCCCATCTTTGGCATATACAACATTTTATCCATACCTCGCCCCTATCATCCACACGGATCGTCTTGTACACCGGCAACATAATCATCTTGCCCCAATGTAACCTTTTTTATTCAATGATCGATAACATAACCTATGTGGTTTCAACTGTTTCCATGCTGTTAAAAATCAAAATAGAGTAATATACAAAGCTAAGTAATGTATCAGCCACGGCAATAAAGTACGTTAGAACACATTAAACATAATTTTAAAGTCAACCTTACCTTAGATCAAAGTTACGTAATATTCGTTTTCTTCCTCAAAAAATTTCACTGTCACTGAAGACGCGATTACGATTGACTGAGGCGGGGGAATACCGGGGTCTACATTTTACCAATAAACACAACTAGGTGGCGCCACTAGATTCGTTGCAATATAAAAGGATCATCTTCCCCCAACGGATCATCTCGTACACCTTTCCCCTACGTTAGTGACGTTTATATGACGTATGTGAGATGGTAAAAATGGTATCAACTAGCTATTTTATATTGCTTATTAGTTACTATATTAATAGATTATTGTAAAAAAATATTAAATTCATACTGCCAAGACACCTTCTGTCGGCAGTATTTATTGCCAGACACTAATTAGATATTTAAAAATCCGTACAGAATATTTTAGCAACTATTTATAGTACGACTAGCGGACCCGGCAGACGTTGTCCTGCCCGGAAAATAGCTACCAAATTTTATTGCTTACATACCGATAGCAGCCCCATCTACCGGGTCCAATTGAGATAAAATCCACCCTATCTCCCAAGTTGGACAAAATTACAGATGCTTACAAAATTTGATAAAAATTGGTTCAGTGGTTTCGTAGTATCGCTAGCATACATTGTGACACGAAATTTTTATAAAAATATACATATAATAGATATTGTATATATTTTGTCAATCAGAAAATTAGGAAGGTCTGGGTGGATCTTGGATCTTGGACTATAACGCTCTACGAAGTTGAAATTAGCCGATTGTTTCTTTCCAAAGGTCGATGTGCATTATTTATGGCCGGGTTCTATAATTCATTATGACGGTCAGATTGATTGACGTAATAAAATCACGCACAAGTAGTTCTACTCTGATTCTATAGTGCTATTATAATCCTCCACGTGTGTTCAGCTCGAAGTGTACACACTCAACGTAGTTATTTTTGTTTTCGAAGTAGAACAAAAGTTTAGGTAACTCGACAGAAGTTTGGTTATTTTAATAGATTAAATATGTTTTGTAATAAAATTTCAAACTCAAATGATATCTGAATTTATTCAGTGTGAACAAAAAACAAGCCCTTTTTAAATTGAAGGTTTGGTGTTCACGCGATGTTTATGTTTTCTATACTAAGACTGATTGTTATTTTTGTTTTTTTTCTTTTTTTTTTGTTTGGTGTATGATAATTTATATAAGATCGACCAAAAGCTACCTTAATTTAAAATTTCTCAGTCGTAAAAACGTGTTTTCAATTTTTTGATCCACGAATTATAATTTTTTGCTCTTAACTGTGGAATAATTTGACGATACGTTACAGGTTTTGTTAAGGTTTTTTTCCATTAACAAATAACAGTTGGACTTTAAACGTAATAGAATTGTACCGGATTATATGAATTAATATAGTTATGTATAATAATATTCTGATGTTTGAAAAATAATATTGAAAATTTTTCGCTTTTTCATAATATTATTATACTAGTTGCCCGGACAGACTTCGTTCTGTGTTGTTTTATTTTTTATTTTTAAGTATATAAACCTTCCGTGGGATTTTTAAGGAACATACAAACAAAAATTAGCCGAATCGGTCGAGCCATTCTCCAGTTATGCGCTTAGCAACATTCATTTTTATTATATAGATTATATACCTCAGAAATTTGAAACTCCTAATGTATATTTTTATATGAAAGTAATGGTACATAATATAAATACCGCATTAGAAAACTGGCAATATTTATTTGTACCACCAACTTTAACAAAACTGCTTTTTTTGTCCTTTTCTAATATTAAAAATACCTTTGACCTACAGTAGAAAAAAACATGTTTAAAATTTCTCCAAAGTATTTAAGAGTGCAGCGAAGTAAAAATCTTAATCCCCGCTAGACAATACCTTAAGTCCTCTCTAGAGTTAATCCCGCGGTTAACTGGATTGAGATATAATGTGAAGGGGACAATATATATAGAAAAGGATTAATGTTAATCTTGAACGTGTAGATGGCGAACACTTGCTGGTGGTACTACTTCAGCAAGTTCACGGAATTCTTCGACACACTGTTCTTTGTGCTGCGCAAGAAGAACGAGCACGTGTCGACGCTGCACGTGATCCACCACGGGATCATGCCCATGTCTGTGTGGTTCGGTCTCAAGTTTGCGCCTGGTATGTTATTGCTCATCTAATTGCTATCGATCTTAACTAAGTATGTAAAGTAAAAAAAATCAGTGGATAACTTTCCCATAATAAATAACCCCATATATACATATAGTATATTGGAGTACAAATAAGTTTCCGCCGTTTTTTGTCAAAAATTAAATATTTATTGTGCCACAATGGTAGTTTTTAAAATATTGTCCATCACTAGCAACAATTTTTTCCCATCCTTCTGCCAGAATTTGGATTTCACGTCTGAAAAATCCGTATCTTTTGAGCCTATTTACGAATCAACCCAAATTTTGGTATCTTCATATGATATGAACCACTGCTCCGACAAAGCTTAGGCCATTGACCGGAACAGATGATCGTCGGACGGTGCAATGTCAGGTGAATACAGCGGGTGGGGTAACACTTCCCAATTGTTTTCATAAATTTTTCAACTGAACCTCTACATGTGGGCGAGTAATCACTACATGTTATAAAACAAAGTCGCTTCCCGCTGTCTGTCTGTCCCTATGTATGCTTCAATCTTAAAAACTACGCAATGGATTTTGATGTAGTTTTTTTTAATAGATAGAGTGATTCAAGAGGAAGGTTTATATGTATAATACATGCATAATATAGTAAAGAAACACTGATCATTTTTGCTAGTTATCATATAGAAGAACAATTTATATTGTGTTTGCTGTAGTATTGAGGGCGTTTTTCCTTGAGAGCTCGCCTCAATCTCATCAATTGTGTTGGGTAGTGAGTTCCAGTGATTGCTTCATTTGGATTAGTTCGTATTATTTTTATTTTTGTGTTTCCCACACATGAGGAAATTCTAAAATGTTATTTAATTTCATATCAAAATTTCAATCCAGCGTTGAATGTCCATTGTTGAATGGATTGGATATGGCTTTTAAGAACAGAAACATGCGCCTAATTAAGGGTTAAGTTTGTAGTATTACCCACTAATTTTTTGTTGTTTTTGTTAGTGAATTGCCTAATGAATATTGCCTGTATTCAAACAACACTCGGGACAAATCCCTGCGATTTTTGGAGTGCATTATTGTAATTTTTGATGTAAAATGAGTTTAAATAATAAATAAAAAAACATATTTACGGTCGAATTGAGAAACCTCCTCCTTTTTTGAAGTCGGTTAAAAAAGCGGGGTTCAAACCCGCACCCCCGACATACCGTGTCGGTGCTCTTGCCAATTAAGCTATGGAACGATGTACCAAGAAGTCGAAATTTTTGATATGATTTTATTCGGTTTTAAGCAATCATTTGGATTCAGCAACTATTAATACACCACAACCAGCTGATCCCACCAAATACAGAGCATTATTTTATTTTCCGTCAATATTTGGTTTTGCTGTCAATGTTGACACGTGGCCACGTGGCGTTCTTTTATCCACTTTTCATCACCTGTGATGTTTTGATGTAAAAACCGTTTTTTGTGAATTGCTAGCAGCATTTCACTCATGCATAATCTTCGTTCAACGTCTCTCGGATTTACGTATGGAACTCAATTACCTTGTTTACGAATCATTCTTAAAGATTTTAAATGATGCTGCTTGCTGAGTGGCTTCTAATGTAAGTGCAAGTGTTTAAGACGAATCATCCTATAATAATTCCTCCAATTCTGCATCATAGTAATTTTTTTGCTTCCACTGCGATCTTTGTCTTCTATGTCAAAATTAAAAATCCGTTTTTAAACTTTTGAAACAACACGGTTTTATCGTGACATAATGCGTATTTACAGATTTGTTAGTTTTAGCCTGAAATATTCTTACTGTCATCAGATTATTTCAACTCATATTGAATCCATATCATAAAAACTAGGGTCAGGATTGTTATCTGGTACTTTTAATATTAACAGTATTTTAGCAACTCTAGAACAATAGGGATATTAGTGTTCAACTCCTAACTGCGTTTCTTGAAACAGGGGGTTCTGTAGGTGTAATATGATCACCTTGCTAAAGTACATACCTCGTATATTAAGACAAAGTGAAATTTAAAAAAGGAGTAGGATTTTTTTTTCACGTAAAAGGTTATCTATTACACCTTCAGTACCCCTAATTTGAGGGAACGAAATTAGGAGTCTAACACTCACTTTGTTGTATTTTGTGTATTCGATCTTTTGGATGTTATAATAATTTCTATGTTACAACATTTTTATATGAACTTTGAAATATAATGCTAGGCTAATTTTAAAATGTCTTAAACAACTGTGAATTTTCATGACGCGTTGGAGCAGTGGTCACTGGTCACACAGTAACTGACTGGTACCCTTAGTGGTCGTTGGGTCGATCCCATAATATTGATAATATTTGTACAAGCCATGCCAATGTTTATCGTGGTCTAGGCGTTTTTGGTTGCGTATTGTGTGGAGGACATTATGAATTAATAATACTGACAAAAAAATTATCAAGTACATAATTGATTTAAATAAAGTAAATTTGAATAGGTCGAACTCTTTATTTGCTTTATTTACATAATTGTGTTTGCTTGCAAAAAAAAACGATTTCAATTACATCGACCACTTATGTACCACAATGTAGGTTAACGAAAAAATCGTCAGTAAATACGCATTTTTGAACTCCAAAAGTACTGGTCAGATCTGGATTAAATTTAATTGAGATTACATGACAAGCATCAGCTTTCGATTAAAATCGGTCTATCCAGTAAAAAGTTATGAGGTAACACATTAAAAATACAGTCAAATCGCAAACCGAAGCCTTTTTTGACGTCGGTTAAAAAGAACAATTAACCACTAACATGTTTTATTTTATGATAATTTATGATACAGACGTTTAATGTCAAGTTGTTAGCTATTGTAATTTTCTTAATTATTATCAACGTAAAAGAATAATTGTAATATATTATATATTCTTCATCGACCTATCTATATCTTCTATATAATAAAAATGAATATTGCTAAGCGCATAACTGGAAAGGCTCGACCAATTAGGCAATTTTTTTTTGTATGTTACTTAAATTGTATGTCCCACGGAAGGTTTTTATACTTAAAAAAAAACGATGTATTTTCCAGATAAACTAAGAAACTACTGAACCAATTTTTATCAAATTTTGTAAGCATCTGTAATTTAGTCCAACTTGGGAGATAGGGTAGTTTATATCCCAATTGGACCCGGTAGGTGGCGCTGTTATCGGTAGGTATGTATGCAATCAAATTTGGTAGCTGTTTTCCGGGCAAGACAACGTCTGCCGGGTCCGCTAGTACTAAGATAATTGAATGAAAAACAAGAATTAGTAACGATTCACGATCACGATTCAGCCTGTAAAATCCCACTGTTGGGCCTCTTCCCCATTTAGGAGAAGGATCGGAGCTTAATCCACCACGCTGCTCCAATGCGGGTTGGCGAATATATTACCTACTATGAGTAACGATCGCTATCAGGTGTACATGATAACAACCGGGACCGACGGCTTAACGTGCTCTTTGAATTAGTAAATATATATAAAAAATATTTTTTCGAGAATTTTAGAAACTTAATTGATATTTTTATGAAATAAATGCTAAAATACTTTTAGTGGGTATAAGACGTCAGTTTTTAAGGTAAATAAATAATAAGTACACCCTTACCTTTAAAACCTTGTAAAGTAGGTATTAGTCCCACTCTGTTCATTGCACTTTCACAATCTCTAAGATTTTCACATATGAAATTTTATCAATTTTATCCACAGAAATTTCTAAATCTCTATTTCGATTAAAACATTCAAGATCAGTTGATTTAACGTGCATTCATTAGAATGGGATTTAAATTATTGAAATATCAATAAAAAATCTAGAACAGCCCAACTGGGTATGTACCTCAATCTTACAGTAATCACAGCGAAATAATATTGTTGTCAAGTAGTGTAGTGTTGTGGTAGGTAAGATAGCCAGAGCTCCTGGGGGGGTCACGGGTAGGATCAGCAACGCGCTTTCGATGGTTCTGGTGTGGCAGGTTTCTGTAGGCTACGGTAAACGTTCACCATCATCCGTCCATCGTAGGCCGTGCACTTGTTTGCCAATCTAATCATGTATAAAAAAATTGGTTGTCTGTAAAGTTGGTTTACGGACGATAGTTTAACGTGACAACGTCATAATAAAACATCTCCTCGGACGGATAGGCCAATCGAGTGGAAGAGACATAGATGCGGCGCAAACGTACAATGAGCGTAACGCTACAATGAGTCATCCTTTTTCGTGCATGCCACCGGCGTTCATCGATTTATTAGACGTCGTCACGTCAAAAACGTACTGACAGTTGTTTTAAACCACAAGAGATATTATGTCGTGCTGTAAAAAATTAAACAAATTAAGTATTTAAACACACGATGGCCTCTCCTCTATGATGTAACTGGTTAGCATTATGGGAAAATGTATTTTCATGATTACATCAAAAGTGGGGCAAAATATAAACGATTAAATATAGGCAAATTTATAGTTTACAATAAAACCGTAAAATTAACTTTGATTTGAAAATATAATTTAAAGTTATCTTAAAGCTATAATAATTAAAATCGATGGACATAAATAGACCCATGTAGCAATTCTGTCTATTGTCATAATTTAATGGAGATCTCACAACTACTTTTTCAGTTATCGTTATAGTAGGGGAGACGTAGAACATCGACCTTCACCGATCTGATAACTCGATGAGACATATTTTTTATAGCCTACCTACCCTACTATCAATTGATATATCATTCGGTTATCATATGAGTGAAGGTGATGAAAAAAAATTAATTAAATTAAAAATAGCCTTGACCACTTTCGATAGGCAAGTTGTCATAGGCATATTTGTTTATAAATTATATTTGATAAAAAATATGTCTCATCGAGTTATCAGATCGGTGAAGGTCGCTCTTCCACGTCTCTTAGACCATTAGTAATGCGTATTTACTTGACTATTTTTTCGTCGATCTATGTTGTATTATAGCTCATAACTTTTTACTGGGTGTACCGATTTCGATAACTCTTTTATTCGAAAGCTTATACTTGTTGTGTGGTCTCTTTTAAATTTGATCGAGATCTGACTAGACTTTTCGAGTTACCTATAATAATGGGCATTGACTTGACTATTGTTTCGTCTACCTACGTGGTATTACTGGTCGATGCAATTGAAGTCAGTTTTTTTTTCGTTTAAAAGCAAACGCAAACTTCAGGATCTACCATTCCTTCTATCTTTAATTTATACGAATCGTCTACTTGTATTTAATCTAGAGTACTATACACCTTCACAATTAATTTCATAATATATTTAATTGTATATTATATTTTAATATGTTTAACATACACATAGTCATCTGTTCCTGAATAAGGCAACTTAATAACCCTTAGAGCAAAATACAGTCACACTGCCCACTGCGAAAACGGGCCATTTTAAAAATAAATAAAAATAATATTTAACTCCACGGCATTCTATGTCTCTAAATAGTGTTTCGAAGTCGAAAAGTAAAAAAATACTAATATTATAATTATCCCTAATTCCTAAATGTATTCCTACCTACAGGTGGTCACAGCACATTCTTCGCTCTCTTAAACACTTTCGTACATATCGTCATGTATTTCTACTACATGGTGTCAGCGATGGGCCCCAAGTACCAGAAGTATATCTGGTGGAAGAAATACCTCACTGCCTTCCAGATGGTAAGTCGAAATTATTATTGTTTATTATCGTGATTATAACGGACTTAAACAGTTGAATGATCTTTAAAATTATTTATTACTAGCTGTGCCCACGACTTCGTTCGCGTGGAATTGAACAAAAAAGTTATTGTTCAGTTCGCAGAGTTATAAAATAAATACATTTCTAAAATAAAAGTAGCCTAAGTTACTCCTTACTACATCAGGTATCAGCTGCTGCTGCTATCAGTGAAAGTCCCGTCAAAATCGGTCCAGCCGTTTCAGAGATTAGGCGGAACAAACAGACAGAAAGACAGACAAAAATTGTAAAAAAAAATGTTATTTTGGTATATGTACCGTGTATACATTTACATACATTTAGTAAAAGGCGGTTATTTTAATATTACAAACAGATACTCCAATTTTATTTATTTGTATAGATTAAGTAGACTCTTAAACGCATCGGTCCTCTCATACGATAAAATTATAACTTTTGGATTAAAATAAGACCCAGTTATATTTTTTTTAACAAAGCACTTACATAAATGAAAAAAATCGAGATGTATTTATCGTGTTGAATAACGTGTCTAAGACATGTATTTTTCTGTAATAAATGTCAGTTAAATGACGAAAAGGCGGTACTCATAAGCATAAAATATAATAACGTGCTATGAGTATGACAACATTACATCATTTCACGTTTACAATGGGATATAAAGCTAACACGAAGTTGTAAATAAACTTATAATTGATTAGTTATTCCCGTAAGTTCTTTTGAAAAAAAAATCTGTTAAAGTCGTCAAACAAAACAGGAATTATTTTTTAATACATTTGTTATGTACTTAATTAAGACTCGTTTGTATAACGTAAGCTACAATATATTTTTAATACAGTTGCTCAAAAAGTGGCGTATTGCAGGGACCTATAGCGTTCGGGAAGTGGGCTATTACACACTCGTGCTTTTTTTACCTTTCCCGCACTCGTGCGTTCTCTTTCCCAACTGTCAAAATAATGTCTATTAAAAAGAAAAACCAACCATGAAGTTTTTACTAAAAAAATTCATAGAAGTTTTTATGATGCATGCAAATACGTATATTTCTTAAAAAAAAGCTAGTAATTTGTTTCAATATCAGATTTAATGATTTTGATTGAATGAGTTTGGTTAGATTTTATTTCATTTCATCTCATTAAATTCCATTTTCATTTCATATCAATAAAAAACTTCTACTGAAGACTTGGCTGTATGGGCATAGTTTCCCTTTGCCTACCAGAATGGGTGAAGAAAAAAAAAACTCTGCTTATATTCTACGGTTGGCGCCATTGTTCAGAAATTTTCTTTGCGAGTTTATTTTATTAAATTGTTTCGTTTTTTCGCAACTGTATTAAAAATAGTCGTTCAGTACACGTGCGGAACCGTCATTGCAACTTGTTCCGACTGTCAACCCTCGCCGAGGCGCAATTTGTCGGAACTCTTTGCAATGACAGCCTTTCCGCACTTGTAATGAAATAATTATACTATTTTACACGCGCTTAGTCCAGGAATAAACCGCAATTTTAAAATTCTCTTTTACGTTATAAAACATAATCTTATATATACAGGTTGTCCTGTAATGAATGGATAATCCTGAACGTGCGTGTGTGGAGGGCGAGGTAGGTTACAAAACTAATTTTTTTTTATCTCAAACAGTTCGCGGTCCATGCCATTTTTTGTAAAATTTAGAAAAATCCCAGTTTTTCTCACATTTGTGGGCACCACGTCCGCTATTTGAGACCAGATGAGATGAGAGAGATGTCAAAAAATTTGGACTTCATCCTTATCACCTTACACGTGTACAAACGCTGCAACAACGCGACTGGCGAGCACGAATAGTTTTCTACAGAGAAATGTTAAGAAGAATCGAAGATCAAAATTTTTTCAGAAAAATTTCCCAAGCACTGTTTGTTTTCCTCACACAGTTTAGAATTCATCTGAATAAGCCGAGCAGGTAGTAAAATTTAATTTTTAGGGTCGACAGCTTTACTTACTTAATAAAAACTAAAAAAAAAATAGCTGTAACTAATTTTGCAATTTTTTGATGAAATGCCTATTTTACATATTAGGCTATAGCTCAATAATTTTGCGATATAAAGTAGATAGTATGGTACTGTTTTGGAATCCTTGTGAAGTAGGTTATTTTTTTAAGTAATTGGCCGCGACAACTTCGATACATTTTTTTTACACCACAGGTGCTCAAACTTAGCAGTTAAGTAAATTTCAAAATTAAAATTTAAGTTTAGCGACTTCTTGTAAACTACTATTCATAGTAGTTGAGTTTTTTGAAACATAATTAAGGAACAGCATTATTAGGGAACGCTTTAAAGAAAAAAATCCGATCTAGGCCTCAAATAGCGGACGTGGTGCCCACAAATGTGAAAAAAACTGGTATTTTTCTAAATTTTACAAAAATGGCATAGACTGCGAACTGTTTGAGATAAAAAAAAGTTTTTTTTGGTTTTGTAACCCACCTCCCCCTCCACACACGCACGTTCAGGATTATCCATTCATTACGGGACACCTGTATAAATGAATCCATCCCTATTTCCCTTGTTAAGCCATCACGCGTGAACGGCTGGACCGATTTCGCTAATTCTTTTTTATTGTGTTTGTTATTGTCAGGAGAAGGTTCTTGTGAAAAAAAATGAATAAATTGCGCGGAAAATTAGAAAATTAAATCATACTTTACCACCATATAAAATTATTTCTAATCTAACCTTAGCCGCTCAGTCTTGGCACTTTCATCATCATCATCATCATCATCATCATTTCAGCCTATCGCAGTCCACTGCTGGACATAGGCCTCCACAAGTTCGCGCCAATAATGGCGTGAACTCGTGTGTTTTACCCATAGTCACCACGCTGGGCAGGCGGGTTGGTGACCGCAGGGCTGGCTTTGTCGCTTTGTGGCTTAGCACTTTGGACAATATAAACTTTTTTAATGTAACCTTATGACGTTTGACATAGAATTGACAAAAGATTGGTTATAACACTTTTTTTAATATATATTTTTTATTTATTTATTAATTATATCAATTCGAATTCAATGTTCATAGTTTTAAGACAGACAACGTCTGTCGGGTCAGCTAGTCACAATATAAACCATAAAATATAGTACATAATAAAAAAATATTGGTATTTCTGACGTAAGTTGTTTAGAACAGATGTTGATGTTTATCTTTTTTTTACAATTAAACACTAACTATAATTACGCAGTATAGTATCTAAGATTAATGATTTAAATAAACGAGCTATCGGTCGTCAGTGTTAGTGGTCGATAGGTAGATCAGAATACTGTCGTGGTTTTATTTATTCAACCCTTCAAATAAATCACAACTACACTCGCGTGCAACTGAATCGACTCAAGCCGTATGTATGTATATTGGTATAGTTAGTTCAAGTCATCTTTGCGCGCGGCTCTATGTGTACGTGCGTTTGTAATTATACAACTTTAATTTGTGAAGCAGACGGTCAGGGACAGTGCGACGGACACCCACACATATACCCGCGCGCAAAGATGAGTTGAACTTAGTATATAAAAGTTTGATTTTTCGGAAAACGGTTTTTCCGATTTTTGTAAAAGTTTTTTTATTAGACTAATATCTTTTTTCATAATACAGCAATTTTCAAATAAACAATGACAAAACTCTAAATAAATACGGTCAAACATGAGCGCTACAGAAATTTCTCGTTGCAGTACTCATGAGTTGCGGGACTACATCACGTATAAAAGCTCACGTAACCCACATTTCTAACAGTTACTCGTCAGACGTTGTCAGGTACACATCTCCTTAAGCTCCAGTTTTTGAATTGCAATCCAATGGACACTACCTCAGAAGCAGTGACCTAAGTTGTAGCTTTGTTGCAAGCGGCCCATAATCAACGGCAAATCGCTAGTGAACTTAACATGAGCCAATCATCTGTTTAACGAGTATGTACAGAAGGTTTCAACAGACTGTTGGCTTCATTCGGAGACTACAAACCAACAGACACGTGAGAAATGGTCATCTCACGGGCGTTGATGTTTGTTGGCTGTCAGTCAGTGGACAATTAAAAGAAGTATTAAGAAAGCCAATTTAACTCCAAAACGACCAGCCAAAGACCCGAAACTGACCGCAAGTCACCGTCAAACCCGACTTCAATTTTCTCGTGAACACCTCAATTAGACTATATTGAGTAATTTAGCTACACCTGTTCACTGACGAGAGCAGAATGAGTCTCCATGGCAACGACAGAAGAGCCGGTATACAAGCGTCCAGGGGAACGGTTCCCGCAATGCTGTTTCGCTGAAACAGTACCTATCATATGGCGGTGGTTCAGTCATGATGTGGGCTGGAATATCATCTGAAGGGAAGGCCGAGATTGTCGGTGAGTGGGTCTGACAGCTCAAAAGTACGTGGAAGATATTCTCCTCGATCATGTTGTAACTTATGCAGGGTACATAGGAGAAGATTTTGTATTGATGCATGATAATGCTCGGTGACATACTGCAAGTAATACTCGCCAGTTTCTTGAAGAGGCGGAAATTGAGACGATTATGTGGCTAGCCCTCAGTCCAGACCTGAACTTCATTGAGCATTTATTTGACGAGCTCAAACGGAGGGTTAGAGCTAGAGATACGGCTCCATCAAGCAAGATTTTATCAAAAAATTGTTAAAATTCATGAAAAATCGCGTACAAGCTGTTATAAAAGCTAAGGGTAGCAGTACAAAGTATTGTTGATTTTAATTTTCTTTACTTTTATTAAAAATAATTTTTTTATTCATTATGTTGTCGTTTTCATTTTTCTTCATTTTTTATGCATTTCCGTCCAAATTAAATTTCATCAATAAATACGTAACTGATTTTTGGCTGGATGGATAACTGGCTCGCACAAGTGAGTGACAGCGACACGGATGGTGGTGGTGTCTGAAACCGAGGATGACTGCGAGCTCTCAGACCACAACTCTGCTACGGAAACTGCATATATTTGCCATAGCTGTACTAAGCCTGTGTGCCTTAGCTGTACAAAAAAAAAATGCAATGACTGTGTCATCAACCGTAACTAAAAGGTCTTGCACGTTTTTTTTTTTGTTCAAACCATGTTCTTTTTTTTTGCTTTATATAAAAATTGATTATGTTTTTGTTATATTTCTCAAAAAATTACTTTGAAAAATTGTTTTGTTTTTGAAATGTTGACACTAGAAGTTAGGTCTCGTAATTTTATTACAAAAAGTGCCATACTCTTTAAGTTCTTTAATAAAAGGCTGTGATTGTATAATTTTAAGTAAATACCTATGCCATTGTTAAACCAAATATATAATAAATAAATATAAGAAGCATTTTTATTTAAAAAAGTTTTTATTTGATGTTAAAATTACGATTTTTTATCCGGGAGTCCAGGGGACTCCACCAGGTAAATTGTGTATGTATGAAGTCACCGGGTATATCAAGGGTTAATAATAGTAACATTAAAAATTATTTCTTCTTATTAATTTAATAACAAAGGTTAAGTAGTTCAGTAAATATTTTTGGTTAGAAACTTTCAATGTGATTTTTTTTCACGACATCAGTTTGTTTACATTAGTGCTCATAGAGGGACATACTTTATTTGTATGTAAAACACCTCCGTTACGCTTTTCGTATACTATGTCACACTAATTTTGTAAAAAATATGATTAATTAAAATCTTCTTTTGAAGATATTATAATTATTGCCTTATCAAGTTTATTTTTATAAAAAAAATATAAGAAATTTGGTATTTAGGAGCAATATATTTACTTTTTTACCGAGGAGACAAGCCATTGTCGATAAAAAAGAAGAACGTCCCATATTCAATTGCACGCGAGTGTAGTTCAAAAATTGACCACCACCCGCCGAAGCACGTCAGGTGCTTTAGACAACCTGAAAAGTATTTTTATCAATGAATATAAATCATTATTATTATTAACGTATTTGTAAAATAATATAACATTTTTTGTTGATTAATTATTTTTTATGCTATTCTAACCAACAATTTTTCAACATCCTCAAATGTAATAATTAGGGACCGGATTATATGCATTTGCATATTTGCATATGCATTTGCTTATTTAAGCCATTCTCAGTGGCAATAGCATATTTTACCTAAGATCTAGTTATGATGCATATTATCGGTACATTTTCAATATTACATAGCCGTGATTTGCACTCAATTTTCTTACACATACCTGAAAGTATTAAAAAGCTTGAAACTCGCGGTCTGGCATTGACTGAATCTATCCAAACAACGCCAAATTAACTTTTCGTTGCTAATAACATTGCCGCATAAACTTAAAAAAACTTTGAAAACATATTGATCAATAACCCAGGTTTTGAAAGTTTGTGTCTAATTGATAGTTTCATTAATGGGACGGCAGAAGTTTTGCCAGAAACTATATATAAGTACTAACATAGCACCCAATTTAAAATTTCACCCATAGTTATCTCAGTCGATGTAGAGCGAACCTTTTCCACTTATAAAAATATTCTAAATGAGCGAAGACACAATCTCAACACTGAAATTTTGGAAAAATACTTGATTGTTTACGTTTACAAAAAATTTAAATAAATAATTTTAATGTCATGTTACGATACTTATTTTCGCCTATCAAAAAGTAATTTACTCATTGTATGCTGATTTTGAAGTAAAAAAATAAAAACTTACTTTAAGGGGTCATAAAATTTATCATTTAATTTAGCATATTTTGCCTATTTCCGTGCATATTTCAAGCATTTTTCATGCATATTTGCATGCATATAACAGGCTTTTCATGTTGCATATAATCCGGTCTCTAGTAATAATCCATTAACCACTCCATTATAAACTTTTTACACTTTTGTAATGTCATCGGATACATTTTAGTTTATGATTAAATTAACAAAACACCGACGGTTTTCGGGTTCGATTCCCGCTCGGGAGAGGGTTTTTGTTTGTACAAATATTTTATTCCGGTTTGGATGTCTGTCCTTGTGGATCTCTCCACCGTGCCTCGCAGAGCACGTTAAGCCGTCGCACAGTGGGAGGAAACTATCAAAACTACGTGGGAGGCAGTAAATCTAATCCAAATGATATCATTTTTTTTTAAATACTAAGAGTCCCACAAAGACTGCACAAACACCCAGACCACGGAAAACATCTGTATGGCCAATACAAATGTTGTCGTGTGCGGGGATCGAATCCGCTACCGTCCGCGCAACAGCCACAAACCAGTGCTGTGACCGCTACGCAAACGCGACGTCTTAAATACTTAATTAATAAAATAATTCTTAATAGTTATTTAATAATAACAACTTAACTATGTATAAAATATAACATTCAATCCATTAATTTATTAAATATATAAATTTACATCATAATGATGTCGGTGAATCAGAATACGGTTGTCGGTTAGTTAGTGTTTATTTAAGAAAAATTAAAAATAATTGTGTTTGCTCACAAACGAAAAAAAAACCGACTTCAATTGCATCGACAAGTAATAGGACGAAAAAATAGTCAAGTAAATACGCCCTATTAAAGATTAATACTCAAAAGTTGTAATCAGTTTTCGATCTAATTTAAACAAGACTACGACAAGTATTAGCTTTCGATTAAAGTAAGAATCATCAAAATCGGTACACCGAGTAAAAAGTTATGCGGTATAATACAACGTAGGTCGACGAAAAAGTAGTCAAGTAAATACGCATTATCTATACTAATATATAAAGCTGAAGAGTTTGTTTGTTTGATTGTTTGTTTGTTTGAACGCGGTAATCTCTGGAACTACTGGGCCGATTTGAAAAATTCTTTCAGTGTTAGATAGCCCATTTATCGAGGAAGGCTATAGGCTATGTATCATCATGCTAAGACCAATAGGAGCGGAGTCCACGCCGACGAAGTCGCGCGCTGAAGCTAGTTAGATATAACTCTGAAAGTACTTTTCAGATCTCAATTAAATTAAAATGGGACCATATGACACGCAACACCTTTCAATTAAAACAAAACTGATCGAAATCGGTCCACCCAGTGAAAAGTTCTGAGCTAACATACATAAAATAAAGTTTAAAAAATACAGTCGAATTGAGAACCTCCTCCTTTTTGGAAGTCGGTTAAAAAAATGTTTAACCTATAAGAACTTGAGTTCAAAGTTTGCTAAATAATAAATTCTTAATAACTATATTTTCCAAACAATAAATATCACGTTATGTATAAGAAAACATGTTTGATTTGCTTTTAAAATGTGTTTGACGTTTGTTTACTGATGTAGACTTACAATAATGCGCCTTCGCACTTAAAATGATTAATTTTTGCCTCATACTTGGATGTCATTTCCTATATATACCTATACAATTTAGTTTTCCTAATAGTCGATAATAAATCATCGTATAATTTGAGTGGTTGTCACTTTGTACAGGGTGACTATCGTTCGACCTTTGTAACCCACAAGGTTACGTCCATAAATCATCCATTAATAATATTAATATATAATGTTAATAATAGTGACAAATTACAGGTAATAAATATAATTTTAACAACTTAAATCATGTGCAAATAAGGTGCAATTAAATAAATTGTTCTCTTATTTTCTTAGCATATTTCTTTTTTATTATTATTACAATGAAATATTTATTTTAATGAGATAATGTTTAAACGAGCATAGAAACCTTTGTATATACATAAATAGTAAAAGATATTTATGATTGTATATAAGTATGAGTGTGTTACTTATGATTTGAAAATTAACTCATACTTAATGGAAAAAAAATAGGGGAAAAACACCCTTGTCTTGGCGGAAAAATTAAGTCAAAGTCAAATTTGAAGCAGCGTTACACTATATTTTATCTTCCTTCTTAATAAAATAGGTATTACCCAATTAACATTTACAAACTTACATTGCAGTCTCGAGATTTAATAAATAATTATACGAATGTGTTCGACAGGTGCAATTCGTTCTGATATTCAGTCACCAGCTGCAAGTTTTGTTCCGGCCGTCGTGTCAGTACCCGCGCGTGTTCGTTTACTGGATCGCGATGCACGGCTTCTTGTTCCTGTTCCTCTTCAGTGACTTCTACAAGGCGCGCTACAATAAAGCTGATAGAAAACCTAGGAGCAATAACAACGGCCTTTGTATGGTATGTTTATTGTATTATGTTTCTTAAAAAAAGTATAATATATTTGTTTTTATCTACATGTAAAAAATTTCGTTTATATCTAGTACATTTTTGTTTTCGTAAAGTCACTATTTATATAGGTCATTAGTAATTCGAATATTAGAATGACCAAAGAATGCATGACGTCAATCCAGCTTTGTGTTTCTCTCATTAATATTTAATGTTCAATAAAAAAAAAAACAATCAATATACAATATTATCAGTAAACTAATTTCTTTGTTTTAAAATTTAAATATATGCAACTATTCCGTTTAAATTTAAAAAAAGCTAACCTAATAAATATTAATTGCTTAATAACCAAACTACCAATTAATGTATGGCATTTATTATGCTCGTCTGTAAGAAACAACGTCCAGGGTTAATATAGTAAATGTGTTTGTTGGTGATGTATAAAAAACAGCACAACCTAAATCTACGATTGGGATACCCTTAACTTTTTTTTGAATATTAATAATTATAATTTTTACATAGTAAATAGTTATACATCAACCAATCTTTACTATAAATTATTATTATAAAGCTAGTTTGTGTTTTTTTTTTTTCGAACGCTCTAATCTCAGGAACTGCTGGTTCGAGTCGAAAAATTATTTTTGTGTTGCAAGGCTATATAGGCTTTAAAATATTAAGTACGTTACATCTGCTACAAACAGCTAGTGAAGATATGCAACGAATATATGAACACGTTGTGTTTGTTTTCAGACGGTGTTCGACGAGAGTTCTCTGAGCAAGAACGGCTACAAGCAGGAAGGCTCGTCCGTCCCCAGCTCGTACGCGTCGTCCGCCGAGAACGCGTTCGTGCGCCGGCGGCCGCTCTGCTAGTCCGCAGTGCCTCGGTGTCACTCAGGGTCTTGTTATACGCCGGTCAAACTTCGCCGGTCACTGTTCGGCTCTCGGTTTCTTCGTTCATATTTTTCCTAAATTAAAGAAATTTCTCGATTCGACTGCACGTTATATGTTGCTTCTCACATTGTAATCCACATATTGGACACATTTTCCCGTACCCGGGTATCCGGTTCATAAGTATTTCCAACCTAAAGGAGGTGCTGTACGTTAATGAAATGCGATTGGACCAGAATATAAATGTTTGTAATAATTTAAATGTTGTCTTTGTTTTATATGGAATAATATTTAACTGAAGGCCGAGACCGAGAACGAACCGTGGCAGGCTGTATAGTGTGATCAGCCCTAAATGAAACCTAACCCTAGTATTAGGAATTGGTCTTACCACCGTCGAGGACGAATCGTACGCACTAATGAATAACCGCGACTGTACTTGCGGGTGCGAACGCGTCGTCGATAGTATCCCGTCTCCCCGATTAACCTATGAATAGCTTTAATAAAAGTTAAGACAGTATGAACGATCGAGATTTTTGAAATCGTCAAAGCGAGACGCAGTACTGTTTGAATTGTATAGAACCATCTCGACCACTGCCGACGTCTCCTGCGACTATGTTTCGATGTTAAGCTTCTAGTGTAAATTAAAATGTTTGTTGTCGACTACAAAACTCGCATTTAACTTTTATACGCCACTGAAACCTTTCTTCGGTTACACGACATTTTTTGTTTTTAAATTTTGAATCGCAAAGCACAACGTCCCATTCGACCTTCACAAATTAACTCATCGTATGCCTTATATTGTTTTAAGTAAAAACTATTTACTAAACTATGAATTGTTAAATAAATGGTTAACTTGTAAATGTTATATCAGTTTCGGAGATGGTTTATTTTATCTTATTTGTATAAATTAGTTAAGACTTAAATTCATCAAAATATTTTAACTGTTATTTTCTCTTTAGTGTGAACAAACTGTACATACAATGGATGAATGAAACGAGTTATTTTCACCGTGTAATATCACGGTTTTTTTTTTTTTAAATGTAAATATAATACTTACATTATTGTGAATATGGGTGGAATATTGAGTCGAAAGTAATGTTACCATACAATTCTTCAAGTCAAGGTTTTTTTATTGCTATTTTATTTATATTTTGTATTCAAGCATTTAATGTCTATACATGAATTTTAATATATTTTGTATGAACAAAAAAATACATTCATATTGGAAGTCACTAACATATTTATTGCAAGTTTTATTATAGCCATCTATGCAAATAATGTTACTAACGGGTTGAGTTGCCAAAAGAGCGCTTTTTAGAAAAAAATTGATATAGAACGAATAGGAAAAAAGGAGATAGATCATAGTCGTAGCTGAATATTACTTAAACGAAACTAAATTATACTGATGACTTATATTTATAACATTAAAGTTGACATAGTTATTGGCAGCTCGACCAGTTTTAAAGTAATAAATGGTATTAAGGGAGGAATTCTTGATATGTTAATTTTTTTATCACGGTTTGGTGTATTAATGCTTTATGTGTCGTGTGAATGGCAAACGATTGCTTTGGGCGGAATCGGATGGTAACCCGAGATACGATGCTCAAATATTTGCTGCGAATTCACTATTTTGCAACCTTTATTTATTATTTTATTAAAGTATTTTACAAAACATTGATAGCACTTATTTTCATTACTACACTGCTTCTTCCAAAACCTAGTATCCTAGTATATACAAAAAAATATTTTTTGTTACTTATCGACAAGTTGTTTATTAAACGATTTTTAATAACACGATATTTAACTTCTTATTTTAGTCTACTATTTTCTCTGACAACAATTCCAACTTCCAAGTGATTCAAATATTAACGTGCTCAACAAACAAACTATAGTGCTAAGTATAATGAATAATATTTACTGTCCTGCTAAATTACTTTTTAATCAATTTAAAAAATGTAAGGAATAAGTGGCATTAAGAAGGGCTTATAAACTTCTAAAATGAAGTATGTTTGGTAGTAGTCTCAAAAAAAATAAAATACCTAAGAAACTACTCTACGCCGCCAAACGAAACTATAATAAAGTAAGCTTTACAGTGTTACCACACAAAAAAAAATCTGATAGTGATTACAAAACTTCTAATGTTATTATATTGAATTGTTTTTATCTAATATCATTTTTTTTTTTTTAAATAAAACCACATCCACGACCTCTCAATTGGCCGTGTTTTTTGTTTTGTTTTTTTTTGAACATAATGTATTATGCTTATCCTTCAGCTGATTAATTAATAAATAAATTTGTTATTATCTAATTAGATAATAACAAACAAACTTTTCGTTTATCAATTGAAATATCTAATTAAAATAAAATAAAGTTAAAGGTACTGTGGATGAGTAAAACCTTAAAACTCCGTACACGTTTTGTATGTAAGACAATGCACGCTAAGCTATATAGTCATTTTAAATCCAGTATGGGGGAAATTCAAAGATAACAGATAATTTATTTTTTAGACACTGTTATGATATAGGTATCGAATAAAAAGGTTTTCTGGGAGAAATACGAAACACAAAATAAAGTGTAGACAAAATAAATCAATGGTATATTATTTGATTAAATATTTCTGATGAAAAAAAATTCTATGCAAGAGCGTCATAATTTTTCTTTTTTATTTATTTATCGTTTTATAAAATTAACAATACAAAAAATTATAAAAAATAGCAACAAAAAACCACTAAGGTTTCAACATGTGCTATCTTATTCTAATTTTATACACATTTAATATTTATCACACACAGACAATAAATAATTAACACAATAACACAATAAAATACAGTTTAAGTAAATGTTTAGTTTAAAATATTTAAGTAATGTTGTTTTAATTTAGTTTTGATATTTTTGTTTGAAGATGTTTTTGCACAAATCTAAAGGTAGGTTGTTAATAAGTCGAGGCACAATATAAGTGGTTGTACGCTCACGCTCACCATACACGTTAGCGCGCTGCGTACGTAGTTGTCTCTCAGTGATCGCCCGGATGCATACAGGATGTTCAATAATATTTTTTAACGATATATTGAAAAATTGTTCTTTAAGCAATATAAAATCTACTTTGGAATGTACTGGTAAAACTTTACAATGCTTAAAGAGTTCTGCTTCATTATTATAAAACTGACTTTTTATATTTGGTGATACTATTGTTTTTAAGATTTTTAATTGTAGATTGTATATCTTATCAAGGTAGGTTTTGTACGTGCGGCCGTAACTACTTAGGCATTATTGTATATAGGATTCTCCTAATACGTGGTAAAGCATAATTTTTAACTTAAACGGGATACGATTTTTTAGTATTGTAATATAAGCAAGAAATTGCCTTAATTTGTCACATACTTGTTCTATGTGGTGATTCCAGTTAAATTTTTATCTATTGTAAGTCCAAGATATGTTTGTGTCTGGGTAATTTCTATAGTCGGGCATTTACAATTTGCTTTATTTTTCGCGTGAAGACAGTCATGGTTATGAGCAATCAAATTTTCTATTGGACATTGTTTAATGTACGGAGACTTAATAATCAGTAGTCTTGTTTTACTTGCGTTGACCACTAGACCAGAGTCATGACACCATCGTGTTAGGGCATCCAGGTCTACTTGTAATCTGTTTACAGCGTCTTTGGGATTCCTGTTAGCAATTACAAGACATGTATCCTCCGCGAACTGGTAACATGTGCTGTTAACGATACAGTTGTTCATGTCGTTGACGTAAGATAGAAATAAAAGTGGGCCCAACACGGAGCCCTGAGGTGTACCCTCAGTTACAGACATAATTATGTTTACTGCAAATATTGTCTACTTTAAATGTTCGGTTTTCAAAGTAATTTTTGCACCAGTTCAGTAGGGGACCACGCACTCCACAGTCATCTAATCTGTTAATTAGCTGCCGATGCACCAAGACCAATATATCGAAGTCACGGGAGAAATCAATAAAGAGAGCTAAGACAATTTTTTTGTCATTAAGGTGTTTGTTGACTTCGTCGGTAAACCTTGACAAAAGGGATGAAGTGCTTTTACTCGACTGAAACCCAAACTGATTTTGATTGATTACATTATGTTTTCTGTAGAAACTATGTATCTGCTCTGATATATATCTTTCGACAATTTTGTCTATGGACGAGAGGAGTGTTATAGGGCGATAATTTGAGTAATAATTTTTTTTTTATGAATTGGTCTTATACAACCTACTTTTAAAGCATTCGGGTAATGACCACTCTCAACACTACGATTAATTACCTAAGTCTGAAATTGACCCAGAAATCTTGTCGCCTATAACTTTAATATCGGAAACATTAATATTGTCCAAGCCTTTTTTCTTTTTTTTTACGTGGGGAAAATCCATCATGGATACCCTCCGGCGCGGGGGCACCAGAGGGTTATGCCAGACTCCTACTGACCAAAAACCATCCACGTGTGAGCAGACCTCCGCCTGAGTGGGGCGAGATGGGGGCGCGCTAGCAGTCTCCACCCCAACCCGGCGGCTGGCCCGAATGTAAACATCTGGGCCCCGGCACCTAGAGGGGCGGCACCCACAAGACCACCCCTCCCGACGACGCGTAGGGTCTCAAGCCAGCCAAAGATCCCCCGACCCCCAGCCGGCCACCCCACTTAAGGGACGCTCAACCGGACCAGTCTACCGTCTGCAGAATGGGGACACATGTCCAGGAGCGTCCACCCTCCAAGCCAGGCAGGCCTGACCTCCAACGCCTGGCATCACGGCGTTGGGGGTCAGGCCCCCCCGACCTCCAACGTCGGATCGCACCGAACAACCGTGCAAAGCTCCAGGGAGCCCTGCACGACCCGGCAACTACCCCACGGGTCCGCCGGACTGCACCAACAACCGAGCTAAAAGCTCCAGGGAGCCAGCACAGCCCGGCCCTCACACATCACGTCTGCCGGATTGCACCAGCAACCGAGCAATGCTCCAGGGAGCCAGCACAACCCGGCCTTCACACATCACGTCTGCCGGATTGCACCAGCAAACGAGCAATGCTCCAGGGAGCCAGCACAACCCGGCCCTCACACATCACGTCTGCCGGATTGCACCAGCAACCGAGCAATGCTCCAGGGAGCCAGCACAACCCGGCCCTCACACATCACGTCTGCCGGATTGCACCAGCAACCGAGCAATGCTCCAGGGAGCCAGCACAACCCGGCCCTCACACATCACGTCTGCCGGATTGCACCAGCAACCGAGCAATGCTCCAGGGAGCCAGCACAACCCAGCCCTCACACATCACGTCTGCCGGATTGCACCAGCAACCGAGCAATGCTCCAGGGAGCCAGCACAACCCGGCCCTCACACATCACGTCTGCCGGATTGCACCAGCAACCGAGCAATGCTCCAGGGAGCCAGCACAACCCGGCCCTCACACATCACGTCTGCCGGATTGCACCAGCAACCGAGCAATGCTCCAGGGAGCCAGCACAACCCGGCCCTCACACATCACGTCTGCCGGATTGCACCAGCAACCGAGCAATGCTCCAGGGAGCCAGCACAACCCGGCCCTCACACATCACGTCTGCCGGATTGCACCAGCAACCGAGCAATGCTCCAGGGAGCCAGCACAACCCGGCCGGCAAACCGCGCTTTCGCTCTAAAAGGCGGGCAAGCGAACCCACCCACCCACAGACCACAGAAATACTATAGACATGGTAAGGGGCGTGACGCGTGTTACCGAGCTTATGATCAGGCGATCACACTGTTAACAAACGCATCTCAGTCGTAGTACAGACGCGGGTGACGTATTTAGTGACTTAAAAAATATTAAAATGCCGTGTTGTGTAGTATTGTCGTGTCGACAAGGGAGCTAAGGTCTAAAAGTTACCCCAGGAATGATTTCCTTTCACATATAAGTAGTAATTTACTGTAATTATTAATATTTGGAAAAAAGCCAGTCCTCTACAATGATTTTGACTTACAATTCATAATTGTAACAGTAACGATATACACTGCTGGCTAACCATTACCGATAGTCTGGGAACAACGCGCGTAATGCGCAATCTATTGCGCGGCTATAGTTACGCTCGCTACGCACTAATTCTTGGAGTACCAGGCGTCAGTGGCCCGCCATATTATCCACTTTAGTAGTTGAGCAACGAATGCCTAATCCGTAGTTTATCGATAAATTGAATCTTTTTTTATTATAAAAGGTTTTTCGTTCGATGTTTATTATCACGTTTAAGACATAAGTATACTATATGTACAATTCGAATTTCATTTTTTATATCCATTTTTATTAGATTTCAAATTTTAATGAGTGAATGATTTTTAAAATTCACTTCACCGTGTCTTTCAGTTTATTTCATGCTTGGCTCCTACTGTTTCATCCCGATAGTTTTTCGTATATATTTTTTTGAACCCTCAGTTTCATATTGGTTTTAATAAATTTCTGACATTTGATTAGTATCCCAACAGTTTTATAGAACTACAGTCTACAGTAATAGGAAACTACCAGTTGACTATTAATGTGAGGTATTTAATGTGTAATCAGTGAACATAGATAATAATAATTATTGAATTTTATTGAAATAATACTCGTCCGTGTTATCATTTATCGATAAATCTGCAATGTTTATCGAAATGCCCACGGCCCTAGAGACTCATCTATGATTGTAGTAACGTGTAGCAATGCGTACACGCACACTACTTCGTAGCCAATTAGGATTAAGATTTTAATGTTGTAAATTGTGTGCGAACTTTAATATAATTGTGTGGGTGTAAAAGTTGGCTACGCTGGTTCTGAAGCAAATAACGTTCGATGCCGTCTCCATATACTCCGTGCACCCACCCCATCCCTCTAGTGCGCTCACGGGTCGAGCAGTACCCGGAGCGCACCCCGCGAGTCAGTCGTTAGCCGCGACGGGCAGCAGTACCGTGACTGCGATACTGTTGCCCGTCCCGTTGCCCAGGGTGCACCACGAGGAGGTGACCGACATGCACCCCATATTGTCCAAGCCTGGAGCTTTTCCTGAGTTTAATTGTTTAATTATTTTATTGACACATGGTGCTGATGCTCGTTTGAATAAGATACTTGAGTCCAAAGGTTTACGTGTATAAAAAGGTTACGTGTTTAATAATTATAACTTCAAGCTTGTGACGCACTTGTGACGTTAATAAAAACTTTATTATCTTTTATACTTTCTAAATATCTTATATTTATTTCTTAAAAATTATGCATAAAATATATTAAGTACCTAGTAAATAGTAATGTATCAAGTAAATAGTAGTATTCATTATACTATTGTGTCGTTACGCTAGGCTAGACTCACGGGTTTTCCAGTTTTTGCGGAGTAGCTTATGATACTAAGCAATAGTTTAAATAATAATAAAGTTTCAAAATATCCAGCATATAACACGTCCTACACTTTCGTTATTTAAAAACAAATTATTTAATTAATATTATTTGAATATGAAATAATTTTTTTATAGAACTAAGTCGGCAAACAAGCCGTACGGCTCACCTGGTGGTAAGCGAATACCTTAGCCTATAGACGCCTTCAACACCAAAAACATCGCAGGCGCGTTGCCGACCCTATCCCAATTCCCCCAGGAGCTCTGGTCACCCTTACTCACCAACAGGAACACAACACTGCTTGAAAGCAGTATCATTTACCTGTGATCTTCTGTAAGGTCGAGGTACTACCCCAGTCGGGCTGCTCCATATTTTTAGCAGGAAATTTCCTGCTGTGCCCTACCTCACTTAAAAACACTTTAAATAACAAATACTTTTATAATATTAATTATAAATAGTTATAGCAAGACGGCCAGTCGGCCATTGGACCGACGATCTACGTAAGATCTCCATTGAGAGTTGGATGAAGACTGCGGGGAACCGGGAAGTTCAGCGCGAACTTGGGGAGGATCAGGTCCAGCTGTGGACTGCGACAGGTGTTTATGATAAAAACTGGGACCTAAACCGATCGCTCTTATGTAATCGTGCGTGTGATGTGTAAGCGCAAAACTACCGGCGGTTGTGGGTTCGATTCCCGCCCGGAGTGGATATTTTGGGTCCCGGTTTTATCATAAACACCTGATAGCGATCATTCCTCATAGTTGGGATTCATCCGCCAACTCGCAGCAGAGCAGCGTGGTGGATGAAACTCCGACCCTCCTTCTGGACATGTAGAAAGAGGCAGTGGTGGCCAGGAGTGGCATGTTTCATGTTACAGTCTTAATCGTTATTGAAAAACATTTACATATACCTATTATCATTCCCAGTGAAAATGGGGCAGAACATGATGTAGGTAAATGTATTTTAAATAAGAAACAAACGAATTTTATTAGAGTACTAAAATCTTAAAATTTCAATAAAACTGTTCTCTACAATAATAAACTATTGATCAAAATTATGTGTAAGAAAAGTAGAAGATAAGAAGGTAAAAAATCGGCCAAGTGCGAGTCGGACTCGCGCACGAAGGGTTCCGTACCATTGACTAGGTACATTGATTGTAATAACGGGCAAAAAGCAGCTAAAAATCACTTTTATTGTATGAGAGCAAAAATAGGCAAAAATGACGTTTTTGGTATGGGAGCCCCCCTTAAATATTAATTTTATTTTAATTTTATTATTTATTATTAAAGTAAAAATACAACTGAGTATTTTGTGAATATTTCAAGTGCCTACCTGTTGCCATTATTGATATCGAGCAAAAAAGGGCAAGAAAATCGCGTTTGTTGTATGGGACCCCTCCTTAAATATTTATTTTATTTTGTTTTTAGTATTTGTTGTTATAGCGGCAACAGTAATAAATAATTTGTGAAAAATTCAACTCTCTAGCTATAGCCGTTCTTGAGATACAACCTGGTGACAGACGGACGGACGGACGGACGGACGGACAGCGAAGTCTTAGTAATAGGGTCCCGTTTTTACCCTTTGGGTACGGAACCCTAAAAAGCAGTTCATCTAAAATTTAAAAATATTAACTAGGTATATAAAGCAATATAAATCTTGTCGCCGCGATTCATTTTCTTTAGCCGACGACGATGAGTGCCATCTAACGACAAGAAGAAATACATATCTTTTTTTTTATATCTTATAAAGTTATAACATTCTGTTCGCAGAATATGATGTGTTCGTACAGTGGAAGTGGATTGTATAGAAACACTTGTATTTGGTCTGAAGAACGTTTATTATATTTTATAACTATTACAATAATTGTCAAAGCAGTTTTTACTCTACACACAAGAAGCAGAACGAAGCATAAAACTAAATATTAGCCCTTTAGACACAGTGCAGAGAAGACACCATAGATTTAAAAAAACACTGTTTATAAAAATTAAATGTTGCCTTATTTTAACACATTCACACACAGTCATCTGTTGCAAGTAGCAACCAGGTAAGCAACTTTAATGCTTTTTATATGTAGCAGCCGGCTGATATAGCTAAATATTTTTTTATAAATATACATGGAGATAATACATATTAGGTATATAAATCCAAATATTACACCCAGACTCAGGCGGGAATCGAACCCCCAACCCGCGGAGCAGGGCCACTACAAACTGTGCCTACGGGCTAGTCAAACTAATCATGAAAAAGAAACATTTGATAACATATTAAATCACCTTACTAACTTCACAGCGTTAGGGTTAAAGGGTAAGTAGGTACTTTATGTAACTAGTAGGTATATACCTATATATGTCGGAGAGTCAATGCGGATAGTTATTAATGACGGTACCTGTGTTGTTATTATTATTCATCTACCCTCACTCATTCTATTATTCGAGTCATTCCTTTGTGCATAAAAGACCGATGCGGCCGCAGCTAGGGCAGTCTTGGCTCTGGCGTGGCGTGGTGCACTTGTGTATCCTGCTAGTAGCTTAACCTCGACTCTTGTAAGGGTTAGTTTGTGTACACGAATTAATTGTTACATTATATTGTGGGCAACTCGGGCAGTGGAGGCGAGCGTTAATGCGCATTTTAAAGACGGCCGTCTTAAACCTAGACTCGGGTCGCAACTCCCGGGCACTGCTATGAGTTGTCCCTCTGCCACGCGATAGACGGTACCCGCTCGGTGAGTCCATTTAATACTTAGTAGTTCGGTCATCCGTCCGTTCTTCTCCTACCTACTTCTGATCTGCGACATATATATATATATGCGTGAATAGAGCATAATCATCATTTAAAATATATATCGAATAGAGGTAAAAATGCTAAACAATGACGTTACTTGCGTCAACAAAGTCTTATTCACATGAGATGTCGTAACTACTAATTAAACAACATGAATTGAAAATGATAATAATAGTTGATGCGTGATGGCTAAGATAACCAACCTTTAAACAGAACCTGTTTTATGATCATTAGGAATTGAACCGTATAAACTTCAAAGCATTTTTAAACAAATATAGGTAAAACAATGTGCCTATTTCGAAAATAAGGGATTGAAATATGCGCTAATAATTATAATTGTATTTGCTAGCAAACGAAAAAAAAACCGACTTCAATTGCATCGGCAAGTAATAAATAATAAATAAATTAACAAACGCACTAGTCGTCATTACGATTTTCGAGGGTTCCCCTCGATTTAACTGGGATCCCATCATCAGATCCTGGTTTCCTTATCATGCTACCTAAGTTGGGATATCTCCTTTCCAACAAAACAAGAATAATCAAAATCGGTTCATAAACGACGAAGTTATCCCCGAACATACATTAAAAAAAAATTATATACGGTCGACCGTCGAATTGAGTAACCTCCTCCTTTTTTGAAGTCGGTTAAAACATAATGAAAAGTTAGCCCTTTTTTAGTAAGACAGGTTGTCTTACTAAATTAAGAATAAAAAATGGGATCTCGCAAAGTTTAAAGTAGGTAAGCACCTTCTTAATATTTATAATTAAGTAACTACATATACGCTTCAAAACAAATAAAACTAAAATTTTAACTAGAAATGAAAATATTATCGTAATCTTATGTAACAGAACATTATGATTACATACATAAAATGCAATATATTTTATTTGCAATATTTTTTGCTTAAGTGTACAAACCAGAACCGGTGATATTTCTAGGGTACTGTCTATTCTGAGTTAAAATATAATATTGCAAATCATTGGCATATTGGGAAATACATAAATGTGACCGTTTGGTGTAGTCAAGGACTACACCAAACGATCGAGATAATTACACGTTAGAATTGTGTCATACAACCTCGGCGTGCCTCATATAGACCTCTAAATCCTTATTACAATAATTTAAATTATTTTCACTTATTATTACACTATGGGTTCGGGTAGTGTATATCCGAGATAAAGCATGTTGTTTGCAACAGTACTGAAATGTAAGGAACTCGAAAACTAATAGAATTATTTAAGTAACTAAACTTTAACTGAACTTTGTCTTTAACTGAGGTAGGGCACAGCAGGAAATTTCCTGCTCAAAATATGGAGCAGCCCGACTGGGGTAGTACCTCGACCTTACAGAAGATCACAGCTAAATAATACTGTTTTCAAGTAGTATTGTGTTCCTGTTGGTGAGTAAGGTGACCAGAGCTCCTGGGGGGGGATTGGGGATAGGGTCGGCAACGCACTTGCGATGCTTCTGGTGTTGCAGGCGTCTATAGGCAACGGTCTTACCATCAGGTGAGCCGTACGCTTGTTTGCCAACCTAGTTTCATAAAAAAAAAAACTTAATTAATATCCTATTTTATGTTTTATAACAGAGCAAATGACCATGAAATTAAATATAAATACACATTCGTTAAATAATAACGACCGACGTCATATTTTATCCAAAGAAAATAGATATCTAAGCAAAACAACGCTTCATATTGCTCCTGCTCAAAAAACAAGTAGTGTGAGTAATAATCAGATTTTTTACTGACAACCCGTCTTTACCTACGTAATTACAATTAGTTACACTCAGCGGTCGCCCAGTGGTTGAAATTCGAGTATAATTAATTTAAATTATAAGTTTGAACATTATTAAGGTTCTGTTGTCAAAGACTATGAACATTTGCTATAAGCGACTGTGGTGCTTTGAAACAACCGGTTTCCCACATTGTGGATTTTAGTAGACACCGGCGGACAAAACTGTCTACGCCTGTGTTTATCGATCGTACAGTGGAGATCAGGATACAACCAGACTCTTCGACCACCTTTCAGAGATGGCAGACAAAGCGCAGCAAAGGTATCCGACGGCGGAACTAGTTTTTCTCGGGGACTTTAACGCCCACCACGAGACGTTCGTATTTGCACCCCTTTTTATAAGATGGCGGCCGGGGACAAGGGTGGCATGGCATCCCCACAAACTTGGGATTAAGCTTCTAGTGACCGCCCACAGATGTCCCAAAAATAAAATACCGTCCTCTAATAAATGTAAAGCTCATGTAGCATTTCAATGGACTATAGGTACATAAAAACTAAAAAATTACATACGAATTGAGTACCTCCTCTTTTTTGGAAGTCTGTTAAAATCAAGCCGTAATCATAAGTAGTTAAGTTTATGCAAATAAAGATTACACAAATATTAAAAACATTAAACATTATTTTTAGTTTGATTTTTATTTATAAACAAAAAATGTCGGCAAGAAAACATGCAAAATCTTTAATATTGTATACTTAGATTAAGTTAATCACCTGCCTAGATTATTTTGACGTATTCGTAATTGCTTAAGTCATTATAAAGAGAAACAATGTTATAAGAATTATATATTTGTCGTTTTACCTATTAAAGAAACACACGATATTAAATCTGGACACGCGGCAGCGTGTCAAGCCAAGTTCAAGCAAAAGAACTGGCGACTCAGCGCCGTGTGTATATTTACACGAACCATTTCGAGCGACTTTTGACCCCTCCATAACTCAAAACCTATTCAACAGAAACAGATCAAATTACGTATATTTATTTATATTAATAAGGACAACTACAATCCCAAATTTCATTAACCTAGTTGAAACGGTTACAAAAATATGAAGGTTCAAAAGTCGCCAGTTTTCCACTGACTGACTGACTGACAGATCAAAAACCTAACCCACTTCCAGATGACCTAGGAAGCCGAAATTTGGCATCTAGCTAGGTAATTACGTGTAAGCGCAGGAAAAAATCTGAAAACAAAAGAAAGTTAAAAAATAGGGGGGTCACCATACAAAAAAAAAAACGTTTTTTAATTGTAGCGTCTGAACCGTTATAAGTGTATATTTGAAACTTGCACAAAATATGTATTGTTACATTTGCTATATAAAACAATTAAAAAAATAAAATGAAGTCAAAAAATAAAAGGTGTCCCCATACAAAAAACTTGTAATACGCGCTAAACAAACGGCCAACGGAGTGTGCGGCGGCTGGCGCGCGTGGCGCCACAATACACAGATATAGTACAGAAGTCAATCTAAAGTATAAACGCAAGAAAAAGAATAAATTTCAAATAAATATGTCTACAACAAGTAATGATATCCCACCAAAAACATAAATGTGAAAAATGACAGCCAAGTTCAATAATAAGAATATGTTGTTTGTGGACTTCGCCGAAAAAAGTATTGAGATCTAAATGAGCGCCAAGTAGATATCACTTCGATTAAATTAAGCTAAAGATTTCACTTGGCTAGTTTTTACTTAAAAACAACATTAAAAAGCTATTAGCCAAATAAAAGATGAGTTATTAGTGAAAACTGGCAAAGTGAAATCTTTAGCTTAATTTAATCGAAGTGATATCTACTTGGCGCTCATTTAGATCTCAATACTTTTTTCGGCGAAGTCCGCAAATAACATATTCTTATTATTGAACTTGGCTGTCATTTTTCACATTTATGTTTTTGGTGCGATAAGAATACGATACAGTTCCAGTAATGTGCGAATGTACCTTTGCTTATTATTATAAAGAATGTTTTTTATATCGATATGGTGTAGATTTATATGATACTAGCTGACCCCGCAAACGTTGTTTTGCCATATATGTTATTAACCCCCACAACCCCCTCTTGTGGGTGGAATTTCGTAAAATCCGTTCTTAGCTGACCTCTACTCGGCGAAAGGATTATTCCTACTAAATTTCAAGTCTCTACGCCTTATGGTTCCAGAGATATCGTGATGAGTCAATGGGTGGAAATCTCTTTTATATATATAGATTTATATATCAACTCTGTACCCGTAAAACGGCTTTGGTAAATGTTAGGATATCTATGGAAAACAAAGTTAGATCCTTGTATTCTAATTCATGATATTTTCATAAGATATTCGTAAGCATATGACATAGATCAAACCTTTTTAGATTTAATAAGCGGAGTAAGTTTCGTTAAAGTTTTAAAATAATTTTATTGACTAAAAGTAAAGGTATAAAATATTTTTCTATCTAGCAATGCATTTTTTTATATTTTTCTGTCTGTTGCAGTGACTTTATTAACAAAAAATATACACTATTACACAATATTTTTTTAAAGATCTTGTATAGTTCTATCTATTATTATTTCTTGCAAAGATTTACAGTCAAGATGGAGGCATCAACGTATTATTTAAAAGTATATTTTCTAAACTACGCATATTTAATGAAACAAGATTTCAAAAATTAAAATATAGATATTTACTGGTCTAAGATCCGAACCTAAGTCGATTTTCACCGAGCTTATAATAAATTTAGTATATATTAGATAATATAATTATTAAAAATGGGTTGCCTAAAAAAATTCTGTAGGTAGGTAACTAGGTACTGACTATTATTATTTATTAAAAAAATATTTTTGTTTTTTTTTTAAATTGAAAATCATAATAATAAATATCATATTTTGATATAACAACAAAATCATAATTCTATTTAAAAAAAATCTAATCTCGTTTAATATTAACAAAATTAGATTATAAATAAAAATTAAAATATTTATTTTTGTCTTAACATTGAACTAGACGACCTGCGCTATTTTGACCTCGTTTATGTTTATTATTCCTCATCATCATGGGTAGTAGCGGCATTTTAAAATAAAAAGGTGTGTGTGCGATTCACACACGATAGAAGTGAAACTTCTTTGGCAAACTAATTAAAAAAAAACTTATTTAAAAAAAAAATTTAAAATTAGCGGCTTGCAGCGCTGCCCGACCGCACGACGCGCGGCGCGTCCTTGATGTCCTTACGAGGTCATCAACTTGATGACCTCTTAAGGTCATCAAAAATTGATTTTTTTTCTGATTTTTTTTTTTTCGTTTAGTTAATATTTATATAATTTGATGGTAATATTGTCCTACGAATTGCGTGGTACGTTATCCCGGTCCTAAGCTCACTGCTGCTCTATCTCCTGCTAACTCTATTATCTGCCACAATCGAGAGTTTTCGAAGAAGAACTTTTTGTTCGTCTCATCAAAATGAAGCTACTCCCGGTAAATTAGCTTGATAGTAATCAGGTGAAAAATATGTACTAGGGATCCCTACCTATATCTAATACTGAAAGAATTTTTCAAATCAGACCAGTAGTTCCTGAGATTAGCGCGTTCAAACAAAAAAACAAACAAACTCTTCAGCTTTATAATATTATAGTATAGATAACATTTGCTACATATTATGTATGAAATGAATAATACTGTGATCTGAGTGTTGAAGATATTGATAAAAATGTGTTACAATCAATGTAATGTTCAACGAATTTAGTATATCTACAAAAAAAATCTTCTTAGTACATAATTATTTTTAAACGTGGAATAAATTTTAACCATTGAAACCTTAATATTAATTATGTTTCTCTTACCTTTCATTTTTTTTTTATATTTTTATATGTAACTAAGCGATGGTAATGAAGTAAAGTCATTTGTTTATGAAGAGAAACTATTGTAAATAACAATTGATTTACGTACGAGTAATATTTAGTTAAATTTACTATTACATACAGGTACCCTACCTCTTAAAAATTGTCACACCGTTGAACGCTAATGTTTTTAGTTATGATTCTTTGTATTTTTTTTTTTTAAAAATAAAAAAAAAATATTTATTTAATTTGTTTGCATATAAATTCTACTGCTTGTAATAGATAACGTATGATGCAAAATGATTGTGGAACATGAAAACGATCATTGCAACAGTAAAAGTAAAGGAACAGCTAAAAGAAATGGAAAAACTTAAATTAAGAGATAGAGATATATAGTATATCACGAACTTTTTTTTAGCATTTTTATAGATTTTGAATTCGCTAGTACATTACTCAACTATAATTATCTTTGCTAGTTTACGCGGCGTTCGTGTAAAGTAGCGCTAGGTAGCGTAGATTTTTTGCGACCTCTTCAATATTTATCGCCGTATTTCTGCTAATTTACATAAAAGCATAATAAATTATATACCTAAACCTAGAGTACCTTACGCATCTCCGCTTTGCCGACGACGTAGTGTTAATGGCAGAATTGTTGCAGGACCTGCAGAGAATGCTGTCTAGCCTTATTACTGCCTCAAACGGGTTGGTTTCGAAATGAATTTAGATAATAGTAAGACCAACGTCATGTTCAACGACTACGTCACTCCCGAACCAATCTATGTAGAAGATATAGCTCTAGAAGTTAACCAGAAATATATCTACCTCGGAAAAATATTGAAGTTGGATAGAGACAACTTCGAGGGTGAAATCGCCTTACGAGTGTAATTATTATTGGGCTGGGCGGCATTTGGAAAGCTGCGTCATATCTTTGGGACATCCTTGTCACCATGCCCTCGGGCCAAGGTCTTCGATCAGTACGGAGCGAATACATGAAACTTGACGGTGGAGATAGCCCACCGACTGCATGTCACTCAGCTATGAAGAGGTATAATTATGGTCGGTATCTCACTAAGAAACAAGATCAGTAGTTCAGAAGTGTAGCAAACTGGCGTGGCAGTGGGCTGGCCACATCTGTCGAAGAACCGATGGTCGGTAAAGCAAGAAGGTTCTCGAAAAGAGGCTATGGCTCGGCAAACGTATTTGTTAGACGCCCTCCAGCCAGACGGACCGACAATTTGAGAAGGGTAGCTGATAGTGCCTGGATAGCTAAAGAGAGTGATCGGGTCTTATAGCGTAACTCTTAAGGTGAGGCTTACGTTTAGCAGTGGACTGTAATAGGCTGATGATGATATATAAATAATAATCAGCTGGGTGGAAATATTTTTTATAAACACGTCATTTTAACATGTTCCGAGTAGAGGATAGCTCTGTAGTGTAGAGATAGTTTTCTGCGTCTAGGGCGGGCGTCTCGTCAAATTGAATCTACTCATAAAGACAAATCTTTATGAGTACATATAGATTTTTTAGCCTTTTCATATTTTTTTTAATACATAACTAGGTAGATAAACAAGTGCACGGCTCATATGATGGTAAGTGATTAACGTAGCTTATACACGTCTGCAACACCATAGTAACCAATAGTACCTAGACCTACCTAGTATTTATTATACTATTTTATCGTTACTCTAGGCTCACGTGTTTCGCAGTTTTTGCGGAGTAGCTTATGAAACTAAGCAAAAGTTTAAAGAACAATAAAGTTTCAAAATATCCAGCATATAACACGTCCTACACTTTCGTTATTTAAAAACAAATTATTTAATTAATATTATTTGAATACGAAAAAAAAATTTTTTTTTATAGAACTAGGTCGGCAAACAAACGGGTCTCCTGGTGGTAAGCGAATACCGAAGCCTTTAGACGCCCGGAACACCAGAAGCATCGAAAGCGCGTTGCCGACCCTATCCGAATTCCCCCCAGGAGCTCTAATAGTCACCCTACTCACCAACAGGAACACAACACTGGTTGAAAGCAGTATTATTTAGCTGTGATCTTCTGTAAGGTCGAGGTACCCCAGTCAGGCTGCTCCATATTTTGAGCAGGAAAGGGACCGAGAAAAGCATTCGGCGGCTGCTGGACTATTAAGTTTAAACCAAAAATGAAAAAATGACAAGTAATCACTTAATGGTTATTAGAGTTAAATAGAAATGTTTCTACTCGTGCATACCTCTCAAGTGCTGCTAGTGTGGTCGCCAAACAAGCACTTAGCCAATGCAAATAGGTAGTAGGTACATGTTTTATTTACAAATTATTTCTACGTCGCAAATCTTCCTCAAACCTTGATGTACTCGTATATAACATCCACGTTAGAATATACCATCAGTTTGTGATCATTACTTAAGTATTTTTTATCTTCATGATTCAGCCTGTAATATCCCACTGTTGAGCATAGGCCTCTTCCCCATGTAGGAGAAGTTTTGGAGCTTAATCCACCACGCTGCTCCAATGCGGGTTGGCGGATATATTCCCTACTATGAGTAACGATCGCTATCAGGTGTACATGATAACAACCGGGACCGACGGCTTAACGTGCTCTCCGAGGCACGGTGGGGGGACCCACAAGGACTACACAAACACCCAGACCACGGCAAACATCATTCTGTATGGCCAATACAAATGTTGTCGTGTGCTGGGATCGAACCCGCAACCGCCCGCGTAACAGCCCATCGCAATCCAGTGCTGTGACCGCTGCGCCAACACGGCGTCATGATTTTTTTATCTTATTGTTTAATTATTATTTTATTGTTTATTTATTACTTTACCTATAGGTCTGGTAGGTGAGGGCTATATAAGCAGTAACCTAACATATTTTCATATTAATGCCGTCAACTTCGTCCGTGTTACTTTTAAAAGTAGACAAAGTAACAACAGTTAATTTGTAGTTTTCAAGGTGGATTATTATTATATTATGGTGAACTTTTATCTATATCATCGGTCCCCAACGCGGGCGGTACCAACCCCTAGTAGGTGCTGGAACTTTCGGGCGGTAGCTATAGCGATCCTAAGACAAATATTAACAATCTGTTGTTATAACAGTCAAGGGGGTAGTCGCAGCATCACTACCTAGTTCGAAGTTTAATATCATAAAATACTTTGAAAATACATCTATTTTGATTTAAAAAATTGTCTAGCCGTGTAAGATGTTTATCTTATTATTGTAGCGTGAATGAACATTAAAACATTTAAATAAGCAACCAACTAATTGATTCGGTTTAGGATTGTTGGTAACAATCTATGGAAGTTGGTAAATAAAGACGTGATTTACGCAATCAAGCATGTTTCGACAAAAATACGGGCACCTCAAACAAACAAAGGCAGACAAGTTGTTGCGTGAAATCAGAGTACGGTAGATTTAGGTAGACCTATAGCTTTTCTAATATCTTATTGTTTTTGTGTGCTTTGGCAGTCCATACTTGCACGTGACTGATAAAGTAAAGAAGTCATTATAGCCATTGCACGGATAACCTTCTATAAATCGGTTGAAAAGTTATTGTATTGAAATTATGAATTCCAAAATGTCTGAAACTAAGAAGAAATGTCGGCAGTAGGATTGAATATTCGAAATATGGATTTAAGCAATCTCCAACAAATGAATTATTTAAAGTATTTATTAAAAAGAACTTAGGTATTAGATATAAGTTATTATTCGGTGCAGGGTCTATGTATAGATTGATAAGGATGTGCGTACTTAGTAAGTTAGTAACGCACTTACGAGGGCGGGGTGAAAAGTTTCCGGCCTGATAAAGAAACTTTCAAAAAAGAAGTAGGTCCTCAATTCGTCTGTATTTTTTTTATTTGTGTTACCTCAGTACTTTTGACTAGGTGGACCGATTTGGATGATTTTTTTAATCGAAAGATGTTGCATGTCATGTATTCCGATTTAATTTTAATTGAGATCTAACAAGTGCTTTTCGAGTTATATCTAATAATGGTTATTTACTTGACTTCTTTTTCGTCGACCTACGTTGTATTGCACCGCATAACTTTTCACTAACTATGCCGATTTTGGTAATTATTTTAATCGAAAGCTGATGCTTGTCTTTTGGTCCCATTTTAATTTGATCGAAAATTCTAGATCTAATGACTAATTTTTGAGTAGGTAATCTTTGATAACGCGAATTAACTTGACTATTTTTTCGTCTACTTACGTTGTATTACTTGTCGATGTAATTAAAGTCGGTTTTTTTTCGTTTGCGAGCTAACACAATTTTTTTTAATGTAACTAGATTGGCAAACAAGCGTACGGCTCACCTGATCGTAAGACCGTAGCCTATAGACGCCTGCAACACCAGAAGCATCGCAAGCGCGTTGCGGACCCTATCCCCAATTCCCCCCCAGGAGCTCTGGTCACCTTACTCACCAACAGGAACACAATACTGCTTGAAAACAGTATTAGTTAGCTGTGGTCTTTTGTAAGGTCGAGGTACTACCCCAGTCGGGCTGCTCCATATTTTGAGCAGGAAATTTCCTGCTGTGCCCTACCTCAGTTAAAAGATTATGCGATATGCTAAGATATTTATTTATTTGAGACTTAAATCATTATCTTTTTGAATAAGTAGTTATATACCTCCATGAATAAAAAGGCTTATTTGCGTAAGCGCCACATACTCGTAGATATTGATGAACAATTAAATACTTTTTGAAAAAATACAAAATTCGATACTTTTTAAACACCTACCTCGTAGCTTAAAAATGATTTCTTATTTAACACAAAAACAATAAGCTCATAACAAACAGGGATTAATAAATTCATTGTTTTAAACAATGTATTAATCCGCAGCCAAAAGATATGTAAATAATGTGTTTTTTTTGTTGCAAAATGTAGTTATACCTATAAATGTTCATGTAAAACTTTAAAAAAAAAGGTAACGAGTCGACAGCAAACATTACGTCATAACCATAACAAACGTTTACAAAAAAAATTCTTTAGGGGTATTAAGGGTGAAAATTTGACAAATTTACAAAATAAATTTTAAATAAAAAATGCTATATTTATTTTAATTCGTTTGAAATAAAATTACCACAGGTACCAATTAAATTTCCTTAATCTTGTATTACCTATATAAGTATAATACCAAAACGTTGAGCAGGGGAAAGAAATGAGTTACACTTTAGCTTATTAGCAATTATAAAAATAATATTCTAACCTACGTCATCAGTAACACACTACATAAAACTCAACTGGTTTATGTTAATCAGAACAATAAAAAAACCAGTTCTTGATGTATAAATTGGCAGTAATGTTCAATGTGTGAAGTTCCGTTCGACACACACGGGGCACGTTGTTTACAATATTGTTGAAGATAGATAAATCTATGCCTTAAATTATTATAGGTACCTACATATTATATCAGTGTAAAAACTAAAATTGTAATTTTTAAGTACATTACTTACTATTTTTTCAGTATAAAAAAAATGAAATACGCTGTACTGTAAGATAGGTATATCTCTATTCTCTATGTATATTAATACATGAATCAAAAACTTTGTAGGTACTCCTTTTGACGAAAATTGCGCGGACGGAGGAGTATAAAATTTCGTACACTTATAGTTTACTAGCGACCCGCCCCGGCTTCGCACGGGTGAAATCCTGATATTAAATATACTACAGAATGTCTTTATATACAAAGTTCACAGCTTTTTTGTCATTAGACAGTACAAACATGTTTTCTTTAGAGGTTACTTACTCTTGACTTGATAAATTATGGTTTTAGCCTAATCCTATCCAACCTAATGTACTTACTATAATTATTATGCGGTTAAAAACTATTCCTAATACCGACTAAAGAACGAACAAACAATTTCAAAAAAAATGTTGCACGGCCGCGGCTCCAAGCCGGTACCACCGCAACCGTTATGTCCCTGCATTTTAAATCTGTAATATCTTCGAAAATATTCATTTAAATGACATGCTGTAAAGGGCCAAATTGATCAATATTAAATGCATAATGTATTTAAGGTACTAAATTGCATAAGGATTAATGCTTAAAATCGCTTCGTAAATAAGCCATTGTTTCTCGTAAAAAGTAAAGGATAAAAAATGGTTATTGTGGGTTATCCCTAAGAGATAGACATATACCATCCTGGACTTTTTTGTAGGCCTTTTTAAGTTATACAATACTGTAGTAAATTATTTTGATCTATCTCGTAGTGTTCCGCCAGCGTTTGCAATGAAAGCGCAAAAAATGTGTTTATTTGCGACATCAGAAACCTCTAAAATCATCAGTGTTTATCTTCTATATTATGCATGTATAATACATAGTACCTGGGTGACCGAGCCCAGCTCGGTATTTTAATTTTATTTTTTGTTTTTTTTTTCGGTATTTTTATATTTTAAATTTATTTAAATAATAAATCACGAGTGAAATTAAAAAAAAAAAAAGAAAAAAAATAATCTGGAGACTGAGATTCGAACCCGGGTCCAAACGATTTGAAATCCGTCGCTTTCCTAATTACGCTATTACAGCTATATTAATAAATAGTGAAATTAAGCTTCGTATTCTAATGATATTTTTTCATTGCCTAAAAACAGGGATAAAACAACATTTTTTTTAAATGAATCCTAGCTAGATCAATTTTTCGCCCCCGAAATCCCCTGCATACTAAATTTCACGAAAATCGTTGGAGCCGATTCCGAGATTCAGAAAATTTATATATATATACAGGATGTTAGGGGAATGGTTAGCCATAGAGGTATGTTGGGTAGGGGGGATCATTTGGAACCTATTTAGGCTAACTTACCTATATGCAAAGTGTTACGGATTTTTTTTTATGATTATTTTTTCATTTTTCGAAAAAAGTGCCGAAAATTAGTGATTTGACCATCATATCTTTTTTGTTTATTGATATATCAACGCCATTTCTTTTTTGTTTTGATCATCAATACATTGCGCATGTAAAATAAATGTGATTTAATTTAGAAAACATCTACAAAAAAAATTATGGGCCAAAGAAATCTTGACAGAGACAAAAAGTAAATCAAACCTTCAAGTTTAGGTATAAATTAAAAAAAAATTAAAGCCTCCAGACAATTTAAAATAATTTAAAAAATTACTCTAGTTAACACTGTTTTAAATAATATTACTTTCATTCACCTACCTTACTTAGGTACTTTTTTTTTAAATGATGAAATAACGAAATGGTTTCTACCTGAACCCGCACTCTACGCTGACAATTATAAAAATAATTGTTATTACGCAGGGCGGTATGTCCCTGTACAGCACATGGTAAACTACCATCTTGACTTTGGCGACATGTTGGCGCAGCGGTCACAGCACTGGCTGATGCGCTGGCGGTCGCGCGTTCGATTCTCGCTCACGGCAGATATTTGTATTGGTCATATAGATGTCGTGGTCTGGGCGTTTGTGCTACCATGTGCTGTACAGGGACATACCGCCCTGCGTAATAACAATTATTGTTACAATTGTCAGCGTAGAGTGCGGGTTCAGGTAGAAACCATTTCGTTATTTCATCATTTAAAAAAAAAGTACCTAAGTAAGGTAGGTGAATGAAAGTAATATTATTTAAAACAGTGTTAACTAGAGTAATTTTTTAAATTATTTTAAATTGTCTGGAGGCTTTAATTTTTTTTTAATTTATACCTAAACTTGAAGGTTTGATTTACTTTTTGTCTCTGTCAAGATTTCTTTGGCCCATAATTTTTTTTGTAGATGTTTTCTAAATTAAATCACATTTATTTTACATGCGCAATGTATTGATGATCAAAACAAAAAAGAAATGGCGTTGATATATCAATAAACAAAAAAGATATGATGGTCAAATCACTAATTTTCGGCACTTTTTTCGAAAAATGAAAAAATAATCATAAAAAAAATCCGTAACACTTTGCATATAGGTAAGTTAGCCTAAATAGGTTCCAAATGATCCCCCCTACCCAACATACCTCTATGGCTAACCATTCCCCTAACACCCTGTATACAAGAATTGCTCGTTTAATAGTATAAGATAAACCTTTCTCTTGAATCACTCTATTTATAAAAAAAACCGGTCAAGTGCGAGTCGGACTCGCGCACCGAGGGTTCCGTACAAACCTGCAGCCTGCAGGTATATAATTAAAAGTTATGGTATTTTGCTGCTAAATGAAATCCGTAACATTACAATATGGAAAGTTGGAGGAGCATAAATTTAAGACAAAGGTATCTTTATCTTTTCATTAATCCCTTAATTTATACTAGCCGACCCGTGCCCACTTCGTTGGGCGTTATAATCCATTTCACATAAGAAGGGTACGGTGAAATTTGATACGTTCCAATACACTCTCACTATTTTCAGCAAATCAGATAAATATAAATGTTTTAAAATCACCAATTAATTTCTAAGGCAAATAATAATGCTTGATTAGATTGAATTGTTGACACGGCACGTCAGAGGGCGCAGGTTCAAATCCTGCTGATTTAAAATCTTTATATATTTTTATCTTTTTCCTTTTATCTTGTCACTCCTGAATAGTGTAGCTTTCTGTTAGCGAAAGAATTTTCATGATCGGATCAGTATTTGCGAAGATTACCCCGTATATACAAACAAAGTTATAAACTTTACCTCTTTATAATATTAGTATAGATAAAATAAAATAAATAAATAAAATAAAAATTGAGTTTATTTCTATTACTATTAAAATTTTAATTAATACTAGCGTAAGTATTCTTAGTTTAAACATAATTATGTAATGTATATTAACCTATGTATATATTTATTCTATACTCGTATAATTAACTCGTCTACATGTTTATAACATCACTTAATTAATATTTGTAATAGTAATAGTCGCCTCTGCGGCGTAGGCCTCTCCTAAACATTTCCATGTATCCCTTTCCCGTGCTTTCTGTATACACAGCGGTCCACATAATTATCTGGTTGAAGATATCTCTCCACCTTTTAATTGGTCTCCCTTTTTTCCTTGACCTGTCTCTTGGTAGGAAAGTTCTTTTATCGAAGTTATTTATTTACAAATTTTTTAGTCACTATTTAGAAATCTGGTTCAAAAATACTTTATTACTATTAAGTATTAAATTTGAACCATATTATATATAGTAGATATTTATTTATTATTTATTTATTTATTTAAATAGTCCCACAGATGATGTAACATTTATTTTGTAATTTAATTCGAGCCTTTTTGACCTTTGTACCTGTTTTCAAGTTTGTATAAAACGTTTTCCTAAATTTATTTTTATTATTGTCTGCTATTGTTTAAACATATATATTTTCCCAGATAACAAAATAAACTTGTTTCAGACTTGCAACAAGTTTGATACATCAAAAATGAAGGCTAGCTTCAAGTTTGCCATGGCAACTTTATAAACTTGCAGCAAGTTTAAATCAAACTTGCTAGTTTCACGGTGACAAACTTGCATGAAGATTGTTTTTTCAAAGGAAATTCAAACTTGATAAAAAAAGCGTTTATCGCTTATAAGTACTTTCTATTATTTATTATTACTAGTAGTTATTATTATCAGTGATTGATGCACGTGCGCAATTTAGAACAGCCCTCCGCGACGATTGCAGCTCCACTGTGTAGAAACGTACTCCCTATTAGACTCTCCAGATAACTGTATATATACTAAGTGAGCTTAAAAACATTGATAGCGCGATTCAGGATTCTCTAGATTGAAACTTGAAACATCATCTTTGTCATAACAATATTCCAGCAATATTGTCACAAACTTGAAACATCATCTTTGTCATAACAATATTCCAGCAATATTGTCACAAACTTGAAACAACATCTTTGTCATAACAATATTCCAGCAATATTGTCACAAACTTGCCTCGTCATATTTGACGCAGCAATTTAAAATCAAAGAATATCAAACTTGCCCCAAGTTTACATGCTATCTGGGTTTTAATGTCTAGAATTCTCATTACAGTGTTAATATTACTTGATTTCATTAATCATTTCAATACTGTTGATTTTGACTTACTACTAGCTATACTTGGTTCTCTTAACATATCTCCTAAGGTGTCTGACTGGTTTCATAGTTACTTGCATGATCGCCGGCTACGAATACATATTGAAGAACTTTCTTCATTCTGGTCTAGAATCAACGCTGGCGTTAAAGATAAGTACCTTCGCTTAAATGATAGCCTAACTTTGAAGATACCTTCACATTCGTCTTCCTTTTATTCTAAATCTTTCACTATTGAAGCTTATCGTCTTTGGAACTTATTGCCACTGTCTAACGCGCTCAATCTTTTGACATTTGAAAAACTTGTTGAGAAAATGTACTTATCATATTAAATTATGTTAAGCAACTTTATTTTATTATTTATTATTTTTCATGAAGTTACGTTATGTTGTTATGTCATTCGTCTTAATCTATCAATTTGCTTATACTTATAGTGTATATACGTATGTATGTATGTATTTATATATTTGTGTATACATATGAGTAAACTTATATGTACATATGTGTCATTACATATAGCATCTATTGTTATATAGTTATTTATTTATATCTGATTTTTATTTTATATTGTTCCTTTTTTTACAAAATTTTGCGCCCTTCCCCTAGTTTATATGCAAGTCCTCTGCCCAAAGGTTGCCTGGAAGAGATCGCTGTGTTAGCGATAAGGCCGCCCGCCTGTTGCAATTGATGCAAGTTTATTGTTATAAATTCTATTTATTGTTCTTTTGTGTATTGGTGTGCAAAAAGAGTTAGTAAATAAATATTACTTTGCAAAGTTTTATAATTGAAAAACAAAGCAGAAATAAACAACATTACACATACTATTTCTGTGGTTGCGATGTAACTATACATTTAAGGTTTTCGTAATTTTTCCTGTATCTGTGCTATAAGACGTTGCTTCATACTTGAAGATTTTAGGTCGACGGGAAGTATTCTTTAGATTTTTATTCCCTTGTCAGTTGTTTGCTAGTTTCAATATATGCGATTTAAATTGCTGTTTCTTTTGATATCGTGGACATAGAAGGTTGATTTTGTTACAGCTTAAAGTTATTATAGACGTGAGTATTTGATATGAATTTCAATTTAATAATTTTACGCGTTCAAGAGAAAAGTGGTATTAAGTGTAAAATTATTAAAATATTTTTTTTATATGTAGTAACTAAAAAATTACACTTTTCGCAATTTTTCCTGTATCTTTGCTATAAAACGTTGCTTTGTACCAAATTTCAAGATTCTGACTTCACGGGAAGTACCCTGTAGGTTTTGATTCCTTTGCGACTATTTTCGATGAAAATATGCGGCTTAAATTGGTTTTTCTTTTGATATTGTTGACATAGAAGTTTGATTTTGTTACAGCTTAAAGGTATTATAGACCTGAGTATTTGATATGAATTTTAATTTAATACTTTTACGCGTTCATGAGAAAAGTGGTATTAAGTGTAAAATTATTAAAATATTTTTTTTTATATGTAGTAACTAAAAATTTACACTTTTCGCAATTTTTCCTGTATCTGTGCTATAAGACGTTGCTTCGTACCAAATTTCAAGATTCTGACTTCACGGGAAGTACCCTGTAGGTTTTGATTCCTTTGGGACTATTTTCGATGAAAATATGCGGCTTAACTTGGTTTTTCTTTTGATACCGTTGACATAGAAGTTTGATTTTGTTACAGCTTAAAGGTATTATAGACTTGAGTATTTGATATAAATTTCAATTTAATACTTTTACGCGTTTATGAGAAAAACGGTATTAAGTGTAAAATTATTAAAATATATTTTTTTATATGTAGTAACTAAAAATTTACACTTTTCGCAATTTTTCCTGTATCTGTGCTATAAGACGTTGCTTCGTACCAAATTTCAAGATTCTTAGTTCACGGGAAGTACCCTGTAGGTTTTGATTCCCTTGAGAGTGTCGAAAATTTGCAGCATAAACGGCTGTATCTTTTGATTGCCTTGGCTTAGAAGTTTCATTTTTTCACAGCTTTAAGAGGCAGCAGATCTGAGTATTTAATATAAATTTCAGCTTGATGCCTCCACGCGTTTCTGAGAAAAAGGGTCTTGACAGACAGACGGACAACAAAGTGATCCTATAAGGGTTCCGTTTTTACCTTTTGAGGTACGGAACCCTAAAAAACCCGCATCAAAATCCATTGCGTAGTTTCAAAGATCTAAGCATACAAAGGGACAGACAGACAGCGGGAAGCGACTTTGTTTTATACTATGTAGTGATATTTTATAGCTATCAGTGATCATAACATGCGCACATTGTTCATTTCTACATCACGTATAGGAGATTACTACCAAATTTGGAGTCGATAGGAGCTATTATTATTATAGTTTAAAAACGGGAATTTTCCATTGTTAACGTCCCCGCAACCTCCTCTTGTGGGTGGAATTTCGTAAAATCCGATTAGCTAACTTCTACTCGACGAAAGGAATATTCCTAGCAAATTTCAAGTCTCTACGCCTTGTGGTTCGATTTTCCATTGTTAACGCCCCCGCAACCCTCTCTTGTGGGTGGAATTTCGTAAAATCCATTCTTAGCTGACCACCACTCAGCGAAAGGAATATTCCTACCAAATTTCAAGTCTCTACGCCTTATGGTTCAATTTTCCATTGTTAACGTCACCGCAACCCCCTTTTGTGGGTGGAATTTCGTGATTCCGTTCTTAGCTGACCTCCACTCGGTGAAAGGAATATTCCTACCAAATTTCAAATCTCTACGCCTTTATGATTCAATTTTCCATTGTTTACACATCGCAACCCCCTCTTGACGGTGGAATTTCGTAATTCCGTTCTTAGCTGACCTCTACTCGGCGAAAGGAATATTTCTAACAAATTTCAAGTATCTACGCCTTATTGTTCAATTTTCCATTGTTGACACCCCCGCAACCCCCTCTTGTGGGTAAAATTTTGTAGAATCCGTTATTAGCTGATCTCTTCTCGGCGCAAGGAATATTTCTACCAAATTTCAAGTCCTTACGCCTTATGGTTCAATTTTCCATTGTTAACCCCCCGCAAACCCCTCTTGTGGGTGAAATTTCGTAATTCCTTTCTCAGCTGATCTCTACTTGGCGTAAGGAATATTCCTACCAAATTTCAAGTCTCTACGCCTTATGGTTCAATTTTCCATTGTTGACGCCCCCGCAACCCCCTTTTGTGGATAAAATTTTATAAAATCCGTTCTTAGCTGATCTCTACTCGGCGCAAGGAATATTTCTACCAAATTTCAAATCTCTACGCCTTATGGTTCAATTTTCCATTGTTGACGCCCCCGCAAACCCCTCTTGTGGGTAAAATTTCGTAGAATCTGTTCTTAGCTGACCTCTACTCGGCGAAAGGAATATGTCTACCGAATTTCAAGTCACTACGCCTTATGGTTCAATTTTCTATGGTTAACTTCCCCGCAACCCCCTCTTGTGGGTAAAATTTAGTAGAATCCGTTCTTAGCTGACCTCTACTAAATTTCAAGTCTCTTACTTCAAAAACATAGGACTTTCATACAAACTTCCAACCCCCGTTTAACCCCCTTAGGGGTAGAATTTCAAATGCGTTCTTAGCGGATATCTACTCTCTATAAGGAACCTACTTGCCTAATTTCAAGTTTGTAAGTGTAATTTTCATTGGACTTCATACAAACTACCAACCCCTGTTTTAACCCCAAAAGGGGATTGATTTCTAAAAATACAAAATTAGTACACCTCAACACCATCTATAGAGCATACATTTTGAATTTCAAGTCTGTTACTTTAAAAACATAGGTCTTTCATGCAAACTTCCAACCCCCGTTTTACTCCCTTAAGGGTGGAGATTCATAAAACCCGTTCTTAGCGGATGTCTACTCCCTATAAGAAACCTACTTGCCTAATTTCAAGTTTGTACGTGTATTTTTCATTGGACTTTCATACAAACTATCATCCCCTGTTTTAACCCCAAAAGGGGGTCGATTTCTCAAAATACATGATTAGTGCACCTCAACACCATCTATAGAGTATACATTTTGAATTTTAAGTCTCTTACTTCAAAAACATAGGACTTTCATACAAACTTCCAACCCCCGTTTAACCCCCTTAGGGGTGAAATATCGTAAAACCCGTTCTTAGCTGACCTCTACTCGGCGAAAGGAATATTCCTACCAAAATTCAAGTCTCTACGCCTTATGGTTCCAGAGATATCGTGATGAGTCAATGGGTGGGTAACTCTTTTATATATATAGAATATAGAGAAAGACTGCAGAAGGCTATAAGAAGTATATAATGTCAATAAAAATAATTACACACAATACAATGTATTTGACACACACACACACACACACACACACACGCATATTATACTGTTTTATTGATTGTCAGTCTGTAGTCAAATTGATTTTTTTTTAAAGGTTCTCTATTCTCATTTTTTTTTGTTTTCTTTAATTTAAATTTATAATTATGGTCGATTTTCTCCGCTGGGCGACCACTTGTTCATAATTATAAATTGTTGTTACTTGCGTTTTAATTTAAACCATAGTTTAATTATTGCTATGCCCATAAGTAGCAATTACCTAAAAGTTCATACAATATAAAAATAAATTTAATATTAAATATATACACTCATCATGTTATCTTATAAAAGTACAAATGCATAATAATACTTATTAAAAATATGTATACGCAAAAGTCAGGAAACAGTCCAGAGCACACTAATAAGCGACCGCCAATTACACACGTTTTGTCCCTGAGATACATAATATATATTTGTTGACTTTCACTATTTGCTTAATATTTAACACAATTTGCCACATAAACGTTTATGTAACATCAGTATTTTATCTCCGTTTCATTATACACTCATACGGAACATTTTGACTCTTCCAATATTATTTTAATATCTAATAATCTATATTATTAATATAATCTTTATTCTTAACAATTTAACCAATAACCATAAAAATACCATGGCAGTATTCGGAATGCGGTTCCGAGTAAATATATCTATATAACTATAGTAACAGTAGTAATTCAAAAACATAGGTTATTAATAATAATCAAAAATGAGTAAAGAATTATTAATTCATTCAAACTAAATTCTTATTTTTTATTTCTGAGAATTAGGCTAGTTCAACAGAAATCATACCATGACTTTGCTTTAACTATACATTCCACAAGGTATTCAACACATATTTAGTTTAAGCACTCCTCCATGGAAGTGGCCTTTGTACGTGTACATAAATAGCGCTTAACAAATATTAGTTTTCATGTTGTATACGATTATTTAATAAGTTTGATGTAACAGCAAAATAGTTAATCATTTAATATTAGATCTATATTTTTCCGTACTTTATATTGCTTACAACGTAATAGGCTCTTATGAATCGTTGAAAAAAGCTTAGGTATCATCAGATTCACATAAATTTTGACTTGTGATTGCAAAAAGGATATTATTATATCATACGCACAGGCACAGAGGTTACAGACGCACTGGCAGAAAAACGATAGTAAAAAAATACACTCTTTTTTCTGAATAGATTACAAAGTGACCAAAAAAGTTTTCACAATATTTTCAGTCTATAGAAATTGACCTTTTATAATTTTATTATAAGTGTTCGCTTCATCCTGTAATATCCCAAAGCTGGGCATAGGCTTCTTCCCTCGTGTAGGAGAAGGATCGGAGCTTAATCCACCATGCTGCTCCAATGGGGGTTGGCAGGTATATTCCCTACTATGAGTAACGATCGCTATCAGACGTAGGTACATGATAACAACCGGGGGGACTAACTACTTAACGTGCTCTCCGAGGCACGGTGGGGAGATCCACAAGGACTGCACAAACAGCCAGACCACGGCAAACATCTGTATGGCCAATACAAATGTTTGTCATGTGCGGGGATCGAACCCGCAACCGCCGGCGCAACAGCCTCAAAGCAGTGCTGTAACCGTTGCGCCAACGCTAATTATAAGTGTAACTGATGAAAATTATTATTTGTAAGAAATTGATGTGTTTGTGTTGTTATACTTAATCCATATATATAATAAAAATGAATGTTGCTAAGCGTGTAACTGGAGAATGGCTCGACCAATTCGGGTATTTTTTTGTATGTTCCTTATATCCCACGGAAGGTTTTTATACTAAAAAAAAAAAAACAAAAAAACAAAAAAAAATTAACAGACAGAACGAAGTCTGCACGGGTAGCTAGTTTATAATAAATACTTATAAAATATCAATACCTAAAAGCTCAATATGTTATGAACTAATCGAAACGGATACATTTTGTAATGTGAGAACCAAAACTCCACTATCATCTTTCAAGGATGCATACAGTCCCGGATTTAAATTAAGGTCGACGCCGCTAAGTAGGTATGCAATCGCATAATTCTTTAAAATTAGTCTTGCACTCAATAGAAAAAATCATAATATAGAATCCTGACTGTTTGACTTGTCAAAATAAAAACTAAGACATGCATTAGCCAACCCTTTTCGAACAGACGGCCCGTAACTGTTCGAAAAGGTTTGGCTAATGTAACTTACGGGCTACTTTAGGCAAAGTTTTATTATGCCAATTCACATATTAATTATATTATCTATCATGAAGAATCTACCCACAAACTTATTTAAATAATAAATTAAACACTTCCGTGACATCCTCTTCCACATAGTCTAACGCTACCAAACAAATGACCTAAAGATCTACACATTAAATAAATAAAGATTAGGAAAGTTTTTTATTTATATTAAAGTTATTACAAAAGAAATGGTAAAAATTGCTAAAAAGCAATAAGATCCCTTTTTACTACGTTTTATATTTATTTTTATTTAGGTTGCTTATTTTTAAACTTTGGTGTGTAATAAAAAAATGCTTGGTTTCGTTGCGTATTGTGAGATAAATTCCCAAAAATTCATATAGTTAGTACCTATAATATTTAGTTTCAAATGAGGTAGGACACTAGGGGAAATAAATATTTCCCATAAATTGCTCAAATTTGAGTTTGCCCGACTGGGGAAGTACCTCAAATTTAGAGAATATCTATACTAATATATAAAGCTGAAGAGTTTGTTTGTTTGGTTGTAAGTTTGTTTGTTTGTTTGTTTGTTTGTTTGTTTGTTTGTTTGTTTGTTTGTTTGTTTGTTTGTTTGAACGCGGTAATCTCTGGAACTACTGGGCCGATTTGAAAAATTCTTTCAGTGTTAGATAGTCATCGAGGAAGGCTATAGGCTATGTGTCATCACGCTAAGACCAATAGGAGCGGAGTCCACGCCGACGAAGTCGCGCGCAGAAGCTAGTCATAGATAAACGATAATGTACAAAATATCACGTAGTATCGTGTTCCTGTGGCGAGTAAGGTTCCCAAAGTTCCTGGGGAGGGTGGGGCTAGGGTCGGCAACGCCTTGTAATGCTCCCATACGCCCTTGTAATGTGCAGGTGTCTATGGAGTAAGGTATCTCTTGGCAACAGGCAGATCTCATACTTGTTTGTCACCTATGTAAAAAGTAGCTTCGCACGGGTATTTAACCAAAATTTCAAAACATTTTTCTTCCTAATTTTTTTGAAAAGAAAATATAGCCTATGTCGCCCGCGGATAGTGTAGCTTTTCCAACACTCAACAGTGAAAGAATTTTTCAAATCGGTTTAGTAGTTTCGGAGCCTATTCAATGCAAACAAATAATCAAATTTTTCCTCTTAATAAAATTAATATAGATAAGTTTAGTTTTTTCAAAACATACAAAAATGCACTTTTTAAAAAGTTTAAAACGAATAAAATTATAAATCACGGCTATTATTGACACACAAGCAGCTATACAGGTTATTTCAGTTATTATTACTTATTATTTATTTAGTTTTTATAGTTATTCCTAGCGCTATAAGCCTTTTTAAGGAAATTGTAAAAAGGTTATTAGACATCACAGGAGACCGAAGAGCTGGCAGCTACCTCGGACAAAGAATAAGTCTAGCTATTCAAAGGGTACGCCAGTATCTTCGGAACCTTGCCTAAAGGGACGCATTTTTTTAAATATATTTTAGTTATTACACTATATTTTTTAAGGTTTTCAGTTTTAGTTTCATTGTTTTAGTATATATTTTTATTTATGTGGAATCTTAAATTAAATAATAGTTATTTCATACTTAACTTTAATTGTATTTATGTTGACTCTATAAGAATCCCATAAGTGTTTGTCTGTTTCTTGAAAGGTATTTTCACTATTTTTTGTGCTTAATAAACTTGGTGCTGAAATTATTTTACACTAAAAACAAAATATATATATATATATATATATATATATATATATATATATATATATACAGGGTGTTAGGGGAATGGTTAGCCATAGAGGTATGTTGGGTAGGGGGGGTCATTTGGAACCTATTTAGGCTAACTTACCTATATGCAAAGTGTTACGGATTTTTTTTTGTTTTTTTTTTCATTTTTCGAAAAAAGTGCCGAAAATTAGTGATTTGACCATCATATCTTTTTTGTTTATTGATATATCGACGCCATTTCTTTTTTGTTTTGATCATCAATACATTGCGCCTGTAAAATAAATGTGATTTAATTTAGAAAACATCTACAAAAAATATTATGGGCCAAAGAAATCTTGACAGAGACAAAAAGTAAATCAAACCTTCAAGTTTAGGTATAAATTAAAAAAAAATTCAAGCCTCCAGACAATTTAAAATAATTTAAAAAATTACTCTAGTTAACACTGTTTTAAATAATATTACTTTCATTCACCTACCTTACTTACTTTTTTTTTAAATGATGAAATAACGAAATGGTTTCTACCTGAACCCGCACTCTACGCTGACAATTATAACAATAATTGTTATTACGCAGGGCGGTATGTCCCTGTATAGCACATGGTAAACTACTATCTTGACTTTGGCGACATGTTGGCGCAGCGGTCACAGCACTGGCTGATGCACTAGCGGTCGCGCGTTCGATTCCCGCTCACGGCAGATATTTGTATTGGCCATATAGATGTTTGTCGTGGTCTGGGCCCCGACACAGGAGAAAATCCTACTGGGGGCCGTCGAGTGTGAAGCGTTTATTATTTAAAAAAAAAAATCTTGACTGCTCTCATCAGGCGAGGATTTACATCCTTATTTAAAGATCATCCTTATTTCTAGTAATGTAGATTATGGAAATTCACGACCGAATTCACTGTGTTTATAAAAATAAAATAGTTACTCGAATTTATGATTTGTTTTATTTTGATACCTACCGGCATTCATTTCACCCTATGAGAGACATTTGTGGTGCCCGTGGAAACTCATACCCCAAATTCCAAGATAAAAAGAGACAGCAGGTACTTTACCATGTGCCGTACAGGGACATATCGCCCTGCGTAATAACAATTATTGTTATAATTGTCAGCGTAGAGTGCGGGTTCAGGTAGAAACCATTTGGTTATTTCATCATTTAAAAAAAAGTAAGCAAGGTAGGTGAATGAAAGTAATATTATTTAAAACAGTGTTAACTAGAGTAATTTTTTAAATTATTTTAAATTGTCTGGATGCTTTAAATTTTTTTTAATTTATACCTAAACTTGAAGGTTTGATTTACTTTTTGTCTCTGTCAAGATTTCTTTGGCCCATAATTTTTTTTGTAGATGTTTTCTTAATTAAATCACATTTATTTTACATGCGTAATGTATTGATGATCAAAACAAAAAAGAAATGGCGTTGATGTATCAATAAACAAAAAAGATATGATGGTCAAATCACTAATTTTCGGTACTTTTTTCGAAAAATGAAAAAATAATCATAAAAAAAAATCCGTAACACTTTGCATATAGGTAAGTTAGCCTAAATAGGTTCCAAATGACCCCCCCTACCCAACATACCTCTATGGCTAACCATTCCCCTAACACCCTGTATATAATTATATATATATAATTAGTACCTGGGTGACCGAGCCTAGCTCGGTATTTTCATTTTTTTTTTGTTTTTTTTTTCTCGGTATTTTTATATTTTAATTTTATTTAAATATTAAATCACGAGTGAAATAAAAAAAAAGACAAAAAATGTATCTGGAGGCTGAGATTCGAACCCGGGTCAACACGATTTGACACCCGCCGATTTCCTAATTACGCTATTACAGCTTTGATGACAGTAATGAAATTAAGCTTCGTATTCTAATGATATTTTTTCATTGCCTAAAAACAGGGATAAAACGACATTTTTCTTAAATTAATCCTAGCTAGATCAATTTTTCGCCCCCGAAATCCCCTGCATACTAAATTTCACGAAAATCGTTGGAGCCGATTCCGAGATTCAGATTCTATATATATATATATATATATATATATATATATATATATACAAGAATTGCTCGTTTAATAGTATAAGATACAAATAAATCTTAAAATTAATACACTTTTCCTGATATCGAAATATACAAATAAGTTTTTTTTTTTAATCTTTATGTAATAAAGGAGTTTGGTCACATAAGTGATCATGTCACTCCTATAGGAGCTTCTTTACAATTAATCTCTAAAATCAAACAATCATTTCTTACAACTGTCGACGCCTTAATCCTGTCAACACTAATTTATATAAGTAGCATTCTTGCCTCTCCAGACGATGGAAAGGCCAGAATACTATTCCATATTCCTATATCGAGAGAATTTACATTATTTTCAAAAAAATTAACCATAATTTGGAGGTAGTAAATTTATATTTTATTGCACATTATTTTCATAACTATATGTCGGCTTCCTTGTTTTGTTCATTATTTAAAAAAAAAAGATCATAATGGAAAAAATATCTATAATTACAAGTAGGTAGGTAAGTATACCTTAATTATATTGATTACTTTTAGTTACCTACCTAATATCTACTTAGTTATTATTTAAAAGTTGTTTTTTTATCTTCTCTAGCCGACTGGCAAAATAATGACATATCAAGTAATATCTGTGTTTAGATAGCTTATATTTACATATATGTGATAGGGCCAACTGAGGTAGGGCACAGCAGGAAATTTCCTGCTCAAAATATAGAGCAGCCCGACTGGGGTAGTAATACCTCGACCTTACAGAAGATCACAGCTAAATAATACTGTTTTCAAGCAGTATTGTGTTCCTGTTGGTGAGTAAGGTGACCAGAGTTCCTGGGGGGGATTGGGGATAGGGTCGGCAACGCGCTTGCGATGCTTTTGGTGTTGCAGGCGTCTATAGGCTACGGTCTTACCAATAATACCATCAGGTGAGCCATACGCTTGTTTGCCAAACTAGTTACATTAAAAAAATGTATGTATGTATTAGGTAGATAGTTTACTACTCAATATTAATTTTCGCTCAATTCGGGATTTGCCAATGTCATTTCAATTTTAGTTGACAATGTCACACATTACCTGCTTCGGACATTGACTCGAAATTGTATTTTGTTCAGCAATTAATGGACAACGCGGGGAAGGCCGGTTAGCTGGCGTCACCTTGTAGCAACCAAGGCGATCTTGCACTTCACGAAGGGAAATTGCATAAGTCTCAACCTCTCAACGCGGAAGATTGTTTGTTTTAATTTAATACAACGGAACTATTTGTCACTTACTTTTATCATCTTCTCATTAGTCAACACTTTCAACTCATTTCAAAACTAAGCAAGTAAAAAACTTTAATTATAATAACTATTTTTAATGTTTGATATGATTACCTTTAAAAAGAAATACAATCAAACTTCTTTAATCTATTATGTAAAATATTTCTTTTTGTTTTTCTGTTGGTAATAGTCATAAATAAATAAATAAATGTCATATTTTAAAACCCTGCGCAGCGTGGTGACTATTATTAGACCAGTGCTTTTAGCTTTTGAAAACAAAGAAATTTATAGTAGAATGAAACATTGCAAAAGAAAGAGAATACAACGAAAATGATAGGAAAAATAAATTACGGTCGATCTGAGGTCGGGAAGTGGTAGGGAGGGCGGGTTTAAGGGTAAAAAACGGTTTATCTCGCTTTCTGGCTAAACTACAAGTCCTATGGAAAAAAGTTCAGTGGCAAATTTGTAGGTAATAAAAAGATCTACAACATTTGTATTTACAACTTTTTTCACATAACCTCAAAATTAATGTGAAAAGTTCAAAAAACCAAGTTTTTGGTTTTTTATTTCTATCTTTTACAATTTATTTTTGTTTTTTACAAAATTTGGTGAAAACTTACCTTTTTCGGTTCCAAACACACTGTAATTGTTTTGATTTAAAATATTTATTTTTTCACCTTATTTTGATCTCAATATAGAAAAAGCACCCTCATTTTCAATCGAAAATTCTCATGTCAAAATATTAGCATTTTTTTAAAAAATTGGTGTCCTTTTTTTGTTAAAATCTCTATTTTCTGATTGTGTAAAAAAATATATACATTACTATGATAAATCTTCTCAGAAAATTTACATTTTCTGGATAGGCTGATAGGCTGAAGTAAGTATGTAGTAGGTATTTATGTATATTTAAGCGTGTAATGTAATATAATTATGTGTAAACTTAAGCTAATGCGAACGATGGTATACCGTCGGCGTCGCTTGCATTAGCTTAAATTTAGATTTATTTGTTTATTCACAGAAAAAAATATATAATTTATGTGATCAACATTACATACTACAAACATTAACTAACTAAAAAAAAATCAGAAAAAAAACAATTTTTGATGACCTTACGAGGTCATCAAGTTGATGACCTCGTAAGGTCATCAAAAATTATTACTAACCAACTGATTTTTTTTTTCTTTTATTTAATTAATATTTATATAATTTGATGGCAATATTGTCCTCCAAATTGCGTGGTACGTTATCCCGGTCCTACGCTCACTGCTGCTCTATCTCCTGCTAACTCTATTATCTACCACAATTGAGAGTTTTCGAAGAGGAACTTTTTGTTCGTCTCATCAAAATGAAGCTACTCCCGGAAAATTAGCTTGATACTAATCAGATGAAAAATTTGTACTAGGATCCCTACCGTATAGGTGCCAGTTTAATAAAACGTTGTATTTAAACAGAAAAAAAAAATCGATAAATTACCTTATAATTGTTATATTTTTAAGTACAATGAATTAACTTATTAAATGACATTATCTTATTTACTTAAACTCGTCACCACAGAGAAATACTATATTACATATTTCCTTTCATATTTATTGTGAGAGTAGTTTACTCACCTAACTAGCGGAACAAACACATTTTTTGGTGGTAACTAGTGAATGGAAACCCTTGGGCTTGTACTTTTACGTACCCCTTACAAAATTTAAAAAAAAAAGCTTGACGTTAACAGTGCCCTTGTAGGTACGTACGTACTTACTTTATCTAAAACCTAAATGTAACTTTTATATATAATTGTATTATTTGTAATTAAACATTAAACATATTTACAAGTCACAACTTAAAAACAAAATATTCACAGATAATTTTCGTACAAATGCCCGCATGGATTTTGCCAAGAATGCTGGCAGCATTTCCCCGTTGAATCACTATGCCGATTCTCTGGGCAAAAAATGCACTAGCCCTCTTGTCACCAGTGGAGGCAATAAGGCGAGGAAATATCTCATTTAAAATTTTTTAGCACTGCTACTCCAAGGTCCAAGCGTTTCGACTGCAAACGGCACAAAGATAGGTATGATTTGAAATTAGTGACGAATATTTCTGCTGTTTAGTCGTTTCAGCTTTCTCCGCTGCAGCTCCCGCTTTAAGGCTGTTTCCCTGGCATGAGACGGAGCAAGAGTGTCAAGGCAGGTTGCGTCCCACAAAAGCGCCCGTTCCGCTTTCCCAGGTAACCAACGTCAGTCCATCAGGTCTCTTGCCATCATCGCGACTAATTCCAGTAGGCTCGATAAGAGCACGAACGTTTCGTCACGCACACGTCACTTTGTATTGTATATTAAACAAATTTTATCTCTTTACATGTATTTTCATATAGATAAGTTAACAGCAAAAAAAATCCTAAGTTGAGATCGAGTAAATATACTGATAAAATAATAATAATAAACCATTATTTACAAAGTCCATTAAAATAAAAAGTATTTAAAACGTAGAAACAAGCAAAATAGAAACTATAATAGAACTATAACTTAAAAAGGATGTAAATACATGTAAGTTGTTTTTCTTTTTCATCTTCATTGTGGCTTGAGTGTCAGGTTTTTCCTATGACGTTATAATTAACAATTCCCTGCATTCACTCAACAATTTATTGGACCTTGATGTTGCGGTTTATCGTATAACTTTCATAGTTTTGCATTATATTTCTTTCACTGAGTATTTATTTTATTTATTTATTTATACTTTATTGTACACCACAACTACATTTTAAACATTAAACACATTTAAAGACATTTACAGACTGTGAAGTACAATGGGCGGACTTATGGCTATTTAGCCATTTCTTCCAGACAACCCACCCAATATTTCTTAACATTATATTCTGAAATTACATTAAATTTTAATAAATTAATAATATGTGTAGATATTATAGATCTGGAGACCATCGGTATCAAGATAAAGAGAAGACATACGCCTATATAACTTTTTGACTGAATTAATGAAAATAATTTCTTCTTAATTTTCATCCGAAACTTTTGGCACTATGATTATTTCCGTTTTCTTAACTTTTTATTTTGTTAGGCGTAATATAGCATTTAATTTAGTTGGTGGCCTAATTAATTACTGTAAATATTAATTATTATATTTAAGGTGAGTTTAATGACATAAAAATAAAATAAAACTTTCTATAAGTAAAATTCTGTAGGGATCTTTAAAATCTCAAAAAAATGGTCTCACTAATTATTGAAAGTAAAGTATTTACGGCTTACGATTTAGACCACTACTACAGCTATACTACGGCTAACAAAAAAGCTGATGAACTTACCTCATACATACCTCAACAGATCTTCATAAATTGTAGCTAAAAACCATCTCGATCACGTTGTTTTCAAACCATCCATGAACGCATTAAAATGTACACACAAAATTTCGACCAAGTCGGTCCAGCCGTATAAGAGAACTTAGATGATAAACACACGTATGACGTAGGCATATAGAGAAGAGAGAATATTTGAGGATATATTCATAAAATATGAAAGGACTAATAAAATTTTATACACATAACTTTTAGGTAATGAAGGCGGAGTGCAGCACGTAGAGTACTGCCAATAAGCGGAATGGAATTTGGAATATTATAGTAAACGTTTATGTTAAAACAAAGTAGTGCAGTGTATATAAGTTTCAAGTTCATTAATTATTTCCTATAATTCATTTTGTATTAATTTATGCTCTGTGCGGAATGGAATCTCTTGGTTTATATTTATCTATACATCTACACAAATAAATAAAATTGGAGTGTCTTTTTGTAATGTTAAAATAACCGCTTTTGACTAAATGCGTATGGATGTAACTACTGTACTAAAATAACATTTTTTTTTTCAATTTTTGTCCGTCTGTTTGTCTGTCTGTCGTCTATCTGTTTGTTTCGGCTAATCTCTGAAACGGCTGGACCAATTGTGACGGAACTTTCACTGGCAGTTAGCTGATGTAAGGAGTAAATTAGGCTACTTTTATTTTAGAAATTGATTTAATTTATAACTGTGCGAACTGAGAAATTACTTTTTTGTTAAATTCCACGCGGACGAAGTCGCGGGCACAGCTAGTTGTCGAATACAACTAATCTGTACTTATAAAATTCTCATTGACAACATACAGCGGTACAGCAACGGACTATCGTGTTAGTGGTCGCGGATTCAGTTCCCACTAACGACTAATATTCGTATCGCTAATACGAATGTATAATTATGTAATAGCTGTAATCGTGTTTTTGTTTGTTTCTTCAGGACCTCCATTATAAGATTTTATCCTACTTGGGGCGTTTATGTATTATTGCTATTACTCATTATGAAATTAACTTACTAAAGACGTCTTAAATTTCCAATTATATAAGTACTCGTAAAAATTATTATTTTTCTTACATAATTTCAACTCGATTTATGTCTATACTTCCTTGGAACTACAAACAAAAACTATGTATGCCTCTCTTTACGTCAGTAGATTTATATATGTATATATATATATATATATATATATATATATATATATACTAGATGGTCCAGTGAACTTCGTATCACCTACATATAATCCATACTAATATTATAAATGCGAAAGTAACTCTATGCGAAAGTCTGTCTGTCTGTCTGTCTGTCTGTCTGTCTGTCCGGCAATCACGCCAAAACTACTGAACAGATTTAAATGAAATTTGGTATATAGTTATTTTAGAGTCTGAGAAAGGACATAGGCTACTTTTTAATGCGGAAAAAAGGGTGTAAGGGGTTGAAAGGTGGGAATGAAAATTTGTATGGAAGTGTGTTCGCGTTTTGTAACTGTCAAACATTTCATGTTCATCCCGTGGATATCGTAAACTCTACCCTAAAATTAAAGAACGTATTAAAATACACGTTTCGAATCGACAACATATATCCACAATACACGGATAGTGGCGTATTTTATATTTTAAAAATGTATAATAATGTCAGTAATGAAAACGGATTGACATAATTTATATTGGTTGTCAAATATATGCGTGCGTTCAGAAATTTATTAAGTGTAAACTAAGGAAAATATATCAAGCTACTATAAAAGCTATAAAATATTTTTTTATATACCTAATGTATTGACTTTAACTGGGTTGACAGAGTAATCTGGAATTTTGTTTCTGGTTTTTTTTGTATTTAATTCATTTGTACATTTATCGTTTATTGTATATTTAAGTAGCTTGATATATTTTTCTTAGTTTACTCTAAATAAATTTCTGAACGCCCCGCACACATAAATATTTGACAACCAATATTTATTAGGTATGTCAATCCGTTTTTATTATTCTACATTTTTAAAATCTAAAATACGCCACTATCTGTATATTGTGGATATATGTTGTCGATTCAAAACCTTTATTTAAATACGTTCTTTAATTTTAGGGGAGATATTACCATATCGATGGGATGAACATGAAATGTTTGACAGTTACGAAACACGAACGTTATACAATCATAATTCCATTATTTTATAATTTTCCTATGGCAGGACTACTGGAAGCGATTCCATCATGGGATAAGTAGTGCCTTTGTATCAGCATTGTTTATATGTGCTATTTCCTATTGTTTTCCAATGTACATAAATTGTTAAATAAATAAATACAAATTTTCATTACAACCATACAACCCCTTACACCTTTTTTTCACATTAAAAAGTAGCCTAGGTCCTTTCTCAGACTCTAGAATATATGTATACCAAATTTCATTTAAATCTGTTCAGTAGTTTTGGCGTGATTCCGAGACAGACAGACAGACAGACAGACAAAGGTACTTTCGCATTTATAATATTAGTATGGACTATGGATAGTATGGATTATAATCCTGAAAATTGGTTTGTTTAAACGCGCTAAACTCAAGAACTGCTGATTCGAATTGAAAAATTCCTCTGAGGTGGATAGCCTATTTAAAGAGAAAGGTTATGCTTTAAGAAGAAGGAAGGCTATTTTTTCCCTCAAATCAACGCGGGTGAAACCGCGGGCACAGCTAGTACATGTATATTTGTGAAAAATATACACAAAACACTTTCTGAACGCACCTATAAATATTTGACAACCAATTGACAACGTTTTTGGCAAAAAACATTAAATTCCCCGCTAGGAACATTTTGAATTGGAAAATTAAATCATCGTTTTTAGTATTTTCTGTTAGATATTATTTAAGTTTCTCACCGTTTAAACCTTCCCTGAACTTCCACAAACATTTCAAGATCAAAATTATCTGAATCGGTTAAGTCATTCTCGAGAATTGATTTTTATATTTAAGAAGATTGTAATTAAAACATTTTTTCACCAGTTTTACGTACGTTATAAAAAGTTAAGAACTTAGATGTTGCTTAACTTTTTATAACGTACCTAGTTACGTCAGTACGTTATAAAAAGTTAAGAACTTAGATGTTGTATTCACAGTTAAAAATTTATATCAAACAATGAATTTTTTGCTTTAAAGCAAAAACGGACAAATATCGACTTCGTTTTGGAAAAATACAACGTTGAATTATTAGCTTGATTTAAATACATATTGCTCGGTTTTACCATACGTGCGTCACAATCAAGATTGTTAAGAAAAATCTTTCTCAGAAAAAAGAACAATAATTGTCATCGCACTTCGTAAGAATACTAACCATTCCATCACAAAAAAAAGTTATTTGTGTACTGGCTTACAATAAATGTATATTTCGTTTTTTATATTATTTACTAGCTGACCCGGCGAACTTCGTACCGCCTAACAGTTGATTCCTTAATTTTTTATTTTTTTAATACTTGCCGTAACCCCTCCACTAATACTTAAACTTTATGGTATGGTATTAAAGTTCAAATTGACTTTTAAGTGTTATTACGAATCTTTTGTATGGGAGTATAGAAAATTGTTGTTTTTAGACTTTATCAGAGAGTTTTTTAAACTTTTCTCTCCGTAACAACCATCCTCGTACTTCAAGGAATATTATAAAAAAAGAATTAGCGAAATCGGTTCAGCCGCTCTCGAGATTTGCGCTTAGCAACACATTCAGCGATTCATTTTTATATATATAGAGATTATAGAAAATAATAAGTGTATACCAAGCGATTTTACAAATTATATTCCTGTTTTAATTTCTTAATAATAAATAACATAAAATTTGTGTTGTGTTGACAACCGTTTTGGTTTAGTGTTGCATGCAATCGCTTTAACCAGATTTTTTTTATACGACAAAGGTCATCGTACGGCTCATTAAATTCCTACAATACAACATCATATCCAGCATGGTGTGTCCCGCAGGACTTTATTACACTAGCCCTTTGTGCAATTCAAAGTGCACTGTGTGTGTAGTGTGCACACAAAGTGTGTGCTTTCTGCTCCGGAACTTATGGGTTCGATTTTCAACTCGAGTCTCAGTGTAATAAACTAATAATTATAATTATATCTCTTTATATAGGTATGTGCCTACATTTACTAAATAAAAATGATACTGTATCTATATAAACCGGCTATTACAAGTATTAAAAGGTATATTATTTACTTTTGAAGATAATTTCTTTGCTGTTTTGCAGCAATTATAAAATTGCCCAGAATTGGGCCATAATATTAATCTGGTTACTGGGACGTCAATGTCGTGTCATTGACCGAGTCACCAGAGTGTCACAGGTTAAGTCGGTTATTATGGCCAATTTTTCCAACATTTTTTCGCACATCGTTCATGTTAGAGTAACGTAATAATGAGCAGTATTTACTGATGCCAACCCGCATTGGAGCAGCGTGGTGGATTAAGCTCTGATCCTTCTCCTACATGGGGAAGAGGCCTATGCCCAACAGTGGAATATTACAGGCTGAATCGTGATCGTGATCGTGATTAATCTGGTCACTGGTCGACATCAGGATAAGAGCAAAAATGTTAACTCGGTACATAATATGGTTATGGACACGTACAAAAGTTACGGTACAAATATGTAGTCATCATTTATCCAGCGCGTAAAATTTTGATACAATGAGCATTTTTGGATTTTACTAGAATTATATTTAAAACTAGCTGCTGTGCACGCGACTTCGTCCGCGTGGATTTAAACAAAAATGTTATTGTTCAGTTCGCAGTGTAACGTGACACATGAACACAATTCAGTTATTTTAATAAACAAAAATAGTTCTAAATTATTAGTGCTATAAATTTTAAGTTATACTTGAGATAACAAACGCATAAATCTATATGTGTGTTGACACGTAAACATAATTCAGTTACTTTAATAAACGAATATTGTTCTAATTCATTAGGGTCTCAAATTTTAAGTTGTACTTGAGATAGAGATTTATTTACTGAGAACTAAACAGCTTAGTTATCGTTTTAAATTATTAGGGTGATAAATTTTAAATATACTCGAGATAAGCTTAAATTTATTGCGTTGACAAATTTTGTTAAAACTATGATAAGGTGAAACATTCTAAGTGTTCAATTTGGCGTGGGAATTATTTTTTCTGGAATCATAGGACGCACTATGGTAGGCGTATGAAGGAGGGGGGAAGGAGACGCTGGACTTGATATATACAGTTCGGGCGTCGGTGAGGGGACTCGGAATACAGTATTGAGGGAGAAAGCACGTAGGTTTTCTCGGCCGTCGCGGCCCTTCGGCTGGCGAAGCGATGGGATTTCTGACCTAGATTAAACATAGAATACCTAAAGTATTTTTAGGTCTGGATCAGAAATCTCATTAGCGTAAGCTGGCCGAATGTGTAGCATATCGCTTCAGTGTAGTTCGCGAAATAGTTTTAATTTATTTTTAGTGAATATTATTAAGTGCAATTCTTTATTATAAAAATCTTTAATTGTAATCCGCTAAATAAATTCAGTGAATGAGTTGATCTCTATATGTCATATTGAGAGAACTGTCTGAAAGACCTGTGTACAGTCTGCAGATCCTTTGATCAAGAGCTCCTGTTGGTTCGATGCACATTTTTTTTCTTATATATGCATGTGAAACAATTTCACAATTTTTGATACACTATGATATAAACATGCGAATCACCAATTGGTGTAGAATTAAAATGATTCATGATGCGTTTCTCTTACTGATTTTTATAACTTTTACGGAGATTTTTAATAAAAGATATCTAATGAATTATTATCTAGGTTTACATTGATACTATTAATTATTGATTGATTATTGAATGAAATTATTATGAAATAAGCCTTATGACCATAATTATATTGAATTTAACTGATAAAATGAAATCTAGCTTAAATAAATGATCATAATATGATGTTGATAGAATGAAACGAAATTACATTCGTTTGACTTTAAATTACATATATAAATTGAATGAATCTTTGGTTAAAACTATCATATTAGATATGACTATAGTAAGGGTTAAATAGAATTTCGTTAGGGTGTATTTGAATAATGAAATGAAATTTTACTGTGTTGTTTAATGAAGTCATTACTTTGGAAGTAGATAGCGTAGTGGATGATTCTAGAAAAATATGACCTATAAACAAACTAATGATTTGTTGTCGTATCTTGTTGAATATTCTCTACATATAAATGTGCTTCTATGGAATGTATATGTATGTATGTATATGTATATATATATATATATATATATATATATATATATATATATATATTTTGCTTCATTTTGACACTATACAAGATTGTAGTTCCAAACATTGATTTAAGAACTTGTAGTTTTTTTAAATGGATGTTGGAACGAGGTAACAAGGTGGTTTGTAGTCTGGAATGGGTTCAAGGATACTTTTAGCTCTTGAATTCATTCTAAGATGAGGTAATTATACACTGAACCTTGACATTACACAAACTCTTGTAGTTTTGAACATTGATCTAAGAATTTATGTTCTTAAATGGATGTCAAGACGCGGTATCTGGAAAACCGGAGTGTCTCATTCTTACGATGACTTTCATTGAACTATATAAACCATGTTCAGGTGAATCCATAAATGATTGTATTCGCCAGTGTTTTATTATAGGTATTCCCTATAAGGCCTGGCCCGTCTAAGCCACAGTTCATCGCGTCATCGGTGCTAGGTAGGTCCTAGTCTTGGTCTATCTAGTAAAGAAAGTTGCGTGTTCTTCCTACTTAACCTCTGCGTTTGTATTTGCCTAATTGAACTATGTTCATGGTAAATACTATACGTAAGTTTCCTTATCTTTGATAAGAGACATGGACAAACTTCACTAGACACTAGTCAGACTGAAATAAGTCTAAACTAGTGTATGGTCGTTGTTTGAAACTGCAACAGAGGTTAGTAATTTATATTTGGACAGTGGTATGAAGTTCTATTTTAGACTAATAGAGAAACATATTCACTTTTCCAATTAATTTATTGCTAATTTTTGTGGACGGTCTCTGTTAAGTCCTAAGGCGGATTTACTGAGATTTAAGCCAAGCCTTAATCAAGTCCTCTTGTGTTGTACAAACATACAAACATTTGATGGATTATAAAACCTATTAAATATACATTCTCTTTTCATTGTGAAAATGAGATACTCTCAGAGATCCTGATTGAGTAAATGAAATATGTTATATTTTAATTGTTTTATTTATCTCTCGACACTACCATGTCCTTGATAAATCCAATCAGTTCCTGAGAGAGCCTGATATATTCAAATGTTTAACAACTTAATTACTGGTTCAGTGTTTCAATTGAACAACCCATTCTGTTTAATGGATGCTGTTTCATGTGAGTGCTGTGAGTCATACAAGGGCGAACCTGCACAATACACCCACTCTACATGTTATGGTCTTATACCTATATTTATTCTTGATTTCCTTATAGGACACTCGAAAGGTTGCGTTGTCGCGAAATCGCTAGTCGCCGTCTGACCCATCTCACAATGGTGGCGAGGCTTGACACTATAGCGGGGACCGTAGACTCGTAACTCAGTAGGTCTTCCTATGGGATCTTACACTATACAATCCTATAGTGACAAAAGTTGTAGGTTTCGTGATCGAACTTCAAAGTAGTTGTGTGACCGAAGTTCCCGTATGTGGCTAGTAAGCACACAATGAAAAGATCAGTAGACACGATCTCCTTTTGTTCACGAGGAACACATCTTCGTACCATGTCTGTTTACAGCTTGGTAATTACATCAATACTAGTAGTTCACTGGTTATGTCTATATGGCATTCCAAGGGATTACTCAAATACAGTCATTGCATGATTGTACTGCATCGGTATGAGACAAGCATTTGTTAGACAGGATATATTTCCATCTAACTTACTCTAGAGAATTGGGTTCTCTCATTCTCCTACCTACTACCCTTCTTTTGATTTAATAGCACCAACGTTGTGCCTAATTTAATTTAGTGCCTTCAGCACGGTGTGGATCGGATGGGTCGGAGGGTATTTGGTGGTTGCGACCCCCGGGTTCAGTCGAACCCGGTCCTTTATTTCCCTAATACCTATAAACCCCATCCTAACAGCTTAACAAATACAAACAAACACTACAATTTATCTTTTCACAATTGTCTGAGATAATTTATTAACTGAATAAATTATTTCAAGATAATTAATAACTATATAATATGTATTTAATCTTTATTTCATTTACTTATCTATTGTTATTTATTTCATTTGTTTAGAGATATCAGAAGCTATTTATTATTCCAGGTTTGATCTAAAAAAGGAACTTAGACACTATTCAATTAATCAATGTAATTGTAGAATATCCTGAATATAATTATTTAACTTTATTTCTATTTTAGCTATCTAGATTCACTAAAAATATTAGCAATTATAATTTACACATTCTTAAGGAGATGTCAGATCTTTTAGTTAAACAGTATAGGTGATAGTTAATTCTAAATGAATAAGTTTTATTCCTATTTATTCTTAATGGTTTGAATTTACTAAATTTTATTAATTCTAAATAAGTTAATTATGAGGTGATGTAAAATTTAATATCTTTCTTTTCTTTTTAAATAGTATTCCAGAAGTTAGTTATCTATAGTATTTATATCACTGGTAAGTGTAAATATCTTTCAATTAAATTTTAGGTTAAATTAATTTCAGTAATTTAATGTCATTATGCAGAAATGTTATTTTAAATTAGTGGCTAGGTAGGATGTTTGTTAGTTGCAGAGTTTATATTGAATATCAAAGCTTTCAATAACATATACTCAATTCACTCTAAATACACCATCATAGAACTTGGAGTTATTATTATTAATAGGTTACACAACGTATGGGTTTTATTGAATTTTTTTGACGATCGCTATAGGGATTTTCGCTATTATGTAATTGACTATTTACATTTAATAGTATATGTTTGGCATAGTTTCGTTGCATGGGTATGTGTATGTGTGTTCGCATATGTTTGCGTATGTATATATATACATATATTTATATGTATATATATATATGTATGTGTGTGTATGAGTACTTGTATGCATATGGATGTAGTGAGTACTGTCATTTCAGTTGCTGACAGTAACCAGGATGTCCAGGATATTCTAGATTAATTGTTTCAACGTGGCAGTAACCAGGATATATATAGTAGGTCTTAGGTCATCCATAGGTATAGTTACAATTGCTGCCGTGATGATAAGGATATCTAAGTATATCCAATAGACAGTTACAGCAGAGTTATAAAAAAATTAAATTTCTAAAATAAAAGTAGCCTTAGTTACACCTTATTACATCAGCTATCTGCCAGTGAAAGTCCCGTCAAAATCGGTCCAGCCGTTTCAGAGATTAGCTGGAACAAACAGACAGACAGACAAAAATTGAAAAAAAAACGTCATTTTGGTATATGTAACCGTGTATAGATATGTACAGCATTTAGTATAAAGCGGTTATTTTAATATTACAAACAGACACTCCAATTTTATTTATTTGAATAGAGGTAGTCTTAGCTCGTCCCGTGTAATATAACTAATTTCTCCCCATACATAAAATAATACAAAAAAAACAGTAAGTATCAAAAACATTATTTACTCGGCTTGCAATGTTGTCTAGTAGTTAAGACTCATTTTGCGTTGTTTTAATGATAGCTATGTTTTTTTACTATAATTAGGTACAATAGGCATGATGACAGTATCAAATAATCGTCAATTTAATGATTTTAGGGGAACAAAAAAAAATTAAAAATACTCGTTTAGTTTTATTTAAAATAATCAGATTATTATGTTTTTCAATAAAATAAAACATTAAAATACTGCAATCGGCCATTTTGATTGAAACGCCGATCACAGCGCATGACTTCATGCTTAGGTAAACCCCGCTGTCAATACTCTCATTCACTGTGTTTTTTTTTTCTTAGACACAATGACATATTTACCTAAGCGTAACGTCAGAGTCGACGCCATGACACCTGCAGCCGTTTTGGCGCACTATTTGAAAAAATATTAGAAAACTACTTTTTAACTTAAGTTTCTTATTCTTACCCAAATAAAGGTTTTTCATAAATAGTACTGTACCCACATTACGGAAGAGGTTTTCAAAATCTTTCGTCACGCCAATATTGAGTATTTAAAAAAATACTATTAATATAAATAAATAATGTTATGAGTTAACCATTACTAACCCTTTTGTAGTAAACATTATTTTGTATTTTACTTCGTAGCATTAAAAAATATATTTTGTATTTATTAAAAAACTAGCCGACCCGTGCCCACTTCGTTGCGCATTATTTATTTTTAATTATTACTTCTAACGACGATATCTCAAAAACTATTCTTCTGATTGATATAGTGACTAGTGTTATGGCCAATTTTAATCTGCATTGAATATCTAAGCTAAATAATATATTCATTTGGATAAGGATTAATACTGAACTAAAGAAAATAGCTTTGAAAATAACGTAATGTTTTTAATAAAAAAATTGAACATAAAAGTGGGTATTGTAAGTCAACCGTTAGAAATATATATACATACTAGCTGACTTGGCGAACTTCGTACCGCCTTATATATTTTTGTATATATTAATTATATATATCGAAATAAAATATAGTCTATCTTTCAAGTTGGATCGAACTGCACATGGTGTGCGAATTTTATTATAATCGGTTAAGTGGTTTAGGAGTCCATTGAGGACAAACATTGTGACACGAGATTTATATATATTATGATACTATCGCGGACTTTTTGTAGAATTTTTATAGATTTTGAATTCGCTAGTACATTACGTAACTATATCTTTGCAGGTGCATTTTCATGTGACGCTTGACGCTGGTTTTGAGCGTCAAATTTGGTCACGTGATCTATGCGCCATCTTGAAAAGATTGTAGCGAAAAAGCTAAACGTAGTTTAGCTTTTTTAACGGGTGATGTTAGGGTCAGCGTAACTCGAACAGTTATATCGATAATCAATAGTAATTGATCCTTATAAAACAACAATCAGCTGTTACTTTGTGATTTTATAAATAAAAATTGCGAGTGTAGAAATAAATAAAAACAAATAGGTACTTAAAAATACCACATACAATTTTTTGATTATTTATACGAAATGAAATTAATCAATAAATAGCGGCGCATAGATCTGTAAAGTTATAAACAAAATTATTCATTCAATTTTTTTTTTTATTTATTTAACAAAACACAATCCCGTATCTCAGTTCAAAAAAAAATTGTCAAGCGCAACCTCGTATCTTAAAATACAAGATGGCGCATATAAATAAACAAGTTCCTTCTCAGCAGTGTAGTGTTATTTAGTTCAATACTATTTATATAAAAATTATCTTTCAGTAAATTTAATTGTCATTTAAAATGAATAAACAATAGTTAATAAACACATTTTTTATTATAGTGAAAAAATATCACAAGTAATAAAAATTAAACAATTAATTATCAAACTAATAAAACGTTAGTATCGATTATCGAAAGTCGTTTTGATAATCGATACTAACGTTCTTTATTTTACGCTTGAATTTGATGCTAAACGCTGAAATTTATCGCTACAATTTTTTCAAGATGGCGCATTGTTCAATTGTCGTCACGTGACCAAATTTGGCGCTCAAAAGTCAAAACCAGCGTCAAGCGTCACATGAAAATGCACGTGCTAGTTTACGCGGCGTCCGCGTGGAAAGCTCCCAGTTGGCGAGATTTTTTGCGACCTTTTCAACATTTATCGCCGTATTTCAGCTAATATACATAAAAGCATAATAAATTATATACCTAAACGCTCCTCAATAATCACTCTTTCAATTGTTGAAACCCGTATAAAAATCCGTTTGGCAGTTTTCGAGTTTATCGCGTTCAGACCGACATGAGGACAGACAGACAGAAGGACAGAAAGACACGGCCGGGGGACTTATTTTTATAATATGTATAGATATTGGATTAACTTCGCCATTACAACAGGGTGTGTCGTTCTATTATTCTTCCAATTATTACAATTAATTGTTTTACATTTGAAACTAGTTTTCTTTTCACCACCATCACCTTCCCTCTTCGACGCCATCTTTTCAAGTCCCGTAGTAGAGCTGTGTCGGTCAAGATTGATCGAATCACATAATATTTTAAAAGTTCCTAATTTTTTGTGGTACAAACTTGAAATTGGACACAGAGGTACTTCTACTTTATACTTAGTAGATGACCCTAATGAACAGATTTTGTGACAGAACCTCCCTAATTGACGTAATCCTAGGGCTCCTAAACTCCTTCATTTTTTGTAGCAAAAGTATATTCAAAAATTACTCAATTCGGAAACATCAACATTTTAGCTGTCCTCTTCACGTGGAATGGTGTTGAGTTTCATGTAATTCTTCTTGCGAAACAAACAAACAGTTAGAATTGACGATTCAAGTTAATAAGAAAGTCTTGTCAAACAAATTCGATTGTGTAGAGCCTACTTAAAAATAAGTAATTGATATAATTATTGCAATATATATTATTATTATATATCTGATTTAAATAACTTTAAACTAGCTTAAACAGGTCGTAGTTTTTAAACTTGCTAGACAAAGGGGAATGTTACAATCATTTCGTAACTGTAACACATACCTACATGTATAAAATAAACATTACTAAATTTGTTAAAGAAACAGGTACAAGTATAAACAACATTGTGTACAATAAATATATATAACATAGCGTGTAGATGTTGATACAACTTTGATGTTACTATATATGTATTATAATTAAGTTCTATAAACTCATGACCAGAAAATTCCACAATAATAACCAGTTTCTTTTAATTTTAGACCAAAGTACAGCATTGGCAGTGGAATTATGTATTTTTTGTAAAACATAGCATTTTTATTATCAGAACTCGTGGAGATTTGTCGCTATTAAGTTTCAAATATTATTTAATAAAATACATTAATAATAAAATATTGCTAACTGAAGCTATCATTATAATAATCATAGTGTGTAATCTACGTAATGACATTGTGCGCGTTTTCAAGTTCAAAAAGTAGTGTAACTGTTGTTGAATACAACTCGTATAATTATTATTATACCTAGGTACGTTCCTTTAAATTATATTTAGGTAGGCAATAATTTCTCGCATACCTTTAATTTTTTTTTTTTTTTGTAGCATTTACCTTAAAGTTCTATTTTTGTTACTAAATAAATTATTAAAGTATCGTTTAGTCATTTGCTATGTAAGCATATAGTAAAAAAAAATATTCACTTCCTCATAGCTAGCAGTTTTTTTGTTCCCGATTATGTCAATAGAAAAACGTAGTAAAATTTTGAAAAATCTAGTTTGATTTTTATTTGTACATTTTTAAATATTTTTATAAAGCGATTTTTTCATCTAGTCAAGGTTTATTTAAGAATTACACATTTACCGGCACAAAATACCTTCTTGTTTACAGGAAATTAATAACTTGTAATATCGAAGGGCCTACTAATATTTCCTGTATTTATAGTTTATTGAACTTTAACCAAAATTTTATAACAGTCTCTACCGCATTAACTTAATAAATTTAATATATTATTATCATATTATTATTTGAAACATTATCTATCTCTATATATATAAGAGATTTCCACCCATTGACTCATCACGATATCTCTGGAACCATAAGGCGTAGAGACTTGAAATTTGGTAGGAATATTCCTTTCGCCGAGTAGAGGTCAGCTAAGAACGGGTTTTACGAAATTCCACCCACAAGAGGGGGTTGCGGGGGTTAATAACATATATGGCAAAACAACGTTTGCGGGGTCAGCTAGTCTATCTATATATATAAAAGAGATTTCCACCCATTGACTCATCACGATATCTCTGGGACAATAAGGTGTAGAGACTTGAAATTTGGTAGGAATATTCCTTTCGCCTAGTAGAGGTCAGCTAAGAACGGATTTTACGAAATTCTACCCACGAGAAGGGGGTTGCGGGGGTTAATAACATATACGGCAAAACAACGTTTGCGGGGACAGCTAGTTTATAATAATATGTATTTACAATTTTACAATTTATATTGACCACCATATTACTGACAGAAAGTCGTACCAGTTTAAAAATGTAGTTTCAACTTCCATACGAATTTTCCTTCCCTGTGTACTCGAAATTTCAATACCACTACATTACTACTATGTATTACTACTTTAAGTCCGGTTGTCATACAGATCCAACTAATTACAGGCCTATTTCAATTCTACCTGCCTGTAGTAAACTATTTGAAAAAGTGATTCTCAGTCAACTTTTAAATCATTTCACAAGAAATAAACTTTTACATAATAAGCAATTCGGTTTCACTAGAGGACGCTCCACAACTGATGCCGGTGTTGAGCTTTTTACATCGATTGTCAATGCTTGGGAGGAGTCACGGCATTTGACTGTGTTCATCATGACACCTTGATCAGGAAACTCAGTCACTATGGCATTAAAAATACCGCACTAAAACTTCTGAGTTCTTATCTTAGTGATAGAACTCTGAGGGTTGAAGTAGATGGTACTAAGTCATCTGGGTCTCATATACAGATGGGGGTCCCACAAGGCTCAATTCTTGGTCCATTTTTATTTTTAATATATATTAACGATCTACCATTTTTAGTAGAGAAGAGGCATGAGATTGTATTGTTTGCTGATGATACTTCTTTAATATTTAAATTGCGTAGACAAGAAATTAACTATGACGATGTAAATGCTCAATGCTCTCTCTGAACTGGTTCATTGGTTTAGCGCAAATAACTTGCTTCTTAATAGTAAAAAAACGAATTGTATTAAATTTTCTGCTCGAAATGTAAAACAAGTTGATGTGCAACCAGAACTCAATGGTGATAAACTCAACTTAGTTAACTCAACCGTTTTCCTTGGAATCACCATTGATTCAAAGTTACAGTGGGGACCCCATATCTGTAGATTGGCGGATAGACTGAGTTCTGCAGCGTACGCGGTTAAAAAGATACGATTATTAACGGATATCGATACAGCCCGATTAGTTTATTTCAGCTACTTCCATAGCATAATGTCCTATGGCATTTTGCTATGGGGCAATGCGGCTGATATTAGTGTCATTTTTATTCTGCAGAAAAGGGCTATCCGCTATATTTACAAAATGGGATGTAAAGAATCTCTGAGAGAGAAGTTTAAAGAGATCAACATCCTGACCTTTGCATCGCAGTATATTTATGAAAATATAATGTATATACGGAAAAATAGGCATTTGTTTGTTAGTCGTAGTGATCGAAATGCCTCAAATGATGTAACACTCAGGAACGACCACAAATTAATATTTCCTAAATGCCGGCTCAAGAAAAAAAGTAGTTCCTTTATAGGAATGTCTATCCTTATATATAATAAGATTCCGGCTGCGCTTCAATCTCTGCCTTTTTTGAAGTTTAAAAAAGTTATTAAGCGAGTTTTATGTAGTAAAGCCTACTATACCATTAATGATTATCTCAATGATGAAAAGGCATGGGATTGAATAAAGCTCGACCAGGCTATGTCTATGACCCGCTGTAAATAGATAGTTACATATATTGTGAGCAGGCGGCATGTGGTGGTCTCGGCACGCACGATTGGCTGTCTCGTGTTTGTCCTGATTATTTCATGGTCCACTACTGCGTTTTTATCTTGTATCTGACTGCATTTTTTTAAAAGAGTACCGAGAGTTTTTTTTCCTCCGGCTTTTTTTCTCTCGGCCTACATTAGGGAAATTGTTATTTATTGTAACATTTAATAAAGCCGAGGATAAAGTAGGTAGGTAATGTCTACCGAGACATTATAACTTAATATTTTGACTAAGTTAAGGCTGCTTATAACACTGGGTACATTACGTAAGCTTGTAATGTACCTAGTGTTAAGATATAAATTTTATTTTTTATTGTTTGATTTTTTGCTGCCTTAACTTTTGTTATTTTTGTTTAGTTTATATAAATGATATTATTTTATTTTTTGACTTTCGTTAAGTGTGTGACATGCACCTTATGACGAAATAAATGATTTTGATTTGATTTGATTTGATTTACTTTCATACCAAGTGCTTAACTGTAAAGTTTCATATTCACTCTTTCGACAATGTCTAACTTTCATGCCCTATTTAAACTCCTTCACGCGTTTTTTGGTGATAAGCGATAACCTGTATCCTTTCCCAAACTATAGTCTATCTCCGTACCTATTCAGTGGCTTAGGGGTGCATGAAAGCATTACACAACAGATAGATAAACAGACTTAGATGCACAAAGATTTGTTATCAGATTGTGTGTGTTGTGATTTGTGAACAAATCAAGCAGTGAAATAAATCAGTGAATATTTTTGTGATCCGATTTTATATATTTAATTGAAAACTGGACTGATTTTACAGAACTATCTTTATTTCTACGCTACCAAACTAATTAATTTCATTGTAATTATATTAATCGTAATAATAACGCAATTGTGGCAAAATAATTTCAATGAAGATAGTTATTATATATAGTGTAACGCACACGATGTCCGTTTCAAAATTTTCCACTGGTGCAGACACGAACGTTAGAAGTTAACATTGAAAAATTACTTCATAAGCTACCGGATGTATCGTTGTTTATACGTTCCAAAGATGTAATGGAAAATATTTTAAAGTATATAAATTATCATTTGTTGCTGGGTTTGTTCTTCTATACATTTTTATGATGCTTGTAATGAACTCATGGGCAAGTGTTGTATAGAAAAGAACTGCAGAAGATCTTGTTGTTATTAAATCGTTTATAAAAAGCAAAGTAAAATCTCGTTGTGCTTGTATAAATAATAAATTATTAAAAGTATTATTTTTTGGGAGAGAACGTATGAATTATATTACATATTAAAGTAGATACCTGACTGTACATCTTTTAGTATATAAATTTCTAGTATTAATGTCTTTAAAACTTTTCTAATAACTCTTATATGTTATAGTTTGCCAGAACGATATTTGTAAGGTAACTTCTATAATAAAATTATAAACATTATCTTATCAAAAGTTAGTTGATTAGTCGTATTTCTCAAAATATTTTAAAACATAATCACACTGGATTGTGATATCTTTCCACCATCAAATACAACTCAATTACCATTTTTTTATTGTACCTATAATAAAACAAATGTTGTACTCCATTGATTTTGTAATGGCTTTAAAAGTAAATATATTCATACATTACTTCGTACTTACATTTGCTTGTTAGTACTAATAGATAGGCATTAACGTCATCGGCCAATACATCTTTCAACTCTGTTTCGCCGAGGATATAGTCATCTTAGGGAAAACATTGGAGAAGCTAGGTCAAATGCTGGGCGGCCTAAATGAGTCCTCACGACGAGTGAGTCTCGGTATGAATTTGGTCAAACCGAAAGTTATGTTTAACAACCAAGTTATACCGAGACCGGTATGGTCAATGGTATCTCTCTCGAGTTGTTCAGGATTGTGTGTATCTAGGCCATACGATTCAACTAGCCCGAAACAACATAGAGAAGGAAGTCGTTGGGCTGGGTGACGTTTGGCAGGCTTTGTCGAGTCTTCACTTCGAAGCTTGAATCCAATGCTAGAAAGCAAAAGTGTTCAAGCAATACGTCTTGCGTGTTTTGACATAAGGTGCCGAGACGTGAACACCTGACGAAGGGACTAATCCACAACCTTAAAGTCACTCAACGTGCAATGGAACTGGCTGTGGCTCTCAAAGATAGTACCAGAAATGAGACTATCGGCGAGAGAACGAAAGTAACCGACAGAATCAGCAAGTTGAAGTGACAGTTGTTGGTCATCTGTGTCGTAGGACCGATGGCCACCGGAGCAGACGTGTCCTGAAGTGGAGACCGCGTGTTGACAAACTCAATGTGGGACGTTCCGTTGTCCGGCCCGCTGGACTGACGATCTACGTAAGATTGCCTGTGAATAAGGATTAGGTACTAAAAACCGGAGTGTTTGGCGCGAACTTGGGGAGGGCTATATCCAGCAGTGAACTAAGATAGGCTGAAGAGAAGAGACTAATACATATGTACCTACATAATACATTTTAATTTCTTGTTAGTAACTGTTACGAGAATTTACTATACACAATATTGATAATTTTAACTGCATGGTTTTATTACGGTTTTTGTGCATTACATTACACAAAAAAATTAACAAATTTCAGACCGGTTCCAAAAAGAACGTCCGTCAATATGTACCTACCCACATTTCAACTAATATTTGTCTTCTATTTATTAAACATAATACTGCATACACAAATGTAAGTTGTTACTTAAATTCACTTGATATATTATGAATGGTGTAAATGTATAATATTGATATAAGCATTTACACCATACATACTAATGAATATAGTGATTACATATCATGTTAAAGAAACAATACCTACTATATATTTACTGAACCTGTTGACTATGTCATGTAAAATTTATTGGTTATATTGTTACCCATTAAATCATTAATAAATTATGTAAAAAGTGTTGTGTATGGCAGTGTTCCGCAAAGGGTGTACCGCGGCACACTGGTGTACCGTGGTCGTTTATTGGTGTACCTCGGAAAAATAAACTTTACGTTTATTGATTAACTAGCTTCTGCGCGCGACTTCGTCGGCGTGGACTCCGCTCCTATTGGTCTTAGCGTGATGATACATAGCCTATAGCCTTCCTCGATAAATGGGCTATCTAACAGTGAAAGAATTTTTCAAATCGGCCCAGTAGTTCCAGAGATTACCGCGTTCAAACAAACAAACAAACAAACAAACAACCAAACAAACAAACTCTTCAGCTTTATATATTAGTATATAGATAATAAATATTGTTTTGATGACTAATAAATAAATGTTGATTAATGTTACTTAAAAAATGACTTTTTATTTGTGGTGTACCTGCAAAATATTTTCTTTTCCTAGGTGTACCTTGAACACAAAAAGTTTGCGGAACACTGGTGTATGGTATGGTTATAGGTTTTAATACACAGTGTAAAATTATGAATTTTTAATACTTTAAGTACACAAGTAGGTACATAGGTACTTGAAAATACACATCTGTAAAAACGTTTTGTCTGGTATCTATCTATATATATACTGTTTAATATTTTTGTACAGTTTAAGGTTTTTTGAAATTACTAATAAAAATAGTATACATAAATAATGGTTTAACATTAAAATACACTTCTATCCTTATTTTAGATTTCCTGCAGTAAATGAATAATGATCTTGCTAAAGTAGGTACCAATTTTCCTTAATTGTTGTATTACCTACTATAAAGTAATAGAATGTTTATAAAATATTTATAATCTATACTAATATAATAAAGCTGAAGAGTTTGTTGATTGTTTGTTTGTTTGTTTGAACGCGCTAATCTCAGGATCTACTGGTCCGATTTGAAAAATTCTTTCAGTGTTAGATAACCCATTTATCGAGGAAGGCTATAGGCTATATATGATCACGCTAAGACGAATAGGAGCGGAGTCCACGCCGACGAAGTCGCGCGCAGAAGCTAGTATATGATAAAATATTACAGAATCGAAATCATTTATTTCTCATTTCATACGTATATACTTGACATACGTATATATACCTACATAGCAACTTGGCGCAGTTTGTGGTGGCCCTGTTTTCTGTTCCACGGGTTGCGGGTTCGATTCCCGCCTGAGCCTGTGTGTAATATTTGTATTTATATTTTTATATATGTATTATTTCTATGTACATACTTATCAAAAATATATATACATTTATATATAGTTATAATAGTCGGCTGTTACCTGTAACACAAGCATTAAGCTGCTTACCAAAGGAACAGACGACCGTGTGTGTGTTTATTTAAAATACACATAATATATAAAATACACATATATATAATGACAACATATAATGACAACATATATAATATATATGTTGTCATTATATTAATATGTTTTCTTATTATAGAAAAAATCAACCTCTATCTTCTCGTGACAAACGTAATAACGATTATAAATAATTATCTAATATAGCAGGAGCTGGCTAGCTGGAAACCTGGTTAGTGCATATTTTCATAAATAATTGGAAGATTACGTACATGCGGTGTGTACGTCCTCTTCCAACTATTAACTCGTCTTTCTACATTCCAGATTCATTTTTCTAGTTCACACCATCCCTTAAACAAGCAACGCGTCTGGCAACAATGATACTGCAAATGTTAATAAGACGTCACACGATTAGAAAACTGTACCTAAATGCAATTAAAAACTCCTACTTATTATATATCTATTACTTACACGTATTATAATTACTTATTTACGTAAACAATATATTTGCAAACCTGAAGACTGTCGTTAAACAGAATACACTTAACATGATGACATTTTAACATTTACGCTTCAAAGTTCAAATGTAAATTATATTCCATTTTAATTTGTAGACGATAAAACGTCAATGTTTCATTTTACATATGGTCTAAGATCCGAGAAGCTAAATCTTCCCTCATCTGTTAATATTAGATGAAACAATTTTTTATAGGCTTATTTCAATATTGTGAATTTATAAAAACAACATGTAATTAACAAGAGAGGGAAAAGATTAAAAAAAAAATTGCAGCAGGCTTATGGTGGCAGAGGTTGTTTTTATAAATTCACAATATTGAAATCAGCCTAATAAAAATTGTTTCATCTAATTAACAGATAAGGGAAGATTTTGTTATATTCCGGATCTTAGACCAATATATACTCGTATTAAAATTTTTCCATATTTTTTACTAACAAAAAAGTCCAATTCATTAATGTTGGGATGGAAACTTCTCTCTATCTCTCTCTACGTAGAACTCTAGGTCTAGTAACAGTAGGTCTCTGGTGTTTCCAGGTAATAAAAGTTTTGTAAATACATTATTATATCAGTCAGGATTCTATTATAAAGCTAAAAAGATTTTTTTCTTTGTTTGTTTGTGTGCACTAATCTCAGAAACAACTTTTTTTAATTAACGCAGATGAAATAACAGGTAGGGGTCGCAAACCGGGATACCGAATTTCGAAAATACCGGGCCAAATTTAGGTCTAATTAATACCGGTATTCATTTCACAAAAACCGGGATATTCGGTATTTTCGGTTTTAGTAAAATAAATAAAAAACAAATACAAATAGAAAAAGTTACGCGCCATTTCATTCCAATTACGCGCGCGCGAGTTAATTAGAATATTATTTGATGATTACTTAGTGCACCATTGTCGCGCCATTATTCGGAGTGTATCCCAGACTTTGAAGTAGACGAGACTAGTGCGGCGCTCGGGCAGCTTAAAAACGGGAGGGCCCCGGGGGATGACGGAGTTACAACTGAGGTACTTAAAGCCGCAGGGCGATCTGCCCTAAAACCCTTGGCGAGACTCTTTAACGCCGTCATCCACCGAGATACCACACCGGAGGCGTGGTCCAATAGTGTGGTGGTACTGTTCTTTAAGAGAGGCGACAAGTCTCTGTTAAAGAATTACAGACCGATCTCACTTCTGAGCCACGTCTATAAGCTGTTTTCGAGGGTCTTTACGAATTAACGTTAACGAAACTTCCAACCACCGGAGCAGGCTGGGTTTCGAAATGGCTACAGCACCATAGACCACATCCGTACTGTTCGGCAGATTGTACAAAAGACAGAAGAATATAATCAGCCGCTGTGTATGGCATTTGTGGACTACGAGAAAGCCTTCGACTCTGTCGAAACCTGGGCTGTCCTGGACTCTCTGCAGAGATGTCATATCGACTGGCGATATATCGAGGTAGTGAGATGTATGTACGACGCGGCGACGATGACCGTTTATATTCAAGACCAGAGAACAAGACCCATTTTCCTCCGGCGTGGGGTAAGAAAGAGAGATGTAATATCACCGAAACTGTTTACCACTGCGCTGGAGGATGTCTTTAAGACCTTGGGGGGAACGAGGCATTAACGTCAACGGCGAGTACATCTCTCACCTTCGTTTTGCCGACGATATCGTCATCTTTGCGGAGACGTTGGATGAGCTAGGACGGATGCTGTCCGGTCTAAACGAGTCCTACCGACGAGTCGGTCTCGGTATGAACTTGGAAAAAACGAAAGTTATGTTTAACAACCAAGTCATACCGAGACCGATATCGGTCGATGGTACCCTTCTCGAAGTTGTTCAGGATTGTGTTTAGATACCTTTTTTTTTTTTTTTTTTTTTTTTTTTTTTTTTTTTTTTTTTTTTTTTTTTTTTTTTTTTTTTTTTTTTTTTTTTTTTTTTTTCCCGATCCCGCTAGCGGTTGCCCTAAGGGCTCGACGCGAGAGGCCTGAGAGGCCCCTTGAACACAAAGGTGTGCCGTGCAATGAGGACGATAAATCCCCCGATCTATCGCCCGCTGGTCCGGCGTTACGGCGGCAGGTTGGCCAAGTAGGCCCGGAGTCGCCGACCGCGTCTTCCGCGACGAATCGGGAGCGAGTTTGGGTCTTGTTCTCGCTCCCGTTCGGCCGCTTCCTTCTGCAGCATTATAGACTTGCAGAAGGAGGAAACTGCATCCCATTTTTCTTTGCTGTCGACCATGGCACTAATTAAAGCCGACAGTGAGAGGTCCGGGCCAACAACTGCCGATAAGGCGGCGCGTTCCTCACTCCACGCTGGACAGTCCGCGCGCGTGTGTTCCGCTGTATCCTCAGCGCCAACGTCGCAGTGATGACACTCCGACGTCAGCTCCCGCCCTAGCACTCGACACAGGTAGCGGCCGAAGCATCCGTGCCCGGTCAGGATCTGTGCCAAGTGAAACGACACCGCACCGTGTCTCCCCTCAACCCAGCCACGCAGGCAGGGCCGAATCGCCGCCACCAGCTCCTGGCTCACCTCTGGGTTCTCCAGGCTGGCCGACCACTTCCAGAATAGGTCGTCGTGAGCGACTTTCCTCCATCGCACGACCTCTTGCGGAAGAGGTGGTTCCTCTCTCAGGCGCGCCTCCGTCGTGCGCCAGAAGACCGTTGCGAGGACTTTGGCCTCCAATTCCCACGGAGGGCTACCAGCAAGAAGGCACGATGCGGTGAAGGACACCGTGCGGTATGCTCGTGCGGCTCGCTGAGCGATAGCACGCTGCGGCCGTCGCAGCAACGGCACATTTCTGGGGCAGAGTGCGTCCGCCCAAATCGGTGCACCATAGAGTGCCATCGAACGCACAACTCCGACGTAGAGGCGTCTACATTTGTCGCTGGGCCCTTCAAGGTTCGGCAGCAAGCGCCCGAGTGCCCCGGCAGTCGCCAGAAGCTTCGGGGCCAGCCGACGAAAGTGCTCGTCGAACTTCCAACGACCGTCGAGAACGATTCCTAGGTACTTCATCGTCGACCCGACGGTGATAGAAGTCCCTCCAACAACTATTGATGTTCCGGATCGTGGAGCACCCTTCGGCCCGTGGAATGCCAGGACCTCCGTTTTCTCCAGTGCTACGTTCAACCCGAGCGCCTGAATTCTGGCCACTACTTGGGCAACACCGACCGTGGCAAGGCAGCTCGCTTCGCGGTTGTTGTCAGCACGAACGGTCACAAGAGTGTCGTCAGCGTAGCAAATGACGGCCACTCCCGGCAACGTAGCACCGCGAAGCACCCAGTCGTAACCAATGTTCCACAGGAGCGGTCCGAGAACCGAGCCCTGTGGAACACCGCAAGACATCGACCGCCTTGCCCATCCTCCGCTGGTTGGGAACTCAACGGCCCTTCCCGCAAAGTAGTCCGCTACGAGCAGTTGAAGGTATCGCGGAATGCCGTGGTATCTCAACGCTGCCTTCACTGTCTCCCAGGGCAAAGAGTTGAACGCATTAGAGATGTCCAACGACACGGCCCACATCACTCCACCCCGAGAAACCGCCTCGTTGGCGAGGTCCCTCAAGCGAGCAATTGCGGTGACTGTCGACCGCCCTCGACGAAATCCGTACTGAGCCTCGTGCAACCCCGGGTTCATCGACTGAATAAGGCGGGCCGCTAGCACGCGCTCGAACACCTTACTGATTTCGTCGAGGAGCACAATCGGGCGATAGGCCGAGGGCTGCTCCGCCGATCGTCCATCCTTCCTGAGTAAAACGAGCCTGCCCGTCTTCCATGACTGTGGGAACCGGCCCTGCTCCAAGCACTTGGTGAACAGGGCACGAGTCCTGCAATCCAAGCGACTCATCGCGAGGTCCAGAACTTTTCCTGGCACGCCGTCTGGACCCGGGGCAGTGCGTTTCGATCTGAGCCTCGCGATGGCCGCACCCAACTCTGCCTCGGTGACCGGAGGTATCTCGCTATCCGCATGATTCGGCTCTGTAACATCCATCGGGGGTGGGCTCCATTCGTTCCTCTGTGGGAAGAGGGACTCAACGACTCGCTCCAAGAGCTGTGGCTGCAGGCTACAGGTCAGAGGGGGAGCGCAAGTTTGGAGCTTCTTGCGAATCACCCGGTATGGCCTGCCCCAGGGGTCTCTGTCCAGAGTCCGCAGCCACTCGTTCCAGCACGCCTCTTTTGCCCGAGCGATGCCCACCTGCAGGGCCTTGCAGGCGGACCGGTAGGAGTCGTATAAGGCGTTCTCTTCCGCCTGGTCTCTTCTTCTCCTCCGTCTATAGTGGCTATATTGGCGACGTGTGCTCACGCAGGCGCTCCGCAAGTCGCGAAGCTCAGTATTCCACCAATACAGATGCCGCCTCGGCCGGAACGGCTTTGCCCTTGGCATTGCCGCGTCACAAATTCGCGTCAGCGATGCGCGGATAGCCTCTGCTTCGTCATCGACGGGAAGGGCCGGTTCCTGCGATTGGTGGATCCATGCTTCCACTATCGCCGCCTCCTTGACGATACCCGCATCCAGTTGGCTCAGTACCCAACGTGGGCTGGTGCCAGTCGGGAACCTAGGCTCCGATACATTCAACTGAGACGGGGAGACGTCAAACCGAATGTACCGGTGGTCGGAGAGGGTTTCGACGTCTGTTAAGACCCTCCAACCACTTACGCGGCTTCCGAGGTTGTAGGACCCAAAAGAAAGGTCTACAATAGACCCACCGTTCCATCGTACACATGTATTTATGGTGCCCCGGTTCAAGAGCGACAGGCCCGTTGACGCCACCCAATCCTCCATCACCCTTCCTCTGGCGTCTGTTGCGGGAGCCCCCCAGGTTGTTGACTTGGCGTTAAAATCACCGGCCACCAGAACAGCATGGGACGATACCTGAGCGACTAACGCTCCGATATCTGCAAGCATTGTCTTAAAGTCCGCGAGACACCGACTTGGAGGAGCGTAAACGCCGATAACGGCGATGCCATCCACAACGCCGAGTGCGTATCCACTCCCTCTCCGGATTCCCTTGAAGCCCGCAAAAGTAGGAGCAATTATCGCAACCGAACTGTCGAGATCGCCCAGCCAATAGCCCCGGTCAGGTATCGCGTAGGGCTCTGACACTATCGCCACCGTAATACCCCACTGTGCCATGCTCTCTAGCAACAGATCTTGAGCTCTTGCACAGTGGTTTATATTCGCCTGCAGGTATTTCGTAGGAGACATTTAATTGACTGTTTCCGTACGATCCTCCGCTTGTCGGCCCGTTTTGTTAACCTCGGGTTGTTTCTTCTTGCCCACTTGTTTGCCCTTTACCTTGGGGCCGGGGCCCTTGGCGATATCAGGGCACTTTTTGTCACCAATTGAATGATTTGCAGGTCGGTTCGCTGCAGCGCAGATGGCGCAGTTCGGCTCGGCACGGCATTCCTTTCTTGTGTGCCCCGATCGGCCACATCTGTAGCATATGCCGCTACGGTCGTTTTCGTGCTTGCATTTGGCACCAACGTGCCCGGCTTCTTGGCACCGATAGCACCGGAAGGGTCGAGGCTCGAGCAACCTTACCCTTGCGGTGACCCATCCCACGCGGAATTTTCCCTCCTTAATGATTTCCTTCGCTGCAATGAGAGGGCAGCTTTTATCCACATCGAACCGTTTGCAGATAGGGATCCTGTCTTAATCTCTTCTGGTTGACAGCGACCTTCAGTAGCCAACGCTCGAGCGACCTCCTCGGGAGTGACGGAGTCGTCAAGCCCCATGATTCTCAGCTCAGTTCGCTTTGTCGGCCTCTGTATCTTCGCGGTGCTATCGCCAAGGACCTCCCGTAACTTGCTCGCGAGCAAATCGGCCTTTTCGCCGCTTGCCACTCCTGGAACTTCAAGGATCTTGGCACCCGTCGCACCCGTTCTGAACTTCAATGTTTCAATGCCCAGGTCTTTGAGGTTGATCTTCTGGCGGGCTTTCGCAATGACAGAGGCGTAAGTGACCCCTTTTTTCCTCTGCCTCCGATTGCAGTGTTATAGCGACCGCCGAAGATTTCGGCGCTCGCAACTTCTTCTGAGTTTTGGCTGCGCCCGAAGGAGATGTCGCATCTTTTTTTTGCTTTTTCCCTCTCTTAACCACCATCGTCCAGGCCTCCTCCCGTGGTACTGTAGGCGCAGCCTGTGTCCCTGGGTTCGAGGAAGATTGTGCCGCTGGTCCCACTTTCCTGTTGGTTGCAGGATTTGCCTTTTCCACCGGTTCCGAAGACACTTTTTCTTGTCGTTTGGACTTTTTCGCCTTTTTTGATGTCACGGATCGGTTGGCCGTTGAGGTTGACGTCATGGTCTTTGAGGACGGTGCACTCCCACCTAACACCACGTCTGATTCCACCTGATCTGTGGCCAGTGGCAGCTGAACACATATTTCTGGTAGGAGCCTGCCAGACGCTTCCAGACGCAGAAGTTGAGTGTTGATCATCGAGCTGACACCTACCATGATCTTCTTCACCAGTGCATCCTCGGCCTCCTGTGTAAGAGAAGAAGGGGCTAGAGCGGATGTTGCACTCATTTTTCGCCTTATATCGGCCACTTCTAGTCTTAGTTCTGAAATTTCAGAGCAGAGATGGGCGTTTTTAGTATTAAGGCAGTCGTTGGCCTCCTGTAGTCGCCTCATTTCTTCTGTTGTGGTCCGCTGGTACAAAATATCTAACATTCCAGAGATAGTCTCCGCTGAATCATTAAGTGTCTTTTTGGACCCTCCTTTAAGATTTTTGGAGACTTTCAGAATGGCAGCAACGCAGTCCTGGGCTCGCTTGTGGAGTTCAAGTATCGAGCTCTCCGCAGCGTCGCTGCTCTCCTCAATTCTAAGCGGAACATTCCGTGTTGCCCGCACTTGGCGTGAGATTTCAGGGGTCGTAGGTAGACGGCTTCTACCTCTCCGTGCGGTAGATACTTTAGCCGTAGTTTTACCTGCGTCATCACTGCCTGCGTCCGACGTGACGTCGTTAACGTTGCCACGGCGTGTATGCCAAAGTTTACGCCGCGATTCATCCAAAACCGGCGGCGCCGACCTCACCTCCTCTTCGGAGCTATTCGCTCCCGCGACAACGATGTCGCTTTCATCTCCAGACTTCTGCGTTTTGCTTTTTGTTTTATTAGATTCTTCCATATTGATCCCACGAGTATGGGGGAAAGGGTGGTCCACCACAGGTAGTGCCCCCTGTACCTGGGTAAGCCTGGTCGTAACCCGGCTCGGGCTTCGGCCGGGCTACCGAGCCGGGGATCGCAGTAGAGACTGAACCTCCCATCAGCCATGCATCCCCTCGCGCTGTGTCGCCGCTTGGGATTCGGGGTTATTTTTTATAGAGGCTTTCTTCCTCGCGGTCCAGCCGGTTAAGGCAAGACCCTCGGTCCCGTCTGTGGTCGCGAGACATGACCACGACACCACAAAACGGGATTACGAGAAGGACGGTGAGCGACCAGGACTCCTGCTCGCTCTGTCCGACGACGGTGTGAGCGTACGCCAGACCCGCCCATACTCCGTGATGACACGGCGCGCGAGCGCAGCGCCACCAAGACGTCCCCCCTTGTATGCACTCGACAGGACAACTCTGTTAGGAGTCAAAGCGCCGGAGCGCATTCCCCACGAGTCGGTCGTTAGCCGCGACGAGCAGTAGTACCGCGACTGTGATACTGCTGCCCGTCCCGTTGCCCAGGGTGCACCACGAGGAGGTCACCGAACAATTAGCACCCCTTGTGTTTAGATACCTAGGCCATACAATCCAACTAGGCCGCAACAAGTTCGAGAAGGAGGCCGATAGGAGGAACCAGTTGGGCTGGGCGGTATTTGGCAGGCTTCGCCGAGTCTTCACTTCGAAGATTCCGCAACCCTTGAAAACAAAAGTCTTCGAACTATGCGTCCTGTCTGTGTTAACATACGGAGCCGAGACGTGTACACTGACGAAGAGACTGGTCCACAAGTTTAAAGTCGCTCAACGTGCAATGGAACGGGCTATGCTTAGGGTTTCTCTCAAAGATAGAATTAGAAATGAGGCTATCCGCGAGAGAACGAAAGTAACCGACATAGCCCACAGAATTAGCAAGTTGAAGTGGCAGTGGGCTGGTCACTTGTGTCGCAGGACCGATGGCCGCTGGAGCAGACGTGTCCTGGAGTGGAGACCGCGTCTTGGCAAACGCAGTGTGGGACGTCCTCCGGCCCGTTGCACCGACGATCTACGTAAGATTGTCGGCGTCGGCTGGATGAGGATTGCGGAAAACCGGGATGTCTGGCGCGAACTTGGGGAATGGGGAGGCCTATGTCAAATTACATCAAAAACATATCAAATTACAAACCTTGTGTCAATGAATATTTTGTTTTATTTAGAAGATCAATTCATTTAGGTTAGGTACCTACTTACTATTCCTCCGCAAACTAACTTTATTACACTAAATTTGCTAATTTTAGCTTAATCCCGAAAATATCGAAAATACCGGATTATCGGTATTGGTCTGGAGCCAATACCGAAAAAACCGGTTTTGCTTAAGTGATTCGGTATTGCGACCCCTAATAACAGGGCACAGCTACAGCTATATATATTAAAATCGTTTAAAATCGCTTAAATAAATTTATATACATTTTTCATGTGTTTCCTGTGATGGAACCATCATACGCTGTTCTATGACGATTCGATCACACGATAGTGTATGACACTTGATGTTAATACAGGCTTTTTTTAATTATTATTAAGTCAATAGAACAAAATTACTTAAGTTACGAATAAAAAAAAACATTTATATTGCCTGAGATTTACGCATGCTTGGCTTGGAGAGTAAGGTAGTGACTGTGTGACGAGAGCGTTACGAAAAGTGTAATCGGGCGAGGCGAACGGAAGTTGAGAGGGAGATATCTTAGTGAAGGCAGAAAGAGAGAGAATTACATTTCGTAAGTTTTACTTCAGTCGTGTTGTCTAAAGCACACTCGGTTTTTTTTTTTATTGTACCTACTGCAATTTAATTTAATATATTATACCAATTTAATCTTCTTTTGAGAATATACAGTTTATAACTCTTGAAATTGCAATAATGTTTTAATGTATGTAAGTATTATGTATATAATTGGTAACGTATCATATTAACATATTATATATAATATCTACTGGGCCTTAATAAACACCCCGTCTCGTAAAGTATGTTCCTCTTAGGCCTCATTTACGGAGTCGCGGCCCGCGGGGCGTTGCGCGTAGCGTGTGTCGAAGCGTCGCGCGTGTGTCAAAATGTATGAAAATGAATGCGTGTAAAGTCGCTTCTCCGTAAACGCACTCATCCAACGCCCTACATTTGAATTTAGTGCGTTCCGCCACGCCACACGCTACGCACGACGCTCCGCGTCTCCGTAAATGAGGCCTTATTCTAAACGCGCACATTGCGCGCCTCTCCTTCTCCTTCCTCTACCTCTTCCTCGTTTTGTAAATTGTTTGTGCTAGGTTCGTGAGTTGTGTTGAGAGAGCGTAGTGTGTTTGCTAACGTCTGTGTGCCTGATAATTGCTGCGTGTCTCTATCTAGTGATACTGTTGCTTTGTTAAAGTGGGTCTTGTATGTTGTGTACATAAACAATATCTGCAAGCTCTTTACTGAGTATGATTGTTGTATTTATGGCTGCTGGTTTTTTTTTTTTTTTTTATGATACTAGGTTGGCAAACAAGCGTACGGCTCACCTGATGGTAAGACCGTAGCCTATAGACGCCTGCAACACCATAAGCATCGCAAGCGCGTTGCCGACCCTATCCCCAATCCCCCCAGGAGCTCTGGTCACCTTACTCACCAACAGGAACACAATACTGCTTGAAAACAGTATTATTTATCTGTGGTCTTCTGTAAGGTCGAGGTACTACCCCAGTCGGGCTGCTCCATATTTTGAGCAGGAAATTTCCTGCTGTGCCCTACCTCAGTTGGTTTCTGAAGAATGCTAATGTCAATGTTGGAATCTAGCTATTCTAAGTACTTTTTTACGCTTTTAGGTACTGCTCCTGTTGCTCCTATTACTGTTGGGATGCCAACCGTTTGCGTTTTCCACAAACGGCTGATTTCAGTTTTGAGTACCACCTGGTATTTACATAATTTTTCAATTTCTTTAGCTCCGATGTTATAATCTGACAGTACGGTTACATCTATTAGGTAAGTTTTGTTGTTATCTGTGTTTGTGTAAATCAAAATCCAGTCTATTGTGCGTTATGGTGACATCAGTTTGAACGGGGATATGTTGCCAGCATTCTTGGCACCATTCCACGCGGACATGATTTGTACCAAAACTATCTGTAAATATTTAGTTCCTAAGTTGTGAATTGTAAATATGTATAATGTTTAATAAACTATTGTTAATAAAAAGTTTATACAGCGATTTCCCACATAATTTTTGCTGAATTATTTTCTTTTACTTGTGATTGAGTCAGCGTTTCGTTCCACCATAAGTAGGAAACTTCCATTTTATGCTGTCGGGCTAAGCACCAATTGATGTACTGGCAAGCTTATTATATCTCATATTATGTGTGGTCTCATCTTTGCTAGCACATAACCGACACTTGCCGTCTACTGGCTCCTTAAATATGTCATGTCAGTGTTGTCGTGTCACAACTGCTTGGTCCTGTATTGCAAATATTGAATATTCGATACTTGGAGATATCTGTCGTTTCTTAATCCATTTAAATGACATTTCCTGGTCTATGTTACCCTAATATAACACTTTTTTAGGAAATTGACCATGTAGCTGTTTATTTCTCCATATTTCATTTTGCCTATTTACTATAGGTTTCCTCATTTCCTCATCTGTTAGTGCATTTCCTTGTAGTAGATGTAGTTTTCTGTCTATTTCTTGTGCTTCCATCATTGTTAAATATTTATCCTTACTTATATCATGCTGTACTATTGCTTTGATTAGGTGATCGCTTTCTGCTTTTAGATATTGCTTGTATTTAACTATTTGTGTTTTATACAGTCATGTACTCAACATCCACATTTAGTAACCCTCTTCCTCCCTGCTTTATTGGTAGGTACAGTCTTTCTACTTCTGCTTTCTGTTGATGTGCTTTTTTTAATCATTAGTAGTTTTATAGTCTTCCCAATTCTCCCCAGGAGCTCTGGTCACCTTACTCACCAACAGGAACACAACACTGCTTGGAAACAGTATCATTTAACTGTGATCTTCTGTAAGATCCAGGTACTAACCCAGTCGGTCTGCTCCATATTTTGAGCAGGAAATTTTCTGCTGTGCTCTACCTCAGTTGTGTACCCGGCTCCTCCTGATCAAGCCTTGAGGTTACAGAACATAAGTTCTTCAAGCTCTTCCGTTGACCAATTGCGTCTTCTTTCATCACTTACTGCTTTATTTGTCGTCGGTGCAAATGCAAATGAGCCAACAGTTTGTGGGCGAAGCCCTACTCTGCAAAACATCATCCACCCCTCCCGCCCTGTTGGTCAGCTGTAGTATCTTCGGGGCCCCCTACTCTCACCCGCCTGCTCAGTAGAAAGCCGCTGACGGTTTGCATGCTGTCACGTCCAGCGTCAGCTCCAAGCGTGCCCCGTTGCTCACCCCCAGGAAGCGGCTGTATACCTTAATCATTGATAAAACTCTCCTTTTTACTGGGTTTACCTGAACCTTGTCGACCGTATAAGTTTTCATTGTATACGTTGCGCGCCCCCCACGATGTCGACTCGGACGCAAGGTAGGATTTTGGGAGGCTAAGAAGTTATATCATATTTAGTTAATTATACTGTAATAATATTAGATACCTTAATAAACCTAACTGACAAGCTTAAAAAAACTAATTTTAATAAGTTGTGAACTTGCAGAAGATTTCAGGATTATAAGAATCACGCTAAAGTTTATAGAACCAGAGAAGAGCATACCTACAAAACTAACGAAACACAATGATGATAAATAACATAAGGAGGACCTGTAAAAAACAAAGAAATTTAAAAATAATAAAATGCAAACAAAAAACTTAATCATAAAGTAATAAATTAAAACCATACGCATTAATGTATAAAATGTATTTTTAGCTATGGAAAAAAATTACAATGTTTGAAAATAAGATTTATATTTAATGTGAAATAATAAGCGAAACACATTATTTGACGTCAAACTCAAACATAAGAGACACGCTCGAACAAACGCTGAGTGGCTAATCCGTACTTTACTATAGAAGATGAAGATATTATTCAGAATTTCAGATTTCTTAAGGTCAATGACAGAAACATTAGTAAACATTTGTGCATTTTTGTATGGTTAAATAAATAATGATAGCAAGTAATCACTATATATTTGAATTATTTACCATAATACTTTTACAGTGCGGAGTCACTGTAAACAAAACCGTCGAAAATTTTATTTAATATGTATTAAGAGTAGTCGCCAAAAACACCGACGGTTTGCGGGTGCGATTCCCGTTCGGGTTTGATATTTGTATTTGTACAAATACATATTTCTTTTCAGTTTGGATGTCTGTCCTTGTGGGTTTCCCCACCGGACAGCGCGTTAAGCTGTCGGTCCAGGTTGTTGTTGTAAATACCTGATAGCGATGTTTACTCATATCATAGTGGACAATATTACCGCCAACCCACAGTAGAGCAGTGTGGTGGATTAAGCTCTGATTCTTCTTCTACATGGAGAAAAAGTCCTATGCCCAGCTGTGGGCTATTACAGGCTGAAGCAGCAGTAATATTAGATTACACAAAAGGCAGGCCGAAAACTAAACTGCTAAAAACGTACAAGAGTCGTTTATAGGTGTGTACATGAATTACTCACGGCTCTAACACTAATAAGTAGATAGATTAGATTAGATAGATTAATTTTTACAAACATAAAATGAATCCATAAAAAACGATTACCTATTAAATACACAATATAGGTATTAAACTTATTTACCTATAAAGGCTTCATAGTAATAACAAAGTTTAACGCATAATATAGATATGTATATGTTATATAATATTAATATATGAGTATACGACTATGTAAATATCTTTATTTATTTACCCAGTATAACATAACAAAGTTAATTAATTTTTTCCATAAAATAAGGGCGACAGAGGAGAGCTGAAACAGTTTTTACGTTAAGACCCATAAACTTCAAACACAAACGATAGTATGTAACGTGTTGCATTCTAAATGAAATTTTATTTAATTAACTAACACATGGGTAAGTCAAACAGTCTCGCTATTAATTTGTAACTATAAAAAGTCAACTTGAAGGGAATTTGTGACTTTGTTTCAACTCTCCTATTAGTGAGATAAGTTGAAACAGTGGTCTAGCATAATTAAGTATTAACCTTAACCTAACCTTTTTTATTGGTTTCACCGACTGGTAATTCATCTTTCTTTCTTTATGTGTCAGTTATTATAACCGACTTACCCTTTTTTGTATTTGGTGCACTTTGTATCTACATGCTCCGCTTTTAGTAGGTAGAATTCGAATATTTCTAGCGAAAATACACCGGATATGGTAGAAATTACAGAGGTCTGTTGAAATCAGAAGACTAGTCATTCGTTTGAACCAAAGTCATTTTGAGCATATATAAAATACAAACTACATACTGCACCAGTGGAATAAAACTACCCTGGTTGCAGCAGAAGCATCCTTCAAGGTTAAATGTAGAGACTCTGAAATTGGATAATGGTTAGGAGCTGTTGTTCAAATAGAGGGACAATCTAATACTAGATCTAATCAGTTTATCACTATTATAATCAAGAGAGCCATGTCAAAGAAAAATTCGACAATTTCTGGAATATCATATAATGTTATGGTATGCGTATGCATATCTTAAAACCTAAGCATATCGTGACGAACAAAAAATCTATATAAAACAAAATATCAATGCATAACAAAAAGCCGAGGCAAATCAAAATGCAAACGAGATGAGTTGAAACCACGGAGTATAGTCGAAACGAAATTTCAACTTTCCTAACATATAGAAATCGGTTACCATTAGATTTGAGCCGATATAACTTCTCAAATCTTGGATTAATGAACTGACAAATATCATAGAACAGTCTTAGGATAAAATAGCTAATTAAACAAAATTGAGGTTAGGCTATTTGGCGCGTAAACGACTACTAAGATTTCTGACGGGTGGCAAAAGTGGCAAACTAGCCATAATCGCCAACTTGCTAGCATTTTTTTCTATCCCCTTCTTGTGTCAGTTTCAGATGTTCCAGATATTGTTAGTTTAGTTTTCGAAACCGTCGCTTTCATACTGTTCATTATTTTTAAACCTGAGGGATCTACGAATCCGCATTTTGGAGGGGCGGGATCCAGCAACTGAGGGGAGAGAGAGAGTGTATGAAAACTTGAGTAAATAAAGACTGCTCTTCAAAATCCACGTACACTTATGTGAAAAGAAGTTCAATGATCTAAAAATACAGATTTTGGTAAATATAATGTTTATTGTAAATTTTATAATGTTTTATCGGCATGTTAATTAAAAGTATTGGTTTTGGAATATTTAACACAAGCAACAACAATAATACGTCAAACAAAATACTTTGTACCTACTTTTATTATTTTTGTCTTCTTACTTTTAGGTAATGAACAATCAAATTCTTAAAATAAGTATAAAATGGGCATAGTCATTCTTAAGTCATTATATAGCTATTTTCTATTAAGCTTATTAGCTGTAAAATAATATTGATTGATTCTTTGAAGTGTACATAGATATTTACATAATAAAAAGTAACTACATATTAATGTTGGTATGTTTTATATGGTATGTTTAATAATGGTAATGATTTATTTAAAAAATATAAGTAGTTCAAATACTATTTACTGATTTTTTTTATTAAAACTTTTCACCATAGTTTCGTTCGTTTGTGCATTCCTTGTGGGTCTCCCCACCGTGCCTCGAAGAGCACGTTAAGCCGTCGGTCCCGGTTGTTATCATGTACCTACCTACACCTAATAGCGATCGTTACTCATAATAGGGAATATATCTGCCAACCAACACTGAATCAGCGTGGTGGATTAAGCTCCGATCCTTCTCCTACATGGGGAAGAGGCTTATGCCCAACAGTGGGATATTACAGGCTGAATCGTGATCGTGATCGATAGTTTCGTACACGAGCCTTAAATAAGAATTACTTTATCAGAAACTTTACGTGAGTGTTCATGAAATAATCTTGCAATGATTATTCACATTTATAAAAATATTTCCAACTAATATCCTGTCCTGTGAAACAGAATAATCATAAGGCACCAGAAGTCAAGTTGAAGGCGCGTGAATGCGATGTGATAAAAGAGCGTGAGGACGAAGAATGAAGTCAGTATCGATCAAACCTGTATGTTGAGCGCAGGCGTAGTAACCGTATTACCGTAGTACCGAGAAAATTGCGCGCGATTCGCGCATTCGAAACTACAGCGCCCCCTCTTCTGACCGTTACCGTAGAATTGGATATTCGCTGTCCACTCGGGTAGTGACTGTGTTCTAACTGGACAAGCTATTAGGAAAGAATCGCTACGTTTCGCAGAAACGATCTCTACCAGGTGAGAACACAATGACGATACAAGTAATTATGAAATCAGTTTGCGTTGTCTGAATCATGTGATAGAGTATGACGAGTTGGATCATACTCGTATTCAGAAATACGTTAAATGTGTGATGATAAGACGAAACAAAATCAAATATGTTAAATCATTTTTATCATATATTTTATTAAAGAAAAAACTTGTACAGACAAAAGTTGATAACGTTTAATAGATAATAAAATTTATTAAAAAAAATCAATGACTGCATAATATCAAAATATCAAAATCAAATTTCTGGTTTATATTTTATTTTTATTTATAAATATTTTCGATAACGTATACTTTAATAAGATTTGAAAATATTGATGACAACACTTAGAAACATATTGTAAGCCTCATTAGTTATTATTCTAACAACATATATCTTCAATTCATAAATACGAATATACATTACAACGATGTACCTACTACTTAAAATATAATCTATAAAATGAATGCATAAAATAAAAAACGCAGAGTTTATCCATAAATGCTATTACATATTCTAATTGTCTCTCGTTGAAGGTCATGTCTATGAAATAAAGTTGATGACGATACGAACTGGCATGGAAATTTTAAAGTTTTAATCATCGTACCATTTTAAAATGAACAGATAAATAAATTATCTACCAAAGTGACGTAAACGATGTGACAGCTAGGAAAATGAGCTATTGTTTAAGGTTAAAATGAAAAATCTTCATTAAATGTAATAGTCTAAGAAAGGAGCTCGGTTTTGAAGCCAAGGATCCATCAAGGCGTTTTGTAGACGTTAGTATTCCCTACGCGTGTGCCGCGCAAAGCTGTGGACGTGTGACGTAAGGTCACGTCGACTGGCCACTGACATGACATGAGATTAGCTCCCTTCTATCGCCCCTGAATTTATTATAATGTAAATTTGACTTAAAGTTTTTTTTAACTTAATTAAATTGTATACAACTACTATAATCCTCTAATGTGCAAACAAAACTGGTATTGATGAAGATAATACGAGAAATCGTATTATTTTCCTGTATTACATTACAACTACCCTGTGAATGGAGAATGAGAATCTAAGAAATAAATCGAAATAAAGATACCTAGTGTTGACTTTTTGTACCTACTTTTTTAAAACTTTGTTTGTGTCATCAAACATTAGGTGGAAAACGTATAGGTGGATTACGTTTTCCACCTAATCATCAGGCCTGATGTGACTTATTTTCATAATTACTGAATATAACACATTATTTATTTTTTGTTATTATCTCTGACGTCTTTTGAAAATAGATATCGCATTAATTTTTCGATAAAGACGTTTAATAGACTTATTTTGGGCTTATAAATAAACATCAGAAATGTGCTTTTAAAAGTAGGTATATTTTATAAAAAAAATGACAGTTTTGTCATATTAATGACGCAGGGCAATTATGCCCTGCGATAAAAATTCTGTCAATGTTGTGTTTTATTGACATTTTTTTTTCACATACCTCAACAAGGTCAATTTGTTCTCTTCGTTCGCTATTTCCATCCAACATCGAAAAATGTTTTATCGAAAATTTAAAGAAATGAAAATTGCTGTTATATCGGAGACGAGAAAACTAAACAAGGAAAGCTAACATCGGAAATCCTCGAAGGTCAATAAACGAGTCTAGCATTTCAAATCGCGGATTTAACATTTTAGAGGTCATTTCATAATATTCCAACTATGAGATAGGCGTATTCGTTTACATAGGTGGGTTCAAGATAATTTTACCTTACTGGAACTAGTTTTTTCAATGTCACGCTTAATTAATCTTTTATATGTTTATGTCTATTAATATCGATTAGTCGTTGAAAAACGCTGTGATTATATGCCTACAATGGCTTTTGCACTTAACAAATTTTATTTTAAAGAATAAAACGATAAGTTAAAATGTAATCTCATATTTTATAAAATATTAGCTATCTACAAGTATATTACACTCCACAAGTACCTACTCATAAGATTTAAAAAAAAAAAGTTTTTGCGAACATGTTTTTAAATTACCAAGCGTGCCTAGCAAAATTTTACAATTACAAAAAAATTCAAGATACATTTTTCACATTTTAGGTACGCCTTGTCAGTTTCTTAGAAAAAGTACCATATCTGTACTATACTAATATTATAAGGCTGCTCTTCAGCTTGTTTGTTTGTTTAAACACGCTAATCTTAGGCACTACCGAATCGAATTTGAAAATTCTTTATGACAGGGTTTCTTAACCTGTGGTCCATGGACCCCTAAGGGGTCCGTTTTATGAAAGCTGGGGGTCCATGGCAAGCCTACTTATGTTATGAGTAAATATTTTCACTTTGCGCGTTATCAAAAACAGCTCCTCAATTTGATATTCTAATCCACCATAAGCAGTAGCAACCGTCACACTAATTATTAATTATTCTTTTATATGCAAAGTTTGATTGCAAACAATTAAAGGTGATTAAAGTAAAGCATCGTTCTGGTTTATTTTCGTTTTGTTTTTGGAAAGGGTCCGTGCACCGTGGAAATTTGTAAAGGGGTCCATCACTAGAAAAACGTTAAGAAACCCTGCTTTATGAGGTGGATAGCCCTTTTACTGAGGAAAGCTATAGGCTACTCATAATATTTTAGTTCCTTTTTATTCAAATTAACGTGGGTGAAAATACGGGGCATAGCTAGTATTTTATAAGAGCCTAGTTTATACATTAACATCAATAAGAAACATGATAATGTAATACACAATTCTTACATAAAAATAAAAAAGAATCTACGGCTCACCTGATGGTAATCGCTTACCATCAGGTGAGCTGTATACTGTTGCTGAGGTAGGGCACAGCAGGAAATTTCCTGCTCAAAATATGGAGCAGCCCGACTGAGGTAGTACCTCGACCTTACAGAAGACCACAGCTAAATAATTCTGTTTTCAAGCAGTGTTGTGTTCCTATTGGTGAGTAAGGTAACCAAAGCTTCTGGTGTTGCAGGCGTCTATAAGCTACGGTAATCGCTTACCATCAGGTGAGCCGTACGCTTGTTTGCCGACCTAGTTACATTTAAAAAAAGGTGCTTATTTTTTTACCTTGAAGTTGTTAATCCTTGAATGTCCATTATTCAATAATAAGTGCTGCTGCTGTTTGCTACTTATATTTGTACTATTGTACGGTTCTTTGGCCTACTTTTTTCTATTTTCACCTGATATGAAAATGTTTCCCTCGAAACATGATAAATATCATGATAATATAAGACGATAGAGTAGAGGACATTAAAGGAGGATTGCTATTCGATGGTGTTCGGTGTCAGAGAGCACGTCCGTTTCGGCCTCGTACGTTAGACCGACGACGCCTGTAAATGTTTACATTTGTGCCGGCGACGGCCAGTGTTGTCTACCTAAGACGCAACGACCAGTGATTAGTTGCAAAATGATCGCAGCCGAATTCAGTTCAAGGTCGAACGTGTTGCCTCCGGGTGTTGCGCAAGCGGCGCGGCGGGCGTGCAACTCACTCAACAATATAAATACAATGGACTCGTCGCGTTTCCCGGACTCTCGTATGCTCTCTGCCTTATATGATCAAAGATCAAACAGAGTAAACAAACCGTTGATCGTTATGTATCTACCTATTTACAGAAATAGCACAGTGCGAATAAAATGTTATTGTTTGCTTTTTATACATAAAAGTGACAATGCAGCTCATATATAGTTATGTACACATATTGAGCATTTTATTTTTAATTATTTTAATGCCAACGTAAAGTTACTCATAAAATTAACAGTCGTGAAAATCAATAATAATGTGTTTTAGGGCTAATAAATAATAATGCGTAATTAAAAACACAGGACAAATAGTACTAAATCATATGAAAAAAATTATAAAAGAGATAAGAGTTTATCTCGGAAAAATGTGACTTATAATTATATAGAAGCTAATGTCTTACTTGTTACTGAATAGGTAGGTACAGCAGTGAGATAAAGTTCCTATAAATATAAAATGTGAAATTATGTTGTTAACTATATCATTTTTAGGGTTCCGTACCCAAAGGGTAAAAAAGGAACCCTATTACTAAGACTTCGCTCTCCGTCCGTCCGTCCGTCCGTTCGTCTATCACCAGGCTGTATCTTAAGAACGGCGATAGCTAGACAGTTGAAATTTTCACAAATTATGTATTTCTGTTGCCGCTATAACACCAAATACTAAAACAAAATAAAATAAATATTTAAGGGGGGCTCCCAAACAACAAACGCGATTTTTTGCCTATTTTTGCTCGATATCAATAAACGGTAACAGATAGACACTTGAAATAGTTACAAAATACTTAATTGTACATTAACTTTAATAATAAATAATAAAATTAAAATAAAAAATATATATTTGTGTGTCTTTTGTGTGAAAGTGACTTTTTGCCGCTTTTTGCCCTAGCCTACTGTTGTCTATCTAGTCAATGGTACGGAACCCTTCGTGCGCGAGTCCAACTCACACTTGGCCGATTTTATTTATCAAAGTTTTGTCAACATCAATTTTAAAATACGATTAAGTACAACACACTCGCATTATCCTGATTACAAATAGTTCGGACGCCACTAGAATATAAAATTAAATATTGTTTATATAAACATTTCTAAGGTGAATAAATTTTTAATCTCTCTTGAACATTTTCTGCTATTTTGTATGTTTTTAAGTTATTAAATTAATAAAGTCACTTACTATCCAGCAGCAATCCCCTGTGAACAATTTGGTCATGCTCTACTTCTAAGCAAACGTTATGTAAGAGATTGTACATACCCCACTACAAGCTTTCATATGCACACACATATCATTCGCATGAACATACTTTATTTCTCATCGTTTACCCAATTAATTTGCAATTCTTAGAAATAGTGAAGGTTACATAGTTTACGAACTGTATTATTTTAATTTATATTGTTAGCATAATCGTAATATTAATTTAACGAATCTGTCAGAAACCTCATATTTAAATGGCGGTGGTATTAAAATATTTAGTATATTAACTTTCATTTAAATACAGGGGCGTAGCTACCGCCATATCAGCCGTAACAATGATACGGTGCCCCCGGGCTACAGAGGCCCCTAACGTGTGTAAGCAAAAATTAGTAAAATGTTATTCATGATTTTAGTTAATCTCATGCTTTTCGGGAACAAAAACATATTTAAAAAAAACGGTCATACGTGCCTTGTTTTCACTTCAGAAATGATAAAAGTAAAAAAAAGCAATCCCCTTTTTCCCGGGTTGGCAAGTTGCAAGCAAGCAACATCCAACATCGGTTATTGCGGGATTCAGTTAATCTTTATGAACAATTAATTGCTCCAAAAACATGCTTAAAATCCGAAATTTAAAAAATTCATTCCATTAAAGAACTCATGGAATTATTGTTGATAAAATTTAATAGCCTTGCATCCAGTTTTACGTTTGGTAATTACATCATGCTTGCTATTCTTGACCCTTCCAGTTACATCCGCAACAGCTGAAAGAAGTTTTTCAAAACTAAAGCTGATAAAAAATTACCTAAGGACTTAGATGGGACAGGAACGGCTATCAGACTTGTCACTGTTATCTATTCAAGGAGGAAGTGATAACTTATTATCAATAAATATTTATTTTAATTTATGATGTAAAAATTTTTGTTTCTTTTGTGAGAAATCTTTACCCATCATTTTGGCCCCCCAACTAATTTTGATCCAAGGCACGCTACGCCATTGTTTAAATATCTTAAAATTAAAACATTATGATACACACTTTTTATGACTACTAAAAATAGAACGGCTGGTTCCAAAGAATCACCTTATTTGACGTTTTTATGTTTTAGGACGTAAAAATCAAATATCTAACTTAATAATATTTAATAATTAATTTTAAATTAGTATAAAACTTAAACATTTACATAGAGCAGTTTTGACCTGGCAACAAAAAAGGCCGGCCATATACTCGTAAACTTGAAACTCCATTTCGAAATTCGATCCTATTTAAGATTTATAGGCAATCCTAACAATGATGTTTCTAACATCGATCGTCTTCATTACCATTATTAACATGATTGTACTATTACGAAACGTTGACCTTAAGCTTTCAATGCCTCTCACTGTTTTGAATTAAAAAATAGCAAAATCATTAGTTGACCCTACACCTGTTTTAAAAATTGTTATACTATTCTAGTTTAATTTCGTGAATTTTTTAATATTATGCTTAGGCAGCGTAACTTAAGGCTAAAACAAAAACAAAAATGTTATGTATTAAATATATTTCGATAAAAATTATGCCCGTGACTTCATTCGGGTTGGCCTTCGTTAATGTTGAATAAATTTTGAATTTTGCTCAAAACCTTATATGCCTATCTATGAAATTTTTCTACACAATTTTTTATGTCTTACTTAATATTATAGCATCGCAATATAAAGATGATTGTCTCTTAAATAAAAGTCTAAGAAATAGCTTATAAATTTATGGATCTAATTTTGTACGTCCTTGTTTAATATTTTTTAAGTTATTTAATCATTAGTTGTTTAAATTGTCATTATTGTTTTTACTGATTTTCGTTTTCAAGATTTTATATGTCGTTGTCTTTATGAATGCATAAGCATATTTATTATATTAGAGTAGCAATCAGTCATGAAACAAATATATATGTTTATTTTAGATAATTTTATTGTGTGCTCTGTTAGCAATATTTATTTAAATAAATAAATATATCGAAAGGTGGTGCCTGTCATATGGTCCCATTTACTTTGACCGAGATATGCAAGAACGTTTTGAATGATCCCTAATAATACGTATATAGATGAATAATATTACTATAAATATTTGCCTACCTATATCGATGTCTCTAACTTCTATTAGAAATTTAGAATGCGAGCAAACATAATTTCTTATACGAATAATGTTGGCTAATACACTGCCAAACGTAGTATAAGTTACAACTAGGTCAGGTTCGAAAACTGAACTCAACTAATAGAGTCCGAAAAGGACTTTTAAAACGCTTCCAAATTTCATCAATGTTTATGGGTATACATAAGAAACTCATATCAAACTTTGTTATTGTATGTTGTTGCTAAAAATAGCGATATTCGTGAGGTTTCTTTGTGTTTGGAACGGACTCTACCTCCAGTAGACGAACTATTTAAGTGTCAATTTTTTATTGTAAATTTACTTAGAAAGAGCAGATACATAAAAATACAATAATACTATAATACGTAGACTATTACAACAATTTTAAAATATAATAATGCAATCATAAATATATTGTATGATAGCATTAAATAAATAATAAATATCTTATAACATACACACACGGTCGTCTGTTCCTATGGTAAGCAACTTAATGCTTATGTTATAGGCTTATAGGTAACAGCCGACTGTTATAGGTATTTTTTTAAATATTATTTATTTATCATAATTTTGAAATTAAATTGCATCGGCATAACTACTTACAATATACAAAACGTGTGAACATACGAAATAAGAAGTTTATTCATGAGATATATCTGTAGTTCTGTACTTTCACAGTCTCGTGCCGCTCGTCTTGTGCACACGTCCGTCGCTGTAATAATACATTGAAAGTTATTTCAATTACAAAGCGGCATTTTCGTTAACAAAATATAGCGTGCAGGCATGCGCTATTCCATTGTCAATGTCGATGGCGTTGTTTTACTAATACTAATAATACGTGGATGTGTTGTAACATTTAAGTAAATTATATATATTTAATTATTTTTTGTGCTAGTCAAAAAATCAGACAATTATAAATGTATAACTAAACTAGAAATCAGAGAAATATTTAGAAACAATTAGTAGTTCGAATAGTGCTGTGTGGTTACGGCAGTAAAGATTGTAGCCACCCCCTCTCTTCCCGTGGGTGTCGTAAGAGGCGAGTAAGGGATAACACAGTTCCACTACCACCTTCGTACTTATAAGGCCGACCGATGGCGGGATAATCATTAATCATCTATTTGCTGGCTTTCAAATACACAGGCCGAAGACGGGCAGCAGCGTCTTCGGTGCGACAAAGCCAGCTCTACGGTCACCAACCCGCCTGTCCGGCGTTATGACTATGGGCAAAACACATGAGTTCGCGCCATGTTTGGCGCGTACTTTGGGAGGCCTATGTCCAGCAGTGGACTGCGGTAGGCTGAAGTGACGATGATAATGAGTAGTTCAAAATATTCCTATATCTTATAACTACGTACTTATTTACAACTAGTAAGAACATTAAAACATAGAATTTAATACAAATGTTGACTGCCAAATCATTCACACGGCAAGGTCTCATAACTCATAGACACATCACAACTTCACAACTATTTTAATTTGTACAATTAACAACATTAAAAACAATATTTGAAATAAAATATTATTTTTCATATTATTAAATCTGCATTTAGTTCAATATTCTTGTACAAAATGTACATAGTCTGGTCATAAATATGTACTGTTACAATTAAAAATAAACAAAATATTATATACTTACTTTTGAATTTAGAATGTTTCATTTTTAAATGATTGCTCATTGTTTTTTCTCATTTTCGTGTTAATACATTGTAAAATATTTGGTGATATGAAAATGGAGTGGGGTGATAAAGAGAACCGAATCGCTGTGATTGCATTACACAAAGTAGGTATGGAGCGAAATACAATTTTTAAAACTCTCTATACTCTTGGTAGTCAGTAGTCAAATACCACGGTTTAACTGTCGAATACCGTCAAATAGTGAATCAATCAATCCACAAATGGTGAAAAAATACCCGTAATGTAGAAGAGGGGTGTAAAAAAACTTGACGGATACGATAATTTTGATCCACATAAGTACGATAATTCTATGGCCTCGGTTCAGGTTGTAAACATTGCGTTTACCTTTAATATATGCTCCATATAGCCTGAGATACGCACCAACTGGACAACAATGGAATGTCAATATCATTCGGGCTTCCCCACTCCATTTTGAATTATAAAGTTTGTGACTCATGCAATCATGTAGTATATTACCATAATATGGAAGTATTTATTTTCTTAATTTATATTCTGTCTTTGAGCGGATATTTGTAATGAATATAGTTATATCTTGAATTTCAAGTAAAGTAAAAGGCACGGTAACTTATAAGGTAAATTAAATATAAACTACCTACCTACCTACTTAATTCTATTATGTGTGCAAAATAAAAAAGGTTAATAAAAGTACATAGTAATAAGTTGTAACAAAAAATTATTTTAAAATAAAGCAAATAAGAAAAAATATTTATTATTTTATCTTAAACCTAAATATTTTTAATAATTTAAGTTATTTTTAGCTATTTAAATTTACATGAGTAATAGACTTATTACTGTGCATCTTCATGATCCACGTGTTAAAATTATACATAAGTATATATATGAGATACGCTTGAGACTGTTCAAAAAATCATGAATTAAAAAAATAATAAGTATCTAATAAATTGAAACTGAAAATTAAAACTGAAACTGATATTTTAAAAGGTTGGAATCACATCATCTTTAACAACAAAAATAGCAGGAGGTTCTTAATTTGACTGTATTTTTTATGTATGTTACCACATAACTATACGTAGGTACATAGTCTGGACATAGATACTGTTACAATTAAAAATAAACAAAATATTTTGTGATATTATTGCGAAGCTTCCATTCTTATCTTTACCCAAGATAATTAACATATATCAATATATGATTAGAATAATGATAAAGCTATATATATGTCAAATAATGATAAAGCTATATATATGTCAAAAGCTAACTAATCATACCGATTTTAAGTCAACGTAGGTACCTAATGAGGCCCGGTTTTTATTTGGAGATAGTAAAGAGAACCTTATTGGACAATTATGTCCTCAAAAGTAAAATAAAATCGAGATAAAAGGCTATAAATATTTGTAACTTCAACTAAGCCTATCAATCCACGTTCTGATAGTATTTTATCATTACTATTGCGGAATTTTTACATATCAATCGGATTTTATTACTAAACGATGTAAAATTGTATGGGCATATTTTATAAAATGAGTAACGCTGACCGCCCCTGAGGTTATGCACAGAGCCACTGTCAAAATGGCCAGTGAGAAATAAATAAATGGTGGTAAACTTTTATAATTGGTTAATAGGGATAAAACACACGATATCTCTTTACTTTAAGTATTCAGTGTGGCAAGTTTAAAGATATGGACTTTATTTGGAACAGGCTCTTTTTAGGTGTAACCACTTAGTAAAGTTAGGGAGTGTAGAAGAAAGGAACATCATCTTTATATACCAGAAAGTGTCCGTTCAAAGTCATTAAATAGGAGACGCCACTGTAGCACGAGGGTAATTTTCAAATAGAGCGCTAAAAATTAAAGAATAAGGAGAGGTATGGATATAAATATTTTCGCTTTAACAATTTTTATCACAATTGACACTTTACATGTATGACGCCTGTAAATGTTTACATTTGTGCCGGCGACGGCCAGTGTTGTCTACCTAAGACGCAACGACCAGTGATTAGTTGCAAAATGATCGCAGCCGAATTCAGTTCAAGGTCGAACGTGTTGCCTCCGGGTGTTGCGCAAGCGGCGCGGCGGGCGTGCAACTCACTCAACAATATAAATACAATGGACTCGTCGCGTTTCCCGGACTCTCGTATGCTCTCTGCCTTATATGATCAAAGATCAAACAGAGTAAACAAACCGTTGATCGTTATGTATCTACCTATTTACAGAAATAGCACAGTGCGAATAAAATGTTATTGTTTGCTTTTTATACATAAAAGTGACAATGCAGCTCATATATAGTTATGTACACATATTGAGCATTTTATTTTTAATTATTTTAATGCCAACGTAAAGTTACTCATAAAATTAACAGTCGTGAAAATCAATAATAATGTGTTTTAGGGCTAATAAATAATAATGCGTAATTAAAAACACAGGACAAATAGTACTAAATCATATGAAAAAAATTATAAAAGAGATAAGAGTTTATCTCGGAAAAATGTGACTTATAATTATATAGAAGCTAATGTCTTACTTGTTACTGAATAGGTAGGTACAGCAGTGAGATAAAGTTCCTATAAATATAAAATGTGAAATTATGTTGTTAACTATATCATTTTTAGGGTTCCGTACCCAAAGGGTAAAAAAGGAACCCTATTACTAAGACTTCGCTCTCCGTCCGTCCGTCCGTCCGTTCGTCTATCACCAGGCTGTATCTTAAGAACGGCGATAGCTAGACAGTTGAAATTTTCACAAATTATGTATTTCTGTTGCCGCTATAACACCAAATACTAAAACAAAATAAAATAAATATTTAAGGGGGGCTCCCAAACAACAAACGCGATTTTTTGCCTATTTTTGCTCGATATCAATAAACGGTAACAGATAGACACTTGAAATAGTTACAAAATACTTAATTGTACATTAACTTTAATAATAAATAATAAAATTAAAATAAAAAATATATATTTGTGTGTCTTTTGTGTGAAAGTGACTTTTTGCCGCTTTTTGCCCTAGCCTACTGTTGTCTATCTAGTCAATGGTACGGAACCCTTCGTGCGCGAGTCCAACTCACACTTGGCCGATTTTATTTATCAAAGTTTTGTCAACATCAATTTTAAAATACGATTAAGTACAACACACTCGCATTATCCTGATTACAAATAGTTCGGACGCCACTAGAATATAAAATTAAATATTGTTTATATAAACATTTCTAAGGTGAATAAATTTTTAATCTCTCTTGAACATTTTCTGCTATTTTGTATGTTTTTAAGTTATTAAATTAATAAAGTCACTTACTATCCAGCAGCAATCCCCTGTGAACAATTTGGTCATGCTCTACTTCTAAGCAAACGTTATGTAAGAGATTGTACATACCCCACTACAAGCTTTCATATGCACACACATATCATTCGCATGAACATACTTTATTTCTCATCGTTTACCCAATTAATTTGCAATTCTTAGAAATAGTGAAGGTTACATAGTTTACGAACTGTATTATTTTAATTTATATTGTTAGCATAATCGTAATATTAATTTAACGAATCTGTCAGAAACCTCATATTTAAATGGCGGTGGTATTAAAATATTTAGTATATTAACTTTCATTTAAATACAGGGGCGTAGCTACCGCCATATCAGCCGTAACAATGATACGGTGCCCCCGGGCTACAGAGGCCCCTAACGTGTGTAAGCAAAAATTAGTAAAATGTTATTCATGATTTTAGTTAATCTCATGCTTTTCGGGAACAAAAACATATTTAAAAAAAACGGTCATACGTGCCTTGTTTTCACTTCAGAAATGATAAAAGTAAAAAAAAGCAATCCCCTTTTTCCCGGGTTGGCAAGTTGCAAGCAAGCAACATCCAACATCGGTTATTGCGGGATTCAGTTAATCTTTATGAACAATTAATTGCTCCAAAAACATGCTTAAAATCCGAAATTTAAAAAATTCATTCCATTAAAGAACTCATGGAATTATTGTTGATAAAATTTAATAGCCTTGCATCCAGTTTTACGTTTGGTAATTACATCATGCTTGCTATTCTTGACCCTTCCAGTTACATCCGCAACAGCTGAAAGAAGTTTTTCAAAACTAAAGCTGATAAAAAATTACCTAAGGACTTAGATGGGACAGGAACGGCTATCAGACTTGTCACTGTTATCTATTCAAGGAGGAAGTGATAACTTATTATCAATAAATATTTATTTTAATTTATGATGTAAAAATTTTTGTTTCTTTTGTGAGAAATCTTTACCCATCATTTTGGCCCCCCAACTAATTTTGATCCAAGGCACGCTACGCCATTGTTTAAATATCTTAAAATTAAAACATTATGATACACACTTTTTATGACTACTAAAAATAGAACGGCTGGTTCCAAAGAATCACCTTATTTGACGTTTTTATGTTTTAGGACGTAAAAATCAAATATCTAACTTAATAATATTTAATAATTAATTTTAAATTAGTATAAAACTTAAACATTTACATAGAGCAGTTTTGACCTGGCAACAAAAAAGGCCGGCCATATACTCGTAAACTTGAAACTCCATTTCGAAATTCGATCCTATTTAAGATTTATAGGCAATCCTAACAATGATGTTTCTAACATCGATCGTCTTCATTACCATTATTAACATGATTGTACTATTACGAAACGTTGACCTTAAGCTTTCAATGCCTCTCACTGTTTTGAATTAAAAAATAGCAAAATCATTAGTTGACCCTACACCTGTTTTAAAAATTGTTATACTATTCTAGTTTAATTTCGTGAATTTTTTAATATTATGCTTAGGCAGCGTAACTTAAGGCTAAAACAAAAACAAAAATGTTATGTATTAAATATATTTCGATAAAAATTATGCCCGTGACTTCATTCGGGTTGGCCTTCGTTAATGTTGAATAAATTTTGAATTTTGCTCAAAACCTTATATGCCTATCTATGAAATTTTTCTACACAATTTTTTATGTCTTACTTAATATTATAGCATCGCAATATAAAGATGATTGTCTCTTAAATAAAAGTCTAAGAAATAGCTTATAAATTTATGGATCTAATTTTGTACGTCCTTGTTTAATATTTTTTAAGTTATTTAATCATTAGTTGTTTAAATTGTCATTATTGTTTTTACTGATTTTCGTTTTCAAGATTTTATATGTCGTTGTCTTTATGAATGCATAAGCATATTTATTATATTAGAGTAGCAATCAGTCATGAAACAAATATATATGTTTATTTTAGATAATTTTATTGTGTGCTCTGTTAGCAATATTTATTTAAATAAATAAATATATCGAAAGGTGGTGCCTGTCATATGGTCCCATTTACTTTGACCGAGATATGCAAGAACGTTTTGAATGATCCCTAATAATACGTATATAGATGAATAATATTACTATAAATATTTGCCTACCTATATCGATGTCTCTAACTTCTATTAGAAATTTAGAATGCGAGCAAACATAATTTCTTATACGAATAATGTTGGCTAATACACTGCCAAACGTAGTATAAGTTACAACTAGGTCAGGTTCGAAAACTGAACTCAACTAATAGAGTCCGAAAAGGACTTTTAAAACGCTTCCAAATTTCATCAATGTTTATGGGTATACATAAGAAACTCATATCAAACTTTGTTATTGTATGTTGTTGCTAAAAATAGCGATATTCGTGAGGTTTCTTTGTGTTTGGAACGGACTCTACCTCCAGTAGACGAACTATTTAAGTGTCAATTTTTTATTGTAAATTTACTTAGAAAGAGCAGATACATAAAAATACAATAATACTATAATACGTAGACTATTACAACAATTTTAAAATATAATAATGCAATCATAAATATATTGTATGATAGCATTAAATAAATAATAAATATCTTATAACATACACACACGGTCGTCTGTTCCTATGGTAAGCAACTTAATGCTTATGTTATAGGCTTATAGGTAACAGCCGACTGTTATAGGTATTTTTTTAAATATTATTTATTTATCATAATTTTGAAATTAAATTGCATCGGCATAACTACTTACAATATACAAAACGTGTGAACATACGAAATAAGAAGTTTATTCATGAGATATATCTGTAGTTCTGTACTTTCACAGTCTCGTGCCGCTCGTCTTGTGCACACGTCCGTCGCTGTAATAATACATTGAAAGTTATTTCAATTACAAAGCGGCATTTTCGTTAACAAAATATAGCGTGCAGGCATGCGCTATTCCATTGTCAATGTCGATGGCGTTGTTTTACTAATACTAATAATACGTGGATGTGTTGTAACATTTAAGTAAATTATATATATTTAATTATTTTTTGTGCTAGTCAAAAAATCAGACAATTATAAATGTATAACTAAACTAGAAATCAGAGAAATATTTAGAAACAATTAGTAGTTCGAATAGTGCTGTGTGGTTACGGCAGTAAAGATTGTAGCCACCCCCTCTCTTCCCGTGGGTGTCGTAAGAGGCGAGTAAGGGATAACACAGTTCCACTACCACCTTCGTACTTATAAGGCCGACCGATGGCGGGATAATCATTAATCATCTATTTGCTGGCTTTCAAATACACAGGCCGAAGACGGGCAGCAGCGTCTTCGGTGCGACAAAGCCAGCTCTACGGTCACCAACCCGCCTGTCCGGCGTTATGACTATGGGCAAAACACATGAGTTCGCGCCATGTTTGGCGCGTACTTTGGGAGGCCTATGTCCAGCAGTGGACTGCGGTAGGCTGAAGTGACGATGATAATGAGTAGTTCAAAATATTCCTATATCTTATAACTACGTACTTATTTACAACTAGTAAGAACATTAAAACATAGAATTTAATACAAATGTTGACTGCCAAATCATTCACACGGCAAGGTCTCATAACTCATAGACACATCACAACTTCACAACTATTTTAATTTGTACAATTAACAACATTAAAAACAATATTTGAAATAAAATATTATTTTTCATATTATTAAATCTGCATTTAGTTCAATATTCTTGTACAAAATGTACATAGTCTGGTCATAAATATGTACTGTTACAATTAAAAATAAACAAAATATTATATACTTACTTTTGAATTTAGAATGTTTCATTTTTAAATGATTGCTCATTGTTTTTTCTCATTTTCGTGTTAATACATTGTAAAATATTTGGTGATATGAAAATGGAGTGGGGTGATAAAGAGAACCGAATCGCTGTGATTGCATTACACAAAGTAGGTATGGAGCGAAATACAATTTTTAAAACTCTCTATACTCTTGGTAGTCAGTAGTCAAATACCACGGTTTAACTGTCGAATACCGTCAAATAGTGAATCAATCAATCCACAAATGGTGAAAAAATACCCGTAATGTAGAAGAGGGGTGTAAAAAAACTTGACGGATACGATAATTTTGATCCACATAAGTACGATAATTCTATGGCCTCGGTTCAGGTTGTAAACATTGCGTTTACCTTTAATATATGCTCCATATAGCCTGAGATACGCACCAACTGGACAACAATGGAATGTCAATATCATTCGGGCTTCCCCACTCCATTTTGAATTATAAAGTTTGTGACTCATGCAATCATGTAGTATATTACCATAATATGGAAGTATTTATTTTCTTAATTTATATTCTGTCTTTGAGCGGATATTTGTAATGAATATAGTTATATCTTGAATTTCAAGTAAAGTAAAAGGCACGGTAACTTATAAGGTAAATTAAATATAAACTACCTACCTACCTACTTAATTCTATTATGTGTGCAAAATAAAAAAGGTTAATAAAAGTACATAGTAATAAGTTGTAACAAAAAATTATTTTAAAATAAAGCAAATAAGAAAAAATATTTATTATTTTATCTTAAACCTAAATATTTTTAATAATTTAAGTTATTTTTAGCTATTTAAATTTACATGAGTAATAGACTTATTACTGTGCATCTTCATGATCCACGTGTTAAAATTATACATAAGTATATATATGAGATACGCTTGAGACTGTTCAAAAAATCATGAATTAAAAAAATAATAAGTATCTAATAAATTGAAACTGAAAATTAAAACTGAAACTGATATTTTAAAAGGTTGGAATCACATCATCTTTAACAACAAAAATAGCAGGAGGTTCTTAATTTGACTGTATTTTTTATGTATGTTACCACATAACTATACGTAGGTACATAGTCTGGACATAGATACTGTTACAATTAAAAATAAACAAAATATTTTGTGATATTATTGCGAAGCTTCCATTCTTATCTTTACCCAAGATAATTAACATATATCAATATATGATTAGAATAATGATAAAGCTATATATATGTCAAATAATGATAAAGCTATATATATGTCAAAAGCTAACTAATCATACCGATTTTAAGTCAACGTAGGTACCTAATGAGGCCCGGTTTTTATTTGGAGATAGTAAAGAGAACCTTATTGGACAATTATGTCCTCAAAAGTAAAATAAAATCGAGATAAAAGGCTATAAATATTTGTAACTTCAACTAAGCCTATCAATCCACGTTCTGATAGTATTTTATCATTACTATTGCGGAATTTTTACATATCAATCGGATTTTATTACTAAACGATGTAAAATTGTATGGGCATATTTTATAAAATGAGTAACGCTGACCGCCCCTGAGGTTATGCACAGAGCCACTGTCAAAATGGCCAGTGAGAAATAAATAAATGGTGGTAAACTTTTATAATTGGTTAATAGGGATAAAACACACGATATCTCTTTACTTTAAGTATTCAGTGTGGCAAGTTTAAAGATATGGACTTTATTTGGAACAGGCTCTTTTTAGGTGTAACCACTTAGTAAAGTTAGGGAGTGTAGAAGAAAGGAACATCATCTTTATATACCAGAAAGTGTCCGTTCAAAGTCATTAAATAGGAGACGCCACTGTAGCACGAGGGTAATTTTCAAATAGAGCGCTAAAAATTAAAGAATAAGGAGAGGTATGGATATAAATATTTTCGCTTTAACAATTTTTATCACAATTGACACTTTACATGTATGTATATGTCTATCTACTTATGTATGTTTGTATCTGTACTCATATTTTCATACTTAATTTTGCACACCTACAAACGTCCGCTCTTGTAGGTCCTAAGGTTGGATGGTAGAGAATGCTTTTAGCATTAAGCCCGCCTTTTGTACAATTATGTAATGTATTGTGCAATAAAGTATTAATAATAATAATATTAATAATATATATACACTTGCAAAAGCTCTTTATATATATACCAAATGTTTTCCGAACTCCTTCTCCTACATGGAGAAGAGGCCTATTCCCAACAGTGGGATATTACAGGCTGTATCGTGATCTTGTGTTCCGAACTCAGTATACTTCACGTTCTCTGTAATTGCTCACTTCATATCATTATTTTTGTGATGTTAGCACCATTTCGGTAAAATTTGGATTTCAAAATAATTTAACGTTTGTTAGCGGAAGCTTTTTCAGCTGAATCGTCATTGTGCTTCTTTCTTCATAACGTCACATAAACGTCATTTGTGTGAGTGTAGCTTCTGAATAACTCTTTAGTCTTTATATAATTTTAGCCGACGCACTAAAATTAGTCACACACATTTGTTCTAATGCACAAGTGCCGCCGTTATACATTAACATGCAATAGCGCTAGCATGAAGCTGATCAATGAATAAATCATTTGATCAACTTTATCTTGCATCACGAGTTTAAGTATTAAATAATTTAAAAAATTAATTGAAATTATACAAAATTAGTTATTCAAATAATATAAGTAAACTATAACAAAAAGTGTTAATAAAATTATAAAATACCACACATAACGACAAAACGTTTAGAACCACGTGAAGATGTTGTAAAATTCTGACGCATAATCTAGGTACCTATCTGATAATATTGTGCATTACAAATATACTCACAATAGAAAAAAAAACAAATGAATTAAATATAAGAGGATAAATTATCCCAATCACAAAACTTATGCCCCATGTAGACACAAAAATAAAAAAATCATATTATTTTCATTTTTGTGTTTCCCACACATTAGGAAACTATAAAATGTTTATTATTAGATATCATATCAAAACTTCGATCAGCGGGGTTCGAACCCGCACCCCCGACATACCGTGTTGGTTCTCTAGCCAAAAAAGTCTACAAAAATAAATCCCTGTTTTTTACATATATTGACGCAATATGGAGTTCAGGAACGGACAAAGGGAACTATTTTCCCACTTACAAGAATAAATTTCAAATGAATCAAAACCACACAAAAACTGCATTTTTGAATTGAATATCATAACAACGTTACAAAGAATATAATAAATTAGTACACAACGAATCAAATATCTACTTATCAGAATCTTTTTTTAAGAAACTTAGCAGATTTATATCTCCACGGTGTGAAAATCGCGCGAATTTTTCAAATGTGAAGTTAATTTGATTCTGACATCGACACTTGACATTTGAAAAGCTGGGGTTGTCAACAAAATAATTCTGTAATTATCTAAGAGTACCTGGGTGACCGAGCCCTGCTCGGTATTTTCATTTTATTTTTTGCTTTTTTTTTCTCGGTATTTTTATATTTTAATTTTATTTAAATAATAAATCACGAGTGAAATTAAAAAAAAAAGAAAAAAAAAGTAATCTGGAGACTGAGATTCGAACCCGGGTCAAAACGATTTGAAATCCGTCGCTTTCCTAATTACGCTGTAACAGCTATATTAATAATGGTGAAATTAAGCTTCGTATTCTAATGATATTTTTTCATTGCCTAAAAATAGGGATAAAACGACATTTTTTTTAAATGAATCCTAGCTAGATCAATTTTTCGCCCCCGAAATCCCCTGCATACTAAATTTCACGAAAATCGTTGGAGCCGATTCCGAGATTCAGAAAATATATATATATATATATATATATATATATACAAGAATTGCTCGTTTAATAGTATAAGATTATATTTGTGTAACAAAATGAATTTGAAAGGCTGCCAATTCAAAAATATTCGGGAATTTAGCTAGATTGACAGGGTGGGAAAATAGTTCCCTTTACCCGAATAAGGGTTAAGCTATGGAACGATGTACCGTCTGGATCGAAATTTTTGATATAATTTTATTCGGTTTTTTAGAAACATTTAAATGCTAATTACGCCTTGTGGTAAAATATATATCCCAAATTATATTTTTACTGTATCAAAATTTTCTAGAACAAAATCCAAATCTAAAAATACATTTCGTGAGATCAAACATCTGAATACTTAGTATATATAATATATTTATTAAATTCATGAAATGTCTATATTGTATATTTGGACAAAATAATAACACAAATTGCATTGCAAGTATTTGTTTACGTATATTTACTGAGGCCATTGCCCTACATAAATATTTCGTTGACACGTTGTCGTTTGTTTAAAAGCAACTATGCACAACTTTGTAATATATTCTAATTTATTAAACTCGTTTAATGTACATTTTTATTGTCTAGAAAATGTCTTCTTACAGGTGAGAAGAGTTCTTAATGCAACTAACCGCGAGTTGCAAGCGCGGTTCCATGTTACGTAATTAGACGTGCAGCCAATGACCTACTTAAGAGATTACTATGCTAAGAACAACAAATATATATATATATATATATATATATATATATATATATAAATGTAACACAAACACAAACTTGGGAACGACCTAATTATTTCGTAGGTAATACTTTTTTGCATTCCCAAACCAATGTTTAGTACTAGTGGGTTGGTGTTGAAACACGTTACGTCATCACTTACAGAATATGCAGCTGTAATTGATTTCGTTGTAGGTACCGCTAAAATTATAAGATAACAGTGATAGCAAACATTATCTTTATTATGAGCTATAATGTGATACTCTGTGAAAACATTAATTTACACTATAACAATTAACTAAAAATTATTTTGCTTCGTTTAAACATTGCTTTAATATCTTATCTATTTATCTAATCAAGAACGAATGAAACAATGTGTAACATTATAGTATCATAATATGCTGACGCGCAAAACGTGAAGAAATGCTTTTCTTCGTCGTTATAGGTGACCATTCACTATATTCAACTGTAGCACGTAATATTATTTGATGTGACGAAATGACTATATATCTCGAACAGATAACGTTTCAAACTGATGAAATATATCTGAATGAAGACCTTTATTGTTACACTTATGTGTAAGGAAGTATCTACTATTTAAGATAAAGCAAAGCCATAACAATAATAATCGGATCATAAATGGGTATGTAATAACTCTACAACTCGAAATATATGAATCAACGTTTCAAACAAACGATGATCTAATGCCAAATTAAATTACAAGACTGATATGTATATCTACCTAGCCAGCAGAGATGATACACCTACTTATATGTGTGTATACTTATTAAATACACCGTTGTGAGTTGTGACTCTACATTACGTGTATGCTTTTATTCGTAAATTGCACGTACCCTTTTGTATTATCAGCATGTAATTTATTATAAATGATAAAAATAACACGTACCACCTATCATTAAATTCCAAATGAAACATATTAAATAATAAAAATGTAAGGGTATTAAACATTAATATAACTAATTCGATGGAAAATAAAATTATGTAATAATTAGGTAACGTTGTAATTCTTATCCAAGCAATGATTTATCAATTTTATCACTAATGTGTGGCGTGTAAACTTAACTATCAAAGAAATGGAGTTGATTCAGACAAGTTAAGTAGGTCAATGTAAAAAGCCTAAAAAAACTATAATAAAACACCCATATAATTTGTCAAAATATAAAACCAATACCATCATTGAATTCGGCAAAATTATTCCAATTATAAAGTAGCCAGAAATTGTATGTAGTAAATAATTTTACAATAATTACATTTTATTTTATAATTAAACTAGCCGACCCGTACCCACTTCGTTGGGCGTTAATAATGTAAGCGCAAAAATGTGTTTATTTACGACATCACATTAGAAACCGCTAAAATTATCAGTGATCCTCTACTATATTATGCATGTATTATATATTTAAACCTTCCTTTTGAATCACTCCGTCTATTAAAAAAAACCGCATCAAAATCCGTTGCGTAGTTTTAAAGATCTAAGCACATATACAGACAGACAGACAGCGGGAAGCGACTTTGTTTTATAATATGTACCTATATTGAAGTAAATGCCTTGTACTCATAATTAGTGTAGTTACTCATATATGCACTTTTTTAATTATGGTGTGTGACCTTCATTATTAGATTTTGAGATTACCTACTTAGTGATTTGAAAGTCTGGTCACAAATTCGAATACACTGCCAACAAGCACGTGTTACACTCAATCTTATCGTCAAATATAATCGTACCGGCCTTCAAAATGAGAGACATACTATTTCAATTTCTCTCTCGCGCATATAACAAGCTTTATTAGAAGGTAGGTAAAAAATTGATTATCAACTTAATGCGGATTTACCTCTCTTATATATTTATTTATTTTACATTTTGCAATCGGTAAATCGTATAGCTTTTTTCTAATTTTTTTTTCTTTATCAGAGTAGAGCTTGTTATCTGGGTTACACAACATTCAATACTAGGCAGTTGATCACATAATAATAGTGAACGACTACAAGTACATAAACCTTATAGATACAAGATCTGTCAAAAATGTACCTATTCCTTATGCTTATTTGTGATTTTCCACCTTTTTCATGCACATTGATACTTCTTTCTTATAAAATACAGATAACGCTAATAAATTACTTAGGAAATCTACCAAAGTTGTAGTTTACCTGAAGTAGGTATAAAACCCTAATAATCTGTCAGAGACTTAGCCTTAGCTACGAGGCAATCAGATGTGAAACAGGTCCTAAAAGTCTTATTAATATTACCTACTAGCTAAAGACAAAGTTTATTTTCATCAAATTGCCTTTTCGATGAAGTATTTTTCATTCGTAAAGATTCACGTGCCTGGCTAATAATAATGCAATAAAATCCCCAAGAAGTTATCTTAAAACTAAGATAATATTCTAAGATATTCATTGAAATAAAATGATGGAAATGACAATTTTGTTCAAAAAGAAATACTATACTTTAACTGAGGTAGAGCGCAGCAGGAAATTTCCTGATCAAAATATGGAGTAGCCCGACTGGGGTAGTACCTCGACCTTACTGAAGATAGCAGCTTAATACTGCTTTCAAACAGCGTTGTGTTGCTGTTGGTGAGTAAGGTTACTAGAGCTCCTGGGTGGAATTGGGGATAGGGTCTGCAACGCGTTTGCGATGCTTCTGGTGTTAAAGACGTCTATAAGCTACAGTAATCGCTTACAATCAGGTGTCGTACACTTGTTTACCGACCTAGATATATATAATATATAAAAAAAGTGACGAATAACTTACTTATTTGAATAGTAATTTAAATCATGTCTATAAAACCATCCTCGAAAATTAATGCATTATTTTATAACAAAGATTACTATAAAGAAGTTTATATTGAACAAGCTGTTCCCGCAAACGTTGTTTTGCCATATATGATATTAACCCCCGCAACCCCCCTCTTGTAGGTGGAATTTTGTAAAATCCGTTCTTAGCTGACCTCTACTCAGCAAGAAATATTCCTACCAAATTTCAAGTCTCTACGTCTTATGGTTCCAGAGATATCGTGATAAGTCAATATATGGGTGGAAATCTCTTCTATATAATTATATAGATTTACCATAAAAGGTAGATAATTATGGGGTGTCACAGAATTTCGCTTTTGATTGCAATCAATTTCGTCACATATTATTTTTTGGGTAAATTTAACCGTTTACGCAGCGCACGCGACGGAAGCTCTCAAAAAGGAATATTTTTTCCCATTTTCATAACTTCTTATTAATGCTCAGCTCCTGTTGGCCGTAGCATCATGTTATAAAGCCTATAGCATTCCTCGGTAAAATAATAGACTATTCAACTGTAGACTGACTTTAGACTATTCATAAGTAATAGACTATTCAACGCAAAAAAAAATCATTTCAAACCAGTAGTTCCTGAGATTAGCTCAATGAAACAAACAAACAAACTCTTGATCTATAATATTAGTACCTAAAGATAATAAAAATTAAAAAAAAAATAAACAATTCTATATTCTTAATCTTTTATTTACGAAAAATTCTTCCATGTACTACATTTTGTCATATTTAAAAACGTTGTTTTAGCGACCAATATTCAAAACTCTATAGGTAGTTATATATAACACCAAGAACATCATAGCAACTTTAGCTGTTATTACTACTTTTATTATTTACTGGTTGTTAATCGGCTTCCTTCCAAACTTCTCATGAAGGTCAAAAAACACCGACTGACCTCTCAAATATCATAAAATATTTTAATTTCGAAGTGGCCATTTTAACATCTCTGTATAAAATACATATGTCTATCTAATTGTAAGTAACAGCTTGGTAACAGCACAAGTACTACCAGCCAATTTTAGAGTTTATCGAATAATAAAAAAATATATATTTAGTGGTTTTTTTAATACTTATTATATTTAATGTTTTTTATTTTCCAGAAATCTTTCAACTAAAGATAACTAAGTGTCTACTGTCTTCTCATTAGCAGTTATTTTTAGGTAAGTTTATACGCTTTAACATCTACTGATATTGTTACAACCACCGCCGCCGGCACCGGCGCGTCTGTATCGATACACACGCGCGTTCGCATTGCGTTTGTATCGCGACATACGCGCGTTTGCATCGCGTCTGTATCGCGTGACACGCGCGTCGACGGCGCGTTTATATCCTACAGAGCAATTTGTTGGCGTTTGTATCGATTCAAACGCGCGGCACCGGCGCGTCTGTATCGATACACACGCGCGTTCGCATTGCGTCTGTATCGCTACACACGCGCGTTTTCATCGCGTCTGTATCGCTACAAACGCGCGTTTGCATCGCGTCTGTATCGCATGACACGCGCGTTTGCATCGATTCAAACGCGTATTCAGGGTCTACAGGCTGCGTCTGACTCGCGTGGGTATCGCGTCTGTATCGCTACAAACGCGCGTCGACGGCACGTTTAAAAAACGGTGGTTTGCATAGGCCCTTAATATTTATAATTTTATAGCAATACTAGCTTCTGCGCGCGACTTCGTCGGCGTGAACTCCGCTCCTATTGGTCTTAGCGTGATGACACATAGCCTATAAGCCTTCCTCGATAAATGGGCTATCTAACACTGAAAGAATTTTTTAAATCGGCCCAGTAGATTCAGAGATTACCGCGTTCAAACAAACAAACAAACAAACAAACAAACAACCAAACAAACAAACAAACTCTTCAGCTTTATATATTAGTATAGAATTATAGAAATAGGTATTGTATATTATGTATGCTGTAGCAACGTCAATCAGCACTACACATTACGCCATCTATCGTAGAAACGTGATAACTGATAAGCCAGTGACCCGGACAGCCGACAGACGGACAGAAGTACAGAACCAGTGTTGCCAACTTTGGGGATTTTCCCCTAAATTTAGGGATATTTTGCAAGTAACGTTAAAGTTTTAAGGGATACATTTTTTTAGGGTATTTTTTGGAAATTTTAATTCGTCAGAACGTAATATATTTTAATATAAAAAAATGTTAAAAATAATAATTCCTCAATTAAACATTTTAAAAATAATATGTTTAATAAACATACTAAAGCAAAGTTTACAAAATAATTTATTTTCTATTTTAAAACCCTTTGAAAAATAAAACATAATAATAAAATCTGACTTATTTTTAAATAATTTCAATTTTTAGGTTTAGGGCAGGGTTTCTTAACCTGTGGTCCATGGACCCCTAAGGGGTCCGTGTTATGAAAGCTGGGGGTCCATGGCAAGCCTACTTATGTTGTGAGTAAATATTTTCACTTTGCGCGTAATCAAAAACAATTCAATTTTGATATTCTAATCCAGCATAAGCAGCAGCAACCGTCACACTAGTTATTTATATGTAAAGTTTGATCGCAAACAATAAAAGGTGATTGAAGTAAAGCATCGTTGTATTTTTTTTCTATTTTTTTTTTTTTTTGGAAAGGGTCCGTGGGCTCTTTGCAATTTTTAAAGGGGTCCATCACTAGAAAAAGGTTACGAAACCCTGGTTTAGGGGATTTTGTTTATAATTTAGGGGCTTTTGTTAAAAGATTTAGGGAAAAGTTTTTTCAAGTGTTGGTCACACTGTACAGAACAGTCAGTGACTAATAACAAGTAGGGATATGCAAAGCAAAAGTAGTTAAAAATTAAAAAATTGTTTAAATCTACGTTATAATATCCTATGATGACATTTTATCAAAGAAACTAGCTTAAAATTTTTCTCACAATTATACAATTAAAAGAGTGTAGTTGTACGAGCATGAACTAATAGTGTTATAGTTGGATGTTTCGCACATCTTGTGTCAGAGCTCCTCCGACACAGGTACATTACCTCGATGTTATCTCATCCTCGCCTATACAAAAAGTACTTCTTCTTTTTCCATTATAAACCTCACCTTCTTTTCAGGTAGCACGAAAATGGCTCTAATTCTCCAATATATTAATGATATGCACGTTTTTATGGATAAATATGGAGGTGAGTTTATTATTATTATTATTGTCAACCTTTTAATTGATAATTGATTCCCATAACCACTTGAGAACTTTTGGCTAAAATTTAGATTATGGACCGTCGGTTTAGATCTTCATATTTTTTCTGCTTATTTACAGTCACATTATAAATTTTGAAGTTAAATAGGTTAGGGTATGTTTTTTGTAACGAAATTATGCGGATAAACAGTCTAATTTTGAAGTTAGATAGGTTAGGGTTATTTTTTTTTTAAGTCCGAAAAATACCCAAAACCGAATCGGAGCACCCCACTATCCACGTGGTCTTGGTCTGTCTTACCCCTAGAGTGTTTTGTAAAAGCCGGAGGCGCGGAGGGAGGGCAGACCTCGCCCGCTGTAACGAAACACAGACACCCGGGCGAGCCGGAGAGGCCGAGGCTGGTCGCCGAAGGCGACCAGCATGCCGAGGCTGCGGAGGCGAGCGTGGGTGTCTGCGTTTTGTTACGCAAGGGCGAAAGGGCTGCCCTTCCGAAGCGCTGGAGCCGTCACGGAATGAATTTATACCGATCAACTGTCAAATTTCGATGTTAGGTCTATGAGATTCATTTTTTCTATGTTTTTCAAGAACGGCGCATTACCTTGTATCATGAGTGGTATGGGGGGGTTTAGGGGGACCGCCGCTACCTCCCTCCTCCCACTCTCGCCCTTAAATTCGTGCCAAACGATCTAAATTCTTCTTCTAATCTTAAAACTTTAACCATGGATATCTCCATAACTATGGGTTTCTGGTATGTGGGAGTGGTACTGGTGGGTAGCCCACCCCTCCCCCTCCCCCCCGCATCCCTCAAACCCCCAAAAATCGACGGTCCACAGTCTAAATTTTAACCGAACTTTTTTTTATATTTTTGTTTTTAAAAAAAAAATTTTTAAGTAATATTATTTTATATGTGTCAAATCTGTCATACTTTAGATAAATTTATAACAACTTGATATTAACTTCTGTAACCTTGCTGGGGAAAATGAGATTTTCATTGAGGTAGAGCATAGCAGGAATATTCTGATAAAAAATTGGAACAGCCGCCGGAAGTAGTTCAACCTTACAGAAGATCACATCCAAATAAGACTGCCGTGAGGTAGTGTACAGTACATTCTGTTCCTGTAGTGAGTAAGGTGACTAAAGCTCCCGGGAAGGGTCGAGAGCATGATCAGCAATATTCTTGCACAGCTACAGTAACCACTTAGCATCAGATTGGCTGTATATGGGACGTTCTTCTTTTTTATCGACATCGGACCGGCAAATTTTTATATTTCTTAAACAAAATAAAAATGTGATTTGTTTAGTAAAATGTGATTTAAATCATTGCCTCGTTATTCTAGATTTCAAAAATATATAATGCATCGAAGTATTATTTGTAATTTTTGTTTTATTTCAAATTTCGTAGGAATGGTATCAAAAAATAACACCTCAGTCACAAAAATGTTTATTTTTTTTAATTTCTCATTTAAAATCAGATCTTCAGTTTCTTATTACTTTTTTAATCAAGAATATAAACATTTATTTGTATCTAGCTCCATTGGACGGAATTTGACATTAAAAAATATATATCCAATAACACTCTGTCACATTTTTGCTTCTTAAGACAAAAAACTGTTTAATATTATGAAAGTCACCCAATAAAATAGCTTGAAAATCTAGTGAATACCTTTATTGTTTAGCATGTAATACAAGAAAACGTTATTTTTGTAAATTTTGCCAGTGGAGTGGTTCATGCATTACTTTGAAATTAAATTATAAGGTGGACAATTGTGACAGAGTTGTATACGAAGCTACGGAGTGGTAAATAATGTTTACCCGCCGAACGAAGTTAACCTTATAACAATGTTTAATTTTAGAAAACAATAACCATTCTTCGGTAGATATATTAATTCAGTCTTGCAATATCTTTTCACTTACTCTACTCTTTAATTTTGTGTTGATTTCAGGGTTGTTTCCTTGTTTCACGACACCGTCCTGTTTTTCAGCCGTAGATAATGCAATTTTTCAATTTATCTGATGGTAATACTTTAAATTAACAAAATAAATGACGATATAATAACCACCGTAAGAAAAGTAACAATCATCTATTATTAAAATTAACTAAGGCTCTGAGCTCCATACAAAAATGACCACTCCGTCACGAGGTCTAACACCTTGTCACATTTTTGGGACAGAGGTGCTTCGTGACAGACGTGTAAAATAGTAGTGTTCGAGATGTTCAGAATGTTCCTAATTATAATTTATGCAGAAAACTGGTCATATGTGAAATATTTATCAGAAATCAATAAAATAACATCAAATCACATAAATTACAATAACATTTGGAAGTAGTAACTTACGTGACAGAGCGATCGCTAAATAAACACTCGCACCTTCTTTTACTGCTTTCGAGCGACTGACTGGTAATGCCAGGGCGGAGGGACGCATAGCGCGGATCCGGGGTGGAGAGGGATTATTCTCTTGTTTAGTGACCAAGATCAAAATCGTTAACGCACATTTTTTTGTACCATAAAATGAATGACAGAAGGTAGCAACAAAAATCATGTACGTCGGGAGACAGCCAATAAAATATTTTTTTTATTTAATAATAGTAACATTAAAAATTATTTCTTCTTATTAATTTAATAACAAAGGTTAAGTAGTTCAGTAAATATTTTTGGTTAGAAACTTTCAATGTGATTTTTTTTCACGACATCAGTTTGTTTACATTAGTGCTCATAGAGGGACATACTTTATTTGTATGTAAAACACCTCCGTTACGCTTTTCGTATACTATGTCACACTAATTTTGTAAAAAATATGATTAATTAAAATCTTCTTTTGAAGATATTATAATTATTGCCTTATCAAGTTTATTTTTATAAAAAAAATATAAGAAATTTGGTATTTAGGAGCAACATATTTACTTTTTTACCGAGGAGACAAGCCATTGTCGATAAAAAAGAAGAACGTCCCATGTATGTTTGACACCCTTGAATAATATAAAATCCTATAAGACTTCAACTAATAATATCAATAGATTTGGAGAATTTAGAATATTATATGTTTGATATATGTTTATTGTTTTTTAAATTGTATTTAAATGATATGATCATCATATTTTTATTTCTTTAATTTTAAAAATATTTTTACCTATGAGTTTGAAAGATGTATATTAATTTAAAGTAATGCGTGTATTATAATTATTAAAAAATAAAAATTAATGACATTTCTTTTTTCAGATCCTCGGACAAATCCATGGTTCCTTATGAGTTCCCCATTTCCTACTTTATTAATATGTCTAAGTTATGTTTATCTAGTCAAGGTAATTCATTTCAATAATTTTTTATGGTTTCAAATTAATATTAAACATATTCAAAAAAATAAAGTATATTTTTCTAAAAAAAAATATTAGACTAACTTTTAAATGTAAAATAAATAAAAATTTTTGCTTAAACTTTGTACTTCATTTTCAGGTTCTAGGACCACGTTTTATGGAAAACAGAAAACCCTATGAATTAAAAAATGTTTTAATAGTTTACAACTTTGCACAAGTTATATTCAGTGCATGGCTATTTTATGAGGTAAGTTTCCTAGTAACAATAATAATAATTCTATGTTTAACTAGCTGCTCGGACAGACTTCGTTCTGTCTGTAATGTTTTTTTATTTTTATTTGTATAAAAACCTTCCGTGGGAATTAAAGAACATACGAAAAAAATTAGCCGAATCGGTTGAGCCGTTCTCGAGTTGTGCGCTTAGCAACATTCATTTTTATTATATAGATATATACACGGTCATGTCTTCTTGAGGTAAGCAACTTAACACCTGTGTTTTAGATAACAGTCAGCTAATATATATATACCTAAATAATTTTTAACTAATGTATACATTAATAAATATATATATATTACACCCAAAACTTGGGACGGGAATCAAACCCACTACCCCTGAAGAAGACAGCAGGGTCATTGCAAACTGAAGCAACGAGCTGTAATGTGTCAATAGTAGTAAATTCTGTTAAGTTGCCACATACTTTACGTTATTAACCCTGTTATTCTAACTATGTAGTCATGTTTTATGTGTTATGTCAAGGTCTTGTACTTTTGATTCATTATTTGAAACAACATAGAGGATTACCTAGAATTTCCAACTAAGTGAAATTCATAGTTCGTATTTTTATTAGTTGTAACTATAAATTAATAATAATGTAATGTAAATTATTAATCATGTAATGTAAATTATTAATCATGACAATTATTAATAACGTTTTTGTTATATTAATTGCTAATTAACTTTATCTTCTAATTTGCAGTAACTTTTCTTTACTATTAATTAAGAGCTTTTCTTTCAGGTATTTAAAATTGACTTTCTTTTTTTTAATTGGATATTTATGAATATATAATTATAGTTAAAAATATTTTGTCTTATATTGGATAACTCTGACTTTTTTATCTGAGTTTACACAACAAAAAGTATTTGAAAAAACTTAACTTTGCTAAATAAAATTAGATGTCATTGTAACACCGTACAACATAAGTATTTGTACATCATATGAAATCTTAAAATATTTGTGATGATGATGATTTTTTGATGAGGTTTGTAAAAGTATATATAGCTCAAAAAAGTTTCATAAGGGGAACTATTCAGACTTTTTGATTGTATCATTTATTCAAAATATTAAACCCAAAAAAAATATTTAAAAACAATAAACCCAAAAATTATTTGTTACAATAAAATATGTCATCATCTTTATATAAAATAATAATTATGTCATAAAGAGAAATCATTAAATGATTAAATTATAGCGGCCTCCTCCTACACAAATACACATATGTATGCAAATATGTTTACTATGACCAAGGAGATGTTTGCTTTAATTATAAAAAAATTCAAGTTTATTTGGCCATAATTTACATATATAATTAAAGATGGCGAATTCTGATAATTCTTAATGTAGAAAAGGATTTTATAATGTTATTTTAAAGGTTTACTATTTTAACTTATTTCAACTTCGAACTATAGCTATATATGTAAAAAAAATATATTATTACTGATAAAATAAAACTAACATTATTTTCATACAACGTAATAATATTGATAAAGATTTAAGATATGTAGTGAGATTATGGTTATTTTATAAAGTAGTAGCCTATAAATTGATTTGATATAATGTACCCAGAGCTTGATGGGAGGCTGGCTGAATCATTACAGCTTACGATGCCAACCTGTGGACTACTCTGACAATCCTATTGCTAATAGAGTAAGTGACGACACGTCCAGCAATGTTCGTCTCGTATTATGCTCAAAACTAACCTCATTGTATATAGACATCGATTTTTTTTTTCAGAAATATACCAACCTGTACATAGATACTACAATATAGGGTAATAAGGGTATACAAAAATTATGAAATGTATATGTTTAGTTATTATACACTAACGTTAAAGCGCAAATGCAATGCTCGCATATGTAACGCATAAAAAGGCAAAGTAGTTAGGTCCAACGACCTAAAAATGATATTGATAACGGTTATCAGTTACAATTTTTTATATAAGCGTTCTTACACGTGTGACACGCATTTGCCCTTTAAAATGTGTTACGTACTTCTGCAATCGGTATATGGTGATTAACTGAGGCTCTGCGTGTTTGAAGGCATGCACTCCTTGCTATGCAAATATTGGAATAACACAGGGCCAGGTGTCGGCATATTGTTTCAGATCGGGGCCGGTGGCTGGTTCACAGGCAGGTATAACTTTCAATGTCAGCCGGTCGACCACTCGAAAAGTCCACAAACGATGAGGGTGAATTACCTATAGTACTTAAACCAAGTTAGCCTTTTCGGTGTTTACTGTTCCCTTAGTACGTTAACTTAGTAAATCCCAACCTCCACAATTTATAGACACTTCACTTTTAGCATTAACATTAAGAAAGAAAATCAAGAATTAGGTACATTCGAAATTGATAATCGTTTTCGCCGTACGAGGCTCTCATTCTAACTGATTTAAAGTGTACTGTGATCTGGCTCCCCAATCAAATATTTATCATAATTTGTTGGAGACAAATTATTAATCCTCATTATCGTAATTAATTGTCGATTAATATTAACAACATGAAAAAAGATAAGATGTGTCTACAATTGATGGATAAAATTTTAGTTTTTTTTATATATACACGTGTTATTAAACTTGCCTCCTTCTATGTAACTGCGATATCAGAATCAATATTATTAGAACCTAAATATGCCACAGATTTGCCCTAACGCGTCAGTAAAAATAATTAAATTAATCATTAAATCATTATTATTTATAAAATTACCATCTTGTATACGTTAGTGTCGTGTCAATGACCAATTCATCTGTGTTTTACAGTTCAGTCGATTATTATTTTATAGACAATTTTTCCATGGCATCTTAAAGTTGCGTAGTTATGAGCTTTACTTACTACTGCTTCATTATTTCTAGTAATGGCTATGGCATGCCTCCATGTATCTATAACCTAAACAGAAGGACGCCAGTTTAGTAATACGTTGTATAATATAAGATACCCTAATACTTACTTTTTTTAATTGTCCACTCATTTTTAACACAACTTAAACTAAAAAATTTCATTAGATTTAATTTGTATAATTTTTAAATAAATATACATTATAATTAAACGGTTATGAATTTTAACAATCATGAAAACTGTAATAAATTATACAAATTATTTCATAATTATCCATTCGCCTCATATATATCCAGTTGTATATACCTACATACATTCGTGCCACGTATTGCCATACCAATTTCATTATTATCGCAATATATTCATTCATATGCTAATTTTTTTAATGTTGAAATATGAAATATTAAAAATAAAACATACATTTAGAACCATAACATTACTTTAAATGGTCTTGCTTAAAATTTTAGATAATTAAAAACAGTAGTAGGTATGTTAGAAATATGCTTGCTTAAAATCGCTTTAATGTATACTGTATGATTGTTGCTATTTACCTAAACACATTTATTTTTACGACGTAAAGCTACAATATTTTTATATATTTTAGATGGTTCATGCTTGTTGGTGGTACTACTTCTCAAAATTCACAGAATTTTTCGATACGGTAAGTGATATGGTGTCATATTTACTTTTTACAAATAAAATTATGATTTATTGATTTATTATTTTTAAACATTGCAGACCTAGGTAATTTAATTATATTACGAGTAGCTTAAAATTTTGTAAACAATAATAAATTGTTTTTGTCTGTCCCTTGAGTTATGTAGGTTTTATGTCATATATGTACTAACACTAAGTATAGTTCCCATATACCTTTACTTATATATTTTAGCATGGATGAATAGCCGATTATACCCTCGTGACTTGTGCCGTGGCGGTAAGATCGATGCTCAAAACATTGCCTCATACTAATGTTGAAAGAATTTCTTAAAGCAATTTAAAAAATTTCACTATATTTTGCAGCCACGCCAGAAATTAATATACATTAGTAATGCTTGGATAAACAGTAGAATATTTAAAAAAAAGTTTAAATAATCAATACAATACATATATGCGTTATGATGACTTGTTTTAGATCTTCTTTGTACTAAGAAAGAAATTCGATCACGTATCAACATTGCACGTTATCCACCACGGAGTGATGCCCATGTCTGTGTGGTTCGGAGTCAAGTTCACTCCGGGCGGTCACTCGACGTTCTTTGGCCTTCTGAACACATTCGTTCACATCATAATGTACACGTACTATATGTTGGCGGCCATGGGACCTCAAGTCAGGCGGTACCTGTGGTGGAAGAAATACCTCACAACACTGCAAATGGTAAGTCATTGATAACATATCATTTTAAGATTACAATGAAATTATCAATCCAGGCTTTTAACTTTATATAATTATTTATAATACTATAAAAGTAGGTAGGTAAAGGTTTGGAGGACTATGTGAAAGTTTTAATAGACGTCAAAAAAAGGAGGCGGTTCTCAATTCCACTGTTTTTTTTTGTATGTTATCGCAGAACTTGGGGGCCATCCATTAATTACGTCACACGAATTTCTCGATTTTTTGACCCCTCCCCCGTCCTTGTCACAGATGGTCACATTTATGAGAGACCCCCCCCCTACCTAGTGTGACGTCACATATTTTGCAATTTTGCATAATTTTTGTAAAAAAAATTGCTTGAGGGTTTGTGAAAAAAGTGTAAATACAAAAGTTGTAAATCTTATTATTACCTACAACTTTGCCATTGAATTTTTTTCCATAGGACTTGTAGTTTAGCCAGAAATCGAGATAAACCGTTTTATACCCTTAAACCCCCCCCCCCCCTCCCTACCACTTCCCGACCTCAGATCGACCGTAATTTATTTTTCCTATCATTTTCGTTGTATTCTCTTTCTTTTGCAATGTGTTTTATTCTACTACAAATTTCTTTGTTTTCAAAAGCTAAAAGTACTAGTAGTGTTACTGGTCCATGTAATTGAAGTCTGTTCTTTTTCGTTTCCAAGCAAACACAATTATTATTAACAGATTTGATAAACTATAATTAAACATGTTTTGTACGTACAACACTTCCCTGTTGTTGATACTTTTACTTTCATTTAGTATCCTTCGAATGCAAATAACCTTTTATTTATTTATTTTATTTATTTATTAACATACATGAAAGAATATAAATTATAATAACTAATAATAAGATGCCACATAAACTCATTTGAGTTTTACCGGACATCAATATTGTCGACATTATCAGTAGTAGGTAACTAGTTAAAAAATATATTAGTTATAATTTTGAAGTACATCATGCTACTATCACATCGATTATTAATTATACATTTAAATAAATTATATATTTTATGAATACTTATTTTTATTTAAATTTCTTGTTGTTTTCTCATCAATGTGGTTTAATTATATATATGAAATATACGTATAGAAAACATAATATACAGGGTGGGGATGATAATACAACGATAACTTGGACAGCGTATATGTAATGACATTCCAAGCCCACATACAAAAAATCAATAAAATACATCCAGTAGTTTAGTCACAAATTATGATTTTTCATTTTTTAAAATTTCTACGTATGTATCAGACTAAAGACCTGACCTACCCTAAAACCGGCGGTTAACGACTCAAGGACAGCTATTATTATTTTTAAAATCATAGATTAAGAAATAATGGATATGGCATCGACTGCCACAAAAAGGCACAATTTTTAATCATTGCCATTTAGTGACAGTTCGCAGACCAAATAATATTATAATAACTAATGTTTAAAAAAAATAACTTATTCAGTATCGGCTACTGATCAGTTCTGCATATTTAAAAAAAAATTGATGGTTTGAGAAAATTTAAATCAAATAGTTTTTTATTCAATTTAATTTTAAATGCGTAACAATTTATTTTAATTTACTTTTCTAACTTACTATTTTTTATTCAATCAAAATAATGAAGTTTTGTAGGTACAAGCACAAACCATTTCCACGCAACTTTGCCGCGTAGAAAGAAGGCCACGCGCGATCACCGCGCGATGACGCGTGTAACAGGTCAGTGATCCTATATTTACAAAAATGATGTTATAAAATTTTATTAAATTAAATTGAATTAGTTTGTATGAAAAAATCTTTTTTTTTGATTTTGATGTTAGGACTTATCTGATGGTTTTGAAATACTTCTTTATACTAGTACTAACGGTGTTTTCAATTATCGTTCTATTGTCATCCACACCTTGTATAGTTATTTGACATCTTGAAAACAAAATGCGGTTTTTTTTTCAATAATGAAATTATTAAAACTATACTAATTACTAATAAAACTTCAAAAATAAAATAATGATGTCCTATTATAAATACTGTATACCTACCTACTGTCAAGATAGGATATTCCATATAAAACCATTATGATTTATTTATAATCTTTGACACATTTTTTTTTTTATCTTTATAACGCAATCGCCAAGCGTACGTAGTAACAGCAGTTGTATTAATAATGATATATGTACTCCTATACTGTAGAGTGTAGGTATTATACGTATAAAGATAGATTAATTCATAACTTACTAGCGATCCGCCCCGGCTTCGCACGGTTGCAATAACTATCAGTGTTTCTCTACTATAATATGCATGTGTTATGCATATAAACCTTCCTCTGGAATCACTCTATTTACTAAAGAAAACCGCATCAAAATCCGTTCCGTAGTTTTAAAGATCTAAGCATACATAGGGACAGACAGACAGCGGGAAGCGACTTTGTTTTATAATATGTATTGATGATACAGACGAACAACAAGAAATTGCTATTTATGTACCTTTTTTTGTATAAAACGCATTTTTTGTCAATTTCAAATTGTTACGAATGTACTAGTAGACCTTTTTTCCTTAAAGAAGGCCTCGTTTCAATAATACTATACATTCCATAGTTGTTTCCGACCGTCTAGTCACTAGTGTGCTATTCATTGAATTCCGAACGGCCATAATCAGTAACTTGATATCTTTACATGTAAAACTAACACGCGTCTGAACATATTTATTCAAAAATGTTGTCTATCCGTCTGAAAAATTATGATATGAGAGATATTTTTTTATTAAAACCTTTACCGATCAACTCATATAGGGCGTCCGACTCCTAACTATTACGTTCTTTCAAATGTGGGGTTCTGTAGGTGTAATAGATAACAACCAAGTGAATTTTTTTTTTAAATAAACGAGCTACTTTGATAGACTCGTTGTGCATGAAGTAAAGTTTTATAGCATAAGATGGTAAGGCAATTTCTATAATTTTCAAAATAATTAATTGATGTATTGAAAAAGCATTACAAGCATTTATAGAGACAAGTGTTAGGCTGAACTCTAGTTTAGCAGCCATATTTAATGTGATGTGCTATTAAGCTTAATATTCAATCAATAAACCATCTAAAACGTTTGACAGGTGCAGTTTGTTGGTATAATGGTGCACGCCTTCCAACTGCTGTTCATCGAGTGCGACTACCCACGAGCCTTCGTCTGGTGGATCGGGATGCACGCTGTCATGTTCTTCTTCCTCTTCAAAGACTTTTACAACCAGTCCTATTCCAAACCCAAGGTAATTTATTTTTTCTTCATATAGGTAATCGTTAATTCATGTAATTGTAATTCATGTATTCGTGTAGTTGTAATTCATGTAATTGTAACGTTTTTAATTTTTACGTATTAACTAACTGTAATATTTACATAATTAATTGATTGTATGCTTAATAGAGACCTTTAAGTGAAGAAATCAATATTTGTGCATTCCACCTGCTTAATTTACATATTATATTATGTTATGTATCCGTTTAATATATATACCTACATATACACATATATATGTACATATACATATATACCTAAGTCAGCAATCAAGCGCACGGCTCACCTGATATAACTCGCGTCATGTAAAAAGAACGCTGAAAGAAACTGGAGGGGGTATGTTTGCGCATGGGTAATCTCGCGCACGATAGTACTAGGCCTATTGTTTTATATTTGAATTAGCCTTTCGCTCGCGGCTTCGTATAATGGTTATTGGTATGTACATTAAAAATATAGATAGAATATCATTAAATAGAATTAAAAACATGTTTGATTCAGTGTAGAATGTTGAATCTTATTACAAAAAATTAATGTTGAGAAACTCGCCTTCCATTAAGTCGTCGTGGGTGTCGTTCATACATTATTTTAAATTTTTAACTGCATTATTATCAGCCTCTCTCTTCATAAAACAATATACGTTATAAATATTTTTTCTCATTTCTCTAAATTAAACCATTTCGTAATTTAAAACTTTTGTGTGCGATAGTATTTTGAGTCGACGCGACGTCGAGCTGTCCAACCAATAGCACACCGGCAAGCACGCGGCGAGTGACACGCCCGCCCCGCCCCTACCTCATACCACCTGTTAGACCGATAAATCGCATTTGCGCAGCTTGAAGGCCATCGTTCTTTTTACATGACGCGAACTATACCTCTGTTAAAAATCCATTATTTTTATACAAATTTTCTCTCATGAATAAAATTATCGTATAGGTGTTCATCATACATGAAATGGAGTCGCAAATATTTTAATTTATGGCCCGTCCACGATGCACAAAGCGATTCCCACTCTGTCGCCGAACATTCCACACCCGTGCCGATACCTATACAGGAGTGTTACAACCGTGTGCCAACGTATAATATATCATTAAACTACAAATTTTGTGTAGTAGTAGCCCGTTGTACCCGCGCCCGTGCGGCGCAGTTTATAGTGGCTCTGTGTACCTATAAAACAAGCATTAAATTACTTAATTTAGGAATAGACAAACCAGTGGCGTATTATATGATTCAGCGTCTTTTAATTTGGCGCCCCATAAATTAAGGGGAAAAGGTAAAAGCAGCGTATGTAATAGCAATGTGTTAATAAATAATCATTAATTATTTATTTATTTGAAATATTTCAGCTGAGCTTTTTTTAGGTATTAATTACAAAAATCGATTAATTTTTCACTAGGTACTTTCTCACAGGTAGGTAGGTAGAGGCTCGGCTTGCGCCGCCCCTCGCCGAATGCCGCCCCGGGCCATGCCCCTTTTCGTCCTAGTGTAAATACCCATGAGACGACCTTGAGTGAATGTCAAAGCTATTTATTTAAAGACATAAACAAATGTTGGTCAGGTCCGCGCGCGGTCCCCGCCGCCGGTGTCGACGCGGCTGGAGGAGGAGGTGCGGTACAAGAACGGCGCGCTCAAGAACGGCTTCAGCAACGGGCACGCCAACGGGCGCGTGCGGGCGCGCACCGTGCTGCCCGCCGGCAACTGACCGCGGCCCTTGGACATGTGCGTGTAACTGAGGACGTTCACGTGCTTCCTGCCGGACGTTTATTGGAACCGAGAACGTTTTAGTGGTACGTGGCGTCCGAAATTTTTATAACTGAGAACGATATTCGTGACGTGGCACTCGGTCGCACGGCGCCCGTCGAGGTCCCGTCGTGTTCGTGAATGTTATACTGACTTTTTTGTTGTTGTTGTAACCACGACGTTTTTTAGCCTGATTATGTAAAAAAAAATTATTAAAAAGACATAGTATTTAATATTCAATCGACTGAAGGAATGGAATCTTATCCATTATTCTTTATTTCTTTGTTAAAATCTAAACTTGTATTGTCTCCGCCGGTCGCTGTGTTGGTGAACTTTGTGTGACGACGGACAAATTAGACTATGGATACAGATTTACTGCGAGCTATTTATGTTTATTGGGTCTTACGTAATATGGACCTTCCGGGCAAAGGTGTAGGAATGAGGTGCAGTGACATCTCTGATCCGTTTTAGTGTTAAATGTGATTTATCTAGTGTATATAAAGTTAGGCGGTATCGATGGTGTATATTTTATTTTATTAATACAAAGTAAAGCTAGATTTTGTGATCCCATAGTGTTTTGTACTGATATTAAAATTTAATACACAACTTCAGAATTTAGGAACCAGTTTTAATTTCGTGTTTGTATAAAATAATATGTTATTGTTATCATTTTTTAATAAAAAATACTTCCTTCTATAGAAACAAATTGTCAATTATTTAAAATAATTTTCATTAAATTATGAAATCTTATTATTATTAATGCAATATTTTCAATTGTTATAAATGTTATGAAATTAAATTTTATAATAAACTCTATTGTTTGAACAAAAAAGCTTGTTGGTGATCTAGGAACTGGTACATCCTCATCACTTTTATTGTTAATTATATTTATTTCAATGAAGATCTTGATCATACCTCTGATCAAATTTAGTGAAAATGTCATACAAAATGCAATGCTGTTACTTTAAAACTTAGATGGTTGTGTTGGTAATTTATTTTGTCTAATTTTAATTTTATTTATATACCAAATATACAGTTTGAAAATGTCCCCATGTCGCTGCAAACTTAGCATTATAATTTTATTGATAAATAATATTTTATCACGAGGGTACAAAATTAATTAGTCGAAATTATGTTAATTATTAGTTAAGACTATTGGAAAATAATAATGATAAAGTTTACAGTGACATTACGACAAATAGCGATTTATCATCACTATTATTTGTTAGGTGCTGTGAAAACAGAAAATTGTTTTTCACTACACATAACAAACAAAGATTAAAAATAAGAACGGGTTTGTAGCAATATAACCATTGATGTTCACATTCAGTCTTCCGTTTTGTTTTGTACTTATCTGAAATTAGGTGCTGTGCATTATCCATTCAGCTCCATTATTATTAGCAGGTACAAGCTAAAGCTCGCCATTTATTGTAAATATTAACTTTGTTTCATTAGTGATATTGAAATCAGTTTATGTAATATTGCGATTTTATACAAAATGCAAATAAATTATAAGAAGAATTTTTATTACATTTTCTACCATACAAGATACAACCTCCTTAAACATAATATATCAATCAAAATCATTAGGCTAAGACTACAACATTAAAAACATGTGTAACATGCGAGGTATGCAAATTATATGGACAATTAAGTACTTGTAAAAGTAAATTCGTATAAAAATATCCTGTATAAAATGGACTAGTTATGCAGACTTAGCACAGCGAAATCCTAAATTGCCGGCAGAGCTGTCGTCGGTATTATGTGAGCGTGAAGAGCATCTGTATCTATAACAGTATGATCGATGGCATAAGTATGAACCACCTTTTTTCACTTTTTCACTGGGCTGAAATACCAAAAAAATGTTTTAAAAATTAAAAGAAATAAAGTCATCATAATAACAAGTTATTATCTTTTGCTTGAATTTAATGTTAAGACAATTGACGGCTAAAAATTTTAAAATGCTTTTGATTGGAAATGTAACACTTATTACCTTCATAAGTATCAAAAAGTCTACAATATAGATATATTTTAAAATTAGGCTCACATTGTCATCGGACCAAACATCTTCAGTCCATTCCCAAACATTACCAGCTATGTTGTGTAGACCAAAGTCATTCTGTGGATACAGGTGTACTGGATTTGTGCCAATGTATCCATCCTTTGCAGAATTGTGATTTGGAAAGGTTCCTTGCCAAATGTTAGCCCTGAATATATATTTTTTTTATTTTATAAATTAAAAAGTTTCAATATTGAGTTACTTATCGCTTCAGCCTGTAATATCCCACTGCTGGGCATAGGCCTCTTTCTCCATAGGAGAAGCAACAGAGCACCACGCTGCTCCAATGCGGGTTGGCGGATCAATATTGAGTAATAAATATTTATTATCACAGTTTGCGTTAAGGTAAGTTAGACAATAAGATAGGTAGAGATTTTAGGAAAATCTAAACTTACAATAATTGTAATTTTAATATAACATAATAATTTTTTTGCTCAACATAATATCACCTTAGACATGGAATTAATATGCACTTGGCATGGACATAAGAGATACTACATAATTATACTTTTCCTTTTTTTAATTGGAAACAGTACATTATTATTATATACAGTTTTCAACTTACTTTTTTGTTTACATCATTCGTTCATAATGTCAAATTAATAAAATATTCTTGTTTATTTTTTAGTCAATTCTAGGGCTTTCTAGCATGTGGAAGGTAGCAGGAAGGTGAACAGGAGCCAAAAGGTATTTTTACAGAATGTTTGTCAACCTTTTAAAGCTCATCTTAAAAATGTAATGTTAAATATTAATACTTCTGAAAGAATTTTCATAATCGGTTTAGTAATTTCAGTGACTAGTTCCCATCCAGCAAAAAGTTTTAGCTACTTACATATGTTTTCTATTTGGAAATAACTTATCTCCCCAAGGATAGGTGTTGTTGTAACCGCCACCACGACAGGCTGCCTCCCATTCCACTTCAGTAGGAAGTCTGGCACCCCTCCAAGCACAGTAAGCTTTTGCATCATTCCATGATACATGAACCACTGGGTGATCCATTATATCTGAGAAAATAGTGTACGTATATTTATACCTAAAAATTTCCAGCTTATACCTGGATTGATATTAAATGCGCAATATATAGTTACTAGTTCTTTCATAAATATGGTAAATATTAATTTTAAAAAAATAACCTAAATTTAAATAATATTAATTAGTACATCAGTAAATCTTATACTATTAAACGAGCAATTCTTGTATATATATATATATATATTTTCTGAATCTCGGAATCGGCTCCAACGACTTTCGTGAAATTTAGTATGCAGGGGATTTCGAGGGCGAAAAATTGATCTAGCTAGGATTCATTTAAAAAAAATGTCGTTTTATCCCTGTTTTTAGGCAATGAAAAAATATCATTAAATTACGAAGCTTAATTTCACCACTGTCATTATAGCTGTAATGGCGTAATTAGGAAGTCGGCGGGTGTCGAATCGTGTTGACCCGAGTTCCAATCTCAGTCTCCAGATCAATTTTTTTTCTTTTTTTTTTAATTTCACTCGTGATTTATTATTTAAATAACATAGATTAAAATATAAAAATACCGAGCAATAAAAAAAAACAAAAAAAAAAGAAAATACCGAGCTAGGCTCGGTCACCCAGGTACTAAATAAATTAAATACGTTTAAACATACACACACGGTCATATACTCCTAAAGCAGGCAACCAAGCTTGGGTTTTAAGTAAATACATAAATATAAAAAGGAAAAAAAGTTCATTTCAGATTTTTACATCCATAGAAATAATTAAAATAAACAATTTAAGTAACAGCTGGCTGATAAAGCTACATATTTTTTTAATAAATGTACATATAAATAAATATTAAATCCAAATGTTGTATTAAGAGACAAGCCTGACATGGAGATCAAGGTGACTGCAAACTGCACCATCAGACTAATCTTATCAATACAGTGGACCCCCGGTAATCCGACAAACGTTTTGCAGGGCAGTGTCGGATTACCGAATTTGTCGGATTATAGAGTACTGCCTAAAGACCCCCTATAGTCCGGAATTTTTTCGAAAGAGTACCTTGTAATCCGACAAATTACAGGTTCAATTATAGAATTACAGTGGACCCCCGGTATTCCGGCACCCCCTGTAATCCGACATGGTCTGTTTAAATATTTTGCTAATGCATGATTGAATGAGTTCTAACTTGTATGCACTAGTACTATTGTGCTCGACGCGTAGGGATTGTTTTGGTTGCGTTTCCGACTTGTTATTTATATTTACTCTGTTTTGACATATCTCAAACCCAGAATACAAATAAAATATATTTTTTTAATTAAAGTATAAACTGCGGCTTTGATCACTTTTAGAATATTATTAAAAATCCTAGTTTCAATTAATAAAGGATACTTAAATATATGAATTGTCTGAACACGTCAAAGCACGTACCGGGGCAGAAATGGGCATTGTCCTTTAACATATATAATGAAGTATGATTTGTACTTCTGAGTACACATATATATAACATATATAATCCTATCATTGAACATGTAATTTGTCAGATTACAAGGTACTCTTTTGAAAAACTTCCGGACTATAGGGGGTCTTAGGCAGTACTCTATAATCCGACACTGCCCTGCAAAACGTTTGTCGGATTACCGAGGGTCCACTGTATATATGTTATATACTAGCTGACCTGGCGAACTTCGTACCGCCTTTTTTTTTCTTAAATATAATAATTACATATACCAAAATAAAATATAGCCTATCTTTCAAGTTGGATCAAACTGCACACGGTGTGCAAATTTGATTAAAATCGGTTAAGTGGTTTAGGAGTCCATTGAGGACAAACATTGTGACACGAGATTTATATATATATGTTATATATATATATGTAGGGGAGGTAGGGGAGCATTGGGCACTTTTTTACATAAATGGTAATAAAACTGGTATTTTTTATCATAATCAAAATTTTATTCCAAATATAAAGAGCACACATATTTGGCAGTAATTATTGCTAAGAAAAGTTTTTGTATTATAATTAGTCTCAGAGTTACAAAAGATCTTCGAACACATGTCCAAAGTGCCCAAACCTCCCGGTGGGGGGGAGGTTTGGGCACCCCTGTAGCTAGGTTTGGGCACTGTATTTAATATGCACGATATTGCTTTACTATACTACTATGCTTAAGAATTATATAACATTGCTATAAAAAATTGTAATACAAACATTTTTTCTTATCATAGACTTTAGAAAAATTAAACAATGTGACTTCTGGTAGCTTCTGGTGTCCTTATCGAAAGCTGAGGTTGTCTTTAAAAAAATGCCCTTATCCAATCTTTGGATGCAAGTTTCTTCTTTGTCCAGTTATCTGGTATTTTTTTCAATGGTAGTTGCGTATTCATAAACCAATTCGCGTGCCCTCATTTTTGACAGTCCATAGTTTAGTTTAAACGATGTTACAAGATATTCTGCAATTTTTTTCTTCTTCATCTTTCGTGATTATTTGAGATGATATAACTTTAGAAGAAATATCTTTCATGACTCTGTGTCTGTATCTTTGAAGGTTAGACCTGGGTATATCATATTTCATCGCAGTAGTTTTAATTTTTCCTCCTGTAGAAATCTCTTCCAATGCGCGCAAAATAACATCTTTAGGGATTTCACGTCGCTTATTTTTCTTTTTAAACGAAAACGGCATTGTCCTGAAAATAAATGATTAACCATATTCAATCCAAGAGGCATATCAAAAAAGCACAAAAGTATTACACCAAAATACACTAAAAACAGAGGGAGCATTGGGTATGGCCAAACCTCCCTCCTACCTGCGTGCCCAATGCTCCCCATATCCTCACTTTTCAAATAGATTTGAATAAGTTTATTTTTATCAAATGTTGAATGCTAATTGACAGGTAAATATAATCTTCATTAAACACAATAGAAGAAATAAACACAGATACTTACACTTTCTTGCAGATTTCTTTGTTATGTTTCTTCAAATCACAATCACAATATTTAATTCTGTACGCAATAAACCGTTAAGCGCATGTAACTTGACAACCAAGTGAAATGACAGCTGATACTTTTGATAAGCGGTGTTGCCAGTTATTAAACTATAGTGCTGTGGTAGAAAACAAAAAATATCTAGAATAGATTTTGAGGAATGAAGGAGTGCCCAAACCTCCCGACTGCCCAATGCTCCCCTACCTCCCCTACTCAGAAGTACAAATCATACTTCATTATGTATGTCAAATTTAGTAAATTAGACAACTCAATAGAGAGCTTACGTTGTATTATAGGTAAAATTAACGTCATTAACCTTTTGAACGCCAAAGACACATATACGTGACAAGCACTTGCAAGCTCTGTGCGCCAACGACGTCTATATGTGACAAAAAACCCGGACCACCAAAATATTAAATAAAATTATTAAAAAAATATTTTTAGTATTTTAATTCAACATCTCTCAAAATAGAATATCCCTGCAACATTTGAGTATAAAAAACCAGTCTTTTAGAGCTACACGTACTGAGAAACATTGAAATAAAAACATGCATTCTTATTCCACGTAAATGATATGTCCTGTGCGCCGTTGTCGTCTATAGCAGACCGCTAGTGATGTGACGCAAGAGGCACAAATATAAATGTAAGATATGAATTTATATAATTATTATAAATCTAGTTTAACCTCTATAAGACAAAAGTTGTTTAAAATCGTACTAGACTAAAAAACATAGATTTACAACAATCTTTCCATTACAAAGGATTTTTTAAATATATTCTATTTTAATAACAACTTCAATATTTCATTGAACGAATTTCACGTGAATTACATTATTTTAAACTAATATTATAAGGATTTTTACGACACTTCTAAAAACGATAGCAAAAAAGAAACGAAATTTTAAAACGCAATATTTGCATAAACTTTTTAAAAACATTCCCACGATTGCAAAAAACATTTTTTTCTATAACTTTTGAGAATTCCATATAATTTATGGTCTCAAAAAAGATTTTTAATGTAATTCTCACCTTTATCGCTGTACATCAAGAGCCATTATTGTTTGAAAGTACGGAGTTCTGTCAAAATGCAGTACAAAATGTTTTATGACCGGTGCGTCTATTGTCTTCTTAAATGAGTAACAATAATGCGCAAATAGCCGTTATTGCGAGATTTTAAGGAACATTATGACATATTAAATATTTTTATTATAATATTGTATGGTATTGTAGTTTTACTTTGTTAAAGCTGGATTTAATACATAGTAGGCATATTTAGGTAAGTAATTTAGATTTTTTAAAATATTGCAGTTTTATTACTCCCTTTTCAATTATTATATAATAAAAAAAATTACAAATTTGAATTCGGTTATTTTTTTTTAAATTACTTTTCATTTATATGTATATAGATTCGATTCGAAATCGATATACAGCGTGCGGCACACACAGCACATCTCTAACATGTCTCTATGAAAGTATTAAAACCGTAGGTCAGCTGCGCCGTAGTCTTCCAGTTGTGACAATGACGTCATGACGATAGAGAATGGTGTTGTGCTTTACTATGATTTTTTTTTGTAATGTTTGTTTTTTATTTATGTTATTGTAAGTATATATAACGAGTGCAAGATAATACAAGAAAAATATTGAAAGAATAAACCATCCTAGATTATATAAGTAGTCATTTATTGCATAAAAACCAACATAAACAAGTCACTTTGTGGTACTCGATAACGACTCTTGGCAGCACTATTTTTTTCGTAGGTATTTTTGTTTAATTTATGCCTTGGCGTACAGGGCACGGGAATGGATTTGAGGCGTGGCGCTCAAAAGGTTAATGCTATAGAACTATCAAAAAATATGCAATAACTTTACATTAGGAAATAATTGTGTACAAATAAATGAATACCCTACGCGTCGAGCGCAATATGTAGTAAGTGCGTACAAGTTATAACTCGTTCAATCATGCATTAGCAAAATATTCAAACAGACCGTGTCGGATTACAGGGGTGCTGGATTAGCCGGGGGCCGGATTACCGGGGTCCACTGTATTATTAAAATGTATGAAGTCTGTGTTATCACATGTATATTCATTATTAACACATACATTAACTTCATAATTCCAAAAATAATAGTAAGTTGTAAAAGTATTCTGAAAAATTTTAAGATTAAACACTAAAAATATAATTTATATTTGCTTCAGCCTGTAATATCCCATTGCTGGGCATAGGCCTCTTTCCCCATGTAGGAGAAGGAGCACCATGCTGCTTCAATACAGGTTGGCAGATATATTCCCTACTATGAGTAACGTTCGCTATTAGGTTTATGTAATAGTGAAGCGTCGGCGCAACGGTCACAGCTCTGGTTTGTGGCTATTGCTCTAGTGGCTGAGGGTTCGATCCGTGCACATGACAAACATTTGTATTGGCCATACATGTTTGTCGTGATCTGGGTGTTTGTGCAGTCCTTGTGGGTCTCCCCACCGTGTCTCGGAGAAAAGGTATGCCGTCAGTCCCGATTGTTATCATGTAATTTATATAAATTTACAAAATTTTCTAATTTAAGATAACAAGAATAATAATTGGGCTAATCATAATATTGAAATAGCCAGCTTCTTACCAAGAACATAAAAAAAAAATTAAAACTTAAATGAACAAAAAGACTAAAAGAAACATACCAAATATACTCGTGTCTGGTCCATTAGGATTTTTCCAATTTGTTCCAGAAACTTTATACCACCATGGGGCTTGCATAACGCGATAATCTTTTAATTTTTCCTTAACAGTATTATTAAGAAAAAGAGTGAACACAAAACTATCACCAAATTTTTCTGCTTCAGTCTTATAATTCGTAGATTCAGTAAAAACACTGAAATCCTTGTTTGAAACTTCAAACTTATCTATGTAAAAACTTTCTACAAATACTAATCGTTTTGGCCCTTCATTATCACTATCAATAACAATGTCATCTGTACCAAACTGATAGGTATTTCGTGGTATCAGGACCATGTCTGTAGTGCCATATTCCTCTTTTTTATTCTGATACTTAATCGGACATTGGTTTGTCAATATTGTGTTATAAAAACTTTGTTTTCTAATATTAGATTCAGTTTTAACTCTATTTACATTACATCCACACTGAGTTTCTTTGTTACTTATTACATTAACTTGTAGAAAACTTAATAAAGCAAATGCTAATAACATTTTAATTTTAAAAGTTATTTAATGAACCACTTTTTATTTATTCTATAAAAATTAAACAATCACCGATACCAAAACAAACAGATATGATGTACCAACATAACATTACTGAATCAGCTGACACAGTGACAGTGTCAGTAACTGACACTCAGTGTTTCCAGATTGGTAAATAAAAATTACAGTGTAGGGTGGATATAATTACAGTATTTTTATTTAATAATTATAAAATGTTCTATGAAATGGATCAAATTATAATTAATTGAAACAATAAAACTCTAAAATTGAAAATAAATCATGGCGCGTGCTGTTCGTATCGAACTATCGATACAGTAAATGTTGTTATGCTGTTTCAGTGGCGTAGCGTATGGGGGGCGGGGGGGGCGGCCCGCCCCGGGCGGCACTTTTTAGGGGGCGGCAAAATTTAACGATACATAAAGCATAAAAATATTTTGTAAATATTTGAACCATTATAAATTATTTTTATCGCAACTACAAATTCAAACCGATTGAAAGGAGCATGGTAATTACTTATTTTGTTTCAAAGTCGGGGAATCCCTTTTCTTTGAATGATATTTTGTAGCGACTGGCAATGTCTATATTTGTGGGAATTCCTAATAATGGTTTTATGACTAATAATGTCATCAATACCAAACTGCAAGCTTTTATGAATTCCGAAATAGCTATCGAGCAAGCGGGAGTTGTCAAGGGTCGAGGAACAAGAGAGCAGATACTAATTCTTATCATAGGGGAGCCCAAGCGGGGATTTCTGATGTGACTCCAGCGCATCAGTTTAATATGAGAGGAGAATCCTTGTACCCTGTTAGAAACTTTTACCCAGTCTTGATCCCTCAAAATAGTGGTGTGCGTTCAGAGCAGTCGGTCAGATTAGTAGCAAAAAAAAATCGATCTACAAAACAAGTGGGGCGCGTCAGATTTGAACAAAATAAGTTAATTACATGCAGAAAACAAAATTACTTTAATAATCTGACGATTTGAACGTGACGTAAAAAATTAAGCGAGTCACAAAGTTGCAAAAAAAATGTTTCCCTCGAAATATTCGAGCCCAGTTAATTTTTTTTTTATTTTAAAGAAAATTACTTAAAAATTATAGAATTAAATATATTCTACCGATTTCTCTATTTAAAATTATCAATAGAGTGTAATACGTACAACTACCGAATATTATGTATTTCCCGCTCCACGTCTCTCTTTAAATATGTACTTATATATATTTTTTCTGATGAGTTTTTTTTAATTTTACATGAAAAAATTAACAATAAAAAAAAATTGAAAAAAAATTGCATGCGGACAAAGTACCTACACATGTCAGAAGTGAAACTTCTTTGTAAAACTAATTCAAAAAAAAAACTAATTAAAGAAAAACGAATTTAAAATACAAAAAAAAACTAATTGAAAAAAAAAGAAAAAGCCAACGTCAAGTCGTCAGTCGCTCAAATTTTACGCGTCATTCGCCTAAAGAAGTTTCACATCAAAAATTGTCTAATTAAGGGTTGGGTACCACTAGTATATCGAGTTGAAACGTCTGTATAAAAATCTGATGCGCTTGAGTATTTTGTTGCAACGTTTGTTTTTTGCATAAATTTCAAAAATCAACTGGGTATTTTTGGTCACGTCCAAATCGTCAGTTTTTATAATAGGATACTTTTTAGGACTCAATTAACACTTCTCTTCAATTACTGCCACGCCAGTTTTTTTTTTAATGTCTATCTCTTTATACAGCTTTCCACATCGTTTGTAAGTCTACAATAAGGTCTATATTTTGTATAGTCATATGCGCTATCAAAATCTGACGCGCTCGAGAATTTTTTTAGCTTTTTTTACATTTTTGAAAATCCGTACACGCTCCCCCCACCACTACAAGAGTAAACATCATATGAAGTTATTTTCTTTTTAGCATTTAATATTCACGATCCAATAGGTCTTCAAAAGGTGAGAGTGACTACACATTTAGCATTCTGGGCTCCCCTGAGACAAATAATCGAAAAGTCTAGAGTTTAACATCCCACTCTATATCGGTTTTGTCGACTTTCCTAAGGCCTTCGACACCGTGAAATGGCATATATTATGGGACGTACTCATTCAAATGGGAGTACCTATCCACATGGTTCGTCTCATACGCCGACTTTACGAGAATTGAACTGCGACTGTTAGAATAGACGACGTTGACTCGGAAAGTTTTCATACACCAGCTGGCTTTCGTCAGGGGTGCATTCTCTCTCCACTCCTGTTCAACATCTATACGGAGTGTGTTATGAGAATCGTTCTGGAACAAGGGGACAAGGGGATTTCAGTGGGAGGTAGAAAGATATCTAACTTAAGGTATGCCGATGATACTATACTTTTTTCTTACTCAAACAAAAGAGGACATGGAACACCTGCTGACACTTCTCGAGACAACAAGCCTCTTCTTCGGACTTACACCGGTCAACAGAGACAAGACCAAGATGATGATAGTGGATCGAGCTGAACTAAGCCATCCTGACATCTCTATGATTGGCAACTGTGAGGTTGTTCAATCTTATGTGTACCTCGGTTCCACTATTACAAGCACCGGAGGGTGCAAAGACGAAATTCGAAGGAGATGTGCTATTACACGATCTGCCGTTGACAAGTTGAATAGATTCTGGTGCAACCATAATATCACCAAAGCCACGAAAGTCCGCCTGATGAGAAACTTAGTCTTCCCGATATTTTGCTTTATTTTTATTTTGTTAGACTCAAAGACCGACGCAAAATCGATGCACTCGAGATGTGGTGCTGGCGGCGGCTGCTGCGGATCCCTTGGGCAGCGTTTAGGACCAACATTTCGATCCTGAAGGAATTAAATATCAAGCAGAGATTATCGTCGACAAATGTTTCGGACACTTTGTTCGAAACGAACAATCCATGGCGCGACTTGTTGTCCAGGGGCAGAAAGAGGACAAGCGGTCACGCGGTCGATCACCTACGCGTTGGACAAACAGACCTCATCAAAGCTGCAACACAGATCTCCATAGTCCAGAGTTCTCGAGACGCTGAAAACGAAAACCACATCAAGTGGAGGCGTATTGCGGGGGCTGCTTTAGCCAATAAATCGTCATCAACCACGACCACTGTCAAGAGAGAACGAATAAGGAGATAAACTAATAATAATCAGCGAGAATGACTTCTATTACATACAGGGTGCAAGGGACAGCTTTATAAGCTTTTTTGTTTAAAATATAACCTGTACAATGTAAAATAATGATGACTGTTCTTGCCGAAAAGTTATCTATAATAATGTATTTAATGTATAGTATACATTAAATTGAAATACCTAAATAAGGGCGGCAAAATTTTCTTCCGCCCCGGGCGGCCGACAACCACGCTACGCCACTGTGCTGTTTATACCTATATCTATACTAATATATAAAGCTGAAGAGTTTGGTTGTTTGTTTGTTTGAACGCGGTAATCTCTGGAACTACTGGGCCGATTTGAAAAATTCTTTCAGTGTTAGATAGCCCATTTATCGAGGAAGGCTATAGGCTATGTATCATCACGCTAAGGCCAATAGGAGCGGAGTCCACGCCGACGAAGTCGCGCGCAGAAGCTAGTCTTACATTAAAAACGACGAAGAAAGACGTCACTCTCAGCATTCCATTGCTTAGATCGCCAGACCGTTGGTTTTGTTTCGTTTTCGTATTTATGTAAATCTAAAAAGTAATGAAGTCCATTTCTATGCTTTTGTTTGGGCCCATTTGGGCCCTACCTTTTATGACAGTCGCCACTTAATAGTGTAATAGACTATGAATTGATTGTAGAGGAGACGTGGAACTGGAAGATCGACCTTCACTATGCTGCCCTGCTTAGGGAAAGGGCAGTAATGTTCATTTACTGCTTTTTTCGAGTTTCAGTGCCAATATGATTTTTCAATGCTTTTACATTTATTTAATATAAAATTTTATGTTATTTCAATAAAATAGTATTTTTTTTCATTCGATAAATATTTTTTATCGAATGAAAATAAATTTTCTAAGTATAAAAGCAGTACCTAAATCATTTTCTCAAAGTGAGAAAGCAGTAGAATTCAAACTATACTGCTTTTATCTTCTGAAAGTAATAAGTATTGCTTTGTTAAATGATAAAAACTACTGCTTTTAAAAATTTAAAATGGTAAAAATTTGTTAAATATTTGTATTCATTCACCGTTACAAAATAATATAATGGGCATGACGACAGTATCAAAAAATCGTCAATTTAATGATTTTAGGGGAACACTCATATTTAAAAAAATTCAAAATACTGGTTTAGTTTTATGTAATATAATAAGATTATTGTGATTTTCAATAAAATAAAACACTAAAATACTGCAATCGGCCATTTTGATTGAAACACAAATTACAGCGCACGACGTCACACTCACAACATAACTTAGTTAATACGTCAGCGGACAGGCCGCAGGCGCGCTCCAAAGAGTAAAGTAAAAAGTAAGGCCCACATTATTCTGTGGCGTCAAGCCGACGCCATGACACCTGCAGCCGTTTTGCGGTTTGCCGCTCTCATTGAAAACATATTAGAAAAATAGTTTAAAAATTCCTTAAACTTAAGTTTATTACCGAAATATTGGTATTTTTGTAAATAGTAAATGTGTACCCACATTATGAAAGAGGTTTTCAAAATCTTTCGTCATGCCCATTGTTTTTAAAGTAAATTTATATTACCTATATTAACTCTTTCAGTCACGCTTTTACATTAACAATATTTTGATCATTTATGTTTTCGTTTTAGCATCATTTATAACTAAAATATCACATGAAGTAAAAAAATAATAATTAGGTATTAAGGCTTTCGAGGAATGAGGTGGTTAGTAACACTAACCACCATGACTATTGATACAAATAAAATAATGATAAATTATGTATATTATTTATTAGTATTATAAGTTTCCCACCAGCAAAACTAACCAAAAAATTATTTATTATGAAAATCTGAAAAACATGTTTTTTCTTTGCGTAGGAAAAGATGCACTTTACATGTATTGCACTGCCCTATAGTACGCACTGGAGATATTTTAGTGCTTGCAGCATCTTCTCGAAGTGCTTCTCTCAGGTTGATGGCGACTGCATTCTAGACGGATTTCCTCAGGGACTGTAGGCTTGTGACATTTTATAAATGCAGGTCCTGGTGAAGAGGCCGCAGAAGTACGGTTGCTGTTTACAGATTTGGGCCTTTGTTTGTCTTTGACATAATATGCTGGCGCTAATAGACCCTGGTATAAGCCTCGTCTAAATTCGTTCAAAGTCAATGTGCTTAGGTTCGGACGTGAAGAAGACTGAAGTTTTTTATAAATTAAAAAAGCATTGACAACATCTGGGCAAGCAATCAAAATCTGAGCAATTTCTGTTGGGCATTACACTATTGCCATTTACGTGCAAGTAATTCAAAAGCCAACTAAATCTATTGCAAATCATGCAAATCAGGCGCTGAAGACCAGTAATCTCGATAGCTCGGCAATTGTTTGATACCCATCACCAACTTCAAAGCAATGAAAACATTAAGTTCTTCTGTTGTGGTGGGTGTATAAGGCTTTCCGGATTGAGTAGCGTAAAGGTTAGTTTGAAAACATAAAACGTCTTGTAAATGCTCTGTCCAAAAAAGGCGAAACAGCCAAAGAGGTGTAACATTCTCCATACTAAGAATGTGATCGGCTATTCCTACACTTTCAGAAAACTCACCAGGTACGTCCATTTATTTTTCCATTTTGGAGCTCTTGTCTCGGTCTGTTTGAATCTACGGTGTTGGACTCTGTAGAATCAGGATTCCGGCGTGCTAAGCTAGACAAAGGGAGATGATCATCGCAATCAAAGTCGTCATAATCGGTTACTAAAACTTCTTCAATCAAATCGCCTACCACCAGTGGATTTGGCTGATCTTCTGTATCGTATTCGTCATCATCACCGCTGCAAATACTTTCGCTACCGGAAGGAATGTCTTCCAACAAGTATTCTGCGATTTCTCTATCGTTTAGCCGTCGCGGCATACTGTAATAAATTCGAAAAAGACACAGTTACGTTAAAAGTTTCGTGTAGATTATGACCATAAATCAATCATCAACAGTCACGGTGGTTAGTTTACTAACCACTCAATTTTCGCTGTGAATACACATCGAAAACACAAAAGTAATAGTACTTTGATGTTAACACGTATAAAATAAATAAATGTGAATACATTGAGTAAAAAACATTGAAGAAAAAAGCTTACTTACCTTTTTTACAGTTATTTTTATCATACACGTGAATAAAAGTACGTTAGCGCAATATTCAATTCAATACAAATGAAGTGTCATTAATTCAATATACTGTTAATCGGTCATATCTTGTCAAGCATGGTTTGAACTTTCATAATAGTTCAACAGATTGTCGCTAGATAGCATAGATGTCAATTTAAAAATTCCGAAAGAGGTGGTTAGTGACACTAACCACCAAGACTGAAAGAGTTAAATGAAAACAACGGAAAAAAGCAGTAACATACCTATTACACATTAACAGCCTAAAAAAGCAGTAAATTACATGTTACTGCTTTTTGCTTACAGCAATAAACAATTTAAATTAATTTTTAAGATATTGGTAAAAGTAATTTTATTAAAACAAAATAGTATCACAAACATTTTGGTAAGTACTTATATACACAAATATTTTATTAACCAAATAAAAGTCTATATAAAAAAGAAAATAAAAAGAAGTATAACGTGAATTTAATTCCTTTACTCAATACAACCAAGTAAAATGGGCGTTGCGGAACTCTGCAAATAAAAAATATTTAAATAATATTTTAGAAGAAACGGAAGTTTATTGATTTAGTAAAAACAAAAAGATATTGTTTTAAAATAAACGGTTTTGTTATGTTTTTATTGTACATTATGATTATTGAGACAAACATGCAAATTTACTCAAAATTTTCCTTTTACTTCAACTTTTCTTAACGATAAAAAAGTTTATTTAACAGCAAATAATATCTCAATGTTTAACAGAGGGCTAAGGTCGTTTCTGATCAAAATGGGGCCATCAATCACGAATATATAAAAAATTATAGGTACATTTATTTTCGTTACTAACAAGTAAGATTTAAAAAGAACTGCAGAAAAATTGACTTAGATTATTATTACTATTAAGTTAAACTTAGATAAATTATTTACCTACTTATACCCTGTTTTTTTTCAGTACGGACTAAATTGACATAAGCTGTGTTGCAAGTTTTTTGCGAATCATTAATAGTGATGTGCCAGTACCGTAACTTTACGTAATTTATAATCTAGTATCGTTTTTCACTAATAATTACAAAAATCTTTGTCTTTAAAATTTTTGAATGTGGCGACAACCGTAATGTACCTATAGGCATACCTATATAAGGTACCTACCTGTATGGCTAATGATTTATATATGATAAATGAAAAACACTTATTTTTTAAGTATTTACTAATCTTAGTAATCACATGCAAATTGAAATGAAATGAAAACATTTATTTCGCCTTAAGGTGATACACACACTTAAAGAAAGTAAAAAAAATGTCATTTACTAAAAAAAAAACAATAGTAAAAGAAATTTAAGGTAGCAAAATATCAAACAATCAAATAATTTTTTTTATATCTTAACATTAGGTATAGTTCGTGTCATGTAAAAAGAACGCTGGCCTTCAAGTTGCGCAGAAACGATTTATCGGTCTAACCGGTGGAATGAGGTAGGGGACGGGCGTGTGTATCACTCACCGCATGCTTGCAGGTGTGCTATTGGTTGGACAGTTTGACGTCGACTCAAAATCGCTCGCGCACAAAAGTCTTAAATTACGAAATAGTTTTACATAGGGAAGTGAGAAAAATTATTTGTAACGTATAGTGTTTTATGAACAGAGAGGTTTAAAAATTTAAAATTACGTATGAACGACACCCATGACGACTTAATGGAAGAAGTTTCACAACATTGCTTTTTGTTTTTGGTAATTAGATTAAACTTTCTACACTGAATCAACATGTTTTTAATTCTATTTAATGATATTCTATCTATACTTTTTGATGTACCTACCAATAACCATTATACGAAGCCGCGAGCGAAAGGCTAATTCAAAAATAAAACAATAGGCCTATTACTTTTTAGCGTTATTTTTACATGATGCGAGTTATACATTACAAACTTAGGTAATGTACCCAGTGTTATAAGCAACCTTAAGAGGGCGCATAAAGCAAAATTATCAATCTGCTATTTGATTTTACATGAAAAATTCCAGACCAAATCTTAAAATAAAAATATATGACAAACTTCGTGATATTTTCAAGCCTACAGTCTAATCAAAAACATAAAATTATGAAATACTCGATAAAAAAATTGGTTGCCTGTAAAGTCGGTATACGGGCGAAAGTTTTACGTGACAACGACTTTGAGTGGTAAAATAATTTTAATGTAAATACTCGCTCTGTCTCTCGCTCTTAGGCGGGCTAACTGTGCTCGAGTGGAAGGGACGCGTGCCTTTCACTTTTTATGTCTGTCTCTCTCGCTCTTAGGCGGCGCGTGCCTCTCACTCGCTCTCATTGTGAGCGCATAACGTGAGCGGAGCGTAACGCAGTTTCTTGAAGTGTCACCCGGCAAACCAATTTATAAGACGTTGTCACGTCAAAAAAATCACGAATTAACCTCTAATTTTTATACGTTTTCTATTTATACTCGATAATTATGGTTATGACCATTAAGACAAAAATTGAATAATTAATTACATTTCAATACGAATGACGAGATTTACTTGGCATTTAATGTAATTACTTTTAGTTTTGGAATTATATATAATATAAACATATTTGTCGTTTTTTACATTCGTAATGCGCTCAAAACTATATCGTCTATCGCACTCTGACACGAGGCTTTGTGTATATTTTGTTTCATCAATTAGTCACGGGCGCGCGGGTGAAATCTGATTTTTTGTTCGCTTTATACGCCCTCTTAAGTTAGTCAAAATGTTAAAATATTAAATTACTCAAAATTTCTAATGTCTCGGAAAACTCTCGGTACTTTTTAAAAAAATTTTAAATCATATAGAAGGTAAACAGAAAAGAGAACTAAGATCTGGTTTTTTTGTTTATTGTGTATCATGAATACTATGGAAAAGCCTATACCATTCGGACTCCTTGTGCTTCGTGCTACAGTCCATCGACCAATTTCTAGTGTAGTTCCTGTTAAAAACTTGTTATTGCGTACCTATTCTTCAACAACAATTAATAAGTAACTGTTGTATTTACATAGATAATAAGTAATTAAAATTATTAAATATATATTTTTTTATGTGATGCTCCATAGTTACCATGATTTTTAAAAGATTCGTCTATTGTCTAATAATAATAAAATTATGTGGTAAAAGTAAAAAGTTACGATTCATAAAACTGGTATCGTATTCATAAAATCGGTATACAACACTATTACTAAAAAGCTGGTATCATTATTTCGAAAACTGACATTTGCATCATTGCATGTGTCAATTTAGTCCGTACCGAAAAAAAACAGGCAGTGTGACCGTTTGCAGTAGATTGACTACTGAAACAGTAGATTTTCGTTGTAAAATTGGTAGTGCAGTAGATTTTCAGTATTTTTTGCAAAAGTAGCGGATTTCAGTAGAATATCCTGGATATATTTTAAACTTTAGCAAATATTTTTCACATAACATGGCAACATCGAAAATGTGAACAAATTACCTCTGACAACTGTCAGTGATTCGACTGATTCGTTTAACTCGGTTGGCACCACTGCGAATCACGTCGAAAAGGGAATTTACCCCATCTTATTATTCTTTCATTGTAATAAAAAAATAACCTTGAAAGTTATTGCCAGCATGAAGCGTAAATTTGAGCAAAATTATCGGGCTGAGTGGGAACAGAATCCGTTATTTTCGTCGTAGTTGTGTAAAGATAAAAACAGCAACAATCATGCTTATTGCAAAGCTTGCGGTATTAAAATTTTAAGCAGATTGGCGTCAATTAAAGAGCATAGTGCAAGTACTAAACATGAAAACAAAATGAAGCATTACAGTGGCTGATCGAAGGTATGTGTATCCTACTAATATTATAAACGCAAAAGTTTGTATGCATAGATGTTTGTTCCTCTTTCACGCAAAAACTACTAGCTATTCTGGCGTACTCTGCAAAAACTGTGGAGTTTACATGTATATAATGTATGAGATAAATGTTTATCTTAATGAATCCTACAAAAAATCCTCAATCAAAAAATTATCTTTTGTGAGTATAAGCTATTATCGCCAAAACAGTGAACCATAAATACAATAAAAATTGATATTACATTTTTCTAATGCACATTTGGTAGTAACAAATTGATTTTTATATCAAAATAAATACTTTTATTAAATTTCGTCTTTTACACTATATCATTTAGACTATAATTAATATTTTAATAGTTACGACGATTTTATTAATCGAGTGCGCATTACTATGGCGAGGGGCGAGGTGGAGAACGAAGTCGCTCATCGCTAAGTATGCGACCCGAACCGACCGTTTTGCGAATAGAATAATAATTATAACTACGGAAGCGTGATTTTGATTTTCAATTAGCAAATAAGAATAGTATTTTGGATATTAATTAGTATGTAGCTATAATTCTACCGCCGAAGAAACAAAGATTTCTTTCTTTTACAAACATTTCTTCATCGACACATCTGTGTGGATCTAAACAAAAGATAAGAAAATTTTCCAACAACGGTCTCGACACTTGCTGACGATCACCTTTACCTTTTGGTTATAGATACATATGGTGTAAAAATTTTAGTTTGTATAAAATTAAATTTTAAACTCTAGAGCAAAACCGAAACATGACAATGATGACTAATTAATTTGTACTAAATTAATTAGTCATCATTGTCATGTGTATATTGTCATTGTCATGTGTTATAACGTGTGTACATCTAATAATTCATTAATTAAACCTAATTATATTAACTTGTGTATCATTTATGTCTCATAAAAAATTATCAATTTAAGTGAATTTAAATCACAAACTACGTCAGTAGAATTTCAGTAGTTTTTTCCAAAACGTTAGTAGATTTCAGTAGAAAAGTAAGTTACATCTAGTCAACATCAGTAGATTAGCGGTTTCTGAAAACGGTCACACTGAAAACAGGGTATAGTATACCTACTATTCTTAAATAGCTGTGCCGCGCGGTTACATTCGCGATAATTTGAAAAAAAAATGTACACAATTAAATTACTAAGTATAGCCTTGTATCCTTCACAGTAACAAGTAATATAATTAAAAGAAAACAAAAAACCCGCCTGCGTAAAAACGGAAAGAGCAAAGTCAACATTTTTTAAACTTTCTTATTGTATTTCTTTATTATTATTACGGTAATAATAATCATAATATACATTTTTGAAATCCTTGTATTGAGCCCTTTAATTTGATACCCATACTATAGTATTCTAAAAAAAAAATTATTTCTTCATTAACTACAATGGCTTCGCACAGCCGCCATGTTTGTTTTTTTTTAATATCACCTATCTAAGAACACTTGGGCTGCTAAGACGAATCTAACAATATCTCAATTATGCAAATCCGTTCAGCGGTTCTAGAGAAATCAGGTAATTAAGAATATTACATACATACATACATACATACAAGATACGCGCGAAAAACATAACCCTTCCTTGGCAGTCGGGTAAAAATACTATCCAATACAAAAAGAATAGGTATTTTAATTCGAACCATTATAGTTCTTGATTAGCGGGTTCAAATAAATAAAAAAAAAAGTATTCAGCTTTATAAAATTAGTATAAATTATAATAATATCATGTAGGCAAAGTCTCACCTTAATAATAAAATGAAGTATCTATTACTTATTGGTTGCTCATACTAGTCGCTGAAAATAAAAACAATATTTGTTTTATTGGTAAAAAAGGAAATGCCCATATAATATTATTATGTATCGCAAAGGTAAAAAACGATAAAAAGATTACTTGAACAGATTAGTATTTGAACTTCTTATTTATTTATATTCAAGGTAATTTTATGTGAAGACAATTTTATAACTTTAGACTTACAAAAGTAATGGCACTATATCTTCTTGCTTCATTTTGCCATAATATTTTGTTATACCGTCCACATGACCCATACCCACGACAGCCAGTACACGTGGACTTTGAACTACAAATATATTTTTTTTTGTTACGTACATTACACCAATGAAGTTGAAAACTTCAATGCTAGGTGCATTAGGATATAATTTACGATTTTATCTTCATCGACTGTTTTTTTTTTAACGTGTATGTAGTTTAGATTTAATTATAATATGTATGTAGTATTGTTAGCGTTGTTACACTGTCATTATAGTTATATTTATAAAGGTATATTGTATAATTTTTTTGTATTATTGAATAAAACAAAATACAAATTAAATTGACGACATTTATATCAATCTTGTGCTTTAATGGATATATTTGTTTTTCTGATACAACGCCACTCTACATCCCATCACTCTACATATCTCTCATTCACTCAAAAATCAAAACAAATTGACGCTTGCTATTCTTATCAGTACAGTAAATGTTAGTATAATATTATACCTATATATATCGCTTTCATAAACAGCTAAAACTGCTAAAAGCTTTGTTAATCGTCACTCTCAGCGTCACTAAGCATCAGTATCACAGCGAGTCAGTTCTATCACATGATTACACTCTCCATACTTATTCCATACTACGGGCCTTTTTATACAATACTAGCTGACCCAGCAAACGTTGTTTTGCCATATAAATTATTAACTCTCTAAATCCCCCCCCCCCTTGAACTTAGGGGTATGAAAAATAGATGTTGGCCTATTCTCAGACCTACCCGATATGAACAAAAAATGTCATCAAAATCGGTCAAGCCGTTTCGGAGGAGTATGGCAACGAAAACTGTGACACGAGAATTTTATATATTAGATTTTAAGTTTAAATATAGACGGCAATAATTGTTATCTTTTTTTAGAAAATTTACTTAAAACTACACTTAACTAGCGTCGCTTACGCAGCTTACGCTTACCAGTACGGACACATTCCTGCAAAGAAAACGCAAGGCACTTGTCGCGCTCGTCAACGAACACGTGAAAAATTTTTTTGAAAGCAGGCACGTCTCTTATAATCTCTTGAAACTGTTCCTGTACGTAATCTTTGTTTTTATACTTTTCCAATTGAGTTTTACTATAAAAAGTGATCTAAATGAGAATTTTTAATAGTCTGGTAGGTTACAAATAATACTAAAATAATTTAATAGTTAATTTTAAATATAAAATAAAAAAGACCTACTTTAGTGGCTTAGGATTTGCTGTTGTAAGGTGATAAATTACTTGTCCTACTTCTAGAACACTTAATGATTGAAAAGCTCTTGCGATTGTTATTTGTATCGGGCGATCTCCTAAAAATAGTTTGCAACCCGGTATTTTTTTCATCTAAAAAAAATTAGTCAAAGTAAAATTTGTGATTATTTAGTACCCGAAAATCATAACTTTTACCTCTTGATAAGCTCTTCGAAATTCTCCACCTGGCGCTACACCCAACTCCTTTGCTATATCTGCATACGACTTCAGCAACATAGCATGGAGCATTCCAGAAACAAATCCTTGTCCTTTTACTGCCTGCCTAAAGAAACTCTAGATTATTTGAATTTGTGTATTTCAAATGCCGTACCGGTGTGTTGAATAATTAAATTAGAAATAGGAAGGTAGTGTATAACAAATAACTCCGCCATTTTTGTTTTGGCTAACAAATGCAGACTAAATTCTCATACCGAGATATGAAAGGCTATAAGATCTATGAGAATTTGGTTTGCATTTGTCCACATTTTTATGGGGCTTATGAATTTTTTTTCACAGGGCCACTCCGGTAAATGTGAATCGTCCTTTACATTAATAATTTTAAAAAGCTAAGAACATGAAACAGAGTCTGATCGTATGCAAAATAAAAAGTTCTCTTTTACTTAATTTTTTTCGCGTCCAAATTTTTTGCATCTTCTAAAAATTTTTTGTCATCCAACTCCAATAAAGATACTCTTTGTCGACATAATTCTATGAGAATTGCATTTGGATTTAAAACCTTCACTATCTGTTAAAAAAAATTTATTTTGATATAATTTTATTCAGATACCTATGTACTGCTTAGTTACTTACAAAAATATTATTACAGGTACCAACTCATTTCTATTCATGCATTTTATAATTTTGTATAATCATAACAACAAAACCTTCTTTCTTATTGTCGATCACGATCACGATTCAGCCTGTAATATCCCACTGTTGGGCATAGGCCTCTTCCCCATGTAGGAGAAGGATCGGAGCTTAATCCACCACGCTGCTCCAATGCGGGTTGGCGGATATATTCCCTACTATGAGTAACGATCGCTATCAGGTGTACATGATAACAACCGGGACCGACGGCTTAACGTGCACTCCGAGGCACGGTGGGGACACCCACAAGGACTGCACAAACACCCAGACCACGGCAAACATCTGTATGGCCAATACAAATGTTGTCGTGTGCGGGGATCGAACCCGCAACCGCGCGCGCAACAGACAATCGCAATCCAGTGCTGTGACCGCTGCGCCAGCGCGGCGTCTTTCTTATTGTATTTTTTTATTTATTTATAAATATATCACTTTTGAACAGATAATTATTTTAACGAAGTGTCTCGATCTAGTCGTGTTATTTTAAAACGCTTTTAATGTCAATTAAAAGTCCATATCTAGAGAAAATTTAAGGTACCTGGGAGACATCTTCTACAGATTGCTTACTAAAATGGACAGTTCCGAGCAAAACAACCTTTGCTTCGTCATTATTTTGCAGTAAAGTTGCAGAAGACGGAAGATCAACAGCAACTACATTTGCAAGGCCTCTTTTAAGATTTGCCGCTAATATATCTAAAATTAAGTTACCATTTTGTATAATAATATTACGAGAATATCTAACAAATTTTACACTTAATGCGAACCATTATCAAATGCGTTTTTTCTAAATAAAACTGAGTTATAAATATTTTCTGACAGCAGAATATTTCTTAGCAAGCAACATGCTGAATTTCTCATTTTAATTATAAAATATATTGCACAAAAAATTTTGTTTCAAACATGGTTAACTTAGGTTTTGATCTAAATAGACATAATGCTTCATGTATCAAAATTATTACGCTTTTGTCAACTTATTTTTTTAATTTGCTTATTACCATCGTCCAGCCTTATTTAGTACTACGTTCAAATTAAATATTTTAGAAATTCTACTTATAAATCGTGTAAAATTCAATTGAATTGCATTTTCCAAATGCAACATACACGTTTTCTCCTTTTTAACTCTCAAAACGACATATTTTGTTTTATGTTATGATGTAGGTACCTACCTATATGGCTGTGTGGCTACGGCAGGAGGTAAATAATATAGCCACCCCATCTCTTCCCGTGGGTATCGTAAGAGGCGACTAAGCGATAACATATTATTTCCACTACCGCCTTGGAACTTATAAAGCCGACCGATGGCGGGATAACCAATTAACCATCCAACAATAAGCTTTGAAATACACAGGCCGAAGACGGGCAGCAGTGTCTTCGATGCGACAAAGCCAGCCCTTTTTTTTCCCGTGAGGAAATGCGTTACGCATACCCGGCCGCTGGGGAACGTCCGGGTTATGTGGGACTCCCGCTAGCAGTATACTCACTAAAATCACGCGGTACTCCGTCTCTCCGTCGCAGTGCTGAGCCACGGGAACGCGTGAGCTGCTCCGCAACTCCGCTGACGGCCGTCTGATGTGCAAACCCTGCTACGAGACTGCGGTCCTACGGGCCTTCAATGGACCTTTCTCTCTTTATGATACCGCCGATGCGCAGGAGTGCGTTGCGCATCACGGTCCGCTCGGGAACTCGATTAAATGGGCAACGGCGTCCCCACGTCGCCACCCCGAGATCCCCCGCTAAGGCGGGACGTTGCGGTCATCATTGTTGACCGCACGACGTCTTCGTCTCGGCCTTCGTCTGGGGTCGAGCGCCTCTCTCTCTCTTCGACGCTCGGCCTCTTCTTTGGTGGAGATCACGTTTTGCGCAAATGTCTCCACTGCGTTCCACGATGTTTCACTGCTCAGCATTGCGCAGATGATTGCTGGCAGTGAGAGGTCATGTCCAATGGTGGCCGTTAGGGCCGCACGTTGTCTAGTCCAGGAGGGACAGGCCATGATGGTATGCTCGGCCGTGTCCCTATCCGCGTCGCAATGGTGACATCGTGAGGTATCTTCTCGTCCCGCGATCTCACACAGGTACCGCCCAAAGCAGCCGTGCCCCGTCAGCACCTGTGTGAGGCGGAAGGAGAGCGCACCGCTCTTCCTATTCACCCACTCCTTTAGAACTGGGCGTATGGCCGTCAGCAACCTCACACTGACTTGAGGTTCTTTCAGCCTCTCCGCCCACAACTCTATAGCCCTCTCTCTTGCGGAGTTCCTCCACCGACGTACGACTTCCGGTAGAGGGTTGCTGCCCTCCGCGCGGATCGATGCGCACCGCCAGTAAACGTCGGCGAGAGACTGGGCGTCTAGGTCCCAGGGAACACTGCTCGCAAGCACGCAGGCCGCATCTTTAGAGATGGTGCGGTACCCGCGCACTGCCCTAATTGCCATAGTTCTCTGTAACCTTCCCATAACTAATTTGTTTTCTCGTGACAGATGTTTGGCCCATATTGGCGCTCCATACATTGCCATGGAGCGAATTACGCCCATGTATAGGTGACGGCAGCTGAGGCTCGGACCCCCCAGGTTTGGGAGGAGTAACGCCAGCGCTCCAGCCGCCTTCGTAATCTTCTCCGACAGACGCCGGAAGTGCTCCCGGAACGTCCATCTTCCATCAAGAACCAGGCCCAGGTATGTCATAGATGTTATGATATTTATCCTGGTCCCGTTGACCACAACTGCTAGGTCAGACGGCGGGCGGTTCCTAGGCCTGTGTAGACAGAGAGCCTCCGACTTTTCTAAGGCCACCGCGAGCCCCAATGTCTGGATCCGGCGAACCACTTGCGCGACTGCCGCCGTCGCGAGTATCGTGACGTCCCTGCATGTCTTTCCGCGGCTGACTACCAGGGTGTCATCTGCGTAGCCGATGACCTCTACGCCGCGGAGGTTTGCACCTCGGAGCACTGGGTCGAATCCGATGTTTCACAAGAGCGGACCAAGAGCCGACCCCTGTGGAACACCGCAGACCACTTCCTTTTCTTCCCAGCCTTCCTGCGTCGGGAATTGCACCGACCGTGCCGAGAGGTAGTCGCTGATGACGTTGCGTAGATACCTCGGCACGCAGTGGTGTACGTCTCAGTCCATCTTTGATGGTTTCCCATGGCAGCGAGTTAAAGGCGTTGGATATATCCAAAGACACAGCCAAAACTATGCCACCCTGGGACACCTCTTCGTCCGTGATCGACCGCAGGCGTTGTATCGCGTCTATGGTCGCTCGGCCAGGTTTGGTCCGAAGTGATCGAGATGTTGGGTGAGACGCGCTACGATGATCCGCTCCAGTATCTTGCAGACCTCGTCGAGCAACACGATAGGACGATACGCCGACGGTTGATCTTCTGGTCGCCCTTTCTTCCGCAGCAGGACCAGTTTGCCGAACTTCCATCGACGTGGTACTCGGCCCTAAACCAAACAGTTGGTCAAAGTAGCGAGCACGCATGGCTCCATGAATTCAATCGCCAGTACCCAGGCACGTCCCGGAACGCCGTCGAGGCCGGGGGCCGTGTTTTTCAGGCTCATTTTCTGAACTGCAACTTCTAGTTCAGAAGACGTGACTGGCGGTATGTCTTCTTCTTCAGAGCTCGATGTTTCCCTCTGTGCCATCGTTGGTGACCGCTCGGCCATGGACGGGAACAGGCTCGAGACGACGGTGTTGCGGAGCTCTGGTTGGAGATTCTGGGTGAGTGGTGGGGCGGGTGGGCGGAGCTTTTGCCTCACCCATTTATACGGGCTGCACCACGGGTCTCGTTCCAGGGTTTCCAGCCACTCCACCCAGGCTTCCATCTTCGCCTTTAGGATACCGTCACGTAGGGCGCGGCACGCTGTGCGGTAGCCATCGTAGATGGTGTCCTCCTCTGATTGATCCTTGTTGCGCCTTCTCCGATATCTCGTGTATCGACGCCGGGCTGCTACACAATCTTGGCGGAGTTGCCTTATTTCAGGACGCCACCAATATGTTTGGCGCCGAGGCTTGTATGGTCCTGCACGTGGCATCGAGGCGTCGCAGATGTTACGCATCGCCTCGTTCAACCACTCTGCGCACTCTTCCACCCCTGCTTCTGCGGGTAATGGGACCCAGGACGCAACGATTACCGCCTCCAGCAGTAACTCCTTATTCAGTTTCTTGAGGGACCACCTTGGGCCGCCGCCGCCAGATGTTATTGGGCGACCCATTTCTGACGTGTGAGCGAAGATGTCAAAACGTATGTATCGGTGGTCCGAGAGGGTTTCGATCTCCTCCAGGACCCGCCAGCCTGTGACTCGACGAGCGACAGATGGGCTGACTAGAGTCAAGTCCACTATCAACGACCACACCAGCCACGACAAAGCCAGCCCTGCAGTCACCAACCCGCCTGCCCAGCGTAGTGACTATGCAGGGCAATACACATATGAGTTCACGCCATTTTAGGCGCGAATTTATGGAGACCTATGTCCAGCAGTGGACTGCTATATGCTGAAGCGCGTATAATTTTTTAATAGGTGTACCGATTTTGATTATTTTTTTTAATCGAAAGCTGGTGCTTGTCATGTGGCTGTTTTTATCGAGATCTAACAGGTAACTACATATTTTTTTTTGCATTGGTAAAACTGATTTTTTGTAATATTTATTATTCGTACCTACCTGTTACCTAATGGGAATGACGAAAGATTTTGAAAACCTCTTTCATAATGTGGGTACACATTTACTATTTACGAAAATACCTATATTTCGGTAATAAACAATAAGTTTAAGGATGTTTAAAACTATTTTTCTAATATGTTTTCAATGAGAGCGGCAAAACGGCTGCAGGTGTCATGGCGTCGGCTTTGACGTCACAATATAAAGTGGGCCTTACTTTTAGCAACCCCACCCCAGCCTGCGAATTTGGGATATATATAAAAATAAAAATACACATAGATGTATTTTTAATAGCACTTCTCAGAAATGTTAATTATATAAATAACACCCCCGTAGTTTATGAATAAAAAATAGGTAAAGATCGCGCATCTTATACGGTCGATATCTCCTCGGATACCTAAAATTCGGTACTTCTTATAATCTATAAAAACTGCACCCTGCTTAAATCTAATTGCACCATCAATAAAAATACATGAAATGCAATATTAATTCCAAAAAGTTAATAAAACTCAATTTATCAATTGCCGAACTGCACAGCGTCCTCGCGCATGCGCGGCGCAGATATTCTAGGGCAGGGATGGCGAACCTTTTTTGATGTCCGTGCCACAAAGTCATAAAAATTATTTTTTAAATAGATAACGTGCCACAATAACTCACTTCTGAGCCACGTCTATAAGCTGTTTTCGAGGGTTGTTACGAATCGTCTCGCCAGAAGACTCGACGAATTCCAACCACCGGAGCAGGCTGGGTTTCGAAATGGCTACAGCACCGTAGACCACATCCATACTGTTCGGCAAATTATTCAAAAGACAGAAGAGTATAATCAGCCGCTGTGTATGGCATTTGTGGACTACGAGAAAGCCTTCGACTCTGTCGAGACCTGGGCTGTCCTGGACTCTCTGCAGAGATGTCATATCGGCTGGCGATATATCGAGGTAATGAGATGTATGTACGACGCGGCGACGATGACCGTTCGTATCCAAGAGCAGAAAACAAGACCCATTTTCCTCCAGCGTGGTGTAAGACAGGGAGATGTAATATCACCGAAAATGTTTACCACTGCGCTGGAGAAAGTCTTTAAGACCTTGGATTGGGGGGAACGAGGCATCAACGTCAACGGCGAATACATCTCTCGCCTTCGTTTTGCCGACGATATCGTTGTTTGTTGTTTGTTTTTAATCCTGATTGCTGTGTTTATGTTTTTTTATTTCTTGTTAATAATTAATGTAACTGGTGTAAACCGTTTTAATTATTATAAATAAATATAATAAATAATAAATCGTCATCTTTGCGGAGACGTTGGATGAGCTAGGCCAGATGCTGTCCGGCCTAAATGAGTGCTTTCGACGAGTCGGTCTCGGTATGAACTTAGACAAAACGAAAGTTATGTTTAACAACCAGGTCATACCGAGACCGGTATCGGTTGACGGTATCCTTCTGGAGGTTGTTCAGGAGCATGTCTACCTTGGCCACACCATTCAACTGGTCCGAAACAACTTCGAGAAGGAAGCTGATAGGAGGAATCGGTTGGGCTGGGCGGCGTTTGGCAGACTGCTTGCAGTCCACTGCTAGACATAGGCCTCCCCAAGTTTGCGCCAGACATTCCGGTTTTCCGCAATCCTCATCCAGCCTACACCGGCAATCTTACGAAGATCGTCGGTCCAACGGGCCGGAGGACGTCCCACACTGCATTTGCCAAGACGCGGTCTCCACTCCAGGACACGTCTGCTCCAACGGCCATCGGTCCTGCGCCACAGATGACCAGCCCACTGCCACTTTAACTTGCTAACTCTGTGGGCTATGTCGGTTACTTTCGTTCTCTCGCGGATAATCTTATTTCTAATCTTATCTTTGAGAGAAACCCCAAGCATAGCCCATTCCATTGCGCGTTGAGCGACTTTAAACTTGTGGACCAGCCCCTTCGTCAGTGTCCATGTCTCGGCTCCGTATGTCAACGCAGGCAGGACGCATTGCTCGAAAACCTTTGACGTATTATGTTATGTTGTGACGTCATGCGCTGTAATTTGTGTTTCAATCAAAATGGCCGATTGCAGTATTTTAATGTTTTATTATAACGAAAATCACAATAATCTTATTATTTTACATAAAACTAAACCAGTATTTTGAATTTTTTAAATATGAGTGTTCCCCTAAAATCATTAAATTGACGATTTTTTGATACTGTCGTCATGCCCATTGGTTATGTATGTCAATAAAAATAAATAAATAAATACATACTTTTTTGCGTTATCCTTAATAATGCGTATTTGATACACTGTTTTATCAACTAGAGTTAATGTGGCAAAGTGCGCCTACCGGGCAAGTGCACCTACCACAAATATCTCGAAAACTACCGATTGGATACTAGTAGTGACACTATATATCGATCCTACAAACTAAATCATAGTTCTTGGTGAAAGTCACAGATGGCTCTAGTCATGTGAGTTTGAGATACGCGCCATTTTATTTTCACTGATATTCAAAGTGGTGAGCAGAGATGACTATGGGTTGATCATCTTCGTAAATCTCAAGAAATCTAGTTTTTACCAACATACGAGTGAGGTAAATGCACAATTTAAATATTTTTCTTTAAGTTTCTGACTATATCTCACTCCTATCTAGTAAAATTTATATATTTTTTTGCAGTTAAATATTCTAACTTAAAATTTACATAGTTGGGGAAGTGCGCCATACTGACTTTTTATATGGCGCACTTCGCCGCAATCCAGAGGTTACAAACTTTTTAAAATGTGTCTTTGTTACAAGTCTTTATTTAACTTGCAATGTTTCTTTGCTTGTTTGTATGGTCGGGTCAAATCTTGCAAATTAATTTGAAAAAGAAATCTTGAATGAACACGTTGGTCCATTTATGGTCAATTTGGGTGAGAATGCTATTTTTATGCATGACAATGCCCGACCTCATACATATTGGATTGTGAGTGACTACCTTCAAGAGATGAACATTACTCGTATGGAGTGGCCAGCACGCAGCCCAGATGTCAATCCGATCGAGCATGTTTGGGACCAGCTAGGGAGATGCGTAAAAAAATTACGCTTCGTGAGCTCAAAATTGCTCTCACAGAGAAATGGGAGAATATTCCCCAAAATCGTACAAAAAACTTGGTGTACAGCATGCCAAACTGGGCAAACGCAGGAATGGAAGCACGAGGAGGCAATACGAAATATTAAAATTCGAGAAAATCGTAATGTTGTTCAAAAATGTCATGTTTCCCATTTTTGTTTTAAGGCGAGAAAATAAATATTACACTTAATAACTAATTTCAATGACTAACTTCTTATTTCAGTCCGTTTATAATACCAAATAAGTAGTTCCATTTACGATGGGAATACCATGGGGTATTCCCATCGTAAATAAAAGAAAAAATATACTTGACACTCGATTATCAATATTTAGAAAAAAGGTTCATAGCCTCTGACTTAAGATTGTATGGCGCATTTAGCCGAAATTTGGTTTTAAATGCATAGATTCTTCTAGAATGTGGCTATGAAAAAAAAATAAATATCATTCGTTTTGTTTCTTGTTTTCCTATAATAATATAAGGCTGTTTTTATTCTAATGCTATAATATTACGTTTTATTAATACAAGGCGCACTTACCCGATTTGCCGGCAAAGTGCGCCTGGTAAGACTGTTTTCAAATTTTTTGCTAAAATTCATTAATTTGCTGTCAGATTCTAATGACACGACATTGGTTGTTGTTGCAAAACATCACAGATCCATATGGTACCATGACTTAGTATCACTCGTGAACTTAAACACAAGAAATATTGCACCAAAATCAACTATGAAAAAAGTATGGCGCACTTTGCCCCACTGACTCTATAAGTTTTAAAAGCAAGTAATCTATACTAATATAATAAAGCTGAAGAGTTTGTTTGTTTGATTGTTTGTTTGTTTGTTTGTTTGTTTGAACGCGCTAATCTCAGGATCTACTGGTCCGATTTGAAAAATTCTTTCAGTGTTAGATAGCCCATTTATCGAGGAAGGCTATAGGCTATATATCATCACGCTAAGACCAATAGGAGCGGATTCCACGCCGACGAAGTCGCGCGCAGAAGCTAGTTTATTATATAAATCTGAGTACGAGTGGTACATTTCGTTATAATTTTGGTTATATTATGATCGGATCCATTTTACTAGTATTGTATTGGTTTAACAACTGATTTTTTTGCCATTTATATAATTATTATCTCTCGCTTCTGTCTACGTCTACTAAACTTCTTTATCGATTTAAAAATAAAGTTTACTTACGCACATAATCATTATTAACATTTAGGTACCTATATGGTAAATAAAAAAAAATATTTCCTTTTAAAGGTCTTTTAATGTTGGATCAACACAAGAACAAAAATAATTATTTTATTTGTAATAATAAACGTGCACATTTAAAGAAAATAAACAATCACATAAAATTACTTAATTATTTATATAAACGAATAGTTTCACGGGCTCAGGTTGATATTTAAATAAAGCCATTATGTACTATAAGAGTAAAATTATTAATATGGTTTATCATGATAAGAAATGCTCAAAGACTTTACGCTCGAAGTGATAGGTCTTATTACTGGCAAATCTGAACATAAGTGGCGCTGAAAGTTATAAATTATAATTATTTTAGTTTACAATTGTAATCATTTGTCATTTGCTTTTACATAAGTGAAGTCCACTGAAGAAAATTATTTTGATGATTTAAAAAATTTGTAAAGCCATTATGACTTCATCAATTGCACGTCAATAGCAGATTTCAATCATGTAACGCAACTGACGATCAATCCTCTGGAAGGACAATCGTAAGGATTTCTCAATAACTTTTTTATGGCTAACGCGGAAAACATAAATTTATTCAGACTGCTGGATATAAAGTTTGACGCGAATAATCTATTTTCATTTCTTAACATGTTAAAAAAGTTGAAACATTGCTTAGGCTATACAGGTTGTGATTCAGATTCGAATGTACTAAATTAAAAACATAAAATTCGCGAATAAATTTAAGGAAACACAATTCAAGAATAAGTCACGTTTTTAGGTTAAACCTTAAATAACTTTATTATTTATTTATAAAAATATACATTTTTCTAATCGATCCATATTTATCTCGTCTAAATCGACGAAGTCTTCGACTGTTTCGTGGCAAAAACCATTACCTTTACAGCCCTGAAAATTAAATATACTGTCACTTATTTTAAATTATTTTGTTATAATCTAACCGAATCTTTTAATAATGAAAACTTTTCCTCTATAATATCAACCTCGTTTGTATTTATTAGGTGATAATTTAAACCTTTACGTCGAATGTTGAATTTCTTTAATTTTTTTTTTCTACTCCTACAAAATTGCAAAAGTTGGAGTACTGGAGTTTCATCCGAACTAAATATATCCCAGCATTTCTTCCGAAACGTGCAATTCAATAAATATTTTCTTAACGTCGAGCTAAAGATGAGTTTTAACAATAAATTCAGTACAAGTAAACCATTTTATTAGCTACATAAGAGTCTAGTTTCTTTACTGAAGAAGCGCGGGGGGACAACAAGGTAGTCAATAAATAAAATTGATAAGTCTATTTTTATAAGTGTAGGAGCGCTTCATCGGGGTAGCCAGTATACATATGTCTAGTCTCATAAGTGTAGGAGCGCTTCATCGGGGTAGCCAGTATACAAATGTCTAGTTTCATAAGTGTAGGAGCGCTTCATCGGGGTAGCCAGTATACAAATGTCTAGTTTCATAAGTGTAGGAGCGCTTCATCGGGGTAGCCAGTATCATATGTCTAGTTTCATAAGTGTAGGAGCGCTTCATCGGGGTAGCCAGTATACATATGTCTAGTTTCATAAGTGTAGGAGCGCTTCATCGGGGTAGCCAGTATCATATGTCTAGTTTCATAAGTGTAGGAGCGCTTCATCGGGGTAGCCAGTATCATATGTCTAGTTCCCAGACGCAGTGCCCTCAGGGCAGCCAGCGGCGCGGCACGAGGCGCACGGCCAGCAGCAGCAGCGCGCCCGCGCACGCCGCGCGCACCGACACGCGCAGCACGCGCGTCGACAGCGACGGCGGCGGCACTCTGCAACAGTTATTGTTAACTTATGGGCCCCGTAAACGATCAAACTTGTTTGATCAATCTTCATGTTTTCCTATAACAAACACATCAAACAAGCCCGCACACGATCAAATAATTTGACAAACACTTTTGTCAAACAGAAATTTATATGAAGTTTGATCAAATATTTGATCGTCTACGGGGCCCTTTACAATTACATATTAAGGAATATGTATGTGGGAAACGGAACGTAAATGTGAGTGTTAGAGAGAGTATGTCAGGTATGAGTGAGCTAGATATAAAAAAAAAGTGTCGCAATACTGATGAGAGCAAGTTGTACGAGCGGTAAGCTAACGAGTAACGGTGTAATTTAAAAATTTAAATAAATTAGTAAAAATATTTCTGTGCTTCACTCTGAGCAATCATTCCCACAATAGTGCATTTGATATAGTGTGTTCAACGAACCGAGATACCAAACGTAAACAAACCAAATGCGAGGTCGTCATCCACCTATGCAGGATATTTGTAACCTTTTTTACTTACACAAATTTTTAAAATGTAAAATATATTTATTTTTTGATAATTACTTTTAAAAATATAATGAAATATAATAATGTATATAAGATTTGATACTTCTTAAATAATATAATTATCAAAATATGCATTTATTTTATACATTTTACAAAAAAAAATATATAGTAGGACTAGGCTTTATATATATATACTAGCTTCTGCGCGCGATTTCGTCGGCGTGGACTCCCCTCCTATTGGTCTTAGCGTGATGATATATAGCCTATAGCCTTCCTCGATAAATGGGCTATCTAACACTGAAAGAATTTTTCAAATCGGACCAGTAGATCCTGAGATTAGCGCGTTCAAACAAACAAACAATCAAACAAACAAACTCTTCAGCTTTATTATATTAGTATAGATATAGATATATATATATATATACAGGGTGTCCCGCGATAAAGTGCAACCCCGAATGGGGGTGAAACTAGACCATAAATTATCGACAAAAAACATAGAAAAAACTTTTTAAAAAAAAAATTTTCATTTCTTATTGACGAATTAAGATTTTTATATCTTACGTAGACTCTATGTACAAAAAATGATGATTTCTTCCAAAGTAGTGGGTCGATTACTTTAAAATAAAATAAAATATTACGCCACGTACTTGGCGGTAAGGACAAAATAACAATCAGCTCGCAAAAAAGTGGCATTATGACTTTATTTATGCTTCTTGTGAAAAAAAATCCATTTTTTATGACTGTTTTTTTCAATGATCTCTAACTTTCTCAGAATTATGCCCCCAATACCAGGAAATTTTATGATTTATTATTATTTCTTACCATATTGCCATTCAAATAAAAAAAAATTGACGCCCGTATCCCAAAAAACACGTACAAAAATCATCATTTTTTGTACAAAGGGGCTACGTAAGCTATATAAAAATCTTAATTCGTCAATAAAAAAAAATATAAATTTTTTTTTTAATTTTTTAAATTTTTTTCTGTTTTTTGTCGATAATTTATGGTCTAGTTTCACCCTCTTTCGGGGTTGCACTTTATCGCGGGACACCCTGTATATATATATAAATTTAAATTTACTCACATCATCAATGGGGCGATATCATCTGTTCCAATTTTTCCCCAATGTTCAACAATGCCGGCCACATGACCAATACCGACCACTCCAACTATTCTGCATGGTTCTCCATCTGCAAAATATTATCAACAAACATTAATATATTCACAATTATTAATAACATGAATATTATCAACAAACATTAACATTATTCATTCATTTTAATAGTAAAACAGAAATATTGTAGAGCAAAAACAATTTTGTTATAGAAGAGTCAGAGGCACACAGAAAATTTAGTTGATGCAACCATTAAAAAAATTTCAAACTTTTTAAAATATTCTTTACTTGAAAAAATGGCTCAAAATTTACATGCAGTAAAAAACCTGTATTTTGTTGTAGTTGTGGCTGTTTACTGGGTTGCCTACCTTGTACTGTGTATGTATGTATGTTAAACATATCAATATTTATTTTATTTATAAACTTACGTTGTTGCAAGGCGGCGACTTGTAGAGAGTGACACAGATACATATCCCTTTCCACAACGAACACACGTTTCAATGGTGGAAAGTCTTCTGCCATTTCTTCTAACATGTCTTCTAGCATCTTTTTCTGTTTACACCGTTCTACTTCTTCCAAGCTACATGACAAAATATAAGTTTTTATAATTTTATTGTTTACTGACGTTGTGATTTATATGTAAAATGAGATATTATTGTTGGTAATTTTGACTTCCTGATGTGTGAACCTAAAACCGCTTCAAAATGACCAAAAACAAACAGTAAATATCCTGTTTTACATATAAAACAAAATATAGTACTTTAGCGCAATGTAATATTCATTTAGTGATGACGTTGTTATTCATTCAGAGCAATCACTTTAATTTTTATTTGCCTCAACTATAGTATTCGAACTATAGTATAAATATAATAGTATTTTTCCATTTTTGTAAAACTTACGAAAGCACGATGATGAAAACTGACTTTTATTACTGGAAAAGTAAAACACCCTAAAGGTACTGGAGTACTACGAGTACATCTACAAAAAACTCCTAAAATAAGTTTCCCATCTCGTCCCAAGTCCCATTCCCTTGATAGTTAGATATTATTCGTATTAAAAATACTAGGACTAACTAAATAATTTATTAAACCGAGTAAAATATTTATAAATACATTTTTAGCATTTAAACCTTACCTGATACTCTTATTGGAGGTTAGCAAGTGCCAAATAAATCGTATAGTCTGTCCCCACGAGAGAGACGATATAGCCCTTTGGAGAGTGATGTTTATACTACGATCACCTAATTGAACTAGGCAATTAGGAATCTTCTTGGCCTGTTAAAAATTATTCAATAAATTTATTATAGTTTGTTTTTATTTAAAAAATTTCCTTCATAATTTTAAAAAGTTTTAAATGTAAATAAATTTGGAAAGATCGGATAAAAAATTGCTGAGCTGTTTGGTTAAATAATTACATTGGTTCTCAGTTTTTAAATAAGTACAATACAAAATTATTATATTTTGAAGTGTAGGTAGCATAGAATACTTACAATTAAATTATATTTTAAACTATAGAGTATTACATGTTGTTGTTAAAAAAAAAATTAATTAAAGAGAAAGAAGTATTACATCTCCAAAAATTGTTAAGATTTCCAAAGATCAAGAACCACAAAAAGTTTCAAATTTACGTAGGTCGAGTAAGATCGGACTAGCACCACGATAAAAAATAAACTTGCGATATTTTTGTAATTGCGTATTATTTTCTATATTTGGTTTCTTATTTTTACACCTCTCAATACAGTATATTTTTATAATATAAACATACAGATACAAGGCGTTTTGATAATTTTACAAGGTAGTCGGACTTTATACCATGCTTTGGTCTGTTCTTTCACTGAATTTTTTTACTTTTACCATAACTTTAAGCTCGTATAAAACAATATTTACTGCGTTAAAAGAAATAAGAAAAATACTAAAGATAAGAAAATATCTTTGTGAACAACAAAAAATTTACGTTTTTGGAATAACCGTCAAAATTGTCACACAAAAAAAAATTTCTAATACACTTGTAACTCATCGAAAAATAGTCCGATATTAGACGAACACGCCTTAATATATTATACATATAAACAAAGGAAAACAAAGCATATAACCTCAGCCATAGCTCGTCGAAATTCTCCTCCTGGTGCCATTCCGAGTTCCCTTGTAATGTGTGCGGACATATTTAGCAATAACATATACATCAGTCCATTAAAAACGCCGTTCTGTGCCATTGTTGCTCTACAAATAAAAAAAAATAATTTATCATAAGTCTACAAAAAAACAAAGTGTTAAGGAGTCATTCAAGTATTACGTAAACACCTAAGGGGTGGACGGGTGGTCGTCTTTGTTTTGCTTATTTCTGATGACATGGGGCCGGTGGGGTTTAGATGGTGGTTACGTTAGCAATATTTATTATTTTTAAATAGATTAAAATATGTATATATACCAATGTTTACGTAAGCATAGGGGGGAGGGGGTAGAGTTTTGCTGACTTTCGCTGACAAGGGAAAGGGCGTTAAAAATTACTAAAATTCTGCTTACGTAATACTTGAAGGACCCCTCTCATGAAAATTATGTTATTTTTTTTATGAAGCAGTCTATTGAGCTTCAAACTTAAACATAATTTTAAAATATACAACTATGAGATTAGCACAAGAACTGTAAAAATGTAAATTCAATACTTACAACATAATTATGAAAATATTTTTTTAAGTTATAAATAATACTCTGACTACTCAATCTATCCCATACACTTTAAAATGCTCATCATCATCATCATCATTTCAGCCTATCGCAGTCCACTGCTGGACATAGGCCTCCACAAGTTCGCGCCAATAATGACGTGAACTCATGTGTTTTACCCATAGTCACCACGCTGGGCAGGCGGGTTGGTGACCGCAGGGCTGGCTTTGTCGCACCAAAGACGCTGCTGCCCGTCTTCGGCCTGTGTACTTCAAAGCCAGCAGTTGGATGGTTATCCCGCCATCGGTCGGCTTTTTAAGTTCCAAGGTGGTAGTGAAACTATGTTATCCCTTAGTCGCCTCTTACGACACCCACGGGAAGAGAGGGGGAGGCTAAATTCTATGCCGTAGCCACACAGCAAAATGCTACTATCCTTTATTTTTATCATTATTTCTGTTTAAATATTCTATATAATATACTTATGTTGTAATGTATGTATCTTTATTTCTCTTACCTTAATTTTGCTATATTAATATTCTTAGCCTCCCTTAATATAACTTCTTCGTCAAGTAATAAAATATTTGTTCTTTGTTCGCACAATTCTACCATTACGATATGTGGACATACTTTCTGTATCACCTAAAAGAATCCAATAGTATGAGTTATATTCCTTTTTAAAATTATTTTACATACTGACAAAAAGGAAATAGAACAGTCTTAATTTATTAACAATAATACCTACTTATTGTACACAAAGGAAAATCAACATAAAAAATTGGAAATACATTGTATGTACACAACACAATATTATTGAAAGGCTTATTTCTGTAAAACTCTCTAATCTCTACCAGATAACCTTAGAGCCAATGAAATTATATATTGATGGTAAATACCACACTGTGTGAAAGTATCCAAGACAAATAACAATGTCGATCTAATTAACAATGTAGTTTGTTGTACAGAGACCTTGAACTTATAACTGTTATTCAGTAAATTAAACATTATAATAATTATGTATTAATCTATACTAATATAATAAAGCTGAAGAGTTTGTTTGTTTGATTGTTTGTTTGTTTGTTTGTTTGAACGCGCTAATCTCAGGATCTACTGGTCCGATTTGAAAAATTCTTTCAGTGTTAGATAGCCCATTTATCGAGGAAGGCTATAGGCTATATAACATCACGCTAAGAACAATAGGAGCGGTGTCCACGCCGACGAAGTCGCGCGCAGAAGCTAGTTTTATTATATAATGAAAGAACTATTTCAGACTTTATCGCGGTTTATTAGGTTTTTCAGATTCCCGACGTTGTCGGATACTTTAGGTACATGAACCATCACGAGAGGACTGGGGTGTCAGACATCTTAACGTTACAAATTTATTTGAAACTACCCTATGATACCACTACAGCCTATCACAGTCCACTGTTGGACATAGGCCTCCACAAGTTCGCGCCCGACATTATGACGTGAACTCATGTGTTTTGCCCATAGTCGCCACGCTGGGCAGGCGGGTTGGTGACCGCAGGGCTGGCGCCGTCGCACCGAAGACGCTGCTGCCCGTCTTTGGCCTGTGTATTTCAAAGCCAGCATGGATCCCGCCATCCGTCGGTTTTTTAAGTACATGATACATCAATATTTTAATTAGTCCTCTCTACACAGAAAGTCCTAAGTGAGTCTTTAATCTGTGGCATATTATGTTTGGTTGTTGAATTAATTATTTTAATAATGGGATCTCAAGTAGGTGGTAATGGCCAGTCATCTTCTCTATTGAAATTTGGATGTTTTTTTATTTCAATAGCCTCACATCCTTGGTTGGAATTGGTATTCTTTTACGAGGACGTACCGTAAGAGGAAACATCTTCGCCACACTATATAAGGCCGCAATCTATGAACATAGTCTAGACCAGTGGTCGGCAACCTTTTGGTAGGCAAGGGCCACGAGGTGGCCAAATAAACTAAAGGCGGGCCGCACTTATGATTTAAACCCTAGACTATACCTGATACGTACAATATAATTGGTCATATCCGATAGAAAAAATGAAAATGCTATTAAAATTTTTAAAACATATGGAATTTAATACGTACACGTAATACTTACATTATACAGGACAACAGCATTTTTGTTGTATGGAATTTTTTATGGATCTAGCTGCATTTTCTACCCTAATTCTAAATTTGTACTCAGATTTTTGCTAGCAGCTCTACATTTTGAGATATGAAGGGTAGCTATTTTTGTCAAAAAAACATGGTTTCCCGTCATATAACAATTTATTTAAACAACATTTTCTTTTATGTAACTTTCTTGAATAAGTTGGAGTTTTACAACTATTCTGGATAATCCAACAGTAGTCAGCCATCAAACTTTCACTCCAATAGCCCTGGTAGCGCTCCTCCATGAAGCGAGTATCCTGATGAAAGCGTTCTCCCTGCTTCTCGCTTAAATGTCCAAGATTTACAGAAAATCGATCAAGGTGGCTATAAATGAAATGCATCTTAATGCTCATGTTGTATCCAAGGTGCTGAACGTATAATGGTAACTGCTTGACGTGGTCAGGAAAGTCGACGGACTTCTTATTTCCCGAAAAGTTTTTTACAAGCCAAAAAAACTAATTCCAGGTATTTTTTCAGCAGTTGTCATACTTTCAGTAAAATTTACATCGTTTATTAATTTTCTAATTTGTGGTCCTTCGAAAATTCCAGCTTTAAAATTCTCAGCACTCAATTTTGGAAACGATCTGGATATACAGTGGCGTGTAAAAGTTTTGGGCCACCCTGTTTTTTCCATATAACTGACAAAATATTTTTTTCTTTCACTTGTTCTTTGTTCAAGTTGTTTGAGAGGACCATAATAAAGATTATAACGTTAATAATTATATAAAATATAATATTGTACAACGGTAAATGACTTTCAACAGTGTGCAAAAGTATTGGGCCACCGCAATTCACGAATTTGCCGGACCTTACTGCACAAGATTTTTTGATATTTTTTTCTCACTGGTTTCTAAAAACGCTATGCACAAGGAATATGTTAATAATTACTTTTATTTCTGCCTCAATGCCGAAAATTTTTAACAATAAAACTTGAAATATGAAAACATTAAGCTCTGTGAAATTTTGTTCAAACCACGTTCAAACTTTATTCAGAAAAAAATTTCACACGTTTTACACACTATATTGGGTATCCAGTGCTTGTTGTTTGTTTCCAATGGCCGTTGATAGTACTCCACGTAAGCATTTTTAACGAAGTCTGACACATTTAAACAGAATTTTTTGAATGTATATTTGCCACAAATGTAACAAAATCTATTTGGATTGTTTACACAGGTCTTTCTAGACGCATGTTGTGATTGATCTGCAATGTAATGACATTGCAGATCAATCACGTTCATTTGTAAATGACTCGGTACTTCCTGAATATCACAGGAAAAAGGGTTTGCAAAAATCTTCTTTGCTTGAAACTTTTCAAACTCACCAAATCTGTCGCTGAATGAAAAATGTCACATCATATATCTGCCAGTTTAGTTTTAATTCTACGTATTACGCGATCGCGGTTCGTTCATGCATTTATGTTGATATTTATAACTTATTTACAAAACATTCGCGGGCCGCAAGTAAGACCTCCGCGGGCCGCACGCGGCCCGCGGGCCGTGCGTTGCCGACCACTGGTCTAGACAAAGCTCATCATCATATTAGATTTGATAAACCACGGTTCCTCGTAAAAGAATACCGATTCCAGGAATTTTCATTTAATACTTACTTTTGCGACATCTTCTTGGGACTCTAAGCTGAAATGGGCTGTCCCTACTAAATAAACTTTGCCTCCATTTGGAGCATCTAAAACCGTAACGGTACTTGGCAACTCATCTCCTAATTGTTGATCTTCAGCATTCTCAACTGATTGTCTATCGTTTGCTTAAAAAATTATAACATTATAATTATAACATTAACAGTTTTAGTTACCAAAAATATATCAATTATATAAATGATACATTTCAAAGTTTACTTGAGTGTAATGGAATATAAGGTAAAATTAGATAAGGGCGTTCATAGGCGTTCAAGACTTCAAGTATTACTTAACGCAAATTTTGAAATTTTTTGACCCCCCCCCCGCCCCTCTCCCCCATGTAACACGCCGTAACGTTTTCCTGTACCCCCCCTAACCCATAAACGTTACGTAACACCCAACTGACCATTTTTACTCAAATATCACAACTATGTTGCGCAAACTAACCGGAAACGCCGGAAAGTCGTTAAATTACTTTTGTTATTGTTTTAATCGCGTTTGCGGTATTAATAAATAAATAAATAGATTTTAATACCCGTTTTTTTAATTACTTAAGTATATAAAAAAAAATGTTACGTAACGTGTTGTTCGACCCCCCCCCCCCTCCTGCTCCTGTAACGCATCGTAACGTTTTACAAGACCCCCCCCCTCCCCCAAATTAGCGTTACGTAATACTTGAACGCCCCCTGAGAAATATAGCCAAAAAGGTTCATAAAAAGAATATCACTATGTTTGCTCCAAAACGAAAAAAAAACCGACTTCAATTACATCGACAAGTAAAACAATGTAGAGAGATGAAAATATAGACAAATAAATACACATTATCAAAAATTACTCAAAAAGTAGTCATAAGATCTCGATCAAATTTAAATGAGATTACATGACAAGCACCACCTTTTGATAATAAAAAAATATCGACATCAGTCCACCCAGTAAAAAGTTATGGGGCTTTTTATACTTGAAAAAGGAATCACAGTCAAACTGAGAGCCTTGTCCTTATCTCAAGTCGGCTTTTTCCGTAGACAAATAGTCACTACCTTCGTCCCGTTAGTGAAAAATAGCAGAAGCATTTACTCATTACCAGGGCCGGATCTACCATATGGCTTTTTGGGCTTCAGCCCAGGGCCTCGTGGATTCAAGGCCCCCAGCTAAGTTAATTCAAAGTCAAAAATAGACAACAATGCGAAATAATCAATAATTTTATTAAATTCTTTATTCTTATATTACTTTAAACTGACAGTTAAAGTGTTCAGCTGCCATTACACATTCATCTCAATCGTGATCAAATTTTGTGGGCCCCTAATTAGTATTAGCCAGGTCCTCACGGTCCGGCTCTACTCATTACTCTACTATAAAATACAATAATTTTATATTAAAATACCTAAATCAATTAGAATATAATTTAAACTTACCTTCAATATTATTATTTGGAATAGAATCTGTTATAACACCTTCAGATAATGTTTCTTTTGTTGGATAAGGAGAGGAAGTAAAAAAGTTAGGCCTATCTGAAATAAAGTAATTTATGTATTAACAACTTAACAAAGCACTTATAATGAATAAATGTATATTATTTATACTTTTTTTAGCATTTTTCTTTTTCGCCATTTTTATTTCAACTATAGGCTATTAATTAAATTATAACAGTATGTCCCGAGGTTGTAATACAACTAAATCTAATACAACTTCAAAGAAACCATACAAATTAATGCTGGTAGCAGTAACCTTTCTAACTACATACTATTAACTAACTTCTGAAAATACACACATTCTCATTCACTATTAAACTAATAAACAAACAAGATTTAAAAGACAGTTTGGGTTTATTGTTTGTATATTAAACATTATATTTTATTTATTTATTGAGTTCATATTAAAAATGTGGTAAATTATTGTGTAAGTTTAAAAGAATTTTATTTTATTGTTTATTTACTGGATGACTAATGTAAGATACAGAAAATAAATTTCTGTAATGTCTTCTAATATAAAATACTATGAATATATCTAATTATTCTTATAATAATAGGTAATCACATCATGCTAACTAAGTGATTTGTTGCTCATATACTAATGAAACTAAAAATTTAAAAGAGAAACTAAACAATCAATATAAACATAAGACTAAAATATATTATTTTAATAGTTAGTTCAATTTATTTATGTCTACAATATTCTAAATTAAAAACTTGTGTAAAAAGTAATTATCTAAATACTTATGTTTCACTTTTTTGTAATATTTTATATGGTGTTGTGTTACTTATTTATTTATTTACACTTTATTGTACACCACAACTACATATTAAACATTAAACACATTTAAAGACATTTACAGACAGTGAAGTACAATGGGCGGACTTAAGGCTATTTAGCCATTTCTTCAAGACAACCCAACTACTAGACTACTACTTAATAATTAGTAAGTAAGTTTACCACTATCTGAAGTACTTTGATTCATGTTAGTGTGAGCATCACCACCTCCTTCTTCAGCCCTTAAAAAGAGTTGACATTCATTTACTATATCACATTTGACTGGTGGTTGCTTTGAAGGATTGTTTACAAGCAGCTGTTCCCTCTCTGCATTAGAATCCATTTCACAATTTTCACTGCAAAATATCAATGTATAATGATTAAATGTTCTAAATAAATCTTTCAGTTTTAATCCTATTATAATAGTAGAAAGTATACATTAATTTGTTATGTATTGAACGTTATAAATCATGGAAGATGTGCCTACGTGGTTCACATACGACAATAACAGTTTCTAGTACCTAATCGTAAAATACTAAAAGAGCTGTAATGAATCTAAAATATTTTTTGTCGTCTCTTTAATTTAAGTATCTTTTCGCATTGAAACGCCTGGTAAAGCAGATAATAAGTTAAAAATAAAAAAGTAAATAAAATACATGCGGCGTAAAAACGATTCATAGTGTTTAAAAAAATCTATCTGCCGGTATTTATTTATTTTATAAAAAAAATAACCATACCTATATGTCCATAAAATAATATTACGTCTGTAGTACTACAATTATATATTTAAATTTAAACATTTATATTAGAAAAAATGCAATTATTGTGGCTCGACATTCGTGTTTAACTTTTTTTAATGACATGTCAGCCATAGACTTAAGATATTATAGATATAAGCATAGAGAATAAGACTAGATATAAGATAAGACAGTCCATGTCATAGAGAATAGTAGGTAATATAATACCTATATAATGCGCTTATTACACCTTCATAAATTTAGTCACTGAATTCAGAAGGCCAGTTAGGACACTATTATAGTTAGAAGCTTCAAAAAAATACCCTAAAAATGTATCCCCTAAAACTTTCCCGCTATTTGCAAGATATTTTTTATTATTATTATAGTATAGTATAATAATAAGATATCCTACACACAGTCAGTCAGTATCATAAAAGTGCAGTAAGTTAACTGTAATAGTACTGATTTGAAGAAAATTGGTCTTTGAACTGTGATTTTAAATTATCTGAAAAACAATAATCAGAAACTGTAAAAAATTTAAAATTATCACACGTTTTAGTATACTTTTTCGAATGATAATTTAATTATGTAAGTACGTTCATTGTTTATAATTGAATATTTCAAATGTTTTATTTAACAATGACTACTTACAGATCTTGTTAGAATTTTTCTTTAGTAAAATAGAGTTTAATCAGTTTAATGTCCTATTACAATATTGAAAACGAATATTTATAAAATTATTTATATTTTTCGTAAAAATATATATTATCTAAAGATTATCTACCTTTGTTATGTACTCTTTGTTGGTTTTAGTGGCTAGTGGATTTTTAAGTGGTTTAGGTTTGTTCCAGTTAATGTTAAGCTTCGTAGCTTACCACTAAAAATGACCTAGTTTTTTTGGCGTCAAATACATCTACTAAGTTGGATAAATACAAAAGATACCAAGGAATTTTAGTTCGAAGTAATGCAATTCGAAGATGTAGTAGGAGAAAACAGATTTAAAGATTTAACCACATTTGCGATATCTCTATTAGTTTTACCGCTCTCTAACGCAGATGTAGTGCGATTATTTAGTATTATGAATGTGGTCAAGACGAAACAGAGAAATCAAATGAAAGATCTCCTTTCTGCATTTCTCACAATTCATGCAGGCTTAGCACGCGAAAGAAAATGTTGCAATATAATTATATAATAACCAATGCCGTAGTTCAAAAAATTGGCACTAAAGAATTTTATTCTATGAAAAGTGCAGATGAAGATGATTCCTCAGAAGACAATCTTCTTTAGTTAGGTAGTTATGTACTTATCTAATTGTTTCCTTTTTAACCGACTTCAAAGAAAGAGGAGGTTACTCGATTCAACTGTAAATAATATTATAATATTTTTTTTATGTAATAGTATGTTCGGGGATAACTTTGTCGTATATGAACCGATTTTGATTATTCTTTTTTTTATTGAAAAGGAGATATCCCTAGGGTGCTACCATGATAAGGAAACCAGGATCTGATGATGGAATCCCAGAGAAATCGAGGGGAACTTTCGAAAATCGTAGTGTCGACTATAGAGTTTTTTTTTTTTTTGTTGCCTTACGTTGCATTACTTGTCGATGTAATTAAAGTCGGGTTTTTTCGTTTGCTAGCAAACACAATTACTTTCCGTACTTACATTAATTGTTTCCTTTAGTACGTAACTTAAATAATTATTTTATTTCATGATAATAATTACCTCTTTGTTATTTTACTTTCAAATTATATTTAGATAGGTAGCCATTGTCTTTGGGTTTTCTAGTGGAGTTCTGGTGGTTTGAGAGGACGCTAAGTTTTAGTGGTTTTTTTGGTGGGTAAGTAACATGTTGGTAAAAATAAAGTTGGCAACACTGCCGATACGTGCTGTCAATGCTGTCATGTGCTGCTCGCTCTGTGGCCTCTGTGCTGTTACTAGGAATGTGACATTTATGTAAAAAAATCGATTAAATAAAAATCGATTTTTCTTGATAAAATATTAATCGATTTGTTGACGATTTTTATTAAAAAAATAATCGATTTTTTCGAAAAAATCGATTTTTCCTATTATTTAAAAATCTACGTGCTTTTCATATTCTAATAAAATTCATATTATCAATTTATCAGATTAAAAATCAAATAAAAAGTATTATTAAAAAAAATAACCAATTCAAAACTAAAAATCAAAGTGAAAGTTTCTTTAAACTTTCAAGGTAAGGAATAAGGAAACCAAATATCATTATTATTATTGATATATGTAAATATTATTATTGATACAAATTTTCAGTACAATTAAACGTTTTAATGTAATAAAAATAAAATAATGAGCATTCCAACAAAACGACAACCTTATTCTCTCAAAAACTAAAATAAAAATCAAATAAAAAAATTGCGTGTGTACAAAGTCCACATGTCTGAAGTGAAACTTCTTTGGAAAGCTAATTAAAAAAAAAACTAATCAAAAAACGAATTTAGAATACAAAAAAGTAGTTGAAAATAAAGAGACAAAAAGCTAACGTCACGCGGTCTCCCAGGCGGTCACCCATTCAAGTACTGAACGTCATGACACTGCCGCATTACCGGTAGCTCAAATTTTACCCCTCATGCGCCTAAGGAAGTTTCACTTCAAAAAAATTGTCATGAATATTTTAAGATAAAATAATTAAAACAAAACGATAATAAAATAAAATTGCGTGCGTACAAAGTACACATGTCAGAAGTGAAACTTCTTTGGCAAACTAATTAAAAAAAATTAGTTAAAAAAAAATAATTAAATACTAATTAAAAAGAAAACGAATGTAAAATACAAAAAAAAACTAGTTGAAAAAAAACAGGCGGTCACCCATTCAAGTACTGAACGTCATGACGCTTCCGCCTTACCGGTCGCTCAAATTTTACCCCTTATGCGCCTAAAGAAGTTTCACTTCAAAAACTAAACGACTACGCTGTGGTCAGTGTGGTCTCAATAACTAAAATATATGAAGTCGGTTAAAAACAAATCTTTCGTTAATCTTTCAGTTTTAACAATAATTTTTTTTTTTGTGTTTTACGGTTAGAAGACATTTTTATTGACTTTCACTACACTGAAAGTGCTGAAACTACTTTACACGTATAGGTACATACAAATTGGCGTCGTTTTAAGTAATAATGAATTTACTTTGAGTTACTGTTTATAAAAATCGATTTAAACGCGTAATTTATATAATCGATTTATTAAAAATCGATTAATATTAATACAAAAATAGGTTATAAAAATCGATTATTTTTTCACATCCCTAGCTGTTACATCACACTGCTGAATTCGGAATTTAAGATTCAATTTTCCGATTACTTTCCAGGTTTTCTACTGTGCTTCAATTTTTAAAACCAAACGCTATAAATATTTAAAATGAGTGCCTGGAGACAAGCAGGTCTTAAGTAAGTTAATAAACTTATTAAGATTTAATAACAATAGGATTTGTATCTAAAAATTCATCATTTTTAGTTACATAAACTACTCCAACATTGCTGCAAAGGTTTTGCGGCGAGCTTTAAAGCCTGAATTACGAACAGAAGCACTAAAAAGAGACGAGTCTCACATTCGTATAACACCATGGGCTAACGGCAAACCAGCACGTAAGTTGCTAATTGACTGACTAGTAATTTATAAATAGGGTTATAATTTTTAATTTATAATTATTATAATTTATGAATGAGGAAAATGTAGGAAAATTTGTTTTGAAAGTAGATTACATTTTAGCTTTAAATAACTCAGGATTAAGTAAAGAAAAATCTTATTTTAAAAAATAGGTAATTTTTTGTGATGATTTTGTGTCTCATTTTACTTTAAATTTTTCAGATGAAAAAGAATAAATAATTGTAAGTTTTAAGAACTACAGTATTAAACAATTTTGTGCTGTTTGCCTTATAGGTTTTTTTATATAACATTACCACTAACGTTAGTCAGCAACCAATATATTAGTATACTTGTTAAATTTGTTTTTGCAGTGTGTCCCTGCATCTAAATACTAAATATGATTAACAATATTCCTGTTCTGTGTGAAATATGTTTTATACTTAGTGCAACGTGTGATATTTTATTAACAAAATTTTTAGTTGTAACCTACGAGTAACACTAACACGTTTTTAATTTGTATCATTAAAATTATTACTCATTTTCAGATTTACAAAATAAAGCTGCCTAGTAGACAACTGTAATTTATGAACATCAATGAAGATCAATGCATGGATTATTTAATTGTACAATAGCCTCAATGTAATAAAAATCTGCTAAAAATTTATTGTTTATTTAAAGAATAATTAGAATTGTCAAAATCTCATCCTCTTTGAAGAGAAATTCATAAAAGCATATTTTTTGTTGGATATAATATTATCAAAAAGAATGTTTCAAAATCTATCTATACAGGGTTACTGGGAATTCGACGTATATCCGTCAGGAGCTGATTGGGGGGCCAAAATGCAACAAATTGAACCCCCCGTATGTATGGCCGAAAATCAATAGTTTTCGAGATATTATAATTTTAAGGATTTTTCAATATTTACCCAAAATTTCACATTTAATTCCAAATTACAAAAGGAATACTTATAATATGGGTACAATTAATTTTTTTTATTGTGGCTGGTACTTTTATTAAGATATTAGTATAATTAAAGTACTTATTTCACTAAATTAAGTTAAATTATGAGTGATTTAAGAATAATTTCCTACCAATATTTTTATTTATGCTCCAAAAAATGTTTTTTCCTTGAAAAAATTACTATGACATTAATCGTACAAATAATTAAATAAACTTGCCTATTCTCTAAGCTTTCCAAAAAGGTATAAAAGTCAATTTAAAGATACGAATTAGTGGCATGGCATGTGTTTAAATCCGCGCCGGGAGAGAAAGGTTAATTTGTATTTGCAATAAATAAAATGCTTTAAAAAATGTACGTCAATGTTTATTAAACTTTTTACACATCTTGCTCAAAATGAGCCCCTCTATTTCGAATGCATGTTCGAATCCTCTTCCTAAGTTCGGTTTTAGTAACTCTCGATGTAAACGTTGTTTTCATCTGTTGCGCCGCGTCTACTATTCGCTGTCGAAGTTCTACGACCGAATTTACTGGGGTCGCATAAACTAATTCCTTCATATGACCCCAGACGTAAAAATCTATCGGTGTGATATCGTGGCTTCGTGCTGGCCACGGAATTGGCACTCCTCTCCCAATCCATCGGTTTGGAAACCTCTCGTCAAGCCACTGCCGAACAGTAACCCGGTAATGTGCCGGGCAACCATCATGTTGAAATATGAGGTTGTTTTTTATTTCTTCAGGAACATTCTCCAATAAATCATCTATGTTGTTTCTTAAGAACTCCTCGTAATTTTCGCCGTTCAAGTTTTGAGGCAAGAAATAAGGGCCCAACAAATGGGTGCCCACGGCACCCATCCACACGTTCAAAGAATATCTAATTTGCGACCTAGTTTCTTTTAGTTTTTTTGGATTCCTGTTCGCTTTAGGTGCCCAAAAATGTAAATTATGGTAATTTGTAATACCGTCACGGTCAAACTTGGACTCGTCAGTCCAGAAGTTCACCGGGCTAACTAGTTCTCTAATATAAAACAGACAGTAATAAAAAAAATACGAGTATATTAAGTGAACATGTCTTTTAATCTTGTTGCTTTTACATATAAATTAGCTTTCTTGACTTCATCCATAATATTGACACCTAAAGGAGCTTTAGGATCAATGCTATCTAATGTTATATCGGGAAATTGGTATTGTGTCTTTAATTTTTCAATAGCATTCCAAGCTATCATTACTCCATTATCTGTGCATACTTTAGGAGGTGGCCTAAAAACATTACAATTCAATTGCACACCAACATTTTGTAAAGTTTTGAAAATAAAGTCATTACATGCAACACCACCAGATACTACAATATTCTTATTGTCTTCTTTCAGAAATTGGTTTTTAGTGCAAAATAATACAGCTCGTTGCACTCTATGTGCTATATGTTCTGCAATAATTGACTGAAAAGCAGCACAAAGGTCATTTACTTCTGGTATAATTTCATCTCCTACAGCATTATGCTCCTCTTCTTTTCTTAGAAGATGCCTGATAAGAGCTTCCTTAATACCACTGAAGCTAAAATTACAATCTCTACTTTTTACTAATGGGGTTGGAAAAGCAAATATTTCGGGATTTTTTGAACATTTTGCAGCTTCTTCAATTGCCTTTCCTCCGGCTAATTCAGAATAGGCTGGAATATTTCTTAGCTTCATTCTTCTTGCTGCTTTATCTAAAACTTCTCCTGGAGCATTGTCTAAGGTATTTCCCAACAAGAGGAAATTGTCAACATCTTTGACAACTGTAAGTAAACAATGTCCTCCAGATATCAATAGGGCCAAAAAGGGAAATTCTATATCATAAAACATTCGAGCCACTAATGCATGGGCTTCCATGTGATGTATTGGTATTATTGGTTTATTATAAGATTTTGCTAGGTATTTAGCATACTTCACACCTATTTGTAAGCTAATTAGTAACCCAGGCTTCGTTGTCACAGCAATTGCATCAATATTGCTTACATTAAGTTTAGATTCTTCCAAAGCTTGTTTTACTGCAAATTCTATATTGTCTCTATGCAAATCCCTTGCAACAAGAGGATTAATACCACCATATCTTAAATGTAAGATATTTTGTGAGAACAAAGACTCTCCTAAAACATTCCCCTTGCCATCAACAACAGCACAGCCTGTATCATCACACGATGTCTCTATTCCTAAAATAGTAACGCTGGGATCATAGCTTATATGTCTATAACAGTTTTTTAATTTCGAAAATCCTTTTAATGTGATGTTAACTCTTTTTGGACACCCAGTTAAAAGATACATCTTGAGTCAATCTCTTAATTAAAACGGTCTTAAATTGTTTAAATTCCACATACGATTAATTTCACAACAACAGTAACATTAAAAACACATTTAACTAATATAACAGAAATAGGTGGGTAATTTAATCCTTAATTGAATGATTTTTTTTAACCAAAACTGTTAAACATTATAATTGGCATTAACATTAATTATAAATGTATATTATATTGTAATGGGCATGACGAAAGATTTAGAAAACCTATTCCGTAATGTGGGTACACATTTACTATTTACGAAAATACCTATATTTCGGTAATAAACTTAAGTTTAAGGAAGTTTAAAACTATTTTTCTAATATGTTTTCAACGAGTGATACAAAACGGCTGCAGGTATCATGGCGTCGGCTCTGACGTCACGGTACAGTAGTTCGTTCCACCTACGACCCACAAGTGCCCACAACGCCATCGACAACGACCGCTGAAAACCGCTCAGTCGTCTATACACCGTCCAATCGTTTATTATCTTTTTGAACGCTCACGCCTATAAATTACAGGCTATTTTTCAACCATTTTCAACTTGTCTACTAGACTACTGAGCGGTTTTCAGCGGTCGTGGTCGATAGCGTTGTGGGCGTTATGTGGAACGCGTATTATAGCGTGACGTCATGAGCTGTAATTTGTGTTTCAATCAAAATGGCCGATTGCAGTATTTTAATGTTTTATTTTATTGAAAATCACGATAATCTTATTATTTTACATAAAACTAAACCAGTATTTTGATTTTTTTTAATATGAGTGTTCCCCTAAAATTATTAAATTGACGATTTTTTGATACCGTCGTCATGCCCATTGTTGTAATTTACAGTAAATATTTAAAATTAATCTTTGAGAAAAACTGGACAATATTTACAACGAATTTACAGACCAACCAGGTTTTAGTTAAATTTAGTTTAATTTTACAATTACATTATTACAATAAACAATTATAAAAAACATATAATCATTTTCTTGACATACTTGACATTGACATATTTGACAATGACACAAAAAGACAGTGTTCCCCACTCTTGAAAAAACTTGCCTAAAGCTTTTAACAAAAGTCCCTAAATTAAAAACAAAACCCCCTAAACCTAAAAGGACAATGCCTATTTGTTAGAGATGGGCGTAACGGCTACATTTTGATATTACGTTATAACGTTACGCTACTTTTAAATCACTTATTATTTTTTACGTGATAATATTTTTTTTTTTTAACCAACTGTGAAACCCTTGTGAGATCAAATTTTTTTTTGGGATTTTTTGACCTGGTAATTACAACCTTTAGGTCAACTCTTATTATTTGTGAGATCAAATGCATATTACATATAGGATACTTAAAATGAAAGACTATCTGTATACAAAATTTCATCAAAACGGTTACAGCCGTTTCTGAGATATCCAAAGTATAACAAAAAAAAAGGTGTGTGTGCGATTCACACACGATAGAAGTGAAACTTCTATGGCAAACTAATTAAAAAAAACTAATTTAAAATTAGCGGCTTGCAGCGCGGCTCGTCCTTCCCTGTCTTTTTGCCGTTGCATCCGGTTTGAAATCACAACGATTCTAAAGAAGTTTCACTTCAATAAATACAAGAATTACTCGTTTACAGATACAAGATAAAATAAACTTACCGCTATTTTCATTCCTGTTATTTTCTCTACTTATTTCTTCATCTACAATTAAATGCTTTCGTTTCATATTTTTTTTTAATTCGTTATAGTAGTTTTAAATGAAAGTATATTTTTACAATATTTACATAACATGTAGTATAGTATAATAAAAATAATAATAAGAACTAAAGTATTTTTAAAATGTATTTCAAAAGACATTGAAAGGAAAATAGTTCTTATTCAGTTACAATAGAATACAATTTGACATGGGACTAAGCTAAGATATTATACGCAACGTGAATGTTCTGGATATTCAAAGGAAAATAGTTCTTAGTCCGTTACAATAGAATACGATTTGACATGGGACTAACATATTATACGATGTTCTGGACATTAAAAGGAATTTTGTGACCATAGAGTACAATTTGGCTCTGTGTACATTTGAGGTAAACATAGATATAATAAACTTCCCTCAAAGGGAGGTAAAGTAGTAAAAATAAAAATATTCTTTCAAATCTTACCTGGGAAGCGTGATATTATATCACGCTTCCCAGGTAAAAAAAAATAATAGGTGATAAAATGATTTAAAAATAATAGGTGATTTTATCCGCTACCTAATATAACGAACACCTCTACTATTTGTGCCCGGTACGTGCTTTGACTAGTTTAGACAATTCATATATTTAAGTATCGTTTATTAATTGAAACTAGATTTTTAATAATATTCTAAAAGTGATCAAAGCCGTGGTTTATAATTTAATTTTAAAAAATATTTTAGTTGTATTCCGCGTTTGTCATGTCAAAATAGTTTAAATATAAATAGCAAGTCGTCATAGCAACCACACAAACAAACGCTTTTTTTAAATTAAAATATAAACCACGGCTTTGATTACTTTTAGACTATTATTAAAAATCTAGTTTTAATTAATAAAGAAAACTTTAATATGTCAATTTTCTGGTCGTGTTGGGGTTTATAATTTAATTAAAAAAAGCGTTTATTTCTATAGTTGCGTTTCCGACTTGGTATTTATATTTAATATGTTTTGACAGCACAAACCCGGAATACAAATAAAATATCTTTTTTAATAGTTTAAAATATTATTTATTAAACATTATACATATTTACAAATCACAACTTAAGAACTAAATATTTACAGATAGTTATGGTACAAATCATGTCCGCGTGGAATTGTGCCAAGAATGCTGGCAGCATTTCCCCGTTGAATCGCTATGCCGATTCTCTGGGCAAAAAATGCACCAGCCCTCTTGTCACCAGTGGAGGCAATAAGGCGAGGAGTTATCTCATTTAAGAATTTTTTTGCACTGCTACTCCAAGGTCCAAGTGTTTCGACTGCAAACGGCACAAAGATGTAATTTGGAATTAGTGACGAATATTTGTGCCGTTTAGTCGTTTCAGCTTTCTCCGCCGCGGCTCCCGCTTTTAAGGCTGTTTCCCTGACATGAGACGGAGCAAGTGTGTCAACGCAGGTTGCGTCCCACAAAAGCGCCCGTCCCCTTTCCCAGGGAACCAACGTCAATCCATCAGGTCTCTTGCCATCATCGCGACTAATTCCAGTAGGCTCGATAAGAGCAGGAACGTCGATGGTGGCAAGAGCCCTTTTTATGGTATCATTTAGGGAACCGTGGCGGGAAAACCTACCTGAACTCTTGTTGCAAGAAAGGCCGTGTAGTCCGAAAGAATCAACCTCCTTTCCGCACGGACATCTGTGTTCAAAGCACAGTGGAGTTCCCAACCGGAGACCGACAGCAATTCTAAAACTTTCATTGTCTAAAAGTGTCCCAAGGTTTTTTGACGGCATTGCATGTAACCAGTGACCTGACTCTTTATTTGATAAAGCTAGAAGCCTGGCACGGTTTTTGTCACTTGTAAGATTTAGCGTTAAATTTATATGACTTTTTTTAATTAAAGTATAAACTACGGTTTTAATCACTTTTAGAATATTATTAAAAATCTATTTTCGATTAATAAAGGATACTTAAATATATGAATTGTCTGAACACGTACCCGGGCACGGCTTCATAGAAAACAGGCATTGTCCTTTAAATAATTTAATAATCAATCAGATTATATATTTTTATTAGTTTTAATTTTCAAAGGGTTTTAAAATAGAAAATAAATCATTTTGATCTTTTTTTATACTATGCTTTACTACATTTTTTAACGTTATTTTAAAAATTGACGATTGAGGAATTGAATACTTTATTAGTTTTCTATATTAAAATATATTAGGTTCTGACGAATTAAAAATTCGCAAAAAAGAATACCGTAAAAAAAATGTATCCTCTATTTAGTGGCTTTCAGTTGTGCCAGTGGAACACGGTTGATTCCGCCAATGTCACGTAGAGTGGAGAACACACGAAGGAGATTGGTTGGTCGGTGCGGTTGAGATAACAGTCTCAATTTAATTTTGGAAACAGGCTAAATAGTCAGACTTTCTTTGTTATACCTTAAAATAAAACAACACAAACATTTAATGTTAATCTAAGACTACAGCTGTTAGTAACCTAATATGTTTTCATTTCAATGTGCACGTCAAAACGGCAACAGATGTCATGACTCATGGCGTCGGCTCTGACCAAGCTCTGACGTCATGGCATGACACACTTCGGACGCGTTCAACCTAAGACCAGCATGAAATTAAAATTATAAATAATGGAGATAGAGTTCCAGGAGATGCAAGTTTTTTTTATTGGAAATTTCCTCCTCTTTCAGAATCTAATTTTGAAATTTCTTTAATATTAATAGTTTATGAAATATTGGCAAAAAACGGAAGGCCATTTTTTCCTTTTTTTAATTGTTTATAACTTTTGCAATTTTTGATGTGCAAAACACACTTATAGAACATTTTTCTAGGCGAATCCGAATCCAATGAGCTATTACACATAATTTTATGAGCAGTATCTCTATTTTCGACCTTTTTCCTCTGTCCTTTGTAATTTATGTTTTAATTAAAATGGCCGATTGCAGGATTTTAATGTTTTATTTTATTGAAAATCACAATAATCTTATTATTTTACATAAAACTAAACCAGTATTTTGAATTTTCTTTAATATGAGTGTTCCCCTGAAATCATTAAATTGACGATTTTTTGATACTGTCGTCATGCCCATTATAAATTTATAGTTTTTGATAATTTAGTTTTATTTAATCGACTGTGCGTTAAAATTTATTTATTTTGCCTGATAAAGTCTATAAACAACACTTTTCTATATTCTCATACAAAAGATTCGTAATAATACTTAAAAGTCAATTTAAACTTTAATATCAATCGACTGTTAGGCGGTACGAAGTTCGTCGGGTCAGCTAGTTCTATATAAAAATTGCACCTTGTATGGCAAAATAGTTTTGAAGTGAAACTTCTTTAGAATCGTTGTGATTTCAAACCGGAAGGCAACGACAGGGACATTACTGCACGCCGCTAATTTTAAATTAGTTTTTTTTAATTAGTTTGCCAAAGAAGTTTCACTTCTATCGCGAGTGAATCGCACACACACCTTTTTTATGTTCTCTTGAAAAACAATTTAATATTTCTTATTGTTAGTGTTTCATTTTCAATACTCAAAAATTAATGAGGGGTTCAATGATAAAATATTATGCTTAGTGTATTACCCTTCTCTTGAAAGTAAATTTTATTTTTGCTAGCAGTTGTTACATTTTATGATACATAAAAATTATAATTTTATTAAAGACTAAATTTCTAAATGAACAACCATATTAAAGCAAACACGACATCCAGAGTTATTCTGTTAACGTAACAATATAAGAAAACTTGATCATATAATAGCAAATACTCAGAAGAAAATATAAAGTACCTATAAAATTGAAAAAAGATTATAAAAAATTTAAATTTTGAAGTGCCAAACAGTAACATACTAAGAATAAAATAATATCAAGATCAATGGGCGGAAATTTAATTAAGCTAGTTTTAAACATAGTTCCAAATTAAATGCGTAAAATTTACTAGAATATTCAGCAATGGAACTTAATTCATAAAATTAACTATATTTCACGAACCAATACGGTCTTAAGCCTGTTTTACGCCGAGGCAACAATGTGCGTCATTGTGGCATGCGGCATTGACGCATGAAAAATGTCGCACGTTGAGCCTGTTTTACGCCGAGGCAACAACGTGCGTCATTGTGGCATGCGGCATTGACGCATGAAAAATGTCGCACGTTGTGGCAAGAACCTTGCGGCACGGCAACACCTTGCGTCATGTGGCAGAGTGTCGCAGCTTGTATCCGATCACGATGGATTCCGTGCGACAATTTTTGATGCGTCAAGCCAGTTTCTAGGTTATGTTTTGATTGTACTTATTTATTTTATTTACAAAATGAGATAAATCGGACATGGAGTGGTGTAATGATAATTATATTTGTTAGCAAACGAAAAAAACCGACTTAGATCACATCGACAAGTAATACAATGTACCTACGTAGACGAAAAAAATTAACAAACTCACTAATCGTCTGGTATCTCTAGAAATTGTACCCTTACTACAGAAAACCTAAAAAAGAAATATATAAAATCTACTTTTTTTGTTTTTTTTGTCTGAAGAAATTCTAACCTATCTCTATCAATCAAGTAGGCAGACTAAAATTTGACAGCACGACGCTTAAAAACTGTTGCCTTGGCATAAAATACGCTGTCGCATGCCACATATGCCGCAATTTGTCGCATGCCACAAGATGGCGCACGCCACAATATGTCGCATGCGACAATGCCGCACGTTGTCGCCTTGGTGTAAATCAGGCTTTGTGGCAAGAACCTTGCGGCACGGCAACACCTTGCGTCATGTGGCAGAGTGTCGCAGCTTGTATCCGATCACGATGGATTCCGTGCGACAATTTTTGATGCGTCAAGCCAGTTTCTAGGTTATGTTTTGATTTTACTTATTTATATTATTTACAAAATGAGATAAATATGTAGGAATCAGAAGTGAGGAGAGGATGACGGATGGCCAGAATGGTTAATTAACAATGTAATTTAACACGAGATAGTTACTTCCCAGATAGCATGTAAACTTGGGGCAAGTTTGATATTCTTTGATTTTAAATTGCTGCGTCAAATATGACGAGGCAAGTTTGTGACAATATAGCTACAATATTGTTAAGTTAAATGTGAAGTTTCAAGTTTGCGACAATATTGCTGGAATATTGTTATGACAAAGATGATGTTTCAAGTTTGTAACAATATTGCTGGAATATTGTTATGACAAAGATGATGTTTCAAGTTTCAATCTAGAGAATCCTGAATCGCGCTATCAATGTTTTTAAGCTCACTTAGTATATATACAGTTATCAGGAGAGTCTAGTAGGGAGTACGTTTCTACACAGTGGAGCTGCAATCGTCGCGGAGGGCTGTTCTATATTGCGCACGTGCATCAATCACTGATAATAATAACTACTAGTAATAATAAATAATAGAAAGTAGGTACTTATAAGCGATAAACGCTTTTTTTATCAAGTTTGAATTTCCTTTGAAAAAACAAACTTCATGCAAGTTTGTCACCGTGAAACTAGCAAGTTTGATTTAAACTTGCTGCAAGTTTATAAAGTTGCCATGGCAAACTTGAAGCAAGCCTTCATTTTTGATGTATCAAACTTGTTGCAAGTCTGAAACAAGTTTATTTTGTTATCTGGGTTAGTATTCAATGTACTCACCGAGCGGGCGCCGGATCTATCGCGTGGCAGAGGGACAGCTCAGAGTCAGTGCCTGGGACTTGCGACCCAAGTGTAGGGTTAAGGAGGGCCCTCCAAAGATACGTATCAAACGCTCCCCATCCACTGCTCGAGCTGCCCACGCTGTCTAACTAAATAAGTAACAATTAATTCGTGTACACAAACTAACTATTAGAAGAGTCGAGGTTAAGCTACTAGCAGGATACACAAGTGCACCGCACCACGCCAGAGCCAAGAATGCCTTAGCCGACGACAGAATGACTCGAATAATCACAGGTACTGACATACACGTCAGAACGACTCGAATAATAGAATGATTGAGGGTAGGTGAATATCAACAACAGCGTAGGTAGCCTACAAATAGGACATGGAGTGGTGTAATGATAATTATATTTGTTAGCAAACGAAAAAAACCGACTTAGATCACATCGACAAGTAATACAATGTACCTACGTAGACGAAAAAAATTAACAAACTCACTAATCGTCTGGTATCTCTAGAAATTTTACCCTTACTACAGAAAATCTAAAAAAGAAATATATAAAATCTACTTTTTTTGTTTTTTTGTCTGAAGAAATTCTAACCTATCTCTATCAATCAAGTAGGCAGACTAAAATTTGACAGCACGACGCTTAAAAACTGTTGCCTTGGCATAAAATACGCTGTCGCATGCCACATATGCCGCAATTTGTCGCATGCCACAAGATGGCGCACGCCACAATATGTCGAATGCGACAATGCCGCACGTTGTTGCCTTGGTGTAAATCAGGCTTTAGATTACAAATCTAATCTGTCTCGTCTCTTTCATAAATTGTAGCGTAATAATTTTGTTACCTATAAAGTTAACGATAGCAATTAACGGTACATAACGGTATAGATAAGTAACGTTAAATATATAACGTTTATGAGTTACTCGTAATACCGGTGAAAAATATAACAGTAAAATTGCTCCAAAATAACGTTATTTAAGGTATCGTTACACCATAAATAACGTTATCTCTGCCGAGATAAGTTAAAGTTGCCGAATTTTTAACGGTGTTCCATTCCCTGGTATAAACTATACTAGCCTCCTTTGTTATTTAAAAAAAGTCAGTCATCGATTGAGAATCGATTCCAATGGACTCGAGACAGGTTCAAGTCGATTCTAAAAAGTCGATTATTTTCATGAAAAGATCGATTCTCGACTAAAGTCAGACTGTCAGAGTCGAGTGTCGACTTGTCCATCCCTACATTATATTTTCTGAATTTTCTCAGTTTCTTTGCTTTCCAAGTACCTACCAATACCGTCATATATAATACACTATTATATAGGTAAATACCGTATTGCCGTATAGTTTAATCATTTTTCAGTTATATTACTATTCTCTATGAGTTTAATTCACAAATGTTGGAAGATAGCGGTTAAAATCTTCGTATTTATGTGAAATATGTGTGAGATTATCAACGATTAAAATATTTTTTAAATTAATAAGAGTGTGTACCAACAACGTTAACCTTTAAAAACTATCTATCTGCAATATTATGAACAGTAGAAAACATATATATTTTTTATTTAATATGCTCTAAATGTAATTAAGTATACTACGTAAAAATCATTCAACAACTTTATTCGAGATATATTTTCATTTAATAATTAATTTAACCTAAACGCGTGCGTCTATGTATAAATATTAGCGACTGAAAAAAACGCGATATGTAGAGAAACTATTATTTCTGTATTAAAAGTTGACTATTACCACTAACTCTATGATTCAAACTTTAATATCAATTATAAATAAAAAAATAAATAAAATTATTGAGTATTCCTATGAACGAAACATTTTTTTGTTACAGATTTTATGAGCAAGTATAGTAGCTGACAAATGCAAGATGCTTTATTTAAATGTATTTAAGCAATCCACTATTGTTCACTTATGTTTTGCTATATCATACTTTACATCAGGCTTGATATTAAGTATTATTCAAGCCATTTTGTTCTTTAGCCTGAAACAGTTTAACAAAACTCTGTACAGGAAAATTAACTATTATCTTTCGTACTCATTTTACTGTCGTAAGTACCATTTTTATATATATTTAATGCAATCAAAAGAAAAATGATAAGAAAGAACTTGTTTCTAATGTAGAAAAATGATACATTTAAAACAACGAGTGTGCTAGACCACACGACTGAAGTAAAACTTTTTTAGCACCGTCTGACATATCTCCCTCTCAATCTCCGTTCGCCTCGCCCGATCACACTTTTCGTAACACTCGCCACGCATTTACCAGTTTACTCCCCCAAGTCAAGCGTGTGTGAAGAAGTTTTACTTTAAAATTTTTACTGTTTATTTAGATTTTGAATCATGCTTAACTATTTATTTTATTGTAGAATTAGTGTTCATGTCAGAATGGTGGTCAGGTACAAAGTTGTCACTGTACATCAAGAAAGACGAATATGACAAATATTATGGTAAAGAGCATGGGTATCTTATCATGAATCACAGCTATGAAGTGGACTGGCTCATGGGATGGCACTTCTGTGATGGGGTTGAAGTTTTAGGTGTAAGTATTTTTGTTTTATTAACTATAAATTTATTAATATATAATGATTAAGTAGATAATGGCTGAATTAAATATAATGATAGATGAGTGCATAAATAATATAGACCAAACCACCTGGTAAAATACATGCAAGTACGTTGAAAAAATTGAAAAAGAATACATGAAATATTTCGACTATGAATTCCAGTTAATTATAATGTCGACTAGTACGCGTTGGCGTAAAGGTCACAGCACTGGTTTGTGGCTGTCGCGCTGACGGTTGCGGGTTCAAACCCTGCATATGACAAACATTTGTATTGGCCATACAGATGTTTGCCGTGGTCTGGATGTTTGTGCAGTCCTTGTGGGTCTCCCCATCGTGCCTCGGAGAGCACGTTAAGCTGTCGGTCCCGGTTGTTATTATGTACACCTGATAGCGATCCTTACTCATAGTAGGGAATATTTTGCACTGAAGCATACAACTAAGGGTGCCGCGCGCTCGTAGATAGCTAGATCTATACATTTAAAACATGCATTAAGTTGCTTACTTTAGAAACCGACAGACAGTGGCTAAACACGGACAAAGTTTTAAAACAATCAAAAAAACAAATCCTCCAGCTGTAACATGTAACATATTGTATATCACTTCATGAGATAAAATAGTAATATACGGTAGAGCAATGTCAGTAAATTGTGTCGGTAAGGAGTTGATTGATGCAGTGTTGCTTATTCAGGTCAATGTCCTTTGATAACTACTCTAGCAATGGTTTCTATTATTCCAGACAATATATCAACGTATTGGCCAAGCTATTTTAAACTTATTGTTGTTTTATTACTACATAATAATTCTACATCTACACTACATTATCAATGTTTGTTATGAAAAATATAAAACAATGCATATAGCAAAATACAATCATAAATTTCTATTGCCACTTACATAAAATATACTTCTTAAGCAGGCTTTACACGCAACGATAAGTTGTAGCAATTTATCATAACAATCAGATTGTTACAATTTATCGTTGTGTGTAAACGGGAGATTGTAGAGATTTATTGGGATTGGAGTTGGAGTGAACAGTGCTCTACTTTTTCGATTTGTTGGAGTGATAAATTGTTCAATAAATTGTTACAATTTATTGTAGCGTGTAATGCCCCCATTACATAAAATATGAACAGAACATTAAAAACTGGTTGATAAACAATTTGAATTAAGTAGTAGAGTGGCACTATAATAACAAAGTTCTTATCCAATATGGTACCCTAGTATATTTACAAAGACCCCAGTTATATTATTAAAATTATAAACATTAAAAAAGTTACACAGCTACTAAGTAACAATGTGTTCACATGTTGCAACATTTTTAGCATTAATCTTTTACCTATAGATAATTATATTTTATGTACTTCTTCCAAGAATAAAATTAATATTATCAATGTTTAAAAAAATTTTTAGTGTGACTTTGAGTCTTGTTAAATCACCAGGATGTCATGCGTTAAACATTTGACTCATAGATAAATCTGTGGAAAATTTATATATGTATGTATAATATATCAGATTTATGAATTATTTTTAATATAATCGAAGAGGAATCTTATCTCATAATGAAAGTGATTACTTAAATCAACTGTTTGTGATAGTTTACACGCATGTCAGCTGACCGTAACATGGTGGATTATACGTCAGCTGGCTGCTTGAACTTGAAAAAAAATTTTTTTTTCAGTGATTTCCTCTCAACTAATAATTAGTCAGCTGACGTTATTTTTTCCTTTATTGCAGTTAAAAATATTTTTATTAAGTTACTAATATTATTATATTTTTGGGGAAAAATAAAAATATACTCTTATTTTTGTAAGTTTTGTCAAGAATAGAACTTCCTAATATGTAACTTATATTTCCTAATTATTTTATGTGATAAATTTCTCAGAAATTGTACTAAGTAGTAACACTCCGCGGTTTTTTTCTTTATTGGGCAAAAACTTTGAATTTGAACAATAAAGACTAAAAAATAAAATTAAGTGCGCCTAGAAGATGACTAGATATCTACAAAAATAAATAAAATTGGAGTGTCTGTTTGTAATATTAAAATAACCGCTTTTTACTAAATGCATATGGATGTATACACGGTGTGTACTGTGTACGTATATACCAAAATAACATTTTTTTACAATTTTTGTCAGTCTGCCTGTTTGTCCCGACTAATCTCTGAAACGGCTGGACCGATTTTGACGGGACTTTCACTGGCAGATACCTGATGTAGTATGAAGTATCTTAGGCTACTTTTATTTTGGAAATTTATTTATTTTGTAACTCTGCGAACTGAACAATAACTTTTTTGTTAAATTCCACGCGGACGATGTCGTGGGCACAGCTAGTATGGAATAAAGATTGTTGATACAGAAATGTTTGAAAAACATTTAAAATTGAGTGATCAGTGTTCATTTTTCCTAAACTAAGTAATATTTTTTTCCAGAACTGTAAAGCGTATGCGAAAAAATCTATTCAATACCTACCGCCTATCGGTTGGATTTGGAAATTTTCCGAATTCGTGTTCCTGGAAAGGTCATTCGATAAAGATAAGGAAATAATTAAAACGCAAATATCAGAAATCTGTGACTATCCAGATCCAGTATGGGTAAGTTATATCATACATACAATATTTGATTTGAATAAGTAGTAAGTGAAAAATTTTTGAATGATTCCAATTTTAATTTGACGAAGAAATTGGTAATGATAAAATTTAATTTACTGGTGATTCGTAATCTTTTTTAAAGCGTCAGAGATAATAGGACTAAATTACTGTGACTAATAAAATTGTTTAGGTACTAAAACCGTTTTAGTCAATTTTTAGAGCGAATTTTTCAGTTAAGGATTCAACTGAAAATTAACACAATTATATTGTCTCTTAAAGACACATTCTTACTTTAGCAACTCATCTTTATTAACATATCTTATAAATACATAATGGTGTTCACATTAGTATACACTATACATTACATTTTAGAATAGTAGGTACCTATAAGAGATATGAGAGACAAATAACTTAATTCAAACGCTCAGCTTGTCATATAGACCTTACCTTACCTGTACCTAATATTTAAATAAGCCAAATATAAAAATTGTTTTTCCTCTAGGGCAGTGGTCGGCAACCTTTTGGTAGGCAAGGGCCACGAGGTGGCCAAATAAACTAAAGGCGGGCCGCACTTATGATTTAAACCCTAGACTCTACCTGATACCTACATATAATTGGTCATATCCCATATAAAAAATGAAAATGCTATTAAAATTTTTAAAACATATGGAATTTAATACGTACACGTAATACTTACATTATACAGCACAACAGCATTTTTGTTGTATGGATTTTTTTTATGGATCTAGGTGCATTTTCTACCCTAATTCTAAATTTGTACTCAGATTTTTCTAGCATCTCTACATTTTGAGATATGAAGGGTAGCTATTTTTGTCAAAAAAACATGGTTTCCCGTCATATAACAATTTATTTAAACAACATTTTCTTTTATGTAACTTTCTTGAATAAGTTGGAGTTTTACTACTATTCTGGATAATCCAACAGTAGTCAGCCATCATACTTTCACTCCAATAGCCCTGGTAGCGCTCCTCCATGAAGCGAATATCCTGATGAAAGGGTTCTCCCTGCTTCTCGCTTAAGTGTCCAAGATTTACAGAAAATCGATCAAGGTGGCTATAAATGAAATGCATCTTAATGCTCATGTTGTATCCAAGGTGCTGAACGTATAATGGTAACTGCTTGACGTGGTCAGGAAAGTCGACGGACTTCTTATTTCCCGAAAAGTTTTTTACAAGCCAAAAAAACTAATTCCAGGTATTTTTTCAGCAATTGTCATACTTTCAGTAAAATTTACATCGTTTATTAATTTTCTAATTTGTGGTCCTTCGAAAATTCCAGCTTTCAAATTCTCAGCACTCAATTTTGGAAACGATCTGGATATACAGTGGCGTGCAAAAGTTTTAGGCCAGCCTGTTTTTTCCATATAACTGACAAAATTTGTGTGTTTCACCATTATTATGGGAATGAGAGTAAATATATTTGTTTTCAAACATGCATGTTTATAGAATAGCGTGTTTTAAAATTTATGAAAAATAAAATGTCCAAAAATCTTGCGTAGTAAGGTCCGGCAAACTCGTGAATTACGGTGGCCCAATAATATTTTGCACACGGCCGAAAATAATTTCCCGTGGTAGAAAAAAAATATGCCGAAAAAATAAATAATTTATGATGTTATTATCAATATCTCGATATTAACTCAAATGATTAACGAGTGCAGGAATAAAATATTTTATTAATTATACGAAAAAATCAGGGTGGCCCGAAACTTTTGCACGCCACTGTATGTACTGAGATATACTTGGTAGGGATTTTAATGTATCAGTTGAATGAGACAGGTTAGTAACTGACGGTACAGTAGGATAAACCCACTTGAAATGATTTTGGGGGTTAATTCCTGTTATGTTTACAACGTAGAAATAACAGTCGTAGTGGTGGCTCGACTGTTCACGCCAAATCATAGGACTAATGAGGTTCAAGGGATCCCTCTTGTTATTTTTCCATAATCGCAAAAACTCCACACAAGTTTTACACACTATAATGGGTATCCAGTGCTTGTTGTTTGTTTCCAATGGCCGTTGATAGTACTCCATGTAAGAATTTTTAACGAAGTCTGACACATTTAAACAGAATTTTTTGAATGTATATTTGCCACAAATGTAACAAAATCTATTTGGATTGTTTACACAGGTCTTTCTAGACGCAAGTTGTGATTGATCTGCAATGTAATGACATTGCAGATCAATCACGTTCATTTGTAAATGACTCGGTACTTCCTGAATATCACAGGAAAAAGGCTTTTCAAAAATCTTCTTTGCTTGAAACTTTTCAAACTCACCAAATCTGTCGCTGAATGAAAAATGTCACATCATTTATATCTGCCAGTTTCGTTTTAATTCTACGTGTTACGCGATCGCGGTTCGTTAATGCATTTATGTTGATATTTATAACTTATTTACAAAACATTCGCGGGCCGCAAGTAAGACCTCCGCGGGCCGCGCGTTGCCGACCACTGCTCTAGGGGATAACCTTGTGATTACTTTTGACACATTCATTCTAAATAGTCAGTACATTATTCTCAACAAACTATCGCCGTATCATCAACCGTATAATTGTTGTTTAAATTATCCTTCCTCCTACTGGGAACGATGTTCCGAATACCGACGAGTTAAGAACTACGTACCTAGTAGTAAACGCCTTACACTCAAACGATAAAGGAAACGAAGTAGAACATTTTATATACGTATATTATAATACCAAAAACATAAAGATTAAAAACGTATGCATGACAGAGCATCGTAACAGTAAATCGTTTACATCAATATAAACAGAATCGTATGTAAAAACATAAAAATGATTATGTTATCAACATAATAGACAAATAAATAGAGGAAGGGTTTCCCGTGTTTTTCATTTTGTGAGAGTAAAGCACAGTCTCCTTCGGAGGCGGGCAATAGTGGCTTGTATCCACCGCCAATTAAGTACCAATGAATTTGTCCATCGATGTAAATAAATATAAGTTTACATCTCTCACTCATGAATCAACAGTTCCCGGTGGTATGTGATTCCTTTGTGACGACACACACCACATAAGTACAAATACCCAGACCCCCTACAAACATATTCTGTATGGCTTATATAAATATTAGCTGCGCTTCGAGATTTCATTCGTAATTTCCGATTTTGTAAGATTGTTGGGATAAAAGGCACCTTATTATGTTTTATTCTGCATCTCAAGCTCTTTATGGGGCAAGTTTCATTACAATCAGTTCAGTAATTTTTGCGCGTGAGCAACATCACATCACATTTATTAGTAGCATTTGTCAAGATTGAACTCGATATCGCTAGCGCATTAGTCAACTACCGTGATCAGCGTTATTGCGTCGTAAAATCGCAATAGACCACAAAAGTTGCGTCAGTAAACAATAAGAATAACGTTATGAGTGAAGGTTCGATACAAATGACAATAAATAATACATGTAAAAGACATTTTTTTAAGGATAATTATCCTTCTATCGGGCTTGTATGCGGCACAAAGCGAAGGAAGGAAGAAGTATCGGACTTTTGATTATTTTGACTATTAAGTAGCTTCAATTATTTATTTTACTAGCTATAGTTTAGTTGTAATTCTGAATAACTGTGTTTGCTAGCAAACGAAAAAAATAACGACTTCAATTACATCGACAAGTAATACAACGTAAGTAGGAGAAAAAAATTAACAAACGCACTAGTCGTCACTCGTCACTACGATTTTCGAGGGTTCCCTCGATTTTTCTGGAATTCCATCATCAGATCCTGGTTTCCTTGTCATGGTACCAAACTTGGGATATTTCCTTTCCAACGAAAACGACGAATTTATGCCCGAACATACTTAAAATATATATATATATATATGTATATATACGGTCGAATTGAGCAACCTCCTTTTTTGAAGTCGGTTAAAAAATATTTTTTTTTAATGTAACCAGATCGGTTAACAAGCGTACGGCTCACCTGATGGTAAGCGATTACCGTAGCTTATAGACGTCTGCAACACCAGAAGCATTACAAGCGCGTTGCCGACCCCTTCCCCAGTTCCCCCCAGGAGCTCTGGTCAACTTACCAACAGGAACACAACACTGCTTGAAAACAGTGTTATTTAGCTGTGGTCTTCTGTAAGGTCGAGGTCCTACCCCAGTCGGGCTGCTTCATATTTTGAGCAGAAAATTTCCTTCTGTGCTCTACCTCAGTTAAAGTCCTCAGTTTGTCTAATTTTTATTTTAAATTTAATGCATTCAGCCTGTAAAATTTTAACTGTTGGACATAGGCCTCTTTCTCCATGAACGATTCGAGCTTAATCCACCACGCTGCTCCACTACATAAAATAAAGACATTTTATTTTAATATTTGCCTAATAGCGATCTGCTTATTTATTACCCAACAAGATATGTTATTTATAAAATATTTTAATGTTTTTGTTAATTTTTATAATAAAATAAGTTGTGATAGTACAAAAAAGATATGTACCTATGTCTTCAATCTTATAAGTAGTATAGAATATAGATAAATTTGATTTTCTTTTTATTATAATAGCTGCGTATTTTAATCAAACGCTTCGACCTTGGAGTTGTCTATTACATAATCAGTAGTTGTATGTTATGTCGTAATAAAAAATGTATAGTTAGTCGCTTGACTGTTTAAACGTTTGATACTTCCGTGACCTAAACTAAAAGAACAGCTTATGTATATTTTTATAGGTACCTACCTGATTTTGTTGTTGAAAGGGTTATTTTCAATACGTGAATATTCAAATAACGAAAGGCGCACATATTTTGCACATTTTATTTAGGTTTCCGTGGTTAGTACTCAAAAGGTTCCAAACCTAATAGGGTTTCCTATTAGAGATTTCGCAATCTGTCAGACATAAGGTTGTTAAAAGTTTAAAAATAAAAGAAATCTCTAGACAAGACTTGTATATAATTATATACTCATAAAAGTAGGTATGCATTAATAAATATTGTGGTAAAATAGTATTGTGTGTAGGTCTAACTAGCCCTTATTTAAATACTAGCTGTGCCTGCGACTTCGTCCGCGTTTCGGGAATTTACATGTTCAACGTGATTCTTTAAATTCGGTTCTTCTGATTGACATGAAACAAACACTAAATTTTAAGTGAAGCTTACCACAATATATTAGTAAAAACCACATCTAAATCGGATAAGCCGTTTCTGAGATTAGCGTGCACAAACGCACAGACAAACAAACAAACAAACAAACAGACAAAAATTCTAACAATCATTGTTTCGTATGCTATTTGTGTTGATAAAGGTCCCAATAATATTTTTTCTCACGTATCTTCCATGTAAAGACAGCGATCCGTTACATTTTTATTATAGGTACTAGCTCACCCGGCGAACTTCGTACCGCCTAACAGTCGATTCTTCAATTTTTTTTTATACTTATCCTTCCCGGAACCCCTCCACTAACACTTATTATTTATGGTATGGTATTAAAGTTCAAATTGACTTTTAAGTATGATTACGAATCTTTTGTATGGGAATATAGAAAAGAGTTTTATTTTTTTCTAGACTTTTTCAGGGAATTTTTAAAAATTTTCTCTCCGTAAGAACCATCCTCGTACTTCAAGGAATATTATAAAAAAAGAATTAGCGAAATCGGTTCAGCCGCTCTCGAGATTTGCGCTTAGCAACACATTCAGCGATTCATTTTTATATATATAGAGATAGAGATTGATAAGACATAGTGATAACGTTGCAGTCGCCACTGTATTAATATGATTAAATGAATTTTATCGACACAATTAGAAAAAAAACACTCGAATATTCCACAACAATAGATTAAACTGCAGTCCTTTTTTATCTAATCGCATTGTCATCATGGTCTCTAATTGTTTTTTTTTTGCACGGTCTAAAGTCCTAGATATACGATCTTATTATTTTTATATGTACCTATAGGAAAACGTTATTTAAATTTAAAGTTTGTTCTTACATAAAATAAAAATAATATATTGGTTATTAATATTTGTTTGTATATTTAATATTTGTTTTAGTTATTGCTGACACCAGAAGGGACTCGCTTTACAGATAAAAAACACGAGGCTTCACTGAAATTCGCCAAAGAAAAGAATCTACCTCTCTTAAAACATCACTTGACACCTCGGACTAGGGGCTTTACGACTAGCTTACAGTACTTTAGAGGAAAAATACCCGCCATTTATAACATACAACTCGCCTTTGAGAAAGATAGCAAGGTAACTTTTATAAAGTAAATTACGTTAAAGCCAAAACATAAAACAGTTGCTAACGAAAAGGTCACCAAAGAAATCTTAGCAGATTATTGTAGTGTGCAAGACAGATTTTACCAAAATCTGTCTTTAAATCGGCTATATAACATATAATCAATGCCTTACCTTCATCGGCTCACACTAGGATGTAAATCTGTTTCATCATCTCCCTGCCCTTATCCCACTTATGTAGGGTCGGCACAACATGAGTCATGGAACTCATGTTGTAAAAAATTTGGCATAGTATATTTTACGACCAGCCGCCTGCCTGACATCAACCCTACTTGGGAATTCTTGGCTAAAAAGAAGGATGTAAAGTAATCGAACCTAAAGGTATCTATGTGTAACTTGTGCTAACGCGTCGGCAATAATAAATTAATAGAAGAATACGGTTATTAACGGATGTCGATACAGCTAGATTAGTTTATTTCAGCTACTTCCATAGTATAATATCCTGTCTCCTGTGGCATTTTACTGTGGGGCAACGCAGCTGATATTAATGTCATTTTTATTCTGCAGAAAAGGGCTATCCGTTATATTTATAAAAAGGGATGTAAAGAATCTCTGAGAGAGAAGTTTAAAGAGATCAACATCCTGACCTTTGCATCGCAGTATATTTATGAAAATATAATGTACATACGGAAAAATAGGCATTTATTTGTTAGTCGTAGTGATCGAAATGCCGCAAATGATGTAACACTCAGGAACGACCACAAATTAATATTTCCTTAATGCCGGCTCAAGAAGAAAAGCAGTTCCTTTATAGGAATGTCTATCTTAATCTATACATATAATAAATATATAACAAGATTCCGGCTGCGCTTCAATCTCTGGCTTTACTGAACTTTAAAAAAATTATTAATCGAGCATTATGCAGTAAAGCCTTATTATACCATCAATGAATACCTTAATGATGAAAAGGCATGGGATTGAATAAAGCTCGACCAGGCTATTTCTGTGACCCGCTATGTATATAAATATTGTGAGCAGGTGGCATGTGGTGGTTTCGGCATGCACGATTGGCTGTCTCGTGTTTGTCCTTATCATTTCATGGTCCATTACTGCGTTTTTATATTGTACTAGCAGACCCGTGCCCACTTCGTTGGGCGTTAATTATCTTTTTCTTTGTCATGCAATTACCTATGTCGTGTAGTTCTTAGTAGGTACTAATTTTTATTAGGTTCATTGTTTAGAATTTTATTTAGAGTTTTATTTCTTGTTTATAGCTAGTATTGGACGTATAAAATCGTAATAATATCGTGTATTTATTATTTTAAATTACAGAACCAAATAACATACTAAATTTTATAGCACTTAAATAAATAGTATGTTACTTCAACGCCATCTATCAAGAATTCCGAAAACGACGTCGATAGGCTTCTAATAGCGATAGATGACGGCGAGAGATGGCGTTATTATATATACCATTTTGGAGTTATATTTTTATCTTTTTCTTATTTACTGATTTTTTTGTTCAATTACAATAAAATATAGCCTATGTCACTCCTGAATAGTGTAGCTTTCTGTTAGTGAAAGAATTTTCATGATCGGATCAGTATTTGCAAAGATTACCCCCGATATACAAACAAAGTTATAAACTTTTCCTCTTTATAATATTAGTATAGATTTGACTTTAAATTTTTAAAAGAGTACCGAGAGTTTTTTTCCGCCGGCTTTTTTTCTCTCGGCCTACACTAGGGACATTACTTTATGTTATTTATTGTAATATCTAATAAAGCCGAGGAAAAAGTAGATAGGTGATGTCTTGTGATGTTCAAATCTGCTATAAACTAAAAACATGCTATAGACTAAATGCTAAATTTTTTTAGCATGCTATTTTATATGCTATGTTTATAGCACATTGTTAACCATAATTATGTAAACACAATCGATCCTTTAATCAACCGAATTGCGCAATCGATTAGTTTTATTTAGGATTTATTGATTTTTGTTTATATAAGATATTAAACGATATAAGATATTATTATATTTACAAATATAGTTAATTTTGTCATTAATAAACGAGATTTCGACATTAATAAAAAAAACTACAAAAATTAATTTTTCTCAGTTGAAAGACACGATTTACTTGAATATCAGTTATCTTTTAACGACTACTTAAGTAACAACTATTTGAGAAAATTTAAAACCTTTCAAAATTAAAAATGAATGTATTTATATGACTTAATTTTAATCGATTTCAATAAAAATCGATTAAACAACACCCTCAGGCGCGCGTATTGCACATCCCTTCTTGCTTACTTCATACAGCTTCGTGCTTATTCGGAAATGCTCGGTATACGGTAATCTGTCTCAGTCACACGTTAGTATTCGTGCCACTATCTCTGTCTTGAGCACTATCGGCTACAAAAGTTTTCGTTTTTATTGTTGTTAATTTTTATTATTAGTATTAGTAATTAGTTTATTAGTGTTATAGTATTCAGTTTGTTTTATTTAGTTTTAATTGTTTTATCTAGTGTTAGTATTAATTTTGTTTTATTTAGTGTTAGTATTAGGTGTGATTTGATTTTGCAGCGACAACGACAGTGATTAAATAATAATAATTAATAATAAGTGTAAATATGTGTTAAATAATAATAAGTGGTAATGTGTATAAAAAGTATAAACTGTAAATATTATTGTGTTGTTTGTGACAAAAATATGCCACTATCGAAAGGTGAGGTATTGAAATTGAATTTTGAATTTATAAGTTATTTTTGTAGCATCTTAAAGTGTTATGATGTTTAATTTATTGGTCAATGTATTAGGGAAATTTTATTCGTACATTGATTTATAATAAAAATAAAAATTGGTAATAACAGTTTTTTTTCGTGAGTGGACATACGTAAAAGTTCGAAAACGCTAAAAAGTAATGTTTATCCCGCTCTAGCCTCGCTGCACCGCGCTGTGTACGTTTAGCGTTTGAGACGTTATAAATTTAGCGCGAAGTCATAGTCGGTATAGCAAATGCTATAAACATTTAGCATGCTATACTTTTATGCTATACGCTATATTAACCACCACTAGTGATGTCTACCGAGTCATTAGAAATTTTGACTAAGTTAAGGTTGCTTATAACACTGAGTACGTTACGTATGTTTGTAATGTATCCAATGTTAATGTCTAATTTTCATTTTATTGATATTTTGCTGCCTTATCTTTTTTATTATTGTTTAGTTTTTTAATAAGACATTTTTTTTCTTTTTTGACTTTCGTTACGTGTGTGTATCACCTTATGACGAAATAAATGTTTTCATTTCATTTCATTTCAATAATGTTTGTATTATGTGTTTACAGGTTCCACCGACATTGACAAGTATGTTATATGGCAAGCCGGTTCATGCCCATTTGTACATAGAAAGAATACCCGTCGAAACAATCCCCGAAGACGAGTCTGAGGCCGCGAAATGGCTACACGACCTTTTTGTTGTTAAGGTACAGTAATAAAGCTAATAACGTTGTACTTCTATTCGTATATTTTAATAATATATAATTCTTCTCATGAACTTGATGACAACACTAAATATGACACTTTGTCGACGATTCTACGCTTGCCTATGTATGAGAAGTCCACATTTAGTTTCACACAAGTAAGCGATGCCAATGTACGGAAACGTGTTTTGTCGATTAAATCCAAAGCTCTTGGTTGTGTTGAAATTGAACGCAATGATTGTACAATTGTACATATTTTGGAATTTATATACCCGTTATCACTCAAATTATATAGTAACTTTTCTTTAACTTAAAAAATTAACATAAACAATTTATTGAATCACCTTTAGTCCGGATTCCGTGTAGGTCATAGTACTTACTACTGCTCTGATTCTTTAATCATGACTTTTCACCGAGGATATAAGAGAGGGTATGGTTTAATCCATGGTTTAATCGTTTACAAAAAAACGTGTCTTGACATTTTAGCTGAGTTATTCAAAACAAGAATTTCATTTTGTGCATATTTTATGTTTACACTTTTCGTAAAATTTTATCAACATCAGTCAGTCAGTCAGTTCAGCCTGTTGCAGTCCACTGCTGGACATAGGCCTCCCCAGGTTCGCGCCAGACATCCTGGTTAATTCATCGACATAATCCTGAATATTTTGTTATTACAAAGCAGTTACTCTTAAAGATGGAAATGTTTGAAAAAGTTCCCAATATGGATCAAGATTTCATTACAAAATAAATGTTAAACTTGTTAGTACAATTCACGAGGCTGTCACATAACACCTCATAAACAAACTGTTATTATAATTATGTATTGTATATTTATTTAGAAGTCAGTTAAAATACTTAATATTTATTTATTATTTACATAATAAAATACGATTTTACAGGATAAGATGCAAGACTCATTCGTCAATACAGGGGACTTCTTCCTTGAATCAGGAGTGGAAAGAGTCGAGCCTTTCCAACGGCCTAATCGTATTTATTCGCTTGTAAACACACTGGGATGGGCGGTTGTAACTCTTACTCCGATGCTTTACTATCTCCTTGGACTTCTATTCAGTGGAAAATTACTTTATTTTTCCATCGGTTGTGCGATTCTTGCGGCATGTAAGTATGACTAGTTTCTTACGATTTAATTCTATGAATTATAGTGTGATTTTGAAATATTGTAATGGATGCAAAACCTGGAACAGCCCGACTGGGGAAGTAACTCAACCTTACAGAAGGTCACAACTAAATAATACTGCTTTCAAGCAGTGTTGTGTTTCGGTGGTGACTGAGGTGACCAGGGCTCCTGGTCGGGTGTAAGGTCAGCAACGCCCTTGCGATGTTTCTGGTGTTGCAGGTAGCTATAGGCTACAGTTATCGCTTACCATCAGAGATGCCGTGCGCTTGTTTGCTAGAACGTGAACTAGTTGTATAAAAAAATAAACTAATTATTGTAATTTTCTTTTTCAGTTTATATTTTACTTCAAAAATCTATAGGAATGTCAAAAATCAGTCAGGGTTCTTCATATGGAACCGAAAAAAGTAATAAATGAAAGCTTATTTATTATTTGTCTATGACAGTTTATAGACTAACATTAGGTATCTATAAAAACAGTATTTTGGAAATAGTTTTAATAGTAAAAAATATGGGTTTTTTAATATTTGGACTACTTGCGATGCAAAGAATGTAGTGTTTAGCAAAATTGAACATGTATTTTTGAAGGAGGGTATTCAGATATTTCTGGGCTATTAGATAGATTTCTCAACATAGTATTTATTTAAGACTGTATTACTTCCGAGTGTTTCTACCACAAAATCTGAAAATTATTATATATGTAAGTGGTAATAAGAATGGGCCCCACTCTGTTAAGAAAGTCTAATTTCATACATGTGAGTAAAATGTGTATTGTAATTGAGTCTAGAGCTTGATTTCATTACATACTATTTTAATTGTTTGACAATTAAATACTAATAGTATACTTTTTAGAAAAATCATGCTTTCTTTACAGAAAGGGGTAATTAGTCTAAATCGTTTTCAATAATTATATTGTTTTAATTCCGATTTTCATTTTTGTTATTAAAATGTCGAATTATAAAATGCTAATATAATATACCTATTTGTATCTACATAATATGAATGGTCCAGTTCAAGAAATCCCTAAGTCCCCTTAGGGAGTTTATGTACTAGAAACGCCCTTGCAAAAGCTCTCATTGTCTATAGATTGATCTGTTTAATTTATTTCTAACATATTCCCAAGTGCATTTTTTTTTGGAAAAACTTTGACAAAAAAATCTGAAAGTCCAAAAAATCTTTAGTTAGTTGAAGATGAAGCAAAAGAATCCGAGTAGGTAATGATTATGTTAAATAGATTGAAGTATGAGTTTAAGAGTTACATAGATATTAGATGTAAAAGAAAAAATTAAATATTGTTTATGGCTGTTTAAAACTAAGCGTGTTCTCATTTGTCCTTGTTTTTTAATCTGATTTTTACGCGAGTGAAGTAGTGGGCAGAAAGCTAGTAGAGTATTATTTCCTCCAAATCCAAAATCCCTTTTTAATTAAAAGCCCTAAATCCAGTTTAAAAATCCTAAGTCTAAACTAAAAATCCCCAAGTCTAATGGTTTTAATCCTAGCCGAAACCTATAAATTTTTCCTCAATCAAAATTCATTAATATATGCTGACAGATGTTTTATTCAAAGATATCCAAATTTACTGTTGTTTAGTATTAAATTTCAAAAGCCTTGGTTATTTCATTTTAAGAACCCAAATTAATAATGTAATTTCAATATTTGAAACACATTCAAATGGACTTCTTAGTGATTTTTTTGAAATCGACCATTTATATTGAATATACATATTTAAAACTTTCTCTATGTACGCACATTTTTAAAACTATTTTTTTTTTTTACAAAATGCAAGTTAACTTTTTATTTTAGTTATGGAGATTTGCTTTTAATACAATAACGCGCAATTTTTTTGTAAACATTTATAGTTAATAGAGGGTAAAAACTAAACTATGTGACAAATCCGACAGATTTTTACTTTTTATATGAATCCCATATTCTTAAAGTATGTTATTTTGTAAAACTTGTAATATAAACTTATTTTTATATTTAACATAGAGTAAAGGTGAAACATAATAAAGGTGATGGTTTTGATTAATAACTTCTATATATATATTATTGAAAAAAGGACTAAATAGTTTGTAGACATTATATTTTATACCTTTTACTTGTTGTTTTCACCACTTTGGTATAGATATAAAGATAATAAAATGAACATAGGTACCCAGTAATCAAATCTCATGGAAGCGCTTCATTTATAATATGTTGTGTGCAATGTTTTCTGTGTGATATTAGATTAATCTATATTAGAATTCATTTTGTTTTGTAAAAAAAAACTGCTTACTAGAGCTATCACGATTGTCTTAATTTTTGTTGTACTTAGACGCCTTTAATAATTTATTTATTTTATGTAGTATACTTGAAAATAGCTTTTCTTTTTTTTTTGAATACTCTCACTCGCATACATTTTTTAAACAAATTGTTCTATTGGATGGTGTAGACACATCGAGAGTTTGTTATAAGACACTTTGTTTAATATTGTTATATGTAAACATTTTTATTAAATCCATTTTTAGGCAAACATGCTGTATTTATTTGTTAAATGTTGACATTAACACCTTAACACCGTGTTTTCCATAAGCAGAGTCTGAACATCATTAGCAACATACGCATAGCTTCCATTAATATGAAAATATGCTTAGTCACGTCTATTAATCACGTGAGGTTCGAAGGTGGAAAAGGTTTTAAAAAATCACGAAATATCACAAGGAGACTATAATAAGATATCACGTGCATTTAATTTTCGTTCAACGCGCGATTCGTAAATCACCTGATGAAAAAATTCCGACTTTTAGTTATTGAGAATATTTGACTTTTTTAGTTTTACAGAATTTTAAAGACTTATTCTTCTAAAAAAAGTCTTATGCAGAGCTTGAAGACTTTTTTTTTCTCTTTTTTAAAGTTTTCCAGAAAATTATTTACACAAGGGCAAACACAAGTTAAAAACACCTGCAACCATAATGTCAGTCTGGACATTTTATCACGATGCTGAATTTTCAAAATAAAATCAGATTTACACCTGTATTTAAAGATTATTATCTTCTTAGGATTTCAATATACTTTGTACCAAAAAAATACGTCATTTTTAAGTATGGTAATCTAAAACCTCACTATATATCACCAGACCCCGAACACCGAAAAGGATTTCGACACCCCTTGTCCCCAAAATGTACCTAAGAAAAGATGCTGAAAAACATCACGTGATTAATAGACGACCTGTTACTAGTTAGGTACAATAACTTTTTGGGTTCACATAATATTAACGAAGTACATATTTTCACATACCTATTTCATGTGTAGATACGTTATTAAGGTTGTTGAACACGTTCCAATTGCAATTTTAATTATCAATAACAATGCTTTGATGCTTATGATGATTGAATTTACTATCAATTGGTAGAGTTTCATGATACATACATACATAGGTACATATAATCACGCCTCTTTCCCGTAGGGGTAGGTAGAGACCACTTCTTTCCACTTGCTACGATCCTTACATACTTGTTTTGCTTCGTCCACTTTCATTATTCCTTTCATACATGCTCTTCGGTTTAGGGTACTCTTGACCTGGCCTTTTTTCGAGAATCTGATCTAGTCTTGAAACTTCCGCCTAGGTCTAACCCTTCCAACACTTCCATTCACACTCGCCTTATACACTTTTTTCGTCAATCGTTCTTCATTCATTCTCTCGATATGGCCAAACCATCTCAGCATACCTTTCTCAATTTTTGTCACTACATCTTCTTTTAGACCAGTTTCATGATCAAGTCCCTAATAAAAAAGTAAGTAGTAAACTAAATTATTACTGATTCACAAAAATATTCATAACTTTATTTAGGTACATATTAGGCTCATGATAAAAAAATAAAAAAAAATTATTAACTAAATTCAACAGATTTATCTTATATATAATATTCTCGTGTTACAATGTTAGTTACAATACTCCTCTGAAAAGGCTGGACCGATTTTTATGAAATTTTGTTTACATATCGGATAGGTCCGAGAATCAGCCAACATCTATTTTTCATACCCCTAAGTTATAAGGCGGAGGGGCATTAAGGGGGTTAATAACATATGCACGTTTAACACGTTTGCGGGGTCGGCTAGTTATGACTAAAATTACGATATATCCATTTTACTTAATCTCAATATAAAATCTAAAAGGTACATTTGGACTTTAATTTCAATTGATTTATTTGTTACAAAAAATCCAGGGACTCCAGCTTTTTCTAATGTGTCTTGTTGGTCACTCACCTGTTGATGAAAAAAAATTTTTTTCTACTAAATCATAGCACTACAACAAAAACTATTTTTAAAAAACTAAGTGCTAGGTATATATTATGTATTTAAGAATAAACAAGTTTTATACCATACTGACGCCGCGTTGGCTCAGCGGTCACAACACTGAATTGCGATTGGCTGATGTGCCAAGTGTGGTTGCGGGTTCGATCCCCGCACACAACAACATTTGTATTGGCCATACAGATGTTTGCCGTGGTCTGGGTGTTTGTGCAGTCGTTGTGGGTCTCCCTACCGTGCCTCGGAGAGCATGTTAAGCCGTCAGTCCCAGTTGTTATCATGTACACCTGATAGCGATCGCTACTCATAGTAGGGAATATATCCGCCAACCCGCATTGGAGCAGCGTGGTGGATTAAGCTCCGATCCTTCTCCTACATTGGGAAGAGGCCTATGTCCAACAGTGGGATATTACAGGCTGAATTGTGATACCATACTAATATACATAAAGTATAACAGTTCATATAAAGAAGGAATAATGTAAACTAATATCTAGTATTCTCCTTTTTTTGTCACTTCATTTATTTTTATTTTAGAGTTTCTAAAGCCTTGTTTGACACTTTAAATACTAACTGAATGTAATTTTTGTTATTATAAGCTATTCAAATGTATCTGTTATTAAAAGGTAATAATTGATAGAAAAAATATAAATATTTTTACTTTTTGATCCAATTGAATAACTAGTTTCATATCAGTTTGTTTTAATTCTTCCTTATGTCTTTTTAATAACACATTTCTTTTGATTTCTTGCTGTGCTGGATTTGGTGTTGCCTTAATCATTTCTTGAATTTCCACTGAAATTAAAAATAACTCAGTAAATTACAAAGAAAGTAATAAATAAAATAAAATATTATGAAAAGCTTACGTGTGTGTTTGTTAATAATTTGTAGTCTCTGTTGAAATAAATGTTTTTCAGTTACATGTTGTATTTCCATTAAACCTTTTACTATTTCAAACACTGTATCATTAAGGAGACAATTTGCTAAACCTGACAACAGCTCTATAGGCACTCGCATTTGATACTTTCTAAAAAAAATGCTTGTGTTGTTTAATAGGTAAGCGTTTAATAGATTAAAGAAGCGTGATAACCTTACGGTGGTAATTCTCGGGCCATATCTTGTAATTGTTCTAATAAAAAGTAAAGTTTTCGTTGTAAGGCTTCAGGAGTTTGTTCAAGAGTTTCCATATTAATTTCTATTTCTATATTTAATATTACTTACAAAACGATATGAATAAATTGAATACCTAATGATAATGACAATTGAAATTGACAATCAATCAAAGAGTCAAAGACCGATGAAAGGTTTTTTTTTTTTAATTTATTAAGAGCTGGATACGAGTCCTTCGCTCTAAACTGAACAATTTTTTTTTTCATATTATTAACCTCTGGTATACCGGACTCGTCCAGCGTGAACTCCCGTAGTCTCCCGCAAGGTTAGATATAACCTCAGCCCTGAGTCAACCGCACCGCCCGCACGGCGCTGACCTCGCATTTCCCGCGGTAATATGATTCGATAAGCGCGCGTTACTTGAGTCGTAGTTTTTTCCTCATAACTCACAAGTTTCTACACTTAGAACAAAAACGCTTATATTATTTTGAAGAGTATGAACTAAGCTTTAATTTACTGTATAAAAAGTGTTGTACATGTGCGTATATCAATTATAAAATCGCGCTTGTTTCAGAGGGAGAGAGAAAAAGGTGGTCTTGGTGCAAAAACATGTCGAAAAAATAAAGTATTATGATACATTTGTCGTTGATTCTACGTATTCTGTTTCCCAATAGTATCTATCTAGCTCTAACAGCAAAATAAATAAATTGTGATACAGTTCAAAGTTTCTTTTTTATATTTGAAAATAGGTGGTCTAGATTGAGAGCGCTTGAATCACGATCGACATTTCAATTACACCTTGTAAAGCAATTACCTTAGGTACGAGGTTTCTACTTCATAGTTAATTTAGAAAAACTAATTAAAATTAGTACTGAAGATGAAGAACGCAACGATAAAACTGAAAACAATATTTTTTGGACAATAATATCAAAATAGGGCGAGAAAGTAGGATATTTTTTTGAAAGCAAACTATACATATTTTACGTATTCTCGACAAATATAATTATAAATATTCATAAAGTACACAAAATACACTTTGCATCGGTGTATAATATGTATACAATTTTCTTATTAAGAAAATAAGAAATCTCGATCCAAACATAGAGCATAACGGTGCACAAATTGATAGGCATGGGGTGACGTTAGTGACCTTGGTTAATGTATGACACAAAATCTACAGCACGTTCTTTTTCGTTCAATGCATTTTATGCTCGTTTTCAATATAAACGTAGTTTTTGTCCAATAAATGAATTTTAGTTAATGCGTTCGGGTTGTTTATGTAATAAATACGTTATGTAATAATAATATATAATATATTATGTATATATACAAATAAATAAAATTGGAGTGTCTGTTTGTAATATTAAAATAACCGCTTTGACTAAATTTTTATGGATGTATACCCGGTACATATACCAAAATAACATTTTTTACGTCTATAAGCTACGGTAATCGCTTACCATCAGGTGAGCCGTACGCATGTTTGCTGATCTAGTTACATAAAAAAAATTGCGTACGTACCGAGTACACTTTACAGAAGTGAAACTTCTTTGGCAAACTAATTGAAACAAAGACAACATCACGCGGTGTTCCCAGGCGGTCACCCATCCAAGTACTGACCGCGCCCGATGTTGCTTAAATTCGGTGATCGGATCAGAACTCGTGTATTCAATGTGGTATAAAATCATTTACGATGCGTTGCCTTTGTCTCAAATTTTACCCTCATGCGCCTAAAGAAGTTTCACTTAAAACAAAAAGTTTTTTTTTCGATTAAGTAAAATAAAATTGTATGGCTCAGTATGGGATTGATCTTCACAACATACAGATATCTATTTATTTTCAGTTTTTCAGATGAAATGATGCAGTAATCCTGTGGACGATATGTACAAATAAAAAGGCAGCATTTTTTTTAAATATCATTTACCTATTAACGAATACAACTTATAAAAAACGTTTTCCTGTTTGTTAGCCGTCCAGGCCAATGTACTTTGATTACAAAACCTATCAGGAACATGTATCTCTTTGCCAGTACAAGAAAACTAAACTAATAAATATTATAGAGGAAACATTCACATTTCTGTTTTTCCCAGTGCTAGAAAACTAAACTAATCATTATTACAGAGGAAAATCATGTTTGCCATGTATGCGCGTCGCGTATATAATTATATATACAAGTCGCGAAAAACCCATTACAATTTGCCCGTTCCTTTTAAACCGACGTGAGAAGAGAAGAGATGTCGCAACAAACCCAATAGACAGCATTTTTTTCTAATAATCTTAATAGTAAAAACATTTTTTTATTTCAGGTAACAAATGACCTATTAAGTCAAACAATTCTTCTTAAAATGGATAAAACAAATAAAAGTAAAAATTACGACAATTTGCAAATACAATAATAAAATCATAATAATAATAAATAATACCAAATTCAAATAAATAATTTTAACAATAATTTCTTTGCAAACTAAAACAACTAATTACAATAACACGAAAAAAAAAATCAAAAATGAAAACTTTTATTTCGCCATACCTACTTAACGAAAGTAAAAACAAAACAGTCGAATTGAGAACCTCCTCCTTTTTTGGAAGTCGGTTAATAAACAACATTATTCGGTAAGTCTAGACTTAACAATCCTAACCTCAAAACTTTAAACGTGATATCTCCATAACCATGGGATTACTGGGAGTGGGAGTGGTACCAGAGGATAAGCCACCCCACTCCCTCTCCCCTCTTCCCCCAAAACCTCATAAATCCAGTGGTACCAGAGAGTAGCCCTCCCCTCCCCCCGCTCTTCCCCAGAAACCCCATAAATCGATTCCGCACATGGTGGGAGTGGTACCAGACGGTTACCCACCCCCCCTCCCCCACTCTCCCCACAAAACCCCATAAATCGATGTCCGTCTTTCTAAAGCTTAGCCCCATGAAATATCTCCTTTCCAACAAAAAAAGAATTATCATAATCGACGAATTTAAAAACGATGAAGTTATCCGCGAACACCTTAAAAATATAAATATACGGTCGAATTAAGAAACCTCATTTTTTTGAAGTCGCTTAAAAGTATAATGTCGCAAACTTTACTTGTTCGGGTTGAAAACGCAAAAACAATCATTCTGTGTTTGAAAAACGTTAACCGGCCATTTTGAAGCTCACGCACACATAAACAAATTTGAATATGTGTAAGTAGAAAAACAGACATTTCACATTTACCTGCGAAAAAAAAAATATTTACGGAATATATTACCAAAACAGTAACTAATTCACCTGTGTTTGAAAAACGTTAACCGGCCATTTTGAAGCTCACGCACACATAAACAAATTTGAATATGTGTAAGTAGAAAAACAGCCATTTCACATTTACCTGCGAAAAACAAAATATTTATAGTCTATCGAAAAATAAAAGAATTAAAAGGTAAACAAATATGGCGGAAAGTGTAACCATAGACTACTATAGTGCTGTGATGTATGTTGTTAAATGTCGATATCGGTAAATTTAATATGCTGGATTTCTGATGGCGCTATGCAAGGCCATAGAATTAGTTTACTTCCACAGATTAAGTAATAGGTACTACCTCTACTTGAAAATAATATGGATATAATGAGGAATTAAACTAAATGAAACATTAACATATATTTATTCCATTTAGCACACCATACTATAAGGGGCCGTTCAAGTATTACGTAACGCAAATTTTGAAGATTTTCGTTGTGGAATGTAGGAAATATATAACTTCTTACAGTGCGTAGAGTTCTGTCTTACTAGATACATGGCAATACTAGTTGTTACAGTGACTGTTATTTAAAAAAATATCAGTGACAAAATACTAGGTACTCAACTACTCGATATTAGTATTCTAAAAATACTACGTTTATCTCGCCTACTCTTAGCGTAAACGCTTAAGCACAAGCGAAATGGAGATGATACCGATTTTACAGATAACTAATTATTTTTTTTACTACTCTGACAAAGTGAAATCTGTATCTACCGCATTTGAAATCTCTATCTACCGCATTATATTATTGGATAGTGTGACTTGACTTACCTCGTAGAAATGAAGTTCGAATAGGAATCCAGTCAAAAGCGAAATCGGGGTCCTTAAAACTTTGCAAATAGTCGTCAATACGGAGATAAACACGGTCCAAATCACAAAGAAATCGGAAGTCCACAAACGAAAGCCAAGTTGTTGAGCCGTAGAAACACAAACGCAAAGACAAGAATTTAGATTTAGAGGTTTGGTATCGTTCATCAGGCTTTCATTCGTTCTTAATGGAATTTTTTCATTTCTGGCCAAAATCATGTGCATGGTATACTAGGAAATCCATATAACATTATCTGAATTTTTTTTAATATTTTCCTGTTATTTTTGTATACAAATAGTTTGTTGATAAACTGAACAATATAACACTAGCAACATTAGCAGGGTGCACCATGTATGTGCGTTTCAAATTAGATTTCCGAAAGTACTTTTCGGTATTTGTGTGTGAGTAAAATTTGTCAAAATTGATTTCCGAAAGTACTTTTCGGTATTTGTGTGTGAGTAAAATTTGTCAAAATTGATTTTCCGAAAGTACTTTTCGGTATTTGTGTGTGAGTAAAATTTATCAAAACACAGAGTAACCACTAACACATTTTGACACTCACAACCTATTAGATATTACTTACAACACGAACGAAATGGCGATGCATGAAAAGGCTATGTAATTAATATCTAATTTAAATATTTTCTATTTAGAAACTAATGAAAGTACAGACAAATGTTAATTAAAACAAAAAAAGTCTATTTGTATTAGGGGCACATTGCCTTAGCCCTTAGCTGGGGCTCCCCACTATCGTGTAACAACTCCTTTAAAAAAATTATTAGCAATTTGATGACAAAGATACACTAAAAGTATTTTCAATGAGATTTAAAGCAAAAGTTACCACAGAGAAAGACCTACGGTCTTATTGTCAAAAAAAAAACGAAGTAATACCTCTCTCAAAGTCGCATTAAGTATGTCACTATTTAACTTTAGTGGCCGTTTTAACTTTTTTTTTAAATTATTTATAAAAAGTGAAAATAAATCATGATTTATAAAAAGTTCGAATTACTTTTTATGATTTATAAAAAGTTCGAGCTAAAACGCTTTTTTTTAATATCATTGACCTCGACTTTTTATCGATATGAAAGAACAGAAAGCCCTTAACCATAAACACAAGACACAGTAATGACAAATGTCACTTGTAAGTTTGAGGTTACAGCGAATTCGGTTTTCTGTTAAAAAATATTAGTTGGACGATGAAATTGACGTATAATTACAAATATAATGGTAGTGCATGTGATTACCCAGATGCTACAATAATTATCTAGTAGCCATTGTGTGTGATTACACAGGGATTGCGTATTTTTCATCCGGTACCTAAGCGGTTTGTTTACATTTTAAAGGTGCATTTTCATGTGACGCTTGACGCTGGTTTTGAGCGTCAAATTTGACATTTGAACTATGCGCCATCTTGAAAAAATTGTAGCGAAAAAGCTAAACGTAGTTTAGCTTTTTTAACGGGTGATGTTAGCGTCAGCGTAACTCGAACAGTTATATCGATAATGAATAGTAAATCGATCCTTATAAAACAACAATTAGCTGTTACTTTTTTGATTTTATAAATAAAAAATAGCGAGTGTAGATAAATTTTTATTTATTTCTAAATGTGGTATTTTTAAGTATTGGTAAATACAATTTTTTTGATTAATTTTACGAAATGTAATTAATCAATAAATATAGGCGCATAGATCTGTAAAGTTATAAACAAAATTAATCATTCAATTTTTTTTTTTTTATTTAACAGAACACAATCCCGTATCTCAGTTCAAAAAAATTTGTCAAGTGCAACCTCATATCTTAAAATACAAGATGGCGATGGTACATATAAATAAACAAGTTCCCTCTCAGCAGTGTAAAGTGTTACTTAGTTCAATACTATTAATATAAAAATTATCTTTCAGTAAATTTAATTGCCATTCAAACTGAATACAATAGTTAATAAACACATTTTTTATTATAGTGAAAAAATATCACAAGTAATAAAAATAAAACAATTATCTATCAAACTAAAAAAACGTTAGTATCGATTATAGAAAGCCGTTTCGATAAATAATCGATAATTCGATACTAACGTTCTTTATTTTTCGCTTGAATTTGACGCTAAACGCTGAAATTTATCGCTACAATTTTTTAAGATGGCACATAGTTCAATTGCCATCACGTGACCAAATTTGACGCTAAAAACCAGCGTCTAGCGTCACATGAAAATGCACCCTAATTCTTTTATTTTTGGACAGAGTTTAGTTGGTGTTTTAGTACAGATTAATAATATTGTAAATAACAACATTTTATTTTTTCATTTAAAAATATTTAAATGAATTATATTAAATTATTATTCGATAATTAATCGTAAAACAGTATATTTATTCTATCTTAGTACATTATAGATTTTAATCTGATTACTGTCCGATCCCCTATTATCGCTGGAAACGAGCGTCGAGCGGCTGCATGAGGCCGTACCAATAGAACTACATTATGGCTTAAAATTAAACAATTTACTTAAACTTATGTGCTTAGGTATAAGGTTTATGTGGAATAGTCGCCACAGGTACCCCCTTACAGTAATAGGGTATTCCACTATGTTTGAAAAATTACTTCAAAATGTTGATTTTCTAATAAAAAGCCAACAAAAAAATATATTTCGGCAAAATAAACACGCTTTCATGCCATAAAATTGATTTAAATTTTAAACCTTTTTTATTACCGCGAAAACGCTACAGCCATTTTGGTGACGTAATATGTGCAATAACAAAACTGTATGACGTATGTAAGAGAGTAACATAACCTACCAGCCATCAACAAATTAGTAATGAATGCATATTATTTCAGTTGGAACAAGATATGAAGAGTTATTATACGAAAAAAACACAACTATTACTCCTTGAAGTTAAAATTGATAGATATTACAGATATTAGATATGTACCCTAGCTGTTGACAGCACTGACAGAACTTTGTTATTGCCCGTATGACGTCACACCGTGGCGGCTCGTGTTTTAGGTCACGTGATATACAGATTAAAATATACGACTTTTAATTTCAATATAATAAATCAATAATGTGCTTTTATGATTCCAAATCAGAATATTTAGGTGTATTTCTCTATACATTTTAGTTTTTATCAAATTTTATATTTTATTTTTCACTACGGAAAGTACCCTATTTAGATCAACACGATTCAGCCTGTAATATCCCACTGTTGGGCATAGGCCTCTTCTCCATGTAGGAGAAGGATCGGAGCTTAATCCACCACGCTGCTCCAATGCGGGTTGGCGGATATATTCCCTACTATAAGTAACGATCGCTATCAGGTGTACATGATAACAACAACAACACAAGATCAACACAGATTCATAATTTCATAGATAAAATATATAAGATTTAAGATATAAACAAAAGTCAATTGTCAATTTGTCACTTTTGACTTTTGTCAGTAAAATTTTATATACTCGGAGTCTGAAAAAATCTCGGGAAAAAATGAATACATAATGTTTGCATGATTATAATATGTATTTACATTGTATTAGAATAATATAAAATGTTAAAATATATGTTACTAGTTTCTTGTTCCTTAAGTGTTTTGAACGCTAACTTTCAGAAGTATAGTCGATTACAGTCAAATTTAATATTGTAAGAGTTTGAAAAGAATTTGAAATGTGATAACAAAATAATAAATCATCGTTTTCATTTAAAAATACTGTTTCAGACACTACAACGGAGAAAGTAGTTCAACAGATTATCCTGAAAAATGTTTTGAAATATTAAATGACTTTGCTCAACATGTATCGAATTTTACATTTTGTTCGATATCTAATGCGAAACCAATAACCCTTTGTGAGAAATGTGTTGAAAAATATGTTAAATTCCGTGATAAATATCAAGAATTACTTAATACTACGGTAAATGGCACTTCCTGTCGATCTATTTTTATTTCTCAAGACAGATTAAATGCAGTTCAAGAATTTCATGACAATGTTCTCTCTATATGGAATAAAGGAAAATGTAATGGTATGTACCTACTTATTTACTATTTTATTAATATTTGCATTTACAAATAATAATAAGTAAATATGTTGCTATTTAAATATGTTTATTATTAATATGTAATAATTTTAATAAATTTCGATTCGGCTGGTCATCGTTCCATAGCTTAGTTGGCTAGAGCACCAACACGATATGTCGGGGGTGCGGGTTTGAATCCCGCGCGATCTAAATTTTGATATGATAATAAATAACATTTTATGTTTATTATTATTTATTTATCTGTAAATTTTTATCTGAAGAAAATAATAAAATAATGAAGATTCAATCATTAAAAATATAATGTATTTTTTTTAAACCAAAAATATACTAATGCTTGTGCATTTATTTTCAGGCTGCTTTAATTGGAATCACGGAAACCCATCCCTAAAAAATGAAACAATACACTTTCACAAGTTATCTAATGACACAATGAAATGTATTGTTACAAATATGAATCCAAAAAATAATGAAGTTTGCAACAGATGCATGCAGTCATATCTTCAATTGGATGAGTTTTATAAATCTTTAAGCTCGGACTCAATAGGTGTTGATAGTGTTTGCATAGACATTGTAGATTCTGTATGTATTATACATTAGGTAATTCTTAGGTGGTCATCTCCTAAATTTCTTGATTAAAATTATTGTTTTACTGAGGAACCAGTTTAATTCCTTTTAAACCAAGTGTAATCACTGGCGGATCCAGGGGGGGGTCACGGGGGTCATGACCCCCCCTGGGCTGTGTCTAGGACCTAGGTGGACCACTAATTAAAATTGTTAAACAAGATTTTTGACACAATATAGGTATTTTTAAGTACATTACCTACATAGATTATTTAAATTCCTACTTTTTACCTGTATCTATCATTATAAAATTTAAATTATAACTTCTTTTTACTTGATTACGACTTTGTGACCCCCCCCTGGCGCCTTGACCATGACTGTGACCCCCCCTGGCGCCAAAGCTGGATCCGCCCTTGAGTGTAATGTACAAAAAACAAAATAAATTAGTGCTAAGTCTTTAGATTAAGACCCGTTGACTGTTAATTGGCATAATTTTGTTACAGAAACAAGAAAACAATAACCCTAACCTATCTGACTTTAATATTCTGTTTATCGGCATAATTTTGTTACAGAAACAAAAAAAAGTAACCCTAACCTATCTATATTCCGACCGACCGACCGACGCGTGTCTTAATCTAGACTAGCCTAAATTAGTCTACTTTAAATTATTGCACTTACAAAAGAGTTTACTTTCATTTCTCTTAGGTGGAATTGTTCATGAGACTTGTTTAGTTTTGAAAATTGCCTCGTGACATATCAAATTTCTCAATAAACTAACCTATATGTTATATTTCATTTTTGTTAGTTTTTTTTTTAGATGAATGCAACAAGGTATATTTGGAGCAAAACCCTCAACTGTTGCAATTTGAGGAAAACACCAGAAGTAGTATTTTTATGTAGCGCAGCAATTATATCACTTTTGCCATTAATATATTATTTAGCAGTTCGCTTTTGTGGACCAATCAGAGATTTACCCAATGTACTAAAGCGTGAGTATAAATATTTAAAAAAAATATATGCATCGAATTGATAACCTCCTCCGTTTTTTTCGTCAGTTAAAAAATAAAGGGTATAACCGGATAAGTATGACGATCCGGCCCCCAAATAGGAACCTTTATCGAAACTTATGTTCTAATATCGCCTTGATGTACAAACACAATTTATGTACTTTTCGCGGCCAGCTTTCGCTTTGACCTTGAGATATGGGAAAAAATAATCGCACGTATGACTTTTATTCAAAGTCATATATCTCAAAAATTAATTACGCTAGAGAGTTGGGACCAACGCGAGTTTTTAGATTACATTGCAGAGTATATCATATATTATTTTCAAATTTTTAGAGTATATTTATATATAAAAAAAATTAAAAAATAAGTAAATCATAATTTTTTTTTTCATGTTCTCTGAGACTTACAATCACGAAAATAATATATGTTATGCTCCTTTACGTGCTCTATTACTCATAAAAATTTGGTAAAAAAAAAGTTGGTGCAACACTTTGAAAAAAAAATAAAAAGTGTTTCGCACCTTGTAACTTATAGATATAAACATGACTCAACACGCACAAAATTTTATCGCTCGTGGAAAGAATTGTACATAAACAAGTTTAGACTTGTTTTCACGTTGTTTCTTTTGTTTTTTGTCTTACTAACATTGTTTGTCATGCGTTGGTATCGCACTGTGGGCTGAAATTCGCGTTTCATAGACATTCAAATTTATTTTTTCAAGTGACGCTTTTTTTGCTTGAATGCGATTGAGAATAACTGCTATATGCCTTATATAATGATCTTTCAGGTTTATAATCGTAAACAGCGCACTTAGAATTTTTTTAAAAAATATTTGTATGGAGTCGACATCATAAATGATGATATCTCCATAATCGCACAATTGCGCCTAATATCCTCTTAGGTTATTAAAATACAAATTATTTTTGATTTTTTGACATACTTCATGTTAAGGTCAAACGTGCGTTTTTTTTTTTAAATCTCTTAAATTTAATCTTTTAATTCTGGCTAAACTACAAGTCCTATGAAAAAAAGTTCAACGGCAAAGCTGTAGGTAATATAAAGATGTACAAGTTTAGTATTTACACTTTTTTCACATAACCTCAAAATTTATGTGAAAAATTCAAAAAACCAAGTTTTTATTTTTTTTTTATTTTTTTTTCTTTTACAACTGTTTAGCGTGTTTGGGACATAAAAAGGTAAATTTTCACCAAATTTTGTAAAAAACAACTACTACTTTTTTCACATAACCTCAAAATTTATGTGAAAAATTCAAAAAACCAAGTTTTTATTTTTTTTTTATTTTTTTTTCTTTTACAACTGTTTAGCGTGTTTGGGACATAAAAAGGTAAATTTTCACCAAATTTTGTAAAAAACAAAAAAAAAACAAAAACTTGGTTTTTTGAATTTTTCACATAAATTTTGAGGTTATGTGAAAAAAGTGTAAATACTAAACTTGTACATCTTTATATTACCTACAGCTTTGCCCTTGAACTTTTTTTCATAGGACTTGTAGTTTAGCCAGAATTAAAAGATTAAATTTAAAAGATTTTTTAAAAAAAAACGCACGTTTGACCTTAACATGAAGTATGTCAAAAAATCAAAAATAATTTGTATTTTAATAACCTAAGAGGATATTAGGCGCAATTGTGCGATTATGGAGATATCATCATTTATGATGTCGACTCCATACAATTTTTTTTAAAAAAAATTCTAAGTGCGCTGTTTACGATTATAAACCTGAAAGATCATTATATAAGGCATATAGCAGTTATTCTCAATCGCATTCAAGCAAAAAAAGCGTCACTTGAAAAAATAAATTTGAATGTCTATGAAACGCGAATTTCAGCCCACAGTGCGATACCAACGCATGACAAACAATGTTAGTAAGACAAAAAACAAAAGAAACAACGTGAAAACAAGTCTAAACTTGTTTATGTACAATTCTTTCCACGAGCGATAAAATTTTGTGCGTGTTGAGTCATGTTTATATCTATAAGTTACAAGGTGCGAAACACTTTTTATTTTTTTTTCAAAGTGTTGCACCAACTTTTTTTTTACCAAATTTTTATGAGTAATAGAGCACGTAAAGGAGCATAACATATATTATTTTCGTGATTGTAAGTCTCAGAGAACATGAAAAAAAAATTATGATTTACTTATTTTTTAATTTTTTTTATATATAAATATACTCTAAAAATTTGAAAATAATATATGATATACTCTGCAATGTAATCTAAAAACTCGCGTTGGTCCCAACTCTCTAGCGTAATTAATTTTTGAGATATATGACTTTGAATAAAAGTCATACGTGCGATTATTTTTTCCCATATCTCAAGGTCAAAGCGAAAGCTGGCCGCGAAAAGTACATAAATTGTGTTTGTACATCAAGGCGATATTAGAACATAAGTTTCGATAAAGGTTCCTATTTGGGGGCCGGATCGTCATACTTATCCGGTTATACCCTTTACATAGATATTCAAAATAAACAATTTGATATACATTTTTTTATTTTCAGAATCCAGATTCAAACAAAGTATATTAAGGTCTATAAACAGGAGAAACTAATAGATTTTGTTTAATTAAAGTTTATATAAATGAAGGATAAAAGTAAACTATTGATTTATTATACAGTATTTTTATTTGACCATTCATTGTCATAACACTTAAGTGTCCAAGAATGCACTATAGACTCTGTAGGACAGTAAGTAACTTGTACACATGGAAAATGTTTAAACAGACTATCTATGCCTTGCTTTTTTATTGTTGTTCTTCTTAATATTACTGTTGTTACTACTGTTTGATAACTTATGTTTTAAGGAGTTCGGTGTTGTTTCACCTTTGTTTATTAATCCAAGTCCACTGTCTTTTTCTTTTGGTGTACTTGGTCTACTGTCTAATCCAATAGCTGTTAACATTTTGTTGTCATTGCCAAAAGCTTTTTGAAGTACATTAGATGAGGTAGCAATTTTCTGTGTAATACTTTGCTTTGTCAGTACACTGTTGATAGTTTTTTCAATATTACCATTAGTGTGTTGTTTGCCTGAGGGTTTAGACGCAATGCTTTCAGTGGAACCGTGGATAGTAGTATGGTTCAAATTTCCAATCATGCCTGTACTGATTTGTGTATCAGAGGAGTCTTCATTAGTCTGAGATTCAGTTTCACTATTTCTTTCATCTAAAAATAATGAAAATTATTCATGCATATAAAAATGAAGAAAAGTAAACACATTTTTTTTTTATGAATCTAAAACTTACTCTTTGCTTCAGCAGGATCAACAAGTCCACTTACGGCCTGAAAAACAATTTTATTTCATAAACAATAAATTAATATTTAATATAAATAAATATAACAACAACTATATGAATGTTGTTAAATTTAATAAAGAAATAGAGAATCTTACCGCCATAGACGTAATAGAAGATTTAGAAAACAGTCTTTCAGCTTCTTTAAATTTTCTATTACGTTTATCCGCCTTTGAATTCGTACTTTTGTTCGTTGCTAAATATCTGTCCCATCCTCGAATTATATTTCCATACAATTGTGTATCTTCCAAATAAGAACCTTCAAAAGCATAGATTTGGCGCTCTAAATTAGCTAAAGTTTCCTAAACCAAAAATTTTCCTTGTTATTTTGTTGAAAATATTACTAAAATGTATTTCATATTTATTGTTTCTAAACGTGAGTACATAAAGTATTAACATATTTGTAATACATACAGCGACCTCCGCTTTTCTTTTTACTAGTTCTGCTAATTCCGCTCTTGTGTCCGCTACTGAAGTTTGTTTGGAAGCCATATTGTTTTTTTTTACTTGCACACTTTGGGTTTCGCTGGCTGGACTTTGCGGTGAAACAACCATTTCGTCGCCGTATTTATTCTTTTATTAATTAAGCACCCATAACATGTAAAACCAGGCAAATTAATAAATAATAAATATGTTATAAAGCAAAATCTTAGCCTTCTTTAATCGAAATTTGTTTAACAGAATTACAGAACAGACACCCTATTATGTTTCATGTAGAGAGAATGACTGATAGAGATGGGTCCCTCACTCATGAGGTGCCTCATTTGAGGTACTCGTAATAGCAAATTGAAAGAGTTACTCGAATTTCAATTTTGAACCGCCTCACTCGTTTGACGCGTCCTCACATTGTCATTATTGACGCGACTCGCGAGTCACGAACTCACGAGGATTCGACGAGGACGATTCCTCAATGAGGAAAAATCCTCAATGAGGACGAATCCTCAATGAGGACGATTCTTTGTTGATTTGATTACTTATTTCATAATTGAAATTTAAACAGTGAGTTAGAGAGTGCGTGAGACGAGGAGTCGAAATTTTGAAAACACAGTTCTACACACATTATGATTTTGATATTATGTACCTAATGAAATAATGATGTTTGTGATACTGATGTTTGGTAGGATATTATTCAGATAATATTAAAACGTGTGGCAAAACTTTGTACCACTTTTTACGTGGTAGGAGAAGAATGAAATTTCGCACGCTTATAGTTTAGAGGAGTGCAGAATGATTATTTTTTTTTTAATTACGCATTTAAAATGCATTAAATTTAAACCAATAAAAAAACCTCCGTGTGGTTTTATGAAACCACGGTAAAAGTGAAAATTTTTTTTCAAGGAACTGAAATGAAATAGGAACAATCACCCTTTCTTTGCATTTGCACGCCATCTATGCCAACAAATTAATAACTAACATCAGCTGTGTGTTGTCAATAGTGTCTACTAGGTGGCCGACCGTCAAAACTAATTGCACAACGCAGACGAAAAAGTTTGAGACGATGTAATAAAAGTTTCACTTTAAAAAATATTACGCACACTACCATGTATCAATCACACGCGTCAATCAAATTGAGTTTAAGATTATAGACTATAGGATTAATCGTCAAATGTCTCATCATCTTTACTTTCTACGAGTAATTTTACCTATGTAAACCTCATGTAAAATAAATACTATAGATTTATTTTGAATCCATAACAGATATAAATATATCCATAATAGATATATTTTTATAGCACAGTTTTTTTATTTATTGGTGGATTTCTAATGAAATCCTAGCAACCCAAAAGTTTTTTAAACTGGTAACTTTAATACAATGTAATGTAGTTGTCAAATTATTATGGATTTTTTTTTCACTTGTGGTCAAGGTCAATGGTCAAATGTCAACTTCAGTAGTTAATGTTTTATTGTTTTCGTAATTTCGTATTGATTTGATTTGAAACACAGAAACAATAAACATTAGCTGATCGTATGTTTTACGAATGCGCACGCTCATTCAGTAAATTTGAAAACGTACGTTTACAAAGTGCGATGTTTGTTTATTAAGTAAAGTATAATTTGGAATTTCCTAGGGAATTTCTTTCTAAGAAACGTAGTACATAATTAATATCTCAATGCTAAGAACAAAAGATTTTTGTTGTTGTTTAAGTTTTGTTTAAAACATGTTTTACATATTTTTTTTATGTTTACTTAATTTAATTTTAAGCAAAACTATTTATGTTGATTTATCGTTAAAATGTTATTTAAATACCTATTATTGTCAATAAATAATTTTCGACACCTATTTGTTGCTTTTTCATTATGGTCTAAGATCCGAGAAGCTAAATCTTCCCTCATCTGTTAATTAGATGAAACAATTTTTATAGGCTTATTTCAATATTGTGAATTTATAAAAACAACCTCTGCCGCCATAAGCCTGCTGCAAATAATAATACTTAAAAAACCGTCAACAGTTCACTTGAAGTTCTACACTCTACCTATTAGGTAAATCAAATTAAATTTAGAATAACTTAAACACAAGTCTGGTTAAAAATACGTAAAAGTGAAGAAAATTCACTTTACGCTATTGCATACATAACTATTACTAACATAAATACTATAATAACATATAACTATAACTAACATATTTGTAATGTATAATATAAGTATGTTTTCTACAAATTATTACGAATGTTGCGAGACGCCGCGATGATTATCATACGTCTAGAGTCTACCTACGCATTTTTACTAATATTATTTTTATTACTGAAAAGTTGAAAACAAATTAAAGAGAGAATATTTTTAGTACGTATTGGTATTACCATGAACTCTAAACATTAACTATGAACTCTAAAAACACCTAGATTAGATTGGTATTCAAGTGTCGTTGATTCGTTTATTTATTTTGTAGGCGGTATAAAATTTATCAGCGAAAGAACATGATGTGTGAGGGAGATGTAAAAATTCGAATCAATCATTTTTAGAAAATTTCCTAATATCCCTGTTTTTAGACAATGAAAAAATGGCTACATTATTGTAATTATTTATGGCTTCATTAGAATACGAAGGTAAATTTCGCAAATTTTTATTAAGTTGTATTAGCTCAGGGGTCAGGTGGGACGTCGGCCGGTCGGGATTAATTGAGAAGACGATGGTTCAAATCCCCATATGATTATTTTTTTTTTAATTGCACTAGCGATTTTTTATTTAACCAGTTCATATTTCTTATTATTGTCGGTAAAATTGAAAAATATTATTCATTTTTTATCAATATGTAATTCGTATATGATTTTCAAAAAACACGATTTACTAAAAATACCGAGCTAAGCTCGGTAAGTACTCCAATTTAAAAAATCATTTCAAACAAAAACATTAATTATGAATAAATATTTGGTTTAGTATTACCTAAATAATATGTAACGTTTAACAGCGCGCATCAAAACGCGTCGTTGAAGCAAAGTGATAAAGATAATTTTAAAAAATAAAAGTACTTAGTGTATCGTTTATAAGTTAGCTACTCGTGAGGCGCGCGTGACTCACGCTTGCCGCTTCCTCGAATCCTCGGACAGTCGGATGAGGTCGGCTTTCCTCGTACGTTACCTCGCCTCAAATGAGGCGCGCCTCGTGAGGCCTCAAAAGCTAAAATGAGGGACTTCCTCATCCTCAAATTAAAATGACGAGTTACTCATCACTAATGACTGAGAATGACGTCATTGAACAGTGCTGCCAACTCTCAAAAATTTATCTCCCTAAAACCCCAATAGGGTACTTTCCGTAGTGAAAAATAAATTATAAATTTTGATAAAAATTATAATTTATATAGAAATACACCTAAATATTCTTATTTAGAATCATAAAAGCACATTATTGATTTATTATATTGAAATTAAAAGTCGTATATTTTAATCTGTATATCACGTGACCTAAAACACGAGCCGCCATGGTGTGACGTCATACGGGCAATAACAAAGTTCTGTCAGTGCTGTCAACAGCTAGTGTACATACTAATATCTATCAATTTTAACTTCAAGGAGTAATAATTGTGTTCTTTCGTATAATAACTCTTCATATCTTGTTCCAACTGAAATAATATGCATTCATTACTAATTTGTTGATGGCTGTCATAGTAATTGTAGGTTATGTTACTCTCTTACATACGTCATACACTTTTGTTATTGCCCATATTACGTCACCAAAATGGCTGTAGCGTTTTCGCGGTAATAAAAAAGGTTTAAAATTTAATTTAATTTTATGGCATGAAAACGTGTTTATTTTGCCGAAATATATTTTTTTGTGGCTTTTTATTAGAAAATCAACATTGTGAAGTACTTTTTCAAACATAGTGGAATACCCTATTCCCCCAAAAAAATTATTATTTATAAAATAAAAAATTAAATATTTTTTAATAAATAATAAAATCTTATTAAACAAATAATAAATTTCAAACAATCAATAAATAATTTCATTCAGCAACATCATTTTTTTTTATTAAGTCGGCAAACAGGCGTACGGCTCACCTGATGGCAAGCAATTACCGTACCCTATAGACGCCTGCAACACCAGAGTATCGCAAGCGCGTTGCCGACCCTACCCCCAGGAGCTCTGGTCACCTTACTCACCAATACTGCTTTCAAACAGTTTTTGTTTGTTTGTATTGAATAGGCTTTAAAAGTACTGGACCGATTTTAATAATTTTTTCACTAATAGAAAGCTACATTATTAGGAAGTAACATAGGCTATATTTTATTTCTTAAAAACTTAGACATGTGCAAAAAAAACAAAACAGGTTATGTTCATGTAAAAAATCGTCTCAAATATTTCTTTCCTTCGCGTGCGCTACTTAAATGGTTAAATATCACTACATAGTATAAAACAAAGTCGCTTTCTCTGTCCCTATGTCCCTATGTCCCTATGTATGCTTAGATCTTTAAAACTACGCAACAGATTTTAATGCGGTTTTTTTTAAAAGATAGAGTGATTCAAGAGGAAGGTTTATGTATATAATTTAGTATAGTTTTATGTAAATTAGCAGAAATACGGCGATAAATGTTGAAGAAGTCGCACAAAATCGCGCCAACTGGGAGCTTTCCACGCAAACGCCGCGTAAACTAGCAAAGATACAGTGGAGTAATGTACTAGCGAATTCTAAATCTATAAAAATGCTACAAAAAAGTCCGCGATAGCATATCTCTATCTCTTACGGTTGACTTACAATAACCACTTTTATGTTCAAATTTTTAATTAAAAACATTACGTTATTTTCCAAGTTATTTTCTTTAGTTCAGTATTAATCCTTATCCAAACAAATATTTTAGTTAGCTTAGAAATTTAATGCAGATTAAAATTGCCCTTTACACTATATCAATCAGATGAATAGGTTTTCAGATATCGTCGTTAGAAGTAATTAACAGCGAAACATTTAACCCTTTAACCGCCATCGCCGTAATATTACGTGTTGTAAGAGTAGTACCTCAGCCGCCACGTCGGAATATTACGTAAAGATCCTGTCATTTAAAAATGTCATCATTGCACCCGTGCGAAGCCGGGGCGGGTCGCTAGTAAGACAATAATTATGATGTACGACTGAATTAAAGGACTAAAAAGATCTACAAACAAGTTTGCGTGGGTGTATACCTATCTATAACAGCTTAGCTAATAAAAGCGTTTTAATATTTTAAAAATTAATAAATGGGTGTTTGTGTTAAATTTATAATTCTTTTACCCGAGCGAAGCCGGGGCGAGCTGCTAATTATCTATAAAAATGAATATGATTCGCTAGATTGGATTATCCTATTTAAACATGTATTTTTCTTATTTTGAAAAAAATATATTTGAAGTTATAAAAATCCCTAAAAATATGACACCCCTAAAAAAACCCATCCCACTTTTTTCCCCTTAAATTTGGGGGGAAATCCCCTGAGTTGGCAGCACTGTCATTGAACCATGACATCAAGTGACATTTAAAAACATTTAACAAAAAGTAATCCACAGATTATGGATAGTAGATCAGTAGATCATTCATCCCATAATCCCATATCACAATTTTACATTTTAGAATTTCCTCATGTGTGGGAAACACAAAATTAAAATAATACGAATGTACTTGAGTAATTATAAATGCAACTTGAGCAGTTTTTTAACACTGAGCAATTTAAAATATTGTATACATCAAAAGATATAGGAGTTTGAAAGTATTGATAAATTAATTTTTTTTCAACGACTATTGATTTTTATTAAATAATTTAAGGTGAGTTCTTTTAAAGGACAACGTATGTAGTTGAATCGAGCTAATTAATATATTTGATTATAGAATTTAGTAATGTTTTTATTACAAATATCATTATTTTGCAGGCTTGGGTGGATTGACCATATCATCATATCACATAATTATGTCTTCAATACTTAATTTAGTTATCTAATAATATCAATTGTTTGTCTGTACCTGTATGTTTTCACGTTTTTATATTCATTATAATAATTAGTCAAAAGGGAAAATGTCAAATATCTAGTCCAGTTTTATATATAACTAGCTGACCCGGCGAACTTCGTACCGCCTAACAGTCGATTGGTATTAAAGTTCAAATTCACTTTTAAGTTTTATTACGAATCTTTTGTATGGGAATATAGAAAAATGTTGTTTTTAGACTTTTTCAGGCAATTTTTTAATTTTTTCTCTCCGTAAGAACCATCCTCGTACTTCAAGGAATATTATAAAAACAGAATTAGCAAAATCGGTTCAGCCACTCTCGAGATTTGCGCTTAGCAACACATTCAGCGATTCATTTTTATATATATAGAGATTTCTATTACAATCAATCAGTTAAAATATGTATACAATAGTAAATTTTCAGGTACGTTTCTCAAGTTAGGATTATGAAATTTAATAAATCGATCATATTATGATAAAAATAATTTTACGTCATGTGGTTATTGTTTCTATAAAAGGAAATAAAAATAGTATCTATGACCCCAAGATTGATTACTTGCAAGGAATTTGATTTATTATTTATATATTTAATTTATAATAAAAAAAACGAATAAACGCATAAATAAATAATATTTTTAAACTAAATGTATTTAATTAAATCGATTGAAAGTTCTTCTTAAATAAAATCGATTATTCTTTCGAATCGAATAAATAAGTGTGAGGCAGTCACTAATGTCAAAATTTCTTGAAGTGTCAAAAAGATAATTAGTGGCCGGCGCCGGACGGGGTAAAAATAAAAATTGATAAAAAAAGATAAACAATACATATTAATGTTGAAACTTGTTAGCGAAGAAAATAATATTTAAAGGATTCGTTGTCTTTTGATTTAAGAGAAAATGTCAATTACGTATATACCCCGTGTAACTCAAGTATTGACAGACCAATAAAGTTGTTGATATATCATTTTTATTGAAATCTCTTTAATATGCTTGTTTTTATTATTTTCAGTTGGATTCTATCCAGTTAGATAATGAATTAGAAGAATTGTTTAAGCAATCACTTTTTCAAGCTACTAAGTATTTCGAGGTAATTTTTAGTATTTTGTGTTCATATACAAAATATCTTAACCAAAATACTCATCAAGCAGGTACTCTGAAAAAGGAAAACCTCATTGGTAACATTTTTCAATATATTAAATTAGAAAGGTAAAAGTTTTAAAAAAATATCATTTTATTTCAGCCTGGGTTACTGCAACCAATTCTTCCTGAAGTTGATTTACTTCTTCGATCATGGATATTCAAAAATTCAATATATGACAAAGCCTCCAGTTTTGGGCAACAAATGTTATCCTTAAAATACAAAACAGAAAATTTAACTAAAACTAAATTATACTGGTATTTTGTATACACTGTTGCCTTAAAATATTTTAGAGATAGGGCAATGTACAGCTTCACATCTAATACAAAAATTCAAAATTTCTTAACAAACATGGAAACATTTCAACTAGTTGGTGATATTCTTAATTTCCTACAGTTTATAAATAGTGGCAAGCACCCAGCGCTCATTGATTTCATATTAGGTCTTCAATTAACAGCAGACAAACTTACGAGAGAGGACTTGACAGATTTCTCATGGACTCGTGAACTGTTGTGGCACAATCTTATAGTATGTGAATCATTGAATTTTAAATATTAAGAAAGTTATTAGGAATATTGCAATTGTAAAACTCAATAACAGTTATAAAATATGATTTCAAAATGTACTGTAATGTACTTTATGAAAATGTTTTTTATTATCATATCAAAATTTTCGATCCAGCGGGATTCGAACCCGCACCCCCAACATACCGTGTCCGGTACTCTAGCCGTTAAGCTATGGATCTATGTCCAGCGGGATCAGAATTTTTGATATGATTTTATTCGGTTTTAAGCAACCGGGGTGCCGTCTATAGCACCTGTCTGTGTACTTAATGGTTAGGTTTTGAGTACAATTCATAATATCTGATGTTATGGTGGTTACTTATTATATTTGTATTACTTAGTGAGGTGAATTAAATCTAAATTTATGGCAATTTCTTTAAAAAATTGTTGTATTGTAAGTTTATAAGAAATCCTCTTTATATTGTGTTGTAGGAGTTAATTGGAACAGTTCTTTCACTAGTGAATATGTTTGGACTAAAGCAAAGAATGTCAAAGGTACTGAAATATATGTGGTGGAGAAACCAAATGAGATCAACTGCCGGTCCAAGCTCCGCTACTATGACAATTCATACTACTTGTGCATGTTGTTCAGAAAAACCCATCCTACCTCATGTTATGGGATGTTCACATATATTTTGTTACTATTGCTTAACAGTGAGTAATTCCTTTTATGATGGATCTAATTTTAGGTTTGGTTTTATCTAAGCTGTATCTATGTAGGTAAGCAACAAGCTATACCCCGTCCGGCGACTAATGATCTTTTTGACACTTCAAGAAATTTTGACTTTAGTGACTACCTCACACGTTATTGATTCGATTTGAAATAATAATCGATTTTATTTAAGAAGAACTTTCAATCGATTTAATGAAATACATTTAGTTTTAAAATATTATTTATTTATTCGTTTATTAGTTTTTTTTTTAATTATAAATGAAATATATAAATAATAAATCAGTAAAATAGAAATATTTATACATATAAATAATATAACTTTATAGCGCATTACAGGTTTAATTAATATTTATTTTCTCATTAAAAACACAGTAACTTACAAAATATAATATCAACATTTTATGTGAGTAAAAATACAAAAATTGTCCAGCAGTTCACAGATACATTACGATTTGTTTTATGTCTAACACTGTACTTACAACAGAATTCCAATCACCAAACATTTTACACACTAAATTAGACCATTCCTCAATTCATATAAATTATTATCTAACTTGAATTCAAAATAAGTGTTCCTTATAAACTTTTTCAGTATTGGTTCTCTAGTTATGATTAAATAATGTTTTTATAATTTTATATTGTACTAGCTGTGCCCGCGTCTTCGTCCGATATTCATTGTTCAGTTCGCGGCGAGCATCTCAAGGAAAATACGCTGGCTCGCCGAGCTTTAAATGTTTCGCTGCTAATTACTTCTAACGACGATATCTCAAAAACTATTCCTCTGATTGATATAGTGTGGAGGGCAATTTTAATCTACATTAAATTCCCAAGTTAACTAACATACTAATTTGGATAAGGATTAATACTGAACTAAGGAGAGTAGCTTTAAAAATAACGTGTTGTTAATTAAATGTTTTTAATTAAAAATTTGAACATAACAGTGGTTATTGTAAGTCAACCATAAGAGATAGAGATATGCTATCGCGGACTTTTTTGTAGTATTTTAATAGATTTTGAATTCGCTTGTACATTACTTAACTATATCTTTGTTAGTTGGTTTGGAGTCATAGATACCATTTTTATTACTTTTTTTTATTAAATTTATAGAAACAATAATCACATGACGTAAAATTATTTTTATCATATGATCGATTTATTATCGATTTATTATTTCAAGAACTGTTTCATAGTCTGTGGTTGTTTGTTATGCACAGGGTACTTCACTCAATCAATCAAATCGTCAATAAAGTATGACATTACAGTAGAATTTTAGTACGTTATTCCGAAAAAAAAACAACTGTAATTTATAGGCGTGGGCTGTCAAAAAGATCATTAGTCGCCGGACGGGGTATAATGAATTTTTGTTAAGGATTTACAATTTACAATTCTGTCTTATAAGTTGTCAGTCGATTGTCTGTCATTTTTTAAAAAAGAATCGCAATCAACAATATTAATTACAACATTTTTGTACCAACAGGCCAACAAGATTGCAGACCCAGACTTCGCTTGTCCAAAGTGCTATTACAGTGGAAAACAAGTTATGAAATATGCATAAATCATTAATTATTGTCTTAATTTTTATTTTTATGGAGAGGAAATAATTAAGGGTAATATTGTGATATTAAATAAAAATTATTTTTTGTTCATAAGCTTTTTATTTATATTGAATATTTTTTACATGCAAGAATATTTTTTATACAATATTTACAAATCTCAGACTTTTTATATGTTAAAAACTTAAACTAATGAAATTATAATTATGTAATGTTAATTTATTGCTAAAATGAATTATTTGATTTATAATGTATGAATATGTTATTCGTATCGTGTACTTGACGCCGCGTTGGCGCAGCGGTCATAGTACTGGTTTGTAGCTGTTGTGCTGGCAGTTGCGGGTTCGATCCCCACACACGACAACATTTGTATTGCCCATACAGATGTTTGCCGTGGTCTGGATATTTGTGCAGTCCTTGTGGGTCTCCCCACCGTGCCTCGGAGAGCACGATAAGCCGTCGGTCTCGGTTGTTATCACGTACACCTGATAGCGATCGTTACTCATAGCAGGGAATATATCTGCCAACCCGCATTGGAGCAGCGTGGTGGATTAAGCTCTGATCCTTCTCCTACATGGGGAAAGAGTCCTATGCCCAACAGTGGGATATTACAGGCTGAATCGTATCGTATCGTATCATGTACTTGATTACTAAACTAAGTTTCTTATTACCTACCATGATTAGAAAAAAAATCACTAAAAAACCGGCCAAGTGCGAATCGGACTCGCGCACGAAGGGTTCCGTACCATTGATTAGGTAATATATATTTAAATATATGTATTATATAAATATCGAGCAAAAATAGGTAAAAAATTGCGTTTTTTGTATGGGAGCCCCCCTTAAATATTTATTTTATTTTATTTTTAGTATTTGTTGTTATAGCGGCAACAGAAATACATAATCTGTGAAAATTTCAACTGTCTAGCTATAGCCGTTCTCGAGATACAGCCTGGTGACAGACGGACGGACGGACGGACGGACGGACAGCGAAGTCTTAGTAATAGGGTTCCGTTTTTACCCTTTGGGTACGGAACCCTAAAAATGAAAATTTATAAAATAGGAAAATTTAAATAATATATACATACACTAGGTATTTACCTACGAGAAGCGGTACGTTAATTACATTCTCTAAAATTCTATGGCACAAATGGATCATGTAGCGCTTAACATAGATAACATTATAAAGCTGAAGAGTTTGTTTATACATGCTAATCTCAGAAACTATTTGTTCAAATAGAAATTATTATTTTATTGTATTATATATTATTTAGGTGTTGTTTCTGCTGTGTGGTTACGGCAGTTAAGAATATAGTCACTCCCTCTCTTCCCGTGGGTGTCGTAAGAGACGACTAAGGGATAACACAGTTCCACTACCATCTTCGAAGTTCGAACTTATAAAACCGACCGATGGCAGGATAACCATTCAACTGCTAGCCTTGAAATACACAAGCCGAAGACGGGAACGGGGGAAGCAGCGTTTTCGGTGCGACAAAGCCAGCCCTGCGGTCACTAACGCGTCTGCCCAGCGTGGTGACTATGGGCAAAACACATGAGTTCAAGCCGTTTTTGGCGTGAACTCGGGGAGTCCTATGTCCAGCAGTGGACTGCGATAGGCTGAAGTGATGTGTGAGGTGTTGTTTAACTCACTGTATTATATGTTTATTATTGAACATTAATCATAGCTAATAAATAAAATAAGATGGTATGGTCGTACGTGTACGAAAAGCAACTTTAAAAAAGTAAACTAAATGCGTCGACATTAGTGCGCTTGTACTGCCATATTTAAGAAATCCATGGCAAGGTCGACGGAAAAGTTGTGTAGATGTGATTCATGTTTAATTTAAGGCTAATATAGTGAAATATATCGGTAACCTAAGTAGTTCGGTAACCTAGGTAGTACCTAATTAGTATCTTTGTTAATGTCTAATGTTTGTTGTCTTTGCTATTGTGAACGTTTGCGTGAAAACCGGTCTCCCAATCAGCGATGTAGTCCACTGTACGCACTGAGCCGTCCGGTTCCACCAAAGAGTACTGACCTGGTTAAATAAACACAACTATATTATATAGTAGTTATTTATATCATTCAGCTGGTAGCGAAAGGCATAATTATTTTTAGAACAAGATCGCAGGATTTAGCTACTGCTCTTAGATAGTCTAGTTTTAATAACTTAAAATGTTACTCTGCTGCTTCTGGTTAAGCTATATCTAAATATAATAAGTGTTTGTATATTTAATCATTTTGCCAAAATTTGGGCTTTTTATTTTGGATTATAAATATAAATATTTGACGCCGTTGTCATAGCTATTTTATAATAAAGCACATTCGCTATAAAGTTTAATCGGAGTATAAAGTTATTTACTTTAATTTTTTATGTGTAAAAGTTCAAGTTTACAGGAATCATAATAACAAGTTGAACATACCCTTCACAACGTCGCCATCGCGTTGTTCCTTCTGTTGTTTGATGTCGCCTGTGTGGGGATCATTTACATTGTATTCGAAGGCGTAGCGGGGGTGCGCATCCTGTAAACCAATGTATAAATATATTGTAATGTAATAAACGTATTGTAATGTTTTAACTATAAATGTTCCAGTTGCGGGCAAAAGCTTTTTCTTCTATGAAAGAAAATAATTTTAGGAGAGGTAAGGTAGAGGTATTATACACGTCACAAGATAAATTTTATCTTGATAAATTCTGAATTTTAATTACATCGGTACTAGTCCGGATTTCAACCTACGCAAATCGTTTGCGTCTGGTATATTGAGCAATGAAAAACAGTTACAAAAACTTAATCGAGATTATGAAGAAATTAACTATTAGTTAGTAATTTAACATATAGGTATTTACGATTTTCCGCCTTGATTCTATAAAGTACCTAGAGGCTTTGAAAATCATTTTGTAATAGGTACCTACACCAAAATATTTTTTGATATTTTGTTTTATCTGCGCTATGCAGTTTTTCAAAGTAAGTTTTAACATATTATGGTATATACTTATATGTACGTATATACCTACTTTTATATAAAGGATAATAGGTATACTTACAAATCTATAGGAGGATAAATTAATAATACCTAGGAGGTTTGTGATAAAGACAATTTATCCCTACCTAAAATAGTTAACTATTTAGCTAACTAGGGTTATCCCTAGTTTAGTCTTACATAGTCCGGAGGGTCCGGTGTAAATTGCCAGATCCTTAATTTAATAGATTGAGAGAGAAAATCATTGCCTCCTCTGACGCTGAGATAAAATACTTTATTGATAGTTTTCAGACATTCAAATTAGCTACAGATATATTATGGCGAAGACTTATTGTGCGAGAATTAAAAACTTCGTATTGTAGTTACGTTTCATTAGCTTAGAAGTAGAAGAAGTGAATCGTCGTATGGCAATAACTAGAACTGCGATAGCAGGAAATTTCCTGCTCAAAATATGGAGCAGCCCGACTGGGGTAGTACCTCGACCTTACAGAAGACCACAGCTAAATAATACTGTTTTCATGCAGTATTGTGTTCCTGTTGGTGAGTAAGGTGACCAGAGCTCCTGGGGGGATTGGGGATAGGGTCGGCAACGCGCATGCGATGCTTCTGGTGTTGCAGGCGTCTATAGGCTAGGGTCTTACCACCAGGTGAGCCGTACGCTTGTTTGCCAACCTAGTTACATAAAAAAAAACATTGCGACAAATCGAGAAAAAGAAAAAAGATAATCTGGAGATCCCATACAGGAAATCCCCAGAGTTGACTAAGGGGCTATAAAAATGTTCTACAAGTGTATTAGCATTTTAGCAAAAATTGTAAAAGTTATAAGCAATCAAAGTTGAAAAAAAAGTGACATTGGTGGTTGGCAAAAACTCCTGAGTTCCGGGAGCAGCGAGTGTTTTGTTTGAAATGTCCTCTACTTTAAGACTCTTTTTTTGAAATTTCTTAAATGTTGATAGTTCATGAAATATTGGCAAAAAACGAAGTACCTGTTTTTTCAACTTTGATTGCTTATAACTTTTACAATTTTTTATGTAATACACGCTTTTAGAACATTTTTCTAGGAGTCATTCCGAATCCAATGAGGTATCACACATATTTTTAAGAGCAGTATCTCTATTTTGGACGTTTATGAACTTGTCGACTGGACCAGAATTTAAATAAAATATTAATTGTACTATATTTTTACATTTTCCCGTTCAAATAACACTAGCCGTGTGGGTCCGGCGAACTAAATTGTTGTGGCTTTCATCACTGTTTTACATAATGTATTCAAAATTTGTAACAGGAACCAATACTCGTACAATAAATGTTAATTATTATGATCCCTAGTACATTTTTTTCACCTGATTAGTATCAAGCTAATTTTCCGGGAGTAGCTTCATTTTGATGAGATAAAAAAAAATTCCTCTAAGAAAACTCTCGATTGTGGTAGAGCTAACAGAGATAGCAGGGGATAGAGCAGCACGCGCAACCACCACCACCACGCAATTTGTAGGACAATATTACTTTTAAATTATATAGATACTAGCTTCTGCGCGCGACTTCGTCGGCGTGGACTCCGTTCCTATTGGTCTTAGCGTGATGATATATAGCCTATAGCCTTCCTCGATAAATGGGCTATCTAACACTGAAAGAATTTTTCAAATCGGACCAGTAGATCCTGAGATTAGCGCGTTCAAACAAACAAACAAACAAACAATCAAACAAACTCTTCAGCTTTATTATATTAGTATAGATTAATCAACTAAAAGAAAAAAAAAATCAGCTGGTTAGTAATAATTTTTGATGACCTTACGAGGTTATCAATTTGATGTCATCATAATTGGTTTTTTTTCTGATTTTGTTTTCTTTTAGTTAGTTAATATTTATATAATTTAATAGTAATATTGTCCTACAAATTGCGTGATACATTATCCCGGTCCTACGTTCACTGCTGCTTTACCCCCTGCTGGCTGCTATCTCTGTTAGCTACAGTTTTCGTAGCGGAATTTTTTGTTCGTCTTATCAAAATGAAGCTACTCCCGGAAAATTAGCTTGATACTAATCAGGTGAAAAAAATGTACTAGGGATCCTTACCTATTAATAGAAGTTGATTTAAAAAAAATTGGCATTGAATTTGTTTTAAAACTGAGATTTTCTTAGTACTCTTTTTAAAATTACCTAGTATAAAAATATTTCATCAAAATGTACTGTTTTTGACGGTTTATTAAGGGTCTACTTATGATGTAATAATAAGAAAAGTTAGGTTATTATGGTTTGATCCGGATCCGACCGGATCCGGCTAGATTGAAAATGATACCGGACTAAAATACCAAGTTGCACTACATGACTCAGTAGTCGGCGCCAGCACACAAAAAGCGGTTACGAAATTACGTCGTCAGCATCCAAAAAATGGAAAAGTAAGTTTTTCTTAAAAATGTTGATTGAATTTATATACCTAATATATAGAGTTATATGTCTATTCAAGTCTCAAAGCGTAGCATTGATATTATGCATTTGTGACGATTTTACATATAATATTAGGCGGGTTGTCAACTCTCCTAACTTAATTTTGTTGGCTAGGTTAATAAATTCTCAGAAACCATAATATTTTAATAAATTTTAATGATTATTTTTGAAAGGGAAGGAACGGCGCTACATCAAATCACATAATTCAGAACTGTGAAATGTTTTTAAAGCGAGATAATGTCCCATAAAGTAAAAATTGTCACAACTCTTCTAGGTCTCCCCAACGGAAAGCTAATCTTTATATCGAAAATCTCCAACTTCTATTTAAATTTCTTAACGTAAAAATTTTGATGAATTTTAAATTAATGTCTAACAGAATTAACAAAAACAATGCAGAAAATGAAAGTTTATAATATTGTTTACTCGCCGTACCTACTTTAAGGCCAGTCCTGATGGCAAAAAAATCCTTTGCGGTAACATTTACCGTTGGTAGTTTTGTAACAGTTTTAGAATGTCTGAGAGACTCATGTTTCTCTTCTCAGCAAAGGAAAACGATTTGTGGTTTTACTAATTTGGGTTTGTTTGTAAGTAATATACAGAGAAAGTTATAAACGAGGATAATTAAGCCTTTACAGATACCTACTACCACACGAATAAACAATATGTTTTATAATCTAAAATCAGATGTCTGATATCGATTTTGCTCCTAGTCTCCAGAATAGTTTGTGCATTCAACAAATTAATAAAAATAAATGTTAATAAATACAAACATATTATTTATTTCTAAACTCATTTTGACTGATTATATAAAAGTGTTACAATTTAATGTAATTCATTTGATTAAAATTATTTTGTATTTAAAATAGAGTTTTGAGCATGCATGATGAATTAATTAGGCAACTTATGTAACTGATTATGTTGGCGTGCTTGTCTGAGGTCTCTAACAATTTAAACGGTATCTATTATACGCATATTCAACGTAAAAATGAAAACTATTTTAATATAATAATTAATTATTAAATTTGAAACGCCAGTCTTATCGCATTGTAATTATATAGTAGTTACCTGCAGCAATGCTACTAGGTCAAAATCATATAAGTAACTTAGTATCTTTATCGTATGTAGTTGTTAAAACATTTAAAATAAAATAAAGGTATCAGGTGAATGTAAATAGATCTAAACTTTTTCATGACAACACCGTTAATAATAATGATCTAAGCTCTGTTCTGATAATCAGCGATTATTATATATATTATGTATAAAACACACTAATTTAATAATTAAATATTATGACATAATATCTCTGTTGTAGTTTTATTCATATAACAGTATTTTTTTAAATAAGTATAAATAATTAGGGTTAATGAAAATTGAGTGGATTTTATCGGTGACGGATTGTTTAGAATTACGTTATTAGATACTTTATTAGTTGCGGTAGATGATGTAACACGTAGGTTCCCCACAGGGCCCAACAAAAACATGTTTAATTAGAATAAACAAATTCATTATTTCTATATTGATTTCTATCCAACCGGAAGCGGAACAATACTTAAAAGAGAAAAAAAAAGTAGGTACTTACATAATTTTCTACAAATTCTTTATGGATATTCTTAGCGGTATTGTATTGTGCTCCTGAAGAAATTGCTGGTGCTGCGACGTGTGATATCGACTGCTGTGCGTAAATAGGTGCTGAATATTGAATTGCGTGTGATTGATGTGCTGGAGCCGCGAATTGTGCAACTGCAGGTGCAGAGTAGTGCGTTGTATACTGCGTATTTATTATTGGCTGAGAATATTGAGCTGCAGATGACGTTGAGTATTGATAGGACGGTGCGAAGTACTGTGTCAAAGCAGGTGCAGCATATTTTGTATAAGTCGGTGATGCATATTGAGTTATAACTGGAGCACTAACATGGGATACAGAAGAAGTGGCATACTGAGAAACAGTAGGTGCCTTATATGTTTGTTGAACTGCTGCAACATTATTACTGTTATATTGGTTGATAGCAGTAAAAACTGGAGCATAGGATTGTGGTTGAGTCTTCAAGGCTGTCGCTGCTGTGTAACTAGCCCTTGGAGCAGCATAAACTTGAGAAACAACTGGTACTGGAGCGTGCGTGTAGGAGGTCAGAGATTGTTTCGCTAAGGATCCACTTGAATATAATGATTGATGTGCGAACTGGTTTTGAGACACATATGTGGTCTTCGCTGGCGCCAGAGTAAATTTTGTTTGTAAAGGAGCTGCAGTCACTTTCGCAATTATTGGTGCTTGATTGTATGTTGTTTGTGGTATAACTGTCCTTACTGCAGCAGAAGATAATCCTGCGGAAGTTGCATATCCATGTTCTTCCCTTTGAGATGAGTATTCTGCATCTAAGGCAGCAGAGTGTTGAATTGCTACTGGAGCTTGGTATGAAACTATTGGCTGCGCTTGATACAATACTTTAGGAGCAGGAGGTTGATATACAATTGACTGTAAATATTCCTTTGCATTGTTATATTTATTTAATGACGACAAAGAGGATGATTGTATGAAGGCTGGAGCTGCAGCTTTAACATTTGTTAACGACAATTGAACTGCCGGTGCTGGGTATGAATAGCCGCTGTCGCCACAATCTTGCACATTCTGTAGTTTGCTTAAGTGGTAGTTTAGATCAGGATCGTGATAAGCAAGTGCATTCGAAATGCAAGCGACTACTAACAGTATTATCTGAAAGGTAAAAATACTTTAGAATTGATATATCAGTTATCGTTATCGTTTTTATTACGTGTTTACATAATTTTCTATTAACATTTTATAGTAAAAAAAAAAAAATGTTGATTGCAAGTTGGAATATCACCGGTAGCGTTCAGTATCACAGTACCTACAGTATTACTTTAACACTAGGTACCTACATATTTTAAAAATAATTTGCAAATAAATGCCGAAAATAACAATATGTTTATTTTGTATTTTATGTTACAAAAGTGGAAAAAAAATTTGAATTGACCTTTGTTATTTCTGTTTATTTATTTATTTATTTATACTTTATTGTACACCAGAAAAATATTAAAAAACAATAAGAATAATTACAGACAGTGAAGTACAATGGGCGGACTTATGGCTATTTAGCCATTTCTTCCAGACAACCCAAATCTGTTTATTGGTTTATAGCGGTAATAAGTATACATACATAGCGGTAATAAGTATACATATATATATCTACTGTAAAATCAGGGCCGGACCGAGAGATCAGGGGGCCCTGGGCTAATACTAATTAGGGGCCCACCAAATTTGACCACGATTGAGATGAATGTGTAAAATGGCAGCCGAACATTTTAACTATCAGTTCGAAGTAATATAAGAATAAATAATTTAATAAAATTATTGATTTTTTCGCATTGTCGTCTATTTTTGACTTTGAATTGACTTAGCTGGGGCCCCTTGAATCCACGGGGCCCTGGGCTGAAGCACAAAAAGCCATATGGTAGATCCGGCCCTGAGTAAAATTTACAAGTTTCAATTTACAAGACGACTCTAAAACATAAAAACCGAGATGGATCGATGAACAATTGGTTACGGAAGCCAAAAATAATTAAAAATATTACTATTATTATTATTTATTAAAACTATGAAAAACAAGATATCTTTGAAAAAAAGTATAAATTAGGCTATATAAATTACAACATGTTTACAGTTTTATATACTAACAGAGATAGACTAACAGAGTGAACTCAGTGAAGAAGACAAAGCATACTAAGTACATAATTAAGTATAACGCATAAGTTCATACGTAAAAAATTAAAACGTACCTATACCCAATTACTATTTTACTATTTTTTATACTCATTGTACAAATACTTACGGAATACATTTTGTACTGTAAAAAAAAAAATCACTTCGTAAAAAAATCACTTAAAACATCACGTGTTAGCACAATTTAAGAACTAATTGTGTTTAGCAAAGCGTAATTCGAAATGAGAGCAAAACGGACCCGCAAAGTCTTATATAGTAAAGTCATATGTGTAAGAACAGGTCACACTTTTTCACATTCGCCGTCGGTAACGTGGGCGCGGCTCATAGGATATATGCTTCGATGCAGATTTACTTCACTTAGTTAATTTATTTTAATGAATATGTAAAATAATTATAAATAGAAATATTCAAATTTAACTATTTTAGGCTCTTATTTAAATAATATTTAAGTGGCATTTCAAAATAAGAAAATACGTTTCTTTGTTTGTTACCAAAATACGCCATTAAAATTTAATGGATTTGAAAGACTTTTTTTTTCATTTTTGACTAAGGGATAACATAGTTTCACTACCACCTTGGAACTTAAAAAGCCGACCGATGGCGGGATAACCATCCAACTGCTGGCTTTGAAGTACACAGGCCGAAGACGGGCAGCAGCGTCTTTGGTGCGACAAAGCCAGCCCTGCGGTCACCAACCCGCCTGCCCAGCGTGGTGACTATGGGTAAAACACATGAGTTCACGCCATTATTGGCGCGAACTTGTGGAGGCCTATGTCCAGCAGTGGACTGCGATAGGCTGAAATGATGATGATGATGACTGATGGATTTGAAAAGAGTTCGAAGCCAAGAAAAGCCAATTTCATAAATTAGTACAAGTGACTGAATGTAGTCAAATAGAATACGGGGACGATAATAAATCACATAGATTTATATAAGAACAAGTCTTATGATCAATGCAAGAATTATGAATTGAAAAATCCTATATATCCGGCTAGATGTATATTGATTTACTTTATTATCAAAAAAGCGTTACTTAAGTAAGAAGGCTTAAAAAGTTACGCAGACGGCATCTATTTGACAAAGCAAATTACAACAAAAAAATCGAATATGTAGAGCCGATAAGTATTTTAACACCTTTTGAAGCCTCATTTTGCGCCCTATTTATGAGGCTTAAAAAAGTTTATTTTTCTAAATTTAACAATAGGGTGTCATAAAAGCAGATCATAATGCATCAAAGTATTATAGGTAATTTTTTTAAGAATAAAATTTATTAAAATTTGGTTTTATTATTTTTGTTTTACATACATACAGACATAAAGATACAAACACATGTGTGCTCGTCTAAAAATTAATACTCGAACTGGCCACCCTCTTTGTTTTCGGGTGAAAAGTGATAACTATGCCTCTTCATACTCATTATAAAGAAGCAACAAAAATATTTAAGCGTTGTTTAAAATAATGTATAATATTTATTCTGGAAGTGTAAAAATCAATTTTCTTTGGAGTTTACTCCTTAAGAATCAATTTTCATCTAAGGCCCCTGGTATGAAAAAGTATGAGGAGTAAAATCTACTGAACGAATGACCTCGTTACGTTTTTGTTAACACCATCTAAAATGATCATCTCATGATCATCAAGATGGCATTAATTGATTCGTTAGGCGTAGGTCGTGAGGCGTTATTTGATTTGTTTATTGACCATTTGATACGGTATTAATTTTTTGTTAGACTAGTAAGCCTTTTTTATGCCTATTTACACAGTCGATCTGAAGGAGTAATCTCCAGTCATGCGTCGGAGCTGACACACACACTTTTTTATGGATTAGACAACTTTACTAAAACTAAACTATTGTAATTTTCTTCTTAAAAAGTAAAGCTGAATTCAGATAATTTAATACAGTTAAAATACTAATCATCTGTAAATAGTAGAAGTAGTGTATTATGAAGTCGCAACCTTGTGTTATATCTTCACTTATAACTCACAAAATCATTTTGAACAATTTATCTAAATTGCTCTCAGAGTAAGGCTTAAGTAACACAGTCCAATTAATGACTAATAGAAACGCTTTTTCTACATCCTTGTACCACAGCCTGATGAATGTTATTACACTGTGCTGGTACTTTTACTTATTTACGTTATTCGATAAAAATTTAAAATGACTTATTATAATTTCTTTTTTTAACGTTAGGTTAGCGGTAGGAATGCTTAGGAATGTAGAGCCCTACAGCTAGGAAAGAACTTCTTTCGCCATATAGAAGAAGGGTCGGAGCTTGATGTGGATTAAGCTTCGATTATTATTTTCTTTTTGTATAAGATATGAACTCGTTTTCATCAATGTCTACCAAAGATAGCATGAAAATAAACATGGCGCTACGATTTTTTAAACAAATTTTGTACATTGTTGTTTTAATAATACTGGACTACAAAAAAAAGAAGTGCTCCGTAGTCCGTACCTTTGACCAGACAAAAAATAAATATGTTTATAAATGGGTTCCCCTGCGATATCAAAAAAAAAAAAAAACAAAAAAAAAATCTTGTTATATGCTATTGACTTATTTTGATACTGTGAGCGTACGATGTCGAATGCTGATGTGCGGATAAATCAACAATGATTTTTGTCACACCGTTAAATGCCAATGTTTTAGTTAAAATTCTTTTGTATAGGTATTATATCTATACTAATATATAAAGCTGAAGAGTTTGTTTGTTTGTTTGGTTGTTTGTTTGTTTGTTTGTTTGTTTGTTTGTTTGTTTGTTTGAACGCGGTAATCACTGGAACTACTGGGCCGATTTGAAAAATTCTTTCAGTGTTACATAGCCCATTTATCGAGGAAGGCTATAGGCTATGTATCATCACGCTAAGACCAATAGGAGTTGAGTCCACGCCGACGAAGTCGCGCGCGGAAGCTAGTATATACAGGGTGTGTCGTAAATCGTGGATAATCCGTTAACTGGGGGTAGCCCTGATGTCGACCTCCAAGAAAATGTACTTTTTATTTCAGGGTTGCCAACACTGTGAAAATTATGAATATTTTTGTGTTTTTTCAAAAAATTCCTACCGCGACTAGTAATTTGGTCATAATTTTTACAAATTAAGGAATTTTAATGTAACTTTTATTTTATTTTACTCGGGAATACTTGTGCTATCTAACGAAATTACTATTTCAGGCATAATTTATTCTAAACTTATGAAAATTAGCGTTAGAAATTTTTTTTATTTTTATTCGTTACTTTTTGTCAAGATTTAACCATTGATTGTGAAAATAAAATGTATGGCACTAGAATTGCCCAGTATTTAAAAAAAATGCTTAGTTTGTGTAGTTTCTAAAAACGTATAACAATTAGTGCTTGACAAGCAAAATTATTTTGGAAAATTATCTGCAAAATTTATCATTGGAGACAAGAGAAGGAATGAGGCTGCAAAATCACGGGTGTTCCGCGCATTTTGCTGTTCGGGTGCGGGAAAATTTAAACGACACATACCCAGAGCCCAATCCACCTAGGATTGGGCGCTTGGGTCTAATTTTATGGCCACCACGATCGCCTGACCTGAACCCCCTGGACTTTTTTTATTGGGGGATGCATTAAAGAAAAAGTTTATACTAAAGCAGTGTCGACAATCGAAGAATTGCGCACATGTGTGCAATTAGCCACTCGTGAAATTGAAGTATCAGGCTATGCACGCCGTATCAAGATATCTTTTATAAGGCGATGCCAAACCTGCATTGCTGCCAATGGAGGACATTTTGAACATTTAGTTTGATGTAATAAATGCATTTGTACTAAAAAAATCTTTGTTTTTTTTCTTTATCCTAACATTTAAGTGACACAAATGCTAATGATACAAAACGAACTTACCTACCGTGATAAGTTCTTTCGCTCCTACAAAATAATTTTGCTTGTCAAGCACTAATTGTTATACGTTTTTAGAAACTACACAAACTAAGCATTTTTTTTAAATACTGGGCAATTCTAGTGCCATACATTTTATTTTCACAATCAATGGTTAAATCTTGACAAAAAGTAACGAATAAAAATAAAAAAAATTTCTAACGCTAATTTTCATAAGTTTAGAATAAATTATGCCTAAAATAGTAATTTCGTTAGATAGTACAAGTATTCCCGAGTAAAATAAAATAAAAATTACATTAAAATTCCTTAATTTGTAAAAATTATGACCAAATTACTAGTCGCGGTAGGAATTTTTTGAAAAAACACAAAAATATTCATAATTTTCACAGTGTTGGCAACCCTGAAATAAAAAGTACATTTTCTTGGAGGTCGACATCAGGGCTACCCCCAGTTAACGGATTATCCACGATTTACGACACACCCTGTATATACTTATACTAGCTGACCCCGCAAACGTTGTTTTGCCATATATTATATTAACCCCCACCCCCCCTCTTGTGGGTGGAATTTTGTAAAATCCGTTCTTAGCTGACCTCTACTCGGCGAAAGGAATATTCCTACCAAATTTCAAGTCTCTACGCCTTATGGTTCCAGAGATATCGTGATGAGTCAATGGGTGGAAATCTCTTTTATATATATATATATATATATATATATATATATATATATATATATATATATATATATATATATATAGATATAACTAGTGAAGTTGTAGTCAAACTTAATATACATTTTTGTAAACAAAATGAGTAATAGTTACGTGTCGTACCGATTCCGTTATGGTCAAAGCTATATTTATAAAAGTAATAAATATAGTAATATGCCGTAATTATATAATAGCTCCATACCTAGTCATAATTTAGACATCATGCTGTGATTCATAAAAGTTTAACGGTAATGTTACCGTGGCTAAAACAAGTAAAAGCTTGATAAATATTTTTTGGAATAAGTAAATAGTGTAGGTGGGGATCCCTAGTACATTTTTTAACCTGATCTAAAAGAAAAAAAAATCAGCTGGTTAGTAATAATTTTTGATGACCTTACGAGGTCATCAACTTGATGACCTCGTAAGGTCATCAAAAATTGATTTTTTTTTCTGATTTTTTTTTCTTTTATTTAGTTAATATTTATAATTTAATAGTAACATTGTCCTACAAATTGCGTGGTACGTTATCCCGGTCCTACGCTCACTGCTGCTCTATCTCCTGCTAACTCTATTATCTACCACAATCGAGAGTTTTCGAAGAGGAACTTTTTGTTCGTCTCATCAAAATGAAGCTACTTAGGGAAAATTAGCTTGATACTGATCAGGTTAAAAAAATGTACTAGGGATCCCCACCTAGTACTACATAATATGTAAAATTAAATTGTAAAAGTATAATGTCGTTGTTAAGAATATTAATATGCTTCTTAAGGTCAGCTGCTTTCATTCTCTTTCAAACAACAATAACTCGTAATGTAAGTAATAAACTCAATGACACTCAATTAAGCGGGAATTAAGATCAAAGACTCCGCAGATTACCTATAAAAAGTTATACCTATGTATGTCTAAAGTGTGTAGTTTGTGTTGAAATATTATGAGTCGTATCACTTACGTGTTACTAAGAAGGTTAAGTTCTATTAAGCTGTCGCTAATACCGATTGATTAATCTATACATATCATACTTGTAATTAAGGTCTAGTATTAAAATAAAGTACCTATGATTAAATGCGTGAATTTTTTGATTAAATATAATGTTGTTTTGATAGTTTTAAGGACTACACCATAATAGTAAAATTATGCTAATTCGTATCTTATAGGTACTGCTAGTGGTTGTTTTTCTAAGTTCTTATTTATCACAGGCTATTAACTTTGAATCTATATACAAAACATATTCAATTGAAATTTGGCATAATTATACGCATATAATGCTGTGAACCGCATGTCTGACCTGTAAAATGAATAAATAAATAATTATAATTATGTTAGTCACTTTTGGGAAAAAAACTAAAAAAAATATATACTGTCCTATACTTATAGTAGTTTTTCAAGACTAATTAGTGGGTAAGAATAGTTCCTAGCTTTGAAACTACTGAGTTTAAAATTTTGAGAAAATGAAATTACAGAAAAAAAAGAATTCTAGTTAGTTTTTGAGGTAAACATTATTATTACCACTCATTTGATTTATTACGCTACTTATTATTATTGGATTTTAAAAAATAAATTGGAGGAACGCATAGTACCTAGCTATTTGGATCGGGTACAAACTAATCTTCTAATAATTAATAAGCCAAATTTGCACATACCTGACAGGAATCCTTTTTAGATTTGATAAAATAATTAATGGTCGTGTCAAAATAATGCTTACGAATCAGATGTACTTAAATATTAATGAACCAGCAGTACTTTAATGAATTTAACTCCTTATTCTAATTGGCACAACGGGATGAGCAGTTTCTTTCCGGCCGAATTTTTCCTAAGCTATATGTTATTAGCATTACAATATAATATTTGTAATGGTTATTTAATTTAATAATTTATAATTTAAGATTTTTTATAATTAAATAATTTAAGTTTTGTTTATATTATAGTTTCACCAATGTACACATAAATCCATTATAAAAAAAACACTGCAGACTATGCAGTACATAAATGCATTTTTAACATAAATGCATTTTTACTACCTTTTACCGCGAGTGAGTTTAACCGGATCGCGAGTAGAGAGGACATGCTGTAAAAGGTGATTTATTATATTAACTAGCCCTATTACTACGGGATCCCTAGTACATATTTTGCACCTGATTACTATCAAGCTAATTTTCCGGGAGTAGCTTCATTTTGATGAGACGAACAAAAAGTTCCTCTTCGAAAACTCTCGATTGCGGTAGATAATAGAGTTAGCAGGAGATAGAGCAGCAGTGAGCGTAGGACCGGGATAACGTACCACGCAATTTGTAGGACAATATTACCATCAAATTATATAAATATTAACTAACTAAAAGAAAAAAAAATCAAAAAAAAAATCAATTGTTTTTTTTTCTGATTTTTTTAAAAATATAATTTGATGGTAATATTGTCCTACAAATTGCGTGGTACGTTAACCCGGTCCTACGCTCACTGCCACTCTATCTCCTGCTAACTCTATTATCTACCACAATCGAGAGTTTTCGAAAAGAAACTTTTTGTTCGTCTCATCAAAATGAAGCTACTCCCGGAAAATTTGCTTGATAGTAATCAGGTGAAAAATATGTACTAGGGATCCCGTACTATATGAATTTAACTAATTACAAAATGCTACGTTTACGAGTATATCGGATATGACATTTGGTTTGGTTTAAGTAATGACGTAAATGTTAGGAACTAAACTATGATGACGATGATGTTTTCCTTTCCAATTCTGTTTCAAATTTACCATCAACCTAGAACCCTAGAGGACATCTTTTTTTCTTTTTGAAGTGAAACTTCTTTACGCACTTGGGGAGTAAGTTAGTAAATGATGAGAGCGTTACGACAAGTGTCATCGGGAGAAGCGAACGGAAGTTGAGGGAGAGGAAGAAGAGAGGGAGATATACATAAGTTAGATGGAGCTAAAAAAGTTTTACTTCAGCTAGTCGTGTGGTCTAAAGCACACTCGTTTTTTTATTCTGTTCTTTATTATACATAATTCCATATACAATAATATGTTGTTATAGCCTACAATTGCAATTTTATTGTCACTATACAAATAACAATTTTCAAATGTAGATTAAGTATGTAAAGTTTTTCCTAGCTTCTTATTACTAAAATAATTTATGTTGTATATATGGGATTGTACGCTTACTAAAAGGCTATACGGGACACTAATATTACATGTAAGTTCACAGGTTATATTATTTAAAAAAATCTATTTTGTTTAAAGGTTCATAAGGTCCCTTTCTCTCTACAATGAAGAAACACATTTAATTCATTTCCATTCTTATTTTTATGCATACGAGTATATGTATAAGAGCGCACATGCTTTTTACTTAAGAAATATTTTTAATGTGGAATGTTCATTAGCTGATGATGTAACATCATCATATAGTTATATTATACATTAATTGAATATTTGCATATACATATACATTATAAGTATTCGAAAAAAACTGCTTAATGGTAGCCACCTTTAGAATGTAAATCCTGTACCGGACGTCTGGAAACCCACACAATACAATCACGATTCAGCCTGTAATATCCCACTGTTGGGCATAGGCCTCTTCCCCATGTAGGAGAAGGATCGGAGCTTAATCCACCACGCTGCTCCAATGCGGGTTGGCGGATATATTCCCTACTATGAGTAACGATCGCTATCAGCTGTACATGATAACAACCGGGACCGACGGCTTAACGTGCTCTCCGAGGCACGGTGGGGAGACCCACAAGGACTGTACAAACACCCAGACCACGGCAAACATGTGTATGGCCAATACAAATGTTGTCGTGTGCGGGGATCGAACCTGCAACCGCCCGCGCAACAGGCGTAAGATGATCGAAACTGCAGTGACGCTGAGAGTGACGCTTTACAGCGCTTTTAGCCGTAGCCCGTAGCAAGATACTCGTATACGAGCATTTACTGCACCGATGCGATTAGCAAGCGCCAATTATGTAATGTTTTGATTTCAGACATTTATTGTTTTAATTAATTATTATTTTATTAATTAAGTAGAACATTATAATTTTAAATCTATACTAATATAATAAAGCTGAAGAGTTTGTTTGATTGTTTGTTTGTTTGTTTGTTTGAACGCGCTAATCTCAAGATCTACTGGTCCGATTTGAAAAATTCTTTCAGTGTTAGATAGTGCATTTATCGAGGAAGGCTATAGGCTATATATCATCACGCTAAGACCAATAGGAGCGGAGTCCACGCCGACGAAGTCGCGCGCAGAAGCTAGTATGATAATAACTCTATTGGAGTAAACTACAGTAGCGTGTCGGATCATACACGCAAATTTTTTTCTTTATTTCTATTATTTTTTTTTATTTTTGTATTTCTTTATCTATACTAATAAAATAAAGCTGAAGAATTTGTTTGTTTGTTTGAACGCGCTAATCTCAGGATCTACTGGTCCGATAAAAAAAATTCTTTCAGTGTTAGATAGCCTATTTATCGAGGAAGGCTATAGGCTACATATCATAACGCTAAGACCAATAGGAGCGTAGAACCAATGAAGAATGTTTCAAAATCGGGGTTTTTTTCCCTTTGAGAGCTTCCCTGCGTAAACGGTTAAAGTTTCGTACAAATCATGTATGACAGAATTGGTTCTATTCCACCGTCCACGGGGACGAAGTCACGCGCAGAAGCTAGTTTATATATAATATTGTTTAATTTTTAGTCTCCTAATTTTTATGCATATTTAATAAAATAATGTAGAGCAAGCTTTGATTGGATTTGTACGGCAGACAAGTTTTTAAGAATTTCCTTTGAAGCTTCTTTAGGCGCATCAGGGGTAGGGTGACCGGTAACGTAGCAGCGTCAGGGACGGTCAGTACTTGGATGGGTGACCGCCTGGGAACACCGCGTGATGTTGGCTTTTTTCAGTTAGTTTTCTTTTTGTATTTTAAATTAATTTTTTTAGTTAGCTTTTTGAATTATTTTTTTTGAATCAGTTTGCCAAAGAAGTTTTACTTCTGACATGTGTACTTTGTACACACGCAATTTTTTTCTTCCTTAATTTGACATAAAGAATCGTTATTACTTTATGTTCCACTTTAAACTTTGGTGTTAATTCAAACGTACCTTGAAACAAATTTTATCACTACAGCTTTAAATTATTTTTACTTATTTGGTACATATTCAAAAATGTATGTATGTAAGTATTTATCAACAGTTATCAACTAATAAAACGAAGGTAAACAAATAAAATGTAAACCCAGTCATCATAAATAAGTAGGTATATAAAATAGGTAATCGTAATCAAAATATGTACATATCTTATACTATTAAACGAGCAATTCTTGTATATATATATATATTTTTTTAAATTTAGTATGCAGGGGATTTCGGGGGCGAAAAATTGATCTAGCTAGGATTCATTAAAAAAAAATGTCGTTTAATCCCTGTTTTTAAGCAATGAAAAAATATCATTAGAATACGAAGCTTAATTTCACCATTATTAATATAGCTGTTACAGCGTAATTAGAAAAGCGACGGATTTCAAATCGTTTTGACCCGGGTTCCAATCTCTGTCTCCAGATTACTTTTTTTTTCTTTTTTTTTTTAATTTCACTCGTGATTTATTATTTAAATAAAATTAAAATATAAAAATACCAAAAAAAAAAAAGGAAAAAAATAAAATGAAAATACCGAGCTGGGCTCGGTCACCCAGGTACTATTATATAAATATGTAACAACATTATTTAGTAAAGGCGTAGTACTATTTACTAATCTGTGGTAAAGGTTAATGATACCAGATTTATTTTAAAAAGTGAAATGTAACCCAATCGAACTGTCAAACGAATTCAAGTAGTAACTCGCAGAATCAGGTTTGAAATGACACTACAATCTAAATCTCTTATCACCATCACACTAGATTTTAATAGTTGAAGAGATTATGAAAACATTACGTGCAAAGTAACCCCGTGTTGCGTCACAGTACGTCACATACATCCCAATAAATTATCGCACGTTGAATCTTATGACGTTGATATCTAGGACAGAATTTTTTAAAGCGTGAAATTATTCCGACTCGATAACAATATAAGTGGTACTATTTTTTACAATTAATGTACAGTAGTGGTTTCTTATTGGATATTAAATTAATTATTGTATATGAAAGAAGGCTAGGTTTTAAGAAGGCTAGGTTAGGTTTTAAGCAAATTAATGTTTATCAATATCAACTAATACGATTCGATTATTGTAAAATAACTTTTGCTTGGTTGTCGCATTAGGTTAAGGTAAGATGATTAATGAATATTATAATAATACTCTTTATCCTACACCATTAAAAGGAACAACAAATTAATAGCATAAAATGTGGATTTACTAAGGCGATTTTTAGGATATCTATTATGTTTTACGTTTTATTTATTTTTCGTATATAATTCTATTTTCAAATACTTAACAGCTCACATTTCGCATGCGTTGCGTATCAGGTTCAATATCAAGTAAATCGATCTTTCCACTTACACTAAACTAGTTTTTAATATCTCTAACGCATGCTGCTCTAAATTACACATTGTGATTTATATCATAACGAAATATGTTTAAATATATTTTCATTACGTTTATTATTATGAGCAATAATTAGAGATATATCTACTGAGATAAGCAATATTATTTAGAGGTAGAATTCTGTCCATATATTAAGGAGCATATTATTGTTAGCTTCGAACAAGTGTTACAAAAATATTCGCAATAATTATTGTAGTGTGATGTTTTGATAGTTGTAAAAAGTTTGTATTCTACACAGAATTTTAAATATATACTGTGATGTGTTATTTTTTTACCATTATTATTTATCTTATTTGTACCTTACAACGTTACTTGAAAAATCCAGAAAATAGCCAAATCAAGAAAATACCTACGCTTTTACTGTTAATAATATTGATATGATTTCGAAGTAACATATTAAATCCAGGTCATATCTTAAGTGTGTGATACAGTTCTAACACATACACAGTAATTTAGAAGTTAAGTTAGACATGGGTGGCGCCTTACATAAGAGGCAAGCCCGTAAGCTCTTTTATAGTATAGGTTTATGCGAATTGCGCAAACTAAAGCTATCACATTGAAACTACATGTATATTAATTACCATGAAATTTGTGCGGTTTGAGGCAACGGAAAGTTAATGATGTGACTAGGTGTCTAGGAGTGAGGTAAAGTACCGATTCGTAACACTTTCGACGTTAACGTTAACTGGAGAGAATCATATAATTTTATTTAAAAAAAAATAATTAAAATTATTTAATTTCTGTTCAAAAAATTTTATAGTAATATTAAAAACAAAATAAATTTGTTCTATCGTGTGATTATAATGGACAGCAATAAAAATGAATCGTTGAATCGCTATGCCGATTCTCTGGGCAAAAATTGCACCAGCCCTCTTGTCACCAGTGGAGGCAATAAGGCGAGGAGATATCACATTTAAGAATTTTTTAGCACTGCTACTCCAAGGTCCAAGTGTTTCGACTGCAAACGGTACAAAGATGTAATTTGGATTTAGTGAGTGTGAGTGAGACGGAGCAAGTGTGTCAACGCAGGTTGCGTCCCACAAAAGCGCACGTCCCCTTTCCCAGGGAACCAACGTCAATCCATCAGGTCTCTTGCCATCATCGCGACTAATTCCAGTAGGCTCGATAAGAGCAGGAACGTCGATGGTGGCAAGAGCTCTCTTTATGGTATCATTTAGGGAACCGTGGCGGGAAAACCTACCTGAACTCTTGTTGCAGGAAAGGCCGTGTAGTCCGAAAGAATCAACCTCCTTTCCGCACGGACATCTGTGTTCAAAGCACAGTGGAGTTCCCAACCGGAGACCGACAGCAACTCTAAGACTTAAGTAACTTAGTTCTTAACTTAAGTTGTGACTTGTAAATATGTATAATGTTTAATTGTAAAAATAAATTGTATACATTTATTAAAATATCTCATATTATGTGCTTTTGTATATGTACTTTTATCCCATGACAATAGTAAAATTACAAAACTAACGCGAGACTTCTTCACTGTTTAAAAGGCTGACTGAATCACAACCGAAATTTCGTTTAAAAAAATATCTTCCTAATAATCTACTTCAGACATTATAAATGACTTCATAATTGTTATAACATAGGTACAAAATCTAATACTATAAAACGATCAATCCTTGCATATATTATATACTAGCTGACCCGGCGAACTTCGTACCGCCCTAACAGTCGATTCTATAATTTTTTAATACTTATCCTTCCCGGAACCCCTCCACTAACACTTAAACTTTATGGTATGGTATTAAAGTTCAAATTAACTTTTAAGTATTATTAAGAATCTTTTGTATGGGAATATAGAAAAGTATTGTTTTTAGACTTTTTCAGGCAATTTTTTAAATGTTTCTCTCCGTAACAACCATCCTCGTACTTCAAGGAATATTATAAAAAAAGAATTAGCGAAATCGGTTCAGCTGCTCTCGAGATTTGCGCTTAGCAACACATTCAGCGATTCATTTATATATATATATATATATATATATATATAGAGATATCTTATATATAAAATTCTCATGTCACAATGTTAGTTATAATACTCATCCGAGTCGGCTCGACCGATTTATATGAAATTTTGTGTGCATATCGGGTAGGTCTGAGAATTGCCAACATTTATTTTTCATACCCTCTAAGTTATAAGGGGGGGGATTATAAATGATATAATATAAATATAATGAATAAGATGTAATTGCTACAATATCGCTAGAATAGTAAGATAAATTTTGTAATTGTCAATAAAGTTTTAATGGCTCAGGTGGGAAATCGGCCCGTCGGGAGCGACCGAGAAGACCACGGTTTAAATCCTCACAATATGTCTCTAGATCGATTATATTTTTCCCTTTTTTATTTAAATAACCAGTTCATATTTTTTATTATTATATCGGTAAAATCGAAAAATATGATTAATATTTTGTGACTGTGAGAAAATGTTGTTTTACTTGTTGTTTTTAAATGTAGACAATTTCTTGTAATATGTAATTATTTTATTTTAGGATTAAGTACCTAAGTAAGAAAATTGATAGTCATACAGAACCTAAACACTACAGAACCCCCATTTGAAGGAACGTAGTAAAGCGTCGAAAGCCATATTTTAAATATAATATATAAAGCTGAAGAGTTTGTTTGTTTGTTTGTTTGAACGCGGTAATCTCTGGAACTACTGGGCCGATTTGAAAAATTCTTTCACTGTTAGATAGCCCATTTATCGAGGAAGGCTATAGGCTATGTATCATCACGCTAAGACCAATAGGAGAGGAGTCCACGCCGACGAAGTCGCGCGCAGAAGCTAGTTTTAAATATTTTATCAAGTGAGAAAATGTAAAATATAAATTATCTTTATCATGACGATCATCTTTATATTTTTATTTTTATGTAAAACTAGCCGACCCGTGCCCACTTCGTTGCGCGTTAATTTAATTTTTAATATTTACTTCTAACGACGATATCTCAAAAACTATTCATCTAATTGATATAGTGTAAAGGGAAATTTTAATCTGCATTAAATGCCTAAGCTAACTAACATATTCATTTGGATAAGGATTAATACTAAACTAAAGAAAATAGCTTTGAAAATAACGTAATGTTTTAATTTAAAATATGAACATAAAAGTGGTTATTGTAAGTCAACCATAAGAGATAGAGATATGCTATCGCGGACTTTTTTGTAGCATTTTTATAGATTTTGAATTCGCTAGTACATTATTTAACTATATATTTGCTAGTTTACGCGGCGTTCGCGTGGAAAGCTCCCCGTTGGCGAGATTTTTTGCGACCTCTTCAACATTTATCGCCGTATTTCTGCGAATTTACATTAAAACATAATAAATTATATACCTAAACCTTCCTCAAGAATCACTCTTTCTATTGTTGAAAACCGTATAAAAATCCGTTGCGTAGTTTTCGAGTTTATCGCGTTCAGACAGACAGACAGGAGGACAGAAAGACGCGGCCGGGGGACTTATTTTTATAATAAGTATAGATAATGACAATGAAAGGGGTTGTTCCAAATTTATATGGAGCCTGGGCCAGGTATTTGTACAGTATTTTAAAATGTTCAAGGTCATGAAATATTGAATATTTCTTCATTAATTCTCATGAAAAGGCCCTTTTTACGAGGTAGTTTAATAGAATCGCAACAACTTGACATCCTTTTTTTTGACAATGACTTGTACACAAACGTCATAATGACATTTTACATAACCAAAAAAATTCGTAGTTCGTACGCATCCAACACCAAACCAAGTCGAGTCTGAAGAGACCTGTGCCTATAAGTAAATTATAGTAATGGGTTGTAAAAAGGGTTGAGAGAGATATTTATTTAAATAGTTACACCATAAACTTACTACGAATTTAAAAAATATTTAACTAAACTAAGCATTGTTGGAAGTGATACGTCTAAAGGTGTAAACAACATTGATTATAAATGTACAAAGGAAACTAAGCTTTTATGTATTTAAAGAAAAAAATGATATTATTGTCATTACTCATTAGTTAGCTAATTATGGTTGTAGAATTGTTTTGAATAAATAATATTAAAATAATATAGATATAGAATATGTGAGTTATGTACCTATATTTAATAGAAATATGTACTAAATAAAACAACACTTTCACATTATTTTATTTATTCATTATCTTCTCTTATCAATAATAGATATTTATTTGTATTATTTATTTAAATAGTTTAATAGTTACCATCAATTTAGAACCATCAACTTACTAATAATAATAAAAAAGATTTAACTTAAATAAGCATTGCTCGAAGTGATACGTCTTTAAAGGTGTAAACAACATTGATTATAAATATACAAGGGAAACTAAGCTTATAAGTATTTAAACAAAAAAATGATATTATTGTCATTTCTCATTAGTTAGCTAAATATGGTTGTAGAATTGTTTTGAATAAATAATATTAAAATAATATAGATATAGAATACGTGGGTTATGTATATTTAATAGAAATAGTAAATAAAACAACACACATTATTTTATTTATTCATTATCTTCTCTTATCAATAATAGATATTTATTTGTATTATTTATTTAAATAGTTTAATAGTTACACCATCAACTTACTAATAATATGGTTGTAGAATTGCTTTGAATAAATAATATTAAAATAATATAGATATAGAATACGTGGGTTATGTATATTTCATAGAAATACTAAATAAAACAACATATTCACATTATTTTATTTATTCATTATTTTCTCTTATCAATAATATGTCATTTAAGAAGGAGGCCGGTGCATGAATTATCTCTTGGTGCCGAGCCCAGCCCAAGTACCAGGCTATAGTCATGACATGCGCACAGCATCCCACTGTGCGCCTTCCACAAATACATGTACAATAATTTTGAACAATTTTTTCATCCCAATGACTCCCTTGTCTTTTAATTAGAATATATGTATTGTTAGAAGAAGCGACTCAAATTTCAAGTTAAAAGGGGATGAAGCGAACGCACATGTGCGATGATCTGCACACGTCGCGACGTTTCTTCCTTTGTTCCAACATCACGCAATCATCACGTGATGCAAGCAGGAGGTGGCGTCAGGTCGGCGGCAACGCACCGAACATGTGGGGACATTATTCTTTGGAGGGCTCTCGGCTAGTTAACTTGTGTCAGACTCACTACAATTTTTCGTTAAAAATCCTTTGTTGTAATTTAGTAATTTTTCATTGTCGATTATTTTCTAGAATTGTAATTATTAGTAATTTAAGTGTTTATTTAATTTAATAATCCACTCAATTTGTAAGATTATAAATATAATTATTTTGTGAATTTTAGTTTTTATTTAAAAATCCGCTCGATTTATAAAATCAGAAGTGGGATAGGCTCCATAGCCTTTTTGCACTTCTATTCATTGAGAGCCCTCACATTTATATATCGCCATATATTTAGTACGTTTACTCTTTGTACTAGTGTGCTTTGAGTGACGAACTTTAAATCAATAAAATGTCGAATAGATCTAATAAAGATAATTCCAAAGATATATCTCATGCACGTGGCACAGATAATAACCAATTACAGGATACACTTCAAGCCATCTTGTATCGATTGAACGCCCTGGATCAGAATTCAGCGTCACGGACGAGAAGTATTACTCCACCATTACCACAAGTCGAGGTCAACTCTGAGGCTTCTGGCAGTGATCCAACGACAATCAGAATACTAGACGCCATAGGCTCTATTAACTCGGTGAGATCTACCCATATTTATATTTCAAGTTTCGATCCTAGTTTTCATAATTTTGAAGTTTGGTGTAATGAAGTAGACCATATTCGTACTTTGTATAAGTGGGATGATCGAGAATGTCTCTCGCGTATCGGCAATTGTTTAAAAGGCAGTGCGCGCACGTGGTTAGACGAGTGGGTATCCACTGATCGCTGTTGGTCTACTTTTAAGCGAGATTTTAGAACGTTGTGCCCGAAAACAATCGATATTGCCGGAATTTTATTTGACATTATGAAAACTGATTCCGATAATTTTTTCACTTATGCAGAGTATGCTAGTAAATCTCTCTTGCGGTTGCGTTCAATAAATGGACTAAGCGACAAGTTAATTTCGGCTATTATCATACGCGGCATAAAAGATCCTCAAATTCGTGCTAGTGCAACCAACGCGAAATTAGAGCCGCATGAGCTTGTAAATTTTTTTTCTAATTATACAAAGGCACCCTCGTATCGGAATACACAAAGCCGTACTCAAAAAAATTTTACAATTCAAAGGAATTTTCGTAAAAATGAACAATCGGGTTCCGAACAAAAAGTAAAGTGTTATGGTTGCGGTAATTTTGGCCATAAACAAAACGAATGTTACAAACGACCTAAGACATACAATGAAGTTACGTTTCAAAAAGGTAATAATAAAACGGAAGTGAAGTGTTTATTTTGTAAAAAAAATGGACATAGAACTGAAGACTGTTTTTTGAAACAGCGTTCTGAATCTGGAGGCGCATCACAGTAAATTTTTGTAAAGAAGTAGAAAGTAAATCTAGTAATGTTATGGCGGCGGTTATACAGGTCGTAGTCGTAGATATTATTGTTGACAATGGGTCCTCGATTTCATTAATTTCTCGATCTGTTCTCAGTCATTTTCGTTGTAAGTAAATGCGTGCCTTCGTTTAGAATACTGCGTGGAATAGGTAGTAAAGAAATAGAATCTAGTTGTTACACGACGTTGATTGTTGCGTTACCCGAAATAAGTTTAGAGTAAGATTTTTTTAATTATAACCGACCAGTTTATGAACATTCCGATTATTATAGAAACGGACGTTTTGAAGCGGGAGGGCGTTACTTATATTAGGCAAAATGGTGAACAAAGGCTTATGATTGCTAGTAATATTACATACAATGTCAATTCGTTACTAGGTGAACAGTTTTCGTTGAAAACATCCTTGGTAGGAGATAAATATAACGAATTAATTTTAATTGTTAAACAATTTTTACCTTTTTTATTACGGGTACTGCAACCACTACGGTTACAAGCGGAACGATGCAGGTAAAAAGTGATATACCTGTTGTTTTATCGTCCTAATAAGTTATCGTATCAAGAAAAGTTGCGTTTGCGTGAAATACGTGATTGTTAGAAAAAAAAAAATAATAATAAGAGAATCAAGCTCTGAATATTCGAGTCCAATATTGTTAGTTAAAAAAAAAAAAATGGAACGGATAGGATGTGCGTTGTCTTTTGGGCTTGGCGAATGCGCCGTTTGTCTATCAACGAATTATTTCAAACAACGTTGCGTTCTCTTATAGATAAAGGCTCAGTTTTAGTGTATATCAATAATGTTTTAATTCTTAGTAGTTCCGTGAACGAAGGTCTTCAAGTTTTACGTCAAGTTCTTGAAACTTTAACTGTCTCTGTTTTCTCTATAAATTTGAAAAAAATGTTTATTTTGAGCTACCGAAGTCGAATATAATGTAGGACTATTACAAATGGTCAGGTTAAACCGAGCGATCATAAAGTAGAGGCTTGGAAACAAAAGTTAAATAGAATGGATGGAAACTTAGGTTCATCTAGATACGTGTACCTACACTAATAATTTATTATTTTTTAAATATAATCCTACCGGTGAACAGACTCGTGTGTTGCGTTATATACCAAATGGACACCGATTGAGCCTCTTACGCGTATTTTATGACGAACACCAATATATAGGTGTTGATAAGACCTTATTTTACCCCGTGACGGCCGTGGTGACCTTATTTTAAAACGTTTTTGGTTTCCCTGTTTAGAGAGATTCGTTCAAGTCTATTTGTCTCATAATAAAAAGAAAAAAAAAAATACCTAGGCAACCTTTACAACCTATTGAATCATGAAAAAAAAAACAGATTTACCATTTGATACTGTACATAGCGATATTTTAGGACCACTTTCGGATTCGAACGGTTATAAATTTGTACTAATAATTGTACTACGTACTGTATCGAACGTGATTCACATTGAATGTAATCACAGAATCACAGGCAAGAGAGTTGGTCAAATGTCATTAATTTGGAAGTTGCAACTAACCTTAAATGTTACAAAACAAAAAAGCACTCAATGTTCTCCTTTGAATCTTTTGATAGCTAGTGAGTCTACCACGCCGATTATTCGAGCCCTTATAAGTGACATTGCCTCAATAAAACGCGACGTTCACTAAGAAAATTTAAAGAAAACGACATGGTGTTTGTACGTAAGACTGCTCAATCCACTAACAAACTGGACTCGGGGATGAGAGGTCCATACAAGGTTATAACTGTCCTTCCTCACAATCGCTACGAACTTACCTTAGTCGCTGGGTCGTATGGAAAAACCACTGAAGCGGTTGCTGAATATATGACTCAATGGAAGGGCGAGTGGACCCCCGAGGTCTGTGCGAGTTTCTTTGACAGTGACTAATTCAAATTCAAATTCAAATTCAAAATCATTTATTTCGTCATAAGGTGCATGTCACACACTTAACGAAAGTCAAAAAATAAAATAAAATAATATCATTTATATAAACTAAACAAAAATAACAAAAGTTAAGGCAGCAGCAAAAAATCAAACAATAAAAAATAAAATTTATATCTTAACACTAGGTACATTACAAGCTTACGTAATGTACCCAGTGTTATAAGCAGCCTTAACTTAGTCAAAATATTAAGTTATAATGTCTCGGTAGACATTACCTACCTACTTTATCCTCGGCTTTATTAAATGTTACAATAAATAACAATTTCCCTAATGTAGGCCGAGAGAAAAAAAGCCGGAGGAAAAAAAACTCTCGGTACTCTTTTAAAAAAATGCAGTCAGATACAAGATAAAAACGCAGTAGTGGCCCATGAAATAATCAGGACAAACACGAGACAGCCAATCGTGCGTGCCGAGACCACCACATGCCACCTGCTCACAATATATGTAACTATCTATTTACAGCGGGTCATAGACATAGCCTGGTCGAGCTTTATTCAATCCCATGCCTTTTCATCATTGAGATAATCATTAATGGTATAGTAGGCTTTACTACATAAAACTGTGACTGTGAGTATATTCACTTTATATGAGCATCCTGAGGGCTCTGCTCCTGAATTCTCAAATATTAAGCATCCTGAGGGCTCTGCTTTGTTTAAGTCTATTAAGCAACCTGCGGGCTCTGCTTGTTTATTGTAACTTAGGTAACCTGAGGGCTCTGCCTTTGTAGTCATAGCATCCTGAGGGCTCTGCTTGTTTTTTGTAACTTAGGTAACCTGAGGGCTCTACCTTTGTATTCATAGCATCCTGAGGGCTCTGCTTGTTTATTATAGCTTAGGTAACCTGAGGGCTCTGCCTTTGTAGTCATAGCATCCTGAGGGCTCTGCTTGTTTATTGTAACTTAGGTAACCTGAGGGCTCTGCCTTTGTATTCATAGCATCCTGAGGGCTCTGCTTGTTTATTATAGCTTAGGTAACCTGAGGGCTCTGCCTTTGTAGTCATAGCATCCTGAGGGCTCTGCTTGTTTATTGTAACTTAGGTAACCTGAGGGCTCTGCCTTTGTAGTCATAGCATCCTGAGGGCTCTGCTTGTTTATTGTAACTTAGGTAACCTGAGGGCTCTGCCTTTGTATTCATAGCATCCTGAGGGCTCTGCTTGTTTATTGTAACTTAGGTAACCTGAGGGCTCTGCCTTTGTAGTCATAGCATCCTGAGGGCTCTGCTTGTTTATTGTAACTTAGGTAACCTGAGGGCTCTGCCTTTGTATTCATAGCATCCTGAGGGCTCTGATTGTTTATTATAGCTTAGGTAACCTGAGGGCTCTGCCTTTGTAGTCATAGCATCCTGAGGGCTCTGCTTGTTTATTGGTTTTGAAACATCTTTATGATTTTGCTATTGCAAAAAGATAATATTTTATCGTTTTTATTTGCATATTTTTCTTATACAGGGTGTTTGGAGGGTGAGTAGCCATAGGAAAATGGTGGATAGGTGATGGTGTTGGCTACTTATTGCGCCTAATTAAATAACATTTTGGCCCAAGTTTAATGAGTAATCCTCTTTTCGCTTTTTTTCTAGAAAATCCCCATTTTTTTGATAAACTCTTTAATATTTTTGTTATTAATAATTGAAATGTCAAAAAAATGATTTAACTTGTTAGTCTAGTGTTGTCTTATTCATATTTAATCATAATTTTATACAAACAATTTACAAAGAAATAACAATGACGTGTTAAACTTACAGAAATCGAAAAGAAAAAAATGTAACTTCAACTTTAGAAGGCAAAAGTAATAAAAAAATATGAAGTTTGGGATTTCAAAACGTTTTTATAAACTTCTCTAATTAGTACTCTTTTGATCGGTATGTAGCATGTACCATAAATAATCAGGTTAATTAGCAAAAAAACCAGTTTGTCTTCAAGGATGCATTAAAAAGGTGACGAGTAAATTCAATTGAGCAGGTCAAATCTTTTGGTTAACAAAAAAGTGCGATAGGTTTAGCTGTGGCTGTGTTGAATTAACTAATACAGCTAAATCTATTGCACTTTTTTGTCTTTTTGTGATTAAAAAAAATTGTTTTTTAAATCATTTATTGTAAACCTTGTTCAATTTGATGTCCATTATTTCTAATACATGTGTAACATCTTTTTCTTGCGTAACATCTCTTTCTGTGTACTAATTGTATTTTTTTTTATTACCAAAAGACAAAAAAGTGCAATAGATTTAGCTCTATTAGTTAATTCAACACAGCCACAGCTAAACCTATCGCACTTTTTTGTTAAACAAAAGATTTGACCTGCTCAATTGAATTTACTCGTCACCTTTTTAATGCATCCTTGAAGACAAACTGGTTTTTTTGCTAAGTTACCTGATTATTTATGGTACATGCTACATACCGATCAAAAGAGTACTAATTAGAGAAGTTTATAAAAGCATTTTGAAATCCCAAACTTCATATTTTTTTATTACTTTTGCCTTCTAAAGTTGGAGTTACATTTTTTTCTTTTCGATTTCTGGAAGTTTAACACGTCATTGTTATTTCTTTGTAAATTGTTTGTATGAAATTATGATTAAATATGAATAAGACAAGACTAGACTAACTTAATAAATCATTTTTTTGACATTTCAATTATTAATAACAAAAATATTAAAGATTTTATCAAAGAAATCGGAATTTTCTAGAAAAAAAGCGAAAAGAGGATTACTCATTAAACTTGGGGCAAAATGTTATTTAATTAGGCGCAAAAAGGAGCCAACACCATCACCTATCCACCATTTTCCTATGGCTACTCACCCTCCAAACACCCTGTATATCTTAATTAGTAAATGATAATATTTTGATCATAATCTTAACTACATAGAAACATTAAAATCGTTTTTCAATACATTTACATACCGCCCTTTCTTGCAAATGTCTTTATGACTTTTAACTCAAATTTTAATGTTAAAGCTTGCTAAGACTAGTAAAAATGAAATCCATAAAAAAAAAAGACAAAAAAAAATTCCTTCTGTTAGCTGTGTGCAAGTGGGGATACTTCTTATAAGATCTACTTTTAATTGCAGCCCAAGGTAATGAAGATTTGCCAACAGAGCTGACCTCAGCACCCATGAATGCAGGGACCACATCTCGACCACATTCGGCGGACGAGGACGTACCGCTGTCAGGAGAGGCCGTGTTAGAAGAAGCGACTCAAATTTCAAGTTAAAAGGGGATGAAGCGAACGCACATGTGCGATGATCTGCACACGTCGCGACGTTTCTTCTTTTGTTCCAACATCACGCAATCATCACGTGATGCAAGCAGGAGGTGGCGTCAGGTCGGCGGCAACGCACCGAACATGTGGGGACATTATTCTTTGGAGGGCTCTCGGCTAGTTAACTTGTGTCAGACTCACTACAATTTTTCGTTAAAAATCCTTTGTTGTAATTTAGTAATTTTTCATTGTCGATTATTTTCTAGAATTGTAATTATTAGTAATTTAAGTGTTTATTTAATTTAATAATCCACTCAATTTGTAAGATTAGAAATATAATTATTTTGTGAATTTTAGTTTTTATTTAAAAATCCGCTCGATTTATAAAAGTATAATATATTTTGTTTGAGACATGCCGAGATTTAATTCGACCCCTCAAAAGAACTGTTTCAGATGATAAGCCTGGTACATTATTGATCTCCAATTCAGTAGCTATTTCCACCGAAAATGACCCATTCTGCCTTACATGTTCCCCAAAGTAGGATCGGGCTTGGCGTATTTGATACACTCCTAAAGCTAACAATTCAAGGTCAGACATGGTTATTTGAGGAAAAATATTTAGTGCTTCATGTTGAGAATCAATTGGGATAAATTGGGCTCGGCGACGATTTATATTATTTTCCGTCACATATTCAGCTAGGCAGTTTGTGCACAGTAAATCTCTCCACGGCTCTGTTTAAAACAAGTTCAGCATCCGGCCTGTCTCTTAACTTGACATGGTAGGCATTAATTAGTGCAGCACATATTCGGAAGTCATCCATTAAATGTGTCGAGGCCAAATTAAAATATTCACCTTTGAATAATTTAAATTCGTTTTTAAATCTTCCATTTACAACTTCCACCACCCATCGACATAATGTGACATATCTTGTTTTGTTTGCATTTATTGTAGTTAATTGAGTATCTGCAGGTAGAATATTTTCAGGTTTATAAACTTTATACCCTAGACTTTCCAGTAACGGAATCGAATCACGGAATCCCCTATCCAATATGAAAATATCATTTGGTCTAAAATATGTTCTTAGAATCCTTTTTTTATTTTGGAATAGGGATGTCATTATGTCTGAGTCAGACAGGGTGGCGGGATATGGCCCAATCACATCTAAAATATGCCCGTCAGGGGCAACTAATAAAAATGGTTTTACCAAGTTTCTATATTTGTGTAAACTGTTAGTTTTTTTTTGAAACATATAATTGGATGACTTCTGTAAATATATGTATGTTCCGTCAAATATAATGATTGACCTACGTGTTTCTCTGTCTCCGAATAAACCTTCCGGTATTTTTAAGTTTTTTAATATCAAATCTTCTCTGCTCAATCGATTTATACCCAAGTGTACGGGTACAAAATCTCTTAGAAGTGCTTCCCGAGCATTTTGCAACAGCCTGAATATAGACGTTTTACTTTTTTTAAACAGTGATGCTAGTCTGTCGTGAGGTTCACCAGTGTGTGCTTTAATTAAAAAATAAAATTAAAGCTTGTTTTGGATATTTACAAGTATTTTCATTTAGTGACGGAAGTTGTTCGAAAAGGTTTTCAAACTGGGCTTTAGTTATGCCAGTCCAAAAATTATATAAATTGTCAGACATATTGTCAGTGAAATTCAAAGCTTCTGTTTCGTCTTCTTCATGGCAAAATAACAACATTGCCTGAATTTCTGCCTTGGTAAATGTGTTACTAATTTGGTACTGACTTAAAAAATCCCAGTTATATGTAATAATGTGTTGCTGGCAAACACGAGCATTGTCAGAGACGTAAAGTTTTTGAGTTTTTAAAATCACTTTTCTTAAGTAAGCTGGAACTCTATGTCATTCCAAGTTATTGCATTCAGGTACAAAGCAGTGGACACTTGAATGAGTAGTGTGTTTATAATCATCTAGTTCCATGACATTATCACTATTTTGAGGTTCCATTTCAGGCTGGTTATTATTTTCAATAATAAGTTGTACACTTCTCCAACATGGAACACATACTAAAGCATGAGCAGGTACCTATAATTAAATAAATATTCTAAGTGATCAGTCAATAAGGATTTTATTAGAAGAGTAAGAATTAATACAGAATTATGCTTAAATAACATGAGGATGAAAATTGAGAAACGTTATCTAAACTGTATACTGTAATACCTAACTACAACTATAGCACTGATAGCATGACTTTGGCTGTAGTTTTTAGAAGGCTACTAAATAGTGATTTGAAATGATGATGACTAATATGAGAAGGGAAAAAAATAATCTAATTATTACCTGTCTAGGAAAGATTCTAGCTGAAACTATTTCTCTCTCTTGTTCTTCACTCAACAAACGTGTTTGTCTTTGAAGTAGTGATACCCTACAATATGTGCATTCATTTGCATGCTGGTTAGAAGTTCCGGGTCTTTGCAACTGCTCTGTTTCCTGTTGTTGGAGATGTATGCTCCTCTGAGCCCTCACCCAACATGCATAGCAAACACTGCTATTTACTAGATCGTTCAATAAGTCCCGAGACTAACCTGGAAATGGCGCAAATATTAAAAACTCTTTTGATTTTTAAAAAGTACTGGCTATCAATACAAGAATATGTGTCAAATTTTTAAAAATGGAACAATAAAATTATTGATTTTGAAACGTTTAAGTGACGCTACGGTTGTAATTTCGATACAATGGAAAAAAACGAGTTTCGCGTGTTGATAAAACATTGTTTTTTAATGGGAAAAAATACCGTTGAAGCACAGCAATGGCTTATAAAATGTTATGCAGGATCAGCTCCCTCTAAAGCAACCATTTGTCGGTGGTATGCCGACTTCAAACGCGGTCGCATGGACGCCAATGATGGGGAACGCTCAGGTCGTCCAAATGAAGCAGTGACTCAACAAAATATTAACCAAGTCCTCAAAATCGTATTGGAAGATTGGAAGGTAAAAGTGCGAGAGATAGCCGAGATAGTGAAGATTTCAGCTGGTAGTGTTTTCACTATTTTACATAAAAATTTGGCCATGAAAAAGCTTTTTTCTAAGTGGGTGCCGCGTTTGCTTACAACTGATCAAAAGGAACAACGTATCAATGATTCAGAGCGATGTTTGGCGCTGATGAATCATAATAAAAAGGATTTTTTACGTCGGTATGTAACAATGGATGAAACCTGGATATACCATTTCACTCCGGAATCCAATCGGCAGGCAGCGGAGTGGAGAGCGGCTGGTGAAAGCCGCCCGAAGCGTCCAAAGACTCAGAAATCGGCCGGTAAGGTTATGGCGTCTATATTTTGGGATGCGCATGGAATACTTTTCATCGACTACCTTGAAAAGGGGCAAAATATAAATAGTGACTATTACATGTACTTATTAGAGCGATTGAAGTACGAAATTGCGGATAAACGGCCTCACATGAACAAAAAGAAAGTGGTGTTTCACCAGGACAACGCGCCTTGTCACAAGTCCGTGAGAACGATGGCCAAAATTAACGAATTGGGCTTCGAATTGCTTCCTCATCCCCCTTATTCGCCAGACTTGGCCCCCAGCGATTACTGGCTGTTTGCAGACCTCAAAAAAATGCTTCAGGGTAAGAAATTTGACTCAAATAGTGAAGTTATCGCAGCAACGGAGGCTTATTTTGAAGCCAAAGACAAATCGTTCTACACACATGGGATAGAAAAGTTAGAAAAGCGTTGGAGGGACTGTATCGCTCTTGGAGGAGACTATGTTGATGAATAAAAATTAATTTTATAAAAAATACCTTTTTTTAGTACTTAGTCTCGGGACTTATTGAACCACGTGTTACTTGAATCTACAAAGAATAATATGTAAGTGAAAGTGAAGAATAAATGTTATATAGTTTCTTCATTCGTGTAATTCAAAATACTTGAAATATAGGTATTTACATCTGGTGGATAGATTGCAGCTTAGAAATTCACCCACACTGAAATATTATAATCCAATGACCACCAACCAGCAACCTAGTACCTACCAGTGGCAAGCGGCTACCATGCTGCCGCACATACCTAATAAGGCAGATATTGAGTACATATAGCAACATGATGCGACAGAAAATGTCTGCCTCCTGCCTCATAGCGGTAGACCATCATAGAGGAAAAAAGTAACCAGAAGAGGCATTAAAGTAGCTACCAATACTCATTAAAAGGACAAAACAGTATTCAAACACAACAATATTACCTGTCTCGGAGTGATCCTTTCTGCTATAAGATTTTTCTCGGGACCTTCAGGAAGAGAATGAGTCCGTTTCCTGATTAAGGATGTTGAGCACCATACACACACATGGGTGTTTATAGATGTAGTATGTTCACTTGCTGTGTATTGTACAAGTTGACACACATAGACCCAGCAGTTGTAGCAGGCTAATGCATTATTTGGAATCTAAAAATATTAAAAAAGAAATTGATAAAATAGCTCTTCTAAACTCATCTTAACCCTAACTGCATAGAAAGTTTTTTAGCTGTGAACATAATATTATGTATGTAGGCTGTTAAGATAATAACACCATAAACTTACCTCTCTTGGATAAATTCTTCTAGAAATTAGATTTCTCAACGGCATCTCCGGTATATCATGTCTACGTCTTTGGTAGAGAGAACTTCAACACCACACACATACATTGGTATCATGTTGCAGAACTTGCAGAGATGTGTAGTGATGAGCGAGTTCATTGGTAACAGCATCAAAACATTGCTGACATATAATGCCATTAATATCGACCTGAAATACAGTTTATACATAGCAATGTAGGTTCAATGCCTACTTTACTATTATGACTATTATACTGTTTGTCTATGTCCCTGGAAAAAGCTTATGGAGAGGGGCATTTAGAATATTATTTAACATATAAAATATGGTTAACAGTCAGTTATTGCAAAAATGCTTACGTATTACTTATGAACATAAGTATGTAACAGTTTATGTTGCGTATTAAGTTTGTATTACAATACAATTTATGTGGACATGTATAATAATTAGGTTATCAAATATATTTTATTTAATTATGCAGGTAGTTTAAATAATTCAATTTTTGGGACAAACTACTACATACTAGGCCTACTATTTGAGAACTACATGAATCTATGTACTTATTATCTTTTTGCAATGTAATTCTAGTAGAACGATTGAAATAAATTGAGATTACCTGTCTGCCTATTAATTGTTCAATAATGTCAATAATATATTGACTCATATTGCTAATAAAATACAGCTGTTCAGTTTCACTATCTTCTGGCAATGCAGAAGAACATTTTAAGCAATGGGCCATTGTTGAATATGTCTGAAATCATAAATCAATCTCAGTTTTTCATTTTACAAACAGGTATTGAGATTTTTCATACAACAATGTGAATTAAATTGGTTTGTCTACCATAACTTTTAAAATCTCACAATATTTAGTTGTTACTTACATACCTGATTAATATTATTGAGAAAAGCGTCGAAACTCAAAGTCCAAATTAATGGTATTCTAATGTTTGGTTGGAACCAGTCTAAATCCGAATACGAGCTAAGTCAAAAGTTAAGGAGAACCAAAATCCGAGATACGAGCCAAGTCAACGTGTGCGCAATACGAGAAGTCCAAAGATATGCCGGGGTCGTTAAAATAATAATAATCACTAACAAAAATAAACAACGAAACACAGTCCTAACGCAGCGAAAGACGCTAAGGAATGCACAGACAAACACAAAGGAATGATTTGACTTTTGACATTTCATCTAACACAGATAACAAAAAATCATAGATGGATGCACTTCAAGAGTTGCTATTCTACATATGTACCCAATTAAACTACCGCTAAATTACTGTAAAACTACTTAAATGCATATTTTATTTTAATTTCTATGATTTTATACTATTTTTTGGAATACTGTACAAAGACCTGGCCCAAAATGAAACAACCCCTTTGTCATTCAAGTTTGATGTACACTACACAGACACATATACAGATAGACAGATAGTGGAGTTTTAGTAATCTATACTAATATAATAAAGCTGAAGAGTTTGTTTGATTGTTTGTTTGTTTGTTTGTTTGTTTGAACGCGCTAATCTCAGGATCTACTGGTCCGATTTGAAAAATTCTTTCAGTGTTAGATAGCCCATTTATCGAGGAAGGCTATAGGCTATATATGATCACGCTAAGACGAATAGGAGCGGAGTCCACGCCGACGAAGTCGCGCGCAGAAGCTAGTAGTAAATAAAACACATCTATATATTTTATAGTGAATTATTATCCGTTAAAATTATATTTTGTATTTAGCTTGACGTTTGAATACATGAAAAATTGAAAGATAACTCTAATACGTCTGTAGTTATTTATAATAACAACTATCAAACCCGGCAAACTCCGTTTCGCCACCAGATGGCTTCGTTTTATGTAACATTTCGTTTGGTGAATTTTCCTGAATTTTTGAAATTTTCCTGACTTTTCTTTGCTATAAACCTCACGGAGCCCGAGACCTTTCCAACGAATGCAAAACCGTGGAAATCGATTCGTGCGTTCTGGAGTTATAGCACCAGGAAGGAAAACCCGACTTATTTTTATTTTATATAGTGGATAACAAAAGGTAAAGTTATTTATTTGCTGGCGACGCGTCAGCGCAACGGCTAACTGACTGGCTTATAGATGTTTTGCCAGCAGTCGCGGGTTTGATCTCCGCACATGGCATACATTTGTATTGGCCATACAGATGTTTGCCGTGGTCTGAGCGTTTATGCTTGTGTATTGTGTGTGTTTCTAGACCTCCGACACAAACAAAACCCTAGTAAGGGCTGTTAAGTGAAGCAGTTATTTATTATTTATTTATTTTATTTATGTAGTTTGATATTTTACGATTACATAACACTACATCGTACGTGTTACAAAACTATATGGGCAGTGTCACTAAATCGCAATAATAAAATTTTATTATATTGAAGCACATACTATTTTAGATAATAGATAATTTAATCTACATAGGGTCGTAGTGGTCTCATGCCCTTTATTTGTCCGCGTTCCTTCACCTTTGCAAGGCTCGCTTTAATATAATATGATATAAACAAAATCTATTGAAAATAACTGTAGGATATTATTGACTAATGAGTGAATTTTTTCCACCAATTGTTTTTAACTTTTATAATAATTTTTTTTTGCTACTAGTAGAATCTATTTTTTATTTTTTTAAATATATTTTATTACGAGGGTTTTTTTCAGATTTAACTGTAAAAGTAATAAAATAAAATGAATACTTAAACTTAACGTAATTAAGAAAACGAACATAAGTGGAATGTAGAGTCTTTTTTATTATTTCTTAATTATTATTCATTGTAATTTTTTACTCGTACAAGGAAATCATGTGGTGTCAACATCAAATTTTTGTTTAGGTACTAAAATTTTATACCTCTAGATTAATTATTTTAATATAGTAAAGATCACGTTTATAACTTGCCTTTGGCGCCGCTCTGATTTCATAACGGCCTTATCAATATTAAAAAATATACATGTATGATCTGTTTAACCTTAATCAATAATTATTATATTACAGTAAATTTGTTTTTAAGTGTATTTGAACTTCTGGATGTTAGTTAAATGTTCAAAGTAAACATAAATTTACGACAATTCTTCTTTTGCACCATAAATGATTCGATTGATGGTGATGACATACTACACTGAGGGTCTGAAAGTCCACAGAAAATAAACAAAAGTACCTATAATAGTAGAGGAGACGTGGAACATCGACCTTCACCGATCTGATATCTAGATGAGACATATTTTTTATCAAATATAATTTATAAACAAATATGCCTATGATAACTTTCCTATCGAAAAGTGGTCATAGTTATTCTTTTGATTTTTTTTTCTACTTTTTGCAGGCAAGCCTATATGATTGGTTTTGTAATTACAATATCTTACCTATGATATCAATTTCGCTTCGAAGAGATCGATGTAATATCGAATATAGGTATATATTGACCTACCTGTTTACATCTACTTGCAAGGTAGCCATGACCAAAAATAAGTAGGCAAGCCTAGCTAGGTATATTCTGTGTGTTAAAAACTATCTATTGAGATAAAACTCATTCAGTTATCATATGAGTGAAGGTGATGAAAAAAAATTGATTAAAATTAATTAAATTAAAAGTAGCTATGACCACTTTTCGATAGGCAAGTTATCATAGGCATATTTATTTATAAATTATATTTGATAAAAAATATGTCTCATCGAGTTATCACATCGATGAAGGTCGCTCTTCCACGTCTCTTAGACCATAATATTGTGGCATGTGTAATTGTTTGTTATAAACGTGTAATAAACTCTTATCACTAGAGCAACATCCAAGTATCTGCTGAGATCACTGCTGCTTCAGCATGTTGTCAAATTTTCAGTCATACTACTTTACTGACTGTGACTATATGATAAGATATTTTGTATGTTTTTCTCGATTTTATAAATGTTAGTGAAATAGCCTTTTTAACTATTCCAATCAATTATGAAATTATTCCAATTAAATGTGTTTTTAGAGTAATTTATAATTAAAAAATATTCAAACGAAATATTTGTTGAACCATGTTTGATCGATGTCACGAAATAATTATTTCGTGACATCGATCAAAGTCAGGACTACTCAGGACTCGCGTTACATAAATGATAAGGTACATGCTCTGGCTTAAGCGCTGCATAACTCTACGGGTATAAATAAAGTCGATCTATATTTTCCATATATTACATAATATACATAAATATCTATTGAGTAGAATCAAAGGCAAATAAATTTGCGCAATATAAGAGGTAATAAATTTAAATTGGTACGGTATAATACGCAAGTGATATTATGAATTACGAAATACTATATATGAATGTAAGACTAACGGGCTAATTCATAGTAATTAAAATAGAAAAACTATGTATTTTTACCGAATTTAAAAAAGGAGGAGGTTCTCAATTCGATTGTATTTTTTTTGTACTTTGAATGATTTGTACTATTGTTTATATTCATTAAATGTTTGACTGGCATGGTATGTTGTGATCGTGACAGCGTTCAGAAGTCCCATTTGATAGATAATAAATCAGTTGGAGATATATGAAATATGGTTTTTAACGTGAGCAAAGTTCAAACAAAAATGTACTTAATTTACGTAATGTACCATATCTGGCACGAGGTTCTAATCGCAACTGGATGGATTTTTCATATGCGTAAGGTCAATTACTTTATTAAATATATAATAAAGTTAGAAAGGAAATGAAACTACTATGTAATAATTATGGATACGTCGATATTAATCTAATGACATTCAATACTCATATTTTTATGGCGATGAACTTTGTGGAGATTTGTATCAAACTAGTGGTCGCCCAGTGGGTAAAATTCGACTATATTATATAATTTAAATTATAAGTTTGAACATTATTAAAGTTCTGTTCTCAAAGACTATACGTCTGTAATAATAAACAAAAAAGTATATGCGCATGTGTGTCAAATATATGGTAGCGTGTGTAATGTTTTTTTATTGATTTAATGTATTTTAATGCATAATTAAATAAAAATAATTGGCATTCTGCACTCCTCTATATAAACTATATGTGTGCGAAATTTCATACTCTATCCGTCCGCGCTATTTTTGTAAAAAAGGGTACAGTTTTCAATTAACGTATTAATCACTACATATTAAAAAACAAAGTCTCTTCCCGCTGTCTGTCTGTCTGTATATATGCTTAGATCTTTAAAACTACGCAACGGATTTTGATGCGGTTTTCTTTAGTAAATAGAGTGATTCCAGAGGATGTATGATACATGCATGTATAGTAGAGGAACACTGATAGTTTTAAAGTTTTCTAATGTGATATCGTAAATAAATACATTTTTGCGCTTAGATGCAAATATTTATTTTATGTTTCATATTTAGTATCAGCATTGCACCCGTGCGTAGCCGCAGCGGGTCGTTAGTGTATAGATAATCTATACATGTAATTAAATTGTAACCAAAATGTAATTGTAATTGTGTCAATGTATGTGAGTGATATCTATATATCATATAAATATATATATATATATATATAAAATAATCTATATGTATCTCATAAAACCCAATAAATAAATAATTATTGGGTCTATGGAAAAATTGGAATTATTGGACCTTGGATTTTATGAGACCATTAGAAGGCAAAATGGATATTAATAGAATGTTTGTATGTATTTTGATACGAACTTTACAGTTATGTCCCTGGACGTCCGAATTAACATTTTGTAAGTTTGTTCATTATTTTGCCACAACGTTAAGGGGACATCCATTAATTACGTGAGCTATTTTTCGATCAGTATAGACCCCTTCCCCTCTTAGGTGAGATTTAGTGAGATTTGCCTGGACCCCGCCCTCCCCTTACGTGAGACTGACGTTATAAATATTTTGAAATAAATTTATTTTTATTATTCGGGAAAATAATAAATCGTTCAGGTATACTATAGTTAAATTAAATTAAATAAAATTCAAAGCAAAAACAGATAAATAAAGACACTTTTTTAAAATTTTTACTTAATCCATGAAGACTTGTGTACTTTTTCGTGTAATATTTTATATCTTTTGAAGTTGAGGTGAGATTTTCGATGACCCCCCCTCGGTTTAAGTGAGATTTGGTGAGATTTCATTAGACCCTCCCCCCATTCTGACCTCACGTAAATAATGGATGTCCCCTAAGTGGAATTATTATTCCAATAAGAATTGTAGCGTCGATATCTATATAATTATCAGAAAGAGTATGTTTATATCTTCATTCAAAATGAAAAATAAAGATAAATAGTATACAAAGTCGTATGTAAAAGCTAGTCAATTTTATAAAGTTACGAGTATGCCAATTGCGTGACAGTGACATGGTTGAATAATATTTTTGGATGAAAGTGGCGCAGTACACATTTCACTTTGTCTTATTCTTTGATGTACATAAGATAAAGAAAAGTTTATAATCATTATTATAAAACTGATTAAAAGTCACCTTTTTCATTGCTACTATTAGTTTATACTATTTCTCGTTTACTAGCAGCTGTATTTTGTATGTGTATGGTACCCATCGAAGAATAAATTTTATATAAATTACTCGTAGAAGGTAGGTACAATAAAAATGAGGAAATTTAAACAAATGATATAAAATACACATGAATAGTTTTAATGTGTTTAATTTATTAGTCGTGTTTTTCTTTTGTAAGAGTTGTAAAAACAAAGGAACCGACAAACATTGTGGTTATAGAACAAAACCTTTTAGAGGTAATTCAATTTGGTAGATGATTGCAACGGTGTGAAAATGATGTTGCAATTGTTTTATTGAAGCAATGTTAGTTGCAGTCATTTCAAGTGTGTTGTTTAAAACTGTACCTATAAAATGTAAAGTAACTTTGAGAAAAAAAATTCATGTCATGTTATTTCACTTAAAAGTTTTCGTAATGTTATATGACTATATGTGACTGACGAAGCGTTGGTGCAGCGGTCACAGCATTGGTTTGTGGCGGTTGCGGGTTCGATCCCCGTACATGACAAACATTCGTACCTATAGGCTATACAGATGTTTGCCGTGGTCTGGGTGTTTGTGCAGTCCTTGTGGGTCTCCCCACCGTGCCGTGCTTGGTCCCGGTTGTTATCATGTACATCTGATAGCGATCGTTACTCATAGTAGAGAATATATCCGCCAACCTGCATTGGAGCAGCGTGGTGGATTAAGCTCTGATCCTTCTCCTACATGGGGAAAGTGGTCTATGCACAGCAGTGGGATATTACAGGCTGAAGCGATATGTGACTAAGTAGCCCTAACACATCACATGCCTAAAGTTATCATTTTCAAATAAAATATTATAATATACCTTGTAGTTTCAAGTACATTATACTGTTAATTCTTTTACGCCTTGCGTGGGATATAGCAGAGTTTAGATAACTTTCAACAATATGTTTCTTCGAAGAATTTTAAGTCCTTGTGAACTTGAGATTTATAAAGTAAAATAAAAAGATATCCAATGACTTTTTTGTAATGCACTTTGACAGACTCCTAAACTTTTCCCATTTTTAAAACCAACTTCAAAAAGGAGAAGGTTCGCAATTTGGTTGGTATTTTGTATGTATTCTTTTTTTGTTTGAATGCCAATATAAAAGCCAAATGTAACACTCGCCGAGACCTTGAGAGGGTTTTGTCTAGAACAAAAAAAAAAAAAGAAACCCATGCCTTAGTTTTTCAAGTCTATTTGTTAATGTAAAAATGCATTCGTCATTTCAGTTGCTTGAATTCTATTCTAATTTTTATGTAGGTACTTCTGTAGATTTATTATTTCTGTATATTGTATTTATTTCTGTATATTGTATGATTTTAATTTGATGATGACTATCTGGTTTGGTGTTCGAAAAGTTTTATTTACGACGTCAAGGGCTGTGCAACCCGTTTCGTTTCCCACTAGTACCGGGAATTTGTATAAAAACATTTATTTGCTTTGGTTATATTTGTCTAATAGAATGTACCCATAGTAGGGAAACCATGTACAAACAAGAAACTGTGCTGAGAAATTGTGGTTTCCAAAAAATCTAATAAATTCGATTCAATGAAGCATTAAGCATTAGCAGTTTTGCAGTTATTTGTGTTCAAACAGAGAGGCACACAAAAGTAAGTACCTATAAATTTTAACAACGCATTTTATTTTTTAATTTTGTTATAGACACGTAAAATGTCAATTTTTTTTTATAGTCGAGAAATATTTATTTTTATTTACATCAATAGTAAGAAAGAACATAAGGGAGTAGTATATAAGATTTTAAGAAGATTTTCGAATAATTTTCGTTAAGGGAGTAATATTCCTGTAAAGCTTAAAATAGGGGATGGCTGAAACGTTTGCTCTCGCGCTCAGAGATCCGAGAATCAGTAATTTGAAGTGGCAGTGGGGTATGCCTATCTGCCTGTAATTTGGGTGAGCCTATGTCGAGCCATTGCTGACTGCGATAGGCTGAAGCGAAGCAATACATAAAATGAAACTGAATTATATTGATTATTTATTGTGACATGTTATACCATCTCATTTATTATATTGATAAACGAAAGAGATATAAATAAGAAAACTACCTTAATATGAATAACCACACAAAAAAAATAGGTACCTATGCTTATCTATTCTAATATAATAAAGCTGAAGAGTTTGTTTGTTTGATTGTTTGTTTGTTTGTTTGAACGCGCTAATCTCAGGATCTACTGGTCCGATTTGAAAAATTCTTTCAGTGTTAGATAGCCCATTTATCGAGGAAGGCTATAGGCTATATATCATCACGCTAAGACCAATAGGAGCGGAGTCCACACCGACGAAGTCGCGCGCATAAGTTAGTTGCTTATAAATAGAAAATAGCTATTTCAAAAAATTTGAGTAATCAAATTAAATGAGAGCAAACCAGTTTGAAACCTGTGTTGAATTTCGAATTAATAATATTAATTGGTCGCTATAAAAATACATATATATATATATATATATATATTTATTATTACTTAATATTATTTAACTTGTAATTAAATGTTTTAACAGTAGCAATTGCAGCAACGCCTAGATAGCTACTCCTCTTAAATTTTATACCAAATACAGACGCTTATTGGCATTTATGATGCTCAAATTATTTATTTTTTATCTTCCTTAATTAAAATATGGTTATAAAAATACTTCGAAGAACGAGTGTGCTTTAGACCAAAGGACTGAAGTAAAACCTACGAAACATAACTCACTCTTTCTATCTTCACTAACTTATATCTCCCTCTGAACTTCCGTTCGCTTCGCCCAATCACACGTTTCGTAACTCTCTCGTAGCGTATTCAACAGCTTACTCCCTAAGTCAAGCATGCGTAGAGAAGTTTTACTTGAATAATTGCTACTTTAAAAGAGACGAAGTGTCTAATTAAGTTTAGTATATATAGTTATTAATAGTTAATAAAAAAACTAATAAAACTGACAAAATAAAAAATAAAAAAAATTTAATGGTAATGTAACACAGTAGATATAATTATATCAGCTTTAAAGAAAATAATTATAATTAATAATTACCATAGACGCATTAGTAAATTCGGATAATCTTTGAAAAGAATAATTTTAGTTTTACGATTTAATGTGTATTATTGGAGTTTTTATCTTATGGCGCTATCTTTTGGCGAGAAGGTACAATAGAATGGACAACTCGATTAATTAATAATAATACTCAGTAATAGATAGTGATAGATCACAGACCAGATAGATAAAAATGAACACGATTTCGACTCAATACGCCTCGAGCAAAGTTCGGGCTCCAAGGAACATACGAAACATTTAATCAAGTAGATACTGGTATACTGCTACTTTTGTCATTTATTTTCTATTCAATATCAGTGTAGTTATAAGGATATCAATTATACTTATATTTAGATCGATAGGCACAAAAAATTAATAATAACTCGATTTCAATCGCTAACTTTTCAACAAAAAATGCAGAGAGTAGGTACTTGAATAATGATAATAAAAAATTAGTATTATTTGAAGATTAAGCCTTGAAAGTGAGGGATCAACGAGGGGGGAATGCCAGCTGACCCTGTCATAGTGCATGCACCCTGGGCAACGGGATGGGCAGCAGATCCAGAGTTGCGGAGCTGATGTTCATCACGGACAACGACTATAACGACCGACTGGAGAGGTTGCGCTCCAGGTACCTCTCTGACCCACCAGAGTGGACCAGTGAGTGCATATGTGGTGGGGATGGAAGTGCACAAGCCCCTGGGTCACCTTAGACCACCGAGTGCAGGACTCGTCGACTCGCTCCCAGTGATGAGGATTGGGGGGATGGGTGTGTCGCCGAAAAGGTATAAGACAGAAGTAACAATTTTACGACCTATATAAGTGTTAAGATTTTTAGGGCTCAAGATTTTTTTTAATATGACCATCTACATATTACTTCAATGAATATGATTGAACTGAATTAAAAAATATTGTAAGCGTAACATTGGGTAAGTGCTCTCCTTATCTAAAAATTTATTAGTCTCGTTTTAGCCGTCGCGTTGCCAATAATTTCCTACCAACAGTTACAGGTTTTCATGCACACTTTCATGGAAATTCCTACAAAGTCAGACCTGCAGACCAGAAATAATTTATTTTATACAAACATCAGAACAGAAGAAGCTTTACTGACCTTTACATTAAAACTTTTGTCACTATACTACTCGTGTAGGTTGTTATTATGTACACCTGGAGAGTATGAGTCTATATTCAGTTACATATTTCGTTTTATTTTTCTGCCTTACGAATAAAAAAATATACATATCTACTAATAAAAATAATTGTATGGCTAGCAATTAGACCGTGTCACTGTAAGAATATTCAATCAGGCATGTCCATGACGAACAAATGAATGACATGATTGAAAAAATAATAATTATCGTAAATTTACCAACCAATATTTATAAGTACACTATGTTCATTCTGTTGAATCCAAAGTTTTTACTAATACTGTTATTTTATAAACTGATAGAAAATACCGGTAAAGTTAATTACTAATACCACTAGTTCTGTAAAATAACTAACGAAATACGGCATTTACCATCGGAAGAGGAAAGATAATATTATAGCTGCCAGCCAAATAAATAACAGAAAAAATGAGTTTGCTTTAGCGTGGCCGCACACGTACGGTTTCCTCATTAGGTTTCCTGATTCGGAATTCCGATTCGGAGACACGAATGCATACCTTACATACAAAATATTCTACTCGGCGCAAACGTTCTTAAATTTTTCGGACGGAAAAAAAACCTAACGTACGGTTCGAATCTGTGGTCGCGCGTTCGGGTGTCCGAATGGAAAAAAAACCAAATGACGTCATCCCGAACGCAGCGTTTGCTTACATTGCTTCGAATGACAGCACACGGACGGAAATTTAAATTCAGAATCGGCTCGCGTTCGTGTTGAGTGGACGTAGGTGTGTTACATTTTTAGTTAGTTTTTTTTCGTTTTACGTTTGTTTTCATTATGTGCGAGCCCGAAAATTTGATCATGGCAGTAGAAAAATACCCGTGCTTATGGGATATTCATCATGAAGACTACCACAATAGAGATATAAAAGATTTGGCGTGGGAGCAAATCTGTAAAGAGCTTTATAATGTTTCCTTTTTTTCTTGTTTAGCGCCAATAAAAGTGCTATCCCAATTAATTCTTCGTCGTCCATGTCCATGATACGTCCTTTCACGAAAGCGTTACTATACCCACTGGCGGCAAACATTCCGAATAAAAAAAACCTAACGTCTGCGCTAGGATCACGGAAAACCTAATCTGAATTCCGGATCAGGAAACCTAATGAGGAAACCGTACGTGTGCGGCCACGCTTATACCACACGACTGAAGTAATACTTTTAGCAATAGCCCTGACCTGCACTGTGTCTTAGATATACGAAACGTAATTGGTTATGAGAGAAAGAAGGAAAGAAAATGTGTGCTTTCACCCCTCTCTCTTGCTTCATTCGCCTCACCCGATCAAACTTTTCGTAGCATTCTCGTCACGCATTCACCAGCTTACTCCCCAAGTCAAGTGTGCGTAAAGAAGAAGTGCGTGAAGTGCGTGAGAATAACTGAGGCAGGGCACAGCAGGAAATTTCCTGCTCAAAATATAGAGCAGCGCGACTGGGCTAGTACCTCGACCTTACAGAAAATCACAGATAAATAATAGTGTTTTCAATCAGTGTTGTGTTCCTGGTGAGTGGTGAGTAAGGTGACCAGACCTCCTGGGGGGAACTGGGGGTAGGGTCGTACAATGCAGGTAGCAAGCTTTTGGTGGTGCAGGCATCTATAAGCTACGGTAATCGCTTACCATTAGGTGAGCCGTACGCTTGTTTGCCGACCTAGTTATATAAAAAAAAAAAAATTGCGTGCGTACAAAGTACACATGTTAGAAGTGAAACTTCTTTGGAAAACTAATTTAAAAAAAAAAAAAAAAAGACGACGTCACGCGGTGTTCCCAGGCGGTCACCGATCCAAGTACTGACCGTCCCTGACTCTCATGCGCCTAAAGAAGTTTCACTTCAAAAAAAGTTTTACTTCAACAACACTGGCAAAATATTTTTCGTGAATGGTTAAAAATTAAGATAATTACATTGGTCTCATGCTATATTATGCTATTTTGTACGATAAATATTCTTTAATTTCTTAGAATAGATATTTTTGAAGTATATTAAAATATGCTAACGAAAACATAACATGCATGCAATTTCTGCTACTAGTAACCGGCACCGGCTTCGCTCAGGTGCAAACTTGTAGGTAAAACTGCCTCGGCGTGTAAGCTAATTATTTCACTTGCAATTACTTACATGTTTTTTGCTAATATTGTGAAACTCTGATATATTTTAAATAGATCAATATTTTTAAAGTGATACATATGTACAGATTAATCTGAATTCGAATCATAATTAAATAAGGTTTTAGTTATTTAAATATTTGTTAATATGAAATTCCAAATATCTTACGCCACATATTCTGACTGATTAGCATTTCCTAGATAAAATTTATTACATTGAGTGGTACCTATCTTTCACTATAAAGATATGCCTTAAGTATTAGTAAATTTTCAAATCAATAGTAAGCAGTTACAGTTATTCTTTTATATAACTAGGTCGGCAAACGAGAGTACGGTTAACCCACAGATCACCCCCTAGATCTGTGGGTTAACCTGATGGTAAGCGATTACCGTAGCTTTTAGACGTCTGGAACGCCATAAGCATCGCAAGCGCGTTGCCGACCCTTTCCCCAATTCCCCCCAGGAGTTCTGGTCACCTTACTAACCAACAGGAACACAACACTGCTTGAAAGCAGTATTCTGTAAGGTTCAGGTACGATCCCAGTCGGGCTGCTTCATATATTAAGCAGGAAATTTCCTGCTGTGCCCTACCTCAGTTAGTTAATTTTAATTTTGCTTATTATATAGTTATTTTTTTTTTGCTTTAGAAAACCTGTTTACTCACAAGGTTACAGGCTGTATATTATTCTTTGATGACATATTTTATTTATATAGCGTAAATTATAGGTAATTTCTACTTATCAGGCAATTATCATCCCTCCTTGTTCGTGCCACTTCGTAAAAAAAAATCCAAGTTATTATGTATTAAATGTTATTAAGTAATATTTGTCGGTACAAACTTGATTGATTGATGTTATATATTTACTCACTTTACGTGTATCGTTTTACGCATTGTTTCATAAGAAAAATGAAATTTAATAAGTATTCGTTTCTTTTAAACGTTGCATCGTTCGCTGTTGTGAATAATTCGTTATGATAATATTGGAAAACGTCAATGAAGTAGTCTATTTTACTTATCAAACCTTTCACTTCTACTTTTAATAATTAGAATGTAAACATAAACAGCTTTTGACTGTCAATCATTAAAATTCATAAAAAAAAGATATTTCTTTCCTGAATAGGAATTTGTTTTATAAATAGAGTTACTTGTCAATAATATACATAAATATTGTTTTGATTTTAATATTGAATTACTATTACAATAGTGTTTAATTTTTTACTGTATAATTTTTCGGAAAGGCTGTTCAAACATAAATTTAGTGTTATTGATCTGGATAACTAAAAATATTAATTGAACAAATTGTCTGTATAGGAAAATCTGGATTAGTTGTTAAATTATTTCCCTTAGGAAGCAATTTAAATAGTGATAACTTTAAAAGGTGCATACTGTCCCACTATATACGTTTGTGGTACGGAAATGCTTTTAAGTAAAAAACCTTACATCCGAAACGTTTTTCTAAATACATATGTGGTGATTTGGTAATTAAAACACTTACTAGTTTTTCTCAATTCAAAAGTATGATTATCTAGAAGGTAAAAATTAAAAGAATATGGGTTTTCGTTTTTTTAATAACTAAAAACTTTAATTCTCGAGGATGACACAATAATTAATTAAAGAATAAAGCATGTTTAAGGAAAGAGTTACAAATCCGTATTTGACTTATAAAATATAATTTACAAATTTGCATAATGCATTGGTCCGCTGACCTCGAGATGTTTTGTTTTTCTGTTCAAATTTGGTTGCCCTGAAAGAGTAAGTGTTTCTGTATATATTTAGATGGTTTTTGTTAAGTAATCAAATATTTTTTACTAATGAATAATATTGAAATTACTCATCTTACCATAAATAAAATTAAATAAGCACTTAGATGACTTATGTATGAATTATTTATCAGGATATTTATTAAAACATTTTATAGGATAACTAGCTTCTGCGCGCAACTTCGTCGGCGTGGACTCCGCTCCTATTGGTCTTAGCGTGATGAAACATAGCCTATAGCCTTCCTCGATAAATGAGCTATCTAACACTGAAAGAATTTTTCAAATCGGCCCAGTAGTTCCAGAGATTACCGCGTTCAAACAAACAAACAAACAAACAAACAAACAAACAAACAAACTCTTCAGCTTTATATATTAGTATAGAATAGGATAACTAGCTTCTGCGCGCAACTTCGTCGGCGTGGACTCCGCTCCTATTGGTCTTAGCGTGATGAAACATAGCCTATAGCCTTCCTCGATAAATGAGCTATCTAACACTGAAAGAATTTTTCAAATCGGCCCAGTAGTTCCAGAGATTACCGCGTTCAAACAAACAAACAAACAAACAAACAAACAAACAAACAAACAAACAAACTCTTCAGCTTTATATATTAGTATAGAATCAAATATTTTTTACTAATGAATAATATTGAAATTACTCATCTTACCATAAATAAAATTAAATAAGCACTTAGATGACTTATGTATGAATTATTTATCAGGATATTTATTAAAACATTTTATAGGATAACTAGCTTCTGCGCGCAACTTCGTCGGCGTGGACTCCGCTCCTATTGGTCTTAGCGTGATGAAACATAGCCTATAGCCTTCCTCGATAAATGAGCTATCTAACACTGAAAGAATTTTTCAAATCGGCCCAGTAGTTCCAGAGATTACCGCGTTCAAACAAACAAACAAACAAACAAACAAACAAACAAACAAACTCTTCAGCTTTATATATTAGTATAGAATAGGATAACTAGCTTCTGCGCGCAACTTCGTCGGCGTGGACTCCGCTCCTATTGGTCTTAGCGTGATGAAACATAGCCTATAGCCTTCCTCGATAAATGAGCTATCTAACACTGAAAGAATTTTTCAAATCGGCCCAGTAGTTCCAGAGATTACCGCGTTCAAACAAACAAACAAACAAACAAACAAACAAACTCTTCAGCTTTATATATTAGTATAGATTAGGTATCTATACTACGCGTTTTCCGCTGCATTGGTTTTTGGTTTCTGACAGATTTATTATTTTTTACGGTTTCAGTATACTCGTAGTATGTACGTATATTTAATTAATTTTTGAGTTTATGTATTTATTTTTGAAAATTAATCTTAAGGCTTTCCTTTTTTTAAAAACAATTTTTGTAAGTGGTCTCGTCGATCCTGATATTTACTCGAAAAATATAGATAAAGTAGTGTATTTGTTACTATTAAGTATCGAACTAAAATGAATTGTTATAATTTAATGATTACGCAGGAGTAGGAATTGTTTTTATCCGTCATTATTTATTTTACAATATTTTGTCCTAATATTGTTCTACGGATATTTGTCAATTTTCTCTTTTTCCGGTCCAAATTTTCTAACATTCTTAAACTGTGAAGAATCTTATAAGGGATTTTTCACGTATATCTTTAGTAAATTACCTGCAATATTTATAAAACGGAACAAATAAGTGTATTAATTGGATAATTCTATGAAACTCCTTCCTTTCTTCAACTCAAGGTTTGAGAGCGTTGGATTCCATTAATCGATAATTGAACGTGCAATTTTTGGTACATTAACATTAATTCGCTCTTTGTTCTAGTTTTATGTTAGCAAAATAATGAGTGTTATTTTATATTTGAACACATAAGGCATAGATCACATTGATCTTTACTTTTGGCAACTAACAACCATAACAACTGCATTGACTTTATAAATTAATTTGATGATGTATTTAATATTTACGAGTATAATGACAGGCCGGTGATGCACCCGTAATTCATTCTTGTTGCATGGTCATATTTGCATGTTCAGTAACCCTCTTAACTTCCCGTGGCAGTTCACTCGAATGATGTGTTTTGATATATAAAAGACGTTAAAACTTTGTACTGTATAGGTAATGAGAACCGTCTCATATGAGGGGAAAGTTGAAAAAGTTGTTTACTGAAAATGGTTCCAGTAACTATCAGAATAGTGCTGGCGTCCGAAAAAATACGATATTTGTGTTGCCGTCCCTACCTACAATCCCACTCAGGAGTTTTGGTCACCTTAATCACCACAGGAACACAACACTGCTTAAGAACATTATTACTTAGCTGTGGTCTTCTGTGAGTTCGAGGTACTTTCCCAGTAGGACTGCTTCAGATTTAGAGCAGCTTAGCCAGGTTTTTATGGACTCTTTCATACACAGAGATGGTTCTCCTTACTTCTACTCTCCATAGTTAAAACATATAGCTGACAGTTACCAGTTTTCAAAATTAACGATTCGTATGTTCAGTGTTTTAAATAACAAAATATATTCTACCTTATCTTTTGTTATATGAATAACTAGTTACGAAATGGTCATGAATTCATTCGCTATTAGCTTTTGCACAATGATAAGCATCTGATCTTTGAACGATCAGTACATTAAAGTTGGCTTAACTAATATAATCTTTAGCGTTAAAATGATTGTTATCATTGAAAGTTAGTCGAGGGACGCCTGAGTGAGTTTCTCATTATAATGTGTCGTAATATCTGTCATCGAAGAATGTTCTTTGCATTCTATTAAAAAAAAGAAAAAATAAGTAAAAAAATGTTCATCATTACGAAAATAAAGCGAATAACTGTAATTAAAGCCTTTGTTGATACAAAACACATAATTATAAAATATTAAGATTGAAAGAAATGCTTATATTATTGGATGAATTATTTGAAAGAAATTGCGTATGTATTTTTAACGAATGTATGGAGCCCAGCCTTTGTCAGCATCGGACTTGTAATAATCTTCGCTTTGCTTTTCATAGCGATCAGATCCTTGTTTACCCTTCGACGTTCGATGAGAGTCAATCCTCCAGTACTTACTCATTTCATTTAGACGTTTCAGACGCAAGTACTCAATAAGAGTGTCATAGTCATTATGTATGTTGGGCATTTGATTTCTTTTCGGCAGGATAAGAATTTGTCCCCCGTCGCTCCTGGCGTAACCTCTGCCGCCCGTTTTCAAATATCTGTAGTCTAGTATTATGTTGGGTTCATAATAATCTGGACTGAAGACGTCTTGTACGATCCTGGATAAAAATTGGTACCGTTTATGTTCTCATAAAATACTTAAAACAACAGCAATATTGGTTGAGAATAATCTTATAATATAAAATTATATATTAATCACATTTAAATAAAGCTACAGTTTATTATTGTGGTGTTGTGTGACGTTTTTGTTGATAATAAAATATAGCCATTTCAATACTATTAAGTTAACCATAAATAATAAACTGTTTGTGATTTTATAAAGGGTACGTTAACATATTTATTTAATTTTACCGTTTGTTTTTGCAAAAAATACTCACTTGTTTTCTTCCTCACTTAAAGTGTGTTCTTTGTGCTGCAAAGCAAATAGGTAATGAGTTAATTGAGTATATAATAAAAACTTTTTTATGATGTATAAAAGTAATTGAAACCTACATTATTATTTCCTGCTTGATACTGGCCATGTCCGGATCCTAAATAGGATTCCGAGTTGAGTGTTGCTTGTAGAGTCGACGGCTCGCATTTCGCTTTGTCTACCTCAGCGCTGATCACCAAGACCACGGCGAGTACTACAACCTTTGAAACGTATAAGTAGTTGTAGTCAGTACAAGTCAGAAGAGAGATAACATGTTTAATGCATATGTAGAATATTTATATATGAACAAAATAATGCCAAAAATATTTCTAGTTTTTTATATAATTATATTAACATACCTTTTTATTTCTACAATCGTTATAAATTTAGTTACTTCACTTTTATTTCCAATTTTAATTTAAAAATTAAGTTTGGAACTTTTAAAGTTTTATAAACTTTAACAAGTGTTGTTTTCCTAAAAGACGAATATCTGTGTCTCTTTTATAATAGATATTGTTTTAGAGAGTAGGTTAGGAATCTTAGAATGCTACGAGTACATTAATAACTTAAGAAGTTCATAGGGTGGCCCAAAATATTTTTTTTTTGTCGAGTCTCTTACCACGATAATACCTATGTAACTAAAATTTTGGAAATTTCTACAACCGTAAAAAATCGTTTTTATTTAAATTGTTTTTCTCATTATTTAATTTTTTTTTCTACAAGAAAAATAATAAAGATCCTGAAAATCTCAAGTCGAAACTTCAATATTTAAAGGTCGCTCCAAATTTTTCAAGTGTTTTTTAACCGACTTTAAAAAAGGAGGAGGTTACTCAATTCGACCGTATATATGTTTTTTTATGTATGTTCGGGGATAACTTAGTAACGTAGTTCCAGAAACATCATCACTTTTTGTAAAAATCAACAGTTTTTGTTCATGTACAAATATTATTATAAACAAAGTATGAATATATTTTTTAACTTTAATAGCGTCATCTTGTTAATCATGTATATAAGAAAGGCTCTACGAAGCGAAAATTTTTTACGACAATGCTTAAACATTTTTTTTCTCATTTACAATTGAGACGTAATTTCGAGAAAATTTTGTTCATCAACAATCGTTTAATTTGTTGAAAAATTAAGTTTAAGAAAAATATCCAACGGGAATTAAATATTTATAGTGTTTAGAATACACCATAATTTTTTCAAATTTAAAAAAATATATTCAAAACTTTTCGATTGGACTTAACGAAATATAATAATTATGACAAGTAAACGCGTGTTAGAGTGAACTTTGCAGCTCTCGTACGCTGAAACTGTTGATATTACAAAAAAAAGGTAACTACATATACTGTAGGAAATTTTCTCTAGTTTAATTTATTACATTACTATTTATCGTAAAATGAGTTAGAACGGAGTTATTTTCAAAAAACTGTATTTGAGCGCCATTTTTCCAATATGGCGGCGCGAGCGGCAAAGATACGAGGTGGCAAAGTGAAAATTCGAAAAGAGCACGTCGAAATCTATAAAACCACCAATTTTCCAAACTACCGGAAAACTTTCCAGGTAACCCCCTTTTTGAGCACCAAATGACTGTACTAATGATTAATATTTCTCTTGTAGTCTTAAGCCTGTGAGTAGGTGTCGGTGTTGCAGTTAATAAAGAAGAATAACTTAACTTTTATTTGTTGCTACTTACCCAGATCATGCTGAATGTTCGAAGAGCAGTTCACTACTGGCTTGTGTTCCAAATAGGTTAAATAGATTTCAATAAATTACTTACCGGATTTGCGTGTCGAAGCGATCAGGATAAGTAATTAGTATTTTAATAGTTCCAATTTTATAGAATATACCAAGGTTTAGTTTCATATAAAATGTGTATGTATAGTACGTTAAATTTTTTTTTAATTTTTGCTAAACAAAGATAAGAAGAAATTTAAATAATATAATAATACAATTTCTTTTTAAAACAAGAAAAATCTAACAGAAAAGATATCCATACTACCTACCCTGTAAGATAATAACAATGGACAGTCTACAAAGTGGTAAATTAATATATTAATAAATATAAGTATTATTTAATTGGTTAGTTGTTACATATTTTTAGGTGTGGTTTAAATTAAGTAGGGTAGGTTTAAAATAAGTAGAATGTTGCGATTCAACGAGAAATTGTTGAATATTCTCGCACAGTGTTCTCGCAACTATTCCATTCGGATGTAATCAACAATAGAAGTTTTTTTTAAAATTATGTTTTTATTGTTAAATAGTAAATATGTGAAAATAAAAATAAGAATCAACTTTTGTTTGGATCTCGTATTTCTTTACTATTTTGAAACAATATTATGATTGAAATGTTTTAAGTACTTAAATGTAGGAACACTTATAAACTTATAATTGAGCATTGCGCGCGTCCATCTCTCAAGATCTTTATTTTGCGTCTCTTAGATTTATTTGTTATACCTTTATGAATATTACTAGCTTCTGCGTGCGACTTCGTCGGCGTGGACTCCGCTCCTATTGGTCTTAGCGTGACGATACATAGCCTATAGCCTTCCTCGATAAATGGGCTATCTAACAGTGAAAGAATTTTTCAAATCGGCCCAGTAGTTCCAGAGATTACCGCGTTCAAACAAACAAACAAACAAACTCTTCAGCTTTATATATTAGTACTAGCTTCTGCGCGCGACTTCGTCGTCGTGGACTCCGCTCCTATTGGTCTTAGCGTGATGATATATAGCCTATAGCCTTCCTCGATAAATGGGCTATCTAACACTGAAAGAATTTTTAAAATCGGACCAGTAGATCCTGAGATTAGCACGTTCAAACAAACAAACAAACAAACAAACAATCAAACAAACTCTTCAGCTTTATTATATTAGTATAGATAGATAGTAAATATGTGAAAATAAAAATAAGAATCAACTTTTGTTTGGATCTCGTATTTCTTTACTATTTTGAAACAATATTATGATTGAAATGTTTTAAATACTTAAATGTAGGAACACTTATAAACTTATAATTGAGCATTGCGCGCGTCCATCTCTCAAGATCTTTATTTTGCGTCTCTTAGATTTATTTGTTATACCTTTATGAATATTATTATTTTTAATGTGCTTTATTGCTGAATATATATTGCATGATGTTTTATCCGTGTACATTTAAATGTACACGGATAAAACATTATTAATAATAACTTACGAAAATAACGACAACGTTCATTTAGTCATTTCATTCAGTGATGAAAGCTTTAGGCTTTTAAGATTTGAAATAGAATGGTTAATATAAAACCGAAATTTTACAAAAGTTAATAATATTAGATACTTATTATATATGAATACATATATTAAAAGTACAACTTTTTGTATATTATGAAACATTTTTATAAACACGACATTGCTTATAATTAAAATAGGCAAATTACTATTTTTGTATCGTTTAATGGTTTAATTTTTGTACAAGACCAACGTAAAAAGGTTACCTTAAATACTTAGAATAATCTAAGCCTATAGATTTTATAAATTTGTAAGATTAAACGAAATTAAATTCTAAAATTAAAATGACATGAGAAAGTAGCTATTGTGCATTGTACTTAAATAAAATGACAATTTTAAGAATTTATAATTAACTATTGCACTAAGAAATTGAAAACTGTAATCTTAATAGGTAGGGATAAAATCAGAAAAAAAAAACAATTATTACTAACCAGGTGTTTTTTTTTTAGTTAGTTAATATCAATATAATTTAATAGTAATATTGTCCTACAAATTGCGTGGTACGTTATGCCGGTCCTACGCTCACTGCTGCTCTATCCCCTGCTATCTCTGTTAGTTTCGTAGTGGAATTTTTTGTTCGTCCCATCAAAATGAAGCTACTGCCGGAAAATTACCTTGATACTAATCAGATGAAAAAATGTACTAGGGATCACTACCTGTAAATTTGTATGTCTCCACAAAACTTATCTGTATAGTTTAGTTACGTTCGCACGGTTCAAACCGTGGTTCAAACTCTCGCTGAATTTTTTTGTTTTGCGCCTATAACATATATCAAGCAATTTCAGAGGTAAACAAAATGTACAATAGTTTTTAAAATTGAACTTAACAAAGAACAAGTGACTTGTTTTAAATAATAAATAAAAGTGAAGTCGATTTTAAGTATTTTATTTTCGTTTTAATAAATTTAAATTTTAATAAATACCACTTTTTTGTTTTTGCATATAATTTTTGAATTATGTAGTTACTTAACTGCACTTAAAGTTTTGACAATAATGTCTTCGGATGATATATGCGAATACGATGTTCAAATTTTTGACTTTTATTATCTTCGATATTTCGATTGAGATCTTCATTGTTTTCCAAGGCTAAAGTGTGCTGTCCGCTTTTGTTAGTTTGTTCTTTTTTCTCATTACTGTTATTTTTAAAACCTTTATTATAATTATTTTCTTTCTTTTTACTTTCTTGCTTAACATGATTATCATGTTTCTGATAATTTTGATTACTACCGGAACTATGACTGTAATTTTTTGGATTATTTCGACTGTTACCATAGTCACTATTTTTAGATTTGTTTATATTTTCAAACTTTCTATTTCTATTGACTCGTTTTGTTCTGCGATTATTAATGTCCAAAATGTTCCCTTTATATTTCCCGTGACTATTTACACTATTTTCGTCCTCAAAGTTATAAGAACAACAGTTTCTTTTATTTTTTTCACTATTTTTCTCCATATTGCTATCATCGCTTTGATTTTTATTGTCATTTTCGCTAGCGTTTGTTTTATCCTCACCATTTTCAATGTTATCTTGAGAGTTCACATTATTTTGATTATCCATATTAGTTTTAACTAAATCTGTTTTTTCATCGTCAGTTTGTTTATCTAAACTATGTGATTCTTGTTCTTTGTCATTATAATTATTTTCTTCATTATTATTTTCATCATTATTTTCAGGTTCTTTTACCTCTGCAGCTATTTTTTCTATATTTTCCTCTTTTTCATTATTATTTTTGTATTCGTTTTGCTCATTTTCTTCGGTAATGTGAATTTGAGCATTAAATCTAAATTGAAAAGAAATAAAAATTAATTTTATTTTAGTAGAACGATATTACTTATACTTAAAAAATTATTACGATAATAAATAAAACTATTTAATTGTGAAAGATTAAGGATTTGACGATCCAAGTAATTAAAAATATTAATTTATGTAATTAATATCTTAAAGGGCCCCGTAGACGATCAAATATTTGATCAAACTTCATATTAAATTTCTGTTTGACAAACGTGTTTGTCAAATTATTTGATCGTGTGCGGGGCTGCGGGCTTTTTTGATATGTTTGTAATATGAAAACATGAAGTTTGATCAAACAAGTTTGACAAACATGTTTGATCGTTTACGGGGCCCATAAGATTATACATTAAAAATAATTTATAAATATAAAAACAAAACAAAAGCGTAAAAAAATTCATGACAATTAAAATGATTTTAAATAAATATTATGTTTTCATGTTTTTTTTTTTAATAAATTAAACCGGAAAAAGTACTCTGAGATATTTTTATTCTTAAAATCTGAAGCTAAAAAATTTCATATTTATTTAATTACAATTGCTGGAATAATTGATCAACTAAACGATTTATTACCCTTTATCGTCATTGGCTTGATAATTGACAGTTCGTTTATGTCCATTAGGTTCGATAAGCCAGTATAATCCTTTTACTTCATCACCATCTCTCTTTTCGTGTTGGCCTTTTATGTCATGCGTTTCGGGATCATTTACTTTATATGAGAATTCATAAGAAGGATAAGACCATGCCTGCGAAAATTATTTTATTAGTATTCAAAATAAATAAAGTTCAGCACTATCGTGTTTTACTTTAAATAAGAATATCAGAAAAAATATTTATTAACATTATGAAACAGTTAGTGTAATAATTGTAATAAGTATTTTTTATGATATAAATGATTATAAATGATTTATAGATAGTTATTGTAAAAATTACAAATCTGGTCTGCGTAAAACACTGTGATTTGCTTACAGAGAGCACTTGATAAAGAAAAAATAGAAGACTAGATCTCGAAGTTTGGCATGACGATATAAACGATAAATATAACAAATAATGGAACAACCACTTTCTTGTCTCAGGACTCTAGGTGTACCGTACATACTTTTCTGTTTTTCCTTTTTTGTGTTCGCTTGAATTAGTCGCCAGCAAAAAGCGAAAGGATTTCTTGATGAAAAAGTTGACAAAAGTAATCAGGACTTAAAAACCAAAGCCGTTAGGGGTCGTCCATTAATCACGCAAGTCTTGAAGGGAAGGGGGGGGGTCTCCGAAAAGACATCACGAAATCGAATCGGCTTAGAAAATAAAGAACAAACACTGCAACCTTGATACCTTTCGAGAAACTTGTATCACGATGATTAATTTTCCAAAATTTAATCCGATTATATCTGTAAAGATAATATTCTGAAAAATTCAATTTACTTTGCACCAAAAATACACGTGACTGATTTTCACACAAATTGCTTCGCTTGCTTTTGAAAATATGGTTATAATATTCTATTTTAAAGGCCTCATGATGCGCACTTTTATTCGATACCAATATTGCGGTATTCAGATTATTTTTACTTTAAATTATAGCGTCACCACTGGTTGACGCTATAATTAGCACAAGCATTAGTTGTTTTAAAAGATAATGTACAACCGACCGCAGCATCCAACCGAGCGTGCAGGCTTTAAATATTATTTGACTTTCATCAAACTAAATAATTTTTAGCAGCAACACAAAGATATAACGTATTGGTAATTGATTACTAGAGTATCCGGCGATTTGCGGCATCTACGCAGTCTCAAAATGTGTCGATGTTGTCAATGCGTGTGCTTTTTTATGTTTGGTAAAAAAAAAAAAAAACTAAAAACTTACATATTCCTTACGATACTCAGACTTCTTTTCGTCTCCATTAGGTTCACTGTGCTCAGATTTAGTGTGGTGTAAAGTCACCCTTTGTTCTGATACAGCGCCCGATTCGCTTTTGACATAATTTACTAAGTAGATCACCAACACTATCTATGAGAAAATGTTTTAAAATTTCAATTAATAGTGTCTAGATACTCATACATTAAATAGAAAATTGGTAATATTTTTTTAATAAATACTGCTAGAAATTAGAAATTAATAATTAATTTAAGATAAATGAAAATGTATTTTTATAAAAATAGGTCACTAAAACTCATGTTACCTTCCAAATCATCGCTCTTGATTCCTCTAACGATAGGCGATGCCAACTTAACTGATAGTGAGCTATCAGGTCTATATATACAGAAAGGCCGGTTTTTTTTCTTTTCACTTTCCTAAGGCAATTATATTGTTCGACGATTTAAGTATTAATGGGCGTGTTTGTATACATGTTACGGATTGATAAAAAAGTGTATTATTTTTTATTGACTTTACGATCGCCCGTCACTATGGTTGCTTTGTAGTAGTTTCGGCTGATGTTATTAGGTTAGGGCGATGAAATTTAAAATAAAGAAAATATTTTTTAATAATCTATCAAAATTTTATAAACGACTAGATGGCCCGGTGAACTTCGTATCACCTAGGTATATTTGTGAAAAATATACACAAAACACTTACTGAACGCACCTATTAAATATTTGACAATCAAGTGACAATTTTGTGAATGACAATAAATTATGTTTCACAGCTAGGAACATTTTGTATTGGGAAATTAAATTGTCGTTTTTACTATTTTCCGTCACTTATTATTTATTTTACTTACCGTTTAAACCTTCCCTGAACTTCCACAAATATTTCAAGATCAAAATTAGCCAAATCGGTCCAGCCATTCTCGAGTTTTAGCGAGACTAACGAACAGCAATTGATTTATATATATGCCTTAAATGAATATTCGATATTATTATATATATATCTTAAATGAATATTCGAAAGTTCTATTCGATGAATATGATGACATATGAATGTAGCATTTAATTACGCATACAAATTTTACTCAAGCTGTCTTAAGTCAATTGCTTATGAGAATGTATAAATAAAATCTTTGAGAAGATATGCTACTACTAAAAATTTGTCCTTCTTATAAAATCGTCAGATGTAAAATGAAAATATTGGTTTTCTAATGAATTAATGAAGTCATTAATGTAAAATTATATCTACTATATACATATCTCTATATCATATCTCATGTACTAAAATACCGACGGTTCCATAATCTGGCAAAAACTAAACATTCGTAATATACCAATCATCGTTCTGACATAACTCAATATTACTATAGGAGGAGTAGGAAATATGTGTGTCTTACATAAATTTAATATTATGAAGTAATTAATGATATAATGAAGAAACATTTAGATTAAAACTAGGTATTGCTTCTGTATTTCATTATAGGCTATTTACTTATTCTTGTAGTAGCGAATACATTTTAAAGGCCTGTGTGTACACATCTAGTAATATTAAACAGAAATATTGGTACATTGTTAATATTCAATCAAGCGTTTCAACTGTTAGGTATTAACAGCAATCGGCATAAAATCTAAGTACTGAAACAGTATTTTATTTACTTTGTAAAAACCGTCAACACGACCAGAGTTCATTATTTCAAGTAACGAATCTGAATATGCCTAATATTACACAAATTATTATTGACTAGACGTAACACATTTTTACTTGCGTTGACAATTATAGTTATCGTTTCATTACCCCTTAGTTGTACCGTTATATTTCTAAAAGTAAACTAGATTTTGATGGTGACAAAATTATTTAAATCGATGTATTATGATGAAACTTAAAGACAAAAAAAATATCTTTGTAATTTTTAATACAGATTTATTATTTATAAGTCTTGAATAAAACAACTAAGTATAAAATTACATAATTTATTTATTAAAAGCAAACTTCATAAGTATGCTGCGACAAATTAGAAACCTAATTCTTTCGACGCAATATGAAAATTTAGAAAATGATTTTTACGATCACGTTCGTCGCTTACTTTTTTTAGACATTGAAATGTATTTAGGATGATGTATTATTACATGATATTCAGTTTTCTGAGCTATATCATCACTTTTTTCGCTATTCAAGCTACTTTGTTCATTAGCGTTGCCATTTTCACCACTTTGTTCGTTACCGGCATTATCGCCTTCTTGATTTTCTCCTTCATTTCCTTCTTCATTGTTGTCGCTTTCCTCGTTGTTGTTGCTATTATTTTCTTGTTCAACTTGTCCAGCACTATCTTCGTTGTTGCTCTCTTCATTATTATTTTCTAGCTCGGATCCTTTATTATTGTTTTCATTGTTGTATTGCCATTTCTGACCGTACTTAACTTTTCCACGGTAGCTATGGACACCTGTTTTGTAAAACTCATTTCTGCGCCCCATATATTTTCGACCTCGGTAATAACCACCTTTTTGTTCTCCACCATAGTTTTTGCGGCTGATTTCTTCTAGCTCTGACATATTAATACCCTCTTGTTCTTGGTTTTCACCTTCAGCATTTTCTTCGCCATTGTTTTCGTTACGTGCATTTTCAGAATCATTACTTGAAATATCTTTTATATTGTTTGATTCATTGTCTCCATTAGATTCTTGATTTTCTTCACCATTTTCCTCATTTCCATTTTCACCTGATGTATTTTCCTGGTTTGAATTTTCTTCTTGATTAGTTTCATTATTTTCATCATTGCTGTTTTCTTCATTTTTCTTTTCATAATCAACATGTGCCTCAAGTCTAAAAACAGAATTATTATTGCAAGTAAATACTCTCAAATTTGTAATAGTGACAATTTATTGACAATATATTGTAAATAAAGTATCTCACCCGCTATTTTTGTCAGCGTGATACTTGACTGTGCGCTTCAAACCATCAGGTTGAATAAGCCAGTAGTATCCTTTCACTTCATCGCCCTTTCGTGTTTCATGGTGTCCTTTAAAATCATGCGTATGTGGATCCGATACTTCGTATGAGAATTCATAAGATGGATACGACCAAACCTAATAAAATAAATAAATATATATATTAAAAAAAAACTAACTAATTATAAATATGAATATGTGCGTTTTATTGTAATTAATACATTTTATTTTTAAAAGGAATCCTTTGAAGTCATGATTTTATATTTGAAATATTGTTCCGTATTAAGTATAGTAATCCTTAAAAATACTTTTTTAAATAATTTGGAAAAAATGGGAAAACGCGTTACTTTGTGTTTTATATAATTTTTATTTTATTTTGTCAAAATATTAATAGATTACGGTTCCAAAGATACGTTCTTGTGACAGATAGATAGCGGAGCCTTTAGTAAGAGAATTTGTTTTACAGGCTTGGGCTGCGATCCTTCAAAACATATTACCTATTCTTTTTTCTTCTTAATACTATAAGAAATAAAATGACAACTTACGTATGCCTCATGATGCTCAGATTTCTTTCCTACGTTTTCAATCTTCACTTTCTGTTCAGAAACTGGCGGACGGGCATCGCTTAGCGCAATAAGCGCTATTCCAAGAAGTGACACAACCTACAAAAATAATATAATTATATTGCACTATTAGTTATATTATAATAGTTATCAAAGAAAATTCGAGAACTGAAAATAAATTTTTAACTCTTTTCTGTATGACATATATAAATTAATCTGAAATAATATAAAATATTGTTAAAATAATCTGAAATATTGTTAAAATTACCTTCCAAGCCATCGCCTATATTTTTAGTTCAATAGGAGATGCTAACTTAACTGATAACACGCTATCTCGTGTATTTATACTCAAATCTTGTTATACCTTTTAATTTTCGGTTTCCTATAAGAAATCAACTCGTCAGCAATTACACAGTTTCACGATTGAACTATTAATAGGCGTGTTCGCATAATAATAATTTACGTATATAGAAAAAATGATAATAATTTGATTAACCTTAACATATTTACTAGTTTATTTAATTAAAATAAAATCAGTCTACCTAATCTTAAGTGTTCTAATATATTCCTTTCTTTTATTAAACAGGTAATCGTGCATTACAATATCCTATTCCTCTTTATAATTATTATTGTCTAATTATGTAAGCCATACCATCTACTTCACATTATGCAAATATTTGTTTTTTTTTGTATATTATCTAATAATGTTATAGTTTTATATTGACAATTGTATAAAGTTAAGAAATGTATTCTTAGTGGCTTACGTTGACTTCCTAATAAATAAATAAAAATAATAATTAATAAGGAAAAGTAGGTACTTTCCCATGTCGGTATATAAATTTTATTTTCTAACTTATTGGTACATAGCTAGCAGGAACTATTGACTAATATAATTAGATTTGCATTTTTCAGATAAACTAACTATAGACGCCTATCACTCCAGGAGTATCCTGTATCACATAGCATTATTAACCCTACTTTCATAATTTGCATGATGTAATGTAACGTTTATTGTGTTTAAGAATTGAAATAATACTTAAAATTGTTTTGCGCCTGTTATAAAATAAAAGCAACTCTAAAAGAACATGTATTTATGTCTTTTGTCACCCAGGTTATTTCATAAATTCTATCTACACTAATATTATACAGAGGAAAGATTTTTTGTTTGTTTGTTTGTATTGAATAGGCTCCAAAAGTACTGGACCGATTTTAATGATTTTTTCACAAATAGAAAGCTAGATTATTAGGAAGTAACATAGACTATCTTTTTAACCGACGAAAAAACGGAGGAGGTTATGTATTCGACGCGTATATATTTTTTTATATATGACCACGCATAAGTTTTTACAGAGTAGTCCGATTTTGATAATTCTTTTTTATTGGAAATAATATACCTCGAAATTGGTCCCATATAAATTTGAAAATAAAAATCCAACCGTAAGGGTAGGAAAACAGGGGATGATTGATTGTTCACTCACTGATTGTAAGGTATGACCACGCATAACTTTTTACAGATTAGTCTGAATTTGATAAAAAAAAAAATTATTTCGTCTAGCTCACTTTGTATTACTTGTCAATGTAATTGAAGTTAGTTTTTTTTTCGTTTGCGAGCAAACACAATTATATTTCTTAAAAACTTAGACATATGCAAAAAAAAAAAAACGGGTTATGTTCACCAAGGTGTAAAAAATCGTCTCAAATATTTCTTTCCTTCGCGTGCGCTACTTAAATGGTTAAAGATAAGACAAAATGATGTACGACTGAATTATAGGATTAAAAAGATCTACAAAAAGTTCGCGAGGGTGTATATCTATCTATAACAATCCTAGTAAAAGCGTTTTAATATTTGAATATTTAATAAATGGGTGTATGTGTTAAATTTAAAATTCTTTTACCCGAGCGAAGCCGGGGCGAGCTGCTAGAAAAAGTTCGCGAGGGTGTATATCTATCTATAACAATCCTAGTAAAAGCGTTTTAATATTTGAATATTTAATAAATGGGTGTATGTGTTAAATTTAAAATTCTTTTACCCGAGCGAAGCCGGGGCGAGCTGCTAGTATAGGAAAGAAAAAAAAACCGACTTCAATTACATCGACAAGTCATACAACGTAGGTAGTTTTCTTCTGCAAAAATAGTCAACTAAATACGCGTTATCAAAGATTACTCAAAAAGTTGTAATCATATCTCGATGAAATTTAAATTTGACAACATGGTAAGCACCAGCTTTCGATTAAATAAAATATCATTAAAATCGGTACACCCAGTAAAAAGTTATGCGGTATAATACAACGTAGGTCGACGAAAAAATAGTCAAGTAAAAACGCATTATTAGATATAACTCGAAAAGTACTTCGTAGATCTCAAATAAATTTAAATGGGACCAAATGACACACACCACCTTTCGATTAAAGAAAAAAAAAAAACGAAATCGGTCCACCCAGTCAAAAGTTCTGAAGTAAAATACATAAAAAAATACAATCGAATTGAAAACCTCCTTTTTTGGAAGTCGGTTAAAAATGAATTTTGCTAAGCGCATAACTGGAGAATGGCTCGACCAGTTCGGCTAATTTTTTACAAGCTTTTATTTAACTTGCAATGTAGGTATGTTTGAAGTTTAATGTATGTTTGTTCGGGTGAAATCTTGCAACTCAATTTTGAAGCAGATACCTTCAACCAATTGAGCTGAAATTTTGTATACAGGTTCAATTTGGATGACAATGCATGGTTAACTTTGTGACGTCATTCTAAATCCAATATAGCGGCATATCCAAGTGTGCGGACTAGTTATTTTTAGTGCACTTTTACAATATGGGTATCAAATGAAAGGGCTTGCTAAGAATAATTCGAATAAAGTGACGTGATAACTGACTAAAAATTTAAAAATAAATTACAAATAAAAAACCTTTTTAAAAAACAAGTTTTTATTAATTGAATGCGCTAAAACGAAAAAATGACTTTATATTACTAGTAGATAGTAAAAGTTTTAAAGTAAGAATTTATTTTTTTCGTTTTAGCGCATTCAAATAAAAGCTTGTTTTTTTACTTTTAATTTATTTTGTGTGTTTCTTAAATCCCACGGAAGGTTTATATACTTTAAAAAAAAAAAAGAAAAAAAAGAAATACATGACAGACAGATCGAAGTCTGTCCGGGCAGTTAGTGTTCAAATATTTTTGAAACGCTAATTATTTATAGTTGAATCTTGATATAATTTTATTTCGATAAATAAAAAAAAAAGAAATTTTCAGATAGCGCTATCTTTATTAAAAATTTCTATATTTAATACATTTTTCAAGTCACGACGAAATTTCAGTCTTCTATGTGTAATTTTGTATAATTCAGATCAACCATGGTGTTCAAGATGAATGTGATGATGCGGCGATGAATGATGGACCACGGCATTGAAACTGTAACAAATTAATTAATTAGAATAGTTGTAATTACAGCAGTCTTATACAACAATAGAAATGACAAATTCCTTTCTTACAAATATAATATTTATTATTTGAAATATTACTAACTAAAAACATAGCATATAGCATGCATACAAATATGAAATTATAACACGTATAAGTAAAAACTATTAAAAGGCCAATTATATACATTTTACTTATAAAAATGTGTGCCAATATTTTTTATAATTGAAGGAACAAATTAATTGCTTACTAGCTAAATCTTGACACTTCCGTCTATTTTCCGACATGTTACGCTTATTTGCCTGGCTAATAATCTAGGTAGGTATATAAGTATACTTAATATTTTTTTTATAGTTGTACATAAGTAATCAGTTACTAATAAATATGATAATGGTTGATGGATGAGTTTTGGAGTTATAATACAAGTCTCCAAATCACAGGCTGCCTGCCAAAATAATAACAACTGAATGAAGTACTTTGATCAATATTAATTTTTGAAGTGAAACTTCTTTAGAATCGTTGTGATTTCAAACCGGATGCAACGGCAAAAAGACAGGGAAGGACGAGCCGCGCTGCAAGCCGCTAATTTTAAATTAGTTTTTTTTTAAATTAGTTTGCCATAGAAGTTTCACTTCTATCGTGTGTATCGCACACACACTTTTTTTAAAGAAAGAATTAAAACTAGAACCAAGGCCCAGTAGTTCCAGAGATTACCGCGATCAAACAAACAAACAAACAAACAAACTCTTCAGCTTTATATATTAGTATAGATAAGGCGAACGGAAATTGAGAAGGAGATATAAGTCAGATGGAGCTAAAGAAGTTTTACTCCAGTCGTGTGGTCTAAAGCACACTTGTAAAGTTATTTTATACGCGGTATACCCATCAATATCAAAATAAAAGTATATACTATAAATCATATCAAAATATGGAGCAGCCCGACAGGGGTAGTTACCTCGACCTTCCAGAAGACCACAGCTAAATAATACTGTTTTCAAGCAGTATTGTGTTCCTGTTGGTGAGTAAGGTGACTAGAGCTCCTGGAGGGGGGGGGGGGTGGGGATTGGGGATAGGGTCGGCATCGCGCTTGCGATGCTTCTGGTGTTGCAGGCGTCTATAAGCTACGGTAATCGCTTACCTTGGGTGAACCGTACGCTTGTTTCCCGACCTAGTTATAATTATATTTAAAAAAAAAATAGGCACAGCACGATATTCATTAGAGTTGAGCACTTAATAAACAGAAGTGATTATATAAAATCTATTTTACCCTGTGTGGTCATCGGCCTTATATTCTACTTTTCTGAAGCGACCGTCTGGCTCGACGAGCTCATAGCCTCCGTGAACAACGTCTCCATGACGGTGTTCGTGTTGTGATTTAACATCGCCTGTGTGATGATCGTGAACGGAGTAGGCAAATTTGTATTCCGGAAATGACTGAAAAGAAAATGCGAGTACACCTTTAGAGTGACTGTAACAAAAAGTATGAAAATTATATAAATCCCTTAAATTAAATGAAACTGTTTCGATGATGAACTGGTAAATATTGATCAGAATAATAATTAAGGAAAAACGATATTTTTTTTTATTTGTGTACCAAAATATACCTATAGGAAAAGTCGAGCTTCACAAAGCGTTTACAATGTCCAAAAATAAGTAGGCAAGCCTACCTAGGCATATTCTGTGTGTTAAAAACTATCAATTGAGATAAAACTCATTCAGTTATCATGAGAGTGAAGGTGATGAAAAAAAAATTTATTAAAATTAATTAAATTAAAAGTAGCTATGACCACTTTTCTTTGACTATGTGTATATTGTGGAAATGTGGATATATGTTGTCGATTCGAAAGCTTTATTTAAATACCTTCTTTAATTTTAGGGAGAGTTTACCATATCGACGGGATGAACATTAAATGTTTAACAGTTACGAAACACGCGAACATTATACATCATACTTCCATACAAATTTTAATTCCAACCTTTCAACTCAACAGATTCTGGACTATCTGTATACCAAATTTCATTTAAATCTGTTCAGTAGTTTTGTCGTGACTTTTCGACAGACAGACAGACAGAGAGAGTTACTTTCGCATTTATAATATTAGTATGGAGTAGTATGGATTATGTATGTATAATATACATTTCCTGTAATGATATTGGTTACAAAGCCAGAAATATGCATATATTTAAGTAGGATGTTTTACGTTTACAAAATGTTTACAATGCGATGAAAAGGTTTCGTTCGAAATTGTTACAGTTAGTTTCGTTTGTTGTTCATTCGTGCATCTGTACCTTCTTATAATTGTAAAGTAAATTGAGTTTATTTAGATGATTTAAAAGTTGAGTTTCGACTTTATTTAGAAAATGTTACATAAATACAGAAGTGTTTTATATTTTAATCAAGACCAGCTTAAAATATAATTTTATCGAATTTTCGGAGCCTACTGGCTATGTAACGATTTGCACGCAATATCAATAACGTAAAAAAAGAATAGCTAAAACTAAAAAATCTATTTAAAAACTTTTTTTTGTCATTTTCAAATTTTAATTGTACCCACTGAAAGTAAAAATATACACATTTACGTATTATATTATTAGTATAATTTACTACGCTTTAGTACTATTTTTTTTCAAATTAATGATTATTTCATAAATTATTTTTTGGAAAATAACACAATTTTCACCCACCATGCTTTGTTCATTTAATGTTTTTACGATAAAATAAGTTTATTGAAGTAACGTTATAATATTATTTTCTATTATATTGTTGATTCAAAACGTGGAATAAGATTTAAAGTAGTATGAAATTTAAAATGTATTACAAAAATACAATGCAAGAACTTATTTTACAAAAGTTATTATTTATCAGTTAGTTTAGTTTTTTTTTTTTAATATTTTGCAGGCTGTAATCAGTGTAAATTAGGTGGTTACATTGTTTCAAGTTAAAGAGTTCTAAAGAGTTATTTTTGATTAAATAAATAAAATAAACTGTCAAAAAGAGTACATTAAAAGAAATTTCGATACTTATTCGTTATTCTTCTTTGAGAGAACAGTAAATGTTTTGCACACTAGTTTAGACTTTAAATTAAGTATATAATTGAAACCTCCCGTGATCATGGTTGCTGTAAAGTATCCAAAACGTCGGGCATCTCAAAAAAACATAATAAACCACAATAAAATCCGAAAAAGTTGTTTCATTATAATAAGTGAAGTTCGCGTAAACATAAGAAAACAATATTGAAAACCTTTCTTTTCTTATTATATTAGTATAGATTATATTACTTTTCTGGTAGATATCTGTATTCCGTTGAGTTTATCTAAATCTTTAAAATATGTTGAGGTAGCTATTATTATCGAAAATAAATATCATATTTTCTTAGTATAGATTATTAGATTATTACAAACTGTTGTAAATTACGAAAATCGTTATAAAAATAAATTTTATAGTTCTAATAACACTAAAAAAAAAAAAACATAAATTGAATTGGTAAATATTAATTTATTCCCAAGTAACATGCAACGACTACCTTTAAAGTCTGAGACAATTGTAACAATCATGTAACAGTTTTCACACATACGCATTGTTAACATTTCTAAGCAAAGAATCGCACAAAAAATGTATGTGATGTCAACATTTCATATAATACTCGCATTATATAACAAAATTAGTTTAAAAGTTAATGTAATCGTCAAATTTTAGAAAAATCATCTTTATTATTTACGATAATCGACAGTCTTTTCAAAAACAATAACACAATCAATGTCAATAAGACGTGTTTCATAGAAAAATTACGTCTTTTTAATTTATATATAGGTTAAGAGTAGATTGGTCTGTCGTTTCCATGCTGTATAGTCTACGCTATGTATAGGTACTTGTTATTGATATAAAATAATTGTGTTTGCTCGCAAACGAAAATAAATCCGACTTCAGTAACATCGACAAGTAACACAACGTAGGTACACAAAAAAATAGTCAAAGCACACGAAAAGTATCAGCTTTCGATTAAAACAAGAATAATTAAAATCGGTACACTCAGTGAAAAGTTGTACGGTATATGACAACGTAGGTCGACGAAAAAATAGTCAATTAAATACGCATTATTAGATATACTTACTTAACTCAAAAAGTACTTGTCAGATCTCAATTAAATTTAAATGAGACCATATGAGCCGGGCCGGACCGTGAGGTCAGGGGGCCCTGGGCTAACACTAATTAGGGGCCCATCAAATCTGACCACAATTGAGATGAATGTGTAATGGCAGCTGAACATTTTAGCTGTCAGTTCGAAGTAATATAAGAATAAAGAATTTATTAAAATTATTGATTCTTTAGCACTGTCGTCTATTTTTAACTTTGAATTGACTTAGCTGGGGGCCCCTTGAATCCACGGGGCCCTGGGCTGAAGCCCAAAAAGCCATATGGTAGATCCGGCCCTGCATACGACACATACCACCTTTGGATTTAAAAAAAATCATCGAAATCGGTCAACCTAGTCAAAACGTCTGAGGTAACATATATATACATGAAAAAGTACAATCGAATTGAGAACTTTTTTGGAAGTCGGTTAAAAATTGCATATATTTTAATTAAATACTTAGATATGACATAAATTAAGCATTGTTTGGATGTATAATAAATGTATAAAATAAAAAATTAAAACTACATGCAATTAATGTAGACGTAAACAACTCAAAAGTCACACTTTTGGAAATAATTTGAACTTGCATTTCAGCCCTCAAAGTTATACTTAATTTCGTATGTCTCTTATAGAAAAGATACTGATGTAGATATGACAAAGATAAGTAAGATATAAACTTACATAGTGGTCGTGATGAGGAACATGATGTATTGGCACTACTGGCACGTGGTGTGCGATTGGAACGTGGTGGACAGGAATTTGATGATGGATGGGAATCGGGTGATGAATATGCACTGGGTGGTGAGGACCATCATGTTTGACCAGCTCCTGGTGGGAGACTGCGAAGTGATGATGATGGTGATGAAAAGGAAATTCTGCGATACTGGCCGATATGAGGCTACATAAAATTATAAGCTGAAAAAAAACCATAATTAAGTAACAGATTTATTATTTTATAAAAAGATGGTATTATTTCAACGATAATTTCCAATCTACTAAATTAGTAATTTAATTTGAAGTCCAAAGTTAGGTATTTCACACATATCAAATATTTGTACAACTTACTTTATACATTTTAAACTATAAACTTTAAATACCTAATTACAATATAAGGTAACAATTTCTAACTTAAGACAGAAACTATAGTGCTTGTATGAGGTTTCCTTCATTAGCTTATATAGAAGTCATAATAGTGGGAATTATTGGAGCAAAAATCAATTTCTCAGGGTTTGCTAATAGTTTTATCGTAATATCTAAGTACAATGTATTGCACATGTGTCAAGAAGGTAATTATCACATTTTTGTGTGTTTGTATCTGAAATATATTAATTATTATGAAAAAATATATAAATTAATAAACTATACGTAGCAAACTAAAATTTTACTGATAATATCTGATATGTACGTCCTTGCCCTAAAATAATTTCGTTTGCGTCGATATCATCGTTTCTTTGGTATCGTATCAGCCAAACAAGCAATATCCTCAGTTGTTGGATATTATATATACGCGTGTATAATACCTAATATTTACCTCATTACTTTTATTTAATTCAGTTTATCTGATATTTTTTTGTGGCATAAAATAGATAAATTTATTAATTTTTAAAACTTTACATGCATCTCTTGTGTGAATTTTTTATTATATCAAAAGTATGTAACCTGTCGATATTGTCGTACTAGTTGCATATGTGCGAATTCTTAGTACCAGTGCGACAAAAAGTTCGACAAAAGATATTACATTTTGAAACAATAAGTGTATCTTTGTGTGTGTTAACAGTAAATCTATAAATAAGCATGATATAAGTATAACTGCGTTTGTTTGACGTGCAATTTATTTAGGAGAGTCCGTGATAACTTTGACTTCTTCTTCTTCTTCTTGAGAGCTTCATTAAGCTATTTTTTTCTTTTCAATTTTTGCAGTGGTGAACGTTAATGTCGTGAAACGTGTGTATTTTTAACTTTTTAGTGTCTATAATAGGTTGTTTTGTAAACTAGAGTGGGATTTTTTTAGATTAAAACAGGTAGACTATACTAGGTTTGGTTGTTTAAAGTGTTTAAACCTAATAAAAGCCGTACAGTATCGGGAAAATTACATCGTCCAAGTGAACAAAAATTCTCATAAAATGAAAACTGCTACGTCAAACTAAATGTTTTATCATTCTTAAAATAAATAGTAATAAGTAATAACATACACACACGGTCGTCTATTCATACAGTAAGCAACTGAATGCTTGTATAGGTCAGCTGACTGATATATCTGAATATTTTTATTTTATAAATATACATAGCTGTAGTATATATAAATAAATATAATTGAATACTCCCAGAATAAGGCGGAAATCGAACCCATAAACCCCTGGAGCTGAAAGCAGGGTCACTACAAAATGCCCCAAGGATCTAGTAAAATTATTATTAAATCAAAGCTTTACAGGACCACAATGACAACTATTCCGCATCGAATAAAATCACGCAAATCGGATCAGAAATTTCGGCGTAACCGGTGTAGGTACATACATTAAAAAATGTCAACCGAATTGAGAACCTTTTTTTTATCTCGGTTACAAATACAACAAGCTACTGCTTTTATCATAGCGACGACACAAGGAGTAAGCTATTTGAATAGGTAATTGTGTTTTGTTAGCAAACTAAAAAACCGACATCAATTACATCGACAAGTAATACAACGTAAGTATACGAAAATAATGAACAAACGCACTAGTCACCACTACGATTTTCGAAGGTCGATCGTAGGAAGGGTCGGTCGGTAGGTAGGGTCGGTCGGTAGGTAGGGTCGTCGAAGGAAGGTCGTCCCTTGATTTACCTGGGATGCCATCCTTAGATCCTGATTTCCTTATCATGGTACCGCTCTTGATATATCTCCTTTCCAACAAAAAAAGAATTATCAAAATCGGTTCATAAACGACAAAGTTATCCGTGAACACATAGCTCCTATAGACTCCAAAGGTAGGAATCTATTGTACAATTTAAAAAGATCTACAATTTTTTATCCTTTACTTTTTACGAGAAATAATGGCTCCTCCTTTTTTTGAAGTCGGTTAAAAATGCCAATATTTCTTGACAGTAGTATTCGATCGGAAATTGTAATTGAATGAATTGAAATTGAATTAATTCATTACAAATTAATGTATTAATTGAACGTGTAATAAAGTAACAATAAATAATAATTACTAAATCGTCAATGAATACCTATTATAATAATTAATAATGATTAAATAGTAAACGTTGTTTATAAACCATGCAAAAAGTAAATGTTTTTATTGTTACCGATACGAATAGTTTCTTTTAAAAAGGTGATCTGTTTTTTTTGTTTTTGTTTGCGAATATTCTAGTCAAGTTCGAACTAACTTTGTATATATTTTTTTGTGATTCATTTAATCGGTAGATGATGGTGGAATTAAGGTACCATTTATATAGCAATGTGGTATTTATAATTAGTCGATTTGTGTGTTAAGGATTTGTTTTACGGTATTTGTACTACTAACTACTAATGGTTCCATAGAAATGTAGTTTTGATCTGTTAGTGAAGTAACAAAATTTTCCAAACACCTCTTCCATGATAGTTATTAGGATATTAAATATATTCAAAATAATTGTTGCTTCTGTATTTGTTGCTACAGGTTATTAATTCTCACATATATTATGTACGCAAAAAATATTAAAAATAGGTAAAATAATGATAACGCGTTTTAGGGGGACTATTAAGGATTCAATCCTTTTCCTAAATAGAAGAAGAAATTGTTGGCCAATAGAGTCATTGTGAATGTGAGCAGCATCTGTGACTATAGTACAACTTGCCTCCTCACTTTGGGAAACTTTTTCAATAATCTCTTTAAAAGATCTCTGGTCTGACTAGTCAGAGCTAGCGGCGCCCCTTATATCTGGCGCCCTGGGCGGTCGTGCAACCGCACCCTACTCTGATGCAACTACTAATTAAAGCTATTATGTGTACAGCTACACTATTGGTTCTCACGTAAAAATGCAACAATGGCTAAAGTGCGATACCACGGATACCATAAAAACTGATTATGAACGCCAATACTCTTACAATTACTCTTATGTACGATCGAAATCTTAACATTACTTTAAAGCAATTTGTATTATTTGTATTTCACTACCAGCCCACCTATCACCCAGGCTTCACGTGTCTTACTCGTAATTACACTAAAATTATTCCATGGTACATGATGGTTTAATGTAAAAAACTTTTTGTCTGTGAGTTATATTGAAATTGTGATATTTTTTCAAGTAGGTACATATTTGTACCTCAACTTTACAGAAGACAACAGCTATACAACGCTGGTCTCAAGTAGTGTAATGTTTTGTGGTGAGTAACATAGATAGAGAGATTGGATCGGGGAAAGGGCAATGCGCTCATTCTATCGCCACTACATCATATTCTTATCAAATTCTTTTAGTGTAAACAGGCGTAGAGCATTTTTTCGTTGTTATATATATGAATACGAGTGTTGGAAGATCAAGAAAGAACGCTCTTGTTCTAGCTCTAGCTCTTTGTTCGTTTGGTCTAAATTTACCCTAAGGCATTCACTCTAAAGCATTCACTGTCACCGTAAGCGCTCTATACCCCGGTGGCGAGTGAGATGGATGATACCCTGCCCTCACTCTATGGTGGAGGGTGAAGGAGCGCATATCGGCGTCTCCTTCTCCCTGGTCGTCTCATGCGGAGTGGGTCCGCATAATGTCGGCTTCGAGCTGCCGCTCTGCGGCATGACATGACCTCCTCGCAGAAGGAGGCCACGACCAACCAGCACCTCTCGCTGTCGAGCATGGAACGGACGATGAGACGACAGAGGAGCGGAGTGTGACTCGCCATATCCATCGAAGCGCCACACTCGTGGCAACCAGGGGTAACTTTCCTACGACTACTTCTAGCGATTTGAGGCGTCAAAAGCTACGGTAATCAATGATTGATTGATTGGTTTAAACATTGAATTAAAGTGATAATATTCATTTATTAGAGAACTAACATGTAATCATAGATAAAATTTGCCAAAAATGGTTTTAAAAATAAACTAATATTTCATTATCATCATAATAGATAATAATGTATATATTAATAATATAAATATGTATATATTAATAATTATCAATATGTATATCATCATAATAATGTATAATTTTCATCCTGAAAATTATACATTACTAGCTTCTGCGCGCGACTTCGTCGGCGTGGACTCCGCTCCTATTGGTCTTAGCGTGATGACACATAGCCTATAGTCTTCCTCGATAAATGGGCTATTTAACACTGAAAGAATTTTTCATATCGGACCAGTAGATGCTGAGATTAGCGCGTTCAAACAAACAAACAAACAAACAATCAAACAAACAAACTCTTCAGCTTTATTATATTAGTATAGATTTGATAATGAACACCATACTTCTTCAATGGTAATTAGGGAATTAGGAAATTATGATGTACCTAAACAAGACCCCTAAATAGAAAGAAATCATGGTAAACTGTGTGTAATGGTTTTAATGTAACAAATGTAATAAATTATACAATTCTTGCATGTATATTTATCTATGTATCCGAGTATATTAAAGTTACGATTATCTATACAACTACAAATGAGCAATTATTTGCACTGTTCATATGGAATGACTCTTTGTTGATTTGTTGTATTACTTTAATTTTTTAGATGGTGACCTTATAACAATAAATTTTACTGTGCCAATTTTTTTTCCAGAAAACAGTACGATTTCTGGGTCAGGTTTTTTTATCTCCTACAGTTCCTGATTACCTAATACTACATTTGAAAAACTATAATACTTTTACTAACGATAACACTAATATACATATACAATATACATTTTTTTATAAATTCGTAATTAAAACATTGTGTACGATTCTAGATTAATATAAATAATTTAGAAAAAAAAATTAAATTGAGTATGAGTGTTTTTGTAGGTCAATTAATATAAAGGTCAATCCGTCGATTCATTCTTTCATTACCATATTTTTCGTACAATAATCTTGTTATACACAATATGAATATAATTACTTGTATACAATGTCATTGTTCTATTTACTTTATTACTATTATGCATCATGGAATAAAGTATATAATTATGAGAAACTTAATTATCTTTCAAGAATATTTTAAATTTTAGTATTGTTTTTTCAATTGGGTGATTATTTTGTAATTTATTAAATAAAAGGAAACTGTTGAAACTGGTACCTACCTACTGCTGATAGGAATAAGTTTTAGAACGAATTTGATGCAATTTTTTATTTTGTTTCAATTTGCCGATTCCTATTACTAAAAATATGCAAAGATTAAGTTAATATGTCTACATTTTAAAAGGGTGATTTTTGAAAATTGTTAAAAAAGGTATTTTTAGAAAGTAAAGTATTTTAAGATAAGATCAAATATTTTTTATTATGATTTCAAAATATTTCAACACAATAGTTGCAAGAACGACAAAACTTACGATTAGGCTTTGAACTTTATGCTATCTAATCATTTACTTATGCTATAAATCATGTCTATTTGTCAACATTAGGTTGCAAAGTTGACACGACACATTTGTCATTTAGTGACATTTTGTAACGTAACCTTTAACGCAGCAAATTGGGGGTAATTTATGTTATAGCGGTATAATCATCAAAGATTATACTTTGCACTGTATTGATGGTCCTTTAATGATGCTTTGAAATATGTGTGCATCTAATACGTATACTTTTACTATCAAGAGAGTAAGTACATAATGATATTTAGACAAATCACATATTGTTTTAATGTAAATCACCTTTACTGTAACTTATTTTGTTTTTAGCTACTCTGTTACTTAGCGTTGGAAAATAATGCTCTTCATTGTAACTAATATTAATTGTGATTTTCGAGGTTACATTTATATGTAGAGAATACGTTTCGTAAGTTTTTTCATAGTATATGTGATTATCATTTTAAAACACCAACACGCAACCACGCATGTCTGTGTAATAACATACTAATTATTTTAAGCTACTGAGTAACGTAACAATTCAAGGGTAGCGTTGGTCTTAAATAGATATTAATATAGAACGAAAGCGTACATTACGAAATTTTTGTTTTAACATATAATTTTATATTAACAGTATTATGTTTAAAAAGTATGATGTCGTTAGATAGTTTAAGGATATGATAATAAAAATATATTTTTCATCAGCAAATTATTTATTTACAAGTGAGTATTAAGTTCATATATCAATCATAAATATAAACACACATAAATATCACAAACATCAGTCATTCGTCACGATCATATCAGTAAGTTATGCTATTGTCGTTCAGTAATGGAAACCATGATGGCCATGCGCGAGAGGGGCGATGGCGATGTGCGCAACGGGTGCGGCGTGGACAATGGGGGCAGCGTGGACCACGGGGGCAGGGTGGTGACCAGCGGTCTTGTGGACTATGGCGTTGAAACTGTAGATAAATGAATATAATTAATTATTAAAGCTTTAAAAGTTGGTGTAGTAAGGGAATGTAATTTCGATTTTCCCTCTTACCCGTGGTGGTCATCGGCGGTGTATTCGACTTTGCGGACGGAACCGTCAGGTTCGACGAGGGAGTAGCTTCCGTGCACGGCACCACCGTCGCGGCTTTCGTGCTGGGACTTGTGGTCACCGGTGTGGGGGTCGGCAACGGAGTAAGAGAAGTCGTATTTGGGATGAGACTGAAAAAAATGTATTTTGTGTAATTAAATATAAAAATGTTATTATTATAAAAATTACGTATATATATAGGCGTTAAAGAGATTTTTTTACATACGTATTCGTGGGCAAGATGAGCGATGGGGGCAGCGTGGAGAACGGGAGCGGCATGTACGAGGGGAGCAGAGTGGATAATAGGGGCGGCATGGACCACTGGGGCGTGGATCAATGGAGCATGGGCGGCGTAGTGCACGGGTGCATCGTGGCGGATGATGCTTTGGGAAGACACAGCCGAGGCATGGTGAAGAGGCAGAAGGCCAGCGTTGGCAGCAGCCAACACAGCGCTGAGGGCGACAATCTAAAACAAAAAGGATTAAATTATATAAAATTCATAATTAATATTTTAATTAAATAGTAGAATATATATAAAAAATGTAGCCCAAAGCTCAACTCACTTTTGAGAACATTTTGCTTTTAATCAGAGCAGGTGACTGATACTATTATCGTAACAGGCTGGACTTTTATATGAAAACGAAAATGGTCCTTCGGTGGTGGGGCTTGCGGTCGTTTCAGTTCCGTAACTTTGACACAGCGAGGTCGCTGCTGCCTTCGTTAATCACTTACTCCCTCGTTGTCGCCCTGCAGCGGCGAGTTTATCTATTTCGATATTGCGTACTTACTAATTGAACAGATCATAATAACAACAGTAAAAGATTTTAGTTTTATTATTGGTCAAAATTATAATGGTAAAATAATTGGCCTTGATAAATGTAGGCTATATTGCTTTGGTGTTCTAGAATGTTTCGTACTTGCTTGTACTTATACATACTCGTATTTGTTTGCCTAATAATAAATTGGAGTGAATATGAATTTTGTAACCTAACAAGCTCTGATTTATTTGATTATTTATGTTCCGTATCAAGTTCCTAATATTGATTCTTTTATTTATATTAAAAGTATCCAGTTTGTAACTTACTACAATGCTGTAATGTGAATATATACTAATATTTATTCAAAAATTATATTTAATTTACATGGATAGAAATTTTATTAGCGGACGTTTGGAAAGACGAATGGATGTTGTTACTCTTCTCTCTCAAGAAAAAAGTACTAAATTTTTTGAAATCCCTTTTCATTCCAAAAGACTCATGGAGTCAGCAGAGTACAGCTATCACTTTATATGTAAACATATAGAAATATAATTATATTATATTTTTTATGCATACGTACTAATTAATTAAACTTATCGTATAATAATAGTAGAGAGTCATGTAAGTACGATCTACGTAAGATTGCCGGTGTAGGCTGAATCAGGGTTGCGGAAAGCCGGGATGTCTGGCGCGAACTTAGGGAGGCCTATGTCCAGCAGTGGACTGCGATAGGTTGAAGTAATGACGATGATGATGATGATGTAAGTATGTCACAGAGGTATACCTCTGTGACGTAATATATTATAATATAGATTTACCAAATAAATTTGTGTAAATTTAGCTTTAAATTAACTTTCAATTGATCTTATGTTAGAAAGGTTAATTATATAAATAATACAGGTAAGTACAACTAATGTCCAACTTTTCATGTCAAAATAACTGTTACACATATTATTACTTCAAAGTCTTGTTAAACAGCGTTAACGCCTCGAGTGTTACGACTTGTTAAGTGCTTAACTGCTCATATACATATTTAAACTTAGCATATGGTTTAAAGTTAACTGTCAGGAATTATTGCAATAAAAATATTTCGTTCTTAAGATAAGGCTAAGAGATGGCCAAAAAGATTTTCTTTAATTAGTATTTATTTATTTATTTATACTTTATTGTACACCACAACTACATTTTAAACATTAAACACATTTAAAGACATTTACAGACTGTGAAGTACAATGGGCGGACTTATGGCTATTTAGCCATTTCTTCCAGACAACCCAAAGTATATTAAAAAGTTTCTTCAAGACGAGTTTAGAAACATGCATTGTTTTATTTTGTATATGTAATGGTAATACATATCTTATTGTGAGTGTATTGTTTGCAATAAACGACAATAGACGAACATTGCGCAATGGCGATCCCTATTCCTATGTCATCGACCACACAGCGGTTGAAAACTAGCATAACTAAACCAATATTGTGTATTCGATTTCCTAACTTATACTAGTAATATGATCAGTTGGTATCATAAGTGTAATAGGACAATTTAATGATTGAAGGAAGGCACATTGTTCATTGGGCCATGCCTATTTGTAAATTGTATCATGCTGCGTGGAATGGTGTTTTAAATTGTTTATTTGCTAACAGAATAACAGATGGCAGTTACAAGATACGACGAATGGACACAAAGATTTCGGGCTTGATAATACAGTTTGTACTCAAATGTAAGAAAGTCAAGTAACAAAATAACATTCAATTGAGAATACGATCACGATTCAGCCTGTAATATCCCACTGTTGGGCATAGGCCTCTTTCTCCACGTAGGAGAAGGATAGGAGCTTAATCCACCACGCTGCTCTAATGCGGGTTGGTGGATATATTCCTTACTATGAGTAACGATCGCTATCAGGTGTACATGATAACAACCGGGACCGACGGCTTAACGTGCTCTCCGAGGCACGGTGGGGAGACCCACAAGGACTGCACAAACACCATGACCACGGCAAGCATCTGTATGGCCAATACAAATGTTGTCGTGTGCGGGTATCGAACTCGCAACCGCCAGCGCAACAGCCACAAACCAGTGCTGTGACCGTTGCGCTAACGCGGCGTTAACATTACCAGAGGGTACCTATTTATATTTGATAATTCGTTTCTGATTGTATAAATTTAATTATTTAATTAATTTAATAAAGCTGAAGAGTTTGTTTGATTGTTTGTTTGTTTGTTTGTTTGTTTGAACGCGCTAATCTCAGGATCTACTGGTCTGATTTGAAAAATTCTTTCAGTGTTAGATAGCCCATTTATCGAGGAAGGCTATAGGCTATATATCATCACGCTAAGACCAATAGGAGCGGAGTCCACGCCGACGAAGTCGCGCGCAGAAGCTAGTGTTTCATAAAAATACTCTAAAATAAATTAAAAAAATAACGATTAAAATTAAACAATAACGATAACGTACTTTACGGAACTTAAAAAGGAATCAAGTTTTCTACCGATATTTCTTTATACTATTTATTTGACTCAAAAATATTTATCGACACACCAGGTCCGGTAGTTCGTTTGTAAGATCGTGATTGAAAACCGACACGGAAGCAGTAATTATCTGTATTATCTTTATGGAACATAATCGACTCATTTCAACTTCTGAACTTTGTTTGAAATCAAAAGTTCAAGACTTAGATTTGAATTTGGATATTTGTTATACGTTATGAGTGTAGGTACATATATTGTACCTATTTTTAACAATATGCATATTTATCATAAACAGAAGAAAGTCCTTCGGCTTCAAAGTCAGGCTAGCAGCATGCCATGAGCCATGAAGGTATTTAGTGTCTTAAATGTCTATTTTATAACGATTTGAGTTTTTATGTTAGATACCTATACAGCGTAGTTGCAATATATACCTACATATGTATAGTTAAAACTAGCTGTATCCACGACTGATTTTTCGACGGAATATTTTATCTGGGAACACATTTTTTTAACGGTATGATCCTTATTCCGTTGAAATTATAGGATAAAAAGCATTTGTTGCCATGTGACCTCCTTAAATTTTTTTTCAGAGATAGATGTACATACATACATATAGACAAATATTTAAAAACGTTTTTAACTAAACATGTAAATACAGAAATGACTACAAAGACGACTAAACTAAGTGCATTTTTTTGTATGCACAATGTATTTTAATTTTAGTTGTTTATTGTATTTAGCGCTTCAACCTGTTATATCCCACTGCTGGGTACAGACCTCTTTCCCCATGTAGAAGAAGGATCAAAGCTTAATCCACCACGCTGCTCTAATGCAGTTGTTTATTTAGTGCTTATATAATTTACTAGCTTCTGCGCGCGACTTTGTCGGCGTGGCCTCCGCTCCTATTGGTCTTAGCGTGATGATACATAGCCTATAGCCTTCCTAGATAAATGGGCTATCTAACACCGAAAGAACTTTTCAAATCGGCCCAGTAGTTCCAGAGATTACCGCGTTTAAACAAACAAACAACCAAACAAACAAACTCTTCAGCTTTATATATTAGTATAGATTTTACATTTTTTTATGATAAAGACTTTTTGGGATTTTAGTGTTTTTGGTGACAAAAATTGTCTTATTAAATAAAAAACACGCCTTTTTTCCTGCGTAAATCCCGATTTCGCGGGAATTCGGGTATAAAAATGCCTTAGTAGTAGCCTATATATTTCTCTACAACCTCTTCCAGTGAAAGTTCCATAAAAATCGGTTCAGCCGTTCCAGAGATTAGCCCAATCACACAAAAGACAGATAGAAATCACAGATATATACTAACATTTTATTTATATGTATAGATTAAATTATAATAGCTTAAAATATTTTTACTGCTGTTTTGGTTCTCGTGTTATATTACTCTGACTTTTTTTTAAATGCATTTTAAGGACAAAAGCGACCTTGTTACAGTTTTATTGTAATTATTATATAAAAAACATTAAAATAAATGTACACATACGAAATGGAAAAAAACACAAACACAAGGTAATTTTATCATTTTATTGTTTAATTGTTAATTAGTAAATAAGATTGTTTTTCTATACAAAATTATTATTGTCAAAATAACTCATTAAACATATACTTATCTACTTTAGTAATCTACTCAAGTTACAAAATAATTATTTAACACAAATAAACACCTCAGTGATCTGAATTGCATTTTTTAAATATTGTAGCGAATTTTGAAAATAAACTAAAGAATATTGTTTATCGTGACTCCATACAAAATATGCAATTTTAATAAACTCGTCGTTAAAAATAAAAAATAAATAAATAAATAAAGAACATTTTAATTACAATTTCAAAATTAGCTACCTCAGGATATTTTCGAAATAAGCATATTTTTATGTTCAATGTTATTGGACTAGAAATATTTTAATTAAGATTAACTATGTTTTAGATCGATAGATAAGCTTTTTTGGAAGTGTCATTGACAAAGTAATCTATAAAGTCGGATAAATTGAAAGGATTAAGATATTGTCTACAGTTCAGAGGTCAATCACCGCTTACTTTGACCGTGAGAGACGATATCAATCATTCTTTTTTTGTTTCGATCGTGTGATTTAATGATACCACGAACCAATTGTTCGACCAACATTTGTGTTGACCGTGTTTTAAAAGTTAGCCATAAACTGTGACAGTAACAGAATATTCTAAATGCACAACGCTTCTATCGCTGATAGGTTTCAGAATTACTTGAGAAAAATACTACGATGTCGCCTTCTTCACTAAGAAAACGAGTTTGAAACCAAGTCTGGGTTATTATTTATGCTCCCAAACTTTTTAGCTGTAAGTTTACGCACTGTGTTACCTTATACAGTATTAAGCTATTTGGGCTCCAGTAACAAGGGAAACGCGAAAACAAAAATTATTATAATAAAAATTTCTTTTTTAATCTTTAGATACTCTGGATATTTGTGTTATGTATGTTTTATTAATGTTTTCTTAAAGGACACTCAAATTTGTGACAAGCTGTACAATTTGATGGTGTCTTTAATAGTAGGGTAGAGATACAGTACCTAGTTATTTAACGATTATGACACAGTGCAACAGTTGTCGAAACTGGTCTGTTTACAGGGCATGGGCGTAAATAGTAGCAGAGAAATTATAACACGCTAGTTCTAGTGCCTGATTTATTTCTCGATTTGACATTAGTTACTTATGCTAATTAGTTGTGCAAAGTCTATGTCGAGTTTTATTTGTTTTGTTTTACTTTAATTATTTTATATTGTTTGGCTAACTAAGTGTTAATTATTGAACTGAAAAATCAAATTCGATTAAAGCCAGGTGCAAACTTAATGGAAGGCGAAATAAATCAGTATCATTTCCTTACCCTTTAAAATAAAATTCTAAGGCTTACGATTTAAGAATTATTAATTATTATAGTATATTTTAATATTAAATTTAAAATACAGTTTCATAATCTAACTTCTCTAATACACAGTCCAAATAATTGTAGGTAATATATACACAAATTAACTAAATTGTGAGGTTAAGTGATGAAAATCTTAAACTCCCACACACTTTGTTGTTTATAGCTAATTATAGAGATAAAGTTAATTGGGCGAAATGATCTGTTGTTTTTAATATTCACGGTTATTTATATACACGACTCTTTTTTTAATCAATTACTGTAATTGTTACTTTTAATAAAAATGTTTCGATCACGATCACGATTCAGCCTGTAATATCCCACTGTTGGGCATAGGCCTCTTCCCCATGTAGGAGAAGGATCGGAGCTTAATCCACCACGCTGCTCCAATGCGGGTTGGCGGATAATTTTTAAATAATTTTACAATATTCAGTAACAAATTGATACCAATAAGCAAATATATTTCGTTGAAGTCTGTATGATTATGTTTTCTTCTTTTTAAATTGATCGTCATTTTCAGTTGTCATTAACGTAAATTTAATTTATTTATCGAAAGTCTGCTCAAACCGTTTAGGTATGTCTATAAACGGACAAATTTGAGAAAAAAAATGTTTGACGGATCTGTATAAGCGCAAAAAAAATATTTTTATTTGTCCGCTCATCTATTATAGAATGTAATTTCATGTGTTTTTCGTTTTTTTTTTGCAGGAGCTCAATCTGGTGCATTTTTCATATTAATACGCTGCTTTATAAAACCTGAGCAATTTTAATAAAAAAAAATAATAATAAATAACTCCGCGCGAACGATGTCACGGGCACAGTAAGTTACGTATAATAATTATGTACAAAAGTATATGTTGAAGTCGGTCAAGCGACGGAACGCCCACGCTTTACAAACGATAGTATGATAGCGGCCTTAAGAGTTACTTTAAACACTTACTTATTTTAAGTTAACTACTCGTATATCAACACACACAACAATGTATAAAATACTAGCTGACCCGGCGAACTTCGTACCGCCTAACAGTTGATTCTTTAATTTGTTTATTTTTTTAATACTTATCCTTCCCGGAACCCCTCCACTAACACTTAAACTTTATCGTATGGTATTAAAGTTCAAGTTGACTTTTAAGTATTATTACCATTCTTTTGTATGGGAATATAGAAAAGTGTTGTTTTTAGACTTTTCAGGGAATTTTTTAAACTTTTCTCTCCGTAAGAACCATCCTCGTACTTCAAGGAATATTATAAAAAAAGAATTAGCGAAATCGGTTCAGCCGCTCTCGAGTTTTACGCTTAGCAACATATTCAGCAATTCATTTTTATATATATAGAGATATATACTTCATAGTCTATGAATATAATTTATTGTTAAAAAGTACTCTAGTAATTCAACAATCAGTATTTGTAACTTTTAATAAATTAAAATTGTACTATTTTAAATTGGTTTATATCGACGTTTTTTTTTGTTCATCACTTCGTACTGCTAATGTTAAAGAGTAAAACATTGTAAAGAAATATTAGCTTATTAAAATAAATGTAATAATTAATTATACGTATTTTAGTTTTCTTCTTTATAGGATAATATCACAGCGTATAAAAAGAACTAGGGTGTGATAATATACTCTTAACGAGTAGTAATCAGAACGAATTATATAAGAAATAAATTATAATAAATTATTTATTTGCACCAAATACTTTACAGTTTTTAGTATGAGTCAGGCTGTTAATGTCAAATTTTTGGGCAAAGCCCTCTTTTCATGTGTAGTTTATTCCGTTCAGCTGCTCAGTAGTTCAATATGGGACATAGACACATTCAACGCCCCGGGTCAAAACTTTTGCCCAAATAGGGTTGTTGATATTTTTTAAATATCGGATTTTTAAACTTATTGTTTACATTTTTTTGGTCAAATTTTAGCAATACATTTATATCTAACTATGATATTAACTGTATAAAAAAATGTATGAAATAGGGCGAAGGAGTTTTATTTTATGATATTTATCTGCATTTAAAAAAAGTACCACGCGAAATTTTAGACAGGTAAGCTTTTTCTGAGCCACAACCATATTATCAATACAATATTACATACATTTCGTTTTAAGTTTATAAGTAAATAAGTAAACTAGGAACCACTTTCCATGTTTACTCCTGAAAACATAATATACAGTAGTATAAATGAAGCAAATATTAGTAAATATTTAGTTCTTTCAATTGTATAGATAAATATGTACAATAATTCAATAAATAAATTGTGTATAATACCTACAGTAGATTAAATTAACGATTGGTTTTTTGGATTAAATAATTTATGAGTTAAATTTAATATAGTAATTTATTTTAAAAAATATCGACCATCGATATCTTCATTTTAATATCAAACTATCGATATGTCGCCCAAAAAATATTAATAACGAATATCGATTTTTATAATTAATAACGTAGATATTTCGATATATCGATATTTTATCAACAGTTCTGCACCATAAATTAAGAGAAAAAGCAAGAGCTGCGGGATGTTCGAAAAAAATCTTTGTAAAATAAATCGATTAATAGAACTTATTTATTGAATTGTCGATTTATTTTTCGGCTGACCTTTATTTTTTTAAGCCACCTACTCCGTATATTTTTTATAATATAATTTTAAAAATACTCGATGAAAGTAAAAATATAACAATTCGGCTTTCGACACCCCTCGGAGTCGGCTTGCGCCCCCCTCATAAAATTCCCTTTTGGCCCTAGGGTAAATACGCTCATGGATACGTGATTTGCGAGGTACGATTGGGAGAACCTAAAGAACAATAACATTATACTTATTTTATTAACTAATACTTAAATATTTGTACAAATAGATATTTCCAGTCCAAACGTACATCGAACTTACCACCGTCAGCGTTAATGGAACCTTTGTCATCAGTCTTTTTCTATTATCACTATTTAATCGCTTCTACCTGTTTGGAAACCAGTTTCTCAATATCTATAATCTATATAATATAATCTCTCAATATATATAATATAATCTCATGTGATAAGGTTATTTTGATCGTTTTGTCTCAGAAACTATTTAACTTAGTTAACAGTTAACACGGTGAAAAATAATATAATACGATGTCTTACAAAATGTGTAAAACTTAAAAGCTAGAAGTTTTTAACAGTTATGAAAATGTAAATTATAGTAAAAACATTAAGTGTTCTTGAAAATATTAATCGAGGTTCAAATTAAATTTTGAACATTTTTAATTCATAGATACAATAGGAACGGTGTCACAATGGTATAGGCACAGATTAGTAAATAGTATCTATGGTTTAGGTCCTATACTATAGGATATTTTAATTGTTAAAAACAGTTAGTGTTCGTATTATTTCTAAAAATTGTGTAATCTAAGTATTACTTTGCTAGATCTGTAGGTAAATTGAAAAAAAAAAACACCTATAAAACCGTGAGAAAAAGTACGTGGGAATAATTACTTTGGTTAAGCTTTAAGATATTTTGACCTTCAAAAGTGAGGGTAGAAAAGGAAGTTGAACAAACATATTCATTAACTACATACTTTACTACTGCAACATTCATTTTAAAATTTAATTATCAAAATGAATAAATTTTAATATCATATGATAAAGTGGAACTCAAATCAAGATTATGTGCAATATAGTTTCCGAAGTAAATAACAGGCAGCCGTCGAAGTACTTTCGTCAGCGCATGTTTAAGATTATCAATTATATTGCCTTTCGTAACTTTAAATAATTTTAAACGTGTTGCTTTTTTTAACCAAGTTTAATAATGGTTTCTTAATGTTAGAATTGTCATTATATCGAACAAGTAAGACCACATGTTTTATATTTTCACTCCCATTAGCGAATATAATAACAAAGAATTGTACCGTAACAGCTATCTGTGTAAAATGTTTTACTCCTTGATGACGTGTGATGTTTCCGACATATTATATGTTACAAGTATATTATCGCTTAATTATAGATAGGTATAGCGGTTCTCTTTTCTGTGTGGATTTAGTGTCGTTGTATTTCATGCAAGATTTTATAATAAAACACAGTTTTTTTAAGAGTAAGTGCGGAGTTTTTCAGAATCGGTGGTAGCTTCATTTTTAACCATAATAAATAAATAAAAAAATATAATTTTAATTTCTGAAATGACGATAAAAATAGGCATAAATAAATAAATTAATAATAATAGTATACTATTTCGAAATCGAATCTTTTGGTTAAGATTAGATGTATATGATTATGTCTTTTGTCTGCTAGGCCACTGAGTTAAGTTTCTCTACTACAACTTTAATATGAAAATTATGAAAATACTTGCATTTCCTTAGTTTTTATTATTTCTTATCATAGTAGAAAAAGATTGTAGTTATTTACATTAAATGGCTAAGATCTCATTATGTACAATTTAAAAAAGATAGTATGATATTATTATAATTATGGTTTTCGGGAATTAAACAATACATTTTAATTTTTACAAAATTCGTGTATATTTTTGTTTAGTAAAAAATAGTTCGATCACAGTTTAAGGCAAAACACTTTGTACATGCTTCAAATCCATTAATTACATATTTTAGACTTAGTGTTGGTGGTATTGCGCAGAATAGACGTGATGATTAGGGCCGGAGTTTTGTACCACAGCGTTGAAACTGAAAGTAAGATAATATTTATGTTTACATTCAATGAATCATCGAGTTATCAAAACCCGTTTTACAACTATTTCACTGCTGACACATGCTTATCAATATACTCTTGATATAAGCACAGAGGTCGATTGAGGTCGTTACTCGTTTAATTCCGGAACGCAAGATTACCGGTTTGGCTACCACGTGATTTTATATTTACGACGTCATATTACGAGTATGTTACGTGTATGTGAGCTTCCTGAGAAAGCAATGTCAAATAATAGCAAGTCATTTAAACAGATCGGTTTTACGCATTTTTACGCAATTTTAGGAAAGTTGAGTTGTCACATTTCTAACTTATTACGATATGATATATGTGTATGTGAATAAATTACCCATGGTGGTCATCAGCAGCATAGGAAACTTTTCTGATAGAACCATCAGGTTGTAGCAGTGAGTATCCTCCCTTAACAACGTCACCGTCTCTGGTCTCATGCTGGGATTTGTGGTCACCTGTATGCGGATCTTCTACAGAGTACGAGTACTCGTACTTAGGGTAGGACTGTAAAGCAAATATTGAAATTATATTTTACATCACATATATTATATAACTAGCTGCTGCCCGCGACGTCGTCTGCGTGCGTTCACTGCTCGTTCCCCGTAGGCGATAGCGTGATAATATGAAGTAAATCCATTCAGTACTTTTTGAGTTTATCCCGGACATACATTGACTTTCCTATCATTTTATTATATGTATAGATGTGTTTTCTAATTCATATTAAACTAAACTCAATTTAATAAAGTGCTAAAATGTTATACGTACGTTTTTGGCAGCATAGTTTCCGTCGTAGCTTCCAATAAGGTTAGGAGTAGTGCGGGATAGGGAAACTACATTTGAGTGAGATGTTGCGTGGGCCAAAGGTCCAGCATGAGCTAAAGGTCTAGCATGGGATAACGGTCCACCATAGGCCTGGGGTCCAGCATGGGCTAATGGTCCAGAATAGGCTAAAGGTCCAGCATGGGCTAAAGGTCCAGCATGGGCTAAAGGTCCAGCATGGGCTAAAGGTCCAGCATGGGCTAAAGGTCTAGCATAAGCTAGAGGTCCAGCTTGGGCGAAAGGTCCAGCATGGGCTAAAGGTCCGGCATAGGCTAAAGGTCCTGCATGGGCTAAAGCTCCAGCGTGTCCTAAAGGTCCAGCATGGGCTAAAGGTCCAGCGTACGCTAGAGGTCCAGCGTGGGCTAAAGGTCCAGTGTGGGCTGAAGGGCCAGCATGGCCTAAAAGTCCCGCATTGGCGTAAGGTCCAGCTGGCGATATTGGTTTAGGAAAAGTTAGTGGAGCTTGACTGATTAGGGGGTTAGCGTGAGCTAGGTCGTTGTATCCTAATCCAGAATGGAGATTATAAGGGGAATAATAAGGTGATCCATAAGCAGCGCCATAATTAGCACCATTGTATTGGGATAGTAAAGTGTTGTCTCCATGGCCTAATTGACCACATTGGACCGCTGCTAAAACTGCACCAAAGATTATTATCTGAAACAATATATTATTATTATTGGTAACGTCGTTTTTGTTAGAATAAGTATTATTATTATTGAATTAATTTTACTTACCTTAGAAAACATGTTTTTGGATTCTGATGAGTGACTGACATGTTTTTGATAATTACCAGTTGGTTTTATAAGAGATCTTATTGTTTCTCAGGTGGGGCGCCGAAATCACTTCTCGGTACATCCATGACAAGGTCATCACTCTTTGTCTTCATTATCTTACATTACACACGAGTATCTAAGCAATTGTTACCTAACAATACTATGTGAACTGTGCGTTTCTTAAATATACTGGGTCAATACAGAGATATAATGAACTGCTACTTAGTTTCTAGGTTTACAACAATTAGAAGAATGAGGAACAGATTTTCACTACACAGGGTTCACACAGCTCAGGAATTTACTAACACGAAATGGAATTGTATCTACCTCATACCTGAAAAACGAATGATCACTGTGCGAGGTATGTTAAAAATGTTATCACAAATTTTATAGACCTTATAAAATATAATTATAGTTTACATTCCTTAACCAGGAGTCTATTTTTATAACCACTAACAATTTATAAAAGAAATGTTCGACAGAACTAAAAGAAAAAAATGTTCATTATTATAACATTTTTACCAACTTCAAGAAAAGGAGAAGATTCTCAATTTGACTGTATTTCTTTTCATGTGTGCTACTTCATGATTTTTTTCTGGCTATACCGATTTTGATGATTGTATTTTTATTCGAAAGCTGATGCTTGTCGTGCCACTTAAATTTGACCAAGATCATACAAGTAGTTTTGGAATTATCTCGAATAATGCGTATTTAAGTTATTATTTTTATTTATTAATACTTGTCGATGTAAATTGAAGTCGGTTTATTGTCTGAGAAAAGTCGCATTTACGCGCTTTTGAAGTAAGTATTTTTTATTTATGTTTTTATTCAATATTATTCTACATATTATATCAAGAGTACCTGGGTGACCGAGCCTAGCTCGGTATTTTCATTTTTTTTTGTTTTTTTTTCTCGGTATTTTTATATTTTAATTTTATTCAAATAATAAATCACGAGTGAAATTAAAAAAAAAAGAAAAAAAAATTATCTGGAGCCTGAGATTCGAACCCGGGTCAACACGATGTGACATCCGCCGATTTCCTAATTACGCTGTTACAGCTATATTGCCATTGATGAAATTAAGCTTCGTATTCTAATGATATTTTTTCATTGCCTAAAAACAGGGATAAAACGACATTTTTTTTAAATGAATCCTAGCTAGATCAATTTTTCGCCCCGAAATTCCCTGCATACTAAATTTCACGAAAATCGTTGGAGCCGATTCCGAGATTCAGATTCTATATATATATACAAGAATTGCTCGTTTAATAGTATAAGATATCAATTTTATTCTACGTACTTTATATGACATTTAAATAAAATAAATATGTTAAAACTCATAATTTTCAATATTTATTACAAGTCTTTAAAATCTATATGACTACCTGACATGCTTTTATCTATACTTTAATATATAAAGCTGAAGAGTTTGTTTGTTTGTTTGTTTGAACGCGGTAATCTCTGGAACTACTGAGCCGATTTGAAAAATTCTTTCACTGTTAGATAGCCCATTTATCGAGGAAGGCTATAGGCTATGTATCAACACGCTAAGACCAATAGGAGCGGAGTCCACGCCGACGAAGTCGCGCGCAGAAGCTAGTATATTATAATTGCAGTGTGTGTTTTTACGAATGCTTACTCTTTCATACTATTTACTTACATGACTATAATTGAAATTATTAATAAATTTTCTTATCGTAAACAAAAATATAAGATCGATCTTTTATATGAAAGAGGATCTTTTATGAATATGATATTCTCAATGAATCTTTCTGTTGACAAAAATAAAGAGCGGTAGAACAATGAAATGTTTGTACATAATATAGATATTGACAGGAATTAAAGGTAAGAACCACTTTTTATTTTTCTCTATGTAATTAAATAATGAATCTCTGAGAAAAATTAGCAACATATAGACAGACTAAAATGTTTTATTAGTAGAGATTTAGAATTTAAGAAACTACAACTTAAGAAATACGACCATTCTGCGTTATGGTACATTAACTCGGAATTAATGTCTTGTTAATTATTATCTTATCTAATTATCTTCTACTCAAGTACGTTTAGACTATTTACCTACATACAAATATGCCTTAAAATAATTTATTCAGTGCGATTTGTTGATGTTTTTTTTGGGTCTTTAATTAATTAATTTGATACGATTTGGCAGAGTAGTAGCACAGGTTAGTAAATAGTACTAAGGTAATAGTTAGTAGATGTTTTCTAAGAACGGATTTTGTGACAATATCTGCATTAAAGATGTCTAAGTCGAGCTGTCGAATTATTAATTTATGCTACAAACATGAAATTTGACAGAGGGATAGTTCATAGTTAGTAGAGGTTCTTTAAGGACGGATCTCGCGACTAACGCCGCATTAATAAGATCTACGGGTGTTTAATTTTTTTATAAAAGTCCTTCAAATTTAAAAATAGTTTGTAGACTGGTCATCATCACCGAATTTTGCGAGAACGTTGTATTAAAAATGTTTAAGGGCTTTCAAACATTTTTATAAAATACTTCATTTTCTTACTACAAGCTTTAAATTTGGCAGGGAGATAGTATTTGCATTGAAATCGTTATTTCTGGAGTTAGAAGCTTTAAACTTTGTCAAAAGAAGTTTGATCAGCATTTTTTAAATTAAGGAAAAAATCATTGACTTTTCGTAGCCTAAGAAAAGAGAAGACTGTTTGCGCACTACTGTTCCACGAAGTGTGATTGAGAGCGAGTTTTGTGAGCAGTCTGGTTGTACGAAATACACGTAGGTATGGTAGACACGAAAAGTGAACCATAAATGTGGTACAAAGTGGTCATGAATTGTTGTAATATAATGATTATACTCTAGCCTCTCTATATACCTAAATATTATTAACTAGCTTCTGCGCGCGACTTCGTCGGCGTGGACTCCGCTCCTATTGGTCTTAGCGTGATGATATATAGCCTATAGCCTTCCTCGATAAATAGGCTATCTAACACTGAAAGAATTTTTCAAATCGGACCAGTAGATCCTGAGATTAGCGCGTTCAAACAAACAAACAAACCAACAAACAAACAATCAAGCAAACAAACTCTTCAGCTTTATTATATTAGTATAGATTTCTACGAAGAGAAGGCGCGGACGACTGCTACTTTTAAATAAAGTTCAATTTTTTTTTTGCGAACGAAGTCTGGTTTAGGTGTAGGTAAGTAGTCAAAGAAATTAATTTCTTATTTATTTATTTGAAATATTTAAGTAACCGCAATAAGAAGTAACAAAAAAGTATTTGAAATTTTTAAATACGAATTATTTACTTAGTAGATTACGTGAAAATATATGTTTTGATTGCTTGGTGAAAAGATAGATTCGAATTCGGACTACCATCAAAAGTTCATCTCATGAGGAATATCGAAAAGAACATTAGTGAGTTAATCTTTTGGTGTGGAACAAACTTTGAAAGATGTTATGACTCTCCTTATTTTTAGGAAAAGAGGCCTATTTCTAACAATGGAATATTTACAGACTGCTTTGATTTAGAAAGTGGGATTAACAGTTTGAGTAATTAAATATATATTATCACTAATGTTTTGTGGGTCACTAATTATTTTATTCAATAATTGGGTAATGAATAGTAAGTAGGTACGTTTCAGTAAGTTCGTTGACGTAAATTTTTTAAAGTTAGACAATAAGAAATTTGTAAAGTTTTCAGTAAACAGATACATTTTGAATAATGAATCTAATAGCTATTTGTTAAAATAATTACTATAAATAAAATGCGTTGATTACAAAAGATTTATTATAATTGATTAATTAACAAGGTGTACGAAAGGTCAAGTCACTCGGCCCTAATTTAATAACCGTTCGTGACGGAATTGCGTGAAAACTATCACGACTATTTGATATACGTACAAAATTGACTGCAATGCTTAATAGTTACGAGTTTATCTAGATAAACGTCTATCATTTTATTTTTCTATTTTTTGTTGACTAATTGTTTATAATCTTTTATGTTAAATTGTATGAAAGAAGTTCCGTAGTTGGATAATGTTTTTTTGCTAAGTTTCATTTCACACGCAATCTATTGTAATTATTTGTAATAAAAAATTAAAAAGCATTTTTCTGAATTTGAGTTCAAATAGCACATTATACAATTAACAAATTCCGAAACTAAAGTTAATCTTGTTTTTTTTTTTGAAATATGGAAGATATTTAAGACTATTTAAATATATAATTAAAAATAAAGATTATGCGATTAAACATTAGTTTGTGGATAATAAATTAAAATTAAAATATTTTTTTAAATAACGAGATGTCAATAATTATGACGTGACTCAATAATTCCTAGATATAAGACCTATACGCATCTTGACACTATTGAAATTTTGGTATAAGAAAGCTTATATAATTACTAGCTGTGCCCCGCGGTTTTACCTGCGTTGATTTGAGGGAAAAAAATGCTTTCCTTTTTTTAATAGTATAAGATTTAATTAGCTTGATATATTTTCCTTAGTTTACACTAAATAAATTTCTGAACGCACGCATAAATATTTGACCAAAGAGTATATAACCACTACGTTTTATATTTGACAACCAATATATATTATGTCAATCCGTTTGTATTTTTTTATATATTCAACTGTAAAAGTTTACAATAGTTTATTAAACATTATACATATTTACAAGTCACAACTTAAGACACTAAATATTTACAGATAGTTTTGATACAAATCATGTCCGCGTGGAATTGTGCCAAGAATGCTGGCAGCATTTCCCCGTTGAATCGCTATGCCGATTCTCTGGGCAAAAAATGCACCAGCCCTCTTGTCACCAGTGGAGGCAATAAGGCGAGGAGTTATCTCATTTAAGATTTTTTTTGCACTGCTACTCCAAGGTCCAAGTGTTTCGACTGCAAACGGCACAAAGATGTAATTTGGAATTAGTGACGAACATTTGTGCCGTTTCGTCGTTTCAGCTTTTTCCGCCGCGGCACCCGCTTTTAAGGCTGTTTCCCTGACATGAGACGGAGCAAGTGTGTCAACGCAGGTTGCGTCCCACAAAAGCGCCCGTCCCCTTTCCCAGGGAACCAACGTCAGTCCATCAGGTCTCTTGCCATCATCGCATTCCAGTAGGCTCGATAAGAGCAGGAACGTCGATGGTGGCAAGAGCTCTTTTTATGGTATCATTTAGGGAACCGTGGCGGAAAAACCTACCCGAACTCTTGTTGCAGGAAAGGCCGTGTAGTCCGAAAGAATCTACCTCCTTTCCGCACGGACATCTGTGTTCAAAGCACAGTGGAGTTCCCAACCGGAGACCGACAGCAACTCTAAAACTTTCATTGTCTAAAAGTGTCCCAAGATTTTTTGACGGCATTGTTTTCATTATTCATCCGTTTTCATTACTGACATTATTATACATTTTTAAAATGTAAAATACGCCACTATCCGTATATTGTGGATATATGTTGTCGATTTGAAACCTTTATTTAAATACGTTCTTTAATTTTATCGGAGAGTTTACCATATCGACGGGATGAACATTAAATGTTTGACAGTTACGAAACACGAACATAGTTCCATACAAATTTTCATTCCCACCTTTCAACCCCTTACACCCTTTTATTCGCATTAAAAAGTAGCCTATGTCCTTTCTCAGACTCTAAATTATCTATATACCAAATTTCATTTAAATCTGTTCAGTAGTTTTGGCGTGATTGCGAGACAGACAGAGTTACTTTCGCATTTATAATATTAGTATGGATGTCGTCTGATATGTTCAACTATTTGCATAGTAAGTTATGTCATTTTAAATAATTCGCATATTAAATCTAATAAATGTGACAACCTAATTTTATTATTAAATACTCGATGAGTTCTTTTTTATCCATTACTATTTCGTCTATTTTGTTACTATTTTATATATGTGTATATTTTGTAATAGAAAAATAAAAGAAGGTTTTTGTTAACAATAAATAGTTGGTTGTATATTTATGATTTATAAGTAGTTTAAAATTTTATCACAGCTTCGTTCAGTAATAATGATGGTAGGCAGGTTCAGCATGAACAAGCGGAGCGGAGTTATGTACGACAGCGTTGAAACTGAAAAAATAGACAATATATTACTTAAAATAATCGACTAGTCATATAGTAATTTGGGTAAATTATTCATAGTTTAGGTATGAGTTAGCATTTAGTCTGGATGACAGGTGAAATATAAAATTTTACTCAAAATGATTGGTAATACTTTTCAGCAATCAGTGATGGTAAATCATTAGACTGAATTACAGTCGCCCAGAGGTCGAAATTCGACTATATTTGAAAATTTAAATTAAAGAAAACCAAAACATAATGAAAATAAAGAACCTTTTTTTTCAATTTGACTACAGACTTTGACAATCAACAAAAGAGTGTAATATGCGTGTGTGTGTCAAATACATGGTAGTATGTGTAACGTTTTTTATTGATTTAATATATTTTTATGCATAATTTTAAAAAAATACTAGCATTCTGCATTTCTTCTCTATATAAAGTATATATTTATATATATGTGTACGAAATTTCATACTTCTCCGTCCGCGCAATTTTCGTAAAAAGGGGTACAAAGTTTTTGATTAATATTGGTCTAAGATCCGGAATATATATAACAAAATCTTCCCTCATCTGTTAATTAGATGAAACAATTTTTTATAGGCTGATTTCAATACTGTGAATTTATAAAAACAACCTCTGCCACCATAAGCCTGCTGCAAATAATAGTACTTAAAAAAAATTTTTTTCTTCTAAAAAATCTTTTCCCTCTCATGTTAATTAGTTATTGTCAGCTAAAACCGTCAATATTTTACATTATATACCTGACTGTAGTAGGCACCCATCTCTATGATTGCTATACTTACCTATATAATGTAAAATATTAACGGTTTTAGCTTACTACATGTAATTAACATGAGAGGAAAAATATTTAAAAAAAAATTTGCAGCAGGCCTATGGTGGCAGAGGTTGTTTTTATAAATTCACAATATTGAAATAAGCCTATAAAAAATTGTTTCATCTAATTAACAGATGAGGGAAGATTTAGCTTCTCGGATCTTAGACCATAAAGATAACAGTAAAGAATAACTTGTTTCGGTATTTTAAAACAAGTGTAAGATTAAAAAAACGAGTGTGCTTTAGACCTCACGACTGAAGTAAAACTTACGAAACGTAATTCTCTCACTTTCTATCGTCACTAACTTATATCTCGCCCTCAACTTCCGTTCTCCTCCCACGATCACAATTTTCGTAACGTTCTCGTCACGCATTCAACAGCTTACTTCCGAAGTCAAGGGTGCGTGAAGAAGTTTTCCTTCAAAAAATTTTTAGGTACCTATGATTTTCCCTTCTAGTATTATATAAAATTAGTTGAAAATTTACCCGTTGTGGTCATCAGCGGAGTATTCAACCTTACGGACGGAACCGTCGGGCTGCACCAGGGAGTAAGAGCCGTGCACGGAGTCACCGTCGCGGCTCTCGTGCTGGGACTTGTGGTCGCCGGTGTGAGGGTCCGCTACTGAGTACGCGAAGTTGTATTTGGGGTGAGACTGTAATAGAGAAATCCCGTGTATAAAAAAACGAGTGCTTTTTTAAAATAAAACAAGCTCGGAAAACAACCATACGGCTCACCTGATGGTAGGCGATTACCGTAGCTTAGGTATAGACGCCTGCAACAACAGAAGCATATCCAGCGCGTTGCTGTCTCTATTGCCAATCCCCATGGGAGCTCTGGTCACCTTACTTACCAACAGGAAAACAAAACTGCTTGAAACAGTATCATTTAGCTGTGGTCTCGAGTGTGCTTTGGACCACAGGACTGAAGTAAAACTTCTTTAGCAATACGCTTGCACCATAGGCCTGCACTGTGGCTTAGATATACGATATATACGTGGCTAAGAAAATTTGTGTGCTCGCACCTCTCTCTCTTGCTGTGTTCACTTCGCAACGATCACACTTTTTATAACGCTTTCGTTACGCATTCTCCAGCTTACCCCCTCAAGTCAAGCGTGCGTAAAGAAGTTTTACTTCAAAAATTGCTACTTTAAAAGAGATGAAGTGTATAATTTCAATTTAATTTGTGATAAAACACAAATTTTTAAAGAGTAACTGATGAGTTTTTTTTTGCCGATTATTTTCTGCAGAAAGTTTATTCGAACTCGGTTTTAATGAATTAAAACTAATATAATTTTGGAGCTTTATCCATCACGCTGCTCTGCTGCGCGTTGGCGGATATATTTCCTGCTATGAGTAAGTTTCCCTACTATGAGTTATCTTTTTCAGATATTAATGGTAACAACCAAGACCGATAGCTTAACTTGTTCTCCAAGGCACGGCGTAGAGTGTACGGTAAAAGTGACGATTAAATGTGCTTTTGAAGCCTACTTTAATAATGCTTACTTGAAAAATAATAATAATCATGATTTGACATGACATTTGTTCTAGAAACATTGAAAGATAAATTATTACGCGTAAAGAGCTAAAATATTTTGATCTTACATAAAAGTCATTTCCGTCATAGTGAGCACCACCGTAATGACTGTATTGAGCGACGGGTGCGTATGCTACAGGAGCGTATGCCAGTGGGGCGACGTAATGGCCTCCATCGTGACGTACAATGCTCTGAGAGGAGGTTGCGTGTCCATAAAGACCAGCATTGGCCGCGGCCAGGAGAGCACCAAAAGCAAAGATCTGAAATTAAATGGTATTAAGTAAATACATCAAATTAAAACAGTTAAACAAGTGCTTGTCAATATCTATTGCATTTTATTCATCAACATAATTATATGTTCAGTGTGTCTGTATAAAAGCTTATAATTATAATATACAAAGTGACAAAAATAAGATCGTTGTTGAAATAAGATATTTGTACTGTAGTAGAATAATTCCTCAACATCTCATTAACAAGTCTTTCATGTTATAAAAAAAGAGCAGAGATTTTTTAACTCGGATCTAAGTTTTTTTAAGCCCAACGAATTACCAAAATAGTAACAAGATTTTTTTACTACTTTTAATTAGATAAATTTATTTAAATTATTTATTTTATTATTTATTCACGGAGACCACCACAAATACACTTGGAACTCACCCGATGGCATCACCAAGAATCAAATTGATCATCTGGCCATCAGTTCGACATCGAGAACATCACTTCTGGACGTGCGAAACCGCAGAGGTGCCGACATTGATAGCGACCACCATCTCCTAGTTGCAGAAGTGCGGCTAAAAGTATCTGCTACTCGTGTCTCAATCGACACGGCGAGAACAGGCCGACGATTCGACGTCAGCAAGTTGAAGGATCTAGTCACCAGCCAGGTTTTCAAGATGGAGCTCCGAAACCGTTTCTCCCTTCTGGATGTGAATCAACCAACAACTGTCGACGCGGAGTGGAATCGCATAAAAATGGTCTACACAGAAACCAGCTCCGTCGTTCTTGGACATAAAACTGGCAAAAGAGAAGAGTGGATGTCACAAAGGACCTGGGACCTCATTGGCAAGAGGAAAGAGCTCCATCTCCAACTTATTGCCCCGAATGAAGAACAAGTACGGGAAGATCTCAGGCTGCAATATCGGCAGATCCGCAAAAGCATATATCGCAGTAGCCGCCAGGACAGAAGGGTGTGGGCTGATGGTATTGCCGACGATGCTCAGCGCGCAGCGGACTCTGGTAATCTAAAAGAGATGTACAAAGCCACGAAAACTCTGACGGGGAAAAGAAGCTCACGGAAGAAACCCTTAAAGAGCAGAGAAGGGCAACTAATTGTGACATCCGAAGGGCAGCTACGACGCTGGCAGGAACACTTCACGGAAATCTTCCGCCTTCCCGAAGACCCCACTAACACAGCGCATATAGAAACAGTGCCTCCGAGAAGAAGAACACTAAACATTGACTGCTCCCCACCAACTGGAGATGAAGTGCTAAACGCGCTCCGCGCACTCAAGAATGGAAAAGCCCCAGGAGCCGATCTCATCGCCGCAGAAATGCTGAAAGCAGACCTGGCCTCAGCCGCAAATGCCTTGACGCCCCTACTGCAGCGCATTTGGAGGGACGAAGAGCTACCGGACGACTGGAGCAAAGGCCTTCTCATCACTGTGCCGAAAAGGGGAGACCTCAGCCAATGCAGCAACTGGAGGGGCATCACTTTGCTTTCGATTCCTTCCAAGGTGTTCTGTAAAATCATCTTGGATAGGCTTTCGGGGGCCGTTGACCCCCTCATACGTGGTGAACAGGCAGGCTTCCGCCCCAACCGATCATGCATAGACCAGATCAACACTCTACGTATTATATTAGAACAGGCATCAGAATGGCAAAGGGAGATGTATCTTACCTTTGTGGATTTCGAAAAAGCCTTTGATACGTTGAGATGGGACAGTATCTGGTCCCGACTACAAGAAATCGGTGTCCCCGACAAAATAATTAATATCATAAGAGCTCTGTACAGGAACTACTCTTGTAAAGTGACGCATAACGGGCTCGTCTCGGAGGACATAGCGGTTCATGCGGGCGTTCGACAGGGGTGTCTTCTTTCACCTCTTCTCTTCCTTGTCGTTCTGGATGGTATACTGCACAAGACAACTGACAACAAGCGCCGCGGTATAGAGTGGGGTATAACCAACCTCCTAGAGGATTTGGATTACGCTGACGACATATGCCTCTTAAGCCACACACGCGCAGATATGCAGGCCAAATTGAATGACCTACGAGATGAGGCAGCGAAGACGGGACTTAAGATTAACACCCGGAAGACTCAAGAGATGAGGTGCGGAGCAACGAGTTCCTTTCCGTTGATCATCGGCACAGATGCAGTGGAACGCGTCCACAAGTTTACATACCTCGGAAGTTGCGTGTCCGAAACTGGAGGAGCTGAAGATGACATCACTTCACGGATCGCCAAAGCACGAGCAACCTTTGCGCAGCTTCGGCCCATATGGCAATCACGGAAACTGACACGGAGAGTCAAGCTCAAGATATTCCGGTCCAACGTAAAGACCGTTTTGTTGTATGGGTGTGAGACGTGGAAGGTCACCAAGGATGTCTCGCATCGACTCCAGGTCTTCGTTAACCGATGCCTTCGCAGAATCCTCGGTATTTACTGGCCCGACATAATCTCCAACAAACAACTTTGGGAGCGCTGCAGCGAAAGCCCGATCGACCAGCAGATCAAACGCCGGAAATGGAGCTGGATAGGCCACACTCTCCGAAGGGATCCTAATCATATACCGAGGCAAGCCCTAGACTGGAACCCCCAAGGAAAGCGCAAACGTGGCCGTCCAAAACAAACCTGGCGGCGGACAATAATTGACGAAGCGAAGGCCATCGGAAAGACCTGGAGTGAGATCAAGCGAGATGCTCAGGACCGCTCGGGATGGAGATGCACTGTGGACGCCCTCTGCCCCAGCTAGGGGACACAGGAACATAAGTCAAGTCAAGTAAGTCAATTAGATAAATTAACAAAAACTAGCCAATTTTACGTTATGTCTTGTATTGCATTGGCCACCATACATATAGCTTTATATTTAGTTTTAAACACTAGGTGCTTAAGATAGCTTAAAGTTATTTATGTAACAAAATAAAGAAACGAACTATATAATTATAAATTATCACTTACTTTGCTGAACATTTTTATGTATTCAATATCTAACAATGATTGATATCAATTGCTTCTGGCCGTGAGTTTTTATACTCTATAACATAAAGAACAAGTGGGGTGACATTAGTTCAAGCACACCTCGTATACAACAAAGGCGTAAAATAGAGGTCACATAAAATTAATTACAAAAAGACAATTACATGCTACATTAACCATATTAATAATATTTCTATGAAAGTTTGGTATGTGTTTCAATGATAAAGCGTCATAATACGAGTAGATTATAACGTTTTATTCGTTTTGATTATTAATTTTGTGTATTCGTTTTTAGTAGTGATATTATGAAAGCGTTTTAATTATACGAGTACTAGTGTTCGCCCAGTGGTCGAAATTCGATCATAATATAAGTTTGAACATTATTATAATAAGGTTCTGTTGTCAAAGACTATACTTCTATAATAATAAATAAAAGAATATATATGCGTGTGTGTCAAATACATGGTAGTGTGTGTAGTCTTTTTTATTGATTTAATGTGTTTTTCACCACCATCCGCGCAATTTTCGTAAAATTTCGTAGGGGTACAAAGTTTTTGCCTCACGTATTAATATATAGATGAATGAGATACTTACTTGAAAATATTACTGTCTCTCTTCTTTCTATCAGTGGTTTCACCAATAATTACAATTGTATCTTAACTTCTGTTTATCAGTGTAATGCAAAATCTTGTACATACTCGTATAGGCATTCGTTACCAGATTGAACGAATTTAGATAGATATTAATATAGATAGGACAAAGATGGATGTTTGAATAGGTACATGTGTGGACGACCTTGACTCTATCACGATAAAACTACTAAATTCCTATTATTTTTATTTTTGTGTTTACCCCCATTATTTTTGTGTTAGGCCCATAGCTTAACGGCTAAGAGCCCCGGACACGGATTGTCGGAAGGTGCGGGTTCAAATCCCGCTGGGTCGAAAATTTTGATATGATAATAAAAAACTACTAAATTGTTGGCATGTTTTACGTGATTAGTAAAATTGGTCGAAGAAATCCGATCGCTACTTTTGCAGGTAAAACTTCGGGTAGCAGCGTTTCGATTTTGTTATGATTTATTAACCTCCTATCGAATGTTATTTTCTACATAGATAAGTGTTACGATGAATGATATTTAGAATTTATATGTAGCTGACCTGGCGCACTTTGTACCGTCATTTTTTAATTTTCTCTGTTTGCAAACCAAGGGTTCCTGACAAAATAACCAACACACAAAAAATGTTACATACATGATATATTTGTAGTGCAAAAGGCAATACATACCAGTATTAAATAATAAGAAAACTGATTCATTCGTCACATTTTTCTCACAATATTGCCAACGGTTATGTTTAAACAAGATTTTAATTGGTTTATTATTATTTGCTTAATAGGAAATTATACGTAACTTCGTCTTCCTCAGCATGACCAGTGAGTAATCATTTATTTTATAACCAGCCTATGATCCGGTGGAAGTTGTGAAATGAACCTTGAAACTGTATTCTCATGACGAATAATTGTAACAAAAAACACAACAAAAATGTCATTCATAGCCTTTTTGACGCTTTACATTATGTTTTTTTTTATGTACATCAATCTGTTTTGATTTTGAAATTATGTTTAAACTAGAATCCTGTGGTCAGTTTATTTTTCGTTTAACTATAATAATATAGTATAATAATATTTATTATAAATTTAATTTATTAGTCTAGTATTAGATTGAACTTCTTAGTACCTACTAATCGCGATCAAGACTTTTAAATAAAAATATAAATATACCTAAGCGATTCACTGAGCCGTTACTAATAATAATTCAAAAATTAATATCTTTAAATTAGTATTTAACGCTTTTGTAACAATAAGAAAATCATAATAATTGTTAATAGCAAATTAATGTTAATTCATAATTTGACCAACAAAATTTGCATAATATGTACCTAAAACGTAGTATACTTTGAAATTTTCTTAATTTTGAAGGAAAAGGAGAAAAATTATTTACTTTATGGACGACTATTTGCCATGAGCATCAAATAATATAACACGTGTTGGTTACATTGCATATACTTATATACGTAGCTTCGAAAGTTTATTTGTGTGATGGTTTTTTTTCAGTTTGTATAGTGTTAAAATTAGGTCTGTGTTAAAAAATTCTTGTACGGGCCGATAAATGACCGTGACAAACAATGTTCACTTTGAATAAAAACCCGTAAGACACCTTCTTTTCATTACAGTTTTTTTTTTAGTAAATATATTGTTATATTTACGTAAACGAATCATGAATTATCGTCGGTATTTCAATAACATTTATTATTTTAAAGTAATCTAAAATCATAATCATAATGTCTAAACTGATTATAAAAATAAAATGAAAAGGAAAACATATGATAAACGAATATTATAGGTATATTATAAAATATATTATAATTATAAATTATAAATTTAATCAACAATACATTCTAATTAATTAAAAGTACACAAATTTTTACACAGAAATATTTTAATGACCGACCTGTTCATTGTCTATTGGGCCTGCCCCACTTGTTCTCAAAGTGTTATATGATATAAAAACCAGTGGTCAGTGGGTATTGACATCAATCACTGACCAACATTATACAAAATAGCATTAAAATGTTCGCTAAAGTGAGTTAGATTTGAATTATCGTTTTATTAGTGAAAATAGTAAAACATTTTTATTTATTTATTTAATGCATAATAAACTTAAACCTAACATTACAGTAATTAAACCAATTCGTTGAATAAGTTGATCACAAAATCACCTATCATCCACAGATTTTTGTGTAAATGTTTAAATATAAAAATAGTCTAAGCCAACTCATTAATTAAATCTTTTTTAGATCGTAGCTTTTGGAAGTCTGTTGGTGGCTGCCAACGCTGGTTTCTTACATGGTCATGCTGTATCATCTCAAAGTATCGTGCGTCACGATGAGGGTCACATTGCCGCTCCCCTGGCCTACTCTGGACATCTCTTACATGCCGCTCCATTAGCTTATGCTCCCCTGGCATATGCTCCTGCCACTCACTATGCTGGTCATGATGAATACGTAAGTTTACTACTAACGTTCCTTTGATAACTTTATTATTATTTAAAAGGCAATATTATAAGTGTTTCGTGTTGTTCCAGTCTCACCCCAAATACAACTTCGCGTACTCAGTAGCCGACCCTCACACCGGCGACCACAAGTCCCAGCACGAGAGCCGCGACGGCGACTCCGTGCACGGCTCTTACTCCCTGGTGCAGCCCGACGGTTCCGTACGTAAGGTTGAATACTCTGCTGATGACCATAGCGGGTAAGTTAAGCGGCTTTTAATTGTTTTGATCATTCAAGAAATATTTCTTTTTTATTTCCTATACTTATGATATAAATAAATAATATTATAAGTATAAAGTACTATATATAGTTATTTTATAAATAATTTTATGTTGCGTCTTTTTAGATTCAACGCAGTTGTACACAACTCTGCCCCATCAATCCACCCCCAGCCTGCCTACTACCATCACTACTGAAGCACTAAATATGATACTTTATAAAAGACTCGAATGTATAAATTATTAAACGTTATATAAAAATCAAAAGCATGTTTTTTTCTTAAATATAAATATTGACATTACATAGTAAAATTATTTAATTAAATGTTATGTTATGTATGCGGTTATGCTTCTGTTGCTGCGCCTTAGCTTCTTTTAAATTATGAAGAATGTTTTAAACTACAAGTAATGTAAATTTAATAAGCTTTAATAAGAAAAACCCAATTACTATATTAAGTATTTCAAATGTTTCAACTATTTCAATCAACATTTAAGGGAAAATTTATTTCAAAATAATAAACAGAAGTTAAATTTCAATAGCCTAAGCTATAAACGATAAGATGATATTATATAGTAATGAGCTTAGCTTCTAAGAAATATAAAAAAAATACACAGACATATAGGGACGGAGAGATTTCATAATATCCATTTAAATAAGAAATTTTGTACCATCCATTAAAATTGAGAATTCTTTTATTTTCTTATAAAGACAAAAAGAGTCCACTTCCAATTAGATAAACATAAGTACAATTGAATAACAAATTAGCAATAGCCTCCAGAGTATTACAAGTTATTGCTTGAGTTTGTTGAATTTTCATAAAGTAATCGATAAATGTGACTAACTAAAATTACTTTTTTCTGTACTCAAAAAGTTCTTTAAATGGCAATATATTTTATGTTAAATTCTACCATTAAATATTTGTGGCAGACAATATAACAATGGAAATCTTACCCTGAGATATATTGAATTGATTAATTTATTATACTGCTGTCAAGATCAAAATAAAAAATTACTTTATTCAAGTAGGCTTCAACAGCACTTTTGAATCTTGATTTTACAAATTAACATTAAATTTGTTTTAATTATTTAATTTCAGTTAAAAGTGAAGCTATCACCGATTTGGAACGTTGATTCTGCAGAAAAGAATCGTAGTTTAGTCAAAAAGGTCAAAAATGTGTTAAATAGAGATAAAGCTCATAAAAATATAAGCCATAGCTCATTAGATCCAGAATGACGTCCAGAAAAATAGGGTGGAAGGATTTTCTAGCACGCATAAATTGCAAAACACATGAGTTCGCGTCATAATGTCGGGCGCTAACTTGTGGAGGCCTATGTCCAACAGTGGACTGTGATAGGCTGTAGTGGATAAATTGCAAAACAGACTTTTAAACAGAGAAAGTCCCCTGAAAGTCAAGACTTCTGTTGTGAACTAAATAAACTTGAACAAGAAGATCAAGAAATAAAACTAGTTACAACTAAAGAGGTGGCGAAAGAAATTAAAGAAAACATTAGCTCAAAAAAGTCCCCTGGTTTTGATCTTATAACAGGAGAAATTTTGAAAAATCTTCCACGCAAAGCTGTACCACAGTAAAGCTAACCAAAATAATTAATGCTGCATTTAGGCTGTGGTATGTACCAGATCTATGGAAAGTTGCAGAAGTCATAATGATACCTAAGCCAGGAAAGCCGCCGCAGGATGTTACTTCCTACAGACCCATCTCTCTGCTACCGGTGATGTCTAAACTTTTCGAAAAACTGTTTCTTAAACGATTAAAGCCAATTATAGCAAAGAAAAATCTTATACCTGACTATCAATTTGGATTCAGAGAAAGTCACTCTACGATAGAGCAGGTGCATAGAATCACGAACCTTATTGAAAATACACTGGAAAACAATAAAGTATGTGCAACTGTTTTTCTGGACATAGCCCAGGCCTTTGACAAGGTCTGGCACGAGGGTTTAAAATACAAATTAAAAAGATGTTGCCATGACCACTTGCAGATATTTTGGAATCTTACATAACCAACAGAGCCTTTAGGGTAAGACAAGAAGATGCTGTCTCAGAACTAAAGGAAATAAAAGCTGGCGTACCACTAGGGAGTGTACTAGGTCCGGTCCTGTACCTACTGTACACGTGTGATATACCAGATATACAGAGCATAACTATTGCTACTTTTGCTGATGACACCGCAATCATGTCTACCGGAAAAAGTCACAAAGAAGCAGTGGAAAAAGTACAGAGAGGGATCAATCATTTCTATTATTGGACTGTAGAGTGGAGGATTAAACTGAATGAAACTAAAGCCATTCACATTAACTTCACCACGTGCTGTGTAGTTACGGCACTAAAGAATGTAGCCACCCCCTCTCTTCCCGTGGGTGTCGTAAGAGGCGACTAAGGGATAACAAAGTTCTACTACCACCTTGGAACTTAAAAAGCCGACAGATGGCGGGATATCCATCCATTCTGGCTTTGAAATACACAGGCCAAAGATGGGCAGCAGCGTCTTCGGTGCGACAAAGCCAGTCCTGCGGTCACCAACCCGCCTGCCCAGCGTGGTGACTATGGGCAAAACACATGAGTTCGCGTCATAATGTCGGGCGCGAACTTGTGGAGGCCTATGTCCAACAGTGTACTGTGATAGGCTGAAGTGGTAACTTCACCAATAAAAATACAGAATATCACATGAAAACACAGCCAAATATCTAGGTATGACGCTAGACGCAAAGCTTCGCTGGAAAGCCCATGTCAAAAAGAAACGGGATGAACTCGAGATCCGATATAGAAGCATGAACTGGCTGCTGGGAAGACATTCCTCGCTGTCAATTCCCAATAAAATCCCGCTCTACAAAGCAGTTATTAGTTAGCAAAGTTATACAAGAATACGCGGAAGCACACCAACATCGTCTTCATCATCATGTGAATGTCGAGGCTATCCAGCTCCTCAATACCACAGACATAGTAAGAAGACTAAAGAGGACTTTTGAGTTAGTGTAGTGTAAGTTTAATGTGAATTTATCGCGAGTGTAATATTGTGATATAGATAGTGCTATAAAAATGATCACAAGAACAAAGTGACTTCCCCTTAAGAGACACTAAGAAACTGCAAAGTACAGAATCTTAGACATAAATACTATTAGCAATTTAAGTTAGTATAAATGCGTTTATAAATAATTGTATTTAACTTACCGCTCATTCATTTCTAGTATAATATGCGTGTTAGACCTACCTTGCCCAAATGTAGAAAAAATGTAAAAAATGACTGTTACAGAATAACTATTTTGTAGAGTTTATTCAACATTAATTTAAAATTCATATTTTTTTAAAATATTATTGATAGTTATTAACAGGTTATTAGTAATATTTAAACGACTTCAAAAAAGGAGCTCTCAATTCTAATGCATATTTTTAAGTTTTACCTCATACTTTTTACCGGGGTACCGATTTTCATGATTATTTTTAAGCGAAAGCTGGTGCGAGGTTATCAATTCGACGGCTATATTTTTTTATGTATGATCACGTATAACTTTTTACAAGTAGTCCGATTCGATGATTCTTTATTTTATTGAAAAGACAATGCCCTGAAGTTAGTTCCATATAAATTTGAAACTAAAAATCTAACCCTAAGGGTAGGAAAACAGGACAAATAATGGTTAAAGAAGTAATATATAAAAGTTAATAGCTTAATTATAGTAGGTACATATTTTAAAAGTAATCCAAAACTACGCATGTAGTAATTAGAGGATTATAGCCATAAAAAATTAAAAACTCAACTATTTACAAAAATATATACTTAGATATAGTTTTATTACTTTAAGAAGTTAGTTATTAAGGTTAAATAAAAAAGGTTTATTATTTTTTGCTTTTTAGTTTTTTGTTAAAAAGTTTTTATATTGACTATTTTTTCTCCTACCTAAGTTACATATCGATGTAAATTGAAGTCCTTTTTTGCTTGCAATTAGACACAATTATTAACGTTGTTTAATACAAATAATACCTTGCTAACGTTTCTTATCCCTTTATTCTAATTCCGTAAAAACATATAACGTACATATATAATATAGTTTCTGCCTGTCTTATGCCCCAGTGCATAAACAATCATCGTGAAACAAAAGGATGAATTAGTGGTGAAAATGTTAGGATGACAAAAATTGTATTAACATACATATATGAAACCGCGGGTCACAGCTAGTAATATTAAAAATTTTGGTTCTTACATTTTCTTTAACTTCTTTTTAATATCTAAAGAGAGGTATTATTTAATTTTATTAATATATGGACGTTGCTGAAGATACGACGGAAAATCATGTCTGATCATACCAGCTACAGTCCATTCATTACGTCAGAAAAAATGGGTAAGAAATGCATGTAAACCAGGAAAAAGTAATTTTTGGACTGTGGGGGAGGACTGCAAAGATAAAGACTTTAAAGCGTACAATTTTCATCATTTGACAGAGAAAAAAATCTATTTTAGTACTTTTATTAAGTTGGTCAGAAATACACTTAGGAAATCTTGGTCGATAAATAATTTGTAGTTAAGCTTTCTTTGCTCCTATTGATTTGGTTTGTATAAATCAGCGTCTTCGTATGCGTCAAAAGCATTTAAAAATAATTTGGAAAATCCAAAAGTGCACGCCTCACACGCTCATTGTGTTACGAATTGAAATTAATAATAATTGCCTAAAAGAGAAATCAATGGAATAAAATATTATTATTTTTTGTGTCGATTTTGCAAGATAAAATCGTTCTTATATGTTAAGGTAGGCACTAAATTATTATCGCTGAGACTGCTTAGCTAACCTATCTTTTTCTCGTTCGCTTTGTCTAAAATCATCGTTTTGACGAACTTGAGACATTCGACATTTTTTTTGAGCAAGGTTTACATCATCCTTATTAGGAATTTGAGCAGAATAGATTCCACTATGTTTATTTCCAAGACAGCAGCTTTCAGGTTTATTCAGCTCAATCATAACATCATCTTTATAATTTTTCGAAATACTCATAATTTTTACGACGTTCTCTTTTATAATCACGTTGCAATTGATCACGTTTTCTTGCAGAGTTTTTATTTTCTTTTGGAATTTTATATTATCGAAAAACTGTCGACATGTCACGAAACATAGATACAATTTTAACTTCACTGCCAAAAATACCAATAATGTCGCTAGATGCAGGCAGAAGTTATTTAAAAAATAAATAGTTCATGAAAAAGAAGAGAGGAAAAAAAATAGACGGTGATAATTTTTATGAAAGAAACCCAGAAAATCTTTCGAATTTCGTTAATATCTTTAAAACAGTTAAGAGTTCAGTCATAATAAGAAAAAGAGTTCATCCTTAGAGTGACTGGAGTATTATTCAAAAGGAATAATTACAATTAATTGGCGTCTCTACATATATAGACTTTTTATATAAATAATAATAAAAACCTCTTTTAATCATTTTAATAAAAATATTTTTCGATAGTTGTCAAAGAATTTGATTATAAGCTCTTCTTGTTAATATTTTACATTTTGCTACTTGATTCATTTTTATATTATAACAAAATAACAATTCAAATAAAAAGTCTGCGGAGTTAGCGAATATTTTATCATCCGCTCATCCATTCGCTAAACCGAGCTCATTTGCTAAACTGGTGGTCATTCGCTAAGCTGGTAACCTCGAGCTTGAACGGCAACGCAGGCTTCGCAAGCATCACCGCAGACAGTTCCAACTCACCGAGAGCTATGCAGCATCTGGTTCCACTGGCCCGCCAACCGGCTATTGACCTTCGGTCTCGGAGGACAGTAATGTGGCGTGTTTTTGATAGTCTTCAAAGCATTTGATTTTAAATTCTTCTTGATAATTTGTTTTTCAATTTAGTAAGTAAAATTATGTACGTACCCGTAGCACGTTATCTTATAATTATATTTTATATTTTGCTACTTGAATATATTGTTTTTCTATTATCTTATAATTATATTTTGTATTTTGCTACTTTTTTATATTTTGCTACTTGAATATTGTTTTTCTATCATTATTATTCTTCAATAAAGAGTCAGCGAAGATAGATAACATCTTATTATTTATCCGCTCATTCAATAGCTTATACATTTCGCTAAAATTGTTTATATTTTTCTAAAACGAGAAGACAACTAAAAGTGCACATACCAACGGACAGCTGTAGATATATTATTTGATTACATTTTTTTGTTATATATATTAAAGGGCTTAATCCACCACGCTGCTCCAATGCGGGTTGGCGGATGCCTTACTATACATAATACGATACCTTACCATACACTTTCAATATCTTTGAAGTAATACGGTACCAAATTTCGAATCGATAGGACATATGGAAGGTAATTAGATTCCCTCATCAACTATTAAAGAGCTGATGATCTTCGAACGGCTGATCAGGTCATGCTTACCCTATCATATACTTTCAATATCATTTAAGTAACACGGTATCAAATTTCGAATCGATAGGACATAAGGAAGGTAGTCAGATCCCCTCATCAACTAGAAAAAAGTACCACAGATAGTTACACAGATACACAGACACGTTAAACTTATACCACCCCTCGTTTTGCGCCGGGGTTTAAAAAAGAAAAAATATTTATGAAAGAAACTCAGAAAATCTTTCGAATTTCGTTAATATCTTTAAAACGGTTAAGAGTTCAATCATAAAAAGATATACAGTTCATCCTTAGAGTGACTGAAGTATTATTCAAAAGAAATTATTACAATTAATTGTTTATATTTTTCTAAAACGTGAAGACAACAAAAGGGCACAGACCAACGGACAGCTGACATATCACTTTTTAATTACGTTTTTTTTGTTATAAATATTAAACAAAATGAAAAGAAAATACGCTGACTTTATAGATTAACATGTCTAGTTTCCGAAACAACCTTTTTTTTTTAAATTCAGTGCCTCACTTAACGTATAAGAACGATTTTATCTTGGAAAATGGACACAGAGCCGTCTTTCGATAGTAAAGCACACCCACACGCTTAGCGTGTGACGCGTGCAATATATTAAATAATTAGGCTATCAGTACCATCACTATAAGCGAAAAGAGTGAGGAATATTTTTATACAGAGAAACTGTTTCATTCAACTCGGCATATTGTTTATTTTTTAATGATTGGAACCTTGTAACGGATTTGATACAAACACTTTTTTAAACGTAAAAACCTTTTTACCCTTTTTTATTTGATAAAGTACTTTTAATTATGATGAAAAGTTATATATTAAAAAAAAAACAGTAAGTAACATTAACATTTAATATGTAAATCGAAATGAAAAACGAACGATTGCGAAGAATAAATTAAAAATACATAGGTTAACCATCTTTAATTTTTATTGTGAGTAATCTAACACTTCTTATAAATGTACATAAAAAGCTAACTAATTAATAGTATCCATAGGCGGCTTGGGGGTAGATAGACGGAGCAGAATTGTGGACTACTGCGTTGAAACTGTAAAAAAACCGGTAAGAAAATTATAATTTAATTTTTTATATATAACTTGACAGGCAAATAAGCGTACGGCTCACCTGATGATAAACTTGTGCGTTACCGACCTTACCCCCAATCCCCCTCTAGGAGCTCTGGTCCCACCTTACTCACCAAAAGAATACAACACTGTTTAAAAGGACTATTATTTAGCTGTGATCTTCTGTAAGGTCGAGGAACTTTCCCAGTCGGACTCTAGTCCAGATTATGTGCAGGATATAGCTGCCGCACCCTACCTTAGTTTGATACATATTGTCCTATGAAGATAAAAGTATATTTTTTTAATATTTACCCATTGTGGTCATCAGCAGTATATTCCACCTTGCGTACGGAGCCATCGGGCTGCACAAGAGAGTAGTATCCATGTACGGAGTCACCGTCGCGGCTCTCGTGCTGGGACTTGTGGTCGCCGGTGTGAGGGTCGGCTACTGAGTACGCGAAGTCATATTTGGGATGAACCTACGGAAAAAGTGTATATAAAATATTTGTTCAACATTGTTCAACATCAAAATCTTAGCTCAAAATATTTGATAACAGTACTTCTTGTACTTACGTATTCATCGTGGCCATCATAATGTTCATCATAGACAGCTGGAGCAGCATAATAAGTGAGGGGAGCGGTTTGTAACAGAGGCGAGGCTGCGTAGTAAGCGGGAGCTGCGACATTTCCTAGAGCAAGACCCTCGTCATGATGCACGACACTCTGTGAGGAGATAGCGTGACCATAACCTGGGTAGTAACCACCATTGGCCGCTGCGAACATAGCTCCAAAAAGCACTACCTAAAGAATAAATAAATTTTACGTTACCATAAGTTTATTTTATTCGTAAGATTCATTTATACATAGATAATTTATAAATATAGAAATGATTGCAAGATAAATGTGCTATAATTAAAACGTAATGGTTATAAACTATCGATAGAGTTTCAAATTACTTGTGGTCACTGAACATGATTTTCACACGATTAAACTGTTAACGCCAATAAAGTATTTTGTTACACACAAAATTGTATTAAATTCACTTACTTTGCTGAACATTTTGATCTTATTTGGATCAGTTCTGGTCAGTGATTGATATCGATCGGTTCTGACCATGGGTTTTTATATCAATAAGTAGAGAAATAAGTGGGGTAGTAGCAGACCAAGCAGAGCGACTAATGACAATAGCTAAGGTCACTTCAAGAACCCCATTATTGTATCGATACTAAATTATGTCATGGTATATGAGTTTATCGGTTACAAGCACGCACGTTTTGCACTTTGCACTTGAGGTGCGTAAAAAGTTGTCAAAGTCAAAGTATATCTGTTATATAAGGCTAATGTTACATCATTAATGATGTGGTGTTTTTTATTGTTTGCTTTGGTGTAGTATTTTCTCAGGTTTCTAAGATTGTTTATAATAAGATGCTATGAATGTTTTAGAGTACGAATGTATATTCGTTTTTTTGGCTTTGGCTCTCAATGGCTAACTGTGAAATTCAACCACAAAAGATTTTATAGATATTTTTATATAGGTTGTTTCATTATCATGAGTGAAATTCGCGTAAAAATTAGAAAATAATAGGTTGTGCTAGGTTAATCTCAACTATGGGAGTGACATACATACAAAATAGTCGTTTTAGCAAATGTATATCTAAACGATAAGCAAAACCTCTTGAAGGCATTATAGAAATTGGCATTGGAAAATGCCAATTAACTTCATACAATAAATATAATTTTTTTAACCAACAAAATCGGAAAAATATTAGAAAAGAAAATTTTAAAAAATTTTACCCAATTTAAATAAGATAGAATAATATAAAACAAAGAGTTTATTACTAGGGATTAAAACAAATAGTAATAATTTCTTATCTACAGTTAAAAAGGAGGTTCTGTATTTATTTTGGTATATTTCTTGTGTGTTCACTAACATTTACATAATTTTTTTAACCAATTTCGAAAAATCTTTTTTTTTCGGTTTTAAAGACAAGTTATTAAAACAAGATTGCCAAATAATGAGGATTCACAGTCTTGTTTCCATAACTAATGAGCTAAAAAAATTGTGAAAAAATAGCATTATTAAATTTTATTTCTTGTATATTTAAAAAAAAAGAATTGCAAAAAATCTGTGGCTCAAATATTACATGATACCTTTACTCAACAAATTGCATATAAACTTACCTTTGTGGTTAGGGTGAGCTTTGTATGAAGAAATGCTGTGTTGTTGACATTCAATGTATCATAGGAGCTACTACATAGCTCCTATATGGGTTGATTCTACTTAATTATACTCTAGATATGTGCATCTACTTCCTTGACCTTCCCTTCTTTTTAATATTAAAATGTAAAAGGTCTAAAATGTAGTGAGCATATAATTTTAGTTAATTTTTTGCAATAATATAAATATTTATGACGACCGCTCTGTTGTAATGGTGCGTGTGCCGTGTCAGCGGCGCCTAAACACTGACGGTCACGGGTTCGATTCCCGCTCGGAGTGGATATTTATGTTTATACAAATATTCCGGTCTGGTTGTTAGTCCTTGCGGGTCTCCCCTCCGTGCCTCGGAGAGCACGTTAAGCTGTCGGTCCCGTTTGTTATAATAGTACACCTGATAGCGATCGTTACTCATAGTAGGGAATATATCCGCATTAGAGCAGCGTGGTGGATTAACCTCTGATCCTTCTCCTATATGGGGAAATTGGCCTATGCCACTACACTGTGTATTACAGGCTGTAAATATTAATAATGCAAAACTTATAAATTAACTAGCATCCCGCCCCGGATTCGCACGGGTATTTAACAAAAAATTCAATTAAAAAAATATAATGTAGCCTATGTCACCCGCGGATAGTGTAGCTTCCAAAAGTGAAATCATTTTTAAAATCGGTTGAGCAGTTTCGGAGCCTATTCAATGCAAACAAACAATCAAATCTTTCCTCTTTATAATATTAGTATAGATTATTTACAGTTGATTGTGGTATAAATCTTGTCCGAGTGGAATGGTGCCAAGTATGCTGAAGGCATTTCCCGGAGAATCGCAATACTGATTTTTTAGGCAACAATGCATCAGCCCAGGCTTGGCAGAGTAAATAATTTTATTTGTTTTTTTTTGCCTTACTCCCGAAGTTCAATTGTTTCGATTGCAAGCGGCACAAATGTATATCTTTTCATTATTTCGGAATTTTTCGTTTTCAAATTCAAATTGATAAAAAAATAAATATAAAAAAAGTAAGAAACACAAATACAATTTATTAATCCTTGTAATTAATTCAATGAGTCCGGAAATATTGATACTATCGCCATAATAGTTTGCGGTCTCACCTACTCTTGAGATTAGAGAGTTGGCACCAAGTATAAAATAATGTAATACTAATGTTTACGTAGATATATCTAGTTTGTTGTAGACCCTGTAACTTTCGTAAAAGAGAGACATTGTAAATTTCGTAAAAGTTTATTTTGACACATAAAAAAATAATTTTTGTCAAACCTTTCAAAAATATTATTTGACAAATACCTACTCTGTAAAATACTGTGCATTTACGTTATGTAATTTGTAGGTGACCTTTCTAAGAATGAAGTTTGACTTTAGTGTATAAAAACTTTTTCTAACATACAAGTTCAAATACTATATAGACAAACTTTCATTATTATATGGAAAACTGTTCTCAGATAATAATAAAGTATAAACGCTCTCTATTTTCAAAGTTACAGCGCATTTTTTCACTAGACCTCTGCCCGTCGATGTGCGAGCGTGCGCTCAATGCCTACTGGGTTGTAGGGATTTCGGCGTCCCACAATTTAAACGGTAGTCAAAAATTGCTTGAAGTATGATGCAGTGGAGTTCTTTACGCGTGCAATTTTCGATAAAGAAGTAGGCATCGAAATTTTTTTATTTAGGGGGATAATCTGTTATGTAGTAAATATTATGTTATACGTAAGTAAGCTTTTGTTAAACTTGTAAGACGTATCTACCTCCTGTATTGAAATACTTTACCGAATTTGTACTCAAATTTATTGTTCGTCGTAAGATTGTACATTTAAATATAAAGAATTGAGATGTTTAGTACTAATAAATATGTTAAACTAGTAAAAAACTGTTTAAAAAAGTTCTGTCTTGTACGTCAGTGTGTCTGTATGTGCGTATCCTGTATGTTCAAAAAAAATTCAATACCTTAGATAAATTAATCAATGAGTCGTATTCGCTTTTGACGCCGCGCGCGCCACCTAAAAATGTCACGCGGAGACCCATTTTCTAATTCACGCTTTTAGAGCATTTTTCTGGGCGTCATTCCGGATCCAATGAGCTATCACACATAATTTTAAGAGCAGTAGGTACCTATCTCTAATTTCGACTATTTTCAACTTGTCGACTAGACTATAGAGATGCTTCAACTTAATATATTGGATTGTTCAATAATTAGAAAAATGTATGGTGGCCTTATACTAACAAGAAATAATTTTGCCACCGCGATTTAAAAATTAAACAAAAAAAAAAAAGAACAATTGCAAGTTGCAGCGTTAACGATTAGTTTTTTTTTTAAATTAATTTGCCAAAGAAGTTTCACTTCTGACATTTGTACTTTGTGTACGCACGCAATTTTTTTTAATTGGTCAAGCTCTAGATCTGTAGATATAATGCAGATTTACATAGAATTCGTACATTGTAAATTTATTCGAGTAAAAATACTAAACGATGTATAAACACGATTCGGCAATACAAATTGTACGCAATTAATTATTGAATAAAAGTAGGTAATTGTTTCATATAATTATGAAACTTACTCACATACCTGCTTACTAACGTTATTCTTCATTATTAAAGGCCACAATCTCTCATTTTAATATGGCAAGGACGTTATATGGAGTAGTATTGACACGTCTTGATGTTAGCGCGTACGGTTAGAGAAATAAAACCATTTAAAATATTTTAATTTTATTACCATAAAATCAAGTTTTGGACAAATTATACTACACTACGGGAGCGTTCCCACTATGTTGTAACGATTAATTTTTCATTGGACGACTGTCGTCTCTAGCTGTTCACATTATAATGATTGTTTGTCGTCAATTTTTTTTTAATCTTTATGCGACTATCGTATCTAGCTGTTCCCATTGGATCGCGACGACATTTTATCGTTTCACGGCAGTCGCTTTGTCGTTTACACATCATTAGCAAGCTACAAATCTACAGTCGCCTCTACGTTCTACGTGGCTACGATAGATTTGCCGTCACGTTTTAGTCGTAACGATTTTTTATCGTTTTACGACTGTCGTGCTAGCCGTTCCACAGTCCACTGTCATGACAATCTGTCGTCACTGCAAAAATGTCGTAGACGATAGTAAATCATGTCGTTCTATACGTGAACACCTCCATTTAAACATATGAGACATGATACTTAAAACTACACGATTATCTTTCGTCACGACAAAGTGGGAACGCATATAGAACAACATAAGTGTCAAAAGCACGTTTATTTTTTCCGTCATCGTTACGGTTGTTTCATGATTATTTTTTTCTCAATCAACAAAAATAAACTTTTATATGAACAGAGCAACATACATATAAAATATTCTAAATGCATTCGTATTATTTAACCGACATACCGTGTCGGTGATCTAGCCAACTAAGCTATGGAACGATGTCCAGCCAAATCGAAATTTTTATATGATTTTATTCGATTTTAAGCAACCGTGGAGCCGTCTATAGTAGTCCTTTACAGCACTCAACTATTCAAAGTTTCATATTACAATGAATTCTTTGACGAGAGACGACACCATGCTATTTTTAATTCGTATTATTTTTATTATTGTGTTTCCCACACATGAGGAAATTATGTAATGTTATTTATCATCATATCAAACAAGTAATATAATTAAAAGAAAACAAAAAACCCGCCTGCGTAAAAAACGGAAAGAGCCATGTCAACATTTTTTAAACTTTCTTATTGTATTTCTTTATTATTATTACAGTAATAATAATCATAATATACATTTTTGAAATCCTTGTATTAAGCCCTGTAATTTGATACCCATACTATAGTATTCTAAAAAAAAATTATTTCTTCATTAACTACAATGGCTTCGCACAGCCGCCATGTTTGTTTTTTTTAATGTCACCTATCTAAGAACACTTGGGCTGCTAAGACAAATCTAACGATATCTCAATTATGCAAATCCGTTCAGCGGTTCTAGAGAAATGAGGTAATTAAGAATATTACATACATACATACATACATACAAGATACGCGCGAAAAACATAACCCTTCCTTGGCAGTCGGGTAAAAAGGTAAAGGACTCACTATAGACGGCTTCACGGTTGCTTAAAACCGAACAAAATTATATCAAAATTTCGATTCGGCTGGACATCGTTCCATAGCTTAGTTGGCTAGAGCACCGACATGGTATGCCGGGGGTGCGGGTTCGAATCCCGCTGGAACGAAATTTTGATATGTAAGATAATAAATAACATTTTATTCTAAATGCACATAAAGTTAGCTATCATACATATTATACGCTTCAGCCTGTAATATCGCACGACTGGGCATAGGTAGCTTTCTCCATGTAGGAGAAGGATCAGAGCTTAATCCACCACGCTGCGCTGCTCCAATGCGGATTGGTGGATATATTCCCTACTATGAATAACGATCGCTATCAGGTGTACAATACATATTATACTCATGTCTTGATTACAATATAATTAGTTGACCCATTAAGTTACATATGTTACTTTATGTAAGTAACAATACTTACTTCCAAGGTTGTCTAGAAGAAATCGCTTACCTAGCGATAAGACTGCCTTTGTGCATATTATTTTGTAAGTTTAGTTTTTAAGATAACTATGTATGCCAACTTGTATGCACAATACAGTATATTTCTTTTTTCTTCTTAATTCAAAAGAAATTATTTTATATCAATAGATGTCTCTGAGATTTTTGAAGTACAACTTCTTTAGGCACGCTTGACTTGGGTAGTAAGCTGGTGAATACGTGACGAAAGCGTTATGAAAAGTGAGATCGGGTGAGGCGAACGGAAGTTAAGAGGAAGGTATAAGTTAGTGAAGATAGAAAATTTTACTTTAGTCGTGTGGTCTAATGCTCTAAAGCACACTCGTTTTTTAACCAACTTCCAAAAAAGGAGGAGGTTCTCAATTCGATTGTATTTTTATTTTGATGTATGTTACCTCAGAACTTTTGATTGGGTGGACCGATTTAGATGATTTTTGTTTTAATCAAAAGGTGTTTTGTATGATGTGATTCCATTTAAATTTGATTGCGACCAAACAAGTAATTTTTGAGGTATACCTAATAATGCGTATATACTTGACAATTTTTTCGTCGACTTACGTTGAATTATACCGCATAACTTTTCACTGGGTGTACCGATTTTGATGATTCCTGTTTTAGTCAAAGCTGATGCTTGTCATGTGGTTCTATTTAAATTTAATTGAAATTTAATAAATACTTTTAGATATTTTACTATTTTGATACTTTATCTAATAATATTTATTTACTTGACTGTTTTTTTGTCACCCTACGTTGTATTATGCCTTATAACTTTTTACTGGCTTCACCGATTTTGATGTTTGTTGTATTAATCAAAAGATAATACTTGCCATGTGGTCCCATTTACATATGTTTTAGATATAAGTACTGTTTGAGTAATCTTTGATGACGCGTATTTACATGACGGTGCGGGGACGTGCCTGTGGTCAAGTACCTGTAATTGGCATGCATACTATCTCAATATTTTATAGAATAATTTATTATAATGTAATGTTTGTAATGCTGTTGGTATGTCTGTAAATAAATAAATAAATAAAATAAATTAAAGTCAAAGTCTATATATTGTATATATACAAAACTAACTTATCTGCATTTTTTCGAGAGTCCATTCGAGGTATGGGTAAGATTGCTTTATTGAGAAACAGGTTATTTAATTGCATCTTTTGATACCAAAAAAATCTAAGTAAGACACATAGTTTATACAAAAATCATAAAATAAACTAAATTATTTTTTCAAATGCCTCTCCTGTATAATTTGCTTTGTTTGACATGTGGTGCTTTTGTATCGAAGGAGCGATATAAAAACAGTCTTTAAAATATCACCTAAACTTTATTTACATATATTCACGATTACCAAAATACAGATAATAAACAATATTTCATAAATTATTCTGTATGGGTAAATCGATAATAGCCTATATTATATTAAACGTATAAATTAGTAATGATGGTAGGTGGGAGCAGAGTTGTGTACGATGGCGTTGAAACTGAAATAGAAATAGAAATTAGAACAAGATTCAAATGATTGAAACAATGCAATACACAATTAAAATATTAGTTACAACTCTTACCCGTTGTGAGCATCAGCGGAGTATTCAACCTTACGGACGGAACCGTCGGGCTGCACCAGGGAGTAAGAGCCGTGTACGGAGTCGCCGTCGCGGCTCTCGTGCTGGGACTTGTGGTCGCCGGTGTGAGGGTCGGCTACTGAGTACGCGAAGTTGTATTTGGGGTAAGCCTGGACAAGTAAGTAATATAAGAAAATGTATTCAACGCACGCTGTTTACATAACTGTTTTCTTTTAGTTATCGACATACATATTCATCGTGTACGTTGTAGTGGGCGGCGGGAGCATAAGCAGCGTAGGCAATAGGGGCGGCGTAGTGGCCCTCGTCGTGGCGGATGATGCTTTGGGAAGAGGTAGCCGGTGCGTATCCATGTAGGAAACCGGCGTTAGCTGCCGCGAGCATGGCACTAAAAGCTACGATCTGTAAAAAAATGTATTACATTTATTTGATAATCACTCTTGATAACTTAGAAACTCGTTGGATTCCATGATTTAAATGGAGAATTGATAATTTAGGAGAATAAAAAGATTTTCTATATTGTTTTAAAATTGTTTGGATAAAAATATTTTTATTTGATTTGTTTTTGTATAAAAACTTACTTTACTGAACATTTTGTGTGTTTAGTTAAACAATTTGAAATTGATTGATGTCAACGATCTAGTGCAATGATTTTATAGAACGCAGTCGCGACTGGCCTGCGGGAGTAGGGGGTAGAGAAATGCTCGCGCCTTGATTATGCAACTTTGATATAAACTGCAAGGTTAACGCAACACTGATAAAATATTTGTTTAATTATATTACAAAGCGTGTTTTATAATATTTCCTAATATTTTTTTAAATTTTTTAATTCTTTAGGTATACCAATAGTTATTTTTTAATTACAAATATGTTTTATGTTAAAAGACAGTAGATACTTAAATTATATGGAATTTATGGCATAATAAATATTATAACAGAAGCTAAATTTTACCACGGATTTGTCTTCATATTACATGTATGTTAGTTATTAAGTTTGTAATCATTGTGATAAGTATATATTTATCTTATACTATTAAACGAGCAATTCTTGTATATATATATATTTTCTGAATCTCGGAATCGGCTCCAACGATTATCGTGAAATTTAATACGCAGGGGATTTCGAGGGCGAAAAATTGATCTAGCTAGGATTCATTTAAAAAAAATGTCGTTTTATCCCTATATTTTAGGCACTGAAAAAATATCATTAGAATACGAAGCTTAATTTCACCAATGTCAACATAGCTGTAATGGCGTAATTAGGAAGTCGGCGGGTGTCGAATCGTGTTGACCCGGGTTCCAATCTCAGTCTCCAGATCAATTTTTTTTTTAATTTCACTCGTGATTTATTATTTAAATAACATTAAAATATAAAAATACCGAGCAAAAAAAAAAAACAAAAAAAAAAAGAAAATACCGAGCTAGGCTCGGTCACCCAGGTACTATACTTTTAAATGCGAAAGTAGATTGTTTACTAATCTCGTTAGTTATTGATTGGTTCTCTTAGGTAACTTTAGTTATAATCTTAACTGATAAATGCGTTGTCACACGCCTGTGGAGATTTAATGGAATATCAAAGCTCGATTTAAAATATTATTCTTTAATAAAGGTACAAGAAGCTGGATGACCGAGAATCGCTCGTTATTTTTTTTGGTTGATCGTGTTTTTTGGAAACTATATTTAAATGCGAATTAAATACTGATGATATATTAATAATATTTTTCGATATTACCAACATAATAATAAAAAATATGAACTGGTTATTTAAATAAACGATTCAGCCTGTAATATCCCACTGTTGGGCATAGGCCTCTGTAGGAGAAGGATCGGAGCTTAATCCACCACGCTGCTCCAATGCGGGTTGGCGGATATATTCCCTACTATGGGTAACGATCGCTATCAGGTGTACATGATAACAACCGGGACCGACGGCTTAACGTGCTCTCCGAGGCACGGTGGGGAGACCCACAAGGACTGCACAAACACCCAGACCACGTCAAACATCTGTATGGCCAATACAAATGTTGTCATGTGCGGGAATCGAACCCGCAACCGCTCGCGCAACAGCCAATCGCAATCCGTTGCTGTGACCGCTGCGCCAACGCGGCGTCTATATTATTTAAATAAAAAATCACGGGAATTTGAAATAAAAGGAAAAAATAAACAATCGGACTGGAGACATCTAATATTATCATAACCTTGTAGATGGTGGCAGTAAATATATTTATTTATTAGGGGTTACCATACACAGCACAGAAAAGGTTATAACAAAAACAATAATGAAATAAATAAAGGCCAATTACGACCATCCATCTGTTTTAAATGCGTGTATGTATGTCATATTTAAAAAAAAATAAGAAAAGGAAAAACAACAAAACAAACAAGACGATAAAACTGAACAACAAAAAAAAAACTTAGTTTCGTATCAAACTATTTAACTAATGAATACCCATAGGAAGTTTAAATTATAAACAATTAAAGGTATATCTGGAAGGTAATATACATACATATATAACACACATATATATATATATATATATATATATATATATATATATATAAAGTAAAAAAAGTACCAATTAAAAATAGCATGGTGTCGTCTCTTGTCAAAGAATTCATTGCAATATGAAACTTTGAATAGTTGGGTGTTGTAAAGGACTCGCTATAGACGACGCCAAGGTTGCATAAAACAGAATAAAAATCATCATAATTATCAAAATTTCAATCTAGCGGGTACATCGTTCCATAGCTTAATTAGCTAGAGCACTGACACAGTCTGTCGGAAGTGCGGGTTCAATGCCCGCTGGAGCGAATTTTTAATATGATAATAAAAATATTTAACATTTAAATTGTCTTAACGGTTGCTGTAACCAACAGGTGACAACAGGAATACTTCGTGATCTGTCTGTCCATTCTTTTATTTAACACATTGCTCAATAATTTAAATTTTTATATCCGTACCACAGACCACAGAAACCGTGATCCGTACAGATAGAAACTGAGAACCACCTGAAGTTTTTATATTAGCGTATTATTGAGGTTGTTATAATTGCAAGCAATAGAATATATGATGGTTAAATAGCTTCAAGGAACAATTTGAAGTGTTTTTACTCGATTTTAAAAATATGGTCCTTAATGCTGTTTGATATTACGATATTAATTAATCGTGAGTTCAACTTATTTACATTATTTCAAATATATAAAAACTGGAAAACAGAAAATATTATCAAATTTGAAGTTTTAATATCATTGAGATAGTTTTGAACGTTTTAACATTGTAACAAAGTTAACGTTAACATGTTAGCTCGGAGATTTGCAAGGTGTACGAAGCCAGTCAAATTGACGCTTTTTAAAGCATACTGTCAGTCATTTTACACCTGCAGTCTTTGGGCTGACTACACGCAGCGGGCATACAGCGATCAACGGGTCCAGTACAACAACGCATTCAGGGTTCTGATGGGGCTGCCGCGGCAGTGCAGTGCCTCGGGCATGTTTGCGGAGGCGCATACGGATGACTTTTACGCCATTATGAGAAAACGGTGCGCCTCCATGTTAGCCCGCCTCCGCGGCTCCTCCAGCGGAATGCTGAATGTTTTCGTTGACCGGTGGGACTCACCACTTATGTATCGGTGGGTGCAGCTTCACAATAAACCGAATTGTGTAACTGTGTCGTACTAACATTAGTTTCTAAGTTTTTCAAATGTTACTAACAATTTTTTATGGATGAAAAATCTGAAATAAATTATTATTATTTACAATTTTTATTTACTTAAATATTGAAAGTACGATCATAACTATCGAAGCCTAGCCATTAGACATAAGACTTTGCAAATGAGTTATATACTCGTAATAGAACAACATGAGCCTATGTGTAACAACTCATAGACAGTTAAGAACTTTTAAATGTAAGGAGAGAAGTTGGCTCTCTGAGTATTTTTTATCGTGTGTACGATGTGTAGTGTTCTCAAGAACTTTTGAACACGGTACCACCGTCACGCTATCACCATATCACCCTCACTTATCCACGCTACTTGAATCCCTAGTTTGCGTCTAATGTGCAAGTCCCACGTCTATTTTCCGTGTAGAGTGTGGCATACTAGTATACCTTCTTTCTGGGATTTTACCTGACTGTTATATTTAGATGAGTTTCAAGCTTTTAGTGTACAAACTCTGCAACTAATATTGCAGATGTTCATGGGTGACAGTAGGCATTTATAATAAGGTGGTGCTGTCTGCCCGTTTGCCACTATTACCTTTAAGAATACATTAAGAAAATATTGAAACATTCTTGGCATATTTTTTTCCAAATTAACCAGTTTCCAGTTAACTACAAATCAAAATTTTAGCAATTTGATAGCATGGTAACATTTTAATTAAATTAAGATTTTACCATATCTCATCGATATGCTAGTCCTAGAGTAATAATAAAATGATGTTTATAAAATGTAGTTGGTGCATAAATTCGTAATATTTTGATATTAATTTTAAATACTTGCATACTCACACTCGTAATATAAAATCTATTCAAAAAGAGCCAATTTCTAGTAAATCATTCACCTTTATTTACACGCTTCGTTATTTACAAATTCACATATAAAAAATTACAATTCAATGTCTATTGGTCTATTAACTAAAATTTTATATTCTATTATACTAAATTTTTGAATCAGTAATGGTGGTAGGCATGGGCGGGGGCAATGTGAACGGAGGGAGCAGAGTTGTGTACGACAGCGTTGAAACTGAAATTAAAAAAAAAGAAATTAGAAGAAGATTCAAATGATTGAAACAATGCAATACACAATTACAATATTAGATACAACTCTTACCCGTTGTGAGCATCAGCGGAGTATTCAACCTTACGGACGGAACCGTCGGGCTGCACCAGGGAGTAAGAGCCGTGCACGGAGTCACCGTCGCGGCTCTCGTGCTGGGACTTGTGGTCACCGGTGTGAGGGTCCGCTACTGAGTACGCGAAGTTGTATTTGGGGTGAGCCTGGACAAGTAAGACAGTACGAGTAAGAGAAGGCGATGTATTTAACGCACAAAGTTAATAAAAAGGATATTAGTTGTTAACTTACGTATTCGTCGTGTCCGCCGTAGTGACCAGCAGGGGCGTATGCAGCGTAGGCATGAGGAGTAGCGTAGTGGCCCTCATCGTGGCGGATGATGCTTTGGGAAGAGGTGGCGTGTCCGTATCCATGGAGAAAACCGGCGTTAGCCACCGCGAGCATGGCACCAAAAGCTACGATCTGGAAAATTATAATACATATTTTTTTTAATTACAAACTCCTTCGAGTATCAGTTTATTTTGCAATTAAGGTACATATTTTTTTTCAATTTGCTTTGACAAATAATAATTATTAATTTGTATCAATATGCAATGTTTCTTACTTTGCTGAACATTTTGAGTGATTGGTTGAACAATTGAAAATTAATTGACGACAACGAAGCGGTGCAATGGTTTTATAGAACGCGATCGCGAGTGCAGGTGGGGTGGAGAAAAGCGCGTACGGTTTGATTTTGTAACTCGGACATAAACTTTAAGGTCAATTCAAAAATAATTATTAAGTAATTAATTAAAATGCTGGCAACAATGATTTATTTTATAAGTTTTTGGTTCTATGATTCCTTGTATATTCAGTATTTTTTTCGTAATGGAATAAACATTTATTTTAAATTTCACAATATTATACATATTTACGGTTCACAACTTAAAAAGTAAATATTTTAAATATACCAAGAAAGTTGGCAGCATTTCTTAGTTGAATCTCTGTCTATTCTCTGGGCGAAAACATGCATCAGCCCTCTTGTCGCCAGTGGAGGAATGAGACGAGGACTTCAATCTTCTTGTTCGTAATTATAGTTGAACATTTTTTTAAATCTTGTAAGCTTCTACTTTGTAGACATTAATTTTACAAAAAACATGCTAATTTTAAAGTGTTAATTCGTGTATTTTTAGTTCTAGTATGAAGCTTCCGTACAGTAAGTTACTTGTTTTATCGGGTAGTCGAGGTACATTTAGGTATAGCATATTCCATTTTGAAAAAAATTAGAAGAATGTCAAAAAACTAATATTGCTTTAAACATGCAATAAAAGCCGCAGCCATTGATAGGTGAATTGTTTGTAAAAATCCAACCTTTTGGGAAATTTTACGAAAATATAAACAAAATTAATAAAAATTGTAAAGAATATTTTGACAACCTTTAACTGAGGTAGGGCACAGCAGGAAATTTCCTGCTCAAAATATGGAGCAGCCCGACTGAGTACCTCGACCTTACAGAAGACCACAGCTAAATAATACTGTTTTCAAGCAGTATTGTGTTCCTGTTGGTGAGTAAGGTGACCAGAGCTCCTGGGGGGGATTGGGGATAGGGTCGGCAACGCGCTTGCGACACTTCTGGTGTTGCAGGCGTCTATAGGCTACGGTAGTCACTTACCATCAGGTGAGCCGTACGCTTGTTTGTCGACTTAGTAACATAAAAAAAAAAAAAACCTCTTTCTTGAAAAGGCATTTGATATAAAACGATCCAGTGTCAGCCTCCTCGTATACCATGGTTTGCTAACACGAATATGAAACGGAGCAGGCTAGATTTGGTGTCCAAGTTAGGCCTGAATTTATTGGAAGTCGGCTTGTTAATATAACTTGTTCCATAACTATACTAGGATTTGTATTTAGTAGTATTAAGTAATAATTTATTTTACGTAAAAATTCTAAAATTGTTAGTATTATATAGATAAGTTTAGTATAGAACTGTCATCTACATTATGTATAAAAGTCCATAAATAAAGATTTAAAAAAAAACAGTTACTTCTTTACTCAAAATAAAAGCCGTATCCGCTTTTTCTGTATATAGTGGTTTTAAGATACTTCTATCCTCCTTTTTATATTCTGTAAATGAATCGGAAGTTCAACTTCTGTGTTAACTATAACCAATAATAAATACCTACTTTATAATTATAGTAGTTAGTTGAATGTTACATAATTTAATGAACCAAAATTTTTGAAAAATAATAGGTATTTAAAAATATGAAATAGAAAAAAGTATATTTTTTATTTTTATAAATTTTATTTCTTTAACATTTGAAAGAATAATCGTAATCGGATAATTTCATTAAAGTTTCGCATGTCACAAGTATAAATTTAATAAAACCTACAATCATTTTACTCAAATTAGTATACAAGCTTTATATTGAAATAAGACATATTTTACGGATGCGCCGTATAATTATTGCCAGCAGGTATAGAGTAAGCAGTGTTGCCAACTTTATTTTTACCAACCCACCAAATGAGGACGTGTAGACCACCAGAAACCACTAAAACTTAGCGGCCTCTCAAACCACCAGAATTCCACTAGAAAACCCAAAGACAACGGCTACCTACCAATAATGCTACCTATCTAAATATAATTTGAAAATAAAACAACAACAACGTAATTATTATCTTGAAATAAAATAATTATATAGGTATGTTGCGTACTACAGGAAACAATTAATGTACTTGTACAGAAAAAAAAGGATACAGTTAGGTTACATAACTACCTAACTAAAGAAGATCGTATTCTGAGGAATCAACTTCATCTGCACTTTGCATATAGTAAAATTCTTACTGTTAATTTCTTGAACTACAGCATTGGGCATTCACTTCATCACTTCAGCCTATTGCAGTCCACTGCTGGAAATAGGTCTCGCCAAGTTCGCGCCAGACATCCCGGTTTTCCGCAATCCTTATCCAGCCTACACTGGCAATCTTACGTAGATGACGCGGTCTCCACTCCAGGACACGTCTGCTCCAACGGCCATCGGTCCTGTGACACAAGTGACCAGCCCACTGCCACTTCAACTTGCAAATTCTGTGGGCTATGTCGGTTACTTTCGTTCTCTCGCGGGCGGATAGCATCATTTCTAATTCTATCTTTGAGAGAAACCCCAAGCATAGCCCGTTCCATTGCACGTTGAGCGACTTTAAGTGTCAGTGTCCACGTCTCGGCGCCATATGTTAACACAGGCAGGACGCATTGATCGTAGACTTTTGTCTTTAAGCGTTGCGGAATCTTCGAAGTGAAGAGTTGGCGAAGCCCGCCAAAAGCCATCCAGCCCAACCGGATCCTCCTATTGGCCTCCTTCTCGAAGTTGTTGCGGCCTAGTTGGATTGTATTGCCTAGGTAAACATAATCCTGAACAACTTCGAGAAGGGTACCATCGACTGATAACGGTCTCGGTATGACTTGGTTGACGTTTTGTCCAAGTTCATACCGAGACCGACTCGTCGGGAGGACTCGTTTAGGCCGGACTGCATCTGGCCTAGCTCATCCAACGTCTCTCGTATCCACGATATCGTCGGCGAAACGAAGGTGAGAGATGTATTCGCCGTTGACGTTGATGCCTCGTCCCCCCAATCCAAATTCTTGAGTATTATATAATTATTTATTGCAGCATTTCCTTTCGCGTCTAATCAAATTTCATTCGGTTTCTCTGTTTCGTCTTGACCACGTTCATAATACTAAATAATCGCTCTACATTTGCGTTAGAGTGCAGTAAAACTAATAGAGATATCGCAAATGTGACTAAATCTTTAAGTATGTTTAAAAAAAACCTAGAAAAATGCTAGATCATTTTTAGTGGTAAGCTCCGAAGCTTACCACTAACTGTAACAAACCTAAACCACTAAAAAATCCACTAGCCACTAAAACCAATTTTTTCCCGCCAAGAGGGGCGTCCAAACCACCACATCTAGTGGAAAATCCACTAAGTTGGCAACACTGAGAGTAAGAGACAAGCAAGCGTCCATAGAGTACGGTAAGGCCCTCCCTTCTTCTTCTCTCTTCCTTCAAAGGTAGGGCACAAAAGGAAATTTCCTGCTCAAAATATGGAGCAGCCCGATTGGGGTAGTACCTCGACCTTACAGAAGACCACAGCTAAATGATACTGTTTTCAAGCAGTATTGTGTTCCTGTTGGTGAGTAAGGTGACCAGAGCTGCTGGGGGGATTGGGGATAGGGTCGGCAACGCGCTTGCGATGCTTCTGGTGTTGCAGGCGTCTATAGGCTACGGTAGTCACTTACCATCAGGTGAGGCGTACGCTTGTTTGTCGACTTAGTAACATAAAAAAAGTAACATAAAAATCCCTACCAAGTTGTAAAAAAGTGAATAAAAAAGGATCCTATTAAAAAAACATTAAATATATGAGAATTTGAAAGAAAGTCATAGGTATTATATCCTACAATTTATGGTCCGTTAGTTAAACAATGATTTAGTAGGTGAGGAGTGAAAAAAATTCAGATAAAAAAATGTATTTTCCTCCCGTAGGATCCTCCGCTACTAAAAATAGTAATAGTGCGGTCATAATACCGACAGCATTTTTCGTTAACAGATATTTTTTAAATCTACGTTTCTTTGACCTTTGGTAATGGAATTTGAATGAAATTGTGCTTGTTATGTTCTGGTGGTTCTGTCAAAATGAAAATTAGAAATTAATGGACAAGCTGGTCAATAAAATGTTAAGGGCCCCGTAGAGGCGTAGACGATCAAATATTTGATCAAACTTCATATTAAATTTGTGTTTGACAAACGTGTTTGTCAAATTATTTGATCGTGGGCTGCGGGTTTTTTTAATATGTTTGTTATATGAAACATGAAGTTTGATCAAACATGTTTGACAAACAAGTTTGATCGTTTACGGGGCCCATTACATAGGTACCTACTTAGAATAAACAATGAAAGGAAAGCAATAATACAATAAAGGTTGTTGTACTATAATTACTGAAATTACATATTGCACTAAAAATAAAAATAAATGCTTTCGTCAATTCTATAATCTAACGTTTTTAAACAACGATAAAGTTCAACAATAAAATTACTTCAACGACAATGCATCTATGTATATTAAAGTTGTTCACGTTGAATTTAACAAAAAAGTTACGTTATGTATGTTCATTTCGCAGAGTTATAAAATAAATAAATTTCTATAATAAAAGTAGCCTAAGTTACTCCTTATTACATCAGCTATCTGCCAGTGAAAGTCCCGTCAAAATTGGTCAAGCCGTTTTAGAGATTAGCCGGAACAAACAGACAGACAGACAAAAATTTTAAAAAAATGTTATTTTGGTAGGTATATGTACCGACTACCGTGTATATGTACATCATTTTATGCATTTAGTAAAATGCGGTTATTTTAATATTCAAACAGAAACTTCAATTTTATTTATTTGTATAGATGAAATGTTAAAAACAGACAACAATTAATTATTATTCATTCACCCTTTATTTACACATTCATATTTACAAAAATATAAATAACAACCAGTTTTTAATACTTTTCTACAGATATATGTGGTACTCTATAACATTATACTAAATTTAGGAATCAGTAATGGTGATGGTGGTAGGCGTGGACAGGGGCAACGTGAACGGAGGGAGCAGAGTTGTGTACGACGGCGTTAAAACTGAAACAAAAATTTTATTAGAGCGACATTGAAATGGTTGAAACAATACACTACATTATTAAAATATAAAAATTCTTACCCGTTGTGGTCATCAGCGGAGTATTCAACCTTACGTACGGAACCGTCGGGCTGCACCAGGGAGTAAGAGCCGTGCACCGAGTCGCCGTCGCGGCTCTCGTGCTGGGACTTGTGGTCGCCGGTGTGAGGGTCCGCTACTGAGTACGCGAAGTTGTATTTGGGGTAAGCCTGGACAAGTAAGTAATATAAGAAAAAATGTATTCAACGCACGCTGTTTACATAACTGTTTTCTTTTAGTTATCGACATACATATTCATCGTGTACGTTGTAGTGGGCGGCGGGAGCATAAGCAGCGTAGGCAATAGGGGCGGCGTAGTGGCCCTCGTCGTGGCGGATGATGCTTTGGGAAGAGGTAGCGGGTGCGTATCCATGTAGGAAACCGGCGTTAGCTGCCGCGAGCATGGCACCAAAAGCTACGATCTGTAAAAAAAAAATGTATTACATTTATTTGATAATCACTGTTGATAACTTAGAAACTCGTTGGATTCCATGATTTAAAATTTAGGACAATGAAAAAGATTTTCTGTATTATTTTAAAATTGTTGGGATAAAAATATTTTTGACTTGATTTTTTTTTTTGTATAATAACATACTTTACTGAACATTTTGTGTGTTTGGTTGAACAATTTGAAATTGATTGATGTCAACGATCTAGTGCAATGGTTTTATAGAACGCAACTGCGACTGTCTGGTACTTGTAGTGGGGTAGAGAAATGTGCGCGCCTTGACTCTGTACCTCTGACATAAACATCAAGGTCAAACCAACACTAATGTTGAATCATATTGATCATAATGTCGGCAGCAGTAATGCTTTAGATTTAGATTTAGTTATTTTTTTTGTTGTTGGCGGTAGATCTATTGTTGCAATGATTTCTTAAATTAAGCGTTAAATATATTTCCTTGTCTTGTCAGAATGCCTTTGAATATATTTATTATATGTACAACGAATGTTATAATATAATTACTTAGATAATCTATCTATACATATAAATAAAGTGACCTGTCTGTCTGTGATTTCAATGTACCTGTGTTTTATCAAATGCATTTAGTTAGTTACACGTTACTAAAACAAATAAATGATTTTAAAATAATTTTTGTCTCTATTTTTGTCTTTCTGTTTGTCTGAAAATCTTATAATCTTTAGCTGAACCGATTTTAATGGATTTTTACTAGAAGATAGAGGAGATTGTGGAGCAACGTAAAGGCTACTTTTTATTTCGGAATTCCCGCGAAATCGGAATTTACGCGGGAAAAAACTTATTTAGCGATATGAAATAACCAAATGTTTTCTTTTAAATACGACAATTTTGCTAGCACATACCTATACTAAAAGGAACGATATGACATCAATGCTGATATTGTAAAGATAATTTTTTATTAGTTTGTTTAAATGCGCTAATCTCATTAACTACTGGTTCGAATTGAAAAATTGTTTTTATTTTGGATAGCCCATTTACCGAGGAAGGCCTGTTTTTCATAAAATTAACACGGGTGAAACCGCGGGGCATAGCTAGGTTATAATATTTTTTGGACGACAAGTAATAGTCTAAAAAAAGATAAAGGATATGTATTATTTATGAATTGCTTTGACGAGCATTCCTTTGTAATTTAGTTGATTTGAATTGTTAATTACCGTTGTATATTTTGGCTTAGTAGGTCAGGTTTAATAGAAAGGTCTCGATGTCTTTATAATCTTTGTTTACGAGAGAAGTAATTGGTACAAATATTTTTGATTTTATCACCACAAGGTCGATCGCTTTTATTGTTAAAACTCAATACTTTGAACTAGTACGTGTATTAAAATGTTTAATATTTTTTAATATTATTATAAAGATAATTCATTAAAATTACACAAATATATTAATAATCCATGCTGTTTGCTGTGACTCGTGTTTGTAGGGGCTAATCTTCGAAACTACTGGCCTACTGATTCAACTTTAATGAAGTTTTGCTTAGATATGTAACTTTGTTCAAGTTATAATATACATAGATATATTTTATTTCGATATTTATAATCGTTACAATCACGTCGATCACGAAGTTCGTCAGGTAAGCTACTAGCTCATGACAAACAAGACTCGGGTCCTATCTGACCATAACCCTGACGAAGTGCCTCAGTACGGGCGCGCCCAGATCCTCAGCCACTATTTTCAGAATGATATTGTGACTCCCTCTCACCCTCCTGACCAGTGACGCGACCTTTTTTCTAATGACGGCGTGAAAGCCGCCCGTATGAGCAAACCTACGAGCCAGCATATTGCCACGAACTGCCAGAGCCCTTCGCTCTCTTTCTATGTCCACATCGTCCTTAAAGTCGTCGGCAAGATAATGACCAAGATATTTAAACTGGTAGACTTGGTTGATGTTCATGCCATTAAGAGTAATGGGTGGAATAGTTTCAGGAGTTTTGCCGGCGGCCTTAAAGACCATGTATTCACTCTTCTTAACATTATAAGCCAGTCCATGTTTCATCGCATAGGACTCACAAAAACTAAGCATTTCTCTTAAGCCACGCACTGTCGGTTTTAATGAAGATAAAAAATAAATAAAAATATAAAACATAGTAAAACAAGTTTGTCCATTATATTCTAAATATATGTTTGTTTATTTTTGTCATATTAAAAATCAAAAAGCAATGCTTTCTAATGTTTACGCGAATTTCACTAATTATAATGAAACAATTTTTTCGGATTTTATCGCGGTTTATTAAGTTTTTTAGATGCCCGACGTTTCGGATACTTTACAGAAACCATGGTCATGGGAGGACTGACTATGGTTGCTGTAAAATATAGTTTTATATTTGTGCTTGTTCTCAAAAGGTTTGTTTGTGAAGGTATATTATGTCGTGACTAAAATGCAATGATTGTGTTCTAATTTATATTTTAATATTAATTAACTGTATATAACGGATATGTTAATATTCGATGTTGCCAGAATTAAGATAGGCAGAGATGGCGACTGTAGATAAAACACTAAAGTAGATACTTATCAGTACAATTAACATCCTATTTTTAATTTTTCTTGCACCTTGGTACGAAGCCACTTACGAAATTTCTATCGTAAACACACACACATTTTATATACTTAATAGAAATTGGACTCTTAACCAAGAGAATTTCTGTAAAAATAAAATTAACTTGAATACATTTTTAAAGTCTTTGAAATCGACTTTATTACTCGTATCTTTCTTATATAATATTAAAGCTGCGACTAGTCTTAAAACCAGGTACCTACTGTAAAATTTGAAATGATTGTTTCATTCTATGCTCTATTAGCAACCCAAGTATGTATAAATAAATAGATGTAATTTTTTCGTAAAATTGTGTTTTGTATACATTGTTCTTTTTTTGTTTCCATTTTCTTTGGTTATATGTATAATTTTTTAGTTCAAGGGTAATCAAATCCAACTCAATTGAGTAAGATTTTGCTTTTCTTTTTGCATTGCTAGTGTGGGCTGTCGTGGACGTTGTAGTATATTATAATAATATCAAAATTCTGGGATTTATACAAAATGGGGCATAAGTAAATAGTGATGCAAGTAAAGCTACACACTATTAAGTTTTTAATATAATTACAATTTGCAGATTGAGATTAGATACTAACAATAAGATGACAATGTAATATTTTGAAGCATAGTAGGTAATAATTTTGAGATTAACGACCATGGAAATAAAATTTTTAATACAATTATTGCAAGAAAAATGTTACGCGAGCAAAATTTTCACAAAATTTGTACGAACGATGTTTATGTTTCACGCCTTGAGATTTATGATGTAGATGGTGTAATATTAGAGCATTCCATTTACCTTGTTTTATAAATTTAAATTCAAGTTTTGTAACAGTCAAAAGCGATGTGAAAGTGAACTGTCATACTGATAACATTACAAACGTAATAAACATTTTCCGAACCTATATTATTGTGTTATACGTTTTGATTTTATTGTATTTTTGTTAAATAGCCTTATTGTTATAAGTCTAGCTTTAGCAATATTTTTATTTATTTTTAATATTGACAAAGGTATTTAAGAAACAAATCAAATTAAATAGGTGATAATTCAATCGTTTAATTTCAGTAAACACTAAGTGTAGTTGTTATAATGAATGACAGCGTATAAGATAGCGAATAAAAGAAAAATTAAATTGACTTGATTATTTTATTCTCTCTTCTTGATTATATGTATATCCTTCAAAATTTATATTCATATAACTACTTGACAATAACATAAACAATGTTCTCATGCACTTGCACAAGTAGTTTATTATGGATCAATTTCGTGGTACAGTTATATTACAATTCGGATTACATTACTTGGTTAGTTTGGTTTTAGTTTGACAATATTTCTGAGAATAAAGGTATGTCATCATAGGTTTTAATTAACATGGACTCCTCGAAGATGGAATGACAACATAGGTTAAAGGGGATATTACACTTTTCTGAAGTTTAGATTGAAGGCAATTGATTATGTCATTGTAAGTGATGATACCGTTTGGTACTTTGCCGCTAGTCATGGAAGGTTGTGAATCTGGAAGTGGCTTTCCATCGGGTTGAACTCCTTTTTGGTCGCTAACATTTTCTACATTATCTTCTTCTTTCTTTTTGCTTTCCGCGTTTTCTGCTTCTGTGCGATTGTTTTCAAGACTTTCTTCGGAGTTATCTTGATTTTGGGTCAGATGTTCGTTCTTAACATCAGCGCAAGGAGGTGGTGGTTTTTTTACTTCGGTGTTGACTTCTGGCGCATCTTGTTTAGGCTGTTCTTGTTCCGGCGATACGTTTCTGACTACGGCATTGAATCTGCAAAAAAAGTAGTAAGTATAAAATCAAACACTGTGTAACTGAATCACACTTGTTTTAATGTATGTCAATCGTTCACGTGTCACGAACTCATCTAACTGATTAAATGTAAACTTAAATTTTAGATAGAACGAAAAAAAAACAGGTCATTTGGATTTATTCCCATTTATGTACGTGATACCCTTTTAAGTCATCCGCGGTGTAAACAACTACTCGACGAAATCCATCCGGTTGAATGAATGAATACTGTCCTTGTACTACTGACCCATCACTGCGTTCGCTTTGAGTCTTCTTATCCCCGGTTTGGTCATCGTAAACAGCATATGCGTATTGGTAACCTCTGGCTTCCTGTAATATATATTATATTAGTCTAATATATCTAATATTCACGTGAGAATAAAATCTTTACTATTTATTGTAGTTTTAATACATAGTTTTTGAAACAATTCTTATGAAATTATAATTGATACTTACATCGTTATTTGCTAATAAAACAGGTACATTTGGTAACGCAGATCTATACTCGTAAATTTTTGCATTAGCTGCGGGTGGTATAGGAGCAGAGAGTGGATTATTAGAAATAAAACACGGTGACACGCATGGGGAAATTGCAGGTAAAGGTATAACTTGATCCAAAGGTGCTGCAGATAACTGAGCTAATTGAGGGCTTAAGGCCACTGAAGATGGATTATAATTGACATACTCCACAGGACCTCTTTGCACAAGTACGTTAGAAAATGCGGTCGCAGATATGCCTTCAATCCAGCTGAAGGCTAGAGACAACACCACCAGCGCACACTAAAACAAACGCTAACGTTAAAAAAGAATTCACAAACACGATATTACTTAAGAACAGAACTTACTTTAGAACTCATCTTTCTAGTAGATTTGCGAAAGACAACTGATTTATTTCAGGAGTAAGTTCCCCTTATAAGAGGTGTTTGGTTTGTCTAAATATATGCCATTTGGTAACACCGAAACAAAGCACCAATGTCGCAGAAAAATTGAATAGCGGTTAACAATTAATATGTTAATATATATTTAACACTAATTATTGTTTCCTAAATCTGTATTCAGAACATGTTGTTAACAAAAGACAAGGAATCAAGTGTGAAAATTGGTTTTGTTTAAATCTTCGGCCAGCTTATTACTTACTAGACATCCTTCACGGTTTTACCCGCGTTGATATTTAGGATTCCGCTATAAGAATTATAACATATTGTTTGTTTTACTTCTGGTTAATCTAGCTTTACAGTGTTATATTAAAAAGTCTAAGCAGTATATAAGTTTATTATAAAAATATATTTATTATTTCTTGTTTTTAGTAGCATAAGCCTTAAAAAGTACACAGTTAAATAATATAGCTCTCAAATGTTGTGTCCCTGTCGTGCGTAACCTTGTGAAAATAATTTTCTGGAAAACTCTTCATAAGACTTTTCATAAAAAGACTTTTTTAGAAGAATAAGTCTTTGAAACTCTCTAAAACTCTGAAAAAGTAAACTATTCTCTATAATTTTAAAGTCAGAAATTTCAAAGATTTATTCCGTCAGGGTAAAGTGGACAGAGGTCCTGTGGAGGGTCGGGGATGGCCGGCATCGTGCTTACGATACTTCGCAGCTTCTGGTGTGTGGGCGTCTATAGGCTATGGTAACAACTTACCATCTTACCATCTTGTGGGTCTTATGCTTGTTTACGGACCTAGTCGTATAAAAAGGAATAAATAACACACACACACACACACACACACACACACACACACACACACACACATATATATATGTCAGCGGATCAGAAGTAGGTAGGACAGGACGGAGGGCCGAACTAGTTTATAAGCACTGTAATTTAACACAAGATAGTAGAAGAGACTAACTATTTAGTATTCAATGGACTCACCGAGCGGGTATCGTGTCTATCGCGTGGTAGAGTGACAACTCAGAGTCAGTGCCCGGGACTTGTGACCCGAGTGTAGGCTTCGGGCAGCGCTGCCTTACAATGCGCATTGGCACTCGCCTCCACTGCTCGAGTTGCCCAATCAGTAACAATTAATTCGTGTACACAAACTAACCCTTACAAGAGTTGAGGTTAAGCTACTAGCAGGATACACAAGTGCACCGCGTCACGCCAGAGCCAAGACTGCCTTAGCTGCGGTTGCATCGGTCTTTTAGCACGAAGGAATGACTCGAATAATAGAATGAGTGAGGGTAGATGAATAATAATAACAACTCAGTTACCGACTTTAATAATTATCTGTATTGATTCTCCGACACGGCCATCCTGCTAGCACACGCCCTCGTGTGAATGTAACAAGACGATCAAATTTGAAGCTTCTTTAAAATCTCGGCCTACCTGACCTTAACGTGAAATTACATTCTTTGCTTCATCAGTTAACTTATCTCAAATAAACTACCAATCTATCATATTAGTTCACAGACGAAAGGTTCCTGTAACCGTCTTTTTAAAAAAAAAATAAAGTTCTATTATTGACACATTAAGATCACATACAACGCTCAACAAACGACAACTACTATTGCCACCCCTATCGTTATCACCCCATGTGATACGACCAATGCATATCGTCATCAACTCGTATTATACGACCAACACATATCGTCATCAAACCAATTATAACTAATCACTATACACAAATACCACAGCCATGTACCATCGACGTCATCACAACAAAAACTATACACGTACTCTACTTCTACGATAAGTTACAACCAAGTTTACAGAAATCTACGAGTAAATACCTCTAACACCACGGCTCTCTAGCCGAAGAGCAATCACATTGCTCCCTCACATCTCAGTACGCATATCCATCGAATGGATAGCCCGTGTCAGTCACCCCTGCGACTACACGTACGGTGTCAGACACCACGGCCCTCTAGCCGAACAGCAATCACATTGCTCTCTCACATTTCAGTACGCATATCCATCGAATGGACAGCCCGTGTCAGTCACCCCTGCAACTACACGTACGGTATCAGACACCACGGCCCTCTAGCCGAACAGCAATACGATACGGTCTCAACAGACCACGACCTCCGCCAGTAAGGTTAACTTTGCACACCGCTTACCCACGGACTACTTGGGTTGCCCCAAGAGACACCGATTTCTACCGGGCTGCGACTACGATAACTACTGGTACGGTCGAACACAATACGGTCGATAGAGTCATTCACTCGAGTCTACTTAAACTTGAACATCATCATTATTAACAAGATCATAATTACTCCAATTTCGTCTGGTACATGACGTGCTGGCATTTTATTTGAAGTTATTAAACAACAACTAACTGCCTATTCCCTAACAAACCCGCCAACAGACGATAAAAAAAAAACGATGACCGACCTTTCAGAAACCCAGCATTAACTATTCGGAAGAAGGCGCCTCTAACTTTACGCTCCCTCGGCACTTCAACAAACAACAATAGTTAAAATATCGTGTAAGATAGTAGAAACAAACTCAAAAATATCCGTTACAGAGGGTAATCGGAAAAACTCAAGTTAAGACGATATTAACACTTTATCACAAACAAGTGGGTAACCACAAAAATTTAACTTAACGCAAATATAACTGTCAAGAGTCATGTATCAACGTCAATTAAACTTTCAATAACTAAACTCATTTTCTACAACACTAACAACTATGTAAGCCACCCTTCCAACCAGCAATTACAATTGCTCCACAATCCACGTGTATCCCTCTTTGATCACACATTCGTCACAGTTTATCATCCTCTTGATGACTACACACTACGGTCTTAAGAGCGCTAACATCAGTTTTCTGTCACATCACTAAGACTTTCACCATTATGATTGTCATCTACATTAAACTCAATTGGTACATGACCTTCTGGCATCTCCTTTAATCGAATTTGTAAGCAAAAAACAAAATACCGCTCGACTATCCTGACAAAAATTTATCCAACAACTTAATATCTGGTTCGTATGTCACTGTGATGCTCACGACTATGCAACTACCGCGACGGCTCGCACTACAATTACGCTTACGATCCGACATTGTAACTAAATCGAAACAGAATCGCAAAATCTATTAGCAAAATTTAATCACTTCACAACTACCTACGTATCACAATAAAACTAAATTCAACAACTAACCGGTAAATCGAATTACGTAATCGAACACTGAACAAAAACCACTTGTACACCGATAACAATACAAAGAACGACCGAAAATAACTAAAATACCTGGGTACATCGATATTTTCATCACCAAATTTTGTAACTACCTTGCACACTTGCTAAAAATAGAACTTAAACAAAGAAATCTACGCTCGCGTCATTGAATATTTTTTTTTTAACTTTGAACTTATTCTATTCCTCAGACATATCAAGTAAAAGTTTATGAAGAGACAGGTTACTATTACTACTAAATCGGTTTAAATGATGACGACTCAACTTGCGCTTCGATCTACCGCACGATAATTCAACGGGACTACGCGAACGCGATTCTCGTGGCATCGTGAAATAAATTACTCACTCTTAGTGGGCACGAGAACAGTATCCCACTTCTGATGTCAGCGAGATCAGAAGTAGGTAGGACAGGACGGAGGGCCGAACTAGTTTATAAGCACTGTAATTTAACACAAGATAGTAGAAGAGACTAACTATTTAGTATTCAATGGACTCACCGAGCGGGTATCGTGTCTATCGCGTGGTAGAGTGACAACTCAGAGTCAGTGCCCGGGACTTGTGACCCGAGTGTAGGCTTCGGGCAGCGCTGCCTTACAATGCGCATTGGCACTCGCCTCCACTGCTCGAGTTGCCCAATCAGTAACAATTAATTCGTGTACACAAACTAACCCTTACAAGAGTTGAGGTTAAGCTACTAGCAGGATACACAAGTGCACCGCGTCACGCCAGAGCCAAGACTGCCTTAGCTGCGGTTGCATCGGTCTTTTAGCACGAAGGAATGACTCGAATAATAGAATGAGTGAGGGTAGATGAATAATAATAACAACTCAGTTACCGACTTTAATAATTATCTGTATTGATTCTCCGACATATATATATATATATATATACTTCATTGGATTTCGTAGCGCTATTTTCTTATTATTTTGAAGTCACAACAATGTAGTTTAGTCTTCAATCTAACCTATGCATTGCAACCTTTTAAACTATTTGAAAAAATAACTACTTATTACAACAATAATTTAAATAAAGGAAATGATTTATATTTATTGTATTATGAAGTTACCTACCTATTAATCAGTAATGTTAAATGCTATTGTTTTGAATGAATTATTGTTTCATTTTTGTTGGTAATTTTAAAAATACACTTTTAATACAAATTAATTGTTTCTGAAAAAAACACTTCGTGGTTTGCGAACTTCTATGCGTAGAAGTAAATCATATAATATTATCAGGCGTTTGAAGTAACATTTTAAAACTACAACAATTTATTTGTTTGTGTACCTATTCGTTGTTGTATACTTACCAAACTGTTTAATTATTTTTTTCATCGATTATACAATTACAAAATCATTAGGGGAGGTAGGGGAGCATTGGGCAGTCGGGAGGTTTGGGCACTCCCTCATTCCTCAAAATCTATTCTAGATATTTTTTGTTTTCTACCACAGCACTATAGTTTAATAACTGGCAACACCGTTTATCAAAAGTATCAGCTGTCATTTCACTTGGTTGTCAAGTTACATGCGCTTAACGGTTTGTTGCGTACAGAATTAAATATTGTGATTGTGATTTGAAGAAACATAACAAAGAAATCTGCAAGAAAGTGTAAGTATCTGTGTTTATTTCTTCTATTGTGTTTAATGAAGATTATATTTACCTGTCAATTAGCATTCAAAATTTGATAAAAATAAAATTATTCAAATCTATTTGAAAAGTGAGGTTATGGGGAGCATTGGGCACGCAGGTAGGAGGGAGGTTTGGCCATACCCAATGCTCCCTCTGTTTTTAGTGTATTTTGGTGTAATACTTTTGTGCTTTTTTGATATGCCTCTTGGATTGAATATGGTTAATCATTTATTTTCAGGACAATGCCGTTTTCGTTTAAAAAGAAAAATAAGCGACGTGAAATCCCTAAAGATGTTATTTTGCGCGCATTGGAAGAGATTTCTACAGGAGGAAAAATTAAAACTACTGCGATGAAATATGATATACCCAGGTCTAACCTTCAAAGATACAGACACAGAGTCTTGAAAGATATTTCTTCTAAAGTTATATCATCTCAAATAATCACGAAAGATGAAGAAGAAAAAAATTTCAGAATATCTTGTAACATCATTTAAACTAAACTATGGACTGTCAAAAATGAAGGCACGCGAATTGGTTTATGAATACGCAACTGCCATTGAAAAAAATACCAGATAACTGGACAAAAAAGAAACTTGCATCCAAAGATTGGATAAGGGCATTTTTTTAAAGACAACCTCAGCTTTCGATAAGGACACCAGAAGCTACCAGAAGTCACATAGTTTAATTTTTCTAAAGTCTATGATAAGAAAAAATGTTTGTATTACAATTTTTTATAGCAATGTTATATAATTCTTAAGCATAGTAGTATAGTAAAGCAATATCGTGCATATTAAATACAGTGCCCAAACCTCCCTACAGGGGTGCCCAAACCTCCCTCCCACCGGGAGGTTTGGGCACTTTGGACATGTGTTCGAAGATCTTTTGTAACTCTGAGACTAATTATAATACAAAAACTTTTCTTAGCAATAATTACTGCCAAATATGTGTGCTCTTTATATTTGGAATAAAATTTTGATTATGATAAAAAATACCAGTTTTATTACCATTTATGTAAAAAAGTGCCCAATGCTCCCCTACCTCCCCTACAGCTTACATTAATGCGATACTAGTAACAATATTCTTTCACTTTATTTAAGAATAATCTTAAATTGACATCAGAGTAAATAACGTGATTTTCGGCAGGCTATAAAAAAAAGATTAAAATTGCAACAAAAAGAAGAAATGCACCAGAATCGGCCTTATAATTTCTACAATGTTTAAACGAAAGATTTGTTTTGTAAGTAGACCGTCATAGAAAAAGGTTGTGCATAGCTTAATACCGTAATTCTAAAAGTTTGACACAAAGTGAAATATATGAAGAAAGTATAAAGCCAAACTGCAACATATTAAAAAAGATTATTGATACTCTTTCAGATCTGTGTTATATGTATATTTTCTTCAATTCTGAGACTATTATTTATTTATTTTATGCTTTATTGTACACCACAAATATAAACAAACAAAGCTTACAGATAAGTACTAACAGTGAAGTACAATGGGCGGACTTATGGCTAATTAGCCATTTCTTCCAGACAACCCAGATATAAACTATTCCTCATAAGATTCAAGCAAAAAAACAAACAGACATCACAAACGCAGTAGATGCTTCTTTTTAGGATCCTTTTATTATCTCTAATATTTCATTAGCTTAAATAGTAATTTTGTGATATTCAATACTTAAATAACACTTTTACAGTATTGTGATATGTATCATAAATTCCACTGTTGTAACTCCACTGTTCTACTGTTTGTAAAGACCTCTAATTTTATACAAAATTCATATTAAGAATTTATAAAACAATATTTTTACTTAGGTCGAAATAATTTTATGAAATCCTGTATTTACATCGCCATTTAATATCGCCAAACAAAACGCTACGACTCATAAAAGTGGAAGAGTAAGGTCATTACTAGTTCTTTTGATAGAGCAACTTCGCTTATGTAAGAATTTGCTTAAAATATTAATAAGGCATTTGGTTATTATTATTATTATTATTATTAAAAAAGTTTGTCAGATTTATTCCCAGTGCCGGTAGGGTAGGGTGAGTGGGGCGACCGCCCAGGGCGCTGGACAATAAAGGGCACCACAGTCTATCTGATTTTTTGACCCCATAATTTTTTTTTAAATAAAAGATTACAAGTTACAAGTAGAAATGTATCTCAATGTATGAATTGTAGTTGTGGATATTATTGACAAGTTGTGCCACGCGGTCTCAACCGCGTAATTTCCGATCCCGTGGGAATGTGGGGATAAAAAGTAGCCTATGTGTTATTCTAGATCTCCAGCTATCTACGTACCGAGTTTCATTAAAATCGATTCTGTAGTTTTTCCTTGAAACAGGAACAAACATCCATACATACAAACTTTCACGTTTATAATATTAGTAGGACTATACCTACCTGTAACGGATGCTAGTTGGGTGAAGATTTCTTCTAAGCTTAAGCTTGTAACGATCTACTACTCTATGGCATGGTAACCATTCACCATATTATTCATCCTGGTCACGGCACCATTTTTGTAACGATCTACTACTATGGCATGGTAACTATTGGTCACTATTCACCATATTTATGATAATCCTGGTCACGGCACCATTTTGTAACGATCTACCCTATGGTGCTCTGGTGACTAATCATCCATACTTATGACAATCCTGGTCACGTGGACCATTTTGTAACTATACTATACTATGGGGTGTGGTGAGAAAGACCCCAACATATATAAATTCATAACATGCTGGTCACGAAGAACCAAAATGTGACACTATCATGGTAGTGGCGTTACAAGCTAATATTAAGCTTAAGAGGACATTAAATGTCTTTGGCCTTATGAATGCGATCGTCTAGAATAAGGAAGGACTCTACGTTGTGTTTGATTTTTGTTTCAGAGTAACTTCAGTTCTTTTTGTGGTATGCCGAAGGAAAGACATAGTATATGTTATTAGAAGCCTTGATTTCTATATAAACTCTACAACTAACAAACATCCTACCTAGCCACTAATTTAAAATAACATTTCTGCATAATGACATTAAATTACTGAAATTAATTTAATTGAAAAGATATTTACACTTACCAGTGATATAAATACTATAGATAACTAACTTCAGGAATACTATTTAAAAAAAAGGAAGGAAAATATTAAGCTTTACTTCACCTCATAAGTAAATTAATTAAGAATTAATAAAATTTAATAAATTAGAAGCGTTAAGAATAAAAAAAAATAAAACTTATTTATTTAGAAATAACTATCACCTACTGTTTAACTAAAAGATCTGATGTCTCCTTAAGGATGTGTAAATTATAATTGCTAATATTCTTAGTGAATCTAGATAGCTAAAATAGAAATTAAGTTAAATAATTATTAATTGGTTAACATTGATTAATTGAATAGTGTCTAAGTTTCTTTTACATGTATTTTTAGATCAAACCTGATATAATAGATAGCTTCTGATATCTCTAAACAAATGAAATAAATAACAATAGATAAGTAAATGAAATAATGATTAAATACATATTATATAGCTATTAATTATCTTGAAATAATTTATTCAGTTAATAAGTTATCTCAGATAATTGTGAAAGATAAATTGTAGTGTTTGTTTGTATGTGTTATTCTGTTAGGATAGGGTTTATAGGTATTAAGGAGTTAAAAGGCCGGGTTCAGCTGAACCCGGGGGTCGCTACCACCATAACCCCTCCGACCCATCCGATCCACACCGTGCTGAAGGCTCTAAATTAAATTAGGCACAACGTTGGTGCTATTACTTCAAAAGAAGGGTAGTAGGTAGGAAATTAAGAGAACCCAATCCTCTACAGTAAGTTAGATGGAAATATATCCTGTCTAACAAATGCTTGTTTCATACCGTTGCAGTACAATCATGCAATGACTGTATTTGAGTAATCCCTTGGAATGCCATATAGACATAACCAGTGAATTACTAGAGTTGATGTAATTACCAAGCTGTAAACAGACATGGTACTAAGATGTGTTCCTCGTGAACAAAAGGAGATCGTGTCTACTGATCTTTCATTGTGTGCTTACTAGCCCATACGGGAACTTCGGTCACACAACTACTTTGAAATTCGATCACGAAACCTACTACTTTTGTCACAATAGGTTTGTATAGTGTAATATCCCATAGGAAAACCTACTGAGTTACGAGTCTATAGTCCGCTTTTGTGTCAAGCCTCGCCACCATTGTGAGATGGGTTAAACAGCGACTAGCGACTTGCGACAACGCAACCTTTCGAGTGTCCTATAAGGAAATTAAGAATAAATATAGGTATAAGACCAACATGTAAAGTGGGTGTATTGTGCAGGTTTGCCCTTGCATGAATCACAGCACTCACATGAAACAGCATTCATTAAACAGAATAGGTTGTTCAATTAAAACACTGAACTAGTAATTAAATTGTTAAACATTTGAATATATCAGGCTCTCTCAGGAACTGAATGGATTTTTCAAGGACATGGTAGTGTCGAGAGATAAATAAAACAACTAAATATAACATATTTCATTTACTCAATCAGAATCTCTGAAAGTATCTCATTTTCACTATGAAAAGAGAATGTATATTTAATAGGTTTTATAATCCATCAATGTTTGTATGTTTGTACAACGCAAGAGGGCTTGATTAAGGCTTGGCTTAAATCTCAGTAAATCCGCCTTTAGAACTTAACAGAGACCGTCCACAAAAATTAGCAATAAATTAATTGGAAAAGTGAATATGTTTCTCTATTAGTCTAAAATAGAACTTCATACCACTGTCCAAATATAAATTACTAACCTTTGTTGCAGTTCAAACAACGACCATACACTAGGTGTCTGGTGGAGTTTGTCCATATCTCTTATCAAAAGATAAGGAAACGTACGTATAGTATTTACCAAGAACATAGTTCAATTAGGCAAACACAAACGCAGAGGTTGGTAGGAAGTACACGCAACTTTCTCTACTAGATAGGCCAAGGTTAGGATCTACCTAGCATCGATGACGCGATGAACTGTGGCTTAGACGGGCCAAGCCTTATAGGGGACACCTATAATAAAACACTGGCGAATACAAACATTTATGGATTCACCTGAACATGGTTTATATAGTTCAATGAAAGTCATCGTGAAAATGTGACACTCCAGTCTACCAGATACCTCGTCTTGACACTCATTTAAGAACATAAATTCTTAGATCAATGTTCAAAACTACAAAAAATTTGTGTAATGTCAAGGTTCAGTGTACAATTACCTCATCTTTGAATGTATTCAAGAGCTAAAAGTATCCTTGAACTCATTCAAGACTACAACCACCTTGTTACCTCGTTCCAACATATATTTAAAAACTACAAGTTCTTAAATTAATGTTCAGAACTACATGAGTTTGTGTAATGTCAGAATGAAGCCAAATATACATATACATATATATACATATACATACATACATATACATTCAATAGAAGCATATTTATATGTAGAGAATATTCAATAAGATACGACAACTAATCATTAGTTTGTTTATAGGTCACATTATAGAAATATCCACTACTCTATCTACTTCCTAAGTAGTGACTTCATTAAACAACACAGTAAAATTTCATTTCATTATTCAAATACACCCTAACGAAATTCTATTTAACCCTTACTATAGCCATATCTAATATGATAGTTTTAACCAAAGATTCAATCAATTTATATATGTAATTTAAAGTTAAACGAATGTAATTTCGTTTCATTCTATCAACATCATATTGTGATCATTATTTAAACTAGATTCCATTTTATCAGTTAAACTCAATATAACCATGGTCATAAGGCTTATTTCATAATAATTTCATTCAATAATCAATTAATAATTAATAGTATCAATGTAAACCTAGATAATAATTCATTAGATATCTTTTATTAAATCTCCGCAAAAGTTATAAAAATCAGTAGAAGAAACACATCATGAATCATTTTAATTCTACATTAATTGGAGACACGCATGTTTATCACATAGTGTATCAAAATTGTGAAATTGTTTTACATGCAAATATAAAAAAAAGAATTGTGCATCGAACCAATCAGGAGCGCTTGACCAAAGGAACTGCAGACTCTACACAGGTTTCACTGAATTTACTTAGCGGATTACAATTAAAATTTTATAATAAAGAATTGCACTTAATAATAATCAGTAAAAATAAATTAAAACTATTTCGCGAACTAAACTGAAGCTACATTGCCACACTCGGCCAGCTTACGCTAATGAAATTTCTGATTCAGACCTAAAAATACCTTTAGGTATTTTATGTTTAATCTAAGTCAGAAATTCCATAGCTTCGCCAGCCAAGGGGCCGCGACGGCCGCGGAGGCCTACGTGCTCTCTTCCTCAATACTATACTTCGAATTCCCGAGTCCAAAACCGAATGCCCCGAATTCAAAATCTGAATCGTATATATCCCGTCTCGCGTCTACTACCCCTTCCCCGTCTACCATCGCGCGTCCCAAAATTCCCGGAAAAAATTCTACGCCCTGCAGTGTTACCATCTACACGGCCATTCCCATGTTACACGGAAATTTGGATATTTTCGGTGATAAACGCGGTACACAACAGTACGTTCATTGCTGTGTTTAAAAACACGGCACTCCAATGTGTAATTGTTTTTTCCTAATAATTTAATCGATAGTTTATAAGTCATTATAGTGCAACACAAAAACAAGAGCAAGAAATAAAATTATTACAAAAAAACAAGGAATAAAATTATTACTTCCTCAATAAATTGAGCTTTACTGGCTGTAAGCACTTTTATCCGATCCAAAGGAAATTGCGTAAATCAATTAAACAAAAACACAACAAAATATAAAGGGAAAAAACAAATACACATTGAATAAAGCCGAAGAAAAAAATGTTAGTTACGATAAACTTGCATGACGGCTGCGAAGAATAATGTATTATTCAACCGATTTCAAAAAAAAGAAGATATTTAACCGACCTCGAAAAAGGAGGCAGTTACTCAATTCGACCGCATAAATACATTCCTTTTTTATGTACGTTCAGGGACAACCCCGTCGCTCACGAACCGACTCCTACAATTCCTTTTTGTCCGAAAGGAGACATCCCAAGGGTGGCACCACGATAAGAAAACCAGGACATGATAACGGAATCCCAGACAAACCGAGGGGAACCCTCGAAAATCGCAGCGACGACCAGTGCGTTTGTCAACTCTTTCTCGTCCACCCACGTTGCATTACCTGTCAGTACACTCGAAGTCAGTTTTCTCGTTTGCTGCTAGCAAACAATTATTTATTGTCATTTTTAATCTTACGTGTTAATGTAAAGTAATTACACGGCAATTTTGTAGTTTTTATTCCAAAACATGGTAACTTAAAATCTTGTGATGGCAACCCAGGCGTCCTGTAACTTCAGCAAAAAAAACACTCCCACGCTTAGAACGTTTCCTTATCATCGTTTTAACGATTCTGTCAACACAACAAATTTAAGCTTGTCTCGAATATAAAATTTATCACCTAATATTTTAACACGATAGCTAAACCGTTCAGTTCCCAGCAAATAAATTTCTTTCTCAAGTACAACTTAAAGTTTGAGACCCTAATGGATTAGAACAATTTTCGTTCATTAAATTGACTGTTTTATGTTTACGTGTCAACTCACATTTCAATTTATGCGTTTGTTATCTCAAGTATAACCCAAAATTTATGGCACCAATAACTTAGAACTGAATTGTGTTTATGTGTTACGTTACAATCGCCCCTTAATTATATAATGTAGTTTATCGTAATTATTAATTAATCACAACAACGTAACCAAATAACACAATTCTGTATCACGTTACTTCTCAACTGAAAGGACACTCATGAATCTTTACATTCAGCCTCAATCAACAGCACTTAGAAGCATACTCTTCTCCCAAACAACCAACCTCTCATCAATCATAATACTAGAGTTATATTCAATGGTTAAAATCAAAATAATCAATTCCAACCAACCATTCCAGCTCCTTCACCAACTCTCACACTCACATAGATCCAATCTGATTTGAATTCCTACATCTAGGCTCAATTTTATCTTAAAACAATACACATATTGTTTTAAAATATGAAATCCGGTTCTTCAATGTTAAATATACAACTTAACAGTGCGCAGTTCATCTTATTTTAAATTTTCAGAATGAATAAATTAAAATATTTGAATACAGTTGCACAATTCATATCTAATACTAATATGAATTGGTAATATTAAGTAGCAGTACTTGGACAACTTGAACTGCAAACAGTCAAACTTTAAAGTTTGACCTATATTTTTACAATTTAATTTAAATTGAATATAACTGAAAATGTTCAGTTAATTTTGTGAAGAAATGACCGCCCTACTCCCCACCAACTATTTTTATTAAGCTAGCGCTTAATAAGTTAGGTATTGATGAAAAAAATTTATATATGACTTAATAGTCAGTTGAAAATTAAATTGTTATTTCTATTAAGCTAGAGCTTAATAAATTAAGTATTGATGAAAAAAATTTATATATGACTTAATAGTCAGTTGAAAATTAAATTGTTATTTCTATTAAGCTAGCGCTTAATAAGTTAGGTATTGATGAAAAAAATTTATATATGACTTAATAGTCAGTTGAAAATTAAATTGTTATATAGTTATGTGAGAACTTTTAAGCGCTCCAATAAAATTAGTTGAGTCATTTCCCTGACCCATCATTTCCCTAATTTTTATTTTTATTCATAACTAAACCTAATTACAATTACACTTATCTAACTTATTACTATCTATTTTAATCATCTAATTACTATCTTAATAACCTAATCTTTTACATATCTAACTTATTTAAGTGCAATTCATTTCCTTATAAAATCATCTATAGTTTTGACATTAAATTATTGTGAAAATATAATAAATCTTCAATAAAGTTTATTGATATTCTAGTTTAAAATCTATCCTTTTCAATTCCACATTATTAATTCAAATGTTTATATCAACAGTTAAACATTGATAACATCTATAATTGATCGTGATCAATTTATTATTGATAATATCTATTTAGATGTATTGTATTAAAGTTTCCTCTAATTTCTTTAGTTATAGGGTCCATTAATGTGTAAACATTTGCAAATGGAATCGCACTAACTACATAAGGTCCTTCATACAGCAATTGAAACTTTTTTATAAGTTTCTTTTGAGCCTCTAACTTATTTACCTTACGAATCTTTACATAATCTCCAATCTGAAATTCAATTAAACGATGGGACCTATTAAATTTAGTTTGTCGTTTAATACTGTTATCTTTTAAATTTTTCCTAACTTGAATTCTAATTTGATTAATATCTTTAGACTTATTTAATTGAGGCAAACAACTATCAAATGACATGTCATTACTCAATCCATATAATATTTCATTAGGAGTAAATCCCGTACTTTCATGAAATGTGTTGTTATATAATGTTTCGATTTTATTTAATATTGTTGCCCAACTTTTATGATTTTTATGGCAATATGTTCGAAATAAACGTCCTAGTTCTCTGTTAACCCTCTCTGTTGTATTAGGTCGAGGATTTCTTACAGTTGTAAATATAGGTTTTATACCCATATCTTTTAAAGTTTGTTTCCAACTTTCAGATGAAAATTGACTACCATTATCAGTCATAATTACTTTAGGCTTAATTATTTTAACGAATTGTTTTAATTTTGTAATAACTGAACGAGAAGTGGCTTTAGACAAATCATATAATTTAACAAATTTACTAAATGAATCCTGAATTACGAGTATATAAGCAGAACCAAACCGTCCTTTCGGCAATGGTCCATATAAGTCTGCCATAACTAAATCACCTATTTCTTCTGTCACAATAGATTTACATTTGCCTACATATTTTATATTATCACTTTTAGAAACTTGACAGAGATGACAAGTCTTTAATAATACTTTAACTGTTCTATGCATATTAGGAAAATAGAATCTATCTTTAATATATTTGAGTACCTTAAAAACCCCTTGATGTCCCATTTCTTTATGAATTTGAGAAATTACTTCCTTTCGTAACTGAGAGGGTAAGTAAATTACATGTTTATCTGAATCGATTTTAAAATATAACACTCCATTCTTGATATAACAGCGCTTAGCAATATTATTTATTCTACCACTATGATTATTACTAATATTATTTATAATATCCATTATCAACTGTACTTCATTATCGTTAGATTGAAAACTAGATATATTTTTTAAGTTTGTTATTAATGTTTTATTTTTATTAATTTCCATATAATGTATTTCAGGACAATAGATTCTATCTTCTTGTATCATTGATGAATCAGGTGGGAACCTAGATAACACATCAATAGCGACATTATCTCTACCTTTTATATGTTCGATACTATAATCGAATTGTTCAAGAAACAATATCCACCTAATTATTCGACTATTATACAATTTCCATGTCCTAACAAACGTCAATGCCTTGTGATCAGTTCTAATTATAAGCTTTGCGCCCCTCAAATAGGTTTCAAACTTCCTTAAACAATAGATTATAGCCCAAAACTCTTGTTCAGTAACAGTCCATCTTAATTCGGCGCCCCTAAGAGATCTGCTACAATAGCCTAATATTTTCATTTCCCTTTGTTCATCGTACTGAAATAAAACCCCCGCAAGACCTACTCCCGACTATCTGTTTGTAAATAAAAAGGTTTAGACATATCCGGATGATGCAACATTATTGTCTTTAAAAAACTATTTTTCAATTTTTCAAAGGCTACTTGTGCTTCTGAAGTCCATGTCCATCCTTTGCTCTTTTTTAATAATTGGCATAAAGGTTGAATTATACTATTATAATCAGGAATGAACCGCCTATAATAATTACAGAGTCCTAAAAATGCTCTTAAATGTTTTATTTTCTTGGGAACTGGGAAATTCTTAATTGACTCTATTTTTTCTGGGTCAGTTTTAATTCCCTCGGTAGAAATAATATGTCCTAACATCTTAACTTCTTTACATATGAATTTACATTTTTCAAGATTACATGTTAACCCCGCTGACTTTAATTTGTTTAGTATTATATCGATATGTTCTAAATGTTCATTTAACGTTCCTTGAGTTAAGATAGCAAGGTCATCTAGATAATTCACGCAAAAATGTCTAACTTCAGGCCCTAATATTAAGTCCATAGCTCTACTGAAACTTCCTACTGAAGTCTTAAGTCCTTGTGGTAAAACATTGTACATATAAGATTTTCCATTAAATGTGAACCCGGTATACTTTTTACTATCCTCAGAAATGGCAATTTGAAAATATGCATTATTCAAATCTATTATACTAATATAATTAACCCCATGAAATGAATTTAAAACATCTATTTGCATCGGAGGTGCTTCCGACTCAGCTATCATGTATTTATTGATTTCACGTGCATCTAGTAGAACTCTAATTGAACCATCAGATTTTAAGGTGTAAGTTAATGGACTACAATACGGTGTTGAACCTCTAGCTATTATTCCCATATCAACCATTTCGGCTAATTTTTCTTCCATTTTTTGTCTATACGCGTACGGAACGGGATAAGACCGTTTAATTATTGGACTATGGTCCATCATTTTGATAATATGTTGATAACAATTAGCTCTACCTAACCTTTTAACAAATACTTCGCTATATTTAATTAGAATCTGTTTTTATTTATTTAATTGAGTTCCTTTAAGAAGTGTACCCGTCTTTATTTCTTGTAAATATTTATTGAAATCAAAGCTATTATCTACCTTTGTAATATCACAAATTCTCCTTTCCTCAAAATTATATTTAATAAACGGAATTAATACTCGTTGATCTCTATGTTTGATAACTAACCCTATGGATGGCTCTTGTAATTTAATATTAACATTATTTGCCATAAGCCAGTCAAATCCTAATATCATTGAATGAACTAATTTTGGTACTATAAAAAATCTAATCTCTAAATCAATTACCCCAAATCTTACAGGCAATAAAACCATTTGTTGTATTTTAGCACTCTTTTGTCCTACTGCTCCACGTATCTGAATCGGCTTAACAGGCAACATGTCTAATTTGTTCCCAGTTAATGATTTTAAAGATTCCCAAAATGATTCTGAAATGCAGGTTATGTCACTCCCTGTATCGATTAAACATATGACTCGTTTACCAGATACTATCACTTCAATCTCAGATTTAATTATTTCTAATTTATCCGCGGTAATATTATCTTCCTCGTCAAATAATGAAAAAACTGCTTCGGTTTGCACTAACGACTCATTATCTATTTCCGATTGATTTTTTAATGTTTGTATGATTTTATACTTGAAATCTGTTGAATTATTTTTATTTAATCCTGAGCCTAACCCTGATTTACAATATTGTCCCTTAGCTATGATTGGTTTACGTATACCATTATTATGTCTACCTAATGTCTGTCCAGGTTCCCACCCGAGTTTAAGCATAATTCTTAAAGCTACTGATGTACTGTTCGCCCCTTCTAAAGTTGATGTACCGGGGTCTGTCACATCAACACTTATTAGTTTAAATTTTCTGTTGATACAGAACTTTCTATAGAAACATTATTATCATTAACTACTCTATTCGTACCATTAATGCTATTCTTCTTGTTTGGTATCACCTTACTCATTGATCTAGTGTTCATAATTCGCTTCCGGTTGTGACCGCCTCTGCCATTCTGCTGTTGAACTGCCATCTCAGGTCTTTGAACGCTGCTAGAATGGGCATTAATGCCACTACTGAAGTTATTTTGCTTATTAATGTTATCTAACTTTCGTAGAAACTCCGTAGCTTGAAGAATCGATGTGTAATTACTTGTTGACCAAGCATATTGAACATCTTTAGGAAAATGATTCATAATGTCATTTATTAATTGTCTCTCTTGAATAGGATACGTCAACATCTTCGCTTGTCCACATAACGTAATGAAATGGCTTAACATAGACTGAACTCCGTCCCACGAATTCTGACTGATTCGTCTTCTTAATTCATTCTGCTCAGCCTCGCCCCAATATGTGTCTAAAAAATCTCTTTTGAAGTCTACAAATACTGTCCATCTATCTCTATAAATACGCGCCCAATTTCGTGATTCATTTTCAAGACAATCTATGACAATGTCTATTATATCTCTCGCTTCTGGTGCAGATTTTCTTAAATAAGCAGTCAGGTCTTCGATGAACGTCACAGGGTGTTTTCCTTTAAATGGAAACTTAGGTCTTTCCGTAGGCATCTGCGCCACTGGATAGTATACCGTTGATGTTCCCGGCTGTATGATAGGTTGAATAAAATTTTCTCTCGGCATAACATTATCCGATGATCCACTGGGAGTAGACATTCTATTTTCCAACTCCGAGATTTTATTATTAATGTTATTCATTGCCTTTTCCATCATCCGACATACGTATTGTAAAGAATTAATCTTCCTTATTTTAGTAGCAGGTCTAACTGCAGACACTCGCTTGTTATTAGAATTGGTTGTCTTGGCTCCAACAGGACTAGCTTTAGATGGACGCCTAGGCATTGTTATAAATTTAATTTGCTTCAAATGTATCACTGATAATGTTTATCTAAATTTTAATTAATCTATTTTAACTTAAAAAAAAATTCACCGCACACCATTTAAGCTACCCATTTAATTTGAGTTTAATTTAAATAAACTTTCCAAGTGTTCACACAAAAACTATCTCTTTCTAATCACCTTTTAAACTTCTAATATTTTATTGAAATTTTATCAAGTCGACCGGAATCTGCAATGTTAAAATTTAGTTTTAATTTTAAAACATTAAATGTTTATAAGTTTAATTAAGATTCAACTATCATACTTTCAAATGAAATATGACAACTTCATTTCTTCTCTAGTATTCATTGATAACATTCTTATCAAACATCAATCCCATTTCATTCACACCAAACAATGCATCCATCAACAAAATAATAACAAAACTATCACTGTGAAATCATAACAATTAGAAAAAATCTCAAATCCTCATAAATGTTAACTGCCAAATTCATACTATCCCTAATCGTCCTTATTATAATAAATACTACAGTTTATATTTTTAATTGAAATTCAATTTACTCAGATTGAACTTACTACCTTGCATATGACATACAATCCCCTCATCCACTGAACCATTGTATACAACTTATAAGATCACAACCACGCCATCTTTGTTTCACAGTAAACACTTCCATATCACCACTCAATACTGCGCCCTCTTCATTTCAAGGCCAACCTTTCAATACCACTCACTCTCAACAGATGGCGTTACCGACATGAAACATCTGGAAATTCTTTTACGAAAATTTTATAGTAAAAATCATTGTCAGCGCCATCTACGAACACATAGCACAACCAACCATAACTTCGTAAGCAGACACGCCGCTCCTTTTTTTACATCGATATTAATTCACGTTTGTCCACCAGATGTCGCTACCAATCCTACTACAACTATATATTTGATATTCAATTACTACATTAATCTTACTTAATCACCATAGAGTTGTAAAAATATCTATTAGTTTCTATGTAAGAATGAAATACCATAATACTTAATATCATACATCAACTAATATTTATGCAATAATCAATTCCCAACTATATTTTAAATTTTATATGCAATTTCAAGTTCTTTCTAGTAAATATTATTAAACAATTTTGTCTGACTTAAAACCTGCGCTCGCTGTAAAGCTCAGCTACCTGGGCAAAAGGTCATTGCAGATGTTTAAAGCGCTATCGTTTTTTTTTTTTTTTTATCCTACCCAGCAATACTAAGAAAATTTTTTTTTTTTTTTTATACAGAGAACCATTCCTTTCAATAAGTAAAACCAAGTTTTTATTGACAATTGACAGTTCAAAATCCGAAGACAGCTAACAAAATAAATTAAAATAAATATAATGTAATAAATTGTTCATAAAAAAAAAATGTTCTATATTTTTTTCAATAATGTCTTATTAATATTTAAAAACAAGAACCTTTTCAAAAGAATTTATCGTAGCTGTCTTTAAAACGCAATTTCTAATGTCACAAACTAGTTAAAAGTGTATAATCTATGGTCACAAACACATATTTTTGATTTTAAGTAGATCTGTAGTTCTGTATGATCCCTTTTAGACAACTGATAATTGATTATTTATAAGCAAATATATTGGTCCTTTAGTATATTAGAATAGAATTGAAGTATAGTATATTGAGCTATTGTGATACGAAGATCGCTTATTGAAATAAAAGCAAAGATTTAAATCTTTGAATAAAAGGACAAATGCTACATCATTAACAACCAAATTCAAGGATTCAACAACTGGCCATCCATGGTTTGATTTTATAGTTCTTATGAATGCTAAGTCATTCGGTAAGCTATACTCCTTTTTATAAATAAAATTATCTTAAACAGTTGCAGTCAATTCCTAAAATTCAAAGTCAAAACAACCATGTTACCTTCATAACCTAATTCAACTCTTACTTAACCAGTACATTCTCGCACACATGACTAAAATTCACTGAATTTTCTATACTTTAAAATCTGTTATTTAACCTAAGTATAATTTGCTATGATGGCAATGACTACACTTAATTATTTCTAAAATCTAACATTAAAATGAATAAATATACCAAAATACATAGTCTTTCCTGTACAGTCTCTGTAAATAAATGAATAAAAGTTAATTCCACAGTTAGTTAATATTATAATTAATTTCCTACTACTAACTATAATATTATTCTATCTTCACATCATGTTTGCATATTTTTAATACTATTGAATACTATTATTTCAGTCCAACATCCACGTACATCTAACCAGCCCTTAAGGATGTTCAACGCATAACTATTGGGACCACTTTCAACAAGAAGGAAATTACTTCAGCGTCAGTGACTAAATGTGACAAAATAAGTTTAAATTGCACATAACCTAAAATAATTTGTATCTGTAAGTAATATTAAAATTTACTGCAGGCTTTTATTTAAAAATTCCCTAACAATATTTAATTAATACAATCTAAATTTTATTAACTATCCTAGCAATGTCTACTGATTGACGATAATATAATAATAATCAGATGATAGTTAGATGTGCCTAAGTCTCACTTCAATATACTACTAGGCAAATTCAGCAATGTTGTGTAGGTAGATACTTTCATGTAATTTCATGAATAAATAATTATTTAAATATGTAACTATCCATCATTAGTAATAATACATGAGACAGTAGACTGTTATGGTCTGACCATTTAAAACTTATTACTGAGAAACTTAATGCAACTTTTAAGTATTAAAACATCTCTTCAATATTACTCTTAAAACAGACTTATTTAGATTTATGTACCTAACTGTAACTTTAATTGCACCAAGATGCTATATACCTATAGGACCATTCTTAGATTGTCTAAAACAAGTTAATGTGCTTACATAATATAAATTTAATAGGTTTAGCTTGTTTTGTGTAAAATGAACTTTAAAGAATTGTTAAGTAATACGTTTTGTGTCTTCTTCAAGATGCAATCAATAGGTACATGTATATTCTTATTATGTATCAGTATAGTTGTGCAACTATTACCGTTTTGTCACTGGCATTACATTTATTCACTATAAATGCTTTGACTTTTCAAAGAATCTTTAACTTTAAAGCTTCTAAGATACTCGCTTACTTCGGCATTTGTGCAACCATAAAAATCCTGGTCACGGCACCATTTTGTAACAATCTACTACTATGGCATGGAAACCATTCACCATCTTTATGATATCCTGGTCACGGCACCATTTTGTAACAATCTACTACTATGGCATGGTAACCATTCACCATCTTTATGATATCCTGGTCACGGCACCATTTTTGTAACGATCTACTACTCTATGGCATGGTAACCATTCACCATATTTATGATAATCCTGGTCACGGCACCATTTTTGTAACGATCTACTACTATGGCATGGTAACTATTGGTCACTATTCACCATATTTATGATAATCCTGGTCACGGCACCATTTTGTAACGATCTACCCTATGGTGCTCTGGTGACTAATCATCCATACTTATGACAATCCTGGTCACGTGGACCATTTTGTAACTATACTATACTATGGGGTGTGGTGAGAAAGACCCCAACATATATAAATTCATAACATGCTGGTCACGAAGAACCAAAATGTGACACTATCATGGTAGTGGCGTTACAAGCTAATATTAAGCTTAAGAGGACATTAAATGTCTTTGGCCTTATGAATGCGATCGTCTAGAATAAGGAAGGACTCTACGTTGTGTTTGATTTTTGTTTCAGAGTAACTTCAGTTCTTTTTGTGGTATGCCGAAGGAAAGACATAGTATATGTTATTAGAAGCCTTGATTTCTATATAAACTCTACAACTAACAAACATCCTACCTAGCCACTAATTTAAAATAACATTTCTGCATAATGACATTAAATTACTGAAATTAATTTAATTGAAAAGATATTTACACTTACCAGTGATATAAATACTATAGATAACTAACTTCAGGAATACTATTTAAAAAAAAGGAAGGAAAATATTAAGCTTTACTTCACCTCATAAGTAAATTAATTAAGAATTAATAAAATTTAATAAATTAGAACCGTTAAGAATAAAAAAAAATAAAACTTATTTATTTAGAAATAACTATCACCTACTGTTTAACTAAAAGATCTGATGTCTCCTTAAGGATGTGTAAATTATAATTGCTAATATTCTTAGTGAATCTAGATAGCTAAAATAGAAATTAAGTTAAATAATTATTAATTGGTTAACATTGATTAATTGAATAGTGTCTAAGTTTCTTTTACATGTATTTTTAGATCAAACCTGATATAATAGATAGCTTCTGATATCTCTAAACAAATGAAATAAATAACAATAGATAAGTAAATGAAATAATGATTAAATACATATTATATAGCTATTAATTATCTTGAAATAATTTATTCAGTTAATAAGTTATCTCAGATAATTGTGAAAGATAAATTGTAGTGTTTGTTTGTATGTGTTATTCTGTTAGGATAGGGTTTATAGGTATTAAGGAGTTAAAAGGCCGGGTTCAGCTGAACCCGGGGGTCGCTACCACCATAACCCCTCCGACCCATCCGATCCACACCGTGCTGAAGGCTCTAAATTAAATTAGGCACAACGTTGGTGCTATTACTTCAAAAGAAGGGTAGTAGGTAGGAAATTAAGAGAACCCAATCCTCTACAGTAAGTTAGATGGAAATATATCCTGTCTAACAAATGCTTGTTTCATACCGTTGCAGTACAATCATGCAATGACTGTATTTGAGTAATCCCTTGGAATGCCATATAGACATAACCAGTGAATTACTAGAGTTGATGTAATTACCAAGCTGTAAACAGACATGGTACTAAGATGTGTTCCTCGTGAACAAAAGGAGATCGTGTCTACTGATCTTTCATTGTGTGCTTACTAGCCCATACGGGAACTTCGGTCACACAACTACTTTGAAATTCGATCACGAAACCTACTACTTTTGTCACAATAGGTTTGTATAGTGTAATATCCCATAGGAAAACCTACTGAGTTACGAGTCTATAGTCCGCTTTTGTGTCAAGCCTCGCCACCATTGTGAGATGGGTTAAACAGCGACTAGCGACTTGCGACAACGCAACCTTTCGAGTGTCCTATAAGGAAATTAAGAATAAATATAGGTATAAGACCAACATGTAAAGTGGGTGTATTGTGCAGGTTTGCCCTTGCATGAATCACAGCACTCACATGAAACAGCATTCATTAAACAGAATAGGTTGTTCAATTAAAACACTGAACTAGTAATTAAATTGTTAAACATTTGAATATATCAGGCTCTCTCAGGAACTGAATGGATTTTTCAAGGACATGGTAGTGTCGAGAGATAAATAAAACAACTAAATATAACATATTTCATTTACTCAATCAGAATCTCTGAAAGTATCTCATTTTCACTATGAAAAGAGAATGTATATTTAATAGGTTTTATAATCCATCAATGTTTGTATGTTTGTACAACGCAAGAGGGCTTGATTAAGGCTTGGCTTAAATCTCAGTAAATCCGCCTTTAGAACTTAACAGAGACCGTCCACAAAAATTAGCAATAAAATAATTGGAAAAGTGAATATGTTTCTCTATTAGTCTAAAATAGAACTTCATACCACTGTCCAAATATAAATTACTAACCTTTGTTGCAGTTCAAACAACGACCATACACTAGGTGTCTGGTGGAGTTTGTCCATATCTCTTATCAAAAGATAAGGAAACGTACGTATAGTATTTACCAAGAACATAGTTCAATTAGGCAAACACAAACGCAGAGGTTGGTAGGAAGTACACGCAACTTTCTCTACTAGATAGGCCAAGGTTAGGATCTACCTAGCATCGATGACGCGATGAACTGTGGCTTAGACGGGCCAAGCCTTATAGGGGACACCTATAATAAAACACTGGCGAATACAAACATTTATGGATTCACCTGAACATGGTTTATATAGTTCAATGAAAGTCATCGTGAAAATGTGACACTCCAGTCTACCAGATACCTCGTCTTGACACTCATTTAAGAACATAAATTCTTAGATCAATGTTCAAAACTACAAAAAATTTGTGTAATGTCAAGGTTCAGTGTACAATTACCTCATCTTTGAATGTATTCAAGAGCTAAAAGTATCCTTGAACTCATTCAAGACTACAACCACCTTGTTACCTCGTTCCAACATATATTTAAAAACTACAAGTTCTTAAATTAATGTTCAGAACTACATGAGTTTGTGTAATGTCAGAATGAAGCCAAATATACATATACATATATATACATATACATACATACATATACATTCAATAGAAGCATATTTATATGTAGAGAATATTCAATAAGATACGACAACTAATCATTAGTTTGTTTATAGGTCACATTATAGAAATATCCACTACTCTATCTACTTCCTAAGTAGTGACTTCATTAAACAACACAGTAAAATTTCATTTCATTATTCAAATACACCCTAACGAAATTCTATTTAACCCTTACTATAGCCATATCTAATATGATAGTTTTAACCAAAGATTCAATCAATTTATATATGTAATTTAAAGTTAAACGAATGTAATTTCGTTTCATTCTATCAACATCATATTGTGATCATTATTTAAACTAGATTCCATTTTATCAGTTAAACTCAATATAACCATGGTCATAAGGCTTATTTCATAATAATTTCATTCAATAATCAATTAATAATTAATAGTATCAATGTAAACCTAGATAATAATTCATTAGATATCTTTTATTAAATCTCCGCAAAAGTTATAAAAATCAGTAGAAGAAACACATCATGAATCATTTTAATTCTACATTAATTGGAGACACGCATGTTTATCACATAGTGTATCAAAATTGTGAAATTGTTTTACATGCAAATATAAAAAAAAGAATTGTGCATCGAACCAATCAGGAGCGCTTGACCAAAGGAACTGCAGACTCTACACAGGTTTCACTGAATTTACTTAGCGGATTACAATTAAAATTTTATAATAAAGAATTGCACTTAATAATAATCAGTAAAAATAAATTAAAACTATTTCGCGAACTAAACTGAAGCTACATTGCCACACTCGGCCAGCTTACGCTAATGAAATTTCTGATTCAGACCTAAAAATACCTTTAGGTATTTTATGTTTAATCTAAGTCAGAAATTCCATAGCTTCGCCAGCCAAGGGGCCGCGACGGCCGCGGAGGCCTACGTGCTCTCTTCCTCAATACTATACTTCGAATTCCCGAGTCCAAAACCGAATGCCCCGAATTCAAAATCTGAATCGTATATATCCCGTCTCGCGTCTACTACCCCTTCCCCGTCTACCATCGCGCGTCCCAAAATTCCCGGAAAAAATTCTACGCCCTGCAGTGTTACCATCTACACGGCCATTCCCATGTTACACGGAAATTTGGATATTTTCGGTGATAAACGCGGTACACAACAGTACGTTCATTGCTGTGTTTAAAAACACGGCACTTCAATGTGTAATTGTTTTTTCCTAATAATTTAATCGATAGTTTATAAGTCATTATAGTGCAACACAAAAACAAGAGCAAGAAATAAAATTATTACAAAAAAACAAGGAATAAAATTATTACTTCCTCAATAAATTGAGCTTTACTGGCTGTAAGCACTTTTATCCGATCCAAAGGAAATTGCGTAAATCAATTAAACAAAAACACAACAAAATATAAAGGGAAAAAACAAATACACATTGAATAAAGCCGAAGAAAAAAATGTTAGTTACGATAAACTTGCATGACGGCTGCGAAGAATAATGTATTATTCAACCGATTTCAAAAAAAAAGAAGATATTTAACCGACCTCGAAAAAGGAGGCAGTTACTCAATTCGACCGCATAAATACATTCCTTTTTTATGTACGTTCAGGGACAACCCCGTCGCTCACGAACCGACTCCTACAATTCCTTTTTGTCCGAAAGGAGACATCCCAAGGGTGGCACCACGATAAGAAAACCAGGACATGATAACGGAATCCCAGACAAACCGAGGGGAACCCTCGAAAATCGCAGCGACGACCAGTGCGTTTGTCAACTCTTTCTCGTCCACCCACGTTGCATTACCTGTCAGTACACTCGAAGTCAGTTTTCTCGTTTGCTGCTAGCAAACACAATTATTTATTGTCATTTTTAATCTTACGTGTTAATGTAAAGTAATTACACGGCAATTTTGTAGTTTTTATTCCAAAACATGGTAACTTAAAATCTTGTGATGGCAACCCAGGCGTCCTGTAACTTCAGCAAAAAAAACACTCCCACGCTTAGAACGTTTCCTTATCATCGTTTTAACGATTCTGTCAACACAACAAATTTAAGCTTGTCTCGAATATAAAATTTATCACCTAATATTTTAACACGATAGCTAAACCGTTCAGTTCCCAGCAAATAAATTTCTTTCTCAAGTACAACTTAAAGTTTGAGACCCTAATGGATTAGAACAATTTTCGTTCATTAAATTGACTGTTTTATGTTTACGTGTCAACTCACATTTCAATTTATGCGTTTGTTATCTCAAGTATAACCCAAAATTTATGGCACCAATAACTTAGAACTGAATTGTGTTTATGTGTTACGTTACAAGCTTTTGAAAAAACCTATTTGCAATCGACAATATCTCAATCTAGACTGACAATTTTTTTTTCAATCTAGATTGAGATAGTAGATTGTACTGAACAGTTATGTAATTACATCCATTGCTTTAGCATTGCAATTAGTGGGCACCCATGAAATCTCGCCCAGGGCACTGATAGTACTAAGGCCGGCACTGTTTATTAATCTTTGTTTTCAACATTTTTACAGTAATATAATGATACAATTTTACAATAAAACGTGCGTATTACATTACATTTAATATATAATCATCATCCCATCGTAATTTTATATACGAACGTTGTAATCAAGTGAGACTACTCGTATTTTATAGATTTCCGCTTTTGTGCGGAAAGTTATAACGATGATTTTATCGCCTGTATTGTAATTATATTTTATTTAAATAGGCGTTTAACTAATTCCTTATAAGATACGTTTATTTTGTTTCTATATAGGTATATATATATATATTTATACGTCGCACACTCAACGTTCAACATTAGGATGTAACGATTATAGCGATCGTTACTCATAGTAGGGAATATATCCGCCAACCCGCAGTGGAGCAGCCTGGTGGAATAAGCTCTAATCCTTCTTCTACATGGGGAAAGAGGCCACTAGCAGTGGGGTGTTACAGGCTGAATCGTGAGTGGACCAGCAGTTTATTTTTCCATTAATGCGCGAAAAAGTCTTTGCCTAGCAGTGTGACATTTGGGTGGGATTTTTAGGTTGTGACCCTGCTAGGTCTGATTCTGGACACTGGAGCACCAGGTCTTTCTAAGATCCATTTTTAAGACCGATTTTTTAAAAGCTACATAGTCAAAAAAAAAAATTGTACGTAGTAAGATTTTTATAAGCACTTAATTGAAAAAATAGAGCTGCAGGAAATTATCCTGCGAAGACCCACATTTTAGAAAAAATAAGGGGTTCCGCACTTTCGTTTTCACAGGGCCTGAAGATCTCTTCATACAGCCCTATCTTTTATATTTATTTAAATAAAGTAAGTTTGGTATTTTAACATTTGTATTGTCCATATAGATGTTTGCCGTGGTCTGGGTGTTTGTGCAGTCCTTGTAGGTCTCCCCACCGTGCCTCGGAGAGCACACTAAGCCGTCAGTCCCGGTTGTTATCATGTACACCTGATAGCGATCGTTACTCATACTAAGAAATATATCCGCCAACCCTCAAAGCAGCGTGGTGAATTAAGCTCTGATCCTTCTACTACATAGGGAAAGAGGCCTATGCTTAGCAGTATATAATATTTAGGATATTACATGTTGAAGCGAGTTTGGTATTTTGGATGTTTTGATTAGTTGCAAAATACATTTTTTTTTAATCTCAAAAATTTTATGCTCATTAAATAAACCTCAAGAAATAGTAGTCAATATAAAAATCCAATGGAAAATAGACGAATTATAAAAAAATATATCTTTGTGATTGGATTTAAATATATTGTAGGTACGCACCATACATCATATTTGCCTTTTGTATGAAATAACTTCTTAAAAATGTGTTAATGTCAAACTCTGTGTATTGTCTCTTTTCAAATGTCGATGTGTAATATTTATAGCCGAATACTGTACATTATATGTATAGTATTGTTTAATTTTGATAAATTTTAATTAATTAATAATGCATATTGAAATGATTATTTGATTTTGATGCAATGATGATATAACTCGATAGCTTAATTTGAAATACATAACTATGTATTTCATATATCATCTATTTAATTTTTTTTATATCGCAGGGTAACCCATTTACGGGTGATATCCAGGACGTCCGGGTAGGCAGTCCTAGACCGTATGTCGGACTCAGCATTTGGGGTGCCACTACCGCACTAAACACCATACGGGAGCCTTCAGCCGCTTTAATTGGAGTGTCCCGGATCTGCAGGCAACAGGATCCCCCCAGCGAATCATCTATTTCACTGCTGTCATTCGTAGTGGAGTATTTTGAATCCTGTAATCTTCCACAATATACATATATACAGCACAAATAGCTTTTTCAAATTCAGTCTCAAGGTTTTTTTATTACCTATATATAAGTAAAGTGAAAAAACGAATGCAAAGGCTTTTGGGAAAATTATTTCCCTTCTTCTCTACTTATAGGTAACGTATGTAGTAAACTAGTTTTATTTTACGGGGTATTTTATTTTAATAGACACAATCTGTGCATCTAGCGCAATCTAGCGCACAAATCTGTGCGCTATAGGTATAGACAGGGTAGATATTAATTTTATCTCTCTTGTTATTTCAATATAGCTTGTTAAGATCAAGTAAAACAAAGAATAATTTTCGAAAAGTTTAATTTTCGCCGCAGTCTTATTTAAAAAAGTTCGTTGTCGACTAAATACTATTTATAATTATAAAAGGTACACATAATATCACATTAAGGGGGCACTGAGCCGGCTATAATTTAGTGGTGGAACTCATGGTGGACGGGAGCTGTGTTGTGTACGATCGCGTTGAAACTGCAAAATAAAAGAAAATCATTAATATCCCTATTTAATATAGATGATTGACTAAAAGTGTAATTATTCAAGTTATCTGATTTAAATGTATGTGATTAATGTATTTATGTAGGAAGTTAAAGCGATGGATTCTAACCTGCCACGCTTATGGATATATTTACATACATATTTATAATAAAATTAAAAAACACAAAAAAACCTTACCCATTATGGTCATCAGCGGTGTAGGTAACCTTACGGAATGAACCGTCGGGTTGGAGAAGAGAGTATTCGCCCTTTACGGTGTCACCATCACGAACTTCATGTTGTTCCTTGTGGTCACCGGTGTGCGGGTCCGACACCGAGTATGAGTAGTCGTATTTGGGGTGGGCCTAAAATGATTTCTTTACATTAACCAACATACTAGTTTTATTCTATTAAAATATATATTTTTTTTATTTTCACGATAAGCTTAAATCTCATACGTTTTCTTTTATTTGTAAGTTAGCTAACTACATAAATATAAGACCAAGACCATAGTCTGTTGTCGAACTTATGAGTCATTATTTACGACATCGTGATGATATGATTTTTCAGATGTAAAAATGTGTTAAAGTGCTATTGTTGTTATGAAAGAAAATGTCAATCATCCAGTTCATTTTTGAGATAAATTTAAAATATAAAAGCCGAACTCTAAATGAAGACATTAACCGCGATCAAAAATTTTAATTTTCTACTGACTTTACGCAATTGAATTTGGGTCGTTTGTAACAATCCACACTTGCTATTAAGTCGAGCGTGAGAGTACGTGTTAGTTTATGCAAACCGCGACTATTTGGTGCATGCATCATGACAGTCATTATGTCCCATAGTCGGAGAATTTCTCAATATCCTGGGAAACGGGCTTATCGGCCCTTCGGTCACGACTGGGATGCGATTATGTAAGAACACTATAGCGAGTAATAAACCGCGCCGTTCTATGACAATGTTAACAAGATCGATTCGAAAGATATTGCATTGTTGCTTTTCTCCACGACCTACTTGAAAACAACTGGAAATCGTTTTCGACTAATTGATCTTTTTATCGTGATTGATCAATTTTGTAAACTATTTTACTAGATACTATTGGAAGATAGATATTTTGGAAAAAAAAAACTAATTGAAGAATAGTAATGGATTGAGCCCGTTTTCGATAATGGAATATCATATCGCTCAAATAACAGCGTTTAAATAAAGAAGCGAAAATTTAACTACCCGTTGAAATGCCGTAACGTGTTAGGCGAAAAACATAGCACGCTACTAATTATTTTTAAAGCAAGTTTGCGTGATTACGTTGCTTTGTAAATACGTTAGGGACCTATTTAGCGTGAATTGTAGTGATGTAATATAATGGTAATAGGATTGTTCGTTGATATCGTATCCCGGAAACGATTGGAAAGGCTGTAGGTAACACTTGCATATTATGCAAGATATCAATTAGCACGATACTATTGTATTACGCCATCGCCTATGGGATTAGCGGGTGCTCTACTTACTTATTAGGAACTGTTTGTTTATGCGTAATGTCTAATCAAGTGGTAAATACAGTACAAAATATTTTACAAAATTGATAACATCGTTGTTAATATTATAATGTTAATAGGAAATTTTTCATGATGTATATTTTCATATGTACAAGAATGAATTAGTAATATATACCTAAGTATGTAATCTCTTTTTGGTAGAGCTGATCATTTGTGAAAAGTAAATTTAGATGAATGTGTGGTCTAGTTGAAATAATGACTTTAATCTAATGATCTCGTCCTCACAAAAGACGTTTTATTGTTTTGAAATAAATTGCAGAAATGACAAGATTACATTATTTTAGTTTGTATTGTGAAAATGTGCGTCTGAAATGCACAGGTGAATTTTGAATACATACTAATAAGATGAGATTAAAATTAAAATTTGTTTTTTTTTTCTTAAATACTTTAGTTTTTGTAGGACTTAAAAAAATGGGTGAGTATTGTATACATGTTAAGATTCAAATATTTTTTCGAAGTTAAACATATTTTTTTTTTATATATAAAATATGATTAAGTGTATTCTGAAGATCATCTTACGTGGTAGTCGACATGTTCATCGTGACTCTCGTAGTGACCATGCTGGGCCACTGGTGCGTAGGCAACCGCTTCATGACCGTAGCTATCACCACCATAACCGTGGGACAACAAACCGGCAGCGGCTACTGCCACCACGGAGAAAATGACTGCGGCCTAAAAAATAAATTACTCATATTATAAATACAATATGTGCAATCATAAAAAAGAGGCAAAATTTGAAAAAGAGTAAGTAGTCAAAAAAGGACTAATTCCTCATATCATCTGTAAAATCTGTTGAATCTTATTCCTTATCTCATAAATAAAATGTTTACTTCTACGTTTATACGATCGTATTAGATTTCCTCTGTGGATAATTGAAAATTTCAGCAAAATGGAAGAACAAAAAATCTAATATCATATACGAGGTAACCGAAGCGGTTATAATGAAAATTGCGTCATATTTTTAATTAGAGCGAATAGATGTCGATGTCTTTTCAGATAATTTAACAAAATTTTGACAGTAAGCACAAGCGACAAGTTAGCGTGAGCACAATATTCTTTGAAGTTAATTATCTATCCGTGTAAATTAGGCAAAGCTAGGTTCGATCCTTTCACTAAATATCGCAACAGGATAAACACAGACACTTACTTTAGCGATCATTGCTTTGAATATAAGGTTTGCTTCGTCTCACCGACCACACACAACTGATACAAACTGCTGGAACCACCGACTTTTATATAAGTTTTACCAGCGAGATGCGAAGCAGTTCGTGGCGTCTACGCAAGAATACAGTAGTTTGATATATTATTATCAATTACGTAAAATTATGTTGTATTTCGCAGTTCAAGGTAAACAATCGTGACAATTGATGTTTTTCTAATTTGACCGATTTCATTAATGAAAGAATATCTCTTTAGAGTCTGCAATATAAAATGTCTGTATCTTTTACCGTTACGAACAAATGAAATTTTTGCATTCATCTACTTAAAATTTTTATTATTTAACTTATATTTTATATTAATTGTAACTTTACTGATTTAAATCACAATTATAGTAGGCTACTAAAATTTTTTGCACTTTTATTTTTCCATATTTTTCGTTATATTTTATTGATAGTGAAAATAGTAACAGATTACGTTAGTATTGTTAACGCCATGAATGAATAGAATCAATCAAGGCTCCTATAAAACTATTTTATTTGAAATTTCTTGGCATAAAGAACGCACGTATCTATTCATTACGAATCCTTGATGGTTATTATTACCTAATATGGAACATTTAGAGCATCCTAAACAGTCTCATCACAAGTGATCTACATCACGTTTTATGACTGTTTTCTCTCGCATTCATGTGAAGTAAGCATGTGATAGACAAGATATAGGCATTTATGGATAGTAGAGCCAAATGTACAACTGTATAACTTTAACAATTAATCTGATATGAAAGTCAAAATGAGATAGCAATAAAAATGAAATCCTACAAAATATTGTACTCAAAAAACTATATTATCATAAAAAAGTAATAAGCATTGCAAAATGAAAGTTTGATTTTTCGTTTAGCCAGGCGATATTTAAATATATATAAAAAAATACTTTTTCATTTATTAGATAGTGAAAGTTAATAAATTTTACATTTTAATGCGATATTAAAAATAAACATTCGTGCTACAAAGTAATTGTACAATAATTAAATGAAACTGCCATAAAGAAGATACGCTGCGCAGCCATCAATAGCGTTTGTTACGAAATAATCCACATTTCCACTCTTTGATGCCTACGAACGATTTTGTCGTCATGATGAATCTAGATCTAGAAAATACGATAATAGGCAGCAACTAGTCTTGAGTAAGAAATATGTACTATATCCAACAGAAGTCTGTTGGATATCGATATGTACCTATTGCGTCGAAATCCAATCTGTAAATGTAATTAAGAAATTCCTTTTAAGGCCACGTGAAATTAATATGTTCAGACGTTTCTACATTTGTATTTGATTGAATAGTTGTTGTATTAACAATAAGTTATGCTTAAACAAATAAAATGTATACTGAAGTCTTAAAATGAAAAAAATATTTATTGTACGGAATTTGTTTTTTTTTTTACATTTGTTTATTTGAATCTAATGTTTACTGTGTCTGCTTTTCAAATAGGTTCACTGACAGCGTATTATTAAATATTAATCCTTGTTTTTTGTGTGAATTCTCATGTAAGCAGTTAATAATTTACTACCTTAGGCTTTTAGCTCTACCTTTAGATTAGGAAAAAAAATAGAAATATCGAAATAAAAATAATAATAAAATTCTCGCATTTTAATTCACATTAAATTTTAACTGAGGTAGGGTAGGTACAGCAGGACTTGCTCAAAATATGGAGCAGCCCGACTGGGGTATTACCTCGACCTTACAGAAGACCACAACTAAATAATACTGTTTTCAAACAGTATTGTGTTCCTGTTGGTGAGTAAGGTGATCAGAGCTCCTGGGGGGATTGGGGATAGGGTCGGCAACGCGCTTGCGACGCTTCTGGTGTTGCAGGCGTCTATAGGCTACGGTAGTCATTTACCATCAGGTGAGCCGTACGCTTGCTTGTCGGCTTAGTGACATAAAAAAAAAACTTCTCGAAATAACTCTATAAAGGTCTATATAGAATAAACATTAGCTACAAATGAATCCTATTATTTATAAAACTCGAGATACTAAATTGTTTTAAATTTAAAATAATATTTTATTGTTAGATATTTAAATATTAGATCCAAGAGTGAAGGAGACTAACAAAAACGTACGTTTGACCTTAGTGCAGGGCTGAGAAATAAGACAATTGCACTCATGTTCATCAAGGCCGTTACACTGTCATTATTTTGTCTTTTAGGTTACTCGCTGAATAACGCTCTAATTCTCCACAAGATGCGTGTAATTCACGTAAAAAATAATTACGTTAATCGTAAATGCGTTTTGGTCTGGTAAGTGCAGTAATTATTTTTTAATTATTTTACAAAAGTTCGTCGTACTCTAATCATGCCTAAATGTTCGAATTTGATTAGGCCAAGTTTTTCCTGTCATACGAGTATTAATTATTATTTAAATATACTTAAAGTAAACATGACGCCGCGTTGGCGCAGCGGTCACAGCACTGGATTGCGATTGGCTGTTGTGCGGGCGGTTGCAGGTTCGATCCCCGCACACGACAACATTTGTATTGGCCATACAGATGGTTGCCGTGGTCTGGGTGTTTGTGCAGTCCTTGTGGGTCTCCCCACCGTGCCTTGGACAGCACGTTGAGCCGTCGGTCCCGGTTGTTATCATGTACACCTGATAGCGATCGTTACTCATAGTAGGGAATATATCCGCCAACCCGCATTGGAGCAGCGTGGTGGATTAAGCTCGGATCCTTCTCCTACATGGGGAAGAGGCCATAGGCCCCACCCATCCCCACCCATATCCCACTGTTGGGCATAGGCCCAACAGTGGGATATTACAGGCTGAATCGTGTAAGTAAACAGCGAAAGTTTTTTTTTGTTTAAACAAATTAATATATCACATTTTTTAAATAATAATAATTAACTGACACAAACATATCCACAAACACTTGTTGTAATGTTGTGTTCTAGCTTTGATCCTACAGGAATCACAGTTGACCAGAACTAGAAATAGTCGCTATCATCAAAGTTATGTCGGTCTCCCGAATTAATAACTGTTTAAAATTAGAAATTAAAGATTCTTCTAAAATCAATTGGAATATGTAATGTCTATTACACTAATGGTTGGGGGTTCAATTCTTAGTCAAGAAATGTTTTTACAGGTCATAAAAATGTTACTAATTAGCCAACGAAATTAAATCGTAATTAATATAGTCATTTAAGTTTTATAACTACAAAAATTTTAGTATCGAATTTATGTTGGGACACTACACATTACCACTAACACTATAAATAATCTAGACGACACGACTCTACCACGTACTCTTATTGTACTGTGTGATCGAATTAAGGGTGTACGAGATAATTTTATGTTGATCATTATTAACATATATTCAAACATCTGCGACGACTTCCAGATAGACTTCCTTTCGACTAGTTCGTTTTCGTTATTTCCAATATCATGCCATTTTCTTATAGATAAAATCGACATAATAGTACACAACTAAAATTAAGTACAACGTTAAGATCGTTTTGCCACTTTTTTAAATAAACGAAAGTAGACAAAAATTGTTTTGGACAAGAATTTAGAAATTTATATATTCAATTAACAAAATAGTTAAACACTAAATAATTACTTACAGAATAGTATGCTTTTCCTAAAATATACCCTTTATATGCAAATCCCTTCAATATGTAAGGTAGGTATATGTAGAAATGGATTTAAATAAATAAATAGATTTAACTTTCGAACAAAGATATGTTCTAAATTTTCCGGGTCGTGTGCAAAACGAACTGTTTTTTGAATATAGAAACTGGGCATAAACAGTTTGATGCATAATCTACGTCTAGTTACACGGTATACTTTATGAAAAGAAGCTCGAGGTATATGTAAAACGTTATGTCAGTAGAAGTTTGAAAAAGTTCGACAACAAAAAAAAATGTATACATTGCGTGCGTGCAAAGTACACATGTCAGAAGTGAAACTTCTTTGACAAACTAAGTTAAAAGAAAACTAATTTAAAAAAAAACGAATTTAAAATAGAAAAAAAATAATTGAAAAAAAAAAACAAACAAAAAGCCAACGTCACGCGGTCTTCCCAGGCGGTCATGTATTCAAGTACTAACCGTCCCTGACGCAGCCGCGTTACCGGTTACTCAAATTTTACCCCTCATGCGCCTAAAGAAGTTTCACTTAAAAAAAAAAACTCATACAAAGATATATTTAACTACAGTGTTTTTAGTCTTTTTTAACTGACTTCCAAAAAAGGAGGAGGTTCTCAATTCGACTGTATTTTTTTTTAATGTATGTTAGCTCAGATCTTTTGACTGGGTGGACCGATTTCGATCAATATTATTTTATATGAAAGGTTTTGCGTGTCATGTGGTCCCATTTAAATTTAATTGAGATCTGAAAAGTGCTTTTAGATTTATATCTAATAATGCGTATTTACTTGACTACTTTTTCGTCGACCTTCGTTATATTATACCGCATAACTTTTTATTTGCTGTACCGATTTTGATGATTCTTACTTTAATCGAAAGATAATACTTGTCATGTAGTCTTGTTTAAATTAGATCGAGATCTGAATACAACTTTTTGAGTAATCTTTAATAGCGCGTATTTACTTGACTATTTTTTCGTCTTATTACGTTGTATTACGTCTTGTCGATGTAATTGAAGTCGGCTTTTTTTTCGTTTGCGAGCAAACACAATTATTTATATTAGATCGTATGAATAGATGCTTTGTAAAAATGTGTAACTTTGTCACAATGTTAGTAAAAAAATCGATTTTATTTTAATGAATGGATTGGTTATTCTTTTTAACCGACTTCCAAAACCGGGAACCGGGGGCGTAAAACCGGGATGTCTAGCGCGAACTTGGGGAGGCCTATGTCCAGCAGTGGACTGCGATAGGCTGATGTGTGTGTGTGTGTGTGTGTGTGTGTGTGTGTGTGTGTGTGTGTGTGTGTGTGTGTGTGTGTGTGTGTGTGTGTGTGTGTGAGTGTGTGGTGTGTCAAGTTCCATTTAAATTTAATTGCGATCTAACAAGTAATTTTCGCGTTATATCTACTATAGGTAATGCGCATTTACGTATCTATTTTTTCGTCGACCTACGTTTTATTATACTGCATAATTTTTTTGGGTGTACCGATTTTGATAGTTCTTGTTGTAATCGAAAGCTGGTGCTTGTTTTGTGGTACCTACTATTTAAATTTGATCGAGATCTGATGCGTACTTTTTGAGTAATCCTAGAAGATGCGTATTTACTTGACTATTTTTTCGTCTACTTACGTTGTGTTACTTGTCGATGTAATTGAAGTCGGTTTTTTTTTTCGTTTGTAAGCAGACACAATTATTTATGATATAGTTTTAGTTGAGTCATATATTGCACTAGTCTGTTAAAATTTAATTTATTTATGATAACTGAAAATCGAATATCGTTGTTATTATAGCTACTAGCTTCTGCTTGCTACTTCGTCCACGTGGAATAGGAACAATTCTGTCATACATGAATTTCGCGAAACTTTTACAGTTTACGCAGGGCACGCAGCGGAAGCTCTCAAAAGGAAAAAAAACCCGATTTTGAAACATTCTTCATTTGTGCTCCTTTCCTATTGGTCTTAGCATGATGATATACAGGATGGTCCAAACGGTGACGTCCAAAAATTTTTTTTATATTGCTGACATCTGGGGTACTCGAAAATACCCCATGTATGTTCTACGATTATTTATAGTTTACGAGATATGAATTTTTAATCATATTTTTTAAAATTTTCGACCTAACTATTAAAATTTTTTTTTCTTTGTGAATTAAGCCATTATTTTTAATTTTATTTTTTGTGTCTTAGTCCTTATAAGTTGTTCTCTCACAGATAAAATACCTAACTTCCTATTATTAATAAAAGTTATTAAAAATTTAGATCGAAAATAAATAATTTGGTTTGAGCGAGTCAGAGTTCAATTTTGAAATTTTAATTTTAAAAAAATAAAAAAGTTTTATGACTTATAAGTATTTTCAAAAACTTTCCGAAACCCTCAGCTTTGATTATAATACAAAAAAAGTGGTACTTAATAGGCCTATTTTAGCCGTAAACTGCCTTTAAATGTAGTATGTAAATGGGGCGTAAAATGTCCTAAATTAATTAATTATTTTAAAAGCAACTATTGTTCATTTCTAAGGTAAATTAGGTTGGTTATGTGTGATATAATTACAATTTATAATAAATAAAACAATTAAAACAGTTATGACTGATTTTTATTCATAGCAAATTTTCAAAGTGTCAAAATTTCTATAATTATAATAAGATTATCAAGTTACCGGTAACTACACTGTTCATATTCACACATTTTATTAGTATTACTTTTAAAAAATGTAACTATTTTATAAAGTGGATGGTGAAATTTTAAGTGGTAATAGGTAATTGTTGTTACATAAGTACCTACATATATTGCAATATTTAAATCGTAAGATATCTTAATTTTTGTATTAAAAGACTTTTTCAAACTTTGATCTTTTTTGTAATTGAATCATAAAATATGATTCAATTACAAAAAAGCTTTACTCGTTGGTACCCATTTCAGTGAAGAAGTAAAATTGCTCGTCTTTAAGTAATAAGTATGTACTTAATATAGAAATAAACTCATAAAGTACTCGTAACAAAGGAAAATATATTATATAGGAAATAATTATACATAAAAATGACATACTTTATCCCTGTGCGCACTGCACTAAACATCTAGCTCGTTGTATGTATTCAAATCGTAACAAGTTCCCTTCAATCTTATACTATTAAACGAGCAATTCTTGTATATATATATATATATATATATATATATATATATATATATATATATATATATATATATATATATATATCTGAATCTCGGAATCGGCTCCAACGATTTTCGTGAAATTTAGTATGCAGGGGATTTCGGGGGTGAAAAATTGATCTAGCTAGGATTCATTTAAAAAAAATGTCGTTTTATCCCTGTTTTTAGGCAATGAAAAAATATCATTAGAATACGAAGCTTAATTTCACCAATATTAATATATCTGTAACAGCGTAATTAGGAAAGCGACCGATTTCATATCGTTTTGACCCGGGTTCGAATCTCAGTCTCCAGATTACTTTTTTTTTCTTTTTTTTTAATTTCACTCGTGATTTATTATTTAAATAAAATTAAAATATAAAAATGCCGAAAAAAAAAAAACAAAAAAAAAATAAAATAAAAATACCGAGCTGGGCTCGGTCACCCAGGTACTGAATTTAATTCTAGTAGTTTTGCTGTGATGCGCGGCCAAGATATATACAGATATTGTATAGACGTAAAAACAAAAAATTAATTTTTGAATCCAGTATAAATATTACAGGTATTCTTCAAAAATATTTTAAATTATATCGATTATAATTTTTTTTATCTGTTTGAAACACTGTATTAAACATATGGTTATAATTATGTACATCGTGTTTATATATCATATTTATCATATATCTAAATATAAAGAAAATACACTAAGAAACTACTATATTACCAATGTGGCACATTCATAATATTAAGATATACATGTATAATGTAGCTCGCAAGCAAAGTTATGTGGTAAAATAAACGTAAAAACTCGCATTCGGGACAAGAAGCAAGAAGAAAGATAATGCGACATAATTTAACCAATACTTCACTTACCGTGTGTCCTACTTATTCTAATGCTAGTTAATTTAAATATGTGGCAACAGAGCTCTCTGAAATAACTGTATGTCAGGACGTTCGATAAAAACAAGCTTTGTGCCGTGTTTTGTCGAATCAATTTGACAAATGTACTTTGTATCATAATTACGTTTGCCGTTTCGCGACAAGGAACGTTGTATTTTCATGTTTGTTACTGACCTAGGATAATGGCAAACTGGTGAGGTTGGTATCAATCGTCGTCTATTAGATACGGAAGACGGCTAGAATGACGATTTAATGTAGGTTTTTTGAATTGAAATTTCTTTAGGCGCATGAGGGGTAAAATTTGAGCGACCGGGAATGCGGCAGCGTCAGGGACGGTCAGTACTTGGATGGGTGACCACCTGGGAACACCGCGTGACGTTAGATTTTTGTTTTTTTTTATTAGTTTTTTTATTTTTATTTTAAATTCTTTTTTTTAATTAGTTTTTTTGAGTTAGTTTGCCAAGGAAGTTTCACTTCAGACATGTGTACTTTGTACGCACTCATTTATTTCTTATAACCAAATAAGTATTATTAATGAATTCATACAATACAAATGTAATTTTTTCATTACACTATTATGTAAATTATATATGTACATACCTATACAAACTTACATAAAAATGGTGGTAAATTAAATTAATGCAATTAAAAAAAATTACTTTAGTAATAGCAAATAAAAGGTGTTTATTATCATCTATAACTTTTTAACATCGCATTGTATATATACGAGTAAAATCTTTGTTTCAGTTACGTGAAGTAATCTATGTGTGAGGTGTGATAGTAAGTAGTCTAAACAACAATGGGAAATTACTGTCTCATCACTTGATTTAGGTATATTCTCCGTGAATCCAAAGTAGTAAGTAATGTAACATCATTTAACGAAATGCAAGATAAATACGATATATTCGTTTTATTTTTCTTTTGGAATCTACAGTAAGAGATAAAAACAGCAAATATGTGTCTTTCGTTGCTAAGTGTAATAGAAGATGCGTGCCGTGTTGAGGTACCAATGAAAGGTTTTGCAAATAAGATTAGGCGTATTAAATATAAATAATCATGTATTTCTAGTAGGATTAACAGTTTAAAAATAGCGTAGTTTTTAATGATGAGCTAAGTAAGGCGTCGCATGGATCACTGGCGTGGCGTGAACTAGGGGAGCGGCATGTACAATGGGAGCGTGGACGACGGGACCGGCGGCGTGGACCACTGGAGCGGCGTGGACCGCGGGAGCCTGGGCAGCGTGGGCCGATGGAGCCGAGTTGTGTACGACGGCGTTGAATCTGTAAATATTTTCAATTAAAACATTTTGTTTTATTAGTACATACGTTTTCGTTACAATTGAAATAGTTATTTTATTTCAAATGCAGCGATGTTATCGAATTCATTGACCGAAACGCCATTTGTTTAAAGATAAATTACGTTGTCCTAGGAGCTAGTTGTTAGTTTCGCTAGCTCTACTGATCTTTACGAACATGAGTTTCCTTACGCAATGCGAACACTAGTAGCAAGTTCATACATGTGGTAATGGAACACATTCGAGTTCTATATCAAAGATCGCGTGTATATTACTGATTTGATTGTATTTTATATATTTACTTAGCATCAATTTGTACCATGTGCATATTCAATAGATTACGCTATCCATTATACAATACTTAGGCAAGACCGACATATTAGTTGGTAGCTATAAACGATTACTCATCGTGTTAATGAGTGAAATTTGTTTTTCCTTACCCGTTGTGTGCGTCTGCGGTGTAGTCGACGGTTCTCACGGCGCCATCAGGCTGGACCAGTGAGTATGTGCCTTTTACAACATCTCCTTCGCGGCTCTCATGCTGGGACTTGTGGTCTCCGGTTTGAGGGTCTTCAACGGAGTACGAGAATTCGTAGTGAGCCGGGGCCTGTATAATGTTAAAATATGTATCTTTACTTTACTCATTTTTCTAAAAACATTAAAAACTTAAATGTTACAGTTGATAAATATTGCACTAATGCTACGAATAAATACCAAATAATTGTGTTTACTTGCAAACCAGAAAAACGTAGATAGAAGAAAAAATAGTCAAGTAAAGACGCGTTATCAAAGATTACTCAAAAAGTAGTCATCAGATCTCGATCAAATTTTATTGTAACCACAGAACAAGCGTCAGCTTTTCATTAAAAATTAGACTCATCAAAATCGATACACAAAGTGAAAAGTTATGTGGTGTAAGGGTGGATTTAGATCAAACGAACAAAAAGCTAGAGCTAGAACAAGAGCATTCTTTCTTGATCTTCGATCACTCATATTCATATATATAACAACGAAAGAATGCTCTACGCCTGTTTACACTAAAAGAATTTGATAAGAATTTGATATAGTGGGGATAGAATGAGCATTCGCTCGTCTGATGTAGGTAAATGGACCATTATACAACGTATAGTACACGGCCGTAAATAATGCACATCGACTTTTAGAAAGAGACAATCAGCTAATTTGAACTTTGTAGAGCGTTATCTCTGACGCACATTACCTATGAGACGTATCGGACTGTCAGTATTTCATATGACAGATCTAATAGTGTAAGAACCCAGTTCCCAGCTGATCACCTGTCATATTTTTTTGAAGGACAAAATATATTAAATTCAAATTCAAAATATTTTATTCAGCATAAAATTATTACAATTTCTTACTGAACGTCATGAGTCTACTACCAGTTCGGAAAGAAAAAGCCTCTGACCTGTGAAGAACTGGCGAAAGAAACTCAGCGGGACTAATATCATTTTTTTAATCATGTTTTTTTTCCAAAGCAGATTGAAATTTACAATAATTTTATAGGTTGAAATAGCCTGGCGGCGATCACATCATTCCCAAGGCGTACTGTCTTCTATAAAATCGTTAATCGAATAATATCCTTTAGTACACAAACGTTCTTTCACAATTTTTTTAAATTTGGCTGCTTTATATACGTAAAAATGTTATTAACCAGCTATTTTAGTATTTATCGCCAGACACTAATTATATTACTATATTTTAAAACATGTAGAAAATATTTTAGCAACTCTTTATACTACGATGTATACTGTAATGTTTTGTCAATCAGAAACAAGGAAGTCTGGGGTCTGGGATCTTGGACTATAACGCTCTACGAAGTCGAAATTAGCCGATTGTCTCTTTCCAAAGGTCGATGTGCAATATTTATGGCCGGGTACTATACCTAGTTGGTTTAAAAAAATAATCAAGTAAATACACATATAGCTCGAAAAATACTTGTCAGATCTCGATTCAATTAAAAAAAATCATCGAGATGTCTGTCTACCCAGTCAAAAGTTCTGAGGTAACATACATAAAAAAGCAATCGTATTGAAAATGTCCTCCTTTTTTGGATGTCGGTTAAAAAGTGTTGAAGTTAAATTCATCATTTAATTTTAAATCGTAGTTATGTTCTCGTTTTCTCAAACGAACGGATATTATTAATAACGATGAAATCATGACAAATAGTCGATATATTGGTTACAAAACACTAGTATTGTAATAATGTCAGAATATTGCTCAATAAACGTTTAATAGGCTTGTATTAACTGAACATATTATAATTAGATCGCTATCGTTAGCCTTTCACTTTCGTTGATATGAAAAAATTGATATCTACTATTGTGCATTTTTGAATACGACATTCGAATTTAAACATTATCATCACGATCGACGATTCAGCCTGTAATATCCCACTGTTGGGCATAGGCCTCTTCCCCATGTAGGAGAAGGATCGGAGCGGAATGGAAACAATTTCTAGACAAGTATTACTTTATACTAGAAATTTATATCATTCGTAAAATGCCTAAAGTGTCCTACTTTAATATAAATCAAGCGGTTTAAATTTATAGATATGCCTTTATCTAATAGTAAGGTTGGAAATAAACAGTGAAACTTCCCGATTGAGTTTGAAAGTTGTTAAACTTGTTGTCCAGATTAGTCTGTTTTAGATTCCTTGGTACTCACGTGCTCTTCAATTTGTTCGGCATGTCCGAAGGAGATGGGTGCGTGCGCAACTGCGGCAACATGTTGCACGATAGGGCCAGAATGGATCAGAGGGGTTGCGTGGTGAACAATAGGGGAAGCATGGGCTAAGACTGGAGTGGCGTGGGCAACGATTGGGGCATAGTGTGTGGCTCCTTGATTTGGCTGGTCGTGGCGAATAATGCTCTGAGATGATACGGCTTGGCCGTGTCCCTCTTCGATGGCGGCCGCATGGCAGACCGCCACGAGGATGCTGACTACTACGATCTATGAAAAATGAAATAATTATTAATTCATTTAAAAAATATTGCAAAAAAAAGAACTTAAAACTTTTTTATAAAATTAAATTTATATAAATCTTACTCTGAAGTACATGCTGATGCTTTATTGATTGACTGAACTTGTGTGATAAGGACGTAGGTCGGGAGGTAGTTTTTATACTGGGTTGAAGCCGTGTCACCGAATCCGAAAACCGGCCCTACACACGACACCGCGAACTGTCACCTTTTCATTACGTCATATTGACAGATATCTCACACCCAAGGTTACGTTGAGCCCTTTCAACTTTCCTGCTGATTGAGATAATCGTTTCCAGTAAAGGCGATATAAAATTTCAATGAATGAAAATTTATAATTATGGATTAATATTTTTTACATATTATTAACAAAATTTTTTGGAAATAATATAAATAGGTGAATACTCAACTAAAAAAAAGACAATTGCCACATGCTTATATTCAAAATATGTAATATAAATCAACTAAAAATAACTATGTATTTAATTTTGCATTTTTATTTATATTTAATAATATTATTATATTTAATAATATCTAAACAGGCAATATAAAATTTCAATGAAAGAAAATTTATAATTAGGTATGGATTAATTTTTTTTAATATTAACCAAAAATTTTGTAAATAATATAAATAGGTATCTAAATACTCAACAAAAAAAAGACAATGACCACATGCTTATATTCAAAATATGTAGTATTAATATAACTCAACTAAAATAACTATTTAATTTTGTATTTTTATTTTTTATATTTAATAATATTATTATACTAGCTTCTGCGCGCGACTTCGTCGGCGTGGACTCCGCTCCTATTGGTATTAGCGTGATGATACATAGCCTATAGCCTTCCTCGATAAATGGGCTATCTAACAGTGAAAGAATTTTTCAAATCGGACCAGTAGATCCTGAGATTAGCGCGTTCAAACAAACAAACAAACAATCAAACAAACTCTTCAGCTTTATTATATTAGTATAGATTTAATAATATCAAAACAAAGTGGTCCAATTTTGTCTAAACTTTTTATATAGATACTTATAAAAAAAACTTACTAAAAATAGGGAATATTACATTTACTATCAATTAACCATTGTTATGTTGTTTACTTAATATTTCTGACGCCATTCAAATAAGATTATTATTATTATATCAGAATATTTGTGCAAAGACATGATAAAATATTGCTTAAATCAATGATCTTACTTGATAAAGAAAAATTAACTTAATAACACATTAATGTAATTGAACAAGAAAAACTTCGTATGAAAACCAGTATTAAAATAATTAGTAAGCAATAATTTTAAGCAAATATAGAGTATTAATAAAAAAATAAAAGGATACATTTATTGCTGCAATTCGGTAATACATCATTCAAATATTATTTATATTATTTATTGGTCAGTATGAACGCGTCCGAGTCATGCGATCCGGTAAGAAAGTAGCGCTCTGGGTTGCACCGAGTGCTCTACTAAGCTGTTGCGTAATTTTAGGCTTTGGGCATACTGGCTTGTACAAAGTACAATTTTACTATAAAGTAAATTATTAAAATATTGCTTGAAAACTTTTTTGTATTAGGACCAAAAAGATTAAAAATGGGATATTTTATTATGTTTATGATTAGTTTAGTTGACGCCGCGTTGGCGCAGCGGTCACAGCGCTGGATTGCGATTGGCTGTTGCGCGGGCGGTTGCGGGTTCGATCCCCGCACACGACAACATTTGTATTGGCCATACATATGTTTGCCGTGGTCTGGGTGTTTGTGCAGTCCTTGTGGGTCTCCCCACCGTGCCTTGAAGAGCACGTTAAGCCGTCGCGTCGGTCCCGGTTGTTATCATGTACGCCTGATAGCGATCGTTACTCATAGTAGGGAATATATCCGCCAACCCGCATTGAAGCAGCGTGGTGGATTAAGCTCCGATACTTCTCCTACACGGGGAAGAGGCCCAACAGTGGGATATTACAGGCTGAATCGTGATCGAAGATTACGACGGTCCCTACGTATATAAAGACATGTCGAAAATGGCGTTTTTTTTTTATTGCACAATTGGCTTTAGAAGTTCCATATGCACATACCTGTATAGAATTTTTTTTATATATTATTTATTTAACGTCATTTACAAGACGTATATGAGTACAAGTAAGATATTTTTAACGAATAAGTGTCGTAGATGCGGACATCTATTACTTATCGTTTTGTACGTTGGTTGTTTTAAAATGTGCGCCACACGGTGCGAACGCGGTCATGTCTGACATAGCGTCATTTACTCCGCTGCTTGTTCGCGTGGTAAAATATTAATGTTTTTAGATTTAGTTGCGTCTTTTTAGTTATAAGTATTCAACAACACTAAAAACCATGAATAAAAGTAGATCAAAGTTATTTTTAGATATAATGGATATTGCAAACTCCAGAAATGATATTTTTATGCGTTTCTGAAGCACAAGATTTAATAAAAATATCCGTTTGAAAACAATAACACAATTCTACGTTTTTGTAATATATTTTATTTAAATTCTATTTTATAAACTTTTCTTTTTTCCCGCGTATAAAAAGGTATGTCAGACATGTCTTACATACTTTTATTTTAATTTCAGCGTAGAAACAGTCATCTATCGGTTTTTCTAAGAAAACATAAAAAAAGAAAATATGTATAAATAACATTATGAAGTTCCTAAAGCTAATAAAACATTATAGAAAAAAAATATTTATAATTGTACATAGAATTATTTCTAGAGCGGTTTGAACCTAAAAAACGCTCTCCTGTAAACCTCGGTTTTTGACATGTCTTTATGTACGTAGGGACCGTCGTATTATTTATTTAGTTGTTTTTAATTGGCGAAACGATTATGTTTCAAAATTTTATAATAATATTATAAAATATTTACAATGCAGTACTTAAGAACTAAATTATTTAAAAGTAATTAGTATTAACTAATAACAAGATTGTTCTTTACTTCTTTAAATCGACGTAATTCGCTCGATCTTTCGTTAGTCAATTATACTCATAAATTGTTTATACATAATTATTAATATTGTTTGGAAGCTATAATATACTATTTTTAAATTAAATGATTTTTTAAAATTGACTACCTATAAATTATAACTTTTTAAATTATTTCATTTTTATGATTATATATATAAACATTATTGGTAATTATTTATTGTCCCATTTTAAAGATAAATGAATCTGTATCTTTTTTCTTTTATCTGAAATTATATTCTTTACTGATTTATTTCTCGCTTGGTGTGATTCATCTCGTCTGCGGTGCAAGTACCTAATAATGACCGTGCTGTAGACTTCCCTCCCGACTTCTTAACTGTTAATTTTATGTGTAAAAGCGCAAACATACGACAAACAACCAAAACAAAAACAAACAAAATATTTATTAAGCTGTTGTGTTAAAGCAGTTTGTAACGTAGGTATATTTTATTAGATTTGACATACCTGTTTACTTATACAAAGTTAGTATATAATAATTAGTCTATTTATTTAACTGGTGTTCAAAGTGTTAAAAATTCATAAAAAGTCTTAAATTTTGGCTAATCATAAATCAAATAAATACAAATCACAAATCGTCATAATACTGGAAAATGAGGTAGAAAAGTAAAATATTTTTTATTATAGTCACTCACAGCATATTAGTCACTTAACCATGCATTGTCATCGAAATTGAACTTGTATACAAAATTTCAGATCAATTGGTTGAAGATATCTGCTTCAAAATTGAGTTGCAAGATTTCACCCGAACAAACATACATACATACATTGCAAGTTAAATAAAAGCTTGAAAAAAATAATACGAATTAAGATGTAGTTTTGATTGTGTTCAACAAAAAACCAACTTTCATACTTTATTAAATCAGAAGTGTATACAACTGTCGTCGGTAAAAAATGCGTTCTAACTTAAGACAGTAAAGGCTTTTTAGTGTTTATTACTGTTATTTAATCGTTTCAGCTTGTATTGTGTCTACACTGCCCCGTAATGCTGCGAGCTTTTTCGCCAAGGTTGAACACGATATTGGTAAATCGACCAGTTTAATGAAACCTTCAGCATCGTTTATTTTTTATGTCCGTTTTTATCTTCATCGTATATCATGTCACGGCAACGAAATTTCGCGCGCATTTACAAAGCGACTACTCTGATATAATTGGAGGCTTTATTTCATTTGCTTACGGTAACAATTCGATAATGGTCGTATGTATTGCGCGTAGGAAGTAAGAACAGTTATAATGTCATTATTTGTATATAAAGCTAAGGCAACTTCTATTTATTTCGAAGTAAGGTCCGAGAATTTTAACGTTTGTAAATAATATTCGCGTAACATTCATAGGGAAATAGAGTTGGATAATAGGACACTAGGACAGACGTTAATTTCTTCGACTAATAATACTATTCTATAACTTAATCATAATCTTTTCTATTTGTGACGCGGGCATAAATAAATAGTATTCGCATTATTTATTTTGATTGCTTAGTTGAATTGAAAAAGTATAGGTACGTATTTTTCTAATTTTTGTACTTATAGCCGTTGTTGCTGTATGCTGTTTACGTCTTACATGTGAATAGGTAATGTACTTCTATACATAATATTGAATTTAAAATTATTAAAATTAATTAGTTAAAATTTTTATTTATTCTTTTCGTGTGAGACCATATAAATAGTGATTTGTTATATTCATTGTTAATTATATTTCTTTTTGTCACTAATTGCTTTCGTAATAAAATAAAAATAATATAATTCAATAAAAATATTAACAATAATATGCGTTATATGATTGAAAAAAATATATAGTTTAAACTACATTTATGTTAATTTTGGCCTCTTAAAAATTTTTGAAATTATAATATTTTTATTAAGCATCCCGCACCAATTAATGAACTGCGTAATCCCGCACCTCCAAAATGGAGATCCGCAGATTCCAGGTTTAAAAATTAGTGCTAAATCTTACGGGTAATACAACAAAAAATAATTATTATAAATAATAATAATTCACTGTGGTTGAAGAAAAATAGTAGTATGTAAGCGACGTTTTCGAAAATACACCTAAAGCTGACACAGTTACTGCTCAAGTCTTTACCCGTTAAAGGAAGCATTAGAGAAAGAGCTTCAACAAGAAAAATAAATATAAAAAAGGCATGTTGTATGTCTTAACGTTGTATGCCCATTCGGCAGAACTATTTTGATAAAGAAATGTTTTGAGTCTGGTGGAATCAGAGGAACGTATCTTGACTATGACGATCCAACCTACAAGCGAGAGACTAAAAACTTTTATGTTTCATACACGAGTTATGTTTTTTATGCCAAAAAGAAGAATGATATTAAAAATTAGTCACACTCTAAGTGTGTAGACACATGTAAATATATTAGGTTTGACCAAATGACCATATCCAATCTACTCGACTGGCCTAAAAACACTGATTACCTGTACTTGATTATGACTTAATTAATATTTTGTTAGGAAACAAATTATTATTGTTAAATTACATATAACGTGTCAAATAAAAAAATATTATGTACAATCTATACTAATATAATAAAGCTGAAGAGTTTGTTTGTTTGATTGATTGTTTGTTTGTTTGTTTGTTTGTTTGTTTGTTTGTTTGAACGCGCTAATCTCAGGATCTACTGGTCCGATTTGAAAAATTCTTTGAGCGTTAGATAGCCCATTTATCGAGGAAGGCTATAGGCTATATATCATCACGCTAAGACCAATAGGAGCGGAGTCCACGCCGACGAAGTCGCGCGCAGAAGCTAGTATGTTATAAACAAAAACGTGTAGTTTTTATTAGATTTTAAAATATTATTTAAGAGTGTGGGATCCTGCGGGATCCCGAGCACGATTAATCAATCCCGCATTTAAATCCCATGGGATTGAATGAGGTGCGGGGTTGCGATACCTAATTTAATTCTATTATATTTTAAAATGAAACGTAATACAAGTTATTTTTCTCTTATGTAAAGTTATAAATAAATAGAGTTAATTAGATTGTCGTTATGCTTTTATGCTTTAATGCTTCAAACGATCGTCATATTGTCTTTATGCAAGAATGCAAGAGTGATATGATATTGTATGTAACATGTAACCTAGTTTAACAGATAGTTAAATTTCAGACTTTACGGTTTCCTTATAATTTTAAACAGACATTATATTATTTTACATATGAAAATCAAATTGTATTATCTAAATCTTTTCAAATTGTTTTTCATGTCGTCATTTTACATTAACGCCAAGTCAAACATTGTATGACATTTTAATGAACACTCGTATGTCACATATAAAGAGCGTAAACAACTACTCTTTTGAATTGATCTTTGGTTTCTTTTTACAACTTATATTATCATATTCTAATATACATTATTATATATTCAATACAACGGTATGCCTATGCATGTGAGTAGTGTTTACAAACAAACCTCACCTACAATTTTTCGTTTTAAATTATCATTTAGAAATAATTTTAAACAACCCTAAGTTATTATTGATTACAGTCAGAGTACATTAGAAGTGGTTCAGTTGCTACATCTCGTTTTAAATATGTAACAGAGTTTCATTGCATGTTGTTCTGCTGACTGTGGGTTGATTACTAAAACGCTTTCACTAAATAAATGCGCTTTACTTAGAGCGAAATATTCATATTAATTTTATTCTAATTTTAAATATTTTATTCATTATAAACAGACGTAATACAGTAAATAGATCATATAATAAGATTATATACTTTATAATAACAGTTCAACTTGTCTATCGATACATAATAAGCAAAATTAAATTTATTTTCATTTATTCTTTAACCACAACACGTCTAGGGTCTCAATTGGATGTGTGCTAAGAATGGAAATATTATGTATTTAGCTATTATCTTGTAAAAATGGGTCTTCAATACAGGGATAAGCCTCTGAACTCGTAAGTAACTAAGCTAACTTAAATGAAAATATTTTAAAATAAGTTAAAGTATTTTTTTTTTTCAAACAGAACGTCCATTGGGACCGTGAGACGTATTAAATATAACAATACAATGTAATGTATTTTACACAATATATTTATATAGGATACATAAATATATCAGAATTTCATAAGTAAAAAAAAAACTAAGGATTAATTTTCTGTTTTCCTCTACTTTATAACGGATTATTGTTTCCTTACTTACAACGCATAAAGGTAGCATATTATTGGCTATAAATAAACGAAAAAGAAATACTTTATCATAAATGGTTAACCGTATACAGTTTAAGGCCGTCATATGTCAGAACTTGTTTCGGTTTTTTTAATCGTTAATCAAAGAAGCAGATGTGCCGCGTTTCGCCAAAAAAGGTAGTGCATTTTCCATTAACATAAATGTTAAATTGTTATATAAGTACGAAATACGTCTTTTTATGTAAGATATTCATTATCAATAGTCACATTTTACAAATACTATTCCATAACAATTTTATCAGCAACTGGTTGAAACTAAAATAACTTTTAAAACGGTAATTTGTTGTCTAGTGAAATAGCTCTTAAAATTAAATAATTAATATACAAACGAAATAAATTTTTTGTTTAATAGTAATTCAAGAAACGAACAGAAATTAAATTGATCTTTTGTTGTTAATTGATGGACACGAGTTCACATACAAATATAGCCGCATAACTTTTCTTAAGATTTTTTTTTTATGTAACTAGGTTGGCAAACAAGCGTACGGCTCACCTGATGGTAAGACCGTAGCCTATAGACGCCTGCAACACCAAAAGCATCGCAAGCGCGTTGCCGACCCTATCCCCAATCCCCCCCAGGAGCTATCAGATTTGCACCAAAAACGAACCTACTAAAGGTTTGATTAATAGTTCTTAATTTATTATGTATTTTTTTAGCAACAGCTTTGGTGTAGTGGTGCGTGTGCCATTTACGCGCCTAACACTGGCGTCTTGCGGGTTCGATTCCCGCTCGGGATGGATATTGGCATTTGTACAAATATTTCTTTCCGGTTTGGATGTCTGTCCTTGTGAGTCTCCATGCTTCGGAGAGTACGTTAAGCTGTCGGTACCGGTTGTTATCATATAATGCTGACAGAGATCGTTGCTCGTTGGAGGGAATAGATATATCCGCCAACTCGCAGTGGAGCAGTGTGGCGGATGCTCCCTGATACTACAGGCTGAATCGTGACCTAGATCGTGACGTACTTCTTACAGTTCAACGTTTTTTACTATCTCGAAAAAATTAGATGAAAGTGGATTAAAACTTCATACGTCTTGTTTAATTTAAAATTTTGTAATTAATAAAATACACCTGTTTGAACGAAACTGACAATTTTTTATTTCTTTCACATAAAATATGAATGTAATCTATATATATATATATATATATATATATATATATATATAAAAGAGATTTCCACCTATATATTTATTGAAGGGGTAGAGACTTGAAATTTGGTAGGGATATTCCTTTCGCCGAGTAGAGGTCAGCTAAGAACGGATTTTACGAAATTCCACCCACAAGAGGAGTTGCGGGGGCTAATAACATATATGGCAAAACAACGTTTGCGGTGTCAGCTAGTAAAATAATAGAATCTAGCTCCTTATTAAAAAAATGTTAATAATACAATAAATCTAGGCTTTCAAGTCATTTAATTAAAATTAGGCTTTACTATCGAATTACTATAGCTATACGAGGAAGCAGTGGTTCGATTGCTTCTTAATCATTAATTAGTATCATATTACTGAAAAATTTAATACGAAATTCAAGGCGTAAGAAGACTGACCTTGACGGACTCAATTAACTTTCGTTTCGAAACTGAATCGTGTTACTGTGTCTTAAAACAATGCAACGTGGTCAGAACTTCGTTCTCACAATCTGTGGCTTTTATTAGCATTCTTGTGTTACACATTGCACATTTAAAACGTAATACATATTTACATTGTCGATGTATATTTACACGTATTTTAACCACTAACTAAATAATTCAAATATGTTGATGAGTAGTGAAATTGGGAATGAATGTTTGTATAGCCGTCAGCTTACTTTTAAATGTACCTATGTGTACAATTAATATAAACATTTATACTTAAAGGTGCTAAATTTATTTAGTTTCAACTTTTCAAGCTAATTATTCATAACGTGTACTTAACAGGTACAATTAACACATAAACATTTTTATACTATTTATTGAACACACTATGTGAATTATATTTTATATTATTTTATAAATTATATCATTAGTCTTATTACATAAGGAGTATAAATAAAACGTTTGTAATTTAAAGTATAAAGATATTTTATTTAAAGTCTTGGGTTTCACATACATTCATACAATCATATAAAATATATCACCACTCAATTACATTCACAAACACAATCATTAAAATTCTTACATATTTTGGCAGGTGTAACAATATTGCATTAAATAACAAATGTTTAAATTGAGACTCATCTGTTCAATTTTTCCGAGAATCATTACACCATATTGATATTATGTATTAATGAAACCCATCATACATTTTATTAATAATAAAGCAAAAGTTACAAGAGCCGAAGATCACGAAGAATACATTGGTATTTATAAGCTTATCTAGAGAACTAAATTATCTACACTAATATCACAGTTCAGTTGACAAGCTCTAATGATGATGGATGACTGGAGGCGAATTGTGGACGACAGCGTTGAATCTGTTGACGAAATCAACTTTAAAGCTATCGCAAAACATTATAGGAGCCGACTTAGTTTAAAGTTCATACTTATTTCTTCCTCTGTTTATTCCTCTGTTTAGTTTCATCACACTTTATGTGACATTTTGAAATATTTTAGAAATTTATAGACAACTGTGTTGTTACTTAAAGAGATGCAATTTTGAATCGTGCGAATTTTATCAAGAAAGGTTAAAATCATATCAAGGCTTTTTTTAGTGACAATTATTCGAGTAAAAGTCTATTACAACTTGCGCTTACATAATTCGCTCGCGACGTATTTTAAAGATCTTCAACGTAATATCAAGGTCATTGTAATTACCTCCGTTATTTGAAGTAAATTACAAAAAATAGACCATATTTGGAAATTCTCAACGTTTGCATGAATATGTATAATAAAATTAATTGTGTGAGTTTATTTGTATGTTACGTTATCTAATACCATAAAATTTACATTTTCGGATTAATATATCATATCGCCATAACTGTTTCTTTTCTTTTGTAAAAATTGTCTTTCATGAATGCTTATCTTTATGTATTATGTAATTTAAATACTATTTCAATTATGATAAAATGCGTTTGAGTATTGTTATTTTTACTTACCCATTATGATGGTCAGCAGTGTAAGTCACCTTGCGGAAAGAACCATCAGGCTGTAGAAAAGAGTATTCGCCCTTGACTACGTCACCGTCGCGGTTTTCGTGATGGGATTTGTGGTCACCAGTATGGGGATCTTCCACTGAGTATGAGTAGCCGTATTTGGGGTGAGCCTGGAATAAATAATCAAAACATATTTAAACTATAAAGTTAAGTTGGCGTTTAATTAAAATATGTTTACATAGTGGTGCAAGTATATTTAATCTTTACCCTTTGGTTGATTTTATTAATTCAAAATAGACAGGTAATGATAGGATTGCCTTCCTGTGTGATGTAAATTAATATCACTACATTACAAGAAGCTAATGTCTCGTTTTTCATTAGTCTCGTTTCATAAGTTTGTATAAATATAGGACGCCCTAAAGTCAAAGTAATTGACATTTACAATATCAATATGACGAGTTTACTTTAAATATTAATGTTAACTAGCCTACTAACTGTGCCCGCGACTTCGTCTGCGTAGAGTTTAACAAGAAGTTATTGTTCAGTTCGCTGTTATAAAAAAAAAAACTAAAATAAAAGTAGCCTAAGTTACACCTTATTACATCAGCTATCTGCCAGTGAAAATACCATCAAAATCGGTTCAGCTATTTCAGAGATTAGCCGGAACAAACAGACAAGCAGACACACAGACAGACAAAAATTGTAAAAAATGTCATTTTGGTATATGTACCATGTATCCATATGCATTTAGTAAAAGGCGGTTACTTTAAAATTACAAACAGACACTCCAATTTTATGTATTTGTATAATAACATCACATAAGCGTTAACTGTACTGGTATTTAGCATAAAAGACAGACATTGATGCTTTTATTTTGTAGTTATACTTACGTATTCACCAATGTAGTGATCTTCTTCGTGACCCGAGCTATGAGCCTCCGGGGCAGCGTGTGCTGGTGCAGAGTGGACAGGGGCATGGGCTACTGGTGCGGCGTGGATAACGGGTGCAGGGTGGATGATTGATGTGTGGATAGGGGCAGAGTGGATCGCTGGAGCGGCATGGTAAGCAGGGGCAGCTTGCACCGCGTAATGAGCAGGTACTTCATGATGAACCACGTTGTAACTGTGAGTCACAGTTGGGGCATGATGCACCAGTCCTGCGTTACATGCCGCCGCCACAGCACATAGTACAATGATCTATAAAAAAATATATATTAGATAATCTCTTATATCAACGATTTGAATAATTAACAATCATCATAATAATATAAGGTGGATGTTAGGAAGTAACAGATCTAGTAATAATAAAAGTGGCAATGAAACCAACTTGATATTTTTATAACTAGTTAAGTCTTATTTAACTAAGCAAACTTATCCCAAGCGTAAGTTACGTAAACATCTAACTGTAATTTTTTTTAATGCTTACTTTGGAGAACATTTTGCTTTGGTTAGAATGGACCTGTCGACTGGTGCTACTTTGTTAGAGAACTCTTTTTATATAACAAACAAAACATAAGCATTGGGTGGTGGGGCTATTCCTGACGATATCCGATCGGATCACTGTAATTGCCGCTTTGCCAATCTGCTCGCTTTATCAGGTTACAACATTCAATATGGATATGGTATGCAGTGAAAAATGAACAGCTAGTAAGAGGATATTTTTGTTATGGATTCAATTAATTTGAAGATTTTACATTGTATTCTATAATAAAACGTTTTACGAAGACCATTTAAACTGCAGAATTATAAAATTTGGTTGCAATAAATGTTAACTGAATTATTGAAATAAACGTAGATTTATTAAAATTTTGACAAATAGTGAATCAAAACACTTTGATAGAGTTCAGAGATCACGCCTATTATTATTTACTTATTTATTTATTAGAACGAAGTTCGTTATTGAGCAGTAACGGATGGGAGTAATAAGAATTTTTCTCGATTCTTCTCGCTATGATATAAAATTAGATCTCAAACATATTATGTGTCATATTTTACATACCACTCAGTTATTACTGTGATTGAAAATAATGATTAAATATAAACTTAAATTTTATTTTATTTTAATAATACCTAATTAATGTTCATTTCTAAAATTAAAAAAATTTAGTTATTAAAATAAAATTTATACAGTTCCTAAATTATTATTTTTTATGAACTTATTTTATCATCCATCATTCAGTGTTTAATTTATCATTATTTTTTTTAAATTTATATATTCCATGTATAGATTTGTGCTCTTTACATAAACTATTTCCTTTTTCGCTTTAGCCTGTTATATCCCACTGTTAGGCATAGGCCTCTTTCCCCATGTAGGAGAAGGATCAGAGCTTAATACACCACGCTGCTCCAATGTGGGTTGACGGATATATTCCTTACTATGAGTAACGATGGCTATCAGGTGTCATGTACACCGTCATAACAACCGGAAACGACGACGGCTTAACGTGCTCTTCGAGGCACGGTGGGGAGATCCAAAAGAACTGCACAAACATCCAGACCACGGCAAACATCTGTATGTCCAATACAAATGTTTGTCATGTGCGGGGATCGAACCCGCAATCGCCAGCGCAAGAGCCACAAACCAGTACTGTAACCGTTGCGCCAACGCGGCGTCTACTATTTACTCTTTACTAATGTAAGTAGTAGACGCAAAAATCATAAATAGAAAATCATTAAAAAGAGATAATTAAATTTTATTTGAAATTTTTCAAAACTCTGTCAACTTCATATTTTACAATATAAATTATGACTGTACAGCAAGGTCTACCAAAAAGCGAAAGGACCCTCGTACCGTATGTGGAACTGACCATTCGATCCGTCCATAGACCCCTCACGCCATTTTTGTATAATTTATTGAACACCACATCACTACATAGTAAAAAACAAAGTCGCTTCCGGCTGTCTGTCTGTCCCTATATATGCTTAGATCTTCAAAACTACGCAACGGATTTTGATGCGGTTTTCTTTAGTAAATAGAGTGATTCCAGAGGAAGGTTTATATGTATAATACATGCATAATATAGTAGAGGAACACTGATAGTTTTTGCAACCGTGCGAAGCCGGGGCGGGTCGCTAGTAAATGTATCCACTTCAGCCTATCACAGTCCACTGTTGGACATAGGCCTCCACAAGTTCGCGCCCGACATTATGACGCGAACTCATGTGTTTTGCCCATTGTCACCACGCTGGGCAGGCGGGTTGGTGACCGTACGGTGACATTATTTTCTTTTGAATGAATTAATAATTTATAAAGTGAACCTACCACCGATTTTAAATGTAGATTCTGCAGAAAAGAAAAGGAATGAAACTACGCAAATAATCGTGAACAAAGAAGAAGAATCATTAGGAGTTTATTATCTAATTTCTTGCATGTGCCTGTAAACCCGTGCATTATATAATCTTGAACCGGATAGTATGTTTTAGCTGTTAAATTATTTTCAATACAAACTTTAAATTTATATCTAGCAATTGTATAATGTTTATATTTTCCATTCGATGTAAAAAAATCTCTGTTAGTGTACAATAAAGAGTATTTGTATCGTATTGTAATGTAAAATCGTTTGTAGGCTTTTGTTATAAGATACATGTGTGAATACCATAACCTAGAAAGGAGACGGCAACGGAAACTTACGAATTTGATTTTTGAGACAATTTTGTCATTCCATCTCGTGTCTATATTACTGTCTATTACTATTTATGTCAAAATAATCGATATTTACTACGCGACAGAATTCGAAACGATGAAATTCGTAGACGAACGAAGGTCACCGACATAGCTCTCAGAATCTGCAAGCTAAAGTGGCAATGGGCAGGCCATATTGTAAGAAGAACCGACAACCGATGGGGAAGAAAGGTTCTTGAATGGCGACCACGTCTCGGCAAAAGAAGTACAGGCCGCCCTCCGACCAGCTGGACTGACGACCTACGGAAAACAGCGGGAAACCGCTGGATTCAGAGGGCACAAGACCGAATGGAGTGGCGAGCATTAGGGGAGGCCTATGTCCAGCAGTGGACTTGTAAAGGCTGTTGGATGGATGGAATCGATATTTTTGTAAATAGATATGTAAAATTTTATTTGAAAATTGGTTTCGAAAAATAATTTTATACCACATCTAAATTAACATACAATTTCATAAATGACGTTGTACTAACAACTCTCACTTAAATGTTTTCTTAATTGTTTAAAATTAATTGCACGTGCAATTATAACACTTTTCAACAAGTGATGAGATTATTAAAATGTTTTCTTCCTTATTTTATAATCATTACGTGCTCAATACATAGAATCAATTACGTAAATGAGCATTTATTATATATAAAACTTAACATTTAAATCGTGACCGTATAATTCATGGCCGTATAACTGTTAGTGATTAAAATGTTTTAGATACACACGATTTAGGCAACAATAGAAATAAGATAGCGCTGATTATTATTATCATCAATTGTTGTGGTACATCTATATGAAAACCTCTATAATTATGCCAAGTAATTTGATAGCTTTCGACACGCGTATAAATAATAATATATGCTATTTCTTTTATTACACACACTTTACACTACAGCCTATCACAGTCCACTGTTGGACATAGGCCTCCACAAGTTCGCGCCCGACATTATGACGCGAACTCATGTGTTTTGCCCATAGTCACCACGCAGGGCAGGCGGGTTGGTGACCGCAGGGCTGGCTTTGTCGCACCGAAGACGCTGCTGCCCGTCTTTGGCCTGTGTATTTCAAAGCCAGCATGGATGGTTATCCCGCCATCCGTCGGCTTTTTAAGTTCCAAGGTGGTAGTGGCACTGTGTTATCCTTATTCGCCTCTTACGACACCCACGGGAAGAGAGGGGGTGGCTACATTATTTAGTGCCGTAACCACACAGCACATTTCTTTTATTAAGTACTAACATAATTTTATTTAGTATACGAGTATATTTATTTATTTATTTGGTTAATCTATGGATTTTCATACTTAGAATGCACGTAACTACGAATCCAATTACAGATTCACACAGGTAGAAATTGTATTATTTATTGTTAAATTATACAGTAGTCGTAAAGGTCGTAACTAGAGCAGTATAAAACGTCATTTTTCATATATTAAAATAATATAATATTATGATAATGCGGTACATACTTAAGTAATAACGTGTCTAAGTGTGCAAGAAGCATTAAGTTATGTTCGCTCCACAGATTGCTCTAGTAGATACAATAGCCTAAATAGTTATGTCATCTAACTAAATTAGATATTCTAGAATCAAGAATGCTGCCCTTACGTAAACGTATTCCTGTTTCAGTTTAATGATTGAAACACAATCTTAGCCAGACGAAATAGTGATTGGATAAGTTGTTTGTCGACACGTTAAAAATGATGATAATAACTTTAATATTAGATACGATACGAAACGATTCAGCCTGTAGCTTCCAACGACTGAGCATAGGCCTCTTTCACCATGGAGGAGAAGGATTGCAGCTTAATTCACCACGCTGCTCTACTGTGGGTTGGCGGATATGTTCCCTTCTATAAGTAACGATCGCTATGATGCATTTATGGTAACAACTGGGACCGACGGCTCAACGCGCTCTCCGAGACGCGATGGGGAGAACCAACAAGGACAGAATCCAGACCGGAATGAAATATTTGTAAAGTTACAAGTATCCACCCCGAACTGGAATCGAACCCGCAAACCGTCAGTATTTTAGGCGACTACTCGCACCACTACACCTGAGTGGTTGTTTAATATTAGATTCCAACATAATTTTATATTAGAATAATAGGTCACATAACCCAGTTTAGCCGACTAGTCAACTAACAGGTTGCAATTTGTTATACAACATAATTACATTTCGTTGAAATTTTAATGTTCTAAGTTCAAGGTAGACTTTTATTGTTACTACACACGAGTATGAAGTAAGCTACTAATTATTTTAATAAGTACTGATCAATACTTTTGTATGTTTATATAATTTATAATTTTAATTTAAAAAAAATTGTAATCAAAAATATTTTAAATGTGTGTGTATGTGTTTTTGTTTAGAGTTTCAGAAAGACATTCCCGTTTAGAGTTTTTGTTACTTTGTAAAGAAGTAAGACGTAATTTAATCACGGTTACGAGTCAGCCTGTAATATTAGGTGGGATAGGCCTCTTTATCCATGTTAGAGAAGAATTGAAGCTTATTCTATCACGCTGTTTTATTGCGGGTTCGCGGATATATTCCCTACTATGAGTAACGATCGCTATCAGGTATTTGTGATAACACCGGGGCCGACAGCTTAACGTGCTTTCGAGGCACGGTAGGGAGACCCATAAGCACAGACATCCAAACCAGAAAGAAATGTTTGTAAATACAAATGGGTAAAATGTTATTTGAGAATTGACTTGATATGGTATTCCGAGCGGGAATCGAACCCGCAAGTCGCCGGTGTGTAGGCGCTGACACGGCACACGCACCACTAAACCATAGCGGTTGTTAGACGTAATAGAAGTACAATTTATTAAGTTTCACTCTACACTATTATTCAAAATATTTTACAGTTATTTTGCAATATTTTAAATTAATAAAAAAGATTTTTTAAAAATCAAATTTTAGCCAAAGAAGTATTAATTAAATAATTTGGCGAATTGTTGGTATAATTCGTTGACTAATAGACGCGGTGATCAGTCGGCATTTTTATTTGCCAACTAGAAATACGGTCGAAACATTCTGTACATATAATTATAACAATATAGTGTTACATTACATTAAAATATTATATTATCACCGTTATAATTTACACACATTGTAGAAAAATCAATTTTTTGAAGTTTTAGTTACTAAAATTAAGCGTCTATTACATCGATTGTTGTCAAAATTTATTTTGCACGTATAAAGTTTCTGATAGATTATCAAAGAGATTTCAAAGGTCTAGCTAATGAACTATATCATTTCGTTTCTTGACATATTATAGCGTTGCGATGGTGGCACAAAAATTATCAGAAACTTGTTGTTGTGTCTGTTGGATACTGTAATGTTAGATAAGTTGAAAGTTGTTAGTAAGATTACTCCGTAATACTGTAAAATATGGAGACAATGGACAAAAATTCAAGCAATTATAACACTATTAGCTTATCACACATAAAAAACCTGCGACCCAGATACAGCAACCACGCGACATCTTATAAATCTACATTTTCCATCACATGTTGTCCATAAAATTTGATGCTAACTCGTTGCTTAATATTACGATAATCACTTGGTATATTTGTTTCGTGGTTTTAGCTCTTCTATATAATTTGCTGTCAATCAACAATGCTTTATTTTGTGTACCGGTAAGGGGTAATCAAGTCAATGTAATTATAGGCAAACCTTTTGAGTTTGTAATTACTAAATTCTCTTAAGTATAGTATGTTAATATCTTAGGAAATTTAAATCTTGAGGTAACTAAATAGTTTGCTTTTTTAATACTATTCACGATCACGATTTAGGTATGTATTTTCATACTAATAAAAAGATTTTGTTTTTATACATAGCACAAACAGAAAATTACAGAATTCCGTTGCGAACAAAATTTTTCCTTTATATAGCGAATATTTAATTAAAATCACTTTCATAGTTTTGAATTAGTTAAATAATAAACAATTCTTGTGCAAAGCTTGTCAGGACACATCGACTTAGTCTGTCCATTTCATCATCTCCCTGCCCTTATCCCACTAAGGGTCGCCACAACATATTTTCTCATGGGACTCATGTTGTAAAAAATTCATGAAATATTTTACGACCGGCCGTCTGCCTGACATCAACCCAGAAGAACAGAAAGGTATAGGTACCTACTATCTTAACCGATAACAGAACATAACAACGCTGATGCAACGACTTCCCAGTTTGACCAACGACCAGATGAGATTTTTGTTAAAATAGTGTCTATCAGCATGCAACATTAATTGCACACCCACAAACATTGACAGACATGTTTAAATTACAAAACGGATACATTTTATTACCATACAAGCACACTACACTACTACTCGTAAGTTATCGTATGTTTTAATTAAAAAATGAGTAGCGATTAATAATAAATATTTCGTGTCTTTGAAATTCATTGCTATTAATGTTATATATAAGACTAGCGACCCGCCCCGGCTTCGCACGGGTGCAATGCTGATACTAAATATAAAATATAATATTTGCAATATAAGCGCAAAAAATGTGTTTATTTACGACATTACATTAGAAACCCTTAAAACTATTAGTGTTCCTCTACTACTCGTATATTATGCATGCATAATTATACATATAAACCTTCCTCTAGTCTATTTACTAAAGAAAACCGTATCAAAATCCGTTACGTATTTTTAAAGATCTAAGCATACAGAGAGCGGGAAGCGACTTTGTTTTATACTATGTAGTGATGTAGTAACATACTTTATTTCTTTTTATAAAAGTACTTATGTATCTTGAACAACAAAAGCTCTCTTTAGAAAAAAAAAATGTTTAAAAGTTTGTGTGGAAGAATGGATAAAAAATATAAATTTAAAACAATTTTATTAAAACGAAATTGACTTTATAAAATAAATTTTGAAAATATTATATTAGCTCATAATTATGACACTTGTTAAATTAAAAACCTACGTAATATATTTTTGAATGGTAATATGATGAAGCTACTTCAGAGTCAGTCTGTGGTTCTTCCTTTTGTGCGTTTTCTATGGTTTCAAATGTTTTCATCGGTTCACTAAGAGTTGGATCAATAGTAATTTCTTCTACTGGCATTTTAGAAATGTTTTCTGGCTCTTGATTAATACCATCATTCTCTACTGGTATTGGTAGTACAGTAGCTGACATTTCCATTGATTTTACATTTAAAATAGGTGCTTCAGTATTTTTATCAGCACCTTCTGCAACTATCGATGTAAGTCGTATAGTTTTATCATTTTGTTTTTCCGTTACATTTTTGCGATCATAAACTTCGTCTTGTTTTGGGTCAACAGTATTTTCATTAACAGGTTTCTCATCACCATTTACTATAGTACTTTTAGGTTCTTGGTGATAATAACTTTTGATAGGAAAGAAGTGGTTGATTTTTATTCCACTTCCTATAGGTAAGAACTGTCTTGTATGACCAATTATAGAAAATGCGTGACCATCATGTTTGTTAACACTTTTGCTTACGACGGCATTAAATCTAAAAAAAAAATGTATATATTTTTAAACGTTTTATATAAGTTTAAAATAGTAGGAAAAACGGTGTCCTTGTCTTTTTTATAGTATTTTTATTTTTGCATGAACAAAAAAGAAGCTAAAGTTTAATTTATTAGATGATTCAATAAAAATTACAGAGTCATAACATACCCATGTTGGTCATCAGCGTTATATTCCACCTTTCTCAAGGAGCCATCTGGTTCAACGAGACTATAACCTCCTCGAACTCTGTCGCCGTCTCTGGCTTCATGGTGATGCTTATGGTCACCAGTCTTTTTATCTGACACTGCGTACTCAAACTCGTATTTTGGATACGTCTGCAAATACATAACATATTTTAATAAAATGTTGTAACTTTGTAAGTTTATAGAAAATAAAAATGTGTGATGAATAAAATTAATTTACAACAAAATAATAACGACTAAATATCATAAATTTAAAAGCATCTTACATGAAAGTCATATTTAAACAGTGGTGGTGAATTAGAAGAATACAGTTTGACCATTTGCCATGTTTTACCACTGTCAGATCTATAAGATCCTGTTTTTAGTCCACCATTAGAGTCAATTATAACAGCAGAGCTTACACCGACGAAGCAAATTAAGAACCACATCTGAAAAGTAGAATTGATAGAATTGTTACTTATTTTATTAGAAATTTGTATTTTAACAAAAAGCAAATATCAGGAAGTTTACCTTTGACAACGTATTTAAATGATTAAAATGAACCGTTGCTCTCGGGATGTACCGTGCAACTGTTGATTTAGGTTATACTTTTTTACTATTATATAGTTTTCAAATTTTTGTTATATAAATTGGTTAAATCTTTATGAGCTAAACATCATCAATTCTATTATTGTGCGAGAATAATGTGGATTCGATTCGTATGATAACATCAATGCTTTCTAAAACTTTTGTTGGACATCTTTATATTCTAGTATCTGTTTGCTTTTATTTTACTTGAAGAAACGGCATGATTATCCTCTAAGATTAGTCTAAATACAAATCGTGTTATTAACTTCAAAATTAAAGATATAACGATATAAGAATAAATAATATTTTTTACATTAGAGTTAGACTAAGGACAAATACTCTTTTTAAATTTACATACAATACGTACGATATACGTATTAAGATATGTCGAAAATATGTTCTATAAAAAAAAAAAAAAATTAAAAACAAAAAACCCGACTACGCCAAAAATATATTGTACTTCACTTTATGTCCTTTAGAGGGTACATTCAATATAATGTGACACCTTGAAACCTATAACCAGTGGACAATTAAGACGCTTCTAATGATACCTAATTTGTCTAAATATGACAAATTATAACCATCCTTTTTACTTTGCCGTATTTGGGTAGGAAAAAAAAGCAAATTAAAAAAAAAATGCATGCGTACAAAGTTAACATGTCAGAAGTGAAACTTCTATGGCAAACTAATTTAAAAAAAAACAAATCAAAAATCGAATTGAAAAAAAACCAAGAAGCCAATTAAAAATCAAAAAACCGCTGAATAGCGCCATCTATTACGGGCAGAAACAGTCTTCGCAGAACTAGTTCTTTGAAACACACAAACAAAACGTTAAAAAAATAAAAACGATACTTATTGCTTACACTAGATGTGACTTTTTTATATTACAACCTGAAAACAATTTATATATTATTTATTTTATTAGTTACTGTTCTTAATTAATTACTAATTGAAAATACAAAAAAAAAGTAATTGACAAAAAAGTAATTAAAAAAACCGCCTGTACTGACACATCCAAGTACAGATCATCATGACGCCGCCGCGTTACCGGTCGCTCAAATTTTACCCCTCATGCGCCTAAAGAAGACTCATTTACAAAAAAAAAAACATGTACGTAATATAAATCAATAAGGAGTGTTTATATAGTTTCATTATAATTCTGAGCAAAGCTAAACTATTCAGGATATTATAATTAAATTTTTATAGTCTATACTAGCGGACCGCTGACATAGGTACCGATAGCAGCAAATACAAAATGTATATTCTGTTTGTAATCGATTTGTCATAGTCGTGATGTGTGTCGTTGAGTCCTGTGTCGGGAATGTTGGGAAATACTCTCATCGAGAGCTATGAAACCATGCCATAGTAATATATACTACGGTTTGTTATGACTGAGGAGCTTTCTTAAGATAGCTTAACTAAGCTAATGTTTGCTTATAACATCACAATGTGAATGATAAAAACGGAATGTCAATCCAACTAACTTACTTGCTAGGTAAATTTAAAAAGAAAAAAGAGAAAAATGTAACTATATCAGTTAGTTAATTTTTGAAATCCAACATAAACTATTAATGAAAAACAATATGTAAACAATAAATTAAACACAACAAAAAGAATTCGTCGGCGTTTTGTCGGTTAAAAGTGAAGGAGATTCTTTTTCACATACATAACAATAATTGTATTTCGTATCACTGTTAGTCTAGCTTAAAACATTCGATAAATAAATAATCATCACAATCGAATAATAACCGCATTTTATTGAGGTTTATTTATTTAGCTCACTGAGATCGTCTTGATAAGGTGAAACTACGTTATTATGAATTAGCAGTTTCTTTTTAAATCCCAAATGAACTTTAAAATGTCTATAAAGTAATAAAATGATATTTTATTACAAAACTATAACTAAACATGTTCCGCGGTTTTGCCGCCTTGAAATTCTATGATTATTTCACTAAACTTTATTGTTAACTATATTTCGTTGTGAAAAATATTCTTGTTAGTTAATATATCGGCAATTTATACGTTTACTTTTACATCTATTCAGGCCTACTTATTTGTTTTTATTGAAATGTTTACGTCTCTGATATATTTAAAAAAAAACAGATTTTTCATATGTTTTGTATGTCTTATTCTTTGTATGTCAATACATACAGAGACATTTCTAATATTTTAAATTTAACTAGCTTTTGCTCGCGACTTCGTCTGCGTGGAATAGGAACAATTCTGTCATACGAGTACATGATTCTTTTGAAACTTTCAACGCACGCAGCGGAAGCTCTCAAAATACCCCGATTTTGAAACATTCTTCATTGGTGCTCCACTCCCACTTAGCGTGATTATATATAGCCTATAGCCTTCCTCGATAAATGGGCTATCTAAAATTGAAATAATTTTTGAAATCGAACCTGTAGTTCCTGAAATTAGCGCGTTCAAACAAACAAACAAACTCTTCAGCTTTATAATATTAGTATAGATACATGAAAACTTAATGAAGTTATTAAATCTCATGAGTATTGCTCAAAATACCGACTCTATCTGTGTATAATTACGCAGTTAGGTTTTGAATTTCGATTTGAGGGATCATAACTGAATTCTTATTTTCAGTTTTCATTTTTTCCCAAAATTACGAATGACTCCTTTCATACAAGCTGACAAACGATATCTCTTCTATCCCATGGTCAAAAATCTGGTAACAAATTACACAATTTTACGGCCACTTTTTGAAGTTTTAAAAAATATTATAGAAATCAAAATTTGTGAAAAAAAAAGTTCAGTTCATTAATACAATCTGCATTATACAAATAAATTAGACTATTAGTAGAATAACTTAAGCTATAAGAATCAACCATCATTCTTTTTGACCAATGTAAGGTTAGTAAAATATTTTATAAAAAATAAAGAATAATTTAGCAACGATTAAATTAATGTTGTTGATGAGAACACTGTATAAATTTTAAAATCGGTAAGTATATATAGCGTTGTGTTTTTACACACAGTAAGGTTTATTTCTATAATGAAGATTTTTTTTTAAACAACTCTTAAAGGTTCTTTTCTAAAAATAAACTCAACAAAAGTTATTAAGATCTTCACAATTACTAAGAAACTTTACAAAATGACAAGTTCTATAATAAAAGTTAGTGTATTTTATACGATTAATTTGTTTATTTCATTAATAAATACGAATAATCATTTGGTAAATCTACAAATCAGGCAGTGACTTAGTGGTGGTAGTACTGGAGAGCAGGGGCGGCGTAGACTGGGGACTTGACTACGACGGGGGCGGCCTTGACGATAGCGTGAGCTACTTTCGGTGCTGTGTTGTGTACTACAGCGTTGAAACCGTTGTGGTCGTCAGCGGAGTACTCCACAGTTCTGATGGAGCCGTCGGCCTCTTGTAAAGAGTAGGAGCCCTTTACGACATCACCGTCGCGGATCTCTTGTTGTTGCTTGTTGTCACCGGTGTGTCCGTCGGCTACAGAGTAGGAGTACTCGTATTTGGGGTAGGCCTGTACAAAAGTGTGTGAAGTTAATTACTTTTTAATCATGCACGTAATAAGTTCTAGCTCATATGATTGTTGTTACAAACTTACGATTTCCTCATGTTGGGCAATAACTTTGGTAACTGGAGCAGCGTGGTAGGCTACAGCGGCGGGAGCAGCGTGGTACGCGACAGCGGGAGCTGAGTGGTAGGTAACGGCAGCAGGAGCGGCGTGGTAGGAGACGGCGGGAGCGGCGTGGTATGCGACTGGGGCAGCGACGGCAACCTTAGCGATAGGAGCAGCGTGCTCGTCGTGGCGTACGATGCTCTGGGAGGAGACCGCGGCGGCGGGGGAGTAGTGGACAGCAGCGGGCAGGAGTCCAGCCGAGGACACCGCCACAACAGCGCATAAAGCTACCAACTGTGAAACATTTTAAAGGATTTTATTATTTTATATACGTAATTTTATATTAGAATATCTAAACAAACATTAAGAAAAATATTATTATTAAAAATCACGTATAGGACGTATAGGACTCACTTTGGAGAACATGATTGCTGATAGTCAAGCTTTGAATGATAAGTATAGATGTACTAAGTCATGTATTTATATTCGCACATGGTACACGATTTTAGTAGTGGAAGCTGTCAAACAAGCTTATACTGCGACCTTACTATGAGCAAATTCAATGATTGTTACATTCACTTAACATATTTTTAAACTTTTATCACTTGTTAATTTTTGACAAAGGTTATCTTTCTATAATGTATTTTAAAAATGATGAAGAATTTTAATTTAACTTTATCCGTATTTTATATTGTGGTAGTTTTCCTATTGTTTATAACTGGTATAATTTTTTTTTCAAAAATAGTTTTTATTTCTGGAACAGACCTAGGGATATAAATAAGGTTGGAAATACGAGTAATGAAATTAAATTAAAGACTGATCAACATGTAATGGTCCTGTCAATAAAGTAAACTATATTTTTTTAAGAACAATACTTATGTCATTAAAAAATTGCGTGCGTACATAATACACATGTCAGAAGTGAAACATCTTTGGAAAACTAATTTAAAAAAAACTAATTTTAATAAAAAACGAATTTAAAATACAAAAAAAAAATTAAAAAAAAGTAATTAAAAAAAAAAAACAAAAAGCCAACGTCACGCCAACAACGTTCCCAGTCACAATGTTCACGTCAACGATGTTCTCAAGTCTCAGTCACCCATCCAAGTACTGATCACGCAACGCGTTGCCGCGTTAGCGGTCGCTCAAATTTTACCCCTCATGCGCCTAAAAGTTTCACTTTAAAAAAAACTGTCCTACACTAATCGTGTAGGAATTTTTGTTATGATATAAATTTTGCTAATCCATGTAAAGCATTTCTGTTTTTATAATACATAATATGTATGCATGTAACTAATCTGTACTATAGAATATTGAGAGATAAAATAAAAGTACATAATTAGCTTTTTAACATTATGTTTGTAAATCTCTATATATATAAAAATGAATCGCTGAATGTGTTGCTAAGCGCAAATCTCGAGAATGGCTGAACCGATTTTGCTAATTCTTTTTTTATAATATTCCTTAAGGTACGAGGATGGTTCTTACGGAGGGAAAAATTTAAAAAATTGCCTGAAAAAGTCTAAAAAAACACTTTTCTATATTCTCATAATTCGTAATAATACTTAAAAGTCAATTTGAACTTCAATACTAATCGACTGTTAGGCGGTACGAAGTTCGCCGGGTCAGCTAGTTATTTATATATGTACATAGGTATATTGACTAGATTGTGCAAAGTTAATCTGAGTATAAATTTTTGTTTACTAAAATATTCACAGACATATTTTGTCTAAAAAAGTCGGTATACTGCTGACGAACACAATGGTTTCAACGCCGCGCCGTAGAACACAACAGTCAGCAGTCAGCACACCTACTGCCGCTCCCGCCTATAATGAAAGCTACCCCCGTCGTAGTAAAGTCCCCTGTCTACGCCGCATCCGCTCTTCAGTACTACCACCATTAAGGAACAGCTGGACTAAGACTTACCAAATCATTAGTAATGTTTATTTAATGAATTAAAGGATTCTTGTTTTTTTTGTTAAATATTCTTTTATTGTTTTGAAAACACTGTTTTGCGTGAAAACACAAATCGCAAAATAAAAACGTTTGAGACAAATAACGATAACATTCATAAATAACAATTGTATATCTTTTGCAAACGATTGTGATCGTCATCGAGCTATTTTTTCAAATTCTTGTCGTGAGTTTTAACTAAGATTTCAGATGTCTTCGTTTCTGATTCGATTAAGTTTATATTACGTAACAGCGCATTAGGAAAGTAATGCAGTATTTCAGATTTAACTTTTAGATTTACGTCGTTCGGTATTATTGCAGTAGTAATAGTAAAAATAAATACTAGGCTAAGGTACTGGCTGTTGCGCGGGCGGTTGCGAGTTCGATTCCCGCACACGACAGCATTTGTATTGGCCATACAGATGTTTGCCGTGGTCTGGGTGTTTGTGCAGTTCTTGTGGGTTACCCCACCGTGCCTCGAAGAGCACGTTAAGTCGTTGGTCCCAGTTGTTATCATGTACATCTGATAGCGATCGTTACTCATAGTAGGGAATTTATCCGCCAACCCGCATTGGAGCAGCGTGGTGGATTAAGCTCCGATCCTTCTCCTACATGGAGAAGAGGCCTATGCCCAACAGTGGGATATTACAGGCTGAATCGTGAATCGTGAGGCTAAGGTACAAATAAGGTTGCAAATTTTTTACTATCAATTGTTTTTGATGAATAAGTACATTAGTACATTTCTTAAGTATTTCCATTTTATTTGTTCACAATCCTCTATGGAATTACGTATCAAATTAAGCTCCGATTTTTCTTCGTAATATTACGAGAATATACCCTTAATCAGTACCTATTAGGAAGATTGCAGGCTCAAATATTCAAGTAAGTTTTCGAAAAAGAATAATTTCTTAAGTTTTTGTAGTACCACTGGGTAACTGTAGTTTATTGACGTCTGCAACTACAGAAGTTCAGATCACAAATGCATTGCTGACCCTATCCCCGACTTTCTCCAGGAGCTCTGGCTGTTTTACCCGTCACACGACTGACACAGCACTGCTTGAGAACAATATTATTTAGGTGTGGTTATCTTTGAAATTAATATAGTACGGCGAATAACTTATTCAGGAGCTAAAATATAAAACACAGACGTACATTCAAATATTAACATAACTGTAACGTTAATTTAGGTTACGTGTTGTAACATCTTAATATTTTTAAGGTACCAATTTTTGATGAAGTAATATACAAAAAAATGCATATAAAACATGCAATATAAAATAAATTCGATTCATAAAAAATGCATTAATACGGCCATAACATAAGTGTTAATACAATTGAGAAGACCTAAAATAATTTTTGAAATACAGGAATTCAATGGTAAAGAAAAAAATATTTATAATTTGGTACGTATTATGTAAGTAAAACTAAAAAGTCATTAAATACTGGCAATTTAATACATTTTTATGATGTAAAACTACCAAGATAGCCTAGAGGTAGGTATGTCATTGGAAATAAATAATTAGAGCACGTTTTATTAACAGTTTTGAGGTAAAAAATCCTTCACTTAAGTTATTGCATTAGAACTACTTAATTATTTCGTTTTACGCTTGTAGCCAAAAACAAAATCGTAATTTGACTTGGTTGTTAAACATAACTTTAGTTTTGTCCAAGTTCACACCGAGACCGACTCGTCGGTAGGACTCGTTAGGCCGACCAGCATTTGGCCTAGCTTATCCAACGTCTCCGCAAAGATGACGAATATCGTCGGCAAAACGAAGGTGAGAGATGTTGCTTCGCCGTTGAAGTTGATGCCTAGTCCCTTGCCAATCCAACCTCCTTCCAGCGCAGTGGTAAATAGTTTCGGTGATATTACATATCCCTGTGATGTGTATAAAATATTTATGTATAATAAATATCAAGGAGCAAATAAATCTAACGTGTGTGTGAAATGAACATTATGCGATAGTTATTATTTCCGATATATTTCACCAGGTTTAATCGCAATTATTTACTTAAAAGAAGCCTATTTGAATATTTATTTCTATAACATCTTTCTATAAATTCACTTTTTTACTAAACTATAAATATTGTTAATAATTATAAGAAGTCAGATTAATGTTAAGAGTTAAATTTAATGAAATAAACGCGTCAATTCATTTGTCGTATATTACAATAAATAAACAGTCAACAACCAGTTATTATAAAACAAGGTATTTTTTTTTCTTAATGTTGGTAGTACTGGAGAGCAGGGGCGGCGTAGACTGGGGACTTGACTACGACGGGCGCGGCCTTGACGATAGCGTGAGCTACTTTGGGTGCTGTGTTGTGTACTACGGCGTTGAAACCGTTGTGGTCGTCAGCGGAGTACTCCACAGTTCTGATGGAGCCGTCAGCCTCAAGGAAAGAGTAGGAACCCTTAACTACATCACCGTCGCGGATCTCTTGCTGTTGCTTGTTGTCACCGGTGTGTCCGTCGGCCACAGAGTAAGAGTACTCGTATTTGGGGTAGGCCTGGAAGAGTAAAATTCATGATATCTAACAATATATTTAAAGTTTTTATTAAAAATAAATGAGTAACTGCGGAGTTTCTTGCCGATTCTCCTTAGCCGAATTTACATTCCGAATCGATGTTCGCTTTCCTTTTAAGTATAATGAATAAATTAAGACTAATTGAATTTCAATTTGTAAAATGACGATTTAAAAGTATTTCTGAAGGCTATTTGAATAAAGTACTTTTGGTTTTGATTCGTTTACAATTATTAAAATATATACGTAAATTTATGTGAAACTTACGATTTCTTCTTGGGCGACAAGTTTAGCTACGGGAGCAGCGTGGTAGGCGATGGGTGCTGGGGCAGCTTGGTAGGCGATGGGTGCTGGGGCAGCTTGATATGCGTAGGCAGCGGGTGCGGTGTGGTATGCGACTTGTGCGGGTGCAGCTTGGTAGGCAATTTGTGAAGTAAGGACTTTCCTCGCTAAGATTTGAGGTTCATCGTGACGAACGATGCTTTGAGAAGAGACGGCTTCAGCTGGTGAGTAGTGAACAGCCGCTGGCAACAGTCCCGCTGAAGATACAGCTACGACAGCGCAAAGGGTAACGATCTGTAACAAATACATAATGCATAAATAGATTATTTCTGTATCCGCCAACCCGTATTGGAGCAGCGTTGTGGATTAAGCTCTGATCCTTCTCCTACACGAGGAAAGAGGTCTATGCCCAGCAAAGAGATGTTACAGACTGAAGCGTAAATTATTTCTGCCACACTGTAATATTAAACGGACTATCTATTACATTTTTTTTTTAAATTATTTGTTAAAGTAATTCGTTTAACTCAATTACTTATTTATTGACAATGCTTGTAAAACACTCACCTTAGCGAACATATTGATAGACACAATGTTGTCGATCACTTAGAAATGATGCCGATAAGTTTATGGTGTTGGGTTATATAGTCGTTAACTCCAATCAGATTACTTCAGATGACAAGTAGTGGAGGTTGTCAAACGGGATTAATATTTAACCTTGCTCTAGGTCATAAATGTAAAATATGTGTATCAAACCGTTCACTAAATTGACTCCAAAGTTGTTACAACATCTTTAAGTATATTTAAATATAGTAGGCGTACTTTTTCAACTAATTTCAATGTTGTGACATTTGGTCTATCGTTTTCATCTACTATATTAAATAGAGTCACATTATTTTTTCTGTATTAGAAATTTGTTAATCTTACGAGTAGCACGTTTTTTTTCTTTTTTTTTAAATGTTATAATGAATCGCGTATTGTTTTAAAATTAATAAAAACAAACAAGTGGTATGAATCGTAATTTCATTTAACTTGTGAAAATCATGTTTAGTTCAAGGTCATAACATACATATTATGTAGATCATACGATAAAACTAGTTGACGCTTAGATATCGATGTAATGTCCTGGCTATTACGATTTAGGTAAATATACGAATGTTTATAAAAACTTAATTATTGAAAAAATGGTGTGATTCTGAATGTTACTACTAAAGTATTTCTATTTACTATTGGTGATTTAATTTACTAAAATAAAAAATAAAACTGGCTTTTCCACTTAAAAATAATATTGAGAGCTTAGGAAATTTTTTGTTTTACCGATTTAAAGCCTTTGTCATATAATTGTGTTTGCTGGCAAACGAAAAAAAACCGACTTCAATTACATCTACAAGTAATACAACGTAATAAGACGAAAAAATAGTCAAGTAAATACGCGCTAGATTACTCAAAAAGTTGTAATCAGTTTTCGATCTAATTTAAACAAGACTATAAGACAAGTATTAGCTTTCGATTAAAGTAAGAATCATCGAAATCGGTACACCGAGTAAAAAGTTGTGCGGTGTAATATAACGTAGGTCGACGAAAAAGTAGTGACGTAAATACGCATTATTAGATATAACTCTAAAAGTACTAGTCAGATCTCAATCAAATTAAAATGGGACCACATGACACGCAACACCTTTCAATCAAAATAAAATTGATCGAAATCGGTCCACCCAGTCAAAAGTTCTGAGCTAACATACATAAAAAAAAAAAAAACACGTGTCGAATTGAGAACCTCCTCCTTTTTTGGAAGTCGGTTAAAAACAGAACTCATACTATCGTGATTTAAAGACCTTAAATTAGATTTAAAAAAAAAAAACAAAAACATAACGACTTCACCTTCGTATATCACTCAATATTTCATACAAGTTTAAAATTGGACTTTGTATGAGATCAATCTAGATCTAGACTATCTTGCCAAAGGTTAAATGAGTCAACCTTGCTTATCGGCATAGGTACCATTTAAGTGCATTTTTCGAAAGCATATTAATTTACTATGATTCTTTTATTGTATTTTTACGAACATCTAGTAAAACTTTTATTAATCCAGATATTTTTTAAACTCTGATTTTAATAAATTTTATGTGATTTTTATACTTCGATAAAAATATTGTTTTCATGAGTCATACTAAGATAATAAAATTTTTAATTTATTTTAGATGAATTGCTGGCGATTATTCTTTATTTGTACGTATAAAAATATTTACTTTTCGAATGAAAAAAAATTCCTGTATTGTGATTTGAAAATTAGGTAGGTATTATTTTCTAGCACGAATTTCATAGATCAAAATTATATATACTTTCATATACACATATATTTTTTATCACAGTTTAAAAAAAATGGTTGACAACGCTTTGAAATTTAAAATATTAAGTAGTATCTAGTGTATCGAGAATTTATTCGTGATCATTTCTTCAAATTAATCGCAAGTGCGTTTAATTGCGCCTTGTTTAGTGTAAGAGCAATTTCGTTAGTTAATGCTGTATTCAGACGTACGCACGGAATTTTACAAGTTACAAGCTTTTATTTAACTTGCACTGTATGTATGTATGTATGTATGTATGTAACTTTAATGAATGTTTGTTCGGGTGAAATCTTGCAACTCAATTTTGAAGCAGATATCTTCAACCAATTGAGCTGAAATTTTGTATACAGGTTCAATTTGGATGACAATGCATGGTTTGTATGTATGCATGTATGTATGTATGTTTGTTCGGGTGAAATCTTGCAACTCAATTTTGAAGCAACCAATTGAGCTGAAATTTTGTATGCAGGTTCAATTTGGATGACAATGCATGGATAACTTTGTGACGTCATTCTAAATCCAATATGGCAGCATATCCAAGAGTGCGGACTAGTTATTTTTAGTGCACTTCTACAATATGGGTATCAAATGAAAGGGCTTGCTAAGAATAATTCGAATAAAGTGACGTGATAACCGACTAAAAAGTCAAAAATAAATTAAAAGTAAAACACCTTTTTAAAAAACAAGCTTTTATTTGAATGCACTAAAACGAAAAAAATAAATTTTTACTTTAAAACTTTTACTATCTACTTATAAAGTCATTACACATAATCTATATGATATAAAAGCTTGTCGCGAGATTTGCTTGTAAACAAGTAAATTAAATAAATTGGTGTGATTGATTTTCACAAATAAAATTTTCAATTTAAGGAAATACGAGTACTCGTATCTCGCGACAAGCTTTTATATCATATAGATTATGTGTAATGACTTTATAAGTAGATAGTAAAAGTTTTAAAGTAAAAATTTATTTTTTTCGTTTTAGTGCATTCAAATAAAAGCTTGTTTTTTAAAAAGGTGTTTTACTTTTAATTTATTATTTCTACGGTCCCTCCGTACAATCCAATATGTGGTAGATCCGTGATTTCAATTTTTTGTTTCCGTGACTTTCAGGCAACCCTATACTATTGTTTAATATATCTAAGATGCCAAATTGAACTTTAACTTCACACAAAAAATTTCCTATAACTACAATTTCCGACAAACAACAACAGAAGTGGTAATTCAGTAATTTTATGTTTGGTAATATCAATCGTATTCCCGCGCGTCACCCCCGCAACTAGGGATGTGACATTCATGTAAAAAAATCGATTAAATAAAAATCGATTTTTCTTGATTACATATTAATCGATTTCTCAAAAATCGATTTTTAGTAAAAATAATAATCGATTTTTGCGAAAAAATCGATTTTTTTCTATTATTCAAAAATCTACGTGCTTTTCATATTCCAATAAAATTCATATCAGATTAAAAATCAAATAAAAAGTATTATCAAAAAAATAACCAATTCAAAACTAAAAATCAGAGTGAAAGTTCCTTTAAACTTTCAAGGTAAGGAATAAGGTAACCAAATATCATTATTAATACAAATTTTCAGTACCATTAAACGTTTTACTGTAATAATAATAAAACGATGAGCATCCCAACAAAATGACAACCTTATTGTCTCGAAAACTAAAATAAAAATCAAATAAAAATATAAAAAAATTGCGTGCGTACAAAGTACACATGTCAGAAGTAAAACTTCTTTGGCAAACTAATTAAAAAGAAAACAGTTAAAAAACTAATTAAAGAGTCAACGAACTTAAAATACAAAAAAAAGAAACTAGTTGAAAAAAAAAACAGGTGGTCACCCATTCAAGTACTGAACGTCATGACGCTGCCGCGTTACTGGTAGCTCAAATTTTACCCCTTATCGCCTAAAGAAGTTTCACTTCAAAAAATAAACGACTACGCTGTGGCTGTGTAATATAAAACAAATCTTTCGTTAATCTTTCAGTTTTAACAATAAATTTTTTTTAGGTGTTTTACGGTTAGAAGACATTTTTATTGTTTAATTGTTTACAAACAACTATATAATCTTATTCACTACACTAAAAGTACTGAAACTACTTTACACGTATCTATAGGTACATAGAACAAATTGGCACCGTTTTAAGTAAAAATGAATTTACTTTGAGTTGTTCCATCCGCCGCATAGATAGCGCTGTATATAAAATTGAAACTTTCTTCGCTTTTTTTTTCAACCATCGCATAGATGGCACTGTTTATAAAAATCGATTTAAACGCGTAATTTATATAATCGATTTATTAAAAATCGATTAATATAAATACAAAAATCGATTATTAAAAATCGATTTTTAGAAAAAAATAATCGATTAAAATAAAAATCGATTATTTTTTCACATCCCTACCCGCAACTGGCACTTGCGGGACATTGAGCCTAGGAGTTAACAACTGAAATACTGCATACAACATTTTTATCGCGATCGCGATTCAGCCTGTAATATCCCACTGTTGGGCCAAGGCCTCTTCCCTATATAGGGGAAAGGATCGTAGCTTAATCCACCACGCTGCTCCAATGCGGGTTGGCGGATATAGTCCCTACTATGAGTAACGATCGCTATCAGGTGTACATGATAACAACCGGGACCGACGGCTTAACGTGCTCTCCGAGGCACGGTGGGGAGATCCACAAGGACTGCACAAACACCCAGACCACGGCAAACATCTGTATGGCCAATACAAATTAATGCTGTCGTGTGTAGGGATCGAACCCACAACCGCTCGCGCAACAGCCAATCGCAATCCAGTGCTCACAGCACTGGATTGCGATTGGCTGTTGCGCCAACGCGGCGTCAACGTTTTTATATTCACGTACAATTCCATAAATGGCAATTACGACTCAGCTTAATTTTAATATTAGCACGTAAAAGTCAATAAATACCATTTAAACTTTTTGCAATAGGGATAATTTCCAGTTACAAGGAAATAAGTGACGAATAATACACTAAAAGTGATTTTTATTGCCTTTAATTTTATTTTTCATGAACTATATCACCTTAGAAAACTTTGTGCTTAATTTCAAGACTTAACGTGAAGTAGAACATGAAATGGACATGTTTGAAAGTTTGAAACTTTTCTCCTGTAAAAGTCATTTGTAGTTAGGGGATTGAACGTAGGGACCGTCGATTTATTGATTTAATATGTACATTCACAGAATACATAATTATAATACATTAATCTACTCAATATTAAATGATAATCTAATATGTATCCCATTGCGCAGTCCACAACATTCTATAATTTTATATTTTATATTTATTGTACATTGATATTCAAAAATAAATCAAGACAGGTAAATATTAAAATACATAATCAAACATAATTAAAATTTAATAACAATAATCAAAAATAACTAAGATTTAATAATTATATTAACATGCAAATAAATACAACAATTGCTATTTATAATTATTTAATAAATGAAATGTAAATTTAATCACATTGTAGTATCATTATTAAATTAATTATAGGTAAGTATATATAAATATAAATTATCTAGTGCCAAAACTAAAAACAAAAACAAAATGGATTTAAAAATGGGTTAATCAAAATGTAAAAAAAAAATGATTGCACGACATAAAATCAGGTCTTTAATATCTAATGATTTTGGGATTGGTGAATAATATTTTATAAACTTAAAATATAATAATTACTAAAATATATTTAATTTTAAAAGAAGATAATTAAATAAAATACTTTTTCATTACAGTAAACAAAAGTCAGTAATAAAATAGAATTAGGTACTTGCGTAATCAAAAAATATCAAATAATTTTTCTCAAAATTTTAAACTTAGGTTTATGTTGACAGTCGGGATACTGAATTTTGTATATAAATAAACAACGCGCAAAGAACTATAAAGATAAAGTGGTCAACAATGTTAAAGCTCTCCATAGGGCAAAGTTCTTACAAATTCTTACCCTTTTTAGTGTATGTTTTACTATCACAACATATTATTTTATAGTTGGTAAATTATCTCAAAGTATTATTAATATTAAGTAGAGATTATTGGTAATTATTTTGAAAAATAAAAATTTTAAGCTTATAAGTTAACACTGTTCTTATATTTTGTTAGTGGATTGGGATTTATACATACAGGTAGCATTTGTGAGAAAAACTATTTTTTTTTGGTGTTTAAGTATGTATTAAAATAAATAAATTATTATCAATTATATTAGCTAAATATTATTGTAATCAATGATGGTAGTACTGGAGAGCAGGAGCGGCGTAGACAGGGGACTTGACCACGACGGGGGCAGCCTTGATGGTAGGTGCACTGTTGTGTACTACGGCGTTGAAACCGTTGTGGTCATCAGCGGAGTACTCCACGGTTCTGACTGAACCGTCAGCTTCGAGGAAAGAGTATGAGCCCTTTACAACATCACCGTCGCGGATTTCTTGCTGTTGCTTGTTGTCACCGGTGTGTCCGTCGGCTACAGAGTAAGAGTACTCGTATTTGGGGTGAGCCTGGAGGGAAAAACGAAAATAAATATGTAAATGTTTTAAATATAAGTTAAAAAATGAATAGAAATAATGAAAATGTCTTAATGATCTTACGATTTCTTCAGGTTGAGCAATAATTTTAGTCACTGGAGCGGCGTGGTAGGCTACGGCGGCAGGAGCAGCTTGGTAAGCGACAGCGGGAGCTGCGTGGTAGGTAACGGCAGCAGGGGCGGCGTGGTAGGTGACGGCGGGAGCGGCGTGGTAGGCGACTGGTGCAGCGACGGCAACCTTAGCGAATGGAGCAGCGTGCTCGTCGTGGCGTACGATGCTCTGGGAGGAGACAGCGGCGGCGGGGGAGTAGTGGACAGCAGCGGGCAGGAGTCCGGCCGAGGACACCGCCACAACAGCGCAAAGAGCTACTAGCTGTAAGGTAATTGATGATTTATTTTATTTGTTATAGGTTTGAAAAGTTTTTCAGGGCTTGTCACTACTTATTTTTGTCACTTACTTTAGAGAACATCGTGGTGATTATAGTTTAATGTTTAAACACAGAATGCTTTATTGACGTTTGATTGATGAATTTATACTGAATTTGTGTGATCTACTTAGGAGAACTTGTTCCGAAAAACGACCTTGCCTACGGGTAAAATTTGACAAATCTATTTTACATTCTCTATTCAACTCTAAAGAAATTGCAAATGTTCGTGTATAAGTAAATTTGTTAAATTAAACACATTTTTGAAGAATGTTTTTAATATGATCCGCCAACCCGCATTGGAGCAGCGTGGTGGATTAAGCTCCGATCCTTCTCCTACATGGGGAAGAGGCCTATGCCCAACAGTGGGATATTACGGGCTGAATCGTGATCGATTCAATATAAAACATAACTATACCTATATAGTATTGTTTTCAGTTGTCATCGTTGTGTAATTCATCCGTTATCTATACTAATATTATAAAGAGGTAAAGTTTATAACTTTGTATATACGGGGTAATCTTCGCAAATACTGATCCGATCATGAAAATTCTTTCACTAACAGAAAGCTACACTATTCAGGAGTGACAAGATAAAAGGAAAAAGATAAAAATATATAAAGATTTTAAATCACCAGGATTTGAACCTGCGTCCTCTGACGTGCCGTGTCAACAATTCAATCTAATCAAGCATTATTATTTGCCTTAGAAATTAATTGGTGATTTTAAAACATTTATATTTATCTGATTTGCTGAAAATAGTGAGAGGCTACACTATTCAGGAGTGACATAGGCTATATTTTATTGTAATTGTACAAAAAAATTCAGTAAAAAAGAAAAATATTAAAATATATTATGAAAATGACAAAGAAACGAACGCCATCTATCGCTGTTAGATTTAACTATTTAATACTCTATTTTATTTACTGTCTATTTGAATCTATCGATGACGAAGTTTTTACGCTTTTTGATAGATGGCGTAGGAGCAACATATTATTTATTTAAGTGGTTTAAAATTTGTTCTTTATAGTATGTTATTTGGTTCTGTAATTTAAAGTAATAAATACACGATATTATTACGATTTTATTCATCGCTGTAGGCGCCCGCTGCCGTTTATTTTTTATTTTATATATTTTCTCTTTACTTTCTGTTTTACTTTATCGGTACTCCGGACGTAGTTTTGGTCAAAAGTTTTCTTCAAAACTATTTTTGCATTTTAATTTCTACTAAGTACTATAACTACTTCTGTTTTAATATTTCTTATAGTTATTATTTGTTGTTTAGTCTTTTCAGAAATAATTCTAATTTGTGTTTATCATAATTTTTTGTTTCTTTAGCTTCAGTCTTACTTTCTTCTTTTTACTTTCTGTTTTATTTTATCGGCTTAGATACATTACTTACAGGTAATTAAAATTTCGGGATATTTATTTCGATTTTTCAATATTACAATACAAATATTTCTCTATTTTATTTTTGTCTAACACTTCGTCGATCTGAAAGCAAACTGCATTAATGAAATATATCGTCACGTGCACTATACCCCGTCCGGCGACTAATTAGCTTTTTGACAGCTCACGCCTATAAATTACAGTTTTTTTTTTCGGAATAACGTACTAAAAATTTTACAGTAATGTCATACTTTATTGACGATTTGATTGATTTAGTGAAGCACCCTGTGCATAAGAAACAACCACAGACTATGAAACAGTTCTTGAAATAATAAATCGATAGTAAATCGATCATATGATAAAAATAATTTTACGTCATGTGATTATCTATACTAATATTATAAAGAAGTAAAGTTTATAACTTTGTTTGTATATACGGGGTAATCTTCGCAAATACTGATCCGATCATGAAAATTCTTTCGCTAACAGAAAGCTACACTATTCAGGAGTGACAAGATAAAAGGAAAAAGATAAAAATATAACTCAAAAATGGTAAATGTACTACCATCTCTCGCCGCCATCTATCGCCATTAGAAGACTATTTATTAGTCTATCGACGTAGTTTTCGGGATTTTTGATAGATGGCGTTGAAGTAACATATTATTTATTTATACCCCGTCCGGCGACTAATGATCTTTTTGACACTTCAAGAAATTTTGACATTAGTGACTGCCTCACACGTTATTTATTCGATTCGAAATAATAATCGATTTTATTTAAGAAGAACTTTCAATCGAATTAATTAAATACATTTAATTTTAAAATATTATTTATTTATGCGATTATTAGTTTTTTTAATTATAAATGAAATATATAAATAATAAATAAATGAATTAACAGAGTTATTGCTCTATATTCTTGGTTTGCAATTAAATTTCAAGATTTCGACTTAATTCCTTGCAAGTAATCAATCTTGGGGGTCATAGGTACTATTTTTATTTCCTTTTTTGTATTAAATTTATAGAAACAATAATCACATGACGTAAAATTATTTTTATCATATGGTCGATTTATTATCGATTTATTATTTCAAGAACTCTTTCATAGTTTGTGGTTGTTTGTTATGCACAGAGTACTTCACTCAATCAATCAAATCGTCAATAAAGTATGACATTACTGTAAAATTTTTAGTACGTTATTCCGGAAAAAAAACTGTAATTTATAGGCGTGAGCTGTCAAAAAGCTAATTATACCCCGTCCGGCGACTAATGATCTTTTTGACACTTCAAGAAATTTTGACTTTAGTGACTGCCTCACACGTTATTTATTCGATTCGAAATAATAATCGATTTTATTTAAGAATAACTTTCAATCAATTTAATTAAATACATTTAGTTTAAAAATATTATTTATTTATGCGTTTATTAGTTTTTTTAATTATAAATGAAATATATAAATAATAAATAAATGAATTAACAGAGTTATTGCTCTATATTCTTGGTTTGCAATTAAATTTCAAGATTTCGACTTAATTCCTTGCAAGTAATCAATCTTGGGGTCATAGATACTATTTTTATTTCCTTTTTTGTATTAAATTTGTAGAAACAATAATCACATGACGTAAAATTATTTTTATCATATGATCGATTTATTATCGATTTATTATTTCAAGAACTGTTTCATAGTCTGTGGTTGTTTGTTATGCACAGGGTACTTCACTCAATCAATCAAATCGTCAATAAAGTATGACATTACAGTAGAATTTTAGTATGTTATTCCGAAAAAAAAAACAACGTAATTTATAGGCGTGGGCTGTCAAAAAGATCATTAGTCGCCGGACGGGGTATAGTCGCCGGACGGGGTATAAGTGCTATAAAATTTAGTATGGTATTTGGTTCTGTAATTTAAAATAATAAATACACGATATTATTACGAGTGTATACGTCCAATACTTGCTATAAACAATGAACCTAATAGAACTTAGTAAATACTAAGAACTACACAACATAGGTAATGCATCACAAAGAAAAAGATAATTAACGCCCAACGAAGTGGGCACGGGTCGGCTAGTTATTGATAAATTAGGTTGAACAGTATTAACCATAGGTAATAAAATAAAAATGTACGGCTACAAATTAAATTAATACATTTTTAAAAGGTTACTTCAAGGTAGAAAAGTGGACTAAATTAAGGAGTAGTATTTCAAGTTTGTGTAATTTTTTACAAGTGTCATTGGTGAAAAGTCAGACATAATATTTTATTTTATTAGTTAATAATCATAGTTTCATCAAATTATATTATTATTCACAATAGTAGCTCAATTTGTGTTATTTCATTTTTAACCTAATTCGACAAAAGGAGGAGGTTCTTAGTTCGACTGTGTTTTTCATGCATGTCTTCTTCCTTCATAACTTTTTACTGACTGTACAGATTTTGATGATTCTGTTTTTATTCGAAAGCTGTTGCTTATCAAATTTGAGTGACGTACGACGAGTAGCTTTTGAGTTATTATAATATTATGTAAATTGAATTCGGTTGTTTTTGTTTGAGCCACCCCATGTTAATTAAATGAAAATTGTAAGGGTTAAAGAAGAAGATCTATTTTATAGTATTCACCTACGTTTATTTATTGTTTAATTCTTCTTTTTTTAAATGAAAATTCTCGGAGCATCGGTGCATTATGGGAATCAGAAACGTAGGTAAATGTGTGGAGATGTTAATAGAAACCTTGATATCATTCTAAGTAAACATTATTTACGAATTAATTACACATTTACACTTGAATTTATAGTAAATAAGTGTTTAATGGCTCAATAAGAAAAAATCACATGTTCTAGAAAAAAAAAAATTCAATAATTTACTTGACTATTTTTTCGTTTTATTATATTGTATTACTTGTCAATGTAATTGAAGTCCGTTTTTATTCATTTGCGAGCAAACACAATTTTGTTACGTATCTTATTTATTGTATCAATATTTATTTGATGCTTATCTACTGAAAATCTTTGTAACTTGGTGATTTCTCTACTGAAATTGTTAATAGATAAAAAGTAAAAAAAGTAAAAAAAAAATAATAATTACAATACCATAATATTCTCTAAGATATTACATCTAACAATCAAACATTTTATTGAATTACTACGGATAAAAAAGTCAACAAGTATGAACCTTGCGGTGTATGTCAAGTATGTATATTATTTTACAATTTACATGATACGAAAACACGTCACTTAATTCTTTACTTTTATTAGGAATATTTCTAAGAATTTGGTTAAAGTGTTACAATATGTACAATATTTTATACAAAAACATATTCTTTAGAAAATGTAACCAATGCTCTGCTAAGTTAAAGTCATTTGTCATAAAGAACATAAAGGAATATTCATAATTTCTTTGCTGCTATAACAAAAAAATTAAGAAAAAAATCAAAGTCAAATGTGGGTTACTCACTAACCTTTTACCCACGCAGGGTATACCCTTAAATTAATTAAATTCGTCACTTTTTTAGCTCGATTAATATGATAACTTTGTGTGAATTTGAATCGCATTTGAATTTTTTTAGATATTATTTAAAAATAATACGTCTTCATAAATATTTTTTTAAAAAAAATGATGCTAATACATTTTATACAAATAATAAAACGATGAAATTTTACTAAACTTATTCGTTTATTGCATTAAATAAATAGTATAATTATTTGGTAAATCTACATCAGGCAGTGACTTAGTGGTGGTAGTACTGGAGAGCAGGGGCGGCGTACACAGGGGTATGAACCGCGACGGGGGCGGCCTTGACGATAGCGTGAGCTACTTTCGGTGCTGTGTTGTGTACTACGGCGTTGAAACCGTTGTGGTCGTCAGCGGAGTACTCCACAGTTCTGATGGAGCCGTCGGCCTCGTGGAAAGAGTAGGAGCCCTTTACGACATCACCGTCGCGGATTTCTTGTTGTTGCTTGTTGTCACCGGTGTGTCCGTCGGCTACAGAGTAGGAGTACTCGTATTTGGGGTAAGCCTGCAGAGGACAAAGAGGAGCTATTAGTGTTTGTCTAAGATACAGCTAATAAAAAGATGTTATCTAAACCTGCATTTACTTACGATTTCCTCAGGCTGTGCAATAATTTTAGTAACAGGAGCACTGTGGTAGGCTACGGCGGCAGGAGCAGCTTGGTAAGCGACAGCGGGAGCTGCGTGGTAGGTAACGGCAGCAGGGGCGGCGTGGTAGGAGACGGCGGGAGCGGCGTGGTAGGCGACTGGGGCAGCGACTGCAACCTTAGCGATAGGAGCTGCGTGCTCGTCGTGGCGTACGATGCTCTGGGAGGAGACAGCGGCGGCGGAGGAGTAGTGGACAGCAGCGGGCAGGAGTCCGGCCGAGGACACCGCCACAACAGCGCAGAGGAGTACAATCTGTGAAAATTAATATATAATTATTGTAATAATTATCAGATTTATTACTAGTAAATTTTTGTCGTTTTGAAAATTTTATTGCAAGTTATATTTTTTCCCTTTTGTTACTTACTTTGGAGAACATTGTGTTGTCTGCTACGATACTTGACCAGAGAATGATTTCTTTATGTTTGGTCAACGGTTTTATAGCACCTTTATCAGTGCGATCGATTTAGGAGAACTTGTTCAGGCGAGTGACCTTGCCTGAGGTGAATTTGAACAAATGCAATTCTGAACGTATTTAAGCTCATATGTAAGACTGTGAATAAATAAAAAGTAGGTATACATTTATAAAAGTTAATACATTTATAAATGTCTGTTCAGATATAATAGTTGTTGTAGTTTATTAAATATTCCTCATATCACTATTTCATACATGTAAATTTATAAATTTTTAAGTAGATATGAATAGTTTCCGTCATATCACATATGGTTATAAAAGTTTTTTATTTCTTGAAACATTAACATAATATGTGGTCTTTATGGTGGCCTTTTTAGGCCAAATTAGGATTTCAAAAGTGCGTATGACACCTAAATTTGATTTTTATAATCGTTCATTGTGGTAATAAAAGTAATCTCTCATCAATCTGAAAGTAACCTGTTTGAACTTGTCCCAAAATGTATTTTACGAATTATAAAGGGGAAAGATTTGATTGTTTGTTTGTTTGCATTGAATAGGCTCCAAAACTACTGAACCGATTTGAAAATTTTTTTCACTGTTAGGAAGCTACGCTATCTGCAGGGGACATAAGCTATCTTATAATTAAAAAAAAAACTAGAAAATAAAATATTTGGAAATTTTTGTTAAATACCCGTGCGAAGCCGGGGCGCGCTGCTAGTTAGAAAATATAACTACTTCCGTGCTTAACTAAATTAATTTATCATAACCTTCCCATAGTCGTGCATTGGCCTCACAGACCGATAAATAAATAATTCGTTGTTTTATCAAAAATTACAATAACTCAAAGCTTGCGCTTTCCAGTAGCTTCTTAATTTTTTGTTAGGTATTGATTAGTGCGGCGTTAGCGCTGGTATCGACTGTAGTTGTGTCTTTTTATGGTTATTGGTCTGTGAGACCGACGCGAGTACAGGTGTTACTATTTGTATTTTAGGTAAGTTACTAATTTATTAATTTAAAAAATTAATTAGTTAAATGTATTAATTCACTTTAGTGGAGTGTAATACTTCTTGAACATAATAACCACCACCACCACTACAGCCTATCACAGTCCACTGTTGGACATAGGCCTCCACAAGTTCGCGCCCGACATTATGACGCAAATTCATGTGTTTTGCCCATAGTCACCACGCTGGGCAGGCGGGTTGGTGACCGCAGGGCTGGCTTTGTCGCACCGAAGACGCTGCTGCCCGTCTTTGGCCTGTGTATTTCAAAGCCAGCATGGATGGTTATCCCGCCATCCGTCGGTTTTTTAAGTTCCAAGGTGGTAGTGGAACTATGTTATCCCTTAGTCGCATCTTACGACACCCACGGGAAGAGAGGGGGTGGCTACATTCTTTAGTGCCGTAACCACACAGCACATATAATAACTAGCATTATATATTTGTATTCGGATTTAGGAAATATGGACACTGAGCAGAAGGTTCCTTCGTCAAACGAAGTTCGTCAGGTGGTTTCGTATACGTTTGCAAACTGCTATATTGGCAAAGAAACAACGAAAAGTGGAGCAAATGTAGTCCATCTTCTACTATTAGAACAAGATCACAAAATATTATGCTACGAAATTGGGCGATAATACGGTAGACAAAATTTTCGAAGCTTATAACTGGGCTAGAGGAATTAATCTATGGCCCATGGGCTATTTTGCAGGGAAAAATTATATATGGGCTAAACAATGACAATATAAAAATAATCCACGGGAAGTTTCTGGAGGTTTCTACATATCTCATCACGCCCCATCTAAAAAGAGTGGCTTTCATTTCAAAATTGCCCGGAACAGTCAGACAAAGACTATTAGATATAATATGTAAGATTGATAATCCAGAATCTTTCACATCTAGTAATTATCAAGCAGTCGTTATTTATCAAAAAAAAAGAAAGATATTACGATACAACTGCATGCACGCATTTATGATATGTTCCGATTGTTACACACGTATAACTATAATTATTTTATTTTATTTTATTTTATTTTATTTTTATTTTTACAATCATAGCTATAGCGCTGCTGCCGCGCGACGTTGTAAATGTATGTAAATAATAGTGATGTGCCGGATCATCAAAAATGTAGATCCGCGGATACGGATCCGGATACGGATATTTAGTGTCAAGATCCGCGGATACGGATACGGATACGGATCTTTATTTACTCACTTAATCAGTGTTGGCGCGTGACCTTGAAACTATAGTTAACGCACGTTTGGTTTACTGAATAATTTTTACACAAAAGAAAGAAAGCGAATGGGAATGTATTTAATAAAAGCAGAGTTAATAATTCGAATCAATATTGAGGAAAGCGGTTTGAATTTCATATCATTATAAATAGTGAAATAGGACAAAAAAAAAATTAGTCTGTGAAAAATAACACAAAATATGTGTGTCAAGCTACATAATAAATTACTTTATAAAATTTCGTTACTTATTCATAATATAACGTAGGTAATGGGAAAACCGACTTCCAAAAAAGGAGGAGGTTCTCAATTCAGTTGTTTTTTTTTTTCAATGTATGTTAGCTCAGAACTTTTGACTGGGTGGACCGATTTCGGTGATTTTTTATTAATCAAAAGGCGATACATGTCATGTGATCTCATTTAAATTAAATTGAGATTTGACAAGAGCTTTTCGAGGTATAATATAATAATGCGTATTTACTTGACTTTTTTTCGTCAACCTACGTTGTATTATACCGCATAAGTTTTCACTGGGTATACCAATTTTGATGATTTTTGTTTTAATCGAAATCTGATGATTGTCATGTAGTTCCGTTTAAATTTGAATGACATCTGATGACTACTTTTTGAGTAATCTTTGATAACGTGTATACAACGCAAGCAATGTTGTATTACTTGACGGTGTGATTGAAGTTGGTTTTTTTTTTTCGTTTGTGAGCAAACAACTATTGTTTATACTTTTAGCAGGTCCAGAAAACGTAGGCCATCTAAAAAACTTAATAAACCGTGATAAAATCCGAAAAAGTTGTTTCAATAAAAATGTTTTTTTTTTTTAATTTTCTTTCTATGTGTAATAGTGATCTTATAAGATAGTTGATTAACCATCTTTTAGCTATATACTATTATTATGATTACTATTTAGAATATAATTATGTTTGCAATTAAAGATGCCAAATATTTGATTTTAAGAAATATAAAATACTTTGAATGGAATTTGTTTAAATTATACCACTTAATAACATAATCTAAGTTATTATGCAGCATTTTATCCTGTCAATTGAACTTGGAAATTAATAAAAGATCCGTAAAAGATCCGCGAGAAAAGTGACGGATACGGATACGGATACGGACCTCATTTTTTCCGCGGATATCCGCGGATACGGATACGGATACGGATCTCCGGAACATCACTAGCTAAATAACAACGCGCGGTTGCCGTGATGGCCGCCGCTGCTGTTGCGCTGCAACCGCGCGTTGTTATTTACATACATTTACAACGTCACGCGGCAGTAGCGCTGCAGCCGCGCTGCCGCCGCGCGGCAAATTTGAAGGCGCCCTAATACTTAAAAAAAGTATAATATTACAATAACAAAGGTGAGATCAAATCTCGGTCTGAGACATCGTGTATATGCTTTTCCGCGCGAGTGTACGAAGGATAAGAAAAATGTGAGTGTTTATTCTTTACTACTACAGTAAAAACAATAATTAAGTATGTACTAGCTTTACCATTCGAGTTGGGTATAAACTCAGATTCATTAAATTCGTCGTCATTTTAGCTCGATTAATATGATAACGTAGTGTGTAAGTTTGACTCGCATTTGATAGATTTTTTAGACATATAATATAAAAATAAGACGTCTTCATTAATAGACGAAATTTTTAAAATGATGTTAATACATTTTTATAGAAATAAAACGAAAACATTTTACTAAACTTATTCGTCTATTGCATTAAATAAATAGTATAATCATTTGGTAAATCTAAATCAGGCAGTGACTTAGTGGTGGTAGTACTGAAGAGCAGGGGCGGCGTAGACTGGGGACTTGACTACGACGGGGGCGGCCTTGACGATAGCGTGAGCTACTTTCGGTGCTGTGTTGTGTACTACAGCGTTGAAACCGTTGTGGTCGTCAGCGGAGTACTCCACAGTTCTGATGGAGCCGTCGGCCTCTTGTAAAGAGTAGGAGCCCTTTACGACATCACCGTCGCGGATCTCTTGCTGTTGCTTGTTGTCACCGGTGTGTCCGTCGGCTACAGAGTAAGAGTACTCGTATTTCGGGTAAGCCTGTAGACGATAAAGACGAGTTATTGGTATTTGTGTAAGATACGTGTAATTACAGTATGTATATAATTAAAAGACGCATTTACTTACGATTTCTTCAGGCTGGGCAATAACTTTGGTAACTGGAGCAGCGTGGTAGGCTACGGCGGCGGGAGCAGCGTGGTAAGCAACAGCGGGAGCTGCGTGGTAGGTAACGGCAGCAGGGGCGGCGTGGTAGGAGACGGCGGGAGCGGCGTGGTAGGCGACTGGGGCAGCGACGGCAACCTTAGCGATAGGAGCAGCGTGCTCGTCGTGGCGTACGATGCTCTGGGAGGAGACCGCGGCGGCGGGGGAGTAGTGGACAGCAGCGGGCAGGAGTCCGGCCGAGGACACCGCCACAACAGCGCAAAAGGTTACAATCTGTAAAAAAAAGCTAATATTACAATCAATTCACCATTTCAGTAAAAATTATAAAATTAACATTTCCTAGAATAATTTGTTATCTTGAATTTAAAGTTTTATTTCATGCAGCATTTGGTATGCCAACCTACTTTAGAGATCATTGTATCGATTACTGTATGACGTTTGGTCACTGAATGATTTCTTTTCGTTTACTCAATGGTTTTATAGCAAAGGTTATCAGCACGATCGACATACCAGAGCTTGTTCAGACGACCTTGCCCAGGGGCGAATTTAGACAAATTCGTGCTGAACTTATTCAATCTTGTGCAAGTAAAATGGTAGCTGTTATAAAATATATTAAAGAGTAAAGACGCTTAATTGATATATTTAATCAAGGGATTACGGATATGTTTGTGGCATAATGAATGGTTCTTCAAGCAGTATATGAATGTATTATACATTATTGTAAGAGATGTTTTTGCGATTTAGTCATAAGCGGTTTAGTCATAAAAGTTTTATTGTCTTAGTATCTGAATAGTTTTCAAGAAGGAAAAATGTTTCAAAAAGACAACAATGAAAAAACTTAAAAGCGTAACTATTTAGTATATTTCACATCCTTCAGTGGCCATCTTAAAATTAATTTAACAAAGAAACACGATGTATTGTTATAAATTCGTTTGAAATATTAACTAAAATCTGGTGTACAAATACCTAGTGTAAGTACCTATAGTAGCGAAAGATTCTACATACATACACTTGCTAGGTTTGTACACGAAACGTAGTTCCTGTCTAAATACTAATTTTAGGACTGGGTTTTCGTTGATCTTCATAGTTTACTTTAGAATGGCCGTAAATTGTGGATGTATTTTAAATAATTAAGTAACGCACTAGTATTTTCGTCACTTTGCGTTACCGGTTGCACTCACATCTTTGTTTCGGCTGAATACATGTCTTGTGGTAATTCACGTCATGTGTTGTTATAGAACTTTCTAATATCTGCCGTTTCCGTTGAGTTAGACTTCAAAATAAAGTGATTAGTCTTAAAACGTATTCCTTTTAAGTAATATTGGGTTGTAATGAGTAAGAAGAGAAAGTATAATAGCACATTTTATTTTTAATATAAGACTAAGAATCATAATATTTAACCTAAACATAACTGTTGTAAGGTTTTTGTTATAAAAAGTTAATTTTATGTTTGTTTTTGTTTTTTGTATTCGTAGTATTTTATAATTATAGCTTATGTTATATTATCAATTTAGTTATTGTAATTGATAATGTTACTCAGGCTATAATTAATGTCTTGGGGTCAATGGGAGTGAGGTTGACCTTGGGGTCAATTGAAAGTCGCCAATACATTCATGACTAAGAAGTTTGATAACTTTGACATCTGCTCGCTATTATTACAATTAGTGTTATTAAAACCATGCAACAAGTAAAGCGTGAAGCTTACACTGTACTTATAGATATTTTTTTTGTAATTGAAATAATATGTATCAACATAATAAGACCGTCACAATATATTTTTATAAAGATGATCATAACAGAGTGCAGTCACGATAGTAATCGTTTACATAACACGTTAGTTACGTAAGAAAAAGTATTCTAGTTTTTAATATATTGTAAAAATGATGAAAATTTATTAACTGTCGTAGTTTTCAATAAACTTTTACAGAAAAGATTTTTTTTATCGGTACAGTTCAATCTAAGAAATATACGACTGATATAGCCTTAACTGGTGTAAGAGCCAAAATTCAAGTGACATTTATATTTCTTGGAACAAATATTTTAATATGCCAGCTTACAAAATAGTTTTATGCAACTTGTCATACTGAAATATTATTTCAGAAGATTTTTTAAATCAGCCAAATGTGTGTCAGGTCACGGGTAATAAAAGGTTATGGGGCTACTTTTTACAAAAGGTAGACGTAGAGAGAGATTTTTTTTGTGTTTTTATTTATGAATGTATAAATTTTACGTTTACATTCATGTGAATTAATTGTACGTAGTTCAATATTTAATGTTAAAATGTTAACGTACTCATTTCATTAAATCTTGCTCTGTACATTAAAATAATTTAGATTTTTGAAGTGATACTTCTTAAGGCGCATGAGGGTAAAATTTTTACGTATGAAACGCGACGACGATGTGCAACGTTTTTGTTGCAACGTTTTGTTGAAACAGCGATGTTTTTGTCGAACAATGGAGCATCCTAGCGTGTACTATAGAAACTATAAAGGTTGTTACATTAACATCGATAGTATTACATTGCAAACTAACTAGATAGCGCTGGAACGGAAATCTAAAGCTTTAGATTTGTATAAATATAAACGAGACAAAAATTAGTTTGCCAAAGAAGTTTCACTTTTGACATGTGTACTTTGTACGCAAGGATTTTTTCTAAAGGACACTATTGTTAATACCGGAGCTAAACAAATATTTTATATCTATCACAGTACGAGCTCAAAACGGGTTCTAGTTACAATTTCGTGGAATTTCAATGGGGTATACGTACCGAAGAAGTAAGAGAGTGAAAGGTAGAGAGTTATTCACGTTAAAAAGAGACAGATGATTTTTTTTTATTGAATAACAACAAGGAAGGTAGAGAAGCTGTTATTATTCTCAGTAACTCAGTTCAGTTTGCTCTGCTCATTTGTTTACTGCAAACCCTTCCGTATTTAACTGACGTGGCACTTGTACGTACACAACTACTTTTAGTCAAAACTTTTTTCATCTTTTTCTTTTTAACGGAAATATCTCTCTACCTTTCACTCTCTTACTTCTTATGTACGCACACCCCATTCAAATTCCACGAAATTGTAACTAGAACCCATTTTGGGCACGTACTGAAAGTGATTACTGTAAACTACAATTTATTTATTTATTTAATTTGGCTCTTGTTTTGAATTAGTACATACGCAATTTTTTTTATGCCTAGTTTTTCTAGATTGTTATACCGTTTTGAAATTTTGATTAGTTGCGCCAACTTTTGAAAAAACTTGCCATAGCAGTGTTCATAATTTTTTTTTACACCACGATGAGTTAAAGTTGAGTAAAATTAAAAATCTTAAAAAGTTTTAGGGAAAAACCTAAATGTGACAATTTTTTATGAAAAAAGTAGAGGCATTCTGGAATTTTCAAGGATTGTGGTAGATAGCAATGTTATTCAGGTTGCTTATAAAAAGAAAAAAACAGAAATAATTAAAAATTTGTGGTCATGGTAGTGAAAATGATCATAAGAGGTCTAAATTTTTGAAGATTTTCGTTTTTTTCTTGTAACTTAAAAAAAATAGAGATATTTTTTTTTCTTTTGTTTTCCCAAGTAGTCGTGGGTAGGTCTATCCTCCGGTGTCAGCTTATCGTTGAATTTTGGGACATTCTGTATATATAGCGGTAGGAATCGAACCCACAAACCCCGGAGCAGAAAGCAGGGTCACTACAAACTGCGCAAACGGGCTAATCATTTCAATTCATGCTTCGAGCAAGGACACTGGCTACTCTTTTATTTCGAGATCTGCTTGACAGCCTTGAGAGGGATGAAAATCATAATGTGTACTTAGTATATTTTCTTTGATAATTTAATATAATTTTATTTATATGCTTCTAAATTACGTATAATTAAATTCGTTGACTCTCTTTCACGCTACTCTAGTAATACATATTTGCATGTAATATTTATTATACCTACTCGTTTGGTAGCCGGCTGTTACCGTAAACACAAGCTTTAAATTGTCTACGTTATATACACATGATGTTAAATTTATATTAATGTATGATAAAAGTATTATTTTATTATAATATTTCTTGTTTGATTATGAATACTATATTATCATACAGTACCGTATGTTAGTATCGTAGTAGGCTATACATGACAGATGAATGTTATAAATTAAAAAAAAAAAACGACCAAGTGCGAGTCGGACTCGCGCGCCGAAGGTTGCGTACAATCAAATTATTAAAAACATTTTTAATATAATATGATGTAACTAAAAATTTATGCTTTTCCTTTATCTTTGCTATAAGACGTTGCTTTGTAGCAAATTCCAAGATTCTGAGTTCACGGGAAGTACCCTGTAGGTTTTGATTCCCTTGCGAGTGTCGAAAATTGCAGCATAAACAGCTGTATCTTTTGATTCCGTTGGCTTAGAAGTTTGATTTTTTCACAGCTCCAAGGGACAGTAGACCTGAGTATTTGGTACGAATTATAGCTTGATATCTCCCCGTGTTCCTGAGAAAAAGGGTCTTGACAGACAGACGGACAACAAAGTGATCCTATAAGGGTTCCGTTATTTTCTTTTTTAATTTTTTAAGGTACAGAACCCTAAAAAGAAGTAAACATAAAATAAAAATAAAAATGTGATCCTTTTATGTATGCCGTTGCTAATAAATAAGTGTCAGGAAAGTGTCAGTAGGTATAGTTAAAGTTCTTTCGCAAAGTGTCAAAATTACATAAAAAGTACAATTTTAGTAAAAATTTTCGTTTATTGCATTAAATAAATAATAACAGGCATTTGGTAAATCTGTATCGGACAGTCTTTTAATGATGATAGTACTGGAGTGCAGGGGCGGCGTAAACAGGGCTATGGACCGCGACGGGGGCAGTCTTGATGATAGCAGGAGCTACTTTAGGAGCTGTGTTGTGTACTACGGCGTTGAAACCGTTGTGGTCGTCAGCGGAGTACTCCACAGTTCTGATGGAGCCGTCGGCCTCGTGGAAAGAGTAGGAGCCCTTTACGACATCACCGTCGCGGATTTCTTGCTGTTGCTTGTTGTCACCGCTGTGTCCGTCGGCCACAGAGTAAGAGTACTCGTATTTGGGGTAGGCCTGTACAAAAGCGTGTGAAGTTAATTACTTTTTAATTATGCACGTAATCAGTTCTAGCACTTCTAGCTCAAATGATTGTTATTGCAAACTTACGATTTCCTCATGTTGGGCAATAACTTTGGTAACTGGAGCAGCATGATAGGCTACGGCGGCTGGAGCAGCGTGGTATGCGACAGCGGGAGCTGCGTGGTAGGTAACGGCAGCAGGGGCGGCGTGGTAGGAGACGGCGGGAGCGGCGTGGTAGGCGACTGGGGCAGCGACGGCAACCTTAGCGATAGGAGCTGCGTGCTCGTCGTGGCGTACGATGCTCTGGGAGGAGACAGCGGCGGCGGGGGAGTAGTGGACAGCAGCGGGCAGGAGTCCGGCCGAGGACACCGCCACAACAGCGCAAAGAGCTACCAACTTAAAAAAAAAAACAATATTATGTAAATGTATCTAGATAGTATACACATTGGAAAACGTTATATCGTTTGAAATCTTTACTTTATAAATCGCTTGATTAAAATTTCATGTTATTATTACTTTTACAAACTTACTTTAGACAACATTGTACTGATTTTTGTTTTGTATTTGATCACATAATTATTTTTTTTCGTCCGCTCGATGGTTTTATAGTGACTATCAGCTTGATCTACTTAAGAGAACATGTTCTGGTGACCTTGCCTCCGGTCAATTTTGGCAAATCTATTTTTACATTCACTTAAATCTATTTTTATATCATTATATCCTAAAAATTAATAAGTTGCAAATACATAAAAATTCAATATAAATAAAAAGGATGAAAATTGCTAGTTTTAATTTTCGAACTTTAACAAATAAAGTACTTATAAACTAGAGCATAATAATTATTTTTTTATATTACATACCGCAAAAAATTATCATATATACAAAAGAGGTAAGATAAAGATAAATATACTTTATTGTGCATTAACATACAAATGTATACAAAAAAATAATAAAACTTACAAACTAATGTTATGCACAAAGGCGGTCTTATCGCTAGGCAAGCGATTTCTACCAGACAACCTTTACCTCTATGACATGAGATTTGTTTCATTTATAATACGAAAAAGTATGTGAAATAAAATAAAACTCTGTTAACTATTTCAAATTATTATTTATGAATGAATAATTTACAATTTTATATATTGGACATTTTTTTATTTAATAAATAATATTCAGTAATCCTATTTCAATATATTTGGTATAATTAGTTCATTGGATATAAAATAGTTTTTAGTAATGCTTGTTTATCATTATGGTTTCCCTGGTCATGCTCATAATTTTGTTGCCATTTTTTATGTTCAATTAGAGGAGCCTGTATCGGATTATGTGCAAAATTAAAAGCTCGCGCTACGTTCAGGTGAAGTTGTGGGACTTTGACATCTGGATTAAAAACTGGATGAATTTGTGGATTTTCCAACATTGAAAGAATTTCCAGAGTAGACCTGTAAGACAAAACCGGGTTGATTAATAAAATTGAAAAACAATGATTTCACTTCACCTGCTGTGGTTACGGTAGTAAAGAATATAGCCACTTCTTCTCTTCCCGTGGGTGTAGTAAGAGGCGACTAAAGGATAACACAGTTCCACTACCACATTGGAACTTAAAAAGCCGACCAATTTCAGGATAACCATTCAACTGATGGCTTTGAAATACACAAGCCGAAGATGGGCAGCAGCGTAACAGCAGGGCTGGCTTGCGGTCACCAACCCGCGTGCCCAGAGTGGTGACTTTGGGTAATACACATGAGTTCACGCCATTTTTGGCGCGAACTTGTGGAGGCCTATGTCCAGCAGTGGACTGTGATAGGCTGAAGTATGTGTGCGTGTGCTACAAATAACACATAAGATAATTACAACAGCAGCAAGAGAGAGAAAGAGAGCCACTAATAATTTAATTAGTTCATTACTTTATCCTGCTAATTGTGAAATTTTGTTAGTTTGTCTCTTTAAGAAACTTTATTGTAATACTAGCTGCACTTGTGTGTTTTACAAATATCAAAAAAGTAGCCTTTGTGTTATTTTGAACCTACAGCTATCTACGTACCAAGTTTCATTTCAATCAATTTAGTAGTTTTTAACCGACTTCCAAAAAAGGAGGAGGTTCTCAATTCGACACGTATGTTTTTTTTTATGTATGTTAGCTCAGAACTTTTGACTGGGTGGACCGATTTCGATCAATTTTGTTTTAATTGAAAGGTGTTGCGTGTCATGTGGTCCCATTTTAATTTAATTGAGATCTGACAAGTACTTTTAGAGTTATATCTAATAATGCGTATTTACGTGGCTACTTTTTCGTCGACCTACGTTATATTATACCGCATAACTTTTTACTCGGTGTACCGATTTCGATGGTTCTTACTTTAATCGAAAGCTAATACTTGTCTTGTAGTCTTGTTTAAATTAGATCGAAAACTGATTACAACTTTTTGAGTAATCTTTAATAGCGCGTATTTACTTGACTATTTTTTCGTCTTATTACGTTGTATTACTTGTCGATGTAATTGAAGTCGGTTTTTTTTCGTTTGCGAGCAAACACAATTATTTTCTCGTGAAAGAAAAATAAACAGGCACCCCGCACTCACATTATAATAATAAATATCATATTATAATATTTGTAGGATTTTGTTCTCTATTAAATCATAATAGTCATATTTAAATAATTTTATAGAATTATACAAATGTAGTCTGACAAAATATAGTGTACGAGTATTATTAGATCAATGCACATAAACAGCTTTAGCTGAATTAAAACACTCATTTTTTATTTTAATTCACACAACAAGTAAAATACACCTATTTCCATCTAGCTGACCTATTATTGACCACAAATTCTAAATTTCTAAATTCAAAACTTTATGCATAATTCTAAATTCAAAACTTTTTTGACGTTACATCTAATCTGTAACTATTTATAATATTACACTGTTATAATATTACAAACAATATAACTTACTTTGAAGGGAATTTTTGATGTTTTATAGACTTAAAAACCATCAAGTTGTCAAAGTGGTCTTGAGATAACTTGTGCTTTTTGGGTGTAATATTTTTTGTATTTTTATGAAAATTGTTCTGAAAATAAAAAAAGCGGAAATTAAAAGACAAATACATGTTAATACATTAATGAGTAACAAAATCATAATGAGTTAGAAATTAACGCTATAAAAATTATTAGTTTATTTTTTTATATTTATTACTAAAAGTTTATACTTTTCATAGTAGGTTATATTCAGTTTTTCATAAATCTAAGTCTAATCTAAATCTGACGCTTACTGAAACCTTATTATAATTTGTTGTAACATAATTATGTGTTATAACATAATAATTATGTACAAAAAGGTTTTTGTAGTTTTTGAAATTACTTAAAAATATAATTAAGATAAAAGTACGAGTACGTACCATAAATTGCTTCCTAGTTGCGACATTTTTGTGTTCTGAATTAATCGTATTATATACGAAATTGTTAAGTTTTGGTACGTTAATGTTATATCCTGAGATAAATTGTCTATTTGCATAACCGTTAGCAGAACCATATGCTTTTGGTTCTAAATATTCATTTTTAGTCACATTTTTTATATCATTCCGTTGATATTTAACCGCTTTAGTCCGAGTTCCATCATTTTTGTGTTGGTTGATATGATTTGAAACTAAAGGAGCATATTGCACTTCGTTGTGAAATTTCGGTTTGGTCTGGTTGAGGTGAGGTTTGTGTGACGATGGGTGGATATTATTATAGGAGTACGTGTAAGAGAGCGATGCGTCGTCTCGATGAAAACTGACCGCAGATTTCGCCATGTTTGAATTTTCACCCAAACAAAATGAAATTGTTAATATTCCTAACAAAATCTGTAAGGAATAATTTGACGCGGCAAATTTATAGTTAGTTTAAAAATAGCTCTTTTCGAATAAGCTATAACAAGTTAAATAAGTAATAAAATATAACTTACGTGGCAATACATCTCGTCAAAGTTTGATGGTTAGATCAAAAGTGTTGAATAAATTCAGAACACATCACTTATATACTTACGTACATTAATCAAAGAGAAATTCAATCTTATGTAACGATTATTATGTTAAGGTATTTAGATTAATTGTTCTTTTTGCTTCCGGAGTACGTCCTGTATCAAACAGACCTTTCACCTATTTCCTTCTAGTCGAGTCTACTAACTGCTGGTTACTAATGTTGCGACAAAGAACAAATGTTTTCATTTATGAATCGATGATATCATTATTTAAGTTATTATTTCACTGTCTATTGTTAGAACTAACAAGAGAGATTTGTATTGGATTCTGGAGATAGAATGAAATGATATTTATAAGAATAAATGGAGTAAATGCACACGTAATGAATATTGAGTTTAATTTATATAATAACTAGAGACCCGCCCCGGCTTCGCACGAGTGCAATGCTTATTACTCTTGAAAGGGCGAAATATAATTTAGAAACGTGAAAAACACTCAACGCTCCAATCTAATGCAACGTTGAATCGCGAACTTTTTTGTAGACCTTTTTAAGGTATATAATACTGTAGAACATTATTTTGATCTATCTCGTGGGGTTCAGCCAGCGTTTGCAAATTAAGCGCAAAAAATGTGTTTATTTGCGACATCACATTAGAAACCTCTAAAATTATCAGTGTTTCTCTGCTATATTATGCATGTATTATACATATGAACCTTCCTCTTCAATCACTCTATCAATTGAAAAAAACCGCATCAAAATCCGTTGCCTAGTTTTAAAGATCTAAGCACATATAGGGACAGACAGCGGGAAGCGACTTTGTTTTATAATATGTATTGAATTGATGATGATACGTGATGATTATAAAAGTTTTTTGGTAACACTATTTCTAACTTAGTAATTTTAGACATTTTTTACAACTTTTTTAAATTAAAATTACGGTATTGCATTATAATTAAGACTTGCGTTGCATAAAAATTATGTAAAAATAATTATGATTAACGTTAAATCTGGGTAAATAATTATGGAAATGATGTAAAACAAAATTTTTGAAACATTTATAAAGATTAATCAAAAAATATTTTTCAAAAATGTACTTATAATTTTGATTTTACAATGATATTTTTCCATTTTAGATTAGTTAACAAATTATTTATCAAGAAAGAGTTCCTTTTTCGATAAAAAAAATTCAAAAAACAATGCATCGTGATTACGTGACTGCTGTACCAATATCACCAAGTCTACTAACGACGACTCTGTATAGGTTTTAGTCTTAAAATTACAATATTATCAGTCTTTCTTGTCATAATACTGCTATGCGTGGTCTATAGTATCAAAATTAGATGACGCAGACGATAATTCAGACACTATCGTATCGACCGGAAGTTGTAAGTTCTATCGTCTAGAGAAACTCAATCATGAAGGTCCAACGCTTTGTTTAAAAGCTTCTTTTACTACGGAAATTATTAATAAAAATTTACAGCTGATTTAATCATTGTGTTAGTTCTTTAAAAAAATCTGTCGATGTAATTGAAGTCGGTTGTTTCGTTTGAGAACAAACACAATTATAATATATATTCTTTCAATGCCAGCTGCAAACTTTTGAAGTAAGTTCGCTGTTTTATACAAACTTTTTTGTACGCATTAATGTAGACTACAAGCATATTATCATTCTTACTTATATACATTAAATAAATTCAGGTTAGAATTATAATATTATTTGTTATTACATGTTTCGAATTGCACCTTGATATATTTTCGCAATAGGTAAGTCACATCTCATATAAATGATTCAAGCACTTTATAATTTATATAGGTATTTAGGTGTCAATTAATTAATTATGTATATAATAACGATAAATACTACTAATTAAAATTGCGAAAAAGCACATCACTTTTTTATCACAAAATAAATTAAAGTTTCGCGCGTAAACTACGTAGTCACCTATAGATTTATTAAATGTTTTAGATTTTTTTTAATTAAAATAAAACTTTCTCGTTGTTCAGTTATCTCTATGTTAATTTTTTTTGCAGTTACTTTTTAAGGAGTTTTTTTTGTTGTTGTTAATATTGTAAAGATAAAAGATTTCATTTTTATTTTGGTTGTGATTGATTTAAAAAAAAACACTATTATTATAATGAAACAAGTTTTTTATTTTTATTTTTATGTGACTAGGTTGGCAAACATGCGTACGGCTCACCTGATGGTAAGACCGTAGCCTATAGACGCCTGCAACACCAGAAGCATCGCAAGCGCGTTGCCGACCCTATCCCCAATCCCCCCCAGGAGCTCTGGTCACCTTACTCACCAACAGGAACACAATCTACAGCTCGAGTCCGATCATCCACTCCCTGCGCATGGAAGGATTCACCGGCTCACGAATCCCAGTAAAACAGAACCGGACCCTGTACCTGACTTTCACGCAAGAGGAGAAGAAGGCGTTGTTGAGTCGGGGATACGGTGCCGGGGAGGGTTCGAGAATCATGACCATCCACGAGGCGCAGGGACAGACAAGTGAAAATGTCATTGTCGTCCAGACAAGGGCAGAGAGGCTCAGTCTGTATCCACGATAGTGTCTCGCATGCGGTGGTCGCTGTGACTAGACACACAAACACCTGTGTCTATTACAGTGACACCAAGGACGACGCGATCGGTCATTTTGTCAGAAGGGCGGTGGAGGCAAACAGTAAGCAGATCCTCGAGCACAGCCTCAAAATGGCAATCCATAATAGGGATGCCGTCGTTATTGAGGATTTGCTCGCGAAGCTGGCAGCGGATGCTGTTTTGGACATGGTATATATATATTTAAATATATGCATATATATGTATTAATTAATAATAAAAAAAAACCGTCAGCGTCGGACCACGTCCTAGTTTTACTAGGCAGTCACAGGACTGTCGATTTGTAGTCATATTGCCTGTAATATTATAATTATAATGCATGTTTATCAAAAGGCATAGGCATTTTGAGCCCGTGGAAGTTAATACTAAATAAAAAATAAAAAAAACAAAAACAGGAACACAATACTGCTTGAAAACAGTATTATTTAGCTGTGGTCTTCTGTAAGGTCGAGGTACTACCCCAGTCGGGCTGCTCCATATTTTGAGCAGGAAATTTCCTGCTGTGCCCTACCTCAGTTTTATAGACTGTACTCCCGTGACGGGCATTTAAAAACTTAATAAAGCGCGGTAAAATCCGAATAAGTTGTTTCATTACAATAAGTAAAATTCGCGTAAAAATTAGAAAACACTATTATTCGAACTACCTATATTCGTAGTAGAAAAGTAAAGTAATCTATAATCTATTTCATAAAAAATTACCTTAACATGGTTTATTTAAACAGACGAAAATGTGACAAAAATACCTACAGCTTTTTTGGTATCGATTCTAGAGTCTCAATAGTTTTTAAAATTCTTTTAAAGATTACAATATTTGTCTAACAATAAATTGTCAGGATTTTTAGTCTTTAAATTACAAACACAATACAAAATGGATTTCAAGATCAATAGACTTTTATTTGGTGAAAACATACAATGGTACACGTAGTTGAGAGTAGGTTAAAAAAATTTTGAACGAGCTATTAATTAGTTTAAACAAGTCAAACTGATAACTTACTATTGCGATTTGCGACAATTATTTATTTTAGTGATAGCTGCTATCGTTTAAAATAACCAAACCTTCTAAATCTTCTAATGTTAAAACTAAACAAAGTATATTTGAATCGAATAACCACTGGTTAATAGTACTAGCTTCTACTCGTATCTACCTCCAACTTTAACTAACATAATTACATGCGTTTATCTTTGATAAATGAAATCAATAAACAATCTATAATAATAATTGATCGTATAGTTTCGTTTAAACTTTACACGATAAACCATATAAGTTATATAAGAGGTTTGGCATATGTTTTGGTCATTGTTACGAAAACTAATCTTTTTTAAATGAGTTGCTTTTTAAGTCGAGACAACTTGTTGATACGTGAACAATATTTTAGAGGCCAATGCCTCCGGCGTTTCTTGCTTGTGTGGTTCAAGTTTAATGCGATAGGCGATTTATTGCGTATTTAGTGTGATTTTTTTTACTCATTATACTATACATAAATGTATTTTAAATATTCATTAAACTCTATACAACTGAAATAACATAATAAACAATAACAATATTGAAATTAAAGTACTTAAACTATACTTAAATCACTATTATAGCTTAAAACAGTGAGAGAGAGATGAGAGTGAAAGATGAGTGATTTATCATTTTTCGGAGTTTAGAATAGTGATGCAACGGAAGTGTCTTAACGGAACCAGAAACGGAAACAGATGTCAAAAGTAAATTTTAGCAGAAACGGAAACGGAAACGGATGCAGAAACGGAAGTGTAAATAATATGAAAAAAAATTAATAAATTTACAAATATATTTCTTTATTAAGTATTAAATACACACCAAGCCTAGATAAGAAATAGATATATTAGAAATCTACAATAGAAAACAATATTGCAACTTAAAATTATTTTAATATTCAAAATTTAGTAGTGGTAAGTGAAACTTTCAACTCTCAACCGTCGTAAACTTCCGTTTACATCTCCGTTATAAAAGTTGCGGAAACAGAAGCAGAAACGAATGTTGAAAAGCGAGCGGAACTTCCGCACTTGCGGAAACAGAAACAGAGATCTGTTGCATCACTAGTTTAGAAGACGCTTTTTTTAAATATTATTTGTCTGGTTTTTAGTATAGGTAAGTATATACTCGGAACACTCAACTAACTTTCAGAATAACCATGGTAGGTACCAAATATACTTATGGCAACTTTAACGTTTATCTCATTGCGAATTTTTAATATTTAATAACAGTAAAAGTATAACAATTTTAATTCAAAATTTAGAACCCGTAACAAATATTAATAAGTAAAATAAAATACGCCCCTCTTTCCCCTATATCATATTAATACAATAAATGGGTGAACAAATTACGAATTAGTGTAATATCGTTTCTTAATAATATTTATGTGATTTTAAATGTTTTCAATTTCACTTATTTTGTTAAAAGTATTCAGTTGTAATAACGTAAACGTAAATTTAAATAACTGTATATTTTATTATTTAACGCGTATTCTTGACATTTACAGCACACTGATATATTCGTAGTACGAATAAATTTGAATATGTATGTATGCAACATGAGAGAATCGAACCGGTTAAATATGCGGCTGTTATCCGTGACCTTAAAACTAGGTCATAATGCGCTGTATTAATATTATTTGATATTAAAATACTTTCTTTTTTAAATGTTATCCAATAATTGCGTTTTTATAGGTTTATTGTTAATTTTGTATTAATTTAAAAGTCTACAGTAATACCTATAGTAAACCTTGGACTTATGTTATTAATGTATTTTTCCCAACTTCAAAAATGGACTGACAAATATTTTATTGTTCTTTCTTCTTTTTTAAAAAGCAAACATATAGTGGGGTTACCGTAGTAATATTATAATATTCGTAATTATAATCTACACGTCCGTTAAATAATTGTATGTGTACGATTTGAATGACATCTACTGATTTTGTTTAAAGCAATTTTTGCATTAGAAAGTCTTCATAGTGAGAAAAGTTGTGATTATTTATTTTATAATTCATATTTCATAGTCTCGTAGAAACAGCTTACATAGCAAAAACGCTAGTAGGATTGGGTTTAAAGAATAAATATAAAAAAGAAAAATAACAAAAATATTAACCTAAAAATAATTCTCACGTATGAATCATCCTCATTCATTCATAAAATTTATTAAACCTTTTACGCTTCGCTCGTAAGAGCGTGATGTAATAATTTATGTATGCAGAGCTGTAAAACTTGTCTGATGTATATATATGTATATAACCTGTTCCAATTAAATATTTCCAACTTTTTACTAACATATTACAGATGTTAATTTATTTTGTGTATCTTTAATTGTTTTTGAATAGTTATACGACATTTTAAATCGATATTTTATGTAAATTTTTAATATGTAAAATCAATTTTAATATAGGTTGTTAAAACATCTCTTCTTTTCTAATCAAACTTATGACACACATAATATTTATCTTATAAAATGTATAAATAGTTTTATGGCTTTGACTATGGCTCTTAAGGTCACATTTATGTAATAATCCAAAAAAAATATATATATATACGTAAAATATTTTAGAATATATCCACTATTTCACATGAAAGTTTGAAATTTCCTAATTCAAAAAAAAAAAAAAATGGCATGGCTTTGTATATAGTGTCGTGGATTGACAAAATATAGTCAAGTTGGTCGGAAGAAAATTCAGAAAGTAAACTTTTAACCTGATGGCCTTCTCAGGTACCGAACAAGAACTATATAAAGAGCTATTAACATACACAATGTATCAGTTGTCCTCATACAATACAACATGTTCACTAAAGTAAGTTTCAGTGTATTCAGAATAAAAATAGGCATACAAATCTGTACTTTAACTGTATTGATAGTTTTAACATGAATTTATAATAAATGTACTCGTATTTATTAAAATGCTTCATTTATTTATCAAATATAGTTAAACGCTATTTATTTTTCTAGGTACTTTCTTTGAGCGCTGTGTTGGCGGTAGCCGCGGCTGGTCTCTTGGCTGAGCCTCACTACTCCTCAGCTGCTGCGGTGTCTTCACAAAGCATTGTTCGCCACGATGAGTCTCATGCTGCTGGTGCCTCCCCAGTAGCCTACCAGGCTGCTCCCGTTGCTTACCACACGGCACCAGCTGCATACCACGCTGCACCACTTGCCTACCACGCAGCCCCCGTGGCTATCGCTGCTCCAGTTCACTACTCTTCCGCTGCGGCTGTGTCTTCTCAAAGCATTCAGCGCCATGATCAACCTCATGCCACTGTTGCAGTCTCTCCTGTTGCCCACTACACTTCTGCACCTGTTGCCCACTATGCTGCTGCACCTGTAGCACACTATGCTGCTGCACCTGTAGCTCACTATGCTGCTGCACCTGTGGCCCATTATGCTACTGCACCTGTATCTCACTACGCTGCTGCCCCCGTAGCTCACTACGCTGCTCCAGTACACAAGATTGTGTCCGCTCACGAAGAGGAATACGCGCATCCCAAATACGACTTCTCATACTCTGTAGCTGACGGCCACACCGGCGATAACAAGTCTCAACACGAAAGCCGCGATGGAGACTCTGTACATGGAGAGTACTCTCTGCTCGAAGCTGACGGCTCAGTGCGCACAGTTCACTACACCGCAGACGCACACAACGGCTTCAACGCAGTGGTCAGCAACTCAGCACCTACCAAACACGCCACCCCTGTTGCAGCTCATGTTCTTGCGCATCATTAATATAAATAACTGTATTAATTTGTTATGTTCATTAAAAGCAATTGTAAATAATAGTTATTTAAAATGACGTATGAAGTAAAGCAATTTTAATTAAATTTTCGTTTTATTCTATAATGTTGTTATAAGCGTTTTTAAATGGATTAATTTCGATGATATCTAAGTCAGCGAAAAATGACGAGCTTTAAGGTTGTTCTAAAAAGTTTTATTATTTACTTGATAGTAAATATTATACCCGAAATGTTGATGAGGTAGCTATTTCCTATGAGATATATTTTGTTTCTAGTTTTGTATTTATCAAGTCATATATTTTAAAATATGGCAAAAATTGTAATATTAGCAGTAAAAATGCGATGTAGGTTAATATTGATGACATCCTATTTTTATTAAGTGAAAATGGTGAAAAGATTTGGACATGAAATAACTTTAAAAAAATTGCGCGTCTAGTTACGTTTAAAAGATGTAACCAATGTCTTTGGATGTAACAAAAGTTTTTTTTTTAATCTTGTAGATCGATATCGATCGACGTTGATAATGAACAAAAGGACCTACATCTTATTTTCTATACATTCACTGGCTTCTGAGCAATAATAATAATCGTATTCCTCCACCCGCTGATAGTTATATATTTATGTAAGCATATGAAAATTTATTACATTATTAATAGAAGTATTTATTATATTATGTGTATCGATTATCTATTAAACGGGTGGAGTGACACCCAGCATAATAATAACAAGATTTATTTCAATAAGCATTATCTACAAGTGGTAAAATTACAGTTTATTTTTCCAAAGGGTTTAATTAAAAAAAAAAGAAGTTAAGTTCAGACTAAATATCGTATATGGATTATTATTATATGTAATCTGTTCAAGGAAGATCAGCCAACCTCACCCATGATTCGCAAACATTTTTCAACAATTTTAGATTTAACATTCATTTGAACAATTTTTAGGGTTCCGTACCAAAAGGGTAAAAACGGGACCTTATTACTAAGACTTCGCTGTCCGTCCGTCTGACACCAGGCTGTATCTCAAGAACGGTGATAGCTAGACAGTTGAAATTTTCACAAATTATGTATTTCTGCTGCCGGTATAACAACAAATACTAAAAACAAAATAAAATAAATATTTAAGGGAGCTCCCATACAACAAACGCGATTTTCTTGCCCTTTTTTGCTTGATATAAATAATGCCAACAGTTAGGCACTTGAAATATTCACAAAATACTCAGTTGTATTTTTACTTTAATAATAATTAATAAAATTAAAATAAAATAAATATTTAAGGGGGCTCCCAAACAAAAAACGTCATTATTGCCTATTTTTGCTCTATATCAATAAATGGTAAGAGGTAGGCACTTGAAATATTCACAAAGTACTTAATTGTATATTTACTTTAACAATAAATAATAAAATTAAAATAAAATAAAATATTAGGGTGGGCTCTCATACAACAAAAGTGATTTTTTTTTGCCGCTTTTTCCCCGATATTAAAATCAATGTACCTACTGTTGTTTACCTAGTCAAATGGTACAGAACCTTTCGTGCGCGAGTCCGACTCGCACTTGGCCGATTTTTTAATTATTATAATTTATTTTTGAGGGAATTATAAAAAATTTTTAATACATCTGTTCCAGCGGGGATCGAACCTGCATCTCCGAATTACCGTGTCGGTGCTCTAGCCAATTAAGCTATGGAACGATGTACCTCTAAAGTTGACATTTTTGATATGAAGATTTTATATTCGGTTCTAAGCCAATGTCTTTTTTTTAAATTTGATATTGACACATCTTACTTTAACGCTTATCGCAAAGGCGTTAAATTAGTGATGTTAGGTAAGTACCAAAGGCAAAGTAACAAAATTTTATGCGTAGCAAATTTTTGGGTTGTATAAGTTATACATTGAACTGATTTCACACGGATGTTAATTAAAGTCTATGTATCCGTCGAATTGAAATGTAACGAGCCTTGGAATTTAATGCAATAGAAAATCAAATACATATAATTATTAGACTTATCTGTCTGTCAACAGTAGAAATCCGAATCAATAGTTTTGTCCAGTGGTAAAAGCTCCTACCGTACACTCAACATCACCTTATAGTTAATTGACTAGCCCGTTGGCGCAGTTTGTAGTGGCACTGATTTCTGCTCCGCGGGTTGCGGGTTTGATTCTCGCCTGAGTCTGGGTGTAATATTTGTATTTATAAATTTATGTATGTAATATTTCTATGTATAATTATATATATGAAAAAAAAACCTATTTACCTATATCAGTCGGCTGTTACCTATAACACAGGCATTGCTTAGCGTAGGAACAGACGATTGCGTGTGTATGTTATATGATTTGTATTAATATTATTATAATTAATTAATTATTATAATGTGTCAACCCGGGTTTCGCGATAGTCTGTGCAGCTTGATTGACCTTTCACTACGATCTCTTTCGTAGATTTTTGTTTTAGATGAACCATTTTTCGTTACCAGTGATCAATCTCTTAGAAAATGGTACGATATTATTACGTTCGCAAGTATCACGGTCCATTAGGTTTCTTTTAGTGAGATCATGTGGCACCCATATATCGAGCTTATTATAAAGCCAGCATTTTTCAAATGGGTCATTATTTTATCGTCACTATTTTATGGTCTTCAGCTATATCGTAACTACTCAAATGTCGATCTAGCTCAAATTTTTCATAAATATCGTAACATTTACCCGTAACTGGGCGACCAGAGCGAAATGCATATTTGACGTCAAAATTAAAAACCAATTTTGTGCTACTCTTACTGACACTGCATTAGGTCCATAAACGTTATAAATGTTTTTCGCAGTTTTATGTAAAAATTTAAAATGTACCGAATTTCTTCGTTGGATTCACCTATTTGGCGGGACACAAAACAAATGAATAGTATCTAGCGGAAAATTGTTTTACTTTTTTATTTAATTTTTAAAATGTCACATTTTCATTCTATCAAAAGCAGCCAGTTACAAATAATACAACCAAAAAGATTTTATTGCAAATGTTTACTAGAAAATAGTAAAAGACTTTTTTCCCGACCTATTACAGTTGACTATAAGATATAGTTTTCGAAACAAAATAACAATTTTTAAGTTCTAAGACAGACAAATTGATAATATTACAACTAAGAAGGAATCCCAATATGGTAATTGACTGAAAGACAGACCTATGCCGTCTGTGTATCAGCCAATTTATTTGAAGTATTCAGTTTACTTGTACATATTAACGTTAAATGTATATAAGTCACTGAAGAATCGATGCATCGCGTCACATCACCATTCCCTCATCTTTATTGAAAATATGTAAAATATTTTTTATTCTTACGCGAATTCATACCAAGACTAACCAATCGTAAGTACCCATTTAGTTCGTTCAGCATTCAGCCTAGCTCATCGTATTTGTAACGATAATAATACTGTTAGAGAAACGAAGGTATGAGGTGGTTTTTTTGATACCTCGTCTACTCTATTTCAGTCATAAATAGACCTTCTTCGTGAATAGTTTGAATCATAAGTCATTACAACTGTAGATGTACACTTCGCCTCACATCGGGCATTATGTCACAGCTAAGAGAGTATAGATCTCAGTAGAATCGGAAAGCCCTCTCATAGCTCATAAATGCCATACAAATAAAGTGATTTTACTCTTCGGTCTCCTCCGCTATGTCACGAAAAGTATGAATGCGGTTTACTTATGAGACTAATAGCATAAAATTGATACATAAAAAATGCTGTTTAAGGCTTACAGAAAAACCATTTGACCTTTCACTTGCCTTGTAATCGAGTATTATTAATAAATAAAAACTTGATAGTCGCCTTAATGTTACTTAAGGTCTTGTATTTTACTAAATTTTTTATCTTGTTAAAGTCAGGTAAATATTAAAACAATTTCGATTTTAAACTTTATTCAATAAATTACCTATTATTTCCATTACGTCGATCATTACATAACGTGGTAGAACAAGGTCATTAATAGTTACTCAGTTACTTTTAACAGACTTTCTTTAAGAATGTTATCTCAAAACTTTTGACTGGGTGGACCGATTTCAATGATTTTTATTTTAATCGAAAGGCAGTGGTGTGGTCCTATTTAAATTTAATTGAGATCCAACAAGTACTTTTTGAGTTACATGTAATAATGCGTATTTGCTTTACTATTTTTTCGTCGACCTACGTTGTATTATACCGCATAGCTTTTCACTGTGTATACCGATTTTGATGATTCTTGTTTTAATTGAAAGCTGCTGCTTGTTTTGTAGCCCCTTTTAAATTTGATTGAGATATGACCTTTTCAATTCCAAAAATGATGTTACCGAATTTCCATTCAAACCAACCATTCATGAACAAATCATGATCGTGAGTTTTGAATAAACGAACCAGGTTTAACCCGTCAAGCTGTTATTTATGCCTCTAAATACAAAATTGACGTTTCTTCAAACTTCGCTATTTTGATTTCAAATAACACCATACTGTTTGGCTATACTTACATACATCACAATGATATTAGCGTTAGCAAATCCGCAATATTTTACACTGTCAGTACCTACTAAATGAAACGTACAAATAAACTAATAAATGTATAAACATTTTCATATACCTAATTCTAAAATAAAACAAAATATTAATTACAATTGCTATATTTCATACATTATTTTAAATAACTTTTAGTTGCAATAGCTTTTAAATAAATAACTGATTTAATTATTAGTTAATTAAGCTATCTGTATTAATGATGTGCGAGAATATGGGCTGCAGCGGGGGCGGCGTGTCTAGCGGGTGCAGAGTTGCTGACCACGGCGTTGAAACCGTTGTGTGCGTCTGCGGTGTAGTGAACTGTGCGCACTGAGCCGTCAGCTTCGAGCAGAGAGTACTCTCCATGTACAGCGTCTCCATCGCGGCTTTCGTGTTGAGACTTGTTATCGCCGGTGTGGCCGTCAGCTACAGAGTATGAGAAGTCGTATTTAGGATGTGCGTACTCCTCTTCGTGTGCGGATACGATGTTATGTAATGGGGCAGCATAGCGAGCTATGGGGGCAGCGGCATAGTGGGCTACGGGTGCGGCAGAGTAGTGGCTAGCAGGTGCAGCAACATAGTGAGAAACAGGAGCTACGGCAACAGAGGCTGTGGTTGGTCGTGGCGCTGGATGCTTTGAGAAGACACCGCTGCGGCGGAAGAGTAGTGAACTGGGGAAGCATGGTACGCGACAGGTGCTGCGTGGTATGCTACTGGTGCGGTGTGGTAGGCTACTGGAGCGGCGTGGTAGGCTACTGGAGCGGCGGCTACGTTACGAGACTCATCGTGGCGGACAATGCTCTGTGATGACACCGCAGCAGCTGAAGAGTAGTGAGGGTCAGCCAGAAGACCAGCCGCAGCTACTGCCAATACAGCGCTCAAAGAAAGTACCTATAAAAGAAAAACACAATTTTTTATAATGTAAATGTTTTTTTGATTAATATCATTTTCTTTAAGACGTCAGTATAAAGAGGGTAAACCCTAAAGGTGATATCAGACGGTTCACTCGAGTGAATGCTTCATTTTTTTTTCATTCTATGTTCACACGGCTTAAACGAAATGATACAGAAATGAACATTCATTGTTCTTTCTTTTAAATATCTCATCGAATGAAGTCGTACGTCTTGGAATTAGTTTAATTTGTGATCATTTAATCAAAGAGTTGACAAAAAAGAAGCAAAGAAAACGTCGACAACGACAACGTGATGTCCGTCGGCTACAGGACTCGAAACAAAATGGCCGAATCCGAATGAACGTTCTCTCAGTGTTCAGACCGTTCATTTCTCGTTCATCGGAGTGGGAATGAAAGATACCGGATGCCAATATCCAACACTGTTGGATCGGTTCACTAATGAATTCATTCGGCACTCGTGTTTCATTTTTTGTTCAGACATTTCATTTCGAGTGAAATGTACCGAATGAAAGGTGAAAATGAACAAAAAATGAACCGTCTGATATCACCTTAAGACTTACTTTAGTGAACATGTTGCTTTGTATAGCTGAATCCAACTGATACATGACATACATTATCAGTTGCTTATATAGTGCTCTTATTCTGTGTGTAACAAGGTCAACGGGTAAAAAGGTTTTTGTGGTTGTCGTACTTTCTGTTGATTTTCATTTCGAAATGAAATAAAATGAAATGAAAATATCTATTTTGCCATAAGGTGAATACACACTTAACGAATATCATATAACAATAACAATGATACAACAATCTTTATACAAATTTGCTACATCTTAACATTAGATACATTACAAACTTAGTTAATGCACCTAGTGCTATCCAGCAACCTCGACTTAGTTACAATATTTAGTGCTACACTACATCCTAGTGTCTCGGTAGACATCACCTTCCTGTTATACTTTCATGTTGTACTTTTTGAATGAAAAGAATATAGTGTCTTTGAGCATTCGTTTCTCGGCTTATCAAAGTTGTGTTTTGAATACATAATTATTATTTAAGTCTCTTGTAGTCTCAGTATGGTCTAGTATTGTTGCTTAGAATTGCCTAAATGAAACTAATTATTCAATATCGGCATATTATGTAATTCAGCGTATATTAAAAAAATTAATGAATGAATGCGCTAAGGTATAAGATAACATTTTACTTTTAGGTTGATTGTTTTTATTTTCTCTGTCTCACATGTTTTAATACAATTGCACGATTGTATCTATACTAATTTAAAAAGCTGAAGAGTTTGTTTGTTTGTTTGTTTGTTTGTTTGTTTGTTTGTTTGTTTGTTTGTTTGTTTGAACGCGGTAATCTCTGGAACTACTGGGCCGATTTGAAAAATTCTTTCAGTGTTAGATAGCCCATTTATCGAGGAAGGCTATAGGCTATGTATCATCACGCTAAGACCAATAGGAGCGGAGTCCACGCCGACGAAGTCGCGCGCAGAAGCTAGTCAATAATAAATGCAAGCATATCTTAATATTTATTTCACATACTGACAACTACTGTTTTTACTCTAGTTAAATAAAAAACAAAAACCTGATTGTAAATAAAATTGAAAAGTAATTTTACCTTGCACTTGTCATGTCATGACAGGTGCAAGGCAAAATTACTTTTTGATTTACTAAATTACTTTTAGATTGCATGCAATCTAGCTCAATCTACGCATATAAAAAAAAAACCTTTTTTGGTTCTTCTCATTTGTGAATATGACAATGAGTGAAGGTCTAAACAAAAATATCGTGTAAGTTTAATTTTGATATACCTACATTTAACTTAAATTTTTACGTGTAAATTACTACACTGAAACTGTAACAAAGTCGTATTCACTTCATATAGTCGTCACCGCGGTTTTTACCATGAATATAATAATTTTGTGTTTATCTCCCTAGATGAATAAGAAAGCCATTTAAGTAAACACGAGTAAAACCACATGGATTAGGTAGTTAATTTATAAAAACTAAAGTTTTGATATTAAAAAGAACCATTGTTAAATTTTTAAGCTTCGAAAGCCCTTTATTTACTTAAATATTTCAAACATATGTTACAATAAGATATGTATGGACGCATTTTATTACATATCTATAAGATGTCTCACCAGAAGGCACGGATGCGATGCCTGATCTCGAGTCATGACAAATATTTTGAAAACATTTTTAAATAAATGCGAACATGTAAGTCTTTAATTTCAGCACCATAATCTAGAATCAACTTTTTGAGTGGATCTACTGAGAAGTATTTTGACTACCATGGTTATACATCAAAATAGTTAAGGAGGTGAGAATCCAAAGTTGGTAGAGGTTTCATCATCCTTAAGAACTTAATATGAAAAGCAAAGTTGAAAGTGCGATAACGTTATTTTCAAATTAACAATTTATTAACAAAAAAACCTTAAGTACTTGATTACAAAACAATGTCCACTTTTCGCCTGTCGGCCTTGTTATAAAATAATAAGAGTACTATAAAAAGAAATAATAATATGTGTCATGCATCAGTATCATTCAATTATACAAAGCAACATGTTCACTAAAGTAAGTTTCGGGTAAACTCGTATCTTTTGTATATCATAATAAAAAGAAAGCGACAATGCTAATAAAAATACATCTATACTAATATAATAAAGCTGAAGAGTTTGTTTGATTGTTTGTTTGTTTGTTTGTTTGTTTGTTTGTTTGAACGCGCTAATCTCAGGATCTACTGGTCCGATTTGAAAAATTCTTTCACTGTTAGATAGCCCATTTATCGAGGAAGGCTATAGGCTATATATCATCACGCTAAGACCAATAGGAGCGGAGTACACGCCGACGAAGTCGCGCGCAGAAGCTAGTTACTTATAAAATTTAAATATAAATATATTTTTCTCTATTACAGATACTTTCTTTGAGCGCCGTATTGGCAGTAGCTGCGGCCGGTCTTCTGGCTGACCCTCACTACTCTTCAGCTGCTGCGGTGTCATCACAGAGCATTGTCCGCCACGATGAGTCTCATAACGTAGCCGCCGCTCCAGTAGCCTACCACACCGCACCAGTAGCATACAGCGCAGCCCCTTTCGCGTACCAAGCTTCCCCAGTTCACTACTCTTCCGCCGCAGCTGTGTCTTCTCAAAGCATCCAGCGCCACGACCAACCACACGCCTCTGTGGCCGTAGCTCCTGTTTCTCACTATGTTGCTGCACCTGCTAGCCACTACTCTGCCGCACCCATAGCCCACTACGCCGCTGCCCCCATAGCTCGCTATGCTGCCCCAGTACATAACATCGTATCCGCTCACGAAGAGGAGTACGCACATCCTAAATACGACTTCTCATACTCTGTAGCTGACGGCCACACGGGCGATAACAAGTCTCAACACGAAAGCCGCGATGGAGACTCTGTACATGGAGAGTACTCTCTGCTCGAAGCTGATGGCTCAGTGCGCACAGTTCACTACACCGCAGACGCACACAACGGTTTCAACGCCGTGGTCAGCAACTCTGCACCCGCAAGACACGCCGCCCCCGCTGCAGCTCATATTCTCGCACATCATTGATCTTAATGTAAATTTCTATAATTATTTTTAATTAATAATTTATTTGTATAGGTTATTGGTTATTTATTAACTGTGCTTTGTGAAATGATTTAAAAATTACAGTACCTAAAGATAATTTTTTTTTTCATTTTAGTTATACTAAAGTTACAACAGTAACTTGCAAAAATAATAACTATGTCCATAGTACAGAAGTAAATGATACTTACTATATCTATTTATTTAGGCGTCCTGTTTTATTTACGGAACAATCTTAGAAATATATTTACCACGCTGCTCCACTGCGGGTTGGTGGACAAATCATAGGAAATTTAAAGACGAACGTTGAAATTATAGTTTAATTAAATATGCATCTATGAGCTGGAATACTAAATAAAAAGAATCCAGGGTCATAGCATGTAGTTTAAAACTCAAATGATGTCAGGTTTTGTTTCAATTCATTCAACAGTTTCGACGTGATTAACTGCCAAGATACAGACAAACAAAGATCTTTTTGAAGTGAAACGTCTTTGGGCGCATGAGGGGTAATATTTGAGCGACCGGTAACGCGGCAGCGTCATGACGGTCAGTACTTGGATGGGTGACCGCCTGAGAACACTGCAACGTTGGCTTTTTGTATTTTTTGTATTTTAAATTCGTTTAAAAGTTCTCAAAACAAGTCCGCGACAGTATAAGTCTATCTTTTAAGGTTGGCTCACTATAGCCTTTTTTATGCTAAACAAATTTGTTCGAAAATAATGCATTATTTGCGAAGGTGTTTTTTATAAAAATGATATTAATTTTATCCAAATAAATACATTATTCATCACGAGTATTTGATTTAAAACAAAATTGCTTTTACATCGTTCTATTTCAATGAATATCTTAGAAGATATCGCAGTTTCTCAGCAAAAATATATAAAGCTGAAAAGTTTTTTTGTTTGTTTAAACGCGCTAATTTCAGTAAGAACTGGTTTGAATTAAAAAAATATTTTTGTGTTGGATAGCTCATTTAATGAGGAAGGCTGTGTGCTAATTGTTCCTTAAATTAACGTCCGTGAAACCGCGGGGCACAGCTAGCATATTATAAAATACAAATTTGGTGTCTTTGTTCTTGTCTTTCATTGCATTGTTTTTATGTTAATGAGTAAGCGCCCATACAAAATATAAAATATTATAACCTTCAAAAATATTAAATATTAATTGCACTATTGTATTGATTATTGAATTTGCGTAATACCTAGTAGTTATTAGGTATATTAAGCTAAAAATATCAAACTTATTCAGTAACTATATATAGTGGAACCCAAACTTATTCATTTATTTTTGTGTAATTCGTGGGAAAGATAATTAAGTTTAAATATTGATTTGTACTTTTATAGGTTAATGACAGAAAGAGAAAGTGCATATAGGTATAATGTTTCAACAACACTTGAGTCCAGTCATATCTTGTTGACCTTATTTTATTCAAAATTACAAAATATATGGAACGATTGTTTTTTTTTTAACTTCAGATTTTCATATTTAGCGCTGACTTGGCAGTGGCAATAGCGGATTTCTTTCCTGGACCTCATTATTTTTCAGCTGCAGCTTTTTCATCACAAAGCATTGTGTGTCACGACCAGCCCTATACAATATAAGCTGCTCCTGTCGTATATTACGCTGTACTAGTTGCCGATCATGCATTACCCGTAGCGTGGTACCAAGTATATCTAGTACATTATGTACATGGGGAATACTCTCAACTAGAAGCTGACCGCTCAGTCAGTGCGCACAGTTCACTACTCGGCTGATGCACACAATGGATTTATTGTCATTGTCTCTATGCAGCAACTCACTATGGGATTGAAAAATTAAACAGTTTATTTATTTACTTTGTTTATCTATTGTAGCCGACTTATGACGTTTTACCTAGGTATGTTATAAATTTTAATAAACCATATATATGTAATGAAAACTGCAAAGTCCAATTAAACCATTATACTAACGAAATAATAGAAAATCTTAAATTAGCATCTTGTTTCGTAATTGAGAACATTCATTCTCGACTATTTTTTATTTTTCTATCATTTTCTTTGAATAAGTTAATATAAAACGCAAGATGTGATTTCTTTCATATTAAAAAAATCTTATTAAAAAGGCAAAGAAACCAATGCTCCAAGTAACTATATAAATCTTTAAGGCGTTTATGTTGAAAAAAAGTGTTATTGTTAAATGTACGTACAGGTTTCGTTGCTTTACATTGATAGCTTAAATCAAAATTTAAAATCTTATCAAATAAAAAATTTTGAAAATTTGAAATTAAATTTTTTACCAATTACACAAATACCGGAAGTAAAAAGCCAATATGGAAAAAAAGAAATCAGTTGAGAATGCTTTGAAGTATTTATTTCCAATTAATCATTTTAGAATCTGTTGATACGAATGCAAAGGTTTGTCTTTTCAGATCACAGCCACGGCCGGATTCCGAGGGACTTCCACAAATGGATACATGGTTTCCTTTGTAAAACACATGTGAAAACGCCAAAGAAGATGCCAAGATCTACCTATAATAAGAAGTTCGAAATGCGACAGAAAAAAAGATCGAAAGACCAATTACTGTTGTGAGCGATGCGAACACGCTATTTTTTTTTTGTAAAATTTGTGGTGATTTGAACCAACTCGGATTTCCAGAATACTAATTGTGCAGTTTTATTTATGTTTTATACATCATTAGATTCTCAAATGAAAAACAATGAGAAGTTCTTTGGTTTATGAAATTGTACAGTATTTGGTCCAATAGAGAATTTATTATTTATTTATTTATTTTTTAGTAAGTCAAAGAAAACTGTTTCCTCTTGGTAAAAAGCACTATTTTTGTTTAAATGCTTTAAAGTATTAAATAAGTTTATTACATTTGACAAATTTATTTTATTTTTATCCTCTAATAGTTCAGAAATAAAAATGATGCACATAATTTACATAAAAAAGAAACCACCTCTAAAAAGATGGAATGATGATGTGGTCCAGAAAACCCCAAATAGTGCAGGATGTAACTTCTATCCACGTGGTTCACGGAAGATAAAAGATTATATGTTTGGCAATAATAATATAATTAAAAAAACAGTCACGAAACTAAATGTGGTAGGGACGTAATAAAATTTTCGGTAATGAAATTTTATAGTAAGTATTTTACTTTCTAAATGTGATCAGTGTTAATAATGAATTTGTGCCCATTACTTACTGTATTTTAAAAAACTAAGATAACATTATATACATTAACATTAATATCCTAACTATGGCAAAAATATCTGAAGATACTGTACAATTTCATCATTGTTTTTCATTAAGTTTGACGCCAAGGAGAGAAAGTTTCATTACCCCGATTCAAAGCACTTATTTGTATTTATGTAAATATTTTTTTTCAGTCTTCACGTGCTATAAATGGGGTAACTGGAATGATTTAGTCACATCTAATCTCAATATGTCTTTATGCACGTTTTAAATGCATGTCGAAACATTTGTTTAAAAATAAATAGTTTAGTAAATTAAGGTTTAATTATTTCAACCGTTGAAAATGTGAGTATAAAATTTAGAAATACGGCGTCTAAATAAAAAAAAATTGCGTGCGTGCAAAGTACACATGTCAGAAGTGAAACTTTTTTGGCAAACCAATTAAAAAAAAACTAATTAAAAACGAATTTAAAATACAAAAAAAAAACCATTGTGTTCCCAGGCCCATCCAAGTACTGACCGTAATGACGCTGTCGCGTTACTGGTCGCTCAAATTTTACACCTCATGCGCCTAAAGAAGTTTCAGTTCAAAAGAGGAAAGGTGTTCCTTTTCTAATAATTTTATGTTCTATTTTCCCAATTGCATAAGCATATAACTGAATAGTAAAAATAAGACTAGTAATTGAGGTTTTATAGAAAAATTATCTAATAGACATTTTTAAAAATGAAAAGAAATTCACTTCTTCCTTGTTAATTAAAGCAGTTTACAAACTATCACATAGGACGGAAGACTAAGATCCTCTTAGTAAGATGATTAATAGTAATAGCTTGTGTGAAGGTATCGTAATAATCAACTTGTACGTAATTCGTATAATTTTTATTTTTGTGTTTCCCACACATGAGGAAATTCTAAAATGTTTTTTTATTATCATATCAAAATTTCTTGTCAAAGAATTCATTGTAATATGAAACTTTGAATAGTTGGGTGCTGTAAAGGACTTGCTATAGACAGCACCACGGTTGCTTAAAACCGAATAAAACGATTCGGCGGTTACATCGTTCAATAGCTTAATTGGCTAGAGCACCGACACGGTATGTCTGGGGTGCGGGTTCAAATCCCGCTGGATCGAAATTTTGATATGGTAATAAAAACATTTTACAATTTATACGTAATGAATTATTTCTATACTTTAGAAAATAAAGCTCTATAGATCATAATTTTTTTCTCTAAAGGTAAATATGAAATATTGAAAATAAGAAGATAGAGTTCTATTAAAGACTTTATTAAATTATAATTCAATTGAACTATAAATTAAGAACTAAAAATGCAAAGTATTTAGAAGACATTAGTGATGGTGATGAGCTGGCGCCTCGTGCTTGGCATGACCTTCTCGATGTACGATGGCGTTGAAACTGTAAATAAACAGTAAAATTAGATTTGAAATCTATAGTTCTATACTAATATTACAAAGCTGAAGAGTTTAATTGTTTGTTTGAACGCGCAAATCTAAGGAACTACTGGTCAGATTTGAAAAATTCTTTCAATATTAGATAGCCCATTTATCGAGGGAGGCTATAGGCTATATATCATCACGCTATGACTAATAGGAGCGGAGCATCAATGAAGAATGTTTCAAAATCAGGGTTTTTTTCCAAGTAACTATTCCACGCGGACGAAGTCGCGGTCAGAAGTTAGCGCTAGTAAGTCAATAAAATTAAAACAACTAATAATTAAAAAAAAATCTCACCCGCTGTGTTTGTCAGCTGTATACTCAACGCGCCTCACGGTGCCGTCCGCCTCGTGCAGGCTGTAGAAGCCGTGCACGGCGTCGCCTTCACGCGTCTCGTGCTGCGACTTGATGTCTCCCGTGTGCGCATCGTGCACGCTGTACTCGAACGCGTAGTGAGCAGGAGCCTGGAGCATCGTCAACAATTAGTTTCTATACTAAACTTTAATAGACCATATATTATCATTCATGTCAAAATTAAAATGTAAAATACGATAATACATTATAAAACAAAATTAAATAAAATTGGACTTAATGTAACCCAATAAAAATTGTAAAATAAAAATAAAATGTTAATAAATAATAAAAAAGTGAAAGTTTTAAAAAAAATGTGTTATGCGCGGTTGTAGTCCGATAATTTGCACCTTCCAGATGATTTCAAGACAAACGCCTTGTCAAATGAATCAAAATTACTTCAGTTTCTTTAACTAAAATTAATAAAGAAGTCATGAAATCAGCTTATGACTGGTATTATACGCCTTCTTATTTTGGAGCTGCATAAAACTTAATGAAGACTGTCTTTTCTTTTCGACTTCCGATCCAAGCTAGTTTAGTTCGCTATTGTGTTAACGTGTTGGTATATTACGTTATTATTAATGACAATGGCAGATTTGAAATTTTACTGGACATTAGATCAAATTCAGGAACAGTTTTATCACCAAATAAACACTATAAGAAAAAATGAGACACGTTCAATTGAACCAGAAGCGGTTAGTAAACACAAAAGAAAGAACCATAAAGCAATTGAACAGAAGTCAGGAATGCAAACATATTGTCACTGAGCTTAGAAAAATCTAAATATAAAAATATCCCGTTGAAGATAAAAATTTACTAGAAAATGAAGATAATAATCAATATGAAATGGGAAACACATTGCAACTTGACGAATTATCATAATAATGTTATTAACATATCTCATTATTGATTCCCAAGGAGGGTTGATGTCAGGCAGGCGGCCGGTCGTAAAAATAATATTATGCCAAATCACTTACAACATGAGTCTGAGGAAGAGAAGAACATGTTGTGCCGACCCTATATAAATAGGATAAGGGCAGGGAGATGATGATGACTAAACTTTAATAGACCATAGCTTTAAAAGAAGAACCGCGGGCGACGTATGGGGGTGCGTAGGAGGCGCTACTTAATGCGCTTCCAGTAACGCCCCTGTGCCCGTGTCGGGCCGGGATGGGAACCCGATCCTGCTAGACACGGCGTCATCGGGACTGTTTAGAGGTGAGCCGGACAGTCCCCATGGAGGAGAAGTCTGGCCTTTTCACCGAGGCCAGCCTGTCGCTGGAGGGATCCTGTTGCCTGCAGATCCGAGACCCTCTAATTAAAGCGGCTGAAGGCTCCCGCAGGGGGTTATGTGCCGTAGTGGCACCCCAAGTGCTGAGTCCGACATACGCGGGTCTAGGACTGCCTACCCGGGCGTCCTGGATATCACCCGTAAATGGGTTACCCTGCGATATAAAAAAAAAGCTTTAAAAGAAGTCTACGTACGTAGTGTTCATGTTCGTGGTGGGACTCGTGAGCTGAGTAGTGGGTAGGTTGATGACCAACAACCGGCGCGTAGTGCGCTTGCGCATCGGTCTGGTGCAAAGAGATGCTTTGTGAGGAAATAGCCTGGCCGTGACCGTGACCGCTGTCATGGCCGTGACCGCTGAGTTGCGCGGAAGCAATAGCAGCGAACGCCGCAACTATGAAAATCTAAAACATATTAATAGAGTGTGAATTAAAAATAGGAAAATTATGTAATTTGAATAGTATAACATAATTATAATTATATGCTTATATTATTTGTTATTTTGTCTCCAAATATTAAAAAATAGAGTATTTTAATGTATATAAAATATTTAATCTCTTTAAATGATTTAACTCTTAAAAAAGATTACAAAATAAGTTTACCTTATAATGCATTATAGCTGGTTGTTTTCTTGATATGATGTGAATTATGACTGATAAATAACATTAAAATTGAATCATTTTATACTGCTATCGAATGTAGGCATAAAAATAATTTGGCAATAATGGAACATAAAACAATAACTTATCGAAAGTAACATAAACAAAAGCAGGTCAGTTTAAGAGTTTTTTATCCTAATTACTTAAACATCCACTTAAGTACTTTTTAATTTCACGTATAAAATTAATGTGAAGAAATTGTTCGTCTTAAGCTTGTGATTTATCAGTTTTGGGTTAACAGTTAACCGAATGTTATTCAGTTAACCGTTAACTATAAACGACTATTTATTATATGTGTTCGCATGAGTATGTGCTCGTGCAGTGGAACTGTGAACTTGGATTGTATTGATACACTTTTAAGGTCTAAAGAACGTTTATTATTAATTTTAAGTATTATTAGTTACAGAGGCAGTTTTACTTTTACACACAAGAAGCAGACATCTTAGTACTGTACCACAGACTAGTTATATGGAGACACCATAGATTAAAAAATTATTTTATAAAAATTGAATGTTGCCTTATTTTAACACACCCCCTCAACATCAATTTTTATTTTTTTATTTTATTATATTACACCCTTAACAATTTTTTTTTTTTTTTTTTTTTCATGACACCCCCTTAACAAATACAGTTAAGAAACTTAATTAACAATTTAAATAAAATTATTCTTTGACTGGCTTCTTATAAATGAATAACAAATATATATTACTTATTTTATTTGACTATACAATCCCTAAACTTCTCAAAACATTGCTTGCCCAATGATTTTGTAAACATGTCTGCGACATTCTCATTTGTATTAACATATGTAACATTAACTTGACCGTTACAAACCTTTTCCATTATATAATGATATTTTATATCTACATGTTTCAATCTTTTATTACTGTCACTAGATGATGAAATTTTTATTACACTTAAGTTATCTTCCAAGATATTTATATTAACATTATATCCAAAATCAGTTAATAATTGCTTAAGCCAGCAGCCTTCAGTTATAGCTAAACACAATGCAATATATTCGGCTTCACAAGACGATAATGATACAGATTGTTGTTTTTTTGTACCCCATGAAATAGGACAATTAAATATATAGTATATAAATCCAGAAGTTGACTTTCTGTCGGCTATATCCCCAGCCCAGTCTGCATCACTATAACCTTGTAATATTATATTCTCATTATTATACTTATACACTAATGACAAAGAAATAGTACCTCTTATATATCTCATAACTCTTTTTAAACACTTATATAATGCAATACTTGCACAGTTTAAATATCTACTAAGAAATCCTATCGCTAATGATAAATCAGGTCTTGTACAACATGCATATAATAAACTACCTAATATGCTTCTACAATTACTCTCAATTTCTTTGTTTTCTGGTTTATCTCTCTTTAACAATTCAAAATTAAAGTTTTGCTCTAGTGGTGTAGACACTGTTTTACATTTATACATATTATATTTAATTAATAATGATTTAAGATATTTTTCTTGGTTTATTACTGTTACAAAATTTTTTATATCTTGTTTTATACTTATACCTAAATATTCGTTTGCTATTCCCAAATCTTTCATTTTAAATTTACTGCATAATGAACTTTTAAATGTTTTTATCTCTATATCATCATTTCCAAAATAAATTAAATCGTCTACATATAACAATAAGTATAAAAACTTGTCATTTTGCTTTCTAAAATATAAACATGGGTCATTTTTAGATCTAATAAAATTTTCTTGTAACATGAAATCATTAAATTTTTCATTCCAATAACGGGGCGATTTCTTTAAACCATACAAAGATTTTTTAAGTTTTACTATTTTATCATTATGAAGTTTCATAAATACCTTTTCTTTAATTTCACCATGTAGGAAGGCTCCTACGACATCCATCTGGAATACAGGTAACTTCTTTTGTACTGCTACTGCCATCATAGTTCTGAACGTTGTTAAACTTACTACGGGTGTATATGTATTGTTGTCCCAGTTTCTCTGTTCAAAACCTCTTGCCACTAGCCTGGCCTTGTATAATTTGTTGCCATCTGTTTCTTTTATTTTAAAAACCCATTTGCTGCTAATTACATCTTCCTCTTTAGGTATATTTTCCACCTCTTCCCAAGTTTCATTTTCTTCCAGTTGTTTCATTTCCTTTTCTATGGCTTCAGCCCACTTTGTTTTTTCAGGACTAGCCATTGCGTCTTCATAAGATATTGGCATTTCGCCTAGACAAGAAAAGTTTGTTTCATAATCTTTCATCCAATTCGGTCGTTGTGTTTTCCTTTTTTGTGTTTGATCCTTAGTGTTATCTTCTTCCTCAGGTAAGATATTATTTTCTGTTTCATGTGAATTTATTTCATCTGTTTCTGGCATTTCATATAATTCACACTCTGTGTTTTCTTCTTCTGTTTCAGATTGGATTGAACCTTCTTCATAGAATGAGTTTATATTACCATCCTCCTGTTCCTCTTCTTCGGAGTCATTTATTGGTAAGTCTTCTTTTTGTATATATATTTCTTTATTTTTATTATTATGTGTCTGATACTTCATTGGTCCACATATGTCCATGTGTATTAAATCTCCTGGTTTTTCACCTCTTGTGTCACTATTATTAAATGGTAACTTATGTTGTTTGCCTTGTAAACATGACGTGCATATCTCTGAATCACCTTCTTTATACTCAATATTGTTTTGTTTCAGAATGGTCTTCACATGCTCAATATTCTGGTGACCTAACTTTGAATGCCACTCAGCGAGTTCACTATTTGATTGACCAATCATTGCAGTATCTGATTCATATTTAAAATTCATTAAAAACATTTTACCTTTTCTGTATGCAATTGCTTTAATTAAATTATTTTTTATAAAAGTGCATGTCTTTTGATCACACCTCATTTTATAACCTTTATCCATTGCTGCCGTTGATGAAAATAGATTTACTTTTATTTCTGGTATAAATAAAACGTTGTATAAGATTGTAGGTATCCACTGTTTTCCGTTGTAAGCGCTTAAGTGTATTTCACCTTGACCAAGAGCTTTTATGATTGAACCATCACCAATTATGATATCTTTTGGCACTGATAAAGTTTTATAGTTTACAAACATATTTTTATTCTTGCACATATGTTCTGAGGCACCACTGTCTAACACCCACGATGTTTCTTGAAGATTGTTTGCACAGGTAAAGTTAATTGCTGTTGTAATGAATGCATTTGTCTTACTTTTTACGTTGTCATCTTTTTGGTAAGAATTCTTTTTATTTCTAAACCAACAGTCTTTTTCTTTGTGGTTAAACTTTTTACATATTTTACACTGTTTATGATTTTTACTACTGTTATAATTGTTCATATTTTTCTTACAGTCTTTTTTATAGTGTCCAACTTGTTGACATTTAAAACATTTTCTTTCACTGTTCCTTGATTGTGTAGATAAAGCCATTTTCTCCTCATAATCATTGTTTCGTTGCTCTTCTAGCATCAATCTGGATATTAGTTCAGATAATTTTCTGTCTGCCATAGGAACTGAATCCCAAGCTGATATGAAATGTCTAAAATTTTCTGGCAAAGAACTAATAATTTTAGTGATGAGCATAGATTCGGGTATATTTCCACCTGCTTGATTTATTCTGTTAGCTAATTCTTCTAACTTTGCTATATATAATGATATTTCCTCATTTTTAATGTATTGAGTTTCAAAGAATTTTTGTTGCAATATATGTAATGACGTGTTTGATTTTGATTCATATATTGAACACAACTTTTCCCATATTTGTTGAGCAGTCTCACAGTTTGACACTTGTAAAATATTTTTATTGTTCAATCTTGTTACAATTATAGATTGTGCCTTTGCGTCTCGTGTCGGCCATTTTTCATCTTTTCCGTCATTTATATCTGATCCGTTTACAACTCCAAATAATCCTTGTGCTTTTAATATTACACGCATTTGAAATTTCCATGACATCCAATTCGATAATCCTTCCAGTAATAATAAGTTTTGATTTTCTGATGTAGCCTCCATTTTATATATCTATACCGTTTAACCCGGCCCGTTCTTTCTTACCGACCACACTTTACCGCGAAATTGTATCTATTCCAATCCAGTATTCTGGGCCCATAACCTGTTCGCATGAGTATGTGCTCGTGCAGTGGAACTGTGAACTTGGATTGTATTGATACACTTTTAAGGTCTAAAGAACGTTTATTATTAATTTTAAGTATTATTAGTTACAGAGGCAGTTTTACTTTTACACACAAGAAGCAGACATCTTAGTACTGTACCACAGACTAGTTATATGGAGACACCATAGATTAAAAAATTATTTTATAAAAATTGAATGTTGCCTTATTTTAACAATATGATTGTACCTAAGCTAATTTATTTTACAATATTTCGAAACAAAGAAATTTAAATAAAATAAATGTATTATTGATAAAGAGTTTATTTTTAAGCTTTACTTTTATTCAAATCATATTATACATAATATCAATATCAACTTAATAGTGATGCTTCGGGACAATATGATGAGTGTCATATTTCACATCTGCATGAAATCTGTAATAATAAAAAACACGAATTTAATATAATTGTTATTTATCAAAAGGTTAATAACAGAATATAGGTACCATAAAGAAATCCAATAATATGTATAATTTTATTTGTACATAGATACATTTCATGACTAAATGCTGGTATTACAAGCAACATTGCATTCATAGAACAACCTTTTTTTTATATGTAACTAGGTCGGCAAACAAGCGTACGTCTCACCTGATGGTAAGACCGTAGCCTATAGACGCCTGCAACACCACAAGCATCGCAAGCGCGTTGCCGAGCTGTGGTCTTCTGTAAGACCGAGGTACTACCCCAGTCGGGCTGCTCCATATTTTGAACAGGAAATTTCCTGCTGTGCCCTACCAAAATAGCCAAAAAAGGTAAATTAGAATAGCTAAATTCAGATCAATTACCCTGTGTGGTGGTCGCCGTGGTAGTGCACGGTCCTCAGGGAGCCGTCGGGCTGGTGCAGTGAGTACACGCCGTGCACGACGTCGCCGTCGCGACTTTCGTGCTGCGACTTCATGTCGCCCGTGTGGTGGTCCTCCACCTTGTAGTCGAACGAGTATTTGGGATGCGTCTGAAATGCAAACATTATCAATTATGTGTTCAACAACTTGGTAGTGTAGCTGAGTATTAATAGCACAGTAGTAATAATAGGTACTTACATAGTAGTCATGGTGACCGTGCCCGCTCATTACATCAGGGTGTCCTTCGTGGCGAGAGATGTGTTGAGAAGAGTACGCTGCTCCGTGTCCGTAGCCGTATTGAGCTACAGCGACAGCTATGACGGCAAAGAGGCACAATACCTGCAAAATTTTTATTAATGTCTACAAAAGCGTGAAGTATTTTTCTATAAACTAACAAAAATAAAAAAAGAACAGTAGTTAATCATTGTAATTTTGACTACCGTATTTTTGTATTAAAATATATGATACAGTTTTTACAAATATATTATCTCAATCGATATATATGTATACTTTTACCTTTGAAAACATGTTTAATGGTGAATTTTCTTTAAAAGCAAAAACTAACTGATATTAATCACTAGAGTACTAATACTTTTATAGTGGTTCTAACGTCTAAATTTTACAGTTAATAAAGTTAATTGAATTGTGACATTAATGGCTATGAGATTGACACGAATACCTTAAGAAACAATGATATGTAGCAATTGTTAATAGCTTAACAGTTGTTAATGGAAAGTTGCATTTACTACTGTTTAATAAACTTTTAAAAGACGTTGTTTCTAACGGATTGTGTCAAGCGTTCAAGTACAATGACATCAAAGGAACTATATTTACGTTGCAGTTGTCTTAATACATCGTTGAAGTGCAACCGCGTCCCCGTGATTCCACCCAACCGTGCCAAAGGAACGCGCTATTTTACAAGCTTTTATTTAACTTGCAATGTATGTATGTATGTATTGTATGTATGTATGTATGTATGTATGTATGTATGTAACTTTAATGAATGTTTGTTCGGGTGAAATCTTGCAACTCAATTTTGAAGCAGATATCTTCAACCAATTGAGCTGAAATTTTGGTATACAGGTTCGATTTGTATGACAAGGCATGGTTAACTTTGTGACGTCATTCTAAATCCAATATGGCAGCATATCCAAGAGTGCGGACTAGTTTTTTTTAATAAGCCATATTGGATTTAGAACGACGTCACAAAGTTAACCATGCATTGTCATTTGTCATCCAAATTGAACCTGTATACAAAATTTCAGCTCAATTGGTTGAAGATATCTGCTTCAAAATTGAGTTGCAAGATTTCACCCGAACAAACATTCATTAAAGTTACATACATACATACATACATACATTGCAAGTTAAATAAAAGCTTGTAAAATAGCGCGTTCCTTTGGCACGGTTGGGTGGAATCACGGGGACGACAAGTAAATTAATTAAATTGATGTGATTGATTTTAACTATTAAAATTTTCAAACTAAGGAAATACGTGTATTCATATCTCGTGACAAGCTTTTCTATCATATAGATTATGTGTAATGACTTTATCCCACCAAAAACATTCTGTAAAAAAACTAGCCAAGTCTCGATGGAGCTGCTTGTTTATCTCTAAAAAGTAATGAAATCTAGACAAAGGCGTGCCAAGTCTAAGGTTCCTTACTGCGATTTCTTTATTATTATAGTTAACGTTGTGTGACTTGCCCGTTGAAGGGTACAAAACTAAGAATAATATCCCATACTGGTATTGGTAAATAATTGGACGCAATTGTCTCATTTTATGCGGTTGTTGATTGTGCAACACATGCATTCAGCATTGACAGTGCTGACTTCTGTTCTCTTATTTTTGGAGCGTCGAATCGACCACAGATCTAACATAAAATAGACGTACAGACGGACTTCTATCAATGATTAGAAGTCCGCTGGTACTGGAAATAATTTTGTATACAGTTTGTTTCAGGCTTGCCTATACAAAAGTATTATTGAAATACGCAGCTTTATCAAACCCACGATTGACTGGTTATTCAATCAACGTTTTCCAAGTGGCAATTTTCCATCGTCAATAGGTAGTGGTTCTGGCGACAGATTGGTGCAATGGTGTCCACTCACCAAATGTAGCATCTGGTTTTGTACCCTTGTGTACCCTTCAACGGCCAAGTCACACAACATTAACTATAATAATAAAGAAATCGCAGTAAGGAACCTTAGACTTGGCACGACTTTGTCTAGATTTCATTACTTTTTAGAGATAAACAAGCAGCTCCATCGAGACTTGGCTATTTTTTTTACAGAATGTTTTTGGTGGGATTTCACTGCTTTTTGTAGAAACGTGGACATATTGATATATTTAGTACGTATTAATATATATAAAAAATATCTTTTACACTTCCGCGACGAAAATATTATATGCTTAGTTTACATGATATACTGACTTTAACTGGATTGACAGAATAATCTGCAATTTTTCAAGGAGACCAATCAATTGAACTTTTTTTTTTGTATCTAATTCATTTGTACATTTATCAATTATTCTATATTTAAGTAGCTTGATATATTTTCCTTAGTTTACACTAAATAAATTTCTAAACGCACGCATAAATATTTGACAACCAATATGTATTATGTCAATCCGTTTTCATTACTGACATTATTATACATTTTTAAAATCTAAAATACGCCACTATCCGTATATTGTGGATATATGTTGTCGATTCGAAACCTTTATTTAAATACGTTCTTTAATTTTAGGGGAGGGTTTACTATATCGACGTGATGAACATTGAATTTTGACAGTTACGAAACACGAACATTTTAGATCATACTTCCATACAAATTTTCATTCCCACCTTTCATCCCCTTACACCCTCTTTTTCGCATTATATTTTTTGTAAAGGCGGTATATCGATCTCTTCTAATAGTTTAGTTGGGCTCTTGTGTTTTCTGATAAGGATCACCAGGTACTCCAGATCTTCGAATATCCTAGTTTTTATAGTTTTCCCTTTATGTAGCCATTAAACCCTAACTCTGTACCAAATTTCAGCTCTCTGAGTTTATGGGAAGTACTAGTTCTATTTTGATGATCATGAGTGAGTGAGTGTCGTAAATGCCAAACTTTGCTTTGGCTTAACTTCGGAACTAAATGACCTACAGACTTGAAATTTTGGATTTTAAGTATGTGATTATAGTTTACTGGATGACGAAAAATTCGGCGTTCTGGTCTTATCCAGAGGTTCTCAAATAGGTGCCTGAAAATGCGGCGAAATGGTTCGAGTAAAGGATGGTACGGCAGTGTTTGCTTCGCGCTCGACTTGGCGGGGGCACTGCCGTGCCCCCCGATAAGTAGATAGTAAAAGTTTTAAAGTAAAAATTTATTTTTTTCGTTTTAGTGCATTCAAATAAAAGCTTGTTTTTTAAAAAAGGTTTTTTACTTTTAATTTATTTTTGTATAGATAAAATTATTAAGTCAATTAAATTTCCGACATGTTTTCAAAATGTATTGCGAGTACATGTATATAAATTAAATTAAATCAAATACCGTTTCTCTATGTTTGTGTTGTAGGTGTTTACTTATGCTTATTTGTAATGATTCAATAAAATACTTAGATGATTCATTAAAATATCAGCCAAAAAATATGTTTATACAGATTACTCCATTAGAGCGACAGATATCATCAGCCCTGTTTTTTTGTTAACATTTTAATTTTATAATTGATGACGTGTTAGTCTAAGTCTAATTAGGCGTAGTTGATAAATACCAGATGGCGTTAGTTGTACAAAATCGTCATTTTTTCTATTAGTCTATCAGTTTATAAAAGAGATATTTATAACACATCTAGACATAAATCGAAAAATAAAAATAAAAAATAAATTTCCATTAGTAGTTAAAGCTAAAAGTTGAAGATAGTTTTACCATAAAGTACTAGATCGTTCAATAAGTCCCGAGACTAACCTGGAAATGGCGCATATATTAAAAACTCTTTTGATTTTTAAAAAGTACTGGCTATCAATACAAGAATATGTGTCAAATTTTTAAAAATGGAACAATAAAATTATTGATTTTGAAACATTTAAGTGACGCTACGGTTGTAATTTCGATACAATGGAAAAAAACGAGTTTCGCGTGTTGATAAAACATTGTTTTTTAATGGGAAAAAATACCGTTGAAGCACAGCAATGGCTTATAAAATGTTATGCAGGATCAGCTCCCTCTAAAGCAACCATTTGTCGGTGGTATGCCGACTTCAAACGCGGTCGCATGGACACCAATGATGGGGAACGCTCAGGTCGTCCAAATGAAGCAGTGACTCAACAAAATATTAACCAAGTCCTCAAAATCGTCTTGAAAGATCGGAAGGTAAAAGTGCGAGAGATAGCCGAGATAGTGAAGATTTCAGATGGTAGTGTTTTCACTATTTTACATAAAAAGTTGGCCATGAAAAAGCTTTTTTCTAAGTGGGTGCCGCGTTTGCTTACAACTGATCAAAAGGAACAACGTATCAATGATTCAGAGTGATGTTTGGCGCTGATGAATCATAATAAAAATAATTTTTTACATCGGTATGTAACAATGGATGAAACCTGGATGTACCATTTCACTCCGGAATCCAATCGGCAGGCAGCGGAGTGGAGAGCGGCTGGTGAAAGCCACCCGAAGCGTCCAAAGACTCAGAAATCGGCCGGTAAGGTTATGGCGTCTATATTTTGGGATGCGCATGGAATACTTTTCATCGACTACCTTGAAAAGGGGCAAAATATAAATAGTGACTATTACATGTGCTTATTGGAGCAATTGAAGTACGAAATTGCGGATAAATGGCCTCACATGAACAAAAAGAAAGTGGTGTTTCACCAGGACAACGCGCCTTGTCACAAGTCCGTGAGAACGATGGCCAAAATTAACGAATTGGGCTTCGAATTGCTTCCTCATCCCCCTTATTCGCCAGACTTGACCCCCAGCGATTACTGGCTGTTTGCAGACCTCAAAAAAATGCTCCAGGGTAAGAAATTTGACTCAAATAGTGAAGTTATCGCAGCAACGGAGGCTTATTTTGAAGCCAAAGACCAATCGTTCTACACACATGGGATAGAAAAGTTAGAAAAGCGTTGGAGGGACTGTATCGCTCTTGGAGGAGACTATGTTGATGAATAAAAATTAATTTTATAAAAAAGACCTTTTTTTAGTACTTAGTCTCGGGACTTATTGAACCACGTGTTACCTACGATTTGTGGGATATTGAGAGGGCTCGATTCGCTCGCCCTTATTTAAAAATAAAGGTATTATATATGTTGCTGTAAAAGCTCGACTACGGTAAATCCTAAGATTTAAGAGTATGTCTTAGGATTTACCGACATGAGTTGGTAAATGTAAGGATTTATGAAAATGGGACATTTTTTTCGGGCTTTTACTATTAGAATTTAGTACATACTAGGTTTTACCACTGACAGCTAGTAAAAGTTGGTTTTGGGAATAAAACAAAGATTAATTCTTATTCATTTATTTCAGTCAAAAATTTAAATTGGTAAGTCTTTAGATTAAGACCCGTAGACCGTTCATCGGCATAATTTCGTTACAAAAAATAAATAAAAAATAACCCTAACCTATCTAACTTCAAACGTGGGTCTTAATCTAGACTAGACGTTATAAAACGTCTTTTCAACATTTACCGTGCCTTTAATGTAAATCCTAAGAATTACCAAGTGTATGGTGGTAAAAGTGCGAATCGCAAAATCGTTCGAGCTTTTACCATTAAGAGTTGGTAAATCTTAGATTTTACTCTTAAATCTTAGGATTTACCAAAATTCGTGCATTTACAGTAACATATATACCTAGTTTACAGATAGTAGAGGAAGAGAAGTCATTAGGGATTTATTGATTTACAATCTACTTATTTCTTTCTTAAAAATCTCTATGCGAACCTTTTTTGTATAATTAAATGATTCTTTTCTATTGCTTAAATGAATTTTTGAAGGTTACCAAATTTAACGTCGATAATAATTTTTTATCAATCTATGTAAAAGTTTAAATTTATTTTAAAATGATTGTATTTTCTCGCAAACGAAAAAAACCGACTTCAATTATATCGACTAGTAATACAACGTAGGTAGACGAAAAAATTGTCAAACGAATACCTACGAATTATTTATTGGAGATAACTCAAAAAGGGCCTGTCAGATCTCTATCAAATTTAAATGGGACCACATGACAAGCACCACCTTTCGATTAAATTTTTTTTTATCAAAATCAATGCTCCAGTATGAAGTTCTCAGGTTACACAGAAAAAAAAAACAATCGAATTGAGAACCTCCTTCTAATTCTTCTTCCTTCTAATATATATTTTTTATATACCTGTTAGAAAAAGGTTGACCACGTTACTGACTTCTACTTTAATTTCTGTAATAAATAATGATGGCATAGTAATGTGGCAATATTTTTAATTATTTTAATATAAAATACGACATTCATTAAAGCCGTATAAATACTTATCGTTAATTTTAATAGTAAGTTATTGCAATATAATATAAAAATAACTATAAGAAGTACTTTTTGAATTCCATTTACTGCGTATCAAGATTATTAGACTAGAAATTAGATACTACAAGTACTTTAAAAATAAACCTCAATTTGTAGCGAAGCGTAAAATCGACCATTTAGTTTCGCTACTACTAATTAATATTTGCTGTTAAATAGTACATAGTTTTTTTTTAATTCATAATGTTTATCTTTTATATAGTTTTTCTTAATCCTATTTTTTGTATAACTTAATTTTTTTAAATTGGTATTATCGATATACATATAAATAAGTAGGTACTTGAGTAATAATTATACATAATTGAATATATTAATTATTACGTTATGTAATTGAAAAACAAAGACTCGTATTAGTAGAATTAAATTGTATATAGGTTTCTTTTATATCTTATACATTTCTGTACAGTGAGTTAGAAGCTGAACAAATAGGAATAAATAATAATCAGTAGATATATAATTGAAAATATGTAATTCAAGACGAAAGTGACAATAACAACATTTACACTAAAAATAAAAATAAAAATAATCGTTAACAAATCACAGAACGCTTAGTTAATTATTCTCAGCGAATTTAATGATGATGTTTGGGGATATGGTGATGAGTGTCGAATTTGACATCGGCGTGAAAGCTGAAAAGAAATTTTTTTATTAATACGTAGCTTCGTATTTTACACACATCTCTATAAAAAAACATATAAATCTTCCTTCAAATAGGATAGTACGTTCTTTGCGTTCTTTTTTGTCATAATAAGGTTTGTATATAACATATTTATGTCATAATAAACATAAATAAATAAAAAATCAATATATCCACGAAAGAAAATAGCGCTATGAATTTCACCGTTTAGTTAGTAGAAGTTTAAAATATTTTGAGTGCATGTATCGGAGTCATATAATGTATCATGTATATGATTAAATAAAATTATTGTCATAACAACCAATCCTGTTGGTTGAGTAAGGTCACAAAACATCACATTGAAGTAACCTTTTATAGTTAGAACTAGCGACCCGCCCCGGCTTCGCACGGGTGCAATGATGACATTTTTAAATGACAGGATCTTTACGTAATATTCCGACGTGGCGGCTGAGGTACTACTCTTACAACACGTAATATTACGGCGATGGCGGTTAAAGGCTTAAATGTTTCGCTGTTAATTACTTCTAACGACGATATCTGAAAACCTATTCATCTGATTGATATAGTGTAAAGGGCAATTTTAATCTGCATTAAATTCCTAAGCTAACTAAAATATTTGTTTGGATAAGGATTAATACTGAACTAAAGAAAATAGCTTGGAAAATAACGTAATGTTTTTAATTAAAAATTTGAACATAAAAGTGGTTATTGTAAGTCAACCGTAAGAGATAGAGATATGCTATCGCGGACTTTTTTGTAGCATTTTTATAGATTTAGAATTCGCTAGTACATTACTCCACTGTATCTTTGCTAGTTTACGCGGCGTTTGCGTGGAAAGCTCCCAGTTGGCGCGATTTTGTGCGACTTCTTCAACATTTATCGCCGTATTTCTGCTAATTTACATAAAACTATACTAAATTATATACATAAACCTTCCTCTTGAATCACTCTATCTTTTAAAAAAAACCGCATTAAAATCCGTTGCGTAGTTTTAAAGATCGAAGCATACATAGGGACATAGGGACAGAGAAAGCGACTTTGTTTTATACTATGTAGTGATATGTTCTCTAGATAATATTATTATAAACATTATTAGTGGAGTGTCTGGGAGTTTTGACCTCAGACTTTTGTTACAGTGAATGAATTTAAATGGTCGAGGGGGGGTTTTCTTTTTTATACTATAAAGTGTAAAGTTTACCCAAAAATTTTTTGTGCTTTTGATTTTTTATTTATTTAAACCAAATATTATGAAAAATTAATAATTTTATTTAAAATATTTTTTTTTTCGCATTATATACGGTGAATAATACCTAAATAGACGTAAAATAATATTTTCTTGAAATGTTGGAGCGTATGAAGGGTCATAACGACCTTGGACAGGTAATAGAACGTGGAGAGGGGAGAACGAAAGGATGACTTGTTACCTCATCTTTAAACTTAATTCTTTTACGCTCATACAAATTGTCGCCAAAAATATATTCATAAAAAATATATTAAAACATATAAGAAGAGGCCCAATGAAACTCCATTTTCGCCTTCGAAAAAGAAACTCCGAAGTAGCACTGATTTGATTTATCGAGCTTTGAGTGGGAAAAAACTATTTCATCTGTGGTCAATAAGCTAATAAAGAAATTTAAGCAAAATTAAATAAAAAACGACGAAAACAAATCTCATATATTAATACTCCAACTTTAAATGACTCCATTGTAAGCTTTATAGCTGTACAGAAAAACGATTGTTATCAAGAAATTCATAAAAGAATTTCTGATGTACCTAGCAGATTTACAAACACTCCAAGTAAAATATCATGCTGATTGTTATAATTCTCTTAAAAATTCTATTCATCTGAGCTCTGCGATAAAAAGGTTGGTTTGACTATTTCGATGGTAGATGCAGCAATGAAGCAAATATGCAAGTATATAGAAGAGAATGACGACTGCCAATTTTCTATGCAAGAGTTGAAAGATACGATGGTATATACCTCACAGCATACACCGGATTAAAAAAAAACTATTAGATAACGACTAATAGACCGCTATCATGATGATATTGTTGGATCAAGTAAATTTGGAGCTAACACTATTATACTTTAAATAATTGTGTTTCAAAAAATAGTCAAGTAAATACGCGCTATTAAAGATTACTCAAAAAATTGTAATCAGATCTCGATTTAATTTAAACAAGACTACATGACAAGTATTAGCTTTCGATTAAAGTAAGAATCATCAAAATCGGTACACCGAGTAAAAAGTTATGCGGTATAATACAACGTAGGTCGACGAAAAAGTAGTCAAGTAAATACGCATTATTAGATATAACTCTAAAAGTACTTGTCAGATTTCAGTTAAATTAAAATGGGACCACATGACACGCAACACCTTTCAATTAAAACAAAATTGATCGAAATCGGTCCACCCAGTCAAAAGTTCTGAGCTAACAGACATAAAAAGAAAAAGAAAAAATCTGTGTATTTCAAAGCCAGCAGTTGGATGGTTATCCCGCCATCGTCGGTCGGCTTTTTAAGTTCCAAGGTGGTAGTGGAACTGTGTTATCCCTTAGTCACCTCTTATGACAGCCACGGGAAGAGAGGGAGTGGCTATATTCTTTACTCCCTTAGCCACACAGCAAGCAGCAAAAAAACTAATCATAATGATAATAATAGTAAAAAAAGGGGTTGTGGAGCTGCTTGTGGATGTCGAAAGAGTGGCTTATACTGCAGTGTAGCATGTCTACAGTGTAGCGAAAATACCTGTTTTTAATAATATCATTGAAATAAGTGAAGTTGAAGAAAATACTTAAGACAAAATTGTAAATTGTTTGACAAATGATTTCTTGATATTTTTTTTTCTTTCATTTTCCTTCATTTATTTCTTTTTCCTAATTACTATCTCTATATGAATGTATCAATTAACTTAATTTTGGTGTAGAAAAATGTTCTACAGGGTTTAAACTATCAAAATTATAATTATTTACTTTTTTTTTTGAATCGAGATCACAATTTTTTAATAGGTAAACTTTTTTGTATATATTATAAGCTAAACACTCCACTTTGAATTATAAAATTTTATTCACTGTAACGGAAATCCGAGGTTTTCGTGTTTTTAACGCCCCAGGCACTCCACTATATATAATATCTGGAAGATGTATACAGCGTTTGAAAACAAAAATATACATCAATACATATTTCAAATTTGTAACTGGAATCAAAACAACAACAGAAATCTTGATACTGTCCTCGATTCGTTAATTTTGCCATAAGATATTAATTTATTCAAATGCCGCGAAATTACACAGTGTAGTGGTCAACGTTGTACTGAACAATTATAGTACTTAGTTTGGTTTCTTACATTAGTAAAGATCGAAGTAGCATCTTAATAATTACATAGGGTAAAGGCACCAGTAGTCAGCCTTTTAGTTGAAACCGCAAATTGAAACTCGCATGGGGAAAATAATATATAAACTAACCAGATGGTATGGTCTTAATTGACTTATTTATTTATTAAAGTTTAATACAAAATAACAAAAATCACAGATATCATCTTAATTTTAAATAAAAATCATATTTAAACCTAATAAGGCACTTTTCACCAGTGCTCAGCCGCTAAAATCTAGTACACAGCCATGATGCTACCGGTAGTCAGCCTCTCTTGAGATCAATAGTTTTATGTTTAATAAAGGACACTAATATAAATTATATAAAAATTATTAGACCAAATTAACATATTATTATAAAAAAGAAATACAAAAAATATCCTTTCCTTAAATTACTCCGTAAGTTTAGCATTAATATCAGTGTATATTTTATGTCTTCGAGTTCAGCATTCAAAAAATTTTCAAGTTCTTTTTCACTTCTAAAAGATTCCCTTCTATTAACAACCTTCTTCTGAATTTTAGTTTCTTTACATGTTTCTTCTCTTTTGTCATAACTTCCAGGTATTCATTGTACGTCACTTAGAATGGTAATCTTATTAAATTTAGATTCCACCTAATCAAAATTCATCTTTTTCTCATTTTCCATTGCATAATTTCTATCGATCAATTTCCTTTTTTATTACTTTGTAATTGAAAATTCTCATTTGAATTATCATCTTCCTTCTTCGTAGGCTTTTTAAATTACTTTTTAGAGGAGTTAATAGTTGTTCTTTTCTTCTTATCGTTTTTTTCTTTCTGCTTTTCTTTTTTAATTTTTAGCCTCTGCAATTTCCTTACCTGAATGGCATCTTTCTTTTTTGTTTTTCTTCTTCTATTAAAATTTCAAATTGTCTCCATTCTTCAGAAGAAATAGACTCAATTCTGTTCATAACTCTGTGTGTAGTAGATTTCTTTATCAGTGACGGTATAGTAAGATGTTTTCGTACAAAAGGTGACACTTTCTGTTTCGTAATTTTTATTGCTGAATTATTTTGAATATCGTCATCATAATTCTGTTTTAGTAATTTGTTCATTTATTTGTTTTTTGTAAATTTTTGCGTCTTGGCAAACGCAGTGTGGGACGTCCTCCGGCCCGTTGGACCTACGATCTATGTAAGATTGCCGGCGTCGGCTGGATGAGGATTGCGGAAAACCGGGATGTCTGGCGCGAACTTGGGGAGGCCTATGTCCAGCAGTGGACTGCGATAGGCTGATGTGATGATGATGATGATGAATTCTGTTTATTTACTTGCTGGATATCTTGGTTTGAAGTACTCTCATTTAAAGATACTAATATCGAATTATCATTAACTTTGAAAGTTCCTAAATTAATTCCGTCCTCTGATAATTTGTTATTTAAAAAGGTGAGATCGCCAAGTGCCAAAGTATTTAAACTATCGGTATCTAGGAAGTTGTGATGAATTTATTTCACGATTCACGATTCAGCCTGTAATATCCCACTGCTAGGCATAGGCCTCTTTCCCATGTAGGAGAAGGATCGGAGCTTAATCCACCACACTGCTCCAACGCGGGTTGGCGGATTTAATTTTCTTTATTGAAATGAAAAAACGTCAACCGGTTGTTGTCAAGTAAACATACTCTGTCATTGCTCCCACGTAATAAATAGAAAACCACTGCATTTCTCACCGAAAAGTTAACAGAAGTAAAAATATCATTAAAAGAACAGTGAATTACAACCATTGAAGTGTAAATTTGGTAAAGAAGTTGAAGAAAATTGGAATAAATCGTGCAACAAATAGTGGTTTCTGTGAACTGAGGGTAGAAAAAAGTACGAGTGAGATAAGCAAAGATAAGTGACATTGACTGACAACACAAACTGCCACAATCACCAAACGTCACCTTTCATCAATTGTCATCTGTCATCTGTCACCTACCATAAACAAAAGGGTTGCCATATCGAGAAATATTCCCCAAAAAATGGAAAATCAAAACTCAATGGACCTTTTACTAAAAAAAATTAAAGAGCAAATGGCATTACAAACTATTGAAATAACGGCTGCAGTTACGGAAAGTGTTTCAAAGAGCATGGACGAGAAGTTAGCGGCATTGTTGGAGGAAAACAAATCTCTTAAACAAGAATTAGCAACAATGAAGCAAAAACTGAACTTTTTAGAAAATGAAAAGAAAAAAACAAATTTGATATTTTACGGAGTTAGCGAGGCTGAAAAAAATTATCAATTGATTGATTATGTCACAAAAATTATTGAAAAAGAAACCAATATACCCATACAACCATACGAAATAAACAAAGCCTATAGATTAGGCTCAAAGGGCATTAATGCGCGTCCCATTCTTGTAAGCTTCACTACGACCTGGAAAAGAAACCAAATTTTCAAAAATAAGAAAAATTGCAGTCCTGGTATCCATATAAAGGAAGATTTCTCCAAGGAAACCTTAGAGAGACGGAGAGAATTGATTCCAAGAATGCTACAAGAACGCCAAAAGGGCAAAATAGCCTATATTATAAAAGACAAGTTGATAGTAAATGGTAAAAAGGAAGACAACATAGTGGAAAAGAAAAGAGATCAAGTAGAATCGCCTCATAAATCACCGAACCAAGTGCCTACGTCTGCTCCAAAGAAATTAAACAAAGTCAATCTGGATAGCTTTGTAACCAGGACAAGATCATCATCACCATCAGAAGCAAAAAACTAAAAGACATCGGCAACCGGAAAACACAAACAAAAACAAATAAATGCATTAACAACACCCCAATCCGGCTAGTCACCGTGGGGGAAGAAGACTGCAACCTTCCAACTTCGAACAACTACCAGCATAGACCTGCACAGAAATCCCGGTACTATATTGCTTCATATAACACACTCACACTGAAAACCGACGATAGTCTACACGAGTTAATCTTAGCGTTAGAAAAAATAAAATGGACCATTATAGGACTAAGCGAAGTAAGAAGATACGGAGAGAAGATAGAAGAATATGAGAAATTTATTTTTTACTACAAAGGCGAAACGCCAGGAGCCTATGGAGTGGGTTTTATTATAAAAAAAGAATTGAAACATAAAATAGAAGAAATAATAGGCATATCCGAGCGGATCGCAGTGCTTAAAATGAAAATTAAGAACGATAATTGGTCAATAATACAAGTATACTCTCCTACAGAACAATCTTCTCGCCAGCAAATTGAATTATTCTACGCTCAATTAAATACCGCAATAAAGGAACACACACATAAAAATTTAATAATAATGGGTGACTTCAATGCACGAGTAGGGGAAAGACGGACAGGAGAAGACATTGTACTAGGACCCTATAGTTATGGCAATCGTACACGAAATGGTGAAAAATTATTGGAACTATGTTTCGAAAACAATTTAAGAATTCTCAACACAGATTATAAAAATCGCAGTAGGTGGACGTGGTCGTCACCAGGCGGAGTATATAAGAACGAGATCGATTACATTCTAACCAACAGAAGTAAAGCGTTTGAAGACTGTAGAAACGTCAAAAACCTTAACTTTAATAGCAATCACAGAATGATAAGAGCAAAATTCTCCACAAACAAATGTAAGGAAAAAAGAAAGATTAATCTTAACTCAAAATCTATAGGACAAAACATATGTAAAGAAGAACTCCAGTTACATTTACAAAATTACGAAGAAACTGCGAGCGAACTCCATCTACAAAACAAATACAATAAACTTGAAGACATTCTCAATAACATAATTAAATTCAGTTCAAAGAATATTTGCAAAAGAAAGAATATAACATGCACAACAACAAAAGCACTCTTACAAAGAAGAGCCGAACTGATTAATATTACAGGAAAGACAAAAGAAATAAGATCAGAAATATCTAAAGTAAGTAAATCGATCAAAACATCTATAAGGAAAGACAGACAATCACATAGACTAGAGACATTCGAAAAATACATAGCAAAGACTGGAGGTGTAAAAAAAGCTCTTAAAATACTGACAGAAAAGAAAGAATGGGTACCAAAGCTACAAAACCAAAAAGGAAGATACGCAACTAAAAGACCAGATATTCTTACTGCTGCTACAGAGTTCTATAGAGAACTCTTCACAAATAAGACCACCAACTTAGAAATAAACCTTTCGGAAACCAATAACGTACCAGAGATACTGTTGAGAGAAGTAGAAAAGGCTATCGAAACTCAAAAAAAGGATAAAGCACCTGGCCCAGACAATATCACGAATGAATTGCTAATAGCTTCTAAAGATTTAATCGGAATAACCCTAACAAAAATATTTAACGAAGTGTTAAAAAGCGAATACATACCAAAACAATGGCTAACATCCACTATAACACTTCTTCACAAAAAGGGAGACAAAAGCAATATTGGCAACTATAGGCCAATTAGTCTAATGTCAAATATATACAAAGTTTTTTCCAAGGTTATCCTTAATAGAATCACCAAGGCATTGGACGAGAACCAACCAAGAGAACAAGCTGGATTCAGGAGCGGATATTCAACACTCGACCACATTCATGTAGTTAAGCAAGTAATAGAAAAGAGTAAGGAGTACAATATTCCTCTATACTGCTGCTTCGTAGATTATAGTAAAGCATTCGACTCGCTTGAATACGGAAACATTTGGCAAGCTCTTAAAAACCAAGGAATTGAACATAAATATATAAGAATAATCAGAAACATCTATAGAAACAGCACCGCTAAAGTAAAACTAGAGAGAGAAGGCAATGAAATAAGAATAGAAAGAGGAGTGCGTCAAGGCGACCCGCTATCACCCAAACTATTTTCCGCAGTCTTAGAGGAAATATTTAGAGTCTTAAAATGGGATAAGTATGGCTTGAACATAAATGGAGAAAAACTCAATCATCTAAGGTTTGCCGATGACTTGATAATTTTTTCATACACTCCAACCGAGCTGTCGGAGATGCTTCAAGAATTGGATATCGAAAGCCGCAAGGTAGGTTTATTAATGAACACAATCAAAACAAAAGTCATGACAAACAGCAAATTGGAACCAATCATAATAAATGGAAATGAAATCGAGTACGTCGAAGAATACACCTACCTCGGACAAGTTGTTTCACCGACAGACTTAACTTCAAAAGAAATTGACACTAGAATAGGGAATGCTTGGAAGAGGTATTGGTCCTTCAGAGAAATAATGAAAAACAAAGAGATAAGTGTAGCCATCAAAAGCAGAATATACAATACTTGCATCCTCCCTATATTAACATATGGTTGTCAAACATGGGCTTTAACGAAAGCACACAACCAAAAACTCGAAGTCTGCCAGAGGTCTATGGAAAGAAGTATGTTGAGCATAAGGAAATCAGATAAAATAAAAAATAAACAAATCAGAAAAATTACAAAACTTGAAAATGTAACATACACAATACGGAAAAACAAATGGAGATGGACAGGACACACCCTGAGAGGTTCAGAAAAATGGAGTAAAACAGTTATGAACTGGTATCCCATAAATAGAAAGCGAAATCGAGGAAGACAGTATAAAAGGTGGGAAGATGACATCAAAGCAGTCGCGGGTACTATGTGGTCGAGAATAGCTCGAGAAAGAAAATATTGGAAGAAGTTGGAAGAGGCCTATGCCAACCAAGGGCAAACGGACGCGGTGTCGATGATTTAGAGATAAGTAAGTTAAGTAAGAAAAATATGTAATTGTAAGTGTCTGAAATAAAAGGCTTATATTATTATTATTATTATTATTATTATTGAAATGAATGAATGACCGGGACCCTTTCTTCTGGGACCCTCAGGAACTCGCAGATGAAGTTTGTCTTGAAGTGTGCCACGAGGTACGCCATAAGTTCTACTGGCTTCTCTGATTGACATGCCATTCCTTATAGCATCTAAAGCTTGGGTTAGTTTTTCTTCTGGGTACTGCAATTTCGGCCTCGAAGAAGACATTGCTAGCTGTAACAAATGCTCTAAGTCATAAAATAATATAAAAACGTAGGAAACAATAAAATAATTAATTCTGATATCGCGCGGCTGAGCACTGGGAACATGTTTTCCAGTGCTCAGCCATAATAACTATCAATCTAGTGAGACGGCTGACTACTGGTTTTATGACAATATTATATGTGACATGCGTATTTAAACTTACAGGATAAACTTCAAACTTTAAAATAATACCAATATTACTTGAAAATAAAAAAAAGCATTAAATCCAGTAGTCAGCCAGGGGTGGCTGAGTACTAGATAATGTTCAAAAAATGGAATCCAGTAGTCAGCCACCTCATTATTTAATAATTTTGAAGAACAACTGTTATATGATTAACTGATTTTATTAGAAAAACTCATTAAAATAAATATTACAGTAAATCATTTGCAATAATTAACTAACAATCGTTACTACACACCTTTTTCAAGAACGCTCGTCACTGTTGAAATGTCAGCGCACATGCCGCGTGTCGACTTACGAGGCGTCGACACCAAAATGAATAATTATTTCTCTTCCTTGCAGCTACTAACCTTCCATCTGATGTTTTGAATCGACCAATGACAAGTCACGGAATCAGAAAAATACAATTTTATTAGTTAATTTTTATTTGAGCACTATTCTTATAGGTTTTTATCCGGAAAAGGCTGAGCACTGGTGCAGGGCTGACTACTGGTGCCATTACCCTACCCGGTGTGCTTATCGCCATGATAGTGCACTTGTCTTTCGGAGCCATCAGGCTGATGGAGAGCGTAGTAGCCCTTTACGACATCACCGTCGCGGCTCTCATGCTGAGATTTGATATCGCCAGTATGGTGGTCTTCTACTTTGTACTCGAACTCGTATTTTGGGTGTGCCTGAAAATGTACAAAAGTTAAGCAAAAACAAATAACAGTTCGAAATACTTAAATAATAATTACTGTACATAAAAATATTACCCAAATATTAAATATTAAGATTTAAATAAAACCCAATAAACGCGCTGGGACTACGATAACGGTACAGGCTGTTGCGCATTCAGTCTCAATTTCGATCTCCGTTCACGACAAATGTTCGTATTGATCATACAGATTTTTCTGTTTCCAGACACCAAAGACAGGAGAAAATTCTTCCATCGCATTTCATTATAATTTCTTAAAAATATTTGACACTAAAATATGAGCTCATCAAAAATTAAGTAATAACTTACGTAGTAGTCAAAATGTTCATGGTCGTGGCCGTGGTCATGTCCACCATGTTGATGAACTATTTCAGGGTGTCCATCGTGACGTGAGACTTGTTGCGACGAGTAAGCGTGTCCGTGCTCATGACCATATTCGGCCAAAGCAATGGCAACGAGAGCAGCGAAGCACAACACCTGTAATGTTATTTACTTAACGTAATGATGAAGTTTGTCGTAATGGAAGTATGACTAACTTCTTTGATTCACATGATTAAATTTTATTTACCCAAAAAAGATCAACGCCCTTCGAACAAGCTACACTATCCGTCCTAACGAATCAATCACAAAATGAAAGAAATAATAATTACAAACTTTAGGAATATCAATTAAATTGTTAGTATAATAAATTATATTACCTTAGCGAACATTTTGTGTTTATTATGTTTTGTTCTTGTTTCTAAATCAAGATCTTAACTGATGTATTGTAACTAAATCTCAGGTCTTTTATATGAAACACAAGGTAACTAACCGAGGTTTATTGATTTCACCAAAAATAATTGCCAGTTATAGATATTGCGTTATGTATGTAGGTAAATAAATTCTTAAATGTTTCGTAAATAAAAGGTAATGTAAATAACTAATGACTGTCCCCGAACGCAATAACGTTATCATTATAATAAGGTTCAATATCAGTTTATTAAATAAAAAAATATAAAATATTTTCATAATAAATTTGTTAATACATTCTTCGTGGTTTTAGTAATACGTTATTTAACATATTTGTCTATAATTTCATGCACCAGTGGTTAACTTACACGCTGCGATTAACCCGAAACCCATTACCTATCTTAATTATATTATGTTTGTTGTATAATTAATTAACAATATGAAATGGTGTAAACATAAATATTCATAAATATGAATAATATTAATTATACAGAGTTGTTATTATTTGCCGTAACATACACAACTTCTTTAACCAACGTCAATATTGTAAAAGTGTGAATTGTACCTACTTTTATTTGTTACCAATAAAATACTTTTTTTTTCAATAAACTATTTTTAATATAAACAGTAATAAATTTACAAAATAACGAAATTCGTGCTATAAACGGAAGTTTTGAAGTTATGTCAGTACATTGTAAGTCATTTTAGTGACAGTGTTGTCTTCTATGACAATAAATATCTTTAAACTTTATATGGTTTTTCATTAGTCAAAAATCATTTAAATTTAAAAAAAAATATTAAATATTAGGAGATGCATATATTTATATGATTGATAAATAATGGCATAATTTAATAATATTTAACCTTAAATAAAATTAATATTTATCTTTTACATAGAATATAACCTTTTTTTTGGTTGGCTGAGTGGTCAAAAAAGTAGGTCACAAAAATAATATCTCTTGCAATTTTGCTTCTGTAATAGGTTTCTTGGTATATATTTTTTATTTTAAAATAAAATATGATTTTAACTTGTTTTTGGTTGTCTTTTCCTATTATTTGGTTTAGAAAATAATGTTACTCATTTGTTATTAATGATTATTCATTCAATTGTTATTCATTTGTAAACTAATAATAGATGTATAATACGTTTTTACAAAAAAATTCATAAAATACACACAAAATAAAAAATATTTACCAATATTAATTTTTTTGTGTTAAGAAAACTTATCTATTTTATGATATGCACATGGTAATATACTTTTCTTGTGAGAAGAAAAGCACTAGGTTCTTATTTCAATTATTAGAAAAAAAAAACATTTTTTAAATAAAGACTTATTTAAGTAATTAAAACCACAATTTTTTGTTATTGTTATGTGTATGAAATATCTTTTTACATTATCATTTAGTCAATTTTCCAATTAGTTAAGTGAAAAAAAACCATAAATAAATGTATAACATCCTGTGTTTTTCAACTTTAATTGTTAGCTATAAATGTTATCATATTAATTGTGTTTGCTAGCCAAAGCAAAAAAAAAATTGACTTTAACTACCTCGAAAAGTAACACAAGAAAGGCGGACAAAAGATAGTCAAGTGAATACGCGTTATTAGAGAGAACTCAAAAATTACTCGTCAAATGAAAATAAATAAAATAAATAAATAAAATAAAATAAATCTCGATTAAATTTAAATAAGACCATGTGACAAGCACCAGCTTTCAATTTAAAAAAGAATCATGAAAATCAGTATACCCAGAAAAACTTATGATTGTAAACTTACTCCTTTTTTGGAATCGGTTAAGTTAAAATTTAGATTGTTTTCTTGTGGAATTGACTCTCACTGTATTAATTTATCAATTTTTATATATGTGTTTGATTGATAAAGTTTTTATGGAAAAATAAATTGAAATTTAAAAATCATATCGAAACTTATGTTTTAATTTAAGAAATTCTAGGTGCAAGATTGCTAAATATGTATGTGAATGTGACATCACAAGAGGTAGGAATGGTCCTAAAAATGTGTTCGACTGTGACAAGGACGCGGGAGGAGTAAAAAAATCGTTAAATTTGACGTAATTTGAGGATGGTCCCTTAGAAGGGACCAACGTGGGAAATGTTTAACGTCCAAAGTTTCTCAATTAAAGAACAAGTTATTTAAAAAAAAGTTTATTTACAAAAAAAATATAAAAACAACTTTAGGTATAAGTATAATCAACCACTCAACGTATACTAGTAAGAATCTTCATTAAACACAAAGAATCATGTAATATTATATAGTAGTCTTAAACTGAATAACAATTAAAACGAGTTTGAACAATCAGTGGTAGTGCTTCTTGGGGACAATGTGGTGTACACCGTATTTCACATCAGCGTGGAATCTGTAACCAAAAATTATTATCAATAAAATTTTTAGATATCTAGACCATTTTTTATGGAAAATTTATTTTTATACTACTCGTAATAGGCTGTCAAAGAAGTGCACGGTCTGCTTGATATTTCGATATGTGTGCATCTTTGGTTACCTTAATCTCTGCAGGAACACAGCACTACTTAAGAGCAATACTTTATTTGGCTGTGAGACCTTCTGCGAGATTGTTATAATCAGCTGTTATGTGATATAAGTATAAACTAAAAATGTCTATCATTTGGTAAAAAGTATTAAATGCCTGCAATAAGTTTTGTACAATATCTATTTAAAAGAATATGACGTCTTTATACATATCCTTACCCGGTGTGGTGGTCGCCGTGGTAGTGGACAGTTCTAACATGACCGTCAGGTTGGTGAAGCGAATAGTATCCCTTCACGACATCACCATCACGGCTCTCATGTTGAGACTTGATATCGCCTGTATGCTTGTCGTCTACTTTGTACTCGAAGTGGTACTTTGGGTGAGCCTATATTGAGTCAAAAATAAAAATAATCAATATAAGATGTTTAGCGTCTCGTTACATTAACGTTAATGTTGAGACATTAGGATTATAAGGCAAGGTTATATTATATGTCTGAGGTTTGATTATGTTGGATGAGTACCTAGTAAATGCGAGTACAAAATAATTCTAAATTAAACGGTATCACTAAAATATTATTTTGTATAGCATCCTATTTCTTTATTTATAGAAATCTGTTAGTGATCACTTCTTATATGTTTTCTACGTCGGTAATATATCAGTAGTAGTTATAGGTTACATGGTGAGAGAACGTGTTATGTTGCTTGTAAAGAAACAATAAAATCAAGAACAAATCAAGTACAACTGTGGGAAAACGAACACACCGTAAACATAATTACTGTTACTTACATGATAGTCGACGTGTCCATGACCATGCCCATGTCCCTTGTAGTGAACAATATGTGGATGTCCGTCATGACGTGAGATGTGCTGTGACGAGTAAGCTACGTATCCATGTGCTACAGCTACGGTAGCCATGGCAGCGAAGAAAATAATCTGAAAAAGAGAAAGAAAATTCATAATATTGTAGTTTAGTCGAATGGGCTTTGCAAGCACTTCTATAGATCGTCATTTCAAAAATTGATTTTAATTTTTAAGTTAACCAGATCTACATTAATTTGTATTGTGCATAAAAATATATATGTACAAGTTTTTTCACGAAAACAAACTACATCATAATTATCATTTTAAAAAGTTAAATTATAGCAGACATGAGAAGCGCTGTTTATAAATATTAAACAAATTTTATTTCAACTCTTTTCTACTGGTAAATAGTTTGCTTGTCAATTAAAATTATTTTTTTAGTTTCAAAATTGTCAAATACCAAATATAACAAGAAATTACCCCAGCGAACATTTTGTTTTAGTTATTTTCTAAACACTTCTTGTCACATTGAATAAATTCGGAGACAAAATGATAAGGTGTAACAGAATTTTATGGCTTTTATATCGATAATAGCAAGGGTATTGAAAATTAATTTCACTGTACGCAACTGTTCGTAAGAATATTTCAGCACGGCACACGATACTTGCAATCGTTTCCTAATAGTGACACGTACGTTTAGCTTTTATCTCCGCGAATAATGACGCGTAAATAATTTGTCGCGAGGAAGATAATGTAAATAGAAGTAAAAAAGAAAAAAAAACTAAACAACAAAATTCTTATTGATATTGTTTGTTTTCCGTTCTCTCATAATAGGAATTAAATACACTTTTTGGTTAACATGGCCTTGTACTAATGGAGAGTACAGTCAGAATTCAGAAGAGTCTCAAGTTAAACTATACATATAAGCTAACGATATAATATATGGTGGGCTTTTGGCCGTGGGTACGCATGAGGCCGGCTACTGGCTTCACGCGTACCCATCGTCAAATACAGGAACCTGACACGCTCCGAATCGCAACCTGTCTACGGCTTGGGATTCTGGTCTGCGCTCCACATAAATGTCCCTGTGGCAGTAATGTCGACCAGCTAGGACATCACGGACTGTCATGCAAAAAAAGTGCAGGCCGCTTCTCGAGACATGACGCACTAAACGATATCATACGCTGGTCCCTTGCCACCGTCAACGTGCCAAGTCTACTTGAGCCATCTGGTATTGCAAGAGACGATGGCAAGAGACCGGATGGTATGAGTTTGATTCCATGGAAGATGGGCCGGGTGCTGGTATGGGATGCAATCTGTTCAGACACGCTGGCCCCTTCCCACCAACATGGAACCAACAATAGAGCTGGTGCGGCTTGTGAAGCGGCTGAAAAAGCTAAAATTATACACAAGCTTAAATTATACACAGACACCTACTGGTAACTAAATAAATATCTATGTAAACAAACCTTGGAAATCGAGTTTCATAAACAATAATTGTTGAGTTGATTTGAATTTCTAATAATAATATGTTTGATTCATCGAAGGTATTAGTATGTTTGGGTGAAAATTTAGGTACATTGTTATTTTTTGCTGTTCTTCTAGCAAAAAAAATAAATGCAATATCTATTACAAATTATTTAAAAACTAAATTTTTTACATTTATCTTTTCCAATGTAATCTAAACAGTGTTGTTATGATTTCATACTATTCTGTTGTCACAGGTAATCAGGTATTACTAACATTTCCATCAATTCGATTAGCATGTGTATGTGTGTGTCAGTACTATATTAATTTGAAAGACTATTTATTGTAATTTAACGTTATTTAAAAATACAGCATTTATTTTTTAAACTTCTAAATAGCCCGATATCGTGTGTTCGCTCGTGACCATGATGTAATTAACTAGCTTAGTTTATTTCGATACTCTATTGTGTTACTTTGTTACTCTTTTTTCACATTCGTTTTTGTTGCAACGGTTTTTATCGATATACCAAATAATATCTAGCTGACTTTAAAAAAACGCAGTAGGTTCTCAATACTACTTTCTTTTTAGTATGTGTGTACCTCATAACTTTTTACTGGGTGTACTGATGTTATTGATTCGTTCTTTATTCAAAAGCTGGTTGGTGCTTCAAACGTGATTCTATTTAAATTTGATCGAGATCTGATTAATTCTTTTTGAGTTATACCTAATAATATGTATTTATTGACTTTATTATAGTCTGCCTACCTCGTATTACTATTCGATGTAACTAAGAGAAAACAAAATTCTTCTGTTTTAGATTGGGTTTGTTTTACTTACTGGTAGTATTGGTAGCTACAGATTAGAAATAATTAATTTAAATAAATTTATTTTACCGTAATCGCGGTGATTCGACATATCATCGGTTATAATTACATAATTGTATGTCGTTGGAAATAGTACACCAAGTATTATCTTTTGAATACATAACTGGACATACGTGTGAGTATAGACTTTTTTAAGCTTGTAATAGCCTGGTTGTATTCTGTATAAAATAAAGCTCTTACGACTAGAAGGAAGTAGAAGAATATAAAGACAATATTTTTCGAATAATCTGCTTTTACTCTGAAGAAAAATGATCAAATATTAATTAACAATACATCCAATACACTTGGATGACAAGTGTTCATGTTTGGTTAAGAAATATTCAATGGTGGTGGTGGTGGGGTACGATGTGGTTCACTTTGTATTTCACATCAGCGTGGAATCTGGAAGTAAAAACGCACTTAAAATAGTACTTTAGACAATATACACAAAACGGCTGTAATCACACCAAAGTAATAAAAAAGATGACGTATTATGCATTCATAGAATATTTTTCATATTTTCTTTTAACTCGCTTATTTTTAAAATTACCTATGCAAGCTGATTCTACGATTGTTTATAAAAGTGTAATGTTTTACACATTCGTAGCAGACAGATCGACTAAAAAAATATTTTAAAATCGGACCAATACAATATTAAGAAAACATGCACTTTAGCAAATTCTTTGTTTTTTTTTTTTGTAAATAGTAATGTAATGTACTCATATTTATTTACCCAGAGTGCTTGTCGGCGTGGTAATGCACATGTCTTTCGTTACCATCGCCCTGATGGAGAAAGTATGAGCCCTTTACGACATCACCGTCGCGGGTCTCGTGCTGAGACTTAATGTCGCCGGTGTGATGGTCTTCTACTTTGTATTCAAACTCATATTTGGGGTGGCTCTGTAAAAATGTATGAGTATTCAAACGCTGTGAAATACATTTAGAGACTTCAATGGTTAGTGGTTACTACTTAAAGGTTTTTAAAAGGTGAATAAATATAATACTACCTATAGTAACAATAACTATAATTAATTTATTGTTATAAAATGTGTATTCAGCTATTTTAATGACTAGAAGTTGTCGAAGTTCGCATTTTTACCCGCAAATGTTTGTAGCAACTGTCACAACGACATTTTAGAGCGCAATGTGTAAATTTCTATGTTACTTCCTTAAGACTTTTTATATGACCTTTCAGTAGAAGAATTTTTAAAGTTAATTTGATGATAAACATTAAAATAAATACTTACATGGTGGTGATGTTCATGTCCATGGTGGTGATGTTCATGTCCATGATGATGATGATGTTCGTCGTGGCGCTTGATGTATTGAGATGAGTGCGCAGGTTCGTGATGGTGGTGGTGTTCATGCGCGATTACAGCAGCGACAAGGGCGGCTAAGCAAAGTACCTGTAGGGTGAAATATTGAGAATTACACAGCTATTTACTTGTTTAAATCACTTTTTTATAGATGGAAATGATTAAGCGCTTCACTGAGTAACTATATCTAAATCACTCACGATCGATCACGATTCAGCCTGTAATATCCCACTGCTGGGCATAGGCCTCTTCCCCATGTAGGAGAAGGATCGGAGCTTAATTCACCACGCTGCTCCAATGCGGGTTGGTGGATATATTCCCTACTATGAGTAACGATCGCTATCAGGTGTAGATGATATCAACCGGGACCGACGGCTTAACGTGCTCTCCGAGGCACGGTGGGGAGACCCACAAGGACTGCACAAACACCCAGACCACGGCAAACATCTGCATGGCCAATACAAATGTTGTCGTGTGCGAGGATTGAACCCGCAACCGCACGCGCAACAGCCAATCGCAATCCAGTGCTGTGACCGCTGCGCAAAAGCGGCGTCATCTAAATCACAATTTTAAGTAAACTTTATTGAACATATCACTATATTAATATAATTATGATAAAGTACCTTGGTGTACATTTTGGTTTGATTATTTTCAATTCAGGGTACAAAGTCAAGCAGTGGACTGATACATTTAAATTTTAATCACGCCTTTTATATCTGTGATGAGGTAATAATTATTTCACTAATGTCTGTGTATATATATATATATTTATATATATATATACGAATATATATATATTCGTAAATACATGAGCCAAGATTTATGTCAGAAATAATCATATTTTATAATTCCAGGGACCACAAAGTAGTGTTTTAGATTTTTTGTATTTTTAATCTATGGCGTTTCGAATGTTTACATCATTTACTTACTCGTATATAATTATTATATAATGAGATTTCCTATATTTCAAAAGTTAAACTATTAAGTGATACTAAAATTACCTCAGCCTTGCATTTTTTATTCTTTTGTATTTATTATTACTTATTGGGATCGACAACGTAGTTAATAAGAAATACGAAGAGTACTCAATTAATTATTCAAATATTTAATTGAGTAATCTTCGCTATTCACTAAAAAATGTTTATGATTAATCTGTACCAAAAAACATGCAAAGTATATTATATAGGTTTTAAATAAAAAAGCTCGTTTAATTGTTTTTGGTACAATATTTGTCATGATACTGAACCACACCATGAACTGGAGGTCGCAAATTAAGACATTATGCAAGAAGCTCAGGGCAGTTGTTTGTAAATCCTACATAATGAGAACAATACTAAGCAGAAAACTATGTGCACTTTTCCCTTGCTGATGAATAGCTCAGCTATGGGTTGTATATTTAGTCGTACTTTTAAAACAAATTTTGATAATCTTCAGTTACTACGCCGTTCACCTTCGTTTTATGAAATATTTCGTTTACAAGAAAATAAAAATTCAGGTCGAGCATAATTATGAAAAAAAAAATTTTTTTAAAAGTTATATATGATTTCCTGTTCAGGTAATGTTATCAATTTTTTACTTCATAACAGTTTAGTATCAAGGTGCAGAATGTTTATTGCCAAAAGAGTAAGAGAACGCAAATTAATATTGAAATATTTGTAAATAATTATTACAATCGGATGAATCAGTAACTGGCACCTAAAATATTTAGTAACGTAGTATGGCCTAGAGCCCTAGATAATTTAATTTTATGGTATTTGGTCCAAAATAAAGATATCTATCTAAAGTCGTATTAGTTACACTATTTATAACTCAAGAACGACTGAACCGATTTGGCTGAAAATAATGTAGTTTTTATCTCAATTTACTCGGTAGGTGGCGCTGCTATCGGTATGTAAGCAATCTTTGGTAGCTGTTTTCCGGGCAGGACAACGTCTGCCGGGTCCGCTAGTTATTTATATATTTTAAACTATAGTTTTAAAATATCTCTTTAAAATAATTATAATATTTAAAAGAGTAAGTAAAATAGATTTAAAAGAGATTTTAGGTGCCAAATACTGATTCATTCGATTGTATTATTAACTATTTACAGATTGATGACATATTACAATTTGACTAGCTCGTTGGCGCAGTTTGTAGTGGCCCTGCTTTCTGTTCCGCGGGTTGCGGGTTCGATTCCCGCCTGAGTCTGGGTGTAATATTTGTATTTATATATTTAAATATGTATTTATATATTTAAATATGTATGTAATATTTCTAAGTATATTTATAAATAAAAAAAAGTATTTAGCTATATCAGCCGGCTGTTACCTGTAACAAAAGCATTAAGTTGCTTACCGCAGGAACAGACGACCGCGTGTATGTTATAAGATATTTATTTAATTATTATTAGATATTTTAATATTAATTTGCGTTCTCTTACTCTTTTGGCAATAAAAATTATGCACCTGTACTTTATCTTATACTATTAAACGTGCAATTCTTGTATATATATATATATATATATATATATATAGAATCTGAATCTCGGAATCGGCTCCAACGATTTTCGTGAAATTTAGTATCCAGGGAATTTCGGGGACGAAAAATTGATCTAGCTAGGATTCATTTAAAAAAAATGTCGTTTTATCCCTGTTTTTAGGCAATGAAAAAATATCATTAGAATACGAAGCTTAATTTCACTACTGTCAAAATAGCTGTAATAGCGTAATTAGGAAATCGGCGGGTGTCAAATCGTGTTGACCCGGGTTCGAATCTCAGTCTCCAGATTAATTTTTTTCTTTTTTTTTTTTAATTTCACTCGTGATTTATTATTGAAATAAAATTAAAATATAAAAATACCGAGAAAAAAAAACAAAATAAAATGAAAATACCGAGCTAGGCTCGGTCACCCAGGTACTTGATATAATTATATCAAAGAGATAAATAATTTTCTAAGCAATAATAATTAATTCAACAAAAATTAAACAAAAAATTGATTTATGAACAACGAGCTTGATAGTTTAGTATACTATCTTAAAATATCGAATTTATGTACCTACCAACTTGAAAAAGACTGAAAAATCCGTTTTCTTTTTCAGTATACGATGGCGGCAGTTAACAATCTGATACTTATTGATTACCAGGACGATTGTTACCAATAATGTTTAGTTGATAATAAATTAAAAGTAAAAAACCTTTTTAAAAAACAAGCTTTTATTTGAATGCACTAAAACGAAAAAAATAAATTTTTACTTTAAAACTTTTACTATCTACTTATAAAGTCATTACACATAATCTATATGATATAAAAGCTTGTCGCGAGATAGTACTCGTATTTCCTTAGTTTGAAAATTTTAATAGTTAAAACATCAATTTATTTAATTTACTTGTTTACAAGCAAATCTTGCGACAAGCTTTTATATCATATAGATTATGTGTAATGACTTTATAAGTAGATAGTAAAAGTTTTAAAGTAAAAATTTATTTTTTTCGTTTTAGTGCATTCAAATAAAAGCTTGTTTTTTAAAAAGGTTTTTTACTTTTAATTTATTTTTGACTTTTTAGTCGGTTATCACGTCACTTTATTCGAATTATTCTTAGCAAGCCCTTTCATTTGATACCCATATTGTAGAAGTGCACTAAAAATAACTAGTCCGCACTCTTGGATATGCCGCCATATTGGATTTAGAATGACGTCACAAAGGTAACCATGCATTGTCATCCAAATTGAACCTGTATACAAAGTTTCAGCTCACTTGAAGATATTTGCTTCAAAATTGAGTTGCAAGATTTAACCCGAACAAACATACATACATACAAACCATGCATTGTCATCCAAATTGAACCTGTATACAAAGTTTCAGCTCAATTGCTTGAAGACATTTGCTTCAAAATTGAGTTGCAAGATTTCACCCGAACAAACATACATACATACATAAATACATACAAATCATGCATTGTCATCTAAATTGAACCTGTATACAAAATTTCAGCTCAATCGGTTGAAGATATCTGCTTCAAAATTGAGTTGCAAGATTTCACCCGAACAAACATTCATTAAATTTACATACATACATACATACATACATACATACATTGCAAGTTAAATAAAAGCTTGTAAAATAAAAGTGTTTGTGTTAAAGATATAAGGATAACTGTTTAGATCAGTGGTCGGCAACCTTTTGGTAGGTAAGCGCATAAGGTGGCAAAGTCAGGAAATATAAATTCAATAATTATACAAAGCCAAAAAAAATGAAATTGAACGATAAGTTAAATCATTCTCTCTTTGTGCATGTCTCCGACTGCATGTTATGTACAATGTTGCATAAAATTTCGAAGGACTACCATTTTGATATTTTAGGTACACCTAAATAACTAAACCAGCGAAATAAATCGAAACAATATCAAACATTATGTAATGTACACATTACATAATGTTTGATATTGTTTCGATTTATTTCGCTGGCTTCGTCTAATTATTGAATTTTTATCTTGTTCCAGCCTTTTCAGTTGATTTTCAATTAGTTGTTTTTACGCAGGCGGGTTTTTTGTTTCTTTTTAATTATTATTTTATTTATGTGTGCTACCTCATACCATTTTAATGGGTGTACCGTGGGTGTATATGAAACAATGTTGATGATTCGTTCTTTATTCGAAAGCTGGTACTGTTTGAAAGGAAGTCCCATGTATTTTTAATCGCGATCTGATGAGCACTTTTTGAGTTATTCTAATAGTGCGTATTAAATTGTTTTATCGACTGCTTACGTCGTAATAATTATCGGTATAACTGCACTGCACTCGGGTTTTTTGTTTTCTAGAAAACACAATTCTTATGTTCAATAATCTAAAATGTAATGTTAAGAAAAATATTTCTAATATGACTCGTATTAAAGTGACACATGGAATGGGGTTTTTACTTACTGGTAATATTAGTTGCTACAGATTAGAAATAATGAAAATTAATAAATAATTGTTTTATTTTAACGTAATTTTGGTGGTAAATAAATGATAAATCCTCGGTTATAATTATATGATTGTATGTATTTGGAAACAGTTCAGTTGTATTTTGTAAATAAAACTCTTAAAACTAGAAGGAAGTAGAAGAATAAATACAATATTAATCGAATAATCTGCTTTTACTCACGCTGCACGCATAACATAAAATATTAATTAACAATACATCTAAAACACTTGGATAACAAGTATTCGTGTTTGGCGAAGAAATATTCAATGGTGGTGGTGGTGGGGTACCATGTGGGTCACTTTGTATTTCACATCAGCGTGGAATCTGGAAGTAAAAACCCACTTAAAAGAGTACTTTAGACAATATACACAAAACGGCTGTAATCACACCAAAGTAATAAAAAAGATGACGTATTATACATTCATAGAATATTTTTCATGTTTTTTTTAACTCGCTTATTTTTAAAATTACCTATGCAAGCTGATTATACTATTGTTTATAACAGTGTAATGTTTTACACATTCGTAGCAGAAAGATCGACCAATAAAACCATTTTTAAAATCGGACGAATATGTACATTAAGAAAACTTGCACTTTAACAAATTCTTTTCTTTTTTGTAAGTAGTAATGTAATGTATTCATATTTATTTACCCAGAGTGCTTGTCGGCATGGTAATGCACATGTCTTTCGTTACCATCGCCCTGGTGGAGAAAGTATGAGCCCTTTACGACATCACCGTCGCGGGTCTCGTGCTGAGACTTAATGTCGCCGGTGTGATGGTCTTCTACTTTGTATTCAAACTCATATTTGGGGTGGCTCTGTAAAAATGTATGAGTATTCAAACGCTGTGAAATAAATTTAGATACTTCAATTGTTACTACATAAAGGTATTTAAAAGGTGAATAAATATAATACTACCTATAGTCACAATAACTATAATTAGATAATTGTTATAAAATGTATATTCAGCTATGCTAATGACTAGAAGTTGTCGAAGTTCGCATTTTTACCCGCAAATGTTTGTAGCACCTGTTTCACAACGATATTTTAGAGCGCAATGTGTAAATTTCTATGTTACTTCCATATCACTTTCTATGTTCTTTTCAGTAGACAAATTTGTCAAGTTAATTGGAAGATAAATATTAAAATAAATTCTTACATGGTGATGTTCATGTCCGTGATGGTGATGTTCATGTCCATGATGATGATGATGTTCGTCGTGGCGCTTGATGTATTGAGATGAGTGCGCAGGTTCATGATGATGATGGTGGTGTTCATACGCGACTACAGCAGCGACAAGGACGGCTAAGCAAAGTACCTACAGAATGAAATATTAAAAATTTGATGGTAATTATTTATTTGTTTAAGTCACTTTCTTAAAGATGGAAATGATTAAGTGCTTCACTACGTCACTATATCTAAATCACTATTTCAAGTAAACTTTCTTTTACATATCACTATATTAATATATGATAAAGTACCTTGGTGTACATTTTGGTTTGATTATTTTCAATTCAGGGTACAAAGTCAAGCAGTGGACTGTTACGTTTAAATTATAATCGAGCCTTTTATATCTGTGATGAGGTAATAATTATTTTACTAATGTCTGCATATATATATTCGTAAATACATGAGCCAAGACTTATGTCAGAAATAATCATATTTTATAATTCCAGGGACCACAAAGTAGTGTTTTAGATTTTTTGTATTTTTAATCTATGGCGTTTCGAATGTTTACATCATTTACTTATATATTATATAATGAGATTTCCTATATTTCAAAAGTTAAACTATTAAGTGATACTATAATTACCTCAGCCTTGCATTTTTTATTATTTTTTATTTATTTCGGTAAAGTTAATTTGTCTCGGCAGACATTAGTAGAGCAGACGTTAGATATGAAGTAAAGATGTCTTAAATAACTTTATTTTGGAGCAATTCTACCGTTATATTTTTTAACCGACTTCAAAAAAGGAGGAGGTTACTCAATTCGACCATATATATGTTTTTTTTATGTATGTTCGGGCATAACTTCGTCGTTTATGAACCGATTTTGATATTTCTTTTTTGTTGGAAAGGAGATATCCCAACTTAGGTACCATGATAAGGAAACCAGGATCTGATGATAGGATCCCAGAGAAATCGAGGGGAACCCTTAAAAATCGTAGTGACAACTAGTGCGTTTGTTAATTTTTTTCGTCGGCTTACGTATTACTTGTCGATGTAATTAAAGTCGGTTTTTTTTTCGTTTGCGAGCAAACACAATTATTTATAAGAAATACGAAGAGTACTCAATTAATTATTCAAATATTTAATTGAGTACTCTTCACTATTAATTAAAAATGTTTATGATCTGTACCAAAAACATGCAAAATATATTATAGGTTTTAAATAACAAAAGCTCGGTATAATTCTCGACCTGAGACACATAAGGTCGAATGTCAAAATTCCACCAAAATGGCTTTAATAGATGGCTGGAACCAGCATCTTGCGCACCTTCTATGCATCTAAGAATCATATTTCTATCTATTTTCTTTCTGTTATATTCACAAATGCATTGCATAAGGTCGAATCAGACAAGTTTTTCTATAGATATACACATCGTGGATTAAGGTCTGAAAACAACTACAGAATTTATGCTTTAAATTTTAGTGTGATCTAAAAGTCGAAAGTTGTCTTCAGTTTTTATGCTTTTAAAGTAATTTTGACATGAGGCAGGGTCAATTTTGTCATTCGAATTTATACTACGAGGATTTTCTGCCAAAATAAAACGTATTTTCAATTAGAACTTTGTGCCTCTTAAATTTTAATTAATCAGTATCTTGTGATATGCTGTTATGCCTTAAAAGTTTAGAACAAAATAGCCCTTACTTCTTACAGGCATAAAGTTGTATCAGTACAAACAAAATAAATGTTTCGTTTCGTCATAGCCTTGTACAACTATTATCTAAAAGATTTTATTATTTTTGTTGGCGTAACATAACTTATTTAATAGATATGACACGATTTTACCAAAAACTTTCTTTCGGCTCTCCTCAAAATCTGTAAATTTCCACATTAGACCTAATGCGTCTCAGGTCGAGAATTATTTTTGATACAATACTTGTCATGATACTGAACCACACCATGAACTGGAGGTCGCAAATTAAGACATTGTGCAAGAAGATCAGGGTATTCGTTTGTAAATTCTACATGATGAGAACAATAATTATCTACTAAACAGAAAAATATATGTACGGTCTACTTTGCCCTTACTGATTCATTGCTCAGCTATGGGTTGTATACTTAGTCGTACTTTTAAAACAAATTTTGATAATCTTCAGTTATTACGCGTTCACCTTCGTTTTATGACATATTTTATTTACAAGAAAATAAAAATTCAGGGTGAGCATAATTATTAAAAGAAATTTTTTTTAGTTAAATCTGATTTCCTGTTCATGTAAAGTAAAAAAGTAATCTATTTTTTATTTCAGGAACAGTTTAGTATCAAGGATAAAGTACAGGTGCAGAATGTTTATTGCCAAAAGAGTAAGAGAACGCTAGTTTATATTGAAATATTTGTAAATAGTTATTATTACTTTATCTTTTTACACCTAAAATATTTAGTAACGTAGTATGGCCTAGATAATTTAATTTTCGTATTTGGTCCAAAATAAAGATATTATTTATATTTTTTAAAATATCTCTTTAAAACATTTTTAAAAGAGTAAGTAAAATAGATTTAAAAGCGATTTTAGGTGCCAAATACTGATTCATCCGATTGTAATAATAACACAGACACATTTTACAGATATTTCAATATTAATTTGCATTCTCTTACTCTTTTGGCAATAAACATTCTATACCTGTACTTTATTAATATAATTATATCAAAGAGAAATTTTTTTTAAGCAATAATAATTAATTCAACAAAAATTAAACTGATAATTGATTTATTAACAACGTGCTTGATATTTTAGTTTACTAGCTTAAAATATCTAATTTATGTACATACCTACTTGAAATATACTGAAAAATCCGTTTTCGGTTTCAGTATATGGTGGCGGCAGTTAACAATCAGATACTTATTGATTCCTAGGACGATTGTTACCAATAATGTTTAGTTGATATAATTGTGTTTGCTCGCAAACGAAAAAAAAAACTGACTTCAATTACGACGACGACTTCGACTCGACAAGTAATACAACGTAATAAGACGAAAAATCAGTCAAGTAAATACGTGCTATTAAAGATTACTCAAAAAGTTGTAATCAGATCTCGATCAAATTTAAACAAGACTACATGACAAGTATTAACTTTCGATTATAGTAAGAATCATCAAAATCGCTACACCGCCCGAGTAAAAAGTTATGCGGTATAATACAACGTAGGTCGACGAAAAAGTAGTCAAGTAAATACGCATTATTAGATATAACTCTAAAAGTACTTGTCAGATCTCAATTAAATTTAAATTGATCGAAATCGGTCCTCTCAGTCAAAAGTTATGATGTAACATACATTTAAAAAAAACAGTCGAATTGAGAACCTCCTGCTTTTTTGAAGTCGATTAAAAATAAAAGTGTGTCAAAGATATAAAAGTAACAGTTTAGATCAGTGGTCGGCAACCTTTCGGTAGGTAAGCGCATAAGGTGCCAAAGTCAGGAAAGGCGGGCTGCAAGTATATCATTAGCCTTAGAATACCGATGTAGATTTAATGATAGTTATACCTAATAGTTTAAGAATCTTTGTCTTGACATACTTATTCAGAGAATAACTTATCCCACCAAAAACATAAATGTGAAAAATGACAGCCAAGTTCAATAATAAGAATATGTTGTTTGTGGACTTCGCCGAAAAAAGTATTGAGATCTAAATGAGCGCCAAGTTCTACAGAAAATATTAAATTAAGCTAAAGATTTCACTTTGCCAGTTTTCACTAATAATTCATCTTTTATTTGGCTAATAGCTTTTTAATGTTGTTTTAGGTAAAAACTAGCCAAGTCAAATCTTTAGCTTAATTTAATATTTTCTGTAGAACTTGGCGCTCATTTAGATCTCAATACTTTTTTCGGCGAAGTCCACAAACAACATATTCTTAATATTGAACTTGGCTGTCATTTTTCACATTTATGTTTTTGGTGGGATATCATTACTTTTTGTAGAGATATTTATTTGAAATTTATTCTTTTTTATTGCTCATTCTGTTAACGGATTCGATGTCGGAGACCAACCGGATCCTCAGATATCGATTTTGAAAGCAATAGGTCAAATAACTAAAAAGTTCAAGATGGCGGCTACTTTTTCTCATTCTGTTATCAGATTCGTTTTCTGAGACCAACCATGTCCCCAGATATCGATTTTGAAAGCAATCGGATGAATAATTACAACTTTTTTGTATGGGGACACTCTTTATTTTTTGAGTTAATTTTATTTTTATACTTGTTTTATATAGCAAATGTATCAATTCATATTTTGTGCAAGTTTCAAATATCCACTTATAACGGTTCAGACGCTACAATTAAAAAACGTTTTCTTTTGTATGGGGACCCCCTCTATTTTTTAACTTTCTTTTGTTTTCAGATTTTTTCCTGCGCTTACACGTAATTACATAGCTAGATGCCAAATTTCGACTTCCTAGGTCATCTAGAAGTGGGTTATGTTTTTGATGAGTCAGTCAGTGGAAAATTTGCGACTTTTGAACCTTCATATTTTTGTAACCGTTTCAACTAGGTTAATGAAATTTGGGGTTCTAGTTGTCCTTATGGATATAAATAAACATACGTAATTTGATCTGTTTCTGTTGAATAGGTATTGAGTTATGGAGGGGTCAAAAGTCGCTCGAAATGGTTCGTGTACACGAGCACACGGCGCTGAGTCGCCAGTTCTTTTGCTTGAACTTGGCTTGACACGCTGCCGCGTGTCTCGATCTCTTCACTCATTTAGTCATTTGATTGCAGAGCATCGCGTTTTTTACACACGCTTACGCTTTATTTAATGCTTAAGACTGATTTACAAAACCAAAACGTCTAGCGCCTATCTGATTCCTGTTTTAGTCAACGATCTAGATTTAGAATTAAGAAATAATATAACTCCAACAATTAATATAAAATACAAAGTTAAGATGCATTTCTTGAAAAAATTATAACAGCCTGTAGGTATGTATAAATATTGTTGATTGATAGGTATATTTTTATTTACTGAGCTGCCCGGCTTGTCGGTTTTATTTTAATACTACCTTCATAATTGACTGTATTGTGATTATTGTGTTGCAAATGATTGTTGAACGCCATATTCCTATGTAAACCTAATTGGTTTTTTGTGAATGTGTAATTTGTATTCTTGTTACATGTCTGTATGGTAATAATAAAATTAAAAAAAAAAACTTGAAATTGGAGCAATTTTAACGTTATATTTTTTACCAGTAAAATTTCATTAAAAAGTCAATTCTGAATTATTATTTTTTGAAAAATGCTTTGCAAGACCAAGACCGATACTAAGAGCAAGTGTATTTCAACAAGACGATGACCAAGACTGAGTGAACAAGATTAAGACCGAGACCAAGACCAAGACTAGACGCATTTGAGCAAGCCCAAGACCAAGACTGAATGAGCAAGACCAAGACCAAGACTGTCCAAGTCTTAGTCTTGGTCTTGCTTTGCTCATTACTACTCTCAAATCGTGTTATGTTCCCGTGGTGAGTAAGGTGACCAGAGCTGCTTGGAGGGTCAGGGCTATAAGGCAGCCGGCGCTCCTGTGGAGGAGGCAAAGCACTTGCGATGCTTCTAGTGTTGCAGACTACGTTAAACGCCTATCATGATGACGTAGCCCGTAGGATTGTTTCTCGACCTAGTCGTCTAAAAATGTGTGTGAGTACTATACGAACATAGATACGTATTAAAATAAATCTCAACACCATAAAATGTATTAATTTATTCTCTTGTTTTTTTTTTCGTAATTTAACATTAAGTAAAAATAAAGCGTTTATTTACAAAACATGTTGTGATAAACTATTTATAGAAGCGTGAAAATCTCTAAATAGCTGATATCGCGTGAACGCTCGTGATCATGACCGTAACCAACTAGCTTAGTTTCTTTAGATACTCTAGCTAGAGTGTTACTTTGGTATTCTTTTTACGTTCATTTTTGTTGTAACGGTTTTTTTTTCGACACTTCAAATAATTTTTATCCTTCTCCTACATAGGGAAGAGGCCTATGCCCGACAGTGGGATATTACAGGCTGAATCGTGAATCGTGAAATAATTTTGATCCGCATTCAAAAAGGATTCTCAATACGACTGTATCTTTTTACACGATTGCCAAGGAAGGGTTATGTTTTTCGCGCGTATTATTTATTACCTCATATCTCCAGAACCACTGAACGGATTTACATAATTGAGGTATCTTTAGATTTGTTTTAACAGCTCAAGTTTTCTGATGAGTACTTTTTGAGTTACCCTAATAGTGCGTATTAAATTGTTTTATCGACTGCTTACGTCGTAATAATTATCGGTGTAACTGCACTGAACTCGGGTTTTTCGTTTTCGAGTATTTACAATTTTTACGTTCAATAATCTAAAATGTAATGTTAGGAAAAATATTTCTTATACTACTCGTAATAAAGTGACACATAATTATGTAGTATGGGTTTTTTACTTACTGGTAATATTAGTTGCTACAGATTAGAAATAAGGAAAGTTAATCTCTTCTCTATACAGTGGACCCGCGGTAATCCGACAAACGTTTTGCAGGGCAGTGTCGGATTACCGAATTTGTCGGATTATAGAGTACCCTGCCTAAGACCCCCTACAGTCCGGAATTTTTTCAAAAGAGTACCTTGTAATCCGACAAATTACAGGTTCAATGATAGGATTATATATTCGTTTTTATTTTTATTTTTGTGTTACCCACACCTGAGGAAATTATAAAGATTTTAAATCATATCAAAATTTTTCGACCCAGCAGGATTTGAACCTGCGCCCTCTGACGTGCCGTGTCAGCGTTCAAATCCTGCTGGGTCGAAAATTTTTGATATGATTTAAAATCTTTAGGATTATATATATTACATATATGTACTCAGGAGTAAAAATTATACTTCATTATGTATGTCTTTAGTAAATTAAACAACTCAATAGAGAGCTTACATTTAATTATAAAACTAACGTCATATAAAATGTATATATAAAAATGAATCGCTAAATGTGTTGCTAAGCGCAAATCTCGAGACCAGCTGAACCGATTTCACTAATTCTTTTTTTATAACATTCCTTGAAGTATAAGGATGGTTATTACGGAGAGAAAATTTTAAAAAATTGCCTGAAAAATTCTAAAAACAACACTTTTCTATATTCCCATACAAGAGATTCGTATTAATACTTAAAAGTCAATTTGAACTTTAATGCCCGTACCTGTGTATGAACGCATGTATAAATACATGCGTTCTTTAACTTCACTGTTGTATTCGAACGATTTTTATTTCTGGGATTTTTAGGCACAACTGATTCAAATGATTAAATTATCATTATGTTATTTTATTTTAAGTAAATCTATACAATTAAATAAAATTACAAATGCCAAATAACATTTTTTTACAGTCTGTCTGTTTCCGCTAATGTTCTATCCTAGTAATGTAAATGCTATTGTTCGGGCTAATCTCTGAAACGGCTGGACCGATTTCGACGTCACCGATTTTTAATGGCAGATAGCTGATGTAATAAGGAGTAACTCAGGCTACTTTTAATTTAGAAATTTTTTATTTTGTAACTGCGAACTGAACAATTTTTTTTAGCAAAGAGAAAAATTTCATTTCTTATTCACTGACTGACGGGCGTTGTTCTACGGAATGGTTGACTGACCATTTTATTTGTTAATAATATAGTCATGAGTAGTTAATAAAAAAAATTCACGCTTAATAAACGAATTGCACCGTTATAAACCTCGCTACGTACATTAAACAGCTGACTGACCAGCAGTGTCCCCATAGGACATTGACTGACTATCATAATAATTTTGATTTACATTTATAAAAACAAAAGTTCATAGAGTTTCAGCCTTAAGAAATTGATTTTACTATGTCGGTGGTCACGACATGTTTGACCGCGCACCAGAGACGCCTGTTCTAACATCCGCTTGACTGACCGTAGCATTTTATTGTAAATTATGATTATAATCACCTGAGAAAATACCAGGCTTAATAAATTCAGAGAATTTTTTTGGCCCTGCCTCTTGGATTATTAGTTGGGGGCCCAAATGAAGGGTAAAGATTTCTCACAAAAGAAACAATAATGCTTGCATTAAATAAAATAAATATTAATTGATTTTAAGTTATCACTTCCTCCTAGAATAGACAATGTTAGTGACAATAAATAAAATAAAAGTTAAAAAAGTCTGATAGCCGTTCCTGTCCAATCGAAGTCCTTAGGTAGTTTTTTACCGATGTAGCTTGTTGCCAACTTTTGGGCGCACGATTAACCCGGGAAAAAGGGTATTGCTTTTTTTGATTTTTATCATTTTTCTAAAGTGAAAACTCTATAGGCTTAGGCACGTATGGCAGTTTTTTTTTAAATGTTTATCCCGGGAAGCAAGAGATTAAGTGACACCGTGGATAACATTTTACTAATTTTTTCTTACACACGTTAGGGGCCCCTGTAGCCCGGGGGCCCCGTATCATTGATATGGCTGATACGGCGGTAGCTATACGCCCCTGATATATACAGACAGACATCGGGAAGAGACTTTGTTAACACGCTTATATTAGCTTGACCTGTGCGTATGTATGTATGTATGTATGTAACGGAATCTTTGAACTTCATTTTCACCTACTTCTAGGAGTCTTATTAACTTGAAAATTTGCACAGGGGTCAAGGGCCGATGACAATACAATAATCTCATAACTTTATGTTAAAGTCAACACGCTTTTATTAGCATTTTCTACTTATTATTTCGATTGCTATTAAAGCGTGTTTTTTTTTGTTTTTTTAAACTATAATTTATTTTATAATATGTAGTGACTCTTAAAACTAGAAGGAAGTAGAAGAATAAATACAATATTTATCGAATAAACTGCTTTTACTCATGCGTAACATAAAATATTAATTAACAATACATCTAAAACACTTGAAAAACAAGTATTCGTGTTTGGCTAAGAAATATTCAATGGTGGTGGTGGTGGGGCACAATGTGGTTCACTTTGTATTTCACATCAGCGTGGAATCTGGAAGGAAAAACGCACTTAAAAGAGACTTACTTTACTTACTTTACTTACTTACTTTAAAGAGACTTTAGACAATATACACAAAACGGCTGTAATCACACCAAAGTAATAAAAAAAAGATGACGTATTATACATTCATAGAATATTTTTCATGTTTTTCTTTTAACTCGCTTATTTTTAAAATTACCTATGCAAGCTGATTCTACTATTGTTTATAAAAGTGTAATGTTTTACACATTCGTAGCAGAAAGATCGACCAATAAAACTATTTTTAAAATCGGATCAATATGTACATTAAGAAAACTTGCACTTTAACAAATTTTTTGTTTTTTTTTTTGTAAGTAGTAATGTAATGTACTCATATTTATTTACCCAGAGTGCTTGTCGGCATGGTAATGCACATGTCTTTCGTTACCATCGCCCTGGTGGAGAAAGTATGAGCCCTTTACAACATCACCGTCGCGGGTCTCGTGCTGAGACTTAATGTCGCCGGTGTGATGGTCTTCTACTTTGTATTCAAACTCATATTTGGGGTGGCTCTGTAAACATGTATGAGTATTCAAACGCTGTGAAATACATTTAGAGACTTCAATTGTTACTACATGAACGTTTTTAAAAGGTGAATAAACATAATACTACCTATAGTAACAATAACTATAATTAACTAATTGTTATAAAATGTGTATTCAGCTATATTAATGACTAGAAGTTGTCAAACTTCGCATTTTACCCGCAAATGTTTGTAGCAACTGTTCCACAATGATATTTTCCATATGATTTTCTATATGACTTTTCTGTGAAAGAATTTTTAAAGTTAATTTGACGAAAATCATTAAAATAAATACTTACATGGTGGTGATGTTCATGTCCATGATGGTGATGATCATGTCCATGATGATGATGATGTTCGTCGTGGCGCTTGATGTATTGAGATGAGTGCGCAGGTTCATGATGATGATGATGGTGGTGTTCATGCGCGACAACAGCTGCGACAAGGACGGCTAAGCAAAGTACCTATAGAACGAAATATTGAGAATTAGATAGCTATTATTTACTTGTTGAAGTCACTTTTTTAAAGATGGAAATGATTAAGTGCTTCACTAAGTCACTATATCTAAATCACTATTTTAAGTAAATTTTCTTTTACACATCATAAATGTATGATAAAGTACCTTGGTGTACATTTTAGTTTTATTATTTTCAATTCAGGGTACAAAGTCAAGCAGTGAACTGATACGTTTAAATTATAATCGAGCCTTTTATATTTGTAATAATGAGGATATCTAACCAAGGTAATAATTATTTCACTAATTTGAGTACTTTAAATATTTACCGCACACTCGCTACAGTTTGCAATAATTTCGTAAAAGCTACAAACATTCACTATCATATTGTTGGTATTCGATTTAAAGCATTACTGAAGTTGATATTGGATGAGATATTGTTCCCGAGAAAGTACAAAAAATGTTATATCTATGAACGGACATAATCGGTATGGATATAATTATGACAAAACCTTTAAAGCATCGACTCCGTGTAGGAGAAATAAACACGCTTACATCTTGAAGACATTGAATTTCACTAAGTTTTCGTTAAACAAATCGGAAAATATTCAAAATCAATGTAATACGTTACACAAAACTAACTATACACTAAGGGCTTTAACGCTTAGTTTAATTCAACATGATCAACTCGAGCAACGAAAGGAAATTGACAAACCATCGCGGATATTAACACTAAGAAATAAGGTTTATACGAAGGGGATGGACTAAACTTATCGATCGATGTTCAACTTATAGTTTGATGTGTATTCTGTATAAAGGTGTGTGGTGTTTTTTTATAGCATCATGTATTGTCATAAAAGTATAGAGGTTTAAGTAAACGCTTCCCGTATTTTTCATTTTCTGAGAATAAAGCACAGCCTCCATGGAGGCATGCAATACAAGAAATGTAAAGTAGGGAATAGGTAAGAATAGAAAAGATTTATTACTATAGCTTAAAATTAGTTGTCCAAATTGACAAACCCTTTTGATGATCACTTAAATCTTATGAATGAATGAATGTATTTCGTTAAAATTTAGATGTACCATAGATATAACGTAATACTGTTACGTTACACTTATATAAAGTAAAAACGCAATTTAAAAAAAATGTCGTATTAAATATTTTTATTTTGTTTTTTTTTTTTTTTGAATTTTTTTGTTGTTCAAGTATTCAAGGAGACAATTAATCATTAGTTCCCTTATTTAATTTTGCTTCAATAACATATTTTAAGAGGTAGGATACAACATAAAATATCTTTCTCAACATAATTGTTGAGTAGACTGACTGGAACCTCATAAAAAGGCACAGCTAAATTATGTAAACTATTGATCTTAGGTAGTGTTGTCTTCTCGTGGTAAGTAACGTAACACTCGCGATACTTTTGTGTTTCAAGCGTCCCCAGGTCATGAAAAATGCATATCACCAAGCGGAACTTTTTATTCTGGATGTATATCAATGTATGTAGGTATACAGGCCGTGCCCCGGAGAGCGCGTATATCCGTTCCCAGTTGTTTTAATAGATACTTATAGGAATGAAGCCAGCAGTGGTACGTTTACAGGACGATTTCTTTTTTAACCGAGTTCAAAAAAAGGAGGAGATTCTCAATGGGACTGTATAATTTTAATTGATGTCACCTCATTACTTTTTGCTATGTTTACCGATTTTGATGATTCTTGTTTAAATCAAAAGCTGGTGCTTATGTCTCTGGCAAGTCTATTTAAATTTGGTCGTGATCTGATAGTAGTTTTTGTGTTATACCTAAAATTTATAATTATTAATTGTCTATTTTACCAAATAGCTACGTCCTATTAATTGTTGTCGATGCAATTCAACTCGATTTTTTTTGCAAACAAAATTATTGTTGTTGTGTTTTTGTTTAATCCTGACGCAGGTAACGGGGCCTACAGTGACTGGTTTGACATCGGAAAAGGTGTCAGATAGGGTTGTGTAGCTTCACCATGGCTGTTCAACCTATTCTTGGATAGTTGTCTTGACGATTTGAAAGACTGTGGATGGGGGTTACGACTGAGGGAGTTACTTGACAAATGCCTCTTGTACGCGGACGATCAAGTGCTCCTTGCAGAGTCGGCTGAAGAGACGCAGAAGATGGTAACTCTAGTAAATGAATCCTTGAATAAGGGAGGTATAAAAATAAATGTAAGCAGGACGAAAGTCAAAATATGGAGCTCAAAATATGGAGCAGCCCGACTGGGGGGGCCTCGACCTTACAGAAGACCACAGCTAAATAATACTGTTTTCAAGCAGTATTGTGTTCTTGTTGGTGAGTAAGGTGACCAGATCTCCTCGGGGGATTGGAGATAGGGTCGGCAACGAACTTGCGATGCTTCTGGTGTTGCAGGCGTCTATAGGCTACGGTCTTACCACCAGGTGAGCCGTACGCTTGTTTGCCAACCTAGTTACATAAAAAAAGGCTTGGCGCCATGAAACGCTATAGAGGGCGCCAAGGTTTGCTTAAAGACCAAAATCACCATATTAAGAATTTCGACCCAGCTTGATGTGGATCCATAGCTCAGTTGGCAGAGCGCTGACACAGCATGTCAGAAGGCGCGGGTTCAAATCCCTCTGGATCGAAAATTTTTGATATGATTTTAAAAATGTTTATAATTTCCTCATGTGTGGGTAACACAAAAAAATAAAAATAAAATAAAACGAATTAAAGATAGCATGGTATCGTCTCTTGTCAAAAGAATTCATTGTAATATGAAATCTTTGAGTAGCGGGGTCTGTAAAGAACTCGCTATAGACGGCGCCAAGGTTTTCTTAAAAACCAAAATCATCATATGAAGAATTTCGACCCAGCTTGATGTGATTTTAAAAATTATTGATTTTGAAAATGTTTATAATTTCCTCATGTGTGGGTAACATAAAAAAAAAAAAACGAATAATTGAGTTGTCACCAACAATGCGTATTTCATTTTGACAAACACAATTATATAAAAACATAGTCAATAAACATAGAATAAAACGTGAAAACCATGTCGTCGTTTTCCTTTATTCGTTTTAAAAACGAAAATATCTTAGAAAACTCATATACCTATTCGTATAAATGAAGATTACAAAACATTATACGATAACTTTATGGATAACGGCAGCATCCACTCTGACTGTTATTGAAGCTTATTATGACAATTATTTCGTGGATTTTTCAAATACCTATATATTTGCGCGAATCAAAAAAAAAAAAAAAAAGAATGTTTAATTCGCAAATAATAATAAAAATTCGTAGACGAGTTCCAGGTTGGATTAAATTTTAAATAAATCTTTCACAGGTTAAAAGGAAAATATAGAAAAGCGATACGACAACATTTTTAGAACAATCTGCTTTTATTCATATAAAAAAAAAATATATAAAATATTTACAATATATCCAAGATGCTTGGACAACAATGTGCGGCTAAAAAATACTCAATAGTGGTAATGTTTAGGAGCGACGTGATGCACGTTGTATTTGACATCAGCGTGGAATCTGTAAGAGAATAAGGAATTAAGTAAATATTTTAGAACTTATGTAGAAATAGATGTGTAGATATATAATACAACTGAAACCATATCATAGTAGTATATGATATATTTTTCATGTCAACAAAGGAATATTATGGTGTATATGTTGCAGTCAAAACTCTTAATCAGTCAAAAGTAGTTTTGACTGCAAAAAATCAGTCAAAAGTACTTTTGACTAGACAAGTTGGTCAAAAGTAGTTTTGACAGTTAAAAGTACTTTTACCCAATGGAGCTGGTTAAAAGTACTTTTGACTAAATGATTCCGTCAAAAGTGGTTTTGACTGGTTGTATCAGTCAAAACTCTTAAAAAGTAAGGTGGTCGCGGCATATTTTTGTCACAGAAACAATAAAAAAAATAACCCTAACCTATCTAATTTCAATATTAGACTGTTTATCGGCATATTTTTGTCACAGAAACAAAAAAAAAATAACCCTAACCTATCTAATTTCAATATTAGACTGTTTATCGGCATATTTTTGTCACAGAAACAAAAAAAAAATAACCCTAACCTATCTAATTTCAATATTAGACTGTTTATCGGCATATTTTTGTCACAGAAACAAAAAAAATAACCCTAACCTATCTAATTTCAATATTAGACTGTTTATCGGCATATTTTTGTCACAGAAACAAAAAAAAATAACCCTAACCTATCTAATTTGCAGTTAAAACTAAACTAGTTAAGAGTTAATAGAGTTTAAGAGTTAATAATGCTTTTGACTGACGCTTTTTTGCAGTCAAAACTACTTTTGACCGAGAGCGTCAGTCAAAAGTACTTTTAACCGCAAATTTGCAGTCAAAAGTACTAATAACCAATAATTTTCAGTCAAAACCACTTTTGACCAACTTGTCTAGTCAAAAGTACTTTTGACTGATTTCGCTAGTCAATAGTAGTTTTGACTGATTAAGAGTTTTGACTGTGACATATATACTGGTTTTAAATATTTATTATTTTTTCCATTTTCAAATTGCCTACTCAAACTAATGGTTCCTATAAAATTGATTGTTGTAACACATTTATTAATGACAGGTTTTCTACTTCTATTTATGTCTATAAAATTGTGGTTTTCACGTTTTTCTAATAAAAAGTAAAAAAATATGTAACTATTTCATCAGTAGATCTTGAAAAGAACGCAATTTAACAAACTCATGTTTTGATTCATATTAGTAATCGATTCAGCCTGTAATATCTCACTGCTGCTCTTCCCCCATGTAGGAGAAGGATATTAGTTAAAATTAACCTAATACATTAATAACTATATACCCGCTGTGTTTGTCGCCATGGTAGTGCACTTGTCTTTCGTTGCCGTCGGACTGGTGGAGAGCGTAGTAGCCCTTTACGACATCGCCGTCGCGACTCTCGTGCTGAGACTTGATGTCGCCGGTGTGATGGTCTTCTACTTTGTAGTCGAACTGATATTTGGGGTGGGCCTGCAATTTATATGAAGGTAAAGTTTAAAGGCTATAAATTGTATTATGTGTGTTTGTCGAACAATCCTGGAGTATTTTAAAAAAGTGACAAAATAAATATTACACATATCGATGATTAACAAATTAAAATAATAGTCACAAATATAGTATTCAAATAATTATGTTATTAACTAGATGTTCCTCGTAGTTTTAATTGAAGTTGCTTGTGGTTGATTTACTAAGATTTTGTTTATTGGGATGTTTTAAATTCGACTAATAACGTTAAAAAAATTGGTTGTCTGTAAAGTTGGTTTACGGACGATAGTTTAACGTGACAACTTCATAATAAAACATTTAGATGCGGCGGATCACATAAATGCGGCGCGGCGCAAGCGTACAATGAGCGTAACGCTACAATGAGTTAGCCTTTTTCGTGCATCCGCCGGCGTTTATCGATTTATTAGACGTTGTCACGTCAAAAAATTATACCATCAATATTTAAAGTAAATACTTACATAGTAGTCATGGTCGTGACCATATCCATGTCCGATATCGTGGCGTGAGATGTGTTGAGATGAGTACGCGGGACCATGATGGAAGTCATACGCGACTACAGCGGCGATAAGGGCGGCCAAGCAAAGTACCTGTAGAAGAAATATTGAAAATTCTGTAGCTATTATTGATATATTATGATTATGGGCTCTTTGTGTATAATAATAACATATGGAGTTATTTACGGCAGTTCCTCTCACTTATTTTAAAAGATGAAAATATTTAAGTGTTTCTAATATTTTTTCAGTCACATTATCAGCATATTGTAGTATATGTACGTTAGCATCGATGTAGTAAATAAAACGTGTTATAAAAAGTCATTGTTTTAAGTAACAGCTGTTTAAAATTTTAGAATATTTTTTGAAAATAAATACCTTGGAGTACATTTTGGTTTGATTATTTTCAATTGATTGTACAAAGCCAGGAACTGGACTGATATGTTTAAGTAATGAATCAAGTCTTTTATATCTATAACGAGGGTTTCTAACCAAGGTAACAATGATTTCACTAATATTAGAAGTTAAAATATGCACCGTACACTCGTTACAGTTTGCAATAGTTTCGTAAAAGCTACGAACATTCACTATCATAATATTGTTGGTATTGAAATAATGATACTAGAAGATTGGTTGATTGGATTGTTCTAAAAAAATATGTTTAAATATGCACCAAGGAAAATCTATTAATATCGGATGCATAAATTACGGAAACTCGAAAGCTTTAGTTTCTAATTAATCCTTACTGTATTATAATAAGCTAACAGTATGTTAAAAATGCGACGAAAAGAGTAGAGCAGTAATAGATATCAACGGTCATAAGGGCGGCGTCATATTCCGGTAGAAAATTATATTATACTAGCTGTGTCCCGTGGTTTCACTAGCGTTCATTAATCGAAATAAAATACTGCTTATATTATAAGCTGGACAAAGTTTTGCACATATTATATGTATTGTATTAAAATTGGTCCAGAAGTTTCAGATATTAGCCGGGACAAACATTAACATCGCACGCACGCATGCATTCAGCCTGTAACATCCCATTGCTGGGCATAGGTCTTTTTCTCCGTGTAGGAGAAGGGTTGGAGCTTAATCCGCACCACTGTTCCACAAAGGGTAGGCGGATAAAATCAAAATGAAATTCAAAAACAATTCAAGTAGGCTTCAAAAGCACTTTCGAATCTTCATTTTAGTGGGGGTAGTGGGTACCGATTTAGATGATTCTTGTTTTAATCGAAAGCCGATGCTTGTCATGTGGTCCCATTTAAACATCGAGACATGATGACTACTTCATGAGTAATCTTTGATAACTCGCTTAACTTGACTATTTTTTCGTCTACTTTTCGATGTAATTGAAGACGGTATTTTTATTCGTTTGCGAGCAAACACAATTAATGGATAATATCAAGGATGATAATAGTAAATAATATTATGAACATTAATAATTGCATTTTATAGGCGTACTATTTTCGTATAAATTTTATAATTGCCTTAGTTTGATAAAATTATTTTTTATTTTATTTTATAAATTTTAAAAGCGCTTAATTTGTTTATTTTTTATTGCAATAAAATCTAAATATTGCACATATTAAATAACTATTTTGAAATTCGTTTATTAAATATACCTACTAATTACATTAATACAAAAATTTCAAAATATGTGATATATTTAAATTAAATAAACAATTGACTTATTTTAACATAATGAAATATTAAAGTTATATTTATTATTTGTAAGTAATAACTGTTCGTAGTAGTGTAGGAATATCATCAAATATAGGAGTATTATTTCTGAAATCTATACTAATATTCTAATGACATATTTTTTGGATTTTATCGCCTTTTATTGTGTTTTCGAAATGCCCGACGTTTCGGATACTTTACAGCAACCATGGTCACGGGAGGAGTGATTAAAGAACACAATAAACCGCGATAAAATTAGGAAAATTGTTTCATTATAATGAGTGTGCGTAAACATTAGAAAACAATATATACTTACTAATGTTATAAAGCTGAAGAGTTTGTTTGTTTGTTTAAACGCGCCAATCGCAATAACTGCTGGTTGGATTTGAAAAATTTTTTTGAACTTAATAGTCCATATATACATCTTAAAATAATATGGAAACCTCCCGGCTATAGGCTATATAACATCACGCTACGACTAATAGGAGACGAGCATTCATAAGAAATGTTACAAAAACGGAAAAAAATCTTTTTTTAATAGCTTCCGCTGTGTACGCTGCGTAAAAACTTTGTATGTCAAAAATGATCGCCATTAAAAGTTCAAAAAAAATCCGCGACAACATATGACTATCTCTTAAGGTTAACTAAAATATAACCTTTTTATGTTAATCAAGTTTGTTCTCAAATAATTAATCATTTGCGGAAGTGGTTTTATACACATGATATTAATACTTGCCCAAATAAATACGTTATTCATCAAAAGTATTTATTTTTGGACCAAATTGTTAGAATAGAAGTTATCACAGCTATCATTTGGAAGATACACGAATCAAACCGAGTTAGCCTGCGAACTCTGAGGCGGCAGTCCGCCAGCAGGCTGGGACACAGCGGGCTAATCACCTGCAGGTATAAAACATACGGTTACGCTTTAATTCTAAGGCACGTAATGTTTCCATACTACAGTGTTACGTTTCCACCAACGCTTCTACTGGATGTTAGGATCTTTTCTATAGCCTACTTCAAAACTCCTTGAAGAGCATACGTAGACAAAATATTTATTATCTTAATGGGTGGCGTTAACACTAGCTGTGAAAAACATCTAGGGAAGCATGGACTTGGAATGGTAAATGATAACGGTGAGCGGTTCCTCGATTTCTGCCAGAATCACAACCTGGACACATTCATAAATACACCTGACGGTTGACATGCAAGCTATACTGGATGAAATACAGCTGGAGGCTATTCTCGAAGGTCTGATATTTTGAAATTTGATCTGTGTAACTAAGAAAAAAATATCATAATTATATATGTAAATAATTAAATATTGAGATAAGATTTTAGATTAACATGGTTACTTCTATTACGAAAATTATTCGAAAACGGGATATTTACCATGTTTATTATTTTCGCTACAGTACAGGGTTGAAAGAAAACCAGCATTTATGCCAAATATTAAAGGAGTAACAGATAAGATAGCTAGAGTCCTGAGTAAATATGAGTTAAAGACTATTTTTACTCCTTTTAAGAAGATAGGGCAAATGTTGCGTTTCTCCTAAGGATAACTTTCCCGTGGAAAAACCCGGAGTTTACAAAATCAATTTAGTTGTGGTAAATCCTATGTGAGACAGACGAAACGTATGGTATCTTGTCGTATTAACGAACACATAAAGGCGGTGAAAAACAACGACACCAAGAAATCAGCCATCGCGGAACATCTTCTGGAAGCCGGACCGGACCATTGGATTGAGTTTCATAATGCTCAGATACTCTCGACAGAACGCCATTAGATATATACCCCGACTGGTACGAGAAGCCATTGAAATGACTAAATATAGTAATTTCAATAGGGAAGATGGGTTTCAACTGTCGAGGGTGTGGAATCCGGTGATTAGGTTATGCAAACCCTTGAAGACTGATATAAACAATTTGCGAATCGATACAGTGAGATTCGTCTGTAAAACACGGGACAATGGTAGGGGTAAAAGTAACGATGGTGATCAGTGTTTACGCAGCAAACGTGTGGAAAAGGAGGTAGTCCGGTATGGATACTCCTAAAGCCATCAGTATCTACCAAAATTCAGTCTCGTGAACAAGACATTCGCAGTTAATGTCGAAATATCGAGCTCCGCAAATCGAAAATAATAAACATGGTAAATATCCCGTTTTCGAATAATTTTCGTGATTAAATATTTTTGTTTTCATTTCTTAGAAATCGAGTTCAAGAAGGCAATCGTTACGTATTACGTAGTTGAATTTTCCAATGATAATATAACAGTGGTTCAAAGATCTGTTCTGATAAGATTGTTTGATGAAATATATCTATTTTCAATTCGATAAATTTATGCACTGTTCAGTCATATTTAATATCATAATTCTATATTTTTTTATTAACTTTAAAAGAATAAACAATAATTTTAAGACTGCAACAACGATATTTTATTGTGCTTAGTATTTTCGTTTAAGTTTTTCGATTGCGCTAATTACGAAACTTATTTTTTTCTTTTATAAATTTCAATGACGTTTAAAGAGTTTATTTTTATTGCAATAAAATATGAATATTGCACACACGGAATTTATACTTGTTTGATATTAAGAATTGAGTATCAACTATTTAAAAAAAAGTTAAAAATACATATTATATTAAAAATTAAATAAACAATTGACTTAATAATTATATTGTTTTAAACTAACGCGATCACTAGTCATATTAAAGTTATATATTTGCTCGGGTGCTTACCGTTGTAACATCAACGAAATATAGGGACCTCAAAAAAACAATAAACGCGGTAAGCACCCGAGCAAATATATACCTTTAATATAATTGACTTAAATATTCTAGTGTTAGTTTTTTAACAAAAGCTTCGAAGGTAAAGTTATCATAAACTGAACTTTTAAATATAATATAAGGGAATAAAATAACGTGAAAACAAGATTTGTAAAATAATTTGCTTTTATTCATATAAAACTTATCAAATAGGATTAACAATACCACCAAGATGCTTGGATAACAATGTGTGGTTAATAAATACTCAATAATGATTATGTTTATGATGCACGTTGTATTTGACATCAGCGTGGAATCTGTAAGAGAATAAGAAATTACATGAGTGGTTTATCACATACGCAGGAATATAATATGTCATTTTGTTTTAAACATTAAATAATAGCTTTTAATTGTATGCGAAGTTCTGTTTTTTTATATTAGTAAAAATTAAAGCAATATATTCATAATAATTAATTACCCGCTGTGTTTGTCGCCATAGTAGTGCACTTGTCTTTCGTTGCCGTCGGACTGGTGGAGAGCGTAGTAGCCCTTTACGACATCGCCGTCGCGACTCTCGTGCTGAGACTTGATGTCGCCGGTGTGATGGTCTTCTACTTTGTAGTCGAACTGATATTTGGGGTGGGCCTGCAATTATAAATATAAAAAGGTGTGTGTCAGCTTCGCCTCACGACTGGATTTTACTCCTTCAGATCGGCTGTCTAAATAGGCACAAACATTCTTACTAGTTTAAGAACAAGATGAATACCATATCAAATGGTAAAAAACGAATCAAATAACGCTATCTATCGGCGATAGGTGGCGTTTCGTCTAACGAAACCCTATTGAGTTCCGATAGATGGCGTTACGAGAAACGTAACGACGTCATTCGTTCAGTAGATTTTATTTTTATTCCCACCTTTCAACCGCTTACACCCTTTTTACGCATTAAAAAGTAGCCTATGTCGTTTCTCAGACTCTAGACTATCTGAATACCAAATTTTATTCCAATCTTTTCTGTAGTTTTGGCGTGAAAACGCAACAGACAGACAGAGTTACTTTCGCATTTATAATATTATTAATATGGATTATACTTCAAAAGTGACATTATTAGTGATATTTAAAATCCTTTGTTACTTCTTCACAAGTTTTTGTGAATTACAGATTTTGATAATGTATGGGGTGATATTTAAAATTTGATGTATTTTCAATATAACTTTCTACTTAATTTATCCATTTTATAAAATTGATAATATTGTAAATTAACTACTTACATAGTAGTCATGGTCGTGACCGTATCCATGTCCGATATCGTGACGTGAGATGTGTTGAGATGAGTACGCGGGACCATGATGGTAGTCGTACGCGACTACTGCGGCGACAAGGGCGGCTAAGCAAAGCACCTATGGAAGAATTATATTGTTATTATTTAGTGGCTCTATGTATACATATAGTGCCCAAGAAATTTATTTTTAAATTATGTTTCTTTTACATTTTACAATATTAATTAAAGATAATGTACCTTGGAATACATTTTGGTTTGATTATTTTCAGTTGACTGATATATTTAGTTATGAATCAAATCTTTTATACTTGTAACACGGGTATCTAACCAAGGTAATAATTATTTAATTCATACAAGAAGTTAAAATATTCAGCGCATACTCGTTACAGTTTGCAATAATTTCGTAAAAGCTACAAACATTCACTATTTTATAGTTGGTATTTGTTTCGATAAATTTCTGAAGTTATGGTTAAGGTTTAATATGATTGGAAAAATTACACTTCGATGACTACGGTAATCGGATTAGATGTATCCCAAAATTTATACTCAGTTTGATGCGTTCCACTAAGTCTTCTTTGGTTCGAAGAGTTTCGACTCCACCAGCTGGAACACCAGACTTGTATGTAACAATGCGCCATCTATCGCCCTCTATTTAACTTATCCAAAAATGCGGGGTTGCTAGTTTTAGGCATTTATTTCTCTTTGCTAACATTCGGTATGTGTATAGCGGTAGTAACAAAATACAATGTGATGAAGGAAAATGGATGTGGATGTGGATTCGCCTTTCGAACAATATAATTTATATTCTTGTGTCAACTTATCAATTAACAATCCAGGAATGAGTTTAGTTTGTCAAACTTTTTACTATGCTTGAACAGGCACAACCAAACCCTAAAATCTGCAGCTCAGCCTTTAGTCGAACATTAGCAAGTTGACTTTGAATAAAGCTTCCAATTGCGATAGCGCATACTCAGTTTTATGCGTATTAACCAAACTAAATCTATTTCGTATGACTTCAACTTTTTCAAGTTCTTCCCCCGATTCCTATAGCCAACAGAATCAATGTTCTAGGTCAATATTTCAACCAAATCTAATCTCAACTTCAACAATGCTTAGAATACAACACTAAACTATACGGCCATGAATCGTCGTTACTTTAACTAAATTGTTGCAAAATGTAGCAAGTATGCGGTTAATATTTTAAGTTCTTAATTTTTACTTAGGTTAGATACATCGTTACAGGTATAAAAGATTGTATTCAAAATTAAAACGTATCAGTCGACAGTTTAACTTTGCACTCTCAACTCAAGACTATCAAACCAAAATGTACTCCAAGTTATATTAGCCAATATTTTTATTTTAAAATGTAAATTAAACGTCATTTAAAAGCAGTTATTATTAAATATATATGTATATATAGTTCCCTGATAAAAACTAATTAATTTTCAATACTTCTTCTACAGGTACTTTGCTTGGCCGCCCTTATCGCCGCTGTAGTCGCGTATGATTACCACCATGCTCCCGCATACTCATCTCAACACATCTCTCGCCAAGATTATGGCCATGGACATGGATACGGTCATGACCATGACTACTATGTAAGTAGTACAAATATTATAAAATTAAAAGTAGCACGTTATATTGAAATGACATTTAACTTTAAATATCGAGCTCCATACAACATAGTTGTGAAATAACAGAAACAACCAACTCCAAGTAAAGCTCTGATTATCATCTAATCATTAACATAGCGGAATATTTACTTAACATATTTGATAACATACTCGTATTTTACTTTTTTAACATATTTTACTTAATATATTTGATAAATTATAAATAACCAGTAAACGTATATAAAATGTTATTTGCATCATAATTATTTTTATATAGTCCCAAAATGTGAGACACAGCTTATGAACGATCATTTAAATTGCAGGCCCACCCCAAATATCAGTTCGACTACAAAGTAGAAGACCATCACACCGGCGACATCAAGTCTCAGCACGAGAGTCGCGACGGCGATGTCGTAAAGGGCTACTACGCTCTCCACCAGTCCGACGGCAACGAAAGACAAGTGCACTACCATGGCGACAAACACACCGGGTACATAACTATTAATTAGTTTACTACACCATATTTTTAATAATATAACAAACAAAACTAGTTTTTTTTGCGGCCCATTCGTACTCTGCTGCTCGGCTCTATCGTACTCTGAATTTGCGTACTAGAAATAGAATTTTAACGTAAGCTCAATACAAATTGTGTCGAAAACCTATTGCTAGTTAGCAAAACCACAGATAATTATATTACTGAAACCGGCCGTAAGCGTGTTTTTTTCGGAATCGACTGAACTGATTTGGAAAATCAACTTCGTTTTACCTTTTCATGAGAAGAGAATAAACTATCTGGCTAATCTATAGAAAAAGATGTACACCATAAAGCCATATCCTTATCTGTTAATTTTGTGCAACTACATAAGCTACCCGTTTGTTCTGGTAGGAAGTATATTTATCATAAGGCTGACTACACTGCTATTGAAAAAGAAATTAATACCTATGACTGGTACACCGAGTTGTATTGTAGATCGTTTAGCGAAGCCGTGGTGTTTTTCTACGATATTATTGATAGATTAAAGAACACACTGCTGTGTGGCTACGGCAAAGAATTTAGCCTCCCCCTCTCTTCCCGTGGGTGTCGTAAGAGGCGACTAAGGGATAACACAGTTCCACTACCATCTTGGAACTTAAAAAGCCGACCGATGGCGGGATATCCATCCAACTGCTGGCTTTGAAATACACAGGCCGAAGACGGGCAGCAGCGTCTTCGGTGCGACAAAGCCAGTCCTGCGGTCACCAACCCGCCTGCCCAGCGTGGTGACTATGGGCAAAACACATGAGTTCACGTCATTTTTGGCGCGAACTTGTGTAGGCCTATGTCCAGCAGTGGACTGCGATAGGCTGAAATGATTGATTGATTGAATGAAAGAACACATACGTGCCAACCAGGTCATCTGTGGCAGTCGGTAGATATCCCCCTTGGTATAATAAACCTTTAATGAAGATTCTTAAAGAAAAAGCTAAATCACACAAAAAGTTTAAAAAATATGGTAACTTATCTGACCAACTTTCCTTCATTACACTACGACAGCGTGCCAGGGACTTAGAAAAAAGTATGTTTGACGAATATATGTCAAAAATTGAGTCGGATATTTCTAAGAACCCGCAAGCTTTTTGGCGATATATTAAATACAAAAATCAGTCGCATTCTTATCCCTCTGTACTAAAATATAAGGGACAGTCATCTGAAAATGGGGAAGATATATGCAATATGTTCTCGGAATATTTCTATTCTAACTTTCAACACTCTGATCCTCAAGATACTAACGTGACTGCTGGTTTACAAGAGTCCCAGCTGACTCATAATTATTATGGGAATAACTCGGGTATCGGCTCGATAGAAATACAAGAAGCCGAAGTGTTTAAGTTACTAAAACAGGTTGACCTGAATAAATCTACAGGGCCCGACAATATTCCACCAATTTTCATATATAACTGTGCTAAATGCCTAACTGTTCCTATTACAATTCTTTTTGAACGGTCTCTCGTTGAGGGAGAAGTACCTGCTATTTGAAAGTCGGCATATATAACTCCAATACATAAAAAAGGTCCGAGAGACGAGGTGGAGAACTATAGACCTATCTCCAAGCTGTGTATATTCGCTAAAATACTCGAAAAAATTATTTACAGGCAACTCTATTCGGCTATTAGACTTAACTTTGGTGAGCATCAACACGGTTTCCTTGGTGGTCGCTCTACCACATCAAATCTTATAGTTTGCAGTGATTTTATATCGGAACACATGTCACAACGATTCCAGATAGACGTTATATACACAGATTACACCAAGTGTTTTGATAGAATAGATCATCTTATTCTCAGACAGAAACTGTTACAGATGGGTATATGCGGTAACCTGTATAGATGGTTTTTATCATATGTTGAGAACAGAAGTCAAGTTGTCGTTCTTAATGGTTACTCGTCGACGAGAGCTTCGTATATCCCGTCAGGAATTCCACAGGGGTCCTTGTTGGGACCTCTGTTATTTAATATATTTATAAACGATGTCATATCCTGTTTTCGTACGTCAAAAATACTCTTATATGCAGACGATATGAAAATACTATGTAAAATATGTTCATACGAGGATACTATTGCCCTGCAGGGCGATCTGGATCGATTCCGAATTTACTGTACAAAGAACAAACTGGACCTGAACGTCTCAAAATGCTATGTTTGTACTTTTACACGCAAGCCCAACCCAATAACTTACCAATACACATTATCTGGAATCGCAATAACTAGAGTAAACACTATCAGGGATCTTGGGGTAACATTCGACTCAAAGCTTTTGTTTGATGCACACGTTTCAAACGTAGTTAGTAAGGCAAATAAGGCACTAGGATTCATCATTAGAATATCGAAAGATTTTAAAAATATTAAAACGATCAAAATTTTATATTGCGCTTTTGTCCGTAGTCATCTTGAATATGCTTCTCAGGTGTGGAACCCCAATTATAATATCTATATCTCACGTTTAGAAAACATTCAAAAAAAGTTCTTAAGGTTTATACAATATCGTTCTAAAACATATTTGCCGGATTATTTCAGTCGATGCCGAAAGTTTCATCTACTCCCTTTGCAACAGCGTAGAATGATAGCGGATATTTCCTTTTTATTTAAAATTGCAAATGGGTCGACGGATGTACCCGAGCTGTTGAACAAAATTGGACTGTGCGTACCATCAGCTCAGTTACGAAAACATGACCTTCTTTACACTCCTGCCACCCGTACTATCTATAGGCAGAATTCATACATGATCAGAGCTTGTCGTTTGTTCAATGCGGTGTGCCGGAGGGTCGATATTGATCTCTTTAGCATGAGTGTGACAAGACTAAAAAGAGCGTTGTGTAACGATTTTTTCGCACATCAAAGCTAGTCGATTATTTCAAAATTGGTGTGTTCTTGGCTTTTCTATAGAATTATTTGCATATTGTTTTTTGATCTTATACTAACTCAAATTTATTTCATATATCTATTAATACTAACAGTGAAAACTTGTAATTGGCCATAATTTAATCATTTTTTTTATAATTGTAACTAGCTGTAAGTTTTCTAAATTTGAAAATAAAATAAAATAAATAAAATAAAACAAAAATGTATGAATATTTTCCCACAATCTACTTGATGGAAATATCATTGTTTCAGGTCAGCAATGATAGCGTTTTTGTATATTTTGTATGTACTATTATTAGTAGTTAAGTGAAAATAAAATGTTATGTTTTCTTAAAATAAAATAAAAAAGTTAATAATAAAGCCAATATTTGTATTTACAACAAGAACAGACAGTAAATCTCTTTACTAATACATTTACATACATTACACATGATTTCAGCGCTTGTTTATGTCATTATGTTTGTCCTCATGTATCACCGCGTAAGTTTTATAACCCCTAATAATTTCTTCTTGTCTTGCAGATTCCATGCTGATGTCAAATACAACGTGCATCACATTGCTCCGAAACATTATCATTATTGAAAACTTGTTAGCCAAACACTGTTGTCCAAGCATCTTAGGTGTATTGTTAGATATATTGTATATGAGTAAAAGCAAATTATTCTGAAAATATTGTTTTTTTTCCTCCCATCTCCTTTTACCTCTAAAAGTTCTACTTAAAAACTAAAATCAGCTTAGTAGTCGCTTTGAAATCTCTAATGTTGTTGTTAATCTGTTTATTTTTTTATTTGTGGCCCCAAAGGTTGACTGGGAAATAGTGTCATTAGATAAAGATTTTAAATCATATCAAAATTTTCGACCCAGCAGGAAAATTTTGATATGATTTAAAATCTTTATAATTTTCTCAGGTGTGGGTAACACAAAAATAAAAATAAAAACGAAAGTGTCACTAGATGTTAATCCACTTTTTTGGTTTCGATTTTTAAACCTTATTTATTCTCATGAGAACGAATGTTCACTTAGAATGAGATAAACAATATTATTTAAAGATTCAAGTACTCGAATTCACTTAGTTTAAAAATTATAAAGTTAAAATCAATTAGATCAATTTATTTAATTTACTTGTTTATATTATACGTAGGTAGATTTTGCGACAAGCTTTTATAATATAACATAAATTACCGTGATAAAATGACCGTTATATGCTGATAGTTAAAGTTTTAAACTAAAAGTTTTATTACTATTTTAGAGCATTTAAAAAAAGTTTTTTATTTTAATTTATTTTTAGTGATCGTTGGATAACTTTCTCAGTCTGATTCAGAAAATCAGTTTCAGCCACGTTAATTTGATAAACACGTTAATTTTGCTAACATACAAATATTTAGCAATTTTTTACGCTATGTGTAACTAACAGCACTTAATTCCATAAAAAATTACATTTCCTTTTGTTATTTTAATTATTAGATAATTTATAGACCGGGAGATAGTGACACAAAATATTAGGTCATTTGTACCAGTATGGCGGTTCGTCAGGGGTCTAATTACGTAAAGGCAAAAAGGAAAATGATGGTCATTGCGCTCGCACCGGCGGCGGCCCAATCGCGTGGGCGTTTATCGAACGCGTCGGATAAATAACGAGTGTCGAACGATTTGTTCCACAAAAATGCTTGTATTTTCAGATAGTCGAAAAAAAAAGAAGTAGGCGGTAGCGGAATGCCATACTTCTCGGATGTGACTTACAGCCCGCCATACCGACGCGAATACATTAATTTAAATAAAACAATTCAATCATTTGTACCAGGCTAATTTCTGCATAGCTAATCATCGTTGAGTAGCCATTCACGAAAATCACCTTGCCATACTTTTCCGACAGTTCCCAATGGCCGCCATACCACTGCAAAGGAGTAATTTTTTTTTCTTCGCCAAACGATTTGTACCAGTATTGCATTTGAATTTTTGGAAAGTATTTGACAAAATGTGACCGTTATTATTTATCCCATACTTCTAGTAGGGGGAAAAGTGCTGCAATACACATATTTTTAAAATACGACTGTAAAATACGTAAAATCATTTTTTACATCATGGCATCATTGTATTCTCGTCATTTGGATGCAATTGTACCTAAAAAAAAATTATTACAGATTGTAACCATCGGGCGCATGACTGTCGGACTTGAGCTAAAAGGTAAAAAAAAAAAAAAAAATTGACGATTTGTACCAGTATGGCATTTCGATTTTCGGAAATTATACGATACAATGTGACCATTGTTATATTTGCCATACTTGTAGTAGAGGGAAAAAGTGGCGCCATACTTGAAAAAAAACTCGAATTACGAATAAAATCTTAGGATTTTGAAAAAATATTGTTCACATTCGCCACCTCCCACAGGTATGGCATTATCAAACTTCTATTTATGATCATACAGGGAATTGTTAAAAAAAGTTTCAGGGTGGTACAAATCGTTTCGCGAAAAAAAAAAATTACTCCTTTGCAGTGGTATGGCGGCCATTGGGAACTGTCGGAAAAGTATGGCAAGGTGATTTTCGTGAATGGCTACTCGACGATGATTAGCTTTGCAAAAATTAGCCTGGTACAAATGATTGAATTGTTTTATTTAAATTAATGTATTCGCGTCGGTATGGCGGGCTGTAAGTCACATCCGAGAAGTATGGCATTCCGCTACCGCCTACTTCTTTTTTTTCGACTATCTGAAAATACAAGCATTTTTGTGGAACAAATCGTTCGACACTCGTTATTTATCCGACGCGTTCGATAAACGCCCACGCGATTGGGCCGCCGGTGCGAGCGCTATGACCATCATTTTCCTTTTTGCCTTTACATAATTAGACCCCTGACGAACCGCCATACTGGTACAAATGACCTAATATTTTGTGTCACTATCTCCCGGGCTATTAGGAATAACGACAGAAACAATATTGAGCACACAGTCATGGCTCACTTAGGCACAATTCAGTCTCAAGTTTAACCCTTTTTAATACACCAAAATATACAAACTTGATGATGAACATCCGCTGATGCGGAGAAAAGTATGTCTTATTAGTCTTCTGGAAAAAACGCTGCATAATTTTGTTCCTGGTCGTCTCTCAAATTACGATTGGGTACAAGGGGGTAAATCAGTCCGGAACTCTTTGAATTATCAAACGCAGAATTCTCTTGGTATTGGGTAATTATAAATTCGTGATATCAACGCTGGATGAACTAAATCTTGTTAAAATCAGCCGTTATGTTTCGGTCGTTACCTTTGATCGGTTTGGAAAACCGAAGAATGGATTGTATTCGAACACTGATTTTTTCTTCTGTCGAAACATCTTTTCCTGCTGAATCTTTGCGAATTGTAAGCGTAAGATAAAACGATAACTTTTGTGCTGTATTTGGCTAGCTACGTGGGCATGTAGATAACAAACATTGTCATTTGTCGTATCAATATATGTGTCTGCTGAAAATCGAAATCGGAAACCTTGAAATTATAAGCCTGAGTTCTACTACGATATAGGAATTTGTGCAACTTGTATTCGAAATATCATTGAAAAATGGAAACTATAAGCTTATATCTAATAGACGCTAAGCAAATATAGATCATATATTGAATTTACGTACCCCAGACACATGGGAATTAAAACGGTCATGTTGATATGACGTCTATTAGAACCCAGCATTTATTGCTGTACTTACGTCTCTGAGACACCTATACCTCCACCACCAAAAGTCAGCACGGTGCGGTCTTCCGGCCGTGAGTGTCGAGTTGCGGAAACCGTTTTAGGAAGGGAATGGTAGGCTCGGTAAATGGACTATCCAATACGAAAAAGAATTCTTCAATGCGATCCGGTAGTTCTTGAGATTAGCGCGTTTGTTTAAGCAATCAAAAAGTTTTCAGGTTTATAGTATAAGGATTATTATATATTTTATTTATTTATTTTATGTTAGTATTTATTTTATAAATTTATTTAATATGTGTGCATAAAGTTGCTTTTTAAATGTTTGTGTACTTTCACATTCTTTAATTTTATTTGGAAAATTTTGGTTAATTGAACGTCCTCAAATTAATGTATTACTTTTTTGTTATAGTTATAGTCTAAGATGCGAAATCAGTACATTCATCACGTAGGTAATTTTATTCAAATTTTACACATTTATGAATAGGAGAAACATATAATAGGGTGCCAGTCAAAAAGTGTCGGCAAATACTTTTAATTAAGATAATGTTAATTTATTTTAAAAAATAATTTAATTGTGTTTTAAATAGGATTGCTCGTTTAATAGTATAAGATTTAAACATTCGACAGATTACTGAGATTCGAACACACAATATTTACAATAGCACGACGAATGTATGAAACATGAGAATTATTATATTTACAACTAGCGACCCGCCCCGGCTTCGCACGGGTGAAATGCTGATTTTTGTTCAATAACAATAAAATATAGCCTATGTCACTCCTAAATAGTGTAGCTTTCTGTTAGTGACAGAATTATCATGATTGGTTCAGTATTTGCGAAGATTATCCCCTACAAACAAAGTTATAAACTTTACCTTTTTATTATATTAGTATAGATTATTACAGTAGATATACTGTAGTACAACTCTCACAGCAACTAAATTATCATTTAAATAAATTAAAAGTAAAAAACCTTTTTAAAAAACAAGCTTTTATTTGAACGTGCTAAAACGAAAAACAAAAAAATGTACTTTAAAACTTTTTCTATCTACTTATAAAATAATTACATAATTTATATGATCGCGAGATATGAGTACCTACTCGTATTTCCTTAGTTTGAGAATTTTCATAGTTAAAATCAATCACATCAATTTATTTAATTTACTTGTTTACAAGCAAATCTTACTCTCATCTCTTACTCTTGGAAAGATGGAACACGAATGAGGCCCGAATGCGCGATTTTAAAATCGCAGTGCGCGCGGGATCATACAATTTCATACGTTGCATTTTATTTTCGCGATAATCGCGTCGCGAGAAAATGCGACGAATCGCGATTTTAAAATCGCCGCGATTTTTCAGTCGCTGTGCGCGCGCTGTCCTACTAACTCATACGTTGCATTTTTGCGATTAAATAATAGCGTGATTAAAAATCGTGGTGCGCGCACGCTCTAAAATGTACCGAATTTCTCCGTCGGATTCATCCATTTTGTCAGACCGAATAACAAATGAAAAGTGGCGGAAAAATGTTTTTTACTTTTTAATTTCATTTCTAAAATGTAACGTTTTTATGTTATCAAAACCAGCCAGTTAATTACAAACGATACAACCAAAAAGATTTTATTGCAACTTTTTAGTAGAAAATACGAAGGGACTTTTTCTCTGACCTGTTACTTTGTTGTATTTATACGTTCATGAAATAGACATGTGGCTACGGCAGTTTAGAGCATGGATATCGGGATAACCATCCAACTGCTGGCTATAAATGCACAGACCGAAGATGGGCAGCAGCGTCTTCGGTGCGATAAAGCCAGCACTGCGGTCACCAACCCGCATGCCCAATGTGGTGACTATGGGCAAAACTCATGAGTACGCGCCAAAAATTTTGACCCTTAGTTCCTGGCAGCCCTACTATTCCCGGCTATTTTGATTACAGGTGGGGTCGGAATGTTTGGCACGATCTTGTGGAGGCCTACGCCCAGCAGTGGACTGCAATAGTCTGATGTGTGAAATATATTCATGTTATCTCATTATATGAAATTAAAGCTAATTTTTTATATGGTGACATATCTCTGCCTGTGAAATAATAAGGGTTGTAAATATTTAGCCTTGTGGAATACCAAAACGAAGTTCTTTGAAACAGCATACTATTTATAAATAAAAAAAATAAAAATAAAAATCTTTTATTGTCAAGCTACAAAGGCTCATAGTTGGTTAGTACAATAGGATTACTTAAGAACTATGTTAGTAAAAAATAGAAACAAAATATAAATAAAAAGAAACAAAACATAAATAAATATCTACCACAGGGAGATTGACCCAGTCACACTTTGAACATGTAACCTGATAAACCTCCCCATGGTCGGCCCATCCAGTCTTTCCGCAAATAACCTTAGGATGCTGTTGGTGCTTACCCTAACCCTCCGTATTATTGAGGCCACCTTCTTACGCATTAGCCCGAAATAGTCGTCAGTGTGGGCATCTGCAAACATGCCTGACGCACTACAATAATATGGGAGCCTCAACAGCGCTCTGAAGGCATTATTGTACTGAACTCGCAGGACGTGTTCCGCTCTTCGGGTACAGCTTGCCCAAAGGCTGCTGGTGTAAAATGTTTGGCAGTAAGCTTTAAATAGTGTTATTTTAATAGGTACTGAACAACCAGCAAACCTTCGGGCCAGCATATTGGCCCTTACAGCCAACGCCCTACGTTCTCTTTCGATGTCTTTGTCATCTTTTAAGCTTTCCGTCACAATGTGTCCCAGATATTTAAATTCAGTTACTTTTTGTAAAATTTCACCACTAATCTGTACAGGAGGGACACATGCTGGACTTTTATTTTTCCCTACAAAGACTAGTAACTTACTTTTCTAGGATTATATTTTAGGCCATGCTGCTCAGCATATTCTTCACAGATTTTAATTAGCTTTCTGATTCCGCATATTGAGGGACTCAGCAGCACCATGTCATCTGCATAATTTATGTTATTTACAGAAAAAAAAATCAGCTGGTTAGTAATAATTTTTGATGATGATCATCAGGTCATCAAAAATTGATTTTTTTTCTGATTTTTTTTCTTTTATTTAGTTAATATTTATATAATTTAATAGTAACATTGTCCTACAAATTGCATGGTACGTTATCCCGGTCCTACGGTCACTGCTGCTCTACCTCCTGCTAACTCTATTATCTACCACAATCGAGAGTTTTCGAAGAGGAACTTTTTGTTCGTCTCATCAAAATGAAGCTACTCACGGAAAATTAGCTTGATACTGATCAGGTTAAAAAAATGTACTAGGGATCCCTACCTATTAAGTACGATTTTAAATTTTTTAAGGCTGTTCCTGATATACTCTTGACATATCATACTCCTAGTTCAAGCATACTACTCACGAGCTCGCTCTCGAATAGGCTAGAAAGAACAGTCCAAACAAAAAATAGTCTTCTCTCAAGTCAACTCAGGTAATTTTAAAAGGATTTCATTACTACAAGCTAATCTCTACTTCACCCTCAAAAAAATATGATTATCCTCAAAGTATTGATTTATTTTGTACGTGCTTGAAAGCTTGAAATTAATATTGAATGTTTTTGACTTCAAATGAGAGTGTAAAAAGAATATTTACTAATTTGTTATCAGTAGTCCAAAATAAAGTTTTATGTATCTGACATTGAAAATGTCGGACTTTCTTTTCAAACTTTCACCCCATATATTTCACCTTCTATGAATATGAATTTCGACAAATTCTTTGATTTCTGATGTCTTTAATATTAAATCAATATTTCAAACTTCTATCATTAGTACCTACTACCTACTTTAGGCTGAGAGTGGATATATCAACCTTGAGGCAAAAGAGAAAAAATAACAAGATTATTAATAAAGTTAGAGTTTTCTAAACAATTTTTAGCTGTTTTTTTTTTAATTTATAAGTTAGTTCGTAGCTTTTAGAGGTCGGCGAAAAAGACAATTTTTCAAAATAATCTGCTTTTACTCATATAAAACATATCAAATTAACAATATTAACAATACACCCAAGACGCTTGAACAACAATGTGTGGCTAACAAATACTCAGTGATGGTAATATTTATGATGCACGTTGTATTTGACATCAGCGTGGAATCTGTAACACAAGAGGAAATTATTTAGGTATTATAAAACTTACACAGTAATAAATGAGTATACATAAACAAATGCTTAAATCATGTCCTATTAGTAAAGAGGTTTATTATATTATTACCATTGTCACACCTACTGAGCTATCGTTGTAAAAAACAATAATTCGTAATTAACTTTTTAAAAATTGACTTTTTTATTTACTTAAATTTGTCTTCTACAAATATAAAAAATCATTTTCTTTAAACTACTACCACTTAATTGCGACAATGTTAAAAACATTTTTGGTGCGACAACTGATTATACAAAAATGCGATCATTACATTCTATTCACTGGCCCACTGAAACTATTTCGATTTAGTAAACTGTAGAAATATTATGCATACACTTTTATGTTTTTGTGTAAATTATTCTAATATTTTATTCCTTTCTCATAAACAAGCAAAATAAAATAAATTTTAAAATTAGATCAGATGATTGTACACTAAATCAAATTGCAGTGTTGTTGGTTATATTATTAAAGAGAAAGAAACGAATTAATAGTTATGTACCCGGTGTGTTTGTCGCCATGGTAGTGCACTTGTCTTTCGTTGCCGTCGGACTGGTGGAGAGCGTAGTAGCCCTTTACGACATCGCCGTCGCGACTCTCGTGCTGAGACTTGATGTCGCCGGTGTGATGGTCTTCTACTTTGTAGTCGAACTGATATTTGGGGTGGGCCTGCAATTTATATGATTGTTTATACGCTGTAGCTTGTAGTTTAGGACTATATCAAAAATTATTACGACGTAAATAAAACGCTATATATGCAAAATGGTTGTTTGTGATTAATGAAATATGCTAATTTTTGTTAAGTAAATATTCGTCGATAATGATCGCCACAGCTTTAGTCGGGGTCGTTAATGGCTTTTCTTTCACTGCGATGTTGTATGGGTCGATATTTAAAATTATTTTTTTTTAATTTTATCATACATATAAAACTATTAACATTTAAAGTAAATACTTACATAGTAGTCATGGTCATGACCATATCCATGTCCATAGCCATAATCGTGGCGAGAGATGTGTTGAGATGAGTACGCGGGACCATGATGGTAGTCATACGCGACTACAGCGGCGATTAGGGCGGCCAAGCAAAGTACCTGTAGAAGAAGTATTGAAAATTAAATTGTTTTTATCGCGGAACTGTATATATACATATATCTACTCTTTTTTGAATCACGTTTTTTATATTTTACAATAATAATAATGGCTAATGTACCTTGGAGTACATTTTGGTTTGATTATTTTCAGTTGGAGGTGCAAAGTTAAACTGTCGACTGATACGTTTTAATTTTGAATCCAATCTTTTATACGGTCTGTAACGATGTATCTAACTAAGGTAACAATTATTTCATTAACGCTAGAAGTTAAAATATTAACCGCATACCCGCGACATTTTGCAACAATTTTGTTAAAGTGACGACCATTCACGACCGTATAAATTTAATATTGGATTCTATGCATTGTTGAAGTTGAAATTGAATTTGTTCGAAATATTAACCCCTAGAAAACTGATGCTATTGGTTATAGGAACCAGGGGAAGAACTCGAAAAAGTTGAAGTCATACGAAATAGATTCTGTTAAGTAAAACAATCTAGATAGAATAGATAAATAATATAGATAATAGAAAAGATAGAATCGAAAGTTTTACTCAAAGTCAACTTTCCTCCGTTTTTCTAAAAGAGAAATTCTGATTTAAATGTTTCACTCTACCTATTTGCACGTGGGAACAAATTTGACAATTATCGAAAAATATTTCATCTTTGTCACTCCTCACTACTGCATTGTGCATTGATATCCAAGAATAAAAAATTGTTTTTTGAAAAATGATGGAGTAATAATCTTATTAATCCTATATGTCTATATAGGATAACAAATTATTTTGTATTCTTTTACAAAATGCAATTGTACAGTTATTATACTACTAGCTGTGCCCGCGGTTTCACCCGCGTTGATTTGAGGGAAAAAATAGCCTTCTCTCTTCTTAAAGCATAACCTTTCTCTTTAAATAGGCTATCCACCTCAGAGGAATTTTTCGATTCGAATCAGTAGTTCTTGAGTTTAGCGCGTTTAAAAAAAAAAACAAAAAAAAAACAACTTTCAGGTTTATAATCCATGCTATAATAATTATTATAAATGCATAAGTAACTGGGTCTGTCTGTCTGTCGCGGAATCACGCGCAAACTGTTGAGCAGATTTAAATGAAATTTGGTATACAGATAGTCTAGAGTCTGAGAAAGGACCTAGGCTACTTTTTAATGCGAAAAAAGGGTGTAAGGGGTTGAAAGGTTGTAATGAAAATTTGTATTTATTTATTTAACAATTTATCTACACTGGAAAACAATACGAAATAGCACTTATAAACAATGCTGGCACAAAGGCACTACTTATCCCTTGATGGAATCTCTTCCAGTAGTCCTGCCACAGGAAAATTATAAAATAATAGTCTAAGAGACGTGGAAGAGCGACCTTCACCGATGAGACATATTTTTTATCAAATATAAATTATAAATAAATATGCCTATGATAACTTGCCTATCGAAAAGTGGTCATAGCTACTTTTAATTTAAATAATTTTAATCAATTTTTTTTTCATCACCTTCACTCATATGATAACCGAATGAGTTTTATCTCAATTGATAGTTTTTAACACACAGAATATGCCTACGTAGGCTCGCCTACTTATTTTTGGTCACGGCTACCTCCTGGCAAGTAGATATGAACAGGTAGGTCAATATATACCTATATTCGATACTACATCGATCTGTTCGAATCAAAATTGATATCATAGGTAAGATATTGTAATTACAAAACCAATCATATAGGCTTGCCTGCAAAAACTAAAAAAAAAATAATAGCTATGACCACTTTTCGTTAGGCAAGTTATCATAGGCATATTTGTTTATAAATTATACTTGATAAAAAATATGTCTCATCGAGTTATCAGATCGGTGAAGATCGATGTTCCATGTCTCCTCTACTATAATGGAATTATGATGTATAACGCATTGAGATATATGTACTACGTAAATATCTCAATGGTATAACGTTCGTGTTTCGCAACTGTCAAACATTTCATGTTCATCCCATCGATATGGTAAAGTCTCCCTAAAATTAAAGAACGTAGTAGGGGTAGTAGTAGGGGTTATACGCAGTTAGAATTTTCAAAAAATCGAATTTTGTTTTTTTGCATTTTCGGAATTCACACATATTTAAGTATATTTTCTGAAAATTTGAAGCCAATCTGATAAATATTTTCGGAGATATATCTGAATTTGTAAGGCCACGTTAGTGCTAGAAAGTAGAAAGTGTAAGAACCGGAGTAGTAGCTACACTTATATACTACACGCGCTATCTGAGGTTCCTTGGAAGAATGGCTAGACGACAACACCAGCTAGACTTATTAGAAGCTACCAATACTGCAGAAGATACCTCTTATTGCCCTGGAATAGATAATACCATGTAAGTTGAAGATTTTTTTTTAACTATGTGTAAGCTACTTCTGAAACTTTAAGTGCGCTTTTCTCAAAACGATATTTTCAAAGTCGGTGATCGCGATTTCTCCGAAATGGCTCAACCGATCTGTCTCAAATTTTTACACAATCTTCTTAAATATATTCCTCAGGTATTGAACGAAGGAATAAAATTAAAAAAAATTATTACTATTTTTTTTTTTACAATTTGGAGCGATAATTTCGGTCAAAAACGAATTTTTTTTTACAAATAGACGCCATTTTGTCAAAAATCAAAATTTTTCTTATTCCTTCGTTCAATACCTGTATTAATCTATCCTTCAAAAGAATTCACCATATTTTTTGATTTCAGACCATCCAAACCGAAGAAATGGAGATCACCACCAAGCGCTTTTTTGTAGAGGTCGTGTGGAACATCTTCTACAGGAGCGGCGCACATTAATATTTTTACATGATTGACAAGCTATTGTATTCTTGAAAGTAGGCTCTATTTGAATAACTATTACTTGTAATTGATATATAAAAACTGTGTATATTAAAAAATTCATAAAAAAATGTTTTTTTGAGCCTTGTAACTGCGTATAACCCCTTAAAATAAACGTTTCGAATCGACAACATATATCCACAATATACGGAAAGTGGCGTATTTTAGATTTTAAAAATGTATAATAATGAGTAATGAAAACGGATTGACATAATAAATATTGGTTGTCAAATATTTATGCGTGCGGTGCGTTCAGAAATTTATTTAGAGTAAACTTAGAAAAATATATCAAGCTACTTAAATATACGATATATGAAAAATGTAAAAATGAATTAAATACAAAAAAAAACCGTTCAATTGATTGGTCTCATTGAAACATTCCAGATTATTCTGTCAACCCAGTTAAAGTCAATATATTGTATAAATACTTTATAGCTTTTAGTAGCTTGATATTATATTTTCCTTAGTTTACACTAAATACATTTCTGAACGCACGCATACATTTGACAACCAATATAAATTATGTCAATCCGTTTTCATTAGACATTATTATACATTTTTAAAATCTAAAATACGCCACTTTCCGTATATTGTGGATATATGTTGTCGATTTGAAACGTTTATTTTAATACGTTCTTTAATTTTAGGGGAGACTTTACCATATCCACGGGATGAACATTAAATGTTTGACAGTTACGAAACACGAACACGCTTCCATACAAATTTTCATTCCCACCTTTCAACCCCTTACACCCTTTTTTCCGCATTAAAAAGTAGCCTATGTCCTTTCCCAGGCTCTAAAATATCTATATACCAAATTTTATTTAAATCTGATCAGTAGTTTTGGCGTGATTGCGAGACAGACAGACAGACAGACAGACAGACAGAGTTACTTTCGCATTTATAATATTAGTATGGATACGATATATGATAAATGTAAAAATGAATTAAATACAAAAAAAAACCGTTCAATTGATTGGTCTCATTGAAACATTCCAGATTATTCTGTCAACCCAGTTAAAGTCAATATATTACATAAATACTTTATAGCTTTTAGTAGCTTGATATTATATTTTCCTTAGTTTACACTAAATACATTTCTGAACGCACGCATATATTTGACAACCAATATAAATTATGTCAATCCGTTTTCATTAGACATTATTATACATTTTTAAAATCTAAAATACGCCACTTTCCGTATATTGTGGATATATGTTGTCGATTCGAAACGTTTATTTTAATACGTTCTTTAATTTTAGGGGCGACTTTACCATATCCACGGGATGAACATTAAATGTTTGACAGTTACGAAACACGAACACGCTTCCATACAAATTTTCATTCCCACCTTTCAACCCTTTACACCCTTTTTTCCGCATTAAAAAGTAGCCTATGTCCTTTCCCAGGCTCTAAAATATCTATATACCAAATTTTATTTAAATCTGATCAGTAGTTTTTTCGTGATTGCGAGACAGACAGACAGACAGACAGAGTTACTTTCGCATTTATAATATTAGTATGGATTAAATTTTGAACTCTTTTACAAATATTATTATAAGCTTATATTTATAAATCCACCACTTCAGCCTATCACAGTCCACTGTTGGACATAGGCCTCCACAAGTTCGCGTCCGACATTATGACGCGAACTCATGTGTTTTGCCCATAGTCACCACGCTGGGCAGGCGGGTTGGTGACCGCAGGGCTGGCTTTGTCGCACCGAAGACGCTGCTGCCCGTCTTTGGCCTGTGTATTTCAAAGCCAGCATGGCTGGTTATCCCGCCATCCGTCGGCTTTTTAAGTTCCAAAGTGGTAGTGGAACTGTGTTATCCCTTAGTCGCCTCTTACGACACCCACGGGAAAAGAGGGGGTGGCTACATTCTTTAGTGCCGTAACCACACAGCACATATTTATAAATCAAAAACAATTTATAATGATTTCGAAAGCTTTAATCAATTTCATTCCTAATTGACTGTGTTAATTAATTTATAAACAACAGAGTTATTAAAAAATTGTAACTATGGGTAAAAATTTGTGATTCTTATCTCATATAGGAGAATATTTTATTGTACAACATCAGCGTCAGTTAACAGACTGATTCATCCTATTACATCTAACGGCTGGGCATATAACTCTTTCTCCATTTAGGAGAAGGTGGCCTATGCCCATTTGGCTCTTATTCCACCGCGCTGCTCCACTGTGGGTTCACGGATATATATTAACGATCGTCATTAGGTGTATATGATAATTACCGGGACCGGCAGCTTGAAGTGCTTTCTGGGACAAAGTGGGGGAGACCCATAAGGGCAGAAATCCAAACAAGAAAGAAATATTTGTACAAAGACAAATATCTATTCCGACCGGGAATCGAACCCGCAACCCGCCAGTTGTTAGACGCGTACATGGTATGTGCATCACTACACCAGAGTGGTTGTCACCAGAGAGTTAACTGACTGACTACTTATAATGAAAAGGTGAATCGCAAAGTGTAACAATAAAAATTTATTCTATTTTCATTATAATTATAATGATTCTATGTTAATAAAAATACAACTGTTTTTTGTGTTTTAGTTATTTATTTTTTAATTGTATTGTGTGAATCAACCTAGTACCTTTTTCATACTTTTATAGAAAATAAAATTTAAACTTTTGAAAAGCTTTAAATAAAAAGGGTAATACAATTTCATAGTCACATGCCAACCAAAAAAGGTTAAATTCTTTAAGAAAAAAACTATCATTATTTCGTCTTGTAGTTTTTTAATAATGCTGTCTTTCATATGGCCGTTACCTATCATTAATGATACCCAGCAGTAGGATATTACAGGCTGAAGCGTAAGCGTAAGCCAACCATTAATTTTAGCGAATCTAATACCAACAATACAATAGTGAATGTTTGTAGCTTTTACGAAATTATTGCAACCGAGTATGCGATAAATATTTTTACTACGTGATACAATGCAATCCTTATTACCTTGGATAAATACCCTAATAATATGTATAAAAGACTTGATTTTTAAAAATAACGTATCAGTTCACTGCTTGACTTTGACCTCAACGGAAATTAATCAATCAAAAATGTACTCCAAGGTACTAAATTCTAGAATAACGTAGTGAAATGTGAAAAAGAGTGATTTAAAATATTTAAATACGAGTTCATTCTATAATATAATCGCATACTCTTATGATTATGTTTTAATAGTTCCATGAAATAAAAAAGGTGTGTGTGCGATTCACACACGATAGATGTGAAACTTTTTGACAAACTAATTTAAAAAAAAACTAACTTAAAATTAGCCGGCTTGCAGCACGGCCCGGCCGCATCTCTGTCGTTTTTTAGTTGCCTTCCGGTTTGAAATCACGACGATTCTAAAGAAGTTTCAATTCAATAAAAAAACGCTATCTAGTTTTTAATATTTCTTCTACAGGTACTTTGCTTGGCCGCCCTTGTCGCCGCTGTAGTCGCGTACGACTACCATCATGGTCCCGCGTACTCATCTCAACACATCTCTCGCCACGATATCGGACATGGATACGGTCACGACCATGACTACTATGTGAGTATTTATTTTAAATGTTAATAGTGTTGTAAATATGATAAAATTAAAAGAAAAACATTTAATTTAAAATATCGCCCCATACAACATCGTAGTAAATTAATAGTTACTACCAAATTCGAGTAAAGCTGTGAAGATCATCTCATCATTAACTATTATTATTTGATTAATCATAAATAACCAGTAAAAGCATATAATATTTAATTTATATCATAGTTGTTTTGACATAGTCCCCAAAATGTGAGCCACATCTTATAAACAATCATATAAATTGCAGGCCCACCCCAAATATCAGTTCGACTACAAAGTAGAAGACCATCACACCGGCGACATCAAGTCTCAGCACGAGAGTCGCGACGGTGATGTCGTAAAGGGCTACTACGCTCTCCACCAGTCCGACGGCAATGAAAGACAAGTGCACTACCATGGCGACGAACACACTGGGTACATAAATGTTTATTAGTTTATTACATTAATCTTTAATAATTTAACCAAAAACACTGGAATTTGTCTAAGTGTGCTTTTTCTAAATCGTTTGATCTAATTTCAAAGATGATTTCGTTTTACCCCTTTATAAGAAAGGCATAGTATTAGAGTAATCTACGCAGAAATAAAAAAAGTGTAAATATATTTCAAAAATCTACTGAATGTCCTATTTAATTTCTTATTCTCTTACAGATTCCACGCTGATGTCAAATACAACGTGCATCACGTCGCTCCTAAACATTACCACTATTGAGTATTTGTTAGCCGCACATTGTTGTCCAAGCATCTTGGGTGTAATTGTTAATACATGTAATTTTTATATTATTATTAAATGCAGACGATTTTAAAAACATTGTCTTTTTCTCCTATTTCCTTTAACCTCTAAAATTACTAACTCTAATACTTACTTACGAATTAAAATCAGATTAAAACTCGTGTAGAAAGTGATACTGTTTTATTAAAAATCGTAATAATAAATAAAAAATAAAATAATATAAATATAGTAAAATACAATTAATTATACCTATTTAAAATATTTATAAAACATATTGTTTGCAACTTAACAAGTTCGTCGCATTGAATATTTTAAATGACAACCTCTCTCGTGAAGTTCACGTAAGTTGCACTGATGCTGGATGCACATTGCACATCTACTGCAATAATTTTGCATTTTTTTCACAAATTTTGCAATTTTAATGAATTCAAAATTTGGCAACACTTGAACAAAAATACAAATTTAAAATATTTTTTTTAGTTATTATTTCCTGTGCAATGAACATTAAATTTGAAAAAAAAAAAACAATTGCATTAATGTATTAAGAATAAGAACATTTTATGTAGTAGAGTGGATGACGCTGTAGTCTAATCATTCGTTTTGTAGGATATTGTGTTAAGTTTACTTTTCGATTATCTCAATATTAATTTAATTTTTTTTTTTATAATTTTGTCACCCCACTGCTCGACATTTTTTATAGCTGCGCAAGTGCGCACTGCAACTACAAGCTCCTCGAAGCCTATCGAGATTTTTCATATAGGAAAGGTTGGCCGTCTCGCTGAATCGAATCTACTCACAAAGATTCAGTCAGTTAATTATTTATTAATCACTAAAAAACATTCGGTGCTATTGGACTATGACTGTTAGGTTGGCTAATGACGTTATCTTTAATATTTTAGAACATTTCTTAATAAACCGGTTTTTAATAGGGTATATTGTATAAGTACAACGTTTTTATTTAAATTCAAATAAAATAAAGAAAATGTAAATTAAGTTTTTATCTTCTTGTAGTATGTTTGTTGACAATTTGTTTGTTCTGAAAAAAATGCAAGTAATTTACTGTAGAGTTGTAAAAAACTGATATCTTCATTAAATTACGTTTACTGTCATAAATCAAAACAAACAGTGTCGGTCACGTTTTGCAACAAGTATAAAAATATTTTCCAGCAAGGACTATCAACGTAGAATGTATAAATACACCTTCCATTTTGTTAGAACATTCAATAAAGAACTTATTAATGACAGAAACGTATAAAGTTTATGTTACGAAGAAAAACAGGAAACTAGAAACGGTGAGAAGAACTACAATACTACGTTTAAAAAAACTATGCAAATAAACAAAATTTAAGAGTCTGTTTATAATATTTTAATGTTCTCACGGGGATTAATGCGAACAAAATTTTAGGTAAAATATTTATTACCTTGGGGCCTGACGTTTCGGCTAGGTTACACCAGCCGTGGTCACAGGCTGACTCTGTTTATAATATTAAAATAACCACTTTTTACTAAATGCATTTTTTACAAATTTTGTCTGTCTGTCTGTCTGTTTGTTCCGACTAACCTCTGAAACGGCTGGACCGATTTTGACGAGACAGCGACACCGCACAGCTAGTTTGGAATAAATATCTGAAATGAGTCGAAATCAAAACCGCAACCGCCAGTGTTGAGTCTTGTTCACGCACCAGTTCAATACCACTACCGTTATCCGTAAAAAAGAAAAAAATAATAATTAAAGTATAAATTAATATTTTGAATAATTACACATACAACTGACTTTACATCGTCTGTATGATTAACCTTTAGAAATCTACAAGATAGTAAATTTGCGTACAATCGATTTTAATCATACAATAGACACGCAGCAAAGAATTACAGAATTGGTTGCACGGATTACATACGTAATCCATTTTCAAATTGGAAAAAAGCAAATATTTAAACATCGTATGTAGATAAATCATGTGTTCTCATATATTTAATACATTTGTTATATATTTTATATATTTATAACAGCAAAAAGCTGTCAGTGTCTGATCATCCTAGCAATTCTAGACAGTTTTATTAATTACACAAAAACATAATAACTGTAGCTTTCTTAGATGTTGCTACCGAGGTATCTATTGGGTTTCTACACCAAATGGTTAATCTCTTCGTTAAGGCTTAAACTCCAGACAAGGCTCCAAAGGTTCATTTTTATGACTAACTAGCTTCTGCGCACGACTTCGTCGGCGTGGACTCCGCTCCTATTGGTCTTAGCGTGATGATATATAGCCTATAGCCTTCCTCGATAAATGGGCTATCTAACACTGAAAGAATTTTTCAAATCGGACCAGTAGATCCTGAGATTAGCGCGCTCAAACAAACAAACAAACAATCAAACAAACAAACTCTTCAGCTTTATTATATTAGTATAGATTTCACCCAGTCATCAACATATAATTCATTAAATTCCTACATATAATTTTGTAAATAAAAAAGTACATACGATGACGCGTTCGCGAAACGGTCATAGCACAGGCTTATGCCAAACAGTCTATAAACAAAGAATACAAGATATTAACTTCCTTTCTTATGTTTCAATTTAATTGTTTAATTGATTTAAAAATATTATAAAATATTACGAGTACGCTAAAAAACGTTGAATCGATATTATTGTTAAATTAGTGCTAAGTTAATATTATTCGAAATTAATACTCAGAGAAGTATAGCTAGCAAGTATAGGTACCCTTTCAATAAACGCCATAGTCGAATACAGTTGCTATTATGTATGTCGTTCATTGTTAATGTTACTCGTAGTTTTCTTGTTTGAATATAAATTTTAAATACTTTTGTTGTAAGTAATAAATTCTCAATGAATGTTACATAATACGAGTAGTAAGTGTTCAGAAATAGCATTAAAAATGATCTTTAACCTTAATTCGAATAATGACAGCTATAGAATGTTTTTGATGACTTGTGTCTGGTTTTATTTTTTTTAATAAAACATTATAAGAGTGAAATAAATAGGATAGTGTAAAAAGAAGGACAATATTTCTAGAAGAATCTGCTTTTACTCATATAAAACATATCAAATATTAACAATACACCCAAGACGCTTGGACAACAAAGTGTGGCTAACAAACATTCAATGATGATAATATTTATGATGGACGTTGTATTTGACATCAGCGTGGAATCTGTAAGAGAAACAGAAAGTACATGAGTGGTTTAGAACTTACGCAGGAATATAATGATTACCCTATATATAAAAGGTTAGAAATCACATAATTAAATATTGGGTTCGGGATTTACACGGGAATACATGAATATGCATAAACAAGTGCTGAAATCATGTCATACTTGTAAACAAATGTATTATTTATTACCTTATTAGTATTACCATTGGTACATCTACTGAGTTATTATAAATACACTAGCTTCTGCGCGCGACTTCGTCGGCGTGGGCTCCGCTCCTATTGGTCTCAGCGTGATGATACATAGCCTATAGCCTTCCTCGATAAATGGGCTATCTAACACTGAAAGAATTTTTCAAATCGGCCCAGCAGTTTCAGAGATTACCGCGTTCAAACAAACAAACAAACAAACTCTTCAGCTTTATATATTAGTATAGATAGATATAGGTGTAAAAAACATTTATTCAATTATATGTATTTACCCGGTGTGCTTGTCGCCATGGTAGTGCACTTGTCTTTCGTTGCCGTCGGACTGGTGGAGAGCGTAGTAGCCCTTTACGACATCGCCGTCGCGACTCTCGTGCTGAGACTTGATGTCGCCGGTGTGATGGTCTTCTACTTTGTAGTCGAACTGATATTTGGGGTGGGCCTGCAATTTATATGAATACTTATAAGGCTTTACTTTTAATTTGAGATTTCATCTCAACTTACAAATAAAATTGAAGTGTCTGTCTGAGATTTCTAAGTACCTGTGTTTTCTCAAGTGCACTTAGTTATTTATGCGATTCTAAAACACAAAACGATTTTAAAATTTTTCTCTGTCTGTATGTGTGTCTGTTTTTCCGGTCTAATCTTCGAAACTGCTAAACCAATTTTTATGGGACTTTCTGTAGGCTACTTTTTAATTTCGAAATTTTTTGTGAATACATCTATAATACAAACTAATATTATAAATGCGAAAGTAACTCTGTCTGTCTGTCTGTCAGGCTTTCACGCCAAAACTACTGAACCGAGAGAGCCAAAACTACTGAGCCTGAGAAAGGACATTGGCTACTTTTTAATGCGAAAAAAGGGATGTAAGGGGTTGAAAGGTGGGGATGAACAGTTGTATAGAATTATCGTCATTTTTAGAGCTAGAAGCTTGAAACTTATTTTTGATGCTGTTGATTCGATATAAATAAATATGACATTCAAAGTTTGCAAAAGTTTTAAGTTACCTAAAGGTTGAAAATAACAATAGGGAATAGAGGATGAAAGTTTGTATGGAAATATTGAAGGTTTATGTGAATGTTTTATAAGTTTGCACAAGGACAAAATATTAGAGCTATTCTAATGTACAAAATAAACCAAAAGATATATACAAAAAATGCTGTCCAAAGTCAATATTTCACACGGATGAAGTCGCGGGCACAGCTAAAAAGTATATTTCTTTATTTGTTTATTTAAACGAGCTAATCTTAGGAACTACTGGTTTGAGTTTTAAATTTTTTTTTGTTTAGATAGCCCATTTACCGCGTAACGTTATAGGCCATTTTTTCCTCAAATTAACGCGGGTGTAACCTAAAATTACAACGCTATGAATAATGCTATGTGGTTACGGCTGTAAAGAATATACCCACCCCTCTTCCCGTGGGTGTCGTAAGAGGCGACTAAGGGATAACAGAGTTCCACTACCAGCTTGGAACTTATAAAGCCGACCGATGGCGGAATAATCATCCAACTGCTGGCTTTGAAATTCGGTGCGACAAAGCCAGCCCTGAGGTCACCAGCCCGCCTGCCCAGCGTGGTGACTATGGGCGACACACATGAGTTCACACCATTTTTGGCGCGAAATTGTGGAGGCCTATGTCCAGCGGTGGACTGCGATAGGCTGAAGTGATGATGATGAAGTGACGAATAAAATTGGTATACATTTTAATAACAAATAAAATGTAGTCATAATATTTTTTCGCTATAGTATTCACTAGATTTATAACTTAGTTTTTAACATGTAGAGGTTAGTCCCTACTGTTTCACAAAGATTTTATTTGGGGTGATGTTTTAAATATTATGTTTCCTCTTCTTTTTGCCGTTAAGAGAATATTATAAAATAAAGTTTAGAGTAACTACTTACATAGTAGTCATGGTCATGGCCGTATCCATGTCCATAGCCATAATCATGGCGGGAGATGTGTTGAGATGAGTACGCGGGACCATGATGGTAGTCGTACGCGACTACAGCGGCGACAAGGGCGGCTAAGCAAAGTACCTGTAGAAGAAGTATTGAAAACTATATGGTGTTTATTTATTATTTCACAAACTATTAGCACATTATTGTAAGCGTATGCGATGATATTAACGAATGAACTCGTCTTTAAAAAATCAGTCTCTTAAATCACACTTTTTTCACATTTCACTAAATTATTCTAGAATTAAGTACCTTGGAGTACATTTTTGGTTTATTTTTTGCGTTGAGGGTGCAAAGTCAAGCAGTTAACTGATACGTTATTGTTATAAATCACGTCTTTTATACATATCACTAGGGTATCTAACCAAGGTAATACCGATTTCATTGTTGCTCGTAGTAAAATATTTGCCGCACACTCGTTACAGTTTGCAATAATTTCGTAAAAGCTACGAACGTTCACTATCATATCTTTGGTATCAGATTGTATGCATACCTGGACTTAAAATAAAACGAAATGTTTATTTCCGAAAATATGGATACTCTCGATACGGAGAATGTGTCACAAACAGTTGCAATCCCATTTATTAGCATCAAAATATATACTGCGTTTTGAAAGAATTTAATTTATTTGAGCTGAAGTCTCTTTTACCATAAGGAAACCCCTAGTTCCAGTAACTTTCTGTGACGTTGCTTACAAACACAAAGATTTCGGAATACTAGGTATGTTTTGGATATTTATTAATCTTGTAATGATTTCGACATAGGTATGTAGGAGCAACGTGAATGCTATAATGGAAGTCCCATAAAGTGATTTGATTAGTTAATTCAGCTTATTACAATTACGAATGACAAAAAAGTTGATGAGGCTTGTTTGAATGCTGAAATAACCCTGCAGTGGTCAAGCGGATTACTTGTGTAATCCATCAATACAAAATCGTTAAATTCTTGAACTCGGTTAGCGTAAGCTTCGTGCACTTCCAGATACATTCAAACGAATGTTCGAATAACGTGCTCCGTACAGCATGAACCCAAGTACTACTTGGTTTTTTTTTATATCACTAAGTCGGCAAACAATAGCTTGTTTGCCGACAAGACGTTGCAGGCTCACCTGATGGCAAGCAATTACCGTAGCCTATAGACGCCTGCAACACCAGAGTATTGCAAGCGCGTTGTGTTCGTGTGATCTTCTGTATGGTCGAGGTACTACCCCAGTCGGCCTGCTCCATTTTTTGAGCAGGAAAATTCCTGCTGTGCCCTACCTCAGTTAGTTTTAGGTTGTTTTACAAGATATCCAAAAACATGCTCGGATTACATATGTCAAATTAAATTTACGATAAAAATAATTTTAAAGTAAACCTTGAGATATTGAGGTTATTACGTACATGCACGATATTATTATAACACAATATTACTTTATTTTTTAGAATTAAAATGGGTAATTGACAAATTATAAATATTTAGTCATGCTTTGGTAAAGTTAGTCGTAAAATCGAAAAATTGGAGCTTAGTCAAGCCTTGATAAAGCGATTTATCATTTGGAAGAGCAGATCCATCAATCTGAGTTAAAGTAGGAGCAGGGCATCACTGGTATACTGGAAATACACTTATATTTTTTATTAAGTACATTTTTTGTTCTTCTTCGTAACATAAACTTTATACATTTCTGTCATTAATAAGTTCTCTATTGAATATTCTATCTAAATGGAAGGTGTATTTATGCATTCTACGTTGATAGTCCTTGCTGGAAAGTATTTTTATACTTGTTGCAAAACGTGACCGACACTGTTTGTTTTGATTCATGTCAGTAAACGTAAATTAATGAAGATATCAGTTTTTACGACTCTACAGTTATCTTGCGTTTTTTCAGAACATAAATTGTCAATAAATATAGAACTATAAGAATATAAATACACATGTCAGTAGTGAAACTTCAAACAGTTACACACACACACACACACACACACACACACACACACACACACACACACACATAAGCATATCGCAGTCCACTGCTGGACATAGGCCTCCCCAAGTTCGCGCCAGACGTAACAGTTAACGCTGCAACAATTATTTAAGTTTTTTGTTCGAGGTTTACATTAATTTATTTAAAAAACAATAATTAAAAAAAAGAAATTAAAATACAAAAAAACTAGTTTAAAAAAGCGGTCACCCATCCAGGTACCGACTGTCATGACACTGCCGCGTTACTGGTCGCTCAAATTGTACCCCTCATGCTCCTAAAGAAGTTTCACTTAAAAAAAAAAACTTTATTTATGTTTTTCATTGTTTCAAGCTGCGACACAGACCTCTATTAATAGTCCAAAGTTCTCGAGACACTGAAAGCCGCATCAACTAGAGGTGTATAGCGGGGGCTGCTTCAGCTAATGAATCGTAATCAATCACGACCGCTCTGTCAAGAGTGAACGACTAACGAGGAGGAGGAGAGGAGGAGGATTGTTTTTTTTTTATTATTATTATTTATTTACATCACAATTTACGATTAATGCACTCCAAAAATCGCAGGGATTTGTCCGGAGTGTTTGAATATGTTTAAAGAAGTTGTATACTTTATTCAAAAATAATATATTATTGAATGTTATAACATAGTATAGATGACGACACTAGCCAAACTGACAGTAAGGCTAAGCGCGCACTAATGACTTTTGTCACCGTGACTGTTGCATCACTGTTACCGCGTCCATCATCCCTAATGAAGGTGCGCGCACTTGGATACGTGACAATTCGGTGACTTTTTGTCCGCGGAGGACGGCAATATGCGCGTGACGCAACTGTCACCACGTCCATATATTTGCATTATTATTGTTATTACCGTGCGCGCAGTAGCAACAAAATGTCTCGTATCATATGTACGTAGGTTGGCAAACATGGTGTAGGACTTTCCACTTATCAGCCTATCACTCCAAAGCGGGTGAACCCAATACTTTTTATCATTGTATTTTTGAAGTGAAAATTCTTTAGAATCGTTGTGATTTCAAACCGGATGCAACGGAATAACGACAGGGAAGGGCGCGCCGCGCTGCACACCGCTAATTTCAAATTAGTTTTTTTTAAATTAGTTTGCCAGAGAAGTTTCACTTCTATCGTGTGTGAATCGCACACAAACCTTTTTTTATTTTCTATTTCTAAAAACGAGTACACAGACAACCGTCTCTTCGAGATCCATCTTATCGAATGCAAGAAACTGTCACTGCAAGTGCGCGCAGTCACGAAAGTTTGGTGACGTGACCTTAACAAAGAATTTATTGTCACGGTGACAAAAGTCACTAGTGCGCGCTTAGCCTTATAGTCCAACAACCACCGAATGTTTTTTTCAGACAATATTTATAATTAACAGGCTGAATATTTGTGAGTAGGTTTGGTTCAACGAGGTGACCCAAGATTTTTCTCTGCAAAAATTCTCGATGCGGTTAGCTATTGTTGTGCGAAACCATAAAAATGTTTAATCGGTTGTGTGTCAAATTGTCTGAACAACAGTACATTTTTTAATGAATATTGAGATAATTAGATAATGTACGTGGAAAAATAATTGTATTACAAAATTAATTATTAGACTAGCATCATCCACTCTACTTATAACACTCGTTTCGAAACTGTCATTGCTTCGTTTAACTTCCTGTTATTAATCTGTACATCTATAAAATAAATAAAATTGGGGTATCTGTTTGTAATATTAAAATAACCGATTTTTACTAAATTCATATCTATGTATACATACAAATATACATACACAAATAACATTTTTTATAATTTTTGTCTGTCTGTCTGTTTGTTCCGGCTAAACTCTGAAACGGCTGGACCGATTTTGACGGGACTTTTATTGGCCGATAGCTGATGTAATAAGGTGTAACTAAAGCTACTTTTATTTTAGTTTTTTTTTTTGAACTGCAAACTGAACAATAACTATTTTGTTAAATTCCACGCGGACGAAGTCGCGGGGACAGCTAATCACTAAATAAAACATTTGACATATTATTGAGGTGTATCATCAAATTTTGAAAGTGTGCCCACAAATTTCAAAAATGTATTTGTTAATTAATAGGTCTTTACATATGATATTGCCGTTTTTGATGAAATAAGTTAACGAACTTTTTTTCTATATATTTTTTTTATTATTCAAAGTGATTACCCATGGAATCAATGCATTTTATATTTATTTTATATTTATTATATTTATATTTATTATATTTATTTATTGGCATATGGCGCGCTGCGTGTCCAATACAATAACGCGTTCAGGATGTTGTTCGGTCTTCCGCGCTTCTGTAGCGCGTCGTCCATGTTCGCCGAGGCGCGTACTAATTGCTTCTACGCGATTATTAGAAAGCGGTGCGCCTCTCTGTGGCAGCGAGTGCGTGGTACATCGAACACCGTCCTGAATGCGTTGGCCGACCGATGGGACTCCCCATTGATTTATCGCTGGATACAGCTTCATGCACCCGCTACTAATTACTATTTCTAGCACGGGAGTCTCACCGGAAGCCAAAAATTTTAACTTTATTTAATTTATATTATGCAATTTTACTAACCCTCTTTTTGTTTCTTGTTTTTGTTTTATTTTGTTACTAACATATAATTTAATTTCATTTAGTTTGATTTGATTGATTTGATTTAGTTTAATTTGATTTAATTTAATTTATTTTAATTACTTTCTCGACGAGTTTTTAGCTGATTTTAGTTCGTAAGCAGAACTTTTAGAGATTAAAGGAAATAGGAAAAAAAGACAAATTTTTAAAATCATCTGCTTTTACTAATATAAAAAAAAAATACACGTATTAACAATACACCCAAGATGCTTGGACAACAATGTGCGGCTAACAAATACTCAATAATGGTAATGTTTAGGAGCGACGTGATGCACGTTGTATTTGACATCAGCGTGGAATCTGTAAGAGAATAAGATAGACATTAAATATGCGGTTTAGTAGATTATTGAAATATAATTACACTTTTATGTTTTTGTGTAGAATAGTCTAATATTTTATGCCTTTCTTGGTAGGTAAAACAAAGTCGAATTAGATCATATGATTTCGAAAGAAGCGAACTTAAACAAATTCTAGTGTTGTTTGTTAAGTAATTAAAGATATACACTATATCTTAAAAAAAACTAATTAATAGTTATGTACCCGGTGTGTTTGTCGCCATGGTAGTGCACTTGTCTTTCGTTGCCGTCGGACTGGTGGAGAGCGTAGTAGCCCTTTACGACATCGCCGTCGCGACTCTCGTGCTGAGACTTGATGTCGCCGGTGTGATGGTCTTCTACTTTGTAGTCGAACTGATATTTGGGGTGGGCCTGCAATTTATATGATTGTTTATAAGCTGTGGCTCACATTTTGGGACTATATCAAAAACAATTATGATGTAAATTATATATTATATCCCTTTACTGGTTATTTATGATTAATCAAATGATAATAGTTAAGGATGAGATGATCGTTACAGCTTTACTTGGAGTTGGTAGTAGATATTATTTCACAATGATGTTGTATGGGGCGATATTTAAAATGAAATGCCATTTCAATATAACCTGCTACGCTGCTTTTTTAATTTTACACTAATGTTTCTAACATTATTAACATTTAAAGTAATCACTTACGTAGTAGTCATGGTCATGACCGTATCCATGTCCATAGCCATAATCGTGGCGAGAGATGTGTTGAGATGAGTACGCGGGACCATGATGGTAGTCATACGCCGCTACAGCGGCGACAAGGGCGGCCAAGCAAAGTACCTGTAGAAGAAGTTTTAAAAACTAGATAGCGTTTTTATTATTATTTCATGGAACTATTAAAACATAATCATACGAGTAAGTGTATGCGATTATATTTAAGAATAAACTCGTATTTAAAAATCACTCTGTGTAATCACATTTATATCACTTTTCACTATTATTCTAGAATCAAGTACCTTGGAGTACATTTTGGATTGATTATTTTTTCTTGAGGGTACAAAATCAAGCAGTGAACTGATACATTTTAGTTTTGAATCAAGTCTTTTATACATATTAGTAGGGTATCTATCCAAGGTAATAACGATTGCATTGTTGCTCGTAGTAAAAATATTTATCGCATACTCGGTACACTTTGCAATAATTTCGTAAAAGCTACAAACATTCACTATTATAATAATATAGTTGATAGATTCGACGCATTTATAAAATTAATTGTGGATGACATCTTTACCCCAAGAAGGTTGAGACTGTAATTGTGATAGATCTATGTACTACAAAAAGTTGACGTCATAAGAAATCGGATTAGTTTGGGTGAAACTGTGAACCATTGGGTTTAAAGTTTTAAAATAGTTTTCCAAATATTTTAAGTGACGAGGCTCTTTAATATTGTTGCCCTAATGTGATGGTGATTATTATCAATGTTTGTTTCAAACAAATCACACGTCATTCACACGAATTTCATTATTAAATAATAAAAACATTTGTGATTGTTAATAGAAATTGCAGCAATGTTTTTATATATTTAAGGAAATAAAATATAAATGTAATGATTTCACATAAGGTACAATATAATAATGAAATGTTGTTTTTATAAAACTCTTCATAAAATGAAGTAGATTTTTGAAATTACTTCGCTATGCTTCCCTATCGCCGCTTTGCGAATATTTAAGTCTCAGAATCTCTTTCTTACAATACTAAAACTAGTAAGAAACTAAACTAAACTAGTATTTTTCGTAACAATTGAAATATCATTTAATAAAATTGTTTATATCGTTTTATTTTAATAGTTATTTTTTTCGTAATAAGTGGCATAATTTATTGTTGATAGTTATGCTTATGACTAAAACGTTAATGCGATAAGTGTTTATTTTTGTTTATGCGAATATGCTAGTTTCAGAATCTCTTCTAAAACACACTAATGATTGTGTTAAAAGGCATTGATACATAAACGAGACGTTTGTTAAACATAATTATGCTAATATAGAAAATCGGGGGGCACGGCAGTGCCCCCGCCAAGTCGAGCGCGAAGCAAACACTGCCGTACCATCCTTTACCCGAACCATTTCGCCGCATTTTCAGGCCCCTATTTGAGAACCTCTGGATAAGACCAGAACGCTGAAATTTTCGTCATCGAGTAAGCTATAATCACATACTTAAAATCCAAAATTTCAAGTCTGTAGGTCATTTAGTTCAGAAGTTAAGCGAAAGCAAAGTTTCGCATTTACGACACTCACTCACTCATGATCATCAAAATAGAACTAGTACTTCCCATAAACTCAGAGAGCTAAAATTTGGTACAGAGTTAGGGTTTAATGGCTACATAAAGGGAAAACTATAAAAACTAGGATAATCGAAGATCTGGAGTACCTGGTGACCCTGATTAAAAAACACAAGAGCCCAATCAAACTATTAGAAGAGATCGATATACCACCTTTACATAAAATATAATGCGAAAAACAGGGTGTAAGGGGTTGAAAGGTGGGAATGAAAATTCGTATGGAAATATATGTATATAATGTTCGTGTTTCGTAACTGTCAAACATTTAATGTTCATCTCGTCGATATGGTAAACTCTACCCTTAAATTAAAGAACGTATTTAAATAAAGGTTTCGAATCGACAACATATATCCACAATATACGGATATTGGCGTATTTTAGATTTTAAAAATTAATAATAATGTCAGTAATGAAAACGGATTGACATTATACATATTGGTTGTCAAATATTTATTTATGCGAGCGTTCAGAAATTTATTTAGTGTAAACTAAGGAAAATATATCAAGCTACTTAAATATACAACAAATAATAAATGTAAAAAAGAAATAAAATACAAAAAAAAATAAGTTCAATTGATTGGTCTCCTTGAAAAATTCCAGATTATTCTGTCAATCCAGTCAAAGTCAGTATATCATATAAATATTTTCGTCGCGGAAGTCTAAAAGATATGTGTTATATATCTAATCTATACTTATATATCTATATATAATATTATAAACCTGAAAGTTGAATTGTTTGTTTGTTTGTTTAAACGCGCTAATCTCAAGAACTATTGATTCGAATTGAAAAATTCCTCTGAGGTGGATAGCCTATTTAAAGAGAAAGGTTATGCTTTAAGAAGAAGGAAGGCTATTTTTTTCCTCAAATCACAGTGGGTGAAACCGCGAGGCCTAGCTAGTTGGTACATAAAAAAATCGACTATCATTGCAAAAATCAGATCACATCTTCTAATTTAATCTAGCCTATAGCGTCCCACAGCTGGGCGAATGCCTCCACTTCTGCTTTTAATACGCATATAAATAAAATTATAGGAAAACTCTGGATAACACTAGACTGGCTTTTATACTTATACTTACAAGTTTACAAGAAAAATAGGCGAACGATTAACTTAATTCTACTCGAATATTACACAAATTACACTGAAATATTAATTTCGCTCAAAATTTGCTCAAAATATAATGCATTGGACTAAGAGTGGTGGTGATACCAACACGTCAAGTACAAGAATCAGAACCGGAAGAAAGGAAAAGAAAGATTTGTATTGTAATAATAAAAAACTAAGAAATTCTAAAAAATAAATCAATATGCCTGAATATGCCCACGTTTCTACTTTCTACAAAAAGCAGTGAAATCCCACCAAAAACATTCTGTAAAAAAACTAGCCAAGTCTCGATGGAGCTGCTTGTTTATCTCTAAAAAGTAATGAAATCTAGACAAAGTCGTACCAAGTCTAAGGTTCATTACTGCGAATTTTTTATTATTATAGTTAATGTTGTGTGACTTGGCCGTTGAAGGGTACACAAGGGTACAAAACCAGGTGCTACATGACACCATTGCACCAATCTGTCGCCAGAACCACTACCCATTGACGATGGAAAATTGCCACTTGGAAAACGTTGATTGAATAACCAGTCAATTGTAGGCTTGATAAAGCTGCGTATTTCAATAATATTTTTGTATAGGCAAGCCTGAAACAAACTATATAAAAAATTATTTCCAGTACCAGCGGACTTATAATCATTGATAGAAGTCCGTCTGTACGTCTATTTTATGTTAGATCGGTGGTCGATTTGACGCTCCAAAAATAAGAGAACAGAAGTCAGCATTGTCAATGCTGAATGCATGTGTTATCAACAACCGCCTAAAATGAGACACTAGTGTCCAATTACCAATACCAGTATGGGATATTATTCTTAGTTTTGTACCCTTGTGTACCCTTCAACGGCCAAGTCACACAACATTAACTATAATAATAAAAAAATCGCAGTAATGAACCTTAGACTTGGTACGACTTTGTCTAGATTTCATTACTTTTTAGAGATAAACAAGCAGCTCCATCGAGACTTGGCTAGTTTTTTTACAGAATGTTTTTGGTGGGATAAAATATTACTTTTTTTCTTAGTCCTAAAAACGTCGATAAAGTGAAATATTAATACTTATTGCCGCATACAACTAAAGAACCGTAAATGTATAGAAACGATTTTTTTTTTCTCAGAATGTTTTGTCATTGTAAATAATAGCCGTGCTTTAGCGCTCATTTTACGGATTATGCAGAGGTACCTTGCCATAATAGCTTGTAAGTATAAGGTAAAATTAAAAAAGGCCAGGATTAAATATCCTTTTTAACCGAATTGCAAAAAAGTAGAAGGTCCTAAATTCGTATGTATCTTTTTTTAATGTATGTTAGTCTTTAGCCTCAGAACTTTTGACTCGGTGAAACGATTTCGATATTTTTTTTATAATCGAATGGTGTTACGTGTCACATGGTCCTATTTAAATTTAATTGAGATCTGAGAAGTACTTTTCGTGTTATATTTAATAATGCGTATTTACTTGACTATTTTTTCGTCAACTTACGTTGTATTAATCCGCATAACTTTTCACTGGGTATATCGATTTTGATGATTCTTACTTTAGTCAAAAGCTAATGCTTGTCATGTAGTTTTATTTTAATTTGATTGAGATCTGATAAATACTTTTTGAGTTATCTTTGATAACTCGTATTTACTTGACCGTTTTTTGTATTATACCTCATAACTTTTTACTGGGTGCACCGATTTTGATGTTTCTTGTATAAATCAAAAGCTAATACTTGTCATGTGGTCCCATTTTAATATGATCGAGATATAATGAGTACTTTTTGAGTAATCTTTGATGACCGTATTTATCAGACGGTGCCTACTTTGTCGCTACGCCGCGCGCCGTCTATCTGAATTCAGTCAAACTACTTCAGTGAATATCAATCAAAGGATGTTACGTGGACACATCTACTATTTAATGTAGTGATCTGTATTATCCACTAAGGTAGCAGTTTATTCTTTATAAATAATTTTAGTGTTTCTTATTTTAATCGAAAGCGGATGCTTGTCTTGCAGTCCAATTTAAATTTGATCGAGATCTGATGACTACTTTTTGAGTAATCTTTGATAGTGCGTATTTACTTGAACTTAACTAGTTTTTCGTCTTCTTACGTTGTATTACTTGTCGATGTAATCGAAGTCGGTTTTTTTTTCGTTTGAGAGCAAACACAATTATCAGTTTAACTTCTCTAGTAAATAATATACTGATAATAATTAAATATTGTATACATAATGAAAACTATCGCTTTTTTACGGACAACTTTTCATAACACTGGGTGTCTTGGTTTTGATGATCATTTTGGAAAGATATTTGTAATTTTACAAGTATTACTTTCTCTCCTGGTTTGTCTTTTAAAAGACGTATTATAATGGAGGAATTCCTCCATTATAATACGTAAAGCTATTGGTTCCGGTTGTTATCAAATACTCTCGATAGCGATTATCACTGACATAAAGTAAATTTTATTTGTGAAACTACAGATGAAATAAGGTTAGTGTTTTCACATTAAAATTTCTGTTTATCTGTCTGTGGAATCGTAGCATGAGCTACGAAAATTGTCTCATTATCAGTTAATTCGTTTATGAAAAAGGATCAACCGATTATGAGGATTTTTTTTTCGTTTGAAAGATGACGTAATTAAGATGATTATTTGGTACAATTTATAAAGATCTACTGAGGTGGTTTAAGAATATCAACGCTCTCATTTTGTTAGCTGTGGTAGGTTTATTTACTCTACTTGTAGAATCCTTCTTGAAATTTTGTAGTTATTATATTATGTTATACCTATTTACATTATTTTCAAATACATTTAATCACATGTTACGATATACAAACAAGGTAATTTGTAACATAACATTTGATGTACCTATCTATGCAAGTACCATTGCGCTACTCTACTGTGATAATAAAGTTCGAAGGTAGGAGATGAAGCCCTAACTTTCCTAACTAAACCAAACAATATAGACTCATTTGATTCGTCTTAACTAGATCTGATTATTTCTCCTAATAAGGAAGAGGATGGAATTTGAAGGTGGCTGATAAAATCTGGATTGTCCAATATTTTTATAGGATTTTTTTGTGTCGAGGGCTTCTTTAAGTTTTTATTACTATTTATTGTCTTTAGTTTATATTTGTTTTCTTACACATCTATACTATACTATCTACTGATTGTTGTTATAATTAATTTGCTCACTTGAGACTGGTGGTTATTTATTTTTAAGGTATCTATGAAAGCTACCTTAATGTGCAAAGGAAATAGACTAACGTGTATTGGAGCATGATTATGTATATTTTTCCGAAGTATTTATCGTACTTTACGCATTTTTGTCACTACTATTTCATTTTATATTATTTTAAACTAAATAAAAGTTATCATCATAATTTCATAACTCTTGACGTAAACTTATTTCACAGTCATCGCGAAGAAAACATAAATAACAGTAAATTTAGTAAAAGTACAGATTTTTAACACTAGAATACAAACCAGATAATCTAAACATTATAAATTAACCTGTAGATGGGTGGTGAGGCTTGACTTTTTTAATAACTTTTATATAAAAATTAGATAATTTAAGGAGACAGATTCGATGTATCAGCTATTTACATGCGTATGACTATGTTACTAGAATTTTTTACTAGAATTTTTATGACGACGCGTTGGTGCAGCGGTCACAGCACTAGTTGTTGCGCGAATGATAGCGGGTTCGATTCCCGCATATGAGAAATTTTTTTATAGGCTTGTGTATATATAAATGTTGTCTGGGCGTTTGTGTTTGTGTATCGTGAGTGTTTCCGGACCCCCGACCTAGGATAAAATCCTACTGGGGGACGTTGAATGTCAAGCGTTGATTAAACTATTTTGATTATTATTATAATATAATTATATTATGATTATTATATTTGATTATATTTCAGAGACAGCAATTACGTTCTTTTGTTGTGTTTTAATTTTAAGTAAAATTAAATTTACATTTCTTTTTTCTTTTAAAATTTTTAAATTCATTTAAATTTTTTTAGTGATATTGATTTAAATGAAATTCGAATAATATAAAATTACGTTAATACGCATACCTACGTAAAAATGAATATTCAAACATACATTTATTCATTTGTTAGAAATACAAAATGACTCTATTTTAATTGGTTGAGTCATAAGTTCGATTTAGTATGTAAATAAAACTTTTAAAGGAGGACATACAAAAGTGAAAATACAATAATTCTTAAATAATTTGCTTTTACTCATAAAAAAACATATAAAATATTAATTAACAATATACCCAAGATGCTTGGACAACAAGTGTTCATATTTGAATAACAAATACTCAATGATGGTAGTGTTTAGGAGGAGCGACGTGATGCACGTTGTATTTGACATCAGCGTGGAATCTAAAAGAGAATAAAAAGTCGAATAAGTGGTTTAGGACTTATAGGGTAATATAACTATACATAAATGAGTAACATAATCTGTCTATATACACAAAACTGAATTGCTAAATATGTTGCTAAGCTCTAAGCTCGAGAATGGCTGGATCATTGTAAATGTTTTTTTTTTTTTTTAAATTAATTTCTTAATTTTCAGAAATGTCTTATGTAATAAAATATTAAGAAAAATTCACAGAAAATTGTATGATTTCAGTGTTAGGCTTACCGCTTTTAAAAAACGCAAAAAAGAATTATGTTTATTGGGTTAGCGTGCATTCCAATAATTAATAAATATATTATTATTTACCCGGTGTGCTTGTCGCCATGGTAGTGCACTTGTCTTTCGTTGCCATCGGGCTGGTGGAGAGCGTAGTAGCCCTTTACGACATCACCGTCGCGGCTCTCATGCTGAGACTTGATGTCACCAGTGTGATGGTCTTCTACTTTGTAAGCAAAGTCGTATTTGGGGTAGGCCTTTAAATAAAATAAAATTAGACTAACAATATACTTTTAAAACAGGCTGTAAATTGTGTTAGGAATTTTATGAAACGATAATATACCTAATAATATAAAAGTGCCTTTTGAAAAAGTATTACAATGTTACATTAAATGATAATGTATAAAATATAGTGATTGTTATAAAATAAATATAGAAACTATATTTTAGGTTTATGTTCCCTATAATAATAATATTTATAGTGATGGTGCTTACGAGTATAATAAATTTATTACGCAGTTATTGGTGGTTATTTTTGGTTAGTAGTAATGGAATTTTTAAAATCCTTAGTTTCGCCTAGTATTCTGTTAGTAATAGATTTTTTAAACACACAAACAACACAAAGTTTACGTTTAAGTTCATTTCGTTTGCAAGCAAACAGATCTATTATTTTTGTAATAGTAACTTTAATTATACCTATATTATCATCATTTAATAGAAGTACTTACATAGTAGTCAACGGCATGGCCGTGTCCATGTCCATCGTGGCCATGATCATAACTGTCATGGCCATGCCCGACATGTACTATTTCAGGCTTTCCATCGTGGCGAGAGATGTGTTGAGATGAGTACGCGGAACCATGATGGTAGTCATACGCGACTACAGCGGCGACAAGGGCGGCCAAGCAAAGCACCTGTCGAAAATTTAAAAAATTAGACTGGCTGTATGTTTGCACTTTTCACGGTGATTAGCATGTCATTGTAAGCATATGCGACGATATTTAAGCATAAACTTAAATTAAAAAATCACTTTTTTTGCACACTTTTTCACATTTCACTAAGTTATTTAAGGATTCTTTACCTTGGAGTACATTTTGGTTTGATTAATTATTATTTTCCGTTGAGGGTACAAAGTCAAACTGTTGACTGATACGTTTCAGTTGTGAATCAAGTCTTTTATATCTATAACAAGGGTATCTTACCAAGGTAATAATGATTTCACTAATGCTAGTAGTTAAAATATGCACCGCATACTTGGTACAGTTTGTAATCATTTCGTAAAAGCTACAAACACTATCATATCGTTGTACGTTGTAAATGAACTTTAAATTATGCAATTTATTGCATAGATAATAATTTCATTGACAATGGTGTAATGATATTACAAAGTCAACAATTAAACCCTTTGCATAAAAAGATAATTGTTTCGTAAGCTCTAAATGAAAACTCAATTCCATTTTATCTAATCATTACATGAACAAAGTACTAATGAAAAACAACAGTAAAACTACATTTTAAAAGTCGAAATTATTATTTAAAAAAAAATATATACCTACTATATACGAAGAAACTTGTTATCACATCCCATGTCAAAACTGAGAAGATTGTTGATAATAGAATGATGTAAAATGCATATACCTACAACATTAATATAATAATTAAGAAAGTGTGTTTTAACCGAATTGAAAAAGGAAATAATTCTCAATCAGACTGTTTTTTTAAACGTGTGATAATACCTCATAACTTTTTAGTGGTTGTTGCGATTTTGATTATTCTTTTTCAAATCGTAAGCTGGTGGATGCGGTGCTTGTCATGTGGTCACATTTAATTTTAATATCTGACTAGTTACTTTTGAGTTTTACGTAGTATTTATTACTGGAGATATAGTTGAAGTCAGTTTTTTTATCGATTGAGTGTAAATACAAATATCTTTTACTAAGTAAATGAATACATGATTGTATTAATATGTTTAAATAAATATACCAAATGTTTGTGTTTGAAAAACTTATGATTGCATTACGCATTAGACTATTTATTTCAATATTTACATTTATTTATAAAACACTAGCTGACCCGGCGAACTTCGTACCGCCTAACAGTCGATTCAAATTTTTTTATTAATTTTTTTAATACTTATCCTTCCCGGAACCCCTCCTCTAACACTTAAACTTTATGGTATGGTATTAAAGTTCAAATTGACTTTTAAGTATTATTACGAATCTTTTGTATGGGAATATAGAAAAGTGTTGTTTTTAGACTTTTTCAGGGAATTTTTTAAATTTTTATCTCCGTAACAACCATCCTCGTACTTCAAGGAATATTACAAAAAAAGAATTAGCGAAATCAGTTCAGCTGCTCTCGAGATTTGCGCTTAGCAACACATTCAGCGATTCATTTTTATATATACATATAGAGATAACCTTTGATTACTTAATAGAATTTTTATATTTTTGTTGTAAATAAAAATAAAAATAAATTAATCAATTTAAATATTTTCCTCCAAACCGTGATAATTTTGTCACGAAAACAGTGAAATGTGCTATATAAAAACATTAAATATATACATTTGTATCCGATTAACATGGCTGAACTAAGTATGTGAACACCTAATGAGTGATGATTATTACTAAAGCGATATTCACTAACAGCAGTAACTCCTAGTTTCAAGTTCAGTTTAAACTATGTTAAAGATGTTGAACAATTATGCAAATGCTATATTATGTGTATATTCATAAGCAGTTTACTGCTTATACGTTCTCATTCTTCGCCACTGTCTTGTAAACGAATGTTCTTAACTTCAAGATACTTATAACACTAATATTCTGTCAGGCATGATATTTTCGCGTTTTCACGTTGTTCAATAGCAATTATATAAAAAAATTTATGAATATTTTATGTTTTTGTATCGTTTTATGAATTTTAAATTAGGCATACAAGGAAGCGATTTTAAATTAAATGTAACTAACACATTAAATAAAAAAGAATATTGCGAAAATAACAACAATCATATACACTCGTATGAAATTTTGCGTATACCAAGTACTAATTTACAAAATAAAATCACTATAGCGATTACCAATAACCGTAATATTAATCAATGAAGATTATTACGTTATTAACATCTTCACACCGGATTCATAATATAATTATAATTATAAATACCTACGTGCGTTTACGTGTAGACTATTTAGAAATCGTTGATAATAAAGCCCAATCAATTTATGATCGCGGTTTATTACAGGTCATTAATTACATGTAATTATGTTATAAGTGTTATTTTTGTTCTTGTTTTTATTTTTTATGCGTGTAAAAAATATTTAAAAAAACGCTTGGGAATTTATCACTTAATTTTTGCTCAATTTCCACAATTATTAAGCCTATAAAAATCGCAGTATGTTATATTATTTATTATTAAGTCTATATTGTTTAAAATAAGATTTTGCGAGACAACAAACAATTATACAATATAAACTATTATTATGTTTTTATTCAATAATTATAATGTACGGACCTCTAAAAGTGAAATCGGAGACTTATTTTTATTGGCGCTGACAACAAATTGAGCATTGTATGCTGTCGTTTGGATGTCTTATTTTATTTTTGTCAAGTTGTGAAGCAATGTTAGGTGCCGTATTGCTACTGTACGCAAATTGACATTATATACGATTTAACATTTTAGTTATAAAATGTATATACATACATAATTATGTGTTATAAATCTATATATATATGTAAGAGATTTCCACCCATTGACTCATCACGATATCTCTGGAACCATAAGGCCTAGAGACTTGAAATTTGGTAGGAATATTCCTTTCGCCGAGTAGAGGTCAGCTAAGAACGGATTTTACGAAATTCCACCCACAAGAGGGGGTTGCGGGGGTTAATAACATATATGGCAAAACAACGTTTGCGGGGTCAGCTAGTTTAATAATATAATTATATTTCCAACTCGATTGTTGATGATTATCTTTATTACATTAATTGTTTTTATTTTGGTGTATTTTTTATTTACGTATTTATTATCTTGAAGTCGAGAAGAACACAACGCATAAAAATAATCGTGGGTCATTGCAAAGCGAAATTGAGTTCATGATTCGAACTCACAAAAACAATACGCAGCCATGACTTGGGTTAAGGGCACTACGATGCAATGGTGTACCTCCAAATATTATCTAGCAATTGATAGCGATTTGCTGACTTATTTATTGTTGTATGCTTTTGTGCTGAATGAAATATTTAAAAATTACGTAATTAAATTCAGTGTTTTAATAACAGTTAAGTTTTCTAGTCCTTTATTTATATATTACCAAAGTAGAAAATAAAGAAAAGAAAAATTAAAGTAGCACAAGTGAATAAAGGTCAGTGAACTAATAAGTAATATAATTGTAATAACAAACAGTCAAGACCTGGTAGCTTTTTAAATCTAAAATATTTTTTACTCTCTTGAAATACATATTATTTGTTATAATAACTAATAAAAAATGTCCCGACCAATCGCCTTCGTGTCTTCTCCTTTAGTAAAAAAGAGAACTTTATCTCGTGTTAACAAATAAAATCTACGTAGGTATATAATTATATTCTACTAGGGCATTATATACCTTGTATTGAAATGAAAGTAAAAGCATTAATATAAAATAAACTATTGCTTTAATAGTAAGTAATTAAGTGCACTATGTGTACAAACAAAATTTTATTACATTTTTTTAAAGTAAATAATTATAATTTTATTCACGATAAAATAAAAAATACTAATAGACAATTGTTCAGTGAAACATGACCACTTGGAATGGTAAAAATCTATACTAATATATAAAGCTGAAGAGTTTGATTGTTTGTTTGTTTGTTTGAACGTGGTAATCTCTGGAACTATTGGGCCGATTTGAAAAGTTCTTTCAGTGTTAGATAGCCCATTTATCGAGGAAGGCTATAGGCTATGTATCATCACGCTAAGACCAATAGGAGCAGAGTCCACGCCGACGAAGTCGCGCGCAGAAGCTAGTTATACAGGGTGATTGGTTATAGGTGTAAAAGCTCTGGAGGGGTTAAAGTATAGCTCATTTCCTATCTTTCTATGTATGGAATACCCCATCCAAAAACAATGGTTCTGGAGTTATTAATTTTTTTAATATTTTTCAAAAAATTCCCGATTTTCTAGGAAAAAATTCGATTATTTTATTTCTTACTTATTTCTACACAAATTTTAATGTGATAATTATTGTTTAATCATTGTTTTATTGAATCAAATTAATAATCATCACTTAGAGGCTAAAACTTTTAAATTAGGGTCTTTGAAAGTCGTGACAGTAAAAAAAAAGGCGTCATACTTTCATTTTTATTTAATCGTAGAATAAAATATTATTAATAAAAAATACGTACAAAACACATAAATAAGTACCTGAATTCAATATCTATCCAACGAGGTATAATAAAGTACATAAAGTTTATAAAATTTAGAAAAATACACTTTTTAATAAAACCAAGTAGCATGAAATGTCAAACTGTAGAGACTCATAAAAGTGGACGCCGCGCCGGCCCTTTTGTTTTTATGGTAACACGTGCGAGTCTATTGTTGTCGTTCGAGATGTTTTAGATATTGTAAAACATGTGCAATTTCATTTTTAGTTAATGAGTCAATACATGAATACAACAGTTAAAGTTTAACTACTTTCGTGGGCGGACGGACATTATCGTTGTCTTCTTATTTCTGAATAGTTTTTCTTTTCCTTACCAAATACATTTAATTTCAATGGCGAATTACAGTAATGAAGAATACGCTGACATTTTCTATTGTTATGGACTTAGTGATGGAAATTCTTTACAAGCACGAAGAGAATATCAGCTACGTTTTCGAAATCGTCACCTACCAAGTCATAGAGTATTTGCTGCGGCGTATCAACGCGTCAGGGAAACTGGCAGCGTTCAACAGAGGCGACATGAAGCAGGTAGGCCACGCATCTACGACACTCAAGATGAACAAGGAATCATAGAGCATGTTGTTAGAGACCCGACTACGTCAACCAGGGTCGTGGCAAGATTACTGGGTTTATCACAATGGAAGGTATGGTTTACTATGCATACGGCAAGGCTCTATCCCTACCATTATGCACCGGTCCAGGCCCTAGAAGAAGGAGACCCTGTAAGGAGGTTAGACTTCTGCCGTTTTATGCTGCATGCAGACTTAGAAAATAATAATTTTCTCACCAAAATATTGTGGACTGATGAATCGAAGTTTGACAGAAACGGCATAGCAAATTTTCATAATAGTCATTATTGGGCTCTGCGAGGTGAAAATCCCCACGTGATTAGAGAAGGAACTCATCAGCGAAGATTCTCCGTAAACGTATGGATGGGCATCATTCACACTTATTTGATAGGCCCAGTCTTCTTGCCGAACAATTTAAATGGGGAGACGTAAGAAGATTTTCTTCAAAATGATTTTTTTAATTATCATTTTAAGTGGCCGACAGTTTGAGCAAAATTTAAATTAATTGTTACTTTAAACTCTGAACTCAATAATATCTCGAACGACAACAATAGACTCGCACGTGTTACCATAAAAACAAAAGGGCCGGCGCGGCGTCCACTTTTATGAGTCTCTACAGTTTGACATTTCATGCTACTTGGTTTTATTAAAAAGTGTATTTTTCTAAATTTTATAAACTTTATGTACTTTATTATACCTCGTTGGATAGATATTGAATTCAGGTACTTATTTATGTGTTTTGTACGTATTTTTTATTAATAATATTTTATTCTACGATTAAATAAAAATGAAAGTATGACGCCTTTTTTTTACTGTCACGACTTTCAAAGACCCTAATTTAAAAGTTTTAGCCTCTAAGTGATGATTATTAATTTGATTCAATAAAACAATGATTAAACAATAATTATCACATTAAAATTTGTGTAGAAATAAGTAAGAAATAAAATAATCGAATTTTTTCCTAGAAAATCGGGAATTTTTTGAAAAATATTAAAAAAATTAATAACTCCAGAACTATTGTTTTTGGATGGGGTATTCCATACATAGAAAGATAGGAAACGAGCTATACTTTAACCCCTCCAGAGCTTTTACACCTATAACCAATCACCCTGTATATAAACTTTTTGTCAATACATTGGTAAACACTATTATGTGCATCAGTTTATCGAAGTCCGCTGCTGGACATAGGCCCTCCCAAGTGGATGTCAAATATCCTTTAATGTCATCCCCGCTAGCGATCTTATTATATAATACTAGCTGACCCGGCGTACTTCGTACCGCCTAACATTCGGTTCTTTAATTTTTATTTTTATTTTAATACTTATCCTTCCCTCCACTAACACTCAAACTTTATGGTATGGTACTAAAGTTCAAATTGACTTTTAGTATTATTACGAATCTTTTGTATGGGAATATAGATAATTGTTGTTTTATACTTTTTCAGGGATTTTTTTTAATTTTTCTCTCCGTAACAACCATCCTCATACTTCACGGAATATTATAAAAAAAGAATTAGCGAAATCGGTTCTGCCGCTCTCGAGATTTGCGCTTAGCAACACATATTTTAGCGATTGATTTTTATATATATAGAGATATACGTGAAGCAAAAACTTTGTACTCCTTTTTACGAAAATAGCGCGGACGGAGGAGTATGAAATTTTGCACACTTGTAATAGTTTATATAGAGAAGGAGTGCAGAATGCTAATATTTTTGTTATTATGCATAAATAATCTTCTTCTTAGTCTTTAATCTTAATTTATTTTCTGCTTCATTTTGTTCGAAATATCTGCTTGTTTTTAAATTGTGTATTGCTATGAGTACACAATGTAAATGTAACGTAATTCATACGATCCCAAACAATGAACTTGTTATTTACTATGGGTTTCTCGCGGATTTACTTGTGTTAACATTTATACCTAATATTCCACTATCTGTCTCATAACTTTTGTAAGATGTGATTCAGCCTGTAACATTCCACTGCTGGGCATAGGCCTCTTTCTCCATATAGGAGAAGAGTCGGAGCTTAATACGCTGCTCCACTGCGGTTTGGCGGATACGTTCCCTACTATGAGTAACGATTACTATCATAACTATGTAGATGATAACAAGCGGGACCAAGAGCTTACATTCTCTACGAGGAACGGTAGGGAGATCCACAAGGATACCTAGACCGGAAAGAAATATCTGCACAAACTGCACCAGAGCGAAATTAGAGTTTATTAGGTACATCGTTTCATTTAAATTTGATCGAGATCTGACTAGAACTTTTTAATTATCTCTTATAAAGACTACTTTTTCGTCTACCTATGGTCTGTTACTGGTGGATGTAATGGAAGTAATTTTTTTTTCATTTGCGATAAGACACAATTATTGTACGCCAATATACTATACGCCTATGCTGTAAATACTTAATAGTGACAAAAATATTCATAATATAGATTTCAGAATAGACCAAATTTATTAATAACAAATAACAAATAAATGTTCCTTGTTTATTTATTTTTTTATATAAAAAATATGAAGCTTTTTTGTAATATTAAAAATATTGCCTAATTTAATTTAATACAGCAGTTAAAGTTAGCAACTATTTCATTTTTTTATAACAAATAATCGTGTTAATATTATAGTTAAGTAAATCGTGTGTTGCTCGAGTTATACTCGAACAAATTATCAGTTCATTACAAATTATTCATTCCGTTTCTAATACATTAAGTTGAGACTTGAGATACGAACAAAACCAAATCTCCGTTAAATCTGAATACTAATATTGACTTTGTATGTTGTTGCAGTTTTAGAAACCTCAAATTGTCAGGGTGTTTTATTGCGTTTATTTAAATTAGACTTGAAATAAATAGATCGCTCTCATACTCGAAGTATAGAACATTTAAATTTTTTACATGTACCTATACACGCGATCTTAAATAGGATTAAATTAACATAATAATTACAATTACATACATAGATTTAAGAATATTGTACCTATTTTATTCAAAAACGAGGCAAGAATATAAATCATAAAATATACGAGTACTTTATTGTTATTTATAAAATAATAAACCCTGTAATTTTAGAAAATTATTTAATGATAGATCTACTCATTTAACAACATAAAAAATAATTTTAGTGTATCCTTTTCCTGTTCGTATATTATAAAATAGTACATAAAAAGATAATTAAATGTCTACTTGTACATGTGCAACAAAAATTCGAATTAAATTTATTACACAATAAGTAATTAATTGAAACAAAAGATTGGTCGTAATAAAAACTTTCGCTCAATTGACGGCTACTTATAAATTCTTTCACCTTACTATATAAACAGGATATTAATTAATATAGTACACATAGACAATCACAATATTCAATTTTTTAAAGGGGTGGAATCAATTCATCATTCATCTCATATCGACGAAATTTGTCCACAGTTGAATAATTGCCGACGACATAGAATGTCAATTGTTTTACAATTTCATTGTGATTGTATTGGGTTTTACACGGGTAACCACGGGTATTGCTAACAAAGCAGAAATGTAACAAATTTCAAAAATTTATTAATTTTCAGTGTTCTGAGCTAGACAGCCAACCTTCACATTGGTTACGTAAATTACGTCACAATAAGAGTGCGCGTGCTGTGGGTTACAAATTTGACGCCCCAAGCAGTAACAGATCGATTCAATTCTTTCTCGTAACGTCTCCGGTATATATTAAGGTTTAATTCAATGCTAATTCATCAGTTTCACTGCGGAAGGCTAAGAAGAAAGATCAAAATGTTAACTAAAGTGTGTTTGAGTATTTTAACAGTTTGCGATTTTAAAGTACACATTAAGAAACGGTTTCTAATATATTTTTTTATTTTTTAGATTTTGGTTTTTACTATCGCAGTTTCGGCCTGCTACGGTGATGAGCATTATTACAAGTACAGACCAGTTCAAAAAGAGCACCATAAAGTATATAAATATCCCTCGGTGCACAATATTCTCGGACTTGTCAACCAGGAACCAGCTCCTATTTACGAGGATGAGCAAAGTGAACCGATCCATGTTCCTGGTTCTGCAGCAAACCAACATCAATCAGCGATTTCGTCACAGACTATTGTTCACTACCAACCGCAAGCTTATGAGGAATCTCAGTCTCAAGAATCTTACGGAGAACAAAACGAACAACCTATTGGTCATAAACAATATCATCAAGCAAATGAGGAAGTGAAACTTCAACAGGGTGGTCATGCTCAAAACAATATTCAATCATTACATTATCCTAGCGTAGCCCATGAGGCCCAATCCGCACCAGCTAATGTAGAAGCCCATCACTATATTCGCGTACCTGCTCATCGTTACCAATACGCTCAAGAAGCCCAACACCATGCACCTGTTCACCACCAAGTTGAGGCTCATCATCAAATTGAGTCCCATTCGCACGAGGAGCCTATTGACTATTATGTAAGTTATTCTAATTTAAGTATCTGTCTCGTTCACGGATGTCCGGAACCTACGTAAAAGTAACTTTCTATTAATGTATTCATATCACATAAGAACATTTTAAACACAAATGAGATCATACCTTAAACATCTAAAGCAAACAAAACAGTTTAATACTTTTTGTAATAATAAACCAATTATATTTCAGGCTTACCCTAAATATCAATACGAATACAAAGTTGAGGACCCGCATACGGGAGACAACAAGTTCCAACATGAAATCCGTGATGGTGACAGTGTTAAGGGAGTTTACTCTCTGCACGAGCCTGATGGTTCCGTGAGAACGGTTGAATACAGCTCGGACAAACACCACGGGTAAATAGTTTAAAATATTTTTTTTATAACTAAATTGATGTAAGCATGTTGTGAACTATATAAGGAACATTTAAAGAAATATTCTATTACATTAGTCATACTGATGATAATAATGACATAACATACAAACTTAAGCTGCTATCATACTTCTAATATTACTTTGATTTTTTCTTTAAATACAATACTACGAGTATGTATGTACGTTAGGTTCATTGTTCAAGAAATTTGCACTATCAAAATGTAATGACTTTGCTATTCATTCTAAAGATTTCCTGGAAGAGATAGCATTTAGCAGTTAGACAATGTATAGGTGCTTTTTTACTTTTACATTTTATTTTTGCTTTTTTTATTATCACGAATATAAGCAATAAAGTTTTTATATAGTAATCTTAATGAAAAACTCTTTTGTAATATTTTATCATTGTCATATCAGCCTGCTTTGTTCACGAGATATTGTTAGTACCTACATTTACGAAAGGTATTTTTAATATTCACTTACTATGCTGATAATTACTAATAATGACAAAATTGTGAACAATATTGTTGTTTTCTTTCAGATTTAATGCTGTTGTAAAACACTCAGCGCCTGGTCAACACGTGCACATTGAGAGCCATCACGAAAATTAGTTTTTTCTTTATTTATTTAAGGCTGACTGAGTCTAAATTATTATCAACGTTACTATTGTTGCTATATGTGTAAATAAATTGTTTATAACTGCTTATTTAAATATTATTTTTATTCACTCCCATTCTTTTTTAATTACACTAAAGTTAAAAAAAAAACCTTAAAGAAACCTACACATATAAATACTGTGATTTTAAAATAGCTGTTTTTGCATACAGTTATTTACTTCATACTAAAACACAAACAAACGATTTTAATATTTTTGTCTATCCGTATTTCTATTTGTGCTGGCTAATCTCTGGAATGACTGAACCGATTTCTATGGGACTTTCATTGGAAGATAGAGGAAGAAAAACCTTTTTAAATGTTTGTCTATATGTATGTACAACTGTCTCAGGAACGGCTAAAATAAGATAACGGAGGTCGCATGGCAAAACTTTTTATTCCATAGTTCACACGGGATCAGGATCACGTAAGAAAATAATGAGGATCCAGATAAAATTTCCAACGCGAACGAAGTCGCGGGCACAGCTAGTATCAAATAAAAGAATCATGTTATACAATTTTTCAATATTGACAATTTGATTTCAACAAATGGAATTTCTGACAGTTAATTTTTTAAAATCAGTGAAAGGAGTAGCAATGCGGAAGGTTACATTTAAAAGAGGTTAACGACCAAAACGATTGTATCTTGAATGAATGAAATAACTGATGCATTTTTTTGCACATGACTGTGTGTGTAAAATGTTTTTTAATACAGTTGCTCAAAAAGTGGCGTATTGCAGGGACGTATAGCGTTCGGAAAGTGGGCTATTACACACGCGTGCTTTTTTTTACCTTTCCCGCACTCGTGCGTTCTCTTTCCCAACTGTCAAAATAATGTCTATTAATAATTATGTTTGCTTGCAAACGAAAAAAAACCGACTTCAATTACATCGACAAGTAATACAACGTAATAAGACGAAAAAATAGTCAAGTAAATACGCGCTATTAAAGATTACTTAAAAAGTTGTAATCAGTTTTCGATCTAATTTAAACAAGACTACAAGATAAGTATTAGCTTTTGATTAAAGTAAGAATCATCGAAATCGGTACACCGAGTAAAAAGTTATGCGGTATAATATAACGTAGGTCGCCAAAAAAAATAGTCACGTAAATATGCATTATTAGATATAGCTCTAAAAGTACTTGTCAGATCTCAATTAAATTAAAATGGGACCACATGACACGCAACACCTTTCAATTAAAACAAAATTGATCGAAATCGGTCCACCCAGTCAAAAGTTATGAGCTCACATACATAAAAAAAAACATACGTGTCGAATTGAGAACCTCCTCCTTTTTTGGAAGTCGGTTAAAAAGAAAAACCAACTATGAAGTTTTTACTAAAAAAATTCATAGAAGTTTTTATGATTAATGCAAATACGTATATTTCTTAAAAGAAGCTACTAATTTGTTTCAATATCAGATTTAATGATTTGATTGAATAAGTTTGGTTAGGTTTCATTTCACTTAATCTCGTTACATTTCATTTTCATTTCATATCAATAAAAAACTTCTACTGAAGACTTGGCTGTATGGGAATAGTTTACCTTTGCCTACCAGAATGGGTGAAGAAAAAAAACTCTGCTTATATTCTACGGTTGGCGCCATTTTTCAGAAATTTTCTTTGCGAGTTTATTTTATTAAATTGTTTCATTTTTTCGCAACTGTATTAAAAATAGTCGTTCAGTACACGTGCGGAACCGTCATTGCAACTTGTGCTTGTGTGTTGAACTCGATGCAATGACAGCCTTTCCGTACTTGTAATGAAATATACTATAATATAACGTTCATACTTGTGTTTTTTATATAGAAATTTTGTAAACGTATTACATATACTTGATTAAAATTTTATGTGCAGAATTAAATTTGTAGTAATAATTATGTGTATTTAAATGAAAACTAAATTATGTAACTCGAACCGCTTTTAAATTTTAATTTTTATAATTAAATATTGTGTTCAGTGATTAGATCTTAGATATGGTATGTTTTATACATTTATAGACATTTTTCAAACATCTTTTACGCGTTGATAAGTCATGGAGTATGTTTGTACAGTTGTGTATCTTACAATGTTCAACCAGATATATATACCTAAGATGATTAAGTACTATTAATTGTTACTATGTGTGCTACTGTGATGCTAGAGCTGATGCACATTGCTTGTGAGTAAAGTTCAATTCCAATTTAAAATCCATATTAAAAAGTTGACAGAATAATTCTACATCTGTAGGTACCGACAGATGAAACTAAATTTAAGAAAACTAAGATTAAGCTCCGATCCTTCTCCTACATGGAGAAGAGGCCTATGCCCAACAGTGGGATATTACAGGCTGTATCGTGATCGTGATCGTGACATGACAAACATTTGTATTGGCCATACAGATGTTTGCCGTGGTCTGGGTGTTTGTGCAGTCCTTAAGGATCTGCCCACCTTGCCTCGAAGAGCACGTTAAGCCGTCGCGCGTCGGTCTCGGTTTTTATCATGTATACCTGATTTGAAGTTGGCTAAAAATATAAGCCACGGATACGTTTACTGTTTTCGCGTCGATTAAAAACCGCTTATTTAAACTCCATTATATTTTTGCTTACTTGCGTTCTGGACTATTAAATATTATATAACATTTTTATAATCTCCTTGAGAGGTTAAAAGCGAAGGTAAATTCCTTCGTTCACTTTCACTGATATAATTTACAAGTAGGTAATAAAACTAAATAAAGATTTATTGCGGAAAAAATTAATTGCATTTAGAATTAATATTTATCACCTCATATAGAATAGTATTATGTACTAAAAGAGTTTAAAGCTTTGTATTGTTGCTAGTCATCTTTCTTACTATCTTAGAAAACGACTAGCAAGAGTACAGAGCTCTTAACTTTTTCTCTTGTTCACTATAAAAAACTGTAAGCAGCTAAAAAGTTAAAATTATATTTGTAGTCATTATTATTTACGTTATTTATGTATCTTACTGATATGAAGTTAAAACTTTAAACAAAGTAGCTCCAATGTGTGAAAATATTAAATCTCGTTATTTGAAATAAAACTCTTAAAATGTATAGTAGCCAAAGTTTGTTAGACTCCGCGTATATCTTTATATGTTTAATCTATAGAAATAATAATAATTTTAATAACCAATGTGCGATAAAAAGAAAACAAAATAAAAAATAAAGGGTTCTAAATAAATTAAAAAAAAACAATTTTTCGAAATATTTTTTTAGCTTCGTGTTAAAATACGTACCAAGGTACGTATTCTTTTAGAATTTAGAGTACCTATGTTACACACTACAGTGATACGAAACCATAAAACACTGCAAAAGTTATAAAAGTTTAATGTAAGGAAGATATTATTTAATAATGTAAGTTTTAAGACAGCTGTCTTGTATATTTTTTTAAAACTTTTTAACCCCAGGAGCTCTGGTCACCTTACTTATCACAGAAACGCAACACTACTTGGAAACTGTATATTATTTAGCCGTGATCTTCTGTAAGATCGAAGTAATTCCCCAGTCGGGCTGCTACCCACTTTGAGCAGGATGTTTTCTGCTGTGCCACACCTCAGTTAGTTGTTTAATTGTTACTTTAAGTCTTTAATAAATCATAATAGGACGCCTTAATGTATTTGAAAAAATTGTTTTGAAAGGTATATTAAAATACTACGGTACTAACAAATAAAGTAAAGTAAAACTGTAATATTTCTTTCATTATTTTTAATCCGGAGACATATCCATTACAATTTAAACAAAAAACTTTTTTGTATTTTGATTTGCTTTATTACTTAACGCTAGTGGTTTGAATAAGATTTAATAAATTAATGATGATATTGGGGAATATGATGAGCTGGCTGAGCATGTTGTGAGTGATGCGAGTAATCAACTTGAGCGTTGAACCCGCTGTGCTTGTCGGCGTTGTAATGTACGGTGCGCACGGCACCGTCGGGCTGGTGCAGGCTGTAGGAGCCTGTGACGTGGTCGCCGTCACGAGCTTCGTGCTGAGACTTGATGTCACCGGTGTGGTGATCAGCCACTTGGTAGTTGAACTCGTACTTTGGATGAGCCTGTAAACATATTATGCTAGCATTACTATCGAACTGTATAATATACATATAATACATGAAAAATTTATAAAAATATGTTAAACAAACATCGCTTAAGAAGTACTCGTAACTATTTATATAACATTGTTTGTATTTATATTTTTGTTTTATTTATCTATACATATAATAAAATGGTAGAAAAGTCAAAAATGTACATTAAATATTTTTTAAAAGAATACTTGGGGTGTGATCTATAATAATCGATACCGAAGCCAAAAATATAGTTTTTAGAATTTTTGTCTGTTTGTCTGTTTGTCTGTATGTATGTCCGGGATAAACTCAAAAAGTACTGCATGGATTTACTTCAAATTTGGCACGATTATTATTAAGAAGTCGGGTCAGAACATAGGCTACATATTATTATCACGCTATCACCTACGGGGAACGAGCAGTGAACGCACGCAGACGACGCAGCTAGTTTACAATACAAAAGAAGTTTACTTATAAGTTAAATATTGAACTGTAACTGAAACATGAACAATTTCATAAATTCCGAACTGCACCAAATTCATTACTTATTCTTATCTGTGATTGTTACTGGTAAAAAAAAATGTATTGAAAAAAAATTTCGTAAAATCTTAGTACAAGTTCGGCAGGTCAGCTTGTAGAATATAGCAGTTAAATATGAAAACTATATATATGAAAAAAAAAACACTTACGTAGTAATCATGTTGATCATGAGAATCATGATGTTCACTGTGGTAGATGGGAGCGTGGTGAACGACTGGTGCTACGTGTTGAACAATGGGAGCAGCGTGGTGGATGATGGGAGCAACATGGTGAACTATGGGAGCAGCGTGATGAACTATGGGAGCAGCTTGGATGTGATGGTAGTTGTGTTGATCGTGGGAAATGTCATGTCGGATGATCGACTGAGAAGAAATGGCATGACCATGACTTTCACCATGATGTTGCGCATTAGCTGCTACCAGCGAAGCAGCGACGATGAGTACCTGTTAAAATATTTAGTTTTGTTTAAAACAAATTTAATAACTATAAAATGTACCTATAATCAGTAAGGACTTGCTGGATCTTCCTCGGGTTTAAGCTACGAGAGAATAGTTGTAGTGGGTGAAATAATAGATACAAATATAATTATATCAACGTACGATATCGTTGTTTAGAGTTTTCTTGCAGTTTGTCTTACTGATATAAAAAGAGAAACTAAAATTTTGTGTAAAAGTTAACACTTTAAAGGTAAAATAAAAATAATAAAATAAGGGTCAATTTTGTACGTTGGGTTATCTTAAAAGATTTATTTTATTACAAAGCAATCTTTAAAAAAAATTAGATAAACTCACTTTGTAAAACATTTCGAGTGTTTAGGTGTGTGATTCGTATTGGAATGATATACAATTGTAAATACTCATGCTTTTATAATCAAAACCAATCACAAAATAATTTACATGCTACGTAGGATTATGATTAAAGTGACAACATAAAACTGGTTCAGTTTTTTTCGAATTGTTCTACTTTATTATTGTGTAATTTGTTTATTTAAATATTTATGTATTTTAATTATTAGTAATGAAATAATTTAATTAGTTTTTATATTGTACTTTTGTTACGAAAACTTTGACCTTTAAATTTAAATGTGACTAATTAAATTTATAAAATGAATATATTATTATGATAATTTATTTTAGTAATTAATATTGTTGTAATTAATTTTTTTTAAATATTATTTATACTAACCACGTTACTGGGTACAAATAAATAATTTTAATTTTCTTAACACTATCATATCTACTGATAAGTTTAGTGTCATAACTAGAAAAATTTTGAAACTGCGTAGTTAATTTTTCCTCAGTGTCCGTTGTATGTTCGTATTTAACAGCATCATGACGACGCATTGGCTTAGTGATTACTGCAGTACCGGATTCACAAGCGGTAGTTGATACGATCCCCGGAGAGGATTAATTTTTGTACACATAGATATTTTTGTCATCTTGTTGGCGTTTTCTGTTTTTTTTAGAACTATTATACTATTTATGGTACATTGGCTATTAGCCATTGTTTTTTTTTTTTTTTTTTTTTTTTTACTTATATAGACTAGCGCTTGACTGCGATCTTACCTGATGGTAAGTAAAGATGCAGCCTAAGATGGTACGCGCTTGCCTAGAAAATGCCTATTCACTCTCCATTTGAAGATACCCAAGTTATATCTATTTGGAAAAACGGAAGCCGGAAGAGCATTCCAAATTTTTGCGGTGCGTATTACAAATGAGGAAGCGAAGCGCTTAGTACGAAATCGTGGGATTTCAACCACGTAACGGTGCAGATCCATGCGATGCCTTGCGGTCCGATGGTAGAAAGGTGAAGGTGGAACCAAGTTGTACAGTTCTTGAGCGCACTCTCCGAAATATATCCTGTAAAATACGGACAGACAGGCAACCTTGCGCCGGTGTTCTAGACTTTGAAGTCTAGAGTTAACTAGCGATTCGTCACCGATGAGTCTTCTGGCGCGTCGATCCACAGAATCCAAAGCAGCAAGCTGGTACTTGGCAGAGCCATCCCATAAGTGGCAGCAGTACTCCATGCATGATCTAACTTGTGCTTGGTACAAAGTAAGGAGTTGTTCCGGTGTGAAGTACAGCCTAACTTTATTGAGGATACCAAGCTTCTTACCCGCGGTTTTTGCCTTGGATTCTATGCATTGTCCGAAGTTGAGAGTGGACGAGATGTTTATGCCTAGAAGATTAATATTATCAGTGATCGGTACAGATACACCTCGGAAAGTCGGAGCTAAGAGAAATGGACTTCGTTTAGCGCTAAAAAGACACGCTTGCGTTTTAGGAGCATTAAATTTGACTAGGTTGGCGTCACCCCAATCGGATACCTCTTTCAGAGCCAAATTTGTGCGTTCGACCAGAGCCTCTCTATGCTCGAAAGTTTCCAGCACGGGGACCGGACATATATCTCTCCGCAACAGTGCAGTCATCTGCGTACCCAAAGATACCGGGCTTAAGGAGGTCGTTAATGTGAAGCAAGAAGAGGGTTGCAGAGAGAACTGATCCCTGAGGGACACCGGCATTAACCGCCATCAGGTCAGACGAGGAGCCATCTATGACCACTCGAAATGATCGCCCGCTCAGGAAATCTGATATCCAGTTACAGAGGCTGGGGGTTATTCCATAAGCTGAAAGCTTGCTTAATAAGCTCCCATGCCAGACCCGGTCAAATGCCTTCGATACATCAAGTGAGACGGCTAGCGCCTCTCCGTGCTTATCCAAGGTTTCGCCCCAGATGTGCGAGGCATACACTAAAAGATCCCCCGTGGACCTGTTACGGCGGAAGCCGTATTGCTGGTCCGACAGGAGGTCGTTCACCTCAAGATATGCTAGGAGCTTATCATTAAGTACACGCTCCAAACATTTAGACAGTTGTGAGGCCCTTTATAAGGGACCAATATTTTATGTTAATTTAATGATAAATTTCAATTCCTATTTATTCAATGTTGGTAAAGTGCAAGTTGGACTCTGATATATTAAGTTTTATACAAGCATTGTTAAAAAAATACAATTTTTTTTGCGACTGTAGTAATTACACAAAACTTATAATTAACTATTTTTCACAAAATTATTATTTATAGGTAATATTTCAATACAACACACAAAAACACATTAATACATTAATTCCTTCCTTTTCCTATATTTCAATTCTGTATGATTTTTCTACCAAAAATTATTTTAGTTTGGTTAAAAAACGATAGTTTTTAGCCACATAATAATTATCTATTTTGAAGTTTAAGGAAAGGTTTTGAAGGTTAATCTTGTAAACTATAATAATAAAACATTAAAACATTAAAAAAGTTTTAGATGTAGTCAAATAAAATTATAGGGGTCAAAAGCCGTAAATTAATTAATTAAAAAGTAAGACACAAACAAGAAACCAGTTTTATGTTGTCACGTCAAGCAAACTTCGTAACATGATCAAGAGTTCATAAGTGTATAGTACATAATTGTGAATATAAAAGCTCGAGAAATTTTTATTCGACATCATTCTAGTCCGATATACACAACTAACAAAAGCTCAAAATGTTTTTTAAAGTGAGTTTTTCAATTAAATGTCTGTGAATTAACTGTGTTAAAAATTAATTGTTTGTCATTTATACATTATCACATTAAGAATAATTTACGTTACCACTATATATTGTTTATTATTTCTATAGAGTGTCATTGCTTAGAATTAGTGTTTTTATTTATTTATTAATTAATATAATTGTAATGTAATTTGTAACAGGTACTCATAGTCGCAGCTTCGCTGGTAGCAGCTAATGCGCAGCATTACGGTCAAAGTCACGGTCACGCCATTTCCTCTCAATCGATCATCCGACATGACATCTCCCACGATAAACAAAACTACCATCACATCCAAGCTGCTCCCATAGTTCATCACGCTGCTCCCATTGTTCACCATGTTGCTCCCGTTATCCACCACGCTGCTCCCATTGTTCAACACGTAGCACCAGTTGTTCACCATGCTCCCGTCTACCACAGTGAACATCATGATTCACACGATCACCAAGATTATTACGTAAGCGAAATATTTTATTGTAATTCTTATTCGTAACATATTTAAGTAGATACTAATATCGATGCAATGTTTAACAGGCACATCCCAAATACGAGTTCAACTACCAAGTGGCTGATCACCACACCGATGACATCAAGTCTCAGCACGAAGCTCGTGACGGCGACCACGTCACAGGCTCCTACAGCCTGCACCAACCCGATGGTGCCGTGCGCACCGTACATTACAACGCTGACAAGCACAGCGGGTTCAACGCTCAAGTAGACTACTCTCATCACTCACAACACGTACAGCCAGCACATCATGTTCCTCAATACCACCATTAATTTATGTAATCTCATTTATACTATTAGCATTAAGAAATAAACGAACGAACATTACTTTAAAGTTTTATTAATAACTCTAGTTTTAATGAATCTATCTATTATGTTCACTATAGCATAAATCATTATGACAAACCGCGCCGACTTGCATGGAAATGAGTCAGTTATACTAAAAAAAAAATGCATCTTAGGAGTAACGAAGGTACCAGTTCTTTACAGTTACCTAGTTATTTATTAAGTCATAATCCAGATATGCGACAACACCATGCAGAATTGTTCAAGAAGAAGTCACTTCATAAACTTTAATACAGTAACTGTCAATTACCCGCCGCGCTTCGGTTTTACCCGCTATGATTTTAATAGTTAGGTACTTATCTGAATATAATATAGATACATGTCGTAGCATGATCATAATCTGTATAAATAAAAATAAAACGCGAGTTTGTTGCGAAGAGCATAACTCGAGAACAATAGGTCTAATTCGGATTATTCTTTATTTTTGTATTGTAGTTTTCTAATATTCTGTAGAATTTTCTTACGGAAAGTAAAATTAAGTAAACAGAAAATTTAAAAAAATCAGAAAACTTTATGATTATTTAAACTCCACGTGTTTGAGAGCTTTTAAGACAGGACATCTGTCGAGTCAGGTAGTAGGTATCTATATATTAATACGTGAAGCAAAAACTTTGTATACTCCTTTTTACGGAAATTGCGCGTACGTAGGAGTATGAAATTTCGCACAATTATAGTTTATACAGAGAAGGAGTGCGGAATGCTCATATTTTTTCAAAATTATACATAAAATATATTTTGAAGTAATTAAAAAAAGCATTACACACACTACAGCACTCACACACGCATATTATACTATTTGTTGATTGTCAAAGTCTGTAGTCAAGCTGAATTTTTTTTAAAAAGGTTCTTTATTTTCATAATTATTTCGTTTTCTTGAATTAAAATTTTCAATTATGGTCGAAATTCGAGCTCTGGGCGACCTCTAGTATATTATAATTGTGTCTATCTGTTGGTTTCAATATTCGTAGCAAAACATTTACAGTAGCCGATGTCAAAAAAGTGTGAATTTTTTTCGCAACAATAGCATTTAAAGAATGGAATAGACTTAAAATAACAAAGGTTCGTTTTTGCACTATGAATGCGTTCAAAACTTACAAAGCTATTTATATAATCATCATTAAATAATTCAATAGCAGTTTTTAAGCATTTACAGTATTATTTGAGAGATTAAAGTGATCGCGGGCGGTTGCGGGTTCGATCCCCGCACACGACAACATTTGTATTGGCCATACAAATGTTTGCCGTGGTCCGGTTGTTATCATGTACACCCACACCTGATAGCGATCGTTACTCATAGTAGGGAATATATCCGCCAACCCGCATTGGAGGAGCGTGGTGGATTAAGCTCCGATCCTTCTTCTACATGGGGAAGAGGCCTATGCCCAACAGTGGGATATTACAGGCTGAATCGTGATCGATCGTGATTTTAAATTGCGAGTTAAGAAACATCACAATTTATTTTAGAATTATCCAGGGGTGATCGATATCCAACCGACGACATACAATATCCACAAGCCCACAAGCCCCGCCAGATTCGAAACCACGACTATCAATTTTTCGCGCACCACTACACCACAACAACCATACACATTGTTTATGAAAATCGATTATTGTAAGAGTTATAGCGATATTTAAAAAAAATTGTAATTCAGTTAAAAATGGTTCTCCCGTGATCCCATGGTTGCTGTAAAAGTATCCGAAACAAAAAACATCGACAAAATTAGAAAAATTTGTTTAATTATAATTAAGTTAAGGAGTTAAAAACTCAAAGGGTTCGTCATACAAGAAAAAGTTTTGGACACTAAACGGTGAACATAGTAGGTGAGTTCAACTTTGTTGGACCAAATATTAATTCTAGTATAGTATGGTAATAAAAGTTGACAAACTTATTATAATTATCTATTTATTATTATCTAATTATTATATCCTATATCTGTCTGTCTGTATGTATGCTTAGATCTTAAAAACTGCGCAACGGATTTTGATGCAGTTTTTTTTAATAGATAGAGTGATTCAAGGTGAAGGTTTATATGTATAATACATGCATAATATAGTAGAGAAACACTGATTATTTCTGCAACCGTGCGAAGCCGGGGCGGGTCGCTAGTCCTATATAATAATCAAATATTAATCAAAACGAAAGATATCACTGCGCGTAATTTAATCGCTAGTAAAGTCTGTATATAATCATTTAATTATCACACACTTTGATTTGCTTCTATGTACTTATAGGTATTTACATAAACTAGTAGTCTTTCAGTGGTCCCAAGGGAGTTGCTGGACCTCCTACTGGGCGCGTCCCCAGGTGGCGGATGGGGGAACACCGCCCGCTTGCGGGTGGAAGGGGTCTTCGAACCCCTGCGGACCAAAACCAGCAGAGGAAGGTGTGTTCCGGGTACTGCTCTGGTTCTCAGAGTGGACCTGTGAGCGCACACAGGCGTATTGGCGTGGTGTTGCGGGTGGGGGGCTTACTCGGCGGGCGGTGGGTCGGGGGACCCGTCGTCCGCGCTAATCGGCCCCGAGGAGGAAGGCGCACTTTGAACACATGTTCAAGTTCGCCTTCACAGGTGCTCTGCACCATAGAGCATAGGCAAGCGCTGCGCGCTGGCGGGGTTGCGGAAGCGCTATAGCGTCCCCGCGGTTCCGCCATAGGCGCGTCGTCGGTGGAACACCTCAGAGGTTTTAGTCCGTCTTTCAGTGGTCGAAATTCGACCATAATTAATTGAAATTATAAGTTTGAACATTATTAAGGTTTTAATGAATTTATTATATAGGCCAGTCAAATCGTACACAAAAAAGGCCTAAAATCGCAAATGGTCTGCTAGTTCTGCTTTTTTGATATATTGTTAGGATCAGTACCAGTAGTGTAAATCCAGTTTTGCAACTTCGAAAGACCTGTGCTAACTTTGGGGCGCTCGAAAAACCACGAAATTTTCGCACTTGTTTCGGTTTTTTCACTATATGTTCTAAATTATGCATTTTTAGAGAATACATGTAGGATACATTTTTAAAGTAGTTTATATTAGCTACAATTTGATCCTAAAACCAGCTCTGTAGGTCAAATAGAAGCCGAGATACAGCTCTTCAAAGGTTGATCGTTTTTTCCAAAAAAGTGAAGTTTACAGTTTTGACCAACTTTGGACCCAAATTTCGGTGGGAAATACTCATCCTACGACGAACGTCGAATCAAAAGAGGTTGTAGTAAATTTCATTACCTTTAATTTAAGCACAAAACGGCGTCTATAGGCCCTATATTTCCCACCGAAATTTGGGTCCAAAGTTGGTCAAAACTGTAAACTTCACTTTTTTGGAAAAAACGATCAACTTTTGAAGAGCTGTATCTCGGCTTCTATTTGACCTACAGAGCTGGTTTTGGGCTCAAATTGTAGCTAATTTAAACTTCTTTAAAAATGTATCCTACATGTATTCTCTAAAAATGCATACTTTGGAAGATATAGTGAAAAAACCGAAACAAGTGCCAAAATTTCGTGGTTTTTCGAGCGCCCCAAAGTTAGCACAGGTCTTTCGAAGTTGCAAAACTGGATTTACACTACTGGTACTGATCCTAACAACATTTGAAAAAAGCAGAACTAGCAGACCATTTGCGATTTTAATGTACAATTTGACTGGCCTATTTTCCCGACTTTTGGTTTTTTTGAACATTGTACAAAACTATTGGGCCTATAGACGCCGTTTTGTGCTTAAATTAAAGGTAATTAAATTTACTACAACCTCTCTTAATTCGACGTTCGTCGTAGGATGAGTATTTCCCACTGAAATTTGGGACCAAAGTTGGTCAAAACTGTAAACTTCACTTTTTTGGAAAAAACGATCAACTTTTGAAGAGCTGTATCTCGGCTTCTATTTGTTCTACAGAGCTGGTTTTAGGATCAAATTGTAGCTAATATAAACTACTTTAAAAATGTATCCTACATGTATTCTCTAAAAATGCATACTTTAGAACATATAGTGAAAAAACCGAAACAAGTGCGAAAATTTCGTGGTTTTTCGAGCGCCCCAAAGTTAGCACAGGTCTTTCGAAGTTGTAAAACTGGATTTACACTACTGGTACTGATCCTAACAATATATCAAAAAAGCAGAACTAGCAGACCATTTGCGATTTTAATGTACAATTTGACTGGCCTAATATTTATGTTTGACATTCAGTAAAGACTAACAATATCAATCTATAATGTATTCTCAATTTAACCACAGACTTTAACAATAAACAAAAGAGTATACATATATAATTATGGCTGTGCGTCAAATACATTGTGGTGTGTGAAGGTAATGTTTTTTTTTTATTGATTTAATGTATTTTTTATGCATAATTAAAAAAAAAAAAACTATCAGCATTCTACACTTCTTCTTAATAATTATAAACTATAAGTGTGCGACATTCCATACTCCTCCGTCCGCGCAATTTTCGTAAAAAGGGTACAAAGTTAGGGTAGAGATTAAGTTAGAAATAGTAAAGTATATTTCAGTCGTTTATTATTATATTCACAATTGTCAAAACATTAATACTACACTTGCATTAAAAAGTACATTCTATCGTATAGTAAATTAATGATGATACTGAGGAGCATGATGAGCTGGTTGAGCATGTTGTGAGTGACCGGAGTAGTCTACTTGAGCGTTGAACCCGCTGTGATCATCAGCGTTGTAATGTACAGTGCGGAGGACACCATCAGGTTGATGAAGACTGTATGATCCACTGACGTGGTCACCGTCACGAGCTTCATGCTGAGACTTGATATCACCGGTGTGGTGATCTTGTACCTGGTACTGGAACTCGTATTTGGGGTGAGCCTGTAATAACACTGACATAAGTATCTTATATATCTTAGAAATATTTATATACAGTAAAATATTTCGCTTACGTGGTAATCTTGATGATCATGAGACGCTTGGTAGTTTAGTATGGGAGCGTGGTGAACGACTGGTGCAACATGTTGAATAATGGGAGCAGCGTGATGAACGACTGGTGCAACATGATGAAGTATGGGAGCAGCATGATGAACTATGGGAGCGGCTTGGACTTGGTGGTAGTTATTTTGGTCGTGGGAGATATCATGTCGGATGATCGATTGAGAAGAAACGGCGTGACCATAACTTTCACCGTGATGCTGCGCATTAGCTGCTACCAGCGAAGCTGCGACGATTAGTACCTGTTACAAAATACATCACAATAATTATATTTATGAAAAAAAAAAACACTAATTCTAAACAATGAAACTCTATAGAAAAGATATAAAAGTTACACAGTGTTAACGAAAATTATTTTTAACACGAAAATGTTTAAATAACAAACAATTTATTTTTAAACAGCTTTAGTCGTTTAATTAATTAAAACTCACTTTGAAAAACATTTTGGATATTTATCAGTTGTGCGGTTTCGGACTCGAATGATATTAAATTGAAATTTCTCGTGCTTTTATATTCACAATCATTTACTACGTACTTGTGGACTCTTGGACATGTTACGTAGAAGTTTGCTTGAGGTGACAACATTAAACTGGTTTATATTTTTGGAATCGATCTACTTTATAATTAAGCAATTTACATGTATAACCCTTTTCATTTTATATTATTAAAATGAAACATTTTTAATTTTTCTTTTCTTCATGTCATAAAGGCAAATTAAGTGGTATGTAACACGAAAAGATGACTTAGAATGTATTTATATTTCCTTTTAAAGACGATGGATAAAATAAGAACGCCATCTAAGTTTATTTTCTACTAGTCGTGCCCCACGTTTTCACCCTCGTAAATTTCAGGAAAAAACACACTAAAATATTTGGTAGACAGCGTCTTTCTCATTGTCCTCCTGGGAGAACTGGGGATGGGTCGGCAATGCGCTTGCGATGCTTCTAGTGTTGCAAACGTCTATGTGTTCGTCCACATTGCGAGCCTAGCGCGGTGGCGACGACGGGCGCAAAATATCGAACATATGAAACGTGTCTTTGCGTCCATACTGCAGTGGCTAAGGCGGAAGCCGACGCGACGGGACTGAGCGATACTACAGCGAGCGTAGTTTTCAAACATTCCTATCCGCGCGTTCTGTCCACATTAGGGGTCGTTCAAGTATTACGTAACGCAAATTTTGAAGATTTTTGACCCGCCCTCCCCCCATGTAACGCGCCGTAACGTTTTACAAGACCCACCCTCACCCCCTAATTGCGTTACGTAATACTTGAACGGCCCCTTACGGGCCTTAGAGTATACATTAGTATAAGTTACGGGCCTAGTCAGCAAGCGATCTAATGCGCGGGTGGCAGGGATATCAAACCATTTCAGTCTTGTCGCTATATATGTAATATGTATGCGCTTTCTGTATTGTATACCTTTTTTAACGTGGGAATTAGAATTAAAATTCTGTCCCCTAAATTGAGGCCATTCTTTCAACATTACGTTCGGACTCTTTGTATCTATACTTCGTGGTCACTAATTTCAAATTTTCTTGAACTGTCAAAAAGAAAATAATCGAATGGACGAGTATAAGTTGTAATAATATTGCTTGTGGTAAAATGGCAGTCTACACTATAAGAATTTTGTAGGGTATAATTTCAATTCTTCATATAAATTAAAAAAATCACCACTTATTTCTGTTTTTATTTATTTCGTGCACACCATTACTAATGTTTAACACCTCCCATCTCAAGATTGGACTGTCTAGTAAAAATAATAAATCCTCGTCTATAGTTTGCAACCCCTGATATACGCCAAATCACTACATGAGATCGCGCGTCACTGTGGCCACCATACGCCTCCGCCGCCACAACCGCCTTCGCGCTCGTCACCGCGCATGCAGTGTGGACGCACCCTATATAAGCTACGGTGATCGCTTACCATTAGGTGAGCCGTACGCTTGTTTGGCTATCTAGTTATAATTTGAATCAGGAGTTGCTGAGATTATGTCTGAATCATCCAAATCGGTACAACCAGTAAAAAGCTATAGGGCATATAACACAACGTAGGTCGACGAAAATGTATTTAAGTAAACACGCATTAGTAGATTTAACTCAAAAAGTACTTATCAGATCTCGATAAAATTTAAACGAGACTACGTAACCGAGCACCACCTTTTGATTTAATAAAGAATCATCGAAATCGGTCCCACTCAATAGTTATGAGGTAGCATAAAAATACAGTGAAATTGATTACCTCCTCATTTTTTGAAGTTGAAACGTATCTCTGTCAATAATAGTACCATGAAATATGCTTAACAGCGGTGTATCGTCAGTCAAACTAGTTACCCTATTTAAGATCACTATTAGCATGTATTATGATAATAAATTTGGTATGTTATTAGTATTTAACAATTTGCCCTAGCTTATGCTTCATAGTATAAGTAAGTATTTTTTTATATTCTTTTTTTTTTGATAATGTTTTATTGACATTAATAATGTCAACAAAACATTATCAAAATATATGTAGCAGGTAACGCAAGGTAATTATTAAATTTATTATTTTAAATTTATCAAAGTATAAAAATGATTATTTATATGTAACCAAATAATGTAATAAAAAAATTTGTGCCAAAAAGATTAAGTATCTGTGCAATGTGCAATTACGTGCAGCAAAATTAGTTCTTTTTACTGCAAAAATTAACTGAGACGATGAGATAGATTAAAATAAAGTAAACTGGTATTACAAGGCCGGTTACTGCAGTAATTTTGTAGTTATACAATCCAAAATTATATAACGTATAGTACACGATAAAAGTTAATGTGCTTCCCATATGTAATTTTTTCAAGTTTGTTTTCTTTGTTTTGCAAATTTAAATTACTTATTACTATTAATTAGTATCTAGTTGTTGGCAAGTAATTTAAAAATGCTAGTTAGGTTCTACAGGAGTCGCCCTAAAATAATAATAAAAAAAAAACATGAAATTTTATTATTGACGACAAAACATGAAATGATTATGATACTTTACTCGTTCTAAAAGAGTAGATACTGTATTTTTTTAAAGAAAATATTAGAAATCATTTTAGATATTTATTACTTAATTCTCGCTGTATAAATGAAATTTATTCTATAGATATATTTAGGTGGCCTCAAATCACTTAATGATGATATTGAGGAACGTGATGAGCTGGCTGAGCATGTTGTGAGTGACCGAAGTAGTCTACTTGCGCGTTGAACCCGCTGTGCTTGTCAGCGTTGTAACGTACGGTGCGCACGACACCATCGGGCTGGTGCAGGCTGTAGGAGCCTGTGACGTGGTCGCCGTCACGAGCTTCGTGCTGAGACTTGATGTCATCGGTGTGGTGATCAGCCACTTCGTAGTTGAACTCGTATTTTGGGTGAGCCTGTAAAAACACTGATATAAGCATCTTATATACCTATCTTAGAAATATTAATATATTAATATAGTTAGGTACAGTAAAATATTTCACTTACATAGTAATCTTGGTGATCATGAGAGTCGTGTTGTTCACTGTGGTAAATTGGAGCGTGGTGGACTACTGGAGCAACGTGGTGCACGACGGGAGCAACATGGTGAGCTACTGGAGCGGCGTGATGTACTACGGGCGCAGCTCGCACGTGGTGGTAGTTGTGTTGATCGTGGGAGATGTCATGTCGGATTACCGAGTGAGAGGAAATGGCTTGACCGTGACTTTGACCGTGTTGTTGCGCGTTCACTGCTGCTAGCACTGTAGCGAATATTACCTACCACCTATAAAAATCATAATTATTTATTAGAAAAAAGTTGAAATATATAATAATTCACGTAAATATACATAATAATTCATAACAAATTTAATTGTTTTAATAATTAATGAAATGAAGTAAGACTCACTTTGAAAAACATTTTGAGTTTTTTTCTTAGTTATTTGTATCGAACTTAAATGATAATAAATTGTGATTACTGTTGCCTTTATATCTGTGCCTCTAGTGAAAAGGGGTACAAGTCTGATTTTGGCCAAATTGAGTTATATATACCAAAATTTTTAGAATAAAAAGTTGCGTCTTTTGGTGTAAACTGATTCAAGTTAGCTCTTAAAATAACGAAGTTAGATTTGTACCAAATGGTATAACTGGCATTAAATTATCATGACATGGTGGGTACATGTCAACATGTATTCTTATCAACAAAAACTTCGTTCTTTTTTTTTGTGAAATAAGATCTTAATAAAGTTGTATTTTGCATTTTCACATTTTCTGTGTGTGTAACGAGATAAATTTATTTACTTCCTTTGAAAATGCTTGGTGTTTAAAGATAAACGTTTATTTAAATCGGTTTACACCAGTAAAATTAAAAAGTTCGGAGATTAAATGGACTTGAATTCTTATTCACGACTAAAAATTAAATACAATCTAATACAAGTCGACTTATACCGCGTGAATTGCACAAGATTTACGTGAAAATAGCTACAAGTCATAACGGTTGAGGTGCAAGGGGACTGTGCGGGCGGGTGCGGTGGCCCCGCGCATGCCCGCGATGTTCCGCAGTCGCCTGCGCATAGCCGAGGGAGTGGCGCGTTTTCTAGCCTTGCAGAGCGATAGTTTTACACGTGAGTTGTATCCCTTTTCACCTAATATTTTTTTAATATAATGTGCTATTATTATCTTTAAATTGGAGATTTAAATAAAGATGTACCCCTTTACACCTCACTTAAGACTTAATACGAGCTATTTTTACACTTATATCAAACTATTTTGGACAGGTTTTATCGAGTTTAATTGCGTAAATGACTAAAAAAATATACTTATCAACATAACAAACATTTTTAATGCATTAGAATATAAATATTAATTATGAATCCTTATACTTACGCAGCGTTTATTCGTTTATCTGCCCCTGTATTCATATGTTTGTCTCTCCGTTTGTCTATATTAGTAACAGAAGCTTTATTTATCCTTAAACGCGTAATTGCGTAAATCTAAGATCCAATTTGACAATTAATATGAATACTTTTGTAAAGGAAAACACTGTTTTTTGTTTAGGATGGCAGGTAGAAATCGAATAAGTCGAATGTTCAGTCTACTTGACAAGAAATATGGTAATACAAGTACCGACAGTTTTTCTGACCAAACGCAGCTTAGTCTTGATGAACTGCTCGTAAATTCTCCGAAGCCTGGTTGCTCAAAAGACGGATATTCACATGAAGAAACTGTACATGATTATTTGGAAATTTCACCGGAGCCTGACAATTTCACGGATGCGGATGTAACGTTTCTGATCTGCTTTGATATAATGTCAACCCTAATAGACTCTTTGCCGTGCTTCGATAAAGACTACAGTTCAGGAAGCAGCGACGACTATATTCCTGACTCTGAAGAATGTGCAGAATCAGAAGATGACATGGTTACATCTCGCCGCCAAATTTCTAGCAATAGACAGAATGTAGTTATTGTTGAATCAGAATCGGAGGATAATTTATCTTTTTGGGAAAAGGAAGGTGTGAAAGAAGGGCGAAAACGTAAGCCTAGAAAAAGTGAAAAAGAAAGAAGAAAGGACAGAGAGAACAGAAAGAAAAAGAGAAATTTGGGGAAAAGTTACGAAACTAAAAAAGGTAAAATTGTGAAAGAAAGAGAGTTTAAGAAGCTAGTAAATTGTAGACTAAAATGTGCTGTAAATATACCGGAAGAATTCAGAATAGAAATGTTTGAAGCTTATTGGAAATTGGGGGACTATAATCAAAGGGTTCAATATATTAGTAACTTAATTGAATTAAAAAATAAAAAAACGGGGAAACTGATAGTAAAAAAGAATAATCGTCAATATGCTAACAATTATTATTTAAAAAAGACCACAGAATCCTATCGCATTTGTAAGGGTTGTTTTCTAAAAACATTCGACGAAACTCCGAAGTTTGTACAATTGGTAACTGACAAACTAAAAGTCAGTGAAGGACTAGTGCCCAATTCACCAAGAGGAAATAATCCGAGTGCTATTAAAATTAGTGATGAAAGACTCGAAGGCGTGAAACAACACATTTTATCGTTTCCTGCATACGAAAGTCACTATGGCCGATCTAAGACCACAATAAAGTTTTTACCACCTCATTTATGTCTCACAGACATGTATAATGCATATCGGGATGTCACCGAAAATCCAGTGTCACAAACCATATATAACTGGGTTTTTAAAGGACAAAATCTTTCCTTTAAAAAGCCATACGTAGACACTTGTGTTAAGTGCGACACCCTTGAAATGCAAATTAAATTTAGTGAAGGTGAACAAAAGCTGGCTAATGAAAGTCTCAAAGCAGAACATTTAAAAAGAGCAGAAACTATTTATGACAGGAAAGCTATGGACAGAGCACTTTCACTTGAGAAATCTGACACATTTGTTGCTTCATTCGATTTGCAGCAATGTTTACCTACACCATATCTAAAGTCAGGTGCTGCGTTTTATAAGCGACAGCTCTGGACTTTTAATCTGACAATAAGGAACTGTACCACCAATAAACCGTATTGTTTTATGTGGCATGAGGGTATTGGTGGCAGAGGAGCTAATCAAATAGCATCCTGTGTATACCATTACATTCTTAATTACGTTCCTGATGGAATAAAGCATTTAATTTTTTATTCGGATTCGTGTTCCGGACAAAACAAGAACATTCATATGGTGTGCATGTTTTTACTTGCTGTCCGCAACCATCCCAGTGTTGAAACTATAACACATAACTTTTTTGTGCCTGGCCATACCCATATGGACTGTGATGTAGACCATGCACTAATAGAAAAAGCAAAAAAAAAACGCAAATGGACATACATCACCCACGAGATTGGTACCAACTCGTTCGGACATGCGGAAAAAAGCAATATTTTACCGTTATTGAAATGGAAACTGAACAGTTTTTAGATTTTGCAAGTCTCCTTAAAGGTCCGCTGATACAAAAAAAAGTCGATGAAGATAAAAACAAATTCAGCATTTCAGAGACTGCCATCTTTCGATACAATCGAGAAGAATTTCCTAAATTCCAATACCAGGGTTATGAAAGCGAACACTGGAATACTGTAAGCCTTCTCAGAAGACGGGGGAAGTCTCCAATGCCATGTAGTGTTTTTGAGACTGCAAACATTGCGCGTTGTTATGACGGCCCGATACCAATATCGAAAGAGAAGAAGAGCGACTTAATGTCTCTGCTACCACTCATTAACCCAAGCGTGAGATCCTTTTACGTAAATTTATTGACTTCTGATGATGTAATTGACTCTCATCCTTTGGAACCTGTTGACAATACCTTGGAATAGACACAAATTCCGGAGCTTTGTGTCGTTCGTTTTGTTTTTTTTCGAATTTAAATGATAGCTGAAGGAAGCTCTTTTGTAATTTTTAATTTTTGTAATAAAACTTAAATAAAAAATATAGATTTTTTATTTCAAAAACTTGTCATACATTTTGGATACAACTACAAAAAGAGTTTTGCATAAGTCTTTTTATATCAGGTAACACATAAGTTACATTTTGTGGAAAAGGCTACACGTTGTGTTTTTTATTAATAGAGTGGAAATGTGGATACTGAAGAAAAGATATGCATTGGGTAAGTAGTTTTCATTTCAAGTGTTTATTTATATCTTGTTAATTAAAAAAGTTACATTAAAATCAATTCAAATGCATATCCTTTTTCACTTGAAGAAAACTACGTGAAACGAGGTACAATTTAAGTTATATCCACTAAAGGTTTTTTTTTGGTCTGGGTACAAGTCATTATCTTTTAAAATATTAAGTTTAGGTAAAAATAAATATTATTATATGAAAGAGCGTATATTTTATACTCTAAATGCATATAACAGTAATTCATCTATCAACTAGTTAAAGTACAGCGAACGATAATGTGGGTTAATTTGGGCGCGCCAACAGTTTTTCTCGTCTCCTGTAAAGTTGCGTTTTTCAACTTATACCCCTTTTCACTAGAGGCACAGATATGTAACAAGCATTTATTGCGAACTCATGAACATGTTACGTTAATATTTGGTTAATGTAACAACACCAAACTGGTTTACAGTTTTGGAATATTTTAACTTCATTATTGAGCAATTTTTTCATTTGTCTTTTTTTATCATAAAACTAGATGTGAAATATTTTTATATGAAATATAAATAATAAATAAAATTAAAAAAATAAAATATGAAATATCTCTATAGAACCTGCCCTTTAAAATTCAAATTTAAAGGCTCTAAAATTTACTATGGAAACTATATTAATCATGTGTATGTAGACGACGCGTTGGCGCAACGGTCACAGCACTGGTTTGTGGCTGTTGCACTGGCGGTTGCGGGTTCGATCCCCGCACATGACAAACATTTGTATTGGCCATACAGATTTTTGCCGTGGTCTGGGTTTTTGTGCAGTCCTTGTGGGTCTCCCCACCGTGAATCGGAGAGCACGTTAAGCCGTCGGTCCTGGTTGTTATCATACATACCTGATATCTATCGTTACTCATAGCAGGAAATATAATATCCGCCAACCCGCATTAGAGCAGCGTGGAGAATTAAGCTCGGATCCTTCTCCTACATGGGGAAAGAGGCCTATGACTAGCACTGGGATATTACAGGCTGAAGCGTGAAGCGTAGGCTATTAGATATTTTATTAAACAGTAATACACACAGGGTAGGAACTTTCTGGAAATAGCTTGCAATTTGACGCATGAGCTCAAGTTTATATTTTAAATGGGTCAACCATTTTATTATAATCTATTTTTACATAAAAGTAATGGCAAGAATGAAGACTGTTTTGACCAATCAATTAAAAGTGTGATCACTACAAATATTCGAATTTTCGTCTTCTTGTAGTGTGAAATACAAAATTTTCACATTGTCTATTTGTTATTATTAGTGTCGATCAGGAAACTTTTAAACGGTCAAACGATCTTACAAAGGCTTATAATATATTATATGTTTACAGTCACCTCAATAGCAGTTGTTTAACAGTGGGACTATTAGATGTTAGTAGATAAAAATGAAGAACAATATAAAAATTATGGATTTATGAAAACACTTTGTCTCTACTTAAAAATAAAAGTTAATGTAAACTTAAATATCTTAATTAATTAATACATTTTCAAAGTCATAAACCTGTTTTATGTTCACAGATTTTGACGTAACACATTTATCTCTACGTAGTGAGAGACTGAATATAAAGGCAAGATTGATCATAATTTAATATCATTCTTGAATAAAACACTTAACAAACAAAACCTGAAAATGTATTTGAAAGTAAGTTTTATTTATCGTAATGGATTATTTGATTAAAAAATGACACTGATCAGTTATAGATTTACTTTTCAGTCAATTCAAGTCTTACTTGATTTTTAATTTTTACGGTGCCGTGCGCACCGTACATTACAACGCTGACAAGCATAGCGGGTTCAACGCGCAAGTCGATTACTCGCATCATTCACAACATGCTCAACCAGCTCATCATGCTCCTCAATACCACCACTAAAATCTTAGAAGTCTTATTCTACTGTACAATGTATTATATTTCATATTGTATCTTAAACGTCCTATTATAATTTAATAAATAAAATTGTCTAATATTGCTAAATACTTTTACTAAGTACTTTCACTTAAGTTTATCTACGTATATTTATCAAATTTCACAATAAAAACAAATTAAAGAGTTTTAAATAGTGAAAAGGGCTTACAATACACCCATGTGATAAATAATACTACTCTCGTAAAATGTAGACTATTTGAATAATTAATTTTACCGTTTAGTATTAGTATTATTTTTATTTAAAATTCGTGAAATGAAATCCAATATTTTAATAGATGTAAGATAGGTTCTGACACGATTATGTCCAAATTAAGAAGGCAGTAAAAGTAAATAGGTCAACATAAAAAAGTTTTAAATAAATTTTCATTCTTTACTGCTAAATATTAATAATAAACATCAAACAGTTTCAAACATCTTAAGGCACAATGATCCTAAACATAATTTAGTAGAGGTAGTGATGGGCATGGTGTGCAGGCTGGATGTGCTGTGAGTGACCGGAGTAATCTACTTGTGCGTTGAACCCGCTGTGCTTGTCAGCGTTGTAATGTACGGTGCGCACGGCACCATCGGGCTGGTGCAGGCTGTAGGAGCCTGTGACGTGGTCGCCGTCACGAGCTTCGTGCTGAGACTTGATGTCACCGGTGTGGTGATCCGCTACCTTGTATTCGAACTCGTATTTGGGGTGTGCCTGTTAAACACATTACATTATTTTAACATTATAAAATACTTTCATAACATTTAATAAGACTTTAAGCATATTATTCTACTTACGTAGTAATCCTGGTGATCGTAAGAGTCTTGTGAATCGTGTTGTTCGCTGTGGTGGATGGGAGCATGGTGAACCACGGGAGCAGCGTGGTGAACCACCGGATGAACTATGGAAACAGAGTGATGGAGTGGGGCTGCGTGGACATGGTTGTAGTTGTGTTGATCGTGCGAGTTGTCATGTCGGATGATCGACTGAGAAGAAACGGCGAGACCGTGACTTTGTTCCAGATAGTGCGCGTTCACAGCGACCAGCGCGACAGCGAAGATAACTACCTGTGAAAAAAATATATTTAACTGCACTAAATTTTACGCTTAGTAATAATATATTAGTAATAACAAAACACAACAATATTTTAAACAAAAACTATACACTCTCAACATTAACTATATTTCAGAATAGAGAAAAAAAAGTAACGATAATTTATTTTTTTAAATTATTAATCAAATTAACTTAAACTTACCTTAATGAACATTTTGAGTTTTTGATGCGTTGCTATAATAACAATGATAATAAATTTTAAATATTCGTGCTTTTATATTCACAATCGTTTACCACGCATTTATTGTTCAAGAACATACCTATTACGTAGATGTTAGATATAATGATATCTTACAGCAATTTTACTCGTTCTACTAAACATTGAATTACTTTTTTATGAAATCTTTTTTACTATAAGTACTTCTAATTAAAATAAATAAATGAATAATTACTTTTTTGCCAGACTATGGTACCTATATCAAATTCAGAATTTCAATCTACATATTACATGCATGTTTACTGAATGCAAATAATTAAAGTAATATTTTTTACAAGCCATTTTATATGATAAAAAAGTAATAAATATTATTTTTAAATAAAAATCAAGTATTAAATTTGTCGTTAAGCACAAAACTTTAGAACGGCTGTTGTGCTGTACTGATTTATTTTTCTAAAATGTTGATATTATAAAGTTTATGATTATTTCAAATACACACTTTTGGTAGTTCAGCTAATTAAGTTAATCTCTATATATATAAAAATGAATCGCTGAATCTGTAGCTAAGCGCAAATCTCGAGATCAGCTGAACCGATTTCACTAATTCTTTTTTTATAATATTTCTTGAAGTACGAGGATGGTTGTTACGGAGAGAAAAATTTAAAAAAATCCCTGAAAAAGTCTAAAAACGACACTTTTCTATATTTCCATAGAAAAGATTCGTAATAATACTTCAAAGTCAATTTTCAGAACTTTAATACCATACCATAAAGTTTAAGTGTTAGTGGAGGGGTTCCAGGAAGGATAAGTATTAAAAAAAATTAAAAATTAAAGAATCAACTGTTAGGCGGTACGAAGTACGCCGGGTCAGCTAGTAAACAAATAAATCTTCACACTTAGACTAAGGATAAGAAGGGGTAAAAGTAGAATTTTTTTCTGTGTCGTAGGTCTGAAAACACACAATAGACAAGCGCAAATACCCTGTCCACGACAAACACCTATAATTATGGCCAATACAAATGTTTATCATGTTCGGGGATTGAATCTGCAAATGCAACAGCCAGTGCTGTGACTGCTGGGCCTACGTGTCATCTTGTCATTCAATTAGTCGTTAATATTATAGATAAACTTATTTAACAGAAATTAATATATTTATAATCTATACATATTAACTGGTAAAATTTTACGCGTCTGGTGTTTTATTATTTACTAGAATTGACATACAGTAAATACTTATTTAATATGTGGTCTGCTTTTGCATTGGTACATGAAGTTAATGTTTGCTTTGAGAATTGTTTCGAAGTATGTCACTATTATTTTCTTTTAAATAAAAGTAGATGTTTGTTTACAATTATATGATTGTCTGAGAATGCACTGATTAAAAAATGGTATGTATGCAACATAGTTAGCCCCCGATAATAATCTTTAAACTTTATTTTGGACTGTAAAAGCTCTATCCGTGTCTAAAAAGTTTCCCCACAGCATGTCAGCATCAGCATCAGGCAATTCAAGAAGTACACAAATCTTTTTCGTCACATATGATGACAACGTACTTTTGGTTTCGGAGCGTTTAACAAAAATAATTTAAGCTAAATAACTTTTTAATTACTGAATTTAAAATAAAAAAAGGAAATAAAAAATTAAAGACATGTAACCGATTTGGAGGCTTTAATATCTCTGAGTTTCTCTATTACATTCCCGGCTCAGCGGCGGTCGCGCGGGGGCGAAGAGACGCTGAATTTGCGTCTCTTCCTTAATCTAGAGCGGAGGGACGAGACGTAATTATAACTCCTCCCTCCCTAAGAGGAAAATTATCGGAAGGGTTAATTTGAGTATCGTTCCGATAATTTTGCTTAAATGATAAACATATTGGCGATTTCAGCCACATTATGTAAAATATAAAAAACAAAAGGCTTAAAATTACTAAAAATAAAGTTACATATCCTAAAATTTCACTGAAGTTATCGTCTTTCTTATCATTCAAAACACTTTTAATCACTGCACTATGTTTTAACGAAAAGGCCATATATTTCACTTCATCTAAACTTATTCCTTTCATGTTGAGTACACTTGCACCAGATAGAGTCATATCCGTTTTTAATTGAAGTAGTGTGACAATTGGGATCTTCTTAGCGACATTGGATTCTATAAGAGCTCGATGGTGAAAGCGAATTCCGTGAATTTCCAGGTCACAGGGTTCATCGATAGTCATCAGGTAAGTGCCAAATACAAATTGTTTACTGACCTCATGACCGCATTGCTTGGTCAGCGGCGTCCTCAGTCTACTGTAGAGGAGCCAGCTATCTGTATTGACTTGCTGAACCTTAACCTCTTCGATTTGGACCTGATGCTGCTTACAGGGAGTCAGGTCATCTTCAAATTTCATGAGCTGTTCTATACAGGTGCGTTCATAAAATAATGCTAGATTGTCTGAGGTGCATAGAAATTGGTCGCTGGTAGACAATGAACGGCACGGTTTTACGAGTGGTAAGTACTTTATTCCTTTCGCCAAAAGGTAAGGATATTTGGGAATAATGGTTACAGTTTTGTTTTTTGGTTCATGAAAAATTGGTAATGAATATATCTTAAAATAATTATACGTGGAGTTATCTGTAATTGGTATTTCCATTATAAATGTTATCTGATTGTTTTTTATATATGATTTTACACAAATGCTTTCCTCTATTTTTAATAAATTTGTTTCTGTTGGTGGATATACCAAACTTCCAGAATTAGAGATTAAATTTAAATGATATAATAATTCTGTAGAATTTACAATTGATTGATGTAATATAGAAACTTTACTTAACGCTAATGCTGTTTCTATTTCACTTAATCTAACAAATATAGTACGAAAGCTGCTTGTAAATACACTAAACAATCCCGTAAGATAAGTTACAAAAATCCAATTATTCTGCTTTACAGATAAATCTTTCAGTAAAATTTCAACTTTAGTTAAACGATTATGAAAGTGAACAGAGTTCTGATGCATTGTTTCAGTAACATTGATAAAACTATCAAACATTTTAGAGACTATTGTTAGTTTCTTTGAAATAATAATTTGGTTATGATTTAAATCTGAAATAAGTTTGTCGTATTTAACCGCGTCATCATGATCCAGATTACCAGTTATTATTTTTATTACGGAACCCAAAGGATTTATAAGACCTCTCTTAGAACGTTTCTGTGGTACTAGTTGTCTATATTTTTCTATTGTTATATCGCGCATAAAGTCCGTATGAATCTTAATACTCGTTAGTTCTTGAGAGTATGATGCATTCCAATCAATTATCCCACACATTTGTTGGTAATTTATGAGAATGTGATTTAGATCGTCACACGTTTGTTCTAAACTTACAAGCTTAACTATAGTCCAGTGGTCGGTTTGAATGTATGCTTGGCCTTCTTTTACCGGAAAAATTCCTGGGTTTTCGTCAAGTTTTTGAAGATGAAGGGCCTGCGACTGCGTCGCTATGATCAGGACGCAGCAGAACCTGCGGAGAACGTTTAACGTTTTTAATAGGAGTTTTGGTATTTCTGTCTCCTACTGTTAGGGGTAAGATATTTCTCTCAGCACGTCCTACAACCCTTGCTTTTACATATCTTGGTTTATCTTTGCTTTTACGCTTGTTAACGTCCTTTGCAAAAACAATTTCTCCTTCAGGAAACTCAATATTAGATTCACCACCTCTCTTTTCCCTAACCTTTTTCTTTATTGCTACCATCTTATCCGTTAAATGTCTGTATAATACTTTGATCCGTTTTGCATGTTCCTTAACCATTTCCTGAAAATATTGTTTTTCTAACTCTACGCTATACGGGTTACTTGCATCAGTGTGTCCAAAAACAACTTCAAATGGAGTTAGTTCCGTAACGGAATGAATGGAATGATTGTATGCCATAACCGAATAAGTCATCACAGATGCCGCGTCGGTACATCGCTTTTCATATTTGGCCAATCTGTATATTTCAATCAAAGTAGAGTGAAAACGCTCTATTAAACCCATTGAATTTGGGTTATTGGGTGTGCCAATGTGGAGTTCAATTTTATGTAAACTTAGAAATTCTTTTAATAATGCATTATTAAATTCAGTGCCAGAATCAGAACTAATTTTATTTGGTATGCCGTAAAACGAGAAGTATTTAATCAAAGCACGGACCACCTCAGGGGTTGACTTGTTTTGAACTTCTATGGCTTGACCTAGTTTGCTAAATGCGTCAATAAGAGTCAGGTAAGTTTTTCCTTCAATGCTAAAAAGATCTATAAATAATTCCTGAAATGGGGCATCCTGGGTTTTTGTCAGCTGCAGAACAGGTTTAATGGGTTTTCTATCATATTTCATTTTCCGACATGCTTCGCAACTATTTATAACTGCTGTGACTGTTTCCTGCATTCTATCCCAATAGTAATTTCTACGAATCCGAACTAAAGTCTCCTTAATGCCCCGGTGGCATGTCTTTCCTTCATGATGTTTACTTATGATAGCTCTCTGCTCTCTTTCATCTTCGACATATACTACTCGTTCTGTGCATTCATAGAAATTAACTAACCCTTTTTCAAAAAGGTGAATAATTATATTACTGAATAATTTTCGATGTTCCTCTTCTTTAAAATATATAAAATACTTTGTTTTCGGTCTTATGTATTGCTTTAAAAATTCTTTTATTAATTCAGGTTTGTCTGTTGGTAAGAAAACTTGTAAGACCTTTTGTTTATCACGCGATAGATCTGTTACTTGCATATCGTTTTTGAGCCATGGAAAAACTAGAATCTGGTTAGGTTTGGTGTCTATGGTCTCATTCAAAATTGGTATTCCAGATAGCCCTGGATTTAAGTCTGAATGAATCGTTTCCGATCTAATAGACTCTGATCGCACAGGAGAGCCATTTTCATTTACATTTTCATCTGTAATTTCTATTGAACTAGCTGTTGCTGTTTGACTTAAATCTGATATAGTTATTGTTGATGAATCGCTGCGATCTAAGCTTTGATCAACATTAACTACTAGTGACTGATTTTCTTCTTCTGAATTTAAGGCGTTAATTTTTATCCTAGACAGAGCGTCAGCATTAGTATTTTGCTTACCATTCTTATATATTAAGTCAAAGTCAAAGTCTTGTAAGCGCAAGCTCCAGCGGGTAAGTTTGCTGTTGGGATCCTTCAGTGATCGGAGCCAAACTAAAGGACGATGATCGGTGTATATATAAAACTTGCGGCCATACAAATATGGTCTAAAATGCTTTACTGCCCAGATAATTGCGAGCAGTTCCCTTTCAATTGTGCTATACCGCGATTCCGCTTAAGGTGCGGCTCGCATATGCGATAGGTTTATCATTTCCGATCTGACCTTGCGATAAAACCGCGCCTATTGCAACCGTTGAAGCGTCAGTAGTAAGTATAAAAGGTTTGTCATAGTCAGGGTACTGTAAAAGGGGGGCGTGTGTCAAGAGTTCCTTACATTGGTTAAATGAGTCTATGTATTTCTGATCTATTATGATTCGGTTACGCTTTTTTAAGCAATTTGTCATTGGTTTTGTAATTTTAGCGAAGTCTTTGATAAAACGTCTATAGTAACCTACGAGCCCTAGGAAGCCTTTAATCTCAGTCGTCGTTTTTGGTAGTGGGTAATTTAGTACAGCCTTGATTTTGTCATTATTAGGTTTGAGTCCCTCTTTTGTAATCGTATGTCCAAGGTAGAGAACTTCTTTTCTTAAAAATTCTGATTTGTCAAGTTGAATTTTCATGTTACTTGCTCTAAGTCTGTCAAAAACAGTCCGTAAGTTATATATCATGTCATCAAGGCTTTTTCCGTAAATAATTATGTCATCTAAATATACCATGAAATGCAATCCTTGTAATCCACGCAATATGTTATCCATTGTCCTTTGAAATGTTGCTGGAGCAGTTTTTAGTCCAAAGGGCATTCTAAGGAATTCAAAATGTCCATTTTGCGTGGAAAAGGCCGTCTTTTGTCTGTCTTTCTCGTCTACTTCTATTTGATGGTATCCGCTTGCTAAGTCAAGGGTGGTAAAGTAAGTGCTCTTTCCTAACTTGTCAAAGAGGTCATTTATGTTTGGCAGAGGGTACTTGTCATCAAAAGTCATATCATTAAGTTTTCTGTAGTCAACGACCATCCTATACTTGACCTCTCCTGATGCGTCCATCTTTTTGGGTACGAGGTGAACGGGGGCCGACCACGGAGAATGGGATGCCTGTATAACATTTTCCTTCAGTAATTTGTCAACTTGTCTGTTAATTTCATTCTGTACGAACGGGGATTGTCTGTATGGTTTTACATAAATTGGATCTTCATTCTTAGTCCTGATTCGGTGTTTTACCAAATTAGTAAAAGTTAAAGGTATTTGGTCACAGTAAAATATGTCTTTATATTCTTGGCAAAGTCTATATATTTTTTCTCGCTCTTCGTCATTTGTATGGTCAAGTCTAAGTTTCTTCAAGTTTTCCTCAAGTAGTCTATCGGTATCTGTATCAGTTTCATTTTTCGTTAAAGACACATTGTTTTCTGTTGTATCGTATTTAGTCACTATAAATGGATTTCTAATGTTGAGTCTTTTTGGATATTCTAAAGTATTTTGGATAACTGTGTATGCATATCCGTTTATGCAATTTACGATAGCGCTTGGCATACGCAACCCAGTCTCAAACTCTTGAAACTCAAGTACTGCATCACCCGAATATTGATCGACAGGTAACCTAACTCGTTGTTCTGACCTTGCAGGAATATCTATCGTGTAATTAAAGTTGTTATTAATAATTGGAATACAAGTAGTTCTAGTTTTTAATAATTGGTTTTTTAAATCTATAATCGCGCCTAATTGTTTTAAAAGATCGTTACCGATAAGTCCATCATAACGGCCGTCTACGTCATATAGATAGAACTTATGCCAATTTTTGTTTCTAAAACTAGGGAAGAGGGGAATTTCTATCACTTCATCATGGAGACTTGAAGCATGTGTGCTAACTACCTTAAATCTTTCTTTTCTGATAGAGTCACTAAAATACTCGTAAGCTTTTCGAGGACTAAGAAAAGACCGCATACTACCTGTATCGATCATCATTTTTGCGTTGATTTCTTCTAAATAAATGTAAGGAAGTTTTAAATTTGGGTCGCAGTTTAATTCTAAGACCTCTTGTCTATTACAGAGGCGGTTTCCTGAAAATCCGGAAGTGGGTTTTCAAGATCTTTTGTTGATTCAAATTCCTCACAGAATACGTTAGAATTTTCTGTTTGATTAAGGTCAGCATCATAACCGTAATTGATATCATTTGAACATTCATTGTCGTAATAATAGTTTTCATCACAGGGAAAATTCTCTTCATCGTTGGTCATCGTTAATTCGTTTAAATTAAATCCTTGTTGCATTTTTGGCTGAGCTGTTCTCATGGATACGTCATTGGTTTGTTGCTGAGGTTGTGGTGGCTTGTAGCCGAATTGCTGCGGGGGTTTGTACCCTATTTGTTGTGGGGGCTTATATCCGAATTGTTGTGGGGCCATATACCCAAATTGCTGCGGAGGTCTATTGTAACGTAACACATAAACACAATTCGGCTGTTTTAGTGAACGGATATGGTTCTAAATTATTAGTCTATAAATTTTAAGTTATACTTGAGATAACAAACGCATAAACCGAAATGTGTGTTGACACGTAAACATAACTCAGTCATGTTAATGAGCAAAAATTGTTCTAATCCATTAGGGTCTCAAATTTTAAGTTGTACTTGAGAAAGAGATTTATTTGCTGGGAACCAAACAGCTTAGCTATCGTTTTAAAATATTAGAATAATAAATTTTAAATATACTCGAGGCAAGCTTAAATTTGTTGCGTTGACAGATTTGTTAAAACTTTGATAAGGTGAAACATTCTAAGGGCCGGTTTCACTGATTGAAATAATCGCGATTAGTTCGACGTAAACTCGGTTTACGCGTTTAACGGAGTTTAGAGCTGGAAATTGCATTTCACCAACATAAACTAAACGCAGTTAGAGAATAACTGAGTTTAAATTCTAAACGACCGATTTTTGGCGTTTAGCTGTGTAAACACGTTTTGTCTAGAGCTTCTAACGGTCTAACCTATTAAAAACAAATCTTGTCAAGTTGTCATATGATATATTCTGATACTCGAGTTTATAGTAGTGTATCTCTATATATATAAATGAATAGCTGAATATGTTGCTAAGCGTAAATCTTGAGAGCGGCTGAACCGATTGCGCTAATTCTTTTTTTATGTTCCTTGAAGTATGAGGATGGTTGTTACGGAGAGAAATTTTAAAAAAAAAATTGCCTGAAAAAGTCTTAAAACAACACTTTGCTATATTCCCATACAAATGATTCGTAATAATAAATAATTAAAAATCGATTTGAACTTTAATACCATACCATAAAGTTTAAGTAAATTTATCTCAAACCTCATATTATAATATATCATGATATCTACGCTTAAATTTAAGGCGATGTTCACGTTTTATGTCACCAACCTTCGTTTTCGTAAATGCGATTAAATTGTAGCTGGTGAAATCCGGTTAACGAAAACCAAGATTAGAATCGAACTATAAATTCGATTAAGCAAAACGTAGTTTTATTAAACTTAGTTTCCAATGCAAACGGTGAAATCGGCCCTAAGCGCTCGACTCGGCGTGTGAGTGTTTTTTTTTGCTGGAGTCACAGGACGCCTGGGTTGCCATCACAAGATTTTAAGTTACCGTGTTTTGGAATAAAAACTACAAAATTGCCGTGTATTTACTTTACATTAACACGTAAGGTTAAAAATGACAATAAATAATTGTGTTTGCTAGCAGCAAACGAGAAAGCTGACTTCGAGTGTATCGACAAGTGGTGCAGCGTGGGTGGACGGGAAGGAGTTGACAAGCGCACTGGTCGTCACTGCAATTTTCGAGGGTTCCCCTCGGTTTATCTGGGATTCCATTGTCATGTCCTGGTTTTCTTGTCATGGTGCCACCCTTGGGATGTCTCCTTTCAAACAAAAAGGAATTGTAAGAATCGGTTCGTGAACGACGGGGTTGTCCCCGAGCGTACATAAAAAAAATATATTTATGCGGTCGAATTGAGTAACTGCCTCCTTTTCCGAGGTCGGTTAAATAACTTCCTTTTTGAAATCGGATGAATAATACATTGTTCTTCACAACCGTCATACAAATTTATCGTAACTAACATTTTTTTTCTTCGGCTTTATTCAATGTATATTTGTTTTTTTTTTCCTTTATATTGTTTATCTTTTGTTGTGTTTTTGTTTAATTGATTTACGCAATTTCCTTCGGATCGGATAAAAGTGCTTACAGCCAGTAAAGCTCAATTTATTGAGGAAGTAATAATTTTATTCCTTGTTTTTTTTTGTAATAATTTTATTTCTTGTTCTTGTTGTTGTGTTACACTATAATGACTTATCAACTATCGATTAAATTATTAGGAAAAAACAATTACACATTGGATTGCCGTGGTTTTGAACACGGAAATGAACGTACTGCTGTGTACCGCGTTTATCACCGAATATATCCAAATTTCCGTGTAACATGGCAATTGCCGTGTAGATGGCAACACTGCAGGGCGTGCTATGGTTGGCGTGTGAGGGTGGGGGAAAAAGAGACGCTGGGCTTGATATATATGGTTGAGGCGTCGGGGAGAGGGCATTCGATTTTGAGTTCGGGGTTCGGAGCACGGTATTAGGAGCCCCTCGGCTGGCGAAGCTATGGAATTTCTGACCTAGATCAAACATAGAATACCTAAAAAGTATTTTTAGGTCTGGATCAGAGATTTCATTAGCGTAAGCTGGCCGAGTGTGGCCATGTAGCTCAGTGTAGTTCGCGAAATAGTTTTAATTTATTTTTACTGATTATTATTAAGTGCAATTCTTTATTATAAAATTTTAATTATAATCCGCTAATTAAATTCAGTGAAACCTGTGTAGAGTCTGCAGTTCCTGGTCAAGAGCTCCTGTGGTTCGATGCACAATTATTTTTTATATATACCTGTGAAATAATTTCACAATTTTGATACACTTTGATCACCAATTGGTGTAGAATTAAAATGATGCATGATGCGTTTTTTCTACTGATTTTTATAACTTTTACGGAGATTTTAATAAAAGATATCTAATGAATTATTATCTAGGTTTACATTGATACTATTAATTATTGATTGATTATTGAATGAAATTATTATGAAATAAGCCTTATGACCATGGTTATATTGAGTTTAACTGATAAAATGAAATCTAGTTTAAATAATGATCACAAAATGATGTTGATAGAATGAAACGAAATTACATTCGTTTAACTTTAAATTACATATATAAATTGAATGAATCTTTGGTTAAAACTATCATATTAGATATGGCTATAGTAAGGGTTAAATAGAGTTTCGTTAGGGTGTATTTGAATAATGAAATGAAATTTTACTGTGTTGTTTAATGAAGTCATTATTTTGGAAGTAGATAGTGTAGTGAATGATTCTAGGGAAAATATGACCTATAAACAATCTAATGATTATTTGTCGTATCTTGTTGAATATTCTCTACATATAAATATGCTTCTATTGAATGTATATGTAGGCTACCTACGCTGTTTTTGATATTTACCTACCCTCAATCATTCTATTATTCGAATCGTTCTGACGTGTATGTCAGTACCTGTGATTATTCGAGTCATTCTGTCGTCGGCTAAGGCATTCTTGGCTCTGGCGTGGTGCGGTGCACTTGTGTATTCTGCTAGTAGCTTAACCTCGACTCTTCTAATAGTTAGTTTGTGTACACGAATTAATTGTTACTTATTTAGTTAGACAGCGTGGGCAGCTCGAGCAGTGGATGGGGAGCGTTTGATACGTATCTTTGGAGGGCCCTCCTTAACCCTACACTTGGGTCGCAAGTCCCAGGCACTGACTCTGAGCTGTCCCTCTGCCACGCGATAGATCCGGCGCCCGCTCGGTGAGTACATTGAATACTAAGTAACTATTTTGTGTTAAATTACATTGCTAATTAACTATTCTGGCCATCCGTCATCCTCTCCTCACTTCTGATTCCTACATATATGTATGTATGTATATGTATATATATATATATGTATATTTGGCTTCATTTTGACATTACACAAACTCTAGTAGTTCTAAACATTAATTTAAGAACTTGTAGTTTTTAAATATATGCTGGAACGAGGTAACAAGGTGGTTGTAGTCTTGAATGGGTTCAAGGATGCTTTTAGCTCTTGAATACATTCTAAGATGAGGTAATTATACACTGAACTATGACATTACACAACTCTTGTAGTTTTGAACATTGATCTAAGAATTTATGTTCTTAAATGAGTGTCAAGACGAGGTATCTGGTAGACTGGAGTGTCTCATTCTTACGATGACTTTCATTGAACTATATAAACCATGTTCAGGTGAATCCATAAATGTTTGTATTCGCCAGTGTTTTATTATAGGTATCCCCTATAAGGCTTGGCCCGTCTAAGCCACAGTTCATCGCGTCATCGATGCTAGGTAGATCCTAACTTTGGCCTATCTAGTAAAGAAAGTTGCGTGTACTTCCTACCAACCTCTGCGTTTGTATTTGCCTAATTGAACTATGTTCTTGGTAAATACTATACGTATGTTTCCTTATCTTTGATGAGAGACATGGACAAACTTCACCAGACACCTAGTGTATGGTAGTTGTTTGAACTGCAACAGAGGTTAGTAATTTATATTTGGACAGTGGTATGAAGTTCTATTTTAGACTAATAGAGAAACATATTCACTTTTCCAATTAATTTATTGCTAATTTTTGTGGACGGTCTCTGTTAAGTCCTAAAGGCGGATTTACTGAGATTTAAGCCAAGCCTTAATCAAGCCCTCTTGTGTTGTACAAACATACAAACATTGATGGATTATAAAACCTATTAAATATACATTCTCTTTTCATTGTGAAAATGAGATACTCTCAGAGATTCTGATTGAGTAAATGAAGTATGTTATATTTTAATTGTTTTATTTATCTCTCGACACTTCCATGTCCTTGATAAATCCAATCAGTTCCTGAGAGAGCCTGATATATTCAAATGTTTAACAACTTAATTACTGGTTCAGTGTTTCAATTGAACAACCTATTCTGTTTAATGAATGCTGTTTCATGTGAGTGCTGTGAGTCATGCAAGGGCAAACCTGCACAATACACCCACTTTACATGTTGGTCTTATACCTATATTTATTCTTAATTTCCTTATAGGACACTCGAAAGGTTGCGTTGTCGCAAATCGCTAGTCGCTGTTTGACCCATCTCACAATGGTGGCGAGGCTTGACACAATAGCGGACTATAGACTCGTAACTCAGTAGGTCTTCCTATGGGAACTTACACTATACAATCCTATTGTGACAAAAGTAGTAGGTTTCGTGATCGAATTTCAAAGTAGTTGTGTGACCGAAGTTCCCGTATGGGCTAGTAAGCACACCATGAAAAGATCAGTAGACACGATCTCCTTTTGTTCACGAGGAACACATCTTCGTACCATGTCTGTTTACAGCTTGGTAATTACATCAACTCTAGTAATTCACTGGTTATGTCTATATGGCATTCCAAGGGATTACTCAAATACAGTCATTGCATGATTGTACTGCAACGGTATGAAACAAGCATTTGTTAGACAGGATATATTTCCATCTAACTTACTGTAGAGAATTGGGTTCTCTTAATTTTCCTACCTACTACCCTTCTTGTGATTTAATAGCACCAACGTTGTGCCTAATTTAATTTAGAGCCTTCAGCACGGTGTGGTTCGGATGGGTCGGAGGGGTTATGGTGGTAGCGACCCCCGGGTTCAGCTGAACCCGGTCTTTTAATTCCTTAATACCTATAAACCCTATCCTAACAGAATAACACATACAAACAAACACTACAATTTATCTTTCACAATTATCTGAGATAATTTATTAACTGAATAAATTATTTCAAGATAATTAATAGCTATATAATATGTATTTAATCATTATTTCATTTACTTATCTATTGATATTTATTTCATTTGTTTAGAGATATCAGAAGCTATCTATTATATCAGGTTTGATCTAAAAATACATGTAAAAGAAACTTAGACACTATTCAATTAATCAATGCCATTATAGAATGAATATAATTATTTAATTTTATTTCTATTTTAGCTATCTAGATTCACTAAAATTATTAGCAATTATAATTTACACATTCTTAAGGAGACGTCAGATCTATTAGTTAAACAGTATAGGTGATAGTTATTTCTAAATGAATAAGTTTTATTCCTATTTATTCTTAATGGTTCAAATTTACTAAATCTTATTAATTCTAAATAAGTTACTTATAAGGTGTTATAAAGTTTAATATCTTTCTTTCCTTTTAATAGTATTCCAGGAGTTAGTTATCTATAGTATTTATATCACTGGTAAGTGTAAATATCTTTCAATTAAATTTTAGGATAAATTAATTTCAGTAATTTAATGTCATTGTGCAGAGATGTTATTTTAAATTAATGGCTAGGTAGGATGTTAGTTAGGGTTTATATATAAATCATGGCTTCTAATAACATATACTATGTCTTTCCTTCGGCATACCACAAAAAGAACTGAAGTTACTCTGAAACAAAAATCAAACACAACGTAGAGTCCTTCCTTATTCTAGACGATCGCATTCATAAGGCCAAAGACATTTAATGTCCTATTAAGCTTAATATTAGCTTGTAACGCCACTACCATGATAGTGTCACATTTTGGTTCTTCGTGACCAGCATGTTATAAATTTATATATGTTGGGGTCTTTCTCACCACACCCCATAGTATAGTATAGTTACAAAATGGTCCCGTGACCAAGAGGATAGCTAGTTACAATTGCTGCCGTGATGATAAGGATATCTAAGTATATCCAATAGATTCATTACAAAATGATCCACGTGACCAGGATTTTCATAAACGTGGTAAATAGTCACCAGAGCACCATAGGAGTATCATTACAAAATGGTGCCGTGACCAGGATCCATATAAATATGGTGAATGGTCATCATGCCATAGGGTAGTAACATTACACTATATCCAAATTGTTGTGGAGGTTTGTACCCGAATTGTTGCGGAGGTCTGTATCCAAATTGTTGCGGAGGTCTGTATCCAAATTGTTGCGGAGGCCTGTATCCAAATTGTTGCGGTTGGAAACCTAACTGAGGCCTATAACCGAACGATGGCCTTGGTAGTTGACCTTGACCCTGATTTTGAGGTGTCTTTTGAGAATTATTAAAATTAAATTTAGAATAAAAAGGTAAGCTGGGTTTGTGACCAACCTGTTGTGTCATCGCTGGCCTTGAACCTATAATTTGGCTATTACCATGTACACGATTACGCATCTTATATTGCTCTAAGAAGTTTACTTCCTCAAGAACGATACTTAAAGCTGCTTCTAAAGTTGTGGGTTTTTTAAGTCTAACAATGCGTACCATATTTTCCGGGAGGTTATATAAAAACACATTTAAAGCTGTATTATTATAGATAACTGACTTCGCACGTTTTAAATCTGAATCATGAATTGAATTGACCTTCGACATTAACAACGACCGAACCCCTTGTATCCTATTACAGAATTCAAGGAAAGTTTCTCCTGTATTAATTTTCAAAGATTCTAATTCGATGTTAATGCATTCCTCACTACGAGGGTCTCCAAAATGTTGGATTAACAGGGATTTTAAGGTTGACCATGTGACAATGTCCTCTCTTTCGGACAAAAGCGCAGCTGCATCATCTCTTAACCTACTTGTTAGAGCATTAAAAACGTAAAGATTTTGCTCCTCATTGCCGTTATATCGTTCAATTACGTATTGACATTTTCTTAAATAAAGGTTTAACTGCCTTTTATCACCACTATACAGCGGGACTAGATCTAAAATTTCCTTTGGAATTTGTGATACGGTTGTGGTTGTGGTTGTCATGATCATAGATTAATAAAATGCTCAGAGGATGCAACTGGCTTAAATATAAAACACTTTTATATGAGAGAAAAAGAAATCACACGTATAATAAAACACACACACAATTAAAATCAATAATAAAAATCAAATTTAGAAATTAAAAAAAATTGTGAAAATATAATTTTTAAATTTATAAAATAGTTTAATGTAAAATCATGTAAATGCTTATTAGAATTTAAACTTAAAATATAAATTGAAACTTATAATATAAATTTAAACTTTTATATATTTAATTATCTAACAATTTAATATTATTTAATTTATTTAATGCAACTCAAAATTTAATTTTATTAAATGAAGTATTATAAGTTCATAATACTAATAATATAACAATTTATTAATTTAATTTATTTAATTCAATTCAATTCAAAATTTTATTTTATTAAATTAAATATCGTAGCACTTTAATATTAGAACAATTTAATACTTTTTAATTTTTTTTAATACAACTTAATTTCTTTAATACAATTTAATTTAATTTAAAAATAAAGTATCTGTGTTCATTACTACTCTATGTTCCTATTCTAAGAAAGATAAGACCGAATAATTTCATACGGAGATATCAATTTCACAGCGTTATAATGAGCAAGGTTTGATCTCAAGAATAACAATTACTTAATAAAATTAATATGAAAAATACAGGAGGATTACGGGAACAAGGATTGGCGAAAAGATTGACTCACCAATTGACCGCTACTCCCATATTCTGTCTTCTCTGCTTCTCGAGACACAAAAGAATATTTCTTTGGTTCGTAGGATCTCTGCTCACGTAGAATGTTCGCGTAATTTTTGTAGACGAATTTCGACGTCGGAAAAACACGAAGACTACGGAGGCTATAAGAGAATCCTCACCGGCTGCGCCACTTTTGGTTTCGGAGCGTTTAACAAAAATAATTTAAGCTAAATAACTTTTTAGTTACTGAATTTAAAATAAAAAAAGGAAATAAAAAATTAAAGACATGTAACCGATTTGGAGGCTTTAATATCTCTGAGTTTCTCTATTACTCCCGGCTCAGCGGCGGTCGCGCGGGGACGAAGAGACGCTGAATTTGCGTCTCTTCCTTAAGGCGCCTGGGGGGGCAAAACGCCGCGCTAGCCGTTTTTTGTGCAGTTTTTTGAAGCTATCTACTTTTTATTGGAAAGAAATATAAAACTAATACAAACACATTTAATTTCTACATAATTTTGATTACATGATGGTCCTTTTTTTTAATTTTTTTAAAGGATTACATTTTAAATAATCGCCTTACAACGAAACCACAAAAATGAGAAATAATTACTGATACTGTGCGTCTCCTCGTGAAGTAAACATTATTTTATTTTGCTACCGACACTAATGGATTGACAATTTAATAAGGAACAATTCGCATGAAAAATTTTTTCGAAAAGACCTAAATTTGATGTGTTATTGATTTTTTTCTAAAATCTGGGCGTATTCACTACTGTACTCAAGCGCGGTTGTATTGGAATTCAGTCTGCCGCAAGGTTTGGAGGGAGAAGCTTGTGTCGTTTGTCACCGTCTCGGCTAGCGCACGCTCACGTCATATTATAAATCTATACGTCTATACTCTATACATACAAATAAATAAAAGTGGAGTGTCCGTTTGTAATAATAAAATAATATCCTTTTACTAAATGCATATCCATGTATACACGGTACATATACCAAAATTACATTTTTTACAATTTATTGTTGTCTGTATGTCTGTCAGTTTGTTCCGGCTAATCTCTGAAACGGCTTGACCGATTCAGACGGGACTTTCACAGACAGATAGCTGATGTAATAGGCTGTTACTTTTATTTTTATTTTGTATCTCTGCGAACTGAACAATAATTTTTTTTTAATTCCACGCGGACGAAGTCGCGGGCACAGCTAGTAAACAATAATAATTTATTAGCAATTAGCATATTGTTAGCATTTTTTGTTGACTTTTGTTTAGGTTAGTTTTTTTTGTTTGTTATTTATTGTGAAAAAACGCTCTGTGTGTGTATTTAAAACTATTGAGTTTTTTTTAAAAACGCTATTGTTGTGTAGGTATCTAAACAATGGTTTTAGCACCTTTGAAAATTATAGAAACGACACCCATGATAAAGAGTTTTGCTAGCTAATTTAATTTGACCATGTACCTATAGGTTTTTACTTTTTACCTAGACCTACGTTAAAATAAAAAAAAATCTCTATATATGTATATAAAAATGAATCGCTGAATTTGTTGCTAAGCGCAAATCTCGAGATCAGCTGAACCGATTTCACTAATTCTTTTTTTATAATATTCATTGAAGTACGAGGATGGTTGTTACGGTGAGAAAAATTAAAAAAAATTGCCTGAAAAGTCTAAAAACAACACTTTTCTATATTCCCATACAAAAGATTCGTAATAATACTTAAAAGGCAATTTGAACTTTAATACCATACAATAAAGTTTAAGAGTTAGTGGAAGGGTTCCGGAAAGGCAATTGAGTGATGTTAGTATCGTATAAATATTAATGTCAATATTTGTCAATATATTAATTTATATATTTTTTTGTTTTTACATAATGTAATTGTTGACTTATCAACTTTCTTTTTTCTTTTTTTTAATATTTTTACTAGCTGACCCAAATTGCCGTTATCCCGAATAGCAATTGAGTGACGTTAGTATCGTATAAATATTAATCTCAATATTTGTCAATATATTAATTTATAATTATTTTTTTTACATAATGTAATTATTGACTTATCAACTTTCTTTTTTCTTATTTTTATCTTACTAGCTGACCCAAATTGCCGTTATCCCGAATAGCAAAATAAGTATTTAAAAAAAATAATTAAAGAATCGACTGTTAGGCGGTACGAAGTTCGCCGGGTCAGCTAGTTATTTATAAGTTTAAGTAATTATACTTCATTGTTAGTATTTATTGAACGTAAGTGTAGTCACTGAATTCATTACCTAAAATATATACGCACCAATTAACATTTATTTCTTATAAAAAAATAATATATTTTTTTATTGAATGCCGTGCGGTCTGCGGATCCCTAGATCTGTAATTTTTACGTGTATTCGTAAGTTGTAACCAAATGCCGCTAGATGTGCCGCGAGAGGTGAGGTGCGGCAAAGAGGGATCGAATGCTCAAGGTTATTTGCTTGGCATACCGCCTTAATCTAGAGCGGAGGGACGAGACGTAATTATAACTACGTCGAACTTGTAACCCTTTAAATAAAGTCGATATTACATTAAACATTTTCGTGCTACTATAAGCCATATATTTATAGCAAGGACATTCCTTTAATGATTATGAAATTTTATGACAAAAGATCTACTAAAAAGTTTGAAATCCACAGAAACTTCGGAGAAAAGTCTACCTATAATGTATTTTTTAAACGGTTTTATTTAGCTTGACCAGTGTGTTTTTCTATCTGGTAGTGCCAACCGTTATATATATTATACTAGCTGTGCCCGCGGTTTTACCCGCGTTGATTTGAAAGAAAAAATTGGCTTCCTTCTTTTTAAAGCATAACCTTTCTCTTTAAATATATAGGCTATCCATCTCAGAGGAATTTTTCATTCGAATCAATCGGGTTTAAACAAACAAACCAACTTTCAGGTTTATAATCCATAAACATTTTTAAAATCATATCAAAATTTTTCGATCCCGCGGGAGAAAAAAAAATTAAAAGTGTTTATAATTTCCTCATGTGTGGGTAACACAAAAATAAAAAATAAAACGAATTTATAATCCATACTAATATTATAAATGCGAAAGTACTCTGTCTGTCGGTCTGCTAAATATCTTTTACACTTTCGCGACGAAAATATTTATAAAATATATTGACTTTGACTGGATTGACAGTATAATCTGAAATGTTTCAATGAGATCAATCAATTTAATGTTTTTTTTTTTTTGTATTTAATTCATTTGTACATTTATCATTTATTGTATGTTTAAGTAGCTTGATATTTTTTCCTTAGTTTACACTAACTAAATTTCTGAACGCACGCATAAATATTTGACAAACAATATATATTATGTCAATCCGTTTTCATTACTGACATTATTATACATTTTTAACATATAAAATACGCAACTATCCGTATATTGTGGATATAATTATGTTGTCGATTCGAAACCTTTATTTAAATACGTTCTTTAGTTTTAGGGAAGAGTTTACCATATCGACGGGATGAACATTAAATGTTTGACAGTTACGAAACACGAACATAGTTCCATACAAATTTTCATTCCCACCTTTCAACCCCTTACACCCTTTTTTCGCATTAAAAAGTAGCCTATGTCCTTTCTCAGACTCTAGACTATCTGTATATTGAATTTCATTTAAATCTGTTCAGTAGTTTTGGCGTGATTGCGCGACAGACAGACAGACAGATATACTTTCGCATTTATAATATTAGTATGAATATTAGTATGAATTTTTAAATCGTTCTATAGTAAAAATTAAAAAGTTATGCGGCATAATACAACGTAGGTCGACGAAAAAGTAGTATAGTAGTAGTAGCTTTACGAAAAGTATATGAATTATGACTACGTACTTAATACAAAATAAAAATAAAAAGTGTGTGTAAGTTCCGACACGCGAGTGGAGTTTACTCCATGAGAACGATTACGAAGATATTTAAAAATTTAAATATTGTACTAAATTAATCAAATTATATTTAACTAGCTGCTGCCCGCGACGTCGTCTGCGTGATAATATGTAGCCTATATGTTGACCCGACTTCTTAATAATATTCGTGACAAATTTGAAGTAAATCCATGCAGTACTTTTTGAGTTCATCCCGGACATAGATTGACTTTCCTACCATTTTATTATAATTATTATGTATAGATTAGCTGCGCCCTAAACGTACTAAAATATTAAGCCACTAATGTGCAATTGTGCAACTCTAATAGGTCTAAAGAGCATAAAGTAGGTAGACATTTTTTTAGTTTGATAATTCGACTTACCTAAATTCAATTGTGCTCACTCACTCATTTGAACATATTGTGCAAAAGTTATCTTTTAAAATTTTTAGTTGCTCTGTAAGGAATCCAACGCTTCAAAAACTTACAAAGACATACTATGCTTGGATTCGCTAAGTTAGTTTCTTACTTAGTAGTTAAAATTTTGGCATTATTTCAGATTACATATTATCTTTACATTCTCATTTGTATGTCAGTATTTAATTCAGTCTAATAAAATTGAAAAATACAATGGCTTCCCATGTAAACAAAACCGATAACAGTTAATAGTAAATAAATTGCATTATTCAATTTCAAAGCATTAGCAACTTTAAGATTATGTTTACAGGCGGAAAATTTACGGTATATCAGGCAGGTACTTAATATGGCTACATTACGAAATAGGTAAATATAGGAAATATTTAAATATTTTTAAATTAATTTAATAAATATAGGAAATGTATGATTTTATTGAATTTAATAAATATAGGAAATATATAAGTAAGTTTTATTTTTTATTGTTAAATATTAATAGTATACATCAGTTTCAAACATTGTATGGCACAACGAGCCTAAAAATAATTTAGTAATGGTAGTGATGGGCATGGTGTGCAGGCTGGATGTGTTGTGAGTGACCGGAGTAATCTACTTGAGCGTTGAACCCGCTGTGCTTGTCAGCGTTGTAATGTACGGTGCGCACAGCACCATCGGGTTGGTGCAGGCTGTAGGAGCCTGTGACGTGGTCGCCGTCACGGGCTTCGTGCTGAGACTTGATGTCACCGGTGTGATGATCCTCTACCTTGTATTCGAACTCATATTTGGGGTGTGCCTGTTAAACACATTATATTATTTTAGCATTATAAAATACGTGTATAATATTTAATAACACATCAAACATATTACTCTACTTACGTAGTAATCGTGGTGATCGTGAGAGTTGTGGTGATCACTGTGGTAGAGGGGAGCATGGTGAACCACGGGAGCGGCGTGGTGAACTGTTGGGATGTGCTGTGAGTGACCGGAGTAATCTACTTGTGCGTTGAACCCGCTGTGCTTGTCAGCGTTGTAATGTACGGTGCGCACGGCACCGTCGGGCTGGTGCAGGCTGTAGGAGCCTGTGACGTGGTCGCCGTCACGAGCTTCCTGCTGAGACTTGATGTCACCGGTATGGTGATCAGCTACCTTGTATTCGAACTCGTATTTGGGGCGTGCCTGTTAAACAAATTATGTGATTTTATTATTGTAAAATACTTGTTTAATATTTAATTATACGTTAAACATATCATTCTGCTTACGTAGTAATCATGGTGATCGTGAGAGTTGTGGTGATCACTGTGGTAGACAGGAGCATGGTGAACCACGGGAGCGGCGTGGTGAACCACGGGAGCGGCATGGTGAACTACGGGAGCGACGTGGTGAATTGTTGGGATGTGCTGTGAGTGTTGAGAGTAATCCACTTGCGCGTTGAACCCGCTGTGCTTGTCAGCGTTGTAATGTACGGTGCGCACGGCACCATCGGGCTGGTGCAGGCTGTAGGAGCCTGTGACGTGGTCGCCGTCACGAGCTTCGTGCTGAGACTTGATGTCACCGGTGTGATGATCCGCTACCTTGTATTCGAACTCGTATTTGGGGTGACCCTGTGAAAACATTTACATTGTTTTCATTTTAACTTACACGGATAGTGTTTGACGACAAAGTAAATAAATTTATTCACTTACGTAATAGTCGTGATGATCGTGGTCAGCGTGGACGGGGTGATAGTTGTGTTGGTCATGGGATATGTCATGTCGGATGATTGACTGAGAAGAAACGGCGAGACCGTGACTTTGTTCGAGATAGTGAGCATTCACCGCGACCAGCGCGACAGCAAAGATTAATGACTGTAAAAAATGTTATTGTCATAAATATAAGATAAATCGTAATATATTACTAAAATATAACATAGGTACGTAAAAAAAATTAAGGAATAAAAAAGTTAATATAATTATGTATGTTGTTATATTATTAATCAAATTAATTTCAACTTACTTTAATAAACATTATGAGTTTTTTGGTGTGTTATTCTAATAACAATGATAATAAATTTCAAATATTCGTGCTTATATATGCACAATTGTTTAACATAATATTCATTTTTCAAGAACGTATTACGTAGATATTAGATGCAATGACGACTTGTAACAGTTTTTGGACTCGTTCTACTAAACAATTAATTATGTACTATATTACTAAATATTATTATTGTCAGTACTTTATATTTTTACTAGCAGTTGCCCGCGTCTTCGCTCGCATAAAAATTGATCATATTATCAAAGAAGGGCCAGAATAGCGTATAATATGTATACGACATTTATTGTTCAACTTTCGTGCGCTAGACCTGTCTGCTCACAGAGTTCGTTCTCAATCACGTTTCATAAAACTGTCGTGCGAAAAATAGTCTTCCCTTAGGTCTTCTTAGGCCATTTTAGGTAATTTCTGTAATACGAACTAATTTGCTATTTTAATATACAGAATTTCCGCAAACGCTTGAATAATTTTGTTTATGTTCTATGCAATCAAAGGTTTAAACATAAAATTTCATGGTTCTAAAACTTGTTAATTATTACTACATTTTTCCGTTTTTTTTTTAAAGTTTTTAATAGATATAGTGGACGCATAAAAATTATACTAAGACTGAACTAATAATTTTATTTTTTTTTTAAATCAAAACCGACTAAGAATAAGGGATCAAATAATATAATATTTTTACGAACGAAGTCATGGTCAACACATTTTGTTATGATATATTTTAAAATTATTTATTGATTTATTTATCTGCAACTTTTATTTATAACTGAAATAGGACCACAATTCTTTATGTATGAATAGAGAAACTCACGGAACATTTAAGTATAAATTGGTGTTGGGCCTTACTTCTAAGTATAAAAATATACAAAAATGTTGTTTTGTATTAACATGTATATTAATGAAATGGTTGTTATTTCTTTTGTTGCCTTATTTCATTTTTTAGTGAAACGTTGCAATATTTTAATCTACTAATTTGTTATAATTTTTAGCATCAATAATCACTAATTATTTTTAATGAGCTTTCATGAGCAATTAATATTGATATACTTATATATGTGTCACCTATACAATCAAACTCGTATTGACGTTCAAACAAAACATTGAAATTATTTATTTAGCTGTAGATAATACATACGTACGAGCAATCATCTTGTGATGTAACATAATATATTATACATATTTCCTATTTCATCTACTACGAAACCATTAAAAATTGAGCGAGTAGGTACTGTTTGTTATGTATGTATTATATGCTAAAATGTGTAGCATAAAAAATCAAACATAAAATATTACTTGTTTTATTTTCTAAAACTAATACTATGCGTAAGAAATATTCTAATACATAACTATAACTAATATATAACTTAGTGCCAAAATAACTTAATGATGGTGCTGTGGAGCATGATGTGCCGGCTGGGCGTGTTGTGAGTGCCCGGAGTATTCAACTTGTGCATTGAATCTGTAAACAAATATTAAAAATAAAAAAATAAAAATAGCTCTTGTTGGTCTGTTCCATAATTGTAAGCATTTCATATTTAGAAAGAATACTGAAGTAGTATTTTTAACCGACTTCCAAAAAAGGAGAAGGTTGTCAATTCGACTATATTTTTATTTTTTTTATTGTATGTTAGCTCAGAACTTTTGACTAGGTGGACCGACTTCGATCAATTTATTTTAATTGAAATGTGTTGCGTGTCATGTGGTCCCATTTAAATTTAATTTAGATCTGACAAGTACTTTTAGAGTTATATCTAATAATGCGTATTTACTTGACTACTTTTTCGTCGACCTACGTTGTATTATACCGCATAACTTTTTACTCGGTGTATCGATTTTGGTGATTCTTATTTTAATCGAAAGCTAATACTTGTCATGTAGTCTTGAAATTAGATCGAGATCTGATTACAACTTTTTGAGTAATCTTTAATATCACGTATTTACTTGACTGTTTTTTCGTCTTATTTACGTTGTATTTATTACTTGTCGATGTAATTGAAGTCAGTTTTTTTTTCGTTTGCGAGCAAACACAATTATATCAACTAAACATTATTGGTAACAATCGTCCTAGGAATCAATAAGTATCATTCTGATTGTTAACTACCGCCACCATATACTGAAACCGAAAACGGATTTTTCAGTATATTTCAAGTAGGTAGGTACATAAATTAGATATTTTAAGCTAGTAAACTAAAATATCAAGCACGTTGTCAGTAAATCAATTATCAGTTTAATTTTTGTTGAATTAATTATCACTGCTTAAAAAAAATTCTCTTTGATATAATTATATCAATAAAGTACAGGTATAGAATGTTTATTGCCAAAAGAGTAAGAGAACGCCAATTAATATTGAAATATCTGTAAAATGTGTCGGTGTTATTATTACAATCGGATGAATCAGTATTTGGCTTTTTTTTCGTTTGCGAGCAAACACAATTATTCTGATCTAAGTTTTTAAGCTTCCAGAGTAACAAATACTATGATTTCAATGCATATCATCGCGAAACATAATAAATATCCCATTTCATATACTATTCATGTTTTTTTTTTGGACTCAAATTTTCATTAAAAAAATAAATTAAAAAAAAAAATTAATTTTAAAAATGACATTTTTGTAGAATAAATCTTTGAAGCAATTATTATTGAGCTTGATGCTATAGATTTGATAATAATGATTGCAATAGCAATTAGCAATGTTAGCAAATCGTTTTACTATTAACAGTTATAAGCAACACGGTGTACGTTTTTACTTTAAGCGTCTGCAAGGATTTCTCAGGACTCTTTTAGTTATTTTTTTTTTTAAAGAACATTTCTACCATATAAATACTACTCTAAAGTTGTTTTGAATAATTAGGAACAAAAAATTACCCGCTGTGCTTGTCAGCATTGTAATGTACGGTACGCACGACGCCGTCAGGTTGATGTAAACTGTAAGAGCCTGTGACATGATCACCATCACGAGCTTCATGCTGTGACTTGATATCACCGGTGTGGTGATCTTGTACCTGGTACTGGAACTCGTATTTGGGGTGAGCCTAAAGAAAAAATAAATTAAGTGTTAGAATAATGACTAATAAATCATTAATGTTTCAGCTACAGAGAAACAAAAACTGCTTACATAGTAATTGTGGTGTTCATAAGAGTTATGGTTTTCATTATAGTGGATGGGAGTTTGGTGAACCAAAGATGGCGCGTGGTGAACTATGGGAGCAGCGTGATGAACTAAGGGAGCGGCGTGTTGAACTATGGGCGTTGCGTGATGAACTACAGGAGAGGCGTGGTGAACTATAGGAGCTGCGTGGTGAACTATAGGAGCTGCGTGGTGAACTATTGGAGCTGCGTGATGAACTATAGGTGTTGCGTGATTAACTATGGGAGCAGAGTGATGAACAACAGGAGCGACGTGATGAACTATAGGAGCAACATGATGAACTACAGGAGAAGTGTGATGAACTATGGGAGCAGCATGGTGAGCTACAGGAGCAGCTTGGACGGGGTTGTAATAGTGTTGATCGTGGGCGATGTCATGAAGGACGATTGACTGAGAAGAAATGGCTTGACCGTGCCTTTGTTCATGATGTTGCGCGCTTACTGCCATAAGTGTGGCAGTTAAGAAAAGTGTCTGAAAAAAAAACATGATTTTAAAAATAATGTTCTACCAAAATACACTGTCTTATGGATTTACGTTGTTTTCATTTAATTAAGTTGTTTTAATCTTGTTTAATCTCAACTTACTTTGACAAACATCTTGAGATTTTGGTGTAAGGTCTAGATTGTAATGATATTTAACTGAGATAACTCTTGCCTTTATATTCAAAATCGCTTGATACGTATTAAAGTACATAATATTACGTAGGCCTTTTACAAAATTGGCAACCTAAACCAGTTTATACCTTTGGCTTTAAAAAAAATCAAGCATCAAATAAAGTAATTTGTAATTGTACAAATTTCAGTACTTTTTAAACTATATGCAGTAACTCCTACGTAATGATTGTAACATTCGTTTTCAAGTAGGGCCTTTAGTTTCATTCATATTAAATTTTAGTAGTTATCACATTGGGTTTTAAACTTACTACTTCTGTGTTTTTCTCTCCTTTTTCCCAGTCTTCTAGGAATTATGGAATAAAACAATAAAAATATTGTAGATAATCAACTATTCACGTAATAACTTTCATAAGAATCGATAGGTTATTCATTAAAAATGTAATAAACATAATATATTCATGACAACAAAAATTTAAATGATATTTCCCCTTTGAAAAACTGCATTCTTTACTATAAATATTAATGTAGTTTTGTTACAAATACTATTAAAACTTGATTTAAATTTCTACAAATCTATACGGTATACTTTTTGATTATGATATCATATATTATGATGCATCTCTATACGCTTCCTGCTTCTTCCTGTAATATCCCACAGCTGCGCATAGGCCTCTTTCCCCATGTAGGAGAAGGATCAGAGCTTAATCCACCACGCTGCTCCAATGCAGGTTGGCGAATATATTCCCTAACATAAGTAATCGTTACTCGCTATCAGGTTTACATGATAACAACTATTCTACTATTGGCGTTAAATTTACAGAGTTACCACAACCACTAGCTCTAGTCGTCTAGCGGTGGTTTTCATCGCTCACGAAAACTTTTTGTTCAGGCTATATAAACGTTTTTCATGGTCTGGTTATTTGTATTTCTGTAGGTCTAAACCACCACAGGATCAAAACCACTGACTCGATTGTGATGATATTTAAAATAAAGCAGATAAATATGTAAGATAAGAAGATCAATTTATTTTCGCAAAAGTTTATGATTTTGATTTGTGCCGGGCGGGCAAAACCACGGGGATTAATTTAAAATTATTCAATGCATGCAATAAGTGCAAAAATTTAATTAAAAAATAAACTACGAGTAGATATTTTATTTATTTATTAAACTTTATTACACAACACAGAAAAAAAAAATAAAAAACAACATAACAACACTTCGATATTTTATCTGAAAACAGAACAATATATGAATGAAAATTTCATTACAGTTATATTACTGTTCGCACAGAAAGTACTAAATCGGTTACAATTATAAATTACATTATATAACACTCAAATTGTCCTCCATCTCCGAATATATGAACTGGTTTCAGGTTGTCACTTAAGTCAAAAGTCTACGTAATATGTACGTTAATACGTAGTAAGAGATTCTGAATATAAAGCGACGGGCTATCTCGATTAAATATCATTCCGATCCGAAACTTACACCAAAAACCTCAAAATGTTTTTTAAAGTAAGTTTAAATTGAATAAAAACAAAACAATTAAAATTTTAGGACAACGCTAGCTAATTGTTTTAAAATACATTTTTTTTTGTAACTCTTTTTAATTACATTTCATTATTTTAGGTACTTTTTTTCGCGGCTTCACTTGCGGCAGTAAATGCACAACATCAGGAACAAAGTCACGGTCACGCCATTTCCTCTCAATCGATCATCAGACATGACATCGCTCACGATCAGCACAACTACAACCACGTCCAAGCTGCTCCTGTCGTTCACTACGCGGCTCCTGTAGCTCATCACGTAGCTCCGATTGTCCACCACGCCACTCCCATAATCCACAATACTGCTCCCATAGTCCACCATGCCGCTCCACTAGTCCATCACGCCGCTCCTGTTCACTATAATGAAAATCACAACTCTTATGAACACCAGGATTACTACGTAAGTGTTTTTTAACGTAATTGTATGTTAAAATATTTGATTTTTTCACATTTTAATGATATCTTATTGTTTTCAACAGGCTCACCCCAAATATGAGTTCCAATATCAGGTAGCTGATCACCACACCGGTGACATCAAGTCACAGCACGAAGCTCGTGATGGTGATCACGTCTCTGGCTCCTACAGCCTGCACCAGCCCGATGGCGTCCTCCGTACCGTACATTACGACGCTGACAAGCATAGCGGGTAATTTTTTTTACTAAGCAATTAGATACAAACACGAATTATACAAATCAGCTAAAAATAGTATTTGTTAAACCCTGAGTAACTTTACTTTTTTTCCTTAGACCTACTTTTCATAATGAATAGATTTTTTGCTCATAATGTTATGAAAACTGTAAAAGTTAATTTAGTTATTTTATAATTTACAGATTCAACGCTCAAGTTGAATACTCCGGGCACTCACAACACGCCCAGCCAGCTCATCATGCTCCACAGTACCATCATTAAGAGCTTTTAGGACAACACAATTGTAAAAAAAATTCACGTATACTAATTAAATTTAAGAAATAAACAAATAGTATTTATGTTTGGAAATTTTATTTATACACTAGCCTATTCGCGAATTTGTTTTTCGTCTGATATACCTTTATGCTGTACGTTCAAAGGTTTCTGTAGATTTTGAGTCATTTTGAATATTATAAAAAGGTACCTATGCTGTAAACAACTGTAAAGATTTAAGGCAACAATCTTTAAACTATCGTCTTTGTCTAGGGTAAGAATTGTTAAAGTTTTGAGTATAGGCTACATAGTTTATTATAGAAGAATGTAAAAAATAATGCGTGCGTACAAAGTACACACATGTCAGAACTGAAACTTCTTTGGTAAACTAATTAAAAAAATAATAATTAAAAAAACGAATTTAATATACAAAAAAAAAACTAATTAAAAAAAAAAGCCAACGTGTCACGCGGTGTTCCTAGGCGGTCACTCATCCAAGTACTGACCGTCCCCGAAGCTGCCACATGGGGTTCAGCAGCGTGGGAGTGGTACCAGAGGGAAACACATCCAACCCCATATTATAACTACCCATACCCTTAAATCTTTTGAAGTCAAGGATGTTATTATAATGACTCATGTACGTTTGTATTGTTACCTCTATGATCTGTATTACTCTGTGTCATCTAACTACGTGTTCATGGCTAGTGTGCACACCGTTCGCGCAATTATTGTGCGTTGACAGAGGATGAGTATCGCAAGTCATTTGATAAAAATATTATTATTTATGAAGATAAATCGTATTTATGTAATACGATTACCATTTGCTTTCAGTATTGTTGCTGATAAAATTATTATAACGTAAACATTATCAGCAATAGCACATCAATTATTTTCATTTACAACGCGATAATTTATTTACTCGTATCCAATTTACTGAGTATTTTTTTTGTCAAACAGAACATTAATAGAACACCACTATAACAAATCACAATAACTTGCACACTTTTTTAGTGATAAACCTTTACTAACTTCGATTCATAATGAACTGAGACTTCATGCTCGCGCCGTCAACAACCTCTTCAAAGCATTTTTTTTTAAAGTTTAGCCTCTTAATTATAATTATAACTATAATTATATTTACTATCTCGGCGAAGTTTCGTTGTATGTTACTTTTATGTAGTATCTGTGTGTGTGTGTGTTCTTACTTATAAAATATAATATGATATTGCTAAAATACATCCCCAAGTCGCATAAGTAACATTACGCTGCGACTTTTATCTTAATTTTAATTATAGTTATTAGCTTTTAAAAAAATTGTATTAGCAATAGCTAACTCAAGGTTAAACGTTTACTATTAGAATATTCGTGGCCTTAAGATAAAAAGTCTTAATTTTTGACAAAACTTATTATTTTCTGACCTGGATGTTATTACTTTAACTGAAACATGACTGCACTACGTTATTTACGATGGCCTTTATGATGTATTTAGCGTAGGCCGTGATATTGTTCTGAGCGGGAAGAAGTCAGGCGGAGGGTAATGATACTGGTGCGCCGGGAACTAGAAGCTATGCAGATGGATCTTGTTGACTCCCATGCCACAGAAATAATTTTAGTAAAAATACCTGCCCGCAAGCTCTCATCACGTTACGATCTTTATTTGTTGTCGCTTTATATACCTCCTGATTCTTTTAAAATTCCAATCGGTATTCACTATACGTTTAATTTAATGGAGTACTTGCGTAGTATGAACCCCGATAGTCACTTTCTAGTGATTGGGGATTCTAATTTCCCGTGTATCAAATGAGACCGAAATGGAACGCATCATGAAAAATATGGAAGCGTGGACGTACAGAACGATGGTATGTTTCTTGCGGAAAGTTTAAGTTTTTTGAGTCTAAATCAGTATAATATTTTAAAAATCAAGCTGGCAACATGCTTCTGACTTGCCATGCCTTTTGTTGAATATTACGCATTATAATACCACGGGCGATTTATTCCTATGCTGACGGTTTTTTTTTTTATACTACGATAAATACAAAATGTAAAAGCTTTTTTTAAATGTTGCGATTACAAATTCGATCTAAAGACTGTTAGACTATATTTTACTAAATAAATTTTGATTCGACCAGTAGTTTTAGCCCGCTTGAAAAATTGAACCTACATGTTTTGAATATTTTACTTTTAGAAGGAAAAAATTGAATAAGTTAGTAGTATTTTCAACTTATGAGTCAACAATAAAATCAATCAATCAATCATCAATTGGTCAATTTCGGTAAGGCTAATAAATAGGAGTTTCATTCGTTGTGGTTATTATTGAAGTGAAACTTCTTAAAGCACATGGGGGGTAAAATTTGAGCGACCGGTAACGTGGCAGCATCGGGGACGGTCTGAACTTGGATGGGTGACCGCCTGGGAACACCGCGTGGCGTTGGAGTTTTGTTTTTTTTTTCAATTAGTTTTTTTAATTAGTTGCCAAAGAAGTTTTACTTCCGACATGTGTACTTTGTACGCACGCATTTTTTTTACATTCTTCTATAATAAACAGTATGTGGCCTATACTCAAAACTTTAACAATTCTTACCCTAGACAAAGACGATAGTTTAAAGATTGTTGCCTTAAATCTTTACAGGTGTTTACAGCATAGGTACCTTTTTATAATATTCAAAATATCATCTCAAAATCTACAGAAACCTTTGAACGTACAGCATAAAGCGATAACAAACGAAAATAAAGTCGCGAATAGGCTAGTGTATAAATATAAAAATCTATTGCTGTTCGTTAGTCTCGAGAATGACTTGACTGTTTAGCTAATTTTGGTCTTGAAATATTTGTGGAAGTTCAGGAAAGGTTTAAACGGTGAGAAACATAAATAATATGTAACGGAAAATACTAAAAACGACGATTTAATTTTCTAGCACAAAGTGTTCCTAACGGGGAAATTTAATGTTTTTTGTCAAAAACGTTGTCAATTGCTTGTCAAATGTTTATAGGTGCATTCAGAAAGTGTTTTGTGTATATTTTTCACAAATATATGTAAGTGATACGAAGTTCACCGGGCCATCTAGTGTATAAATAAAATTTCCAAACATAAATACTATTTGTTTATTTCTTAAATTTAATTAGTGTAGGTACGTGAATTTCTTTTACAATTGTGTTGTCCTAAAAGCTCTTAATGATGGTACTGTGGAGCATGATGAGTCGGCTGGGCGTGTTGTGAGTGCCCGGAGTATTCAACTTGAGCGTTGAATCTGTAAACAAATAAAAAACAATCAGTATAAAATAACAAAATTAACTTTTACCGTTATCATAACATTATGAGCAAAAAATCTATTCACTATGCAAAGTAGGTCTAAGAAAAAAAAGTAAACTTACTCAGGGTTTAACAAGAGCTTATTTATATAATTCGTGTTTGTATCTAATGTGCTACGTAAAAATAAAAATAAAATTACCCGCTGTGCTTGTCAGCGTTGTAATGTACGGTACGGAGGACGCCATCGGGCTGGTGCAGGCTGTAGGAGCCTGTGACGTGGTCGCCATCACGAGCTTCGTGCTGAGACTTGATGTCACCGGTGTGGTGATCATCTACCTGATATTGGAACTCATATTTGGGGTGAGCCTGTTGAAAACATTAAGTTATTGTTAAAAAGTAAAGAAATCATTTTTTTTTACTTACAATTACTTAAAAAACCACTTACGTAGTAATCCTGGTGTTCATAAGAGTTGTGATTTTCATTATAGTGAATAGGAGCGGCGTGATGGACTAGTGGAGCGGCATGGTGGACTATGGGAGCATTATTGTGTATTATGGGAGTGGCGTGGTGGACAATGGGAGCTACGTGATGAGCTACAGGAGCCGCGTAGTGAACGACAGGAGCAGCTTGGACGTGGTTGTAGTTGTGCTGATCGTGGGCGATGTCATGTCGGATGATCGATTGAGAGGAAATGGCGTGACCGTGACTTTGTTCCTGATGTTGTGCATTTACTGCCACAAGTGAAGCCGCGAAAAAAAGTACCTAAAATAATGAAAGGTTATTAAAAAGAGTTCAGCAAAAAATGTATTTTAAAACAATTAGCTAGCGTTGTCCTAAAATTAATATGTTTTGTTTTTATTTAATTTAAACTTACTTTAAAAAACATTTTGAGGTTTTTGGTGTAAGTTTCGGATCGGAATGATATTTAATCAAGATAGCCCGTCGCTTTATATTCAGAATCTCTTACTACGTATTAACGTACATATTACGTAGACTTTTATCTTAAGTGTCAACCTGAAACCAGTTCATATATTCGGAGATAGAGGACAAGTCGTGGTTGAAATAATGTAATCTGTATTTGTAATAATTTTAGTACTTTCCTGCAAACTATAAGACATACTGACAAATATTATTTTGTTTTATTTGCAGACAATGTCAGTAATCATTTCAGTCGTCGTCAGTAATAAATTTTAGTGCCTATGGGATAGATTGATATTTATACATTACAAATCTGTCAGTCTCAAAGATTTTGCCCACATTTTTGTTTTTATTGATGATGATGTTTTCGAAATAAAAACCTATGAAGTATTCTAGATCTTCAGATTTCTAAATAATGGATATTATTCTGCTTGAATATGTTTTGTATAACTATAATATTTGAATTTAACAATACTTTATTACTTTTCTAAAAACTATGTTACATTCTTTTTTTTTTTGAAGTGAAACTTCTTTAGGCGCATAAGGGGTAAAATTTGAGCGACCGGTAACGCGGCAGCGTCAGGAACGGTCAGTACTTGGTGGGTGACCGCCTGGAACACCACCGCGTGACGTTGGCTTTTTTTTTCAAATAGTTTTTTTTTTAAATTGGTTTCTTTTGTAATTACTTTTTTGAGTTACTATTTTTTGAATTACTTTGCCAAAGAAATTACACTTCTGACTGTACTTTGTACACACGCAATTTTTTTTAATTTCTTTGTGTTTCATTCATACAATTTCGATTAATAGGTGCGTGGTAACGTCACCTACGTCGAAAAAATAATAAGTATAAAAACTAAAAAGTACTTGTCAGGTCTAGCTCAAATTCAAATGGGACGACGTGATAACAATAAGCTAAGAAAAGAAAAATCATCAAAACCGGTTTAAAAAAGTTAATACAGTTAGATGAATTGAGAACCTCTTACGTTTTTGAAGTTACTTAAAATATAATTAAATTACGAGGACTATGTTTCTCTCAGTTTTCAATATGACAGTCAGAATACACGTACATAATTATTATAAACCTGTAATATTCCTAGATAATTATGGTTTCCAGCGTAAATTTTCCTCATTTAATAAGGTATTTTTTACTTTAACTTGGATACACGCACAAAATATCCAAATAATATTATTTTATTATTTCAATTACATTTGGAATAAAAACAATATTGTTATACATATTCACAATACATTGTTAAAAATAAAAAAGTCAAAGGATATTCCTCAATTCATAATACAGGAAATTAAAAACAGCTCGCTCATACATAAAGTACTCACTCGTCTGTCCCCAAAGTAAGTAGCCTAATGCTTAGGTTAAAGATAACAGCCGGTTTATATAGCTACATGTTTTTTTTTCGATAAATAAATACTATACAAATTAATAAATAGATACATATTATAATAAATAAATAGATATATCACATCCACACTCGAGGTAGGAATCGAACCCCACAACCCCTGGAGAGAAAAAGAAAGAAAGAAGCGCGACAAGCTTTTCTATCATATAGATTATGTGTAATGACTTTATAATATATAGTAAAAGTTTATTTTTTTCGTTTTAGAGCATTCAAATAAAATCTTGTTTTTTAAAAAGGTTTTTTTCTTATAATTTATTATCCTTCAAGTCGACTTTATATACAAAAAATTCTAATAAATTTTATCTAAGCTCTTATTTATAATGATTATCAAGATTTTTTATCATTTCTACGACCATAACCAATGATTTTATCAATAACAGCAATATTATTATTTATATTCGAAAATTTCAGATAATAAATGTAAATAACCAAATAGGTTTATTATTTTATTTGTTACTTAGCCGACCCGTGCCAACTTCATTGGGCGTTAATTATATTTGTGATGCAAATATATAGTGAAGTTTTCACATCTGCGACTTGATTTACATTTACTATTATTTTTCTCTGATATTTTTGTTCAATAACTAACCTCGAACCATCCTCGTATTGCAAAGAATATTATGAAAAAATAATTAGCGAAATCGGTTCAGTCGTTCTCGAGATTTGCGCTTAGCAACACATTTAGCGATTCATTTATATAGAGAAGAGATAACATTTTTCATCACATCATTTAAATCTGACACCGTTCTGGTATAGTGGTGCGTGTACCGTGTGGACGCCTAAACTCCGACGGTTGCGGGCTCGTTTCCCGCTCTGGTTGCGACCAGAGCGGGAATGCATGAAATGCATGCATGGGGGAACATGTTAAGCTGTCAGTTCTGGTCGTTATCATAGACACCTGATAGCAATCTTTACTCATAGTAGGGAATATATCCACCAAGCCGTAAACAGCGTAGTGGTAGTGGATTAATCCACTTGATACTTCTCCTACATGGGGAAAAACGCCAATACTCACCAGTGGGGTGTTACAGCCTGAATTAATCAAAAAAAAAAAATCTCAATTTAAATTACCTATGGGAAATATCAGTCCTATAAGATTACTTGTGTGATGTGCCGATTTTTTCTTATGAAACTTTGTCAAAATGGTATAGCAATGTTAACTAACTTTCGATTATTAATAAATCATATGTTTGCATAACTACGTGGTTCAATAAGTCCCGAGACTAAGTACTAAAAAAAGGTCTATTTTATAAAATTAATTTTTATTCATCAACATAGTCTCCTCCAAGAGCGATACAATCCCTCCAACGCTTTTCTAACTTTTCTATCCCATGTGTGTAGAACGATTTGTCTTTGGCTTCAAAATAAGCCTCCGTTGCTGCGATAACTTCACTATTTGAGTCAAATTTCTTACCCTGAAGCATTTTTTTGAGGTCTGCAAACAGCCAGTAATCGCTGGGGGCCAAGTCTGGCGAATAAGAGGGATGAGGAAGCAATTCGAAGCCCAATTCGTTAATTTTGGCCATCGTTCTCACGGACTTGTGACAAGGCGCGTTGTCCTGGTGAAACACCACTTTCTTTTTGTTCATGTGAGGCCGTTTATCCGCAATTTCGTACTTCAATCGCTCCAATAAGCACATGTAATAGTCACTATTTATATTTTGCCCCTTTTCAAGGTAGTCGATGAAAAGTATTCCATGCGCATCCCAAAATATAGACGCCATAACCTTACCGGCCGATTTCTGAGTCTTTGGACGCTTCGGGTGGCTTTCACCAGCCGCTCTCCACTCCGCTGCCTGCCGGTTGGATTCCGGAGTGAAATGGTATATCCAGGTTTCATCCATTGTTACATACCGACGTGAAAATCCTTTTTATTATGATTCATCAGCGCCAAACATCGCTCTGAATCATTGATACGTTGTTCCTTTTGATCAGTTATAAGCAAACGCGGCACCCACTCAGAAAAAAGCTTTTTCATGGCCAAATTTTTATGTAAAATAGTGAAAACACTACCAGCTGAAATCTTCACTATCTCGGCTATCTCTCGCACTTTTACCTTCCGATCTTCCAATACGATTTTGAGGACTTGGTTAATATTTTGTTGAGTCACTGCTTCATTTGGACGACCTGAGCGTTCCCCATCTATTGTATCGAAATTACAACCGTAGCGTCACTTAAATGTTTCAAAATCAATAATTTTACTGTTCCATTTTTTAAAATTTGACACATATTCTTGTATTGATAGCCAGTACTTTTTAAAAATCAAAAGAGTTTTTAATATATGCGCCATTTCCAGGTTAGTCTCGGGACTTATTGAACGATCTAGTACTTAATGGATTAAATTAAAAAAATGCGGATAAAAAATTCATTCATTTATTACCTAATTTTATCACTATACATTAATTATTAAGGGAAATCCTTAAAAACCATTTATCATTTATTTCTTATTTAATGATGATATTGAAGAGTATGATGAGCTGGCTGAGCGTGTTCTGAGTGACCGGAGTATTCTACTTGCGCGTTGAACCCGCTGTGATCATCAGCGTTGTAATGTACAGTGCGGAGGACACCATCAGGTTGATGAAGACTGTATGATCCACTGACATGGTCACCATCACGAGCTTCATGCTGAGACTTGATATCACCGGTGTGGTGATCTTGTACCTGGTACTGGAACTCGTATTTGGGATGAGCCTGTGGAAAATATTAAGTTTTTATTCGATGTAATAAAATAGCATAAATAGTTTTTTAGTTAATAACAAAATATGTAATTAAGAAATTAAATAAATAATCTGCTTACATGGTAATCGTGGGAATCGTGATGTTCACCGTGGTAGATGGGAGCAGCGTGCTGGACGACGGGAACAGCGTGATGAACTACAGGGGCGACATGGTGAACTAATGGAGATGCGTGGTGAACTAGAGGAGCGGCTTGGACTTGGTGGTAGTTGTGTTGATCGTGGGAGATGTCATGTCGGATGATCGATTGAGAGGAAACGGCTTGGCCGTGACTCTGCCCGTGATATTGTGCGTTGGCTACTACCAACGAAGTAGCTAAAACGAGTACCTGCACAAAACGTTAAATTATTAAGAAATCAACATATAAAAAAATAAAACTTGTGTTTGATAAAATATATTGTCTGTAATAATTAATTAATAGAAATTTTCAACCTACTTTGAAAAACATTTTGTGTGTTTTTGATTGTAAGCTTCAAAACTTAATGATTTTTAATCGAGATTACTCGTGCTTTTATATTCAAAACGCGTGCTTATAAATCGATCCATTGCATATGAGTTTATTTACAAAGATAAATTTAAACAGGTTTTTAATTCGGATTGATCTAGTTTATTTTTTTATGAAATTACAACATGAAACCACTTGAAGCTTATTTTGGTTGCTGCTGACGCTATCTGATATATTACGGTATTCAACAGTTAAAAGTTTATGATATACTTTTTTTTCACTATCAAAGAAAAAAATTTCGTCAGACATTACGTTTGCCGCCAAAAGTTGAATCCAAATCCTATCAATAACTTCTAACGAGATAAACATTGTCAGGTGATACTGAAATAGGCGTTTGAGTTACTTTCCTGATAACTTAAATAAAAATATCTGTATTTAGTTTCCTTGTTATTTATTTATTAGACATTGAATTATTATTACTATTAATTTATTTTAGTGGCTTATTTAAGTTGATTGTTTTGAAATTTTTAAATTTAATCCATACTAATATTATAAATGCGAAAGTATCTCTGTCTGTCTGTCTGTCTGTCTGTCTGCCTGTCTCGCAATCACGCCAAAACTACTGAACAGATTTAAATAAAATTTGGTATACAGATAGTCTAGAGTCTGAGAAAGGACATAGGCTACTTTTTAATGTGAATAAAAGGGTGTAAGGGGTTGAAAGGTGGGAATGAAAATTTGTATGGAACTATGTTCGTGTTTCTTAACTGTCAAACATTTAATGTTTATCCCGTCGATATGGTAAACTCTCCGATAAAATTAAAGAACGTATTTAAATAAAGGTTTCGAATCGACAACATATATCCACAATATACGGATAGTGGCGTATTTTACATTTTAAAAATGTATAATAATGTCAGTAATGAAAACGGATTGACATAATATATATTGGTTGTCAAATATAAAACGTAGTGGTTATAATATACTCTTTGGTCAAATATTTATGCGTGCGTTCAGAAATTTATTTAGTGTAAACGAAGGAAAATATATCAAGCTAATTAAATCTTATACTATTGAAAAAAAGGAAAGCATTTTTTTCCCTCAAATAAACGCAGGTGAAACCGCGGGGCACAGCTAGTTTTATTATATGTACAAAAATACTGTGGGAATATTATATAGGTAATGGTTTTAGCAATCAATTCAACCAACGCATTGGGTTCCCTGTAATGTTAGACATAATATGTATAGTTTTATGCATTAAATAACTAAATAAATTATTGTGATTCATATGTACACATTTATCTACATAAATTTTATGAAATGAAATTATTTGTTTTTTTTTTTTTTGTTAACAGGAATATTATGTTAGCCCTATTATAAATGTATTCGCTAGTTTATAATATATCAAAAAATAAATACCGGTGAAAACATTTGGATCATCAATATCAAATAAATAAATTTGGAGAAATGTACCAAATTTATCCTCTATTACTATTGATTGATGATAAAAAATAGTATAAGTAAGAAAGTGTAAGACATTTTCGATCGTGCCCTTTTTTTATTACCACGGTTATCTGGGATGTCCGCATCATCATGTCTGAGGCAATAAGCAAGTTCTAGAAAAGCCGGTCTCTTTAGCTTTACAAATACTGGCACTGGTGTGTAGTGTGTAGGTACTGATGATAAGGTATCCTGTGTTGCATCTTAATATATATAAATCTCGTGTCACAATGTTTGTCCTCAATGGACTCCTAAACCACTTAACCGATTTTAATGAAATTTGCACACCGTGTGCAGTTTGAGCCAACTTGAAAGATAGGCTATATTTTATTTTGATATAGGTAATTATTATATTTAAGAAAAAAAAAAATAAAGCGGTACGAAGTTCGCCAGGTCAGCTAGTAGTTATATATAGCGAGGTAATTGAAAATAAATATTATAAAATAAACCAATTTTTTTAATGTTAAACGGTTTTATTACAATAAAAATGTTGAAGATAGGTAATGTACTAAAAGCGGTAAGTACTAGCTACCAGACCACACCAATCTTCTCATCCATCTGGGGTATTGATCAGACAAAAAATATAAAATCGTTGGGCACGTGAACTTTCTATCATAATGTTTACTCTGGATACGCTATTATACACCAAATCTAGGTTTTGATTCCCTTGCGTCTGGACAGACAGACGGACAACAAAGTGATCCTATAAGGGTTCCGTTTTTTCCTTTTGAGGTATGGAACCCTAAAAACGAAAATCGTATGCCCTTCGAAGCTGAAGTTCGTAAAATTGTAACGGCTTTCGAATTTAATTTTTTTTTTGTAAATTATTGCTTATACATAGAATAAAACATTGCTATTATAACGCCGTTAAATAAAATAATTATATATTTATCAAATAACATTAAATGTATGTAAAGCGAAAAATTTGACATATGTTAATTACAAAACGACAATTACGGTATACGTAATTATTAGTCCCTGAAGAAAGAGACAATTAGTAAGAACTTAAAAATAATAAGTGAAAGTAAAGCAGGAATCTGGGAAGTGAGTAAAAGGAAAGGGATTAAGTTAAGGGATTTCGTCGAGCTGTCAAATGGTTAGCATCTGTGTGTATTAACTCCAATTCAAATTACAGTTTAATTAAAGAATTTTACGTGAATATTTCTGGAATTGTGAAGCAGTAACAATTGTGCATCCTAAAAGTAAAGTGTGATAGGAATTGTCATACCAAACAGTTTTTAAGAGGCGCAAATCATGAAAGTTTTTAAGAAAGGAGCAGTTAAAATTTAAAATCTCAGCTGATCGACTGGCGGTGAGTGAAAATAACTTCCTATGCACCGTGCATGCGACTTGCACGGTTGTGTGATGCGCATAAGTGTCATTACGGCTTGCAACTGAGCTCAGTGACGCATGGTGTTTCTTCACTGGTGATTAAGTAACGCAGACGTCGTGAATTTATTGCCTACGGCGTTCTACCTCTGAGAGGACAATACATATATTTATTAGTTTACGATACGCTATAGTACTTTCTTATCATGTCCAGTGACGAAATGTCATCTGTTCGTAAGGCATCCACGAGTAGGAGAAATAAAAAACCAGCCACGGGTCCTCCATCGCCTACACCAACTATGTGTGATCGAGATGAGATGTACAGCATTGTAAAGGAAATAGTTCAGGCCGAATTCGGTGAGATCCTAAACCAATTCAATGTAAGTATCACCAGTACTATTAACAAAGAACTCGAACCAATCAAAAGAGAAATGCGAGAAATTTTGGAATCAATATCTTTCATGAATAATAAATTCGAAGAATTGGAGAAAAAACAACACTCTGTAGATGAATTAATAAAAAAAATGGAAGCCGAAAATATATCTCTAAAAAATACTGTTGGGGATCTACAAATACGAATAGATAACTTGGAGCAGCAGTCGAGGTCTAATAACATCGAAATTCAATGTCTACCTGAAAACAGAAATGAGAATCTTTACAGTGCTGTCACCAAACTCGGACAAACGGTAAACTGTGAAGTGAAGGAGGTGGATATACTACACTGTACCCGAATCGCGAAGGTCAATCGTACTAGCACTCGTCCCCGTTCTATTGTTGTCCAACTTGCTTCACCAAGGCTCCGAGATCAACTTCTGGCGTCGATTATCAAATATAATCAAAACAATCCCGATGAAAAGCTGAACTCTTCTCATTTCGGCTTCGCTGGACGCGGAACTCCGGTTTTTGTTGCCGAGCATCTTTCGCCTACCAATAAGGCTCTTCATGCAGCGGCTAGGATTAAAGCTAAGGAAAAGAACTATAAATACGTATGGGTTAGAAATGGCAGAATTTTTGTGAGAAAGTCGGATGGTGCTGAATATATATTAATTAAGAACATGAATAGTCTAAATAGAATCGTTTAAAAATTTTTATTCGGTATTTATTTACTTTTATACATCTCTTGTTACAGTGCATGTTTGAGTCGTAATTGTATTGTCAAAATTCAATAATTTAATAATATATTACCAAAACTGTAGAGGCCTGCGTACCAAAACTAATACTTTTTACTGTAACTTATGCTGTATGAATTATGATGTAGTAGTTTTGACGGAAACTTGGCTGAACAGTAATATACTTTCCAGTGAGCTTTTTGACGATAGATATGAAGTGTACAGACGGGATAGGGTAACGACGGGTTTCCATAACAATAAAGACGGTGGTGGAGTGCTTATTGCAGTTTCTAAAAAATTTAATTCAAAGTGTATTGATTCTTGGCAAAGTAATTGTGAAGATATGTGGGTTACGGTTGACTGTTCTACATCGCATTCATCGCATCAAGTAGCTTTTTGTGCTGTTTACCTACCGCCACCTGTGTGTCTCAGAGTGTTTGAACAATTTATTGAACATTGCAATGCGGTTTTAGATTCAACTAATATTCCAATATGTATAATGGGGGACTTTAACTTAGGAATCATAAATTGGGATGACTTGGGAAACGTAAATGTTCCCATGCCAAGTGTGTGTCAGAGACTCATAGAATTTATCGATACGAATAAACTCATTCAACACAATAACATAAAAAACTGTTCTGGGCGCATGTTAGATCTTATTTTGTCAACTGAGTTAAATTTAGGAGTAACTGAATCATGCTATCCTTTGGTTAATATCGACAAACTCCATCCTCCGCTTGATTTATTACTATCTTTTGTTAAGGCAAATAATCTCCCGTACAACAAACTTAATATCCGGCCAAATTTTTACAGGGCTGACTATGACCGAATAACGGAAACCCTAAATAAGCATAACTGGTGTGACCTTTTTAGGGGTAAGGATGTGAACGAGATGTTGGTGGTTTTTTATGACGTATTGAACGGAATAATAAATGATCACATACCTAAGTACAAAACACCAAACAGTAAATATCCACCTTGGTTTAACAAAACTTTTGTTCGATTATTAAAAGAGAAGAATAAGCTAAGATTGCGCTACAGGAAATACGGAAACCCTCTCGATGAGATAGAATTGAGGCTTCTTGCAAAAAGATCGCAAGTTTTGGCCAAGGAATTATATAATGGTTATATAAAAGATTTAGAAGCAAATATAAAAGAGAATCCTAAGTTGTTTTGGTCATATGTTAAAACTAAACGGGGTGGCTCAAGCTCATACCCATTAACTATGACTGACGGTCAGACAATTAAAACATCTAACGGACCAACTATTTGTGATCTTTTTGCAAATTATTTTTCTTCTTCGTACACTGCTGACAACGGCGCTGGGGGCGGAAGTGATTCGGAGTTCTTGCAGTCACTTTTTAGCAATGGTCTGTGTCTGGAAAGCCCAGTTGTTACACGCGATTGCTTGTTGAAAAAATTAAAAGCGTTAAATGTCACCAAGGGGGCGGGTCCGGATGGGATACCACCTATTTTTATATCGGCTTGTGCGTCGGCTCTAGTGTGGCCGCTGCAGATCATATATAACGCATCCTTGACTTCAGGTATTTTCCCGGTGCAGTGGAAATTGGCGAAGGTGGTGCCGGTGTACAAGTCGAATAAAAAAGACATTGTCAGTAATTACAGACCCATTTCGATTCTGTCAACATTTGCGAAGATCTTTGAGTCCATAATATGTCCATACATCCAAGATCACCTGAGGCTTTATATTAGTGATTACCAACACGGATTTGTTGCAATGAGGTCTACAGCAACAAACTTGTTGACCTTTACAGAATCCGTAACTTGTGCTTTAGATAAAAATACACAATTTGACGTTATTTACACTGACTTTAGTAAAGCTTTCGACAGAATTTCTCATTCCGTTCTAATACATAAACTTTCAGCGTATGGTGTCACAGGTACATTGCTTGAGTGGCTAAAATCATATTTAACTGGACGTCAATTCTATGTTGTAGTTAATGGCTTTGAGTCAGAAAAATATTGCATTACCTCTGGCGTACCTCAAGGCTCTCATCTGGCTCCGATATTATTTAACCTGTTTATTAATGACCTTCCGAGCTGCTTCCGCTTTTCAGAGTGCTATTTGTATGCTGACGATCTAAAGATTGCTCGAAAGGTCGAGTCTTTGTGTGATGCAGAACTCCTACAGGATGACCTGAATAGGCTGCATCTCTGGTGCAACAACAATGGATTGCAATTAAATATTATGAAATGTCACCACATAAAGTTTACCCGTAAAACGAGCTCATGTGTGCGTACTGATTATTTTATAGACTCACATAAAGTACAAGAAGTGGATGAATTGAGAGATTTGGGAGTTATTTTTGATAAGAAGGTAACTTTTGTATCGCATGTTGACAACGTTGTTGGTAGGGCGTCTAAAATGCTGGGATTTGTTCTGAGAAACACAAAAGGATTTAAAAACAGTGCAACTAAGGTGATACTGTATAATAGTCTTGTGCGAAGTGTATTGGAGTACTGTAGTGTGGTATGGCGACCCCATTACGCGACACATTCATTGCGCCTGGAAAGAGTACAAAAACGTTTCTTGTGGCATCTTGCTTTTAGCACAGGGAAGGCAAAGCAGTTGCCCTCCTACATAACTCGACTGCGGTACTTCGGTATGCTCTCATTGGCAACGCGTAGAGATATTGCAGACTCCACATTTATCTACAAGCTCTTAACAAATAAAGTAGACTGCCCACAGCTACTAAGTCTTATTAGGTTTAATGCTCCTTCAAGATATCCGAAAAGGGCTATCACGCCACTCTGTCCACCTCTTCGAAGAACAGTACTTGGTGCCAACTCACCCATTTCCAGATTATGCAAGATTCTTAACAGTTATAGTGATTTGGTAGACATACAGGTGGACAGTAAACAAAAATTCCTAAGCACTGTTGTTGACTTTCTTAAAAGTAAATATTGATTAGTGGATATAATTTTTGATGAATAAGTGATGTTTGGGTGCAGAACATATTATTATATGTATTTATATATATTTTTGATTATATTTTGCCATAGCTCTAGTTTATGTTTATGTCAGTATTACAATTTTTTTTTAATTTTTTTTAAATATTTATACATATGTATTGTACAGTGTAATTGTAACATGTTTCATGTCGTGTCGTATCGTATATGTCGTCGTATCTTATCGCTTTCAATGCATGTCATATCTGCGACTTGCACTCCATCACTATTGTTTTACTTCTACCCACCTTGTCTGTGTTACTTTGTTAATAGTAATAGAAGTAGCTACTCTGTGTGTAATAATATATTTGTACACGTTGTTTTTGTTAATTATGTGGTATAAATTGTCTACGAATTAAAGTTTGTGCTTGCATGTGAAACCAATTTTGTAAATCATATTTTCTAGAAAGGTATGTATTTTTGTTGTGAATTGCTGTTTTCCTGCGTCACTTTTCTATCAACTTTTGCGTGCACTAATTTGCTTCAATTGTAACTGTTTGTTGTAGTTATGATGGCGTTTTGAATTGTGAATTATGTTCGTTTATTCTGGGATAATTTAATTTGATTTTATTTAATTCCTAAATTTAGCACGATTTAATTTAATTTAATTTATTAATTAATTATTATTAGTAATTAATTGTATTATGTGGTGTAGCCAGGGTATTTGTAAGTGGAGGCTTACTAGTTGTTGTTACATTTATAGGCGATTTTTATATTTATAATCTACAATTTTAATATGCATTTTTATATTTTTGAGCTATATGTTGTCCTTTTTTTTAATAACAATTACTCTTACTTAGGAACATTGTATTTCAATAGTCATTTGTTAATAATATTACTATGATTTAATGAATAGTAATTTTAGTGTAGTATGGATTGTTCATTGGTAATTTATTCATTATTATCACTGAGTGCAACCATAATTTGTGTATGTGGTGTTAGCCTGTAAGTGGTTGTTACATTTAAATATGATTTTTTTCTCATTTGAATATGTTAATGAATTAATGTAAACAATCGTAGGTTAACCTAATAAATAAATAAATAAAATAAATAAATAAATAAAAAAGGAAAGGGACATCTTATTTGACGATAGAATATCATCGAAATTTTTTACTACGTTGGTAAACGAATTATTATCAATCATTTTTTAATAAACACTCGCCTTGCAATGAATCTACGGTCTTAATTTGTTAATTCGTTCGAAGTTTGAATCCCTTCCATCACTTACTCTTATCATCGTTAAATCGCTTTATTTAGAAACGGATTACGTTTGCAGCAGTCAGGAGGTTGAAGAAGAAACGAATAATTATTAATTATTTATTAATATTTTATTAATACAATAATTATCTTATAACTAACGACTGCTTTACTCGAAGTGGATATAAAGAGTGATCAAAATATGTTACAATTTATAAAATTAGAAATTAAAACAATGGGGCATTGAAAGGCTAATACGGGGAACTCAGCTAGTACGGGAAACTCGTAACACAGAGCACAATTGACTCGTAAGGTGGTCGCCTGAGAAGTTTCCATCAGTTTGGTTCGTCAGTATATTCGTAGGATCAGGGTTCCGTAACTAAAGCTTTTACCCAGTGGCATCAAAGCAATCTTAACTAGTTAACTTGTTAAAGTCATAAAAAACATAATAATGTTGAATTTGAGTAATAAGGAAAGGTTCATATACAAATGAATTTCTATTTTAACTAGTATTTAAGTAATTATTTAACTGACTGACTGTTATGAGTATGACTGAACTGACTGTTATATATATGATTTTCAAAGCAGTTGAGATCCTCAAATACAAAGAGCCATACCAGATACATATTTGTATAAACATTATCAATGTAACTTTCATCATAAATAATCATACAGAAGAACTATGATCTAAATACAAAATTAAAAAGACAGAAAAAAGTAACTAACAAAAAATACAACAATTGAAAAAAGTAACCAATAGTCCCCGAAAAACCCGTACGCAGTATGTGTAATGATATTATATCTGTTAGGATATGTGTCCTAAAAATAAACCTATTTTATTTTATAACTACCTGCTGCCCGCGACGTCGTCTGCGTGCGTTCACTGATATAATAATATGTAGCCTATGTTCTGACCCGACTTCTTAATAATATTCGTGCCAAATTTGAAGTAAATCCATGCAGTACTTTTTGAGTTTATCCCGGACATACATTTGACTTTTCTATCATTTTATTATATGTATAGATTTAATGCATAAAATAATTTTTATTAATAAAATAAACTGCTACTTAATAATGTACAACAAAAATGTTGTTAATGTATTCAATAAACATGATTGATTTCTTTTCAAACAAGAATATTTAAAGATTGAAGATGATGAGAATATGTAAATCTCAAATTTGTTTCATACATACATATATGTAGACATTAGTAATGGATAAAACTGCAAGAAAACGCAACACGTTTTATGTAAATTTCAATTATAATCTATAAACAAGAAAACAAGTGAAGATGATGTTTAGACTAGACTTTCTTAAAAATATGAGGCTTCAAATTAACTTTATTTTCTATATTTAATTATTCAGTAACTAGAGTAAGCATTATGATGACTTGGAAGGACGTACGTCGACGGCCGAGAGTGATCCACTACAGCACTGAATCTAGAAAATAAAACATATTTACTAAAGTAAACACACATATCATTTTTAAACGACTTTATAAAGGGGTTAAGTTGTCCATTCGATTGTTTTATGTGTGCTACGTCATAACTTTTTACTGGGTGTATCATTTTTGATTATTGTTTTTTTTTATTCGAAAGCAGTTGATTGCCGTGCCTTTAAATTTTGAGCGACATCTGACGAGTGGTTATTGAGTTATCTCTAATAACATGTATTGGACTATACTTGTAGGTGTAACTTGAAGTCGGTTTTTATTATTTAAGAACTAATACAATTATACAACTTTTTACCCGCTATGTTTGTCAGTATCGTAGAGTACGGTGCGCACCGAACTAACAGGATTGTGCGAACTGTAGTGTCCTGTACCGTAATCACCGCCATTTGTCTTCTGCTGGTACTCAACATTACCGGTGTTGTGGTATTTGAATTCATATTCGGGAGACGTCTGAAAATAACGAAACTTTTGAAATAATTACAAAATTAATTAATTAAAGCGAAACAAAAGATACGCAGGGAGACTTACGGCATGTTCTTGGTGAATTACAGGGTAATTATAATTATTATGATGAATAGAACTAACATGATTGGCGTTAGGGGAATCGAAAGAAGCAGCGTAACGAACAACAGGAGTTTTAACATAAGCGTAATGGATGTTAGGAGCTACATTATATACAGAGGGAGGAACTTCTTGTACTGTTGGGGTGTGAGGTGCAAAGTAAACAGGCGTATTATCTTCTACGACATTTTCATACACAGGAGCAAGATGAAGTGGAAATGGTCTACGAATTAGTGCTGGTCGATGAACAATGGGTTCCGTATAGCTTTGACGACGTGGGGTTTGTGAACTATCTTGTGAAATAAGCGAATGTGAAGAAGTGGAACATTCACGTGAGGATTGTTGTGCGTTAACAGTCAAAACAATAGTTATAAATAGGATTATCTGTAACAAAAACCGATATATAATGTACAAATTATAAAAATAAAATACGTTTTTTTATTATAATAAGAGATTTTTTCTGGCGATATAATTGTTGATAGTATTTTAATAAATGATGATTCTTACTTTAGAAGTCATTTTGTATGATTTATATTTTAAACTCTACCGATAAAATGGTAAGCAATAAAAAAGACTTATGTTTTTATATTAACCTTTCATTTCTGTACGAGTTTTAAGGTATTTCAGTTACATGTAGGAGGGCAAAAACTGGATTTAAAATATGTCTATATATCTCTTGCAATGAAAATTTATTATGTAATTATGTTTATGAAATAAGTAAGGGCTAAAAATAATTTTAAGGGAAAAATGTTGTAAAAGATAATTTACTTAACTGTAACATTGCTCGTGTTTTCTGGGAATATAGTTTTCAACAAACCACTTTTGTACTTCTACCAAACAACATTATTGTAATTTTTGTCTCCAATATAATTATTGTTATCTCGTATTGTCACTATTTATTAATGAACAGAATTAATGTTGTGTTTGTTATCAAAATAATTACGTGACAGCATGTTACTAAGACGATTAAAAGATAATCGTGTCTATTATACAACGAAGGGATCCTCTTCACTTGGAGACTGAGGGCAGATTGATTTGCCAGTATCTCGAAAGTGACTTAATAACATTAAAACATTCTGTCTTTTGAAAGTTTATGCTTTATGTTGCTAGTCTCTTATTTTTTTTAGGTTTATTGAAACGGAGATAAAAATGTAATTGTGACGACAACTACCTGTTACACCTACCTACATGAGAATTTGTGTGCATGAGTAGTGGTGGGATACGAGAAAATAAAAATATTCTATACTAATTAGTAACATCACAGGTTCATTAAAAAAAACTACAAATACTTATTTTATGTAGTTTTTTTTAGTAATATGCTGTCAGTTTATATTTACTACAGCCGAAAGTGATATATTTCATTGAAAATCATTAAATATTGATTAACAGGGTAAAAACGAAGATTTTATATGAATATTCCTGAAAATGTTGCTGATGTTAACGCTTTTCCAATTAGAAATGATGTGATGGTTTTACATAATTTTAGAAGGTATTTATATAATATTATTAAAAATAAAAAGTCATTATAATGTGACCTCCCCCCTGTTCATTTCCTTAGGCATAAAATCTTGAACTATTTATTATTAAGTAGTGTGTGAAATCGTATAAAAACTTTTTTTTAAAGATTTTCTTCAGATTATTTCTGTTGTTTTAGAGACTTTCTGATGAGCTGTTGACTGGTATTTTGATTTAAAACAATATTTCAAAAAACTATCAAAAGTTGCATAATTTTAAATTTTATTAAAAAAAAATTAATCTTTGTCAAGGAATCGGAGGAAAATAAAAACTAAAATATATGAGAAAAGATATATTACATATAAGCAAAACTGGAGCCTTCTCCAAGCACCCCTTAGGCAATTTATAACGTTTCATAAAATGTATACTCTTAACTAAATTTGAAAACGGTGTAAGACTTACAAACTAAAAGAAATTATATTACAAAAGTTAGTACCTTAATAGGAGGTACTGATTGTAAAGTCTTGGGCCGTAGTCCCATCTCGAATACACCTTATGAAACGCTGTGCCTTAAGCAGACCATCCGTTGTACCGTTACCACGAAGCGTTCAAGTTACATTATCGTATTCTGTCTTATTCTAAGTAATCTTAGGAAATAAATATGTCAGTTTTAGGTAATTTAGCCGTGGATGAGAGCACCGTGGCCGTAGGGAGAGGCTACAGCGATTGGTGCGTGCGCAACGGGTGCGGGATGCGCTGCGTGGCCATGTTTGCTGACTACAGCATTGAAACTGAAAAGACAAAAATATTATACTGTTAGACTTTGAGTAATCGTTCAATTTTAATACACAAATAACTAAAACATGTAACTTCATGTAAAATAAATATTGTGCCGACGCGTTGGTTTAACGGTCACAATACTGGTTTGTGGCTGTTGCGCTGGCGGTTGCGAGTTCGATCCCCGCAGATGACAAACATTTTGTATTGGCCATTCAGATGTTTGCCGTGGTCTGGGCGTTTGTGCCGTCCTTGTGGATCTCCCCACCGTACTTCAGAGAGCACGTTAGGCCGTCGGTCCCGGTTGTTATCATGTACACCTGATAGCGATCGTTACTCATAGTAGAGAATATATCCGCCAACCCGCATTGGAGCTGCGTGGTGGATTAAGCTCTGATCCTTCTCCTATATAGGGAAAGAGGCCTATACCCAGCATTGGGATACAGGCTGAAGTGAAATATTGTTTCAGTGAATTTTTAACCAACTTCAAAAAAGTGTTACCTCATAAAGATTTGGTGTTTATGTGGTGTTTTTTTTTTGCATGTGGTCTCATCATTAAAATTGATAGAGACCTGACAAGTACTTTTTGAGTTAGCGATAACAATGCGTATTTAATTGATTATTTTTTCGACTACCCACTTTGTATTACTTCTCGATGTAAATTAAAGTCGATTTTTTTTCGTTTGCGAGCAAATATAATTATTAAATCATTATAGTCATATATACTAGTTAATGTTAAGAAGCAAACTAGCACATACAGTAGATGTTATTAATAGCAAGCTCATAAAAATATAAGGGTAAGTATAATGTTATTACCCGTTGTGGTCATCGGCAGAGTAGTTGACGGTACGGATGGTGCCATCAGGTTCAACAAGGGAGTACTGGCCCTTTACAACGTCTCCATCACGAGCTTCCCATTGGCTCTTCTGGTCGCCGGTGTGGCCGTCAGTAACACCGTAGTTGAATTGGTATTTGGGGTGGGCCTGTAAATAATAAATAAATAAATAAATATCTACACAATATACACACGGTCGTCTGTTTTAAAGTAAGCAACTTAATGCTTGTGTTATAGGTAACAGCCAACTGGTCTAGCTACATTTTTTTTCGATAAACATACTTATAAATAATACATATATAAATATATAAATGAATATGTATATTACACCCAGACTCGGGGTGGGAATCCAACCCACAACCCCCGGAGCAGAACGCAGGGTCACTACAAACTGCGCCAACGGGCTAGTCGATATATATAATATTATAAATATATATAATATTTATGTAATTATCTACTATATTTAAAAAAATACATTTTCGAAAAATATACAAAATAGTTTTTTCTTAGTTTATATTCTAAAAAAAATACGAAAAGGAAGGTCAAGCAAAGCTTTGAAGAAAACATATTTAGAGCGTATCTGATTTTGAATTGACGTTAAAATATTAAATTAATGCTAATTTTTTAAAGATTTTTTAGTTTTTATTTATCCAAATATTATATTACTTACATATACATCTACAGGGGCAACGGCGTGGGCGACCGGCGCGTGCAACACGGAGCCGTGGGAGAGGATAGAGCCGTGAGAGAGGATAGCACCATGACCTAGGATTGTTCAAACAATTCTAATTAACTGAAGTAGGGCACAGTAGTAATTAATCTGCTCAAAATCTAGAGCGGCCCAATTGGGGAAGTACCCCGATCTTGCAGAAGATCACAGCTGCTTTCACGCAGTGTTGTGTGTGACCAGAGTTCCTTGGGGGATTGGGTCGGCAATCCTTTTGCGATACTTCTGGTGTTGCAGGCGTCTATAAGCTACTATAATCGGTTACTATTAGATGAACCGCATGCTTGTTTGCCGACCTACTTGTATAAAAAATAGGTACTTTATACGAAAATGGCTCCGTATACTTATCTTTTTTTTTAACTATATTCATCCAAAACTGTTGTCCTATTATAATGATAATTGAATACAAAGGTTGAGAAATAACGTAATGCATATTGAGATTGTACATATTATATGAATAGCGTCTATAAAATTGTCAAATCTTATGCGGGGAAGTCACAGGTTCTTTATATAATCACTAAGTTACTTTACAAAGCATCCCAGTATTACTCATAGAAACGAATGTATAAAGCATATTAACCAATTATATACTAAAAAAACTTCTTAATAATAGTGATCAATTACTAAAAAACTATTATGGTTAACTATCATTTTAACAATATCTAAGCCTTTACGTAGAAAAATGTATATCAATCTACTATATGCAATTTAACACTACCTAGTCCCAATCCATATGCGGGTGCGGCTAACGCAGGTGCAGCGTATGCAGGGCCAACGGCATGTGTGGCAATGGCAGGAGCCGGGTGGCCGAGAACTATGCTCTGTGATGAAATAGCGCCATGAGGACTCGCAATGAGCCCTCCCTGGGCTACCACTAAGAGGGCGCACGCAACAATAGCCTATAATAGAGTTAAGACACAATCAATTTCTATCGTTAATAAAATTTACATTATTTATTATATAAACTTTTTTTACGTAGTTCCAAATTAAAACCTAAGTTACAAAATAGTTGTGACATTACAAAAGTACAAAAAAATAATAATTAAAATAATTAAAAATAATACTTTGTTTTTTTTTAAGTACTAAAACTTGACAAAATACATATTACGTCATATTACCTTTGCGAACATTTTGTAACGTCTAAGATTAGAACACTAGATCACTAAGCACTAAGACTTGATGTGTGCTTAAACCTGAGATACTTGGCGCTTATATAGAGGCTGTACTAATACTATGCCCTATAGGGCACCTATAGGTAGACCTAAGGTCCCGCCTGTGGTGTCGCACGCGCACAAAACTATGTAACTACGTGTTATGGGCGCTGCCCACAATAATCTAGATAGTAAGATTTAAGATGGACGTACTACATTAAATATTTACTACAATACATATTCCATCAGCATCACACTTAATTATATTTCAAGTAGCAAAGATACAAGTAACGTGATTTAAGCAAATTACTACAAACTTACCAATTAATGTTAATGCAGGTATGTGCCAAAGAATATTTTATGTTGTTGTCAAATTAGATAGCTAATTTAATTAATTGTTAGAAATGAATTTGATATATAAATCTAAGATTCTAAATTGCATTAATCAAAATTTATATTGGAATATCCATATAATTCTGTCATAGCTAAGCAAGTTAAGAATTGGCTTAAGAACCATAAATTTATACACTTGATAGTATAGAATAAGGAATAAATTAAACTTTACAACGTACAATCCGCGTGATAATTATTTTATTATAGTTTAATACTGTAACAATTCATTAATATAATAATTTTCAATGAACAATATTCAAACACCGTTTATGCTACAAAAATATCGCATTCATTAGTATTATCTTCATTTACAATGTTTAATATCATAAACAATTATTATTATAGGTTTAACTTTAAAACGCTAATACATAAAATCGCTTCTCAGAACTACATATATCATATACCTATCTGTACTACTTTTTTTGAAAAAAATACTACAGCATCTCTTTTGGATATATTAAAAGGAGCAAGAATATCAACATTTAAAAAAAAACTAACATAAGGCGTACGTAATACAAGCCTTTATGTTTAAATACTTATATTTTATTTTATTTTATTTTATTTTATTTATTTATTTATTTAGTACACCAACGATTGTTACAATGTTACTTACATCTACAGTATCATATTTAATTTATTTGCGCTAATTGCACAATCAATTACAGGTATACACCACATGCTTTTTATATTATTTATATAATTATAACAAAATTTCTTACAAACTAAATTATGTACTAAACACCTTAAGACTAATAATTAAAAAAAAGACTAATTACATTGAAACAACCCTTCCAGACCCCATGATAACGTCGGGCATCCAAAAAAAAAACCCAATAGACCGTGACGAAATCCGGAAAATCTGCCCCACTACAATGCGTGAAATTCGCGTAAACATTAGAAAACAAAAATAAATAAATAATAATCATAATAATTACTACTGATTCAGCCTATGGGCACATATATAATAAAGTTGATTTAATTTATTTAAAAGAGGTCATATGCGAAGCTCCTTCTCCTACATGGGGAAGAGGCCTATGCCCAACAGTGGGATATTACAGGCTGAATCGATATGCGAAGCTAAGACTAAGAATAGTTGAATTGCAAATGTAAATGAAAATGTCAGGCAATTTATTTTTACTATGAATAAATACACAAAATCATTTATAATACCAAAAGGAAGAATATTAAGCAAAATGCTTGCATTTAGCCATATAGCCTTATATAAATTATATGTATTTGCCAACCCAAACACTGCAAGCAAAGGATGCAAAGTGTAGCAAGATGTACCATGTACAAAATGTGAGAAAACTTGTGTGATAACTATGTAAACAAAAATAACCATTATTACAAGTACTAGAACCGAACGGATAAAAAAGTGGTGTGCATAAAATATTTTTAAAAAGGTGTAGTAGATAACTATTTTTTTTTTTTGTTATAATACATAAAATTTGTTTTAGTAGGCGTAAACGTTAAAATGTAGACCTCACGTAGTTACGTACTCGTACTACTAATTGGTCCTTTAGTAAAGAAAAAAAATACCTACTGCTTCAGATCGACTGTCTAAATAGGCACAAAAAAGGCTTACTAGTCTAAGAAAATATTAATACCATATCAAATAGTTAATAAACTAATCAAATAAGCAAATAACGCATTCCGTTACGAGAAACGTAACGAGGTCATTTTTTTAACGTTACGGACGTTTTTTGCCGACTATGGTACCCCTCTGCAACGCCCCATAAGGAACTTCGTTCTAATAATTCACATTTTAACGCGAATGATTTGATTGACGTGATTTTGCAACGCGAAGGGAAGTTGGGAGGGAGATATAAGTTAGTAAAGATAGAATGGGAAAGAGTTACGTTTCGTATATTACTGTAGGGACAACTAAAGAGGTTTTACTTCAGTCATATGGTCTAAACTCTAAAGCACACTCGTTTTTTATATTTCTATCCTTTGAAGGTATCAAGTCAATTCAGCCACACCATTCGAAAAATATAGTATCATAAAAAACGCAGAAATTAAAATAAACAACAGTAAATTTTACAAAAATTGCTTAATATCATAAACTCAGAAGTATCCGTTTTTATAAAATACTATAAGTTAAGTATTTTCCACTCACTTATACTCCATTAAACTATTAACAAAAACTTATATTCATTTAATTTTGATTGGTCAATGACATTTTAAAACAAAAATAAATTGCTGTAGATATTTGTGAGTTTTTGTGTTAAGGCCTATTTTAAAAGTAGAACATAAATTCTTTCTCGGATATTTATATGCAAGTAAAGTAGCATTTTGTTCGAACTCTTATTATTTGTTCCGACACGATCGAAGATATCGTTGGAAACAGTAATGTAGTGATATAATGTTTTTGGAGTAAAATAACAAATTTCGACATAAACAGATAATAGAAATTTTTTTATAGGCTATCTCTGTACTCTATACACATATTATAAAAAATGACTCGCTGAAATGCATGTACGAGCATTACATCCGAAAGACCGAACCAAATTTAATTATTCTTTTTTTATTATTTTATTTTTTTGTTGTGATCGTCATTGTCAGGACAAGATTTTAAAAAATGAAAAATTTAACAAAATATTGGAACAAAGATAGCTGAAGTTTAATTGTTCAATTATTTAGTGTTATCGACAACAGTATAGATTTATTGTTATTGAATGGTTTCAAAACTTAATATTTTTTTTAAAACATATTAATAATTTTTTTTATTTGAAACCTAATACATTTTAAAACTTCATTCAAAACTTCATTTTAAAATAAATTGTAAAATTCAAAATAGATAATATGAACAAAAAGTGTCATCAAGCTTTTTGTCATCTTAAGATCTTTATAACTCTCTAAGGGTGCGTTTCCACCAGAGATGTGCGAGGATGCGTAGCGAGGGATGTGTTTTTGAAGAACCAATATAATTGCTTCATTTACCTAGCCTCGCTTAGCACAGCTCTGGTGGAAACCGCTTAGTGGAGTAAGGTTTTTTTACGAACAAAACAAGCGAGAGAGTGTGCGAGATATGTTTTACGATGCCTTGCGAGGTTTGAGTCACTGTATCAGCCTGTCCATAGACGGTGTTTGTTACCACTGCACCGCATCCTCCGCCTCGACACATTACACAGTTTCGCAACGCATCCTCGCACGGTTCGAACCACACATTAATGCGCATTTTCACAGCTCCGCTACACATCCTCGTAGGACAAATTTTCCTCGCACAGCTTTGGTGGAAACGCCCACACATTTCCACAGCATAGCAAGACATCCTCGCACGACACATTTCCCTCGCACATCTCTGGTGGAAAGGCACCCTTACAACCCAAACAAACAACACAAATTCTCAGGCTTTAATCTTTATTACATAAATGTGAATTACTTTTTTAGCGTTACATACAGCTGTTGTAAATTGATGTTGTTCACATAAAAATCTAGTTTAAATATAAAATAACTACTAAAATTTCAATAGACGCTATAGGTTTCGAAGACAGATGTATGTTTTATCTAAATAAAATAGAAATTACTCAATTATCTGTTCGCTGCGATTAAATATAAACTGTTAAACGTGTTTAAAATTTTAAACTGGCAACTTTCTCTCATTACCATTACCTATCACAACTAGACCGTTTTACATTTATACATTCAACGTTTTTCGCAAAAAATGTTACAAACGGAAAATTCAATGGGCTTTTCTGAGAAGTCCTATTCAACCATTAGCAATTATTTAGATATGAAATGAAGTATGTACCTATTGACTAAAACCGGGATCTAGCAGCGCCCAATAAGATACTTCAAACGACTGATAAATGCTGAATTCTATAAAGAAAGTTTTGATCCATTGCGTACGCACAAAAACTTGTCTTGAAATCCGAAAAGCGGATGCATCGTTCTCAAAGTATATGTGTTATATAATTATCATTGTATTATTGTGCAAATATATTTAAAAAAATGTTACTATGTAAATATTACTTTATTTCAAGTCAAATACCTATTTAAATAGAATTTTTCTCAAATTTTTTATTAAAATAAATCGAGTATATCGAAATAATCAATTTAATTGATAGTTTAATTTTTGTGTACACGGCGACTGCTTAAAATAGGGACAGTTATTTAAAATGTGTTGTAATGTCATTAGACTTAATTGTGTTCCTGAAGTTGTTTTCATATAACTTTATATAGACCTACTTAAATTTCTCGTTCATTTACATAATTTTCTTTCTGAACTTGTGTACAAAACCTTATATAGTGTTAAATGACTCATCCACCGTGTCATTAACCGGCGCCTATGCAAACCTCGCTTAACTAGTTATGTTAATTACTGCAATGAAGGTCGAATAACGCGTCTGATGTTTTCTAATTCAAATGCCAAACATGCTAGTTTTATTATGACGCTTCATATTAACCACATTTAAGTACACATTTTTAATAATCTGACCGGCTGACTAAAATATTGGTCTAAATAAGATAAGCCACGTGATATCAAATAAGATTATTAATAAGATTAGTCATATTAAATAAGATTAAGGAGGAACTATTTCAGTTCGATGCGCCGAAACATGATGCTTCATATACAATCACCACTTCAGCCTATCGCATACCCATTCTGGACATAGGCATCCCCAAGTTTGCACCAAACATCCCGGTTTTACGCAATCCTCATCCATTCACCACCGGCAATCTTACGTAGATGGTTGGTCCAGCGGGCTCGAGGGCGTCCCACACTGCGTTTGCCAACACGCGGTCTCCACTCCAGGACACCTCTGCTCCAGCGGCCATCGGTCCCTTGACTCAGGTGACCAGCCCAATGTCACTTCAACTTGCTAACTCTGTGGGCTATGTCGGCTACTTTCGATCTCTCTCGGATAGTCTCATTTTTGAGAGAGAAATCTTTGCAAGAGACCCCAAGCATAGCCCGTTCCATTGCACGTTACGCGTCTTTAAACTTGTAGACTATTCCCCTCGTCAGTGTCCATGTCTCGGCACCGTTAAAACAGGCAGGACGCACTTTTATAAACAATAACCGTCCTCAATAAACATACCATCCAAGTCATAATGAAGTCAAACTGGTAGGTCAAGTTTTTATACGATTAGCAAACAAGTGTACGGCCTACCTGATGGTAAGCGCGCGTAAAGACTTTTCTGGTGTTGCAAAAGCATCGCCAGAACGTTGTGACTCTAGTATTATTTAACTAGCAGTATTATTTAGCTCTGATCTTTTGTAAGATTGAGGTACTTCCCCAAACAGGCATCTCCAGATTTTGAACATGATATATCCTGCTGTGCCATACCTCAATTAAGCATCTAAACCTACCTATAAACAGACAGATACAATTTCTTTGTATAAGCTATTGAACCTGTCATTCTAAAAATTAATATACCCATTGTAAATCAATTATATCAATACTCTAACCTTCTTGATCTACTGATTGATTAAATTATTGACATAAATTATATGTATAAGGCAAAATAAAAATGATATCATGCTATATAGGGATATCACTTTCATAACACCCACATAACTAAGTTTTTGCTGAACTTAAGCCCGCTTTCGATGTATCACTGTCAACCCTAAAGTGGCTTAATTTATATAATTCAATTTATTTGACAACGTATTTATAAAAGTGAATTATATTATGTTACTAACATCGACAAGTAAAGTGTGGCAAAGGAAGAGCAATTAGTACAGTAAAATGTATTTGCTGTGAAGCAGTGAATGTAGTACAAGTAAAGAGATGTTTTTTATACCTTGCAGATTGCGACCGAAATCGCGGGCTTGGTTAACATGTTTTTTTTTTTTTTAATTAATTTCAAATCGAACCTTCTTTCGGAAATCAATCACTTGTTAAATCAATTGCATAATAATATGTAATCTACTTTACGTTAACTATACCGTCGTAAGAACTGAAATGGACTTATGCTTTTTTTATTTTTTGATCTTACAACAAGATCCATTACGGTCAAAGAAATGAATGTGAAGTTGCATACTGCTAAATATTTTTTGGATTTTTCATTTTTTTTTTCATACCTAAAAACCTTGTCATGATAATAAAGAACAAAAAAATAAAGAATTATTCCATTTGGTGCAAACGATCAGAATCTATGTTTCAGAATTTTTAAAATAATATACATATTAGTTACATGTAGGTCATGCTAAATATATGTGCGTATATGATATTCGTCTTGTACCTTCCCAATGTATACCTATGTATATTCATTAAAATTGTGTCCAGGTGAAATTTTTTAGACTTCAGATCTCAGGATGTACTAAGCTAATTTGAAAAATTATTACTGTGTTATTAAGTCAGTTTATTACAGAGTCATCATCATGCTATAACTCAAGGTAATTCAACAGTAATAAAAAACAGGTTAACTTAGAGTAAGTAAGATTTCTATTTTCTAATAAACCTTGAGTTGTTTGTTTGGTGTGTTATTTTTTTTATTCAATTTATTTGTAAATGACAATAATAACAAATAATTTCATGTATTTTTACACATAATTAAAAAAATGAGCATTCTGCACTCTTTCTCTATATATATAAACTACATAATATATAAGTGTGCGAAATTTCGTACTCCTCCGTCCGCGCAATTTTCGTGAAAAGGGGTACAAAGTTTTTGCTTCACGTATAGAGATATTTATTCGACTATCTACGTTGTATTACTTGTCGATGAAAATTAAAATCTGTTTTGTAATCGTTTTCGAGCAAACACAGTTATTCGTCAGAAGGAATAGATATACATATATTGAACTTAAAATTAATTTGACGCTAAGGTTATAGGTAGGGATCCCTAGTACATATTTTTCACCTGATTAGTATCAAGCTAATTTTCCGGTAGTAGCTTCATTTTGATGAGACGAACATAAAGTTCCTCTTCGAAAACTCGAAAGAAAAAAAATTCAGCTGGTTACTAATAACTTTTGATGACCTTACGAGCTCATCAAAAATTGTTTTTTTTTATGATTTTTTTTCTTTTAGTTAGTTAATATTCATATAATTTGATGGTAATATTGTCCTACAAATTGCGTGGTACGTTATCCCGATCCTACGCTCACTACTGCTCTATCTCTTGCTAACTCTATTATCTACCACAATCGAGAGTTTTCGAAGAGGAACTGTTTGTTCGTCTCATCAAAATGAAGCTACTCCCAGAAAATTAGCTTGATACTAATCAGGTGAAAAATATGTACTAGGGATCCCTACCTATTAGGCATTTAAGCTGAATAACTCTCATGTTTTCTTAGGAACGACGATTTGTTAAAACTGCAATATTAATTATACGCGTCCATATAATATGTAAGTGCTATATTATAAATAAATGAAGTAATGGAATTATTAGACTTACTTAATAATATTTACAAACGAAAGCAAGCGATAAGTTTATGTATATGCGAGGTATATTTTAATGTAATTATAAAATTTAGCAATAATATAAATATTTCATAATTAAAAACTTGTTTAATATTACTCAAATAATTACAATGTTTATCGTTAGGATAATATTTAAAAAAAACACATATTAAAAAAGTACTTTTATATCTAAATAAAATTTGTTTTCAAATCTAAAATCTGTATTCATTATTTATTTTACGAAAGGAAAGTCGTCTTTTTCCTTTTTTTATGATGTATTCATATAATTGTGCTTGCTACCTAAAATTAGTCCTCATGAAATATTTCGTACCGTAAAATAAATAATTAGTTGTATACAAATTAAACAGACACAATGTTTAAGTATTTCAGTATTTAAAAATTGGTGTCTTATATGCATACGTATATTATGTATGTTATAAGTTATTCGATATAAAATAATTAAAATTAATATTAAGTAATTTTATCATCACTTCAATCTATCGCAGTCCACTGCTGAATATAGGTCTCCACAAGTTCACGCCAAAAATGGTGTGAACTCATGTGTGTTGCCCACAGTCACCACGCTAGGCAGGCGGGTTGGTGACCGCAGGGCTGGCTTTGTCGCACCGAAGACGCTGCTGCCCGTCTTCGGCCTGTGTATTTGAAAGTCAGCAGTTGGATGCTTATCCCGCCATCGGCCGGCTTTATAAGTTCCAAGGCGGAAGTGGAACTGTGTTATTTTATTTATTTATTTATTTATACTTTATTGTATATCACAACTACAAATATCATTTATAGACTGTGAAGTACAATGGGCGGACTTATGGCTATTTAGCCATTTCTTCCAGACAACCCAAAGTTATCCCTTAGTCGCCTCTTATGACAACCACGAGAAGTGAGGGGTAGGCTATATTCATTACTGCCGTAACCGCACAGCAGATTAAGTAATTTTATACTAAGAATTAATTAAGTTTAAATTACATTGGAATGAATAATTACCTACATATTTACATGACAATTGAATTTACATACATAATATGGTATATTGTACAAAATAATGAAATGTTATACAATAATATAAATATAAGCTAAGTTTTGTGTAAATACTATTAATAACCCTCAATATCATATTTTTATAATCTTGTCAGATGAAATCTAAAAGTGATTGTCAAAGATTTAGTAAGTGCGTTGATACGGCTAAATCTAAAAGGGTATAAGAAAGAGTGTGGCTTTGGTATTGCGACAATGGCTGGCGTGTCACGGCCGCGCCCAGCGGTGAATGTTCACGACCACATGCGTGTTGAATAAAACATAATACCACTCGTGAGACAACGAATTTGGTCCACATTCTGGCCTTATCTAGAACATTTTTAACTTAGACTATTATTGAACACTATTTATTATAAGGTATGATTTTATCTCCACACGAATTATATAAATACTTGACGCCGCTAATTAGGTCTCTGTTGTAATTGATGTAATTTCTTCAATAGGCAGTTGCTTAATTCAAATCACAAATCAATATTAGCACATATTTGTTTAGCAATAATAATTATTTTTTTCTTGCAACAAATTAATTTATTGCAAGAAAAAAAGAATGTGAATTATGAATTTATTATCACGCATGTCATCGCGTATGTGCGTAATTTATTCTTATCTTCCTACATGTATATAATTTCTATTAAATCAAATAATGAGTAATTTCCGTAGCGTCATTATAGTTTTTTTTAAGTAAATTATAGTGAAAATTGTAAGAAACGCTACGGTTAGACTACAATTAATTCCTAACGGACATCATGGCAGTAATTATAAAAATTAATGTGTGTTGTCTATCCTAAAATAGATATGTTCTTTTAAAGTTATCACAAAAGTCGTTTCTATTGAAAAATTCTAAACACTTTTATAAGGTTTATAACTTTTACAAAAGCCATATAAGCCATAAAGCATAATAAAATTATATCATTATATCAATCAGTTTGCGCATTGTTTTAATAAACGTTCACTTTCAAGTCTTTCGTGTTAAGATAATGTTTCAACAATAATTAGGCTACAGAGATTGTGCCGTATTTAATTTACTTCAGTTAACTAACCAAAATTCCAATGAAAATCCATTAATCAAGGTAATCTCCTATATCAACTATTTTAGTTAAATTAAATTAAACTCTTAACATTTACCACCAGTTTAATGTTGCTATAACTACTTACATAGGTATAATGGACCAAATTAGTAGGTACATGATTTTGAAAATAATACTTTCTGGCTTAAAAATAGTAAAAACTTATTGGATTAGTAGAAATAGCATTAAAAATATTACTGTAGAATAAAAAGTAAAGTAATTTCTTATTAAAAAAATATTTTTATATTAGTTATGATTTCTTGTAATTGGTTTTTGAAGTTTCTTTATTGCAAAATGTATGTATAAAGAGTGGATTGCATTGTAAATAATTAATTATTAAACGTTCTAGTTAATCTTTGTCGCAACATTTTATGTACCTTACACTTATTTTAGTTATTTATTTATTAACTTTCAGCACTTAAGTAATATATTTATGAAAATACTAAAGTTTCTATAAGTACATATGTATGATTGAAACAGTTTCAACGTCCTTGTGAAGTAATACGTGGCCTACACACCCGTTCGCTCCAGTTTATTTACTTTCACTATCATTGTGAGATCAGTTGCGCAAACGCATTTAACTGATATCGCCACGTCATAACTTTAATTACCTTGCAGTGAAACAATTGCATAATTAAAACTGTATTTTATATTATTCAATTGCTCTATTTACAGCATACAGCTCAATTACGGTACACTTTTTGTAATACTATATGACAAAATAGAAATCAAAAGAAGTTCAAGGTAATCTTTCGGTGGCATAACGAAAGCCTATTAAACCAATTACATAATATTGTTGTTAAATTTAAAATCAAACCACATGTAGATTTTTTTTGTAAACTTTCAATAAAAAGCATTAACAATAAATGTTTTATTAAATAACAGTCACAAGTTCGTTACATAAAAATTTAACTGGGGACATGTATTTAACAAAAAACACGCCCAATTAAACCTTAGTTACGATTCATAAAGTAGAGTTTATAATACCAATAAATAATGCCGAAATGTACAATACCTAACCTAGTTTGTATATTAACTTATATATCAAATATATCTAATAAATTTATTCCTGGTTTCTTTTTCTTTACAATTTTTCGTACTACTTCTTTGTGATTTACACCTCGAGGGGGTTTGTGGTACCTGTCGTCATCGTAATTTTCATCGTAACTCTCATCGGTATCTGGTGGGTATTCAGGAGAATCTACTACTCTATAAGGTTTTTTGTGCTTCTTTTTAGGCACCAAAACATAATCGTCTAGATCTTCAGGCTCGAATGGTTCAGGGTTCTTATGTGGCTTATATTTCTTTTTAGGTCTTGGGGGAATATAGTCAGAATATGGGTCATCTACGTGAGCATCTGATAAACCTTGGTGACCTTGATAATGTTTAGTTGGCGACCATCCAAAATCATCAGGTTTTGGAGGTTTATATTGTTCACTTTGCTTATACATCTGAATAAGCTTTTCCATATTTGTTGAATCACCAATATATTTATCGAAATCACCGTTGTATGAATCTTGCATCAAAGGTGGATACTTTTGTTTACGGAAGTCTACATTTCCTGTATTATATGTATTGGTTTTCTTTTTATGTTTTGTTTTACAATCTGGTTCGAACTTAAAGCCAATGTGACTATGAGCGGTAGCCTCTGAATCTAGATCTTCGTGAGGATGCTTAATGGTAAAACTGTGCGTAAATTCACTAGGTTCTAAGTCAGTTGAGTATTTTTCTCGTTTTAGTAAAGAATAATCTTTAAATAAAGATTCGTATGGATGTCGATTCCGTTTTCTCTCGCTCGATTTATATGGTAGTTCTACATCAGGTTCCTCTGAAAAGTCATAATACCTATCATAGTCGCGAAGAACTTTGTCTTCCATACCACTTTCGTCTATCATCAGTTCAGGTTGTAGTTCATCTTTATTGACTGTTGCTGTAAATCCAATATTAGGCCCAGCAGAGTATTCTACAGTTCTCATAGAACCATCTGGTTCTACTACACTGTAATGACCTGGAGAATTTAAACATAATATCTTAAACCAATTGATTATTTTGCATAAATGTATTTATTTATTTGGTTATTTACCTTTTACAGTGTCTCCTTGTTTGGCTTCCCATACAGTCTTCATATCACCAGTTTGAGTATCAGCGACTCCATAACCAAAAGAGTAGTTTGGATTCTCCTAAAATCACAAACACTAAATTAATTCACACGTAATAAATCGATAAAAACTTTAGATATTTTTTAATTATATTGACGTTCTCGACTACACAAAAAACCCAACTGAAGAATTTGTGAAATGATACCTTGCGTGCATTGACTCCGTATTTTACTTATTATGACGATTCGTTGCATGTTTCTTGATTATACTTTAGTATTCAGAATAATCAATGAGTCTTTTAATAGTTTCCATAAACTTGGAATGCAACTTGTGTAATCAAGGCGAAAAGATGTGAGAGTACAGATGTCAGTTGCGTCTATCTAATAGTTACACACTTTCAACGCTTTCCTTTACGCTACGCTTCTTGAATACTGTTACACTTTTTTACTATCAACTAAATTTTATGAGCCTCTTTATTACTCGCATGACATTGATGAATAACACGCTTAAACTTTCATAATATTAATGCATTAATCCTAATTCGAAGAAGATGTTAAGAACAAAGATGAAATAATTTACTACTAAAAGATTAGGTAGTAGAAATAAAATCATTTTGCATTTTGTGCTCTTAATTTATAAACTTTAATTTTCATATATTTGTATCCTGGCCAGATCTCCAAGTTTACTAGATATATCAAAAATATTTTATATTACAAAACTGTTTACTAATCACATTTTACTCAGAAATATTGGTTGAAGCTAAATTAAAATTATATAATATATTTAAGAACTTTTTAAGATTTAGTGCAACTTTAACAACCAAAGTTACTTGAGTTTCATATTCAATAATTTTCGCATTAAAATTTACTGTACCTACACGAAATGTACCGTCAGCACTATTAGGCATGTAAGTAATGAAATAGATAGACATTTGATTTTTCTACAATTGACAACATAATGATTAATTGTTTTCAAGAGAAATAAAAAAAATGAAAATCATAATAAATTGTTGTTTGTAAACATAAATGACATTTTATTTGGCCGCCGGCAGTCTTCTCAAGTTCAAGACGAGCGAGCCGCGAGCGCGTGCTCATCGCTTTACTCAATGTCAATGACAGAATGTTGACTTTCGTTTCTTTACCGTATTACACGTTCACTTTTGTTTTGAGTGAAAATTATATAACTTCATATCGAATTTATATTTCATTTTAACAAAGATGTTCTACTTTAACAAGGATAGTTCGTATTACTTTTATTTTACATAACAGATTATTGTAACACCTACAACACCTGATAGGTGCTTATTAGTGCTTAAGTTGTAACTGTTGTAGCAAAATTAAGAGTTGCAATAACCTATAACTGGTTCGATTATACTTTTACAACCTTAAAGCTGGTTATGGGAAAATCTGGGTGAACGATACCAATACTGGTCCATTATATTACGACATCGACTCACTTTCAATATTTGCGTACTTTGCGACATAACATAACAAGTAAGTATTTCGTAAATAAAACCACTCATTCAAAACAGTACACATTTTATCAGTAATCAACCACATATTGCATTAATTAATTATAATAACAAGATTTAGGCTTTCAATCAGGGGTCACGGTATTATTTTTATTAACATTATTTTGTTTATAAAAACTAGAGTCGAATAGTTACAATCATTTTAAATTTTATTATTTATATTATGGCTTTACTTTACTCTCCTAGACATTCTTCTCAAAATCCCTTGAGTACAAAATTAAGAAGTTGTAAAGTTTTTAAATATAGCGAGATGATTACAGTCATACATTATTTTTGGATTTTAATCGCAATTTCTATTCGTTTCTTTGAGCTATGTCGTTATGTCGTATGTCGTCGTATGTATTGTGTTAATTTTATATTTAAATTTTTTTTTTTTGTTTTTTTTTTTTGTAAAAGCTGACGAGATAACTTCGTTTTCTCTTTGAAAAATTAATAAAATAGAATATTGTAGAGCTTAATAATGATTTGTAGTTTTCAAACTATATATTAAATATAGCTTCTAACGTGTAAAAAGGTGTTTCTTTTTTTTCTACAAAGCATACGATTATACATTTTTATAAATAGTTATCCTTCTACAGATTATAAGTTCTTCTATATAAAAAGAGGAGTTGGAGGTTACGCTACACGTTACTTACAAATTAATCACTTAAAAATTCATCGGTACCAACACGAATTTAAGCCGCAAGCATTTGATTTTATTTAAATATTCTATTCACTTAACTATCTCAGTTTTTAGTTATTTAGTAATAAAGTTAAAAAAATATATAATAGCGTGTTGTTTTGGTTTCATTTATGTACTAGATAATAATCTTTAATCTACGAGTATAAAATGTGATACGTTAACCTCATTCATGTTATCATAATTATAAAGGGCAACTTCATTAAATAATAATTTAAATATACTTACTTCAATACGTTCTTGGTGTCCAAGAGGGTCGTCTATAAAGTGATTTTCTTGTGCAATCGATAAAAGTATATTCCCTAAGATAACCTGAAAAATAATATTTATCATAATGGACATTTCTAATATTAATTAAAAAATTTCAAATAAGTATAAGTTAATTTTTAAAGTTTAATTATGATATTTTATTCTATTAACGACAATACAGCTTAATGTAGGTACTCAAACAATTAAACTAAAATATCATTATATTTAAATTATTATAGTAAGATCAATAGACTCTTGTAAATAATACATCCATTAAATCATATTTAAGCCATAACTTACCAAAACGGTTAGTAACTTAGCCATAATCACTTTCCACTACGCGAACAAAAACACATTTATCGCCATGCACTATACAATATTTTATTATTATTATTATTTCTTAGCAAAAATCTGTGTAAACCTGTCCATATCCAAGGTTGAGGCTACGCGAAGACGGCATGCAATGTCCATCACTTACCTATTTATAAACGCACACTGTCATACCTGGACTTTGTATGAATACATACATTCGCACACATTAATAACCTCCGTCACGTACTAAGGATGGCTTGTTTAATTACTTTATTGTTCACAGTTATACTTACACTGATACCCCATCCCGGATAGAAAACATAATTTGTTTCCTTAAATCTAATTTAAGATAAAAATTAATGTAAACGACTTTGTTTTATTTTCTTTTAATTCAGTATTTAGTCTATACTAATACAATATTAGGCGGAAATGTTATTTATTTAATGTGTTAATATCAGAGTATACTAATAAAATTCAATAAAATGGTTTTGCGATAGGAAACCTGTTAATAATTGAGGTAGGTTATAGTATACACGTCACGATCATCATCTATGACTCGTAGACAAATCTGTAAATTACTTATATCAATCAGTATTATATTATAGGTTTACATTTTGGGTTACCTAGTTTTACAAAAAAGCAAAAATTGCTTCTTAGGTACTTTTCTCTTGTTTTCAGACGTTCTATCTAACAAAGATACATACTCGTAATATAAGTAACAAAAATGAAATGAAATGTAGGGGGAGGCGAAGGAATTAACCGGCCCTAATTTTCAGGTCGACGTAATCGATCGATATTTGACGTAAAGCAGAAAATAAGGCAAAGTTTTCAGTTCAATCTTATAATATTCGTTTTCTTTTTTTTTAAAGTTATACTTAGTTTCAATAAAGGAAAAGAAGTCTTATTAGTGTTTGAATATTACTGAATAAGTCGAAGTACCGCTATTGTAAACTGAAGACCACAGTGTACTTTTCTCTATGTCTATATTTTGGAGGAGGTTAAAAAGTTTTTCAAACATACCACACTGAACACAGTTGAAAATTTTTCTAACAATCCTAGAGTACCCCAGTGATACTATAAAATCCAAGTTAATTTATTTAACAAAAATATGAGTATGATTAATTGTGACTCGATATCAGTTACGATTCATGTACATGTTGATATTTCAAAATGCATGCAAATCAACGAAAGTGAATGCGTTAGACGGATAGACGTAATAGGTGCGTGTTCGCAGAGATACGTTTAACGCATACCGTCGTTAATCGCTGTCCCGATATTGCCTCGATAATGTTTATTTATATTACGATTTTGTTATTTAAAATGATTTAACGCATTTTATTAATAACAACAATTTTTAACCGACTTCCATAAAAAGGAGGAGGTTCGCAATTCGATCGTATTTTTTTTAAATATAATATGTTACCTCAGAACTTTTGACTGGGTGGCCCGAATTCGATGATTTTTTTTTTAATCGAATGGTGTTACGTGTCATGTGGTCTTATTTAAATATGATTGAGAGAACTAGAACTTTTCTAGTTATACTTAATAATACTATTTACTTGACTGCGATTTTCTTCGATCTAACTTTTTACCAACTAGGTGTACCGATTTTGTTGATTCCTGTTGTAATCAAAAAACAAGCTGACTTTGTCTTGTAGTCCCAATCGACTTCGATCGAGATCTGATGACTTCTTTTTGAGTAATCTTTGATAACGAGTATTTTTAACGAGATTTACTTCACTATTTTATCGTCTACTTGTCGATATAATTGAAGTCCGTTTTTTTTCGTTTGTGACCAAAAACCTTTATTATGTATATAATCATTTACAACATAAGCTTGGGTTGCCTGGAAGAAATGGCTAACCACTTATATAATAATTGTACTTCAAAGTCTGTAACTATCTTTAAATGTGTTAAAATGTGTAAAATGTAGTAGTCGTATGTAGTAGTGTACTAATCGTCACTACGATTTTCGAGGATTCCCCTCGATTTAACTGGGATGCCATCATCAGATCCTGATTTCCTTATTATGGTACCTAAGCTGAGATATCTCCTTTCGGACAAAAAAATAATTATCAAAATCGGTTCATAAACGACGAAGTTATCCCCGAAGATACATATATATACGGCCGAATTGAGTAACCTCCTCCTTTTTTAAGTCGGTTATAAACAGAAAAATTTTGTTCTGTTTCGATAAAACATGCTAAACAATTTGGCAGGCCAAACATGCATTACAAAAGACAAAGGCTTCTGTCAAGAAAAAAGTTATGTAACTAAGAAAAAATTCACACACATGTAGTATAGTGCTCTTCTTCTTCTTCAGCGTTAATTTTTATGTACTCGTAACTAAAAAAAAAACTCTTTATGAAACTAAGCCGTATTATGGATGTAGAAATTAATTATTATTATTTTTATATTTTGGGCTAACTTCAGTGGTTAGAAATGACGTATTATTTGTTAATTGTTGTTTTTATCAATACCTGACATGACTATAAAATAGTCTCAACAGTAAAATAGCTTTTAAACGTAAATTAAAAAAATAATAATAAAATAGTGTTAATCGTTTTTTTTTTAATTCAGTAAGTATAATGAAATTTTTATTGTACAGGATTTTGCATGCATTTTCTAAACGTTTACATCTTTACATACTTCAAGTGCAAATGAACTAACCTGAGCAATCACTGTATGAAAGTCTCTACAAAGTCAGTCTATTAAACGTATTATGAAAAGACGGAAAACAAACAAATCTATCTTCACAATAATAATGCGATCATTTATTTTCAAAAGCAATAGTTGACACATAAAGCTATTCAACTCCTATAATCAGCCAATTCATTATGTTTCACGCTTGAGTTCTTCATATAACGATGACGAATTGGATAAGGAAGAGCTGAATATTAAAATTTCCTTCGTTGTTTCCTTTATAAATATCTTATTCCATACTATACATATATGTCAGCTACAAGTGTGACTATGTTTTTTTAGGATAATGAAATGAGAAACATGGTTATGATAAAATATAGTTAATGTTTAAAATAATTCATATATTAAAAGACGTCAAGCCTAGTCAGGAATATTATTAATTTTATTATCATCACACTGATGGGTAGTAAAAATCTATTATTTTATAGTTAAATTTTTAATCTAAGTTCAAATTTATCTTACCTTTACTCTGTTCTCTACTACCTACAAACTAACCTATGTTCAAACTTCTATCAATCGAGTTATGTGGAAAGGATAACTAATTTTATTAATAAGAACCATTTAATATGTTGTGATTAAGGTATACTAAGCCTTAGTTTCTACATAAATTATTTTATTATATGAATAATATAATTGTTTATAATTATTACGTCTTTTATTTTTATAACTACTATAATACTCATACAGCAATCAACTACCGCTCACTTCCACTCCAGGCTCGAGTTTCATAAAACTGGGAGAGAAATAATTGTAATCTAAAATAAATGTTCTTGCAATATACATACATTATGTAAATATCGTTGGTTACACTCCTATTCATTTTCGAATAGCAATGTTAATGTTGAGTTTGTTCGAAAAATAAAAGGAGGCGCTTTACTGAAGACTGTCGCGTAAAAAAATCTATGTTTTCGACTAAGTGAATTTACATTATTTATTAAAAAGAATGAATAAATATCTTCATTTCACTAAAGAAAACGCAATGACAGTCTTTTGGTAATTACACGTTAAAATGATATGAGAGATGTAAATTTATTGAAGATAGCATGAAAATGTCTTATGATGACATGGAATAATTGCTAAGATTTACTTATGAATTGGCCCTTAATTTTAGAAGCGAATCTATTGTACTTGTATTTATAAATTTATACTACGATCACGACAATTCAGCCTGAACATCCCACTGCTGGGGCATGGGACTCTTTCTCCATGTAGGAGAAAGATTTGAGCTTAATCCACCACGCTGCTCCACTGCGGATTAGAGGATATGTTCCCTACTATACAGGTTGACCGTGGATATGCTATAAATGTGTAGACTGAGTATTGCTGCTGGAGGTGGCCACTTTGAAAACCTATTGTAAATTTTAAAAACATTAAATGATTTTTACATTGTGATCTATTTCTTACTTAAAACTTTCCTTCCCAACCAACACGATAGGTTTCCAGCATTCTCTAATCATTAATTAGCCTTAGGAATGAAATAAAATTGTATTAAATCAGTTGGCTAATTTAAAGAATTTTCTACCTTACTGTCTTTGAAGACCGATTTTAACCAAATTTTAGCCCTCATTATTAAGCCTAAGTAAGAAATCATAAGGTCACCTGTTTAGTTTTTAATTTAAAGTTGAAAATTTAAGTCCTAATTCACGGAACGTAAACTTTTGAATTTACGTCAACATTTTCATAATTTTCATCAAAGCTACGAAGCTGATTATTCTATAAATAAAAGTACAATTCAGTAGCAAAACTAAAAATATAAAAAGTCTTTTGCTTTTTTAATATCATGTCGAATATGTCGAAATAGGTGATGTCGAAATTCCACAAAAAATCGAAATAAAAATCATAATTCCTAAACTATAAATAATCGCGGAACATACATCGGGTGATTCGGATACCCCACAACATACCGGACCTAATTTTTTTTGTGACGTCAATTGACCTGCCACCTGTATATACCTAATATCTATGATAACAACCGGGACCGACGGGCTAACGTGCTCTCCGAGGCACGTTGGGTAGACCCACAAGTACAGACATCTAAACTGGAAAGAAATATTTATACAAATACAAATATCCAATCCGAACGGAAATTGAACCTGCAAGCTATCGGTGTTTTAGGTGACTATACGCACCACTACACCAGAGCTACTAGATATAAATAAAAAAAAATTGAAGTGTGTATCTGTGAATTCAAAATATCTGGGTTAACAATACTAAAACACAAACAAACGATTTTAAAGTTTTTTTTTTGTCTGTCTGTCTATCTTTCTGTTTCTCCGGGCCAATCTCCGGAACGATTGAACCGATTTTCATGGGACTGTCAATGGAAGATAGAGGAGGATGTAGAGTCACATACAGGCTTTTTCGTCGCTGAATTCGCACGAAATCTATTACGCGGGAAAAAAGTTTTTTTTAATTAAAAACTTTTTATATTGTTTATTTAAAGTCTATTGGTCTGTTTTTTTTTTGGAACGGCCAATATAAGATAAAGAATGTCACATAGTAACATATACTTTTTATCCCATAATTCGCATGGGATCAGGAAAACTCCGTTGAAAATAAAATGAGTAGGTATCTAGTAGAATCTACCACGCGAACGAAATCTCAGCCGTACAGCTACATTGTACATAATTGCTTTATAGTGATCTAAGGCGTTTGTTGTTTAATAGTAAGAAATAATCTTAATATATTATATAAATCTCGTGTCACAATGTTTGTCCTCAATGGACTCCTAAACCACTTAACCGATTTTAATCAAATTTGCACACCGTGTGCAGTTTGATCCAACTTGAAAGATAGGCTATATTTTATTTTGGTATATGTAATTATTATATTTAAGAAAAAAAGGCGGTACGAAGTTCGCCAGGTCAGCTAGTATGTTATAAATTTCTAATTATATAACAACAGTTTTAAATTGGGATTTTATAGTTGTATCGTAAAAAAATTCTGAAGTAACTTAAAATTGTATATTTCATTTTTAAACAATAAAATAAGTTATTGGCTATTTTGTAGTTCATATATAAAGGTAAAAAACAATTTGTGATACCGTTCAAAATATTAAATATTTACAGTTTACTTTTCAACACTATCACAGTTGCTTGCGTCGTGCTGTCATAAATTTGTCCATTTAAATATATTTTATAACATTATAATATCATTTAATGGTATACATAATGTCCAGCTCCATTATAGTATTTGTTGTAAACTTGAGGATGGCGTGCGTGGCCTATTCGCTTGACAACCGCATTGAAACCATTGTGTTTGTCAGCTGTGTACTCCACTATGCGAGTTGTGCCATCTGCCTCAGCAAATGAGTAGGCGCCTAGAAAATAAATAAGATATTGTAAATTTTAAAGAATTTTCTTAAGTTAATCCGTAACCTTCACACGACGTAATTTTGTCAGATAAATAAATTAAAAATAACTATAAGAAAAGTGAAACCTAAATGTAGCCTTTTATAATACTACAAATATTAAGAAATACATATGTCGGACAGGGTAATATCACAATTTTACATAAACATAGTTTACTCGCACTTTATAGGTACTCGCTTTTTTTGCACTTTATAAGGTCTAGAATGAGCAGACCTTGTACTAAGTGTTTGCTTTGTATTTTAAATTCAATTTAACTGTCTATACCTATAAGTTCCGGTGCCAGTAGTATCTAATGCAATTAAGTCAAAAGCGAAATACATAACTCTATCATGCTGGGTATATTACTGTTTTTCTGTAGGCATGCACATGGATTTTGTCACAATGTTTTCCTTTATAGCTGAGACGAGTTTTTCTCAATTTAAGGATCTACTCAAGGTTACGACAATGCTAGCTTTTTGTAACCAAAAGGTTCGCTTCATCCTGTTATATCCCACTGCTGGGCATAGGCCTCTTTCCTTATGTAGAAGAAGGATTAGAGCTTAATCCACCAAGCTGCTCCGATACGGGTTGGCGGATATATTCCCTGCTATGAGTAACGATAGCGATCAGGTGTACATGATAACAATCGGGAATGATGGCTTAACGAACGGTGGGGAGATCCACAAGGTCTGCACAAACACCCAGACCACGGCAAACATCCAATACAAATGTTTGTCATGTGCGGGGATCGAACCCGCAACCCTTCAGCTATAAAGTAGTTAAATAATAAAGGCATTTACCTTTGACAACGTCCCCATCACGGGTCTCCCACTGTGTTTTGTAGTCACCGGTGTGGGGATCGTTTACTGAATAATCGTAGGCATATTTAGGGTACGCCTGAAAAATAATAAAAGCAAATTAATCTTTAGCGTAGCATTGTTGATTTTTTTTTTACATTTTATTATTATTAAATAACAAAATTAAAATTACAAATATAGATAACTTTTAAGAATAAATGAAAATGTCTTCTTTTTATCTTTTATATTAAAAAGTTTTGGTGTAGCTATTACGAGTACTAGTAATGTTTATAGTACCTTTATTTAGTTAATAAATAGAAAAAATAAGTTTCCCATATTAAAGACATCAACGAGATCCGAGTCGAGCACATTAGCAACTTACTGCTGTTAAGTAAAATATAAAATTTAATTTATTTGTATGTATAATTGTATACCTACTACAAAATTATTTCTTCATAGGTAATTGAGACTTTAGCAACCTATTGACAAAAAAATCTATTACCGTTACATTCGGGTGTTTAATAAGTAATAGACTAGTCATTTTGTATGTGCAATTTCCGAAGTCACGTCAAAACTGCTATGACAATACAAATGACATACATTGACGGTGTGTCGTAAACTGGGACGTCACGGAGACTAAACTTGCTATGGTTTGTTTCTTTTGAAGAAATGACAATGAATAAAATTTAATAAATGGATTAAAATAAATAAACAATTTTAAGACCATTGTTATGGTACTACAAGATAAATAATGAGATTTCTAATAATGATAGTATGAATAAAAAATCAGATATTCTGTATATGTCTTTCTTTTAATAAATTAATAATTGGTGACTATATGAAAAATATACATAATTTGATTCCGGTATCATTTATAGATAGCTCCAGTGTAGCAACCGTGCGCTTATAAGATAATAAGAAATATAGTTAACTGAGGTAGGGCACAGCAGGAAATTTCCTGCTCAAAATGTGGAGCAGCCCGACTGGGGTAGTATCTCGACCTTACAGAAGACCACAGCTAAATAATACTGTTTTCAATCAGTATTGTGTTCCTGTTGGTGAGTAAGGTGACCAGAGCTCCTGTGGGGGATTGGGGATAGGGTCGGCAACGCGCTTGCGATGCTTCTGGTGTTGCAGGCGTCTAAAGGCTACGGTCTTACCATCAGGTGAGCCGTACGCTTGTTTGCCGACCTAGTTACATAAAAAAAAACATGTTTATTTACTATTAATAAAAAAAACACATGACTTATAGATAATAGCTGTAAATAAATGTGACCAATTACATTATAATATTCTCCATGAAGGCCCCCGGTGTATCCACTGTGTCCACGAACAACATAAGCAGGATAAACCTTGTAGCCTCCATAGTTAGTGTAACCTATGTACCCTGCTTTGACTGCAGCGCACAAAGCCAATAATAAACAAACCTGAAATAAAAGGACGGAAGTAAAAATATTATTTTTTCCACATAATGCTGACAGTTATTTATTTATTTATTTTTGCCGCCAAAAGTGGAGTATCTAAATATTATCTTTGACGTTTTCTCTATATCTCATTCTTGCTTTAATTTTTCACTTATTAATTAATCTAAAGTGGTGAAAAATAGTAAATGTCTTTTTTGCATTTTGTTTAAACATGAGATGCATAAAATATATTTTACAAAAAGTGAAATGAACGAACGAATATTATATAAACGAATATAATATATTTAATCATATTTTCTTTACTCATAAAGTTTTAAATTAAAACGTTTAATTATTAAATTAATTTTAAGCTTCAAATTTAAGAATACAAAATAATTTGTACAAGTGTCCATAATACAAGAACCATAATGATAGCAAGAATTTCTAGAACACGTGAAGTTATCTGAAAGTAAAATAATATTATTTTTTAATAAAAATTAAGCAATGTTCTGTTCAAGGTCCTATGGAAATGATCCGCCATGAGACAAACCAACAATGCACGCTGCGAATAGATTTAATTTAAATCTGACATATTACTATATCAAGAAACAATGGATATCGTAAAAACAAATACAGGAAGTATCATACTAATATATGATAAATTGTATAATTTCCGCTCATACACGCTTCAATAATAACTGCTTATGATACAATAAGTGATTTTTAATACAACACACCTAAAATGTCGTAATTGTAGTTACGTCTATCTTAGCGAATATTCACTATTAAAACGTAATTTTAGTGATGCATTAAAGAATACGCCGACTATCCTTATGTATAGGTATAAAATTAAAATGAATACATGAGATGATATTATGCATTAACAAATCGATTTACCATTTAAAAAAAAACACTGTTAAAATTTAAAAACATACAATATTTTTAGCTTTAAAAACATCATACTCGTATTACGAATGTTAATAATTAAGTGCAGTTATAAATATTACTTTTGACAGTAATTCATTAATTATAAAAAAGTCTTATCATATTGGTTATATATAACACAGAGGCCTGTGAAAAGGTTATTGTGTTTTTTTTTTTTGATACATCTACATTTCAGCTAAGTTGCAGCTTGCTAAAGTCTTTATACAAGCTTAAATAGTTTTGTAGCACATTCTGTCGTACAAACTACAGTACCTATTGTCATAAAATTTTTATATTTGTGTAATAAATTGAAGGTATAATGCTTTGTAAATTGCTTTTTGAATTGCAAAAAATAAGATAAATAAATAGAAAGGACAATGCCTATTTGTGCCCGGTACGTGCTTTGACTAGTTTAGACAATTCATATATTTAAGTATCGTTTATTAATTGAAACTAGATTTTTAATAATATTCTAAAAGTGATCAAAGCCGTGGTTTATAATTTAATTTTAAAAAATATTTTAGTTGTATTCCGCGTTTGTCATGTCAAAATAGTTTAAATATAAATAGCAAGTCATCATAGCAACCACACAAACAAACGCTTTTTTTAAATTAAAATATACACCACGGCTTTGATTACTTTTAGACTATTATTAAAAATCTAGTTTTAATTAATAAAGAAAACTTTAATATGTCAATTTTCTGGTCGTGTTGGGGTTTATAATTTAATTAAAAAAAGCGTTTATTTCTATAGTTGCGTTTCCGACTTGGTATTTATATTTAATATGTTTTGACAGCACAAACCCGGAATACAAATAAAATATCTTTTTTAATTAAAGTATAAACTACGGTTTTAATCACATTTAGAATATTATTAAAAATCTATTTTCGATTAATAAAGGATACTTAAATATATGAATTGTCTGAACACGTACCCGGGCACGGCTTCATAGAAAATAGGCATTGTCCTTTAAATAATAATATTAATTTATTTTGTAAAGCAATAATATATACGTATATATACATTTGAACATTTAATTAATTATTAAATCATAAAATTTCAATTTGTAACTAACGTAATTTTTAAATTTAAACTTTTTATAAGTTAGGCATATGTTTCGATGTTGTTTTTCTTTCCTAATTGACACATAGCCGATGCGTGCTAGCAACATTGAATATAGAACAATTGCGTTTGTTTTGTATTGATTACATAATTAACACGTAATAATAAATAATTAAACTGCATTCCCCAAGGCTCATGTAAAACTTATCCCTTGAGTCGTGTTAGATAATTACTGTAATGATTTCTCAAACAAATGTAATTATTACAATGAACATTCTTATTGTAAATGGACTTTATATGTACATACAGATGTATGTATACAGATATATGTATGTACAGATACAATTTTATATCTTGGCCGGATTTAACGGGTACTTAGGTCTTGTCCCTTTGAACCTTGTTTTCCAAAAGTGCAATATTTTTTATTTTTAAATTGACATGTAAAAGGTATAGTTCAAGCGTTTTAAAAACTACTTATTTTGAATGTTATTTTTTTTTATTTTTAACGACGCTCTTTTGCTGTATCAAATTGTAATATACTACAAATTATTTTCGTATAAACATTAAAATACGCTAAAAATTAATTACTTAAAATTAAAAAATAATAAATAAAACTTTGTTCTATTTGAGAAAAGAAAATTGAAATAGAATAAATTGATGAAAATATTTTCCTAGTACTAAGTAAGCACTAAAATGTTTATATTTAACTTAAGTACCCACTTAAAATACTCTGCAAATATCGATACTTACTTGGAGTCCACGCATTTTATCACTTATTCCTCTTCCGCGACACTAACAATAGAACTGGTACATTTGATGTTCTGTGCCCCAGTATTTATATCAGGCTGCGGGTTGCACCACCTTAGCGCATACGTGCGTGATATGGCTGTTTTAGACAATACCTTTAGGGAATTTGGGTATTAGTGCTCTATTTAAAAAAAAATATAAGTACATCGTAAATATTTATCTATTAGCGATGAAAAAAGGCTCAATGTTCTTTTGTTTGGTTATATCTTCTGTTTTTGTGGTTTTCAATATCTTCATCATTTATATACCAATATTTTTCTGCTTGTTTTCCAAGTTCGCTCAAAATGTGATATTTTTTATATTTAGCAACTCATGATAAGAAGATCGGATCTAAGTGAAAACAAGGCACTCAGCAACTATATAAAAATCACACCTGGATTGTTTTTTTAATGTTTTTTTTTTTCAATAGTGATTTTGGGCTGCCTTGATTATTTATTTGCCGCAGCCACTGAGAATATATAGGTGGTCCTATAAAAAAAAATTGCTCACAAAAAATTACTATTACATATAGTTTTGCTTTGAGATAAAGCTTATGGTATTACTTTATATTAGTAACTGCTAAAAAAAAGCTTCTTCAAGAACTCTACAATATGCTAAACAATATTTTTGCTTGTATTGTACTGTTGTTAATAATTATTGCAGGTATCTAAAAGGTTATTATTTTCACAAAGATCTAATATAAAACAATTAACATTTATTACTCTAGTATAAATTTTATTTTATAAGTGAAATATAATGATTACATATTAAATTATTGATGAGAACACACATTTTACTTATCTAATGTTACTAAAAGAAAACATTTGTTTTTCTGTAAGACAATCTGTCAAATTGATAAATAAATATCATGAAAAAAATTGAATAATTAAAATGTTGGATAAATATTCCCTCAGTTACCACTACGCCATGAATTATTTTATTATTTTTGACTGAGTTTTCAAAAATTTCATTAGTCTGTACTGTGTGCTAGAAGAATTAAATTTTACGTAAATTTCTTTTATAGCAGTACACTACATTTTGTCCCTATCTTTTTCTTTACTAGATATTTATTAATTTTTTTTAAATGAAACTTTATTCAAATTCTAAACTATACTCTGAGTTGCTAGTATTTAAAACTTAAGGTCTCGATCTCTTGTATCATCTTTTAGTTTTAGACGAAATATTTAAAATTTAATATTAAATTTTGCTCTTCCCAGGGTTTTATAGGAAATTAATCAATTTTAACGTATCTATATCTGAGGGATTTGTTCATCTGCAGTGGTTTACCTATTCATAGATTGCATTAAGTAGCGAGAGGAATACATGCGAGAACTGGAATGAATGAGTAATAATATACATTGTCAAAACAGTCTCACACCCTAGTGTGGGGGTCAAGAAAAAAAAAAAAAAACCCTGTGGGAGCCTTCAGCCGCTTTAATTGGAGGGTCCCGGATCTGCAAGCAACAGGATCCCTTCAGCGACAGGTTGGCCACGGCGAAAAGGCCAGACCTCTCCTCCATGGGGACTGTCCTGCTCGCTGCAAGAATACCTTACACATTCCTTGCTTAAATAAAGTATGCCGGCCTGTATATTATTTTGCATTTTTAAGACCTTAATACGTATAATGTAGCAGCTGCTAAGCCTCCTTAAATTATTATCCTTCCTAAAATTATGAATAATAATGAAGTCCCCCTTTAAAAACCAAAAATTAAAATCTTGAAAATTAAAATGTTCTGTCACAGGAAGATCACAAAGTTCTCAAAAATGGTTTCCTAATTTCATATGAAGGGTTGGCGGTGGGTTTTGCAGTCACTGGCCGGGTCAAGTTGTAGTCGAGTTATGTATCTTGTTCAAGAAATAAGAGTTTCTCATTATGGAGTTTAGTGTGGGGTCATCATCGACTTTAGTTGTAGCCAAAAAAGTATGGAAAAAAGAAAACAGATAAATCTGTTCACGTTTTCGTCAATTGTTAAAACTCTCCGTAAATACTAGTGAAGTATCTTGATTCTTAAATCAATAGTCGTAAAATAATTAATATTTCGCCGAGCTATAGTTGCAACCATTATTTGATTTTGCTTGAGTCAATTATTTTTCGCGTAAAACTTCAATACATAAATGCCTCAACATGATGATGTTGATGATTCATCTTATGCGTTAGATGAAGCAGGCGTAATTTTATTAAATTAGTAGTATCTACTATCTGTTAAAAAAGAAAAGTATATCAATTTAACAAAATAGACCGGAAACATACTACAACAAACAAAAAAATATTACTTAACTTCCCTATACTCGTATAATGTTATCGAACAAGGTACTAAATCGCGAAAACTTATTATTTATACAATAAACAAAAGTATTGTACAATCAGCATTAGGTAGTGCTATCACGATTTCACCCATTCGATGATTTAATACTTATCAAAATGATTGACATTTTAGTTACTGTTTGTATAACTTTACTGCTTTATATACCTTTAATAATATAATATTTATCCAATAAAAAATTAAGAAATTTAAATAGATTTTTCAACTTATCTTATGAAAACTTGTATCTTATAAATTATCTTAAGCAAAACTACAAATATATTTAAATGATTATATTATAAATAATTATATTGACAACGTCATTTAATAAACACACGACATTATTAAATTTTATTATATAGCATTTATTACAAAGAAACGTGTAAGGTGACAGAATAAAAAATACGTATACGTTTATTAATTTAGACCGTTAGGAAGGATTTATGTGAAGAAAAATATTAGACTGTACAACACCAATATAAGTGGTATACCTACTTAATTATTTTAAATAAACTTTGGACTATGGTACTAAGACAACTAGGGAACCACGGGATGTTTTAGTGAAAAAATTTAAGATCTAACAGGTAAAAAAATATCCATAACAAATTTTAATTACGAATTTGTTAAAATTTTGTTTGGTATTTGTATTTAATTGTAACAATTTTTTAGAAGCTATTAAATAAAAATGCAAAAATTTTGCATTCATAAAAAATACATAAAATATAAAGATGTGTGGACTTAGTGACGCTGTATCGCGCAAGATATTACCAATTTTGTACTAAAACACAGTTTATATTATATTACTTTTAAAAGAGTAACTGCAGACTTTCTTGCCGAATCTTTTCTGCAGAATCTACATTACAAAACGATAGTTGCTTCACTTTTAAAATTTTAATTTGTAAAAAGACGATTCGAAAGTGCTATTGAAGACTATTTCGATCACGATTCAGCCTGTAATATCCCACTGTTGGGCATAGGCCTCTTCTCCATGTAGGAGAAGGATCGGAGCTTAATCCACCACGCTGCTCCAATGCGGGTTGGCGGATATATTCCCTACTATGAGTAACGATCGCTATCAGGTGTACATGATAACAACCGGGACCGACGGCTTAACGTGCTCTCCGAGGCACGGTGGGGTAACCCACAAGGACTGCACAAACACCCAGACCACGGCAAACATCTGTATGACCAATACAAATGTTGTCGTGTGCGGGAATCGAACCCGCAACCGCACGCGCAACAGCCAATCGCAATCCAGTGTTGTAACCGCTGCGCCAACGCGGCGTCTAAGACTATTTGAATATAGCTTTATTTTTTGTATCTTGGTTTTACAAACAAACCTAAAACAACAAAAATAAAAATCAGTAAATTACGAAAATAGAGAACATGGTTAGTCTTAAAGGATTGAAAAAAAATCAATTCACGGACCATCACACACAAATATCGTTCGGATATACTCGTATATATAATGTGAAAGTATTAAACAAGGTTCTATGTATGTAAAATATCAATAAATAGAAGATATACGAAGGAAACAATTAATCCATAATTAATTTTTATTTAAAACTGTTAGGTGAATGAGGTTGAATCGATACGTTTAGTATCACAATTTAGTACAATAAAACAAAAAATATCCGATAAAGTTCCTACAAAACATACATTATAGTATTAAATGAAATGTCTAATTGAAATGATGCATATAATATACAATCTATCTCATTTTAAACTTAATTATTTTATCGAACCCGGAAAATATATGAAATAAAATTAATTTCTACGGTAAAGAAAGACCCATTGTGTATTAATTAGCTTTGATATTTATTAGGTATATACCAATTACTTTTTAATCCACTTACACTTTGAGCCATGCAGACAGATGCTAAAATCAAACGATTTTACTCTGTTGCTAAACATTTTCAGATATTGTATTTATAAAAATAAATAATCTTATTAAAGAAAAGATAAAAACTTTATGAAGGATAGAATTGTTGAAAATTTTGAAGATCACTTCATAAGAATTGAGTCATTTCTTACGAGAAATATTAGCACCATCGTCTAAAAGTGGGGCACGGAACTTTTTTAGATGAATTCACACGGTCAGTGGACCACAACGGAACCTTGGCATCATGCTAATTAAAAATAGGATTCGGAACAAGTAGATAAATCATTTGAGAAGCCATATATTTCCATTTTTTATCGTTACGTAGCTTTTGTAGTCAAAATATACATGCTATATTGCAACGACAAATGAATGAATCGTGTTTATTTTTAACATACATACTATTTTATTACTATATACAACTGGGTCGGTAAACAAGCGTAAGGCTCACCTGATTGTAAGTGATTACCGCAGCTTATAGACGCCTGCAACACCAGAAGCATCACAAGCACGTTGCCGATCCTACCCCCAATTTCCCCACTTGCCAGCAACTCTGGTCACCTTACACACCACAAAAACACAACATTGCTTGAAATGAGTATTATTAAGCTGTGATACTCTGTAAAGACGAGTTACTTCTCTAGTCGGGCTTTTCCAGATTTTGAGCAGGATATATCCTGCTGTGTCCTACCCTAGTAACAGTAAACTTGTTACGATTAATTTTTTTTTTCTTTAAATGTAAACCTTAATATTATTAAAGCTTAACACCTGAAGAAAAAATTCCTGTATCAATTAGATTAGTAGGATCGTTTGAAAACAGTGTTGACAAAAAACTCGTATTATATTTTTATTTTTGTGTTACCCACACATGAGGAAATTCGAAAATGTTTTTTATTATCATATCAAAATTTTCAACCCAGCGGGATTCGAACCCGCACCTTCCCGACAATCAGTGTCCGGTGCTCTAGCCGTTAAGCTATGGGCCTATACTCCGCGGAATCGAAAATCTTGATATGATTTTATTCGGTTTTAAGCAACCGTGGTGCCATCTATAGCGAGTCCTTTACAGTACTTCACTATTCAAAGTTTCATATTACAATGAAAATCTTTTGACAAGAGACGACACTAAGCTATTTTTAATTCGTATTATTTTTATTTTTGTGTTACCCACACATGAGGAAATTCGAAAATGTTTTTTATTATCATATCAAAAAAAAAACATTTTCGTTGACAAAAAACGTCATTTTATATACATTAGCAAAACTTAAATATGTAGGTAATAATGTACTTATCGTGCACCGTAAGTTACAAGAATACTCGCTTCAGCATGTAATATCTCACTGCTGTTCATAGGCCTCTTTCTACATGTAGGAGAAGGATCAGAGCTTAATCCACCACGCTACTCTACGGCGGGTTGGCGAATATATTGCCTAATATGAGTAACGACCGCTATTAGGTGTACATAATAACAACCGAGACCGACAGCTTAACGTGCTCTCCGAGGCACAGTGGAGAGTTCCACAAGGACTAACAACCAGACCGGAAATTAATACTTGTATAAACTCAAATATCCACTTCAAGCGGGAATCGAACTCCCGACCGTCTGTGTTTAGGCGCCACAGGCACGGCACACGCACCATTACACCAGAGTGGTCGTTGTAACAAGAATACTATCAGTAATTATCCATTGTATGGCAGTTCCGATTATGTGGGAAGAAAATTTAAAATAAAATAGAAGAAAATTAAGCTAAACAGTTTGAGAAAAGGCGAAGAGCTTATAAAACTCACTTTATTTTCTATGCACTTTTTATAAATGTACGTCAGAAAAGACGGAGTATTGTTGTGTATTAGCTTCTGTAGAAAGCAGTCCAACCATTCCTTTATCTTAACGAATAAAGTTTTGCCCGACTATGTAACATATTTTATAGTGAATAGTAAAAATGGTTTAACTAACTATGATCCAGCAACCGACTGTTTAATGGTGCCTGCTTGTACCAGAGTACACCACAATTATTACTTTCAAACAACGTAAATTATAAATACGTTATATAAAAAACATCATTCCCAACTCAGAGCGCAATGTGATGTGGCAAGTCTTTTGTATATTTTAGTATTGTTTCGTAATCTTTTACTTATAAAAAAGAAACGTCAAAACGTATATACGCGACTTCCGAGTGAATGCAGCAAATTGAATAAGGCTTTAGATTTTGTGCTTATAATTGTCGAGACAAGGATTTATGTAAGTCTAAACGAAAAAAAAAAAACTAAATAATCACGAGGAAAAAATAAAGAGGAACGAAGTTAGTAGCTACTAGTAATTTATATGTATATATTATATGTATAGATTATTATGATAATACTAGCTGCGCCACGAGGTTTCACCCGCGTAATTTTCGATCCCGTGGGAATGTCGGGATAAAAAGTATTATATGTGTCATTCTAGATCTTCAGCTATCTACGTACAAAGTTTCATTAGTCCAGTAGTTTTTTGCGTGAAAGAGTAACATACAGACATTACATTCTCACAAACTTAGCATCTATAGATAATATTAGTAGGATTAGTAGGATACGAGTACATACAATGTTGTATTACCTTTCTTACTTACTTCCAGTGGCGCTACAACCCTTTGTGGGTCTTGGCCTCCTCCACGATTTTCCTCCACATGTCACGATCTCTGGCGACCCTCTTCCAGTTCGTAAACTTGCCTTGTTGTATTACCTACTCTACTGTTAATTTTTTGCATTTAAATATAATTCCAAAGGAATTTTATTATATAAAACTTAATAAATTCAAACGTATACAGTTCACATGTACCTAATACTTCACATAAGCAGTTCACCTGTAATAGTTTTGTATTTGAAACAACACATGCAACATACTTTAGGGAACGTAGTATGGGTAACTAAGTGACCAGATTTTACAATTTTTTAATCCTCTTCCCCCTCTTTTTGTGACCACCGGTAGACCGGTAGACCGGTGCTAAGACCCCCTACCTCCCCCTCGAGTTTTCACGTAGTAATTCAGAACTATGGTTTAAATATTTTTTTGCAAAATAAATTATAATTAAATAAGTTAAAATAGGTATATATTTTGGTTCACGTTTGCTTTATTATTACTATAAAAGCGCCCTATATACTAGCTCGGAAAAGCGTGACCTTTTTCTAAAGTTTATTGACTACGTGACGAAAACCTAACATCATTCCTCCGCCCCTGTGACCAAGCTTGGTATTTTTAAAACACCCCTGAGCGGGTCACGTAATATAAGTACGTTCCCTTACTAGAAATGAATGGTCTATTATGTACGTATTACTAAATTACTAAGTATTATTTGATAATAGCGCCATCTAGGAGACTACGCTAAAACTATGACAACAATGTTACTAGCTTCGAAATTCGATGTTTCATGGATGTAAACTGTTTATTATGCTAGTAACTCGTTAGTATCAAGTATGCCGCTAGATGGCGTGAAAAAATATTTTGGTATTTATTAAGTCATTATTATTCTACTTTATTACGTATTTTTAATAACATTTTTTTTACTAGATATTATATCAAAAATGTTTTTTTAATATTCGAATAAATTGTACCTTTTCGATTAATCTTCAAAAAGTGCTTTTCAGAGATACACTAGCCCCGCTACCCGAGAGCGACGGCAGTGTGAAGCTCCCAGCAGACTGACAGTCTACCACTAAAACCACCAACTGTTATCTGTCTGGATCGCTTTGACGCTTTCGCATACTACCACGACACCCCCGGAGGCGTGCGGCCCACCTTATGGTACCTAAGCGCCAAGTGGGTAGTATGCCTTTTTACTGAACTAGTTATAGAAAAAAATATGTAAAATGACGTTTCAAAAGAGCTTTTGAGGCCGGATATGGAGGAGATATGTTAATAAAATGAGGTATGTGATTAAATGCATGCTATGTCCACATCTAGTAGACCCAATAATTGTACATACATACTTTACACTTTGTACTTTACTTTATACGTCTATGTTAAGCGATTATAGTCGGTTTTATGGACTAATATAAAAAAAGTAATTTTAGATTTAGTTTTTGATTTTCGTACCGTTTGACGAGCAAGCTCACTTTTTTATGTCGGTTACACTAGCTTATAGGCGACTGCAACACCAGAGGCCTCGCAAGCCTGTGGTTGACTCTACCCCCAGGAACTCTAGTACCTGTAAGCAGTGTTATTTAGCAGTAATCTTCTAGATAATGTTGAAACAGTTCCTCATATGGCCTGCTCAAAATCTAGAGCAGGATATTTTTCTGCTGTGCCCTACCTCAACAGCTACCATTTTTTTTTGTTATTATGGGAACATTTCTTTATGGAATTTTAATAATTATTTGAAAGTGCTGATTACGCAAAGTTTACGAGTAACTCGTCAGTGAATATTTCAGATAATTACAATACTATCATAAAAAAATTAAGTAGGTATTATTAAGTAATATTATGAAGATTTGTCATTAAATAAGAGCTTGCAGCCATTTCGTAAGAAGGCTACATTGATCTTATTTTTATTTATACCAACAAATCAGTTTCTATTTTATGTATTTTCCTTATATCCGTACTTCATATATAGATAAGATTAAAATAAGATGAAGTATAAAATACCGAACTTACATGACGCAATATTAAAAACAAATTGCTTCACTATATTTATTGACAATTTCAAAGAAATGACGTTAAAACAAGTATAGACACTTGTTTTATACCAAATAAGTAGAAGGCTTTTTTACTTTTTATCTTATTAAACACAGGGTTAATGTCCGAAATGGAAATAATGACAAAACTAAAAAATTTAAACTTATTTGTACAACAAAAGCAAAAAAATGCATAAAAGGTATTTTCGGCTAAGATCGAACAATTTCTCATTGAGTTACACGTCTATTATAATTTATTTTTTTGAGTGACAATTTCTAAGGTTATGACAAAAACGTAAATTGATTGTTGCAAATATATTTTCTTATCTTAATTATTTTTGTTAATTTCTCTTCACACTTTAAGAATTATTTTATGCGAGCTTAAAGTTAAGGTAAAAATAAAAATAAAATCAGGGGAGGGAACGGAACTAAGCATGATTAATCTGGACTACCTTGTAAAATGATTTAGATGCCCTGTATCTTTAAGTTTATATTATAAAAATAGACTATATCAATAGGGCTACAAAAATAAGGAACCAAATACAGAAAAAAATGAGCAATTACAAAAATATATAAAGTTTGTTTTATCATGATGGTAGTCCGATCCTACTCCACCTACGTAAACTTGAAACTTTTCATGATGCTCAGCCTCTGGGAATCGGCTTAATATCTTAACTATCTTTGGAGATGTAATACTTATTCCTTTTTAATTTAGATTTCTTTTAAAACAAGAGCAAACAAAAAAAAATCCTGAGGTTACTTCACTGTAAAATATAATTTAATTGTAAGTAGATATTTTCTTCTAACTACACCTCAAAATATAATTAATATATTGTACGTATTAAAAAACGTTGAGAAGAACCAATGTAATTATTTAGCTAAAAAGTTCGGCAATTTTTTATCTGATGTTTCCAAAATACCTATGTGTAAGATCAGATCTCCGCCTATAAACGTCTTAAACAAATTTTCGTAAACGGAACCATTAAACATTAGAAAAAATTGTAATATAGCGGCGGGGCGACGGCGTTAGAACTTGTTCCCTTAGTAACTGTAGTCTGTGGGCGGTAGCGGGGCGACGGCGATGTATTCAAAAGCATTGCACAGTATAGCGACGGGCACGAAACGGGCGACGGCGGAGCGGGGCGATCGAGCGATGCACGGGCGACGCGTTATTTATTAGTAATACTTTTTTGGACGATATATCGATAGTTCGATATTGAAATGTATTGTTTATCGACACTCGATATTTTGAAATAAAACTTTACGCAAGCTTACGTAAGCTTTACGTAGATGACTTGGGGAATAAGCTGGTGAGTGCGTAACGAGAGCGTTACGAAAAGTGTAATCGGTTGAGGCGAACGGAAGTTGAGAGGAAGACATAAGTTAGTGAAAGTAGAAAGAGAGAGAGAGAGAGAGAGAGAGAAACGTTTCGTAATGCTTCAGTCGTGTGGTCTAAAGCGCAATCGTTTTTTTAAATACATAATAGCTTTTTTTTTTTTTTTACTAGCCGAGAACAGAGACCAATGGCGTAAGTGCGTGAAGGATGGTCAAAAACACCATGATGAAGCCTGGTTTGGACTCTTATCGAACAGGAGAATCAAAAAACATCAAAACAGCGACAATTATGATAGTCCATTGAAAAGTTACATTTGGGGTTGCGTTTGTCAGAGGACGCAATTTTATTTTTTAGATATAAAGGGGGGGCTAGTCTGATGTTAAATCCAAGTTTGTGGGTTTGTTGTCCTTGTGCAACGGCCGCCATCTTGGAAAAAGAGGTTCAAATGGTTTTTATGGTTTATCTGCCAAACTATAAGTCTGACAAAATAAATTATTTAACATTTTTTGTTGAAAATAAAATTATCTATAGTTTATGTTCAGTAATTTTTAGTCGTAGAATAATAAATAAAAAAGTTATAAGTGAAAAACCATAAAAATTTAAGAGAAAAAAATCTATTTGTCGATAAAACTTTTTTTCTAATCATTTTACAAAAAAATAATATTAGACCATTTTTATAGATAATATTTTAAGGAACAATTTTTATCCGAAACATTTTTAAATTTATTTATAATTTAAGGTTTTACAGCGCTGCGAAACGAATACTATTCTTCAAGTATTTGTAACTGTACATGAATACTCGTATATTTTGCCATAATTTTTAATCACCTTGTTATTTTTTTATGATGATCTTTTTAATTATTGATAGTAAAATATTGTTAGTATATAAATAACTCTTTATTTGACACTCTACCTACGAGGTGGAGTCTGGAGGCACGTTTTTTTTACGCGCGTGATTTTTTAAATCACAACTACTCTGTCCTCGGTCTTTTTGATGGACCAAGCTGCGGCTCAGCGGCTGGTTGGCTTACTATATTAAATACTTGAGGAGGAACAGGAGAAGGAAGTTCGCAAGAAGTGTAAAGTGGTTTTATGTGCGGAGACCTTATCGCGTATAACTTGATGTTTCTCTATGCTTTTTTAGGATGTGACACAATATCAGGTGCTTACAATATGGGTAAACTAAAATTTCCGAAAACCCTGGAGGAACATCTAGAGTTAGCAAGTGGAACGACGTTGTTCCTCAACAAGAGAGTTGACCTTGCACTGCTCACTATCATTGGTGAACGTTTTTTTATCATTATTTGTGGGGAGACTTGCACCAAAATAATGGAGCTCTCGAAATTAATTGAAGAAAATGATTTACACACATTTTGAAATTTACGCTACTTTCTTCTTCGGTTCTCCCTCAAGTATTTAATATAGGAAGCCAACCAGCCACTCGCCGCAAGATCGAGGACAGTAGTTGTGATTTAGAAAATCACCGTGGATTATGCCTACTGCGGATACCAGGTAAAAAAAAACGCGCCTCCAGACTCCACCTCGTAGGTAGAGTGTCAAATCAAGAATTATTTATATATTAACAATATTTTACTATCAATAATTAAAAAGATCATCATAAAAAAGTAACAAGGTGATTAAAAATTAGGGCAAATCATGAATATTTATATTTATATTCACGTATTGTTATGAATACTGAAGAAAAGTATTCGTTTCGCAGCGCTGTAAAACCTTAAATAATAAATAAATTTAAAAATGTTTCCAATAAAAATTGTTCCTTAAAATATTATCTATAAAAATGGTCTTATATTATTTTTTTGTAAAATGATTTAAAAAAAAGTTTTATCAACAAATAGATTTTTTTCTCTCAAATTTTTATGGATTTTCGCTTATAACTTTTTTATTTATGATTCTACGACTAAAAATTACTGAACATAAACTATAGATAATTTTATTTTCAACAAAAAATGTTAAATAATTTTCTTTGTGTGACTTATAGTTTGGCAGATAAACCATAAAAACCATTTGAACCTCTTTTTCCATGATGGCGGCCGTTGCACAAGGACTACAAACCCACAAACTTGGATTTAACATTAGACTAACGCCCCCTTCATATCTAAAAAATAAAATTGCGTCCTCTGATAAACGCAAGGTAAGCCCAAAAAAATGTAACATTTCAATGGACTATGACACTAGCGCATCTTTTCCCTGTTCGGTGTGTGGTAGAGTCTGCCGCTCCCGTATCGGCTTGTACAGCCATAAGAGAAAATGCTCTTCAGGCACTGTTTGAATCGTCTGTAATAGACGTAAAGGCCTATGATGAATAGCTTATTTTTTATTTTTTCCCGCTAATTACTTAAACTATAACATCATTATAAACTTAATCTACTGAACTTTATTTACACTATATTATTTAAATATTTGAAAAGAACACAACAAACATAATAAAATTTAAAATAAAAAAATAATATATAATGTAGATAATGTGCATGTCACTTACAAGTGTACGTAACACCCAACATTATGTTTTCCTCTTTTAATTTATTTATTTACATACTAGCTTTTACTTTTTTTTAAATATCGATATATCGAGAAAACGATATTTTAGAAAATATCAATAGCCCCACTGCCCGCCAGCTTGTTTCGTGCCCGCCCGAGATAACGCTGTCTGATCGCTCCATGTCGCGTCGCCCCGCTACCGCCGCCGTCGCCCCGCTGTCGCCAAGTTTCGTGCCCGCGGCCTAATAAATGTCTCGTATTTCCCAGTATATACCTACGAGTTGTATGATCTTACCCCTTTTCTAATCTTAGGCGAACGCGCCTAACTTTTTGTCATTAAAAATAAAATAAATTTAATGTTAAGATATTTTTATTTCTTAATATTTATTATTTGTTTCAAGTACTTGTTTATTGCTATAAAAAATAAATAAAAAGTTGACGCGTACATTGTTGCAACAATGTTGCACTTGAAAGACCACAGAAACGAAAATAGGAAATGAAAATTAGTTTTCTGGTATATTTTGAAGTTCAAAAAATAATATCTATACATACGAAATAATAAAATTTCCCCTTCTCTCCCCATTTATGAGAGCACTATAAAACTAAATAATATTTTTTTAGAATGTTATGTTCAGATAGGTGTGTTATTTAGGCAACGAAATGAAAAAGAATAACTCAAATTAAACTAGTAGCTCATAAGATAAGGATGTTAAAAATACTAATACAGTAGTAGTATAGCGCCTTGTTCTTTATCAATAGATGCTATAAATGTACCGTATGTTATAAGCTATTTATATCTGATAGAATTGTTTATCTGTGATTCTGCAATAAACTAGTTATTACTATACGTACTACCAACTGTAAAAATCAATGTGTAATTTGAAAAATTAAAATGTTATCTCGTTTTTTTTTTAATGTATCTACACTTGGTGACTTTTTACAACAAAAAAATAATATATATATACGTAATAGATACTCATACGCATTCACACATTATAAACACGAACCAAAACATTATTTTGTAATACATAGAGGCCTATATAGTCGTTTTTAACTCTTTTTTTGTACATTCCTCAGTGTTAAAACAACATAGTAGTGCTTATTTCATGTAAGATCTAGAGAAATATAAATTATGCATACCACGTAATGGCATTTACGTTACGTGTAATCTTTCGTGGCGTAAATAACTTGCATAGTCTTAAAATTTTTGTTATTGAGAAATAATTTTGCATAGGTCTATAATATACTAGTATATAATTTTGTTTATTTACAATTTATAAAACTCCATGTCCTTGGTTTTTATAGCTATTTACTTAATATTTCAAATAAATTTACAGTATTCGATTTTTTTTAATGTCTGTACTAACTACGATAAATACGTGTACTCCTCATAAAGTAGTCTTGAGTTTAACTGGTAAATGTCACGAATGAGAAAAAAATCTTATTAATTATGCACTTATGTGGCCTTAGCTCAATACGTACGTATGTACAATATTTGTGCGGCTACAAAAAGTAAAAAAAAAAACTATTAAATACGAGTACATGTGCCAGTACGCACAATAGGGGATCGGACAGTAATCAGATTAAAATCTATAATGTACTTAGATAGAATAAATATACTGTTTTACGATTATTTATCGAATAATAATTTAATATAATTCATTTAAATATTTTTAAATGATAAAATAAAATGTTGTTATTTACAATATTATTAATCTGTACTAAAACACCAACTAGAGTGCGTGACGTCATTTGTGGGTTACAAGCCACAGAGTACTTTAGGAAAGAGCAATCATTGACTGCACGGGTTATTCTATCCGTATGTTCAACGTACTCTGTGCTTTATATACTCTATGTTTATGACCCACAATTGACGTCACGCGCTGTCAGATGTCATAAAGTGGCGTTTTGGCGGGATTTTTGAACAAACAATATTAAAACATGATTTTGAGTACCTAAAAGGCTGTAAATTAATAAAATTTTATTTTTTATGGGTATAAGTATCCATAAAGATTAATTAAAAACACTTTTTGAAAATTTGTCCGATCCCTTATTGCAAAAGGTTTTTTTAAACTTGTTAGCACTGAAAATTTCCGGTGAAATAAACCCTATAAGACCACGGATATCTATAAAGTGAAACGTTTCTGAAAACTTTTTAACAAGCACAGCAATTAATGTATTCTATTTTGTATAAATGTTGCGTAAATCTTCCACTCATGTCACTGGTTTTTTATACAACTTCTTCTTTATACAACCCCAGTAAAAAAACCCAGAGGGCTAAGGTCTGGTGATCTTGGAGGCCAAAGAAAATATCCCAAACGGCCAATCCATCTTTGAGCGAATATCGCGTCTAAATATTCGCGAACGCTACTGGCATAATGCGCAAGACAGCCATCATGCTGCAGCCACCATGATACTTTTACTAAACATGACTTGTATTTTCTGATCCGTTACGATATTCTCCAGCTGCAGGTGAAGGATTATCCATTAATATGCCACATCCTGTATATTAATTGACACGATTTTTTATAAGCCTTATTGCAAATAGGCAGAGGAAAAGCAAAATAAAATACCGTCTGGTAATACAACAAAGAAAAAATAAAATTGATTTTAATGTCAATGTAAGAGTCATATTAAATGTCAAATGATTTATTTAATAGACTTATTAGTTCACCTGAGACTATGACTTTAATGCCTTGGTCAAGTAGTAAAACACAATCAAGTAGAAACAGAAATATAAAAAATATATATCCTTTTTTGTTATAGCACAACACAAAGCTATTGTAGTATAATCAACGGCATTTTATTACTACAAATTAAATTCAATATTTTACCAAAAATAACATTTAATGAATTAACCTACCCCCAATAGATATGGTAACCTTACTCACCAACAGGAACACAACACTGCACTGCTTGAAAGCAGTATGTTATTTAGCTGTGATCTTCTGTAAGTTCGAAGTACTACCCCAGTCGGGTTGCTCCATATTTTGAGTAGGACTTTCCTGCTGTGCCCTACCTCAGTTATTACCGCATATCAATATCAACAATATACATACATATCGCAATATTTATAGATATATAGTTTTAAAAATATATGTAAGTAGGGATAACTCAAGACGTACTCATCAGATCTCGAGTTTATATGCGACTACATGACAAGCACCAGCTTCCAATTGCAAAAAGGATAATCAAAATCGTATTCAGTAAAAAGTTATGATGTTTTTTTTTCTCTTTATTTGGGTAAACAAACAGTATTACAATAGGTATAATATAACAATTAGTATATGAACAAAAAGTACTTAGTGTAACACCAACACCGTTTACCACGTATTACTGACACAAAAACTAGAGACACAAAAAATAGAGACAAATCGAGAACATTACACATCATAGCACATCCTAGTAACTGGACTGTTTGACTGACTTACCGGCATTAGTAAACCACATCTCGACGGTGCCGTAGAATAACGTTACATGTGAATATAGTACGAAATCAATTTTATTTAATAATTTACTTCAGGAGTCGAAGATCTATCTATACATGCAAAAAAAATAATTTTACGACCAATAGTTTCTGAGATTCTGAGGCGAACAACGTCCCATGTGTTTGTGTCTCCGTATTATAATGAACTAGATGCATATGTGACGGAGCTCGCGGCCGGGGGTAGCACGCGTTGGCCGTGCCAAAGCCACTTGTTACGTTGTTGAGTGGAAAACGAGCTTGTGCGCACGAGTTACCGCATTCGCCGATGATAAAGTTATTTTTCTTAAATAGTATTCATAATTAGTACTAAAACATGTCCAAATATAATAACAGATCTAATAAAATCCTTGATTTGGTGAAAAACAACTGTAAAAATTCGGAAGAAGAATTTGATAGTGGAAAGATATCTGGTTATAACAAGGAAATTTCGAATTATCCCGGTAAGTTAATCTTATTCCTTATTAATATGTATAACAAAATTGCATTTTCACGATTGTTTTATATTCTATGGTGGTTTATTTTAATTTACATAACTAACGCCAAACTTCGCGTTTCATATTCATATGTGACGTTATTTAATGGAGATTAGTCTTTACATTGTTTCTTACAAAAATGCTCTTGCAAATTAAATCAAATTGTATAAGACATCTTTGACTACTAATGGAAAACTTAATTTGTTGATATTAAAGTATGAGTTACAAGTAGTGATATGTCGTTTTACCACGGACATATTCTGACGTTTTTGAGTTATATGTGAAGATAGAACGTTCTTTTGCGGAAATCTTGATGACATATGTGAAGACAGAACGTTCTTTTGTGGAAATCCTGATGTAATATGTGAAGATAGAACGTTATTTTGTGGAAAACTGATGTGATATGTAACATTGGTACGTTTTTTCTTCCAGAAAAATACTGTAATTTGGTTTAAATTGCTTTTTTCTTAATTAAATTATCAATTTATTCGTATTTAAATAAAATTGTTTTCTTTTATTTTTGTAATTTTTCTATTTTATATTATTTTTTCAGTTTCAAAGACACCTGTAAGCCCATCATCGTCACCATTACATCCGGGTTCAGAAAACATTGCTTTAGAGCTAAAAGACGTATTAGTCAGTCAGTTCAGCCTATTGTAGTTCACTGCTGGACATACCCTCCCCAAGTTCGTGCCAGACATCCCGGTTTTCCGCAATCCTACATGAAGACTACACCGGCAATCTTACGTAGATCGTCGGTCCAACGGGCCAGAGGATGTCCCACAATGCGTTTGCCAAGACGCGGTCTCCACTCCAAGATCCGTCTGCTCCAACAGCCATCGGTTCTGCGACACAGATAACCAGCCCACTGCCACTTAAACTTGCTAATCCTGTGGGCTATGTCGATTACTTTCGCTCGCGGATAGTCTCATTTCTAATCTTATCTTTGAAAGAAACCCCAAGCATAGCCTCTTCCATTGCACGTTGAGCGACTTTATACTAGTGGACCAGTCCGTCAGTGTCCATGTCTCGGCTCCGTATGTCAACACAACCAGGACGCATTGCTTGAAGACTTTTGTCTTCAAGCATTGTGGAATCTTTGAAGGCAAGACTCGACGAAGCCTGCCAAACGCCGCCCAGCCCTACCAAACCATCTTATCAGCCTCCTTCTCAAGTTGTTTCAACCTGGTTGAATGGTGTGGCGTGGGTGTGTGAAAGGTAGACATAATCCTGAAGAACTTCGAAAAGGATACCGTCAACCGATACCCGTCTCGGTATCACTTGGTTGTTAAACATAACTTTCGTTTTATCTAAGTTCATACCGAGACCCACTCGTCGGGAGGACTCGTTTAGGCCGGCCAGCATTCGGCCTAGCTCATCCGACGTCTCCACAAAGATTACGAAATCGTCGGTAAAACGAAGGTGCGAGATGAATTCGCCGTTGACGTTGATGCCTCGTTCCTCTCAATCCAAGTTCATAAAGACATCATCCAGCGCAGTGGTAAACAGTTTCGGTGATATTACATCTCCCTGTCTTACCCCACGCCGCGCCGGAGGAAAATGCACAGCCTGCTCCGGTGGGTGGAATTCGTCGAGTCTTCTGGCGAGACGATTCGTAACAACCCTTGAAAACAGCTTATAGACGTGGCTCAAAAGTGAGATTGGTCTGTAATTCTTCAACAAAGACTTGTCACCTCTCTTAAAGAAGCACCACCACACTCCTGGACCACGCCTCCGGCGTGGTACCTCGGTGGATGACGGCGTTAAAAAGTTTATATTTCTATTCTGCTCAATCAGAGTAGTAATCTCTCTCGTGTTTGAGCAGCGGAGGTCTCGGCGTACAAGTTTCCGTATCCTCTTAGACAAAGCCTTCTGTTCTGGCGAAGCTGCTTGGGCAGCGGGCAACTCGCACCTCCGCCGCATCAGATCCAAGGCTTCGGGAGAAAGTTTAGACTGCTTCGTTGACTACCTCGGCGGAAAGTGTTTGCGACCCAGTGTACACACCATCTTCACCATGTTGTCGGTCATCTCGTCCACTTCTCCAGCGAATCGAATCGGTTTTGGAGCTCCAGTTGGAACTGCTCGGAGCCACATAGTATTTGGAGCAGCGTAGGTCAGAGAGTAGATTTCATCAAGCGCGTATTTAGAGTGCCCCGTAATAGCCGGTGGTCGCTGCTGGTGTTAACCGGTTCTAATTATAATAAATACAAAGAAAGAACAAATTGTGATGTTGGAGACTGATAATTTTAGTATTTTATGTTAGTTTAAGAAACGTTGATTGATTTAAAGAAGTGAAGATATTTTTCATGTTTAATTATTATAAATTTCGTACTTTTAAAATAAAGGACTGATTTTGTTTTTAAAATGTTTTATTTTTAATCGATTTTATACAAAAAAATAATAAATACTATTTATGACACGCTACTTATGAAAATGACTGCTCAAAATAAATCTGGAATATGCATATAGGACGAAATAACTAGCTTAAGTTTCATGAAAAAACGTTCCATTTGCATCTGGATCCTTAGAGCCTCCGGTGAATAACGTCACATGTGTAAATGTGACAGCAACAAGTCCATTATAAAACGTTATATATAAACATCGACCCTACTATCTTTTTAAATAAAACTGTTTCAAAATAATTAATAATACTGATAGATAATCACAGGCTTAATGTAAATTTTTCCAAAGTATAAAAGCGCCAGGTTTTTCCGTTTCCGAAATATAACAATTGAAAACTTTGAACAGCTCTACTGTAAAACGACTATTTTGCAGATAGTACGTTATTCTACGGCACCGTCGATCTGTTTACAAAGAATTCTCATTACAGGCTTCCCGTACAGCGATAATTCCGTTTACTACTTCATACAGTAGATTCATATCGTGTTTTCTGACGAATTTTATCTAGCCCTGTCATATGAGACACGTTCGATACGGGTGCCTTGCGACAAATGAAAATAAATAAATATTAGTGTGTAGTATTAGGACGAAGCGAAACAAGTATGTAAGGATCGTAGCAAGTGGAAAGAAGTGGTCTCTGGCTATCCCTACGGGAAAGAGGCGTGATTAAATTACATATGTATGTATGTACGAGTATGTAGAATTCTGTGTGTGTGGTTATTCAAAAAATTGTTCATTCATGCGTAAAGCCAACAAAATCGTAATAATATGGTAGTGGTAGTTTATACTCGTACTCAATTAAATTTGACCAAGTTCGTATTATAATTACACACGTGTTATAAAATAAATACATTTTATTTTTGGAATATGGAATTATAGTTGTCGTTTTTAATTATGACAAAAGAGTATAAACTCTTTAAATAATAATTAAAAATCTATTATCACGTGACTAAATAAAAATATTAAACATAACTGGTTGTACAATATCGATTAAATGCATTAAATTACAACTAATTATAAAAATATTATACTAAAAAAAATGAAACTAAAACTAAAAACCTTAAAAATTGTAATATAATGTATATAATTATAATAATATGTAGTTTTATTTTTTATAGCCCTCATCTCAATATTGCTTAAATGGATTCCCCATACCTACAGAATACGGCTGTCAGACTTGTCAGCGTAAATGCCTTGATGTATGTACTTTATAATTCATGCAATTTTCTTAATCCAACATTTAATACAAAGAATGTTGACGTTTAAATAATAAGCTGACTTTTCATAATGACAGAGAAGACAATTAGCTACACGTAATCCCTCGTAGGTCAATTAGTTATTAAGAAATAAATAACTTCAATTATTAAGATTCTTTAAACACTAGTTGTTTCTTCAAAAATAAACAAGTACCTCTTGACTTTTTACACAAATTACAGTTACTGGAATTTGAGAATTAATTATATGGTAATTTGCATAGTTTGTGTGTTACTTGCTCTTCTGACTTGTTGTAACTTACAGTATTTTGTCTTAACAAGAATAGTTAATAATTGTATATTGTATTATAAAAATTAAATATGTCATAGTTTATGGTACGATAAGAGTGAAACTGTTTGCATTTATTTATTACATAAAAAAAACCTGTGTGGTTTTATGAAACCACGGTAAAAGTGAAACTTTTTTTCAAGGAACTGAAATTAAATAGGAACCTCCTATAAATATTTTTTGCACGCCATCTATGTGTTAATAGTTAACTTACATCAGCTGTATGTTGTCATTAGTGTCTTAGTTCTAGGAAATTATAAGAGATGGCCGACCGTCATGCGACATGCAACACGCACACGAAAAAGTTTGAGACGATGTAATAAAAGTTTCACTTTAAAAAATAATAGTTTATTTAGCACTGTAAAATATATGAAAAAATACAACACACAATATTAACAGAATACAAAGGTAGTCTTATCACTAATAGTAAAATCTTATAGAAAAATAGTTACAAGACAGTAACATTCCATCACTGAACAAAAGCTGAAACTTGCATTGCAGGATATAGCACTAACTGACTTACCTACTAAGTACTTAAAGCTAATCAATATTTTAATATAACAAATGCTAAATTTTATGAGTACCTTGATGATGGGAGTTACATTCGACAGGAAATACGTAATATTTAATTACAAGGAGAAAATGGTTATCTACTCCGAAGATGTAGTCAGTAATTATCCACTCAGGACGTTATAATTATTATGACAACTGTCTAGACTCTAGACTATAAAGATATTCGTCATACAATTTAATAATAACGATATTTATGTGCTGCAAATTGTAATACAAGTAGCAAAAGTGTGTCTTGCTGTCTACTTATATAATATAGGGTTGTCAATCGTTAATTTTTCTTAGGCTGCATTTAGTATCCTTATTTATATCTATACTAATATTATAAAGAGGTAAAGTTTATAACTTTGTTGTTTTGTAGGGGGTAATCCTCGCAAATACTGATTCGATCATGAAAATTTTTTCACTAGCAGAAAGCTACAGTATTCAGAAGTGATATAGGTTATATTTTATTATTATTGAACAGAAAAATCAGTAAAAAATAATAGTATATGTAAATCAAGTCGTAGAAATGCGAGCGAGATGAAAACTTTACAATATATCTGCATTACAAAAATAGTTAACGCCTAACGAAGTGGGCACAGGTCGGCTAGTATATATATATATATATATATATAATACTAGCTTCTGCGCGCGACTTCGTCGGCGTGGACTCCGCTCCTATGGGTCTTAGCGTGATGACACATAGCCTATAGCCTTCCCCGATAAATGGGCTATCTAACACTGAAAGAATTTTTCAAATCGGCCCAGTAGTTCCAGAGATTACCGCGTTCAAACAAACAAACAAACAAACAAACAAACAAACAAACAAACAAACAAACAAACAAACAAACAAACAATCTCTTCAGCTTTATATATTAAGTATAGATTATCATTTATAAACAAACATAATAATTGTTTTTGGTATCAAACAAAAGAAAAACGTTTCCAATTTCCATCGACAAGTAATAAAATGTGACCATCATCAACGTAGGTAATCGAAAAAATTGTCATTTAAATATGCATTATCAAGGATAACTCAAACACTACTCGTAGTCGTCGTCTTATTTAAATTTAAAAATGAGAAACATAATAATCACATACATTCATTACAGTTTTGAGGTAACACAGACAAAATCAAATGAGAACCTCCACCTATTTTTCGTTTCAAAAATTAAGTACAAAAAATATTATCCAACTTTAGGTACTTTTTTATTACATAAATAAGCAACCCTATTTTAATAAGTGTAGTATAGTTTATATAAAAACAAGCTATTTACACAAGATAACCAAGTTGAAAATTAAGTAACGTGTAAGTAACTAGCAAGATGACATACGTAAGGATCTAGCTCATCGCTTGTATGGTGTTTAGGTAAGAAGAGCTTCGTGCGTACGGTACTATTGCTACATACTAACGCAACGCACCTATTTACTATTAGGAAATAAGTGTACCCTTTGAATTAACGAGATAGGAAACTAATTTATTGTATTTGGTTCTTGTATCTTAATAGAGTATCTGCTTACGGCTTTTAGCTTGTGTATCAAAATGTAATTGAAATATTTTACGTTACAAACAATGTTAACAACAGCTTACAAGACTTGTAAATAAATTATATTATGATGATTAATTTATACTAAAAGCTAAAGACTTTTTACACTAGCTATAGTTTTGAACAGCCTGGAAAAGTCACAAGATTCTAAAGTAATATTACAAAAAATATTTGACAAAACTATGCTTACATTATTTGCAATACTAATGTAGTATTATAACAATTATTTTTGGACTTGGTATGACATTTATACCGGCACCACAGCTACTGCTGGGCTACGTTGTGAGCTCATCTTGTACTTGTTGTGGTCATGCAGATGTTTTTCCTTCGAGTGTCTAGTTGTCTGAACTTGTATTTGCTTGCTGTAATCCAGAAAGTTTCTCGATAGAGGATTGTTATATCCTATGGGTGCCGTTGGTTGTAAAGCGTTACTAGTATATTTTCAAAGTACAAAAAACGTTCGGTCTTTTTAGGTACTCCACACCTTAACCAGGAATATTTCATGCTAATTGTATCGCCCACACACGGATGGCATTACAAAAAATGTTATGGGGAGATTAGAACTCCAATAAGTAAAAAAAGTGCATGACCTTTATAGCTAAAGGCCACCCTAAAAGTCTTACAGGAAATACTCAGCTACGCAAGCAAGCACAAACCTCTGGGCCAGGAAAGTTTTTAAAGAATGCACTTCGCTAGTAATATATCTTCGAAAAGTCAAGGAAAAAAGCAAAATCTCAACGCATTTTTTCGATACCTCACTTCAAATGTAAGTAGGTAGTTTTTTTTTTTTTTTTTTTTTTAATAAAACTAGGTCGGCAAACAAGCGTACGGATCACCTGATGGTAAGCGGTTACCGTAGCTTATAGAGGCCCACAATACCAGAAGCATCGCAAGCGCTATGCCAACCCCGTCCCCAGTTCCCCCCAGTAGCTCTGGTCACCATACTCACCAACCGGAACACAACACTGCTTGAAAACAGTGTTATTTAGCTGTGATCTTCTGTAAGGTCGATGTATTACCCCAGTCGGGCTGCTCCATATTTTATAAGCAGGAAATTTCCTGCTATGCCCTACCTTAGTTAAAAATTGAGGTTTCAGTTAATAATTTACCCACTTTTCTGAGGTTGATTATTATTATTATAAAATTTATACTTTGATTTAGGGGGTCTTAAAACGTGTGTAATAATTTTCAGCATAGTGCTGAGTTTTTAATAATCTGCAATTCAATTATGTTAAATTACCATCTTGAAATACTAAAATAGCAACCTTAGTGTAACTCAGACGCGACAGATGGTGTATTGGCTCCGGTCCATCAACGGTCCTTATATGTTTCTCGTCTAATTATGCAATTTGTGCAACAACGCGGCCAGACCTTGGACTCTTTTGTATTGTGCGTGCTAACGACGCGTCTTATCTGTAAATACGCTTATGGTGATATTATCATCTCTTAATACTAGTAGCTAGCTCGTTTAGTGTGGTCGTCAGATTAGAATATTAATACGTTGATAAAATAGCTGCTCGTCCCGCGTGGTTTCACTCGCTTTCAGCTTTAGTACTTATTAATTAGTGATTACTTCTTAATTCTCACTGTATTTTAAATACTTAATAGTTTACAGTGTATTCTTTACAAAACTCTTTAGTAATCTGATCTAAGATGTTCTAATGCAAAAAGATTTTATAATCGATTCCTTGTACCTTGAGATTAGAGTTATTAAAAAAAACAAGTTCTTTTACTTAATTATATCAAACGTAAGTAAATGAGTTTAATGCTTACCTACATTTTGATTACATTTGTTACTAAAAATCTAAAGTATACGAAAGACGTTTTTGTAATTACTTTTGTAAACGTCTTTAAATATTTGCGAGTACGTTAACAACGTCCGATATTTTATTTTTTTTAAAAAATCCCGTTAAGATGAAAAGTACCTATATGTAAATAAGGTTATATCGGGAATCTGCAAGTACAAACAATACCACATCAAAACACTCTCTATTCCTTTGTGGAAATGGAAAACAGGCTGTTATAAAAAGTAAATTTCGAAAACAACCAAACGTACTGAAAAATATTTAAATACAATTGTCAACGTGGTGGCTAATTCTTTAAAACATGAGTATTCAAATAAGAGAGATCTATAAAAATTATCACGTATCTAACAACGACGCAGCACTAACCAGATGTTTGCCACGAGTGAAGCAGCGTCCAATAATATGTATTTCTTTTTCTGTGTGTGGTTGAATCAATCTTACAAAGTTGGAAAATCAACAAAGCTATTAAAATAACTTTACATGAGATATTGACTAGTTGATTTATATAAATCATGCGTTAAGTACGCATGATTTATATTATAGTATTTGTATTATTTATCTGAATATTAAACTATTTTATTATATTAGATATTATATTTTATTATTAATAAATCACCAACTATATAAGAATTTCGACTCCTAGCTACGTTCCTTTAAGTCAAACATTCTGTATATCTTTAACAAACATATTTAAGACTTAGCTTTATATCTAATTACGTTTGCGGCGGTCAGGAGGTCGAAAAGAAAACCACATAATTATTAATTATGTACTAATTCGATATTAATACAATCTTACGACTACATCCTATAACTAACGTACTATTGTATCAATGCGATATCAATACAATTATGATACTAAAACTACATCTTAAAACTAACGACTACTTCAGTCGATGTGAGACTAAAGAGTGATTAAAATATTATTTCATTTAATAAAGTTAGAAATTAAAACAGTGGGGCAATGAAAGGCTGATACGGGGAAATCGGCGAGTGTGGAAAACTCGTACGGTGGTCGCCAGGTAGCCACCAGGTGTTCGCTTGGGAAGATTCCGTCAATTTGGTACGTCAGCATATTCGTGGGATCAAGGTTCCGTAACTATCTTAAAAACAGTTGCAATAATATACACTATTTGCGTAGTCTACATTGGGAGTACTAATATTTGTAGTTACCTTACATCATACGTGTGAAAAAGTGTGTAGGTATAAAAAAAAGGAAGATCGTGACAAAGTTTCTCACAGAAAACCTGAAAAGAAACGAAGTCTACTTCTTAAAGGTTTTATTTTATTTTATTTGTACGTGTTACATGTCTTTATGGCAGTAGTAATGTTGGACTCGATTCGTCCATTGAATGAAAGTATTAGCGGCATCGGTTTGAGGTAGGTCGCGATCACTTACACTTTCAATGAAAGTGAAAACACGAAATTGAGAGCTTCGTGACATTGAATACTACTTGCATTTTCTTTTTGACCTCAATCGTTGTTACGAATAAACTATTACTTAATTATTTATTTGCTAAATGCGTATAATGAATAATGAACTTAGTTTTTTGGGGTTTACTCCTTAAGAAGCAATATAAGGGTAGTAGAAATTATGGGTCATGAAGTAGTGTGAAATAACAGACGCTGACGCGCAGTGCCGCTGACGATTAGTGACACTGACGAGAGTGTGACTTGAGAGTGACATTTGACAACATTTTAGCTGTTTATGTTATTATTAACTGTGGCGATACGAATAGCGAACGTGAACTCTTATTTTTAAATTTTAAGTTTAGTGCTCTTTTTGCTACTTATTATTACTTATTTATATTTATAAATACGGTTACATTATTAAACTTTGAGCGTAGCATGTTCTAGATGAGAATCTTGTAACACACAATATACAAACAAGCCTTAAGCGGAAAACGAATCCACGGACTACATGAAAACGTCGTGCAAGACTGCACTCGTGGAAGGCGCCCTTTACCTCGTACGCCCATACTGTTTCCATAGTCACACTATACATATAGCACAATGCACGCATCGATCGTAAAGACTATAAGGTGGGTTAGGATGGTATACCCGGCTGACATCTAACGCCTACAGACAAAGACATGACAACCATCACAATGCGATCACACTATGTCAGCATACATACCTATGTCTATATCTAGCTTTTACCTCTTGGCTTATTAAAATTACCAAAATATACTAATTAAAATATTAAAATGATTTGAACACATATAAAAGAAGCATTTAGGATATGTTATATTTTCGTTTAAATCTAAAAATTCTATGTAAATTGTGACGTCTATCTTTTTGAGCGAAACTAAAAAATAAATTTATTTTTGCTTAGTCTCTACCTACTTTATGTATTATATTGTCCATTATGATTTTAAAAGTAATAAAAAATAAATGTTCACAGCAGTCCAAAATGTTCTACGTTCGGAAGCTTTGGACAGACTTGACATTTAACAACGCTAAGTGTGAAGTGACAGGTTCTCGGTATTTTTTATTTGAGTTACACTATACACTTCTGCCTCCGCCATGAGGGTTTTGATTCTAAACATAGCATTTAAGAAACTCAAACAAATAATTAAATACTTCCATTGTTCACCTCCAGAAACCATAATCACTCATCATCTTCGAATCTATTGAACGTGGCTCATCAAAACCAATCTATTGAGACCAAACAACTTACTCTGCTTACTCTTAACCATAAAGAAAACACTTTTCCGATTCTTGTCTATTGATGATTAATATTTGTTTGCTAAATTGATATTAACAAACTATTGTTCAGACACGAGAACTTATCGCGTGTAAAAATTTCATAAGAATTAGTTAAAATAGTTGAAAAAGCTGTTGAAATATGTAAAACAAAGCCATAAATGAACGAGGTCAGACTAAATTAGTCACTAAACATTATGAAGTATTGTTCAAATGATATTTTAATTAGGAAAAATTATAATTCTTTTATGTTAAGCATATTAAAATTCGCAAAGTTGTGTAAAACTACATGTTATATTCTCATAAAATGTAAGCTGTACCTACTCTCTTAATATTTTTACTACACATCGTACTAAAGCATAATATGTTTCAGGAACAACGTCTTGAAAATAATTAATATGACAAAGATTTTTGACGTACGTAGCGCCTTTCTAATACGTCGTATGAATAAGAAAAACCTCATATAAGGGGTATAAAATGCCTTCACAGAATTCGCGGAACCAAAATTGCAAAATTATAAATCTACTATTCGTAGCCACTACTCAAACAATAAATTATTACATTATTCCACGTCAAAGTACGCATTTCGACATATTATATCTGCTGAAAGATTAACTTATTATTTTTATTGTAACTAAACAAGTGTTGAACAAAGAGTATAATAATTAGCATCACAACCTAACAGAAATAATTAAGATTCGCTAGGTCACCCATATAGATAAACAATTAGGAGATAAGTGTACGTGGGAAATCCTAGATAAGCATGCAACGTTTTAAAAGCACCTTTAAGACAATCAAAACATATTGCGGGCTTATTAACAAGAGATTAAACAATTACTACAACGCAAATCCTTGTTTCCAAAAAAATATGTAAACTTAGTAACTATTGAATAATCATGACAAGGCAGAAACGGATATTATCTTTAAATAGTATCAAATAATGTTTCAAAGTTATTTGATTCGGAGCCGTCTTTAACTCCTTACATACACCATTGAGATATTATGTACTACGTATAGGTACATACCTATATCTCAATGACATACACAGCCGTTTTGCGTCTGGCAATTGCGACACTCTTAACAGTACAAAGTCATTAAAGTTCTTAGGAATGTATAGTAATTAATATAAATGTATTGTTAAAAAATTAATTAATTAAAAAATATATCTTATACTATTAAACGAGAAATTCTTGTATATATATATATATTCTGAATCTCGGAATCGGCTCCAACGATTTTCGTGAAATTTAGTATGCAGGGAATTTCGGGGGCGAAAAATTGATCTAAGTAGGATTCATTTAAAAAAAATGTCGTTTTATCCCTGTTTTTAGGCAATGAAAAAATATCATTAGAATACGAAGCTTAATTTCACTACTGTCATCATAGCTTTAACAGCGTAATTAGGAAATCGGCAGGTATCAAATCGTGTTGACCCGGGTTCAAATCTCAGTCTCCAGATAATTTTTTTGTCTTTTTTTTTAAATTTCACTCGTGCTTTATTATTTAAATAAAATTAAAATATAAAAATACCGAGAAAAAAAAACAAAAAATAAAATGAAAATACCGAGCAAGGCTCGGTCACCCAGGTACTAATATTTTAATGTTTACAATTGAATTTGTATTTGATACTATTTTTGGAATTCCCACAACTCATAATTGACGTAAATATCATCAAAAAATTAGGAAGCAATTATTTTGCGACTGCGATTTTTTTTTATCGTTCAATCTATGCATATATTACATTTTAATTATAATACAATTTGAAGTTTCAATTACGTCTAACAACTATGCTTTTTTTTAAAGCAAGGCCTCCTTCATAGAGAACGATCGGAAGTTACTAATATTCTTTCATTCCAGTTCTTTCTTTCTCTCTCTCTTTCTCTATTCTCTTTACTCGTACTTTCATTCCCAATAAAAAATTTCTTTCCGTCATACATCACCACCATCATGTAGACCTTTTTCCAGGGGCAGATCCACCGTTGTGGATATGGTAGGGATGCCCACGGCCTTCCCTTGACTCGATTATTTTATGGAATTATGGAATGGTAGCTTTAAAAAAAAGGTCAGCTAAAAACTTCTTCACCGATTCACCGATAATAATGAATTATTTGTTAACACATCCCTAACACAAACGCTGTTTTTACCTCTTGTCCTTAATTTATGGGAGGGCAAATTAAAAATTATGCGCTTAGCAACATTCATCTATACTATCTATACTAATATAATAAAGCTGAAGAGTTTGTTTGTTTGATTGTTTGTTTGTTTGTTTGTTTGAACACGCTAATCTCAGGATCTACTGGTCCGATTTGAAAAATTCTTTCAGCGTTAGATAGCCCATTTATCGAGGAAGGCTATAGGCTATCATCACCCTAAGACCAATAGGAGCGGAGTCCACGCCGACGAAGTCGCGCGCAGAAGCTAGTTTTTATTATATAGATTATATCGTACCTATTATTAAAATGTTATTCAATGGATACCCTTAATGTTCTTAGTCATTGCAAAATACAACTTGCATAGTTGTCAAGCTAGTTATTATTTGTATTACTAACAGTGTCCAAAACTTTTTAATGTACGACGCTACACGTCGCACAAATAAACACGTCTGCCCATCTAGAATACTAATATGTGACATAATCTTTGAACGTGTGCGCACAAATTTAGTTGAAATATTCAAACAGTATCGAAATAATTATTGATTTTTTACACAATTCCACTTATTGCATGCTGATTGCTGCTATATGTTGAAGTGAAGTGTAAATAATTGTGTTTGCTCGCAAACGAAAAAAAACGACATTAATTACTCCGACCAGTAAAACAACGTAGGCAGACGATAAAGTATGCAAGTAAATACGCATTATTAGGGATAGCTCAAAAAGTACTTGTCAAATATCGATTTTCGAGAGTTGGCAAACGCAGCGAGAGACATCCTCCGGCCCGCTGCGCGCTGGACCGATGATCTACATAATGCTGGATGTGAACAACTTACAAGGGTGTTTACATTTTTTATTGAACTCTTACATTTTACAGATTACTTGGTTAAGACGCACTCGTAATGCAGACCTTCATAAGTTATGGTAACCGGTTCCCATCTGATGGAACGGACGCTTGTTTCCCACCAAAAAGACAATTAAAAAACAACAACAAAAAATCCTTGTATGTATCAATTAGGAAGTTTATATGGACTATTAATAAAACAGTTTAAGCTACTAAGATTCTAAATCTTGACACTCAAACTGGATTATTATGTAAATGTCAGGTACATTAAATAGCTATATTTATCTTAGATCTTAAATTGACGATTGCTGCAACTTAGGAAACATTTTTGATACATGGTCACCAAATAGTTCTTAGAAATCATATAAGTTTATTTTAAGTCGTCGTAATTCGTCGTAAGATATTTTAAGCAATCACAAGTTAATCGATTTTAGTTTTGTTATTGAAAAAGATATGTTTTATTTACGTTTATAACAAATGCTAGTACTATTATTACTATAAAGGTTTTGTTAATGGACTTGCCACTTTAGTACATTGCCTTAAGCGTAAATGAGATGTCCTTTGTGTTTATAGATACTAAGAACTCGATCACGTATACATATCCATATATAGAGTATTTATAGTATCGCTACATATTATAAAACAAAGTCGCTTCCCGCTGTCTGTCTGTCCCTATATATGCTTAGATCTTCAAAACTATGCAACGGATTTTGATGCGGTTTTGTTTAGTAAATAGAGTGATTCCAGAGGAAGGTTTATATATAGTAGAGGAACACTGATAGTTTTTGCAACCGTGCGAAGCTGGGGTGGGTCGCTAGTTATAGTATATTACAATTACAGTAAAACGCTGATTGTTTGTTTAGCAAACTTTTTTTAAAGCATTTTATTATGTTTTGATTTTGTTGACGAACAATAAAAGATGGATTATAATAAGTCTTAGTGTTTAAAGTTTACTGCATTTCTATTGTCTAACGGGCGAAACCACACGTAAAATTAATTGATCGGAAATAATCGCAAATGTTTCTGCGATTGTCATTGTAAAGTGTGATTATTAAAAGATAGTAGGCAACTAATTTGCAAATATCAAAACGATTCATTTAAAACATAATTTATTGAATAGTTTATTTATTGAATTACTACGTCGCCCTATAATTTAGTAGACATTATGTCCACGCTAAATCAACCGAATAGTGCTAAATTCCTTGAATCAGTTACACATAGCAGCGGATAAACACACAGCACAGAATGAAAAAACTAAAAGAGCTACAAATTATTATTGTAATTATTCTTTTATATACTTATTATATATGTAGATTTAAAAAACAGGATTTTATTCTTCTCTTTTTTAAGCGACTTTCAAAAAAGGAGGAGGTTCTCAATTCGACACGTATGTTTTTTTTTTTTTTTTTTTTTTTTTTTTTTTTTTTTTTTTTTTTTTTTTTTTTTTTTTTTTTTATGTATGTTAGCTCAGAACTTTTGACTGGGTGGACCGATTTCGATCAATTTTGTTTTAATTGAAAGGTGTTGCGTGTCATGTGGTCCCATTTTAATTTAATTGAGATCTGACCAGTAGTTTTATAGTTATATCTAATAATGCGTATTTACGTGACTACTTTTTCGTCGACCTACGTTATATTATACCGCATAACTTTTTACTCGGTGTACCGATTTCGATGATTCTTACTTTAATCGAAAGCTAATACTTGTCTTGTAGTCTTGTTTAAATTAGATCGAAAACTGATTACAACTTTTTGAATAATCTTTAATAGCGCGTATTTACTTGACTATTTTTTCGTCTTATTACGTTGTATTACTTGTCGATGTTATTGAAGTCGCTTTTTTTTCGTTTGCGAGCAAACACAATTATCTATATTAAAGATATAACATAAGGTTTATTATATTTTATAATCTAAAATGTGAATGTGTAAATAAATCACACTATATGTTTATATTTATGACTCAAATTTAATTTTATTTTATTAATTAACTAATCTATAAGTTCAATTTCATTGTACAGATAAAAAAATCATTATGACACACAGTAACTAATAATTTACCATTTTCAAAGTGTTTTCTTAACTGTGACAATGTAATGTAACATTTTCGTGGAATACGCGTACCGACTGCAGAATTATATTCGTGCGGCACGAGACAAACCAACTGTAATGCAAATATAACGATAAATTGTCCATACAAATGGTTGCAAAATGGAGATGACCTGTTTCTGAATTAATACACTGTTGTATACTAAACGGATGTCACTATTGACATTCAAAAATTAATTAATTTCAGAAATTAAGTTTTATTTAACAAATAGTATTGGTACTTGAAGTGATAAACAAAATATGATACTTTAAAAACAATCGATCTTCACTCCAGTTCACTATTTCACTTTATGAAAACAAATAAAGTACACAATGTTGTAATATTTCTTTATTTTACATATTTACAAGCATAATATTTGTAATTGCTATCTATATACATATGCCAATCTTATAAAGAAAAAACTTATTACAAACAAATAAACTCGCTTTAATTTTGTATTTGTAAAAATTAAACGTATAACAATCATACTCTATAATATCTTAAAATTACGAACAGATTCAAACGATAAGATCTTTTCCTTTTGATAATGTTTTACAAAAATACGAAGTAAGGCAAGATGTAATGATTATTATTTACGCTATCTGACTTCAAATAATATGTGCCATTATAAAATATATTAAGGCCAGCACACACGTAATATGGCACATCTATTTCATTTGAACATTGATATACATTTTACAGATATTTTTTGATACCAGTTTTATAACTCTTATGATATATGCATTATATATCATTAATCACATTACATTTCAATGTGTCGCATGATTTTCAAGAATATTTTGATAGGAAGAAATGCCACTAGATCTCCTTTTTGTACTTTTAAGTTTTAACCCACCAATATTACTGTTAGTCTATAATATCACAACTGCTACTAAGCTAAAATTGGGTAATTTACTATCGTAAATGATCTTCCAATCAATAAAAAATGAACCGGCAGAGTACCTACCTATAAAGCACCGTTTTATAACATTTAGTTTATATAAAGGTAAAATGAAAACAAAAATGAGGTAAGAATGTAACGAATTAGTAAGCTGAAATCTACAAAATATTTTGTATACATTGTGTGTACAATGACTTAAAAATTTCTTTATTATTTCATTTCTGTTAGATTCCTAATGACATTTCTCCATCCGTAACGTATCTTTTGAGTAAACGACAAAATGATTTGTCTCGTAACGATCGTAAGAAGAACAATAGTTATTTTTGTAATCGTAATATTATACTATTAGTTATTGTTGAAGCTTACATATAACCGCACATATTATGGCAGCAACTCACTTGAGCCAAAATACCCCAATCAAATTTATGCAATTGACTTTAACAATAACGTCATTAGTTCAGTTTAAGAATTTCAACTTAAAATGTGAATTTTTTTCATTATGTACTTTTATGCAACATTTTTAATAATGTTTTATTTAGTTTTAAAGAAATTATTGTTTATACACACAAGTAAATAATGTAACTCAAATACTATTTCTCACTGCTAAATTGAACACTGTTGAGAAAAATATGTCAGTAGTATTTCGAAAATTGTTCAGCATACTGACCAGTACTAGTGACATATTGAAATGTCTAATAATGACTCCGATGTTTATCGACGTGGTTTGAGAACTTAACTATGTTTAAGAACTTCACTAATTTCTGACCCGATTTCTGAATAACATTTAAGTTTGAACAAAGAAGGTTCATAAGAATTATAATACTTAGAAGGGTTTTGTATTTAAATATTCTTGTTTATTATAAACTCATTATCGTAAAAAAAAAACTAATTAATAATACTACTATAACTATGTTGTATATTTAATAACAATTTTCATAGTTGTTTGAAAGTATTGTAAAATGTTTGATATACTGTTAAATCAAGACTGAATAATGTGCCATATTATGTTTGTGCCATTTCAAAAATAAACTATATGTTAGTATTAATTCTCCAAAATTATTGCACGTTAATTCTTGTTTGACAATGAAATGTTGCTTGTGGACAATATTATCAGAATTAAAGTGCGTTCATTAGTTAGGTAGGTACCTACATATAATTTTAAATCACATGGTGTATTAATTAAAATAACAAAGCAATACATAACAGAAACTGTAAAGTACATAAATATCGATCATCTGGCACTTTTATCTTATAGTATCCTATTTTAAACACCACAGCTTATAAATAATGTTATTACTCCAACAAACAAATTAAGATTCTTTAAAAATATAATATTATGTTGCTATACCAGTCGGCTGTTACCTATAACACAAGCATTAAGTTGCTTACTTTAGGAACAGACGGATCGTGTGTGTATGTGACAAAAAAAAATTATTAAAACAGATTGTGTGGTCGTGATTTAGCCCTTACAAATTTTTAATTTGTTTCGTTATAATTTATACGAATACAAATTACATTCGTATGATCTTAGTAGACATTACATTACTTACTTACATTTTGTTAAAAATAATTTAAATCTTGTTTTATATTTCGAAACCAATGATTAGAAATGCTATTACTGGCTTTTTCTTCAATTAATACAAGTTACCTTCTGTGGTGCTTACGTAATCTAAGCTTAAACGACTAATTCATATTAATGCCTAGGTTGCACGTACGCCGGCCACTCATACGAGTAGAACGGTCTCGCTGAGCCCTAAAAATAAGAAAACATTATGTAACTTTCATCATTCACTTATTCCGAAACTAGTTAAAAAAAATGAAAGAAAATCGCAGTTTTAGTATTCTTCAAATTAATCTTGTTTCCCAATCTAGTTTAGTATTTATAGTATTCGAAATCTATCAATTATCCAACAAATTTCATTCACTTACTTCTAAGGTGTTTCTAAGGTTTCTTTTGCTAGCTTCTTTTTCATATTGCCAAAGAAGATCAGAGCTGGAGTCTTTGTTAGGTTGACTTATTTCATTGGTTTCAATGTCGTTATGTTTAGCGTCCTCTTTCCTCTTTTCATCCTTCCTTACTTGTAAGTCATTAATATAAGCAGGAACGAAATAGCGAATACCGATACCCGGTAAGCTCTGAGAGCTGAGTATTTGTGACGGTGTCAAATAGTCCCGGATCGGTTTAGCCTCAATAGGTTTGTACATAGGCTTGTACAAGTTGACAAAGCGTTGAGCGCTGTTGAGCGGCTGCTCTGTGGTTGACGGGGCTTTGAAGATAATCTGCGTGTATCTCGGCTGAGGTATGAAGAGCTGAGGTTTCCTGTGTGTCAAATATATATTTATGTCAATATTTTTCATAAAACAAAATACCTTAAGGTTAATATGAAATATCTGTGAAAGTATTCTTTTTGAACAGCTATTTGAATAATTACTAAAAATTGTTTTATTTTTTATTACACAATACGTATTCTACGTGTCTTAAAATAAATAAATAAAAAGTTTTATTATTCTTAAATTTTGTACAATACATAGTAGTTGTGCCCTCCCAGTAGTCATAGAAACTCGTTTGGGGGTCTTACATGTTCAATCACAATAAGTAGAAAAAAACATAACAATGTAAATTAACAGTGTTAAGACACGGATGTGATATTTATACGCGGACGTCCGACAAGCATATTTTGAGAACTTAGAATTGCTTTATTTACTCCGTCAAGGGTAAAACTTTGATTATGTTGTCTGTCCGTATCCCGAAAATATTTTAAAATTTATATAATTATATATTATAGAATTATTTATAATTATATATTAATCAGAAAAGTAATTCATAATCTATTTTACGAGATACTTTAATAAATATACATTTTGTAAAAATAAAAGTAAAATAAATGGCAAACAAGAATAAAGACGTTACCAATTTAATACAATTTTTGTAAAACATTGATACAACCCTAGTTGCGCTTACTGTATAGCAACTGCAGAATTCACCTAGGCTTTAGCTATGTGTTTATGAAATGTATATACGTACCAATGGGCATTAGGGTCTGGTGAATCATCTGATCGTTCCTCCCAGACAGGAGCCGGTACTCGGTACGGCTGCGGCGAGGGCAGCGGTTCGGGCGTTGGCGGCTCTATGGGTCCATCCTTGGTACCATACTTCACCGTGATTGATTGTACGCTAGATGCGTACACAACCAGGCATATCAGCAACTGTTAACAAATAATAAACACCAATTAAATTTTGTTTACAGGAAAAATACGCCTTCAATAATTCCTTTACCACTATCGGCTGTAATATCATTAGCAATGAAAATCTGTACTAATATATAAAGCTGACGAGTTTGTTTTTTTGGTTGTTTGTTCGTTTGTTTGTTTGAACGCGGTAATCTCTGGAACTACTGGGCCGATTTGGAAATTTCTTTCAGTGTTAGATAGCCCATTTATCGAGGAAGGCTATAGGCTATGTATCGTCACGCTAAGACCAATAGGAGCGGAGTCCAGAGCAGGAGCAGAAGCTAGTCAATAATAAAAAACGTTGTACAATAGTCTAATTGCTTGATAACAAGGGTATGCATCTGTACATACGTTTCGTCTGCGAAACAACTGGCCAATTAATAAACTTAAACTAGTACAGTAAGTACTTTAAAGTAGGTTTTTAAGTAACATAACTTCCTTGTTCCTCTGTCAATTGTACTTTTAAAACTACTCCAGTATTGATTATTAAATTTTAACTACAAAAATTTGTTTGAATTTATGGCCGTATAAGAAAATTATAGAGAAATCTTAAATCAAGATCAAAAACGCAAATAGGTACAACCATTATTTTACGTTTTTAGTTTACTGTTGTCATCTCGAAACCTACATTGACCCAATGAATAAGTAGCTACTTTATCCCCCTAAATGATTTTAATTTAACGTTATGTTTACCTAAATTAATGTTTTGTTAGCTACGTTAAATCATTTATGATTATAATAAATCACCTCAACATTACGTATTAAAAAAATTTCCATTAAGAAGATGTAAAGGCTTATCGTTAGAGCGAACGTAAATTAATTAATATTCAAGGAAAAAATCCAAATCTCACAGCCTTGGGACTATTACGAATGTTGTCTTATCTTTTCTCACGCGCCTCTTCCTATCTTTTTAAACAATTTGTTACAAATAGAAACATCCAATAATGAAACAAAGTGACGGTGCAACATTATCATTACTTTCGTGTTGAAATGTGGGCGGTGTAACAAATTTACATGATTACTGAATAAATGATGCTTTTAAATTATGTTTAAAAGGAATTTGCACAACATAGTTTCGAGTAAATAATTTATACGTAGCAACAACGCAACCAGGATTCGTAACAAATGCAACAAGCAAAACGGATATGAAATTAAATAGCTATATGGATGCTATAAATATTTGTTTCCGCTTTGGATGTCTGTCTTTGTGGGTCTCGCCAACGTGAATCAAATTAAGCTGTCTGTCCCTTTTTTCTATACTAATATTATAAAGAGGTATGTTTTTAACTTTGTTTGGTTGCAGGGGGTAATCTTCGCAAATACTGAGCCGATCATGAAAATTCTTTCACTAACAGAAAGCTACACTGTTATTGAACAAAAAATTTAGTGAAAAATATTAGTATATGTAAATCAAGTTGGAGAAATGCGAGCGAGATGAAAACTTTACTATATATTTGCATCACAAAAATAATTAACGCCCAACGAAGTGAATCATATAAAACTGACAGCTATCGTTACAGATTGTAGGGAATATATCAGTCAAACCGCAGTGGAGCAGCGTGGTGATTAAGCTACGAGTCTACGACCCTTTTCCGTACACGGAGAAAGAGGCTTAGGCCCAGCTATGGGATGGAATGGGGAGCAGTGGGAAGGAATCGTCATAAGTACATTAGTATATTTAATTATAATACTAGTAACAATATTTTAGTTACTATACTACACTGAGTGCTCTTTATGACGAAATTCCACATAGTTCCCTTGAGAGGGAGAATTGTATTAAGAAGTTTACTTTGTTGTAATTTATTAAGGTATCAAACGATTTTATTTATCCTTTTTAGGGTTCCATACCTCAAGAAAAAAAACGGAACCCTTATAGGATCACGTCTTTGTTGTCCGTCTGTCTGTCAATGCCCCTTTTCTCAGGAACGCGTGGAGGTATCAAGCTGAAATTCATATCAAATACTTAAATCTACTGTCCTCTGGAGCTGCGAAAAAACCAAACTTCTAAGCCAACGAAATCAAAAGATTCCGCCGTTTATGCTGCAAATTTACGAGACTCGCAAGGGAATCAAAACCTACAGGGTACTTCCCGTGAACCCAGAATCTTGAAATTTGGTACGGAGCAACGTTCTACAGCACAGATAAAGGACAAATTGCGAAAATCATAAATTTTTAGTTACATCATATAATAAAAATATTTTTAATAATTTTGTTTGTACGGAACCTTCGGTGCGCAAGTCTAACTCGCAAAAGGCCCGTTTTTTAAAGACATATTTTAAAGACTACAGGGTTCGGCACTCGAAGTGTTACTAATACAGAATGCTGTAATTTTGTTAATTATGAGCATATTTATTTTAAAACTTTAGTATCGAAAAGAAAACATACAAAATAAATAAAAAAGAAATTATTGTTCAATATGATCTTTCGCGCGGATAACAGCATCTTGTCTGACCGAGAAGGATTCACACGCTGCACGAATGTGGTCTGCTGGTATTTTGTTCCATTTTCGGCGGAGAGCAATCTTTAAGGCGTCGACCGTCACATATTTTTTTGTTGACACTTTGGCTTCTAGAATTGACCATATAGAAAAATCCATTGGGTTTAAGTCCGGGGAATATGGTGGCCATTTTTGCGAAGAAATGGAGCGCGGAACATTTTCTTGTAAAAAAATTTGGGTTTCACGTGCTTTGTGGGATGGTGCCGAGTCTTGTTGAAAGATCCAATGATTTCTACCAAATTGTTTACGTGCCCAAGGTAACAAAGCATCGTTTAAAATGTTTTTACGGTAGATCTGATGGTTTATCTTTACACCCTGGTTAATGAAAACGAGAGGTGAGCGTCCCGTCGCAGTTACCGCAGCCCGAACCATCACAGATGCTGCTGCTTGCTTTCGCAAGGCAATTCGTTGGTCTAAATTGTCATTTGATTTACACACTATTTTTACAATCATTTTGTTTGTTCACATGTTGCTGAACCGTAAAAAATTTTTCATCGGAAAATACCAAATTTTCAAGCATGCCACCAACGTGCAAGTGCTTTAAGTTCTTAGCTCTTTCTAGACGAGTTGCCTTTTGTGCAAGTGTTAGGTCTTGCACTTTTTGTAATTTGTAGGGCTTCAGTTGAAGTTTATTTTTCAATATGCGTCCTATGCTCCGGGCAGATACATTAAGACTTTTCGCCAATTTAACTGCGCTTTGTCGTGGATTTCGTTCAATTCTTGCCTTTACCTTTCGAACCATTTCTGATGATGTTGCTGTTGTTGGATGTCCACCTCCATGGCGTTTTTTGATGCTACCCGTATCATTGTAACGCGTGATGGTCCAATACACTAACATTTTGTTCAATTAATGTAAATGTCCTAGCTCATTAACGATGACTGACTGCGATTTTCCAGCCAAATACAAAGAAATGACACTGTTTCGTTTGACTTCCATCTGCAAAACTTTTTTTAACAACGACGAAAAGTAATAGGCTTTTGTAAGTTTATTAACAATACAATAGACTAAGGAATGTGAAAAAATGGGCGCCATACTGTAAACAGTTTAGTTGCTATGGCAACGTAAAGTTAGTAACACTTCGAGTGCCGAACCCTGTATACCGTAAATATTAGAAAGCCTTCAATGTGTTACTTAAAAGTTACAAACTTTATAATTTACAGTAAATGTACAAATAACTTAAAACCCATAATGTACAGAAACCTCTTAATGCACGGCTTATCTTAAGTTGGGGTAAAGAATATCTCATACTCTTAATTAATGGTATAGCAACCACAAACGAAGACATAGGAACAGATAGTTTATGGTATAATGAGAATTAAAAAAAATTATTATTACGATAAAAAGTAACATTACAATAGTATAATTTATCATTCGCTTGCCAGCCCATAATAAAGTAATAGGGTATATAAATTACTAAGCATTCGATTCACCACAGATACACACATATAATATACTGGTCGTTACAATAACCATTGTCTAGTTACGTTTATTCTCAACCTTCTTGATTTTCCAACGTTTTAATAAATCTACGCTTTATCAAAACATCTTGATGATTTTATTATCTCTTGTAAGATAATTGGATAAAATTTACAATAGTGAGGAATGAAATTGAAATAAACTGTTAAGAATTTCATTTATTATTTTTAATGTATGTTTAGTAATAATTCGAAAATCTATCTCCATATATGTAGTAGCTGAACCGACTTCGCTAATTCTTTTTTTTTAATAATATTCCTTGAAGTATGAGGATGGTTCTTACGGAGAGAAAAATTTAAAAAATTGCTTGAAATAGTCTAAAACAACACTTTTCTATATTCCCATACAAAAGATTCGTAATAATAGTTAAGTCAATTTGAACTTTAATACCATACCATAAAGTTTAAGTGTTAGTGAAGGGGTTCCAGGAAGGATAAGTATTAACAAAAATAAAAATTAAAGAATCGACTTTTAAGCGGTACAAAGTTCGCCTAGTCAGCTAGTATAATATAATACTTAGTAAATCATCATTTTTGTCAGACCTATGTCCAGCAGTGGACTGCGATGGGCTGGAGTAATAAATAGAAGGTATTTAATAAAAGTAATTTGGCGTAATAGGTATGTGTTATTTTAAGCCTGGCGTCGATTACAGCAGAGACGCATCGAATCGAAGCGAGTCGCATTTATTCCTGTGCGTCTATCTCTGACGAATCGAATCGAATTGTTCATTCATCGTCAACTCTTTATCAAATTAAGTCGTTTTTTCGTCATGAACAGCTCGGATGAAGAGATGTTTTCAAATACTTTTTGATGAAGAAAAGGAGAATTAGAAAAACGAAACGGCGTGCTCCAAAATACTGGGTACATGACATTTATATGAAAATAAATAGCTATGGCGAATTTTATCATTTATATCCAGATTTGAAAAGGGATCCTATTAAACAATAATAATAATTTATGAATGATTCTTCATAATTTTTTATCGAAACGATGATTTTTATAGCTTTTTAAATGATACATAATTAAAAATATATTGGCGCGCATCCGCTTCTCCGCGTCGACTGAGGCGCGCCGAGTCGAATCGAATTGCATCGGCGAAGAAAGTCGCTTGTCGAGCGACTCGCGCGGTCGATTCGATTCGGCGCGACGCGGCTCGTTGCTAATGGACGCAGTTTCCATAGAAAATGTATAGGAGGCGACTTTTTGCGATTCGATTCGACTCTGGTCGGCGAGCCTAGCGGACGCGGGCCTTTACACATATTATTTTATTATTTATCTTTTGCTTCCAATGATCCCTTAAGAAAGTACAGCCTTGTTGGTGTCTCAGAAGCAATGACTGAAAGTTAAGTACGAGGGATTAAAAATGATTGACAAGAGAAAACAGAGAAGGCTACGCATTATAAGGTACAACTACAAATAACATAACTTGTAACCAAAGTGTCAAATGATGTTTTGTATAACCTATAAGGTCTTGAGTTGATCACGAAGACACATTATTTCCGCTACACGACACCACATGTTATTATAAAATGGCTATAGAATATAAATTTCTCAAACCTTTCTCGACTATTAGTATGTTTCTTTATTACGAGTAGATACGGACAACACAAATCGCGAAATAACGATGTTCCTAATGTTATAAAATAGTAAGCCAAGGAGAATAAAAAAAGATGAAGTCACAAAAAAGACGAAAACGAAGGATCGGGTGGGGCCCAGACGCATTTCTAGTACAGTTCCTCAAGTAAATATACCTATCGACTATTAAAAATGTGTCGTAGTATATCTTGATAGGTAGGGATCCCTAGTACATTTTTTTAACCTTTTTCTTTTATTTAGTTAATATTTATATAATTTAATAGTAACATTGTCCTACAAATTGCGTGGCACGTTATCCCGGTCCTACGCTCACTGCTGCTCTACCTCTTGCTCACTCTATTATCTACCACAATCGAGAGTTTTCGAAGAGGAACTTTTTGTTCGTCTCATCAAAATGAAGCTACTCACGGAAAATTAGCTTGATACTGGTCAGGTTAAAGAAATGTACTAGGGATCCCTAACTATGAGCGTTTCTATTTTAAAAAAATACTTTTTCTGTTGCGTTTGTTACATTCATTGCGGTTGCAGTTAGATTTTTATTTGAATACATAGAATGCTTAAGTCATCAAACATCCTCGGTACCATGTACCCTTAGCCTTAACTCTGACACTGTGTTACTCTACCATATATTATACATAATTATATAGACGACGTGACCGCACATCGCTACAAGATATCGTACCTTACCACAGTAAAAACTCTTTACTGTGTCGTGGTGGTAATGCGGTTGATGTTTTTTATTTTATCTTATTTTAAAAATAAAAGGTTTAGTAACACAATAGGTTAATAATTGAAAAAAAAAGAATAAACCAATGAATATTCCAATAGTAACCAATTCATGGAATAGCTAAAAAGCAGCATGTCGTCAATGTTACCGATCGATGTCTTAACTTAATATACTCAATTAGTAACAAAATATTAGCAGAAGAATTAATATAATGTTAAAAAGCGCACACAAAATTGGATAGTGTTATAACTCACCTGAAACCTCATTGTGGACTTCATGTCAATTTCTCTTCAACTTGACGCTACCTTACGATTATAGTGTTCTGTAACAAATGAAACAACAAAAATTTTATTTCGAGTCAATACAATGTACAAATAACGAATAATTATGTTTTAATTGATTGCGTTTTGGGTAACTATGTACATGAAATACAAGTTTAAAATATTTTTTGAAGTGAAACTTCTTTAGGCGCATGAGGGGTAAAATTTGAACGACTGGTAACTTGGCAACGTCAGGGACGGTTATTACTTGGATGGGTGACCACCGCGTGACGTTGGTTCTTTTTTTTTTAATTGTTTTTTTTTGTATTTTAAATTCATTTTTTTTAATTGTTTGCTAAAGAAGTTTCACTTCTGACACGTGTACTTTGTACGCAAGTAATTTTTTTAAATAAATATATAACATTCAGAATCTAATGAGAATTTAACTGAGGTAGGGCACAGCAGGAAATTTCCTGCTCAAAATATGGAGCATCAAGACTGGGGTAGTAAGTACCTCGACCTTACAGAAGACTACAGCTAAATAATACTGTTTTCAAGCAGTGTTGTGTTCCTGTTGGTGAGTAAGGTGACCAGAGCTCCTGGAGGGGATTGGGGATAGGGTCGGCAACGCGCTTGCGATGCTTCTGGTGTTGCAGGTGTCTATAGGCTACGGTCTTACCATCAGGTGAGCCGTACACTTGTTTGCCAACCTAGTTACATAAAAAAAAAATCTGGAAAGCAAACTTGTCAACCCTGGAGCGGAAAGCTCTTTACTGCCAACTGTGCCAAAGAACTAGTCATACCAAATGTTGTAAGTATATTAAACTATCATTTGGTTTTTTTTGGGATGCATTCAATTTGTCCGGTCATTTTACGAACAAAACAAAATCAAAAAATAAGTCCAGACTGTTAAATTAAATTCTATGAATGTACATATATAACAGATATCACAAGATATCACGTTACGACTTATAGCAACGAAGCGGAAAGAACCAGGCCGGTTGTTTAATCTTAACAAAATAATGATAGCGAATAACGTAGAGCCACTGGGTCCGGTGATTTTAAACTAATAATATTCTAATTTAATTCATCTTCTATTCATCAGCGAAGGTAAACATGTCTGTTACGAAAATATATTTACAATATGACACGGTTTAATGAAATCAAAATTTAAAGAAAAAACGCTAAAAAATAAATTATCTAATTCAAAGAATACGAGGTGTTGTGAAATGAGGAGCAGAAAGGTAAACCAGTAAGTAATCTTAGTCCACCCGTAAAGAGAGCTTTATATCTTATCTTATACTATTAAACGAGCAATTCTTATATATATATATATTCTGAATCTCGGAATCGGCTCCAACGATTTTCGTGAAATTTAGTATGCAGGGGATTTCGGTGGCGAAAAATTGATCTGGCTAGGATTCATTTTTAGAAAATGTCATTTTATCCCTATTTTTAGGCAATTAAAAAATAACTAAGAATACGAAGATAAATTTGGCCATTGCTTATACAGTTGTAATAGCTCAGGTAGGAAGACGGCCGGTGTCGCATCGAGTAGACTCGGGTTCAAATCCTCACGTCTCCAGATCGTTTTTATTTTCAATTTTTTTTTCTATTTACACTCGTTATTTTATATTTAAATAACGAGTTTATATTTATTTATTAAAAATACCGAGCTAAGCTCGGTCACCCAGGTACTTTAATTATAATAATTGTTATGCGTGCCATAGAGATAACAATGTTGAAAATGCGATGCGAAGGATTTTAATTGTGATCATAATTCATAATTGCTAGATGCAATCTTATTTACAAAATTCTCGTGTCACAATGTTACTAACATTACAATACGCCTCCAAATTTTGTGTGCATATTGGGTAGGTCTGAGAATCGGCCAACATCTATTTATCATACCCCTAAGTTATAAGGGAGGCGGGGATTAAGGGGTTTAATAACATATATGGCAAAACAACGTACATATGAGGGGTCAGTTAGTCTTAATATAAATTATTCATGTATTATACATATATGTAAATTTTTTTAAATAGTAATTGTCCTTAAAAAGTAACTCGTTTCATAATATATTTTTCAGGCACGTGTATGTCTGCCCCGAATATATGTATAGGAGAGGTTTAGGTCTTTCTTAGGACGACAATTAGAAAATATCTCAAACTTTGGTTTTGTAAATTGCAGCATACATATATTTCATATTTATGCTCTTAGATACGTTTAATGATAGAGAGTTACGTTTAATGAGATGAGGTCATGTATAGTGAGTTATAATACGTGTTACAGTAATGCAACTTTTCAGCATTTGACTCGAACAATTTAACTAATAAGACCAAAATAACCTTTAATTAACTACATTGTTTCAAGAGTTAAACTATATCAGCATTTTACCCTGCTACCGTATTTAGTAAATAGAAACAAATAAAACAATATAAATTTAATGTAAAATGTTGAATAACAATGTTTCAATTAGTTATTAAATTAATAATGAAGTCATTGTTATTATATTAACTTACAAATGTATTTTATTAATTAAAATGTAGATCAGAATAATTACAGCGTTTTATGACCTTTTATAACAAAATTTTGAAATCGTTCAGAAGAAACGTTTCTAAACACAAAAACACTTTTTGTTTAATGTTTAAAATGGAATAGTTTCGAATGTTAAACATCAGATAATGCGTTTAAACGAAATGTATAGTTGAAGGACAACGCTTGTGTTAGCATATATTATACTAGTTCTGCAATCGCTTGCCTATCAACATAATTATAAACTGCGAGCTCCATAAATACACGCATCATACAATTTACACAATTCTAACTTGTATACAGGCTTTATCGGTGTTATAAATCAAATTAATTCCACAGTCAATCGGTAATTGATTTATTTATTCTACAATAAAATCGTCATAGAATTTTTTCCTATATTACAATAAAACTAATAATTAAAACTCCTGGTTATGATTTTGTTAGATATTCTTTGTAACTTAGTTTTGTCGGTTATTAATATTGTTTTGTAATATTATTAAGTAAAAATGGTGTCAAGAAAAGAATGAATAAATATGTTGTATAATAATGAGAGAAGGTTGTATTAAAACACTTGCTACAAACAACAAACAACATTTCTTACCCTCTAAATATACAATTTATTAGATTTTCTTTTACAATAACAAACCTTTATTTCAAACCAAACGCATATTTTAGCCAATATTCCTTTCAACAAAATCTATATAGAGCAAAGAAACGAACTATTGTATTGTTAACGAGATTACTAGAAAACATAACAATTTTATTAGAATTTTAGAAGGAGTCATTACAGCCAACGCGAGTAAAATATCAATCGAAACCTAGATACAAATAAATTAGAGAGTTTATGACCAATCAAAGTATATAATTTATCAATTCACTATCTCAATATTTTTAATTAAATACCTAAATTACAAGCAAAAACGCATTTCATAAAACAAAATGTACATATATAAGTACATATTACGTATGTATACTTCAAAGAAATACCTAAAATAACGATACGGTCTTTTTAATTAATAAGATAGGGCCTATCTGATAGGCTAATAGGATTGATAAAAAAAATAGTCACGTTAGTTTTGGTATGTACATTGTACATATTATGTGAAATGTATATTAAATTCTAAAAAAAATTTAAACATAAATATTTTAAATAATATAATACTTCAGTAAAGGTGAATAATGAGCTGAGTAATGTCAGTTGATCGTGAACTTACGATTCGTATTGACATGAGCCGCGAACTACCTTGACACCAGATAGCTATCGCTGAATCATACAGGGCGTCTAGACTATAATTATTATTTTTTTGGATTTCGTTCCAAATACAAGAGTTGTGAGAAAATAAATGGTATTTATTTAATTTGACATAAAATACTAGATCCTTCTCCTACATGGAGAAAGAGGGCTATGCCCAGCAGTGGGATGTTACAGGCTGAATCGTTACCACATGGTTCTATCTGCTTTAATTTTTTATACGTAAACATTCGCTAGTTTAATAAAGTAAGTTTTTTTTTTTCAAACATATTTTTTTATTTCCTAATTTATTGTTTTGTGTTATTACTTCTGTGTGTGTGTGTGTGTGTGTGTGTTTTTTATGTTATTAAGTCGACAAACAAGCGTACGGCTCACCTGATGGTAAGTGACTACCGTAGCCTATAGACGCCTACAACACCAGAAGCGTCGCAAGTGCGTTGCCGACCCCCCCCCCAGGAGCTCTGGTCACCTTACTCACCAACAGGAACACAATACTGCTTGAGACAGTATTATTTAACTGTGGTCTTCTGTAAGGTCGAGGTACTACCCCAGTCGGGCTGGCTGCTCCATATTTTGAGCAGGAAATTTCCTGCTGTGCCCTACCTCAGTTATTTCCTGCTGTGTCCTACCTCAGTTTTTTATTATTGTATAAAACTACCTCAACGCTGTTTTTTTATGCGTCTCAAAGTTGACTAGTAGGTAAAGCTCTATGGTTTTGAGTCCGCCTTTTGCGCAACGTGTTATTATGTTGTGAAATTACGTTTTAAAGTAAAATTAAATTAAATGTCGAAAATATCAGCGAACGTATAGACAAATACTTACATATAAACCAATAAGCTCCTCGTTATTTAAATTGTAAAAGTGGTAGTTAATATCCATTTAACACACACATTCAAACACATACACTAAGGTCTCATTTAAGGAGACGCGGGGCGTTGCGCGTAGCGTATGGTGTAGCATCGCGCGTGTGTCAAAATGTATGAAAATGAACGCGTGTAAAATCGCTTCTCAGTAAACGCACTCATCCAACGCCCTACATTTGAATTTAGTGCATTCCGCTACGCCACACGCTACGCACGACGCCTCGCGTCTCCGTAAATGAAGCCTCACACAATACATTCTCAAAAATTGCGTTACTCAAAATAGTCGAACTGTCTGATAAATTAATTAAATTTTCAACACTTCCCTCAGTTGTAATTGAGTATGATTTCAAATTAAATTAATTAAGCCATGAACTTCAATTGATTATTCCATAAATATATTACGGTTGCCTATTACCTAGTAACATAATTTCGTGATAAAATCTGTTATAAATTTTGAAACATTGGTGATCATCGCTAATGGACGTTTCGAAATAGGTATTGTCTAGAAATATTGTATAACTTTCAAGTAATTCAATAACACTATCTGTGAGTAGTAAATATCATTTTAAATATAAAACAATTTAGTTAGATATTATCTATTTTTATTAGATTCTTTTTTCTTTTTTGTTTAGCTTTCCAAAGTAAGCAGCAAAGTTTATCAAAAAGCACTTGTAAATTCATTTTCACAGTCAAATTATGCATAGCTTGCGTAAATACAGTGGTTGCAATTTATATATCAACCTTTTAAACCTTGACTATATTTTAATTAAAAAAATATTCTGTCTATCCACCGTACAGGAGGTTACAGGCGAATAAAATCTATAGATATTTAAATTTACTAAGCGATTAGATCTTCGACACAAACAGTAACGTGGAATGCGACACTTGTGTATCAAGGTACGGTTTGTGAATCGACGTTTCGTGTTAACTCATTAATATATTAAAATCTGCAGCGAAGCTAAGGAGGAATTTATCGGCCCTGCGCTCATATTTGTAGCGATTGCCTAATTTATTTATTGACATGGCAAATTTATAAAATAAACCAGGCAGTAAGTTACCGTGTCAATTTATGTCAAAAAGTTAACGATTATAATGAATGAATATGCCAAGTTACAGTCAGTTTCAATTTCTACTTTTTAGTTGAAACGATATGTTGCATTTCCTAGCTAAGATTTAGAAATGACTTAGAAACTACTAACGATTTAAAAATAGATTTTAGTTCATATTTAAATGTGTTTTTCGGTAGTAATTGCATTAATTTACATTACATACATTGTATAACGTGCATAAATTACAGTATCTTATGAATACAGTATATACTTATTTTGACCATAAAAGTATGTGGTAATTCAATGGTCTCATTCAGCTTAACCATTACTAATTAATTAAAAAAACGAGTGTGCTTTAGACCACATGACTGACGTAAAACTTACGGAACGTAACTCTCTCTCTCTCTTTCTATCTTCACTACCCTCTCAACTTCCGTTCTCCTCGCCCGATCTCACTTTTTGTAACCCTCTCGTCCGCATTTATCAGCTTACTCCCCAAGTCAAAAGCGCGTAAAGAAAAATGTACTATAGTACAAAATAGGTATATAATTATAACATGTTATCATTTAAATAACACAATTTGTAAAAAATTAATAAAATTATATACTACATTGTAAATGCACTCAAACCGCATGTTTTATAATAAATACGTAATCTGTTTTATTTTTCAGACAGTTTGTTTGCTTATTAAATTTTTTATTGTTTTATATTATTTTTGATGCGAAAATTATGTTAATTAATACACTAATTTGCAAAAAAAAATTATAATCATACAAACAGCGAGACTTTAGAACATTGCAGAATCGTTTCGGTATAATAAATCAATGACTCGTCTTCGTGTGTAAGGACTTTGTTTGAGCAACACACAGTCGTTGCCAATTCCTGTAATTTATTGATCCGTGGTCAGTGTGTACTGTTGTGTTCACGATATCGTGACTGAAATATAAAGAATCAACTTTTAAATCATTTGCCTTGAATAAAGCTTAGACGAGCGGTCGCTAAATTATGCGTATATTTTAGTTAAGTATATGTTTGTTATTTTCAAGCAAATTTAGTGTGTTCTAATTACGGATATCGAAGCTCAAATGCAAATATAATAGATTATATTGATATTTTAAGTACCAAAGCTAAAAAAATAAATCACTTCCGTATTGTACTTTAACATATTTAAGGTAGGTATATTATAAATACTACATCTTATAAAAAAAACTTCCATTAGCTTGACGGGAATCTTTAACAACAAAAAACAAAAAAATATACTATTTTCTAAAAAATATTTTATTAATAATATAATACTAACACCAAATTAAAATGATGTACTTTAACATTAACTCGAACGTGTAACTACTGATAAAGTCGACAACACTGATGTTCAGTAAAACTAGAATGAGTTGACATCTTATTATGAGTAACAATTGTAATTTATATTCTTTCATGTATCTTAATAAACAAATAAAATAATAATACATATCGAGGTGATCGGTGGTAATGTCAGCGTCCTATGTTTCCTCACGGTAGTATTTTATTATTTCAATATGTTTAACAGTTAAAGAGTTTATCGATAACATCAAACACCTCTATCATTTACAATAATGGCACAGCTGTAAATTAAACTAAATGCATATTATATAAAATCTATAATAATAAAAAATAATCCTATCAAAATTGTCGACAAGATCGTTCATCTATATCTATACTAATAAATAAAATTGGAGTGTCTGTTTTTAATATTAAAATAAACGATTTTTACTAAATGCATATGGATGTATACACGGTACATATACCAAAACAACATTTTTTACAATGTTTGTCTGTCTGTCTGTTTGTTCCCGCTGATCTCTGAAATGGATGGACCGATTTCAAGGGGACTTTCACTGGCTGATAGCTGATGTAATAATGTGTAACTTAGGCTACTTTTATTTTAATTTTTTTTTTTCATAACTGATCAATAACTTTTTTGTTAAATTCCACGCGGACGAAGTCGCGAGCACAGCAGCTAGTATGAAATAAAATTAAATTCGATTCCATTTACAACTGACATTTCATTAAATCGTAATGTGAGAACGAATTAAATTAAATTGTAATCTGTGTTCTCGAAATGTTCTGTTCATTATGAGTCATAGGGAAGTTCCGAATCCTTTCGGAAGATACCTACAAACTAATAATTTTCTAAAAGTGACCAAAGATTACTAAACTTAAATAAACTCATCGGCTTTATTCTTATATTTCTAAATCACATCAGCAATGGTTTTTGTTACATGGTTAAATGCTAATATATTTAATTAAGTTTTTTAATAATTAAATAAGTAAAAAATAAATAAATAAAACTTTAAATATTAAACTGAGGTAGGGCACATCAGGAAATATCCTGCTCCAAATCTGGAGCATCCCGACTGGGGAATTAGCTCGCCCTTACAGAAGATCACAGCTAAATATTACTGCTTTCAAGCACTATATTATGTTCCTGTTGTGAGTAAGGTGACCAGAACTCCTGGAGGGGATGCGGGGGTAGGTTACAGGTACGAGAACAAAACCAGAAGCATCGCATACGCGTTGAAGACAACGCGTATGCGATGCTTCTGGTTTTGTTCTCGTATATAAGTTACGGTAATCGCTTCCATCAGGAGAGCCTTATCGTTATTTGACGACCTAGTTGTATAAAAAAACATCGATTATTTCTTATTTATCAAGCAATTTTAATCAATTCAAATCAAAAATCAATCAAATAATTCTAACGTGAACACGCAGACAAATTATTTAATTTAATACCCATATTCAAGTGTCCATATCTGTTCAACTATAAATCACAAATGCACGATATAATTTATAAGCAATAAACAAATTAGAATTTGCAAAATAACACCGCAATCAATCATTAAAATGATAAAAATAAACAATAAAGTACGGTAGTACATTCATTAGTATCAAATGTAGTCATTACATCTTTTGATGCTATTCTAATAATTACATTTTTACAGCTTCTGCTGACATATACTTTCATATATTTTTTCTTTTCATTTCCTAGAAAGGATTAGGTTATGTATTACTATAATTTTACAAATACAGAATGAGATTAATACATTAAGTATTATATACATAAATTATAAGCCGAAATATATGTAGGCACGTGCATAACTTTCAAACGACGGCAGAATAGTTCTTTTTTGTGTTCGCTATTGTAATTGTAAGGAAGAGATTCGTATAAAATAACAAAAAAAATTATATAGCTAGTTATATAGCAAAATATAATCCAAAACACTACTTTATCACAATACCTGTTTGAATAAATAAACGATATTTAATTCAATTAAAGAGTTCAATTCCTGTATTAAAGGGTCATTGACTTGTTTTTATTTCACAAGAAATAACTCACTGGTTATGGTAACAGGTTAATGAGAGAATATTACACGTCATTATCAATAATAAGCAGTTATTTAAAGTTGCACAGGCAATATTCGAATTAAAAAGCTCATTGGCGATATTTGAGATAATCTATAAGTGGTATTCATCCAATATTTATTTATATATACTCATTGCGCAATTTTATTTAAGAAATAGTTTTAGACTTTCTACTATGAAACTCAGACTCCCTAATTTATATACCTTACGATATAATGGTTTATATAATTTAAAGTTAAATACGAGTATATAAGTGAAGTGTCCTTTTTAACGTTGGTGTATCTACATGTATGTCAATCTATCAAGAATATGGGTAAAGGTTCTTTATTTTTTCATAGTTTTTGTAAATGATTTATAGGAATACATATGCAACATATTTAGAGATCTAATATAGTGCATAATTGCTCGCGTGCACAACATTATCTCAATAAAAAATTCTTTTTGGTACTTAAAAAAGACATATAAACCGGGCCTTTATTTTGATTTTAGCTCGTAATCTTACCATTTTACAGCCTTATACAAATTTATTAGAAAATTTCTCATACAATCAAATTGGACAAATAAACTTTAACTTTTTATATAGTCAATCTATACTAATATTATAAAGAGGTAAAGTTTATAACTTTGTTTGTATATACGGGGTAATCTTCGCAAATACTGATCCGATCATGAAAATTCTTTCGCTAACAGAAAGCTACACTATTCAGGAGTGACAAGATAAAAGGAAAAAGATAAAAATATATAAAGATTTTAAATCAGCAGGATTTGAACCTGCGCCCTCTGACGTGCCGTGTCAACAATTCAATCTAATCAAGCATTATTATTTGCCTTAGAAATTAATTGGTGATTTTAAAACATTTATATTTATCTGATTTGCTGAAAATAGTGAGAGTGTATTGGAACATATCAAATTTCACCGTACCCTTCTTATGTGAAATGGATTATAACGCCCAACGAAGTGGGCACGGGTCGGCTAGTATGATATAAAGTTGTAGTCATATAAATTGTTGGGGAACTGACTGCTGTCTCCTTGCCTTGACAATGTATCAAATAACAAGAAGTGTCATTATCCGTGACTTGTAATGCAAATTCGTCATACCCACGCAATCGATAAATATCATCACGCAATTTCAAGACAACTATGTGTATACTTTTATCTAGTGCGTAGGGTTTTCGCAAATTGATTTACAATATAATTTTTTTAAGAAATTACAATATTACATTAAACAGATTAAAAAACTTTGGCGTTAAGAAATTACAAACATTATTTTTGCTGTGTTTAGTAAATAAACAAAGATTTAACTGAATATGAAATTTACTAAAAAAAGAAAATATTTGAGTTTGGAGCTCATTCTAATATTATAAACTGTAATAATATTATAAAGCTGAAAGGTTTGTTTGTTTAAACACGCAAATTTTAAGAACTACTGGTGCATTAATAATAAATGTAATAAAAACGGGAAAATATATTCTTTTTTATGAGCATCCGTTGCATGCACTTCCTATTTTTTGGTAGCCCTAATCGCTTAGGCAGTTGTAATTCCATGGTATTGATCACATTAAATGGGACTACAAGACAAGCATCAACTTTCGATTAAAATAAAAATCATCAAAATCGGTGAACCCAGTGAAAAAATATGCTGTATAATACAACATAGGTCGACGATAAAATAGTCAAGTATATTGCTCTACAAAAAATACAAATAAATTATTTCAGGACTATGCCACCATAGGAGACTGAATTCGTTAACCGCTTTACTGTGCCGCCACAAAAATAATCAACTCTACACAATTCATGCCTCATCAACCTCTAGTAACATCGGATATATGATAAAGAATCGGTCAACCAATTCGCTTAAACATATAGATTACAAAAAAAAATGTAGAATTGCTGAGTCTCACAAGTATTGAATTTCGATAATAATCAGATGGGTTGTGATTGTGCTTATTTCTCGTCTTCTTCAAGATACTTCATAATCTATTAAGTTTATAAAAACGAGCTTACTAATATAAATGCAACATACTGCAATCAACATAGATACTTACAAGTTTTTTTTTTTTTTATAAAAAAAAACTTAAGCGTAAGCTTTAAAAAATTTAAGCGTGTGTTTCAATTAAGAACCTATATAGATACATTCTTGTGTAATAAATGTATATGAATACATAATACACATGTAAAAAATATAGGTTACATTAAAATTTGCTATTGAATCTACTTTGCTATGCAATCTACTTTGGAAAAAAAAACATGATTAAAAATAAAATGATATTAGTCCCGCTGAGTTTCTTTCGCCAGTTCTTCTCAGGTCAGAGGCTTTTTCTTTCCGAACTGGTAGTAGACTCATGACGTTCAGTAAGAAATTGTAATAATTTTATGCTGAATAAAATATTTTGAATTTGAATTTGAATCCAAATCAAGCCTCGGAGTGGAAAACGGAGCAAGCAGTAAAGCTTGATCATTGTAAAATTATCGCCCGTAACCCGATAAACAAAACAATATTTTTATACTAGTTTAGAAGTTACTCGTAATAGTATGTATAAAATGTATTTAAAAAATCTTGTTTACATTGACATCTCGTCACTTAATAGGTGTATGAAGGCTACTCTTGCAATTATATTAAATTATAAATAATGATCATTACGTGATGTCATCTTTAGCATCCGTTATTAAGCACAATTACAGCTAAACAAAAAGTACTCATTCTTTTAGATGTGTTATTTCTAAATTAAAGACTAATTGTATGTTTACACGAATGAAAAACCTACTTTGAGGAAAAAGGTGTTTGAATATTTTTAAGCACTCTGCAACTCGGGCGACTTACAAAGGCGCACGCCGCGACGCGGCATTTTTTCAATTTATTTTACATTATCTCCTAAATTATACTACAAAATTAAACTCTATAAAAACAAAATCTTCTTAAAATTTTCTTGTTGATAATTTTTGTTTTTTCGTAAGGATTTATATGCCTGGCTAATGCGCGCGACTTCGTCGGCGTGGACTCAGCTCCTATTGGTCTTAGCGTGATGATACATAGCCTATAGCCTTCCTCGATAAATGGGCTATCTAACACTGAAAGAATTTTTCAAATCGGCCCAGTAGAACCAGAGATTACCGCGTTCAAACAAACAAACAAACAAACAAACAAACAAACAAACAATCAAACAAACAAACTCTTCAGCTTTATATATTAGTATAGATTATCTCCTAAATTATACTACAAAATTAAACTCTATAAAAACAAAATCTTCTTAAAATTTTCTTGTTGATAATTTTTGTTTTTTCGTAAGGATTTATATGCCTGGCTAATAATAATGTAATAAAACTACTTTTTAATTTTTTGTGATCATTAATTCGTTGCAGAGTTATTTTAAAAGTAGTTAGTAAGTTGGATAAGGGTTTATATCATATCTATAAAACAACCTTAGCAAATAAGGCATTATTTTAAAACAAATTTGATCACCATAATAAAAGTTATAATGAGTTAATCTTAAAAGGTAGACATATGCTATCGCAGACTTTTTTAGAACTTTTAATGGCGATCAACTCCGTCGTACATAATTTTTGAGTAGCTCTAACCGTTTTCGCAGCACACGCAACGAAAGCTCTCAAAAAAGAATATTTTTCCTGTCTTCGTAACATTTCTTATGCTCAGTTCCTATTGTTCGAAGCATGATGTTATATAGCCTTTAGCTTTCCTCGATGAATGGACTATCCAACACAAAATAACTTTTCAATTCGAACCATTAGCTCCTGGGATAAACGAGTTTAATAAAACTTTTCAGCGTTATAATATTAGTATAGATACGTATATTTATAACAAACTAACTGACCCACCATACGTCATTCTTCCAATCTCAGTCAGTCAGTTTAGCCTATCGTAGTCCACGCTGGAATAGGCCTCCTCAAGTTCTCAGCATTTGGCCTAGCTGATTCAACGTCTTCGAAACAAAGGTGAGAGATATATTCGTCGTTGACGTTGATGCCTCCTCCGCCCCAATCCAAGGTCTTAAAGACTTCCTTCAGCCCAGTGGTAAACAGTTTCGGTAACATTACATACATTAATTTTTAGCATAATATTCTTAAATTTTATTTCCATAAGAACCTTCTACGAAGTAAAAAAAAAAAATTAATGGGCTGGAAGTGGTTAAGCCGATCTCAATTTTAGTGCTTATAGTAATTAAATATTATCAGTCTTATACAACAACTTATATAAATTAAACTACGTGAAACAAAGATATAACTAAGTATAATAAAGATGTTACAGCTAACATATCTAAATATTTTTATGTATTTTTTATGATGATCATGAATAATATCAATAAATATTAATAAAAGTGTAAATTAAAACAGTCTCAAGACCACAACTTTACATTTGATTAACATCGACTGACATAATAAATTTCATGAGGCAAGGTTAGAACGCGTGCAATCGAATACATCGTAGTGACTTAATTGAAGTTGATTTATTGAGACAACATAAAAAGATGGACTAATTTTTGAAGACAGCGCTTGAGCTATAAATTTTAAAATTCCATGGTCACTGACACTATAATTTATATGTAAAACGGGCTATTTATCATAATTGTCGTTGGTCATTTTGAGTTCCGGATGTTTCAAACATGGTTATTATAAAGTTTTATATTTTAATCATAGCACTAGATTTATCAAGAAATAATCTAATAAATAATAAATTTGTATTAATAGAAACAAATCGTTGTAGTTAGTCAAAGTTGTAAATTGCTAGAAAATATAAAAATTATGACAATTAATTACGAAGTTTTATTAGATTCTTTCTATCTATTTACTCTTTAATAAATAAAAAATATCTAAAATCCTTACATATTATAAAAAGAAGCCCCCGGCCGCGTCTTTCTGTCTATCTGAACGCGATAAACTCGACTACTGCCAAACGAATTTTTATACGATTTTCAATAATAGAAAGAGTGATACTTGAGGAAGGTTTAGGTACGTAATTTATTATGCTTTTGTGTAAATTTGCAGTTGAGTAATGTACTTGCGATCCAAAATAGTCCGCGATAGCATATCTCTATCTCTTACGGCTGACTTACATTACCACTTTTATGTTCAAATTTTTAATTAAAAACATTATTACGTTAATTTCAAAGCTATTTTATTTATATAGTTCAGTATTAATCCTTATCCAAATAAATATGTTAGTTAGCTGAGGCATTTAATGCAGATTAAAATTGCCCCTTGCACTATATCAATCAGATGAATAGTTTTAGAAATAAATAGCAGCGAAACATTTAAAGCTCGGCGAGCCAGCGTTCTTTCCTTGAGATGCTTACGGAGAGTCCATCCCCTCTGCCCCGCATCGCTTCGACCGCCTTGCTCATGCTTATAAAGGAAATCAAAGAACATCAAGATCATTTTATCGAACTTTTTTTAACTTCTTTGTTAAATTCCTGGCGGACGAAGTCGCGGGTACAACTTCTTTCAATATATTGCCTACATTTTTATTATAATTAAACACAAAAAAAATATTAATTTTTGATGCCATCATCGGCGCGACATTCTCTTACGTCGACTTGAATAAAATTATATTGATTAAATTTTACACTCCAATTCACCGTCACGCTCGAGGTTTTCAGAGCATCTACAATTTACTGTACCAAAATGTTTAACCCATTCTCTTTGAAGTGAAACTTCTTTAGAATCGTTGTGATTTCAAACCGAATGCAACAGAAAAACGACAGGGAAGGGGCGGCCGCTCCGCGCTGCACGCCGCGCTATTTTGTAAATCTATGTAAATAATTTTAAATTAGTTTGCCAAAGAAGTTTCACTTCTAATCTGACATGTGTACTTTGTACACACAAAAAAAAATTAAGCCACATTTTAAGTATTTAAAATTACTTTGTTTTAATGCGTCTTTCGAGAATTTATTAATCCGATTTGAGAATTAAAGATAAAGGTTAACCAGATATGTCAAACAATGTGACAACGAAACTCAACGTGGGACGTCTACATAGGCTGAAATAGACAAACTGCGTGATGTTGACTCATAGGTGAACTATTAATCATAAATATCAAATAATCTGACTGGATGAGACGTTGAATAATCAAAAACAACTCGAAATATCGCTAAATGTCATTGTCACAATGTTATCGTATAGATAAAATTTGTTATTATTTACTTTATTCTAAAATTGTGGCTTTTTCCATAATAATTATAATTATGTAACCCAAAAAGAAAACTATAGTTATGATGTTAAAATTACTTTAATTTTTATGAGCACTAAAATAATTTCGTGTTACCGTTACTCGTCCTTAAAAATGTCTTCAACGTATAAGTAGTATTTAAATAGTTTTATTAGATGCAGCTCTTAAATCCATTCGCTTCAGCCTGTAATATCCCACTCCAGTAGTGATAGTCCAGTAGGCCACTTTCCCCATGTAGGAGAAGGATCAGAGCTTAATTCACCACGCTGCTCCAATGCGAGTTGGCGGATATATTCCCTACTATGAGTAACGATCGCTATCAGGTGTACGAGTATATGATAACAACCGGGACTGACGGCTTAACGTGCTCTCCGAGGCACGGTGGGGAGACCCACAAGGACTGCACAAACACCCGACCACGGCAAAAACCTGTATGGCCAATACAAATGTTTGTCATGTGCGGGGATCGAACCCGCAACCCCGAGCGCTACAGGCACAAAGCAGTGCTGTGACCGTTGCGCCAACGCGCCGTCAAAAATTTTAAATCCATTATAAACAAGTAAATAACACCGACGGCGACGGTGCGTTCATGTGCAAGAAATAATATCTAAAGCACCTTAAGGTTATTCATTAGATGAGTATGCGCGGAATAGACGCAATTAGAATATAACTAAAACACCATATTTTTTTATAATTAACTAGCGACCCGCCCCGGCTTCGCATGGTTGTAAAAACTATCAGTGTTCCTCTACTATATTATGCATGTATTATACATATAATCCTTCCTCTGGAATCACTCTATTTACTAAAGAAAACCGCATCAAAATCTAAGCATATATACAGACAGACAGCGGGAAACGACTTTGTTTTATACTATGTGGTGAAGAATAACTTATTACATAAATAAAACTGTTTATTATAAGATTGAAAATATTTTCGGAAGTTTTCATTAGTAAGATGTATGAGAACAATCTTAAACAGTCATTGTGTAAATAATGCACTCTTTCATAATTACAGGCATGAATGATAACCACAATGTGTATTTTTTATCATAAAACTAAGTGTATAAGGAATTAACATAAACACGATCATGATCGTGCATCATGCTTGGGTTAAGGCTAGCTCATTATGTCACGATGCAGCTAATGACGTGGTAATAACATTACTGAGGCCAAGTTAAATCAATTGAGGGTAATCATCAAACCAATAAATGTACTATGTAAACATTCATTAAAACTGTAACGGGTCAACTTCGTATCAAGTAAATTACAAATTGAATTATTTGTGTCATACATTTCATGTAATTATCAGTTTATTTTTTCTAAAATTTTTATTTGAACTAAACTAAACTTAAGCAGTACTACTGCCTCTAAAATGGAAAAGACTCGTACTGAGTTGGTGGAGTTGGTGGAACCACTGTCTTATCTAATCAAAGACATAACAATGTTCTTAATATTGTTTACTAGTGAAAGTGTAAGACAATTAAGTAGACAGTAAATACAATATATTACAGGCGTTCAGTAAACTTCTTCTTACTGACGATATAAACAAATATGGTTACGATGACCCCGAAAATCTCATCACGCCATAACTTAATGGTACCTATATGTCAATCATGTCAAGACTGTAATATAGAAAATTTAATACATGAAGTGTATGCCCTCCGACTAAGAAGAGTGTATGTCTAATCGAAGTTTATATAAGCGCAATACAGTCATATTGGTCTAAGATCCGGAATATAACAAAATCTTCCCTCATCTGTTAATTAGATGAAACAATTTTTATAGGCTGATTTCAATATTGTGAATTTATAAAAACAACCTCTGCCACCATAAGCCTGCTGCAAATAATAATAATTAAAAAAAATTTTTCTTCTAAAAAATCTTTTCTCTCTCATGTTAATTACATGTAGTAAGCTAAAACCGTTAATATTTTACATTATATACCTGACTGTAGTAGGCAGCCATCTCTATGATTGCTACACTTACCTGCAGCCAGGTCAGTAACCTCAGTCAGCAGTAACCGGGAACAGGGAAAAGATAAAAAAAAAATTGCAGCAGGCTTATGGTGGCAGAGGTTGTTTTTATAAATTCACAATATTGAAATAAGCCGATAAAAAATTGTTTCATCTAATTAACACATGAGGGAAGATTTAGCTTCTCGGATCTTCGACCATATATATCTTTCAACTTCAAGTATTGTCTCATCAGATTAGAAAAGAAAACCTGCACATATATGCAAGTCCGGCAACGTACCCACAACTCTTCCTATATTACAAATGTTTATGGGCGACTAAAGCGATTTAACATCAGATTGTACGGGCCACTTTTTGTCCCCCTTTTTGTAAAAAGAGACCTTATACAAATTTATTTGTTTTATACACCCAATCAAATATGGTGATTCTTAAACGCGTGTCATACTCTACAGACATGTAATCGGAACTTCATAATTCACGAATTTTTAAGGACTGACATGACATAAGCGATTGTGATTTTACGAGCTACACCTGAAACGACAAAGTCCGCCATTATTTCGAGTGCTGTTATCTCGGCATCATTTCATAATAGGCGTTATATTTACAACACTAATATATATCTATCTATACTAATATAATAAAGCTGAAGAGTTTGTTTGTTTGATTGTTTGTTTGTTTGTTTGAACGCGCTAATCTCAGGATCTACTGGTCCGATTTAAAAAATTCTTTCAGTGTTAGATAGCCCATTTATCGAGGAAGGCTATAGGCTATATATCATCACGCTAAGACCAATAGGAGCGGGGTCCACGCCGACGAAGTCGCGCGCAGAAGCTAGTACTAATATATAAAGCTTATGAGTTTGTTTGTTTGGTTGTTTGAACGCGGTAATCTTTGGAACTACTGGGTCGATTTGAAAAATTCTTTCACTGTTAGATAGCCCATTTATCGAGAAAGGCTATAGGCTATGTATCATCACGCTAAGACCAATAGGAGCGGAGTCCACGCCGACGAAGTCGCGCGCAGAAGCTAGTTACCGATATTGATGCCATAGCTAAATTTATCTGTAGGGCAGAGGCAGCTTTGACAGTCAAAATTAAAGATTATAATTTAAAAACAATCAGAAGCAATGGATCTGCTAAGTAACAATATTTATAATAAATTGTATATAACAAAAATAAAAATATAATATGTAGGAGGTGATAAGTTGGAGCCTTTTCCCGGAAGTGAGACATACACTGGCTAACAACGTGTATGCGAGTGAATGCATACGCATATATGTGACGGTAATGATGTATACGATTTTATAAGACTTAGTTAGATAATATGTCAGATATATAAACATAACGTAAGAGGAATTATTTCTACGCTGCTTTTATTTAACTTTATACTACGTGTTATTTAATATAATCACAAAATAAAAACAAAATAATCAGTCCAGTAATTTTTTGTTCAAAAATCGATCTAATCGAATTTGAAAACAATTACTGCAGTTTTTTTTTTAAACTTAAGCTAATAAAAACCTAACTATAATCGATAACGTCTCATTTGTTATTATATATTTACATTGTCAAACTTGTCAACTTTGTGAATCGAATGTAAAAGTACTAAAAATATCGACTTTAAACCTAGAAAAAGAATTTGCCGATACAATGGCTAGAAAGGTAACATTTTAGTACTTTTTTTTTAGAAAAATTGTTATATTTTATTACTTTTTTGTAATTGTTATTATTAATGAATGGTTGTTACACTATAACCATTGCCTTTTTTCATATCGATTTAAGTTACAATAAGGGGGCGAGAAATCTCACCCAGGGCGCTGGTAGTGCCAAAACTGGCAATGGTTATACATCTATACTAATATTATAAAGAGGTAAAGTTTATAACTTTGTTTGTATATACGGGGTAATCTTCGCAAATACTGATCCGATCATGAAAATTCTTTCGTTAACAGAAAGCTACACTATTCAGGAGTGACAAGATAAAAGGAAAAAGATAAAAATATATAAAGATTTTAAATCAGCAGGATTTGAACCTGCGCCCTCTGACGTGCCGTGTCAACAATTTAATCTAATCAAGCATTATTATTTGCCTTAGAAATTAATTGGTGATTTTAAAACATTTATATTTATCTGATTTGCTGAAAATAGTGAGAGTGTATTGGAACATATCAAATTTCACCGTACCCTTCTTATGTGAAATGGATTATAACGCCCAACGAAGTGGGCACGGGTCGGCTAGTTTTATATAAAAGGCATTAACTGATTTGCTTTAACGCGCTAATATTAGGACTCATCATTTCGATGCAAAAAATACATGATTGAAAAAAAAGACTATCATATTATTGAAGACGTATGACATAGTTGATGATAAACATGCCGAAAAATAATTGTTATTTATTCTAACGATTATCTAAATTAAAACAACGCGGATGAAAATATAACGGGGAAGGTTATAAACACCTTTGTGTGTCGATAAAGCATTGTATATTAAAAAGAATCTCAATATGAAATAACATAACCATGAAGCGAGTATATCATGCCTTTATCAATCATGTTTTTTAGTTCAATATTATTATTTAATAAATCCTTCTACAAATGTTAATCCTTCATTTTATCTTGAATCTCATAAGTCGTTTTACCGGATTTAGTGTTAATCCATTTATGAATGATCTGCACGAAGGTGTTTGTTATTGTATCAAATTAATATTAATATCAGTCTCAAGTAACATAAAAAAATCCATAGTTTAATGTTAACCTTTCCACCGAAGTAGGTCGGTCGTATTTAATTGTAAAATAATAGTTATTTCGACCTACACTTTGAAAATTAGAATGTGATAGAAGTTAATGAAGATAAAGAAATATTTTTGTTTAATTTGAAACGACCGAAAGATAGGGGCTGGTAAAGCTTTTACGGATACATATTATTTAATCTAGACAAAATCATACTTTCATACATCTAACAACACATCTACTCTTAATAACATAAGTACATAGTTTCCCGAAATTGAAATGACTCAAAAAATCTAACGTAACTGACAAGAAAGCAGTTTCAAAAAGTATTTTCCTCATTTTTAACAAAATGATATTTGAATAGATTCATGTTGTAATGCAGAAATACATTTATCTTTATAACAAAACCAAACTCTTCCTTTCTACTTGACGGGTACAAATTAAGCATCAAACAAAATATATATAAATTGTTAGAAATTGTCGAAGATATTATATGACTTAGTCACGATAGGCGAATATAATTTATAGGTGCATATTGAGGAAACTGTTTCTATGAAAGTTTGCCGATAGTATTGTTCTTCGGGTAAAGGATGAAAGTAGGTGACTATTACAGATGTCTGTTCCGTAACAATTGAATATTCTAAATATGACAGTCTACGATAACTAGATTGTGTAATAGCCACTAAAACCCATTAACTTTTAAGAACTAACAATTAACGCTACGATCACAATAAGGCGACCTTATTACCACATAACAATCTGTTACGCAGAATTTCGTAGTTTATTATTATTTCATAAAGATTTTCACTTCAATTACTTATTACACGACATTCCAATTTTTTTTTTAATCAATAATAATACAACAATCCGAACACGTTATAATAACCGGACTAACTAAATCGTACTGGTTGATTTTAAGTTTATTTATCGAATACCTTATTTAGCGTAACAGTATAAAAGAAAACAAACATAATACAATTTATTAAAACACGGATTCTCCAACTGCAGTGTACTTTAATGAATGACTTTTATTTAATGACTAGCTTCTGCGCGCGACTTCGTCGGCATGGACTCCGCTCCTATTGGTCTTAGCGTGATGAAACATAGCCTATAGCCTTCCTCGATAAATGGGCTATCTAACACTGAAAGAATTTTTCAAATCGGTCTAGTAGTTCCAGAGATTACCGCGTTCAAACAAACAAACAAACTCTTCAGCTTTATATATTTATATTAATGATGTATGTTAAATTAAAACGTATAATTAGAATCAGTAGTAGCAAGTCATTCTTTACCTCAGTATATTATTACACGGTAAATTAGGAAGTAGCAGCAAAATGACGAACATCCTTCTGAACTCACATTTGGTAATGAGTTTTCAAGCTGTTTTGTACAGCTGTAGATATAATCTAACAATTAACAATGTTTTTGTGGTCACTTTGTTTTTTGTTGGCTTTGCATTTTTATGTCGTTAGGTTGATTTTTTTACTTGTACGACTGTCCAAACATTTAAATTGATTATTTGTGTCAAGTTTATGTAAACTATTAATTAACATTCGAAAATTTTGGAAAAACCTAGTATCGAGAAAAAATATATGAGACATTAAACTAAAAAATTTTGGAACAATATTCCATTAAGGGTATAAATGTCGCTTTATCAATCATTCCGCGCCGCCGACCGTCATGCGACATGCAACACACAGACGAAAAAGTTTGAGACGATGTAATAAAAGTTTCGATCCCTTTAAAAATCACTTTATCAATCTAACCGCGCGGCCAACCGTCACGTGACATGCAACACACAGACGAAAAAGTATGAAACGATGTAATAAAAGTTTCACTTTAATTTTTTTAATTTGCCAAAGAAGTTTCACTTCTGACATGTTTACTTTGTACGCACGCAATTTTTTTTAAAGTTTAAAGTGTTACATGCTCTAAAGATCTAGTTTACTTCCTCTGACAAAGCCTTTCATTAATTAATGTGCAAGATAAAATTTATTGGTAACCAGTGAAATATAAAGTACAGAATGGCGTCGGTGTTGGTGTGCTAGTGGTGGGTCGGTGTGTCTGGAGTCTGTCTCGATACAGTCTGACGTCTGTCTCAATACAGTCTGGCGTCTGTCTCGGTACAGACTGACGTCTGTCTCAATACAGTCTGGCGACTATCTCGATACGATCTAGTGACTGTCTCAGTACAGTCTGACGTCTGTCTCAATACAGTCTGGCGACTATCTCGATACGATCTAGTGACTGTCTCAGTACAGTCTGACGTCTGTCTCAATACAGGCTGGCGATTATCTCGATACAATCTAGCGACTGTCTCGGTACAGTCTGGCGTCTGTTTCGGTACAGTCTGGCGTCTATCTCGGTAAAGTCTACAATAATAAAGCACAAAGCTACTTATCCCTAATCTTATACAAAAAAATTAAAAATGATAAGCGATTCTAATAACGGGTAATGTTAAACAATTACTGTAACCTCTAGACACTGGTAACAGCGGGAGCATCCACAAATTATGGGTATAAAAATCGCTTTATCAATCTTACCGCGCGGTCGACCGTCACGCGACATGCATCACACATACGAAAAAGTTTGAGACGATGCAGATGTAATAAAAGTTTCACTTAAAAATACCAACCGAATTGATAAATTCTTATTTTTTGAAGTCGGTTAAAAAGTGGGTATAAATTTCCAAAAATTTAGTTTCAATAGTGTTTTGTCATTATATGGACTAGCCCGTTGGCGCAGTTTGTAGTGACTCTGCTTTCTGTTCCGAGGGTTGTGGGTTCGATTCCCACCCCGAGTCTGGGTGTAATATATATTTATTTCTATATGTAGTATTTATATGTATGTTTATCGAAAAAAAAATATATGTAACTATACCAGTCGGCTGTTACCTATAACTCACAAGCATTAAGTTGCTTACTTTAGGAACAGACGACCGTGTGTATGTGTTGTATATATTTATTTATTTATTTATATTATAGCAGTAAAATTCTTGTATAATTATTATTTAAAACATAAAATATTAAATTATGAAGCGATATGTACGTTAGTGTAATTTATTTGTAGGAAGTCACTCTCTATCCGCCTGTCTTTTAAACATTATATAAAATCAAACTCCACATATATAATCGTTTAAACTACAGAACGTCTCAATAACACTCATGCATACATAAAAACCATTAACCTTTCAAGCGGCCCAGTAATATTCATAATTATTAGGCTTATTAAATCATATATAAGTTAATTTATTTTGAATGTTAATATTTGAGGCGGTAAACTTTAGAAAATGACCTAATTTATTTAACATTTAAATGTAATATAATATGGAGCGATTAGTAGGTATATAACCTCTTGCTTAATAGTGTGAACATTAATAAGGATAAACCACAAAATGTGTTGACAATTATCATTTAAATAACCACGTAATTATTGTGAACGCAATCGAAATTTCATCGTTATGTTGGTACCGTAAACTATACCACCCTACCAGTATTTCTTACTAGTTGCTGCTGCTGCCCTCGAGTTTTTTTCTCGTATGATGTCGACCATTAATGATGATTTCTTCTAATTTTAATTTACTCATTATTTTTAAGTCAGTCAATTATTTATTTTTTGTCATTATTTTTGTATCTTGAACAACAAAAAAATATTTCTAAAAAAAGCAACTTACAACTGGCAACCGGTTCCGGTCGTGAATTAATAATACGAAGGTTTATATCCACGTGGCGATACACTCACTGGCATAACGAATGAACTCAATGTTAGATAAAAATTAGACATTAAAAAATATAACGATCTCCCGTACAAATTTTCACGCCAATGTAATTTAAATAAGGCTTTCTTAAGTAAGTAATTCTGAATATAGAGGCTTTTAATTTACAATAGTAAACCCTGGTTTTGAAATGTCCAACAAACGTACAAATTCACTTGAAAATAGTACCACTTTAATAGAAATTTTTAATAATTGAATATTAAAAACTTCTATCAAAGTCTACTATTTTATACGCGACTTCAAAATTTTACTTTTGTAACCTCAACAGCTTTAATAGCTTCATTAATGAATCCCAGTCGAACATAATATGTTACTTACAAAAAATATGGACTAAAATTATTTATTAAAAAAAGAAGCGATTTATTGAGGTTTAACACGTTAACAGTCCCCACACAAGAGTTCTGAAATACGCCATTTGTCCATATGCGATTTCATATTTTTTGGCCATTATTCGATATCAATTTACTGAATAATGCATAAAAATAACAAAATATATGTTAGGGCCCCGGATATGCCCGTGTACACCGGGCGGTACACGGACTTGTGAATCAAAATTTCCGTGTACCACGGACTCATGAGTGTGCCAGTAAACATAAGTTTAGTTTATTGGCACTGAGTTAGGCACCATAATGCATAGTGTCAGAAAATTTTCGCCCTACTGTCAATCATATTTTTTTTTCCCGCCTCAAACATATATTTGACATCGACGAAATAATCTCCACGATATTTACCTATTTATTCACGTAAAAGTATTTTACGATTATATATAACGAGATGCATCATGGAAGGAGAGAAACACTGAGCATTCTAGCAATACACTAAGCCACTGTAAAAAAAACTGTTACAACCCGAAGTTTTACAAAGTGAAATAAGCACTTCCAGCATGGGACAAATTCCGCAATCATACGCGGGTTCATCAAGGTCATTTGGATTAGCAGGACCATCTGGATTACCGGGACCATCATCAGGAATACTGTCTTCTTCAAGTTTATGTACGTCGCTGAGAAACGCACATTTTTTGGAGTCTTTGGGCAAAAAAGGATCTCGTTTCATCCAAAGACGATGCGTGGTGTGTTATCAAAACCTTCTTGATGACGGTCGACTTACTCCATACGCACGCGCCAAAGCCAAAAGGGTATCAACACGATGTACAATTTGTAATAAAACTTACTTTATTGATTGTTTTCCTAAAGTTGAAGTTCACCGATAAATCTCTCTTTATTTTCTACTAAGTTGTTTTATTTCGTGTTGATATAGCAACACTTTCCAAAAAATATGACATGTTTTTGATTTTTTTTATGTATTAGATCCTTGGCCACAAGTTCAATAAGAAAACACTAACTAATTTGACAAGTCCGTGGTTCTAGAGATCATAGAGTTAAACAGGGCTCGTGTACCTCATAGGGTACACGGACTCGGCAGAACCGCGTCGCGTGTACCACATACGGTACACCGGACTGTTAACGTGTTAATTGTTAAAATTAATAACACATTCTTATATCACGCGTCTTCTACCTACAAGTATTAGGTACACGTTAACTACTTACTTAGTCTTTCGTTTCATTGCCATCTGTACACGGATGTACATTGTACATATTACTCATAGAATTCGGAAATGAAGAATACTCATACCCATTTACCATTTTATACCACGTTAAATGTTTTTATTATGTATAATGTTTTATTTTAATAATCACTGGCACGAAAAAAGATCATATTTTCTAGGTTTTTAAGTAGTTGTAAATCTAAATATACTCGTATTTACTAATATACTTTCTCTATTTTAACATAAATAAACTAATTGTTAAATAAATAATAAAATAAATATAATATTACACCTTATATTTTTTAATACTACTCTAACTAATGTTATTCTAGATAATATATTATTTTAGATAACATATCTAAAAGAACTTTTAACCAGATTTTAATGTAGCTACCTACATTGTTACCCGATGACAATATCTTTAATTTATACTTCAACCTTTTATTGTTTTTCAATGAATTAGCTTTATAATTAAACTAACAATATAACAATTGAAAATGAACACATGGCTTAAAACAAAAAACAAAAAATCTAAATCATCAAATCATCATTAATCAAAGCAAGCATCTTTTCCGGGTACAAAATGTACTTGGAAGATACAATTCGTAGTTTATGTATATCGCTACAGCCGTGAATCAAGGTCAATTTATTATAATAACAAAAAACGACAAAAATAATATTACATTTACGTAAAATACAACAGTTTAAACATACATATATAAATAATAGTTATATTATTTAGAATAACCATCTTCAATCCGAATAATTTTGCTTAATAATTCAGTTATCATACCTAGTCTAAACACAAAAGTCACGAAGTATAAATATTGTTTTAATAATGAAGTGAATGAATTTGTTCGTTTATTTGGACACGCTAACTTCGAAATCCTATTTAAAAATACATTTTGCGTTCGATGTCCGTACCTTTTCCATTTGAAAATGAAGAAGAAAGAAGAGAAGAATTCTTGGATAGGAACAGTAGCAATATTGTCAACAAATCTGTAGAGAATTGGAAGTTATCGCAGACGAGACCGCATGAAACGTCTATTATGCTAAAAACATTTTCAACCAATGTATTTAAGATAAAAAAATATGTGAATTATGAAAACATTCACATACGAAATTTAATTTTTTTTAATTTAATAATATTTTTATGCAAATAGAACAGTTTTAAATTGTTATTACCCATACATTTTTTTTATTTTTATTATTATTTAAACTCATGTTACATCAATAATTACAATAAATGCACTCCAAAAATCACAGGGATTTGTCCGGAGTGTTGATGAACATACCTATGTATATAGTTAGTTATTTAGTTAGTTCAGCCTATTGCAGTCCACTGCTGGACATAGGCCTCCCCAAGTTCGCGCCAGACATCCCGGTTTTCCGCAATCCTCATCCAGCCTACACCGGCAATCTTACGAAGATCGTCGGTCCAACGGGCCGGAGGATGTCCCACACTGCGTTTGCCATGATGCAGTCTCCACTCCAGGACACGTCTGCTCCAACGGCCATCGGTCCTGCGACACAGATGACCAGCCCACTGCCACTTCAACTTGCTAATTCTGTGGGCTATGTCGGTTACTTTCGTTCTCTCGCGGATAGTCTCGTTTCTAACTCTATCTTTGAGAGAAACCCCAAGCATAGCCCGTTCCATTGCGCGTTGAGCGACTTTGAACTTGTGGACCAGTCCCTTCGTCAGTGTCCACGTCTCGGCTCCGTATGTCAACACAGGCAGGACGCATTGCTCGAAAACTTTTGTCTTTAAGGATTGCGGACTCTTTGAAGTGAAGACTCGACGAAGTGAAGAACGACCTATGTATATTTTGGACCATAATATCGTGTTTTAGTTTTTTAAGCGACTGGTTAAATAAGAGTAAAGAATAAGTAAGCACTTTTAAATATTTTTGCTAATTAGTAATGAAGTAAATAATTGCTTTGATACCATGCAATGCTAAAAGCAATTTTTAACATTTAAATCTATTATAAACACATTGAAGACAAATTTTGTACTTTTAAAATAACCAAAAAATAAACGAAACACAGACATAACAGTACAGAATACAAGTCCTACATATTGTAACCCTGATTTCGATTCCGTATTAAATTTTAAAATTTCAACGTGACTGAATTATTAAATATCTCGACATACTTATAATTTCAACTCGTAAAATCGAACTTAACATGCTAAATTCGGATGTCTCGAAATAAAAATCAATTCATTATTTCATTTACACAACCTACTGCAATGGAGGTCATAAGTTACGTGAACTGTACACGATTGTTTGTTATTACCCAAAGTCAAAACACGACCGAATGGCACGTGCAAAACCTAATTACAGACTGCGCTTCATCGCTTACTATCTCGCTTATTTATCCATTTTAATAACCTTAGAATTAACACAACCATACCCTTCCTTCTAATCGTTGCTATAATGATGATTTACGCTCGCTTTATAATCGCGATTAGTAGATTTAATGTTATCTCTTCGAGCGGGTCAAAAGTCGTACAAGTGTTGAGAAATTTGATAGGCCCAGTTACTCGTTTTGTAATAATTTACAGTCGCTAGGAAACTATTTGTACTGAATTGCGTTACAGACCGCAACTCATCCCAAACCTATCACGACAATCTTGAGAACCGAGGCTGCTTGCAAAACTATTAAACATATGAGATTATAGTAAGGTCTCAAAGCATGTCGTACGATCCGGTATATTAACGATGATCATAAATATTTAAAGAAAGTTGATTTTTTGTTGTGGAAACATTATCGTAACCGAAATAAAACATTTTTATTCAGCTTTTGTATTCAGTGAGACATTACTTTTGTATCGGATTCAGTTCGCGTCTGTCCGTCAATTGGATTTACGTAATGCATTGACGTTAGCTGTTTTTGACCTCAGACTTAACAACTCTTTGTCTTAAAAAATATAATATATGCATTTAGTTTAGATAAGTATAACAAAAGAATATTATAAACTTTATTGTACGAGACAAAAACTTAAAATGTTTAAAACTTATCAGACACGTCTCACAACATATCATTTTTATAGCTAACGATTATAAAATCGATGTCAATAGTATAGTATAGATGCTTATTGATTATTTAGAATAAAATTACGTTAGAATATTTTCATCACGTAATTTTACAACTTATAAAAATAAGTGGTCAATTTAAGTAGTTACTTATATCACTATAAATGCTATATTTCCTTAATGTAATATATTTATAAATCTGAATCGTATGCTATTTGAGCAATTTTGCGTGTCTTCTTCAAATTAGCATATAATGGGTACTCGCGCACTGTACAGTGCAAGAATTAGAACAAGTAGTCGATTAAATAATGTAGTTGTTATCCACTTCTAACCATCGGCACACTTCGTATATAACGTATCTTGTACATTTCGAGGATGATTAACCGCGGGAAACTAGTTAACCCCTGTTCGGATTTATCCGTAACCGTTCTTTAAAAAAATTCTTGTACATAGTATTAACATTGTAAATTTGGTATATTTAAGTTAATTTTTAAAGTTTTTATAATATTACTAGCAGACCCGTGCCCACTTCGTTGGGCGTAAAATCGTAATAATATCGTGTATTTATTATTTGAAATTACAGAACCAAATAACATACTAAATTTTATAGCACTTAAATAAATAATATGTTACTCTAACGCCATCTATCAAAAATCCCGAAAACGATGTCGATAGGCTAATAAATAGTCTTCTAATAACGATAGATAACGGCGAGAGATGGCGTTATTATATATACCATTTTGGAGTTATATTTTTATCTTTTTCTTATTTACAGAATGTTTTGTTCAATTACAATAAAATATAGCCTATGTCACTCCTGAATAGTGTAGCTTTCTGTTAGTGAAAGAATTTTCATGATCGGATCAGTATTTGCCAAGATTACCCCGTATATACAAACAAAGTTATAAACTTTTCCTCTTTATAATATTAGTATAGATTACAATATAAAATTTAAGTTTTCCACCCTCAAAAATCGGGAGTTGGGGATAATAATTTGGAGAACGAGGCTTACCCGCTGTCTTTATTTTCGACGCGGACCTTCACGTCATATAGTACCTGAAACTTACCACTAATAACTACACTATTACTCTATGTGTCTGAGGTCAGAAGTACGCCATATTTGTTAACTATTTAGAACACTTCTAAAAAATAGACTATTAAAGTAGATACTACACACAACGATTTCTATTGTAATTCATTATTTTACCAAAAAACACCAAATATTTGTAGCTGCTAATGTAGAATGAGTTCTGTCTTACATACGTCATACATGACTATTTTTTTAACAATATTACGTTTAAAATGTTGTTTATTATCATATCAAAATTTCGATCCAGCGGGATTCGAACCCGCACCCCCGACATACCGTGTCGGTGCTCTAGCCAACTAAGCTATGGAACAATGTCCAGCCCCAAAATTTCGATTCGGCTGGAGATCGTTCCATAGCTAATTTCCTCATGTGTGGGAAACACAAAAATAAAAATAATACGAAATATTACGTTACTTCCGTTATATAGGTATTATTCTTACGGTTTTAGTCTCACATTTTTTCATTTCGGTCGCTCCTGGCTGGCCTCCAAGCCTGCCGTAAGGAACTTCGTTCCAATACAGTAGAATTGAGAACAGCCTTCATTTTTTTAAGTCAGTTAAAACATAACATCAATATTTTATTTAAAAATTATAACAGTTACTGTTATAAAAAGGTAAAAAACATTTTCGTGCATAATTAAAAAAGTCTAATCTTTTAATTTAGACCTCCAGGATTGGATTCACAACTGCTATTAATTTCTTTTTCTTATTTCACTTATGGTTTTACAGCCATGGTCATAATGACTGATGATTTAACTGAGGTAGGGCACAGCAGGAAATTTCCTGCTCAAAATATGGAGCAGCCCGACTGGGGTAGTACCTCGACCTTACAGAAGACCACAGCTAAATAATACTGTGTTCAAGCAGTATTGTTTTCCTGTTGGTGAGTAAGGTGACCAGAGCTCCTGGGGGGGGATTGGGGATAGGGTCGGCAACGCGCTTGCGACGCTTCTGGTGTTGCAGGCGTCTATAGGCTACGGTAGTCACTTACCATGGTGAGCCGTACGCTTGTTTGTCGACTTAGTAACATAAAAAAAAAAAAAAATGATTCCGCAACAAGCTTACCGTAACTTCAACTAGATAAAAACAATTAGGTACAAAATTAAAATTACTTCATGTGTCATTGAAATATAAAGTCATATAAAAGAACCTGTAAACACCTACAAGTATATTCCTATTGTCTAATTGCCTCATTAAGCTTTATTAAGTCAAGCAACAAACAGATGAACGTTGCAACATTGCGTGTATTCTTACATCCTGAATGCATTTACAACACGATTCAGTGATCACTATCTATTCAAGTTTTACATGTAACATAGTCAAGAAATAATTCAACTACTTTAAGACATTTGAACCGTTGTTTTAAGATAACTAAGTTCTTACAAAAAAAAAAACATTATATCGTATTAACAAACATCAAATTTAGCTTAAGTTATATTTTTATTCCTCGGACAAAACACGTACTCTCCATCTATACTAATATTATAAAGAGGTAAAGTTTATAACTTTGTTTGTATATACGGGGTAATCTTCGCAAATACTGATCCGATCATGAAAATTCTTTCGCTAACAGAAAGCTACACTATTCAGGAGTGACAAGATAAAAGGATAAAGATAAAAATATATAAAGATTTTAAATCAGCAGGATTTGAACCTGCGCCCTCTGACGTGCCGTGTCAACAATTCAATCTAATCAAGCATTATTATTTGCCTTAGAAATTAATTGGTGATTTTAAAACATTTATATTTATCTAATTTGCTGAAAATAGTGAGAGTGTATTGGAACATATCAAATTTCACCGTACCCTTCTTATGTGAAATGGATTATAACGCCCAACGAAGTGGGCACGGGTCGGCTAGTTATTTATAAAACGTTACTTCAATCAAAATCGCGGATGAATGCAAAATGCGTAGTTATTTATTTTGAAGTCCACAAGTTATGCATTTTATTTGATTACAAAAACTAGCATTTACATAATCATAACAAATGTATTTACTTGGTCTATTTTTGTCGTAGGTACATCTGCATTAATATTTGTCAAGAAATTGCAATATCTTAAAGCCTTGAGAAGATATAATTTATGATGATTTTAATATTATATTATTCAAATATATTGGCTTGTTTCTTACTCAACTGACTGCTAATGGTGTAGATGATTTTACTCACCTGTTACCCATAGTTTATAGCCCTTACTACGAGTACATAATTTTTATTCGATTAAAGATTCAGTAATTTAAGTGAAAAGTCACTGGTACCTAATAATTATCATAGAGTCGATTCGTGGAATTTCCCTTGCATGGAATACTTTACTAATAAATTTTCAAATTTAAGCTAAATCTACAGATTTTATGATACATTTTATTAAAATATTTGTCTCGTCGACCTACAAGACATATACTGACTATGACTATAATATACTACTACAAAATATATGCAAAAATTGTGTGAAAAGTTGCAAAATTATGGAAAATGCTATATATTTCTGTCGTAGTGAATTCATTTCATGAATATCTAATTATATAGTTACATGAACAAACTTTTGTGCCTTAGTTGACAGCTGATTAGTCAAAATGACACTACGATGTATAATCGTCACATAAATATTTTTTTCAGTTATCAATCCCTGGACTATTAACAAGAAATGCCTACATTTACAATTATACATCCTGTCATTTTCTTTAACCCAGCGTCGGTCGGTAGAAAACTATAGCACTAACAGTCGGTTTGGGTCTAGGAGACCCGAATAGAAAATCATAGTAATTTTAATATTAAATAGGATTTTTGTGAAAAATTGTTATAAATAGATATAATGATTGTATTAGAAATAATTTAAAATTAAAAACCCACACACATTGAGTTTTTATTATTTTTTTAAATGACAAAATCAATAAAGTATAACATAATAGACACTCTCTGGCCCATAGAAACAAAATATACATTTTCCATAACTTTTTACCTAATATGATACTTATAAATGAGATCTACAGTTTTGGTAAAAAATGTATTGTACGGGTTTTATAACATAACTAGCTTTTGCGCGCGACTTCGTCGGCGTGGACTCCGCTCCTATTGGTCTTAGCGTGATGATACATAGCCTATAGCCTTCCTCGATAAATGGGCTATCTAACACTGAAAGAATTTTTAAAATCAGCCCAGTAGTTCCAGAGATTACCGCGTTCAAACAAACAAACAAACAACCAAACAAACAAACTCTTCAGCTTTATATATTAAAGTATAGATATATATCGTATTTTTTGCAGCCCATTATAGCAGAGGAGACGTGGCTATGCCCACTTTTCGATAGGCAAGTTATCATAGGCATATTATTTATAAATTATATTTGATAAAAAATAGGTCTCATCGAGTTATCAGATCGGTGAAGGTCGCACTTCCACGTCTCTTAGACCATTATTTATTATAAAGGGCCCCGTAGACGATCAAATATTTGATCAAACTTCATATTAAATTTCTGTTTGACAAACGTGTTTGTCAAATTATTTGATCGTGTGCGGGGCTGCGGGTTTTTTTGATATGTTTGTTATATGAAACATGAAGTTTGATCAAACATGTTTGACAAACAAGTTTGATCGTTTACGGGGCCCATTAGTTTTTCTGTCGTTTCTGACATAGATTAATCAAAGGGTTATCATCGCTATCATTAGATGCATTTCGGTCGGTGTCAATTTCTTGACTGTGAACATTCAGGCGATCTTCGCCGTCTTTGCTTTTTACGAACTCGCCGGGTTAGCGACATAACTATAATCCAGATACCGGACGCATCCTACGTAAACGGTTAACGCTGCAACAGTACGCGAAGCAACGCTATACGAATATATGTATCTATACGTACATTATTTACATACAAATACATACAAAACTATAACAGGTCCAAAATATTCATTGAAGCACTTTTAAAATTTTCTAGAGAGCTCACTAAAATTGATACAATATCTAAAACTGTATTTTCGAAGTGAAACTTCTTTAGGCGCATGAGGGGTTAAATTTGACTAACTTCTGACATATATACTTTGTACCCACGCAATTTTTTGTTTTCGTTTTTGTTTGTTGTATCTTGGGCGCTGATTATTACTACTGAGTAGATTCAAATGAAACATGGCATGATTTGAATCCACTCTACGAACTACGACTTGAAATATTATAACTGTACGATTACCTCAAGAGGGGAGATAGAAATCAAACTACGTAACCTCAAACAAAGTCGTGGTCAACTCGGCAGTCGTCGTATATATTAACGCAAACTTGAAACTTAAAAACTTAGTTTTCATTTTACATTCCAAATAAAATATTTACACATGTAATTTCTTTTATCAAGGAGACTAATATTAGTCTAATTATTATCCATATGATAAAATCGACATTCTAAATTATTGAATAATAATAATCATAGGTTTAACAAAATAAAAAGTTACATATTACTTTTATTATGGTTATATTTATTTAAGAAGTAGAATTTTCAATACTTGTAATCATAATTAAAGTTACATCGTACCATTAAAATTATTTGTTAACGAGCATAAACGAATAATTTAGCCGTGTTTATAGCTTAATGTGTAAAATTCAAAATTATGACGAAATGCGTGTATAATTAATAACATCAAATTAGAATTTTAATTTAACATTAAATAGTATAGTGTGAATAAAATCTTGATTCTTGATATTTAGCTAGTAGTGTTACGAACTGACTAGTACTTTCGAAATAATTTATGTATAATCAGCATAAATGACCTTCACATCTAATGTTATCAAAGTTTTAATATAAAAACAGATAATACATATATAAAAATATAGATAAGTTTTGTGACCTTTAAAAAAATTCTAACATCAGATTATCACCCCAATTGGTTGGACGTCTTAAATTTGATATTTAATAGAAGGTTAATATTTATGTTGTGTGACATCTTTCACTACGGTTTAATAGAATTACGTCTAAGATGTTTCGTAACATGACTGTTTTACACCGCATGGGAAGACCTCTCAAAGTTCGTGTCGAAATGAAATTAGGTAGAAGGCAGTTTCAGAAATAGATGAAGCAACCGAAATATATAAGCATTTATATTCAGTTGTTGAGTGCTTGCTCGCATTTTAAATTGTTTATTGCAGTGATTTTAGAATTAAGTAACCAGCAAATGATATTATTTAAGATATCGATAAAGCTAGTATCTAACACATTAAATTGAAATCGTCTCAATATAATTATTATTTGTCTAAAACCATGGTATATTAGATAGCGTCGCAATGTCAACAAAGCTCATACAATGGGGTCATGGACTATATTTGCATTTCTATACTGTCAACTTCTCTTGACAAAAGCAGTATTATATTCAGTTTATGATAAATATTGTTAATCGTAAATTATTTTGTATTATGGTGTAATTGTAAACGGTTTAATTGTAATAAAATGTTAAGTTTGAAAACAAAAGCTCTTTTCCACATCGTTATGATATGTATCTAAAAAAGGCTGGAAAGTAATCGGGAATAAATTTGATAAAAACTAGACCTTTCTCGCAATTCTAGCGACTGCCACACTATTTCTGTATTTACAGCTATTATTCTCGTTGAAATTACAGCTAATATGCAATATCTTTGTGACTCCTTAAAATGGCTTCCAAAAAATGTTGACACAATCTTCAACAACTTTATATATATAAAATCGTTGAGTCATTGATTCATCACGAAATCTCAAAAACCACTTGACACTTAAAGATGAAAATTTCCAGTGCGGTAGTTTAAAGTTAGTAGCCGTCCGCTAAGAACGAATTTTTCGATAGGGCTGGATTAAAGGGGTCTCTCAAAAGTTTGTATGAAGTCCTTCACTTTTTGAGGTCTCAGGGCTTTCACATGTAAAAATTTAAAATTTAACAGAGCGATAATTAATGGTTAGTAGTCGTCCACCAAGACAAGATTTTACGATAGGACCCTACACAAGAAGTCTAATGGCTCTCACAAGTTTGTATGAAAGTACTTCATTTTTTGTGCTACAAGCTTGAAATTTGACAGGGCGATAGTTCATAATTGTTTAGTAGACTTCTGTTGAGAATGGATTTTTAGATAGGACCGAAATAAAGATATACATATTAGAACTGTCGAAAGATTTTATAAAATTCCTTATTATTATTTTTTTTTGCTACAAACATGAAATTTGACTCAGATGTAGTTTAAACTTAGTAAAAGTACCTACCTACGCTAAGAACGGATTTTCCAATAAGGGCCGGATTTAAGTAGTCTTGGGCTCCCACAAGTTTATATGAAAGTCCATAATTTTTTTTTAAAACAAGTTTGAAATTTGTTTATTTTTAGGCATTTGGCTGCAAATAACGGAAATTCTGTTTGTTAAAATATAGTTCGTAATACTTCGCACGAGTGTTCCATGAAGCGTGATTGAGAACAAAATTTGCGAGATGTTTGGTAGTTCTAGTGCACGAAAGATATGGTACATATCTTATATGGTATATATCATATGGAGGTCATGAATGATTATACATTACTTTAGCCCCTCTATTTAAATATAAAATATTTCTATGTCCGCGGGCAACTGCTAGTTAACAATATAAGTGTAGAGACACATTATTCCAAAAAAGGTATTTAAAATACGGTGGTAATATTATAACAAGCTTTCAGACAAGATATTATCTACCACGAGATAAAGTCATTAGATACTAAACTGTTAAAATGTTTCTGAATTCATGCTAACAATTTGCGCGTTAGATTATATTCTACTAGGATAAATAGAGTGGACACATTTATTATTAGCTTAAGATTTACAAGACCATTACATAAGTGTATCATTCGTATCTTTAGTTCACTTCCTAATTCAAGTCAAACATCAAAACACTGTTAGCGGGTAACATAATCTGCTTTCCTTACCAGATAACAGTGAAAGCTTTCCAATAAACACTATAAAAGGCGAAATACGGACAGATATAAAACGTGAGATATTCTCAAAACAATGAGCTCCTTATAGATTACCGTATCTGGACAATGCGTAGCGTGAGAATGTACTTATATCCTTTGGCTTAAACATTATATTTTAAGGTTCAACCGTCGTCTTACTCTTACTTTACGGCTAATCTCACTAGTTAATAGACAGATTTGAATAGGACTGAATCATTTATTCCTTTTCCATTTAAATAGGACTACGTAACACGCAGTGAGATAAGTCGACTGGGAATTGAATTAGAATTACCATGACTAGACTTATAAGAAACAGTAACTTCTTGCAGTGCATTTAGTAGAGGATACTCACACTTATTGGGTGGCATCCATAAATTACGTCACACCTTTAAGGTGAAGAGGATGGGGGTACACGAAGTGTGACATTGTATGAAAAGGGATAGATAGGGATCCAAAAGTACGTGACATCACATCTTAAAATATAACACATGTAATCGTTAGTATTGTTTTTATATATGTTGGATTGGTGTTGATTTTATTGAAAAATAATATAAATGTTTGAGTGAATGAAAAATAAAAACTTATAGTTTTAATTTAATAAATGATAATTTATAGATGTAAAATTTGCTTGTAGGTGGTTCCTTTTTATTAAAAAAATTACTGCGTTTTTGCCACATAAACACTAAAACAAAAAATATGTATCCTTGTTGATCAATAATTATAAAAACGTCATAATATATTAAATAATTGATGCAAAGTTTTCATTCAAGTTTCATTCAAACCTATTTCATTATTGCATTACTATTTTAAGAACATACTTCTACACTCTCGTAATGTGAAAATAGAAGGTGATATTATAGTCTGTTAATGTAAAATTAAACGTGATGAATGGAAAATATTCTAGTATAATATTACTCAGCGAAGGTTATATTGTAATTTAACACCTTTTCAGGTGTTGCTTTACAAATTCGACACTTAACCTGCATCTGGTATTGACAGGAGAGTGATCAAAAAGGCCGCGGAAAATTACTAACTGTAACGGTATGAGATCGTTTTTCTTTAAAATTCAATGTTTTTATCTGTAACGGTATGTTACTGGATGGCAAACATGTTTTAAAATTTAATAAACTAGCTGAGCCCGCAAAGGTTGTTTTTCCATTTATGTTATTAACCCCCGCAACCCCCTCTTGTGGGTGGAATTTTGTAAAATCCGTTCTTAACTGACCTCTACTTGGCGAAGGGGATATTCCTACCAAATTTCAAGTCTCTAGGCCTTATGGTTCCAGAGATATCGTGATGAGTCAATGGGTGGAAATCTCTTTTATATATATGTATATATATATATATAGATATATAGAAGATAATGTCACTAGAGGTATATAACTACATACTCTATTACTATTCTCTATAAAAACATTTACTCAGAAAATACTCCTTTTCCAGGGGCTTCAATTGCATTAAAAAAAATAAAAGGAAGACAGAGTCTAATGGGCCCCGTAAACGATCAAACATGTTTGTCAAACATGTTTGATCAAACTTCATGTTTCATATATAAACCGTATCAAAAAAGCCCGCAGCCCCGCACACGATCAAATAATTTGACAAACACGTTTGTCAAACAGAAATTTAATATGAGTTTGATCAAATATTTGATCGTCTACGGGGCTCTTTAAAGCCTTTGTTGCCTTGATTGTAGATATTACAAATGTTTTATATTTTATCTCTATTTTTACATATGTAATCAAATTGCGATTCCGACTCATGTAATAAAAAAAAAACAGTGTTAACATTTCATACTCATACTTCAACGAAAGATGGCGTTTTTATGTAACGTCTTATTTGCATAAAAGTATTATCGCGTTAGTAAAAAAAACTTAAGACATTGACATTTACGCTAGTTTTTAACCGACTTTAATAAAAAGAAGAGATTTTGTTAATTCGTTATTAATTAAAACAAAAATCTTACTTGTACCACTTCGCCTTCGAAGTTAACATGTTTTTTTTTAAATAATACCATGGAAATATGAATACGTTATAATGAGTATTTTATAGTTATTTTGTTGTAAGAGACGACTCAGGGATAACAAAGTTCCACTACCACCTTGGAACTTATAAAGCCGACCGATGCCGATGGCGGGATAACCATCCAAATGCTGGCTTTAAACACACACACTTTTTTGTTGTGAAAACTTTGTAGATCCAGAAAAAGTTATTAATACTTATGCACACAAATATATTTTTTTATGATTCTCTGTTGGTTGTGGTTTTGTTTGACAAACTAACCCACGGTCCGTCTGCCATCAGACGGAAACGATTACCGTACTCATAGACGCTTGTAATAATTATATAAAAATAACACTACTTGGCGAATACTATTATTTAGCTGCGATCTTCTCTAAGAGCGAGGTTTTTTGATAAAGCTTAATAAATAATAATAAATAAAATAAATATCTAAACAATACACACACGGTCGTCTGTTCCAAAAGTAAGCAACTTAATGCTAGCTACATTTTTTTTTCGATAATATATACTTATAAGTAATACATATATAAATATATAAATTAATATGTATATTACACCCAGACTCGGGGTGGGATTCGAACCCACAACCCCCGGAACAGAAAGCACTACAAACTGCGCCAACGGGCTAGTTAATACATACAAATAATATACTTTAGTCCATTATATATATTAAAATACTACTTGAATGAAGTCTTTATACTAAAAAAAACAATGTCCAGTTCTTTTAATCGATACTAATATTATCTTACTAGTTCAACCTCACTACTAAAATTATTTCGAATACGCATGTATTACATATTCAAAATTACTCAAATTACATTGAGTTTTTTACTTAAGTGTTACGCAAATATTTTGTGTTGAAATATATATTCTTCATTATCTCATTACTTTTGTGTTCACTTAACTTAAATACTAAATACACAAAACGAGTTTAAAACCAACACTGCTAATACACTTTATATATTACTATTACTATTGACTAGCCCGTTGGCGAAGTTTGTAGTAATCCTGCTTTCTGCACCGGGGGTTGTGGGTTCGATTCCCACCCCGAGTCTGGGTGTAATATATATTTATTTATATATTTATATATGTATTATTTATAAGTATGTTTAGTCGGCTGTTACCTATAATACAAGCATTAAGTTGCTTACTTTAGGAACAGACGACCGTGTGTGTATTGTGTATATATTTATAAAAAAAAATTATTATATATATTATTATTAATAATTATAAGATCGAAGAGGTTCGTTTGTTTGTTTAAACACAATCTTTGGGCAGAATGATAAATTTTCTAAGGTTTCCCATTTGATAAGTCGTGCAATTGCAATAAGTATTGATATATAACGCAAGTGCATAAAGTAAAACTGTAATTACTCACAATTTCTAATAGACTATTATTTCTACCACCTATCAACAATGTTACGGATGTACATACACTTTATTAAAGGTTACATCTCATTATGAATCACTGGCCATGTCTTCTATATCCTTGTGGTACCATTACAATCGGTCAACAGCATGTACTGTTTCTAGACAAGTCAGCTGATTAATTAAGAATAGGATTTAACTGACGACCAAAATCATTTGATCGTGTCTTGATTAACATTTAACTTTATTGAATATCTACTGTATTTTCCACAAGGAAAACTAGAAATTAATAATAAAGGCCTATGTACTACCATAATAATCCCACTATGAAATTATTTATAACTTTGTGGTAGAATAATTTCATCTAAACAATTAACAAAGTAATTTAGTGTCATTATTTTATTCATTTGATGGTTTAAAGTAATTTAAACTTTAAATTAGTTTAGTAACCTAAATAATTTAGTTATTTCTAGTTGTTTATACTTATTTAATATAACTCGTCAAAGAAACCAGCGAACAAAATTTTGTATTTTCGTAAACAAAACGAAATCGTTACTAAGATCTTTATGTGAGCAAAAACTTAATACAAGAAACTACTAGTTAGTTTATGGACCTTGAAATATTAAAATAATCATACGCTAATGATTGTTACGCATCAGCTTCTCAGTATTTTTTTATGTACCAAAGAAACCGGCGCTCGTCGCGTTTACACTTAATAACAAACAACGAGGTAAGTAGACCAGTTGTATATGAGTTGCAATTCACTTTTCTCACATATTCTAACAAATAATAGCCGGAACGTTTTTATGACGATTCTTATACGATTTTTACCAAGAACAAACGAATAATAATGATATTTATATTTTGTATGTTAATATCTATAGCTATAATACAAAATTTATTTAATATAATATTTGTGTCTTTATTCTTTTTAATTGTATACCACAATTACTGTTTTATTTCCGCCAACTTTAGTGACTTACGTTGCCTAATTGACTTTTATGCAGACTAGTGCTTTTAAATAAATAAAATTATAAATAAAAAATGTTTTTCTTAAATAAGAAAACTTTAGTAGATGTTTTTTTTATATACACTACACTTAAATACGACACATTTTTATCGACTCGTAGCTTGTTAATAATACCTACTTTATGTTTTACGTTTAACATTATAGTTTTATCATATTTCACGAAACAGTAAAACTGTTTGTCTGAAAGGAATTCATATGTACAACCTGTAAGTTAGTTTTTAGTAAGGTCTGTACAAATTTTAAAAGAAAGTCCTTCATGGTGTCAATCTCTCAGCCTAATCGCGATAACCTTAAAATTTACTGACCGGATTTTCATGCGGTTTTCACCAATAGATAGAGTAATTCATGAGTAAGGTTTAATTTCAAAACATGATGATAAAATTGTTTAAAAGATCGGAATAAATCAAGCCACCTGTAAGCATACAGTGTCCTAAGATTGTCAAAATAACCATTTTTAGATTGTATTATAAAAAAATATATATTAAAATATTGGATTATTAGAGAAGTATGACCATAAGAAATGTATTGACAAGAATTAAGTTATTAAAAAAAAAATTGTATTAAATCAAAACGCACAAAATCGCGTCACATAATTCATATGGATTATAAAACTATTCTACTGTAATGTTGCTTTATTTCAGCATGATATTAATAATTTTGAAAATTTAGCAAAGTTTTCACGTAAAGCTTAATTGCAAGGGCCGAGATCTATCTATACTAATATAATAAAGCTGAAGAGTTTGTTTGTTTGATTGTTTGTTTGTTTGTTTGTTTGAACGCGCTAATCTCAGGATCTACTGGTCCGATTTGAAAAATTCTTTCAGTGTTAGATAGCTCATTTATCGAGGAAGGCTATAGGCTATATATCATCACGCTAAGACCAATAGGAGCGGAGTCCACGCCGACGAAGTCGCGCGCAGAAGCTAGTTAGCTATATTTTATAGTTCTGGGTGACAAATTCGAATAGACCATCTTCAATCATGATAAAGGATATCATACTCGTCAGTGAAGATAGAATCTGCGACAGCTAGTTGCAACAACCAGTTTTTGTATGACCCAAAGCAACCCACCGTTCGTTGAAAAATCCAAGTGAAATATTCTCTAATAAGACATATCCCTAAAAACGCTCCTTATTATTTGTTAATATTTTAATAAATTTACGGAACTTTGACTAAATTTACGGAAAACAACTTTTTCGGATTTTATCGCGGTTTATTAAGTTTTATAAAAGCCCGACTTTTCGGATACTTTACAGCAACTATGGTCACGGGATGACACTGTAACTATCTTAACTGTAAATTTAATATTTACGTAGTACGTTTGAATGTATACTTATTATTAATTCAATAATTAATTAAGGTAACCTTAGATTTCCTCGTTAACCGTAATATAAAATAAAATAATGCATTACACGAGAACGTTAATGATACTAAAATAACACGCAATCGTCGCTCTAACATAAGCTAATTCTTTCAATGCAGTTTAGCTAATGAATAAAGATGCAATCTGAATGTCAAATACTAGCATTTTATCTTTTTAATTGTAAATTAATTGAAAAAAGGACTATTACTAAACAAAATCTTAAAATTACATTTGAATGAAACTGTAAAAAAAAATATTCATACCTGTTGTTTAGTCTTTTCTCATTACATATTTACGTAATAAAATTACCCTACAAACGGCACTTTCCCGGGTATCCCTATGTTCAGGGTCCCCATTTTGTCACAATAAAAACATTAAAATAAAAGCATTAAACACTTATATAACAGCAGGAAAACAATTTTGATGATAATACTACTTTTTGCATATCTAATTTTACGAAACCTTCATATCCGAAGTGTACCCGCACGGATTAGCAGTTAATGTCTAAAACAATTAGCAATCCATTACCGTAACACGGTTTTTGTCATATATTTTTGACCTAATGTTACGCATAATATCAAAACGTTTATTATATAGCTCATTATCACAAATTATTGTTTCTACTACTTATTATTATGATAATTAAAGATAATAGGAATATAATAGGAAGTAATCCAGTTCCAGACCGAGCGATGGTCGTTACAAGGAGCACCCTGCATGTGGTTGCTGTACCTACTCATACTTCTGATCGGAATTTCGTTTCAGATCGCTATACTATATGAAATAGAAGTCTATTTTTACTTTTAGTCGTGATTTATAGCATATTTTTTCCGGAAAATATTGCCGATACTAGTCGAAATAACCAAGTATACGATCGATAACTTTCTTCCATTGAGAAATTGAATAAAAAGAAATATAGGAGACTACATTTTGGTTCCATCAGCAGTATCGATGATAATTACATTAATTTGGCGATAAAATTATATTAAATCAAACTAAGATGTGTTTCAGTAATGTGAACCATACCTAGACAAGTAATTGAATTGTGCGTAAAAAAAGGATGTAGCGTCCTACCTCTTGATATCAACTGAAATTGTATACAATTTAATTAAAATTAAATCTGTACTTTTGGTGAAATTCACATAAGTATAGACCGACAGCAGCGCAATTATTATAATAAAAACACTTTCGCGTCAGAATCGATTCTACTGTGTCCTCTAAAATATTTATAAACATCTCGAAGTTTTGTTTTAAGTCTAGAATACGTCAACAATCACTTTTTTTTAGTAAAGTAGCATTTTACAGTTTGCACAACAATTAAAAAAATAATAAATAAATAAATGACAATTTACAACGGATTAAAAGCTCTCAATAACGTCACAAGTCTTAAAACATCGTTATCACAATTAGGCGCTGACGTGACACACATCGTACCTAATTTACATGTAGGCAACTCTACTTGTTATTCAATTTAAATTGTAATGAGTCCGTTGAATTCAAACGTTGTTCTTTAGTAATTCACACATGTTCCAAATTCCGGAAGAATTTAAAGTTGTTACTAAGAACATAATTATAAATATTTTTGTATAATTACGAGATGTTAGGTAAAATAACGACGATTTTATTACATACAGTACGTGGTTGTAATTATATTCACATTTAAATGAATTAAATTCAATTCTCCTAACACATATGTGTTATTTTTATGTAATACATTACTGAGAAAACATGGTCTACATAATAAAGACATCATTCATTATATTGTACATATATCACTTTTCATGTAAGTTGTGTCTTTTTATAACAATAATTTTAAAGATCCCATTGATTCATAAAAATATAATATTAAGCTTGTTTTCCGCAACTAACATAAGAAAAAAACGCAGACACATAAGATAAAATATGTTATTACAGGTAAGAATAAACCATTGACATATTCGTGTATACAATTAGTACAAGTGAATTTGTCTTAGTGCACCCGCAGATATACAATTTCAAGTTGGCCAACTAAATCGAAGAGTATACTAAGAGACCCCGCAGACATACAATTGTGAATTGGCCAACTATCGAACAACTAAATTGGGTACTTTTACAATTTAGTTGTACAACTTTGAAATTGTGCGTAATCGGAAGGGAATTTCGATTCTGATGCGATCGGTATCCAATTAGTTAGTTGTACAATTTAGTTGGAGAAGATGTGCGGGCTAGCATATGTCACCATACCTATTAGTATACTCTTCGATTTAGTTGGCCAACTTGAAATTGTATATCTGCGGGTGCACTAATAGGTATGGTGACATATGCTAGCCCGCACATCTTCTCCAACTAAATTGTACAACTAACTAATTGGATACCGATCGCATCAGAATCGAAATTCCCTTCCGATTACGCACAATTTCAAAGTTGTACAACTAAATTGTAAAAGTACCCAATTTAGTTGTTCGATAGTTGGCCAATTCACAATTGTATGTCTGCGGGGTCTCTAATTTATGGCGAGTGATTATCACGCAAATAAATATTTTACACACGTACAAAATGATTTTGAAAATATTTTTAATTATTTATCGATTAATTTACAACATCTTTATCTAACAGTGAGCCGCAATAAATAATTACGATTAGTATGCATCGTAACATTGTAAATTTTGTAACGTATTGTACTTTCGGACATAAATATTCGTCATGGGCAACGATTTTGCATTCCTTTATGCAGAGAAAGCTCATTATCTACTCATAATTCGGGTCTTACATAACTTTTTTTTATTATTAACGTTTTAGCCGGAAACATCTCTATTCATAGCATATTACGTTAACAACATAATTTTTCTCAAATGATACAATTAATGATTTTAATCACGTATTTAATATAATAATACATACCCTTCAGTAGGGTAGGTGGACGTAGAAATGTTAATGCACCCTTTAGTCTCGTTCGGTGATGGTTTCACGAACAAATAATTTTATCCTCAAAGCACTCGTAAATTAACGAACACTACAGTCACAAAACGCAACAGACAACGGATCCGTCTTCCTCGACGCGCGGACATCAACTGTTCCTCCGAGCCGCATGCGTACCTTCAAGAGTCGTGATAAGCGATAACTCCATGGATAAGCTTATGATACAAAAAATATTTGCGAAACATTGAAATACGACGCTAGCAACTATTCCTCTATATTCTTGCAACATCGATGACTTATTATGAATGGACGCTTCACGCTTCGGTGGATCTTCTGTGAACTCCGTGTGAATTAGATATTTGGCTTAGTAGAACGACCTCTCTATCGAAGATTTATTAGTTTTTCTAACATTGATAGGTATCTTCAATTCCACAATAATTGTATAAGCTTTTAAGGAGTAATACAATATTATTATGTGAGGTGTAGTAACACATTGGCGCAATGGTCACAGCACTAGTTTGTGGCTGTTGCGCTGGCGGTTGCGGGTTCGATCCCCGCACATGACAAACATTTGTATTTGCCATACATATGTTTGTCGTGGTCTGGGTGTTTGTGCAGTCCTTGTGGATCTCCCCATCGTGCCTCGGAGAACACGTTAAGCCGTCATCCCGATTCCCAGGTGCTATCATGTACACCTGATAGCTATCGTTACTTATAGTAGGGCATATATCCGCCAACCCGCATTGGAGCAGCTTGGGGGAATTAAGCTCTGATCCTTCTCCTACATGGAGAAAGAGGCCTATGCCCAGCAGTGGGATATTGCAAGCTGAAGCGTAGCGTAGCGTAGTAACTTTATTACTACACAGGCTATACCCGTGACTTCTTCCGCTTGGAATATTCTATCTGGATACTCACCATTTTTTAACGGCGTGATCCTGATCGAGTGATAATTATGGAATAAAAAGTATATTTATTGCTATGTTACGTCCTTTACCTTATTTTAGCTGGTCCAAAGACAAAGATGTACAGACAGTGTTAATTTATTTTTCTTAATAAAAAATAACAATAAAATACTTGATAAAACACAGTAATTTTTTTTAATACTTTAATTTTATTAGTTTTAATAGAAAAATGATTGTTTATTTTATATCTATCTGGCCGGTAGGTACTCGTGCGCTGTAAACGTGATTTATCATAATCTTCTATAGGGTCTAGTGAAAATCCCATAAAAATCGGTTCAGCCGTTCTAGAGGCAGACAAAAAATTTAAATCGTTTGATTCATGCCACGAAAGAAATTTACTAAAAATATATATTTTGAAACTTATTTTTTTTTATGTAACGTAAAGAGTGACACGTAAAAGAGTGGCTTTAGCTTGTATAAATAAGTTTTGAAGTGGAAATTACTAAAAATTACTGAATGATCCTAAATTTAGTAAGAGTTACGAGTACAAGGTAGAGTAAAAAAAGAGAGGTTGATTTTCTCTATCCTTCTTTCTTTCTCTCTCTCTCTCTCTCTCTCTCTTTGCATTCAATTAGTTGCAGCTACGCTTCACTACTCGTTATCTGCTTTCCCTTCCTTTTTATTTCTTCCACTTCTTATTCAATAAAGTATACAAATATAACTCTTGACCATGAAAAGTAGACCTAATAAATTATGCAATTACATCAATTAAAAATAACTTTTAGTCACAATCCACAAGTATCAAGACACTATAAGAATGTGGTCTTTATTTGAAAATATTTTTACGATCAAAATATGCTATAATTATATTTAGACGCACCAAAGATTTAGTTGAAATGCTCTTTTAAGGCCTTATCTGTTATTTAAAATAACCAATTAACATTTTATTTAACGCCCTGTAGGCAGTTGAGATGTAGTAACTCAAAATTTGCTCGAAATAAACTTATCAAATTTAATATAATTGACCAAAAAAAAAATGTAAGACAGTTTCATAAGTATTTACGAATTCGTTAATCTATACATAATTATTATAAAAATAAGTCGCCCGGCCGCGTCTTTCTGTCCTCCTGTCTGTCTGAACGCGATAAACTCGAAAACTACTAATGGATTTTTATACGGTTTTCAACAATAGAAAGAGTGATTCTTGAGGAAGGTTTAAGTATATAATTTATTATGCTTTTATGTAAATTAGCTGAAATACGGCGATAAATGTTGAAAAGGTCGCAAAAAATCTCGCCAACTGGGAGCTTTCCGCGCGAACGCCGGGTAAACTAGCAAAGATATAGTTAAATAATGTCCTAGTGAATTCAAAATATATAAAAATGCTACAAAAAAGTCCGCGATAGCATATCTCTATCTCTAACGGTTGACTTACAATAACCACTTTTATGTTCAATTTTTTTATTAAAAACATTACGTTATTTTTAAAAGCTATTTTCTTTAGTTCAGTATTAATCCTTATCCAAATGAATATGTTAATTAGTTTAGGCATTTAATGCAAATTAAAATTGCCCTTTACACTATATCAATCAGATAAATAGTTTTTGAGATATCGTCGTTAGAAGTAGGTAATTATTAAAAATAAATAATGCGCAACGACGTGGGCACGGGTCGGCTAGTACCCTAAATAGAAAGGAGCTAAATTTGGCTTTAATTAATTTGAGCGCTAATTTTTATTAATTTCATTCTAAACAAATGGTTTAGAGTGATATTAATTTCCTTTTTATTCAAATTGATTTCTAGCTAATAATGATAAGAGTAAAATATTTGATATACTTTATAAAAATTGAAAGGCTATTGACGAAGGTGAGTTTAGGTCAGTGATGTTCCTCGAAACGACGACATCATTGTTCGTAGTAAATAAACTTCAAAAATTGGTTTATTGTGACACCGTTAAGCGATATTCTAACCACAAGGTTATTTCATTTTCTTAGAATATACCTACTGTTAAACTTTTGTATAATTTTTGAGATTAATATCGGTTTTTTTTTATTACTTACTATTTTTTCGCTTTCATTATGAACGTCCTAGTAAAATACACGAATGTCTAACATTAGTATAACTTTCATCAAACTTACAAGATTTAGTATAAATTCCAGTTTAAGAAGCCTTACATTCACCTATAATGTGCATTCCAATTTTCAAGTTATTTGGGAATTACACTAAAGGTAGTAAGTAGTTAGCAGATACTAAATAAGCAAACTAAAAACCTTGTAAAATACCAAGTCATTTCTAAACCATTTCCTTCCTAACAAACAAATAAATCGGACTACAAATTTTGACTTTAATCACTTCTCCCCAAGAGAAGCGTGCTGAATATCTTGGATGAAATTTTCATTGAGGTAGGTGGAAACATACTAATAAAATGTGGAGCAGCCCGTCGGGGGAAGTAACTCAACCTTACAGAAGATCACAGCAAAATAACTTTGCTCTCAAACCTTACAGAAGATCACAGCAAAATAGCTTTGCTCTCAAGTGGTGTTATGTTCCTTTGGTGAGTGAAGTGGCCAGAGCTCCTGAGGAGGACAACACGTTTGTGACGCATCTGGTGTTCCATGCGTCTATGCGTCTGCTATAGCAACCGCTTACCCTGCCCATATTAAGTGGGTCGTACACTTGTTTGCCGCCCCAATCATATATTAATAAAAAAAAACTCAAATCTTGCCCACTTTTATTTAAGTACATACTTATAATATGACAAGAATAAAAGGTGTGATTTTTAGTGTAATAAACTTTCCTCCGAAATATTTCAAAATACAATCAATGTACAGATTTGGACCCGTTACACTTTTTATTATACGAGTAGATATGTACATCGTAGTCTAAGTAATAAAATATTTTCTTTGAAAATTGACTAGCGAGGTTTAATTTGATAATTTTTTGTCCATTTTAGACTCGCGTAATAAATATCGTGTTTGGAATGAAAGCTTTAAATTTAGTATCATTTATTGGGATACCTACCTTAAAGTAGATGTATTAAAGCCATACATAATATACTGATACAACACACGAGAGACTGTGGTCCCGATCTACGAGATAGCACGTGCAGTATAAGTAAAGGTTAGGTACTGAACCCATAATTACAGATGCTTAATTATCTACAATAGTAGCTGAACCTTAATTAGGGATGATGAATGTAATATTCTATAAAGTGGTTAAGTTCTTATGTAATTTATTTTATTGTGTTTTTTTTTTTCAAAAAATGTGTGGACGTAAAGAAAATATACAAATTAAATTAACTGAAATATACTCGTTTTTTGTATGAGACGTTCGAAGTAATTGAAAAAACCGACGGAAATTATGTTGTTTTTTATGTATCTTGATAAAATACGATTATATATAAATAAATTTAGAATGCCTCTTTGTTATGTCAAAAAAACAAATTTTACTACATCTATAGCTGTAATATATTGTTTTAATGTTTGTGATTGTGTTCTTCCGAATAACCTTCAAAACGACCAATCGTATTAAGGTAATCTTTAACTTCCAAATAATTGTGAGTAGTAATTTATACTTTAAGGACTATACTTACTTTTATGTGTGTAATGTGCATTTTAGAAAAGGAATTAGAATTAAAATATATTAAATTAAAATGTCATTACAAAAAGTTCACCCACAAAATTTAATGGTCAGTGAAAATAAAGTACACGAGGCGGAAGAATTAGTCAGGATTCAAGCTATCTCCGTTGTAAATTTCAATTAGCACGACTAAGCCTGGTAAAGCTAACTAAAGCCTGTACGTAACAGATACACAGACAAAGCTAATTTCAGATTGGAAACAACTGCTTATTATAAAACAAAATTTACATATTCCTCTTTATCTATCTGTTTGCGATAAATTCAAAACTTAACAGATTTTCATGTGAGTAAAAAAATATAGAGTGATTCATGAGGATGGCTTAGATGTATAATTTGTTAAGGTTTTGCGTGAATTAGTTGAAATATGGCAAATATAAATAATTGTTAAAAAAGCTAGGCTAAATCGACCTGCCTGAAAGATTGATTCGTAAACGCTGACCACATCCCTTTAAAGTATAGCAAAACAATGAATGGTGGAATTATATCGCTTTTAAAGGTGTACAAAAATATAAGCATTTCATGTACGTTTATGACACTTCTTTGTAAAATTATTTAAGTAATTAATATCTTGGAAGTTAACGCTAATAAAAATTTAAAGTTACCCACTTGTTTTAATTTTCTCCAAAAACCGGGGCGAGTCGCTAGTATTAGTATAAATATAATATAGGTAAGTGAACTGTTATTTTCTGTAACAACCGCTTTGGTGTAGTGGTGCGAGTAGGTACACTGACGGTTTGCGGGTTCGATTTCCGCTCGGGATTGATATTTGTATTTGTACAAATATTTCTTTCCTATTGGATTTGATTATGCCCTTGTGGGTCTCGCCAACGTACCTCAGAGACCACGTTGAGCCGTCAGTCCCGGTTTTTATCGTAATTATCTGATAGCGATCGTTACTCATAGTAGGGTACATATCTACCAAACCCGCAGTGGAGAAGCGTGGTGGATTAAGCTCCAATCCTTCTCCTACATGGAGAAAGAGGACTATGTCCAGCAGTCATATGATACAGGCTGGATGCGAACTGTAATTTTCACACATAGACATAGCGGTGAATGTTAATGAAAAAAAACGAATTCATTTAATGTGCATTAATAAGCAAATACATTAATTTAAATATCTCTATATTTAGCATTTTCCGCTACCGTCTTAAAAAATATTTAAATGGCCAGAATTGATTTTAAAAGTGTATCTAACTGAAGAATTACTTTATGAGCCAATGCTAGATTTATCCTATCTATATTCCTATCTATATACATCTATTTATACATGTATAATAAACGTATAAATAAAATTGAAGTGTATGTCTGTGATTTCAAAATAATAGTGCTTTTTCAAGTTCATATAGTTATTTACACGATACTAAAACACAAACAAACGATTTCAAAATGTTTGTCTGTCTGTTTTTTCTGTTTGTCCAGTCTAATCTTTGTAACTGCTGAACCGATTTCTATGAGATTTTCACTGGAACGTAGATGAAGTTATGGAGCCATATATAGACTACATACTTTTTATCTTGAAATTCCGTGAAATCAGAATTAACGCGGGAAAAACCGCGTTTACGACGCGCGAGTACCCATTGCCCAGCTAGATATGAAATAACCAAACAGATTAAATGCGACAATTTTTCGAGCAAAAACAACTAAAAACCCATTATGTTTAAATTATAAAAAAAGATATAGAATAAAATATATAAATAGTACAAAATAAATAAAATTAAAATACTACATTGTGCGAATGTGTTGTGCGAAATCGAATACGAAAACATTTACTGGGTTTTGTCAAGTATTATTGTTATTTTTTTGTTTTAATTTTATGATAAATTAAAAACGTTTGTGTTTATCTTTATGTCTGTTAGTCTGTCTCTGGTACGGCTAAAATAAGATACACTTGGAGGAGGTCACATGGCAACATATACTTACTATCCCACAATTCCCACGGAATCAGGATGACTACCACAAAAAAAAAATAGTATCTAAATAGTTCTTAACTATAAAAAGGAAAATTCCAAAGTATGTTCAATTTGAATTGAAATATTCATGTATAAAAGCTTACTAACTTGTTTTAAGGCCTACACTTAGGCTACTTTATGCAACAACAACAATGTATTACCTCACGAGGAAATAACATGGTAAAACGGATTCATTTCTTTAAGCTTGATAACCATGATCGTAATAAAATGGTGTTTTCGAATAATTCGTTTAATTGCGCGGCTCGCCTTGTCAATTAATTTTATTAAAATAATTAAACTTCAAAATATTGTTTACACCGTTAAAAGAAGCTTACCGTCATCACTGATACGCCTTCAAACCTGTTTTAAATCTTGCAATAAATATTTATGATCGCTCTTTAAGGTCAGCTTCGAGTTTCAGCATCTATCGAATAAAATTATCCTATTAAGATTTGGTCAGTTTTATTCGTCAATTTGCTAAGGGGTTCTTAATTACCGAATCAAAGATTTTAATCAAGTACGGTAATAAAATATAATGTCACGAGTATAAAAATGTATCCATATTATAATATGTGAAAATATCTACAATACACTAATTTTATTACAGCTAATTTTATATAAACGGTATATATTTATTTCATACATTATATTAATACAAAATATTTTAGTTAAGTGCATAATATATTAGGAACTCTATACTTTTTATAAGTAAATATATATTTTGCTACAATTCACAATTACAGAATAATTGGGTTTCGTATTTTTTGTTTATATGGAGAAAAAAGTACAAATCATAGTTTTGACAAAGTATTGTCTTTACTTTTTATCATGTGTCTATAGTCAGAATAAAAATATACCTACATATTTATTCAACGAAGGATTTTTGTTTTCAATTTTTATCTAACAAGTAGTTTAAGTAACAACTGTAAGAAAACGTAACGTAATAGCTTTTTCTATACTTTATATTTATTTTTATTAGCATGATTTAAATTAACATCAATCTATAACGTTACAATATGCCATCCGATGAATTTAATGACCATATACAGCTAGCAAGGTCGCTGTAAAGATTTATAAATAGAATGTATCCATTTAGGACTTGTACGATAAAATTTATTATTCATATTGATGTATATTTTTGAAATAACATGCCCATTAAATCGATTATTGAAATAAAACGAGTTCAAAGTCAAATTATTCCAAATATAGCTGCCCCAAAATATATCAAAATACATTTTCAAAAACAAATTTTCCAAAAATTAACTTTATTTATTATTTATAAAGCATAAAATGATTTTTTGCTTGTGTTCCTTAGCATAATATGTAAAACTAGTTTGTGTTTAAGAAAAAAAATATTGCATGTACACGTAGCGCTCTACAATACATGTACCCACATGTATTGTATATTTTTCTGAACGTCCTTTGTTACTTTGATTATAAAGTTTTATAATAAAAATATTTTTATATATTGTATATAACAGCACTATTCACAATCTGTTAATCCTTTCAAACGCAGACAAAATAACCAGAAAACATTTTTTTTAATAGCGTACAATGATAAATTTATCATTTAAACATTTATAACCATAATATATTACCATTCACGGAAAAACTTATTCTCACATTTCAAATAGTTTATGCAATTTTTTTTACTTTTATAATAGCTATTTAATTATACTCTCAATTAAGTAGAGAAATAATAAACAGCATACTATTTTCATACAAACAAGGTAGAGCATAAATGTATATTAAATTGGTTACGAAACAGGAAAGGGTCGCAAGTATAATGTAAGCAAGCTTTCATTCTATCAACAGAATTCGATATTGTTTACGGAAGCAAGGCGCGGACAAGTTGCAATTAAATGAAGATTAATATTTCATTCGCAAACCACTTTTATTTTTTCTTAAATATTTTTGTCATAATTATATGTGTCTCATGCTACTTATCAAAAGCAAAGTAAAATTATAACGCCATATTTGGTGTATTATTTGTCTTTTGACATGTTTCTGTTACATAACCTTACCTTAATATGTAAATTACAAACCTCTCCTTAAGATCATCTATTTAAACTGTATTGTAACTAAAATGTCTACAATATTAATTCATAATTATTATCAATATTAATTAATGTTTATTGTTAGTTAATGTTAATTATAATTAATGTTAAACATTTGTGGACAGAGTAAGTAAGGACATTCAAAAATGTGTACTACGGCGAGAAAGAAGTACATGCTGAATAAGTGCATGTTTTCTGTTTCCGCGTGTATGAGTTCTATGACACAATTACGAGTCCCTTAACCCTATCGATACGTCAGGGTCATTGAGCTCGTTATACAATACTAAGGCTGTAGTGATATATTTGCGAAGTTTTATATCTATACTAATATAATAAAGCTGAAGAGTTTGTTTGTTTGTTTGTTTGTTTGTTTGTTTGAACGCGCTAATCTCAGGATCTACTGGTCCGATTTGAAAAATTCTTTCAGTGTTAGATAGCCCATTTATCGAGGAAGGCTATAGGCTATATATCATCATGCTAAGACCAATAGGAGCGAAGTCCACGCCGACGAAGTCGCGCGCAGAAGCTAGTTAATTTATAAAAGCTCTTGACTGAATAATATAAACTTCTCAGTTTCAAGTCCTATAATGGTCGTCAAATTTCTTGGAAGGACGTTCTTTATCCCACGGTACACGCACTAGTCTTGGGTAGCACAAGTACGATGTGCTAAAAGGTAACGTTACATATTGAGGTACTAAATGTAATAGCACCAAACGTCAATCGCTATTCGTACCTAACCGGACTAACAGCACACTGTAACAGTACAGTACTGTTAAGCTACGTTTACCGCGGTACGACAAGTTTAAGATTGTGTCACTGTACGGTGTGCGGTTACAGTCCGACTGTACGGTGTCCGGTTACAGTCCGACTGTCCGATTAAGCGCTTAGGCGATCACAGTACAGTCCGAGATGATATTATTCGTACACCGTTCGTTAGCTCTAAAATGAAACAGAGCTGTTGAATTGTGTTAAGACCGTACAAGTTACATCGCGTCGTGCATTTCGCGTTTTAATACTTTTAAGGTGCCCTTTTTAATTAAATATTTATGAACATAACGTAAACTAATTCCTTTTACGTAAAAGTAAACTTGTTTTTGTTACCTACCTATAGTTTTTGTTTAGCCTAGGTTAGTAAAAATTGAGAATTTTATTAATTTAAAAAACTTTTTAACCGACTTCAAAAAGGAGGAGGTTACTCAATTCGACCGTATATATGTTTTTTTTTTGTATGTTCTCGGGGATAACTTCGTCGTTTATGAACCGATTTTGATAATTCTTTTTTTGTTAGAAAGGGGATATCCTAACTTAGGTACCATGATAAGGAAACCAGGATCTGACGATGGGATCCCAGTGAAATCGAAGGGAACCCTCGAAAATCGTAGTAACGACTAGTGCGTTTGTTAATTTATTTATTATTTATTACTTGCCGATGCAATTGAAGTCGGTTTTTTTTCGTTTGCTAGTTAAATACGCTTTTACGTAAAAGGAATTTGTTAACGTTATGTATGTTTATAAAATTTTATTATTTCTTTATTAAGGTTTGTTTGTGTGTGTGTGTGTGTTTTTTTTTTACTGCGGTGATGGTTAATAAATAATAACAGAATGACAGTCCTAAAAGCCTGTTGAAGTATGAAGGGAAATCAAAAAATGTGTATAATATTATAATAATGAGGTTTGTTATTTCACAATCGTATCTTTAGTGTTTTTAACACACTTAATATTATCAAAATGATGAAAAAAAATTGCGTGCGTACAAAGTACACGCCAGAAGTGAAACTTTTTTAGCAAACTAATTGAAAAAAAATTGAAAAAAAAAAAAACAAAAATCCAACGTCACGAGGTGTTCAGTTGTTCACAGGTGGTCACCCATCCAAGTACTGACCACGCCCGACGTTGCTTAACTTCGGTTCAACGTGGTATGGAGGTTTAAAAATTCGTAACTCGTGACGCGGTGACGCGTTTCAAAAAATCTGTGTACTATTAAGTACTAATTGTACTGATAAGGTGTACTAGTACAATTTTCGAATTGTACGAATAGTGCGCGCACCCAAAAATGTCCGATTAAGCCCAAGACTAACACGCACTGAGCGGGATGGGAGCACGATCGAAAGAAGCGTAAGAAGACTTCTTGCTATACTTGCTCGACACTTCTTACTATAATTATTATAACTCAAACATGTTTGTAATATTTTAGTTACCACAAACCAATTATTACTATGATTGAAAGTGATGATAAAATATATCTCAACTTTTGTTTATATAATAAAGAATAATTAATGTTTATTTCTAAAATAAAAAAATATAATTTAAAAAAATAAAATAAAATGTATACATGTCCTAAATTTTTATTTGTTATTAACTTAATTATCCTCCATCATTCAGTGTTTCATTTATAATTGGTTTTTGTTTTTAATTCGATTTATTTATTCTATGCAAAGCTTTGTGCTTTTTACATAATTATACCCTTTTTAATTTTTACATTAAATCATTATTTAGAAATAAATATATTTTATTAGAAATTTTTCAATTAAACTCTGTTAACTTGAAATTTTACAATATAAATTATAACTGTACAGCAAACGTCCATAAGCCCCTCACGCCGTTTTTCAATTGGCTGAGTAGTTCTGAAGATTAAAGATACTATTATTTAAACATGTATTGAGATAAAATAAAATAAAATAAAATTAATGCTTAAAACAAATGAGCCTTCAATTGAATATATTCTGAATTGTCTAGACGTGCAAAGCTTTCAAGAAACGAATGGCATATATTATAATATTTATTTATTATCGGATTAAATATCTGTACGTACATATAACAAAAGGTTATATATATATATATATATAAAAGGTTCAATTCTTAATATTGCAAATATAAAAAAAAATTATATACTGAAGCACGAACTCTATTTTATTATCATTTTTGTCAGTTTGTATGTCGGCCACAAAAATATAAATGAAACTAAGTTTATTATTCAAGTTCCCATTTCTCTCACTAATATGGATGTACGTTATATCAGATTGAAGAAGAATAGTGGAGGATATAATTGTTTGTCTTTAAAATCAACTCAGAACATAGAATACTCACTTAAAAACAAAAAAAAAAACAAATGATTATTGTAACGTGCAAACCCATTCGAGATATACGTCAATAAGGACATACATAGACGTCAATCACAACTCGTCACTATGTACAATACTTTAATTCCCTTTTTGTACAAACGTATCTGCTTAACCATATTTTTTCCCAGCACATGACTAATACGGAAAATGCGTTTAAGTAAAACTACCGACTGTTTACTTTTTAAGGCACGATACACTCAAACGTTAGACAAATTATTTCAAAATTATTCCATTTAACTAATTTGGCGCATGCTGGATAACTTACATAAAATATTTCCTTCAATCCTTTTAAAAATATAAGATTATTCTAGGAATAAATCACCTACTACACATTTAAATATTCGATTTTCTATTAGGACCTGTAAGTACATATATGTATTACCGTCCACAACATTGTAGTTAGCTGCCTACATTTTTAATTGAGTGGATTTTGGTTTGCTTGCGAAGCTATTTAAGGTTTAAAAACGTTAAATGTTTGAATACTGGTTACTAATCTCGTATTACCTCAATCAATATTAAATATTATTATATATTAACTGAGGTAGGGCACAGCAGGAAATTTCCTGCTCAAAATATGGAGCAGCCCGACTGGGGTAGTACCTCGACCTTACAGAAGACCACAGCTAAATAATACTGTTTTCAAGCAGTATTGTGTTCCTGTTGGTGAGTAAGGTGACCAGAGCTCCTGGGGCTGGGGCCTGTGCTGTGTGGTTACGGCACTAAAGAATGTAGCCACCCCCTCTCTTCCCGTGGGTGTCGTAAGAGGCGACTAAGGGATAACACAGTTCCACTACCACCCTGGAACTTAAAAAGCCGACGGATGGCGGGATAACCATCCTTGCTGGCTTTGAAATACACAGGCCAAAGATGGGCAGCAGCGTCTTCGGTGCGACAAAGCCAGCCCTGCGGTCACCAACACGCCTGCCCAGCGTGGTGACTATGGGCAAAACACATGAGTTCGCGTCGTAATGTCGGGCGCGAACTTGTGGAGGCCAATGTCCAACAGTGGACTGTGATAGGCTGTAGTAGTAGTAGTAGTAGCTCCTGGGGGGGATTGGGGATAGGGTCGACAACGCGCTTGCGATGCTTCTGGTGTTGCAGGCGTCTATAGGCTATGGTAGTCACTTACCATCAGGTGAGCCGTACGCTTGTTTGTCGACTTACTAATAAAAAAAATAAAAAAATAGTGACTACTATAACGTATATTAGGGACAAAAAACGTGATGAATAAAAAATGACTGATATCAAATAAAACATAACGTACAACGCTGACCGATAGATTAGAGAAATGTGAAGATAAATATGGAAGTAACAAATGAATTAAAAAAATTTGAGTCGTAATGTTGCAATGTGAAGAATGTTAGTAAAATTAAAGGATTAAGATAGAAAATTCCGATCTCTGTTCCTAAAAACAGCACACAACTATAGTATACGGAGTTACAGAAAAAATTACAACTGACAAAAAAAAGGGCAAAAATAATGCAAACAGTGCTCTTTTAATGTGATGTACCTAAAATTAATAGCAGATTCTCGCATGCGGTAGACTCTTGTGCGATCTCACAGGCAATAAAATGTAACTACTAAAACATAATTCCACATTTTAGAATTACAACGAGAGGATTAACAAGCAAATATGGATTAAATAAAAAAAACTTATAAGTAAGTTTTCTACAATATATGTTTAACACTTAACTAGAAACCTCGAGCCTAATCTAAACTCTGAACTGTATAGTTATTTAATGCTTCTAGACCTTATAAAAATACATTTCATCTCTTTAATATTTATTAGTTATGCATAATCATTGTACATAATTTTTTACAGTAGTAAAACAATTATATTTAATTTTTAAGTTAGGTATATTAAAAAATGCACTCGAAAAAAAATTTTTTTTCATTCGCTTGTAAAACGTTTAAATAGGCACTAAAAACAAAATAATATATCATTATATAGCAATAATAGTGGCATCCGTTTAAAGTGACTTTGTTTTCTGAGGTCAAACATGGGCTACTGAACATGGCATTCAAACGGCGTGTAAACACATAATAACCTCGTGTTTGTCTGGAGGATTTATCACTGTTTGATTCTTTTGTTTCGTTTAATTACCACCCGCGTGTTACAGTGTATGCTTTAGCTATGGAATTATAACCAAGGAATACCTCTGTACCTATATCAATGTCTGACAGAATAAATACACGATAGAACTGAATCTTACGATAACACCAGTTGCAATTAAAATTGTAAAGTGAGTCGCACAACAATGTCATCTACAATTTTATTAATTTATAAATGCACTACTAGAAAAAATAATGATCATAAATTCCATATTACAAAAGAAAACAGTAAATTAACTAACTAATATTTTACAGGTTGCTGTTTAAGCAAGCAGTGAGACCAATTTTAAGCTCTATTAAAGTTCCATGACTCAAAATTCTACGATAGACCTAACGGATAATGTTTTATAGACAAAAAATTTTTACTAACTTGTACTATATCACAAATTAAGCGTTATATTATAATTCAAAGTTAAATAAATAACTAAGGAGTATACTGCTTACACAAGACTTTGCAAAGCAAAACGAATTATTTGAACTTATCAAGCGTTCAAAGATCTGAGTATTTAGATAATATACGAGTACAGTATAAAGAGCAATAATTACCTCCGTTGTATGAACATCTGGAGTGGAGACCGCGTGTTGACGAAAGCAGTACGGAAAGCCCTCCGACCTCCTGGGCCAACGATCTACGTAAGATTGCCGGCGGGGCCTGGATGAGGACTGCTTAGAATCGGGAATTTTGCCGCGAACTTGGGGTGGCCTACGTCCAACAGTGGACCACGACAGCGAGAAGCTACTAACATACTTATTCAATTAAGGTATTTAATATAGGATATTTTCAAAAATTAATTTTTTAATAAAAATATGGCTAATAAGTAAAAATACATCTTAATAGTTATTAAAAATAACAACACATGTGGTATTTCACATAATATGTATGTATGGTGTTAAATGAGCACTGTAATATTTTAGAGATTATTATCCTCGGTTAAAACCTTAGTAAACAGGCTTTCTAACTCATAAATATTTAATGCAATTGGATAGAGAACGTAATTAGCGTCTTCAAGCAAACAAATGAACGCTTTAACTTTATAAGTAATTGTTTAAAATTTTAAATAAACAAATATGTCGACACCAGCAATTTATACTACGCTAACTCGAATTTTCGAAAATTCGTTTTTTTATGCGAAGTTGCTTAAAATGTGGTTTTTTATAAGTAATAAAAAAATTGTGAAGAAATACTCAAAAATAACGAAGTTATAAATCTTATACTACGCTAACTAAAGGTACTTTTCGAAATCACTCAAATTAAATTACGCTAACTATTATTAGCGGAGTATACACGGGGAGCACCGAGCTTAAAGTCCGTGTAACACTACGCTAACACTAGTTAGCGTCGTTTAGTGCGTTCGTGTATACTTGATCGTTTATAAAATGCACTACTTAGCGACTTTACTTTTATAAATACTTATGTAAAAACGTTTATTAATTCATTTATTTATGGTACCTCGACTATATTTTTAATGTACCTACATGTTTTTTTATATAACATCAATACTTATATATAAAGCTGAAGAGTTTGTTTGTTTGGTTGTTTGTTTGTTTGTTTGAACGCGGTAATCTCTGGAACTACTGGGCCGATTTGAAAAATTCTTTCAGTGTTAGATAGCTCATTTATCGAGGAAGGCTATAGGCTATGTGTCATCACGCTAAGACCAATAGGAGCGGAGTCCACGCTGACGAAGTCGCGCGCAGAAGCTAGTTAATCATGATTATGATTTCAATTCCTCAAATTTTCAATTTCAAATCCTTCTCCTACATGGAGAAGAGGCCTATGCCCAACAGTGGGATATTACAGGCTGAATCGTGATCGTGATGATTTCAATACATTATACCTCGATATTGTTATAGAATCGTCGCCATTACCTGCCTAAGTTGATAATCCCAAATTCGTGGCTTTTTATAAACACGTCATGTTTGATGAGCCTATTCAAGACCATGATTATTTTATATATTCAGTTCTCAGGGCTCCTAATACTCCACTTAATATTTATTCACCAAAAGTCTTGATTTCAATCCAAAAACCTTCTCAATCGACATTAACTCAACAACCAAGTATCGAACCTTTGTTTTCGGTCGTTACTAATGATTCTTCTGACACCATAGATAATACCCCTGTACATTCACCCTATTGTGATTTTTCGGCATCTTCACAAAGTTTAAACGATAATTTAGTGCCGACTTCTTGCCAAGATACCGAAAATAGAACACTCACACCTTAAATCGATACGTCCTTCTAGGAACGTCTTCTCAATTCGCATATGGATAACGGCCTCAGCAGCAACACAGATTCAGTATCGGCAATATCTACTCTCAGTAATTCAAATTCCTCGTCTGCAACGTTCAATGATGGTGACTATTCTGCAGTATCGACCCCAAAAAATAATAAACATAAATCTAAAAAAAAACTGATGTGGGAGGTGAAATCTAAGGAAAATGATGTTGTGGTATGCACTGCTATAATAAAAAAGCCAAGAAGTTCGTAATAACTTGGTTAATAAGTTCTGGGATACTGTTAAGCATGCGAAACAATGGTAAAATCATTGCCAAGTGTGTGATACAACAGAGTAGAAGCATTTTGTTATATGTGAGATGAGCAAACAGCTAAGAAGGGAGGCTAATGAAGTGGTTAGTTGCTCATACGATTTTTTAAATAAATTAGCTTCTAAGAGGGTTCACGAAGTCAATCTATGATCAGACAATTGTGGGGGACTAAATCGTAACCGTATTGTTCACTATATATACTTACGAGCTGACCCCACAAACGTTGTTTTGCCATATATGTTATTAACCCTTGCAACCCCCTCTTGTGGGTAGAATTTCGTAAAATCCGTTCTTAGCTGACTTTTACTCGGCGAAAGGAATATTCCTACCAAATTTCAAGTCTCTACGCCTTATGGTTCCAGAGATATTGTGATGAGTCAATATATAGGTGGAAATCTCTTATATATAATATATATAGAAGATTAGCTGCTAAAACTTTTAAAATGAAGTTTAGCCACCATTTTATGGAAAAGGGCCACACACAGAATGAGGGAGATTCAGTTCATGGTTTAATAGAAAAGACTGAAAGAGGTAGAGAGGTATATTTGCCAGATGAATGGTTTCCACTAGTCACTAGTGACTAGTGCATAAGTGCAATAGGCAAAGGTTAATGGGAATACTAATAATGTTATCGAGGTTGACCAAAACATGATATTTGATTTTAAAAGTAATATTAGCAAAAAATAGGACTAAAAATTTAAATAACGATTACAAGTATAGATTAAGTGATAACTGATAACGAAAGCAATCACGAACGAAAGAACCTTTTCCCGAAAAAGCATGTACAAAACTTTATTAAAAATTAATGTACATAAATATATATACTTTAATTATTATTGTGATAAAAATATCGTACCCGAAAAGTATCATACATTTTATAGGAATTTGTTAATAACTGAACATGATGAGAAGAATGTAAGTGATGATAAGGTTTTAATGTTTATAAGTAGGTACTTAATGATAACAACATACTATTTAAATTATGTTATTTATTTAGAAGTTTTTTTTTTTTTTAAATTAAGATTAACAATAATAGTACATAAATAAATCTCTTATCGTTAACTAATAGGTAAGTACTTACCTGAAATTTTAAATAACAATTTATCATTATACTACTTTTGTTTTAATTATGTTATTTCCTACAAAAAACTATATTATCTACAGAATTTTATGAAGAATATATAAAAATCAACGCGTATTATAAGCTCAACGGAAAGTTTAATGGTACGCTAACTTATGGCACAGATCGATGTATAGTACGCTATGTGTAATTTGGCGGCTTTTAATACGATATCCGCCAGTGACGCATGTGCAGGTTAAATAAAGCTAACTTTAATAACTTCTTATTTAGCATAAGAATTTTCAATAATATATCTTTTGAATATATATAAAAACCTAAGGTTATAATTAATCCACAATATATTTTAAAATTATTATTGCAATGCAATAAATAAAGCACTTCTTTAGTACTATGATCTCCCGTAATACACTACGCTAACATTAGTTACACGTGTTTAATATGTAAAATCTTTTTGAGGAATTACGTGTACATACGGCTAACTTGCGCTAAATCAAAAAATATAAATAATTAAGAAAAACTAAATATGAGAAATTGTAATGAATAAATTAACTATTAAGTATACCAAATTTCAAATAAGTATCTTAATTAATATAAAAGTTATCACGTTTTTCCCTTTATAAGCCTCTCCTGTAAAGTTCACTTTTATGAGTTAGCGTAGTATAAATTGCTGGTGTCGATGTAATGACATCAATTAATAATGTAACATTTTGTTAGTAGTATTGTTTGCAATATTTCTACTGTATAATAGAAATTATTTTAAGTAAAGTTTGTAAAGCAAAGCAATTTACAATAAATCACTTTCTTTATCTTATAATATTTCACAATTTGATATATTGAAAAACATTACACGGAGCGCTGCTAACAGTAATCTTTTACTAAACCTACAATTGTATGTTATTTAGCTATTCGTAAATTCGTTTGTTAGATTGAAATTTACTGGCAACATAAGTCAGTTATTTAATTTGCAATAGGGTTCCATACAGGCCTTGTTTACACTTATCGTCCTCATACCAAATAAATTAGTGTAATTACTGACACGACATGCATAAGTAGCATCTATAATAATATGCTTAGTGTACTGACAAGCTAAATAGTTGGATTAATATGTTGAATCAACAACAACAAGAATTTGAGTTTTAATAAGTGACTCATAAAAAGTAAATCAATTAGCTGTACCCGATACTTTATTTAAATAAAATTTTAGTCGGCTTAACTGCACTTTTAAATGATTCTTTTAATAAATATATATTGATTAAACTTTAACAAATTAATTATTATTTTCGACATATTCACCTCTTCAAAGGGTACCGTAGAATTTTAAAAGATTTATAAGTACAAACATAAAAAGCTATGATTTGAAAAGGAAGAAACGATTAAATCATTGACAGTACCGAAATTTTATAATATTGAATTTGTATTGTTATTCGTTTTTATCTAACCTTCTAGACATTTAACACAATTAACACGTCGGAAAAATATTATATTGTATTAATAAATTATAATTACTTATATATTTTTAATTTAATGTTTTGAATAATTATACATATTATGTACTTCTTTGATAAGTGTATATTTACTTTTATAGAGAGTTAATCAAGATTAAGCTATCTAACAGCTTTTCATAGAATAAATTAGATATCTGGATAATACATAATTCCTTCCGTTTTCAAAGTATATTATTATTTAAATTTGAATAAAATGAATTTGTGAATAACTCAAAAAATTCAAACATAATAAAAATAAAATAAAATAGTGCTTAAGATTTTCTTACAATAAACAAGATTTTTTTTAAATATAACAATTGTAGAACTATTACATCGCATTTATTCTATTGTATTTTGTTTAAATTTTTGTGGTACAGTACAAATAATTTTATTAATGTGGGATACATCAAGATATGTCCTGCTCAAAATGTAGAGCAGCCCGTCACTGGGGAAGTACCTCAACCCTACAGAAGATGACGACTAAACAATACTGCTCTCCTGTAATTATCTGTTCCTGTGGTGAGTAAGGGTTGTTGGTAGATAGTTGGCAACGCGTTTGCGATCCTTCTGGTGTCGCAAGCGTCTATAGGCTACGGGTAACCGCTTATTTACGACCGTACGCTTGTTTGCCAACGTAATCGTATAACAAATACAGATTATTATCTCAACACATTTTTATTACGTTTAAAATATTTAATAACTGGAATGACACGTCTTAAAACATAAGCTATGTTTATAAGTGACAAGTGAAACGATAATACCATGCATGCTTATACAACTTTATTATGAGCTATTATTGCTTGAATATCTGACCTTTAAACTTTATTTCAGCAAATTCAAAAATAGCTTGATACGCCCATAATATATTACGCTAATGCGAATACAAAACTCCTACAAACATTAGATACTAGATAACTATCGGTTATTCAGGTGAAGCCAAATAAAGTGTCCAAGGCTGGGGTCAATAGGATCAGGCCTTATTTGAACATAATTAAAACAAAACTATGCAGTCTTCGTACTATTCCTAAATGCATATGCTAAATATCCTTAGTGATGTACCGATGTACCAAATAAGATGTAATAATTGTACTAATGAGGTTTAAGTCTGCGAAGTATTTGTATTGAATCATCTTATGTAACTTTTTATGAAGAGTCGTTGCCCTTGTAGTTATAATGGAAAAACGTTTTAATGAAATGAGCTTTGAATTAATTGAATTTTTTAAATTAATCACCTCTATTAGCTGCTAAATGTTAACCAAAAAATAAATTTATAGGTTTATTATATTTCGTTTAATTTTAACAGTTTTTCGTAAAAATTAAACAGTTTTAAAATATATGGAATATAACTATTTAAAGAAACATTTAATCTGAAAAACAACAATTTACGAAGACATTTAATTAAAGAGACAAGTCATTAATAACCTGTCGCCACTTCTAGTTAATTTGTTATAGCATTACAATAAGAAAAACTTTTTAAAAATCCGACGCCCACATCATCACACTTAATGTAGGTTATTCAAACATTACAGATATTTAAGTATTCTTTTAGCGCCCTCCTACGGAGATCGTAAATCATCAAGACATCAGAACATTGTACATAACCGATTATATGTGACCTTTGAAGATGATGTATTTCCGTACAATATAAATACGGATTCGAAAACTAAAAGACTGACAGTAATTGGTGGTTCACTGAACGTCGCTTACAAAAAGTGAGCATTCATTACGTTGCTCTTTACTTGACCTAGCTTTGACATCGCTCGGAGAGCGACTTGTGAAATATACCTTTGTAAGATGATTTAATAAAGTTAAAATGACATTAATAAAGTTGGTTGTCGATTAACTAATTTAAATATTATTGGTGACATGATTAATTTTGCTGTACAGTAAACATACATCTAACTTATGATAATTTTTATGATTTGTTTTATTTTCATTCATTTTATAGGAACAACAGTAAATAGTATTTTAAGATTTGAGGCGTTGAAAGAAATTACCTTCCATGCTTTATTATAATAATATTAATTTGCCACAGGTGCGCTAAGGTGACGCCCATTAATGAAAGACCAGGTGTTAAAAGATAAAGTGTAAAAGAGGCTTGGAGATTTAAATCATTACATAGTATAAAACAAAGCCGCTTCCCGCTGTCTGTATGCTTAGATCTTTAAAACTACGCAACGGATTTTGATGCAATTTTCTTTAGTAAATAGAGTGATTCCAGAGGAAGGTTTATATGTATAATACATGCATAATATAGTAGGGGAACACTGGTAGTTTTTGCAACCGTGCGAAGCCGGGGCGGGTCACTAGTAAATGATAACTAGTAAAATAAGCTATCGATAATCATTTCACTCTGATATTTCTGAGAGTAAGCGAGTGTGCTGTCTATTCATTGAAATGTCACACAGGTGCATTCGAACCTTTACTGTCTTAAGGAAGTAGCCTTACTTAATTATAATTATTAATATATCTCCGATCTACCACTTAACGCATTCTTAACATCCACGTGCCATTATGGCATATTACAATCTTAAGGTCGTTGTGCAATGCAATTGAGAATTACATAGTTTTATCCAATAGCATCTCTTGACAAAAACATTTCTGATCTTCAAATAGTCATGTCGCAATTTCCAATCATAGTAAAGCCACGGTCGAATACCATCGAGATTGCTTTCAATATATGATTTATCAGAATCTTTTAATACAATAAATGTGAGCATCACGAACGTGAGTGCAACCTTCGAATTAATAAGCGTACATTTCGGGTGCTCATTGTATGGTTATATATAATATCTAAGGGCGGGATTATAATTCAATACTGAATAATCGATTAATACGTTCGAATTAAAACATTATTTAAATTTAATCGATTCCAATAGTGCGTTTGACAAACCTTTGACAAATGCAATTTATAGAACGAGTATGCAGAATCTATGAAATTGTTCTCTTATACATACACACTAAGTTTTGCATAAAGTTACGTTCTGAATAGCACCAACATATACTACTAGCAACATATACTTTTAGTTGTTTCAATATGTCATATAATACATATGATTTCAATACTGGGGTAAAACGATTAATTACAGCCTATATTAAGGAATAAAATTAGAGCTCGATAAATATAATACAATAATATAAACAGTCACAAGATAATACATACAATTTAATTGATACTGTTTGACTAGACTAGACTTGTAGTTTAATTTTCTATTGTCACCCACAACACTCATGCTATAAAAACTTAACTAGTTAGAAAACTGATGACATATTTAAACACCTCCAAATTTTACCTTTTCATTCGATATTGTTATGGATGTACAGAAAACTTAATTTTACATCAAAAGTATTCTCAATTAATCTATACTAATATAATAAAGCTGAAGAGTTTGTTTGTTTGATTGTTTGTTTGATTGTTTGTTTGTTTGATTGTTTGTTTGTTTGTTTGAACGCGCTGATTGGCGCTAATCTCAGGATCTACTGGTCCGATTTAAAAAATTCTTTCAGTGTTAGATAGCCCATTTATCGAGGAAGGCTATAGGCTATATATCATCACGCTAAGACCAATAGGAGCGGAGTCCACGCCGACGAAGTCGCGCGCAGAAGCTAGTCGTTAATAAAAACAACTAACCTTGCTAAAAGCTTATCATATCTTAAGCTACAATTAAATAAATAATCAACAATCATTTTCATGCAGTTAAATAAGCATAACGAAGCAGATGTAGTAAAAGGGTGCTTAAAATAGAGAACATCAATAAATCTTTACTCATAACCAGTAACCAGTATAGCCGCACCCTTACAGAAGCAGTTTTGGTCTCCTCCCATTGAATGTTGTCGTCTATTTGAGGACACACTGTCACGGCATAAGGTATGGTGATATTTCGCCCACTGGTATGACTGATTGAATTTAGAATCTACATTTATCACAAGTAGCTATATTAGTCGCTTTTATTTACTAAAATAAATAAATAAATAAATAAAATACATTAGTTAATTAATTATTGGTCAATAATTTATTAATTTATTTATATATTTGCATTTACTCAATTTTTTAAATACAATTATTTAAAAAAATTGAGTAAATGCTAATATATAGTAGCTATATTGAATTGAAACCATTAAAGCAAAATAAATCAACATTTAAATATTATATCTATAAGCTCATAATTATGTACCTAGGTACTGAAAAATATTTTGCAGTAACAGACGCAGACTGTCCTAATAATATCGTTAATTCTGCATAATACGAGTCTTGTAACATTATTTGATTTTACAACAACAAAAAATTAAAATTAAATTCTTAAAATTATGCGTATTATATATAAATGAATTACGCAGTGAGAGTGCGCTTATCTCGCATTATTTTCTTATTGTTAATGCGTAATCGCAATCCAGTGCTGTGACCGCTGCGCCAACGCGGCGCTGTTGCGCGGGCGGTTGCAGGTTCGATCACCGCACACGACAACATTTGTATTGGCCATACAGATGTTTGCCGTGGTCTGGGTGTTTGTGCAGTCCTTGTGGGTCTCCCCACCGTGCCTCGGAGAGCACGTTAAGCCGTCGGTCCCAGTTCTTATCATGTACACCTGATAGCAATCGTTACTCATAGTAGGGAATATATCCGCCAAACCGCATTGGAGCAGTGTGGTGGATTAAGCTCCGATCCTTCTCTTTCATGGGGAAAGAGGCCTATGCCTAACAGTGGTATATTACAGGCTGAATCGTAATGCGTAAGTTAGCCAAACATCTTATATTATGTTATAATAAAATATAAGTGAACCATAAACAATACGATACGATTCAGTCTGTAACATGCCACTGCTGGGCATAGACCTCTTTCTCCATGTGGTAGAAGGATCTATCAACCACATATTTTCCATTTATAATTAATACTATTTTATTAAAGATCGAAACGTGATTTGTTGAAGCGCACCTTCTCTTATAAATACAATTTCAAACGCCTAAATAATATCTGTAAACAAATGTAACGATCAAACTCACCTTTATTATATATGTGTATGTTACAATATAAATATCTAGACAACAAATAAGACGAAACATAGAAATGTGCATATTGATAAGATAGACGTAGAAGGAATAAAAATTGTCATGCTATCAATCTTTTATGATTAATAAGCTTATTATTATTTAGTTATAAAGGTTACACTTGTTACAAAGTTGCAAAAACAGTACGAAGGATATGTTTCAAACTAGTTCAACGTTATTAATATTAACACGAATACTTGAAGCAGATCATACGTAATATGGAAAATTTATAAGAGTAAACAGCAATGTTATGAATATATAACGCACTAGACGTCCCTGGCGACATTACACGCATTGGTATGTAAGGCTTCTCTTCTACAATTATCTGTGTTCGTTGTGTGATATATTTTAGCCTATATTATTTTTAAGTAATATTACTTTTATGAATGATATTACTTTGTGAAAGATATACAAATATTCATTCATAGTAAGATAGACAACTGATTTTGTGTCGGCGGTCGCGAGTGCGACCGCGTGTTTCGCTAAAATATATTTATACTCGTAATACCCGTGCGAATAATTCCTAAATAAGTAAAAAATTTACCGACCATCAACCATGTTAACGTTGTTTCAAAATTAAATGCGTCATATATATAATTTTAATAATTAATTAATTAACAAAAACAAAAGCAATAATAAATTTTTTAGTTGTGGATACCGGTAGAGCATCTACTAGAGTAGAGATCTATAAAATGATAAATATATTTATGTGGAGTAATTTGAGGTTTTTTCAAAAAAAATAAGACAAAAATCTCAACCTTAGCGTATTCATATAAATGATTTGTACAGTTCTTTTTTTTATCTGGATGTTATGGGTCTCCCCACCCTGCCTCAAAGAGCACATGAAGCTGGCGGTATTGGATGTTGTCATACACAACTGACAGCAAAAGAAATTATTCACCAACCCGCAATAGAGCAGCGTGGAGAACTAAGCACCAAACCTTCTTCTAAATCGAAAAGAGCCATAAGCCAGCAGTAGCACCCGAACCTCCGACTAACCATGACTGTGACGTTAGCGACACGGTTATTCGCATGTGCGGGTTCGATCCCCGCTGGAACGGTCAATATTTTTGATATGATATTAAAAATATTGTCGTAAAGGTAAAGATACAAATACATTAGTCTCTAATATTCTGTCTGATGATTGAAATCAATTAACATGTAATCGATAAAAGATCTATTATACTTATTATCAAGGCGGGTGGCAAGGTGTTCTAGTTATTAATGCAAGTCAACTAATTACAAAATAATATTAATATTCTAAAAATAAACGAAGTTAAATGACAAAAAAAATTTATTAATTAGGTTTACACGAGATATTATTAAAAACAGCTTTTTATTGCAAATTTACATAATTATCATCTCATATCTTTATAAATGTTAAATTAAGAGTTTGCCTTTACGTAGTGGAGTTCCTGGGGCGTTAAAAAATAAAAACCTCGGATTTCCGTTACAGTGAATGAAATTTTATAATTCAAAGTGGAATGTTTAGCTTATAATATACACAAAAAAGTTTACCTATTAAAAACTTGTTATCTCAATTAAAAAAAAAATAATGAAATAATTATAATTTTGATAGGTTAAATGATTTTTTTTAAATCAGTAAGTCGGCAAACAAGCGTACGGCTCACATGATGGTAAGCAATAACCGTAGCCTATAGACGCCTGCAACACCAAAAGTATCGCAAGCGCGTTGCCGACCCTACCCCCAATCCCCCCCCCCCCCCCCCCCTTAGGAGCTCTGGTCACCTTACTCACCAACAGGAACACAATACTACTTGAAAACAGTATTATTTAGCTGTGGTCTTCTGTAAGGTCGAGGTACTACCCCAGTCGGGCTGCTCCATATTTGAGCAGGAAATTTCCTGCTGTGCCCTACCTCAGTTAAGTCACGATACGATGCATCATAATATTAGGCTGTAGAACATTTTTCTACACCAAAAATCAAATTTATATATTCATATAGAGATAGTAATTAGGAAAAAGAAATAAATGAAGGAAAATAAAAGAAAAAAAATATCGAGATATCATTTGTTTATTTAAACAGTTTACATTTTTGTCTAGTTCAGTATTTTCTTCAACTTTACTTATTTCAATGATTGGCGGAGTATTAAAACAGGTATTTTCACTGCACTGTAGAAATGCTACACTGCAGTATTGTTTTTAATATTATTTTGGTGATTGTACCAACTTTCTGTTAATACATTATAATTAGTTTTTTTGCTGCTTGCTGTGTGGCTACGGCAGTAAAGAATATAGCCACCCCCCCCCCCCCTTCCCGTGGGTGTTGTTCCACTACCACCTTGGAACTTAAATAGCCGACCGATGGCAGGATAACCATCCAACTGCTGGCTCTGAAATACACAGGCCGAAGACGGGCACCAGCGTCTTCTATGCGACAAAGCCAGCCCTGCGGTCACCAACCCGCCTGCCCAGCGTGGTGACTATGGGCAAAACACATGAGTTCGCGCTATTTTGGGCACGTAATACGTACGTGTTGTAATACGTAACTAAAAATTTATGTTTTTCGAAATTTTTCCTTTTTCTGTGCTATAAGACGTTGCTATATACCAAATTTCAAGATCTGAGTTCACGGGAAGTACCCTGTAGTTTTTTTTTTTGATTCCCTTGAGCGTGTCGAAAATTTGCAGCATAAACGGCTGTATATTTTGATTGCGTTGGCTTAGAAGTTTGATTTTTCACAACTCTAAGGGACAGTAGACCTGAGTATTTGGCATGAATTTCAGTTTGATACCTTCACGCGTTCCAGAAAAAAACGTCTTGACAGACAGACGGACAACAAAGTGATCCTATAAGGGTTCCGTTTTTCCTTTTGAGGTACGGAACCCTAAAAATAGTAGTCAATACATATACACGATGACAATCAATCAATTTAAATCTATTATTGTCATCGTGTATATGTATTGGTCTAAGATCCGGGATATAACAGGATATTCCCTCATCTGTTAATTAGATGAAACAATTTTTTATAGGTTGATTTCAATATTGTGAATTTATAAAAACAACCTCTGCCACCATAAGCCTGCCATGTTATGTACATAATACAGTAAGTATGGGCAAGTACCACTGAACTTTCATAAAACGAATTTTTAAAAATATTGATCTGTTGTTGGTTAAATTAAAAAAACGTCGTTAAAAACTGATCTAACTATAAAAAAGGAAACATAAATCGGAGACATTTTAACAAAATAGCGACCTTCTCCTTAACTATATAGATCTTAAAAAATTAAAGAAGTTAATGTTTATCCGATTTAAACTTGCTCTTGACATTTAGAACTTATAATTAATGTTTCTTTTTTACACTAAATGCCTTTTTAAAAATAATATCTAAAACATTATGTTTATTTAAAACCCTTACTTAGAACTTAGAAGGTGCTTTCGAAAGTGGAACGAAAGATTTTACGTTATTTATTTTTATTTTTTCGTTTAAATATACATGTCTCTGTCTTATATTAATAGCCTTCGAAAAAAATAAAATTTGTTTTTAAATTTTATGTTCTCCAAAAAAGAAAAGTAAAATTAAATACAATATTCTACTTATACTCACCTAAATTTTATTCTTATTGATTGAAAAGAAAAACTATGACTCTCATGTTATGTACATAATATATTATGTACAATTGAAATCGTTACAATAAAAAGGCAATATAAAGGTCAACGTTCGGACGAGTAAATGCGTATATTTTTATAACCTTATACCAAATAAGGATTGTTTATAAAACGTCAATTCAATCACTGTCAGCTTTTTTTACATAAAAAAATCATAACAATTATTTTTCTTTTCTTGTACTGTGTTATTAACCTACTGTAAAGCAAAAGCATTTGATACAATAGAATTGTACAATACAATATACAATATGTTTAAATAAATGTACAATGATTACAGTCTGTACAGCAGTAGAAATCAGTCTAAGATATTTTACACTAAATTGTCGTGTTTGGCACTATACTTTCATTCAATTGAGTTCACAGCAGGAAATTTCCTTCTTAAAATATTGAGCAGCCCGACTGGGGAGACCTTAGAGAATATCACAGCTAAAAATACTGTTTTCAAGCAGTATTGTGTTCCTGTTGGTGAGTAAGGTGACCAGAGCTCCTGGAGGGATATGGGAATAGGGTCGGCAACGAGCTTGCGATGCTTTTGGTGTTGCAGGCGTCTATAAGCTACGGTAATCGCTTACCGGTTACTGCTAATTGGTTATCAGGTGAGCCGTACGCTTGTTTGCCGATCTAGTTACATTAAAAAAAAATGCATCGTACAGAGATTAATTTAAGTACAACCACTTTAAAGCTGCTATAAAAGTTGGGTGACTTTAAAGATTTACTAATCGGTATATACCTATATGTAATTATAAGTAAAACATGTTGTATCAATGTAGATATAGCATCGCACTAACTGATAAAATAGAGCAGCTTTGAAGTAACTGTAAATAGGCTCGTTAGGTATGAAATCAACTGTCATTACATTCGATCTTTGCAGAGAAAATGGAGCTATAGAGTTAATAACAGCTTCACAAATATCAGACCAGTTAACGCATTACACAATTATTTGCTGAGATCTAAGGAGAACATACACCCATGTGAAATGTATTGTAGTTTTCTAAACGCGAATTTCGCTCATTATAATGAAACAACTTTTACGGATTTTATGACGGACTGAGTCCTACCGTGCCCATGGTTGCTGAAAGTATCCGAAACGTCAGGCATGTAAAAAACCTAGTAAATCGTGATAAAATCCGAAAAACTTGTTTTATTAAAACAACAGTATCATCGGTCTTATAATAATATCTGCTAACAGAAGTTGAACTTTGTTACGATTACCATATTAACTCATCTATTTAGGCTTACCTGTTAAATCCAGGATACAGAACTGATTCATTTTATGACCTTATATACAAATATTTTCAAGAATTAAAAATTTAATTACATTCTTTTCACACTGGAGAGAATACATACGCACACAATAATATAATAATATTATCTCACGGTTTAGGTCGTTTTAGTGATGACCAGGTTTTTTTTATAGCATCAGTGAGTATAAGTCCAATTGATTGTAAAGAAATGAAATACAACTACATAACTATTACTTAGCCCACACTTGCCTTATAAGCTATATATATAAAAGACATTTCCACCCATTGACTCATCACGATATCTCTGGAACCATAAGGCGTAGAGACTTGAAATTTGGTAGGAATATTCCTTTCGCCGAGTAGAGGTCAGCTAAGAACGGATTTTACGAAATTCCACCCACAAGAGGGGGTTGCGGGGGTTAATAACATATATGCCAAAACAACGTTTGCGGGGTCAGCTAGTATTAAATATAATTTTATATTTATACGCTTACACGCTTCAGCCTGTAATATCCCACTGTTGGGCATAGGCCTCTTTCCCCATGTAGGAAAAGGATCAGAGCTTAATCCACCACACTGCTCCAATGTGGGTTGGCGGATATATTCCCTACTATCAATAGGTAACGATCGCTATCAGGTGTAGATACCTGATAAAAACCGGGACCGACGGCTTAACGTGCTCTCCGAGGCACGGTGGGGAGACCTACAAGGACTGCACAAACACCCAGACCACGGCAAACATCTGTATGGCCAATACAAATGTTGTCATGTGCGGGGATCGAACCCGCAACCGCCCGCGCAACAGCCACAAACCAGTGCTGTGACCGCTGCGCCAACGCAAATAGATTGAACACTTAAGTTTTTTTTTGGTGTCGACTTTGTCACTGTTTATTATTTCATTCTTCTCATTATTAATTAGTATGTGTATGTATTCATTAAAATGCTTGAGAAAAAAAAACGATAATAATAATAAATCATCAACGTTTCATATCAACTTGTAAATCTGACACAATCGTTGAGTATTTTTCGAAGTAAATCTTACATCCTTACTTGGAAGGATTAAATAGTTTACGTTTCGTAACTGATGCTTCTGAGTTTAGTTTCGCCACAAAACAGCAAATGGAAGCATATCATCGGTGTTGTAAACATCGTGACTTATTATGAGTAGAGTACGAATCCTGTACTTGTACTTATAATAGCAAATCAATAGTTTCGTAGCCTCCACTTATAACTGTAACGATCAAGATAAACGTGTTAAATGAAGATTATACTTTAATATTACCTTGGAATACATTACCTTCACTGTAACAAATGATTTCTAATATTTTTATTAGCAAAATGTTGTTATTCTAAAAATTAACAGTTTGTGAATTATTACATCTTGATGATACGCATATTACAGAATACGTCTATTACAATTATAATGTCGTAAGAATTCTTACTACTGCATGTTAATCACAATAAAATCAAATGATGTGGTTATTATGCCCTCCGTGGGTAAGTAATTTTAAGATAAAACATATAATTGAAAGGGTAGTAAAATATGTTACAGCGTGCGGCACGATTGCAAGCAGCTATGATAATTAATTAATTATATACATATTATAAGATCTCTGGGAGTGAGAACCAAGATGGACCATGGGATAGTTTACGTGAGGTGATGCCAATCGATCGCCTAGTAGCGCTGAGTTTTCAAGTGTCAAATTTCTTTTATTAATCGTATTTATTTCAGAAAAATATTGTAAGTAAATATGCATGTTTGAAGCAAATTCTCGAATAAAATTTATATTTTTCTCTAGAATTTTTTTAACAATGAGGCACCTACAAAATCGATTACAAAATTTCATAAATCCTATGTGAAACCTCTTAAATGTGAGAGGGTAAGATGTTGAAAAATTGCATGTATAAAATATTTATTTACTAAAAACTTAAAAGTATGATTCAAATTTAACACGTATTTTATGTTATTCGTTCCAAGTTATAGACGGTTGAATCAATTATATTTTATGTTATAGTCGATAATTTTCTTGGTTCCACTGCCTGAACCTCTTTATTTCGACGTGTTAAATCTCTAAGACACAATATACGACATAATATGAACGAGACTTTTTCACACTTACAACACTAATTTTAACAGTATTGCGGTAGTTTAGCAAATGATTTTACGTACTAATCGTAATGCCTAACATACATAAATTTTGCTACTAGACTACAGTATTAAATATAAGCGCATCATAGCAAAATTAGAATTTACTGACATTATCTCAGCTTTTATGGATCAAAACTGGTATATTTGAAACTGTTGAATATTTCATCGTCTCTATATAATTAAAATATACGTTCAAGTATATGAGATGTCCTTATACCAGATTACTAGTTTTTAATATCCATTATCATGACTGCACCTAGCCTTTGATCGAAATTTACAAGCGGAACATGGTAATTTAATGACAAAAGTAATGCCGAAACCTTCTAATGTAATCTATATACGAAATATTCTGTTACAATGTAAGTTAGACCTTAACTAACGAGTATCGTATTTAATAATAAATAATTAATATAACTAGCTGCTACACTCGGGTGTATTAACTTTAGTTAAATAGAGGAATAAAATTTTATGTACATATTGTGAATAATAAATAAATGTGTATTGATATTTCTATAATAAATAAATTTATCTTTATTCCTTATTTGCGAAAATATAGCAAATTTCTAATAGACAAAGTTATAGTTTTTGTTAACTACATACTTGTTGTAGGTATGGTATATTAGTGATAAATAATAGTAACTTTAAAATAGTCTTCACGTTCTATGCGTGCTTGTATATGTGCATGTGTGTGTGTTACATACAAGTACATATAAATGGAAGATAAATGAAAATAACGCTTAAACCACTACAATCGTTTTGTTAAATGGAAATACTTTCACTACAACAACTCGAAGTATCTTATGTTATGACAATTACCATCTAAAGAATCGATATCACGTTATCTTTAGTCGTGTGAAAGCAATCTTAGGATTCACGTCGTTTGATCACGATGTAGGAAAAACGGCGTGTCAATGATTGATAAAATTGCATCTTTATGTAAACATAACTCATTTCCAACATTAGTCAGTTCCGTACTGTAACGATCGAACAAGTGTTTCTCCTTTTATTCTCATAGTCTTACTGTCTATAATTACTAGTGGTATTTTAATATTGTCGGTAATAATCAGCACCGGAAAGCTATAACATTATTTTATAAACTTAGCTAATTTTACTTTTTAACTAACTTTAAAAAAGCAGGAGGTTCCAGATTCAACAAAATTTTTGAAGACTTCTTTTGGCGCGTTAGGGAAAAATTATGAGAGTAAATTTTGCACGCACAGAGTCACGAAAAGAACCGACACTCTGAAGTTAGCTACAACGAAGAAGAAGTTAGCAACGTGAAGTTAGCTAGCCAATGAAATATAACTCCTTACGTGCGTACATTTGCACACACACTTTTTTATGTATGTTACGCCCGCTGTGCCCGCGACGTCGTCCATGTGGAATTTAACAAAATAATTATTCTTCAGTTCGCAGTTATAAAAAAAAATTCAAAATAAAAGTAGCCAAAGTTACTCCTTATTACATCAGCTATCTGCAAGTAAAGTTCCGTCGAAATTGGTCCAGCCGTTTTAGAGATTAGCCGGAACAAACAGACAGAGACAAAAATGGTAAAAAAAGGTTATTTTGTTATATGTACTGCGTATACATCCATATGCATTAATTAAAAAGCAGTTATTTTAATATTACATACAGACACTTCAATTTTATTTATTTGTATAGACTATAGATAATGTAACTTTTTACCGGGTGCAGCGATTTTGATGATTTTTTAAATTGAAAGCTGTTCCTTGTATTATGGTCTCATTTGGCGCAGCGTGGTCACAACTCACAGCACTGGCTGTTGACACTGACACTGTTGCACATGACAAACATTTATATTGGCCATAAGCTATGTCCACACTGTGCCTTTTTTTCGTTCATCAAGGGCATGCGTCACAGCGCAGTCAACAGCGCACGTGAGGCATGCCCTTGCTTGACGCATGCGTTTTTGACAGTTGAAAGCATAGCGCGCGCTACGAAACGTGTTACCCGCGTCTAGTGGATTTCTGTGCAACAAAGCGTTCAACATCAAGATTGCGGACGAAAAAAAAAATATTACTTTGAGATTTATAGAGGAATACAGAAGCTTTCCACAACTTTGGGATCAGAATAGTAAGCTGTACACTAATAAAATAAAAAGGAACGATGCATTACAAGTTTTAGCTACAAAAATTATTTTGAAAAAAAATGTTATGTATATAATTAAAAACATATTATATCATAAAAAAATATATATATAAATAAATGTTCTCGTCGCTCATGTTTTGAACACTGACAGAATCGAAATGACTATGTTACCGTCGCGTTCGTTGACGCATTCAATATTGAATGTGTCAACGAAAGTTGAATAGAAAGGTTACGACGAAAGTTGAAGATGAAAAGGCACAGTGTGGACATAGCTATATAGATGTTTTCGTGGTTTGGACGTTTGTGATTGTGTATTGTGTGTGTTTCCGGCACCCCGACACAGGAGAAAATCCTACTGGGGGACGTTGAGTGTGAAGCGTTCATTAAAAAATTGATTTAAATTTGATCGAAATCTTACTAGTATTTTTTGAGTTATCCCTTGTTATCGATTGTTTCACTATTGTGTTATATATATCGATTTAAATTGAATCTGGTGTTTGTATTTTGCGAGCAGATACAATTAGTTATTATTATAGCACCATTTAGGGCTGATAATATGTCTATTGATTAGGAATTAACACTTTGCACTAAACTTATTGCCTCTACATATATGAGACATAGTTACAAATACAAATGGTTTTCTATGGCTACATAATATTTTTGTAACTGTTGTCACTATTGTTAAAGTACTTTAGTTTTAGAAAATATTAATATTGTAATTTTAATGCCTTTTTATTTATTTAGTTACCGGTTATAATAAATATTCTTTTCATCTTTGAACTCCTTGGCTTTCCTAATTCCTATAATAATTAGGTATACTAAGTTACAGGCACCCTTGAGCAACGGTGAATACTATATTAAGGTGTACCGTTTAATCTTATTGCGTATTAAATATAAATATATACGATAAAATTATCGTAACATATATTTTTAGGCAATCGCCGATGGTCAAAAGCTATATCTGCTACCATTACACCAGATAAATTTCCATAATTATATTAATCGAGAATAAAATTCTGTGTCTAATTTTAATAGTTTAAAAGATCGTTAATAATACGTGAATGTGTTTTTATATTCATCTTAATTACAGCCTCCATTACACGTGGTAGTGATATTTAAAAATCAAGGCTACTGACCAAAAAGTCACATAAAAATAATTTTTTTGCGCTCTGTGTCTATAATTATTATAGACACAGAGCGCAAAACAATTTGAGTCAACGTAAGGCTACGGTCAAATAAGTTTAATAAGCATGTAACTTTGTACATTATATTTGTCGCTGTAATATATGGCGATACAATTATTTAATTATCAGAATAGAAAAGATAATCGATATAAATAAATAACCATCATAAACAACTATTTTATTAAAGTTACTGTATGTGTTAGAAAACTTTTTAACCTTTTTTATTTAAATTTTAAAATAAACTTACAAACCAATGTTATCTCAACCAATTCTGCTCCTGTTGTTGAAGTTGGTTACAAATTGATTGATTGATTGATAGGTTTAATGGTTTTTAGTTGGTCTTATTGTAAAATAAAGTCTCCCGACTTATCTGTCTGTCTATTAGTACAAATCCAAAAACTACTGAACGGATTTTCATGCAATTTCTACTATTAGAATTATTCGTAAGGAAGGTTGAGGTGTGTAATTTTCTAAAAGCTATATCTAAATTGAAATATGGTGATAATTGCTAAAAGCTTCAGAATCCATCATTCTGACTAGGGGTTGTCTATTTATCACGTGAGGCTACAAAAGAAGTGGAGGCGGTTAAGAAAAAAATCACGAAACATCACAAGGAGGGTGGAGCTGTAATGAGATATCACGTGTATTTATTTTTCGTTGAACGCAAGATTTCTAAACCAAACAAACAAACAGCAAACACCCTGCAACCGTAATCTGTCTGTAAATATTTATCACGACACTGAATTTTCCAAAATTTAATTATGTTAATATTCTGAAAATTAATTTAATTATACTTTGTACCAAAAAAGATACACGTGATATATAGATATAGGTGGAGGGGCGAGTATCTAAAACCTCACCACATATCACCACAGGGGAGTAGGGGATAAAAGTTGCTAAAAACATCATGGATACAATCAACAATCTTTTATAGTTCTACAAAAAATTATATTATGGCTGAATGATCTGGATAGCTATTTTTTATCTTTAAATGTATTTTCTCTCAACTTAATCATATAAGTAACCTTAAGTATACCATGAACATAATCATAATCCCTTACACTATGTCATTTAAATTAATATCTTTGACTTTTGATAAGGTTGCCCCTCGCCTGCCGTTGCCCCGTCGCTGTAGAAACTGGGGCGGGTCGATTGATATGAAGAACTATTTGTTCATGGTATGTGGGTATTTTGAATACTTATCTCTAAGTCCATGAGTACCTAACGCTTACTCGTTAGTCATGACACAATTTTTTCTGAATTTCACGAACCTTATACAGCATTTTTTCAGTTGTTATTATTAACAAAAAGTCGTATTTTTTTTCATTTGATCGGCTTTTATCTATTGGATACCTAATTATTAATTGGAAACCACTCTGAAGTAGTGGTGCGTGTGCGTGCGCGCAGCCCAAACACCGGCGTTAAAGTTAGATTCCCATTTGGGATGGATATTTGTATTTTTGCAAATATTTTCAATATTGGTTTCTGTCCTTATTGATATCCCCACTGTGCTTCGGAGAGCACGTTCGACTGTCGGCTCCAGCTGTTTTTATGAACACCTAATAATCGTAGCTATCGTTACTCCCAGTAGGGAACATATCTTACACCCGCAATGGAATGGCCTGGTGGATTAAGCTACTACCCTTCTTCCACGTGGAGAACCCAGCTATGAGATGTGACAGGCTAAATCAATTTGACTCGTAACGTAAGATGATACATAAGTAACATTATACATAATTATGTCTTATACTTTGTGTCCATACGTGTAGTTTTAGATTCCGTATATTGCGCCTTTTTTGAGTGTTTCTCAAACATTCGGTATATTTAACGTACTAGATGCAAAAATTCAGAGAATTTCACAACACGTTTTAAAGTGTATGCCTAGAATACATACATCGTAGTGACAACATAATACACAACATTTTGTCCCATTCGGTGTCGAGACCCTTGGTCCGTGGGGTCCCAGCGCCATAAGGCTTTTTAAGGAAATAGCTAAAAGGTTAGTCGACATCACAGGAGACCGAAGAGCTGGCAGCTACCTCGGGCAAAGAATTAGTCTAGCTATCCAAAGGGGGATCGCTGCCAGTATCTTCGGAACCTTGCCTAAAGGGACTCCTTTTAATAATATATTTTAGTTATTATATTATATTTTTTAAGGTTTTTAATTTTAGTTTCATTTTTTTTTAGTATAATATTTTTATAATTAGTTGTAATTCGATTTAATGGTTATTTATTTAGTATTATTAAGAATATTTTAATTTTGTAGTACATAATAAAAACAATATACATACACATTAATAATTGAAATTTTAGGCAAACTTATAAGATTTTTGTAATAATTGTGAAAGCGCAAATAAATTATGTATGCAAAAGTGTTGATAATTGTTAACAAATAAGCAAATTACACAAATATATTTTTCTTTATTCAAGAAACCCAAAAAACATCGTATTTAATTTAATTTTTTTTGGGATTTTTCACCGACAACCTCAACTTTAGTCTTCAGACACATTCAGTGCTATTCCTTCAATATCTATTTTTCTAATTATACACCACAATATTACATGTTTTTGTAAGTTTCTATTTTTGCTTATTACAGTTGTGCGCAATCTTTGTTTGTTATAGAACGAGTAGTGTGATGTTTGTCGTACAAAGAATATTATTGAAGGTCAACTACAATAAATTGTTTAAATATGTAAATTTGTCAGTACTTCGTCTATCCGTTATAAAAACAAAGTTAAGTGTTTGTTTGTTTGAGAGCAGAATAACTATTAATAATCTTATTTTTATGACATTTTTTTATCACACGTTTATTGAGCAAAGCTATAGGTTCATCATAATTAAATAACATTTTAGGTCATGAGATCGAAACATGAATTACAAACCTCAACCAAATCCAGTAAATCTTTTCAAATTCAAACTAACTTTATTGCGAATATAGATAAACAAAGATGTTACAGCTTAAACGTCAAACAGTTACAAGTTACTGTGCCGCTGCCGAGTGGCTTGCAATGTCATCATTTTTAATTTAAATATTATAATTTGTACATTCAAAAAACTTGTAAACGAAAAAAAATGTATATTAAACATCGAAGAAGTTATTTTTATGCGGAAAGACAATAAATGAGGTGAGGCACTGCAGCATTTTAGCAGGATATTCTCAAATCTACAGCAATCCCATATTAGGTTACCTGCTCGCAAGTATGGTTGCTTTTCTGTGGTTTAGAGCCAGGTTTTTGGGAAAACGCTGTGTTGACAGCGATTGAAAGTTCCTAGTCCAGGGGTCCATACGATCTCCGCTTACTATCAGGTGGAGCACCAACTGCAACCTTAGTGGTAAAAAAGAAGACAATTTGAAGATTGACAATGGGTAAATGATAAGATTATAACTTACATAATGCGCTATATACATATTATACAACTTACATAATATGCTGAGTTTCTATATCTCTATATATATATCTATCTATCTATATCTATATCTATCTATACTTATTATAAAAATAAGTCCCCCGGCCGCGTCTTTCTGTCCTCCTGTCTGTCTGTCTGTCTGAACGCGATAAACTCGAAAACTACGCAACGGATTTTTATACGGTTTTCAACAATAGAAAGAGTGATTCTTGAGGAAGGTTTAGGTATATAATTTATTATGTTTGAATGTAAATTAGCAGAAATACGGCGATAAATGTTGAAGAGGTCGCAAAAAATCTCGCCAACGGGGAGCTTTCCACGCGAACGCTGCGTAAACTAGCAAAGATATAGTTGTATAATGTACTAGCGAATTCAAAATCTATAAAAATTCTACAAAAAAGTCCGCGATAGCATATCTCTATCTCTTAGGGTTGACTTACAATAACCACTTTTATGTTCAAATTTTTAATTAAAAACATTACGTTATTTTCAAAGATATTTTCTTTAGTTCAGTATTAATCCTTATCCAAATGAATATGATATTTAGCTTAGGCATTTAATGCAGATTAAAATTGCCCTTCACACTATATTAATCAGATAAATAGTTTTTGAGATATCATCGTTAGAAGTAATTAACGGCGAAACATTTAATGCTCGGCGAGCTAGCGTTCTTTCCTTGAGATGCCTATGGCGCGGGCGAGTCCATCACCTCTGCCCCGCATCGCTCGACCGCCTGCTCATGCTGTTAAAGGAAATCAAAGAATATCAAAGATCGTTTTATCGAACTTTTTTTAACTTTTTTGTTAAATTCCACGCGGACGAAGTCGCGGGTACAGCTAGTATATATATATAAATGAATCGCTAAATGTGTTGCTAAGCGCAAATCTCGAGAGTGGCTGAACCGATTTTCTTAATTCTTTTTTTTATAATATTCCTTGAAGTACGAGGATTGTTATTACGGAGAGAACAATTTTAAAAATTGCCTGAACAAGTCTAAAAACAACACTTTTCTATATTCCCATACAAAAGATTCGTAATAATACTTAAAAGTCAATTTGAACTTTAATACCAATCGACTGTTAGGCGGTACGAAGTTCGCCGGGTCAGCTAGTATATAATATTATTAATCGTCCTGTCGCAATCCCACATTGTATATTAAGTGTTATATGATAGAATCACAAATTTTATTAACATTGATTCATATTTCAATTTTGTTTTTCTGTACTGTTAATCATAATTTTATTATGTTACTGAATTTGATTAAGTTTATACGGGATGAGAGGTGGGTAATAGGTGTAAAAGATCTGGAGGGGCTAAAGCTCGTATCCTATTTATCTATGTTTCGTTGTTTGTGTTATTAATTACCTTTAATATTGTTAGTTTTTCTTGAATTTAATTATATTTAGGATATTAAAAATTTATACTTAAAAAGGTATAAGTAATCCATAAGTTTAACTTTTAATTAAGAAAACCCAATTTCTAAAAATCTTAAAGTTAATTATTGAATTAATAAAGCTCAAAATAACTTATTTTGTATATTTATTCAATGATTGTAGTTTCAGATTTCGCTTGGAACAGATAATTATGTTAACAAAAATATTTATTTTCAATCTGTTGAAATACTTGTAAAATACTTGGTCTATTTTTCGTGTCTCAAAGAATCCGAAAAGTCGTCAGTCCCGATTGATTGATTGCGGTCACAAACACCCGATAACAATTAATGATTATTAGTAAGCAGTAGTAATTAATAAGGAAAATTATTTGCAACATAGTTTTTTAAATTTCGATATTTCTTATAAATGGGAAAGATCCATTTACATGTCTAAACTGCAATCGACTAAATTGTTATAGTTTTAACCAACAAATGAATCTTATATCTAGGGATTACAAAAAATGAAGCGTGTTTAGGTAAATCTTGTTTCTTAAAGTAACTGGTCAAAGGCAACTTTTTTTTTCCTTTTTTTTATAAAGTAAATGAGTTCCAAGCTGTATAGAAGAATAATTAATGCATACTTATGTTATAACATCAACCTTCCGACTATTGCTCATAACTTTGTTATATAAATTTACCATTGGTGTTTTATAAGTCTAGATATCAGGTTAAAATAACATTTTTACCATAACCCATAAGCTATGCCTGGATATTGTGTTTTAGAATACAACCCTTAAATACCATAGATACATAACCGTAACCTGCAACGCTAACACGACAAGATATATTTATTCAAGTAACTTTAAAAGTATTATTGTAGCTACAATAAAGTTCAGTCACCCACTCGTTGTTTATTTCGTAATGTCAACGAAACAACTTTTTGCCTCCGCTAACTAGTAACGCGATTGAGATGATAATTTAATTTAGAGGTTACGTTTTTTACTCGCATAATTGAAGTTCGTTGCCTAATAAATTTAGTAACAATCCTTCCTGATTCACTAACTACAAATACATTTATACATTAATTTACATATATTATATCATTTGTATATGATTTTATACACGTGTAACATCAAAGTTAGAGTAAATAAGAAAGTTATAGTAAAGGCGCTTATCACTAATACATTTAAACAAAAAGAGGGTCATGTTTAATTAATATGTGTATATAATAAATAATATGTGATTGTTTTATGAATTTGAGTGGATAATATTTGATGAAAATTCATTATATTTTGTTAGAATGTATTAAACATAGAAGTCATAGAGAAGCATTTACAAATAAATTTCATCTCCACTTCAGCCTATCACAGTCCACTGTTGGACATAGGCCTCCACAAGTTCGCGCCCGACATTATGACGCGAACTCATGTGTTCAATTTCATCTATGTAAATTTAATATCGGAGTAATGTAAAGTGCATTGTGCAGATCCCACTTCCGCAGTGGCTAAAGCAATATGAGGTATGATGACTGTTTTTCAATATTTTTTAAGTATTTTGATGTATCAATTAATTTGTCATATATGACACCATAGAATATGATGGCTTTGAAATTCCAAATGTTTAAAAACCCTTAAAAATAAATATAAAATAAAAAGTGGGTAATACGTGTATGTATATGTACGTTTGTTTGTATTTATGAACTCTATAAAATTAGGACACGATCCGTACTATAACCGTACATATATATTTTAACATATATAATATCAGAATCGTCGTAATAGTACAAATTACAAGGTATAATATATTAAACATGATCTCCAGAGATAAAAATATAGACTAAAGTAGTCTTTTTTCAGTCTTAAAAGTTACCGAATACATATTATATTTGGCGAATAAATGAGCTTGAAATAATAATTATCTTCGCGAGCTTCGTAGACTTTTTATTGCATAATAATGAAGATATAAAATAATGAACTGCTAGGAAAATATATATTTACAAAAACCAACGTGCACGTAAAAGATGTAACAAAGAACTGATTAAAAATTGTAACATAAATTATAAAGAAAAATTCAAATATAAATTAATTGACATCTATCAAAAAATATTTTTATAAAACAAATAAAAAAGGTTTCACTATTATTTACACAAAAAGTCTTTATATGTCGAGATCCCACATCACTCCCCTCCGAGACCGAAGGTCGACAGCAAAATGCTCCGGTGGGTCGGAGTGGTGCTGCCGATACCTCAGTGAGTCGAGGTGTTGCCGCCAATGCCTCAGTGAGTCGAGGTGATGCTGCCGATGCCCCAGTGAGTCGGGGTGTTGCCGCCGATGCCTCAGTGAGTCGAGGTGATGCTGCCGATGCCCCAGTGAGTCGGGGTGTTGCTGCCAATGCTCCAGTGAGTCGGAGTGGTGCAGCAAAATGCTCCAGTGAGTCGGAATGTTGCCGCCAATGCCTCAGTGAGTCGAGGTAATGCAGCGCTTCCCCAGTGAGTCGGGGTGATGCTGCGTAGCGGCTGGCTGCTGCGAGTGCGTCTCTCCTTGCGAAGGCTGCGATGGCATTCAATCATGTCGGGGTCACCAGTTTAGCGAATAAATGAGCTTGAAATAATAATTATCTTCGCGAGCTTCGTAGATTTTTTATTGCATAATAATGAAGATATAAAATAATGAACTGCTAGGAAAATATAATATATTTATAAAAACCAACGTGCACGTAAAAGATGTAACAAAGAACTACTTAAAAATTGTAACATAAATTATAAAGAAAAATTCAAATATAAATTAATTGACATCTATCTAAATATATTTTTATAAAACAAATAAAAAAGGTTTCACTATTATTTACTCAAAAAGTCTTAATATGTCGAGACGCCACATATACTTATCTTATACCACTTACATCAAACTACAAACTCTCGACTTACGTTACAAGTATATGACGTTATTAAAACGGATAAGTTTCGATTACATTAAATGATTAAATTATTGAATAGCAAGTATCTCGACTACCTTAAAATTTAAAAGCAAAAACCACAATGACGACAACAATTTAAAGATAATAATTTTATTTTTCATGTTTGAATGTTTAATTTTATTCTTAATCAATATTTCTGATTTTTTTATTTAAGCATACGGATATATAAAAATAACTGGACATGTAAAGTGCATTAATTTTGATACATAAGTTACTTACACTTTAATTAACCTATCTATAAATTAATCAAGATTCAATTGCTTATGAAATAAAATTAAACAATTTTTATTTAGCAGACTAAATAAGTATCTTAGAAATATGATAAGTACAGATTAAAGTTATGTTGGTTTTTTATATTTGACATATTCCAAAACTAATAATTGAAAAGATTGATTACTAAGAAAGTTCTATATTGACACGTAACTGTTCATAGTATCATGTTCCTTTACTATGAGAAGTTACGTGAATCACGTTAGCCATAAATATTAACTCAAGTGGAACCTCATCTAGTATTAAATATCTATAGAAAGGAGTATTTGGTAACTTCTAATGTATTTTAAATGATCATTCTATATTTCTAAAGCGTCTACCTCTCGTCTATTTATTAACTTAATGGCGTCGTCGAACTCATAAAAAATAAGATTTAAAAATAAATGTGAGGAAATATAAAGCATTAGTGACCATTTATAAAGCTTTCCTTGAACGTTTCACATTTATGTCTAGACTTTAAAAATTGTGTATGAAATTTTATTTATGAAGATAATATTCATTCAGTAACATAATTTATTAACGCAAGGAAGTTCAGTTTAAAGATGTCATTATCGTTATAAAATTACAATATTAACAAATTTTTAGTATCTCATTTATTCTTGATACAATGATGAAACATTTACTGTACTTCAACGGATTACAAGTATAATTACTCAATAAATAACAGTGAAACTGAATCAAAGCAGGATGTGGAGATACACTCCCAATGGGTTAGTCTTATGATCGAGTTCACGGTCGATTTCAACAGTATCCTGAATCCTTTAGCTAAATGTACAGAACATAATATAATCTATACTAATACAAAGAGGTAAAGTTTCTAACTTTGTTTGTAATACTAATACAAAGAGGTAAAGTTTCTAACTTTGTTTGTAGGGGGTAATCTTCGCAAATACTGGTCCGAACATGAAAATTCTTTCACTAACAGAAAGCTACACTATTCAGAAGTGACATAGGCTATATTTTATTGTTATTGAACAAAAAATTCAGTGAAAAATAATAGTATATCTAAATCAAGTCGGAGAAATTCCAGGGAGATGAAAACTTTACTATTATATTTGCATCACAAAAATAATTAACGCCCAACGAAGTGGGCACAGGTTGTCTAGTAATGTTAAAAAGCCGAAGTTTTTGTTTATTTGTTGAATCTAAGAACTATGTTAGAATTATTTAACATTAAACTACCTTAAGCTATGTAAAACATCAAGATATAATACGATAGGAGGACAAACGCTAATAAAATTACGTATAGACTGTGTAATATACAAACACATTTACAGTAACCTCGTAAGGCCCAAATATTGCGGCACAATACAGCTCCTAAAATCGTAAAGTAGAACAATTCTTTCAACGTACAAAAAACCTAACATGTATAATTTCTATCAAAACAATATCAACCTTGAACTCATCTTTATTTTTAACATTATCAACTAATCATTTTCGAACCAAAAATCGTTTTTTTCTCAGTCAATAATGTTCAAACTTATAATTTATATTAATTATGGTCGAATTTCGACCACTAGACGTTCACTACTTATATGTAAAAACGTGACAACTTCATACATACAATAAATCTTTACTACAAGTAATCTTTAACATAGGTAAAATCGTAGTATAGTAACTAATTATACGAGAACCTAATCAGATAATTAAAATCACCTATAGACGCATCAATAATACCACTATTACTGACTAGATATTATGTTTACAATACTGCGGAGTTTTGGTATAAATCTTAAAGATGGCTAACTAATACAAAAAATATATACATAATTTTGGCATTGTCAGAATAATACGCTTTTATGCTTGTCATCAAAATTAAAAATAACTTTATTCAAATAGGACCAAAGAGCACTTTCGAATCGTCATTTTAATTTTACAAATCAAAATTTTGAAGTGATTATTATTTTTGTAAAAGTAAATCAACCACCTATTCGAAATGTAGATTCTGCAGAGAAGAATCGGCAAGAAAATCCGCAGTTACTCTTTTAAAAATAATATTATCTAAACTGTGTTTTAGTACAAAATTAGTAATACATATCTTGCATAAAATACAGCGTCACTAAGTCCACACATCTTTATCAACTATATAATTCTGCACCGGATAATACGCTTTATCGGTTTATCTATTAATCTCTTTTTAACAAAAACTTTAAATGTATGTTGAGACAATTCCAATTATACAAGTTATAGTAATGAGGAATGATGATGCGATGCTCGAGGTGTTGCAAGCGTTCGTCAGCTACGGTAATCGCTTGCTGTAGAGCGGATCGTACTTCTATTTTCCCTCACAAGCTGTTAAAAAAAGTTTTTGACCCCCCCCCCCCCTGAATTTGGCTCTGAACTCTAAATCTCTTACTTACCAAAAAAAACCGACCGTCAATCATGTTGACGTTGTTTCAAAATTAAAGCCGTCGTGTCGTACCTATATATAATTTTAATTATTAATTAGTTTACAAAAACAAAATCAATAATAAATTTTTGAGTTGTGGATGCTGCTAGAACAAGCGATTCTATAAAATGATATATGATTTATGTGGAGAAATTGTGAGGTTTTTTTTAATAAGGGAGGCAATCATCTTGACCTTAGCGTATGAATATATAATATATACAAACTATATTAAATTCAATTTACATATTGAATATGATAATAAAAAAAAAACAATAAGCGAAGTATTTGTTGACAGTATGTAAGCTTCCGGCATCAGAAATAATTTAATTACAATATCAATTTCATGGATAAGTGAAGTGATACATCGTAATTATTTTAGTATATATTGTACACCAAAATACTAACAAACAGAGTAGCAAATAAAAGTAAAGATGTACAAAGACGATCTTATTTTATTTATTTATTTAACACCAAATATAGTAAATAAATATATTATATAATTATCATAATAAATATAAATAATCATCGCTGAAGAGCACTTTCTTCCGGATAACCTTTCACAGGTCGTTATACCTACGTCAGATATAGCAAACGGTGGAACAGGCCCTAACTATTTATAATAATAAATTATTTTACTGTGATTAACCTTAATACGAAGTGTAAAAAGTCCACAGAACAGTTCCTCTGCCGAGCTAGCTCAGGGTCGGACGACCCACGAACTACAAGTAGAAGACCGCTCCACTTCTCGACCTCTAAACTATTATCACGATTAATAAACAGTTAAAAATTTGTTTTTGTTTTTTAAAATCATGATAAAATACAAATATATGTACAGTATGTATTATGTATAGCAAAATAACATTGTAATGATAAACGAGTATTATGATAACAAGATTCATTTAGCACTAATCGGGTTTCATTCCTAACAAAGTTATACAAAACGACATAATATGAGTAATTTATCCAATTAAAGTATAAATAAACTGGCTTTAAGTTTTATGGTTTCGTACAAAGATGAAAACAAGTTTTAAGGACAATGATCCATCACAGGTTCGAGTTGTATAGACATTAGGGTCTCTACTCTCTACGTCACTTTTTTCTAATTGCTAAGTCCTATTAATTCACAATCATCCTATACATATTTATTTAAATTTATACGTTATCAAAATTTAAAATACTTTTTAATCATCGACATAAATACATAACAATTTTTTGATACTGATAGTTGGTGACATTTGATGTTAGTATACAGATTTAATTTTTTTATTTTTGTTCAATTTAATATATACTTATTTATTTTAATTCAATGTAAGTAATTTCTCACATATAAAGCTAAAATTATAGCTTTATAATATGTGAGAAAGTGAACTTCATAGGAATTGTTTTTATTTTACTGATTTTGTAAACATATGGTATATTAGTCCACTAATTAATTTAGACGTTTGAAACCAGACAAAAAATTTCGTTGCATGTGTGGCAACACCAGGTATGAAATTATGCATTACGCAAATGCATAAAAATAGTAATGATAATTATTTGAAAATATTATGTCAAATAACAAATATCCTCCGATGCTTTTAGTGAATATTATGTGACTTCCAGGAAATTACAATAAATAAAACGACATTCCCATTTATTGATTTCCATTAGATAATTAGACTCTGAATCATACAATTAAATATAACAAATATATTGACATCCCTCATCTTTTTGTAGGTAAGTAATTTTATATAATAATAATAGCTATGCTATGGACTTTCTCAAATAAAAGTATTATAATATCTTATGCGATATTTAAGGCATTACATAAATCGATTTCACCGTATAAACTTTTATTTCCATTCACGTATTCTAACTCAAATGCTATGTTTCAATTAAATTCATATAATCAACAAACGATAGAAAATAAAAGAAACAAAATTACGTTTGAAACTTTATTGCATAAGGAGTATTCCATGCCAAATAGACCACTTTTGAAACTGGCCCTTTTCGACCTGGCTAAAAGTTTTCCATTCTTTTCTACCCCTCGAAAAATTCATCTTTCTTTGAGTAAAAATTTTTTTTTTAAATCTTCTCAAAAATGTTTTTCAAAGGGTAAAAAAGAATGAAAAATTTTTGACCAGATAGAGAGGGGTCGGGTTCGAAAGTGGTCGATTGGGCATGGAATACCCCATATAGAACTTCAAATATATTTCTTCCTTTTCAAAGTAATTTTGATGTACTGAATTGAACATATTAGGTATATAAGCAACAATATCTCTAAAGATTTTTTCGAAAAAACTTAATATCTCTAAAAAACATTCTAAATCACAATTTATGCATAGCAATCGTATCAATCAATCCTCAAAATCTGTCTTGACGAATATCTGCGATCTCCCTCACTGTCGCGTCGGAAGCGTTACGTTTAAAAGTCAAGGGCATACGTACTTATACTGGACCAATGTTAACTTGTGTTATTTAAATATCATGACAGACATAGCGACGATGTTGAGACGCCTTTCGAAAAGTGCATTTTTTTTTTCACAGAAGGACATCGTTAAGTGCTAAGATTGACGTTGCGGACTAAATCTAAAGCAATTTTTTATTATATTTCAGATGGAAACAGCTTTTACATCTACACATATCTGGTTTTGAAGGTATTAAGCTACTGACGTGATTATATTGATAAAATTGCATATACTGCTATAAAATAACGGATATTAGGTGACAAAGTCGTAAAACTAACTGTCACTAATATCTAAATACTTAATTTTAATCTATCTATGTAACACAATTCAAATTTTATGACTTTCATCCTATTTCATATGTTAGCTAGTGTCTTTTAAAGTTAGTACTTTTAAAGATATAGATATTAAAATTGGTATCTAAGCTTCATGTATGTATTATAACGATATTGTTTTAATAGGCGGTGTATAATTGAATTTTATACTTATCATTGCAATATTTTATAAACAAAATTAAGTAAGTAAGTAAGTAAGTAAGTTAAGTAAGTAAATTACGAAGTTAAATTCCATAAAGTCTATCCATTGAAATAGTATTGAAACATCTTATAATTACGAATATCAAAGGCGTTAAATCGATTATTGTTTGAATCGCCATGTAGATTGTTGCAAAACGCTTTCGTAAACTTTGTTAAAATAAATAAAATATAACGCAAACTCATAAGAGAGCAGTAAAGATATGAATTACAGACCAACGAGGTAGTTAGCAAAATTTAACGACTTTTAAACGGTTTACCAAATACCGCAGCAGAAATTGTTAGTTTAGTGCATGCCGTTGTTATACAGATTTAGAATGTACAATTACGTGTGACCAATCAATGTAATATTTCACCAGAACGACGTGAGTAAGACGAACTGACGAACTGTCTAATGATGTCGTAGTAACGCGTCGAAAGGTCTTTATGTTCTCATACTTTTTAATGTCACTCGTCCAGTAACGCCAGGGGCTTAGCTAAACACGATAACTTACTTAAAACAATATGATGTAATTAGTAATAACCGAATATGGCAACAGTAATCATCACTACAGTGATGAGAGATTTTTTTTTTTGCTAAATTGCTAGCTTTTGCCTAATTTATCGATCGTATTTGAGATAAGAGTCTGTAAATAATAGGTTGCATTGGTAATTAATAAATAAAACAATAAATTAAACTGTCAACAAAAGCCATAGATGTATGTCTAAGATATTGCTTAATATAATATTATTTTAAACTTTAAGCAACAATTACTTCTTGCGTAAGTTGCGCTAAAGTGCAGAATTAATTTTTAGTTAATGCTATACTACAGAAAATGGTCTAGATTGTTTTGTTTTTCATTAAAATAATATACTTCATTTTGATTTATTTATACTTCTATATACTTATATTTCTAATACTATCATTTATCTCCTGTCCCAAGAAAACCTTTCTGAGTCTGATTCTGAGTCCGTTCTAAGTTTCGGTATTAAAATACCTACTGCCCTAGCTCGTGGTATAATAAACTAAAATCGCATCGCATCCCAAATTCATTTAAATTCATCCAATTAGTTTAGCGTAAAATGTAATAAAAATTATCGCTATGGATACAAATTAAGCATTGCAAAAGTTGTATAAATAAGGATTGTTATCAGCAAACAGTATTTTTTTAGTCTTATGACGTCTTTCCTCACACCCACAAAATCTTATCTAAGGATAGCGATGTCGCGACCAAGATACAGACAAACTGACAAACAACCAAATATACAGTAAAAATAAAACAAATTACATATTTAGCTTCAATTTTTACTATCGAAAGCCTCATGTCTTCTAAATAAAATTGTACATTGTTTTCATTTCATTGTTTTCACGACGACACGTTGGCGCAGCGGTCACACCACTGGCTGATGCGCTGGCGGTTGCGGTTTCGATCCCCGCACATGACATTATTTGTATTGGCCATACAGATGTTTGCCGTGGTCTAGGTGTTTGTGCAGTCATTATGGGTCTCCCCACCGTGCCTCGGAGAGCGCGTTAAGCCGTCGGTCCCGGTTGTTATTATGTAGGTACGCCTGATAGTGATCGTTACTCATAGTATAGGGAATATATCCGCCAACCCACATTAGAGCAGCGTGGTGGATTAAGCTCCGATCCTTCTCCTACATGGGGAAAGAGGCCTATGCCCAACAGTGGGAACAGTGGTTACAGGCTGAAGCAATTGATGATTTAAAATAATAGTGCAGCAATGAAAAATTGAAGATGGGTATTTAATTCGTTCCGGTTTAGGCTGTACAAGTCACGATTTATTAAATGTCAAATTCCATTGAGCACACGACTGCATGATCTCGAAAGAGATAAGATTGATGTAAATTATTGCGATGGATCAGTGTTGTAGATTATTCAATTGTATTTATAATTTTATTTACACTAAATGCTAATTTTGTAGTTATTTTTTTGTAAGTTAAAAAGTATTTATCCAAACTTATTTAGAAAATATCTAGATTTGAAACTTTTGTAACAACTATATTTTTGGTACCATTAAAATACTAGCTAGAAGTCATATTATTACTGGAAAACTTAGTACAAACTTTAATTTATCGACATTATCGTATTGTATGCATTTTAAAATAATAAAGCATTTACAAGCATTTATTACAAGCATTTACCCGCAGTGTGGTTACGGCAGTAAAGAATATAGCCACCCCCTCTCTTCCCGCAGGTGTCGTAAGAGGCGACTAGGTAAGGGATAACACAGTTCCACTACCACCTTGAAACTTAAAAAGTCGACCGATGGCGGGATTACCATCCAACTGCTGGCATTCAAATACACAGGCTGAAGACGAGCAGCAGCGTCTTCGGTGCGACAAAGCCAGCCTGTGGTCACCAACCAGCCTGCCCAGTGTGGTGACTATGGGGAAAACACATGAGTTCACGCCATTTTTGGCGCGACCTTGTGGAGGCCCATGTCCAGCAATGAACTGCGATAGGCTGATGTGATGAAAGCATTTACGCCAACATCTTCTTATCGTATTTCTTTTTGTAGTATATACAAGGAAAATACCTGGTAATTAATTGGTAAAATGTTATTATTATATGTCAACGTATTAACTAATGTTGCAAAACGTTCATATTTATTTGATTTACAGCGACATCCTGCATAATAAACCTTTATTTATTCAATACATGTCTGAATTACAAAAAATATAATTATAATATATATAAATATAATAAGCTTGTACTAGAAAATAAACTTGACATTTGATTTTTATTATTTCTCATACAATCAATCAGTACATTTAATCTGTTCATATTTTCAAATAATCAACTATCAAGTGTAATAATGACAAAATTTACCAATTATCTGTATTACAGTTAAAATTAATAAGTAAAGCAATACCAACTGTAACAGTTTTACTAATAAATAATAAATAATTTACTAATAAGTTATGTAAATGTATATGTTAGATTAAAGTTGTTCACTTTATACCTAAACATTATATTTTTGACGATAGTGCTTTCATTTATAAAAGTATTTGCTCCTATGTATTTTGTTGGAGCAAACTTTGAAAAACAGATATGCTTTTATTTATTTCACAGGCGCTATAGTCAAAATCGGCCCTGCCATTTCAGAGATTAGCCGTAACAAACAGACAGACAGACAAAACTTGTAAAAAAACGTTATTTTGGTATATGTACCGTGTATACCGTGTATATTTATGTATTAAACGGTTGATGTGGCTAATATAAACACTTTGATACTAAAAAGACACTTAAAGACTGACTAGGAAACTATTTATTGAAACTTTAACATTTTGAATTTATTTCTGATAAAACAGAGTCATTATAAAATTAAAATAGAAATACAAAATTATGTCAGATAACTAAAACATGTTACTTCTTTGAGAGCTTTTTACGGAAACATAAAATATGACATAATTCAATTTTAACTAATAGGTAAAAACTAACATTCCAAACTTAAATTAATTCAAACATAATAAACCAAACAGATCATAGTTGATATCAAAATAGTTTGTATGTATAATCAGAGATTACCATTCAACAATATGTATATCCACATGCATTTAATAAAAAGCGGTTATTTTAATATCACAAACAGACACTCCAATTTTATTTATTTGTATAAAAGAACTGTCAATCGATTTAATGAAATATTTTTAGTTTAAAAATATTAATTATTCGTTTATTAGTTAGTTTTTCAACTAAATAAGTAGGTAGGTATGTGATTTTCCAAGTATATTTGCTCATAGCTCTTGATATAAACTTGATTTAGACTTAATTAACCACGCGTTATAAGTTTAACGTTAAATTTCACTACCTAACCCGTGCGTCAAAAAATAAATAAATGAATGAACATTATTGCTCTTTACTCTTTGTTTGAAATTTAATTCCTTGCAAATAATCGATCTTGGAGACATAAGTACTATTTTTATTTCCTTTTTTTTTATTAAATTTTAAAAATTAAATAAAACAGTAATTACATGACGTAAAATTATTTTTATTATAATTATGATCGATTTATTATTTCAAGAACTGTTTCATACTCTGTGGATGCACAGAACACTTCACTCAATCAATCAAATCGTCAATAAAGTATGACATTACTGTAGATTTTTTTGTGTTATTCCGAAAAAAAAAACTGTAATTTATAGGAGTGAGCTGTCAAAAAAAAATAATAAACGTTGGACGGAGTATAGATTCAGATATTTTTGTTTTGTTCTTAGTTTACTGGTTTCGTTATAATTTTATAGTATTCTCAATACAATATCATTTTCTAAATTTTAGTAGAGTTTATACCTTTTAATTTAAGGTCATATATTTTTTATACAACTAGGACGGCAAATAAGTGTACAGCTCACCTGATGGCAAGCGATTACCGTAGCTTATAGAAGCCTGCAACTCCAGAAGCATAGCCAGTGCGTTGCCGACCCTACCCCCTAATCCCCTAGGACTAGGTCATCTGGTCACCTTACTCACCGCAAGAACACAACACTGCTTGAAAGCAGTATTATTTAGCTGTGATCTTCTGTATAGTCGAGGTAATTCCTCAGTCAGGCTGCTCCAGATTCTGAGCAGGATATTTCCCACTATACCCTACATGTACACCCTATGTACCTGTCCCTGTAAATAGCTAGAAAACATTAAAAATAGCAAAAAAACTTTCATATTTCTCATTTAGTTTCGTCGATATTAGACATTTGGTATGTATGTGTCCCAGTTCGGAGGCCTGATTACTTTTGCCCACGTGTTGACAGTGGGCAACAAGCCTGTCAGGTAAAAGCCCCTGAATTAGTGGCGTGTATACTGTAGGCACAAACGATAACGGTTTTACGATGCCGGTATTTGGGAACCCAGTATCTGTAGTGTCTGGTCAGAGTGAGAATAAAAAAAAATTGCATAAATGCATTTATTTGCGATATTTTGCCATTTTGGTGGGGTATTTTTTTGGAATTTCCTCAAAATTAAAGGATGTACAATTGTACATAAGGGTAGGTAGGTGGGTCTGGTCAAAGGTACGGAGCACTTTGAAAGTAAAACTTCATTACGCACGCTTGACTTGGGGAATAAGCTGCTGAATGTGTGACGAGAGCGTTAAGAAAAGTGTGATCCGGCGAGGCGAACGGAGCAGAGATAGGTCTCTTTCTCTCATAGCCAGTTACATTTCGTAGGTATATATAAAACACAGTGCAGGCCTATTGTGCAGAAGTTTTACTTCAGTCGTGTGGTCTAAAGACCAGACACAGCTCACTTGTTTTTTTTTATTTTATGGGCCTGTATTTTTAATAAGATTGCACATTTTCCATAAAAAGTATGTTGTGCACATTTTCCATAAAAAGTATGTTGTTTATGTGCCTTTTAAATTTGATTGAAATCTGACGAGTAGTTTTTGAACTATTGAAATAGTGCGTATTTAATTGACTATATTTTTTATTATCTACGTCTACAATAATGTAAATTAATAATGTGTCCCAGGTAAAAATTGTAAAACAAAAATAAAGTTTGGGACGGCAAATTTCAGTAGACCCTGGGCGGCAAAAACGCATGCTACGCCACTGATATTACTCCCATAAAACCAAACTATTTACTTGGAACGACGACTTTTATTAATGAACATACTGTATATAGGTCACAAATTACTTACAAAAATATGCTAAAACTACGATTTAACCGTAAATATGTATTAATTATTCAAAACTTATTATAAGATTAATTTAAGTAAGCGGTATGTGTCTATAATTAATATAACACTCAATTCGTTTGTACCCTGGTGTTAACTATTGTGAATGTATTAGTGTCTACCTTGTTGGCGCATTATTATCATAAATAAATAAATAAATTTAGAATGAAATAATATTGTTCATATAAAATTTTAAATATATTTATTTTTATACAAAATTACATTAAATAATTTATACATACTTACTTATAGCTAAGAATTATTATAACTATAATTTTTAACGTCTATAGAATTGGTTTGATGGTCCATCAAACTCAAAGCCGTCGTACTCTGGAAATTGGCCACCAACCTTGGGATACACTGTAAAACAAAATACATTATAGCAAACAATGGTAAAACAATGGTGTTACGGCATGTTATCTAACGCTAATTAGATATTATATCTACCTGTCATGTGACTAAACTTTTTGTATCTTTGTTTGTCTTTGAATACAATTTTGATCCTACTCTTAGATTGTGTAGCAAACGTGAATTGAAACGAAGGATTCGTTTTAATGTTATCATTGTATTTTCTCATTCAAGTACATTTATTCGTATATTTTTACTAACTGAATCGTCGTGTTTCTTCAGATTTTAATACACATTTTATTCCAATAGGATGGCAAAAAAGTGAACGGTCCACCTGGTGGTTAGCGGATACCTTTGCCTATTAACGCCTCAGCCTGTAATAGCGGGAGCATTACAAGCGCGTTGGCGACCCTACCCTCAACTCAACCCTCCCCAGGAGCTCTGCCTTAGTTGCCACAGAAACAGGTTCTAGATGTACGCAAGATATTTCCTACTATGCCCTAGATCAGGGATGGCGAACCTTTTTTGATGTCCGTGCCACAAAGTCATAAAAATTCTTTTTAAAATAGGTAACGTGCCACAATTGGAAATTTTAGCGTTACAAATCAGTGAAAAACTATAACTTTGCTTGCTATTCTACAACCAAATAATTGATTGTATTAGTCAATAATGTTCTCATAATTTAGAAATAATCTTATTTCCTCCAAACTTATAAAATTATTGTAAAAAAATCAAGAAATATATACGTTTAATATTTGTCTTACATCCTATTAATTTATTCACGAACACATTTCTATCAAAAAAGATAACATATTAAAAAAAAAAAATTGTGCGTGCCATCAAAATTTTCAAACGTGCCACTTGTGGCACGCGTGCCAGTGGTTCGCCATCCCTGCCCTAGATCAAAAAAGTCTCTTAAATAACAGAATAAGTAAATACATTTTAAACGTACTCTTTCATAAATACAACTGTTCCGTAAAATTTTATTACTCACAAAACGGTGATGGCGATGCATAAATTTGTTGCGGTACGTAATGGCTTGGTATTTGTACAGGTACTGGCACAGGTTTCACCACGTACTGTACAGTAGCTGGCTGTATAGGCTGATGTACTTTTGGTTGTGGGTGTACGCTAGGGCCCACTTTAGATACAACTGCGTTGAAGCCGTGAACAGGGTCAGCTGTGTAGTCTACAGTACGTATAGAACCGTCGGGCTCGACTAAAGAGTATTGACCTGAAATTGGAAAATGATAATAATGAAACCCTACAATTTTTAAATTTACATTACGAGAAAATCATTTTTTATTTATAAAATCTTAAACTTTTTGTATAGTAGTAGTAGATGAAAATGAAGTACATACATACGTAACAAAATTGATATTTAAACTTTGGTATTCCAATACACAACAACAACAATCAGAAGGTAAAAATCAATTTTTGATGACCTACGAGGTCATCAAAAATTAATACTAAGCAGCTGATTTTTTTTTTCTTTTAGTTAATTAATATCTATATATTTTAATAGTAATATTGTCCTACAAATTGCGTGGCACGTTATCCCGGTCCTACGGTCACTGCTGCTCTATCCCCTGCTATCTCTGTTAGCTACCACAATCGAGAGTTTTCGGAGGGGAACTTTTTGTTCGTCTTATCAAAATGAAGTTACTCCTGGAAAATTAGCTTGATACTAATCAGGTGAAAAAAATGTACTAGGGATCCCTACCTAACATGTATTTCTTTAAATAAAATTGGACCCAATGAAACGAAAAAAAAATAAGTACATAAATTGTTACAAATATTTTAATCGACTTTTGAACTATAATATTTGCAACAATGCTGTATAGTTATAGTACAAATTGTAATATTTATACATATTGTATTTAACAGCACTGTATTGGAGTTTTAGGTATGGTGTAATTACAGATATTAATTCTAATGCTGCTAAAATTGATTGTTCGTCGAATCATATTTCTAAGAAGCGCATAATACCTACATTTAAATTATTTTGCGAGTCTTCATAACGAATTATTCGACATCGTATAAATGAAACCTACTTCTTAATCAATTATAATTTATTATTAGCTTAACATTAGTCGGGTAAATGTTACTACAAACAATAGTGCTTATTATGATAAAATGATAATGGTGCGGCACATTTTCTCAATCCCATGCTTAACAGTCATTATTTGGTGTTTCTACTAACAGAATGCTAATGACCGCATACTTTTCAAACAATGCACGTTGTTTAGAAATAAGAATCTATTATTAGTGTATATGGAGAAAATGTTTATTATTATGAAAATTTTAACGGCCTAAATATTGAGTCATTTCATAATGTCTACTTCTACTCTTCTTATTGTTTAATAACACTCCTTCCACCCGCAGCTTCACCCGCAAGAGACTAATCTGTCTGTAACGGTACCAGCTGGTCTTACTATTGCTACATTTAACATTAATTGCTCCACTCGTATTAATTAGCTTACTCGTCGTCGTTAGTTGTAGCCTCATTTTTTTAACCTGTAACCTTCTTTGATAAATCGACTAGCCTACAAAAGAATTATTCAATTTGAACCTGGTAGTTCCCGAGATAAGCACGTAAAGAATTTACAATAAATACTCTTGACTTTAATTTTTTTTTAACTAAAACGTTTTTATATCTCAAATTTATGTCATAACTAGCTTCTGCGCGCGACTTCGTCGGCGTGGACTCCGCTCCTATTGGTCTTAGCGTGATGACTCATAGCCTATAGCCTTCCTCGATAAATGGGCTATCTAACACTGAAAGAATTTTTCAAATCGGCCCAGTAGTTCCAGAGATTACCGCGTCCAAACAAACAAACAAACAAACAAACAAACAAACAAACAAAACTCTTCAGCTTTATATATTAGTATAGATAAGCGTAGCGTGGTATTTTGCCACCGAAAATTTGCCGCTCCTAACAACTCACTTTTTTTACTGACCAAATTAATTGCATTGCAAGAACAATTTTCATTTTGTTCTCTCAGACTTCAATAAAGAAAAAAAAATACTGTATTTGTTCGATATTAAATTAGACCCGATTTAGGATTATTTTTTTGTCAGTTTATGTTTTTCAAAAGAAATCGCGGTGACTTGGCCATCCCCTTTCGTGTACCGACCGCGCTATGGCACATTCCCCCTGGCACCCTCAGCGCTACGCAACTGTGTTCAACCATAACTAATCGTAAGTCTTAAATAATTCACAGGTTGAAAAGTGGGTATAGAAATATAAAATATTTCTCACAAGAATATAAAAGGAACAAAATAAATGTTCTGAAATATAATTATAACATGTATAATTGTATATCTCGTATGAAAGTAGTTTAGGAAAATTATTGACAAAGCGCTTCAAGAGCATTCCTATTTCTTAGATCACTGTTAAGGTTTAGTGATTCAACTTTCTGTTTTGGTACAAATTTTAACTGAGTATATAATAACAATTATAAATAGCTTAAACAACAGTACGTTAGAAGAATAATTTATTCATAATCATCTTAATTACCTTTGACAACCTCGCCGTCTCTTGTTTCATGTTGTGATTTGATGTCACCAGTCGAATGATCGGCGACACCATAGTTGAATGCGTACCGAGGACGATCCTAAACGATTAATAAAAAATTATTATTAGTATAATAGAAATATTTTGAAGCGTAAGTTGCTGAGCTTTTTTAATTTTATCGCGTTAATCTCGGGATTTGACAAATAAGATTTAAGGAAATAAATAATATGTTATGTTTCATATTAGGACGGTTCGTCTAGTTACTAGACTCTAGTAGCTAGACTATCTGTGACATAATCAATAAAAACACGCTCACTGTCTGACAGATAATTCAATGTTCATTTCCTAATGGGGAAACAACTTTTATCCGTAGGTAAAGAAAATTACAATACAAACTCACATAATTTTTTTTTTATTTTTTTTTTTGTTCGGAATTTATTTTTGTGTTCGTAAAGGTTTTCCGTTACTGATTAGTCTATTACGAAAGTTGAATTAAGGTGAATTATGAATTTAGTAATTTTCATTATTGCTTTGTACACTTTCAAGTATTTATTTTATTGTACACATTTAAATTTTAAGTATGAGTTTATTTTCTGTGCGTGCTTATGTATATTTCTTTCCTTATTATTTAAACCTTAGAAAACCTTTTGACCTTACATCGTAATATTCGTATCCCGGTTCGAACGCGGGATTGAATGCAGGACTAACTTTCGGTCTCGCCTGAGCACACCCGACCAAAACAGCAATAAAAACACAAATACACCGACACATTTTACTAGTCAAACATGCGACCGTATCACTGTATGTTTGTTCCCTGAATAACACAATGGAGGGTTCACAGGCCTTTATAAATGGCCTTAGTAGAGTCAGCCTTGGAGCCGGCCGAATCCGAAAAAGATGTTTCCTTATACTCCTGCGTCTAATTGAGAAAACTTTCGCACGCTACAATGACGTCGCTTGTAAATTGAATTGCAACACTTTTATGGGAGCCGTGTAGGTACAGGTGTATGGATTCGTATTGTTTAAGTATATCTTTGTTAGTTTAATATATTATATGTATAGTTACGTTACTCTATTATTAACAGTATAGGAGACTATGAACGCCTCGAAAAAATTTTACTGTAAGTTTTTAAAATATTTAATGAAATAGTGACAATTAATTTCATCTAATAATTCTGAAAGTACAAGTTTTGTAACAAAATATCGTAACAAGAATATTTTAATATTGTTAGTATATTATTAAACAGTGATTAGTTCTGTTGTGATCGATGAATCGCAATAAGATTTTATATTTATACTTCGATCATAACAATGGTATTGTTCACTAAAATTTTGTTCGATAGATATTTCCAGTTCATGATAAGATTACCTCCAAAAACAGTAAACTTTACTTTAGACAATTGTCTCTATTATTTATTCTAATGATTATTTAACAAGGTGACAGGCAAATGAATGACTTTATAACTATACTAGGTACTTAACTTGTACTCATAGATAATGTATGTAACATTAGCTACTCCTTATACACATAATGTGATACCAACTATAGGGGCTAAATAGCCACAAGACCTTCATATCAAAACACAATAACATACGGCAGTGTACATATATTATTCAGTCGAATGCAGAAGTAAACATAATTGAAGTCATAAAAATGGATAGATACTATGTAAATAAAATTTAGAAGTTTATTATTTTATCATTAGTTTATAATTGTAATAAAAAACAAAACTCTAGTAGTGTTTTACGATTTTCTTAGAATAGAATAATTACTATATAATATAAATGAGGCATTTTAATGTTTAAATACAGCCAAAATACTTTATTATATTCTGCTCTCTCAATAACAATACATGACATGTGTAGGGCACATGTAGTACATCAGCATACGTTGTATTTTCTAGTGACGACGTGTTGGCGCAGTGATCACAACAACAGGCTGCACTAGCGCACATTGACAAAGATTCGTATTCTATATGCCATACTTATGTTTGTAGTGGTCTGAGCGATTGTAATTGTTTTGTGAGTTTCGCCGGTCCCCGACACAAGATTCTTGTCCAACTAGCCAAGGGGGCTCCCTTGGCTGGTCACTGTGAGTGAAAGACGTTTACTATTTATAATTACTATTCTTATGTCCCTAAAGTAACTGCCATCAGATACTTACCTGTGCATTCGATTTATTATCAGTTTTCTTTTTTATTCATTTAAATAAATCAATTGAAATTAGATAATTTCCACTGTGAGAAGCCTTAATTTCGTCAGAGCTAATTGGTGCACTCCTAGTAATCCTACTTACGTGTGAACTAAAGCGCTCCATGATTACAGAGTAATCACTAGTTGCCTAATACGCCTATAAATAAGAAACCGTAATTGTTTAAGAAAATTGGGAAATTTTGTTTTGAACTAATGTTTTTCATCTCATCTCAAGATATTATTAATACCACATTTTATTTAAAATACTTATTAATAAGGAAATTTATAAGGAAAGTGTGTAAATACCAACTATTCAATTTTTTTGAAGGGTTTCTAATTGTAATCGCTTATATGTATAAGCAAGCATCAGTACCAGGAAAAGACCTCTCCATCAATGAAAAGAATCCGCTTTAAAGAAAGGTACTGCTTTCATCGCTATTGTTACTTATCACAGAACAAATGGACTATTTTTTTTTTTTTTTTTTTTAATTTATCCGAGACGTCTTTACGTAATGCTTCTTAACGAGTGTAATCCATATTAATATTATAAATGCGAAAGTATTTCTGTCAGTCTGTCTGTCTGTCTGTCTGTCGCGCAATCACGCCAAAACTACTAAACAGATTTAAATAAAATTTGGTATACAGATAGTCTAGAGTCTGAAAAAGGACATAGGCTACTTTTTAATGCGAATAAAAGGGTGTAAGGGGTTGAAAGGTGAGAATGAAAATTTGTATGGAACTATGTTCGTGTTTCGTAACTGTCAAACATTTAATGTTCATCCCGTCGATATGGTAAACTCTCCGATAAAATTAAAGAACGTATTTAAATAAAGGTTTCGAATCGACAACATATATCCACAATATACGGATAGTGGCGTATTATACATTTTAAAAATGTATAATAATGTCAGTAATGAAAACGGATTGACATAATCGTAGTGGTTATATACTCTTTGGACATAATATAATATTGGTTGTCAAATATAAAACGTAGTGGTTATAATAAATACTCTTTGGTCAAATATTTATGCGTGCGTTCAGAAATGTATTTAGTGTAAACTAAGGAAAATATATAAAGCTAATTAAATCTTATACTATTAAAAAAAGGAAAGCATTTTTTTCCCTCAAATCAACGCAGGTGAAACCGCGGGGCACAGCTAGTTATGACATAAATTTAAATGGCGCATTGTGTTGAAACATAGGCCCTTAATTTTAAATAAAAAAGTGACGAAAATATCATAATATAAACAACAAAATAATACTTCTATTGTTACAGAAATTCATCGAATAACTTTATAATCAATAATTATATATCGTGAGAATTTGGGAGACAATACGAACTTTGTATAATAAAAACAGTTATATCTTCTAAGTAGGAGAATAAGTCAGGAGAATAAGTCTTAATACATTATTGATAGTATATTTTTTATTTATTATGTGTAGTTACGGCATAAAGAATATAGCCACCCCCTCTCTTCCCGTGGGTGCCGTAAGAGGCGACTAAGGGATAACACAGTTCCACTACCACCTCGACAAGTAATGCAACATAGGTAGATGAACAAATAATCAAGTAAATACCCATTATTAGAGATAATCTCACGAAAAGTACTAGTCAAAACTCGATAAAATTTAAATAGGAGATAAGCATCACCTTTCTATTAAAAAATATTAATCAAATCGGTTCACCCAGTAAAAAGCTATGAGGTTCCTCATATAAATAGATACAATCTAATTTAGGACATCCTCCTTTTTTGAAGTTTAGTAAAAAAACTTTTTGAGGTTAGTAAAAAAAACTAATTATATCAATACTTATTTATTTCAGTACAAAATTAAATAATAAACAACATAACAATAAAATAATAAAACGATACACTTTTATTAATATTATAAGAAATATTTTAAAGGCTATCAGGTACCTTGTGTAACATAATTTTAACACTTAAATAACAAACGCTTATTAAGTAACCATATAAGAGATCACTGGAATATTTCGATCTCATTATAAATTTAAAATTATATGCACATTGCAGATTTTAATCCAATTTTCGATATCACTAATCATTTCTTCGAGGTGTCCTCTCCCTTATTGATGTAAAAACAAAAATAGCAAACCAATACCAAAAAAAAAATCTGTTATGTGCTTGTCTCTTAATTCAAAATGCATTTAGGTTTAAAGCTTAGTGAATATGGTGAAATTTTGCTGCCTCGTGAGCAGATATGGGGGCAGTCTTGTGGACAACAGCATTGAACCCATTGTGTTTGTCAGCCGTGTAGTCGACAGTGCGTATTGAACCGTCGGGCTCTACGACTGTGTACTGACCTGTAATAGTAAAACAATATTAGACCTCCTTTGCGGTTTTCTACTGTTTTGTTAATTAAAGGGCCCTGTAAACGATCAAATAATTTGTCAAACTTCATGTTTTCATATAACAAACACATCAAACAAGCTCGCACACGATCAAATAATTTGACAAACACGTAAAATTTGACAAATTATTTGATCGTTTGCGGGGCCCTTAAAGCTTCATCATTTTTTCATCATTTCAGCCTATCGCAGTCCACTGCTGGACATAGGCCTCCACAAGTTCGCGCCAATAATGGCGTGAACTCATGTGTTTTACCCATAGTCACCACGCTGGGCAGGCGGGTTGGTGACCGCAGGGCTGGCTTTGTCGCACCGAAGACGCTGCTGACTGCTGCTGCCTTAAAGCTTAATAATAGTATATATTACTGTCAACATAATAGTCTATATTACTGTCAGTTAATATAGTTTCATATGTATTTATATTTTTTAATTTTTATGACCGTTTAGCATTGAGTCAACGTCTCAGATTCTATCGAACATAATTATAAAGAAACAATTTTTTATGCTTTGTAATAAAAGCTAAAATAACAATTTTATAGACACAATTATTTTTAAACTTCTTGTCAAAAATCATACAATATTTTAATTAATTCATGATCAAAGTCGTAACATTATGCGATAAAACGATATTACATGACCATTAATTCCATTAATTACCGATAGCCAGTTACGCTATAAAGATTACGGTTTAATTGAACTGTATTATGTAATCTAATTGGAACAATTCCGGAATTCCTGATCAATTTCCGCTATACAAAAATCTTTCTAATAATCACTTACAAAAGAGATTAAACTGTTGATGAGAATAGTTATTATAAAAGAATAGACAGTCTCAAATATTTAAATCTATTGAATATTCTTAACAATATCAGACTTTTCGATGAAAAATAATAAAATAATAATATTACCACCATTAAAATAATAATTTTCGATTCAGCCTGTGATATCCCACTGTTGGGCATAGGCCTCTTCCCCATGTAGGGGAAGGATCCATAAAATAATAATAGTACCTATTTACTCCTGTATCGGGGGTCGGGAAACGCAGACAATACACAAGCACAAACACCGAAATATTTTACTTAAAAACTGTAATACTCAATTTTAATCAAACAAACAAACTATTTATTATTCTTGTGCTTAAGAACACATTATACAGGGTGGGCCATAAATTTTTGCAAATGGCAACACTCGATTTCTCAAAAACCGTTACAGGGAGGGGCGCGCGGGGTACGGGGAATGATGCGCCACTTTATGCAATTTTAGTCACGATGGAGCGCTTCACGGGAAAACAGCGTGCTTTTTGTGTAAAAATGTTTTACAAAAACAACGACTCCTACGTTACTGTACGACGGCTATTTAGAATTGAATACGGATTACAGCGTATAAGTGAGTGTCCAAGTGTTAATTTAATTAAAGCTTGGGTCAACAAGTTCGAGGAAACAGGATCGACAACCAATATTAAACAAACAGGGCGGCCACGTTCAAGAAGAAGCGAAGAGAACATTCGGGAAGTTCAAATTTCCGTACGGAACGATCCAGAATCATCTTCGCGTAAGCGTTCGGCGGCTCTAGCAATACCAAGAACTAGTCTGCGGCGAATTTTGCATTTGGACCTTAAACTACACCCGTATAAGGTTCAAATTGTGCAGGAGATGAAGCCAAACGATTACATTCAACGTAAGTTATTGGCTGACACTATGCTGGAGCGATTCTCTAGCCTTGAGAATGTATTGTTTACGGACGAGGCCCATTTTCACATCAATGGGCACGTAAATAAGCACAATTGCCGGTACTGGAGCACGGAAAACCCTCGCCTTAAACACCAAAAGCCCCTTCATTCACCTAAAACGACTGTATGGGCTGCCATATCGGCTAAAGGCATAATCGGTCCGTATTTCTTTGAAAACAGTCAGGGAAATAACGTAACTGTAAACTCAGTGGAATACGTGAAGATGTTGCGAGAGTTTTTGACACCACAGTTACATGAATTTGAAGGATACAACAGCAGGACTTGGATGCAACAAGATGGAGCAACATGCCATACGTCAAATGTGACTTTACCGGTGATCAAAGAAATGTTTCCCAACAAATTAATTTCTCGCAGAGGTGATATTCCATGGCCTCCAAGAAGCCCAGACCTTACACCTTGCGATTTTTTCTTGTGGGGATATCTGAAGAGTCGAGTTTACCATAATAAACCAACGACCATATCCCAATTGAAAGAAAACATCCACGCGGAGATAGCCGCGATTCCTCGCAGCATGTGTCAACGAGTTTTCCAAAATTTACGTAGTCGATTGCAGGAGTGCCAGCGACGAGACGGAGCACATCTCGATGATGTCATTTTTAAAAAATAAATTGCTTTAAATGTTTATTACGTTAAATAAATCATCAATAAAATAATATTAGTAGTTTTATTTTTATTCATGTTTCAAATGTGCAAAAATTTATGGCCCACCCTGTAGAAGCACAGAAACAGTGAATTAAAACATTACAGTAAACAAATGAATACATAATATACTGATAAACGCAAGACAGTCGGGCAAAACAAGCTTTTATAATGTTGTTGCTGGTTAATATCGTGACTCATTTTTCATTTGAGATGAATAATAATGTCTGTCTAATATACATTTATCATGTCATGTAAATACTTAAAACTCTAGATCAGCGGTCGGCAACCTTTTGGCAGGCAAGAGCCACAAGGTGACAAAATAAACTAAAGAGGGGGGCCGGGCCGCACTTGTGATATTAACCCTAGATTCTACCTGATACTGATACCTACGTATAATTGATCATATTTCATATCCCATAGAAAAAATTAAAATGGTATTAAAATTGATAAAACATACGAAAAATAACCACCGAAAAAACATTCACGGGCCGCAAGTAAGACGTCCGCGGGCCGCGTGTTGCCGACCGCTGCTCTAGACAAATTTCTTCTTTTGGTCTAAGATCCGAGATAGCTAAATATTCCCTCATCTGTTAATTAGATGAAACAATTTTTATAGGCTGATTTCAATATTGTGAATTTATAAAAACAACCTCTCTGTCACTTACTGCAGCCAGGTCAGTAACCTCAGTCAGCTGTAACCTGGTTGCAGGTAAGTATAGCAATCATAGAGATGGGTGCCTACTACAGTCAGGGGTATATAATGTAAAATATTGACGGTTTTAGCTTATTACATGTAATTAACACGAGAGGGAAAAGATCAGCAGAGCAGGCTTATGGTGGCAGAGGTTGTTTTTTATAAATTCACAATATTGAAATCAGCCTATAAAAATTGTTTCATCTAATTAACAGATGAGGGAATATTTTGTTATATCCCGAATCTTAGACCATTTGTAAAATACTTTATTTGAGTACGACATTTTATAATTAAATAAGATAAAAAAATAGCTACGTAAATAATAAATTACATATTATTAAAAAATACTTCATTGATTTAAATTAAACGTATACCTTTTACAACATCACCGTCTCTGCTTTCGTGGTGTGTCTTGATGTCACCCGTGTGGAAATCATTCACTCCATACTTGAATACATACTTAGGGTACGCCTGGAAGTAGATTTTAAAATGTTTTAAGTATGCGTAGTTATAGCTAAGGCAAAGCAATAATAAAATTTTAAAAACCTAAGAAAAGACATTTTCATATTTTAACATAAAGCGTAATTTCACTGTCGATTAGACGATTGATAGAAGTTTAGGAGGCAAAAAGTAAGGTGCAAGTAATAGCATTAAAATAGCAAGAAAACATATAATTTTACTCATATTTATATGTAACTAGCTTCTGCGCGCGACTTCGTCGGCGTGGACTCCGCTCCTATTGGTCTTAGCGTGATGATACATAGCCTATAGCCTTCCTCGATAAATGGGCTATCTAACACTGAAAGAATTTTTCAAATCGGCCCAGTAGTTCCAGAGATTACCGCGTTCAAACAAACAAACAAACAACCAAACAAACAAACTCTTCGGCTTTATATATTAGTATAGATTCCTGATTTAAATTTAATTACACGCTTAAAGTTCGTTGTTTCACCTACGTTTAGGTCCATAATTACCTTATAGACTGCCAGAATAAACATGAGTTTATCTAACGCAAAGAGATTTTCTTAAACTGAGCTGTAGCTTCAAAGACTACGCTCTACAAACAGACTTATCAGTTTCATTATATTGTAATATTGATATGAAATGAAGATTACAAATAACTATACCTATTAGAAATAAAATATAAAAAATAAACACTATAAAAGTTGGCAAGTCGGTTAATATTGTTATGACAAAAAGTTGATTTGCCGTAAATACAACAACTAATTTTTATTACAAAATGTGAAAACATTAAATAAAATCGTGTTTTATATGTCTTCCGTCAGTTAACCATTAGATACTTTGATTATTAGTAGCTACAATCACAAATAATATAATGGCATATGATGACGCGTTTGCGCAGCAGTCACAGCACTAGCCGGTTGCACTGGCGGTCTCAAGTTCGATATCACCATATTTGTGACATACCAGGGGCTTTATATCATTTCTAAAGGAGAAAACTTATGAAATAAAAATATTTATATTAGATGAAAATCCTTCGACTTCTACTAAAACAAACTAAAAAGATATAAGCAATTTTAAATTTTTAGTAAATCATTATAATGATTGTGTAATTTTAAGTTTGAAAGGGGATTGAATAGTCGTACAGAAAACTTAAAATTTTCTATTAAATCTATAATATACTTCTAGATACTATACATTTTCAGTTTAGCATTCTTGCAAAACAACTTTTATCACTTGTGTTCCATAACGTTACATTAAAATTGTTTTGAAAGTATAATTTAAGTAATTAGTCTTTCTCGACTGACACGACTAACTTGTTACATGACAACTTTAAGCTGCTTTTAAATCCCTTATTTGAATAAATATATCTTTGATTAAGAATCGTTCGAATCATAACGTATTATGGTCTAAGATCCGAGAAGCTAAATCTTCCCTCATATGTTAATTAGATGAAACAATTTTTTATAGGCTTATTTCAATATTGTGAATTTATAAAAACAACCTCTGCCACCATAAGCCTGGTGTAAATTTTTTTTTATCAGTCAGTAACCTCAGTCAGCAGTAACCTGGCTGCAGGTAAGTATAGCAATCATAGAGATGGGTGCCTAACTGCCTACTATAGTCAGGTATATAATGTAAAATATTGACGGTTTTAGCTTACTACATGTAATTAACATGAGAGGGAAAAGATTTTTTAGAAGAAAAAAAATTTTTTTAAGTATAATTATTTCACGATTCAGCCTGTAATATCCCACTGTTGGGCATAGGCCTCTTCTCCATGTAGGAGAAGGATCGGAGCTTAATCCACCACGCTGCTCCAATGCGGGTTGGCGGATATATTCCCTACTATGAGTAACGATCGCTATCAGGTGTACATGATAACAACCGGGACCGACGGCTTAACGTGCTCTTTGAGGCACGGTGGGGTAACCCACAAGGACTGCACAAACACCCAGACACGGCAAACATCTGTATGACCAATACAAATGTTATCGTGTGCGGGAATCGAACCCGCAACCGCACGCGCAACAGCCAATCGCAATCCAGTGTTGTAACCGCTGCGCCAACGCGGCGTCATAATTATTTGCAGCAGGCTTATGGTGGCAGAGAATGTTTTTATAAATTCACAATATTGAAATCAGCCTATAAAAAATTGTTTCATCTAATTAACAGATGAGGAAAGATTTTGTTATATTCCGGATCTTAGACTATTATAGATGGTAGAGGAGACGTGGAACATCGACCTTCACCGATCTGATAACTCGATAAGACATATTTTTTATCAAATATAATTTATAAACAAATATGCCTATGATAACTTGCCTATCGAAAAGTGGTCAAGGCTATTTTTTTTAGTTTTTGCAGGCAAGCCTATATGATTGGTTTTGTAGTTACAATATCTTACTTAAAATATCAATTTCAATTCGAACAGATTGATGTAGTATCGAATATAGGTATATATTGACCTACCTGTTCACATCTACTTGCCAGGTAGCCGTGACCAAAAATAAGTAGGCAAGCCTACCTAGGCATATTCTGTGTGTTAAAAACTATCAATTGAGATAAAACTCATTCGGTTATCATATGACTGAAGGTGATGAAAAAAAAATTAATTAAAATTATTAAATTAAAAGTAGCTATGACCTCTTTTCGATAGGCAAGTTATAGGCATATTTGTTCATAAATTATATTTGATAAAAAAATATGTCTCATCGAGTTATCAGATCGGTGAAGGTCGCTCTTCTACGTCTCTTAGACCAAGATGTAACCGCCACGCGTTGCAAGCGCAACGAACTCAACGTTGTACAGGAAGTCCTACCTAGTCCTACCTTGTCTAGTTCCTGTTCGTAGATTCTATTTACAACCTACCATAGAGTAAAGAATTAGTGAGGTACAATAAATTAACCATTGTTTCTAAATTAACTTCCTAACAATTAGAGATGTAGAAAAACTGATGAGTTTACATTCGACACGGTCAAATTTACTCAGGAGGTTTGTAAAAGTTTTTATTTTGATATTTGCTATAAAATATTCGTAAATGAATTTTGTTATGATTGTAGTTAGGAATTAATGATTGATGAAAAGACACATACAGTTCTAGTTGTCATAAGCCTAATTATTATCTAAAATAATTGATTTTTTAGCGCCAATTACACCATGTAAAAAGTAATACGTACGTACGTATCATACGTTAATTATATTTAATTATTTAAATAATAAATCATTAAAGCAATGATTTCAATAATAGTTTCTTAGCAAACGAGTCATAAATATATCACTTTTGACGTCATAGACAAATTTTCATTTACAGATTTTTAATGCAAAAAAAATATGGCACATAGTATGCTAAAAAACGACTACTACTTGCCTCGGGTAAAGTGGTGTGGTAAATTAAGTCAATTCTTCTCCGTACTACGAAACGAGTTGATCTTGCTCAGCATAAAGATATTTACGGACAGTTACCAAATAATAAGAAGTATGATAAAGTTATAGTTTATAACTAATATAACCATGACCATAATAACATTTTCATTAATAATAAAATGCGAAATAAGAATAAGCTCTATTCGTTCTTGTTATTTACTACTATAAAATGCCAAATCTGTTTTAGCATGTTACATAAATTTTTATGTAAAGGCATAGTGAAATTAATCGATAAAGTTGTATTCGTGTGACAGTTAAATAGTTAATTTTAATAATATATTCATACTACGTTCTTATGTAACACACCAAAATCCAATAACTAAACAACGCCAGCCGTAATAAGAAAGTATTAATATTTGTATCCACTTTATAATATGATACCACCATTAATAACCGAAATATAATTTAGCTGAGTCAATTTCCATCGGAATTAGAATAATCGCATAATACTTATTTAAATAAGTGTTACGCCTCATAGTTCACTTTCTTTTTTTACGTAAAATAGCACATTGAAGTACTTACACAACACCTTGTTAAACTTCTAGAAGTTAGCTAAACAGAGAGTTACTTTTACTACTAAAATTTACATAGTAAACTAAGTTAAAAATCTAAAACGCTAACTTAGAAAAAATATGTATATTATACAATACTACATATTTAAATTTTAAAATGTATACCATTGTTATATACTTATTGTGACAATATTTCTAGATATTCTTTTCTAAGTTAACTTAAATGTACTTATTTAAAATGCTTTTGTTAATTTTTTAATAAATAACTAGCTACTGCGCGCGACTTCGTCGGCGTGGACTCCACTCCTGTTCGTCTTAGCGTGATGATATATAGCATATAGCCTTCCTCGATAAATGGGCTATCTAACACTGAAAGAATTTTTTAAATCGGACCAGTAGATCCTGAGATTAGCGCGTTCAAACAAACAAACAATCAAACAAACAAACAATCAAACAAACAAACTCTTCAGCTTTATTATATTAGTATAGATTTAAATGAAATAAATCTAGATATGAATCGACGAAATGTTTGTACGCGCGTAACTTACCAAGCAACGACTGCAACAAATTGGATAATGGTTTTGGATAAATGGGTGAAACAGAATTAAAAAAAAAAAAAGATTTGTTCGTGAAAATAAAATATGCCGTCACTAAATTCGCTGGCTAAGCCAGTAATTAAAATAAATTAATCTATTATTGCGTAAGTATATTTATAATCATTTTAGTTACTTACATAATAGTCGACAGGTTCATCTTCAGATATGTGATGATACAGGTCGTAAGAAATTTTTGGCTGCGCATGAACGATGTTCGATGATGGCTGGAGATCCAACGGTCTTAGGAATGTAAAGACGCGTCCATACACGCATACTATTAGTACTGATGCTACAAGTATGTACTGAAAAATAAATACAAACTTCTTTAGTAAAACTTAAACTATAATTATTTATAGATGTATAGCTCCGGGCTATGAACATGAACTTGAATAAATGAATTATTTATTATTATGTTACGAAATTAAATGAATCTCCATATTGGGTATATAATATAGCCTTTCCCTGCAAGAAGTCCTAAGAGACGTTTGGTAATATATGGCAACTTTTTTGACTCTACTAGCAAGGATTTGATTTCATTCCTAAAAAAAATATTTTTAGGTAAGGGTAGTATTAACTACAATACGTCGAAATGAAAGGCTTGTCTAAATTATTGTTAGTATTAAATCAATAAAAATGTTATCTTATTGTAATATCATAAAACTTAGATTACTACTTAGATTTATATGACGATGTCTTTCAAATAATTATTAGCAAATAATAGATACATTATATTCAATTACTAATAAAAAAGTAATGGCGTATTATACAACACTACTATACTAACACTGGTAATGAGAGTACATCACTGTTTGCTGACAATGAGTTTTAGAAGAAAAAGATGTAAACTGCACATTGTTCCCAAGAACTTTCAATACTTGTTATAATTGTTACGTCTGATCTTCTTTTCTAATTCATTATTTTTTTTTATTAATAATGAATGGTGAGAAAGGGATATTATAAGCTAAAAAATAAGCATTTTGGTGTCAAACTTTCTGGACTCTGTCGCGAGATTTACTTGTCTAGATAAACAGGTAAACTAAATAACTTGATTTGATTGATTTTAACTATTCAAATTTTCAAACTAAGGAAATACGAGTACTCATATCTCGCGATAAGGTTTTATATCATGTAATTATGTAATAACTTTATAAATAGATAGTAAAAGTTTTAAAGCATAAATTAGATATTAACTAACTAATATAATATATATAATATAGTAATAATGTCCTACAAATTGCGTGGTACGTTATCCCGGTCCTACGCTCACTGCTGCTCTATCTCCTGCTAACTCTATTATCTACCACAATCGAGAGTTTTCGAAGAGGAACTTTTTGTTCGCCTCATCAAAATGTAGCCACTCCCAAAAAATTAGCTTGATACTGATCAGGTGAAAAAAAATGTACTAGGGATCCCTACCTATTTAAATTAGTCTTAATAAATTTACATCCTATTAAATTTGGTTTAAAAGGCATTAAATTAAGATTCAATGCTTAGTGCTTTCACTATTAAGGGAAATGTTTGGAACATTTTCATTCATCTGGAAAATGCTTTTCAAAAATATAAATTGTGATATCACTGGAAAATTAGCTCTTGGACGAGCTTAAACTTATAAATAAATTTTCAACCAAATTATTTTGTCTGGGTGGTCTTAAATGTGTCTCTCTATTGCGCTTACTCGTATCTATGATAGTTGCAACTTTTTTTTGAACTTTTATGTATAGTTTAAGATTTTTTATCCGGCGTCAAAAAAGAGGTAAGTTCTCAATTCCATTGTATTTTTCATTTGTGGTACCACATAACCTTTAATTTGATATACTGATTTTGATAATTCATTTTGGTTTCATTTGGTTTTTTCAGGGCTAACACAATTCTACGAACAACACGGTCAAAACGCTGGGCTGTGGCTGTTGCGCTGGCGGTTTCAGGTTCGATCCCTGCACATGATATGCATTTGTATTGGCCTTACTTTTTATTTATTTATTGTTTATTTATATACCAGGGGATACATCTTTTCAACACATAGTTCGTTAAAAGTTCGTTAAAAGTTAGTTCACTTAAATAATAACTTTTGAAGAATTATAGGAACGTCTATCTTAATATATAATAAGATTCCGGCTGCGCTTCAATCTCTGCCTTTACTGAAGTTTAAAAAAATTATTAAGCGAACATTATGCAGTAAAGCCTATTACACCATCAAGGAATACCTTAATGATGAAAAGGCATGGGATTGAATAAAGCTCGACCAGGCTATGTCTGTGACTCGCTTTGTATATAAATATTGTGAGCAGGTGGCATGTGATGGTTTCGGCATGCACGATTGGCTGTCTCGTGTTTGTCCTTATCATTTCATGGTCCATTACTGCGTTTTTATATTGTATTTAACCTTAAATTTTTAAAAGAGTACCGAGAGTTTTTTTTCCGCCGGCTTTTTTTCTCTCGGCCTACACTAGGAACTTACTTTATGTTATTGTAATATCTAATAAAGCCGAGGTAAAAGTAGGTAGGTGATGTCTACCGAGACATTAGAAATATTGACTAAGTTAAGGTTGCTTATAACACTGGGTACGTTACGTAAGTTTGTAATGTACCCAATGTTAATGTTAAGTATACATTTTTATTTTATTTTGCTGCCTTAACTTTTTTTTTATTATTATTATTGTTTAGTTTTTTTTTTTTTTGTAAATGACATTTTTACTTTTCTTTTTTTTTTGACTTTCGTTAAGTGTGAGGGTCACCTTATGACGAAATAAATATTTTCATTTCATTTCATTTCATTTCATAAATTAAATAGCCTTGTTAATTTTTATTAATAAAAAAACTTCAAATTATAATAAAGTAATCAATTATTTAATTATTACATAGCAATCTTGATTAGGTTTCTACTAATATTCCATAGCTAATTAGATAGTAAGAAACAGTATATTCATCTTACCTTAATTGCCATTATATCGGTTTTGAAACACTTTTTAAAAATAATAACAAAATCCACTCGCCCCGAAGGCTTGTTAACGTGTGTATTGAGTGAAACTTAACGAAGATTATATATGAAAGTAGGTAGAGTCGGTGGTGGGTAGAGCATAAGAAAAAATCAGCTGGACTATTGTTTGTCTACAAAATTGTCATCACTCTTCTATGCTCGTGTCTAGACTACGTAACGAAATATATACATACAAATAAATAAATATTTTAATCTGCAACACTAAAAAATTGCTTTTTATGTTTAAATATTAAGAAAGAAACTTTTCTTTGACTTAAATAATAACTTTTGATCTAATACAATGGATCGTAAAACAAAAAAAAAATGATTTTTATTTTATACAACGATAAAAATTAGGAAAAAATGATATATGATATTAAAAATGTTTGTAATTTCCTCATGTGTGGGTATTACACATGAATAATACAAACAAAGATATTTGGTAACATATATAGTATTGAATCAAATATATTCGAAAATCATCGTTAATTATTATATAAAATGAATTATTGATTATTACTTCCTATTTTTGTTAGCTATTCATGAATCAACATATTATTCCTAAAACTATTTGCAATAAATAAATAAATATTGTATGGCTTAATATTTGATCTAAGCATTCGACACTTTGAATTCAAATATTCACAGAAAATGCCGTGTGTCAAAGTTAATATATCTAATATTATGTAATTATGTTGTGAGAAAAATATAAACACATTCTTACGTAAATTTGGAAGCCTTAATTTATGGCGTCAAATATAAAATACTTTTACATTGGTCTAGGCGATATCCGATTGCATGCACTAATCTATGTCTATAATAAAACAAGAAAAACCCTTAAAACAGTACATGTAACATGCACATGAATGCAATCATCTTATGCTCTAGTTATATCATGATTCGCTTTTAAAATACTAATAATACAAAACAATGTGCGCAGAATACCTTTGCAAAGAATCTCAATACAAGAAATTGTACGTTGTTATCTGCTACCTGCTACACATCGATTATTATTGAAGTAATCTTCAATGATTATACCGCTCTCCCTTTCACTCGCTATAGAGAATGGCGAGATAGAATAGATAGTTTGAGTATGTGTTGAATAATCAAATAATAGATGCAGTATTTCGTAAAAACAAGCACTGACTTCCTTCCGAATGCGGTACAGTTTGCATTTACACCGTGAGAATAAAACAGCGTTACATTGGTTTAAAGTAGGTAAAAACGTTTTAAACTACCATTACGTAATGTTGTGAATAAACTAAACTTCTAATCATTCATTTATTACTTTGTAATTCCATACAAATTGGTACTTCTTTAAAATTTCGTAAGATATGTAAAGGAACAGTGTCTTTTATCAAGTTAATACAAATAATATAAAAGCGTAAAGTTAATAAGATGTTATAGGCGCACACTTTAGCGATACCCTTTTAATATAACATTATCACTTCACTATATTTCTCAAATCTCAATCTTTTTATAGCATTATTTTCCGTCTTTAAGCTTTATTTAAATGTTATATCGTACTAAATGTATAATGTGAGTGTAATAAAAATAATAATACAGGTAGTATTATTATTTTTATTGATATTCAATATTTGTACTTTTAGATTTAAAAAAAATTGTAATGTCTTACTATACTATTTTATTTATAACAAACATGCATATATGTTTTAGATACAAGTGACTTATAAGTGAATTTTTTTTATACCCAACTGATGGTAACCGTTTACCGAAGCTTATGGATTGCTTGGAACACCAAAAGATGAAAAGAATTATGCATCCCCGCTGTCAATACAGGACATACCCAGGGGCTCTAGCTACGTTATTTATCAACACTTATTGACAACAGTATTATTTGGCTACGATCTTCTTCAAAGTTGAGGTATAGCCCCAATAGGAATGCTCAATATATATTTCCTGCTAGTCCCTAGGTATATCAATAACAATTCATAAATAGGCATACAATTATATTTTATTTTCTTCTAAAAGCTAATATTTATTAATAAAGATAACATACACCATGACTATTGTCACATAACAGCACAAGGAAAGTAGGCTGACATTGCGCCCACTTATGTAACCTTTCTCGCGTATTAGTGACATATTGTTAAACGATTAGTTGTTGAAAACGTGCTGTGTAAAATATGTAATTACAAAAGAAAATTTTAATATTATCGTAACGTGCGAAACTAAGTTTTACTAGGACGAAACCAAGAGATACATTGATTATATGTTATGCTACCGTCCGTCTTCGCTTTCGCTTCGCTTCGTCTGCTTTACATTTTCAATTGATAGCGATGGTTGTAGTGTCATCTATATACTAATATATAAAGCTGAAGAGTTTGTTTGTTTGTTTGTTTGGTTGTTTGAACGCGGTAATCTCTGGAACTACTGGGCCGATTTGAAAAATTCTTTCAGTGTTAGATAGCCCATTTATCGAGGAAGGCTATAGGCTATGTATCATCACGCTAAGACCAATAGGAGCGGAGTCCACGCCGACGAAGTCGCGCGCAGAAGCTAGTATTATATATCGTACATGTTGTTATGCAGCCTTCTTCGATATCGGCTATAGTTTCAACGCTAAATAAATCTACCATTCAAACGAGTAAATCGAATTAGTTCCATCCAATTATCGTGTTCAATTACACAAACTCGTCAGCTTTGCAATATTAGTATAAAAATAAAAATCAAATCAAATGGTTCTTCATTCAAGTTGACCTTAAAGTCATACATAATTAATTTAATTTTAACGAATTATTTTATTAATTATTATAGTTTATTGTGAAGCTAATGTTATTATATACTGCGAAGCTATATGTATGATGTATACCTACATATGTAGTACCTGTGTAGATATATAGTACCTATATTACGTTCACTTCTTTGAGACGTAAACAAACGTCGCCGAATTTGTATTAGTTAGTACTAGCTGCTGCCCGCGACGTCGTCTGCGTGCGTTCACTGCTCGTTCCCCGTAGGTGATAGCGTGATAATATGTAGCCTATGTTCTGACCCAACTTCTTAATAATATTCGTGCGAAATTTGAAGGAAATCCATGCAGTACTTTTTGAGTTTATCCCGGACATACATACAGACAAACAGACAAACAGACAAAAATTCCAAAAACTATATTTTTGGCTTCGGTATCGATTGTAGATCACACCCCAAGTATTCTTTTAAAAAAATATTCAATGTACAGTTTTGACTTTCCTACAATTTTATTATATTATGTATAGATACTCCGCGCCTTAGCCTGGACGCCGCGGTGGTGCAGCGGTCACTGCACTGGATTGCGATTGGCTGTTGCGCGGGCGGTTGCGAGTTCGATCCCCGCACACGACAACATTTATATTGGCCATGCAGATGTTTGCCGTGGTCTGGGTGTTTGTGCAGTCCTTGTGGGTCTCCCCACCGTGCCTCGGAGAGCGCGTTAAGCCGTCGGTCCCGGTTGTTATCATTTACACCTGATAGCAATCGTTATTCGTTACTCATAGTAGGGAATATATCCGCCAACCCGCATTGGAGCAGCGTGGTGGATTCAGCTCCGATCCTTCTCCTACACGGGGAAAAGGCCTATGCCCAACAGTGGGATATTACAGGCTGAATCGTACGCGTCTTTAGAATGAAACCGACTTAACTCAAAAAATCTTAAAATTGAGTTAATGTCACCGAACGACTTTACACACCGTAATCTATCGCTTAGTTAATCAGAAAATGTCCCAACTGTATTAGAAGAGTGTGAACGCGCTATTTTGGTCACTTTCTTACTGGGCGCAGGGGGGTCCTGGGTCGGAACGCTAAAGCCCCTTTTAGTATTATTCCCGCAGCCGCAAGCGCAATACGTTGACCAAACGCAAATAAAGTGACCAATTAGTATTTGAGTCGTTTTTATTCCGAAAAAAGGTAAGAATTACATTTTCGTTTTTGTAACTAAAGTAACATAATAGGTTTTAACTCAATACTCTTCCGAATATTTTACTCTAACTTTAATACAAAAATGACGTAATACTCAAAAGGCCATACATCAATTTTAAGTTATTAAAACGAAACTGACCTAATTAATATTAAGTCAAACGTTAATATAGAAGTTCGCTCAAAAAATGACCTTGAAGTGACTAGTTTTTGAAAATCGTTATTTTAAAATATTGTTTATCAAAATAATAGTAAAAAATTACAATAATTATCAAGCATAATAGTTAATTAAAATATATCAACAATCAATGGGCAATTAACTTACTTCGTTTCGGATATATACTTAAACTAATGCAAAAATGACTAAACATGAAATCTTCTTTTGCTATTTCCCAAAAAGTTGAAAAATTGAATTAGGTCACTTTCGTTCTAAAGCAGCGCGTAGTCAACTCAAGTGATTTATATTTAACCCATCAATCATGGTTCACATTTATATGTGCTATATATCACTGCTATGAGTCATGACATATACCTCATCAAATACAAAGTCACCTACATAAATGATAAAATTAATTATAAAAATATCCTATATTTGGCTTAACTAACAATAATCTTTCTTTGAGAACTTTCATTAACAATATCTTTTTTTTATATATTCACAGAGGGTTTGTTCAAACATTGAAGATCACTCACTCCAGCCTACCGCAGTCCACTGCTGCCCATAGTCACCACGCTGGGCAGGCGGGTTGGGGAACGCAGGGCTGGCTTTGTCGCACCAAAGACGCTGTTGCTCGTCTTCGGCCTGTGTATTTGAAAGCCAGCAGTTGGATGGTTATCCTGCCATCGGTCGGCCATATAAGTTCCAAGGTGGTAGTGGAACTGTATTATCCCTTAGTCGCCTCTTACGACACCCACGGGAGGAGAGGGGGTGGCTATATTCTTTACTGCCGTAACACAGCAAAGATTGAAGATGACACCTTCATGGAAACATCTTAGGGTGAGGACAAACGAGCGTTATTTTGTGAGTTGTCAGTCGCGTAATTTCGGTCGCGTAATTTCTGCTGCATTCGGTTTCATACAAAAGAATGAGTCGGCGCACAACTTATTTTGCATCGCCGTGTGACACGAACTGGACTACATTAACATTACATTAACTATTATTATATCAAGCAAATCAGCATTTATGAAACTCTGTCTAATAATAACATTAATAAAATTATAAGATGGATATAGATCCATCTTAAACTGCTATAATCCATCTTAAACTGTAATAGTACAGTTTTACGATAGCAGTATAGTATAAGTAGATATAGATATTATGACGTGTTGTAGATACTAAATATAGTCTTACTACATAACAGGAATTTAAAGCACATTCTACACATCGATACTTTATATGAAGTACCTGGGTGACCGAGCCTAGCTCGGTATTTTCATTTTATTTTTAGTTTTTTTTTTCTCGGTATTTTTATATTTTAATTTTATTTAAATAATAAATCACGAGTGAAATTAAAAAAAAAAAGAAAAAAAAATTATCTGGAGACTGAGATTCGAACCCGGGTCAACACGATTTGACACCCGCCGATTTCCTAATTACGCCATTACAGCTATGTTGACGCGAAGTGAAATTAAGCTTCGTATTCTAATGATATTTTTTCATTGCCTAAAAACAGGGATAAAACGACATTTTTTTTAAATGAATCCTAGCTAGATCAATTTTTCGCCCCCGAAATCCCCTGCATACTAAATTTCACGAAAATCGTTGGAGCCGATTCCGAGATTCAGAAAATATATATATATACAAGAATTGCTCGTTTAATAGTATAAGATTAGTTAAGTCTGAATCAACATAAGTAAACAATTTGAATAGGAGAATACAAAACAAATCTTACTTAACTTAGAAGTCTTAGAACAGTAATATTCAATTCTGAACACGCTTTGAAACACTTAACCGCGTGTAATGTAGGTACTCATGTTCTTGTACCAAAGGATTTCAACATTAACGTATTTTTATTGTCCGAAAATTGTTTTATATTTTTATTTTTAATAACTCTCAATTATTGTTGCTGCGGTAAGTAAAGCATCAAAAGCTTCTGATTAAGGTCGGGGGAAGAGTGCTAGGCAATGCACTGGCCATGCAGAACTCTACCGCTAGTTGAACATACCATTAGTATTATTGATAATAATAGCACTGAAATGTACTTAAAATAGTTTCGTATTGTGTTACAATATATTTGCATATTCTCGGAAATAAAATAACATAAAATACATATATACTACCTTTACACCTCTTTCATACGATATCGAAACAATAAATTTAATAATCATTTTAAATTGTCTCTTTTTTCAGGATTGACTGTCCTACATTTATTTTACAGAAACCGTGTACCTATTCCTGTCTAGATTAAATATAACCTTGGGTCATTCTATACTATAACCCACTTCTATACATAATTATCATCCATCCTCATTTATAAATAAGTAGTAGGATATAAATCTACGAACGTTTATATTCTCAATATTTTAAATAAGTTTTAATAACGTTTAATTATTAAGTTATATTATAATAGTATAGTTCGATGCTATAGAGATAATAGAGGGCTAAAATTCGTATGATTTACAAAAACAAAATTTATAAAAATGAGATATTACACGACCTAATTTAAAATTCCAATCAATGCTCAGACTTTTTAAATCCATTAGGATATTTTCTTGTTTTCCTTTTATGTTTATCAACATATATTCGAACCCTCCCTTTGTTATGTTTCTCGGATGGTTTGAGAACATTTTCAAGGAAAATTTCATACTCGTCCTCAGTTTTATGTTGACCTTTGTTAAATTTTCTCGGGTAACTATTTAAAACATCATATGGACTGGACGAATCGTTTTTATAAAAATCGTCAGCTGTTATATATTTTGTTGCATTTATAGCAACTGCTGGTTCGAAAACATTCGTTGATGGTATCATATTTTCAATCTTAGACAAGTTGTCTTGCTTGTTTGACTGTTCTGAATGATCTTCAATGTTTCTCACGCTTTTAAGTTCTACACTATAAAATATGACATGTACATATATTGTAGACATTTGTACTATGATGTAATGGTCTATGGTACAAAAATTCTAATAATACTAGCGGTCATGGGTTCGATTCCACTCTGATCAGCCATCATGCGTGGGATCATGCGTGGGAGGCTGCCACTGCCCACCCCACCCACGGAGTCACAGCTGACAATCGCGAATATTCAAAATAAAATACCTTATGCATTTTACGAAGTTTCGATTGGGAGGAAATTGGTCATGAAAATCTGTCACTAGCTCCCGGACCAAAAAAGTGGCGTTCACGATTGTAGAAAGAGATTCGATACGAAAAGTTTGTAACTTGGCTAGGGTCCCTGGTATTAATTTATTCAAACCAATATTTATTTTTATTGTGGTTTTTCATCCTTCTGGACCTCTACGTGCCTCAGAATGCATGTTAAACCTTCTATTACGATTACTAACGTAAGTATATGATGTTGGTGGTTAGTTTTAATAGGAAAATTAGCGGTCGATTCGTCCTAGGTAGGTAATCAAACCCTTCGACACCATATGGAGAGATAGTGTTTTCCCAGTGATGAGACTTTTACAAGCTGTTTCAGTTCAATTCTACTTATATTTATATATTTTATACATTATAATATCTTTAGGTATACCAACTAGATACATAGGTCATTAGAAATCAGTTATCAATATATTATATACTAGCTTCTGCGCGCAACTTCGTCGGCGTGGACTCCGCTCCTATTGGTCTTAGCGTGATGATACATAGCCTATAGCCTTCCTCGATAAATGGGCTATCTAACACTGAAAGAATTTTTCAAATCAGCCCAGTAGAACCAGAGACTACCGCGTTCAAACAAACAAACAATCAAACAAACAAACTCTTCAGCTTTATATATTAGTATATATTAATATTACCTATGTAAACAAGTATATAAGAAAAAGTTTAACGTACCCATAACTTGAATCATCAGCGTAATATCTAACAAAAACTGTATTACCACTCTCGTCTTTGCAACGATACGTTCCTATTACAGAACCATTTGGAAAACGTCTTTCGTTTTTAAACGTAGCATTTGTAGCTAAATTCTCTCTTTTAAGAGTAGCGTCTGTAAAAATATTATATTTAATGTATGTATCTTTTAAACATTAGATGACGTATTTGCGAATATATCTTAATATATATAAATCTCGTGTCACAACGTTTGTCCTCAATGGACTCCTAAACCACTTAACCGATTTTAATCAAATTTGCACACGGTGTGCAGTTTGATCCAACTTGAAAGATAGGCTATATTTTATTTTGGTTTATGTAATTATTATATTTAAGAAAAAAAAGGCGGTACGAAGTTCGCCATGTCAGCTAGTGTATGTATATATTTTATATTTTCATTCAAAATACGTACGAATTGCTCCCAATGAAAGTGCGTAGAATAAAATATACATTGAGTGCATTTTATTATTGTAAGACGCAATTCGTAATTAAAATCATACAATGACAACAACACGTCAATGTCACGTTAATACTATTCCTAGAGAAAAATTCTTCTTAAATTTCAATGAAATTTAAAAAACTATAAATTTAATTGATTTTAACTCAACCTTTTTGAATCACCTTGCTCAAAATATTCTGTGTCAATTCATCACAACTATTAAAGCACTCGTAAGTCTTGCTGGAAAAAACCCATACGCATTTTTGGGTTCTACATACCTACATAATTATCAGGTTACTTTTCATATAGTCTGGCTAACGAAAGATGAGACTCGATTTTTTTGCATACTTTTTAAATGACAACACTGTGGGTTCCCACCATCGGGTATATTACCTCATTAATTGGGAAATAACTAGCGGAAACCTACTATGATTTAAATATACATATCTAATATTACAACCAATGCAAACCTTAAAAAAACTTAAAAGTATCTCATGTGAATAATCAAATAATAAAAGATTTAAATAGAGCGTAATTACCCAAGCAACACGTAAGCCAGATAATAGCAAAATTAAGCACCGATTGGCAGTTTATAGTTTAATAACATCTTTAAAAAAGCTGACGTGATAGCTTTATCTTGAATAATACAGTATTTAAACTTTAATTACACTGAAAGCTTGATAAGTTCTGCATAAAATTGGTATTACTTTTTAAAATCTTAATACTAATGATATTTGCTACTGTTATGTTAACGATATTCAAATAAAAGTGACTGAGACAGCCAGTAGCTACATAACAGCTGAAAATTTAGCATTGTGCTGTACAACTTTGATAAATATTTCAATTATACAGCTTGATTCTGAATAGTTTATTGTTGGGTTTCTTTAAGCTGCACAACCCGTCAAATCGTACTCATTTATTCAGAATATGGATATTGACTACTATTTTAGTGTTTAAGCTGCTAACTGCTGAATAAATGAAGATGACTACGATCTTATGACAATCTTATAGCGAGAGAAGCGCACTAATACTTTTATGTGCAGCTCAAAGTGGTAAATATTATGAATAATAGATGTATATGTGTCTAATAACTGGTTATTGAAGAAATACAATGTTTTTATGCAAGAATGTTATTTATATATTTATAATTTTCGCTGCAATGACAATTAAATATAAAATTAAAAAATTAAAAACTAAAAAATTAAAAGTAAATTAAAAACTAATTGCAATTTCAAGAAACTCAATGGATGCATTTTTCTTTAATAGAACCGATGATTACAGAACCCTAATAATCTGAATAAGAGTACTGAGACGGACAGCTTTAGAACCTTTTATCAGAACTGCGACATAAACCGCACTGTTAACCAAAAAATATCTGGATAAGACAGTTACAAGTGACCTGTTAATGCAGAAATGTAAAACAAATCGTCTGCGTAACATCTTATATTCAAAATTAACATCGTCGCCATTTATCCTAACATAACCTCTCTTTTCTAAAACTAAAATGATGTTATTACAAATAATAAATAGATCTTTTTATTAAAAAAAACATCTGGGTAATATTCAAATACCTATCTGATTGTTTTGTACCACTTTGATTGGTAACGATTGAATAAAATATTTCATTAGTCGAAAAAGGGAATATAACTCAATTGTTTATTTCTTTAAACTGGTTTTAAATTGTGGCGCTCGAAAATTTTACGATAAACTATAATATATTCTCACAGTAAAGTAGCATGCGTTTTAATTATTGTATTGTCAACAAAACATTACAACAAAAATTACTTAAGTACCAATATTTATGATTTCTTGCAGACCGAGCCATATTATCACCATCACATGGAAATTTGACGCAAAATGTGATCACAATAATATAATTTATAAGAAACAAAATGCCAATTTTGTACATTTAATTACATAACTTCTTTATAAAACAACGAGAAAGATCTGAATTATGAATATTGTATGAATATCAGAGTTTGATATTTTCATCTGCTTAATAGAGTTTTAAATTCTGAACAAAGGGTCGATCAGCTTTTATGCAGAAGCTAACCAACCTTTCTGTACATATATCCAGCTGGTATGCAGCTATTAACAAAATGTTATTCAGATTAAAGCGATTTATTATGTGCCCAAATTGCTTGAATGTCGCCTGTGTAAGCGCTTATACAAACCTTATCCCTACACCTTTTACAGCGTTTAGTCATCAGAATTGCTATTATATAAAGGTTAATCAGCTATTTTGTGTTGCTTGGGTATCAAGTATCAATATCAATTTTTCACACTACCCTAAAATTCCTTCACAATACGTAAACAATCTTGTTTTTGGTGAAATTCCGCATCTTTCGCCTATTTCGTCGCTTCACATTTGGAAATTATACTAAATAATACCTCTCGCACTCCACTTAGTTATAATAGTTTTATGCATTTTAAACAATATTAATGCGCACCATCCTTAAAAAATTAGTAACGAGTTAACCACAACAAAACTCCAAAAACGTGCCATCTCGTCTATTTGTTTTTTTTTTTTTTTTAAGTATTACTGGCCAACATAAATCTTGTTGTAAACATTGATAAATTTCGGCGATTTTAACAGAGATTGGGAAGAATCCGAATCAGAGTATGGTAATACTTTAAAAGTCACAAATAAACAAGATGGAGCGTCTTTGAAGTTGCCAGGGTGTGTTTTTTTTAAAAATGCCGCGTTTTTTCAGTCTCATCTTTCGTTAGCCAGACTTATAATAGTTTCACAAACCACCATGAAGCAATTTTTTTTTTATATATGTTCGAAGATTTGTTTATTTTGTGTTTTTTTTTTTAATTAAAGGAAAGACATGGCAACATTAACTTTTTATTCAAGAACTGTAAACCGCGGTGGTTCAAGAATATTTAATGGTGTGTTTATAGAATTCGTCTTCTTCTTATAATTTTTCTTCGGTCGACTCCACGTTATCGATGGCTCTGTTGGCGTATTCTTTACTTCAATAGTTGTTTGCACGAATTTCTCTTTCACAGGTGCATCATGTAACACTCTAGAAATAAATAAAATGTATAATGCTATGCTATGCTTCAGCCTGTGCTGGGCATAGGCCTCTTTCCTCAGGAAAAGGATCAGAGCTTAATCCACCACGCTCTGGTCCAATGCGGGTTGGCTGATATATTTCCTACTATGAGTAACTATCGCTATCAGGTGTACATAATAACAACCGAGACTGACAGCTTAACGTGCTCTCCGGGGCACGGTGGGGAGACCCACAAGGACTAACAAGCAGGCCGGAAATAAATATTTGTATAAACACAAATATTCACTCCGAGTGGGAATCGAACCCGCGACCGTCAGTGTTTAGGCACCAGAGCTGCGGTCGAAAATAAATAAATAAACACACAATAGTCTATGGCCGTCACTAGAGGTGGTCAGAGGTCCGAAAAGTCTTATTGAGAAGCTCAACCCTAACACATATTTATAAAGATTTTAGTATGATGTTTATTCCACCAAAAACATAAATGTGAAAAATGACAGCCAAGTTCAATAATAAGCATATGTTGTTTGTGGACTTCGCCGAAAAAAGTATTAAGATCTAAATGAGCGCCAAGTTCTACAGAAAATATTAAATTAAGCTAAAGATTTCATCATAGCTATAGAGTCCTAAATTATACCTGTATCCATTTCCATCGGCAATATAATCGAATCTTTGAGATCTGCCTCGTGGATCAACATAGCCATAGCTCCCCACGACGGTACCGTTTGGATATCTTTCTTCACTCCTGAACTGATTGTTGCCAGTTTCCGGATCAAAGACATCATAACCAAATGAATATGTCCCTGGTATACCTGGTTATAGCAAAGTATAGTAAATTAAATAAATAGTATCTAGCTTTGATGCGTCACTGCATCCGACGCGATGTGATGCTGTTTTGTTATGATTAAAGATCGCGGCTTTGATTTCCACTCGAAGCGGATGTTTATTCATTTTTAGGTTTGTATATATCTAGTTCGAATTTATAATATTAATAAAATCGTTCATCTCAACTTAAAAACCACTTTTTTTAAACTTGTAGTGGATGACACTCGATGTCAATACAGAGATTTTTTTATATCAGAGATTAGTATCCGGTACTCTAACATTTTCTTCAATATTTCTACATAAAAATGAATGATTTAATGTGTTGCTAAATGCAAAATCAGAGATTGACTAGAGACTAGACTGATTCGGATAATTTTTTTTTTTAAAGTTAAATCATTGTTTAGATGGTTCTTCTGAATCATAAACTTAAAAAAGTAGCGCAGGAAATTGGAGAATTTCAGAAGACTTACGATTATAATTTAAATTCACACGTTTGGCAGTTCGCAAAACAGAAAACGTTTGCGGGGTCAGATAGTATTATAAATAAGATTATCAGTGCTTTTCTTTTCTCACCATCGATATTTGAAAAATAATAGCCAGGATTCTGCGCCGCCAAACTTAATCTTGGTTTTCTTGGAGCTGCGTTAACTTCTTTAGTCCATACGAATGTTACTATTGCAAGGATCTGAAAGAAAGACAAATGTGTATTTAAGGTTAGTAAAAACTTTATTAAACTACGTTGTTATTAAAAATGTTTGCCAATTAGATAATTGATTCACTATTAGATTCATATATTATATCACCTTTTCTATACATTTTAATGTCTTCATGTTTTTATTTTCAACAGTTTTACTGTTCATCGGTTTTAATAATTTTAAAGAAAACATATCCCCAAATTATCGAATGTCATCTTGTATTACTTAACTAGGTATATTGTTATTACTAGATTACACAGGTAGAATACATTACCGATATTATTGACAATAGTCAGAATTAATCAATCGATTTCATAGCGTTATTTTAATCTATAAACAATGACTTAGGGCCTGTGCAAACCACGTTTTGGAAACGCGCGTCGACGGCGCGTTTTTATCCTACAGAGCAGTTTGTTGGCGTTTGTATCGATTCAAACGCGCGGCACCGGCGCGTCAGTATCGATACACACGCGCGTTTGTATCGCGTCTGTATCGATACACAAGCGCGTTTGCATCGCGTCTGTATCGCTACACACGCGCGTCAACGGTGCGTTTAAAAAACGTGGTGTGCATAGGCCCAAAATTCCAGCGCGATTGTATCGCTACACACGTGCGTTTGCATCGCGTTTGTATCGCTACAAACGCGCGTTTGCATCTCGTCTGTATCGCGACACGCGTTTGCATCGCGTCTGTATCGCGACACACGCGCGTTTGCATCCCATCTGTATCGCTACACACGCGCGTCTATATCGATTCAAACGCGTATTCAGGTGGGCAAAGGTCTACATGGTCTACAGGCTGCGTCTGACTCGCGTGTGTATCGCGTCTGTATCGCTACACACGCGCGTCGACGGCGCGTTGAAAAAGCGTGGTTTGCATAGGCCTTTATATACCTACACTTAAATTAGTTAGTTGGTCTTAATATCTTCTTCGAAAGAACTTTATTTTATCATATAAATATTTAAAAGTGCGACATACATTTAACATTAACTTCTAGAGTAATGTGAACTATTAATCTTCTGTCACGTTTAAACTTTATAATTTGTAAAGTGAATTTATTTATTACACATCATTAATATTTGTACCAACTGTTGTATATGTTCCTAATCGTTTCGTAAAATAATGTACGCAATATTAACTTTTACTTCAACGTATTAAGTATGAAAGTTCTCTATAACGTTATGAAGACCGTAATGTTTCTGATTTTACTAATAGATTTTATAATTGAAAAATAAATTAAAAAATTTGTGGATTATTTAGGCTACATAATATATAAAGTTTTAAAATATTAACATTTTATATCACAACTTAAATAAACCTGTATTAAGCTCTGTAATCTGATATATAAAATTCTCGTGTCACAGTGCTAGGGGTCTAACTAGTCCGAAACGGTGTGGCAGATTTTTATAAAAAAAATTGTGCATATTTGGTAGGTCTGAGAATCGATCGTAAACTATTTTTTAACCATTTCTTTAAATTATTTTCTATAAATAATATATTTTGCAAAACAACGCTTGCCGGTTCAGCTAGTAATCTGTAATAATCTGTTACGCTTACGCTTAAGCGATAAGCCTGTAATATACCACTGTTGGGCATAGGCCTCTTTCCCCACTTAGGAGAAGGATCAGAGCTTAAACCACCACGCTGCTCCAATGCGGATTGGTGGATATATTTCTTAATAATCTGTATTATTAAGGAATATATCCAATAAAAATGTAAAATGAATTAGTCATGTACTTGTTCTTTATTGGGAATCGCATTCATCGATTAAAACGCATCTAATGTGCTTTACTCAAAATTGAAAAATACAAAAAAAAACAACTAAAAATAATATTTTAAAATACATAATTATTGAATAGTTGAATACCTAATACAAGTTGTAGCTCCTGGTGAAAATTGTGAGCAAATTCTATAAAACGAATATTTTCGACGTTTTTGTGACTTTCAATACAATACAACTATTTTATTGTAACAACAAGTAACATAGATAAAAAATCAGATGTAGAACATTATTGGATTATTACTGAATTTTAATTAATATTTATAATTTCAAATTCAGTAATTAATTACCATAATTCACTAATTTTCGCTCACAAATAACAAAATCCATTCAAATTTTTAATGACTTGGTTAATTCATTAATTCAAAAACAAAATTTAAAACTTTATTTCGCGTCAGAAAAAAAAATTAAAAGAAAGACTAGGATTAAAAATAAAAATGTTCTAAAGTGCATTTTTTTTTTGTTTAATATAGAAATCAAACAAATAAAAAATATTCTGACCTTTAAAGTGAAATCCATATTTTTCAAACGATGGTATCACAGATCTCTCTCATAGAAGAAGTGTATGAACCACACAAAACGATGTCTTAAACATGTATGAACTTTCCTCAGACTCCTTTTAGTGGTTTTTATCCGGCAAAAACAAGCCAGTTGTCTTTGTGGGTGAAGGCGAATCCGTCCATATCCGTTTACACTGATGTCATTCCATTAGGTACAGGATAAGGAACAACATTTACGAGGTGATAAACTCTTTAAGGCCATTAACGGTAGCTTCGCAGATAACAACGTTACTCAATTAGGATTTGCGAATTCTACGATTTATGGCCAGTTGAGTCTTTGTTAGTGGTGTTTTAATTGGTTCTCTACTTGTAGCATTAATTAGACGAGCTCCGTTAGAAGTTGATTAAAATATCTAATATTTTGTCTCTGCCCAAATTCAGAAATATTTTATTAATGAAAACTAGTTTTAGGTATGCAAAATAAATGACTCAGAGCTTAGAATCTATTATTCATTATTTATCGTTAATTAATTACTAATTTATTTATTGTATATTTTTTGAGTGTTTAATTTTTTATTCCAAATTAAACTTCAATCTTTCTATTTTATAGGCAAAGAGGCCTCTGATCAAAAGTGACACATTTACGAGTTATAGTAACTTTAACTATAGTATATATACCAGGTTTGATATGGATCCTCATTGTAAATAAAACTAACGTATATTCAAATACAAATCTATTATAAACCCTAACCAAATATGACAGAAAAAATTGGTTGTCTGTAAAGTTTGTTTACGAACGATAGTTTAACGTGACAACGTCATAACAAAACATCTCTTCAGACGCATAGGCTAATGAGTGGAAGAGAGATAGATGCAGCGCAAGCGTACAATGGGCATAACGCTACAATGAGCGTAACTCTACAATGAGTCATCCTTTTTCATGCATGCCGCCGGCGATCATCGATTTATTAGACGTTGTCACGTCAAAAAAAATGCGATTGTAGTAAGCATTTGAGCACAAATTGAGAACCTCCTATTTTTTTGAAGTCAGTTAAAAATGACACACACTTCTTGTATCTTGTGATTTTACAATATAAAGCACTGTCAAAAATATCCGAAATAATTTACATTCAAACTGAACTGATATAACATTATTCACAAAACCATATTCGCTTAAATGTAGTATCAAAAAAAAAAGAAAACAATTTTGCATTCATAACTTTATTTTAAAATAATCAAAGATATACATTAGAGTCACGTCGACTTTCTCGGTCGTATCTCACAATTCTGTCATCATGGACGAAAATGGACAATTGAAAAATTGCCACATTTATTTGCTTCTTCAAAAAAGGCGTCGAGATTATAACGACGATGTGTAGTATCAAATGACTATTAAGGACTTGAGACGCCTTTGGGATAGCCGGCGGTGTTTTAGCAAAGCCCACATTTTGCCACGCGCTTTTTAAGCATTCATTGATCGATTGTACGAGTATAACCAAAATAATTGTTCTGAGAGTAAATATCATAATACATTTACGGGCTTTGAAATAAAATCCGTACATTAGCAAAAACGTGGACTGTTGTTTTAAAAAAGACTGTGAACTTTTAGAATTAATCAATTTATTTTTGAGAAATCCTTTTTTATTTAAATCATAATTGTTTTTTTTGTCTTTTTTTAAGGGCATATATGAAAGAATCCTTGAGGATTAGAAATTGACCACTCCTTGTTTTTAGTATTTTGCCACGACCTATGTACCTACCGAGATATTTATATCAGCAATTTCACTATATAAATTGAAGATTTAAAAAAAATTGAAGACTTGCTAACCGCCTCTTTTTCTTTATTGTCCAGTGTACTTTGTACATACCGTATCCATTATATATATGTACAATTGATATACAATATATCATCGATGACTACAAACCTTTTAGTTATGTCATGACTGCAACAAAGTTTCGCAAAATGACTCAATGGGTTAATACTAAAATACAAGGGCACTTATGAAATGTACAATGCATACATTACTTAATAAATTAATGTTGTCAGCATAATATACTTATTACACGCTACATTAAAACTAAAAAATAACGAAAAATACTAAAAAATTTATACAACTAAATAAAATTGGAGTGTCTGTTTGTAATGTTAAAATAACTGATTTTTATTAAATGCATAATAATATGACGCCGCGTTGGCGCAGCGGTCACAGCAATGGATTGCGATTGGCTGTTGCGCGAGCGGTTGCGGGTTCGATCCCCGCACACGACAACATTTGTATTGGCCATACAGATGTTTGCCGTGGTCTGGGTGTTTGTGCAGTCCTTGTGGGTCTCCCCACCGTGCCTCGGAGAGCACGTTAAGCCGTCGGTCCCGGTTGTTATCATGTACACCTGATAGCGATCGTTACTCATAGTAGGAAATATATTATATTTGGGTTGTCTGGAAGAAATGGCTAAATAGCCATAAGTCCGCCCATTGTACTTCACAGTCTGTAAATGATATTTGTAGTTGTGATGTACAATAAAGTATAAATAAATAAATAAATAAATATGGATTTATACACGGAACATAATTGTACCAAAATAACATTTCTTACAATTTATGTCTGTCCGTCTGTCTGTTTCTCTGTTTGTTCCGGCTAATCTCTGAAACGGCTGGACCGATTATGACGTGACTTTAACTGTCAGATAGCTGATGTAATAAGGAGTAACATAGGCTACTTTTATTTTAGAAATCTATTTATTTTATAACTCTGCGAATTGAACAATAGCTTTTTTGTCAAATTTCACGTGGACGAAGTAGAATGTGGGTGTAGATTCTGCAGAGAAGTATCGGCAAGAACTCCGCAGTTACTCATTTGGTAATAATAATAGTCGTCGTAGAAGTCGCGGGCACAGCTAGTATTAATTATGTAAAATTGTACGGGTACTTTTATTCCAGCATTGAAGAGCCGTTTTATTCGTGTTCTGATGTAAACAGTCAAAAAGCTATAATTTTAGACATAAAAGTAAACATTTTTATGTTCTCGACGTAATAAAATCAGTGTACCTACCTATTATGGCGAAAACCCATATAACCGCACAAACACTAATAGGTAGCCTGCTCTCGATCTAAATAAATCCATATTTGAATCATTTACGACAAATAAAATGCTATAAAGCTCTTAATACGAATTTGACAAAATCCTGTATAGAAACACCCTCTCTTCTCGTGGGTGTCGTAAGAGGCGACTAAAGGATAACACAGTTCCACTAGCACCTGGGAACTTAAAAAGCCGACCAATGGTGGGATAAGCATCCAACTGCTGGCTTTCAAATACACAGGCCGAAGACGGGCAGCAGCATCTTCGGTGCAACAAAGCCAGCCCTGCGGCCACCAACCCGCCGCGCCGTCCCAGCGTGGTGACTATTGACAACACACATGAGTTCACGCAATTTTTAGCGCGAACTTGTGGAGGTCTATGTCCAACAGTGGACTGTGATAGGCTGAAGTAATGATGATGATGAGTGCTGTGTAGAAAAAATAAATTGCAGTTGCGTAAATTTAATCTATCACACTATATTTATATGTGCTATATATAATTATGCATATCAGTTTAGCTAATGAACTATTTAGCGGATGAAGTAATTATAGAATCTTTGATATTTCCACCTAGTTTTTATTAAAGAATAAAAAATTGCGTGCGTACAAAGTACACATGCCGGAAGTGAAACTTCTTAGGCAAACTAATTTAAAAAAAAAAAACTAATTGTTAACGCTACAACTTACAATTATTTAAGTTTTTTTTTTTGTTTAAGTTTTTTGTTGAGGTTTACGACGTCTACGACTAGATGACGCTAGTAGTAGATTAAATAGTGGTAGAAAAATTGTTTGTTTTATTTGTACTCCTGGTTGTGTTCGACAAGGTTTTAGGAATTAAAACTTATTTTAAAAAAAAACTAATTAAAAAAAAAGAATTTAAAATACAAAAAAAAAACTAGTTGAAAAAAACACAAGAAGCCAGCGTCAACGTCGCGGTGTTCGTAGGCGGTCACCCGTCCAAGTAATGACCGTCATAACGCTGCCGCGTTACTGGTCGCTCAAATTTTACCCCTCATGCGCCTAAAGAAGTTTCACTTCAATAATATCAAAAATAATGTATTCCTAGCAAAATATATAGCTAATAGAATTAATAAATTGTAAAACTTATTATAAAGAAAGAATTCAAAATACCAATGCTTGACATCTATCAAAAATATTTTTTATAAAAAATATGAAACAAAAAGTTTGTATACCTATCTGTGGATACGGAACATCAACCCCATCAGAATGATAATTATTGTCTACATTTAGATATTAAAGTTGTACCCATATAACATAGTAGATAATTTTAGCGAGGATTTAGGAAGCGACAAAGTAACCAATGCCCAACACAACAAAAAATATCCTGCTCAAAAACTGAAGAAGCATGACTGGGAATATATCTCTACCTTACAAAATAACAAAGCAAAATATCACAGCCAAACAATACTGCTCACAAGCAGTGTTGTGTTCCTGTGGTCAGTATGTTAGCCAGAGTTGCTAAGTAGGGTCAAAAGTAGGGTTGGCAACGCGCTTGCGACGCCATGCAGGTGTGGTGCAAGCGTTCACCATAGGCATAAGCCAAATCAGGTAGACCGTTTGCTTGTTTGCCTATAGTATAGAAGATGGTCATGGAAGAAGTAATAAACAAGTAATATAATTAAAAGAAAACAAAAAACCCGCCTGCGTAAAAACGGAAAGAGCAAAGTCAACATTTTTTAAACTTTCTTATTGTATTTCTTTATTATTATTACGGTAATAATAATCATAATATACATTTTTGAAATCCTTGTATTGAGCCCTTTAATTTGATACCCATACTATAGTATTCTAAAAAAAAATTTATTTCTTCATTAACTACAATGGCTTCGCACAGCCGCCATGTTTGTTTTTTTTTTAATGTCACCTATCTAAGAACACTTGGGCTGCTAAGACAAATCTAACGATATCTCAATTATGCAAATCCGTTCAGCGGTTCTAGAGAAATGAGGTAATTAAGAATATTACATACATACATACATACATACATACAAGATACGCGCGAAAAACATAACCCTTCCTTGGCAGTCGGGTAAAAAGTGCGTGCGTACAAAGTAGACATGTCAGAAGTGAAACTTCTTTAGCAAACTAATTTTTGTCTCGTTTATATTTATACAAATCTAAAGCTTTAGATTTCCGTTCCAGCGCTATCTAGTTAGTTTGCAATGTAATACTATCGATATTAATGTAACAACCTTTGTAGTTTCTATAGTACCTCTAGGTGGCTTATTAAAAAAAAAAATCAGCTGGTTAGTAATAATTTTTGATGACCTTACGAGGTCTGCTGTCCGACAAAAACGTTGCACATACGTTTCATCTGTAAAAAAATTACCCTCATAGAAGAGAGATCCGTATAAAATTACCCTAAAGAAGTTTCACTTCAATAAAATTAACTCTAAATAATTAACAGAGGAAACAACTTTGTCAAATCAGATAACATTACTAGATATAACATAAATATTATAAAGAGGTAAAGTTTATAACTTTGTTTGTATATACGGGGTAATCTTCGCAAATACTGATCCGATCATGAAAATTCTTTCGCTAACAGAAAGCTACACTATTCAGGAGTGACAAGATAAAAGGAAAAAGATAAAAATATATAAAGATTTTAAATCAGCAGGATTTGAACCTGCGCCCTCTGACGCTAATCAAGCATTATTATTTGCCTTAGAAATTAATTGGTGATTTTAAAACATTTATATTTATCTGATTTGCTGAAAATAGTGAGAGGCTACACTATTCAGGAGTGACATAGGCTATATTTTATTGTAATTGTACAAAAAAATTCAGTAAAAAAGAAAAATATTAAAATATATTATGAAAATGACAAAGAAACGAACGCCATCTATCGCTGTTAGATTTAACTATTTAATACTCTATTTTATTTACTGTCTATTTGAATCTATCGATGACGAAGTTTTTACGCTTTTTGATAGATGGCGTTGGAGCAACATATCTTATACTATTAAACGAGCAATTCTTGTATATATATATATTTTCTGAATCTCGGAATCGGCTCCAACGATTTTCGTGAAATTTAGTATGCAGGGGATTTCGGGGGTGAAAAATTGATCTAGCTAGGATTCATTTAAAAAAAATGTCGTTTTATCCCTGTTTTTAGGCAATGAAAAAAATATCATTAGAATACGAAGCTTAATTTCACCAATATTAATATAGATGTAACAGCGTAATTAGGAAAGCGACGGATTTCAAATCGTTTTGACCCGGGTTCGAATCTCAGTCTCCAGATTACTTTTTTTTCTTTTTTTTTTTTTAATTTCACTCGTGATTTATTATTTAAATAAAATTAAAATATAAAATATAACCGAAAAAAAAAACAAAAAATAAAATAAAAATACCGAGCTGGGCTCGGTCACCCAGGTACTTATTTATTTAAGTGGTTTAAAATTTGTTCTTTATAGTATGTTATTTGGTTCTGTAATTTAAAATAATAAATACACGATATTATTATGATTTTACGCCCAACGAAGTGGGCACGGGTCTGCTAGTATAACATAAAGTTTTTCATCTACTAATAATATAATAGGAACAAACAATATAATTTTGACACGTTTACTGTATAATAAATCTTTTATTAAACATTTACACAACAATTTAAAATAACATTAATTTATAGAGATTGTACTTCAGATGCTACGAATACGAAGACTTACATCAAATTAATTAACATAAGCAAATCTTAACATAGGAAACGTAAATCAAAATACTTTTGGATGTCGCACGAAAGCCTTATAAAAATAAATTCCGTGTATCATTATGGATAACATTTAAAACTCAGACACAAAACCTTTGTCAAATCTATCAAAACATTATTACAAAATAACGGTTATCTTTCGCTATGCGTAACTTGACCAAAGTTTGCGTTGTAAATGTTATCCATTTTGTTACAGCATCCAAACATATCGTTTATGTTTTATTTCTAAGTATAACTATATAAATTTAAGAGCTACGATTCTTGCGAGTGTGAGAAGACTTAGAAGTACGTCGTAGAATAATGTTTAACGTATTAGTGATGACCGTAGGAAGACAGCAAAATTGGTGCTGGTGCATAGTGAGCTACGTGTGCTACCTTCACCTAAAAATAAAAATAAAAAATATTTGAAGAAATGCATGAATAAAGTATTATATAATCTACTAGCTGACCCCCAAACGTTGTTTTGCCATATATATGTAAGTTATTAACCCCCGCAACCCCCTCTTGTGGCTGGAATTTCATAAAATCTGTTCTTAGCTGACCTCTACTCGGCAAAAGGAATATTCCTACCATTTACACCTTATGGTTCTAGAGATATCGTGATGAGTCAATATATGGGTGGAAATCTCTTTTATATAATAACTAGCTGATCCCGCAAACGTTGTTTTGCCATATATAAGTTCATAAGCCCCGAAACCCCCTTTTGTGGGTGAAATTTCGTAAAATCCGTTCATAGCTGACCTCTACTCGGTGAAAGGAATATTCCTACCAAATTTCAAGTCTCTACGCCTTATGGTTCCAGAGATATTGTGATGAGTCAATGGGTGGAAATCTCTTTTATATATATATATATATATATATATATATATATATATATATATATATATATATATATATTGATAATTAGGTATATTAATACGTGAAGCAAAAACTTTGTACCCCTTTTTACAGAAAATGCGCGGACGGAGGAGTATGAAATTTCACACACTTATAGTTTATATAGAGAAGGAGTGCAGAAAACTATTTTTTTTAATTATACATAAAATATAATTTAAGTCAATAAAAAAACATTACACACACTACCACACACACACGCATATTATACTCTTTTGTTGATTGTCAGTCAGTAGTCAAATTGAACATTTTTAAAAAAGGTTTTTTTTTCATAATTTTTTTTTCTTTATTTTAAATTTTTAATTATGGTCGAATTTCGACCTCTGGGCAACCACTAGTATATATAATAGTACATAAGAGATGTTTAAAATGATGTTTTTTTTAAAAATTGTAAATTATAGACAGCTGTATATAAGCGTAAAAATCTGCTATATCTGTTGTTCTTGAATTGCACTAAAACTACGGAACAAAATTAGGTTTAAAATATATAATTTAAATTTTATACCGATACTGCATTTAAAAATTATACTATATTAATAATAATATGAATTTCTTATTTTAAATTTCAAATATATAAAGTTTTGAGCAAACGAGTGCGTAAATAAAAAAGAAAGCCACGTTTTCTCAACAACGGAAAGCTATCGATAAAATCAAGGTTATCATTACTCAAGCGTTACGAAATATTTTGTGAACGAAAATGTTGACACCTTATCTCTGTCAGCAAGATATTGTTGACATATTTGGTTTGTTATTTATCTTCTATATACATTAATACGTGAAGCAAATACTTTTTACCCCTTTTTACAAAAATTGCGCGGACGAAGGAGTACAAAACTTCGCATACTTACAGTTTTCATATATAGAAGGAGTGCATAATGCTAATATTTTATAAAATTATGCATATAAATACATTAAATCCTTAAAAATATTACACACACTACCATGTATTTGACACAAACGCGCTTATATGCTCTTTTGTTTAATGTTCAAATTTATAATTTAAATTACTTATGGTCGAATTTCGACCACTGGGCGACCACTAGTACCTATTTTGTAAACCCTTGAACTTTGAACTGTGTATTAAATCGATTACCTAAGGGTCTATAGTTAAAGTTAAGGTTATAGGTAAAGTTTATCCTATACATGAGTTATGAAAAGGCTTTAAATGCAGAAGGAAGAATAAGCCATTAGAACCTGTTTAAATAAAAACATTACATACCTATATATTGTGAAATTCGATAGTAAAAAGGATTACATGTCATAATCTTTTATCTGTCAGATACTGACATTCGTCTAATAGCGTTATCCACAACTTATGAGTGTAAAAGTAAGTCTAATCCAAACTAAAGGCGCCTTAAAATTTGCCGCAAAGTGCCGCGCGGCGGCAGCGCGTCTGCCGAGCTGCAGCCGCGCTGCTGTCGCTAAGTTTGAGAATCGTAGTGTTGTACATAGTTTGACGATGGACTTTGACGAACAAACACTACTATTAGTGTTACTATTCGATCAGTCAGCAGTCACTAGTCGATCAATGAACTGTCGCGCGGCCGCAGCGCGGGTGTTGCGCTGCAAGCGCGCGTTGTTTATTTACATAGAATTACAAAGTAGCGCGGCTGCAGCGCTACAGACGCGCTGCAGCCGCGCGGCAAATTTGAAGGCGCCCTAAATCTTCGATTACCAATCAGAGGTAGTTTATACTTTTAATAAACTACAATTTAACAATATACCTATTTGCTTGTAAACTGACGAGGCTCAAAATATTACGGTGACGTTAAACCAAATAAATCTTTTAGAAGTCCTAAACCGGTATCACCGGTTACCGTCACAGCTATCTCACTCGTTTATGATATACCTACTCGTATTATGGTTTTTACAATTGCACTTTATTTATGAAATATTTCTATTCGCTACCTATAAATCTAATAATTATAGTTTAATAATTAGGGTTGCTATTGTTAATTAGCGCGTTGACGCAAGGTCACAGCACTATTTGTTGTGGCTGTTTGTTGTGTGTTGTGGCTGTTGCGCTGTCGATTACGGGTTCGATCCCCGCACATGACAAACATTTGTATTGGCTATACAGATGTTTGTCGTGGTCTAGGTATTTTGTGCAATCCTTATGGGTCACCCCACCGTGCCTCGGAGAGCACGTTAATCCGTTGGTCCCAGTTTTTATCATGAACATTGTACACCTAATAGCTATCGTTAATCCTCCATATATATTGTTATATCCTCCAATCCGCATTGGAGTAGCGTGGTGGATTAAGCTCTAATCCTTCTCCCATATGGAGAAAGTGGAAAGACAAACTGTATTATAAGTTCATCTGATTACACGATACAAAACCTGCGCCCAAATACGTCTATTTTACATAGTATATGAATCAATATCGTCAATGCGCCCATACTGGGAAAAATTTGTCTTAAACTTACTATAAACGTGTGCCATAAAATATGCATAATATGTCAAACTTATAATAGAAAATAAATGTCTTCAAGTCTTTTGATTTACAATTGCATATTTGTGCACAATTGAGTCATCAACTCTAAACGCCTACTTATATTCTGGAATGTATTCAAACCATGTAGAAAATACCAAAAACATTTTTAGTCCACTTTACTATTTCCATAGTCGTTTCCTTATACGTCAAGTACCGTTAGACTTGCGCAAGGGCCAGTTACCGCGACTATTTCTACTTAATTAAATATTATTTCCATGTTCGTTGAAAATATTGAATATTTTTTTCTATAAAACGGTACTTTACCACCGCAACAGCATTATTTATTTTTAATTGTAATCATTTTAATTTTGTTTATTACATTTTTAAATTTATTTATTAATAAAATTTATAAAGTGTAGTTGATTTATCCAATTACTAGTGACCTCTGTCCGTCCATATTTTTACACGATAAGCAACCACGAAATATTTGATTCTATAATTTAACTGTAACGACCTTCAACTAAATCTTAGCTGGACCTCAGTATATTTTTCCACTTTGGATTATAGACGTCACACTATAGACGTTACTATTCTGAATAGAATGTTTTCTCATTGATCACGATATTTTCTTTACAGTCTAGAAGGAAATAAATTTTGTACAAATTAAACATTTGTCACTCAGTGGTTTTAGAAACAGTCCACAGTTTTAATCTTCTACGATTGCTAAGCCATGGATTGAAGTGTTTACTAATACTTTTTGTACTTTTCAGTCTTTAGCGTTAAATATGTTTTGATTAATTTAATAGGTGAAAACTAACCGGGTGAACAGCGTGGCCAGATCGTTGTACGATAGCATTGAAGCCGTTGTGATCATCCGCGGAGTAGTTTACTGTTCGTGTTGTACCGTCGGGCTCTACCAAGGAGTAGCTACCTGTAAATAGAAAAATTCAAAAAACATTTATATTAGCAATTGGAAAATTTATTCTCAAGAATATTTAACAGTTTTGCTCTAATTATTTTTATTAGTAGAAATAATATCATCATATATAAAGCTTTTTATTTTTATTATGGGATGTTCTTCTTCGAATTCGACCTTATTGAAAATATTACTAATAATTACATTTTAATTACTATACCCCGTCCGGCGACTAACGATCTTTTTGACACTTCAAGAAATTTTGACATTAGTGACTGCCTCACACGTTATTTATTCGATTCGAAATAATAATCGATTTTATTTAAGAAGAACTTTCAATCGATTTAATTAAATACATTTAGTTTAAAAATATTATTTATTTATGCGTTTATTAGTTTTTTTAATTATAAATGAAATATATAAATAATAAATAAATGAATTAACAGAGTTATTGCTCTTTATTCTTGGTTTGCAATTAAATTTCAAGATTTCGACTTAATTCCTTGCAAGTAATCAATCTTGGGGTCATAGATTCTATTTTTATTTCCTTTTTTGTATTAAATTTATAGAAACAATAATCACATGACGTAAAATTATTTTTATCATATGATCGATTTATTATCGATTTATTATTTCTAGAACTGTTTCATAGTCTGTGGTTGTTTGTTATGCACAGGGTACTTCACTCAATCAATCAAATCGTCAATAAAGTATGACATTACTGTAAAATTTTTAGTACGTTATTCCGGAAAAAAAACTGTAATTTATAGGCGTGAGCTGTCAAAAAGCTAGTTACTCGCCGGACGGGGTATAGAAAGGTTCCTATTTAACGAATATAGGGCCAATCCACACTACATGAGGTAGTGTTAGGAAATTTACATTGAAATTGATTATTTATGTTACAAATGTACCTTGGGGTCTCACCGACATAATTTTCAATATCTAGGAATGTCTTTTTGTTGTTATTGTTGTTATTATGGATCCCCAGTTATTCCATGTAGGTAATATTAAAAAAAAATGTAATTATATAAATCTTCATATTTTAAATTTGTAATTTGTTATTGTACTAACACACTAGGTTATAAGAATTATTGTTACTAACACTATATGGGCTAGTCCCGAAATAAATGTTATTATTATTATTATATCCCTTAGTACAAAGAGTAACAAACAACCATCCATCCTCACAAACACTCGTATTTGTAATATTAACAAAAAAACTATAAAAATTGGAACCTTTAACAACATCGCCGTCTCTCACTTCCTGTTGAGATTTTATGTCACCAGTGTGGGTGTCCTTAACTCCATAGTTGAAAGCGTACTTTGGATAAGCCTATGTAGATTTAAACATGAGTCAATATTAGATTACATTGTTTTTTTTTTCTCTTTTTTTTAAATAAAGTATAAAAATATTTTTACTAGATAACGCAAAAAGTAATTATACTGTTTACAAATTAAAATAAAATAGTACATTGTATAACATAGCGTTAATAGCAATTTAAATACAAACAAACAAATATGTATTTGTACCAAATATCTATCAAAATTTTAATTTGAACAACAATAATTACTATAATTAAAGTGTAAGGTCATTTAAAAATTTATATCGTATTTTTAAAAAAATATATGAAAAAAAACATATTTTTTTTTAGTAGACTTTAAAAGCACTTTTGAATCGTTGTTTACAAAACATTTCTTAAATTAATTTACCGTAATTTGAAGCTATCAATCACCGATTTAAAATATAGATTCTGCTGAGAAAAATCGGCAACAAACGTTACAGTTACTTTAAACGCTACTACGTGATGTATTTAAGTTACTATTGTTTTTCAAGGTGAAATTGACAACAAAGTATACATATACAAAATCTAGTGGAGCAGCGTAATGGATAAAAGCTCCGACCCTTCCGATACATGGAAAAAGATGCCTATGTCTAGCAGTGGGGATGTTATAGGCTGAATAAAACATATAGACAAGCATAAACATAAACTCACAATAGGCTCAGCGTGCACGATTGGTGCGTGATAAACCGGCGCGTGCGAATACGACACACCGTACTCTATGGGCACCGCCAACGCAACACTGATACAGGATAGTAGAGCTAATACCTGAAACGTGTCAATAATAATGTAAATAATAATAATACTATAATTAATCTTTATTTCGGGACTAGCCCATATAGTGTTAGTAACAATGTTTCTTATAATCTAGTGTAAGTACAATTACAAACATTAAAATAATTACATTTTATTTTAAATTTTCATTTGCTTATTATTCAGGTCATAGTAGTTCATTCATGTAATTGTAGTGGATCTACTTTCTGCTGCGGGGGTTGTGGGTTCGATCCCACCTGAGTCTCGGTATAATATTTGTATTTATTACATATGCATTATTTCTATATATATTTATCAAAAATATATGTTAAACAATCGGTTGGTACCTATAACACAAATATTAAGTTGCTTACCGTAGGAACAAACGACCGTGCGTGTATGTTATAGAATTTCATATAATTACTTTTAATACATTTTCTTTTATTCATTCCTTTTAACATATATTTTTATTTCGTCCATATGACATTTTTATATTACTATTACATTTTATTTATTTGTGTTAGTTAAAATATTTAAGACATAAATAAAATGTTCACGATGAACAAAATAGTTCTTGTTGCATAAAAAGCACCCTGTTTGCAATACAAATGTGATGAATATACAACGACCTTTTTAAAATTTCATAGTTTTAAATTAACGTTTTCTAAATTAATAAATTTTAATTTCTATCTACTCTTTTAACGACGTTAGTCACAAAATATATCTATACTAATATAATAAAGCTGAAGAGTTTGTTTGTTTGATTGTTTGTTTGTTTGTTTGAACGCGCTAATCTCAGGATCTACTGGTCCGATTTGAAAAATTCTTTCAGTGTTAGATAGCCCATTTATCGAGGAATGCTATAGGCTATATATCATTACGCTGAGACCAAAAGGAGCGGAGTCCACGCCGACGAAGTCGCGCGCAGAAGCTAGTCTTTAATAAAACATCTCTTTAATGTCTTAAACGACTTAAAACAATACTAAAAATTTTTTTAACTATACAATCTCTTTTGATAACAACTATTATATTAACACGACTTACTCTTTATAAAAGTACTGCTAACTGACATTTTTAAATAACTTACCCACATATTGGAATTTCTATGGCAACACACGACACACGATAGTATGATACTACGTCAAGCTGGACTTACCTATGAATGTCCTACGCTTTTAAGCTAAGGACCCCTCCATACCCCTTTACAACTACACCCATACGATTTCCGCGCTAAATTATCTGTGAAATACAGTAGAATTTTTATTACCAAGAATGCAGTACTAAATTGCATAGCAAAAAACATCACACTAGACTTTTATGTTAAGCTTAATGTCAGTACATTTTTGCTGCATAACGAAAATGATTCGATATATTTGGTTCGATATTGCATTTTATCTCTTTTAATTGCAATTTTAAAATCGATATGAGAAATAAAAATAAAATAAGCACGCACTGATATCAATCCTCTTATTTGGAAGGTGCTTATAACTTACAATTTATTTTAGTAGTGTAAGTAAACATATCAAAATAATGTACCTAATTAGTAGGTATTGACTTCGATGGTAAAATCTGTTCACTTTGCTTATTAGTTTACCTTTTTTCTCCAGACAAGGATTTAGAAAATCGCTGAGTAATTGGCTGTTTTTGAAGCCTTATCATACGTATCCTCCATTGACAACGACAAAGTTATTTTCTCAGACTCGAAGTGCGCTCTTCAACATGTAGCTCGATGTACATCTTACGGTAGAAGTACTCCCAACAATACAACTATGTTTTTGAGAACACAGTCTACCTATATAATAGTTTTTTTTTTCAGTTAATTCTATCTCATATTAATCTATTAGGTAACGATATGGCGGATACTCTTGCTATATATGTTTACATATCGTTTATAAAAAATGTATTGATTTGTGGAGATAATATTTTGATAAAAGGTCGAAAGACAAATGCATCTGATATCGAACTATATTTATTATTAGTTCTAAAATATCAAAATCTACTTTGTTGTATTACTAGCAGTATAAAGCTATAAAATAAGCTATACAGCATTCCTCTGTGTTGAAATTGGTCCAACATTAGTGCATTTGAGCGTGGTGCAACCTAAATTTGAAGCCAGATCAAAGTCTTAGGCTAACACGCTTTAACAGCAATAACAAAATTTATAAATAAACACATATAAATATTGCTAGAGAATAGATATTTAACAGACTACCACAAAATTTCAATACTCGTATGTTTTTTTTATAAAAAATGAAGCAACAGTAGCATTTCACCAGCGTTAATTTGAGAAAAAAATAGTCTATAGCCTTTCACAACAATTCTAAAGAAGTTTCACTTCATAAATACAGTCGAATGAGAACTTTCCCATTTTCTTCGAAGTTGGTTAAAAATATTTCTGTAAATGGCCTTATAAAATATAATAATGTACACCTGTGCTTGTAAGGACAGGACGTAACATGTTATATAACTAAACTATTAGTTCCTTCGGATATATTTTCTGTTACGTAATCGGGTGTACAACGTATATTTCAAAACTATTTGGGTGAAATTTCGTCACAGAAATCATTAAAACCGTAGATATATATGTTTGTAAATAAAACTATTCTGTCTGGATTATACAGCTATATTTATTAGCTTAAACATTTTATACGCAAATACTTATTAATAATATAACGAATTAAAGAAAACTTTTAATAAAAAATAATTCCAAAATCAAAAAGAAATTGCGCTCAGAAAATGAATATGTCGTTTTGGTTCACACTAGAGATATTAAAAACTAGAAGATTTATTCAAATCAACCAGTAATGCAATAGATTAGCAGGTTTAAAAAAAACAATTCTTCTTTTTAATAATATTACATGCAGTTTAATTTATTCAAATACAAATATAGAACATAAACCACAGAAAACAAATAAAATTAACAAATTGTTTTAACACAGATCATTTCGGCAACATTATTGTTTGTTTATTATTAGTGAATTGAATATTCAACCTATTTTAAAGTATCGCTCGAATACCGTTGACAAACTCTACTAATGCCATGTAATACAACTTTCTCTATTTAGGTTTTGTTTTAACCTAGTTAGCAACACCCTAGAATGATATTTATATAAGAAAAACCTTCATACAACTCGCTTAGTAGCAAAAATCGTGTGATATAGATTTACGATTTAGATTCATGGCATATCGTAAGATTTTTTAATTTGGCAAAAAAAAAATTAAAAATAATCTATTAAGTATTCTACCGATCCGCAACGGATAGTATATGATTGTAAATGATTATCTGCATTTAGATAGCTTCTTAATATCAATGCTTCTATCGGCATTTTTGGGAGTAGTTGATAGTCTCGGACAAGCGTCAGCAGTCTGTGCACAGCCTTCTGTGCTGTATCTGTACACACCCCTCTCAGTTTTCCCAGCTCCGTCCAAGCAAGACATTATTAAAAGTTTTGCTATAAATAGATTCAAAATAACCGTCATCGGTAGAGTAGGTAGTATCGTAGGTCTATTCGCGTTCATTTACTCAAACAGAATTTCTTACAACGAGTGGTGAGGCTAAAATAGGTATGTCTTGGTAGAAATCCTATATATGCTTTTTCGTGGTCTTAGAATATGACAAATATTTTCTAATCAAATACAAAGTAATTGTTATGATACAATTTAATTTATAAGCTACATGAGAACCAATGTTTTTCTAGGGCTTAAAAAGATTAAATAAATACTCAGTAAAAATATTGAGTTCACATTGATCTCTATATTTGTTGGATAGACATAAGCAGTAGGTAAGCCATTTTTCTAATACGTTTATGAAATTTTAGGAAATATTTTATTAAACACGATTTTTATCAAGTATAGTGTTATTTTCATTAACTTCTATATACTAGAGACCCGCCCCGGCTTCGCAAGGGTGAAATGCTGATACTAAATATAAAATATAAAATAAATATTTTCAATGTAAGCGCAAAACAGTGTGTATATTTACGACATCACATTAGAAACCTCAAAAACAATCAGTGTTCCTCTAATATATTATGCTTGTATTATAGGTACATGTAAACCTTCCTTTGGAATCACTCTATTTATTAAAGAAAACCCCATCAAAATCCATTACTTAGTTTTAAATATCTAAGCATACAGATAGCGGGAAGCGACTTTGTTTTATGCTATGTAATGTATAAAATTTTCGAGTCATTCACTCATCACGAAATCTCAAAAATAAGACGGCGACTACGAACGCATAAAGAAGCAACTTGGCAGGAAGATAGTTTTTAGTTAGTAGACAACCGCTAGGAGCGGATTTTTAGATAGGGCCGGATTAAGGGGTCTAAGGGCTCTCACAACTCTGAATGGAAAACGTTCATTTTTTGTCCTTTAGTCCATTATAATAAAAAAGCTAGTAACAACTTACCTATATATCCATTAGTACTAGTAACTTCATATATTATATCCATTCGTACTATTAATAGTATTTATATACATAGTACTTGAAGCACTCTTTAAATGCCGATTTGTTGTATGACATAGAGATGTCTGGTTGAGCTTCAGGTCGAAAGGTTGATAAAATTGCAAAGTTCAAACAACAAACAAGATGATTTTAACTTGTTTCAAGATATACCGGTTTAGTTGGTAACGTGTATACGATATGACTAAGTTTTGACAAATTAACTGTCCATCAGATAACCAACAATGCGTAGTAATATTATCTCTATCTCTATATACATATTTACTAGCTTCTGCGCTGCGACTTCGTCGGCGTGGACTCCGCTCCTATTGGTGCGTGCGTGATGATACATAGCCTATAGCCTTCCTCGATAAATGGGCTATCTAACACTGAAAGAATTTTTCAAATCGGCCCAGTAGAACCAGAGATTACCGCGTTCAAACAAACAAACAAACAAACAATCAAACAAACAAACTCTTCAGCTTTATATATTAGTATAGATAAATGAATCGCTGAATGTGTTGCTAAGCGCAAATCTCGAGAGCGGCTGAACCAATTTCGCTAATTATTTTTTTATAATATTCCTTGAAGTACGAGGATGGTTCTTACGGAGAGAAAAAAAAATAAAAAATTCCCTGAAAAAGTCTAAAAACAACAATTTTCTATATTCCCATACAAAAAATTCGTAATATGTATTACTTAAAAGTCAATTTAAACTTTAATACCATACCATAAAGTTTAAGTGTTAAAAAAAAATAAAAAATTAAAGAATCGACTGTTAGGCGGTACGAAGTTCGCGCGGGTCAGCTAGTTTTAAATATAAATGTTTTGTTTTGATAGTACCAAAACAATATCTTCTTCTATCTATATATATACAGGATGTCCCATAATTCAACGTCAAGCCGAAAACAGGAGGTAGGGTAAGTAGTAAGAGTACTACGACTATAATATTTTATTTTTCTTAGTTTTTTTTTTTTTTGAATTGTAATCCTGAATAATCCTTTTGTAAATTACAAACTAAAATTTAATCATAACTGAGTCCATTTTAAATAAAATGTAGCTTTTATGCTCTATCATGCACTCAAAATTATTACGTAATCCAACTTTAACTGACTGTACTGAAAAAAAATGTACTACGCTATTATGGCAAGTTATTTAAAAAGTTGGCGCATTTAGTCTATAATCCAAAATAGTATAATACCTAGTATCTAGAGAGTTTTATCGATTTTTTTTTAAGGCTTATAACATGAAAAGTACAGGACTTAAAAAATTTTATATTCTACCTACTGTTTTCGGCTTGACGTTGATTTATGGGACATTCTGTATAAGAGTTTTCCACCCATATATTGACTCGACGCCGCGTTGGCGCAGCGGTTACAGTACTGGATTGCGATTGTTGGCTGTTGCGCGGGCGGTTGCGGGTTCGATTCCCGCACACGACAATATTTGTATTGGCCATACAGATGTTTGCCGTGGTCTAGGTGTTTGTGTAGTCCTTGTGGGTCTCCCCACCGTGCCTCGGAGAGCACGTTAAGCCGTCGGTCCCGGTTGTTATCATGTACACCTGATAGCGATCGTTACTCATAGTAGCCAGTAGGGAATATATCCGCCAACCCGCATTGGAGCAGCGTGGTGGATTAAGCTCCGATCCTCCTCCTACATGGGGAAGAGGCTTATGCCCAACAGTGGGATATTACAGGCTGAATCGTGATATTGACTCATCATGATATCTCTGGAGCCATAAGGCGTAGAGACTTGATATTTTGTAGGAATATTCCTTTCGCCGAGTAGAGATCAGCTAAGAACGGATTTTACGAAATTCCACCCACAAGAGGGGCTTGCGGGGGTTAATACCATATATGACAAAACAACGTTTGCGGGGTCAATATAATAAATAATCTGCCTGATCTGTACCAATTCGTAGAATAGACAGGTATGTACCTAATGGTGTAAGTACTTCAAAACAAAAAAGTCATTAAGATTCACAAGTGCTATCAATAAAAAATATTCTACTATACTATTAATTAATATTTCATGAGAAACTCTAAATACCAACTGCTTCGACTTAATATCCACGACAAGATCCAAGGAAAGCGCAGTGTGGGTCGTAGAAGAACATCTTGGCTGAAAAATCTACGCCAATGGTTTGGGAAAACCACCCGTTCGTTATTCAGAGCCGCGGTATCAAGGGTACAAATTGCCCAAATGATCGCCGAACTTCGAGAGAAGATGGCACTATAAGAAGAAGATTAATTAATAACATAAGCATGTGATAATATGCGCTTATACAATATAGTATCATACGTTTTCATATACAAAATTAAATTATTTATTGGAAATTTTTGCAAAATCATCTTTAAACAATTGGATCTGCAATACTAACATCATTGCCTTGTTGGATCGCAGTAGCTCTTTATGGAAATTAGTTGTGTTTGCTCGAAAAGGAAAAAAACCGACTTCAATTACATCGACAAGTAATACAACGTAGTAAGACGAAAAAATAGTCAAGTAAATACGCGCTTTTAAAGATTACTCAAAAAGTTGTAATCAGATCTCGATCTAATTTAAACAAGACTACATGACAAGTATTAGCTTTCTATTAAAGTAAGAATCAAATCAAAATCGGTACACTGAGTAAAAAGTTATGCGGTATAATACAACGTAGGTCGACGAAAAATTAGTCAAGTAAATACCACACCACATGACACGCAACACCTTTCAATTAAAATAAAATTGATCGAAATCGGTCCACCCAGTCAAAAGTTCTGAGCTAACATACATTAAAAAAATACAGTCGAATTGAGAACCTCCTCCTTTTTTGGAAGTCGGTTAAAAAAATAAGTCACGGTCCTGTCGTCTGTGGAGGATATAGGTATACGTTATGTACGTGAAGTTAAAGCTTTCACAAAATCTTTAGTGGTCCTGCTTTCTAATATCTACTACTAAGAATCAAAGTCTAGATGTATCAAATGCTAACTGTTGTAATTGTAAGGAATTGAAATATCTAATGTACAGCAAATGTAGGTAACTACTTTGTGGTGATAATTTACATCAGGTCATTCATTGTGCTAAACCAATACGCCACGATTTATTGATACTTGTAATGCATTCGTCTAAATATAGATTGATCGCTTAAATTGTATTATATTAAACGATTGCCATGGTTTCACTCAGCTTATTTTACAAAAAAAAAGTTGCCAGAAGTGTTAAAGTTATGGCACAGCAGCATTTGAAGCTGCCCTAATGGGTAAGTAGTTCAACCTTAAAGGAAATCATAATCAAATAACAACTGCTTTTAAGATGTGTTAGGTTCCTGTGGTGAGTAAGGTTGCCAGAGCTCCTAAAAAAGGATCAGGGGTAGGGTAGGCAACGTGCTTGCAGTGCTCTTGGTGTTACAGGCTTCCATAGGCTCCGGTATTCGCTTACCATCAGAGGAACCATACACTTGTTTGCCATCTTAGTACGATAAAAAAAGTTCTTGGTACTTCATAAAAGAGACGTCAGACATTCCTAAATAAAAAGTCTTTTTAACATTGCAAGAATATTTAAATTAGAACCGGTTAAATCTTAAGATTAGCGCGGTTGGATGCGTCGAAAAATTTGCAACATTTTGTTCCTTCCTTCTTGTCATTATAACTTTTCCATTTTCATTATTGGAATGTTTTAAGGTAAGTAATCATTTTTTTAATTACATCCATTTACTATAAAAATTATTTGAGTACCAATTATGTGAAGAATTATTTTCATAGGAGCTACAATTTTACTGTTTATATAAACAGCTATTGTTGATGTGTTAGGTTCCTGTGGTGAGTAAGGTTGCCAGAGCTCCTAAAAAAGGATCAGGGGTAGGGTAGGCAACGTGCTTGCAGTGCTCTTGGTGTTACAGGCTTCCATAGGCTCCGGTATTCGCTTACCATCAGAGGAACCATACACTTGTTTGCCATCTTAGTACGATAAAAAAAAGTTCTTGGTACTTCATAAAAGAGACGTCAGACATTCCTAAATAAAAAGTCTTTTTAACATTGCAAGAATATTTAAATTAGAACCGGTTAAATCTTAAGATTAGCGCGGTCAAACAAACAAACAAACTCGATAGCTTTATAATACATATTTGTATAAATTTGGCTGACAAGTGGTGTACATGCGCGATTGTATAAACAAAGGCTCATCGTAACTCGGCCATCTGTTTCGGTTTTCGCATTACGTGGTGAGTGAAATAAACGGCTGCAGGAAATTTTGTAATCATACTTTAATTTATCCTAACATCATTTTACTTCAAAAAATACGTGTAATATTTTAAAATTATAGAATGAACTTTAATCATAATATTCGGCAAAACAAAAAGAAAATTGTAAAGAAATGTATGAATGAAGAGAATGGAAATAGCAAAGAAAATTCATTTGTAAATTATTTGGATTTAAAATTTTATGTCTACCACGTCCTCTTTTATTTATATTTATTTTCTTTAATAAAATCGCTGCAATCAACGGACATGGAACTGGGCGAATATAAAGAAATGATTTGAATAAATGATGCACTTTTTTGAAAAATATAGAAATACAGGCTTTACAACCGCTCTGGTGTAGTGATTCGAGTACTCGCCTAAACACTGTATGTCGGGGGTGCGGGTTCAAATCCCGCTGGATCGAAATTTTTATATGAAAAAAAAAACATTTCAGTTAATTTTCACAAAAGTCGGTTAGATAAATATTTAATCTTCATAAGTGTATAAATTAATGTTCTTATAAAACGCTCTTATATTAATAACGTTATTATCTAAACATCCTCACATGCAGTGTATTATAGATAGCGTTCAACTTTCAAGAAAAGCCCTCGCTAACAATTCGCTGCATCGCGGCCCACTGTGCGCCCGTTCGCCCATCGACATGGAAAGTGCGTTATTTATTTATTTTTACCGTCAACCTGACTATCCGTGCTCGACGTAGTACCAATATAGACACCGGTTAGATCACACTGCAAACACTTAGATTGATTGATTCCGAAATCGGTAAATGCGCGTCACATTGCGCTTCGTATTCCCCATGGATTTCGGTTGCCACGACAAGGGCTCCGGCGAAGTGGAGTGCTACCTCGAAATACGTAAATATCTGTAAACGAAACTTATCACGAGAATTATATGTATTATTATTTTAGATTTCGAAACATTGCAAGAATTGTAATTGATATTTTTAGTTTGAATCGTGTTGTTTTTGGGTCGCGTAAACATACGTTCTTCTGACAGTAAGTTAGTCTGAATGTCAGGTCAGTCAGTGAATGTTAGTCGAATTAAACGCATTATTAGAGATCGGTATTTTCGATTTATATAATTGGCAATGCTTTAATATTTTGAATTAATTAAAATGCATGCGGAAATAAGATCTATAAGCACTAGACGTGATAACGTACCCAGCCGTAAGTAGTGATAGATAAGTGAACAAAATCTTAGAGTATCATTAAAAATTAATTTATATAAATTATATATTTTAGATTGTGATACGGGTACGACTTGCGCTATCACGATACAAATGCGTAAGTATTTTAACGTGGGAAATCGTGGTAATGAAAGAATCGCGAGTAAATTACAATTATTATTGCTTAAGTACTGGTCAATATAAAAATATAATAGGCTATGTACATAATGTTGAAATGCTACTTAAGAAAACTTTATATGCGATTAACCGCCAATGTATATATCGCATCTTAGCTCTTTAGCTAATAATGCAACTAAAACACATAAAAAAATAATAGTTTTATATAATTTTCATTTCAGCAAATCCACATGCGGTTGGATGCGTCGAAAAATTTGCAACATTTTGTTCCTTCCTTCTTGTCATTATAACTTTTCCATTTTCATTATTGGAATGTTTTAAGGTAAGTAATAATTTTTTTAATTACATTCATTTACTATAAAAATTATTTGAGTACCAATTATGTGAAGAATTATTTTCATAGGAGCTACAATTTTACTGTTTATATAAACAGCTATTGATCTCTTTATTTTTTAATTATTATTTCATTAAATAGATGGGAATAATAAAGTTCCAAATTTAGGATGCGATTCTAGTTTTCAAATGCTGAAAGTGTCATTAAATTACATCTAGTGCTCACGGAAAATAAAGACAATGTGTGGAAAGCTACTTATTCCTGAAGAAATTCAGAGGCGTGAATACTCATCATTAAGTATCACATCGGAATAACGTTTTTCGTTAAAGAAGCTTTTGCCTCGTTTACAGTTAATACTCATAACTATTTCTAAATTATTTCCAGGTCGTCCAAGAGTTCGAACGTGCTGTTATTTTTCGTCTCGGTCGGTTACGAAAAGGAGGAGTGAGAGGACCTGGACTCTTCTTCGTATTGCCATGCGTCGACACTTACAGAAAAGTAGACTTGAGAACTGTATCCTTCGACGTGCCACCGCAAGAGGTACAAAATGTTAATACTTGGTTATTTTGCTAATATGCCTACAATAAATTAATATTACATTACTTTTTCGGATGCAGTATAATTTTAAGTGTCAGTTACAGATTTATACGTTTATGAATTTGTTAAAGTAAAATACAAATAGGTAAGGTTTGATTATATTTATCGTTTATTTTCTAGTATGTCATCGTAATGCCTAAACCAATACACACAGAATCTTCCTTACTCTTCTGTTTCCTGAAGTCACTCTGTCTATTGATTAAAACTGAATGAAAATCCGATTAGTAGTAGGGGTTGCTGTTTTAAGTGATAAAATGTCTTATTTAGAGACTGCCCTTATCTTCAATTATTCAAACTTTTGTGTCGGTTATGGTTACAAATAACTACATTTTGTTTCGGATCTGTATAATATCATATGTGCTACTAGGTTTTATCGATTCGTTTTTTCATCTATATGTTTTTATCTACATCCTGCTTGAAAGTTTGGTGTAAAATATACCTATGGTGTAAAAATATGGGGAGTGAAATTGTATGTATCAATCAAATAACTAACGCTAAAGCTCAGTGACACTGATGTTCAGTGACGCGGACGCTCAGTGACGCTGACACTCAGTAACGCTGATTCTTAGTAACGCTGAGAGTGGCGTTTTACAGCACTTTCAGCTGTATATATGATATAGATAGTAAGCGGCAATTAACACACTTTTCATATTTTTTTGAAAATCGATTGAAATAATTATAGTTTTTACTTATTTGCATACTAGGCTACCTACGTATAGTTGAGTTATTAAAAAAAAAAAGTTATTTGTTATTCATGTAAGTAACTCATTCGTGATTACCGTATTTTAATACCATAAATATTTAATACTTACATATTTATGAAAAAAAAATATGCACAAATGTTATATTTCATACACGCAATCATTTCTGTAATAAATGGCCGCAAGATAGCTGAAGCATAACTACAATGAACAGAGAACACATGGCTACAAACAAAGACTATTCTAAATTGGCATTGGTATTGAAAACAGTTAACCCGAATGTCTGCCATTCAGCTGGTTTGCGTCTAATTGATGTGCCTATAAACTATCAATCAAAGTTTTACGATGCACAAACAATTGTGTCTTGTATACGAAATGTCTGAACCGTTCTAACTCATAACCTATTCATTACTGATACAGCTGTAATGTTAACGCCCACGTACGACACGAAATGTTATGATGGTTGTTCACTAGATTCAAAGTTATGAGAAAAGTACGATAGACAGATTAGAAATGACTCAGTAAACGAAAATGTAACAAACATGAGAGTAATTAAATTTGTTTGATCATTTATTTCTAAAATTCTCAAAACATCTTTACAACTATCTTTCATATTGTTTACTTGTATGTAGTGTACCGTGGTAATTTATCCGAAAAAAGTTTTTGTGTGGGTCATAATTATGTGACGAATATGTGGAACAAACGCAACGCAAGTTGTAGTTCAGTAAAATATGTAATACTGTACTCATACAATAAAGAATACAATATGTAAATAAAATAAACAAATTTGATTTACAGTAGTTAGTTGATTACAGTAAGTATTAAAAAATAAATTGTGAAAAAATTAAAAATTTATTAATGTAGAGAGAAGTGGTTTTTGCTGCTCTTGCACCGCTTTGTGAGCTACATATATACCTAGTTTTGTACATTAAGTTAACTTTTTTTTTACATTATTAGAAGAATACTTCGAGATAATTCACTAGTGCATATCCACCCCTTTATCAGTTTAACCTGCGTTTAATATAAATTAAAACTATATGACTTTTTCGAAGTAATGTTTCTTTTGGCGCGTTAATGAAAAACGATGACAATAAATTTTTACGAAGCGCGCGCACACACCGTCACAAAAAAAAGCCGACACCCTGAAGTTAGCTAGTCAACGAAGAACATAGCACCGTGAAGTTAGCTAGCCAATGAAGTATAACTTCTTACGTGCATACATAAGTACAAACACACTTTTCATTACTACTTCTTTCCTTTGGTGGCGACATGATTCTAGCACAATTTGAATGGGCCCTTGGCGCAGCTTGCTGTGATCCCGCTTTCTACGCGTGGGGTCTGAGAGATCGTGGTTTCAATTCCCACTTTGAGTCTGGGAGTAAAATAAATTTATTTACGATTCAGCCTGTAATATCCCACTGTTGGGCATAGGCCTCTTCCCCATGTAGGAGAAGGATCGGAGCTTAATCCACCACGCTGCTCCAATGCGGGTTGGCGGATATATTCTCTACTATGAGTTGCTATCAGGTGTAAGTAAATTTATTTAAAATTTAAATACATATAAATTATTAAAATACAAATTACAAAATACAATGTTTTATAGCCTACTTTCTCAGTAATCAGGAGGACGGAAAGTCACCAAATACTGCACAATGTAAAAATTTTTACTATCAGAAATTCGTGTACGTGGTTTTCATTTAAATATTTCGTTTTTTTTTTCGGTATCGTGTTCCGATCTAGTTTAGGAGATCTCATTTTATCCGTTCTAAAAATGTACTGAAATGCCCTCAATATCTAAATCTTCTGTTAAATAACAGATGTTAGACGAAAATTAATCGTCTCAATACGTTGTCTACATCAAACACATTTTCAAAAGATTAGTGTATTTCATTATCTAAATGGAAAGTACATGAAATAAGCAGGATATGATAAATATCAATGATAGCTTGAGGGGGTTGCTGGTGCAATCCGGCAGACGTGATGAGTGAGGGCCGGGCTGTGCTAGCTCCCTGGAGCTTTTAGCTCGGTTGTTGGTGCAGTCCGGCGGACCCGTGGGGTAGGTGCCGGGTCGTGCTGGGCTCCCTGGAGCTTGCTCGGTTGTTCGGTGCGATCCGGCGTTGGAGGTTGGGCGGGCCTGACCCCGAACGCCGTGATGCCAGGCGTCAAAGGTCAGGCCTGCCTGTCTTGGAGGGTGGACGCTCCTGGACATGTGTCCCCATTCTGCAGACGGTAGACTGGGTCCGGTTGAGCGTCCCTTAAGTGGGGTGGCCGGCTGGGGGTCGGGGGATCTTCGGCTAGCTTGAGACCCCACGCGTCGTCGGGAGGGGTGGTCTTGTGGGTGCCTCCCCTCTAGGTGCCGGGGCCCTATGTTAACATTCGGGCCAGGCGCCGGGGCGGGGTGGAGACTGCTAACGCGACCCCATCTCGCCCCACTCAGGCAGAGGTCTGCTCTCACGTGGATTGTTTTTGGTCAGTAGGAGTCTGACATAACCCTCTGGTGCCCCCGCGCCGGAGGGTATCCATGATGGATTTTCCCCACGTAAAAAAAAGGGTATGTAGGTATAAGTAATTCATATCTTCTAATGGGTTAAACTTCTATGTACAATTTAAATAATAAATATAATATTACGTAAAAAATAATAGACTGGTAGGTACTCCTAATTCCAATTTCATCAAATAAAAAATATACGTGATGATGAGTTGACACAGTGGCCACAATAACTGACTTTTGAGTTGGTGATAGCTGTTTCATTAATTCCTTTTAAATATTTGAGTAAAGCCTAGACCATCCAAATACTTGTCGTGGACTGATATACTTATATTTACGAATTACCTATCGGCCGTTAAGTATAAAGTTTTTATTTACTTATTTATCGTTGCAGGTGCTCACGAGAGATTCTGTGACAGTAGCAGTCGATGCAGTTGTTTATTACAGAATAAAGGAACCTTTAAACGCAGTTGTTCGGGTTGCAGATTATAGGTTAGTAGTGTCATAGAGAACAGCAATATTATTTTAAAATAATATGAACTGTATAAATATTATAAATAAAATTAAATATTATAGGTTAGTTAGCGCCATACTTGAAAACGGGTGAACCAATTTGTCTTTTTCTTTCGTCGATTGGTAGTAGGTACCTCTACCTAAACTGAATAAGATTTATAAAAAATTGGTAATTAGGCTGAAAGTAAAGTTTTACAATGGCTTAAAGTTTAATTTCTTTCCTTATACAATTTGAAAAGACCAATACTTGACAGCACCATCACACTACTATCTCCTCTACCCCAAGGTTGCCTGGAAGAGATCACTTTTCAGCGATAAGGCCGCCCTTTGTACCTTATGATACTTTGTTAAAATAAATCTGATATGTATTATTTCTGTTTTGGTGTACAACAAAGTGTGTTGTTATGTTATGTTATGTTGACACGTCTACTCTTTTTGTAGCATATCTATTGATAATTTTCAGTGCATCTACTCGTCTTCTTGCTGCAACTACTCTCCGTAATGTGCTAGGTATGCGGGATTTAGCCCAGCTGTTATCTGACCGAGAAGCCATTAGTCATATGATGCAAGCCAATCTAGATGTAGCCACTGATCCATGGGGAGTCGAAGTGGAACGAGTCGAAATGTAAATAATATATTTTAATAGTAGAATAAACTGAAACAATTTAAGAATTCTAATAGTACCTATTTAGTACTCTTAAACTAGTACATTTTTGGCGACAAATGCATTCAATAGTATAATATAACAAAGAAACAAAGATATTATAAAGATTTATCAAATACTTGAAACTAGAGCACATTCTGTCACTGTCATCAACAAAAATCATCGTTAACATGACTTTCATTCTAAGCAAGCTAATTTGTACTTTAATATTGTAGCACGCTTACCTGACAAGAAGAAGTGTTGTTCTTTGTAATACTTACCGTAAAAAAAATGTAATACAATAATGATACGTAATTTCTTTAAATAATATATTGCAATAAAAAATAAAATGTTAGTACGCCTATGAAAAACATTGCTCTCTATTATTGTAATCGCAACACATCGTTTCTCTTTTACTTTCGTCAACTTTTTTGTTTAATCTTTATTATCCTAGTTATTTAACTCATAAAAAATATCATTTTTATTACTTAAAATAATGATTAAGTAATAATATAAATAACAAATAATAACAATAAAAAAATTATTATGTGAATTTAGCAAAGATGTCCGATTACCAGTACAATTGCAAAGAGCAATGGCTGCGGAAGCTGAAGCTGACAGAGAAGCTCGAGCAAAAATTATTGCAGCTGAAGGAGAAATCAAAGCCTCGAAAGCTCTAAGAGAAGCATCACTTGTAATGATCGACAATCCAACCGCTCTACAGGTAAGATTCTAATAAAAAAATCAGGTAATACAATAACAGTTACACTCGCTTTTACGGCATCTCTATGACCTTAAACCTCCGTTTCTAAGGTAAAGATAGTTTTTAAATTCAATTATATAGTAACTATAAATTAGCAAAAACATACATTTTTTATTTATCTATTTATTTATTGGTTTACCAGTAGTTATTACACTAAGGACCTGTTTTACCAGTCGTAGATAAACAATTGCGAATAGAAATATGCTATAAATATAGTGGAATTCGATGGTGAAAAAGAATATTATACCTATCAAAAAAAGTATCCTTTGGATACCATCACCTGTCAAATAGCGTTAATGGCAACCAGTGAAACAGGCCCTTAAGTATTAATGACAAAATAGAACACCTTTTGATGGTTAGCATCACATGCATGTAATTTTACATAATATAGGAGATAAATTTTATATCAGTTATCCAAATAGCGATAAAGCAAATGTTACAATACTTACAACAAAGTGCCTATCTCTAAAAAAACAGCGATTAGTGATGGTTAATCGATAGTAAGACTGGACTTACTTTCATAAACATACTCTTCCGCTTTGTAATATTAATGTAGATATACAGCCTGTTTTTTTTTTATAAAACTAGGTCGGCAAACAAGCGTACGGCTCACCTGATGGTAAGCGATCATTACCGTAGCTTATAGATGTCTGCAAAACCAGAAGCATCGCAAGCGCGTTGCCGACTCTATCCCCAATTCCCCCGAGGAGCTCTGGTCACCTTACTCACCAACAGAAACACAACACTGCTTGAAAGTAGTATTATTTAGATGTAATCTTCTGTAAGGTCGAGTCTACCTACTACCCCAGTCAGGCTGCTCCATATTTTGTGCAGGAAATTTCCTGCTGTGGCCTTCGTCAGTTGAATTAGATGTATATTCATAAATAAATTTATATAATTTTATTTTTATAGTTGCGGTATCTGCAATCCCTTAATACAATATCGGCTGAGAAAAGCTCGACAATTATCTTTCCTTTTCCAATGGATTTTCTCAAGACATTTTTAAGCGGTACCGGACCCAGCGTACCTCCATCGTCATTACCAATTTAATAAACTTTTATTAAGAATTACTGCGTTTCATTTTTGTGGTGACGATAAATAAAAAAAAATTATTACTATATATTTATGATGAAAATGTTAGAATAACTACTTTATTTATAATATTACTAGCTGACCTGGCGAACTTCGTACCGCCTTTTTTTTCTTAAATATAATAATTACATATATCAAAATAAAATATAGCCTATCTTTCAAGTTGGATCAAACTGCACACGGTGGGCAAATTTGATTAAAATCGGTTAAGTGGTTTAGGAGTCCATTGAGGACAAACATTGTGACACGAGATTTATATATATATATTAAGATAATGACCTTCAAAATATTCAAGCAATAAAACAAAAAAAATTTACTCGACATCACTATTGCAAATTACCTAACAGAAATATGATTTATATTTGACATTATTTTGTTGAAAAAGTTAGACGTTAATTTTTTAACATCTAATTTTAGATAGCAATCAGCAGTGTTAATAAAAATAAATTAAATTGTTCATAATTTCGTTACCTAGCTAAAATCATACTTATATACACTTTTATTTTTATATTACGTCTTAGCAGTAAAATAATTTATTTAACAGTATAAATCTTATTTATCTACAATCTTTGAAATGAAGCAAGTCTCGTCAAAAATACCGGTACAAATGACATTGATTATTTCAATCAACTATCTATCAATGTATTGGTTTTTTTTAATATGACTGTATATTATACAGGCTTTATACAGCCTAATTCAATTGAATTTTAACAAAAATTTAAGTACGAAAATAAAACCATTTAGATATTTTATATAATAAAGTTAATTTATGACTTACATAATGTTAGAAGATAGATCGAAAACGCACACAACGACCACTGAATACACGACTCATGGTACATTGCGATTTGTACACTCTTTTAAATAATGTTTCAATGTTTTGTTCATATAATTTTTCATTTTATTTCTAGAATTCAAACAAGAGACATTAAAGGAGAAAATAATTCGTTTATTTACAATACTGATGATCATTTTATTTCCAATATGTTTACTGTTTTGTTTTAGGGTAAGATATATTCGGCTTACATTTTTATCAATTTAAAAAAAAAGTAATATTTTTATTTTCTAGCGATATATATGTAAAGAGCTATATAAATTTAATCAGTATAAGGAAAACTAAAAAACAGTAACTATTTAGACATTTGTATACATACATTGTTTTGTTGTTGAGCTCGAGAGTCGAATTTTAGAAATAATTACTGTAATCTAAAGAGTCCATTGTCAACAAGGAGATAAAACAATTGTCAAGCTACTGAACATATGAGCGAATCGCATAGTGTTTGTTGATTAACTATTGATCAATCCAATTTTCATACTTCACACACCATTCATTCTGTTAAATGTTTTAAAGGTGGTGCAACAGTACAAAAGAGCAATAGTTTTGCGATTTGGACGAATAAGAAGTCTCTCCCCCGCCGGACCTGGCATTATTTGGGTAGTTCCATGTACAGATAACGTTGTATTAATTGATCTTAGAACACAATCATTTAATTTGCTGCCCCAAGAGGTATTTATTAATCTTTTATCTTATTTTTACATACTATATTATATACGCGTTGGCGTAACGGTCGCAGCACTGGTTTGTGCCTGTTGCGCTGGCGGTTGCGGGTTAGATCCCGTGATGCACATGACAAACATTTCGGTTAGCTAACATATCCTTAGTTAAGAAGTTATCTGTAATAAAAGATATAGTTATGGATTGAATTATGACTTAGTTATGGCTTGAAATTGGCTTTTGTCGGTTCTTTTCATTACAATCCGCATTACTGGAAGCTTCACAATAATATAGTCAAACATTTTTGAGGCGTCGCATTCGCATTCAGCCGATAACACCCTACAGCTGAGCATAGACCTCTTTCTCCGTGTAGGAGAAGGGAGTTAGTGGGTTTTGAATCATCATAGTGCAATAATGAATTTTACAGTAACAATTCAAATAAACTTTTAAACTCTAACGTTTTTAATGCGTAGTATATTTTTTTTAGTATTCTGTACCCAAAGAGTAAAAACGGAACCCTATTACTATCGCTATTTAAGGGGGGGCTTTTTTTACTATAACTTCAATGTGCAAAATTAAACCAGTTTCAGTTTTATTATTAGTATAGATAGAGCAGTTGTGTCATTGTAATACAATAATAGTAACTCTTAATTCAAACATAATAGTTGGAGTTGTATTGGATAACTTAAACAAATATTAATATTTCAGATTCTTACAAAAGATTTGGTGACCGTAACCGTTGATGCTGTGGTTTACTTTCACGTAATGAAACCGCTAAATTGTTTATTGCATGTCCAGTCTTATAAGTAAATAAAAAAATTAATTATATTATTTTTTATCCAGTAAGTTCTTTTGGTAATGTATTAGTCCTAATTACAGACAAGCAACTGAACTCTTGGCTATTACTATTTTAAGAAATATTTTGGGGCAATATACGTTGACTGATTTGTTGACAAACCGTGAATCAATCAGTCAAGCGGTTCGTAAAGAAATAGACAAAGGAACTGTGGAGTGGGGCGTTGAAGTGGAACGAGTAGAAATGTAATAAGTAATTTCATAGCACTACTTAACCTTGATTTCGTTTATTCAAATATGAAATTAGGATAGACAAATCAAATGAAAGCAGAAATTATTTACCGAACAAAACAATCATCAAAAATGTTAATATTTCAAATCTTACTTTAACTATATTTCTTTTTTTTTTTGTTTACTACTTAGAAAAGACGTTATTCTACCGTATGAATTACAAAAAGCATTAGCAGCAGAAGCTGAAGGTACACGCATAGCAAAAGCAAAAATAATTGAAGCAGAAGGTGAAATAAAAGCCGCAGAAAACCTTAGAGACGCCTCAAAGATTATTCAGGAAAAGCCGCAAACTATACTTGTAAATAGTATTTTTTATTATAGAAAGGATCTAAATCGCTATCAGAAACACGTTGCGTTGTTGAAATTGACATTATCATTAACAAGTTTGAATGGTCTTTTGATATAATTAAATTATAATAAAATGTTTTGGTTTTCAGTTAAGATACTTGCAAACACTTAACTATATTGCAGCGCAACAGACAACAACAATATTTTTTCCGTTTCCTATTGATATTCCAGATCAACAAAAATAACTAGAGATTATATTACAGGAACTTGTTAAAACACTTTCATCACAATCATGGTAAATTTGCTTTACAAATACACATTTGTATATTTGTTCTATATTTTTGCATAATGTTAAATAATATAACATCTTATAGCCCAGGAGTCCGCAAGGGCCCGACCTTTGTCATTTTATAAAAGTTGAAAGCTTCTCTGCGCATGCTCCCAACATCGGTAGAACCAAAGGCCAAATATGAAGTTAAACTCATAGTGGCTTTGGCAGATACCAGGTATCCAAGGCGTACAAAATGCCAACTAACTTTCGTCATTTCATAAATCAATTAAAGTAACTTTATAATATTTTGTTCGATGTAATATAAAAATTATGACAACCATTGCTCCAACCTTTTATAACTTAACTTACGTCATAGTATAAAAGTGAATTTCCTAATATATGTTACTTGTGTAGCTATTACAGGATATTTCCTTAGTAGCCGGACAATTTCGATAGTCTCAACCCCTGGCCTGACAAAACATTTAGGTTGGCCGTGGGTGCTTTGATACCTGGTTTTTGCCAAAGCCATTATGACTTAAACTTTATATTTAGCCACTGCTTCTATTTCCGGCTGTTGAGAGCAATTCGTTGAGTAATTTTTAACTTTTGTGAAATGAAGAAATTCTAGTCCTCCCGGGGTCTAGATGTATTGTATAGGCCATTATAATTAATTATCATAAAAACAGAACTGACAAATATGTCAAATATATTTTGACTTACGAGTCGTAATTACACATTTATTTTTTTAATTAAATAAAATATTCATTAATTTAATGAAAATAACATATGAGACTTTATAACGATAACAATTTAGAAATATTTTTATATCACCATGAACGGAAGACAAAATAAAAAAACTACCACAGTAAGTAGTAATACTAGACTACATGATAATAGTTTATGCCAATTGCCGGCACAACCACACAACAGGAACATGGAAAACAGTATTCAAGATCATCAAACGGATGACATACTTGCCAGAATACCAAGAATGCAAGAAACTCAGGGTAAGAACGTTTTATTTATTCAATTAATAGTTATACATTTTAATTGTACAGTTTTAAAAACATTCAAATCTGAAATTTTGTACGGCCACTGGAACTGAAATGAGTAATAAGATAAAATTTTAAATAATTGTGTTTGCTCGCAAACGCAAACGAAAATAAAACCGACTTCAATTACATTGATTGGCAAGTAACAACGAAGGTAGAGACGAAAAAAATAGTCAAATAAATACACGTTATCAAAGATTAATCAAAAAGTCGTTATCAGATCTCGGTCAAATTTAAATAATACCGCAAGATAACCATCAGCTTCGATTAAAACAAGAATAATTAAAATCGATATACCCAGTGAAAAGTTATGCGCTATAATATAAAGTAAGTCGACGAAAAAATAGTTTAGTAAGTACACATTATTAGATATAGCTCGAAAATAACTAGTTAAATCCACGGTATCACATGACACACACCACCTTTCGATTAAACTAAAAATCATCGCAATCGGTCCATCCAGTCAAAAGTTCTGAGGTACCAAACAATAAAAAAAATACAGTCGAATTGAGAACCTCCTCCGTTTTTGGAATTCGGTTAAAAATAGTCTGATTGTGGAAGATTTTTAATTTTTAAGCAAAACGATAGGCATTTATCCTCTGTGAACGATGTGGGCAATCAAAGGTGTATAAATTGAATCTACAAGGGTGTTTAAAATTCCTTAATCATCTTAAAATATGTTTCATTTCAGAAGCAGATAAATTAATTGAAAAAATTATGATACTTTTATCTATTATTTTTGTTGTGTTCACTTTGCCATTATCTCTTTTCTGCATTTTTGTGGTTTGTTTTGGCTTTGTTTGATTTTGTAAGTTTTTAAATATTTTATCATTATTTCATACAACATGGTAATATTTCAGGTTATCCGGCAATTCGAGAGAGTGGTAATACTACGCAATGGTAAAGTGCATAAAAATCATGCCTTTGGTCCTGGTCTTACATTTTATTTACCATGTGTAGATTCACTTAAATTTATAGATTTGAGAACTTATGTTTACGCTGTTCCACCACAAGACGTAAGATAATTTTGCCTCTGATAAAAGAGTAATATTCTATTTCTGCTTCTCTATTTATCTACATTTATTTTTCTAAAAATAAGATTTTAAATACAGGCACTCACTAAGGATTCGCTGACTGTTTCTGTGGATGCTGTTGTATTTTACAGAATAATTGATCCTGTGCTTGCGGTCTTAAGTGTTACTGATTACAAGTAACTATATTTTCTTTAAAATCACACTTTTTCTCTCGTAATGCACTTATCATAATTCCTCATCATCCGTATCCCCTTCTTAAGTCCTCTAAAGGAGAGTATGATACAATATTAATAGAGTCAAGACTTTTTTTAAACTATACAGTTATAGCTCTAGACAGTCTAGACATGACAAAGAAGGAACTCAAAAGAAACTTTAAAAGGCTTTCGATCATTTACACATTCACCTTCAGAAACCATATTTATTAAAAATAAATATAAAAATAAAATACGTAGGTACTTTTCTATGAGATTACATCCTTAATTGTACCTACATTGTATTTTATAAGTTGACATTGAATATTGGTAAATATTTAAAGTTAATTTCAGAATATCGACCCATTACCTAGCTGCAACAACACTTCGTAATGCCCTTGGAACGAGAAAACTATCGGAAGTATTAGCAAACCGACCTGCTGTAAGTCACCAAGTTTTCGAACTCATGAAACACATAATACGAGATTGGGGAATTCAAGTTGTTAGAGTTGAGATGTACGTTTTATTTTAATAATTTATATGCGTAATAACTTCAGATTAAAGCTGACAATGAGCATTTAACTAAATCGCTAATTTAGGAAAATAAATTATTAAGTAAAGGTAGTTTAAATATTTTATGTGATACATATTTAAACAAGTCACTTCTATCATTTTCAAGTTTTTTTTCTATTTTATTTTTTGTTTTTTTCCGTGGTTTGACTTCTAATTAAAAGTAGTTAATAATAATTAAACGTATACTCATATTAATATATATTCAGTAAAGATATTCGTCTGCCAATACAATTACAAAAGGCAATGGCAGTTGAAGCAGAATCTACAAGATTGGCAAATGCTAAAATAATAGTGGCACAAGCAGAAATCGAATCAACGAAAAACCTTCAGCTGGCTTCTGATATTCTCTTGGACAATCCAGTTTGCATGCAGGTTTGTTAAATATTAAAAATAATAGAGATTGTGTGAAGAGCAGTGTATTACTAAAAATTCGTTTGTGAATATTTATTTATTCATAAAACTATTTGGCCGATGATTTTGAAGCCTAAAATGACATGATCAAAGAGTTTGGATAGATGAGAATAGTTGTAATACAATAAAATCAAACTTGCTTCTTTTTTAATGAACTCAAGGATACTGCTAGTATGCATACAACTACACTCATAATATTCTGCATCATACAATAAAATGTTCGATTTAGAACAGCCGTCATTAGTAATTAAAGTAGTAAAATTTAATAGAACCTCACATTATCTACATAATTGATCGAATCTGCAGATCTCTAAAATTGCCGGAATCCTTCCGTTTTGTATGAAAATGATAATTGGTTAAAATTAAATTACCTTCACAAAAACAATTTCCTACTTTATAGGTTGTTAATAAAACTAATTAGTTACGCCTACTTACTTCATTTCAGCTTAGATATTTACAATCACTCAATACGATTGCGGGAGAAAAAACTCACACTATTGTGTTTCCTTTTTCAGCGGAACTCTTTAAGAAGATATTTAACAAATGACTTATTTAGGTATTTGTAATAAATTTGGTTTTGTGAAATAAAATACTTATTGTTTTCTTAAGTCTTTATTCAGCCAACGTTCACAGCGTAATAAATATTCAAACAACAACTACCTACTACTAAATTGAAAAACATAATATTATCTACTAAGCAGTCGATAAAAACTAGTGTTTAACTAATATTCTTCGGAATCTTCATGGTGTTGCTTTTTAGTGTAATGCACTGGTGCGTTGGGTTTGCCTCCAGGTTTCTTATGTACCACAGCCTGTAAAAGAAAATAATGCCGCAATACATTTCATAAAATTACAATTCAATTTTATTTAACAAAAAAGATATATACGTAAATATAACAAACCTACAAATTTATTAAGTATACCTAATTGCGTTTGCTCGTGCAAAAAAGTGACTTCAATTACATTGGACAAGTAATACAACGTAGGTAGACGAAAAAATAGTTAAGCAAAAACGCATTATTAGATATAACTCAAAAAGTACTTGTTAGATCTCAAATAAATTTAAATGGGACCAAATGACACGCACTACCTTTCGATTAAAGAAAAAATTATCGAAATCGGTCCACCCAGTCAAAAGTTCTGAAGTAACATACATAAAAAAAAATACAATCGAATTGAGAATCTCCTCCTTTTTTGGAAGTCGGTTAAAAACGACGTACATTTCATTATTTAATTATGTTCCTACGTAATTTTTTTAAGTATCTATTAGGTATACCTGAAAACCATTCTTCGGGTCTGCGGTGTATCGTACAAGACGAATAGAACCATCAGGTTCGACAAGTGAGTATTCTCCATGCACTACGTCTCCATCGCGGTACTCCTTGTGATCTTGTTGGTTTCCAGTGTGAGGATCTTGAACTCCGTATGCGTACTGGTAATCAGGCTTAGCCTATTGAATATAATAATCGAAATTATAAAAACCAGTTTAAAAATCGTACATATTATAGCTGTGTCTCTTGATTTGGTCTTGTAAGAAACGTTTTTATGTTAATACAAGTGCTCCACTATACCTATAGTTAAACGACTCACTGAAATAAAAATCCACTCATATCTCACTTGCACATTCATAATATTTATACGAACACAAAATAAAAACAAAAAACTAACTTTGTAATCAACAGTTTTCAAACGTTCATATTTAGCAGTTTCCGGGTCGATTTTTCCAGCATGATGGTTATAACCATAATCAGCGTGCTGTTGGGCGGGAATTCCTCGTGCTGCGGGAACCTGGACTTCAATTATATTCCCGCTCACAGGACCGCTGAAACGGTTGTATGAATAACCGCCTGGCCCGTGACTTGACGATACTAATGAAGCTATAGCTAAAATCGCGAATGTCTGAAAAGTAAACAGTCATTTATCCGAGTATATAAAAAATAAAATTTTTATACTACGACTAGTGATTTTTATTTACAGTTAATGTGATATTTCAAAATAAAATTGACAACAAAAAGAAAGAATAGGTACTTAATTTAACAAAAAAAAATTAGTTATATTTATTTATTTTAATTTAAATTTATTCCGTTAAATTAATATACGTTTATTCGTAAATAGTTTTTGTAACTTACGTACACTTATTATTTTTATTTTTTAAGCAAACGAAAATGTTTCAATAATACCTTAAATACGAAAGCCATTTTGTTTGCAAGTTGCAGCGGTTAAGAATCTCTGCACCGCCGCCTACGGAACTGTTGGCCGATCTCCAAATATTGTGGCTTTATACCCTGAGCGTTATTTAAGAAAGTATGGGTAATCACGAAATTATTTTATCGGTTGCGGCAAACTATGAATCAATATTTTCCAATATTTAACTGAAGGCAAGCCGAGTAATTACAATAAACGCCCTTCATATAGACAATGAAACTATGATTTAACTATTTTAACAATACAAACAAATAAATAAATAACAATAAAACAAATAAATTAATATTTTAAAAGTTATGCGATAGTTAATTTTTTAAAGAGTAGAACATTATTTTCATTAAAAAATCAGATAACATAAAAATATTAAAATATAATAAAATAACAGCTATAATTATGTCTGTCTAATTGTCGAAAGATCTGACTGATATAAAAACGCCTGAGCGTTGAACTAATGATAGAATCACAACTATTCCTAAAATCAATTCAGGCTTATAATTGTCTTTAAGCAATTTTTCATCATCCGAAAGTTTTTCTCGTGATTTAAAAATTCACATCTTTGTCGACGTATATAACGGACTATGTGCTAAACAATTGCTTACGTATGAAATACAACTATAATTATGAATGTTTATTCCTATGTATATTTTTTTAATTATATTATGTACACATTTAAAAATAAAAAGAGAATTTGTTTCTATTCTTTGAAACTACGGAATAAATATAACAAGTTCAGTAAACTAAACTACAATAATCTCTAAATGCACCACTGCAAACAAAAGGTATTAAGGTATTCAGGAGAAGAGTTGATATATTTATATATACTTTAGTTAAAAGACCGCAGTGGACCGCTTCATGTGCTCTCCGAGGCATCATCTTAATATATGTATATAAATCTCGTGTCACAATGTTTGTCCTCAATGGACTCCTAAACCACTTATCCGATTATAATAAAATTCGCACACCATGTGCAGTTCGATCCAACTTGAGAGATAGGCTATATTTTATTACGATATATATAATTAATATATACAAAAAATATATAAGGCGGTACGAAGTTCGCCAGGTCAGCTAGTATTATATAAATTAACAATATTCTTAAGAGACCAGCACCACAGCTATTAAAAAAATATTTTACTTTTATATATGGTATCATACATAACAATATTACCATAGAAACTTTGAATCATTACATAGTATAAAACAAAGTCGCTTCCCGCTGTCTGTCTGTCCCCATGTATGCTTAGATCTTTAAAACTACGCAATGGATTTTGATGCGGGTTTTTTTAATAGATAGAGTGATTCAAGAGGAAGGTTTCTAATGTATTGTACATGCATAAGATAGTAGACAGTAGAGGTACACTGATAGTTTTAGAGGTTTCTTATGTGATGTCCTAAATAAACTCATTTTTTGTGCTTATATTGCAAATATTTATTTTATATTTAGTATCAGCATTTCACCCGTGCGTAGCCGGGGCGGGTCGCTAGTTATATTATATAATATTCATCCATTTAAATAAGAATGACTAAGACATTGAAATATACTTAATGATAAAAAATTTACGACAATTTTATCGGTTGATATGAAGTAAAGAAATAATTCAGGAAATTTACCTATATACTTAAACCCATCTGAATGTGACTTTGTCAAAACAAATTTTGAAACTAATAGATTACGAAGGATAGCTAAGCTAAGCATTAACGATGTAAAAAGCTAATTTTTGTTTAATTTGTACAAACTGCATTTAAAACACGTACCTATACAAGGAAGGCTTAATACTCCCCGACCCTTAAATGATTAGCACTTTACTTGCGGCTTCGTGATAATTAATTTTGACTTTCCTCTTTCCCCAAGGGAACCGTACTGTGTATTGAAATAAAAAGTATCAATTGTCGTAGTATGTACTTAAACATACCTGAAGTAAATGGTCACACAACACACAGATTGATGTTGATTATAAAATTGTCTCGTTAGTCCTAGACCGCTTAGAGCCTTAGAATACAGTTTTTTTTTTTTTTTTTGTAAATTGAAAAGAGAACACTTATAAATGAATCGCTAGATATCTTCTGTGATAATATATCCACTATTAAAAAAAATTTATAATAGTGACTTGATTTTTTTGTAACATACAAATCAACTTTATATAAGCCTTTATAATTGTGTTTGCTCGCAAGCGAAAAAACCCGATTCCAATTACATCGACAAGTAAGACAATACAATACAAATAATATATAAGTATATACAATACAAACTTTATTGTATATTTGTATTGTATTGTATTGTTACAAAGAGGAAATTTTAAATGGAAAAGGAAAACATAAACATGTAGGTACAAAAGGCGGTCTTATCGCTGAAAGAGCGATCTCTTTCAGACAACCTCATGGCCGCTCTTCACGTTGGCCATCATTGTGGCGAACATTGTGGCGAATATGTTGACGAACAGATTGTGACGACATCCACACGATGGAAGGTCGTTCAGTCTGCTTCGGTGCAGGCCAATGTGCTGACGTAAAAATGGATATTGAGGCGATAACGGCTGTTGCGGTTGATTTATTCACAGCATACCGCAACTACGTAAATGTGTATGAGAGAAGGGTGATCAAAAAGAAATGGAAAAAAAGAAGGTGGTGGATGCTGTCAATACATCTTTTGTTACGATACGACGATATACGACAACGACGCGTAACTATAAAATTAAACTACAGGTACACGTGCGCTCCATAGATTATACACTTTTAACTAGAGAGTGCGCTCGCTCTGGGAGCTCGCAGCAAACTAACTAGTTAACCAACGTGTGGATGCGTCGGCCACAACTGTGCCACAACCCTTTGATCTTTTGTGAAAAACCGACACCACACGGATTTATCGCCAAGTTGTGGGCCATCATTCTAATACATTCCAACTACCCCCTCTTCATGATGGCCATAGTAGTTCGCCATCTATGTTGGCGATCATATTGGCCAACGTGAAGAGCGGCCATCAAGCAAGAAAAACTTCACGTTGGCCATCATTGTGGCGAACATTGTGGCGAATATGTTGGCGAACAGATTGTGACGACATCCACACGATGGAAGGTCGTTCAGTCTGCTTCGGAACAGGCCAATGTGCTGACGTAAAAATGGATATTGAGGCGATAACGGCTGTTGCGGTTGATTTATTCACAGCATACCGCAACTACGTAAATGTGTATGAGAGAAGGGTGATCAAAAAGAAATGGAAAAAAACGAAGGTGGTGGATATACAGGGTGGGGATTATAATACAACGATAACTTGGACAGCGTATATGTAATGACATTCCAAGCCCACATACAAAAAATCAATAAAATACAACCAGTAGTTTAGTCACAAATTATGATTTTTCATTTTTTTAAATTTCTACGTATGTATTATAACAAAGACCTGACCTACCCTAAAACCGGCGGTTAACGACTCAAGGACAGCTATTATTATTTTTAAAAGATTGAGCATAAAAATAATGGATATGGGATCGACTGCCACAAAAAAAAAGGCAAAATTTTTAATCATTGCCATGTAGTGACAGTTCGCAGACCAAATAATATTATAATAACTCATGTTAAAAAAAAAAAATAACTTATTCAGTATCGGCTACTGATCAGTTCTGCATATTTAAAAAAAAAAAATTGATGGTTTGAGAAAATTTAAATCAAATAGTTTTTTATTCAATTTAATTTTAAATGCGTAACAATTTATTTTAATTTACTTTTCTAACTTACTATTTTTTATTCAATCAAAATAATGAAGTTTTGTAGGTACAAGCACATACCACTTCTACGTGACTTTGCCGCGTAGAATGAAGGTCACGACCGATCACCGCGCGATGACGCGTGTAACAGGTCAGTGATCCTGTAGTTACAAAAATGATGTTACAAATTTTATTAAATTAAACTGAATTAGTTTGTATGAAAAAATCTTTTTTTTTGATTTTGATGTTAGGGCTTATCTGATGGTTTTGAAATACTTCTTTATACTAGTACTAACGGTTTCAATTATCGTTCTATTGTCATCCCCACGTTGTATATGTGGTGGTGGTATACGACAACGACGCGTAACTATAAAATTAAACCACAGGTACACGTGCGCTCGCTCTGGGAGCTCGCAGCAAACTAACTAGTTAACCAACGTGTGGATGCGTCGGCCACAACTGTGCCACAACCCTTTGATCTTTTGTGAAAAACCGACACCACACGGATTTATCGCCAAGTTGTGGGCCATCATTCCAATACATTCCAACTACCCCCTCTTCATGATGGCCATAGTAGTTCGCCATCTATGTTGGCGATCATATTGGCCAACGTGAAGAGCGGCCATTAGACGGCTTGGAAGTTGGAGGTGCACATACAGATATAGACAGAGAGAAAGGTTATGAAGTATAACATAAAATTACATCGTCCAAGTTAACAAAATGCTCATAAAATAAAAACTACTGAGGCCATGTGAATGAAATTTTTATAAAGAAAATGCCAAATATTTCGTATCTAACAAAATAAGAAAATCTCAGGGGTAGTGACTGGTGGTGGTTGGTGGTAATCGGTGTAAATACGATACGATTCAGCCTGTAATATCCCACTGTTGGGCATAGGTCTCTTCCCCATGTAGGAGAAGGATCGGTGTAAATACATAAGAAAAAAATTAAGAAACTAATTGAGAACCTCTTACTTTTTGAAGTCGGTTAAAAAGTGTAAAAATATACTAGTAATAATTATGATAGTATAAACATTATGCATAATTCAAAAGTGTTCGACAATCTTTAAAGTAACATTTATTTGTAATATGATTTTGAATACATATTGTAATAATATAATTCTTCTTCTACATTTCATTTCATTTGTACTATATTATTTTTAAGTCCATATTGCTCAATATCGACATCGTCGGCAGCTTCTCTTCATCCTAGACTTTTCGGGAAAAGTTTCTCTCAAGGCTTAGTCCATAGGTACTTAATTTTTTTTTCACAATATTCTATTAATATAACAAGTAATTTTAAATAGTACTAGTAGGTAGTATAAATTATACTTAATACCATTTTTACATACATATAGCTGCAGCTAATACATTTATTGTATACACTAATACTACTTTATTGTATACCTATACAAGGTGGGGATGACAATAGAACGATAATTGAAAACACCGTTAGTACTCAAAACCGTCAGATAAGTCCTAACATCAAAATAATAAAAAAAAGATTTTTTCATACAAACTAATTCAATTTAATTTAATAAAATTTTATAACATCATTTTTGTAACTACAGGATCACTGACCTGTTGCACGCGTCATCGCGCGGTGATCGCGCGTGAACTTCTTTCTACGTGGCATAATCGCGTGGAAGTGGTTTGTGCTTGTACCTACAAAACTTCATTATTTTGATTGAATAAAAAATAGTAAGTTAGAAAAGTAAATTAAAATAAATTGTTACGCATTTAAAATTAAATTGAATAAAAAACTATTTGATTTAAATTTTCTCAAACCATCAATTTTTTTTTAAATATGCAGAACTGATCAGTAGCCGATACTGAAGAAGTTATTTTTTTTAAACATTAGTTATTATAATATTATTTGGTCTGCGAACTGTCACTAAATGGTAATGACTAAAAATTGTGCCTTTTTGTGGCAGTCGATGCCATATCCATTTCTTAATCTATGATTTTAAAAATAATAATAGCTGTCCTTGAGTCGTTAACCACCGGTTTTAGGGTAGGTCAGGTCTTTAGTATAATACATACGTAGAAATTTTAAAAAATGAAAAATCATAATTTGTGACTAAACTACTGGATGTATTTTATTGATTTTTTGTATGTGGGCTTGGAATGTCATTACATATACGCTGTCCAAGTTATCGTTGTATTATAATCCCCACCCTGTATATATTTTGTCCTTCAAATAATTGTGTTTGCTCGCAAACAAAAAAATTGCATTGTAAATTGCAAAAATTGTATTTTGTTGCATGTATTAGCACATTAAAAATTGTAAAAGTTATTAGCAATCAAAGTTGAAAAAAAAAGTGTAAGTGCGTCGGAACGCACGACTTGAGTTTACTTCAAGCGTAGTGGTTATAAACTCTTTGTTTACTTCTTCATATCGACTGTCTAAATATGCACAAAAAAGACTTTATGGTCTAAGAAAAAGATTAATACCATATCAAAAGCTAAATTAATGAATCAATAATCTGTCGATGGCATTATCAGAAAACGTCGTAACCGATACCGTCGTAACCGTAGTAGACGGTACCGTCGACGTCGTAGCAGATAGATGGCGCACAAAAACGTAACGAGGTCATTCGTTCAGTAGATTTTACTCCTCATATTTTTGTAATACCGGGGGCCTTATATGAAAATTGATTCTTAAAGAGTAAACTCCAAAAAAGTGGCAATTAGTTTTTTGCCAATATTTCATAATTATATCAATATTTAAGAAATTTCAAAAAAAGACGAGGACATTTCAAATAAAACACTCGCTGCTCCCGGAACTCTATCTCCATTATTTATAACTAGCTTCTGCGCGCGACTTCGTCGGCGTGGGCACCGCTCCTGTTGGTCTTAGCGTGATGATATTACATAGCCTATAGCCTTCCTCGATAAATGGGCAATCTAACACTGAAAGAATTTTTCAAATCGGCCCAGTAGTTCCAGAGATTACCGCGTTCAAACAAACAAACAAACAAACAAACAACCAAACAAACAAACTCTTCGGCTTTATATATTAGTATAGATATGCGTCTTCGCATGACATTTTTAGATTGCGTGCGCGGCGTCAAAAGCGAGTACGACACATTGATTAATTTATTTAAGGTATTGAATATTTCTTTTTAAATTAAAAAAAAAATATCGTGTATTCTGAACACGATAGGTACTAAATTCTCGTTTGAAATTTTACTTAAAGTTAATTTTTCAACAAGTTATTATTTTTGGATGGAGTATAGAATACTATTCTGTCTTCGTTGCACAGCATACTAAGCGATCGTCATGCCATTCATGGCTCTGGCGGCTTTTAACCTAAAATGTTGCAATTACTCAAAAACGCTTGCATGGACGTGACGGTCGAGAACTGGGTAAGTGTGGTGGAAACATAGGGTGGAAAGAACTAAAAGAGTCATAATGTCTGATTGGACCGTGACATTGCATTTGATAATATAATTTATGCACACAAGAGCTAATCGTCATCGTTCAGTAATATTAATATATTACTGAAGACTTCTCATGGGTTGTCTGGAAAAAATGGCTAATTAGCCATAAGTCCGCCCATTGTAATTCACAGTCTGTAAATGATATTTATAGTTGTGATTTACGATAAAGTGTAAATAAATAAATAAATAAAAAGGAATTAGAACTATTTTAGATGTATTTGTGAGAGTTTAGGAAGGCAAGGTATACCTGAAACATATATTAACATTATTAAAAATATATATACAAACAGTAAAGCAAAAATTCAATTGGAAGCTTTGGGGAAAGAATTCCGGATCAAACGAGGAGTTAGACAGGGAGACCCAATGTCCCCAAAGTTGTTTTCAGCAGTTTTAGAGAACGTCTTTCGCAACCTTGACTGGGAACATCTAGGCCTCAATATAGACGCTGGTCCTACTATAGTCCATCCAAAAATAAAAGAATTAAAAGGTAAACAAATATGGCGGAATGTGTAACCATAGACTACTATAGTGCTGTGATTTATGTTGTTAAATGTCGATATCGGTAAATTTAATATGATGCATTTCTGATGGCGCTATGCAAGGCCATAGAATTAGTGTACTTCCACAGATTAAGTAATAGGTACTACCTTTAATTGAAAATAATATGGATGTAATGAGGAATTAAACTAAATGAAACATTAACATATATTTATTACATTTAGCACACCATACTATAAGGGGGCGTTCAAGTATTACGTAACGCAAATTTTGAACATTTTCGTTGTCGAACGTAGGAAATATGTAACTTCTTACAGTGCGTAGAGTTCTGTCTTACTAGGTACATGGCAATACTAGTTGTTACAGTGACTGTTATTTTAAAATATCAGTGACAAAATACTAGGTACTCGACTACTCGATATTAGTATTCTAAAAATACTACGTTTATCTCGCCTCCTCTTTGCGTAAACGCTTAAGCACAAGCGAAATGGAGATGATACCGATTTTACAGACAAACAATTATTTTTTTGCTACTCTGACAAAGTGAAATCTGTATCTACCGCATTTGAAATCTGTATCTACCGCATTATATTATTGGATAGGGTGACTTGACTTACCTCGTAAAAATGAAGTTCGAAGAGGAATCCAGTCAAAAGCGAAATTGGGCTCCTTAAAACTTTGCAAATAGTCGTCAATACGGAGATAAACACGCTCCAAATCACAAAGAAATCGGAAGTCCACAAACGAAAGCCAAGTTGTTGAGCCGTAGAAACACAAACGCAAAGACAAGAATTTAAATTTAGAGGTTTGGTATCGTTCATCAGGTTTTTATCCGTTCTTAATGGAATTTTTTCATTTCTGGCCAAAGCCATGTGCATGATATACTAGGAAATCCATATAACATTATCTGAATTTTTTTAATATATTTTCCTGTTATTTTTGTATACAAATAGTTTGTTGATAAATGGAACGATATAACACTAGCAACATTAGCAGGGTGCATCCTGTATGTGCGTTTCAAATTAGATTTCCGAAAGTACTTTTCGGTATTTGTGTGTCAGTAAAATTTATCAAAACACAGAGTAACCTCTAACACCTTTTGACAGTCACAACCTATTAGATATTACTTACAACACGAACGAAATGGCGATGCATGAAAAGGCTATGTAATTAATATCTAATTTAAATATTTTCTACTTAGAAACTAATGAAAGTACAGAGAAATGTTAATTAAAATAGAAAAAAGTCTATTTGTATTAGGGGCACATTGCCTTAGCCCTAAGCTGGGGCTCCCCACTATCGTGTAACAACTCCTTTAAAAAAAGTATTAGCAATTTGATGACAAAGATACACTAAAAGTATTTTCAATAAGATTTAAAGCAAAAGTTACCACAGAGAAAGACATACGGTCTTATTGTCAAAAAACGAAGTAGGTAATGCCTCTCTCAAAGTCGCATTAAGTATGACACTATTTAACTTTAGTGGCCGTTTTAACTTTTTTTTTTAATTATTTATAAAAAGTAAAAATAAATTATGATTTATAAAAAGTTCGAGTTACTTTTTATGATTTATAAAAAGTTCGAGCTAAAACGCCTTTTTTTAATATCATTGACCTCGACTATTTATCGATATGAAAGAACAGAAAGCCCTTAACCATAAACACAAGACACAGTAATGACAAATGTCACTTGTAAGTTTGAGGTTACAGCGAATTCGGTTTTCTGCTAAAAAATATTAGTTTGACGATGTAATAGACGTATTATTACAAATATAATGGCAGTGCATGTGATTACCCAGATGCTACAATAATTATCTAGTAGCTATTGTGTGTGATTACACAGGGATTGCGTATTTTTCATCCGGTAAGGTGTTTGTTTACATTTTAATTCTTTTATTTTTGGACAGAGTTTAGAAGAAAATCCAAAGGCACTCGAGATGATGATCCAGACTCTGAATACCGAGAGTTCTAAAGTGGGTTTAAAAATGAACATAACAAAAAAGAAACTGATGACCAACTCACAAATAGAACCCATTGAAATTGAAGGACAACAAATAGAATATGTCGATGAATATTGCTACTTGGGCCAAATCATCTCCCCTAAAGACCAAACAACCAAGGAAATAAATAAGAGGATTGCTAATGGGTGGAAAAGATACTGGTCTCTCAAGGAAATTGTAAAATCTAAAGACCACAATTAATATGGCAACGAAAAGAAAGGTATTCAATGCTTATATTCTTCCATGCATCACCTACGGCTGCGAAACATGGTCCCTTACAAAATACCATAGAGACAAACTAGGAAAGTACCAGAGAAGTATGGAACGAAGCATGACAGAAACAAGAAGGCAAGACAGAATTAGTAATGTCCAATTAAGAGCAAAAACCAAATTAACCGACATCCTGGAAAAAATAGACCTCCAGAAATGAAGATGGACAGGCCATACGTTGAGATCTACACAAGAAACGTGGAGCCAAATAACAACGAATTGGTATCCAAGAGACGGAAAGAGATGTCGAGGACGACAACGAATGCGCTGGGAAGATGAGCTAAAGCTTACTGCGGGACCCAAATGGAGGAGAGTTGCTCAGGACAGGAACCAATGGAAGCCACTGGAGGAGGCCTTTGCCAGAAGGCATACTGAGTTGAGAGCAAGGGCGGATTATCCGTAAGGCAAACTAGGCACGTGCCTAGGGGCGCGTAGCTACAAGGGGCGCGCGAGCTCAGAATTTTTAAATAAATAAAGAAAATAACATATCGACGATTAAGAATTAAATGCTGATCTATAATCTAAAGCTATAATAAATTATATTGCACAAACATCGATATACTCGTATTATGCAATATTGCGCGTTTATTGCGTCCGTCAACGCGTCGTTCTCGAGCATCTGGCGGGGCGGGGTAGAGGTGCGGCTAGCGCGGGGGCGGCAACTAAGCTTTGTTGTCGTCAGTCAGTTACGCGCGCTTCTATTGTTTACGTTCTCGCTGCAGTATTTGTGTGTATCCATTACTTTTTAGAGTATTTCTCAAAGAATGAGTGAATTGAAAAAAAAACCTAGTGGTGCATCATATAAAAGGAAGGCTAAAGAAAAAGAAGAAAGACATCAAAATGTAATAAAGCACACGAAAAATATTGAGACATTTTTTTCAAAAACAAAAAGTGATGATTCGGAATTGTCTAACGCAATTATTATTCACAGTGTGTCTGCTACCGACCCTGTTCAATGCGAAACTCTTAGTAGTTCTATACAGCCACAAGATTTGTTCGTGCCCACGCCGTCTACTTCGTCAGCAGTAGATGTTGTGCAGCAGTCGCAAAATAAAATAATTATTGTGGATTGTGACCCAGCCAAGTGGAGTATCAACAACGAAACACAAGAATATATTGCACTAAATGGTTTCAATCAAAATATGAACGTAGATTTTTCATTGACTAAGAGAATATATGAAGATAAAGTCTCACGTTTTTTGACAAAAACAATGTTTGAACGGAAACTGTTAAATAGAGAAAAACGTCCAAGAAAATGGCTTATTTACTCTCCAAGCACAGGGAAAGTTTTTTGTGGACCTTGTTTATTATTCGGTGGTGGAACTAGCTTTGGAAAACAAGATGTAGGTTTCAATGATTGGAAGAACGCGTCGATTAGATTAGAAAGCCACGAAAACTCATGTGAACATAAGTCATGTGTTTTGGCTTTGCAACGTAGATCTGACATTGTCGGTCGTGTCGATCATGAGCTCGTCGCTCAATTTCAAGAAGAGCTAACTTATTGGCGTGAAGTTTTGAAACGAGTGGTTGCGACTGTAAAGTCTTTAGCATCGCGTGGATTATCTTTTAGGGGACATAAGGAAAAACTTGGGTCTCTTCATAACGGAAATTATTTAATGACTCTGGAACTCATAGCGGAGTTTGATCCGTTTTTAAGTAAACATATTGCTCAATATGGCGGCAAGGGAAAGGGATGTACCAATTACTTGAGTTCTACAATATGTGACGAATTTATTGAGTTGATGGCAAACAAAATTTTAACACAAATAAAAGATGAAATCAAGATATCAAAATATTATTCAATGATAGTGGATTCAACACCAGATATTTCCCACATTGACCAATTAACTCTCGTGATCCGGTATGCTAAAGCCGATGGTACGCCCGTTGAACGTTTTCTGAAGTTTATCGCACACGTCGGCCACAAATCACAAGACATGGCAGATGCTATAATAAATACATTAGACATGTTTGAAATTAATATATTAGACTGTAGAGGCCAGTCGTATGATAACGCTGCAAATATGTCTGGCATATACAATGGATTACAGGCGAAAATAAAAAAACTATGTCCCCTAGCAGATTATATACCCTGTTCCGCACATTCACTGAACCTAGTGGGTGAATGTGCCGCTGAATGCGTTCAAGAAGCTTGTTGGTTCTTTGGTCTCCTTCAAGAAATTTACACATTTTTTACAGCTTCCACTCAAAGATGGGAAACTCTACAATCACAAATACGTGTAGGTAATGATAAGAAAAATAAACCTTCTCTCAAAAATCCATCTGACACACGCTGGTCAGCTCGAGCAGATGCTTGTAAAAGCTTAAAAGAGTCATTTTCGGAAATTCACGATGCTTTGATTGCTATCGAAAGCAATCCTGAGCAAAAACGTTCTACTGTATGTGAAGCTAAAGGTATAAGGTTGAAATTAGAACGACTAGAAACTGCCTTCATGATCGTGTTTTGGAGTTTTATTTTGGTTCACATGAACAAAACCAACAAAAAATTGCAATCCGTTGATATTGATATTTGTACTGTTGTTCAATTGTATGACAGTATAATTCACATAATCTCTACAGAAAGGGGAAATTTTGAAAAATATGAACAGCAAGCCTTGGAACTGTCATTAGTAAAAGAATATGAAAAGGACACAAAGAGGATACGGAAGAGAAAGCTCACAGCAGATGAATCTGCTGAAGATTACTTCTTCATTATCGGGTCGGGAAACATTCCGAGTAACAGTATATCTAGGAATTATAGACCGAATTGTCGTTGAACTTGAAAAGAGACGAAAAGCGTACAATAATTTTTGCAATAAATTTTCATTTTTATGCAATTTGACAAATTTAAACACCGAAGAAGTTAAAAATAGAGCAAGTACGTTGGTAACAATGTATTTTAATGATTTAGAAAAATGCTTTGTTGACGAATGTATCCATCTACGTTCTTATTTAACAACGATAGCTCGAGACGGAGAACTGCCCCGAACAACGAACGCGGTATTACAGGTTCTGAGAAATAAAGAGCTTGAAACAATTTACCCCAACATTGACATAGCCTTAAGAATGTGCGTATCGACGGCAGTTAGTAATTGCAGTGGGGAGCGGAGTTTTTCATGCTTAAAGAGAGTGAAAAACTATCTTCGGTCAACCATGACAGATAAGAGATTAAATTCGTTAGCAATACTAAACATTGAATCTAGCTTATTGCTGTCTTTAAACTACGACGATGTTATTGACAATTTCGCGAAACAAAAATGTAGACGCAGAAATTTTTAATTTTTTAAATTGTGTTTGTTATTCTCTTACTACTTACTTATAATTTTTTTAATAAATAATTCAAAACTTATTTTTTTAATTTTTTAATAATAATAAATTATTTGAGCTTTTACATAATTCTATATCTACATCTAAACTTCTACATCTACAGTAATATTATAGAGGAAAGATTTTTATTGTTTTTTTTTTTATTGTGGCCAAGTATATTGGCCCCACTCTGCCTGATGGTCAGCACGAGAGTAGCCCACGTTGCATCAGCAACTGACAAGAGACCTTCGTCTCAAGTCAGTTGCCATTGCCATACTGGCCGATAATAAGGAACAGCAGACGTGCTGAAGTCCTTATGGTACAACGTACACTTACACAAGTCAACTGTAAAGGAAAATGCCCATTTTCTATGAAGCCGTGCCCAGGTACGTGCTTTGACGTATGGGAATAAACAAAACAAGGTTATTCAACCCGTTGTTTTACGCCAGTCTTTTGCAAAGATGTGGTACTTCCGCGATCGAGCCGGCCAGTTATGAGCTGCAGTGCAGCTGTGCTCTACCACTCAACTCTAAAACGACTAGACCGACTTCAAAAATTCTTTCACCTGTAGAAAGCTACGCTACTCCCACGGTAATGGGATCTACGCGGGTGAAATCGCGGGACGTTAATTAGTGATATATTCATAACACACTATCATCTGTCAACACACATATACATTAAGGCCTATTTTCCAGAGCAGAGAGGAATCATGAATTTCGATGCTCGTTCTGACGTCTTCGATTCTTCACAGTTATAACGTCATATTTAATTCGCGCATTAGCGTAAGTACAAGGGTCCTGGTCTACTAAAGTCTAGGGTTTGATAATAGAACGTCATCGTAATTGCAAAAACAACTAGTTAAAAATTATAGTATTATGATGGCCATTTATGGCCGGTACAGGGGCGCCAATAAAGTGATTGCCTAGGGCGCTCTGGACCTTTAATCCGCCACTGGTTGAGAGATATCCTACAGCCAGACGAATCAAACAATACATTCATAAATATTAATCTCAACCAGTATAACGGGCTAAATAAATAAATAAATAGATGTATTTGTATGCCCTATACTAAGAAGAAAGTAAAGCTGTATTTAATGTTAATATTTTAATTTATTGGTTTCAACCTCAAGTTTTTGTTGTCTTCCTGATTAAGTAACATATTACACCTTATTTACATAACTATGTCTTTATTTCTACCGATTATTTGTAATTTGTGGCACAATCGTAGTAATCGTTACGTGTGGCACAATGGTGGAACATCACTAAAGGGGTGGTACCGGGTGGTACCCGTCCATGAAGTATAATATTAATATTATCTGTATGTTTTTGGAAATTTTGTGACATAAACAATACAAATTACAAAATCAATACCATAGAGAATAGTAATATAACCAATACCCAAGGAACTTATATTGGATATAAGTTTCTTGCCAATACCTATGTCATAGAGAATAGTAAACCTATGTGCATGGGCGTGAACTGTCAAAATAAAAAATAAAAATGGATAAACTATTTAAAAAAATCAATCAATCAATAAACTATTACGGGAATATCAGAGTATAGTGTAGACAATGTTATTAAAAAATTATTAAATTTATTCTTAATGCCAAGTCGATGAGTGTATGTGTATGTGATAAAAATTTACAATTGCAAGTTGAAAATATGACTTCAAGGAAAAAAAGCTGCGAAAGTTCTGAATGTCCTCCATCTAAGAAATTTAAATCGAAAATTTTTGAAGAAGTGTGTAAGCACGTATCGAAAAATGCGTATTTTAATTATATGGATCGCTTACAGGTTCTTTATTTACCAACATGTTCAGATGATACTAATTGCAAGCATATTTCCAAAAAGGTTTGTGTAAATCCATGTTTTAATAATTAAAACAATAAAATAAAATATTTTCATAATGTGTAGGTACTAATACTACATTATTATACATAGTCATTTTAGTATTTATGTATTCTGCAATTGTTTCAGACACCACTTAATGACAAGATTCAACAAATACCACCTGGTGCTTCAAATACCATACTTATAGAAATATCCGGAAACACTTGGCATGAGGCCTTAGAAATCATATTTTTATGCATAACACCCAAGCAGTATTTGACTGCAAAAATTCTAAGCCACATTGTGGATATAATGCTGGTAAATATTTATCCCTGATATAGTAACCACCACTTCAGCCTATCACAGTCCACTGTTGGACATAGGCCTCCACAAGTTCGCGCCCGATATTATGCCGCGAACTCATGTGTTTTGCCCATAGTCACCACGCTGGGCAGGCGGGTTGGTGACCGCAGGGCTGGCTTTGTCGCACCGAAGACGCTGCTGCCCGTCTTCGGCCTGTGTATTTCAAAGCCAGCATGGATGGTTATCCCGCCATCTGTCGGCTTTTTAAGTTCCAAGGTGGTAGTGAAACTGTGTTATCCCTTAGTCGCCTCTTACGACACCCACGGGAAGAGAGGGGGTGGCTACATTCTTTAGTGCCGTAACCACACAGCACATGATATAGTAACATTGAAAATTTATTTATATATATATTTATTGTGTTGATTAAGTTATTTTAATAAAGTTTCTAATATTAAAATATTTATTAAAAACGTCAAATTATTATTAGTTGTTCAAAATGATTTCATTACATAAATTTTTATTATGTTTTCCAGAATGCACATGATGATAAATCTTCCAGTTACACAGCAGCTCATCTCATAACCAGATGTGAACAAATACTTGCATACCACTTTCGCATGCATCCTCCTTGTTTTGACCATAAAAATATTATAAATGTTTACAAAAGATTTTTAATGGGTGAGACTGGCAAAATAGAAAAACGTTATTCTAACAGAAATGACTATGAATGGAAAAAAGGAATAATAAAATATAGTTTTAATAGATTAAACTATGAAGTAAGTTGTGAAAGTATGGATGGTCCCTTAATAAATAAAGATGAAGTTATTCCACGGGAGTTAAAAAGCACACAATTATTACATTTTGAAAGAGAAGAACTGGAAATATTCGAGTTATTAGAACGATCAGAGAGAATAGAAAGGCTAATGGCTGTACTACGCAGTTTAGTAGAACTCTTACAATTTAATCTTTTGATTTTAAAGTCAAGGTAATTTTAAATTTTTATAAGACCAGTTCTTTTAAATTTGATATTTTATTTTTAAAGATAGTTTATTGTACATTATTTATGTACAATTATTTAATATTATAATTATTAATTAACGTCAGCCGTCATGGGTTCGAGTCCCGCTTGGGGCATGTATGGCTATTTGTACAAAAATTTGTTTATTTGTGGTTTTCTTTTTTTGTCTTTAAGGGTTGTTTAACTTTGCTCAACATTTGGATATTTATAAGCTAATTCAATTAATTGTAGCCCACAAGGCTGTCCTTATTGCTTTGTATTAAATGTATGCATTTTAACTGAAAATTTTAAATAAATTTTACTTAAAAATCTTTTAAAAATAAAACTATTAAATAATAATATTTAATTGTAGAGATAAGAGACAAAATTCACTAATGCAAGAACTGTTCCATCTAGAAGGAATGTCTCAAGATAATACTATTACAATATTACATAAACAAATAATGAAAATGTTTGCATATTTCATACATCTAGATTACCCTGAAGAACACATCAATACTATGACTGTGAGTTAAAATTGCTAATTATAATTTACCATTGATCTTTAATTGTAATTCATCATATTTGTTTATTTTAACTTGCATTCTTTATAATTCATTTCATTAGATAAACAAGAATAACAAAGGCTTTACTTACCATTGTAAATGTAAGTATCATCTGCATTACGTTTTGCTCTTTATGTAACAATTTCATTCATTTGCTTAAAATTAGGAGTAGCTACTTTTTAACCGACTTCAAAAAAAGGAGGATGTCTCAATTCAAATGTATTGTTTCAAGTGTTAGGTACCTCGTAACTTGTTTCTGGGTGTACCGATTTTGATGATTCTTTGTTTTATCGAAAGCTGGTGCTTGTCATGTAGAGACTAAGTTACAATACCCAGCCTTTAAATTTAAATTTGATAGAGACCAGATGAATACTTTTTTAGTTATCCTTGACAATTTTTATTTAATTGTCCACTTTTTCGATTACCTACATTGTAGAATAATACTAATAAGTACTACTTAGAACGTTGTAATAGTAGTATTTAATTGTAACTCAAAATATACAGGGTGGGGATTATAATACAACGATAACTTGGACAGCGTATATGTAATGACATTCCAAGCCCACATACAAAAAATCAATAAAATACATCCAGTAGTTTAGTCACAAATTATGATTTTTCATTTTTTAAAATTTCTACGTATGTATTAGACTAAAGACCTGACCTACCCTAAAACCGGCGGTTAACGACTCAAGGACAGCTATTATTATTTTTAAAAAGATAGAGCATAAAAATAATGGATATGGGATCGACTGCCACAAAAAAGGCAAAATTTTTAATCATTTCCATTTAGTGACAGTTCGCAGACCAAATAATATTATAATAACTAATGTTTAAAAAAAAATTACCTATTCAGTATCGGCTACTGATCAGTTCTGCATATTTAAAAAAAAATGATGGTTTGAGAAAATTTAAACCAAATAGTTTTTTATTCAATTTAATTTTAAATGCGTAACAATTTATTTTAATTTACTTTTCTAACTTACTATTTTTTATTCAATCAAAATAATGAAGTTTTGTAGGTACAAGCACATAGCATTTCTGTGCGACTTTGCGGCCGCAAAACGAAGGTCAAGCGCGATCACCGCGTGTAACAGGTCAGTGATCCTGTAGTTACAAAAATGATGTTATAAAATTTTATTAAATTAAATTGAATTAGTTTGTATGAAAAAATCTTTTTTTTTGATTTTGATGTTAGGACTTATCTGATGGTTTTGAAATACTTCTTTATACTAGTACTAACGGTGTTTTCAATTATCGTTCTATTGTCATCCCCACATTGTATAAGATTAAAATAGAACTCTTGAATAATTTTATCATTTTTCCCAACTTTGAAAAGTTCTATCTGGAATGTATATGTGGAAAAAATTCCAAGAAATAGGTACATAACTATCGTATAGATAGGGACAGAGAATCTATACTAATACTAATAATATATAAAGATATTATAAAGAGGTAAAGTTTATAACTTTGTTTGTATATACGGGGTAATCTTCGCAAATACTGATCCGATCATGAAAATTCTTTCACTAACAGAAAGCTACACTATTCAGGAGTGACAAGATAAAAGGAAAAAGATAAAAATATATAAAGATTTTAAATCAGCGGGATTTGAACCTGCGCCCTCTGACGTGCCGTGTCAACAATTCAATCTAATCAAGCATTATTATTTGCCTTAGAAATTAATTGGTGATTTTAAAACATTTATATTTATCTGATTTGCTGAAAATAGTGAGAGTATTTTATTGTAATTGTACAAAAAAATTCAGTAAAAAAGAAAAATATTAAAATATATTATCGAAATGACACAGAAACGAACGCCATCTATCGCTATTTATTAGTATTTTTATTTTATTTACTCTTATTTTAGACAATCGACGACGAAGTTTTTTTGCTTTTTGATAGATGGCGTTGGAGCAACATTTTATTTGTAAAGTATGTTATTTGGTTCTGTAATTTAAAATAATAAATACACGATATTATTACGATTTTATACGTCAAATTCTAAACAATGAACCTAATAAAACAGTACTAAGAGCTACACAACATAATTGCATCACAAAGATAATTAACGCCCAACGAAGTGGGCGCGGGTCGGCTAGTAATATATAAAGCTGAATAGTTTGTTTGTTTGGTTGTTTGTTTGTTTGTTTGAACGCGGTAATCTCTGGAACTACTGGGCCGATTTGAAAAATTCTTTCAGTGTTAGATAGCCCATTTATCGAGGAAGGCTATAGGCTATGTGTCATCACGCTAAGACCAATAGGAGTGGAGTCCACGCCGACGAAGTCGCGCGCAGAAGCTAGTAGGGAGATATAGAATAGGGACATAACTATCATATCAAAACCATCCTTAGGCGATTCATTGATTGCTTTTCACGTATACACCCGGACATTGCTATTCATATTCATTCTACGTTATGTCAAAGTCGCAAAGAAATGCCTATATTATGTTAATGCTTAAATACACATTAAACTAACCGATATAGCCAAAAAACACTAATTAGTACCTTCTTAACCAACGTTTATCAATGAAAATGAGAAGACTAGTGTTTCATATTATATTTTTCCTTCACAGATTTGGCTAAATACGGTGGTTGAATTTCAATATTATAGTGATGATAATCATAACCATGACTGCCCAACCGTCATTGGTAAAACGCGTAAATTTGCAGACGAATTTTACAAAATTATATCAGGTATGCATTTTAAATGAATACTTTCATTCTGCGTGTAACATCCCACTGCTGGGCATAGGCCTCCTTAGAGAAGCGCTTATTCCAGCACGCTGCTCCAATGCGGGTTGGCGGATATATTATCTACTATGAGTAACGATTGCTATCAGGCGTCTATAATGACAACCGGGACTGACAGCCTAACGTTCTCTTCGAGGCACAGTTGGGAGACCCACTTGGACAGACAACCAGATTGGATAGAAATATCTGTACAAATACAAATATCCATTCCGAGTGGAAATCGAACCCGCAATCGCCGGTGTGTGTGCCAACACAGTACACGCACCACTACACGAGAGCGATGTTGAAAACATAGTGAAAAATTAAAACTATTTCTTTTCGTACTTACTTGATTTCTTTGGAACATTTGGCTCTGTAAGTTCTAATTGAAACCACTGTTCTTTTCCAGTTCTTCCACATAAATCTATTTTGAAGATATTAAAAAGAATACAACCAAATTATATGAAGTTCGGTTTAGCCTCAAACTACATTACATCCATACTTAAATACGAGGACAATATAGAAAATATCTTACTAAATTTTTTTAGAAACTCGCTGTGGGATGATTTTCCAAAAAGTAATGATGACGAAAATTTACTAGAAATTTCGGATGAAACATATGTGCCTCCAGATGATATTATAGGTCATCTAACCAAAATTTGTAAAACTGCACCAAAATTGGAAACTGCACCAAAATTGGAAACCAAAGAGACTTCTATGTATCCAAAATTCTATTCTTGTAGCGACACTAAAATAACTAGAAATATAATTGTAAGTGCAATACACACTTGTCTTGATGCTTATATGGAAGCATATAATTTTAAAAAGGTTCATGAAATTTTAAAACAGATAAACAGCTCTGAATCTGAAAAGAACGAAATTAATTACATAAGTTCACATTTATATTATGATGTCACAAATACAAACATGAAGGCTTACAAAGGTATGTATGAGTTCCTAGATGAACTGAATTTAGTTTTAAAAAACTTACGAAAAAAAAAGAAAAAATTACCCAAAGAAGTACAAATTTTCGAAAATATTTTTTGGCTTAAATTAGTTCAAGAGTAAAACATTTTAGATTGTTATCCGTTTAAAATAATATTACAAATAATAAATTATTACTATATTTTTAAGCATTTATGTTTAAAAAGTAACTTATGTAAGGGACTTACTGAAAGGAAAATAGGATAAAATGTAATATATCTGTACCTCGGAGGGATACAACACTATGTCCATTTTTTTCCATATTGACTTTATTACAGAATTAAAATCAGCTTTTCTCATTTTTCTTAAGAGGAATAGAGCACTATGTCCAAAACCAGTTAGAACCGGATATACTCGTAGCATGTTTTAAAACAACACCAAGTCCACTTTCATTTAGAGGGATAGAACACCATGTGGACTTGGTGTTTAAATCCTTCTGAAGCATGTGAATTACTACTGGACATAGTGTTGTATACCTCTACACAGCCTATAATTGTTACGGCCAGAATAAGAATATTAGCCTTATTATGTGTTTCTTTTGGATACTCAATAAGTATCCTCAAGTAAAAATCATCACTCAAAAGTTTCTACTAAAGGGCCACACGCATATGGAGGCGGATACTGTCCATGCACTGATAGAGCGGAAGAGAAAAAAACTTAACAACATGACAATTCTAACGCCCTGGGATTGGCAGCAGTTAGTCAGACAGACCTCAATGAAATATACTGTGCATAATATGGAACTGGAAGATTTTAAAAATTTTAGGTCTTTGTACGATGTCAAAACATGTGAAAATCCACTCTTTATTAATAGAAATAAGTGCGAGTCGGACTCGCGCACGAAGGGTTCCGTACCTTTGACTAAACTAAATATAAGTAAATTTTCTGTAAAACATTTATTTAATTGTAACGCCATCTATGCCGCTATTGGAAAACTTATTAGTCTATCGACGAAGTTTTCCAAATTTCTAATAGATAGCATTGGAGAGTAATAAATAATTAAATAATTATCGCCCCCTTAAATATTTATTTTATTTTGTTTTTAGTATTTGTTGTTATAGCGGCAACAGAAATACATAATTTGTGAAAATTTCACCTGTCTAGCTATCGCCGTTCTTGAAATACAGCCTGGTGACAGACGGACGGACGGACGGACAGCGAAGTCTTAGTAATAGGGTCCCGTTTTTACCCTTTGGGTACGGAACCCTAAAAAAGATGTCAACAAAGAACAAGTTCTTCTGTCAACCTGTGTTCAACTGCACGTAAAACAGAACAGCATGGGAACTCTGTTTTTGAAAAGTAATTTCGTGATGAAAACCAGGAGATTGACCTTGTTAGGTTTCGAAGGCGACACCTTACATTGCCAAACGATTTGCAACTGGTAACACCAAGTCCAATACCAATATCACAACAAAAGTATAATGATCTATTGGCATTACTACCATATGTTCCTACAGTTAGTACAGTTTGTCATGACTTGTATAAAAACTTAAAGCATACTAGTAATACCACTAGTGAGTACCCTGAAGGAGACTTACCTGATGATGAGTGAGTTTTTTGCATCTAAAATACCATTTTAGTTGAATACATAGATGTATTATTTGTATTTGTAAAGAGAATTATTAATAAAATAGTTAAATACATTTTGTAAGTCAAATATTATTATGTTTGTTATTGAATATCCCACATTAGGTCTTATAGTAAAATAACTTTATTAGAGGGATACAACACCATGTCCATTAAAAAGTAAAAAAAAAACCGTAAAAAAGGTTTTTTTTTAATTTTATACAACTGCATGATGTAAATAACAATAAATAGAATGTTCTGGTAAATTATTGTTTCAACATCTCAATAAATAGCTGTGCCAATAACACTTTTTGATGAAAAAAAGTTTAAAACTCCTCTCCTGTAAAGTTATGAAAATGGACATAGTGCTGTATCCCTCCGAGGTACAGATATAAAATAGAATAACATGTAATGAGGTTCGTACAAAAACTAATGCTAGTTCAAATATGTAGTAGTATAATAGTTATAACAAGAGCTAAGAAAGCCAAAGTGGAAAATGTAATTAAAAATATTGCCTGAAAGGCTGAAAGGCATTTCTTTGTTAGTGATAAAGCTACCTGTTAAAACTTGATAATATTTTATAAACATTATTTAGTTATATTTATTCCTTTTTTTTAATGAAGTGCAAAAATAAGTGGCCTTATGCAATATGAAGAATATAAAGAAATTTATATAAAAATTTAAACTATACATGTATACAAAAATTACTGATAAGTAAATGTTTTCTTTTTAATTTTATATTTTGAAATAAAGTAATATTTCATAGTTGTGTTTTTATTAAATCACTTAGATCACTATAATAATAAATATATTTAAAAATAAGTATTACTGTTATATTTTAATAAATTTAATTTAATATTTGCATTCTTTCAGGAAAAACTTGAAAAATATGTGTGTATGTATTCCATAGCTTGCAACAGTTTTCTTTTCATTAATAATAATGAAACATTCATAAAATAACAACCAAATTTCATAATAAATTAAAAAGACATTGCTGTCTGAAATAGAATGTATGTAAGAAAACTAATAAGACTGATTAATACTTCGAATCTCTTCTTTCGAATCAGAATATTTCATATAAAAAAATTAAAAAACTATCTTTTTAACATTTTATTATAGATTTCAATTAAATAGGGGTTTGATATTTTTACAATTAGTGATGATAAGTGATTAGTGTAGTCTATACATGCCTACAGTACCAGAAACATTGTAAGCGCGTGGCCAACCCTACCCTTGATAAAACATTACAACTACTACTATCAATATTTTGGCATAAAATGTCCTCTTGCTTTCTTAGAACGCTTTGCTTTCTCTATGTCAACATTTGGATATTCTGCCTTCAATTTTTCCATATCCATGTCAGGGAAGCGTTTTAGTAACTGTTGAACATGATTAAATTCTCTATTCCTTGCTTTTCTCGCCTCATTATGCAGTTTTTCTTTATACAATCTATAGAACTTCTTCACTGCAAAACTATTTATGTATCCATGTTCAAAATATGATCGAACCCAACGTGAGTTCATAAACTTTGGTAAATGATATTCCTGTTTTTGATATTTTTCGCTCAAACCTAAGAGGTTTACTACGTCTTCTACTGGGCGCTCACCAGTCTCGCCAGTTTCTAGTTTATAATAAGCTACGTTTCTTTCTCTGATAACTGTCTCAATATTGTTCATAGATTCTTGCACCTTATCAATTCTCTCAGGATTAGGAAAAAGACGTACTTGATCATTACACTCGTGCTCCATGGTGTAGAGCATGTTACGTTCCTTTAGCAATACGTACCATAATTTGTGTAAATCTGTGTTAGATTTTATTCTTAATTCATCTAACTTCCAAGCTCTCCCTACCCGAATATTTGATTCATTCCAATTCTTTTTTTCATCAAAAAATTCCATTAAATCATATTGTTTAGACGTTGTATGTATATTTTTCGTAATTTGTGATGCTCCGCAAATGTTTAAAATATTATTTGTTTTATATGTTATTGTAGCTACGTTTCGCAAAGCACTTCGGAATAACGAAAAATTCATGTTTATTTACAATATTAGGCAATTATTACATGCAGAATTGCAGAATGTAAGTATAATAATAGTTACTTAATTTTAAATGTAGGTACATATATTGAGGTTATTTTCCTTTCGTCATGTCTATGCCCTATGGTACAGACTACAGTTAAATGTCAAAACAATAATCAATGCTGCCATTCCTAAAATTACTTTATTTCTTATCTTTCCCTTCTCAACCGCACCGATCAATCTCCCTGTACTGTATTCTTCATCTCCACTCTACGTACGTGACATTGGCGGAATGAACCGTACTTCACTGGCTAAAATGAAAGCCATTAAACCAATCAATCAATCCTTTGAAATTTGTTTGAAATAGGCCTATATTATATAGACAATATAAATTCGTCAGCGAATTTAAATAAAATTTGAATTGTTTTCATCTTATACAAACCCAAGTGTAATTTTAACAATATTAATAAATTCTAAAGTGACATTTTTAGTAGCAAGCAAATTCATAAAAGCTGTCAGCTGAAACATGGCTGAAACTGACAAAAAAAATAAAAACAATGTTGGCTGTATTAATACTAATTTTAAACTAAAATAATAATATAAATTTATATATAAAACTAGCTTCTGCGCGCGACTTTGTCGGCGTGGACTCCGCTCCTATTGGTCTTAGCGTGATGACACATAGCCTATAGCCTTCCTCGATAAATGGGCTATCTAACACTAAAAAAAATTTTCAAATCGGCCTAGTAGTTCCAGAGATTACCGCGTTCAAACAAACGAACAAACAAACAAACAAACAAACTCTTCAGCTTTATATATTAAAAAAATATATAATATAAAATAAGTTCTATATAATATAAAATTATATTTTACAGAAAGCCCCATATCAAGAAGTTCTCTATGAGTATGTTACATTGTAATTAAATTCTTTATTTTTATATTTTAACTTCGTGACACACTGATTAGAAGATAATCATTAAATTACGAAAGCATATTTAAAAAAGAGTGTAATATTCATAAAATTGTATTTGAAAAAAGTACTTTGTGTCTTGCAAGAAGAAGTTGTATATTTCGAGCTACGAGTCTATGGTGTTATACAAAATCTTGAAGAAGGCAACATTTTTTATTTTATGTATAAACTGTGGTCATTGCATATGTAAACGAAACAGATATAGAAATGATACGACGGTGATTTTGATTAATAGATGTTTTGTTATGATAATATAAAACTAACATAAGTGCTAATAAGTTATTAAAATAAAGTTAATATATGAAAATGTGGACCGTGAACAGTTCTTTGTAGTTTCTAAATTCTTTTTGTGGTTTTTAACTATAAGTTTTATAGATATTTGACATCTCGAAGAGTCATCCTAAGGTATGTACTATCAACATAATTATTTAATACCTATTAAAGTTAAATATTAACCTTATTTATTACTTATCTTAAACATTTTCGTTATAGCTTCATGAACATTTGTTATTTGTGTTTGTCTTACGACTAAATCATGTTTTACTTAGTTTGTTTCTTTTTTAAATATCTGGAATATTGTAACTTTGTGCCTTTACATTCAAAGATAGTGTATTTATTGTTATGATGATAAAATTATGAATAAAAAAAATTATACGACAAATATGTACCAATAAAATCAAAATTTAATTAAACGACGAAAATACCAAAGATATATCAGTATTTAAATGTAAACTCACTGTAAGCTTTATTTATTATGATAAGTAGCATATATTTTATAATTATATTTATTCGCACCTAAGTCCTTAAACAAAAATATTTCTTGTTTTGGAAAGATTAAAGTACTTTTTTTTTTAAATAAAAATTTGATTTGACTTAAACTTGATTTAACATTGTTTATTAATGACTATGACTATTTAGACTATGTTTAATGGGTTAAAATTTAGACTGTGGACCGTCGATTTTTGGAGGTTTGAGGGATGCGGGGGGGAGGGGGAGGGGGGGGGCTACCCACCAGTACCACTCCCACATACCAGAAACCCATAGTTATTGAGATATCCATGGTTAAAGTTTTAAGATTAGAAGAAGAATTTAGATCGTTTGGCACGAATTTAAGGGCGAGAGTGGGAGGAGGGAGGTAGCGGTGGTCCCCCTAAACCCCCCCATACCACTCACGATACAAGGTAATGCGCCGTTCTTGAAAAACATAGAAAAAATGAATCTCATAGACCTAACCTCGAAATTTGACAGTTGATCGGTATAAATTCATTCCGTGACGGCTCCGGCGCTTCGGAAGGGCAGCCCTTTCGCCCTTGCGTAACAAAACGCAGACACCCACGCTCGCCTCCGCAGCCTCGGCTTGCTGGTCGCCTTCGGCGACCAGCCTCGGCCTCTCCGGCTCGCCCGGGTGTCTGTGTTTCGTTACAGCGGGCGAGGTCTGCCCTCCCTCCGCGCCTCCGGCTTTTACAAAACACTCTAGGGGTATGACAGACCAAGACCACGTGGATAGTGGGGTGCTCCGATTCGGTTTTGGGTAGTTTTCGGACTTAAAAAAAAATAACCCTAACCTATCTAACTTCAAAAATAGACTGATTATCCGCATAATTTCGTTACAAAAAAAATACCCTAACCTATTTAACTTCAAAATTTATAATGTGACCGTAAATAAGCAGAAAAAATATGAAAATCTAAATCGACGGTCCATAATCTAAATTTTAGCCGTTTAATGTTTAAATCCAATATTTTAATTACAATATAAAAATATAAAAAAGTGTGTGTGTCAGCTCCGACGCACGACTGGAGTTTACTTCTTCAAATCTACTCTCTAAATATGCACAATAAAAAAGATTTTATAGTCTAAGAAAAAGATTAATACCATATCAAATGGTAAATAAATGAATCAAATAACCGCATCTATCGATGGCGTTATTAGAAAACATCGTAACCGATACTGTCGTAACCGTCGTAGCCCGTACCGTCGACGTCGTAGCAGATAGATAGCGCACAAAAACGTAACGAGGTCATTCATTCAGTAGATTTTACTCCTCATATTTTTTCATACCAGGGGTCTTATATGAAAATCGATTCTTAAGGAGTTAACTCCAAAAATATGATTTTGTAAGGTTTAAATATTATAGTGATTTTTAAAACTGGAGAGCTATGGACTGCTACAACAACTTATTATATACATAATATTTTAATTACCTTATTTTTAGGATAGATGTAAAATCAAAATAACCATTGTGACTATTGAATGAAGAAAAAATCCTTACAGTACAAATTTCAAGTGTTTTATTTAATTGATGATAGATGCACAAATCTTACAAAAATGTTCTGAAGAAACAGCAAGTAAGATTACAAAGATTTACTGTAAATAATAGTTAATTTGTCGATTATGCTCTGCATTGTTATTTTGAAAAATTAAATTCTCAAGTGAATCTTTTGTGACAATGTGTAGAAACTTAGTTTTTGTAGTTAATTAAAATATCAAAAGTAAAATTGATTAAAAAAACATTTTCAATATTATTCACAATTATGTTAAAATTCTGGTCTTCACGGGCTTTCCTAGTTCAGGAGCCAGTATTCCTACGATTTTTATATAAAAAAGGTTTTAAATATAAAGACTTGTTATTCTTATTCTTCTTATTCTTTGGTAAGATGTTATAGTCATTATTCACTTGCATTATTTTCATTTTTTTTTAAATACAATTTATGTCATAGTATTTTAAATTTTATTTTATTACTAAAATGATAAATCTGTGTAGAAATTTTACCAATGATATAAGAAAAAATTTCTGCATTAGAGTTACAGATAATTATAATAATATGGTTATATATAGAACTAAAACTAAAAAAAGTAATTCAGGTTTATTAGAAAACTTTTAATTCTATTACCAGATTTAAAAAAGTTTGATTGGATTTTTTAAGTGGGTGTTATCAATTCAATGACCAAATTCACAGTTTTAAGGAATAGCAAAAATAAAGATGTTTCAAGATACTTATAGATAAAATCTGAATCAATATTCTATTTTAAATTATTATTTGTTAATTTTAATTTAATAAAAATGTATAAAATCTTTATTATTTCCACCATAGTTTATCTGCCAAGGAACAAATTAAGAAAGTTACTGCTACACATTTTTTTTAAAGTTCACATGATTTCCGAAAAACAATATTAATGCTTGAATTAAAAGATAAATAACTATTGTCACATATTCTTAGATATTAGTATGATTTTAAAAGATTTTTTTTTTTAAGTGACACCATCATTACAAAAAAGATTAAAGTAACTATTAATGTATAATAATAATAAATAAATATATATCTATACACAACACATATACACAATAATGAAGCACTATTAAAATTAAAATGTACCAAGCTATCGTAAAACTATTGTATAACTGTATTTTTAGGTGCAAAATCTATCTATCGGTGTAGACTTATGGTGTACCAAATAAATACGTCCGTTTTGAATACTAACTGAGGTAGGGCACAGCAGGAAATTTCCTGCTCAAAATATGGAGCAGCCCGACTGGGGTAGTACCTCGACCTTACAGAAGACCACAGCTAAATAATACTGTTTTCAAGCCAAGGTGACCAGAGCTCCTGGGGGATTGGGGATAGGGTAGGCAACGCGCTTGCGATGCTTCTGGTGTTGCAGGCGTCTATAGGCTACGGTCTTACCATCAGGTGAGCCGTACGCTTGTTTGCCGACCTAGTTACATAAAAAAAAAAAAAAACTCAGGACACCAAGCTATTTTTAATTCGTATTTTTTTTATTTTTGCGTTTCGCACACATGAGAAAATTCGAAAATGTTTTCTATATTATCATATCAAAATTTTGCTTAAAACCTGTTTGCTTTGCTTTGCTTAAACCTGTTGCTTAAAATCGAATAAAAATCATATCAAGAATTTCGATTTGATTGGTCATAGATCCATTGCTTAACGGCTAGAGCACGGTATGTCAGAGGGTGCGGGTTCGAATCCCGCTGGATCGAAAATTTTGGTATGATAATATAAAAAAAACATTTTCGGATTTCCTCATGACTGTGTGGGAAACACAAAAATAAAAATAGCTTGGTGTCGTCTCTTGTCAAAGAATACATTGTAATATGAAACTTTGAATAGTGAGTGCTGTAAAGGACTCTCTATCGATGGCACCACGGTGGCTTAAATTTTGATATGATAATATAAAAGACATTTTCGAATCAGGTAGGACTCTATTCTGAAGTCAATCCAAGCAGCCAAAAGTAAATACTACTTCATACTACTGGAGATTTAAATGTATAAATCTTTATTGACATGACTTCTTGATCTAACGATTATCAAAATCCTATGAATATGGTAACGAGAAATGTTAAATTTATGGCTGCAGTTCATAATTTATGCCTGCTATAAATGATTATTTTGATGACTGACTGTAAAATGCGAATGGAAATGTTATCCAAGAAAAGAATTGTTTATGTAACAAACGTTGTGCTTAAGACGTGTTCTACATAGTATAATAGTATTTAGTATCTCGTACTTATCAGTAATGCGGAGACCACAGACATCATGCATACGTGCGTACTAATAACGCCGTCGTCAAGTCTAAATCAGGCCGAAAATAATAGTACTATTAAAACTTTATTTTATTCGAAAATTAGAATTTTAAAAAGTTAAGGTACCTACATTACGAGAAATTTAAGGTACATTTTATCCTTCCACTATAAGAATATTCGTTCACGTAGATATTAACGACCCTTCTACTATATAGAGAAAGAAGTTCTTACCCTTGCTTGCTGAAGAGCTTGTGTTATTATGACAGCATAGGTAAATTACAGTTGATCCTTTAATATTTTTATTATATGTTTTAAATATATGCGTGTGTTCAGAGTATTAGGTTCGCATTAGTCTGCAATGGTAAGCATTTTACTATCGTGCGGAATCCACCGTGTCCGGATTATGTAAAATATTATACAAAAGTAAAAATATATAATTGATTCAATGGCAACAGCAAACTTATGATTGAGCCCTAATAATATTTTATTCTGTTTTATAATTTTAAGAACAAAATAATAATGGCAACAAAAAAAAAAAAAAACTATAAATTCCATTGTATGGAGCGAGAGAGACATCACCCAAAACTATTTACCTAAGCGTATTTTGTAAATCTTGAGTGGCGTTTTTCAAAGGGTTGAAGATCAAAGCCATTGAAGCGAATAAATAGAAAGAATATACTTACCTATTTCCCTGTATTTTTTAAGGACTACTTTTCAATTTTTTCTTGACATTTTAGTTTAAGGCGGTATGCCAAGCAAATAACCTTGAGCATTCGTTCCCTCTTTGCCGCACCCCACCTCTCGCGGCACATCTAGCGGCATTTGGTGAACAACTTGCGAATACACGTAAAAATTACAGATCTAGGGATCCGCAGACCGCACGGCATTCAATAAAAAAATATATTATTTTTTTATAAGAAATAAATGTTAATTGGTGCGTATATATTTTAGGTAATGAATTCAGTGACTACACTTACGTTCAATAAATACTAACAATGAAGTATAATTACTTAAACTTATAAATAACTAGCTGACCCGGCGAACTTCGTACCGCCTAACAGTCGATTCTTTAATTATTATTTTTAAATACTAATTTTGCTATTCGGGATAACGGCAATTTGGGTCAGCTAGTAAGATAAAAAAAAGAAAAAAGAAAGTTGATAAGTCAATAATTACATTATGTAAAAAAAATAATTATAAATTAATATATTGACAAATATTGAGATTAATATTTATACGATACTAACGTCACTCAATTGCTATTCGGGATAGCGGCAATTTGGGTCAGCTAGTAAAAAGATTAAAAAAAAGAAAAAAGAAAGTTGATAAGTCAACAATTACATTATGTAAAAACAAAAAAATATATAAATTAATATATTGACAAATATTGACATTAATATTTATACGATACTAACGTCACTCAATTGTTTTGTCTTACTGAAACCCCTCCACTAAAACTTAAACTTTATGGTATGGTATTAAAGTTCAAATTGACTTTTAAGTATTATTACGAAACTTTTGTATGGGAATATAGAATAGTGTTGTTTTCAGACTTTTCAGGCAATTTTTCTAATTTTTCGTAAGAAAAATCTGTTCAGCTGCTCTCGAGATTTGCTCTTAGCAACACATTCATCACATTTCATTTCATTTCACAGACATTGTAAGTAGAAAAATAAAATGAAAACAATAAATTAAATTTTATTATATACTAGCTGACCCGTCGAACTTCGTACCGCCTAACAGTCGATTCTTTAGTTTTTAACCGACTTCCAAAAAAGGAGGAGGTTCTCAATTCGACTGTATTTTTTATTTTTTTATGTATGTTAGCTCAGAACTTTTGACTGGGTGGACCGATTTCGATCAATTTTGTTTTAATTGAAAGGTGTTGCGTGTCATGTGGTCCCATTTTAATTTAATTGAGATCTGACAAGTAGGTACTTTTAGAGTTATATCGAATAATGCGTTTTTACTTGACTAATTTTTCGTCGACCTACGTTGTTTTATACCGCATAACTTTTTCCTCGGTGTACCGATTTTGATGATTCTTACGTTAATCGAAAGCTAATACTTGTCATGTAGTCTTCGTGAAATTAGATCGAGATCTGATTACAACTTTTTGAGTAATCTTTAATAGCGCGTATTTACTTGACATTTTTTCGTCTTATTATGTTGTATTACTTGTCGATGTAATTGAAGTCGGTTTTTTTTTCGTTTGCGAGCAAACACAATTATTAATTTTTTTAATACTTATTTCTGCTATTGGTGACACCGGGTTACTGGTTAGCTATAAAAAGTAAAGAATATATTAAAATATTGACAAATATTGACATTAATATTTATACGATACTAACATCACTCAATTGCCTTTCCGGAACCCCTCCACTAACTCTTAAACTTTATTGTATGGTATTAAAGTTCAAATTGCCTTTTAAGTATTATTACGAATCTTTTGTATGGGAATATAGAAAAGTGTTGTTTTTAGACTTTTCAGGCAATTTTTTTTAATTTTTCTCACCGTAACAACCATCCTCGTACTTCAAGGAATATTATAAAAAAAGAATTAGTGAAATCGGTTCAGCTGATCTCGAGATTTGCGCTTAGCAACAAATTCAGCGATTCATTTTTATATACATATATAGAGATTTTTTTATTTTAACGTAGGTCTAGGTAAAAAGTAAAAACCTATACATGGTCAAATTAAATTAGCTAGCAAAACTCTTTATCATGGTCGTTTCTATAATTTTCAAAGGTGCTAAAACCATTGTTTAGATACCTACAGCTACACAACAATAGCGTTTTTAAAAAAAACTCAATAGTTTTAAATACACACACAGAGCAGCGCCTTTCACAATAAATAACAAACAAAAAAAACTAACCCAAACAAAAGTCAACAAAAAATGCTAACAATATGCTAATAAATTATTATTGTTTACTAGCTGTGCCCGCGACTTCGTCCGCGTGGAATTAAAAAAAAAATTATTGTTCAGTTCGCAGAGATACAAAATAAAAATAAAAGTAACACAGCCTATTACATCAGCTATCTGTCTGTGAAAGTCCCGTCTGAATCGGTCAAGCCGTTTCAGAGATTAGCCGGAACAAACTGACAGACAGACAGACAACAATAAATTGTAAAAAATGTAATTTTGGTATATGTACCGTGTATACATGGATATGCATTTAGTAAAAGGATATTATTTTATTATTACAAACGGACACTCCACTTTTATTTATTTGTATGTATAGAGTAGTGGTGGTTAATATAGCGTATAGCATAAAAGTATAGCATGCTAAATGTTTATAGCATATAGCATTTGCTATACCGACTATGACTTCGCGCTAAATTTATAACGTCTCAAACGCTAAACGTACACAGCGCGCTGCAGCGAGGCTTGAGCGGGATAACATTACTTTTTAGCGTTTTCGAACTTTTACGTATTTCCACTCACGAAAAAAAACTGTTATTACCAATTTTTATTTTTATTATAAATCAATGTACGAATAAAATTTCCCTAATACAGTGACCAATAAAATAAACATCATACATCACTTTAAGATGCTACAAAAATAACTTTTCAAAATTCAACTTCAATACCTCACCTTTCGATAGTGGCAGATTTTTATTACAAACAACACAAAAATATTTACACTTAATCTTATACTATTAAACGAGCAATTCTTGTATATATATATATTTTCTGAATCTCGGAATCGGCTCCAACGATTTTCGTGAAATTTAGTATGCAGGGGATTTCGGGGGCGAAAAATTGATCTAGCTAGGATTCATTTAAAAAAAATGTCGTTTTATCCCTGTTTTTAGGCAATAAAAAAATATCATTAGAATACGAAGCTTAATTTCACTATGCGTCAACATAGCTGTAATGGCGTAATTAGGAAATCGGCGGGTGCCAAATCGTGTTGACCCGGGTTCGAATCTCAGTCTCCAGATAAATTGTTTTCTTTTTTTTTTTAATTTCACTCGTGATTTATTATTTAAATAAAATTAAAATATAAAAATACCGAGAAAAAAAGAAACAAATAATAAAATGAAAATACCGAGCTAGGCTCGGTCACCCAGGTACTACTTTTTATACACATTACCACTTATTATTATTTAACACATATTTACACTTACCTATTGTTAATTATTATTTAATCACTGTCGTTGTCGCTGCAAAATCAAATCACACTTAATACTAACAATAAATAAAACAAAATTAATACTAACACTAGATAAAACAATTAAAACTAAATAAAACAAACTGAATACTATAACACTAATAAACTAATTACTAATACTAATAATAAAAATTAACAACAATAAAAACGAAAACTTTTGTAGCCGAGTGTTAAAGACAGAGATAGTGGCACGAATACTAACGTGTGACTGAGACAGATTACCGTATACCGAGCATTTCCGAATAAGCACGAAGCTATATGAAGTAAATAAGAAGGGATGTGCAATACGCGCGCCTGAGGGTGTTGTTTAATCGATTTTTATTGAAATCGATTAAAATTAAGTCATAAAAATACATTTATTTTTAATTTTAAAAGGTTTTAAATTTTCTCAAATAGTTGTTACTTAAGTAGTCGTTAATAGATATTCAAGTAAATCGTGTCTTTCAACTGAGAAAATTTAATTTTTGTAGTTTTTTTTTTTTATTAATGTCGAAATCTCGTTTATTAATGACAAAATTAACTATATTTGTAAATCTAATAATATCTTAATCGTTTAATATCTTATATAAACAAAAATCAATAAATCTTTTATATGCTATTTTATATGCTATAAATATAGCATATAAAATAGCATGCTAAAAAAATTTAGCATTTAGTCTATAGCATGTTTTTAGTTTATAGCAGATTTGAACATCACAGGTATAGAGTATAGACGTATAGATTTATAATATGACGTGAGCGTGCGCTAGCCGAGACGGTGACAAACGACACAAGCTTCTCCCTCCAAACCTTGCGGCAGACTGAATTCCAAATCACCGCGCTTGAGTACAGTAGTGAATACGCCCAGATTTTAGAAAAAAATCAATAACACATCAAATTTAGGTCTTTTCGAAAAAAATTTTCATGCGAATTGTTCCTTATTAAATTGTCAATCCATTAGTGTCGGTAGCAAAATAAAATAATGTTTACTTCACGAGGGGACGCACAGTATCAGTAATTATTTCTCATTTTTGTGGTTTCGTTGTAAGGCGATTATTTAAAATGTAATCCTTTAAAAAAATAAAAAAAATGGACCATCATGTAATCAAAATTATGTAGAAATTAAATGTGTTTGTATTAGTTTGATATTTCTTTCCAATAAAAAGTAGATAGCTTCAAAAAACTGCACAAAAAACGGCTAGCGCGGCGTTTTGCCCCCCCTGTATGGCGATTCTGTAACTCGCTATGATCATAACGACTCGGGGACGGTATCGTAACCATAACGAATTTCACAACGTGTAACGACAGTTCTATAACGACGGTGTGATTCTGTACCTACGAATAGCGACACTTCGACGTTACATAATGGGATAACGAATCGTCGTTATGGATACCGACAGGAAGTGACGTATTGTGACAAATCTTTAGTAAATAACTAGAATTTTATCGAAACTCGCCTTAAAATAGATGAAATTCGAGCCGCGGTTGCGCGCATGCAGGTTTAAATCGAGGCGCGCACAATCAGTCAGTGCAAAAATCCATCGTATAGTGAACCGAAACCGAAGAATTTAGACATGAGCTAAAAATGTATTATTATTATCGTTGATAGTTTTAAAACAGATTTATTGCGCTGTAGAATTAAGATTAATCTTGTCAGAATATTTTCTATAAATAAGTTTTTTTCCCACAGACAGCTATTGTGATAATAGAGATTATTACTATTATTGCTTCTGAATTTTGTACTACGTTTTTAAAAAAAAATCTCAAAGATGATGTTTTGAAGATATTTATCATTGATATATTTTAACGTTTAATACTTTTGATAAATTTTAATACATAGAAAAGAAAGAACATATTTAATATATATAAAAATAGGTAAATATTTTTTATAAAATAAAGTTATACTTTATAAACACAATTGAATATTTATTTATGTATATACAATCAATTGCAAAACATTATAAGTTACTTACTTGTTGGCAATTTCCTACAATTTTTTATGTACAGTAATGCAAAATACAAAATCTATTTGCAATCAAATTCAAACAATACAAATTCACTCATGCAACAATGGAATTTTACAATTTTCGGTTTTTTCTTTATACAAAAAGGTAGTACGACCATAAGTCAAATTAATCATAAACTTTTATCAGTGTCGTTATAATGGTCGTTATAGCGTACCGAGGGGGTCTCTGAGCCTCGCTATCCGCTCGCACCATAACGACATCATAACGACACTTTTCGTTATTAATAACGACAAAACTCGCTAAGAATAGTGTACAGAATCGCATTTGTCGTTATAATAGCGACGCGGTCGGTAACATAACGAAACTTGTCGTTATGAGTCCATAACGACAGCATAGCGAGTTACGGAATAGCCGTACAGTATGGCTATTCTGTAACTCGCTATGAGCATAACGACTCGGGGACGGTATCGTAACCATAACGAATTTCACAACGTGTAACGACAGTTCTATAACGACGGTGTGATTCTGTACCTACGAATAGCGACACTTCGACGTTACATAATGGGATAACGAATCGTCGTTATGGATACCGACAGGAAGTGACGTTTTGTGACAAATCTTTAGTAAATAACTAGAATTTTATCGAAACTCGCCTTAAAATAGTTGAAATTCGAGCCGCAGTTTCGCGCATGAAAGTTTAAATCGAGGCGCGCACAATCAGTCAGTGCAAATCCATCGTATAGTGAACCGAAACCGAAGAATTTAGACATGAGCTAAAAATGTTTTTTGACCACGTGTCGTGAACCCCCATGCAGCGTTTACTGCTTCTACGTTTTCCTCACTATTCTTTTTGCATGGACCACCATCGGGTTCTTCGCATAGAACCAGTATTCTGAAGTGTAAAATTATTTATAACTACTCCCATTTTTTACTAAAAATCATAATTGTAACTGTAATATTTTCAATACTTTAAGAAGTCTTTGAGTTTGTTAATTTCATGGAGGCAAAGCTATTTAAAAACAATACGACTTGAAAAAAAAGTTGAGATCTAGTTTAGAATAAAGATTTTTCGCGTTATTATTTTTTGTTCGGGTACAAATAGGTAAATATTTTTTATAAAATAAAGTTATACTTTAAAAACACAAATGAATATTTATTTATGTATATACCTACAATCAATTGCAAACATTATACTTGTTGGCAATTTCCTACAATTTTTTATGTACAGTACCTAATGCAAAATACAAAATCTATTTGCAATCAAATTCAAACAAAACACCACTCATGCAACAATGGAATTTTACAATTTTCGGTTTTTTCTTTATACAAAAAGGTAGTACGACCATAAGTCAAAGTCGTGTGCAAATAAGTGTCGTTATAATGGTCGTTATAGCGTACCGAGGGGGTCTCTGAGCCTCGCTATCCGCTCGCACCATAACGACATCATAACGACACTTTTCGTTATTAATAACGACAAAACTCGCTAAGAATAGTGTGCAGAATAGCATTTGTCGTTATAATAGCGACGCGGTCGGTAACATAACGAATCTTGTCGTTATGAGTCCATAACGACAGCATAGCGAGTTACAGAATCGCCATACTGGCGCCTTAAGGATTACATTCATCCGTAATATATACTTATGTAGTTATGTGTGTATGTGCATTGCATTGCATTGCATTCAGCCTGTAACATCCCACTACTGGGCATAGGCCTCTTTCATATAGGAGAAGGATTGGAGCTTAATCCACCATGCGGCTCCACTGCGGCTTGGCGGATATGTTCCCTACTGTGAGTAACGATCGCTATTAGGTATTTACTATAACAACCAGGACCGACGGCTTCACGTTCTCTCCGAAGCACGGTGTGGAGACCCACAAGGATAGATATCCAAACCGGAAAGAAATATTTGTACAAATACAAATATCCATCCCGAGCGGGAATCGAACCCGAAAACCGTCGATGTTTTAGGCGACTACTCGCTCCACTATACCAGAGCGGTTATGTAGCTCTCCAGTAGTTGAATAAAATTATAGATAAAATTTTCCGATTTTACATCATAAATAGGTTTTACTACAAGTAATTTAACGTCTAAATAGAAGACTGAATACATTTTGTGATGTAAGTACTATATATTTTGCATTTGCATTCTGAAGTAAATGTTCTAAAATCATCATTTTGTGTTATTATTTTTTAAATTATTCTTTTCTCCAATTAAAGACACGAAAAAGAAAATATTTTACTTGCGAAACAATTTACAGGCTAATTATTCCATTTTACAGTCAAAACTATCTCAGTTACAGCTAGTTAGTATAGCGTAAGTATCACACTATATATTAGCGCTACACTATATTAACAGTGTAGGGTTTACTTTATACGCACGCCATAGGCAGCACAATTCTATGTTTCCCTATGATTATTTTTATCCCTTTCAAATATTTCTCTTTCGTAAATTGTTGATAAGTACTCGTGCTCGACGTCATTGTTGTTTTAATTGTTCATGACGCGCTTTATTCTGGGGAGGTCACACGTTATCTAAAACAGCTGTCGGGCGCACATGGTCTACAATGGACTCGTTTGTATCCGCACCGTGTAATATTGTTCGTAATTTAAATCGGCTATGTCGGCAAGAGTGCCGCTGGCTTTATTTTCCTGCTATCCGAGGTGTATTGTTGCGTTGATTAGATCAGAGGGTCTTTTGTTCTGGACTGTCGTGAGCACCCCATGTCCAAGAGAGTATGACGGCACACTATCTGTTGTTATCATATTAACAAGTATGATTTCTGATTCAGACGATATTATAGTATTAAAATAATTTATAAGCGCTTATTAAGTAAATGAAATAAATTACGATGTACATACAAAAATTATTTTCTATTATATACATATAAATCGTAAACTACCTGAGTTTAGGATTAAAAGAAAAGTAAGAAACTCGCTAGCGATGAATGTTTTTTGAAGACTGTCCATCTCAATTCCCAGCCAATAGGTTGTATTATCATGGCCGAGGTCCTGTGCGCTGAATTGGCTAAATGTTTTGTGCCTCTGAAAAGATTCGAGATGACGAGGAGAATGTTAAGAAAATTATTAATCACTTCCACTCGAACAACTCATCCCTGTTGTTCCTTACGTTTTTGTAATACGCTTTGTTATATTCTTCATTGTTGTTCTAATAAGAAAAAGATTTGCAATTTTTTGGTAATCTACTCAGATGTTTACGTATATACCTTGTCCATGGAAAGTTTTCATTATGAAAAAAAAATGTTTCTATTATTCGAATATTGCTATTATATTAAGTAAGACTTCTTCATGCGAAAGGTATAATATACGAGTATGATACTATCTGTTATTCTTAAGTAAAAAATTCACTCATAGATCTTTATTTAACAGGTCTCATACAACAAGAGCTAAACATATCTAACATAATGTTGTTAAAGTTTATGAAGTATTTTACCTTTTATCGAGTTCAAGTGCGTGATTTATTACTGAGATATAAGCGATGTAGCCTGTGTACACATGTCGCGAGGCGTGTCGATCAATCACTGGTGCGATGGACGCTCGACAGGCCATTAGGCGAAGTTTCGTTGGGTCTCAGGTGCCAGATGCTCTGTACCGCGATTACTGATCGCCAGAACTGTCCCTACGATTCAATCAAACGGTCTACTACTGTTAGAATTTTGATACTCAAACGTCCAGAGCTATATATCTTTAATATTATATTATGCTGTATAATTATATCTAAATTAACATTAATAATAAGCTCTCTTAGAGTTAGTTTCAAAACCCTAATATAGCTTAACTCTAATACATATATCTATCTAATTTCAAAAGAAATCCAAGCTTTTACTTCAAATCCATAAGGTTTACTAACAGCGGTATAATGCCGCAATAACATGCTACCATGAAGCCTGGTAGGTATATTTCAGGCTTGGAGACGATAGAAGAAATGTTGCAACACCACATTATTCATTAACATATTCTCTTTGTACATTGAATGATACAGCCACGGGTTGGTTATCCAATCATTGTTGCTCGCTTCAGTCTATCGCTGTCCACTGCTGGACATAGGTCTCCCCAGTTCCCAATCTCAATCCATATAACTCAGCTCTCCGCAATCAGCCTCTGCCAGTGATCTTACGTAGATCGTTAGTCCAGCGGGCTTGGAAATCGTCTCAACCTTTACAAACAACAAAACACACAAAACCTTTTGTTTATTAATCTGAGCGTCTCACACTGTGTTTTTGCCAACAAGAAACGTTTTTTTTCTCCAATTTTTTTAGACCAAATTCTTATTTTTCCCTAAAAAATGTATTCTTAATTAAATTGGTTGTACCGTCTTTTGTCACTTGAACCACTTTAAGCTTTTTGTATTACATAAAAAAAAAATATAGGAGTGCAAAACATGTCGATATGTATTGGAGAAAACCATTTTTTATCAATAAAACTAAACATCTTTTAGTCAAAATATTGTTGTCATTATTTCGCGACTGAAAATGTGTAACTACTCGTATATCACAGATTTTTTGCGGTAGCGACGGTTTACCCTAAGTTAAATTATTTGTTTAGTAATATCAAACAACGCTTAAAGCTTCGTTTTAATGGCAAGTATAACAAAACCTGATACAATATAACCGTATGATGAAGCCGTTCACCTTTCACATGTAGGCCATTAGTAGGTAGATAGGCTCGATATTGCAGAATACCTCGACGTTTAACGTTCAAGATAAGCTGCGAGCCGTTAAATATGACCCTCCCGCGTTTATTCAAGTTTTTTTTTTCTAAACAGCCTGTGTGCTATATTATTGTAGATATTTTGTTATTCATTATTTAATGCTTTTTAACCGACTTCAAAAAAGGAGGAGGTTTCTCAATTCGACCGTATATATATTTTTTTTAATGTATGTTCGGGCATAACTTCGTCGTTTATGAACCGATTTTGATAATTCTTTTTTTGTTGGAAAGGAGATATCCCAACTTAGGTACCATGATAAGGAAACCAGGATCTGATGATGGGATCCCAAAGAAATCGAGGGGAACCCTCGAAAATTGTAGTGACAACTAGTGCGTTTTATCACTTTTTCCTTAACTACTATAAAGCACTACTATTTAATGAAGGTCTGGAGTCGATCTGATGATGGAGTCGAAAGACAGTTGAGGGAAATCTTCAACTATTTACAGCAATCACCTGCTGTTTGAGCTTCATTCATTTCTATTGATGAGAACTTTGCACTCATATGAGTTAAAAGTGCCATTACAGGTCTGATGATGGAGCCCATAAATAGTCGAGGGAAATCTTCAACTATTTACAGCAATCACCTGCTGTTTGAGCTTCATTCATTTCTATTGATGAGAACTTTGCACTCATATGAGTTAAAAGTGCCATTACAGGTCTGATGATGGAGCCCATAAATAGTCGAGGGAAATCTTCAACTATTTACAGCAATCACCTGCTGTTTGAGCTTCATTCATTTCTATTGATGAGAACTTTGCACCCATATGAGTTAAAAGTGCCATTACAGGTCTGATGATGAAGCCCATAAATAGTCGAGGGAATTCCTCAATAATTTACAGCAGTTACTTTTTGTTATTTGACGACCGCTTTGATATAATGGTGCATGTGCCGTGTCGGCGGCGCCTAAACACCGACGGTCGCGGGTTTGATTCCCGCTCGGAGTGTATATTTATGTTTATACAAATATTTATTTTCGATCTGTAGGTTTCGGTTCGGTCCCGGAGAACACGCTAGGCTGTCAGTCCCGGTTGTATATCACGAACACCTAATAGCGATCTTTACTCATATATAGTAGGTACTTATGACGACGCGTTAGCGCAGCGGTCACAGCACTGGCTGTTGCGCTGGCGGTCGCTGGTTCGATCCCCGCTCACGACGGACATTTGTATTGGCCATATAGATGTTTTTCGTGGTCTGGGCGTTTGTGTTTGTGTGTTGTGTATGTTTACGGACTCCCGACACAGGAGAAAACCCTACTGAGGGCCGTTGAGTGTGAAGCGTTTATTCATTGTTTATTATAGTAAGGAATATATCCGCCAAACCACAGTAGAGCAGCGTGGTGGATTAAGCTGTAATCCTTCTCTTACATGAAGAAAGAGGCCTATGCCCAGGAGTAGGATTTTACAGGCTGAAGCTTTTTATTTTGTTGGGCTTACTTAATACTGCCGAGAAGCATCCTAATTAGGTCTACACATCACTAAAAATTGTAAAATAAAATAATTTTTAACAAAAAAATAACCGACTTCAAACAGGAAACTAAAAAGTAACAAATAAATTTACTTAGCACAAAGTAATTCTTATTTTGATTTAGTTAATCAGAAATTATAAAATAAATATTTTATAATTTTGAAGTCGGTGCCAAGTAAAACAATAACTAGGTATAGGTATTATCAATTTTTCTCACCCCTCAAGCTAATATTGGCAGGTAATTATTACGGAATATCTATCCTGTAGTAATTAATTATCTTCTTATAATAGTATTCGGAGTAAGTACTAGTAATAGTAATGGATATAGTACTGAAGGCACCGACTTCAAAGTTATAAAATATTTATTTTATAATTTCTGATTAACTAAATCAAAATAAGAATTACTTTGTGCTAAGTAAATTTATTTGTTACTTTTTAGTTTCCTGTTTGAAGTCGTTTTTTTTTTGTTAAAAATTATTTTATTTAACATACGGAGCAGTTGCTATAAAGCTTTTATCTACACTAATGTTGTAACATTCTACTTATGTTTCCAATACTTGACTTATAATTAGTTACTACTGTTATAGCGCAGACAACAAAACACTCAATTTAAGCAATTTCACATGATGGTATAATATCCACATCGATATCGTAAAATCTCATTATAACATCGCGCGCATGCGCGCAGCTGCGCTCTCATTTGGCGGCAAAATCACTGTGACAATACACGTACGGGTGAATTTAATTTAATAAATTAAAAGTTAAAAATGGATAGCGACGATGATATTTGTACGCCTCCGGATATTCTAGAATTGGCAACAAAATTAACTCACAATCTTTTGCCAGAAAAATCTAGAAAATTATATGAAAAAGTTTGAACAATTATTATAAATAAACTATTGTCAGCTTTTACTCTTGTTGTTTGATTAATTGCATTAGTGAAGATAAAGTAGTGTATGCAACTGCATATAACACGGGTATTAAAACACTCGTTACTATTATGAAACTCGCTGCGCTCGTTTCATAAACTCACACTCGTGTTTTAATACCCTTCATTATATGACAGTTGCATAAACTACTATTGTCATCTTAATGTTGGTACATTTTGGTCAAGGTAAAACATGGTCTCTTTCAATCATTGTCAAACCTGGTGTTTTTTTTTTGTATTAGTTGTTTTTTAATATTTTGAATAGGATTTCAATTATTTGATACTAGATGTGCACCGCGATTTCACCCGCATTAATTTGAAGAAAAAATAGCCTGAAACCTTCCTTGGTAAATGGGATATCCAACACAATTTTGCTATTCGAACCAGTAGTTCATTAGTTTCGCGACTTTAAACAGACAAAAACTAGTGTTCTTTAGACCAAGACCACACGTCTGAAGTAAAACTTACTAAACGTAACTCTCTCTCTTCTTCCCCAACTTCTGTTCGCTTCGCTCGATCACACTTTTAGTAACGCTCTCGTCACGCATTCACCAGCTTACTCCCCAAGTCAAGACTGCGTAAAGAAGTTATACTTCAATGGTCTTGAAATAAATATTAATAGTTTAAGCGGTTCACACATCTTAAGCACTCAAGGTAAACGTTAGGTATTGTATTACATAGTGACGTGAGGACGTAACGGTACACCACAGGTGACACGTGTAATAAGATAAAGTATGTCTCGCCGGCGTGCCCTGCTGAAACAAAGGTCTTCCGAGCTCCATGTCTCGAACAATGCCGGGCACAACACCATCTCATTTCACGTTATCCCCTTTTTACGCTATATATGCTGAAAGTTTTATAGTAACATATTATTCCTAACTTCGGTCTTAGCCCAGTCGAATTAGTATTTTTGATTTACAAAAATTGGAAGCAGCAATTTTCCTTTGGAATTCGTTGGGGGGGGGGGGGTTTACTGGTAGTCTAAATTCAATAAGTATTGGTACCAGACTTGTTTTTTTTTGTCAATATGATCATAATCAAAATGATCTTGTCTATTTTTATAATAAACGGGTTTTTACACATAACAAATATATTAACTATAGTTAATGTTGTTAATAAAGTTTGTTATCAATTAATTGTAACGTGATTGAATACAACATAACTGCACGCCGGTTAACCGCCCTCAGAGTTAATGTCTCGTGTTATAATAGGCCAGGACACTAACGCATACTGGACTATTGTTTCTGTAAATGTCACAGTGAGCGATAAGTGCCATAACGTCAAATACAATGCTATTCAAGCTTCATTTACGTTATGGGATCAAAGATAAATTACCAACTGGGATATGTTACAATGCTACAAAGGATTAAGGTGCTGCATCTATCTGTCTATATTCTTTACTAGCTGCTGCCCGCGACGTCGTCTGCGTGCGTTCACTGCTCGTTCCCCGTAGGTGATAGCGTGATAATATGTAGCCTATGTTCTGACCCGACTTCTTAATAATATTCGAGCCAAATTTGAAGTAAATCCGTGCAGTACTTTTTGAGTTTATCCCGGACATACATTGACTTTCCTATCATTTTATATTCTTTACTAGCTGCTGCTCGCGACGTCGTCTGCGTGCGTTCACTGCTCGTTCCCCGTAGGTGATAGCGTGATAATATGTAGCCTATGTTCTGACCCGACTTCTTAATAATATTCGTGCCAAATTTGAAGTAAATCCATGCAGTACTTTTTGAGTTTATCCCGGACATACATACAGACAAACAGACAAACAGACAAAAATTCTAAAAACTATATTTTTGGCTTCGGTATCGATTGTAGATCACACTCCAAGTATTCTTTTAAACAAGTAATATAATTAAAAGAAAACAAAAAACCCGCCTGCGTAAAAAACGGAAAGAGCAAAGTCAACATTTTTTAAACTTTCTTATTGTATTTCTTTATTATTATTACGGTAATAATAATCATAAATATAATAATATATATAATATAATATTAGGCCACAGCTACCTCGTTTGCCTATTCACAGACGTAATTTGGCTTTAGTAGGTGTTATGGATACAATTTTAAAAGAATATTTAGACAGCACTCAAAATTTATCTGATACTCACTCAGTTCTGTACTGTGGAGCTGCAGCTGTGTGTGATGTAGCTAAAGTGAAATTTACATCAAATAAAATTACTTTGCCATCTCACACGGCTCCAGCTTGGCAGGCCAGGATTGAAAAACGAATAAATTTAACTAGAACGCTAATAGCCAAATTAACATGTTTCAGGGCAGGTAACAGGCGTCCGAAAATCATGCGCTTTGTACACCAGGCTTTTGCGGGTACAAATATAACATCCAACGAGTACATAACATCAGTCTCAGATCGCATTGATTTTCTGAAACAAAAGCTCTGTGCATGGGCAAAACGCATTAAGAGGTATAAAAAACGCAGTGATCGATATCATCAAAATAGCATGTTTCAAAGAGACCAACGAAAGGTATACAGGAATTGGGAACAGTGCACTACTAATGTGGTTAATGGTGAGTTACCGACCCGAGACTCGATAGCTAATTTTTGGCGTAATATTTGGTCGAACCCCATTGACCACATTGAGAGTGATTGGATGGATGTTGTCAGGAAGAGGTGCAGCTCACTTCCACAAATGGAACAAATAAAGATAAGCTCAGAAGATATAAGTTATGCAATCCGTTCAACGTCGAATTGGAAATGTCCTGGACTGGACGGATTGCATAACTTTTGGCTTAAGCGGTTCCATAGTTCGCACCCCATCCTGGCATCGCAATTTCAAGATGCAATTTTAAATAATTCACTGCCAAAATTCATGACGACTGGTACCACATTCCTGTTATACAAATCGGGATGTACCGCTGATCCAAAAAACTACCGCCCTATAACTTGCTTACCAACCATCTATAAGCTACTTACATCTGTTCTCGTCGCAAAAATTAGAAAACATATTACTATAAATAATATTTTGGCTACGACTCAGAACGGATGTAAGTCTGGTAGTCGCGGTACCAAGGAACTTCTCCTCATAGACATGACCATATGCCAACAGGTACGTCGAAACCGGAAAAATCTGGCTGCCACTTGGATTGACTACAAGAAAGCGTATGATTCAGTGCCTCATACATGGCTTATGAAAGTTATGGAGTTATACAAAATTGATGCTACTTTGTGCTCTTTTCTGAGTACGTGTATGAGACAGTGGAACACTTTTTTGCGTTATCCGGGTGTGGTTGATGTTCCGGGATCGACTGAACCGATAAGGATTATGCGGGGTATTTTTCAAGGTGATAGTTTGAGTCCATTATGGTTTTGTCTAGCCTTGAACCCTTTAAGCACTTTATTAGAGGATTCAGGGTTGGGCTTTCACCTTCGTAGAGGGAGCAAAGCAATATCTCACCTACTTTATATGGATGATTTGAAGCTTTTTGCATCCAAACTACCAGACTTGTACAAGTTGTTAAAAATAACAGAAACCTTTAGCACTTGTATAAGAATGGAGTTTGGTGTGGATAAATGCGCTGTCATCCATGTAGAAAGAGGTAGAATTGTATCATCAGAAAATTTAAAACTTACGAACTCTTTATCCTTTAGATCTCTCAACGAGGGTGAAACCTATAAATATCTCGGAATGTCAGAGGCATTGGGCATTGATGACGGAGCCATGAAACAACTGGTAAAGGAACGATTCTTTGGCCGGCTGAAGAAAGTTCTCAATAGCTTTCTATCGGGTGGTAACAAGGTGCGTGCCTTTAACAGTTGGGTTATGCCCTTAATCGTCTATACCTTTGGCATTTTGAGATGGACTCAAACGGAATTAGATTCCCTTGATCGCCAAGTCCGTAAACTGTTAACAACGTATCGAATACATCATCCGCGATCATCTCTGATGAGATTATACATCCCACGAAAATGTGGAGGTCGTGGCTTTTTAAACGTTAAAAATCTCCACAATCGTGAGGTGAATAATCTCAGGGAGTACTTTTTAAATATCAAAAGCGATATACACATGGACGTTGTTGCAGTTGATAAGGGTTTTACTCCGCTGTCCTTAGGCAATGAGAAATGGCGTAAGCCTATAGTAATGAGTACCGTTGACCGCGTGGCCGTATGGAAGAGCAAAGAACTACATGGTCGGTTCTACAAAGCTCTGACAGACCCAGATGTAGACCAACCTAGCTCTGTGTCCTGGTTACAACATGGGAACCTCTTCGGAGAAACCGAAGGTTTTGTCTGTGCAATTATGGACGAAGTTATCAAGACGAATAACTACCGGAAACATATCATGAAAGACGGAACTCCAGACATATGCCGAGCTTGTCATAAGCCTGGAGAATCCATTAGACATGTTGTTTCCGGTTGTAGTCATCTTGCTAACGGTGAGTACTTGCACAGACATAACCAAGTAGCCAGGATTATCCACCAACAACTTGCTCTTCGGTACGGCCTCGTTGAAAATGAGTTGCCTTATTATAGGTATAACCCAACGCCATTTCTTGAAAATGGTCGTGCATTGCTCTACTGGGATCGGTCTATTGTCACTGACAGGTTTATTGCAGCCAATAAACCTGATATAGTGCTAGTAGACCGATCAGCGCGCCGAGCAATTATTGTTGACATTACTGTTCCACATGACGATAATCTCGTAAAGGCGGAAAGAGAAAAATTAAGTAAATATTTAGACCTTGCCCACGAGATTACCGGCATGTGGAATGTGGACTCAACAATAATTGTTCCTATTGTTGTGTCGGTCAATGGTTTATTAGCGAAGAGTTTCGACCAACACCTTAAGAAACTCTCGCTTGACAGTTGGATCAAGGGTCGGATTCAGAAGGCAGTATTGCTTGAAACGGCCCGCATTGTGAGGAGGTTCCTCAGCCTGGAGCCTTAACTACCGGAGGCCTGGGCCTCAACCTGCCACCGGAGGATTACTATTTTTATATTTTTAAATATTTTTATTTTCTTTTTTTTATAAATATATTTAAAAATGTAATAATAAGGACATATGTTGAATAAATAATAATCATAATATACATTTTCGAAATCCTTGTATTGAGCCCTTTAATTTGATACCCATACTATAGTATTCTAAAAAAAAAATTATTTCTTCATTAACTACAATGGCTTCGCACAGCCGCCATGTTTGTTTTTTTTAATGTCACCTATCTAAGAACACTTGGGCTGCTAAGACAAATCTAACGATATCTCAATTATGCAAATCCGTTCAGCGGTTCTAGAGAAGTGAGGTAATTAAGAATATTACATACATACATACATACATACATACAAGATACGCGCGAAAAACATAACCCTTCCTTGGCAGTCGGGAAAAAATATTCAATGTACAGTTTTGACTTTCCTACCATTTTATTATATGTATAGATAAATAAAAATGAATCGTAAATGTGTTATCAAACGCAAAACTCGGGAACTATTTCTATGTAGAAGATTCTTAGCTAATGAAACAGAAAAATTCCGCAGAAAACTGGAAAACTTCGTAAAATTTACGATTATTGAAACTTCACGTCTGTTTGTCTGTCGGGTCAGCTCGCGTAGACTATGATCTTATCGTTTAATTTTTTTTTTCAGCCGTCAATGGCAATTCATAAAAATAAATGAGACTAGTTCTAAAGTAGTCCCACTGTTTGTTATTATAAATGTTTTATCTACTATTATAGAATATTTATACTTCTACTTTAGGCGAGATCGTTCTTTGATCGAACGTCTAAAAGAAAAAGATAAATTTTATGTCATCGACTCGTTACGAATAACTTTAAATCATCTCATGATAGTATCTCAATCTTTGTTTGATTTATTATAAAGTTTTTTTTTGTTCAAACAAAACTTCGATCGTTAAAAGACTGTACTCTATCATAAGTTTTATTTGAGTTATATTTTACTAGCGACCCGCCCCGGCTTCGCACGGGTGAAATGCCGATACTAAATATACTACACACTTTGAATTTCAAGTCTCTTACTTCAAAAACATAGGACTTTCATGCAAACTTCCAACGCCCCGTTTAACTCCCTTAGGTATGGAATTTCGTAAAACCCGTTCTTAGCGGATATCTACTCCCTATAAGAGACCTACCTGCCTAATTTCAAGTTTGTAGGTGTATTTTTAATTCGACTTTCATACAAACTATCATCCCCTGTTTTAACCCCAAGAGGGGGTTTATTTCTCAAAATACATTATTAGTACACCTCAACACCATCTATAGAGCATACATTTTGAATTTCAAGTCTCTTACTTCAAAAACATAGGACTTTCATACAAACTTCCAACCCCCTTTTAACCCCCTTAGGGGTGGAATTTCGTAAAATCCGTTCTTAGCTGACCTCTACTCGGCAAAAGGAATATTCCTACCAAAATTCAAGTCTCTACGCCTTATGGTTCCAGAGATATCGTGATGAGTCAATGGGTGGGTTACTCTTTTATATATATAGATTAAGGTATCAAAATTAATTCAGTTTCTTTTTGTAGTTTTTTAAATATCATCATAGAACATTGTGTTAAGAAGTACCTCGATGTTCATTGATGTAATAAAGATGAGGTTTCCAAAAACTTCAAACTATTACTGACAAATTTTTACAATCAACGAATTATATGAGAGTAGATTAAAATTTTATTTATAAAGTATTAAATATATTGATATTATTATTATACTAGCTATGCCCGCGACTTCGTCCGCGTGGAATGTAACAAAAAAGTTATTGTTTAGTTCGCAGAGTTACAAAATAAGTAAATTTCCAAAATAAAAGTAGCCTAAGTTACTCCTTACTATATCAGCTATCTGCCAGTGAAAGTCCCGTCAAAATCGATTCAGCCGTTTCAGAGATTAGCCGGAACAAACAGACCGACAGACAGACACAAAAATTATAAAAAATGTTATTTTGGTATATATGTACCCTGTATACCTACCTCCATATGCATTTAGTAAAAACGTAATTTTAATATTACAAACAGACACTCTAATTTATTTATTTGTAGATATAGATTATAATAAATATAACAGTAGATTATATGGAAAAAGCAAAACATCCGCCAACATTGTCCAAAGCGCTATACGCAAGAATTTACCGCAAAAGGCGTTATCCACATATGGCGACAGCTATTAAATTACCTTTCTGTAAGACTGAATTGTGGCAATTGGCTGTGTAGCGCTTACGCTTCGCGAACGGGTTACCATATGTGTAAAACTGGAAATCTGTCCTTTCTATTGTTTGTGCTGATAGCATCCACGCTTCTGTTCTTTATTTCCACCGTTTGTTTTATTTCCGAATACGTCCTATATGGTTAGAAAAGCATTGTAATAACATCATTGTTAAGCGGCAGTATGCTTTCTAATATATATCCATCTTTAATCACTTCAGCCTATCGCAGGCCTCTGCTGGACATAGGCCTCCCCAAGTTCGCGCCAAAAATGGCGTGAACTCATGTGTTTTGCCCATAGTCACCACGCTGGGCAGGCGGGTTGGTGACCGCAGGGCTGGCTTTGTCGCACCGAAGACGCTGCTGCCCGTCTTCGGCCTGTGTATTTGAAAGTCAGCAGTTGGATGGTTATCCCGCCATCGGTCAGCTTTTTAAGTTCCAAGTGGTAAGTGGAACTGTGTTATCCCTTAGTCGCCTCTTACGACACCCACGGGAAGAGAAGGGTTAGCTATATTCTTTACTGCTGTAAACACACAGCAATAATATCTTTAATACAAATCCCGAATAAAGCTATCTATCAATTGTATCACATTATATTTACCATAATATGGAGCAGCCCGACTGGGGTAGTACCTCGACCTTACAGAAGACCACAGCTAAATAATACTGTTTTCAAGCAGTATTGTGTTCCTGTTGGTGAGTAAGGTGACCAGAGCTCCTGGGGGGGATTGGGGATAGGGCCGGCAACGCGCTTGCGACGCTTCTGGTGTTGCAGGCGTCTATAGGCTACGGTCTTACCATCAGGTGAGCCGTACGCTTGTTTGCCGACCTAGTTACATAAAAAAAAAATGTACCATTCTGGTACATTCTGGGCTTTTCTTGCCTGCAACATAATATTTTGTGCTAAATAAATAAGTACTTAATAAATGAGAAAGAGGTTCGTTATACAAGGCTTACGCTTGACGTGCTCTTGTCAGACTCGAAATTCTCTATATGAAGTAATTAAAAACACACCAACTTTTGTTATTTTTATTTTATACATCTATAGCTGATGTTGTTTATGTGACTACTATATTTCAACAATTTTTACAGGCTATTACCTTCCTAGATAAACTAACTTTCCGAATGTTTGAAATTGGAAAGGTAATAAGTTTTCAAGCTACTACCTTATGAAGGCAAGGTTTCTTTTCGGTCTTAATATGATTATAAGGTATATAGCTAACAAAAAAAGTTAACTCATCGTACCAAATACAAAAATTCTTTGTCTCTTTGATGGTTTAACGTGCTCTCCAAGGCACGGTGGTGAGACCCACAAGGACAGCCATCTAAACCGGGTGGAAATATTTGTACAATTACAAATATCCATCCCGAGCAGGAATCGAAATCGCAAGCCTTCGACTACTCCCACCACTACACCAGAGCGGTTGTTTAAACTATATTTATTTTAACTTTATTTGTAACTAGCTTCTGCGCGCGACTTCGTCGGCGTGGACTCCGCTCCTATTCGTCTTAGCGTGATGATACATAGCCTATAGCCTTCCTCGATAAATGGGCTATCTAACAGTGAAAGAATTTTTCAAATCGGCCCAGTAGAACCAGAGATTATCGCGTTCAAACAAACAAACAAACAAACAAACAAACAAACAATCAAACAAACTCTTCAGCTTTATATATTAGTATAGATTAATTATTTTTTTCAATAGCCTTTAAGAGACGAATTTAGTACAGATGGAGTTATAGTAATGTGTTAAACTTTTTAGCCGACATGGCGGCTATACTTAATTATTTATTGCTCTTTGCATTTCTAATTGCATTAAATATTGCCGTGTTAATGAAATGATAAATATTATACTTCATTTTGATAATGCTGTTGATGTTCGTTAAATCTTGTTTACATTCCTTTGCCAGGTCTGTGGTAAAATTAGCGTAACAAAGAATGTGAGGCGAATTGTAAAAGTAAACACCATTTTTCCTATACTCCGGAAATTATAAATATCAGTAACAAATCGAAGTTTATCGTTATGTAGTTACTTTTTTCGAGGAAAATGAATTAGAATAAAATTGTATTTGATTTATGTACTTATAATAATAATAATAATAAGCCTTTATTTACTGAAGGATAGTATAACATATGTATATATATATAAGCACTCGTCGTCGGTAGCCGTTCTCAATGCCCAGTGTGTCTCCTGACATAGGCCTCCTCCATTCCCTTCCATATTTTCCTATCTATGGCCTTTCTCTGCCATGTAGTCCCTGCCAAGGATTCGATGTCATCTACCCATCTGAGATGTTGCCGTCCTCTTTTCCGTTTTCCATCCCTTGGGTACCAGTCCGTGATATCATTGGTCCATTTCCGAAACTTGTTTCTAGCCATGCCATGATTTATATACTTACTATTTGTTATATATACTTTATTTATCCTTCTCCTACATGGGGAAGAGGCCTATGCCCAAAAGTGGGATATTACGGGCTCGTGATATATACTTAGATATAATATCAAAACGTGTTCTTAATTCTAGCTATACTTGTAGCTTAGCTTAGGCATGATTGACAGACAGGTAATGTCTTACATTTATGCTCAGGCTTCAGAGTAAATTAATCATGCAGCATTAATCTAGGGTTAGATTTTGGCCTTAATATTTAATATATCAAAGGTTGTAAAGTAATTATTTAAAAATATCGTTTTTTTTTCTATGGTTTCATTTCAACAAGATATTATAAACTATTGAATGAATTTAATTTTTAACAGACTAAAAAATCGTCTTTCTTTCTTATTTAAAAGATGTTTTTGTTAATTGGAAAGCGATTTTGTATTTTTTTTTTTTTTATAATAAGCTCATTCTAGATAGAGAAGAATAAGATCTTTATTGAAACGTAGCCTCGAATATTGTTCGTTGAAAGCTTGCTCATTGTTTACGTTTCCGTATGAGTACAGTGATAATAATTGCAATTATCTTGAATGTTTTGAAGTATTAAGATGTTTTTTTTTAAATGGAAAATTACATGTATAATAAAATATATTCCGCTCGGGACATATAACACAAATCTATCTATATACAAGGTGTGGATGACAATAGAACGATAATTGAAAACACCGTTAGTACTAGTATAAAGAAGTATTTCAAAACCATCAGATAAGTCCTAACATCAAAATCAAAAAAAAAGATTTTTTCATACAAACTAATTCAATTTAATTTAATAAAATTTTATAACATCATTTTTGTAACTACAGGATCACTGACCTGTTACACGCGTCATCGCGCCGCCTTCGCTCGTGTCCTTCTTTCTACGCGGCAAAATCGCGTGGAAGTGCTATGTGCTTGTATCTACAAAACTTCATTATTTTGATTGAATAAAAAATAGTAAGTTAGAAAAGTAAATTAAAATAAATTGTTACGCATTTAAAATTAAATTGAATAAAAAACTATTTGATTTAAATTTTCTCAAACTAAATTTTTTTTAAATATGCAGAACTGATCAGTAGCCGATACTGAATAAGTTATTTTTTTTAAACATTAGTTATTATAATATTATTTGGTCTGCGAACTGTCACTAAATGGCAATGATTAAAAATTGTGCCTTTTTGTGGCAGTCGATGCCATATCCATTATTTCTTAATCTATGATTTTAAAAATAATAATAGCTGTCCTTGAGTCGTTAACCGCCGGTTTTAGGGTAGGTCAGGTCTTTAGTCTGATACATACGTAGAAATTTTAAAAAATGAAAAATCATAATTTGTGACTAAACTACTGGATGTATTTTATTGATTTTTTGTATGTGGGCTTGGAATGTCATTACATATACGCTGTCCAAGTTATCGTTGTATTATCATCCCCACCCTGTATATAAAAGAGTTACCCACCCATTGACTCATCACGATATCTCTGGAACCATAAGGCGTAGAGACTTGAATTTTGGCAGGAATATTCCTTTCGCCGAGTAGAGGTCAGCTAAGAACGGATTTTACGAAATTCTACCCTTAAGGGGGTTAAACGGGGGTTGGAAGTTTGTATGAAAGTCCTATGTTTTTGAAGTAAGAGACTTGAAATTCAAAATGTATGCTCTATAGATGGTGTTGAGGTGTACTAATAATGTATTTTGAGAAATAAACCCCCTCTTGGGGTTAAAACAGGGGATGATAGTTTGTATGAAAGTCGAATTAAAAATACACCTACAAAACTTGAAATTAGGCATGTAGGTCCCTTATAGGGAGTAGATATCCGCTAAGAACGGGTTTTACGAAATTCCATACCTAAGGGAGTTAAACGGGGGTTGGAAGTTTGCATGAAAGTCCTATGTTTTTGAAGTAAAAGACTTGAAATTCAAAGTGTGTAGTATATTTAGTATCGGCATTTCACCCGTGCGAAGCCGGGGCGGGTCGCTAGTATTTGTATAAATACAAATAGTGTATAAATACAAATATTTGTGTAGTATTGTAAATATTTGTATACTTGTTTGTAGTCTGTCTCCATACACCTATTGGTTATTATAGTAGACACCTAATAACGATCAATCCATCTGGTCAATCCCCACTAAGCTCCAACAACATAACGGAATATCTTCTCTTAGGTAATATTCTAAATATAATGATACCTATACATACCTAAATATGCATAAAGACTGAATAAAAATGCCGTGCTAGTTTTCTATTTTCAACCATAGTTTTCAACGACACAACAGACAAAAATCCGATTTGGATAGAAGCCAAAATTCTGCATAGATTATTTAAAGACTTAAAAGTGATTTGAAGGTCTGAAACATAATTATAACAGATTTTTTAGTAATTACCTAGTAATTAGTAAAAGAAAGAGGCCTATGCCCAACAGTTGGATATTACAGGCTGAAGCGTAGTAATTAGTTATGTTTTTGTACAACGTTAGCTGTAACGTGGCCTTGTCTGTCTACAACTCTACAAACAAACATTTTGCTTTGTGTCCTCTTATCTAGAACTAGCTTCTGCGCGCGACTTCGTCGGCGTGGACTCCGCTCCTATTGGTCTTAGCGTGATGATATATAGCCTATAGCCTTCCTCGATAAATGGCCTATCTAACACTGAAAGAATTTTTCAAATCGGACCAGTAGATCCTGAGATTAGCGCGTTCAAACAAACAAACAAACAAACAAACAATCAAACAAACAAACTCTTCAGCTTTATTATATTATAGTATAGATTTTCTTTTAACAATCGAACTCTCGTGTAATGTGCTCTTTAATATGAATCAATAGAACAATAAAAGCTCTAATGTAACTATATATAACAGAAGATTGAAAAATAAATATGTTTCTCTATATACTGTTAATACTAATGTCTCGTGGGATCTGCGAGACTCATACTTATCGAATGTTAGTGTGATCGTGAATAGCTTAACTAAACGCCCGAGGAAAAATTAATCTAGTGTCTCGTGCCAACAAATATTGTTGTTTGGTTGCCGGCTCCGGAGGCTATAAGTAATCTCGGCACGTTATGCACTAGCTCGGGTGGTTTATTGGAAAAGTGGATACTGCGATGGTACTAGAGCCATTTAATTCTTTACAAATGTTTGCTACTTTTTCGAAACTATATAAGCTTGTATATATAATTTAACGATCCTTGCAGTTTCATCCACATCGATATTCATGGATACTGCTATCTTTCTATGTAGTGCGGAATTTAAATGGCGAACTCAAATTCGTTTAATAGTATCATAGTTCATTTAATAAAGATAAAAAAAACATTTCTTATATTATTAGTATAGACTACAGATAAACGTCTTGATATTTACGAGGTTCATTTACCAACTGACTTCCAACTATCCAAAGCAATTGGATAGTAAGACAGTCTATGAATATTATGCTCAAGCTCTTTAAATTACTTTCCATATATTTACCTTGTAAAGCAGCACTCGTGCGGGAATTAAATTAAACCCGTTTCTAAAGTTTTTACCTACTTTACTTTTACCTACATAAGTTAAACTTGAAATTAATGGCGAGTTACTAAATGTTTGCCTTGTAGACTGTAGAGTTTATGACTAAAAAGAAAAATGATGTTTGGCTAAAATATAAGCTAAAATTAGAAAAATTATTATTGATGGAGGATTACGAATAAAAACTGATTTTGCGACAGAGATGACAAAGAGGCTCTGAAGAATACTGTTTCATATGGAATTATTTTGTTTTTATTCGTAAAAACTTGTTATCCTTGTTTCCTAAACAACTTCGAGAAGGTATCGAGAGCGCTTATCTACATAGGAGGATTCGGTTGGGTTGGGCGGCGTATGACAGACTTCCCCAAGTCTTCACTTCGAAGATTCCGCAATGCTTGAAAAAAAGTATTCGAGCAATGCGTCCTGTCTGTTTTGACTGGGGGTTGAGTGAGGACTGCGGAAAACCGCGATGTTTGACGCACTTGAGGCACAGGCCTATGTCCGCCTAGCAGTAGTAGACTGCGATAAGCTGAACCAAGCAAACAAGCCTTCCGATTTCTGTGAACAAAGTAATAGGGCTAATAAGATTTTCCAACAGGAATGATCAGTCATTACTGTGAAATTAAAGAGACTAAGACGATGTCGTATGTTACTAATGCGAAGCGACACGATTCCACGCGAACCGTTGTGACGTAACGTAATAAATCGCTACCAATTACTTCGTGTGACGTGAATCGATGTAATAATGTAGGACACTTTCGTATGTAACGACATCGAGAAGCTTTAGCGTTTTTTGCTTATCTATACATATAATAAAATGGTAGAAAAGTCAAAACTGTACATTGAATATTTTTTTAAAAGAATACTTGGGGTGTGATCTACAATCGATACCGAAGCCAAAAATATAGTTTTTAGAATTTTTGTCTGTTTGTCTGTTTGTCTGTATGTATGTCCGGGATAAACTCAAAAAGTACTGCATGGATTTACTTCAAATTTGGCACGAATATTGTTAAGAAGTCGGGTCAGAACATAGGCTATATATTATCACGCTATCACCTACGGGGAAAGAGCAGTGAACCTTTATTTCTTCAAATGTATGTCCGGGATAAACTCAAAAAGTACTGCATGGATTTACTTCAAATTTGGCACGAATATTATTAAGAAGTCTGGTCAGAATATAGGCTACATATTATCACGCTATCACCTACGGGGAACGAGCAGTGAACGCACGCAGACGACGTCGCGGGCAGCAGCTAGTGAATAATAACGGGTTAGTGTCCTTGAAATAAATAACTATTTTGTTCGGCATATTTTAAGCTCCTGCAATGAACTTCACGGATGCGAAGTAGTAATCGATAGCTAGTTAAATAGAATTGAAATATTTAAAAAATCAAAATCGAAAATCTTTATTCCAGAAGGACTCAAAAGCTATTTTAAATCGTCATTTAACAAATTATAATTTTATTAGTTTTTAATACCCCTAGCACCGATTTTGAGTGAAGATTCTGCAAAGAAGAATCGACAAAAAACTTCACAGTTACTCTTTTAAAAAAACTGTCAATCACGATTAATTTAGTCATATTTTTACATGAAATACAGCTATTAAACTGGCCACATCTTTATCAATAATATTATCTTCAAGCAAATTATATGCTTAAGCTATTAAATACTTCCAATATGAACTTTAACTGAGGTAGGGCACAGCAGGAAATATTCTACTCAAAATATGGAGCAGTGGCGAGCGAGTGGGGTAGTACCTCGATTTTACAGAAGATCATAGCTAAATAATACTGCTTTCAAGCAGTGTGAGTGAGCAAGGTGACCAAATCTCCTGGGGAGGGTGGGGTAGGGTCGGCAACGCACTTGCGATGTTTTTGGATTTCCAGGTGTCTATAAGCTACGGTAATCACTTACCATCAGGTGGACCGTACGTTTGTTTCCTGACATAGTTGTATTAAAATTAATAAATATAAATAAATACTTCCCATATCAAATTTCCCTCCTGTAACATCGCGGATGAGTCTTACTCTTTCCAGTATTCACGCCCTCGTTAATTCCGGTTCAGTTAATTAATTAAATAAATTCTCAGTCTACGTACCACTGCCTGTCGGTGCTTGGTTTCTCCTTTATAAATTAATATCTTAGGACGTGTTCTGAATTTGTACTATCTTACATTTCCTTAACGATGTCTTAATTCTTTAGCGTATGACGAAATTTTAACCGTAAATTATGAATAGAAATTAATATAATTTTTAATTAACTAAGCTGAATGTGCTTCTAATTTATGACTTACAAATGAAATAATTCAGATAAAACAGTTGTTATAAATTAATATGCTGAACTTACAAGTACTTATATCTCTATATATATAAAAATGAATCGCTGAATGTGTTGCTAAGCGCAAATCTCGAGAGCGGCTGAACCGATTTCGCTAATTCTTTTTTTATATTATTCCTTGAAGTACGAGAATGGTTGTTACGGAGAGAAAAATTTAAAAAAATCCCTGAAAAAGTCTAAAAACAACACTTTTCTATTCTCTACTACATACAAAAGATTCGTAATAATACTTAAGTCAATTTGAACTTTAATACCATACCATAAAGTTTAAGTGTTAGAGGAGGGGTTCCGGGAAGGCAATTGAGTGACGTTAGTATCGTATAAATATGTATTAATGTCAATGTTTTTAATATATATTTTTAATTTTTATAGCTAACCAGTACTTAACCTGGTGTCACAAATAGCAGAAATAAGTATTAAAAAAAATTAAAAATTAAAGAATCGTTTGTTAGGCGGTACGAAGTTTGCAGGGTCAGCTAGTATGTATATAATTTTGATTTATTTTTTCATAATTTATTTTAGATGGTAAATAATAGATATAAATAAATAATTCATTAATCTCTGATTGAATAATTATTTAAATTAGCAATTATAAATGACATAATTTGCTTAAATTTCGCATAACCAAACTAACAATATTTTTAAAGTTTTAACATTTCATTAACACGTTGAACGCCATGTCGGACAATGTTGGGCGACACTTAACTTTCTTCACAGGCCATACAAAAAATAGTAAAATGTCCAAAATTCCATTTTTGTTTTATTAGTGCATATGAATAGTTAAGCTTTTTAAACTATATCACTATTAAGGAAACTGGCGAAAACAGTCTGATTACGACAATAGATCATGTCACCCAACATTGTCCCCCGCGGCCCTCTGCGTACGATCATCGGCATTTAATACGTATGGGGCCGCGCGGGTCACGTCGTCGGTCACTCTGTTTGCCACCGCGCCGGACGTTACACGCTTTACTACCAAAAATGCACAAATAAAAAGATTTCTATAAGTGACTTTAGAAAAGATATCGTGAAATCTTTTTGTATGCAGACAGATATTAAAGATGGAAGACCTAAGAGGTTAAAACACAAACTGGTAAAGAAAGAAGGAAAGAGTTCAATTGTTAGGAGATCATGCTCTCTGTGTTAAAAGAACATTGTACAGAGTCAGGGAAGAAAAGAGGCTAAAAACAAGGTGAAAAAAGTGCAAACGTTCTGTGACGATTGGCCAAACAAACCATTTCTATGTTTGAATTGTTTTAATAAAGCACATCGTTTTGTTTAAAATATTTTATATTACAAACAAGTTATGTTATTTAATTTTTTAAACTTATTATAATAAAACTGTTGCGATTATCTCAATGATGTGATTTAAAACAAGAATGGTCTCATAACGATCTCATATTTTCGAATTTTTTTACTAGATTTCAAGATATTTGTGTATTCGTTATCAATAAAAAATTTAATTTCATTGGATATTAATGTGTTTCATCATTGACTAGCCGTATTAATATTACATTTCAGTAATTAAGTAATTAAATAAGTAAGTAATTCGTCTATAGTTGTGCTGTAAAAAAGTCTAAGTAAAAAGAGGCAATTTCTTAACAAGTAATTAAAAACTTTAAGTGCTGCGATATTCAAACTGTTCCGTGGAGCCGCGCGGGTCATACCACATACAAAACAGCCTAATTAATGCCCGGCGGCTCAACGGAGAAGTTTGAAAATTGGTCTGACCGTCGGACAGCATTGTCCCCCATGGCCCGAACGAGACATACTAGTGCCGGTCAACATTGTCCGACATGGCCTGTCCGGAAACATATACATTTATTCGTTGGCGTTCAACGTGTTAAAACGATAGACTCATTATTTAATAAAGCACTTACTTTTATCTAGCTCAAATCAAACGCTGAACTAGTTAAGAACTAATCGTAGACAATACCTGTACTTGACAGTAGTTCTATTTTCAAATAGCACGTTATTGTCTACCGCAGGCTTTGTCCCCTTTATAGGCCCGTTTAGTTTTAATTAAGCCGGCTTTGAATGTTCATTCCCGATTGCGGGGGACTCGGTGAATTCATGGATTAATATTTTTGTAGGTCTGTGAAATGAGATCGCGAAAGACCTAGATAGTTTTATAGTCACGTCGACTATTAAAAGAAAATAACATGGGCTTAAAGTTACTTTTTTCTTATCATCATGTTAATGATGCTGAATGCAAAATAATCAAAGTAGGCATAACTCGTGGTTATACTCGTGTACTCGTGTTGATATTTATGGCTTCTCTTTTGCTACTGAAGATCATACCGTGATGTTTATGGCATGTGACACTTATAAATGATCGATTACAAACAAATTTTATTTCATGTAAAAAATAAAAATAAAAAAATCCGTTAAGTTACTGCATTATTGCAGTAACTTAACGGATTTATTTATTTGTTGACTATGACATAGAAAACATATTAATTTATATTTCAAAATCAGAAGATTGATTAATACAAAAAGTAACTATATCTAATGGTTTATGAGACGTGGAAGAGCGACCTTCACCGATCTGATAACTCGATGAGACATATTTTTTTATCAAATATAATTTATAAATAAATATGCCTATGATAACTTGCCTATCGAAAAGTGGTCATAGCTACTTTTAATTTAATTAATTTTAATCAATTTTTTTTTTCATCACCTTCACTCATATGATAACCGAATGAGTTTTATCGCAATTGATAGTTTTTAACACACAGAATATGCCTAGGTAGGCTTCCCTACTTATTTTTGGTCATGGCTACCTGGCAAGTAGATGTGAACAGGTAGGTCAATATATACCTATATTTGATACTATATCGATCTGTTCGAATCGAAATTGATATCATAGGAAAGATATTGTAATTACAAAACCAATTATATAGGCTTGCCTGCAAAAACAAAAAAAAATAGCTATGACCACTTTTCGATAGGAAAGGCAAGTTATCATAGGCATATTTGTTTATAAATTATATTTGATGAAAAATATGTCTTATCGAGTTATCAGATCTGTGAAGGTCGATGTTCCACGTCTCCTCTACTAATACTACATATAAGGTAATTTCTCGCATTTACACAGTCCTTCCGTGACCATGATTGCTTTAAACTTAAAGTGTCCGAAACATCGGGTAAAAAAACGTAAGTAAAAAAAAAACCAAATAAATCCCGATAAAATTCGAAAAAGTTGTTTCACTATAATGAGTGACTTTCGCGTAAACATTAGAAAACAATATGTATTTAGTATTTAAAATGTTAAACCAGAGAAAATTTTTGATTTAAATTCACGACGCCGACGTCACTGACAATCGCTATGCGCAGTCAGTGATTTTATTTACTTATTGAAAGTGGGACTTGGTTCTTTTATGAGGCAGTCTGCGTTCTCGTGGGTATTTCATTAATTTTTTATGCTTAGCGACTCAACCTTGGGCATTATTCTGATGTATAAAACGTTTCAGTAATCGATCTGTCTTTTATTGTAATGATTATGATTAAGTTACGTACTTTAATTTTAGAGTCAATTGAGATGTATGTATAAGAGAGATGAAACTATCTTATAAAATACAATTTTTTTTTAAATAACTATTATGATTTAATTTCATAAAAAAAGATAATTTTATACAAACACAAACAAAACAAAAACCTTGTCCTAATTATTGATGTTACCGATGGATTTTCGAAAAAAAAAATTATATTAAAAACCCTTAAATCCAAAAAGAATAGGGCATAAATGCCTAGGCCTATAGATCTAGATGTTCTAAAGTTATGTTTTTCAAACATATAAATAGTAAAATAGTGTGACGCCCCACACTCAACAGTTCAGTTACTGAAATTTGTTAATAAAATTGTTTTTCCGGAATTTACAGACATGGTTTAAAATAAATTAAATTGGTTCTAATTCTTAGTGGATTCATCTGGAAAATTTAAATTTGGAGATGACCATTAAATGGAAATAACCTCCTGAATTACATTCGATAAGGGCTCCGTAAAGATCAAATAATAATTTGTCTTTTTGTTTGACAAACGTGTTTGTCAAATTTTTTGAACGTGTGCGAGCTTGTTTGATGTGTTTGTTATAATTATGGAAACATGAAGTTTTTATTTTTAGATTTTTTAAATACAAGAAAATATAGTTACCTACATATTAAAATAATATAATATTTAACAGCTTTCCGTTTACGGCTTTGCCCGTGTTGCTTACACGATTGTGACTGTTTCAATTTCGTCAATTAAATTAAAGCTTATATTTCTCAGTGACAAATGAGCATTCCCTATTGAAATGATTTCAGATTCAATAGTTTTTGAGTTATCGATTTCTAACAAAAAAAAAAAAAAAAATCAAATCTTAGTTGTTTAGTATATACATAGATGATCGAATTCGTTACTTTTTTAGGAGTATAATCTAAATATAATATAAAATCTATACTTAGTAATATATAATATAGTTTTAATATATAGTGGGTATTCTTCGCAAATACTGATCCGAGCATGAAAATTCTTTCACTAACAGAAAGCTACACTATTCAGGAGTGATATAGGCTATATTTTATTGTTATTGTACAAAAAATTCAGTGAAAAATAATAGTATAACTATACAACAATTTTATATATATACAAAAATAATTAATTAACGCCCAACGAAGTGGACACGGGTCGGCTAGTATAATATAAATTAATTTAGAGTGTTAAAAAGCGATTGAAACATTTCAATCCAAAGAAACCAAGACGTAATTAAAGTAAATATTTGGCATAAAATTCGGGTCGCAGCGGTAAGGTTAAGACATTCTCACCCTTTGAATTACTTCTTGTTTGTATTTACTTACTGAACAAATATATACGGGTATTCCGACTTTAAATAGATAATTTTCGATAATATCACCAGTTGAATTAACGCAACATTGTTTCCGAGTGTGCGAAAATGTCATTTAGTTGTTAATAATATTTTTTAAATAATATTTTCGTTAATTGGCTTAAAATTAAATATATTGGTTATTATTGTAATGGGCCCCGTAAACGATCAAACTTATTTGTCAAACATGTTTGATCAAACTTCATGTTTCATATAAAGGGCCCCGTAGACGATCAAATATTTGATCAAACTTCATATTAAATTTCTGTTTGACAAACGTGTTTGTCAAATTATTTGATCGTGTGCGAGGCTGCGGGCTTTTTTGATATGGTTTTTATATGAAAACTTGATGTTTGATCAAACATGTTTGACAAACATGTTTGATCGTTTACGTGGCCTATAACAAACATATTAAAAAAACCCGCAGCCCCGCACACGATCAAATAATTTGACAAACACGTTTCACGATCACGATTCAGCCTGTAATATCCCACTGTTGGGCATAGGCCTCTTCCCCATGTAGGAGAAGGATCGGAGCTTAATCCACCACGCTGCTCCAATGCGGGTTGGCGGGTATATTCCCTACTATGAGAAACGATCGCTATCAGGTGTCCATAATAACAACCGGGACCGACGGCTTAACGTGCTCTCCGAGGCACGGTGGGGAGACCCACAAGGACTGCACAAACACCCAGACCACGGCAAACATCTGTATGGCCTATACAAATGTTGTCGTGTGCGGGGATCGAACCCGCAACCGCCCGCGCAACAGTCATTCGCAATCCAATGCTGTAACCGCTGCGCCAACGCGGCGTCAAACACGTTTGTCAAACAGAAATTTAATATGAAGTTTGATCAAATATTTGATCGTCTACGGGGCCCTTTAGGCTCAATGACATGATTGATGATTTTCTATTTGGCTGTCTTAATTTCGTGCCCGATAAAAAAAATGTTTTGGAATTCCAAATTTGAAAATTGAACGTTTAGAAAATCTATGGAGAATAGGTTTCGTATGACACGAGGGCATTCATAAAGGAACTCGAACTAGAAGTGTCAATAAATTTAATACATATGTAGCGATGTACAATATAACTAACGAGTCATATTCGTAAAATTATACTTTTTTCAAAGTTAGAAAATATGACAGAATATGTGTTTTGTTTTTTATTTTCAAATAAAAATATTTTTTTTGTTATATAATGTTACCCACCTATCTATCTATCTCAAGGAAGGTATGGGAAAAAATGTAAAATTCGTATCATATCGCCTTATCATAATGTTACATAAGATTACGATAAGACGTGTGATGCTGTGGCTTCGTAGACTGATTACAGAGTTTACTTATTTTTAACCGACATCCAAAAAAGGAGGAGGTTCTCAATTGGATTGTATTTTTTTATGTATGCTACCTCACAACTTTTGACTGGGTGGACCGATTTCAATGATTTCTGTTTTAATTGAAAAGTGGTGTGTGTCATGTGGTCCCATTTAAATTTAATTGAGATCTACAAGTACATTTCGAGTTACATGTAATAAAGCGTTTTGCTTGACTTTTTGCGTCTACTTGTCGATGTAATTGAAGTCGTTTTTTTTTTCGTTTGCGAACAAACACAATTATTGCCGTCTTTAAACGGCGACGTGTACCGTCTCATCTAAACTGAATGGGTTTTCACGCATAAAAGCGTAAAAAGTTTTCAGAAAAAATCAGTTTTAAATAGATATCTGTAGACTTTACGTTATAAAATAATTAATCAAAACGTTTATAATGATAGTGTTAATTGATACAGCTATCCGGTAAAATGTAAAAGAAAAATATTGTCAAAAAAAAAATTAAATCAAAAGGCTTATTAATTATTGTTTTCGACGACCCGACATTTCAAACGCTTATCGCTTTCACGGACTGTCTGTGACTATTGTGCGATGAAAATTAAGGGAATATTAAACGTCGGAACACGAAAAACAATATGTATACACAATTAACAATCGTTTTTATTATTTTATACAAGCCGACGCGACGTTACAGAGCTGTCTTTTTTGTACAAACAATCGCTTATTTTTTGGTTTTTTTATTTATTATCATTTACAAAACAAACTAAACGTAATTTGGTTTCTCGGTGAAAACAAACGTCTCTCAAATAAAACTTTCTACAATGAACTAGCTTTCTCTTATTTCAGTTTTGTTCATGCAGATTTAATGTCCAAGTTAAAACTACGCACATTACAGACGAATGTTACAAGCTCGATTTGTATTCACACGGTGTCCGCATAATTAACTAGCAGTCACTGACGCTATTTGATTACACATTAGCGACCTAACTTTATGCCAAGTCACGAGCCTAAACGCTTTCCTATAATATTCTGATTATAGATAACAATCTACTACCTGATAAATGTTGTACGCAGTTAATTAGTCTCCACTAACACAACATAACTGTATACGAATATGTGTCTTGTTAGATATTATATCAATACAGAGTATTGATGAGCGTTCTACAGCAACTTTTTATGTCATAAAAATGTTTGGAGAAGTCGTGTAGATATAGCTTTCATGGTGTGAAGGTTTATAAAGTGAGGTCCCTTCCAAGTCGGAAACAACACATACATCACAGGAACACAGGATCTCGTCGTAATGAGGCCATTGAGTGTGGATTGTTTATTTATGGTGAATCATACCGTAAAAACATTTTTTTTCTTACCAAATAAGAGTATTAAAGGCTATCAAGAGACAAAGCTACTTTTGCCTTTATTCATTTATCTTAAAAGACTTAATGGTTAATTCAATATCAAATACAAAAAGCGAGTTAGAGTTATAAACTTACAAACTATACAAAATATTAAAATATTATAATGATTACTTAACGAAGTGAACATCTTAGGCTTGTTGCAAAGATAATTTGGCGTAGACTTTACAGATTTAATGTTACAATAGCAGTACAAAGCTTTAAATGTAATGGATTTAAATACAAAGCTACGTCAGTAAAATCAGCATGTTTAGTAAATAATAATTTGCTATTGTTTGTTTTAGAATGTGTCTCCTTTTTATTACAAGCTTTTATTTAACTTGCAATGTATGTATGTATGTATGTATGTATGTATGTAACTTTAATGAATGTTTGTTCGGGTGAAATCTTGCAGCTCAATTTTGAAGAAGATATCTTCAACCAATTGAGCTGAAATTTTGTATAGAGGTTCAATTTGGATGACAATGCATGGTTTGTATGTATGCATGTATGTATGTATGTTTGTTGGGGTGAAATCTTGCAACTCAATTTTGAAGCAACCGATTGAGCTGAAATTTTGTATGCATGTTCAATTTGGATGACAATGCATGGTTTGTATGTATGCATGTATGTATGTATGTTTGTTCCGGTGAAATCTTGCAACTCAATTTTGAAGCAACCAATTGAGCTGAAATTTTGTATGCAGGTTCAATTTGGATGACAATGCATGGTTAACTTTGTGACGTCATTCTAAATCCAATATGGCAGCATATCCAAGAGTGCGGACTAGTTATTTTTAGTGCACATCTACAATATGGATATCAAATGAAAGGGCTTGCTAAGAATAATTCGAATAAAGTAACGTGATAACCGACTAAAAAGTCAAAAATAAATTAAATGTAAAAAACCTTTTTAAAAAACAAGCTTTTATTTGAATGCACTAAAACGAAAAAAATAAATTTTTACTTTAAAACTTTTACTATCTACTTATAAAGTCATTACACATAATCTATAATGATATAAAAGCTTGTTGCGAGATTTGCTTGTAAACAAGTAAATTAAATAAATTGATGTGATTGATTTTAACTATTAAAATTTTCAAACTAAGGAAATACGAGTACTCATATCTCGCGACAAGCTTTTCTATCATATAGATTATGTGTAATGACTTTATAAGTAGATAGTAAAAGTTTTGAAGTAAAAATTTATTTTGTTCGTTTTAGTGCATTCAAATAAAAGCTTGTTTTAAAAAAAGGTTTTTTACATTTAATTTATTACAACTAATTATGTAACTAATGTTTAAAACGTGTAGGAGGGTTATAATCCAATACAATGAAATATCTGAGTAGACTTGTTTAATCGAAATAATAGGAAAGAATTTTTTTTCTCATAATATTTATTTTAAAAGAGACTTCGAGTAGGTACATAGTTAGTTTGACATGAAGTTTTTATTATTAAAAGATAATTTTACTGATACGTTCTTCTCGTCGTGAGCTCTTTTCTACGGATATGTTTACATATAAGGAAATGTATTTCCCGGACACAAGACTGACATATCTTTGTGGCGAAGTTGACATTCTGTAAACATAAATGAAAGTCTTTCAGTTGTAAAACCCGTACATTTTTTTTCGCTTATCATATTTAAGTTTTCTTTCTAAAAAGATTGGTGTTTAATGTTACGGTTTTGTTGAAATTTTGACTATCTCGACATATATAATACATAAAGTGTAAATACGATATTTTATAGGAAAATAAATTTGGTATTTTAATATGTATGTCTATTTTATTCAAGGTAGATAGTAGGTTATACAATTAGTAATTCCAATTTGACCTTTCCTGATTTCTTTTAGTTTTTAACCGACTTCAAAAAGAATGAGGTTTTCGCTTCGGTTCTTTCTTTATGTACGTATATGTACACCAATTACGCACGGATTTCTGACCCTATAAAGGATTCCTACCAGACTTTCAAAGCTAAGCAGGGGCTGGCAGGGGTAACGTCCCGCTATTTTATACCGTTCCACATAGTTTTCCCTTCAAACGGCCGAGTTAACTCATTTCAATCTTTAACATCAATGACAATAATGCTATCGCAAGTTTATTTAACGTTTTCATAGAGTTACTTAAATATACAAAATTTAAATGGAATGTAGATTTGTAGTAAGACGTACATATAATATAATCGGTTTATAAGAGCGTAACTGCAGTTAAACGAGCTAACTCGAGTTCCTCTTAAGAGCCTGAATTGTCTAAGGAGGAAGCGCTTTAAAGACGCTGAGTTATCTTACTCACATTGCAGTATGTGGAAGTTTTACAACTATAGATAGCGATTTTCCTGATTTATTGTAATTATTTAACTTCAGAATGTTTACTTTCATTTAATAATATCTTAATCTAGTTAACGATAACATTCGGAAAGGATCTAAAACAATCTTCGTATACTCTTAATATATACTTATAAATCGGAATACTTAGATTGTTATTTTTAGTATTATTATGGAATTTCTTGCATCATCGGATGAGAGCAACGGAAAGATTCTTAATCTCTTCGCGTCAGAACTTCTTAATGAAAGCAACATAAATGCTCGAAGTGTTTCGACTTTTATAGACTTTCTTCTTCTTCCTTAATCTTCCTTAGCTTAATGGAATAATAATTTAATTTATTGTAAAGTTGTTATTGAGATTCAAGCACTTAAATATTATAATGTATGGGTTATTTTAAAACAATTTAGGTTATGAGGGAGAGATGTCAATAAATATTTGTAGTACATATATGTGTAGTAGTGTAGTAGTACATGTATGTGTGCAACTACATGGTGTTTTCGGAGCTCACAACTATACAATTTCGTAGATCTTAGAACGATCTAGATTTTATGGATTAGTGTGACGTCGACTCAATCACATGCGGGCTATCATGACCTGGATGTGTTTCAAGAGGAACTTGTTTCTGTCTAGACAATAAAGACAACTGTAGTATTTGTTTACTGTTCAATTAACGAATTATAATAATTTGATACGTAATTATTTTTTTACTTTTTTATCATTCGGCTTTTTATAGAAAAAGCCGAACGACGCCGACGTTTAAAGCTTATTTTTCTTTTCTTAACGAATCTTGGACTCATGAATGTTTACTGCAACTCGGTCTTCTTCGTAGATTTGCAATAATCGCGAACCAACTATATAATCTAACTAGCTTCTGCGCGCGACTTCGTCGGCGTGGACTCCGCTCCTATTGGTCTTAGCGTGATGATACATAGCCTATAGCCTTCCTCGATAAATGGGCTATCTAACACTGAAAGAATTTTTTAAATCGGCCCTGTAGTTCCAGAGATTACCGCGTTCAAACAAACAAACAAACAAACAAACAAACAAACAAACAAACTCTTCAGCTTTATATATTAGTATATAGATGTAGGTACTAGGCAACTTGAAAACTCTTAATAACCATCGGTAGTATATGTCTCGATGATTGCCATTTTAGCTATACGTGATGTATTTGGTTATACATATAAATATTTGTTTGGATATTTTATTGGATGATGGATATTTTGGATATATTTGGATAGGATGTTTTGACAGTATTTAACCGACTTCAAAAAAGGAGGAGGTTCTCAATTCGATTGTATTTTTTTTAATGTATGTTAGCTCACAACTTTTGACTGGGTGGACCGATTTCAGTGAATTTTGTTTTAATTGAAAGGTGTTGCGTGTCATGTGGTCCCATTTAAATTTAATTGAGATTTGATAAGTACTTTTACAGTTATATCTAATAATGGTTATTTCATTGACTACTTCTTCGTCGACCTACGTTGCATTAAACCGCATAACTTTTTACTGGGTTTATCGATTTTGATGATTCTTACTTTAATCAAGAGCTAATATACTTGTCATGTAGCCTTGTTTAAATTTGATCGAGATCTGATTACTACTTTTTGAGTAATCTTTGATAACGCGTATTTACTTGACTGTTTTTTCGTCTTATTACGTTGTATTACTTGTCGATGTAATCGAAGTCGGTTTTTTTTGTTTGCGATTAAACACAATTATTTATATGTATATATGTATTATTCATCAGTCAATCAGTACATTGACTTCAAGTTGTGCGGCTGGCCACGATTGCCAGTAGGTACCCGACACTTGAGACACTGGCTGCGGTCCAAATCTCTTTATCTTAATACACCCGCCCATCCTCTTTCTTCGCTGCACCCGTAACTCTCCCTTCCATTCCACTATTGTTTCATTTATACGAGTACGATGTATCGTTAAAACGAAATTAGATGGGAGTCATTTTGTTACAACTTATTGCATTATCAGAGCACACGAAAATATACACGTTGTCATTTGAATTCATCCAGATCTAGCTGTTATGTGAAAAAAAATTCTTTGAGTTCACAGTTCACACGTAAAATCTAGTAAAAAGCTAATTTTTGTAAGTATCAGCTCACTTTTCAATACTTTATTCCGTGAAAGTCATATTCAGTAAGTCTTAAAAAATATCGACAAATGACATTTAATTTTTATTTGTACCGATATAAGCCTGAGCTAGTAGTAAATTAAATGTAAGCTTTTCCTTACACTTTTTAATATTTTCGTAAAATTGGTACAATAGTTGAGACAAAAGGAATTTAATTCGGATGCCGCAGCTTGCGCCCCGACGAATATTTCCCATATAATTATTTATACATTTTTGGTGGGGTTTATTACAACTTAAATTCCTACATTATTCCTATCCTATTGCGATGTTTAAATAAAACCAATGCTTATAATAATATATACTCCTTTAAAATTGTTTTACGTTGGTTCAATCATTATATGAAATATGGAATTTATGTTTAAATGGAATATTAGGTCGGAGGAAAAAGTTTCTTAGTATTTTATATAGAACTTCAAGGTAAGATTTTCCAAAATTTATTTACACTAATTATAATATATATGTACCAATTTGTTCGATATATTGTCGCCTCTCTCACTACCTAGTGACAGGATTCCGTTCTGTATAGAAATTTTGGGACTTCTCATTAAAAAACCGCGGCAAGTAGTTTTGTCTGGATGTTAACTTTAGACTACCTAAAAAATTCTGAAGAGACCGAAGCAGACAGAAATTTGAGCGTGCAAAATCGGGGCTATATGGTGGATGTAGTAAGACTTCCCAGTCAAACTCTCAATTTTGTTGAGTGGCTAAAGACGTATGTGATCGGACGCTGTTGTGATGAAAGACCACACCTATTTGTTGATCAATTCTGGCCGCTTATTCTTAATAAAGAAATTACTAAGCAAGAGCTTAAGTCTCATCTAATCCCACCATACACTCATCATCACCTTATTGCATATCAATCTGGGTTTCGCGATAGTCTGTGCAGCTTAACCGACCTTTGGCTACGATCTCTTGCGTACATTCTTATCGTAGGTGGTCCACTTTTCGTCACCAGTGATCAATCACTTCAAATGTGGTTTGATATCATTACGTATTACAGAATCGCAAATGAGTACACACATATACATACATGTTTCTTTTAGTGAATTCGTGTGGCACTTATATATCTTTTTTATGTACAGCAAATGGGCTAAAACTGTTTTATGGTCAATTCTCAGATCTTCAGCTATATCGTGACTACTCAAATATCCATCTAGATTCACTTTTTCAAAAATGACTTTGCGCTTATTCGTAACCGGGTGACCGAAATGCATCTTTGATATCAAAATTTCCTGATTGAAAATGCTTAAACAAATTTTATGCTACTCTTACTGACACCGCATTAGATCAATAATAAAACGTCAAAACAAGTTTTGCGGTTTGAGTCTCATTTTTCCCTTTTTTAAAGTACCTAAAAGTTTAAAATGTACGGAATTTCTTCGTTGGATTTACCCATTTTGGCAGACCAAAAATAAATGAAAAGTGGCGGGAAACTTTATTTGACTTTTTAATGTAATTTTTAAAATGTCACCTTTTCATGGTATCAAAACCAAATTTCAAATTTGTTTTCAAAGAACTGACAACAGTAAACGCGAAGTATTAGATTGTCTAAATTGTAAACGCATGAGGGTCATGCAGTAATATATTCGAAGGAGAGAAATTGGGTAGCACACATATCTCGGCGTGACTAGATCGTATGGCAGGAATGGAATCACGTTCTATTTCACAACGGATATAGGGCCCCACGTAACAGGTCTATTCGACTACGACATGATGGTTCCTTGACGGCTACGATTTCCGCCTTGCACGCTTCTGTCGGTTTATTTTATGTTCTCACTCGACGTAAAAGCTGTTTAAGATAGCAACAGCCTTTAGGTTTTTCAAATTTGTATGTGTCCCCTTTCAATGCCTGTTTGCAATGTAATTTTTTTTTACCCCGTTTCTATTTGAATACCAATATTGGTGGCTTTTTATGTGGTTTTCGTAGAAAAGTCACCAATATTCCGCGAATCAGTTAAATTAATTTTCGTTGAAGCGTGGAATATGTCGAAATTGGATTCAGTTTCGACAGATACTACTGTGAAATGTTATACCGATTTTTAAATTATTTTTTTTATATTTTATTTTTATTTGATTGGGAAACAAACAGCACACACAACAATACAATTTTAATCCAGCAAAGTTTCCACTTATATTTAAAACATTAAGTTATTAAAACAAACTTATTACTTAAAACTAAACAACTTCTATTTTTAACTTTTATCACTTATTTATTTATTTATTTTTTTTTTTTTTAATTAAGCTTGTGTTAAATTAAAATGATAAAACGTGTAATAAAAGATAATGTTTAAACAAATTTTTAAGGGTTCTTTAAAACAACTTTTTCGCAACGTTTAAAAGTCAGTAGGTAATAAAGTCCTATGCTTAGTCGATTTCACACACACACACACACACACACACACACACACACACATATATATATATATATATATATAATTATATATGGTTATAGTTATATACATCATATCTGGTTTTCCTATTCGGAATTAAACCTTTTCTTTATAATACCGATTCATTGTCGATATAATATTGATACAGAAGCAGTATGTTTTATAAAACCTGCATAAATGTGTAGTAACATCGAGTAAACACTACGTTTGACACGGTAATGCTAAAGACCCTCCCGATCCGACGGGATTTCGTGAGTTTACATACGGATTATTCGTCCTTTTTTCCATTAGGAGCTGCGTCTTAAACTTAAGCTTTTGTTATTTCAAGATCTTTCAAGTCGATCCATTAGTAACAAAGATTACCTAACTCTAATACAAGAACACACTAACGACTGGCTTACTGTATACTGTATTAATAAATATTATAGAACTAGCCTGTTGGCGCAGTTTGTAGTGGCCCTGCTTTCTGTTCCGCGGGCTGCGGGTTCGATTCCCGCCCGCCTAAGTCTTGGTGTCACATTTGTATTTAGTTAAATATTTATATATGTATTATTTCTATGTAAGTTTATCGAAAAAATAAACTTAGCAATAAAAGTCGGTTTTTATAACTCAAGCATTAAGTTGCTTACCATAGGAACAGACGACCGTATGTATGTATGTAATATTTATTATTTATTTATGTTTTATTCTGTAACATATAGTTACACGTGTTTCAGCTTTTTTCAGATTTAAGTAAGACAAAGATAACAAAATATTCAGCCGCTTACAATCAAGAACTGATTTAGTATATTGTAATTCAGGGAGCATCGTCTAAAGGCCGACCCGCTTCCCCGACGTGCGGTACCCTATCCGTACGGACGTTGGTATCAAATAAGAAAAACTAATAACGATACTTGAAGTCATATCTTTTGTTTTTCTTTGTCTTTAGAATTTTAGTAACGAAGAATTTTTCGAAATAAAAATACTTTTGCTGCTGTAAAATTCTTTTGTTAAGATACTCTATTTTATAGAGATGAATTTTTTTCATTTAAAACTAGTACAACTGCGCAGTTTGAGGTCTTGCGAACTGCAGCATATTTGGAGTACTGGTTTGTTTTTTATCAATAAATTGAAAAGGAAACAGGATAGCTCAATAAAAATGCATCAAATTGTAGAAAAGTTATTGAAGTCACCTTTTATCATTTGGGAATCGGTAACATTTTTTCTTAGAAACTAATAAATCTCTTATGTTTCTGACAGTTTTAGTCTGTTTAGTTAATCTGGCAACAATAACGAAAAAATATTAAGTAATCAGTCAGATAAATATTCTCAGTTACTATGCTTGCAGTAATCACAGACATGCACACCAGATGTATAACCACAATAAAGCACTGTACAAATTCTTCACCCGTATATTCTCGCTATATTTTCCGTTACAGAAAAAAAAACATTCAACATCTTCATCAGTAGGGAGTTCAGTCTCATTTGTCGTTGCCATAATGTCGGACGAGTCTGTGCTACTTCCAGACATAGCACAAGGATCCGGATCTGATGAGTCAATGTCGGTCATATCTTTCTTTTTTGTTATTTTTTTCTTTTGTTTTCCTTAAATGCATACATTTTTGAATAATCCAAATTGTGTTCACATTCGATATTCCAAATAAACACAACTAACTTTCTTAAAATTCTGTGTCACATTTTAAATAAAATAATAAAATCTATTATGATCATTTTACTGTTTAAATAATTACAATGAAGATTTAATTAATCATAGTAAATGATTAGCACCGATTACATTCTTACCGAAAAAGTTTTCAAAACACAAAATGGCGTCTTGTTAAAACAGTTATACAAATTTATAGAGCTGAAACAAATAATGAAAGAAACGTAAAAATATTTACTTAAGAACAACTCAGATTCAGAACTCCTGGGTCGAGTAAGATTTGTCATTTCTTTGGGCAACGGTATGCTCACGGACGCAGTTTATTTAGTAGAGTGTACAACTGTACACGATTCTTACCGAGACAGCGGGATCAGACGGTCATTTGTCTCACAAACTGCCTGGTTTTAGGATATTACATCTTACCTCATTTTTATTAATCAAATCTCGAACTTTACTCAAAAAAAAAATGCAATAATATTTCGCCACGAAAGTACCTACTTAATGATTATTTATAAGTTTTTGTTTTACAATAAAATATTTTATATTCACACGTATCAACGTTTTACAGGGGTTGTGTTCTTGTAAGAAATAATTGTTACGGTAAAATGTAGTTTAAAAATCGTCATAGTAACGATAGGTAGGTAATTAGGTATGTATTGTAGGTTCAGGTTACAGTAAAATCAATGCTTAGGCAACTGGCTGTGTTACTATTTTTACAATTTTAATTATTCAGTGCTGTAAAACAAATCTAGTTACAAAAACGAAGCTTTTGTACTAGGACTAAATTTACAATCGGTTATTTTCATATTCGTGGACTATGTTTAATAAAAAACAAAACGTCGAGAGAGAATATTCAAAAATCCTTGTTTATTCCGGGACTGTCCAATATGTCGATTCTGGGCTTAATTAAAACGTCTCTGAAATCGGTCAATTTTAAATGAACGTCATGGCGAATTTCAAACAAGTATCAAGTATAGACAGATGCAGTGGCGTAGCTACTAAGGGGCAAGGCGGGGCGGCGCCCCGGGGCCCTCAAGCTCAGGGGGCCCCTCGGAGTCTGACTTACAAACTATAAATTTAACTAATGAAAATTTCTCCCACATTCGGAATATAAATAAACCAGATTCCATGAACGCGAAATTAATAATGGTAACTTATATGAAAAATAACACAGGAATTCCCAACAAGTCTCGAAAATCTTTGTTTGAAACTTGGAGGTAACTCCCCATCGTGTTTCAAAAGCACGCGCTTGATGCAAGGTGGGACCTGTGAGAAACACTCGACGGAAAATAAAAAAATAAAAAAACACTTTGAAGAATTATCTTCAGATTATTTATCGATTGCAAAACAAATAAATTACTCTTTTCAATAATGTACTAGACACAACAAAATTAAGTTAAATGCACGTTCTGCAGTCAGTTAAATAATCAATTTTACAACACCAGCTTAGCGACTTCCAAAAAGGAGGAGGTCTCAATCCGATTTCGATGATTTTTGTTTGAACCTAAAGGTGGTGCTTGTCATGTGGTTCCATTTAAATTTAATTGCGATCTAACAACCATTTTTCGACTTATATGTAATAATGCATATTTACTTGACTATTTTTTCTTCGACCTAGGTTATAATATACCGCATAACTTTTCACTAAGTATACCGATTTTTAATGATTCTTGTTTTATTCGAAAAGTGATACTTGTCTTGTATCAATTTAAATTTTATTGAAATTTGAGCACTACTTTTTGAGTAATCTTTGATAACGCGCATTTACTTGACTATTTTTTTTGTCTGCTTACGTTGTATTACTTGTCCATGTAATTGAAGGGGTTTTGCTGTGTGGCTACGGCAGTCTAGAATTTAGCCACCCCCTCTTTACCCGTGGGTGTCTTAAGAGGCAACAAAAGGGATAACAATTTTCCACTACCACCTTGGAACTATTGAAGCCGACCGATGTCGGGATAGCCATCCTACAGCTGGCTTTTGACGATGAAGTATAAACTTTGTATGAAGATATTACAAGGGCCATTCATGGCACTACTTCGGCCTTCTAAAACGTTATTAAACGTTGTTATGGGAGACTTCAACGCTAAAGTTGGAGTAAAAGACCGCAACGAATCGAGAATCGGACCACACGGATTGGAGCACAGGAATCGCAGGGGGTAGATGCTCGTCAACATCCTCGAAACAGGGGAGGGGGGAGGCGCTCTTCTTGATGAATTCATTTTCGAGAAGAAGCCGCAAAGGTAGTAAATATGGCAAAGCCTCGATACTGTGACGGGGAACGAGATCGATTTTATCATAGCAGATAATAGGCTTATATTCAGAGATGTCTAAGTAGTTAATAGGTTTAAGACCGGCAGCAGCCACCGACTATTGCTTGGCATTCTGAATATATGTCTCCGAAAAGAGCGGACCCGCTTGATGAAATCTACTCTCTGAACTACGCTGTCCAAAATACTATGTGGCTCCGAGTAGTTCCAACTGGAACTCCAAAACAGATTAGATTCGCAGGAAATTACTAGCGACGTGAACGAGATGACCGACAAAGTGGGGAAGACGGTGTGTATACTACATCACAGACATTTTCTGACGACGAAGTCAACGAAGCAGTACAAACTTTCTCCCGAAGCCTTGGATCTGATGCGGTGGAGGCGCGAGTTGCCCGCAGCTTCACCAGAACAGGATACTTTCTCCAAGAGGATACGGAAACTTGTACGCCGAGACTTCCACTGCTCAAATACGAGAGAGATTACTACTCTTATTGAGCAGAATATGGGGTCAAAAGTTTTCCACTGACCATTGGGGTGAAGCCTTTTTGCAAATCTCAAAACAGCGAATGGCAGGACCGTTTGCTCTCGCCCTCAGATCCGAGAAGAGGTCAAAAAATTTTATGAACAGATGTACTCGTCGAGCGCAAGCAAGCCTGAGACTTGGGACACTGAAAATCCTTGTGCACCATTGTTGAGCTATTTTTTGGAAGACATCCCGGACATTAAAGCAGATGAGATTAGTGCGGCGCGGGCGCTCGGGCAGCTTAAAAACGGAAGGGCTCCGGGTGATGACGAAATTAGGACTGAGCTCCGTGAAGCCGCAGGGTGACCTGCCCTAAAAGCCTTGGAGAGACTCGTTAACGCCGTCATCCGCCGATAGGTACCACACCGGATGCGTGGTCCAGGAGTGTGGTGGTACTGTTCTTTAAGAGAGGCGATAAGTCTCTTTTAAAGAATTACAGACCGATCTCACTTCTGAGCCGCGTCTATTAGCTGTTCTCACCACTCTCTCACCAGAAGACTTGACGAATGCACAACCACCGGAGTAGGCTGGGTTTCGAAATGGCTACAGCACCGTAAACCACATCCATACTGTTCAGCAGATTATACAAAAGACAGTAGAATATAATCAGCCGCTGTGTATGACGAAACCTGGGCTTTCCTGGACTCTCTGCAGATATTTCATATCGACTGGCGATATATTGAGGTACTGAGATGTATGTACGATGCGGCGACGATACCGCTCATATTCAAGACCAAAGAACAAGACTCCATTTTCCTCCAGCGTGGGGTAAGACAGGGAGATGTAATACCCCCCTAAACTGTTTACCACTGCGCTGGAGGATGTCTTTAAGACCTTCGATTGGGGGGAACGAGGCGTCAACGTCAACGGCGAATCCATCTCTCACCTTCGTTTCGCCAACGATATCGTCATCTTTGCAGATACCTTGGGTGAGCTAGGGCATTTGGCTGGCCGGCCTAAACGAGTCCTTCCAACGAGTCGGTCTCGGTATGAACTTGGAGAAAACGAATGTTATGCTTAACAACGAAGTCATATCGATCGATGGTACCCTTCTCGAAGTTGTTCAGGATTATGTTTACCTAGGCCATACCGTCCAATTAGGCGGCAACAACTACGAGAAGGAGGCCGATAAGAGGATTCGGTTAGGCTGGGTGTTGTTTGGCAGGCTTCGTCGAGTCTTCACTTCAAAGATTCCGCATTACTTATGAAGACAAAAGTCTCCGAGCAATGCGTCCTGCCTGTGTTAATATACGGAGCCGAGACGTGGACACTCACCAAGGGACCGGTCCACAAGTCGCTCAACGTGTAATGGAACGGGCTAATGCTTGGGGTTTCTCTCAAGGATAGGATAAATGAGACATAGCCCCTGGATTTAGCAAGTTAAAGTGGCAGCGGGCTGGTTACCTGTGTTGCAGGACCGATGGCCATTGGAGCAGACGTATCCTGTAGTGCAGACCACGTCTTGGCAAACGCAGTGTGGAACTTCCTCCAGCCCGTTGGATCGACGATCTACATAATTTGTTATTACCAGGGTATGCTGGAATTGCTGGATAAGGATTGCGAAAAATCGGGATGTCTGGCGTGAACTTGGGGAGGCCTATGTCCAGCAGTGGACTACAATAGACTGAACTGACTTACTGACTGACCCAAAGGGTGCTCAACGGGATCATATTAACGTACCTCCGCTGTCTACATACTGTTACAGGACTGTACTGTTTGGAACGGTAGGTAACAGGTAGATATTTGCTTTTATTTTTATAAAATAGTTTTAATTTGTTCACTAAAATAAGTTAAATTTGTATTTGGTTTTAAAGTTTATTACGAAGTCGACTGTCCTACGAAAAATTTGGAGTATGTCGAATTCTGAACAGGACGAATACAGAACAAACGATTTTAAATAGTTTATTTGGGGCCCTCGTTTATATTTTGCCCCAGGGCCTTCGGTTGCCTAGCTACGCCACTGGACAGATGCTTAAAAATTGTCTCTCATGTTTTAAATAACCTTTGTTATTATTTATCATTTGAACTTCTAAATATATGGTTGCTAAAAATGAATTTGTCAAAATTTTAATTACATTTTTGGTAGTATACCTATATTTAAATAAAGCTAAAAAAGAAACTAGTGATTTAACAAAAACAAGATTGTAGTAATTATAAAATGAAACAATGTTTTAGCACATAAAATAACTTTAAATTAAGTTTTGAAAGTTAATCCGTCCCGTGATAATTTGGCTTTTAGCTTGTTTTATTTACATTATTGTTATACGCCGTACAATTTTGATAGGTTTTTATTTTTATTTTAGGTAGTCATTATACAAAACAATTATAAATTATTGAGTAAAACTTTAATCGAATTTTCCATTTAATGTTGTTGCTCTAGCTCAATAATACCATACTATTATGAGATCTAAAGGTATAAACGGTCCGGATTACGTAAACAGCACATGATAATCCGTTTGCAAACGTGACAGCCGAATGGGCAGCTCAATTTCAACCCCGTAATTAAGGAGTCACCTGCGTGAACAACTCACTTCGCGTAATTGAAGCTTTCAACTTGGGTCGAGTTATGTCGATCCACTAGGGAGACTGCGGTTTGTGAGTCAAATTTCATGCAGATAATATAGGACCTCTAATATTGTGCGAGTTATGAGGTAAGCTACGATTTAATTGAAAGCGTGAATAAACTTGGCCTTTGTGCGTGCCTACGCAATTGGCTTAGGTTTGCACTGTTTTAACAAGTTCAATAGCACGATTTCCACAAATAGTTTTAATATTAAATATTTGATACACGTTGAACACGTATTGTGTAGGTGTATTACTATAATGTATACGTATTAAAATTTAATGGTTAGTTAAATCTGTTATTTGGTGAATATACAATTAAATGTGGTGTAAAACAGATGGGCTTTCTAACTATTTATCTTATCCTTCACCTTATATATATGTATTTCTTTTATACGCTGATAATTTATTCATTAGTTAAAGAAAACGTTAAGACAAAGACGTTACTGTATATATAGTACTGTATATATGTAATATTAACTACTAGGTACTGTATATATGTATATAATATTTATACTTTACCGAGTAATGTGTAATTTTATTATAAACAATTGTAAAGATTTAATTTTTGCTGTAAATACCATTTGACTGCCTGGACAGACTAACGGACTAATTTTAATAATTTAGACAAAGCGATTTATTTTGTTATACAAACTAATTTTATCTACGTTTCTCAATATGTGTTTTGAAGTTGATATTTTGTATTTAATTGTACCACTATGATGCCAAATCTGGTGCAGTCGCTGACTTCGTAGTCGTTATTCAGTCGTAACAGTCAGTTTTTTAATCAGTAATTAATTCTTTTACGTAATTTAATACCTCTAATGTTATTTTGAAAAATATTTCAATTAAAATCCTTACATGGTGCTATTTGGTTCTGGGACGTAGTTGTCAATTTAGCTCCCGCAGACATACAATTGTAAGTTGGCCGACTATCGAGCAACTAAATTGCGTACTTTTACAATTTAGTTTATCAACTTTATTTTATTGGTTACCAGCCGTAAACTAATCGATTTAATTAGTGACAGTGTTGGTTGCACGTTGCGTGTGCGTGAAATAATAAAAAGAAGATGAAAACAAAAGGCAAAGGCAAGACAAAAGAAAGGCAAAGGACAGGCAAAGGACAGCCAAAGGACAGACAAAGGACAGGCAAAGTACAAGACAAGGACAAGCATAGGACAGCCAAAGGACAGCCAAATAACAGCCAAAGGACAGCCAAAGTACAGCCAAAGGACAGGCAAAGTACAGCCAAAGGACGGCTAAAGGACAGCCAAAGGACAGGCAAAGGACGGCTAAAGGACAGCCAAAGGACTGGCAAAGGACAGAAAAGGACAGCCAAAGGACAGCCAATTTGGTACTACAGAATGAGTATTTTGTTATTTATTTATTTTTGTACAATGCTGGTCTTTTTTGCACTTCATCTATAAGTTCATCTACTTTTTCGTTTGCAACAACGCGAACGGGAGGCAGACGTCGTACCCGTCAACGAAGATCCGGGCGTAGGGAAATCACGCGCACGCGTGTAGTCGTCTTCCATCTTGCCGTACGACTGACCAACAAAGTTGGATAGTCAGCGAGCTTGTATAAGGTAACCGTGCTAACGAACACTTGGCCGATAGTTGGACAACTTTTTAATTGTTCGTAATCAGAAGTGAATTTCGATTCTTATTGATGTAGAACTCAAAATATAGTACATTTTAAACTCTTTTCTGTAAATTTTGATACGATCAGCAATTGATCGAAATAGGGAGATGAAGCTATAGTAAATGGTCGGCAAGCCACAGCGAAGTAGCGCCGGCGTCCCAACCTACTTGGAGTCAAGCCAATCCGACTGTTTGTTTATTACATTAATTCGTATAATGTCGCTGAAATTTTCTGTTTGCTTTTAAAACTACTAAATTCTTCTATATTTATTCCCTGCCATTGTTATGACTTTCCTTTAATATAAAACAATAGTTAAATTACACCTCTAATAGGTAGGGATCCCTAGTACATTTTTTTAAACTGATCAGTATCAAGCTAATTTTCCGTGAGTAGCTTCATTTTGATGAGACGAACAAAAAGTTCCTCTTCGAAAACTCTCGATTGTGGTAGATAATAGAGTTAGCAGGAGATAGAGCAGCAGTGAGCGTAGGACCGGGATAACGTACCACGCAATTTGTAGGACAATATTACCATCAAATTTCATAAATATTAACTAAATAACAGAAAAAAAATGAGAAAAAAAATCAATTTTTGATGACCTTACGAGGTCATCAAGTTGATGACCTCGTAAGGTCATCAAAAATTATTACTAACCAGCTGATTTTTTTTTCTTTTAGTTACTTGATATTTAAATAATTTGATGGTAATATTGTCCTACAAATTGCGTGGTACGTTATCCCGGTCCTACGCTCAGTGCTGCTCTATCTCCTGCTAACTCTATTATCTACCACAATCGAGAGTTTTCGAAGAGGAACTTTTTGTTCGTCTCATCAAAATGAAGCTACTCACGGAAAATTAGCTTGATACTGATCAGGTTAAAAAATGTACTAGGGATCCCTACCTATAAATGTTTTAAATACGTAATTTATTTTGACAAAATAATTACATTGTATATATAGTTAGATTGAATGTATACCTGCATGTATATGTAAAATTAATAATAATAATAAACGATACCCGCTCGGGATGGATATTTTTACTTGTACAAATATTTGTTCCAGTGTTATGTCTGTCTTTGTGTGTCTCCCCACCGTGCTCGGAGAGCACGTTAAGCCGTCGGTCCCGGTTATCATAAATACCTGATAGCGATCGTTACTCATAGTAGGGAACATATCCTCCAACCCGCAGTGGAGCAGCGTGGTGGATTAAGCTCCAATCTTTCTCCTACATGTAGAAAGAGGCCTATGTCCAGCAGTAAAATTAGTTATAAATAAATATGTAAACGATTCTCGTTACTACATTCTGAATATTTCATTATTTACATAACACTGTTGATCAGAAATTCCGAACACACATATATTCTTGTTTACAATCATTGCGCTTGTGTTTTATGTGACGTGATCTAAAATAGGAGAATTAATGGAAAATCACGTTCAGCGTTCATTTGCAATTTAAAGTGTATTAATAGTTGTATCAATGTCAATAAAATGTGTCTTATATCTGCCTCTAATCTCTACAGACATGTTAAGATGCGAACTGCGCGATTACTTCTCATGTTGAATTACATCTATTATCATTTTCCTTAACTGGAAAAGAAGACTTCGCAGTACTATGGAACACGATACGAGAGGAATTGAGCGAAAGCCTTGAAGTCTGTTTAATAATAATAAAACACGAGTATAATGTGATATATTACAATATGGTGGTAGAATTTTATCTGTCAACGATGAAGAAAATATTAATTATTATTATCGATATTTTTATAATAAATAAATGTAAACTATTCTTATTGTTTGTTTCTGTATTAAGGGTAGTATAGCCTGTTTAAGTAATTTATCTTATAAATAAGAAATTATTTTACCTATTTTAGGTTTTTTTTTCATTACATTCCGAATCGGTGGTAGCTTTACAATTAATTAAAAAATAGTATAATTTTAATTTGTAAAATGACGATACAAAAGTGCTTTTGAAGCTTACTTCAAAAAAAATATTTTCTATTTGTTCTTTTTTCGTTTCTCTTTTGTTTAAGCCGTCCGTAGAAATGTTTTTCTTATTTAATTATTATATTTTAGCAGCCAAAGTGTCAGTGATTAATTCACTGAATACTACTTTCTATGTTAGGCATAGCTCGTTCGCGAAAGTCCCAACATAGGACTAGGAAACATCTGGTTTTGATGAACTGAATAGTTTGTATTCAGGTTGACGCCACTTGAAATCGTGCCAGCTTATTTTAAGTGGCGACGCCTGCTCAAGATTTGTCTAATGCTCAGTCATAAATATGTTTTATAGTTCTTATTGAAATTCAGCGTGTCAGGCCTATAATTTAAGCCATCTATAAATAATTTTACTCAATAGTAAAGAATAAAATATAATCTAAAGTTGTTAATATTTGATTCAATTAAAGAAAATTTATTTATTAACAGTTTAATGAAAGTGAAATTAATAGCGACATCCAGGTGTTCGTTTAATTTTCGATTTCACTTTGCGTTGTGCACTCTCTCGTCCGCGTCGTTGCGTCGACGTGCATGGATGGATGTAATGTTTATTAACGCAATAGTTTTTTAAAGGTAAATTTTGTTGGATTTTATACTATTGTACAGTTGAGTCGTTAATAGATATTAACTCAGTTCATTTGTTTTCCGTGTTATTCTTTACACTCGCAATTATAATACAATTTTGCAATTTAGTCAACAAACAACAAACAAAACTATATCGATATCTAATCTATAAACTACTTTAACTGTTTAAAAGTATTTTACCTGTTGGTAATAAATTCTACCTCTATCAAGGAGGGTTTTTCGAAGTCGTTTTTGTAATTTATCATGCATGCTCATGTTTACTTAGGGGCGTCGAGACCGAGGTGATAATTAAGCACTTAAGGACTCAATAATTCTACAGTGAGTAAAATCTAAAAGCTTTATTCACTTTAACATTTAGACTATTTGCGTTATACAGGTTTTAAATATACTAAGTAATATGAATTGTAATAACCTATTAATATTTTTCATCCAACTTTTCCATAGCTGCTAACTGTCGACGATTTCCTGGCGGCGGGGATAGCTACGATAATGAACAGAAGTAGGTTATAGTTTGTTCTCAATACCGCCCATGACAACGTTGTTTCGCTGGTGACTCCCGCCGGATATAAAGTTTGATTTAGTTTATACACGACCATCCGTTTGTAGTAACAATAACGAATCCAATTATAGATATTCCTGTTCGCCTCGTATCTGCCAGCGCTGCTTGTCGAATACTCGCAATAACGAGTGGCACATAGTAAAATGCTACTTTATGTTCGCTATATATGTATCTATTTTTACTTGACAACGCCGAAACCAACATGTCTGGAACGCGAGATAAATAAAAAGTTATAACGGCTAAGACGCGATACCTCAAATAAAAATATAAAGAAATGTTTATATCGTTTCATTAGTCTAGTATCTAGTTGGAAATAGGTTATACATAAAAATGAAAAGAAGAAATGACTTCATTTTGTTATCAGTAGGTTTGAAGAAATATTATAATAATATAGATACACCGACGCACTATTACAATGTAGGAAACAGATTTAATATTTTGACGAAAATAATTGGGTATTAAAGTACATTGAAAGAAAAATATTTCAATGGTACCACAATATAAAAGTTCCAGACACCCAAGGCAGTTTCGACTCATTTAATTCAAAATGTTACAAAAGGAGGTAGCGGACATCTGTAGGAACATTTAACTGTTTTCTATTCATGTCGCCTCGAGCTAAGTGATAAAATCTGTCAAAATATCCCCCATTTTCCCATTTTAATACATCTGCCAGCAAGTCTTAAAGTACAGCGGCCGTGCCTCGAGCTAGTCGTCAGCTGTTCACTGTCTCAGTTCTGCGATCCGTGCGCATTTATGAAAAAACTTTTGTCTACATCCTTCGCATTGTCTTGTCGACTGTCGAATTTATTCTGCCTTTTAACTTCGTCCTACTATTCCTTAAATGCTTGGATAATGTCTCTTGAAACTATTTTAAGTTTCGATTTAATTTTATTCAGTAATTAAATTATACTCCGTTTTTTTTCGGTACGGACTAAATTGACATAAGCTGTGTTGCTAGTTTTTTGCGAATCATTAATAGTGATGTGCCACTACCGTAACTTTACGTAATTTACAATCTAGTATCGTTTTTCAGTAATAATTACAAAAATCTTTGTCTTTAAAATTTTAGAATGTGGCGACAACCGTAATGTACCTATAGGCATACCTATATAATGTATGTACCTGTATGGTTAATGTATAGATTTATGATAAATGAAAAACACTTATTTTTTAAAGTATTTATTAATCTTAGTAACCACATGCAAATTGAAATGAAATGAAAACATTTATTTCGCCTTAAGGTGATACACACACTTAACGAAAGTAAAAAAATGTCATTTACAAAAAAAAAAAACTAAACAATAATAAAAGAAAGTTAAGGTAGCAAAATCTATACTAATATATAAAGCTGAAGAGTTTGTTTGTTTGTTTGTTTGAACGCGGTAATCTCTGGAACTACTGGGCCGATTTGAAAAATGCTTTCACTGTTAGATAGCCCATTTATCGAGGAAGGCTATAGGCTATGTATCATCACGCTAAGACCAATAGGAGCGGAGTCCACGCCGACGAAGTCGCGCGCAGAAGCAAGTATCAAATACTTAAACAATAAAATAAAATATATTATTTATATTATATTAATTTTTTTTATATTAATATTCGGTACATTACAAACTTAGGTAATGTACCCAGTGTTATAAGCAACCTTAAGTTAGTCAAAATGTTAAAATATTAAATTACTCAAAATTTCTGTTTCGGTAGACATTACCTATTTTATCCTCGACTTTATTAAATATTAATAAATATTTTTTTTTATCTGTGATGCTCCATAGTTACCATGATTTTTAAAAGATTCGTCTATTGTCAAATAATAATAAAATTATGTGGTAAAAAGTTACGATTCATAAAACCGGTATTGTATTCATAAAATCGGTATACAACACTATTACAAAAAAACTGGTATCATTATTTCGAAAATTGACATTTGCATGTGTCAATTTAGTCCGAACCGAAAAAAAACAGGGTATAGTTTGTGAAGTCGGTATGGAATTTAAAATATTTTTAAATCTTTATGAATAGATTTTAGATTCTTGTCAGATTTGCTGACTTTTATGCTTAATTTTTCCGTAGGACACCTTACTTTAAAATGCTTTATTGCATGTAACCTGTTTTGAAAGAATTTGTTCCAGACCAACAAATTCAACTGTTTTGTTATATAGGTAAGTAAATAAGCCAAGTAATTCACGCAAAGGTCAGTCAGTAATAGGTCAATTGGGTGTGGATGTGTATTTTGGTTAGACGACTACAAAATACATGAAAAAAAAAACGTGCTTTATATTTTAAATTTTCATTAAAACCCTAATTGTTCATCACGCGTTTTCCCCGCACGCGACGTCAATACGGAGTTGTTTCAAAAGTTAAAATTCAATTTTCTCCCTGTCATGTGATGTGTGTAGCACGTAAAGTAATTAACAATATGATGTTTCTTGGACAGGCTTAACGAACAATCAAGTCGATGTTATTAACACGTTTAAACGTGTAGTTCGGTTACATCTTTGAATTTCCTTTCTTTTTGAAGAAGAAATAATGATTTTTATAAGCACGGCGATGTTTACAAATAATATTTTTTCTTCCGATTATTTGGTTTTTTTTTTCTATATTTAAAGCACTGGACTAGACCAATTCTGTTGATTTTTCTTTAGTTTTCTATTACTTTGTGAAATTAAGAAAAAAATTGAGGATAAAATTGACAAATATGAGAACGTAATGATTATTTTAACATCGCGCGTTTACCAAACAGTTCACAAGACAGTACAACGTCTGCTGGGTGAAGTACCTTATCTTATATACGAGTTTTTTAAAAATGAATCGAATAAAATAAATGTATGTACGCGCATAACTTCCGAACGACTTACAAGTTTGTATGAAAATCTTTCATTTTTATGCTACAAGCTTGAAATTTGGCAGGAAGATGGATAATAGTTAATAAACGTCTACTAAGAACAAATTTTGCGACAGAGCCGTATTATCAAGGTCTAAGGGCTCTCGAAATATTTTATAAAAGTTCCTAATTGTTTGTGCTACTAACTTGAAATTTGACTTAGATGTAGTTTATAGTTAGTAAAATTTCGCTAATAACGGTTTTTTTGATAGGGCCGGATTAAATTCCCGGCTGGATTTATTAATTGTCTTAGGGGTCAATGTATATGAAAGCCTATCACTTTGTACTACAAGCTTAAAATGTGACTAAGATGTAGTTTAAAGTTAGCAAAAGTCCGCTTAGAATGAATTTTGTTTCAAGACTGGATCAAAGTAGTCTAAGGGCTCGAAAATGTTTGTATGATTTAAATTTTTGTGCTACAAGGCTTGAAATCAGGCAGGGAGATAGGTAATAGATCGTAAACGTTCGCTAAGAACGGATTTTGTTACAGGATATAAAAACAGATTTTTAAAAATTAGAGAGAGAGGAGATTTGATTTTTTCCCCTTAGAACCTCTAAGGGGAAAAAATCAAATTTTAGTTCTAGTTATAAATGACTGAACACGTGTTTCAGTTTTTGTGAACATTCTAAGCTTGAATGGGTGAAAAAGGGAATGAAATTTGTATGGAAATCCCTTATTTCTGGAGTTAAAAGCCTAAACTTTTTCCATAGATCATTGATCAGAATTTTTTAAATTAACCAAATCAACTTTAATCCGGCCCTATCGAAAAACCTCACATTAAAACTATTGACGTTTCTTATAAAAGTGCGACTTATTTTTGTATAAATATTATTTTATCCTTTATTTTTAGATACCAAAGTATTAGTTAAAAACAAATAAATAAGTGAAGTAATCGAATGTATTTTTTTAAGTCTTGATGTCGTTTTTAGTTTTATTATATCTTATTTATTAATTCATTTATTCTTAATGTACCTACCCCAAAATACAGACATAAAAAAGACACAAAATATTCTTAAACGTTTTCTTGTCATATCGATAGTTGAAACTTTAGAAGAATGAAATTTTGTTTTAGGGTTTGATTGCATAGGTATAACATAAATAATCATCCCAGCGTTTACGAAAATTCTGTATGGTAAAATAAGAGATTAGTTCGTATTAATGAACTGACCCAAAAATAGATTGAAAAACCTAAGGAAAGATTGTTTTTCGCACGACTGTTCCATGAAGCGTGATTAAGAGCGCGCTTTGCGAACAGTCTGGTAGTTCTAATGCACGAAAGGTGGAACTATAAATGAGGTAAAAAGAGGTCGTGAATTACTTTAATATAATGATTATACACTACTTTATCCCCCCTCTACGTAAAAATTATTAATTTCTATGCGAGCTAAGCCGCGAGCGAGCGCTAGTATTATTATAAACTTCGTGATGACCGCTTTGGTGTAGTGGAGTGTGCATTGTGTATCCCGACAGTACCAACGGTCGCGGGCTCGATTCCGGCTCGGGTTTGGATATTTATTTGTCTGTGAAAATATTTCGTTCCGGTTCGCATATTGAAAATAAAGCTTTGTAAACTGTTTATGATTGAATTCAGTTTTAGGTCACAGTTTTTTTTTCTTTGAATTTATTTAGTAAGGCGAATAACTTTTATATGAAAGCTTGAAAAGCCACAAATTAATTTCAAATTTATTTATTAAAATTACTTAAGTAGATAGTCGAAAACCTAGAATAGCATATATAGGCTACTTTTCATCCCAATATCGCTACGGGATTGGAAATTGCACAGGAAAAACCGCGAGACGCAGCTTGTAATCTTTAAAGCATTAGCATAAAAAGTTAAATTATATAACTCAGATTTTAAAGTAATTTTGTGATTGTCTTATGGTCGATTTACATCAGACGAGCGAATGCTCATTCTATCCCCACTACATTTTACACAAATTCTTATCAAATTCCTTTAGTGTAAACAGGCGTAGAGCATTTTTTCGTTGTTATTTATATGAATATGAGTGTTCGTTTACACATAAAAATCAAGAAAGAATGCTCTTGTTCTAGCTCTAGCTCTTTGTTCGTTTGGTCTAAATGCACACTTAAACACGTTAAAATGATTTGAATCAAAAAAGCTCACGTTCAGAAAATTTAATGCAACAAGCTGCGAGCGAATGTTACAACAGTTATAAAAGTTAATAAGTTACTGTTCGTCTGTTTGTGCTTCTTCGCAACCGAATGGCTCGTTGTATTTTTATGAAAAAAGTTTTACTCGTTGCAGTCTACAACTTCTAAGTCTTGTTATATAAAAATTAGCTGTAATAAATATATTTTATATACTCTTTCAACATTGTACCTACTGATATCTAGGATAGGTAAAAAGAAAATTCACTTATACTAAAAAACAAGAACTAGCAATTGTTTAGACCAGTATAGATAATATACATTACTATTGTTATAGTGACAGTGTAACATCACAAAGGTAAACTCCACATGCACATTTTAATATTGTAAATAATAGTGAAAATAATTGTATATTAGATATTGCTCGACTTGTTAAGTCGCTTGAAAGTTATAAAAACCTTAAAAATTTTAAATAACATATTTGTATTTTTTTTAATCTTGTTATATTTTTTATATTCTTGTATTCGGTACCCGCCTTCACAAAAATGTTCAAATGTCAACGTTTTCCAGTCATCTCTACCATCAGCTGGCACCATAACTCGCGGTTCTCATTATTATCACCCTTTAAAGAAATAACGATTTTTAGATATTTACTTTTTATGCACTACGTTATAGCGTAATTGGTTATTATATGATTGTTTGATATGCCAAAGAATCTTAAGAATTCATACGATGACTTAGTAGGTATGTTTTAATCGTAGCATTATTTTTTACAAGCTTTTATTTAACTTGCAATGTATGTATGTATGTATGTATGTATGTAAATTTAATGAATGTTTGTTCGGGTGAAATCTTGCAACTCAATTTTGAAGCAGATATCTTCAACCGATTGAGCTGAAATTTTGTATACAGGTTCAATTTAGATGACAATGCATGATTTGGATGTATTTATGTATGTATGTATGTTTGTTCGGGTGAAATCTTGCAACTCAATTTTGAAGCAAATATCTTCAAGCAACTGAGCTGAAACTTTGTATACTGGTTCAATTTGGATGACAATGCATGGTTTGTATGTATGTATGTTTGTTCGGGTGAAATCTTGCAACTCAATTTTGAAGCAAATATCTTCAAGCAATTGAGCTGAAACTTTGTATACAGGTTCAATTTGGATGACAATGCATGGTTTGTATGTATGTATGTTTGTTCAGGTGAAATCTTGCAACTCAATTTTGAAGCAGACATCTTCAACCAATTGAGCTGAAATTTTGTATATAGGTTCAATTTCGCTGCCAATGCATGGTTACCTTTGTGACGTCATTCTAAATCCAATATGGCGGCATATCCAAGAGTGCGGACTAGTTATTTTTAGTGCACTTCTACAATATGGCTATCAAATGAAAGGGCTTGCTAAGAATAATTCGAATAAAGTGACGTGATAACCTACTAAAAAGTCAAAAATAAATTAAATGTAAAAAACCTTTATTAAAAAACAAGCTTTTATTTGAATGCACTAAAACGAAAAAAATAAACTTTTACTATCTACTTATAAAGTCATTACACATAATCTATATGATATAAAAGCTTGTCGCAAGATTTGCTTGTAAACAAGTAAATTAAATAAATTGATGTGATTGATTTTAACTATTAAAATTTTCAAACTAAGGAAATACGAGTACTATCTCGCGACAAGCTTTTATATCATATAGATTATGTGTAATGACTTTATAAGTAGATAGTAAAAGTTTATTTTTTTCGTTTTAGTGCATTCAAATAAAAGCTTGTTTTTTAAAAAGGTTTTTTACTTTTAATTTATTTATAATCTGATCTCTAAGATAATAGTAATACGAGCTAAAAGTACATTTTAGATTCCGAAAGTCGCTCATTCTAACGCCTGCGTTCTTGACCGGCTTAGGACCGCCGGACAGTTGCCTTATCTATTTACACAGAAATGTTCGCAATCCGGTTACCGGGAGCATGCTCAATGTTGTTTTTGTTTCAAGGGGCTTAATCTTTAACATAAGTACCTACTAGCCAGGAAGGTTAACATTGTTAAATTCTTACAAAAGTTTTTGGGGAGTGTTGACGTATGTTTTGTATTGTTTGTAAGTAGTTATTTATCTGCCATTGGAAAGGAGAGTCGCTAAAACTGTATTTTATGACTTTCTCAAGGAATTGTAATGCTGAAAAAATCGCTGGATAACTCATTAGAATATAGTATAATTATTGAACAATGTTCGAATAAGACGCCATTGTTGTTTATGTATGCCATTCTTAAGCAAACAATACGTGTGGTGCGAAAATATCTTATTCAATACTTGATTTATGTAAAGTCTTGTCGGGAGTGATTTGTATAGAGCCCCTGTAGCTGTGCCGAACCTGAAAGCTTTTCATAAATGAAGTAACTTCACCTCTGTGAAAGAGTGACTAAAAGGCTGTTGTTATGTAAGAAACTAGGCACTTCGTCGAAGATGAAGCGCACAAGATAACTGATATATGACGTTATATTCTTAAAGTTAAGAGTTTCTGGAAATAATGGAGAAAATGTTCGCGTATACAAGCTTGAAGGTGTATGTCAAACTTACTAGATGAAATATAGTTGAGTAAACCCTAATGTATAATTTAGTTTAGGCCACAAAAATTACAACGTCACGTAGACTTAGACATTCTGTAGTAATATTTTATCAAGCATGATCAACGAATTTTCAAGTATAGGTACTTTGTTTTGTTTACTATTACTCTACATTGTCTTCTATTTAAAACTTCATGTCAAAAATAAATAAAAAATAATAAGTTATTTTTGATTCTCATATAATTTAAAATTAATATATAGGTAAACCGGTTCCTTAGAACATCACTTGTCATATATCCATTATAAGTACTTAATAGTGTTCCTTGTCATGTCTTTTTTTTTTGAAAATATTTCACTATATTTGAATACCTACACCAAATCATTGAACTACGTAGGAATACTTTCGGATTGCTTGCTCGAATGCGATAGAAAAGGACAGTAACGAGAGTTGCGTGCGCGATATTTGTACCTGGTTGAGCGATTGCGTGATTTCACCTTCATTCTTGTATGCGATTCACTTGTTCATATAGCAGGAAAAAAATAAGTATTTTCACGAAATGCTTATTGTAAATCTATTTTTTCATCTATTCTATGATTTATTTGTTTTATAATTGGTGAATTTAAAGCTCTTTTATTATTTATTATTAAATTAGTTTAGGTTGGAAGTTGGATGGTCTGGAAGATATGGCTAATCCCGCTCAGGCCATAAGTGCGCTAATTGTACTATATACTACACAATCTGTATATATCTATATAATATCTTGTACTGTGTTCAAAAATGTATTTGTGGTGTACAATCTCTATATATATCTCTCATATATATAAAAATGAATCGATGAATGTCTTGCTAAGCGCAAATCTCGAGAGCGGCTGAACCGATTTCGCTTATTCTTTTTTTGTCATATTCCTTGAAGTACGAGGACGGTTCTTACGGAGAGAAAAATTTGAAAAATTGCCTGAAAATTTTTAAAAACAACACTTTTCTATATTCCCATACAAAAGTTTCGTAATAATACTTAAAAGTCAATTTGAAATTTAATACCATACCATAAAGTTTAAGTGTTAGTGGAGGGGTTCTGAGAAGGAAGTGTGTTTAAATAAAAATGAAAAATTAAAGAATCGACAGGCGGTACGAAGTTCGCCGGGTCAGCTAGTAAAGTATAAATAAAATAATGTAGACTTCAAAACACATATTTTTAGTCTAATATTGATTTCACTAAGCTTCAATGTCAAATACAAAGTCTACACCATTAGATCAATTTATATGTATAAAATAAATGTCGAAATAACTTGTGGACATTATTTTTCTACTAGCTTCTGCGCGCGACTTCGTCGGCGTGGACTCCGCTCCTATTGGTCTTAGCGTGATGATACATAGCCTATCTAACACTGAAAGAATTTTTCAAATCGGCCCAGTAGAACCAGAGATTTCCGCGTTCAAACAAACAAACAAACAAACTCTTCAGCTTTATATATTAGTATAGATAGGCAAATTCGATTCAACCTTTAACGTCCCGCTGCTGTGCAAATGCTTCTTTCTCCATGAGAACGATCAGAGCTTAACCCACCACGCTGCTCTACTGCGGCTTGGCGGATATATTCCCTAATATGAGTAACGATCACTATCAGGTGTAAATGATAACAATTGAGACCGACAGCTTATCGTGCGCTCAGTGGGAAGACCCATAAGGACAGACAACAAGAGCGAGCGGAGAGAAATATTTGTAAACATACAAAATTACAAATTAATCTTTAATTGATCTTTAATTTAGGTTTCAATAAATACGAAATCGACTGATTTTAGCATACAAGTATTGAATATTAAAGGATAATTAATATTAGTATGGAGTGTCACTTATTGTTAAGAAGTTTTGGAAATAATTATAATACTTCAAAAGAATAATATGTTGAAAGTATATAATAAAATTTCTCAGATTATGTACAGACGTATTTCTTTTATCACTCAAACAAACGCCACTCAAGCATAATATAAAAATTAATATTTCATTTTCTATTAATAAAAGACATATTCTATTCTTCTAGTTATATTATTCGTTATGTTTTTAATATTGGTAAGATTATTCAAGCTAAAAGTAATGAAATACCAAACATGAACGTCAATAAAATTGAACGTCTTTGTATAATTATCACAGCACATTTCACAATCATATTATTGTTTAGTTTTATTGTTACATATTCCATGAAATTGTTTCGAAGAAAAACGATATGAAAGTACTTGACATTCAATAAAACCCTTTACATTATTTATTATGAGTTTATTGGTCGGTTTGAAAAATGGAACGATACATACGATTTGTCAAGAAAATGTGAGTGTTCCTTAACATTAATAAAATGAAACGAATCCCCGGCAAGACAAAGGAGTCAGCATCAATATTTATTGGCGTGCTCACCATTAATCGAGATCGTGCGCTGTATCGAAACGCCGAGCGTTGTTTCTGAATGAATGGACTGTCGCGGTCGGAATGCGCCTAATTTTTCGTTAGGATATAATTTTCCCATACGTAGAGTTTCGTAGCGCCTGAAAGCTTACGCCTACGAACTTAGCTTTTGTATCGTCTTGCCGTCCATCCATTACGAGGCGTCGCTACTTTTCAGTATGCACCGAGACGCACGGGAGGTCTGACGTGTCGCGCTCCGCGAACTCGCCTGGTACACGCGTACGAAATGTGTGACAATAAGTGTTGCTTCCTCTTTAATATTTAGATTTTAAATAAATCGACAAGAGTTTTAATCGTTTTTGAATTTAATAGCACGATATACATTTTATTGTGAACATTTAGATTCAACTACATGTAATTTATCTAATCTAACATACAAAACGTCCCACATACTTTGGGTAAGATTATTTGCTTTTAGTAGAAAATGTTTGTTTTATATAATGAAAAGCGAAATACCATTTAATGTAAGCAGTAATCAATGTTTCACTTTCAAAAATTAGATTTGAAACTGTCTGTTCGATTATATTTTTTCTATAATTTTGTTTATTTTATAAATATAAGCGTTATATATTTCTGTCTGTTTGTGGTACTAATATAATTTAGCGAGCCTAGAAAATAATGTATACATTTTTTAATGTTTTTTTTTTGTCAATAATTTCTTAAACACATTGACATATTAAACAATCTTTAATATTGGTTGACTTTTCTGTAAGAATGCGCTTTTTATAAATTTCGGTTTGCTGACCTCGAATTTAATGCATATGTATATAATAGTGATGATAATAACAAATATGTAGGTATCAATTTTTTTATAAAAAATCAATTTAATGCAGAGTAGGGAAGGCCATACAATAGGACGCCACGTAAATTTATAATATTGTACAGAAATAAGTTTCGCAGTCAATTTAATTTGATTATTCTTCACCAATATTATGAGGAGGTAAAAATTGTTAGTTCTTAAATATTCTATGATTAGGTTATTTTGATAAGTTCATTATAATGAAGTCATTGTTTTAATAAATGTAATTAGTGAGAAATTTGTTATCACACTGCTTTATCGGAGTATGTTGAATAAATAATACACTGTAGAACATAATATAGATTTTATAACATGAAAAAAATTTTAAAAATACAAATATATGTAGGTATATTATAAGTTTTCGCCTCATAACTACTTTAAAAATACCACATCAAAGGGCTTGTAGTAAAAATTTGTAAGTAGTAATAGGCTATATAAAAATAAATCCTTTTCTAATTAGATCAATTTAGTTAAGATTAATTTGCCATTTGTGACCCTTTAACTGGAGCTATAGCTGTAGTGTAGAAGATAATGTTAAGGGTATCAGGTGCCATAGCCGTGCCGCCTGTCCGCGCAATAGACGTACTTTGTACAAATGTCACGAGATGGAAAATCTACAACGTAACTGCTTAATAGCGGTTTCCGGAAAACAGCCTGTGGATCAGGTTTAATAAAGAGAGAAAGATAGAGTATAATACAAAGGAATGCAATCGGAATATTGTGGCTTAGGCTTTTGTCTCATTTCGTTCCTTAGTAAGTCATAAAGATGTGTGGTTAAAATATACAATTGTGTTTGCTCGAAAACAAATAAAAACCGACTTCAATTACATCGACAAATAATACAACGCAGATACACGAAAAAATAGTCAAGTAAATACGCGTTATAAAAGATCACTCAAAAAGTAGTCATCAGATCTCAAATTAAATTCAAATTGGACCACATGACAGGCATCAGCTTTCGATTAAAACAAAGTCATCAAAATCGGTCAAACCAGTTAAAAGTTCTGAGCTAACATTGAACTACATTAAAAAATTCAATCGAATTGAGAACCTCCTCCTTTTTGGAAGTCGGTTAAAAATAGAATTTGGTTGTAGGTAACAATATTTAAACTGCTATTATGTGTCCATACAATTTTATCTTGTTATGTGTACTGACAATACTATCTATAATTCTACAAAATTTTAAATATATTAATTTTGTTAGTTAAAGATCAAGAAACGTAGGCAGAATAAAATAAGACATAAAAACTTTCATCTCTTGGACCCTATTCCCAAAGGGCAGGTTTTTAAGACAAAGATCCAATATTTCTACGCTTGCTTTCTACATAACTACTTCGCGGCAAAAAGGCCCGAACAGTTTTCTGCCTACTGAGAACATAAATCTTTATAGGGGCGAGACAATATAAATTCTCGAACCATTGAATAGCTGTTCTCAAACAACTTCATCTATAAAAGTAAGGAAATTTTTAAACTTCATATATTCAATAAATCTATGGAATTGGGAAAGAAAACTAATTCATGACTATTTTAAAACATGATGTCATAATATTTAATGTTTCTTATGCATTAATAATCTTGTAATTATTGTACTAGTTGATTTCTCTGATAACGATTTAGATCAAAAGTCAAATGTTTAAGTTGAGGTTACCATGATAAAGTATATGTGAATGACTACTACAAACAAATTTGTTACTATTTTAATGTCAACTTTTCCTTCTGCAGTGTATTTTATAAAAATAGTATAAAAAACTTTTTAATTTTTATTTATTAAGTAAAAACAGTATGAAAATAAATACTCTTTTTATACATGTAACGGTAAAATCCTTACATTTACGAGTACTCGTACTTACTATATAATATCTCTATATATATAAAAATAAATCGCTGAATTTGTTGCTAAGCACAAATCTTGAGATCAGCTGAACCGATTTTGCTAATTCTTTTTTAATAACATTCAGTGAAGTATGAGGATGGTTCTTACGGAGAGAAAAATTTAAAAATTGCATGAAAAAGTTTAAAAACAACACTTTTCTATATTCCCATACAAAAGTTAAGACAGGACAACGTCTGTCGGGTCAGCTAGTATATTAATAAGTACATCTGAGATATTTACGAGTAGATACATATAAAGACATCAAAATTAACTTATAATGATTATTCAAATGTCAATTATCAATGTGTTTCTGATTTTATTTGTAAATAAAGTAAAGAGAAACTAACTCAAGTCCGTAGCCAATATCAACAAAATTGATGTCAGTAGGTGTATTCGAAGCACATAAAACACTTTTAGCGCTTTTTCTTGACATAACACTTGAACCGGTGGCTCATACGTAGAATAGAATGCTTTTGCTCTATGCCGTTTGCTTTTCGCTTAGTGTGTGATGAATGCGCAACACTCTACGAGGTTAAGATGTCTAATGGTTTCTCTGAACTGAGTACATCACGGCTACTCACGAAAAAGACAGGTATTCTCCAGGGTTAAATCATATTATCAATGAAGTGATAGATTTCTGCATATGATAATTGTCCTTGTCATTTTTATACTTTTGTTAATGATTTTTATTGCAATAGTATTTGTTACATTTCCGCAAAAAATAGGTTTTTGCGGAAATGTAACAAATACTATTGCAAGGTTTTTTTTATATCATCAATTACGGAACAGATTAATTATTTAAATTACTCGTGTGGTTATTAAACGAAAGACAGAAGAACAGATTGCATGTCATCGAAGGCCTTGGAAAAGTTAACTTGACAAAATATTTGTTTTGTCCACTGTTCTATTGTAAATCTATATATTAATACGTGAAGCAAAAACTTTGTACCCCTTTTTACCAAAAATTGCGCGTACGGATGAGTATGACATTTCGCACACTTATAGTTTATATAGAGAAGGAGTGCAGAATGCTAATATTTTCTTAAAATTATACATAAAATATACATTAAATTAATAAAAAAAACATTACACAGACTACTGCACTCACACATGCATATTATACTATTTGTTGATTGTCAAAGTATGTAGTCAAATTGAAAAATTTAAAAAGAGGTTCTTTATTTTCATAATTATTTGGTTTTTTTTTAATTTAAATTTTTAATTATGGTCGAATTTCGACCTCTGGGCGACCACTAGTGAATAATAATATTATAACTGTATATTAAATAGGTAATTATGTTCTCTATATTTATATGTGTATAATTGTCAAAATATAAACATATATTATTGTTAGTTAATAACTAAGCCACACATTTTCTTTGCTTATAATTGCTTTTATACCCATTCGCTCCTGTTAAAAAATTTCTCGTGTTTCGAAAAAAAATATTATCCACTTATTTCCACACGATATAGTTAGTTATACAATTGTTTCAAAGCAATATCCCAAAACAACTCCGAACAGCTGACTTCCCGGATTTAACTGAATTATAATTACAAATAAAATAAAACTAAGATCTGAAATGATGAAAGATAGAATAAAATCTAAAGTGCTTAACACTTTTTAAGCATACGCCTTGGGAATGATGTGATCGCCCCCAGGCTATTTCAACTTATAAAACTATTGTTAATTTCAATCTGATTTGGAAAAAAAAAACATTACGATAGAAAAAAAAATGATAGTCCCGCTGAGTTTTTTTCGCCAGTTCTTCTCAGGTCAGAGGCTTCTTTTTTCCGAACTGGTAGTAGACTCATGACGTTCTGTAAGAAATTGTAATAATTTTATGCTGAATAAAATATTTTGATTTTGATTTTTTGATTTTGATTGAGTACATATAGGGTACAAAAAGAAGTCTAGCCTAAAATTTGGTAGTCTTTATCGAGAAAGATTTTAAACTATGAATCATAATGATACAATTTGGTTGCTTGTAGGAGGAGTGTTCCGTAAAAGCTATCTTTGTCAGATTGATTTACATCCATCAGACTATCGAACTTAATTTGTATAGTTAGAATGTTTCTGTATACAAAATTCTATTCAAGGAGAACCAACAAAACTCCGTAAGAAAGTCAAGCGACTTGCTCTTGGCATTTAAGATGAGAAATGGGCAGCATTGCAGTTGCGACAGCGGCACTAAGATTGTGGCCGCTTTATGCTTATGCTCTGAAATACTGAATATTCATTGTAGAATACTATAACAGGAGCTCTTTAATCAACTCTACTTTTGCCGGCACACAATCTCCGCTGCTAATGGCAAGTACGACAGCTGCAATACTATTTCAAAACAATTATTGTAAACCAGTTTTATTCGCGACACAGTCGAGATTATTCAAATGATGTTTGTTTTCCTAGAAACAAGGATAGACTTACTAGTAAAATAGTTCGTAACTCTAACTTATCGGTAAATTATACATTTTTCTTCGAAATATTGTTGTGAATAGGCGGAACCGTCGCTGACAGTATCGAAAGCCAATGAACGGCGCGTATCTAAGAGTCAAATTACTCGAAAAATTGCTCTGGGGAACTTTGTGGTAGGTTTATTGAAAAAAGGTCGACTTGATTGATATCGAACTTTACACGTTGAAAATGTAACAGTTTCGGTTTTTCCATTTCGAGCAAAAAAAAAAGATTGACTCCATTTGTTCCTGTCCGCTGCGCAATAAACTCGCCGGGGGGATGTTTTTAACTAAAGATTTATCTTTTGGGGAGTTTGTAATCGTCCTAATTCCATTTAACGAAATTAGTATCTTGAATGGTTTAAGCAGTGAAATATCGGTGACAGTTTAATTTAGTGTTATTCTTTTGGGGTATTGTATATAAATATTTTTATTTTGTATTTATTTTTATATTATTGGAACTTACCTTTATATTTACATTAAAAAAAAACCGAATCAGCGATCACATACAGTTACAGAAGAATATGAATAAAATGTTTTCAGAGTTTTGGATGATTTAATATTTTAATATTGTTTTGTGGTTCGAATAAAACGTCGCACGCATAACTGGAACCGTCACGAGAGAGCTCACTGTGATAGATGATATTCAAGAACAATTAATCTTGGCCCAAAATATGCGGGCGATTTGCAAGGTTGGTCGAATCTAATGATCCTTTGGATTATACCAGAAGCTCTCGTAGGTATGTCATTAACTATAATATGTAACCTTACCAGTAATTGTCTAAGATGATCACGAAACCTTAAATTAAAAAGCAATTTTTAAATTGATTAACATAATTATGAAATATCTTACTACACTCCAATTGGTATAGCCAAGCTTTTTTTCCTTACTAATTTATAAAATACTCGCGATTTCACCGTCTTGAGTTTCTATATTTATCAAATTAATTGTCTACACTCTACATACTTCCTTTGAATCTCAATGTTATATAACCATCCGCAATATTAGCCTTTCTAACGGGTTCATTTTAATTAGACTGGTAACTTCCGAGATCAGTGCATTCAAGCAAACAAAGAAAAGATCTCTCAAGTTTTATTATTGTATTAGCTGACCCGGCGAACTTCGTACCGCCATATATTTTTATCCGTGAATATATATTTTTTTTCATTCACCCAAAACTAGGCTCAACAAACATCTTAACAATATCGAACAAAAAGGACAGAATCATTCGATTTGGCGCAGTCGGGGAAATGTTGAGCGTACCTACATACATTTAACACTATTCATTTTTATTTAGACAGCTGCTAATCTAGATTTTCTTCAAATTTCTAATTAATACAACTATTTACAACTTAATTAATCATCAGACACCTCAAAAAGAGGATCACTTTTTATATATGAACGTACAAAAATAATTGATTGGTACAAATTGATACCGATAGATATTATATGGTAATGCAAATGTGACGGCGTTCTGCGAAGCAATAACTTGACAGCGTACGCTCATATATCATACCGAGGGGTTTCATAAAGGAGACGGCAAAGCGGTGGTCGGACACTAAAGGCGTTATGCAACGCCGTTGTCCTTGGATAACGTCTTGCATAAATTTACAGTAATCGTGTAAATTCAACGCTGCTAACATAATTTTAAGGTAACCCAGCGTTCTGCTTTTATAAATACAAAGAAATTCTTGCTTTGAAACAGAAATTCCCTCGGTAAGTCAGTGCTTCCAAAAAGAATTCCTCAACAAAGACAACGTTTCTATATATATCTACATTAAGTAGGTATCACTTTCCAAGTGTGCGTTATATTTTTACGTTGCTAATTTTACTTAGTTCATTTTATGATTAGTGTATATTATTAGATTATAACATTATTTTGTTACCATAAACCTTTTTGAATATGTAAATGACATACAACTTTTATAGCAATATGTTATTTTATCTAAATAAAATCAGAATATAAATTAGATTAAAATTATGCTGTTGCCTAAAATAATAAATGATAGGTAAGATGTATGATATAATTAGCTGAAATGCCTTTAGTTTTGTTTACGCAAAAGGAGTTAGTTATATTTAATGTGAAATAACCCTATGTTAAAAAGATACTGAAATATTACATAGCCTTGAGACGAAAGCAAAAGGTTTATAACGCGGAGCTATTGCTTTCACCGAGTTTTTCTTAAATTCAAAAAGTGAACATGATCTTATAAACTGTAATGGTAGCACATCTAAAAGACAAGAGAAACTAAACACAAAAACAGAATGATTTAAAAATAAAAAATTGAAAGTTTATTTTATACTGTTTATTTATGTATGAAATAAATTAATTACTTTAACTATTTATTTTCGCCATAATATCGAACTTACAAACGAACACCGATTGTCCACCTCAGGTATTTAATGTTACATTAATTGCAGAAAGCTCTATTTGAAAAACTTACAAATCCTTTGGTAGTTTAAACTTAGCAATGTTGATACAGTGATTTGTTCAGTTTTAAGTATAGATATAAAATACTATTTAAGAAGGAAGTGAATAGTAACAGATGGGGTCATTAATAATAGGCATGAAACCTTGGCAACGAGTTAAACGGCGTAAATGTTTCACTAATTGGAGATACCTGTTTGATGCAACTTGTATGAAACTGACTCTTGCCGCCGTTAGAACTTTAATTTGAAATCCCTGTGTCCATTCCGTTTGATGATTGATTCAATTTGCGATCTATTATTGTTGATTTCGAGCGGCTCACATGGACGATACTTACCTATAATAGTCTTGAATACCTACTGTTTGAAATGTTGTAATTTATCTTTCTATATAAATACCTAAAAAAATGCTAAATTTTTTGCTAAGCAAAGCAATATTTAATAATGGCTGGACCAATTCGGCTATTTATTAAAAAAATTCTAATAATTTGTAGAAGGTTCTTACGGAATGACAAATTAAGAAAATGCACTGAAACTTGGTAAATTTCAGAAAACCGAAACGGTTATTTTAACTTCACGCGCTTGACAGTTTGCAAGACGGGACAGTCTTTCGAGTCAGCTAGTATGTAAATAGAAATCAATTATCGTATCTTTAAGAGATCGGGTCTTGACAACTGTTTGACGAGTAAAGAGTAACGAATGACCTATTTGGCTTATTTATTGTAAAAAAAAATCAACAGTTGAAAATATTGTTGGTATACTGATAATAATATCTCATTTAATAAAATGTGTCATTTTGTGTTATACTATTCCGTTAACATATTTTCATGGTCTTTTTTATGCTATTTTTTATTATTCATTTTCCTTGAGTTGCTAGTACTAAAGTAGTAGTACTAAAGTACGTAAATGTCAATAAGCTCAAAATGTCCATTAGATACATTTAAAAAACCTAAAATTCATGAAGTATAAGTATTTTTTCATATTGTTAATTTAAAACTTGTATTGTAAGTAATAAAAACAAGAACATATATAGAAAGAAATTTATTTTAAAAAGTTATTTTGTTCCATTTTCAATTAAAGCTCTATTTTCGTCAGGTACTGCAAACACAAGAAAATCCTTCCTCATTTAAATTATTTATTAATGTAACCGCATACTTTTGTATTCACAGGTTGATGTGTAACGTTATTTGTATGGGTAAGCATTGTGTCCTTAGTTTATCCTACTAGTGACAGATGACGCTAAGAAACAATTAATCTTTCTCGACCAGAAACGCTCGCGAATTGTGGCCTGAATGACCTTTGTTTTATTAATTCTTACTGCCTTATGTTGAAAAACGATGACGTGTAACCTCTGTTACTCATTTATAAAAGTAAAATAAATTGCTAAACAATTCTTTGTCTTGGTATATATTGAGTCGAAATGTGCTAATATCAATCCGCTTTACTTTATGCATTCAAACACATCGAACAACAAATGTAAAAATTGTTCCGATATCTTATATCTGTTTTGCGTAAAGAATATCTAATCGCAATACGTGATCCCTGTACCAATGTATCTGTAGGTAATACAATGACAAAATAAAGAATGAATAATCTAGGTATAGAAGTAATTTAATAACATTCGGCAGATGGACCCATGTTATCGAAGATGTCCTATTCTGATTCATAATAGTGTAATATTTCACGGTTAGATGTGCGATCCCCACATTATGGGAGTTTCGTGTTAACGGTTACCGTATTATGCGGATTTCCGAACCTTTCGTCTAAGACGAGGTGTGGCGAACGAGCAAAGTTATAATAAGTTCGGGACGGCTCGTATGCGAGAGTATTGTCTTTTGACGTCAAATTACCTCCTAGTGTTATAGTGGGGATATGTATTTAGGATCTTGAAGTTTTGTTATAATTATATTCAGGCTACGCACAAAGTTTTTGATTCAAAATATTTTTATTTAAAATACATATTACTAATATATTATATTATGTTGTATTAGTGTATTGTATTTAGTATAGTTAGCAACCGGTATTTCATACATATACTATATATTTACCTACTTATTTATCGTGCTACAGAATTTTTCTCCCCCTTTACGGTCTTTTTTCACTCTTATCGCTGTCTACTCTATAACCGACACCAGCAAAGGCTCGTCTTTTTTCAGTTTAATTAAGAACTTTAATTGCTCTTCTCGTACTAACTCTTCGCAGTAATTCTAAGAAACGTATTTGAGATTTGTTTAAATTCTTTTTTTTAAAGGTATTTTCTTTTATTTTTTATATTTGAAGTAAGAAGAAGTAAGAAATACTGAGCGTCCAATTATAGAAAGTTTCAAAACTTAATCTTAATTAGACATTATATATACTCGTAATATACAAATTTGGCGTGAAGAATTCATATAATCATAAAGCTATCGATTACTTTAAAATTTTTTTATTGTAAGTGCTTAAATCATAACTCATTACGTACAAGTAGAGTTTAAAAGCAGCAATGAATTCGAAAAAATTTCAATGTATTTTTATTATATTTATCAACTTGCTGTGCCTGCGACTTCGTCCGCATTTTGGGTATTTACATGTAGTACAAAACACATTACATATGTACATATATTACATAATACATACGAGTACGTACATTTAGTACGCGAGTTCAACCCGCACGGGGTTTTTTAATCGACTTCAAAAAAGGAGGTTCGAACTTTTTGGACCGATTTCGATGATTTTTTTTTTAATCGAGAGGCGGTGCTTGGCATAATATGATCCCATTTTCATTAAATCGAGATCTGATATATACTTTTCCAATTCTAATATAGCGTATTTACTTGATTATTTTTTCGCCTACCTACGTTGGCACATAACTTTATAATTATGTACTGGGTGGACTGGTTTAATAATACTTTTTTTTAAATCAAAAGCTTGTGCTTGTCATGGTTTTAGTTATCACTAATAATGCGTATTTACTTGATTATTTTTTCGTATACCTACGTTGTACTACTGGTCGATTTAATTGAAGTAGGTTTTGTTTCGTTTGCCAGGAAACACAATTATATAACTTGCCACTAAAGATATAAAAAGAAATTATGAAAAAATCGTATCAACCGTGAATAATTTAACATTTTGATAGATTTTATGCAGAATTTTGAGGCTCAATGTTCAATTTCATGGCTGAACAAGTTTGTTTCAGTGCAAAGACGTGTTTCAATGTAAGCCTTCGCTCAAATAATATGAAGGACGGATTTATTGGAACCTCCGACCGCCTAGAGTTCAGGATGCGACAACTTCGTTGATCTCAGGGAAACCAAATTATTATACATATTTTGTAGTAAGTCACGCGTGAAGGATGGATTTCAAAGGAGGAAATAAATCCACCTATATAAATATATATCTCTGGAATCTTTATTCTTTTTTTATAATAAAAAAGTGAGCACAAGGAACTGCTTAAGGCAATGTCAGGTTTAAATTAGTATAAAAAATATTATTTCTGTAGTTTCTATACTTTAAGTTACAGAAAAAAACATTATAGGTATAAAAATAATAATATATAATCTACGACCCAAATACACAATTTAAGATATTATCTTCCCAACAAGTACCTATGATTAATCATTTCGTCCTATTTAACTTTGATGATAAAATTAAAAAGTAAAAACGTTATAATATTTACTAGTGTTACCGACTTTAATTTATCGTCTAACAGTCTAACTAATTTATTATACCTAATTATTACACAGTTTGCTTTCTGCTCCGCGGGTTGTGGGTTTGATTCCCGCCCCGAGTCTGGATGTATTATATGTATTTATTTATATATGTATTATTTGTATGTATTTATCGAAAAAAAAATGTTATATCAATCGGCTGTTATAACAAGCATTAAGTTACTTAGAAACACTACCGCGTGCGATTGTGAATGTTAAAAAAAATGTTTTATGTGGTCAGCTAATCGTCCATACTCTATAAGTATACTCAATCAGTTTTTCTTTGTTGCAGTTAAATCCGATGAGATCGACAGGGAAGGCTGCCAGGTGTTGTATGTGGCTGCCGTGAGCTCTACCAAAACCAGGAGCGCACGCCGTCGCCGTGATGAGCACAACCCGCCAAGATGCGTCGACGGCCATTTTAAATAGGCAACTGACACGTTCGTCGTCACGAGATGGCCGTCAACGGCGTCCGAACATACAGCCTTCCAGCGTACCAACGCATTTGCAACCCTCTACGTCACTATGAAATGTGGAAACACGGCAAGTGGCGACAAAAATCACCACCAAGGACAAACGCGGCCATTAGAGTACCCAGATAGAGATTGTACAGTGAACATTTTTAGAGGCCTAAGTTTTATTGTGTTGTGTAAATATAGTGGTGTGTAAATGGTAAATATGACGGGTGAAGGTCGGGGAGTGCGAACGCCGCTGCTCGAATGCGGCGAATATGCGCACGTGCATAAAACGGCGACGCCCCGCTGCTGTATATGGTTGGCCGGCCATGTCAATGTGAGGAAATGCGTCGCTGGGATTATGCTGCTCTCCGTCCTCACCATATTCTTCTATACGTATTATGTGACAATGCCGCTTACAAGGTAACTTTCTAATAACTTTTTTTTGTAATTTCCTTTTCATATTGGTATGGTTCCTTTTCTGTCTAATTATTCTTACTTTGCGGACGACTTTTACTCACGTATTAGTTGCAATATAACATATTCGTCCGATATTTTAATACAGGCTCGTTGAAATATAAACATAGCAAGTACCTACACACAGGTAGGTATATGTTTCCAATACGTAGCATTTATATTTGAATGTTCACTTACCATTAAAGTACACAATAACTACACATTGCGAAAGTTCTGAGCAACATACAAATCACACCCTCTGGGCACAGTAGTACTCGGTATGATTCAGCACGTTCGAACATGGACTATACATTAATTATTCTGTGCAGTGCTTTGTTACGATCTAATTCCGCTGAACATCGAACACTACATCGACGCAAATCATATTTTGCGCTGATTTAAAAGGCGAGCTCCCGTTTGACTTTCGTCGCCAATAATTTGTATTAGTAAACGTGATCTTTGAAATTTAAAATGTAACAGTCGTAAAACTTGTCGAACGTAATTAATTACCGCGTCTGAAATATACGTCATATGCATGCAAAATCCAATTTACTTGCTAACTATCGGTGGCAAACATATCGCTATTGGGGAAATTAATATTATGAAATTATCACGCTCGGTCACCTCTCACTGCATTGGGATTAGCGAGCTATTGTTTCTATTGTGTTACAAATGTGACATTAGCTGAAACCGCATTTACAGAGATTTAATGCAATCGATGTTTTATTCTACTCGATCAGCATACAAACATTTCAGTAAGCATTAACTACCGTCATAACTAATCTTGCTTATTTCAAAAATATTTGGTGCTTCATTAAATAGTAATGCAGGCCGACCGCGACCATTCGAAATTCGGCGCATAATTGAATATGCGTGTATTAGCTTAATGTTAGTGTAATTGTGAAAACTTTGTCTAATTTTGCGAGAAGAGTTAACGAGAGTTATTTGCGCTATTAATTAGAATGTTTAATATAATTATCGTTAGTATTTGGAAAGCTCAAATTCGTTTTTTGAACTTAAATTCTGACCGGGTAAAAAAGATTATCTCATGTTTCTAATATTATTCTTTTCTATGATTTAATTTATACAAATAAATTGGCCTAAAACTTTAGTAGTTTAGCCGACCAGATAGTTAGGGATCCCTAGTACATTTTTTTAACCTGATCAGTATCAAGCTAATTTTCCGTGAGTAGCTTCATTTTGACGAGACGAACAAAAAGTTCCTCTTCGAAAACTCTCGATTGTGGTAGATAATAGAGTTATCAGGAGGTAGAGCAGCAGTGAGCGTAGGACCGGGATAACGGACTACGCAATTTGGAGGACAATATTACCATCAAATTATATAAATATTAAGTAACTAAAAGGAAAAAAAATCAGCTGGTTAGTAATAATTTTTGATGACCTTACGAGGTCATCAACTTGATGACCTCGTAAGGTCATCAAAAATTGATTTTTTTTTCTGATTTTTTTTTCTTTTAGTTACTTAATATTTATATAATTTGATGGTAATATTGTCCTCCAAATTGCGTGGTCCGTTATCCCGGATTACTCACCGAAAAAATCAGAAAAAAAAATCAATTTTTGATGACCTTACGAGGTCATCAAGTTGATGACCTCGTAAGGTCATCAAAAATTATTACTAACCAGCTGATTTTTTTTCCTTTTAGTTACTTAATATATTTATATAATTTGATGGTAATATTGTCCTCCAAATTGCGTGGTCCGTTATCCCGGTCCTACGCTCACTGCTGCTCTACCTCCTGATAACTCTATTATCTACCACAATCGAGAGTTTTCGAAGAGGAACTTTTTGTTCGTCTCATCAAAATGAAGCTACTCACGGAAAATTAGCTTGATACTGATCAGGTTAAAAAAATGTACTAGGGATCCCTACCTAAGAGGTTTAAACAACTAACGTGTCGATCTAAACCTAACTTATGGAAGCAAACATGTACCAAGTTTAATTAAATGGGGTTTTGATTTAGAGTTTCGTTTGATAACGTATCCTTATAATCATACTATCACAATAATATTTCTAATTAGGAAACGACCTAAGTATTTATATACAAAATAAGTTTAATCCCTACGGAGTTTCTGAATATTACTGTAACGAAAATTCAAAACGTCCCTTTAGTTTCGTATAAAGTTACTGAATAGTATCGTTTTGACAGTTGTGGACTTTCCTTATGTTCTATTGTTGAATTGCGTGAAAACGGGTAAAGCTTTTCAATCCATTTACTGTATACTAGAGGATCGGCGCCGTTATACCTGCATTTATTATTACTGATCCACTTGTATGAAGGTCTAAAAAACTGGCGATGTAAAATTAGCGTAATTGAAAAAAAAAAACACCGAAATTTGTTGCTTTTTTGTTGCTAATTAGTTGCTAGAAAAATAATTTTTTTGCTCCAACCGATCTCAAAAAATCGGCAATAAAATAAATTGTGATTAGTGAATAATTATGAACTTCAAACAAATATTCGATATACATGCGTTATGATTTTATTATAGGTATACTGTATAAATTAAAACATAATTTTGCTTTCAGTTATGAAACATGGGTCAGAGGCCACTTTACATCTATTATAATACAATAATGTTTTAGAGATTCTTAAGTATCATATGCCGACTATTACGAGTATTAATTTATTTAGTCGGTTTTAGGTAGTGTTGAATGAAATTGAAATATGATGGTCGTTTGTTTCAAATATCGAAAAAGATTTATTGCGCATAAAATTAGCAGTTAACGCAGGAAATTGCTTTGCAAAAGAATTAAAAGCGTTTAACTTTGTGCCGAGCGTTCTTGTCGCCCTTTGTTTGGCAGCTTTTCACTTCTAAATTAGAGCGAGGAAGCGAATATTTCAGAGTAATTTATTACGCGATTTTATGTAATTAGGGTAGGTAGATGTCGTGTACCTAGGACGATAGTATTTTATTGTATTGGCTAAAATTTACACCGCTACGATGAGCGGCAAGGGTGGCAAGTTTTCCCCGACTCCCGTGAATTATAGCGAAACTTCTGTTCTGCCTAATTAATGAAAGCTGCTTCGCTTGCGCTTATAAATTTGATGATTTTAACGACTATTGTTTTAATACCATTTATTGGAATTATACTTAAATCCCACTTATTTTCTCACTCGAGTGTAGAAATCAATACTCGACAATAACGGCAATGTCTTATTACAAAAACAAAGATGCTCTTACAAATATTAATTGCGTACTAAAGTTATAGGTAGGGATCCCTAGTACATTAATTTCACCTGATCAGTATCAAGCTAATTTTTTGGGAGTGGCTACATTTTGATAAGGCGAACAAAAAGTTCCTCTTCGAAAACTCTCGATTGTGGTAGATAATAGAGTTAGCAGGAGGTAGAGCAGCAGTGAGCGTAGGACCGGGATAACGTACCACGCAATTTGGAGGACAATATTACCATCAAATTATATAAATATTAAGTAACTAAAAGAAAAAAAAATCAGCTGGTTAGTAATAATTTTTGATGACCTTACGAGGTCATCAACTTGCTGACCTCGTAAGGTCATCAAAAATTAATTTTTTTTCTGATTTTTTTTGCTATTATCTACCACAATCGAGAGTTTTCGAAGAGGAACTTTTTGTTCGCCTTATCAAAATGTAGCCACTCCCAAAAAATTAGCTTGATACTGATCAGGTGAAAAAAATGTACTAGGGATCCCTAACTATTATATTTTTCTGACCCATTAATTATGAACTTGAGTATTGAGTCTTCATCGTTTACTTTAGACTGTATTGTTATACTGTCTATTATACCTATTATCTAATGTTAGTGACATTATTCGCCGCAATGTTTTTTTTTTTCTTAAATAATACTGATAATTTTAAAACGTAATGCGTAATCATACCACTTTGTACTCGTAACATATAACTTATGAAGTTAATATGGTCAAGTGATCGAATGCCCCTTAAACCAACAAAATAAAAATGGTGCATATTTTATTTGTTTTTAACACTGACAGTTGTAATTCAGTTATTAAACTGGTAAAAAAATAGTTCTTGTCTATTATTACGTAACGTAGTTGTAGTGTTTAATATTTTGTACTTTTACTACTATTTTTTTTTTTTTGATATCGCAGGGTAACCCATTTACGGGTGATATCCAGGACGCCCCGGGTAGGCAGTCCTAGACCGTATGTCGGACTCAGCACTTGGGGGTGCCACTACCGCACTAAACCCCCTGCGGGAATACTTTTACTACTACGGATAATCCATACTAATATTATAAATGCGAAAGTAACTCTGTCTGTCTGTCGCGCAATCACGCCAAAACTACTGAACAGATTTAAATGAAATTTGGTATACAGATAGTCTAGAGTCTGAGAAAGGACATAGGCTACTTTTAAATGCGAAAAAAGGGTGTAAGGGGTTGAAAGGTGGGAATGAATATTTCTATGGAAGTATGATGTATAATGTTCGCGTGTTTCGTAACTGTCAAACATTTAATCTTCATCCCGTCGATATGGTAAACTCTCCCCTAAAATTAAAGAACGTATTTAAATAAAGGTTTCGAATCGACAACATATATACGGAAAAATACGGATAGTGGCGTACCTATTTTAGATTTTAAAAATGTAGAATAATTTCAGTAATGAAAACGGATTGACATAATATATTCTACTAGCTTCTGCGCGCGACTTCGTTCCCGTAGATAATAACCAATTCTGTCATACATGATTTGTGCGAAACTTTAACCGTTTACGCAGCGGAAGCTCAAAAGGAAAAAAAAAACCGATTTTGAAACATTCTTCATTGGTGCTACGCTCCTATTGGTCTTAGCGTGATAATATATAGCCTATGTACCTCCTATACCTTGTCACATAGTGCGAAATGATTTTACGATCACACCTAATCCAAAAAAAGTATAAATATCTATATAATATAACTGAGGTAGGGCACAGCAGGTTTCCTGCTCAAAATATGGAGCGGCTCGACTGGAGTAGTACCTTAACCGTACAAAAGATCACAGCTAAATAATACTGCTTTCAAGTAGTGTTGTGTTCCTGTGGTGAGTAATCTGACCAAGGCTCCTGGAGGGATTGGGGATAGAGTCGGCAACGCGCTTGCTATGCTTGTGGTGTTGCAGGCGTCTATAATCTACGGTAATCACTCACCATCAGGTGAATCGTACGCTTGTTTGCCTGATAAAAAAAAAATACTAATACGCGAGTTAGGTAATTGGTTTATTAAGTAGCTTCCTTCTTTATTAGCTTTCCTCAATAAATGGGCTATCTAACACTGAAGAGAGAATTTTTCAAATCGGACCAGTACATCCTGAGATTAGCGCGTTTAAACAAACAAACAAACAATCGAACAAACTCTTCAGCTTTATTATATTAGTATAGATTGGTTGTCAATATGAAGTGTAGAGGAAAGTACACGATCTTCATATATCAAAAAGTGACCGTTAAAAGTCATTAAATAGGGGCGCCTCTGTAGCATCAGGGAAAATCTTAAAGGAAGCGTCAAATATTATTTGAGTTGGTCTTCTGTTATTCACATACTTTTTCCTAAAATCAAATGTTAATAAATCAATAAGCGTACTATTCACAGTTTACGAAATAAAATCACTCTATGTGCAAGTTTCCTTGTAATAATTCTTTACGGTTATATTTACTACATTATTTTGTACAACGTAAGTTGTTGAAATTTTTAATAATTAACTACTTTACTCGACAATGATATTAAATTTTTTAACTTAGCATACTTCAATTAATCAACATTGCTTAATTTGTATCATACCCTGTGCCTACGCTAGCGCCATTCTGGAGGGTTTTAGACTATCTGTATATATGTACCAAATTTCATTTAAATCTGTTCAGTAGTTTTGGCGTGATTGCGCGACAGACAGACAGTTATGTATATGGATTAGTATGGGTATGGATAATAAACCTGAAAGTTGGTTTGTTTGTTTGTTTAAACGCGCTAATCTCAAGTACTACTGATTCGAATCAAAAAAAATTTCTGAGGTGGATAGCCTATTTAAAGAGAAAGTTTATGCTTTAAGAAGAAGGAAGGCTATTTTTTCCTCAAATCACGCGTGTAAAATCGCGGGCCACAGCTGGTTAAATATATGATAAAGACAGTATTGATTTATACCGCACCACCTTTTTCCACTAATAAATATGGCAGATTACCCTCCTTTTTTCGCTTGATAACCAACAGCATATTTTTAACGACAAAAATACAATTGCAATAATAAATATAAGAAGCCAATTCAATTAAAGGTAAATAATAAAGTGCTTTGCTTGCAGTAGCGGTAGCCTCTATCAGATAGCAAATATAGCCTTTGCTTCAGTTATTCTTTTCAGTTGCTCGTTAAAGTTTCACTCCGGTCGGAAGGGGCGGGGCTTTCATTAAAGCAAAGAGCGACTCAGCCTCGGCACGGATCCATGCTTATGTATAAATATTTCCCGCACGCCTTTTATTTATTCTCACGCTTTTAAGATACGTCGTAATGACTCTTTGATGTGGCGACTTGAAACGTAACCTTAACTTGACAGCTCTTGATTGATTTCTGTCAAAATTTTGTTAGAAAGTAATCAATTCGAATTTAATTACCTGAATAAATTAATTTGTAGATTGAAAGACAACCTTTTATATGTTCTATTTTATTTTTGTCTGAACGTAATGTCTCCCAGTTAGGTTTCAGAAATCATTTTTGTGTTACGAAAATTTATATTTTGTAGTTGTGCTTTTGAGAAAATATTATAAACTACCTCGAAATAAAATGACCATTACGTCCTGCATTGACAAATCTACTACTAATATACTTTTTCTACATCTAACCTAAATCCTCTTTTTACCCGACTGCCAAGGAAGGGTTATGTTTTTCGCGCGTATCTTGTATGTATGTATGTATGTAATATTCTTAATTACCTCATTTCTCTAGAACCGCTGAACGGATTTGCATAATTGAGATATCGTTAGATTTGTCTTAGCAGCCCAAGTGTTCTTAGATAGGTGACATTAAAAAAAAACAAACATGGCGGCTGTGCGAAGCCATTGTAGTTAATGAAGAAATAAATTTTTTTTTAGAATACTATAGTATGGGTATCAAATTAAAGGGCTCAATACAAGGATTTCAAAAATGTATATTATGATTATTATTACCGTAATAATAATAAAGAAATACAATAAAAAAGTTTAAAAAATGTTGACTTTGCTCTTTCCGTTTTTACGTAGGCGGGTTTTTTGTTTTCTTTTATTTTACTTTAACGTCAGACCTTCTCCACTATTTCTTAACTGTAATAAATTCAGCCATACTGTTTATTTCGGACGAGAACCTAATGTCTGTACGAATTTACGACTTGCGTTTGGTTTAGGGAATAAAAGTAACATTTGTCACGTCCGATTAAACTTCCATCAACATGAAATAGTTAATTAAGTTGTACCATAGTTTATTATTGTACCCAACGACGTTAATGCACTACTCTAATGGTATTTGGTTTTAATTAATGTACGAAACTGACTTCGCAATATCTTTCGCTCGGTATTATTAGTTTTTTTTTTTTTACTGTTCTTCGGATGTACCCACCCATATGTGGTCTGTTTTTCTTTAATCTTCAAAGTTTTTCAGTATTAAATTTTAAACATTAGAAAGAGATATTTTATTTTGTAATAATTTAAGATTAGTCTTTATTTCAATGTAATTATTATTAATTGTTGTATTAGGGATAACACAGTTCCACTACCACCTTGGAACTTATAAAGCCGACCGATGGCGGGATAACCATCTAACTGCTGGCTTTGAAATACACAGGCCGAAGACGGGCAGCAGCGTCTTCGGTGCGACAAAGCCAGCCCTGCGGTCAACAACTCGCCTGCCCAGCGTGGTGACTATGGGCAACACACATGAGTTAACGCCATTTTTGGCAAGAACTAATTAGAGGCCTGTGCCAGCAGTAGACTGCAATAATATGCTGAAGTGATTTTATTTTGTATTTTGCTATTTATAGTATGTATATTTTTTTTAAATTTTTTGTTTCACCTACAGCCTAGTGTGGCGCGATCGGATACCGCGTCCGCTGTCGCAATGCTCGCTGCTCGCTTCACAGCAGCAAACAGCGCGCGATCATCGCTCGGACGCGCGATTACGCATCGACGCCAAAGTGCTTGTTATAGCGGAATCGCTATACTCGCGCTTGGGACGTGACATTGCTGAACTTCTTGTTGCGAACCGGATACGGTAAGTTAAGATATGAAACTTTATAATTACCTAGAAACTAATAATAAGACGCCGCGTTGGCGCAGCTGTTACAGCACTGGATTGCGATTGGCTGTTGCGCGGGCGGTTGCGGGTTCGATTCCCGCACACGACAGCATTTGTATTGGCCATACAGATGTTTGCCGTGGTCTGGGTGTTTGTGCAGTCCTTGTGGGTCTCCCCACCGTGCCTCGGAGAGCACGTTAAGCCGTCGGTTCCGGTTGTTATCATGTACACCTGATAGCGACCGTTACTCATAGTAGGGAATATATCCGCCAACCCGCATTGGAGCAGCGTGGTGAATTAAGCTCCGATCCTTCTCCTACATGGAGAAGAGGCCTATGCCCAACAGTGGGATATTACAGGCTGAATCGTGATCGTGATCGTAATAATAATAGTGTCTTGAACATTGTTAAATAATAAAATATATTTTGTAACGCTATTACCTTCTCAATAAGACCAGTAGACATAAAAATAGGTAAATCCGCGTGGATTGTTTAGTGCTCAAATAAACAAAGGACGAAAAAAAAAGTGAAAGATGACACGAAATAAACTAAACATTTTTATTTGAGTTTTAATTTTGTATACATAATTGAAATAAACATCGATACTTCTACGTTTAATAGCTTTTTCTAATTAATAAACGCGTAGTATTTACCTTCGATTTCTATAGACATTAAAGACTATTGTAATACACACAATAGATTCCATAACAATAAGGGATGGAAGATTCATAATTTTACTACCGACCTGGTCTACTTTGCACTGGATTATTACAATTCTATTGTAGTTTTTCTTCTTGGAGTTTGATTCAATTCAATTATTGGGTTTAATGGTTTTCTGTCGTGCCAGTAGTGTCACAGTGATCTGTTTCACCAATGTCACATAGAAATGGAGAAGACAAGAAGGAGAATGATCGGTGCGATCGAGTTAGCTTATATCATATTTGTCGGGCTTGTTATAATATTATAGTACTAGCCGACCCGTGCCCACTTCGTTGGGCGTTAATTATTTTTGTGATGCAAATAATATACTTACATATACATACTTAAGTTTTCATCTCGCTCACATAAAACTACCACCCCCCGTTTCAGCCCCAAAAAGGGTTGATTTCTAAAAATACATAATTAGTACACCTCCACACCATCTATAGAGCATACATTTTGAATTTCAAGTCTCTTACTTCAAAAACATAGGACTTTCATACAAACTTCCAACCCCCGTTTAACCCCCTTAGGGGTGGAATATCGTAAAACCCGTTCTTAGCTGACCTCTACTCGGCGAAAGGAATATTCCTACCAAAATTCAAGTCTCTACGCCTTATGGTTCCAGAGATATCGTGATGAGTCAATGGGTGGGTAACTCTTTTATATATATAGTTTAGCTATTCTTTTATAATGACACGTCCTGACTTATTGACTGATGACTGATATATTACGCAATAATTTTTTACGCTTAGGAAAGAAACTTTTCAGGAAATTTTATACTTTCTTGCTTTGCCTTGGTTGAAATAATGGACCAAAGTTTTGTATAAAGTTTGTTATTTATGCAGTACCTAAGGATAATTAAGTTTGCGGCGGTCAGGAGGTCGAAAAGAAAACCACATAATTATTAATTATGTATTAATTCGATATTAATACAATCTTATAACTAACGTATTATTGTATCAATGCGATAATGATACTGAAACTACATCTTATAACTAACGACTACTTCAGTCGATGTGAGACTAAAGAGTGATTAAAATAATATTACATTTAATAAAGTTAGAAATTAAAACAGTGGGGCATTGAAAGGCTAATACGGGGAAATCGGCGAGTGTGGAAAACTCGTACGGTGGTCGCCAGGCAGCCGCCAGGTGTTCGCTTGGGAAGATTCAATCAATTTGGTACGTCAGCATATTCGTGGGATCAAGGTTCCGTAACTGGATTATAAGTATTTACTGTTTTACCTTAAAATAAAAAATAAATTGATACAGTTTTCCGTATCTTTTAACGAAAATACAGTATGTAAGCAATCTTTCCATCGTCGCACCGCCGAAAAAAGTGATTCGTTTATAAGAGTCTATCTTTACCGTGAGTTGACTAATTATTTAACTATGATTGTTAATAGGTACGGATCCCTAGTACATTTTTTTCACCTGATTAGTATCAAGCTGATTTTCCGGGAGTAGCTTCATTTTGATGAGACGAATAGAGATAGCAGGGGATAGAGCAGCAGCACTGAGCATATTTCAGTAGAAAAAAATCAGCTAGTTAGTAATAATTTTGATGACCTTACGAGGTCATCAAAAATTGATTTTTTTTTTGTTTTTTTTTTTCTTTTAGTTAGTTAATATTTATATAATTTAATAGTAATATTGTCCTACAAATTGCGTAGTACGTTATCCCGTTCTTACGCTCACTGCTGCTCTATCCCCTGCTACTCCCGGAAAATTAGCTTGTTACTAATCAGGTGAAAAAAATGTACTAGGGATCCCTACCTATAACTGTTGTAATAAAAAAAATTGATGGTTTGGCTACGGGCTGCCGGCTGGCGCAATGGTCTCAGTTCTGGTTCCTGCGCTAGATGTCGCAATATACATGTTCCTTATGGTCTAGGCTCTAGGCGTTTGTATTTCTTAACTGCTATATTAAAAGGAGGAGGTTTCGACTATAATTTTATATACATATCTTTTTACTAGTTGTACCGATTTTGATGATTATTTTTTCATCGAAAGCGGGTACTTGTCGTGTGTACCATTTAGATCGAGATCTGACAAGAACTTATTGAGTTATCCCCAACGTATTTAATTGCCTATTTTTTCAACTACCGATGTTGTATTATTTATCGATGTAAATTAAACATTATACATATTTACAAGTCACAACTTAAGAACTAAATATTTACAGATAGTTTTGATACAAATCATGTCCGCGTGGAATTGTGCCAAGAATGCTGGCAGCATTTCCCCGTTGAATCGGCTATGCCGATTCTCTGGGCAAAAAATGCACCAGCCCTCTTGTCACCAGTGGAGGCAATAAGGCGAGGAGTTATCTCATTTAAGAAGATCGATGTAAATTGAAGTTGGTTTTATCTGTTTATGAGCAAACACGATTGTATGTTTCCGCACCCCGCCCCGGTCCCCGTCACAGAATTTCCATTCTTTAGTGGGCCGTTAAGTATTAAGCATTTGTTATTAGATACGAATTATTAATTGATTTCATCAGTAAAAAAGGATATTACATTCTGGTACTAATAAGATGGTTAAAGGTGTAATGGTATCTCGTCTGATAAATCAATAGTTCGATTTTCGATAAAACGTAATGGTGGGATTATCCCGAGGCATAAGCCAGATGTGCCCTTGCGTGAAGTTCTGTAGTTTACATTCTGTGATGTATGCTTGCGTCCACACTGCATGCGCGGTGGCGAGCGCGGAGGCGGTTGCGGCGGCGGAGGCGTATGGTGGCCACAGTGACGCGCGAGCTCATGTAGCGATTTGACGTATATCAGGGGTTGCAAACTATGGACGAGGATTTATTATTTTTACTAGACAGTCCAATCTTGAGATGGGAGGTGTTGAACATTAGAGACGTTGTGCACGAAATAAATAAAAATAGAAATAAGTGGTGAATTTTTTAATTTATATGAAGAATTCAGATTATACCCTACAAAATTCGTATAGTGTATACTGCCATTTTACCAAAAGCAATAATATTACAACTTATACTCGTCCATTCGATTATTTTCTTTTTGACAGTTCAAGAAAATTTGAAATTAGTGACCACGAATTATAGATACAAAGAGTCCGGACGTAATGTTGAACGAAGTGTCTCAATTTAGGGGACAGAATTTTAATTCTAATTTTAATTTCCCACGTAAAAAAGGTATAAACTACAGAAAGCGAATACATATATAGCGACAAGACCGAAATGGTTTGATACCCCTGCCACCCGCGCATTAGATCGCTTGCTGACTAGGCCCGTAGTGTGGACAGAACGCGCGGATAGGAATGTTTGAAAACTACGCTCGTTGTATCGCTCAGTCGCTTCCGCTTTAGCCACTGCAGTGTGGACGCAAAGACGCGTTTCATATGTTCGATATTTCGCGCCCGCCGCCGCCACCGCGTTAGGCTCGCAGTGTGGTCCTAACCTATGGGTAACGTATGACAGCTTAAGGTTAGGGAAATATTGTAAAAATATGTATTTTTAACCGATATCAAAAAAGCTTGCTCAATTCGACCGTATTGTTGATAGTAACCAATGACTGAAAAAGTAATATATATTTTTTTATGTGTTCGCGGATAACTTCATCGTTTATGTTCTGATTTTGATGATTATTTTTGGAAATTTTATTTTTGTTGGAAAGGAATATCATGATAAGGAAACCAGGATCTGATGATGGCATCCAAGATAAATTGAGGGGAACCTTCGAAAATTGTAGAGGCGACTAGTGTGTTTGTTAGTTTTTTTTCGTCGACTTACGTTGTATAAGTTGTATTACTTGTCCATGTAAAGTCGGTTTTTTTCGTTTGCTAGCAAACACAATTATTTATTTATGAGACGTGATTAATAAATATCGATTAAATGAAACTAAAAGCTATAAATATTTTAAGTAGTTGACTTTGTCTGTAAAGGTTATTACGATATGTGTGCAAGCCGTGCAAGCAGCGTAGCAGTCATATGCATACCTTAATATCAAGTAATATTTATTGTAAATGCAAAACAACTATATATTTTTAAAAGCTTTGTATTCATAAAAAAGCCATCAAAATTTTAGAAAGTTATTATAAGCTAAATCTGTATTCATTTATATCCAAAGCTGTTAAGCCGTACGTAATATTTAAATGGCTTATACATTCTCACAAAGGGTGAATTATTAGGGGTTAAAAATTTGGCAGTCGTAACATTAAAAAAAAATTAACTCGATACGTGATGATGTGATTCACCGATACGTGTGTATGTATAGCTTAACACCGTAGTCTTTAAAAAAATGTGTAAGTCATTTCTAAAAGTTTTGTATTAGTTTGTCCTAATATCTACTTACTTATTCTGTAACAATCTGATGAGTAGTTATCCAATAGTTAACCAGTAGCTATCGTTTGATCTTAATGCACTCCCTCTCTGTTGCTGTCAATCAAGTCACGATATAAAAACCGCTTCAACCCGAGCTGACTAAACGGGATGTCGAAGCTGCGATTGCTTATGAAATGTTTGACGGGTTAGGGATTACTTTTCTTCCTATATTTTTTTGCAGAGTCACGAACTTCGGCGACTTCTTCGAAAGATTTTTTTTTACTTTGGCGATGTTTTTCTTAGGCACTGGATCTGTCCATAAAATTTTCTTTGGCTCAATATTTTTATTTAATATTATAACGTTTTTACTAAACGTATCAGAATAGCAGTTTTGACTGTTTTATTTGTCTATACTAATATTATAAAGAGATAAAGTTTATAACTTTGTTTGTATATCGGGGGTAATCTTCGCAAATACTGATCCGATCATGAAAATTCTTTCACTAACAAAAAGCTACACTATTCAGGAGTGACATAGGCTATATTTTATTGTAATTGTACAAAAAAATTCAGTAAATAAGAAAAATATTAAAATATATTATCAAAATGACAAAGAAACGAACGCCATCTATCGCTATATATTAGTCTATTTATTTTATTTATTCTTATTTTAGACTATCGACGACGAAGTTTTTTCGCTTTTTGATAGATGGCGTTGGAGCAACATTTTATTTATAATTATTTGGTTCTGTAATTTAAAATAATAAATACACGATATTATTACGATTTTATACGTCAAATTCTAAACAATGAACCTAATAAAACAGTACTAAGAACTACACAACATAATTGCATCACAAAGATAATTAACGCCCAACGAAGTGGGCGCGGGTCGGCTAGTATGTAAATATGATTGTAAGATATTAGATAACAATTATTTATAATATAACACTAGCTTCTGCGCGCGACTTCGTCCCCGTGGAATAGGACCAATTATGTCATACATGATTTGTGCGAAACTTTAACCGTTTACGCAGAGGAAGCTCTAAAAAAGGAAAAAAACCCCGATTTTTAAACATTCTTTATTAGTGCTACCTATTGGTCTTAGACCTTAGCGTAATAATATATCCTTCCTCGATAAATGGGCTATCTAACACTGAAAGAATTTTTCAAATCGGACCAGAAGATCCTGAGATTAGCGCGTTCAAACAAACAAACAAACAAACTCTTTAGCTTTATTATATTAGTATAGATTACAATAAGCGTTGTTTTACGCTGAACTTATTACCAGAGACTTAAAAGTTAGATAAAATTAATGATAGATAGGTACGTATATGGACAAGTATACTTGGCCCTCAGTCGTCTTTTCATAATAACACAATGAATTTCAGGACTGGGAGTCCTTTATATTGTTCATTTTAGATTGCACGTAAATTGAAATAGTGGGGCACTAAATTGTCAATTTCCAAGTCATATTTGCCTTTGGCCTCTAAAAGATTAATAAAACGGGAAGTAAACACAGTCGCTGGATGTAATTTTGCGAATTAACGTGGAGGGTCAGACTGTCCCCGGAGTAAACGCACGCTCAATTGCGTTAATGATAAACCTCCACTGAGGAATTGCCAGTTTATATAGAAAGTTAAAAGCTTATTAAAAATCTCATGGCCTTAAATATAAATGATACGTTTGAAAATCTTTTAAAAATTGAAATTATCAAATCGTTTTAGGAGTATACCGTACCTAGTCAGTAAAATAAAACGGTGATTGCTATTAAGCGTCAAAGAGATCATCCTGGTTACCTAAGATTACTAGTATCTTTTAACCGACTCCCAAAAAAGGAGGAGGTTCTCAAGTCGACTGTATTTTTTTTTAATGTATGTTAGCTCAGAACTTTTGACTGGGTGGACCGATTTCGATCAATTTTGTTTTAATTGAAAGATGTTGCGTGTCATGTGGTCCCATTTAAATTTAATTGAGATCGAACAAGTACTTTTAGAGTTATATCTAATAATGCGTATTTACTTGACTACTTTTTCGTCGACCTACGTTGTATTATACCGCATAACTTTTTGCTCGGTGTACCGATTTGGATGATTCATGTAGTATTGTTTCAATTAGATCAAGATCTGATGATCACAACTTTTTGAGTAATCTTTAATAGCGCGTATTTACTTGACTATATTTTTGTCTTATTGGGTTGTATTACTTGTCGATGTAATTGAAGTCGATTTTTTTCGTTTGTGAACAAACACAATTAATTTTTATTTTAAGGTGTTGAAAAAATTTATGTTTGTGCTTGTATTCGATTACTTATTTAAATTATTCATCATCATCATCATCAGTTTAAATATAATTTTCCATGAAATCTAAAGCTTTGTATAAGTTTTGATGTTATAATGATCGTTATAATAATGCTGCCCTCTAATTTGAATAATGAAAACAAAACTTTTATACAAAAATAAAATAACATCAACATAGTAAAGTGAAGCTAAGAACTGTTAGCAAACATCTAATATACATACATATTTCACAATTGGGGTTAATAAATGTGACGTTAATTAGTCTCTCGTATGTATCACGTAGTATGTAGATTTACATTTCAGGTGATATATTCGAGAATTATTAATTGTTAGCAGACATGCTCATTCCGCGCATGTGATGCGACCTAATTATTACACAGTTTCGCACAAGTAAGGTGTGTTACTATGGAACGTGAATTTAAATTATAACGTGTTTGTTTTTCCTCCCCGCTTCGTCTCGTAGTCGTTGCGGTCACGGTTAGTTTCATACGAAACGGTGTCGCGCCTTCCCCCTTTCGTATCCTCCATCGTTATACGTAGTTTAAGTCAAAATGACTTAATTACCCAAAGGGAAATTTATGCTTTCCAAAAGCAGGTAAAAATTCTTAAAAAAACTTAATGTATGCAATATAGTAACGGTAATGCTTGATTTGTTCAAGTGATCTGGAAATGGAAAATTTTATGACTCACATTTACATAATAGTCGTTTACTGATTTAACGACCGCTTCAGACTTGGAGTGAGTACCTCCCTAGCGCATTTCAGTTTAATCTTTTTATCGCTTTTTAGGGTTCCGTACCCAAAGGGTAAAAACGGGACCCTATTACTAAGACTTCGCTGTCCGTCCGTCCGTCCGTCCGTCCGTCCGTCCGTCCGTCCGTCCGTCCGTCCGTGTGTCTGTCACCAGGCTGTATCTCAAGAACGGCTATAGCTAGAGAGTTGAAATTTTCACGAATTATGTATTTCTGTTGCCGCTATAACAACAAATACTAAAAACAAAATAAAATAAATATTTAAGGGGGGCTCCCATACAACAAACGCGATTTTCTTGCCTTTTTTTGCTCGATATCAATAATGGCAACAGGTAGGCACTTGAAATATTCACAAAATACTCAGTTCTATTTTTACTTTAATAATAAATAATAAAATTAAAATAAAATTAATATTTAAGGGGGGCTCCCATACAAAATAAGTCATTTTTGCCTATTTTTGCTCTCATACAACAAAAGTGATTTTTTTAGCCGCTTTTTGCCCGATATTAAAATCAATGTACCTAGTCAATGGTACGGAACCCTTCGTGCGCGAGTCCGACTCGCACTTGGCCGATTTATTTATTGTTACTGGGTAACATCTTACCTGTTACATCCAAGTAGAAAAAATAATCGTTTATTTGTACGATTATATCACAATCGATTGTAACCAATGACTGAAAAAGTAATAAGCGTTCGTTTTACTTTTGAAATACAATTAGACTGAAAGCAATGAATATCAATAACATAATGCAAGTGAAAGAACAAAAAGATTTAAGCTGGGAGGCTAATAACAAAGTCAGTAACTTGTAGACTTGTCCTTAAGTTGTATAGAGGCAGGCAGTTGCTGTGGTCGTTAGTTTCCTAACTCGTAGCACTTTGCTACCGCCATTAGAGCCAGTCTCCACCGCGAGCGCTCCTTATCGTGACGTCTCGTGTTCTCCCAACTTCTTGTTTATATCACTCCTCGCCCACTTGTTTAGTATGAACAGTTTTATTGCTTTTTCCTTTCCTTAGTATTTCCGGAACATAGCTTTCGATAGTATTTGTTGTTATTATATTTTTTATATATGTATATTTAAGAATACTAATATAGTAATAAAAATTGTAGGTACTAATATTTAAGTTGAAATATGGTTATCAACTTCATAAAGCTGGAACGACTCCCTTCGCTGGACACTTTATGATAATTGAAATGATATTGTAATAAAATGAAACAATTGCTTCGAACAAATAAACTGCGGAGGTATGTTAAATAACGAGTTAATATTTTTCAATTTAGCTCATAATAAAACTAAATGAAAATGACACGTCGACCTCTTAACGATAACTTCTATTATCTCAGGGATCGTGGGGTCTTAATCGCAACACCCCCGCCCTGTTATTCAACTCACTCGTTCCCTTATCACGAATTAGCCCTCGTCGCTTTCGGTTCACGGTTAAATTGCACTGTTTCGCTAACTCTAATTTAAATTAAGCGTTGTCTCTTGTAACGGCAGGACGCTAATTAAGGTAATTAGAAACATGTTAACGCAACGTATAGTATCTACCTTTACCTTCGGTTTTGTCAGATTTTGCCTAGAACGACTCATAGTTCTATGTTATTCGTACATTCTAAAGTCTGTTGTAAACGTTTCAAATTATTAAACGAGTTATTGTATAAAGTTGATTTTGATTGATTTTGCTATCAACTATTTTAATAGGAAATATCGATACATAACATTTGCAACGTTGCCAATGTAAGGGGGAAGTTGCAACGAGTGCAACGAATAAAACATACATATTACATACACATATTACTGGAAGTTCGAACGGCGTACTATTTGCAAGTTAGTAGCGTCCGTTGCTTCTGTCTGTGTGCACTCGAACAGCCAAATTGAACGGGCCTTAACTCAAAATGAACGACTGCTTTCATATTTCGCTCTATTTTCCTACCTGATGTTTTCTGCGTATGCGTATTTAGATTTCACCTTATTTTCAATACTTCGATTTCGTCGAATTCTTTAGAACCAAAATACAATTAAACTTTTATCTCTTTGTACGTTGTTTATATGTCAAAAATAATCTATACTAATATATAAAGCTGAAGAGTTTGTTTGTTTGTTTGTTTGTTTGTTTGAACGCGGTAATCTCTGGAACTACTGGGCCGATTCGAAAAATTCTTTCAGTGTTAGATAGTCCATTTATCGAGGAAGGCTATAGGCTATGTGTCATCACGCTAAGACCAATAGGAGCGTAGTCCACGCCGACGAAGTCGCGCGTAGAAGCTAGTTGTTATTATAACTGAGGTAGAGCACAGCAGAAAATTTCCTGCTCAAAATATGGAGCAGCCCGACTGGGGTAGTACCTCGACCTTACAGAAGATCATAGCTAAATAAGACAGGTTTCAAGCAGTGTTGTGTTCCTGCTGGTGAGTAAGGTGACCAGAGCTCCTGGGGGGATTTGGGGATAGGGTCGGCAATGCGTTTAAGATGCTTCTGGCGTTGCAGGCGTCTATAAGCTACGGTAATCGCTTACCATCAGGTGAGCCGTACGCTTGTTTGCCGACCTAGTTACATTAATAAAAAATAAATTGTTATTATTTTACTAGATGGCCCGGTGAACTTCGTATCATCTACGTATATTTGTGAAAAATATACACAAAACACTTTCTGAACGCACCTATAAATATTTGACAACCAATTGACAACGTTTTTGACAAAAGACATTAAATTTCCCCGCTAGGAACATTTTGTATTGGAAAATAAAATCGTCGTTTTTAGTATTTTCCGTTACATATTATTTATGTTTCTCACCGTTTAAACCTTCACTGAACTTCCACAAACATTTCAAGATCAAAATTAGCCAAATTGGCCCAGCCATTCTCGAGTTTTAGCGAGACTAACGAACAGCAATTGATATATATATATATATATTATGAGTTTACGTAAACTATCACGACGGTCGACTCTTTGATAAAATTGCGAGATAATTTTAACATGTCACAACTATTCATTATAGTTTAGGGTTAAAATTTAATTGGCAATTATAGAAACGTCCTTTGACATAATGAATGACAACAATGCTTTTAGAAATTCGGTTTATCTTTAATATTATTATTTGATTATACTGATATTTACGTTTTCAGGATATATCATGTTTATAAAAACACCTTCGCAAATAATGCATTATTTTAGAACAAATTTGGTTTGTAATAAAAAAGGTTATAGTGAGCCAACATTAAAAGATAGACATATGATGTCGCGCACTTTTTTTTTAAACTTTAAATGGGGGAAAATTCTATTATATACATGATTTTTGCGAAACTTTAACTGTTTACGCTGCGCACGCAGCGAAAGCTCTCAAAAAAAAGATTTTGAAATATCCTTCATTAGTGCTCCGCTCCTATTGGTCTTAGCGAAATGATAGCCTATAACCATCCTCAATAAATGGGCTATCTAACACTGAAAGAATTTTTCAAATCAGACCAGTAGTTTCTGAGATTAGTGCGTTGAAGCAAACAAACAAATTCTTCAGCTTTAGAATTTTAGTATAGATAACTCGAAAAGTAGGTACATGTCAGATCTCACTTAAATTTAATTGGGACCACATAACTCGCAACACCTTTCAATTTAAAAAAAAATTATCGAAATAGCTCCACCCAGTCAAAAGTTCTGAGGTAACGTATATAAAAAAACACGAATTAAGAACCTCCTCCTTTTTTAAAAGTCGTTTAACAAAACTAAAAAAATACAATCTAATTGAGAACTTTTTTGGAATTTTGTTAAAAATACATAAAAAATTAAGCACAAAAATTAAAAAAAAATACGGAGTTTCCGTCTGTGACTACTGCGTGTTGTGCCTATATCACTCTCAGCTTGGAGTTGGATTTCTAAAACCCTACACTGATTTTCAGTGATACTCAATTTCGATGAGCGTGACAAGTATCATTCCTTTTTCGAAGTAATAGGAATAAAAAGAAATTACAATAAATGTTGCAATATTCCGTATATCCAATAATTGTCACAATACAAAAACACAATAAACATAAATGCTATACATAGATAATACTAATAAATAATTTTAGTACTGATAATATTTTATAGGTCACGTCCGACTTTTTTTTTAATTTACTATATATATGGGCTTTCTTTTTGTTCGTAATGATCCTTCCCAATATAAGACGAGTCAAGAGTATAATCTAGTAATGTGCTGAATCGAAAAAATTTGCAAAGTATTGATATTCATCATGTTGAGAAAGTGAGTAATCAGTGGTTTTTCAGTCACTTGTGTTAGTTCTCGCTCCTTGATATACCTAATTTTAACATTTGCGAGCTTTGATAACTTTAGATTTTTGTTTTAAAATATCAACAAGTAGTTCGGCATATTTTATTTATAAAAGCATGTTACACATTGTGTCACGCTATCAAACCTCTATATAATTATTATTTTCTCTTCTTTCTTTAACATGCTTTTTTTTTTGGATTTCTACTGACTAGGTTGTGTTAAATTTTTTAAATTATTATCTATCAATATACCTACTTACATCTAGTATTACTAAATAAAACTTCTTGCTGCTTATTTCAACATATATGTAGTTAATGTTTTAAAATTACGTATAACTCCTAGATGTTATCAACCATTTTCGTCCTTTAATTAAAATTTGAATATTAAAAACGAGCGATTTTGCCTTAAAGGGTAGCCGGATAAGGAAATGGCCCCCGTGGCCAAATTGTTCCAAAATATTGTGTTTGAATATTGATATATTATGTATGTATTTTATTACAATCCAGCCGTATATTTTTAGAAAATACTTTTTAAAAAAATTTATTAACTAGGTACCTATGTAAATAAAACAAAAAAATTCAGATTTCAGATTTGTGTCAATGAAACATGTTTTTTCCTTCTTCGTCTTTATGCTTACAAAATAAATCCAGAATATAATTATGTAGTATCTACCTATTTTTGCCACAAACATTCTAAAACTAGACGACTTTTTAGAATGCGAGTATGTAGGCGATCGATGTTTAAATACGATGAACGGATCGGTGTAGGCGTTGAACTTGATCCATTTTCTTTTTTTATCTTTTGATATTAGAAAAGAAAATTATTTAAAATATTATAAAATTGTTTCTGTTCAAATAAATGTATCGAAATATATAGTCACTTAGGTTAAAACATTGTTATCGCACATACCGATTCGAACGATTCATTCTGTAATATCCCACGGCTGGGCATAGGCCTCATTCTCCATGTAGGAGAAGGATTGGAGCTTAGCCCACCACGCTACTCCACTGCGGATTGGCGGATATGTTCCCTACTATGAGTAACGATTTATAGTAACTACCGGGACCGACGTCTTAACGTGCTCTCCGAGGCACGGTGGGGAGACCCACTAGGATAGACATCAAAACCGGAAATAAATATTTGTAAACATACAAATATCCATCCCGAGCGAGAATTAAACTCGCAAACCCTTACACTTAACTGAAACTCGTTACATATTTTACCATATTATTTGAATTCAGTGTACTCTATATAAAAATCATATATTATGTTTATGCATAAAAGTGCATATGTGTATCAATGGTGTTAGGTGCTGTGCAAGTGTAAATATATGTTTTCTCGTATATTCACACCTACAGAAAGCTCTAGACATGCGCTGGGTGTCTGGCTTCTATCAGCAAAAAGGCTTTTAATATATAACATGCATTAGGAAATAGACAATATTGTAAAATAGTCGATAGAGTTTAATGTGTTATCAAGCAAGCTTAAGGGTTGGAAGAATAGACGGTTTGTTACTATTTTATGCTAAAACTAAATATTAGTGCAATTTTGCTTTAAATACTTATTATATTGTATAAATAACGTTTAGCATAGTATATACTAAGAATAGTTAGGAGGTATGTGCAACGATCGAATAGCGAGCGCATTAACTAGTTCTTGGGACGCCTGCCCTGTGTGACCTTTTCATGTGGCGCCAACTCGTCGTTTAATCATAATTAAACATGACTTTAAAAAAAAATAAATTCGTTATACTGTTTTAATAATTAAGTTAAAATAATTAACTAAATTTTGATATAATTAAAGTATTTATCAAAATAATTACGGATTTTTGATAAAATATAGGTACAGTTAGCTTAAAAATAATTAGAATAAAATCGTTATTTATTTTCGTTAATCCTGTATTTTTGTACTAACGAATGAACAACGTAAGTATACAATAGCATGAAGAAAACATGACCTGATATTTCAACAGGACGTCACGAATGTCAATAAACAACTTGAAACGAAGCCTTTATGATCTGGTTTTTGTGATACGAATGTAGAAAAAAAAATAAGATCCATTCAAACTTTCGCGCTTATTATATTAGCTGGACAAAGAGGGTAATTAAAATATTTCCAAGAAGCATCATATAAATATGATGCTTATAATAAACTTGATTTATTAAATAAATATTTTTTTCTATGTAATCATGAGTTCATTTAAGAAAATAAAACTACATGTAATTAATATAGACAAATATATGTTCGTTATTCAATTACTATCATCCCGAACGTAAAGATGAAAATTTAAAATAGATAATAAAATTATGCAAATAAAAGTTCAATAGAAAAACGTCTACAAATAAATGAATATTGTTCGAGTTATTTCCCCCGCTAATTGCACAGATTAAAAATGTTTTCTTTTGTCCGTCGATAGGGATATTTTGTTATTATAAACGATTCAAATTGAACTTCAAATTTATATAATACAACAATTGTTAAATACTAAAAAACGAAATCCTAAAGGTAATTTTAAAACTGAGCAGGTTCATTTATTTACTTTGTAAAACTGTACATATGTGAGATCCATGAACAGCAATCGTATAAATAAAAAAAGGGTTTTAAAAATTAAAAGATTAAGATTAAAATGTAATCGACATTTTAATCTTATTTTCGTTGTAAGTCAATGTTAATTATACCATTTTGACCCACTATTTTATACTTGCACTCTTGTCTGCAGGTACAAAGTGGAAGTCGCAGGCAAAAGTCTGCCAGTACTTACCACTTTGGATAAGGGGCGATACGGAGTAATTGTGTTCGAGTCGCTGTCGAAATATGCAAATATGGACAAGTGGAATCGAGAACTACTCGATAAATACTGTCGAGAATATTCAGTAGGGGTCGTCGGGTTCGCAACGCCGGGGGAGGAGAGTCTTGTTGGCGCTCAGTTGAAAGGATTCCCACTCTTCATGCATACCAATCTAAGGCTCAAGGTAAATAGAAATTTATTGTGTAGCATATTGTCGCCCACATTATCGAGCGTCTAAGCGATATTACCTTTATTATAAACGTTTATTCATTATAATGCCTTCGTAGCTTTTGAAACTTGAAGTTTTGTTGCTGTGTTTTTAATTTAATTGTTTTAATGTGTGTTACAGTTTAAAAAAATATTTTAGCTTTTTTTGCTTTATCTAGCGCGCCGTTCTTATCGTGCGAGGTTACTTATTTAGGCGTCACTATTTAGGCGTTACTTATTTAGTATCTATATTTACCTACTGTACTACTGTAGTGGAACATCTACTATTTTTTCTATTGAAAAAGAAAAAAAGCACGAAAATTTATTGAAATTCGTTTCTATAATAGAAACAATTTTCAATACGTTTGCCAGTTCAATTATCTTAATATGGAAACAGGACGCGGCGTTAAACCCGGCGTCGCCTGTGTTGCGGCTGGCTCGCGCCGGCGAGACGGCGTGGGGCCCGCTGCCTGGCGACCACTGGACCGTCTTCAGAGCGAATTCCTCCACTTACGAACCCGTCGCCTGGGCGCTACGAGAACACGATTATGGCACTACTGGTGAGCAATTATAATAAAGTTTTGTAAATGTACTATTTCACCGATTGCTGATAATTTAACTCACATATACGGCGTGATACCGGGGCCTAAGAGACTGTATTACCTTCTGCTGGTAAACTTTATCAGGTAAAACAAGCCCTTAGGTTTTTAGGGGCTGTTTCATCACAATGAACAAATAATAATTACAACTGAAAGATAAAGTGGAAATTAATAGTGAAATATTTTAATTAAAAAGTATATCTAAGGGGATGTCTTTCATTATACTTCAGGTAGCTTTCTTAGCAACCAATGAAACAGGACCTTAGTGTTGTATCTTGTATCTGAACTAATATTTTAAACGAAATGAAGGTGAAACCGCGTTGTTAATTTAAATAATAATTATTAAATCTATGCCGATGCATAACGTCCACATACTCGCAAATATTACTAACTGCAAAAGAAAATCGTTATCATCATTGTCTTAGACTGAGTTTTTATAATAATATACTTGTTGAAAATGTTATCATTTATACTACCTACTTATTCAGTAAATACGAAGAGGTAAAATTTTAGATGTAACATCGAATAATGAGGTTAAGGGGTTACATTGTTGTGTATGCTTTTAACGTTAGCGACGTAGTTATTTGAACGATCCTAATTTTATTATCTTTACTGAAGAATACTGATATAACGTAATTTGCTTGATTCAAATTACTGGGTTGTTTATAAAAGGTTTTATACGTTTACTCAACATTTTTGGTAACACTAAACTTGGTAACAACACTAGCTTTGGTAACAATAAACACTTATATAGAGGTTATGTTTGTTTTTTAACTAAGAATAAAATATCGTATCCATAAAATGTTGGTTTATTTTTTGTATTTTTGTCTCGGAGAGCACAATAAGCTGTCAGTCCTGTTTACCATAGCAATCGTTACGTGTGTTAAGTAGATTATCCGCTAACCAGCAAAATGAGCAGCGTGTTGAATTAAGCTGTACTCCTACTTCTATAATATGAAGATCAAGTCCTTTGCCCAGCAGTGGATGTTACAGGCTGATTAAAAAATCGATGTAGTGTAAGAATTAACTTACCCGCTCACGTAGCACACATTTTCTTTCCAACACCAAACACTCGTAAAATATGTTATAATATCTCAAAAAAAATAAAAATGTACAGCACGGAAAGGTTACGTGAGAAGGAACAGTGTTCGTGGGCTGTCGAATTCGATGACATCACTGGAATTCCGGCACGCTCGCCACACGACATGAATACAAATTCTTGGCGCCATTAGGACACCGAGCTAATGACCCGTAAAACCTATTGGCTATTGCCCGTCTGTTAAGCTAGACTAACTGATTTGAATTATTCCAGCGATCGGAACTATTTTAATATGTGTCTACGAATGTTCAATAATGATAAAGATTTATATACATTAAGAATACATTTTGTCCTACACTACAAATAAAATTTTTAAAGTATAAATTAAAAAAAGCTTCAGCCTGTAATATCCCATTGCTGGGCATAGGCCTCTTTCCCCATGTAGGAGAAGGACCAGAGCTTAATCCACCAATCTGCGTTCCAATGCGGGTTGGCGGATATATTATTCCCTACTATGAGTAACGATCGCTATCAGGTGTACATGATAACAACCGGGACCGACGGCTATGTGTAAGCCTAAGTTTTTTTCGTTGGGTACTCAAAATAAATAAAATAAACGTATAACACCGTCCTCTCCAACTATCTCATTAGCAGGGATCGCCAGTGTTTGCGCCGGCCGGATTCACACCATAAACTGTGCCTAGGTCAATCGTCTACAATAGGTTACGTGCTCTCTGACGGAGTCTGATTTATGTCGTTATAAATTTTACTGCTGGCTGCGTGGCTACGCATATTTAAAAACTATTAATTTATTACTAACAAACTGATACGTGTAACTTCGTCTGCGTTGGTTATTACATTATCAATTTATTAAAAATTCAAAAATAATATTTTGCGTTTTAGTCATTTCTTTGTAAAAACATAGTGCTGATAAAAGCCGTTCTTCCTTAAAAAAAATTATAATATTGTTGAGAATGAAAATATCCTAACTCTATCCTACCTATTTAAGAAATAATATAATTGTGTATGCTAAGCTTTGTGCCGCTAAAATACTTCTTATTTATCTTTCTAATTTCGTTAATTTTGTTGAGTGACTTTTTATCGTCGTTTCTTGACCTTAAGGTTGTTATTACAAATCAGTTTAATTAATAGCACATAAGCTTAATTATATTCCTACCGTCCAGACTTGTATTAACTTGAATCTTTTGTTCAAGTGTCATATAAATTTGCTTCGTTGCATATCGATTTTATGTAAAGGACATGACTGTATTAGCAATTTTATTGATTAAATTAAGCGTGGTTCAGAAAAATGAACTCTATTTTCATTGTTTCAAAGCTAAAAATCAAGTGATAAACATCTGGAAAATTTTAGCAAACACTAATCCTCGCGAGTACTTCTTGTTCAGTCCTACTCGAGTTTTTACGTTAGAATGATTCACATTAGATGAGTGACGTGGCTGTTACGGTCGTCCCGACTATTAAGACAATTACGGCTTATTGAGTAAAATATCTTCAACAAGTCCTTTGCCCCGGTGTGGGAAAGTCAATTACTTATTTAAATTGATAGCCAGGCCAATAAAAAAACAATTCTTATCTGGGGGGGAACTCGGAGCCTAGTCTATAAAAATGTACAAATTTACAGACCCCCGAATTCATCCTGTATATCTGCCCCTTTTATTACAGTTTTAGTAAAATACGCATGACATTGTTTGAATTACATTTTTAAAGTTTATAATAATTATGAAAGTCATAAAACATCGTCAAGCGAGACTACTGCCATTTAAGTATTAGACAGTAGATATCAGTAAAAAAAGTACAAATCTTTTCTATAAAACCATTATAAAATAAAAGACCAATCTAAATTTGATATAAATGAAAACAAAACGCAGCAAACGATATATATAAAGAAAACATCAAAAGAAGGTATCTAAATAATTTTAATTATATTAATGAAATGACAGTCGTTTGTTAACATTTCATTTTAAGCTCATTATCAGGAAGAAGTTAAGTAGTACACGAGACCTCGGGAGGCTTTCCCGGAATAAGTCGTGTTTCGTTACGTGGGTGTGTATTTTGGGTCAGTTCTGTGAACCGCAAACAAGCTCAACTAAGAGAAACATTTAAAATCGTTCTCGGTATAAAGTGTTCCTAACAATTTTGGAAGCTACTTACCTAACTAGTTATTTACCGCATGTTTTGCTTTCTAATTTAAGAACTTATTATTCTTGTAAAAAAAAGAATGTATGTAGAAATAAAATCAAAACCAGTTTAACAAATACATCACTCACTAAACTAAATTAAAATTTGCAAAATACATCTTTAAAGTTTTTTCAAGAATTCAAATACAAATTATATATTATATTAATTTTATGAGAAATGAGAATAACTATATACATATTTAAACAAAAAGATCAAAAAAGCTCATCAACAATTTCATCTAAATAAGCAAATAAATCTGTAGTATTATAATAATTGGATTTCCATACAGAAGACCGAATGCCGTTGGCGACCGTAGTTCAAGACCACGGCCGCTTGGACGGCGTCCAAAGAGTTCTGTTCGGGTCGGGTCTCCAGTTTTGGCTTCACCGTGTTCTGTTCCTGGACGCCTTAAGTTACTTGAGCCACGGCCAACTCAGTTTGAGCCTCGACAGATGGATACTTGTGGATATCGACGACATATTTGTCGGTGAACGAGGTAAGAATAATTTATTGTTAATTAATATGTCAATAATGTAAAACATAATTTAAGTTTTGCACTGATAAGGCCGTAAGCAAAATATTTCAGTCCAGTAATTTAATCATTAGACTACTTGAAATTTTTATTTGCTTTCCATGTAGAAAATAACGTAGGTACAACCCAATTTATTATAATCTAATTGGGTTTCAAATTTTTACACTAATTAGGCCAATGGTGAAATGTTTCAGATAAGAATTAAGAATTTAATATTATCAGAATATCTGTTTTCATTTGAAATAAATGGTGTCTAAATTTTAATTAATTTAATTTAATTTGAAATAGTTTGCTGCTTGCGTAAATTTCATTACACAATAATCTATATTACACTTTAACATTTATAATATTCAATTTAACGGGATATTTAAATTTAATAAAAAAGACCACAGATTCGTTTGTGGTGTAAAACTCAGATTAAATAAACCATATTTTATTTATTGTAACTGAAATAATTCAATAATCATCAATGCTTTAATTAATTATTAAGCTGAAAGATTGTTTGTTTCTTTAAACGAGTTAATTTCTTTTATTACTGGTTCGAATTGAATAATTATTTTTGTGTTGGCTAGCCCATTTACCGAGGAAGACTATTTTTTTCTCAAATTAACATTTAATAAACCGCGGGGCACAGCTAGTAAACTACAATTTATAACTAAGTAATATAAATAGGAGCTTAGATATTGAACCAGAATAAAAATCCTAGATTCATTAAAACCTATAATTATTATTTATACCCATTATTCTGATAAAATAATTCAAAACCTCTTCTTAAACGTTCAATCTTACAATCATTGAAAACTTATTTGTAAAACAAATTTTTCTGTTATATAACAAAAGTCAATTTTGCGTGATTAAATTGATGTTTCTTATAGACCGGGAGATAGTGACACAAAATATTTGGTCATTTGTACCAGTATTGGCGGTTCGTCAGGGGTCTAATTACGTAAAGGCAAAAAGGAAAATGATGGTCATAGCGCTCGCACCGGCGGCCCAATCGCGTGGGCGTTTATCGAACGCGTCGGATAAATAACGAGTGTCGAACGATTTGTTCCACAAAAATGCTTGTATTTTCAGATAGTCGGAAAAAAACGAAGTAGGCGGTAGCGGAATGCCATACTTTACGTAATTAGACCCCTGACGAACCGCCATACTGGTACAAATGACCAAATATTTTGTGTCACTATCTCCCGGTCTATTATTGTTAAACTAATATCTAAAATAACGTTTATCAAAGAACGTCAAAATATATACAATCAATGAACGAAAAAATAAACGAAGTATCCACAGAAATTGTTTTATTATTACAACGTCTCAATGAAACAGTGACTGACAGACATCGCACAGCTTATACAGCTTATTCAAGACAGAAAATTTTACATAGATTTTTCTTATATAATTTTTTACGTTACGGAAAAAGAATAACGCATTTAATTTTGTCTATCAACCTAAAGTTGAGACATATTAATCTAAAAAGAACAGGTAAAAATATGTATGTATCCATATGGATAGGTATGCACCTCACCTATACGGACTCTTGTATGCGTGTGTGGATGTGTACGAGCATGCATGCATGCACATGTGCATTATTCGTGTATGCATATTGTGGGTGTATGTGTGAATGTAAATGAGTTCATTTATATTAGCGATCAATCCCTGCGTCTTGCTGCATATTATAGTTAAACATCACAATTATTTATATATACATACTTATCTCATTGTATAAACCTGATGGTTTCTTTATATTTTAGCTTCAAAATAATGCATCTTTATGTTGGGAATATCTATTTTGCGTTATGAAGGTTATGTTAATGTTGAGGTTCCATTTCAAAAAAACTATATACACTGGACCGCAAAGAAAAAGGGTCTGTTAGAAAATTTTCAAAATTACCTAACCTACCTTTATGAAATAAAGACTAAATTAAAGAATTATACGAAATAACGGTCCAGTTTAGTTCGATCTTTATCCTTCAATCCTTAAAGGAGTTAAATAACTTAAATAAATGTAACGACGTTTCATTGTGAACCTAGTAATTAAAAGAAAGTTGATGGTTTCAAAATTTGCGCAAAACTCTACGAAAAACATTAACAGTCAGTTTATTTGCCTAATATAAATATTAAAAAAAAAATATACAATTATTCCTCTACACAAAAATTAATTTAATGATATAAAGGAATTCTGCGTAAAGCTAACCTAAAACTGCTACGGAAATACTATTGCTATTAAATTGGAGAGAGATCCTACGTAATTGAAAATTGACACAAAGACAGCGTTTTATGAAATATGCAGCTCTGCTTTTCTTAGAAAATTGCGAATTGTACTTTGTCTACAGTAATATTTACTCGTTACATTTTATGTTTATGAAAATGAAAGTAGTATAATAAATATTAAGAATGATTTATAGTTAGTCCGCTAAGCGTTGTCGGTAAAAAGATAAATTAATTTGGAAGTTATTTGCGCAATAATTAATTCTTAGTACCTGGGTGACCGAGCCTTGCTCGGTATTTTCATTTTATTTTTTGTTTTTTTTTTCTCGGTATTTTTATATTTTAATTTTATTTAAATAATAAATCACGAGTGAAATTAAAAAAAAAAAAGAAAAAAAATTTATCTGGAGACTGAGATTCGAACCCGGGTCAACACGATTTGACACCCGCCGATTTCCTAATTACGCCATTAAAGCTATGTTGACGCGTAGTGAAATTAAGCTTCGTATTCTAATGATATTTTTTCATTGCTTAAAAACAGGGATAAAACGACATTTTTTTTAAATGAATCCTAGCTAGATCAATTTTTCGCCTCCGAAATCCCCTGCATACTAAATTTCACGAAAATCGTTGGAGCCGATTCCGAGATTCAGAAAATATATATATATATATACAAGAATTGCTCGTTTAATAGTATAAGATACTAGAGCTTAAGATTTTCAAGATATACCTTTTTTACGCTGTAATGTTCTTAAAATTTATTTTCCTAAGCATCACCAAAGTTTCGACTTTTTATACATTTCATTTTTTTGTCTTTCTAATGATTGAGAGATACAGAGAGAGAGAGAGAGGAAAAGAGAAAGAGAGTTTGATTATCTGTTAAAAAATTGTGTGTGTGTGTGTTCCATCGACGATGATTAAGGTCTCGTAAAAAAAGTCGTAAGCGTCATGCAAAACGCGTTTTGAGCAGTAATGTATTCTATATCATTCTATCCTATATATTATCATTTGGTTCTTCACTGTGACGCATTTTCGTTTCATCGAGTTTCAAATCACAATGATTCTAAAGAAGTTTCACTTCAATATCAAAATAATTTATTAGCTCATTTATATAATTATTGTAGGTATGTTCATTTACATGTCACCTACCTATAAGAGGATATTTATGTGGAAGGATGAAATCGACCGTAACACGTCGTGTAAACACGTAATAAAAGGTATAAAAAATATTCATTAAACATGATTGGCTTTAGTTCGATTTCATTGTGTGCGTAGATTTAAGTCGGGCGCCATATAGATGTTTGTATGTGTGTATCACATTAATTTAATGCAATCTGTCAATACAAAACACGCTATAAATCATTTAATTGTAATTAATTGTCAGTGTACTGAACGTTTATTGTCATCGGTGGTCGTTAAATTTTTACTTTACTGAATTTATTTCACCACTGTCTGTTTTATCGTTTTATTACTAGTCATTAAATTTAATATTTAACGTTATTTTGTCATAAGTATTTAGTGTTTGTCAAATAGTTAAAATGATTCATGCGCAAAAATACTTAGATAAATGATAAAATAAATACCTCATACATACTCGTATATGAACATAGTACATACATTGGACGAGTTAAGTGTAGCAAGTTCTTTTCTCACAAAATATTAGCATCGAGCAGTTACTATAACTCCTCTTTTCCTGGCAAGAAGGAAACGAGGCGGTCACATCGTGGCACCTTAACTTTGTTCAGGAATTGGGACCATAAATACTCTCTTTAATTGTTCGTGGTTAAATTTCCAGTATGCACTCGCAACTAATAAATATTTTTAAATTTCAAATAACACTGTGTATAATATCATAAACATAAGTATTAATATTGACATAAAATATTTGCAACTTAGTATTTCAATGAACAAAGTAAAATCTTAAGTTATTTTGTAATTTTAAGCGTGATTACATAATTATTTGTTTTAGGAAAGATTATGTTTGCATTAGCTTTGATACAGTTGTTTTATCACTATAATGTCACAATAACCTGATATTATATCCGAGCCTCAAACAACTTTACTTATCACGTAGATCAAACACTAGACACTCGTTAGCGTTTAGTGATAAATACGACCTCGCTTCAGCCTGTAATATCCCAATGCTGGGCTGGGATAGGCCTCTTTCTCCATGTAGAAGGATCAGAGCTTAATCCACCACGCTGCTCTACTGCGGGTTGGCGGATATACGACCTCATACGCAGTTATTTTAGATATTGCAGTAGAATTATTCAACTACCCCCTGAGATCCGTATCATTGCGGGGTATAAAAATATTTGTATATTTTATTGACTCAAGATACAAGCGCCATGCTGAGTTTCCATCCAGTGAATGACTAAATATTTATACTTACTGATTACATTAAATACAAAATATGTGTTGAACTACACGTCCCTTGTGGGACTCCTTGTGTGTCCTCCCATAACCCGTGTGTTAATGCTTGTACCTATACGTTGGTATGATAAGTTATTTAAAATTGATTATAAAAAATAAACAAAATATTATATATCATTTTTCTTTAGTAGCATAGATGAATTCCTAACAAAAAGATTACACTGAACAAGCGAGCATTTGTTTAGTTTATTTGATTTTACGGTGATTACACAGTCTCAATTCTATTAAAGGTAAAGCAAGTCGTCTCACTATTTAATACAATTAACGTCCTTAGATTAGGGATGTATTGATTGATAGCTGACAAGGCGTTGAAGCCGGTAATTCTGTCGCCTTTCTTATCGGCGATTAATTGACAGAAGCCCAACGAATTGGCTTAGATTTGTAGAATTCTAATACAAATAAAGTACAAGAAATAATACTACTAAAGATCGAGGAAAAATAAATCAGTATCAGATATTATGAGACATTATAATGATGATTATTGCAGAATAAAGTATATTTCTTCTTCTTCATTAATTTTATACAATTTATTATTCACCTAATAATCTTTATAACGATTTATTTTCTTTTGTCCTAGCGGTAAAAAAATTTGTGCTAATTTAATATATCGAAAATTAATCATCATCACTAATATTTCCTAACAATAATTATTATCCCTATAATATTATAAATGTGAATGTAAGTTTTGTTTATTACGCTTTCACGCGAAAACTACTTAACCGATCATCATGAAACTTTGTTCACATACTCTTGGAGGTATTAGAAGTAACATAGGATAGGTACTTATTATTAAAAAAAATTCAATGCGAGCAAAGCCGCGGTTAAAAGCTAGCTAAGCTATCCACATAAATTGGAATAAAGAATTAAATTTTTGTACCGCTTTTTACCGTACAATAAATTGCACGGAGATATAAGCAGTTTTACATTTTCATTTTCAATAATACGGCGAAGCGTGTGAAATTATATTTGTTCAGGATCGACCAAACCCCTTCAGGAATACGTGACTGTATCAATTTTACTCCATAATGTCCAGCAATATTTTAAAATTTTCGCGTTAGAAGTAGAACAAAAACTCCATTTTATACATTATATCTTTAGATGTGATTCTATGATAGAATAACGTTCTACGTGACTGTAAAACCAACTTTTATCGTATTTTGAGTGCTCGTATTACTCTTAGATTTTATTTATTTATTTTATTGCTTATGTATCAGCAGCTCAAAACAATCAGTAACGTTGAACTTTATTCCAATTTTAACGTGTTTTTTTTGTTTTGTTTATAATTTATAACATTTTTTTTCACTCATTAAAAACCGTTAATATCTTATATATGATTATTGTGTTTGTTATCGCCTTTACGTTATGTTATAAATTATTAAAATGGAAATTTGTTAAAATATGTAAAAAAGCAATTTGTACGCAAATTACATTAAAGAAATATGTATATAAATATCGGCCAAGTGCGAGTCGGACTCGCGCACGAAGGGTTCCATACCATTGACTTGGTACATTGATTTTAATATCGGTCAAAAAGCGGCTAAAAAATCACCTTTGTTGTATGAGAGCAAAAATAGGCAAAAATGACGTTTTTTTGTATGGGAGCCCCCCTTAAATATTGATTTTATTTTAATTTTATTATTAATTATTAAAGTAAAAATAGAACTGAGTATTTTTTGAATATTTCAAGTGTCTACCTGTTGCCATTATTAATATCGAGCAAAAAAAGGCAAGAAAATCGCGTTTGTTGTATGGGAGCCCCCCTTAAATATTTATTTTATTTTGTTTATAGTATTTGTTGTTATAGCGGCAACAGAAATACATAATTTGTGAAAATTTCAACTGTCTAGCTATCGCCGTTCTTGAGATACAGCCTGGTGACAGACGGACGGACGGACGGACGGACGGACGGACAGCGAAGTCTTAGTAATAGGGTCCCGTTTTTACCCTTTGGGTACGGAACCCTAAAAAGTACTATTTAGGCTTAGGCTTGTATCGATTTTCTTGTAGCCTTAAGTATTGGAATTAGAAATAAGATTGATTCTTAAAATTTTGCTAAGAAACGACAGACTTCTAATAATAATAAACTTATGTATGACGAGGCAAAAATCAAAACTTTAGATTAATTAACAAGAAAGTTATTACGAAATCTGTGTAAACTTCAAATCTCTCTCTCTCTCTCTCCTGTTAAATAACATAGTGTACAGAAATCACTTTTCTTACGAACAGGTACAATGTTATTGGTATATTTATTATAGGTACCCATTTTATGTTATCGAAGGAAGAGAAATAACTTTGTTATAATTTTGAATTATAGAGTCATTCCACGTCAAACCAACCAATAAAAAAATGTTTTCAACCTGACCCTTTCAGATTTGGCTGAAACTTTGTTAATTTATACTCACTGATACCCTGAACTCAAATATAGTTTTCAAAAAATTTAATCCCTGATAGTTTTTTAGTTATAAATTTTTTAAAATCACAAAATCCGCGTTTTTTGACGTGCACTAAAATCTAAAATCTGCAATAACTTTGGTTCTATTAGAGATAGAGAGCTGAATGATAGCTCATTTTAAAGAGGGTTTAATGGGATTCAATGTGATACCCAACTTGAACACATTAAGGTACAAAATATTTTTTGAGTAAAACTCAAAAATCGTTTTTGAAAAATCTTTGTGTTGGTGTTTTTTAATTTTTTTCAAATTTATATATGTTTTTATGTATAATTTTGTGAGTACACCATAAAAATTTCAGAGTGGGACCATGATAGGATCGGGAGATATATTAAAAATACGTCACTGAAGTACCTTTCACAAAATTTTCAGTGCTAATAGCCTGGTTCTGATACATAGGCTATATGAAACAAAACTTTGGAAATGAAATACAAAGATATTTCTTTATTTTTAACCGACTTCCAAAAAAGGAGGAGGTTCTCAATTCGATTGTATTTTTTTTAAATGTATGTTACTTCAGAACTTGACTGGGTGAACCGATTTCGATAACAAATATTTTAATAGAAAGGTGGAGCGTGTCATTTGGTCCCATTTAAATTTATTTGAGATCTAAGAAGTACTTTTCGAGTTATATCTAACAATACGTTTTTACTTGTCAATTTTTTCGTCGACCTGCGTTGTATTATACCGTATAAGATTTTACTGGGTGTACCAATTTTGATGATTTTTGATTTAATCGAAAGTTGATGTTTATCATGTGGTCACATTTAAAAATCATCGAGATCTGATAACAACTTTTTGAGTAATCGTTGATAACGCGTAATTACTTGAATATTTTTTCATCTACCTACGTTGTATGACTTTTCAATAAATATAATGTGTAATATATTTAAAACACATTATTTTTATATTTAAAACATAAGAATTAGGTCTGCATAACTTAAATTATTCAACATTAAATTGAAATAAAAAAAAATTGTGATACTTCAGTGATGTATTTTTAACATATATCCCGATCCCATCATGGTCCCACTCTGAAATTTTTATGGTGTACTCACAAAATTATACATAAAAACATATATAAATTTGAAAAAAATTAAAAAACACCAACACAAAGATTTTTCAAAAACGATTTTTGAGTTTTACTCAAAAAATATGTTGTACATTAATGTGTTCAAATTGGGTATCACATTAAATCCCATTAAACCCTCTTTAAAATGAGCTATCATTCAGCTCTCTATCTCTAATAGAACCAAAGTTATTGCAGATTTTAGATTTTAGTGCACGTCACAAAACGCGGATTGTGTGATTTTTAAAAATTTATAACTAAAAAACTATCAGGGATTAAATTTTTTGAAAACTATATTTGAGTTCAGGATGTCAGAGAGTATAAATAAAGAAAGTTTCAGCCAAATCTGAAAGGGTCAGGTTGAGTGCCTTGTTGGTTTGACATGGAATGACTCTATAGTCTTAATGAAATCGTTAACTCTTTTATGAATTTAATTAATGTTTTAATCTTTTGCAGAACTCTTTTTGAGTTTAAAAATATTAAAATGAGATATTATAAAGTATATTTAAATTGTACGTTCTTGAAAAATATTTAAGTAATTTCAGAACTTGGTTATGAGTCCATTTTACAACACAAAGCAGGTACAAAAATGAATGCTAGTAAGTAGATTGCAGAGGAAAATAAAATGTAACAGAAATTAAAATTGGAATGACCTGCGATTGATATGAATCTACAGTGATTGTAGGGTGTTACCAATGCTTGGATTTTTATTATATTCCAATACTAAACTATATGTATAGTATTATATCCCATATATATTTTTATATTGTTTAGTATTTAAAACAGATGCAGATTTTAATTGAAATATGACAACAGGGATTTTAATTGTATACATATACGGATAATACATTTTTATTATTAAAATTTTGTCATTAACTTCGGTTAATGTCGATGGTAAACCGTTTTAAATTTAATTAATCAGTGAGTAATTAATTTTGTCTCTTTGCTAAGATTGCTATTAAAATATCTCATTTACTTTTTAATCGAACCCACCGCATACCTTACGTCATTGTTTTCTCTTATCTATATTATTATAATGGAAAGCTCTTTTACTGGTATATTTATTATCGCTAATTAGCATTAAACGTTAGCCATTTTTTAACAACGAAATATATTAATTCTCGATAGTTATTATTAACACGAACTCGAGTGATACCGCAAAAATCTCAGAATTCATATAATTAGTTTTAGCTGTGCTATATATAGCTGAAAGTGCTATACCTATATATTAAAGTACGATAAACTGTTTCGCCTATCTTAATTTACTTAGACATGTGCTATCTCCTTTACTCTTGTAATTTCCGTTTACGTACATGGACGTAACGTAACCTACATACACGTCAGTTTTTTTTTTTAATCAATACCAGTATAAAAGAATTGATTCTCATATTATGTACAGGCTTTTATATTTGCTTTAAAGTTTAACAGGTTATTTTTTTTTTCATTTTCACACTAGAAGCATTGCAAGCGTCTACTACTGCGGTCACTATTTGTTACATTAAGCTTATATAGAAAATTAATATTAACATACATGTCTTATGACTGAACCGTAGCGATGTACTGAGCTCTTCTTCTATATAGTAAAACATATCTTGTATTTTCAACAGCTGTTTGAAGTCTACACTAAAGCCTGTATTCATTGGATAAGCGAAAATTCGCCGATATTATACGATATATATTGTAAATACAATCCCACCAAAAACATAAATGTGAAAAATGACAGCCAAGTTCAATAATAAGAATATGTTGTTTGTGGACTTCGCCGAAAAAAGTATTGAGATGTAAATGAGCGCCAAGTTCTACAGAAAATATTAAATTAAGCTAAAGATTTCACTTTGCCAGTTTTCACTAATAATTCATCTTTTATTTGGCTAATAGCTTTTTAATGTTGTTTTTAGGTAAAAACTAGTATATCTTTATAACCAATCGCTTAAATTTACTCTTTCTTGACAGTTATATGATTTTAGGAACTATAAAAAAGTGTTATTAACCGTATAATCTTGCAAACGGAAATTGCGACGAAATATCCCATCTGTAAAAATAAATTCAACTTAACAAAATATTTTTCCGTATTATACGTATTTATTTGTAAAAAGTGCCTTGTTTATCAATTTTAATGTCTGACCAAAAATACAACTACTTAAATTTAAAAATAATTTAAAAGATTAATGTCTCGCTAGGCTTAACGTATACACGACAAAAACTTCGTGATATATTAAAGATTAATGAAAAAGTACATATCCATTATTAAGGGGAATATTTTAAAATATGTTTGTTGTAATTGCTAGTACCTTAGGGACTGAAGCTGTGTTACCAATTCTTTTGTTTTATTGAGTGAAATATGTTTTTGATTGTTGCTAACTTAACGTAACTTCTTAACGTAACTTGTGGATTACCCGAATTTCCACCGACAAGGATTCACAAGGGATTGTGAAAATACGTAAAAATGTTTTTCAGTCAGATTAAAATGTAAACGGTCCGCAACATTGAAAACGAAACACGTGTGAAATTCACTTAAAACAACCCTTTAAAATGGAATTGGGGTGGTACTGTTTGTAAGAGTAAATCGTATTACGTTGCTCTATTGACTTGAACATTCGCTCAAAAGTAGTAGAAAACATAAGAAATATGGTAAAGGAATGCTTTTTTCATTGTAGGTACTCGTCTGCACGAAGAGGATGTGTCAGCATTGTTGGCATCACAGACGGCCCTGCAGCGTCTCGTGCCTGGCTTCCGATTCAACCTGGGCTTCAGCGCCAAGTACTACCACCACGGCACCTCATTAGAGAACCGAGGAGATGATGCGCTCTTGAAGAATAGGGAACACTTTAACTGGTATGTTATATCGATTTTGGTTTTACATTTGCACCAATGTAATGTATAAAATTAAGGTTTTTTTTATGCATAAAGATACATTTAAAGTTGGTTTCGTCTACGTTTGTTCGTCTGCTTTAATGGGGCATTTACTCTTCTACTTTTATAAGGTGTAGCCTGATATGTTATATAGCCTATAACCTGCGCGTTATGAAACTGTTTCATCAGCATATGTATATGGTATTATACAGTGGCGGCCTTAGGGGGTGGCGAACGGGGCAATCGCCCGGGGCCTCGCTCTTGCAGGGGCCTCGCGCAACACCCAAGCAAATTTAAAATAAAATAGATTTTTTAACTAATGAAAGGATAGAAATAAATTACGGGCGATCTGAGGTCGGTAAGTGGTAGGGTAGGGGTTTAAGGGGAAAAAACGGTTTATCTCGATTACCGGCTAATCTACAAGTTCTATGGAAAAAAACTTAATGGCAAAGTTGTAAAAAGCTGATATTTTGACGTGAGAAATTTCGATTGAAATTAAGGGTGCTTTTTCGATATTGAGGTCAAAATGAGGTGAAAAAATAAATATTTGAAATAAAAAAAAATTACAATGTGTTTGTAAAATAAAAAGGTAAGTTTTCACCAAAATTTGTAAAAAAAAATTATTTTGTAAAAAATAAAAAACCAAATACTTGGTTTTTTGAATTTTTAGGGTTCCGTACCCAAAGGGTAAAAACGGGACCCTATTACTAAGACTTCGCTGTCCGTCCGTCCGTCCGTCCGTCCGTCCGTCTGTCACCAGGCTGTATCTCAAGAACGGCTATAGCTAGAGAGTTTAAATTTTCACAAATTATGTATTTCTGTTGCCGCTATAACAACAAATACTAAAAACAAAATAAAATAAATATTTAAGGGGGGCTCCCATACAACAAACGCGATTTTCTTGCCCTTTTTTGCTCGATATCAATAATGGCAACAGGTAGGCACTTGAAATATTCTCAAAATACTCAGTTGTATTTTTACTTTAATAACAAATAATAAAATTAAAATCTGTTCTGTATCTGTTGTGTACTGTTCTTGTAAGCCGGTTGAAATAGTCAATAAACAAAAATATCTAGGACTTGTAATTGACGATCGACTAAAATGGACTGAACACATTAATTACGTAAGTGATAAGCTGCGTACTATATTGGCTAAAATAACTATAATTAAAAGAAAAATTCCATATAAAATTCTATTAAACCTATATAAAGCTTTAGGCGAAACAACTATATTTTACGGTCTGAGTAGCTATGGTAGAACGTGTAAATCAAACCTTGATACAATATATAACTTACAAATACGAATTATGAAAGCAATAATACCTAAGAAAATAAAAACCTGTTACGAAAATAATTATCATGAGCTCTTTTATTATTGTAACATAATACCAATACACGATCATGTCAAATACATATTACTGCTTGAGCTATTTCATAATGGTGAACACCAACATATAATCAAGCGTACCTACCAAACACGTAGTGCATCTCAAGTTGAACTAAAAGTACCGAGATACAATAATCTCTATGGCAAACAGCTACTACAATATCAAATACCAAAATTAATAAACGACCTACCATCTACACTAAAAAATGAAATCACTAAAACAAATATAAAATATAAATTAAAAAAATACTTTCTATCGTTAATAAAAAAAAAAAAGTAATTAAAAAATAATTAACATGAATTAATATCCTACAACGTAAATCACCCCGTGTGTACCCACAAGCTACTGCGACTAGCCGACTACATTATTTTGTAATGGATTCGATCATTTGTAAAACTTGGACGGTAGTATGTAAAAATGTTGTTGTTAGGGTTAAGATTAACTTGTTATATGCTATCATTGCTATGATATATTTTTGATATTGTGAGCGAACGATGTCGAATGCCGGTTTGCGGATAAATCAACATTGATTTTTGTCACACCGATAAATAGTAATGTTTCTAGTTAAGTTAAGAAATACTTTTAAATAAAAAAAAATAAAAAAAAATAAAATAAAAAAAAAATTAATATTTAAGGGGGGCTCCCATACAAAAAACGTCATTTTTGCCTATTTTTGCTCTCATACAATAATTGATAGTGATTTTTAGCCGCTTTTTGCCCGTTATTACAATCAATGTACCTAGTCAATGGTACGGAACCCTTCGTGCGCGAGTACGACTCGCACTTGGCCGATTTATTCACATGAATTTTGAGGTTAAGCGAAAAAAGTGTAAATACAAAAGTTGTAGATGTTTTATTACCTCTACAACTGCCATTTGACTTTTTTCCACAGGACTTGTAGTTTACCCGCAATCGAGATAAACCGTTTTGTACCCTTAAACCTCCTTCTCTACCACTTCCCGTTCTCAGATCGCCCGTAATTTATTTTTCCTTTCATTTTCGTTGTATTCTCTTCCTTTTACAATGGGTTTCATCCTCCTATAATGTTTTTCACTTTTTACCATTTCAAAGGCTAAAAGCACTGGTCTAGTAGCTCATTCGTTTGATTATTGTTATATTGTCCTTTAATTAAAGATTTTAGTCTTAGCAAAAGTCGCAAACATCAATTTTAAAAGTATTATCTCTATGTTTGTTGTTAATTTTGTAAATTTTTCAATGTAAAATATTTTAAAACTCAAATTCTATTTAATTGTATAAGTTTAGCATTTCTCCTCAACCCTGACAAAACAACCAGACCTACTTTATCATCAAATACTTTTCACGAAGGACAAAGGGCCTCGCAAAGACTTGCCGCCCGGGGCCTCGCAATGGGTAAGGCCGCCTCTGGTATTATACCTCTCTAGATAATCGGAACTACTTTTTGATAATTTTTATTTTATTTTTGTCAATTAATATCCACTTCAATATCAAAAATTAAGAGGGTGGAACGGTAAGATTTTTCTTGCTATTTATTGTTAAACTAAAATTGTTGTGATAGGTTTTGTCACATGTGGAATCACCAGCAACCGCATCTGTACAACAATGTCACCCAACTCGAAGCCGAGATGACAATGAATAAGCAATTCGCCATCGAACACGGGATACCTACCAACTCCTGCTACTCGGTATCACCACATCATTCAGGAGTTTATCCCGTACACGAACCACTCTACGAAGCGTGGAGAAAAGTCTGGGATGTAAAAGTGACGAGTACTGAAGAATATCCTCATTTACGACCAGCCAGGTGAGTCCTTTAATATGTGTTCTGTCACTCGAATGATCTTTCTGGTAAAAAAACGCTGAATGTTGCAAAGTACACAAACTATGTACTACAGATGTATTTTCAGTTTATACGAATTAATTTAATTATCATCTTTTATACGAAAGTTCACAAGTATTTCGTAGCTTATGATTATTTTTGTATAGTTGTCACTTCTATTTTGCTATAATTGATATGTTCAGCATAAGTGCAGTCAAATCCACAAAATAGTCAATATGAAAGTAAAACCATGTGTTACCAAACCATGTCTAACTTAAAAAAGTTGAGTACAAACTCAAACACATTAAAATCGAGTTTATAAGTCGCGGTAGTCCTGATTTCATTAAACAAAAATACGAACTCGACCTAAAATGTTTATTCAAATATTACCCCCAACACCAAAGTTGGTCTTCGATTCGTTTCATACAACCTTATTAAATTCAGTTCATAGGTCGTTGGACCATACAGAAGTTGTTTATGACTTCCTATATCGAGTTGCCCGGCGATATACATTCAAACTTGCTATTTCAGCTGCTACGTATTTAATAAACTTGGCGTATTTAGTAAGGGTTCATACAATATCTCTGTACGATTATGTTAGTTTGTAACTATGTACCTTCATGTGTTTATACTGACAAAGTCAGCTTGACGTTGGTGAAGGTACGTTATAGATTTTTATTACGTTACTGTACAACCCTCAAATATCCCATTGCTGGGCAGTTCTCTCATATTAAGAAAGTCATCTCGTATGAAGAAGAGTTATAACGAATACCATAATAGGTTTATAGTAATTGTTGAGGTGACGCGATACTTAAGGAACCATCCCTTGTTTTTTTTTTTTTTTTTTTTTTTTAAATCCACTAGTGATTGGAACCTCCTTTTAAGCATGTTGTTGCCTGTACCAGGAGACTCCGCTCTTCCATTAGCATAATAGTAAAAATTAATAATAATCAATACTAAAAATCAAATAAATAAATTTAAAAAAAAGTTATTAGTTTTAGAATGTGATGACAATTATTTTGTTCTTTTGTGCTCATTGAAGTTGCCTAAATGTAGTTCTGTATGAGGTGAGTTGTGTGAGGTGCGTGGTGTGCGTTCGGATGGATGCATTATTATTACGTATTTGTGTTCACTGTATATGGGTATGATGTGTAGTGTACATATTTTCGTTAATTTTATGTGCTTTTCTATCACTGATTCGCGATCTGAATAAAAGATTCTGTTTCCTCATAACTGAGTGGTTTCAACCATTCTTTAATTTTTTTCTTACACTCATAATATAGCATGGGGTATACATTTAATATTTTATTTATTTTATTATACAAAAAGCATGAACGTGACTCATATTGAATGCTAGCAAATAAAGTTCTAGTCCCTGGGGTACGTGCTATTATATATTTCCTTCTTTTATTTTCTAATTGTGGGTCATAGGGAAGGGATTTATGCATTTTCAAAATTATGTGCAATAGATAAAGCTTTCGAACAGTTAGTAAGCAACTTAGTTCATACAGTTGGTCCGTAGGAAACATTACATTTTTAAAATACATAACCTTAATTAAAGCTCGCTGAGCTCGTTCTAGCGTTAGAAACTTTGTTTTTAGTGCACCTCTCCAAATGGGAATACAGTAAATTAGAATTGATTGGACTAGAGCGACATATATTTCCGTAAGAATGTTTCTTGATGTTAATTTATCATTTTTATCCGGACTTGGAATCACATGTCGTAATGTACGAAATATAAAAATTAATTTTCTGATTCTACTCGCTACTTTTTCTAGGTGCTGGTACCATGATAATCTTTGGTCCACTATAACTCCCAAATATTTCGTGAACTCAACTTTATCTATTTTAGGACAGTTACAGTTTCTGTTTTGCAAGTCTTCGCATGTATGTATTTTTATATTAAGGTCGCTATCAGGTTGTGTTTGCTTGTTTATTGAAAAACAAATATAATTTGTTTTAGCTGTATTTAGTGTAAGCAGGTTGCTTTTTAACCATTTGCTTACCAGAGTCATACCTTGCTCAGCACTTTCTTTGACATTTGTCCAAGAATTGCCAGTGAAGACGATCGCAGTATCATCTGCATAAGAGAAGACCTTCGCTTGTTTTATCTGAATGTTGCACAGATCATTTATGTACAAAAGAAATAGCGTAGGGCCCAAAACACTTCCTTGAGGGACGCCATATGTCACAGTAGCATTTTCACTTACAAATTCACCTAGTTTGACCATTTGCCTTCTTTCCGAAAGATAGTCCCTGAATAATGAGAGTGCTTTCCCCCTAATTCCAGCTTTTTCCAGCTTATGTACAAGGATGGGAAGAGAGACAGTATCAAAAGCTTTTTTGAGATCCAAAAAAATAGACAAACATTTATTTCCTTTGTCGAGTTGATTTGTTACCATCGCAGTGAGGGCCGTTATTGCATCTTCTGTTGATTTCCCTTGTCTAAACCCAAATTGAGAAAGAGATAGTATATTAAATTTATCTAAATAAATAAGTAACCTGTTGTTGAGTAATTTTTCTATAATTTTAGATATTGCTGGTAATACTGAAATGGGCCTATAATTGCTTATGTTGTCTCTCTCCCCTCCCTTGTATACTGGAGTTATTAGAGAACATTTTAGTGGAACAGGAAAAACTCCAAGTCTAAAACAGAGATTTGTCAAATGGGTAATAATGGGAATAATTTCATTTTTTATATGTTTTAGGAATTTGGTGGATATATTATCCCAACCAGGGGCACTGTCAGATTTAAGACTCATCAAGATTTTGTTTACTTCAGCATTATCTGTCTCCATGAGAACAAACGACTGTGATTGTGTTGGAATTACGTTTAAAAGTTCTTCATAGTTTTCGTCTACATGGGGGTTAATCTTTTGGGCAAGGTCTCTACCTATATTTACAAAATACTTATTAATTGCATTAGCCGCTTGTATTGGCGTTGGTTTTATGTTTATTAGTTCCATATTCTGATTTTTGATATTATTTGTGTATGTTATATTTTTTATGTTTTTCCAAAGTAGTTTACTATTTTTCGTCGATTTAGCTATTAATTCCCTTTCATATTTCCTTTTCATTTTTTTAATTAAATTGTTACAAAAGTTTCTATATCGTGTGTATATAATTTTTTTTATGTTATCATGCGGGTCTTTTTTGAAATCTTTCTGTAATTTGTTACGATTTTTTATACATCGTAAAATACCAGGCGTAATCCATGGTTTAATTATTCGTTTACTTTTTGGGATTTGTCGAATTGTAGTATTTTCTTTAATAGCCTTGCTTAGTATATCTATTAGACGTTCAGTTACAAGAGCTGGGTCATCACAGAAAAGTAATTCAGCCAGATGCTGCTGCTGTAAGTATTTTAAAGCCTTATCAAAGTCTACAGTATTATATGTTTTATTTACAGGGATAGAATTTTTTTGCTTAGACAAAACTAAAAATATAGAAAAATGATCGGTAATGGTACTTTGTAAAATAGCTATGAACGCTTCATATTTCTTTTTATTAAACTTCAACATAAAGTGATCTAAACAGTTTTTATTCCTAGTTGGTAACGTGTGTCCGGGTAATATACCATACATTGACAACATATTCAGATAGTTAGTTCTATTGTTATATTCATATGCTTGTTCTGTATCTCTAGCTATTAGGTTAATATTAATATCTCCTGTAATAACTACATTTTTTGACTTTATAGACTCCAGGTACATATTTAAAGAATTTGTAAAACTTTCTGCGTTTGTATTTGAAGGGGAACGATAAATGCATACAATAATGTTATTTAGAAACTCCACTTCAAGACAGGATGCTTGGGAAAGTTTAATTTCCTTGACGTTAGTTTTCAATGTATTTTTTACGTAAACTACTACTCCGTCATTCTGGTTTAGTTGACAGGAGGTTGCGTATGAATAATAATTTGTAAGTTGGGGTAGAGACTTATTGGGACTTAATCGACATTCAGTAAGGACAATTATATCTATATCAAAGGAAAGAAAATTTAGATTAATTATAAAATCATCAAAGTTGCAATATATACTTCTTATGTTCTGTGAAACTATTGTTAAATCGTTCTTGTTTACATGCACATATTTTGATAGGTCACAATAGTCACATTCAACACTTCGCGCTAGCATTATACTGTCTATTTCATTCAAAGTTTGTACAATTCCACCCATTAAGTAGTGTTAATGTTAAAATGGAGGTGTAAAATTGACGTTTTTATTTGGAAGTAATTGGACTTTTTCGTGAAGAAACGGACGTAATTATTTGGTGAGGATGTATATTTTCCACAGAATTGATTTATATAAATATATGTAATGAAGTATGTATGTGATGTATATATATGTAAGTAATGTATGTTTGTCAGCAATTGAGTAGTGCATAAGCGGAGGCATGAGTACACGTTAAGAACAAAGTTTAAATTATAATACTTAGAAATCAAGGCAAGCAGAGAACAAGTCAACAATGTGGTTCTACAGCAAATAAAATTAAACAAAAACAAAGCAATAATAAGCAAAGGATACAAGCACAACAGGGAAGATATACTTTGTACCACTGAATTTTCTCTGAATAGTCAAATGAGCTGCGATGTTTGAGGTTCCCCATTCAAAAGTTGGTGTATTTGGCTTTCATTTCTAATTGATATAATCGGAGTGTGTTCATTTTCTCGCACGTATATTTTTCCATAGGCAGTCCAACAAAACTTGAAATTTTTAGATTTCACCAGGTCTCTAGCCAGAAAGTAAAGGCGCGCAGCTTTTGGAGTCAAATGTTCAGCCAGGTATACGGGGGTATCCTCTTGAGTTCTGAATCCAAGGTGCTTGGCACAGAGCTTGCTTTTATGCTTGATGTTGAATGATTTCGCCATCCTTAGAAGGTCATTCTTAAGTAAGGTTGAATTACTTTCCACTACTATTGTTGGCGATTTATTATCGGCTGATTTTGGTCTGACTCTATATATATCTTTGATATCTGACTTAGTGATGTTGCAGTCCACAGTCTTAGAGAGGTTCAAAACCATCTCTATGAGATCATTTTTGTTTTCGCTTGTTCTTTTTGGAACGTTTTTAATTTCAAAGCTGGACTTCCTACTATTAATTTGCAATTCCTCAAGTTTACCTTCCAGAATAGCGATGTGCTCTCGGTCCTGCTATGTCTGAGTCTCCAGTTGTATTATTCTTTGTCTAAACTCTTCATTTTGAGCAGTAAGAAACGAAACAGAATTTTCAATATTATAGTTTGTCTGTTGAATGTCTTTTAGAAGCGTATTCACTTTTTTAAGCTCATCAGCCTGTTGGGCCGCAGAAGATGTCATCAATCTACGCATTTCGTCCAATTGATTGGAAATTGAGACCTCCATCTGGGCCCTGCATCTCTTGTTTCGTTGGGAGACAAAGCTCAGTGGTGTAGCAGTCAGATCGGTATCAGAGGCAGATTTATTAAGAGTGGTTTCCACATCCATTGTATTAACTGAGCGGCTAGGAAGTTCGGATTCTGTCCCTGAAGCCGCCGGTGGCATTAGTTCAGCGTGAGATGCCTGAGCAGAATTTGCAGGCAATGTCGCAGTTGGCGGCGTTCGTTTGAGCGGCATATCGTACAATGTCAGCAGGGCCAATGAGTAAGTAATATTTGTCAAGAAAGTAAGGTAAAAAATTGTGAAGAAAAGAAAGAACTTCTTTACAGTGACAGAGGTCCAAGTGTTTTTAAATTTTTGGCAATTATTTTTGGCAAAATTATACTCAAAAATGCAAACTCCTCCAAATAGTATTCTTGTATTATAATGACAACACTATTTGTCTTTGGTTTGAATGACAGTGTCAGTATGCCAAAAAATATTTTTTAAAAAATAATTGTGAGGGTAGTCTTACTTTTAGCGAGAAATCACCAGCAATTATAAATGAATTTCACGTCTGATGATTGAAATTTCACTGCAACAACAGCACCACTAACAGTCACAAGTGTATACAATAGTTTAACGCAGGGTTTTCGACAAAAAAAACTTCCGATTAACAAGTAAAATTACAAATTTTTAGAGAGCGTATCTTGCTTAGCGTAACTTTGACAGAAGAGTGGTTTTATTTCGTCATCAATTGAGACGAACTAATGTTGTATTATATAAAGTTACATAATAATATATATACTCGTATACTATATCCTTAACCGTTATTTAAAGACCAAATAGTATTTATTTTTTCTTACAAAAATAAATCGAAACATATTGTTACGAGTACACAAAAAAGGAGCTTGCGCCATCTAGCGGGGAGCGGAGGAACCACGTTATGTGCTGTACAAACCACTGTGTTACAAAGACAACGTGAAAACATCCACTCATTACTAGATGGCGCTAGAGGACATATAGGTGAATGAACTCAGGATCGAGTACACGCACGAAGGTTCTAGAACTGTCTGGGTGTAGGCTCGGCCCGGTATAAAAAGGCCGATTGAGGCCGAGCGGAGCCAGTTCAGTTTGAGCTAACGACGAAGCGACTTCGAAGTGAAGACTAGAAGTGATACCAGCGGAAACCTACGACATTGGCTACGACCTCGGACATTGTTAGTGCTTAGTGAAGTGTACCTAGTGATCAGTGAGTGTACCTAGTACTTAGTGCTTGTATTTAGTGCGTAGTATTTGTACCTAGTGCTTGTGTTGGACCTAGTGCTAGTGAATAAAGTCTCTAAAAGAGTCAGCAGGTCTTTCTCTCCAAATCGTTCGAACCCTAACACGCAACAACTGGTGTCAGAAGTGGGATTTGGAGATGCCATTGACTCCGAGAGAGAACCCCAAGGAGGGGGTCAGGACAAGGGGACAACGAGCTGTGGAGGCCAGTGGGGGCCAAGCTCCGCCCACTGTGGGCCAAGCCCCGCCCACTGGCCCCGCCTACCAGGCCACGCCCACTGGCCACGCCCCTCAGGCCCCGCCCACTGGCCCCACCCACCAGGCCCCGCCCAGTGACCACGCCCCTCAGGCACCGCCCACTTTGGCTCAAGCCCGCCCATTGGCTCCACCCACCTTGCCACGCCCACCGGACAGGCCACGCCCATCAGCGGCACCGTAGCTACAGACCCTCAAGTGGCACTTCAATTAGGAAGTTTGATTGAATTAATGGAACGCAAGTTCAGCGCTTTGCAGGAATCACAGAAGTCAATGCAAGAATCACAGAAGGCAATGCAAGAATCACAAGAACGCAAGTTTAGCGCTTTGCAAGAATCACAGGAAAAAGCGCTTTGGGCTATAAAAGATGTTAGTGACACGGTGGGTAAGCTCCGAAAAGAGTTCGACGAAGTGCAAGAACGAGTTACCGGGTTAGGATTGGATGTCGAAAATGTGAAAACCGTCCTCGCTGAACTACAGAAGAGAGTAGCGCGCCTTGAAACCACGGGAGTTGCGATGTCTAGTGGAACTACCGGAGTTGCGCAAGGACCAAGGGTAAAAGTGCCGCCATACGACGGCACTACTTCGTGGAACGCCTATCGTCAGCAATTCCAGACTGTTGCTACTGCCAACGGATGGACGGAAGAACAATGCCTGACCGCGCTCACTGTTGCGCTCAGAGGGCAAGCTTTGTCTGTCTTGGAAGCACTGCCACATACAGGACATGGGTTCCAAGACCTGATGGAGGCACTTGAATCCAGATACGGGGAGCGACACCTGGAGCACGTGTTCCGTGCCCAACTGCGTGACAGAGTCCAACGCTCAGGAGAAGGACTACAACAATGGGCATTGGAAATTGAAAAACTCGTCAGGAAGGCACACCCAGGAGCCGACACCAAGATGGTGGATACGAATATTGTTCGAGCATTTGTGGACGGAATCAAAGACCTGGAGGTCAGAGCTGCAGTGAGGCTTCGTCACCATACCTCGCTAAAGGAAGCATTGGCGCATGCTTTGGAGGTCGAGGCTGTTCGCCATGACGTACGGCAGACCCATAAGGTGCGCGAGGTCTTTGAGGAAGTCAAGCAGGCTAAGACTCCTACGAAGAAAAGTTATGGTGTCATGTGCTACAAGTGTGGCGAGAGGGGCCATATTCAGCTCAACCGCCCGCAGAAGGAGGTTAAGGCTCCTACGAAGAAACGTTCTGGTGTCATGTGCTACAAGTGTGGCGAGAGGGGCCATCTTCAGCTCAACTGCCCACAGAAGGAGGTTAAGGCTCCTACGAAGAAACGTTCCGGAGCCATGTGCTACAAGTGCGGCGAGAGAGGCCATCTTCAGCTCAACTGCCCGCAGAAGGAGGTTAGGGCTCCTACGAAGAAACGTTCTGGAGTCATGTGCTACAAGTGCGGCGAGAGGGGTCATCTTCAGCTCAATTGCCCGCAGAGGAAGACCCAGATGGCCAAAAGGATCGAGGAGCAAATAGAGGAGATGAAGAAGCAAAGGGCTTCGTCCCCTACCCGGGATCAAGGGAAACGAATAAAAGCTAGAAGACGAGTTCTGGCTGACGCGGTGAAAACCCTGAAAACTGTTATCCTCCAGGCATGCAGCGGGAATAGTCTTACGACACAAGGGACTATTAACGACCGGAAATCGAACACAAGCGGCTTCGACGAAGGGTCACTGGTGTGGCTGCATAACCCAACGCGCCGGAAAGGGAAATCTCCAAAGTTGCAGACCAAGTGGGACGGTCCATACAAAGTGGTACACATAGACCGTCTGGCGCGTTACCATGGCAGTAACAACGATGCTCGGGACGAGCATCTCTAAGAGGGGAGTAGTGTTACGAGTACACAAAAAAGGAGCTTGCGCCATCTAGCGGGGAGCGGAGGAACCACGTTATGTGCTGTACAAACCACTGTGTTACAAAGACAACGTGAAAACATCCACTCATTACTAGATGGCGCTAGAGGACATATAGGTGAATGAACTCAGGATCGAGTACACGCACGAAGGTTCTAGAACTGTCTGGGTGTAGGCTCGGCCCGGTATAAAAAGGCCGATTGAGGCCGAGCGGAGCCAGTTCAGTTTGAGCTAACGACGAAGCGACTTCGAAGTGAAGACTAGAAGTGATACCAGCGGAAACCTACGACATTGGCTACGACCTCGGACATTGTTAGTGCTTAGTGAAGTGTACCTAGTGATCAGTGAGTGTACCTAGTACTTAGTGCTTGTATTTAGTGCGTAGTATTTGTACCTAGTGCTTGTGTTGGACCTAGTGCTAGTGAATAAAGTCTCTAAAAGAGTCAGCAGGTCTTTCTCTCCAAATCGTTCGAACCCTAACACGTAACAATATATACAAACTCATTGAGAACCAATTACTACGTTTCGAAATTCTCGTTATATTTTTGAGACCAATAAAATTCTAGCACAGATTTTGTATACATTACTTCCGAATGAAATGGAAATATTATGACAGAAAAGAAATAAATATGAAAAAAAGTGTAATTGAATACGTAATCGGGACTAATTAAAACATTCCGTACCATATGATCCGAGCAGCAATAAATTATAAACGTCGTTATAAATTTAAGCGTTTTAGATGAATACTTACGCACCGAATGAGAGATTTATACTTGTCTGAGTAAAATTGTGCTAAACTGTTAGTAGGTACATTGAGGTGTATGAGGCTAGCGTGATATTGGGAATTGTTAGTGGTGGCATTGTGGTCTCTAAACTCCTACGGACCGCAAGCGATGCGTTGCGGCGACGCGTCGCTTTACAACGTGAGCGTATTTCTGTAGATACTCAACTATGCAATACCGGCGAGATTGAATATCCAATCCAAAATGGCATGTTTTGTTACGAATGCCGTTTGAAATGGAATGGAGTTCATTTAAACTAACACACGTCCGTTCTATGTGACATAAACTAATACTAAAAAAATAGATCTTTCTATTTCTCATTCTTATGTAGACTGTAAATATTATAGTATTTTTTAAGTTTTTAGAAACATCCAACACAAAAAAATCAAATATATTACTTACATCTTATAATAGCGTGTAATCGTGATATATTTTGTAACACTACTTATTGTTAGTGTATCATATAATATCTAACTAAGTACCTAATTTAAAAAAAAATAAGAAGTTTTGCAATACCGCTTTTTAGCTTAATTTTTAAAAAGTACTTTTTAACTTCACAGCATGATCAAACAGAATGTAACTTTTATATTAAATTTGTTAAAAACATGTATGCTTTGATCATCATATTGTAACATAATTAACAAGTCAAACTTTTGCATCTGAAAACTCGGCGCCATGCACAGCCGTTTAATAAGTAAGATAAATATGTTTTGGTCCGCTTTTAGCGGGTCTTTTTACATTTCCACATCTACTGAAAGAGAATTCTAGTAGTGCCATAAAGTGTTAGTTATATTTGCATTGCTGTTTAAATAAGAGCCGGTATAGACCGTAAAATAATTGTACATTCAAATCACAAGTTTCTGTAGTACACGTAATCTCAGCGCGAATATAACTTGTTAGCTGGAACGAAGGTAAAACTTATGTTCAATGGGGATTAAATACGTTGCTTAATACTCTATAATTATTAATGTTAATTCTAAGCTAGTTTGAAGTTGGTAATTTGGTTTAAATTATAACTACTTACCAACAATTATTTGTTTAACTAATAATGAACAACTTACTACCCAAGGTTTTATTATCTGTACAAAAATGTTTTTACTAAGAGTCTAAAATCTGGTTTTTTAAATAATCTAGGAATGTCACAAGCACCCGTCCTATTTATTTGGATATGGATGGTTTCCCATACAAAAAGTGAGGATCGGCCCAATATTGGGCCAAGATTGGCAGCCGATCAAAAAGTATCGGCCGAGTATCCGAATATGTCGTCGGTCAAGGACTGGGCAAGCATCGGTTGTTAACGCCATCCCGATATCGGCATCTACAATCGGCCAAGCATAGGGTTCAAGCAACGGCCGATCGTAATAATAGAATGTCGGCCAAGCATAGTGTACGAGCCTCAGCCGAACGTACAATTATTATTGAATACTAGCTGTGCCTGCGACTTCGTCCGCGTGGATTTTAACAAAAAATTACAAAATAAATAAATTTGTAAAATAAAAATAGCCAAAGTTACTCAGTCCAGCCGTTTAAGAGATTAGCTGGAACTAACGGACAGACAGACACAGATAAAAATTTAAAAAATGTTATTTTGGTTTAATGCACCGTGTATATACATACATATGCATTTAGTAAAAAGCTTTTATTTTAATATTACAAACAGACACTCCAGTTTTATTTAGATTTTCATTTCAATAAAAAAGTTTTTATCCAGAAACATTCTTTTATTTTTATTTATTTAAATTGACAAACAGTACCTATAAATGTTAACATCAGTTTACATGAAGAAAAATATTATTATTTGTGACACCAGTACACATCAAGGAAATGGTAGGTAGCTATAGAACAATATATAATATAATTGTATATAATTTTTTTTAGATATTATTAACCAAACATTAGAGTATTTTTATTATTTCTCAGGTAGAAATATAATTATACTGAACAAACAATTTATACATCTTTCTATCTCTTAAACATTAACTGTGCGGTGCACATTACACAGCCAAGTACAAATAAGGTGCACTTTGGTCGAAATGGATACCCCAGCCCTACGACTTGCGTCTTGGGATCAGTCTTAACTACTAGGATACCCACGCCGAGACTGTAAGCTTGGTTAAAATTAACTGAGTAAACCCGTTTACTTTTATATTGTTAATGCATTAATTTAATAATTTCTTTTTTAAACTTTGCAACTCTTGTGAATAAGATATCCACTGACAAAAAATGTCTATTATAAACATCAGTAACTCTATACAATGGCGAGGTACAATTATTGGTAGGTACAATTTATCTTTATTTAAAAAACTCATTAATTTTATTAATAGCATTATTATTTTTTAACATATTTTAAAAGAACATTGCACCGCAATAAGAATTATATAAATAATTTATAAGTATTAAAACATGTAGTCAAGTTAATAAGAAAAAGAATAATAATTTCAATGAAATCGTAAATAACAATATAAGTCACTAGTAAATCTAGTAATCACTAGTTGTTACTATTGTTAATAGGTCGTTGACGTCGACCTCCATCTCTGTCACCTGCATTGGCAAGAAAATTGCCGAGCTTTGTTCTTAGAGATTTAGATTGTTCGGAATCTCCAAACTTTTCTTCGACAACCTCTGTAATTGAAAATATTTATTTTTAAACATAATTTTATATTATATTTAAATATATAGAAGAATTACACAAATAAGACGTACCTTTCAAACAATTATAAGTGTGAGTTGAACTAAAGTTATCTTTGCCAATTCCACGTACTTTCCTCCCAGTGCCAGAATAATTTAATTGCACTGAAGGATTAATCACTTCAGATAAAGTTTTTCGTATAATACTTGCAATATCTGATTCACCATACATCTGAACTTTGAATAAATTTTTTAATTTATTTTTTTTATCATCACTCGCCAGCGAGTTGTCAAAATTCAAAAATTGCACATAGTCGCTTATAGGAAATATATTTTTAAAAGGTTCCATTGCTGTGGTCTTATTTATTTTTGGAACACTTTCACTGCTATTCATGACAATTTGTGTTTTAATTTTCCTTACTTCGTCCTTGATGACATACTCAGTGCTACATTTACAAGCATCCATCTTTTCAAGTAATTCGTCTCGTAATTCATTGAATTTATGATCTATGTAACTCGTTATACGATCTAAAACAATATGAATAATAAAATGGGTGAAAATACTATAAGTAATTAATAATGTAATATTGAAATATATAAGATCACTATTTTATGGGTAACAATCAATACATATTCAATTTATTTATTTTTTAAATAAAAATGAGCAACACTTACTATACAATATATCATCATACACAATACCAGTGGTTCCCTGATTCTCTAATTGCACTGCATTTGACTGAACACATGACTTATTATCTACAAAAAAAAAAAAAGGGTGAAAATACTATAAGTAATTAATAGTGTAATATTGAATTATACAAGATATCAATATTTTATATGGGGAACAATCCACACATATTCAATTAATTTTTTTTTAAATAAAAATGAGCAACACTTACTATACAATATATCATCATACACGATACCAGTGGTGAGAGTTCCCTGATTCTCTATGAATTGTATAGACTGAACACTAGAATTATCATCTACAACAAAAAAAAAATAGAAGCAATTGTACAATTATTCAACTTTAATATAGAAAGTATGTAATGGTTAAACAATAACATTAATAATAAACATACCTTTTTTTTTTAGGAATTTACCAGCAGGTCTTTTATTTTTAATGAATGAACTTGAGTTCGGATTAGAAGCTGAGCTCATTGATCCCACAGCATTTAATTCCTTCGCAAGATCGTCCTTCGCAAGCTCAACAATGTTGTTAACATTGGAATCATGACAGTTCGGAGAACCTGAGTCGCTGGTGGTTTCTGTATCAACCTTTCTGGAAACTTCAGCACGTTTTAAATGACGTTTCCCTCTTTCTAGAGTATCTGAAACCATGTTATTTCTTTTCTTTTGAACATACAATGATTTTATCGAAAATATAACCTATATGCATAATAAATAATTGTTCAATTTAGAAATTTAAGTTGTAATTAAATACTGTAAATATATACTGATCAATCATCTGATGATTAAAAGAAGAGAACAACTAATAATTTGCTACTTACCAGTACAGGAAATTAATTCAATTTCACAAAATGGCCATTTAGATTTGGGTGGAGTCAAATTTTGCAAATAAGTTTCCCTTTTATTCAGCTCTTTCTTCGTATTTGGATATGCGCAAAGTAATATATTATCATCTTTAAAGTCAAGCCACGAAAATGGAACCAAGTCGATTTCACATGTACCATCTTCATTTTTTGGTAAAAAAGTAATAACTGCGTATTGAATTGGATTTTTCAAACTCTCATCAACCTCCTCATTATCAACTTTAGCCTTAATCATCTGAAAGAAAAATCAGTTTAGATAATTAAAGCAATAATGTTCGAACATTAAAATACGTTTTACAATAAAACAATAATGAAATGAAAAAGCGTAATCAACCACAATAAGTAATACCATGTGAATAATTATCATGACTTATTGAAATATTATTTTGAAGAAAAATAATTAGAACCTGCAAAATAATTATCTTTACACTATGTATGTAATAGAAAGTGAAGAAGTATCAGGCATAAAATAGGTAATTTTGAATGCGTGATGTACTTACGTTGTAAATTAAAACAGCTTTGTTTTTTAAACTGGAGCTTTGTTTTTTAACTGGATAATATATTAAAGATAATAATGAGATCGTAGACTGCAATATACAATAATTAGTATTTATTATTTTAGGTTATGAAGTAAGTTGGCTAACCCGTTAAAACCTGCTTTAGGAGTTTTTTTTTAAAAGTTATTTAATAATTGCGAGGCAATTCACGTCTCGATATCGGTAGCTACGTGAAACTAAGTATTTAGTAATAATTACAGTGTAATTTTACAAACACACTACATTTTCTGAGTTTTTACCACCGCGCATAACCACACACTGACTTCACTGACATCTCAATAAACAGTTAAACAAAAACACAATTTGAAATTTCATTCGAGACTCGATACATATTATTACCACATAGAACTTATGACTACCTATATAAATGTTTTCTACACTATTGACGTAGACATTTACAGGTTATGCACAACGATATTTTTAATGTAATTAATTAGTTTAAAGTGAGTTTGTACATACATACATAAATTATAATTATATTTATGATGACACATTTATAGGTACCGCGTGTATACAGATGTCGCCACTTTAGTTTTAAACAATATTTATCCTTAAAATAGTTTTATTTTTAATAACTACATACACTACAGTTTTTTAAACTAAACATTATTTATTTTACTTGATCATTCGTGTAATAAAGACACAGCACACTTTTCGCTATCACAATCAAATAGTATGCATTTATTTTTTATTAACTCTGCCGAGTACAACTCACAAGATTCTGAAAAAAAATTTCCTACAAAAATTCCCACATCTGATGAAGCAGTAGGGTAATTAAATAAAGCATGTATGTTTAACATTTTACGACCAAGAATGTAAATTTCACTTTTTGCAGGTAATTTTTTTGTTGTTGTCAATATTTTATCAATTAAAATAACATGATTGTTTTTTAATAAAATAGTATTGTTCGGCTTTTGATCACTTAAATAGTTTTCGTTAATATATACACTTAACACACGAAAATACGTTATTTCTTCAAAGTTAAAAGTAGATGAACAATCAATTATACATTTTTCAACATTTTTTTTCTTTATTATTCTAATTACCTCCTCATGTTCCAACTCAGATAATCGATTGAGTACTTGAGCTAGAGGTTGGTAAGGTGATTTTATTAGTTTTTTCATTTTACCAATATAATTCTCACCCCAAAATGCTGCTGATTCACTTAAAGATAAATTTAAATTTAATACATCATCGGGTAAATGTATCAAATTATGCATATTTAACGTTTGAGATTGTTTACCATAGAATGATGGCAGTAAATAAAAAAAATTCCTTAACAAATTTCTAGCGTAACCATTGAATTTTATCATGAGTTCTTTGGAATGTAAAATACGAACAGCAACAAACAGAAGTAAAAAGTGTTTATAAATCTTTTTATCTAAAATTTTCCTGAGCACTATTGGTCCACAATACAATAAAACAAAACGAAACTGTGTCGCTTTCCATCTTGCTAAGTCGGTAGTATCAAATTTTTTTCTCTGAAATTCAGAAGGTATACAATTAGTTAAATTTAAAAAAAAATCTCGTAATTTAACAACTTCCTTTACTTTTAATCGCGCAACACTCATTCTCAAAATCCAAGATTCTACCAGGGTCTTCATAACACCTTGGTACAACAAATGCATCGAATCTAAAACAACTGAATTTACCGGATCAAAATTTGGTAGCTTTCGAAGAGGGGACTTTAATCCATCCTTGTGATGTTGTTTTTGAGTTTTTTTTCTGAAACTTTGATGGGTACGAAGTTCACAATCCATTTCTGGATAAACTCTTTTTTTATGCCTCTTTTCCCCTACAGATATACCTTTAACTGTACATCTTTCACACGCATAAAAGGTACCTGCAGCTTTACAACACTTAATAAATGATCTTGCTTGTGAATCAGCAACTATAGCAATTATTTTGAAAGCATATTTTTTTTTATCAATTGTGATTCCCTCATTAGTTAATTGTTTACATTCTTTGACAAAGTCCGAAAGATATTGTTTGACACTGGCGGGTTTAGAATCACCACAATAAATTGCAGCAACAAATGGACGAGTTGTGTAGTTAAGACTATAAACTTTAATAGTGATGGGCCACATTTGTATTTGAGAGTTTTTATAAACTTGTAATCCATCAATATGAATGAGAACTTCAATACTATCTTCAAGAAATATTTTTGGTGAAATCATTTTTCTCAGTCCCTCAGCTACACCGAGGTACTTGTAACCACTATCTGTTTCTTTTAAAGATGGTATAGATTCTACTATTTGATGATGTTTAGTTTGAAGTAATGTCTGTGCTGTTTTAGGGAGTGTTGGATGACCTTCTTCCCTCAATAAAACAAGTAATTCTGATATAGTATTTGATTGAAGGCTAGCTCTATTATTCAAAGCCCATTTACGAAGTTTTTCTCGCAGCCTGTCTGAATGTTCATAATTTTCTTGGATTAAATTTTCATTTTCACTAGAGTCATGATCACGTCTTTCGATTTCACTAGACACAATAACCTGATCTTCCAGCGTATTTATAGATTCAATACCGTCATGACTAAAAATATCACTAGATGAACTATTCCTATCACTAACTTCACTAAAAATATTAAAATGATAATTATTTTCACCGTTCAAAGAACTATCAACAGTTTTTTCGTTGTTTATAATTGCACTATCAGTGTGACTCATATTATTTACAGTTACCACATGACATAGAACTGTATTTTTTGATTTCTTGTTGTTCATTATTTTTCTAATTGCACGAAATTTCTTTACGCGTTCGGACATGTTGAATTTTTTTTTTATGTATTTATAAAAACAATATTTTAATATAAAAATATACATTAAAGAATGTTTTCTAGATCCTCAAAAACTGCTAAACTTAAACTAGGTATTTGCGGGCTGCGGCTTGCGCTAAAACGTAGTGGTTATATACTCTTTGGCTTGCGCTGTAGCAGTGTAACATGGCTGCATGGTACATGCGGGTGACAGTTTCAGTAAAGTTTCGTTTCACTCTTGATAGTTGCCGCGATTTACAAATTATGACTTAGTATTTCAGCTGTATTGTATATGTATATTCGTAATATATTAAATCATTAAATACTGTAGTAAATTAAATTAAACCCAACCATAATGTTCTAGTCTACAAATAAAATCTAATGGAAAGAAAAATTTAGCCAAGACGTGTTATGCGTATAACGTAACGGCTAAGGAACGGCTGATGACTTGTACATTATTAAAGTATGTATAGCACGGCGGACGACGATAAGCCAGTCATAGGCCGTTAAAAAACGCCGATGCTTGGCCGAGCATTAGTTGCCGTACCTCGGCCGATCAACGGAAAATCGTTGAGCATCGGCAACTTTGTCTGGGTTATACAACCAAACAAACAACTGATAAATCAAAGAACACAATATTCTCGTGTACAGTTTTGTATGTAACATAACAAATATCAGAAAGTAGGGTATTTCCGATAGGGTGTCAATTAAATGGTTAGCATAGTATTGTTATTTCTGTGAGCAGAAAAATATAATCGGTGACCAGAAATAGCTAATTGGTCAGCAACTCATGGTCAGCAAACATTTCAAAATCAATCAGCAATTTATGTCATTCTGGATGGCTGTAATTATTCTTGTACAGCATATTAATTATATAAGCTGCAATCAGCTGCTCATGTTTAATAAAATTTTGGTAAGCACTCGGAGTGTAAGCAAAAAAATGCATTTTGTGCTGCATATAAAAGTAGCAAAACTACTTTACCTACTTGTCATGCGCAAAATGGGCGCATTCCTTACAAAGATTATTTAATTTATTTACTCTCTGAGTGGATGTGTTTTTTTGGGTATTTATTATTTATAGAAGTGTAGATTAATAAAAGATTTTTTTATTATTATAAAATATAATTGTAACTTCTTATACAATGCAACTTCTTATACAATGTGTTAAAATTAAATATAAACAAAATGTTTCATTCTTATAATTATAAATGAGATCAAATCAAAAAGTTATCAAACGATTAGGAAGGTTCTTGAAATCAGCGTATTATTATTATTAGCTTAATAATTTTATTGTATTATCAATGCCCGTTTAGCTTTTGACGGACGGCCACGTTTTCTTTTTTCCCCTATGGGAATATTTTTAGCTTCAAGTGGAGGAACCACATACTTTTAACGTACATTGCCGCTTTTTCAACAAAAACGCAATCCAAGTAGTTATTTTGCTCACCATGTTTTAAATATGCATACCAATCAAATATACTGCTTATAGACATGTTTTTCTGCCGCTCAATCATGAAATCTTGCCGCTCAAGTAGTTATTTTGCGGACTGAATGTTTATTATGCAGACTCATGTTATTGTTGGCTGCCTATGTATGATTTAATTTTTGACCATTATCAAAATTAGTTGCGGAACAAGAATTGCTGCCTGATTTTCTTTATTGCAAACAAAATCTTTGTATGCTGACCAAATTATTTAAATGCTGCTTTTGGGTGGCTCGCCAAATTTTATAATTGCTGACCATGTAATTACTTTCGTTTCCGATATCATATTTTGTCGGTAGCAACTCATTGCGTGGTCTTACTATTATCTATTTTTATTATTAATGTGTTACGTTATTCTCGGATGTTTATAGATGAGAATATTTGCTATACTATTTTGGTAACCTTGTATCCCTTGTTTTCCACACTTTAAGAAAGAGTGGAGGATGGATGAAGAGGGATTTATTCAAGTGCTATACTTCATACTTTTTTTGACATTAATCTAACATCTGCTGACTGTAACCTGCTTGCGATGATCTTCTTAATATTGATTTTTTTTTAAACAGACACATGAACTTATAAGTGCAGATCAATAATCTTTTACCTTTTAGAAAACCAATTTACGTAACAGACTGTAAAAGTATAATTGCTAGACCTCTTCTTTTTCTTATAAATTCATACTTTTGCGGATTATCGAATAATAATAACCTTTTAAATTGGAAAAAAAAAACTTCGTTGCATCTTTACCAGATATGTTATTTAATTAGCACAGTTTTCATTGTATCTACGTTTATCTCCGTAGATTACGACGCGGTTTCCGCCACAGAGGTGTAATGGTGCTACCTCGTCAGACGTGTGGACTGTTCACCCACACACTGCTGTTAGAACGCTACCCAGGCGGCAGGCAACGTCTCGACCGCTCCATACAAGGTGGCGAACTGTTCCAAACCGTCATCAATAACCCGGTAAGTGGGATTTACTATTGACCATTTGCATTTCTAATTGTTGTTCCAGAGTTAGCAATATGCGGGTGCAGTTGTGTGTAAGTTTCCGGAAGAGGTCTCGAGCGTAGTTGCTTTTCTGTATCTTAATAGTGTATACGATTTATCATTGTAACAAGTGCTAGACGAAGTTATTAGTCACACGAGTTGGGACATTAGTTTACTGACTTTATTACCGCTCAACTGTTGTGCTGGTTCAAAAGACTTATATAAGCTCACATTGCTTAAACATTTAATGTTGTTACGTTTTATTTAAATCAGTACTAAATAGTACACAAACATTCAAAGGTTTAAATTTTCAGTAGAAGATTACTTTAGATAAAACGGTCCGGAATTTGCATCAAATTTATCTCAACAAGCGTGTGGTATGTCGATGGTCTCGTTACTAGTGGAGTCGAGCGCCGCATGTCGGTGAAGAGTTCCTAACGGTCGTCAATAACATCGCTAGTTCAATTTACCACTGGTCTTTTACTGGATTTTATCAAATGTTCCTCTATTCACTTGAAACTCTCAATTGTGTTGACTCAATTACTCAATGATAACTGTTTCAGTTCTATTTTGTCTTTGTGAAAAGCTTAATATATATTACAAAATGAGCGGCACTATTGTATGTCGTACAAGTTCTGTTCGTAATATACACAGTCTTGCCCTAAATATTGTTACAAAGACAAAAACATTTTTTCTATTGCACGTAACATTTATTTCTATTACAGTGTATTAGTTTAATACATTAATATAAAACCATTAAAAATATATAAAGCTTATTCGATACCTCTTACGTCACCCAATTTTCCTGAAATTTTAGAATGTTTGTTCAGTTTCCATATAATATGTAGGTATTGTAATATAGTCTTATACAGTTCGGATACAAGAGAGGCATAAAATTTAACAATATGAACTGTAACCATTCCTAAGCTATACACAAAAAGTCGGTCAAATAGATCTAATAATTTAGGTACAAGATAGATTTACAACTCAATTTTAATAATTGCTTCTATTTGTCTTTCGCTTATATCTATCCAGAAGAGTCAGGTTCCTATATTCAGAAAACGATGTGTTATGCTTTCGAACCGTCTAAATTCGAACTCCACGTTTCAAAATAAGCAAAATGCCTCGTTCTTTTTTTTCTTTTTTTTTTTTTCTTTTCAATTTTGGAACCTGCCACACCCATCGCAATCAAAGACAAAAATCGTAACACTAAATTGTTCAACAGATCAACGTGTTTATGACGCACATGTCAAACTATGGCAACGACCGTCTCGCGTTGTATACGTTCGAGTCGGTGGTGAAGTTTCTTCGCTGCTGGACAAACGTTCGTCTGGCCTCTGCGCCCCCGGTTGCCCTTGCAGAGAAGTACTTCCAACTGAGGCCAGACGAGTTGAATCCACTATGGGGAGTAAGTATATACACCTACGTATTATTATTGTTATTCCTGAATAAAATATTATTCAAAGAGTTTTTTTTTATAACAAGTTAAAAATATCTCTTTAGAACGTAACAACTCTTGATATTGCACTATAACATTTTTCGTAGACCAAAATAATTTAAACAATCTAAAAGTGTAGGGCTGTAATAGCTTACAGCCCTACACTTGTATTGATTGTTGCTGTTTATTAATCCTGTACTATCAAACGAATTATTATCACTTTATAAATGTCACAAAGATTTGTCAAACATGATCAAAGTTTTGATAGGGCTTTTTATTATTATAGCAAAAGGGAGAAATTCTAATATATAAAATGTTAAAGAACCTAGTTGAGTCTTACGGTAATTAACTACAATTCAAATGAATCCGAACTCTGGTTGTAGATGAATTTTCATTTAAACTTTATGACCTAGAGATCATTATATCAGCTAAAAGCTTGCTAGCTTTTTTTGTAGTTATAAATTTGTGTTTTTTTTTTTTATTATTATGTACCTTTATATTATACTAGCTTCTGCGCGCGACTTCGTCGGCGTGGACTTCGCTCCTATTGGTCTTAGCGTGATGACACATAGCCTATAGCCTTCCTCGATAAATGGGCTATCTAACACCGAAAGAATTTTTCACATCGGCCCAGTAGTTCCAGAGATTACCGCGTTCAAACAAACAAACAAACAACCAAACAAACAAACTCTTCAGCTTTATATATTAGTATAGATTTAAACAAATAAAAAAACAACAAAATTAACCTATTAGTTTAGAGTTTTAGGAAGAAAAACCGCGAAATTTAACATTAATATTTGTAATAGTCAACTACGTACAATATTGTATTATAGAATATAGTGGTGTGTATATAGTGGTGTGTAGTCACAATAAAGGATCTCAATGCCAGGTGGGTACGACAATGCAACTACTCGATCGCTGTTGGACCACGAGGGCTTCGTGAATATTCAAGTGTTTAGGCTTTATGTTTGGGTGTTTCAGGTTTCTATTTGATGTGTATGCCGTGATGAAAGTATTAATTATTCAGAATTATTTATATATGTTGAAAATTATTGTTATATGAACCTTGTCTTTAGAAGTACAGAAAGCTTAAAACAAAAAGAACAAATAGCCACACAACCGTCCACAAGCCTTGAGCACTATTACAAAATTAACCGGGCATGACGAAAGATTTTGAAAACCTCTTCCGTAATGTGGGGGTCAATACATTGACTATTTACGAAAATACCTATATTTCGGTAATAAACTTAAGTTTAGGAAGATTAAAACTATTTTTCTAATATGTTTTCAATGTGCACGTCAAAACGGCAGCAGGTGTCATGGCGTCGGCTCTGACGTCATGTTATGATACAGTTCGGACGCGTTCAACCTAAGACCAGCATGAAATTAAAATTATAAATAATGGAGATAGAGTTCCAGGAGCTGCAAATTTATTATTTATTAATTTTATTGGAAATTTCCTCCTCTTTCAGAATCATTTTTTGAAATTTCTTAAATATTAATAGTTTATGAAATATTGGCAAAAAACGGAAGGCCATTTTTTCCTTTTTTTAATTGTTTATAACTTTTGCAATTTTTGATGTGCAAAACACACTTTTAGAACATTTTTCTAGGCGATTTCGAATCCAATGAGCTATTATTACACATAATTTTAAGAGCAGTATCTCTATTTTCGACCTTTTTCAACTTGTCGACTAGAGTGAGTTGTAGGTGAACGCGCCTGACGTATTACGAGTATATTGGTGTTATGGCGTGACGTCGTGCGCTGTAATTTGTGTTTCAATGAAAATGGCCGATTGCAGTATTGTATTGTTTTATTTTATTGAAAATCACAATAATCTTATTATTTTACATAAAACGAAACCAGTATTTTGAATTTTTTTAATATGAGTCTTCCCCTGAAATAATTAAATTGACGTTTTTTTGATACGGTGGTCATGCCCATTATAAGGTAGGCAATGAAATAGGTATAACTAGGACTTAGAATAAAAAATTAATGCATATGAAACCGCGCTATTTATCATGTTTTGAAAATACGTTCTGTCCACTGTAGAAGATTCTCGAATGTAACATATTTTATTAATAGGCTGTAAATCCTAACCAAAATATATTTTAATAGATAAATATTGGTTTTACATTCTAATCATTTCCACAGAAATAATTATTTCATATTCGGTATTTAGCTACTCCGTACTTATTAATTATTATTATTAAAAGGCATCGATTACCAATTTATAACTAACTACGATCAATTATTTATCAATTTATTTAAAGGCTATAAATGAAATACCTAACTCGTTAAAGAAAATTTAATTAATGTTTTTATGTTGGATTATTCTCGCTATCGCTTAAATAATTCAGATTATTTCGATTATTATTTTGAAAAAATATTTCACAATATGAATATTTTTTTAATTCGGAATTCTTGTTATAAAGGGAAATTAAGTAAAAAAATTAAAAAATATTTGATGATAAATTTTGCTTTAGTTTTTAAAGGAGCATTTTATGACAGTTAAAACACAGTTATAAAGATAAATAAGATAAAGGTTATTTTCCATAGATGATACTTATATAAACTTGGCAACTGCGTTACTACTCAATCACAAGCTTTTTACACATAATTATATAGAATTTTCATTTTTATGTTAATAACATAATTATGGCAAAACAACGTTTGCGGGGTCAGCTAGTCTAATGTAATACTATTTTTTTAGTTTATACAATGAAATAGCAGAGTATATTTTTTATAGGATCGCTAGCCCTTTCATTTCATAACGCCATTGAACTACACGTGTACTATATAGGTATAGTTTTTTGTTTGTATTATTGTATTATTATTTAAAACATTCTACGTCAAAGCTCATATAAAAGCTACCGTAACATTGTTTTTTTAATACGTTTAACATACACACTAGACCGTCTGTTGCCTAAAGTTAGCAAATTGATTCTAGTGTTTTAAGTACGCTGATTGATATACGTAAATACGTATATCAATCAGCGTATAAAATATATATATATTTAAAGAAAATCCATGCATAAATAATATCCATATTCGGAGCGAAACGTTACCCAAGTTTTCGAGACAAAATATTTCGGTAAATTCCTTCAAAACCTCTGATCCAGAAGCACATTTTGGATGGTGACTCAACGTGTCAAAATGTATTAAATAAAAAATGATATTTATTTTTAAAAACGATATTATTATTTATTACAAAATAATTTGAATAATACTGAGTATAAACGCGATAAAAATTTAATTTTGTTCATAAAAAACGTGTCTCAAAATCAGGAAATACTTTTACGGAAGGTAAAATGTTACGTTCCATCATATTTACTGAGGCAATTTTTAAACCGCCCGCTGATTCAATTTTCAGAATTGATTCCCTTGGTGATTCTTACACATTCAATACTCAATATGTGACCATGGCTCACAAAATATTATATATATTTTTGTACGACACACAAATGAATTCTCAGCCGCGGATTAATATTTTAATAAATGTATTTATTTCGAAAAGTTGCTTGTATCTTACGCTCCAACACGATATTAAATTAATTTAAAACATTGAAGGCAGAAACCGAATTAATATTTCGTTCCAGAAATATTTTACCGATACAATTTTCATAATTAAACTTATTGGATTAATGTCATGACTCCGTATCCTTACATCAAACTTTATTTATAGAATAACATTATGTTATTCGTTGGTAAATATGTAACATCAAAGCAGTTAGATCAATTTCGCTGTTTTCTTCTCAAATGTTCGTCATGGTAAAAGAAATAAAAATGTCCAGAAGTGACACATTCCAAAAAGAATCAATGAACAACAGTGGAGAGGATTTTTGTCAGATCAGCTACTATTTTTAACCGACTTCCAAAAGAGGAGGAGGTTCTCAATTCGACACGTATGTTTTTTTTTTTATGTATGTTAGCTCAGAACTTTTGACTGGGTGGACCGATTTCGATCAATTTTGTTTTAATTGAAAGGTGTTGCGTGTCATGTGGTCCCATTTTAATTTAATTGAGATCTGACAAGTAGGTACTTTTAGAGTTATATCTACTAATGCGTATTTACGTGACTACTTTTTCGTCGACCTACGTTATATTATACCGCATAACTTTTTACTCAGTGTACCGATTTCGATGATTCTTACTTTAATCGAAAGCTAATACTTGTGTTGTAGTCTTGTTTAAATTAGATAACTTTTTGAGTAATCTTTAATAGCGCGTATTTACTTGACTATTTTTTTGTCTTATTACGTTGTATTACTTGTCGATGTAATTGAAGTCAATTTTTTTTCGTTTGCGAGCAAACACAATTATCTAAATGTACAATTTTATTTTGTTGTTAACAGAATCCCTGCGATGATATACGTCACAGACGGATTTGGTCGAAGAGCAAATGGTGCGACACCTTACCGAAGATATTAGTAATAGGACCGCAGAAGACTGGCAGCACGGCACTTTACACATTCCTTGCTATGCACCCGACTTTAATACCCAACTTGCCGAGTCCAACAACTTACGAGGAATTGCAGTTCTTCAATAACAACAACTATTTGAAAGGATTGGACTGGTGAGTTTATAAATGTTTTTACGCTCACACGGTCACTATAAACACTTGTACTTTTACTGGACTTCGCCCAAATATTGGGAGTTTCAAAATGACTGGTAAGTACCATAAAAGTAAATTGATTAGTCAATATATATTTACAAAAATATATCCGGTATAGTTTAGAATTTATGTTTTACTGTTACCCCGCAGCAGAGAGATGCAAATGACGTATTCGATACTCGAACACGTCACAAAAATAAAAATCTTTCGCCCATTTTTCAATCCAGCAGTATTAAACTACATATAAAAATATGATCATTTTTTTGTTATGATTGATAGTTATTCAAAAAATCAAATTGGACCAATAGTTTAAGTCATAAAACAAATAGCAGTTATGGCGTGCAATCGGATTCGAATAAAGTAATTCATGCTATTTCTAATAAACTATTTTATTTTATAGAATTTTCTCCAATTTTTATACTTGTTTATTTCATTTAATGATAGATTTGCATTCGGTAGTTTTATTTTTTAATTCATTTCCGTTGATGGTAGTGATGTAACGATGTTATTAAAATCAAAATCAAAAATAACTTTATTCAAATAGTCTTCCAAAGCCCTTCCAATTTTCATTTAACAAATTAAATTTTTTAAGTGATTATAATTTTTTAAAGTGAGGCTCTAGCGATTGGAAATGTATAGAAGAATCGGCAAGAAACTCCGCAGTTACTCTTTTGAGAATAATATATAATTAGTGTTTTAGTACAAAATTAGTAATATCTTGCATAAAATACAGTCACTAAGTCTACACATCTTTATCATCTATGTAATCCTGCACCGAATAATGCGCTTTTTCTATTAATTTTGAGACATATGCAAAATTGTTTGTGGGATTTTATTATACATGCGAATACCATAACCCAGAAAGGAGACGTTTACTTTGCGCAGTCGGAAACTTGGAGTTACAATTTTGTTATTCCTTCTCATGTTTAAATTGCGATTATTACTATTCATATCAACGCAATCAATAGTCTTGTGAATATACATCGTATATTCTATGCCTGACTACCCGATTTATTTTGAAACGTAGTAAACATATTTTATCTCTTACATCAATGTCTACTAATACGAGATCCAAAGTCTGTCGTATTTTTAGTTTTGAATATACAAAAATAAATTGTAATATACTTATAAGTCGCACATTAGAATCACATAGAATTAAAAATCTATTTTTAATTATTTTTAGTTATTACTTTTTTTTTCTCTACACATGTAATATGCGGTTGGTCGCTATATGGTAGACCTTAATGTCTTTTACCGTAGATATAGGGTAAAAATGTAATGATATTTTGGTACGTTTAACATTACACTAGCTGACGTGCTTCGCATTTCGCTCGGGACTTTTCCATTTTTATGCATATAATAAAGACAAATAGCCAGATTTACGTGAGCGTTGACTGTAAGCGCCTGAATAAAATATAGCGACGCCTGTACGTCTGTGGTACATGGACTTTATTAGAACGTCTAACTTATATTATGTCCTGTCAAGATTATATTTCGTCCGGAGACTGAGGAAATATTCGAAAGCTTCAATGAATATAGCAATATATACTTATATGAATACTTTATCGGAAACAATTATGTATGTACGTTGAAGATATTTTGGAGATAATCTGTAATCGATACTCATATCAAAACAATAATTTTTGTATGTCTGCATGTATCACAGCGAAATTGTTAAATGTGTGAGAAAAAATGTATATGTGTAGTCGCGCACTAAGTCGCTAAAAAGACTAAAAATATTTATCAGTGTTTATTAAACATTATTTTAAAAAGAAAAATATAACAAATTATTGAATGCTATTGTTTACTTGCAATTAAAAAGAGTTTCGCTATTACAGACATTCGATACACTTTAAAGCATATTCGTTGTTATTTACATTGCATAGTTATTCACATGCAAGCTGTTTTTCAAAGAATTTAAAAGAGTTCATTATTTGAGAACCGTTCAATTAAAACGGGTATGCTTTTTCATTTATCTGAATTCTATGCGAAATAAATTTAAAAGAAAATTAATAAATATTTATCATTCCTTCATGTAATATTTCACTAAAATAACAACAAGTAAAGAATGAAGTTAAATAGGCAAGTGCCTCTGGTTTTTAACTTTTAATATATTTTTACCGTTTGCGATGTAAGAAAACATCTACCTTAAAGAAATACTTTGAATTCTTCTCTTTAACGGATAAGCTCAGCTTTACCTTTCCTCGACGGTGGAATTTTCACCGTCAAATCAAAATCAATAGCGCCCAAAAATGTGTTATGTAATATGAACTGACAACGGTTCGTTATATAAATATAGTCAATATTCAAATAGGTACATAAATTTATTTGCATGAATAAATTTGACTATCTAGCAAAATGTAGCAGTGAATAGAATTCGTAAATTGCCTTTAGAAAATAAATGCTCGCATGTTTGATTCGTAACAACGCCTACGCTGAACGTCGTTTGACTCGTTGACTCATACGATGTCACAGAGGCTAACTTTGGGGGAACATGACAAACGTCAATTTGTTACCTTCTGATTTACTGTTCTATTCTTACAATATGTACTATGTTGTACACAGCTTTGAACTTGTCAACTTCTCTGATAACATTCATTCTTGCAGTAATTCTATTGGGTCTTATTATAAGATAACTAACTTCAATATTAGCAATATTTTAGATTGAATTAAACTTACACGTATTTTGTTGCACGTTTTCTCTTTTTAAATAGGTACGAGAAAAGGCTGTAAAAGTCCCACTTTCGAGAAAACGTGTCTTTAGTTAGCGGATATTATCACAATCAAGTGCTACGATCCTCGTAATGATTAAAAACTATCTAAAGTATAGTAGAAAGATCCACAAAAACAAATGCCAACATCGTGAAAATACCTTTTAAAATACAAAAATCTGCTTACCGTTTGGAAGACAATCGAACCTACGAAAGCTACATAAATGGAATTTATATCAAAATCGAATTCAAAATCAAAAAGGTCATTATTTAAATAGGCTTCAAAAGCACGTTTTTAATCGTCATTTTACAAATAAAAATATATTTGTCTTAAATAATTAATTATAGTTAAAACTGAAGCTACCGCAGATTCGGCTAAAGAAAAATCGGCAAAGAACTGCAGGTAATCTTTTCATCGACATCAACTTTACAACAGTCATTACCTATTAAGTTGAAAATGTACGTAAACTAAAATAAAAACGTTTAAGTAAAACTTAAGTCTTTATTCATGTTAGGTTAAATGCTCTTCGCGTGGAGTCAGCTTGGCGAGGACGAAGTAGGCGGTTGTAATTTGTGCACGCAACCTTGTGACAGTGGTACCATTTTAATGTCTGCCATCGATCCACGCCCGACACCCGCCCGGTTACAAAATGGCGATCATAAAACCGCTTTATTGTTGCTTCTAAAATACTTTCAACTTTCTTAGACGATAATTTGATGGATCCCAAACGTTCTTTTTTTTGTGTTCTTAAAGAGTTTTATTTAAATTATTCAATTTAGAAGCTATACATAATTTATGTTTGGAAAGAAAGTGTCGTTTTCTTTTTCTTGATTACAAATTATATTCCGGGAACGTAGCGTACGAATTAGACATACGTACATTTAATTTATACTTTGCTTTTGCCAATGTTCCGTTGATTTTTATTTATGTACGTATGTTTATTCACAGATATTATTTCTAAATCTTTCCATTTATTTTTCCATGTTTGTGTCTCTTCCACTACAATGGACATTAGTTAGTTCACAATGTATATAGACATGATTATATTCGTATCTTATAACATGGCCCCACGTTATTATTTTTGCCCGTCAGGCATACGTCAGACTAGTTTAATAAAATAAAAGCTTAAACGCAACACACCTGTCCACGACAACAATCGCTGTAAAAAAATTTAAATGTCGGGGCTATAAAAAGAATTATTGATAAGCACATTATTTAAATGTTTTAGCACATTTTTTATTCATAATATCACGATAACAATGAACAATGTAATCTTAATTGGTTTTTTTTCATCCAAATTCCAATCATTACAATTTTTAACAGGTTTTTTTTCATAATCTAATGTTATGATTTATTTATAATTATTATAAAAAGGAGTGATTTGATTTTTTATTTGTATGTAATAGATAAAATTACAGACAAACGATAAAAATACTTTTACAATAAGAATGCTACATTATCACTGAGTTACATAGGCTATATTTTGATGGAAGAACACGGGCTAGCCAAAATTCTGCATGCAGTCCACGCGGACGAAGCCGCGTATGGGAAGAAATTTTGGTTTCGGTTTCAGCCAGTTTCTGCCAAAAAATCTAGTTTCAATTTCAGCCCTGCCAGAACTGGGTTTGTGGAATGTCGTGCTATGTTGGGCTAACTTAGTCTGCCCCCGCGCCGCCGCCCGGCTTAGGTCTCGAGCAGTAAATATTATTATTACCTTAAAAATGTTGTAAACGCAAACTCTATGATATCAAAATGAATGTTATTTTTGTATGTATCTGCAAATAAAATCTTAAACATACACTAGACTACAATACACACAGTTACGTTGTCCACGTGAGTGTCGAGTCGTGTTCGGCCAAAAAACCTTCGGTTGAACCTATTTCGTTGAACAACCAGTTAAGATGGTTATGAAACCGAAGTATAATAATTAGAGCCATGTCTTAACCGAAGATGACTTGTCTGAGCGAATATAAATTATAAACATATTTCAGAAAAAGTTCTGAGACACTGAGAGTTGAACTTTGCGAATTATTTTCTATAATTGTAGACAGAATTACAGACATCTTTAGATACTTGAGCTTGAACTTTGCGCGCTGAAACATTTAACTGGTCTGTATTTTATGCCAAACTGTGCCTCGTGGTTTTGCCTGCATATGTCCGTGCAAATTTCAGAACATCGATGAATTGATATACAAGGCTAAGAGTCTATTTCAATGGTTTATGATAAAATTTACCTCGCATATAAATTTCTGATAGTTATTGATGACCTTAGCAGAAGATAAAATAAGTTTCTGAGACTTGTTTCAGCTCAACGAATAAGAAGAGATTTGTTTTGACTTTTAGTTTCACAGATTGCAAATAGATGAAATAGAAATGTCTGATAGGTAATGTGAAGTTTGATGGTAAAACGAAAATCACATCGTAAACTTTTGTGTTAGATACCCATATACATCACATAGGTTTATCAGCTGGTGAAACATACTCTTGGGAGTTTCAGCGTCAATTTTTTCAAATTGTATGTAACAAATGTACATATGTACGTATTTTCACAAGTTTTAGTTTATAACATGTTTTTTTTTTTTTCAATTTATACCAGGTACTTAAACTTCTTTCCTCCGAGTCAAAGCAACAACACCCAGATAACGTTCGAGAAGTCCGCGACTTACTTCGACGGGGACCTGGTTCCGCGGAGGGCTCACGCACTCCTGCCGAACGCGAAGATAATCGCTATACTTATTTCACCATCGAAAAGGTAATGTTGCTTTCTGTATTTCTTAATACGTTACGAAATATTTCTTTATTAGTTAGATAGTCTGGTTTTAAATATTTTCTTTGTGATATTCATTAACCTGTGGTTTACTCAAACTGTAGTGTTTAAAGCTAAATTATTTAATTTATTTTTTAGTGTCTTGCGTCTTAGCCGTCTATCATGTATGTACGATAATTTTAACATTATTTCATACTAGCTTCTGCGCGCGACTTCGTCGGCGTGGACTCCGCTCCTGTTGGTCTTAGCGTGATGATGTATAGCCTATAGCCTTCCTCGATAAATGGGCTATCTAACACTGAAAGAATTTTTCAAATCGGACCAGTAGATCCTGAGATTAGCGCGTTCAAACAAACAAACAAACAATCAAACAAACTCTTCAGCTTTATTATATTAGTATAGATTAATACTTATTATACTAAATATTTATCTATTATTAAAATTATCTGTTACAATATTTTCTCACTGATGTTTTATAATCGATAGTTCGTCTCAAACTGTATTTTTAAAGGATTCAAAAGGATTTATTTACAGTCTTTTTCGGTTTCAGAATTATTACATTATTTGATGTCAACATCTACATTACAACCCGTAGCGTAGCGTTCAGTTAGAATATGCATCATGTTTACACTATACAACGCAAAACATGATTTTCGGAAGAGAACGATATTTGTTTAGACGTTCAATGTGAGAACGTGAAACATTTCAACTTTTATCAGATTTTCTAAGCATACAAAACTACACGTTTTGATCTCATTAATTATTATATTATTTATAATTATAAAAAAGCTATTTATAGCTACTCGTCAAAGCAAGTAAATAACATCGAGGCTTATAAATTGTTTTGGTGGGTAATTAACACTAATTACAAATATTTTGTAATTAGTGTTATTTACCGTGAACATAAAGCTTGTTACGAATTTAGTTTAACAACAATTTCTGTGGTAATCGGATTGACTGAGTCCTATAGTTTTCTCTTTGTATGTTTTTATTGTCTATCGCAACGTCCAAGTATCAATCTTGCATGTTTTAAAATAAACAAATTACAGGTTTATGGTTTCTCTAAACTTTGATTTCATCGAATGTTGTTATATTTTTTTCGTTGCAAAAATCTGTCAGCGGTCCTAACAGGAACTTTGATAGGTTTTATTTTTGCGAGAATCTCTCATTCACATTTTTTAAAATGATACAGTATTTACATTTATGCATATGCGTATACCGTAAGTTGTTTCTTGATTGAGTATCATTAGCGTTTATGTTGGAGTAGGAGTGAATATTACAGATGAACGAAATACGTCGACATTTTTGCATTCCCTGCATATTTTTTTATTAAAAAGCTCACTTTCTTTCAAAGTAGTAGAGGAAAATGTCGCATTCCGCAGGCTGTATTACGAAAAATTTTAGATTTCCACGAGAAATACTACCTTATAAAACTTGGTATCAAAAGACGTGCTTTAAATACTTAATTTTCGTTTTCCTGCGGTAATCCAGGTTCAAGTAAATAGCAACATAAATATCCGAGCCAACCGACCGTCTGTATGAAAAAACCTCATTTGTAGGGAACTGAAGGAAATTAGTGCCTTACCGCAATACGCCTGGTTAATTTGGTCCCACTGTATCACTCCCTAAACAGGCAATTAATGCTACCTTCTTTATTCGTTACGCTATATTTCTTATGAGAATGTTCATTAAGGATAGATTACACTGACTGCCTCATTAATAATATTCATGAACTAATCTTTAGATGTTCATACTTTTAGTCACACTGAATATTGTTAATATTGTCTTTAAATAACAATAAACTTGTTTACTTTGTGTGGCTTAATGCAAAGAATATAATAGGAAAAAAATGCATATTGAGGAGGAGAGTCCGCCGTATAAATGACAAAGACTATAGTGTCTTGCTCTATGGAATCTTATATAAAAATGTAGAAACACATTTCTTCAAAGCCTTGAGTTTTTTTTTATAAAATAATAGCTTAATGCTAATAACATAATATGGAAATAATGTATATGGAATTTTGTGGTTTTATCTTAAAGCCTCGTGTCTCATTAGTCGGTTTCATAATTAAAATTAAAAGTAACATGACGTCTTTCGTGGTTTCACTCGCTTTGACAATTATAGTTAATTTACATCTTCTAAGAGTCAGTGTTATTTGTAATAGTCTACGTAACTACTCGATAATGTTAAATATTATTTACTCTTCTCTTCAGTAGCTTCAGAGTTCGATTGCGAAATTGTTTCTTTGTATAATATTACCTACTAGCTGCTGCCCGCGACGTCGTCTGCGTGCGTTCACTGCTCGTTCCGCGTAGGTGATAGCGTGATAATATGTAGCCTATATTGTGACCCGACTTTTTAGAAATTTGAAGTAAATCCATGCAGTACTTTTTGAGTTTATCCCGGACATACATTGACTTTCCTATCATTTTATTATATGTATAGATTATCTGTCTTTATGAAATAAAAATGACTCGCCGAAATGTATGTACCTATACGTGTATCTTCCGGACGACTGGACCAAATTGGAATATTTTTTGGGCTGGTTATTGTCGAAATAAGGTTTGAGTAAAAGGCAATTTAAGTTAAAATCGGTATATTCACGTAAACAAACACCGTACGAAGATCTCCGGTCATTTAGTTAGATAGAAAAAGTATTTCATTTTTGCGTACATTAAAAATCGATTTCAAATTAGTGTCCGACCGAAAGTCGGTTTCCGGCCGAAACCGAAACCGAAACCGAATATTCGGCCGTGACTACAGTTTCGGCCGAAACCGAAACGTCAAGTATAAAATTCCTTAAAATACTGAAATTTGGTGCATTTTACCCATTTACACACATTTTTTTTATTGACATGAAATGGAAACAGTATATTAATTTTGTTGTAATCATTTATTTAATACTAGCTGTGCCCCACGGTTTCATACGCGTTAATTGAAGGAAAAAATAGCCTTCCTCGTTAAATTGGCTATCCAAAGCAAAAAGATTTTTTTAAATTCCAACCAGTAGTTTCTGAAATTAGCGTGTTTAAACAAACAAACTTTTCAGCTTGATAATATTTTTGCTTATTTGACACCGCGTTGGCGCAGCGGTCACAGCATTGGATTGCGATTGGCTGTTGCGCGGGCGGTTGCGGGTTCGATCCCCGCACACGACAACCATTGTGTTGGCCATACAGATGTTTGACGTGGTCTGGGTGTTTGTGCAGTCCTTATGGGTCTCCCCACCGTGCCTCGGAGAGCACGTTAAGCCGTCGGTCTCGGTTGTTATCATGTACAGCTGATAGCGATCGTTACTCATAGTAGGGAATATATCCATTATCCGCCAACCCGCATTGCATTGGAGCAGCGTGGTGGATTAAGCTCCGTTCCTTCTCCTACATGGAGAAGAGGCCTATGCCCAACAGTGGGATATTACAGGCTGAATCGTGAATATTTTTGCTGCAATGTTTTTTATAAACTGCGATATCTCCTAAGATATTTATTGAAATCGAATGGTGTAAAGGGCAATTTTGTTTTAAGTTAAATACTTGTGACAAAAAAAGTGTTTATTTGCATAAAGATTTATATCATGTTTATAAAAACACCTTCGCAAATATTGCATTATTTTAGAACAAATTTATTTAGCATAAAAAAGGTTATAGTAAGCCAACCTTAAAAGATAGACATATGCTGTCGCGGACTTGTTTTTAGAACTTTTAAAGTGAAACAATTCTGTCGTACATGATTTTTGCGAAACTTTAACTGTTTACGCAGTGCTCGCAGCGGAAGCTCTCAAAATGGAAAAAAACCTGATTTTGAAATATTCTTCATTGGTGCGCCGCTCCTGTTGGTCTTAACCTAACGATGTATAGCCTATAGCCTTTCTCGATAAATGGGCTATTCAATTCTGAAAGAATTTTTCAAATCGAACCAGTACCTACTTCCTGAGATTAGCGCGTTCAAACAAAAAAACAAACAAACTCTTCAGCTTTATAATATTAGTACAGATAATATAAGAAAAAAAAAATTGCTTGCGTACAAAGTACATATGTCAGAAGTGAAACTTCTTTGGCAAAATAATTTAAAAAAAACTAATCGTTAACGCTGCAACTTACAATTATTTAAGTTTTTTTTTTTTGTTTAAGTTTAAGACGTCTACGACTAAATGGTGCCAGTAGTAGATTAAATCGCGCTGGCAAAATTATTTCTTGTTAGTACATATATGGCCACCATACCATACATTTGTGTAATTATTGAACAATCCAATATATCAAGTTGAATCATCTCTAGTACTGGTTTAATTTGTGCTCCTGGTTGTGTTGGACAAGGTTTTGGCAATTAACACTAATTAAAAAAGAAAACGAATTAAAAGACACAAAAAAACTAGTTGAAAAAAAGACAATGTTTTGCGGTGTTCCCAGGCGGTCACCCATCCAAGTACTGAACGCCATGACGCTGCCGCGTTACCGGTCGCTCAAATTTAACCCCTCATGCGCCTAAAGAAGTTTCACTTCAAAAATATTAATAATATTTTGATTATTTTTTCAAATTAAGTTCTCATAGCAAAATGCTTATCGGTTATCAATAATCAAATCACTACTTGTAACTGTTTCATTAAATACTAAGTAATAAGTATTGGTATTTTGAAATTTTATTAATTAATACTTTGGTTTTTATTTGTACTTAGAAGAATCATCAATCTCTTCTAGGTACCTCTTATATAAATAATAATTACTAAAATTACTATTACACTCTTAGTTCTAGTCTCGACAAAGATAATCAAATCACACATTTAGAATTAATAAAGATAGGTAGATATACCTAGATCACAATTAGTAGGACAGTCATACTTACATTTAGAATTAAGTAACCCACTACTAAGCAACAGTAAACATTTGAATTGAAAACAGCTAGGCGAGCGTGCACGACAACTTCCGATATCAGTTTCGGTTTCGGCAAAAGTTTCGGCCGATTTTGGCCGAAACCGAAACTGCCGCCGAAACTTGATTTTTGGCCGAAACTCGGCCGAAACCGAAACCGAAACTTCGGTCGGACACTATTTCAAATAGAGAATGCATTTTCTACTCGAGAAGATACTCGGAAAAAGTTCTCAGTTCATTCAAGTATATAATATAGGGTAAAATGAACTCAACTTATCCTTCACGGTAATTGGAAGTCATAGTAAAATGCTTGAAACATTTCCCAGAGTAAGTACACCCGTATCCTAGTTTTCTAACGTAAAGTGACACATCTAATTGAAGTTTTTGCATTCACTTGCGTATTTTATTTGCACGCTGTAGGTTTTGTTACCGTAATAATATTTTTAGGGTTCCGTACCCAAAGGGTAAAAACGGGACCCTATTACTAAGACTTCGCTGTCCGTCCGTCCGTCCGTCCGTCCGTCCGTCCGTCTGTCACCAGGCTGTATTTCAAGAACGGCGATAGCTAGACAGGTGAAATTTTCACAAATTATGTATTTCTGTTGCCGCTATAACAACAAATACTAAAAACAAAATAAAATAAATATTTAAGGGGGGCGATAATTATTTAATTATTTATTACTCTCCAACGCCATCTATTAGAAATTTGGAAAACTTCGTCGATAGACTAATAAGTTTTCCAATAGCGGCATAGATGGCGTTACAATTAAATAAATGTTTTACAGAAAATTTACTTATATTTAGTTTAGTCAATGGTACGGAACCCTTCGTGCGCGAGTCCGACTCGCACTTGGCCGATTTTTTACTATTTATCAACTGCAGCCGTGCAGCGTTATCTTTGCTGACTTGGTTTTTTTGCTAATTTTTGTGATTGATTTCAATTATACTAACCTACGACTTTTAATAAGCTTTCGCTCACAAACAATGTAATAAAACATCATTTATCACGGATTTCTTGGTAGTGTCAAGAAATAATGCCAGTCCTTGAAAAAATCTTAAAGAAAAATAGTTAAACCTTTTGTCCATATTCCCATTTAAACATAGGTAATTATTTCTTTCGCAATTATAGCAATTTTAAACAATAGTTATAGTCATATTACACTAGTGTTCTTGGTACTAGGTCACCACTATATGACTCAAAAGCAAAAATTACTTTATTCAAATTTTAATAGCTACCACCGATTCGGAATGTAGATTCTGCAGAGAAGAATCGGCAAGAAACTCTACAGTTACTCTTTAAAAAAAGGATTGCTCGAAATTGTCAGTAGATTGACAGTAAAGTGTATAATTATCTTTTTTAATATAAATTAAAAAGGCAACTCAAGTCAGTTATAATTGACAATTTGTTATTTGGACAGAACTAATTAAACCAAGCAATAAATTACTCAAGTCACTTTTGTAACAAAACATTACTTAATGGAAATTTCAAGCTACTACTAGCGCATTTCAATTTCTTCGGTTTATTATATTTCTTGGAAAATTTCCTCAGCCGTCCATTATTTTAGCTTAGGGGCCGTCTCCACGAGCGAGCGTCTCGCCGGCGATACGCCCAACTATCGTCGGGTCGTCTCCACGAGCGAGCGAGCGTATCGCCAGCGTATCGTCGCGTATCGCCAGCGTATCGTCGCGTATCGCCAGCGTATCGTCGCGTATCGCCAGCGTATCGCAGCGTGTCCGCGACGGATTTGACGATGCGTTGTTTATTGAAAGAGTTCAGTTAGATCATTAGATGCCAGACGAGAGCGAAATAAGTAGTGTATTTAATAAAATTTATAAAACCCCTCTTTTTGCGTCGAAGGTTAAAAATAATATAATTCTTCATTATGAATGTAGTGCTCTGGGGTGCTTGTGCAAGTACGCTATTGAATATGCAGTTATTATTATTAAAAAATTAATTCAAAAAAACTAATTAAAGAAACGAATTTATAAAACAAAAAAAAACTAATTGAAAAAAAGAAACAAAAAGTCAACGTCACGAGGTGTTCCCAGGCGGTCACCCATCCAAGTACTGAGCGTCATGATGCTGCCGCGTTACCGGTCGCTCAAATTTTACCCCTCATGCGCCTAAAGAAGTTTCACTTCAAAAATATCGATTTTTTTTTTCGATACGATACGAATTTCTTAATAATAAAAAATAAAAATAAAACAAAAAAATACATCAAACTCCGATATTGATATATTTAAAAATATCGATATATCGAGAATCTGATATTTAAAATAATTGTGTTTGCTAGTAAACGAAAAAAACCGACTTCAATTACATCGACAAATAATACAATGGAAGTAGATGAAAAAAATTAACAAACGCACTAGTCGTCACTACGATTTTCGAAAGTTCTACTCGATTTCTCTGGGATTCCATCATCAGATCCTGGTTTCCTTATCATGGTACCACCCTGGGGATATCAACTTTCCAACAAAAAAAGAATTATCAAAATCGGTTCATAAACGACGAAGTTATCCCCGAACATACATTAAAAAAGAATATATACGGTCGAATTGAGTAACCTCTTCCTTTTTTTAAATCGGTTAAAAACGCTGTGTTTGAGAGCGCGCTCGCGGCGATACGCCGGCGTGTCGCTGCGAGAGCGCGGCGAGTCGCGACGCTAGCGCGGCGATACGCCGGCGATACGCTCGCTTATTGCCACTCGTCGCATCGCCGGCGATACGCTCGCTCGTGGAGACGGCTCTGGACGGCTCCATAGAGAGTGTATAGAAATAGGTGGCTCGACGATACTATCGCCGGCGATACGCTCGCTCGTGGAGACGGCCCCTTAGTATACTTCTCGACGTTAGTATCAGTAATCAGATTTCATGAACCTACTCGGATGAACCACTCACCAAGTTGTTCAATTAATGCTCCTCCACGATAAATTTCATTATATCGAAATTAGTAACAATATACCAAAAGTTGTAAAGTGAATATTATATTCACTAAATTACTAGGAGTTAAGCGGTTTAAGGACAATAGTCATTGAAAGTATCCTAAAAAACTTAACTGTTCTACAAATATTTTCTATCAATCTTCAAGTATTATGCTACGTAAATGAGGTAAATAATTAATACTTTGTATAATGTTATTAATCCAATTCATTATTATACGAGGCAAGGATAAGCGAGAATTATATTTACATGGCAAAATATTTATTTATATATGCATATCTCTCACTTATAGAAAAACACAGCAAAATAATGTAAGCCTGGGAACTAATATAATTGAAATCACAGAAAATAAAATGACCAAATGAAATTAAAACAAATAATGTTAATAAAACGAAGGAAGAAAAAAATTGTTTAGTAGTAAAAGTTAACTCGTCATTGATAATAATCATCCTTAAAACATTATACTAATAATTAATCCATCTCGTAATCTTCGTAATCTTTGCATAAGTTATTTGCGTGCCTCATATTATTTGTTAAAATATTTATTGAAATTCAAGCAAGTATAATAAATTAATATTAAATTCTCGTTAAAAATTGTACCTTTATTCTTAGAGCGTATTCCTGGTACCAGCACATACGTTCTCACGGCGACCCCGTAGCGAACAACTACACCTTCCACACGGTCATAACAGCGAACGACTCAAGTCCGAAGCTGCTTCGAGATTTAAGGTAAGTCTTAGTGTATTCCAATTTCATTTTTACTAACCACATCGGTTGGTTAATAAAAATGAAATTGGAATAAAATAGGGGTGTTGTAAGTTTCACGGCAATGTCTCTTTGTAACGTTGCTTTTTTCTCGCAAGCTTTTTTTGCGATATAATGTAGCGTAGGTTTGTCCTTTCCCAAGCTCTAGTCAATATCTGTACCAATTTTCACAAAAAATCGGTTTGGTGGTTTAGGTATGACAAACAAACAAACAAAGTAACTTTGCATTTAATTTGTATTTTGATTTGTATCTATACTTATATTATAAAGAAGTAAAGTTTTTAACTTTGTTTGTATATACGGGGTAATCTGCGCAAATACTGATCCGATTATGAAAAATTCTTTCACGAACAGAAAGCTACACTATTCAGGAGTGATATAAGCTATATTATATTTTATTGTTACTGAACAAAAAAATTCAGCGAAAAATAATAGTATATGTAAATCAAGTCGGAGATGTGCGAGCGAGATGAAAACCTTACTAAATATTTGACTCACAAAAATAATTAACGCCCAACGAAGTGGGCACGGGTCGGCTAGTTCTCTATAAAAGACAAAAGTATGTAGGTTATAGCATATTAATGCATATATAAAGCATGCAGTTATAAAAATAGTAAGAGTTTAAGATATGGCTACATTTGAACGGTACAAAACGAAACAGTCAAAATCATGTATTTCACGCGAGCGAAACCGCGGCGTAAAGCTATACATAAAGTTGAAACCGCGAAAACACTTTTCGACAATTTTTTTACAATTAGCTCTATAAAAAAAAGTTATTAATTTTCTCTTATAATAACGATCTAATTATCATTCATAAGCGGCTATCGATTGAAAAATAAACTCGACGAATGATAATGTACGCTGGATTGAAAGCCATCGATTCACGATTAAGGGGAATGATATTACCATCTACAAAGCACACATTTACGATTGAACGAGTTTGCCGTTTATAATTATTTTCATTTATGTTTTCCGTTAAATGAGGTTGTTTGTACACTTGTGATGAGTTTTAATACATATATTGGTTTTAAATTGAATAATTAATAATTTTGTTTGTTCTTAAACAAAAAATAATTTTGTTTGCTCGCAAACTAAAAAAAAACCTACTTCAATCACATCGACAAGTAATACAACGTAGGTAGACGAAAAAATAGTTAACTAAATACGCGTTATCAAAGATTACTCAAAAAGTAGTGATCAGATATTGATCAAATTTAAATGGGACCACAATACAAGCATCAGGTTTGAAATCTGTCCACCCAGTCAAAAGTTCTGAGGTAACATACATTTAAAAAAAAATACACACGAATTCAGAAACAACTTCAATTTACATCGACAATAGAATAAAAAAATCAACAAAACGGTCGGGGTCAATTAAAAATTAGGGATAACTCAAAACTACCCGTCAGTAGCTTTCGAACATAAAAAAAAAACAACAAAATCAGTACATCAAGTAAAAAGATATGAGATAACACACCAAAAATTACAATCGAGTTGAGAATCCTCGTTTTATGAAGTCAGTGAAATATATAAAGAGTGTTTTTGTTTGTCTAAACGATGTCTATACTATACGCAATATAACAACATATAAAAATAAAAATCAATATTAATTGCTACCTGTCGCCTATTCCCCACCTAATTGTTTGTGTCATTACAAAAGAAGATTGTTACGTATTGTGTTCTTTGTTCCTTACCTATTTATATCTAAAGACATTTATTACTCGGTTTTTTTTTTTGTTGTAAGACTAGATACGCGTTAATTAGACCATAATCTTCTTATTTTTCAAATGTTATTTAATATTATATTAATAATAAAATTATTATTACCATTTACGTTTACCAATATTAACTTCGCAGCTTTAATAATAAATAATATACATTTTATTTGTTTTATCACAACTAGGAATCGCTGTTTGAATCCGGGGAAATACAGCCATTACCTAGAACGTTGGCTGGCGGAGTACAGCGCCCACCAAGTGCACATACTAGACGGATCACTGCTGAGAACTGAACCAGCAACCGCTATGAACATGCTACAAAAGTTCCTAAAAATACCGCATCTGGATTACAACAAGCTTCTTAAGTAAGTTGTTTTTTCTGAGGTATTCAATGTACTTTACTCAAGCTGCTATTGTGTGGATGTTAGTGATGTTACTAAGTAACCTTTGCTGTCGTACGGGCGAAAGAACACTCTATCGATCTTATGCTGAAAGGATTCTATTTAAAGTATTAACACTAGATAATAAAAAAAAAGAATATGTGAAAAATACTTCGCAGCCAAAGGTGTATTTTTAGAAATAATGCAGGTGTAGTTCTATTTTTAATATTTATCTTAAAACATTACTCAACGATTGCTTTACAGTATATTATCTTATCGAAACATTCTTTGTGTGAGTCCATTATAGTATCTAATTTCTTAGATGATGAACTTATCTTTTGTTCCTTTGTTGCTTTACTTATCGTGTTCTAAGACACAATACGTTCCTTAAAGAACTTCGACACAAAGTAAGAATACTATGAAAGAAAGTAATTCTCATATTTTAAATATAAATATGATTGTGTTGAAAGTGTTGAATAGATATCATCGGAAGCTAAAAATTTGGTTGGTTTTACTTTTATATTTCTGGTGGCTAGATTTGAAGAGTAAAAATTTTAGAAAATAAAAACTTTTTAAAACGAACTCTTCTTAAAAATCCTGTTTGAACTAAGCATATTGCAGGGTTTATTTGTTAAGTGCACTCCGCATTTTCCTTATTAGCAAATAGCACCCTTACGAAGCCGTTGCTAGTCGAGAGTTTTATATAAACCCCATTGTTCCAGGTACGACGCTAAGAAGGGTTTCTTCTGTCAAGCGGTGAGTGGCGAGAAAACTAAATGTCTGGGAAAATCGAAGGGTCGGATTTACCCGCCAATGGAAGATCGTTCCTCGAAATTCCTCAGAAGATATTACTCCCCTCACAACACGGCTCTGTCCAAACTCCTAGTTAGACTCGGCCGACCGGTGCCCCAGTGGCTCAAAGAGGAACTCACCACAAGTGGATAGCATTTCTTTCAACCTAAAAGGTTGGAAAGAAACAAAAAAATCGTTCACGGATTGATAAAAGTGTGTGTCGTGAAAATAACGTGAAAACGCTCGAAAGTTATGAACTGTGGACGTTCACAATACGTAAAGTTTATCATGTTTAAATGTGATAGTATCCTTGTTGAGTGTTATCTTTGTCTATCTGTCTTGTCTTGTAATATATTCAGAGTGATTTAAAAAAAAATTATTCAATGTAAAGTATCATAGTTCTACGAAGTTTATTTCGATGTAGATCGTAAATTTATTTTGTATTTTAGCGTAAGTATTTCAGTGTTCATATTGATTTTAATGTTAAACTTTGCTTGCCCGATTTTTGTAACTTAGCCACAAACGGCCCTGATACGTCCCTGTATCGGTTAAGGTGCTATACGTTGATTATGTTTATATGTAGCACCTCTAACAAGATGATATTTTTTTATCTTTTAAGATGAAATTGTTAGAACGAGTTGTCTCGACGAGAAGAATCGAACGAACTTTCAATACGAAATGAAATTGTTTTTACGTCGTAGCTCTATCAGATTCAACTCATTCCACCGCGAAAGTCAGACACGCTTACTTTAGTATTTTTATATGTACGTACCTGATGCTATTTGTACATTATAGTTAATTTTTGTACGTATCTCTTTTATAATCTAGGAGAGTTATATTCAAAACTGTAGTCCCTCGGTGCCATTTATACTAATAACTCATTTTGTTTTCTAAGTTTTAATAGTTATTATTTTTGTATGTCTGCTGATGTGAATGTGTTTAGCGTGCGTTTTTATTTATTCGACGACACCGATATAACAAGAAAACGCTTATAAATAATAACTTACAAAATGTACACAGAAACACACACAGAAAATGTTTCAATAATGGCACTATACTTCGTAAAGAACAAGACGCTAGTCCTATGTAAGATTTTTATATTTTTCTTTTAACGAAGAAATATTTGATTAAGCGCAAGCGAATCATTCTTCGAACCACTATAACCTTTAAAGGTATTCATTTTTACGGTGGCATAAATTATATATTGCTATATGGAATTTATTCCTAGTCCTTTTCTTTTCTTAAATGAGAGAAAGGAACAGCGCTAACTAGCAGCTGTCACGTCGCGACCTATGATGTTCAAATCTGCTATAAACTATAAACATGCTATAGACTAAATGCTAAATTTTTTTAGCATGCTATTTTATATGCTATAATTTTAGCACATTGTTACAAAACTTGGCCGCGCTGCTCGATACTCGATATACGGTAATCTGTCTCAGTCACACGTTAGTATTCGTGCCACTATCTCTGTCTTGAGCTCTATCGGCTACAAAAGTTTTCGTTTCTAATGTTGTTAATTTTTATTATTAGTATTAGTAATTAGTTTATTAGTGTTATAGTATTCAGTTTGTTTTATTTAGTTTTAATTGTTTTATCTAGTGTTAGTATTAATTTTGTTTTATTTAGTGTTAGTATTAAGTGTGATTTGATTTTGGGATTTCCCCCCTCAGCGACAGTGATTAAATAATAATTAATAATAAGTGTAAATATGTGTTAAATAATAATAAGTGGTAATGTGTATAAAAAGTATTAAGTGTAAATATTATTGTGTTGTTTGTGATAAAAATCTGCCACTATCGAAAGGTGAGGTATTGAAATTGAATTTTTAATTTATAAGTTATTTTTGCAGCATCTTAAAGTGCTATGATGTTTATTTTATTGGTCACTGTATTAGGAAAATTTTATTCGTACATTGATTTATAATAAAAATAAAAATGGGTAATGAGTAATGACAGTTTTTTTTCGTGAGTGGACATACGCAAAAGTTCGCAGAGATGAGACGATAAAACGCTAAAAAGTAATGTTATCCCGCTCTAGCCTCGCTGCAGCGCACTGTGTACGTTTAGCGTTTGAGACGTTATAGATTTAGCACGAAGTCATAGTCAGTATAGCAAATGCTATCTGCTATAAACATTTAGCATGCTATACTTTTATGCTATATGCTATATTAACCACCACTAGTCGCGACGTCGCTTACCGAAATCGGGTTTCGTTTTATATTAACGAGTACGATTGAGAACTGACCTTACAGTGAAATAAATAGTACACTATTTTGGAATATATTTTGATACGTATGAATTTATTGACAAGCGAATACGGTCTGATCTTGGAACAGACTTTACAGTACTATTAATTTGTAATAGATGTTGGTACTTAAATCCCCTGTAAAAAACTTTTCTCCGATCAAATTATAGATAATTTAATATAAAAATATATTATATATAACGATATGAAGTAATTGGATATATATTGTAAAATGTTTTTATAATAATGTAAATCCATTACATATAAATATATTATTTTTATTTTTTCGTTTACGTCGACAAAGCTTTATAGAATTAGATATTTATGTCTACACTTCCGAAGTTTATGATGGATGGCGAAGTGATTATGTAGGAAACGGCCTTAAAATTATTTCCTAGAAACTCGTTACGTTAATAGTAATCGTGTAAATTATTGTGGAAAAATATGTTTTATTTAAATTAATTTACCGTAGTATAATCGGAATCAAGAATCTGTTTTGGGGGCTCGTAAATTTGATTTACTTTTTTTAATTTTATTTTCAATCGTAATCGCGTTTACTTATTATTTGTCATCAGGAATATTTCAGTCTCGTTTCGAATTAAGTTTTCCAGTAGAATACTTCGGTATTTCGCTGCGTAATACGAAATAGGTTCAGGAGCTCGTTAAAATTTTCCCTTGATAATATCATCAGTTTGAAGAAAATAAAATCTAACGAAAGAGGCCCCGGTATACTTATTTGTTATATTTTAATATGATTTTTCGAAGGCGTATGTCTGTTCTTAATGTGTCATGTAAAAGAAATTGATACGTCACTTATTTTATTAAACGACTTAAAAAACTAACAATTTGTTTTATTATAGAAATACCTATATGTTTGTTGTTTTTATGACCACTTTACAATATTACGACCACGCGCAACATTCAGCGGACTCCAGTAGGAAGAGAATCCTGTGTTTGTGGTTCAAACAAACACACATCCAGACTACAACAAAATTAGTGGTTTTTATTTTATTCGTACATTTATCTTGAGCAGGGATTGAACTTGCGATGTCTCAACAACTAGTAGCTGTTACCTTTACGTCATGATGATGTTAGTACCGGGCCAATGTTTGGTCAAATATGTCAAATTTTTAAGGATTTCAATCTTCATTCAATCCCACGGGATTGATCAATCCCGCAGTCTCAAAATAATATTATAAAAAATAATTTTAATTACAGGATTTTGCTTATCGTATCATATTGTACATAGTAAATTTGACATTATTTGACACGTGAAAATTTAACAATCATAATTTGTTTCCTTACAAAATATTTAAATTGTAATCAAGCTCCTTTTCTTAATCAGAGTTTTCACCTGAAAATGACCACTTGACCTCAATTGGTTAAATTTCCTGTCAATCGAAAACGCTCACGATTAACTAAAATATTATGATCAAACTTAATAATTATATTAGTCCAAGAACCCGCGAGGACTAGACCTTCGTCATTTTATATTCCCGGTCGGTCTCTGGTTCCATCGGACTGAAAACTCGCTATTTCTTTTTCCAAGATTTACTCATAGCCCTGTCGATTGTTTTGTTGTACATATCTTTTTATATTTCTTTTTCTTGTTGAAGCTCTCTCTATTTCGTTTTTTTTTTTTATGTTACTAGGTTCGTCCTTTAAAAGGAGAACAGTAGGTACCTGTGTCAGTTACGCATTACATCCCGCGGGATTTCGGGATCCCGTATGCTTGAGGACCCGCTTTGTGGGATTTCAATCCCTGATAAGTTTGACAAATGGTCTTATCACCATCAACTCACCTCAATCGTCTTTGCTTAACTATAAGATTTCCCATGTCGCTAACAACACACAAAACACGCATACTTATATTATGTCATAAATATTTTCGTAAATAATAATGAAGCAAAGGCCCCTTTACACATTGATTGATCCATCCTGTAACATCCCACTGCTGGGCATAGGCCTCTTCCTCCATGTAGGAGCTTGATCGGAGCTTAATCCATCACGCTGCTCCACTGCGGGTTGGCGGATTTATTTCCTACTATGCAACGCTCGTTATCAGGTGCTTACATTACAGCCGGGATCGACAGCTTAACGTCCTCTACGAGGCACGGTGAGGAGACCGACAACGACAAACACCCAACCAGAAATAAATATTTATACAAATGTAAATCCATCCCGAGCAGGAGTCGAACCTGCAACCGCTGGTATGTAGGTGCCTACACGGCCAACGGACCACTACGCCAGAGCGGTGTCTGATTAATAAGTATAGATTATTATTAACAAACCAATGGTAATTAATCTTTAAACTAAAAATCGTAATGTAAGATGTTAAGTAGGTAGCTAACAAAATATGTGATAAGTTTATATCATCCTACAATTATCTACGTCTGTAATAAAAATACCTACCTAAAACATTTAATTTCTAACCAGATATTTCCTCTATACCGCAGAGTAATAATAATTAGGTACATAATACAAATCCTATAATATACCTACACTAAATTGCAAGACATTTACAAGAACTGTTTCGTTTCATCAAAATTATATGTAAGCAAGTAACGATCACCGCCGAGTGCAATTTGAGAGAAAAACGACAAACCCTCGTCGTCTTAAAATGTTTTACTGTCGCAACGTATTGTTCGATGCGATACGCTTCAGAAATATTTTTCATTCTCCACCAAGCCTTTCATTACAGTTTCAGCGGTTCGACAAACAAAGACCGGCGATGGTCCGTAGTAAACAGGTAATTCTACTCTGAAACATTCAATTTGAATCGGTATCGAAAAGGTAAAAGTTTAATCGATTCAATCAGACTTGACTTTCGCTAAAGATTTGCATTCAATGAATGTAATTGAATCGGGTCAACGATAAAGTTCGATAGAAAACGTTAGAGTCATACGACTTTAAATTTTCTCGAAGATTCGAAAATCTTTATGTGAAACGCGGACTAACTTTTATTTTTTATGCTAGAAATAATTTTGTGAAATGCAGTCTAAGTTTTATATTTTACGCTAAAAATAATTGTGTTAAGCTATGTGATCGAATTTATAATATATCACTGCCAGACAAAAGATGAATTCCTAAGGACAATATTAACATAGAGTCTTATTTATATATGTTTCGCATTAAGCTTCCCCTTTTTTATCTACTTTTAGTTAAATAGTTTAATATATCGATTTATTAAATCCAATAATATACCGATATATTAATTATGAATAAATTTAAATAGGTAAGTAACAGCCATGCAGTTCATCCATATTGTTTTTTTTAATCCTAAATTTTAAATAGGTATGTTCTGCTTTTCCACAGGTCCATATATTTTCATCTAATGAAAATAATAAGATGATGTAGCATAAAGCCAGGTAATTAATATATGTAAATAGTAAAATCTATCAATGCGTAAGTTTAAAATCACCTGAACTCGGTGAATAATTTGTCTTCTCCTATTTTGTCACCCCAAGATAATTTTTTTTTTGAAGTGACACTTCTATAGGCGCGTGAGAGGTATAATTTGAGCGAACGGTAACGCGGCAGCGTCATGACGATCAGTACTTTAATGGGTGACCGCCTAGGAACACCGCGTGAGGTTGGCTTTTTGTTTTTTATTTTTCGTTTAGTTTTATTTTGTATTTTAAATTCGTTTTTTTAATTAGTTTGCCAAAGAAGTTTCACTTCTGACATGTGTACTTTGTACGCACGCAATTTTTTATATAAGTATATTACTTTTACAAATGATTTGTGCATTAAAAATCAAATCGGCCATATATGTACATACCTATACATATATAGCGATTAAAACGACTAGACATTAAACTTGGAAAAACCTATTTTTTACTTGTATTGTGTCGAATACTAATTTTTTTCCTAATATCTAAGTCAGTATAAATCTCTACTTATATATAAACCTGAAGAGTTTGTTTGTTTGTTTGGTTGTTTGCTTGTTTGTTTGAACGCGGTAATCTCTGGAACTACTGGGCCGATTTGAAAAATTCTTTCAGTGTTAGATAGCCCATTTATCGAGGAAGGCTATAGGCTATGTGTCATCACGCTAAGACCAATAGGAGCGGAGTCCACGCCGACGAAGTCGCGCGCAGAAGCTATTATATGTATATATGGCGGACCAAAAATTAGCATATAGCATATTTTTACACTCGATTTAACGAAAATCGCAACACTTGATTTTTCAAAAATCGTTATAGGAAGGGACAACGATTCCTACGTTACTGTACTACGCCAATTCAGAAAGCTTTGGACGAAGTTCGAGCAAACGGAATCGCCAACGAATATTAAACAAACACCCAAATTTAAGAAAAAACGATGAGAACTTTCGGGATGTTGAAGTTTCTGTAAAGTTCGATCCAGAATCATCTACGCCTAGTTGACCGTCTCAGGCAATACCAGAACTAGTCTACGACGAAGTTTGCGTATGAAGCTCAAACTACATTAACTAAAGATTCAAATTGTTTAGGAGATGAAGCCAAACGATTACATTCAATCTAAGTTATTGACTGACGCTATGCATGTTTCCTAATAAACTGATTTTTCAGAGAGAGGTAATGTCTCACGGCCTTCTAGAAGTCTGGGCCTTACACGGTGCGATTTTTTCTTGTGCGAATATCTTAAAAATTGAGTATACCTTAATAAACCGAGTACAATATCTCAAATAAAAGAAAACATTCACAAGTAGGTGGTACGATTCCTCGCAGCATGTGTTAGTTAGACTGTTAGCGAGTTTTTCGGTTTGCTTAATCGATTAAAAGAGTCCCAACGACGAAACGGAGCACTTGCACTTCTAAACGATGTCGTATTTAAAAAGTAAATTACAATAGGTGCTTATTCCTTTGAATATATGACCTCCAAAAACATTTTTGGTTTTATATTTACTAATGTTTCAAACGTGCAAAAATGTATGACTCATCTTATGTACCTACCTAATCCCATAAAAATAAAATAATTACGCAATACTAAAAAATATTGACGCTTTAAAAGTAAGTAGGTATAACTTTGTGAAAAAAAGTTAATTTACTTTAATTTTTATAGCCGACTCTCAGAAGCATAGCCTGACGTCGAAATGAGCAACCTGCACATTACAGCTTTTATCTTAAAATAACAGACAGTGATGGATGATGGCTCCCGACATAATTCATTTATCCTCCGATCAAGGGACGCCCGACACCCGCCTGATGCGCCGGTTTCGTCAAACCGAACAACAATTGACATTCAACAGCGATGAATTTACGAAAATGAAAAGTACCATCGAGATTTCATATACAAAATTACTTAGGTGTGTCGAAATCAAAGTCTTGATCAGAAGAATAATAAATAATTTATTGAACAAACACGGCACACATATCTCTATATATATAAAAATGAATCGCTGAATGTGTTGCTAAGCGCAAATCTCGAGAGCAGCTGAACCGATTTCGCTAATTCTTTTTTTATAATATTCCTTGAAGTACGAGGATGGTTGTTACTGAGAGAAAAATTTAAAAAATTGCCTGAATAAGTCTAAAAACAACACTTTTCTATATTCCCATACAAAAGATTCGTAATAATACTTAAAAGTCAATTTGAACTTTAATACCATACCATAAAGTTTAAATGTTAGTGGAGGGGTTCCGGGAAGGATAAGTATCAAAAAAAAAAAAAAGAATCGACTGTTAGGCGGTACGAAGTTCGCTGGGTCAGCTAGTAGTATACATAAATATTTACAATGAAAAAATTCCATAACCAATCAGAAAATTATAATTTCGGCTCTATCTCTTTTCTGATTGTGTTCTCTGCCGCACGAAGTCGGAGCCGTGACTCGTGGGCCGATGACAGCGATGTGATAGATACCTACAGCCTACGTGGCTCGCTCTTTTGAAGGCGCCGGCGCACAGTGGGCTGAAACGGGCCAGTAGAGGACAGCGTTTAAAAAAAAGGTTTCTTTTTCTGAAATTTTAAATAGTGCCTTGGATTTATCTATTGATTACAAGTAATTATTTATATGGGGGTCGTTTAGATAACTTGAGTATTTTCGGAGTTATTAATAAGCAAAGTAATTTTTGTATGAAGCAAAACAAAAAAAACTTGAAAATCTAGAAATTCTCAAATTTTCTCAAAAAATTGACTTTAGTGTATGTATAGTACGTATTTTTGTCCTATTTTAGCACCTATTCTCGGGTTGCGATTTTCTGCGATTTGGTCGCAATTTCAAATTTTGTTCTCTATTCCGGCGGGGGGCGGCGGGCGCGGCAAACGAACGTTTGGCGTTTGCTCCACTCGGTGGCAACGTGTCGATACATCGCGACAGTACACCTGGTAAGCACGTTCGGGCTGGACTGAAGACTTCTGCATATGGTTACCGTTACTGGTGTATCAGCTTCTTGCATGGCGTGCTGTGAATGGCTGTGATAATTAATGCACAGTAGTTCTTATCAAAACTGAGTGCATGTCCTGTTTCTTACTAACGAATAATTTCTTTTCAGAACTAACTGCATCTTGTTTCGTGTTAACAAAACAGTTCTTTTCAGAATTACTTCGGGAGGACTGCGATTTCCGGTCCATACTGGTTCACATATTGTTTTCTAAAATTTACACGAATTTTACTAATTATAATGAAACAATTTTTTTGGGACGGGAGGTCCTCCCGTGACCATGGTAACTGTAAAATATGCGAAATGTCTGACATTTAAAGAAACTTTATAAACCGCGATAAAATCCGAAAAAGTTGTTTCATTATAATGAGTGAAATTCGCATAAATATTAGAGAACTACTTCTCGTTTTTTGGTAACGGTAACTTGGTATGGGGAAATAACGGTAAAGTGGTATATGGTAATAACGATACCTACCTAACGATACTACCTACAGTCAAGAGAAGTGGTAAAACGGTCATTGTAGCCACATATACAAATCCCTTTTTGTGCGTATAAATTTAAAGCTAATAAGGCAAGTATTTGCACAAATTTATAAAACGTGTGATTAATTAATACAGTTTAAGGTATATTCCTTGAAAAGTATGGTTTTTCGAACCATAAAAGAGAATAAAAAAATTAAACGGGTGAAATTGCAAATTTAAATTCCTTCAAAATCAAAACAACAGTTTAATAACAGCTTTGTGGAACTCACGAGTTACATTCTAACAAATATAAAGTCCCTTGACTATAATTTTGCTTAAGAATTAATGGAGTAGGGAAGTTCAAAGTTTAATATTTTCTAGACAAAGGACCATTGAAACAAAAAGGTACAGTCTTATCGTTAATATGGATCAGTTCCAGTAAATTTTACGGGTTTGGAAGCAATAATATAGCTGCAATTTTTTGGTACCTACATAATAGTAGTAGTAGAAAGCAAAGTCACTGCAAACTGCGCCAAAAGGCTATCATGCATTATGTGTAGGTACTCCGAATTCATAAGACAAATATTAGCACAAGTATCGTTACAATAATTTTTGAACATCGAAATGTAAATTAAAACAATTAGATTTTGAAGCTAGGAGACGAGTTCACCAAAAATCATTATTAATGAAGAGTAGACAATTATTTTTAATTAACAAGATATGCATAACATTAGTAGACATTTAGTAGTGTAGTTAAATTGCTTGAAACGTGATGTTTTATATCTTGTAACTTTAATACCTAATGAACAGACTATCTGACATAACATATATTTAAAAAACATGAAATCGTGCAATTTCGACTACAAAAAATATAACCTTTAGTTATATTCATTACATTAATGCAAATTCATTCAATTATATAATACTAACTTACCCCGCAAACGTTGTTTTGCCATATATGTCACTAGCTGACCCCGCAAACGTTGTTTTGCCATACATGTTATTAACCCCTGCAACCCCCTCTTGTGGGTGGAATTTCGTAAAATCCGTTTTTAGCTGACCTCTACTCGGCGAAAGGAAAATTCCTACCAAAATTCAAGTCTCTACGCCTTATGGTTCCAGAGATATCGTGATGAGTCAATGGGTGGGTATCTCTTTTATATATATAGATTAACCCCAGCAACCCCCTCTTGTGGGTGGAATTTCGTAAAATCCGTTCTTAGCTGACCTCTACTCGGCGAAAGGAATATTTCTACCAAATTTCAAGTCTCTACGCCTTATGGTTCCAGAGATATCATGATGAGTCAATATATGGGTGGAAATTTCTTTTATATATATATAGATATAGATTGTAACTAATAAAGAACCTGGAAAATCGACCGGTTTTTTATATTTTGAGTTAAATAGAAATCGTAGTGTCGTTAGTGTTTTATATTAAATAATAAATATAAATAATCAGACTAAAATGGCTTTGTTCCCAACTTTTGAACAAGTAATCAATTTAATAACTTCCCTCTCTAAATTCGCAACAAAAACTCATCCATCATAAAATTAAAACTGCCAACTTAGCAGATAGCTGTGCACGTTTAAATTACACCGTTTAAATTTAACGTAAAGCGCTATTAACTCTTCCAGTTGCAATAAAAATGTCTAAGAATGTGCAGTAGTGCATTTGCATCACCCAATTATATGGCAGGTAATATTCCTTGCATTATCTTGATACGCTAGCTGTAGAAACATTTTTCAGTAGAAATGTCGTTTATAAAATTATGACAGTGATAACGAGATGACTCTAATATAGAATATATAGGAGTATTTATTTAGCTAAAAAGCTGTTAGACAACCAGTAGATTGTTTTGCTACCACTCGGAGCTGATATATGTGTTTTTAGGTTTCTTAATTTAATTAATCCCATCCGTTATTATCAAAAGCACCTGGTACCGATCATTAATCTTGGTTGGAAATTTAACTGTCAACTCATTCCTTAAATGCCCCCAAATTGTTAAACCATGGCAATTTGAAACTATAATAGTTAAAAAGGCTTCGAGTATTAAGTTTTTATTATTATTAATTAGTATAAATCTATAGAAGTCATGATAGAGTTTTTTTAAATTAATTTTCTCATATTTATCTTTTGTTACAAACTTTAGAGACAAAAATGCAGATGTACGAAATCTTAATAACGATTTTTACGCAACAAGAAATATATGAGTGTCATGTTATATTAAAAAAGTGAGAGTACAATTTAATTTTTTATAATAAAAATAGTAATTATTATTATTTCGTTTCATTATAATTGTCAATTAATTAATTAATTATGATTAATTGTCAAATAGTGTGATTTTAATTCGCTTCTAATTTCCACAAAATATTGACATTATGGTGTTGATGATGTTGGCTACTGCACCCTCGGCAATATTGCAGCTGCGTAGATCTTGCACACCAGTCTGAAAAGCATTCTACGATAAGTATAGCTAGTAAGATAGTTCTCTCGTAAGCACATTTTTGTTCTTAGCCTTTACTTTCTTGTTCTTTTTGTATTATTATTTTTATTATTACATTCAGTCTTAATATTGTCATAGGTACTCCTTTTTATTACAAATATATAATCGTAACTAATACGTCTCATTAGAAGTGTTTTTAATTACACAATATTATATAATTTTTATGTATTACTTAATATACCTAACATTATTGTAGCTTGAGGTTTGTCTGGTTTTAGAGCGTCAGAAATAATCTGACCGCAATAGTGTGATGTGACTATAATTCACGATAACATATATGCACATTCTTATACGTATTATTCTAAATAAGTAGTTGCTAGCGTCAGAAATTAACATTGTAATTAAATTTAACTTTGTAACTATAGTATCAATAAAGAGAAAGCCTTAAGTGTTTGTACATGTACAATGGTACATAATTATATTTAGGGATTGCAATCCGCTAAACCAGATCCGGTAATCCGGCGGTTCCGGCATCATTTTGCATCTACCGGATCCGGTGCCAGAGTCGGATCCGGTGATCACATTTTTTGAGAAAATAACCGCACTATTGAAATATAGAGCTAGACTCGTAAGTGTAGGAGTCCTTTCGCGCTGAGATAAAAAACTCGATTGATAGTTTTCAGTCATTTAAATTAGCTATAGATGATGATTATGGTCAAGATATTAAACTCTATTTACAGCTGAAACAACACTAAAGTTGCTTGACTTATTGTGCTAGAATTACATTGTTGTCACTGGCAGAATACAAAGAAATATTCAAACTAGGAATGTTTTGGAGCCTCGCAACCGTAACCGAAACTATCGGACATCCGAAATAAAAATCTATCCGTAACCTTAACATAAACATACATAATTTTTTCGGATGGTTTTGCAAGGATTTATCGCAGAAGAAATTTAAATAATAAATGTTGTGCTATGTTTTTATATTTATACAAAATCTTCTGATCGAAATCAATCCATTTGATCGAAATCGATCGAAAATCGATCTATTTGATCGAAACAAGCCATTCGCGTCCTTTATTTATTTAGAGTATCTCGAATTTGTATCAGTATCTAACTTATACATTTAATGTAACATAAAGTACTCATTATATCTGTAACTGACTCTCAAGGATAAACCGAATTTTTTTTAATATGTGTAACAACATTATGTTCATAAATATTCGTATCCATATCCGTATAGGAAGATTTAGATCCTTAATATCTCTGATTCAAACTATATATAATAATGCCGTTTTTACGCTTTACTAACGGCCTACTTATGTTCGAATGTAAAGGATAATTAGGTTATGTTTTGACCAATCCGGTCCGGAACCGGCCGGATTGAAAACAACACCTAATTTTAATGCCTAATTATATTGTAACAAACCAAAGTGTTAACGACTGTAACTCTGTAGTGTAAATTAAATCAAACCCTACCAGGGAGTTCAGTACTTCAGTTGATTGAAGTTGAGCGAACAATACTATTGTGTGAAATTATTATGTTTTCTATTCAACCTAGGTTCATAAATGATGTTTTGTTTTATACCAAAGACATGTTTTTAAATAATTATAAATTTTACATAAGAAATTCGAAACTAATCCTACGTTTCGAAACTCTATAAAACTTATAAATTATGATAAGAATAAAATAGTATGACTATTTGTACTAGATCGATTTAAAAAAAAAATTAAAAGTAAAAATTTATAATAAAAGTTTGGCCCTCATGTTCTGCAACAGTAGAATTGACAGAGCACAGTTCAGTGGCTTCAAAGTTAACCTTTAGTTTCGTTTCAATGATTACGAAACAAAGGGTACCCTGTGGCTATTGAATGACGAGTATTTTAGTAAGGCATTCCAGAATTTTCGTAAGAGAATTTTTTGAGTAATTTAAATTTGTCAATTGTACCTATATTTTAGACGTGATGTATAAGAGAAGAGCTTTTTTTCCTCGTGGATACCCTTCCAGCGCGGGGGCACCGGAGAGGTTATGTCAGACTTTTACTGAGCAATCATCCGCCTGGGTGGGGCGAGATGGGGTCGCGCTAGCAATCGCCAACTCGCCCCGGGGAGAGAAGAGCCTTGCTAAACCATTGTTACTGACATATACCGACTATTTCAGGTCAGATTAGATTAAATCAACTCAAACGAAAATGACATTTGTCATAGATTTTCATTTGCATTGTTAAAGATTTCCGGAGTACTGAGATAAACTTTCAGTGGCGCGCGATTGTAAATTGAAAGTTCACTACGTGCCCTGCATCGTACTATTTAAAACCGACCCTCTCGGGAATGGCTGTTCTTATTTAAAATTCACTTGTGGTAATTTCACAATTACGTTGATTAAATCTAATTTATCGCTTCAGCTTGTAAAACCCCACTACTGGGCATAGGCCTCTTTCCCCATGTAGGAGAAAGATCAGAGCTTAATCCACCACGTTGCTCTAATGCGGGTTGGTGGATAATCTAATTTATAATAATAGCCATAATTACCTATATTATTTTTTTAACATCTACAACACACACAGTCATTTGTTCCTACTTAATGCTTGTGTTATAGGTAACAGCCCACCGAGCATAAATCTAAAAACTACAAAGAAAAAATATTGCATAACTACCTACCGGTTTAAAAATATCATACAAAAACAAAAAGGTTGTCTAATAATACTCTCCACTAAATCAAAAAACCAGATCCTAAAAATGTATTATAAACAATATGAGAAAATACTATAAAAGCAATAATACGCTCAAAAAAATTGTATTACGTAGGTAAATAGGATAAAAAATTCAAATGGCTAATTATAAGTAAAAACTATGTGGAATATTATAAACCAAAGAACAAATTAAATAAATATTAAAGAAAAGTCAAATTTTAAAATTAATAATATGTTTATCTCAAATACTTTAGTAACTACTTTGCATCAAATGGGGAACTCAAGGACGTTGACCGTGGCGGCCACTATCTAGTATCGAATCAAATTGAAAATACTATGTACTTCGGTTCGGTAGACTGTCGCGAAGTATATGCAATTATGAGAAAACTAAAGAATAAAAAAGTCATGGTATTGATGATATTATCACCAAATAAAATAAAATAATGTGTTACAGAACTAACATCCTTTCAGGCTTTCACTAATTTTAGTACAGTCATTTGGTGCTCAAAAAGGGGGTTAGCTGGAAAGTTTCCCAGTAGTTTTCAAAATTGGTGATTTTATAGATTTCGACGTGCTCTTTTCGAATTTTTACTTTGCCACCTCGTATCTTAGCCGCTCGCGCCACCATATTGAAAAAATGGCGCTTAAATACAGTTTTTTGAGAATAACTCCGTTCCAACTCATTCTACGATAAAAATAGTTATGTAATAAATTAAACTAGAGAACATTTCCTACAATTTATTTAGTAACTTTTTTTTGTAAAATCAATAGTTTCAGCGTTCGACAGCTGCAAAGTCCACTCCAACACGCGTTTACGTGTCATAATTATATTTCGTTAAGTCCAGTCGACAAGTTTGGAATATTTTTTTTTTAAATTTGAAAAAATTATGGTGTATACACTATAAATATTTAATTCCCGTTGGAAATTTTAGTTAAACTTAATTTTTCGACAAGTTAAACGATTGTTAACAAACAAAATTATCTCGAAATTAGGTACGTCTCAATTGTAAATGAAAAAAAAAAATGTTTAAACATTGTCGTAAAAAATTTTCGCTTCGTAGAGCCTTTCTTATACATAATTAACAACTGTATACATAATTAACAAGATCACGCCATTAAAGTTAAAAAAATATTCATAGTTAGTTTTTAATAGTTTTTGTAGTTCCAGAAAAATCATCACTTTTTGTAAAAATCACTAGTTTTTGTTCAAGTACAAATATTACTATGCATGTATTGGACATATAAACCTTTTTCTGGAATCACTTACTAAAGAAAACCTTCTTTCTCCTTCTTTCTTGATTCCAGAAGAAGACATCAAAATCCGTTGCGTAGTTTTAAAGATCTAAGCATACAGACAGCGGGAAGCGACTTTGTTTTATACTCGTACTATGTAATGATATGCATAAAAAAGTAATTAAATTATATTAATAAACAAAGCGCATTGGAGCAGCGTGGTGGATTAAGCTCCGATCCTTCTCCTGGATACTACAGGCTGAATCGAAACAAAGAAATCATGTTAGAATGTGACATTGTAATAAAAATAGTACGTGTATTCCTACTACGCTACTCAGTTGCTAGTAGCAGTGCTTGCCATCAATATGACTAACTGTACATTAAGTTAGTCCATTCAATATCAAATCAGAGTTTATATTCTGAAATGTTGCAAATTCCTAAGGCAATCGATCAGCCAGCTCTTGGCAGCGGCACATTGTTACCTCGAGGCGCTTTGGCGTTCCTCCAGAGCCATCGTTGGGTCATAATCTCTCATTTCATACAATCATATGTACAGCTATGAAATATCTATATGTGAAGAAAACATTTTCATATTTTCAGCAAAATGGCAATGCATTCGAAGAATCTTGAAAATTATAAAAAATACCTTATTTTACCTTTACCTATACGAACTATACGAAAGGCTTTACAGAATCGAATACACCGGTTTTGACACTGTTAAGTTTATTATATATAATGTTTATTTTTGACAAATAAATTAATTATTCACATAATTTGAGTTTTTATATATTTAACCGATTACCCGCATTGGAGTAGCGTGGTGGATTAAGCTCTGATCCTTCTCCTACATGGTGAAAGAGGCCTATGCCCAGTAGTGGGATATTACAGGTTAAAGCGATGAAAGGACTACCTACTGTTTTTACATAATTGTGTTTGCTCCCAAACGAAAAAAAAAACCAACTTCAATTACGTCGACCAGTAATAACTGGTCGACATAATTGAAGTCAGTGGGCTGGTCACCCGTGTCGCAAAACCGATGACAGCTTTAGCAGACGTGTCCTGGAGTGGAGACCGCGTGTTGGCAAACGCAGTGTGGGACGCATTAAAGACAAACAAATATGAGCATTAAAGACAAATACGAGCAACATCTGATAAATTACATGTAGGTACAGATAACTTTAACTCTTGATTTTGGTGGACTTATATGACTTATATAATTGATAAAAATAGTTTTAATCATTAACTATATCACGTTATTAAACCTTTTTTAAATTGAACTGTCAACAAAGTATGTACGTACATAAATCCGAAGATATTATAAAGTTCTTAGGTATTTTAAAATCTACAAAGAAGATTGTTTATAAAATCCTATACAAATTCCTCATAATCCATACTAATATTATAAATGCGAAAGTAACTCTGTCTGTCTGTCTGTCTGTCTGTCTGTCTCGCAATCACGCCAAAACTACTGATCAGATTTAAATAAAATTTGGTATATAGATATTTTAGAGCCTGGGAAAGGACATAGGCTACTTTTTAATGCGGAAAAAAGGGTGTAAGGGGTTGAAAGGTGGGAATGAAAATTTGTATGGAAGCGTGTTCGTGTTTCGTAACTGTCAAACATTTAATGTTCATCCCGTGGATATGGTAAAGTCTCCCCTAAAATTAAAGAACGTATTAAAATAAACGTTTCGAATCGACAACATATATCCACAATATACGGAAAGTGGCGTATTTTAGATTTTATAAATGTATAATAATGTCTAATGAAAACGGATTGACATAATTTATATTGGTTGTCAAATATATGCGTGCGTTCAGAAATTTATTTAGTGTAAACTAAGGAAAATATATCAAGCTACTAAAAGCTATAAAGTATTTATATAATATATTGACTTTAACTGGGTTGACAGAATAATCTGGAATGTTTCAATGAGACCAATCAATTGAACGGTTTTTTTTTATTTTAATTCATTTTTACATTTATCATTTATCGTATATTTAAGTAGCTTGATATATTTTTCTAAGTTTACTCTAAATAAATTTCTGAACGCACCGCACGCATAAATATTTGACAACCAATATTTATTATGTCAATCCGTTTTCATTAGACATTATTATACATTTTTAAAATCTAAAATACGCCACTTTCCGTATATTGTGGATATATGTTGTCGATTCGAAACGTTTATTTTAATACGTTCTTTAATTTTAGGGAGACTTTACCATATCGATGGGATGAACATGAAATGTTTGACAGTTGCGAAACACGAACGTTATACATCATAATTCCATTATAGTAGAGGAGACATGGAACATCGATCTTCACCGATCTGATAACTCGATGAGACATATTTTTTATCAAGTATAATTTATAAACAAATATGCCTATGATAACTTCCCTAACGAAAAGTGGTCATAGCTATTATTTTTTTTTAGTTTTTGCAGGCAAGCCTATATGATTGGTTTTGTAATTACAATATCTTACCTATGATATCAATTTTGATTCGAACAGATCGATGTAGTATCGAATATAGGTATATATTGACCTACCTGTTCACATCTACTTGCCAGGAGGTAGCCGTGACCAAAAATAAGTAGGCAAGCCTACGTAGGCATATTCTGTGTGTTAAAAACTATCAATTGAGATAAAACTCATTCGGTTATCATATGAGTGAAGGTGATGAAAAAAAATTGATTAAAATTATTTAAATTAAAAGTAGCTATGACCACTTTTCGATAGGCAAGTTATCATAGGCATATTTATTTATAAATTACTAGCTGTGCCCGCGGTTTCACCCGCGTTGATTTGAGGGAAAAAATAGCCTTCTCTCTTAAAGCATAACCTTTCTCTTTAAATAGGCTATCCACCTCAGAGGAATTTTTCGATTCGAATCAGTAGTTCTTGAGTTTAGCGCGTTTAAAAAAACAAAAAAACAAAACAACTTTCAGGTTTATAATAATAATCCATGCTATAATATTATAAATGCATAAGTAACTGGGTCTGTCTGTCTGTCGCGGAATCACGCGAAAACTACTGAGCAGATTTAAATGAAATTTGGTATACAGATAGTCTAGAGTCTGAGAAAGGACCTAGGCTACTTTTTAATGCGAAAAAAGGGTGTAAGGGGTTGAAAGGTTGTAATGAAAATTTGTATTTATTTATTTAACAATTTATCTACACTGGAAAACAATACGAAATAGCACTTATAAACAATGCTGGCACAAAGGCACTACTTATCCCATGATGGAATCTCTTCCAGTAGTCCTGCCACAGGAAAATTATAAAATAATGGTCTAAGAGACGTGGAAGAGCGACCTTCACCGATGAGACATATTTTTTATCAAATATAATTTATAAATAAATATGCCTATGATAACTTGCCAATCGAAAAGTGGTCATAGTTACTTTTAATTTAAATAATTATAAAATCTAAAATACGCCACTTTCCGTATATTGTGGATATATGTTGTCGATTCGAAACGTTTATTTTAATACGTTCTTTAATTTTAGGGGAGACTTTACCATATCCACGGGATGAACATTAAATGTTTGACAGTTACGAAACACGAACACGCTTCCATACAAATTTTCATTCCCACCTTTCAACCCCTTACACCCTTTTTTCCGCATTAAAAAGTAGCCTATGTCCTTTCCCAGGCTCTAAAATATCTATATACCAAATTTTATTTAAATCTGATCAGTAGTTTTGGCGTGATTGCGAGACAGACAGACAGACAGAGTTACTTTCGCATTTAAAACATTAGTATGGATATTTGATAAAAAATATGTCTCATCGGTGAAGGTCGCTCTTCCACGTCTCTTAGACCATTATTTTATAATTTTCCTGTGGCAGGACTACTGGAAGAGATTCCATCATGGGATAAGTAGTGCCTTTGTGCCAGCATTGTTTATAAGTGCTATTTCGTATTGTTTTCCAGTGTAGATAAATTGTTAAATAAATAAATACAAATTTTCATTACAACCTTTCAACCCCTTACACCCTTTTTTCGCATTAAAAAGTAGCCTAGGTCCTTTCTCAGACTCTAGACTATCTGTATACCAAATTTCATTTAAATCTGCTCAGTAGTTTTCGCGTGATTCCGCGACAGACAGACAGACCCAGTTACTTATGCATTTATAATATTATAGCATGGATTATAAACCTGAAAGTTATTTTGTTTTTTTGTTTTTTTTAAACGCGCTAAACTCAAGAACTACTGATTCGAATCGAAAAATTCCTCTGAGGTGGATAGCCTATTTAAAGAGAAAGGTTATGCTTTAAGAAGAGAGAAGGCTATTTTTTCCCTCAAATCAACGCGGGTGAAACCGCGGGCACAGCTAGTCTTATATAAATGTAATATTCTTGTAATATTCCGTCATAAATCGAGCCAGTCTGTTATGTGAAGGAATGGAAAGGGGAGTGTTAGGAAATAAGGTCCCGGCAGATTGATGGAGGATTCTTCCTGTGTCGACAACACGATGACACTTGAACCGTTTTTGATTTTCGAACGCTGTAGCGATTTGAATTTCGAAGCCGGATGTGTTATTGCGATTTGATTGGAATTTAACTTCGGCTATTGGGATTTCAAGGAAGCTAATTCAATTATTTTGTGTCTGGCAATTTCGTGTTTTAAGGTACCTACCTATACTTTTATTACATGTCATATGATTTGATACTGATTTGTAATGGTTACATATTATTTTGATGGATTGATTCATTCAGTTTTTTGACCGACTTCCAAAAAAGGAAGAGGTTCTCAATTCGATTGAATTTTTTTTTATGTAGGTACCTACATTACATTTACATTATGAGGTTACCTCAGAACTTTTGACTGGGTAAGACCGATTTCGATGTTTTTTTTTATTGCAAGGTGTTGCGTGCCCATTTAAATTAAATTGATATGACAAGTGTTTTTGAGTTATATCTAGTTATGCATATTTACTTGACTATTTTTTTGTCGAACTACGTTATATTATACCGCATAACTTTTCACTCGGTTTACCGATTTCAATAATTCTTACTTTAATCGAATGCCAATGCTTGTCATGTAGTCTCATTTTAATTTGATTGAAGTCTGATGATGACTTGAGTAATCTTTGATAACGCGCAACTACTTGACTATTTTTTCGTCTACTCACGTTGTATTACTTGTCGATGAAATTGAAGTCGGTCTTTTTTCGTTTTCAAGCAAACACAATTATACGTGTCGAATTGCTGACGTATTTAGAGTGAGGTAGTGAAAATATAGAACAGATTAATACAGCGTTTAATTTTCGTTTTGTAATTTAATTTATACATACTACAGCAAATAATAATCGTTTCAGTTTAAATTGTTAATAGCGATTACAATTTATGTCACTTTTTGTTGATTTTAAGTGAATTATGTTTCATCACTTTAATATTATCTTTATAATAGAGAAGTGGACTTAGAGCAACTGGACATTACCGAGCGCTACCATATATTTTATTATTTGCCATAACCAGCACACACATTAATTATTTTTAAGTATCTTTTAACCCATAAGAAAATATTGCGGTCTAAGAAATGAAAAACCACATATCATCTGTAGATTAAATGAAGAGGAACATAAAGGAAAACGTGGGCTCATGTTACGAGATATAAAATTTACTGAGAAATACAACAAGATGAGAGGAAAAGAAATATTTTATTTATATGTATAAATGATATATATCTCTGTATAATTCTTATTTGTTACATTTAATTACAGTTACTTCTGTCAGATTTTTTTTGTTGGTAAAAGCTAATAAAACAACAAGCATTTATATAACATAACTATATTAACGTTATTATTATTACTGAACTTATATTAAGGTTATATGTTGATAATAAAATTTTTAAGGGAAAAGTTTATTTTATTCTTTTTAGCGCATTAAAATAAAAGGTTTTTTTATAAAGTTTTTTCTTTCACTTATATTTTTACTTATCGCTGGACAGGTTAATTCTCAGTCTGGTATTCTCAGAAAATCCTTTCATTTGATACCCATAATGTAGGAAAACATAAAAACTTAGTCTGCCATCTTTTCGTCTGAAGCTTTGATGTATTATTTAAGTTTATCAAAAAAAAAAAAAAAAATTGCGTGCGTACAAAGTACACATGTCAGAAGTGAAACTTCTTTAGCAAACTAATTAAAAAAACTAATTGAAAATACAAAAAAGTAATTGGATAAAAAACAAAAAGCCAACGTCACACGGTCTTCCCAGGCGGTCACCCATCCAAGTACTGACCGCGTGACGCATTGCCGCGTTAGCGGTCGCTTACCCCTCATGAACCTAAAGAAGTTTCACTTCAAACAACGTAATTGTATCTTTCGGCTGTTACCTACGGACAAGCATTAAGCTGCTTACCTTAGGAACAGATTTTTTTTAAATCTACTTACTTTAAGAAACGGTCTTCACCCGGAACTGGGATTCTTAATAGATAGATTTATTTAAATTAAGAAAAAATTCATCAAAGAATAGATTTCTTTTCCTACTTTTGATTAAATAATCTTATCAAAAACCAAACGTTAAACACTGATATAATAAAATACCAAAAACATTTTACATGGACGGTGTATCTACATAATTTGAAATTCAGTAGCTAGTATTTATGCTATTTGAAATATTACACTTGTTTCAACAATTGTTTTTATAAACAAATTACAATTAAAAATAACCGAGATTCTTCTAACGAATAAAAGTTTAATCTAGTTAATTTTATTACTTTCCCCACCGTGCCTCGGAGAGCACGTTAAGCCGTCGGTCCTGGTTGTTATCATGTACACCTGATAGCGTTCGTTACTCATAGTAGGGATAGGTAATATATCCGCCAACCCGCATTGGGGCAGCGTGGTGGTTAAGCTCTGATCCTTCACCTACATGGGGCTTTCCCACAGCTGGGCTTAGGCCTAAAGAGGCCAACTGAAAACAACAAACTGAACTGTAATTTTATTTAAGAGTACATTGATAAAATAAAAATCGCTGATGAAATGTTAATTATTTATCGTATTCGCAGACTTAGTATGTTACTAAATAATTTAACTGTGATTCGTTTGTAAAAAGAAATAACTCCAGTTTTTAGTAAAATTCCACATAAAATAGGGGCAGAAGATATAGAATATGGTGTCTTATATTGTCTTGATTACATAATATTGATTTTTTTGAATAGGCTTATAATGATCGCAGAATCGATTCCTTTCAGGGCAAATATTTGTAATATTACAAAAAGTGTATGGTCTAAGATTCTGTCCTTATGAGTCTTCCTATTCACGAATGTTATCATGGATACTTGATAGCGATCGTTACTCTTGTTAGGGAAATTGTCGATATATTAAGTTGAACAATGCACAGCAATATGGAGAAAAGTTCTTTTCCCAGTACCTAGTGGAAGTCAACGGGGTGATTTAGTTCAGAAAAACTGTGATATCTATTGTCAATTAAAGTAGGTATATGAAATCAATATTACTAATAAAGCTAGAAAAATATTTAACAAAGGACAATGGCCAAAAAAAACCCAGGCTGAACAGATACAGGATGTAGCTTAAAATTATGGTAATATTGGGTGATGAAAATATATGATATCATCACCATCAAATTCGGTGGCTAAATGTGTGATATTGCTATTTTTATTACATCAGGGATGATTTTTTTTTATCTTTAAGATATTTTCAATTTGGGTATGTCTGATCATGTAAATACGTTATTCAATCCTTTTATTATTGTTTCATGCAAGGCATCTGTTTGGTATAGGCGTACTGGACGTTATAAACGACGGGACTGACGATATTGTAATACTATAATTATCACTTTTATTAGACTAAAAGAAGGAAAGTGGTTCCCAATTCGACTATTATTTTTATGTATGTTTGGGAATAACTACTTTGTATATGAAACCATTTTATTGATTATTTGCGTTGAGTTTAGTATAGAGACATACAGCCTATGTGGTCTAGTGGTTATAAAAAAAATGTAAGTACAGAAATATCTTTAATTATGTTTCTATATCTAACGTGACATACTCTAGGCTCAGAGCGGGATGTTGGAAGTCGTCTTCGTGCCTTGCCCACCCCAGATAATATAATACGCTCATTACATGGGCGTATTTTCCCAGGGTTCTTTCACCATGGATACAACTACAATAGTATTCTAAAATGGAATATCTCCCATCTCCTCTTTTATAAAACACATAAGTGTAATACGTTTTTCTTCTTACGTGCCTGGACTGAATCCTGCATATTATTAAAATATTGTTCTCTTCGTAACCTTCGAGTGCGGCCAATTCTGGCTCTCTATAAACTTCGATTTCATATTCCCCGGTTCTTTTAATGTGCTCGATGCAATAGGAGCGAGTGATTTTCCCATGGTAAGTTCCAATACCAAACAATATCAAATCTTCTAGAGTTAGACGTGGGAAATCCACCAAGTTTGGGTTGTCACCTTTCATTCGCAAAAACACTGCTCTTTTCCTATTTAAATTATTTACCTCCACATAGTCTGCAAGTAAGTTCGGTTTTTGTATTTATTATCTCAATAAATTGTTCAACGTACACACTGTCTTCATAAGGTGATTGAAAACAATTAACTATCGAAGCAGCTATCTTTTATAATCTGTGATAGTGGTTTGCAAGGTTCGGTTAAAAACTTTATAGCGAAATATATTAAAGTCGCGCTTGAAGCGGCCATTAACTGTTTCCACCACCCATCTACACATAATGGTTATTAGTCGAGACTTATTTGCGTTATCCGTTGTGAGTTGAGTTTCATTGCGGGTTTTCGAAGGTGGCATGTGAACTGTGTATCCATATGATTCCAGAAGTGAAACAGAGTCCCGGAACCCCCTGTCTAATATAAAAATATCTCTCTCTTCGAGGAAGTAATTAATGGGAGCTTCCTCCGCTGGTTCCCCGTGGTTTTCCAAAATCTGTTGTACGATAGACGCATCGGATGTTGTCGCATTGTAAGGACCAGTAACGTCCAAAATGTATCCGTCTGCGTAAACAATCATGAACGGCTTGATAAGATTTTGATATTTGTGGACACTGTAACTATTTCTTTTAAAGAAAAAGTTGGAACTCTTCTGGATAAATATATAAGTGCCATCTGATATTAAAATAGCCTTTGGTTATGCGGCATTTCCAAAGATGTAGTTGGGTAAAACCCTATTTCTGGCAATCACTTCATCCCGAGAAATGTGGTCGAGTCCCAAATGTCCACCCAAATAAAAACTCTCTGTGTTGTTAAACTTCTCAGTGTTGTTAAACTCTACTCTGTTCTCAGTGTTTTTAAACTCCAGTGTCGATGGGAGTGCAATAAAACGATTGAATAACGTATTTACATCATCAGACATACCCAAATTGAAAATATCTTAAAGATAAAAAAAATCATCCCTGATGAAATAAAAATAGCAATATCACACATTTAGCCACCGAATTTGATGGTGATGATATCATATATTTTCATCACCCAATATTACCATAATTTTAAGCTACATCCTGTATCTGTTCAGCCTGGGTTTAATTTTCATACTTCCGTGGCCATTGTCCTTTAAATAATATTATTATCATTTACTAAATTAGAATTTAGGATATATATAATTATAGTATATTATTATGTCAAAGAAATTCCTTTAGAAACCATTCTTAATAAGTAATTTTAGTAAATCGAGAACCAATGTACAAAAGTCGTCGTAGCAGAAACGAAAATACTCAGTTATTTTTCGTAGAAACAACAGACGAAATAAACCCGAATTTATGAAATAATACCCCGTTCGTTCAAACAACAATGCGAGCCACGTGAATATTGCTTCTCCGTCAAGATTTTATATAGTATCGCTTTTATTTGAATTTTTTTAAAAGTTGTATTCGAATATGTGGTGACGACAATTGGAGCATGTTGACATCTTTTCAGAAGCAATATCAAATTCGTGTATACTAAAAAAATACTCTGTACATTGGTATTGAAAAAATATTAAACTGAATACATGATTAGACAGATAAGACAAAATTATAAGTATATTATAAGTAGTGGAGGATCTTTTTTAGTCCCCAACATTTATTATAACAAACTAATAATAACTCCCATTTTATTGAATAATGGAACAGTAATACAAAAATAGAAACAAATATTCTGAAATATTCTGCTGTGTGGCTACGGCAAAGAATATAGCATCCCCCTCTCTTCCCGTGGGTGTCGTAAGAGGCGACTAAGGGATAACATAGTTTCACAACCACCTTAGAACTTAAAAAGCCAACCGATGGCGGGATAACCACCCAACTGTGCTGGCTTTGAAGTACATAGGCCGAAGACGAAATGATGATGATGATGATTCTGGAATAAGCATTAATGCATCTCCTTCATTAGTAAAATGTTAAAATGTTTTTAACTGACAAGTTTCTCCTTCTCATTATGCTTGGACAACAATCAGCTGAATTAACAAAAAAAATTGTGCATTTATGACAAATACAGCAAACAACAGTTTGTAGAAAAATGTGTTTGAGTATATATTTCCATCTGCATTGTTTCGTATTTTTTTATTCTACGAGACATTGTCAATATCGTCTGTGCTCTTTAGCCAGCATTGAAAGCCACTAACACAAATAAATAATAGTTAAAAAAAAAACTAAAAAACACGCTTTTATAAATAAACCGTTAAGATAATGGAATAATCTTATCAAATTAGTGTATTGTCATCGGTCCTCGATAAGTCTACCAAGTTTAAATGAAGTCTGAATGTTAGAAGTGGGTCTAACTGCAGTCCAAAGGACTCGGTTACAAACATACTCGTATTAACAAACATAGGTACAGATGAAGCTAATAAAAAGCGTGTAAAGAGAAGAAGATTTATATCGATAACAAAACGAATATAAACATAAATAAATCTTTATAATATTTGTTGTACATGTAAAGTGTATATTAGCAATCGCAAATAAAAAAAATCGAAATAACGAAGTTGATTCAAACTTCTCCGTTACCCGAGGCAAACTCTCGTTAAATTTGAATCGAGGTACTTATATTATATTTTAAGATGCAAGCGAGTTATTGCGTGATACAAGTTCCGATACAAGCCATACTTGTATGTCTATGATATATGCATCTTTTTGCTAGTTTTTAAGTATAATTTTTTTTATATAAATAAATTATATAAAAAAAATAAATAAATAAAAATAAATAATTGGATATAAAACGAATATTCTATTTTAAAATGATTGCTTTAATTGCAAAAATAATTAATTTTCATTTGTCTCAAAAGAGTTTTGTTCCAGTATGGAAATAATTCGTGTAAAATTTTGAATGTATCAAATCCAATATTATTACGAAAGAACGAAGCTTTGACGCCGCGTTGGCGCAGCGGTCACAGCACTGGTTAGTGTATGGCTGTTGCGCTGGCGGTTGCGCGTTCGATCCTCGCGTATTGGGCATACAGATGTTTGCCGTGATCTGGGTGTTTGTGCAGTCCTTGTGGGTCTCCCCACCGTGCCTCGGAGAGCACTTTAAGCCGTCGGTCCCGGTTGTTATCATGTACACCTGATAGCGATGAGCAGCGTGGTGGATTAAGCTCTGATCCTTCTCCTACACGTGGAAAGACGCCTATGCCCAACAGTGACATATTACAGGCTGAAGCGTATGGCATTTGGAAAAATTTTGATATGATTTGAAATGTTTATAATTTCCTCACGTGTGGGTAACACAAAAAAAAAACGAATTAAAAATAGCATGGTATCGTCTCTTGTCAAAGAATTCATTGTAATATGAAATCTTTGAGTAGTCGGGGTCTGTAAAGAACTCGCTATAGACGGCGCCAAGGTTTACTTAAAAACCAAAAATAAAAATAATCATAAATCGGGAATTTCGACCCAGCTAGATGTGGATCATCGCTGACACGGCACGTCAGAAGGCGCGGGTTCAAATCCAGCTGGATCGAAATATTTTGATATGATTTAAAATTGTTCCATATAAAATAACAGCCAAATAAATGTCGAATAGAACGCATTCATATCAAAATTTCATTCTCCAAACGTCTCTCACTTTTGGCTGGTTAAAAATACCATCTGTTTACGTAAAAGTTATCTAATTACAGCAAACAGCCTCAACTCTGAAGGAATAGCGTACAGTACGATCAAGTTTCCGTAACGTGAGCAGTATAATAACAGTATTACATTTCTCTTCGTTTCTTCGACGTCCTATTGTTTCATTGCGGGTAAAATTGAAAATACGATTTAACATGCAAAAGCTTTTAGAGAGTTTATAGTGGTACAACTCTGGTGTATTCAATTGATCAAAAATATTTAATTTCTTTAACAATATTTTGACTTTTGACTTAATTTTGTACTCAGACTGGACGACACGTCTGGTTTCATACGCATTTAACAAAAGCACAAACCACCTTCTGTAATTTTTTCAATGTGTAACAGTCGTCAACAAAAGATGTTCGAACGCAAAAATAATTTTAAATATGGATAAGGATAAGAAGGATAGCGTGAAATAAACATGTTCGAGAAAAACAAACAGACTTTTAGGCTTTCTAATGTTAGTATTAGATGGAGTTCAATATATCCTAGGGAGATATCATCCAATCACTGATAATGCTACCTTCTAACAAAGTCTCATAAACCTTTATTCTAGTATAAAAGTAAAATAAACAAGCATAACTACCCGTGTAAAGAAAAGAACGTTATTTACTTGTATACAAGAACATTTTAATTCAAAATATTCCTTTACTTTTTTTTCCTTTTAATTTGTCGAAGTTCAATCTACTTTCTTAATCCGCAATAAAAATTGTAAAGAACTGATCTCATACAAACAATTATTCGAGACAGGGACCTAAATCCGAGCTTAAAACTTCGGTACCAAAAACATAAACAAAGATTTTATTAAACTTCACTTAACTTCGTACAATAAATCTGGCCTAAGAATCTAGCCTTGAGCTGTAATTATGAAAATATATTTAAAAAAAAAGTGCGTATAAAGTACACAAAGTGAAACTTCTTTGGCAAAGTAATTTAAAAAAAAAGTATTTAGGTCAGTATTTTACAAAAGATATAATCAAAATTCATTCTTTTCTTCATGAGTTTTCATGTTCAGTTTTTGTAACTTAACATTTTGGTATAAAATAAAGTAGTATTTACTATTCTAATTATTTCCTTTAATAACGCTTTACTGGCGGTCAACGCGTAAATCGTGGCCATGAAATTAGGGTCTTATCCCGGATTACACTCAACATTGAGTTTTTATCGCTCTCCCACCCGCTAGCTCGACGTTGTTACACTGAAAAGTATTTGAAAAAAAAATTGCGTGCGTGAAACTTCTTTGGCAAACTACTTTAAAAAAAAACTAATGCAAAAAACTAATTAAAAAAACAAAAAGCTAACGTCATGCGGTGTTCCCAGGCTTTTACCCATCCAAGTACTGACTGCGTGAAACGTTGAAGCGTTAGCGGTCGCTCAAATTTTACCCTTCATGCGCCTAACGAAGTTTCACTTCAAAAATGAATATAGCATATTACGATTTCGTTGCTTTTACAAATGTCTATGTTTCTTAAAGCTATTATGACTACAATTGTATAAAAAAATATTCAAGATAATTCAATTCTTTTTTAAGCATTCTTAGTGGTATTTTTTCTTCATATAACCGATTATAAAGTAAAAATTATTAATTTTCTTTTAAATGCTATAAAAACAAATTGTACAATTTGTTACGAAAATGTTATGCTTAGAATTATGAACGTTACCGTACGTGAAAAATATAACAAAAGATTCGGGAGGTGAACATAATTATATTTATCTATATTTCCAATTTTGGTTTCATATAACGAAAGTTGAATCAGGATTCCAAACAAGGCATTCTTAACATTTTTATACATTTTCACTCTGATAATACGAAACACACAGTGACCCATTACCGAGCTTTCTCTTCCATGCAAAAAATTGCGCATCAAAACCAGTGCCAGTGCTCTCATTGCAGGAAACAAAAATGAGTATGGAGCACGGCAGCAGAATATGAGCACGTGAAAATATGTACACAATGCTAGAGGTACTTTCATTCTTTTATTTTCACTGAAAAATGACGAAATAATCATAAGTAACATAAAGATTAATGAAAAAATGTAAGTTTATATTGTTCTTATCGATCTAGATTTTAAACGACGACGTTTGCTTGCTATTTAATAGTTAGAATGACTTTAATAAAGTTACTATTTTATTGCGTTATTTTGTTCAAAAATAACTAAAGAGCCTCTTTAGTTATTTTTGAATTATTATTATAAGTTTGACGTTTGTAACTGTTTTTCTGATCGTTTTTATTTTTTTAATAGAACTAGGTCGGCAAACAAGCTTACGCCTCACCTGGCGGTAAGCGATTACCGTAGCTTATAGACGCTTACAACACCAGAAGCATCGCAAAAGCGTTGCTGACCCTACCCCAACCCCCCCCCCCCCCGGAAAAGGTACACAACTCTGCTTGATAGCAATATTAATGTATTTAACTGTGATCTTCTGTAAGGTCGGGCTGCTCCATATTTTAGCAGGAAATTTCCTGCCTGGCCCTACCTCAGTAAATTATATATGTGTGTCTGTGTATTTGTGTTTTTTTGTGATCTAAGTGTATCAAGTTACTTAGCGACCCCTAACACGAGGATTAAGCGCTTGGATTAAACTATTTATATTTATATCAAGGGTTAATTTTTTTTTAAAGTTCGAGTAGGCAAAAGATATATATTTTAATTTTATTAACGGGTCATATTAAGAGTTTACAATTTATCTGTCTAATACATACAAAAACGACGCCCATGCTCTAAAAAATTTTTATCAACCTCTCAGATCCATGTTCATAAGATTGAGCTACGTTATGGATGATGATAATAATATTAGTTTTTCTTTTTTTATGACTGTACAATTACACATTTATATATACACTAGCTATGCCCGCGACTTCGTCCGCGTGGAATTTAAAAAAAATTGTTCAGTTCGCAGAGTCAAAAATGAATACATTTCTAAAATAAAAGTAGCCTAAGTTACTCCTTATTACATCAGCTATCTGCTAGTAAAAGTCCCGTCAAAATCGGTCCTGCCGTTTCAGAGATTAGCCGGAACAAACAGACAAACATACAGAGAGACAGACAGACAAACAAAAATTGTAAAAAATGTTATTTTGGTATGTGTATACATCCATATGCATTTAGTAAAAAGCGGTTATTTTAATCATACAAACACACTCCAATTTTATTTATTTGCATAGATAGCTTTATGAGTAATAACACTAAGCTTTATTTTAATAAACCTTTTTAACAAATGGTATCAACTACAAAATTTACTTATGCAAAGGGTTAAATTACATTTTTTTTTATTATACTTAATTTATTATACTTTAAAATCGCTTGAAACTCTATTTATTTACAGGCCAGCCATTTGTCCGGCATTCAGTACTTTATACACATATAGAGAGCACATTGCTTGCAGCAATACGGTAGGTGGGGAGGACGATTTTTCTGCCCGAAGCATTTTTCCACAATAATGAGTCACTTGACGTATTGTCCCGCTGGCGCCTTCTCGTCCAAATTACGTAGCTATTGTTACTGAGATATTGTTCGTCGCCTCTTGAATATGTGCGAAAGGAAATGAAACGGTTCCCTTGCGTCGTTTGTTCGGCTCATGACTCGCGAGCCGACAGCTTCGCTCTCCGCGCCCTCACTTCAACAGTTCAACCGCGAGACGTCACGTTAGTTAACCCTCCACGCATTACGCATGATTGCTCTAAAGATTTAATGCCTTAATGACTTTGAGCCACTTATATATACATATATACGTTACGGTTAATCTAATCAAGATGATGATATGATAAATAAAACGAATATTTTGTTATTTTTTAATTTATTGTTTGATTCATTCAGTCTGTTTTATCCAACAGCTGGATATTGCCTTCTTTCTCCATGTAAGAGAAGGATTGCAGCTTAGCCTGTCACGATGCTCTACTGCGGCTTGGCGCAGGGCCGGATCTACCATATGGCTTTTTGATGGATTCAAGGGGCCCCAGCTAAATCAATTCAAAGTCAAAAATAGACGACAATGCGAAAGAATGAATAATTTTATTAAATTCTAAATTCTTATAGTACTTCGAACTGACAGTTAAAATGTTCGCTGCCATTACACATTAATTTCAATCGTGGTCAAATTTGGTGGACCCCTAATTAGTATTAGCCCAGGGCCCCCTGACCTCACGGTCCGGCCCTGGCTTGGCGGATATATTCCATACTATGAATAACGATCGTTTTAAGGTGCTTATGAGAACAACCGGGCAACTAGTAAGACCCACAAGGACAGACACCCAGACCGATAACGAATATTTGTACAAGAATCATCCATCCCGAGTGGTAACCGAACCCGAAAACGCTGGCGTATGCTCGCACCACTACACCAGCGTGGTTGTATTATTGAATGTTATTGTTATCTTACAATTTTTTGTATTTAATAAAAACTGCGTAATTCATCCCTTGTATCAACTGTTATTATTAAGTCGGATGTATCTGTTAAAATAATCAAATAAACAATTTTGCTAGGTATCTTTCTGTTTTATCCCTAGCCTCCGTCTGCCGAAATTGTGAAGACGAACGTGGAATGATCGTGAGGCGCACCGCGCAGGAGCCATCCAATCCCAGTACCTATTGCTATATTGCGTTTCGTTAGTAGCTAGTACCTTACAAATTTTTGTTCCCTATTTAAACTCCTTCAAGCCCTTTTTGCGATAAAAGGTAGTCTATAGTCTTTCCCAAAATCTCTTCTATATTTGTACCAAATTTCATGAAAATCCGTTCAGTATTTGAGACGTGATAGCTTAACAGATAGACAAAGCTACCTTCGCATTTATAATATTAGCATCGATTTTTAAAGCTAAACAAAAACTTAATAAAATTATTTGAAAAAGGAACTCTAATAATGGTCTGAGTACGTTATTTTTTTTTGCATTTACCAATGGTAACTACAAATGTCAACACAAAATAAATGTAGTAAATTAGCAGTTAATTTGTTCTGAAATTCAATTTCATTAATGAAATAATTATTATCAATTAGTTATTATTATTGTATCCATTTTGTATATCCATATAAGTTCACAAAGAAGTAATTTTAGAAATTTATCTGCTAAGGAGATCTGGATGACAAAGGTTATAAGAAAACAAAAAATCTTTTGTGACTTAAAGTTTGTCAAAACCATAGATGTAGAATGTTTTCATCCTATATCTATGGTCAAAACCGTTAAGTTTAGTCAAGTCGTTAAGTTTTAGTTAAGTACTACAATACATCACATTGTACATTTTTGATAAAAAAGCCGTAAAATGTTAAATTAATTCTTTTCAGACTGTCAATTTTTTTTGTCTCTTTTTTTTCGTCTTAAAAGTTATGGGAAAATCAAATAAATTTATTATATTGTACTATTTACATCAGCGTTACAAAATGTCCCTCACAAAGAATTTAATCTAAGTTTAGCTGAAACATTTCACTTTTTATTCATTATTTTTTTTTTCTTTTGGTCAATCGGCAGACGGAATCCTATTAAAGACGCTGCGCTACAACTCTCAATAATTGAATTGTCTTTAACTCACAGTCTACAGCCGATACTTTAACACGGCCTTAATACTTTTCCGATGATTTTTCTTTCTTCATTCGTCTTTCTCCGTAATATTATAAAATGCTTGAGATTGCTTTTAGTGTACAATTACTACCCGTGAAATATTAATATTTATTGTCTTTATCAATGATTCAAGGTTGAGATACTTACCAAGACGGTCATTCGAGATTCTGGGCAAGGTATATACTGCTGAGCCTTACCTCAAAAATAAAAAATAAATACCTTCAAACTCATATTAAAACGCTATGTAAAGGGCCCCGTAAACGATCAAATAATTTGTCATATTTTTGTTTGACAAACGTGTTTGTCAAAATTTTTCAACGAGTGCTAGCTTGTTTGATGTGTTTGTTATATGAAAACATAAAGTTTGACAAACAAATTTGACAAATTATTTGATCGTTTACAGGGCCCTTTACGCAGAGTGAACATTGGTTATGCGTCAGAGAAAGAAATTATGATTGTTTTTTGTTGTGAGCTCTTTCTTCGTTTATCGTTTTTTATTATGTCATCTCCTTTATTAGTTTCCCCTTCGAATCAAGACTAATTACTGTTATTACGTATAAGAGAAAAATTATGTGAGTTAAAAGCTTCGTTGTTAAAATGTAGGTCTGTAATTTTTAAAGTGAGTAGTATGCTTACAATAAAAAGGCTATTAGAAAATACTCTCTAAACTATATTTCAGATTAAATAAACAACTAAAAAATAAATAAATAAAATAAAAAACTCATGTAAAATAATTAACGATATAAGATGGATTAAACTTTTCGTTTTATTTTGACTTTACGTCATTGGTGTGTAGACTCGCATTTTCCAAACTTAGGATTCCAAGAGTCCAAGCGTCTGGTTTAACTCAATATATTCGAGGAGCTCTTAGACTACACCGCGCGATCCAATGAATTCACTTTACGATTTGCAAGTTATACGAATGACCAGAAGTATACTTCTAGTCGAATATTTCTCCTTATAAGTTTACTAGGGACCTGAGCAATTTTACTTACGTTCAATTTCAATACTTACTGTACTTGATATATGGTAATACTTATTGTAACAAATATATTTTAAACACATAAAAATTTATTTAAAATTAATTTAAACTTCAAGCTATAAATACAAAAAAAAAAAAACATTAACACTACAGAATTTAAAAAGATATATTTTAATGTTGTTTTAAAATTATTGTATATGTTACATTTTAAATCTTTGAGTCCTACAATGACCATCATATTCCTATGTTAATGTACAGTTTCTCCAATCGCTGATAAAATATATCTTGCATTTAGGTACTGATAGGCATTATCATGAAGATATAAAACAGGTGCTTAGGGCTTTACTTCAACTATTAAACTACAAGTTTTGGATACACAGGTTCTGAATAGTAATGTCTATCAGATGAAGTTAAGTTTTTTGGTGAAAATAAATGATTTTTTTTCTGTTATATATCGTTAAACGTTAGATAGTTTTATTAGAAATCGATACAGCAGTTCTCCTATACTATAACTACACTACATAATATTACACATAATATCATTAATATAGTTATTACTTATTCAATATATTAGTTACATAAAATATGTTTTAAAATTATAATGTGTCTTGACAAAATTAGTTAAAATTATTAGTTTTGCTGTTGTTATTGCTGTTGATTCGAAAACAATTTGTGGAACAACTTACTATGTGTATTATTTGTGAGTAACAAAAACAATTTATTATGTTAATAAAGAATTAATTTGAAGAAGCCACTACTTCAATAATATTTAACGTCACTTAATAAATACAACACGAAAATGTTTTGTTTTTTGGAATAAATTTTTGTATTTCTTTCTTAGTTTTGTATTTTTCTAGAGAACGAATATTAGTCTCAAATAAAAAGCTTCCATTGCCTTTTCATTCATGTTTTAAATTGTTTACTCTCAACTGTCTGTCGAATAATAAATTCTCTTGAAAATATTTTTAATACAAGCTGCTACTGAATTTAATACAAGAAACTTAGAATTTACATATTTTTTACTTCAGTAATTTAAATATAATTCGATACTATGTCTGTATTAGACAAGTTCCATTAGACGTGTTTTCTTCTTCGTCGTAAGACTAAACAATGTTGTCATCGATATTCATCAAAAATCAAAATTTCTTTAATAGGTGTGCATACACATAGGGTACACAAATAGGGTTACATAATACATAATATGCTTTAATCAATTATTATGAGAAAGTAAGTCTTACTAGGCTTATTTGTTTCGTTTGTTATTTTTGTTTGCTTATTTTTAATTATAAAATTCGGTAGAAAAAAGCAAATAGCATCAATTTCGTACCAACAAATACGAAATTCTATGTAATTATACGAATACAAAGCACTCTAGATTTTAAGCCTAAACTATTCCCGATGCTGTAGATTCCTAACGATGTCGATCATCATCATATGATGAATTTTAAAGACAAGTTTAGCACTGGATAGTGTGGCTATGTCAGTACTGTGTGTGGCTATACAGTCTTCTAGTTTCATGTGTTCTTTGTACGACGGCCCATCCGCCTATCATAATAACATAATTATTGGGTAGAAATAAAAATGAAAATCGACATACTCGTACGCATATAAGAGTTCAATATATAAATAAATTTTACTTCTATTTTCCTCGTAGTTCAAAGGTTTAAACAATTTCTTCCACCTTGAGCTACATCTGTACCGTGCCTAGTTTCCTTTGCAGAATATTTAACTTTATTCTAGTTTTACAAGACTTAAAGTTCGCAATCCTCTGCGGTGAGATTAAATTAAAATTGCTCTCTTGAGGATTGAGTGCTTTGTAAACCAATTGCTTGTATATGTAATTTAAACACTCAAACAATACATCCTATCTATTATCTTTTAATCTTTCATTAAAGTTACGTTTGAAATAAAATAAAATTAAATACGACACAACAAGTTTCTTTAAATTCAAATATATTAAGTTTAGATTTTTATGGTTATAAACTCTATTTTTTTAATATATAGATATATATACTATCATTGGGATACTTATATAATATAGTAATAGTATATTAATATTTCATACTGAGAATATCATAAAACAAATAATACATAAGAAACTGTAACTGCTATTAAATTCACAACATGAACAATAGAGGCATTGAAATACCTTCCCTTAATAATATAGTGCGGTGGATGCCGGATATGTAATCAATAATACCTATTTGGCGTCGAAATCGAACAATTACCAAATTAATAGCTTCATTCGATAATTGTGTCCAATGTATAGAAGGTATGTTTTATATTAGAGGCCTTGATAATATACTTTTTAGAATACATATGTATATTCTAAGTTCCTTCTTTTCCATCTTGGAATAATAAATATGCCAATGAGAACGAAGTTGAAATGACTCAATAGAATACATGTAACATAATTGTGTTTGCTCGCAAACGAAAAAAAAGCGACTTCAATTACATCGACAAGTAATACAACGTAATAAGACGAAAAAATAGTCAAGTAAATACGCGCTATTAAAGATTATTCAAAAAGTTGTAATCAGTTTTCGATCTAATTTAAACAAGACTACAAGATAAGTATTAGCTTTCGATTAAAGTAAGAATTATCGAAATCGGTACACCGAGTAAAAAGTTATGCGGTATAATATAACGTAGGTTGACGAAAAAGTAGTCACGTAAATACGCATTATTAGATAAAACTATAAAAGTACTTGTCAGATCTCAATTAAATTAAAATGGGACCACATGACACGCAACACCTTTCAATTAAAACAAAATTGATCGAAATCGGTCCACCCAGTCAAAAGTTCTGAGCTAACATACATAAAAAAAACAAAAAAACATACGTGTCGAATTGAGAACCTCCTCCTTTTTTGGAAGTCGCTTAAAAAGACTACATACTATGCACTCTACACACTAGTAAGACTACAATACATAATCAAACATTTTAGAAGGCTTAATATTTGTTAATGAAAGTGCGCCTAGACTTTTTTGAAGTTTGTTGTAAATTAAACTTGTTTGTTCAGAAAGATCACAAAAAGAAAGAATTCTGAAGTCTAAAATCTTTAACAGTACTAAGTTAAAGTTGGAGAAAAGTAAGTAAAAAAGAGTTTCTACTAGTAAGTATTCTGAGTAGATCTCGTGGGAATTCATAGGAATCTTAAAAGATACTAAAAATATCCTTTCAGAAATCAAAATCGTAATCAGAAATAACTTGATTCAAATAGATAGACCCCAAGAGCACTTTCGAATCGTCATTAAACAAAAATTAAATTTTATAGTGATTTGTTTACTTTTTAAAAGTGAAACTACCGCCTATTCGGAATGTAGATTCTGCAGAGAAGAATCGGCAAGAAACTCCGCAATTACTCTTTTGAAACTAATATATATGTCGGAGAGTCAATGCGGATAGTTATTAATGACGGTACCTGTGTTGTTATTATTATTCATCTACCCTCACTCATTCTATTATTCGAGTCATTCAGTCGTGTATAAAAGACCGATGCAACCGCAGCTAGGGCAGTCTTGGCTCTGGCGTGGCGCGGTGCACTTGTGTATCCTGCTAGTAGCTTAACCTCGACTCTTGTAAGGGTTGGTTTGTGTACACGAATTAATTGTTACATTCTATTGTGGGCAACTCGGACGGTGAAGGCGAGCGTTAATGCGCATTTTAAAGGCGGCGCCGCCTTAAACCTAGACTCGGGTCGCAACTCCCGGGCACTGCCTCTGAGTTGTCTCTCCGCCACGCGATAGATCCGGTACCCGCTCGGTGAGTCCATTGAATACTGAATAGTTAGAACTATCTTGTGTTAAACTTACATTGATAATAAACCAGTTCGGTCATCCGTCCGTTCTTCTCCTACCTACTTCTGATCTGCGACATCAGAAGTGGGATAAAGATCTCACTACGCCCACTTCATTTGTTGTTTGCTGTTGTTAATTGTTTTTTTTTTTTTTTTTAAGTTCAGAGTTTTTGGTTTCTTTGAACTTTAAGTTCTATGTTAGCGAGTGTGCAAGTAAGTTACAATATTTCGTGGGTATATTGATGTTTGAGTTATTTTCGGTCGTTCTGTTGTATTCTTATCGGTGTACAAGTGGTTTTTGTTCAGTGTTCGATTACGTTATTCGATTTACCGATTATTTATTGAATTTAGTTTTATTGTGATACGTAGGTAGTTGTGTAGTGATTGATTTTGATAATAGATTTTGCGATTCAGTTTTTGTTTCGATTCAGTCACAATGTCAGATCGTGAGCGTAATCATAGTGCGAGCCGTCGCGGTAGTCGCAGCGAGAGTCGTTTAAGAAAGATGCCAGAAGGTAATATACCAATTGAGTTTAATGTAGGTGACGATATGTGTTGGTCGTATCACATGAGGTGATGACGATATGTGTTGGTCGTATCACATGAGGTGATGACGATATGTGTTGGTCGTATCATATGAGTTAATGACGATATGTGTTGGCCGTATCACATGAGGTGATGACGATATGGGTGGCAATAGTAGTTGTCACTAGCTGCTGGGGCAGCCGGGCCATGAGCGTTGTATGTGATCTAAATGTGTCAATAGTAAAACTTTATTTTTTTAATTACGGTTAGAGGAACCTTTCGTCTGTGAGCGAATAGGATAGACTGGTAGTTTTTTTTGTGATTAAAGTTAGCTGATGAAGCAATGTAGACCACTATACAACCAATTTTATTGAGATAAATTTTGTTGGTGCCATTGTTTTTAAGTATCCATTGCTGAAACATGTCTTGGTTGTATTGCTCGATGGAGGCAATACATGAGGTTATCGTCACTCGATGGAGGTGGCATGAGCTGCTGTCGCTCGATTTAGGTGACAGTGGCGACTATGTGGAAAGCAATAATGGAATTATTGATACCAAAAGGATTGGTCAATTTTGATTTAATGGTAGTTTCGCGTATGGTTGTATGGTGTGTCGACAAAAGAGGTTGTGTATTAACATGAGATTAACGATCTGAAATAAGATGAAGCAAGTGTTAGTGTTGTTGTTAAAATCAAACGTGTTATTCGATAAACTATCCCTTTAGCCTTGATTAGGTGTGAATCAGGATAGGCCGAGTTAAGACTTTGATACTGCAGTACCTTTTTGCTTTTTACGACATCACACGGGGACGTGTGACTTGTCAAGATGGCCGTGTCGGAGAGTCAATGCGGATAGTTATTAATGACGGTACCTGTGTTGTTATTATTATTCATCTACCCTCACTCATTCTATTATTCGAGTCATTCAGTCGTGTATAAAAGACCGATGCAACCGCAGCTAGGGCAGTCTTGGCTCTGGCGTGGCGCGGTGCACTTGTGTATCCTGCTAGTAGCTTAACCTCGACTCTTGTAAGGGTTGGTTTGTGTACACGAATTAATTGTTACATTCTATTGTGGGCAACTCGGACGGTGAAGGCGAGCGTTAATGCGCATTTTAAAGGCGGCGCCGCCTTAAACCTAGACTCGGGTCGCAACTCCCGGGCACTGCCTCTGAGTTGTCTCTCCGCCACGCGATAGATCCGGTACCCGCTCGGTGAGTCCATTGAATACTGAATAGTTAGAACTATCTTGTGTTAAACTTACATTGATAATAAACCAGTTCGGTCATCCGTCCGTTCTTCTCTCCTCACTTCTGATCTGCGACATATATATACTATGTTTTAATACAAAATTAGTAATATCTTGAAATACAGCGTCACTAAGTCCACACATCTTTATCAACTAAGTAATCCTGCACCGAATAATACTCTTTATCTATTAATTTCTTTTTAATGAAAACTTATGTTGAAATGTATGTTGAGCCAATTCCAAAATTGTTTGTGGGATTTTATTATACATGCGAATACCATAACCCAGAAAGGAAACGTTTACTTTGCGCAGTCGGAAACTTGGAGTTACTATTTTGTTATTCCCTCTAGTGTTTACACTGCGATTAATAAATACTATTTATTCCAAAACAATGAATATGTCGGGGAATCAATACAGATAGTTATTAATGTCGGTACCTGCGATATTCACCTACCCTACATCATTTTATTATTCGAGTCATTCTGTCATGCATAAAACGAACGGTGCAACCGCGGCTCAGGCAGTCTTGGCTCTGGCTTGGCGCGGTGCACTTGTGTATCCTGCTAGTAGCTTAACCTCGACTCTTCTAATAGTTAGTTTGTGTACACGAATTAATTGTTACTGATTGGGCAACTCGACCGGTGGTGGTGAGTGCCAATGCGCATTGTTAGGCAGCGCCGCCGTAAACCAACACTCGGGTCACAAGTCCCGGGCACTGCGTCGAGTTGTCTCTCTGCCACGCGATAGACGGTACCCGCTCGGTGAGTCCATTGAATACTAAGTAGTGTAACTATCTGTGTTTTAAATTACATTGTGAATTAACCAGGCCATCCGTCCTACTCCTCACTTCTGATTCCTACATCAGAAGTGGGATACTGTTCTCGTGCCCACTAAGAGTGTTACTAGTGAGTAATTTATTTCACGATGCCACGAGAATCGCGTTCGCGTAGTCCCGTGTAGATCGAAGCGCAAGTCGAGTCGTCATCATTTAAACCGATTTAGTAGTAATAGTAACCTGTCTCTTCATAAACTTTTACTTAGTATGACTGAGGAATAGACTAAGTTCAAAGTAAAAAAAAAAAAAAAAAAAATTCAATATCGCGAGCGTAGTCGCGCACTTAAAGTTAATTCGGAGTTTTGGTTTCTTTGTTTAAGTTCTATTTTTGATGTACTGTATTTTACTGTATTTTAGTTCTTTTCGGTCGTTCTGTTTTATTCTTACCGGTGTACAAGTGGTTTTTGTTCAGTGTTCGATTACGTAATTCGAGTTACCGGTTATTTGTTGAATTTAGTTTTATTGTGATACGTAGGTAGTAACTTGTTCTCTTAGTAGTCTGTGTAGGTAGTTGTGTAGTGATTAATTTTGCTAATAGATTTTGCGATTCAGTTTTTGTTTCGATTCAGTCACAATGTCAGACCGTAAGCGTAATCGTAGTGCGAGCCGTCGCGGTAGTCGCAGCGACAGTCGTTTAAGGAAGATGCCAGAAGGTCATGTACCAATTGAGCTTATAGATGACGATCATAAGGGTGAACATTTTAGTGATGTGACAGAAAACTGATGTAAGCACTCTAAAGACTGTAGTGTGTAGTCATCAAGAGGATGATACACTGTGATGAATGTGTGATCCAGGAGGGATACACTGTGACGTGATCCAAGAGGGATACACGTAGATTGTGGAGCAATTGTAATTGCTGGTTGGAAGGGTGGCTTACATAGTTGTTAGTGTTGTAGAAAATGAGTTTGGTTATTGAGGGTTTGATTGACGTTGGTACATGACTCTGGACAGTTATATTTGCGTTAAGTTTTTGTGGTTACCCACTTGTTTGTGATAAAGTGTTAATATCGTCTTAGCTTGAGTATTTCAGATTACCCTCTGTAACGGATATTTTTGTCTTAACTTCTACTATTTTACACGATATTTTAACTAATATTATTTGTCGAAGTACCCAAAGAGCGTAAAATTAGAGACTTCATCTTCCGAATAGTTAATATTAATTTTCTGATTAGTCAGTCACCATTTTTATCATGTGTGGATGGGATTATTGTAATTTGTAATTGTATGAGAAACTATTGTTTAGTTACGTAGTTTTAATTACGTGGCGTATAAGTGATTACTGTAATAATAATTAATTCGCTATAGTTAAAACACACACGTATCGTGAACTATAAATTTGAAGTAAGAAATGAGTGTTTCATTGAGGGTTTTAGTCAGTTGTTTTAGTTGTTCTGTTTAAGAACGTTTAAATTACAGAGAGTTGATTGATAACACCTTGGTACGATCGTAAGCCTATTACACCAATAGTTGTAGGTAGGTAACCTCAGATTAATAAGTTTGTTTATGAGTAGGTGACCATTAAAAATTCTTACTATATTCTTAGTCCAGTCACTTTAGGGTTTCACCTCGGAATCGGAGATAATAAGCTGGAAACTCGTATACAGCTTCATTTTGACGTTCTAAAAGTTGTCTCAAAAGTCTCATATAATCTCGTGTCTGCGTCATAAGTTATTCGAGGTCAAAGGTCACGAAAATCGGTTTTTTGCCATTATCTCCGTTGCTACGGCTCCAATCACTTTAAGACCTATTATGAAAATTAAAGATAATAAAATTTGGCACAACTTTTGTTCCAACTTTTTTTTTGTACGCTCAACCCTTTTCGAGATAGAGAGCGGAGAGCACCCAGCGCTCAGGCATATATTATACTGTTATACAAGGTCAACCGTGAATCTCGGTGAATAATACCTTGTATATAGTTACTAATTCCTTAAAATATTGTTAATAATAAATAATTTGTATTATTTATTAATTAATACATTGTATTCAATATTTTTTTTTATATATATATATATTATAAATTTATTTACTTTTATTCGATAATAGATGGAAATAAATTGATTGATAGATAGACAGAGAGATGGTAAATTGAAATAAGTCAAGTAAATATAATTTAAGCTCATTTTTATTTAGTAACTGTACTTTCGTTACAATTGAAATTAAAAATAAAATATCAATTTTCTTCTTCTTCTTCATCATCATCTGCTGGGAAATTGAAACTTTCAATTTCATCTTCATCATCTTTGTTTACCTGTATAATTGTCTCCAAACCTTCTAAAATTTCTGGATCAAATGCAGTTTCTTCCTCAGAATGGTCTTGCAATACAACAGCATTGAGACAAGCTTGCCCATTGCATTGTCCACAAGCTAAAGTGCATTGCAAGCCCGATTTTCTGCATCCGCAGCGTGAACCACAACCATTCTTACAATTACAAAATATTGTACTGAGTAATTCATCTGGAGCTGGTGGTAATAGTGTAGTTATTGGCTGCAGAAACTCATCTTGGAGTATCCAGCCCCATTCATGAGGTTCTAAATCATGTCCTAACCATTTTTTAATTTGGTAATAAACACGATTTATGTGTTGATAAGTGCTGTGTGGTTACGGCACTAAAGAATGTAGCCACCCCCTCTCTTCCCGTGGGTGTTTCGTAAGAGGCGACTAAGGGATTACACAGTTCCACTACCACCTTGGAACTTGAAAAGCCGACGGATGGCGAGATAACCATCCATGCTGGCTTTGAAATACACAGGCCGAAGACGGGCAGCAGCGTCTTCGGTGCGACAAAGCCAGCCCTGCGGTCACCAACCCGCCTGCCCAGCGTGGTGACTATGGGCAAAACACATGAGTTCGCGTCATAATGTCGGGCGCGAACTTGTGGAGGCCTATGTCCAACAGTGGACTGTGATAGGCTGTAGTGGTGGTGGGATGTGTTGATAAGCTGCTGCACTTGTTGGTGGAAGATTAGATAACTGGACAGGTTTATGAAGTTTAGTAGATTTAATGAATTGAATGTATCTGTGATGATCAATATTATTTTCAGATTTCTGAGCATTATATACTGCTAGCAAGATGCGTACTCCATTTTCGTATAATTTCGTATAATATAATTGAATTAATTTTCGATTAATTTCATATAATTGCTGTGGGCAGTTTTATTGTAGAAAAACTTGAGCCAGTTCGTCAAAATTAGCAAGTTTTTGCAGTAATTATATATATATATATATATATATTGAATACAATGTATTAATTAATAAATAATACAAATTATTTATTATTAATAATATTTTAAGGAATTAGTAACTATATAGAAGGTATTATTCACCGAGATTCACGGTTGACCTTGTATAACAGTATATATGCCTGAGCGCTGGGTGCTCTCCGCTCTCTATCTCGAAAAGGGTTGAGCGTACAAAAAAAAAGTTGGGACAAAAGTTGTGCCAAATTTTATTATCTTCAATTTTCATAATAAGTCTTGAAGTGATTGGAGCCATAGAAACAGAGATAATGGCAAAAAACCGATTTTCGTGACCTTTGACCTCGAATAACTTATGACGCAGACACGAGATTATATGAGACTTTTGAGACAACTTTTAGAACGTCAAAATGAAGCTGTATACGAGTTTCCAGCTTATTATCTCCGATTCCGAGGTGAAACCCTAAAGTGACTGGACTAAGAATATAGTAAGAATTTTTAATGGTCACCTACTCATAAACAAACTTATTAATCTGAGGTTACCTACCTACAACTAAAAAAAAGTTTGAAATTAGAGACTCCCTCACACGATACCAATTTGATTTGAAATAATAATCGATTTTGTATGTAAGAAGAATTTTCAATCGACTCAATGAAATATTTTTAGTTTAAGAATATTAATTATTCCTTTAGATACTAGTTATTTTAGTTAATTACGTAGCTAGTTTGTTAAATAAGTAGACAGGTATGTCATTTTCTAAGTATATTTACTCATACCTCTTGATGTAGAATTGATTTAGACTTTGTTAACCACGCGTTTTAAAGTTAAATGTCACTAACGCGTGAGCAGTTACATTTTAAGGCAGTCGTTGTAGGTAACTGTTAAAAGTCTTGATACGAGTATGTTTCCATCTGTCCTAATAATTATTGTGTAACTTTGGGAAGCAAGGGTTGTAAATGGAGCTATATGATTTCGCTACTTCCTTCATAGGGACAGTTAGGATTTTTAATATCCTATTGGCGATTTTGTTCTGTTACAAAATGAGGACCGTCATCAAACGAAACTTGATCCGAAATATTGAGGCCCTTTTCGCGTATTAGAAGTTTTCGAAGGTAATCGGTATACCCTTAAAGCTTAAATTGTCAACGTACCTACAAAGCTCACGAAAAGTTAAGAGAAATGCCAGCACGTCATGTACCAGACGATATTGATGTAATTTATGATCTTGTTGATAATGATGATGTTCAAGTTTAAGTAGAGGGAGAGACTCGAGTGAACGACTCTATCGACCGTAATGTGTTCAAACGTACCAGTGTAGTTATTTAGTAGTCGTAGCCCTGTAGACGGTGTCTCTTGGGGCAACCCAAGAGTTCATGGGTGCGCGGTGTGCGTTTAACTCTGGCGGAGGTCGTGGTGTTTGATACCATAGCGTGTAGTCACAAGAGGTGACTGACACGGGTGATTCATTCGATGGATATGTGTAATGAGATGTATGTGACTGACACATGTACTGTGATTGCTCTTCGTCTAAAGAGCCGTAGTGTTAGAGGTCTTTACTCGAGGACTTTGCAAGCTTGGTTGTAACTTGTTGTAGAAGTAAACGTGCGTGTATAGTTTTGGTTGTGATGACGTCGATGGTACATGGCTGTGGTATTTGTGTAAAGTGATTAGTTATAATTGGTTTAACGACATTTATGATTCAGATTAAAGTTCTTGAAACATTTAAAATAGTTGTCTGGTAATAGAACCTATAGGTATGTTCACGTCTTCACGATCATTTACGAAAGATTCCTCTTACTTATGTACGTTGTTAGATATTTTAAATGTTGATGAGTAAATAGAGCGCATACTATGGCTATTTGGTCGTATCACATGAGGTGATGACGATATGTATTGGTCGTATCATAAGAGGTGATGACGATATGTGTTGGTCGTATTACAAGAAGTGATGACGATATAGGTGGTAATAGTAGTTGTCGTTTGTTGAGCGTTGTATGTGATCTTAATGTGTCAATAATAAAACTTTATTTTTTTAATTACGGCTAGAGGAACCTTTCGTCTGTGAAAGGATAAGATCGATTGGTAGTTTTTTTTAATTAAAGATTGACTGATGAAGCAAAGAATGTAATTTCACGTTAAGGACAGGTAGGCCGAGATTCTAAAGATGCTTTAAATTTGATCGTCTTGTTTACATTCACACGAGGGCGTGTGCTATCAGGATGGTCGTGACTTGCCCTTTATTACTTATATAGTTTATTAATTGAGGTGAAACAGGTTCACAATGACCTATACTGGCCTATTCTGATAATAATTAGTTAATTCTTCGGTCTAATGGCTTTCAGTTGTGCCAACAAAGAGCATTGTCGATTTTGCTAATAAGTAATCACATATGATACTATGACTGTCAACTTATACTATGACTGCCAACTGATACTATGACTGTCAACTGTGATACTATATACTATGTCTGCCCTCTCATACTGACTCGGAACTAACGACGGTACTTAAGAGATGAATAGTAAATTGAGTGAAAAAAAAAAGTGAGGTGGTTAAACATTTGATGGACAAACAATCCGGGCTAGTAAGGTCTCTCCTGCTGTTCTGGGAGACGATCCATGTTACGCTGTAGGGGTCTCGCCTGCTTTAGTGGGCGACGATTCCGACCAGCCTGTTTTACATTACTATGGTCTCTTCTGCTGTTGTGGGAGACGATCCATGATTCACTGTAGGGGTCTCGCCTGCTTTTAGTGGGCGACGACTCGGACCAGACTTTTTGTAATGATGAGTGTAACGCTGTAGGAGTCTCGCCTGCTTTTAGTGGGCGACGACTCAGACCAGACTGTTTGTATTGATGAGTGATGCGCTGCAGGAATCTCACCTGTTTGAACTATAGGGGTTTTCATATTTTAAACCTAGATCAGGGTTACTTACCATATTGATATGACTGTAATGATAATGATGTTAACCATATTAAATGTGACTGGTGTGACTAAGCGACTTACTAACTGAAACCAATTGTTTCTAGTCCAAAGGGTCAGTGTGTACCGGACCAGATATTAAGATGTTGAATAGATTTTTGTCAGGATAGTCGAGCGATATTTTGTTTTTTTGATTAAAAATACCTAAGGTTGTAATAAATAGCGCGCGAGGACGCGCGCACGTCAGAATGGCCGTGTCGGGGAATCAATACAGATAGTTATTAATGTCGGTACCTGCGATATTCACCTACCCTACATCATTTTATTATTCGAGTCATTCTGTCATGCATAAAACGAACGGTGCAACCGCGGCTCAGGCAGTCTTGGCTCTGGCTTGGCGCGGTGCACTTGTGTATCCTGCTAGTAGCTTAACCTCGACTCTTCTAATAGTTAGTTTGTGTACACGAATTAATTGTTACTGATTGGGCAACTCGACCGGTGGTGGTGAGTGCCAATGCGCATTGTTAGGCAGCGCCGCCGTAAACCAACACTCGGGTCACAAGTCCCGGGCACTGCGTCGAGTTGTCTCTCTGCCACGCGATAGACGGTACCCGCTCGGTGAGTCCATTGAATACTAAGTAGTGTAACTATCTGTGTTTTAAATTACATTGTGAATTAACCAGGCCATCCGTCCTACTCCTCACTTCTGATTCCTACAAATATTACTGGTGAATATACATAATATTGTTATAAACTTATTGCGATGCAATTGTTAATATGTTTACCTTTGGAAAAACATCCCGTAGGGTAGAGACAAGTAACCTAGTTATAGGTATACAGTAAGTAGAAAGTGTTTACAAATGTAAATCTATTAGTAAAAATGAATAATAAGATTGTTTCATACATTTTACAAATCGATTAGAAGTATTTGAAAATACATCAGGTTCATTTGTTAACCTTCGTAGAAAATCTGTTCATTCCATGTTTACTACAGTTCCTTTAAAAAGGTGTATTTGAGAATTAATGAATATATAATTATTAAAAACCTAGAACTAGACTTAAATTAATCGATATGGACAATTCTATTTCAAGTAATCACTGAGAGATAAATAAGAACTGAGAGTTTAACAATTTGACGTAATTTGTCGTGTGCGCGTCAAAATAGCATCGTGTTATATTTTTATTTTATTTATTTATATATTTTTAATAAAACGGGCTGTAATAATTATTAATTTATTCATTTTAAATCATATTGGTAGGAACGCGTTATCCTCCGCCACTAAACATCTCATTGAGTCAACAGATCAGAATCTTGTCGCTAAAGAAGAACTATTATAACTTAGCTAGATAATTCTCACTTGGCGTTGATTGACGATTGTTTTGTGTTAATTTAATAACGAGTTTTGCTTCTAATCTAAATTATAATGCCAATATAATGCAGTTGTTTTCTTGTAGTGTCAATTACATAAATAAATAATTTGAGTAATATATTTTATAGTTCATCCACCAGATCTCTCGTATATTTTGGTTTCACAAATAAGAACAAATGTGATAAAAGGATAAAACCCGCCTGTACGTACCAACTAGCCAACACAAGAATCCTGGATATGCCGTTCCCGCGCCAATACAAATGACTTTGAAATGAATCAATTACTTAATAGATTATTTGAAAACATAACTTTGTCAAAAAAAAAGAACATTAGGAAGTATACAGTCTTAAAAACATTGCTAACGTTTAGCAACGTTAACACAATCAGCTTATGATTTATTAAAGAAAACCTAATTTCATCCGGATTTTTGACGAGTGTTATCACCATGCGGAACCTGGTTTAATAAGGATTTTTAAAGAATATTTGATGAATAGAATTATGTTAATTGTTGATTGACAAGCCGCTCCAGTATCTCGAACAGAAGTGATAGGTTTAAAATTGGATGAAAATCGATAAAACCGGATAAATTGAATTTCTTGGTAGATTAATAATTTGCGTCTTTTCAAGGGGAAGGAAAATATAGGATTCCCTATAGACTGTGTAAAAAGTTCTTAAAAAGGATTATGTACAAGTTTGTAAAAGGTACTTTTGATGTTCTTAACGTTGCAGGCATCGAGGCTAGAGTTATCGCTTATTATCTAGTAAAGTATATAAAAAAAACTTAGGCTTAGAGTATTTGATTTAGGGATGAGATAAATAAGGCCGATAAAATTTGAAAAAATATTTTGCTGAACTTTGCTATTTCTAATTTTCTTGACTCATATTTAACTTTTATATCTATAATACGTTATCTAATTATACATGTTACAATATTTTCAAATTTTTATCGCTTCTTCTTAATCATTTGTTAACATAAAAGTGCATATGTATTGATAAACATCAACAAATTTCTTAAATACATGGTTTTTATCGCTCTAAAATTACGCGTATATAATCTAGATATATAAATAAAATTGAAGTGTCTGTCTCTGATTTCAAAATAACTCAGTGTTTTCAATTGCGTATTGTTATTTACGCGATACTAAAACAAACACGCGATTTTAAAATTTTTATCTATCTTTCTGCTTGTCCGAGCGAATCCCCGAAACGGCTGGACCCGATTTTTATGGGACTTTAACTGGACGATAGACTCGGATTTATCGCAAAATCCGCAAAAAAACCGCGTTTACGAGCACACGAGTACCTACGTCTTTAAAGTAATTTTTTTATTTACATGATAAATTAAAACGTTTTTAAATGTTTGTCTACATGTCTCCACAACTGTCTCTGGAACGACTAAAATAAGATAAAGGAGGTCACATAGCAACATACATTTTTTATTCCATAATTTGCACGGGATCAGGTCATCAGGATCACGGCGTTAAAAGAATAATGAGTATCCAGATAAAATCATCCGCACGGACGAATTCGCGTGTACAGCTAGTTTATATATAAAAGTAATAACGTATTATATTAATATCAATTCTTATATATTAATAGTAATTCTTAAATGAAATAAAAATAATGTATAGGTTTAAATCAGTGGTTCCTAACCTTTTCAATGTCCCTACCCCTGTGAACAAGTATGGGAATTGAGTTTACCCCTAGCTAATTTAAAATAATTAAAACCACACAAACTCGAACAAAAATATGTTTATTGTGTATGAAATTGCACGTTTCGGTAACTAGTAATTTTTAAATCTCTTACTTAACTAGTGTGAAGGTTGAAATTGCTTTGCATTCGCAAGTTTAACAATATTAGGTTCGATTTCACTCAATGCGCATCTCATGTCATGCTTCACATTCAGACGGTTTCTGGCTTTTGTTTTTAATGTAACAAGAGTTGAGAAACCAGTTTCACATCTGTAAGTGGTAGCAAATGGAATCAACATTTTTAAAGCTCTGTCAACTATAATAGGGCTGCAGCTGCTTTTCGCCAAAATGTGCTGAGTTTATAATTTTGAAAATCACCTTTTAATAAATTATCCTTCCGTAGTCCAAGAAACTCTACTTTCGCTGACACATCTTCGTCCTTGCCATCCCGTGTTACCCCCCTAGAATTTCCGTTTTACCCCTGCGGGGGTAATTACCCCCAGGTTAGGAACCACTGGTTTAAATGATTCAGGATTGTAGGTATACAGAATTCACATATCTATAACTAGCTTCTGCGCGCGACTTCGTCGGCGTGGACTCCGCCCCTATTGGTCTTAGCGTGATGACACATAGCCTATAGCCTTCCTCGATAAATGGGCTATCTAACACTGAAAGAATTTTTCAAATTGGCCCAGTACTTCCAGAGATTACTGCGTTCAAACAAACAAACAAACAAACAACCAAACAAACAAACTCTTCAGCTTTATACAATATTAGTATAGATAAAAGCGCATGTGTGCAATTCACAAACGGCAGGAGTGAAATTTCTGAAAAGTCGTAGGAGGGTAGGCTGTTGCGATTTGTTCAAACGACGATGATCACCGTCACTTGAAAAAGGTCGTAAGCGCCGTGCGAAACGTGTCGCTTACGCGTTTTAAGCAATAATGTATTCTATCTCATTCTCTCCCATACATTTATGTGTTTCTTTCTTCATAGTGATGCATTTTTCGATTTTTCATCGAGTTTCAACTCACGAGAAGTTTCACTTTAAATAATTGTGTTTGCTCGCAAACGAAAAAAAAACCGACTTCAATTACATCAACAAGTAATACAAGTATACAACGTAATAAGACGAAAAAATAGTCAAGTAAATACGCGCTATTAAACATTACTCAAAAAGTTGTAATCAGATCTCGATCTAATTTAACAAGACTACATGACAAGTATTAACTTTCGATTAATGTAAGAATCATCAAAATCACTACACGAATAAAAAGTTATGCGGTATAACACAACGTAGGTCGACGAAAAAGTAGTCAAGTAAATACTCATTATTAGATATAACTCTAAAAGTACTTGTCAGATATCAATTAAATTTAAATGGAACCACATGACACGTAACACCTTTCAATTAAAACAAAATTGATCGAAATCGGTCCACCCAGTCAAAAATTCTGAGTGAACATACATTAAAAAAAATACAGTCAAATTGAGAACCTCCTCCTTTTTTGAAAGTCGGTTAAAAAGATAGAAGTTTTTATACTAGGTATATATTTTATAATAGGTAGGTACTATAGTTTACTAAAATGATATATTAGCAGTATCTTTGACTGAAACAAGACTCGGTTTTAATTTAACAATTTTCCTTTTCAAATGGAATTAAGATAACCGTTTACATTTCGATTGTTTTTCATTTAGCCGTTCATTTCATTCGGTTTGTTTGTCCACAGTCATTATAAGATGAAAATGAGTTTTAAACGAGTTCCGTGGATTAATAAAGTGTCTCTCTAGACCGCTTTATTCTGTAGCAATTGTTGCTATTATTCTCTGATTTTTTTCATACTTTCATTGGAATATCTTACGCAATTTACCATATGAGGGGTCCTAATAACAACCTTAAAATAACATTATTTTCTTCAAGGTAAACTATTCATTATTTTTTCGATTAAGAATAAAACGTATTCTGTACAGTTTCAAATTCAATTTCAAGGTATATTTTTTCAATTAACTTAAACTTGGAAGTTTTGAATCATATTGTTTTAGTTTTAAATAATACTAGCTGACCCCGCAAACGTTGTTTTGCTATATATCTTATTAACCTCCGCAACCCCCTCTTGTGGGTGGAATTTCGTAAAATGCGTCTTAGCTGACCTCTACTTGGCGAAAGGAATATTCCTACCAAATTACAAGTCTCTAAGCCTTATGGTTCCAGAGATATCGTGATGAGTAGTATGAGTATACAGGTGGAATTCTCTTAAATATATATATATATATATATATATATATATATATATATATATATATATATATATATATATATATATATATTTAGATTAGTACCGATTTGTTCTGTTAAGGTTAATGTTAAGTACATTTCATTTTCATTCATTTCATTTCACCTTAACAGAACAAATCTTTACTAATATTATGAATCTTTTGAAAGTAATGTATCGACTATTACAAAAGGTAACTTGTCCGTTAATTAGAAATGTTCAAGTGTACGTTACTCATGGTATATAAATAATAGAATGAAAAAAGTTATATGACACCACACACATTTTATCATTGAATTCAGTAAATATAACATACTAGCTTCTGCGCGCGACTTCGTCGGCGTGGACTCCGCTCCTGGTGATCTTAGCGTGATGATATATAGCCTATAGCCCTATAGCCTTCCTCGATAAATGAGCTATATAACACTGAAAGAATTTTTCAAATCGGACCAGTAGATCCTGAGATTAGCGCGTTCAAACAAACAAACAAACAAACAATCAAACAAACTCTTCAGCTTTATTATATTAGTATAGATGTTTAACTGTAATTTAAATACGAACTAAAATTATATTAAGTGTATATTAGTTTTTTGACAAAACAAACAAAATTAAATGCATGTCAATAATATGATTATTTGAACTAACTTGTTCATTAATGTTTTGCATAATAGAGTGTTAAACGAGCTAATAAAACTATACAAATAATTGTATGGAACAACCGCAAACACATATTCACTGATTAGGAATATAATTATAATATCTACTGTAAATAAAATATATAGCAATAAAATTACGACTCCACTTATAAGACTAATTTCTTATTGATTTCATGGTTAGTACCTGGATAAAATTCAAATATTTAATTTTAAATTTACGAATTATTTTTTTTCCTTTTAAAATAGTGGTTTAAATTTTGCGTAAAATGTAGGTATTAAAAACTAAAATACGTTGAACCGTTCCGCTGACAAAAGTTTTCATAATATCAACTGATTTGTAACGAATGAAAAATAAATCACAAATATAAAGTATTTTCATTACATAATTTTTATTCCTTAATAAGACGAAAGACTGATAGAAAATTCTACATTTTTTAGAGAACTTCATTTAATAACACAGTTAATTTTGTTATTAACAGTGCCACAGAATCTTGGAAACACGCTTCTAATACTTCATATTTTTCCTGTGCAATAATCCTATCATATAATTTTAGATTAACGTGGTTACTTCTATTACGAAAATTATTCGAAAACGGGATATTTACCATGTTTATTATTTTCGTTTTGCGGAGCTTGATATTTCGAAATTAACTGCTAATGTCTTGTTCATGAGACTTCTTGTCTATACTTTTCATAATCCTATCATAGTCATGAATTAAGCTAAAATTTTCCTAAGTAAGGAAGTAATCTTCCTAAAAGAACTCTTTATGACTTTTTAAACGGAACCATGCATTCGTTGCATCAAAAGACGAAAACGTTTCATTATGGTCAGGAAGTCGTTTGACTCATTGTGGTCGAAGTCGACAAACAATCGGGTAACTAAACGGAACTACTGAGCAGAACGTAGTCAACCGTTAAACGATTATTTCATTTAAACTAGAAGCATTTTAATAATAAAGTAAATGTACCGTACATTCGATATTAATTCAATATGAGGTCCCGAGTTTTGCGAAATGGAATAATACAATATGAACCCTACACGTTCGCAGCATCTGTGAACACTATGCATAACAAGTATTAAGAAAAGACAATCTGGATTGCTGTATCGGGAAAAGGAGGAAAATCCAGTTTAAGATAAAATGAGATTCAATTTCTTAACACAATGTCTCTTGAGCCTCACCTATATAGGATCTATTTCATCACACTGAATAACCATAATATTATACCTATGTATATTAGAGCTCATATCGATTTGCGGATTTTTGTTAGGTACCTTTTTATGTGTACATACAGCAATAATATTATGCAAGAAGGTGCATGTAGAAACCACATACATACACATAAAAAAATCTTGGTTACAAAAAATTAAACAATTTGTAAGAATATTAAGGACTATTCCCACTGGTAACGACAACGGTTGCGAATTACATTCCCGATGGGATTCAATATTTATGTCTTTATTGAAATTATCGTCTATGTACTCGTCCGTGTCCACACATTTTTCGCACACAACACAATTTACCTATATTTCAGGTCTTGTTGTTACCATCTTCACATAAAAAACGTTCTCTCAACCGACCGTAGTTAGGCATCCACTATCATAGCATTAACAATGACAGGTTCAATCCCTCTTCATGGCAACCCATAGATAGGTATAATTATAGCGTACAGATATTCGCCATTGTCTGAGCGTTTGGACTTTTTGATGTTTTGTGTGTGTTTCCTTACCTCTGACTAAAGTAACTTCTACCATTGAGTGTAAGGTTGAGTATATTTGTTGTTGTTTCATGCAGACGAATGGCTTTTAGCCCTTCTGATAAAACTATATATGCATACAGAGTGAAAATAAATATTAAATAAAAACATGTTCTATAAACAAAAATGAAATTCATCAATAAATATTTACAGTTCTATCTCAAAGTACAATAAATATCAATACAACCTTTAACTTTTAGATGCGGAATCATTTTCTTAAAACACGTTGCATTTACTTTGTGGTTTGAGGTGTCAAAGCTAAATTTATGCCGAAAATTCTCACCTAGAAGGACGCTCGGATCGCAAACGCAAAATTGTAGCGGGATTTTTTTTTTTACAACTTTTACTGTTCCACAGTCAATGATTAACAACGTGGCTTGACGCTCCAAATAGAAAATGTTTTTAGAGTATACAAATTTATTTAAAATAACGAAGTAAACTTGTCTAATGTCTATTTACATAAATAAACCATACATATTGGTTACATATTAAAATTTCAGAGCCATGATACATTGTTTACCTCGCGTAGGATTAGTTAAAATTTATAATTGAAAATCTACACGTTGGCATTCCTAGTTTAAGGTCAAATTTCATAATATTATGTTCATATTTTTCTATGTTTCCTAATATGTTCGATTAGATCCTATCGTCGACACAGTTTGTATGTTACATTTGTGTTTAAATTAGTTTAAGGAAAATAATTTTCTGTCTTACGCAGACTTACAAAACGAATTAATTCTAAAATTTTTGATTCTAAAAGATTGATCATGTTTTAAGGTTGTACATTATTTTGTTACTTGCATTATCTAAGCTAAGCATAAGTAAATTACTTACAATCTCACTCAAACTAAAAACCAAATGAATAAGCTTAAGAAAACTTTAAATATTTACACAAAAAACTATAATTCATATACAGTTAACTAAAAAGACAAATTTATATGAAATTAAGCAAAAAATAAATCAAATCTCTTCTACGATAATACTAGTACGACTAAAACAAATTCCTTTACAAATTAGATTGGAGAGTTTCGAAATTTCGACTTAAAATCCTCACGCCTTGTAATATTTACACTTTTAACTTAGAGAAAGTAAGGAAGTTTCAAAAGTAAGTTTCATTTTTGTCTTCCTGCAGTGTTCAGAACTCGTTAAATTATCACATCTATTTTGTGGGACTAAATGATGCAATTTCATAGACGAGTGACTCTAATAACACTTCGAACCTCTTTACTACCTTAACATTTTCCCTATGATACCTAATTGTATAATAAAGTACACAAATATGCACTTTATTAAACTCTACTGTTATTATATACACTGCATTATAGAGGATTACTATTATAATGTAAAATATACTTAAAATATGTACTTAATGATAATCTACGTATATCCTGTAGTCAGTCAGTTCAGCCTATTGCAGTCCACTGCTGGACATTGGCCTTCCCAAGTACACGCCAGACATCTCGGTTTTATCCAATCCTCATCTAGCCTACACCGGCAATCTTACATGGATTGTCGTCAAGCGTCAAGGTCTTAGGACGTCCCACACCGCGTTTGCCAACACGCGGTCTCTACTCCGCAACGTCTGCTCCAACTGCCATCGGTCCTGCGACACAGGTGACCACCCACTGCAACTTCAACTTGCTAGTTCTGTTTCAATGTTGGTTACTTTCATTCTCTCGCGGAGAGTCTCATTTCTAATTCAATCTTTGAGAGAGCAAAAAGTAAGAGAAAAAGTATTTATTACATAAAAGAAACTGCTTAGATATTATATATCAGCTCTATTAATAACATAGAACCTACTAAATACATACTTACTTCGTTTGCGAGCAAACACAATTATTTTTAATAACAATGTATCTACTCATAATAATTATAAAAGTAGCGACCTAAATATAAAATCTTTTTTACAAGCATAACACTTGTGCATTCCAGCCGTTAAGTAATTAAAACTAGCCTACTTTATAAAGTATTTTACGAAAAAGCTTTTAAGCACTTGTTACAATATTTTCTTTGTACGCAAAACCTAAAAATAAATTGTAGACATAAAGTAAGGGATCAACTCTAAAAAACTGACTGCATATATTTTGTCTATATTACCGACATGTAAAAAGATATTGCAACAAATTAGTGCTTACCTTAAACTGAAACAAAAAATTTAATTAATTTGAAAGAGTTTTAACGTAGTGTGTGTTTTTAAGATATAATAAATATCATGTGTGTATGACAAAAGATATTATGTAAGTGGTAAATAGTAGAGTTATTATTTGCTATAATAAATATCATTTAAAACTATATAATAAAAGCGTAAAAATATGAAATCTGAAACTGTATTTATTGAAATTTTACTCATCATTTATTTTTTATTTATGAAATATAAAAAATATTTTTGAACTATTGATTTAAAATGAGCAAATAACAATTTCAGTATTTGTGAAAAATCTACCCCTAAAGGAATGAATTACCGGTTGAAAATTTCTATAGAAGTCCGTTATTTGGTTTCGTAGTAACATTGTTCAACTTAAAATATAGGCTATATTTTATTTCGATTAATAACCGCGATATTTTTTTTGCAAAATAAAAAATATAGCGTTATGAATTTAGCCAGGTCAGCTAATATATATATTATGTATTCCTTTTCTTCTGCAAATAGTCGTGATTGTTTTTTATCTCTTTAACTTTTTTATCTTCCATATCGTAAGACTAACTGAAAGAAAATTCTGTTAATATTAGTTTACAATATACGCTATTTCCTACTATTAACTAAAAAAATAATTCCATCTTCATTCGAATAAACTACAATATACCATTTCATTCATGAACAGCTAACAAATACATGGATAAGATAAATGGATAACTGGAAAGGACTGCAGATATCGTTCATAAATAATAATTGTTATTTATTATCAGTATATTAATAATAACTTGTTTATATTACAAGATACAACACTGCAAAAATAAGTGTAACTGTATCAGTTTACTTGTATTAATGTCCAGTTGAGCAAAATATTCTTTTCAATATGGTAGAAAAGTTAGAGATCAATTCAGAAAGCTTATTTAGAATAACGACAATAGTTACTTATTTAAAACAAAGAGAATCAGTGAAGAAACGCAAAACACCACCAGACCAAAAACAATATTTGTTATACCTATGTAGTACAAATATATTATGTATCTTGCATTGATCGGTATCACAATTTTCCTTGATATATGTATTTAACAATAACGATGACATAAAATACACAATAACGCTCATTATTCACTAATATATCAGAGTGTAATCTCAGAGTTCATCTAAAGTATCCCAATGAAAACTTGAATGTTTGAGAATATGCCTGAAACTATTTCAAGTAGTTCGGTAATCTAGTTATTAGACAAGATGCAGTGACAACGTCTCTACCTTGTCGATAACATGTCAACATCACCACTAAAGCGTCCTCGTTGCAATGGAGAATGTCTTGGATAAATTCAAATTAAATATTAAGCAAATGACTATTGCGTCCTAAATACTCGAACTTGGAATATTTTTATGTATAGTGAAAGAATCTAGTTTTCTTACAAATACAATACATTTTATAGTACATTGAAAAATGAAAAGATATTAAAATGAAATTACTTTTGTCATCAAATTCATTATCATATCAAAACAGTTACCCGTGTAATCTTCTATGTATTAATACGTGAAGCAAAAACGTTGTACCACTTTTTACAAAAATTACACGGACGGAGGAGTATGAAATTTTATACGCTTATAGTTTATATAGAGAAGTAAAAAATTATAATAAAAAAACATGTAACTCTTTTGTTTATTATTATAGAAGTATAGTCTTTGACAACGGAACTTTAATAATGTTTAAAGTTATAATTGAAATTAATTATCCTCGAATTTCGACTACTGGGAGACCACTAGTTAAAAATAATCTTCATAAAATTAAGTTTTTATGTGCTTTAATTCAAAACTTTGATCTTTGTTTTACTTTTCTTACTAAGCGACAACTATGAAACAGAAAGATTAGTTTTTATCATCTCGTATAAAAACAGTTTCGTAGAGAATTTGGAATAGAGAGCTCAGATGTTTCAAGTTCTTGTAATGTTCTTAATAAACTCTTAAAATTAGTGATTTGTTACTCTAGTATAGAAATTAAAATTCTTATAACGATGACGTCTCTTTATGATAGACAAAATGTAAAAAGTTTAGTTATTGATTTCTTTTTTAATATAATAAATTTTTCATCATCTACGAATAAATAACAAAAAACTTTTATATTTTCCTTATGAGTGATAACTAAAGAAGCTATTTATGATACTCGCTTCTTTTGCAGAGGCACTATCAACAATTTTTTATCAGTATTAAATATAGATAAATACGGCTTTGTGATGCTTCTGGAGAGGACGCGTCTCGACTCTCGAGACATTCTTTTACTAGAAAGTACCTGACAAGCTCGCTTTATGATCTACACACAAAAGTAATATTAACAATGCAAGTATATGTATCATTTTATATTAATTTGTTGCTTATCTAATTATAATTTTTACAGGGTCTTCTTTAATAATCTTTTTTTTTAGTTATTATTGTTTGTATTGTATTGTTTGTTCATAAAAAACATTCACGATCACGATTCAGCCTGTAATATCCCACTGTTGGGCATAGGCCTCTTCCCCTTGTAGGAGAAGGATCGGACCTTAATCCACCACGCTGCTCCAATGCGGGTTGGCGGATTTATCATCGGACATTATGAGTAGAATATTATTTTATGTTTTAAAACTAATGTTTATCTCATTTTATTTACTGATTTTTATCTGCTCTTTTAAAATTAGTAAATCTTTTTTAAATATCTAAACTATAATATATTATAGTCTACATAATATTATTTCTCGTTCATAAAATAATAACAACGATATTGTTTCAAATACTGTAGTTGCTTCCGTCAGACACTGATAAATTGTTTCAATAAATAAACTATTTGGCAACTTAACTCAAACGTATGTATTTATTCATATACATATTATAAAGATCTAACGTAACATAAATCACGTACATGCGGATACTTGAAAATTGCAGCATGAGACGTACGCGATATTTATAAATAATGCATATCGAAATGAAGTTACAGTCACATAGAGTCATATAAATAAGTTTTTACAAATTACATTAATATGTGGATACGGACCGGTCAAAGCAAATAATTAATTTCTTGAGTAATTTTTGTGTATTTGTAACCAGAAGTAACTTTTTTATTTGAGGTTAAATTAACTGCTAATTCGTTACAATATCTTTTTATATGTAAAATACTTAATAAAGCAGGCAAGTTTTAATTACTTAACAGCGGAATGCACAATTGTTATGCTTCTGAAAAGGATTTTACTTTTAGGTCGCTACATTTATAATTATTACGAGTACATGAAAACTATAAAGATAGTTTGTTGACTTTAAATTTGCAGGTATTTTAAGGTTTACTTAAGATTTTGTTATAATTTATTTTATTAATGAAAATAACGTAATTTATTAAGTAATCAATAATTTTAAATTAAATAGGTACAGTGTGTTCCTTTTAGCTAAGTTAGCACCACCCAACCCATTGTGCTTTGATTCAACAAACTCTGTATTGTTGTACTGAATTCGTTAATTTTTATTGTGTACTAGCCAACCTCAACAACAACAGTCTCTGTCGAACTGTCAAACGCGTAAAGTTTAAATAGTCGATAGGTTTTCTTAAATTTTCGAAGTTTTCTGCATAATTTTCTTAACTTTTGTTTCCATAAAAATCTTCTGCAAAGTAGAAAGCTTGAATAATTGTTTTTGCCCGAAAACGAAAAAAAAACGACTTTAATTTCATCGACAAGTAATACGACATGCAGCGTACTCGATGCAACAGTTAATTAAATACGCATTAGTAGGCATAACTCAAAATGTACTCATCAGATCGCGATCAAATTTAAATGGAACCAGCACCAGTTTTCGATTCAAAAATGAATCTTCAAGATCAGTAGGTACAATCAGTACCCCCAGTAAAAAGTTACGAGGTAACACACATAAAAAAATGCAGTCGAATTAAGGACCTCCTACTTTTTTTAAAGACGGTTAAAAAAAGAATTAAGCGAATCGGTCAAACCATTCTCGAGTTTTGCGCTCAGCAACACATTTAGTGATTTAGCGATTAATTTTTATTTACAAGAACTTTGAATTATTTTTATACATACTTAACGGTGTTAAGAAAAAGCCTGTTCTTATAGACCTGACCAACATTAATTTTCCTAGATAATAGTTTACCCTGGTTTTCGTAGTACTTTCCCAGGTATTAAGAAAAAGCCTGTTCTTATAGACCTGACCGACATTAATTTTCCTAGACAATAGTTTACCCTGGTTTTCGTAGTACTTTCCCAGAATAATATGTGCATTTCATTGAGGTAGGGCACAGCAGAACATATTCTTCCCAAAATCTGGAGCAGCCCGTCTGGGAAAATACCTCAAAATTATAGACGATCACAGCTAGATAATACTGTTTTCAAGCAGTGTTATGTTCCTGTTGCTGAGTAAGGTGACCAGAGCTCCTGGGGGAATTGGAAATAGGGTCGGCAAGGCGCTTGCGAAGCTTCTAGTCTAATTCTAAAACTAGACTTAAATATATCAAATACTAGCTTCTGCGCGCGACTTCGTCGGCGTGGACTCCGCTCCTGTCGGTCTTAGCGTGATGATATATAGCCTATAGCCTTCCTCGATAAATGAGCTATATAACACTGAAAGAATTTTTCAAATCGGACCAGTAGATCCTGAGATTAGCGCGTTCAAACAAACAAACAAACAAACAAACAAACAAACAAACAAACAAACAAACAAACAAACATACAAACAAACAAACAAACAAACAAACTCTTCAGCTTTATTATATTAGTATAGATACACTTAGATATAAAAAAATTGACTATTCCTCTTAATAATTACTGTGCATCTTTTATCTAAACATACAAACTATGCTCTAAGATAGCAACACAAAACAAGAGGATATGCTGATGACATGAATTTTCTACGTGTTATTTAAAACATCTTAAATTTAGTTTCGAGTTAAATAATATCGCATCTAGTTGCAATAATAATATTTTAAGGGGTGCTTTTTCATTGCTCAACTATACAGCAAATAATGTTCCAAGCATTACCTAGATACGGGAGCTGCAGAAATATTTTTCAACGCTATCGCCATTTGCGATATAACTAATAACCAGTAACGAGGTCATTGCGAACTCAGTACTGCCTATTGAACATGCTTTTCTTGCAAATAATGTTTAATATTATGTCACTATAACATTAAATTATCATATAACATAAAAAATTGAATTTTTGTACTCTTATGAGTAACAATTGTGTATTGTATCTGCATATTCGGTATGTTTTGTCACTGATTGTTATAAACGGGACTTGTAAAATACCTTATTATAAAAATATATTGTAAACAAAGATTTTTTTTATATTTTATTTGCAATAAAATTGTATAAGTTTTGTTTAAGTTTGAGAATAAATTTTTGTGAGTATATTGTGAACACGATAAGGATCAATTCATGCTTTTAATAAACGATGATGACGATGATGACAATACGATGTAGGTACAACATTTTGTAATTGTTCACCATTAAAAAAAACCGGTCAAGTGCGAGTCGGACTCGCGCACCGAGGGTTCCGTACAAACCTGCAGGTATATAAGTAAAAGTTATGGTATTTTGCTGCTAAATGAAATCCGTAACATTACAATATGGAAAGTTGGAGGAGCATAAATTTAAGACAAAGGTATCTTTATCTTTTCATTAATCCTTTAATTTATATAAAATAAAATAAATAAATAAAATAAAAATCGCCTTTATTTCTATTACTATTAAAATTTCAATTAATACTAGCGTAAGTATTCTTAGTTTAAACATATGTATGTATATTAACCTAAGTATATATTTATTCTATACTCGTATAATTAACTCGTCTACATGTTTATAACATCACTTAATTAATATTGGTAATAGTAATAGTCGCCTCTGCGGCGTAGGCCTCTCCTAAACATTTCCATGTATCCCTTTCCCGTGCTTTCTGTATACACAGCGGTCCACATAATTATCTGGTTGAAGATATCTCTCCACCTTTTAATTGGTCTCCCTTTTTTCCTTGACCTGTCTCTTGGTAGGAAAGTTCTTTTATCGAAGTTATTAATTTACAAATTTTTTAGTCACTATTTAGAAATCTGGTTCAAAAACACTTTATTACTATTAAGTATTAAATTTGAACCATATTATATATAGTAGATATTTATTTATTATTTATTTATTTATTTAAATAGTCCCACAGATGATGTAACATTTATTTTGTAATTTAATTCGAGCCTTTTTGACCTTTGTACCTGTTTTCAAGATTGTATAAAACATGTTTTCCTAAATTTATTTTTATTATTGTCTGCTATTGTTTAAACATATATATTTTTTAATGTCTAGAATTCTCATTTCATGAAGTTATGTTATGTTGTTATGTCATTCGTCTTAATCTATCAATTTGCTTATAGTGTATATACGTATGTATGTATGTATTTATATATTTGTGTATACATATGAGTAAACTTATATGTACATAATTATGTGACATTAAATATAGCATCTATTGTTATATAGTTATTTATTTATATCTGATTTTTATTTTATATTGTTCCTTTTTTTACAAAATTTTGCGCCCTTCCCCTAGTTTATATGCAAGTCCTCTGCCCAAAGTTTGCCTGGAAGAGATCGCTGTGTTAGCGATAAGGCCGCCTGTTGCAATTGATGCAAGTTTATTGTTATAAATTCTATGTATTGTTCTTTTGTGTATTGGTGTGCAAAAAGAGTTAGTAAATAAATATTACTTTGCAAAGTTTTATAATTGAAAAACAAAGCAGAAATAAACAACATTACACATACTATTTCTGTGGTTGCGATGTAACTATACATTTAAGGTTTTCATACCTGAAGATTTTAGGTCGACGGGAAGTATTCTTTAGATTTTTATTCCCTTGTTAGTTGTTTGCTAGTTTCAATATATGCGGTTTAAATTGCTGTTTCTTTTGATATCGTGGATATAGAAGTTTGATTTTGTTACAGCTTAAAGTTATTATAGACGTGAGTATTTGATATGAATTTCAATTTAATACTTTTACGCGTTCAAGAGAAAAGTGGTATTAAGTGTAAAATTATTAAAATATTTTTTTTTATATGTAGTAACTAAAAATTTACACTTTTCGCAATTTTTCCTGTATCTGTGCTATAAAACGTTGCTTTGTACCAAATTTCAAGATTCTGACTTCACGGGAAGTACCCTGTAGGTTTTGATTCCTTTGCGACTATTTTCGATGAAAATATGCGACTTAAATTGGTTTTTCTTTTTGATATCGTTGACATAGAAGTTTGATTTTGTTACAGCTTAAAGGTATTATAGACCTGAGTATTTGATATGAATTTTAATTTAATACTTTTACGCGTTCATGAGAAAAGTGGTATTAAGTGTAAAATTATTAAAATATTTTTTTTATATGTAGTAACTAAAAATTTACACTTTTCGCAATTTTTCCTGTATCTGTGCTATAAGACGTTGCTTCGTACCAAATTTCAAGATTCTGACTTCACGGGAAGTACCCTGTAGGTTTTGATTCCTTTGGGACTATTTTCGATGAAAATATGCGGCTTAACTTGGTTTTTCTTTTGATACCGTTGACATAGAAGTTTGATTTTGTTACAGCTTAAAGGTATTATAGACTTGAGTATTTGATATAAATTTCAATTTAATACTTTTACGCGTTTATGAGAAAAGTGGTATTAAGTGTAAAATTATTAAAATATTTTTTTTATATGTAGTAACTAAAAATTTACCCTTTTTGCAATTTTTCCTGTATCTGTGCTATAAGACGTTGCTTCGTACCAAATTTCAAGATTCTTAGTTCACGGGAAGTACCCTGTAGGTTTTGATTCCCTTGAGAGTGTCGAAAATTTGCAGCATAAACGGCTATATCTTCTGATTGCCTTGGCTTAGATGTTTCATTTTTTCACAGCTTTAAGAGGCAGCAGATCTGAGTATTTAATATAAATTTCAGCTTGATGCCTCCACGCGTTTCTGAGAAAAAGGGTCTTGACAGACAGACGGACAACAAAGTGATCCTATAAGGGTTCCGTTTTTACCTTTTGAGGTACGGAACCCTAAAAAAATTGCACTTACACTTTATAGTAAGGTTTCAGCTATATCTTAATAATTTACATCTGTAACCGTAACTTAATGTAGCGTTCGGTTTTATATTTTCCATAAGTGAGTTAAAATCGCGTCCAGAATTTGTAATGATTTCTATTCTTATCTATTTAACAGCAATCAAAGAAATAGAAAGTACACAACGGTCAATATTAAATACAATTATAAAAAATGAGTAAAAAATAAACATAAATTTATATTATAATATAATAAATTAATATTACCACTGAATAAACGATAACATCGCGGTCACGATAGCGTGAAGCGGAAGTGGAGAGTTATATGTAGTTCAGATTGAAACAAGATTTTGATTCCATTAGCAATACGTACTGCAGTATTATAGAGTTGGCGATGAGATGGATAACTATTTTTTTAATAGTGTACTAATCTGCCTACATAAATAAAAATCAATCGCCGAAATGTATGTACAGGCATAAGTACCGAACTATTGCACCAAATCTGATAACACTTTTTTTCACTTCGTTATTGTCAGAACAAGGTTACTTTAAAGAAAATTAAAGATATTGATCTATTCGCGAATAAAGCAATATGCGACGAGGACTGTAAGAATTACATCAGGTCTGTCAGTACTAATTTATTTAGTACACGAACGAACGAACGAAGATATAACTGAGAATGTGAGCGAAAACTTATTCAATTAAGTGGTTTCAGCATATTATTTGACTTACGAGTAAGTGCGTTAACGAGAGCGCTAACGATTAATTATTAATTTTATATTAAACATGCTTTTGCTCGTGTCATTTCTACAGTCAACGGAACTTATAATATCTCAGTTACGTCGCTCACGTCACTATTACAATAAGATAATGTCTGTCTGGTTAGGTAAGTGCTAGTTAACACTCCTTTATTTCTATGCTCGCGGTTTAAATACCAATAGTAATTTTTTAATGATAAGTTCTAAATAATAATTAATTAATCTTTTTTATTCCTTATTTGTGTTTTAGTAACCTGTTTTGTTTAGTCACGCGTGTTACGTCCTCATCTAATAAATCCAATTGCACGTACATACTCGTACTTTTTACAAAATGTGTTATGTAGTTGTAAATAGATTACTAACAATATTTTTGATTATGTACATAGTATTTAAATGTTTGTGTTGTTTTACGTTATGGTTATGGATGAATCAAAAACACCTATTATTTATTTGTGCAGTCTAAATTATATTGTTTTTTTTTTAATGTTACTAAGTCTAACTTGAGGCTGTTACCTCTAATTCATCGAACAATCTCCTTCGTGTCTTCTCGAAATGACATGATATGTTTGGCAATATCATTTGTGCTATCTTGGCACTAATGAAAGCTATTAATTCTAAATAATAATAATACTTTTAAAAGAATTTGTAATTTCAGTTTATGTGTAAATAATTGTTGTCAGTTTTGCAGACTATATAATTAAGAAAAGAATTTTTTTTAACCTAACAAATTTTAACTTAAATTCTTAACATAAGCCCTAATATGATAGTCCAGTGTTATTTTTAAAGACATATAGCCACTTATTACAAAATCTTTGTAGGTTAGATTTGTTAACAAATAAACAGTTAATTAATAACATAAGGACGGACGTCAAACTAACTATATTCAAGTAATAGTCGCTTTTGTCATGTTAGTCGGTACGCTCCGAAACCCTTCCCTGAAGTTTGAGCCTGTGCTCGAGGTTATTGCTATTTATGTTAGAGGCATTTTGCTGTTTCAAATAGAGCCATTGTAAATATTCTGGTTTGAATGCGCGCACGCCCCTTTATTGTATTTTGAAATTGAGTTACGGTTCTCATTACATTTACGAGTATATAGGTGTATATAACATGTGTTTGAGTATAATAAAATTTAAAAAACTATTTATATTATGTACAGAGTGTAATTAATAGAAAGTATTTAAGGAGATTTATCTGTATATCACTACATAGTATAAAACAAAGTCGCTTCCCGCTGTCTGTCTGTCTGTCTGTATGTATGCCTAAATTTTTAAAACTACGCAACGGATTTTGATGCGGTTTTCTGTAGTATATAGAGTGATTCAAGAGGAAGGTTTATTTGTATAATACAACCGTGCGAAGCCGGGGCGGGTCGCTAGTTTAAATAATAAAATGCGAATTTTTAGATACTATGAACTGAATCTCGAAAATAGCTTAAAATCCACATTTTCTAATTAAGGTGAAAAAAATACTATCAATTTAACGGATAGTGCAGGGAAATTCTTGGATACAACAAAGAGAGTTAGACTACTTCGGACTACCCCTTTTTCACCCCTCACGCTTCAATACATCACTTAACACTTTTTCGATCACAATTTGATTGTTTACTAAATCAAATCATTCTTTTTTTTATTGTTGATATGACGATATGATTTGTAGAAAACACGTAGAGCTTTAAACTTAACTTACTTTAGATGCGAAGAGGAATCATATTATTATGTACGAGAATATAATCAACTTTCTTTTGAATACCGGAGTTAAGTGTTAATAAAATAATATTTTATAGAAATATTAAGGGAACACATTAGGTTAGATAACATTTTTAATATTAGAATACTAGTTCGTTTCATTTACAGAAGTTCATATTTATCTTTTAAGTTACCTAATTACTAAACAAGGTAGGTTTATAAAATAGTTCATTTACTCCTTTCTTTGAACTAATTTCTTGTTTTGTTGAATTAATCGCAGACTAAGATTCGCTGTAAGCCTCTCATATCATAAGAAAATTAATGTATTGAGGTAGTACAAAACGTGAAACTGTGGTTCAACGAAATAATGCACTAATTACAAACATTAGTATAACCGCGTGAATTTATTGAAAAGTTTGAATTGATTGTAAAATTAAAGCAAGTTTTAGGTAAAGACAGTGTAATGAAGTATAGGTACGTTTACTTATAGGCATATCAATCTATTCCGAGTCAATCGCATTAATTTCGATTGAGTGTTCAATTTGTTGAATATATGTATAAGTCACAAACGAGTTCATCAAAGCCGTCATTGCGCAAATATTTCCCGACATTCAGTACAGCAGCGCCGGGCCTCCGGCCGACTGACTTAATTAATTAAAGGGCTATCTAATTAGTCGGCCGGGCAATCAATCGACGACCCACACTAGACTCGTGTTCGATCTATTGAGCATAATCATCGATTATATACGCAATTTAGGCAGGATACTAAAAGGACGTGAGAAATAACTATTATTGAATCCATTGTGTCGATTTTGTGAAGTTTCTGCTCGAATTTATATAATGAATCTGTAGTAATGCGAACAATGTTGAACAGGAAATTCCGCGAATGATCAGTTTATACAATATTTGTAATTGTATAGTAATTATATTCATAGTAATACTTTAGTTTGTACAAAATAAACATTTTTAAGTTTTTATATATATTATCCACAATATGTTTCACATAATTTTATTTATAACAATTAATAGGTTTTATGTAAATAGCAATATAAATTTTCCAAATATACATTTTTTTAAAACGTTATATGTATGTACCCAAAGTCTATTTTGATTATATAGGATATGATGTTGAGCAAAAGTCTCTTAAGAAGCTATTATGATGAACATGTCATCGTTAAAGTTATTTTAAAAAAGTTAAGAGAACCTACTAGGTAAACCAAAAGAGAGCTTAAATACGCTTGGTACTTAAATTATATTCAGCTTTATATGTATCCTGAGGCGTAAAAGAATAAAGAAAAGTACTCATTTCCTTTGTATTTTCTGTCGCGTCGATCAAGTGGAGATGCTTACAATCTCGTTCAGGAAATACGCTGTGTGTGTGTGCTTTTATATAGAAATATGAATACGACGACTGTATCTACTGGTTATATTTATGTTTAATGAGTTTATATCGCTGTATACTTTAGCCGACTTCTTAAAAGTAAGGAGATTCTTAGTTCAACTGTATTTTATTCATTTTTTATCAGATTTCAAATAAAGGAGGAAGTTCTCAATTCGACTGTATTTTTTTCTTATTTGTGTCACCTCATAAGTTTTTACTAAGTTTACCGATTTTGATAAGTCTTTTTTCAATCGTAATCTGGTACATGTCGCGTGGTCTCATTAAAATTTGATTGAAATCTGACGAGTACTTTCATTATTATATACCATGATTACTTTAAGTATACAAAGTGAATCAATATTTATAATCATTAATCAATTAAGAAAGTAAATTACAATCCAGTGAAAATAGGAAGAGATGTACTAAAGCTAAACACCATTAGTAACATCGTTCTTAAAAATTCTAATTTGTGTTCTTTTAATTATATAATTAAATATCAGTGGTCAAACAAACTTGACCAAATTTATGAGAAGGGTTATCTCTTTTGTCGGGGTTAAAATTATGGTCTAGTGCAGATACGCATCTCTGACCAATGGTACGATCGATTCAATAAATATATACGAAGTTACGCAATGTTTCGTATGATATTTCAAATTGACTATGTTAGATTATATTGACTCGTTATTGGCAACAGGACAGTAGTAAATGAAACTAACTAATTTTATTTATTACGTAGATTATCAAATACTGGTACAGCTCGTTCTCTCGGTTTTTATTTACTACACTGGTCGTACCTGTAATGTTTTAAAGCTTACGAACGTTGGCTAACTCGAAATAAAATTACAATAGGTCCAGAAGATTCTAAGAGATATGCATGTAAAACAGCGTTTTGATTAAGTCTCTTTGATAGGCAAGTATTTTTATTTCATTTGAATAAAGGTACCTATCAGACTAAACTTTAACAAAGCCTTTTAGTTTTTAGTTTTTTTTTTAATTAAATGGCTAATTAATTAAAATGAAAACATCACCTTTGTTTCTTTTTCACGCCATGACTAATACATACACTAGTTGTAAACCTCAATTCGAATCAATTTTATGAAAAGATTAATTTGTGATAATGTATGAAATTTTAATCACTATAGGGAAATCTGGACCTATACATTTAATTATATACTGTCTTATTTACATTTGACTAATTATATTTTGGTGATTTTAAGGCGGATATTGCTGATAAAAGAACCAAAAATTATAGGTACCATGTCATCATATCAGTTTAAAATGTGTAATGTATTAACAACTAAGGCAGTAACTACGGTGTGACTCGTATCTGGTTCCAGTTTTCTTTATTTTCAATTAAATTGATTTCAAATATAATTATTATTAGAATAGGGAAGAACTTTAGTATTAAAAGTGTGACGTCAGCAGTGCTAATGTTCTTTTTATAACCTTCTACATATCATTTTATTTTACAAAGAAGTAAAACCATTTCAAGTTTAAAATTATAAATTGACCAATCGAGTAGTAAAAAACAAACAACGAAATATATTAACATTATCTTCTATCTATCTATACTTATTATAAAAATAAGTCCACCGGCCGCGTCTTTCTGTCCTCCTGTCTGTCCTCCTGTCTGTCTGAACGCGATAAACTCGAAAACTACTGAACGGTTTTTTACACGGTTTTCAACAATAGAAAGAGTGATTCTTGAGGAAGGTTTAGGTATATAATTTATTATGCTTTTATGTAAATTAGCAGAAATACGGCGATAAATGTTGAAGAGGTCGCAAAAAATCTCGCCAACGGGGACCTTTCCTCGCGAACGCCGCGTAAACTAGCAAAGATATAGTTAAGTAGGTAATGTACTAGCGAATTCAAAATCTATAAAAATGCTACAAAAAAGTTCGCGACAGCATATCTCTATCTCTTACGGTTGACTTACAATAACCACTTTTATGTTCAAATTTGTAATTAAGAACATTACGTTATTTTCAAAGCTATTTTCTTTAGTTCAGTATTAATCCTTATCCAAATAAATATGTTACTTAGCTTAAGAATTTAATGCAGATTAAAATTGCCCTGTACACTATATCAATCAGATGAATAGTTTTTGAGATATCGTCGTTCGAAGTAATTATTAAAAATAATTAATGCGCAACGAAGTGGGCACGGGTCGGCTAGTATACAATAGTTTACAAGAATATGAACCAAAATTAGAAAATTATAAGATTAGAATCAATTCAAAATATATATATTTTTTAATTTTTAGGTTTTAAATAGGTTATATAATCTTAAAGATTACAGGGGTTTATTCATATGTTAAAGCACATTTTAAACCCTTAAGTCTTGATTCGTTAGAACAAAGATGTAATGTCATATAGATACAGTATATATGACACCTATTGCTTCAAGCTCTACTATCAGAGAAAATGGATGGTACCAAACCACGAGTAATATATAGTATTGAACATTCAGAACTAACCCTATCGTACCAGATAATTTTATATGTTAATTGTTACTAGCTGACCTCACAAACGTTGTTTAGCCATATTATATGTCATTAACCCCCTTGATCCCCCCCCCCCCTATAACTTAGGGGTATGAAAAATAGATGTTGGCCGATTCTCAGACCTACCCAATAAGCACACAAAATTTCATAAAAATCTGTCCAGCCGTTTCGGAGGAGTATTGTAAGAATTTTATATATAAGCTTTGTTTATAATCTTATATACAGCTCAAGGTCACTATACTCGTAAAGGCAACCTATTGGTTATGCACCCGAATATTTTTACTGATTTTCGCAACCAAAAGCAATAACTTTTTTCATTTCTGTAAATAGAAATCTTTGTCAGACGTTGTGTGAAATGAGAGATGCGTGAGGAGAGCTCGTAATGAATGCAGTTTTTTCACTTAATTTGCTCGCGTTTATGTTAAGGTTTTTACATTTTAGCGGCAAAAATATTTTCTTTTCAGTGGCTTTTCATAGGATACTTAAAAATGAGGTCAATATTTTACAAAAGATATAATCAAAATTTATTATTTTCTTCATGAGTATTCATGCTCAGTTTTTGTAACTTAACATTTTGGTATAAAATAAAGTAGTATTTACTATTCTAATTATTTCCTTTAATAACGCTTTACTGGCGGTCAACGCGTAAATCGTGGCCATGACATTGGGGTCTTATCCTGGATTACACTCAACATTGAGTTTTTATCGCTCTCCCACCCGCTAGCTCGACGTTGTTACACTGTAAAGTATTTGAAAAAAATTTCGTGCGTGAAACTTCTTTGGCAAAATAATTATAAAAAAAAACTACTTCAAAAAAAACGAATTGAAAAAAACAAAAAGCCAACGTCACGCGGTGTTCCCAGGCGGTCACCCACCCAAGTACTGACCGCGCCCGACGTTGCTTAACTTCGGTGATCGGACGAGAACCGATGTATTCAACGTGGTATGGACGTTTAAAAATTCGTGACTCGTGATGCGGTGGTCACCCATCCAAGTACTGACGCGTGACGGAACGAAACGTGAAGGTTCTGGTGTTGTCCTTTTTTTCTAACTACGGTAATTGCTTATCATCAGATGAGCGGTACACTTGTTTGCCGACTTGCGAATTTACTACGATATTATTACGGTAAGCTCCGGTCCTTCTCCTGTATGGAGAAGAGGCCTATGCCCAACAGTGGGATATTGCAGGCTGAATCGATCGATCGAGTAGTCATAGCGACTACCTAATTCAGATATATTGTTACAAATTATTTCTCTTTAATTCTTTGATTTTTTGTTTTTGTTTAAATCTTTTATTGTAGCTAATTGAAATGTAAAACACTATCTTAAGTTCTTGCCATGTCTACGCTACGTGCTATTTATGTATGTACATAATGAGTGTATGTTAATCAAGTTTAATGTAGTTATCACCTATAATTAAAGTTACACAGACTTTACTATTATTGTACTTGAAATATGGTGTATTGGTGTATACTTTTTTGTGTTCTATAAATAAATAAATATTTGGATATGAGCGTTTGTGCGTTTTCGGATCTCCGACACAGGATTCTCGTCCTACTAAGGACAGTTGAGTGTGAAGCATTAAAAAAACTCATATTAATAAAATTACAAGCATATTAAATATAATGTATGCCGTAAGTTAAAACATAACTCAATAAAGAGGTTTTACTTATCTTCTTTTACGATTTTATACGAGTATTACTTTTTTGGTCTTTCATAAAGATGGCTTATTTATTGACCTATTTATAACCCAACTTTACCAGTTAATGTTCCCCCGTAAGTAAAAAGTCGAAATATGCACGGGAGTCTATTATTATAATCGTGGAGTATAAGTTTTTACCATACATTTTTTTTTTTCAAAATATGTTACATTTGTCTTAGTTACATTTTGTTTAATACATTTTGTCACCAATACTAGTTTTAAATTAAAATAGGCGGTTTAAAAATTTGGCATTTAATACATTTTTATTTGTACAAATTGTTGAAATTTTTTCTAGTATTATCCTTCTCCTACATGGGGAAGAGGCCTATGCCCAACAGTGGGATATTACAGGCTGAATCGTGTGTTATATTTGTGTTTATTTTTTACAAGACAAAAATAAAATTGTACATTAAAATCTGGATATTAAACCAAAATTTAAATAAGACGGGCTACGATTTTTTCAATGGCTTCACATTTTATATTGTATACCTACAAGGTTATCAGCAATCATTTTAACTTAAAACGCAGAGTAGGTACCTTAGATATGTATATTTGTGAGATATAATTTCAGTAACTATTTGAGAAATTTTAGCGCTGCTTAATGCTTTACTTTAGTTAATAAAAACGATATAAATAGACTCTGTTTTCTCAGGGTCTTCAAAAGGAATTCTTCAGATGTTTGCAGTGGTCGCGCTATCCATACGGAGCGGTACGGACGAAATCAAAACCCTCAAGCTTACTTTGCTGTCCTTTTGTTTTCAATCTATCAGGCTGAACTCTTGGCTATATGCAAAAGTGGCGTGGATGATCACCGAGCTGGATAAGTCGGAATTTATTCTGGTTCCTTGTCGTCACTGGAGACGATAACCAATCTAAGTCGAGGCCCGGGGCTACCTGAGGAAAGCTTTGATCCAGAGCAAATTTTTGAGTTTATTATAGATCAAAGCTCATGTGAGTTTGAAGGGCAACGAGCGTGCTGACCATCTGTCTGGCCAAGGAAGCTGCGACGAAGTCTAAAAAGCGTTTAGACTACGAGAGCTGCCCGGTTTCATTCATCAAGCGATGCATTCGTATGTGCTAGCTTAGCGAATGGAATCGCCGGTACTACACGGTGAAACAGCAGGCGTCATAAAAGTATTCTTTCCTGTTGCGGTTGTGGCATACAGGATCGTAGAAAAAATAGAGGTGATGGCAAACCAGTCCACCTCTACGGTCCACCTCAAACGGGGCAAAATCTTAACGGGGCATGGCGGATTCTCCTAGTACTTGCACCGTTTTAAGTGCAAGAGAGTCCGTCGTTTTCCGACCGTGTGATTTCCAACCTTGCGTGTTCGGAATCAGTCCTCCACTTCCTACTGGACTGTCCGATCCACCTGTATGATCGCCATGAGTGCGAGGTGCGACTCGACGTACGAATAAGTAAAAACAGCATTATCAACATAAAAAGTTATTGCTTTGCAGGATGCAAAGCAATAACAGAGCCTTTTTCCTTAAGTCTAGTAAGAATATATGTATAGCTGCCAATAAAAAAACAGCAATTATGTATACTGAACTATATTTGTGTGTAAATATAGGTTATAAATTTATGTAGTACCAAATAGGAGTAAGGAAACATAGGAAAAGACAGTAATCTTTAATAATAGTATTGGCAATAGTCAATACTGTAATTATGTAATAGAAAAGAGGAGGAAATGTAAATAGGTATGTTTATTCGTTTTTATTTTTATTTTTGTGTTACCCACACCTGAGGAAATTATAAAGATTTTAAATCATATCAAAATTTTCGACCCAGCGGGATTTGAACCTGCGCCCTCTGACGTGCCGTGTCAGCGCTCTGCCAACTGAGCTATGGGTCCTCATCTAGCCGCGTCGAAATTCTTGATATGATGATTTTAGGTTTTAAGCAAACCTGGGCGTCGTCTATAGCGAGTTCGTTACAGATATCGGCTACTCAAAGATTTCATATTACAATGAATTCTTCGACAAGAGACGATACCATGCTATTTTTAATTCGTTTTTATTTTTATTTTTGTGTTACCCACACCTGAGGAAATTATAAAGATTTTAAATCATATCAAAAATTTTCGACCCAGCGGGATTTGAACCTGCGCCCTCTGACGTACCGTGTCAGCGCTCTGCCAACTGAGCTATGGGTCCTCATCTAGCCGCGTCGAAATTCTTGATATGATGATTTTAGGTTTTAAGCAAACCTGGGCGTCGTATAGGTATGTTTAGACAGAAATGTAATTATGTAGTTGATGTTAATAAAATTATTATTATGTGTGTAAGTCATACCTCAGATGTGAAGATAAAATTACAATTAAGAGTAAAATGTAAATAAATATTAGTGGATGTAGTTAGATTAGTGAATGTACTAGACTGATACCCAGTAGTATTAGTGAATAGTAAAAATGTTTACCACGTATAGTGCTAGATATAGATATGTATGATGTACTTTAAGGTAATTTTTAACTATTGATACAGAGTTTTATTAAAAAATAAATATTTCTCTTGTTGTATGTGTATTGTGCCGGTTGTTATCATATTTTATTTATTTTATTTTATTTGGAACACCAACAGCACATAATACATTATACACATTACACATAATACATATTACATTACAAATTGGACATTTCGACTAAGCCATTTATATGTATTCGCATATGGTAAACACACCTGATAGCGATTGTTACTCATAGTAGTGAATACATACGCCAACCCGTAGAGTGGGTCAGCGTGGTGGTTTAAGCTCCAACCCTTCTCCTAAATGGAGAAAGAGGCCTATGCCCAGCAGTGAGATACTACAGGCTGAATCAATCAACGTCAAACTTTTAAACGTGAATTGAAATATGAAAAGTAAAACAAAAACAAAAGTAGAGAGATTTTTACATTAAATCTCTTTTCTTTCTCCTCTCCTACGTGACTGAGCTCAGCAATAACCTTTTGCCAAAATCACTTAACGACTAGAACGTTTTTATTATTTTAGCCTTTAAGAATAGTTCTCGAAACTTTGATTACAAACTTTACACTCGTTTAGAGCCAGGTACTCTTCGAGACGCTATAGGGTGATTCTTTGAAAGCAAGGGTAAATGACTAATTCATCTGGCTTAAATTTATTTTTAGTATTAGATACAAGTTTAAATATTAGTTTATCTAGGTCATTAAATGAATTTAATTTATTTAAAAGGCACTGCTTTGCTCCCATTAATTTATGATTTACTGTGTCCAGATGAATTAATCAGCCAGATGAATGATGACGATGGCAGAAGAATGAGATTTTGCAGACTTATTAACTAAGATAAGGAATACATGAGATTCTTTTATATTATTTCTATAAACTTTATTGTCAAAAATTAAAATATAATCACTATATTGTTTTGATCAATCAAGTGAATTTTAATAATTCTGATATCAAATACCCATACATACCCAAACTGAGGTAGGGTACAGCAGAAAATTTCCTGCTCAAAATATGGAGCAGCCCGACTGGGGTAGTACCTCGACCTTACAGAAGACCACAGCTAAATAATACTGTTTTCAAGCAGTATTGTGTTCCTGTTGGTGAGTAAGGTGACCAGAGCTTCTGGGGGGGATTGGGAATACGGTCGGCAACGCGCTTGCGACGCTTCTGGTGTTGCAGAATAACATGCATGGCACAAGTAATACTTATGACGTTCACGTTTCACTTATGCCGATTTCACGAACGTCGAATGAAATTTATATTTTATATAATTCCAAAGTTTTCCAAAGACCACTAGGAAGAAGCCTTCTTGCGAAGCTCCAAACATCGGATGGCAGAACCGTTTCCTCTCGCCTCATTGCTGCGCCATTATTCGAAGTGTATCCCGGACTTCGAAGTAGATGAGATTAGTACAGCGCTCGGGCAGCTTAAAAACGGAAGGGCCCCGGGGGATGACGGAGTTACTACTGAGCTACTTAAAGCCGCAGGGCGACCTGCCTAAAAGCCTTGGCGAGTCTCTTTAACGCCGTCATCCACCGAGGTACCACACCGGAGGCGTGGTCCAGGAGTGTGGTGGTACTGTTCTATAAGAGAGGAGATAAGTCTCTGTTAAAGAATTACAGACCGATCTCACTTCTGAGCCACGTCTATAAGCTATTTTCGAGGGTTGTTACGAATCGTCTCGCTAAAAGACTCGACGAATTCCAACCACCGGAGCAGGCTGGGTTTCGAAATGGCTACAACACAGTAGACCACATCCATACTGTTCGGCAGATTATTCAAAAGACAGAAGAGTATACTCTTCTCAATCAGCCGCAGTGTATGGCATTTGTGGACTACGAGAAAGCCTTCGACTCTGTCGAGACCTGGGCTGTCCTGGACTCTCTGCAGATATGTCATATCGACTGGCGATATATCGAGGTAATGAGATGTATGTACGAAGCGGCGATGATGACCGTTCGTATGCAAGACCAGAAAACAAGACCCATTTTCCTCCAGGGTGGTGTAAGACAAGGAGATGTAATATCATTGGGTGAACGAGTCATCAACGTCAACGGCGAATACATCTCTCACCTTCGTTTTGCCGACGATATCGTCATCTTTGCGGAGACGTTGGACGAGCTAGGCCAAATCCTGACCGGCCTAAACGAGTCCTCCAGACGAGTTGGTCTCGGTATGAACTTGGACAAGACGAAAGTTATGTTTGACAACCAAGTCATACCGAAACCAGTAGCGGTTGACGGTATCCTTCTTGTTCAGGATTATGTCTACCTTGGCCACACAATTGAACTGGGCCGAAACAACTTCTAGAAGGAAGCTCATAGGAGGATTCGGTTGGGCTGGGTGGCATTTGGCAAGCTTCGTCGAGTCTTCACTTCGAAGATTCCGCAATCCTTAAAGACAAAAGTTTTCGAGCAATGCGTCCTGCCTGTGTTGACATACGGAGCCAAGACATGGACACTGACGAAAGGACTAGTCCACAAGTTTAAAGTCGCTCAACGCGCAATGGAACGAGCTATGCTTGGGGTTTCTCTCAAAGATAGCATTAGAAATGAGACATAGCCCACAGAATTAGCAAGTTGAAGTGGCCGGTCATCTGTGTCGAAGGACCGATGGCCGTTGGAGCAGACGTGTCCTGGAGTGAAGACCGCGTCTTGGCAAACGCAGTGTGGGACGTCCTCCGGCCCGTTGGACTGACGATCTTCGTAAGATTGCCGGTGTAGGCTGGATGAGGATTGCGGAAAACCGGGACGTCTAGTGCGAACTTGGGGAGGCCTATGTCCAGCAGTGCACTGCAATAGGCTGAACTGACTGACTGACTGATATTTTTATTATTATCTGAAGTTAGGGAGCATTCCTTTTTGTTTATCTACTATATATATACTATAGTCTGTTTATGTGAAGAAAATAGAGACTAAACTGATCATTGTCATCATGTCGAGAAATCAAAGAAAGTTTTGATTTCACGCAACTTAGTTGGTCAGAGATAGAAATCTAATTCATCTGCCTAGTCCAAATTCATCTGGTCTTATGAGCCAGATAAATCCAGACCAATGAGGGCCAGAGTAATGAGGAATTTGAAGATAATCGAATCCTGTCCAGTTATTTATCAACTTTTAAAATCATAGGAGTAATTAACAGTAATATACGACCTAATAAGGGTTTATGATTCTTACAAAACATTAAAAGACATTTCAATATTATTCATAAACAATGCCAGATTGATTATGCTACTTACCTTACAAACGCCAGATTACAGGTTGATATCGTATTTTTTCGTCAAAATACGCGCCGTGAAACGACCGTTCTGTGATAGACCGGCATTCACTGGCGCGAAAGATCGAGAGTCAGTTTATTCAATGGAAAAATTTAGAATTAAACGTTGAATTCCCTTGCAGACGTATTGAGCCAGATGAATGATTACTTTAGTCCCGGACAATTTTTAAAGTACTATCGTTTCAAGACTATTTAGTAATTATGTTTTTTAATTTGAAAATATAATTAAATATAAAATGGAATATCGTTAGAACTTAATTATTTTATTATATTGCGATAATTTATTCAAAAAAATAGCATAATTCAACACCAAAGCGTCATTTGGACGCGCCAGATTAATTAGTTTTAACTGTTTTCTGAAGGCTTAAATTTTTTGTTTATTTCGAACTGCGATTAACTATATCATGCCTCGATAGATATTTACTTTTAACATAAAACCTAAAATTAATGTCTAAAAATAATATTATTTTAATGAGTTCTTCAGTGAAAATCATGTCAAAATTGTGTTTCGAAGAATCACCCTATAAGGAGATATAGAATACACGCTTTTTTCTTTATATCTGCAAGAAATGTCTTTCAAGGCTAGAAAAAATTTCAACAATTTGTACAAATAAAAATGTATTAAATGCCAAATTTTTAATCCGCCTATTTTAATTTAAAACTTGTATTGGTGACTAAATGCAAAATTTTGGTTTATTTAATAAAATTTCAGTCACTCGAATACTATTCCAATAAAAATAAACGTTTTAAATGTTAGTTTAATATTTAAGTGTGATACGAGATATACATTAATTTATTTGAAACTAGCTGACCCGGCGAACTTCGTAACGCCTAACAGTTGATTTTTTTTATTTTTTTTAATACTTGTCCTTCCCGGAACCCCCATACTAACTCTTAAACTTTATGGTAATTGGTATGGTATTAAAGTTCGAATTGACTTTTAAATATTATTACGAATCTTTTATATGGGAATATAGAAAAGTGTTGTTTTTAGACTTTTTCGGGCAATTTTTTTATTTTTTCTCTCCGTAACAACCATCCTTGTACTTCAAGGAATATTATAAAAAAAGAATTAGCGAAATCGGTGCAGCTGCTCTCGAGATTTGCGCTTAGCAACACATTTAGCGATTCATTTTTATATATATATGTGTATGTGTATATGTTTTATGTTTATATGTATCATCATCATCATCATTTCAGCCTATCGCAGTCCACTGCTGGACATAGGCCTCCACAAGTTCGCGCCAATAATGGCATGAACTCATGTGTTTTACCCATAGTCACCACGCTGGGCAGGCGGGTTGGTGACCGCAGAGCTGGCTTTGTCGCACCGAAGACGCTGCTGCCCGTCTTCGGCCTGTGTACTTCAAAGCCAGCAGTTGGATGGTTATCCCGCCATCGGTCGGCTTTTTAAGTTCCAAGGTGGTAGTGAAACTATGTTATCCCTTAGTCGCCTCTTACGACACCCACGGGAAGAGAGGGGGAGGCTAAATTCTATGCCGTAGCCACACAGCAAGTTTATATGTATATTTTATAATAAATGTTACATGCAACAGAAAAAAATGTTTTTTTCTTTTTCTTTGAAACAATATTTAGGGCGAGACTAAATAAATCATTAAACTGCCATATTAGTAAATGTTTTCAAACTACCAATCAGTTAACTACTATAAAGTCAGGTGGACGGACAGCTTAACGTGCCCATCGAGGTACGTTGGGGAGACCTACAAGAAAAGATGTATCTAGAATCGGAAATAAATATCTATACATATAATAAAATGATAGGAAAGTCAATGTATGTCCGGGATAAACTCAAAAAGTACTGCATGGATTTACTTCAAATTTGGCACGAATATTATTAAGAAGTTGGGTCAGAAACTCAGAACATAGGCTACATATTATCACGCTATCACCTACGGGGAACGAGCAGTGAACGTACGCAGACAGCAGCTAGTCTATATAATAAAAAATGAATGTTGCTAAGCGCATAACTGGAGAATGGCTCGACCAATTCGGCTATTTTTTTTTGTATATTCCTTAAATATCCCACGGGAGGTTTTTATACTAAAAAACACAACAGACAGAACGAAGTCTGCCCGGGCAGCTAGTTTGCAGTAAAAATATCCACTCTGAGCGGGAATTAACCCAGCGGTCGCTTTATTTCTTAACTTATGTTAATTCTAAATATACTGTTATATCTATAGAACATAATTTTTATGTCCTATTTCTCATATTTACACACAGTTTCTTACAGTACTTCAGTAACAGATCTCTACTTATAATATTAATTATACATGAAAGCGCATTTTAATCCATTTTTACACCTATCTGACTCCAAATTTTTGCCTCTCATACACATGAGCCGGGCGGTCTAGTAGGATGTGGAAGACAGACTCCAAATATCGCCAGGTCGCAGATGCACGACAGACTCTTCTTGCACTTTAAACGGTACAAGTACTCGGAGAATCCGTCGTGCCCCGTTAACACCTAGGTGACAAATCTGTCCACCTTTATTTTTCCTATGATTCTATTTGTCACATACCTCAACCTCAAAGAAGATCACAACTTAAATAATACTGCTCTCAAGCAGTGTTGTGCTCCTGTGATAAGTAAGGTAGCCAGAGCTCCTGGGGAAAGTCGAGGGTAGGGTTTGCGATGCTTGTGGTGTCGCATAAGTCTATTAGCTACGGTAATCGCTTACCATCATGTGAGTCGTACGTTTGCCGATCTATACCAAAACAAAACTATACTTTAACTGAAACATTAAACATTAAATATATAAATATCGAGCTTCTTAGTAGTACAATAGTAAAATAAGGATACTATTACAAGAAAGTTTGCTAATTTTCCTGCTTTTAGTTCAACTAAGTTTAAACTACAGTTAACCTATTTTTAGTTTCTTTTATGTGTTTTTTTACCGTAGGTACAACAGAACAATTTAAAGTTAGATAAACTAAAATGAATGCTCGATAATGATACGTTACCATCAATGAACAGTAGCAATTTTATTTCACCTCAAATGAATAATTGGCGGGAGTCCCTATGCGGCAATTGCCAAACCGAGATTAATGAGCGTTAAAACGAAAACGTGGTACCTACGTAAAATGAAATACAACAGCAATATGTATTTATTATAATTTAAACATAAATTTAACCAATCTATTGTTACGAAGCTAAAAAACTAAAATTGATGTATTGAAATGTGTTCATAATACATACTTTTAATTCTTTATTAAAAAAAAATAACATTTATACCTACAGTTGTCCCAGGAAAAACTGTCAAGCAGAATTCCAGAGCCAGAACACCCCCCTGGGAATTCTAAATGACCCCTATGTATATTATCCGATTTTTTATAGTTTAGGAGATATGATTTTTTTTTCAAGGTTTTTCGACCTTAGCGCTATTTTTCCCCGCTAAATTAAATTATTGATTCCCCCCCCCCCTCCCCGCACATCCGCCGTACCTATACCGGGGCGTCGCGTCGTGGTAGTATACGCAAGCGCCCCATAGCATCCCGTTATGGTGCCGACGGAAACAGATGAGACTTTGCTGGATAGTCTGACAGTCGGTTGGGAGCTCCACGCTCCCATCGCTTCGGCGGCGGCGCTAATGCATAAATAGCATTTCCCCATCTATAAAAATAAAAAGTCCGACTCTTCAATAATTCTCCTTATTTCTAACTATATGTATATAAGATCTGTTGTACCGCCATTTCCCGGAGGACATGCCCTCGTTTGCTAATTGGTAGAGAGCAGAACTTGAAATTTGAGAGCACAAATTACTAGGGTGCTCCCAATTTAAGTTTATTAATATTTTATTTTGAATATATAATTAAATACAGTAAATTATAAATTTGGAATTAAAAAATGTTCTCATGTAAATCGTAAACTAATTTATTTTAAAATAAACTTGAAGGTATAATAAGATATGGTTTATGAATGAGAATATAAGTAACTTTTCATACCTTTTGTTTCTTAGAAGACAAATAAAATATTTTATACTATATTACAATTATAATTTAAAACTAGCTGTCCAATAAAACCGATTGTATAAAGGCTTTGTAGGGTTCCGTAGCCAAATGGCAAAAGGAAGCCCTTATGGATTCGTCATGTCTGTCTGTCCGTCCGTATGTCATAGCCACTTTTTTCCGTAACTATTGAAACTTGGTAAGTAGATGTATTCTGTGGAACGCATTAAGATTTTCAAACAAAAATAGAAAAAACAGTACATTATGGGGGTTCCCCATGCTTAGAACTGAAACTCAATTTTTTTTATCAAACCCATACGTGTGGGGTATCGATGGATAGGTCTTCAAAAATGATATTGAGGTTTCTAATATCATTTTTTTTACTGAATAGTTTGCGCGAGATACACTTCCAAAGTGGTAAAATATATGCACCCCCCCCCCCCCCACGCGCCGTAACGTCTAAAATAAAAGAATGATAAAACTAAAAAATATATGATGTACATTACGCGCTTGGCCGGTTTTATTTCATAATTTCATCATTGAATATTCACTATAAAATATTGATTAGGTATAAAACACAAGACTAACTTTATTTCATACTCATTAGCTGCTGTGCTCGCGACTTCGTCCGCGTGGAATTTACCAAAAAAGTTATTGTTCAGTTTGCAGTTATAAAAAAGTAGCCTAAGTTACGCCTTATTACATCAGCTATCTGCCAGTGAAAGTCCCGTCAAAATCGATCCAGCCGTTTCAGAAATTAGCCAGAACAAACAGACAGACTGACAGACAAAAATTGTAAAAAATGTTATTTTGGTATATGTACCGTGTATACATCCATATGCATTTAGTAAAAAGCGTTTATTTTAATATTAAAAACACATAGCATAGGATGTAGACATTCGTATGTAAGTTTATTATACATCTACACCACCTACCCAATTTTGTTAATAAGTTTCCTTTTATATCTGGGTTGTCTGGAAGAAATGGCTAATTAGCCATAAGTCCGCCCATTGTACTTCACTGTTAGTACTTATCTGTAAGCTTTGTTTGTTTATATTTGTGGTGTACAATAAAGTATAAAATAAATAAATAAATAAATAAATAAAAACAGACACTCCAATTTTATTTATTAATAGTATAGATAAATAAATATTTACAATAATAAGTCAGAAGCTATTTATTATCGTTTTATGTGACAATAACGTCGCCAAAATTAGATCATTTTCTTCGCATTTTTACTTTGAAAGCCAAATTTTATCTGATTAAACGGGCTCTCGTAAAAGTAATATCATACTTCCATACTTATGAAAAAGTTGTTACGTTTTCTTAACCTTAATTCGACTTTACCTTCAAACACGACCAACAAAACAGACAAGTTTTTACAACTTGTTTGAAAATTTAACGCCTTGCTTCGACTTGTTGAAACTTTTTTACTTTCAGATTCTAATATTTTAATATGATTACATCAACTCATACGTACCTTTCTAACATTAATAAGTTTCAATAAATATAGGCGCAAAACTTTTTGAGGACGGATGATTGGCTGAATTGATAAATGGGCCAACGGACGAAGCATCTATTCATTGTAAGAGTTAAATAAGCATGAACATTTGAAAGTTAATATTGAGATATTTTTAAGCTCAAATTGAAATATAGGCTTACTTTTGTCCCTAAATTCTAATGAAATAAAATCTCACCCAACATTCTGACAAGCTATGTATATATTGATATTTCAAGTTGAAGTTAAATTATATATTACTCTCACACTTACTGCTGCGAATTCTAAATTAAAGCGTATTATCATCATCTTTATGACTGTATTTTTTACATATACCTACAGACAGTAATAATATGCATCCCATAGGTTATGAGGGCTTTTTTTCACTTTTTATTGATATATTTTATTTATTTTATTTTATACTTTATTGCACAATACATTACATAATTGTACAAAAGGCGGGCTTAATGCTAAAAGCATTCTCTACCAGTCAACCTTAGGACGTGCAAGATCGGTCGTTTGTAGGTGTGCAAAAAATGAGTTGGTACCACGTTGGTACCTATGAAAATATGACTATGGATACATACATACATAGAAACATACATACATACATACATACATACATACATACATACATACATACATACAAACATACATACACACATATATACATATAAATAAACAGTATACGTAAACAGTTTTATATTTCAGGTCATCCACATAATATTTCTTGCAGATTAAATAATAAGTCTCATTAGATACAAAAATTAGCTCTTCCATTCTAACCGCAATACCCTAACATAAGTAAGGGTCTGCTTGTTATTCTAACCAAGGCTTGAGAAAGTATTCGTTTTTCTCGTTAAGATTTGGGTCTTTGTGGAAGTCTACAAGGACAGTCCGATTAATTAAATAAATCTGTAATGAAGATAATAATTATTTATAGTTTCTTAATAATAAAAAATTAAATTAAAAAAAAACTCTAACATTTGATCATTACATTAAATGCTTTTCAAAAGTTGTCCTCAAATATTTTTCTGAAAACGTTTCAGAAGGGTTTTCTAAACTGTATAATCGAGTCTGCACAAAACGATTTGATGATCTTTTTTTTTTCTTTTTTTTAAGGACTTTTATACACAGTACATGTCAGTATCATCGTAACAATTTGATGATCTTATGTTATTATGATAGTTTATTAGTTCGTATGGAGCTTAAAATATACAGGGTGTTAGGGGAATGGTTAGCCATAGAGGTATGTTGGGTAGGGGGGGTCATTTGGAACCTATTTAGGCTAACTTACCTATATGCAAAGTGTTACGGATTTTTTTTATGATTATTTTTTCATTTTTCGAAAAAAGTACCGAAAATTAGTGATTTGACCATCATATCTTTTTTGTTTATTGATATATCAACGCCATTTCTTTTTTGTTTTGATCATCAATACATTGCGCATGTAAAATAAATGTGATTTAATTTAGAAAACATCTACAAAAAAAATTATGGGCCAAAGAAATCTTGACAGAGACAAAAAGTAAATCAAACCTTCAAGTTTAGGTATAAATTAAAAAAAAATTAAAGCCTCCAGACAATTTAAAATAATTTAAAAAACTACTCTAGTTAACACTGTTTTAAATAATATTACTTTCATTCACCTACCTTACTTACTTTTTTTTTAAATGATGAAATAACGAAATGGTTTCTACCTGAACCCGCACTCTACGCTGACAATTATAACAATAATTGTTATTAAGCAGGGCGGTATATCCCTGTATATCACATGGTAAACTACCATCTTGACTTTGGCGATATGTTGGCGCAGCGGTCAGAGCACTGGCTGATGCGCTGGCGGTCGCGCGTTCGATTCCCGCTCACGGCAGATATTTGTATTGGTCATATAGATGTTTGTCGTGGTCTGGGCGTTTGTGCTTGTGTATTGTGTGTGTTTCCGGACCCCCGACACAGGAGAAAATCCTACTGGAGGCCGTCGAGTGTGAAGCGTTTATTATTAAAAAAAATCTTGACTGCTCTCATCAGGCGAGGATTTACATCCTTATTTGAAGATCATCCTTATTTCTGCAATAATTGTTATTACGCAGGGCGATATTTCCCTGTACGGCACATGGTAAACTACTTGCTGTTTCTTTTTATCTTGGAATTTGGGGTATGAGTTTCCACGGGCACCACAAATGTCTCTCATAGGGTGAAATTAATGCCGGTAGGTATCAAAATAAAACAAATAATAAATTCGAGTAACAAATTTATTCTATTTTTATAAATACAGTGAATTCGGTCGTGAATTTTCATAATCTACATTACTAGAAATAAGGATGATCTTCAAATAAGGATGTAAATCCTTGCCTGATGAGAGCAGTCAAGATTTTTTTTTTAAAAATAATAAACGCTTCACACTCGACGGCCCCCAGTAGGATTTTCTCCTGTGTCGGGGGTCCGGAAACACACACAATACACAAGCACAAACGCCCAGACCACGACAAACATCTATATGAATAATATGACCAATACAAATATCTGCCGTGAGCGGGAATCGAACGCGCGACCGCCAGCGCATCAGCCAGTGCTCTGACCGCTGCGCCAACATGTCGCCAAAGTCAAGATGGTAGTTTACCATGTGATATACAGGGATATACCGCCCTGCGTAATAACAATTATTGTTATAATTGTCAGCGTAGAGTGCGGGTTCAGGTAGAAACCATTTCGTTATTTCATCATTTAAAAAAAAAGTAAGTAAGGTAGGTGAATGAAAGTAATATTATTTAAAACAGTGTTAACTAGAGTAATTTTTTAAATTATTTTAAATTGTCTGGAGGCTTTAATTTTTTTTTTAATTTATACCTAAACTTGAAGGTTTGATTTACTTTTTGTCTCTGTCAAGATTTCTTTGACCCATAATTTTTTTTGCAGATGTTTTCTAAATTAAATCACATTTATTTTACATGCGCAATGTATTGATGATCAAAACAAAAAAGAAATGACGTTGATATATCAATAAACAAAAAAGATATGATGGTCAAATCACTAATTTTCGGCACTTTTTTCGAAAAATGAAAAAATAATCATAAAAAAAAATCCGTAACACTTTGCATATAGGTAAGTTAGCCTAAATAGGTTCCAAATGACCCCCCCTACCCAACATACCTCTATGGCTAACCATTCCCCTAACACCCTGTATATAATTTTATTATATACGAGTGTAACCTCTTACATATTTACTACCAGAACAAATATTCTCTAATTCTTCTCTATGAGGTAAAAGTATAGATGAGAAAGCTAGTTATTTTACAGCAAAATCTCTGTAAAAAAAAGGTTTAGTACATTAGGCGCGTAAGAAACATTAGCCGCGCCGCAATGTAAAGTTATGTCCCCTTGTTACATTTTGTGCCCTTAATTACGCCAGTCCACTTACCGTCCACACGAAGGCAAAAACACAAATCATTGTTATTTGATGGTATTAATCTCTAGAGTGTATTATACGCACGAAAAAAATTATAGCGAAATCCTCACATGTCCTTGATATTGTAATATATCTATACTAATATATAAAGCTGAAGAGTTTGTTTGTTTGTTTGTTTGAACGCGGTAATCTCTGGAACTACTGGGCTGATTTGAAAAATTCTTTCAGTGTTCGATAGCCCATTTATCGAGGAAGGCTATAGGCTATGTATCATCACGCTAAGACCAAAAGGAGCGGAGTCCACGCCGACGAAGTCGCGCGCAGAAGCTAGTTTTCTAATAAACTTGTAGGCTCGTAACACATTTTGCTCTTTTAGCTGGTCAATAATTTATTTATTTATTTATCAAGACAATTTCAATACCATATTTTATATTTACCGTAATTTCATTTATAAACTGAATTTAAGTGTATGGAAAATTTACATTAGTAATTTAATCATTTTTGGTAATGACGTGTTAATCCTTTTAACGAACTGAATTCCTCGTGCCATATTGAGGAAAATTAAATTTACACTTTAATAATCAGGATAGGTAACGGTGCTCACTAATTAGTTTACTGACACAGCCTGCCCTAAGTAACACAACTTGTACCAGGGAAAATAGAATTAATTTCGAAGATTGAGCTTTCGAATTAAATGTAAGTGCTACTTAATAAGAAATAACAAGAGACAGAATTCGACAACAGAATCATTATAAAACTGTACCTAGGTTACCTAAATTTTTTTTTTTTTTTTTGTAATAGCCTCAAGTCTAACGCGGTGAATTTGCCTACCAACAAGGCTTATATTTGTAAAAAAAAATCCTTCATCATCATCATCATATCAGCCTGTTGCAGTCCACTGCTGGACATAGGCCTACCCAAGCTCGCGCCAGACATCCCGGTTTTCCGCAATCCCCATCCAGCCTACACCGGCAATCTTACGTAGATCGTCGGTCCAGCGGGCCACACCTACACACGTCCTACACTGCGTTTGCCAATACGCGGTCTCCACTCCAGGACACGTCTGCTCTAACGGCCAAAAAAATCCTTAGTATTGTTGCGTGTTAGGGTTCGAACGATTTGGAGAGAAAGACCTGCTGACTCTTTTAGAGACTTTATTCACTAGCACTAGGTCCGACACAAGCACTAGGTACAACACTACGCACTAAGTACAAACACTAATCACTAGGTACACACAGTAAGCACTAACAATGTCCGAGGTCGTAGCCAATGTCGTAGGTTTCCGCTGGTATCACTTCTTGATCACTAGTATTCACTTCGAAGTCGCTTCGTCGTTAGCTCAAACTGAACTGACTCCGCTCGGCCTCAATCGGCCTTTTTATACCGGGCCGAGCCTACACCCAGACAATTCTAGAATGTTCGTGCGTGTACTCGATCTTGAGTTCATTCACCCTATATAAGTCCTCTAGTGCCATCTAGTATTGAGTGGATGTTTGTCTTTGTAACAAAGTGGTTTGTACAGCACACAACGTGGTTCCTCCGCTCCCCATTAGATGGCGCAAGCTCCTTTAATTTGTGTACTCGTAACACTATGTATTAATTTATGATGTTTGTATATCGTATTTTTCTTTAACGTATCTTAAAGTTTGCAATAAAGTATTAAATAAGTAATCATAATATTATTGTTTAAAACTTGTTATTGACTTGTTATATTACAAAAAAAATTCATTATCAGGTCAAGATTGATTTTCTTTAAATTTATGCAGTCACTAAAAAGTAATTAACTACTTTCTGACGCTTTATAATATTATAATGAGAGATAGGATTATATTGATTAGTTCTTGTTTTGATTTATCTTGTTATATTTTTATCGTTCTCATCTTGTTTTCTTTTAGTATTGATTAAATATTGCATTGACTGCTCTTATCACTTTTATACTACAGCTTTTTGTAAATCATAAGGCTTTTGAACGTAAACAGCTGGTCTAATATTGTTTTTTAATGATTACGCGAATTTCACTCATTATAATCCGAAAAAGTTGTTTCATTATTATATGTTACTACTAGTTATTATACTATGTTTTCAAACAACTTTTTCGGACTTTATCGCGGTTTATTAAGTTTTTAAGATGCCCGACGTTTCGGATACTTTACAGCAACCATGGTCACGGGAGGACTCCGTCTAATATGTTCATGACCTAATGATCACAAACATATTAGATTTAGTTCTAGACGGAGACTAGTTGGATTAACTATTACGTTAATCCAACTAAATTTTAAAAAATAATCTGCGTAAGAGTACATGCATACGACTAGGTTTCATGCTGTTCGAGTGTAAACTGTGCCACTGGAATACCCATATTTTTTCCTATAATCCCTGTCTGCATTCACCGTCCGAGTTTTTGTTTTAGCAAATAGAGCCTGCAGTGAGACCCAGGCACATTGTAAGCCGTTTTAGACAAATTGATAGCTGCAGCGACACAATATAAAATTTAAAACACTTTGTTATATTATCTTTTATGATCTGTGCCGTTTAAATAATATATATGTATATATCATTGTATTTATTTATATATAATATAATAATTTATAACTTTGAAAATACATTTGTATGTATGAAATTATTTATTCTGCTAAATTGGTAATCGTTACCAACTTAGCTTTTATTCTTTATTTACATTTTATTTCGAACCGTATTCCAACGTAATTTAACGTAAGTACATAGTTAAAGAAAAAAATCCTTTGAGTTACGCTATTATAAATTTTATGTCTTCTCTGAAAGAAATACCTTTTTAATGCGTACTTAAATCATTTTTATTAAGTTGAAAAGGTTTGAATAATGCAAAAGGACGGCTGTTTGTAATTTGCGGATCGCTAGGAGCCTCTTGCTTGCTGCGTCATACAATTATTATTTTTTTGAATACCACTTCACTTAAATACATTAAATCGCGACATAATTTATACTCTAGGAAAATATTATATTCGTTGCTAGAAAGGGAATATTTTTAAATATTTTTGTAAATGATTATAATATTTTCATCTTAAAAGCTATTGCACAATCTTAAACATGTACAAATTGTACAACATATCAATAAGTACCTACACACGTTTCTAAAGTTTAGAAGAAGTCCCAAGTGGTTATACGATTGCTTGGATGCGTTAAATGGGGCTGACACCGTCATGTTATAGATTACTAGCTTCTGCGCGCGACTTCGTCGGCGTGGACTCCGCTCCTATTGGTCTTAGCGTGATGACACATAGCCTATAGCCTTCCTCGATAAATGGGCTATCTAACAGTGAAAGAATTTTTCAAATCGGACCAGTAGATCCTGAGATTAGCGCGTTCAAACAAACAAACAAACAAACAAACAAACTCTTCAGCTTTATTATATTAGTATAGATTATGTTTACGTATTAGATACGTATATATCTATTTTTACAAGTTTAATTTTTTTGCAACTATTTAGCGAAAATATATAATATTATTTCACACTTTTTGTTGCGTTTATCTAGCTGTCTAGTTATCAATTCTTATTTCCTGTATTGATAGGGATTATTCATAAGAGATCGCTTTTAGTAATAAGGGCGCCTATGCACTTTCTTGAATTTAAATACTATTTTTCTTTAATGTGATTTTAAATGTCCAGTAAAGAATTAAAGAAATAATAAATTAGAAATATTTTTCTACGCCTAACATATTTCATACTTTTTTTAATAAAATTTTGAAGTGTGTAGTTTTGATCAGAATAATTTTCTCTTTCGTCCTCGCTTGCATTGAAAAAAAAAACGGACACTACATTTTTCATACCCTATTATATTTAGGAGATTACAACATGAGCAGTTTACGAGCGCCGATGTTTATAAAAGTATACGCGTTCCGGGTAATGATGAACCTTTTCTACTTATTAATATTTGGTGTCCATAAAAAATATATTTCGCGTTTAATATAGTTTCACTTAATGAAACTACGTTTAAGTGCTGGATTAAGTTAATATGAAACTTATGGCTATCTCATAGAACTGGAGATTCATCATCATCAATAATATGAGAGTAAAACTTAGGTAGACTTTCGTAGTTCATATAAAACGCATGATTTTTTTTTATTTTATTAGTCGACAAAACTGACCACAATCGTTTAATATAGACATATAAAGTAAAGTATAAAGTGTAAAGTATGTATGTAAAATTTACTCTACTAGATGTGGACATAGCGTGCATTACAAAAAATAACTTACTTAGGTTACTTAACTATAGTGCAAAATCACAAGTTGGGAAATTAAAAAATACTAAAATACACGAAGTCAAAAAAACAAATTAAACATCTCAATATAAATAAGGGAAAATTCATTACAATAGAAATCTTAAACTGCGGTAAAGCAATGTACAATTATTAATAATGTACTTTTTCATTATTGTTGATAGAAAACTTTATATAAGGTACCTGATACAAATAAGGCCTATGCTCAAATAAGGCCTGTATTGCGGAAAATGCAGTTAAAATATATTTACATCAAAAATACTTTACACACGCATAGATGACATCGCCACAACTCGGCAAACAATGCGCGAGAGGCTCGCTGGCGCTCACGGAGACCGTAGTGGCCGGTCGTTTGTGACTGACGGGTGTTTTCATTGCACGTTATTAATTTGTCGTTATTTCTATCGAATTTTAATACGTTATTTTTTGAGGTTTTGTTTCAAGTAATTTATACGGATCACAATATAACTCTTCAAAAAGGTAAGTATGACTTTAAATCGTAATTTTTAGAATATGCGAATTAAATACTGCTTTTAACATTTATGAAGTATAATGTACTAAATAAAGCCTACTTTAAAAATAGGCCTTATTTCTGACCCTAGGCCTTAATAGGAATTCTGTTGAATTTTAACTCTATTATGTTTATTTACAGATTGATTATCTCAGTGTGTCTTCTCCAAGACGAAAACGGGCTACGTGGTCCGAAGAAAGCTTAAGAACGGCAGTTAACGATCGCGATGTGCGTTGTGGGTGATTGTCGACTTACAAAGCTTCGGCGCAATATGGCGTTCCGAGAAGAACTATTAGAAATTATCTCAAACAAGAAACGTTCGATTAAATCAAAATCATCTGAAGATAGGGAACAATGGTACTGTTTTGCATGTAAAGAGGAGAGTATTAAAGATATGAGACAATGCGTGGAGTGTCATCAGTGGGAGGATTGCGTCGGCTTGACAAAAAGTGATCTAGACGCATTTGAATGTCCTAATTGTCAGGAAAATTAATTTCATAGTTACCTCTAATAGTACTTACTTATTATCAGCAAGACTGATTAATGTTCGTAAGCAAATTATGCCACTAATTAAGTTCCAAGGCCTTATTTAGTTACCTTGTTTAATTAAGGCCTGTCAAAATAATTTTATTTTTTAATATTTAATAATATTTTTGTGAAGATATGTTAATTTTCTAATTTGTGTTTTTTTGCATACGTTTTTTTTAATATTAATCTTTATTTCTTGTTAATATGCGACTTCAAGTTTGACTAGCAATTTAAGCATAATATTTAGTAAACAAACTTAGAAAATTGGTCAAGGATCTCATGGAAACATTCGATAAAAGTTTCAGAAATATATATTTTTATATAGTTAATACTCTAATAACAATATTCCTATAATTAAGAATATAGGCTTTGTTCAATCACTATGTTTTAAAAAAGCCTAAGGCTAAGGTTCCAGAATTAACTCTTTTTAAGTGATTTTTGATTAAAGATTACAATATGTTTTCTTAATTACTTAAAATATATAAACCAAAGAATAATTCCTTGCTTTTATTTATCAAATTTTTCGAATAATTTATCAATATTTGAGTGTTTTAAATTAACTAGGCCTTATTTGTATCAGGTACTTTAGTTAACTATAGAGGCATAAATAAAGTTTAACTATAAACGCTTATTTAGGCTAATTAAGTATTTGAAACTAATAAATAATTGTGTTTGAATAAATTAAATAAAGTTATTGGGGTGCATTGAAGCGATAAAGCCAATTTTAATGAAAAGCTGTGTGTTATTTGTAATTGTACCGATGTTCTGGTCATCTTTCAATTAAATATTTTTTATTAAATTTAGTCGCCGTTGAGTTATTGAACGTTTGAATCTCAACTTCGCCTCGACGCCGCGCCGCTGCCGCGTCGGTGGTATCCATTAGCAACTTCCGTCACAACTTTTTGTTAGCATTTAACTGAGAGGCGTTTCGCACGACTTTCGTATTATTAAGCCCATGTTTGTTCGTCCAAAAAGAGTAAAGTTAAAATAAAAATAACTCCGTTGTGTTTCATAATAAAATCCTGCACTCTGGTTAGGTTTTCTATCCGCTAATTGGCATCACAATTTAACATCACTTAAGTATACTTAAGATACTAATATGTACAAACTTCTCTTTACTAAATTATACAGAAACATAACCTATAATTCTTATGTTATCACTATTCTTAGCGTAAACATTATAAATTCGCTGTGTGGTTACGGCAGTGAAGTATATAGCCATCATATGTGTGTCGTGAGAGGTAACTAAGGGATAACACAGTTCCACTACCAACTTGGAACTTATAAAGCCGACTGATGGCGGGATAACCATCCAACTGCTGGCTTTGAAATACACAGGCCGAAGACGGGCAGCAGCGTCATCGGTGCGACAAAATCAGCCCTGCGATCACCAACCCGCCTGCCCAGCTTGGTGACTATGGGCAAAACACATGAGTTCGCGCCATAATGTCTGGCGCGAACTTGGGAAGGCCTATGTCCAGCATTGGACTGCGATAGGCTGAAGTGAAGTGATGAAACATTAGAAAAAATAAGTCACATATCGTAAAAAATAAGTTTTATTAACATTATAAACAAAGCTAAATTAGCTTACATAATAAACAAAGCTAAGATCCCAATACTGTGTATATTTATTTTTTATCGTTATCACAAACATCAACCACAATACCCGCGTAGTCTATAAAACACGCCATCTGAAGAATATGTTGTATCTTCCAAACAGTATTAACTAAATTTATGAACACTAAAATTTGTTTACTTCGTTATATTTTGAAGACATTTACGACAAAATGATACGGACTGTTTACGAAAGACCCGACATACTCGTATAATATTAGAGCGTACCTACATTGTGGAACGGATATGTGGTATCCAACCCTTTTTTTTTGTAATAAAATCTGAATAACTTGAAAGTAAAAATAAACAAGCACATAATATAGCACATAATACTTCTTAAGCACTTTTATTATTATATATATTTCAAATTATGACACACCAACCGACCTTTAAATTAGTTCAAATTCTTATAGCGTAAAACTAAGGAGCATTAGCTAGCATTGAAGCAAAAATACACTAACGTGTTCATGCTGTTCAAGTTAATATACGTATAAATACTGAAACATTATTACTAATCACTTATACTACTTCAAACTATGTTACTACTATTGTTTTTTACTGTGTGGCTACGGTAAAGAATTTAGCCTCCCCCTCTCTTCCCGTGGGTGTCGTAAGAGGCGACTAAGGGATAACATAGTTTCACTACCACCTTGGAACTTAAAAAGCCGACCGATGGCGGGATAACCATCCAACTGCTGGCTTTAAAGTACACAGGCCGAAGACGGGCAGCAGCGTCTTCGGTGCGACAAAGCCAGCCCTGCGGTCACCAACCCGCCTGCCCAGCGTGGTGACTATGGGTAAAACACATGAGTTTACGCCATTATTGGCGCGAACTTGTGGAGGCCTATGTCCAGCAGTGGACTGCGATAGGCTGAAATGATGATGATGATGATGATGAATGATGATTGTTTTTTGATGTTTACGCTGATTTCACTCATTATAATCCGAAAAAGTTGTTTCATTATAATATTATGTTACGACGAATTATTCCTAAGTATATTTTACTTAGCAATTTTTATAGCCTTACTCAAATAGTAGAGACATACAAAACACAGGATAAAATCAGATTAAAGATCAGTAAAAAAAAAATAAAAAAGTCAAATTCGTCAGAAAAATTTCAGTACATTTTGAATACCTGTTACAATTGACAAATTTATTTCAATGACCTTTCTGTATTCTAACTCCATTATATAAATTTAAAAATTAGAAATCCATTTTCATAGGATCAAACTACGAATGGAATAATTAAATTGCCTTATAATTTACTGCTAAGTTGATTGAAGCTTACCCGGAGTAGTACAACGGGAATATTTGAGCAGGTGCCAGTGACTCAGTATAAATTTTAACTGCAACCAACAATAGCATGCACTGTGAAACGCAAGTGAGCCAAAGTAATTACAGACAGAAGCGCATTAGGTGTGCCAGGTTTAAACGGAAGTGACACAGCTTGTGCTTAACTGTACGCGATCATTTACTTGCGAGTGAATTTAAAGCATGTTTTTGTTGTTGATATCCATACCTACAATAAATAAAATTGAAGTGTCTGTTTGCAGTGTTGCCAACTTAGTGGATTTTCCACTAGATCTGGTGGTTTGGACACCCCTCTTGGCGGGAAAAAATTGGTTTTAGTGGCTAGTGGATTTTTTAGTGGTTTAGGTTTGTTACAGTTAGTGGTAAGCTTCGGAGCTAACCACTAAAAATGATCTAGTATTTTTCTAGGATTTGTTTAAAAATACTTAAAGATTTAGCCACATTTGCGATATCTCTATTCGTTTTACTGCACTCTAACGCAAATTTAGAGCGATTATTTAGTATTATGAACGTGGTCAAGACGAAACAGAGAAACCGAATGAAATTTGACTACACGCTAAAGGAAATGCTGCAATAAATAATTATATAATACTCAAGACCTTGGATTGGGGGGGACGAGGCATCAACGTCAACGGCGAATACATCTCTCATCTTCGTTTCGCCGACGATATCGTCATCTTTGCGGAGACGTTGGATGAGCTAGGCCAGATGCTGTCCGGCCTAAACGAATCCTCCCGACGAGTTGGTCTCGGTATGAACTTGGACAAACGTCAACCAAATCATACCGAGACCGTTATCGGTCGATGTTACACTTCTCGAAGTTGTTCAGGATTATGTTTACCTAGGCCATACAATAATTCAACTAGGCCGCAACAACGTCGAGAAGGAGGCCATTAGGAGGATCTGGTTGGGCTGGGCGGCATTTGGCGGGCTTCGCCGAGTCTTCACTTTGAAGATTCCGCAATGCTTAAAGACAAAAGTCTACGATCAATGCGTCCTACCTGTGTTAACATATGGCGCCGAGACGTGGACACTGAAGAGGGGACTGGTTCACAAGTTTAAAGTCGCTCAACGTGCAATGGTACGGGCTATGCTTGGGATTTCTCTCAAAGATAGAATTAGAAATGAGGCTATCCGCCCACGCGAGAACGAAAGTAACCGACATAGCCCACAGAATTTGCAAGTAGAAGTGGCAGTGGGCTGGTCACTTGTGTCACAGGACTGATGGCCGTTGGAGAAGACGTGTCCTGGAGTGGAGACCGCGTCATCTACGAAAGATTGCCGGTGTAGGCTGGATGAGGATTGCGGAAAACCGGGATGTCTGGCGCAAACTTGGGGAGGCTTATGTCCAGTAGTAGACTGCAATAGGCTGAAGTGATGAAGTGAATACCTAATGCCGTAGTTCAAGAAATCAACTGTAAGAATTTTATTATATACAAAGTGCAGATGAAGCTGATTCCTCAGAATACGATCTTCTTTAGTTAGGTAGTTATGACATTGTAACCTGTTTCTTTTTTTTCTGTACAAGTACATACATTAATTGTTTCCTGTAGTACATAACATAAATAATTATTTTATTTCAAGATAATAATTACGTTGTTGTTGTTTTATTTTCAAATTATATTTAGGTAGGTAGCCGTTGTCTTTGGGTTTTCTAGTGGAATTCTGGTGGTTTGAGAGGCCGCTAAGTTTTAGTGGTTTCTGGTGGTTTACACGGCCTCATTTGGTGGATTGGTAAAAATAAAGTTGGCAACACTGTCTGTTTGTAATATTAAAATAACAACTTTTTACAAAAGCATTTGGATGAATACACGGTACATATACCAAAATAACATTTTTTACAATTTTTGTCTGTCTGTCTGTCTGTTTGTTCCGGCCAATCTTTGAAACGGATGGACCTCAACTGGCAGAAAGCTCAACTTTTTACAAAAGCATTTGGATGAATACACGGTACATATACCAAAATAACATTTTTGACAATTTTTGTCTGTCTGTCTGTCTGTTTGTTCCGGCTAGTCTTTGAAACGGATGGACCTCAACTGGCAGAAAGCTGATGTAATAAGGAGGAACTTAGGTTATTTTTATTTTAGAAATTTATTTATTTTATAACTCTGTCAACTGAACAATAACGTTTTTGTTAAATTCCACGGGGACGAGGTCACGGGCACAGCTAGTATATTATTATACTATAGTATATACATATTGACTTATAAGTCACACAAGTCAAGGGAAAAGAGAAATCAGTATAAAGAGGTCACATTTTATTATAGTAGTTACATACATATGTTAGAAAATAATATTGTAAGCTTTATTCAAATAAAATGATGACAATCCTTGACACTTGCAAATATTTGCAAGTTGGTTTGACGAGGAATATCTGACGAATACGACACGTATTCAAATATAATAATAAACAAAGTAGATGAATGTTTCCTTTTCAGTAAAGTTATAAAATTTTCAGTATCAACATTCAAGTTACAAAATGCAATCTTCTTACGCAAATAGTAATAAGCTTATAAGCGGACAAAGTTCTGTGAAGTTTTGGAGTTGCGTCGAATATTAGGAACTAGGAGACACAAACTTAGATAGTTTATGTCAGACATTCGTCTTATGTACGCATATCTAGTTGCATCGTGCCGAAATCCTTACAATTTATGTTTAGCTTAATAATAACGCAGCAACTATAAAAATGCAACATAACGCCTTGAAGTCATAAAAGTGCTAATAATTGCGCTTTTTTATAACAAAAAATCGACTATAATTTACATCGATTGGTAATAAAATGACAATATCATCAACGTAGTCGATGTCAAAGAAATACACATTATTAGATATAGGTAACTCAAAAAGTACCTGACGAGTACTTCTTCTATCCGCTCTTTAATTGGGACTACATGACAAACACCATTTTTCTATGAGATATGATATGAGATAACACACATAAAAACAGTTGAATTGAGAAACTCCTTCTTTTTCAAGTCGGTTAAAACTAATACTTGCCAAAATGTAAAAAATTAAAAAGAAAACTTTACACATTAAAAGAATAAAAAATTAAAAAGAAAACTTTACATATTGAAACAAATATTATAGATACTATTCTAACATGGCCTTATTTTTTAGTTAAGTATAAACTAACACTTGAGGGCCGAAATTATGGAGGGGTGTGGGGGTTTGTACCTTTGCTGGGGTTACATTTCTCTAATACAAATGGAGAGTTGACTTCGTAATAGTTGTTTTTTTCAGCGTCGATATTCTGCTATAACACCTGCAGATATTTGTATTGCGATCTTGTAGTGACAAGGTCGACGACTCACTTAAGTATATAATACTTACTGATTTAACTTTCTTAGAATAACAGTACTGAAAAAAATTAAATTAGTTAGTACAAAAGTATTTTATACTTTTGCATTTAAATGTTTTGTTTATTGTATAAATAGTAAACAAGTAAAAGAAACATCAATTTAAAATCATAATGATAAAGGATTGCCTTGAATCTATTAAGTGGTTTATTACATAATACATACCGCAACTAGAGCGTGTAGCGGTGAAATGCCTGTGGCTGAAATCTTAGTAACCACAAAACCTCGGATTGTCTATATTTTAGAGGAAATTTACAAATAATAAATTTGACTTAATTCTTACCTACTAATTTTTTAATTGAAAAAGAATACACGCAGTAAATGTTTCCATTTTATTCAAACCAAATCTTTCAATTCATTATAACATTATCTGGTTTCCTATATTATAAGAAAATCTCATAGTCAGTCAGTCAGTCAGTTCAGCCAATTGCAGTCCACTGCTGGACATAGGCCTCCCCAAGTTCGCGCCAGACATCCCGGTTTTCCGCAATTCTCACCCAGCCTACACCGGCAACCTTACGTAGATCGTCGGTCCAGCGAGCCGGAGGACACCCTACACTGAAGGATGAATGAGAACTCATAGAAATTACGAATCTTCAACGCACATAGAGTTTAAATCTAAAGAACACAACTGAGTTTTTCTATAGCTTAATTTGTATTCACTATTCATTCTCTGCTTTGCGGTAAAAATAAACGCGAGGAAACTCAACTGTTTTGAAGAAATTTTAGGATATTATTATATTCATTTTTCATTAATTCACGTATCTTTGAGTTAAAATAATATAACGTAGTTATAGTCTACTATTATATGTAGATCTTATACTATTAAACGAGCAATTCTTGTATATATATATATATATATATATATATATATATATAATTTGAATCTCGGAATCGGCTCCAACGATTTTCGTGAAATTCAGTATACAGATTTCGGGGGCAAAAAATTGATCTAACTAGGATTCATTTAAAAAAAATGTCGTTTTATCCCTGTTTTTAGGCAATGAAAAAATATCATTAGAATACGAAGCTTAATTTCACTACTGTCAACATAGCTGTAACAGCGTAATTAGGAAATCGGCGGGTGTCAAATCGTGTTGACCCGGGTTCGAATCTCAGTCTCCAGATTAATTTTTTTCCTTTTTTTTTAATTTCACTCGTGATTTATTATTTAAATAAAATTAAAATATAAAAATACCGAGAAAAAAAAAAGAAAAACCAAAAATAAAATGAAAATACCGAGCTAGGCTCGGTCACCCAGGTACTGTAACGTAAAACGTGATGCGATCAAAGATTTTTTAACAAGCTACCATTAGCAGGAATACCAAACATTACTGGTTTCAAAATAAGATGCAAAGTAGCTCAACAAAGTATGTCTGTACAAGCAAAACTAATCGCTTCGTTACTATTCGACATCTTTGCATCCCAACTAACGAATACCAGTGAAAAACTAAACAACGAACTTTCAGTCGAAATTCTCTCGAAATCAGAGCCGTGTGTTCTAATGGTCGGTAACAATCTTTGCAATACGGGTCACCTTTACGTTTAGAGTACGATGAACTTTACCCGCATTCCTCTAAATTTTTTTTTTGTGTTTGTGCAATTGTAAATTTATTTGTAGAATCTAAACTAAAATCGACGTGCCGGAATATCGGGAATTCCGAAATGACAATGGCAGTATTTTCCGTAGAATCGAAGCGTTTAAAGTGACCGTGGATTTGTAAAATTTATATAAATTAATAAATTAAAAGTAAAAAACCTTTTTAAAAAACATTTGGATGCGCTAAAACGAAAAAAATAAATTTTTACTTTAAAACTTTTACTGTCTACTTATAAAGTCATTACACATAATCTATATGATATAAAAGCTTGTCGCGAGATTTGCTTGTAAACAAGTAAATATCGTTGGAAATAAGATATCCCAAGGGTGGTGGAAACTAGAATCTGATGATGGCATGCCAAAGAAATCGAGGGGAATCTTCGAAAATCGTAGTGGCGACTAGTGGGTTTGTTAATTTTATTTCCTCTACTTACGTTGTAATTTGTCGATGTGATTGAAATTAATTTTTTTCGTTTGCTAGCAAACACAATTATTTATTATTTGTATTTTTTATTTATTATTTTGTCCTCCTTGTTTACTGTAAAAATGCGTTATCCTAATAGAAACTCATATAAAAGCTGCGACGAAAGTTAACAGGTCCCGTGGACGGTGCGGCCGACCGAGGCACAGCTTGCGAGTTGCAGGCGTTTATTGAGCGGAAAGTCGGACGAGCTTCGCGTTCCACGTCCAACTTTACTGTTTGCAATTTCGGCTTTATTTCTGCGGTGACAGGTAATAGGGTTCTTTATAGAATACAAATTTAATAAAACATTTACTTTGTAAAGTTATAAACTTGTAATAAATAAGCTTTAAGCTACTTTTTACAACTTCGTGAACGAATAGGAAATACATACATGTTTTGTGATTTAAATTAAAATAATTCGATGTGTTGATTAGGAAATTATTTATGAAAATCTATAATATTTCAACTAGTATCAATCTCGAATTCAGAGCAAAAGTTACCAAATCGTAAAATGGCGGATTTGGGTATCGTACCGTAACTTCCGGAGCAGGCTGTGATTCATTCGCTCAATAACTCTAACGTGATTTTTACGTTTCGATATTATGGTAATGTGAAACATTTTAAAAATGTATTTGTAAAATTTTATGACTAAAATTTTATTGACTAAATTATCATATACTTACCTTAGAGCACTTAATCTTATTTATATAGTTACTTTTTTATATATAAACAAAACTGGTATTACATTTTGTTACTTCGTTTACATTCTTATCAAATCAATTAACAAATAAAAATTAAAAGCTTTATCGAAAATCCTATTTTCATATGTCCCTAACATTCGTACAAAAAGATATCCAGTTGAAGTGAAGCTGCCAAAAACTTGTGAAGAAAAGTTTTTTGGTAGTTGAAATGGAACTCTTGAATTACAAACGTTTATTGGGCGGAAGGCTGGAATCAAACGAGTTCGCCAGTCCAACTTTCTTGCTTCCAGTGTCGGGTTCTTCCCGCTGACAGGTGAATGAATTTAACTATGTAATGACATTCTTATGGATGAATATATTACCGTTTAAAATATTCTCAAATCTTATTATAATTAAAATTAAGATATCCGTAAAGGTTCATGGCGTCCCAAAAATCGACCTCAAGATAAATGTGATGATGTGAATATCCAATGTTTAACAAGAGGTGGCTTAACCGTTTTATGGCAATTTAAATACAAAAATAGTCGAGGTGATGGCAAATAGCAGCGACACTGTAACTTCCATTGCTGAATCCAATGACTAGACTTTAAGGTCCATCAAGAACATTGGTAAACTGAGCTGAGTTAAATATTAATTACTGGAAGTATTAAGCAAGTTGCACGGAAATACTATTCGGTTAATCGGAGAACCAAAAACATGGCAAGAGCTCGAAACGACTTAAATCTATCAACTATTTCACAATAATAACGTTATAATGAAACATATATAAAGGCTAATGTAATCCCATTAAAGCTTTTTTAAGAAGACGTCATTAAGCTTCACGATTAGATTACATTTATATTAGCAGCGAGTAGGTACTAGCTACCAAGGCTTCTCGTGGTGTTAGACGACAAACATAATTTTTTTAGCAGATTACAGTACATAAAACGAAAACCAAGAAATTTTCTAAGTATATTTGGACACACTAACACTGAGGAAGTATATTTCGTCAACATACCAACAGAGCCCGCAAAGCCTTCATTCATTACGCAAATATTTTCCGCCTCTCAGGTCTACAGTTCATGGAACTGTCACAGTAAATAATTATTCAACCAGTAATCAATAACGTCGACAATATCTTTCATTTAGTATTCCAAGCTGTGATGTCGCCAGATAGACACACATAAGGCTGGCGTAATATTATACAATAAATAGCCTTAAAATTTATACAAGTATTTGTAATTTCTTCGAGTCCCTAATTTCATGACATTACTAAAATTCTTTCAACATAACAAAATAACACTAATTTTATTTTAAAAAATATAAAAAATATATGATAACGTAAAACGGTATTTAATAGCCAAATTAATTACCTCAAAGTAAATATTTATTACCCTGTACTAGATATGTAGATGACAAAGATGGATGGATTTATTGGCAGTATGTTTAATGTAGATTATTATATGAATATTTGCTGATTTTATATTAGGTACACTAGATGACCCGGTGAACTTTGTATCACCTACTTATATTTGTGAAAAATATACACAAAACACTTTCTAAACGCACCTATAAATATTTGCCAACCAATTGACAACGTTTTTGACAAAAGACATTGAATTTCCTCGCTAGGAACATTTTGTATTGGAAAATTAAATCGTCGTTTTTAGTGTTTTCCGTTACATATTATTTATGTTTCTCACCGTTTAAACCTTTCCTGAACTTCCACAAACATTTCAAGATGAAAAATAGCCAAATTAGCCCAGCCATTCTCGAGACTAACGAACAGCAATTGATTTGTATATATATAAATAAATAAACATAGATTGACATTTTTAAGAAAGTTGAATTTCCTGCCGAGACTTCTTAACAAATTATATATGTCACAGTCAAAACTCTTAATCAGTCAAAAGTACTATTGACTAGCGAAATCAGTCAAAAGTACTTTTGACTAGACAAGTTGGTCAAAAGTGGTTTTGACTGAAAATTATTGGTTATTAGTACTTTTGACTGCAAATTTGCGGTTAAAAGTACTTTTGACTGACGCTCTCCGTCAAAAGTAGTTTTGACTGCAAAAAAGCGTCAGTCAAAAGCACTATTAACTCTTAAACTCTATTAACTCTTAACTAGTTTAGTTTTAACTGCAAATTAGATAGGTTAGGGTTTTTTTTTTGTTTCTGTGACAAAAATATGCCGATAAACAGTCTAATATTGAAATTAGATAGGTTAGGGTTATTTTTTTTTGTTTCTGTGACAAAAATATGCCGATAAACAGTCTAATATTGAAATTAGATAGGTTAGGGTTATTTTTTTTATTGTTTCTGTGACAAAAATATGCCGCGACCACCTTACTTTTTAAGAGTTTTGACTGGTTGTATCAGTTGTAACCACTTTTGACGGAATCATTTAGTCAAAAGTACTTTTAACCAGCTCCATTGGGTAAAAGTACTTTTAACTGTTATTTTAGTCAAAACCACTTTTGACCAACTTGTCTAGTCAAAAGTACTTTTGACTGATTTTTTGCAGTCAAAACTACTTTTGACTGATTAAGAGTTTTGACTGTAACATATACATTCCGAATTGTTGGTGTATTTACAAATAATCAAAAAATACGCTTTCAATATTACAATTAAAAAGTAGCTTTAAAACCTACTTAAATAAAAAAATCGATTTTGAAGAACCTAAGTTCATAAGTCAATACAATAGACATGGGTAACTCATGAGAGAAAGATATAAATGAAACATTTCTTTTCAATTGAGCAAATCTTTCACCAGCTCACTTGCATTTCAAATGTATCTCCAGCTCACTAGGGTTATGATTCATTTTCGAGGTACTGACGGACTGAGAGAGAGTAAACGAGACCGGACGATGGCGCTTATCATGCGAATGAGAGAGACAGCTGTAACTCTGTTACTGAGCCAGAGTAAACGAGATCGGACGATGGCGCTTATCATGCGAATGAGAGAGACAGCTGTAACTCTGTTACTGAGCCAGAGTAAACGAGACCGGACGATGGCGCTTATCATGCGAATGAGAGAGACAGCTGTAACTCTGTTACTGAGCCAGAGTAAACGAGATCGGACGATGGCGCTTATCATACGAAAGAGAGAGATAGCTATAGCTCTGTATCTTTTCGATTCATATTGTATCATACGATGAAACACTTGTCAGTTGTCATTCACTGAGCCAAATGAGATGAAGAAACAATTGAGTGATATATATCCTAAGATCAAAATGATATATATCTCTCTTATCTTTTCAGTGATATAAACTTCGCACGGCTACAATACAACGCTTTACATAATAATTGTTATTATTACTCATTTACATATTTTAAATGTCTTACTACACACAACACTTAAAAATCAGATCCCATGTTCGACTAATAGGAGTATCGGAGGACAATCAATGCCTAACATCGTTATGATTGATTTTGATCGCTTTAATATACCACTAATTTAGTTGTATCATAATGACGTTATAACAGTGTTATAATGATATTTCAATTACGCGCTAGTTATATTAATTTCTTTTTAACAAACAACTACGAGTAATCTATACTAATATATAAAGCTGAAGAGTTTGTTTGTTTGGTTGTTTGTTTGTTTGTTTGTTTGTTTGTTTGTTTGTTTGTTTGTTTGTTTGTTTGTTTGTTTGTTTGTTTGTTTGAACGCGGTAATCTCTGGAACTACTGGGCCGATTTGGAAAATTCTTTCAGTGCTAGATAGCCCATTTATCGAGGAAGGCTATAGGCTATGTGTCATCACGCTAAGACCAATAGGAGCGGAGTCCACGCCGACGAAGTCGCGCGCAGAAGCTAGTATTGAAATAAAATTAAAGCCAATTCTTACTAAAAAGTTTCCACCTAATATAGTAGGTATGTAACGGTAATAGGTACTGCTTGGCATTTTTGAAAAAAATAATAAATTATTAATTTCGTAGTACCACTAGATGGCAGACCATTTAATACATGAAACTTGTAATTTTATAATTAAACTAGCTTCTGCGCGCGACTTCGTCGGCGTGGACTCAGCTCCTATTGGTCTTAGCGTGATGATACATAGCCTATAGCCTTCCTCGGTAAATGGGCTATCTAACACTGAAAGAATTTTTAAATCGGCCCAGTAGTTCCAGAGATTACCGCGTTCAAACAAACAAACAAACAAACAAACAAACAAACAAACAAACAAACAATCAAACAAACAAACAAACAAACAAACAAACAAACAAACAAACAAACAAAATAACAAACAAACAAACAAACAAACAAACAAACTCAACAGCTTTATATATTAGTATAGATGAAGTGATTGAATTTATATTCGATTAAAAACTGTATTAAAATCTAATGTTATTCACTACGAGCCTAATGAATGTATTTGAATTTGAGCGGATGAATAAAAGGTTTTTTTCACGATTAAAATAATAAGAAGAAGATAAGATACCAGTATATGTATAAATAAATTGAAAATTTGACATGCCAGAAACGCGTTCCAAGGGTTAACCAGTCTTGAAATTAGTAAGAAGAATCTTTGAATTTTAATGTCGTCGAATGAGATTACATTTTTAAATTGCTATTATTATTATGTCCTGTTTAATTTCAGTATTTAAATTTTCCTTCGTAGGTCATTTAAGAATTTTTGAAATTCTACAGACACTTAATTTTAATAGAATAATTTGAATTTATCTTTCGTATAAAATAAAATATGCTTTAAGCATTATCTACAAATATTTTGAAACAAACTTAATAAATAAACATAGAGACTATTGCAAAATAAATAAATTACACTTTAGGTAAACGTATATAAGATAACAGCATGTGTTTTCTAAGCTTTAAGTAAAATTTATGGTCGCTATAAATCAATGGGTCCCATCTTATGATAAATGTTTAGATAATGAACAAATGCTTAAGACCCTGTTCATACAAAAGTGTAAGCATGTAAGTATAATATTTGTATGAGTAACAAACTTTATACCTTCTATATCTACATACTTATATTATAACTTAGATATAAGGTTAACTTAAACAAGTAATTTACGTTCTCAAAAAGGGTTTGATATCCCTCATACCTCTGAAAAAGACAAACTTCGACTAAACTAGTCATGTCTCCTTACCTTGAACGTTTCGTTAATACCTATACGAATACCAAAACAAACATTTAGTGTCATATATATTGGACTTTAATAACGTTAAGAATATTAATAATAAAGAAAAAAAATCAAAAAATTAATTTATTTGTACCTTTTATTTATAACTAGCGACCCGCCCCGGCTTTGCACGCGTAAGCGCAAAAATGTGTATGTTTACGACATCACATTAGAAACCTCTAAAATTATAAGTGTTCTTCTACTATATTATGCACTAGCTTCTGCGCGCGACTTCGTCGGCGTGGACTCCGCTCCTATTGGTTTTAGCGTGATGATATATAGCCTATAGCCTTCCTCGATAAATGGGCTATCTAACGCTGAAAGAATTTTTCAAATCGGACCAGTAGATCCTGAGATTAGCGCGTTCAAACAAACAAACAAACAAACAAACTCTTCAGCTTTATTATATTAGTATAGATAATTATATACATATGAGATATAAGTTACACATACACCTAGAGTTGCCAGATGGTCCGGATTCGTCGGGATTGTCCCGACATTTCGTATGATGTCCAGAGTCCCGAAAAAATACTAAATGTCCCGACAAATAACAACTAATCAAAAATCTCAAACTACCACGATAATAATCATCATCATCAGTCATCATCAGTTCAGCCTATTGCAGTCCACTGCTGGACATAGACCTCCCCAAGTTCGCGCCAGATATCCCTGTTTTTCGCAATCCTCATCCAGCCTACACCGGCAATCTTACGAATAATAATTATGTACTTAATCTAAAATTCCGTAAAAAGTGAGAATCATTTCATTACCACTAAGTCTAGTCGATAAGTTGAAAATGGTCGAAAATAAAGATACTGCTCTTAAAATTACGTGTGTTAGCTTATTGCATCCGGAATGACGCCTATAAAAATATTCTAAAAGCGTGTATTAATATTAATGTATTAAGCACATGAAAAATTGCACAAGTTACAAACAATTAAAAAAAGGAAAAAATGGCCTTTCGTTTTTTGCGAATATTTCATAAACTGTTAATTGTATTTAAGAAATTTGAATAAAAAATTCTGAAAGAGGAGGTCCAATAAAAAAGTCCCAGCTCCCGGAACTCTATCTCCATTATTTATAATTTCAATAAAATGGGTCTCTGCGTGATATTTTTAGGTTGCGGCGTCAAAAGCGAGTACGACACATTGATTAATTTATTTAAGGTATTGAAAAGTTAATTTTTCAACAAGTTAAACGATTGTTAACTAACAAAATTTTCTCCGAATTCCGTCTCAATTGTAGTTCCAGAAAAATCATCATTTTTTAGAAAAATTACCAGCTTTTGTTCAAGTACAAGAATGAATATTATATTTTTTACTTTTATGGCGTGATCTTGTTAATCATGTATATTATATAAGAAAGGCTCTACGAAACGAAAAAATTTTACGACAATTATTTAAACATTTTTTTTCATTTATGTACAATTGAGACGGAGTTTCGAGAAAATTTTGTAAGTTAACAATCGTTTAACTTGTTGAAAAATTAACTTTAAGTAAAATTTCCAAAAGGAATTAAGTATTTATAGTATTCACAATACACCATATTTTTTTTCAAATTAAAAAATATATATTCAATACCTTAAATAAATTAATCAATGTGTCGTACTTGCTTTTGACGCCGCGCGCGCAACCCATTTCACATTAAACCCCATTTTCAGCATTAAATTAAAATTATAAATAACTAGCTGCTGTGCCCGCGACTTCGTCCGCGTGGAATTTAACAAAAATTGTTCAGTTCACAGTTATAAAAATCTAAAATAAAACTAGCCTAAGTTACACCTTATTACTTCAGCTATCTACCAGTGAAAGTCCCGTCAAAATCGGTCCAGCTGTTTCAGAGATTAGCCGGAACAAACAGACAGACAGACAATAATTGTAAAAAATGTTATTGTGGAATATGTACCGTGTATAGATCCATATACATTTAGTAAAAAGCGGTTATTTTAATATTACAAACAGACACTCCAATTTTATTTATTTGTACCTATAGATATTTGTATCTCCATGATATAGTTCCGGGAGCTGGGAGTTTTTTATTGGGAATTTCCTCTTCTTTCAGAATCTTTTTTTGAAATTTCTTAAATATTAACAGTTTATGAAATATTGGCGAAAAACGAAAGGCCATTTTTCTCCTTTTTTTAATTGTTTGTAACTTGTGCATTTTTTTATGTACTAAATACACGCTTTTAGAACATTTTTCTAGGCGTCATTCCGGATCCAATAAGCTATCACACATAATTTTAAGAGCAGTATCTTTATTTTCGTCCATTTTCAACTTGTCGACTAAACTAACTACTCTACGCGGAATGGAACACGCTTGGCGAGTCTCTGCGCTGTGATCGGCAGAGCGGGAAAAAAAATTTTATAATAAAAAAAGATTTTATTTATTTCGTAATATTTATTTGTACCGTTGGTCCCGACCATAATCCCAAAATCCCGACTTTTTGAAAATTTGTCCAGACATTTTAGTCTTCCCATCTGGCAACCCTACATACACCGCAGACTACTACTGGACATAGGCCTCCCCAAGCTCTCATCAAGAGATAATATGAGTTATTAGTCGTATTCGTGCCTAGTTGCTTAATATTTTAAAATATTTATTAAATAAGCTCTTTTATAATGAAAATTTACGTTAGTTAGAGTTTTTAATTAGTAATTACAATTGGAAATTGGAAAACACTTAATGATGAATTGTGTTAAAATTATAAATACCATGTTTCTACGAGTAGATATCTATCTTGTTTGGCTTACCACATGACGTCCTGTGGGTGATCATATCTAAACACACATATAATAATGTGTTGTTTAAGTTTAAATATAATAGAGGAGAAGGTGGTAATGTGGCCCCTGCAGGTATATTGGCCCCCTTACATATTTATAATTTAGAAACGCGCTGTCTAGTATAATTTACGTGCAATGTGGAGCTCTTGTGACAGCTACCGAATAGTAACTAAAAATCTGTGAGATCGCGTAAAGTTCTTTTTTTATTTGAATTTATTCGAAAAACGCAACGGAAAACATTTAAACATTAAAACCGCTCTGCATTTTATTCATTTTTCCGAAAAAACTAAGGTTTACGTTATGTGATTTGGACATCGTGTTTGAGAAACGTTTTCGTGCTGGATTTTGAAGGTGATTATGCAAAAACATTTGATAATTATAATATGTATTTTGGTTTGGTTATAAATTCACAATACTTGTAATTTGGCCCCCTCACATTGTTCCTATTATGGTCCCCTTTTTAATTTCGTTTTCAGATGCCTCGAGTCAGTCTGTGACTCTCATCTTCGAAGGAAAGGAAAACGTGGGACCTGATCCTGAACCTGATCAAATGAAAAAGGCAGTTGAAGCTGTAAAGACAAAGGTCATGGGCTACGCGGACGAGGCGGTCTACGCAGCCTTGGACGTGGTCAAGGTGAAATGGGCAGCGGCAGCAGTGGGTGGTAATCGACGACGCCAGAGATTCAGTACATCCAGCGGTAGCTCTGAAAGTGACGCAGTCGTAGAAACTGACTTTGAATAGGACCACGATGTCAATTCAAATAGGAAACCTGAAAGTTTAGATACGAGCTGCATATTTTGAGAAGCCAGTTATCTTAGACATGGTGGGGAGTGGATTCTGAGCCAATTTAACAATTTATGGGCTCATATAGCCTGTGCAGGCCATGAAGGCGAATATTATGTTTGTGATTTTTGCCGTTAAGTTTAATTAAAGTCCAATACATTTAATTTGGCCCCCCGGGTGCCATATAACCCTCACTTTATGTTTTATTGTAAATTTTTAATTTTTGAGAATAAATAAGTTTGTGATTTTTCTGTAGTTATTTTATTTATTCAACAGTTAGGCATGCATAAGCCAATGAGTAAGGAACACTATAACGTACTTGCTTTATTTGTAAGTGTAGTATTTTACAAGCTTTTATTTAACTTGCAATGTATGTATGTATGTATATATGTATGTAACTTTAATGAATGTTTGTTCGGGTGAAATCTTGCAACTCAATTTTGAGGCAGATATCTTCAACCAATTGAGCTGAAATTTTGTATACAGGTTCAATTCGGATGACAATGCATGGTTTGTATGTATGATGTATGTATGTATGTTTGTTCGGGTGAAATCTTGCAACTCAATTTTGAAGCAACCAATTGAGCTGAAATTTTGTATGCAGGTTCAATTTGGATGACAATGCATGGTTAACTTTGTGACGTCATTCTAAATCCAATATGGCAGCATATCTAAGAGTGCAGCCTAGTTATTTTTAGTGCACTTCTACAATATGGGTATCAAATGAAAGGGCTTGCTAAGAATAATTCGAATAAAGTGACGTGATAACCGACTAAAAAGTCAAAAATAAATTAAAAGTAAAAAACCTTTTTAAAAACAAGCTTTTATTTGAATGTGCTAAAACGAAAAAAATAAATTTTTACTTTAAAACTTTTACTATCTACTTATAAAGTCATTACACATAATCCATATGATATAAAAGCTTGTCGCGAGATTTGCTTGTAAACAAGTAAATTAAATAAATTGATGTGATTGATTTTAACTATTAAAATTTTCAAACTAAGGAAATACGAGTACTCATATCTCGCGACGAGCTTTTCTATCATAAAGATTATGTGTAATGACTTTATAAGTAGATAGTAAAAGTTTTAAAGTAAAAATTTATTTTTTTCGTTTTAGCACATTCAAATAAAAGCTTGTTTTTAAAAAGGTTTTTTACTTTTAATTTATTTTACATGAGGCCTCAAAAACAAAGTAGGGGGCCACATTAACACCTTCTCCTCTAAATATCATCTCGTAAAATAAAATTCACCTAGAGATCTCTCGAAAGAAATTCATGTAATTTTGCTTGCTTATGCTGATCTACCACTACAGCCTATCATAGTCCACTGCTGGACATAGGCCTCCACAAGTTCGCGCCCGACATTACGACGCGAACTCATGTGTTTTGCCCATAGTCACCACGCTGGGCAGGCGGGCTGGTGACCGCAGGGCTGGCATTGTCGCACCGAAGACGCTGCTGCCCATCTTTGGCCTGTGTATTTCAAAGCCAGCGTGGACGGTTATCCCGCCATCCGTCGGCTTTTTAAGTTCCAAGGTGGTAGTGGAACTGTGTTCCCTTAGTCGCCTCTTACGACACCCACGGGAAGAGAGGGGGTGGCTACATTCTTTAGTGCCGTAACCACACAGCATATGCTGATCTACACTCCACATAAAATAAAATTTAAAAAAAAAATAGAAAAAAAACAAACGAACCATATTTAAGTTTAAATCTATCATACTCTTTTAGAATACTTTAAAAATCGTAAAAACGTGTAAAAACGTACATAAAACAAAAATTAACACCATACACAATATATTGGTTACACAACAGACCAATGTAAATGTAAATTAAATCTCGGTCACCTAACTCGTAACTATATTCAAAGTTATGGAATCTGTTTCCTTGTAATGCAAATAGTAATAATATCAAAGAGTAGTTCAATTACCACGGTATTGGTTATTTGGTTCAGTTGTCGTGAATATCAAAACAAAGCTAAATTAGATAATGTTTGTGAAATCCGACTGTTGATTGTGCCGCAAGAAGTTATAATTAACAGCGTTTAATGTGTAGTAAGTACTATAATTGAGAAATAACATAAGTGTGCGTTTATATTGAGGAATAATGAATATACCAACGCACAATAAAAGTCTTTATTCCGTAGAAAAAAAAAATATTTTTATGGTATCAATTTTTTTTCTTTTTTTTTGTTAAGAATCAAAATATTTTGTCCGTTTCAACAAATGCCTGTTAATAAATAGATTTTCGTTTGAACGACTACACACATTAGCATGAAACTCTCACTGACTGCCGATCAGCTCATCAAAATCACGTTACCGACCCGAAGTGAGAAGTCAGAATAGAGATTACGCTCGAACGCTTGGCAAATCTATCAATTTCTCCGATCACTGCGATCTCAACTTAGAACTAGAATAGACATTTTGTTATTGAGATGTCTCTAAAACTTTTCATTATCAAAACAGCACAAATAATTATGCATTATGAACACCAGGCGTAACGTCCAAAAGGTATTTGATTTAAAAACAAGGTAAAGAAAATATATTTATTTTTATACCTCGACTATTGTTTTTTCACAGATGTATGACGTTATTTATACACATATATATAGCATAGCTTGGTAAAATATTTTTGCTATCACTGCCTGTAAACGAACATTAATTTTGTATTGAATTACATAAATTACATTATTTTTTGCGACGCAACATATTAATTGGAATTTTTTTTCTCACAATAGATATTACATTATAAAAAGATATCTAAAATATCGCTATAAACTCAATAAATATAGTGTTATAATAAGTCGACGAAAAGGGACAATATTTGTGATAAGTAGCCACTACATAAAATAAATTATCAATATAAATCAGGCAATTTATGTATATCAGTTACTCAATTTGGCAGCTAACGCGTGTAAACGCCATTTTTAGCCAATACAACTCATGAATGTAACAAGAGGCTCATGAATTTTATTGCGTCTAGAAATGGGGAACGGAGAGATGGGTCCCACTTGTCGCACTTCATGTTTGTTTTCAATTACCTAACATCAATTCTAGATTCTTCTACAACTAAGTAATGAAAATTTCAAGTTACATTACTTTATTAATATAAAAATCTTATAAATCAAAATATAGACAGCAATTCGTGACTCAAAAAATATTTAATTACAAATAACAGAGCTAATAATTTATCAGATTTCAGGCAGTTTGCAAAATATTTAGTAAATCACAAGTTTATTTAATTGATATAGCTGTCGGAGCGCGAGTGAGATTACAGGATTGGAACATGGCGACGTCGCTTTGTAATAACAGACGCTTATTGGACTGTGCTGCGTCAGTTTGAGCAATTTATTCCGTGAGTTCATGAATGAATGGTGTAAGAAATTAAAACTACATTGTAAAATTATATCATCAATTTAATAATTTACTAGCGACCCGCTCCGGCTTCGCACGGGTGCAATGCTGATACTATATATAAAATATATAATTGTGTTTGCTCGCAAACGAAAAAAAACCGACTTCAATTACATCGACAAGTATTACAACGTAATAAGACGAAAAAATAGTCAAGTAAATACGCGCTATTAAAGATTACTCAAAAAGTTGTAATCAGTTTTCGATCTAATTTAAACAAGACTACAAGACAAGTATTAGCTTTCGATTAAAGTAAGAATCATCGAAATCGGTACACCGAGTCAAAAGTTATGCGGTATAATATAACGTAGGTCGACGAAAAAGTAGTCACGTAAATACGCATTATTAGATATAACTCTAAAAGTGTGTTACTTGTCAGATCTCAATTAAATTAAAATGGGACCACATGACACGCAACACCTTTCAATTAAAACAAAATTGATCGAAATCGGTCCACCCAGTCAAAAGTTCTGAGCTAACATACATTTTAAAAAAAACATACGTGTCGAATTGAGAACCTCCTCCTTTTTTGGAAGTCGGTTGAAAATAAACATTTGCAATCTAAGCGCAAAAAATGTGTTTATTTACGACATCACATTAGAAAACTTTAAAACTATCAGTGTTCCTCTACTATATTATGCATGTATTATACATATAAACCTTCCTCTGGAATCATTCTATTTACTAAAGAAAACCGCATCAAAATCCGTTGCGTAGTTTTAAAGATCTAAGCATATATATCTACAGACAGACAGCGGAAAGAGACTTTGTTTTATAGTATGTAGTGATGAAACAAGATTAGCGGTACTTTAGTTTATTTCAACTGGAACATCATTAACTCCAAAAAAAATATCTGTAGTATTGTTATACGCATTACATAAAAAGGAACAAGTCGAATATGTGTCAGTTTCAAAATTAAGTAACCTAAATTCACTCACAACGAAACATTTACGGAATACGCCGAGCGACGTGAAAGCCTATGTTTAATGTACGCTTCTGTGCAAAGCCGGTACTTTATCGGGGTATTCATTGTTCTATGTAGTGATGTATGAAAAAAATTCAATAGTTGAAAGTTGATAGAAAAGGGATTTATGGCCATAATCTGTAAAATTAACATTAAAATTAATTTTAAAGCACACATTTAAATAAATTAATAATAACTACGTAATACAAACTCATAGATACATATACACACACACATCACGACAAACATAGTTGAGCTATACAAACATTGTCATTAGCCTCAGATTGGTTGGTCCACGACTGCAAGGAATATTTCTTTAAATTAAACCCACTTAGGTATAGGTTAAGTATAAGGAAATTAATACATACATATACAATTACCCTATTTTTACCACCAGTTTAAGATATAAAATAAAAGGAAAAGAATTAATAGAAAAAGTATTTAATTATTTTACAAGTAACAATGTTTTGAGTTGACAACGTTGAGACCGTTCTTCTGTACGGATGCGAGACTTGGAAGGTTACTAAATCCATCGCACAGCCAATCCAGGTCTTCATCAACCGATGCCTGCGTCAGATCATTGGCATCTGATGGCCCGAAAAAATATCAAACGACCACCTGATGAAACTTTGTAAAGAGACCCCAATCGGCCACCAGATAAAGCGGCGTAAATGGGTATGGATCGGTCACACCCTCCGAAGGGATTCCTCTCACATAGAGGCCTTAGAGTGGACTCCTCAAGAGAAAAGGAAACGTGGCCGCTCCAAGCAAACGTGGCGTCGCTCCGTCATCGCGGAGATGAAGAATGTCGGGCTTTCCTGGCCCGAGATTAAGCTGATAGTCCAAGAAAGAGCGAGATGGCAGCGCACTGTGGACGCCCTCCGCCCCATCCAGGGGACATAGGACTTGAAGAAGAAGAACAATGTTTTTAAAAATACTTCCTAAAATTGTAAGCTAAGTCCACAGCACAGAACCGCCGTATAAATGTTACGTTTTCAGGTTAAAAATGATTAAGCTACACATTAAAATGACCTGTATTCCCTTGCTGAAATACAATTTATAGTGCTCATAATTTGACGTTATTCTTTAAAGTATTTAAGACACAATTTAAGACATTACAGAATATAATTATTTGATATTCTCTCCATAAAGTATAAATCGTTTCCAGGTGACGTATAATGATAGCAAAACGTTCTCTGGTGGCTTTTTAATTAAATTTACCATAAGAATTTGACGTCCACACATAAAAATATTAAAAATTAAGATTATTATCATTTAACCTACGCTAGTAATTAATTTCCTTGGTAACGTCGTAACGTCTACTAATTAGATAGAGCGAGCCTCCACAAGTGATGTATGTAAGAGAAATTCTTCAAAGTTAATTGGTAAACGCCTTCTCGAGGACCTTAATAACATTAGTTAATGAAACTGTTACGAGGAGGAAAAATCCATTTAAACGACATAATTTTATCACTTCAATTATAACCGCCCCTTATTGGTTACAATTCGTTTCCTCTTCATATTATTTATCAACTTAAAATAGATAATTTAAAATAACACATATTTAAAAAATTTAAACTATTGTTAGGATAATGTCCGCCTGCTCTAAAGAGTTCCACTGGCAATGTGTTAACACATCATTCAAAATTCTTAATTCACATAAAATTTACTCCTCTATTTCAGTGTTTAATTCTTTAACTTTTATTATATACTAGCGACCCGCCCCGGCTTCGCACGGTTGCAATGCTGAAACTAAATACTAACAACAATAAAAGATACGTTAGAAACCTCTAAAATTACCAGTGTTCCTCTACTATAATATGCATGTATTATACATAAAAACCTTCCTCTTGAATCACTCTATCTACTAAAGAAAACCGCATCAAAATCCGTTGCGTAGTTTTAAAAATTTAAGCATACATACAGACAGATAGACAGCGGGAAGCGACTTTGTTTTATAATATGTAGTGATACCACTAAACTCCTACACAAATAATTATTTATGTTTGTTTTTGTTTCCCTCGAATGTTTATAAAAACTAAATAACCTAAATAAAATAACGTATCTATACATTAAGACAAAACATGCACAAAATAAAAATTTAAGAATCTTTTCGACTAGTTCTCAGACGCTCGAATATCAGTATCGCATTTTTGATTTGGTTGAGTAACCAAATTACTTAAGTATGCATTTGTAAACTGTAAATATCACGTTTGCGCAGTTTATTGAGTTGAGACACATTTATAATGATCGAGTTAAGATTTAAGTCACACGATACTGTATTAATTTGTCCTTCTGGTTGTCAGTATGTTCAGTTAAAAGAAAAATGTGAAATATTTAATTTGGTCGAATAATGAATAAAGCCACAGTACCTATACAGTAAAGTAATATTACGCGAAATACATTAATTGTGTTACTTATACGTGCCTAATTAAATCGAACCTACCTTTTCCGAGCTTTCATATAATAATTATAATTACAGTATAAAATATCCTTATATTAAATCCAGTGAAATATGAACTATAACTTATGATGGACTATAATTACCGTTGGTTTACCTTTTGCTAAAATACTCATGAATATTCTTATTTGACGGCTGAATAAATTTACAATATTTAAACTAGATGTAGTTTAGTCTTTCAAAAAGACTGAAAAGAAAAAATAAGTGAATTGTTCTTAGACAACATTCTGAATCTCATTACAAAAGCAAAGAACACTCGTTCCTGTCATTGTCGACCGCTTTAATTTTTCAGAACTAGAAAATCATTCTGTTTTGTTAAATAAAAGTATAGATCAGGAGATTATTAAGATTATTATGGTAATAAATCTTACCTGGTTTAAAATTTTATAGTCATTAATCTCGGTTTGGTAATTGACGCCGAGGGACTTGAGTTGATTACACTCGTTACGTTCGTACGTTTCACAGATAATTCGAAATAAATTAAGTTACTGAAATTCGAGGTACGCATATGTTTACATTTTAAACAATAATGTTAAAAATATATAATAATACGCTTAACGAAGGGCTCCCCGAAGCACGTCGGGGACACCCACAAAGACCGACAACCAGACCGGATAGAAATGTGTATAGCGATCCTCGGACTCGCAATGGATTACGAGTTCGAGTCGTCTAGACGGTACAGGTTACGGTACACCAGTTTGATGTAGTGATGACGATGACGTACTCTAAATACTTTCTATTTTGCGACATGATATTTGTACATTAAAAATATTATCAAATTTATCCTCAACATTACACTCCTTTTTGGATATATATATGCAAGTCTGAAGTAATAAAAGGAAAATTATCATATAGGTAATATACGAGTAGGTACACACATACATGCTTACATTTGACGAGGCGCGTATCAGAAACGGACTAATTTTAAATCCGAATTCGACCCTTTCATCCTCTCATCAGCTCCCGATTGAGAACTAATTTAAGCCGGGTTCCGTTTTATTAATGAAAATCCCGGAGTGACGGATATTTTCATTTTATAATTAAAACAATTTTCAGTTAGGCCTTGGAGTAGGAATTTTCATTTCTTATTCTTCACATCTTTTGTTTCATAAAATGTTTTGTAGCTTATTATTATATGTAACAAATAATATTAATATTTTTATTTGTTAAAATCGTAATTCTATTATAATTATAACCTTTTACAACGAGAACTTGGAATTCTCTGAAATTTTAGTAGTACCTTGAGAAAAACGTCAACTTAATTCTGTAATACTAAAAAGTAATAATTAATAGTTGTAAAATAGAATTGAAACTGCTAATTTCAGCTAAGGCTAATTTACCGAATGCCGCGCCGTGGCAAAGCAAGAGCTAAAACATTTTTTATTATTTAACCTCATATTTTCTTACTAACCTGGCAAGATGAACCGTTTAATCGGACAATCAATCTTAATTGGAAACATTTCAATCGTTATGTTACGTATGCATGCGACTAAATCAAATTATTCGAGCATATCATAGAGGTTGTAAGTTGAGCTTTAGTAGAATATTAACATTACTACTAGTATTTAGTTACGATAATTACAAAATATAACATACTGACTGTCGCAAATCTATATTTAGACAGATAATAATTGTAGGACAGCTTTAATTTAATTATTTAGTAACAAAACAAGAAATACAATAACAAAATTATCACCATACTTCATGCATAGAATAAATCTAATAATGTATGCCTTTTGTAGTGCAATTTACTTACAATATCCATATTCTTTAAATATTTTAGTATTTATGTTTTATTTTAAATAAATTGAATAAATAAACTCTTCGACTTTACAATATTAGTATAGATAGATACCGTGTCAAATGTAATCAGGGGCCTCAAAGAGCTGCTCTAATTGGTTTACATGTACAACCGGTAGCGTATACCTACCATACGCGCTTATAACGGCATTAACGCTTTTATGCTCATAACAGCCTGCATCACCTGCCTAAATTTACGTCAACTATTATTTGCAAGCGTATTCTAAAATTTTATTATGCACATTATATAATTAATGCCTTCCCCATCCACATCAACTAGACCCTTGCGCTTCAAGATTTATTACGATTAAAGCTAATACATCTCAAAGAACTTATGAATTCGTAAAAAATGCATTTTATTGCTTCCTATACGAAACTGGCACGCGCCATTGTACCACCTCGATTCTTTAAAATAAAATACAAGGCTATAGTTAGAAGAAAGAAAAATAGATTTCTTACAAATAATGGAAACGATTGACTTTAGTCTCGAATCATATGTCGCAGATCAGAAGTAGGTAGGAAGGAGAACGGACGGATGACCGACTGGTTTATTAACAATGTAATTTAACACAAGATAGTTACACAGAAACGGGGTAGAGGCCGAACTACTAAGTATTAAATGGACTCACCGAGCGGGTACCGCGTATCGCGTGGCAGAGTGACAACTCAAGGCAGTGCCCGGGAGTTGCGACCCGAGTCTAGGTTTAAGGCGGCGCCGCCTTTAAAATGCGCATTAACGCTCGCCTTCACTGTTCGAGTTGCCCACAATAGAATGTAACAATTAATTCGTGTACACAAACTAACCCTTACAAGAGTCGAGGTTAAGCTACTAGCAGGATACACAAGTGCGCCGCGCCACGCCAGAGCCAAGACTGCCGTAGCTGCGGTTGCATCGGTCTTTTATGCACGAAGGAATGACTCGAATAATAGAATGAGTGAGGGTAGATGAATAATAATAACAACACAGGTACCGTCATTAATAACTATCCGCATTGACTCTCCGACACGGCCATCCTGACAAGTCACACGTCCCCGTGTGATGCCGTAAAAAGCAAAAAGGTACTGCGATATCAAAGTCTCGTCTCGGCCTATCCTGACCCACACTTAACCAAGGATAAAGCGATAGTACAACCACTTTTTGTTGACACACCATACAACCATACGCGAATCTACCATTAAATCAAAATTGACCAATCGTTTTGGTATAAACATTACACCATCATTGCTTTCCACATATTAGTCGCCACTGTCACCTAAATCGAGTGACAGCAGCTCATGCCACCTCCATCGAGTGACGATAACCAACCAAAAGAGTCGCTACTGTCACCTAAATCGAGTGACAGTAGCTCATGCCACCTCCATCGAGTGACGATAACCACTAAAGTCGCCACTGTCACCTAAATCGAGCGACAGCAGCTCATGCCACCTCCATCGAGTGACGATAACCAACCAAAAGATTCGTTACTGTCACCTAAATCGAGCGACAGTAGCTCATGCCACCTCCATCGAGTGACGATAACCACTAAAGTCGCCACTGTCACCTAAATCGAGTGACAACAGCTCATGCCACCTCCATCGAGTGACGATAACCAACCAAAAGAGTCGCTACTGTCACCTATATCGTGTAGTCGACCCTCTCTTGCAATGCCTCGCAGGGACACGTACAACTATTTGCCTCTTCTACTGACACTTAGCGCGATACTTGTACGGTAACTTTTTACGAGGATGACGACAAAAAAGAAACACTTTACTTTATAGGAAATACTTTTATTTGCTATCACAACCGTTCTGGTCGGACTCTAGCAAACGAATGTTCGACCAAACTCTGTTTTTCGTTACACGACAACTTAATATAATGTTCATCACTTCCTGTCAGTTTGAAGGAAAAAGTCAAACGAATGTCCCTTCAAACTGACAGTCAGGAAATAGTCATTTGCCACACTAGAATGAAGTAAATATTAATTCCAATCGATAAAATAAATTATGATATTTGCTATGTTGGTAACAGCTCGGCCATCCGTTTACTTACGAGTCCCTCGTAATACAATACAAATAAGTTAACAATATTACACACTTCAATGTACATAAATCGACAATACAATTATAAACACTTATAATAACAATCACAACAGAGAGAGAGAAAAAAAAATGTTTTTATATATTTTCATTAATACATTACAACATAGATGTTTAGTTAATCGAATAGGTACCACATTATCTCTAATTCATTTGATTTGTAATATCTTACTTACAATCTATTTTTTTTTTATATATCAATACGAGGTAATATACATTATGTTACGTTGCAAGGCTTAATAATTTATATATAGCAACATGTAATTCCATTAACAATAATTATTATTTATAGCACATTTTTCATCTACTGATCTTGAACAATTTTTAGTATTCAATTTGGCTTGATTCATGACAATGATTAGCCATCCTAACTGATCCATGACGCTGATCAGTGCCCTAACTGATCCATGACGTTGATCAGTGCCCTAAGCTGAAGCATGACGTTGACCAGCGACCTAAACTGATCCTTGACGTAGATCAGTACCCTAAGCTGATGCATGACGTTGACCAGCAACCTAAACTGATCCTTGACGTTGATCAGTGCCCTAAGCTGATCCATGACGTTGACCAGCGTCCTAAACTGATCCATGACGTTGACCAGTGACTGAAATTAAAACTAATAAATGACGTTAATCAGTAATCGATCTCTGAGCTAATACGATCTATATACGATTCGATATACGAATTGGTAATATTCAATCTGCTTATCTATACTTTACAATAATCATTAACAAATAATAATAGCTTGACGCTTGGTTCATTGATCCATGACATTGATCTACAAATAATGAAGTAACATTATATCGAAATTAACTATACAATCAACTCCATAAACGTGGTAATATCAAACAGCGTGTACAAAGTTCGACTTACAATTTGCTCTTAATCATAACATTCGGTTACAGTATTTAGATCGTGACAATTTCCCTGTTTGACCCCTACTCATTTTCTGGTGCACTAGTAGATTCAGCGTCAGAAGAAACCTCATCTTCGGACATTGGACGTGAAAAAGTGAGCCACGGAAATAACTTGTCGATAGCCACAATAGATTCATAACGCCTCCCCTTTCTAGTAAGAGGAGTGTCTTCGATAACAAACCTATCATTAGGAAGAATCTTTTTAATTCGGTAGGGACCTTGACATTTTGGTTCGAGTTTCTTAGACTGTCCCTCTATGCCAGTCGCCGCCCTTATAACTCTAACGAGATCCCCCACATGAAAAATTACATTTTTATTCCTACGCCTATCGAAACTCTCTTTGGACCTTTGTTGTTGACTTTTAATAAATTCGTTAGCTTCCGATCTTATCTTATTTAAGTTTTCCTCCGTTGACCCTGACCCCGTATTCGAGATAATGTCATTTAATATACCCTGTGATGGGTTTGTAACGTTGCAGCCGAATAATAGTTCGGCTGGCGTCTTTTTAGTTGTCGCGTTTATTGTAGTGTTAATACCTAGCTGTATATTCGGCAGATGTTCATCCCATTTACCGTTTGGTTCGTCGTGATTCATAGCGCCTAGCGCGGCTAAAATAGTGCGGTTGTATCGCTCTACCTGTCCGTTCGCGCGAGGAGTAGCGACAGCATTGTAAATATGTTTAATACCCGTTGACTTTATAAACGATTTAAAGGTATTGCTCGTAAAGCTTGTACCTTGGTCGGTAATTAAGCGCACTGGTGTCCCAAAATAGCTAAAATGCTCTTTAAAAACTCTGATACTCGTTGAAGATTTGGTGTTCCTTACTGCAAAGAGATTTATAAATTTCGTGAAAGCGTCAATTAGTACGAGAATATACGTGTTTCCTCGTTTTGATCGTATGAACGGCCCCAAATGATCCGCGTGAATTGTGTGAAAAGGTTTGTCGACTTTCGGAATGGGGTGCAGCTCACCTGTTTTAAGTCCACTTGGGACCTTGTGATGTGCACACTCAAGACATGACGCTACATATTTTTTTACGAAGCGCCTCATTTTGGGAAACCAGTATGACGCTTTAATACGAGCTAGCGTTTTATCTACACCGAAATGTCCGATGTCGTCGTGGTTACTTTTCAGTATTTGCCACCTAGCACCCCTAGGTACCACCCAACGTTCATCTTTGTCACCGATAACACGGAAGACACGGCCATTTTTTAATTTGTAGTTCTTATAGATCTCTACTACGTCTTTAGTCTTAGGATCGTTCAAAATATTAGAAATATTCCTTATTTCTTCATCGGCTTGTTGTACTGTAACGAGCCAGTCGTCCGTGTTGACCGTGAGAATATCTATGACGTGCTGATCGTTGCCCGGCCTATCAACGGGACACCTACTAAGTGCGTCAACATGTGCCATTTTCTCACCTGGCCTATATTCAATTTCGCAATCGAATTCCAGGAATTGCACCCACCAACGTGCAATTCTTGGAATCAGGTCTCGTTTGGTCAGCGTACTCCTTAAGGCGTTACAGTCTGTTACGATTTTGAATTTTATTCCTAGTAAATAGACCCTAAACTTAGCTAACGAGGCTATGACTGCAAGAGTCTCTAGCTCAAATGAATGTAGCTTTTGCTCATCAATACTAGTTTGTCTACTATAATACGCAATCACTTTTAATAATCCTGTCTCATCTTTCTGCATTAATATTCCCGCTACCCCAAATTTACTCGCGTCAGTATGTAATTGTGTTTCTGCTATGGGGTTGTATATAGCTAGTATTGGTCGTTCTATAAGACTGGTTTTTAAAGCCTCGAATGCTTTAACTTCATCATCACCCCATTTCCATGGTGTGTCCTTTTTTAGCAAAGCAGTGAGAGGCCGTGCCAACAAAGCAAAGTTCTTTACGAACCTTCTAAAGTAACTCGCCAGTCCCAAAAACCTTCTAACTTCATGAACGTTCCGCGGAGCCTCAAATTTTGATACCGCGTCGGTCTTATGGGTACCTGGCCTAACACCTTCAGAACTAACCTCATACCCCAGATAGTCGATTTTATCATAGAAGAACTTGCATTTGCTTAACTTTAATGTCAGACCATTTTGTCTCAGTAATTCAAGGACTTCTTGAAGGCGAAGTAGCCCCTCATTAAATGAGCTAGCAGGGATCAATATATCGTCCATATAAACAAGTACATACGAGCGAACTGGCGATTTGTTTATGATTTTATTAATGGTTCTTTGAAAAACCGACGGCGCATTGACTAGACCGAATGGCATACGATTATATTCGTATTGGCCATCTGGTGTCACGAATGCAGTTTTATCGCGAGACTCTTCGGCAATCGGGATTTGGTAGTAGCCTGAAGCCAAGTCCAGGCTGATATATAAGGAACTCCCCGATAATAGGTCAAGTTGATCTTCTATCCTTGGTAAGGGATAGTGTTCACGCCTTGTCTTTTTGTTTAGAGCTCGATAATCTACGCAGAGCCGCTTCTCACCGGACTTTTTGTTTACTAACACAATAGGACTTGCAAATGGGGAACTGGATTCACGTACTATTCCACTATCTAACATTTCTTGTACCATGTCGCGTGCATGCTGTCTTTCTGTAAACGACAAGCGATATGGGCGGTAAACGACTGGTACTGAGTCTTCCAGATGAATCACCATTTCAGTTTCGGTTGTGAACCCAAGGTCCTTTAAACTATTAGAGAAGCAGTCTTTATATTCTTCCAAGAGAAGCTTAAGTTTATTTTTGTCTACATCGTTAATGCCATCGCCAATATTTAATGTTGGCTCATCTGTAAGTGGCTCTGTAACCGTATGTATCTGATTAACTTGGAGGCTTTCCTCTAACTTTACAGCGCGAGTAATCAAATCCCCAGATTTAAATGTTATATCATTCAGTCCTATATTCTGCACAAGAATACTCCCTAAGCCTTGATCTATAGAGTATTCACCCGGAAATAAGTAATGCTCCTTATTCTCGCAACCCCTGACAGTCCCGTTAACATAAATTTTACCCGTGTACGGTTCAGCGCTAGTAACGGGGACAGCACTTGTTTTTCCACTAATGATAGTAATATTCCTAGCACAACTTAGTACACATTTGTATTGGGTGCATTGCTGTATCTTTTCAAAAATTACATCGGTCTCTGTTTTGGTTATTTTTATGTTAGGTCTTTCAGTGAAAGTGTGTCCCAGCAAAACCGGCGTGTTGATATAATTGTCATCTACTACTAGAATTTCGACATCTTTTTCCGTAACCCCTTGAATTTCAACTGTTGCGAGAGCAGAACCCAAAGGGCGAAAACGAGTGTTACCAAATCCTGAAAGTATTGGACCCTCAACTGGTTCCCATTTGAGTCCAAGACTTTGAGCATCACTAAGACGAATAAGAGTACCCTCACAGCCTAAATCGACTAAGCAGTCAGAAATCTTGTCGTTTATTTTTAAAGGCATTTTATACTTCAGACTAGAGTCATGATTGCTTTCGATACGAAATACCTTTTTGCCTTCGTTTTGGTTGCTTTGCACCTTTTTTGGACATTGGGACGCCATGTGACCCCTCAAGTTACAGAGAGTACATTGGCTCCTTGGTTTTGTGCACCGAAAAAACGGATGTCCGGTTTCGTTACAATTAAAGCAAACCAAGTGACTATAGTTCGATTTTTGCTGTGGGTTACTTTTGTTATTTAATGGTTGAAAATTTGAAATGCCCTGCTGCATACGCTTATCTCTATCCCTATTTTTTATATCAACAAGAGTATTCCTATCTTGTCCTACCTTAACAGTTTTAAAGAACTTGAGGACCTGTTCTGGCTCATTAAACTCTGCGGCTTGCGCACCCAGTCGAATACTCCTATCCTCGATCCCGAATATCAAGCAATCAACGGCACGCTTACCTATTATTTCACACCGGTTCAAAAAATTCATTTTCGTATAATAATATAATTCGAGTGACTCACCGTAACGAACCTTTTTCCCTAACATTTCCGTAAGAAGTTCTGCGTAGTTGTCACGAGAGGGAAAAGATTCTCTGAGTTTAAGCTTCCATTCAGGCCATGAATAGAGCAAAGAAGGTAACCCCTGATACCAACTTTTAGCTACCCCAGTTAACTTAGGTAAGGCGTAATGAGTCATTTGTTTTTCGTCCCAGTTGTAAATCTGCGCGCATTCTTCTATTTTGTGCAACCATGAATCGATATTTTGCTCTTTACAGAACGGGTCAAACTCGGGTATAACATTGTTAAGAACAGGGAACTTGTCACGCTCATTACTACTTCTATCCTTAATGCCTTGCATAACACTAATAAACTCCGCAAAGAACTGTTGCTGCGTATCCACGTACCTCGTGTCACCAGTGGCACTGCCGTCGTCGGCTCGATCCACCGCAGTCGTCTGCGACGGAGGACCGGTGCTCTGGACTATAGGCGGAGTGCACGCTCTTGAACCCCCAGATCGCCGCGACCTCGTAGACCGCCTGCGATCGTTGCGATCGCGATGTCTCGATCGCTGCCGGCTCCGATGTGCGCTATGCGACCGCCTCTTACTGCGGGGCCGACTAGAGCCTCGCGAAGAGTCACTTTCAGTCGATTCGGCCCTTCGCTTTTGTTTGGGCATTGTCGCGGACAACCTCGAACAAAACAACAAGCAACGTTGAAATTATGTCATACTCGTAAGGTATAAATACCCAGGTGTATTATAGGGCTAACTGGTATACAGTCATGATCGCCGATATCCACACATAGCAATAGTTTAGTTCATCTAGAAATCTAGGTTATAGTAGGTAGACTCAAAAAAAAAAAAACGGTAGAAAAGGAAAAAAATTAATGTTTAAATAAATTGTTACAATTTGAACGTTTTATCATTCTCGCATTTAATTTGTACGGTATCGTATCATTATACCACAAGAAAATTAAAACGGGATGGCAAAACGAAGTAAAAAAAATAAGATATAAAAAAATAATAATAATCTGAGGGTAACTGACAAACACAAAAAAATAATAATCGCAATATTGTTCACGTTAGTTCTCAGATTTGTTACATCCGATAAGAAAAATTTTACAACTCTCGAAGTACTACCCACTAACTAGTTAGATGTGTACTTACGTTTTCTCTTTAAGCCGATTGATGTGGGCGGGTGGGATCACACCGAGATATCGGAACAAATCAGTGCGATCCCACTTCTGAGATGTAGTCGACCCTCTCTTGCAATGCCTCGCAGGGACACGTACAACTATTTGCCTCTTCTACTGACACTTAGCGCGATACTTGTACGGTAACTTTTTACGAGGATGACGACAAAAAAGAAACACTTTACTTTATAGGAAATACTTTTATTTGCTATCACAACCGTTCTGGTCGGACTCTAGCAAACGAATGTTCGACCAAACTCTGTTTTTCGTTACACGACAACTTAATATAATGTTCATCACTTCCTGTCAGTTTGAAGGAAAAAGTCAAACGAATGTCCCTTCAAACTGACAGTCAGGAAATAGTCATTTGCCACACTAGAATGAAGTAAATATTAATTCCAATCGATAAAATAAATTATGATATTTGCTATGTTGGTAACAATCGAGCGACAGCAGCTCATGCCACCTCCATCGAGTGACGATAACCAACTAAAAGAGTCGCTACTGTCACCTAAATCGAGCGACAGTAGCTCATGCCACCTCCATCGAGTGACGATAACCAATAAAGTCGCCACTGTCACCTAAATCGAGTGACAGCAGCTCATGCCACCTCCATCGAGTGACGATAACCAACTAAAAGAGTCGCTACTGTCACCTAAATCGAGCGACAGTAGCTCATGCCACCTCCATTGAGTGACGATAACCACTAAAGTCGCCACTGTAACCTAAATCGAGTGACAGCAGCTCATGCCATCTCCATCGAGTGACGATAACCAAATAAAAGAGTCGCTACTGTCACCTAAATCAAGCGACAGTAGCTCATGCCACCTCCATCGAGTGACGATAACCACTAAGTCGCCACTGTCACCTAAATCGAGTGACAGCAGCTCATGCCACCTCCATCGAGTGACGATAACCAACTAAAAGAGTCGCTACTGTCACCTAAATCGAGCGACAGTAGCTCATGCCACCTCCATCGAGTGACGATTGTTAGCATTTACTGATAATTATTACAATATTGGATTTTGTATTGATATTACTTTTATCGTATATTCGCTTAACACCGGAATAGTACAAAGATGTCGCCACCATCTTCCGAATGGTTAATATTTATTTACGATTAGTCAGTTGGTATCTTTATTGTTTAGTTTTACAGGATAGTTACTCAATAAATACTGTTATCGTTTAATTTATGCTTCTACTAATTTTATAAGATGGTTTATGTTGTTTTACTGTAATTATTACTTGTTAATGTATCGAAAGAGCATATAGATGGAGACACCATCTTCCGAATAGTTAATACTAATTTCATGATTGGCCAGTCGCCGTCTTTGTGATCTATTGGCGGGATTGCTGTCCTATAAATACGATAATTTGTAAGTGAAGAGGCAGTTATTGTTTAATCATTGTGCGGCTAGCGTTGCTGCTCGATAAGTATAGTATAAGTGATTAGTGTGATAATGTTTTAATGTAGTTAAAAGTGTGAGTTGTGAATAAATAACTATAGACTTGTAGTGAGAATTAATTATTCCTTTGAGTGCTTTCAGCTATTGTTCTACATCTCAGAAGTGGGATATCGTAACACGATAACCACTAAAGTCGCCACTGTCACCTAAATCGAGCGACAGTAGCTCATGCCACCTCCATCGAGTGACGATAACCACTAAGTCGCCACTGTCACCTAAATCGAGTGACAGCAGCTCATGCCACCTCCATCGAGTGACGATAACCAACCAAAAGAGTCGCTACTGTCACCTAAATCGAGCGACAGTAGCTCATGCCACCTCCATCGAGTGACGATAACCACTAAAGTAGCCACTGTCACCTAAATCGAGTGACAGCAGCTCATGCCACCTCCATCGAGTGACGATAACCAACTAAAAGAGTCGCTACTGTCACCTAAATCGAGTGACAGCAGCTCATGCCACCTCCATCGAGTGACGATAACCAACCAAAAGAGTCGCTACTGTCACCTAAATCGAGCGACAGTAGCTCATGCCACCTCCATCGAGTGACGATATTGCCTCCATCGAGCAATACAACCAAAACATGTTTCAGCAATGGATACTTAAAAACAATGGCACCAACAAAATTTATCTCAATAAAATTGGTTGTATAGTGGTCTACATTGCTACGCCAGTTGACTTTAATCACAAAAAAAAACTACCAATCTATCCTATTCGTACACAGACGAAAGGTTCCTCTAACCGTAATTTAAAAACAATAAAGTTTTATTATTGACACAGTAAGATCACATACAACTCTCATGGCCCGGCTGCCTCAGCAGCTAGTGACAACTACTATTGCCACCCATATCGTCATCACCTCATGTGATACGACCAACACATATCGTCATCAACTCATATGATACGACCGACACATATCGTCATCAAACCAATTCTAACTAATCACTTTACACAAATACCACAGCCATGTACCATCGACGTCATCACAACCAAAACTATAGACCGTACGTCTACTTCTACAACAAGTTACAACCAAAAATCCTCGAGTAAAGACCTCTAACACCACGGCTCTCTAGACGAAGAGTAATTACAGTACATGTGTCAGTCACATACATTTCAGTAGGCATATCCACCCAATGGATCGCCCGTGTCAGTCACCCCTGTGACTACACGCTACGCTCTCAACAGACCACGACACCCGCCAGAGTTAAACGCACACCGCGCACCTGGACTCTTGGGTTGCCCCAAGAGACAATTCTACCGGGCTATGACTACGAATAACTACACTGGTACGGTTGAACACATTATGGTCGATAGAATCATTCACTCGAGTCTCTCTATCTACTTAAACTTGAACATCATCATTATCAACAAGATCATAAATTACATCAATATCGTCTGGTACATGACGTGCTGGCATTTTCCTTGAGCTTTGTAGGTACGTTTACAATTTGGAGCCTTAAGGGTATACCGTTTACTTTCGAGAACTTCTATTACGCAAAAAGGCTCTCGATATTTCGGATCAAGTTTAATTTGATTACGCTCCTCATTTTGTAACAAAACAAATTTTAACAGTTACTTACAACGACTACCCGTAATGGGCCCACGATTGTACCAAGGTGTTATCAATTAACTCTCTGTAATTTAAACGTCCTTAAAGAGAACAACTAAAGAAACTTTTAAACAGTTTGAATAAATCAATCAAAGGTAGAAAAAGACTGAAAACCCTCAATGAAACACTTATTTTTCACTTCAAATCTACAGTTATTCATTCACGATACACACTTTTAACTATATTGACTAAGCCAGTGTTCCGCAAAGGGTGTACCGCGGCACACTGGTGTGCCGTGGTCGTTCATTGGTGTGCCTCGGAAACATAAACTTTACGTTTGTTGATTAATAATAAATATTGTTTCGATGATTAATAAATAAATGTTGATTAATGTTACTTAAAAAATTATTTTTTATTTGTGGTATACCTCCAAAATATTTTCCTTTTCCTAGGTGTACCTTAAACACAAAAAGTTTGCGGAACACTGGACTAAGCTACCACAGTAGTCACTTATACGCCACGTATCGTGTAGTAACGTTAGCTGCACAATAATTAAACAGCAACTGCTTATTCACCTACAAATTAGAACAAACCTAACAACAGACGATAAAAACGACGACCGACCTATCAGAAAACCAGCATTAACTATTCAGAATATGGCGTCTCTAACTTTACGCTCCCTCGGCACTTCAACACACCACAATAGTTAAAATATCGTGTAAAACACAAAAATATCCGTTACAGAGGGTAATTGGAAATAATACTGAAGCTAAAACGATATTAACACTTTAACACAAACAAGTGGGTAAGCAAAAAACTTATAGTCTGTTGACTGTTCCTCAGTCATACCAAGTAAACGTTTATGAAGAGACAGGTTACTACTAGTATTAAATCGGTTTAAATGATGACGACTCGACTTGCGCTTCAATCGCACGATAATTCAACGGGACTACGCGAACGCGATTCTCATGACATCATGAAATAAACTACTCACAAGTAACACTCTTAGTGGGCACGAGAACAGTATCCCACTTCTGATGTCGCAGATCAGAAGTAGGTAGGAGGGAGAACGGACGGATGACCGACTGGTTTATTAACAATGTAATTTAACACAAGATAGTTACACAGAAACGGGGTAGAGGCCGAACTACTAAGTATTAAATGGACTCACCGAGCGGGTACCGCGTATCGCGTGGCAGAGTGACAACTCAAGGCAGTGCCCGGGAGTTGCGACCCGAGTCTAGGTTTAAGGCGGCGCCGCCTTTAAAATGCGCATTAACGCTCGCCTTCACTGTTCGAGTTGCCCACAATAGAATGTAACAATTAATTCGTGTACACAAACTAACCCTTACAAGAGTCGAGGTTAAGCTACTAGCAGGATACACAAGTGCGCCGCGCCACGCCAGAGCCAAGACTGCCATAGCTGCGGTTGCATCGGTCTTTTATGCACGAAGGAATGACTCGAATAATAGAATGAGTGAGGGTAGATGAATAATAATAACAACACAGGTACCGTCATTAATAACTATCCGCATTGACTCTCCGACACATATATGTTATACAATCAATCTATGAATCATTCAATAATAACTTTATTCAAAAAGCGCTTTCGAATAGTCATTTTACAAATTTAAATTTTAACACGTTCGCTGCGTTGTGAGGTCATTTTGGTTCATAGCGAACTTTCATGTGGTGCGGCGCGCAAAATAGCGTTCTTTTCCCTGGTGCGGAAGGCATAACTTTGTGTATTTCTATCATAGGATTTTTTTTAAATACCATTGTTATTGCCACTTTAACGTGAACAATACAGTATTTTGAAATACTCGTGAGTCAATTTGACCTCACCCGCACCTAAAAAAAAAAGTTTCACCCTGGTGCGGTGTGAGGTCAATATGACCTACCGCTCCGCGCACCTCACAACCGCACTGAACGATGCTCTCGCGCCATTTCGTGCACTCAGTGTTGTGCGGTGTGCCACGCTATCGACAGTTAAGACGTCGCGTCGCTTGAAGCCATTTTTCGCGTCTACATTTTCGTATATCCCTTGTAAAGTTGTAACTTTTTATTTAAGTATAATATTATTTATTAATATATTATATTTGTTAGTAAAGTAGTGTACGGTTATCGTCACATATTAGATATGCCAAAACGAAGTAGAAAAAAACTAGTTTATGCTGGTTTTTCTAATGAACAGATCGAAAGCAAAGAAAGAGAACACGAAGAGCCGATATCAAAAAATGTTTGTTACAATACATACAAACAAATACAGTAGGCTCAATAAAATTTTGGGAAAATTTATCGAGTGATGTATAACAGACGTGTTTCCCATCACTAGTGTTTTGATAACTTCAGTGCGTTGTGTGGTCAAACGGACCCCACAAATTGTTTCTCTTTTAGACGCTAAACGAAACAAGCGAGCTAAAAACGCAGCTAGGTATATATTGCTTGGTTATTGGTCTTTGATCTCAATATAAAATATATTCAATAATTACTATCACCATTGAGAAAAACCTGTATCAAGACAGAAATGAATGAGGGCTTATTTGACCTCACGACGCGCTGTAAAAAAGTCATCTATGGGTCAATATAACCTCATGACGCGCCAGCAAAAAGTACACTAAAAATCCTTACGCAGTGAACGTGTTAAAGTGATTATTACTTTTAAAAGTGAAGCTACCACAGATTCGGAATGTAGATTCTGCACAGAAAAAAATCGCAAGAAAATCCAAAGTTACTCTTTTGAAAATAATATATAAAATTTGCTTTAGTACAAAATTAGTAATATCTTGCATGAAATACCGCGTCACTAAGTCTACACATCTTCATCACTTATGTAACAGAAAAAACGGCAAGAAAATCCAAAGTTACTCTTTTGAAAATAATATATAATTATGTTTTAGTACAAAATTAGTAATATTTTGCATGAAATACCGCGTCACTAAGTCTACACATCTTCATCGCCTATGTAATCCTACACCGAAGAATAAACTCTATCTATTAATTTATTTTTAATAAATACTTTAAATTTATGTTGAGACAATTGCAAAATTGTTAAATTGCTTACATAACATTTTGTAACGAGTTCATAAGATCGGTAAAGTAGGCTCGAATAATATGTCCCGGGAACTATTAGCTCACGTCTTGGCTAGAGCTCGAATGGCCTCCAGCACAGCTTATTGTATTAGCAACTAATTTACCTCTCACGATGCTTTCACCGTCGAGTAATTTCATCGAGTTTCCATTATATATCCTTATTAATCCATTATCAAATTAATTCGTTTATTTCTATGCTTGTAATGTACATAGTCAAAGCATTTTAATACTCTTGGCGTAATAACACGTGATAAAATGTTTAAATAAAAACATGATGATGTATTGATTTGATGCTACTATGTTTTTTTTTTAATTTAGATTGTATTTTTAGAATGTTGTATTAGTTTTTTTTTTTTCGATTTTGCTTTGTCGCTTTTTTTTTGATCGTGTAAGGACTTGACTTTACGCTAACCACTATAAAATCACTATTTCTGTTAGTTTTAGCTTCTGGGTTTACGTCAAAAAAAGTTTAAGTTAGCTATTTATCCAATAAATAAACAAATAAGCTTCAACTGACAGAGTAATTAAACTTCTTTCTTCTTCTTGTTCATTAAAATTAGATAGAATTTGTGTATTCAATATACCTAAATCAAGTACACAAAGTACCTAAATCTTTTTTATAATTATACTTCAAGCAGCCCCTACAACGACAAGCTCGATTCAATAGATCTTCTCGTACATCTTAAAATGTTCGACAATAACCTCTTACATTAGAAACCTATATACTAAAGCTACGAACAAATCTAATCAGCGTTTTCGCCAATCACATTCGAGATTGTTACAATTTTACATATATAGCAGCAATTAAATTATAAGTAGATGATATTCAAACATTACAGAGATAGTCCGTTACCCCTAGTACTTTTTTTTTCACTTGATTACTATCAAGCTAATTTTCCGGGAGAAGCTTCATTTTGATGAGGTGAACAAAAATGTCCTCTACGAAAACTCTCGATTGTGGTAGCTAACAGAGGTAGCAGTGGATAGGTAGAGCAGCAGTAAGCGTAGGACCGGGATAACGTACCACGCTATTTGTAGGACAATATTACTGTTAAATTATATTAATATTAACTAACTAAAAGAAAAAAGCTACCACAATCGAGAGTTTTCGTAGAGGAAATTTTTGTTCGTCTCATCAAAATGAAGCTACTCGCGGAAAATTTCCTTGATAGTAATCAAGTGAAAATTTTTTACTAGGGATCCCGGACTAAGACATATGTATAAAAACAATATTTTCGTTTAATAGTACTAAAACGTAATGATAACATTTAATAGCTGTATTTTTGCATTTTCGTCAAAATTCGTATGATATTTTTATCAAATATTTTAAGGTTAAAGCTAATGATTGGAGCTCGATGTTTTGTTAAATCTGGGATAAACCTTTAATTGTACGGTAGTCGAGATTTACGTGTCCGACTGACCGATAAAATTCTATTAAAGTAAATAAAATAATCCTCAACCGTAGTACCTTTTCAAAGGGTGTTTATTCGTTACTTTTTTATTTTGATACACAATTTTAAAAATTTCTACTAATATTCGAAATATCAAATAGTTTTATGAAATATATGATTTGAACCTGAGAGATAAAAGTTATCTCATACAAACAAGAAAAACGTGACTGAATATCATACGACTAATAAAAACGAAACTCAAAACATGCACAGCACTGTAGGGATGTCTTAAAAGAGTTTCAAGCCTTATTCAAGTCGACAATTTTTTTTAAATATTCTTTCCTATTTCATTAATATAAAATCTTTAGTACGCGTAATAAAATTCTCATTTCTGTTTTATAATAAATGACGTTAAAGAAATTAAAATTCTTAGAATGTAGTCTAAGCTTCACTTGTTTAATTAATTTATAAAGTTGTTTTTTTGATTAATAAGTACCTAATACTTTTTGATCACTTTTATTTATTATATTTTTTTTTTGTAGTTTATCATAAAAACATAATAAAAGTAAATTTATTTCACTCTTAAAGCTATTATCCTGCTTAACTATTCCTCGAAAGCTTTTCAAGTTATAATAAATTATATTTTCTCAATATAATTCGGCTTTTCACAAAACTACTAGAAAACGTAAACTTTGTTGTGAAAACTGCTCACCACCGCCTTGCTTCGTCTTATTTAAACTTTAACACTGAGATTATTGTTTTAAAAATACTGAAGTACATTATTAAGTAAACATGTTCTTAAAGTTCCTTTTAATTAAGACACTGACTTAATACTTAATATTCTTAGCCTAGTAATAAACAAATTTTAATAATCGTACTATTCGGGATTCGTCCATTGAAATATTAAACGATTTTAGAGGAGACAAAATTATTTTTAACTTCCAGCTAATGAGCAAATTTTCTTCATTTTTAATTCCATAAAAACATTCTGCAAGGTATTAGAAAGTTAAAAAAAAATCCGAATTGGTCTAGCTGTTCTCGAGTTTAGCAACAAGCAACAAAAGCGATTTATTTGTACTTATATACATAATAAACTCAATCGAAATAGGTGTGTACTCGACATAATCAAAGTAAGTGAATATTTATTTAAGTGAAGCACGTGTATAAGTCGTTTACGTGCATGAAAGCATTAACATTTTCACGTCAACAACAGTCGCGGCAGTCACAGAGCTTCCCTTATTAGTTTACATTACACAGACACAATTACCCAGTACATAAAGTAGCATTAAATAACGAACGACTATTTCTACTCTGTCATATCTTTGTCACCATGTTTCCAATACTTATAACTATTTTAATTCAATCATTCGATATAGACAAAACTTTATGTTCAATGTTTGTTGGAGTAAGAAAGTCATATTTGCATTAATGTATTTATTAAATTGCTGCGATAATAACTGGTTTCAAGTTATTCCCTACATGGTTTATAACGAACTCCCTACATCTTAGTTCTGTCTACTTATTTCTCCCACGTCAACCCTCATTTGCAGGCAACATGCCTTGTGAGGTTTTATTAGGTAGCTCAGGAGGTCATGAAGCTTCAACGGTATGAGATCAATGAGCGCACGTACATGTACGCACTGAAAAGAATATTTCAAATTCTTTTTTATTACTATTTCTGTTTTATTTAATAAAAAATACGTTAGTTGATTTTATAATTTCTCATCATCTTTTTTACATTTTTCTCATTTACTAACCCATACGGTAACCATTCAATCACATTTTACTATACAATCATAATAACAATAATTGTGAAGCAAAATAAACCAAAACCCTTATTTTTGTGATGCATAAATATGCGAATACAAATTTTTAAAATAAACGAATTCTTCACATTTTATTTGAAAAATGATCTAAAATATAAAATATTCGAATATACTTACATATTTCAGATTTTTAGTCTAAGTGGGCGTAGCGTATTGGAATAGACTTAGGCTTTCGGCTTCGTTCACGAGTCTTGTGCCTATAAGTAGAATTACATTTACAAACATTTACAAAACAAAAAGAAAAAAATTATATTCGTGTAGTGGAAGTATTTATTTATTTTTTACTAGCCGACCCGTGCCCACTTCGTTGGGCGTTATAATCCATTTCACATAAGAAGGGTACGGTGAAATTTGATATGTTCCAATACACTCTCACTATTTTCAGCAAATCAGATAAATATAAATGTTTTAAAATCACCAATTAATTTCTAAGGCAAATAATAATGCTTGATTAGATTGAATCGTTGACACGGCACGTCAGAGGGCGCAGGTTCAAATCCTGCTGATTTAAAATCTTTATATATTTTTATCTTTTTCCTTTTATCTTGTCACTCCTGAATAGTGTAGCTTTCTGTTAGCGAAAGAATTTTCATGATCGGATCAGTATTTGCGAAGATTACCCCGTATATACAAACAAAGTTATAAACTTTACCTCTTTATAATATTAGTATAGATTTACTTGTCAATCCCACATTAACGGACTATCTAGACAAAGGTAATCAAATTAACATTCCAAGAATTACATTTAAATTTTAATATAAAATTATTCCTCACCTCACCGACCTCATAATATGTTTGCTGGCACTTAGGTATGTGTGGATTTAACAATGCCAAGCTGGCTTTCATACAATATACATGACTGAATTTGTTATGATTGAAAAGTATATTGATATTTTTAAAGAATAATAATTATTGAAAAGTCATTGTGCACTAATTTGTTAGATTTATGTTATGTTTCAACTAATTCGGAATAAAATTACTCCAGAGAACAAGAAATGATAAATTCAATTTTTACTCTTTAAAAACTGATATAGTAACGTCACAATTAACATCAAAATAATTTTAAAAAAGTCCAAGCCCCAGTATTAGCAAACCAACGCATGACTGTTAGTTTAGCAGAAGTAACAGAATTTTAATAAAGTAGCATTCAGAGAATCCTGGCTATCAGTATAAAGTTGATTTATTTAAATGTTAAAAATATTTTAATTCACTTTTTCGGGATTTATACTATGTACCTGTTTATATTTGAGGCTCCGATATTTCGTTCTTCCGTGACCATGGCGCATGCAACTGCGCCGAAATATCGGAGCCTCAAATATAAACAGGTACATGGTGTAAATCCCGAAAAAGTGAATTCAAATAACGTTAATAACCATGAAAATTTAAAACAATATAATGTTAAAAATAAACTTCATACGCAACATAATACAATCAACAACTAAAGGGTCTTTGTGCTATAAATAAATTTATTATTTTTTGAAGTTTGTAAATTAGCATAGCCTAAAATTGGCCGCGATGATAAACCCGTACCTTTTACGAAGCAATTACAAAGCGGTATAATATTAAGATTTAACTGCTTACAACATGTGGTGGTTATTACATTATTTGGCAAAACGTTATCGATGAACGAGCAGACAACCACACAGGTATGACCATTTGTACGCACATAAAACTGTACTATCGACAGAAGCATTGTCGAGCGAGAACAAGATCAAGAGACTCATTATTAACAGCGGATGAAGAAATCATAGAAGTTATAGTTTGTAAATTATTATTTCGCGTATCGCTACAGAGATAATTATCTGTATCAGATGAATTATTTTTATTACTTATCAAAATAGAAAAGAATATGTTTTTTAAAATTTTTAGGTTTTTTTCTTTGAACTACATTTAAATAGGTACTGTATGCAATACACTTAAGCACTTGATACAACCTTTTTATCTTTAACTAGCTTCTGCGCGCGACTTCGTCGGCGTTGGTCTTAGCGTGACGATACATAGCCTATAGCCTTCCTCGATAAATGGGCTATCTAACAGTGAAAGAATTTTTCAAATCGGCCCAGTAGTTCCAGAGATTACCGCGTTCAAACAAACAAACAACCAAACAAACAAACTCTTCAGCTTTATATATTATAGTATAGATAAATTAAAATTTACATTACGCGGAAAAGGATTTAAACTGACTATTACAGGAGTAAAAATGAGAGTGATCATCTTATTACACATTTAGCTATGTGGTATTTAGCTAATGTGGTAATGATAATATATCTTCGTAATCTCCACTTTTTTTAAAGAATAATAACATCAAAAACAATGTTTTTGTAGTAAAATATACAATCGAACGAATAGATTGTACAAAAAAAAACATTGGTAAGAAGAATGTAAAATACAAATTCTTGACATCTATCCAAAAATAATTTTTTTTTAATATAATATAAACATAAAATGAGATTTGATTATTATTCTGATATCAAAAGCTTGTATATGTGTGAATACGCCACACAGATAATACAATTATCTTATACTATTAAACGAGCAATTCTTGTATATATATATATATATTTTCTGAATCTCGGAATCGGCTCCAACGATTTTCGTGAAATTTAGTATGCAGGGGATTTCGGAGGCGAAAAATTGATCTAGCTAGGATTCATTTAAAAAAAATGTCGTTTTATCCCTGTTTTTAAGCAATGAAAAAATATCATTAGAATACGAAGCTTAATTTCACTACGCGTCATCATAGCTTTAATGGCGTAATTAGGAAATCGGCGGGTGTCAAATCGTGTTGACCCGGGTTCAAATCTCAGTCTCCAGATAATTTTTTTTTCTTTTTTTTTTTAATTTCACTCGTGATTTATTATTTAAATAAAATTAAAATATAAAAATACCGAGAAAAAAAAAACAAAAAATAAAATGAAAATACCGAGCAAGGCTCGGTCACCCAGGTACTTTTATTACTATTCGAGTTAATATCGCAAGTAAGAAAAGCGTGATAGACTGTATTTTGCGTGCGAGATATTGTTCGAGACGACTTATCTTTATTATTTATTAATGTAATTATATAACATTGCTACAGCGAGGTAAACTGTGCGTTTCTTGCGTATTGGTACCTATAGATTTTACATTGATCACGAATAAAATTTGTGAAGCAATCAAATACCTATAGTTATTTTATATGCAAAAAAAAATTTTATCAACGAGATCATCAATTGTAATGTTTTTATAGCGTTAACTGCGGTAACATAGTTATCTAAAAATGTTGCAAGTTTTTAGCAGACGCTAGACCTTCCATTTTTAAAATTAATTAATTGATCGATATAAGTCAACGCCATAATGCACGGAATCTCGTTACTGTCAACTAATTCGTTCCATATTTAATGAATAATTTTCAGGGCAAGGTATTATTCCTGAAAAAACGTTTGGCGCTTTACTTGTCAATTTACCTAACAACTAATATAACTTATAATCGTTAGAGAGCAATACATTACTAAGAATAGGTATTAGAATTAAAACTTATATAAAATAAAGAACAAATTCGAATGTTACCATCGAAATAAGGAACTTCCATTTGCGATAATCGAGGTTAAGACTATATTAAAGATTTTTCTTTATTAATTTTTGTATCAAATTCCTTTCACAATGAGCGTGCGCGCGTAATATAAGAACACATATTATCTTCTAAGGGGGCGTTCAAGTATTACGTAACGCAAATTTGGAAGAATTTTGACCCCCCCTCCCCCCCATGTAACGCGCCGTAACGTTTTCCTGTACACCCCCCCCCCTACCCGATAAACGTTACGTAACACCCAACTGACCATTTTTACCACATTTTTACCCAAATGTCACAACTTTTTTGCGCAAACTAACCGGAAAGTCGCTAAATTACTTTTGTCATTGTTTTAATCGCGTTTGTTGTAGTAAAAAATAAATAAAACGATAGATTTTAATACCCTATTTTTTAAACTAAACAAAAAACAACGTTACGTAACGCGTTGCTCGAACCCCCCCTCCCTCCCCTGTAACGCGTCGTAACGTTTTACAAGACCCCCCCTCCCCCCAAATAGCGTTACGTAATACTTGAACGCCCCCTAACTTGGAAAGAAATATATAGTAGGTATATTTTAGCGTCATATCTATTGATATAAGTAAAGTGATGTTATCTAATATTGAACTAAATTAATATATCGTACTTATGTCATCGAAAGTTTGTATACTTGAGATAAATATTTCTTTATCCTCGTTATTAATAAAAACGCGGGTTGTCTTAATAAGAATATTTGGCTAATAACTGTCTGTCAGAATTATCTATACTTAAATTATACCCCGCCCGGCCATTTATTATCTTTTTGGCAGCTCACGCCTATAAATTACGTTGTTTTTTTTCGCAATAACGTACTAAAAATTCTACAGTAATGTCATACTTTATTGACGATTTGATTGATCGAGGGAAGTGTCCTGTGCATAACAAACAACCACAGACTATGAAACAGTTCTTGAACTAATAAATCGATTATACCTATGATAAAAATAATTTTACGTCATGTAATTATTGTTTCTATAAATTTAATAAAAAAAAGGAAATACAAATAGTATCTATGACTCCAAGATTGATTATTTGCAAGGAAATAAGTCGAAATCTTGAAATTTACTTTCAAACCAAGAGTAAAGAGCAATAACTCTGTTCATTCATTAATTTATTATTTATATATTTCATTCATAATTTTAAAAAAAATAAACGAGTAAATAAATATTTTTTTAAAACTAAAAATATTTCATTAAATCGATTGAAAGTTCTTCTTAAATAAAATCGAGTATTATTTCAAATCGAATCAATAACGTGCGAGGCAGTCACTAATGTCTAAATTTCTTGAAGTGTCAAAAAGATAATAAATGACCGGACGGGGTATAGTGTCGTTTAATGTCAATATACAGATTATTAATTGTTTGATGTCTATGCGGTAATCTCTATATATATATATATGTAGGCTACCTACGCTGTTGTTGATATTCACCTACGCTCAATCATTCTATTATTCGAGTCGTTCTGACGTGTGTGTCAGTACCTGTGATTATTCGAGTCATTCTGTCGTCGGCTAAGGCATTCTTGGCTCTGGCGTGGTGCGGTGCACTTGTGTATCCTGCTAGTAGCTTAACCTCGACTCTTCTAATAGTTAGTTTGTGTACACGAATTAATTGTTACTGATTGGGCAACTCGACCGGTGGTGGTGAGTGCCAATGCGCATTGTTAGGCGGCGCCGCCGTAAACCAACACTCGGGTCACAAGTCCCGGGCACTGCGTCGAGTTGTCTCTCTGCCACGCGATAGACGGTACCCGCTCGGTGAGTACATTGAATACTAAGTAGTAACTATCGTGTTTTAAATTACATTGTGAATTAACCAGGCCATCCGTCCTACTCCTCACTTCTGATTCCTACATCAGAAGTGGGATGCAACCTTAACGACCCACATCGCGAAAGCCGTGCGCCGAACAATAAGCAGTGTGCAATTAAGTTGCAATATTTCGTAGTGATCGTAGGTACATCGATATTTTAGTTCTTTTCGGTCGTTCTGTTGTGTTCTTATCGGTGTACAAGGGTTTTATTCAGTGTTATTTGTTGAATTTAATTTTATAGTTAATGATTTTTGCTAATAGATTTTGCGATTCTGTTTTTATTTCGATTCAGTTACAATATTAGATTGTGAGTGTGATTGTAGTGCGAGCTTGCAGCGCGTTCTAGGTCCAGATCTAGCGAAAGGCAAAGCGTATCGAACGGATTCGTTGCGTACTATCCGAGTTTTTAAGAGTGAATACTCATTTTTCATATTTCGCGACAAGGTCCACCCTCACTTTAATGACTCTCTTCGCTTACGGTATCGAAGCTATTTTTCGGAAACTAGAACATATCTGTTTCCATAGGGTAGTTTTAAATAATTGTAATTTGTAGTATTCTGAACTCAGTTCAAAGTTAAAATATTAAATGATGCAAGCGTAGTTGTAGTATTTAGGTTGTTAAAGTTTTTGTGGTTACCCACTTGTTTGTTATAAAGTGGTAATATCGTCTTAGCTTGAGTATTTCCGATTACCCGAATATTTTTTTGTGTTTGTTACACGATATATCTTACACGATATTTTAACTAATATTATTAATTGTCGAAGTACCGAAAGAGCGTAAAATTAAAGACTCCATCTTCCGAATAGTTAATACTAATTTTCTGATTTAGTCAGTCACCATTTTTATCATCTACTGGCGGGATTGTTATAATTTGCAAGTGAATAAGCAGTTATTGTTTAATTACGTAGTTTTAATTATTACGTGGCGTATAAGTGATTACTGTGATAATAATAATTAATTCGATATAGTTAAAAGTGTGTATCGTGAACTACAGATTTGAAGTGAGAAATGAGTGTTTCTTTGAGTTTTAGTCTTTTTCTACCTTTGATTGATTTATTTAAACTGTTTAAAAGTTGTTTTAGTTGTTCTGTTTAAGAACGTTTAAATTATAGAGAGTTAATTGATAACACCTTGGTACAATCGTAAACCTATTACAACAATAGTTATAGGTAGGTCACCTAAGATTAATAATTTTGTTTATGAGTAGGTAACTATTGAAAATTCTTACTATATTCGTTTGTTTTCTTTTAACAGTTCAAGAAAATTTGAAATTAGTGACTCCCTCACACGTTACCAATTTGATTTGAAATCGATTTTAGTTAAGAAGAAATTTCAATCGATTTAATGGTATATTTTTAGTTAAAAAAAAAAATTAATTGTTCCTTTATTAGTTATTTTAGTTAATTACGTAGCTAGTTTGTTAAATAAATGAGTAGACAGGTGTATGATTTTCCAACTTGATTTCGACTTTATTAACCACGCGTTTTAAAATTAAATGACACTAACGCGTGAGTAGTACATTTTAAGGCAGTCGTTGTAGGTAACTGTTGAAATTCTTATATTTCCATCTGTGCTAAAAATTGTTGAGTAACTTTGCGAAGCAAGGGTTGTAAATGGAACTGTATGATTTCGATAATTCCTTCATAGAGACAGCTAGGCTTTTTAATATCCTATTGGCGATTTTGTTCTGTTACAAAATGAGGAGCGTAATCAAACGAAACTTGATCCGAAATATTGAGGCCCTTTTCACGTAATAAAAGTTCTCGAAGGTAATCGGTATACCCTTAAAGCTTAAATTGTCAACGTACCTACAAATTTGCTCACGAAAGGTTAAGAAAAATGCCAGCACGTCATGTACCAGACGATATTGATGTAATTTATGATCTTGTTGATAATGACGATGTTCAAGTTTAAGTAGAGGGAGAAACTCGATTGATCAATTCTTTCGACTGTATAATGTGTTCAACCGTACCAGTCTAGTTATTTAGTAGTCGTAGCCCTGTAGAAGGTGTCTCTTGGGGCAACCCAAGAGTTCATGGGTGTGCGTTGTGCGTTTAACTCTGGCGGAGGTAGTGGTGTTTGATACCGTAGCGTGTAGTCACAAGAGGTGACTGACACGGGTGATCCATTCGATTGATATGCGTACTGAGATGTATGTGACTGACACATGTACTGTGATTACTCTTCGCCTAGAGAGCCGTGGTGTTAGAAGTCTTTACTCGAGGTTTTCGCAAGCTTGTTGTCGAAGTAGAGTACGTCTATAGTTTTGGCTGTGATGATTTCGATGGTACATGGCTGTGGTATTTGAGTGAAGTGATTAGTTATAATTGGTTTAATGACAATATTATGATTCAGATTATTGTAAAGTTCTTGAAACAAACTAAGTTTTGAGCGTAGAGTTTATCTACTTTCCCCTTTTATGTAGAGTTTGACTGAGTATAAAGTACTGTTGTGGCCTTTCTTCTACTCCAGGTTGACCATGACACAAGGGCGTGTGCTAGCAGGATGGTCGTGACTTGTCCTTTGTTACTTATATAGTTTATTAATTGAGGTGAAACCGGTCCACACTGACCTATACTGGCCTATTCTGGTAATAATTAGTTAATTCTTGGGTTTAATGGCTTTCAGTTATGCCAAAGAGCACTGTCGATTTTGGATAATTAGCAATCCCAGAATAATTCAGATACTATGACTGCCAACTCTGATACTATGACTGCTACATCTGATACTATTTGTAACAACTATGATACTATGATATTTTGTGCGATCTGAACCTGTCAACATTATGATACAAGCTGATGTTTACAGAACTAACTACAGTACTTAAGAGATGAATGGTAAAATGAAAAAAAAGGAGACAATTAATTTCAGTAAATGAGATAACTTTAAGAAACAAAGTTGGCAAATTAACTACGAGTATATAATAAGTACTAAGTGATTAGTAGAACCGATTTAGTAGTAGTAGTAGTACTAACTTGTGTAACTTCTGCCTGGTAAGACTGAGGAAGAGACTAAGTTCTATAATGTTTTCGACCTCATTGACTTGATCTCATGACTCTTACACGATGTAGAAATTCACGCTGAACTAGACAGAGCTGATTAGTAGGTGAGAACGCTTGTTGGTTTAGGTTGGTCGAAAGGACAGTGCCATCCGGGCCATACCGTGCGCGGTTGGTTGAAGGGATGCACCCGTCCGGGCCATACTGTTGGTTTGCGCTGGTCGAGGGGACAGTGTCATCCGGGCCATACCGTGCGCGGTTGGTTGAAGGGATACACTCGTCCGGGCCATGCTGTTGGTTTGAGTTGGTCGAAGGGACAGTGTCATCCGGGCCATACCGTGCGCGGTTGGTTGAAGGGATGCACCCGTCCGGGCCATACTGTTGGTTTGCGCTGGTCGAGGGGACAGTGTCATCCGGGCCATACCGTGCGCGGTTGGTTGAAGGGATACACTCGTCCGGGCCATGCTGTTGGTTTGAGTTGGTCGAAGGGACAGTGTCATCCGGGCCATACCGTGCGCGGTTGGTTGAAGGGATACACCCGTCCGGGCCATACTGTTGGTTTGTGCTGGTCGAAGGGACAGTGTCATCCGGGCTATACCGTGCGCGGTTAGTTGAAGGGATACACCCGTCCGGGCCATACTGTTGGTTTGTGCTGGTCGAAGGGACAGTGCCATCCGGGCTATACCGTGCGCGGTTAGTTGAAGGGATGCACCCGTCCGGGCCATACTGTTGGTTTGTGTTGGTCGAAGGGACAGTGCCATCCGGGCTATACCGTGCGCGGTTAGTTGAAGGGATGCACCCGTCCGGGCCATACTGTTGGTTTGTGCTGGTCGAAGGGACAGTGCCATCCGGGCTATACCGTGCGCGGTTAGTTGAAGGGATGCACCCGTCCGGGCCATACTGTTGGTTTAGGTTGGTCGAAAGGACAGTGTCGTCCGGGTCATACCGTCCGCGGTTGGCTGTGAGGACACACCCGTCCGGTCCAACTTGCTTGTTTGTTGTTGAGAGAACTAACTGAAGACCAGACTGTTTGTAATGATGAGTGATGCGCTGCTGAAATCTCACCTGCTATAGTGGGTGACGATTTAGACCAGCAGGTTTGAATTGTAGGGGTTTTTCTATTGTAAAACTAGACTAGTGTTACTTACCATATTGATATGACTGTAATGATGATGATGTTAACCATATTCAGACTGGTGTCACCGAGTGACTTACTAACTGAAACCAATTATTTCTAGTCGGAATGTCCAGCTTGGACGGAATCAGATATTAATATGTTGGATAGATTTTTGTCAGGATAGTCGAGCGATATTTTGTTTTTGCTTACAAATACCTAAGATTGTAATAAATAGCGCGCGAGGACGCGCGCAAATCAGGACGGCCGTGTAGGCTACCTACGCTGTTGTTGATATTCACCTACGCTCAATCATTCTATTATTCGAGTCGTTCTGACGTGTGTGTCAGTACCTGTGATTATTCGAGTCATTCTGTCGTCGGCTAAGGCATTCTTGGCTCTGGCGTGGTGCGGTGCACTTGTGTATCCTGCTAGTAGCTTAACCTCGACTCTTCTAATAGTTAGTTTGTGTACACGAATTAATTGTTACTGATTGGGCAACTCGACCGGTGGTGGTGAGTGCCAATGCGCATTGTTAGGCGGCGCCGCCGTAAACCAACACTCGGGTCACAAGTCCCGGGCACTGCGTCGAGTTGTCTCTCTGCCACGCGATAGACGGTACCCGCTCGGTGAGTACATTGAATACTAAGTAGTAACTATCGTGTTTTAAATTACATTGTGAATTAACCAGGCCATCCGTCCTACTCCTCACTTCTGATTCCTACATATATATATATAAATGAATCGCTAAATATGTTGCTAAGCGCAAATCTCGAGAACGGCTGAACCGATTTCGCTAATTCTTTTTTTATAATATTCCTTGAAGTACGAGGATGGTTCTTACGGAGAGAAAAATTTAGAAAAGGCCCTGAAAAAGTCTAAAAACAATACTTTTCTATATTCCCATACAAAAGATTCGTAATAATACTTAAAAGTCACTCTCAGTACTTCTCAAATATTTTTAAATATCATTAAGTGGGCTAAAGAAACAGAACAAAAGAATTAAAAACACTTACTTTTATAGAAGTTTAACACATCAATAAATATTTAACATTTTTAATATAATTAATTCTTAAAAATTAATTTATTTAACAATAACTTCAGCCCATCACAGTCCACTGCCGGACATAGGCCTCCCCAAGTTCACGCCAAAAACGACGTGAACTCATGGGTTTTGCCAGGCAGGCGGGTTGGTGACGGCAGGGCTGGCTTTGTCGCACCGAAGACGCTGCTGCCCGTCTTCGGCCTGTGTATTTCAAAGCCAGCAGTTTGATGGTAATCCCGTCATCGGTCAGCTTTTTAGGTTCCAAGGTGGTACTGGAACTGTGAACTTATCCCTTAGTCGCCTCTTACGACTAACGACACCCACGGAAAGAGAGGGGGTGGCTATATTCTTTACTGCCGTAACCACACAGCAGTATTTAAGGTATTTATTTAATATATTATTTAACAATAATTTTAATAAATTAAAAGTAAAAAACCTTTTTAGAAAACAAGCTTTTATTTGAATGCACTAAAACGAAAAAAATATTTTTTTACTTTAAAACTTTTACTATCTACTCATAAAGGCATTACGCATAATCTATATGATATAAAAGCTTGTTAAAATTATAATTTCTAATTTATTTTCTATAGTTTACTTTTAAATATAGAACACAATTCAAGAAAACAAAACTAAACAAATTTTTTTGTGTAGAAAATTCCATCGTATTTCATTCGTTATAATATTTTTAAAGTAAAGTAGTCATAATACCTTATGACTACTTTACAAAGGTCAGAATTTACAAAGAGACGCAATGCGATAAGATTATATCAATACAGCTTATGACATAGCTTCACTTTGTTCCCTCTAAATGCATACCGTCCGTTGAAAGCTAAACAGGACACAAAGAGCATCAGAGATAAACTATGTAAATCCTCTGCAATACAAACACAAGCCGATCTCTTTCCTGAAACCGGACATTCCATTCATCTATCCAACGGTTATACTAATGGTTGAGTGCAGGTACATCATCAATCTTATGTTCTCGTTTTAAATGCGTTTCGAGGAAATTTCTAATTTTACTGCAACGAATTTTTATTAAGTTATAACTGAGTATTTGTTTTAATATTTATACGTACGTGTATTAAAATCTAAAATATCTTGATTCTCTTCTTTATTTACCTTAATTCAGATAAATTTAATTTGATTTTTTAAAATCTTTCTGTTCTAAATTCATATATTTTATATATAATGAAATACAATCGATTTTACAATATCTGTAAAGTACTTTAAAGTTTATATTAAAAAAAAGTTTTTAGTAGCTAAAGCATATCATTCGGCTCAAGATTATTATTAATGATAAAGTTGTGTGGGTTTAGTGGCTCTTTTATTTCATTGAAGACATGAATCAATTTATAATAATTCATAGTTTTTTTAAAAGAGTAACTGATGAATTTCTTTCCGACGGTGGTAGCTTCATAGTGACCATAATTATTTTGATAGAGTAATATAATCACAACTTTAATAATTAGAATTCAAGTGCTTTGAAGCCTACTTGAATAAAGACATTTTTGATTTTGATTTTGACTAATGTCATCGGTAACTTTATCTTATTAATTAACTAGCTGACCCGGTGAACTTCGTACCGCCTAACAGTCGATTCTTTAAAATACTTATCCTTCCCGGAACCCCTCCTCTAACACTTAAACTTTATGGTATGGTATTAAAGTTCAAATTGACTTAAGTATTATTACGAATCTTTTGTATGGGAATATAGAAAAGTGTTGTTTTTAGACTTTTTCAGGGAATTTTTTAAATTTTTCTCTCCGTAACAACCATCCTCGTACTTCAAGGAATATTATAAAAAAAGAATTAGCGAAATCGGTTTAGCTGCTGCTCTCGAGATTTTCGCTTAGCAAGACATTCAGCGATTCATTTTTATATACAGGGTGTGTCGTAAATCGTGGATAATCCGTTAACTGGGGGTAGCCCTGATGTCGAGCTCCAAGAAAATGTACTTTTTATTTCAGGGTTGCCAACGCTGTGAAAATTGTGAATATTTTTGTGTTTTTTCAAAAAATTCCTACCGCGACTAGTAATTTGGTCATAATTTTTACAAATTAAGGTATTTTAATGTAATTTTTATTTTATTTTACTTGGGAATACTTGTACTATCTAACAAAATTACTATTTCAGGCATAATTTATTCTAAACTTATGAAAATTAGCGTTAGAAGTTTATTTTTATTTTTATTCGTAACTTTTTGTCAATATTTAACCATTGATTGTGAAAAAAAAATGTATGGCACTAGAATTGCCCAGTATTTAAAAAGAATGCTTAGTTTATGTAGTTTCTAAAAAGGTATAACAATTAGTGCTTGACAAGCAAAATTATTTTGTAGGAGCGAAAGAACTTATCACGGTCGGTAACTTCGTTTTGTATCATTAGCATTTGTGTCACTTAAATGTTAGGATAAAGAAAAGAAACAAAGATTTTTTTAGTAGAAATGCATTTATTACATCAAACTAAATGTTCAAAATGTTCTCCATTGGCAGCAATGCAGGTTCGGCATCGCCTTATAAAAGATCTTTTGATACGGCGTGCATAGCCTGATACTTCAATTTCACGAGTGGCTAATTGCACGCATGTGCGCAATTCTTCGATTGTCGACGCTGTTTTAGCATAAAATTTTTCTTGAATGCATCCCTCAATAAAAAAAAGTCCAGGGGGTTCAGATCAGGCGATCGTGATGGCCATAAAATTAGACCCAAGCGCCCAATCCTAGGTGGATTGGGCCCTGGGTATGTGTCGTTTAAATATTCCCGCACCCGAACAGCAAAATGCGCGGGACATCCGTCATTTTGCAGTCTCATTCCTTCTCTTGTCTCCAGTGATAAATTTTGCAGCAGCTCAGGTAAATTATTTTGTAAAAAAATTAAATAGATTTCAGCATTTAATGTTGCTGGCAACTCATATGGATCTATTATTTTCTCACCTAACTGCTGCAAAATTTATCACTGGCGACAAGAGAAGGAATGAGACTGTAAAATGACGGGTGTCCCGCGCATTTTGCTGTTCGGGTGCGGGAATATTTAAAAAACCCATACCCAGAGCCCAATCCACCTAGGATTGGGCACTTGGGTCTAATTTTATGGCCACCACGATCGCCTGACCTGAACCCTCTGGACTTTTTTTATTGGGGGATGCATTAAAGAAAAAGTTTATACTATAGCAGTGTCGACGATCGAAGAATTGCGCACATGTGTGCAATTAGCCACTCGTGAAATTGAAGTATCAAGCTATGCACCCCGTATCAAAAGATCTTTTATAAGGCGATGCCGAACCTGCATTGCTGCCAAGGGAGGACATTTTTAACATTTAGTTTGATGTAATAAATGCATTTCTACTAAAAAAATCTTTGTTTTTTTTCTTTATCCTAACTTTTAAGTGACACAAATGCTAATGATACAAAACGAACTTACCTACCGTGATAAGTTATTTCGCTCCGACAAAATAATTTTGCTTGTCAAGCACTAATTGTTATATCTTTTTTGAAACTACACAAACTAAGCATTCCTTTTAAATACTGGGCAATTCTAGTGCCATACATTTTTTTTTCACAATCAATGGTTAAATATTGACAAAAAGTTACGAATAAAAAAAAAAAACTTCTAACGCTAATTTTCATAAGTTTAGAATAAATTATGCCTAAAATAGTAATTTCGTTAGATAGTACAAGTATTCCTAAGTAAAATAAAATAAAAATTACATTAAAATACCTTAATTTGTAAAAATTATGACCAAATTACCAGTCGCGGTAGGAATTTTTTGAAAAAACACAAAAATATTAACAATTTTCACAGTGTTGGCAACCCTGAAATTAAAAGTACATTTTCTTGGAGCTCGACATCAGGGCTACCCCCAGTTAACGGATTATCCACGATTTACGACACACCCTGTATATAGAGATAGAGATTTATTACTTAGATTATCAAATACTGGTACAGCTCGTTCTCTCGGTTTTTATTCACTACACTGGTCGTACCTGTAATGTTTTAAAGCTTACGAACGTTGGCTAACTCGAAATAAAATTACAATAGGTCCAGAAGATTCTAAGAGATATGCATGTAAAACAGCGTTTTGATTAATTCTATTTGATAGGCAAGCATTTGTTTTCAGAGAATTTTTTAAATTTTTCTCTCCGTAACAACCATCCTCATACTTCAATCTCGAAATCGGTTCAGCTGCTCTCAAGATTTGCGCTTAGCAACACATTCAGCGATTCAATTTTATATATATAGAGATAACCGACTTCAAAAAAGGAGGAGGTTCATAATTCGATTGCATTTGACTAGCCCGTTGGCGCAGTGGGTGGTGATCCTGCTTTCTGCTCCAGGGGTTGTGGGTTCGATTCCCACCCCGAGTCTGGGTGTAATATAGATTTAATTATATATGTAGTATTTATATGTATGTTTATCGAAAAAAAATGTAACTATACCAGTCGGCTGTTACCTATAACACAAACATTACGTTGCTTACTTTAGGAACAGACGACCGTGTGTGTGTGTTGTATACATTTATTTATTTATTATTATTATTATTTTTTTTTGACTCTAAAATTTGCAAAATAAATTTGTCTATAATATAACTGATATTAACAATAATAAATTAAAAGATTAATTAGATTTAAAATTAATTTCTATATAATAAACTACAGTATTGCATCGTCGTGCTTCCTGTAACGCAATATATTATAGTGATAACGTGCATTATATTGAAGTCTATTCCGATATTCAGTCGCAAATTCCTGAGGCCATCGATCATTTAACTCTTGGCAGAGCATCGATGCCTCGAGGCGCTTTGGCACGCCTCCAGAATCGCGCATCTCTTCAACATAATCTCGTCTAACTTTCGCATAAAAACATTAACCGTTCAAGATTAAAGGTACCTATTTTGTGTTTTTATTTTTTAACTAGCTTCTGCGCGCGACTTCGTCGGCGTGGACTCCGCTCCTATTGGTCTAAGCGTGATGATATATAGCCTATAGCCTTCCTCGATAAATGGGCTATCTAACACTGAAAGAATTTATCAAATCGGACCAGTAGATCCTGAGATTAGCGCGTTCAAACAAACAAACAAACAAACAATCAAACAAACAAACAAACTCTTCAGCTTTATTATATTATATTAGTATAGATTATGTTACTAATTTTCTTAGTATTTTTTTATATTTTTATATGAAATTTATACTGTACACTACAAATTATACAATTGGAGCCCGAGCGACCTCATTTTTAGAAACTGATCATTTTTCGAAAAATTTACAAATAGCAAGTTTAACTTCTAGCATTATTTATCATACTACTACTGAACTTTTGTTTGTCTTACAGTAAAAGTACTGAACTAATTCTTAACAAAATTTAACATTACTACAAAAGATATAAGTAACCTTAAAAAAGAATAAATAATCATACTAACATGAACGGAATAATATCTATAACTTCAAGGCAGGTAAAACCGCGTGAAACATTGAAGGAAATAATACGAAAGAGAAACGTAATGTACCTAATCTTTTTATCATCACGAATTGAAATAAATAATAAAAAGAACCCATTGATATAAATGTACGTATGACTCTACCCGCAACAATGCCTATACTATAAAATAACATTCTCTTGTTCAGCTGTTCTTGAAAAAATACTTATTTGAAAAGGACAATAAAGATACGATGCTAAGAAATAGCAGTTGCTTTCAAATTGATTAAAGTCAAGTTTGACCTGATTTTATGTACTGGTAGCTTTACAACGTTCTCATAACTTTTTATACAATAAATAGGAATGAAAATGTAATTACGTTTCATAATAAAGAATATGTTTCATGTTAACATGACGACAGGCTCGAACATTGCTCCAGAACGTAACTGTATCAAAGAACATTTTTTAATTAAGCTTGTAAGTTTCCTATAACTTAGGCAAATATGTAATAAACTTGGTCGTCGCAGCGTGTTCCAAGTAGCCGTTTTCGTTACATTTCTATGAAGCAAAATAGACCGTTAGTTTTTTAAGTAAAATTCAAATATTAATTTATTTTGATTATTTGTTCAAGACATATGTATATCTTTTGTTTTAAATTTTATGAAATAACTAGCTCCTGTGCCCGCGACTTCGTCCGCGTGGAATTTACCAAAAAAGTTATTGTTCAGTTCGCAGTTATAAAAAAAAATTAAAATTAAAGTAGCATAAGTTACGCCTTATTACATCAGCTGTCTGCCAGTGAAAGTCCCGTCAAAATCGATCCAGCCGTTTCAGAAATTAGCCGGAACAAACAGACAGACAGACAAAAATTGTAAAAAATGTTATTTTGTATATGTACCGTGTATGATGTATTTAGTAAAAAGCGTTTATTTTAATATTAAAAACAGACACTCCAATTTTATTTATTAGTATAGATTTATTGACAAATGCAACAATTTCAGCACACAAAAGGTTTTTTTTTTTTTCAAATAATTGCAATTAAGATTTTATATGATGCAGTTTATAAAAAACACAGTTTTATTTTTAAAAGAGTGTAACAGTTATCTTATATTCATTAAAATAAAAACAAAGACTATGCCACTTTCAGAATTTAGGACAACAACGTAAAATAAAAGAGGAACGTCGAGCATACTCTTAAAATGCATAATTATATTTATAGCTACATCGTAGCAATCTCCGTAGCACTCGCGAATCGCGATAACTTACGTAGACGCGGCTTTACTTTGAAACTCCTACGTGCCCTGCATTAAAAAGTTTAGTAGTTTTAAGATTATTAAATAGTTACATGTTTCTATTACATTCATTAAAATAAATAAACAAATAAAAATTTTCGCCATCGAAATACACATGTAGTAGATTCCTTACGAAAAACTGTAATATATTATTTCTCTATGACAAATAAAACATCGCATATCTAACGTAATGTATAAGAAACTACAAAAGAAGTGGTAGTTCCATTTAACTTATTCTTGGAAATCGGAATGAAAAAACGAATATTCGAGAATACTCAATACTCGAATGAAAAAAAAAAGTAGAACGAATCGCCTTCAGTATTCTAATGCTCCGATATCTCTATTGAGCATATTTTCGATTTGTTCTCGCGTCGGTCGCACCGATGTGATTTATGAATAAACGATGTTCCCATACGTTAGTATATATGCAGATATAGCGCATACATCGTGTTATATAGCCCTCATTTATCAGTGCCTTTTTGTAGGTCCCGAAACATTAATGTTACTGAAGAAAATGTTTGTTTTTCGTTGTTTTATGCATTTAAATTATACGTTGCTCCTCTCGGTGTGGGTTGTAATAGGATGAGTGATGGTTGAAGTCAATGACATGAATTGATGCTGAACTCCTATTTTATAAACCAACATTTTTCATTTGATTCATGAAAAAATGTGTGGTTTCCAGAAATTACCAATAACATTTGAATTGAAATCAATATGTATTTTGGAAAAGTTTTTGTTTTGTTTGTTTTTAATATAATCAAATAATTTACCGATGTTGAAAAATTAAAGTTACTCTAGGTATAAACCAATCTGATAACAAGCGAAATCGTTTGATTTCGATTCGAAAATAATTGATTTCCCATTTATCAAAAATCACTTCGACGAGTGCCGTCATAATAAAACAAATCCGGTAAAACCCTAGGAAATTGTTAACCTACGTATGTACATACAAAGGTTATAAATCATCTTGTACTAAAGTGTATGAATACATATTTAAAATTTAAGTGTAGTTTTTTTAAAGAAGCAATATTTTATTAATAAGCCAGGAAAGCAATATATTGTTTAAATAACACGGATAATTTATAAGACAAGAACTAATTTCTGTAACTAAGCGAACAAATGAGGCGCTTAGCGGAGAGTCCACAAAAATGTTAATATCTGCTTAAAATGAACAAGGGCTGTATTTATTTAATACTAAGTGAAATTATTATTATTATAAAATATATTATACTTCCATCTGGCTAAAATATAACAAAAAATCGTGGTTTTTGTTCCTGACGACAGCTGATTCTGACTATGTGTTATAATTTATATATTAATGATTTTCTTAACAACGATTGCAAAAATCTAGTCTGGCTTAACTTTTGTATTAATAAATCTTTGTTGTTATCATAAATACCTGATAGTGATCGTTACTCATAGTAGGAAACATACGCCAACCCGCAGTGGAACAGCGTAATGGATCAAGCTCCAATCCTTCTCCTACATGGAGAAAGCGGCCTATGCCCAGCAGTGGGATGTTACAGGCTGAATGATTTCTATATTATTTTCTATATATTGATACTTAATTTTTTCTTCTTTATATTAAAAACAAATGTAAATTGTATGAACACTATATTCTACGAGGTTGTAAAACGGTTTCGTAATATGATTCAAAAAGTTTTATAATATGTAATAAAAGTTTAAAGTTTATGAAAGACATAACCAACCAAAGTCTTCATGTGAGTAATCCGTTCCAGTTTGTAACTAAGAAGATTTATTTATAAGAAATTTCCCTGAAAACCGCTATGAAACAGATTTAAGACTTTAACTTATTTATAGTCTAAAAATTTAAATACAGCAAATCCATATTAGTTTTGTAAGCAAAGGTTTGTGACTTTGAATGTTTTAATAATCCATGATGAAATTTGTAGCTTTACATATTCTTGATTTCTACAAAAGTACAAAGCTACATTTTAATTTTTAATGTTGTAGGCAGTCGACACTATCGTCAATCTATACTAATATAATAAAGCTGAAGAGTTTGTTTGTTTGATTGTTTGTTTGTTTGTTTGAACGCGCTAATCTCAGGATCTACTGGTCCGATTTGAAAAATTCTTTCAGGCTATAGGCTATATATCATCACGCTAAGACCAACAGGAGTGGAGTCCACGCCGACGAAGTCGCGCGCAGAAGCTAGTATGTTATAAGCTCAGTACGTGATTAAAATGTAGATACATATTAAAATTGCGAAAGAAAAAAATACTTTTTATAATAATATAAACGTTTTTTTTTTAATAATATATAAATATTTACTATATTAAACGGTGTTTTCGGAGTAGTTAATTGTGAAGGTAGATTTATACAAAATAAATTCAATAATTTTTAACAATATGTATTTTACACCATCATCATGATATCGTTTTGTTCACTGCTGAAATTCAGCTGCTCATTTCATCTGCTGCTCGAATAGTCACCTCGATCATCGCTATCTTTAACTTCACGATTTACATCATAAAAACATTTTGAGAACACAAATTTTTTACAAATACTTACTATTTTACCAAATATTTTTATTAATTTGAGCGCGATTATGAAACAAAATTAATGCTAAATTATTAATAAAGCCTGTTACAGCAAATGACAAATGGTTTCATACATTTCTAGAATGCACCGAATAGCCCTGGTTTAACACGGGTACAAATTGTTATTAATATGAAGCTGTAAGTGTTCTACTGATAACTTGCTTATTATCGTCGTCCAGAACATGCTTTGAAAGCGTAATGAAAATAATGTTTTTTTACCTAAATTCTTGTAATATGATTGATTAGTTCAGCCTGTAAAATCTCACTGCCTATGCCTATAGGCCTCTTTCTCTATGTCATGAGATGGCTTAATCACTTATTTCACTGCGAGTTGAAGGATACGTTCCCTACTATGAATAACTTCATAAATCTAAGATAACAATCTCCTGGTTGTCCCACGGCTTAACTTACCTACTCTCCGTGGCACGGTGCGGAGACTCATGAAGACAAACACCCAGACCGAAAACAAATATTTATAGAGATACAAGTATCCATCCGACCGAACCAGTACTTCCTTATCTTTATTGCGAAGTGTGATTTAACAATTAACTAATTGCTAAAGTGAAACTTTTATTACATCATCTCAAACTTTTTCGTCTGTGTGTTGCATGTCGCGTGACGGCCGGCCGCGCGGTAAGATTGATAAAGCGATTTTTATACCCTTAATGGAATATTAGATATTCCAAACATTTTTAGTTAAATGTCTATAATGTGAAAAAAAAGTTTCACTTTGACCGTGGTTTCATAAAACCACACAGGTTTTTTTTTATAGTGTGCCTACATTCCTGTTTATCATTTCGTAAGCTTCGTATTCTAATCGCAAATAGCTACTACCATCCATCACTGGGTGTACTTTTGGCAACGCCACGTTTTTACTTGGCATATACTTTGGCACTAATCCAAATTTGTTCATCCTGTTTCCCACTTTTTGATCTTTTAGCAATTATGACATTTTTTCTCACAGTTGGTTATAAATCGAATTAAATTAATATTTTAAAACTACATTAATGGACTATTAAAAATTGTCGTTAAAAATAATTGAAATAACAAGATTACAATATTACTACTTACGTACTTGGTCATTGCACAGATTCACTCCGTTTGTTCCTCGGTCGTGTTGTGTTTCAAACTTCTTTAATTACTGGACCGTCCTAAATATTCTCCAGTCACGATTGTGTCAACAAACAATCGATCGTTTTATTAATACTGAACAAAAAAAATTAAGTGATAAACACATACAGAAGATACTTAATTAATGAAAATATAAAGAGATACAAACGCTAGAAGAAATATCGGGGGTAGCTTTGTATCTTTAATCGCCTCCGTTACCAAAGCAATCCCAGGAGCGGCTCCAAATCGACCAAGTTCGAAAAGCATTAATGTTTCGTTTCTGAGCAAACATTTAAATTGAAATGTACTTTTTCAAATAAACGTAGAAAATTTTATGTGTTTGAATCCGTTGAGTTTGAAAGGAATGTTTAAATTAACCTTGTTTGATAGAACACGTAGATAAAGTTGTAAAATCGCAAATAAGTTACAAAGTTGGCTCATTTCGCCCGAAACTCTGCGGGTTTTCGTTATTCACTATTCGCAGGCGCATTCCTTAAATCACAGTGTCCAATAATGACTTCCTGTATAACTTGCGTTGTTTTCAGCTGGCGATACGGTAGTGTTTTCGCCAAGATGCTTTATTTTATCTGAAATATTTTGACGTTATTTGAACACAATCAAGTCAATGTTGCAAGAAGGCAATGGGTCAGTTTTGGAAAAATTTAATTTGTTATGGATATACTTGTATGTACATTATTATTCAGTTTAAGTTTCATTTCATAATAAATCTACTTAATTTAACAGTTATTATAAACATAATATTTTATAATACCATATACATATATAGTATGTTAAGTATGTTTTATGTATGTAAGATAATAAAATATATCGCAGTAAAGCCGAAACTTTTATTAAAACCACATATATTTAGTTCACATGCTAATTACAATGCTTTTTTGAATGTTAAAATTAGAAAATTCAAACAAAGAAAAATAAAATATATATTATAATGTAAAACTGTCACCAACACAGAGCCAAATAAGACCAATTTAAAACTCAAAAGCAGTGCGAAACCAGAAAAACGAAATAACATATTCCTTTTGTGATGCAAACAACTTTGGCTTCTCAAAAAAATCAAAAATGTTCAAGTGTCCGCACTACGGGGCGTATTGTTGAGACCAGCGAACCCTCCATCAATCAACCGCAAACATATTTCATCTACGATCCTATCGTCATCCGTTTCACGTAAATTTATTATACAATAGACAATATATGCAATAAAAAATCTAGCAAAGTATTTTATTAATACCAAGGTTTTTTTCATTCTGTCAACTGTAATTGTATTATTATCTTCTATATATATAAAAGAGATTTCCACCCATTGACTCATCACGATATCCCTGCAACCATAAGGCGTAGAGCCTTGAACTTTGGTAGGAATATTCCTTTCGTGAGTAGAGGTCAGCTAAAAACGGATTTTACGAAATTCCACCCACAAGAGGGGGTTGCGGGGGTTAATAACATATATGGCAAAACAACGTTTGCGGGGTCAGCTAGTAGGGTAATAAACGTTAAACAAGAATACAGATAGGTATGTTTTTATATGTTGAAAATTATTTTATAATACTAGTCTATTAAGTAAATATTGACTGTATGAACAAAACAAGGCATTAAGGTAAGAAATAAAATCCGTTTTTATTAAATAAAAACATCCTTAAAATATGAAAATACAATTGTAATTCTTATACATGTTTTAATTTCTATAGTATACTCGTATATTACATAAATAAAAAGACAAGGCATTAAAGGTATTCATCTCACGTAGATGCAAACCGCTCGGATAAAGTCTTAAGGCAAGGAATCCGTTTCTGTAATACAATTTGTAGCAATTCAGGGGTTTGTTATAGACTATAAGGAATATTAAAACAAAGTTATTGCAAATTTTCATTTAAATAAAAACAGAAAACCTTATTAACCCACAGAATTTTTTTTTATCCATATATAACCTAGAATTTGTTCTCTTCATCCAAGACGACGTGTGAAGCAAAAGATAATCTTGATAGATGATTGAATTTCCTTCACAAAATATACTAATATTTTTAGGATATGAATAAAAAACAAAATCCAACCAAGTGTATCAAGAAGGAAATTGTTTAACAGATATTTTTGTGTACCCATTCGGACTCAGAAATTACCATCTGCTTTTTAATAATATTTACTTCGGGTCTGGATATTTACTAGTGGCAGTTGTGCCCTCGTTTCTTTTTAAATTGATTCTATTAGGAATTGAAATTTTATCTAGCCTAAATGTACAAGCTGTTTTTATCTTTAGTCAATCTACATTGCTTTTTGACTATTCATTATTTGTATTGTTTTTGTGGTATTACTTTTATAATTGTTTTTATTTATTTTTAGTTTCGTCTTTTAAATACATAATTATGTCTAAATACATAAAAGTGTACCGGTAGATAGATGAAAAGAAAAAAGAAGTCCATGTTTATTTACTTGTATAACTGTAATGCAAGGAAAGTATATAGCAAGTAAATAAACTTGTATAACGCAAAATATCTTATCCTAACTTAGCTTGACTACAATTGGAGATCATCTCGATTAATGTTACATTTTTCTAAATTCTTATAATAACTCTTTTATTTTTAATATCAACAAAGTCATTTATTGTAACTTTTAAAAGATCTTTTATTACTGCGCATACAAACTTTCTGATTGCCTCGTTTTAGACATATCTATAATTGTATATGTATTTATATTACAAGTGAAAGGAAACATCTACGTGCAAGTCGTCAACTGTTATACAACATTTACGCTTCGCTGCAGACCACGAGTTCCGACATGTCACCTGTATAGGATAGAAGTTTTACGTAAGAGGGGAAGTGCGATGACTTATTAAAGTTCAGCTTTTCAATAAGGTGTTCACTGTTCGTATTCAAAGTGTGTAGGTACCTTAACGTGTTTACATGTACGTACAGCTATTTAATTAGAATACCAATACAAAAAATATACCTTTTTGTAAAAATTGTATCGGGAATTTATTTTCTGTAGAATATAACTTTCCATGAAAATCTTAAACTTAACTGTACAGTTACTAAAAGAAATATCTATTTTCTTATTTTATAATTGTTGTTGTACGTTTAATATATTTTACACAAATGGCTTTATTAGCTATGATGATATATAATTTAAGTAGTAAGTTCTAAATATGCTATAAAATATATAATCTTTAGCGCACATTTAGCGTAACTTTGTTCTGCAATGAAAAAAGCAGAGGCTTCACGCTTTCATTTTTGCTGTTTTTATTTAATAACTAGCTGACCCGGCGAACTTCGTACCGCCTAACAGTCGATTCTTTAATTATTATTTTTTTAATACTTATCCTTCCCGGAACCCCTCCACTAACACTTAAACTTTGTTAAAATTGACTTTTAAGTATTATTACGAATTTTTTGTATGGGAATATAGAAAAGTGTTGTTTTTAGACTTTTTCAGGCAATTTTTAAAAAATGTCTCCCCGTAAGAACCATCCTCGTACTTCAAGGAACATAATAAAAAAAGAATTACCGAAATCAGTTCAGCCGCTCTCGAGATTTGCGCTTAGCAACACATTTAGCGATTCATTTTTATATACATAGAGATAGACATAAAAGATGGAAGAGTAATCTAAATGATATAAATTATTATTTTTTAACATGTATCGAAAATTCGTTTTATAAAAATATACAAATACAAATAAGTTTGTATATATCGGTGAATACGCGCTACATAGGTAATTAGGTACCCATTAGATATTAGATATTTTCTTGAGGATGTATAATTTATGAAAGTATAAAAAATTTAATCATAAAAATAACCTTGTTTGTGGCGAACTCAGCAGAATCAATTAAAGTGTACGCCCGTAAACTGTACAGGTATATTTTGAAACCGTATAGGTATAATTGAAAATTGTCACTCGCAAGCGAAATAATGATATAAATTAACGCGAAATGCAACACTTGCGAGCAATTTGAGATGGCTGTGTCCTTATTTCGCTCGCTTTAAACCATCCGTGATACTGATTTTCATTTTATTGCCATAATTAATTTAATTTCACTTCAATAGCATGTTTTAATTATTGAAATATGAAAGTGGCATTGCCTATTTAAAGGATTTCTTCTGAAAGAATAATTCTGCAGTTTAAATACCCCCCCTGAATCTTCAGTATTTTATGGTGAAACTGTCACCATGCTTGAAGCTATCCTTTATGCCCTTTCGCATAACTTAAGACAGACTGTTATTTTGATCGCCTCCCATAGGTGTGCAGCAGTGGGATATTACAGGCTGAAGCGCGATATATTCTTCATACCTATACTGATTTCTTGGGCGGTTTGTATTTCTAACGCCGGGCTAAACTAAACCCATGATCATGTTTCTTTCATAGGCTATGAGTGATTCACAATGATGTAAAGGTTTGTTCACTATTTTACAATATTAATAGATTACGAAATATTCAAAATTATCATTTTCAATTTTTTTTAAGAAGCTATTTACTTACTTTCGTCTACATATTATACATGTATATAACGCTTTTCTAGTACTTGCATCTCCGTTCGCTTAGAATATAGTAAAAGTGGACGTTGCGTTGATTCAAACTTTGTTTACAATTTCTTCAACCTACAAATTCAAAAGTTCCTAAGTAGTAGCTCTTACTCATCTCAGACGAAAAAGATTTAAGTAAAGAGAAGTTTCAAAGGTCTGTCTGAAGCAAAAATATAGATACAAGTACAAACTAACGGTTCAAAAATATATATTAACCAAAAGATAGCTTAAACGCCTCATATTCTAAAAGAAGTACAAGAATCGAAAAATTTTACACACGCAAAAGTTACAATGTTATAATAGCTCAGGTGGTAAATCGGGTGGTCCCAAAACCCGAAAACCCCGAGTTCGAGTCCAGATGTCTCCACTTCTCCAGTCCGATAAGTTTTTCTAGAGTTCCTTCTTTTGTGAGAAAAACTACTTATTATCGGGCGCCCTTTATCAACGCATCTAATTTGTATCTAAGTATATTAAATAATAATAATAATAATGACCAAGGTTTAAATGAAAAGAATACTGTAGTAATTACATTAGTAAAGAAACCGACATTTTTTTATAATAAAACAACTTTTTCGGATTTTATCGCGGTTTAATAAGTTTTTTAACACGTTCACTGCGTTACGAGAAGTATTTTGTCGTATTTGAGTTCCGGCCTGTGCGGCAGCTAATTTTCCTTGTCTTACTCCTGGTGCGGCGGTGGATAAACTAAGTTCCCATACAAAAACAAAAGAGATTTTTATATGTTTGACATCCTTGCTTCATATGTAATCAGTTTTTCATAAAAAAACGTACGGGAAGTATTTTTGCGTAACGCACAGAGATACAATTATTTTCTTCTGATGCGGCATGGGAACTATTTGGGCGTACCACTCCACCCCGTACCGCACTGGCGTGCGCGTGCGCGGCACTTCAGCTTGCACTAGTGCGGTGCGTAGTTCAGTCGTTTAACTTATCATTAACAATTTTATAATTAAAATAAGGTTGACTTTTTTGTTACACACTTAATAATATTTGAGGAACTGCAGAACAGAAAGTGACATTTACATATTTGGGCTATGTGAAGGTCATCTTTTGTTCCTAATATTCTCAATTGTAGGTATTGCTTTTATTTTTTACTAAATACTTATACAATTTTGTTAGCTTGCTCTCGTTTAATAGTTTCTCTATTATAGTTTTTGATTTAGTATGCCTATGCAAATTGATCTCAATTACAAAGTCTGGTCCTGAGTTCCTATTATATTTGTTTTTAAAAAGAGGCATTTGTAATTCTGTTTTTATTTTCTTTTTGTTTTTAAAGATTATTATTTGATTATATTGTTGATTATGCACATAGTAATAAATATTATTTCAAGTTCATGTCACCTTTTCATATATACGAGTGTACCCCATCACTAGCGTACTATCTATTCTATGCGGCAAAAGAAGTAATTTCCCGTAAAATAACCGACTTTAAAAAATGGTTATAGCTCTTGAAATATCGCACAGAACCCCGGGCGACGCTAGCTGTATATACACAAGGATGTAACCTATCGATTCGTTCAAACATTTTGTACTGGCGATGATTTTCCATGTCTCCAAGGATCTTTGAAGTCAGGACCTGATGCGGGAAAATGAAGGTCGTACCGCAAATCTGGCATTCTTGATACGAGAAATATATGACTCGTATAGCGCTAGCAGTAAGTTTAAGTTTAGCGTTGCCGCAGTGAACGTGTTAAGACGTTTTAATCAAGAAAACTGTTGTTTTGTAAATATGCAATGCAAACATCTCTTCGGCTATTAATGAGGAGAATTAAGCTTTAATTGTTCTCCTCAATACGAGGAATTTATGAGGAAAGTCTGCTTGGGGATTTGGAAAAGTCAAACCTTACGGAAGGACCTCAACCTTACGGAAGATCATAGCTAAGTAATACTGCTCTCAATTAGTATTGTGCTCCTGTGGCGAGAAAGGTTGCCAGAGCTCCTGGCGATGCTTTTGGTGTTACAACATAGCTTCTATAGGCTACGATAACCACTTACCATTAGGTGGACCGTAGGCTTGTTTGCCTCCGCAGTAATCTATACTAATATATAAAGCTGAAGAGTTTGTTTGTTTGTTTGTTTGTTTGTTTGTTTGTTTGTTTGTTTGTTTGTTTGAACGCGGTAATCTCTGGTTCTACTGGGCCGATTTGAAAAATTCTTTCAGTGTTAGATAGCCCATTTATCGAGGAAGGCTATAGGCTATGTAACATCACGCTAAGACCAATAGGAGCGGAGTCCACGCCGACGAAGTCGCGCGCAGAAGCTAGTAGGTATATAAAAGAAGATGCATTTACAGGCGGTTATAATGTAGTTTTTTTTAATTAATTAGTGTTTGTCACGTCAAATGATTAAATCAATAAAAATCATTATTGTTTTGAAAAAGAAAGAATAGACAAACTTACTATAGACATTATATGTAATTTTTTTTTTATATTTATACCTTATAGCTTCTGCGCGCGACTTCGTCGGCGTGGACTCCGCTCCTATTGGTCTTAGCGTGATTATATATAGCCTATAGCCTTCCTCGATAAATGGGCTATCTAACACTGAAAGAATTTTTCAAATCGGACCAGTAGATCCTGAGATTAGCGCGTTCAAACAAACAAACAAACAAACTCTTCAGCTTTATTATATTAGTATAGATTAGTATAGATATATTTTTTGTTATTTTAGCCTATCGGAAATAAATTAGTGGCCGAACTTCTTATATGTTCGACTATATACTACGAACAATCGTTTGGATCTCGCTTAATTTTAAAAAAGAAAAGTTTCCTATTAGTTTTTTACTAATACAGTAAACTAGAAGAAAGTCATAATCACATGACATAAATAAAAGTTTTGACGACAATCACAAGAATTGATTTTTCTTCTTCTGACTTTCATTAGTAAAAATGTAAAATATTTTACTTTGAAAGTAAATAGGAACTCTCAATAATATACCTAAAATTCACTTTTATAGACCAGTCTAAATGCAACAGGAATGAAAATAATTTCTTTAGTCATTTTTAAAATGTCTTAGCGTAATTTGCTTCTATTAAATTATTAAAATTTGTCTAACATAGACTACAACTAAGTGTAGAAAATGAACCATAATTAAAACTATCTATATTGTTTCAAGTCATTTTTTAAATTCCAAGAATAGTATAACTTTTAAACTGCTTATAAAACTCTATACAAGTTTTTCGAAACAATGACTAAGTATAGACATAGGTACTAGGATTGTCTTCAATTTTTTTTTCTCAGTTGCAGAACGCATTTGTGTAAATATACTTACTTAATGTAAGTAAAAATGATAGATTGACCTGGTACACATTTTTATCCCCTTTTGCACTCATTTAAAAGTTATTTTCTACTCTTGTGGCCCATTTCACCCGTTGCCGTTGTGGATAAAATGTATCCTGTATATGAGTAACGAATAGGCTTTGACAGCAGGAGGTAGAATACGCCATTAGGACCTGTTTCGTCTCAATTAACAAACTATATCTTTTAGATTTAAAATTGCAAATACAAATATGCCATAAATATAATAAAATTCGATGGTGAAAAAGTTGTAACATATATATTTTTATATGTATTATTATATGGCTTATCGAAGTGGTTTTTGTGTGGTGACGCGTAGCACCTCGTCCGGTACATCTGTCGCTAGGCTCGTGTCCGGGGTGAGGTTTGCGATGCGAGGGGCTTCGGCCTTCGTTTATATGCAGTTGTCGCTGTTGGCTCGGTCATTTCATCGTCCGTCTTGCACCAGTTCTTGTGGTTGCATAATTTCTATAGTGGGTGAGTCCTTGAAGTACAAACCTTTAATAAGCTTTTCTGTGTGTATAATTAAACGTAATATTTTATTATCATATTTAAAAGAAGCCTAAATTTAATTGGTTCAAGTGTGTTTTAAAAGAAAAGTATTGTAGTTTATATAACAAATTTTCCTAATTAAGTTGTGCAATGTTAACGTGTTTTTGTCTTTAATGGGCCGTTTCCGTTGTCAACCCGGAGTGTGTGGAGGGTTGGCTTCGGAAGGGCTCACCTTTTTGGGTGTGACCTTTCAGGGTCCTTGGCGTGGCGTCTGGCGGTCGGCGAAGGTCGAGACAACCACGTGGCTTACTTTCTGCCAGGGGCCCCACTTATCCCACTTATCCCACTTATCCCACTTGCCCCACTTATCCCACCTAATTCCGCACAACCAGAGGGAACCACCCTGGGAACCTTCTCTCTCGGGACCTGGGTGTGAGCGTCGGACGGCGGGTCGACCCAGCCATATTTTTTTTGGGCTCTGGCGGCATCTAGAAGCCACGCCCGACCACGTGGCGTGGAAGTGCGGTTCCGACGTGAGCCGAGGGCCAACCCAAGGACGCAGCTAAGTCTAACACTCTCTCCATCACGCCACGAGGCAGGAATAAGCCCCTTTTTTTTTGTTGTTTAATAAATTGTTAAATTGTAATAATTTTGTTTTCTTTTCTCTAAATCTAAAATTTAATTTAATTTGTAGTTTAATTTTTCTCTTCTCTAATTTTTGAGCTCGGGTTGGAATGGTGGGACGCTCTCTAATCCCATAAGCCATTCTAACTCCGCAGCAAAGTATAATTTATTAAAAACATTTATCCGTTTGATACTGTCATCTGTCAAATAGATTGGCTGGTAGAGAATGCTTATTTATAAAGAATGTAGTTTTATATATTTTTTTATTTGTATTTATTGCTTTCGTTTCAATAAAATAAAAATCATAAAAAATGTACAGGCGCATCGCAAAGGTCCATCCTTAACCTATCCTTAAGTAAGTATAAACAATCTCTCAATAAGGGAGAGATTTTATAATATTAATAAAATTAATAAATTGCCATAAATATTGCACAACGACATACAGAAACTTTACTACATTTTTATACCACTTGGGTGACAACAAGGTGACAAGCAATCCAATGGCCAATGGCCCGACTAATAGTGGGCAGTTACCGTTGCCTATGAACCCCGCTTTTAACAGTATATTCAGAAGCACTAGTTACCTTAATATAACGCAAACTTACTTGAAACGCAACATCACTTATGAGAGCAAAATTATTTGACTGCAGTTTTCTATAAGGTCTCGGGACTGGGGAAGTAGTGTGCTCTAGATTTTAAGCTAAATGTTATCTGAAATGCTCACCACCTACCACATGTCGTTTAACTTATTTAGAGTAATTTAACATACTCGTATATCGTAAGGATATATCATACGTCTACAGAAATAAGATTATCATGAATGTAAACCTATGCATGTTTTACAATTAGTAGGTATTCATACAATTACGAGTAGATAGTAGTTGATTGATCCGATCACGATCGATCACGATTCAGCTTGTAATATCCAACTGTTGGACATAGGCCTCTTCCCCATGTAGGAGAAGGATCGGAGCTTAATCCATCACGCTGCTCGAATGCAGGTTGGCGGATATATTCCCTGCTATGAGTAACGATCGCTATCAGGTGTACATGATAACAACCAGGACCGACGGCTTAACGTGCTCTCCGAGGCGCGGTGGGGAGACCCACAAGGACTGCACAAACACCCAGACCACGGCAAACATCTGTATGGCCAATACAAAATGTTTTCGTGTGCGGGGATCGAACCCGCAACAACTAATCGCAATCCAGTGCTGTGACCGCTGCGCCTACGCGGCGTCATAGCACTGATGATGATTGATCCACTTTATCATCTTATATTATATAATATTTAATTGTCAAGTAAACGGAAGTAAGAAAATTTTTTGTAAGACAGTTGAAGGAGATAAATGGAGGTTATCGAAACTAAAATTCAAAATTCAAAATTCAAATAATTTATTCATTTTAGGCTGATACAGCACTTGTGAACGTCAATGAAGCTACGCCATCGGTTCGCAAATCCTACGGCGGGAGACCTTGTAACGAGAAGAACCGGCAAGAAACTCGTCAAGGGCTATTTTTTTCTCCCTGTCATATTTCATACAGAGTCGTCAAATTGAAAAATGACTTTGACTTAATAAATTATGTAAGGTCACTTTCCATCACAAATTTATCTTAAATTTATAAACAAAATAAAATACCCGGTAATCATAGCAGTAAATAATTTTCAATTACTTAAGAACTAGACACCTCCTAAAAGGTAGTTTCTTTAAAATGCGCTCCAAACCAATAGACAAGTAACTTTTGACGTGGCGAATAAAATACAACTACAAGTAAAAATCATTGTCAGCTTATGACCAAGTTGTCCCGTCATTTAAATAATCTTTGACAGTATAGTAGCCCTTCTTGAGGAGGCAATTTTTTATACGATTCTTAAACTCTTCAAAGGGTAACTCCAAGATATCACTTGGAATCTTGTTAAAGATATGTATACCTTGACCCATGAAGGACCCACGCACCTTCTGTAATCGGTACAGAGGCATTATAAGGTTATTCCTATTCCTTGTATTGCGACCATGCAAATCGCCATGTTTGGTATATAAGTTAATATTACGACGCACAAAAAGAATACAATTTAATATAAATTGAGATGCAGCTGTCAGTATACCAATTTCTTTGAACTTCTCCCTAAGAGAAGTTTTAGAGCTTAGTTGATAAATAGCCCTTATTGCTCGTTTTTGCAAAATAAATATAGCATTAATGTCAGCCGCTAATCCCCACATAAGAATGCCATATGACATGATGCTATGAAAATAACTAAAGTATACAGTCCTAGCAGTATCTATATCTGTTAACTGTCTAACTTTTCTAACTAACTAACGAACTCTAACTAATGAACAGAACATGTAGGAACAGGTACAAGGGCGGATCCAGCTTTGGCGCCAGGGGGGGGGGGTCACAGTCATGGTCAAGGCGCCAGGGGGGGGGTCACATAGTCATGGTCAAGTAAAAAGAAGTTATAATTTAATTTTTATAATGATAGATACAGGTAAAAAGTAGGTATTTTATTAATCTATGTAGGTAATGTACTTAAAAATACCTATATTGTGACAAAAATCTTGTATAACAACTTTAATTAGTGGCCCTCCTAGGTCCTGGACACAGCCCAGGGGAGGTCATGACCCCGTGACCCCCCCCCCTGGATCCGCCAGTGTGTAGGTAACAAACTTACAAAATAGGTGAAACCGAGAAGAAGCCGCGTATCACATCATAAATTTAATGGTGGTACGATTTTTGCATACAAATGTTTTAATAACAGTATTGTTAGATACCTAAAAATTATGCTTACGTAAAAACAGGGACTGTAAAATTTGGTAGTAGAGTAGCTGTGTGTAACAAAATATTTTTCCATAACATAAAATAATCAAAAGATTACAAAAGCGCAAAACTCTAGATTTGGATAATTCTGGCTAACATAAGCCGTATTACTCTAGTTTTATTGTTTCATAAACATTGTACTATATAAATAATGTTTCATGAAAATGATTTCATTTAAATTTAATAACCCCATGTAAAATTCCAAACAATTTTATATGTTAAGATTTGGTGATCCTATAAACGACATTATTACAAATAACAATGTGTAGATATTACTAAGAATAATCCATATAGCAGGCGCTCAGTAATACCAACACTTATCAGGTACGCTCTGTTAGAAATGCCTGGCCTCGTTTCAAAGAGAACGCTTTGACCTGCGATATTAAACTACTAAACGCTAAAACAATGTTTCGTCGTACCTACATTGCAGCAGAGCCTGAAACGTTTCATTGCATTGCAAAATGCCTTGGAGACACATTCCAGTGCTTTTCTGAAGATTCTTCCAGTAGTAAATGTATTTTTATTAAAAAGAACTCAAGGCAATTGATTTTTATCTTTATCGCTTTTTCCTGGTACCAAAAACTTCAATTTCGAAAAAATTACTGATATTTTAAACTTAACGAATTTCTTATTCTAGTGGTAAGAGTAAAAACAATGTTTGATAATATTAAGAGTTTAATATAGAAAGCTGAATACCTTGATGCTTGACGGAGCTGATACACAATTGAGCTAGCTATAAAGCAAGCTGGCATGTGGCCAAAAGAAGGAAGGTGAGTCGAGAGCATCCCGTGTAATGTACAAATTATTTGTTTATTATTTACTATGGTAAAACTCCAATTTACACTAGTTATTCGTAAATTAATTACTTGAACTACAACAACTAGCTTATTGACATTAAAATTTTAAAAATATGTTAGACTAGCTTCTGCGCGCGACTTCGTCGGCGTGGACTCCGCTCCTATTGGTCTTAGCGTGATGATACATAGCCTATAGCCTTCCTCGATAAATGGGCTATCTAACAGTGAAAGAATTTAACAAATCGGCCCAGTAGTCCCAGAGATTACCGCGTTCAAACAAACAAACAAACAAACAAACAAACAAATAAACAACCAAACAAACAAACTCTTCAGCTTTATATATTAGTATAGATTAGATTAGTTCAGCCTATTGCAGTCCACTGCTGGACATAGGCCTCCCCAAATTCGCGCCAGACATCCCGGTTTTCCTCAATCCTCATCCAGCCTACACCGGCAATCTTACGCAGATCGTCGGTCCAGCGGGTCGGAAGACGTCCCACACTGCGTTTGCCAATACGCGGTCTCCACTCCAGGACACGTCTGCTTCAAGGGCCGTCGGTCCTGCGACACAAGTGTCCAGCCCACTGCCACTTCAACTTGCAAATTCTTTATTTATTATATTTATTAATATTAAATTCTGTGGGCTATGTCGGTTATTTTCGTTCTCTCGCGAATAGTCTCATTTCTAATTTTATCTTTGAGAGAAACCCCAAGCATAGCCCGTTCAATTGCACGTTGAGCGACTTAAACTCTCTCCGTATGTTAACACAGGCAGGCATTGCTTGGGGTGCATGTCGGTCACCTCCTCGTGGTGCACCTGGGCAACGGGACGGGCAGCAGTATCGCAGTCGCGGTACTGCTGCTCGTCACGGCTAACGACTGACTCGAGGGGTGCGCTCCGGGTACTGCTCGACCTGTGAGTGCACTAGAGGGACAGGGTGGGTGGGTTCGCTTGCCCGCCTTGTAGCGCGAAAGCGTAGTTTGCCGGCCGGGTTGTGCTGGCTCCCTGGAGCTTTGCTCGGTTGCTGGTGCAATCCGGCAGACGTGGTGTGTGAGGGCCAGGCTGTGCTGGCTCCCTGGAGCTTTAAGCTCGGTTGTTGGTACAGTCTGGCGGACCCGTGGGGTAGTTGCCGGGTCGTGCTGGGCACCCTGGAGCCTTGCTCGGTTGCTCGGTGCGATCCGGCGTTGGAGCTCGGGCGGGCCTGACCCCCAACGCCATGATGCCGGGCGTTGGAGGTCAGGCCTACCTGACTTGGAGGGAGGACGCTCCTGGACATGTGTCCCCATTCTGCAGACGGTAGACTGGGCCGGTTGAGCGTCCCCTAAGTGGGGTGGCCGTCTGGGGGTCGGGGGATCCTCGGCTGGCTTGAGATCCCACGTCGTCGTTGTCTTGTGGGTGCCGCTTCTCTGGGTGCCGGGGCCCGGATGTTTACATTCGGGCCAACCGCCGGGGCGGGGTGGAGATTGCTAACGCGACCCCATCTCGCCCCACTCAGGCGGATGTCTGCTCACACGTGGATGGTTTTTGGTCAGTAGGAGTCTGACATAACCCTCTGGTGCCCCCGCGCTGGAGGGTATCCATGATGGATTTTCCCCACGTAAAAAAAGGCAGGCATTGCTCGAAGACTTTTGTCTTCAAGCATTGCGGAATAAATATAAATAAAAATATATGTAGATATATTTTACAAATAAAATTTCACTATGCAATTCTCTCTTTCATGTCGAATAATAGATAATTTTTTTGCATTTTGAATTAATAAGGGGCAACATAGAGTGCTTATAACGTTTTAATAAATACTGATTGAAAACAGTAGATATTATTTAACTGTGGTCTTCTGTAAGGTCGAGGTACTACCCCAGTCGGGCTGCTCCATTTTTTGAGCAGGTTTCCTGCTGTGCCCCACCTCAGTTAAAATAATTCAAATTCAATAATTTTACTGATCCTCATTAAGTAAATAAATTAAATAGTATGATGACTCACGTGTCTCTGATAAATCAATCTATAATTAGATTTAACTTTCACATCATCACTGTCCTCGCAAAGATCAAATAATTTTTTTTTTTTTAGCACCATTTTGTTTGTCTTGACGCCATGTCGATACGTGCGTTTTTCTCGATTGCAAGCCAACACTAGGTGCGCGAAGCTAACGTGGGGTGTTGTACCAGGTGCGTGGGGTACAAGGTGCTTTGACCTGTTTTCGCATTATGATGAAATTTTATTTCTTCTGTGCGGTGCCAGGTATAAAAACCTGGTATATATGTAGCTACACCATTGTATTCTATTTTAATAGTAGGTAGGTACATCTTAGATATATATTCATTTCTTTCCTACACCGAACCAATTTAAAGTTAGGCCTCTCTAGTTAAAAGTGTATAATCTATGGTTAGGCCTTCCGCACGACAAGGAAGTCTATACCTACTTTTGTTAGCCGCACTAAGCGTAGACGTATACAAGGTATTTAGTCGGTTTCGCACTGAACGTGTTAATACAAAAATCAGTATTACACATTTTTGGGAATGACTTTAAAAGTACACGTGATATTTAATTTATTTTTATAGCTACATATTAAGTAAAAAATGCTGAAAAAAATGATGTATAATACAATAATTTAGACCTTTTAGGACATGATACCTAACGTATGTATATGTATGTATAACGTATTTTTTTGTTTAAGGATGTTTTTTTTTTTTTACTTAAAGTGAAACAGTTTTAAAAGTATGGTACATTTTTGTTATGCATAATCCACAATAGCTTAACTTCAATGGGATAATCATATTTTATTTTTAATTTTACTAATATAACTAGTATCATGCTGCTCGAAACAAAATATGCGGTGTATTTTGTTCATAGGACCGGTTGATCCCAAGCTTCACGTATTGTTATCTACGTTCCTTTTGTCCTAGGAAAAAATTCAGTTTTCAGTACCAGCGCTTCCAAAGTCATTTTATACGTAAAAGTTTGTAGTGGAGATATGTTTTAATTACTTAACTCTTGTCGAGCATTAAGCATTTATAAGTAAATTCGAATTTATATTTTTAGTGAAATACGTTTGGAAATACGCATATATTAGGAATGATGATCTGTAGCTATCGTGCATAAAAGCATTGCGAAAAACAGTGATGTTAGGCGCGAGCTTGGGGAGACCTATGTACAGCAGTGGACTACGATAAGCTGAAGCGAGTAGGTACCTATAGCTATCGAATATAAAATACCAAAAAGACGTCCATTTTATATCAACTAAGGAGTCTTAAGTCATTTAGTCATTAACTCCTCACAATTTTTTTCGTATATTACTTTTACAATAAGTAGTCTTTTCTCCATCGTCATTATTTTGTCCTATTAATCTGATGTGTGATGTACTGCGTCCATTTTATAATAAATAGTTCCTTCTATTTGAGCTCAATCACAATCAAGATAAAATCTAAGTTAAAGAGTAGGTATCTAGTTACTTGCCTTAAAATGTATATTCTTTGAACTCCTTGAATAATTTATAGTAAACTAGCTGACCCGTCGAACTTCGTACCGCCTAACAGTTGGTTCTTTAATTTTTTCTTTAATACTTATCCTTCCCGGAACCCCTCCACTAACACTTAAGCTTTATGGTATGGTATTCAAGTTCAAATTGACTTTTAAGTATTATTACGAATCTTTTGTATGGGAATGTAGAAAAGTGTTGTTTTTAAATGAATTTTTAACTTTATTAAATTAAAAGGGTGCCAGTTGCCACACAGTAAATAGAATTTGGTTGTTCATTAGATGTGTGGAATCAATTTATGGGGGTTTTGGGGGGGAGGGGGAGGGGAGGATTACACTCTGGTACCACTCCCACGATGCGAAAATCCATTATAACGAAAATATCTATAAGTATAATTTTTACGTTAAAATAGTATAGAAACTTACCGAATAGTGTTACGCTTTACTGTATTAGATTGTTTATCGGCATATTTTTGTCACAGAAACAAAAAAAAATAACCCTAACCTATCTAATTTCAATATTAGACTGTTTATCGACATATTTTTGTCACAGAAACAAAAAAAATAACCCTAACCTATCTAATTTCAATATTAGACTGTTTATCGGCATATTTTTGTCACAGAAACAAAAAAATTGCCCTAACCTATCTAATTTCAATATTAGACTGTTTTATCGGCATATTTTTGTCACAGAAACAAAAAAAATAACCCTAACCTATCTAATTTCAATATTAGACTGTTTATCGGCATATTTTTGTCACAGAAACAAAAAAAATAACCCTAACCTATCTAATTTCAATATTAGACTGTTTATCGGCATATTTTTGTCACAGAAACAAAAAAAATAACCGTAACGTATCTAATTTCAATATTGACTGTTTATCGGCATATTTTTGTCACAGAAACAAAAAAAATAACCCTAACCTATCTAATTTCAATATTAGACTGTTTTATCAGCATATTTTTGTCACAGAAACAAAAAAAATAACCCTAACCTATTTAATTTCAATATTAGACTGTTTATCGGCATATTTTTGTCACAGAAACAAAAAAAATAACCGTAACCTATCTAATTTCAATATTAGACTGTTTATCGGCATATTTTTGTCACAGAAACAAAAAAATAACCCTAACCTATCTAATTTCAATATTAGACTGTTTATCGGCATATTTTTGTCACAGAAACAAAAAAAATAACCCTAACCTATCTAATTTCAATATTAGACTGTTTATCGGCATATTTTTGTCACAGAAACAAAAAAAATAACCCTAACCTATCTAATTTCAATATTAGACTGTTTATCGGCATATTTTTGTCACAGAAACAAAAAAATTGCCCTAACCTATCTAATTTCAATATTAGACTGTTTTATCGGCATATTTTTGTCACAGAAACAAAAAAAATAACCCTAACCTATCTAATTTCAATATTAGACTGTTTATCGGCATATTTTTGTCACAGAATCAAAAAAAAATAACCCTAGCCTATCTAATTTCAAAATTAGACTGTTTATTGGCATATTTTTGTCACAGAAACAAAAAAAAACTCTAACCTATCTAATTTCAATATTAGACTGTTTATAGGCATATTTTTGTCACAGAAACAAAAAAAATAACCCTAACCTATCTAATTTCAATATTAGACTGTTTATCGGCATATTTTTGTCACAGAAACAAAAAAAATAACCCTAACCTATTTAATTTCAATATTAGACTGTTTATCGGCATATTTTTGTCACAGAAACAAAAAAAATAACCGTAACCTATCTAATTTCAATATTAGACTGTTTATCGGCATATTTTTGTCACAGAAACAAAAAAATAACCCTAACCTATCTAATTTCAATATTAGACTGTTTATCGGCATATTTTTGTCACAGAAACAAAAAAATAACCCTAACCTATCTAATTTCAATATTAGACTGTTTATCGGCATATTTTTGTCACAGAAACAAAAAAAATAACCCTAACCTATCTAATTTCAATATTAGACTGTTTATCGGCATATTTTTGTCACAGAATCAAAAAAAAATAACCCTAGCCTATCTAATTTCAAAATTAGACTGTTTATTGGCATATTTTTGTCACAGAAACAAAAAAAAACTCTAACCTATCTAATTTCAATATTAGACTGTTTATAGGCATATTTTTGTCACAGAAACAAAAAAAATAACCCTAACCTATCTAATTTCAATATTAGACTGTTTATCGGCATATTTTTGTCACAGAAACAAAAAAATAACCCTAACCTATCTAATTTCAATATTAGACTGTTTATCGGAATATTTTTGTCACAGAAACAAAAAAAAATAACCCTAACCTATCTAATTTCAATATTAGACTGTTGACTGCACTTTCTGCAGCGTACACAGTAAAGCGTAACTATACACAGTAAAGCGTAACAATATTCGGTAAGTTTCTACACGATTTTAACATAAAAAAATTTGTTATAGATATCTTCGTTATAATGGATTTTCGCATCGTGGCAGTGGTACCAGAGGGTAATCCACCCACCCTCCTCCCCCCTTTTCCCCCCTAAAACCCCATAAATTGATTCCACACATCTAATGAACAGCCTAGAATTTTTAGGCGAGTTTAAACCGATCATACAAAATACGTAGTGTTGAGTATGAAAATATAAATAAGAGAAAAAATATAACTACCTAGTTAGGACTCTTCGTTTGCTAATCGAGTTCGCAAATATTTACATATCAGCAATTTTTGGTTCCAAGCCTGGCAATAAATAAATTATAAGGCTAGTTTAGTTAAAAAGTCAATTTACGATATTTATTTTAAATCCATTATCAGTAAAACATTTAGGTACCTACTTTCCTTGACGGTAGGTATTATCGACTGTTTGGAAGGACGCAGAACTACGAGCCGAAATGAAACGGGTCTTACATCGTTGGCGTAATTTCTGAGGGTCATCAGGAAGATATAATGCCATTTCTGTACCCTTGATGTCTTTTTAAGTGCGGACCCACTTAACCCTAACGCGGACTATTGGCTCGTCTACGCTTCGCAATTACCGATGAAAATAGGGGATAAAAGATTTAGCTTCATCAATTGTCTTCTTTATTTCTTTCTACTTCATACTTTAATGCAGTAATATTTTTAATATAACTATTGTAGTGGTCTAAACTTATAAAATAGGTAGGGGAGACCAGGTATGAAAGTAACACGGGATGAACGTAACAAATGAGTTTTAGAACGAATTATGTTGGTTACAAAGACGGCTGCTTTACCAATATGTGCCATTTTGAATCCCCCCTTCCCTCAGTTGCGCTTACGGCTCTGTGCCGCCAAGTTGTTGACGTAATGAGTCGGTGCCGAAAAATTAGGCATAAAGTAAGTTTTGACCGTTTTTTTTAAACTGTGATTGTTTTGATTATGTAATGTTTTAGCTTGTGTGTTATTTGTGAGTAAAATAGCACAACTATTCGTCTTTATGTTTTGGCTTTCATAATGGCACTCTTATAACAGTTTTTGTAGGCTATAAGCACGTGTTTGTCATAATCGGGAAAATTTATAGATCGGGATGAAAGTAACAACTTGTTACTTTCATCCCGAAAATACAGGCACGCTTTGCTTGCACAGGATTTTGGCCCGTCAACCCGCAAATATTCACAGACGTGGACTTCTTGCCCAGCACCGTTAGTGATCGACCGTTAGAAGATGTTCCAGCTCCTTTACCTGATCCTATTCTTTCAACAAGTCGTCAGATTGGCGCAATATCCTGTTCACCACCATCACGAGATCAAGCAATTTCGACTGATAATTTACTGATCGTACAGGGCGAGTTACGCTTAACATTGCTTTAAGTAACACCACCATTGGTAGGTTCACCGTCTTTGCCAGCTTCACCGTCTTTACCAGCTTAACCATTATTGCCAAGACCCCTCCTGAATTAACTTTCCCACCAAAAACTACATATTTCGGAAGTAGATGTGTCAGTATATATAATTAAAATTCTCGTGTCACAATGTTAGTTAAAATGTTCCTCCTAAACGACTTGACCCATTTTTATGAAATTTTGTGTGCATATCGGGTAGGTCTGAGAATCGCCGAACATCTATTTTTCATACCCCTAAGTTATAAGGGGGGGAGGGGATTAATGACATATATGGCAAAACAACGTTCAAGGGGGCAGCTAGTTATTTTATAAAATTAACGTTTACTAAAGAAGAATTTATAATATAGGTACTAATTTTATTTGTCTCGTTTTAGTTGACATTTACATTATCGAGACACGCGGCAGCGTGTCAAGCCAAGTTCAAGCAAAAGAACTGGTGACTCAGCGCCGTGTGTATATTTACACGAACCATTTCAAGCGACTTTTGTCCCCTCCATAACTCAAAACCTATTCAACAGAAACAGATCAAATTACATATATTTATTTATATGCCTAAGGACAACTAGAACCCTAAATTTCATTAACCTAGTTGAAACGGTTACAAAAATATGAAGGTTCAAAAGTCGCCAATTTTCCACTGACTGACAGATCAAAAACCTAACCCACTTCCAGATGACCTAGGAAGTCGAAATTTGGTATCTAGCTAGGTAATTACGTGTAAACGCAGGAAAAAATCTGAAAACAAAAGAAAGTTAAAAAATAGAGGGGGTCCCCATACAAAAAAAAATGTTTTTTAATTGTAGCGTCTGAACCGTTATAAGTGGATATTTGAAACTTGCACAAAATATGAATTGATACATTTGCTATATAAAACAAGTATAAAAATAAAATGAAGTCAAAAAATAAAGAGTGTTCCCATACAAAAAAACTTGTAATACGCGCTAAACAAACGGCCAATGGCGTGAGTCGGCGCGGCGGCTGGCGCGCGTGGCGCCACAATACACAGATATAGTACAGAAGTCAATCTAAAGTATTAAAAAAATGAAGTTAAAAAATAAAGGATGTCCCCATGCCCCCATACAAAAAACTTGTAATTATTTATCCGATTGCTTTCAAAATCGATATCTGAGGAGATGGTTGGTCTCAGAAAACGAATCTGATAACAGAATGAGAAAAAGTAGCCGCCATCTTGAACTTTTTAGTTATTCGACCGATTGCTTTCAAAATCGATATCTGAGGATCCGGTTGGTCTCCGACATCGAATCCGTTAACAGAATGAGAAAAAGTAGCCGCCATCTTGAACTTTTTAGTTATTTGACCGATTGCTTTCAAAATCGATATCTGAGGATCCCGTTGGTCTCCGACATCGAATCATTTAACAGAATGAGCAAGAAAAATGAATAAATTTCAAATAAATATCTCTACAAAAAGTAATGATATCCCACCAAAAACATAAATGTGAAAAATGACAGCCAAGTTCAATAATAAGAATATGTTGTTTGTGGACTTCGCCGAAAAAAGTATTGAGATCTAAATGAGCGCCAAGTTCTACAGAAAATATTAAATTAAGCTAAAGATTTCACTTGGCTAGTTTTTACTTAAAAACAACGTTAAAAAGCTATTAGCCAAATAAAAGATGAATTATTAGTCTCCTTCCCCATGGCCTCTAGGCCTTCTCCCCATGTAGGGGAAAGGATCGGAGCTTAATCCACCACGCTGCTCCAATGCGGGTTGGCGGATATATTCCCTTCTATGAGTAACGATCGCTATCAGGTGTACATGATAACAACCGGGACCGACGGCTTAACGTGCTCTCCGAGGCACGGTGGGGAGACCCACAAGGACTGCACAAACACCCAGAGCACGGCAAACATCTGTATGGCCAATACAAATGTTGTCGTGTGCGGGGATCGAACCCGCAACCGCCCGCGCAACAGCCAATCGCAATCCAGTGCTGTGACCGCTGCGCCAACGCGGCGTCACCGTATACCATATAATACTTACAATACATTATTCTAGGCGTTACAAAACTATTTTTCTAATATTTTTACACAAAATTTAAATATTGATTTAAAATTAAAAAAAATTACAATTTAAAAAATAATTTGTTGTCTATTTCCTAGGCGGAAACGCACAATGTTACCAATTTACCATTATTTGGCACGCGTCGTTTTTGAATTGACAGTTCGCGGCGTCTCAACAGCTGTTCGACCATTATCTTCAACCTCAAAGCAAAGCATCATTTTGAAAAACTTGCTGTACTACACGTGTCTGCAAAACTTATTAGGAATTATAGTTATAGTATTTTAATATTTATTTTGAACATGGAAAAAGACGCAGGGATCAAAGGTTTGTAACTATTTCATATTAAAATGATAAAATTTAGTACGACGGGGTTACGCATTATCTATAATTTGTCCGGTAACTTCCATGCTTTTAAAATCCATGCTATATGATTTAAAGGTGGTTGTTGTAATATATATAATTTGACCATTATCTTGAAGTACTTGCTTTCCTTGTTGCATTTTATCGCGTGGCTGAAAGGTATTTGGAAAAAATTTAGGTCACTTTAAATTATCATTTTATTGTTTATTGCATCGGCGTCCACTTACGAGGGTATTTATTTTATTATAGTTATTGTAGGGCTATTAATATACAGACAATATAATGAAAAATCACAGCAAAATAGCTAGTTATTTCAATTTTTTTTTTAAATTAAAACCTATCGAAATATGTATCTTCATCATCTCTTGTATTTGACATAGGAAAAAATAATAATAACAAAGATCTTTACTTTATTAGCATCAATATCATTGGCATAAGGATGCCAGGACAAATTTTTAACACAAATAATTAAACAAAATTTTTAAAATCACTAAATCAAATCATAACAATTTATGTTTATATTATGTTGCATACTATCCCTAAAAACTATATATCATAATTAATTTTAAGGGAAATATATACACTTATACTTTTTTCAATTATAATTATTATAAAATTATTGTAGGTATATTTAATTACATCATTAATAAAAGAATGTAAAAATGTTTTTATTATTTAGTTCATATGACAACCTATAGTATAGGCATATCAGCAATCTTTTACCTTTTTGAGGGTAAAGATTTTTCCCAAAAGGGTATGCATATATATGTATTAGAGAGCAGTAGTCCACTACAGATGGTAGAATTTACACACACATAGTTACAGTAGTGTACTTGTGCCCTTTTCTCTGCTAATTTACATAAATTATTTAGTAGAATATTGTAAAAATTCAAATTTATTTTTTCATTGAAGCATAAACAACAATGTCAGTATCTATACATATAATAAAATGGTAGGAAAGTCAAAACTGTACATTGAATATTTTTTTAAAAGAATACTTGGGGTGTGATCTACAATCGATACCGAAGCCAAAAATATAGTTTTTAGAATTTTTGTCTGTTTGTCTGTATGTATGTCCGGGATAAACTCAAAAAGTACTGCATGGATTTACTTGAAATTTGGCATGAATATTGTTAAGAAGTCGGGTCAGAACATAGGCTACATATTATCACGCTATCACCTACGGGGAACGAGCAGTGAACGCACGCAGACGACGTCGCGGGCAGCAGCTAGTGTAAAATAAAAATGAATCACTAAATGTTTTGCTAAACGCAATACTCAAGAACTCCAGGACCAATTCAGCTGATTTTTTTTTTCAAATTTTCTTATAGTTTGTAAATAGGTTCTTATGAAATGATAAATTCAAGAATTGATACATTTCAGAAAACGTAATGATTATTTCAACTTCAGATACAGTTTGCAAGACAGGATGGCTGTCAGGTTACCTTCTTTTAAATATATAATATAAATAAGAAGTAGACAATGTTTTATTCATTAAGCTTTTTGCATCTTACCTTACTGCTTAAACATTATAAATTAATTATAAACATTTCAGCTCCTGTGACTCGTCTGAGGAGAAGAATTTCCACAGAACAGTCTGAAGAGAGCAAATCACCTGCACTCAATACTCCGACTAAAAAGAGAGGTGGAAGACGAACAGCTAAACCTGACTTAGAGCTTATTGATGAACATAGTAATTTATACATTTTTATAATTTTGTAAAAAATTTAAAGATATTTTTTCCATATTATTATATTATATTTAACATACACAGTTGTCTGTTCCTAAAATATGATACATTATTTACAGCAGGTTTCCTGCTCAAAATATGGAGCAGGCCGACTGGGGTAGTACCTAATATTACAGAATACCACAGCTAAATAATACTGTTTTCAAGCAGTATTGTGTTCCTGTTGGTGAGTAAGGTAACCAGAGCTCCTGGGGGGATTGGGGACAGGGTCCGCAACGCGCTTGCGATGCTTCAGGTGTTGCAGGCGTCTATAGGCTACGGTAGTCACCATCAAGGGCGGATCCAGCTTCGGCGCCAGGGGGGTCACATAGTCGTAGTCAAGGCGCCAGGGGGGGGGGGGTCACAGTCGTGGTCAAGTCACAAGAAGTTATAAGTTAATTTTGATAATTATAGATACAGATGAAAAGTAGGTATTTTATTAATTTATGTAAAAAATAAAAATCTTGTTTAACAATTTTAATTAGTGGTCCACCTAGGTCCTGGACCCAGCCCAGGGCGGGGGGGGGGGTCATGACATCCGCCCTTGCTTACCATCAGGTGAGCCATACGCTTGTTTGTCGACTTAATGATACTTAATGCCTATGTTATAGGTAACAGCCAACTGAAATAGCTACACATTTTTTTTTTGTTATTGTTATTACTAATACCTATATAAATGATAACATAAATATCATATTAGACCCAGACTTGGGGAATACCCCAAGTAATTTACTATATATTAATTTCAAATGCTAACATTCTTAACATTCTTAAAGCATTATTTTAGATCTACAGAAAAAATTTAAATTGTAACTTATATTTTTTGTTAACCCCAGATAATGTCACTACAAAGAAGACAGCAAAAAAGGTACCAATAAAGGATCTGATTGACAACGTTGAAGAAAAACCTGTTACACCCTCAAGACGCAGTACAAGAATTAAATCAAACTCAAGCATAGTATCAGAAAACGCCGTAGCAGTTGATTCTCCAAGAGCTAAAAGGGCTGCTAGAAGGCTGTCACAAGTTGGTAGGTATAAGATTGTTTATTTTGTAGTAGGGAATTTACAAGTAATTTAGAATTTGCTATTTATTTATTTTTTTATTTGAATTTGAAATATGTGAGACTCAAATTGTTAAGATCATATACATTTTTACCTGAGGTTCATTATTCTTGAGATATGAAACCAGAAAATCAAAGTATAGTTTTAATACTGACTGCCAGGAAGAGGCAGCAGAATGGCAAAGGGAAGTATATCTAACCTTTATCGACTTCGAAAAAGCCTTCGACACGGTGAAATGGTTCAGTGTTTGGTCACGCCTTGACGAGATGGGAGTTCCCCCAAAGATCAGAAATGTACTTATAGCCATCTACAGAAAATTATTCTTGTAGAGTAGCTCATGACGGACTAATCTCCGCTGACATTGAAGTCCACGCAGGAGTCAGACAGGGTTGTCTCCTTTTGCCCTTACTGTTCCTCATAGTACTGGATGGCATGGATGGCTGGAGCGAACAATGGCAAGCGTCGAGGCATAGAGTAGGGTCTGACAAACCAGCTTGACGACCTGGACTATGCGGGTGACATGTGTTTACTCAGCCACAGACACGCAGACATGCAAACCAAGCTATCAGATTTGCAGCGGGAGGCGGCTAGGGACGGCCTGAAATTCAACATCAAAAAGACCAAGGAGATGCGAACTGGGGAAACAACTCGCAAAAGCTGCTGTTGGGCACAGAGCCGTTAGAACGCGTTCAACAATTTACATACCTCGGTAGTGTCGTGTCGGATTCTGGAGGCACGGAAGAGGACACCGCTTCAAGAATTGCCAAAGCGAGGGCAGCCTTCTCAGTTGCGACCCGTATGGAAGTCAGGGAAGCTGACACTAAGAGTGAAACTCAAAATCTTTCGCTCCAACGTTAAGACCGTTCTTCTGTACAGATGCGAGACTTGGAAGGTTACTAAATCCATCACACAGCCTGTCCAGGTCTTCATGAACCGTTGCCTACGACAGTTCATTGGCATCTGGTGGCCCGAAAAAATATCAAACGACCACCTGATGAAACTCTGCAAAGAGACCCCAATCGGCCACCAGATAAAGCGGCGCAAATGGGTATGGATCGGTCACACCCTCCGAAGGGATTCCTCTCACTTACCGAGACATGCCTTAGAGTGGACTCCGCAAGGGAAAAGGAAACGTGGCCGCCCCAAGCAAACGTGGCGTCGCTCCGTCACCGCGGAGATGAAGAATGTCGGGCTTTCCTGCCCAAGACCGAGCGAGATGGCAGCGCCCTGTGGACGCCCTCTGCCCCATCCATATTTTAGCACCATAGTATACACAAAATTAATAAAACGTTTTTTTAGCAGAAAATGCTAAATAAATAAAATTATAGATACTAAATTGAGAACAATAGTGAAAATCAATAGATTTTGTATATTATTTTAAAAATTCAAGCAGTTTTTAAAATGTTTAAATTGTTAACTTATATAATTACTAGCGACCCGCCCCGGCTAAGCACGGGTGAAATGCTGGTTCTAAATATACTACAGAATATCTTTATATACAAGCTTCACAGATTTTTTGTCATTAGACAATACAAACATATTTTCTTTAAAGGTTACTCTTGAATTAATAAATTATGGTTTTAGTTTAATCCTATCCAACCTAATCTTATTATCAATGCGGTCTAAAAATACTAAAGTACGAACATACAATTTCGAAAAAATTGTCGCTCCATCACGTGAAATAAGAGACGTCCCTCCGGCCGGTACCGACGCAACCGTTATGTCTCTGCATTTTAAAACTGTAATATCTTCAAAAATATTCTTTTAAATTACATGCTGTAAAGGGCCATATTAATCTATACTAAATGTACTTAATTGAATAAGGATCAATGCTATATTGCTTAAAATCGCTTCGTAAATAAGCCATTATTTATTTCTCGTTAAAAGTAAAGGATAAAAAATGGTTATTGTGGGTTATCCCTAAGAGATAGGTATATACCATCACGGACTTTCTTGTAGACTTTTTAAAGGTGTACTATACTGTAGTACATTATTTTGATCTATCTCGTAGGGTTCAGCCAGCGTTTGCAATGTAAGCGCAAAAATGTGTTTATTTACGACATCACATTAGAAACCTCTAAAATTATCAGTGTTCCTCTACTATATTATGCATGTACTATACGAGCATTTTCAAAAAAAAAAGTCCCTCCTTGTGAAAAAACATGGTTTTTGGAAAAACATAGTTTATTAGCCAAATTATTGTTTCATTGTGTAATTGAATGAAAATACTACCTAAATTTTAATTTGTTTCACGAAAATAATTAAATACTTTTGAATAAATTACAAACAAAGGTGACTTATGACAAAATATTGTCAACCGTGTGACTACTTTAAAATCTATTTTTCTGAAATAATTGTTCAACTACCTAGTATTTTTTTTTTTTTTCATTTAAATTGAAGATAATTTGAAATCTTACATAAAATACAATTTGCACACTGAACATTGAGGCAATATTTTACAAAAAATGTCTCTGCTGAGCAATTTTGTGACGTTTGATGCATTCGCAACCCTATCTTTTCAGATATTTCGTAAAGTGGCAAATATTCCCGTTCCTATTATTTATCACGCGGTGCAGAAATTTGTTTATAAGAGATTAAAATGCAAATAATTGACTATTTTCTAACATTTACAATAAAAAACACGCATTTTTTATGCACTTTATGTGGGACAGTCACACAGCTGACAGACAAAATATTCAAAAGCTGGGTTTACATGATGGTCACATGTTATGTCACATGTTATGAATGTTACAGTCGGGTAAAAAACATGTAGCCTCATTAGAAAACAATATGTAGCCTCAGCTTTTGGAGTCAATTTTGCGACTATTGGTAGTCAAAGTATATGTGACGAGACTTGTTCGTCACAAGCTGACGTCACATTTTCATCGTTAATCCAGTAAAACAATAATTTTGATTAGAAATAAAACAATCGAATCAAATATTTTAACTACCGATTGGTCACCTTAATATTGTCTATCATTTTCTAATAATATATATTTAGAAGTATCACTAGTGTAAGAAATATCATGTCACTTACCTGACTGAAAAAATCTAACCGTCGTCGATGAACACACATAACATGAATCGACAAGCCCGACGCGTTACACTGCAGTAAACTTTCTAGTTACTAAGGTTGCTGGTTTCTTTTTTAACAATCTTGCGGTTGCAAAATAATATTTAAGGTATTATGAAATAGGGTTTTGGCCGTCACAAAATTGATATGTCAGCAGACTTCAAATTTTTATGTTTTATTTAAATAGATAAAATATTAATATCGGTGTAATTTTTTTTAATAATATGAAAGAAAAATAGTCAAACCCAATGTTATCGTAAAAAAATTAGTAGCTAACCATATGAATATATTTCAGAAAATCAACTTACTTGTACAAACATAAGGGTCGGACACGTTAAAAACGTATACATTTTAAGTTTAAAATGCCTTTATTTCATTGTATGAATCAGAATAAGATGTTTAGTAAGGCTTAAAATAAAATAAAATATATGTTTCAGCATATCTATACATATATAATTACATTGAAGCCTAATTTTAAGTGAGCCTAGAAACAAGTCAAGGGACAGCCAAAAACCAAGGGTGGGACATTTTTTTGAAAATGCTCATACATATAAACCTTCCTTTTGAATCACTCCATCTATTAAAAAAACCGCATCAAAATCCGTTGTGTAGTTTTAAAGATCTAAGCACATATAGGGACAGACAGCGGGAAGCGACTTTGTTTTATAATATGTATTGATGTGAAAAGGGCAACTAACCAATAAAAAATATTACATATTCCATACATATATGGTAGTAATATAATATAATCCAAAACATTTTGCTAAATAATTGTATATAAATGCATTTGTTATTTTTGTCATATTACAGGAAGTGACTCTGAAGCACCGCTTACACCTGTCAGACAGACCCGAAGAACCAGAAAAGATTCTACTTCTAGTATTGAAAAAGGTAAAACATTTTTAAATTAAAATTGAATATTACTCATGTAGGCGACTAATCGCACCACTAAACCAAAGAGGTTGTGGTTTACGGGTTTGATTCCCGCTCGGGATGTGTATTTGTAATTTTACAAATATGTCTTTCCGGCTTGAATGTCTGTCCTTGTGGATCTCCCCACTGTGCCTTGGAGAGCATGTTAAGCCATCGGTCTTAGTTTTTATCATAAGTATCTGATAGTGATTGTTACTCACAGTAGGGAACATTTCCGCCAACCCGTAGTAGAGTAGCTTAGTGGATTAAACTCCAATCCTTCTCCTATATAGAGAAAGAGGCCTATGCTCAGCAGTAGGATGTTACAGGCTGATTGCGATTACTCATTTAGTTTTTCTACTTCTAAATAATTACAGTACCAATTCTAATAATCATATTTAATATTTCAGTTGAGGCCCCACCCACAAAACCAGCTTTACACATAAATGATGTTATCATAGAAGAACCAGAAAATACTACAACAAAATCTTCAAGTGGAACAAATGACACTCATACATCTCCAACGAATATCCGCAAAAGTCCTCGCCTACAGGGTAAAGTTAAGAAAAACAACCCTGATAATGAGAAAAAAAATGTTGAACAAACCGAGCCCCATAAACAAACTGAAGAAATACATAACTCGACTCAAGAATTAAAAAACGAACTGTCAACTGAAGGAAAATATTCTCAAAAAAGTAGACTATCAGCAACTACTTCAGAGTTGATAAAAAATTTAAAAACTCCAGTTACAGCAAAAAACACAAACCTCAATAAAAGTACATCAGCCTTAGACACTCAATTAGAAGGTAAACAAAAACGAAAAAGAACAAAGTCGTGGACAACTTTAACTGTTTCAAATGAAAATAATTTCTTCAGTGACAATGAAGATGTGAAGAAAAAACTGAGAGAAAGGACTAAAGGGAGAATATTCTTAGAATCAACAAATAAATTAAATTTAGGTGATGGTTTGAATACAAGTTTGGGACAAAATATAACTGACAAATCAATTTTAAAGAAAAAAAAAAATAGCAGTAATAGTTTTGTTGTAGAAGACATCAACACATCCTTGACAGACAATAACAACCAGACTATAAATGAAAAAAATTATGAAAAATCTTTGGTATCCCTAAATAACTCTCAAAAGAATTATGCAAGTGAAACAATTAAATTGTTTGAGAAGGATCCTAGTGCTAACATACACACTACGGTGTTAATTGAAGATGATTCAGATACAAATTCTGGAAAAGTAAATATTCAAAAAAGATATGAGCATGAAGATCAATGTGTTCCTGAAGTAGAACATACTAACCAACTTGAAAAGGATAGTTCTCAGATCTCGGTTTCATCAGATAAAGTTTCAAATATTGTCAATAAATCTAAAAGTGGTGCTATATTGAATGATAGCTGTGAACCAATGGATATTGATGAAACAATACCTGAAAACCTACTTGTATCTGAAGTAAACTCAAGTTCACCTGTTGTGTCATTATCTAGAAGAAAATCATCCCTATCACAAAATGTAAATAAAAGTGGAAATGAAAATAAAAGTACTTTAATATTACCTGAAAACCTACTTGAATCTGAAATAATCTCAAGTTCACCTGTTGTGTTATTAGATAGAATTATATCTAAGGGAAGTAATGCATCTGGAAGAAAATCATCCCTATCACAAAATGTAAATAAAAGTGGAAATGAAAATAAAAGTACTTTAATATTGTCACAGCTTAAAGACAGCTCTACTGACATAAATAATATGACAACATCTCCCCTAAATAAAGATATTTATTTAAAAGCTACAGATGATTTAAACACTAATCAAGAAAATGATGCTAATAAAAGAAATCTATCAATCAATTATGTAACTACAAGCACACCTTTACAACAAAAAAAGGTGGCTAAATTGGGTAATATCAACACATCTATTATTGCATGCAATAAAGGTGTTAAAGATGTAGAAACTAATGAATTAAATCAGTCTAAAAATGAAAGTAAAGTATCTAGCAAAGTGGAAAGTGAAAATGCAAAGAATAAGTTACTTTTAAATAATTCTGTAAGTGATAATAATAAATCTAACAATGAAATAGATAAGAGTGCAAGTAAAAAGGATCATAATTCTAGTAAATATTCTGCTGAAGATACAGATTCAGAAGAAGAATTGCATAATCATGAAAATGAAAATCAAAAAGGTAAAAGTAACTCATTTACCAAAACTCTAAATCAATCAAATACATTGAATGATACTGATCCCAATAATGAATCAGCATCTGAAGAAGAATCGCATAACACAAGTAACTTGTTAGATGACAAAGCAGAGGATGCTGGTGATGACTATGAATCAGGTGATAGTCTAGACGAAAATGACCGTCAATATCTAAAAGAAAATGAGATATTGGAAAAAGGAGAAACTTTGTCGTCGGAAAATGAATTATCTAATGACTCTGACTATGAAAAAGATTCTTTCGTCGTAAGTTCAGATGAAGAAGATAATGAATTATTAGAAGGCACTGAAGATGATCTATCTATGAGTGATAATGAACTTAAAATGACTGCTAAATCAAAGAAGAAGTTCAATGAACGGAAAAAGAAAGAACAAAAAAATGCCTCTAGAGAAATGTTTGAATCGCGACATAAACTAAATAAGAGTAATAGTTCCAAAACAGGAAAGTCGAAAAAACCAATACAACAACAATCAATTTCAGAATCTGAAGATGAAACAGAAATAAAAACTAAGAAAAACAACAGAATGAGATTGGATTCCAGTCAGGAAGTCAGTTTACTGGAAGATAAAAATGAACAAAAAGTTAAAAAGAAAAAATCAAAACGCTTATCTGAAAGTATTTGTGATGACAATGCTATGAATGAAAATGAAATAACCGTTTGCAATGAGGGCTTAAAAGAAACTGATCCTTTATCAACTAGTGTAAAAGATGAACCAAAAACACCACAGAAAGCCGATGCTTCAATAGCGTTTATTAACACAGATAAGGATCCAAATGATCAAAATGACTTAACAAAAACCCAAACAGAGATCGAAGATCCTCTAGAAGATTCAATGGCTGAAGACGAATCTCTGAGCAGTGATAATGAAAATATCATTCAAAATTATGATTCTGTGCTTGAAGGCTTAAATAAGACAAATAAGGCCAAATCTAAGGAATGTGATATTTCGTTAAACATTGATAAGAAACAAAATGAAAAGAAAAATATGGCTATTGTTGATGAACTAAACTTAACTCAAGTTAAATCTACTAAAAAATTAAAGAATAAAAATAAACAAAAAAAAAGCCTTGCAGAAAATAAAACGTCAAAATTAGACTTAGATGATGGTGCATCATCAGATTCAATTGATTTACAGTTATTGTTTTCTGAAGATAGTAATAGTAGTGACAATATACAAAATAAACCGAATATTTCTAGTTCTAACAAGGAACACTTTGTCCCATTGAAAAACACGGAAGGTAAAACAAATACACGAAAAAATATAGGTAGTTTTTAAAGCATGTTTTTAGTTCTCATTATTACTTTTTTTTTTTTTTCAGTAACTAGCATCAACAAATCTGAAATATTCTTTAATCAAAGCTCCAGTAAAAAGAACAAAAAAGACAAATCTATAGACATTTCTGCTGGTAAATATGTTTACGAGTTATCCTTAAATACAACATTTCCGTATCAATAAAGAACCCTACAACATTTTCATTGGAGTCATCTGCAATGTTTTTAAATTTTTAAATTAAATCAGTTTTAAAATAAAAACTAAAAGGAAATGGTATCATTTATAAATATATAGGATGATATAAAATATTTAAATAAATTATATCTCAACAGTTTCTGTTATTTAATGTTGTATTTAAGGATAACTCGTAAACATATTTACCAGCAGAAATGTCTATAGATTTGTCTTTTTTGTTCTTTTTACTGGAGCTTTGATTAAAGAATATTTCAGATTTGTTGATGCTAGTTTCTGAAAAAAAAAAGTAATAATGAGAACTAAAAACATGCTTTAAAAACTACCTATATTTTTTCGTATATTTGTTTTAGATTCAAATGAAATAGCAGCTGAAAAAGACAAAGGCTTGCATATTGAAAAAACAGGTATTAAATTTAATATTTTCTTAACTAAACTAGTTATTCAATTTCTACTATTATACCAATTCTATTCGCGTTAAAAAAAAAATAAGTTAGGCATTACTGTTACTTAGCTAAGCCCTTTGACCAATTAAGTCATAGTAAATTAAAATATTGATTAATTTACGCAGATGAAATAAACCTTTCAGACAGGCGTTGTAGTGGATGGATGACACGTCATAATGTTACTTTTGATTTTTTTAAATTCATTTATTAAATTTAATTAATTTTATGTGGGAGAATAAAATTATTTATCTATACTAATATATAAAGCTGAAGAGTTTGTTTGGTTGTTTGTTTGTTTGAACGCGGTAATCTCTGGAACTACTGGGCCGATTTGAAAAATTCTTTCAGTGTTAGATAGCCCATTTATCGAGGAAGGCTATAGGCTATGTATCATCACGCTAAGACCAATAGGAGCGGAGTCCACGCCGACGAAGTCGCGCGCAGAAGCTAGTGTTTTATAGAAATGAACATTTTATTTTTGTACTAGCTTCTGCGCGCGACTTCGTCGGCGTGGACTCCGCTCCTATTGGACTTAGCGTGATGATATATAGCCTATAGCCTTCCTCGATAAATGGGCTATCTAACACTGAAAGAATTTTTCAAATCGGACCAGTGGATCCTGAGATTAGCGCGTTCAAACAAACAAACAAACAAACTCTTCAGCTTTATTATATTAGTATAGATTAAATACTTTTTTTTTATTAAAGTTTTGAATTACTGAACTTAAAAACTTCTAAACGTTTAAGTATAACAAATGTGTGGGCACAAATATAATTATAAGACACTAGATATCATATAGTAACAAGTAGTTATATTAAGTTTTCAGAAATTATATTTAAAAAAAACCTCTTTTTTCAGTTGCTGATGAAAACTCAGACTCGGGTGCTCCTATAGAGGTACCATTCAAGAAAGAAAAACGATTATCAAATGCACCAAATAACACAACAGAAGATAGAGAAAATGAGACAGGTATTTTTAGTGGATGCATGTGAAACGCACCCACAGAAATGATTCAAGTTTATCCATAGTAAAGTACATGTATGTTACCGGAAATGTATGTAATCCGTCATTGTATAAAATTCCTAGGAAATGTATGTAATCCCTAAAATCGCACGGAAATGTGTAAAATAAATTATGTTAGACACATTTCCTAGGAAATCTATACATTGCCTAAATAGCAATCGGAAATGTAAATATTTGAGATATTAATGGGTATGCGGGGATAGCGGGGGGAGGTCTAATTTTGAAGTTAGGTTATGGTTATTTTTTTTTTTTTTTTGTTTTTGTTACAAAATCATGCCGGTAAACGGTCTACGGGTCTTAATCTAAAGACTTACCAAATAATCTTAACCTATCTAACTTCAAAATTAGACCGACGCGGGTCCTAATCTAAAGACTAGCCATTAAGAGTGTGCATAATGCAAAATTACCATCTTCTATTTGTTTTGACATGAAAAGTTCCAGACCAAATCTTAAAATAAAAATATATGACAAACTACGTGATATTTGCAAGGGTTGACCCATATCAAAAACATAAAATAAGGAAATTTCCTCGATAAAATATAATCACGAAGTAACCTCTAATTTTTATATTTTTTCTATTTATACTCGATATGGTTATGACCATTAAGACAAAAATTTGATAATTAATTACATTTAAATATAAGTAAAGGCTATGCCAAGGCATTTAATGTTATTACTTTTAGTTTCGGAATTATATACAAAATAACATATTTGTCGTTTTTTACATTCGTAATGCGCTCAAAACTATATCGTCTATCGCACTCTGACACGAGGTTTTGTGTATATTTTGTTTCATCGGGCGCGCGGGTGAAATCTGATTTTTTGCTCGCCTTATGCACGCTCTTAAAGTAGTTAATTATAAAGGTTTAAAATATAAATCTTATATAATATATTACAAAGAAAAGATTTGGTGTTTTATTACAGAAAGTATTATTTTCATACATTTCCTAAGACGATATTGGAATTATATACAATTCCTAGGAATTGTGCACATTTCCTAGGACATTTATGTATTAAATATTTTTTGAAACAATATTTTATACATTACAATATTTATACAGATTTGTATATAATTCCTAGATTTTATACATTTCCGGTATTTAACATGAACATATATAAGATTAATCTACTTTTATAAAAAATCAAAGCTACAACAGTATCTATATTTATAACATATCAGGATCAAAGAAATGTAATTTTTTTTTTTTCAGATACTACAATACAAGCTGACGACAAATCATTGCTAAAAACCCCTGGTAGTAATAAAAAGAAAAAACGCAGGTCTCAATCAGAACGCGAACAAAAAGGTAAATAAATATTTCAACTTATACCTGTAAAATTTGACTTATAAGTAATGCTTAATGTAATGAATTTTGGACAAGATAAATATTATTTATTCTTGTTCTTTTTTTTCTACTATTATTTTAATTATAAATGTATTTTTATAATAGTTAATTGTTTTTAGATACTACAATACAAGCTAACGACAAATCATTGCTTAAAACTCCTGGTAGTAATAAAAAGAATAAACGCGTGTCTCAATCAGAACAAGATCAAGAAGGTAAATAAATATGTTCAACTTATATTCATTCTTTTTTTGTCTATTTTGCACAACAAGTTGGCTATATTGACTAGCTTCTGCGCGCGACTTCGACCACCTGGAATAGGAACAATTGTCATACATGACTTTTGCGAAACTTTAACTGTTTGCGCAGCGCGCGCAGTGGAAACTCTCAAAAGGAAAAAATTCCCCTTGATTTTGAAACATTCTTTATTGGTGCTCTGCTCCTATTGGTCTTGTGCTGTGTGGCTACGGCACTAAAGAATGTAGCGACCCCCTCTCTTCCCGTGGGTGTCGTAAGAGGCGACTAAGGGATAACACAGTTCCACTACCACCTTGGTACTTAAGAGGCCGACGGGTGGCGGGATAACCATCCATGCTGGCTTTGAAATACACAGGCCGAAGACGGGCAGCAGCGTCTTCGGTGCGACCAAGGCAGCCCTGCGGTCACCAACCCGCCTGCCCAGCGTGGTGACTATGGGCAAAACACATTGGTCTTAGCGTGATGATATATAGCCTATATGACGATACATAGGCTATAGCCTAGGCCATTACAGACAAAGCAGTTCCAAATACAGAGAGAGAATTTCTCAATTATCTGAAGTCTTTAAAAATTTATTTGAAAACCTTATTTGGACTTTTTTCATGGATTATTTTGATAACATAAACCCCTTATTACCGATTACCACAAATATTTATTTCATTTAATTACAGATGAGAATAACGCCCCACTTGACATGTTCTTCAATGAAACAAAAACGAGTGCAAAGAAAAAGAAACGAATTACAAAAACTTCTGAGGATAATAATCAAAATGGTAATTAATAAACTTTGACTTATAATTGATGTAATGCTTAGGGCCAGTATGCAAACCACGTTTTTTAATCGCGCCGTCGACGCGCGTTTCTAAAATCGTGTCACGCGATACAGACGCGATGCAAACGCGCGTATGTCGCGATACAAACGCGCTGTCGACGGCGCGTTTTTATCCTACAGAGTAGTTTGTTGGCGTTTGTATCGATTCAAACGCGCGTCGACGGCGCGTTTGTATCGCGACATACGCGCGTTTGCATCGCGTTTGTATCGCGTCACACGCGCGTTTGCATCGCGTCTGTATCGCGTTTAAAAAACGCGGTTTGCATAGGCCCTTAATGTTGCCAAAAGTGGAAAAGACTACTCAAATGTATGTTTGTGTATATATGTTGATTCTTGTTTTTTTTAAACCTTTATTGAAATGTAATTTTTTTTTATAATTTATCGTTTTCAGATAGTACATTGCAAGCTAGCAACAAATCATTATTAAAAACTCCTGATAGTAGTAAACAGAAGAAACGCCTGTCACAATCAGAACAGGGACAAGCAGGTAGATAAACATGTTCAACTTAAATTTCATTTCGTTTTGCTTTTTTATTTATATTATTACTATACAGTCTATACTCTATATATGTTACCGGAAATTTATGAAATCTAGGAATTGTATACAAATCCTAGGAAATTTATATAATTCCGAAGCTATTTAAGAAATGTATAAAATATTGTTTCAAAAACTATTTAATACATACCTAAATGTCCTAGGAAATGTGCACAATTCCTAGGAATTGTATACAATTCCAATATTGTGTTAGGAAATGTATAAAAATAATGCTTTCTGTAATAAAATACCAAATCTTTTCTTTGTAATAAGTATATTAGAATAATTATAAGATTTATATTTTAACCCTTTACAATTTTCCTTCTGAAAGTTTTTGTTGTCATAAAGTTATTTACTTTATATTTATTTAGTACTTAGTATAAATTTAGAACTAAAAACAACATTATTTTTATCTATTTAACACAAAACTATTGTTTTCTAATGTTTACTCGAATTTCACTCATTAAAATGAAACAACTTATTCGGATTTTGTCGCGGTTTATTAGGTTTTTTAGATGTCCGACGTTTCAGATACTTTTCAGCAACCATGGTCACGGGAGAATTGGTCCCAGGTAAAAAACCTAATAAACCGCGATAAAATCCGAAAAAGTTGTTTCATTATAATAATACAAAACTATTCAACCGCCCAAAATAAATATCTTGTTTCAGAAACAGAAAATATATCAGAGATAATACTTGATAGTTCTAAACTAAAATCCCCAGGGAGCCACAAGAAGTTGAAAGCCACAGAAACCCAAGAGCAAAAACGTATGTTTCAAATTTTTTATTAATTTAATAAAAATATAAACATTTAGAATTCTTTTTTTATTTATTTTATAAAATTTAGAATTATTTATAGCTAAATTAAATGATATATAGTCAACAAATTGTTTATTTTTCAATAAAACCAGAGTTTTATATAAAAAAAATCATAATATGTTCCTATATAGACAAACATTGTTTTTTTTTAGCGATTGAAAATAAAGAACATTGTGTAAGCATCGGAAGTGCTAAAAAGTCCAAGAAAAGTAGCTCAAGTTCCTCCATAATTGAAGCACCATTGTTGTCAACATCAGGTAAAAATTATATAAGATTTTAGATTAACATGGTTACTTCTATTACGAAAATTATTCGAAAACGGGATATTTACCATGTTTATTAATTTTTCTTCGCGGAGCTCGATATTTCGACATTAACTGCGAATGTCTTGTTCACGAGACTATTAGAGAGAAAATTAATAAACATGGTAAATATCCCGTTTTCGAATAATTTAGGTAAAAATTAAGAGGCTACACTACCTCAGCTCGAATTCAGATTTCACCCGCACTTCGTCGTGTAACACGTACAAATTAACTTGACACGGGCCGATGACGGCATCTTCAATGTACGGTGTGAAAAATAATGTAACCATATCATAATATATGTTAATATATCAATAAAATATATAGTAGAATAATGTAACATATTATCATAATATGTTACATTATTCTACTATTTTTCACACCGTACATTGAAGTTGCCGTCATCGGCCCAGGTGTCAAGTTAATTTGTACGTGCTATACCGACACACATGAGAATTGAGAGCGCTTGGTTGTTCATCGCGCGAATTATATGTTATTTCTCCCCACAAACATTATCAATAGTTATTTTTTAAAAAACGCAACATATAAAATGTTTTTCATACTTATTTCAATTACCATGCTTAATCTCAAGTCCATAACTTCTATATTTACTGAGATATTAGGGTTTTAATACAAAAAATAGAGGTAACTTTGCGATTTTTTTGTATCGAGAAAATTTTATGGAATCGTGTTTTCGAAACATATGAAAGATAGTTTATGTCCTGAACTTTACCATACATAAATTTTAAACTTAAATATTCAGTAGTTTGGAAGATATGGAGATCCTGCCGAGTGGAAAATAAGCAATTTGAGGTAGCATACACTCTTAATTTAGTAAAAAAAATTTTCAATTGAAAAATTTGTTCATTTATTAATACAAACTATATTTTTGTGCAGTACATTCCGAGAGTAATGATACTAGTGCTAAGAAACGCAAAAGAAAATCGTCTCTTAATGCTCAAGAAGAAACTGTTGAAGGTATATTATTTAAATTATTAACATGAATATGATCTATTTATGGGTATAGTTCGCGTCATGTAAAAAGAACGCTGGTCTTCAAGTTGCGCAGAAACGATTTATCGATGGTATGAGGTAGGGGAGAGCGTGTGTATCACTCGCCGCATGCTTGCCGGAGTGCTATTGGTTGGACAGTTCGACGTCGACTCAAAATCGCTCGCGCACAAAAGTCTTAAATTACGAAATAGTTTTACATATGGAAGTGAGAAAAATTCTTTATAACGTATAGTGTTTTATGAACAGAGAGGCTGACAATAATGCAGTTAAGAATTTAAAATAATGTATGAACGACACCCACGATGACTTAATGAAAGGAGTTTCATAACGTTACTTGAAATTTTTGTCATTATATTAAACATTCTACACTGAATCAAACATGTTTATAATTCTATTTAATGATATTCTATCTACATTTTTTATTTTACCTACCAATAACCATTATACGAAGCCGTGAGCGAAAGGCTAATTCAAAAATAAAACAATAGGCGTAGTACTTTCGTGCGCGATGCGACCCATGCGCAAACTTACTCCCTCCAGTTTCTTTCAGCGTTCTTTTTAGATGACGCGAGTTATATATAATAAAACTAAAGCATGAAACATAGCCTATTGTGTTGATTATAGGAGTTAAAACTTTAAAAAAAAAACTAAATACTTAAGACTAACCACGTCTTAGGATCGAAATCATTGTATTACTCTTAATACAATTCAAACTATGCACTTTATTAATGTTAATAAAACACATGTTAATTAACACATTTTTTATAGATGTCCTCGATACTCTTAAAAAGTCAAACAATTCATTGGTCGGTAATCAGAAAAAAAAGAGGAAAATTGCTCAAAATGAAGAAATTATTTCAAGTAAGGTTATTAATGAATGTATTTTACTTTTAGTAAGTATGCTATTATATCTTGAGTAATTTATCATGTATGTAGTTGCAGAACCCACTGTTGAAGAACATCGATTAGAGCATCGTAATGTTAGTAAAGAGAAAAAGTTGAAGAAAGAACGTCAAAATGTAGTAAATAATACAGGTAAAATTAAACAAAGATTCATAGTAATTACATTATTACACAACCTACTCAAACAATATCATAAATACATTTTGTATTTTTTATTATTTTTTGTTTTATAGAATTGCCAACGCATAGCAAGAGTAGTAAAAGAAAACAGAGAGATGAAGATGAAGGACAAAGCGTTTCTAAGGTAAAGAGTTTTTAATTCATTTAATTGAAATATAATAATTGTATGATTATTTTTATTCTTTTTTTTTAGGTTGTCAAACAAAGTTCATTTGATAAAGTACATGTAGCCCGTTTGCCTGCAAGTATTTTAAAGCAACTGGATGACAAACCACAAGAAAGCTTTATACCTAAGAAGCCGAAAGTAATTTCAACAACTGAATTCGCAGTTGTGGAAGCCAAAAAACGAAAAAATAAACCATCGAATTATTTAGAAGAAAGCGTTTACCTCAATGACGATGAAGCCGTGGACAAAAAACGTAAAAAACGACTTCAAAAACCAAAAGTTTTACCCTTCGTACCAACTGCCTTGACTTCTCATAGTGGTTATACATCTAACTTTAAAGTCAATGTAATACCAAGTGAAATAAAATTTGTCGCACAATCTAACATGGTCAGTAACTTTAAAGAAGACTATTTATTCAATAAAAAAATAAAACGGCAGGGAACCTATGAGTTATATAAAAGAAACAGAAACATTAAATTGTCAAAATTCTAATTTCTCTTAGCTATTAGACCTACATACCTAGTTTTCCTCGTGACTAAATAATGCTAGTGAATTGATTAAAATTGCCTCAATAAAAGTACCAATACTAAATTTGATACATTACTTACAAGTGAGATAAAGATTATAAAATAAGGAGTTGTAAGTTTAATTCTAGTTTCCTTTTTTATTTTTGTAAGCAAGCGATGTGCCTAGAGATTTGTTAAGTTTATTAATTGTCTTCTTCTAAATGTTGATTTCATTTTTTAATGTATAATTTTGTTGACTTAAAATTTTGAATAATATAATATTGAATTTGTAATCATTATAATTATTATTATTTATTATATTATTATACCACTTTGCTTATATTTTTTGACATGCCTTTGTTTTGTTTAAGGACTTCTCATGTTTTTATTTTTATATAAATGTAATAATGGCTATTTATAATTCGCGCCATAATTGGTTTCCTGTATTTCATGTTATTGTAGATGGCGCTGGAGATTGTGTTAAAATTGGTATCGCCCATGTGCCGTGTTTTTAATTAAATATTAATTGTACCTTTAGTAACTTGTTATTTCTATCTGTAAAAATACATTTAAACGGAAAATAATTTTACCGAAAATGATGATTTTTACATTTCAAGCCGACAAACTATTAAAACACTTCCCGCCTTAATCATGCCGGTGTAAACAAACCGCCATGTTGTCGAAAATACATGAGTCACGTTAAATGGTAAGTCGTTTGTTCACTTGTTTAAAGGTATCACTAATATGAAATAAATTCAGAGAAGAATTATATTTTCTTAGTAAATCGTAGTTTTCTTTCATTTAAAGATCCAGAACGTATATTTAATAAAAAAAAGGAGGTTAACAAATATGACGTCAATGTTCGAGCTATTTTCAACCAATGACATTAATAGTTAGGCTGTCACGTGGTCCAAGTCAACCAATAGAAATCCGAACCCTTCGTTGTGTACTTTTTCACATTAGAGCAAAACAGAATACAGTCTATGAAGTGAGTGGTGTTATATTTGTCAATTTCATGACGCTAAAAACGTAAATGTGTGAAATTCAGGATTATTCTATCGAGCATAAGGATATTTATTGCAATAAATATTCGGTAAGTGTAGTTGCGTTTGTAGAAGCTATTTTTTACATGTTACATGGCTAATAAGAAAGTAACAGACCCGTGTCCCGCTCTTTTTAATGTCATTCATTCATAAAACATCTTCCGTGTCATATAATTTATATGTTGTATTCATGAGAAAGTCTCCTCTGTATAGATTACTGTAAATTATTTGTCTTTTCATTATGTGTCAAAGTGGCGGGAAATTGTTCCATTTTGTTACGTAGTCTTCCTCGTTAGAATCCTTACATCTACTGTCATACAAAATTTTGTTACATCCTATACTTTTTCTAGAAAAAATTACTGAACAACGTATAATTTTAACTAATTTTTGTTTATTATATCATTCATAAACACGAGTCGTATAAGAATTTGTAACGGACGAAATTGTTACATGTTTTGTCTCTTTCGCGCGCATTCATCGACATTGCGTTAGATAAGGACAGCATATTATTATTATTTATCGAGTTATTTTAGTATCATTTGTGTTTTGTTGTTTTTTTTTTCAATCCATTGCATTACAACAATAGTTATGTTCAATTAATTCATTATCTTTATTCATGTAGAATGTAGATAAATATTAAAACGGCGCCAATTTGCCGTCAATGGACTTAACGTAAGTTGTAAATACATTTGTGATATATAATGATATTATACACACATACGTATACATACTCGTGTTTAGGTTTGCATAACTTAATTGCATGTGTTCTGTATTAGCTATACATCACATTTTACTTGTAACATCATTGATATCTTATACAATATATATATATATAAATCTCGTAATTATATATATTTTTAAATGCTCTTGACTCTGTCTACGCTACGAAGTAGTAATGCGGTTCCCACGGCCGGTTCCGAGCGAGAATTTCAAAACGTTTAACAATGAGTGCACCTCGTCAATGTAGTTGTGTGTTACCGAACGAATATGCTTACGTGTGTGGCTTTTGCCACAGCGTAAAGAATATTGTTAAAGTAGGACTGATTAAATTGTTTACGAAAAAATTTAAAATTTCACTTAATATACCAAAATATTAATTCTATGAAGTTTAATTTTAAGTATCATTTACTTTCATCCAGTAGTATAAAAATGTATTCTTAGTAAAAATCATTAACTACATTACATTTCATTTACATGTTTACATAATATTTGTATTTATGATTAAATAAATTAAAAGTAAAAAAAAAAACTTTAAAAAACAAGCTTTTATTTGAATGTGCTAAAACGAAAAAAATAATTTTTTACTTTAAAACTTTTACTATCTACTTAGGGGGCGTTCAAGTATTACGTAACGCAAATTTTGAAGATTTTTGACCCTCCTCCCCCCATGTAACGCACCGTAACGTTTTCCTGTACCCCCCCCCCCCCTTCACCATAAACGTTACGTAACACTCAAGTGACCAATAGGGGATCGGACAGTAATCAAATTAAAATCTATAATGTACTTAGATAGAATAAATATACTGTTTTACGATTATTTATCGAATAATAATTTAATATAATTCATTTAAATATTTTTAAATGAAAAAAATAAAATGTTGTTATTCACAATATTATTAATCTGTACTAAAACACCAACTTGAGTGCGTGACGTCATTTGTGGGTTACAAGCCACAGAGTACTTTAGAAAAGAGCAAGCATTGACTGCACGGGTTATTCTATTCCGTATGTTCAACGTACTCTGTGCTTTATATACTCTATGTTTATGACCTACAATTGACGTCACGCGCTGTCAGATGTCATAACGTGGCGTTTTGGCGGGATTTTTGACCAATCAATATTAAAACATGATTTTGAGTAACTAAAAGGCTGTAAATTAATAAAATTTTATTTTTTATGGGTATAAGTATCCATAAAGATTAATTAAAAACACTTTGAAAATTTGTCCGATCCCTATTTTACCACATTTTTACCCAAATGTCACAACTTTGTTGCGCAAACTAGCCGGAAAGTCGCTAAATTACTTTTGTTATTGTTTTGATCGCGTTTGTGGTAGTAATAAATAACTTTTTTAATTAAACAAAAAACAATGTTACGTAACGCGTTGCTCGAAACCCCCTTCCCTCCCCTGTAACGCACCGTAACGTTTAACAAGACCCCCTCCCCCCAATTAGCGTTAAGTAATACTTGAACGCCCCCTTATAAAGTAATTACACATAATCTATATGATAGAAAAGCTTGTCGCGAGATATGAGTACTCGTATTTCCTTAGTTTGAAAATTTTAATAGTTAAAATCAATCACATCAATTTATTTAATTTACTTGTTTACAAGCAAATCTCGCGACAAGCTTTTATATCATATCTTCTTCTTATAGTGCCATCTTCTCACGAAGTTCGGCGACCATTTTGGCAACTTGTACCCTTGATACCGCGGCCCTGAACATATATATCATATAGATTATGTCTAATGAGTAATGACTTTATAAGTAGATAGTAAAAGTTTTAAAGTAAAAATTTATTTTTTTCGTTTTAGCACATTCAAATAAAAGCTTGTTTTTTAAAAAGTTTTTTTACTTTTAATTTATTTTTGGCTTTTTAGTCGGTTATCACGTCACTTTATTCGAATTATTCTCAGCAAGCCCTTTCATTTGATACCCATATTGTAGAAGTGCACTAAAAATAACTAGTGAGCCCTCTTGGATATGCTGCCATATTGGATTTAGAATGACGTCACAAAGTTAACCGTGCATTGTCATCCAAATTGAGTTGCAAGATTTCACCCGAACAAACATACATACATACATGCATACATACAAATTACAAACCATGCATTGTCATCCAAATTGAACCTGTATACAAAATTTCAGTTCAATTGGTTGAAGATATCTGCTTCAAAATTGAGTTGCAAAATTTCACCCGAACAAACATTCATTAAAGTTACATACATACATACATTGCAAGTTAAATAAAAGCTTGTAAAAACATTTTTGATAAAAACAGTCACAATATAATAAAGTTATTGTCAATGTAATTTTGATAAAATTTTAAAAATTAAAATTAAACATCTAAACAAACTGATTAAGCTAGTCTGTGGGAAGTGCACTCTACGAAAAAAAAGGACTGGCTGCAACCTGTTGTAGTGTGTGTTTATGTGAATGTAGTAGTTTTTGTATACGGATACCAGACGCACACACCTGTGGTTATTCTGTCAGCCGTTACAGTCTCCCCTAATGTTAACGGTTAGAGTTCCGAGTGAGCGAAAACAAAAGGTTCCTTCCTATTTTATTAATTTTCACTTAAATTTTACAATGCCTCCTTTCCTTGCTCGCTGTGACCTGGAATTGTATTTTTCCCGTCATTTTAATTGACACTGACAAACCATGTACTTAAAATAACATAAAAATTATTGGCTAGTCTTTAGATTAAGACCCGCGTCTGTCTAATTTTGAAGTTTGATTACGACCATCCATCCGTTTAAAATTGAATTAAAAAACGTGAAAATTAGAGAAGGAAAAACAAAACAAATAAGACTTAATACATTAAAACTTAGTTACATTGTTACATATTATTAAACTAATAAAAACCCATTAATTTAATAGTTAGTATAATAGTTAGACTCTTTCTTAGATAGTTTCATTAATATACATTGCTATATGTATTGAATCGATTAGTAACTTAGGCACATTCGACATTAGTTTAATAGTTAGACTCTTTTCGTGTTTATTTGAACGCGCTAGCTAATCTTGGTGGTTTTAAAAATCATTTTACCATTATAGGTAAATTCCGTTTATTTGAAAAAATGGAAGCTGTAAAACATGATTTTTTTATAGGTATATGTTAGTTTGTATCTACTTTATACCTACGTGAGTATAGTTTTCAATAAAACGGCGTGGGTCATCTAGTAGTCGTATAGTAATACAGTAATTAAATAATGATAAAGTTAATTTCAGGATATATGGGATTAACTGCAATTCTTTGTGTATTAGTAAGTATGTGTATTGAGAAAGGTTATGGCTATAAATTATTGGACATCGTGATGATGTGATCAATCAACTTTTTTAATAGGCATCGGAATAAAAACGGGAGAAACCGCTAGGGTCATCTAGTCGAACGATTATTATACTTTTTTTTTTCTTTGGAAAATCAACTTGTTTATTAAAACTTAAATTGACTAATAAAGTACATTTTCGTTACTAGGCATACTAGTACATATATTTTTATGTACAAAGGTGCATATATGCACCTTTGTACATGAAAAACCGTTTTTTTTTTTAGTAAAGCAAAAATATGAGTTTTCCATGCCTCTTTAAAATCATTTTTAGGAATATCGAAAAAAGCTTTCATTAATACCCTAAAGACAACAATCGTATTCATTATATGTTTAACAATTTCAAGAGTTTAATAAATGTCTAAATTTCCCATGAATGATGTCTATTACCTACTTATCACGTAAGGCCGAGTCAGTAAAACTTCACGCAGAGGGCGTCGACCTGGCAGGTGTCATCGTTATACAAATAACGAATAATTTGAGCATTCAAAATAAAAGTATACAATTATACAGTCATATACTCTGTTTTTTAAAACTTATAGCTTAAAGATTATTATTACTATTATACAATTAGTTGAAATTTATTTGTGTAATTAATAAACGTTTTTTCAAAGTTATTCTTGATCCTTACATTAAATTATTCTCAATTTTGTATCTGCTTAGTCGAGACAACAAATTATATGAAAGTTTACGCAGGAAATATTTCAGTTTCCCTCCCTTTTGGCGGGGAAGTAGACGGAGGGGAGTGACTGCACAGTACATCCAATCAATACGGAACCCCACCTTTTGCCATCCAACACTGCGCGCGCATGAAGAAAACTCGAACAGAATTATTTTCGCGCCAAGCAACTTTCTATCGGTTTTCAGTTACCTTATTTCTATTTATCTTGATCTAATGATCAAAACTCAACAGTCTTCTAAAGTCTAGACTGAAATATATTATTAGTCTTTTTGACTATCTTCAGGTATAAAATTACAATTATTTAAATTAATAGTTAATTTTAAAATATTAATAATAAAATAGAGCAAGGTCATTTTAGAAAGAACTAAGTTTGAAATGAAGGATTGTATATTCTATCGGTTTGAAAAATTGAAATACATATTACACAGCAAGGTCGCATCTTGTATATAATTATGCATAATTTTTAAATCATGTTTAGGCATTTACAAACATTTAAATGTGTTTGTATAAGGTGTATATATATATACTGAAACCCTATAATCATGCTCAAGTTATTAATGTTATTATTAAGTATATAAATAAATAATAAACGCCTCACACTCAACGCTCCCACTAGGATTTACTCCTGTGTTAGGGTCCTGTGATTTTATGAGAGGCAATCGCAGGGTTGCTGGAGACTTCATAGACAGGTACCTAAACATGTGGCAGCAGTAGACTACTTTTAGTTAAGTAACATGTTTGTTTGCGATATATTTTTAGTTGGCATTACCGAATGCTAACTTCCATCGTAGACATAAGGTAATTTGCACAAGCAGACTGCGACGAGTTCAAGGCGATCGAGCGCGGTCAGGTTCGAGGACACAAGGCGGCCCCTCACAGTGCCTCTATGGCCCCCCACTATCATTTTCACGAGCAATGCTGAAATAATGCCTCGAAATTGTTACATGAATGATTCCGAAAACAAATAGAAAATTATACTTATAGGACCTACTCGATAAAAAGACGATACAAATGTTGTAAATGTGATCGAATGATTGGTTGAATTTGATGGGCTTGTGAATAAAGAAAATATGTATAAGTTAAAAAATAAGCGGACTGATTTTGCCCTTCTCAACTACCTGAACCACATACCTAACAACCCATTTGTATCGTAGGTATAAAATATATATTTTACACATACTCAAAAGCTTTTGGTATCAATAAATGTGAGAAATAATCCGATTTTTTTTTTAAATATTTAACGGCCGAATATGCTAAAAATAAAAAATCATAAAGATAAAAAAGTTAATATGTCCTGTTTATGGGAACAAGTTTCAATTAAAATCATGCGTAACTTAGTAAACGTTTCTATTACAATTTTAAACACCACAGACCACAGAAATATACTCCGTGTTAAACACCTATTCGCGATGGAGAATCTGCTTCAGTTGTAAATTAAAATCTTAAATTCTTAATACATATATTGTTATTACTTGTGTAAGTTATTTGATTATTCATAAAATTAAAGATTCAATTAAAATGTAAGAACTCTCATCGGTTATCTTAGTACTTAAGAAACATTTCAAAAATATCTTTTAATAGTTCCTATTTCATATCGCACGTAAGCGAGATGAACTCTAAGTAATAAAGAGCGAGTTCATGGCCCTCTGCGCATGGCTGTACTCCGGCACTCGCAAGACGGATGTACAGACGTTTTCGGCCTGTGAAACATTTTAACATAAAAACAGAGAATGATAAAACGTTCATGACACGTTTTACGTACCTATTCATTCGAATTGAAAAGAAAAATGTTTTAAATAAGAATACATACTTTTACGTTGAAGTCGTCACATTATTATGTAGCAATATTATCCCTGCAAAAATAAAACTAACTCGACAAAATGATTTATGTTCATTTAAAATTTAAATAACAAAATAATACAAATTATCATAAAATAAGTATGGTACATTATTTTGTAATCGTATCACATAATATATGACAGTCCTGTATGACAGTTTTATAATTTAAGATAAAATGTATATTTTGAATAATTTTGTTTTATCGTAAAATGCGTGCAGCCTGCCTAAACCAGCTCAAAGGGCGCGGTATGGTGGCTGCGATGTCATTAGGGGTCGATTCACCCTCTTTCGATCTCATATAGCTATCTCTGTCTGCCACCCCAACTTTTAAGTTTCTAGCGGATCCAGAGAATTATATTATTCACATATAATAAAAACAATAATTACCGAATCTCGTAACATAGAGTAGAATGTAGAGTTTGTTTGGATTCTTATCATTCAAAAAGTTTTACGATAAGGTTTAGTAAAAGGTAAACTATAAAAAACGGTAAACTTTGTCTGTGATTGGCTAAAGATATGGTACTCACGTTTTCTCTTATCTGTCAGTGCACTCATTTCGTATTCAGAATAATATTTTGTATGTGTATGCTGTACAACATAGATAAAACAATCATGTTCTTATTATAAAATAAAAATTGTAGGCTGTATTAAAATGAGAAATAAATATGATATTTGGTCAATATATTATTAGAACTTATTTATTAATTCTAGCTACTAGAGATGGGCGTAACGGCTACATTTTGATATTACGTTATAACGTTACGCTACTTTTAAATCACTTATTATTTTTTACGTGATAATATTTTTTTTTTTTTTACCAACTGTGAAACCCTTGTGAGATCAATTTTTTTTTGGGATTTTTTGACCTGGTAATTACAACCTTTAGGTCAACTCTTATTATTTGTGAGATCAAATGCATATTACATATAGTATACTTAAAATGAAAGACTATCTGTATAAAAAATTTCATCAAAACGGTTACAGCCGTTTCTGAGATATCTGAAGTATAACAAAAAAGGTGTATGTGCGATTCACACACGATAGAAGTGAAACTTCTATGGCAAACTAATTTAAAAAAACTAATTTAAAATTAGCGGCTTGCAGCGCGGCTCGTCCTTCCCTGTCTTTTTGCCGTTGCATCCGGTTTGAAATCATAACGATTCTAAAGAAATTTCACTTCAATAAATACCTACAAGAATTACGTAACTCGTTTACAGATACAAGATAAAATAAACTTACCGCTATTTTCATTCCTGTTATTTTCTCTACTTATTTCTTCATATATAATTAAATGCTTTTGTTTCATATGTTTTTTTAAATTCGTTATAGTAGTTTTAAATGAAAGAATATTTTTACAATATTTACATTCCGCTTTTTTTGCAATTTCATCCACCACAGTAAAATAATAATTCCACATTTGTCCTTTTCGTGGCATTTTACTCTACTCACTAAACAACTATACTTAATTATATAAGGAACTATACTTAATTATATAAACAACTTAATTATAATTATTAATTATATTTACAGTTTCTCAAAACGCAACACCGCAATCGTAAAATTCGTAAATAAACTCACGAAAATGACGAACATCATACGAGAACAAACGCGTTGTCCATACTGAAAATTTAACCGTTAAACAAAACGAAATAATATGAAAAAAATAAGTCTAACCTGTAGTATAATAAAAATAATAATACGAACTAAAATATTTTTAAAATTTATTTCAAAAGACATTGAAAGGAAAATAGTTCTTATTCAGTTACAATAGAATACAATTTGACATGAGACTAAGCTAAGATATTATACGCAACGTGAATGTTCTGGACATTCAAAGGAAAATAGTTCTTAGTCCGTTACAACAGAATACGATTTGACATGGGACTAACATATTATACGATGTTCTGGACATTAAAAGGAATTTTGTGACCATAGAGTACAATTTGGCTCTGTGTACATTTGAGATAAAGTAGTAAAAATAAAAATATTATTTCAAACCTTACCTGGGAAGCGTGATATTATATCACGCTTCCCAGGTAAAAAAAATAACAGGTGATAAAATGATTTAAAAATAATAGGTGATTTTATCCGCTACCTAATATAACGAACACCTCTACTAGCTACCAATATAAATTAAACTACTACATATTTATTTTGTATATATAACTTTCCAACATATAAGTAAACAAACTACCGTATAAAACTATAAAAGAATGCGTATTTAAAGTAGTGTGGCATCATAATTATCAGTATTCTCCATTATATTTCTATAAAAATAATAAATACACATTTTTTATTTAAATTAATCTATTCGTAGTGTAAATAATTTATATTAATATTGTACTAAGACGATTGAACTAACACTGTCTACATCTTGTCCTTCTTGTAACTTGCTAAGTTATGCTCTGGATGCTACTTTTATTCCTTTACTAGCTTCTGCGCGCGACTTCGTCTGCGTGGACTCCGCTAATATTAGTCTTAGCGTGATGACACATAGCCTATAGCCTTCCTCGATAAATGGGCTATCTAACACTGAAAGAATTTTTCAAATCGGCCCAGTAGTTCCAGAGATTACCGCGTTCAAACAAACAAACAAACTCTTCAGCTTTATATATTAGTATAGACACGTTAGTACATATTACTTCAATGGTATAGACTAGACCCTTATTTTTTGTCGACTTTATAACACCACAAAATAATGACTACTTTGCCTTGACTGCGAACATGCATTAATATTTTTCATTATTAAGACAAAAAAAATTGTTATTCTTTGAAAGGGTATACTTTTATATTAATGATATAAAGTATATTATAATTTATATCGTAAACAATTTATTGATGTATAATATTACAAGTTATAAATTAAATTAAAAGAAAAAGAATAAAAACTAAATTAAATTTCTCCGAATAGTTATAAACGTGTAACAACTTCCGATCGGAAGATGAAAGTGAATTATTTTCTTATATAGTTCAAAGAGACCACGTGGCAACATAAGAAGACGTCTATTTATAGCATCGTTAAAGTTTCGACCAAAAAAATATCGTCCCAAACGTAGAAGCCTTTCCGATGTAGCATTCGGTGTGAAGGTTTTTTATACGTGTACCTACTAGGTAGTAAGCACGGCGTGTGATCCAGTATTCCAGTCGGTCCCTCGACAAATAATAATGAATGAATTGTTGGTGTAGATCTTTGTTAAAATGCATTCTAATAATATACGTTATTCCTATCTTGTGACAAAATAAATTCTTATATAATTTACGTACTTACGTATAGAACTTTATCAATCAAAATGTACGTAAATAAATAAACCAAACTAATTTAACGATTATACGTTCGAATAATATTAATTGGGTATACCAGATACGTCCTTGTAATGAACCCGTTTGAGACAGCATTATAAATATAGTCTCTCTCTTTCACTGCTAGGGCAACGCATACCAAAAGACAAAAACAGGTTTCACTACAGAGTAGTAGAACTCATTCCTGTCTTCCTTTCGTCACGAAAAAAATGCTTGCTATTTATCGAATAAAATGGCGCGAAAGTTTGCCGTTGTATTACCTATGTATGCAGAAACTATTTTTATTAATAGAACTATACATAATTATATTTTCCTAATGATCAATCGTGTGTATTTTTATTTATAGGCGTGCTCAGACATGGATTTGTATATAACAGATTCACTCCAGGACATGCTGGATATGGACATCAAAAATGAAATAGCAACAGACCTAAGCAGCATAACCGATTTTTCGGTCAGTATCGGAAAGTTATTTTAATAAAATGTAGGTACATTAGTTGTATGAAACGTATTGTATTTAATAATTTAATTATTTTTCAGGATTCGCTGGGATTGAATTTTTCTGAAATGCCTCCATTACTAGACATGGATACGGATAACTCTGTAACATGGCTCAATAACTCCTCTTCAAGTTTTGTACATAATCTTGATTTATACGGTTCCGAAGCGAACGCTGTTATGGTAAATCCAAATTCAGTTATGCCGTCCACGTTCGCGGAAACACCAGTTAAAAGCGTTGTAAAGGAAGAGGCTTCCAATCTATTGCTAACATCTGCTGCTAACAATGACCTAAATAATAGTACTTCGTTATCGAGTCCCAAAGAAGAAAAAAGTCACTTAACATTCTCTCCAAATGCAATAAAAGTTTCGAAAGTACAGGAGCCCGATGAACCGCCTCCTAAAAAGCTAGAAGAAGCGACACAAATGGTTATATACTTAAGAAAACAAGATAAAACTGTAGTAAAAGATTTATTAAAGGAATTAGATTTAGATACAAGTAAAACAAAAATAAGTACTATACCAACAATAACTCCTACAGTTCGAATAAAAACAAGTCAGTCTGAAGTATTGAAAGTAAACAATAAGAATTGTTCAATTTTAAATAGTAGTCAAAAAATAACACAAGCGTTAGGAACCAAAACTATAATATCCGGTAATATACACATACTGGATGCTCAACAATCTAGGACAATTTTAGCTAATGGTAACAAAAATCAAGCGACGATATTAATTGATAATTCATCATTAAATAATAGTAGGCAAATAATTAAAACAGCTGTGAGCGGTGCATTCACCGTGGACACGAGCCAAGCTAAATATGTAAATAACACTAGCAAAACAGTAGTGGGAGAATTTCCAAAGCCGGCCTATTCGTATTCATGTTTAATTGCAATGGCGCTAAAGAATTCCAGAACAGGAAGTTTACCAGTGTCAGAAATTTATAATTTTATGTGGTGAGCATATATATTTTTTTTCTTAATGGTTAAAAAAATCGTCTTCTCTATTCATCGCTTCAACTTATGCAATGTGTTTGTTTTGTTTTTAGTCAACATTTTCCTTACTTCAAAACGGCACCGAATGGGTGGAAGAACTCCGTCCGACATAATCTTAGTCTCAATAAGTGTTTTGAAAAGATAGAAAAACCTTCAACAAATGGAAGTCAAAGAAAAGGTAAAAATTACTAAATGATTAAAATGCATTTGTCTTATTTATTGCTATGGATCCGAATTAAACGTGTTACTGTTATAGGATGCTTATGGGCCATGAATCCTTCAAAAGTGGGAAAAATGGACGAAGAAGTTCAAAAATGGTCAAGAAAAGATCCACAAGCTATTAAGAAAGCTATGATATATCCAGGTAAGTAACAATTTTTGAGGCATAACTTATCGTTTTTTTTTTTTTTTTTTAAGTTTTGTCACATGTTATGTGAATGAAATTTTTAGCCATTTTTTCATAAACCATCAATAAATAAAATATAAAATAAATCAATAATCACTTAGAATCTATAGCAGAATAAATCTGTTCCAAATGATTTTATAACTGTTACAGCATTTTAACATTTTATGAGCAGACTGTGAAGTCTTCACCACTTAATTCGTCTGATCAAAGATTCAGTACTCAGAATTTCTTTTGAAACTAGTACTTTCACAACGTAGATCATGATATGTATACTAATAACACTCGAAAAACTTAGCACACTATATTTTTAGGTGATTAGTTTTAATAGTATGTATACACATGACGATACCTTGGCGTATCGGTGTCAGTATTGTTTGTTGCGCTGATGATCTCGGAAGCTCGATCTCCGTTCATGGTAAACATTTGTATAGGACATATAGATATTTACTGTGATCTGACCTTTTGAACCCCTTTATTGTGTTTTCGGTCCACCACACGGGAGTAAATCCTAGTAAGGGCCGTCGAGTGTTTTTAATAATTGATCGATTAATTGATTCAGTTTGTAACATCCTATCGCTGGGTATAGGCCTCTTTTTCCATGTAGGAGTAGGATCAGAGCTTAATCCACCTTGCTGCTCCACTGCCGGTTGGTGGATATATTTCCTACTAAGAGTAACGATCACTATCAGATGTCTATGATAACAACCGAGGTCGATAGCTTAACATGCTCTCCGAGTTATGGTGGCGAAACCAATGAACGCAGACCGAAAACTAATATTCGCACAAATACAAACATCCATCCTTAGCGGGAATCGACAATAATAATGTTGTAATTTAAAAATAATTAAATTAATATTCCAGAGAGCCTAGAAGCGTTGGAGCGCGGCGAGATGAAGTACAGCGGTTTCGGGAGCGACAATGACGTTGACGATGACGTTGACGCTGACGCGGACCTCGACGACTTCGACGGCGACACCGACGGCAAGGACGACGAGGAGGCCGTGGTCGAGCAGGTGACTGGCTGTTTTATACAACTAGGTCGGCAAAGAAGCGCACGGCCAACCTGATGGTAAGCGATTACCGTGGCTTTTTAGCCTGCAATACCAGAAGCATCGCAAGCACTTCACGGACCGAACCCTAGCGATCTCGGATTCGATCCCCGCACATGGCATACATTTGTATTGATCATACACATGTTTGCTGTGAATTGTATGTGTTTGTTCTTATGTATTGTGTATGTATCCGGACTCTCGACTCAGGAGTAAATCCTAGTGGAAGTAGTTGAGTGTGAGGCATTTAAAAAAACTTTTGACCATATAAAGTTACAAATGTTTAATTGGTAGGTATATTACATAGTATTAAAAAATTCCGCAATCTGTTTTCTATTTATAAAACAGAAGTCAATAGTCATTCCTCTTCACACATCACGTAACAATAGATTTCTAACCATAAATACTATATAAAAATAATTAAAATCCTTCAATATTAACTCAATCTATACTAATATGGTAAAGCTAAGTAATTAAAAGTTAAAGCAACCAAAAAAGCAATTGTATAGTGAAAATAGTAAAAAATGTATAGTAGGTCGCCAGGCATTACTAAGTTATATAATATGGTGGTCTAAGATCCGAAGACGAGACCATCACATGGCAAGGGGCCATGTGATGGTCTCAATAGCAATTTAAAACGTCTCTTATAAAATATACCTGTTTTTGGTTTTATTAAGTTGTGTAGGATAAGTAGTTGACATTAAGCATTTATGCACACTGCAATATTACTTGTACAAAACTAAAATTTATTTAGATTGATTACTTTTAAGTTAATTTTAATTATTAAATTCGATTGATTAATTTTTGCTGGCATACTTAAGTTTTCATTCTTAAATCACAATAATAATATTTAATTGATCTGACTTAAGTTGTATAATCCATATAAATTGATTGGAATATTTCACGATACGTTTGGTTAGAGTATTTAAATGTAACAATCTGGTATACAGTCGCCAAACAAATGTAACATTGCTAAAACATTTAAATAAATAGTTTTAGAACAACATTCGTTCTCGGCGAGTCAGTATAAAATGGACTTTTATTTTAAGTGAGTGACCTCTCGAATGCTAATACGTGTTATTCAATGATACGATAGCAAGCATTCAATGTCAAGGCATAATGTCATCCAGGTTAATGATTTTTTTTTTAATTATTATTAGAGTTATAATCTATCTGGAATACAGATAAAAACCGATAAAAATTGTATGAAAATTGTGGAATCCCTGTTTCAAACACACAATAGTTTACAGTAACTTCCCATACAAATCAACGTTTTTTATTTGGAATTTTCAGCAGGGTATAAATTATGAATCGACATTTATTGTACATATTTGTAATTCCGTTGGCGGATGCTTCTGTTCCCTAATTCTTTTGTATTATGATATTTGATCGTGACGAGACAAAAATGACGATAGTCAATCATCTCCAGCTTTTTTGCACTTGTCCCAGTTATTGTATTGTTGACCGCTTTGAATTCATCTCGAGTCAAGCCAAAAAATACAGAATCCATATATTATAATATTTATCTATTTCCTGATCTTCAGTGAAAACAGGACAGAATCGACCAAGTTTTGAAGCAGCATGCTGGTTTTTGCATGGCTATACAAGGTTGCATAAGCCAAACCATACTTTTTAGCTGTGCTTTTTATTGATTCTTCAGCTTTGCACAAATTAATAGCCGTTTGCATAGCATTTTCATCCTACGTCCTTGCTTAGTTTTTTTTTTTTCATATTTATTCACCATCTGAAACAAATAAAAGACATTTTTAGATACTAAGTCACCAATGAGAAATGGCGGGCAAAGGGAATACCATATCCACTTTGCCCGCCATTTCTTCGGCTAAGAAAGTTTTGAGGATAACACATTTCATACAAAAACTAATAATTCTGACTTTCTGTTAAATATACCATAAAAACCTACTTTGATATGCTACCGAATTAAGACATTCCTAAAAATCAAGAACTAGTTATAGAGGAGAATTGATCAATGTACTTACCGCGTAAAATCAATCTTTTGTTTACGAAAACACAAATCTCCACTCCGCGGACGGGACGTGACGCGGCCCCTCGTTCGATGTTTGCCGCGCACTAAACCAAGATGGTCGACGTAACAGTGGTGGCGTGTTGAATGTAAGACCAAAAATTTAGGAGTAGTGGGGAGTATTCGCTTTGCCCGGGGTATTCACTTTGCCCGGCCTTCCCCTAACTTATGAAATGTTTCTCAACTACTACGCTAAAATTTTTTAATGGTCATATGTATATTTATATGACATTTTTATTTTGTTTATTATACATTTGTCTCAGTCTTGGTTTTGTCGTGTGTATTTCATGACACTGAGATTCTTATCCTCTTGGTTGGGCTTAGTGTTCATGCAAAACAGTATTCTATCAAGATAACTTAAGAATTATATAAGTTTTTTGGTGCTACAAATGTTTGTAGAGAGTAATTATTATTTATTAAATCTGTATCTGTTGAATTGTTAACCACCTTCTAACGCACCGCTAAACGCCTTAATGTTTTTTTTTTCAATTTGGTCCATTGTGATTTCATATGCAGAAATAAATTTTCCGCAATAATATAAGTGTAGAAAAATAAATGGTCACTACACAATAGAAAATAGCTTACTTACATAAAAAAATGTTTAAAAATTTAATTTCGCGTTGTGTCTGAAAACATCTGGGTTGCATGACGCGTATACTGAAGCCGTTATTTCATAAACTATTTTATCAGAGAGTTAGCGTTAAAATTGATATATTCTCTCTCTGTGTCTAGTCGTATAAAAAAAATTACAATAAATCAACGTATGTGACGTCATTGTGACGTGTCTGACGTCAGCGTGACGTGTCTGACGTGTTGCAGGAGGTGTCTGACGCGGAGCTGGAGGTGGAGGAGGTGGAGGGCACGGGCATGGTGGGCGGCACCTACCGCTTGCTGGCCGCTGGGCCGTCTCTCGCTTCCTACGTCGACGCGGATGATTGCAGCGACGTCGAGGTAGGCCTGCCCACTGTACTTTATTCGCAAGTATGTGTATACTTGGTGGTGATGCGATTACCATAGCCTAGTGGTCCGTGGAGGCACCGGAAGTGTTCCGCGAAAGCGAGGTCCAGGGAGTCTCAGTAGTCTACAATTAAGTACTCCACAATTTTATCCCTGTAACAATTGGTGGTCCGTGGCAGATATACATTTAGACAACTGTTCCCTCATCACTAAAAGGTTAAAAACCACTGCCAAAGCCTTTGTACGCCTGCAACACCAGAAGCATCACAAGATCGTTACCGACCCACCCCAAAAGCTCTGGCTTTTGTATTCACCGCAAGAACACAACACTACACTACTTAAAAGTAGTGTTATTTGGCTTTGACTTTCTGTAAGGTTGAGGTACCACTCCAGTCGGGCTGCTCCAGATTTCAGTTAGGATATAATCTGCTGTACCGTTACGACAATCACATCCCGCCGAAATTCGTTAAAACCTGTACTATAAGTCTATAACAAGACTTGTATCTTCATGTGCTATAATTATTGTTGACAGGTATTGGATCAGTCGTATGAAGAAATAGATATTGATGTAACGAAACCTGTCAAACTAGACTTATCTGTTTCAGAAAATTATACAAGTAAGTATTTTCCTTTAGATACTTTCAATTTTTTTATTGGAATTCTGTTGTATGTACATTTTATTTATTACTATAATCGTGTTTCATTGGTTTATGAGACTGTAAATAACGTCACAATAGTAAACAATATTTAATATAGGAATATTACCTACTGTGTAAATTATTCACATTAAATATATATATATATATATATATATATATATATATATATATATATATATATATATTAATTTCATTTTTAATGGTTTAACGTAGAAGAACGAGTACACTATTTCGCCTAATTTCTTTTTTATATATTTGAGTTATGGTCATAATTTTTAATAAAGCTAATATAGATACTAAATTCTAGTATAAATAACATAAAATTACATATATTATATCAATTATGTGCACCAGAGGATGACATAAAAAAAATGTAATATGTCTAAAAGAAAAAGTATCGTGAAAAATATCAAAATTAATAACATTAAATATTCAGTTATGTATTACTTAAGACAGGGGTTCCCAAAGTGTGCGCCGCGGCGCCCCGGTGCGCCGTAGAAAGTAAAGAGGGGCGCCCGCCGCGCCGCCTTGAGTCGATTCTCTATATTATTATTCGAAACTACAAATATTCACCAAGCTCACTCGTCACACTGATTTGATTGAGTGAATATCGTATTTTATCTTTACTTTTCTTAAGACTTAAGTCTTTCTTGTTATTGTCTGTTTCAATTATTTTTATAATAAAAAAAATCAATTTCATATTGTAAACAGACATTTTCATTTTTGTTCCTCTCAACCAAATTATTATTATCATTATAGGTGCCTATTTCTTTCAACTGTATCTTTTTCAAATAGCTAACTAGGGTAGGGCGCCGTGACTAAATTCTAAATTTGTGAGTGCGCCGCGGGCTGAAAAAGATTGGGAACCCCTGACCTAAGACACTGTCAATAAATTAATGATTTTTTTATATCTGCATGATAAGTTTACAATTTTTCCCTCAATAATTGAGTGGTGAATTAAACGGAGTAACTACTTAAAACTCTTTAAAACTTTAAACGCGTTTTTTCTCAAATACTGTTTTCAAAGTCGCTGGCCAACATTGCTCGAAAACGGCTGAACCGATCAGTTGCCAATTCTAACACAAGTTATACATGTGTACAAATTTGCTCATTAATAAATTTAAAATTGTCTTCAGAAAAAAATCTTAAAAAATCGGTTTTTTGGGCCTCTTAACTGTATGTGACTCGTATAAAAGCAATGTCATATAGCAAGTCGGTTTTACTGCGCACCAAACATTTAGTATACTCATAGAACAAGAGAAAAAGTATGTTTATATTAAAGTTTGTTTCTTATATTTCAGTTCATACAGCGAAAAGGGCGAAAACCAGCTTCATATACCAACCGGTCACAACTCAAACGCATACCAGCAGAAGAAAAACTCCACTCGTCAACAGAGTAGCCCTTGTTTAAGAAACCAATGATTACAAACATTGTCCAATATTAAAATTTTGACGTTCATAGTCAAAGCCTTCACCGGTGACACTGTAAAGGCCAGTAGGGCCAACAGTAACAAACGTTTCGAAAAAAAAACTTAAGTCAAAGAATTTACGTATTGGTCAAAAAATCAGCAAGACACGAGTTAAACAAAGGTCATACCAGTGAAAGTTCCAATGTTATCATAAAACGAAGTAAATATAAGTGTAAATGTAATGCTAGTGTAGTAGTGTGCGTGTGTCGTACGTGACAGTTCAGTGATAGTCTGTACCAGATGTGTATTTACGTTTTACGAAAATGGAACACTTGTTACATATCGTACACTGTAAATTTTTTAATTATTAAGTTAAACGAAATCACGGCAGTATCGACTGTCTTGTTTGTAATCGTTTTGTTTATATCTCGAAATCAGTTAGTAATATAGTAAAGTAAGCTTATATAATTAAGTGGTTTCTTAACCATACACTATCAGTACAAAACGTGTTTTGCTACTCTGGTAATCAGTTTTCTTTTTTGTAATTAAAATGTGATATTGTATTAAAACATTTTAAATATAGCAAAACTAATGACTACAGTAGCAAAAATAATAGCGGGTATATTATAAAGCTCCCACCGCTTGTACATATTTACTTTATTGTATCCATTTTATTTGTTGACACTGGCAGCTTGATCTTGTTTCTCGAAAAATATTTCTGAGCTACACCGTTTAAATTCATTTTTTTGAATATACTCTCGCTTTATTTTACAAGCGCGAGTACATTTGACGAGTTATGAATATACAGTAATAGTATTTGACATAAAATTATCTAAGAAAACAGGTGTTTGATTGATTAAAAATTAAAATAATCATTGTAATTTAATGCTTATGTTACTGTTAATCAATATAAATAAATTTTTGTTCATTTTGTAATAGGCCTCTCAGTCTTTTTTTAGTAATTTTCGCGCTTTGATTGTTATCTCTTAGGGTGAGGCCAAACGAGGTTCAATTTGTGAGTTGTGAGTCGCGTAATTTCGGTCATTTTGCGTCACCGGTACACAATTCATTTTGCATCGCCATCCAGTCGCTGCTGAGTTGTGTGCTGACTCACACTTTTGTATGAAACCGAATGCAGCAGAAATTAAGCGACTCACAACTCACATAATTACGCTCGTTTGGCCTCACCCATATAAGTTTTTTTTTTCTTCATTTTTTCTCATATTATATAATTAAATATTTGTAGTTAATCTGTTACAAAATACACTGGTTACATTGACATATAAATGATATAAAACATTTTTTATAAATTGTGAAGACTGCTGGTCAATGTATATGTTGATGTGTTTGTCTCCAAATAGAAATAAATTAAAAACACATAAAACAGGTATTTTCGTAGTAGATTTGACCACGACTTTTTTTTCGTGCTTCAAGCTTCTTAATTTCTTCATGTCTATATTTTCTTTATTAGGTACTGTATGTATTTTCTAAATTACATTATCAGTTTTATGCTATTGTTTGATACAATGTGGGAAACTTAGAAATATTTTGTTATTAATTATGTCAATCTTCATTGGTAATTTGGTACCTACATATAACTTATAATGAGACATATATACATATTATATTACTATATAATAACAATATATATAAGATTTAATTTTGAATATGTTTTCCTTATACAGTCAACTCTTGATAATTCAAACCTATATGTTTGGAATTATTTGTCGAGTCATTCGCAAATATCTTATAAAATATATAGTTTTTGATACACTCCGTAATTCGAAAAGAAAATAGTTCATAATTATTATAAAAAACCTCGCACTATTTCAAAATTTCATTCACCCAAACACTCGACCGATATATAAACATATTTAAAATACATTTAAATTATTATTTTAGGCGATGCTATTTGGAGTTCAATAATTAACAGATAATTGCTAATTGTGCTCGATAGACATTATGATTCAAAATATACTACTTAAATCAATAAGTACCTATTACATTTTAAACTTCTCTAAATGCTTCTTATATTAATTCCAACTCTTTAAACTATATGTCACAAACCTCTCAACATTCCGAACTATTAGTAATACGAAATACATATTATAAAGATATCTTCGAATTATCGAAAGTAGACTGTAACAAACAAAGTTATATATAACGAACCAAAACAAATTTCCTTATAAATTATGGTATAGAAATGTTTAATTGTTACATTTTAGTATTTTGATAAACTTAATTCAATTAAGTATAATTTCTATTTGTTTGTGAGTTCGGCATTATATTGTATACTATACAATTACGAATACTATTTACTTTTATTTTAAGGAATGGCGACTTCTCTATGTGTACGTGTAGAAAAACAATGAGATAAAGTTGTAGTAGATTTGGTTGTGACTTGATTTGGCATAGGAAGTAGAAAGCAAATGAAGTAATAGGAATTTTGTTTCCTAGTTAGTTTTATTAAATTAATACCTATTATAATATACCTATAAAGTTGACAATCAATTACAATTCCATTGCCAAGGTTTACTAAAACTTTTGTGGTGCAATAAAATGATATTGGTGTTTTAGCTAAAACTTGTATTTGGCAAAGGATAAACTGTCAATCGATTATAAATCTGCACTGCGGTCTCTATAAAAATAAATATGAGGTTAACAGACACATGTTACGTCCTGTAAGTATTTGCAATAATTTTATTGCATCTACATCTTTCTAAGTACGATTTGCCACCAATAGGTATGTACCTTGAAATCCAGTGACGAATTTTTAAGGAATGTAGTGTAGCAATCTCTAAAAATTAAAATTCATTTAGATTAGTTAAAAACTGTGATATGAGATTTGCTATTTAATCACAAATTACGAGTTGATATCGTTGACTATGGGACCCACGGACCGTTTTATATCCAAGGATAATAATATGAGCAATAAATACATAAAAATATTAAATGTCAAGACTGTGGGTCTCTTATTTTCATATGCATTTTGATGCCATATGGTAAACTAATATAATAGGACGTAATTGTGTGTCGTACATAGGAACAGTCAACAATTGGTCTCGATTGCTAGAAAAGTGTGGCGGTCAATAAGAATATAAGTATTTGGGGCCTGTTTGAGTTATTAATACGAAAATGCCACTGCACTGGTCTTGTAGTACGAATGAATTGTAGTTGTGTAGATTGAATTAATATAGACTTATGTAACTCTCAAGTGCTACTAGATTTAGCACGCGATTGTAACTTACGATATAGGAATTTATTAATCATTGTCGGTTAAGATTGTTAGATATTATAGCGTGCAATTGTGTAAATATTTTCCTCTCTTAGGTTCTAAACAGAAATCTTGCTTATAATTTACTAATGCTTTAAATACGAAATTAAGTTCTAAGATGTCATTTTTAAATAGTTATTGATCTTTATACATTTTTGCAATAAATAAAAAATTGTAACAATTAATGGCCATAATGCTCACAATAGTCGAATAGTTGTAATTGCTATGTATCATAAACAAAAAATGTATTTTTCCACTGCCAGTATTTCAACATCCATATTAATCTAAGACTTAGTATGTAAGGGTAGCGGTAGTTTAGATTATTAGCATTAGATTAAGTCAGCTAAGTTGAATGATTTTTAATAATTTTTTGGTAATAAAAATGAATTCAGTATGTGTGATTTTTTCTTTTTCCATTGACTATTCTATAATCTCTATTTTTTTTAACAAAGAAATAATAATATTAAAGTATGTAGGTACCTAACTGAATCTTTATAAAACAACAATGAAATGTTCACTTAAATATAGTATAGTAAGTTCAACTCATCTTTGCGCGCGGCGCTTTGTGTGGGTAAACCTTGTATATATACAGTGACTTTCTGTGCGTGACAAGAAGTACAGTGAAGTACAAAATATAAATACAGTTGTTTCAAAAAAAATAAAATATAAAAGTACACATAGTACATAATTATGTCTTCTGACATGACAATGTGTACTGTTTGTAAAATACAAAAAAAAACTAGTAATTGAAATTCAAATAATTCCTTATAAATTCTTTTTTAAATGATGATGGTGATGATGATGATGTTTATTGAACATAATTATTAATCTGTATCGCTACTAAAAGAATAAAATGATGATTTTTCGGATTCGCTGCTCTCACCAAGGTTAATTATTAATTCAGACTCCATATCAAAATGTAGAAAGTATTCATCTTCTTTTTTTTACGTGTTGACAAGTATTACGCCACATCTCTTCATCAATTTGACTGAAACGTTCATTTATTAATTTCATTATTCCCGTCACATTTTGTTCGATATTATGCGAAGCAATGTAATTTTTTAAAATTGCCCATATAGTTTCTATCGGGCTTAGTTCAGGATGATACGGTGGTAGTCGAAGAACTTTTATGGCGTGTGGCTGAAGTATGTCATCAATCTTATAACAAATATGGTCTTCTTTATTTTTTTCTATCAAGTCATATAGTTCAATTTTTTTCATATGTGCATTATAAGCAATTTTTTTTCTGTCAACCATCTGTGCATTTCTATTTTTTTTTTGCATTAGAATTTGGAGCTCTATCATTTTGAATATTGTGGTATGGCGCATTATCAAACACAACCACAGAGTTAGGTGGAAGATTCGGTACCAGACATTCTTTTAGCCACTTTTCATAGTTTTCTGAATTCACGTTAGAGTGGTAATCACCGGAAACACTACTAGCTTTGTATGTTAATAGTGCGTTAGGTACGAAACCTTGTTCTGAACCAGCATGCACAATGATAATTTGTTAAAATAAGGCAACATTCAATTTTTATAAAATAATTTTTTAATCTATGGTGTCTCCATATAACTAGTCTGTGGTACAGTACTAAGATGTCTGCTTCTTGTGTGTAAAAAGTAAAACTGCCTCTGTAACTAGTAATACTTAAAATTAATAATAAACGTTCTTTAGACCAAAAAGTGTATCAATACAATCCAAGTTCACAGTTCTACTGCACGAGCACATACTCATGCGAACAGGTTATGGGCCCAGAATACTGGATTGGAATAGATACAATTTCGCGGTAAAGTGTGGTCGGTAAGAAAGAACGGGCCGGGTTAAACGGTATAGATATATAAAATGGAGGCTACATCAGAAAATCAAAACTTATTATTACTGGAAGGATTATCAAATTGGATGTCATGGAAATTTCAAATGCGTGTAATATTAAAAGCACAAGGATTATTTGGAGTTGTAAACGGATCAGATATAAATGACGGAAAAGATGAAAAATGGCCGACACGAGACGCAAAGGCACAATCTATAATTGTAACAAGATTGAACAATAAAAATATTTTACAAGTGTCAAACTGTGAGACTGCTCAACAAATATGGGAAAAGTTGTGTTCAATATATGAATCAAAATCAAACACGTCATTACATATATTGCAGCAAAAATTCTTTGAAACTCAATACATTGAAAATGAGGAAATATCATTATATATAGCAAAGTTAGAAGAATTAGCTAACAGAATAAATCAAGCAGGTGGAAATATACCCGAATCTATGCTCATCACTAAAATTATTAGTTCTTTGCCAGAAAATTTTAGACATTTCATATCAGCTTGGGATTCAGTTCCTATGGCAGACAGAAAATTATCTGAACTAATATCCAGATTGATGCTAGAAGAGCAACGAAACAATGATTATGAGGAGAAAATGGCTTTATCTACACAATCAAGGAACAGTGAAAGAAAATGTTTTAAATGTCAACAAGTTGGACACTATAAAAAAGACTGTAAGAAAAATATGAACAATTATAACAGTAGTAAAAATCATAAACAGTGTAAAATATGTAAAAAGTTTAACCACAAAGAAAAAGACTGTTGGTTTAGAAATAAAAAGAATTCTTACCAAAAAGATGACAACGTAAAAAGTAAGACAAATGCATTCATTACAACAGCAATTAACTTTACCTGTGCAAACAATCTTCAAGAAACATCGTGGGTGTTAGACAGTGGTGCCTCAGAACATATGTGCAAGAATAAAAATATGTTTGTAAACTATAAAACTTTATCAGTGCCAAAAGATATCATAATTGGTGATGGTTCAATCATAAAAGCTCTTGGTCAAGGTGAAATACACTTAAGCGCTTACAACGGAAAACAGTGGATACCTACAATCTTATACAACGTTTTATTTATACCAGAAATAAAAGTAAATCTATTTTCATCAACGGCAGCAATGGATAAAGGTTATAAAATGAGGTGTGATCAAAAGACATGCACTTTTATAAAAAATAATTTAATTAAAGCAATTGCATACAGAAAAGGTAAAATGTTTTTAATGAATTTTAAATATGAATCAGATACTGCAATGATTGGTCAATCAAATAGTGAACTCGCTGAGTGGCATTCAAAGTTAGGTCACCAGAATATTGAGCATGTGAAGACCATTCTGAAACAAAACAATATTGAGTATAAAGAAGGTGATTCAGAGATATGCACGTCATGTTTACAAGGCAAACAACATAAGTTACCATTTAATAATAGTGACACAAGAGGTGAAAAACCAGGAGATTTAATACACATGGACATATGTGGACCAATGGAGTGTGAGTCGCTGGGAGGTGCGAAATATTTCCTTATATTAATTGATGATTACTCAAAATATAGAAAAATATATTTTTTACGAAATAAACATGAAACAGCAGAACATATCAGGAACTATATAAAAGAGAGTAAAAATATAACAGGCCATACTATTAAAGTCATGCGAAGTGACAATGGAAAAGAATTTGTCAATAAAATTGTAGAAAAGTTATTAAATTCTAAAGGTATTAGACATGAGAAAAGTATTCCATATCTACAAGAACAAAATGGTTGCGCAGAACGTGAGATACGCACAATTGTGGAATCTGCTAGATCTATGTTAGCAGAAAGTCGTCTTGGAAAAGAATTTTGGGCAGAAGCAGTAAATACTGCAACATACATATTGAATCGAACAGGAAAAAGTAGAATAAAGGACAAAAATCCTTATGAGTTATGGTATAAAACGTCGAAATATAATATAACTAATCTGTACGTTTTTGGAGTAGACGTGGCAGTTCATATACCTGATCAAAAGAGATTAAAATGGGATTACAAATCAGAATTTGGTAAATTTGTTGGTTATGGAGAAACAAGCAAAGGATATAGAGTATACTTACCGAAGAAAAATGATGTAGAATTAAAAAGAGAAATTGTAGTAATTAAAAGGAAGTATCAGACACATAATAATAAAAATAAAGAAATATATATACAAAAGGAAGACTTACCAATAAATGACTCCGAAGAAGAGGAACAGGAGGATGGTAATATAAACTCATTCTATGAAGAAGGTTCAATCCAATCTGAAACAGAAGAAGAAAACACAGAGTGTGAATTATATGAAATGCCAGAAACAGATGAAATAAATTCACATGAAACAGAAAATAATATCTTACCTGAGGAAGAAGATAACACTAAGGATCAAACACAAAAAAGGAAAACACAACGACCGAATTGGATGAAAGATTATGAAACAAACTTTTCTTGTCTAGGCGAAATGCCAATATCTTATGAAGACGCAATGGCTAGTCCTGAAAAAACAAAGTGGGCTGAAGCCATAGAAAAGGAAATGAAACAACTGGAAGAAAATGAAACTTGGGAAGAGGTGGAAAATATACCTAAAGAGGAAGATGTAATTAGCAGCAAATGGGTTTTTAAAATAAAAGAAACAGATGGCAACAAATTATACAAGGCCAGGCTAGTGGCAAGAGGTTTTGAACAGAGAAACTGTGACAACAATACATATACACCCGTAGTAAGTTTAACAACGTTCAGAACTATGATGGCAGTAGCAGTACAAAAGAAGTTACCTGTATTCCAGATGGATGTCGTAGGAGCCTTCCTACATGGTGAAATTAAAGAAAAGGTATTTATGAAACTTCATAATGATAAAATAGTAAAACTTAAAAAATCTTTGTATGGTTTAAAGAAATCGCCCCGTTATTGGAATGAAAAATTTAATGATTTCATGTTAGAAGAAAATTTTATTAGATCTAAAAATGACCCATGTTTATATTTTAGAAAGCAAAATGACAAGTTTTTATACTTATTGTTATATGTAGACGACTTAATTTATTTTGGAAATGATGATATAGAGATAAAAACATTTAAAAGTTCATTATGTAGTAAATTTAAAATGAAAGATTTGGGAATAGCAAACGAATATTTAGGTATAAGTATAAAACAAGATATAAAAAATTTTGTAACAGTAATAAACCAAGAAAAATATCTTAAATCATTATTAATTAAATATAATATGTATAAATGTAAAACAGTGTCTACACCACTAGAGCAAAACTTTAATTTTGAATTGTTAAAGAGAGATAAACCAGAAAACAAAGAAATTGAAAGTAATTGTAGAAGCATATTAGGTAGTTTATTATATGCATGTTGTACAAGACCTGATTTATCATTAGCGATAGGATTTCTTAGTAGATATTTAAACTGTGCAAGTATTGCATTATATAAGTGTTTAAAAAGAGTTATGAGATATATAAGAGGTACTATTTCTTTGTCATTAGTATATAAGTATAATAATGAGAATATAATATTACAAGGTTATAGTGATGCAGACTGGGCTGGGGATATAGCCGACAGAAAGTCAACTTCTGGATTTATATACTATATATTTAATTGTCCTATTTCATGGGGTACAAAAAAACAACAATCTGTATCATTATCGTCTTGTGAAGCCGAATATATTGCATTGTGTTTAGCTATAACTGAAGGCTGCTGGCTTAAGCAATTATTAACTGATTTTGGATATAATGTTAATATAAATATTTTGGAAGATAACTTAAGTGTAATAAAAATTTCATCATCTAGTGACAGTAATAAAAGATTGAAACATGTAGATATAAAATATCATTATATAATGGAAAAGGTTTGTAACGGTCAAGTTAATATTACATATGTTAATACAAATGAGAATGTCGCAGACATGTTTACAAAGTCATTGGGCAAGCAATGTTTTGAGAAGTTTAGGGATTGTATAGTCAAATAAAATAAGTAATATATATTTGTTATTCATTTATAAGAAGCCAGTCAAAGAATAATTTTATTTAAATTGTTAATTAAGTTTCTTAACTGTATTTGTTAAGGGGGTGTCATGAGGAAAAAAAAAAAATGTTAAGGGTGTAATATAATAAAATAAAAAAAATAAAAATTGATGTTGAGGGGGTGTGTTAAAATAAGGCAACATTCAATTTTTATAAAATAATTTTTTAATCTATGGTGTCTCCATATAACTAGTCTGTGGTACAGTACTAAGATGTCTGCTTCTTGTGTGTAAAAAGTAAAACTGCCTCTGTAACTAGTAATACTTAAAATTAATAATAAACGTTCTTTAGACCAAAAAGTGTATCAATACAATCCAAGTTCACAGTTCTACTGCACGAGCACATACTCATGCGAACATAATTCTTTCTCCTTTCGACAGGTTTTTCTTTAACGGTGGTCCATCTGAATTTCCCCATCCTTTGTTTTGCACATGATTGGTTAAGATGCAGCTCTCATCTGTATATCGACATGTCCTATGTATAAGGGCCAATGTGAAAAATGACAACTTTTCAGTAGAGGCTCTCAAAGTTTCAATTTGCTATAATTTTTACATGCTTCAACTTATGTTATTGAAATTTTGCATAGTTACTATGACACCTAATGTTCATTTTTCTAGCTATATTGACTTATTTGTATATTATTAGTTTTTTACTTATTGTAGATATGTCTATATACGTGACTTTTTAAATTTAATTATATTGAAAAAATAATAATAAAAAGGCCAATGAGTCATTTTGGTCAATAAACTCGGCAAAAACTAATTTTAAAAGTACATTTGTTTTATAACAAACATTTAACATAAATAAATAACTTAAATAAATGATAATAATATAATTTTTGTATGACATATTATTTCACATTGACACATACGTTATCCGAGAGACCGTTAGACGCGGGATTCCCCCGCGTACAAGTCTCGAAATAACTGTTTGGCCTTTATACGTCAAAAATTAAGTCAAATAAGCCCTTATACTGCAGAAAAAAATAGTATCTGCACCCATAAATGTGTATTTTTTTTAATGCAACTTGTAAACTAGACTAAAAGGAAGCATTTAAAACAAAAAAGTGAAAATGCATAAATTGTTGCTTTGGCCCTTATACATAGGACATGTCGATATACGATACACCGATTTTCTTGACGGTATTGGACAATTTTTTCAGGTAATAAAATCGTAGCTTTTGAATGTCATGCCTCTCTAAAATTACACGTCTGTTGTCCACCGTTTTTCGCCATTTATATCCCAATCTTAGCAAAACTGTACAGTTAGTCAGTCAGTCAGTCAGTTCAGCCTATTGCAGTCCACTGCTGGACATAGGCCTCCCCAAGTTCGCGCCAGACATCCCGGTTTTCCGCAATCCTCATCCAGCCTACACCGGCAATCTTACGAAGATCGTCGGTCCAACGGGCCGGAGGACGTCCCAGACTGCGTTTGCCAAGACGCGGTCTCCACTCTAGGACACGTCTGCTCCAATGGCCATCGGTCCTGCGACATAGATGACCAGCCCACTGCCACTTCAACTTGCTAATTCTGTGGGCTATGTCGGTTACTTTCGTTCTCTCGCGGATAGTCTCGTTTCTAACTCTATCATTTTTTTTTAAATCAAAACTGTACGCAGAGTCGAAATACTTCCACCATAGTTGAGTTTATCTTGAAATGTTCTTTTTAACTTTAGTAAGGTAGGTAACTGGTGATGTTCCAAATGGTAATTTTGAATAGTTGAACGTATAACATCAATGTTAAAATTGTCTAATTCCAACTTTTTTGCACGTTTGTTGCGGCCTTTATACGGAGAACTAGGAGTCAGTTTTTTTTCCTTCAGCCAATATATTTGTTATTGTTCTTTCTGATACCCCTACTGCCATTGCTGTTCTCTTTCGCACACTGCACTGTTTAAATGTTCATTTAATTTTGGTATTAAAATTGGACTTGCATTACAAACTGGATTACTTACTAGCTACAATATAACTGTGTTTTCCTTTTTTAGATATTCGAACACTTTGGCAATCGTTTCACGAGTCTAAAACAATAGTAATACGTTAACGTTAAAAATAATATAATTTTAGAAGACCTAAGAAGAGTTTATTTTATTAAGTTTGTTTATTTATTTAAGAAGAGTTTATTTAATCATAATAAATATTTACTGTGGCGTCTCCATATATATAGACTTTATTAAGAAATAATAATGAAACCTCTTTTATGTTTTATATTTTGTATGAAAATATTTTTTGATAGACGTCAAAGAATTAGATTAGAAATTCTTCTTGATAATTTATGTTTTACATTTTATGAATTCTATTTTATATTTTTCTATTTTATAACGTTATATGTATTCTATTATATCAATATATCTATTAGATAATATAATTATTTAATAATATTATAGTTCTATTATATCATTATCAATGTGGATATTGTTTTTTATATCCTTATTATTATTCAATAAAGAGTCAGCGAAGATAGCGAAGATCTGATTATTATTGATTGGCTCGTTTAATAACTAATACGTTCGCTAAAATATTAATAAAATCGAAATTAGCACATTGAAAATATTTACCTGACTCCTTAAACACTTTTTCCGTGAAGAACTAGACATTTTCTTTAACGACTGTACCGGTGAAAAAATGACCAATAAGAAGACGTGTAGTTTGAAATTTCGAATGACGGCGGTTGCGTCACTGCTATACAAATTAAGGTTAAGCGCGCACTAGTGACTTTTGTCACCGTGCCAATAAATTCTTTAAACAAAAGTCACTAGTGCGCGCAAAGTGTTATAATTACAAGCGCACGCACACATAGAGCCCCGCGCAAAGATGACTTGAACTAACTATAGTCACCTGTCACTCATTCAAAAACTGATTGCCAAAATTGTTTTAAATAGAGAATGATAAAAGATTTAGTGGTTCCCAATCACAGAGTACATTGTAATAGTAGGGAATATACTAGCGACACGCACGGGTTCGCACCGGTATAACCAAGAAAAAAAGAATTGAAAATGTTAAGAAGATTAGAAGAAACCTTAACCTTTGATATCTTCTATAAAGTTTTCACTAATGAGACAGTCATAATCTAAATTAAATACACAAGATTACTTTCACAATTATTTGGATTAATATTGTAATAAAGTAATGTTTTTATTAGACGTCATCAATATGGATGGTGTGAAATATTCGACAAAAAGTAAAATATTTATTTTTTATCAACCGACTTCAAAAATAGGAGGTTCTTAACACGTTCAGTGCCACTTACTCGCCCTACGCGTTTACGTTAATTTTATAGCAGTGCCGGCTACTCGCGTGGCGAGTTCAGTGTTTTTCGGTTATATTTTTAAAACGCTTCTGTATATTCTCAAAATTACATTGTACACTTAATATGATATTATTTAAACATTTACATGGGTGGCCTGGATGTAAGGAACATTTTTACATTTGAAAGAAAAAAAAATTCTGCAATGCCATGAACTCGCTAGGCGAGTTCAATGCCGCAGATTCTCAAACTTTAACGTCGTCAAACTAATAGCTTGGATACTACTTATAATATGAACCTAAAACAGAATGAAAGCATCACAAACATCTAAATAACAGATAAATTACGGTTTTATTAACAGATATGGTTTTATGTTTGATTTTTAGTATGTTGATGTGGCGTTCACTGTAAATCTAATATCAAATTGGACAATTCTTTTTTTTGTGTTTGTTATTGTTAGGACAAGTTTCGTATAGAAGAAAATTAAAAGATTTTTTTTAAACTAAAATAAGTTTTTTTTTTTTAATATCATGACATGAAATGTGAGTGAGTGAAATAGATTCTATACCGGAAATCGTCTCTTAAGGGGATGAAAGTTTGTAACGGGAAGCAAGCTAGGCACGAAACCCGAGCGAAGCTAGGGTGAGTCGCTAGTTATGAATAAATTTTTTTTCTCTTTATAATATTAATTGAGATTTCAATTATTACTTATAGAAGGTACAATTCGTAATACTGTTGTTTAATTATTTTGCGTTTTAGATTTCAAATGAAAATATAAAATTTTCACTTAGTATGTAAAATATTTGGGCAAATGTAGGTAATAAAACTAGCTGTTTCACAATTGTGAGAATCAAATGAGTAAGATACCAATAAACAAAAAGTATATAGATATTAATATTTTTATTAAGAAATACTCGCGGTCCCAAGTAGCATACCTTTTATTTTAACCTTTGAGTTTTTTGCCATGTTTATAAGTTAAAACACACTGAATAGTCGTCAAACACTTTGTACTTCCGATACAAACGTTACGCAGACTAAGCCGGCCACAATAATAACAAAAGATAAATTTTACCCTTACATAATGCCAGTGAACTCGCGTGGCGAGTCCATTCAAATTATATTTCAGTGCCGGCGACTCGCTTGGCGAGTCCAACTTGAAATGTATGCGGCATCCGCGAAGACATCATGAAAATCGTAGTGGCATTGAACGTGTTAATTCGACTGTATTGTTTTATGTAGGTATGTTATACCTCAGAAATTTTTATTGGGAGACCGATTTTGATTTTTCTTTCAAATATGTCTCATTTAAATATGATCGAGACATAATGAGTACTTTTTGAGTAATCTTGGTGCAAGGGAGTGCCTGGCTCTTGTTAACATTGGCTCTGCCTATACAATTGTGTTTTTTAATATAAAAGTTTATAGATTTAAGTGAAAAAGACAAAAACGTGAAATAAGCCGTTAATTAACCGGACAAATGTTATGTGCTTCATAAATTCGATGTTCACGAAAATATATATACCTATTTCAGGAATACCGCCGACAACTAAATTCAATGTTCAAAGCTTTCTACCAGAGAAATATTGAAGAAAGGAACCCATTAAGGTAACAACAAGGCTAGATGTTTAATATTTAGGAAAGGAAAAAGTGCAATTAGAAACTGTTTGGAAATTTTTTCAAAGGAAAGGATCAAAGGACACTAAAGAAAAATTAAGTCAAGCCATTAAAATAGTTACAGCAACGCCATCTATCAGCGAATACCAAAACTATCTACAAGCTACAAACCAAATTCTGCGCAAGCAAACAAATCAACACCTAGGACCCCTAGGACCATGCCTAGGACTTTGTCGCGTCCGCGACGCTATCTATCGGAATCCAGTAAATGTAGATACGTTAAATGGCTACATTCACTTGAATCTTTCTTATAATTTCTTTATAAAAAACTAGCTTCTGCGCGCGACTTCGTCGGCGTGGACTCCGCTCCTATTGGTCTTAGCGTGATTATACATAGCCTATAGCCTTCCTCGATAAATCAGCTATCTAACAGTGTAAGAATTTTTCAAATCGGCCCAGTAGTTCCAGAGATTACCGCGTTCAAACAAACAAACAAACTCTTCAGCTTTATATATTAGTATAGATATATTTGTTTAATTTTTGAGTTATCTATGGACTGCATTAATTTGGGTGGGCAACACTGGTTTGGGATCGTGACATTGACAACCATCCCATGATTTGTTTTTTGTTTCGATCAGTGCTGCCAACTTTGGGAATTTTCCCCTAAATTTAGGGATATTTTGCAAATAGTGGGAAAGTTTTAGGGGATACATTTTTTTAGGGTATTTTTGGGGAATTTTAATTCGTCAGAACGTAATATATTTTAATATAAAAAACTATTAAAAATAATAATTCCTCAATTATCAATTTCTAAAATAGCATGTTTATTTTCTATTTTAAAACCCTTTGAAAAATAAAAAAATAATAAAAAACTTATTTTTAAATACTTATTTTAGACTTATTTTTAAATAATTTCAATTTTTAGGTTTAGGCCCTTAGGGGATTTTGTTTTTAATTTAGGGGCTTTTGTTAAAAGATTTAGCGAAAAGATTTTTCATGAGTTGGCAACACTGGTTTCGATAAACGATAATTTGATTAATTTGTTCCTTGTTTGTTCCCCCGTATAGTTATTGTAATTGTACTCTGTGTTTGTTCCTCATTCGTTTTGTTCGATACCAAAACAATAGTTTAGTTTTTAGAACTGTTAGTCTGTTAATTTCAATTCTAATATTTCACAGATGAAATAAAAGTTTAAAACAAATGAAATATTATGTCTACACGAGAGATACTCACACTGCAATTTGGTCAGTACTCAAATTATGTCGGTGCACATTTTTGGAATATACAAGAATTGAGTTTCGACTACACTGGTACTGTAAAGACTGAATGTAATCATGATATTTTATACCGAGAGGGTCGAACTGCGACAGGTGATATTACTTATACCCCACGTCTGCTCTTGGTAGATTTAAAGGGTTCTCTCAAGACCCTTCCGGCAAGTGGTGGATTAGAAGAGCAAAATGTAGAAGAGAATCTTCCGTGGAATGCTGTTGAAAGAATTAAACAGCCAGAACCCAAAAAAAATGAGTATTTAAAGAATATTGATTCAGAAAATCCATCTAATGTTGAAAGTAAACAATATAATTTAGACCAGGAAGTAGACACATGGACTGACTATTTGTATCCTAGGTTTCATCCTCGCACTGTAAATATCGTCAAAGAGTATCAATCTGGAAATGAAAATGTATGTACATAATTTGAATCCTGTTTTAATTTTTTTTTTTTCAATTTCTCTTTTTATATTGTTTCAAGTAATACTTCTACATTTAACATATAAAATTTATACTCAATGTACATATAGATTCTTAATTCTATATCATTAACCGACTTCAAAAAGGAGGTTACTTAATTCGACTATATATATATATATATATATATATATATATATACAGTCAAACCTGGATAAGCGGGAGTTCAAGGGAACACAATCTCATTCTCGCTTATAGAGGTTTCTCACTAACCCGAGTTTCTCGCTAATGCAGGTACATGGGTAGCGTTTCTCTCTTATAGAGGTACGCAGCAATAACAAGTAATAGCACTTTATAGATTCTTTTGATTTTATAATTTTATAATAGGTGCATTCTGGTAAATTAAACTCCCTCTGAATTTCATTTCACGATTTTTCGGATTTAAACGCATTCACTATTTTATGTTTATCACTTAAAGACAGTACTTTAATTTTCCGTTTTGACATGATGCAGAACAGAACTTTCCTTCGCAATTGATTAACTATAAACTGAGTAAGTCCGACAAACAGGACAGTACACAGGCACACGTGTGCATTTGAAAAAAATGGAAAGAAAGGAAAAGAATGCGATAAAATAACAACGTTATTTAGTTCCACGAAATAGTATAGGTACAATATTGACGAGAAAACAATACAAAAACAATGGTAGGAAGTTTCACTAAAGTTAAGAATGAGTCATAAAATAGCAGATGTTAAATTTGTAATTTGTTACTGTATTTTTATTGTAACTATAGTTCCTCCTAAATAATATAAATAAAGATCGACTGTCACTTATACAGGTATAGATAAGTAGCAATCTCACTTATGGAGGTCCATGAGGGAAAAACGACTCTCTCTTACAGAGGTTTCTGTTTCTCGCTAATAGAGGTTTTGGGACCTTAAAATGACGGGTCCTGGCTATTACTCTCACTTATAGAGTTTTCTCACTAATCCAGTTCTCACTTATCCAGGTTTGACTGTATATATTGTAATGTATGGTTTTGGATAACTTTGTCGTTTATGAACAGATTTTGATGATTCTTTTTCTGTTGGAAATGAGATATGCCAAGGGTGGTACCGTGATCTCACGATGGCATGCTAGTGAAATCGAGGGGAACATGAAAATTGTAGTGACATTAGTGCTTTTGTTACATTTTTTTGTCTACTTAAATGTTGTGTTACTAGTCAATGTAATTGAAGTTGTTTTTTTTTTCGTTTTGCTAGCAAACACGTGCAAACATTTATAATTTGTCATATTTCAGGAAAGTTTTGACATAAATGGTTCTGGCAAGCAAATTTGGAAATCAGATTTTGGTGAATCATTCACTGATAATATTAGAAAATACGTCGAAGAATGTGACAGTATGCAAGGTTTTCAAATAAACTTTGATTGCACGGATGGGTTTGCAGGGCTAGCTTTGGGTTGCATTGAACATATTTCTGATGAATATACAAAGAGTATATTAGTACATCCAATTATAGCTTCTCATTTTGCTGATAACAGTCCCTCAACAGACGAAGAAAGAGAAAAATCAACTTTAAAAGATTCAATGAGATTAGTAAACATTGCTCTATCAATTGAGGAATTGTCACAACATGCTACTTTATTTGTGCCTTTATGTATGGGGGAAAGAGGATGGAGAAAACCTGGTAATCCCAGATTATTTGACTATGTTAATTATAAACCCGAACTGTACTATCATTCTTCTGCTTTATTGGCATCCGCTTTAGATACTTTAAGTCAAAAGTACAGACACAAAAGTAATCTTTATACTATGTCTGACATATGCACTGACATGACTGGGTATGGAAGGAAGATGGCTTGTGCGTCTCTTGGAATCCCCTTAGCTTTAAATGAATCTGAATACCTCATTGATTATTTAAATAAAACAACTAAACCCCTTTATAAATCAATAACACCTAGTTGTAAAATTGCTACAGATAAGCTTTTCCAGCTTATAACTGTCAGAGGAATACCTGAGACATATCTCAAAGCCCCTTTGAAAGAAGCTAAGGAGCAGATGAATATCCCTGCTTATAGATGCAACAACGTTCAAGAAATGTTTGAACTGTTCTTTCAAGCTAACAATTTCCTGTCAGCAACCAATGTAACTGTTTGTGAGAAAGCACATGAGTTGAGAACTCCATATCCATCAATTTTTTCAAATAACTTGAATAAGTATGGATTTATTAGAAATGACAGTCAAGCAGAAAAAGTGGAAAGTTGTCCAGTTTTAGCTGGATACCATAATGGAAATTTCATGGCTGATATGTTGGAGAAACTTCATAGAGATGTAAGCAGAATTAAATTTTCTAAACTGCACAAATTTCAACAAGAGGGATTAGAGTATGCCGATTACAAAGAAAGTTTAGATAGGTTGGCAGAGTTTAAGGACAATTATGAAGATAATTTTGAGCTCTGAAACAACAGAAGCATTTTTTATGAATTATATAATTTAATAAATAAGCAACAAAGTATGTTTATAATAAAATAAACTAAAATTCATATAATTTTATTCAAGATGATTTAGATAAAATAAATCAATCTCATCCACACAATCTCAATTATACACATTTACATCTAAATACTATCTATGGTGATCACGATGATCTTTCTAGCGCTCTTTCTTTCATTCTTGTAATAAATGCTGCACCTTTGTTCTTTCTGAAGTTTTCATAGGGATCGTTCAAATTAACCCCAACACCTGCAACAAATTTATAAGTGATGTTAGTTTTAGTTTCTGGATAATTAAAATATATATAGATTAAACAGATAATGCATTTTCCAAAGAAATATCTCGACAAGCACCAAATGCTCATAAATACCAAATTAAGTTTTCCTATACACATTTTTTACACTAAAACCTAGAAAAGAGGTTGGAGAAGTACCTCAATCTTACAGAAGATCACAGCTTTTACATTAATTAATACGTTTCTGTGGTGAGTAAGATTGCCAGAGCTCTTGGGGGAGAGTTGGGGATAGTTCCAGCAACATGTTTGCGATCCTTCTGTTGCAGGCGTCTATAGGCTACTGTAATAGCTTACATCAGGTGAGCTGTAGTCTTGTTTGCGAACCTAGTTGTATAAATATATATTAGGCGAGAATAAACTTTGCTTCGAAATTTACCTTTGTACTGATCCTGTCGGTCTCGAACAGCACCACCACTGATGGGCTCTGCAATGCCCTGACCGGCCGCGCCCAGCCCGCCCGCGCTCCAGCCCATCTTCTGTAAGAGCTGGTGACCTTTGTTGCTCGCATCAAGCCCACCGGATCCACCCGACGAGCCCGCTAGCCCTGCCCCTCTACAATAATAGCAGTCAGTGAGGTGACGTTGAACATCAAGATAGAATAAAATCCGGTTTCTATATTAAAAAAACAATTTGTTATGCTCATCAACCGTTTAATTTTGAGCACAACATGAGCAAACTTAAGGATTAAATTTTTAAACATTATTCAAATGACCATTATTATAAAAATAGGTTTGAATTGCCGCCAAGTGTGACTCCACGGACTGTGACGAACATTTGGGACGACACTGTGCAATAAATAAATAACTTAGCGACAAGTTGGACTCTTTGAGTGTTTGTGAATTACAAATTTTTTTTAAAGTGGTGTTTGTGCTTGTGTTTTGTGTGTTTCCGGATCCCTGACACAGGAGAAAATCCTACTATCCTATTATTTATTGATAAACGAGGTCTTTATGCTGTAGACAAGTTCACTAACAAGAAGGGGGGCGGGGAGGGCGAACGCGAGCGCTCCACTCGGCGTGTTCTCGGCGACCCTCGCGGCGAACGCGAACGCGAACGAGACCGCGAACGTGACCTCCTCCGACCTGAACCACAGACACACGGAAAAATCATAAACAATTTATGTTAAGTAGACTTAACAGATTCGATTTCATCGGAAAACTATTAATTTATTTATTAACTTTTTTTTTATTACAGATGTGTGAAATTTAGTCACGTTTTATTTCATGCAATTACATAGTAAAACACACAACACAATTTTTTTAAAGAGTAACTGCACAGTTTTTTGTATATTCTTCTCTGCAGAATTTACATTCCGAATCGGCGGTAGCTTCACTTTTAACTATAATTAATTAACTTAGACAAGTATAATTTTAATCTGTAAAATGATGAATGATGATGAAGGTTAGATGGAAGTTACATAAAAAAAGGTGCTTTTGTAGCCTACTTGAATAAAGTAATTTTTTATTTTCATTTTGAATGACCCAGTAAGCAGGTGGTTCTCATTTTACATTTTTATAATTTTACTTTTTGTTCATACAATACTACTTAAAGGCGGTTATAACATGCGCTTTGTAGAACATAAGTTGTGAAAACATAACATAAATATTGTATGCTGGTCCTAACAGTAATTAAATACAGTAATTATAGTTGTCACAAAATAAGAGGCCCGTTTGGACGTTTAACAAATACCCTAGAACGTAACTTGGTACGAAACTGTAAGAAACAATAAAATAATTATTAATAACATAAAGTGTTTTTAAAACATACGTAAATTTTTTGGCGCGTTAAATAATATAATAGAATATATTGGAAGTGTTCTTTTCGCGCTTACTTTATAGTAGCATGTAACTTCTAATTATTACGAAACGTCTCAAAAACAGTTACGTTCTAAGTCTTTTTGTTTTTAAATACTAGTGTTGTAACTATTTAATTACTGAATTTCACCAGCATCATTCGATTTTAATAGTAAATCGATATTGTGTAGTGATCTCTACTGAAAATAATTTTATTGTATTTGCTCGCAAACGAAAGAAAACGACTTCAATTAGGTACATCGATAAGTAACACAACGTAGGTAGACGAAAAAATAATCAACTAAATACGCGTTATCAAAGATTAAAGTCTTTATAGGTACCATGGTCACGGGAGAACAATGTCCTTGTGTAGAGAACCTAATAAAACGCGATAAAACCTGAAAAAGTACATTACGTAAGAAAAAAAACATTAGAAAACAATAAAAAAATAGATTAAAGACAAATTGATCTTTTGTACCATTGTATTATTTGAATTTACTTACAATATTAAAGTTTAAGTTAAATTTTCTAATCAGAAATTTAATTCAATATACTTTACACTAGATAATCAAATCGATCAAATACTCATACAAACTTGAATCGATTTATCGTGAGTATCGAATACCGAGTCGTATGGTTACTTCGCTATTTACGTCTCGATGACATATGTCCAAACGGGCCTATTATTTTGCGATGACTATAGTATATAGATGATCCTCCTGGTGTCATTGGTCCATATGACATTTTTACTTAAATAATTATAAATTATTTTAAGTAGCTGTAGGAAGTGGAAAATGTGCAATAGGCTTTAATTGAATTTAGTGTGATATGAGCAGATTTTGATGATGCTGGAACATACATTCAAACAGATAAAACTTTAAAAATAAATGTTTTGCCTTTTATAATACTGATGACATAGACCTAAAGAATTAATTTTTCCTAAATATATCACATGTACAGATATTGTTCAGTTACCATTTTATTGTATGTATAGATTATATATACAATACTAAAAAAATGAATATTTATTCTCAAACTCACTGTCCCTGTCTCTGTCTCTGTCTCGCCTCCATGAAGGTTTCCTGCGCGGTGATGGCGATCGTGATCGGGACTTTTTTGGCGATGATTTCTCTGGTGTCCTACTTAACGACCTAATTTACAAGAAATTCTATATTAGATTAAAAAAAGGAACAAAAATGTATTTAAACAGTAATAAATAATACATAAAAAAGATAACACGATTATTTTTAGTTTCTTTAAGAGATTCCTTTAAAAACGTTTAATTTACAAATGTCAATAAAATTTTAAGTAGTCATATTTCAAAAATTATACCTGTATCTCCTCCCTGGTGGAGTCGGTTGTTTTTGTAAGTCTTTTGGGACGGGACTTGGAGATTTCGATTTTTGTCTTAGGCCTTGAGCAATTGCTTCTTCTTTATTCTTTCTCGCCGCATTCTTGGCTTTATAATATTCATATAAACCTAATTTTTCCCACCCCTCGCTAAAAATGAAAAATTATATTTAATTTCTAAAAAGCTTCTATGTATAATTTTATATTACAAACTTATATATTTTAAATAAATAATTTTGTACAATATTATTTTATTTCAAATTTTAAACTATAAAATTCAGTTTAATCATTTTGTAGTAACAAGAGCATACAAAACTGACAAAATACATATGGATTACATAAAGTAACTTCCCTTTTGAGATTTGTTATTCCACTAAATCAGGGTATTATATAATCTAACTGAGTCTTTAATATTTTATTAAATAAATAAAAAAAGTATTAAATCACTACTACTTGTTTGCATATGAATCACAGAAGAGACAATTTGTCCAGTGGTGAACCCCAGAAAGCTTTTACATTACAGTATCAATTATACTTACTTGTCTCGAGGTCTTTCATGGTTTGGTGATGCATAGAAAGCGTCAACCGCGGCCAGAAGTCTTTCATTAGGCGGCGCGGGCGGCGGAAGACGGATCTTCGCAGGGTCTAAGGGCTTGTACTTGTCGTCTTCCAGCTAAAAATATTTTATAACATTTAAATACAATTATTACGTACTAATATTAGTTTTATTAATACTTTAATCTAAGATTTGTGCTGTTTGTCAAATGATTCTTAGGAGTAAGGCTGTGACAAAAAACATTAACCAATATACCACATTAGCAAGACATAATTTATTTAAAGAATAATAATTTGTAGCAACTATTATACAGTGTTCGACTCCTAACTGCGTCCTGTATATTAAGACAAAATGTAAAAAATGTCTAGGAGTTATTTCGTTATCTATAACATTAACAGGACTCCCCAATTTGAATTACCATTGTTACCGGTCGAACAGCTGTATAAGGTGATAACTGCGTAACTGCAGTGGAAACTGCGGTCACCTTATACAGGTGTTCGACTCCTAACCGAGTTTCTTCAAATTATGGGGGTTCTGCAAGTGTGACAGATCAAGTTCTGTGTGAAAAAAAAAATCCTTTCAATTTTTTAAAATTTTACTTCGTTTACATAGACGAACTACTTTGATGGACTCGTTCCGCATGATACCTGTCGTGAGCACATAAAAACAGCATTAGTTTACAGCAAAAACATTCTACAAGAAAAACAATTAATTTCCAAATGTGTTCCTTTAGTTTATCAACTTTTTTAGGGCTAAGAAAAATAGTATTGTACGATTGTGCAGAAGTATGTTGCCAGAGTAGCTTGTATATTAAAAAATTAAAATTTAAAAAAGAGATAGAAATTCTTTTCCACGTGGAACATGACCACCTACATAAACCCCCATTTGAAGGAACGTAGTTAGGAGTTGAACATCTTATATATTAATCATTATAAATATATTATAAAAGATAACTTTCAGTTCTTTTCCACGTGGAACATGACCACCTACATAAACCCCCATTTGAAGGAACGTAGTTAGGAGTTGAACAGCCTATATATTAATCATTATAAATATATTATAAAAGATAACTTTCAGTTCTGGAATAATTTTTTAAGAAACAACTATAATGAAAACCAATTTTTTTTTTTTTTTTTTTTTGTAAAACATGCTTAATAAAGGTTACACTTAAAATATTATATTGTCTTACCATAATTAGAGGCACCATTAACCCAGCTGGCAACTCAAAGTACGGTACGGATGGCATTAGTTCTTCATTGTTAATTTCAGGGAATGGTGGAAAACCAGGAGGTGGTTTACTAAGATCAGGGAGGCCATTCTGGAATGCTAGTAATGTACTTTCTTGTGGTTTAAAACCAGGTGGCGGTTCAGAGAAATTTACATTTGGAAGATTTGATAAATCAGGCTCATCCATATCTTGCTTTTTTTGACTCATAATTTGATCAAATGTTTGACTGTCATAACTATTTTCATTACCACTTATACTATTATTTGAGGGATAATTGTCACCACTCTCACTACCATATTGCTGGTGGCTAGAATTAAAGCACGGATCATAACCGCCCATTTTTTGGTAACCTTGATCGCCAAAATTGTTCACTTGAAAAGGATTCTGCATGTTATTCTGTTGCTGGTTGTCATTGTTATGATCATGACTGTTCTCATGTGCATGTAACTCCATTGCATGTTTCTGCATTTCCATTTGTTGTATTTGTTGCATTGTGTGAGTGACAAAAGCTTGATGTTGTGTCTGGTAACTGAAATAAAACCAAATTAAGATACAATCTATGCATAGATAAATTGCTTGTACGATGCGAATTAACATACTTCTCAAATGTAGCTTTAGTTTGTTGTGTCAAATGTGCAATGGCATTAGAGTGCTGGGCGATCAGGTTGTTTTGATACTCCTGATAGGAAGTTGTAGGGCTTTTCATCTTTTCAATGACTGCAGAGTCAAAGTAGTTTGACTTAGACTCCCATAGACGCAGCAACTTGTTCAACTTGGCTTCCTGCTCTTCTGTGACAGCTGAAACAGGAAAATAATTAAAGAGTTGTCTTACAAGCAAAGATGAATCAAGCAAGTTACCTGACTGGTCAACCACAATTGATGAGGTTCTAGATGCTTTAAATGTAGATGAATATGCACAATCGAACAAGAGACCTAAATCTTTGAGGACATTATTATAAATATGTTACCTATACTGGCATTGCAAAACATTGGAACCACCACATTTTCCAAATTTTTCTTGAGATCTTCTGCGTTTTTGCGTGCACTGTAATTAGGAATAATTGTATCATAGACACCGAATTTGCAATGATTGCTTGGGTGATGATATAAAAACAATAAATAACACTTCAGTATGTAGAGGCATAAAATAAAACCCTGCTCGTTATTGAATAATAAATAAAATATATAACTAATTTAAATTTGAATACCCTTTTGTAAAACTTGTGAAATGTTAATACAAATATTTGAAAGGAAAGCAAATGAATTATTATTTAACACATTGTGCAACACTTTTTAAAATAATTACGTAAGCCCCATGAATTATCACAATAAGGAAGTATAATATATGAACTAACCAGTGGTGTAAAACATCGTTGACAAGATAAATGATGTGCAGCTTTTGTGAGAATGGTGCACCAGGCTGAGTCACTTTTCGCAGGAGATGCTGTGATATCACCTTGCCCGCATCATGAGAAGTCGCATGTTGCAATATCCAGCCTTTTCCTAAAAGAAAATATAACAAGAAAAATATTTAATAACTTCAAAAGATTATAAATCTTTATACAGTGGACCCTCGGTAATCCGGCCCCCGGCTAATCCGGCACCCCCTGTAATCCAACATGGTCTGTTTGAATATTTTGCTAATGCATGATTGAACGAGTTATAGCTTGTACGCACTAGTACTATTGTGCTTGACGCGTAGGGTATTAATTTGTTTATACAAAATTATTTCCTATTGTAAAGTTATTGCACATTTTTTCAAGTAGGGTATTAATTTGTTTATACAAAATTATTTCCTATTGTAAAGTTATTGCACATTTTTTGTAAGTTCTATAGCATTAATGACATTAATTTTATAATAAAACGTAAGCTCTCTATTGAGTTGTTTAATTTACTCAATTTGACATACATAATGGAGTATGATTTGTACTTCTGAGTACATACATGTATATGTTACGCTCAAAGATCGAAAACGCTCATTGAGCGGAAAAGTAGCTCACAACGCGATGTGGTCACAGTAAAAAATCCACATAGCGAAATTCGTGTTATGGCTCTGATGAAAACGCGCACGACGCGTTGTGGCAATCAAAGAAAGACCAAATAGCGAAATTTGTGTCGTGGCTTACATGCTATTCGATCTCAACGCGTTGTGGCAATGAAGAAAAGCCATGACGCGTATGGAATACTATTTGATTACAACGCACACTACTTTCCGATATAGATCCTACTAGGCCTAGGCTGAAAACGTTTTGGTAGATGTGTTTAAGATATGAGTATTTCTCACGAAAGATGTACATGTAACGAAAAAGTTGTTATGAAATATCATAACGAAATAGTTTACAAAGTAACGAAATAGTAAACTAAAGCTAAGTGTGCATGAGTGCTTTAATAAAAGTGCAGGGAATAAGGGAATTAATTGAAAACATGTTTTTCATTATATGTGCACTTATTATTAGCTGAAATCAAAATGAAATATTCAAATTAAAAGACAGGAAAAAGAAAAAGTTTTAACCGAAAAAAACTGAATTAAAAATAAACTGCGTCTTCTATATTCATCAGGGAAAGACTGCCCTCTTTTTCGACCAATTCAATTTTTAAAAATTACGTAAAATCAAACCAATATCCTTTAAATAAATACACCCTTACTGGCGGCGGAGCACATACATCTCTCCAAAGTTGAGCGGCTTAGGAGTACATAAAAGACGAACAAACGAAGCAACACACTTGTTTCTCCATAGACACATTTTTGTCTATTTTTGGTGAGATTAAAAGCAATAATAGACTTTTATTCTACGAGTTTTGCAACTTGTCAGAAAAAACATCAACTACCCGTGCTTTTTGGACTGATCAGCTGATTATCTTGTCGTTAAATAAAAGTTATTGCTTTTTACCTTACTAAATAAGAAGGCAAACAGATGTCAGTTTAGAACTCCGGTAAATAAATAAAAAACTACGCAGTAATATATATGTCAATGGTCTACACCCAGCTTTATAACATACTATTTCGTTACGTGACGAAAAACAACGAAACAGTAAAAGGAAATAAAACTCAATAACCTCTAAAAGAAGTAGATTTTTATCCATAATGAATTTGAAGAATGTAATTCACTTTAACAATTATCCTAACATACATTTTTATTAACTTGACATACAATTAAGAAGTATTTACCCCGAAAAAAGTATTTTTTTTCTCTCGTATCGAAATAGTAAAACAGCCGGCGCACTAAGAGAATCTAGTTTTTGACAGAGAAAAAATATGGCGTTGACATTTACCATCGTCCAATAGGGACGCTTTTAGAGTTGTCAGTACAAAATACTACAGATTCGTTCAGAAATTAAAGAAATTACTGAGAAATGGCGTGACTAAAGAGTACGTGACTAAAAAGTAAAAAAGGTAAGACATTTTGTTTATCGCGTGAAACGCAATTATTTTAAAGAAAGCAGGATACAAGCATCTCTGAACCTTAAACCAGATTATACGAAGGTGCTAATTACAGAAAATTTGAACGTTAGACATACGTCATGTAGTATTTTTTGAAGCGGGAAAGTCGTTGGTACCCATTGAGACAAAAATATTTTGTATGGAAGAGTAAATCATGATAGTGACAACTTGAAGCGTTACACAATTTTATGAAGTATTTTAGGTCCCTGCAATATCTAATCCTAATCAGGAGTATATTTTCTTCATCCCTTCGGAAATATTTTACAAGAAGTTTCATCGTTTTATTTTAATATTTTGACTCAAACTTTTGAGACATGATTTTTTCACAAATGTACATCTTTCGTGAGAAATACTCATATATTTTTTATTTTATAAAATCACGGCATAACGTGTTTCTCATTATCAAATATATTAAGTATATAATTATATAAATTTAAATGAAACGATATTTATTATTTATTGAGATTACTTTATATTAAAAAAAATCAATGTATTAAGTAATAGACATCATATCGTTTAAGACGTCGATACTGCTTCGACGACAGAGACTCCTTTTTCTTTTTAAGAAGTTGAGACGGTTTTGTTTCATTAAGTAACATTGTATGGGTTGACTGGAAGAGATCTCTTTTAGAGATAAGTTCGCCCTTGCCTACTTCCTTTATTATAATGTGTTGTTGTAATTACTTAGTGCAATAAAGAATATAATATATATAACATTTCATATTTTTCTGTAGTCATAATAAAACTGCGATCAGTGCTTGTTTCCACAAACTCACGTAATTTATCGTAAAACAATTCTTTTTTATTCGTCATAATTAGCGCTGACATTAAAATTTACTCTCATAAACAGAAAAGAAATGAATAAAACTGATGTTTCAATGCGTCTTTGCACCCGAGCCGACACCGACAAGTTACAACCTGTCCGTCGTGATATGGTTAACACATTGAATGCTCAGAACGCGTCATGGCTTTTCTTCATTACCACAACGCATTGAGATCGAATAGCATGTAAGCCACGACACGAATTTCGCTATTTGGTCTTTCTTTGATTGCCACAATGCGTCGTGCGCGTTTTCATTAGAGCCATAACACGAATTTCGCTATGTGGATGTTTTACTGTGACCACATCGCGTTGTGAGCTATTTTTCCGCTCAATGAGCGTTTTCGATCTTTGAGCGTAACATATATAACATAATCATATAATCCTATCATTGAACCTGTAATTTGTCGGATTCCAAGGTACTCTTTTAAAAAAATTCTGGACTATAGGGGGTCTTAGGCAGTACTCTACAATCCGACAAATTCGGTAATCCAACACTGCCCTGCAAAACGTTTGTCGGATTACCGGGAGTCCATTGTAATCCTAATTTTTAATAACAGTACCTGTAGAAATGCTGTCCTTAGTACATGTGTCAATGATTGGTTGTAAGATGGCGTCCAGCTCTGAGAGGCTTATATTATTTTCTTCCGCCATTATTTGAATGGTCTCCACTTGAGCTTTACTCACGAGTTCATTGATTTTGGCTTGCTGTTGTTGTATCAACACCTACAATACAATTGATATTATTTGCCAAAAATCACATAAATTTGAATAACTTACAGAAATAGAAAAGGTGATTAGGAAAAGTCGTTTTACAAAATAAAATGACACCACCTTAATGCTGTGTGATTGATTGTTGACTATTTCTATTTATTTACATTGTTCTAAATTTATTAATAACATGCAAATGAGTTTTAAATAGTATCAAAATAGAAAACATGCACTGTATAGTAACAACTACCTGCCTGTTATGTAAATATACTGAAAGTCAGTCATAAAACATTTTACAAAGTTAAAAAATAAATAAACAGAAACAATTTTAAGCATCTCACCAGTATATAAGACAATTGTTAAGTATTATTAAGTTAAAATTGAAATAAGAAGCTATAGAAAAATAATAGGAAGCATACCGTGTGCTGAGCATTGAGATTGTTTTCCGACTGAGTAATTTGTTCCTTAAGCATGTTGATCTGGGCGTTGACGTTGTCGATGTCTGCGGAGTGCGGCTTGCCGGGAGGTGCGGAGGCGGCCGCCAGCCACTGCTGCAGCGCGGGCGCCGCCGCCATCGACGCCACCAGGCCCAGCTGCGCTGGCGTCGCACTGGCCTGTTGGGGCATTACATATTGCCTGTTCTGTGCCATATAAGCCCCAGCGGGAGCGGGTGCCGCCTGGCCACCGGCCGATTGCTTTAGAACTATAAACAGCGGAGGGTCACTTGAAACGGTTATAACAAAACGCAAGCAGCGATCGGGCGCGACCGCGATTATCTATTTCCACCATCGTCAATATGCTTACTTGCTTGCTCTGTCGTCACTTTATATTGGTAATAATTGAAGTACTCCCCGCCGTACAGAAAACTGAACTTGGGGTTGTTTTTTTGTTTTGTCTTGGTCATTTTTTCAAATTCTGGGCCATTTCTTGCCACGAACTGTGCAAGTTTGTCAATTATATTACGCAGATCTTGATCTGAAAATGCAAATGGGATTGAAACAATATCCAAAAGTTTCAGATTTATTAATATCCAATAAGAAGAAGAATTACCTTGCGGCGGTTGTGGAAGCTCCATTTTGTATAAATTTTGAGGTTAGCATCAAGTTATTTTAAGATGAGGATAGCGACATAAGTGTATTTGGATTAATTCGGTTATTTACAACGATGCTAAATTCATAACACATTAATTTAATGTTAAAACAGAACTCTGAGAAAGTTCAGAAACGCAATCTATAGTCAGCCATTTGTAATTGTTGATTAGAGAATACAATACAGATAAGAAAAGCAAAGTTAAGCTGGGCATTGACGGTCAGTTTTTTTTCGCACTCTGCAAAATTTGATCGTGACTTCGTGAGTGTAGAATCATCGCTCCAGAGTCCAGAGTTTTAACTGACAACGCGCCACGGAAATCCAAATCGCCGAACTGCCCGGCTACTGTGTGGTTACGGCAGTCAAGAATATACAATATAGTCACCCCCTTTCTTCCCGTGGGTATCGTAAGAGGCGACTAAGGTCACTAAGGGTGAACACAGTTCAACTACCACCTTGGAACTTAAAAAGCCCACAGATGACGGGATAACCATCCAACTGCTGGCTTTGAAATACACAGGCCGAAGACAGGCAGCTGCGTCATTAGCTTTATTTAGAAACGAATTCTAGAAAAATAAAAAAAATTGTATGTGTGTGATTGTGATTTAACAACATCACACAGATTTTCATTATTTTTCTTAAAGACTTAAAACTTAAAGGCCGATGCATACACAACGTGTTTTTTCCCGTACGGGACGGGACGTGAAGTTCGTTTCATACAAAATAACGTACCCCGTCCCGTACGTAATTCCATTGCGTATGCATTGTCCTATACATTTTGTATGAAACGATATTTCCAAAACTTCACGTCCCCGTCCTGTCCACGTTCCGTATGAATCAGCCTTAAATCATAATAAAATATTTATAATCTGCCGTCATTTGTGGTTGTAGAAATGTTGTAGAAGTGTAGAACTTGTAGATTAAAAATTTAAAATGTCACATTGACATTGACAGTCGCCTTGGTCGTCGTATCTCGGACTAAGTCGTCGTATAGAACGTTGGTGCGTTTGTAGTTTTCTTAAAAACTATAATAAAAATCATATAAAAATAAACAAAAAACACCGGTAAGCTTGCTAATAGTTATAACATATTTAAGTATCATTTAATGTAAATTATTTTTAAGAAAGTTGCTTAATTTTCAATATTATTTATAGAAACAGGTTTATAGGTAGTGTTTTTGTTCCAGACATGGGTCGCCGCAAATCAAAACGAAAGCCTCCACCAAAAAGGAAAGCTATAGAACCACTGGATCAACAGTTCAACTGCCCTTTCTGTAATCATGAAAAGTCTTGTGAAGTAAAAATGTTCGTATTAATATAACGTTTTTTTTTTATAATTCATTTCGTATTATTGAAAGAACAAAATAAATTGAATGTTGTTTTATTATAGGGATCGTGCAAGAAATACGGCTAGAATACAATGTCGGGTTTGTCTGGAAGATTTTCAAACAACAACCAATGTTTTGTCAGAACCCATAGACGTTTATAATGACTGGGTGGATGCCTGCGAAACTGCTAATTAGTTTTAAGGTTGTTTTTAGGTAATTATAACCAATGTATATTTTAAAAGAGTGTTTCCTTTAAACTTGGGAAACTATTATTTTGAGCTTGGACTTGTTATAATTAAAATTTGTTTCTACCTTACATTTAGTACTAGGAACAATAAAGTATCACTGAGACAGAACAAATACATTTGCTATGGATGTATTTATCAAAAACAAATCCTAGCCATCTCTGAACTATTTTAGTTCAAGCAACATCTGGTGGATGCTGTAATTATGCTCTATTGGGAATATGGTAGGCCTTAAGGGGCAAATGTGATCTATGACGTATAAGGCATGTTACAACAACCACTAATATTTAACAATTTAAAAATTATATTAAAAACAACAAAATAAGCTTGCATAGACAAGTCCTTGTCTATTTTAGTTTCATTTATAATATCATTACACGTTAAATATAGTAGCATTCTAAGCATATATACTAAATCGTTTTAATATTATTTCATTGTACTGTATAAAAGTAAGCATGTGAGGGATTGTCACTTAGTTTATTTACCTTGATACTGATTGAAAACTGTAATTAAGACCTTAAATATTTAAGAGCTCACTACCTATGTGTAATATGTATGTATAATATTTAAAAAAAAAAACTACTAAAAGTAGATATTTACTCTGCTTTTATCTTATAATTTTAACATGGAAGTGTGACCCAGCAATTACATTCTCTACCACTGAGTTTATCTAAATTTATTACTGTCATGTTTTTTTTATAATTTTTTTATTACTGCATAAACATCTGTCCTCAATTATGTTGAATGAGCTATGGATGAGAAAAATGAATTCTCTAAACCATGATGTAAAATGTTTCATCTTTTGACTTCATGGAAATACACTTTATTTTAATTCTTTGAGCTTTTTATTTACTATCTTACATGTAATATTGTAAATAAAAACTACAAAAACAACAAAAAAATACTGCCGGTAAATCTCATTATTGAAATAAAAACTTGGTACATTCAATCTGGGACTTAGGTTTATTCAAAAAGAAAAAAAAAAACAGGTAATCGTCAATTGTTTTATTTCAATTAGTTTATTAGAATAAAATTGTATCAGCAAATGCCCGTAAATCTTACATCGAGAAATATATATAATATAAGATATGATTTATCACATTCCATTTTAATAGAATGTCTGTAAACAAATAATAAAAATTTATGTATTATTCCATCTGTTGAATTTTTAATTCAACTGAAGCAATGAAGAAACATATTATATTTTAACAATTTCATTTTCTAACAACATCCATAAGTATGGTAAACAATAAAAAAGTAAGAATATGGTTTTAAGATAGCCATTTTGTGATAGTTCTTTTTGCTGTCTGTGACATTCTATTACAATGGATTGTATTTTGTATATTCATTTATACATTCATATCAATTCCTTTGGACTACTGGATGTCCCCAAAACTACAATAAACAATATATACCTCGCTGATATACATAATTTGAGTTTAAAATTCACAATACACTCACGAGTAATCTTCTTAGCTCTATTTATTATTTCATGCAGACTACGTGTTCTATAAGTATAATTTGAATAGAGATTTTTAAATAAATATACGTATATTACGTACTTTAAACATTCAACATTTCTTTGTGATTGAATACATAGCACAATGAATGTGAAATGGAATGTTCTATGCATATTATGCACGCAACAGCAACAAACAGGTGCAATGGCAATTATTGATTATAAATATATTTAAATATTAACAAGTTATATCCTCAAATATATCAATAATGTGTTTCCGGATAGCTACAATTCTTCCATTTAGTTTCTCATTTTATAAATTATTTATCATCAATTTGGCAACATAATATATTTTTCGAGATTTCGATTTTTCCATTTGATAAAGATTTGAACTGCTAAGTACAACACCAATAGCTAAATATTATTTTATTACTAATTAATTGTACTCTTCAATGTAACTGTAGCTTTACGCCATAACTTGTAAAGGTTCTACCTCTACTTTCAACAATGCTTGCAATTCTATAATACTAGAATAATAAAAACTTCGTATTGACATTTTCTCTTAAAAAGCTACGCCTATTTATTATTTTATAACGATCAAATATACTTATTTCATTAAAATAAACAGCGTCAAGCTGCATCACATTTACATAACAAAAAATAAATATTTTGCTTTCAAAACTATACATTACATTGTACAAAAAATTGAGCTATTGCCTAGACTTACTTACAACCCTGGGATTTCCGTAACCATGTAGTCGTAAAAAATAGCTAGGTGGATAACATCTTTTCCTATAAAAGAACAATATTTACAAACATACTATTGTGATTTCTACAAAATAGGGATAATATATACTGGGAGAGTACGATACATGGTTACTGGAGTCGCATACCACTCATACCGTTGAGCTTAAGCTGTGTAAAGAAGGTTTATAGGGCGTAAATAGCTCAGAATAGACACATATGCATGCCTATCGATTTTAAAACAAGCGGAATGTATAATTTTCACACAACTACCCAGCAACTTGTAATATCAGTAACATAAAGGCAACTAATTTAATATCTAAATATCTTTTCAAGAATAAAGTGTAATTACTATTAAAAGCATAACGTCAATAAAGCGTTTAAATAGTTAAAATTTACCAATGTCAACAAACGAGTCATACTGCAGATCGTTATTGTCGCCAATGTTCTGATCTTCTGAATTAAAATCATCGGGATAAGTAGTTTGAAGTGTTACCACAGGATTGTCCCTATCACACACTGCTGTGTTGTCTGAGCTGTCACTGTTATTACTATCGATATATTCATATAACCTGTTCTTCTCTTTCTCTTCTAAGCTCACTTCATACATACTCATTACTGGAGATACATCTTCCACCATGACGGCGTCATGCGAATGGGAAAGCTCAGCGTCGTCGTAAGTTATATAAGGTATTTCGACATGAGATGAAGAAGCCTCTTCGGTGAAACGACCAGAGTCCCCTAACTCTGACAAATTCAATGATATAGTGTTATATTCGCGGGCACGAGACGCATCTGCCGCTTCTTTAACGTTGCGGGCACACTTGAGTACGTCAGCGACGGCGTTGTTTTTAAGAGAGTACGAATTGTCGTCGGATAAATCTGCTTCCGCGTTTAGAGTTACTGAATCTTCGTCTCTATCTTGCAAGTGTTCCAAATCATCGACGCATCGGGTGGAGTCGTCACTATCGGATACGATTAGTTCTAAGCTACGATCTAGCAAGCCGGTGTCGGTGTAAGTCGACATTTCGTCTTCGAAAACGATTTCAACACTTCGTATTCTCATCAGGGGCATCTTGGAGGGAGATATCTCGTTACCCTTAGCAGTTCTTCCTAATCTGTGGTGACTGGAATCCAAGGACTCGCACGCACTTACGTCATCGTAGTCGATCTCGTAGCTTCTTAGGTCGGAAGCGCAGGGGGAACTCTCGGTGGCTCGATAGCTGGGTTTGGATGTACAGGTATGTGCGTGTGTGTCGGGTGAGAGCGTGCGGGTGGTATGCGTGTGTAATCCCTAAGGTTGCAATAAATCTTATTGTACGGAGGTCCCGAGGTCGAGACTGCCCTCTTCTTGCATCTTTGTGATGAATTTGAATACTCTCGAATCCTCGTCGGTTTGTTTCACCATGTCGATTAGGGCTAAAAGCTTCTTGATGCCAATGAAAATCCTGTAAGAAAAGAACCCATATTATTTTTTTAATTTTGAATGAAATACTGAATAATATGACCCGCCATATTCTCTAGTGGCTAGGTTGTGTGCAGAGTTTAAACGTGGAAGAACAACGGTTAAAGATTATCCGCGTTCGAGCCGTCATCAGTCACTGAGGGAATGGTCAAAAAAGTTGAAAAAATTATTTCAGAAGATCGCCGTGTAACAGTTTCTTTTATTGCCAAAGAGCTAAAGATTTCAGCCGGGAGTGCCCGTAGCATTTTGCAAGATCACTTGGGAATGAAAAAAGGTCGCGGCGCGAGAAGGCGTCGCTCTGCTCCAGCACCTCCACGTCTGTGTGTATACTAACTTGTCGCGGCGCGAGAAGGCGTCGCTCTGCTCCAGCACCTCCACGTCTGTGTGTATACTAACTTGGCGCCGCGCAGGTCGCGCTGGATGGTGGCGAGGTCGCGGCGCGAGAAGGCGTCGCTCTGCTCCAGCACCTCCACGTCTGTGTGTATACTAACTTGTCGCGGCGCGAGAAGGCGTCGCTCTGCTCCAGCACCTCCACGTCTGTGTGTATACTAACTTGGCGCCGCGCAGGTCGCGCTGGATGGTGGCGAGGTCGCGGCGCGAGAAGGCGTCGCTCTGCTCCAGCACCTCCACGTCTGTGTGTATACTAACTTGTCGCGGCGCGAGAAGGCGTCGCTCTGCTCCAGCACGGCCACGTCTGTGTGTATACTAACTTGGCGCCGCGCAGGTCGCGCTGGATGGTGGCGAGGTGGCGGCGCGAGAAGGCGTCGCTCTGCTCCAGCACCTCCACGTCTGTGTGTATACTAACTTGGCGCCGCGCAGGTCGCGCTGGATGGTGGCGAGGTCGCGGCGCGAGAAGGCGTCGCTCTGCTCCAGCACCTCCACGTCTGTGTGTATACTAACTTGTCGCGGCGCGAGAAGGCGTCGCTCTGCTCCAGCACCTCCACGTCTGTGTGTATACTAACTTGTCGCGGCGCGAGAAGGCGTCGCTCTGCTCCAGCACCTCCACGTCTGTGTGTATACTAACTTGTCGCGGCGCGAGAAGGCGTCGCTCTGCTCCAGCACCTCCACGTCTGTGTGTATACTAACTTGTCGCGGCGCGAGAAGGCGTCGCTCTGCTCCAGCACCTCCACGTCTGTGTGTATACTAACTTGGCGCCGCGCAGGTCGCGCTGGATGGTGGCGAGGTCGCGGCGCGAGAAGGCGTCGCTCTGCTCCAGCACCTCCACGTCTGTGTGTATACTAACTTGGCGCCGCGCAGGTCGCGCTGGATGGTGGCGTGGTCGCGGCGCGAGAAGGCGTCGCTCTGCTCCAGCACCTCCACGTCTGTGTGTATACTAACTTGTCGCGGCGCGAGAAGGCGTCGCTCTGCTCCAGCACCTCCACGTCTGTGTGTATACTAACTTGTCGCGGCGCGAGAAGGCGTCGCTCTGCTCCAGCACGGCCACGTCTGTGTGTATACTAACTTGGCGCCGCGCAGGTCGCGCTGGATGGTGGCGAGGTCGCGGCGCGAGAAGGCGTCGCTCTGCTCCAGCACCTCCACGTCTGTGTGTATACTAACTTGTCGCGGCGCGAGAAGGCGTCGCTCTGCTCCAGCACCTCCACGTCTGTGTGTATACTAACTTGGCGCCGCGCAGGTCGCGCTGGATGGTGGCGAGGTCGCGGCGCGAGAAGGCGTCGCTCTGCTCCAGCACCTCCACGTCTGTGTGTATACTAACTTGTCGCGGCGCGAGAAGGCGTCGCTCTGCTCCAGCACCTCCACGTCTGTGTGTATACTAACTTGTCGCGGCGCGAGAAGGCGTCGCTCTGCTCCAGCACGGCCACGTCTGTGTGTATACTAACTTGGCGCCGCGCAGGTCGCGCTGGATGGTGGCGAGGTCGCGGCGCGAGAAGGCGTGGCTCTGCTCCAGCACCTCCACGTCTGTGTGTATACTAACTTGTCGCGGCGCGAGAAGGCGTCGCTCTGCTCCAGCACCTCCACGTCTGTGTGTATACTAACTTGTCGCGGCGCGAGAAGGCGTCGCTCTGCTCCAGCACGGCCACGTCTGTGTGTATACTAACTTGGCGCCGCGCAGGTCGCGCTGGATGGTGGCGAGGTGGCGGCGCGAGAAGGCGTCGCTCTGCTCCAGCACCTCCACGTCTGTGTGTATACTAACTTGGCGCCGCGCAGGTCGCGCTGGATGGTGGCGAGGTCGCGGCGCGAGAAGGCGTCGCTCTGCTCCAGCACCTCCACGTCTGTGTGTATACTAACTTGTCGCGGCGCGAGAAGGCGTCGCTCTGCTCCAGCACCGCCACGTCTGTGTGTATACTAACTTGGCGCCGCGCAGGTCGCGCTGGATGGTGGCGAGGTCGCGGCGCGAGAAGGCGTCGCTCTGCTCCAGCACCTCCACGTCTGTGTGTATACTAACTTGTCGCGGCGCGAGAAGGCGTCGCTCTGCTCCAGCACCTCCACGTCTGTGTGTATACTAACTTGGCGCCGCGCAGGTCGCGCTGGATGGTGGCGAGGTCGCGGCGCGAGAAGGCGTCGCTCTGCTCCAGCACCTCCACGTCTGTGTGTATACTAACTTGTCGCGGCGCGAGAAGGCGTCGCTCTGCTCCAGCACCTCCACGTCTGTGTGTATACTAACTTGTCGCGGCGCGAGAAGGCGTCGCTCTGCTCCAGCACGGCCACGTCTGTGTGTATACTAACTTGGCGCCGCGCAGGTCGCGCTGGATGGTGGCGAGGTCGCGGCGCGAGAAGGCGTCGCTCTGCTCCAGCACCTCCACGTGTGTGTGTATACTAACTTGTCGCGGCGCGAGAAGGCGTCGCTCTGCTCCAGCACCTCCACGTCTGTGTGTATACTAACTTGGCGCCGCGCAGGTCGCGCTGGATGGTGGCGAGGTCGCGGCGCGAGAAGGCGTCGCTCTGCTCCAGCACCTCCACGTCTGTGTGTATACTAACTTGGCGCCGCGCAGGTCGCGCTGGATGGTGGCGAGGTCGCGGCGCGAGAAGGCGTCGCTCTGCTCCAGCACCTCCACGTCTGTGTGTATACTAACTTGGCGCCGCGCAGGTCGCGCTGGATGGTGGCGAGGTCGCGGCGCGAGAAGGCGTCGCTCTGCTCCAGCACCTCCACGTCTGTGTGTATACTAACTTGTCGCGGCGCGAGAAGGCGTCGCTCTGCTCCAGCACGGCCACGTCTGTGTGTATACTAACTTGTCGCGGCGCGAGAAGGCGTCGCTCTGCTCCAGCACGGCCACGTCTGTGTGTATACTAACTTGGCGCCGCGCAGGTCGCGCTGGATGGTGGCGAGGTCGCGGCGCGAGAAGGCGTCGCTCTGCTCCAGCACCTCCACGTCTGTGTGTATACTAACTTGTCGCGGCGCGAGAAGGCGTCGCTCTGCTCCAGCACGGCCACGTCTGTGTGTATACTAACTTGGCGCCGCGCAGGTCGCGCTGGATGGTGGCGAGGTCGCGGCGCGAGAAGGCGTCGCTCTGCTCCAGCACCTCCACGTCTGTGTGTATACTAACTTGTCGCGGCGCGAGAAGGCGTCGCTCTGCTGCAGCACCTCCACGTCTGTGTGTATACTAACTTGGCGCCGCGCAGGTCGCGCTGGATGGTGGCGAGGTCGCGGCGCGAGAAGGCGTCGCTCTGCTCCAGCACCTCCACGTCTGTGTGTATACTAACTTGTCGCGGCGCGAGAAGGCGTCGCTCTGCTCCAGCACCTCCACGTCTGTGTGTATACTAACTTGTCGCGGCGCGAGAAGGCGTCGCTCTGCTCCAGCACGGCCACGTCTGTGTGTATACTAACTTGGCGCCGCGCAGGTCGCGCTGGATGGTGGCGAGGTCGCGGCGCGAGAAGGCGTCGCTCTGCTCCAGCACCTCCACGTCTGTGTGTATACTAACTTGGCGCCGCGCAGGTCGCGCTGGATGGTGGCGAGGTCGCGGCGCGAGAAGGCGTCGCTCTGCTCCAGCACCTCCACGTCTGTGTGTATACTAACTTGGCGCCGCGCAGGTCGCGCTGGATGGTGGCGAGGTCGCGGCGCGAGAAGGCGTCGCTCTGCTCCAGCACCTCCACGTGTGTGTGTATACTAACTTGTCGCGGCGCGAGAAGGCGTCGCTCTGCTCCAGCACCTCCACGTCTGTGTGTATACTAACTTGGCGCCGCGCAGGTCGCGCTGGATGGTGGCGAGGTCGCGGCGCGAGAAGGCGTCGCTCTGCTCCAGCACGGCCACGTCTGTGTGTATACTAACTTGGCGCCGCGCAGGTCGCGCTGGATGGTGGCGCGAGAAGGCGTCGCTCTGCTCCAGCACCTCCACGTCTGTGTGTATACTAACTTGTCGCGGCGCGAGAAGGCGTCGCTCTGCTCCAGCACCTCCACGTCTGTGTGTATACTAACTTGGCGCCGCGCAGGTCGCGCTGGATGGTGGCGAGGTCGCGGCGCGAGAAGGCGTCGCTCTGCTCCAGCACCTCCACGTCTGTGTGTATACTAACTTGTCGCGGCGCGAGAAGGCGTCGCTCTGCTCCAGCACCTCCACGTCTGTGTGTATACTAACTTGTCGCGGCGCGAGAAGGCGTCGCTCTGCTCCAGCACGGCCACGTCTGTGTGTATACTAACTTGGCGCCGCGCAGGTCGCGCTGGATGGTGGCGAGGTCGCGGCGCGAGAAGGCGTCGCTCTGCTCCAGCACCTCCACGTCTGTGTGTATACTAACTTGTCGCGGCGCGAGAAGGCGTCGCTCTGCTCCAGCACCTCCACGTCTGTGTGTATACTAACTTGGCGCCGCGCAGGTCGCGCTGGATGGTGGCGAGGTCGCGGCGCGAGAAGGCGTCGCTCTGCTCCAGCACCTCCACGTCTGTGTGTATACTAACTTGGCGCCGCGCAGGTCGCGCTGGATGGTGGCGAGGTCGCGGCGCGAGAAGGCGTCGCTCTGCTCCAGCACCTCCACGTCTGTGTGTATACTAACTTGGCGCCGCGCAGGTCGCGCTGGATGGTGGCGAGGTCGCGGCGCGAGAAGGCGTCGCTCTGCTCCAGCACCTCCACGTCTGTGTGTATACTAACTTGTCGCGGCGCGAGAAGGCGTCGCTCTGCTCCAGCACGGCCACGTCTGTGTGTATACTAACTTGTCGCGGCGCGAGAAGGCGTCGCTCTGCTCCAGCACGGCCACGTCTGTGTGTATACTAACTTGGCGCCGCGCAGGTTGCGGTGGATGGTGGCGAGGTCGCGGCGCGAGAAGGCGTCGCTCTGCTCCAGCACCTCCACGTCTGTGTGTATACTAACTTGTCGCGGCGCGAGAAGGCGTCGCTCTGCTCCAGCACGGCCACGTCTGTGTGTATACTAACTTGGCGCCGCGCAGGTCGCGCTGGATGGTGGCGAGGTCGCGGCGCGAGAAGGCGTCGCTCTGCTCCAGCACCTCCACGTCTGTGTGTATACTAACTTGTCGCGGCGCGAGAAGGCGTCGCTCTGCTGCAGCACCTCCACGTCTGTGTGTATACTAACTTGGCGCCGCGCAGGTCGCGCTGGATGGTGGCGAGGTCGCGGCGCGAGAAGGCGTCGCTCTGCTCCAGCACCTCCACGTCTGTGTGTATACTAACTTGGCGCCGCGCAGGTCGCGCTGGATGGTGGCGAGGTCGCGGCGCGAGAAGGCGTCGCTCTGCTCCAGCACCTCCACGTCTGTGTGTATACTAACTTGTCGCGGCGCGAGAAGGCGTCGCTCTGCTCCAGCACCTCCACGTCTGTGTGTATACTAACTTGTCGCGGCGCGAGAAGGCGTCGCTCTGCTCCAGCACGGCCACGTCTGTGTGTATACTAACTTGGCGCCGCGCAGGTCGCGCTGGATGGTGGCGAGGTCGCGGCGCGAGAAGGCGTCGCTCTGCTCCAGCACCTCCACGTCTGTGTGTATACTAACTTGTCGCGGCGCGAGAAGGCGTCGCTCTGCTCCAGCACCTCCACGTCTGTGTGTATACTAACTTGGCGCCGCGCAGGTCGCGCTGGATGGTGGCGAGGTCGCGGCGCGAGAAGGCGTCGCTCTGCTCCAGCACCTCCACGTCTGTGTGTATACTAACTTGGCGCCGCGCAGGTCGCGCTGGATGGTGGCGAGGTCGCGGCGCGAGAAGGCGTCGCTCTGCTCCAGCACCTCCACGTCTGTGTGTATACTAACTTGGCGCCGCGCAGGTCGCGCTGGATGGTGGCGAGGTGGCGGCGCGAGAAGGCGTCGCTCTGCTCCAGCACCTCCACGTCTGTGTGTATACTAACTTGGCGCCGCGCAGGTCGCGCTGGATGGTGGCGAGGTCGCGGCGCGAGAAGGCGTCGCTCTGCTCCAGCACGGCCACGTCTGTGTGTATACTAACTTGGCGCCGCGCAGGTCGCGCTGGATGGTGGCGCGAGAAGGCGTCGCTCTGCTCCAGCACCTCCACGTCTGTGTGTATACTAACTTGGCGCCGCGCAGGTCGCGCTGGATGGTGGCGAGGTCGCGGCGCGAGAAGGCGTCGCTCTGCTCCAGCACCTCCACGTCTGTGTGTATACTAACTTGGCGCCGCGCAGGTCGCGCTGGATGGTGGCGAGGTCGCGGCGCGAGAAGGCGTCGCTCTGCTGCAGCACCTCCACGTCTGTGTGTATACTAACTTGGCGCCGCGCAGGTCGCGCTGGATGGTGGCGAGGTCGCGGCGCGAGAAGGCGTCGCTCTGCTCCAGCACCTCCACGTCTGTGTGTATACTAACTTGGCGCCGCGCAGGTCGCGCTGGATGGTGGCGAGGTCGCGGCGCGAGAAGGCGTCGCTCTGCTCCAGCACCTCCACGTCTGTGTGTATACTAACTTGGCGCCGCGCAGGTCGCGCTGGATGGTGGCGAGGTCGCGGCGCGAGAAGGCGTCGCTCTGCTCCAGCACCTCCACGTCTGTGTGTATACTAACTTGGCGCCGCGCAGGTCGCGCTGGATGGTGGCGAGGTCGCGGCGCGAGAAGGCGTCGCTCTGCTCCAGCACCTCCACGTCTGTGTGTATACTAACTTGTCGCGGCGCGAGAAGGCGTCGCTCTGCTCCAGCACGGCCACGTCTGTGTGTATACTAACTTGGCGCCGCGCAGGTCGCGCTGGATGGTGGCGAGGTCGCGGCGCGAGAAGGCGTCGCTCTGCTCCAGCACCTCCACGTCTGTGTGTATACTAACTTGTCGCGGCGCGAGAAGGCGTCGCTCTGCTCCAGCACCTCCACGTCTGTGTGTATACTAACTTGGCGCCGCGCAGGTCGCGCTGGATGGTGGCGAGGTCGCGGCGCGAGAAGGCGTCGCTCTGCTCCAGCACCTCCACGTCTGTGTGTATACTAACTTGGCGCCGCGCAGGTCGCGCTGGATGGTGGCGAGGTCGCGGCGCGAGAAGGCGTCGCTCTGCTCCAGCACCTCCACGTCTGTGTGTATACTAACTTGTCGCGGCGCGAGAAGGCGTCGCTCTGCTCCAGCACGGCCACGTCTGTGTGTATACTAACTTGGCGCCGCGCAGGTCGCGCTGGATGGTGGCGAGGTCGCGGCGCGAGAAGGCGTCGCTCTGCTCCAGCACCTCCACGTCTGTGTGTATACTAACTTGTCGCGGCGCGAGAAGGCGTCGCTCTGCTCCAGCACCTCCACGTCTGTGTGTATACTAACTTGTCGCGGCGCGAGAAGGCGTCGCTCTGCTCCAGCACGGCCACGTCTGTGTGTATACTAACTTGGCGCCGCGCAGGTCGCGCTGGATGGTGGCGAGGTCGCGGCGCGAGAAGGCGTCGCTCTGCTCCAGCACCTCCACGCCTGTGTGTATACTAACTTGGCGCCGCGCAGGTCGCGCTGGATGGTGGCGCGAGAAGGCGTCGCTCTGCTCCAGCACCTCCACGCCTGTGTGTATACTAACTTGGCGCCGCGCAGGTCGCGCTGGATGGTGGCGAGGTCGCGGCGCGAGAAGGCGTCGCTCTGCTCCAGCACGGCCACGTCTGTGTGTATACTAACTTGGCGCCGCGCAGGTCGCGCTGGATGGTGGCGAGGTCGCGGCGCGAGAAGGCGTCGCTCTGCTCCAGCACCTCCACGCCTGTGTGTATACTAACTTGGCGCCGCGCAGGTCGCGCTGGATGGTGGCGAGGTCGCGGCGCGAGAAGGCGTCGCTCTGCTCCAGCACCTCCACGCCTGTGTGTATACTAACTTGGCGCCGCGCAGGTCGCGCTGGATGGTGGCGAGGTCGCGGCGCGAGAAGGCGTCGCTCTGCTCCAGCACCTCCACGCCTGTGTGTATACTAACTTGGCGCCGCGCAGGTCGCGCTGGATGGTGGCGAGGTCGCGGCGCGAGAAGGCGTCGCTCTGCTCCAGCACCTCCACGTCTGTGTGTATACTAACTTGGCGCCGCGCAGGTCGCGCTGGATGGTGGCGAGGTCGCGGCGCGAGAAGGCGTCGCTCTGCTCCAGCACCTCCACGTCTGTGTGTATACTAACTTGGCGCCGCGCAGGTCGCGCTGGATGGTGGCGAGGTCGCGGCGCGAGAAGGCGTCGCTCTGCTCCAGCACGGCCATGACGTGCTCGGGCTGCGACAGGTTGGGCACGTGCAGCACGCCGGTGAATGCCGACAGCATTTCCATGTCCTCCAGGACTTGTCTGTGAGTTTAGTTTGCAATGGTTATTTAATTTTATGTAGTAATAATATTACAAATATTCATTATTTGAATTGATTGCAAATTCGTTCCTATAACAACACCATATAAAATAAATTGTAAGAAACTTTCATTAATTTTATATCACTTCTTACCTCCGACTGCTGGTACACAAAATGAGTAATTTTCTGCCTTTGGGTGGCTGTTTCTTAAGCAGCACGAGTAGAGCTTGCAACGTGAGGTTAGAGTACCGCGGGCCGATGGGACCGTAGTCGAGGAGACGCTCGATGTTATCAACCAGGATGCAAGACAAAGTTGAACGATACGCGTCGTCGAAGTACTGGAAATATTATTTTTATTTTATATCTGGTAACAGTTTCTTAAGAATTTTATTTACATTATTATCATTTATTATAATTTTTTGGTAAAAAGAGGGGAGTGATAAAAAATAAACACTATTAAAACTAGAATAATATATCAAAAGTGGACTTTTTAAAGTATAAAAAGAAAAATTTATTGAACATTGTCATACCTTTCGGATTTGTAAACATTTGGCAGTTTCAGTGTAACCGACCATATCTTCGGGCGAGCAAACCTTGACAAATGGGAAGTCAGATAGTTTAGCCAGTTCCGCGGCGAGTGCCGTTTTTCCACTGTTGGGTGGTCCTTCTAACAACACCGATACTAGACCTGGGAAAAATTGTATGACTGTATTTATCTTTCAATTACTATCTAATTTTACGATTTATTCGGTTATCCAGACAATCAGTTTAGTCATTGCTATGATGCTAAATGCTATTTTTTAATGTTAACAAGATTTATTACAAAATTTCTTACTTGAATAATATAGGGAAATTTAAATCCTTACCACTGGCCTCTGTCGCCCTTGCCTGCTGGATATACAATTGGCCATCTTCTAAGAGGGATGTAACTGGATTTCCCCAGTTAATAATGCCGCGCATCAGGAAGTTATCTAAGGCTTCTGCGGCTGTACCAAATGCCTAAAAAAAATTATTCACTAAGATTAAAGATGGAGTGTATGACTTCATATCTTTTTTTATAAACTGACAATTAACGCTTTTCTTTTTGATCAGCTATTCAAAAAAAAAAAAAAAGGAAACCGCTCCTATCACAAATTCAACAGTCACGACATTCTTGAATCCGTGACCTTTTGTTATATTGTATTATAACTTACTGGTTTAACATCATTTTCCAGTGCATGTAGGAAGTCTCCCTTTTCCACCATGAGCTTCTCCATAGCCTCGGGGTCCACTTCCACCTTGGTTGACGCCTTGATGAGTCGGTTCATAGCAGTGGACTGAGCCGCGCGTACTAGACCTTCGAGCTCCGCACCGGAGAAGTTCTTAGTGAGGGTCGCTAGTTCCTGTGATATGGTGGAATATGTTACAACTATTGCGATAAAACTTTTGTAGTAAGTAGTGTTTTTTTTTCTAGGACGACCCTCCCCAGGTGCTCTGGAAATCTTACCACGAGACCACAATACTATCTGGGAGCAGTATTATTATTAATATTATTTAGCTGTAATCATCTGTAAGTTTGAGGTACTTCCCCAAAAGGGCTGCTCCAGCTTTTGAGCAGGATATTTCCTGCTGCGCCCTACCTCAATGGGTATCATTCTTTGATGGGTATGGTGTATGGTAGGTATGATGCTTATTCATAATGTCAAAAGAACAGCCTTTTCAGAGGGTAGTTTTAGAATAAAGTTTGTAAATTTTTATGTAACTATTTTAGTTGATTTTTCACTAGCAGATGGCTAATGTCAAAAAAAAAACAACAGGCTACGGTTGTTTAAAAACATGTAGTTTCAATTAAAAAAGTTTAATTTCACAAAGTTATGTTGCGCTTAGCAGATGTTTAGATGTGATTGTCGTCAATTATTATAAAAATATCTTCGGCATGTTGATTAAGTTCTGAAATTTCACTGCAACTGAAATACTATTAAAATCAAAGAGGGTAAACTCGCACAAATCATTAAGTCATAAGAGATAAACCCACCTTGCAGTCAACATCCTCAGCAATCTTCTTGTATTCCTTCATACGTTTAGTATGGATGTTTAAAATCTGAACGCGACCATTCTCATCAGGCAAACCTATTTCCATCTGAACCTCCAAGCGACCAGGTCTAAGCAAAGCCTCATCAATCATATCCCGTCTGTTCGTCATACCGATCACCAAAATATTGTTCAATTGATCCACACCTAGGATTTCAAAAATAGGTCGGATAAGTAAAAAATACATATTATTGAATTATCAAATATTGTTCATTCTTCTTGATTCTTCTGCCAGGTGCAACAGATGAAGATTAAGAAAAAAATAGTTTTTTTTTAATGTATAATATATTGTTTAGATATTTTTAATAGTTTTTTTTTGTTTAGGGTTGTCTGGAAGAAATGGCTAAATAGCCAAAAGTCCGCCCATTGTACTTCACAGTCTGTAAATGTCTTTAAATGTGTTTAATGTTTAAAATGTAGTTGTGGTGTACAATAAGAGGCCATCCATAAATTACGTCACACGTTAAGAGGGGGGTAGGGGTTCGACGAAGTGTGACAATGTGTGACAAGGGGTAGGGAGGGGTCCAAAATTTTGTGACGTCACATTTCCAAATATAATAATATCAAAACGTAAGTACAAAAACATGATATTCCAACTACCTATCAATAACTTATAATAAAACTGCTTCGTAGGAGTTCACAATCGCCTTTATTTTTACAACTTCACTCAACCAAGCCGTTACAAAGAATGCCCCACTTCTCTCCTAACACGTATTTATACAATTTCAACAAAGTCAATTGATTGTCAAAACTACATTGAATTACCAAATAACACATCCAAACAAATTTAGTCGTAATTATATAATATTACTATCAAATTAATTTAAACTAAAGTTAACACTTAGATATCCAAAACAACACAATAAAATTAATACATTTTAAGTAGACTATTAACATCTTTTTCTCTTTTTTTTTAAATACCCTACTTTTTATACAATATTACTATCAAATTAATTTAAACTAAATTTAACACTTTTGATAGTTTATTTAAAATATCGCAATAAAATCTTATGATTTTGATATACTTTTAGTAGACTTTTAACTGTTTTTAAATGAAACCCAACACTCGACCATCCTGACAACGTGTGCGTCCTCGTACACGAATCATGTGATAACCCAACACTGCCATATAAATAAATAAGAAAATAAAATAAGTTAATTTATAAATATAATAACATCATCATCATCATATCAGCCTATCGCAGTCCACGGCTGGACATTGGCCTCCCCAAGTTCGCGCCAGACATCCAGGTTTTCTGCAATCTTCATTCAGCCTTCACCGGCAACCTTGCGTAGATCGTTGGTCCAACGCACCGGAGGACGTCCCACACTGCGTTTGCTAAGATGCGATCTCCACTTCAGGGCACGTCTGCTCCAACGGCCATCGGTCCTGTGACACAAGTGACCAGTCCAATGCCACCTCAACTTGCTAATCCTGTTATAAATATAAGCAAACGTATATTATAATTGCACTACATCACATTACATTTAACTCATAAACTTCTCCCATATATGATTTACAGTTCTATTTTGTTTAAATAGAATCGTGAAAATTAATTAAATATTTTCATGAAATAGTTAAGATTGTCTGGAAGAAATGGCTAAATAGCCATAAGACCGCCCATTGTACTTCACAGTCTTTAAATGTGTTTAATGTTTAAAATGTATTGTGTACAATAAAGTATCACTTCTCACATCTAAATCTCAATGTTCAAAATGTAGTTGTGGTGTACAATAAAGTATAAATAAATAAATAAACGAGTCATGAACCAATCACTTCTCATGACATGATTGTACTTCACTGTCTTTTAATGTGTTTAATGTTTAAAATGTATGGTGTAAAATAAAGTATTAATAAATAAATAAATAAATAAACGAGCCATAAACCAATAACTTCTCATGACTTTCTAGATGTGAACCAATCACTTCTCACATCTAAATCTCAATGTTCAAAATGTAGTTGTGGTGTACAATAAAGTATAAATAAATAAATAAATAAACGAGTCATGAACCAATCACTTCTCATGACTTTCAAGATGTGAACCAATCACTTCTCACATCTAAATCTCAAATATCACTGAACCATGAACCAATCAATTCTCATGGCCTTTACTATATGGTGGGCTAGTCATGAACCAATCAATTCTCATGACTTAAGATGTGAACCAATCAATTCTCACATCTAAATCTCAAATATCACTGAACCATGAACCAATCAATTCTCATGGCTTTTACTATATGGTAGGCTAGTCATGAACCAATCAATTCTCATGACAAGAATACCAAAGACACTAAGCAACATTTCTCACATCCTAAAATCATATTTATATTTCCACGTAAGTGGGACATTGTTTCGTTCCTGAACCATTCAATTCTCATGAACTTCATCACAATATATCACGAACCAATTAATTCTCATGACGTCATAGTAAAGATCTCCACCAATCACTCCTCGCATCCAAATATGTCGTTTCTGGCGCAAACTGTCACTTGACGCGATCTTATACTGATCTTGTCCTAAAACTTTCATCATCATCATCATAGCCTTCATTCGGACACGACAACAATTCTCTGATATATTATTCGTAAATTCTTCTTTTGGACCACTTTTGCGTGTTCGTTTGCCACGTGGCAAGGGCCTCCTCCAATCTTCTCCATTCTGGCCTTTCCATGGCCACTCTGCCCCATGTTATTCCTGCGGCCTGTCTAAAGTCGTCGTCCCACCTACTTTGTGGTCTACCCCTTTTCCTTTTTCCATCTCTTGGGTACCATTGCGTGACCATTTTACTCCATTTATCAGTTCCCCTGATCATGTGACCTGCCCATTTCCACTTTTGTCTTCTTATTTTTTTGAGTTATGTCCTGTACCTTAGTTTTGTTTCTTATTGTGCTACTCTTAATTTTGTCTTATCTTTTAATACCAGTCATACTCCTTTCCATGGCACGTTGACATACGGAGAGTTTATTTGTTACGTTTTTTTTTTTTTTTTAAAACCTAAAACTTTAACCACAGAAGAATCGGCAAGAAACTCGACACACTTACTTTTTTGAAAATGATATATAATCTGAGTTTTAGTACAAAATTAGTAATCACAATTAGTAATATCTTGCATGAAATACAGCGTCACTAAGTCCATAGATCTTTATCAACTAAGTAATTCTACATCGAATAATACGCTTTATGTATTAATTTCTTTTTAGTAAAAATTTAAAAATTTATGTTGAAACAGTTCCAAAATTGTTTGTGGCATTTTATTATACATGCGAATACCATAACTCAGAAAGGAGAAGCTTACTTTGCTTAGGCACTTGTCTCACCGGCAACGATTAACGAGTAACGAGTAGAGCTAGAACTAGAAAAGAGTTAGCGAGACGCGGGGAGCGAGTGCGTAGTTCCGATATTTGTGTAGCTCGGCTATAAGCGAGTGTGATAGTGAGGCGGGCGATTACTCGCATCACTCGCTCGCGGCAGTCAAGCGTACAGTTTCAGATACGCACTGTAGAGAAATGACCACTGGTTGCTCTCTCGGCGTGAGTTCTAATCGCTTGGCGAGTATCGCCGAGCGAGTGTTATCTTTCATAGCTCTTGTCGCTCAGCGACAAACTAGTGAAGCGAGTGTTCGCCGGCAGTGTGAACAGTCAGCGATCAACTGTTTGTATATGCATCTCTTTTGTTCACACGGAAAGTATATCTATTGTACGTTTCTTGAGCGAGAAAATAGCCGATAGTTGGTCGTTTTCTCGTCGTTGGTGGGACAACTGCCTTAGTCGGAAACTTGGAATTACAATTTTGTTATTCCTCCCAGTACACCGCGATTAATACTATTTATTCCAAAACAATTAAAATTCTTGGGAATATACATAATATTATTATGAATATATTGCGACGCAATTGTTAATATGTCTACCTTTTTTTTATCAACTTTAATATGTCAGAAATATCCTTAACATAAAATGGCAGATCATTTATTTATATTTAAAAAAAAGAAAAAGGGCCTAGAATCGATCCTTGTGGAACGCCCATTTTTAGCACAGATCCAAAAGATTTCATTCCGTTTATTGATACATGTAGAATTCTATTAAACGAAGTTGATGTAGTATAATTTCTTTTCTTTTCAAAAATTTTACTTGAGCACGGTAGGATTGAAACGGGCCTATAATTACTGGGATCACTACGATGGCCCTTTTTAAAAATTGGTAAAACTTTACTACACTTCAGCAAATCTGAAAAGAACCCACTTTATTAGCATCGTTAAAAGTTTAAGCCAAGTACATCAATGAAAGTACTAATTAATTTAACTGATATGCCCCACAGATCATTTTTATTAAGTCTATTAAATGCTTCTAAAATGTTCTAAAGAGTCAACCTGCGAGAATGATAAATCAACATTACATTTGCTAAAGTTATTTTAAGAAGTTGGGTAGAATTAGTTGAAGATGAATTCAGTCGAGAAGTTAAGTCAATAGGCTTTAAAGAAGTTGAGGTTACAGCACCATTTACATGTAAAATGTAATTCAATTGGTACATGTGCACTTAATTTTATCATCAGAATTAATAATTTTATCTTTGATAAATTTTGATTTTGTAGCCAAAGTAAATGATTCCATTGCTTCACACTGTAACGTTTGCACAACCTATTTCTACTCTTATAAAAATACCCCATTCACTAAATCTACATTTATATTATAGATTATTACATTTATATTATAGATTATTTATGTTGTAGAATTCCTCTAAAATTAACTTGAAAACTGAATTATAGCTTACATCTGGATCCTGCGCCATCATATCTATTTTACATTATCTCTAAAACAATTTGTTATATTTACAGTTATCAGTCTGTATGTAATTTCTCGAGAAGAGAGAATTTTTGACCGCACTGATCGGAAGTTAAGACAGTTATAACAGATTTATCGTAAATTTCAATACCAGTGAATACGTTATCTACACTAGTAGTTGCCCAGAGGTTCGACCATAATTAAAATTTTAAATTAATTAATTTGACAAGACTTTTTTTTTATTAATTTAATGTATATTTTATTTATAATTTTAAAAAAATATTAGCATGCCGCAATCCTTTTCATTCTCCTACGTACGTACGCGTAATTTCCGTAAAAAGGGGTAGGTACAAAATTTTTGCTTCTCGTATTAATGTATAGAAGATAATAATAATAATTATATTCTTTGTTGGTGGAAGATGTACAAATAACTCGTATAGAAATTAGAATAAATTTCAACAGAATATAGGATTATACATATTATGTATAATACATACCTACCTACAATAGTGAGCCTTAAGATACTTTTTGAAGCTAAAGAGTGATTGAGCTTGTCCTATAGAGAGAGGAAGAGAATTCCAGAGCTTAACAGTTGTTACGGAGAAGGAGTTAGCGTAGAACGAAGAAGCGATCATCAAATTAATCGAACTAATCCTATTCATTGTCTCTTTTAACACGTCTAAATCACTGAAACATATTTAAAACTTTTAAACAACTTTTAAGAGTGCTTAGCAACTTTGAAATTTACTTTGGCTGGCACCTCATCAATTACAATATCTAGTACTACGTTTCCTGCGCATTGCACAACGAGTAGTTTCCCAATACCCATTATAAAGGATAGATTTGTTGATCACGACTCGTAACTGTAACGCCACGGTATTCTTCCTAACTGTAACGCCACGGTAGTCTTAATTAATGAATTAATTTTGTTCGTAGTTCCTGAACCGACGTTCTACTGAGCGTTCTCTGGACATCCCATGCAAAAAAAATATATTATTATTGTTCTCGGCCGTATCTCGGGACTTCGTGAGCGATGTATTTTCGGCTCTGGACTCCGACTTCGGGAACGACGACCAGCAAGTTCGCATTGTGCAGAACTTGTTTCATTTATTTCTGCCTCGAGAGTTTGCGAGTCGAACATCTGGTCATCTTTTCGCCCTCGTCGACTAGTACTCAACATGATCTGAAACTCGACACAATAAAATGTATATTAGTATGTTGTTCAATTAAATTCATCGCATGGAGATCTCAATCTTATAAATTAACATCCGTCACGCAACATACGAGAGCATTTTGAGAAACCAGTGCTTCTTAACACTGACTTCGATTTCTGGAGAGTAGCCCCAGACAAAACCTGAAGCCAACGTTAAGACGCTACATAAACATGCAATATTATCAGGGAGTGCCCTGACCTTATATTGGCATGCTCAGCAGTTCCCCCAAAATACAATCACCTTCTCATTACACTAACACTGCCAAGGAGTAGCCTTGACCAAATGTTAGAGCAATTAAGTTTATACCGCATGACATAAATGACATAATAATTAAAATTTGTAAGTAACATAAACTGCGATTACCGGAGAGTAGCCCCGAGCTAATCGTCAATAAATGTTATCTCACTGTTAGTGCATGAAAATACTATCAGGGAGTACCCTGATCAAATATTGACATACACGCTAGATATTATGTATTAATCGAATCTAAAATTTCTACAATAAATATAAAAGAAAAAAAATATTATAATAATTATCACATAAACATAATAAACTTCTGAGTGCTAATACAAAATTATACTTTACACGTTTTTTTTTTTTAATGCAAGAAAAATACTTACACCAATATGGACAGGGTACCACTTCTGAGATATAATAAAACTGCTTCGTAGGAGTTCACAATCGCCTTTATTTTTACAACTTCACTCAACCAAGCCGTTACAAAGAATGCCCCACTTCTCTCCTAACACGTATTTATACAATTTCAACAAAGTCAATTGATTGTCAAAACTACATTGAATTACCAAATAACACATCCAAACAAATTTAGTCGTAATTATATAATATTACTATCAAATTAATTTAAACTAAAGTTAACACTTAGATATCCAAAACAACACAATAAAATTAATACATTTTAAGTAGACTATTAACATCTTTTTCTCTTTTTTTTTAAATACCCTACTTTTTATACAATATTACTATCAAATTAATTTAAACTAAATTTAACACTTTTGATAGTTTATTTAAAATATCGCAATAAAATCTTATGATTTTGATATACTTTTAGTAGACTTTTAACTGTTTTTAAATGAAACCCAACAAACTAACTTAAAAAAATTAAAGTTTTATTTGTTTTGTCGGCGAATTGACTTTTATTAAAATGAAAATAAAAATAATGTCGGACCTGTCATCAGTTTGCTCATGCAAAATTGCAAAATATGTGACGTCACACAAGGTAGGGAGGGGGGTCTCATAAATGTGACCATCTGTGACAAGGACGGGGGAGTGGTAGAAAAATCGAGAAATTCGTGTGACGTAATTTATGGATGGCCCCTAAAGTAAATAAATAAATAAATAGTTTTACATACCGTCGATCTTAGATAGTAGTTGGTTAACAACAGTATCATGAACCCCGGTGTTCCCTCCGACTGAGCCTCTGGCTTTACATATAGCGTCGATTTCGTCGAAGATTATTATGTGAAGACCGCTATTTGGCCCGCACTATAAAATTAACACATACTGTAGACAAATTGAAAACTTAATAGGTTTTTGTCAAGTCATTGATTATATCAGAGTTCAGAGAAACTGAAATTTATGACTATCATTTAGCAAGCTTACATTTTCAAAACAGATTATGTGATAATAAGTTTTATTCAATTTTTATTTCATTACAAAAAAAGTATGAGCATAACTAAACCTATAAACCAGATTCGTTTGTTAGCAATAAAGATATTTAGTATATCAGGTAATTATTTATTATCATTTGCATACAATATTTTAAACAAAAAATTATTCCTCTAACGCCTGACCTTATCAGAATAATTAAAATTACCAAACATATTATAGTACTTGCAACCCATTAGAAACCACATGAAATACCATATTTCAATAAACAATAATTATTGTAAATACCCTTTTCTCTTCTTCTTCAGCATCCGCAAACAATCTTCTGATGTTAGCCTCACTCTCACCGACATATTTGTCCAAGATTTGAGGACCATTTACAATTTTGGGTTCCCTTGCGTTTAACATTTTGCCGATCTGTCGTGCCATTAAAGTTTTACCAGTACCAGGCGGGCCATATAAAAGTATACCCTTTACGTGTTTGCAGCCTGAAATTATTGATTCATTTATTTCAAAAACACTTAGGTAGTTATAGTCGATGAGGAAATTTATCAATGATTAGTTCCTATATTCTGAAAACTATCCAGTAATTTTAACTAAATAACATAGAATTTTAAGATTAGAAACTAACCCAATTGCTCAACAACTTCTGGTGGGAAGACACGAGAAGCGAAAGCTCTTCTGAAAATAGCGTTGAATTCTTTGTCCAAACCGCCGATTCCCATTTTGCCGAAATCCCAGTCTGGGTTGATGATGGATTGACGGGGCTGTTTACTGTACAAAGTATTTTGTAAGTGTCAATTTAATATTCAAAATATGAACATTTAAATTATTTTTGAATTGATGCATTTTGTAAAATATACAATTTGACGACAAATAGTAGTTACAAAATAAAGATGATGATAAATGATAAATATTCACAACTAGATGTTTTATGGTATATTCTTATATTTATAACTAACGTCTAGTTATCTGGTTGTTCAAATTTTATTCGTATATTCCTTATTACAAAAAAAAAGTGATTGTTACTACATAGGCTGTTCCGACTCCAATTGGGAGGTTCCGTAGGTGTTATAGAGCACGTTCCACAAGAAAAACAATCCTAGCCCTTTTTTAAATTTTACTTTGTCTTAATATACTAGCTACTCTGGCAAAGCACTTCTGCATAACCGTCCAATACTATTTTTCTTAGCTCAAAAAAAAACGAATGAAATATTAAAAAGAAAAATAAAATCGGCCAAGTGCGAGTCGGACTCGCGCACGAAGGGTTCCGTACTATTGACTAGTAACAGTAGGTACATTGATTTTAATATCGGGCAAAAAGCGGCAAAAAGTCACTTTTGTTGTATGAGCCCCCTAAATATTTTTTTTATTTTAATTTTTATATTTATTATTAAAGTAAATATACATTTAAGTATTTTGTGAATATTTCAAGTGCCTACCTGTTACCATTTATTGATATCGAGCAAAAAAGGGCAAAAAAAATCACGTTTGTTGTATGAGAGCCCCCCTTAAATATTTCTTTTATTTTGTTTTTAGTATTTGTTGTTATAGCCGCAACAGAAATACATAAGTTGTGAAAATTTCAACTGTCTAGCTATCACCGTTCTTGAGATACAGCCTGGTGACAGACGGACGGACGGACGGACGAACGGACGGACGGACAGCGAAGTCTTAGTAATAGGGTTCCTTTTTTACCCTTTGGGTACGGAACCCTAATACTAAGTGCCGCATACAACTAAATAACCGCATATTATGGAAACGAATTTTTTTCTCGTAGAATGTTTTCATTCATTATAATGAAACAACTTTTTCGGATTTTCCGAAAGTACAGTTACTGTTGAGGACCTCCCGTGACTATGGTTGCTGTATATCCGAAACGTCGGGCATGTAAAAAAAAAAAAAACTAATAAACCGCGATAAAATCTGATAGAGTTGTTTTTATTATAATGAGTGAAATTCGAGTAAACATTAGAAAACAATGTTTTCATTGTAAATTATAGCCGTGCTTACACACTCACGAAAGGTATCATGCGGAATGAGTCCATCAAAATAGCTCATCTATTTAAATAAAAGTCAGTGTATTAAAATTTAAAACTAAAGTAGCCACAAAAGTCGAAATTTTGAAGTCAATCAACACAATTATTTCATGTTTAATAGAAAAAGCTAAGTTTCATATTTTGTTTTCAATGTGTTATGTTAGTTGTTACAATAACTTCATTAACTTACCCTTTAGCTTTGCCAACAAGGTTAAGAGAAGAGTTCTCTGCCTTATCAAATTGTATGCAGGCATCGGGAAGCAACCTGCCCATTCTGACTCGACGAGGTACTGCTTTGTTTCCAGCAGCTAAAGCTTGGACATCCACAGCTAAATAAAATTAATTTCATACAATAATGATGTAATATTAAATACACAAATATGAATAAGAACTCCAATAGTAAATAATATTTCCATACAAACCAAAATTATTATCAACATTTTATCTATGACTGGGGTATTTTTTTGAATAAAAAGCCATATATTTCGGCTTTATGCGAATTAAATCGATGCAATAATTTGGTTAAAATGATTTGTATTCAGTAAGTTTTTATTAAAAGTTTAAAAAAATTACCTTCCAGATTCTTGACAATAAGCGATAACACTTTCTTCTCCTGGAATGAAAAAGCAAGTTGCTGTCCAACTGTAAATATTTGATTCGCGAATTGAATGAGGAAGTCACGAGCCATCTGTTCCGAGTCATATTGCTCCAAAGACGTTCTACAAATAAAATAATATTTTTCTTTCACAGTCACAATGAATATGCAAAACATTTATTTATGTATTTAGACTTACGTCTTCTTTAACATGAAATCTGCTTCTAATGTAACACTGCATAAGCAATCAGCGCTTTGGGGCTTAAAAGGCTTCACATCAATGCTCTGTAACAAAAGTATTTCCACAGAGTTACACAATTATCCGAAATAATAACAATTAATTATTTACAAATTTGATTAGAAGTTTATTGCAACAAAAATTTTATTTGATATTGCTAATACAAAACAATATTATTTTATTTTTGGTAAAAGTTTCGTTAACGAAAAGTATTGTTGAAAATTATTAGGAGTTATATTAATAAAATGTCATCTATTATTGGCCCATTGGCGCAGTTTGCAGTGACCCTGATTTCTTCTCCGGGGGTTGTGGGTTCAATTCCCACCCCGAGTCAGATATATTTATTTATATAATTATGTAGGTTTATTGAAAAAAAATATGTAGTTGTAGTTATTAACATTCAGCTGTTACCTATAACACAAGCATTAAGTTACTTACTTTAGGAACAGACGACCGTGTGTGTATGTTGTAGATATTTATATATTTATTATTTAATTTTACATTAGTCAAAGTACCTGTCCAATGGACAATGTAGCCCATTTCCTTTGAGGCGCTGAGAAACCGACAGTACCTCGGTCAACCCCGTTGTAAAACCTGACGCTGAAGACAAAGTGCTGTGAAGGCCCCGTAGTGATCTCGACATGTCTAAAGAACATTTTAATTAAATAAATATTAATTAAAAATTAATGTTAAAAATTATAATTTTTAACATTAATGTAAAGCAAAAAAAAAAATTTCATTACCTAACAACTATAGTCCGGCCGCTGAAAGAATGCGTTTTTGACAGATCGTGACTGATTGAGCGATGTAACTTTGAACTGGCGTACAATTTACGGCAAAATTTTCAATATCTTTTTTTTACCTTATTAACGAGTGATAACATTAAAATTCGAATAATTTTGCCAACTTACAATAAATGTATTAATTTTGGCCTAAAATTATTACAATTACTTAATTAAAAAATATAAAAACCATAGCTGTTAAAAGTCCAACCACGTCAAACGACGCTGCTTCAAGGTTATGTCAACTGTTTGTTTTTGTATTTAGGGACACGGTATCGAATAGAAAGTATCGATACTGTACTCATGAGTAGTATCGAAAAAAAAGTATCGTACTCATAAAAGTATCGAAACAAAAGTATCGATACTTCTAGGTATCGAGTACAAAAGTACTCAATAGTTGGAATTGATACTTCAACTTCCAAAAAAAGAAGGTCGCTTCAAATTTCGTACAAATACTGAACGACTGTTTCCAAATATGTCAGTCGAACAAAAAAAAATTGTGTTTGCTCGCAAACGAAAAAAAAACCGACTTCAATTACATTGACAAGTAATACAACGTGATAAGACGAAAAAATAGTCAAGTAACTACGCGCTATTAAAGATTACTAAAAAATTGTCATTATTTAACGTTGTGTCCTTGTGTCCATTTTTAATAAGTATTTTTTAACGGTTCACAGGAAAGTGGACATAAGGTGCCAACCAAACCACCAATTGTAAATTCATGCGACGCGGACGTTTCAATCCTTTATTGGACCATCATCAGGCATCTAAAATTTATAAATATGTGTTGTATAGCTTTCTCACATATTTATAAATTTTAGATGCCTGATGATGGTCCAATAAAGGATTTACACTTGTAGAGTTGGTTAAAATTAAAAGTTTGTTAGGTACTCATATTTATTTCTATACAGTGTATTGTATTAAATATAGGGACACGAAAAAAAGTATCGATACTTTGTGGTATCGAGAAGAATTTATACTTGGTGGTTTGATTGGCACCTTATGTCCACTTTCCTGTGAACCGTTAAAAAATTACTCAAAAAGTTGTAATCAGATCTCGATCTAATTTAAACAAGACTACATGACAAGTATTAGCTTTCGATTAAATTAAAAAATATCAAAATCGGTACACCGAGTAAAAAGTTATGCGGTATAATACTACGTTGGTCAACGAAGAAGTAGTCGAGTAAATACTATAGACTATTAGATATAACTCTAAAAGTTTTTGTCAGATCTCATTTAAATTTAAATGGGACCACATGACACGCAACACCTTCCAATTAAAACAAAATTCATCGAAATCGGTCCACCCAGTCAAAAGTTCTGAGCTAACATACATTAAAAAATACAGTCTAATTGAGAACCTCCTCTTTTTTTGGAAGTCGGTTAAAAAGGTCGTCGCTTCAAATTATCTTAAAAATACTAAATAAATGTTTTCAAAATTTCAGGAAAAAGTGTAATAGTACTCATGTAAATCTTTCGATACGATACCTGCCAAAAAGTACTCATTGAGTAAAAGTATCGAATGCAAAGTATCGAGTACTAAAGTATCGGTATCGAAAGGAAATGTACTCGATACCACAAAGTATCGATACTTTTTTCGTGTCCCTATTTGTATTGTAGTGATGTGACAAAATAACGAGGCAATTGTTATCGAATATTTTTGTTATCTTAATAAAATCTGTCGGTATATTATAAAATAAAACGTTATAATTTTATAATATAAAATGTACTTAGTATTTAATAAAGTTAATAACATAATAAAGATACGCCGAAACAAAACTTAAGAAAAATAGTGTCACAATATCAGTCAGATGAATTAAAAAAACATTGAAAATAAAATTACTTACTTTACTACTTTATATTTCATCTCCCTGCCCTTATCCTATTTATATAGGGTCGGCACAACATGTTCTCCTCTTCCTCAGACTCATGTTGTAAGTGATTTGGCATGTTATTTTTTACGACCGGCCGCCTGCCTGACATCAACCCTCCTTGGGAATGCATAGTATAATACAGAAAATCAATAATGAGATATGTTAATAACATTATTATGATAATTCGTCAAGTTGCAATGTGTTTCCCATTTCATATTGATTATCTTCATTTTCTAGTAAATTTTTATCTTCATCAGGATATTTTATATTTAGATTTTTCTAAGCTCAGTGACAATATGTTTGCATTGCTGACTTCTGTTCAATTTCTTTATGGTTCTTTCTTTTGTGTTTACTAATCGCTTCTGGTTCAATTGAACGTGTCTCATTTTTTCTTATAGTGTTTATTTGGTAATAAAACTGTTGCTGAATTTGATCCAATGTCCAGTAAAATTTCAAATCTGCCATTGTCATTAATAATAACGTAATATACCAACACGTTAACACAATAGCGAACTAAACTAGCTTGGATCGGAAGTCGAAAAGAAATAACAGTCTTTATTAAGTTCTATACAGCTCCAGAAATAAGAAGGCGTATAATACCAGTCATAAGCTGATTTCATGACTTCTTTATTATTTTTAGCTGAAGAAACTAAAGTAATTTTGATTCATTTGACAAGACGTTGTCTTGAAATCATCTGGAAGGTGCAAATTATCGGACTACCACGTACATAAAACATTTTTTTAAACTTTCACGTTTTTATTATTTATTAACATTTTATTTTAATTTTACAATTTTTATTGGGTTACATTAAGTCCAATTTTTTATTTAATTTTGTTTTATAATATATTATCGTATTTTACATTTTAATTTTGACACTGACAAAATTAAAATGTAAAATATAATAAACTTTACTACTTTATATTTCTGGTAAAAAATGATATGTATGACTTAGTCTTCATTGTTTAGGGCTTAAAACAATGTATTTCATAACATACATTTTCAAATAAATAAAGCATTTTTATTTTTTTCGTTACCTTCAGAAATTACGATTCAATTCAATTAATTGATTCATTAAAAAATTATTTACATTGTGAATATTTATTGAATATGTTACTGTAAAAGCTCGTACTACGGTAAATCCTAAGATTTAAGAGTAAGTCTTAGGATTTACCGACATGAGTTGGTAAATGTAAGGATTTATGAAAATGGGACATTTTTTTGGGCTTTTACTATTATAATTTAGTACATGCTAGGTTTTACCACTGACAGCTAGTAAAAGTCCCCAAGACCAGAATAAAACAAAGATTAATTCTTATTCATATATTTCAGTCAAAAACTTAAATTGGTAAGTCTTTAGATTAAGACCCGTAGATCGTTATTGGCATAATTTCGTTACAAAAAAAAAACCCTAACCTATCTAACTTCAAAATTAGACTAACGCGGGTCTTAATCTAAAGACTAGCTACGTTATAAGTTTATAACGTGTCTTTTTCAACATTTACCGTGCCTTTAATGTAAATCCTATGACTTACCAAGTGAATAGTGGTAAAAGTTCGAATCGCAAAATTGTTCGGGCTTTTACCATTAAGAGTTGTTAAATCTTAGGTTTTACTCTTAATTCTTAAATCTTAGGATTTACCGTAAATCGTGCATTTACAGTAACAAATATATTGAAATATAAATCCTATAAAAAATAAAAACATATAAATTAAATTGAATAAATATGCATAATGAATGCAATAAACAACGTAACTATATATTATTAATGTTATTTATTGTACATCACTAGTCATGACGAATTGGCAGGTGTCAGAAACGCATTCTCTGAGCGGCCGGAGTATAATAATATAATGACTTGTTATATAAATGCCAATTATAAAAAAGGAACTATAGCATTTAGTAAAAAATATTAGTATAAAAATTGATAAGTATTTTAATAAATAATGAATATTTTCCTTCATTAGTAATGTATAAATTATTACAAATTTAGTCCATTTACTGCGAGAAGATCTAACAACAAGGCTATTAATACAATTAGTTTGTCGATAATAATTTTCATTTAATTTTGTTCTAATAATATTGATTAATTTATAAGATTCCTTTTAATTCTAGTAAAATTAGTAATAATTATATTTTCAGTTAATAATAAGTTAATATTACTTTTACGTTAATTTTTTAAAATTACCAGTAGTAGATTTATGACTTGGTGCAATGAAAATAAAAAACCTTACAAATATTCTGTAAATACATAAATGAGTTACTGTGGAATGAATGAAGTAAAATTCACAAAAAACGAAATTGTAGTATTTGGATCACTTACTTAACATCACTGGGAAAATCATCCGGATTGATAAGAGCGCAGTTGGTGATTGCTAATTCGTCCGAAGGACATTTTGCTGCTTTCATGCGCTAAAATAAAAATATTTTTATATTCGCATGGCTGCGTTTTTGTTAATAATTGTAATAGAAATATATAATTTATAACGAATATCACGGCGCAATAATAAGTGGCGGTGTAAAATTGATTGTAAATAATAAATAAACAATTTTCACATTAATTATAATATGATTTTTGATGATTATTTGATAAGTAATTGCTAAAATGTTTTTTTTTTTGAATGGAAGCAGATAAAGGTCGATTTTAAAAAGACATTGTAAGTTATAATTTTTCTTTTACTTACCATTGCAGACATTTTAAACTAATTTAATAATAATTTTCTATTTAACTGCAATGTTATGACAATAATGATTCACGTTGATTGACGTGACGTCAGCGTACAATCAATAGGCTGCTTCGGGTTTCCTACAAGTTACAACCCATTGAGGCATTGAAGCAACGAATGCAGTGTTGCCAACTTTATTTTTACCGACCCACCAAATGAGGCCGTCTAAACCACCAGAAACCACTAAAACTTAGCGGCCTCTCAAACCACCAGAATTCCACTAGAAAACCCAAAGACAACGGCTACCTACTTAAATATAATAATAAAAAACTAATTTGAAAAATAATATAACAACAACCGTCAACAACGTAATTATTATCTTAAATAAAATAATTATTTAAGTTACGTACTACAGGAAACAATTAATGTACTTGGACAGAAAAAAAGGAAACAATTAGGCAAGTACGTAACTACCTAACTAAAGAAGATCGTCTTCTGAGGAATCAGCTTCATCTGTACTTTGCATATAATAAAATGAGGATCAGTAAAGTTCTAGCAAATTCAATAGAACTAGTATCCACGTTATTCTCTATGACATAAGAATGATATTTCTTTTTGAATTATCCAAATCGGACCATTACTTACGTAGATATTAAGTTATAAACATTATGCCGTTCCTGCCGCTACGTCAGTGTACGCGGGATGCGTGTGACGTCACTCCGACGTTCCATGCCAGTTAGCCCTTAGCAGCAACAAGATGCGATGGTGTTTTCTTTTAAACTATGTGTCTTACAAAAAATTTGTAAGGACATAATTTGTAGCAAATTGCTTTGCCTACAAATATGTTCATATAACTTTGCCGAAATTTAAACATTAAAGAAGTTATAAGCAAAAAAGTGAGAAAATTATTATAGAAATTTTCTTTATTGCTCTATAACTTTTTTTTTATACATTTCACAAAAAAAAATACCTCAGATCAATCTTGTAGATGGTTTTTTGAGGAAAATTTTTGTCTACAATTTTTTTAATTTCATTCATTTCAAACGCTGTTACAGCTCTCTAAAGTAGACCGGGTTCGTCAATGCTCATGAGAATCTGGTCAAAACGAAATGCTTAACTTAGTTTTATGATTCTTTTTTTATTGTAAATATATTCTTAAATTTTTTTTGTAAAAATCCTGCCTACAACTTTACTTATTCATTGGCATAAGCTGTCTGTGGGGTAGGCCTACTGGGAATGCCACGTTAAAAAAATGTGATTTATGAGATATTTGATTACCTAAGTAGATAGATACATTCGAAGAAGATTAAGAGAAGTCAACGCATTTTTGGAAAACATTAGTATTTCCGAAACTGGTTGAGACTCAAAAGTACTCTTCTACACATATGTATAATGAGGATCAATAAAGTTATAGCAAATTCAATAAAACTAGTATCCACGTTATTATCTATGTTCTATGATATAAGAAAGATATTTCTTTTTGAATTATCCAAATCGGACCATTACTTACGAAGATATTTAGTTATAAACATTATGCCGTTCCTGCCGCTACGTCAGTAATAATAATAATAAATAATAAACGTTTCACACTCAACGGCCCCCATTAGGATTTTCTCCTGTGTCGGGGGTCCGGAAACACACACAATACACAAACACAAACACCCAGACCATGACAAACATCTGTATGGCCAATACAAACTTTTGTCATGTGCGCGGATCGAATCCGCGACTGCTAGCGCAACAGCTAGTGCTGTGACCGCTGCGCTAACGCGTCGTCATGTAAGCGGGATGCGTGTGGCATCACTCCGACTCATAAAACTCACTCCGGATCATAAAACTAAGTTAAACATTTCGTTTTGACCGGATTCTCATTAGCATTGACGAAGCCGGTTAACTTTGGAGCGCTGTAACAGCGTTTTAAATGAATGAAATTCAAAAAATTTTAGAGAAAAATTTTCCTCAAAAAACCATCTACAATACTGGTCAGAGGTATTTTTTGTGAAATGTATAAAAAAAAGTTATAGAGCAAAAAAGAACATCTTTATAGAAATTTTCTCACTTTTTTGCTTATAACTTCTTTAATTTTTAAATTTGGGCAAAAAGTTATATGAACATATTTGTAGGCAAAGCAATTTGCTACAAATTATGTCCTTACAAATTTTTTGTAGGACAGATAGATTAAATGAAAACACCATCGCAGCTTGTCGCTGCTATGGGCTAACTGGCATGGACCGTCGGAGTGACGTCACAGCCTTCCGCGCCGGCCGGTCAGTAAACTCCGCTAGTAATTTGATCATAACTTCGTCAATTTTTGTCGTAGAACAAAAATTTTTGCACTGTATGTTAAGGATTTCTTGGTTCTATAAATCTGCATTCTCAACTAAAAACGTTACGGATCCTCATTTTTTATTGTCAAGTTCTTGAACTACGGCATTGGGTATTCACTTCATCACTTCAGTCTATTGCAGTCCACTGCTGGACATAGGCCTCCCCAAGTTCGCGCCAGACATCCCGGTTTTCCGCAATCCTTATCCACTCCAGGACACATCTGCTCCAACGGTCATCGGTCCTGCGACACAAGTGACCAGCCCACTGACACTTCAACTTGCAAATTCTGTGGGCTATGTCGCTTATTTTCGTTCTCTCGCGGATAGCCTCATTTCTAATTCTATCTTTGAGAGAAACCCAAAGCATAGCCCGTTCCATTGCCCGTTGAGCGACTTTAAACTTGTGGACCACCCCTTCGTCAGTGTCTACGTCTCGGTGCCATATGTTAACACAGGCAGGACGCATTGCTCGAAGACTTTTGTCTTTAAGCATTGCGGAATCTTCGAAGTGAAGACTCGGCGAAGCCCGCCAAATGCCGCCCAGCCCAACCAGATCCTCCTATTGGCATCCTTCTCGAAGTTGTTGCAGCCTAGTTGGATTGTATGGCGTAGGTAAACATAATCCTGAACAACTTCGAGAAGGGTTCCATCGACTTATCGACCGATACTGATCTCGGTATGACTTGGTTGTTAAACATAACTTTCGTTTTGTCCAAGTTCATACCGAGACCGACTCGTCGGGAGGACTCGTTCAGGCCGGCCAGCATTTGGCCTAGCTCATCTAACGTCTCCGCAAAGATGATGATATCGTCAGCAAAACGAAGGTGAGAGATGTATTCGCCGTTGACGTTGATGCCACCTTCCCCCCAATCCAAGGTCTTAAACACATTGGGTATTATATAATTACTTATTGCAGCATTTTCTTTCGCGTGCTAAGCCTGCACGAACTGTGAGAATTGCAGAAAGGAGATCGAATTTCATTCGGTTTCTCTATTTCGTCTTGACTACGTTGATAATACTAAATCATCACATCTGCGTTAGAGTGCGGTAAAACCAATAGAGATATCGCAAATGTGACTAAATCTTTAAATATGTTTAAAAAAACCTAGAAAACTACTGGATCATTTTTTAGTGGTAAGCTCCGAAGCTTACCACTAACTGGAACAAACCTAAACCACTAAAAAATCCACTAGCCACTAAAACCAATTTTTTCCCGCCAAGAGGGGTGTCCAAACCACCAGATCTAGTGGAAAATCCACTAAGTTGGCAACACTGAACGAATGGCTACGCAAGGGAATGCAGTAAAATATTTTGGCTAAAAACTATTGGTTATTTAGTTCAACCGATCAATACTCAACGAGATTCAGTATTGCCACTTCATACATACCATGATATTAAATTAAAAATAGCAATGGTTATTTGAATCACTAATTTATACAGTAATATTTGAACTTACAATTAATTTCACAATTCAACGTACGAATATTATAAAGAAGTTTAATATAGCTCGGGAGGCAGCGCTATAGTTGAGCAAGTCATTTTATACCGGCTGAAAATCATAACAATAACAGTTTTCCCCTAACACATAACAGCTCTGAACGTCAGCTGCTCTGATAGCGGTGGAGCTAAAGGAGACAGCATGAGAAAGTAATTGGAAAAAAATCTGCTCCAATGAATTTTATACCGAGCGAAAATGTGTTATATTATGGTTTCAATCACATACTTTAAAAAAATAGTCGTCAGCTGTATTGATGAAGGTGGGTTATATGTCAGTCACGTGCATGAACCTCATTGAAAATTTGACAAAAAAAGTAATTTTATACCTTATGAAATTTGTAGATCTAAATTTTTATACTTTTAAAATAATAAAGAAAACCGTCAGCCGTATTTTTGATGGGGGAAAGACCGTCAGTCAGCGTGATAAACATTTTGCGCACTCAATGCATTTGAGCGTTGCAGTCTCTTTGGAAAATAAACTGATGATCTTTACACCCATAAACATTTTTTTTTTACATTCAAATTATCTTATACTTTGAATTCAATAAGTATAATATCAATTTAGTATTAAAAACACCACATTTTATTTATTCATTTTGTTCCGGTTTCAAATTATATGTATGTACAGAAATATATATTTCACGATCACGATCACGATTCAGCCTGTAATATCCCACTGTTGGGCATAGGCCTCTTCCCCATGTAGGAGAAGGATTGGACCTTAATCCACCACGCTGCTCCAATGCGGGTTGGCGGATATATTACCTACTATGAGTAACGATCGCTATCAGGTGTACATGATAACAACCGGGATTGACGGCTTAACGTGCTCTCCGTGGCACGGTGGGGAGACCCACAAGGACTGCACAAACACCCAGACCACGGCAAACATCTGTATGGCCAATACAAATGTTGTCGTATAACGGATATTATATATATATATAATATATATAATATCCGTAATATAACGGTGATAATACTGATGAAACTGACTGATGAGCATGACTCGAAAGATGCGCTATATAGGATGTCTATTGCTTTCAGACCATACATTCTGCATACAAATTCTTCGATCTTTTTTAGAAGTTGATGTATATTAGAATCGTTTATATTTGCTATATCTGTAAATGTTCTTATTGGAACGAAGTTCCTTAAGCAGGCTTGGAAAAGAAAGGGATTTTGCTGGGCGACCCAACTGAAAAAAATGTGAGACTAAAACCGTAAGAAAAATGTATAACGGATGTGACGCAATATCTATCAGTCGCACGACTGTATTTATTAATGATTCTGACTGTCTTAAAATTTCGAACGGTTTTTTCTCTCCTACAAAAAGCGGGATTAAAGTCGTATCCTGTGAATGCATGAAATCCTGGCAACGATGCGCACAAGCTAGGTCCTAATACTTCGCACAGTTGAGTAACATCGATATAACGTTGTGCATTTCCAGTTCCGAATAATAAATAAATTTTAAGATTGCTCTGAATATGACTCATATTCTCCAATAGAATCATTAAAATATCTGTATCAGAACATCTTATTACTATGTTTGTTCTTTGCTTCTTCATGCGTTGTATAATTTAAATTGTGCTCTACGTTTCTTTCTATTTTTTCATTATTTTATAATTCTACCAGAAGGCTAGAAAAATAACTTTTAGGCAAGGTATGTTAGAGTAGTGAGACCTTTACTGCTTGAAATTCCTTGATGCTACAGTACATATTAATATAATATGAAACCGATACAAAATTAATAAATAAAATGTGGTGTTTTTTATACTAAATTGATATTATACTTATTGAATTCAAAGTATAAGATAATTTGAATGTAAAAAAAATGTTTATGGGTGTAAAGATCATCAGTTTATTTTCCAAAGATACTATGCAACGCTCAAATGCATTGAGCGCGCAAAATGTTTATCACGCTGACTGACGGTCTTTCCCCCATCAAAAATACGGCTGACGGTTTTCTTTATTATTTTAAAAGTATAAAAATTTAGATCTACAAATTTCATAAGGTATAAAATTACTTTTTTTGTCAAATTTTCAATGAGGTTCATGCACGTGACTGACATATAACCCACCTTCATCAATACAGCTGACGACTATTTTTTTAAAGTATGTGTTTAAAACAATAATATAACACATTTTCGCTCGGTATAAAATTCATTGGAGCAGATTTTTTTCCAATTACTTTCTCATGCTGTCCCCTTTAGCTCCACCGCTAGTGCGACAACTGACGCTCACTTTACCGATGTCTGACCATTAAACAACTGTTTGAAATACAATTTATTCGGTATAAAATTCCTAAAAAAATTGCTACGCTACCTCCCGTACTAATATCGATTATCGTTTATATCGTTACCATCTATTTTGTTTGATTTGATCTACAAAAGTACAAATTACAATATCGATTTGTCTAGTTTCTGTACTCAAGCTCAAGCCCGGTTTGAAATTTTGATTGAATCTGTGAACTGTCAGTAACGTCAGTCAGTAACTTAAAACTTTTGTGTTACTGGATTTTCATAATTCATAATAAGTTTATTATTTTATTTAAATGACTCAATAAATAAAATATTATTACACCTATTATGGCTTCAATATCACACAAATATATTTACCTTCTTCTTTCAATAGCTATATGCACAAGTAAGTTGTATTTTAATATATAATTTTTAAAACAGAATAAACATGGAAACGCCCAATTTATATTTTGATTTGCAGTTTCCTCAATAGCTGCGGATTGTACGATACCCATCGTTTTGAGAAACACATGGTTTTCTTTTGAAAATGGAAAACAAACGATTACTGATATTAATGCTAGTGAGATGACAGCAAGGTACACCTAACATTGTTTTAAAAATTACTCGAATAAATACTTCTAAAAAAAGAACGCAAAATGCAAATTATATAAAAATTTATCAAAAAATAATTGAAACAGAATACATTTTTATAATTTGAAATAACTATTTACTTTCTTGCATTACTGTTTTATCATTTTATCTGATTAAATTTCAGGGGTGTTTGCGTAAACATTAAGGCAGATTACCATGTAAACTACACTATGGTATTCCGATATACCAACTGTTACTATTGTGTTAAGCTCATAGTTCGGACTGTGAATGTTATTGAGAAGATTGAAACACCGTGCGTGGATATAGGGCAAGATGAAGAGCCTACAGTTGAAAGAGTGTGCAAGGGCCTTAATCCTGACCAGTCTTTAACTACATTGTTCTCTGAAAATTCTGTCCCAGTAAGTTTAAGTCAGATGTTTTTAACTAGTTAAAAAGTAGAAAAATAAAGTTCTAATTAATTATACTCCATCATGTAACAGAACATCATATCGCGGGCTTCAAGCCAGAGGGGCGTATAAGCAATAACGCGGTACGACTTTCTGGCATGAAAATAATATCCGACTTCAGTTATACGCCTGAAAGTATTTTACTAATATTTTCTAAAATAATTTACCTACAGTTAAGAAAAAAACGGAGGTGATGTACCGATAAACTTAGAAATGATTGACGTAATAAAAAAAACGCATTTTGTTTATACGCCCCTCTGGCTTGAAGCCCGTGATATTAAAGTTATTTATAATATAAAAAGTTACAATATGTTGTGTGTAGAGTTGTAGACATTGATAGTGTTATAGATATATAAAGATGTGAAATTAAAAATACCTCACAGGCCTATGTCGAAGGACAACCTGACCAAGAAACCGGTTACTAAAATAGTAAAAAATTGTAATTGTGTACCTAGTGCTACTTGTAATTGTATTTATTATATATTCATTTTACTAGTGTAATAATTAAGTTAAAACAAAATGGTCAGAGAATAAAGGCTTTATTTATTTTATTTTATTTTATATTAAATTAAAATTTTATTATTATAAAATTAGTTTTAAAAAGTTTTAAGAAAAAAAAATGGTTATGGATATTAAAGGAAAACGTAAATGTGACTAACATCATAGAATATCAGTAAAAGTAATAATAGTGGTCAAAGTAATTAGTGTCGGTGTAAATATAACTATAAAATTTCACATTTATTTTAAAACTAGCTTCTGCCCGCGACTTTGTCTGCGTGGAATGGTTACTTTGAGCTAACGCTAACTTTAATCATTTGCGCTACGTTTCGTTTTTCTCCCAAGACCAACCCTATCGGCAAATGTAAAGACCTTTCGAGGGAACATTTGTTATCTTTTGTTTATATGCACATCTGTGTGATGATTCTTTGTTAAAGTTTTCTATTTTTTATGTTTATTTGGAGCATATTTATCAATGTAAAGTATGCTCTGAATTCAAGGGGTTAAGATCAGTTTTTGCAGCGCACGCCAGACTATTCTGATGATGGATATGACTCGCAGATGGCAGATTTTTTTCCGACTAACTTGACAATTATCGTTATATTTTAGACAATTCAAACACTATCTTTAAAAATTATAGCCTATGTGTTATTCTAATGTATAAGCTATATTATTGTTAACTTTTATTAAAATCCATTCGGTATTTTTTGCTTGAAAGAGTAACAAAACATCCATCCATCCATCCATTCAAACAAACTTTCGCGTTTATAATATTAAGTAGGATGATATGCAATAAATATACAAATGTGTCTTTATTCAGGTTAATTGCCGATCTTCACTTGAAGGTGTGTGGCAGTTTGCATATCAGAATCGTTTTAGATTTACCGGTGAATGTAATCATCCAGATGCTCAGATCAAATCATGTCAAACGGCAGGAACACAATTTCTGATAACAAATCAGAAGTTTAACATTACATATAGGAAGTGTCCTGGGATGTCTGGTACATTCGATGGTGTTGTTGAGTTCAGTTGTTTAGGTATGGAAAAAACTGGTTTTAAGAATGTAAATTGAGTGATATATTACATTAATTCATGAATTTGAATTATAATACTTACAAAATATTCTAATTTTATTTAAGGTCATTGGTTTGTTGATAAAAATCATTTCTTTGCTGTTGCGAACACAAAGGAGTCACGTAAGGATGAAAGATACCGTTGCTTCTTGAAGAACAGAGATGATGATCTATATATCGGAGCATCCATTACTCCCCAGTGCAACACTTTAAAAACCGTTGAGAAATCACCGGAGAGGTATAGAATTAACCCAGTCAAGGTACATATTTATTACTATAATTATGTATAAAATTTTAATGGTATAAAAGTTTTTGTATAATTTAATGATTAGAGTAATCTTACTCTGATATCATTTTTATATTGATTTAACCATCTATAATAATAAAATGTAGTTCTAGATATTTATTACTAGGTTATGTAAATATTAGGTTGAGTATTAAATCATAACCAACGATTACTGAAAAAAAAAAATTATACTTAACAAAAACAATTTCATAATTTAAGGCAGAAGTGGTGGAACCAGGATGTCGTTTACCACAAAACTTTTCTGGCAGTTGGATCAACACTGCCAATATTGATGCAGATGTGGTCATAAATGAAACACATATTATTGAAACTCATTACCCTGATGAGGGAAGATTTAGGCGTACTATTTATGTATGCAGGTAATGGTTCGCAGCAGCACAGCTTTAAATACTACCATTGTTTTAATTAGTGTAGGTACTAAACTATGATTTATTTCCTGTTTTCAGAGAACAACGTGATAGTCGTGTAATGATGGCTAGACTTACTGTCGATGGCTGTCAGAAGGATTATGTTTGTTTCGATTTTGTTCCGCAACATCATAATGTTATAAGGTTATCATTTTTACCAATATAATAAAGCTGAGTCTGTTTGTTTATAAAGATATCACATTAAAGCATTTTATTTATTATTATTATTATTATTATTAATTATTAGACAAGCAGCTGTTAAGCTGATGTGTCCATATCAGATGTGTTGAAAATAAAAAATCATTTTTGCAAAAGCGACAGCTTTTCTGTTTTTAACCACCCATCAAGTCTGTTTTTGAAATCATTGATTGTAGTGGCCAAAACAATTTCTTCTGGTAACTTGTTCCAGTTCGATACCACTCTGTTGCTAAGGAAATTATGTGCAGATAGTTTATAGGTTGGTGTCCTGTTCAACTTCATTTGATGCCCTCTATATGTTTTTTCGTTGCTTTTTGGGTTATAGATGTTTTGTATATCCGGTAAGTCATAATGGTGGTTGAGGATTTTGTATGTTTCGATCAGATCACCACGTAGGCGTCGTTCTTCAAGGCTTGTGAGGTGTAGAGCGTGGAGTCTCTCCTGGTATGGCTTACGGCGTAGAACATGTGGTATCTTAGTGGCTTTTCTTTGTACGTTTTCCAGTAAATTTATGTCTTTTTGGTAGTAGGGGTTCCAAATTTGAAAGGCATATTCTAATAAAGGTCTTATGTACGTTTTATAAATTTTTATGAACACTCCAGTTGTCATCATTTGAAAGGATCTCCTGATTACATAAATAAATGAGTTTGCTTTCTTAACTATTGTAGTTATGTGCTTTTCCCATTTCAAATCGGAAGTAATAAGTACACCAAGGTCCCTCTGGGCATTGACTGATTCAATGGTCTTACCATCCAAAGTGTATGCCGCTTTAGGGTTTGTTCGGCCAAGATGAAGAACACTACATTTGGAAGGGTTAAGTCTTATGACCCAGTCTCTGGTCCACTCTTGAATTCTGTTGAGGTCATCTTGTAGTTGCCCGGAGCTTATTAGAGGGTTAGCAAAGAATTTTCCATCGTCAGCAAAGAATGCTGCTTGAGATTTAATAAGCTCTACTAAGTCTGTTATGTAAATTCCAAATAGATAGGCAGAGAGTACTGAGCCCTGGGGGACGCCGCTAAGCACTTGTTTCCGTTGTGACAAGGAGTCACCAACCCGTACTTGGAATGTTCGGTCTGACAGATAGTTTTCTATCCAATTTAGGAGTGCACCTCTCACACCAATATGTTCAAGTTTCTTTAGAAGCCGTTGGTGGGGAACTCTATCGAAGGCACGTTCAAAGTCTAGGTAGATAACGTCAACTGGTATATTTTTATCAAGGTCTTTTGTCCATGGATGAACACATGATAGAAGGTTAGTTATGGTTGATCTTTTCCGAACAAATCCATGCTGCTTAGTTGATATAATACATTCACGGTTTAGAAACTGTATCAGTTGATTGCTAATGATTTTCTCCATGATCTTTACAATAATACTAGTGAGGCTGATGGGTCGAAAATTCCCGGGTTGAGTTTTATCACCTTTTTTGTATATAGGTGTAACAATTGCGTGCTTCCAGTCTTGTGGAAGATATCCACTTTGAAAAGATGTGTTCATAAGTATAGCTAAAGCCGGGGCTATTGTTTTGATGCAATATTTAAGTACACAACTCGGTATTTGGTCTGGTCCGGGTGAGGATTGGGTTTTTAGATTTCTGATAGCTTTTTCCACATCGCCAACGGTAAATGTTATGTCACATAGGCTATTTTTTACTTTGTTCTTTGAAGTAATATCTATGAATTGGTTTATATCTGGCTCCTTACAGTAGGCTTTTTGGAATTCTTCCGCAAAGACATCTGCAATATCACTTGGTTTTGTTATTAAATCACCTTGGTGATTACGCAGTGCAGGTGGAATAGTGACTTTATCAGTGGTACATCGACGGATATAGGAGTAAAATGTTTTATCTCCAAGTTCTATCAATTTTTCTTCATAAATACTTCTTTGTTTCCTAGATAGGGAGACACAATTGTTATTAACTTCTCTATACTTCATGTAGTCTTCATCATTCCCTGTAAGTTTGTATTTGTCCCATTGTGCTTTCTTTTCTGCAATTAGTTTTAATATTTCCTTATTTATCCATGGTTTATTTTTAATTTTGTTTTTTACTTTCCTCTCCGGGGCATGTTCGTTGGAGGCTTTGTTAATAGCAGCTAAAATACTCATCCAAAGTTGTGCAGTATCGGCTGAGAAATTTATTTCCTTAAGATATTTCTCCAAGTCAGTATTGTATTTTTCAAAGTCAACAAATTGGTAGTATCGTTTTATTTTTGAATTTATATTCTTTTTTTCAAGTAAAAGTTGGAGATTAAATTCTAGTACACAGTGATCGCTTTTCCCAATTGGGGGTTTATGCGTTATTTCATTTATGAGTGTGTCTTCATTAACCAATATAAGGTCGAGCAGGGATGACTCCTGACCTTGTCGAAACCTAGTAGGCCTGTGAACCAATTGGATCAGGTTACTATTTAAAAACATATTGACAAAGAGCTCCTCTGGTCCAGATAGACATTGGTCAGTATGTAAAGGCCATTTTAAAGATGGATAGTTGAAGTCACCAGCCACGATAACTGTGTTATTTTCAGAAGCTTCAGAAATGCCAGAGAGCAGTTTCATATCACGAGACCTCCATATGTTTTCATCCTTATCGTCTGGTCTGTACACACCCACCACAAGAAAATGGTGTATGCCACACTGAATGTCAACAAATAGTGCTTCGATATCATCACTCATATATTTTTTATTCAGTCTGGCCATAATTGGCACACCATTTACGCAGTCTTTCACATACATTGCCACACACACATTTTATTTAAAAAAAAAATCATATTATATTAAACTAGCCGACCCGTGCCCACTTCGTTGGGCGTTATAATCCATTTCACATAAGAAGGGTACGGTGAAATTTGATATGTTCCAATACACTCTCACTATTTTCAGCAAATCAGATAAATATAAATGTTTTAAAATCACCAATTAATTTCCAAGGCAAATAATAATGCTTGATTAGATTGAATTGTTGACACGGCACGTCAGAGGGCGCAGGTTCAAATCCTGCTGATTTAAAATCTTTATACTGGGTGTATTTGGAACGCTTTGTAAGATTTAAACCACGTAATATACTATTTATATACTATATAATGCATATAACCATTTATCCCAGAAAAGTTTTTTTAAGAACATTTTAGGACTTATGTATTATGTGAGGCAGCAATGTATCATACACATTGTGACGAGTAGTCGTTGACCGCGAGCCACGCGGGGCGCGGGAGGCGGCGGAACGAAAATTAAACGTGCGCGCGGCGGCGAGTACGTTTACCTCGTGCCGTTGACCTCTGTCAGCTGATGGCGCGTATGAACGGTTTGCATTACATTGACAGTTTGTTCCAAACACGATTATTTTAAAGCATTATCTTCAAATTTCTGTTTCATTATTTTTCCCAAACCGGACTATACCAAAAAAATTATGAAAACAGGAAAATAAAAATAATTTCTTTTCGCTTTTTTTTCACTTGTATCATGTCAGGTTAAGCCAACACTATCATACCTCTTCGTTTTTCAATGCGTTCCAAATACACCCTGTATATTTTTATCTTTTTCCTTTTATCTTGTCACTCCTGAATAGTGTAGCTTTCTGTTAGCGAAAGAATTTTCATGATCGGATCAGTATTTGCGAAGATTACCCCGTATATACAAACAAAGTTATAAACTTTACCTCTTTATAATATTAGTATAGATTTAAAATGTGATATACATAGATGCCCACCCCATGGCCTATATATAGCTGCATATATAATATAGCTGCCCAGTAACAAAAGCGTCATAATATACAAACATTGTTTGTGATATCTTGTGTCCAAGGTAGATCATGATCATGATGAGATAAAATCGTTTTTTTGTAACTTTGGAGTTTCCTGCCGATTCTTCTCTGCAGAATCTATATTCTGAATCGGTGGTAGCTTCACTTATCCATAATTAAAGGAGCTTTTGAAGCCTATTTGAGTAAAGTTTTTATTTTAATTTTGAGATCTGTAAAATTTCTTGTTAACAAATTATAAGCCATCAACAATACATTACTTTAATAAACTATATTAATTTCAGATTCCGTAAAGGTTTAGCAATGATTCAGAGTAACTTTCACACAGTCTGCTCGTGGGTACAGTTTAAGAATCAAGTGAAATGGCGATACGATATATTCCTAAAGAAAAATCCGTCACCCATACGTTGTCCTGTCGCTGGCAAATTTAAATTTACACAAAGGGGTGATGTTAAATTTGAAACTAGAATTCTGGGTGGTGTAACATTAAGCCCTCGACCGAATTTGTACTGCAAATTAAATATAAGTGACTTTTCAGTTTGTGATGTTGATCAAAAAACTATTCAAATTAAGGAAAATTACTGTCTGTCTGTGGACTATTTGGGCAGACCTGTTGATATATACAGTGACCCTGATTATAGAATGAATTGTATAGGTTACTGGAAAGAGAACTTGAAATCATATCTCATCACATATGATGAGTTGGATCCTTTCTCAAAGTACAGATGTTGGGTGTATCAGAGAGCCGATTTGAACAGGTAAAATAGACTTTAAAAAAAATCATTTTTTTTAATACGTAGATCCATCATTATTCCTTTATTGTTTCATAGTTTTAAAAATGACATTGTTAGACAAACATCAAAAACACAATAAGATATTGTGTGTAATGTCCTATAAGTAACCTGTAAAATTGAGATGGTATTAATTTAAAATATTATTACTCTAACTCTTACAGGGTTCTCATGTCTCAAGCTTTGGGTCCATACTGTGATTTGAAACAAGACGTTACCTCATGGAACTATACAGAGGGCGCAGCAGTCGCCGTTGAAATGGAAGAGTATGAAAGAGAAAGAGATCAATGTCCCATGCATTTTGATGATGGCAGTGACCCTTGGTCGACGAAAGAAAATTACATAAAAGTTTTCTCCTTTAGTTACTCATTTTGGAGAGGTGGTAATGGTGCTTCAACAATACATATATCTACTCCACTGTATATATTTTCCATGATGTATTTATTTAAATAGTTATCATACAATAAGGATAATTTAAAGTTATGGCAACATTTCTATATCATAAAGAGATTAACATAAGGCAGCATTTCTACAACAATTTGTTTTCACTGCATTTTTAAATTTTGTTAAAATTACATTTCATAGTCATGCATTTATATTCTAAGAGGACTAGTCTTATAATCTTTTAAAAATTATGACATATTTACAATATTTATTTAAATTTTACTTTATAGAATACATATTAATTAGATTCTGATAATTATTGAACTAAGTTGAGGAAAAAAATAAAAAATATTAGAAAGTTTTGGGCTATTCATCAAAATTAGGTCACTAAAAAACGGGGCTAACACAGAATATAATCTAATGACAAAAATAATGAAATTAATGGATATTTTTAAAGTAAATAAGATTGAGTTCTAAATGTCTAAATTGTTAATAATTATTTGCTAGTAAACGAAAAAAATTAACAAACGCACTAGCCGTCACTACGATTTTCGAAGGTTCCCCTCGATTTCTCTAGGATGCCATCATCAGGTCGTGGTTTCCTTACCATGGTTCCACCCTTGGAATATCTCATATCCAACAAAAACAGAATCAGCAAAATCAGTTTATAAACGACGAAGTTATCCGCGAACAGGCGAACACATATAAAAAAAATAGATATAAGATCGAATTGAAATGTCGTTTAAAAAGTATAAAATTTTGTTCTGAACAATGAAATGCCCCTATTTTTTATTCTAAGGGGTGGCGTTTAGTTCGAATGTAAAATACCAATGAGTTATTTTCTCTATTTATAAGAAAAAATTTAATAATGATCTAACCCAGTGCATTACTAATGTGAATAATTTTTTTTTATAAAATGTAAGTTGGAAAACAAGCATACGGCTCAACTGATGGTAAGTGATTTCTGTAGCTTCCGATTCCCCCAAAGAGCTCTGGACGTCTTACTCACCACAGGAGCACAACATTGCTTGAAAGCAGTGTTATTTAACTGTGAAAGATCACAGTTCTGTAAGGTCGAGATGCTGCCCAAATCGGGCTGCATCCACATTTTGAACAGGATAAATCCTGCTGTGCCCTGACTGACTCAATTAATTTAAAAAAGGATAATAAAAAAAAAAAACGAAATTATAAATTTATCATGAAACATTCCTGTAAAATGATTGCAGTTGCAATCAAACGACTGCATAATTCTAATTAACTACTACCATTTATCTATGTAAGGTAAAATTAAACACTCCAAAATAATTTTATATAATACTGCACTGTTTTGTTCTGGGCTTAACAAGCTCGTAGATTAAAGTCCTTTAGTTGATACTAAATGAAAATGAATTTCTCATTATTGCAGTTATATTACAATGTGTATATTAATGAAGTCATTTTGAAATCTATATATTTTGAGTTGTCTTTGTAAATGAAGAAATTGCTACATTACTTCGATCAACATAATATTTCTTTTCCAAAAGTTGAAAATATATGTATTGTATACTTATTTGTGTAGGTTTTGATTAACTGATAAATTAATAAAATCAATGTATATATTTTATAAACAATTTTTATAAGGAATCTCAAAATATAGGTTAATTATTTCCGTCCTTTTACTTAAATTAAATTTTTAACAACAAAACTATATACAGATAGTTTTGTTGTTAAAAATTAGGTTGTTAGGGTAGATTGAAAGTAACTTTTTGTATTTGTGAAATATTATTTTGTATTACTATTGTAATATTTACATGTGTATGTGAAATTATGCAATTTATATAAAATAATAGATTAAAATGTAATTATTATTATGAAACTGATTCAATCCGTCCAATAAAAATGCTTATTTTAATTTGTAATTTCTTTATACATGACAATTTGTCAAAACTTAATTTGTTTATAACTTAATAGTATGTTAGTAGATATTAATAAAGAAAGTAATAAAATAATGTGGCTTTTATTTTGTCCATGATACTTTTGGGATATCAAAGTGTTCTGTCAAGCTGTCAAGGTGTTGGTTAAACTTCTCTACTCGCTGTTTGTGAGTCATTTCTGCTTTTTGGAGAATCCTTTGTTTTTGCTGAAAAAGAATAAAATATTTTTAATTTATCTGCTTTGTTATAAACTGGAAATGTATGATTATATAATTGTGTATCGCAAAAAAGGACTAATTTACATTGAAAAGTAATAAAATGAGAAGTCAAAAACACATTATTAGGGACAACTCGAGAACTATTCATCATATCTTGATCACATTTAGATGGGACTACATAACCCGTACGAGTTTTCGAATAAAAAAAAAAAGATCAAAATTAGTACACCCAGTAAAAAACTTGGTGAGATATTGTTAGCATACCAAAAAAAAAAAAAAAACAGTCAAATTGAATCTTCTCCTTTTTTGAAGTCAGTTACAAATATAATGCCTGAATGATAATTTGCCTTCATATCAAAATAAAAAAGCAAATACTTTCATTTTGTTGGGTTAACAAATGAATCCTTCCCACAAGTCAGATGAAATCAATCCGGTTAAAATTTAGACTGTGGACCGTCGATTTTTGGGGGTTTGAGGGATGCGGGGGGGAGGGGGAGGGGGGGCTACCCACCAGTACCACTCCCACATACCAGAAACCCATAGTTATGGAGATATCCATGGTTAAAGTTTTAAGATTAGAAGAAGAATTTCGTTCTTGAAAAACATAGAAAAAATGAATCTCATAGACCTAACCTCGAAATTTGACAGTTGATCGGTATAAATTCATTCCGTGACGGCTCCGGCGCTTCGGAAGGGCAGCCCTTTCGCCCTTGCGTAAGCGGGCGAGGTCTGCCCTCCCTCCGCGCCTCCGGCTTTTACAAAACACTCTAGGGGTAAGACAGACCAAGACCACGTGGATAGTGGGGTGCTCCGAATCTCCGATTCGGTTTTGGGTATTTTTCGGACTTAAAAAAAAAATAACCCTAACCTATCTAACTTCAAAATTAGACTGTTTATCCGCATAATTTCGTTACAAAAAAAATACCCTAACCTATTTAACTTCAAAATTTATAATGTGACCGTAAATAAGCAGAAAAAATATGAAGATCTAAATCGACAGTCCATAATCTAAATTTTAGCCATCAATCCTCAAGGGTTTGTAAACACATAAAAAACAAGCACATTAGTCCGACAAATATAGGACATACCCAGTACCTAACACGCAAAATAGGCGCCTAGTCGTCGACTTGCGGAAATCAGCCCGTGTTACCATACCATAACATACCCAGTACCTAAACAGTTTGGCTGCTGCTTAAGACCACAGTTTTTTCTATTTATTTCCAGACAAGAAAAGCAGTTTGTGTTAATTCGAGCCTTCAACTATAGGTATATACCACATATCAAGTAGTATCTACATATATAATTCAAAGCAAAGATTTTGTATGTTGTAGTCATACTTCTATCTATGCTCACAAACTTTAATGGTGCCAAAATTCAATGGATTTCCAAATATTGCTATTCGTATATGCTAACAAATATATCGTTTTAATGAATCTTCTAATATTATTTGAACTACTTTAATTGAAAGAAATTTTTGGTTTGGAATAATCATAACAATAACTACCATGCGCTATTGCAGATTAGAAAATATTACATCGAAATTACCATTTTTTCTTGCATTTTCTGGAATGCTAGTTCTGCTTTTGTTTTATCCGACTTCGCCTGTTGTTTTATTTGTTGTTTAACTTCGTTTTCTATTGCTTTCTCGGTTTCTTTATTAGCTTTCTTCTTCTTTTTCTTTTTTATTCCAGTAGTATCCTTGATTCGTAATTGCGCTCTGTTAACGCAAGCATATTCATCTTCTTCCCCCATTTTAAGCTTGTACTAAAATTAAATGTTTTGTTTTTCAAGAATCTACAGTGGCTCGTAAATCTTTTCGTTTTACTTTCAATAATTCGCCAATGTTGTTAGTTTTATGTTGATATTTTGTTTTTCCAATTTTCCATACGTTGACACAGAGTCACAGATCAGCAAAAATAAGCACAGATTAAGTATTAGTTACTAAATAAGCTCATTAGCTCACACTTCACAGAGTACAAATTCCATACAAATTCAGACAAATAGGCTGTCGTTTTGACTTTTGAGTCATTGCGGAACGCGGCCTTAGATTTTACCATGGTCTTATATACAGGTCTTGCGACGGATCCCCAATTTCACTGGTGAGAGATTTAGTAGGCGTTCAAGTATTACGTAACGCAATTTGGGGCGGAGGGGGTCTTGAAAAACGTTACGATGCGTTACAGGGGCTGAGGGTCTCGACCAGGTGTTACGTAACATTGTTATTTATTGAAAAAAAAAAAAAACCAGGGTATTAAAATCTGGCAGTACTAAAAGTTGGCAACCCTTTTCGTTTATTTCCCTTTTTTGTATACAGAATGTGTCGTAAATCGTGGATAATCCGTTAACTGGGGGTAGCCCTGATGTCGAGCTCCAAGAAAATGTACTTTTTATTTCAGGGTTGCCAACACTGTGAAAATTGTGAATATTTTTGTGTTTTTTCAAAAAATTCCTATCGCGACTAGTAAATTGGGTATAATTTTTACAAATTAAGGTATATTAATGAAATTTTTATTTTATTTTACTCGAGAATACTTGTACTATCTAACGAAATTACTATTTCAGGCATCATTTATTCTAAACTTATGAAAATTAGCGTTAGAAGTTTTTTTTATTTTTATTCGTTACTTTTTGTCAAGATTTAACCATTGATTGTGAAAAAAAAATGTATGGCACTAGAATTGCCCAGTATTTAAAAAGAATGCTTAGTTTGTGTAGTTTCTAAAAAGGTATAACAATTAGTACTTGATAAGCAAAATTATTTTGTAGGAGCGAAAGAACTTATCACGGTCGGTAAGTTCGTTTTGTATCATTAGCATTTGTGTCACTTAAATGTTAGGATAAAGAAAAAAAAAACAAAGATTTTTTTAGTAGAAACGCTTTTATTACATCAAACTACATGTTCAAAATGTCCTCCATTGGCAGGAATGCAGGTTCGGCATCGCCTTATAAAAGATCTCTTGATACGGCGTGCATAGCCTGATACTTCAATTTCACGAGTGGCTAATTGTACACATGTCCGCAATTCTTCGATTGTCGACACTGCTTTAGTATAAACTTTTTCTTTAATGCATCCCCCAATAAAAAAGTCCAAGGGGGTTCAGGTCAGGCGATCGTGGTGGTCATAAAATTAGACCCAAGCGCCCAATCCTAGGTGGATTGGGCTCTGGGTATGTGTCGTTTAAATATTCCCACACACGAACAGCAAAATGCGAGGGACATCCGTCATTTTACAGCCTCATTCCTTCTCTTGTCTCCAGTGATAAATTTTGCAGCAGCTCAGGTAAATTGTTTTGTAAAAAAATTTAAATAGATTTCAGCATTTAATGTTGCTGGCAACTCATATGGGCCTATAATTTTCTCACCAAACTGCTGCAAAATTTATCACTTGAGACAAGAGAAGGAATGAGGCTGTAAAATGACGGATGTCCCTCGCATTTTGCTGTTCGTGTGTGGGAATATTTAAACGACACATACCCAGAGCCCAATCCACCTAGGATTGGGCGCTTGGGTCTAATTTTATGACCACCACGATCGCCTGACCTGAACCCCCTTGGACTTTTTTATTGGGGGATGCATTAAAGAAAAAGTTTATACTAAAGCAGTGTCGACAATCGAAGAATTGCGGACATGTGTACAATTAGCCACTCGTGAAATTGAAGTATCAGGCTATGCACGCCGTATCAAGAGATCTTTTATAAGGCGATGCCGAACCTGCATTCCTGCCAATGGAGGACATTTTGAACATTTAGTTTGATGTAATAAAAGCGTTTCTACTAAAAAAATCTTTGTTTTTTTTCTTTATCCTAACATTTAAGTGACACAAATGCTAATGATACAAAACGAACTTACCGACCGTGATAAGTTCTTTCGCTCCTACAAAATAATTTTGCTTATCAAGTACTAATTATTATACCTTTTTAGAAACTACACAAACTAAGCATTCTTTTTAAATACTGGGCAATTCTAGTGCCATACATTTTTTTTTCACAATCAATGGTTAAATCTTGACAAAAAGTAACGAATAAAAATAAAAAAAACTTCTAACGCTAATTTTCATAAGTTTAGAATAAATGATGCCTGAAATAGTAATTTCGTTAGATAGTACAAGTATTCTCGAGTAAAATAAAATAAAAATTTCATTAATATACCTTAATTTTTAAAAATTATACCCAATTTACTAGTCGCGATAGGAATTTTTTGAAAAAACACAAAAATATTCACAATTTTCACAGTGTTGGCAACCCTGAAATAAAAAGTACATTTTCTTGGAGCTCGACATCAGGGCTACCCCCAGTTAACGGATTATCCACGATTTACGACACACCCTGTATATATACAGGATGTCCCGCGATAAAGTGCAACCCCGAAAGAGCGTAAAACTAGACCAAAAATTATCGACAAAAAACAGAAAAAAATTAAATTTTTTTTTTTTTTTTATTATTGACGAATTAAGATTTTTATATAGCTTACGTAGCCTCTTTGTACAAAAAATGATGATTTTTGTACGTGTTTTTTGGGATACAGGTGTAAATTTTTTTTTATTTGAATGGCAATATGGTAAGAAATAATAATAAATCATAACATTTCCTGGTATTGGGGGCATAATTCTGAGAAAATTAGAGATCATTGAAAAAAACAGTCATAAAAAATAGATTTTTTTTTCACAAGAAGCATAGTTAAATACATAATGCCACTTTTTTGCGAGCTAATTTTTATTTCATCCTTACCGCCAAGTACGTGGCGTAATATTTTATTTTATTTTAAAGTAATCGACCTACTACATTGGAAGAAATCATCATTTTTTTGTACAGAGAGTCTACGTAAGATATAAAAAACTTAATTCGCCAATAAGAACTAAAATATTTTTTTCAAAAAGTTTTTTCTATGTTTTTTTGTCGATAATTTATGGTCTAGTTTCACCCCCATTCGGGGTTGCACTTTATCGCGGGACTTCCTGTATATATATCTATACTTATGTACCGCAAACACGATTTTTTTGCTATTTTCCGGTAATTTGCGCAACATAGTTGAGACATTCGGGTAAAAATGGTCAGTTGGGTCAATGGTTTGATCAAAAAGTCCCGGCCTCCTTCCAACATGTATCAATAAAGAGGTCATCAAAAATAATTACTAACCAGCTGTTTTTTTCTTTTACTTAGTTAATACTTATATAATTTAACAGTCATATTGTCCTACAAATTGTGTGCTACATAATGTGTACAGATCCTTTAATGTAAAAATAATACCTAATTACTATCAAGCCGAATCTTCGTGAATAGCTTCGTTTCGATGAGACGCCCAACAAATTCTTCTACGAATATTCTCGATTGTGGTAGCTAACAGAGGTAGCAAGGATAAATATGTCGATTTGATGATTTTCCGGGTTTATTCTTGTAAAATCTCAAGATAATTATCTAAATTTTTTGAAAAAATATTTGTCTTACAAAATATATGGTTCCTTCCAATTTGTATCGATAACGAGGTAAAAAAAAATTATTAGTAACCATCTGATTTTCATTTATTGTTTGTTTCATGTCTATCAGTTAGTTACGATTGTTGCAGCCGCAGATGCCAAAAAAAGGCAATTTACTTAAAATACTTTATTATTTTTTATTTTTATTACTTATTTTTTTTTTATTTACACTTTATTGTACATCACAACTACAAATATCATTTACAGACTGTTCTTCCAGACAACCCAAATACAAATATCATTTACAGAATTTCTTCCAGACAACCCAAATATACCTATATTTCCTAATAGGAGTAACGATCGCTATCAGGTGTACATGATAACAACCGGGACCGACGGCTTAACGTGCTCTCCGAGGCACGTTGGGGAGACCCACAAGGACTGCACAAACACCCAGACCACGGCAAACATCTGTATGGCCAATACAAATGTTGTCGTGTGCGGGGATCGAACCCGCAACCGCTCGCGCAACAGCCAATCGCAATCCATTGCTGTGACTGCTGTGCCAACGCGGCGTCACAATGATGTACTTACCAAACCTAAAACTGGATGCAAGGCTATTGAATTTTATCAGCAACAATTCCATGAGTTCCTTAATGGAATGAATTATTATTAATTAAAATTACAACTAAAATTATAACTAAAAATAGGTGATTCCCTACTGATGTTAAGTAAGAGAATGATTTAATAAAAAGAAGTTTAAGAAAGGTTTCCACGTTAGGGCTGCTGCTGCGGTGGTCGCTGCGGTGGTCTCAATCTTCATCCGAAATTGTGTTGAAATCTTGGAGGTGCGCGGTACAGAGTAATAAGGCTGTGAGCACACCTGGGTTTCTAATATTTAAAATATATTGTTTTAATTGTCTTCTTAGGAAGTAAAGATTAAGGCACACCGATACCGTGAGGTTAGATTAGCCGTTAGTGTAACAAGTTCATAAATAAAAGTTATGCCAATTTCAAAATCACGTGGAACATGTAAATACCCAAACGACGGCGTAAAGTGTTTATAATCCAAAATCAATCAAAAGATATATCCGAAAAATTCTGTCCAAAGTCGCTATTCCACGTGGACGAAGTCGCGGGCACAGCTAGTCAGAAATATTAATACTTCGAACTACCAACTCGGAAAGTGACGTTGACGCTGAGAGTGACGTTTTAGAGCAGCTTTACAGCACTTTTAGCTCCTTTTGTAAAATGTACCTATTGGATGCCAGCATTATTTTAAACTAGCTGTTCCCGCGACTTCGTCCGCGTGGAATTTAACAAAAAAGTTATTTAGTTTATTTAGTTTGTATTCGTTTTTGCATTTTTATTTCAGTTATTATGTAAAAGATTTCCTAAAACTTTTACCACAAATACTGTTACAGGTGAGGATGGTTAACCATTTTACAGACGTTGTTTACCTGAACATGGTGGTATAAAGGCCTCTACTGACAGCGCCTGATCCGTTCCGAAATCTCATCTAAGGATGCGATCTGAACCTTTGTTTTTGCTCTATGATCTGAACGCATGCGTTCTCTGTAACCTATGGCCGCTCAAGTACGCCTTCTCGCTGCCTGCGATCTATCGCACGCGTTCTAGTGATCGCACGCCGATCAGTTGCGATCTGTCTCCAGAGGCAGAGAACGCATGATCGGCGGTGCGTTACGTTAAAAAATGGCGGATAATTTTACAAAAACATTGATTGACGCCGTGCGTTCGCCAAATACATTTATTTTTTTATTAATTTTATGGACCCAAATTTTTCTTTTTCGATTCAACAATAAAGCTAGTAAAATTACTTCTTCTTCTTTTCTTTCTTCATCAGAACTTCCGTCATCTGTACTCATATTAATTTCCTCGACTCTTTTTATATGTTGAAGTTAGGTGTGCGCGACCGTTTCGAATACAATCTTTAACTGGAATAGATAGTTTTATGTATCGCAGAACGGATCGTCGCCCGTATCGCAGTCAGTATAAAGAGCATTGCGATCCGATACCACTATCCGTTCTGAAGGATGGAATGGTCCGGGAGCCAGGTAAAAAATCGGTCAATCATTTCCTCCCAATCGAAACTTCGTAACATGAATAAGGGATTTTGTTTTTATGAATATTCGTCTTTGTCAGTTGCGAGGCCGCGGGTGGGGTGAGTAGTGGCAGCCTTCCAAACATGGAGAAAAATTTTTTTTAGTCATTTCTTCCCATCTTAAAATTTGTCGGATTATAGTTTACCTACCTAATATTTTGAAGGAAAAATAACGTCAGCCAGCTGACGTATAAGCCATCATGTTACAGTCAGCTAACATTAATATAAAAAATATTTTTTTCTCGATGTTTGGGAGGCTGCCACTGCCTACCCCAACCACGGAGTTGCAACTGACAAAGACTAAAATTCATAAAAAACTCTTGTTCATGTTACGAAGTTTCATTTCGTTGTCCCGGGCTAGAACGTATCGTCGGAACGGATCGGCCGCTGTCAGTAGAGGCCTTAACAACGACAATCCGATCACGAACTAACGCTATAGATGTCGACAATCGCTGGATTGTTCCATTTTCACCGATACTGTCGCGCACTTTTAAAGCACATATCAACGTTGAACTCTGTAACAGTATTAATTCAATAAAGTACATTTGTAAATATGTCAATAAACGTTCAGACTTGGCGGTATTTGTTGTACAAAATGCTAACGATGAAGTAATTTCTTTTGATGTATTTTATGAAGTAATTTTCATTCCTCCCAGAACTACTCTCATTCGACCTAGACATGGGCATCCGTAATCTACGTAGTATATATTTGTAAGACGACTTTCCATAGGTATCCTGTTGAGATTCCTTTTCACGTCGCAATCTTGGGATTTTGGCCTCCTGCTTTATTTAGGCATAACTATAGTCATACGTAGTGGTTATATTATACTCTTTGATAGTCATCACAATTTAATAAGCATTTTTTGACATTTGTCATTGCGATGTAAATAGTGAAGTAACTATGGTTACTTTTTATAATTATAACTATGGTTACGGTTAGTCGTATGCGACTTGGTACTCGATACTTACGATAAATCGATTCAAGTTTGTATGAGTATTTGATGGATTTGATTATGTAATGTAAAGTGCATTGGATTAAAATTTTGATTAGAAAATTCAACTTAAACTTAAGTATACTACTATATTGTTTACTAATATTGTTTTCTAATGTTTACGCGAATTTCAATAATTAAAATGAACGAATTATATCATGGTTTATGAGGTTTTGGACATGAGGACATAGTCCTCCCGTGACCATGGTTGCTGTAAAGTATCCGAAACGTCAGGCATGCAAAAAAACCTAATAAACCACGATAAAAATGAAGAAAAAGCAAAAGTGATATGAAAATGATTGAATCGTCATTCAATCATTTTCATAGGATGATGAGCCAAAATCGTCAGTTGAGCTATCGTCATTTGTAAATATTATTATTTCATTTTTAATTACAGTATCAATATTGACGTCTCTGTCATAATCTTCCTTTATTATTTTCAAGTTTTTTCTACCACTTTTGCCTAGTCGTCTTTCATCTAACATCCTTCCGCTGCGTATGCGTTACGTACGCGCGTAAGTCACGTACCACCAATTCAAAATTTTATTTACGCCTTTAAGCGCCATACAACCTGTATAGATCAGTCAATCAATCACTCAATCAATTGATTGATTGATCTTTCTTTTCAGTAGAGATCACTACACAATATTTAATTACTATTTAAATCGAATGAAGCTGGTGAAATTAAGCAATTAATTAGTTACAACACTTTAGTATTTAAAAAAGACATACTCCGTCCAATCGTTTATTATCTTTGTGACAGCTCACGCCTATATATTCCATTTTTTTTTTCGGAATGACGTACTAAAAAATTCTCCAGTAATGTCATACTTTATTGACGATTTGATTGATTGATTGAAATGCATAACAAACAACCACAGACTATGTAACAGTTCTTGCAATACGATAAATTGATCATAATTATGATAAAAATAATTATACGTCCTCTAATTATTGTTTCTATAAATTTAATAAAAAAGGAAATAAAAATATATAGTATCTATGACTCCAAGATTGATTATTTGCAAGGAATTAAGTCGAAATCTTGAAGTTGATTTTAAACCAAGAGTAAACAGCAATAACTCTGTTCATTCATTTATTTATTTTTTGACGGCTGCCCTAAAATGTAACTATGCACGCGTTATCGAAATTAAACTTTCAAATGCATGGTTAATAAAGTCTAAATCAAGTTTAAATCAAGAGCTATGAGCAAATTAATATACTTGGAAAATCACATACCTAACTTATTCATTCACATACCTAATTTATTTAACAAACTAACTGATAAACGAATAATTAATATTTTTAAACTAAAAATATTTCATTAAATCGATTGAAACTTCTTCTTAAATAAAATCGATTATTATTTCAAATCGAATTAATAACCTGTGAGGCAATCACTAATTTCGAAATGTCTGGAACTGTCAAAAAGACAATAAACGATTAGACGAAGTGTACGGATGTAACCTAAAGTTGTGACGGAACGTAAATTTTTTCGAGACGTTTCGTAATAATTATGAATTAAAATAAATAAATTTCTAATATCAAAGTAGCCTAAGTTACGCGCAATTACATCAGCTATCTGACAGTGAAAGTCCCGTCTAAATAGGTCCAGCCGTTTCAGAAATTAGCCGGAACAAACAGACAGACAGACAGACAGACAGACAAAAATTGTAAAAAATGTTATTTTGGTATATGTTTCGTGTATAGATCCATATGCATTTAGTAAAAAGTGGTTATTTTAATATTAAAAACAGACACTCCAATTTTATTTATATGTATAGATGTATAGATAATACGAGTAGCAAGCGTCAATTTAAGTTAACATATATTTAAAAGAAAAAATTATAATCTGATTCATTTTTTTATTTTTTTTATATTTATTATTAATTTTTTTTACATGTTAATTTTAAAAAATCTTAGTAATCGTTCTTAAGGAGTAAGTAATATGTGATAACGCGTATTTACTTGATTCTATTTTCGTCTTATTACATTGTATTACATACTTGTCGCCGCGTTGGAGCAGCAGTCACAGCACTAGTTTGTGGCTGGCTGGCGGTTGCGGGTGCGATCCCCACACACGGCAACATTTGTATTGGCCATACAGATGTTTGCCGTGGTCTGGGTGTTTGTGCAGTCCTTGTGGGTCTCCCCACCGTGGCTTGGAGAGCACGTTAAGCCGTCGGTCCCGGTTGTTATCATGAACACCTGATAGCGATCGTTACTCATAGTAGGGAATATATCCGCCAACCCGCATTGGAGCAGCGTGGTGGATTAAGCTCCGATCCTTCTCCTACATGGGGAAGAGGCCTATGCCCAACGGTGGGATATTACAGGCTGAATCGTGTTGTTTTCCTCATCATCATAGATTAAATGGTTAATTTTAGTATCTACTTATCAAGTGATCTAGGTAATAATAAAAGGGAGTACTAATTACCGACATGTTTAATAATATAAAATACAGATGCAGTCAATGATTTGACGAATCACTTGTAAGATGTTGTGTAGAAAGATAAACGGCTGCTCAATTTCAAAACACAGTAAGGGATAAATTTTTCGAAATCGATTTTTTAGCATTTTTCGTTCCAATGGAGTTTTGTGAACATATCGACACCTCCTACGCATAACTCCCTAACTGTCAATTACAGATTAATACGATTTCTGCATTTTCGTAACCTACGAAGTCGGTTTTATTTATTGAACATAAAAAAAATTAAAAAAACTTATTAAAACTAATACTTTTTCAATCGCAAAACTACATAACTAAAAAACCAGCCCCGCGCAAATCTACAAGACTGTTAGTTTGATATATTTGCGCGGGATGTAGTGGTGAGGGTGGGGGGGATATCTGTCGCTTGTGTATTTTTGCAGCGGAAAGTGTAGTGAGCGGGTGCGTACACGTTCTTTGGATCGACTTGTGCAATTATACTATTAAATAGTGGACAGAAATTATATTATTATGAGCTCCAGACGAATTCAGTTTAAAGAAAGTTTGAAAAACGCTTGTATGACAAATAAATCGCGTGACGATGTGCAATGTTCAATTTATATTGGTATTCCAGGTATGTTTTTTCCAATAATACTTGTCGCGTGATGTTTTATTTAGTTAATTTTAAATCAATATTATCTTTACTGGTATTTCTTGGGTGTTTTTGGTATTTTTAACTTATTGTAATTTAAATTTTATTTCATTCTACAAATATAACGCAAAAGTATCTAACTAGTGCAGTTACAGACTTATGCTTCGGAGTTTTTCGTAACAAATACCATATAAGGAGTTTTGCTTAGGACCAGTGGTATTATTTTTTATTCTAACTGACACATGAAGACTTATGCGCCGGATTGTTTGTTAAGAAATATTGTCTAACAGCTACTTAGTGACGATTGCGTTGGATCTGTTCATAAGTGTTTTTTTGGATCTACCATTTAAGTAGTTTTACGTAGGAACCCAAAGAAAAGGATATCCCCGTAACTACTGCTAATTATGTGTTTTTATTCCAGAATCACCTTTACCAAATTTCACAGAGGAAGAAAAAGCATACTGGGATAGCAATAATATATTAGAAAGCAGTGATAGTGATGATAATATTATAGAAACTTCATTGGTAGAGGGTCATAATCAGGATAACGTTTACATGAGCAATGAAGAGCAAATCCCGGACGAAATAAACGGTAATAAAGAACTTGACCAGAACCCTATTCTAAAAAACTTTGAAACGCCTGAACTACAAAAAACGTTTTATGAAAATCTACACAGAAACCCTTCATTGCAAAATAATGTAGATAACAATCAAACTTCTACATTGACGGGTAATCGCGACCCTCTGTTATTATCTGGTGGACCAAATTCTTGTATGGAATCGTTAGGTAGAAGTGATTCCATCCCACCTTCGCCTTTACTTTTATCAAACAATGACCCAGTTTCAAGTATACCAACTTTGCCAGACATTGATGATAACATTAATTCTGTTGCGCTATCGCCATTTGGCGCAAATACTCCTGTCTCTTCTATGTTGTCAACACCTAACCATACATCTGTAGGATCTTCTCACTCAAGATCAAGAACGCGAAGTCGTAATGAAACAACGAAGGCATATAAAGGAAAAGGGCGAAAAGTAAATAAAGATCAATGGATAGACAATAAAAGAAAAAATAATAAAAATTCCGGAAAATCTTACGTCAGTAGAAATGGTACTGAGAGACCTGCTCGAAAATTGAACCCAATTTGTAATAAATGTCAATTTAAGTGTCCGAACAAGTTTAACGATGATTGCAGAAAAGAAATTTTTAATAATTTTTGGAATCTTTGCAGTAATGTGCGACAGTGGGATTTCATTGCCAAATATTGCAAGAAAATAACTAAACGCAGTCGTACTACAGAAATGGAATCAAGAAGACAGCATACAATTGTTTATAGCTTGCCCCTAGCTAGTGCCTCTGTGGAGCCAGTACGTGTATGTAAAGTCATGTTTCTAAACACATTAGGTATTGGTGCTGGAATGGTTGCAACAGCTTTAAAAAAGGTCAATATTGGTAATGGTGTTATTTCTGCTGACAGTAGAGGTGGTTGGACAAATCGCAAACAAGTTATAGATGCAGAAATGATCAAAAGTGTCTGTGATCATGTCAGCAATTTTCAGCCAGTCGAGTCTCATTACGTTCGAAGTCGCAATTCAAAACTTTATTTGGATGAATCGTTATCCTATAGCCGCATGTTCGCTCTTTATAAAAATTGGTTAGCAGAATCTGTCTCAAACTGTAGTAATCCAGCAAAGACATTACGTCAGTATCAGGATATAGTTAATAAAAATTTTAATTTAGGTTTTCATATACCTCGCAAAGATCAATGCGATATATGCCATGTTTATAAAAATTTACCAAAACCAGTTTCAGAAACCGAACTTAAAATATATAATGAACACATAAGAAACAAAGAAATAGCCCGTGAGCTAAAAATAAAATTCAAAAAATTGTCTGAAACAGATTCTGCTAAAACTCTCACGACTACTTACGATTTCCAAAAAATTCATGGGATGCCACATGGTCAAGCTAGTATCTTATATTATAAAAGAAAGCTGTCCGTGTATAATCTTACGTTTTACAGTCTTGGTCAGAAAAAGGGTACGTGTTATGTTTGGGATGAAACAGTAGCTAAAAAAGGAGCTACTGAAGTGGCAACTTGTGTTTATATTTATATCAAAGAACACAGCCAAGCAGGAATACAAATTTTTTACTTTTTTAGTGATAATTGCGGTGGCCAGAACAGGAATCGTATTGTGTTCCTAGCTTATTTACAAGCAGCCAAAGATTTTAATGTGACCATCACACGTACATTTTTAGAGCGTGGGCACACTCAGAATGAAGGAGACTCTGTTCATGCCCTTATCGAAAGATTTGCTAAAAACAAAATGGTATACACACCCGATGACTGGTACAATATGATACGGTGGTGCAAACAAGATGGAAATCCCTATCAAGTTATAGAAATGCGAACGGAGGATTTTATAGATTTCAAAAAACTTTTGACTGGGCTCAATTGGGCTGTTAACATGAAGGGTGAAAAAATGTTTTGGTCACAAATTAGACAACTTTTAGTGTTACCAAATGAAACTGATAGAATTTACTATAAAACTGATTTTTGTAGCCATGAATATGATTGCATTCTTTTATATACACACCGCCAACTCAATACTAGACATCGCCGAAGAGATGTGAGTTCCAAATGTGAGAATAGCTTATCTAAAGCTTATTTGAATAAGTTTGCTGTACCTAAGAGCAAATTACAAGATCTCAAGTATTTATGTGACCATCAGATAATTCCATCTAAACACCATAGTTTTTATGAGTCTTTGGTTCCTGGAGGTGACGATATGGGTGAAACAAATGAAGACTGATGATGATCTCAGAAAATTATTTAATTTCATTAAGATAAATAATTTCAATATATCAAACTATAGTAAATGTTAATTCCTTTATTAATAATTATTAAAATAATTCGTAAATTGTTAAATGATTGTGTAGTACGTAGGCTATACTCTTACTAAAATGTGATATTAGTAAATAATGTACAGGGTGTATCATAAGTCCAATGTCTTCACCTGTATTCCGTATTTTATGCTTTTGTTGAACAAAAGCCTAATGTTCAAATAATATTGTTAAGAGAGAATTTTTTATTCGTTTTGTTATAAAGTTTTTTTATATTCATTTAGCCTTAAGTGGAATTATTTTGCCTTAAAGGGTAGTTTATAAAAGTTTTGTTGATTTTTTAAATAGTTTCAGAATTTTAGAAACTTTTTTATTTCATGCAATTGTGCATGTTTTAGAAGAATGATTTTTTTTTCTAAAAATAAATGATTATTATAATATAAAAACTTGTTTTATTACAATGCACTTTCAATTAAAATACATACAAGCAAAACTATCTAACTAATAGTTTAAATATTATCTCATCCCATGCATAACTCATAATGTACCACTTAGGATATGAAATAGGCCCGTGTTACCATTGCAAAAATCTCTTTATACCACTTACCAACTTTGTCTGGTAACTTTTTCCTAAACATAACTATGTAAGTGGCATTTGAATCTAAAAAAAAACAAATTAATTCCGACACATAACTTTCTAAGTGATGTATCTTAATAATTATAAGAAATCCAGAAAAAAATATCAATCATTTATAACACTCATGATTAAAAACGTATATTTGCCAAGTTTCATGACGATAGCTGCAGTATTAAGAGTTCTAGACGCTTTTGAATGTTCAAACGGCTCTTCTGTAAAATTTGCGATTTCAGGTTAGCGAGTTATACGTAGGAGGTGTCGATATATAGATGATACTTATAGATTATATTAAAAATTTTTTTTTGTCCCTTACTTGGTTTTGTAATTGGGCAGCCGTAAAACTAAAATATCAATTGACATTTGGCAACAAGAGCAGCAAAGCTTTTGATTAATCAAAATATTTTAATTAAATAAATTAAATTGCATTTTTATATTGTTGTTAAAAACTTTTATTTGTAATGTTTTATCTAACAAAATATACTCAACTATGTTATTTTAAATCAAAATGACCTGCCGTAATCTCCTATACACTAACTGACATAGCGTCAAACAATAGATTTGCTTGAGTGACCTAAGCGCGTTAACGCACTAGGGTGGCAGGTTACTTGTAGCAAATATCGTAAATAAATATGTGATTGTTCCGCGACAAAAGAACAGGAATGAATGGCATTTCTTGGCCTTATCGGAGCAGCGCACGCGCTCCGCCCGCCGCTGACGCGTACGGCTCCGAGATTAGTTCGATTTGCAGCCACGTGGCGCCACGTGCGATCTCACTACCCGCCAAATAAGATTAACGGATTTGCACACTACAGATTGCACATGAATGGGCAGGAAGTGTAAAGTGAAACGCCAGTAATGAGATTGTTGTGGAATCTTCTACCGTTATAAATTATGTTTTCAATTCACGATTGTTGAAGTTATATATACTTCTTTTGGCGGGCTACGGAAAAATGATGAGAGTAAATTTTTACGATGCGCGCGCACACCGTCACAATAAACCGACACCCTATAGTTAGCTAGTCAAAGAAGAAGAAGTTAGCAACGCGAAGTTAGCTAGCCAATGAAGTAAGTATAACTTCTTAGGTACTTGCGTAAATAAGTAAGTACACACACACTTTTTTAGAGTTATAGTGAGTACATAATTATGGTACATACCTACCTACTTGTCGTATCAGAACGAAACAGTTATGATGTAAACAAATACGATAGTATATATATATTTACTTATTATTTTTTAAATTTAAGATGAACTGTTATTATGATATGAATACCTAACTATTCATATTATTATACTTAATATGATACTTTAGGTTAATGCTCTGTGACTTTATTAAATGAACATAAAATTACAGTTTTCTGTAAAAAAAAAATAATTATTATAATATACATATCTACACTACTTAGAGATCCTCCTAAAAACTATAGCAGTATAGCTTAAAAAGAGAATACACACTAACAACAATATCTTTTACTCTTGTTTATCTAAGTAAACTTATTATTTATGTAAACTACATAATTTAGATACCTAGGTAGGGAACCTACTTAAAAAGTAATATAGGTAATAGGATAACATTATTTTACAGTTAGAAGACGTAGGTAGTCATAATCGAATTCAATTTCATTCAAGGTTAACTAAAGAAATGAAAAATAGTATTGTTACTTATAGATATATTTAAAGTCGTGTTTAGATTATCATTAACTGTAATAGTCATACTTGACTTTGTTTGTACTGGCTTCTCTCGTGCGAAATCAGATGGCTTAGCACGTCACATTAGCGTAATAAATCTGAATAAATCGTCGACTCTAGTCCAGAACAATGCGTGGCTTCTAATAGACATTAATATGGCATTAGCTTTAAGGGTGGCGGCGCACGCCAGCGACGCCTTGTTTGCTAAACTGGCCTAATCCGCTATTTGTATCGTGGGTACCATGAGAGATTGATACATTAGGACAAGTTGGTATTTAAAAAAAAGTTGTATAAATATGTACTAAATAGCTGAAATTTACTGACTGTCTTTTGACACTTGATTTAAGATACAAAATGCAGAAATAGTGATAGTTTATATGTAATAGTTTTTCAATATGTTCAAATTATAATTTTTTTAACGTCTTATTATAAATAATAATCTTTATTTTTAGTCTATGATCCAAACTGGACGTGATCTTCACCCATCTGCTTAATGGATAAAAATTAAATTATAATCTTCTTTAGTGTGTTAAAGATAAATCGCGAACATGTTGGCTGGAAAATTCGGCAACCACCATTCAAACCAGACTTAGAAGGCAATTCTATGTCATCTTATTCGCAATAAAACAGCGCTCATTTTTATGTAAGATTTACATGTTATAAACATGTGGGTGAAAGTAACTATACCTATAGAACAATATAATTAAACAACTTTTTCGGAACCATGGTCATGGGAGGACTTCCCGTATGGTTGCAGTAATATATCCGAAACGTCGGGCATTTAAAAAAACTTAATAAATCGTGATAAAATAAAAAAAGTTGTTTAATTTTAATGAGCGAAATTTGCGTAAACATTAAAAAAAATATAGTACAATATTATACCTGTTTATATTTGCGAACCCAGTTGTTACGCCAGAAAAATAATAGACAACCCAATCTTTGGATTTTCTACAGACTTCATACTGTCGGTAGGAATAAAATTTATTCTGTAAACCCGTAGGTACATTTTTAAGTAAAAAAAATTTTCAATTTTGAATGAAATATAGCCTGGACAGAAATTTTTAGTCAAAACTTTCGAAATTTTTAGTATAAAAACAAATATAAAATAATTTTCATTCATTAAGCAGATGGGTAAAGTTCGTCTCTACTTTAGATCTCCTAATATTCTTATACTAGCTTCTGCGCGCGACTTCGTCCGCGTAGAATAGGACCAATTCTGTCATACATGATTTGTGCGAAACTTTAACCGTTTACGCAGCGGAAGCTCTCAAAAGGAAAAAAAGACCCGATTTTGAAACATTCTTCATTGGTGCTCCGCTCCTATTGGTCTTAGCGTGATGAATGATGATATATAGCATATAGTCTTCCTCGATAAATGGGCTATCTAACACTGAAAGAATTTTTCAAATCGGACCACTAGACCCTGAGATTAGCGCGTTCAAACAAACAAACAAACTCTCCAGCTTTATAATATTAAGTATAGATAAATTAATTATGAAATAATTATTCGCTAAATTATATACAAAATAGCGTTGTAGCTTACGATAGAATAAAATATCAAATAAAACGAAACTAAGCGTTAATTACGGTCACCTAAGGCAAAGGTCACGCGCACAAAGCATGCTCACCCTACTCAGTTGCAGAATGTTCGCTTTGACTTCTGAGAGGAAATCCTTTTCCCACGAGCTTTATTCAAACATATGTAAAGCGTATGATGGATGACGCGAACGCCTATAACCGGGGGACGGCCGCTTAAATCACAATCATGTGGTCCCCAAATTTTCGGCGGTCATAGAACGACCATGCAGGACTAAATTTATAATGTAATGGATACTACTAGAGTTTATTTAGTGAACGAGTTGAAACGGCACACGTCGAAATGATTGCGCATTTTACTGTCGAAGGGAGAATATTAAATTACAAACTTTTTAGACCGAAAACGCATAAAACCATTAATTCATAATACCTATTTTGCATACGGTTAATAAATTAAGTAATATGTGATGCCGTTAACTTATGCGTTTAAAACAATCAAACTTATGATGATTTATAAATGTGTATTTTACGCAAAAATTGTCAGTGAATTCCGAGTGAGATTGGGCGGAGGCTTCAAAGTTTTCCCATTACGCAACTCGCAGACATTAGCGGCCCGCTTAGGTTCATTAAAATTTGTCAGCTCCCCGTATACGAGTAACTTCCAAATGGATGTAGAAACTCGTTTAAGTGAAACTCAGCTGACGTAAAAAGTTCGCCGGATTTCGACTTGCCAGTTTTTTCGACACCATCAATTTCTCAGCCCGTCAAGAAGATTTTTTGCACTCCTAATGCGGAAAAAGAGTAATTTAAGTTTTCCAGGAGAGTCGTTGCGTGGGAATTATGATCTTAGTTCCAAAGTATGATTGATTTATGAAATTTTCGTTTTCTAGTCAGCTGATTAAAGAGATCAAAGAAGTTTCGACGAGACAAACGTCTAGTCATCTATAATTCGCCATTTTAATTTGTCTTTGTAAAACTTGATTTAGAACATTAAAACTTCACGTTTGTGTCGCACTAGAAGTTTCTTTCGGTTATACGTGCTTTTAGTTTGGATACTTACAAATAGTTTGATAGTAACGAATACAAATTTGCTTCACGACCCTTATAGGACTATAAAAATCTTAATAAATAGACTTTTTAACATAATAAAAATGTTCAAATTAAATTTGTATCTTCTGGAATTATCACGCTTAAAGATAATATTTCATGTCTGTTTTATTGACGTATACTTAAGTTCTAAAAGTAAAGTACCTAATTTTTTTTATTAAAGTTTAAAATATAATTATTATTAAAATGTATTTAGTAAGTAGGTATTACAAAATAATTATTAATAATAAACGAAAATAAAAATCGATACGAAATGCCCACACTTTCGCCCCTACAGTGGGGCTGTTAAACGTTTGCAATCAGATTCTCGGCCACCCCTGGACCAGTGCGTTATTGTTCCGTTTTATGATCGAGGGGGTTAAATGAGCCCTAGAACATTCGGGGGTGTCACTGAGAGCCCAATAGTTTAGCTTTAAATAACAGATGTAATTGTGTTTGGATGATTAACTCGAATCTGAGCAGTTTTTTCTAAAGCCATTATCAGTTAGCATTTTTAATATTTTACACGATATTAAAGTTTAACGGGGACTGTCTTATTTCTCGTGTCTTTTTACGTTATCTATATTTTCTTGATGGTTAAAAGTTGTGTTTGATGTTTGAAACGAAATAAATTACAATTTCATTACTAAGTAAGACAAGACAGTGCCAGATATTTTGAAGTGAAACTTCTTTAGAATCGTTGTGATTTCAAACCGGATGCAACGGCAAAAAGACAGGGAAGGACGAGCCGCGCTGCAAGCCGCTAATTTTAAATGGGTTTTTTTTTAATTAGTTTGCCATAGAAGTTTCACTTCTATCGTGTGTGAATCGCACACACACCTTTTTGTATATTTCTGTTTGTGAAAAGATTTTTAAAATAATTTAAGTAGGTACCTACTAAAATTATAAACATAATACATACTTTTGTTATTGTATTTATTTTTGGTATCAGTTAATTTATATGAAAGTCAATTAAATATCAGTGGCGTTCGTTTGTTACCGCGGGAGCAATCAACGGTGGTAATGTTAGTAACATTTGAGATGGTATCATCGCAGTAAATCAGATTTATTTGAGGGGTGAACTCTATCTATAGCGGAATCGTTAGGTTATTTAGTTTTTTAGTTTGTATCATATATTTTTGTTTACATTTTATTTTATTGTTGATGTTAATTATAAACATGAAGTGGGCATCTACTAAAGTTATGTACTGCTATTTATAAATGTTTAACGACCTCGAATCTCAGGACCAAACGTACTTATGACCTACAAAAACAATACCATTTGAAGGAATCCAGGTATAACCATTGCGCTAAATGCTAAAATTTCTAACGAATACGCGCATGAGTTTATTTTTTTGGCTTTTGTTCATTTCTATTTTAAAAGATAAAAAAGAATTACAATGTTATTTATTAAAACATCGTTTAGTTAAAATTTAATATAAGTTAGGCGCTAGCTAGCGGTCGGTAATCAGACAATGAACACGCGTCGCGACGCACGCGCATCAAGTCACTCTAATTCACACTTCCTGACTCACGGGTGTTGGGTGTCAAGTCAAGGGAGAAAAGCATATAAATGAATTCAAACATCGCGTCCGACACAAAACGTATGCTTGTGTCATTGTTAATTAAAAGAAAATAATAATATATGTTTTTTTTTAATATTTTTTCAACATTTATTTTGACCTATTATTTACATTCACATGTTTTAAACCAAAACTTAGATACTATAGGATTTCATTATTTTTATTTTTATTTATTTATTTATTTATTATGATATATATTTTTAATTGTACAATTAAAATTGTCATATAAATGTATGTACATTGTACACACTTAAGTTTTGTTATTATTATTATGTAAACGTAATTTAAAATTCTGGTTATATTTTTGTGTAATATAGGTACTTCGACGTATGATAAAGCTAGCAGATGTTACAATTATACAAACCGCCATTACAACTAGAACAACGGTGTTGACACACATTACAGAAGTAGTATTTTTGGTTATAGGACAACTTAGGGTGAGTTACAACGCGCATTTGTTTTGCTTGTATGCGAGTATGTTAGCGCTACATTTTGCACAATTAAAGCATTATTACGCTGTCTAGTGATGTTTGTATTCAATGTAATGTTATTGTCATGAATTTATGCCCTCGTTACATTGTATTTTACTGCTATATCAGTGCTCAAGTCTGTTAGAGCTATATGATGTTAAATGACATTTTTTTAACTTTTCCAAAGCAGCAAAAATAGAAAATAAATAAGGCTATTAGTAATTTACTTCGGTTTATGTTATATTTAATTTTCAATTAAAATAATATATCTCGGATCTTTGAAGCGCTAATAATATTTAACGGAAAAAATTAAGAAGCCTTAATTGTGGTAGCTAACAGAGATAGCAGGGGATAGAGCAGCAGTGAGCGTAGGACCGGGATAACGTACCACGCAATTTGTAGGACAATATTACTGTTTAATTACGAGTATATAGATATTAACTAACTAAAAGAAAAAAAAAACAGCTGGTTAGTAATAATTTTTGATGACCTTACGAGGTCATCAACTTGATCATCCAGGTCATCAAAAATTGATTTTTTTTTCTTTTAGTTAGTAAATATTTTTAGTTTATATTTTAGTTAGTAATTATTTTCTTTTAGTTAGTAATAATTTAATAGTTATATTGTCCTACAAATTGCGTGGTACGTTATCCCGGTCCTACGCTCACTGCTGCTCTATCCCCTGCTATCTCTGTTAGCTACCGAGAGTTTTCGAAGAGGAATTTTTTGTTCGTCTCATCAAAATGAAGCTACTCCCGGAAAATTAGCTTGATACTAAGTCAGGTGAAAGAAAATGTACTAGGGATCCCTACCTAAAACTGTTCTTTGAAAGAAAGTGTTCTTTCGTAATAGAATCGGTAATTATAATCGTAAATAGTATTTTTTATTCTGTACTACGAGTAATAAGTAAATTTAAAGAATGCGAATACGGACTGAGGCATAGTGTTTTTTATATTTTTGAATTATTTACTTTTTTTTTGTTGATATAATTGATAATAACTGTATTATACTGAATACTTTTTTTATTATTCTTTATCAATCAGTGAGTTTTACGGACGCGAAAATTGGTTGAAACAATTTTTCTGTAAATTTTATATGTACCTAAGCGTGGATATAGTACAATTTTTAAAATACTGTATAAAAAATCTTCTAAGAGGATGAGGCGAATGATGAGAGAGTACTTATAAGTAAGGATTAATTATGAAGCTTATACATAATTTAATGGTTGTTATAGTAAAATAGATTTATTATTGTTTGACTTAAATACAACTTAATAATATATAAATAATAAATAAATAAATATCTACAACACACACACACGGTCGTCTGTTCCTAAAGTAAGCAACTTAATGCTTGTGTTGTAGGTAACAGCCGACTGGTATATCTACATATTTTTTCGATAAACATAGGTAAATATAAATATACATACATCTAGACTCGGGGTGGGAATAGAACCCTCAACCCCCGGAGCAGAAAGCAGGGTCACTACAAACTACGGCAACGGCGCGGCTAGTCAATTTATATTATGATAATAATTATTATTGTTACACTATAAAAATATAAATATTAGCAAGCTTTTATGTGGAAAAGTAAAACAGTATACATAATGGCGTCCACACACTACGTAGCGGCGGAAATGGCGTCTAACCGGATATTGTATCGCGCCTTCATCTCCGGCGAGCTTCCGCTTCCTCGTGCCTCGTGCGTCGCCTAATTACTTGTACATATAAGCATACGAAATATTCGACGTATGTCTGTTGCATATTTATATTTTTAAAATCTAAGATAAAAAGAAAGAAGAAAATCTACTTAATAGATATAGATAAATTAGATAGACAGAAAGAAAATGATCGAATTTTTAAGACATTGTAAAATCTATAGGTACTCTATACTAATATATAAAGCTGAAGACTTTGTTTGTTTGGTTGGTTGTTTGTTTGTTTGTTTGTTTGTTTGTTTGTTTGTTTGTTTGAACGCGGTAATCTCTGGAACTACTAGACCGATTTGAAAAATTCTTTCAGTGTTAGATAGCCCATTTATCGAGGATGGCTATAGGCTATGTATCATCACGCTAAGACCAATAGGAGTGGAGTCCACGCCGACGAAGTCGCGCGCAGAAGCTAGTTATATCTATTGCTATTTATTGCACAGATTAATTAATAAGCGTTTTATGTACTCCAAGTATAATTCAACGAAATAATGAATTCTATATAATCGAATACTCCTGAAGTATTTAAAGAGATTAATATTCTTTTGTTACGATATAAGAACTAAAGTCCTTTGAACTACGAGTACACAATACAGGGAGGTCCAATAGAGATCACTTAATTCTCTACTTGCAAAAATCGCTTAAACGCTTAATCCGAACGATCCTTTCAAACAAAAGGAGCTCGAGTGACTGCGGTAACAGACCTCTTTAGACGTGATGACTTCACGCTGCTCTGCCTTATCGACGTCATCAGCAAACCTCCTTCTATACGAAAACGGGCTTTTACCGTGGTTCTTGCTTTTTACGGGCTTTGATTTTCTTTTAAATACTAACGCACTATTTATGAGAGGGGCTTTTTATCTATACTAATATATAAAGCTGAAGAGTTTGTTTGTTTGTTTGTTTGTTTGTTTGAACGCGGTAATCTCTGGAACTACTGGGCCGATTTGAAAAGTTCTTTCAGTGTTAGATAGCCCATTTATCGAGGAAGGCTATAGGCTATGTGTCATCACGCTAAGACCAATAGAAGCGGAGTCCACGCCGACGAAGTCGCGCGCAGAAGCTAGTGTAAGATATAATAGTCCTGTTAAATCTATTTTCTGTTAATTTCTTAAAGATATATTTAACATGTAGAACATTTGTTCGTTTTGAATATAAACATTAGTAAGTACTAAGTATCTATCTACTGGCTAAACTTTGCGCCATTTGTATATTTATTTCAAAACTTCTTCTTTAAACATAGTTTTAATTTACAACAATTAATTTAGAGCACTTGAAATACCTATTTGTAATAGAATCGTTGTTTTAATTTTGTTTATTATATGCATATAGGTATTTTTTGGATAATTGTTTTAGTAATATCTAATAATAAATAACATAATAGCAAGAGGATTACCAATCTATATTAAGTTACAATTACATTTACAGCTTTACACATTAAATATCTCTTAATGTGAAAAGAAAGTACGGTATTTTAAACCATACAAAAACACAGTAAAATGAACAAATGAAACCCGAAATGACACGAGCTTATCGCGAACAGAAATCGAAACAGAAACATTTATTGAAATTGCGATTCTCTATACGTTAGCTATACCTACGGTACACGTTATAATAATTATTTGGCGGGCGCGATTATACAGATTTAGATAGGCTCCGACGACGCAGATAACCTCTTACATAGCTCATAGCACATAGCACCACCCTGGGTACCGTCCGCAGGGAAATGATTTGTTTATTTACATTATTTATTTGGGACAACAACAGCTTTATTTTAAGTATAATGACAAAATCTTTACAATAGTTATCCTCGAAAATTTGTTATTTATTTACTTTCACAAAATGAGTACCTGGATTGATTTTTTATTTTATTTTATTTAAAACATTATTCATACAAAAAACGTAAAAATATTGCTCTAAAAGGTACAAAGATATTTATGTTGCTGCAATTTATATTCTACTTACATTAACTGAGGCAGGGTACAGCAGAATATATCCTGCTCAAAATCTGGAGCAGCCCGTCTGGGGAAGTACCGCGACCGTACAGAAGATCACAGCTAAATAGTACTGCTTCCAAGCAGTATTGTGTTCCTGTTGGTGAGTAAGGTGACCAGAGCTCCTGGGGGGGGGGGGGAGATTGGGGATAGGTTCGGAAACGCGCTTGTGACGTTTGTAGAATTTCCTGCGTCTATAGGCTACGGTAATCGCTTACCATCAGGTGAGCCGCAGGTAAGCTTGTTTGCCGAACTAGTTGTATAAAAAAAATTAAAAAAAAAAAAAAAGTAGAGTTTGTGAACTAGGTAGGTAGATATATAGGAGAATAAATACTATTGATTTTTTTATCAATGTTAATTTTAGTAAAACAATACATTTACTTTTGAAACACGCGAATAGACAAACAATACGCAGCTCTATATATAGAGTTAATTTTTTTCAAATTAATATAGGTAACCAATAATCTGCCAGCAGGCTTAGTACAAGAATATAGAAAAAAAAGGTATAAATATTGATTGTCATACACTATTTTTCTATACAAAAAAAAAAAGATAAATATAAAATTCACGGAAAACCGTTTTTCGTGAATTTTGAGATTTAAAAAAAATTGATGACACTCAGTTTAAGGGCCTATGCAAACCACGTTTTTTAAACGCGCCGTCGACGCGCGTTTTAAAAGCGCGCGTCGACGGCGCGTTTTTATCCTACAGAGCAGTTTGTTGGCGTTTGTATCGATACACACGCGCGTTTGCATCGCGTTTGTATCGCGTTTGCATCGCGTGACACGCGCGTTTGCATCGCGTCTGTATCAGTACATTCGGCACATACGCGCGTTAACGGCGCGTTTTAAAAACGCGCGTCGACGGCGCGCTTTTATTATACAGGTGTGCAAAGGTCTACAGGCTGCGTCTAACTCGCGTGTGTATCGCGTTTGTATCGCTACAAACGCGCGTCGACGGCGCGTTTAAAAAACGTGGTTTGCATATGCTCTAACGCTTATTTATTTATTTCTGCTTTAAGTTTCATATGGACCCCAAAAGATGTAGGTACCCTCAAAATTCAGAGGTAAGTACTCATAAAATTACTGTATTTAATATTTTAGAACTAGGGTCCAATTTTCATTCGCATAAACTATGCTGTAATTATTATTAAAAAAAATTACCATGTACACTTACATAATGTTTTTTTATTTAATTATAGGACCAATGAGAATAAATTCAAGAGGATTCTAATTATCTCTAATAGTTCTTCTATAACGGTCTAATATCAGAATAGAAAGTCATACAGGTATAAATAAAGGCAGTTGTTTTTGCGAATGGTATTTTCAGATTTCTAAAGGATCTTACGGGGGTGGCATAGCTTCGAGGATGCGCCCTGGGCGGGGGAGGGCCGTGACGTCACGTCCTATCTCGGCGGCCATCTTGGATTATCTCGTCGCACCTGCGGGGTGCGGGACGTCAGTATCGACCGCGCTAGCCGTGCACATTTTTCAGGGAAACCCTAAATTTGAAGTAAATCTACTTCAACTACTGTTTATTAATTATTATCTTTTCATTCACAAAATACAGTAGTTTGTTCTTTAATACGCTATTTACATAAGTATAATGTATTAAATGCAGACTAATTATTTATAAGTCCTAAATATTTATGTGTGTATACTTATATGTTACAGTTATTACTACCACCGAATATCAGTTGGCACATATTCTTCTTCGAATCTTTATACATTTTATACAGACCCGCAATAGGTACGTACCACATTGTAGATACCTTATAATATAGGTACATTGTAATAAAATACTATTTAGACTTTCGCAACAGCATTCATGTTAAAAATTCGACTTCTGTACATAGACCACGTTATATTATTTCTAATAGTCTAAGAGACGTGGAAGAGCGACCTTCACCGATCTGATAACTCGATGAGACATATTTTTTATCAAATATAATTTATAAATAATATCGAAAAGTGGTCATAGCTACTTTTAATTTAACTAATTTTAATTAATTTTTTTTTCATCACCTTCACTCATATGATAACCGAATGAGTTTTATCTCAATTGATAGTTTTTAACACACATAATATGCCTAGGTAGGCTTGCCAACTTATTTTTGGTCATGGCTACCTGGCAATTAGATGTGAACAGGTAGGTCAATATATACCTATATTCGATACTACATCGATCTGTCCGAATCGAAATTGATATCATAGGTAAGATATTGTAATTAAAAAACCAATCATATAGGCTTGCCTGCAAAAACAAAAAAAAAATGCTATGACCACTTTTCGATAGGCAAGTTATCATAGGCATATTTGTTTATAAATTATATTTGATAAAAAATATGTCTCATGGAGTTATCAGATCGGTGAAGGTTGATCTTCCACGTCTCCTCTACTATAATAAGTATTTAAAATTCATAATAGCATTTGTATTTATACATAAATTCAACAGATATTATACGAGAACTTATATTAAACATTTCTATTAATTGGTTAGACAAATAAGTGTGCACGTTAAAAATCAACTAGTTCGTAAATAGATGCGATCTCTGGATGCGGCAGCACGATGCTATCTCCATCTTACCCTGTTCCGCACATCGCTAGGCTTTGTGCGATTTCAAACGGTCCTTACAAAGAACTATTTTATTCTCATTTTTACCGTCTATAAAGACACCACTGAAGTGGAGGGTGGAAATAATTAACTCGACGCTTTTCAGCTTCCCTTCTTTACGCGGAGGTATTTAAATCGTACAATTTATAGCTGTTCTTGTAATGTTTTGAAAATTATTCTATGTACTTAATGTTAACTCTTTCTGTAACGTTTGATTGTGATATATTAGTTTCAGTAATGTAAACGAAAAGCACAAATTTACTAATATTAATAACAAAATGTTCTTACTACTAACATTTTATTATTGTAGTAATTTTTAATTCATTTACAAGTAATACTTGAAAGTTATTGTCCAATAACATTTAGAACGGGGAAGTCATCAAGTGACAATCGACGTTAATTCGAGACCACCGTGCAAACACTCACTAAAACAATGTGATTCGCGTCATTAAGAGCGCGTGCGGCCGCAGCTGCCTACGCGCACCTCATCGTTCGTTGTGTACAGAGGGCGCTGTTTTTACAGTCGAGGGTGCCATCGACCCATCGAGGATGTCATAGAGTGGGACTGAGAGGGTAAACGTAGGCACGTGTTGACGCCCGGTGGGCTGACCTCCGTGCTATCGGATATGTCTCATTGAAGTTTGAAACAGTGTAATGACTATCTTGAAGAGTTTGTATCAAAACATTAGACAAATTAATTGATACGATCTTATAATTATGTATTTTGTTCGCAGATTAACTTAAAATGTGTCAATTTTCATTAAATTTTTTCGTTAAATTGAAATATTTATAGCGTTTAAATAAATCCAATTAATGAAATCATTGAATGTAGATAATAAATTATTTAACGCAAATTTATGTAGTAAGATAACGCGACAGAAATCAATAGTAATATGTTTGAAATTGGTGCCATTTTGAAGGAAAAGTACATGATAACAATGCAATAAAGATAAATCGTTCTGATACCTATCGGATAAAATCTTATTGGTGAAATGCGGTAATAGATTTCGCGATGATTTTCTTATAAGAATGAGATTTTAATCTTATTGATACCAATATATAATATACCTACCTATTAGTGTATTCTAGTCATGTCTCATTTAATTCGTATAAGAATATTAATGTTCGGGATCAAGTTATTTTGTAGAGTACCTAATATGTAATTTGGTTTTAAGAATAATTGAGACAGACGGAATAAAGACTTCTACATTTTAATTAGTATAATAATCACATCGCTACTGCTACTTATTGTTCATATTAATAAGGGTAGATCATTGAGATATAATAAATGTTATTTTTCTCGTCGGAATACGTAATAGGATAGTAAGGACGAAGGACCGTCGCTACTACTCGTAGCCTACCAGTGCGATAACGCTCGGTAATCAGTTTGATCGGAAAGCAGTGGCGAAGCACGTAATTTTCATTTGTTAAACGCCACGCGCTCACATTACTCTGATTCTATAATTTATTAATACAACTACACTTCTATACGATGCTGGAATTTATTGTTTTAATGTGTTGCAACTGTTACGGTCTACTATTTGAAAAAAGCAATTCGATTTAAGCTCATGTTTTTAGAAATTCGTAGACTAAGACAATAAGATAATGGTAAAAATAAAAAAAAAGCGATTAATAAGATATTGTAAGTGAAGTAAAATTTGTTTTTAATTTTAGTGTTATTCAGTATCTAATTATTAGATAGAATATTATAAACTATTCAACGTTCTAAAATCAATCACATTTCGCTATTTAAATACTGTTGCCAAATTTTGAAACTACTGCTTTGGTGTTGTGTTGCGAGTAGTCGTCTAAAACACCGACAGTTTTCGGGTTCGAATCCCGCTCGGGATATATATATTTTTGTACAAACATTTCTTTTCGGTTAGGATGTCAGTCCTTGTGGGTCTCCCCACCGTGCCTCGGAGAGCACGTTAAGTGGTCGGTTCCGGTTGTTATCGTAAATACCTGATAACGATTGTTACTCATAGTAGGGAACATATCCGCCAGGCGCCAATCCGCAGTGGAGCAGCGTGGTGGATTAAGCTCCGACCCTTCTCCTACATGAAGAACGAGGCATATGCCCAGCAGTGGGATGTTACAGGCTGAATGCATCCCAAATTTCGAATGTTTTGGTTTTTTATATTATTGTAATATGAAACAAATACATGTAAAGTAGGCTTTTAATAAATCTGACACCCCCACAGATTTACATATTAAAAAGGTCATTCGAAACTCCACTGACACAAGTGAGGACACTTGCTTTTAATATAAAAGCACAATAAAAACTCGATAGAGCAAAAAATATTTTGGATAATCGTGTATACAACTTTGTTGGATGAATAAAATTGTACTTCAATATAATAAAACCTATTTTATAGTGGTTTGAATCTTCAAAGAGGTGATGGCGTCGCATTTCAAAACAACGAATTTGATATTTTAGTTTTTCATGTATATAATTAAAAGCTGTGACAGGTTGTGGGGTTTTACAATGTTATTATATTTACAAAGTTTTTTTGTAAACCCTTTCAGTTTCTGTTTGTCAGTATGGGATTTTTTTTTGTAAAATGTGATGTTTTTTAACTACAAAATCCTTTAGATTTCTTAATAACTCTAAGGACAATAAAAAATTTTTTCAAAATCTTTTATAAAATTTAAAGTTATTCCATAGGATATATTATTGTAGTAAATATTGTTATTAATTATTATCATTCTAATTTGAAACTTTGATATCGCGTAGATATATAACTCCATATAAGTATTTTTTTTATGTCTACACAATACACACACGGTCGTCTGTTCCTAAAGTATGCAACTTAATGCTTGTATTAATTACAACTATGCTCTTGTTAAATAAATAAAACAAATATTAATATACTACACGAATTATAATATCAAGCCAGTCATTTTAAATACATTTTTCTTACAAAACATTATTATAATAGAAGGGTATTTCCAGCAACAGCATTTCAAACTAAATAAACCAAGCTAACTGATTCTGAGAAATACTATTCAAAGTTTAATATAATAAGAATTATAACCTAATATATTTTCAAATCAAACAATTAACGTTATATATTTTCAATTTCATCATTAATCCCATTAAATTAAATGATTGAAGGGTATCACGCGAACATCGAGCACACGCGTCAAAAAAATAAATCAAACATTCTCTTACGACGCCTACCATTAATAAAACTCTTTAAAATATATTTAATAATGTCTACAAAGGTAGAGAGCACAATGCTCCATTCCATAAAGGGGCAGCATTTATTATGGTGACAATATATCGAATACAAAAAGATAGTGTGACAAAGATGCGTACTTTTTAATAATATTGTCATTTCTCAGCAGCAGTGGACTCTTTCAAAAAGCCATAATGTAATAATTTATTTCTTTATAAGAGTTTTTTTCTCTGTGGGAGAGTTAAAGCCAGGTGAGCACGGGTTAACTGATTTTTTAAAGCCTTTATACAGCCTTTAAGCTACTTGATTTGGTTTTATAAAATAATGTTAAAAAGATTGATATTTTTGAGCAGTAGAAAATGTAATTAAAGATTCGTGGTAATCAGGAGCATCTCATGTGAAATCACAGTAAATTTATTTTAATAACAATAAAGTTGGGTTTTTATGACTCATTTGAACTTAGTTTAACGTGCATGTTGTCGACTAAAATATTGGTAACAAAACAAATATTTCCAAGAATCTCAGACAAGTATTTTTATAGTGGGTACCTATGTACCTACATATAACTATACGTATTTAATTTCAAACTAACAAGATTTTCAATTATATTGCTACGTTTATAACTTTCTTATTATTCTTACCATATACTGGTACACCTTCTTACGTTAATATAATATATACTTATTTATATTTTACATATTTTAGTCTCAATATGCAAAACAAAAGTGAAAAAAGCGTCTACAAATAATCCGTAGATACAATTAAGAGTACAAAGATACGTAGCGTTTCGTAGTACACCATTAATTTTTTACAAAAATAAACTAGATTTTTTAATTCAAAAGTGAAATCTTTTTCACTAATATTATTATTTAAGATTTAATATAGGTACATTTAATATATTCTGCGTATAGCATTGTTTGCGCAAAAAACCGTCGCATTTATAGCCTTCGTCGAGACGGAGTTGACATCGGAGCCACAATAAAATCGATGAAATATCTTTGGGGGCTGTGACAATAACTCATAGTATGTATTGTCTAGCTGTTTGCACAGGTAGGCCCGTTGCATTTGTGTTGTGGCGCTTAGATTACGAGTTGTAGTTTTTAAACAATCGGAGTGATGATTTGTTGTTTAGTAAAATTTTATGGCCAATAAAAATATTTTGTTTTGTGATAAATTAGTGTCCAGAATTTTACAGGAACGCGTATTATTAATTTTTTATAATGACAAATTTATACTAAGACATTTACCATTTTTATTTAGTTACTGAAAATAATTTTATCTTAGTTTATTATGTGTTTGTGAGTAAATGTTACAATCTTTTTTTATTTTATAGAAAATGGTTTATCTATTAATATGGACAACCTCGTGAAAATAATAAAATAAAATGAAGCTTCATAAAGCTTGCATAGATAATATAAAAAATGTATAGTCGTTATATAATTGTTATTTTAATGTGCTTATTAGGACATCCTCCTGTTTTATCTATAAACTTCTTATTTCAATAGAAAAATAAGAATGTGTAAGTAGAAGTAATTACGATCACTTTAATCACTTTAGTTTCATCTTACCCTTGCGTAATCACTCCAGTACGGGTAAGCCGGGCTCACCAATGATCACGTAAACGTAGACTAGACTCTAAATCCCGTCACCTCCTGGGTTCCGGGAAGCCGCATGAAGTCGTCACGCGGGACGCCCCGTCGGGACGGTAGCGCGCGGGCGGTCTGTGCCCGCCTTAATTAATTTTGATGCATTTACCTGTATGGATCGAATACTGGATAGTTAATTTTGTTTTGTGTCACATGCCATTAACATATTTGAGCTACTTTCTCAGATTCCAAAACTAATATATTTTTATTTTGAACTAAGGAGAGAAATTTAAAAGGAGAGTTTGAGTACCTAAGTATTTTATTAAAACGCGTTACAGTAATGTTTGATTTAAAGCTACGTTTAATTTTTGAAGCTATAATAAAATTAAATAAAGCATGGAGTCGTTCTCAAATATCTTTACAATATTTTATCTATTTTATAATTTAAATTTTAAACAGTACCTACTGCAGTGGCGTCGTCAACGTAATCTTCATCCGTCGATGGCCTATTAAAATTTTTCTAATAAATATTTTTCTGTAACTATTTGTAACAATCAAGAAAAAACCTTATAAATAGGCCTACCAACTCTTCTAGGGTTGTAATCCAAAATCAACATAGCTTTTTCGAGCTTTTGCTATTACTATGCGAATTCGAAGATGTGCGGGTTTTCATAAAACGTATTTCTTCATAACTAAATACGATTACATTCTCTTCACGTTAGTGACAAAATTATTTAAAAGACAAAGTAAGCACTTAATGAGCCAGAGTACAGAATACGCGACCCATCTTTATGTTTAATTAATTTATTAGTTCAAAAACTTTCTAGATTAATACCCTAGTCGTACTATTATTAAAACCTATCATGTTCTAACAACATATTTTTTCATTAGGATTTTAGAAAAGATAGAATGTTTACTAACGGTTAAAAGTAATAGAATAATTCTGTACATATAGAGTTCGTTAAAGAAGTAGAGTTAGTTAACTTTGAAAAACTACAAACCGAATTTGAAGACGCTCTATAAAAAAGCAGTTTTAAAATACCGAGAAATGAATAGATTTATATATCGTCATGTGATCGTCATAAATGAATCGTAATAAATATGATATTTTATAGATAATTAGATAGCAAGGTTTTAACGACGTTTTTTATATTTTCAAATCATCATGAAATCCTTGCTCGCAAGGTGATCGAGATAAGTATCGACTTCCGAAAATCCGACCATCTCCCCGACCACTAGCCACTTTCTAATTAAATTTAATGTTTTTATATGTAAAATCTATCTGTAATAGTTTCAATGCGTACACAAATTCATGTGAACTCTATGTATTTTTTACTAAGCCAGCTGACTAAAGTAATTAAGAAAATCTACTTACGTATAATTATATAGAACATATAGCTAACTGCTAGAAACGAAATGTTTTTGTAGATACCAAAATCTTTCATTTCAGTTTTATTTTATAAACTCTATTTAAGAATTTCTAGGTATATTGTTTTATTTTCAGTTAAAATCTCTATAGTTTATTTTACGATATCTTTTCTGGTTTTATTATACTTAAAAAAAAACAACAAGTGTTTAACTTTAGTAATTAAGAGTAAGAATAACTTAATCTATACTAATATAATAAAGCTGAAGAGTTTGTTTGTTTAAACGCGCTAATTTCAGGATCTACTGGTCCGATTTGAAAAATTCTTTTATTGTTAGATAGCCCATTTGTCGAGGAACGCTATAGGCTATATATCATCACGCTAAAACCAATAGGAGCGTAGCACCAATGAAGAATGTTTCAAAATCGTTTTTTTTTCCTTTTGAGAGCTTCCGCTGCGTAAACGGTTAAAGTTTCGCATAAATTATGTATGACAGAATTGGTCCTATTCCGCGCGGACGAAGTCGCGCGCAGAAGCTAGTAAAATATAAGTAGCTTATGTCTAACTAGATCTCACAAGATCGATAACATATTATTTTCAAACATTCAAGTTACGTAGTATCTTTTTTTTTTCGCTGGGAAATGCTTTTACGCACCCCACCGGTGAGACCGGCGGGAGTGTGGGGCTCCTGGCCCGAAGTGAACAACCCAGAATACCCACTAAAACCCGGCGGTGCTCTCATTGTCGTAGCGGGGCGACACGGGATCGTATTCGCATGCTACCGAGTACCGTGACATCCCGACGGATGGCCTGCTTGTGCCTTCGTCTATAACTCTATACTATAGAACGCAAAGGGGCACTGCATTGTGAGCGCTCCATTTGCCCGGTGGCGAGTGGGAAGAATGGTGCCTTCTCCCACTCTATTGCGAAAGGTGAAGGGGCGCAATATCAAAATCAAAAATAACTTTATCCAAATAGGCTCCAAGAGCACTTTCGAATCGTCATTTTACAAATTAAATTTTTAATGTGATCGCATATCGGCGTCTCTTTCCCCCTAGTCGTCTCCTGCAGAGCGGGTTAGCGTAAGCATCGGCCTCGCGCTGTCGCTTCGCAGCCTCCTTTGGTGCCATGACCTCCTCATAGAAGGAGGCCACAGCCGACCAGCATCTCTCGCCGCTGAGCTTGCTGGGGACTCCGCTTGGCAATGATAGATCTTCGCCTATTACGGCCACCAGGGCGCAGCGCTGGGGCCCCCAAGCGTCACAATCCTCAAGAGTGCTACGTGCCGTATCACTCGGCTCGACACATGCGTGACAGGCAGGGGTGGCCTCCCTACCCGCAATCTAATGCAGGTACTTTTACCGAAGCAGCTAAGCTACGTAGTCTATACTAATAGGTATTATAAAGAGGTAAAGTTTATAACTTTGTTTGTATATACGGGGTAATCTTCGCAAATACTGATCCGATCATGAAAATTCTTTCGCTAACAGAAAGCTACACTATTCAGGAGTGACAAGATAAAAGGAAAAAGATAAAAATATATAATGATTTTAAATCAGCAGGATTTGAACCTGCGCCCTCTGACGTGCCGTGTCAACAATTCAATCTAATCAAGCATTATTATTTGCCTTAGAAATTAATTGGTGATTTTAAAACATTTATATTTATCTGATTTGCTGAAAATAGTGAGAGTGTATTGGAACATATCAAATTTCACCGTACCCTTCTTATGTGAAATGGATTATAACGCCCAACGAAGTGGGCACGGGTCGGCTAGTATTTAATATATCTAATACAAACTACAATTATAATACCCCAAAATATAGGTATCTTTGTGCCGTTTACAATCAGAAAACTTACAATAATTACTTATTTTATTGAAGAGAATATACCAATTATTTCAAAAATAAAATAAAATTTGATACAATGTGTTTTTATGTTTTTGAGAACATAATATATCTACGTGATTAGGTATGTCTACTTATTATTTTTATAGTTTGCATTTAATATTTTAAGATAGTATTCACAAGTTCTAAATTGTAACAAAAATATTATAAATTTTATATAGAAATAGAAATAGAAATAGAAACACGTTTATTCAGGACATTACACAAATTGCAGACAGTTTTTACACAAAAAAATAAAATAAAAAATAGCTAAATAGAAATAACAATAATTAATAATAAAAAATTAAACAAATCACAACCGTAAGTAATATAGGCTACAAAAAAAAACAAACAACAAAAAAAAAACAAAAACAAAATCAATCAAATAATTAACAATCCAAAAAAAAAGAAAGAAAAAAAAATGTATTTCAAAAATATACAAAAAGTTATATAAAAAAAGACGAATAAACTAGAAATATTATAATAAATGTTATATTCAAATAATACCGCCTGCAGCTAAGTGTTGTGCCCCAAAAAGGTGTATCACTCAGCTTGGAGTTGGCTTTCATAGAAACAAAAACCAACACTGATTTTCAGTGATACCCTGGTTCTGACGAGCGCGACAAGTATCATTCCTTTCTTCTAGAAATATAAAATTATATACGCATACATACACCACACACAAACATACATACAATATACCTACACATATGATATTATCATTTTAATAGTTTATCACGAAAAGATAACATGGGGCATATATCGTTCATTTGTATTATCTGCCACTGTATCTAATCACTGATTTGCCGTTGCTAATCGACCCCTGTTGTAAATAAGTAATTTTTTTTTATGAACGAAAATTGTTGAAAGTTTGTAGGTACTTTGAGAATAAATGCGCTACGATTTTTGAGCACCCGATCAAGGTAAGGTTTACGAAGTACTGACATATTTGCCTGGGAGCCGGAAATTAAAATTATATTTGTTATCGATGTGAATTGCATCTTACAACAATAATCAGGTTTTCAGGACGACAAAGTCAAGCCGTAGGTTTCTTGTTACCATCCCGAAAACAAGTCTTCAAGGCTTTAGATTAGGTTAAATGGTTAATTTACCCTGTCAAAAAATGATGTATTTAATTGTATCGTGGCGAAAAAGATGACACCGTTTATCAAACAAGAAAGATAATGGAATAAACCCGAATAAGATGACATATTGATGATTATAAGAGTTTGAAACTTTAGCATTTATTTCAAAAAATGATAAATGCTGAAACGGATTTATTTCAACCAGCTCCTTTGTTTATAATTAACTGTGTCACACACGAAACATTATCTATTCTTGATTAAATTAACTGCAAAATAATCGCAATGAACACGAGCTTCAAGCGTTCCTCCCACAATTCATCGGGACATAAAATTGAAATTACTTGCTCAACCTCACGCCCAGGCGATTAGAAAGTCGTACAATCTTTGTCAACGAATTAAACTTTGACCGAATTATCGTCGACGGAATTGCGTTCACATCGTAAAATTATCTCGTATTGCAATAAACATGTCGGTGTTTCGGCGTGTTTGGAAACAAGGCGGCCGTGTCGAATGCTAATAGAGCGTGCAATGGGGATCGCTATTCGTTCGCGCTGTGTGGCACTGTCCGTCATTTTTGAGATGTACGTTTCGAACGCTCTTTGATTTATTGCAACTATTGTTTGCTCGTTAACCAACAATACTTTTTTTTTACTATGCTAGGTAGGTACTTATTGCGTTTATAATTACAATGAAATAATAGACCTACTTTTGACTTGCTTTGAGAGTTGGGTTAGATAATAATCGCTGTGTGTAAAAACCAGTAGCTTGTCAGTGTCTCTATAGAATAATAAGCAGACTAAATAGAAAGCTGGGAAACACACATACACACACACACATGCACAAAAACACACAAAAAACGATAAATTAAAAAAACATTTATTATCGAAAAACGACATTGGCTTTAAATGATTTTACTTTATTGTAAGACGTTAATAATCTGTATGCTACGTACATTGCTAGATTTTAATTTACAACAATATAATTTACATCATAAGCTTTAGCATTCTATTGTATAGAATGAAAAAAAAAAATAGAAGCGTAACCTTTCTTTGTTATATTCTGTGGCAAACGGAGCATGTTTGTGCCTGTTGAAGACAAAGGCATCAAACTAAGCGCCAGATAAAAGGCATTTGTTGCATTTTTTGCCACTCTTAAGCCTCCATTTATGGCACAAGCGAAAAGAAAATATTTAAATTGGTATTTACGTATCATAACTAATAATTTAATACATATTTAATATACTATATTTTCTGCTAATATATCAATGGACTACCTATAGTATAAAGTAAGTAATATCGGTGTTATAACACTTATAACCTGAATAACTTAATCTTGTTTACTTAATAATATTTGTTCGGTGTGCCTAAAAGTGGCCATAGAGCTACTCGTGTTAGCCATTGAAAGGTTTACAAAGAACGGTCGAGAGATATGTCAATGGTCGAGAGTGTATTCATGGGTAAACAGAATGGCTACCAAAATAAATAAACAACATTATTGCTTTCGTAACTTCAGCTCACTGTTCCCGTACAAAAGGAGTCAATAAATCCTAATACAATGCTCTGTCACCGCATTTGTTATGCAATTAACAGAAAAATGAATATAATAAATGGGCGTTCAAACCGATTTATGTTATAAATGTGAATTAATAGAATTAGGCATGAATTATCTACGCTGAATATTAAGGGATGTTTAGGGTAAACAAAATATTTTGGTCTGCTAAAAGCCATTAATCCAAATGATTAAATGAATGGTTACGTTGCATAATATGTAGAATGCATAATTATAGTAACAAAAATATAAAAATTACAGCGTCAACTCGTCATCACATCGTCATCTAAAATCATATATGTACTTATATATAATATGTATGTACCTTATAGGTAGGTAAAATTTTTCTTCTTATTTGTTATCTATACTAATATAATAAAGCTGAAGAGTTTGTTTGTTTGATTGTTTGTTTGTTTGTTTGAACGAGCTAATCTCAGGATCTACTGGTCCGATTTGAAAAATTCTTTCAGTGTTAGATAGACCATTTATCGAGGAAGGCTATAGGCTATATATCATGACGCTAAGACCAATAGGAGCGGAGTCTACGCCGACGAAGTCGCGCGCAGAAGCTAGTTACTTATATTGTTATATTGTTATTATTACTTTTTATTAAATAAGTATTTCGTACTCCTAATTCAAATTACATTTATGTTCAGTTTTATTTTTTTAAACAATATTTCTAATAAATATGTAAATAAAATTATAGAAAACGATAGAAATGAAAGCGTATGCAATAAAGTTTTACGAATTTGGAAAGTTCCAAATCAAACACCTACCTATACGTTTCATATTAAAGTATCATTAGGCTGTCACTGCGCATACCTGGCCATTCATTATGCTGTCAAAATATTTTTACCGGACATTTCGGTTATTTTGGTGAATTTTTCGATTGTGAATTCACAATGACATCTCAATATTCGCAACAAAGGGATGCATTTGTCATTGTCCATTAGACGATATTGTTGGGAAACATGTAAAATATTAGCGTGCGTTGCTTACCACTGTGTCTGATCAATTCGTGAAGTAATTTTGTGTAAGCAGATAATGTTGGCCGTAGGGCTGTGAATAGCCGGTAGCTAAATTTAATGGTTGTAAAAAATATATTTTAGAAATGAAGAGATTTTGTATTGTTTGAATCAATATTTGAACAAGAATTTATAACTTCAAAGAAATGAATATTGATTGCAGTCATATTTAAGATTACTTACATAAATTTACCTTGAAATAAAATAAAAATAGTAGCAACAAATAGGGTATAAAATATTTTTTGAAATAAAATAAAATCTTCTAATAATGGGATCATCTCTATTGAATAAGTATTAAAAGCCTAATAATCATATTCATAGGTGTGACAGTATGTAAGATAAAATACATAGGAATACAAGAGTAAATACAGCATAAAATAAAAATCGCATTGTAATCCGGTATTGGCCGTAGATAAGGAGGGATTGTGACAAGGAAAGAATTATGTGCTCCAGAGGGCAATTTTTCTTTCCCGGGATTTATTCTCGTAATTTATAGAGGATCTGCCTGTATCTGGACTAACCCGGTCGGGTCCATGCTCCCAATTAAGAAATTACAATAGATACTATGACGTAATAAAATTTTACTGTAGGCGCCTATTTCATAAGTTTGATCTCGGTACTATAAATTATTAGTACAGCAGCAAATACTATATCATATTTTATATTCAATTAGTACTTAGAAATATCTTTCCTATAGGTAATATACAATTAGATTTTTTATATCAGTAAGTAACAAAGACTCTATTTATTAAATATATTTTTTTTTAATAAAAGATATATCCACGGACTTATAGTACCCGTGCTTTTGTTATTCCAATTTTTTAGTATGTTAAAACATGCATCGGTACTGTACCTATACTAACTGCAACTTAAGAAAACCTAATAACTAGACTTAGAATCAACGTGAGTCCACTGACCAAAAGTATTCTATAATATAATTTTGTTATATTTACACTTACCTACTTGCTAACTACAATATATTTAGGTACACTTATTTCCCAGCTACAATATATGTGCACTTATTTGCTACTTACAATGTACACTTAACCTATGTTAATATTAGTAAGTTTTTTTTTATTTTTTTTTTATTTTTTATTCTATTTATTATTACAAAAATCGATTTCTGATGAATAATTTGACCTTATGGTTTATTATATACGTAGATACATTATATGGCAACACGTGTTTATCTCATCCTGATCTGTCTACGATCTTTGCATCGATCGAATGTGTAACGGCAATTTGACACGCAAAATTTTTACCGAACGTGCCTTGCCATGAATTGCTGGTGACAAAAGTGTTCCTGGCAGCAAACGTCGAGAGTCGGCTTATACCGGCTCCCACCCCTCGACCGCAGTCGTAAATTTAGGGTTTCATAAAACCAGATTGGAGATAAGACACAGTGTAGAGAGAGCGTCCCGGATCAAATGCGAACCTTCAAACCTACCATAGACAATAAAAATAACGCCGGCGCATCTGCGGATACCATCCTATATCTAAGCCACGAAATTTGTCGTGTTTATATTAAATACTTGATAGTGATAGCGATCGAGGATTCGCCAGAAATCGTGAAAAAAGAAACATGTCATTTGCAAGAGCATTGGCCGCTATACGAAACCGAAGGCTAGTAAGAAAAAAATCACAAAGTGAACTGTCAAGAGGCTCACAAAAGCGCATTATGATTTAACAAGTTTCTGAATTGTTCCACTATGATGAGGCGTGTATTATGTTTTCCAGCCATGGTACGGGTATTTGGGTGCTTTGTGGCTTAGTATTGACAAATAACTTAAGGTTTACGTTTAAAGCAAATATGATGAAGGATTAGTGCGTTGAATAAGATATTTTGTTAAAACTTTCATACCTGGTTGGCGCCACTGGCTCGATATAGTATTAATCCCTGTTCGGTCGGCTCGAGTCTCGCGTCGCTTTAGTAAAACTATTGGAATAAGATCATGTGGAACTTTTAATGCTATTAAGAAGTAGAAGTAGTAGTAAGAGTAATATAACTACTCGTTTGTAGTTTTATAAACAGCTCGTCGGAAACAACGAGCCACATTGAGAATGTCTTACTTAAGTAATTAAAACTTAGATATCAATTCTCGTTTATTTAACCGTAATCCCTTTTGTAAGATGCTATCGTATTCACTCGTATCGTTCAACTACTTGATTCTTTGAAGCTTACAACTTATAAAATTTACATCAAAGCATCGTATTCAGGCCCAGAACGGGTTGTAGGCGCAGTAATGTGTCGGAGACATATATTTAAAGCTTCAGTAGATAGGGGTGCAATAATTTTGACAATGACTAGCAGCCTTACCCGGGCGAGGCGTAGGCGCGGGGAAGCGCGGGGCGCGAGGGGCAATCTGCGCACTAAATCACGCTACGAATAAAATTTATGGCGCCGAGATAAAAACTCGCAGCTTTTCTCTTTTACGTTCCTTCCCTCGTCCCCCCCGGCGGTCACCTCACTCCCGCGCGGAAAATCCATAGGGATTTTTCCAAGTGTTCCGGCGACGGCGTGTGTGGGGTCGAAACGATTTTGTTTTATGCTTATTGCCGGCTCCGATGTTTTGTTTGCTAACTTGCACAGATAAGGGATAGGTACAAAGACTGTCTCCTCAGCTGGACTACTTGGAGAGGATTCTCAGGACGAGTAACAACTATTTTGGTGTCAAACTGTTTATTTTTTGTTAGCTCTACTTTTGTACAAATCAGATTTAAGTATTTATAAGCTAGAATCAGCATAGGAAAATTCGGTTTCTAGGTCGTAGACATTTATTTCAAAAAGCTTTTATTAATATGCTAACTATAAAAAATATACCGTCACAAAGTTTACTATTTAAATACAGAAATGACCAGCGTACGACATGAAACGTGTCTTTAACTTAGAAACTGTTTGTATACCTAAATAATAAAGAATATTATTATTTTTTTCTAATAAAAAATAACACAGCTTCTTTCAAATAAATCTTCATCCCCTTTTCAAAATATTTTATGCCCACACAAAGACGGTATTTCGTTAAACTTAAAGCATAACTGAGCCCCGCGATTTCACCCGCATTCATTTGAAGTACATAATATAGCCTATAGCCTTCCTCGGTAAATAGATTATCCAACACAAACATTATCTTTCTATTTGTATCCGTAGTTCTTGAGATTAGCGCGTGCAAACAAACAACTGTTCAGTTTATAATATTAGTATAGCTAATGCTCAAACATAAAAACTTGTGTAGCTTAGTAAGCAACGAAATCTTTACAAACTTTCATCTCTTATTCAACAATTTTAAGTAGGTACCTACCTACCTACCTAAGTATAGAATTTTTGAACAACATTGAAACTTTATTTTTTTTTCTTAAAAACCTGAAAATCCATTTTCATAAAATTAACAATGGAAATCATATTATATAAATAATATATAGGTAAATAAATATAAACGCTTCACAATCAACGGCCCCCTGTAGGATTTGCTCCTGTGTCGGAGGTCCGAAAACACACACAATAAGATACAAAGGCACAAACACCCAGACCACGACAAACATCTAATTATATCTATATGGCCAATAAAATGTCTGTCGTGAGCGGGGATCGAACCCGCGACCGCCAGCGCAACAGCCAATGCTGTGACCGCTGCGCTAAAGCGTCGTCGACGTTACGTAACTATAAACAAATAACTTAATAACTAAGTTGCAACCTCCAACACCTCATTTTCTATTCCTGTAAAGTATACATAAAAAATGAGTCTAAAGTCAAATTTCATACGTTTAGTATAAATATTTAGTTTACGCTGGACGATGTTAATTAGTCAGTCGTTCGGTCTGTTCGTCAGCCATGACATTATTTTTATAAATAAGTATTGATTAATAAATAGTAAATATTACATTAAAGTAGAGTTTGTTAGTTTCAATTAAATTTAAAATGACTGGTAAGAGAGACGATAAAAGGAGTAGGTATATACCTATATAAAAGTAAAAAGGGATTACTCAAGAAGTACTTGTCAGATTCCAATTTTTTGTAGTAGATTATTATTTTTCATAGAGATTTTTTTTACGAAATCTGACAAGCCTAAAATTTAGACGCACGCACACGTTTACTCATACAAACAATATAGAGGTATAGGTATAAGATGTAGTATACTATCATACTTGGTAATGATTAGGTATTTATATCTAATGTTAATAATCTTATTTTCTTCTTAACTATACCTATATATTTGTTTCCGACCGAGTATATCGCAATATCTATACAATAAATCTTTTTTCTGACAAAGTTGTGTATTTTCTGTTCACTACGATAAAACTCTGGTGATTTATATCCACAGATAGTGACATAGACTTTTCGTTCATTAGATGAGTGTATAATATACCTATTATATTCACAATAAATAATTTATTCATATTACGTTATTTTATATTTCTCATATATTAACGGCAATAAAGTATATAAAATAATACAAACATAAAATTGTGTGTTAAATTAGTAAATGCAGGTACATTACAATTGTCCGCAATCAAAACAAAGTAACAATTTAGATACATTATATTAATTCAGTTCATATATAATTAATCTTTGAAGTGAAACATAACAAAAATATAGAGTTCTCATAGTAAGACATATAATTAGGCTTCAATTTTACAATAACGTTATATTTTATTTCTCTTTTATTTTATTATAGACGCCGCGTTGGCGCAGCGGTCACAGCACTGGATTGCGATTGACTGTTGCGCGGGCGGTTGCGGGTTCGATCCCCGCACACGACAACATTTGTATTGGCCATACAGATGTTTGCCGTGGTCTGGGTGTTTGTGCAGTCCTTGTGGGTCTCCCCAACGTGCCTCGGAGAGCACGTTAAGCCGTCGGTCCCGGTTGTTATCATGTACACCTGATAGCGATCGTTACTCATAGTTTGTGCGCGTTGTGGATTAAGCACCGATCCTTCTCCTTACTTGGGGAAGAGGCCTATGCCCAACAGTGGGATATTACAGGCTGAATCGTATATTTTATTTCACAAAGTGACTACAAAATTTAAAGCGGAAGCCGCTTATTTAGGACAGATAATATAATACACTTGTAGTTTACTATTTTTTGGACTTATCTTATTGTTTCTAATCGAAATTAGTTTAAAAAAACTCTTACTTGAATTGCCTTACAATCTATACCTACCACACGTCAATATTTGGTTGCTAGGTATAATATGTTGATTACTCAACATTTTTTACAGGAACGCTTAGTGAAACTCAACAATACATTTTATTACTTGTTTAATTAGGAAACACGTAGTGACGCCACGTTGGCGCAACGGCAACAGCACTGCTTTCAGCATGTTGCGCTGGTGGTTGCGGGTTTGATCCCCGCACATGACAAACATTTGTATTGGCCGCACATGACAAACATTTGTATTTGCCGTGGTCTGGGTATTTATGCAGTTCTTGTGGGTCTCCCCACCGTGCCTCGGAGAGCACGTTAAGCCGTCGGTTGTTATCATGTACAACTGATAGCGATCGTTACTCATAGTAGCGAATATATCCGCCAACCCGCATTGGAGCATCGTGGTGAATTAAGCTCTGATCCTTCTCCTACATGGAGAAAGAGGCCTATGTCCAGTAGTGGGATATTACAGGCTGAAGCGATTTGGTAAACAAATAATTACGCACAAAATAGTGAAATCCTCTTAAGATCACTTTGTTGTATTATAAACATCTGTTGTTCAGTTTCTTAGTAAAATAGAACCACACTCATTGTTAGTAGGTACTAAACGTGAGACAAATTCGTACCGCAACAAAACCTCATTCCGTTTGTCTTACTTATCTGTACTCAATCAGTGTTTACATTATTACAACGGCGTGATCCCGTCAAAATAATGTCCTTATTAGTTTACAAAGCGATTTCAAAGAAACTACAGGAAAAAATGACAAAAATATCCACGTCGTGCCCGGAGATTACTCGAGAGCAAGGCCATCTGTGGATATTGAGACCATCTCACACAGATAACTTATCGGCCGATCTCGACTAAGATTTTGTGAAGAAAAAGCGAAAGAAAAGGCTCCCATTTATAGATGAAGAGCCATAGACTTCGAAGAGCGCAAGCCACAATCGCATTAGGTCGGCGGCTGTCGAACGCAACGATGATTTGAATTTTCATTGTTTATGGTGGCAGACATGTGTCAAAGTTCGATTGGAATTTAAATTCGGCTCCTTTGTTATATATTTTTTTATCAAGTTGTAAACACGGTACAGTGATGTTCCAATTTGGTTACCAGTTCTTTGATGGAACGTTGTATATATGACTGCTCGTATATTTCGGTTGATACTTTTGACGTCGGTATGTAGTATGAATAATTACGAATCATGCTGCGAGCTAATCGCCGTTGTTAGGTATTATAACAAACGAATGTTACCTTTAACTAAAACGCAGCTAGATGTCCGACTCACAACTAGAAGTCGGAACATCAAAGCTAGTTGGCATCTGCTAAATTAGCGAATTCAACTCAGCCGAGCGAGGGTACGGCACAAAGCGGCGACCATTTTGTTCCGACACTTTTCGAAATTGGAACGTGACGGTTGCAAGCGCTGCCAAGCAGAGACAATAACATGAAAAGGAAAAATATAAATGGTCTTATTTTAAACAGAGGTATTGCGACGACTAATATTTTATGCTGCTTTTCAAATATAAGTTAGTGTATTGCATTTTTGTGTCTTTATGTATAGAGTGAAGACTGAATATTCTATGGCGGAAGTGAGGCAGTTACGTCGTTGTAGTAGTCGGAGGTGTTAATTTAAAAGTGCGTTCTTGAACCCTTTCAGAGGTATTGTATCTTTGTACGCTTTGTACGAGAGATGGTTTATCAGCTTCGCATTGTACATAAGTGCTGTTTTTTCATTCCGTAATGCTTTTACATTTCAAAGGGGTTAAATGTTATTCAGACTGGCTCCTGCTTAGAGCGTGTGGGTGTTGAGGGGAACGGGAAATATCTGTTTACTCGGTTTTCGTGCAGTTGCTGTTGTTTTACTACATAAATTCTATTGTGCATATAGAATTTAAATATAAAAGAAAAAAACAACTTGTTTACTCTACATACCTATATATGTAGGTACCTACTGTATGAAAACTAAAGGTTAACTTACATTAAAATTTTATTTTTGCCAATTAATTACATATAAATTGATTTAGTCTATAACAATATTGTATTTTGTAACTTACAGATTTACACATCGGTTACAATTTTTTGTAATTTGTAACACATTCTTTTAATTTACTATGAATTAAACAAATTATAATCCTATTATGCTGGTATTGGTTAAGTAACGTGCTTTACTACGATCTGTGCTACTATGTTCCTGGAACTTGATTCTACGAAGTGTAGGTAACAAATGGACAATATACATGTCTTTAATGTTATTTATAACAATCTAAAGTAAATGAAATGGTTAGAATAATTTCAAATGCTAAAAGAGATTTAGAAAAATATGGTAAGTAAAGTTTGGAAGTACTTACTACCAATGAAAAAAAAAATAATACAACGTCAAGGATAGAACGTTGGTTGTAAAAAACTACATATTGTCAATATACATAATTATGTTGAGTTCTCCTAATCATGATAAGATATATGTTTTAAATTTTCACGGTTACTATCAACCCTTTTACTTATATGTACGAAACTTACCACGATTGTTATTTTAAACTATGTATAATTAAGTAATACGAGTAGGAACTTAGAAGGTAGGAAAGTTTGTTCTGAATGTAAATAGCAACCAATATAACATAGATACATTATAATTTACTATTATAAATTAAGTTGTTTACAACTAATTAGTAATTAATCACAGAAAAAAGGACATATACACAATGATAGAAATCAAATTCTAAGATAAGAATGCATTTTGTCACGTGCAGTGCTGGTTTCATTCACGTTGTTTGAGTTGTACCTACAACTCCCCCGCAGCGTGTGCCCCTGGTGACCATTGTAGTCGGAGACCTCTCATTGTCGCGAGGTGCTGGTTGGTCGAGGCCTCTTTCTGCGAAGAGGTCATGGTGCTGAAGGAGGCTGCGGAGCGTGAGTGTGAAGCGGAGGCTCATACTGATGCGCTACGCTCGAGGCGACTGGCGGGAAAGAGTCGCTGCCGCGCACTCCTTCAACTCCGCAACAGAGCTGATGAGGCCTATTTGGTCCCTCTTCATTTCTTCCACGAAAACGTTAGAGCGCTCTCGGTGCTCGTGAGCACTCTATAAGCGAAGGCGGCCTGCACCGGTTGGCCTACCGTCGGGGCGTCACGGTTGCATACGTCCCGTAGCGCCCAAAAATGACGATGAGGGCATCACTGGGTATTACTGCGTAGTCCGGGCGTATTCTGACCGCGCCGGGAGCCCCACACTCCCGTCACATCCGGGCGGCGGGGCTAGTGCGTAAATGCATTTCCCAGTGAAAAAAAGAGGTAATACGCCACATTTTTTTTTTAAACGTTGAAAAGCAAAAAGCTTAAAAATGTAATCATTTTTTTTGGATTATCTGGCTATTTGGTAAAAATTTGGCAATCTTAGAAATATAGTAGGTAGGAGCTACGAGTGTGAGGGAAGAGAGGCGATTTGTACAGCATATTATAATATCTACGCCTCACAATTTTTACAAAATACCCCACTAGGTAACCCACACTTTTAATATCAATAACCTTAATAATTAACCTTAATTTAAACAAATCAATAAACTTAACAATTAGTTATCACAAATAAATCAGGAATACCTACAATAGATTAACAAAGTAAAGTAACAGAAAACTTCAACAAATAACAAACTAATTTTTCGCTTTATATACCTAATATGTACCTAATTGATAGGAATTCCCTCGATGTTATATTTTTATTCTCGTCGACTTATTTTTGATTTAACAGTGTGTCTAATAAAGAAAAGAAATGGTTTGAAGTACCTCCAGAGTCGTTGGGACAAATGTATACTTGTATATTTCTATGCCACTATTGGATTTTGCACTAATTTTGTTTTAGGCGCATGGCACGAGGGGTAGAGCGACCGGTAACGCGGCAGCGTCAGGGACGGTCAGTACATGGATGGGTGACCGCCTGGGAACACTGCGTGACGTTGGCTTTTTTTTTTCGATTACTTATTTTTTGTATTTTAAATTCGTGTTTTACCTATAATTAGTTTTTTGAATTAGTTTTTTTTTAAATTAGTTTGCCAAAGAAGTTTCACTTCTGACTTGTGTAGGTACCTACTTTGTACGCACGCAATTTTTTTTTGTTTATTTATCGTTTTATCAAATATCTAGCTGACCCCGCAAACGTTGTTTTGCCATATAGGTACCTATGTTATTAGCCCCCGCAATCCCCTCTTGTGGGTGGAATTTCGTAAAATCTGTTCTTAGCTGACCTCTACTCGGCGAAAGGAATATTTCTACCAAATTTCAAGTCTCTACGCCTTACGGTTTAGGTTTAGAGATATCGTGAATCGTGATGAGTCAATATAGGTACCTATAGGTGGAAATCTCTTATACAGGATGTCCCGCGATAAAGTGCAACCCTGAAAGGGGGTGAAACTAGATCATAAATTATCGACAAAAAACAGAAAAAAATTAAAAAAAAATATATTTTATTTTTTATTGACGAATTAAGATTTTTATATATCTTACGTAGACTCTATGTACAAAAAATGATGATTTCTGTGCGTGTTTTTCGGGATACAGGCGTAAATTTTTTTATTTTAATGGCAAAATGGTAAGAAATAATAATAAATCATTAAATTTCCTAGTATTGGGGGCGTAATTTATATATAGGTATACTTATACAAAAGATATGTAGGTGCATTACACTTCTGCAATAATAGCAACTAAATACCATACCACCATAAACCATACTTATGAAGTATTGTTTCAAATTTGACTGTTTTATTTGTCATACTTTTACATAATTCTAATGGTAGACTATTGATAAGTCGAGGGAAAATATAACCGGTAGTTTACTCGCCATAGGTAGGTAGGTACGTGTTGTAGGGGCACTGTGTATGAAGCCGATCTTTGAAATTAAAACAATCAGTTCAAAAATATTTGTACTGGATGATTAGCTATAGTTTTCTACTATTAATTTTTATATTATTAGTCCCTAAATAACACACAATTATTTGAATAAAAAAGTGGATGCTTTTAGGTTCCAGATCTATCATTTCCATTTTACTGGAGGATTTTAACGTGAAACGTTTATGTTTTATAACACGAATTTAATTTAAAAATAGAAGTAGGTAATTATAACAATTTACCCATTATGTAGCATATTTTTAAAAGTTTTGTGTTTATTTTGATAATTAATTAAAGTTTGAAGCTTTAATATCTACTTAGGTATAACAAATATCTAGGTAGGTAAGTATATATCTTTAACCTTTACGGGTAGGTACACTTATTAGGATATTTATTTTTATAAATAAAACTTCAATTATTATCAATGTTATATTTTTGCTAACGTTTAATTTAATTTAATTTTTACAAAACTTCTTTGCAATGAAATACAAAACCACACCAAATAGATAGGTAGATATAACCAAAACCAAATAGTATCTAACCAAATGGAATTTTTAATACAACGTTCAACAAAACGGACCGCGCCGTTGGTAGAGACCCCGCTTTTCACTCGACGGCAGTGGTTTAGATTCCCAAGTCTTGTTGAATTATTTATTTATATACCTACATGCATTTATTTTAAAAATATATCAATAAGTAGGTATATGTTTATTAGTTAACTGTTGTCTGAAACACAAGAACTTAGGTACCTAACAAACGTTTATATGTGTTTATTTTAAACATACCTATTATTTATTTTATAATTTAGTTGGATCTGTTGCAAGGCAAAATAACATATAAAAATACATAGTGTCACTTAAAGTACCTACCTGGGAACATTATTTAAATCTTAAAAGAGTTTTTAAAGGATTCGGTATATACAGCTGTCTGTACCTATAGGTATAGGTATTTGTCCTACTTAGGAATTTTTTTTGAACTTTTTCTAATATATATGTAGGTAGGTACAAATAAAAAATTGGTGGATACTTCGAGCACAATCAAAGTATAGGTAGGTATATTATAGTATTGTAGAGATAAAATAATCTGAACTTTTTCAATGATAGTAGGTAGGTACCTATATGAACTCTACATTTTTAATATTTAATAATTGTATATATTTAACTAATTATAAATGACTTTTACAATGTGTAGTTTTGTAACATCATTACTAGTTCTAGGTACTAACGACTCTACTTCGATGTACCTACCTACCTGCTTATGTTTGTAAGTAGGTATTTAAAAAGTAAGTAATAATAAAACTATAACTTTATGCATTAAATGTGTACGAATAAGTATAAATAGTATACGAGTTACATTCATAAACAACAATGTAGTACGAATCAGTATTGATAAAAAAAAAAATTATAATCTTTTTGAGTTGTTTTGTGATGTTACAATTATTGTTTTTTTATTAAAATGTTCGAGTTGCGAGACGTACTTAATTGTAAATTATTTCTTTTTTTGGCAAGGAACATAGATTCAGTGAAGTTATACTGATTGACAGTGAGATTTAGGTATTCATAATAAATAAATAATCATAGAAAATTAGTAAAGTTGTAAATTAAGCATTAAACATAACAAAATCTTCTATAACACGTAATCCATCACTCGCGCCGCGAGCGCGACTGACGCACACCACCGCACGCCCAAAAAGAGAAAAAGAAAATTTAAAAAGAGAACACTCCCATCGCTAGTCACGCCCTCAAACCGCCCGTGGAGGTTTCGACCAATGAGGTCGGACGTGTATCGCGGCGGCGGCTGGAACCGAGCGGTGCCGAGGGCGGCCGACACGTTCACAACAAAAAGTCACACGACTGGTTTAGTGTCGGGTCGCGTCCCAACGACGCCGCTTCACGTGCCGCAGTCTGCTTCACGCGCCTGCGCACTCACTGAACTGTATTCAAAACATCCTAATATCACACCAGATCGTATAGACCGAGAGCAAGAATTATTTTCAAAATAGTTGTGAGCTGTGATAGATATTATTCTTATTGAAAATGGACACGACGGAATGGAGCGTATGATTTCAGTGTGTTTATATGTAGCAACGATAAGAGTGATTAGTGATAGTGAACGATATTTGAGTGATACGCATTTTACGAGGACAATCAAGGTATTTATGTGTCGTTGTGTCTGTTTTTAGAATTTGTTTTAATCGCATTCACAAATTGTCAATGAGTGCCATTGACTTCTAATAGAAAAATTAGCTAAAATATAGATTATGTCAAAACATAAAAAAGAGCGCTTCTCTACATGTTACCTTCAAAATATTAAAATATATATACAGTACAAAAGTACTTTTTTTAAATTACATATTACATAAAATGCATTCTTTACAAAATCCGAAAAAAATAAAATAAAAAATACACATACATTTGCATGATATATATTAAGCAATTAAAATAATGTAGAGTCAAAAATGTATGAAATATTAAAGCCGTCGGGAAAATGTTCAGTTACTAATATTATTTATCTACAATACCTATAGTATTTTTTAAAAATAAATAGGTACATATTATTAATGTTGTATTATGAAATAATTACTGAGTTATTCTAGTCTATCGTGTAATAATTTAAATATGTAAATAAGATTTAACAGACGTTGTTAGATATTAATGCAATAGTTAATTTCACTATATCTAAAATAAAAAACAGTTCTTATTCATGATGTTGAAATATATTAGATTAAATTATCTTGTTATCTTTTTTTATATATTTTGAATGCTACTAAATTATAATTTTAAACAAGTATCAAAATATCATATTAGATTATGCATATTAGATTATTTATATTTGCTTCCTAATTTTTACATACATACACAATATTTACAAGATTATTAATTTATTATAGCATAATAAATAAAGGTTACGAAATATATAAGGTTAAGGTTAAGAATAAAATGAAATTAAACCTAACGACGATGACTAAATGAGAGTAATTTCTTATTGATAAATAAGAACTGCTTCTTGTGTATAAAAAAATGAAACCGACTTCACAAACAGGTATAATAAAAAAAGAACTATGAAATTATAAATATAATTTAAATTAAGAATGTTTTTTTAATGGTCAATTACTTTGACGTTTCGACGCTCTTGTATATTCAGATGCAGATCCTTGTTATATAAATACAAAAGTACAAACAAATCAATGTCAATGTCGTATCAATAAACGAACATTCGAAATTTGAATGCGGTCCGAGATGCGCAAAGGCTGCCATCGATTAGCCTTCGATAAGCTTTATGTATGTTACATACGCGTTTCCGCCGGAGATACATGTATGAGCATCCTGTTGCATTTTTTTTATAATAATAGATTTGACCAATAAACTTTTTTTTTAAATAAATTTGTATATATTTAGAAATACTTATAAATTGATGGCAATGTAATTGTAAGATAGACGAGTATATACAAACATATTTTATATGAATATATGCAAAAATATACGATTAAATTAATTATGTAATTATAACATTAAGACGTCACAAACCGAGCCCGTCCTCGGTGAATTAAAAATACGTATTTTAGATAAGTGTCCTTTATTAGGAAGACATCTTCGTTAATTTTAATTAATAAAATATTTAAATTTGTAATTAATATATCTATACTAATACATAAAGCTGAAGAGTTTGTTTGTTTGGTTGCTTGTTTGTTTGTTTGTTCGTTTGTTTGTTTGAACGCGGTAATCTCTGGAACTACTGGGCCGATTTGAAAAATTATTTCAGTGTTAGATAGCCCATTTATCGAGGAAGGCTATAGGTAGGCTATGTGTCATCACGCTAAGACCAATAGTTGTGAAGTCCACGCCGACGAAGTCGCGCGCAGAAGCTAGTAGAGTATATAACTTATTTGTAGTTATCAATAATGATTTGCTTCACAAAAAGTATGTCTATGATATAGATAAATTTTAATATTTGAATGTTTACTATTCGTATACTTACCTAATTAAATATATTAAAAAGAATTACATTGTGTAACAAATTATAGCCGCTAATGAATATTTAAGCAAGATAAGAGTCAAAATTCTCAATAAATTATTAAATTATTCTGACCTTTACTTTAAAATGCATCGATCAAAACCCTATCAGGTTAACGTTGAGGAAATAAAGTAAAATGGACTCAGTTTCTGACCTCAGAGATTATAGACTTAGATATTTAGGGATCCGTGAGAGTCATACTAATGCTTTAAATGCAATTTTTTTTATGAATTGTTTAGTATGTGATGTAAAAACTACTAAACCAATTGCAGTGATACTTAGGGCGTAGATAGGCCGAGATTTAGGATAACACATAAGCTAGTTTTCATCCCGATATTCCTAAGGGATTGGACGTTACGTGGGAAAGACTTAGAAGTGAAGGTATAAATTAACTAATACCTACTTTTGTGCAGTGTCTTGTCTCTATCATGATATACCTATTTACTAAAATAATTTTAAAAGTAATAAATACACATTTAGCATATTTTATTTAATGTGTGTTACAACTAGAAGATAACTGTTCCATAATAATTATTATTTCCATATTTATTATATACAACGACCGTTCTGGTGTAATGGTGTGTGTGCCGTGTCGGCGGCGCCTAAACACCGACGGTCGCAGGTTCGATTCCTGCTCGGAGTGGATATTTGTTGTTATACAAACATTTATTTCCGGTTTGGTTGTTAGTCTTTGTGGGTCTCCCCATTGTGCTTCGGAGAGCACGTTAAGCAGTCGGTCCCGGTTGTTATCATGTACCTACCTGATAGCTTTCGTTACTGATAGTAGGGAATAGGTAGGTATATCCGCCAACCCACATCGGACCAGCGTGGATTAAGCTCTGATCCTTCTCCTAAATGGAGAAAGAGGCCTGTGCCCAGCTGCGGGATATTACAGGCTGAAGCGTAAATTACTACCTATATAAATAAAAATGTATACTGAACCATACATTGTAAAGTTCTACAAGAATTTAATAATCCCATGCATACAGTAGACTTTTAGAGAGCTTTATTATAATCTTCTTTGTTTCGACATGTTAGCATTAGAGTAGCTTTTATTAGAGTATTAAAAGTTTAAGCAACTAGTCCATTTATTAAATAGGCACTTTATTTTTTAACAGATCTTTGTCGTTGTCAAAGTGACATGACGTGACGGATAGATTAAAAAAAAAATAATTATATCGCATACTTTTCATTAAAAATAGGTTTATGAGACCTCATTATTGAGATGTTTCTTCTCTTCTTTCTTGATTTTTTTTTTATTTTTTAAATAAATATTTTGATTGGGGACTCATAGTCTCATATTGATTGGTCAATATGAGACTATGAGTCCCCAATATTTAGGATTTTGTTCTAGCCGTGACTATGACGCTTGCAACAACTCCGGAATTTTGGCAAATTAGATTGACACGTGAGAAACAAAGCAAATATCATTTTTAAAAAAAGTTTCGTGGTTACTAAAACATTATACCTATATGGAAACCTCTTTTGTATCACAAACTCGTTAAAGGTTCGGTTTTTGTCAGACATTTTTTTTTGTCCCTAACCGTCGCGTCGGAGAGAAATCAATTATCTTAATTGGGAGTTAGCCTAATCTCAATAAGAAGAGATAACCCAACGGGTGTAAAACGACATGTTTATATTAATATTGTTACTCTTTGAGTGACTTTATTGTTTATTAGTGTTATAATGTTTCGACTTTTTATTTCATTTGTTTAATCTTTGACTAGTTTACGCCTGTTTCAAGAGTGACCTTTTTATTAGTTTAAGCTCTTTTATTTAACTTTTTATTTATCAACCCAAGTTAAAATATATATTTTTTAAACTTGTACGAAATGACACTATTATTTTTATTTTTATTTTTTATGTAAAATTAAATTAATTAGGATTTGATTTTAATTTTTTTTCATTATATACTAGATACATACATACACTTGTACAGCTTTTATTTATTTTTATTTGTTTTTAAGATTTTTTAGGTTTATTAGGTAAATTAACGTAAATTCTCAAAAAATACAGTTTCATTTACAACAAGATATAAAAACTACTACAAAATACAAAATAAATATAATTGCCTATAATTACCTAATAAAGTTCGTGCTTGTGATGCATTACCAAAAAAAAAAAACGAGTGTGACCACATGACTGAAGTAAAACTTACGAAACGTAACTCTCTCTCTCTGTCTTTCTATCTTCACTTACCTATATCTCCCTCTCAACTTCCGTTCGCCTCGCCCGATCACACTTTTCGTAACGATTTCGTCACGCATTCACCAGCTTACTCCCCAAGTCAAACGTGCGTAAAGAAGTTTTACTTCAATAAGTCAATACCTATAATTACATAAGCCACAATTTAAAGGGTAATAGTTTTCTTTTATCTGGTAAGTTATCGTTTAGTTCGCAGTTTAAAAAAAAATTAAAATAAAAGTAGCCTAAGTTACACCTTATTACATCAGCTATCTGCCAGTGAAAATCCCGTCAAAATCGGTTCATCTGTTTCAGAGATTAGCTGGAACAAACAGACAGACAGACAGACAGAAAAAAAATTGTAATAAATATTATTTTGGTATATGTACCGTGTATAGATCCATATTCATTTAGTGAAAAGCGGTTATTTTAATATTACAAACAGACACTCCAATTTTATTTATTTGTTTTATAGATACCTAATAGAACCTAGATTACAGACCTAAATTAATGCATATTTGGAGTAAGTACATGGCATTTCCAGTTTCACTTGATTGACGACTATAATTAATATGATTCCGTGTCTCTTGTCTTAGTATCACAGCCTATAAACATTTATTGACCATCAAAAAAAAAAAACTTACCTAAAAACAAACACGTATCTCAGTCTTATAATACCTAAGTGTAATTGAAAGTCTTAAGCTTTATAAAGAAGTCCAGATCTCTACAATGTAGTAGGTGCCTACTGCTTATTATAATGTAGAGTCTTTATTTTTTTTCTTAATTATTATAATTTAAAAGAATTTTGATACAAAAAATAGTACCTACTGTTTATTTATTATGCATATTTAATAACAACAATATACCTACTGCAATAATAAGTTTTTAAACTAAAACAAAAATTTAACAAAAGTTTTCTTTTTTATGTCACTACTTTGTCACATTTATTTGATTAATGTTGAAAATAAAAAACATACAATAAGTTGATGTATGCTTACAATACAATTAATACAAGAGTGATAGCTTATTTCCATTTTTTATTAATTTAATAACTATGTAATGGTTTTGTATGTTTCGATATATATTTTATATCTATTTCAATAAGTATGTTACAAATTTGAAATCTAGATTAAGATTATAATGAGCATTGCATAAACGATGATTCATAGTTTTCATATTTCTATTTATAATTATACGAACGTGTATTACGTTACATTATAAATTGATTTAATTAATCTAAGTGTAATACATGCTCGAGAATTCAATGATGTTAGTGGACAACAAAAATAAATCTTACCAATTTAATAGTTACTTAGTTACTTTGAATTAAATTTTAACATAATTATATTTATCATTTAATTTTTTTTGATTTGTTAAATTATTATATGTTGTTGTTCTCAAAGTTAATTAGGTATAGGTAGATATAGTAGTTGAACTTTGAAGTTTGTTACAAAAGCACTTTTGAATTATTCTTTTGCAAAATAATATATGTGATAAATGTTTAAGACAATAAATTAAGTATAGTAATCAAGCATCAAATTCGGAATATATATAGATTCTATTAAGAAGAACTGACAAGAAACTCAACAGAGCTAAGAAGAGATAGAATAATCATAGAGCAACTTGTTTAAGAATCACTATATTTAATTGGTTATATTTTTTTTATTAGTGTTTGCATAAATAATCTTGATTTTTACTTCACTACATAATTATTATAAAACAAAGTCGCGAAAGTTTAGTATTAGATATATATTATTATAAACCTATAAAATGTAGGAAATTGCATGGTTTATTTTTTAAAATTATCGAATATAATATAAATTAGTAAACTGAACTTAAACAGCATTCGTCTCATTACTACGCAAAAGCCTTCTGTCCGCCACGTTGCTGTGGATTGGCACAAACAATTCCTCTACTATGAGTAACGATCACCACCAACTATCTTTACTACGACCAGGACCGACGGCATAACATTCTCTCCGAAACAGAGTAGGCACCTCCAAGGACATACATCCAGACTACAGACTGAAATCAAATAACTGGGAATCGAATCCGTACCTTAAGGCATTTTCTCCCACTACACCAAAACTGTTACCATTAGTAAATTTATTAAAAATTAGTCGTGACATCAATTATCAATAATAATTGATGTTTCCGCTGACAATAATTAGAATGTTATTTAATAAATACCACTCATATGTTATTTTAAAACTAGTTTTAACATTGTTTAAAGTTTTAACAACTAGTTTTAACATAGTGGGTATATTACTGAACGTGATACATGTACCTAAACACATTATTATAGTTTATCTATACTAATATATAAAGCTGAAGAGTTTGTTTGTTTGTTTGTTTGTACGCGGTAATTTCTGGAACTACTGGGCCGATTTGAAAAATTCTTTCAGTGTTAGACAGCCCATTTATCGAGGAAGGCTATAGGCTATGTGTCATCACGCTAAGACCAAATGGAGCGGAGTCCACGCCGACGAAGTCGCGCGCAGAAGCTAGTATTTTATAAATACAAAAACAAGTGACATAAATCAAACCTACTGAAGACAAATTCTCCCATATAATTCTAAATTAATTCCATAAAATAAAAAAATAAAAACTGTATTTAAACATCAAGTGGGAAATAATAATAGGTTGAGCGTGAAGTAACAGAATGACTTGAATAAAAACAATACACAAAAATTATTCAAAATTGGAATTAAGCGACTTTTGACATCTTCGCCATAATAATTATTATAATTTAGAAAATAATACGAAATTATTATGTATTTTTTTAATAATGTTAAATTAATCTCATTGATATAACAGTCAGACCATATAACATAGCAATGCATATAAACGACGATTGAAACGTGTTTTTGAAGCCTACATATATAAATAAATAAAAAAGATTTGTACAGTTAGGTATCAGTTATCACTCCATTAATTGAATATATTTGTTATAACTTTGAAATATTAAAAAATCTAGTCCTTGCAGACTTATCTCCTTATCACACGATATAACGAGGAAATCATATAAAATGAACGCAAATTGCGATAAATATGTGATTTCTTTTTTTTATCTACAAAATGATTTTTTCAGTCGATCGTCAGATAGCGCCCTCAGCGGTTGTCATAGATTGAAGTTATCTAAGTAGCAAATATCATATTTTGTCCTGATCACATGTCATCGTTCTGGTGAGAAATTGTTGTACTGTTTTTAATCTGCATAACTACAATATCAATAGCGCGAATAAATAGCATATGCTATTTTAACTATTAGGTACTTTATTTTGATTATTCTTTTCACTTTTTTAAATTGTATTCGTTACTAAATAGTAACAGATTTTGTTTTTACTTTTTTCATTAAAATATATAATACTTTAGTTAATAAATTAACTTATTAAATTGTGTTCGAATAAAAATCTAATTTAATTATAAAAACAGACAAGCTATTAACAATTTTACTCATTGTATTATTATCCCCACACGCGGATGTGGTTACAGGTAACTTTTGTAATGCAAATATGCACATAAATATGCAATATTTTAATACTAATACTAATATTGATATCTGCGGCTGGATCTAATCTTAAATCTAATCTAACTCAAAAATCAATACTAGTAGCAAATACTTCATATTGTTTTGGGTAATATATCCTTGAGATCAATTCGACCTATACAAAATGTATTAAAAATTAGACTCATAAATGCATTTTATATTCTTTACTAGCTTCTGCGCGCGACTTCGTCGGCGTGGACTCCGCTCCTATTGGTCTTAGCGTGATGATACATAGCCTATAGCCTTCCTCGATAAATGGGCTATCTAACAGTGAAAGAATTTTTCAAATCGGCCCAGTAGTTCCAGAGATTACCGCGTTCAAACAAACAAACAAACAAACAAACAAACAAACAAACAAACAAACAAACAAACAAACAAACAAACTCTTCAGCTTTATATATTAGTATAGATTATATCTTGCTACATTGAAGTACCTATATATAATATATAGATATGTATAATATAAGAAAAGCGAACTTTTAATTAATTAAGCGTCACTAAAATAACACCATCTATTATTGTGATCCAGATTATGAAACAGTTAATCAACAATATTATTCAAAAACCTTTTTACGTTTTAAAATACTATACGCGATTCATTGGTTTTTGAACCGGATTTTGGAGTAAAATGTAATACAGCACCTGTTGTAGGAAATTGATTTTTAAAAGAACAATTACTGAGTTTTTATCGTTCTTAGTAGATAAGTATAGCATTCCTAATTGATGGTAGATTTGGGCATAAATAATTGCTTCACAACAAGTTTAGATATATTTCATACAAAAGTTTAGATAGGTATACATATTTCATATTATTACAAATTAGATTATTTTACATAACTCTCGTTTGATCTTAACATTTGTATACACTTTATCTGTACCGTTTCTTGCGTCAAGAAGCACTTGAATTTTATCTATTAAACGCCCCGGTCTTAACACGTTTCAGCCTGTAACATCTCCTGCTGGGCATAGGTTTCTTTCTCTATATAGGAGAACGATCGGAGCTTAATCCACCACGCTGCTGCACTGCGGGTTGACGGATATATTCTCTACTATGAGTAACGATCGCTATCAAGTGACTATGATAACAACCGAGACCGATAGCTTAACATGCTCTCCGAGGCACAATGGGGAGACCCACAAGGACAGTCAACCAGACCGGAAAGAAATATTTGTACAAATACAAATATTCATCCCGATCGTGAATCGAACCCGCCAATCGCCAGTTTATGAGCGGCCCACACGGAGCACGCACCCCTACACCAGACCGTTGTTTTAAGAGAGTCGGTCTCAAAGAGTCTTACAAATGTCTCTTTCCTAAATAAACTTTATATCTATACAAATAAATAAAATTGGAGTGTGTGTTTGTAATATTAAAATAACCGCTTTTTACTAAATGCATATGGATGTACCTACAAGGTACATATATACCTAAATATTATTTTTTACAATTTTTGTCTGTCTGTCTGTCTGTTTGTTTCGGCTGCTGGCCTGATTTTGACGGGACTTTCACCGGCAGATTGCTGATGTACCTAATAAGGAGTAACTAAGGCTACTTTTATTTTAGAAATTTATTTATTTTGTAATTTTGCAAAGTTCACAATCTTTTTTTCTAAATTCCACGCGGACGAAGTCGCGGGCACAGCTACTAATACAATAATATCATGCAAGCATTGATACATATTTTAGTTATGCCTTAGTTCTAAATAAGTGCAACGTTACTACAAAAATAAATAAGTAAAACCAACACTATGTTTCAAATGAAGAGATTTGAGGAACACTTAAATTGACTTTGATTTATACTGTTAAGGCAAATATCGTGTTATTATTAATTTGGACATTGGATGCGATAAAATCTAATCGATATTATCGTTTTCGATTTCTGACGTATCTTATCTTAATACAAATTAATAGACATGACTGTAAGTGTTAGTGCCTAATCGTTGCACGAGTTCTTAACTTTATCGGGCTTATACGTTTTTCACGATGTAGATACTTTAATTTTCATTTTATTTTTAAATACCATTTTATCAATAAATGCGAAATATTCGTCTACAATTTACTTAAACAATGTTAAATTTATGTGATAGATTTTGGATTAAGTAGATAGGTAGGTACCTATTTACTTTACTTTTACATGTTTATTGATATCACAAGTATAATAAATGATATAAAGTCTTGATCATATACTTATAAGATTTATATGCATTTAATTCGAATGTAAATAGTATAAATTTACAAATCAAACAACTTCTTGAGCGTTCATAGTTCGGACGACTGTATAAATAAGTTGTTACTTATTCGCCAAGCGTTTGCACTAGACACCTACTGCAAGTAATTTCATAGAAGGCAAAATAAATACATGGGTGCAAATATTCTACACATGTCACAGTATTTCAAAGAAAATTCGACTATGTAAAGATACCCTAATACGCCGTATTAAGACTGGACGAACAATTCGTGTAAATGTTGAATAATAAGTGTTTATTGTAATTTAAATTGATAAATAATATGTTAAATAGCACATTGTATCCGCGACCAGATACAAGGCAAATATATCTTCAGCGAGCTTAGTAATAATAAAAATCAGTGCTCGGTTAGCTAACAACGCTTAATGCGCGGTTACACCTTATCGCAGCCGTATCGAGTGTTGTTTGTGGTATATCAGTTAATCAAATTGGGAGCGTATCGATATCACGGACGTCTTTCGATAACGCACCTTTTTTATCTTAAATGATTGTTTCTTTTTTGACATAATACTGGCTTAGATATTATTTTACTGATTTATTTCTTTGATATTTCGAAAATAGCCCGCGACATTACTAATTGTGTTTCGTCTTTGCAGATACGGGTATGAGTGGTCCTGCGAGTCGGGACACGTGATCGTGTGGCCATTTACGATGCCAAGACTGCGCTGGGTAGCCTCTCAGTAACTAGGCCGGCGCGAACGTACATCGGGCGATTGACAATTGAAATGCGGATAGGGGTGCGGACTTAAAGTGCGTGTATATAAAAGCGATGCATGGTTTGTGAGGTCGGATCGGCGGTCATGGACATGAGCGGTGAGGGCGGAGGCGCGGGGTCCGGGGGCGCACTCCAGCAGCGCTGGTACGACAGCCGCGTGAACGGCAGCCCGGCCGCCGGCGACGTCGGCTCCGAGACGAACGGGGACGGTTTCTTCCACTCGCCGCTGGAGGGCGGCCACCACAGCCGCGCCCGCTACTACCATCAGCAGATGCACGCCCCTTACTCGGCGGCCGTCGGCTCGCATGGTAAGTCTACTGTCACTCTTATTTATGTAGTTTATGTGATTTATTTTCGTACAACAATGTCCGCTAATTTACTTAATCTTAACATAAAATTATAATTTACTATCATTAAATTCTTATTTTATTCTATAACAGTGTGAATATATGTAGGTATGTTTAAACAAAATAAGATTATCCAACTCTTTTATAAATAAATAGTAAGCACCTACATCCAATTTAGTTTGGCCAGAATAATACTTAACGCTCGTAAAACGCGTTCCTAATACAATATATGGCACAAAAAAGCTGCCAGTATTTAAGGCATCTTGTTGGCAGGGAACGGTAGGCAAACGTCCGTCTAACCTTATCGTTCATCAGACGATATCTCTCCTAAAAGTCCATAATTAATTCAACGGATCTGACCAGTCAAAATCGCCATTCTGTAAGGTGACAGCTTAGGTAAACACGATCTAAAATGGGCCCCGACCGTAAAAGAAAAAAAATCATTCCATACTTTTTGTTTTTGTCTTTTGAGGTTTAAATTTTATGGCCGCTATAAAGTTTTTCGTGGAGACAGGTGGCTCTTCTTTATAATTTAACTACTCGCTTGAATGTCTGTACGATCTCGTCTAGAGGGTCGTTGTTAGAGACTAGATCGGCATGCGGCCGATACTCTTTAATTTATTAAACGGTGCGTCGGTAGTGATGTGACACTTAAGAAACTGTGTCACTTCTGAGAATGAGAGCTGGGAATCGATTTTGTCGCGTTCACGGGTCGCAGCAGTAACGTACCTTAGTTTATGTGAACCCGCGCTTGAATAAATTTTTAGGCTGTTTGTAAACTTACTCTCTTATCGTGTTATGTTCGCAGTCACGACGCGGCTCCTTGTAGCTTTGATTATATCTAATTTTAGTAAATTCATTTGTCGACAACGGCAGCAGACTCGACTCGATTAGGTACTATAAAATTACGTGAAACGTTGTCTCTTTTTAGTGTCGTTTATTTACGCCACTGAAAATTCGAAAAAAAAAATACTTTAACATTTGAAAACTCTATTGAATTTCACTTACAGCGCTTCTACCAAAAGGATTTTTATTTTATTTATTTGGTCTTTGTTCTGTCTTTGTCTGGCCAGTAAAAAAAGTAATAAAACATATTTTAAGTTGGCTGAGGTGTATATAAACTTGCTACGATGACAACGCGGATCGTTTTCACTTAACATTTTACGAGCGACTGCGGTTCGCCCTCACTCGCCCGTCGCATAATTGTATCAACTTTATTTATTTAATAAACTTTAATGCCGCATTTTTTTTGTCATCATAAACAAAGTTTTACCAACTTGTCGTTTATTCACACAAAAACATTTGTAACATATTTTATTTAATCTTTAAGAATATAATACTAAATGTAGATTTTTTAAAGCAAATTTTGTCACTTAACCGATGATATCTGACTCTAAACACACAAACATAAATGTGCGATGTTTATCTATTCAGATAAGGACGAAAGTGCGTGTTCGACTGACTTGATAACATTTAAAAGATCTAATAGGTATAAATTCTATGACTCAACTAGATATTAAGTACCTATTTATCTTCAGCTGTGTTTAAAAAGAAGGTTTTTGAAGCAAAATTTAAATTACTGGTGCAGATCAAGTAAACTTCAATAATATCTGAGTGCAGCTCTGATTATTGTGTTTGCTAGCAAACGAAAAAAACCAACTTCAGTTACATCGACAAGTAAATAACGTAAGTAGGTAGACGAAAAAAATTAACAAACGCACTAGTTGCCACTACGATTTTCGAAGATTCCCCTCGATCTCTCTGAGATGCCATCATCTGATCCGGGTTTTCTTTTCATGGTCCCACCCTTGGGATATTTCCTTTCGAACAAAAAAGAATCAGCAAAATCGATTCATAAACGACGAAGTTATCCGCGAACACACGTAAAAAAAATTATAAGGTACCTTGATATAATAAAGGTCGAGATGAGAAACCTTTTCTTTTTTTGAAGTCGGTTAAATGTTTTTAAAAGTTTTAGCTAATCAACCAACAATCTTAATTACCTACTGAACATACGTAAAACAAATTTCCCACTTAAAGTTAAAAGACGACCTTTAGCCGCTCGTTTGCTTATATGATTTTTTATAACACTTATTAATATTTATTAAATATTTAAAATATTAAAAATATAAATGTTTAAAAAGTGACGAAATAAGTCGCTAGCGACGAACAGTTTTTGTGATGGTTTCGGTGTAACGCGATACAGGGCAGTCGATTTGACGCTCATCCAATAATTTATGGTTTGGCGACGCGATTGATGGCACGGATAAAATTATTTATTTCACACCGTTTTAGATTCATGGCTAGTGGATTGTTCTTCTCCGAAACTTTAATTAATAAATAAGCGCCTAATGTCTTGTGAGACGTTTAGAAGATATACCTAAGTGTACCTATTTATATAGAAATTATTATTTTGTCAAAGAGAATTAAACGTTCTTGTTCTACTAAATATTATCTACTTTAAGAATTTTAATGATTTTATGGTAGCTTCTTTACTCAAATATAAAGCATTTATCTGTACCTATATCCCAATATTTAGGTACATAACAAAAGTGGCATTGATAAGGTGAAACATATACCGTACTGTAGGTACCTACGTACGTTCCTGATGAAGTTATTATTTACTGTATTAGGTATCTATGTTTATATTTTTATGAATATAAATTTAATATAAATATAATTACTTCATCGACGCGTTGGCGCAACGATCACAGCACTGGTTTGTGGCTGTTGCGCTGGCGGTTGCGGGTTCGATCCCCCTCATAAAAAATATATACCTATTTGTATTGGCTATACAGATGTTTTCCGTGGTCTGGGTGTTTGTGCAGTCCTTGTGGGTCTCCCCACCGTGCCTCGGAGAGCACGTTAAGCCGGTCCCGGTTGTTATCATGTACACCTGATAGCGATGTTACTCATAGGTAGGGAAAATATCCGCATTGGAGCAGCGTGGTGGATTAAGCTCTGACCGTTCTCCTACACGGGGAAAGAGGCCTATGCCCTACAAAGGGATATTACAGGCTGAAGCAATAATCACTTTATCACTTCAGCCTGTCGCAGTCCACTGCTGGACATAGACCTCCACAATTTCGCGCCAAAAATGGCGTGAACTCATGCACGTTGCCCACAGTCACCACGCTGGGCAGAGTCACCACGCTGGGCAATATAAATATAATGTTGAATTTAATTTTAATGAATAACAAAGTTATTGCACTTTTAATCTCCAAAACTGTAACTGTCCTTTTGTCCTTTACTTTGTATAAAAACAGTTTATTGTCTCACATACGTAGGTACGTATACCTATAGAATTTAAAGTAAGGAGTACCTACTTGTGTCTTTTGTCTCCTCTCTTTCATTTTAGAATCATGTTCTGTTTCTATAAGTACCTACAGAATAAATACTTAAAAATTAAAAGTATAACTCTGTATGTCTGTGTGTGTGTGTTTGTGTATCCAATATCGTACATATAAGTATAATATATGTACCTATACTTACCTTTTACCACAACAGTCTATCACAATAATAGATTTTATATAAATACAATTAATATAATAGGCCGAACATGCCTCTTGTACATAGACTACCTTCTCAAAATGGCATTATAATTTACTTTCATTTAAAATAGAGAGGCATCTTAATTTTTTAATGAATATGACACAAAACTATCAACAGGTGGATAGTGATACGACCAAATTGAAATGTACCTACCTACATAGAGTTTTTGCGATAAATGAGAAAATGGTGCTAGAAACTATTTTAAGGGCGGATTAATCATTGTATTGAAAATCATTTGTCGTTTTAACAGTATAGTTTAATTTTGAGAGATTAAAGAGGATTTTTTTAGGTAGGTACCTATGTTTTAAAGTAGATAGGTATATAGTAGGTAGCATAAACTAGAAGCAATAGTTTCATAAAAGTGATTCATATTGAACCTAGTAGGTAATGTAACATTCTCGCTATTGAGATTCTTAATTATATTAGGTAGGTACCTACTATTAATTTTTCAGACGGAAAATAGATTTTTAGTAAGAGAAAAAAGTAATAATAGAAAAAAAAAGTGAAGGTAGTGAAGAGATATGAAATATACCTACCATTTGTGCACTATCTGTGATAGGTAGGTACCTACATAAATTTTCCGTGTAGCCGTGGACAAAGGATTATTTTTTTCCAAGAAATTAATCTATAGAATTGTAGTTTGAACAAACTGTATAATAGGTATGTAAAATCTATTATTAAGAAAATTTCGAAGTTAGGTTTCTTGTAGAGTTGTAGCTTATTTATCTATTCATAGGATTTTTATCTTCTTTCGAACTAAGTAGGTATTTTGTAATTATCAAACTCCAGTGTTGCTATTTTATAAACCTATTTATCTCTAAAAGAAAATTTTGATCTTGATTAATTGGAAACAAAAAAAGATAGTAAGTGTAAAAATAATTTGTTTTCAATAATTTATCGATAATCTAGATATAAGTTTTTAAATAGTTCTCATAAAAGAAACTCTTGTTACATCAATACATGTTTACAATTAAATTTGCGCCAATTAAATAAATTGTGGTTAATGTTACTACAAAATGCCGTGAGTGAAGACATAATGCTTATTGTATCATGTTTTTAGTAACTTGTATCTAGTAATTAACATAGTCAAATATAGGAGCCGATTTTCTGAGTCATTCTAGTAATAAATGTATGCATGCTTTAATTGTCATTTGCACTTACCGATACCTATGTTCAATTATATCTGTACCTAACTCTAATCTCTATGTACCTAAGTTAAATAAATTTGAACTTTAGATTTTTTTTTTCATAAGTTTTCTGCACAAGACCAATACTTACGTCAAAAGCGATACGGCTATGAAATATAATCTCATAAATGTATTGCAACGTTATGTCAATCGACATTCTATATTATGAGTTATGAGAGGATCAATACATTGTCAAGCTAGTCGTCCACCTGCCAACTGGTTGGACATCATTGTCTTTTTATAACCAATCCCTTAACAGGCTAGATTTTTTTTCAATTACTCCGTCTGGTGAAGTAAATGAATATGAAAGTGGCGGCCTCATCACTATACCAATTAAATTGACTAAACATTCGTTTTGCACAAATATGCTTTACCCGTCCGTCCGTCTCTATATACACTACCCGTCATACGACTTCACGAACCTCATAGTCTTTTTGTTTTCACGATTCCTTTACCTACTCCTATTTTATTTTGTCTGCAAGTGGACATGTTATGTGAAAAACGTTTTCAAGCTAAACAATCGTGTGCATTATAAATAGTATAATGGTAGAGTATAACTATTAATTACGTGGTCGTTACATAAATTTCTTTTGTAATTCAACAATGAGTGAATGCCGCAAAAAAATCTGTGTGTGCATTTGCCTAATAAGCTATACATTTTACTTGTCAATCGTGATGTGAGTTGGATGCCGTTTGTGTGAGTTAGTAAAAATGCGTGTGTGCGTGAGACGCGTCCCGCAGATTGGCGCAATTAGTTGTGGGGGGCGGGGCCTGCGTCTGCGCAGCGACATCTCCTCCCTCTACGCACACATGCGTTGTCGTGGCACAAAATAATGATGCCATGAAGCATTAATTATTTCCCCCATTCTCTACACACATTAGCAGGCGGCAATCGTGGTTGCGAAAACACTAAGTAAATTACTTTTATTCCAGCGAGGAGACATAACGTTACGTTTTAATGTTTTACTCAGTTGCGATGCACCCTTAATGTTGCCTTGATGATGCGGTCGCCTGATGTCTTGCAGACGTTGCGGGCACCTGGAGTGTCACAGCGGTAATAATCGCTTACACCTTATAAAATTATCATCTATTATTTCAAATTAATGAGATGTATTGAAAGTTTTACAATGTACCAACCTATTTACTTTTATGACACTACTTATTTTTAAAACAGCGATTGTGCTTGTACATAAATACTTCTAGATAGGTACTATGTTATCTCATGCAGCGATGGTCGAGTGGCGAGTAGATATAGAATACACTGTATTCTATATCTACTATGACCACATTGGGGTCACCAATTAGTTTCCTTCGGGGTCCGTTTGAAGAAATGAAATGACCGTCGCGGTCCGCACATCATTTTGTAAAAAAAAAATATTTATTAACCAACCGAAATAAAAAGGTATTTTTTTACAGAATATGACATTTTTTATTGCGGACTATCTGTCTGAAGTTTGAAGTTGAGTGGGATATATTATGTATTTTTATTAAATTATGTAGGTACCTACTCTTTAGTGTACCTAAGTTCCTGTGTTCTCGCGGTCCGCCAGTTGACGACCCCTGGAATACACGTTCGTTTCATATTTTAAAATAAAGAGCAAAATACATAGGTACAATAGATATCATTGCCTGTAAATATTTACTTTAATTATTGTCTTTAACAATTTTTATAGAAATACTTTGTATAATAATAAAAAGGTACCCACCTATCGTTATTTTGTATAACAAAAGTATTTAATACTCTTATCTTTTAAATGGATATTTTTTTATCTATGTAATTGTAAAAAAACATTTTTGATAGCGGTATTGACGTAAGTAGGTAATAGGCTAATAGGTACCTACTCGTTTTGCGAAATGTTATATAAAACGTCATGAAAAAGTAAACAAATATAATTATAGGCATTTAGAACATAAGAATAATTGAAAGAATGAGGCAAAAACAGACTTATTTCGAAACGACGACTTCGTAAATATTATCTCTGTTACCTCCGTTTTATTAGATAACAAATAAAATAAAAAAAATAAAAACAGTCATAAAAGCAAAATTAAATAGTCATTACTTACATACCTACATGTAAAACTTTTATAACTAAAACTAATAATTCATCATTTTTTATTATTTAACAAAAATAAATCTAATATAATATATATACTCTTTATTGCACTTTTAAAAATATGATTACAATTCATTTTTATAAAGAATGTTGGCAAGGGCGAACTTATCTCTATTAGAGATCTCTGCCAGTCTACCCATGATGGTGAGAAACGATGTTATCGCGGGACACAGTGGTGCAAGATTGATAAAGAGAAAAGACAAAAAAAAAAAATAGACAAAAAGGTTAAAAATAATAATAATACTTATAAGATATAAACAAATTTTATAATACATATATATTCAAGAAACTAGTAATATAAAATACATATTATACATACATACATATATACAAACATACATATATACATACATACATAAACAAATACAATGAGAGAACAATAATTATGAGAGTTTCGTCATTTCGGAGAAAAGATGATTTCTTAGCTTGTCCTTGAAAGCATAGATTGAGGTGCTTTCTTGGATCACTCTCGGTAACCGGTTCCAAAGCGTTGCAGCACGTATTGTGAAGGAATTGAGTAGGAAGTTGGTGTTATGTCTGGGAACTTCGAGCTTCGATGTGATGCAAGACCTCCTAGAACGTGTTGGGGTAGGAAGAAGATGGAAACGGGACCGAAGGTAGGAGGGAGAATTTGGATCATGGAGTATGTTATAGAGAAAGGAAAGGATGTGCATATCACGGCGAAGTTTGAGAGGGAGCCACTTAAGTTGAGTACGAAACTGTGAGATGTGATCATATTTACGTAAACCAAAGATAAAGCGTATCGCGAGATTTTGTAGACGCTCTAATTTATTAAGTAGCTCTTGTGTCACATCTAAATAGCACACATCTGCATAGTCGAGTATAGGTAAAAGAAGGGATTGCGCAAGCAGAACTTTGGTTTTAAAAGGAAGAAAGTATTGAAGACGCTTAAGAGAGTGAAAGGTGTAGTACATTCTTTTGCTGACTTCGCTGACATGAGCTATCCAAGATAAGTTCTTGTCCAAAGTCAATCCTAGGTTTTTAACTTTGTCACAGTATGGTATCGGTGTGCCACAGTACAAGACGGGAGGTACTGTGTCCCAGGCAATACGGTTTCTCAGACGGCTGCTGCCAATAATAATTGCCTGAGATTTGACAGGATTTATAATAAGTCCAAACGATTTGGCCCATAAGTAGATTGCAGCAAGGTCTTTATTAAGGTGGTCGATAGTTTCATGCAGCTCAGTCAGCCCAAAATGACGGTATATTTGTAAATCGTCTGCATACAGGTGGAAGGGAGAAGAAATAGCATTTGAGATATTGTTAATAAAAATAGAAAAAAGTAAGGGAGAAAGTACGCCGCCTTGTGGAACTCCAGCAGTGAGAGACAACCAATTTGATGAGTTATTATCAGTTGTAACTGACTGCTGGCGTCCAGAAAGATATGAGTGAAACCAGTCAATGCAAATTGGTGAGATGTTAACAGCACGAAGAGTGCCAAGAAGTATGTCATGGTCTACAGAGTTGAAAGCGCTACTGAAGTCCAACAAAATCATTGCGGTAAGCTTGGTGTTATCCATGGCCCACCGAATATCCTCCGTCACATTCAATAGCGCTCCAACAGTGCTGTGAGAGGGACGGAAACCGGATTGGTAGGGACATAATAGGGAGTTGGAAATAAGGTAGGAATAGAGCTGTTGGTGAACTATAGATTCCAGGACTTTAGATAAAATGGGAAGGATAGATATAGGACGATATTGAGCAGGACAGGAGGGATTTGAGGTTTTAGGTAATGGTATGACAACTGCTTTCTTCCAGAGTGATGGAAAAACATTGCATGTCAGTGAGAAGTTAATAATATGTGTGATCACAGATGCAATGTCCTCCAACACTGGAAGAATCATCTCAAGACTGAGATTGTCACTACCAATGGCCTTGGTAGAGATAGATCGGACACACTTCTTTATCATATCTGCATCGACTGATTTGAAGCAGAATTGAGGAAGGTTGGGTGGAGCTTGACTATTTAGAATAGAAAGAGTGGATGTTTTAACATAGGTGTCTAAGGTAAGAGGTGGAGTAGTAAAGTGAAAGTTTAAAGTATTAAGATCCACTGAGCTTTGACAAGCTTCAGAGGGTTTGCCCACTCCTAGCGACCTTAAGAACCTCCAAACTTGTGCTTGGGTAAGATTCTGAACTGAATAATGAATGTAGCGACGTTTTGCATCCCTACACATCCTGTTGCAGAGATTACGCAGAGTTTTATATTTAGTTAAATTATCAGCCGTCGGAAATTTTTTATTTGCAGATTTAGCCCTGTCACGCTTGGCCATGGTCTTTTTGATGACAGGTGTCAACCACGGGGCTGGAGCTCGTTTCATTCGTACTGGTCTAATGGGGGCATGTACGTCATAAATTCTAATCAGTTCGGCAGTTAATGATTCGACCATGGTATTAATGTCGTTTGCATTGTACACAGATGACCAGTCGATGTTCCTTACATCCTCTCTTAAGCGTTCCAGATCCATCCGCTTAAAAATTGCGCTGAAGGAGAACTTTGCCTCTGATTTTGGGAGGACGTACTTTGTACGTTAGGAAGATTAGGTCGTGATAGGAAAAAGGGGATGTCATTTGTCCATGAGATGGAACAAGATTGGGATTTGAGACGAAGGCTAAGTCAATAAGGGATGGTCTGCAATTAGGAAAATGGTGAGTAGGAGCTGATATGGAAATAAGGTGAAGATCGACGGACGAGGTAAGCGAGAGTAACGTTTGTGCTCTGCTGTCATTTTTTAGAAGGCAGGTGTTAAGGTCGCCTAGGCAGATTACGTGCTCATAAGTAGGTACTAAGTTTTCAAGAATATCCTCCAGGTTGTTAAAATAATTAACTTTGTCATTTGGGCTATATAGAACCCCCAGGAGAAGTTTTCTGTGGCTGATGATAATTTCTAGAAAAAGATATTCAAGAGTACCTGATAAATGTGAAGGTGAGCAACAAACGATAGTAGCCGGGATGCAGCTGCGGAGAAAAATACCCACGCCTCCGCCACCTCGATCCGTGCGATCATTACGGAATAGCCGGTAGCCAGGAAGAGAGCAACTAGTGGAAGGGATGGATGGTTTAAGCCAGGTTTCAGAGACAAAAATGCAGTCAACTATGCCAGTGCTAAAAGATGTGAGAAGATCAGAATAGTGAGCAAGTATGCTCTGCACATTGATATGCACCAAGGATAAGAATTTCCGCTGATTCAAAAATCGTTGAGATAATTTGTCTGCTAATGTTTCGGAATCAGATACCGAGGTGTCGCAACTATGTCCAGTGCTCTCGAATTCGTCTGAAGAACAAGTGAAATATTCATCATCAATCATATTTCTCTCAAAAAAAAGCTAAAAAATATATATAAATAAAATAATAAATAAGAAATAATTAACAAATAACAATAATAATAATATACAAAAAATATGTAAATAATAAAATAATTTGTATATCTGTATTTAAAAAAAAATGAATATTAAACTACAACATCCTCACCCATGAGTTGACTGCAACTTTCAAGTAAATAATAAATACAAATTAGACACAAAAAAAAAATAAAAATAAAAAATGAAAAAAAAAATGGGAAAAAAAAAAATATTAAATTACCACACTATGTAACCATCATAAATGTTCTATGTGGCGAATCCGAACGTATTAATTTGTTCTGACAACAGTCGAAATTTATAAAGTGACAGCACTGACATATGACATATTATGACAATAACAAAGAATAATAATAGAAGTTAAAAGTAGGTGTAAAAATTATAAATTGAGTTATTTTTTAAGTATGCATAGTTACATAGAAAAGAAAAAAAAAAACAAGATGAATACACCCACATAGAACTAATAAATATATGAAAGACAAAAACAAGTTAACCAACCAGATTAAATTAAAGCACATAAACACTAATTGTCCTCTACTTGCGATGTGGAGCTTTTTGGATGCTTCTCAATTAATTGTTTCAGCTCAAATGCCGATGTTATTTTTGCCCGTGTTTTATCCGGCAGCAGAACAATTATTACACCATCTGCTGACCAACACTTTCTCATACCAAAGTGGCTACGCGCCGATGCAAAGATATACTGGCGAGTCTTGGTGAGGAATTCCGTAAGGGTTATCTTTGTGCCCTTTAACAGGGTTTTTGCTTTCCAAGCTGCGGTCCGAACATGTACTGAAGAAAAACGTATCAAAATTGGACGTGAATTTTCTTTCTTGGTACCTAGCCTGTGGCAGGTTTCAAGTGAATCGGAGTTCAAGCCCGCTAACTTCATGTTGTTAGATAGCACCGAGAGGGTCTTTTTCATAACATCCTCATCGGACTCCTCTTTGACTCCATGTAAAAGAAGCACCTTCTTACGTGAATGCGTCTCCAGGCGGTCCAATTCGAGGACCACGGCTTCAATCTGGGATTTTAGCAGGCTAAGAATATTCCACACAAAGTTTTTAAATGTGTAGTACTCCGCTGCCAGAGCTTTCACAGTGGGGTTGGTCGGTGTGGTGCCAGCTGCAGGTAGGTTCTTTTCGAACTCGTCCATCCTACCACTGAGCTTAGTAGAGATCTCTTCCATGTTTTTAATATATTAACGTTCAAAGATTAGATAATAACTATTTATGACGTCAAAATTTTCTGTAATCAAATATGGCAGCCGCTGCCTATAAAATGGATACGCGTACAAAACGTGTGCTTTCAAGTGTAGTACGCGATGAGCCTGAAGCGTTCGGAAATGGAATATTGCTGTAAACTTTCCAGACGAAGCCATTTGTTCACAGGAACGAATATGTACCAAACTCTTGTTTAAACTTCGATTGTTATTATTTATAATTCGAATGTAGAAATATTTCTAGCGAGTCAAATAAAAAAAAAAGGAAATTAAATTGTTTAGTTTTAACACGTAATTAACAAATATTAACTAAACATAGGAAAACTAAATGACTTTACATAGTATTTACAGCCGATTATCGAAGGAGTGATTTTTTTACTGTACCTACCTACATACATAGGTACATATAAATGTAGGTACATATTTATCCAATTATCCACACATTTAGGTATTGGTAAACTCTGCAATATACCTACCTAATACCTACTCATATATAATAGGTAGGTATGTTACATAATATGTAACTAGGATCGCCTTAAATCTCCATACCGTTTAACTGAGGTAGGGCACAGCAGGAAATTTCCTGCTCAAAAAATGGAGCAGCCCGACTGGGGTAGTACCTCAACCTTACAGAAGACCACAGCTAATGCTAAATAATACTGCTTTCAAGAAGTGTTGTGTTCCTATTGGTGAGTAAGGTGACCAGAGCTCCTGGGGGGGGGGGGATTGGGTATAGGGTTGGCAACGTACTTGCGATGCTTCTGGTGTTGCAGACGTCTATAGGCTACGGTATTTGCTTACCATAAGGTGAGCCGTACGCTTGTTTGCCAACTTAGTTATATAAAAAAACCCTACTAAAAACATCTTGTGTTCTATTGTAACGATTATTATAGGTACTTTCTGTGTATTTGACTGTGTCAAAAGTCTGAGAGTACGCTTCAGCCTGTAATATCCCACTGCTGGGCATAGGCCTCTTTCCCCATGAAGGAGAAGCTTGAGAATAAGTGGTCATATAAAAAAACTTAACAGTGCCGTCAAGATAGTTTAAACCTTCCAAATTTTCCATAGACATTTCACGGTTATAGAATAAATTAGTGAGTCATTCAGGAAATGTTACTTTAGTTCAAGCATAGATTAAACGTAGGTATAGGTACCATGTAGTATTTTATTTGAAATAAGACGAGTTTCTCACGTTTGACTGGTGATTGGGGATTGCAATACCGGGATACCGGGATCCCGAAATACCGGGATCCCGCACTATTTTTGCGGGACCAGTCCCGCACATAAATCGAGCGGGATCCCGCGGGATTAGCGGGACTGCGCAACGGTAAACGCCTTATGTTGTTCGGCATGCGAAAGCCCGCAAACTGATTCATCTCATGACGAAGATCATGATGATTTACCTCTTGCTACAGTGGCCGCAATGATGCAAGCTGAAACTGTGAAGCCTGAACCGATGCCTCTTCGAGATAAACTTGAACAAACTCTATCGATTCGTATTATTTTTATTTTTGTGTTTCCCACACTTCGAATCGAAATTTTTGATATGGCTTTATTTTAAGCAACTCGCACTCATTCCGGAGTTCATTCTCTCGAGAAAGAAATGAATTTGTTTGAGTCTAGTGGATAAAAGGCGAATATCTTCAAATCGTCTACAACGCGTTATCAACAGTTGTACCCACAAGCGTTGAAGCAGAACGAGCGTTTTCTGCTGCTGGCTATCTGGCATATAAAGTTAGAAGTCATTTAGCAGACAAGACTATTAACATGCTATGTTTTATGCGCAGTTACTTTCAAAATTATGCCTAAACTACCTATTGTATCTTTGTAATAATTTTTATTCTTTTATTACATTCTAGCTGACCCCGCAAACGTTGTTTTGCCATATATGTAATTAACCCCGCAACCCCTCTTGTGGGTGAAATTTCGTAAAACCCATTCATAACTGACCTCTACTCGGCGAAAGGAACATTCCTACCAAATTTCAAGTCTCTAAGCCTTATGGTTCCAGAGATATCGTGATGAGTCAATATATAGGTGGAAATCTCTTATATACATACTAGCTGACCCCGCAAACGTTGTTTTGCCATAAAAGTTATTAACCCCCGCAGTCCCTCTTGTGCATGGAATTTCGTAAAACCCGTTCTTAGCTGACCTCTACTCGGCGAAAGAAATATTCCTACCAAATTTCAAGTCTCTACGCCTTATGGTTCCAGAGATATCGTCATGAGTCAATATATGGGTGGAAATCTCTTTTATATATTATAGATAGATATAGATTTTTATTAATCTCTCAATACGCAATTTTTAAATAATATATTTTTGCTTCTTTTTTTAGTTCTAGATGCATTTATCATACAGGATTTCGCCTTTTTTCTCAATGAGTTTCAGAAACATGCGGGATCCCGCAAATACCAGGATCCCGCGGGACTTAGACCTCTCGGTCCCGCAAATACCGGGATTAAAATTTTGCTGCGGGATTGCATTCCCTACTGGTGATTGATGACACATAAGCTACTATAAAGTGGACTACCTTATTTATTCATTAAATCATCTCAACTAAGAAATTAAGTACGTGATTAGAATGAATAAGGTTTTGAATAATAAAAATTAATAACGCAGTGCATCGAGTTTTTCTAGCTACAGCCAATTACCTAAGACTGCAAAAACTATGGAATTGAATTCCTCAGACTAAAGATTACCATTCACAAGTATGAAAAAATCGAAAGTCGCCGGCAGAAGCTTCACGATTAATTAACTTGAGAACCGTTATTCATTAGAGTTGGCGTTTATTAGCCGTCACAATACATTTAACAAGCGGTCGCTTTGAACATTTTATATATTGAAGCAAACTATATGTAAATGCTAAGTCATACAGGTTAAAGACTATGTTCGTTCGGTGTTAGTGTTGCGGGTAATAGGTAGGGATCCCTAGTACATTTTTTTCACCTGATCAGTATCAAGCTAATTTTTTGGGAGACGCTACATTTTGATGAAGCGAACAAAAAATTCCTCTTCGAAAAACCTCGATTGTGGTAGGTAGCTAACAGAGATAGTAGGGGGTAGAGCAGCAGTGAGTGTAGGACCGGGATAACGTACCACGCAATTTGTAGGACATTATACTATTAAATTATATAGATAATCACTAACTAAAAGAAAAATAAATCAGCTGGTTAGTAATAATTTTCCTCGTAAGGTCATCAAATATTAATTTTTTTCTGATTTTTTTTTGCTTTTAGTTAGTTAATATCTATATAATTTAATAGTAATAATGTCCTACAAATTGCGTGGTACGTTATCCTGGTCCTACGCTCACTGCTGCTCTATCTCCTGCTAACTCTATTATCTACCACAATCGAGAGTTTTCGAAGAGGAACTTTTTGTTCGCCTCATCAAAATGTAGCCACTCCCAAAAAATTAGCTTGATACTAATCAGGTGAAAAAAAATGTACTAGGGATCCCTACCTATAAGGTAAGCTTACCTTTAATTTTCTTTCGGTTGCTTTATTTCATTACTGATATCCCTGTGGAATACATCTAAGTAGGTAGGTATATTAAATAACCCAGCATTTTGAATAAATCTTTTCTTTTCCCTATAATATAAAGATACATTTCTTTGTTCTGGTATTATAGTTTTTACAAAAATATAAATCTAAATAAGTAAATGAATGAATAAAATTATATTGCATTTTTGCTAACAGTCATAAAAAAACTAAACATTTCCACAACTTTAAATGAAAACAATCAACACACAATAACAAACTATACTCAAAGCAAATAGGTATGTCTTTAACTTTAATTAATCTTAAATAAACCTTTGTTTTTAGAAAATTTATAAATAATATTTACCTAGGTACAAAAAAAATATATCCATATTGATTTTAAATCAACCGGTACGGAAATCAGTTTAGATGGATAAATAAGTCTTTAACACATTTTATAATAAACTAGCCGACCCGTGCCCACTTCGTTGGGTGTTAATTATTTTTGTGATGCAAATATATACTAACTCGTAGTAGAGTTTTCATCTTGCTCGCACATCTCCGACTTGATTTACTTATACTATTATTTTTCACTGAATTTTTTGTTCAATAACAATAAAATATAGCCTATACCTATCACTTCTGAATAGTGTAGCTTTCTGTTAGTGAAAGAATTTTCATAATCGGATCAGTATTTGTGAAGATTACCCCCTACAAACAAACAAAGTTAAAAACTTTACCGCATTGTAATATTAGTATAGATAGGTACGTACTACAACTTACAAAATGGCAACGATTTTGAAAAAAACATGGGAAAGTATTTTCAGTTTAATACGAGTAGGTACCTACAATGTATAAATATAAGAAACAAGTAAATATATTATACGGTTCATGTCAGCACTATATTTAGCTTAATGGTAGAAGCTTGCATGTTGTTTTTTAGTGACGTGAATGAGAAACTACTTTCATTTGAACCGACGACGCTTACACTGTTACAATTAGAAAAATCGATCGTTGCTAACAAATTGTGGAGGGAAGCGCGTTTAATTTTATTGCTTATAGACTTATATAGTCACCGCGAACGCGAACAGACATAAAAAAAACTTATCAAATTACGCAATATAAATTTAGTTTTTAGAGATTTTCCATATCTAGCTCGTTAAACTAGTTGACAACTACGGTGTGATGGCGGAAATACTATTGTATTAAGTTAACGTTTGAAATTACTCATAATAAGGTAACAAAAAGCTTTGATAATTTAGAAATTTTGGTTTAATAATACATATCTATCAATATATTAATACAATTTATAAATTAAGTAATGTATTCAACCAGAGACATGCACTAGATGATATTTAAAACAAATTTAAATTTGTGGACTTACAACCTCTTATAATTAGGCCGACACTTAATTATGAAATCTAAGTTTATAAACATACAAGATTTTTTTTACCATAGCTCGAATACGAGTAATATTTCCGTTCTTGATATTAAATTTAATTAAATAATGCAACATCTTACATAAGTATTTGAACGTATCTTGAACTCTGTGTAGTGTGTGTTGGTTGCAACAACTCGCCCTCACGATCGATATAGCCTCTAAACACGGGACGAGCTGACCTAATTAGGAATAACTGAGGTAGGGCAGAGCAGGAAATTTCCTGCTCAAAATATGGAGCAGCCCGACTGGGGTAGTACCTCGACCTTACAGAAGACCACAGCTAAATAATACTGTTTTCAAGCAGTATTGTGTTCCTGTTGGTGAGTAAGGTGACCAGAGCTCCTGGGGGGATTGGGGATAGGGTCGGCAACGCGCTTGCGATGCTTCTGGCGTTGCAGGCGTCTATAGGCTACGGTCTTACCATCTGGTGAGCCGTACGCTTGTTTGCCAACCTAGTAACATAAAAAAAAAAAAAAAAGGAAACTTTTTTATACTTTAAGTTTAATATTATCGGTTTAACACCCTTGACATAATTCGTTGCCTTGTAATTGTGTCGGGAGGTAACAATAAATTTTTAGCTTATTTATAATAAAGGGATGGGGCACTATGTTTTCGAATATACGAAGTAATTTTTTACATAGGGCAAGTAAATAGTACCTACACGTCAAGTCATGTACGACGAATTCAATTTAAAATTTTTGTTACGGTTTTTTAAAATGCATTGTGGTACTTACTTAATTAATTATTAACAATAAATATATACGACTAAAATATCTAAACTTAGACAATCGAATCAAAATGATTTTATTAATAATTAAGTGAATCTACCACATGAGCATGAATTCGGTATGGGGCGACCGTAATTTGAAACATATTTGTAGATAGGTTTACGTACACCTTGGCTCATCTTATTAAAAGTTAATTAACAAAGTTGCTGACGTCACGAAAATAATGTTTAATACAGTGGGTACACAGTTCCCCGTCGGTTTTTTTTTAATATATATAATCGCTTATTATTAGGTTCTTATAAAAACGGCTCTGTCCGCTCCGGTGCGCAGCCGTCGTTCACTAGTTTAATGTATTCGTTTTGCTTTTATGTCTTTCGCATGATTAGCTTTGATTGATTGCATCCAAATATTGATGCTTATTATCCAAACCGCTCATTATTGAAATAATGTTGCAATGTAAATACGTAGTTTTTTCTTAAAGATGACTTTATCTGATATTTTTGTGTTACCTACTTGCAAATCGGTTGCTAAAGATAAATTCGATTTTATGGCTTTGTAACGATACTAGTGATTTTTTACGGGTACTTATATATCTGATTTTAGACGCCGCGTTGGCGCAGCGGTTACAGCACTGGATTGCGATTGGCTGTTGCGCGGGCGGTTGCGGGTTCGATTCCCGCACACGATAACATTTGTATTGGCCATACAGATGCTTGCCGTGGTCTGGGTGTTTGTGCAGTCCTTGTGGGTCTCCCCACCGTGCCTCGGAGAGCACGTTAAGCCGTCGGTCCCGGTTGTTATCATGTACACCTGATAGCAATCGTTACTCGTAGTAGGGAATATATCCGCCAACCCGCATTGGAGCAGCGTGGTGGATTAAGCTCCGATCCTTCTCCTACATGGAGAAGAGGCCTATGCCCAACAGTGGGATATTACAGGCTGAATCGTGATATATCTGATTTTATTAAAGGTAGCATAAAATATTGAGGCGTTTTGTTTTCTTTGTCCTTATGTAACCGGTTTGAGGACTATTTTTTGTCGAATTATGTACTGGAAGATTGATAGTTTTGTTTACACTGGGATTTATTTGAAGACCTCGGTCCAATTTGGAGTCTCGGGTCCCTGTTTCCGGTTGATTGCTACGGCGAAGGTGATGCGCGGAGAGCTTGATGGATGAAGGTAGCGAAGACATGCGACCCGGCCACAAGAATTCGAGTGCGTTCAGACAAAAAAGGACTCTAACATCAGTTTACGTTCAAATATCAAGATAGAAACGTCTGTTGCGTCGTCGTAAGGTCGATTTTCGTTTGTTTCAATATTTTTGTGGCCGTATTTATATATTTGCCACTAAAGCGGTGTGGATGAGTCGGTGGTTATGTCACGATTTGTCATATGTCGCTTTGCGGTTCCTAACATCCCCTGAGTAACTTCAGATTTAAGCAGCAGTTATTTAAAAAAATTCTTCTATTTAAACAAAACTTAATTATAAAAGTATTCCGGTCCAATTAAGAAGACATGAATCATACATGCGAAGAGCACTTTATATGCAAATTGATAATTTACCTAAGTCTGAAGTTTCAATATACCTTATTTTAATGTGAACTTTAAAGAAACCTGAAACCTTGGCTATGTGCCAAGACAAATATTATAATGGCCGAAAATTTTAAATAAATAAACACACCTCACTATTGCTACGAAATGTATGGAATTTTGAATATTTAGCGAGTGCTGTACGCCCGACACCTTTCTGAAATCGCTTAAATGCGATTTATGTTTTCATTACGCTATATTTTCTAGGTTAAAACATTTAGGGCAGAGGGCGTTAGCGTCGCTCGAGTCGTTCTGCCTGGAAGGGTATTTTCGCAGCACATTACTAAGGATGAATGATTTCCTGGCGAGCCATGATTTATACGACGTTGCTTTGTGCTGGCTACCAGCGGGCACCCTACATAGACTCATTACAGGCCGTTCGTAAAGAATGGAGCTATTCATTCATACCTTTGTGTAAAGCTACCAGCATTTGTCTTTGTAGCGCTCGCGACGTGCTATCAGGCCGCATCGATCTTTGCAATCGTTATCGAAATTTGCTATGAATATTTTATAATAATAAATGATATAATATAATGCAATTTTGCTGTATTTGAACATACTTGTCTTCAAATATTTAGCAAAAAAATACAGTATAAAATATTTTATAGATCATGAGGATGTAGAAAAAAATTAAAGCTATATTCGATTAAACAATCGTACTTAAATATAAATATTCAAACGTTCTATTTATTGATTTTATGTTCGATCATAAAACTGTTTTTTCTGTTTGAATCTATAAATAATGTGAAACTACATTTTAATGTTTCAACAACGTGTCAACTAGACATACAAATCAGGTAATAATAATAAAATATCGGACAGTTCTTAACTGTTTAATTTTAATATTAAAAAATACTTATTCGTTCCTCGAACGTGGAATCTATTAGGAGTAGAATAACTAGTCATGCTAGTTGGTTTTGTTCATAATATTATAGTAGGTACACGTGTTAATATTTATTGTTTACTTTTTATACTTATCTATCGAAAATCGAAATTAATATATTACTATTCAATACTTTACTGGAATAGTAAAAATGTTGTGATTTCTTTATTATTACGTTGTATTATAGATTAAATGACTAATCTTTTTCCTATGTCTTTATTTAGTCATATTTGACTAAACTATTATCAGTTAATCTGTAAATAGATTGAAATTTTTGATCTGAATATGCATTGAAACTGAAATTAATATTATATTGTTTAAGATATATCATTAAATACTAACAAACGTTTAATAAGGTTCACGTAATGTTCAGAATCAAAGGATTCGATCGTGGTGAGTCACGCAAGTCCTAGTTCCATTAAAACTTGAAACTATTTTTATTCTTATTTTTAAAGTTTGAAATTCTAAGCCAAATACTATTTGAAACCTGAAATAAGCTATGCAAAATTTTGCTCAGTATTTGAAAATTATAATGTGTATGATGATATAGTATTTTACATCTTTATAAAACGTGATTAGAAAGTTTAAGTTTACAACTACAAAAGTTTTGGGTTTTTGTTTCCATTTTGCAATTAGTAGGTAGGGATCCCTAGTACATATTTTTCACCTGATTAGTATCAAGCTAATTTTCCGGGAGTAGCTTCATTTTGATGAGACGAACAAAAAGTGCCTCTTCGAAAACTCTCGATTGTGGTAGATAATAGAGTTAGCAGGAGATAGAGCAACAGTGAGCGTAGGACCGGGATAACGTACTACGCAATTTGGAGGACATGCAATAGTACCATAAAATTATATAAATATTAATTAACTAGAAGAAAAAATATCAGCTGGTTGGTAATAATTTTTGATGACCTTACGAGGTCGTCAACTTGATGACCTTACGAGGTCATCAAGTTGACGACCTCGTTACGACCAAATTAATTTTTTTTCTAATTTTTTTTTTCTTTTAGTTAGTTAATATTTATATAATTTGATGGTAATATTGTCCTACAAATTGCGTGGTACGTTATCCCGGTCCTACGCTCACTACTGCTCTATCTCCTGCTAACTCTATTATCTACCACAATCGAGAGTTTTCGAAGAGGAACTTTTTGTTCGTCTCATCAAAATGAAGCTATACTCCCAGAAAATTAGCTTGATACTAATCAGGTGAATCCCTACCTATATTAATCTTGTGTACGAACTTTCCCTTAGTAAATATCCGCAGAAAAGGAAAAAATGAAGTATATAATTGTTATTTGGATTGAGTAATTGAAGTAATAGTAATAATTAAAGTTTTTCCGTTGACAGTACATAGCGTTAGTGTCGGCACGGGTGACGATTGCTCCAACCTGTCAGCTCATGGCAACATTGATTATAATGTCCGATTTACGTCCGCGAGTAAGTCGTAAGGCTGATTTATTAGCTATGATCGCTGATATAGATACATTAGCGAATTCTCTTGCCACATTACATTTTAACACAATTTAATTTATCATACGAGACTATTAATTATTACTTTTTTATGTATTAGGCCTAATTATCGATGTATAGAGATATTAATTTGTTGTAACGGTATTATTTGTTACGTATAACGATTATTTTTGTTCTTAAATTAGTGTAACCTATTATTACTTTCATTGATTGTGATTTACGCTATATACGTAACTAGACGTTCCATGTGGTTCCGGCTACGTTAAGTTTGGTGCACATATTTATTAGTTGACATTTTGTTTTCATTGTTCCGTAAGTAGGTAGGTACACATTTCTTAAATTCCTCAATATTATTACCGTTTTACAGGGTTTTACAATAAAGTAAATCTGGTAATAAATTTAATAATTAAATAGTTTGATTTAATGCTCAGAGCTTGGTTCTGTGCTCGTTTAAAGCTTGTAATTATGTTAAAATGGGTTATATTCAAATCAAATATTGATTCTAGGATAATGGATAATAGTTTGGTGCTCGCTAAACCCGGTCAAGTCGATACCGGATTAAGTTATAGGTTGTTGACGATCAGCGAGCGGGTAAGACACCGTACGTGCAGGGGCGAACTTAATAATACGAAAATCATACTTAAAATATTATAGATTTTTTTTTCTATTCAAACAATGATAATTGAGAAGGACATTTATATGTGACTTGACGTCTCTTACAGCCTATCCTGTATTTTGGCAGATTAACTGGAACGTAAATTTGCAGTTTCACTTAATTAATATTGAACTAAGATTTTTATGTTAGATATTATTATACATTTTTTTTTTCACATTTAAATTACATTGTATTATTAAGGTGGTCCTTTCTGTTGTCTGTTATCTCTATGTACAACATTTAAAAATAACTACGTTTAAGAATATATTTACATAAACAAACAGCTTATGTTTAGAAAGTCTATTAAAGTCTCCTTTCACTGTCAACCAGCTTATACGTATACCGATAAATATGTAGCAGTCTCCTGATCCGTTTGTAATGATTTTCAAATAGCAATTACTGTGAAACATAATTTGTTTAACGAATGCATTATTACGAGTATGTAGACGGGTGTCTGTGTGCGTCTGTACCACTGTACACGCGCGTTCAATTTTACATTAAAACACTTTTTAATGTAAAATTGGACGCGCGTTGTCATTCCGTCCCTGTGCGTACTCGTATTTTTCTCCCGATACCGTAATGCGCAAGTCACGCGGTTATGTAAGTTGCCGTGGCTGCCGGCCGGCGCCGTCATTATAGGCATTATTATTGGAACACTCGGTCTCTCGCCCGGCCATTGTCAAGATTGTGGGGTCAGAGAGACCTAGACGTTAGCCAGCTACGTAATTTCGCTATTCGTATAACCCTATAAATCCTATCGTAAAACAATTTACCTGATTCGACGTTGAAAAGCCGAGAGCTTAGATCATATTTAATGGTAGACATCGTGAGCGCGCGGTTATTAATTATTGAAATGATTACGACGACTCATATTCTTCCCATGTCGTGTCTCGATGGCCATAGCTGCTATACGTCAGATGCCTATTGTCATAATTCAAATGGGCTGTGAGTAAGATTTCTTAGTGCCAATCTGAGTTACTTACTCGCTATGATGACGAACAATAAACCAAATCCTCTAATGGTTATGTTTATAGTTTGAAGATTTGCCCGCTGTACGTTAAACAGAAAATTATATTCGAGAACGTTAAATATGTAACACTATACGTAAATGGGTGTCGTAAAATTAGATATCTATGTTTATGTATAGAATTATAAGAGGATCGTATATTTAGTGGAAGAGGTGTGTTAATATTATTATCATTATATTGTTATTTTAGACAATCTCTTGAATTCAAATTTTAAAGAAGGAACAATTTATTTGTAAAGGAGAAAAAGAATTGCAAAATGTCCTTCATCGTCGTAACGAATATAAATACTAGATGATGTAAATTATCATCGCGGGGGATCATAAATTAACTAGTCCATTCGGTACTTAACTGTCGAGTCAAGTGTAGTGGAAGTATATCTAGGCTGCGCGTTCGCCGCCGGCATCGCAAAGCGTCGGTGTGTTTGATCAAGTGAATCACTAGTGTAGCGTGACATATCCCGTGCTGCGGTCGCGGTCGCTATGAGATATTTTTACGGATCCATGAGCCCCGTCTGAAGCGAGCCCGCCGAACTTTGATCCGAAAACGAAATATTGATTGCCCGATTGCTTATGGGTATCAGAAGCCCGAAAGCAACTTTTACTTGTCCGAAAAGCTACCTTTGACTTGAGTTTTAGTAATAAAAATATAGGCTTGAAACTGTATAATAAACATTTTGGAACTAACGCTCGCTCAAGCTTCAGATTTTTTATCCTTAATATTGTTGATATAAAGTAACAATGTTTGTCTTTGGGTATCTTGTAGCTTTTAAGCTCATGCAATGTTTACAGATTTAGAACAACATTAACATTCGAATAACATTTCAACGTCTTAATATGAATCGAAATTTATTCAAGGAATGTCTGAATTCTCCCACAAAACAAGCATATGTGATGCTACTTCCTTCCTTACTCGGAAATGAAAGAGAATCATTGACAAGTCTTCAAACAATGAAATTTATTAAAATGCAATAACAATAAAATTCGTGTCCGGACATTAGCGATGTTAAGTTATTCTCCAAACGCCACTTAATGAGAAGTGATGGGTTCGTAAGAAAATAAAAATACAATGTACCCACCCTGGGTACCAACGGGCGACGACGCATTGCGTATGCAGGGCGCGTGTACTTAAAATTACACGTCCTGTATGCAAGAAATGCTCGCCAGCACTGTTGCAACTGAGAAGAAATTGTTAAAAATAAAAAGATAATATATCTATTTTCATAAAAGTGTAACACAACAACATCGAGACACTGTGAAAACGTATTAGTGTGAAAGTACTTACATGTAGCATAAATTATGTGTAATATGATATTTTAACACAATATAAACCATTTAATAGACTCTTAATAGTTGATTCGATTTGATTACCATAAAGTTCACATGTATCTAATATGGTAGATAGTAAAGAGACGGCGAATGCGAAGCGGCGTCTATTAAAAACCAGTTTCTTCGTAACAATTCACAAAACAATCGTTAGTTGATCAGTTTCCCGCTGTTTTAAGCGTTTCACAATTCGTCTTTATTAACAGCGTCGCGTTATGTGTATAGGAACTTTATAGCCTCGATACGGAGCTATAAATCACTACGAGACACCCACGACGACTCAACTCCACTATTCGGCATAATCCGGTTCGTCTTAACGGCTCCTGTCGTTTTCGAACACTGCGCGCACTCCAGATTGTCAAATCGAATATTGAACTTAGCGTGCATAATACGAATATATAATTTGTTGATGTATACTAGTATACATTCTTATATTTGTGATTAATGGACCGGAAGTCTTATCTACGTTACGAATTCTTACGTAACGGAATAAATCGATGATTAGACAGAGTCAAATTAAAATTTCTCATCGATGCGAATTCGACAACCTGAATTTCGATTAGTGAAATTGAACCCGGATATTAAGCGGGCTCAAGCTCGAATCGATCGGCGCGAGGCTTGTCGTTGGGGCTAGCGTTCTTCCGCTCACCGTCACTAGTTGTTATTCCCGACGTCATCTGTCACACGCCACAGTAGCCAACCGTAATAATAAGAATCGTAATATAATGGCATTATAATCCAATCAAAACGTAACGTGAGGTGACCGCCCGGGCGACCGATTTACCATTCGTGACGCGACCGTGCACCTCGTAAAACATTTTTTGGGTGTACAAGTACAACACTTATAAGAATTAGAAGGATACTTTGTATTGAATCGACGCATAATGGTTACACAAATGTAAATGATATCGACTACATGTGTGGCGTGGCTTGGGAGCACTGACAATTGTCTGTGGTACCTAAATGTACCTACTGGTAAACTTGATACGTGTTAGCAACTTAGCATGTGCTTTACCTTTAAATGTGTTTGGAAGCTTCTTTCACGACGTTGACATTTGTGCGTGCGTTAGAAGCGGCTTTAGTATCTGTATATTTCTTTAATTCTTGGTTTATTTATGCTAAGATATGTGAAGTAAAATAAGCTAATGTAAAGGATCATAAAATGTATGCTACCTAATATAAACGTCAATTTATCAATCACATTTATATGGTTAAGCCCATGTCGTTGAAAAAGCCGTTCATTTGTACGCTAGAGCCCAAAGTAGATATTTATTCAGATTAGCAATTTGTTACTAGAATAGTATTCCAATTTTATCATTAATCTGTGACGAATACACAAGTATTGTTTAAAAATTTGTAATCCCAATGATATGTCGTCGAAAAATCGTCAGCTGTTGTTAATTTAGCTACTTAACTTAGGTACGGCACATTTGTATCTAACAGCAGTAGGTATGTACCTACTATACCAGATATAGGTACCTAGATCTGATACCAGATCTATCCTACACAAATAAAATACGAGTATCTATGTTATAGAATACGGAGCTAGTTAGCTGAATTTTTTCTATCTGTACCTACTGGTCAAAATTGTTTTCGACCACTCAGTGTACCGAGTTACCGACATTTAGGCGTTTGTTTGGATAAAGTTAATCTATGAAAGGGCTAGCCGCCAAATTAAGCGGCTAATTTAAGTATTTAGCTACAACACAGACATTATTTATCAGTGGATGTTAATAAAGTCATTAGATGTGTTGAAGGTATTGATAAAAAAATATTATAAGTATAATAATGTTACGCTTGTTGATAGGTACATGTTTCATCTCGCTGTATGTAAATTTGACAAATTTAATCTAAACATTATATTAAAGTAACATGTGTTAGTGATGTAGGTATTCCCAATGTTTTAATAGAAAAACTTATCGAAGTCGTTGAGAGCAAATAAATTAAAAATTACTTATAATAATATCGATGCCTGTGTTAACAACTGCATAATTCTCACGATATAGACGAATATTTTAATAAATTATGTTGTCTATTGATTAAATGTTTGTTTTTTAACTTTTGCGACTCACGATAACGTTTATATTTGACGGCCCGTCGCGTCGTCGCTGTTAACAGCGGCGATAATTTCTCATCGGTTATTTTACTTTTTGTTTAAATTAGAGTCAATTAATAAAGTGACGCTTACTTTAACTTTTTTTTTTGCATTGTTGTTAATAGTCATTAAACAAACGACCGCTGGACTGCCTTAGTAGGTACCTAAAATACTTGGCGTCGATACGACGATCAATAAATTAAAATTAATTCGGCGTGCGAACGGCGAGATCCGATACGCGATACTGACGCCTACATTTATCATTCGCTAACACGTCGGACATTTCACAAGAGACGCACGTCGAGGAATTGTAGCGTTTACAACGCACGGCATAAGGGTTACGGGATCGCCGATGATGGACGTAGTGATCCGTCACGGGAACAAAGGATAACACTTCTAAAGACAATAACTGGAAGGGATAAGTTTGCGTGCGTGGCGGTTAAGCTGACGGCGGCGACACACGCGCCGGCACGCACGCCGCATTCGGATGCGGAGCCGTAACCGCGCAAATAAACCGCTGCAGACTGGACGACGCTGCCCGGATGGCCTTGGCGCTTGCTGGGAAGTTTCTCACGATACAGTATTTCTACATTTCGTACATTTTATTCAATCTGTAGCGCTAATGACATTAATTTTAATTATTTATGCGTAAAGATTACGTTGTCTTTTTATGTATTTTATTACCGCGAACGTTATTTTGTATAGCATCGAAAATACACAATGAAATCATCAGGTTATTAACCTAAATGTGAAATTGGGTACTTATGTTTATGAAGACACATTTAGGTAGGACCAATTTAAAATTTGAAAACTTGAAATTATATTGAATAACTATTTGAAAGTCAAAATGTACCTACATCTACAATATTGTAAAATGTATTTGTATGTACAAAAGCTTTGGTGTAATAATGTAAATAGGGTGATTTTCACCGTGCGCAATGTGCACCGTGAAGCCAAGAAGGGTACTGGATGTCGGACCACGCCTTTAAAATATTTAGTATAACAACAATTTAGGTAAATCAAAGCGTTGTACATTCACCACATAAATAGCTTTATAAATCGTAAACGAAATTTTACCAATCTTGTTTTAGTTAGTTCGCCTAGTTTATTAAGTAGAAACTAAAAGTATTTTAAGTTATTAAAAGTTATTTGTGTAGTTGGGATATAGCTTTTTTGCATATATAGGTACCTATGTGTATAATGTAATTATAATTAGGTATATGCAACATATTACATAGTTCTTATTACATAAGAATATCAGAGGAATATATTTTACTGGTTTCACGTTTACTTCATATTCATTCGTCTACAAGAAATATTGTATGTCAAAGATATCCATTAATTTATAATTTTTATTTATTGCTTGTTTTTAGAGCATTATTAACAAATATAAATTCGTAATAACGTTTCGTTATTACTCTCGATCCGGTGAAGGTGTGTAGTTGTGTACACGATAAAGGCTAATATAAATAAAGGCTTAGTAAAAATATACTTTGAAAGTGTTAATGGAATATACTTATATCTAAGTATTCAAATGCTAAACAGCGATGAAGGGAATAATAGTTGTTGAAATATTATTAATAGTAAAAAAGTAGTAAGTAGGTAGTCATGTAACTTTTTCTATAGTAAGTTTGTAAGTAAATAATCAGAAGGGGGCAAACAAAAACCGTTACGAATGAACTTAGCGTCGATTTGAACAACACTTTCAGTGCCCTGTGGCGCGATGAGGTGATAAGATCTCGGGCTGCATCTGCCGGGGATATGGGGGCAGGGGTTGGGGTTAAATTCCGGTGTTTTGTTTGCCGGTTGTGAGAATTTGCTATGATTGGTTTACGATTTAATTATGTATTGGCTTCAATTAGTTTCATTGCAAAGTTGTATGATTAAAATTGATTACAATTATACTTCCTTACTGACTAACTGAAGTAAGGCACAGTAGGAAATATCCTGCTCAAATTGGAGCAGCTCGACTGGGGTAGTACCTCGACCTTACAGAAGATCACAGCTAAATAATACTGCTTTCACAGTGTTGTATTCCTCTGGTGAATAAGTTAACCAGAGCTCCCGGGACATTTAATTGTATTGAATTCGTGTAAATGAATATCTATGGTACGAAATTGACACTCATTTTTTTTTAATTCTGATGCAAAATACCAATACATATAATCGAGGCTTAACAAGTTAACACACATCTACGGCACGTGACCGAAACTAGCCGATTTGATGAATATAAAAAAATATAATATAGTATGATACTAGGTTTCGCGCGCGAACGACATCCGTACATTTTTGTTCGAGTTCCATATCGCATCATTCGCCGATTTTTGTCATCATGGTAAGGGGCAGGTAGGGCATGTGGCGAGATGGCGCGATAATAGGAATTATTCATACGTTATCGGGCTGCCATCGTTGGTGGCATTGTCAACGAGGGGTAGCTGCCGTGTCGTGGACGCTGTCAAAACGTTGTGTGTGTACGAGGCTTAAAGTGACGCTAGCGACTGATAATTGTTTTGTTCCATGTTCGCTGCAACGACGATCAATATTTAATTCGTCAAACATATTTAGGAAAACCAATTGAGTGTCGAAATTTAGAAGCTTGTATCGTAATAAAAGTAAGAAAAGTACTTATGTTTTTTTTTGGTCAATTTTCATGTGCTCTCATCAATATGCCACTTCAAACGGGAAAAAGTCGCTCAATAGCTCTTAAAATCCGTTGATCACGAGAATTAATTAACATTTCGAGGAGCAATACTAAATTCACATTTTTTCGACTACGGGCACTTTGATAAGGATCTTTTAATCTCTCGCTACGATCGGCACCTGGATCTACTCGATGCGGGCAGATCATTGCAAACAGGACACGTGAGACCCAGTTTTTATTGTGACTGTAGGCTATAATGTCAACAATTCGTTGTTGAGCTTTAAACAAATACGATTTTCATAGTAATGATGTGTCGATACTCGATAGTAGTCATCACTAGATGTAAATATTTCACTTCTAGATACTGTTTGAACATTTCATTTAAATATGTATCTACCTACTAATGAGCTACTAAAATTTTTGGTAAGAAGTCGAACAAATCGGATCGAATTAAATTTTAAACTCGCAATATAGATATATAGATATATAAATAAAACACAAATGAGGGAAACAAGGATCAGTATCTACAAATCTATCTTATCTGTATAATAAAAATGAATGTTGCTAAGCGCATAACTGGAGAATGGCTCGACCAATTCGGCTAATTTTTTTTGTATGTTCCTTAAATCTCACGGATAGGTTTTAATCCTAAAAATTTTAAAAAGAAATAAATTTTTATATTAAAGATAATTAAAAAAAAAAACCATTTTTTTTCTATTATAACTTTTGACAGAACAAGGTCAGACCGGGCAGCTAGTATTGAATAAATTAGTTAATAAAAAGCTAAACATACGAGTAGGTAATATTGATATAATTTTGAGTAGCACGTAGGTATAATCAATACATGGTTACCAGTGATTTATTTAACTCTTTATTTCGGAAGGTCAAAGCGTTATTGTCACGTTTAGATAAAGTCGCGTTAGTTAATTACAGATAAGTAATGTAATTAAGATAACAAATCGAGACCAATTAAGCGAGAATAAGTTAATATAAATAGTTTGTTCAGTAACAGAGTTATTTTACTCAATTTGTTAAATTAGGTCTAATTCTACTCCTGTCTATGCTTGGTGAGTAATATTTATCTCACTTAAAAATAAGTTGATTTTATACAAATAATAAGTATATTTCATTTGGTTAATAAAGTTATTTACAATGTGAATATATAATATTCTTAATAAATATATTCCATAAACAATTTTATGTAGAAATACATTGTATTTAATACGTATCTTTGTGAGAAAAATACAGTGTATTATTTATAGATTTATATCGATGCGAAATAAAATATAGGTTTCGATATAAACTAACTATTAGTTACCCGCAGTGCGCCGCGGGCCGACCATAGATTGAAATCCTTACCCAGTTTTATTCAACAAGGGTACAGACAAGGGATGCTCCCCCCGTGTACTTCCACCAATCCACGGGTTTCATTCGAACAATTATCAGTACCCTTGCATAGTACCTACATATGTTTGCGTTCAATGTTAAATAATAATTGTTGAGTAAATTAAATAGGGTGATGTTGTGGATATACGTGTTTTATTTCAATGTCTGCTAGTAACATTCTACTGACACATCCTTTATCAACTATTCAGTTATTTTTATGAAAAAAATTTATGTTTAAAATTCATTATGTTGGATTTATGTAAATAGGACTTAAAACAATATTACTGTTATATCTACCGTTTTTGTTTTGTCGGAAAGTTTTGAAAGAACCATCGTGCATTGTAAAATAATTACAATTTTCTTTGCTTATTATATAAATAAGTGCATATGATACGAAACAAATCACGGCTTTGTATGCTAACGCTGAGTATTTAATTAATAAAATTTCCAGCTGGCCCACTATTTTAATTGGCCGTTGTTGTGACACGACTTTTGTAATATTTCGGAATGGCCCGCCTTTTGTTCTCGCGCGCAACCAACGCGACCGGCGCGGTATAATAGAAGTTATTTGTTTATCAAATACGCATTAAAGCTTAGAATATTCATGGTCATGTTAATTTAAAAGAATAGAGATGTCGTGTGAAAGAGTTGTTGGATTCAAATGATATTAATTTCGGTATCACGGGCGGGTCGTAACGCCTCCAAATTGTCCGCCCTAATGACGGCTAGTTCGGACAATGACTCGGCTATCGGACGATCTTTGTCAGCTGTGCTCATATTGTTTAGTGCCAGAAATTTTGGAAATAGCTTCTAATTTGTTTACAATTTTCGGATCCGATTAAAATTTACATTATAATGGTTAATCATAATAAATACTTTGTTTTCGGGTTTAACGTGTATCATTTTGTATTTATTCTGTAATTTTATACAGGTCGAACGCTAAGTGGCGGCAGCGGACAGGTGTGCAGGCCGCACTTCCACACGCCGCTGCACCCCTGGCTCGACTCCAAAGCGCTGGGCAGCGGCGCCTGGGGCGGTGGCTTCCAGCAGGACGCCGCGCCCACAGACAAACCTCTCTCCCCAGCGCAACATCCCCATCCCCATCCCCTATTTTCCTTTCCTCCAACGCCGCCGAAGGACTCGACCCCCGACTCGGTCGCCGCGGCGGCGCTGGGTCAGCAAGACTACCAGGCGGCCGTCGCGCACGCCACGGCGATGAGCGTCGCATTCATGCAACAACAACAAGAACTGCCCCTCTGCGGCGACGTCAAGCCCATGATGGGCGCGCCGCCCTCCAAGCAACGAGAAGGTGCGCAGCCGGACTCGTGTCCCCAGGAGAGTCAGCCCTCTGGGGAATACAACGCGCAGTACAACGCCGCCGCCGGCGACTACTACAACTACCAGGGGAAGGGTTATAGCGGGCAGCAGCAGAATAAACCGCGACCGAACAAGACGCGAACTAGCGCCGGTGAGTCCGCGCGGACCGTATGCTCTGCACTGCCCTCGCTCGCACTCACTTACATGTCCTTACGCTTATCCGATCACGTATCCGATCTTTAAAATCTTTAAATAGCTTCAAATGTATAAATATTAATTTATCAATTATGAAAAAATTTCGATCTTTGGCTACTAACTACTTCTCATGTTCTTATTTTTATCCGATCCGATCAAAATATATTTCAAAATCTATAGTTACTAATTAGTCCAATCAAATAGTCAATCCATTCTTTCGAACAGTAACGGGACGGTACCGCTAAAGTAGCTGTAATTAGTATCTCAATGCGGACCCTCATTAGTCGCGATTATTAATTTGATAATAATAGAGTTTAATTTCGTTTCAATTCGATTACTCTTATAGAGGATACGATGTGGTCTGATAAGCGTGGTTGCACTGGGGATGGTTACACGGTGTTTTGTACATCACGGTGGTTTCTTGATGGTGTCACGAGAGTAACGCTTGGTTTAACTGCTAAAACGGTGGAGGTTACTAACATTATATATACATTAACAAAAATCTAATTATGTTCAACAACATAACGAAACTAATTGACCAAGACCTAACATGTATTGTTTTATTTGTACATTAAGGTTTGATATTACTCGGTATGTGAATTTAACGCTTTACTTTGAAAAGTTATGACCTAGCTTTAGAGTCTTTAGACCTTATCTGTCTGGGTAAATAATACGTAAATTCAAAACGCAGTCACGTTAATTAATTCAGATATGAATAATGTACTCACGAAATATTATGCCGTATATATGCAGTTTATTGCACTGGTAATTATAAAATACTAAAAATACAAATATAATTTATTTTCATAACAATGAAATTAAATAATTTTAAATTCAAATTATATTAAGTTGTTAGGTAATATTTACATTTCGGAGAAATAAAACGGTAGGTATAGTTGACTAACTAATTGTAGAGCCATTGTTTTTACGTGGGTATTTACAGCTAAGTGAATTTCTATTTAATTTTGAAGACAATCTTCTGAATTAACTCTTTACGAAATCGTTGACTCATCTCTGTTTGCTTTAAATTTAAATATGTAAGAGTTAATCAGCGTATCTCGACTCAAATTTTAATTAACTTGTGCACTTAACATTTTACTGAAATGTAATTAAAGCATAATTAAATATTTTTCAGTAAAACATGTACCTGTTTGATATTTTTAATATTCAAAGTATGGTATAATGAATACATGTTTAAAATTAAAACTCTTAAATGTGTTTACAGTACATACTACTTACTTAGAAATAAAGTTAGTCAATACTTAATGACAGCGTGAATATATAAAGACAAACATTGCAATATGTTGTGATGTACTCCTATACCTAAGTTTAAATAATAATCATATAGCACTACAATACAAATGATTAGGAATGAAATAGTCTCAGGTAGAAGAAGTGCATGAATTCGTGTATATTAAACATCAAAAGCGGTGCAATTAAAAGTTAGATTCGCGTAATATTGTTCCACTAACCTCTGCTCCTAATGCTACTATTGTTACCCCAACAATTGGACCGAGTTTTCGCAATAAGCCAGCACAATAATATGACGAATATTCATATAACTGAGAATTACTCAACAGTAATTGTATTACGCTCGCTTTATTTTATACATAAACATGTAATTATAACTCTCATAGTTAAGCTATGACAATGGTAGAGAACGAAAAGCGGTCGTTTTTGTCTCTCATTACCGGCTTAAAGTTACATTACATGTTAATGCCAACATTCAATTTAGCACAATTATGGTTATTCAATATTTTGTGAAAATTCAACTTTGATTAACATGTTCCGATCTCACGGGCGTGGATCTAATCTCGTTAATGGGTTTCTCATGGATAATTAGAATCGTAGTGAAAAAGACGGCGTTAATTGCGATAGAAAAAGTAGAACCGCGTTGTCAATAAGCCGTCTTGCGATTATAATCATACCGCGGTTATCGGTGGCGGAAATCGCATTCTTATTGAATTATGTGATGATTTATAGATCGCGACTACATCAGCAATGTCACTGGAATAGTAATAGCGGTAATGGCGCACTTCGTTAGAGACTACCTACACGTCTCATGTTTTAGTTTTGATGCAAATGTTAATAGACCGAGTGGTTTAAAAATATTTTAGTGACTTCAATGATTTTATTTTATTTGTTTAACTCACACAACTGAACGACATATTTGTTCAACCAGCTATAAAAATAATTTCTTTATCGAGTTTGTAAGTCGTTGCAAAGAATATTGAAAATAAACACATGACTTTATTATCGCCTTATTTGTTCTTATTATTTTAAACTTTATTATAGCAGTGCTTGTCATAATTTCATATAATGAGCTTATCAACCGGTTCTAGAGAAAACTCGTTCTTGTTAGTATTTGCAAAAAAAAAAAAAAATACGCAAGCGTGAATAATTTGAAATTGTTTCTGGCAATTGATAAATAGTTAAGAATTTTTATAGTGTACCTAAATGTGTTATGAGTTATGACGCTACCGAATAACGAGTTGATCGAAGTAACATTTATTTCACAACAGACACTATTATTATAATTTTAATACTCGTGATTTTTATTAATATTTCAAAAAATAATTGTATCAACTCCTGCTGTGAAATCGATTTTAAATGAAGCTTGATAATTTTAAGATATTGGACGTAGTATCGAATAAATGTTTCTTAATTTAATATATTGTTAATATTGATTTAATAAACGGTCTACAACATAATAATATAAACATATTGATATATTGCTTCCGACATTAGTAGGTACGTAAACGTGAACTTTTGTTAGTCTGACTAACCGTGTTCGACCTCAAATCTAGGTTCAAGGGAAATGTTAAGTCACATTCGATATTCAATAACTTATTCACGAGAACTAAGTATGAGGTTTTACTTAGAATTACTTACATGGTTCAAGTTCGATACTGACCTGACGCACGGCGGTACGTTCAAACATATTAAAAGTATGCAAATTTAGAAACATTTTTATATATTTAAAATAATTATTCAGGCGTTTTTATAAAGGAATTTTTTGTATTCGTGTTGACTTGTTTAGTTAATTGTTAACTTGTGTTACAAAATAAGATTGTACTTAGGAATTTGTGATAATTTTTGTTAAGAAACACGTCAATAAATATTAAAATATTAACACCTAAACGGTAATGTTATACGGATTACTATAATATATTTTGTTTATCACCTTTAAGCTCCACTGAGGTGTGTTTGTAAGGAATTCCGAGTAAACGCGCCCGACCTCTAAACTAGGTTCAAGGAAAACACTTGCGAAACCCTTCGTTCGATTCATTCAGGATGTCTATTGGATATCAAGGCCGATCGGGATGTTAAAAATTATACTTTAAATATTTTTATGGAACTATGTTAGTTCGTTGTACAATTTTGTAAGAATCAAATGTTATTTAAGCTGAAATGAGTTTAAAAATGGGTACCTACGTTAATTACGCCTTAAAACCTTTGGGAGTATTTTTTTTTAAATTGGTTTTAATTCTTATCATGTAAGTGTGCAGTGGCGTAGCTATCATAGGGCCAGGTGGTGCAGTGCACCAGGGCCCCGGAGCTCAGGGGGCCCTCTAACCTCAGATTTAAAAAAATAAAAAATAAAAATAGAAAAAAATCTTGTGAGCAGGCTTAAAAAATTAAAAATTAGAAAAGGAATTCGCGAAAATTAAAAGAGATTGTGAATTGGACTTGGGAAATTCTGTTAGAAATCGTTTTTTCCCGTAATTAATCTCATCTGTATAATATTCTATATTGTAATGTGCGTCGTTGTTTATTTATTCTCTTTTTTAACCCCCGACGCAAAAAGAGGGGTGTTATAAGTTTGACGTGTCTGTTTGTCTGTCTGAGGCTATGTAGCTCGCGAACGGATGAAGCGATTTCAATTTAGTTTTTTTTTTTGTATGAAAGGTAAGTTACAAGCGAGTGTTTTTATACATGTTTGATGAAAATCGGTTGAGTCATTTAAAAGTTGTGGGCTTGAAAGTGGGGAAGAATAACCGAATGTCTCCGGGGTCTCATATGAAAGCGTATCACGTGCACATCAGTCATCATCATCAGTTCAGCCTATTGCAGTCCACTGCTGGACATAGGCCTCCCCAAGTTCGCGCCAGACATCCCGGTTTTCCGCAATCCTCGTTCAGCCTACACCGGCAATCTTACGAAGATCATCGGTCCAACGGGCCGGAGGACGTCCCACACTGCGTTTGCCAAGACGCGGTCTCCACTCCAGGACACGTCTGCTCCAACGGCCATCGGTTCTGCGACACAGATGACCAGCCCACTGCCACTTCAACTTGCTAACTCTGTGGGCTATGTCGGTTACTTTCATTCTCTCGAAATCAGACTATCCAGTCTGATTTCTAATCCTATCTTTGAGAGAAACCCCAAGCATAGCCCGTTCCATTGCGCGTTGAGCGACTTTAAACTTGTGAACCAGCCCCTTCGTCAGTGTCCATGTCTCGGCTCCGTATGTCAACACAGGCAGGACGCATTGCTCGAAAACTTTTGTCTTTAAGGATTGCGGAATCTTCGAAGTGAAGACTCGACGAAGCCTGCCAAACGCCGCCCAGCCCAACCGAATCCTCCTATCAGCTTCCTTCTCGAAGTTGTTTCGGCCCAGTTGAATGGTGTGGCCAAGTTAGACATACTCCTGAACAACCTCCAGAAGGATACCGTCAACCGATACCGGTCTCGGTATGACATGCTTGTTAAACATAACTTTCGTTTTGTCCAAGTTCATACCGAGACCGACTCGTCGGGAGGACTCGTTTAGGCCGGTCAGCATTTGGGCTAGCTCATCCAACGTTTCCGCAAAGATGACGATATCGTCGGCAAAACGAAGGTGAGAGATGTATTCGCCGTTGACGTTGATGCCTCGTTTCCCCCAATCCAAGGTCTTAAAGACATCCTCCAGCGCAGTGGTAAACAGTTTCGGTGATATTACATCTTCCTGTCTTACACCACGCCGGAGGAAAATGGGTCTTGTTTTCTGCTCTTGGATACGAACGGTCATCGTCGCCGCGTCGTACATACATCTCATTACCTCGATATATCGCCAGTCGATATGACATCTCTGCAGAGAGTCCAGGACAGCCCAGGTCTCAACAGAGTCGAAGGCTTTCTCGTAGTCCACAAATGCCATACACACGTGCACATTACAAATTAATATGTTCGATGAAAATCGGTTGAGCCCTGAGAAAACTCTGGGGGTAAAGGTGGGGGAAATACAAAATATCTGCAAATATATGTGGTGGGGAAGGGGAGAAAATGAGGATGAAAATCCGAATGTCAGCAAAACCCAAGTAGGGTCGAAAATGAAATAGCATCACATGCACTTTACAAAATTAATAATAAAAACCTAACAATTCAATTACAAATAGTCTAAACTAACCTATAACTAAGCAACATAGATGAATTTAAAAACAAAATTAAGAAAAGAAAACTTTTATAAAATTACTTCAAAATAAGCGCGGAGCGGTCCCCCAACGCGATGTATTTTTTTAGAATTATTGATACTCTTAGATACTTTGGTACTTTAACGTTGAGTTTCTTTCATAATTTTTACTTTTTAAAGGGAACTCAGGTTAGGGTGTCGGTTTTTTTAATTTTTAATTTAATTTTTTCTTCTATTAAACACATGAATATTCTAATAGAGACGATGTATGGATTTAGCCTACTAGGGATAAGTTCAACTCATGGTTTCTTATTCTGATCAATAATTTTGAAGGCCAATATAAGTTCAAACTACGCGGAAAGATGGAAGGAGGGCCCGATTCTTTCCCTATGCACCAGGGCCCTTGTCCCCCTAGCTACGCCACTGTAAGTGTGTAGGATAAGTTCTTACTAAGAATAAGAATATATTAACAAATTTAATTTATTGATGGTTTGAGTTATATAAAAGCCTATGCTAGAACCTAACCATCTATTATTGCGAATTTTATATGGCCATGGAAATAGAAGGCTAGCAGAAATAGTACCGAGTATTGTTTAGAAGAGATCTGATAATATTATTTAAGAATTTAATGGAAGTCATAAAATTTTAATTTATATTTTAGACGAGTGTCAGATTAATGGCTGGACGATGGCAGTTTTTTTTTTTTTTTTTTTTAATATCTTTATTTAGGGACTTTTATACATATGTACATGACAGTCCTATAGTAACTTATCTATATAAAACTAACAACTTTAACATTTTTAGATAAACTAAATTATAACACTAAATTATTACTAGATCTTAACTTAATACTACTAATAACAAACTCTAGTACAGTTTTGGCACATTGGGATGTTGGTTCAGACAAGATCTGATTGAACAAGCCGACTTCCAATAAATTCAGACCTAAATTGGACACCAAATCTCGTCTGCTCCGTTTGTAGCGGACGCATTCCATCAAAACATGTTGTACGTCTTCTACATAATTACATAATTCACAGTTTGGCGAGTCTACTTTTTTCATTAAATATGCGAATTTATTTAAAGGAATGTGTCCGGACCTTAGTCTTAGTGCCGTTACAACAAGTGTACGTTTCATGTTCGTATTAGCAAACCATGGTATACGAGGAGGCTGACACTGTATCGTTTTATACCAAATGCCTTTTTCAAGAGAGCGTTCGTCAAAATATTCTTTAAAAATGTTATTAATTTTATGTCTATATTTTGGTAAAATTTCCGAAAAGGTTGGTTTTATGCAAATAATTGATCCATCAATAGCTGCTGCTCTTGCTAATCGGTCAGCCTCCTCATTGCCAGACAGACCAATATGTGAAGGTACCCATTGGATCTTTAAAACAATATTACTTTTTTGACATTCTTCTATTTTGTTTAAAATGGAATATGCTAAAAAGGTACCTCTACCACCCGAGGCGCATTTAGCAATATGGCAAATGGCGCTTTTACTGTCAGAAAATATAACGACATTAGTACCTGCTAAATTACAAAGAATATATTTTAAGGCTTCCAAAATAGCTAACAGTTCAACTGACATTATGCATATCGGGCCATCAACTTTAAAACGTCTGTTACAATTCCTGTTAGAGTCATAGTAGGCAGCACCTAGACCCACTTCACTTTTGGAACCAGACGATGGCAGTTCTATGTTTTATGTTCATTGGTGGAAGCAATATTATGATAATGCGGCTGCCCGGATGTAGCCCATTCCATTGTTACCAATCTGACCTCGCAGTAGTGCAATAAAACAAGCGGATTTTAGAAGAAATTAAAAATTTTCAATCTATCACAATTGTTGTGTTAATATCGTTAGTATCATATTAGAACAACTCAGGGATAAACTTTTTAAATACATAAAATATATGTAAGCTCATGTAAACGTGAAGTGTTCATTTAGGTTTTAATATTACTTTTAGTTTAGTTTACCAAAGTTACCATAACAGTTGAGAACACGAAAGCAACATCGGACCGATACTAGATTTAAACTTCTAAATGGTTTATTTGTGTACTTTCTAAAACAATACGTTCGGTACGTTCACTTAAATGGCATTTGATTTAAACTACAATTCCCGTGTTTCAACGATAATTCAAATGCAACGTATCTCGAGTCCGTTGCACTTTTAGCCGCTGGTTCTTAATGAAAGGTCCTATGAGTCATAATCGACTGTCCCTATCCGAAGTAGGCACAATACGACATGATTGTTTCCATGCAACTCACGTAGTGTTGCTGCAACAAAGATGTTTCGCGGAAAGTTGCGCAACCAATTAGTGGATTCATACGTTTCACAAAAAAAGTTGTGCGCAACTGCCTAAAAGCGCGCAAGTAATTATAAACTCTATGCTGTCGATGTAAATATTACAATTGTATAAAAATAATAAAGAGAAGATTTTCCAGACGTGTGTGCGATTGTACGCCACGGACCGGCGGCTAAGAGGAATGAAGCCGGGACGGCTCTCTTGGTGTGTTATTATTTTTGTTGAGTGCAATTGTTTTATGTTTGAATTATATCGTAACGATTTCACATACCATTTGCATAGTGATACCTGTTTAATTTTTTACTACTCTACTCAAATATAACTAGTTTATTCCTTGAAGGTACTTTATTGACATAGTTATATATTTATCGTTTCGACAAAATAAAGTAGGTACTTAGGAACATTAATTATATAAAATTATGTACATATGAAAGGAGTGAAAGATAGGATCAGTAATAAATTTATCAATCTTATCAAAAACCTCGTAATTAACTGTTTTGATATTTCTTAAAGAGTACCTACAAAAAGATCAACCGAGCTGTTTGGAAACGAGCCACTATTGAATATTTTGTGTTAAATATTCTGGTAGCTAACAATATGTGGTAGGTAACAATGCAGTGGTCCGTCACGGTCTGTCGGTGCAGTACTACAGTGTGGGATACAATGCAACACTCGAAATTTGCATATGACTTCGGCGGAACTTCAGTGATTAATTCATTATAAAAGTGTACATGCAGACTAAATGAGTTTATGTATGTATGTACGTAATTAATGAGTTCGTAAACCTTTTTTAATTATTATTATTTATATTTAATTGTATTAACCATTTTTAGTATTTACCGGTACAAGTTTCATTTTTACTAAATATTTATCTGCTATGTATTGCACACGAAGGCATTACTCGTTTACAGTTTCCTTGACTAGAAAAAGATTCCTCCCGGGCACGATCGGTCGTCTTATTAAGCTCGCGTCATATCACCGATGTGTATAATTATACAGGGTTCGTTGCAACTGCTCGTTGCACTGGCGTCATACGTAATTATCTGACCGTATAATAATAACCAATGCAAATATGAGCATCACAGCATTGGTCTGTGCAGGCGCCGTGAAAAATGACTTTATTCCTGCACTCCGTATCGCTGTGTCATCCTTTAATGAGGCTGGTGTTTAATAGAATAATATAATTATTCATTTTACAATCAATCCTACTAATTTCGCGGAATACACAGATTAAAATTACTGAATAGCATCGACTACAATACGATTTTCTATTTGCATACAGAACTGTAATTAAGGCTTAATAACAGCCACTGTGGCGCAACAGAGAATAAGTTTTAAGCAATAATTTAATGGTTTGTATGCAAAATAGCCGCACCGTTACGTGTTGATGGGCCGATGCGCCGAGAGAGCGCGTCACGGTAGACGGGAGCAAATTAGTCCTTCATTTAAGTTACATTACCCCGCTTCGTACAAGCGTTATACGTGACTGTGTACTAGTTTTTACGGAGTGATTTCATTGAGGAGTAACGGGCTGTCTTGATTTATTTTGAACGCATCGATAGTTCTGGAGATGCTAGCTCTAGCGCTAACCGTGGCGTCAGCAGGGTTGACACGATGGGATATTTTCCCAGCGCGAGTGACTCGTGTGAAAACTTTGCGCGCACTCTTCGAGGCTGGAGTGCGCTCTCTCGGAGGCTCTTGAAAAATAAAAACCGCCCACTCGGCTACGTAAATATGGCAGATGAAAATCTTTTATCGCGGTCACGTAGCACCGCCGCGTCACGACCGCGCGTCACTCCGGGTAATAAAGAGCGCGCCGCATTCTAATTTTGAACAAACACTGGAATTTTTTGCTCAAACTCTTGCAGTCGTTCAGGATAGGTTTATCTCTAGCTGGACAGGCACCGTTACGTGCGCACTAAATGGTATCTTTATTTTACGTCAGAATCACGTCCAGCGAGCGAGCGGCGGACGTTAGATCATTCGATAGTCAAAACAAGAACAGAAATGAAATAATACTTTGGACAGTCTAAAGAATTTAACGTATTGTTACGAAAATATAAGAGGGAGGAAACGCTTTAACTATAAAACATTACAAGGACTGTAATATGTCTTATTTCGTTGTACCTGTGGAGATAGATGGTAGTAGTAAATAAGCCGCCGCCTGCGGCCAAACTGACTTTCCAAATGTATATTAAATCAACGGAGATGTTTCTATTGATTTTGATAGGTCTCCGTGTGAGAGACACTATCATAAAACTTCACGATACTTGTAATATCCTGTTATTTCTTCATAATAATCGTTATTGGTGTTTATTTATTAGAAATCTCGGAACAAATTACAGGCTTTATCAACGTATAAAAAATAAAGGGTTAGCCCAAAAAGTGAGTTGTCGGTTCGATCGCAATAAGTTTTCGATAAAGTCCGGGCGATTTAATTGCCGGTTGTGATCTGGTTTTACATAAAAAAAGATAAATGGCCATATTGCCTCAAGCCCGAGAAACATTCTGTGCTCGGTCGAGTTTTTTCTATCCGATATTCAACCACTTTCACCTTTCTTGTTAGATTCCTGCGCGGGAAGCATTATTTATTCAGTGCGCCGTGGCGTCTGCCTGGGGACTATGATAATAGGGGCATACTATCAGCGCATTGTATCTTTCGATAAACTTCGATCGTCGCTAGACCAATGAATGCACTTCCGAAAAAGATTTATTGAAATTGTATCGAAAAATTTGCAAATTTAGCATTACTAAATACAATCTATTGCTAATATAAATATAAATCTGCGAACACACTGAAGAAAGGATGCGATGGAACTAAATGGATTTTTAAATCGATTTCGATAAATAATTGATTCGGTAATCGAGTTTAGAGAAAGATTAGGGGCGGCTGGTTTTCGTTATGAATATCCTCTGAGTAATCGACTCATGTGAAATTGATTTAGCGTAAAAAACACAATGTTCTAAAGTTTTATGATCAAACAAATCTGTAGACGGTACGATATAGGTACCCTTCTCGCTACTTCATCATACGATCAGTTTAGGTCTCTTGATTAAATTTAATTCTAAACGAAAACTGAATATGTCTGTTAATATTTTATTGAAATATAAGTTTAAATTAAGTAACGACACAAACTATTCGAAAGAAATACGAAGGATCAAAAACCACAGCGTGCGGTGTCTTCGCATACAAATATTCTCCCGGAGGGCCACTCGTCTGGGGTTACCTACTAAAATATTTGCATGTTTTTTTTTTTATAAAATAGCTGCATGTTTTAGCGTTAAGAAAGTATTTTATGTTAAATATTTCCGATTAGATTAATGGCTATCGTAGGAAAAAAAATTGATATAAAATAGTCAATTAAAATAAGCCTATTTCTAGATATGCGGATGAGTTATGCGGTTAAAATGCTTGCCTTTGAAATTATGACTTGTGTACGTTTAATACAATTACACATAGTTAAAATTAGCATGTAGATAATACTTTATGGCTCCTTAACGCTCTGTTTGGTAAATTGCTCTCGACAGTTTGTGCAATGTTTTTTTCTTTAAGAAACTCGCTTTTGTTTAGTACTATGAATGAAATATAACTCGTTCCTATCAATGTTACGCTATTTTAATAATGGCTTTTATAAAATATTTCGGTGATAATGATTTGACGTGTAGGTAGTTCACATTTGTTGTTAGTTTATTTTGATATTTTATTAGCTTATTACTCCAAAGTAGGTACCGAGTACTGCTGGCGAGTTTATGCTAGTATTTTTAATAATTATAGGGTATTCGCTTTAAGTAATAAGAAATGGTAACTTTCTCCATGTTTTTCCTTGCGTGTTAAAAAAATCTTGATATTTTTCCACGAGTGAAACTTGACTCGCTTTCCCTTGTTAATTGAATATTTTTATATTTTTCACAGTAATTGCAATACATTTTGTAACGATATGAGCTGTGAGTTATGTTAGAGTATTTTAGAGATTGTTATTTTGCATGTTTAAGTATATAGTGAAATTTGATTGGTAATGTTTCTGAATGTGTTTTTCTCTCGTCTTCCCAGCCTGCCAGGAGACAGGTAAATCATCCATTCAAGAGACTGAACTTGATTTTAACACTGCTTTTTATGTTTTTTTTTTCTATCATTTTCATTTCAACCATTTATTTATTCAGACCATTTATTTTTACAAAATTAAAAAAAAATTAATTAGTGAGTCAGTTTTAACTTCATTTTCCATATCTATCTATACAGATCACATAATTTGACTCAAAACAAATTTCCTAAATAGATTTTTACATTTGAATTACAATATAGCTTTTAATTTACAAATTAGTTTCTAATTTATTTTCCCATTGTGTTTGTGGCGTCGTGTTATACGTAATTATTGTATGCACAGAGGGTCGAGAGTGCGTCAACTGCGGGGCCACGAGTACGCCGCTCTGGCGGCGCGACGGCACCGGCCACTACCTCTGCAACGCGTGCGGACTCTACTACAAGATGAACGGACAGAACAGACCGCTCATCAAGCCCAAGCGAAGACTGGTGAGTGTAAGAATCCGACCAATTTTATCTTAACTTAGGTCGTTCACTTTGTTTTAATTACCTACATTTGATCACACTTTTGTATACTCAAAATAAAAATCAACGTCTTACATTTAAATATTTTAATTAAACGTGGCATAATTTTATTTCAATAATGACTTTTATTAAAGATAACGAAGGGTAAATTTAGCACTTATTAGCATCATTATTTTTTACTTTAATGAGCATATTCGTTTGAATAGGTAGTCAGGTATTCAGTCACATTACAAGATCGAGTAAGGACTCACCAAACCGAGAATGGGAGTTGTTTACAGTTAGGGGCAGCAATAAAAAGGCGGGGCATGCATGCGAGCACGACAGCGCATAAGCGCTCCTACAAATTGGACTCTTAAGAAACCTGAGCGTTTCGACGAAAGATCTCTCCTTCTAACAAACTAGCCTCTCTATGACCGCTATAAATCTTCCACTTAACGTTTAATCTACGGTCGGGCACGCATAAAACTGAAACAATGCGACATCGCCGCTGAGACGTCACGTCGGCCCGGCTCGTCCGCGACCGCTAACGATCGGCCCGTGCCCACAATTGTACAATTTACCTTAATACCCTATTCGCGGACGTAAACTAGAGAAACAGTTTGAAATGTTCGCCTTTTGTTTGCTAAATTATGTAATGCCTAAACATTATGATATATTCCTTGATACCGTTTTCAAATTGAGATTGTTGTATGACTAGAGGTTTATACGTCTAAGGCTCTATTGATTTATGTAGTATATTTTAATCTCCCTTGCTTTAGCATTGTAAATATTTCCAAGTAGCTGATTCGGTCATGGTTTTTAAACCCGGATGTAGCGATACCCACATAGTTTTAATATTTAAAGTCAGTGTACTGTAGAATGTTACCGTTCGTGCGGCGTTGGAGATTGAATTCTCACTTTTAATTTCGTTGTGGGAAATAATAACACAATGCCCGCGTCCGACAACAGCGCGGGCGTTAATCCTTGTATTAAATACTATACTTATTTAAAAAATGTATATAAGTTTGAATTAATAGAAAATTAAAAGAATCTCTTACAACAACGGAACGATTAAATACCTAACACTTCGGTTAATTTTATATTTAAAATAATTCTAAATAACGTAATAAAAGCATTTAATTATGAAACAGAGACCTTGTCAGAGTTAGCAGAATAATTGGGCGGCATTAGTTAAAACAATCATTATAAAATGGACTAATTACTTAAGTGCACTTGACATGGATGAGAATTGAAGTGGGAATTTTTTGACAATACAAATTAGGGGTATAGAAGAAAATGTGATATTCATTGTTAAAACAATTTTAAATTATCAACAATGAGCTGATGTAAACGCCAATTAAGAGTAAATTACTTTACTTCGTCTAGGAATTTTTGATACATTTTAGTAGATATAGAAAAATATGTAAACAAAAATTTAGCAAATGATAACTATTGCTGAAAGTAAATTAGACAACCTTCAGTATTATTCACAAATTTATTGATTCGCTCATGTCGACGCTGCATAGAGTTATTAAAATATGAATATGTTCACCATCATTTGAATATATTTTATATTATGTAAATCACGAACAATAGAATAACGTATTTCTATATTTATACACATTTTAAATAGTATTTTATTGTTTGTAACAAAATAAAATATGAACGAAAATATGGTGATAATGAGTATTCAACGGTAAACGTTTTTTTTTTGTTTTTATGAACTTGTACTTATCTTTAACAGTAAGATGGATGTTAGATAAAAATGTTATGGTACAGGTTTTAAATTACAGCGATAACCGTTCAAGTTCATATTTTTTCATATAGGCCTAGTATGGAAATAAAATGTAAACAATTACGAAGATTAAACATTATTAAAAGTTATTAATAAATACTGTGGCTGCAATTATTTATTCACACTTTACTGATGATGAATAAAAACTTCAGACTTATAATCAATCTTCATGTTCTTGCTTTTATCTTGAAAGAGTCTTTAAAGAAATCTATGATCGGATTGATTTGACATTAAGGTATCTCTTGAGAAGGTTTTCTTTGAGAGAACTACTTTATTAAATAGCTTTAAATTCTAATTACCTACATGATTAATTTATAAGCAATTCTTTCATGAGTTACTTAAAATAGCGATTTTGTTGTACCTTGTTAAAAGTAAATAAGCAAAATTATTTCTTAATTTACTTAAATGTGCATTGTCCCAATAACGAATAAAAAAACTTTTGGTCAGCGTTAAAAAGAAAATATAATTTGATATGAGGATTCCGTAAACATAATCTCAGAAATGCTGCCATGTTAGTAAGAGATAAAAAGGGTAACGGTATCTACAAAGTGTTTTTGATTTAATCTTAGGTCCAGAAGTATAATGTTACATTGCATCCAAATAATCTCGGTCATAATTATTACGTCAAAGTACAAAATATATTCGAACTCGTAGTGAGATAAAGTTTTCAAGTCAATTTGCGTTTACTTAACTTCTCTCCGACTAAGCAATATTTTGTGAATAAATTCAGCGCCAATCCGCATTGGAACAGGCGCAGCAGATTAAGCTACAAGTATAATATATATTTTTTATCACATTATAAAGTATAACACTAAATTAGTTCATATATATAATTCACACACATGTAAATGAGGATTGTTTACAATGTTTTCGAATATTAGTAACTATGCTAAATTTTATAAAACCTCACATAATTATTATACCTATGAAAAAAAAAATGTTTTGTAAACAACGACTATAAAATATATGTATAATGATAAGCTATGAGATGATATAATGCTATACTATGAATGTAAATATATGTTTTTTTCAAATTTTAAATAAGTTTTGAATTTGTATTCAGACATTCCTGTTAAAAAACAAAGCAAATGTCAATGAAGAAAGAAAAAAATAATCAACAATAAATCACGGATCAGTGACAGAACAGTAAAAATTTATTTCCTCGGATTCCGGATTTAAAATCTCCCACGCTATCTAATCGATCCAGGTGGCTTGCAAATGTTTCAATTATTAGGTAGTATAAAGTACTATCACACAACCAAATCGCTATATCCTCGTTCCACGCATGAGCAATTCCATCAGAAGGCGGGCGGTCATAGAACTTACCTATTTGGCATTCATGGCCCTAAACAAGTGCCAAATAAATATTACAATAAGAATTCTATAGCCTCGAGCTTATGTACGCAACGGTCCCACACTGTCTGCCTTACGTGCCTCACCATGACGTCAGATGAGAAAGAATAAAAAATAAAACGTCTAAAAGAATTAATAAAACCTTCGCTTTGTTTAAATTTAGTTACCGAGAAATGTCCCCATAAAATAAATAAGAGGCATTTATGCGTTCGCTTATTTATACTAACACTAGCGACCCGCCCCGGCTTCGCACGGGTGCAATGATGACATTTTTAAATGATAGGATCTTTACGTAATATTCCGACGTGGCGGCTGAGGTACTACTCTTACAACACGTAATATTACGGCGATGGCGGTTAAAGGGTTAAATGTTTCGCTGTTAATTACTTCTAACGACGATATCTGAAAACCTATTCATCTGATTGATATAGTGTAAAGGGCAATTTTAATCTGCATTAAATTCCTAAGCTAACTAAAATATTTGTTTGGATAAGGATTAATACTGAACTAAAGAAAATAGCTTGGAAAATAACGTAATGTTTTTAATTAAAAATTTGAACATAAAAGTGGTTATTGTAAGTTAACCGTAAGAGATAGAGATATGCTATCGCGGACTTTTTTGTAGCATTTTTATAGATTTAGAATTCGCTAGTACATTACTCCACTGTATCTTTGTTAGTTTACGCGGCGTTTGCGTGGAAAGCTCCCAGTTGGCCCGATTTTGTGCGACTTCTTCAACATTTATCGCCGTATTTCTGCTAATTTACATAAAACTTTACTAAATTATATACATAAACCTTTCTCTTGAATCACTCTATCTTTTAAAAAAAACCGCATTAAAATCCGTTGCGTAGTTTTAAAGATCTAAGCATACATAGGGACATAGGGACATAGGGACAGAGAAAGCGACTTTGTTTTATACTATGTAGTGATTTAATATAAACGAATGAAGTAAATTAATTATAAGATATTGTAACGACGCGTCAAAATAGTCTAACGCTTCCAGGCACAAAAGTTTTTAATGTTTCGTTTTTATAGCTAGCGATAAATGAATCCATTAAACGTGCATGTCAATAGTTTATTAATTATAGTTTGGGAAGGTTTTTATTGTTGATACAGTAGTGACCGTTGTCGCTGTCGCCGGAGACCGCTCGCCGCTCATCGATCACCGCCGCCTGTCGAATAAATCTTGCTCCAACCTACGGTACACGTTAAAAGCTTTAGCGGGGCATACCTAATTATTATTAGAATAAAAATACGAAACATGTAAAAGAATAACACTCATTTTTATGTAGGTATAAATTGAACAACAATTCAGAACTAACTCGTTTCGTTTTATGTGTATTTAATTATGCGTATTTTTTTTTTACTCAAAACAATCTTAACAAATAGCTTCAAACAGAGCATTGTTTCTAGAAAACTGTTTATCCAACAGTTGACTAATTAGTATTTCTTTGAAAAAATCGCTTATGGTCTAAGATCCGGAATATAACAAAATCTTCCCTCATCTGTTAATAAGATGAAACAATTTTTTATAGGCTGATTTCAATATTGTGAATTTATAAAAACAACCTCTGCCACCATAAGCCTGCTGCAAATAATAACACTTAAAAAAAAAAATTTTTTTCTTCTAATAAATCTTTTCCCTCTCATGTTAATTACACGTAGTAAGCTAAAACCGTCAATATTTTACATTATATACCTGACTATAGTAGGCACCCATCTCTATGATTGCTATACTTACCTGCAGCCAGGTTACTCTGACTGAGGTTACTGACCTGGCTGCAGATAAGTGTAGCAATCATAGAGATGGCTGCCTACTACAGTCAGGTATATAATGTAAAATATTAACGGTTTTAGCTTACTACATGTAATTAACATGAGAGGGAAAAGCTAAAAAAAAAAAAAAAATTGCAGCAGGCTTATGGTGGCAGAGGTTGTTTTTATAAACTCACAATATTTAAATAAGCCTATAAAAAATTGTTTCATCTAATTAACAGATGAGGGAAGATTTACCTTCTCGGATCTTAGACCATTATTATTAGTAAAAATTAACGAAATAGCATGCGAGGTGAAAGAGTGTCGTGATTTGATTGACTCACTCATGTGTAGCTAGGTCGTTCACGTCGCGGTCGCTGATTCAGAGATTAGGACTGCGAACTATACTAATCGAAATCTATATAAAATAATATAATTAAAGCGTCTTTTTATAAATAACAAAACTCCAGCTTTGTAATTAATGTTTATAAATACTCACATGGTAAGCACTTATACGAAGAATTTGATTTTAGTTTTCGATCTCCGAAAAAAATAATTCCTGTTAGTTTTGGAAATAATTAGGTTTAGATATCACTAGTTTTCACGGTAGAGAATGAAGTTAAGTGTAGTTGAAAATACTACATTCCAAATAAACGAGATTTTTAATATGAATTAAATATGTAAATACGAGTATAATATCATTCTCGGTACTTATTAGGAAGATATAATAAGTATTTATTTATTGTATTGCACAATCTTCAGAAAAATTAAATTAAATCCAAGCTTTTCTCGATCGTTTACAGAGTTTTTAACAAGCATCATGTTACATAATTATTTATTTCACGTGTCACAAAATATTCAAAATACATTACTTGATGCATCGAATGTCAAAAATTAGCATTTGGGAATATATTTTGCGTCTAAGTAAGAGACCGTTTAACTTGACGAAATTCTAATGAGGGAGTAAAATTAATGTTGCTCTGAGCTTGATTTTTACGTTAGATTGTTTTTATTAAAAATAGTTTGACATTTTTTGTTTGAAAACTAAAGTGACGTACGTTAATTATATATTTTTGATTAGAAATAATTATTATTTATTTCGAAAGCATATGTAAAAGCTTGCTCTCGTTTAATGTTTCAATTTTAAATGTTTTTTTTTTCTTAAAAATGTCAAAAATGTACATATTTTAAATGTTTGCTACATATAGAGTTACTTTTAATTATCGGCCAGTGCTAACAATCGTAATATTCAGAGTAGTTTTAAATACAAGTAGGTACAATAGGTTCTCACGCAGGGCCGCGTTCGGTGAGTGACACGGCCTCGCGACGGGGGTGCACTAACTTTTATCAATCTTACTCGAGACGAATACCTGAACAACCTGTGTGCCACCTGCTAATAATGTAACGAAGTAAGATTCTTGATTTACATAGAGACATTGACTTTTTAAAACATAATTGTATGGTGAAAAACTTAATTTATAAACTTCATTAAAAATGGATATAAATTGATTTGTAATGAAATTGAATTATTTAATATATATTTTTTTACGCGATATACTCATTAGTGAGTCGATTTATACTGTATAAATTTCAGATATACCTACTTTTTATGTTACAAAAATGTAGAAGTAACTTATATGACACCAACAAAGCTACGCAAGCCTACGTCCAAGCACAACTTGCGTGTATTTTATTGCATTTCCATAAACACGGACCCTTTTTTCATCCCACGACCCGAGCAAGAGGAAAAAAATTCCACTTTTGTCAACGCCTTGATTGATATGGTAACCTTCCCTTGTTTTAGCAATAACCCACAGTATTCAGTTTGTTTTTTCTCCGCCGCCTCGTACATTTTTATTTGCCACGTCGAACAGGTTTGACATATCACTAAATTTTGTAAGAAAAATTAAAATTCTCAGGATTTTACACCGGTGGCCGAGTAGCGGGAGGTATTATAAATTTTCAAAATATTTTTTTCGTATCTTTTTTCATTGTTCGGAAATGAGCGTTTTTCTGTATGAACTCCTCGCGTCCTCTACCTGTCCTAGGCGCCAGCGGCTGCGACATTTATGGGTAGTTTATCGAGAATGTATTAATGTCGATATTAATAACGTAAAACGGTGTTTCCGTAGGTTATAAATTCATATGATAGAGTGGAGGGTTTTTGTTTTATTTTCTTGTCAAAATAGAGGCTGACATTTTTTGTACAGTTTAATGGGCGTGTGATATTTTTAAGGTAGCTCGTCGGGATTGTAGGTTCGGGACTTCGGGTTCGCGTACGAACGGCGGGTAATCGAGTGATTCGGTTAAACGGATTGCTTTTGGAGCGCAGGCGAGAACGATTTCACGCGTGAAGCGAAGAGAATCGATTGCCAGCTATGTGTATGAACTCAATTGAGAACCTGCGCTGGTGCGTTTTAGTGTCCGTGCTTTTGTTGCAGGGAGACGTATGTTTAAATTACAATTGGGGCACGTCGTGTGCATTTCACGGGTAGCGTTAGCGTATGCGAAGTCAAATTGATTTTTTTTTAATTATTTTGATAGGTACTTTAATTACCTAGTAAGAATCAATAATTAACAAAGCGGTTAGAAAATGATTGTATGCGTATTTTTGTCTTTCATAGATTGATCGATTTCATACTACACTAAAACGATGGAGTATAAAGTAATGGTTATGATAACTTAATAAGAATCCTATAGTTGGTAGTGGAAAGACCCTCGTGTTACACAAATCGTTTCGGAGTTATTTATCGGTAGCCGTGGTACGTCTGCGGACACTTTTGATTTAGAGTCACAAATTGCACGCCTCAGAGTTATGAGAACATTTCTCTTGAATTTATGATTTTATTTACCTACGTAGCTCTTCACTAATTTTTTAGTAAAAAATAACACGCTCGACGGAATAATCTAAGTTTTAAAAATCAAAGGTACTTTGACACAATATTGTTACAAAAAGATTAAATAATGATATACATAAACACCTTTGAAGAAGATTTTTAAGTCGGATCATACGATTCACACGCAGTAGCTTCGTTGTAAAAACGCCAATCATTGTATTTCCTCATGCTGCTCCCAAACTAAGCAATTAAGAGCATTAGGCAATCGTTTGAATGACATCAAAGGCGAACTACCGTGTTACGTTATAATCTGGCCTAAGCTTCGTCCGAATTGACAGACTTTAAGTGCTGCTACCGATCGTGACGTACACCTGACCGAAATTCGGTCTAATAAATAATTCGATGAGCTCACAACTACGGACTTACTAAGCAATTAACGAAGCAGGAAGCCGCGGCTGTCATTAGCCCGTCAGCGCCAACTGTTCCTAAAAAGCACACGAATCACGGTATACTCTCCAACGTAATTAGGTACGATGCGTTATAAATACAAATAAATAAAGTGCGGTGCGGTGGCAGGCCGCAATTTAGCGGTGCGTTCGCTACGTTCAAATTGTTGGGTGCGAGCGATGTCTCGCGGACTAATGATGACTAGCATCAACAATACCGGCCACTGCTGTGAACATACTTTGCGATATCGATTACCATTAGCAGGACGATTAAAAAGTTGTACACCTATAATGTTGCAGAACGTATACATTTGATGTACAGATAAAATATCGTAAATCTAATATTTAAAATATTAATTACTCGTGTTTTAATAAACTGATGTAGGGCACAGCAGGAACTGAGGTAGGGCACAGCAGGTAATTTCCTGCTCAAAATATGGAGCAGCCCGACTGGGGTAGTACCTCGACCTTACAGAAGACCACAGCTAAATAATACTGTTTTCAAGCAGTATTGTGTTGATGTTGGTGAGTAAGGTGACCATAGCTCCTGGGGGGGATTGGGGATAGGGTCGGCAACGCGCTTGCGACGCTTCTGGTGTTGCAGGCGTCTATAGGCTACGGTAGTCACTTACCATCAGGGGCATCAGGTGAGCCGTAAGCTTGTTTGTCGACTTAGTAACATAAAAAACTACCTATTACATTTTTAATTTTCGTAGTACATTTTTAATTTTCGTAGTTCATACACGAGGTTCAAAATAAATGTTATTATAACAAACATTTATTTTGAGTTTTGGTGTTTTTTTAAAGAAGTTGAAAGCAATAGAACAGAGTGCTTTAATCAAAATTATCTACTTAGATAAATGTACAGGTAGGTTAGATATACAACTATAGGATTAACGCGAGTAGATGTACATAAGTAACATTTTGTCACTGCACTGTAGCGTCCCACGCGCGCGCAGTTACATGCCACCGGGCTTCGATTCCCCGGTCGCTTCCGTATACAACAACATGCCCACTGTGGGGACATTGTGTCACCATTGTTACTACGCAGCTAGTTAACGAAAGTACATTCTAAATTCAACACAAAAAATATCGACAGTTTCCTATGAGCATAATAACAGTGATTATGTATTACAAATGGACACTTACTAACAACCAGTCGATTGATTTTATTACCGTCGATAATAATCGCTCAGAGCTAACCTCTTTACGAAAATCACTGAAGTAGGTACCTACTTTAAAACATGTTTGTTTTATACAAACTAATGTGATGTTAATGTCGTTTCGCTCGAAACTGGTTATTCGGCAAATATGAGGGTCGTCGCATACAATACATTTAAATGTATCGCGCGATCGCAGATCAGTCGTAATTGACGCAACGCGATAGCATCCGCGATGCGAGATCGCGCTTCAACGCGATAGCCTTACCGCGACAATATTCACGTGAAATGCTTAATGAGCTTCACATTTACATAATTGCTTTTATTTGTTTAAGTAATCATGCATATTGTAACAGCCTTTGATTAATTGCACTATAAAAGAACGCAATGGAGTAATTACATTTACATTAAACGGCCGCCGTTTGAGTTACGACTTTATTACAATTGAATAAATACATAAAAATCATGTAGAAATAATAACGCTATGCCAATACATCATAACCACATACAGTAGAATGACAAGTGAGTAAATATTTTTTATGTATTTTCCTTTATAATATAAAAGTGGTAGTTAATTCTTTCTAAATACGACAGGAAATGTTAGATAAAAATCAGGTTGATTGTTTCTGAAAGATGCTATCTTTGTAATGACAGAATAAGCACTCGAAGACGACTTAGTACTGAGGTAAGAAAAAATTTCTAGAAACGTTAGGTCTCACAAGAGAAAAACACTACATATGTATAGAGTGATCACATTGTTGCAGCGTGTTAAAGACCGGTCGGTTGCGAAGTAACGAGCATTTCGTATACAATAGACCTTTTAGCGTCATCTGGACGCGCGTCAATCGCGAGTTGATCCGTGAGCGCTAGTGAGCGACAACCTTTATTATCACCAGCGATACGTTCACCCGGGGCGACATGACGGTGCCGTAATTATTATAATTTTAGTAATTGATCTCGTTTATGGAAAGTGCACATTTTATTCAAAGGTTACTCAGATTACTATAATGTTGTCTAATTATTATTTATCCAGCAAGTTACTTTATTTTTGCATGTTGCGTTAGTAACAAATGTAACGTGATAACGTAACGTGAAAATTGCAATGTATTGCTAATGCTGCTAATTTAAAGTGTATATATAAGCAATATAGGAATTACTGTACTGACCTTCTTCACAAACTCAAAAGGCAATACGAAAGATCCTTGATCCATGAAGCTGGTACTGATAAAAAAAAACTTTGGAAAGCAGTAAAAAACATTACTTATACTTGCAACAAGGTGGACAAATCTATGTATCTACTTTCCGGTGGTGATCCTGTTGCTAAAGCCAATTCTGTCAATAAATATTTTTGTGAAATCGGACAGTCATTGGCTGAGAAACTCATTCAGCCATGCGTCACACCCGCTCTAAGAAAACGGGATTTCCCCCGATCTCCCAACTCTCTTGTGCTCTGGCCCACTGATCCTGGAGAGATAAAGGTCATTATCATGTCTCTGAAGGATAGCTGTGCCGCTGGAGTAGATAACATCCCCGCCTGGCTTATTAGGCGTAATTGTGATTTGCTTGTTGCACCCATCTCACATCTTTGTAATGTTGCCCTAAGCACTGGTTGCTTCCCTGAGCAATTTAAAATATCTACTGTCAAGCCAATCCACAAAGGAGGTGATGAGTCCAGCGTCAACAACTTTAGGCCTATCTCGATTCTGCCAGTGCTTTCCAAAATTTTAGAGAAACTTATGAATAAAAGGTTAGTTTCTTTTCTCGAGTCAAACAATATTCTATCTGATTCTCAATTTGGATTTCGTGCTGGTAGATCAACGGAAGACGCAGTGATCGAAATGACTAACACATTAATATCTGGTATAGAGAATAAACGGAAACTTCTTGTAATTTGCCTAGATCTTGCCAAGGCTTTTGACACTGTTGCTGTCTCTATACTAATTGACAGGTTGGAGGAGGTTGGTGTGAGAGGCGTATCTCTTGCGCTCTTTAGAAACTACCTGCAAAACCGAAGGCAAAGAGTCAGGATCGGTCAAACAACCAGTGATATTGCACCCATCTCGTATGGGGTGCCTCAGGGCAGCGTTCTTGGTCCCACGCTGTTTTTGGTGTACATAAACGATCTTTGTCGAATGAAGATACCACAAGGAAAAATTATTGCCTTCGCAGATGATACTGCTCTACTGTTTGACGGCAGTACGTGGGAGGATGTATTTAATGCTGCTCAGCGTGGATTTGACATTGTATCGACATGGTTAAAAAATAACATCCTGACGTTAAATTCAACAAAGACTAAGTACCTAGCTTTCTCCGCCACAAAAAAAGGCTTACCATCTTTTGGCACCATCCGAGCTCATGTTTGCAACCCAACATCATACAGCAACTGTGTTTGTCCGGTCCTTGAAAGAGTGGATAGTATCAGATACTTGGGGGTTATTATCGACAGTGCGCTCTCCTTCAAGCCTCATATTTTATCTCTTGTGGCTAAACTAAGGAAACTCATGTACATTTTCAAATGCTTAAGACATGTTGCGGATCGGAAGACCATTAAATCTGTCTACTTTGCGCTCTGCCAATCCCTTATTACATACTGCATCACTGTGTGGGGTGGTTCGTGTAAATCTGCCCTTATTGGTTTAGAGAGAACCCAGAGAGCAATCCTAAAAACAGCAGCTTCACTTCCATTTAGATATCCGACCGACGATCTTTATAAATCATGGAATGTCTTGTCTGTCAGAAAATTGTTTATTACTCATATTTTGCTAAGAAAGCATGCTCAGCTCCCATATGATCCTTCAATAAACAAAGGTAAAAGATGTAAGAGCAAGGTATGTCCCTCTGTCAGGGTTTCAACGGCTTTGGCTCGGAGACACTACTATTACTTGGGGAGCTTTCTGTATAACAGGGTTAACTCTCGTATACCTATCTATCACCTTCCAAGACTCAAGTGTAAGTTTACCATCACCAACTGGCTCAAATCTTTTACATATAATGAAGCCGAATACCTCCTCATTTATTAAAATGAGGAGGTTTTCGGTTTCATTATATTAAGCTGACTCGAGATATGTGTTTGTATATATTTTTATTTATTTTTTTTTCTCTTTACTCCATTTTATTGTAGACCTAGTCTACGAGGCCTGTCTCAAGCTGACACAGTACTATATAATATGATCCTGTATTTCTACTTTGGGGGGTCCTGGTGACTCATAGTACAGGTATTATATACCTTTTTTGAGCACCAGTCCTTCGCTAATCATGTTGTTGTCTTGTATTGTAGTTTGTTATCAATATGATAAGGTTTCAATGTATGATTGTGAGGGAAAATAAATAAATAATTATTATTATTATTATTATTGCTAAAAGTAAAAAAATGTATCATAATCACTATATAATATGATAAAACAAAGTCGCTTCCCGCTGTCTGTCTGTCTGTATGTATGCCTAAATTTTTAAAACTACACAATGGATTTTGATGCGGTTTTCTTTAGTAGATAGAGTGATTCAAGAGGAAGGTTTTTATGTATAATACATGCATATTATAGTAGAGAAACACTGGTGATTTTAGAGGTTTCTAACGTATCTTTTATTGTAGATAGTATTTAGTTTCAGCATTGCAACCGTGCGAAGCCGGGGCGGGTCGCTAGTTTATTATAAGTAGGTAATAGACAATAAGAGGTGAAGCTATTTTATTTTATCTAATAGTAAGTTAGCGAATTTATTAGGTAACAATAAAATCGTTTAAAAAAAAAATAAAAAATAAAAGCTCACCAAACTAATCGTACTTATACGTTAAACATCTACGTATGATAACAAAAAACGATCGGAGTCGGTCGAATTCATACAAAGTTATAAAATAAAATGCGTCCGCGGGACTGACGTGCGTCCGGCATCACTTAGCAGCGCTGGAATGATGTGACAGGCCTTGCCGAACCGAATTCCTTTTTCAAATTTAAAATTAAAAATAAAACAAAACGAAAACTTTCCGAATCTGTTCCATTGTGTTCACGTTTTGGAAAAATTTAAATGGCCCAATGCTGGCCGTTTTTTCGTGATCCAGAATCTTGGATTCGGCGTTTAAATACATACAGTTTCGCGGTTTAGCGCCATGTTTTTTCCATTTTCTGCGCATTCCGATATGTTGAATGCGAGGCAATGCGGTAGATTTTGCGCGATTAAATCCCGGAGTGCGATAGGAATGAGTTGTTAGTGTTGACGATTTGGACCAATCTAAACTATATTTATCTCTCATTTTGTACTTAGTGTTGTTTATTTGTGTATGAATAGTGGCTTTATTAATTCCGCTAAATCGGTTCGAACCAGTGACCACCTATTCACATGCACTTATAATAATGATTGTTGCCAGTATGAATTCATATGTAACGATCTTATGATGAATTTTCTTTAGCTTTGTAGATACTATTACATATATTAAGAGTGGCAATACGAATGTATTTATACAGCCAGGGCGGCCTCTTCCTAACAATGCTACGCTTGTCGCAGCCACTGCACAGGGCTGGCTCAAAAGAAATGTTTAGCAAAATCACTTTTATATATCTAAAAGATAAAGATAGATGACTGTTTGTTTGTCTGAAGCTATAGAACTGACTTTATTCATTGTTTCACAATTAGAAAGCTAAACTTGGCTATAAAGATCATATAGTAGTCATCAACACTGCAGCCTTATAATTGCCAATGCAGTCGTAGTTCTGGATTTGTCTCGTTTATTAACTACAACTACATATATAAAAAAAATATGACAAAATAACAAAAAAAAAAAAATGGAAAAAAGTTTGAGCTTTTAATAATATTTAATTTATAACTGTTATTCGTAACAAATAACATTTTTTAAGTAAAGATTTCTCATATTCTTATACATTTGAAATTATCAAAATAGGTTTGTTTCACTTATTTCCAACCCTACCAGTAGGGTCGTGAATCAGGGCTGACACGGCTGCCGGTGGTCCGCGCGTCAGCAGCGCGTGCGCGGGTCCCTTCAACCCTTCCGATTTACATGAATATTGCACACATATATAACTCTTACTTTATCACACTATATAAGTGTATATAGACATGTAGTTTTAATTATATAATTGGGAAATACTTTTACTGCACCTGTTTAAAAATAATCCATTAAATACTACAAAATAATACTTTGTAGAAATAAAAAAAGATGAATAGTTTTTGCTGTAATGTTGATAAAATATAGGATTTCAAAGTATTCCTGAAGACTATCATGATTTAGTATTCGCAGAACGCTATTATGAACTTGGCACATATATTATAACGTATACGTATAATGTCAGGGGTAGTTAAATGATAACCGCGTCCAGTAATAAATAACGTAACGGCTAGTATATGTATCTAGAGCTAGACTTATTATTCGATACAACAATTATAATTTTCTTACCGGTAATATAGTTTATTTAAAAACAATAGTTAGTAAGTCTGTTCATATCTTAAGGAAGCCAGCGGCAAGCGTTCATTTTGATTCACTTTTGTTCATTTTGCGCCGTTCCATTGTGTTTACCGCGTTTACCATTGTTCGGGGCCCATATAAATTGGATCGCACTGTTTTACAGCGGTGACAGGTATATTTGAGTGGTCGATTTTGGCCGATAATTAATCCGTATTGTAAAATGTTGGCCCACCCTCGCAAGCCGAGAGTCCCGCCTTTGTATTTCTCTCTATCCGTGCCGACTGTTACCAACTTACGATTAACCTAAAAAATGTAATACAGTTAACAAGATTAATATTTATTAATTTCACGATTTTATCGCTAACCCTTTACCCTAGAGTTATTGACTTAAACTTCTTGATCACGATATAAATATCGCCGACACTCATGCAAACACTGTATATTTTATGAGTAATTATAAAGAAAAAAGTACTATGAATATTTTAATATCAACAGTCTTAGTTTATGATGCATCAGTCACGTGCTAGCAAAAACTTAAAATGTGCAAATTACTCAAGAAAAAGTTCTTCGATTGCGCTCTCTGAATGTCATTTCACGGTCACTTAGGGCTGGTCGCTACATTAATTAATACAATAGCAAACATTGTTCTCAGACATAATAAATTTTGATATAAATAGAGTTAACATTTTATTCTTTATGGAACATAAATGTTTTAACACTTTTGCAATGTATTAACAATCGTAATAATTTTTTGCCACTAATTGCATTGTATAGATTTTTTTCTTTTAATTATATAAAAGCGCGTGCGAGAAACTTAATGAAAGTAGATAGGTACAGAAATACTTGAATTACATCAACTGTTCATACATATAAATACGAATAGGTAGAGTAAATTTACAATACGAGAAATGCTTAGACACATTATAATTTTATAATTATACCTTTTCTAGAACTGACCACTTCTAATTTTTAGAAATAATTTTGGGATTTTAGATTTTTAAAACGGCTTATTTGCTTGTCTTGATTTTGTTGCTTTTCTTATATTTAAGCACGCTACAAGATTGAATATGATATTGATATTCTAGTTTCATTGAGTGAAAGCCTAAGCAGTTACTCATTAGTTAAGTTTCGACGCGGGTAGCCGGCTAGCCGTCACGGAGGAATTATTAAAGGCGCACCAATCAACTCACGTCCGTGGAAATGAAGAGCTGTCAGCTAAGTGACGCGTGGCTAGTTGGCTACCGTCGACCAGCTCCGACTGACGGCCGTGATTGCCAGATGTTGAAAATATTTGACCTCTGGGGTGATTAGCTTTTAAAATTGTATCTAAAAAGATCCGTTATGCCTTACTTAACAATGATATGTAGCTATTTAATATTTAGCGGTACAGAGTGGAATAAAAAATAACATTTAAATATAATGAGATTAATGTTGCGTAAGCATACAATTTTATAATTATACCTTGTATACCTATGAGGTTTTTGTAAACCTATTAACAATAAAAAAAGAAACATAAAAAAATAATTTATATGTTGCGACTTGCGGCGTAGGTATGTAAAAAGCTTTTAAGGAATAAATTTCTGGGCATGAAAAGTAACTATTTACCTATTTGATTTAAAAGTAAGACTGTAACTTGATACTTAGTAACTTAGTATCAAAATTTTCAAGAATTTAAAAACTTATTTAAAGTACACACGCGGTCGAGTAAGTTTGTTTTGTATTACGTAGTAAATTTTAATCACTTCAACAATTCCTGTCGAAAGAAATGAAAGAAACGGTTCTTCAAAGCGTCTCTTAACTCACGCTCGGCATATTATTTTCGCAATTAATTTGCGTGAGCGAGAGACCGTTGTACCGAGCCCGTTGCACCCATCGTCGGACCTTATCATTTCTCGTTAAAAAATGATCCAACTAAGGGTCATGCGGGGCATCAATAAGTTACCGAAAGCCAGTTAAAATCTCTCGCACACCCATTGTAATAACGCATGCGCTCTCAATATTAAAATTTAACAAGGTATTAATTAAAAAAAACTAAAGCGAAAATATTTTTAAATTTTCTCAGGGCGCGCAGAGGGCTCGTCGTTTTATTTTTAATTCATTTTATTCGGTGCTGGCCGAGCGATGCGTCCCGCCCACCGGTGATTTAAAATTTTGATTTATAGACGCGGGCGCGGGCGAGTCCGGGTAAAACGCGGGAGAGTAACTAGCACGCGCGTCGTGCGTCGTGCCGCGGGTAATTATAAAATATGACGGGGTGCTAAACTGTGCGATTTGACCCTACAACCTGCGAGAATCGCATTCACACTACGCCCTTCGATTCCAAAACATTAACTTAGAATAACAGAACAGTTCTCCGATATCGTTTTAAAATAGGTACATTATATAATGTGAATAAACGGTACCTATTCATATCCAAAATAATTAAATGCACCAAACCAAAATGTGTACAAAAAGCACTTAAATCCATTGGTTGCTTGAAATGTGTGCTTCAGATAGAGTCAATTTAAATATTATAAATGTGTTTAATTACTAATATAATTACACTAAAGTACAATTTTATTGTACCACATAATAAACACACATTAGAATACTCGGAATAAATTAAAAGTCTAATTTTCCAATTCCGATGCAAATGTAGAAAATCATGGTATCTAGACAGGCAGCTGCCGTATTTACGACTTCCCTCGCTTCCCTCCGGACCTGACTTCGCTTGTGCCAGTTGTTGTGCACCTGTTTGTATGATTAATCATCCATTATTCCTTTATATAACTGTCCGGTTTTACACCTTAGCGTATGAGTGTAAACTTGTCGTTGTTTCGAGGTTATTATATTTTAATTATTGTAAAACATATTTTACAATTAATAAACTATATTATACAGAAATGGACATAAGGGCTATATATATTTGAATAGCATATAAACTGTACCTCTACCTATATCAAATGTTCATAACAGTAGAAAAAATACCTGGCTAATAAGTCATGCAGGTAAAAGAACATTAAGAAAAATGTTTAATCGTGTTTGTTCGATGAAGCATATATAAATTGTATTTCCATAACATAAAGTCTAGCAAAACTACGGAATTAATAAAACATTAACTATTTAATCACATAGCAATGATTATAAAAAATATAATGGTGCACAAACATTATTAATGTTAGTCGTGAAACCATAAATAAAAGCTTAAGGACAACAATAATTTATGATGTCATTGAAAATGGTAAATCACAAACAGTATTTAACGTTCCATTCTAATAAAACGGTCTTAGTTTTTCGACTTCGAGACACATAGGACACAGTGCCTCACAGTGTAACACAGATTAGACGAATCCCATTGAATTCCATATGAATACAAAACACAGTGTAACCAGCGGCCTCGCCTTGTATCTAATTTGAAAACGCCCGCACTGTCCTTTGCCATTCAATGCAAATTCACACGTTACAAGAAGCGACCCGACGCTGAATTACCAACGTTTAGTCGCCTCTGGAAAATTGTTTTAAGTTGCTTTGAATGTCATTTCAGTTGATTTATTTTTTCCTTATTCATTTGGAATATTATTAAAATCTTTTTAACTTTGTGGCGATTAAAAGTGAATTCTACTTATCTATGCTATATATGGACAAAAACTTATACTTAAATTTTTATACACTAAACTATACTAGTAGGATGAAATCATGATTCGAGGTTTTCGAAATAAAGACAAATGTCTCTTTTACCTACAAATACAAACGTTTAAAATGAGTAGGGATCAAACCTGCGATAGTTAGTTAGATTACATACATCAATTTACTGTGACCACTATGCCAACCCATCTTCTACTTAACGATAACGTAAAGATATAAATATTTAAGTAAATTCTTTAAAAGATTAGGTTGTACTTAAGGATATATAATAACGCCAGTAATTGTTAATTGAATTGTTCTTACCTAACGTAAAGATAACGATTGTATAACCTTAACTAAACGATACAACCAATGCCATTTATTATCTAACAAGATAATCTACAGAATACAGATAATAATACCTAAAATAGATTAGACCTGTTCCAATACAATAAAATAGAAAATCATAGTCACAGTCACATTCAGTTGTTTGAAGTAACAATAAGTCAGTGTATACAAAAATGGTAAAAATATATAGTTGTTGTGTTATGTATTTATCACGATTTTTATTTATATAAAGCAGTTATTAGGAATTTCGAAAACATTATAATAACAACAGAAAAAGAGTTTTGCACCAATTCGCAATAATTTTTTAGCAAAAAGTGAAAAAAAAATATAGTAAATATATTTTTAGGGTCCCATCAAACAATGGACGCAAACGTAACACTATCACAAAGACTCCGCTGCTCATCCATTCGTTTTTCCGTGTCTGTTATACAGGTTGTTCAAAAAAAAAAAAAAAAATTAAAGTTAAGAGGTAAAAAATTATTAATATTAGAAATATATTAAAAACGTTATGTCAATGTTGTATTCTACTGTTGTACGTACTAAATCTTTTTCGTGCAACTTTGACCCCTTTAAATTACGTACATAGAAGTGTATTAGGAATAAATTACCATCATGTACATTTATGAACAAGCATACCGACTTATTTATATACATATATTGTGTTACAACAAATCGAAATGATTTCATAGACCTTTCAACTGGGGTAGGGCACAGCAGAAAATTTCCTGCTCAAAATATGGAGCAGCCCGACTGGGGTAGACCTTACAAAAGATCACAGCTAAACAGTACTGTTTTCTAACAGTTTTGTGTACCTGTTGGTGAGTAAGGTGACCGGAGCTCCTGGGGGAAATTGGGGATATAGAATTGGGGGGTCGGCAACGCGCTTGCAATGCTTCTGGTGTTGCAGACGTCTATTAGCTACGGTAATCGCTTACTATCAGGTGAGCCGTACGCTTGTTTGCCGACCTAGTTTAATATTTCCGTTGTAGTATGAAGGATTACTAGCATATAAAAAATGTTTTCTTTTTATAGCGATCATTTATTTTACTTATCAATACATATAATAAAACAAAGTCGCTACCCGCTGTCTGTCTGTCCCTATTTAAAACTACGCAACGGATTTTGATGCGGTTTTTTTAAATAGATGGAGTGATTCACAAGGAAGGTTTATATGTATGATAGATGCATAATATAGTAGAGAAACACTGATAGTTTTTGCAACCGTGCGAAGCCGGGGCGGGTCTCTAGTTTAGTATAAGAAATACTAGTCTAGACAAATGTAACAATGTTTAAAATGTGTTTGAAGCAGAATATATTTATTTCATTCGGTCAATTTGCAAATACCTATAAAAAACTAAAATATATCTACTTGTTTTATATAAACAGCTAAATTAAAAACAACAGGGGTATTAGTACCCCTGTATATTAGTATTTCTGTATGTACATTTATTTGTGAAAAAACTAGCTGTCGTCGGTGGTATTAACCTCATGACTACTATGAAATGATATATGAAATTTACATACGTATTTGTCCCGATTTTTATCATTGTACATGTTCTTAGCATAGTTAAACGTAGTAGTTCTGTCATAAAAGGATAGGCTAAGTCTATCCATCGAATATGGATATTTTGTTTATTATTTTATTGTACTGATATAATATATTATTATATTGCCTGTAAATGTCCCACAGCTGGGCAAAGGCTTTCTATATTAGTATTGGAACTTAATTTGGCGCATTGTTTCAATAAGATGTGCTCAGTTATAATATTCATATGAATCTTTTAAAATACATAATTATGTAAGTAATACTCAAAATAAGTAAAAGTGTGGTACGGGTTGTACCTACGTATCTCTCGCGAAGTGAGGTTTTATTTGCATTATTGTAGAGTTTCAGTGCCACTATCCATCAACGTCTGACTGAACTAATTACAGTTCATTCCCGTATATTTTTTTATCTATAATAAGCATCGCGTACTTATTGTTTCTTCATGCAATAGTGACGGGAAATGATGTTTTATTGCGAATTAATTTTAATAGTACTCGTTGTTCTATTCTAAAAGATTTTTTTTTATGTTATAAACTATTTAATTATCAATAAAATCACGTTTAGTTTATGAGACGTTATAATTTATATAATTGCTTAAGGGAGTCATTTATAAGCTACAGTTGATATGTTTTAGTTTTTTGCATTATATTTCAAAATGGTTTACCATAATTATTATAAAAAAACAGTGGTTTTTATTGCAACGTATTATTACTTTATCTTATTTTTTATTTTTTTTCGGTTGTCTGGAAGAAATGGCTAAATAAATAGCCATAACCACCCATTGTACTTCACAGTCTGTAAATGTCTTTAAATGTGTTTAATGTTTAAAATGTAGTTGTGGTGTACAATAAAGTGTAAATAAATAATAAATATATACATACTTTAAACATATAAAGTAAATTAATACCGCAAACGGAAATACAAGGACTATATGCCATGCATTAAACTATATACCTAATAGTATACTCATAGTAAGTAATATATAGTATAAAATATCCATGCAGACAAATTGAAGGAAAACCAGTATGGTTAAGTATTTCTACATCATTAACAGACTTTAATTAAAAAAGGGAATAGTATTACAAATTTCTTTGAGGTTTGTTGATAATATAATTTGCGCCATTCTTCGTATTTTTAAGAGTATATACATACGTATATACTATCAAAGTATTTCACTTACAACTATATATTAGGACAAAAGTAATTCAACGATGTTGCTGCTGGTACATAGTCGTTTCTTTGTAAAAGGACTTAACTGACCTCCTAACACTAAAATACATTTTGAGGATTCCTAAAATATCTTTAAGATAGCCGCTACAACAGTCAAATTACAAAAAAAATATATTATTTTCGTACACTAGAATTCGATTGACTAGGACAGGGAGAAACATATTTAAAGGAGAGCTTTGAATAAAACTTGGAGAGACAGATTCTTGAAATATTATTATTGTTTAGAGAAAGAGACTTAAATAACAAATAATATATAAAGCTGAAGAGTTTGTTTGTTTGGTTGTTTGTTTGTTTGTTTGTTTGTTTGTTTGTTTGTTTGTTTGAACGCGGTAATCTCTGGAACTACTGGGCCGATTTGAAAAATTCTTTCAGTGTTAGATAGCCCATTTATCGAGGAAGGCTATAGGCTATGTATCATCACGCTAAGACCAATAGGAGCGGAGTCCACGCTGATGAAGTCGCGCGCAGAAGCTAGTAACAAATAAGAGGTGGAAGAGTCAAAGGTCTCTACGGACTCAAGCACGGAACTTTTGTCAAACATTATTATTGATTATAAAAGAGTCTAGTAAGTCGTATGACGTGGCAGCGTGACGCGGGCGTCGATTACGATGTACGAGTACGCGATGTAATCTCGTACGGGCGGCTTGATGTGTCAATCCGACGCGATACTATCGCGATAGCTCCTATTGGGCAACCGCAACGCTTTGTTATCCTAACGGATTTATAAAATTCGGCCCATACTGTTATCAAAATTCTTCACTCGCCATGACAGCCGTCATTTTTTATTGACGTAATATTAAGCAATTAGATTGAAGTTTACTATCATTACTATCGACGAAAAGACGAAGATAGAAAATGTAAAACCATGTTTCATATTCAGTCTAAGAACATAGGATGTCTATGTAGAGCTAGAGGGTCCCTCGCGTTACAGATTAAAAATAAAATTCCGGAAACTGTGATATTTTTCACAAATATAGCAAGTATAAATATTTATGATAGATAAAACTGGCTTAATTTTTATTTAAGACTCGTTCAAACTATACAAAATGTCGTAAAATGTAAATAGGTTTTTATTAAATTTTACTTACCTACTAATAATTTAAGGGTTCAACCTTTATTTCAAACACCCCTCATATAAAACTACATAAAACCCTTAATATCTACACAGCACACTTGTAAAACGACCGCTATATTATTGTTCAGCTGAAACTGGCTTGGTGTGAGTGAACACGATGAAAATCTTTATTTTCACGCTCTATCTCTCTTTATCTAATCGCTTCGGTCTGATAAGGACGGAGCGCCGGAAAAACTGGTGCGGTGCGAGGGGTAAAGGCTACATCGATTCCGCGCTTTCACTGCTAGGGGCCGTGTAAACCTTTAAAAACAGTGCTTTTGCCACGCGATTGTGATCTTTCGACATATTAATATAGGAAAGAAATTTCACTAGTGAGAGGTCTACGGTAAATGGATTGCCTCCCCCTTGGGGTTCTCATAGTGGGATCTAGATGACGTAGATATGCTGATACGCGGCTATGTGTGCATGATGTGCTCGAAAGAGGTTCGTCTGTGTGTAGACAAGTAGGTTTGTATTTTCCGGCTACGAAGTTATATGGATGTAGTACAGGGACGCTTCCGATGGGTTAAATTTTGCCAGTGTTTGCAAATATATGAGGGGCTGTATGTAACCATCCCTTTTTGTAATATAATTTTATGTTTGAGTGTAGATAGGCAGATAGATTAGGGAAGACGGAGGCTGTGATTTGATTTGATTAGGAGGTGTTTGCAGTAGGGTCGGGGAAGATAAGGCTGATTGGATCGCGAGAAAGCGGGGAGGGCTGGTCTTTATAGAAATATGTTTTTAATGTGGAGAGCTTATTGAATTAGACTTTAAGTGAGTTCAAATGATTTTAATCCGTTTGGCGTGTTGGTTCGAAATAATGTATTCATTGACTTAATTAATTTTGAATTGTTTCGTGTATAAAAAAGTAAATATTTATAGGTAAATTAATATATTTAGAAACGAAAGCTTCAAAGCTAAAAGCTATGTTGCAATTTGTCTAAATTATCCATTGCTAAGGACAGTATTGTGCCTAAAATAGTCAGTAAATTCGGTTGTAATGACAACAATAGAGCTGTTTTTGTTCGTGTTACAGCACAAAAGAAGCCCTGATTTTGTCATTGCGCTCGTTCCTTTGAGTTTACACTAGACTGAAAATTAAAGTGCTGCCAGAACAATATGCACTGAATTTACTATATTTGTTTGTGTATGGCATCTTTTTATCTTTGTCGGCATGTTTTATGTTTGATAGTTATTTTAGAAGCCTCCGCGATATCGATCACGATGGAATGCTGTTGACAGTGAAATGGGTATAACAATTAATAAAACTCTTCGGTGTTGGGTACAAGTGTCCGCGTGCTTAAGATTTTATTCATCCTCCTCAGGAATGCGAAGTGTTCTCCTAACTTTAATTATGGTCGAGGCTTTCACTGAGCCTCGTCGTGACTGAGACGAATAAAAATAATTTTACTAATAAAATTTACGATGTTTTTCAACCGTTTCAGTGACTGAGGAGCGAAAGTAATTTGGTCATAAAGTTACGACTAAACAGCCGTTTTTCCATGGAAATAAAAGCGCCCCCACGATCGGTTGACTTCTGTAATCGGCTTAGTACCCCTCGGATATAGACGGCGTCCCTCGGGAACCAGTGTGATGCAGCGGGTGTTATAGCTTGATGAGAAAATCTTATCTACAGATTATAAAATCGGTTTCGCGTAATTGAGTCATAAACCCTCGACTTAATTTTTGTCCCGCTTTATTATAGGAGAGTTAGGCGAAGTCACGAACGTCGATGGAGAATTTAATTTTTTATGACGTGATTCAGATAGTTGTAGGTACGTACCTACTTAAGCAATTTTTCGATTGGAAGTAAAAGTATCTGTTGTTAGCTCGGCTAATATGGCGAGCTCTAATCTTATTCAGACACAAAGGAGATGCCATGACGAGGCGAATATTGACACAAACCATTTAATATTTAGGTATTCCAATATGCAGCTGTACCGATGTGCACGACGAGTTTAAAGCAATGATTAGTCTCACTTTTTGTAAATTTTGTTTGTTTGTTTTTAGTAAATTAATGTCCAGTTGGTTTAACTCGATATTTGTTTGCTTGCATTTAACGCGAAAATATTCATGATAATTGAATTGCAAACATACTTTATGTATTCTTGAGATCACGATTGTTGTGTTATTAAAATTTTATTCATTATAAGAACATTAATAGCCGATTAGAACGTCATAAAACATAATGAATGCGCTATTTACTTGTTTAGTGACTAACAACTGTGTTTGTTTTTCGAGCTCGTCAGTACTCGACCGAGAACGATACAGTCACTTACAATATTAAAACGGACAATACGCCGCGCCGGTGCGGTCACGATAATCTTGGTAGTATTCGATTCTAGTTACCGAGAATCGATCGGAGTCGACGTTCCGAATAGTTCGTTGGTAATATTTTACGACTTCAATACTTTTTGTTCGATAAATGACATGACAAATTAATGGATTTATTATGAGTAGGATTGTGCGGCTCGTTTTATTTTCGTGTCGGTTTAGGACGAATGCATTTTTAATTGAGTGAGGCACTTTTGTGGACTGTATAAAACGGCCACCGCATGCCGTGGATATTTTTTTCTTTGATTGACGTGTAGTAATGGGCAGGTGCGTAAGAAGGGCCGACGATAGCTACTCGCTTTTTCGACTTCATGTTCAAATGTTCACTTTTTGTCGGTCGTGTCGTCTTGCGACCAGCTCTTGTCGTGTAGCGATTGTTTTAAATTTAACGGGAATGTAAATTTGCATGTGTCCAAACTCATATTTTTTATTATTTTATTATTAGGTATTTATGAAATTCTTAAATATACATTCGATTCAGTCTATAACATATGGAGAAGTGTCGGAGTTTAATCCACCACGCTGCTCCACTGCGGGTTGGCGGATATATTTCCTTCTATGAGTAACGATCGCTATCACTTGTTTATGATAACAATCGGGACAGATAGTTTAACGTGATCTCTTAGGCACAATGGAAAGACCCAAAAGTACAGACATCCAAAGCGGAAAGACATATTTGTACAAATACAATGTGTCGGAATCAATTTTGCTTTGACCCATTATTTTAATAGATTAGTCGTTTTTAAAATAATTTTCTGTGCTTCCAGTCGTTACAAAGTGCTGCGAGACGAGCTGGCACGTCGTGCGCGAACTGCAAGACGACAACCACAACGCTATGGCGACGCAACCAGAATGGAGAACCTGTCTGCAACGCGTGTGGCCTCTACTATAAATTACATAATGTGAGTAATTTCATTTTACTCATTTCGTAATATCTATTACCGGAGAATCACTAAATAGATACCATTTCATACCAAATGCGATATCAAAATAAAGAAAAATCACCAAATATAAAGTGACATTGATTTCTTTATGAGACATGAATATCTACTACTCATAACTAATATTTTTAGTTTTACATAGTTAGTGGATCAAAGTATTAAGAAAATTAGAAATTTTACAGATTCACTGTTTTTATTCCTTAATCCACGTTCAAAAATTATTCATATTTAAATTTTCATTGGTGTTAAAGACGATACTTAAAATACTTTTATAAATGCTTCAGAAAATATGATTTGAAAGTATTAACAAAATATTAAGTCCCCTCTATTACTTCTCCCAAGGGCCCGTAATCCCTCAGGATGATTTGACTCTATCTCACCGTCGCTTACTTGAGGCCTGTTTCCTCCCTACAGGGAATGATGTGTCATAACACCCATACAATTGTGTCAAGTTAAATCGAATAATTCTGATAATATATAATACTTTTTGGTTCATAAATACTTTTCTTAGAATTCCCTCTTAGTTTTTAGTGTCGAAAATAAGAGTTACACGGTCGGTAGGTACTTTATGTTTGAATGAGTTGATTTTTTCTAAAGGCTTTGACCTTTTTGTCAGTCGATGTTATTGCTCTCGAACCAATTGCAAGTATTCGTACAAGTAACTGTGTTCGTTGTTGTTAAAACAATTCTCACGACTCTCACAACCCCGATGTACGGAACGCCCTTATGCGTTCTCTCAGTTATACCTACATTCGAAAAAGAACAAACGTAACGGAACGGAACGCTACAATGACAAGAATTAACAGTCAAAGCGACCCTAAAAATACTTGAGATTTTTTTTTTGTAATGTATACTTTATTGCCGCTTCGAGTATCCGAGAAACGATATTGTTTGGTCTAATTATTCGTAAAGAGCGACAAAAGAGGTTGCTACTTCAGAAGTTGAAGGTATAATGACGGTAGCACAATACGACCGAACCAGTAGCGATGTCAAGACGTAAGGAACGCCTTTTTATACATATTTATAGAGATCTTGTAAACATACTTTGGCTCCTTGGCCTTCGCAGCGAGCTCATTTATCAATCATATATAAAAATGTGAGAATCTAGTTTCGTGGAAACCAGTTGAATTCGTTTCTCAGGTCTTCGAGTTACCGAGAATTTATTGAAATGTGCATTTATTTGCATTTAGATTATGGAGGATTACGTACGAGCTAATTAAGCTAAGCCAACAAGAGTGCTAACGAGATAATTAGACTATCGAATCGAATGCTTTTTCAAAATTGACGTATTATTCTATTGTATGATTATTTTTATATTTAAATATAAAGTAGATCGGCACTGCAAAGGGACATTTTAGTAACAATGCGTAAATAAATACTGTATAATATCGGGGACGGAGCTCGTGATCGATTTCACTCAAAAAACGCAATTCATACAATAAAGCACGGGCCTATTGTGATGCAGCTCCATCACAAGCCGCTTACGTCGGGAACGAAAGCTCTTGATACTATTTCCTTTTAAACTTTTTATAGATTCAATATTTAATACAAATTTTATTTTGCAATTAAAACTATCACAATATTAAAAATAGGCATAGTTAGATTGTATCTAATTAATCACTTCTATTAATTACGTAAACGTTACGAATTTTGATATTTGTATAAGTAACATTTTTTAGCTTACCATAAAATACTTGTTCAGTTATGTGTAATTATTATAATTAATAATTATGTTTGCTCAGAAACGAAAAAAAAACCGACTTCAATTATATCGACAAGTACAACGTAGGTAGACGAAAAAATAGTCAAATAAATACCCGTTATCAAAGATTACTTAAAAAGTAGCTATCAGATCTCAATCAAATTTAAATGGGACTACAAGACAAGCATCAGCTTTCGATTAAAATAAGAATCATCAAAATCGGTACACTCAGTCAAAAGTTATAATACAACGTAGGTCAACGAAAAACTAATCGAGTAAATAATTAGTTAAATAAATAGCCTTATTAGATGTAACTCGAAAAGTACTTTGTCAGATCTCAGTTAGATTTAAATGAGACCACATGACACGCACTACCTTTCGATTTAAAAAAATATCGAAATCAGTCCACCCAGTTAAAAGTTCTTTAATTTAATTTAATTGAGAGCCTTCTCCTTTTAGGAAGACGGTTAAAATGTATTCCAAATACTACGACTAAAATCTATATATTAAAAAAATCAATTTCAACTATCAAATCTAACGAAATCGACTATACCTCTCAAAACATGAGTGTTTACTCAAAACACGCCTCTTAAGCAACAATCGGGTCCGCTAAAATTGCCCTTACTAGTATTATACTGTTACAAAAGCAACGATCACGGTCTTTTGGTCTCACTAAACGCACTTTTGTATTATTGTTTTTAATAAAAACATTTTATTGGCCCTTTGTGATACATTGCTTGTTTGTTGACTTGATTGATATGAGAAATATTCTTGTATAGAAATGAATGATGACTCTTAAAGTTTATTTAAAGAAATTGTTTATATCAATTTTTATCTTAATATTATTTATATTATTTAAATCTATACTAATATAATAAAGCTGAAGAGTTTGTTTGTTTGATTGTTTGTTTGTTTGTTTGTTTGTTTGAACGCGCTAATCTCAGGATCTACTGGTCCGATTTGAAAAATTCTTTCAGCGTTAGATAGCCCATTTATCGAGGAAGGCTATAGGCTATATATCATCACGCTAAGACCAATAGGAGCGGAGTCCACGCCGACGAAGTCGCGCGCAGAAGCTAGTGAAGTTTATTTTGTTATTCTTAACACATATATGTATATGTATAATAGTTTTCTGTATGACATAGAAATCTGAATTTTATAGATATTATATAATGTTAGTTGTTACATAATCGTGTTTTTGAAATAAGGTGCAACGCAATTATTTTTTACTCATTGACAAAAGCTTTTAATAAAAGTAATTCAATTTAAAAAGTTTTATGGGTTTCAATTGAATGTATCTAATCTAAAATAAATTATTTATTTGGGTAACCACAATGGTCCGTTAATAGGATTACCGAAGGTGCGTGGGTTCGATTCTAGCGATGTTCCCAGTAAAATTTGTATTAACATTTTTAAGCTAATATGAACCTTATCGACATATAAACAAGTACTAGTTTTGTACATTGCGACAGGCGCTTACAGACGTAGTACGTAACAAAGAGCCTACCAGTCTGTCTGGGGCTTTTTTTTATTATAAATTTGTTTATTTAATTTATCACGCTCGTTTATTCGGTACTTCCTTCGATTTATACACTATTAGCTTTTTGTGGCTTATAATAATTTTTTTTCGTAAAACCTTTCAAGGATTCGATTATCGGTTCCAGTTTTTTGGTATCTTCCGTTACTATGCTCTTTAACGATATTTTAGTTATTAAACAAATACGTCCTAATTAATGTGTTTTTATTTTAAGAACCAGTTATTTTACTCGAATTGTGGATATATTTTTATCGTAAACTAGTGTCTACAATTATGACTACAATTCATAAACTAGCCGAGCAACAAACTCATCCTTGAACATTTTACAATAACATACTAAACAAATTAAGTCCCAACAACACATCAGCCGTTTCGTAACTAGATCGTAACGTTAAGTGCCTTCCATACAAAAGTATTGGATTACCAGGTTGCATTGAAGCTAGAGAGAGAGCCCATAATAACAGCTCAAATGATACATTTCGAATACAATGGGCCGATCAATTCAATTTTTGAATTGAGAACGCTCTCCTAGTCTTTTTTTATTTCGTCTAAAGTGCTGTTTTGTTCAGCGAGCATCCGAGGGTATCTGACAGTCACTGTTTTTCTTTTGCATTAGATTTAAATGTAGCTTTATAAATACCGCGATCTTTCGATATTTTTACATTTTATAACGAAGTTTTTCTTCTTTTATAATAAGTATACGTAATAATTATTAAGTTATTTCGGTAATATTCGTATATCTTATCAATGCTGGTTATTGAACCAGTTTATGAATAGCGGCAAAGATAAAAAGAGCGTTTAATTTACTCATTACATTACATTACACATGCAACTGGCTGGTGGCCAAACGGCCAGCACGTTTGGGCGAATGTTATAATGACATCAATTTGAATATTCAACATCGAACAGCGATCCCATTTACATAGATTCGACCGTTGAATTTTGTGGCAGTGCAAAATGTCGTTCACTTCTAATTATGTTGCTGTACTGTTTAATTTTAGCCGCAGATACTAGCAACCGATATGATGATTTTTTTTTTCTATTTTTAATAGTTTTACAATAATAATTTTTACTTAAAATGACAAACTTTATGAGTAATCGAATTCTGCCAAATTTATCGTTGTGTTAAATATAAATATACCTTGGTTGGCGTTTGTGCAGTAGGCCGGAAAGATTTTATCTGTTGGTAATACAGAAAAAATGGCGCCCACCGGAAGTGTCCGAGCGCGGCGCGCGGCGCGTTACAATTTTTTTTCTTTTTTGTTTTAAATGGCTTTTTCCCGGCAGCGTTCGCCCGGAAATGCGTTTGCGTAGAACTGCCGTACAAAGCACAACGGTAATAGGTCCTATAAAGTTTATATGCCATTTTGATGCTTGACACCTTTTCTTAGAGTTAATTTTCGAGCACCTGGCGTTAAAACAAAACCGTTTTCTGTAGACTCGAAGGCATGGAGTGTAGCGCTAAATAGCATGTTTTTATTCATGAGCCTCCCATTCTGTTTAGCAAGCGATTCTCAGCTGATTTATTGTCTTTGTAATAAATTTGGGAAACTGAGAGCAGTTTCTCTTCACGAGAACGCTTTGAGTATGTTTATGTTAAGGAACTGTAAAAGTTCATTGTGCGATCTGTGATTACGAAACTTTTTATTTACACATTAAATTAGAATCATTACGTGAAAGAGTATCATTCAAACACAAATTTTTATTTTTGTTACATAATTTGATTGTAACAACAGAAAAAAAAATTAAGAAAGGAAAAATAGGTTAAAAAGAATTACAATATTTTTTATTAAAATAAATTTAGATAAATCCAGTTACAACTACTTTAAAATCTTGTTTCAAATAGTATAATATTTTTTTTTACTTATAATTGTATAAATATATTTTATTTAAAAACCAAAAAAGGCGCGAAATGCTTGCTATAAAAAATAATATATATTATTTTTAATTTATTCGACGGGGTTTTTAAAAAAGGAACATAAAAGCAGCTGCAGTTAGTCGAGCGATCGTTGGCGCGATACGCGCGTCCTTCTACAAAACAATTACGCTTTGGTCATTGTAAAAGATTTGTGCAATGGCAAATTTCGCCTACATACCATTATTATTTATTACAGACGTTATAAATAATGTTACCGTGACAAGTTCATAAGAATATAACGTTTACTTAAAAATATTTAGTAAAACTATTTTCAAAAAATACTTTAAAAAATTAAAATACATAAGCAAAAAATACTATATTATAGAATCAAATTGTATTATAATTTACATAAAAAGAAAATAAGAAAAATTATGTTTTTAAAATTTTAACCTTACAATTAAAATTTTCTTTTTATTATATATCAATTATTTTACATATTATTCCACTTGTAGTAAAAGTAAAAAAATAAGTACCTACAGTAAAAAAATGTAATAGTCGTTCTTCTAATTTTTGATCTTTACTTTTACTACTTTTTATTATCTTTTTTGAAAGGATGCTGAAGTAGATAATCACTAATCTGGCTCACAGCCACCAGACATATCAGCACCATCTAGCGTGATCTACGGGCACAGGAATAACCTTGCGTTTGAGACAGGTTGAAAATATATTAACTTTTAGTTCTCATGTACAATTAAAATATTATCCAAAGTACTAGGTAATTTGATATCCACTCAATAGTTTTAACGGTATACAGTAAAAGGTCATTTAATATTAAAGTGTTTACTTAATGACTTTTATTTATTATAAAACACATTCCATTACATATCTATTTTAGTAAGCTTTTAAAATAGACTAGGATATGTGTTTTTTAGATTAACCCGTCTACGAAATGGTTAATGTTTTGTAAGCGCATCGTCGCTCACATACCACGGACGCGGGTAGAGCACAGGTAATTAACTCGGATATCAACCATATTAGAGCGTCGCTCGATTGCGTTCACCAGAGATTCGGCCGGTCCCCTCCGGTACATCTGTAAACATCTTGTAGATAAACATCTGACGTTTGACACAAAGCGCGGTTGCGGGAGATACTATCTTAGAACTAACCGAATACCCCCTTCCCCTTTCACCGCACCGTCCCCCAACTTCCTCAACTCTCCGTCTAATTATTTATTTATGCCCGCTTATCATAGGATCGATGCGCTCGGCGGCAAAACTGCGTGTTTTCATGAGCGCAATTTTAGAATGGAGCCATAACGCTATCATTTAGAGATCTCAGTGACAGTCCGTTCTAAAATCGCATCGATACTTCGCCGTTATATTTATGCGAGCTTAGACGTTTTATAATTGCTGACTTTCAATCTATCTTCGTTATACTTAATATTATTTCTTTTTGAACGCCGTCAATTAACCCGTCGGTTAACGATGTCCCTACATTATTGAAGCGATGAGAGAAAAATGTTGCTATCCATAAAGTTATAAAAATATATTACATAGTGTTTATTTAACTTACAAATTATTATTTTGAACTACATATTTCTCTAGCTATTTCATCTATCTTATCATAGCACTTAACCGAAATATGGCAGTGTTCTTAACGACTAATAATAATAACGGAGTAAAGGTGTCGTCGATCGATAACCTCAAAGAGCCGAAATAATAATTGTGGCACCGTTTTACACCGTTACCACGAAACCGTCGTAGGTGCGTAATAACGGAATAAAAAAAAAAACTTTATGACATCTCATTCGTTCGAAGTGGCCAGGCCAAGGTGTAATTTGATTGAAAGCACCAAAAAAGCCTTATAATCATATAATAAGTGGTGGAATAATTACTGGGGTCTTAGGAGCAGGTGCTTCTCACAAGCGCACGCGCCGTCGGCCCATTTACAACTTCTGACCAAGAGAGACATGATTACATTAACAAAACACTAAATTGTAGTAAAAATATCGCTTTTGTAACGAATTATTTATTCTACATATAAATTTTAATATAGCGCTTTACATTAGCAGCTGACTTGTTAAATTATTTCCCGCTACTATTAGAAAAAAAAAACGTAACATGTTTGGAATGTGTATGTAATGAAAAATTATCGTTACGAAAGTGAAATGATTTAAGTATAATTTTTAAATAGAGATAAATTTAATACGTCTTAGGTGTTGGCGGTTTGACATAAAAAATATCATGCTGTCTGCAGATTATACGTCAGTAAGTCAGAGCAGCTAAGCTAAATAACTTTGAACAAAAACAACGAGATGCAGAATGAGTGTTGGGAACCTGAGTTATTGATAATCGAGAAACTGTTAAAGTTTGTGTCCATGTCGACAGTTACGATCGCTTGTCGGCGGCGGCGTATGAATTAGGGTAGCGTGGTAGCCGTATGAGATTTACTGAGGACGTAGTCGACATCTAATTGGACCGGGTTGATGCCATGGGCGAAACGTATAATTTATTGTTTTCCATAATTCTTTTTGAGATGTGAGCTTTTAGAACTAGTAGCGCCATCTTTATTACAACATCCGAAGTGTCGAATGTTTACTAATTTTGTTTTAGGTAAAGGTAATCAAATGTAACAATAACGAGAAGTACCTATGTTCATATCAAACCAAACTTACTCGCAAAGTATCTGCTTCCGTATAAAAAGCCAGTAATAACTTTACAAGCCACGTCCAACAAGTAGCTTCGCTTCATATTCGCGTCAAATGAATTACTTCCGTTTGTATAATAATATCTAATATGTATTTAGTTAATATTGTAAGTAAACCTCGTTTAAATACGGCGTTGCTTTCGATTCGTGTCGGCGGAACGTTTAGGGCGAAATATTTAATGAAATTTGGAACGTAATTAAAAATGTTGCAAGGCGGTCGTAATATTTAAGTTTACAAATCAAGTTAATTTACGATCTGTTTCCGCGATACGAACATTAGTATCGATAGTGAGAACTAATTAACATTTGATAAGTCCACAATAAACTGCTACTTTTTCTATGGACAAAACCGCCATTCGGTCACACTTATAGGTACGACGGCGGCTTTGATTTTTAAAAGTAACATTAAATATTGATAATGATAGCGTGTCATTTGTCGTTAATATTAATATGCCGGGAACTTGTTTCTAACAAGGGACAATTATTTATATTTGTACAAGTATAGTGTGCTTAATAATCCAGACTCATGGCAGTGTGTCAAAGCCAAGTTCCAAGAAAAGGCGGCCACGTTTTACATTACACGAAACATTTTTAGCTACTTTCGACCCCTACAAAAACCCCTTAAAACCTATTTAAATTAAATTACACGCAAGTAATTACAGAATACAGACCCTCAGCTTAACTAAAATTTAAATCTTATCAAAAGTTACTCACGGTCACTAACGGTTCTTTATGTATAGACTGGGTGTCAAAACACAATTTTTCTTATTTAATTACCTTAATTATTACTTGGTTACTTTACTTAACACTAAAACCTAAACCAGTTCTAGGTAATACCTAAATAAATAAATAAATAAAAGCTTCACACTCAATGGCGTAGAAATTTGAAATTTAGTATGTGTACCTAATCAATTTAAAAAGTAAATAAATCAGAACGTTTATATCTTATGAATGTATAATATGAAGTTTATTTAATCATTAATAAATGTAGATGTTCAAGAAACAAAATGAACTAAGTAAGCGACGCATAAACATTGTTTAATTATTTGATAACACTAATAACTATTGTAAATTTGTATTTTTTAAATACAACGTAACATACTTATGAGCGAAAAAAATAGCAGAATTATTCTATTTTTTTTCATATACGTCTTTAAAAATGATTAAATCTTAGATCTAGTAGCTGACAAGTACATAGTAATTAAATTTTCGGTATTTTTGTTTTAATATATATTATAATATTTAGGTTAGTAGGTATTTCTTATATTATGTAAATTTATAATTAAAAAAATATAGACAAAATATTTTTGGTCTAGGATTATTTAAAAATGAAAGTGATTTTGTGTAAACATACCCTTTTTGTGCAGTGTTTCTTAAATTTATGAGTTGTGTAATACAAAGCAGATAATTTATGTAATCTTAATCCTCTTAATATATATAAATGACGCGTCACGTTGTTTGTCCACGATGGACTCCTTAACTACTTAACCGATTTTAATCAAATTTGCACACTGTATGCAGTTTGATCCAACTTGAAAGATAAGCTACCTATATTTTATTTCGATATAAATAAGTATTATGTTCACAAAAAAAAAATTAAGTGGTACGAAGTTCGCCAGGCCAGCTAGCACAATATAATTTGGCAATGTTAGCAATGAAACAGTTAAAATATTAACAATTTTTTTTAACTCTTTATACATATTATGAAAAGTGACAGGAAAAAGTGTATAAAAAGAAAAATAGCTACCACCAAAACGGCTCTTATATACTCGTATTATATTATATATTTATATATACACAATTATACATGAATCCGTTTTTTTATCTTTCTATCTATTCGTTTTCTGTAACGGCTGGTCTGATTTAGACAATATTTAAACTGGTAGATGAAAAATTTTATAAAAAAGGCCTAATGTAAAAATACTACAACCTGTTAAGAGTAAAAATGTCCGCTACAGAGATGAATAAAGACGCAGTCAGCAACTAGTCTTAAATAAACTTTTCGCTAAAGGATACGAGTGGTCATAATATATGTACCTATATACGTAAGGCTGCGCCCGCTATAAATCGAACTTGTCGATAAATTTGGCGCGTTTATAAATCGTATTTTCAATTATACCCCCGAGTAGCAGGTGTCCGACTACTGCCGCGAGTATTTATTTTAATTATGCGCGTACAACACACTAAGATTTGGTGTTTCGTCGACATCTCTTGAGGCACATCCTTAATTATGAAATATTGCTTGTTGCAATTCCAGAACCAATTGTCAATTAAAGAAGCACGGGATGGCTTATATTTATAAAAGCTTAGCTGAGACTCGCAGTTTCATCCACGTAATTTGCGATTCAGTGGGAATATTGGGAAAAAAGTAGCCTATGTAATATTCTAAATCTCTAGCTATTGACCTATAGAATTTCATCATAATCAGATTTGTAGTTTTTGCGTGAGAAAAGTAATCAACATCCATCCTTTCTTATGAAATTTTATATTTTTATTAGTGGGAAATATTAAAAAAGACACTTATAATTTTATTATAAGCTCTTACATAATGTTGTGTCCCTTTGGTGAGTCAGTTGCCCAGAGATACTGGGGAGGGTGGGGGTAAGGTATGGATGGGACAACGCGTTTGCAATGATTTTGGTGTTGCAATTGTCTACGGTAACCACTTACTATCATGTGGCCCATACGCTTGTTTGCCGACTTAGTTGTATATACAAAAAAAAACCTATATCCCGATCTAATTATACAAGTAGTATATCAGCGATGGTCCATTATAGTAAAATCAAGACTAGTACATACCATTCACAGCTTATACATTACATTTGATTCTAAAATTCATGATTTACAATAAAGTTGTAAGAAAAATTAAGCTCTAATTTTTCTCTAGTCAGTGGTATTTTGCTAAAAGGACGTTGATTAATATAGTACAGTACACTGTTTTTGACGTCGGATTACGATGAGTCGATAACATAAATCACATACAAATTATTACCAATAAACTTCGATTTTACACTGAAAAAAACTATTAAAATGTTGCTAAGTGATCGTAAATTCAATTAATATAATGGTCTATTAATTACAACGACGGAAAAGCTGTAAAGTTCAGTAAGTAATCTTTTAACGAGCAAATTTTATTATTTGATAAGTAAAAATATATTTATACTGTAAGTGCTTGTAAAATTGAGGACCTCGAATGAATCACTTGAGCTGTAAACAAGGTAGGATATCATAAAACGTCAATAATCGTGATGCATTTACTATTCTTAACGAATGTCCTCAGATTTATTAATCGTTTTTTTTTTACACGACACACACACACGGTCTCGTCTGTTCCTAAAGTAAGCAACTTAATGCTTGTGTTATAGGTAACATACGACTGGTATAGGATACATATTTTTTTTTCGATAAACACCACACAGCACATAATACACCCAGACTCAGGGTAGGAATCGAACCCACAACCCCCGGTACAGAAAGCAGGGTCACTACAAACTGCGCTAACGGGCTAGTCAATTTTTTCTTTTTTTTTTTTAATTCTTTTTAAAATTGCTATGCGTGTGTAGAGATGCTCGTACAATATTGAAGACGCAGCGCAGGCGCCGGCAAGCCCGATTGCTGCGCTAACAACGCGGAACTAATTCACTGACATCGCTGAAACAACGATCCTTATTTAAACCGAGCAAATTAAATTTTAAACATTAGTCGTAAAAAATGTTATTTGTACATAAAAAAGATATTTTTTATATTATTTGCTTCTGAATTTCAAAACGGATTTTTTGTTACTAAACGAGATCTCAAGATGGTTTTTTTTTCGAGCTTTTTTATATTGAGATTTGTGAAGCGCACTTATTGTAAGTTTTTTTTGTTAAAGTATGTGGAAATAACAATTTCCATAAAATATAGTTTTGTGTATATATCTTAAGACTTTTCTGTTAGGTATTAGTCTTAAAAGCTTTCTTGATGGTTTTGTAGAATGACGCAGTACCTATATAAATATAATTATATTATCACTTTCTTATTACATTTAAGTTACTGCAATTATATATATTATGTTTTTTTAAATTTTTAATTCATATTTTCAAATCAAGAAATATGAACAACTATTAAATAATAATGCAGATACACAAAATAATAACTAAATTATGCGAAAGGAAAACAAATCAAAACATCATATTTGTGTTAAGAAGCTCAAATAAGATGGACTAACGAATATGATTTTTTTAATTACTAAAAAATAATTCTATAAATAAAATAAAGCTTGCGCTAAAACATCTTGAACCCTTTTCCTTAACAGTCGGGTGGGTTGCACTCACGCGTCACATCACCCCAGCTGAAACTTACCCGAGGCGCCACAGTTTTTTTAATGTAAAACCACAAACTTTAACAAAATAACTTTCAGTATTTGCTTGAGTTTTTGTTTACCTTCAAAAACATATTTATAAAAAAAGCGGAATGCAAGGCTTAAAATTGTAATATGCATTAGTGGAGTGACATTTAGTTTTAGGGTTTTAGGTATAGATCGATCAATCATCATCAAAATCATTTCAGCTCGCGGTCGTTTGTATACGATTATTTGTAAATGCGAAGCTTTACTTTGCATGACAGTGACGCCGCAGTATTTATCTCAATAGTGCTTGTTCTTTTTTCAAATAAAAAAAGTATAAAATTAAATTATAAATTTTTCCGTATTAAATGTACAATTTTAATTGTATCTCTTGTCATCTTCTATATATATAAAAGAGTTACCCACCCATTGACTCATCACGATATCTCTGAAACCATAAGGCGTAGAGACTTGAATTTTGGTAGGAATATTCCTTTCGCCGAGTAGAGGTCAGCTAAGAACGGGTTTTACGATATTCCACCCCTAAGGGGGTTAAACGGGGGTTGGAAGTTTGTATGAAAGTCCTATGTTTTTGAAGTAAGAGACTTGAAATTCAAAATGTATGCTCTATAGATGGTGTTGAGGTGTACTAATAATGTATTTTGAGAAATCACCCCCCTTTTGGGGTTAAAACAGGGGATGATAGTTTGTATGAAGTCCAATGAAAATTACACTTACAAACTTGAAATTAGGAAAGGCTATAGCTATGATTTTCCTCAAATTAACGCGGGGGTAACCGCGGGGCACAGCTAGTAGACACATATATAATTATTATATACCTAAATACAATAACACAAACCTAGCGTCCACTTAGCACCACATGCCGACATGACTTATATTTTAAATAATCTACACATTTGTAGAAAATAAATTTAAGAAAAATTATAACTTTTGTAATTCGAATACAATATGTTTATTGTAGAAAGAGTTTATCTTTAAAAGGTCAAAGTCGTTCTTGATTCACTTAATTCCGCGTAGGATACTCGCGTGTGGCATCGTCGTGGATAATTTCATAGCTCATTTATTTGTGTCCACGCCACATTTCTCCCGTCCTCGAACAGTTCGCTCTTTAATTGCAACTTTCGACACTCCGCTGATTGGATCAGATGGGCGACTTTTTGTAATGTTTCTATATTTGTTTTGCTTCGAAGAAACCACGGCGGGTCATTGGTATATCGGCATCATTAATTTCTTTTCTTTAACTTAGCGGAATATATTATCCAGTAGCTTCCTTGGGATACAATGTTGTGAAATGTTTTCTAATATTATAAGGTGGAAAGCTTTGTTTATTTGTAGTTAATAAGCGCGTGTGTGTACCTATTTACATAATGTAACGACTATACTAATAACGACCTAATTTATCATTAGAAAGTTATTAACAAAGACAACATAATATTATTTTATTGTATAATAGCTTATACAATATATATATATATATATATATATATATATTGCCAAAATATATATATATATCTTAAACTTAAGGGGTAAATCTACAAAACGATCATAAGACCTGTCATAATGTATGGGTCAGAATGTTGGGCAACGAATGTGACGGATGAAAGAAGAGTGCACGCAGCCGAGATGAGAATGCTAAGATGGATGTGTGGAGTAACGAGGAAAGACCGAATTAGAAATGAGTATATAAGGGGAAGTTTGAAAGTAGCACCCGTGACGGAGAAAATGAGGAGCAGAAGGTTAGCATGGTATGGGCATGTAATGAGGAGGGATGAAAGCTATATTGGTAAAAGAATGTTAGGGATGAATGTCGAAGGACGAAGAGCGATCAGCAGGCCAAGAAAGCGATGGATGGATTGTGTGAGTGAGGACATGAGAAAGAAAGGAGTAAGCGTTGAAGTGACGAATAATAGGGAGGAATGGAAGAGAAGAACATGTTGTGCCGACCCTACATAAGTGGGATAAGGGCAGGGAGATGATGATGCCAAAATAAAGTAAAATGTACCCCAAGACTTAAAATATATTGGTGAATTAATTTTTTTCAAAATAAACAACAATATGTTTGCACGTAATTAAAATTTTATTACAAATATAGAGTGACAACATTTCAACAACGAAAATAATTGCATTAATAGAACAATTAAGTCGGTGTTAAAAAAGAGTTCTCATATGTACTCGTTTTTACCGATATTACTGGCATTGATATAATAATTAAAAGTATGAAGACAAGTGAACGCATAGGCGTGCGCGACTATATCATATCTATACATCTCGCAATTTATAGGTGTTCGCAGTTCACACGATTGATATCTATTGTAACTCGATCTAGTAATTTCTTGTCGGTTATTATGGGTTAGAAATGTCTTTCAATAAAAAGATACGCACGCGACGAGGTTTTGCTTACGGTATAAGGCTAGAATTATTTAAATAATGGAAGGACAAGGTGTGATAATATTCGTATCACTATTCATTATCTGCCGTTATGGATGTATACTTTTAGATTGCTTAGAGTGCCATAAAAGACAATTGTATTATGCGATAGTATAAATGGAGGATGCTAGAGGAATTTAACAACTTCCCTGTCCAATGAGTCATATATGACTCACGTGAACGTTTTGTAATACGTCCATGAGTCACAGGTGACTCATTTCTCTGTACAGTTTAAGGTACAATTTTTGTAATGAGCTTGGAGGGATATTTTTTTGAATGAAACCTGGACGTATGGCAATAAACCTATAGTTTTTAATAAAAAAATAAAAATTAGCAATTTTTTTTATTTTTCATATAATAACTACTAGAAACTTGCAATAAATAAAACACAACTAAGTACTAAAGGCAAGGTATTATTCAAAGAAAAGTTTCATAAAATAAACTTTGTAATGTAACAAATTCCCTCTATTCGATACTTACAATATTTATATACATAAGAAAAAATAACAAAATCAAGCATTTTTGTCGATATACCATTCTAAACAGATAGACTTTTTACACTCAGTGTGTACTTGCTTCGCTTTACGAGGGATTAGTATCCCTCGTTTTTCAATTTTAGATAACACCCATTGCATTTTTTTTCGTACGAGTTTACCGAAAGCATTTCGAGGAACTTCTTGCAATGAATGTCTAGAATCGCTTGAAGTAGCAATTGCAGTTCCTGAAGAGCTAGAGGAGATCGAATACCTTTGAGGGAGATTAGTTTCTGTGGTTGGTGCTGCAGGTCCAAGAAGACATTTTCTTGGACCTGCAGCACCAGACCAGACCAGTTCTTGACTTGTAAAACTGTCAACTTGGGGCCATCTGTCAACTCGTTGTAGGTGCATCTGGCATTGATAATGGTGGCTTGAGATAGTTAATCTATTGCTATATTTTTGTACCACGTCAAACTTTTACGTAAGGAGAATGAAATGAAGCAAGTTGATCAAAATATCAATGCCTTTTTTGACATCATTATAATCGATTATATCGGGTTTTATGACGTCGCCTCGTCTGGACTTGCTGGTGTAGGCGACGCAGTCTCAGTTCTTTCTGCAGTACTTGCTATATAGTTTGCAATTACCTCTGTATTCTCGATTTCTTTATTTTCATTATCGGGCTGCCACTCATTGTCACTTCTCTAATGCTTTACCTGAATCTTCCAAATAACGCAATGTATCTTCACTTACGAGTGAAGATACATGGTGTTATTTGGAAGGTACGCCTTTTGGTCATTTTCTCAAATAGTACCAATTATTACATCAAACGAACTTTTTTTTCAATAAAATATCAATCATAACATCAAAGTAACAATTTAATTTCTAACCCAATTAGATATTGACAGTTGATTGGCGTTTGACTAAAAAAATGCATTTCCGCGTGTGCGCTCACATATGACTCATTGAACGTGCAGTAGAAAATTTATTACGCTACGTTCGCGAGTCACATGTGACTCAGGAAAAAAAACAACACAATGAGGGTAGTTTATGAAATAATGATTACGAAATTATGTTTTTATGGATTACATTAATGTTATAAAGCTTATATTTAAAAAAAAATCAGTGGACGTGGGGCTATACTAAAATGAGTTGTATAGGGACAGGGAAGTTGTTAAAAAAATTAATTATACTTATATATTTAGACTTTTTTTAAATATTAGATATTTTATATAGTGAATTTCACCGTCAGTCAAAGGTTGGACAGAAAAGTGACACAAATTGACAAGAAGAAACGTATACAAACGTATGGCTTTAAATGACATTTTAGATAGTACTATGTTGCGATACTTTCCCACTTAATTAATGGTCACAACTTATAGGAAAGTGAAACTTTTAACCTAAGAAGGATCTAAGAAGAGTTGGACTATCAGTGCAAAAGCAATTCTTTAAAATGCCTTAAATGACCAGAATTAAAGATTTAAGCAATATTTTGATTCTTATCTAGGTATACCTCCTTGCATCAAACTTCTTGCCTATTAATTTATATAGCTTATTATAATTTATATCAAGGAAGCTCAAAGTGTCAATGTCTGTTTTACCATGATTCATCATGAGAAAGCACGGAACGGCGCACAGTGGGGTATTTGACATGAAAAGTTGGACAAAACTCTTTTTTTATTCGTTATGTCAGTAAAATCGTTATAAAACCAGAAACTAACACAAAACGGGATATTTATTAAAAAATTAATCTAATTCACATGAGCTCTCATCAGTTGGTTCGTCGTCTTCACGGACACTTTTTGAACTTTCTTGAGTTAAAGTAATTGTAGCTTTTGGTCTGAAACGGCTTGACCGATTTTGACGGGACTTTCACTGGCAGATAGCTGATTTAATAAGGAGTAACTTAGGCTACTTTTGTTTTACAATTTTTTTATTTTATAACTCTGCGAACTGAACAACAACTTTTTTGTTAAATTCCACGCGGACAACGTCGCGAGCACAGCTAGTAAATAAAACGCCAAACTTCCGTTACTTTTTTCTTTTAAGATTACTTCCTAAGATAACCTGTATTAATATAATATATACATTTTTATTCGGACGAACTCGGAAACATTACTAATCTACTAATTTATAAAGAAAAAATTAGAAATAAACTAAAATTTTATTATTAACAATCATAAGTCATAGAAACCTAAATATGGAGTCATGAGTTACTATATGCAGGTAATAATAAACTACATACCTTCACTTTCAATATCCATATCGAAATCTTCTTCTAAATCAAAGTATCACTGACTTACAGGAGAACTAAAAGTAGCTGTTTTAAAGCGCCGAGAACTGCAACTTGCAACGTAAACAAAGACGAGATTCCAACTGATGCTGTAAATGAACCACCTAAAAATGGCTGTCGAAATGGCTGGCATGCTGCTATATAAACTCATTACAGTTGTCCTATTGAGTAGTTAATAAATTTGAGTTTTGTCCAACTTTTCATGTCAAATACCCCTATGTGGCGGCGTCGCGTCTTATAAAATTTTGCCGCATAAAAAATGCAAAGTTTAGCACTCGAACTCGCAAAGTATTTATTCTCTTCTTCTAATAAATATGGACAACACGAACCACAACACAGCAAGCAACGTTCTAAAAGTTCGAAATTGATGTATCGACCTGAATGGATGCATCATAGTTATATAGCATATCACACATTTCTGTGTTTCTTTCAACTTATTACAGCACCGTCTATGCGTTCTGTTTATGAGGTTACCGTGGTCCCTTACACAGGTAATTGCAATCATCATTTAGGTAAACGTTGATATCAATGGGCTATTACCTGACAAAAACAAAAGTCGCACGTGACAGCGATCGGTTTCAATAAAGCCATTTAAGGCAGTTTTTTGCTTGATAATGGGTGTACATTTTTTATTATGTAATTGGTTGCTAATTCTTAATGTTTGTCGTGCACTGGTACGCCTGTCTAATTTATCTGATCTTTATCGATTGATTTACAGCTAAACGGAGTTGTACAATTTCTCTCGTTTCGTGTCCGTTGCATTCCATTTTGTTCTGGTTTTGTTGCGACAATTGGAACATTTGGAACGGTACCGAATTTCGTTTTGTTTGTTCTTTTGTGTATCCGACAGAAATTAAGATATTCGCTTAAACTGGTTTCAATTTAACTAATGTACGAGTATCAATGAGTTTTTATAAAATAATTATTTAAAGTTCAAAGTTCTAACTAATTGATTTTTAAACCTATTCATTATTATATTTATTAAAAAGTATAATAAACAACACTAAGTAATTAAGTACTATAATCACATATCTATTTAAATATGTAAATAGCTATATCGATTTCCTTTGTTTCATCGTAACGCAGTAAAACATTCGTAATACAGCTTTAATTACACACAAACGCGAATATAAAGCTTTCTAGCTGTCGGAAAAATTATGCGCATCGGGGCCGCATTTTCCATGGCATTGTATGTGAGCCTGTTATTTTCCCATTTGAGTGGTTTTATGGCGGCTGTGGCCAGATGCGAACAGATAGCACGTACGCTAGAAACCTAACGTAATTATTCACACGCACAGCAAACAAGCTTTAAAACATTTTTCACAATGCTTTGGTAGGTTTTTATTTTTTTTTAATATCAATTTATTACACAATCACTGAAATGATGTAACGTTGTTTTGTCCTGCTATTATGATTTATTTAACTACAACGATACGTGCCACAACTAAACCTTGTTACAAATTAAAATACAATACAATACCATTTTCATATGAGGAAAAATCATAATATTAAATTTTACTCATTGCTTATCGTACCAAATTGCATAAATTAGTCTTTCCATAAAGAAATGAACTTACACTAATTAATTTATCAAGTATCTATATTAATAAGTAGGTGAAGTATGGTGATGTCTGATATTTATTTAAGGATATAGTGCAAGGTTAGGATCGACATATAGGACGCGAGTTGCACGCGTTCTTATCCTAACGGCGTAAAATCATGACGTTTATTAATTAATTAGGTACAAGTGTTTAGAATTATTCTAAACACTTGTATCTATATAAATATTACAATTCTACACATATCCTTTTATTATTTATTTAATCCTGTTATGGACTGGTTAAGATTCCATTAACTTGCTTCTATTTTTATATGGATATAATTAAGTGCTTCTTGTGGTTAACTTTGTATAGTAAACCATTTAAAACTCGATAAATTGAAACTATTATTTTTAGAAAAGAACAAAATATTATAGTGTTTTATTTCAGTTAAGCATAGTATTATGAAAAAGAAAATATAAGTTATTTGAGTACACGCATCTACAAGGTAGGACTTTTCTTCCATTAAGCATTGAAATTGTTATCTGTTGTAAATTATATTTCCAGCTTCACTTTACAAGACATCACAATACAACCAATTATTATTAGAACCAAAGTAACCTTTATTGCTGTTCCATTGATATCAGAATTGTGTGTTAATGTGATATCGATATAGACTTTTCTATTACGTAGATCGCCCATAAACATACGCGATTATGATCTCTATCGGAGCGAAAATAAGAACTGTAATGGTATAAATATTTATTGAAATCGTTTGGTCGGCCGTACAAAGAGGCGGAATGTTGCATGCAAAGTGCGTGTATCGTTAGCAAGGAAACGGATTCACTAGCATATCACCGAGCTATTTCTCTTCGTAATTGTTATTGTTTTCCTACGCGATTTGCCTGCCTTTTTACGATATAAGTGAAAATGTAGCATATCTTTAAAAATATCAACATTTGTTCGATTACTTAGTTCGCATGGAGTGGGAAAAGCTATAATTAATACGTTGTTTATTCAATATGTCCACACATTCGAGAGAATTCCAATTATATTCCTATGTAGCTACGTGTTATTCGATTGCAACGAGCCTGCAATGCCTTCGTGTATACAGAGTGCATCGTCTGAGTGGGAACGGCAATGTAATTAACCTGACATAATGGCCAGTTATTAAGCAATTCAGTTCCAACATGGCGGATGTCTTGAGATCTAACCACTAACTGTATTGAGGTATACCTAGGCGGCCATTTTAGGTACTGATATGCCTTCCGCGGCGCCGGTTATGGGACTATAATCCTTAAAAGGGACTGAATTTCGCATGCAAACAACGTATGGATGACGATTGCGAACTTGGGAACATTTTCCTGTTTGATGTACTATTTGTTTTTAATTCTTTGGGCACCTTGACGTTACTCTTCAACAAAATGTATACGAAATCGTGCCTTTGTATTGACTGTCACATAATAACATTAAAAAAGATTCTTTAATATTATGTAAGTGTGAATAAATTTTTATATATAACATATTTTGTGCCTACGTGTTACTTACTGTATTGATTTTGGGGTGTTGTTTTGTTTTATATTTTTATTCAATTACCGTATAATTGTTTTGTACAGTAGCTAATAACTACGAGCAGCAAAAATTATAAATAGCTTTCGATAAATTTATATTGAGATTCTTTTTTAATATTAATAGCGTCCACGGGTTTTTTTGTTGCCAATGCCATTTGTACTACATAAAATTTTTGTTTTATTATCGGCATGCGTTTCTTTTCACCAGTTCTAAAACTGTCTAGGATGATCCGAAACTGACATCATTTTGTTCTTATACATTGAGGTGTTTATTTTGCTAAGTCATATTATTTTGTATATGGAATTATTATCTATTAGTGTAAACAATAAGTTATGTTACACTAACATAAAAATTGAATAACGCAAATCGGCTCAGAACCCTCGAAGAAATCGATGTGTATACCCACATACAGTTTTTTGAGAGGTTCAGATCATTCTCTTTAGACACCATACGTTACGTACCCTACGAAACCTACTTCTTTTTTTTCGAAGTATATATTTGATAATTACGGTACATACTTTATCACGGACGGTACATAATTTATGTACCGTATTTTGACTTTTGCATTATAAAAGTGCAAAAGTCAAAAGACGGTACATAAATTATGTGTTAACAAAATTGGATGTTATATACGTGCATTCAGAGCCATCACACGAAGGCTTCGCAATGACCTAATTACGTTGCACTAAATCTGCCGGCAGTGCTAATGTTAATGCATTTTATATTGGTTCAATTGCAAGCAGCGACGGCGCGGTATGCGAGCGTCGTGATGTGTGGGCGATTCGTAGGAACGTATTAGGGACATTGGGAATTAGCACGCACGGTTTTACTGCACTCGCCTGTTTATGTGACCTTCAATTGTCAAAGATTAAAAACGCACTTGTTGGACTAAAGGACAAAAATCGTTTTATTTTAACTTTGATTGATTAAAATATAAGGTCTCCTGCCGAATAGAATGCAGTCATGGATATTATGCATGTAGAATCTTTACATAAATGTTAACAATACACCGCGGAGTGATGCTGCTTGCATATTAATAATTGAGTCACTGAACTATAAATTTTGACAATTCTGTTTAGAGTGTTAGACAAGAGACTTTTTAATTGAATAAATTATTTATGAAATTTAGTATTTGTGGTGGTTATACGCCGCAAGGAACGTGGGTACTCAACTTATAACATACATTTTATGTAAAGTGCTCATATATCTGGGTACATCTTTTGACTTCTAAATTATACTATCTATATCTGGTTAGCGAACTTAATACAAACAAAATGGAAATGAAGTTTAAGTATGATGGTATAATACAAATGATCTGCCGATGTGCTAGTGCAGTGTGTACAGATATCGACTATGTGTCGTAAGAGGAATGTTAATTTAGCTAGCGCCACGCGTTACACCGAAAGCGCAAATAAGATCAGGTCATGCGTATGAGCTGGTGCCGGCGGCAGGCGCGGGCGCAATGAAATCGTGCGTTTAGGCCACATGCCGCCGCCAAGTTCCATGGAAGGCGATGAATAACTCATTGTCCATCCGTCCGTCGTGACGCACGCTTCGTGGAAATAACGATGTAATGCAGAAAGTGACCGAGATACTTGACCCGCGAATTGTTAAATATGAAAGTGTAATTCGCACGCGAAACAATAAAACTGGCCGTGCTTTCTTCGGGTTCGCTAGAGAACCTTCCGTTCGAATGCTGTGTACTTAGCTAAAGTACAAGAATATCGGAGTGAAGATCTGATCATACAGCAGAAAGGCTAAGAATCTAACGAATACAGTATTACAGTAATACAATTATTTAACACTATATAACTATAACTGTTAAACATTTTGAGTAACGCGATATTGATATATGCAAACTTTAAAACTATTTAGGTAGGTACTTATGTTACCAAAATTGAAATAACCGTCTAATGTGAGATAACCTTAAATAGAAGATCATATTTAATCAGAAGGCTTAGGATTGTTAATATCCGACTGTAAATTAATTTAAAAAATATGCAAATTTAATTAATTGGTATCGTTAATGAATACCTTTTTGACATAGGTACTCGGTTTTAGCAACTATTAGTAAAACAGAAATGTTTCTCATTATCTTAATTTAACTTATTTTATCTACAATTTATCTTATTTTTATATAGCTACCATTTATCTTAATTTAAACTGCGTTTAATTTAACGCAATACGTAGAAATTAAGTTCTTTTTTTGTGCTTATCACGTGGTTCTCGTATTTCGGTACACGAATGTGTGGTGACGCAACTTGAGTTTCCCACCAACAACAAATGTAGTCACAAAGTGCATCGCTGCTGTAATTAGGATGCGTCGTAGGTCCACTTCACGCATGTCGGCTTCGGCCACCAAACAGCTAAATATTCGCACACAGCCCATTGTGATACCATTTTATGGTCTCGGCTCGCCTTTATACTTCTTACTTAGCATTCCAAATTAGTTTGCAAACGTTTTTTTATACAGCTATAATGTCATGTCATAGCAATAAAGTGGGAACGCGTTGGTAAAACTGAGTCAGACTGCTACGATTGTTAACCTCTTGTTAGCGTGGTTCAATGAGGAATGTTCTACGTGCCACCGAGTTGGTGAACTTGCATTTCCTTTTGTAGGTAGACGTATTAAGATAACGGTGAACCAGAATGCACGGGACATGTGTATGATAACTGCATTTGTTTAATTATATGTGCTTTGTAAAGTATGCTCATTACGTGAGATTTGGAGATATTTCAGATGAAAACTAACGATGTGTACAAGAAAAGAACTAATGTACCATTAAGTATTTTAAAGTAATATCGTTTTTGTTGTAAATAAATGGTTTTGAAAACGTACTTTTTCTTTGTCACAGGTTAATCGGCCATTAACAATGAAGAAAGAAGGTATACAGACAAGAAATCGCAAGTTAAGCAGTAAGAGCAAGAAGAAGAAGGGCGGTATGGGGATGGGCGGTGGAGGAGCATGCGCCCTCGCTCTGGGCGGTGTCATGGGAGACATGATCAAGCCTCTCGGAGACGCCACTAAGGGTTTCGGTGGTTCTGCCTTCCCGTCGGCTATGGATTTCGGTAGGAAATAGCTGTGTCTAAATAAAATATTTTGTCTAAAATATAAGAAACAGATTAATAAATAAATGCATTTATAATCAACTAGCTGTGCCCGCGCATTCACCCGAGTTAATTTGAGCAAAATTATACTAAAATATTATATAGCCTATATACAGCCCTCCTCGGTAAATGGGCTATCCAACACAAAAATAATTTCTCGATTCGAACAAGTAGTTCCTGAAATTAGTCCGTATAAACAAACAAACGAACAAACAACAAACTTTTCAGCTCTATGATATTAGGAGAGATAACACAATACGTATGAGTATATTTTTGTTGTAGTTTAAATTTTATGAACAATCAGAGGTTGTTGTAACGAAGAATAGTGAACAGAATCAATTACGTTACTGAAGATGTTAACTATGAACTTTTTTCCTCATGTACAGGTCAGCACCAAGTAGGCTTAGTGCACCCAGCAGCGGCGCACATGTCACACTGGTACGGAGCCCCGCACCAGGGCTTCGCCCCGCCGCCTGCCTCTCACAACCCTTACCACCATCACCACCTCGCACAACTAAACTCTATGGTGAGTCAAGTCCATAGATTATACACTTTTAACTAGAGAGGTCAAGCCAACAACTTAATTATATCTAATGGTTCTCATGAAACATTTTTTTTTCTAATTCGTTAGCGTTAAATTAAAGCAATTTGTAATCAGTAGTGACGATTTAGAATTGACTATAACTCCGATTTTATCTTAACCGTATCCCTCAGAACTGGTTACGACATCGGTCTCAGGCTTTATCAGCAAATGTTAATGGAAATAATGTAAACTAGACGATAACATGATTATTTCTTTACAGACGGGATGGCGAAGCGAATACACGTGATAAGTGAACCGTACGTGAGCATTAATACTGTGGATACGTAGGTACGTCTCGCCAGGAGCGACCGGGACAGATACATCACAAATAGATACTGTGATTTCACTTGTAGCATCATAGGCCATCACGACACTTCCACACATCACACTAATTTATAAGACTGTGACAGAATTGATGTTTCTAAGCGCTATTATAAACGCACATCGGCTCGTCTTAACGAATCGATCGACATATCTGATTATAACCAGTTGTTATCCCAATGTCTTTTATATACCGTGATTCGTTCCCTACGAGTATTAAAATAAGTCGTATCACTCTCAACTACCGGATCTTAAGTCGACTGCTACTGACCCTTTCGGTTTATCGAGGTTATCGATAATCGTAAAACGTATTGCCGTTTTTATTTTTCGAAATGTAAATCAATGGACTAATTATTGAGGTTCCTTTTAATTTCTATTGATAATTAAACTTTGACATTTTTATTTTTGTTGTAAAAAATCGGCAAAATCGAGTTTTACCGACATAAAGGGATGCAGGATTGTGAGTATTAAAACATAAATTTTAAATAGTTTTTAGAGGAAAGAGTGATTCGGTAGTTAAGTGTGACGCGGGTCTAAGTTCGTTATACAAGGTGAAGTAACTAGCGAAATTGTACAGTATTATAATATTAGGTAAGGTTAACTATGTCCGCTTAGATGATTTATATAAATATATAAGTAGGTATCGTTCGTAAAAAATGTGTATTTTGTACATATCTTATTAAGTTATATTACGTTCCTGTATAGATTGTTTTATTTTTATATTGTATTTAATTTGAACTGCTCGGTTCGCTATAGGAATTGTGATGTGTTCAATAATTCCAGAAGTTTCTTTTGTAAATTCGATTCGTGTAGTCTTTATTAAAAATGCAATAGTAATTTATATGATAGATGTAATTCGTACGTTGTAAATAAATTTACGATAAAACATTGTCAGTATGAGGATCGGTTACTTTCCAATGTTACAAATAGTTTCTTATGTCCATCATGATACCAGGTCACAAAATTGGGTTTGTAACAGATTTGTTGTGATTATGTTGATTTGTTATAAAATATTACATGGATTATTTGTATTGCTGTATTTTATAAAAATAAGATTGTGTGGCCATAAATTAATCACGAAATATTGTTTTTGGGGGTTTGTCGTTTCGAAAAAATGTATTATTTAAACGACGTTTTCTAAAAACATTGTTTCGATATCAGAAAGTATGTGTAAATATGAAAAATGTAAATGACCTTAGAAAATAAATATATCAAAATATTAAAAATGTAAATTAGCGATCACCGCAGAAACAGCCTGTAACGATATCCCGTACCTAAAGTTTTAGTTTTTAAAACGAAACATTGTGAAGTTGTGTATTTTAAATAAAATTGCGAATAAATTATCAATACTTATTGATATTTCAATATGCCTTTTTATTTCTTTTACTTACATTAATAAAATTGAACTTTTATCGATATTTGCTTTAGTAACCCGTATCGATGAGGAACTCATTACACGCTTAAAAGGGTACGAATACGTCGCATACATTTTCAATAACATTAAATTAAATAAGGAGACGATTCAATTGACCGTCCGTCTTACGTTCGCCATAAGTCACCGGATCAATTCCGCCATTCCGCAGAAAAACGTCCAAAACTCACGCTTATCTCGTGGCAAATTGAAAATGCAGCCGGCCGTGTGATTGTGACGCAACGGGGCCGCTGCCGGCGACATATGGACCTATTCAATTTTAATCGCATTTCAGAAGAAAGGACATCGAATAATGTACCTATAAAACGCTCCCCGATTTGCTTTAGGTACTTAATAGCTCGGTTTTATTTGCGGTCTACGATCTGTCGGATTTCAAGGGTGCCTTGTTGTATACAATTAATGTTTGCGATTGATCTTTTTACTTATTCTATAAGTTTTAGTTATTTTGTAAGCGTTTACGCTTCAACTGAGCTGCGACGTCCTTATCCAAGTTTAGGATTTTTGTCGCGAATATTTTTTACACAAAGATTAACTTTTGATAAAAAAATCAAATCTGTGACAAATAAGACTTGATACGTTTTAAAATTCAAGATCCAAATAGGTATAGCGTGTAAACGACTGTCAAACATTAAGAGAGTTCGAACAAAATAAATTGCCTACACCGGACCCTAACGTTGACCTGACGGGGGCAAGAAGTATTAAGTACGAATAAAAAGTAAGCAAAAGGAATGATATGCCTTTCAAAAAATGGCGCGGTTTATTTTAAGCGGGACTTGAGACAACCGCATAAGTCACTACGTACCGGCCGGTGATATATGCGGCACTAGCGCGGGAAAAAATGTCGCCCAGCAAAAAGCGCGCCATCACTCCCTGCGATTTATTGCGTGTGGCAACACCGCAGAATATTCAAGGCCTACAACGCTGGTCGCATATTCTTACACCTAACCGAGAATCCGCGTACCCCCTGATGTGACGGAACTTCGCACTTCGCTAAATTACGACTGTAAAACTGTTGTATTTCCTTCCAAACAAAGGTTCTGCGTTTATTCGAACATGTAACAAGAGCTAAAATTGAATTGAGATAAGCGACTTGAAAAATATGCTGACGACCGAATAATGATTGGAGCTATATTATTGCGGTGATGGCGATTATGATTACGAATATATTACCGGTATGAAGTAATAAAATTTTACTGCTATTCCAAGAGGATAAACTCAGGAGAATACCAGGACGTCATTGTTTGTACGTGATCAATATTCACTGACTCAAAAGTGTCGGAGAATAGCATCACAAATCGCTTTAAGAGTCAGTCATAGGGATCAGTGGGTCGTGAGTAAAGAATCGTCTTCACTTCGATGCCCGCGACTATCCGTCTGATCCGGGAATCAATCTCGGATTTATGTGGACTTATCTCGCTGACCCTGCGCCACACGAGTGTCAAGACATATTCGTATTGCTTTTCAATTTTATAGCACTATTCTTTATTATAATAAGATCATCGTAAAAGTACGGTTGACTTGTTTTGTTTTTCTTTATAATATGAGAACTTAAGGATTTAATGTAGGAATCGATAAACAAGTAAAAATAAGAGAGGGTTCTTAGGTATAATATACCGATGTTATGATTTCACATATAAATTGTCAAGCTATCTAGAAATTTTATTATTTTATATACCCTGCTTAAGGACTCTAAATTTTTATACTTAATGTTTTTATATTATTTTAGATTTCAATATAATGAATGAATCTTAAAAAAGGTTTTTTCTCCATCGGTAAAAATGTATAAAGATAGCGCGTACCATATAAACATAAGATATTTTTTTGATTTCTCAAAACTTTATGGCAACGGGTACTAGTCAGAAACGTTATTGTATAATAAGTTAATCATTATATAACTAATTATATTTTATTCCTTGATTTCTTCATGTAACCATAATCTTAGTACAGCAAAGAGTGCTATGAAACAAAACATAGGCAGTGTAGAGCTGTGTCGCACGCACATGCAAGGACATCCTGTGTCTCGTTTAAGCTTCCATTAGATCCTCATATGCAAATTAAGTATAAAGCCTAAGTCATAATATAATAATAGGAACATAACAAGAATAATAAGAATGCTTAAGACTTAACGGTAGTAACAAGAAAAAGATGTAAGATGAAAACCAACGAGAGCCTAGAAAAACACACATCACAAACACTAACGCCTAGAACTAAACAAGCATCTGTATTAATTATAAACTGTGCAAGCACTTACGTGGAGATGGAGTCCGCGACCAGCAGCGCGATAGCCAGTTGACCACTGACCAGAACTTAATAAATTGAATATCAAAATGTACCTACTACTACTACACGCGTAGCTTGTCCCTATGATTGTTTATTGCAAAAATTTCACTGTCTAATAAGTAAAATAATTTAATATATTTTTTAATTAATTAATAAAATAAAAACTACATCCACCTATATATCTAATTAGTATAAGCAAGATGGTCAGATGCCATAAGGAATGCAGTGGGAGGCAGCTTGCACCGTGCAACACATGCTGCTTACAATCGCCTTCCATGGAGAGATATCATTCGTGGTCGCGATCCTCATCATTGAGGGAACGAGGAAGAAGAAGATCTAATTAGTAAAATAATCTAACTTAAATCGGTTCACAATTAAGGACGAGGAATTTTTTTTCGAAGCGTGTTGAAATCCGAATTTAGATTTATTAATTGCGCGAAAGCCGAAAAATTTATATTAATTGTATTTATTGAATAGTTACTTATTTTAATTGAAACTAACAAAATTATGGTGAGAAAAAATTTACAACAAAATCAGTTAATTATTCTTTTACGATCAGATTTGTCCAATAATTTAACATTTTTATCTTAACCATTAAACCAATTAGTCCGTTTTTAGGACAACTGTATAGTTTAAATTTGTATGTTCTCAAAACATTGGCGGGATATGTTATTTAAATAAATGAATTTAAAAGAAATTAAACGGAAAACTTTTCGATAGGCATATTATATTATAGCATAGGCTTATTTGTTTATAAATTATATTTGATAAAAATTAAATTTGATAAAAAATATGTCTCATCGAGTTATCAGATCGATGAAGGTCGATGTTCCACGTCTCCTCTACTATAAGCAGAACTGTCCGTTTTATAGGACTTTTAAAATATCCATTTTCGCATTACTTTTTTTTTATTTTTTGGTAGTATTTCTAAATTAAATCCATAATGACATTTAAACACCGATTTTCAAACGAAAATAATGTATGGTACATGGTTTTCCGATTTAAGGATTATCTTAAATATAATGTTTTAAATGTAATCTTTATTAATGTTTGGTTCGTTAATGTAGGCATTTTGAGAAAGTGGCAAACGTATAAACATCCTGCACAACAAGTAAAACATATGCGAATATTTAATAAATTTGTCACGAACGGTGTTCAATCATACGTGTCTGACGTAAGAACCTTTCTTACGAAGCCGACTGTGAGTCCCGTTGACTGTTGTCGCAACCTAATGAACGCTCACAACATACTTATTAAGTTCGGTTCAATTTTACTAATATAACAAACAGTAAGTTAAGTTACAACCTAATAATGTAAGTTTGTGTTAATTTTGAGGGTTAAAAAACCGGAACCTTTGCGCTTATCTCATAATCTCTTCGTTTGAAAATTATCTTATTTCAGACGGAAAAGGCTTCCAACATTACTAGAGCAGAGAAGTAATTATAAATGTTAATTGATCTGTTAAGTATTAATACGAGGTGATACGGCTTTAAAAACTAATTATAAGCTATTTAGAGGTTTGTCAAACCATGCATTGATATACTCGTAGTTTGTTCGCATCGGTACCCGGTTTTCTGCAAATCCCACCTAGCCGGCTCGCTCGACGATCTAAGTAGATCGTTGGTCCAGCGGGAAGAGCGTCTACACTGTCTTAGCTGGTCTCCACTCTAGGATGTGTCTGCTCCGCTGGTCATCGGTCCTGTGATACACGTGACCATCCCACTGCCACTTGAACTTACTGATTCAACATGCTATATCGTTTATTTGTCCGTTCTCCGTTTTATTTCTTACTAGCTTCTGCGCGCGACTTCGTCGGCGTAGACTCCGCTCCTATTGGTCTTAGCGTGATGATACATAGCCTATAGCCTTCCTCGATAAATGGGCTATCCAACACTGAAAGAATTTTTCAAATCGGCCCAGTAGTTCCAGAGATTACCGCGTTCAAACAAACAAACAAACAAACAAACAAACAAAAAACCAAACAAACGAACTCTTCAGCTTTATATATTAGTATAGATGTTATATTTGAGAAAGACTCTACAGCCCGTTGAGTAACTTTATACTTGTGGTGGATGCTCATCGTCAGTGTTAACGTCTCGGCTCCGTATGTCAAAATAGGCAGGATGAAATGGCTTAAAATTTATGTCGTAAAGCATTGCGGAATCTTCGGAGTCAAAACTCGCGCATTAGTAACTGAAAAATAAAGTGTTTTAAAGTACATAACTTTATGTAATTTATTTAGACGCACAACATACCTATTAAAAGGGCAGCAGGATTATATTCACACATTAATAATATCACTTTATTCTAGGAGTCACTAGACATTGCATGTACATTCACTTCAGCCTATCTCAGTCCACTGTTGGACATAGGCCTCCCATATATGCATGTACATTACCAGACACTAAATCGTTTTTTTTTTGTGATTTGATCAATTACGTTTTTAAATATATTTTTTAATATGTACTAGGTGCGTCTCGTGATTTAACCTCCGTAACTTCAGATCCCATGGAAATGTCAGGGTAAAAAGGGGCGTATTTAATATTCTGTGTACCTATTATGTAGGTATATTATAAAAAATTGTTAAAGTAATAATTGCAATTCGATTGTATTTTTTTTTATGTATGTTATCTCAGACCTTTGGACTGGATCGAAAATGATTTTTTTTTTAATTACAAGGTGGTGTGTGTCATGTGACCCTATTTAAATTTAATTGCGATCTAGCAAATACTTTTCGAGTTATATCTAATAATGCGTATTTACTTGACTGTTTTTTGGTCGACTTACGTTGTATTATACCGCATTAATTTTCACTGAGTAGGTACATCGATTTTGATGATTCTTGTTTTAATCAAAAGCTGATGCTTGTCTTGTAGTGCCACTTAAATTGAGATCTAATGAATACTTTTTGATTAATCTTTGATAACGCACATTTACTTGACAATTTTTTCATCTACTTACGTTATATTACTTGTTTGTGTAATTGAAGTCGGTTTTTTTTCATTTGGGAGCAAACACAATTATAAGCAAACACACAAACAAACTCTTTAGCCTTATATAGTAGTTAGATTAAGATGAAGATTTTGCTAGATACCCTAGATTACATCTGCAACTAATAATATTTAGTATTCTAGACCCAATCTGACTGATTACTGTCGATTAAATTGTAAAGACATGGATAGATTTTAATCTAACCTTCGTGCCTCTTGAGGACAATCTGTAAGCGAAGGAGGTACACAAGTATGAAACCTGAGTTTATAAGAGAATCGTTAGACTTTGTAAAATGAATACTTAGGTACTATCTAGGTTATCTAGTAGGTCATCGAGGTAATCTATCAATTAGGAACTACCAAGTTTTATAATCTATACTAATATTATAAAGCTGAAGAGTTTTTTTTTATGTAACTAGGTCGGCCAACAAGCGTACGGCTCACCTGATGGTAAGACCGTAGTCTATAGACGCCTGCAGGCTGCAACACCAGAAGCATCGCAAGCGCGTTGCCGACCCTATCCCCAATCCCCCCCAGGAGCTTTGGTCACCTTACTCACCACCAGGAACTCAACACTGCTTGAAAACAGTATTATTTAGCTGTGGTCTTCTGTAAGGTCGAGGTACTACCCCAGTCGGGCTGCTCCATATTTTGTGCAGGAAATTTCCTGCTATGCCCTACCTCAGTTAAAGTTTGTTTCTTTGATTGTTTGTTTGTTTGTTTGTTTGTACGCGCTAATCTCAGGATCTACTGGTCCGACTTGAAAAATTCTTTCAGTGTTAGATAGCGCATTTATCGAGGAAGGCTATAGGCTACATAATTATCATCTCGCTAAGACCAATAGGAGCGTAGCACCAATGAAGAATGTTTCAAAATCGAGGTTTTTTCCTTTTTAGAGCTTCCGCGGCGTAAACGGTTAAAGTTTCGCTCAAATCATGTATGACAGAATTGGTCCTATTCCACGGGGACGAAGTCGCGCGCAGAAGCTAGTATTCACTAAAACAAATTACAACTGTTCTGGTGTATTGTTGGTCATTGGTAGCGGGTTCGATTCCCACTTATGGTAGACATTTCTGTTTCTACAAATATTTATTTCTGGTCTGTTTCTTCGTGGGTCTCCTCATTACGTGATGATGTGCGAGACATAATGGAGTGTGATGATTCGTCGGTTCCAGCTACTATTACAAACACATGATAACAATTTTTTATATACGTATAGTTAGTGAAATTATTCGCCAACGTGCAGAGGCACAGCATAGCGAATTGATCTCCAAAAAAGACTTTTTATTATATAGAAAATAGGTATTTTCGTCTGCCGAAACATGTTTTTTAAAATATTTTATTCTAAAATATTACTAATCCACTCCTAATTATGAACTCATAACTAAAAACAAAGATTAAGGTACAGGATTCCCAGAGTAGAACTATATGTACTTCTATTACAGGGCAGAAATTTATATTATTATTAATTTGCAAAAGGGTTAAAAAAGGTTAAAAAATTCAGAAAAAAAATCAATTTTTGATGACCTAGTAAGGTCACCAAAAATTATTACTAACCAGCTGATTTTTTTTTCTTTTAGTTGGTTAATATCTATATAATTTAATAGTAATATTGTCCTACAAATTGCGTGGTACGTTATCCCGGTCCTACGCTCACTGCTGCTCTATCTCCTGCTATCTCTGTTAGCTACCACAATCGAGAGTTTTTGTAGAGGAATTTTTTATTCGTCTCATCAAAATGAAGCTACTCCCAGAAAATTAGCTTGATAATAATCAGGTGAAAAAAATGTACCTACTAGGGATCCCTACCTAGGTTGTTTGCGGCATTTAAGAGCTTGGAACTCGAGTCTTCTTTGGGATGTTTTTCATAAGGTTGATAAATAAATAATCAATAAATAATTATCTTATAACATTCACACAAAGTCGTTTGTTCCTAAGGTAAGCAACTTAATACTTGTGTTATAGGTAACAGCCAGCTGATAAAGCTATATTTTTTTAATAAATATACATGGAAATAATAAATGTATAGATACAAATATTACACCTAGACTCAGGCGGAAATCGAACCCACAGCCCGCGGAGCAGCCCGCGGAGGGGCCACTACAAACTGCGACAACGGGCTAGTCGAACTCTGGGCTGCAATTGCGTATATTCATAACAATATAATATATACCTATACAATAATATCGATTGTTTTGATATAAACAGTAATAATCGCAATATAAAATTGTAAATCCAACTTTCCGACTGCGCAAAATACTCCTTTCTAGGTTATGGTATTCGCATGTATACATAACAAAATCTCACAAACGATTTTACAATTGCCAGAAAATAAATGACAAGTTTTTATTAAAAATAATTTAATGACTAAAGCTTATTATTCGGTTTAAGGGTATGTAAATGATAAAGATGTGTTGTTTTAGTGGCGCTGTATTTCATGCAGCATTTTACTAATTTTATAATAACACATTTTTTTGCAAACTTTGGGAGGCCTATCACCTATGTCCAGCAGTGGACTGCAATAGGCTGAACTGGCTGACATTATTTTTAAAGGAGTAACTGCAGAGTTTCTTGTCGATTAGTTCTCTGCAGGATCTACGTTCCGAATCGATGTGAAGCTACACTTTTAATTAGAATTTATGAAGTAAAACTAATATAGTTTTAACATCTAAAATGATAAGTCAAAGGTACTTTTGAAGCCTACTTGAATAAATTAATTTTTGATTTTGATTTTTGAAATATAGTATGCGGTATATTATTTATGGTTACGGTTATAAAAGTAGGCACTACATATATCAATATAGGTCATCAAAGTCGAACAAACACAAAACTTCAAACATTTGTGCGAATTTTTTTTCTTGTCTGGCTACTCGCGGAATTGGTACCTACGTTCACAGAAAGTAACCCGTAAATTTATTTACGGGTTTTATTTCTGTGCTGTGTGGCTAGGGCACTAAAGAATGTAGCCACCCCCTCTCTTCCCGTGGGTGTCGTAAGAGGCGACTAAGGGATAACACAGTTCCACTACCACCTTGGAACTTAAAAAGCCGACGGATGGCGGGATAACCATCCATGCTGTCTTTGAAATACACCGGCCGAAGACGGACAGCAGCGTCTTCGGTGCGACAAAGCCAGCCCTGCGGTCACCAACCCGCCTGCCCAGCGTGGTGACTATGGACAAAACACATGAGTTCGCGTCATAATGTCGGGCGCGAACTTGTGGAGGCCTATGTCCAACAGTGGACTGTGATAGGCTGTAGTGTGTTTATTTATAAAACCTACAGATTTGCTTTATTAGTATTAATTACAGTATTTAATTGTTCAGGAATCGGGAAAAACGTACAAAAGGAACGCAAATGATCAGACCAAGCTCGAACCAACGGCCGTTACCTTATCAGCAACTTGTTTAAACACTGTGCACATGTCGTTAAAGTATTTTTAATTATCTGAAATAACGGGACGTCATAGATAAAACAGATTTTATAAAACCATACGTGTATAGTACGGATTAGTAATATTAAAACTGTATAAGTATCAATAAAAAACTATTTATTGCTAAGGCGCTGAAATTGTTCAAAGCATCCGCTCCTGGTATAGGTATACTTATTAACAAATCAAGGGTTAAGTAATCCAGAAATAATAATTATATTATTTTATTAAAAAATAATAACCATTGCGGTTTATGAAACACACACACATATAATATTAATGAAAGTTTTCATTACGATTGAATCCTACCACTATTTTAATTACTAAAACCTAAAGTTTTAAGCGGATAAGACCGCGTACTACACCCGTCATATTTATCGTGGTTTGATTACTGTTCCGCTCCTAAGTGTAATAATGCGATGTTTTACAGCCTCATCTCAGCCATCAACTTTTTTCAATAGACAAGCAAACGAGCGCAGATTTTTTCAGTTTTATGTTTTTTATATCTTTATTTATTAAAGTTTTTACATATGTACATTATAGCCCAATACAAAGTTATCTATATAACATTAGCAATTATGTTATTTAGTTAGTTCTGTTAATTTTTAAAGTAATTTCTTTACTGATGATGAAGGAGAATTTTGTCATCATTGGTGGTACAGGTGCTATTAACCAAATACGTGTCACTTAATTAATGTGATCTAATTAATATACTCGTATGTGATTATTGTTAAGGTAAAATGTCTAGTCGCGACGGCTCTTGCCTCTTGAAGATTATCTGTTGCCTGTTGTCAAAAATTATTTTAATGAATATTAAACATAAGACTTCCGTCAAATAAAGACATGATTTAAACCGCCAAAAACATGGTGTAATTCCTGACATATTTATTCAGTGTACATGACGAAGTTTGCCAGTATTGAGTGTCCGTAATTTAATAGTTCCGAATACACCTGCCGGCCTCCCACCCGCATTAATATTATAATATATACGGAGAAAACGACCCTTAAATGCATTCGGCAGAGGAACTGCTGTAATTATTATTTGGTGCAAACGTATGGAATTTTAAGTCTCGTATTGGGGCAAATAATCTTTTTGTTCGAGTAAAAGTATGCTAATTACGAACCGTAGTAACGGGCTTTCTGGGACGCGATCGTGGCAGGTGACCTGGCAAAAACTTACGGAATTTCGACAAAGGAGCACGACATTGTTATTCATTAATAATTGTCATTTGTATAACATCTTTGACATTACTATAGCGGCATACCATTTGAAATATTAAAATGTTAATGTATGGAAATGTTTATTACTCATTACAAAATGGGTTAAAACTTGATTATGTATTATATATTATATTATATTATGTATTCGTAAGAAAAAAATTATCTAGGCTTTAGATATTAATTACAAAACTAGTTTTTTATTAGGTCAATATGTAGAGCTCGTGACTATTTTAAGCGTTACTTTTATAATCACTGAACAAAACGCGTCAAAAATTATAGATACTAAGAAATTAAAAAAAAAAATGTACCAGATATAAATATTTTTTATTTTTTTTAAGAGCAGATATAAAAACAGTAATAATCGGATAGAACCAGTTAAAGTTACTCAGCCGGTCGTTAAATCTAATTTTTACGATTAGGTATTACTGGTTTTGTTAATTTTAAAACGATAACGAAAACGTTAAAGTGTACTTAATATTTCATATCAATTAACTGTCATGATAGTAATGTAAGAATTATGATTGCGAATCCCCCTTCTATTTTACACCCCGTTGTAGAGGCTTTAAAGATTTTTTAACAGCTCGAGAGCACCTGTGTCTAAAGCTGCGTCGGTTTATTATGGGACTGAGTTCGAAACTCCGAACGGAAGTTTAGACACGCAGCTTTAACCAACGGGCACACACACTAATTACGAGGAGCCTGTCTTCGTTCCTGGATTTCTGATTGAGAATTACTTTAATGATTTCAATAACTAATGTATATATTTTTTTATTTTATATTTTTTAATCTCAGATGTGTAATTAGAATTGCTTTAATGTATCTAGATAATGTTAATTTAATCAAATGAAAAGTAACTTCTGTGATAAATTGATAACATACGAATATTTTAGATATAATTTACACTATTTTATTTGTATTAGGCCTTATAGTACGTAGTCGAAGTAAGAGCACCTTTAACGGACGAAATTTAATGAGCGTCTTTTTTAAATAATTAGACAAGTAAATATATAAAAATAAATATCTAATATGATTATTATCTATACTAATATATAAAGCTGAAGATTTTGTTTGTTTGATTGCTTGTTTGTTTGTTTGTTTGTTTGAACGCGCTAATCTCAGGATCTACTGGTCCGATTTGAAAAATTCTTTCAGTGTTAGATAGCCCATTTATCGAGGAAGGCTATAGGCTATATATCATCACGCTAAGACCAATAGGAGTGGAGTTCACGCCGACGAAGTCGCGCGCAGAAGCTAGTTTATTATAATTTTGGCAAGCAGTAGTAACAACAAATTTTCAGAAATGATTGGTTGTGTATGGTGTTTTATTTATAGAAGTTAAATTTAATAACAGTAAAGTAACAACATAAACAATGGAGTAACTTCTCATAATGGTTATATAATTTACCGATAAAAACGGCCAAATCTGACTTTAAGATTCAGTTCAAATCAGTCGCTATAAATAACTCAGAAGTAACAGTCTTGTTAATTATTAGTCCTATTGCAATTATTTTAAATCCTTAAAACATTAACGACACTGATTAAAATTAAATTTGGTGTGTATATGTAAGTTTATGTTCTGTCTATAAAAAGATGCCGCAATGAAGTAAAAATACCTATATGTTAAAATTTATATCCATTTATTACAAATTTACATAATTATTTATATATTTGTAATAGTTATATAAAATAAAAATTAGTCACTACATAATATATTATACTATGGTAAATTATTAATGATATAGCGGCTAGTTAAAAAACACAAGTTAATTTGTACTTAATAAAACAGATGGTTTATTGAATCGTCTTGCCGACGGACACCGACTATTGTTAATATATACAGAGGACACATGGAAATAGATGTGTCGTTTCCATGAGGGGTATTCAAGGTGTCTAAAAATATACGGTCTATATATATATATATATATATATGTATGTATCTATAAACTGCTTTCTAAAGGAACTTTTGCGTAAGTAAAAACAAAATAATGAATTTTTAAATATACTTTTTTTTGCAGTCAAACTTTTAATTTAGTCGACATTGTTAAAATGAAATATTAAATTTGTAATATACAAATTGATTTTATATAATTAAATCAATTGAGGGATTTTTACTCATAACTTTGCATCAACCAACTATCCTAACATCGTGTAAACATAGGCGGTCGCGGGTTCGATTCACGCTCGGGATAGATATAATTATGTACTAGCTTCTGCGCGCGACTTCGTCGGCGTGGACTCAGCTCCTATTGGTCTTAGCGTGATGATACATAGTCTATAGCCTTCCTCTATAAATGGGCTATCTAACACTAAAAGAATTATTCAAATCGGCTCAGTAGTTCCAGAGATTACCACGTTCAAACAAACAAACAAACAAACAAACAAACAAACAAACAAACAAACAAACAAACAACCAAACAACCAAACAAACAAACTCTTCAGCTTTATATATTAGTATAGATTTGTGCAAACGTTTTTTCTTGTCTGGGTCCCGTACGTCCGTGGGTCTATTCACCATTCCTCGGAGAGCATCTTATTCTATATGTACGTGTATGTATTATACAAACTCATGTCATCTAACTTGCGCTAATTATTTAAAACGTTAATGTGAATTATAATCACATCAACATTTTTTTTCCTAATCGAATGTCATTTGTTTTGAACATTTAGTACCACGAGCACTGTGTTGATTTAATTTCAGGTAATAAAATATCTTAGTTTAAGTCGGTTCCGAGAAGTGAGCGGTTATGTCCGTCAGTTCATCTGAGGTTACCTGTCAAAGTTCTGCGCACGCGCCTCTGCACCTGACCGATCTTTATACAGGCCGCTACAATATAATCAATTTATTTATTGACCAAAAGAGGCACATACAATTTTACAAAATTGAATCTATTTTTAGTTTATCTTATAGAGACATATATTGTAAGTAGTAGAAAAAGGGAACCATTAGATATATTAGTGGTAAGTAGAAATTGATACAAATGTATTTTAAGTAGGTGGGATATTTTTAATACACAATAAAAATATATTAATGCAACAAAAATACAAAACTCTTGCGCAGATGAGTTTAGTATATATAGGTACCTAAAAGGAAAAAAACCTTTTAAATTTATCTCATTATAATTTTTCTTTAAACTTGAGATCTAAACTATAATGAAATTTTACATCTAAATTGAGCATCAGTTCTTTTCCTCCAAAAAAAAATTAATAATAATAAAATAAAATAAAATTGATGACGCTGATAATGCAATATAAATATAGTATAGGAGACGTGCGGTTATAGGTATTCCTTAATACCTGCATATGCCTTCCACCGACATTTAGATGTATATATTCTAAAATAATAGCTCTCTGCGATTGGAATAAATCTAAACCTTTATTTTACATTTTGTACGACAAGTGTTTTTCATTATAAAATAAGTTTAATTCACCATACAATTTCATTAAAAAAGCTACTTAGCTAACTAAGCTTAACAAAACCCTAATTGTTATAGCTTTTATAACTATTATTTTTTTACAAAATTGAATACTTTATGAAAAAAAAACCTTATTAATTGTTCTATAATTATAACAAATAATACTTTATTGTAGACTAATAAAAAAATGTAAAATAAATTCACCCGTTGAATATAAAAGCACAGTGTTTATATAAAGATGAAATAAACATTTTATGAGTTGGTAGTATTGAAATAAAAAAAAGTAATTGGCGTTGTTAAGAATGATGACATTGACCATGAAACACGATATCATAAAACGTGTACTAGAAATCGTACTAAAGTTTACAAACACGACGCTTGACGTAAATTTCTAATTTCGAGTAATAAAGCGGCTGTAAATGTAGAAAAAAGCGGTAATTGCGCACGAGAAAACAATGGATTATTATTTTATTATGGTCCTTGAATAAGCACCTTGTTAAACAAATACACCTGATCGGTTCCTGCACCTTGCTCCGAGCGTGAGGTGTCTACACCTGTCTCCGTTATTTTCTTTTATTTTGTAGCATATCCCGGTATCCAGCCAGATTTATAAATAAAAATAGAATAGATATTGAATTCCATGTTATGTATCAAACGTAGTCAATATTTTTATTTACGTAAGTAAAAAAATCTAATTGTTTCTAAAATTTTCCAATTTTTCTTTTTTACGTATTTTTCTTTTAATAAGGTAAAAATTTAGTTTTTGTGTAGGTATTGTAAAATTTCAAAATAAGTTTGAACGTTATTTATTCTTTTATGTTCACCACAAAAATATACAGCAAAAAAGATTTTATTTTGATTATGTTTATACTTGTAATAGATTGATAAAAACGTAAGAGATCGATGATTATACACATTTAAAAAAATGTAATAAATAATCAATAATTTGCTTTATTTTATACTAGCACGTCCCCGTGGAATAGGACCAATTCTGTCATACATGATTTGAGCGAAACTTTAACCGTTTACGCCGCGGAAGCTCTCAAAAGGAAAAATACCCCGATTTTGAAACTTTCTTCATTGGTGCTACGCTCCTATTGGTCTTAGCGTGATGATCTATAGCCTATAGCCTTCCTCGATAAATGGGCTATCTAACACTGAAATAATTTTTCAAATCGGACCAATAGATCCTGAGATTAGCGCGTTCAAACAAACAAACAAACAATTAAAAAAAAAACTCTTCAGCTTTATTATAGTACTAGCTTCTGCGCGTGACTTCGTCGGCGTGGACTCCGCTCCTATTGGTCTTAGCGTAATGATACATAGCCTTTCTCGATAAATGGGCTATCTAACAGTGAAAGAATTTTTCAAATCGGCCCAGTAATTCCAGAGATTACCGCGTTCAAACAAACAAACAAACAAACAAACAAACAAACTCTTCAGCTTTATATATTAGTATAGATGGTGCTACGCTCCTATTGGTCTTAGCGTGATGATCTATAGCCTATAGCCTTCCTCGATAAATGGGCTATCTAACACTGAAATAATTTTTCAAATCGGACCAATAGATCCTGAGATTAGCGCGTTCAAACAAACAAACAAACAATAAAAAAAAAACTCTTCAGCTTTATTATAGTACTAGCTTCTGCGCGCGACTTCGTCGGCGTGGACTCCGCTCCTATTGGTCTTAGCGTGATGATACATAGCCTATAGCCTTCCTCGATAAATGGGCTATCTAACACTGAAAGAATTTTCCAAATCGGCCCAGTAGAACCAGAGATTACCGCGTTCAAACAAACAAACAAACAATCAAACAAACTCTTCAGCTTTATATATTAGTATAGATTAGTAGGTATAGATGATTATCATTACGTAGTATAAAACAACTACTACTGTCTGTATGCTTAGATCTTTAAAATGACGCGACGATTTTGATGCGGTTTTAATTAATAATTTAATAAATAAATTTTCAATTAATCTCAGATTAAAATAAATTGCCAGACGAACATAATTACGTAACTTATAAGATACCATATCAATTCGGCTGTAAATTTTTTAATTATTTCAATTAATTGTATTTCTTTTACAAAATGTATGACGGGAAAACCAATAAACCTTTGAGTAGCTTTATCTAATTTTCATCTATGAAACCTTTATCTACGGAAGCCCTCATCCGCTTAGACTCTAATGACTTCTTTCTCAATGGGTCTAAGCTTATTGCTTTAGCAATTGGTCTTTAAATCTAACTCCCAACTAGATTCTGATTAGAGATGCCTATTTAGTACTTACTCGTAAAAGATAAAAACTCTACATATTTGAATCCGCTCGCATTTTGAGTTGTTTCACCTCATTACGTGCACGAATAGCTTTAGAACTACAACTGATATATTAATATTTTCAACACAAACGAAATTCGACTTAGTTTCAATAATGGTTAAGTTCAAAAACCTTTGAAACTGTTTTAATAGTTAGCGTCTCATTGGTCGTTATTTATTTGCAAATTTATACTTAAAGGATATCGCAGGAAAGTTGGGAATTGATTGTTATTTAAATGAGGTGATTTGAATATCACTTGTGCGCTAAATGGGATTTTATTTTTCTATTATTAAGGTACAAAATTGCTCGTAGGGGAGTTTCACAAAGGTGTGAAGACACGCGCAGGCAGGCCGTTGTGAATGCGACAATTTCGCTCATTGAAATACTGGAACTGGACTAATGCCCACTATCCTTTATGTCTCCAATTAAAATTATTCTCGACATATACTGAATGTGTTAGATCGGCTGCATTCTTTTAACATTATTTTAGATTTATTAAAATAACGCCTTCGTTATAAATCGGATTGAATTACTTAATATTGTTTATATACCTAATTATTTTAGAAGATACTCTTAAAATATGATAATTTATTTCAAAAAAATACATATACACTTATGAAACGAGTAATATTTGTTTCCATTAAAAAGCGGAACGTTTTAAGCGTAACCAAAGTTGTAACATGATATGAATATTGGTGCAGTTATATTATTATTCAAATTAGTTCTCGAGCAATAAAAGGGTATACCTATATGCATAGGATATTCTGACACGAGTAAAGTCGTTGGTTCCTGCTATGATTTTTTTTTTCGGAATGAAATTAACAAAAAATTAAATAAATAACTTTAGCGAAAAAAAAGTAATTATAGGTATAAACGTAATACTTGTACTTTATTTAGTTACAAAATAAACTATAGGTACATCAGTGCGTAAAAGTAACAATTAAAGTTCTTATCGTCCTTATGAAATCTGAAAATGTAACACTTAACGCAGCCGTCTGTCAGTATCTTAATTAATTGAGAAGTTTCAGTAGATACGTGTAAAATTTGCATATACAGAGCGTTCACTATCGCAAAACAAAAACAAGATTTTGAACTCGGGCTCACATTGGATAAATCGAATAAAAAATCGATTTTAAGCGTTCGATCTTCGCAGTGGATGCAATTAAAGAGTTCTGGGAATCGATGCGCCCGCGCGACGCGCCGGCCGCACGGAGCCCACACGAATATAAGGCCTTCGTTATTAGGTATGACTGAAAATGCAATTATTATAAATATATTATTTGCAAGTGTGGAAAGTTTGTTCTGAGACACATGTTTATTATCTACACTTTATGTAGGTACTAACGAAAGTTATTGCTGTGAAACATCTATAGACGAGGGGTAAACCTGATTATTCGCGTGGCAATATAGGCCGTGGCGACGCATCGCCACGCTATATGATGGAATATATATATATAGGTACTATACAATATAATAATTGAGTTATCGCGATTTTGAAGAAATTTTTGAAATAAAAATTTTTGTACATAAAGAAAATAAATGTTTATTAAACGTTTCACATCAGCTGCCAGCCGTCCCGTGACGGCTCACATTTTTTTATTTACTTATGATTATTAACTTCGTATATTCGCGCGGATCAGCATTACACATATAGGTACTGTCGCTGTTTTTCTTGTATTAATTTTAAAAAAATACTATGAAATCTTATTGAATGAAGACTAAAGAAGTTATAAAAGTATGAAAAGAAAATAATAATAAAAATAATATTTCCATTTTTTGTAACAATCAAAACATAATTATCATAAAACATGCATGCTCGAGAAAAAATCTTTTATGCATTTCATGCAGTTGTATCGTGTCATTCGTTTTTTTTTCTTTTTTTATGATATACAACCTGCTTGATAATTACTAGATGTTAAATATACTGGATTATCGAGTTTACATATTTCTATAATAGTCTTTGTCTTCTGTGCAACCTTTAAATGAAAGCCCGTTATTTAGATCTCTCTAGTTTTTTAGCGTCTCCAGAAACTTCCCGCGGCTTATTTTTATATGGTCATTATTTAGCCCATATATGTTTTAACTATTTATCCTTGCAACATTTTTTAGACTGTAGAAAATAACCATAGGCCACAAATTATTTCCTCCAGTTATAGGTTTCGCCCATGTCGTCTACCGCATTATCGCCCCATTTCGTAGCATAATATTTTGTGACCTTGTTCTAACAGTAGAAGATGGGCTATTTCTGTTAAACCTAGTGGCCGTGTCTCTGCAAACATAGCAGTTTGCAGACGTATGCGATCTCTTCACCTGACGAACTTCGTCTGAAGAATCACCTTTCTGTTTAGTGTTCGTATTCCCTAAAATCTGAATAAAATGATTTATAAGTACCTATATGATGTAGATAAGATGGGTGTAGATAGATAAGTGTATGATTCGTAAATCATTATATTATTCAACAATTACCTATTATACACCACTAAAGAAAGTGAATGCATTTTATTTATTAAAATATTTTCAAAATAAAAATTTAGTAATTTATCTAAAATATTGCCTAACACCTGTACTCCTAGCAGTCTTACAGACCGATAACCTTAATAATGAGACACGCCCATCTCAATACCAGCACTAGCGGTACACTAATTAATGCCGAATAACAAATTAAGAAGCTACTGGAAACCCTAGGGTTTCAGTAATTGTATTTTTTTATTAACGAGTAATTGATTTGTCGGTCTGTGAGAGTGAGACCAATGCACGAGTATAGGAAGGTTAAGAAATTGTCTCATATTAGAATAAATGTTAACCATGAATGATATAGTGGAGTAGTGGAGTAACATGATCACGATTCAGCCTGTAATATCCCACTGTTGGGCATAGGCCTCTTCCCCATGTAGGAGAAGGATCGGAGCTTAATCCACCACGCTGCTCCAATGCGGGTTAGCGGATATATTTACTACTATGAGTAACGATCGCTATCAGGTTACATGATAACAACCGGGACCGACGGCATGTGCTCTCCGAGTACGAGTACGAGTACGAGTGGAGTAAGATCACTTTTATTTATATAAATATTAATTATAAACAAAATTGAATATGCAAGAATTAGCATAATGTATATAAAGTAAAGAAAGTAATAAATTTAACGTAACGAAAAAAACCGTAAAACAACCATATAGGTACCAGTTCTTAAAGAACATCACAAATCAACATAAATAATTATATCATTATATAGAATGATTTAAGTCAAGCGGCGTTCATTTGGTCGTGGCAGCATAACTGTATACCGTCGACATTTGCCCGCTACTGAAGAACTGGTTTTGTTTTATCTGTACTAAATTCTCCTAAGAGGAGATAAATGTCATAGTTTGCGAGGCACAGTGGGCCAATGACTATACTATAAAGCCTGTGCTCCATGAGAACGTTGAGTTGTAATTGATTTATGGTAAACATCTGAGATCTATAAATGTTTTATATTATTCTCTGTTATGTTGTAAAATATGCAGCTTTTTAGAGCTCTAGATAAGGAGCGAGCAAGTGACGGGTTGGGTAGGATTAATCGTGTATATACATGAGGTGTTAACAAGCCTGTAGCTGGCAGCTCGGAATGCACTCGTCTAAAAGCACATGATAATGTTATATTTCTTAATGTTTAGGGCCTATGCAAACCACGTTTTTTAATCGCGCCGTCGACGCGCGTTTCTAAAACGCGCGTCGACAGCGCGTTTGTATCGCGACATACGCGCGTTTGCATCGCGTCTGTATCGCGTGACACGCGCGTCGACTGCGCGTTTTTATCCTACAGAGCAGTTTGTTGGCGTTTGTATCGATTCAAACGCGCGTCGACGGCGCGTTTGTATCGCGACATACGCGCGTTTGCATCGCGTTTGTATCGCGTCACACGCGCGTTTGCATCGCGTCTGTATCGCGTTTAAAAAACGCGGTTTGCATAGGCCCTAAGGGCCTAACGCGATGCAAACGCGCGTATGACGCGATACAAACGCGCCGTCGACGCGCGTTTGAATCGATACAAAGGCCAACAAACTGCTCTGTAGGATAAAAACGCGCCGTCGACGCGAGTGTCACGCGATACAGACGCGATGCAAACGCGCGTATGTCGCGATACAAACGCGCTGTCGACGCGCGTTTTAGAAACGCGTGTGTGACGCGATGCAAACGCGTGTGTGACGCGATACAAACGCGATGCAAACGCGCGTATGTCGCGATACAAACGCGCCGTCAACGCGCGTTTGAATCGATACAAACACCAACAAACTGCTCTGTATGATAAAAACGCGCCGTCGACGCGCGTCTCACGCGATACAGACGCGATGCAAACGCGCGTATTGCGCGATACAAACGCGCCGGCAAACGATTATTTATTAAAAGTTTTAGAAACGCGCGTCGACGGCGCGCTTAAAAAACGCGGTTTGCATAGGCCCTTAGTGTGAGGTTGAGTGGTCGTATATCTATATAAAAAAATGATATTAGTCCCGCTGAGTTTCTTTCGCCAGTTCTTCTCAGGTCAGAGGCTTTTTCTTTCCGAACTGGTGGAAATTGTAATAATTTTATGCTGAATAAAATATTTTGGAGTTAGATTTAGTAAAATTGTTTACTTATCCACTAATTGCATCATAATCTTAAAAAAAATTGAATATTTTTCCGTTTCCAAATATTATTTATTAAAAGTTTTAGATCATATTAATTAGAACCGCTTGATAAAATTGCTTGTTGGTAATCAATTAACACCTGATACTGAATATGAGTGCAGATTTTTTCTTTAATTAAAACTTTCTCGTAACATTCATTTATTGAGCGTCAGACGAATATCGCGTGGAATATCTGTTATCAATGTTATTATCATCAAACAAAGCTCGGAGACGACTAAACAAGGTGTTTACGAAGCTGATTCCGATCGAACAAAAAGAATAACCATACGAAATCCACAGCGAATAAATTATAAGAGAGAGTACGGGACCGGCCGTGTTCGTCCTTAATTGGACCATGTCGCATGGACTACGGAAAAAACTTAACATTTGTTAGGTATTCCTGGAATTATACACTTGTTGCTGACCGGTCAGTTTTATTTTGCATACGCATAGTGTACGATACGGTCGGACGGTGAGATGGCATTTTTAAGATTGTAATTTAATGCTATGCTTAGGATTTAACCAGTTTTTAATTTTCCCGTCTTTAAATCCCAGAAACTATTATTACCTACTTAGAAATGAATGTAAATAATTTTTGTAAGGCCTCTTTATTTTTCATTAAGTTGATGTAAATATTGTTTTCATTACAAAATATATATGTATGTCATAGCTAAAGTACATTTAGGTACATCTGCTATGTTTATAATAAGTGTGACCTATAAAACATATCTTTTTAAGTACACCGCTTGTTTTAATAGAGCTGATTTATGAATAATATATACTATGCCTATACAACGCACTTATAGTGCGTTTTAATACGATTTTTAAATTAGTATCTGGTCTAAAGAGTACAATTATTAATATAGGTGGAGATGAGTTTGTCAATGTCCATTGAAATATCGATGGACTTACATTTTTTTTTGCTTGAAAGGCATTCCAAGAAGAGCTTTTTACACTTATATGGGAGGATAGAAAGCCTTTTTCCCTCTAATTTTTCGAAAAAAACCTAATAAAAGGATAAATATTTTGCTAATCAATACTTATAACAAAAACATTAAAAGATTTTTGAAGGTTTATTTGAAGTTTGTAATCAATATGGATGGATTTAATATTTTAAAAGAAACACAAATGAGTAAATATATACTACGAGCAATCGACTCTTTTTGTCCCGAAATTCAGTATTTCAAGAGAACCGCTTAGGAGAGAGGATTAAAGTCAAAAATATATTTTAGTTGTAATTAATTATCTCGTCTGACTTCATGGAATGCATCCAATGTAAAAATACCACAAAAATAATTATGTTTTTTAGAACTATTTTTTCTTTAATGGGAACCTTGACAAATAAATGTCTGTCCCACTTGTTTAATTACAATGTTAACGTAGTACCTATACGTACATGTGTCACGGACGATTTAATTTTATGTATCACTTAGATTTTGCTTATCGTAGAAAGCCAAGGCCCCAACGTATTAACAATACAGAACGATTGCACATTGTTGCTGAGAGCAATACTTAATTATTCTATTAGAATATATGATATTATAGTAAATACCTACTTCACCTAAATTTTAGGTATATCCACATATAGGTACACTTTTACTAACCTTCTATACCTTCACTGATATAATATAACAAAGGCCAGTGTGTTAATTTATAAAAGCTTTTGAAGTACAAGGTCGTAGCCTTCATGAGATCGTCACGGTCTGTAGGATGCCTACTTTGACTGTCTTGTACTGCAGTAAATACCTACGTATTATGGTAGGGTTTATGGTATGGATATGTAATTAACGTTTTTAGTAGACACGAGAATTAACCTATCTCTGGTTCAGGGTACGATATATTTTTAAAAATTATCTTTGCGTCAACAAAGCTAATTTACTCGATACTCGATTAAGCGCCAGAAACAATACTTAAGTAACACACTTTCGACAAGGAAATTTAATTTAAAAGTTTATTAACTTTTAAATTAAATTTCCTTACCTTCTTTTACTTATTGTAGGTAAGTAAGTGGTTACTAGTAGGTGGTTTACATTAAAATTTCAAAAATCAGACTGTTTTCTAACAGCCTCGAACAACACGCATGAAGTATTATTAAATTGATCGACACAAAAACTATTTTTTTTTTAAATTAGTTTTTGTATTAGTTGTTTTACGCTTATTCTCCAACGTTTGTCGTATACGGCCATTGATTGCTACGATGGTCTTCGAGGTTTCTCTTAGTGATCGAGATTTCCATCAGTTTTCTTCCGTTGAAGTCTTTTGACAAACTTCTACAAAAATACATAAGTAGGTACCTACTCTCAACTTTTTGGCAGTAATTGTTGCAATAAAGGTTATCAGCGCCAGGTTTATTAGAATAAACTATGTGACGTATGTATATTAGGCCTCCCTAATAAACTACTAACAACCAGCATGTTATTCATGTGAAACTGATTACTAAGTGAAAGAAGCATATGGCCTATAAGCTTCGGTCCGTTACCTAAAAGTGACGATGAATCTAGGTCTACTAAATAAACTATTAGCTTAGAGAGACAAAGTTTAGTTTTCCAACAAAAGACGGATCATGCGATATAATTTACAGTTCGGCAGTTAATATCGATTATTTACTTAAGAATTCGAAAAAAAAAAAAACATTTTAAAGAATAAAGTGGATTAACAGTAAAAGCTTCCAAATGTCAAATGTCCAAAATGTAATATGAAATAACTTGAAATGTAAGAAGATTTTTTCCAAAAAATAAAAGTGCATTAAAGGCTAATTAAACGTTGTAATTTATTTTTGTCATAATCGAGTTTTTGTGTTAATCTTTATTTAAAATGATTCCATCCAGTATCGCTTAAAGTGATTGTGATTGATACGAATAATTATTCATTTGGTTTTTTTTTTCGATATTTCTGTTACATTAACGAAGGGGCAGTCGTGTGTATTTAATTAGTCTTATTGACTTGTACCGCAATTTATACTGTAACGATTATGCTGTAAATTGTGTTTGCGTTAAGGTTACATGTATTAATATCTGTTGTCTCAACAACAGCAATTTGAATTATGTAGGAGAATAAATTATCATTTTTAATTATATGAAATGAATAATTGAAACTTTTTATATTTGATTTATAGATCAAGAAATTATATGAAATATTCTTTATACTTCGTAATATTTTTAAAAGAGCAAAAGAACTGTAAATAAATTTAATTAATTTTGTTACTTGTGTTATTAAGCATTCTATTATGTTCTATTTTATAACTTCTGGTAAACCAATAAATAAATAAATATTGTCTTCAGTGTTTCGTTGTGGCGTACCTACTCATTATACCTATCGCTTCGTAAGAACCACAACGCTTAAGTATAAGAATGTTCGAGAGATTTTCCCGAGGGCTGCGTCCGTGTAAAAATCTCTAATGGCTAATACCAAAGCGTAATGACGCGCGCGCGCGTGTCAGCGAACGTAAATTGTTTATTATTTTTTATGGGATTTTCATGGGAGCAGCGGGGTCGTTAAGGGCGCGCTAGGCAGCTCTCGTTTCGCTTCTTTATGCGCGTAGAAAAACGTTAAATTTAGTATTACTGAGTATGTTTTAGCTCGTTAATAAAAATAATTTTATCCGTTCGCTCCGAACTTTTAAAACTTTTTACGAAAACCAACGTTAAGTAGGTACCTCGATTTTTTATTTATTTTTATAACATGGTGTACCTATATTTATATGAAATTAATAGGTAAAAAAGTATGGAACGTCCTCCGGCCTGTTAGAGCGATGATCTACGTAAGATTGCCGGTGTAGGCTGGATGAGGATTTCGGAAAACCGGGATGTCTGCCTCGAACTTGGGGAGGCCTATGTCCAGCAGTGGACTGTCTGAACTGACTGACTGACACAATCATTACAACGTTCCTTCTTTACTTTTGCGAAAAGTAAAACCAGTTGTAAAAGAATATCAATATTTTCAACAACACACAATACAGTAACCATCTATAAATGTGTGTAAAAAAATAACAATAAATGCTGGAGCTTACATAACATTTGTTTGTTGAATTAACAAATCTTAAATCAAGAGTCAATGTCACATTAAGCGGCTTTATACAAGGCAAATGTATGCTTTTCGAGGTAAAATCGCTAAGCGTTACCCTGTCAGGCATGAGCAACGACCGGATGGGTAGGGGAGGGGGCATGGGGGTGAAAGATATTGTAAACACAATTACCCTCCCACGGGGCAACAAATGGCGCCTAAACGACCCATTCGTTTGTGATTTGTTAGCAATACGCTCGGCTATAGGAGTTCGTCTTAAGGTGATTTACGCTTGTTTATTTTTAATTACATGTCACAGATTATTTGTTCATTAGTAAGCTTTCGAGGTCACTATCAATGCTTTTGTTCAAACGGAATAACTAACACTTTTGTATATTAGACGCCATGGTCACGAACGACTGAGTCTGCAATAATATCAGTCGTTTTAAATCCTAATCGCGGTAAATCTTGTTTAACTAAAACTGTAGGCAATTTCTTTATTATTGTGAACTTGATTATTTTAAGGCTAAAAAGGAAACCATTGTATGACGTTATATTCCAATATATTTGTAATTTAAGGCTCTTTTAATCACTAAAATAAAAATTAACATTTTATTAAACTAAATTAGAAAAATAGTTACAAATTAGCGTCCATAAAAGATTTAACAAAATGGCTAACTTTTCATAATATATTTAAAATAAATTATTGTATTTAGCGACTTAAAATATTGCTTATAAAACAATTTTATACAACCAACGTTACTTAGGGTCTCAACTGAACTGAGTTATCACCATAACCTAGTATTCTAGCAAGAATGAAGAACTTATAACTCCTGAAATTGTATCTACCTACTAACCCTGAAGGGTAAGATAGACAGTAAATAAAAAATACAACCTAGCCTATGTGACTCATTGAAAACACAACAAACAACACTTTTTGAGAGCAATGTTATTTAGCTGTGATCTTCGGTAAGGTTGATTTACTTCCCCGGTCGGGCTGCTCTAGATTTTGAGCAGAATTTTTCTTGCTGTACCACCTCAGTGTATAATAGTTTATAATATAAAATAATCTAATAAAATTAACTTATCCCTCTCTTGATCTCAAACCTGCCAGTTTATGTACTACATATTGATTTATTATCTGAACGAACTTAAAGCAATATTTTCTATAATTGTATTAAACTGACCAGTTGTTGTCTTCAGGTTTTGTTTCAATTTCGTTTATACATTTTTGGTTTATAACTCCAACTCAATTTGTATATATTACAAGTATGTACCTGTTGACGATTGCACGTGCTGCTGCGCTGGCAGTTACGGGTTCGATCCCCGCACATAACAAACATTTGTATGGCCAATACAAATGTTTGCCGTGGTCTGGGTGTTTGTGCAGTCCTTGTGGGTTTCCCCACCGTGCCTAGGAGAGCACGTTTGTTATCATGTACACCCGATAGAGATCGTTAGTCATAGTAGGGAATATATCTGCCAACCCACAATGGAGCAGCGTGATGGATTAAGCTCTGATCCTTCTCCTACATGGGAAAAGGCCTATGCCCGCCAGTGGGATATGAGAGGCTGAAGGCAACTAGTAGGTATGTATGCCCATAACTGTATGTACTAGGTATTATGTTGTGTTTCATGATAAATAAATAAATCATTAACTCTCTAATTTTGGTTTGTAGGCTTTCGATAGTGTAAGATAGGACGAGTGAACTCCCCAACGTCACGTATGAAGTTGGATACAGAAACGATATTGGTCGCTGCGCTTAAAATTACAATCATCTTAAGTAGGTATTTGAAACACAATCGCAAAGCAATCCGAAATGTCAGCAAAAAACGTTGCACAATTTTGCCAGTACGCTGGACAACATACTCTTCATACTTATATTTATTATGGTCGTTTTTTGTTTACAAGTCAAAGATCAAACGCGCGATGGATTACAAAGTGCCTATGCAGTTATTCCAATCGAAATTGATCACGGAAAACTTGTAACTCGTTAATCGCACCGAGCGAGGCGCCGCGCGGGGGCGGGTCGAGCGATCTCGCTCGTATAAACAACTCAACTACAACATTTAATTATCGCTCTTTATTAAACCAGACGCCCTACCATCGCCATACACACCTACAGAGCGGATAACGACTGATACAAATCATAAGTATGAAACATTGTTCGGCTGAGAGGTGCTAACACCTACTATAGTTGAGAATTTGAGAGCCCATTGTTGCTATTGTTTTTTCTATTTGGAGAGCTCATAACGAGACTGGATCAAACATGATTTATAATAGATGAATTTGATTATCAAATGATTATGAAGCCCCAAAGTTAATATATAGCTATTGTTGTCAGTGACATTAACATTTAAGGTAATTGCTAATCATTGTACACGTCTTATCAATACTAAATAGTGAAGTATTTATTTTCAGCCACAATAATGACAGATAATATAAAGTAAAAATTTCTCTTTTGATACTGTCAAAAGTTTAGTACACTTGCACTTCAAATTACGAGAAATCTCGAATCAAGATCGCCGCCTCGAGGATATAGAAAGTTTAGGTCATAAAATGTGTCTTGTACGTTTTACGGACCTGAAATCTTCTAAGGATATCTTAAGAGAGCACGTAAACGAAATGGTCGAGCATTCGAGGTGATCAAAGCAGAGCAAACGCCGGCGGCGACGCATATTGCGCACCGACCGCCCCGCGCCGCCGGCCGCACGACTACCACGCCTACACGGCGCGGACTACGAAACCTTCGGCTTTGGTAAATAGCTTAACGTTCATATTTCAACTTTAACCTATACTTCGTTTGTAAAGGTTTCATTTGCATTTTGCATTGACTTCTTAAGTTAATAGACAACTAAAACTAACGCAATGTCGCCTGTCTCTTTGATGTTACTTCCTCTAATAAATTAGTATTTAAATACCTTAAGATACCGATACCGATTCGGTCATTACGCTATCCGTTGACATCACAAACATCTGACGATGACTCTACAAATAGAGAAAATTAAATTATGTAAATCAATTGAGTAAAAAAAAATACGAGTACAGAGCTTGTAACTAACTTTTTATTGGAAACGAAATCTAAAATCTAAATATTTGAATAAAAGTATACAAACGAAGCAGAAAGTAAGACACACTGCTCCAACCAGCTAGCCAGCACCATGACTATTGAGACTATTGAGCAAACATTTTCTCTTCAAATAGTTTCAAATTGAACCATAACATAACTACTTACTTTAACATAGCAATTTTGGACAGTTTTTAATCCTATATTATTACCTATACTTAAACACACGTTGCAACAAAAAAGTTATTACAAACATTATAACTGGACATTCACATGCTGAACAAGCTCATTAATCTTAAGCAAAAAATCGTGACGGAGTATTGAATGAGAATACCATACACACATAATACTTAACCACAATGAAATATAACAATATTACCAAAATATTCTCACAAGAAGCTATCAAAATAATCGATAGAATCTAAACTGACGTAACCACGCCTCAGGTAATTTCAAATCAGTTAAATACTCTAATATATATTAAAGTATAAAAACATAGTACAAGAGAATTTCAATTGTCCAATTACATAATGTCCTTTTATTTGAATCGTGATGTAATTGCTATAATGGTTATAAATTGCATTGACGATGATCGTTATGTTTTTTTCAGAAAATAAGGAACGCATTCGAGAGATTGTAGGAGTGTTTGAACATTTCTTTTTCGACATTTCATAGTTAAAGATCGTAAAGATATTTCAATTGGTAGCGAGTGCCTATGTCAAGATTCCTCGTAAGATTTCATCTTCAATTTTTTTAGTCAAATGAAGGAGTATAGTACCAGTAATAAATAACACTTATACTGTAATAGATATTGTATTAATGGACAATTCTAAATTCTAAATTATTGATTTGTTATATTTAATAATAACAAGGTTTGATTTTCATTTTTAAAGTCCCTTAGGGATCAGACTCCGTCCCTGTTTCTGCGCCCAATCACTAGGTATATCAGAGGGCGCGTGAAATATTGTAGACAACCCAGTCGCGATTCGGCATTGTAATGAGATGTTATTTATTGAACATGACTAATCATTTTGCACCTAGCTTATAACTATATAAATAACTTTTAAGTAACATGATATAAAATTATTTTCTTCCTAAATCTTGTCGATTTTGTTATAAGAAATATCCGTGTGAAAGAAATATTAAAGAACAGTACCTAACGTAGGTCACAAATATCTAACCTAAAAAATAACAAAAAAATATTAATTATACCTAGCCGTATAACGTATACGTAACAGACAAGATATTTTTACCGCCTTAATTGATTGTTATTTTTTATTTGTTTTAATAGTGTTTAATACTATGTATTATTATTTAACAGCAGAAAAATATAAAGCTTTTGTTCATTAGTGATTAGATAGTCAGATAGTATACCAAACAAAAGTACTCCTCATTTATTTATTTTTTAAAATTAACAAAAATACAAGACCAGCATAATATTTAAAATAAAACTATAATATGCACATAAATATGAATAAGTATAGTATATAATGAAAACAGCTCAAAGCCCAGTTCGCCGGTGCGTTCATAACACATGCGCACGCCCACCGCAGATAGTGCTAACGAGAGTGGTTATCCGATCGCGAGCAGGCCGTACTTCATACAGCCTAGGATTATTCATACTTAGTTATGTCCTGCAATCTCTATGTCCATCGAATTACATTTTACGTAAAATATTATATACAGCTTTAATATTTCAAGCGGTAAACAAAGCGTTATTTATCTGTAAGAATATAACCTAACAAATAAAATATGTTGTTATCTATACTTAATATATAAAGCTGAAGAGTTTGTTTGATTGTTTGTTTGTTTGTTTGTTTGTTTGTTTGAACGCGGTAATCTCTGGTTCTACTGGGTCGATTTGAAAAATTCTTTCAGTGTTAGATAGCCCATTTATCGAGGAAGGCTATAGGCTATGTATCATCACGCTAAGACCAATAGGAGCGGAGTGCACGCCGACGAAGTCGCGCGCAGAAGCTAGTTGTTAATAAAATAACACGAGTATAATGTAATATAATAATATTGCTATTGTGAATAAAATAGATACTTAATTTAACAATGTCGACTTTATTTTTGCTTGAAAAAAACTGATGATTTTCAATTATTTCGAATATTCTTATTTATATAGGTACATATTAAGTAGATAGAGCATATCAGAGTTTACAAATATTAATTTACATAGACGTACGTACAGATTCATTGATTCAGCCTGTAATTTTCCGCTGCTGGACATAGCACTCTTTCTCCATGCAGGGAGTATAAGCATAGGGCATATCGGCATTCGGGAGTATCGGCTTACCAGCGTGGTGGATGCTGCTTCACTGCGGGTTGATGAATATATTCCCTTCTATGAGCAACGAACGATAGTTATCAGTGAATCCACTAATTTAAAGATCACTATCTTTAAAAACAACCGGGACCTATTGGTTTTATTAGTATGTATTAGCTTGACTGAGATGATACTTCTTTCTCATGAAACATTTATATATTTCAGCCTATCGTAGTCCACTGCTGGATACTCAAGCTCGCGCCAAAGATCCTGGTTTTCCGAAATTCTCATCCAGCCTTCGCCGCAAATCTTACGTAGATCTTCAGTCTATCGGGCGTGAAGACGTCCCACAATGCCTTTGTCAACAACCAGTACTGTCATTCATGACGACCAGTGTACCAAATACCTATATATAGTTGAGTGAGAGCGGGAAGTAAATATTTTCACCCCCTTTTCCATTCTTAACCCCTTTCTTTACCCCTTCATTACTTAACTCAACGCATATCTACGTAACTCCTGCCGAGTTAAGTGTTTATCATGTCAGCTGGTTGTTTGAATAAAAAAGTACACAATTTTATATTTGACCATAGGTACGTATATTGTGACTTGATAAAGCAATAAATAAATTGTAATCTACAAAATCTACTAATGATATCTATTAATAATATTAGTAATTTCAGTTAATGTTTCTTTAAAGAATAAATAAGATAAAAATAATTACTAGGTATGTGTTATTTTAAAGCATTTCCTTTTCAATGATTTATTTTAACAATTCATTGATATAATATATATTAAAACTCATGAATGAAATCGCGACCATTCTTATTCATTAAGATTAATTAGTTTAAGTAACGTCAAAATAAATTATTTTGCTTTAGGTCTTGCATGGACACAGAAAAATATATAAATTATAATATTTGTTAATATTTATTGTGCCCTTAATGTCAATAATATTTATGTACAGACACACCCGTGTCCAATTTTATGAAATATATTTGTGTCTTCGTGGAGTAATTAATGGTATGCCATAAAAATGAGTAAAAATTTTTGACAGTAATTTCCTGCCTTAAAATTGTTTTTGTTAAGAAATCAAGGTTACAATTTGTTAGTCGGAAATAGCGAAATTTCTTTAGATATTGTAATTGCCGAATTAATTTATTTTAGACATATTTATTTGTATATTTTAATAACAATTTGTCGAAATTTGTTAAATGAAAAATATTAGTGATTTTAGAATATGCGATAGAGAAAGTTCTTTTTGTTGATAATTTCGTTTAATATTTTTCAGTTGTGTAAATGAACCTCTAGAGTTAGGAACAACAATACATTACAAAACTTTAAAACTGGCAAATAAAAAATTACAATGTTTAAATAATGTTAAGATATTATAAATTACGTTTTGTGTTTTATTTGTATACCTATATTAGTAAAAACTAATGTACTATTAAAAACTAATATTATTAAAATTGAGAGTGCGATACTTTAGTAACATATTTTAACTAAAGGTATTACGGAGAGAGAGCAGTTTTTTTATTTCCTGGTTTATAATGTCAAGGAGGTTTGGGAAGCACATTATTTCAGACATACTTAGGCTGTAAAATATTACACTGTGACTCCTAAGAACGGAACTATAACTACAATCTAAATAGTACAAAATGTAACCAAGTTGAATTAACCAAGTTAAATTAAATTAGTATTGTAAAAATGTACTTCTCTTCGTTTAAATTATCTAAAAGTTTTTTTGATGAGGCAGAGATAGGAATTAAATTCATTTATAATATAGCGGATATTGATGGCAATCCATGGCATAAGCTTGCGTGAGTTGGCTCATTTGTTATCAGTTCCGGAGTGTCGCAGTCCGTACAGACTTTTCCACTTGCTACTATGCTATAACTAGTACCTAGATAAGTTTTGTGTGTTATATGAACATATTATATGTATATGTCGAAGACAACGTTATATGGTGCAAAGTAGGTACTGCAATTTTAGCGATTGCGCTATTTAATATATTTTAAATCGTATATTTAATTCTCAGAGCTTGTTTTATGGGCCCCGTAGACGATCAAATATTTGATCAAATTTCTGTTTGACAAACGTGTTTGTTAAATTTTTTGATCGTGTGCGGGCTTGTTTGAAGTTTGATCAAACGAGTTTGACAAATAAATTTGATCGTTTACGGGGCCCTTTAGAGACGCCTATCAATAATTCTCCTTGTCAAAACCTCGATCATGCGCGGTAAAGACTTTCTAGATCGTTCCTTTATAAATCTATACTTCTAATAAATAAAATTGGAGTGTCTGTTTTTAATATTAAAATAACCCTTTTTTACTAAATGCATATGGATCATACACGAAAAATATACCAAACTAACATTTTTTAAAATTTTTGTGTCTGTCTGTCTGTTTCGGCTAATCTATGAAACGGCAGGACCGATTTTGACGGGACTTTTACTGGCTGATGTAATAAGGAGTAACTTAGGCTACTTCTAATTTCGATTTTTTTTTTATAACTGCGAACTGAACGATAACTTTTTTGTTAAATTCCACGCGGACGAAGTTGCGGGCACAGCAGCTAGTGTGAATATAAAAATTGCGAGAGAAAGAGCTAATGTCAAATCGGCCGTATACTACGGGTATCGTGCGGATATGCTTGTTGAATAAATATATATATTATAATATTTTATAAATTAAATATTAACAGTTAATATATTATGTGATATGTGGGAGTGCTATATCTGTAATACGATAAATAAATAAATAAATGACGAGTTTCCCACACAATTAATCTTCGTTTTAATGATTTTCATCAATTTTTTTTAATCGTGCGAGGTGTCGTTGTCATGCAATCTTGACCAGTTTGCCCGTCAGTGCTTTAAGCCCGTCAGCCCTTAAGATGACGCGCTAAACTTCCCTTTTCTTCTGTATTAATGATTGTTTCTGACACATGTATATATAGTGTCTAGTGTATATATTTTTGTACGAATGTTAAATATCTGCTTCATACCAACGTTTTATTATTCCCACGATCATAACTTCCTACTTATTATATTACAAATATATACCTACATAAACAATATGATACGTAGGTACGTATGATTACAATAATAATGTAGGTATATAGCATACTGCTAGTAACTATCTGAGTCGTTTTCAAGGGCGAAATGATAGTGGAGTCACGTTTTTAAAGTATTTTTTAATGTAGTATAATAGGTATAATGTTAGACTTTAAGTATTTCATTTATCATTCGTTTTCGTTATCAATCAGTATCATATTGTCATATCATTTATCTTTATTATCAGTTAACAGCACAAAAAAAATCAAATAATTAAAAAAAAATCAGAATAAAACATAATATTGAATATAAATAAGATCTAGATAAGCATCCATGTGACAAAAATATCTACATGTAAAACCAACGAAGATGTTTCAATAAAATACAGGCAAATAAGATTATAGTCGGTTGCAGCAAGGCACACGAAATATAAATTTGTTTAAAATAAACTTCATAACAAAAAAAAAGTTGGTTTATGGACGATAGTTTACCATGACAACGTCGTAATAAAACATCTCCTCGGACGCATAGTCTAATCGAGTGGAAAAGAGATAGATGCGGCGCAAGCGTAACGTGACAATGAGCGTAACGCTATAATGAGTCATCATTTTTCGTGTATGCAGACGTCGTTCATCGATTTATTAGACGTTGTCACATCAAAAAAAAACCATTACAGTGTAGTAAATATGTAGTAACAACTGTGCAGACTTCCAATGACAGCGTGAAATCCGTTAGAGACTCAGTTCAGCCGCACCAATATTCCCATGCCGTCTTGCCATCAAAAACAACAAACAGAGACGATATCCATTCACAAAACCTATTATGTTAGTTTAAAACACATCAGAGAGCCGATAACATCAGGCTCGTTCACACCACACCTCCCGAAACAATAGTAAATAAGATGATTTATATCGATCCGAGATAGCGGGCTCGACACGTCTAACATCGCTTTAGCATAATCTCGATTTCGGATCGAGTGCTATATCGATTTGTACAGATGTTACGAGTAACGCCCGATGGCTAATAACTTACAGGTACAAAATGATTCGATTAATTTATAACACGGGATGTAGTCGACATCAACATTTTAACCATCAAAATCCAACATACTCTGCGATGTATTTAAGAAAAAAAGTATTTTCTAATTTCGTAACAACAGAAACTAATTAAAGTTCTATTGAATAGTTTCGCGGGTGACTCTTAAGAAAATCAATGACAATAATTCATTAATTACGATTGTATCACGAATTCGGGTTGCAGAAACGGCGAACGGAGCGACGTCGCCGCCCAGAACGTGGCAATTAATTTGGTAAGAGTTGGTCTCGGCCGCAGCATGACACGTACATTTCTCGCCCTGTATCAGAGTTATTATAGAATAATGAAAGGTGCGCCGCCCGCTGCGAGCCACAATTGGTCTGCTTAGTGGCGGGGAAGCCCGTTTAGCTATTTTAATTTTTAGTTTGTCTAATAACGGAGCGTTTCGTAAGACGGTATCGGTCGATCAGATCCGTACAGCTGTGTAATCGTTTAATTTTAGGCGGATTTGATTTAACCTGATGGCTCAGTTCACATTACATCACATCTACATATATATATACACCTACGATTAAGGTTTTATGAAAAATCTAAATATTTCTTAAATGAACCAAGAGAGAATACCACAATTTGTGGTAATGAATGATCACGAAGGTCAAAAATCGTGAAGCGCAGACAAATAAAACGCATCGAAGAAAGCGCTAAAAATTCAACCCGACGAAGTTAATTACCGATTGTCTCACACCGTGGAAAGTGAATAAAAAATCCATTTACAATCAGCGAAATGATCGCGGGCTGCGCGTACGCAGGCGTCATGTGGCAGGGCGGTTGGCTATCGCGGAATCTTCACGCGTCGCCGACCGTACCCCTTGCTGTACTCCGCCATACGATTATTGTCGAAGCGAGTAACACTCGATGCGAACTGTAGATAACGTTTAATTTTTTTAATTAGGTTATCTAGAGCAGGGTATAATCCGCTCCCCTGTACTATTAAGTAATATAAGTGCATTTATTGACTTACAAGATGTTTCGTATGCAATTAATATAACACAGTTTTTGTAAAATGTAATTAAAGCGGTATTAGAAATTGCAATATGTTTAATCTAGAACTGTGTGACCTAAAAAAACCTAAAAATTGCTTCATCGTCTAACACATACCATATTCTACGACGCAATTTTAGCGCTACGAGTACATTTTTATTCGATTCAGTCGTTAACTTTGTAATTGTTTTTAAAGTTATCGTAAATTATTGTATGCTACAAAGCTATACATGGTGTTATATTTTTGATTCTACAGAACATTCTGCTATTGTCATTTTGAAAACTCCCGATATTTGTATTTCTTCTTCTATTTATTGACAATCGCGGTAGGTATACGTCCCGTAGCATCAAGATACTGTTACCGTGAAAAACCTGTCTCTAAAATCCTTCTGTTTTATGGTATAACAGCAAACACTGTTATTTACTTATAGAAAAACACTCCGAGATAAACGTTTAGTAGCCACATATAAAGGATCACGTTTACTCTACATGGTCGACCGTAAAATCGCCTGATGTTGCTTGAATAAAACATTAATAAAGGTTGTAACTAAGCATAAAATGTTTTACGTCACAATCGACATGGTACACTTAAGCAATTTCACGAATAGGAAACGTAAAATGCGTCGATCAAGGCGAGCTTTAATCAATGAAGTTATGTCGGCCTCTTTGGGACTTAACTAACCGAGTCGGACGAGGAACGAAGAAAAAATAGATGCGGTATAGCTGGCTGTTAGATACACTGAATGAACGAATAGAGCTGATAACTACGCATTTGTTTATTTAGTGATCAATTTTATATGTCGTGGTGTGCTATTTTAAGGCCCACATGAGGTTCATTGTTGACAACCAAGTTTTCTAATGTAAGAAAAAGGTGGTTTTAATTCAGATCAATGTGTAAAATATGTTGAAATTGTAATATATGTTCTTAGCATACATCAATCTACTTACAGAAATAGCAATATTACCCCAATTATCATCTTTACGATAGATTTTTAGATACTTATTTGCAATAGTAATAATACCCCAATTATCATCTATATCAACTTGGGAGATAGGGTACTTTTTATCTCAAGTGGACCCGGTAGGTGGCACTGCTATCAGCATGTAAGCAATCAAATTTGGTAGCTGTTCCGGGCAGGACAACGTCTGCCGGGTTCGCTAGCGTTGTAATAAGTTTCTAAACGAAAACAGTAATATTAAGTTTTTGTACCTACAGATAAAGCTAATGCATAACGCATTAACGTAAATAATTAATCTACCTACTTCTGATTATGTTTTATGCATAGTTACTAGCTTTCTGACACAATGACTAGATTTCTAGCTCAATTTTTATAGTTATAAGATCTATTGTCAGCTAACCTATCAAAAGTAATTAACCGGATATGATTCCGCGGATTTTTCTCCAGGTGTTCTTCATCCAATACATGATTCTTATATTTTTTATTTAAAGTAGCATTTTTTTACCTTACCTACCTACTATTAAGTTTGTACGCTTCGATTTTTATAAATCATTAATTTATATTTGATGACTACGAAAGTGATTGAAGCTAAAAGTAAATAACTATTACGATTGAGCCTTAACATCCCACTGCTGGCCATAGGCCTCTTTCTCCATTTAGGAGAGGATTTGGAGTTTATTCCACCACGCCACGCTGCTTTACTACGGGTTTACGGATATGTTCTCTACTATGTGAGAGTGGTCACACTATCACAGCAATGGTTTGTGGCTGTTGCGCTGGCAGTTGCGGGTTCGATCCCCATGCATATAACAAACATTTATATTTTCCACACAGATGTTTGCCGTGGTCTAGGTGTTTGTAAAGTCCTTGTGGGTCTCCTCACTGTGTCTCGGAGAGAACGTTAAGCCGTCAGTCGAGGTTGTTATCATATCCACCTGATAGCGATCATTACACATATTAGGGTATATATTGGCCAACCCGCATTAGAGTAACGTGGTGGATTAAGCTCCGATCCTTCTCCTACATGGGGAAAGAGGCCTATGCCCAACAGTAGGATATTACAGGCTGAAGCGTATGAGTAACGATCGCTATCAGGTATTTATGATAACCACTGGGACCGACGGCTTGACATGCTTTTCGAGACACAGTGGGGAGACCCACAAGGGCAGACATCCAAATTGTAAATAAATATTTGTACAAATTCAAATATCCATCCCGAGCGGGAATCGAGCCCGCTTTAGGCGACTACTCGCACCACTTTACCAGAGCGGTTTTTAAAAGTATTAAGTATATACAATGCTGCTGCAATGTGCTGTGTGGTTACGGCACTAAAGAATGTAGCCACCCCCTCTCTTCCCGTGGGTGTCGTAAGAGGCGACTAAGGGATAGCACAGTTCCACTACCACCTTGGAACTTAAAAAGCCGACGGATGGCGGGATAACCATCCATGCTGGCTTTGAAATACACAGGTCAAAGACGGGCAGCAGCGTCTTCGGTGCGACAAAGTCAGCCCTGCGGTCACCAACCCGCCTGCCCAGCGTGGTGACTATGGGCAAAACACATGAGTTCGCGTCATAATGTCGGGTGCGAACTTGTGGAGGCCTATGTCCAACAGTGGACTGTGATAGGCTGTAGTAGTGGTAGTGGAAGTATATACAAATAAAAATATATTGTGAGTAAGGAAGAAAATTTTTGTTAGTTTGCATCAAATTTAAATTTAAATCCATCATCGTGTATGTTATTTGTGTGTGTGTGTGTTTTTTTTTTATCAAAAGGAGAGCTTCTTGCCCGAAAGTACATTAATATGAATCCTTAAGATGTAGGTACTACGTTATTATTCCGATAAAATTATACATATTTTTTATATTTCGATATTGATGGCAAAGATTTTAATGCATTCGTAAAAACGAGCAGTCTGTGGTTAATACAATAAAATTATTGACACTTAAAAAGTCATATCAAAATAAAAAGTACCTATAGCAATAAATTAATATTCTACACTTTTATTGTTAGGACACGTAAAAGCAGTTTATATTTCTCTGAGCCCTTTTTTACCTATTATTGTTAAAAACGTATTAATATTGCCACCTGCCTACATCGCAAATTGTTTTAGGGGTACCTAATATTATGTTAATATAACAGCTGACACAGAATTATATCTGTCAAGCGTATACATAATAATGTTTTTCGGATGTTAATCAAGAATTTGTAATTAACATAATGTACATAATATAATACATATCTGTCATGTACAAGAAGGAAATTACTAGAAAAAACACTCAATAGGTACTCAGTTGTATCTTGTATGTATTCTTGAAATGTTAAAAAAATATTAATTGTATTTTTTTTTAGATTCTTTTGTTGATAGACTCAAAATTTACAATTGATTATTTTAATTTTTAGTGTCTGACAGGTCGTAAAGCGGGGCAACGTCTGTCGGATCAGCTATTTTATAAGTGTTTTGAAATAAGTATAGACTATATCTTTGCATATGATGAAAACCGTCGTTTTTCTTTTAACGAGGGCAATTTTTTTTTGTTTATATAAAATGTTTATTGTTTAAAGAAATGTACTTAAAAATTCTTTTTCTCTTTCTAGTTAGATGTATCGATTATTTATTTAGTAGAGCGTTTCATAGATCGTTGTTGTTACGAGTCATGTCCCACAAGTTTTGTGCTGAGTCAGCATCTCCTCTTTAACTCTTTCCATCGATTGTTCTGTCCGACATTGTCATGTCAATGCCTCCCCCGCCGGTTAATTACTTTTCATTAGACAATCAACGAGTGTTGTTTGGAGTCACTGATTGTGCAACCTAGGATCGCTGTACGCTTGCATATGATTACATGTAAGTGTCATTGCGTATACGGTTTGATATGAAGCAAGCTGTGTTGTTATATGATACTTAGGAGATTAATCTAGTACTTAAACAAGAAATTAAAAAGAAAAACACTTTTTTCACTAGTTTTTTTAAATTCCTAAAGTTAAAGTTAAGTTATTCTAAGACTGACAGAAATTGCAACATATATTTCTGATATAATTTTGGAATAGTAGTTTAAATCAAGTAATATTCAGGCACTCTCAAGTATTTAGTGAAGGTGTACAAGTGTGCGATATAGACCATACTAATGTTTTAACACTTACACTAAACTTACAAGTCCACAGAGTGAGTGAAATAATATTACTATACTAGTGTCAGTACAAATTTATTTATCTGGTTACTTAATATAAAAGAGATAAAAAGTGCTAAAAGTAGCTGAGTAGCTAACTGCTAACTAGCTGAGTAGCATGAGATTATTAATTGGTATTTGTGGTTAGTTTAACAATAAATTACAATTACGTAATATTTTTTTTCAGTTCAGTTGCGTTTCTTTGGTTATTTTTGTTAACTGCAATTATATATGTCTATATGTCATAGTCATACGAGTAATTCTTAAAAGAATGTTGCCACAAGAATGTTGTGAGAAGTCTTTTATCGCCTTATACCAGTGCTTACATTGATATTAAAAATATTATATATAATATACCTATATGATATTGAAATATCTCAACGTATTGTGTGTTGTATTGTTAATGTGTCAAAGTGAATAAAAAAGATGTGTGTGCGATTCACACACGATAGAAGTGAAACTTCTTTGGCAAACTAATTTAAAAAAAAACTAATTTTAAATTAGCGGCGTACAGCGCGGCGCACCCTTCCCTGTCGTTTTTCCGTTGCATAGGTTTGAAATCACAACGATTCTAAGGAAGTTTTACTTCAATAAAGGTTTAAAAATGTGTATACTATATTCCTGTGTCTATTGCTTTTTCTTTTTTATTCTGTAAGATCACTCTTAGATATGTACCTACATATGTATATCAAAAGCTTTATTTGCACGCGGATACAACGGTCACAGCACAGGCTTTTGCGCTTATGACAAACATTTGTATAGGGGAAGTCAGCTCAAAGCGGCCACCTTAACTTTGAGTAAAAAAAAAACCTATCAAACGATTGATTTTCAACAAGAATTTTAGACTGATGGGAAAAGAGTTTATTAAATTTATGATTTGTAAAATTTAGTGTCTCGAAATTTGAAATAATAAGCATATGATATCTAAATTACGGAAACTTGTAAAAAAACCGCTTTGCCCGAGCGGCCGCCTAAAGCGGCCAGGGGGACAAGGGCAAATTGGCCAGCCCCAAAGATACTGCGTATAATTGTTTCTTTTTTTATTTAACATACTTGACGAAATAAAAATGTCCAAAAAAATATAAAAGAACATTATTTATTAAAGGAAAAATTTGTTATTAATTTTTCCCATCTTATACTCTGTTGCTAGTTTAGCAACAGAGTATAAGACGGACAGTGGGCTGGTCATCTGTGTCGCAGGACCGATGGCCGTTGGAGCAGACGTGTCCTGGAGTCTGGACGTCTTGGCAAACGCAGTGTGGGACGTCCTCCGGCCCGTTGGACCGACGATTTTCGTAAGATTGCCGGTGTAGGCTGGATGAGGATTGCGGAAAACCGGGATGTCTGGCGCGAACTTGGGGAGGCCTATGTCCAGCAGTGGAATGCAATAGGCTGAACTGATGATGATGATGAACAAAAATCTATCTAATGAATTAACAAGAATAGTCGCAGTAGCCCTTTCAGACAGTAGCAGTGAAACTTGTTTATTTATTTATAAATTGCTCGATAACCGAAGAAGATAATATTCTGGAATAATTTCTATCTGCTATTATTTGGTCAATAATCGAAGGAGAAGGTGTTCTAGAGTGTGTACATCTACTGGTAATGTGTGTTGTTGCTGTTGATCATTAGATGGTATCGGGTCTTCCATAGTAGGCGGATTGTCCATGATTGTTGCTGGCAAATTTCACCATCATCAAAGATATATCTATTTGGAGGTGACAAGCCAGTTTTCTCGAAACCACTGACAGCATTCTGGGTTGTTGCAGCTCGCAAGTAGGCAGCACCGAGCAAACTGGCGACATCTTTTTGACCTATACGACCCACATGTGTTTTCTGGAAAGTCGCCACACCACGCTCAAAATATGTCTTTTTTCTCAAATCTTAAATTTACCTATTAATTTATCTTCAATCTTTCATTAAATAATCTCTAAATTTATATCTCCCAAGTTTCTTTTTCGCAGATCCTGTCGCAATGTGTCTTCTTACAATTAGAGTAGTGCGAGGGATATTAAATTTCAGTGCGATAGACTTAACAGATCCACGCTTAACGTTTATCTCTTTGATCGCCCGTGCCATAAGATTTTCATCCCATGATCCCTGGTTGGGTTTTTTCTTATAATTTTTCACCATCTAAACAAAATAATTTAGCATTATCTGTCTAAAATCATAATATTTTTTTATTAGGGCAAAGCGGTCAGTTGGCCGCTTTGCCCAGGCCGCTTTGCCTTATTCGGCCATTTTGTTTTAAAATGCGGCTACACATACTTTTATACATTTACGTTAGAGTAAATTTTGCACAAATCAAGCCAAATAGATAAGAAACAATACACAAGTTATAAACGGGTTTAAATATAAAGAGGTATGATCAAAACAGGATGAACTTACCTTGCATTTTTTTAGCAAAACGTGGAAAAATATTATTTGCGACACTGTATCCAAGTGATCGTTCCCAACGCTACCGAATTGACTGCCCGGGGTGGGGCGAGAGGTTTCTTATGTGACAAAAAGGCAACATCGCACTGTCATTCCAAATAACCGAAAAATTAAGAGTGGCCGCTTTGCCTCCTATGGCCGCTTTGAGCTGACTTCCCCTACGCCATATTATTATGTGTTTCGTTGTTTGTTAAAAAGTATTTTTTTCAGAACCACGATACAGGTCCTCGAAACACTATTGGTGTGGTTTATTTTCGCTGACACTGTTTTATGCTTCTAGTATTTCTTTATATAAGTTAAATAGTCTTTCATCATCTTCTTATCATCATTCTTAATCATTAACGAAATAAAAATTAGTGTTTTGATTAAAAATATTTAATAAAATTTCATATTAGTTTTTCACATAAAACATAATAAAATTGACAAAAGAACTTAATATGTATAAATAATTTTTACCGAAAAAGTAATAGTGAAAGTAGGTGGTATTATTAGACACGATTTAAATTACTAGCAACATATTAGGCCAGCAATATGTATTAGCCTAATATAGCCATTATATCATCACGTCGAACAATAGACATAATCCACTAATTTGCGAAAGCCACGGAGACGCAATAGCTCATAATATGTGTGCGATAAATCCTTTATGCCGTTTATATTCGACTGTCAGACCGTAAAATATTTCTAACATACACTGTATTGTCGTATTGAGTAATTACTGCGCCTACGTATTAGTTATGTAATGTATGTGCTCCACGAACTTTTGACTAATGTGACGTCATGTTACTAATACCTAAACTGTATATATTCCGTATTCGAATTTATTATAGTTATATAAAAATAATATTTATTATATATCAATCTATACATATAATAAAATGGTAGGAAAGTCAATGTATGTCCGGGATAAACTCAAAAAGTAGGTACTGCATGGATTTACTTCAAATTTGGCACGAATATTATTAAGAAGTCGGGTCAGAACATAGGTTACATATTATCACGCTATCACCTACGGGGTACGAGCAGTGAGCGCACGCAGACGACGTCGCGGGCAGCAGCTAGTACAGTAATAATTATAGAAATAATAAAATTAAAATTTAATCTATACTAATATATAAAGCTGAAGAGTTTGTTTGTTTGTTTGTTTGAACGCGGTAATCTCTGGAACTACTGGGCCAATTTGAAAAATTCTTTCACTGTTAGATAGCCCATTTATTGAGGAAGGCTATAGGCTATGTATCATCACGCTAAGACCAATAGGAGCGGAGTCCACGCCGACGAAGTCGCGCGCAGAAGCTAGTACTATATAATTATAAAACACTAGCTTCTGCGCGCGACTTCGTCGGCGTGGACTCCGCTCCTATTGATCTTAGCGTGATGATACATAGCCTATAGCCTTCCTCGATAAATGGGCTATCTAACGTTGAAAGAATTTTTCAAATCGGCCCAGTAGAACCAGAGATTACCGCGTTCAAACAAACAAACAAACAAACAAACTCTTCAGCTTTATATATTAGTATAGATATTTGATCGTATAAAGGTTAGATAGGTTAGTGATATGATATTGAAGATTTCGTGCTTGCTTAACTGACTATTATCGTTTTAGAAAAAATACTAGACTTTATGAATAGTAAGTAAGATTAATGAAAATTATTTTTAAAACGGAATGTCTCGTGTCTATAACCTGTACCTGTCTTTGATAAAAATAATTTTCCTGAAATAGTCTACAAATGTCTCCCTGTAGACCCGAGGAAGTACTCTATCTTTGTCCCTTTCGGGTGTACGCGGTTGTCAAGTCCACTTTTGATTCTTAGTCCGAGCTGTCGACAATTTTTTTTTTAAAAATAAGTAGGTTTAAAATGCGTTGCCTATATTTTACTATAGATTCTACAAGTAAACGTTTTGACGAAAGTATTACCTACACAAAAAAATATTCTAACAAATCAGAATAGAAATGTAGATATTATTTTCTTAGGTTAGATTTATTTTCTCCGATCCAAATTTATATTCGAAAATAAAATATATAACTTAACAATCCAATATTTTATACTACTCTAGTATTCACAATTCAAAGTAGCAAAGTAGTAGACAATACAGTACACTTTAACAAATCATAAATGGGATTATTTCAAGAGTTGAAAATCTTGTACATTCACTCAGGGTGTAACGAGCAAGTGAACAAATGCTGGTCGCAGTGTCGTGTCGCAGGACGATCTGCACTCGTATTTACATAGTAATCGACCTACGGACGGATTTTAATTGCGACCCTTACAAACTTTACTATACGCGAATTCGTATTCCTACACTGAACATGTTTTATTGCTTATATAGAAACGCGTTATGTTGCTTATCTCGATAATTTGAATTATCTTGTCTAACGTTAAATTTAATTCGATGAATATTTCCAAAAGTTTTCCATTGTTAAAGTGTTTTCAATGTTGATATTTTATGTTGATATTGATTTACCATCATTTTATCACGTTTTCGTGATAGCAAAAAAAATAATTAAATTACTAGCACACAACTTATGTAGAAAAACCACTGGAAATATAGAAATGTTAAAACAATTAACATTATTAATATTTTATTTAAAGCTTTTATTGTTTATTCCGCTCTTGATTTTCTTTACTACGAAATTGTATTCGTGCGAAATGGAAGCGAGTTGCGAATATGAGATAGCTTTCTTAATTTTCATTCTTAATATTTAGTAAGGTTTACTTTATAATGAAAAAAAAAAAATAATAATCTTGTTTCATATAATTTAATAGGTACACAATACATATCCATAGTTGAATACAAAACAATCATAAAAATACCTCAATCACTCCAATTAAGACATAATTAAAGGAAAATACAGTGAAATAGCTATAAAGCAGTATTAACCAGGCTTAAGACATTAACATAGCCCGATATTGGTCCGAGTTTATGACACCTCAGTGTAACGTTCATGCCTGAACGCCGTTTGTGAGCCCCGTCTTGACCCAGCCATAACAATTAATTAAAATACAATGTAGTCGCGTAGCAAGCAACATTGCTACCACAAAAGCCAGCCGTCAAAACGTCAAGATGGCGAAAAATATAGGCCCCTAAATGGGGTAAAACCACACTAAAGTTAGAAAATGCAAATGGATCGCTAAATTTTGTCACTGTGAAACTAAATTTAAGTGCCCTATTTCGTGTACTTTTTTTTTTAAATACGTTCGTATTTATGTTGTTTCGTGAATTCGATCGACGCGACGTTACCTAGACGGGTTACAGCAGTAATGTGCAGCTTCTACGTGTTTACGAGCGTCGCATGGCGTTTAATACGAATAAAAAAAAAACAATTCACATTCCATCGGGAAATCGTTATCGTTTTACATTCATTTTTAACAATTTTACAATTCGTAATTAAAAATTTAATTGATCTTTTCGTCAAGTGTGTTTTTCAAGTCTCGTTGATAAAATACCTAAACAGGAATAAACATCGAGCTAATATTGTATTCATTACACAGTATTTCATATACCTATGTACAACATAATTATGTTTATTTTAATGTTTCTCTTAGTGGGTACTGAATCATATTTAAATATATTTAGAATAGAATTGATATGATAAAAATGCTAATTAATATTGTCTGTTTTATTAAAAACATACATCTTTAGTTTTTAAATTACTTTTCGAGGTTTCAAAAGTTACGTTTATAATGTAGATACTTAAACTAGTTCACGATCACGATTCAGCCTGTCATATCTCACTGTTGGGCATAGACCTCTTGCCCATGTAGGAGAAGGATCGGAGCTTAATCCACCAGGCTGCTCCAATGCGGGTTGGCAGATATATTCCCTATTATGAGTAACGATCGCTATCAGGTGTACATGATAATAACCGGGACCGACGGCTTAACGTGCTCTCCGAGGCACGGTGGGGAGACCCACAAGGACTGCACAAACACCCAGCCCATGGCAAACATCTGTATGGCTAATACAAATGTTGTCGTGTGCGGGGATCGAACCCGCAACCGCCCGCTCAACAGCCAATCGCAATCGTATCGTGTCCTACGCCAAAGGTTATCTGCAAGAATTAGCTGTAGCCTTTGTACATCTTGTACTGTATTATTATTTTTTATATATGTCTGTATTTCAGTGTACATTTAGAATAAAAACAAATAAATAAATTAAATATTATCAAAACTATAGCGATATTATGTCGAATAACTGTGAAAAGAACTATTTCAATTGTTTACGATCATTGTAGTGTAAACAAGTGATAGCGCGACAAGTAAAAACGTTTAAATATACGTACTAGTAATACTACCTAGTTATAATTTTAAATGTAGTCTATCTCATCACTTACATGTGATAACATCACATATCTAGATGTTGTAAATGCCTGTAATGGTAGAAGACAAATTGTATTTATTCATCGTAAATACAGTTTCTGGAATACAAAGAAATAAAAAAAAAATATCTTCCATTACTAACTTTTTTACGTTACTAACTTTTTTCTGTAGATTTTACGTACGTTTATTTTTATAAATATCGATAGGGTAGTATGATCTGATATGTATAATATTGTTTTCGTTACAAACGTTTTTTTAAATTGAGCTACTTTTATTTACGATATGATATTACATAATAAAATAAAGACTCAAAACAAATTTATTCTTGGGCTTATATATAAAAGCTTATAAAAAATTATATCCGAACCTTTTCACTGGCATTCGACAGTATAAAGAGCTTTATTAATTTCCCACTTTTCCGCGTCTATAATAATTTCACGAGCAATGGTTTGCCGAGAACGCGGAGTCCCCATCGCTGGTTACCGTTATCAGGACAACAATGACTTTCTGACTGGCTGACCATCTTCAAACGTAATTCGCATTTTTCACGGCGGCGACGCGGACGGGGAGGCACCCCCACAGCTCCGCCGGCTTTATGTTTCTATGTAAATTGAAATTGAAAATATTTTATTCGTTAAAAAATGTTTTATTTTGCTGAACGTTTTAAACAATAAATTATATTGATTTATAATGTGTTTGTAAATTTGTGTTTGTGTGTATACGTTATGTTATTCTGTAATTTTACTATTTCCAGCGGTAGCTTCTACTAAAAAATTAAATTGTAATTTGGTCGCTTTTATAGACATCAAAATAGGAAGAGGCTCTTATTTTTTTCTTTTTCAACTGTATGTTTTATGTGTGTTACCTCATAAATTTTTGTTGGGTGGACCGAGTTCGATGATAATTTTTTAATCGAAAGGTGGTTCTTGTCATGTTGTCCCATTTAAAGACTCGAGACTTTAAGATCTGACGAGTACTGACAGAGAGACTTGTACTTTGTTGTATGTTTGCGAGTAAACACAATTATTATGGTTTCTTATTGAGGTTGAAAGCCTTTGATAATTTATCAACACTCTTAATTTCTATCTTATTTAATACAATACGGTGAGCAAAGAGGTTTCTAGCGTTGGTATTTCCCGCCTTTAGTACCTCCCGTACTACGTCAGACCGTCTGTGTCACATTCAGTAACCGCAAATATACTAAAATATAATTACAAAACGTATATTTTACATTACCACACTTTAAATAACATATCTCCAAATACCTAAACACTGAAGTGCTGTAAAGGACTCGCTATAGATGGCACCACGGTTGCTTAAAATCATATCAAGAATTTCGATTCCGCGGAGTATAGATCCATAGCTTAACGGCTAGAGCACCGGACACGGATTGTCAGGAGGTGCGGGTTCGAATCCTGCTGGATCGAAAATTTTGATATGATAATAAAAACATTTACCTAAACACTGTTTCATGAATATAATTATCTTCCAGTTCTAATTTCTCACGCAATGTAACCTATATTTTATAATGATTAATTTTCAGCTTTAACGGTCCCTACTATTACTTTGATTTAGACGGGACTGCGACTACAGTCGTCCCGTGTCTACGGCGGAGTCTGTAACGTCTTTGAAATATCAGGAATCTTATAAATAATCACTGTAAGTTCCGTCTAAATTATACCTAGTATTAATGCAACCATTGACCTGCGTGCGTTACTAAATTGCAAAATTTCGGATGCACGTAGTAAAGCGGACACGAGTCCACCAACTGAGACCTCACAACAATAAAATGCACAGTATACAAGAAAAATCACATAAAACTTTCTTTTACATACATTGTTCAGTGTTCTTCCTGTGTTTCTTTAAAATTAAATAGTATTTGTTTTTGTGAGACGATAATGATACAAAATTGAGCGTTTTTTACAAGCCTGTAAGTTAATGTTTCAGTTATTTACAAAAAAAAATTCTGTAAAAAACTAAGATATAATATTATATATATATATATATATATATATATATATATATATATATATATATATGCACTTCAAAGCAATTTTTTGTATTAAAGTCAAGTAAATTAATAGGATAACTAAAATATTTGATAATACACATCATAGGTTTAATGTAAGTGTTCGTCATCTACTGCTCGCTGGTAGGCTGTTCCACGTGCCCGGTCGGTCGTTAATTGACTTTTGGCTCCAAGTGTTTCGGCCAGTCATCGCTCTAGTTTTATATTTTGGCGCTTATAGCCAACCTAACAGCCCTCTATATTTTTTATATGGCAGATCAATTTATGATTTCGAATTGGTTTGATGAATCTGAATAAAATTCCATTGCTGTTGTTTAATTGCCTTGTTGGCTATTTGAAAAATAGTTTAATCGATACAATAGGCGAGGGTTTTGTTGTTAACTCTGTTAATCGATAGCTGTTACGTTTCATGTCGAATTTGTTGTCTGTGGATGTTTTTGTTACTTCATTTATATCTTTCTTCGTTATTTGATTTTAATGATGAACTTAATATTATTGTATGTAGTGTTTGTTATAGTCATAAGTAGATATTTAAGCTATTATCTATTTTTTGTTATTTTTGTAATGGAACTGCTTATCACAGATTGAATGAAATACAACTCTTAAGTCTTCACATTTTTGTTAACTTTATCGCAGGTCTCATTGTAGGATTCTCTTCGATCTACGTAGAGTTGATAATAGTAGACATCTTAAATACGTTGTGCTACGAAACGGAGTACATTTACCTACTTATTTGGTTCACCAGTAGTCGTTACACAAAATACATCTATAAATTTTTTGTATTAAATCGAGCTAAGTGTATTTTTTCTGTAAATCCTTTAAACTTATAATAAAATATATTTCAGTGCTTGAGGGCGACGCCCAGACATTGTAAAAGTTGGTAACGTTAGACGCATGCAATCTTGGTACAAGGTCATTTATAATTCTTATAAAAACATAGTTGTGTTTATTTATATCTAATTGAATAATATACATTATAGTTGTATACGCTATCTTGTACCAATGTTTTTGTATAATTAGTACGAATATAAAGTTAAGCAATAATTTTCATACGATCGTAAAGAAGTAATTAGGCATGCGTTACGGGCATGCGTGCACGCATTCTACCGCGCCGTGGAAAAAATAATCATTTCTATGCAAATAACGAAAATTACGAATTTTCGCTTTCGATTTTGCGATGGGATCTGTTAATTGTCGTATATTTGTAATTAAAAATATGAATTTATGTTAATATGTTCGGTAAAAAGCTAGCGTTGCATCCCGGTGCGTAGGCCGGCTATCGGAGTGGGGCGATTGAAGATGCGATTTCGATAAGTTCGCTACAGTTTGCGGCGAGAAACTTACAAGGTTCAGCGTGAATGCGGGCCGGTCACGCGATCACGTCGCTGGCACCGTGATGAACGGAGCCTTACTTCACAAACTAAAGCAGTTAAAATTAATTTACCTTTAAAGCAGTGCAACGTATAACTTTAGCTCTTTTAATGTTCATAATTTATCATTTGTGGTCAATTCTGTTATCAGATCAATGCACACGATAGAATATACAAAAGTCTTTATTTTAGGTGTAATAAATGGTTTTGTTTAATATTTTAGCTTGAATAGTAATGTAAAGCATTTTTAACTAAATATCTAACTTTTTTGTAACGTTCCCTATTTTTATCAATTGTTATTGAAACATTGATACTAAACAGACTTTTGAATATGTAGGAATCAGAAGTGAGGAGTAGGACGGATGGCCTGGTTAATTCACAATGTAATTTAAAACAAGATAGTTACACTACTTAGTATTCAATGGACTCACCGAGCGGGTACCGTCTATCGCGTGGCAGAGAGACAACTCGACGCAGTGCCCGGGACTTGTGACCCGAGTGTTGGTTTACGGCGGCGCCGCCTTATAATGCGCATTGGCACTCACCACCACCGGTCGAGTTGCCCAATTAGTAACAATTAATTCGTGTACACAAACTAACTATTAGAAGAGTCGAGGTTAAGCTAGTAGCAGGATACACAAGTGCACCGCGCCACGCCAGAGCCAAGACTGCCTGAGGCGCGGTTGCACCGTTCGTTTCATACATGTTAGAAAGACTCAAATAATAGAATAAGTGAGGGTAGGTGACCTCGTAAGGTCATCAAAAATTAATTTTTTTTCTGATATTTTTTTTGCTTTTAGTTAGTTAATATCTATATAATTTGATGGTAATATTGTCCTCCAAATTGCGTGGTACGTTATCCCGGTCCTACGCTCACTGCTGCTCTACATCCTGCTATCTCTGTTAGCTACCACAATCGAGAGTTTTCGAAGAGGAATTTTTTTTTCGCCTCATGAAAATGTAGCCACTCCCAAAAAATTAGCTTGATACTGATCAGGTGAAAAAAATGTACTAGGGATCCCTACCTATGTTGTACATGTTCCGTTTAAATTATACCTACTTCATTTTTTTCATACGAAAGTATTTCAAATATATAGTATCGCGTCTTTATTACCTCAAGTGTAAATTTATGTCAATGTGCAAATGATTACAAATAGATATCGGCTGATGAATAGCATAATTATCTACAAAACCTAAACTAAAGTCTGTCGACTGTTGACCATTTAAGTTTTTTCAATAAAAATTTACAATGGTAAGGCACTAGTTAATAGCGGTCAGATGTCAGTGCAATTTAAACACCTGTCAATTCCTGTTGACTGTATAATTACAGTATACCGCCTAGAAAACACACTTAATTCCAATTAAAAATTACACTTTTATTGCAAAATACTTGAAGATTATAAAAATTTATGTATTACACTGCACTTGAAGTATAAAATAGAAAAAAAAAACATATTATTTATTAAAATTTATGGAATAATCTAAAATGCGGCGTAGATAAATTCAATAAGCTATTAACTTATTAAGGAATTGGTAGTACAGGGCTTCTGCTATGCGTTTTTTTCTAGACACGGGCATTGAGTAAGCTGTCAAAGGGTTCCTTATCTATTAACTTTACGTCTATTTTATACCGATACTTATAATTTTCTATTTATGTTTCACATAATAAGAATACCAGTGTTGTGTAAATGGAAAGTAATTAGCGCAGTAACGTGAGGTGGAATGAGAAGGAATGCGAAATTTCATCATGCTTAAAAAAATCTTGACTGTTGTAAAAGATTATCTATCACTGCTTACATTTTTTTTATTTTTTATTTAGAAGAGTTGAAACTTAATACTTATCTAGTATAGACTTGAACCTGTTTATTATAAAAGTAATTTGTTAGTTTTAGTAGTTTAATAAATGGTACTAAGTACTAGTAGAACTAATTTTTAATACGTAGGTACTAATTGATAAGTAGTTTCTAGTTTTATAAATATATAAGCAATGATATATTTGTTTCAGAAAATTGCTTAACACACAAGTTTTAAATCACTCCTTTAAGCCTTTCGTGGTCAGCCAGACATAGCTATCCCCAAGTTCGGGCCAAAAGTTGGGCCAAGGTTTCTAGCAACCCTCATTGAGCCTCCGCCGCCTCTCTAAAGTAGATCGTTTGTACAAGTTTTGAATAAAAGTGGCTAATACAAATAATTTGATAAATTTCAAACTATTAGATATTTTAGATTTGGTATTTCTTTGTAAACAATAAAGAAATATCATTAACAATGTTCAGCTAAAATTTTCTATTAAAGCAAAATAGCACCTTGAACTGTCAGATATTTTGACAATTTAATACCAACAGCTTTGAATCATTACCCCCTTTAGCTGTTAAAATATTTCTGGAATATAAGTAGTGAGACACAGGTCAAATACGTTTGCAGCTTGTGTATTTTTTTATACAATTAGGTCGGCAAACAAACGTTCGGTTTTTCTGATGGAAAGCGCCTACCGTAGCTCTATAACGCCTTTACACCAGAAGCATCGCAAGCGCATTTTCGAATCCTATCCCCAATCCCCAGGAGCTCTGGTCACCTTACTCACTACAAGAACACAACAGTTCTTGAAAGGAATATTATTAGCTGTGATTTTGTGTACATTCGAGGTTCTTCCCCAGTTGGGCTGCTCCAGTTTTTGAGTTGGATACTTCCTGCTTTGCCCGACCTCGGTTAAATTATATAAGCTGTTATGAAAGTAATAAAATATAAAATTTATTACATTCATTAACTTTTGACGCCAAGTAATCTTTTTTGTTATTAATCATTTCTTGTCACATGTCAATATCTAGCTGAGGATTTAAAGAGTTACTAAAAGATATGCTTTACAAACACACATTTTGTTACCTTAAAATTACTTGAAACTTTATTTAAATTTAATTAAGGTTCAAAATTAAATGACCACATATAATTTAATAGTAACTGAGCGACGTCGGTTATTATTAAGTTTGCAGTGCTAGAGCGAGCAGGTGCCATGAACCCTTTGTCGAAAGGATGCCATCAAATTAATTGCTACAAAATTATTCACATCGCTTACTTTTCAGAGTAATTGATAATTCTAAAAACTTAATCAACTAACACATGACTAAACACGTAAGTCTGACCTATTTTTCTACAAAATTATTAATCCAATTACAATTTAAAAAAAAGGGGGACAGCTGGAATGTAACCGTTGTATAATTTCGTGATAAATTACGTGTACTAAGACACTTACATTGTACTTAAACGAATTGTAAATTTAACGACTACCAAAGCTGTATTGTAGATAATACTTTTATTGAGTCTAAAAAACTTGAGATTGTCGATAACACTCACTTCTGTACGTATTAAGTAATTAATTGTAACGAGTAGGTACATACCATTCATCAGTCAGCTATGTAATGTAAAAGTAAACGATATAATGTAAGTTATCCTAGCTAAATACTTCGGGATAATGTGAAGCAAATAACGATAACTTTATTAAAACGAGCTCCATACGTATTTATCATTTTTGATAGTGTTATTTAGAATCACATTTCATACACTCAATGGTTAACTTATATTTACGTGTATTACGAATAAGTACATATTATCAGTACAATTGTTAATATAACAGTCAACCTTCATGACTCATAAATTTAAAAATGTAAATTCTCAAGTGTAAATAAGCTTACAATATAAGTTTACTTTTAGTCAAAACAGAACTGTCTCTCTTTTCCTCTCTCCCTCTCCTAACTTTAACATCCTTGGTCACAATTCCCATTTCTTATTTAGTTAATTTAAATGCGTAATACAATCGATTTCCGACCACATGGTAAGTTAACCAGCAGGTTGTCGACAGCTCGCATTCGAATCATCTTCGACCGCAAGAGTGGTTGTTTGCGTGATCAACACTTCTGCGGTTTTGCGTTTTAACTAAAATAACGATAATTCGATTAGAGTTTAAATTATATTTTATTAAAGTACACTTTGTAAATTGCTGTGTAACCATGTCCTACTAATTTTGTTAATGCAAAAGTTTCTGAGAATGGATGGATGTTTGATACTCCTTCAAGCAAAAACTCCTGAATTGATTGTAATGTAACTTGGTACGTAGATAGACAGATGCAGATCCAGAACAACACATAGGCTATTTTTTATCTCGAAGCTCTAATGGATTCGAATTAACGCGGTTGAAAAATGTAACGGGTCGCTGTCTGTACATTTAGGATACGTATACCAAAAAAATAAAATATTATCGGTACCTTTATCAACGCAGATAGCACCCAAAACAATAATTGTCAGAATTTTGTCTGTTTGTCTGTGCGTTTGTGCACCTTAATCTCAGAAACAGCTTATCCGATTTAGATGTGGTTTTTACTAATATTTTGTTTCAAGCTTCGTTTAACATTTAGTGTTTGTTTCATGTCTATCGGTTCGTAAATAAAAAAGTTATGCCAATTTAAAGAATCACGTTGAACTTGTAAAGTCACTATTCTATGCGGACGAAGTCGCGAGCACAGATAGTATTAAAATATACCAAGGTAGAAAGTAATACCAAAAGTTCGCACTAATCTCTCTTCTAAAAAACTTTTCTATTTTTTCCTTTATGATTATAATTATTGGATTGGCATGCAAAAGTTATTATAAAATACTTGACAAGGACTATACTTTTTCTTTTTGAATCACCCTTATATGTATTGCTGTTTTAAAAATTTAAAAAAGAAATGAGAAATGTAACAGACTTCTATCAGACTTAACTCCTGGGGTGGAGAAGTCTTGGCGCAAAATTTGCGTCACCGTTCTACCGCTTGTTTCCTGATATACAAAAATCAAAATTTCTTCCAAGATACTGGTCTTAGAATATCTTTTTCACTATCGAGCACGAGAAGTAGTACAAGATGCATTTAGTTATGCACCCGTTCATTCATTTATCTTGTTTTGATTGTTCTATCGAATTCCGATTGTTATCCCAAAAAATTAAACTAACTCATAACAGCTAGCTTATATAACTATATAAAAGCATTGTTGCAAATCGGTATGTAACAATATATTAGCCATGACATGACTAAGTTAGTTCTCAAGCGTATAATATTGTAGCTAAGCTACGAATACTATAAATTATAAGACAAGAGTACCATTGCAACTGCTACGTAACTTGACATGTCTTCAAGTTAAGATTTATCGATTTGATAACAATTTGTAGACATGTTCAATAAAATTAGTTTGGTTTTTTGATTACAGCGAAATCAAATTTACGAATAAAAAAGTAGGTATGGTCAATTAAAAGTTTATTTTTGTTTACAGTTACCAACTATATTACTATGTCATCTCTTTCGTTTTATGTTCTCATCTATATATATAAAAGAGTTACCCACCCATTGACTCATCACGATATCTCTGGAACCATAAGGCGTAGAGACTTGAATTTTGGTGGGAATATTTATTTTACCGTGTAGAGGTCAGCTAAGAACGGATTTCACGAAATTCCACCCCTAAGGGGGTTAAACGGGGGTTGGAAGTTTGTATGAAAGTCCTATGTTTTTGAAGTAAGAGACTTGAAATTCAAAATGTATGCTCTATAGATGGTGTTGAGGTGTACCAATAATGTATTTTGAGAAATCAACCCCCTTTTGGGGTTAAAACAGGGGATGAAATTTATATGAAAGTCCAATGAAAAATACACCTACAAACTTGAAATTAGGAAAGGCTATAGCTATGATTTTCCTCAAATTAACGCGGGTGTAACCGCGGGGCACAGCTAGTCTATATATATAAAAGAGTAACCCACCCATTGACTCATCACGATATCTCTGGAACCATAAGGCGTAGAGACTTGAATTTTGGTAGGAATATTCCTTTCGCCAAGTAGAGGTCAGTTAAGAACGGATTTTACGAAATTCCACCCCTAAGGGGGTTAAACGGGGGTTGGAAGTTTGTATGAAAGTCCCATGTTTTTGAAGTAAGAGACTTGAAATTCAAAATGTATGCTCTATAGATAGTGTTGAGGTGTACTAATAATGTATTTTGAGAAATAAACCCCCTCTTGGGGTTAAAACAGGGGATGATAGTTTGTATGAAAGTCGAATGAAAAATACACCTACAAACTTGAAATTAGGCAGGTAGGTCCCTTATAGGGAGTAGATATCCGCTAAGAACGGGTTTTACGAAATTCCATACCTAAGGGGGTTAAACGGGGGTTGGAAGTTTGCATGAAAGTCCTATGTTTTTGAAGTAAGAGACTTGAAATTCAAAGTGTTTAGTATATTTAGTATCGGCATTTCACCCGTGCGAAGCCGGGGTGGGTCGCTAGTAATTTATATAGAACTTATATAGCTACAGTTGTCGTCTGAGAATTCGCTGATAATATTATTAATATTACAGAAATATAACCGTAGTTTTTATACCGTATGTGATCAACTACACGTAATTCATTCGCTAACATTCCTCGTCGTTCATAAATAAAATTCTGCAAGAATAACTATTTTGATAAAGGCGCAAATTTAAATTTATGCCCACGGTATGCATTATAAACGTGTAAGGTTGGCTCGGAACAAAAAGCGTTGTAGACGCGCTAATCTCACGTGATCTCGATTCCTTGTTTAATTTTCAAACATCTGGTGATGAAATGTGTTTGTGAATTTTTATATCGTGTTTTGGTACGAGTTTTATTAATACAAAAAATTAACGATAAAAACAAAAGACATCCCTCTGTCTAGACTTGTAGGCTTTTGTGGTTTGTCATTAAAATTACAATTTAATCTATTCGTGTCATTTCTGGATTAACTAAATTTTGTAATTGCAATACTTTAATAGAGTGTCATTTTTCTTGCAGCCTATGAAACTTTGGTAAATTTTCTTCTACCATTTTTTGTTAGCAATCGTAGTGATGTATATAAGTTATCATACTGGAATGTTTTTATGGTTTTTAATATCGGTACATAAAGGTTTCAATTTTTTCACTCTCACATTTTACTTTTATTTCCTTATGTTCAGAACCGTTTAGCTCCTACCAGCATTTACGTGATCTACCTATATGTCATTCCACACATTTTAGTCATAAAATAATATAGTAAAAATAGACGCAAAATATTAATGAGTTTTATTTTCAGTTTTAATATAAGTGCTTCTACAAGTCTGGCATAGACTTGATACTTTATGTGAAAAAAATACGACGTAATACCTCTATAAAAACATTAAACATTATTTACTCGTATATATTTCAAAATGTATATTTATTTATACAAGTTATTTAGTATGCAAAAATGCATCGTACCCTATCAATTACTGCAGACAAAATTATGATTTATTGCTAGTACTCCGCCTTTAATATTCTCATTAAACATTCAGCTCCTACTGGAGACAGGTGAGCCAGTAGTACTTTTAATGCATACCATTCATTATCACAGCGATCCCGATCTCTGTTCTGATGACGAAACGTGCGACAAATATGATGCATGGGACGATGGGCGATAGTCTGGCTTCTATACAGAAAAGTAAATGAAATACTGTCAAAAATACACCGTCACGCGATTATGATCCTAATTAACTATGGAATAAAGAAAAATATTTGGGAAACTTGGTAAGTCAAAAGCAAAAAGTAAATTTGTCGTTGTTTATCGCAATTATTAGTGCAGGAAAATCAATGAGACCTCATTTGGTGGATTAACTCCCTACTCACTTGAAATGAGTGATCGGAGCTCGCTCATTGAGATATATCTGGTGAATATTTTACTTAAATAATGGAAATGGACGTATTGTGTGCGAAACGGTGTAAAATCAATCGGTAAATGGGTGTATTTTCGTTAGATTGCTGTTTTATCTCGCCGATCATTGCAATGGTTTCTAAAACTATTTCGTGTTTCAGTGCAGATTATATTTGATTGGATTAGAATTTTTATTTATATAGTTTTGACATCAATAGAAACTTTTAATAGATGGATATTTTTATATTAAAATTTAATAAATAATAAAATTTCATACCAATTTTTTTTAATACACTAAAAGTTGTTTAGTTATAAATCGCATTAATGATGGTTATAATGATGAGTATTTTCTAGTTTAGAATTAAAAAAAAATTCCCGTTTTCTCTAACTCTATACATACCTATATATAATGAAATTGTTACTGGTTGTAGTCTGTTTGTGAAAATATTTAGGAAAATGGTAAATGTTTTGAGGATGATGATATGAATGCCCGTGAAAGACAGTGATTTTAAGTTTTTTATCAATATCCTGTACCACTTTACCGGTCAAAAATTACTACATATTTATTTCAAATTTATTCTTCTTATAGGTAGGGATCCCTAGTACATTTTTTTCACCTGATCAGTATCAAGCTAATTTTTTGGGAGTGGCTACATTTTGATGAGGCGAACAAAAAATTCCTCTTCGAAAACTCTCGATTGTGGTAGCTAACAGAGATAGTAGGGGGTAGAGCAGCAGTGAGCGTAGGACCGGGATAACGTACCACGAAATTTGTAGGACAATATAACTATTAAATTACGAGTATATAGATATTAACTAACTAAAAGCAAAAAAATATCAGAAAAAAATAATAATTTTTGATGACCTTACGAGGTCACCATGTTCCAGCCAGCTGATTTTTTTTTCTATCGATACAGCTATTAAATTCTCTATTGCACAAAAATTTAGCTTTTTGAATGCGTTTGTGCATCTTATAAAAAATAAAAAACCTAACAGGCAAAAAGGCAGCTTATACACAGACTACTGTCTCCGTCTCAAAGGGCTGAATGGTGTCTGTATGTGGATAGTACCTAATTGATGATTTTATTCAGGTAGGATTCTTAAAAAAATTTGACCACCTCATTTAGGAAAGTAACTCAACCTTACCGAATACTCCATCCATAAGCATTGCTTTTAAGAAGTGTTCTTGTGTAGTGAAACGCAATTAGTAACGCATTTTTGATAGTTCTAGTGTTGCAAGTGAACATAGTCTACAGTATGTCCCTATATACTCGTAGGTACTTACCATCAGACGGTGACCGTGTGATTGTTTATTACCCTAGTAGTAGTATAAAAAGTTATAATTTTGTTTTAATCTAAAATCTGATTAAATTTTTATCTCTACAGCGGATATGTTTAATTTCTTAATTCCATAAATTCTAATCGAAATTCAAAGCGTACGAACTAGTTGTTAAAATTTAATATAGGTAGGTATATAAAATAAATAATTTAGGCACCTCGTACAGGTTCTTCAACATTAATTTATATGTTTTTCAAAACAAGTTCCAATACTGACGATCACAACGAGTTTATCTTGTTTTTACTATATACGCCGTACCTACGTCTTACGTCGTGCGCTACGATTAAGTATAGGTATAGGAAAAAGAGATCACACATTCGTTACGTATTTAAAATGGTAGGCAAACAGTGATGAGTTATTCTAATGGGTCATTGGCATTGTGGAGATGCTCTGATAAGGCGTGTCACACGCGCGGCATAAACGAGCGATTGTGGCCCGCACACGGCGCTTGCGCGCTTTGCATAACAAAGGGCGCAATTTGGAGGAAAAATGGGCGCAATCTGAACATCTTGGTTGCTCTCGGTCGCGCTCGGGTGTTATCGGATGCTCTTGTGTTTACTTATCAGCTGCTTTCAGTCGAGCCTTACTGACTTCTGATTGTTTCCGTGAACGTGAACTAATTGTAATAAAAATAGTTTAAGTGATTCCGTGTAAATATCGGTTCAATACATTATCTTTTACTACTTGACTCGTTGTACCGCCATATTTCTTTATGTAAATATATCGATGTTTATTTCAATTTTTCTTTATATGGGTACCTAAGCCTTGTCTCTACAATAACAAACACTACAAAAGAATTATTCAATTTGGTGCTGTCTTTCGAAAATTATGCACGTACCTACTTACCTACATATATTTCAGCGATTCGTTTTTATAATTAAAGATAAAGATTTAACGATAAGATACTTTATATTGTTCGCAATAATTTCATTTTCTCAATAAAACCAATACCTTTAACTATATACCTAAATCAACTGTAACAACTAAATCTAAGATTTGAAATTTAGTTTTAAAGAAATCATAAATATATAACACTGTTTAAACAATTTAATTCGATACGACTTCTGAGTAATTCAAAAGTTTATATTTTACGTCAATATAAATACTAAACTAGATGGCATGATATTAGCAACTGCAATTATTTGAAACAAATCATTTGGTAAAATTACGTTGTTACTTTAACAGCTATTATGATATCCATAAAAGAGTACCTAATAATAAAATTCTAAAGAACTACATTTAATTTCTAGGAATTTGGATTAAAATGTTTCTTTTTTATAGAGTAACCAGCTGTACCCTGCGCGCGTTGCTACGCTTTTTTTTTGGTCGATCCACCTCAGAAATCTTTGTGGGCTCATACATTTTGCTGAATATCGTGACATAATCAAATGCATAGTTTACGATTCTATAATACTCTAACTTTTTTTACAAAGTTTCAGTAATTAAAAACGAAATTAATAACAATGGCTGATATACGACCAAGGAACATATTATGCATTCATGTATATTTTTATGTACCTACCTATAGATAAATAGAAAAACCTATGACTCACGTAGTAGTAGTACTTAGTAGTAGTAGTAATCATCGGTATGTTATCAAAAGATAAATTACCTATATCTATTAAGAATTTAGTATACCTAGGTAAGTATAGTTTGACAATCTACTCGTAGCTACTAATCTAATTTTAGCGCATGCCCAAGTGTACAGATAGACAAGCGGATAGGTATCTCAATATTTATTATTCTCGACCGCCGCACGACTTGCATTTCACCTAATGAATATTTTAAAAGATTTATGTCGAAATGTAAAATGGCGGATAAGTTGCATTTATTGTATTAAACAACGAAACATGCATTCAACATTTGTTTTATAGTAGGGTAGGGTCACCTAAGATTGCGCGGGAGGTAAGACTGCGCAATGCTAATATTTCAAAACATAAACGACATCTGTGCCTAACTTCAGTCGTATTTTGATGCTTACATATGAGTGGTTTTGCTGCGACAAAAAAATTGAAAACAGTGGGATATCGGATCTGCTAGGTAAGTTTGAAGATAATTCTGGTAACTGATGTTAATTTTAGTCATTTTGAAACTGTGGTCATGTCTGATTAAGCTATATTCCAATAAATCTAGTTATCCTTTTTAAAAACGAATTCCACCTACAACGCTGCCCAGTTGCATATTTTACGCATCTACTCAAGAGATGGCATTGATAGTCATGTATTTGCATATTAAACGATTCCCTAAGACTGCGCAGTGCCAGAATCCTTAAAACTGCGCGCGCAGACTTACCTCCCCCTAATTTAAACTTCATTTTTGATGACTAGCTCTTTGGCGCAGTTTGTAGTAGCCCTGCCTTCTAGTATATGTATATGGTATAAACATTATTTAGTATTTAGTCATGTAATAGGTTCCTTACGATTAAATTTGTGAAGTAGACATTTTTTTAATTATTACGTTAGATAATTGACTAACCCGTTGGCGCAATTTGTAGTGGCCTTGCTTTCTGTTCCGTGGGTTGCGGGTTCGATTTCCGCCTGACTCTGGGTGCAATATTTGGATTTACATGTTATATTTCTATGTATATTTATAAAAAAAAAGTATTTAGCTATATCAGCCGGTTGTTACCTATAACACAAGTATTAAGTTGCTTACCGTTCACTGTTAAAAATTTCTTCGGAAATTTTACTAAAAATGTGTAGGAAGTTTTAACGCAAAACAATTTAGTAAATTTACTAAACAGAATGCTTCATCACTTACAAAATATTTTTGGAAATTTACCAAGCAGTTTTGTAATTTTATTTAACAATTGATCATAAAACTGTTTAGTAAATTTACTGTGGAGTTTTGTAACTATACCACTCAATTCACTTGAATTGGGTTCGATAAAATTACAAAATATTTTTGGAAATTTACCTATAAATTTGATTAGTAATTTTACTATACAGTTTTGTAATTTTATTCAATAAATTATCATAAAAATGTTTAGTAAATTTATTATGCAGTTTTCTAAACAAACCATCCATCATGGAATATTTATTATCTTAAATGATAGTTTATACATAAAAATTTTCCTTAGAACTTTAACGTATTAGAAAAAAAATACTTTTAACTGCACGAAAAAAAATTATTAAAATACATATATTCAAATTGAATGAAAAGAAATTAAGTATATTTTGATAATTTATTTTCTAACCAGCTGTTTCACCAACATTTTCAAACTTGGTAACTTTTTTAAAAAAATGCTTAATTAATTATATGAGTTATATATAATTTTCAAATCAAAATTTTAACATATATATATATGAGAAAAAAATATTGATAAATTTTTAATGATTTCAAGGATATTTAAATAAGCTCTTTTTTTGTTCATCTAAAAAAGTAGCTACTCTGTTATACTGTTAATTATACAAAACACTGTATAATTTTACAGTCAAAATAATAAAATTAATAAGAAGATTATTGAATTTCCAAAGGATTCATTTAAAATTCGAATTTACATATTTTTTTAATAATAAAATTACACAAGGCTAAAGAAAACTAGTATTTTTTAGTGATTTTACAATACTTGTACAATTTTACAACAAGAATAATAAAATTACCAAAGCAATTTTTTTAATTTTCAATACTTCGATTGTAGTTTAAATTACAATGTTTTTTTTGTAAATTTACAACAAAATTAGTAATTAAAAACACAAAAAATATTAGTAAATTTAAGGAGCTTGGTACCGAAAATTGATAATCTGTTTAGTAAAATTACACATGGTCACAGACAAATAGTATTTTTTAGTAACTTTACAATGTATTGTGTAATTTTACAGTTTAAATTGTAAAAATAATAAAAAAAAAAAATTAAAATCCTAAACACTTCACAGTAATTCGAATTTTAAAACATTTTGTAATTTTACAAAAAAATATAGTAACTCAAATTACTAAAAAATTAGGTAAATCTTCAAAGTTTGTTATTGAAATTTAATAAACAGTTCAGTAAAATTACAACACAAGTAAGATTTATACTCTGAGATTGTAAAATTACACCGCATCTTAGCAAATTTTCGCATATGTCTTGGAAAATTACTCAAATTGTGTTGTAATTTGAATTCATACACACTGATTAGTAAATTTAGCCACCTCATGTTGAGTAAAGAAATGGTAATTTTACAAAATTTTTTTACAGTGTTAGGAACAGTCGAACGTGTGTGTATGTTATAAGATATTTATTCCATTATTTATTTTTATTTGTTTTTATTAATTATCACAATGAAATTTATTTAATTACTTGATGCGTAATCAAAAAAATATATCGACTACAGAAGATTGGATTGGTTGTTCGGTATGTTCTGAATGGTGGCATGAAAAATGCACAGCGTACATTGGTATCACTTCAAGTGTGACTTTTGTACCTAAAATGGGTTAATTTAGTATTAATAGGGCTTAAGTTAATTTAGTATTACCTTAAAAGCTTCTGTTCTCCATGCGCAGTCTTAGCGATCCTATTGCGCAGTCTTACCCACCCAGACTCCTAAGACTGCGCATTTACCATTTTTCATATATTGCTCAATTATTCCAAAAATTTTTACAAAATATTTGATTAAGTCTTTTGTTAACAAAGTATATTAATATATGTTTGAAAATAAATAAAGGTGATTATGCTAACTTCTTTTATTCTTGACTTATAGCAAGTCAAATGTTAAGTGCGCAATCTTAGGTGACCCTACCCTACCTAACGGTTTTAAACGCCTACTATCCTCAATAAGATATACGATACTTTAATCTGGAATGTTCAATTCACAGGTAGGTAGGTAGGTACTAGATAGCTATGTACCTATAAATATTATTGTAAAAAAGGTACCTACTGTTTATGTTCCTAGGAGAATGGTTATAGTCAGGTTTACTACAGTTAGGTACATTGAACTATAGAAGTTACGTTGTTACTCATAATTATATAAGAAGAGAGTCACAAGCATAACCAACCAGTACCTAACTAAAAAATGTGGAAACTTATACAGAAATAAACAAACCACAACTATTTATGAAATCTAAATTAGTAGTTTATATCTATATATTTTTTTAATTAAATTTAGAACCAGGCTTTAGTAAATACTGTTTATTACAGTTCTAAAGTATTTCAAAAACTGACTCGGTAATGTGAAACAAAGATTTTTCGTAGATCAAAAATTTTTGTCTTGTGTTAGGTAGGTACCTAAAATGTTATACTTATATTTATTTTTTAAGATGATGGTAGCTTTATACTGAATCGACTTTATGATTTGTTTTACTGTTGTATGTGACCTACATATAGGTACTTACCTACTTATCTAATTAAAATGTTTTCATTTGTACAGGTTATGTGTACCTACCTATGTAACATGTATTTTAAAGATAAAACATTGATCAGTCACAAGGGGACCAGTCCACCGGCAATCTAACGTATATATCGTCAGTCCAGAAGGCCGTAGGACGTCCCACACTGCGTTTGCCAACAAGCAGTCTCCACTCCAGGACACGTCTGCTCCAACGGCCATCGGTCCTGTGACACAGATGACCAGCCCACTACCACTTCAAATTGCTAATTCTGTGGGCTATGCCGCATATTATGCCGGTTACTTTCGTTCTCTCGCGGAGAGTCTCATTTCTAATCCTATGTTTGAGAGAGATCCTAAGCATAACCCGTTACATTGCACGTTGAGTGACTTCAATTTTGTGGACTAGTCCCTTCGTCAGTGTCCACATCTCGGTACCATACAGTTAGGTATTTTTGGTACAGTTATGGTTGAGTGAGAGATGACATAAGTTTGTGAGGGAAGGTTATGAGGGAAACCAAACCCAATGAAAGTCGATCCAACACTGAGTTTATTAAGATAAATTTACAGTATATACCTATATATAGGCAGAAGTACGTCATACGTTTCATACAAATAACAATTTCATTAGAAATCTGCATCAGACAAATAATAATGTTGTGAGGAATAAGCTAAATTAAGTAGGTGATTACTTTCCTAAACTAAATTAAGGAGGTTGCAAGACAATCATATTGCTCATTGTGCGTTGACCCGTACCTGCATCCTGCCGACTTAAAGAAATGTGCGTTAACCCGTACAAATATGTTAAAAGATTTTAAACGTATTTTTTACCTAATTATGTATACGTAGGTATACCTAACTACCTAATATATATGTATCAAAATAGGTATAAAATTGATTGTTAGGTATTTGATTTAATTGTAAAATGATTAGGTACTAGAATGATAGCTTGAGAGACAGGTACATTAAGAACAACACAAAAACGTGTTAAATACTTATTTCTTAACATAATAGATAGATACTTTTTGCATAGCTATTAAAACGCAGAAAGAAATGTATGAATCGTCTATTGTTGTGTCGGAAATACAGGTACCTAAGTATTGAAAGCGACAACGTGTTTAAATAAGTATGTAATGTTAATTAACAATGCCTAGGCTTCCTGCGACTGCTGCGAGTTGCAACACGGCATACTCGCTCGCAACAATCGCGAGTTTTTAGCGAACTCATGCGACAGTCATGCGACCCGCAACAATGCACGGAGGAGTTGCTAATATCGCTGGGAATTAACCGGGAGTGGATTGTCGCGTACACAATAAACAATACAAAACAGAGCCGAGCAAAAACGAACTATAGAAACGTCGTCCAACAAGAATAATAGGAAAATTGCTTTTGTTTAAAAAAAATCTATTTGTTCGCGTCTCGAGATGAACGCGCCTATAGTGCGTCTGCGTCGAACCAATGGCGCGCGAGCCGCTTCCCGCCCCCGACGCGGCGGCCAATGGCGGCGCGCCCGCAGACGCGAGAGCAGTTTCCTTTTTTAAAAGTTTCGCCCTCGACTTCCATCCGATTTCCCGCCTCGACTTCTTAAGTTATGGACGATGAAAAAATCCATTGATTTATTTATTAAGACACCAGTTTTTACGAGGCTTAAATTATGATGTCGGCTGAAGCGGCCCGGCGCCGAACGCTCACGGTTTTTACGGGCCGGCGTCGGGCGTCCGAACGGTGGCTATATTAAAATTTCAATTGAATTTTTATTGGGAGATACGTGTCCGCAATGAGCAAGCGACGCGGTCAGATGTGTCTAAGCGATTCGCCACCTTCTTGGGCACGTTCCCACGTTAACGAGCATTCATCGGCAGTCGGCGCACACGCCGCTGCCGGCCGCTGCCGGTCAATGATTTGCGTCCTTCGCGAGCCATACCATTGACGCCTTCATTCCGTCGATTAAATGCCAAACCATTTGACATAAAAAGAGTAAGATGAGAATGGATACCTTTAGGTAGGTACATCTTCATTCTTTTCAAACGTTTAATTCATAATTATCTATATAAAATTATAAAAATAGCTTTAAAGTTTATCTACTAATATATATTTACCCACCTATGATACCTTTCTATAATGTTTTGGTATACCTATATGATACTCTCTATAATAAGTATATTGGTAAGCCTCTGTTAATACCAATATATTATATTATACCTTAGTAGGTAAGTATAACAATAAAAAAATGCTAAAAATTATCTCCTAGGTATCTAGACACCTACTTTATTTTATTCCTTTGACAGCTGGCAGCAAACTGGTAAAACAAATCAACATGTATTGCTTTATAGGTACCTATCTACTATCTATCATTTTAGAAGAACAATTTAAGAGGATATCTAATTGATATAAAACCTATCCGATATTAAATGATGTAAAACACACATTAGTAATGCTACTTAAAAATAAGTTCAATTATTTATTAAGGCACTCATTACTCATTAACTTGTCAAAGTTGTTTTTCATAAGTCATAACACACTGCCTTGAAATCGTTGCGAAAACACATCCAGATAGAAATACCTATAAGGAATTTTAATAACAAAAGTTACATAACAATTTAATAATAAAATGTTTAGTAATTATTAATTACAATATGAATGCTATTATTATTTTAATTGAATTCCTAAATATTAAGATTGAATTTATGCTACGACCAAAATAGACAAGACGAATGTACCTATGTAGTTTAATTGAAAGATACCTATAGCATTGTTTCTATTTAATAAGAAGACCTGACACTGCCTCTGTTCTATGCGCAAGCTATGAAGCCAAAGGTTGTAATTTATTTTGTACATACGTAAGCTTACAAACAAAATAAATATCAGGGAATAGGCTACAGAGAGTAAGTACATGAAACAGACGTTGTTAAAATATTTAGGGTCTATTTAGGTTGTGTAACATTTCATAATACGCTCAGACTTAGTACAAATATATACCATATACTTAAAATTAAATGTTTTATGTATAGGTGTAGGTACCTAGATATTCCAATACATACGAGCGTAGTATTGACGGCTATATATTTATTAAGATGAACGTAACATATTTATTGATAGAGATTTAATATTTAATTACTAGATAGACCTACGTTGAAATAAGTTTCTGTTAACGTATATAGGTAGTACTTTTACCGATGAAGCCTACCCGAATTTCTTAATGTAATATACCTAATTAAAAAAAAAAAAAACTTAGCACTAAAATCAAAAATTCTATCCATTCTACACAAATATCTTTGTTTCATCATCAGAAGATATTCAATAAAACACCTAAAATAAGGTTAAATCATCATAAGAAACACGAAAATAAAATAAAATATAGTAGCGAAGAATACCTAAATAAATTATTATAGTTTTAATAACACACATAACACTTCAGCCTGTATTATCCCACTGTTGGGCATAAGCCTCTTTCCCCATGCAGGACAAGGCAGAGCTTAATCGACCACACTGCTCCAATGCGGGTTTGGCGGATATATTCCTTACTATGAGTAACGATCGCTATCATGTGTACCTACTTGATAACAACCGGGACCGACGACGGCTTAACGTGCTCTCCGTGGCACGGTGGGAAGACCCACAAGGACTGCACAAACACCCAGACCACGGCAAACATCTGTATGACCAATAAAAATGTTGTCATGTGCGGGGATCGACCCCGCAACCGCCAGCGCAACAGCCACAATCCAGTGCTGTGACCACTGCGCCAACGCAGCCTCGTACATAGGTACATAGGGTAGGGTCACCTAAGATTGCGCACTTAACATTTGACTTGCTGTAAGTCAAAAATAAAATGAGTTAGCATAATCATCTTTATTTATTTTCAAACATACATTAATATACTTTGTTAACAAACGACTTAATCAAATATTTGGTAAAATTTTTTGGAATAATTGAGCAATATATGAAAAATGGGAAATGCGCAGTCTTAGGACCCTGGGTGGGTAAGACTGCGCAATAGGATCGCTAAGACTGCGCATGGAGAACAGAAGCTTTTAAGGTAATACTAAATTAACTTAAGCCCTATTCATACTAAATTAACCCATTTTAGGTACAAAAGTCAAACTTGAAGTGTCCAATACCAATGTACGCTGTGCATTTTTCATGCCACTGATGCCACCATTCAGAACATACAGAACAACCAATCCAATCTTCTGTAATCGATATACCTATTTTTTTGATTACACACACACACACACACACACACACACACTACAGCCTATCACAGTCCACTGTTGGACATAGGCCTCCACAAGTTTGCGCCCGACATTTTGACGCGAACTCATGTGTTTTGCCCATAGTCACCACGCTGGGCAGGCGGGTTGGTGACCGCAGGGCTGGCTTTGTCGCACCGAAGACGCTGCTGCCCGTCTTTGGCCTGTGTATTTCAGAGCCAGCATGGATGGTTATCCCGCCATCCGTCGGCTTTTTAAGTTCCAAGGTGGTAGTGGAACTGTGTTATCCCTTAGTCGCCTCTTACGACACCCACGGGAAGAGAGGGGGTGGCTACATTCTTTAGTGCCGTAGCCACACAGCACGCAAGCAGCAATTTTTTTGATTAGGTATCCTGTAATTAAATAAATTTCATTGTGATAATCAATAAAAACAAAGAAAAATAAATGAATAAATAAACTAATAAATATCTTATAACATACACACACGGTCGTCTGTTCCTACCGGTAAGCAACTTAATGCTTGTGTTATAGGTAACAACCGGCTGATATAGCTAAATACTTTTAATATAATAGAAATATTACATATCTAAATACAAATAGTACCCCCAGACTCAGGCGGGAATCGAAGCCGCAACCCGCGGAACAGAAAGCAAGACCACTACAAACTGCGCCAACGGGTTAGGTAATAATTTAAAAAATGTTTACTTCACAAATTTAATCGTAAGGTACCTATTACCTACATAACAACACTAAATAATGTTTAGACCATATTGTTAGAAGTGTAGAAAATGAAAAATAGTAAAGTAGGGAAAATGTGTGTCGGTACCTGCGCTGTTGTCGATATTCACCTACCCTCACTCATTCTATTATTCGAGTCATTCTGTCATTAGAGCATTTATAAAACGAACGGTGCAACCGCGTCTCACGGTCTCAGGCAGTCTTGGCTCTGGCTTGGCACGATGCACTCGTTGTATCCTGCTAGTAGCTTAACCTCGACTCTTTTTGTGCAAACGGATTAATTGTCAAATTCTGTATTACGATCTAGCAACGTTATTCTGTCCGTTAGATTTTGGTTATCTTGTTACGTAATTGTTCTAAAGGTCTTACATCTTTACTTTTAGTTTAATTTTGGTTTGTTAAATTTAATTGTTTTCAAAGTAGATTCATCTTTGTAAATTGTATTATTGAGGGTAGAAATAAATATTGTTTTAAAAAAAATAACTTCTGGTGTTATTTCCAACAATATATATATACTAGAAGGCAGGGCTACTACAAACTGCGTCAAAGAGCTAGTCATCAAAAATGAAGTTTAAATTAGGGGGAGGTAAGTCTGCGCGCGCAGTTTTAAGGACCCTGGCTCTGCGCAGTCTTAGGGAATCGTTTAATATGCAAATATATGACTATCCATGCCATCTCTTGAGCAGATGCGTAAAATATGCAACCGGGCAGCGTTGTAGGTGGAATTCGTTTTTAAAAACGATAACTAGATTTATTGGAATATAGCTTAATCAGACATGACCACAGTTCCAAAATGACTAAAATTAACATCAGTTACAAGAATTATCTTCAAACTTACCTAGCAGATCCGATATCCCACTGTTTTCAATTTTTTTTTCGCAGCAAAACCACTCATAAGTACGCATTAAAATACGACTGAAGTTAGGCACAGATATCGTTTATGTTTTGAAATATTAGCATTGCGCAGTCTTACCTCCCGCGCAATCTTAGGTGACCCTACCCTACATAGCATACATACGAGCTTATTTTTCGATTAGCCACTGCAAATCTGATGTTTTATTTCAAAGGTCATTAGAAAACGAATTAGAAATACAATTAATTTTTCTTTTTTATAGGTCACTACAATAGGTATAAGTATGTACCTGTACAATATTGTGCAATTTTTAAAAGTGGTGTAAACGCTATTTTGTGAGCGAGCGAACTTTTATATAATCTGGATTATTTTTACAAACTATAAATTGTATTTCATGCTTAGAATGTAAACTAATGAGTAAGTTTGAAATTTTTCTTAATATTTAATTGCTTTATTTCTTTGTTTTATTTAATTTAAAATTATATCATGCGAATGTTCTTATATAAGTTAATTATGTACCAGGCTGTGAACAAACTTTCAATTAAAAAATTTACATATTTTTTTTGAAGAATAGCAATAAAGATAAGATTTCTCTAAGGATATTCCCAATGCGATAAACATCTTACAAATAAAAAAATGTATAGATTAGATTATTTACTATCTGTCTTTTTATCATCCGTGATTCATATAAAGTTTAGCAAAAATTAAGCAAGTGTGACTCAAATTCATATCCTAAGAACTTCATGGCTATAATATGAAATTTTAAAAAAATACATTTATTTTAATATAATAGCATGCTCTGACGATTGTACGTATATTTTAACAATATAAAAAATTACAAAAATTTAAAAAGGAGGTTTTTAATTGTTTTTTTTTTTGTTTTGTTTTTTTACTTCACATCACCTTATGATAATAAGAAGCAAATTAATAACATAATTATGTTTAACTAGCCGACCCGCGCCCACTTCGTTGGGCGTTAATTATCTTTGTGATGCAATTAGGGTAGCGTCACCTAAGATTGCGCACTTAACATTTGACTTGCTGTAAGTCAAAAATAAAATGAGTTAGCATAATCATCTTTATTTATTTTCAAACATACATTAATATACTTTGTTAACAAACGACTTAATCAAATATTTGGTAAAATTTTTTTTGAATAATTGAGCAATATATGAAAAATGGTAAATGCGCAGTCTTAGGACTCTGGGTGGGTAAGATTGCGCAATAGGATCGCTAAGACTGCGCATGGAGAACAGGAGCTTTTAAGGCAATACTCAATTAACTTAAGCCCTATTAATACTAAATTAACCCATTTTAGGTACAAAAATCAAACTTGAACTGTCAAATACCAATGTCCGCTGTGCATTTTTCATGCTACTGATGCCACGTGGATGCCACCATTCAGAACATACAGAACAACCAATCCAATCTTCTGTAATCGATATACCTATTTTTTTTTGATTAGGCATCCTGTAATTAAATAAATTTCATTGTGATAATCAATAAAAACAAATAAATATCATATAACATACACACACGGTCGTCTGTTCCTAACGGTAATTATTGAGGTATTATTGAGGGTAGAAATAAATATTGTTTTGAATAAAATAATTTCTGGTGTTATTTCGAACAATATATATATACTAGAAGGCAGGGCTACTACAAACTGCGCCAAAGAGCTAGTCATCAAAAATGAAGTTTAAATTAGGGAGGTAAGTTTAGTCTGCGCGCGCAGTTTTAAGGACCATGGCTCTGCGCAGTCTTAGGGAATCGTTTAATATGCAAATACATTACTATCCATGCCATCTCTTGAGTAGATGCGTAAAATATGCAACCGGGCAGCGCTGTAGGTGGAATTCGTTTGTAAAAACGATAACTAGATTTATTGGAATATAGCTTAATCAGACACGACCACAGTTTCAAAATGACTAAAATTAACATCAGTTACAAGAATTATCTTCAAACTTACCTATATAGCAGATCCGATATCCCACTGTTTTCAATTTTTTTGTCGCAGCAAAACCACTCATATGTACGCATCAAAGTACGACTGAAGTTAGGTACAGATGTCGTTTATGTTTTGAAATATTAGCATTGCGCAGTCTTACCTCCCGCGCAATCTTAGGTGACCCTACCCTATATTGTGTAGTTCTTAGTACTGTTTTATTAGGTTCGTTGTTTAGAATTTTTACGACTTGGGAAGTATGATCCAGAAAAAAAACGTGTCATAAAAGCTATGTTTACGTCTGAAGAAGTTTGCAAAAATATTCTTCGAAATAGAAATAAAATACAAAGTCATAGTATAAAGGTATATTCAGACCAAACACCACAGCAGCGAGTATTTCTTAAAAAGTTAACTGAAGAGATTAAGACTAGATCGGAAAATGGAGAAAAAAATTTGATCATAAAATATTTTAATGGTATACCAAAAATCATTGTTTCACAATCAAAAACTTCTAAATCTACAAGAAACTAAATGCTGTAAACGAAAATAACAATTTATGACTGGATAAAAATAATAAAATTACAAAGAAGAGTGTCAAAATCTATCAAATTGTTAAAAATCATAATTGCGTTCATACAACTAAAAAGTCTCTAAGATTTTTGTATGCTAATGTAAGAAGCATTATAAATGTCAGGTAAATTTGATGAGCTTCTATTTATTGTGAAATCATTTGAAAATCCCCTCCATTTGGTAATCTTGACTGAAACGTGGTTAAAAAGTGATGACGAAGCCAAAAGATTTAGGGTTGGTGGTGACACACTATTACAATAACAGGACTAATGTGAGAGGTGGTGGAGTATCAATATTAATTTGTCAACAACAATCTCAAACAGAAATAACTGTTAATAACTACTACATGAAAATAATTAAACAATAATAATGTACACAAAATTAATATATCTATAAAGTACACACATGCCACATCCAGTTTCGCATAGTCTGAGGAACCTATAAACATATTCATTAATTGTAAACTAATTTTATAACTATCTCCAATATTTTTATACATTTTTTGATTGTACGTAACTGCCCCTTTTTATGTTTATTTTTTAAACTTTAATTGTTTCTTATGAAAGTGAATTGTATTATTCTTATAAGAAATAAAGTTCTTAAACCTGAGAATTCGACGTACAAAATCGTAATAATATCGTGTATTTATTATTTTAAATTACAGAATCAAATAATTATAAATAAAATGTTGCTCCAACGACATCTATCAAAAAGCGAAAAAACTTCGTCGTCGGTAGTGTAAAATAAGACAAAATAAAATAAATAGACTAATAAATAGCGATAGATGACGTTAGTTTCTCTGTCATTTTGATAATATATTTTAATATTTTTCTTATTTACTGAATTTTTTTGTACAATTACAATAAAATATAGCCTATGTCACTCCTGAATAGTGTAGCTTTTTGATAATGAAAGAATTTTCATGATCGGATCAGTATTTGCGAAGATTACCCCCGATATACAAACAAAGTTATAAACTTTATCTCTTTATAATATTAAGTATAGATTAATTCAATCCATTTGCTGTGTGGCTACGGCATAGAATTTAGCCTCCCCCTCTCTTCCCGTGGGTGTCGTAAGAGGCGACTAAGGGATAACATAGTTTCACTACCACCTTGGAACTTAAAAAGCCGACCGATGGCGGGATAACCATCCAACTGCTGGCTTTGAAGTACACAGGCCGAAGACGGGCAGCAGCGTCTTCGGTGCGACAAAGCCAGCCCTGCGGTCACCAACCCGCCTGCCCAGCGTGGTGACTATGGTTAAAACACATGAGTTCAAGCCATTATTGGCGCGAACTTGTGGAGGCCTACCTATGTCCAGCAGTGGACTGCAATAGGCTGAAATGATGATGATGATGATGATGAATTAAATCCATAAATTCTACTTTTGATTTCTTCATTTTCAGTTATAGTTATTTATGAAGAACTGTTCAAGTGATGGAATCGAAATTTGAATACACAAATTCTTTAATTTTATCCCTTAACTTTTGCCGTTCCCAGCATTACGCCTACATTCATCAAATCGAAAGTAAAAAAGTAAAGTAATTACAAGACCAGGCCCCTTGTTACAGCTTACGAGGTCCAGTGGAGGATTAGGAGTTTAATTAATTGAAACAGAGGATTTATACAGTTGGACACAATTATGTTGTTTAATCGTAAGGAAAGTTTTTCACAAAGTTTAACTAAGTAGAATAAATTGATGTAATAGTTGTATAATGAGACAAAAAAATTAACTTTAAACAAATTTCACCATGAAATTAGGTATCTATATTTTATGTTATGCAAAGTTTTACTTCCAATCTTCTCATTTTAGATGAATAGTAAAGGTGGGATACTAGCCGCACAACAGCTTCTCCACTAGGTGTAGGAAGGTACGTCGCGGCTCAATAAATCTGACAAATTAGAGGAAAGTAACCAAATATGGAATACCATTTTGATTTTTAGGCAATATTTGCACAAATGTTATAAATAAAAAACTTTTTGTAGTAATTATTAACAATCATTTCTAACAATTTGTAACAATTTTGTAACAATTTTAGGTTATATTAATTACTTTGAGCTAAGAAAAAAATCAAAAACTAAATAACGATAAAGGTATATATGGACCCCAAATATGGAATACTGAAAACACTATCAAAAATTAACCTTATCTTGTTAGAGGCTCTTTGGAAACTTTAGTACCTATAATATAGAAAAGAACACAAATTATTTACAAAAATCGCAAATACAGGTTTCAAACTGTGGCCCAGCGCAATCATTATGTGCCCAGAGCCCACACATGAGGCATTTGATCCATGTTTCCCCATGAGTATCATTTGAAAACAGCATACCACAGAAAATACACTCCGAATCTTCAGAGTCTGGAGCTGTATGTGCTATGAAAGCATCAGGTTCACTGTCTGTATCATCTACTAACTTGTCAAAATCGAGTTTTATAGAGTGCCCACTTGACTCCTACCTGTTAACGTCATATCATAACTAGTAAAAGCTTTAACTTTCTTACATTAACACAATTTTTATGTAAATATAATTATAGCAACGTATTCTCAACAATATACTTGACCTATCCCAATAGGATAACAATCGCTCTGGCATAGTGATGTGTGTAGTCGCGTAAAACACTGACGGTTTGCGGGTTCGATTCTCGCTCGGGATGGATATTTGCATTTGTACAAATATTTCTCCGCAGTTTGGATGACTGTCCTTGTGGTACACCGTGCCTCTGAGAGGACGTTATAAGCCGTCGGTCCCGGTTGATAACATAAATACCTGATAGCGATCGTTAATAATATAGTATGAAACATATCCACCAACTAGCAAAGGAGCAGCGTGGTGGATTAAGCTCCAATCCTTCTCCTACATGGAGAAAGAGTCCTATGTCCAGCAGTGGGATTTTACAGGCTAAATGTATCCCATAAGATATCCCATGAAGAATATTTCGTGATTAGTAATTTAAAGAAGACCGTGCTATTTTACAGGTAAAAAGATATGCTTAAATTGTACGTTTTTCAACCGACTTCCAAAAAAGGAGGAGGTTCTCAATGCGATTGTATTTTTTTAATGTATTCCGATTTCGATGATTTTTGTTTTAATCGAAAGTTATTTCGTGTCATTTGGTTCCAATTAAATTTATTTGAGATCTAACAAGTACTTTTCGAGTTATATCTACTAATGCGTTTTTACTTGACAATTTTTTCGTCGACCTAGGTTGTATTATACCGCATAACTTTTTACTGGGTATACCGATTTTGATACTTTTAATTTAATCTAAAGCTGATGTTTATCATCTGGTTAAATTTAAATTTTATCGAGATCTGATTACAACTTTTTGGGTAATCTTTGATAACGCGTATTTACTTGACTATTTTTTCGTCTACTTACATTGTACTACTTGTCGATGTAATTGAAGTCGGTTTTTTTTTCGTTTGCGAGCAAACACAATTATTTTATAAATTGATGTTAATATTTAAATCAAAATATGAGAACTTGAGCTATAAAATATATTTTAATATCAGTTCACAGTTTCCGGCAAAATCGTACACATTTTTATAGCTGTGAACGTTAAGCCAGATCAATATTTTGATTATTAAAGGAAAAAACAATTTCTAGTGTGAATAAGAAAATATCATAACAGTACAAAAGATTTGACTAAGAACCTGCCTCGGAAAAATTACTGTGATACATAGTGTAAACTGAACAATAACACAATAAAGATTAGATTAAGTTTAAGATAAATTATAATTAATTGTAATAATCTAGAAGTCGTAACTGATTTTTGGAGGTCGTTAAAAACAAAATTCAATATATTTGTGTTTAATTCTCAATAAAAATTGAAGATTGATTATAATAAATCAACCTAAATCAAGTGCCTAGGAGAGCCAGACTTTCGTCATTTCATAAAAGCTGAAAATTTCTCGGCGCATGCTCCCAACAGAAACAATAGCCAAATATGAAGTTTAACTCGTGGTTGTTTTGGCAGATACCTACTATACCTAACAAAACTTTTGTAATTTTGTTTTATTTTGAAAATATAACTTATTGCTGAACAGATGTATCAACATAAAGAATATTACTTATCTAATATTTAATTAATCATTAACAGAAAGGGAGTTAAAATATGTTTTCAGTGTTTTCATATTTTAGTGCTAAAAATATAATCTCATTAGAGATGCATATAAAGTTGACAAATCTACTTAGACGAAAACATAAACGGTGAAAAGCCTCACTCCTTTTTGCTCTTTCAAACCAAGTTTTGTTTATTGCGGTTGATACATGACATTTATTCAAATTTATCTACACTAAAATAGTATTGTAACTTTCTTGAATAAATAAGAGTATAAGAGTATTATTTTATATTAGGTGTTCGACTGCTGTGTTCCTTCGAAGAGGGGGGTTCTGTAGATGTAGCAGATCACGTTCCGCATGAAGAAAATTTTATGCCTATTTTTAAATCTGACTTTGTTTATATAGATGAGCTACTTTGATAGACTCGTTTCGTCAGACCGTTGGACGGTTATGCAGAAGTAGGTACGTTGCTAGAGTAGTTCGTATATCAAGACAAAGTAAAATTTAAAAAAGGTCTAGGATTTTTTTTCCACGTGGAAATCTATAACATCTAGAGAACAACCCATTTGAAGAAACGTAGTTCGAAAACTATCGAACACCCTATTATGTGCATATTAATAAAAATTTTAGGTGCCCCTACTAAGTATACTTAAAAAAAACAAAGTAGTAGATTATAACCACATTATAACATTTTTATCGTAACAATCTTACAAATTGAACTAAATGGGTTGTATTACATAATATTGTAATAAATAAAAAAATAATTAAAAACTAAATTGAAAATTTTTTTAACGCAACCCAATTTTGAATCAATCAATGAAAATGTATCTATCATAAATTAATGTTAGTCTAAAACACATATCATTTGCCTAATTAGATTGGGCGTTAAATCGCCAAACAACCATTTATAATCTGTGCCTTTAAAAATAATGCTGTATAAAAAACTCGTCAAAGATATTGTCAGGAGATACGGGCGAGTCTGTTCGCGGGCTTCGTTCGAAAAAAAAAACTTGAAAATAAAAAACACTCGAGGCGATCCGTGACTCCTATTTTTTTGTTTTATTATTTTTAATTCATATTATCGTACGGCTATCCCCTTTAATTTTGTTTTTAAGTATGGCCCTCGGTATGCTGGCAGCTACGTTTATGGATATTCGGAATTCCGTGGCGTATCGTCCAAGGCAATTTGGTTTTATGTAAATGTGGACTCCGGTGCAGGTGTGTTATAACGATTGTGACAGATGTAAGTATTCTCTAACAATTAAACTTTACAAATACACATGAAATATTTCAATTTGTATGCAGTGGATACTGCAACTGCACTGCAATAACCTGTAAACTTAAAACTGGTGGGAGTAGGGCTGTTTTCCAATAAAGAATAAGAGTAGGCGCCTAATGACTTGAAGCCTAAGGATTTGAAGTTGTTGTTAAAGTACAGTATGCTGCTGAAACACGTTTAATGTAAAATATTATTTTATCTGTAGATAAAAAAGTAGGTGTAACTGGTTCATTGCTATTTTAAAATTATTTTAAGATTCATATACCAAAAATCAGAATCCAGATATAATTGAATCTGATAATATCGAATACGCATTATCAGATGATCATGTATGCTTAGATAATCCACATAGATAAGTTTAATGATCGACAAACTTATTCTGGAAAATATCAAGGAAAATCAGACAAAGTTATAAATAAAGAAAAATTTCAGGTTCCACTCCACCAATATCTCATCCTTAGTTTTCAAAGGGTTTTACTATAGCAGGGTTATTTTTAGATCAACGTGTCATAGTGGTTATAGTCAAGAAAAACAAATCAGAAATTATTACGCAGACAAATCAATCTGTAAATAGTCACAAAAATGAACATCTCTTAAACTCTGAAATAGATCATGTTCTTTGCTTGCTTTCATACTCTGTACAATATTATTTGATTTGACAGCATCTTGTGTGATTATATAGGTGTAGGGTATTAGAAATGCCAACAGTTTTCCTGACTACTTTTGCTGCTCCTATGTTATATAGGTAGCTATAGCTTATATTTCACAATGTCACGTCCTTTCTTTACGTCCATTATCTTGACCCTTATCCATTAATTATAGCACTTCTGTCTTTTTTCCTATAGCTAATGTATTGTTAATTAAGAAATTAAACGATGCCTTGGATAACTAAATTTACTGGAGCAAATAATTTGGTATTAACTTTGTTCCTTATAAAATTTAGAAATTCCTCTGATTGATAGCTGTCATCTTTAAATTAGTATCCCTAGTGGCAGTCCGATAATATAAGCTTGAAAATGATCACTTCACTAAGTATTGTCTTAGACTTGGTTTAGGTATTGACTAATAAACTTGTTTATCCTCAACAAAGCAGACAATAAAAATTTTAAACATTATTACCACACATACGAGTGCATCACAAAAAATTGAAAAATCTAAAAAAGTAGGTATATATATTTAAAATAAACCAGTCGAGGAAACCAGGAGATTTTTTTTCAACATACCGTCTTTTAATGCAATAAACCTTAAAGTGTAATTAAGAAAAGATCGTTAATGTTCACGTTTTAATTTACACAAGTAATAACGACGTGTTTCTTACAAATAAATCTCTAAGCTTAATTAGGGAATACGACGGGTAAAATGCTCCCGTAAAAGTAGACTTGAGATGTTCAGATACATAGTATTTGAGGAAGATTTATTAATTTACGTATTAAGGGCTCATCTCAAAGAACTGGTCTATCTTGTTTCCTATTTATTGATTATTTAAAATTTCAATTCGTGATCTATTAATTAACGGCAAAGATGGACCGGACCGGTAAGTAAAAATTTGTTTTAAAATATTGCACGTAACACGCTTGCTTTTAAATAGTTTTGCCAAGGTTCTTTAAAAAAAAAAACTAATCAAAACGTGCTGTCCCGATATGACATAATTTTGTGTTCTAAATTTTTAAGAATTTTCCAGAACTAGTGATGTCGCTTAATCATGTATACCTACTACTACAAAAATTAATACTTCAGATTAATAAAAAACATTTTTTTTTTTTTTATTTAACAAAAAGTATAGTTATAGATACCTATACACAGAATGATAAAATATACTAAACGGGTTATTTAAATAGCATAATATTATTGAAGTATAATATTATAATACCATAAGGAGAAGTAATATAATGTATACTTAGGTATAAACTAAATTACTAAAATATCAGTACAAAGTTATGGGAGACTTTTAATTATGAATATGACCTCTAAGCCAATCTACTAATATTACTACTAATTTTAAACGATATGTATCTATTTATTTGATTGGTGAATAAAAAGATCCGCCAACCCGCATTGGAGCAGCGTGGTGGATTAAGCTCTGATCCTTCTCCTCCATGGGGTAAGAGGCCAATGCCCAGCAGCATATTACAGGCTGAAGCGAATAAAAAGAAGCATATTGAATATAAAATATCTACTTATTTGAATAGTCTAACCTTACTCGTCATCATCGTAATGTTTGAAAAAAATATATATGATTTTGTGAGAAGGCTGTAAGAAACAAAATATTATTTAGGAAGAGACAAATATAGATGAAGAGTATTATTCGGTGCAGGATTACTTAGTTGATAAAGATGTGTGGACTTAGTAACACTGTATTTCAAGCAAGATATTACTAATCTTTTACTAAAACACAGTTTATAATATATTATTTTCAAAAGAGTAACTGCAGAGTTTCTTGCCGATACTTCTCTGCAGAATCTACATTCCGAATCGGTGGTTGCTTCACTTTTAAAAACTAATAAATCACTATAAAATTTAATTTTTGCAAAATGACTATTCGAGAGTGCGCTTTGGTCTCATTTGAAAATAGTACCTATATTTCATTACAAGTGCGGAAAGGCTGTCATTGCAAAGAGTTCCGACAAATGTCTACCCGAGCCGAGGTGCAGCCGAAGGCGAGGGTTGACAGTCGGAACAAGTTGCAATGACGGTTCCGCACGTGTACTGAACGACTATTTTTAATACAGTTGCGAAAAAATGAAACAATTTAATAACATAAACTCGCAAAGAAAATTTCTGAAAAATGGCGCCAACCGTAGAATATAAGTAAGCAGAGTTTTTTTTTCTTCACCCATTCTGGTAGGCAAAGGGAAACTATGCCCATACAGCCAAGTCTTCAGTAGAAGTTTTTTATTGATATGAAATGAAAATGAAATTTAATGAGATGAAATGAAACCTAACAAAACTCATTCAATCAAATCATTAAATCTGATATTGAAACAAATTAGTAGCTTCTTTTAAGAAATATACGTATTTGCATGAATCATAAAAACTTCTAGATGAATTTTTTAGTAAAAACTTCATGGTTGGTTTTTCTTTTTACTAGACATTATTTTGACAATTGAGAAAGAGAACGCACGAGTGCGGGAAAGGTAAAAAAATAGCACGAGTGTGTAATAGCCCACATTCCGAACAAAGAGTATATAACCACTACGTTTTATTCCGAACGCTATACGTCCCTGCAATACGCCACTTTTTGAGGATAACTGTATTAAAAAAGTTATTTTTGATTTTGACATCCACATAGGTAAGTGTAAATGTAGTGAAACGGGAAAACGGTTCAAGAGTCTACATTAAATCGATTTTCAGGTAAGACAAATAGATATTTTGAAATACGAGTGAGATTCGATGCATCGTGAAGGCACTATCCTGGATCTCGAATTATCGACTCCGCCTACGTCGATGCAAGGGCGGCGCGGAGACTTTTTGTAATGCCTTATTGCACTTTGAGTTATGAAGTGGGAACATTTACTGGCAAGTTTGCACATTCATGTACTTTACATTCTCTATTATGTAAAGTTTATTATAATATGAAAATGACTTTTCTTAACAACCATTTTTTATTCTAACGAATACAACAAATCATTTGTAAGAAAAGTCATTTACACACAATTTACTATCATATAATATAAATAATTAATTTTATTGAACATATTTACAATTTTTTAATAAGATATTTTTTCTTAATGAGGACGAAGATATTTGACGTAGGTAAAGAGTATTATTGCGTTTTACCGATTCAGTTTCCTTAATTGTTTTTCTAATGGGCCCCGTAAACGATCAAACTTGTTTGTCAAACATGTTTGATCAAACTTCATGTTTCATATAACAAACATATTAAAAAAATCCGCAGCCCCGCACACGATCAAATAATTTGACAAACACGTTTGTCAAACAGAAATTTAATATGAAGTTTGATCAAATATTTGATCGTCTACGGGGCCCTTAAGACGACAAGGAGTTAGTGGATACCTAGATGACGGTAGGTAAAATAATTAAATTTTATCGATTTTAAGGTTTTGATTACAGAGTTTTATTTATATGTTTTATTTACTTCAATATCACTTTATTGTAGAACGAAACTTAAAAGTCAGAGAAGAAAAAAACGTTATATGAAACAATGCCATATAAAGATACCATTAGTGCAATGTTAACAAGATCTCTTATGTAAAGTAACAATATTTTGCATTTAATAAGGCTACGTAGAGCGCGTGGCCGTCGGCGAGATGGACGAAACGATACAGACTTTTCGATCGGGACTCGTTGAGTATGAAATTATTGGGAAACTCACTTCGTGCACGATGCATCTGCCGGCTAATGTTGCTTGCAAACGATCCGAGAAAGCTGGGTAGGTTTTAAGAGATTTATCTCCGAGATAGCGACTAACTTAGCGAGCTCGACGCATATTACGTTCGCGAGTAAGTTTTGCCATCGCGAATAGTTCACATTTAAATTCTAAAATTAAAATTTAACTGGCTCATCCTAATTCAAAATACTCATCAAGCGTCGAAATGTATGTAAGCATACATCGATACTGTACATGCGATATTGTAGAAAGAAACTGTCAATAAAACTATAACTTAAATTAGCCTCTTTCCAATTCCAAATAACTATGAATCAGCATTTTTAAATTATATTCTACTCTTAGGAGTGACGCATATATTTATTTTAGTGATAAATCTGTAACCATTATAGCACTGTAAATAGGTAAACTAGCTTTAAAAGCAGCTTAAGTTTAGATATCAGCCTCAGTTTGCGTCTCTAGATGCTCACAAAAATTTGACGATAGAGGTCACCGACCTGTCCGAAATCAAATAACACAAGTACATAAATTAATAAGATTAAAGCACTGCGTTTCTACCACGCACTAAGTGTCGGGGCCCGCGGCCGGGGCGGGTCCAGCCACCTGTACGATTTGAATATTCCAAATCGATATTTTATGTGATCGCCTCTGTAATTAAGTCGGAATTAATCATCGATTCTTTAGCATCGAATGTTCACGCCTAGGCGTTACCACCGACACTGCTATCACAGCTTTCGTTTTATTGACATTCGCGTTTGTGTATTCACGAATTTATTGCTATGTAACAATTATATACAAAATAATTAGCTTCTCAAAGGAATTACCTAATATTACAAAACATATTTGAGAACTAATTATTCTTAGTTATTACATATATAGTTTTAAATTGTATGGAGAGTACGAAGATCTAGAAGGCATTATACGTTATCACAAGGGTGCATACTCTTATTTTGAAAAGTTATATAATATCGCAAGTAAATACAAAAAGTTATAATAAATAGCAATAACTTATAACGGTAGAAAACACTCCATATTCGGTGATTCCTTAAATATAAAAGACGTTTACGATACACTCGTATAGCTCATAAATAAATAAATAAGGCCGAATTTAATAACAAGCCCGCACCTAAGTAATGGCTGCCAGAAGGCAGTGTTACATATATTACGAGCTCCATCCATTTTATAATTTTTACGTATATTTTTAGCGTTATATTAAAACTCTTAAACACTATAATTTCGCCGCTGAGGTTGTCGACTTTGTTTTAGAGGCAAGTCGAATGTCTTGATAAAAAAGAAGCGATCGCGAACGGCGTATTTCGGACGTTCATATTGTATTAAGTACCTGTATAATACGACAAAAATGAAATTTCGTAAACAACAAAGTTATTTTATAATTATATATAAAAATATCTGGTACAATTTATCTCTGTATGACCAAAGGAATTGGAAAGATTAATGTTGAACGCAATTTTATGGCTATCGAATGTTTTTGTATCGCTCATTAACTTTAATCTTAATATTGAATACTTAATAATATGTTTACAAGATAGTGTTTAAAATTTCTTAATCGGTCGACATATTAAAATTACGTTTTATTGAAACTTTGATATCTGAAAATTGCAAACAATTTAAAAACAATTAAGTTTTACTTGAAAACTTATTAATTCTTTTTAGAAGTTATTAAAAATGTAATACAATAAATATGACAATAATGAAGCTATACCCGTTAATAAAGGAGACTCTAAAAATCGTCGAACAGGTAATTATAATCGACTGCTTCACAAGACTGCCAAATTAATTTCATATTTATTAAGATTCGGACTGAAAAACTTGAGAATTCGTTTAATCGGCTACATTTGGTAAGAGTGCAGTTTAAAGTGCCGAAATCAGCACCGACGGTGACAGAACTTCCACCTTAAAAAATGTTTAATAGCATTCCAATAAACCAAACTGTGTTTATTTATTTTCTTGTCCGGCCCTTTGTTACAGATTTTTGACAGCACGTCGAACATCCGTTCGCCACCCGAGGTGTTGGTTTTTACCGACGATTGAGCCGAAGAATGCCAATGAGAAAATATAAGTAATGTGAGTCACTTGGCGACGAGATGGAATAAATCAATCGCGTAAAAAGATCGAACGGTCCCTGAATATGTTATTCGCGGTATGAAAAAAAAGAAGGTAATGCGAAGGTTCTCTAGGATGCCATCACGATCCGGCGGTGGTGAGGAGCTCAAAGGGATTGCGCGGGTGCTTGACTCGCGTTGAAGACTTTATCCTTGGAGGGCATGTCTTTGGTGTCCCGCGATCTAAATGAGCGGCGCCGGCGACCGGCGGCACGATGTTATCGTTAAACGTTGTCCGCGCGACAATTGCTAACAACGGCGCCGGCCAGCACCGCGAATTATTCAAACACATCCGAGCTATACCTTTACGTTTCTGCAATCGTTGACATACCAATTTCCCGTATTTATTTGCAAGTGCGAACAATAAATACGTGTTTGTCATTATAAAGTGCCTATAGATAACGCGTATGGGACTCAACGTTTCAGTTTAAAAGTACCTATAAAAACCCTTTTATCTTTATGGGAATGCGAGAGTAGTGCCATAATGTCGTTTAAATAAATAATTATTTTATCTTATTATTCCGAGTTTAATTTAAAATACACACTTATCTGTTCGGTGTAAATTTTACTGTATTATGTTTATATAAAATAACAGAAATCTCGGTACAGATAGCTAACCAAATAACTTTTAACAGTGTCTCAAGCGGTGCGCGTAAAGTGGTGCTGTGGTCACGTATTTCAAGTAACGTAGCTGAAGAAAGCGCGACGCGAGGAAGCCAGCACGAAACGAAACGAGCTAACGGCTAGATAAGGTTTAACCTGATCTTCAACGCACGTCTGCCGCGATGTCACTGACGTGACATTCGTTATGAAGCTGTTCTGCGAATGTGGAGGAATTGTGTGAGCTTACTCACTAAAGTTGGAAACTTTCGTCTAAGACAGTGTGGACGTCCACAGTCCACATCTTAGTAGAATATACATGACGTGTCATTCAACAAAATTTATCTCTTTTTAGAATTATAGTCGTATCTTATAGGACACTAGGATTTGTAGTCACACGTTAATTTACCCAATTGTTAGTCAGGACAGCATCAGTTGCATACGTGAATTATCTATTATGGTACTCAAAAGAATTTACCTAATGGTGATACGAAATTTTTAGAACAATTAACAAATATATTTGTAAAATCCAAAAGTGCACGTTTCCACGCCCTCTAGTAGCTTTTTTTAAATATCGTCGGTAACGGTCGGAAAACAAGCTTACGGCTCACCTGATGGTAAGCGATTACCGTAGCTTATAGACGCCTGCAACACCAGAAACATCGCAAGCGCGTTGCTGACCCTATCCCCAATCCTCCCAGGAGCTCTGATGGTCACCTTACCAACAGGAACACAATACCTACTGCTTGAAACGGTATTATTCAGCTGTGGTCTTCTGTAAGGTCAAAGTACTACCCCAGTCGGGCTGCTCCATACAGTGTGAAGTAAAGTTAGCTTCTATAAAAACAAATGATCGAACGTACAACGATTATTTACTAGCCGACCCTTGCCCACTTCGTTGGGCGTTATAATCCATTTCACATAAGAAGGGTACGGTGAAATTTGATATGTTCCAATACACTCTCACTATTTTCAGCAAATCAGATAAATATAAATGTTTTAAAATCACCAATTAATTTCTAAGGCAAATAATAATGCTTGATTAGATTGAATTGTTGACACGGCACGTCAGAGGGCACAGGTCCAAGCTGCTCCAGCTCCTCCAGCTGATTTAAAATATTTATATATTTTTATCTTTTTGCTTTTATCTTGTCACTCCTGAATAGTGTAGCTTTCTGTTAGCGAAAGAATTTTCATGATCGGATCAGTATTTGCGAAGATTACCCCGTATATACAAAGTTATAAACTTTACCTCTTTATAATATTAGTATAGATAAGTTCGATTGCTTGATTTGGTTCTCACATATGGCCCTGATCCATTATTTTATTATAGTAGAAAAAAAAATATATTTATTTGTATAATATTGAAAAACTTTTTGTCCTTCATATTCTTAATAGGCTTCTTAGTTGATCGTTTCCTGACATAATATAAAAACAGCTTATTTTATCAAGTAGTTCTCGCGTTAATTTGCTATCATCCATACATCCAAAATGTTGACTTCCAACATAATACTTATTTAATCGAAATAAATTTTTACTATAATAGTATTCAAAAAATATTAAATGATATTTAATTTATAGTTTGACTAACTGTGCCCACGACTTCGTCCGCATCGAATTTAACAAAATATTTATTGTTCAGTTCACGGCGAGGATCTCAAGGAAAGAACGCTAGCTCGCCGAGCTTTAAATGTTTCGCTACTAATTACTTCTAACAATGATATCTTAAAAACTATGTATCTGATTGATATAGTGTAAAAGGCACTTTTAATCTGCGTTAAATGTCTAAGCTAACTAACATATTTATTTGGATAAGGATTAATACTGAACTAAAGAAAATGGCTTTGAAAATAAAAAAAATTAATTAAAATTTGAACATAAAAGTGGTTATTGTAAGTCAACCGTAAGAGATAGAGATATGCTATCGTGGACTTATTTGTAGCATTTTTATAGATTTTGAATTCGCTAGAACATTACTCAACTTACTAGTTCTCTACAGTAACTCTCTGCTAGTTTACGCGGCGTTCGCGTGGAAAGCTCTAGTTGGCAAGACTTTTTGTGACCTCTTCAACATTTATCGCCGTATTTCTGCTAATTGATATAAAATCATAATAAATTATATACCTAAACCTTCCTCAAGTATCACTCTTTCTATCGTTAAAACCGTGTAAAAATACGTTTGGTAGTTTTTGAGTTTATCGCGTTCAGACAGACAGACAGACAGGAGGACAGAAACCCGCGGCAGGGGGACTTCTTTTTATAATATGTATGAATGTGTATTATGTGTAAAAGTGTATATTATATATTACATAGCATATTAATGTATTGTTATAAAAATATAGAAGTTTAAGAGTAAGCTCTTTCCGTATTTTTCATTTTGTAATGAGTCTCCTCTCGGAGGCTTGCAATATCCTAAAAAAGTAACTACCTATATGAGAAAAAACTATAAAGTAGAGAAATAACTAAAGAGACTATATTCATGGTATTTATGTTACGAGCAAATTAAATATAAACTGACCTAAAGGAGTCCAGATAGATATAACTAAATAAAGCGAAAATACTTCAGTCCGTATATAAATTGAGAATCTGAAATGTCAGTAGGAAGCTAGAAGGTATCTTAGATAAGGTCGACATGATCCCTGAGTCCCGTTCGTGGAAGGCGGGGGGGCGGGGCGGGATGCCGTCACGTGCGCGCGCATCTGATACCGAGCCTCGAATACTGCGCGGACGCAACCGTACCGACACGCAAACAAGCAAAGTGGCTAGTGGCTACCATGTATCTCAAAATGTACATATTATATATAAAAAACAATAGCGTAATACTAGCGATCCAAATAATTTATAGTAGGTACTAGTGATGCAACGGAAGTGTCTTAACGGAACCAGAAACGGAAACAGATGTCAAAAGTAAATTTTAGCAGAAACGGAAACGGAAACGGATGCAGAAACGAAAGTGTAAATAATATGAAAAAAAAATTAATAAATTTACAAATATATGTCTTTATTAAGTATTAAAGTACCTGGGTGACCGAGCCTAGCTCGGTACTTTAATTTTATTTTTTGTTTTTCTTTTTTTTTTCTCGGTATTTTTATATTTTAATTTTATTTATACAACGTGGGGATGACAATAGAACGATAATTGAAAACACCGTTAGTACTAGTATAAAGAAGTATTTCAAAACCATCAGATAAGCCCTAACATCAAAATCAAAAAAAAGATTTTTTCATACAAACTAATTCAGTTTAATTTAATAAAATTTTATAACATCATTTTTGTAACTACAGGATCACTGACCTGTTACACGCGTCATCGCGCGGTGATCGGTCGTGACCTTCTTTCTACGCGGCAAAGTCACGTAGAAGTGGTATGTGCTTGTACCTACAAAACTTCATTATTTTGATTGAATAAAAAATAGTAAGTTAGAAAAGTAAATTAAAATAAATTGTTACGCATTTAAAATTAAATTGAATAAAAAACTATTTGATTTAAATTTTCTCAAACCATCAATTTTTTTTTTTAAATATGCAGAATTGATCAGTAGCCGATACTGAATAAGTTATTTTTTTTAAAACATGAGTTATTATAATATTATTTGGTCTGCGAACTGTCACTAAATGGCAATGATTAAAAATTTTGCCTTTTTTTGTGGCAGTCGATCCCATATCCATTATTTTTATGCTCAATCTTTTTAAAAATAATAATAGCTGTTCTTGAGTCGTTAACCGCCGGTTTTAGGGTAGGTCAGGTCTTTATTATAATACATACGTAGAAATTTTAAAAAATGAAAAATCATAATTTGTGACTAAACTACTGGATGTATTTTATTGATTTTTTGTATGTGGGCTTGGAATGTCATTACATATACGCTGTCCAAGTTATCGTTGTATTATAATCCCCACCCTGTATAATAAATCACGAGTGAAATTAAAAAAAAAAGAAAAAAAATTAATCTGGAGACTGAGATTCGAACCCGGGTCAAGACGATTTGACACCCGCCGATTTCCTAATTACGCTGTAACAGCTACGTTGACAGTAGTGAAATTAAGCTTCGTATTCTAATGATATGTTTTCATTGCCTACAAACAGGGATAAAACGACATTTTTTTTAAATGAATCCTAGCTAGATCAATTTTTCGCCCCCGAAATCCCCTGTATACTGAATTTCACGAAAATCGTTGAAGCCGATTCCGAGATTCAGATTCTATATATATATATATATATACAAGAATTGCTCGTTTAATAGTATAAGATACAAACCAAGCCTAGATAAGAAATAGATATATTAGAAATATACAATAGAAAACAATATTGCAACTTAAAATTATTTTAATCTTCAAATTTAGTAGTGGTAAGTGAAACTTTCAACTCTCAACCGTCGTAAACTTCCGTTTACATCTCCGTTATAAAAGTTGCGGAAACAGAAGCAGAAACGAATGTTGAAAAGCGTGCGGAACTTCCGCACTTGCGGAAACAGAAACAGAGATCTGTTGCATCACTAGTAGGTACCTACCTATCATCGAATTTTGTAATGGAGAAAATTTGTTAAAGTTAACCAAAAAGATCTTTTATCAAGATTGTCGATACGATTTTTTTAAATTCCTTTTTCTATACTGCTTAGCAGGGATCGTCAAATGGCGGACCGCGGTCCGCATCCGGACCACCGACCCATTTTGTGCGGACCGCGAGAACATAGGAACTTACACTACAGAATACATAATTTAATAAAAATATATCCCACGCAGCTTCAAACTTCAGACAGATAGTCCGCAATAAAAAAATTGACATTTTACTCATTACTGTTTTAAAAATACCTTTTTATTTCGGTTGGTTAATAAATATTTTTTTCTATAAAATGATGTGCGGACCGCGACGGTCATTTCATCTCTTCAAACGGACCCCGAGCGAAGCTAATTGGTGACTCCTTCTGTATAGAAACAGTCCGCAAATAAGTCATTGCTAAGTGAATAAAGATCATCATTATACAATTAAAATATCAGTACCTGGGTGACCGAGCCCAGCTCGGTATTTTTATTTTATTTTTTGTTTTTTTTCCGGTATTTTTATATTTTAATTTAATTTAAATAATAAATCACGAGTGAAATTAAAAAAAAAAGAAAAAAATAATAATCTGGAGACTGAGATTCGAACCCGGGTCAAAACGATTTGAAATCCGTCGCTTTCCTAATTACGCTATTACCGCTGTAATAATAATGGTGTAATGAAGCTTCGTATTCTAATGATATATTTTCATTGCCTAAAAACAGGGATAAAACGACATTTTTTTTAATGAATCCTAGCTAGATCAATTTTTCGCCCCCGAAATCCCCTGCATACTAAATTTCACGAAAATCGTTGGAGCCGATTCCGAGATTCAGAAAAAAAAATATATATACAAGAATTGCTCGTTTAATAGTATAAGATTAAGTATTGGAAATTCCCTAAAACATGGGAACTAGTAATATTTTCCTTTAAAAATCGAGCGACAGATTCAAAAAGAGGCGTTGGAAAATTAACTAGTGACATATAGATATGCTTAAACTCCAAAAAAAAACCTTAGGTTAAGGTCAACTTATTTTATCTCAACGACTATATCGTCATCTTTTTATCTCAGAAAATTTATGTTTAAAATTATCGTATGTTTTTGAATATCTATCGAGTGTTTGGCTTGAAATGGAAAGACCTGGCGTCTGTGCTATTATATCTAGCTAAACTCTCAACTGGTTGTCCAGCTCTTACCTTCAATATACTATACCAGAAGAGTTGCAATGAAACGCATGGTCAACCTGATGGTAAGCGGTTACCGTAACCTATGGACATATATTTTTATCCACACGACACGAATCTTTATATAGAGTATTGTAGTCATCATTATTAAACAAATACTATTGTCAGCATTGTAAAAGAAATTTTACACGAATACGTTTTTAGTGGGCACCAAAACAAGAAATAAATGGCACATTACAAAAATGTTAGGTCCTCTAATGTCAACTTTAAAGTCTGAACATTTGCAAAAAAAAAAATAAGTAGTACCTACCTACATTCTCTATATTCTACACAAGGATAATTTTGTAAAGTTACAACAGATAAAAACTTATACGGTACCGTCAACCCGCAGTGGAGCAGTGTGGTGCATTAAGCTCCAATCCTTCTCCTACATGGAGAAAGATGGCCTATGCCCAGCAGTGCGATGTTACAGGCTGAATGCGAATGCGATGCATGTATATGTTTTAAGTATATTGATTCATCCATATAAGTATTCGTCTAATTAATCGCATTTAATAGTTTCAAAATAGCAAAGAAGATGTTTTAATTTACGTACTTGAATTTTGAATCGACGAAAGATAGATGCTAGTATTAGCTTTTATTTTTAGTATTTTTTGTTTGAATTTTGATCCGCATTAATTTCAAGAACGTATACTGTGTTTATACCGAATAAGACATACAAAAAAATTATATCAGTCATAATTAACGAAGATAAAAAGCATCTAGAAACGAAACGGAATCTAGAAACGTATCCTATTATAGATGCTGCAATACAAAAAGTTAGCCCTCAACAAATATCTATCAAAATATCATTATGAAAATTTAGTGGCATCAAAAAGCGCCGGGGCGACGCTCGGGACGACCGCCGGCGCGCTGCGTAGCGAACATTCCCGCCTTTTTGCCAGCCGATGTATTTATTGCCAACACTTATGCAGCGAATAAGGTCCAGAAGGTCCGAGATACCCTTAAGATACCAGATTTGACAACGATGCACCGCACTTTGATACCAAAGGCTATTGTATCTCGTCGTATCGTCGTTTTTGCCTAATGTCATAAATTCGTTAATATTCGTGTTCCAGAATTTCACATCGGAACTTGGCTTATAAATTTTGTCTTACTTTTGGTTTATTACAGTGTTATTTGAAATAAATATGTAAAAGTTGCAAAGGATTCTTTTCAGTTTTTGTATTAAAATTTACTAAGAACTCTTTTGTCTAGATTAAATTTAACTTATGTCCAGATATTTGTAAAATATTTATTGAAACTTTAACAAAAATAGTTGTTTAATATTTTAGTATTTAAATGGTGATAATATGAGAAACTTCTACTGTTTAATACATAGGTATACACAATGAGAGGCACATCTATCCATATCAATAATAGCCTACACTGAATTCAAGAATTTATTCCGCAGTTTACAAAGGGGTACTCAAGGGAGACATTAGTATAGAAAACATCAAATCTCAGGTCTTATGATCCGCCGGCGGCATCAGAAGGAATATGAATAAATTGTATAAATATTTATCGGCACGCATTATGCCACCGCTGCTAAGCCGGCGTCTAGAGGCAAAACGAACAAGACACAAATACAAGATTCTGGACCGACATAATTGTTTTTGCAGATGCCTGGGAATCTTATCGACCGAGGCGCACACCGCTAGTGCCAGTTTTGAGAGGGAACGATTTATGCAGCCACGACTCCTGTGTTCTATTTTTTAGATGGAATTCTGTCAATAAAGAATGTTTTATGCGCACATAACGAAGTTAGCGTGGTAGGTGAGAGATTTCTTTACCGACGGTGCAGTCGCTACTCTTCTAAAGTATATATGTACTCGTAAAATAATTACTAATAAAATGCGTCAGCTGGTTTTTGTCCGTATTCGTATATAACGCGATTGAACGAATGAATGTGCCGAAAATAGTGTCTGCACGTCTCATCCCTCGGTCACACGGCAACTTCACGTAGTACCGTCACAATCTGAGCACGCCATTTGTAAACTCGACGTAATTAGTCTATATTTGAACATTTTCAAAAAAGCAGTCAAGCTTAAGTAAATCCAGTTTGTGGTCATGAAATATACAAACGTCTCTACTTATGTAATGTAAGAGATGGTTTTTATATAACCGCCTACATGATCTTATACATGTGATTGTGATACATGAATGTAATCTTACATTCTTTGACTCAATTGAATTCATAATAAGTAGTGTAGTAGTGATAGGTATTCTTTTTAGAACAATTAATTGTAATCATATTGAAACTATTTAAATCAACTAAAGTTTTTAGCCTTATGCAGTTTTAAACATGCAAGTATATTGTAGTAGGTAAATATTTGCGCAAAGATTCTTCATATTGTTCTCTTTCATATTTCCATAAACGCAATAATTTCAATACCTGCAGGATACTCCGAACATGATCCTTGCGGTAACAATTCCTGCGATCCCGCGAATCGTAACCGAATGCAAACATGAGGCATTGTCAGTCGCATCGCAATAAATCAAGCATTTGCTCTATCCGTCGCTTCAGTCGTCCCGGCGTCCTGCTGTTTTACCGCACAAATTTACGAGCACCTCCGTACATTTCCCTGGCCCGTACACCGCGAGATGCTGATCAGTCCCTTCGCATTATTTCAACAAAATATCGTTATTTATTCAGAGTGTACAAACTGGTGACGTACTAACCTATACCTTATCCATTACGACTCAAATAATACTATTGTTATGTATGAAAAAATGCGATCACTATACCTTATTAAGTATGAATTGTTGATTTAATGTATGTGTAATGCGGTCACAAATATGGAGTGGCTTGTAGGGGATGTATTAAATCAAAAGCCTGACAATTAAAATACCAGATCTAACGAATTCGAAGACAAGGGCTATGCAAAAAATAGTCGAAGGCCTTTAAGGTATTTCTGGAGTCCACACTTTTTTATGATTTTGTTTTTATAATAATGTTTTAGGGCTATAATGTAGTTCTATAACAACATAATTGTATAAGTGGTAATTTTTTTTATTGAAGTAACATTTTCCATCTTATGAGACGCATGAAAAAATTCTTTATTTAAACCACAAATTACCACGCAATAAAACAGTGACGATAGAGGTAACCTTAGACATCCGATTTGATAATATTCCACATCTCCGATTTCATTTTATGTTCTGACGAAAGCCTGATATATATCCGATGTAAGAATATGTGAGAATGTTCACAATACGTATCCAAAACCGAAGGATTCACGACGCGAACACGAATAAATATTTCTTTTATTCCAATTTGTCAGCTAAGCCACTCACAGCGGCGACTTATCTTCGTATTCAACGGTAAGCTCCCGCCAAAACAATACAGCAGTATCGTTAAAAAACGTGCTCGAATACAGCATTTATCATCGTTGATTAAATACCATTGTTTTGTATCGGACGGAGTCGGGAACTCCGGGCTCTTCGTCCTTTTTCGTCTCCCAACGTCTCGCATTATGGCTGCCCGGAGACAATAAGTCTGTTAAATTGACCTCCTCTATATAATGCCTGTTTGTGTATTTATACCTCTGGCAGACGCGTGTACGCTTGCTCGCCTTCGTCTTGTAAATTCTTTTGTCGAAGAAAATTTGTTTTCGATCGAATAGGGATTATGATCTCTTGGATAAATTCTCAAATTTAAAATTAGAGTATTTAATTATATTTAACGGTTGGTAAAAAGTTTGTTAAACGATAATTAACTTACACCGAGATACTTAACCTCTGTGGTTACGGAAGCTGTGTGGTTACGGCAGTAAAGAATATATAGCCACCCCTTCTCTTCCCGTGGGTGTCGTAAGAGGCGACTAAGGGATAACACAGTTTCACTACCACCCTGGAACTTATAAAGCTGCGACCGACTGTGGGATAACCATTCAACTGCTGCCTTTGAAATACCCAGGCCGAAGACGGGCAGCAGCGTCTTCGATGCGACAAAGCCAGCCCTGCGGTCAACCAACCCGCCTGCACAGCGTGGTGACTATGGGCAAAACACATGAGATCGTGCCATTTTTGGCGCGAACTTGGGGAGGCCTATGTCCAGCAGTGGACTGCGATAGGCTGAAGTGATGAGATAGGTACTTAAGAGTATGGTAAAAATAACTCGTGTAAATAACTTTGGGTCTTATTTAAAAAAAAAAGAACATTTAAGAAAATTACTTTGACATAAATACTAGTTAGTTTATTTATTATTACTTTCTTTACATTTATTATTTTGATTTAAGAAATTAGAAAAAATGTAGTGTACCGACACGTTTTAGATCTAGACAAAAGTTGCGGAAGCATAATTTTTGTACAAGTTTAAATTTGGTGGTCGATAAGGAGTTTTTAAAAAGTAACGAACTTGTGTTATTTTCTGGCAAAGTACAAATCATGAATTACCGTAATTTTTTTACTCTATATTTTGAAAAATTCTATAGATTAGAATACCTAATTAAGAATAGGTATGTTGAAAATGCAATACCAAATAATATGAATAGTTCGAACGAGTCACCTAATTATAATTCTGTATGATATTAAATTGGGTTACAAACCTTTGTGAATATTTATTTTATTAATTATTACTATATCTGTTGCAAGAGAAAATCAATGAGTATATCAAAGTAGAACTATTTATTATTTTTAGTGTATTTTTCATATATGGTATTATTTTATACAAGTAATAAATAATCCGCCCATCTGCAGTGGAGCTGCGTGGTGGATCCTTCTCCTACATGGAGAAAGAGGCCTATACCCAGCAGTGGGATGATACAGACTGAATGCAATAGTAATAAATTATTCTATACAATGATTTAATAGTAAACCAAACAAGTAACGTCTTACAAAAATCTCATTCAATGACATTTATTTTTACAGCAACTTGTTCACTCCGTAGTTCTTACTGTTAAACTGTTCTTGAATAAATACAATCAAGGAATGAATACCCTTTACTACCAGCGGGTATTTATATAAGTTGAGTCAAATCAGCAAAATATTGTCAAAATCCGTTTTTACCCAAAAGAAAAAGCTAACATTAGTAAAGTAGAGACTTAACAGATATTTTTTTAAATAAGTAGGTATATGGTAGTTGACACACAATTAACGTGTACTCAGATAAACACACTCCTTAGCTTTCATTAAAAAAACCGGCCAAGAGCGAGTCGGACTCGCGCACCGAGGGTTCCGTACAAACAAAATTATTACAAATATTTTTATTATGTGATGCAACTAAAAATTTATACTTTTCGCAACCATTCCTTCATCTGCGCTATAAGACGTTGCTTCGTACCAAATTTCAAGATTCTGAGTTCATAGGAAGTACCATGTAGGTTTTGATTCCCTTGCGAGTGTCAAAAATTTGCAGCATAAGCAGCTATATCTTTTGATGGCGTTGGCTTAGAAGTTTGATTTTTTCACAGCTCTAAGGGACAGTAGACCTGAGTATTTGATATGAATTTCAGCTTGATACTTCCACGCGTTCCTGAGAAAAAGGGTCTTGACAGACAGACGGACAACAAAGTAATCCTATAAGCCTATAAGGGTTCCGTTTTTTCCTTTTGAGGTACTGAACCCTAAAAAACATACACAAGGCACAAGAAGATGAAATAAACTTGATTTGGAAACGTTAGAACCAATTAGGAAATAAGTATAATAGTTCGAAGGAGTACAAAATAATGTAGGTATAATTTACCCGACAATTGTAACTGTTTCAATTTTTTCTATATTTAAAAACATTTTTATTTTATTTACAAAACTATTTTTAGTTTATGTAGCCTGATCTCTAACTGTTGTTTTTTTAAGTTTTTGTAGTATTTTTTATTATAAACACTGGCAAGTTAATTCATAATGAAATACCAAAAACCATGTAATATAAAGTTATTAATCAATGAAACAGCTAGTTAATTGATGGCTGATGATATTCTACTAAATTGATGGCTGTTTTTAACTACACACAGTTACATACGTGCATACAAAGCTACAGTAGATATACCTACCTATCGAAATAAGCCGTAGTACCACGTACGTACCGGAATAATATATCTAGATTGAAAAATGAACGGGCAGCCTTCTCAAAACTGTGCTTTATTTCAAGAATACACTTGAAGGTAAATACGTGACAACTTCGTGTCTGTCGGCGAACATCAATCGACGCGACGCGAGTGCCATACCTCGCTGCGATGGCATCTCTCAAAATACTTTATAACTACACAAACATAATATGTACCTGCTTATATTGCTACGTTATTAATAGGACATATTTAAAAAATGAAAGAAAAACACACTGGTTTTAACTTTAAAACTGTCATAAAACTGTTAAAACAAAACTACAAGAATCAAAGCGTACCTAATAATCTGCATTAATTCAAATTAAAATTATACTACGATTAAATTACATACTGAATTCTTTTTATTTTTGACTAGTGGTTGCTTGGGGATCATAAGAAATTTTATAATTAAACTACTATATTTACTATACTAGCTGTGCACGCGACTTTATCCGCGTGCAGTTTAACAAATTAGTTACTGTTCAGTTTGCAGTTATAAAATAAAAATAAAAATCTAAAATAAAAATAGCCTAAGTTACTACTTATTACATCAGCTATCTGCCAGTGAAAGTCCCGTCAAAATCGGTCCAGCTGTTTCAGAGATTAGCCGGAACAAACAGACAGACAGACAAAAATTATAAAAAATGTTATTTTGGTATATGTACCGTGTATACATAGTTACATAGCAATGAATTTAGTAAAAAGTGGTTATTTTAATATTACAAACAGACACTCCAATTTTATTTATTCAGAATATCAAATTAAGAAATAATAATGATTGATTAATTGATTTAGCCTGTAACATTCCACTGCTGAATATATTATGCTTCCTCGTGTAGGAGAAGGGTCAGAGCTTATTAATGCATCACATTGCTCAACTGCGGCTTTGCATATTATATTTCCCTACTATGAGTAGCAGTAACGATCGTTAAAAGGTGTCTATAATAACCACCGAGATCGCTAAACGTGCTAAACGTGCTCTACTAGGCACAGTGGGGAGAACCAGAAGGATAGACACCCAGACTGTGCTCTACTAGGCACAGTGGGGAGAACCAGAAGGATAGACACCCAGACTGTGCTCTACTAGGCACAGTGGGGAGAACCAGAAAGATAGACACCCAGACCGTGCTCTACTAGGCACAATGGTGAGAACCACAAGGATAGACACCCAGAATGTGCTCTACTAGGCACAGTGTAGAGAACCACAAGGATAGACACCCAGAATGTGCTCTACTAGGCACAGTGGGGAGAACCAGAAGGATAGACACCCAGACTGTGCTCTACTAGGCACAATGGGGAGAACCACAAGGATAGACACCCAGACTGTGCTCTACTAGGCACAATGGGGAGAACCACAAGGATAGACACCCAGACTGTGCTCTACTAGGCACAGTGGGGAGAACCAGAAGGATAGACACCCAGACTGTGCTCTAATAGGCACAATGGGGAGAACCACAAGGATAGACACCCAGACTGTGCTCTACTAGGCACAATGGGGAGAACCACAAGGATAGACACCCAGACTGTGCTCTACTAGGCACAATGGGGAGAACCACAAGGATAGACACACAGACTGTGCTCTACTAGGCACAGTGGGGAGAACCAGAAGGATAGACACCCAGACTGTGCTCTACTAGGCACAGTGGGGAGAACCAGAAGGATAGACACCCAGACTGTGCTCTACTAGGCACAGTGGGGAGAACCACAAGGATAGACACACAGACTGTGCTCTACTAGGCACAGTGGGGAGAACCACAAGGATAGACACCCAGACTGTGCTCTACTAGGCACAGTGGGGAGAACCACAAGGATAGACACCCAGATTGAAAACGAATATTTGTACAAATACAAATATCTACGCTGAGCGGGAATCAAATCGGTTATGCTGGTGTTTGAGACGAATACACGCAGGTGTGTTTCACATGACAACCGTTGTGGTGTAGAGGTATAACAGAAACGCTCATTCAATAAAACAAAGAGCTCTATATAGATACAACGAATTTCGTTTATGTAAAAATATTTAGATACTAGCTTAGCTGTGCTCCGCAGTTTCACACGCGTTAATTTGAGGAAAAAAATAGCCTTCCTTGGTAAATGGGTTTTTTCAATTCGAACCAGCAGTTCCTGAGGTTAACCCGTTTAAGAAAACAAACTTTTCAGCTTTTTAATATTAGTAAGTATAGAGTTGACAAAATTATAAGTAGTAATATGCATTTGTAATACTAATTATAATATAATGTATGTATTTACTTTTTCTGGATGCATTGTCTTCTTTGTTAAAAGTTTATATTCTATATTACTCATAATCGTACAACTCCAGAATCAATTTACCGTCTTATGAATTGTTCATAACACAAAAAGGGATAATAAAGTTTCATTCAGTTACTGATAATGTTTCAAGAGACAGAATAAAATCTTCATAAACAAAAGTTTCTGATTAATAAAGCATCGAAATCGTACAAGAAAATATGACATTATTTACGATTAAATGCGTCATCAGTTTAATTATTAAATATGAGTGAACGTCATAACATGTTCCCAATTAGGAGTTCATCACGGTGCCGTATAATTATAATAAATTAATTACAAAATATGAAACCAGCGCCCGTCGCCGACATAATGCCATTTGCAGTTCACCTGCAAAAAGGAATGCCTTGAACGGCAATAAAAATGTAGTTCAAATAAAAACACATAAGCCTTAGAAAAACTGGAACCGTTCATGCGTTGTATGAACATGGATAATTAATTTATTAATTAGCATCAATTAATCGTAATACGGCGGCGCAAAGGACCCTTCTATGCACTTCAATAACTTTTCCAATGAAACGTTTTTTGACGATGATAAAAGTCGGACGCTTAGAAATTATTAAATGCTAATACTTTACATTCGCGGGCATATTCGTTTGAGAAAAATTTATTACACACGATCGATTCTCGATAAAAAACTGAGATCAATACTGTAAATAACTAGCGCGCATTTGTTTAAATTTTCTTATGAATGTTTCTGGAAACGATCATTGCGGAATGCGTGGATGTTATGGAGACGAGCTTACGACTTTCTTATGTAAATTCGAATATTTGCTGATGATGCCGGGATGCGAGCGCAATGGACATTGATAAATAAACAGCTGTCAGTAGGCTGTCCGAGAGGCGGCGAAATTCGAAAATGGTTCGTATTCATTAATAACCGGAATGGATAGTGTGTCGCGAGCGAGATTATTGCGATATGCTACCTGTGTTCGTGATTAGCCCGCGAGCGCTCGCCCGGGCTCAGACCGGTCGCTGGCTTACGAAAAAATAATAGAATACCTATTCTATTTTTGTATTACAAAAGACATGTAGGTACCTAATAAAAGAGGTTTTAACTTTTTCTGTACAAATAGCACTAAATGTGTTATGATTACTGAGTGTCATTGTTTGCTTCTAAAACGTAATGTATATATGTTACTGTAAATGCATGAATTATGGTAAATCCTAAGATTTAAGAGTAAAACCTAAGATTTACCAACTCTTAATGGTAAAAGTTCGAACGATTTTGCGATTCGCACTTTTACCACCATTCACTTGGTAAGTCTTAGGATTTACATTAAAGGCACGGTAAATGTTGAAAAAGACATTTTATAACGTGGCTAGTCTAGATTAAGACCCGCGTCGGTCTAATTTTGAAGTTAGATAGGTTGGTGTTATTTCTGTCGTCGTCTCGGTCTATGGGTCTTAATCTAAAGACTTACCAATTTAAGTTTTTGGCTGAAATAAATGAATAAGAATTAATCTTTGTTTTATTCCCAAAACCAACTTTTAATAGCTGTTAGTGGTAAAACATATTAGCATGTACTAAATTCTAATAGTAAAAGTCCGAAAAAAAATGTCCCATTTTCATAAATCCTTACATTTACCAACTGATGTCGGTAAATCCTAAGACTTACTCTCAAATCTTAGGATTTACCGTAGTTCGAGCTTTTACAGTAACATATACATATATTTATATGAGTGTGATGAAGGAATATTATAAATTGTAATATTATATTGTCTATAGACAATAATTGTATAGGGCTAGGTTTTTCTTAATGATAATTTCTGCATTAAGCTCTCGTCCTGCGGTAATAGGGCAAGCAGCGGGACGCTTCACAAGGTCATATTTTTATTATTTATGTATTTTTGCCGACGATTAACATAAACTTTTGCTGAACGTACCATTTAGTTTTATTGTGGTATTTTATGTTAAGCGTTGTAAATATTGGCGGTTTCTTGCCTGTGAATATTTGCGCGACGATTAGGACTTCAGCGGCGTTTTGTTGACTCATTTATGGGTCGTATACTTGCTTTACTGGGGTCGTTCTAGATAACGGTATTGACGGCTTTTAGATTAGGCTGGCAACGATCAACATAACGCGTCCGAACTTTCATAAAATTAGCACAACACTATTTTATTGTAAGCGTTTCCTTTTGTTTATTCAATCAATAGGTACCTATATATTTTTTCTAACTGACACTCCTAGGAAAGAATAATCGTTTAGATTTGAATAAAAAATATCACATCGAGGTCTGTTCTTACATAAGATAAATGTAAAAAATCTGTTATTTGTTATTTTATATAAATCTGTGTTACAAAAACTACCAAATGGAAAATAGATACAATATCTGTATTTATGTGCGTAGAGCTATAAGTTACTTAAAATCTAATTTCTCATGTAATATATTTTATTGTTACATAGCCACCCAAATTTAAGGTCTAATCTACAAATCAAATCTTACAAGTAGAAAGCAAAAAGTAGTTCACCTAACAATAAAAATAAAAAAGTACCTATCACTAATTAACGACTAACATCACAATGACATATTTTTTTAATCGACCTTAATTAGTTCACGGATAGAATAAAAATTTGAAATAGCGATTCATTATTAAGCTTCACCTTAATGATAATCAGCTCGATTTACAATGAATAACGAGTACTTATTCAACGTGGGCTACCGTACCGTACGATATTCGGTAGCTTATCACTATCTCACCCATTATTTATCTCCTATCTTCAAACCGAAACTCTCATGTATCCTGTCGATGCTTAAACATACTGGCTAGTTCTATTTTTTTACCAGTCGAAAAAAGGTTATCTAGGGTAGACCGAGGCGAATCGGATCACTTTTTCTTTGATAGAATGAAAATCATACTAAAATGCAATTTACGTAACTTTTATTGAAAAAATTATAATAAGTAACAAATCAGCTACACAATAAACATTTCAAAACTTAAATTGTTCATTATTTATCCGAAATATTAACTAAAAACCTTAAAGACAGAAATATCCTATTCGCCCCAATTCTTGGGGCGAATAGGATCGTACATAACACTTCACTAAATTAAAAATTTCTAATCGGTTTAGGTTTTGGAATCATTAATACAATTGATATAATGAGTAATGAGATCAATATTAATTACTAATACATAAATCACATTTATACGGGCCTTTTTTCCCTCCTAAATCAGCACATTTTTCGTGACACCATTCTTCGCATGCATGGCACTGAATCCAATCCTCTGGTGGTGGATGAATGAATTTTCTGAAAAGTAAATACAAAACCAATCTCTCTGTTTTGCGTACCTTTGATTATTATTCCAGGCGTTCTTTTATTGTTCTTATTTTTCTTAAAATTTTCTGTGTCATCAGTCTTTTTCTTTTTCTCCGGAGCTTTTTTATCAGTCTTAAAAATGATCTTAGCATCATTTTCGAGAAGGCTAATCTTACGCTGAGCGATATCAAATGCAAAATTAGTTTGTAGTTTTAATTTGTAACTAGTTTTGTAGTTTTACGAGATTTCTTAACAGCAGCCGCTGGTGGCTTTACAGGGGATGGAAGAATTTCTTTGATAACTCCAGTAGTGTGCTGGGTGCTTGGGCTGTATCAGATTGTTGTGAACCAATTGAAGGAATTAGTCTTTCTTTGATACGTACGAACAATCTACAATAAAATTAAAATGCATTAGGTACCTTAAATATAAAATAATACATTTAAAAAACAATATCCAATTCGCCCCCTTTGACATGATCCGAATAACCCCATATTAAATACTTTCGAAATAAATATTTTAAAAATTAACCTATTACATTATGCTTTAAAAGTAAAATGTTTTTTAAAATAGGACCCTTTTCAATCAATATAAAACATATAATTCAAACTTTTTACGCAAATCTTTAAAATTACAAGAAAAATGGTAATTACGTACCTTATATGTGCGTCAAAATTGTAATGCACACAAAAATCCGATTAGCTGGTGGGCAACGTTGACACCAATGTACTTGTCGAATCAAAAAACGACCGATAGTGGGAGGTGAGGGGTGGGGGTAGGTTCATAAGACGTTAGTCGCTTATGTCCTTGACAACGCGTTCTTTAAAATATTAACGGATTTCTTATTAAGATCCGTTTCGCCCCTTGATCCGATTCGCCTCGGTCTACCCTATATCTTTAAGTTTTATCTGTGGTCGTAACTAGAGTTTAGAATTCGGAGATTCTATAAAAACACCGATCGTTTTAGATGCCACGAATGTTTCATCGGTATTATGAGTGTTCTGATAGAATATGATTAATATTTAAGATAAGTAAGTTCATTTAGTGTATAACGATGTATTTTATAAGCGATTATTATTTTATTGAGTATTTCCTGAGCGTCGTCTTTGAAGATGTTAATGCTACCGTGAGCAAGGTTAGATTTTAATTAGTTAAATTGATTTTTACTTATACGCATGTAATTATTTAATATACGATAACATTTTTGAATATGTTTGTTTGTATATATGACAACTTTGAAAAATAATGATTTATTTGGTTTTGATTTCGTTTTAACAGTTAGCAGTGCCTCAAGAAATGTTTTCAATATATGATTCTGTATTTTATTATTATACATACTTTAGAATAAATACACGTTAATTCAATAAAATCAAATAAGAGTTGAAAACAAATTACAACATTATGGATATGAGCTCATTGATTCTCCGCTAGAAACGGAAAGAACTACTATCAGTACCTCACTTCATTAACTAAGGATACATAATATAAACGAAACTCATTACGATTATATTTTCAAACGGGCTTGTGTTAGTAATTATAAATATTTATAATAGAAATTAATGGGCAAGCGACAGCAGCGCAGCGGGGGGCATAGCTGGCTACCGACGCTGGTTTCCGACCCCCTGACATGATCGTAAACATCGTAAACTCGCCGGTCTTACTGCATACGATATAATGGTCATATTGCTATAAATACACGGGAACGTTTTATCCGTTTTTGTCACATTCATCGATAAAAAAGGTAAGTATTTCTATCTTAAGCTCTTCGAACGATAAATAGTAAATTATAATTCTAGTAAAGTTTCTAGGAAAGCGACGATTGTTTTCATTTGGATATAATGTTTCATTTAGTACAAGTATGCTATAAGCTACTGCTGCTATTTAACACTTTCATGCGAACAACGTATATGTACGTCATATATTGGTAGATATGATATGGCACAACGTACTATTACGTTCAACAAAAACTCGATTTATTGAGCACAACGTAATGGTACGGTGTCTGGCCATACTAATGTTTAAAAGTTCGGTTGCTATGCCACAACATATCGAATTCTAAAAATTGTAGTGCTACACCACACCGATTTTATTTTGCCTTCTTTGATGGCATTCCGTACTGATACTAAGTACCCACTAGTAGCGCACAACGTCACTCTATACGTCGTTTCGCCTAAGAAGTTTTATTACATTAATCGACTTGTGCCGCGTCGCGGGGGTGTGCGTGCGCCGATTCTGTGTTCACGTGGAATATTGACCTTATATATGTTATATCAATTTATTTTACTTTATTGAAATAAGTCTGAATGTGTTCAAAATACATATTTTGTATTTTTTGTTTGTTTTAGATATGTAAATTGGACCAAAAAAGTGACCATTGTAGCATAGCGTATCTTAACGTCGACGTCTTAGTACGTCAGAGCAATATATTTAAATACTAATGTCATCAGCTATTTGCACAACGTCATTAGACGTCGCTTGAATTTCTATGAAAAAATGATGTGCAATATCGCATAGACCTACAATATTGGTATGTTCGCGTGAAAGTGTTAAGTGGTTGTTTTATGTATGAATATTTTATTTGTTGTTGATAAATTACCATTTTATTTTCCACATAAATATAATTATTTTTCAAAAGACGTTACAACGTACGAGTCCCACTTAGTATTCCGGACCGAGCATCCATTATAAATATTGCACTATTATAAAAAGACTAGCCCGTGTAAGCACATAGCCACCTACGTGAACGGTTTTCTTGGAAGTAACCATAAGCCTTCCGAAGTAACGAGCTTCACGGGACACCATCAGTCACTGCTTTTCACTTATAATGATGTTAAAAATGTTACCTAACAGCCATTCTTGTCCACCCATTGTACTTCTCAATATCCAAACAATATAAAAAAGTGGTTCTTAAAAAATGACTTCCAATTTATTTGAAGTATAAAGAGTCTCATTTCCCATGACATCGGTCTGGGCGTTCGTTCGTCCGAGCGCCATCCTTCTTTATATCTTTTGTGTTTTTTTTTTTTCTTTGAACGGCTTTGACATTTGGAAGTCGGGTCACTTATTAAATTAGCCTTTGTATTTAAATGAACAATTGTAATTATGTTGGACTACTTGGGTTGGCGATCTCGATGCCGGGAGGTGTTCTTATATCAACCCACTTGCATAAAAAATGGGAGTGAAATGTCATTTATTACTTAAGATAAATCGTCTTTGTAACTTTCAAATTAATGAATGATTATTTATTGAACATGATTCGTATAATTTAAAATAATATTAAGCTTTATAACGAAATAAAAAATCTTTAAAGGCATCGACTTATAAAAAACCGTAAAAGCAAAATAGACACTTTTTTAATAATTAAATAATATAAAAGAATTAAATATAAGAAAACAATTTGACAAAATAATATTTAAAAATTCGTAACCACTTTTAAAAATATCTTATTCTAAATTAATGATTCTTTAACAACGGCCTATAATTCAAACGAATTTGATACCAATAGAATTCGTACTCATTATAATATTATTGATAAATCGTATATCGGTAGCATCGACGTAAAGAACGGTAAGCCACGCTTACACGGGATTATGGTCTTTAAATTGAGCACCGGAGACGCTAAGAGCGTATGTAGAGTACGCTGTGCTCAATCAGCATCGTACATCAAGCTTCGATACGAATCAATCGATCTTCGCCGCCGAATCGGATCGTGTCGGCGGCCGATAATGTACCGTAATGAGCGGTATGATGGACGACACGACTATCGCAACTCTTGCTTTTATTTATTGGATAGTTATTCAATGTAAGTTTACTTTTGTGATTTAATATCAATTAAACATCGATGACGATACACTTAAGGCGGGTTTGATAACGGCTTTTATATACTTCAAAACGTAAATTTTTTGACGACGACGAAAGACTAAGATTATACGATACCGAAAGACGACGAAGACTATTTCATTTTTTTTTCATAATGAAAAAAGAAACCAAGTATATAATCTGTTAAAGTCGGAAAAAGTAACCCTAATAATCTCTATTTAGACATTTATAACAAAGATCAGCTTTGATTTCATGCAAAATCATTGGCTACCTACAAAAAGGTTGAATAATTAATCAGTAGCTGCGAGATTGTATCGGCATCATCCGAGCCATTCAATATTTTGAGTGTACCATTAAATATTCAATTCCCATGACAGTTCGCCGTCAGTATCGAACAATGTAAGGGGACACGCGGGTAACTGATGTCCGACATTAATCCTAATGTACCGATCTACTGGCTAAACGTCGTTTAATCTAAACAAAAATATTTCAATGCATCCAATAAAACTATGAAACGGAGAAAAAAAGGTGGAATGGTACACGGCGCTCGTAAGGTATTCGATGAGTATGACTTCTGGGAAGCAATGCCGGCCAATGTCATATCACGACAGGTAGTGTTGGGCGACAGGTGAGATATATCGATGGACTTTTATATTATTATAAATCATTTATTACGTCGGATATCGACATACAAAAAAGAAACGTTTTATGTTCAAGTCATTTGATACTTTTTAAATCTGCGTTTTTTTAATTTATACGAATATGAACTGCCAAGTTTCTTTTTAGTAAAAATTGTTCATGTTAATAGTATTACATGTAGGTATAGATGTTTCATATTTAAATGTAAGAAATACTAGTCGTTCAACCGTCGATACAATTATATGTAAATAAAAAAATCGTAATGAACATCCGAAGGCACGTCACTAGTCTTGCGGCGCAGGCGCACGACAGATGATCAGTCATGGCCCAGATGTTGCGATAAGCCAGCGGTAGCCGCTCATTAATCTACCCACTCCCCACCAAACACCACTTCAATAATTAACTGAACATACATACTCCTCAGTTTCTACGAATCTGGACCGGTGGGTACCCGAATTTCTATGAAGTAACAGATACTAGTTGTCATACAATCCGATCGGACGAAAGTTTTATCCGAGCGAGTACAAAGCCAGCATTTTATAATGCGTTATGTTTACAAATGACTATAAAATAAAACGTTCCGCTATTGATACTAACCAAATATTTTATTACAAAATTAAATTATCTCACAAACTTGGCATTCGAAAACAGGTTTCAGCGTTGTTGCGACACAATATTCGCATCAAAGATATTTCGCTGAAATAAGCGGCCTACATTACTGTGTTTCACTGCCAAAAAACTGAATTTAAGAAGCAATCTTAACACATGCTTATTGTGAATTTATCTTAATTGATGAGATATGAATCGATAGGAATGTTTATGATCGTCTCGGAGCTAATGTGAGTAATAAACTTGATTCTTAAGAAAACGAGTGAGGTTTAACCTAATTGAGGGAGTTAGCTCACCGCGGGCGGCCGCTGCCGTATTCAACCCTTAATAGCTGTTTGATTTTTATTTAATATCGCAGTTTGTGGTCGTTTATTTTATCTTATTATTATTAATTTTTTTGTATGAGAACTGTAACAACTATTACGGTGACAACAAGCGACTCAACATACGGGAATTACGGGATACTAAGCTTAAAAGAGTTTTCATAATACTTCCATTCATGCGTTTCTGGAATGTTATTAAACCCAAAGATAAAAAATGGTTACATTGATTAACATTTTTATGTAGCTAAAATAAAAAAACGTATTAAATCCATGATTATGAATTATTTTCATAATTATCTATATATATAAAAGAGTTACCCACCCATTGACTCATCACGATATCTCTGGAACCATAAGGCGTAGAGACTTGAAATTTGGTAGGAATATTACTTTCGATAAGTAGAGGTCAGCTAAGAACGGATTTTACGAAATTCCACCCCTAAGAGGGTTAAACGGGGGTTGGAAGTTTGTATGAAAGTCCTATGTTTTTGAAGTAAGAGACTTGAAATTCAAAATGTATGGTCTATAGACGGTGTTGAGGTGTACTAATAATAATAATGTATTTTGAGAAATTAACCCCCTTTTGGGGTTAAAACAGGGGATGTTTGTTTGTATGAAAGTCCAATATATATAGCTATGCTTTTCCTCAAATTAACGCGGGGGTAACCGCGGGGCACAGCTAGTTTTCTATATATATCGACGTAGTTCAGTTAGATGTACCTACTTACTATCGCATTGGAACATTCATAGCCTTTTGGATGTGCGAGGGGTGAGGGTGTAAGTTCTTCATCCACCCTCGAAGTGCAGTGTGCTGTGCCAAAGTCGCTGAGAAGGCTGTGGGTGATGACCAGTTATGCGCGTCCGCTGCATGCTGGTGGTCAGGATACCCGTAGTAGCCGTGGATGCTGGCTGGCTGTAGGACTCGCTGCTCGAAAGCTTGAGGAAGTGATGATGACGTCCCGATGACGTAAAAGTCCTTCATCCACCCTCGAGAAGGGAGGATCCTCCAACCAGACAGGTGTTGTATCTGGCGGGCTACTGCCCCAACAGTTGTTGTCGGGTTCTTGTATATATATATATTGTTCAATCTCTCTGATAACTTCGATAGCGCGATGTAGAATCGTCAGTTCTTAAGTTCGTAGATAGATGTCGCTACAACCTTTTTCCTATTACACCTAGTAATTAGTTCTCAGTAGTTCTAGTACTTTATAATTATTATATATTGTTTTCATAATATATAAAATTCATAAAATTCGTCAATAAAATATTAAATATGTTTTATAGATTTTGTTCAGTCAGATATTGCAATTTATTGCTAAATTGCTTTTCTATCGACATTAACACTAAGCATTGCAAATAATTAAAAAAAAATTGAAAATTGGGAAAACAATATTTAAAAAAAGAATTATTCAAATTAGATCAAAAATGTCAAAGAAAAAACAGACATCTCACGTTTTTGTGATTAACTAGCGTGGAATGTCCATCTGGCTGGTTTTACGACTTCCTACGACAAGAATTATTTCCTTCAGACAACATCAATTCCTGAGTCAGGTCACGAGTGGACCAGCCTCCGTGGCCCACCTAATTTAATTTAGAGAATTTACCGTTTCAGAGCTGCTCGTGTCTTATGTTAGATGTTCTCGGAACTCGTAAAAGCTTCGCGGTGGACGGGTTGCCGTTTATATCATTCTACTTTCTACATAAAGACGCCTACTCATTAAAACTTAAATAAATATGTATTAGATCTTATGCGTTATTTTGTTTTCTCAGTCTTTGTCTCTTAGAACTCTCGTTAGTATTTTGATTTGTAATTCTAAAGTATTAATTACCAATTGGTACTGCTGTAGAATTAATTTATTTATCAACCAATGATTGTCTATTCTACCTCCGCTTATGAATATGCATAAAATGTATTACAGTAGGTACTTAGGTACTTGTCATTTATTAGCTGCGAATACAGGACGCAAATTAACAGATCGTAAAAATTAACTTATATTTAATTATCTGATTATAATGTAGTTATCTTATTTCATTATTTCTTATAATAGGTTAATAACATATAATAATTAATGCTAATTATTCATTATTGACTTTTTTCTGTTTGTACAAATGATACGATACCTAACACATTAAATTTAAGTTACATCTAAAATATATCTTTAATTAGGTACCTTGTTATATATTTGAATATAAGAACCACACATTGAACTTTGAGATGAGATTAGTGACTAACTTGAACCGAATAAAAATTAATTAAATAAAATTATTGAAAAGTCTAGGCTGTAGGTATAAGACCTTCGTAAAATTTAAAAACTAATATTTAAAATTAATCGATTTTAAAGGAAGAAAAATAAGTGACAACTTTTAATACTTAATTCAATATCAGCTTACTGCAATAATTACCTACATATCTTCGAAGTATTACGATCTTGTCCATTATTTGTTTGTAGATGTTTATAATATCTTGCATCCAAGGTGGACAGACCGCCTAACAACGGTACAGGCGGCAACCAAAACATGGATTATGTATTATTCATAACGTAATGTACGTCAACTGTTTGCAAATGTTAGCTTCGTCTTACAATTACAATAAATCTTAAATATGACGAATTTATTGCTATCGACTCTTTATAGTGGGACATTAATCAATGCGTTTAGCAAAATTCGTGAGAGGTTATTGTTATTGGACACTGAACGCGTTTTGGTTTAGTTTGTACCACATGGCAAGCGACTGTCACATTATTTTTTAATGGCTAAATGCGTAAAATTTCTTTACCCACTGCTAAAGATAGCAAACCATAAAAGGTTTATTAAGGTGTAGGGTAATAGACACTTTGTTATTGTGCTGGTTGGTTGTGCGGTTGGATCCTCGCACATAGACATAACAAATGTTTTTAAGAACGAAACAGATTATTTGCCTTTATCGTTATCTTTTCAGACATTTGATATAATTTGCACATCCTGGTGGAGGATGTTGTATGGACATTTATTTATTGGTGACATAAAAATAGGAATCCAAATACTGTGACTAGTCAATAACGTACCTACATATAACCTAAATTTAAAAATTTGCTTACACTCATATTGTTACCATAGTCCGACATTTGATGAATCAATTTATGATCTGCAAGTCGAACCGTATGGACTTCAACTAAAAATCGACTAGGTTTTTTTTAACTGAGGTAGGGCACAGCAGGAAATTTACTGCTCAAAATATGGGGCAGCCCGACTGGGGCAGTACCTCGACCTTACAGAAGACGACAGCTAAATAATACTGTTTTCAAGCAGTATTGTGTTCCTGTCGGTGAGTAAGGTGACCAGAGCTCCTGGGGGGGATTGGGGATAGGGTCGGCACGCGCTTGCGATGCTTCTGGTGTTGCAGGCGTCTCTAGGCTACGGCCTTACCATCAGGTGAGCCGTACGCTTGTTTGTCGACCTAGTTACATAAAAAAAGGTTGTGACGCTATAGTGACCCTATAGTGATATAATTAGATCTTTAAAAGAATCAAAAATCGTTTGGGTCGTATGCTCGCATCAGATCTTCGAAACTCTCCACTTAGATCCAGTTGGATTAATCGTGGATTCAATTGGACCCACGATCTCTTGAGATCGGAACAATTTGACGTGTTCCTTAACCACATAATCTTTTTTATTATTAAGCGTTCGTTCGTTTTTTATCAAAAGATGCCCTTAGAATAGAGCCGTGAAAAATTCTTATAAAAAAAATTACGTGCGTACAAAGTAGGTACCTACACATGTCAGAAGTGAAACTTCTTTGGCAAACTAATTTAAAAAAACAAATTAATAGAAAACGAATTTAAAATACAAAAAATCTAATTGAAAAAAAGAACAAAAAGCCAACGTCACGCGGTATTCCCAGGCAGTCACCCATCCAAGTACTGACCGTCCCTGACATTGCCGTGTTAGCGGTCGCTCAAATTTTACCCCTCATGCGCCTAAAGAAGTTACACTTCAAAAATATATAAGTCCGTCTATCCCTCACAAAACTAATTGGTTAAAACAAATACCTGCTCGTAGGTTGATTAAAAGTCAAGCATCAAGTAGGGGAGACCAGGGATGGACGTAACAATTTTCGGTTATTTCGTTATATCTCACACAACTTTTAGAATATCAAGATTCAAACCAATACAAATGATAGATTAGTGTTTCAGCTATCTATAACCATCGCCTTAAATGCAAATTATATAGGCATTTTTGAGAAAATAGAGCAAAAAAAACATCTGGAATCTGTTACAACCATCCCTAGGGGTAGGGTTGGTTGTAACAGTATCAAGGGATGGTTGTAACAATGCAAATAAACGCAAAGTAACTTTCATAATCAACATTATTATTTATCACAACACAACATTATTATTCTAATTTATTAATCAGCCTTTTAGGACTCACAATTATGTCACAATAATCAAAACTAATTATTATTAAACACTTCTGAAAAAAATAAAACTTCGAAAGTAGTCAACAATCTCAGTCAGACAAATAGTTATGACATACATATATCACTTCTTTCGTTATTAATGCACTCTTCATGGGCCCATTGGTGACACTAGAGGCATTGTACCCATTTTTAATTTGACCTGTTGTTTGCAAAAAATTCTAAACAGGCTAGACAAAAACAATCCTCGCTATCTGAATTATTATCAGTATCTTTTGTTATTCTAGTACGTTTTTTCGTCTTTTGTGCTATAGGTATTTTTTTCTTTCCTTTTCTTCCTTTTCTTACCTTTCAATTATTCTTTCTAGGTCCTGCCTTTGGTAGGGGTTTAAGTTCATAGGGACTAAACGATATCATTGTAATTTCCTGGAAAGAAGCTGAAGAAGTAGATGGGATTTGTAAATTATTAGTTGATGTCGATGCCGATGTAAATATTGACACATCTACTTCCAAAACATGTAGTTGTTGGTGGGAAAGTTAATTCAGGAGGGGTCTTGGCAATAATGGTGAAGCTTTCAAAGACGGCGAAGCTGGCAAAGCCGGTGAACCTACTAATGGTGGCGTTACTTATGGCAATGGTGAGTGTAACTCGCCATGTACGGTCGGTAAATTGTCAGTCGAAATTGCTTGATCTCGTGATGGTGGTGAACAGGACATTGCGCCAATCTGACGACTTGTTGTTGAAGGAATAGGGTCAGGTAAAGGAGCTGGAACATCTTCTAACGGTCGATTACTAACGGTGCTGGGCAAGAAGTCCACGTCTGTGAATATTTGCGGGTTGATGGGCCAAAATCCTGTGCAAGCAAAGCCTGTCTGTATTTTTCGGGATGAAAGTAACAAGTTGTTACTTTCATCCCGACCTATAAATTTTCCCGATTATGACAAACACATGGTTATAGCTTACAAAAACTGTTATAAAAGTGCCATTCCGGATGCCAAAACATAAAGACGAATAGTTGTGCTATTTTACTCACAAATAACACACAAGCTAAAACATTACATAATTAAAACAATCACAGTTGAAAATAACGGTCAAAACTTACTTTATGCCTAATTTTTTGGCACCCACTCATTACGTCAATAACTTGGCGGCACAGCGCCGTAAGCGCAACTGAGGGAAGGGGGGATTCAAAATGCCGCATATTGGTAAAGCAGCCGTCTTTGTAACCAACATAATTCGTTCAAAAACTCATTTGTTACGTTCATCCCGTGTTACTTTCATACCTGGTCTCCCCTAACAAGCATTTTACTTGAGGTCTCAAGAAAACTACGTAGGGGAGGTCAGCTCAAAGCGGCCATGGGAGGCAAAGCGGCCACTCTTAATTTTTCGGTTATTTGAAATGACAGTGCAACGTTGCCTTTGTTGTCACATAAGAAACCTCCAGCCCCGCACCGGGCAGTTATTCGGTTGCGTTGGGAACGATCACTTGGATACAGTGTCGCAAATAATATTTTTACACGTTTTGTTAAAAAAATGCAAGGTAAGTTCATCCTGTTTTGATCATACTTCTTTATATTTAAATCCTTTTCTAACACGTGTATTGTTTCTTATCTATTTGGCTTGATTTGTGCAAAATTTGCTCAAACGTAAATGTATAAAAGTATGTTTAGCCGCATTTTAAAACAAAATGGCCGAAAAAGGCAAAGCGGCCCGGGCAAAGCGGCCAACTGACCGCTTTGCCCTAATAAAAATATTATGATTAGATAAATAATGTTAAATTATTTTTTTTTGTTTAGATGGTGAAAAATTGTAAGAGAAAAACCAACCAGGGATCATGGGATGAAAATCTTATGGCATGGGCGATCAAAGAGATATAAACGATAAGCGTGGATCTCGTAAGTCTATCGCACTTAAATATAATATCCCTCGCACTACTCTAATTGTAAGAAGACACATTGCGACGGGATCTGCGAAAAAGAAATGTGGGAGATATAAATTTAGAGATTATTTAATTAAAGATTGAAGATTAATAAATTTAAGAATCAAGATAAAAGACATATTTTGAGCGTGGTGTGGTGATTTTCCAGAAAACACATGTGGGTCGTATAATCAATCAAAAAGATGTCGCCAGTTTGCTCGGTGCTGCCTATTTGCGAGCTGCAACAACCCAGAATGCTGTCAGTGGTTTCGAGAAAAAGAGCTTGTAGCCTCCAAATAAATATATCTTTGATGATGCTGAATTTTGCTAGCAACAAAAATGGAGAATCCGCCTACTATGGAAGACCCGATGCCATCTAGTGCTCAACAGTAACAACACACATTACCAGTAGATTTAGATCACTCTAGAACACTTTCTCCTTCGATTATTGACCAAATAATAAGCAGATCTTCTTCGGTTTTCGAGCAATTTATTATAAATGAGCAACCTACAATAGTGACTATTTCTGAAAACTCACAAGTTTCCCTGCTACTATCTGAAAGGTCTACTGCGACTATTAGATTGATTTTTGTTCAAATGTTAATAAATACTAAGCCTAGGCTTAATATTAGTTTTATGACTGAAGTTTGCAAACTAAATAACTTAGTTTAAATTACTTTTAAGAATTATATCGAGTTCAGTTAAAATAATGATAATTACACAAAACTGTACCTGGTTAAATTTAAAATTATTTAGAAACTGAACTGAACTAGCTACAGAGTACATAATATAAGACGGGTAAAATTAATACCACATTTTTCCTTTAATAAATAATGTTCTTTTATATTTTTTGGACATTTTTATTTCATCAAGTATGTTAAATAAAAAAAAGAAACAATTATACGCAGTATCTTTGGGGCTGGCCAATTTGCCCTTGTCCCCCTGGCCGCTTTAGGCGACCGCTCGGGCAAAGCGGTTTTTTTACATGTTGCCGAAATTTAGACATCATATGCTTATTATTCCGATTTTCGAGATTTTAAATTTCATAAATCATAAATTTAATAAATTCTTTTCCCATCAGTATAAAATTCTTGTTGAAAATCAATCGTTTGATAGGTTTTTTTTTACTCAAAGTTAAGGTGGCCGCTTTGAGCTGACCTCCCCTAAGTAGTTCCCTCGCAAAGATATAAATCAACGGAGTCTATTCTACGTCTGTGGTTAAACGCATTTCCATCTCATTAAATAAGTACATTCTAATTGGATCCGCTCTCTTTTTAATTAGTTACACGGAGTAAATACTGTTTCCCACACGTTTACACTCGTTTTAAGATACAGAGTCGCCCTAATAAAATTTTATATATAAAATCACCATTCAAATGATTCGATTTACTGATATCACTCTGAAATGTCTCAATCGATTCAACAAGTTTTACGTATTTTTTATTCGTTTGATCAAGTAAAATAACATTGAATACTTGTTATATGTAAGAAGCATGTTTGTGAGTGTATGGGAAATATTAAAAATAAATAAAAAAGGTAATAAATCTCGATAATAATTAATTACTGTTTCTTAGACACAAGTGGAAAATGTTAAACGTGAGTGCGAGCAATACAGTGTTGAATAGACAGCTTATTAATATCGTCCGGCGGTCAAAAGTTAATCGGGTTTAAGTCGCTCGCATCGCCCACGAAGATCCATCACAATCGTCATTATTCACACACAAATTATGTAATTTCAATAAATGGAACTTATTGAATAGTGATGAGCGTCGGTAGGCCGCGGTGGGACCCCCGTCGCGATCCTCACAACCGATCGACCACACGATTTCAAATCCCTAAGCTTATTCGATCTACATCAACCATTACTGAATCTCTTCTACGATTGTATATTCTAGCAACCGCAACGTGCATTGTATAATAAATTTCGTACAGCAAATAGTTTGTTGTCGATGGTAAGGGGCAATATTCCAATAAGCACTTAGATTCTCATTGTCTAAAATAAATGTATTTTATTTGAATATATCGAGCGCTCGGCTAGAGGTCGCATTGGGTGTTAATGAATCTCATCGTAATGGAGCGCTATACCTACCTACCTAATTATATAACTTGAATATAATGCACATAACATTCAATAATTTCATGATTATATATGCCAATAGACTTGGTTATTATCAATTTTCACCGTTAGAGATTTCTCTATGTAAATACAATAGGTAGGTAAATATTATTATTTAAAAAACATGATAGCAATAAAGTAAGCACTTAGTAGATTGTTATAATAATTATTAGATTTTAATATAATTTGCATAGGTACGTATCTGCTTATCGTACAAACTACATAATTATGTACTAACTACTAAGTACATAGTGTTAATTTTGTAATAGGTTTTGTTAATGTCATAGTTTATTGAAGTATAGGTATGTAAAACTTTTACGCACGCTTGCCTTGGGGAGCAATCGGGTGAATGCGTGACGAGAGCGTTACGAAAAGTGTGATCGGGGAAGGTGAACGGAAGTTGAGTGTGTTTTTGAAAATTAAACAGCCAACAGTCTGTATAGGATGATTAATTCTAATCAAAGCGTTTGAAATTATACATAAGAAAGTAAACTTTGAAAAAGGATAGCGTCTATGAACTGCAACTATGAAGTGAATGTAAGCACGTATTGAATGGACACAGTGTGAACCTTTGTAGATAATTTATCATTACCTTAAAGAAAGGCATAATAATAGAGCGTTAAGCGGACTCGCCACACGTTCGTAATTGATTTATAGGCAAATATTAAATCTGTTCTCACCAGGCCCCGCTGTGAGTAATGACCGTGGCCAATGCTGTTTGAGTGTTCGAGGTTTTGTTACCACTCGCTGACTGTGATTGACAGAGCATTACATTCGTGCAATATAATGAATCGAAAAAATACCCAAGTTTAAAAGCAATTTAATTTAAAAGGAATTTACTAACATGCAACCCCCGTATCGATCATCTGTGTAAAGTGAATGTAAAACGTCAACAAAACGTCCAAATGAAACAGCATCACACTTATCAAAACAATACAAAATGCGGGATGTTATCGATAATGATCACGGCCACGACAAGTCTCTAAGTCCATTTTTTGTGGGTTGACATCGCGCTAATAATACTCATGAGAAAAATGCGCGCTGGAGCCCCGTCATCCTTTTGTTTTTAATTTCTACCTCAGTGGCACCGATTTAATTGGGCTCAACTCGAGCGAGCGCACCTTCGTATTTTACCTCGGCTCGCTTCATTTGAATATTTAAAGTATTTCGGGTTCCCGTAGCATTATTTTGTTTATTTACACAAATACAATATTATATATTTATTTCAGGGCCGGCATCATTTATTAGATGACGTGACTTACCGATGTCGCGTCCTTCCCAGTATCGCCATAGTTAACGCGGTGAATCCACTCGCGTTCCATTTAAAACTCCGAGGTTGTTTGTCTGAACTTACTTTTTGTCCAGTCGCGTCGCAGACGCGTGTGGCAAGTTGCGCTCTTCGTTGTTTTCTCGCCAGCCCTTATCTTGGACAAGATTGCTCGTTTATAAATGAAGTTATATCGTTGAATTGAACACAGGGCTACGGAGGCGAGGCGAATTTTTAATTAGTTTCCGAAGATAGAGAATTTTAAGGAGGAATGCGGGAGCCGTGTAACAAGTGTGCAGATTTTTTAATTGAGACGTCGACGCAGTCATTCGTCGGTGAATTCGATTTCTAAATTGTGAAAAGATTAAAGGGAAAGCAATTGCTATATTCTAATTTAAGAATTTTTTATATTATATTAATTATGTTTAATGAAATAACTATTTTATAGAGTTATTTTATAACGCTATAATATTTTAAAGACAAACAGCCAAGATAACATCAAAAATAAAATATTTATACGTTTTTTTATATTATATCTTTATTTTATAATAAAGGCTAATTATTTAAATTATGGTATTCATAAATCATTATTGAGAAGGAACAAGAGCGACGACGTTAAAACCGATGTGGTCTGGTTCACGTTCAATAAATTCACGGCAGACTTTTGCGGCATCTTCTAGAAAGTTATCCTCAGTTGTTGGTCCGTGGTTTATTGGTAAAGCCTTACGACCATCCAGCTCATACAGATAACCATCTTTGTGAATAAATGTTATAAAATGGTTATTTACTGTTTCATTGTCCTCAATGTCGACTCCTTTTTCTATAACTTCTTTGTAAGCTTCTAAAATATTAGTAGAGTTTTCCAGCAGTGCGCCTTTAGCTGCAGCGTCTAATCCTTTAGAGTCTTTCAAATAATTCTTAAGAAGTCCATCTTTTAGATCTATTTGATGCGTATTATTTGCTACACTATGTACCAAAGCAACAGTGCCGCAAATGTTACTTAGTACTTGTTTTAAGTGAAATACATCTTTTGGAGCTTGTTCTCCTTTGCTTAAAAGTTCATTCTCTTGTTGTGTACGGTGGCGTTCATATCTTTCAGATAAAGGGAACAAAAGAATCACAGCAAGGACTGGTCGGGGCACCCAGTTCAACGCATCTCCTTCGAGACCAATAACATCAACCATTTGCCATTTTTCAGGTACTCCCAATTTATGGAGGTACTTGTTCATTATCTCTGGGTTAGATTCCATTGGTAAAGCTACAGCCATTATTATCTTTACTCAATTTTAAAACGTGAAGGTACTAAATATGTAGCACTAAATATGTAACAGGAAAATGTAGTGTTAGACAATTTTTAATTTGTCAAGATACAATGTCATTACCTATTCTTTTTTCATAATAAAAATGTTTTAAGTAAAATCACGAAAAAAGAATTTCTTTAAAGTAATAACTTTTTTCATGACTTCTGTTATATTTTAGCTTCTAAGTACCTATTGTAGGTTAATAGTAGGTAATTTTTGTATTCCCTGAATAATTGCAATTTCCCTTTAAAAAAATTGCATTGCGTAAATATTATTGATAGATATTTGATATAAAATTATTATGTTACATTATGCAAATCAGAAATTTCATAATGAAATTGTTAATACTTATTTGTATAACTATTTTATGATTTTTACAAACTTCGACAAAGGTATATCTAGTAAAACTATGTTCATAAAAAGCTGCGAAAAGCTTCTGGTGGCACAACAACACTTGTGGTAACCAACCAAACTACTCATAAGACATCATCAGTGAAGGCGATACTGATGATAACAATAAATTATCGATTCATTAATTTAAACATTCGGATTAATGGCTTCCAAGAGTGCCAAAAATGCTCATATAATTTTGACAATATCAAGTAGGTATATATAATAGAGAAGACACAAAGGAGAAATATTTGGTATGGTCAAGATTACAACCTCGATTGAAATATGAAGGTCGTAGAAATAGTATGTAGATTGTAGTAAAATAAATTATTCATCTTTGAGCTTAACTAGGTAACTAAGTAGCAGTGGCGTAGCTAGAAAACCGAAGGCCCTGGGGCAAAATATAAACGAGGGCCCTAACTAAACTATTTAAAATCGTTTGTTCTGTATTGTTCCTGTTCCGAATTCGACATACTCCACATTCTTCGTAATACAGTCGACTTCGTTATAAGCTTTAAAAACAAATAAAATTTAACTCATTTTAATGAACAAATTAAAACTATTTTTAGTACAGTCCTGTAACAGTACGCAGACAGCGGAGGTACGTTAATATGATCGTTGGGCACCCTTTGGGTCAGTCAGTCAGTCAGTTCAGCCTATTGTAGTCCACTGCTGGACATAGGCTTCCCCAAGTTCGCGCCAGACATCCCGATTTTCCGCAATCCTCATCCAGCCTACACCGGTAATTACAAATTAATCAAATTATGTAGATCGTCGATCCAACAGGCTGGAGCAAGTTCCGCACTGCGTTTGCCAAGACGCGGTCTACACTCCAGGATACGTCTGCTCCAACGGCCGTCGGTCCTGCGACACAGGTGACCAGCCCACTGCCACTTTAACTTGCTAAATCCGTGAGCTATGTCGCTTACTTTCGTTCTCGTGCGGATAGTCTCATTTATCCTATCCTTGAGAGAAACCCCAAGCATTAGCCCGTTCCATTACACGTAGAGCGACTTGTGGACCAGTCTCTTTGTCAGTGTCCACGTCTCGGCTCCGTATATTAACACAGGCAGGACGCATTTCTCGGAGACTTTTGTCTTCAAGTAATGCGGAATCTTCGAAGTGAAGACTCGACAAAGCCTGCCAAACGCCACCCAGCCTAACCGAATCCTCCTATCGGCCTCCTTCTCGTACTTAGTTGTTGCGGCCTAGTTGGATGGTATGGCCTAGGTAAACATAATCCTGAACAACTTCGAGAAGGGTACCATCGATCGATATGACTTGGTTGTTAAGCATAACTTTCGTTTTCTCCAAGTTCATACCGAGACCGACTCGTCAGAAGGACTCGTTTAGGCCGGCCAGCATTTGGCCTAGCTCATCCAAGGTCTCCGCAAAGATGATAATATCGTTGGCGAAACGAAGGTGAGAGATGGATTCGCCGTTGACGTTGACGCCTCGTTCCCAGTGGTAAACAGTTTAGGGGATATTACATCTCCCTGTTTTACCCCACGCCAGAGGAAAATGTAGTCTTGTTCTCTCGTTTTAGATATGAACAGTCATCGTCGCCATATCGTACATACATCTCAGTACCTCGATATATCGCCAGTCGATATGAAATATCTGAAAAGAGTCCAGGACAGACAGATTTCGCCATACACAGCGGCTGATTATGTTCTTCTGTCTTTTTTATAATCTGCCGAACAGTATGGATGTGGTTTACGGTGCTGTAGCCATTTCGAAACCCAGCCTGCTCCGTTGGTTGGAATTCGTCGTCTTCTGGTGAGACGATTCGTAACGACCCTCGAAAACAGCTTATAGACGCGGCTCACAAGTGAGATCGGTCTGTAATTCTTTAACAGAGACTTATCGCCTCTCATAAAGAACAGTACCACCACACTCCTGGACCATGCCTCCGGTGTGGTACCTATCGGTGGATGACGGCGTTAAAGAGTTTCGCCATAGGCTCTTAGGGCAGGTCACTCTGCGGCTTCAAGGAGTTCAGTCCTAACTCCGTCATCCCCTGGAGCCCTTCCGTTTTTAAGCTGGCCGAGCGCCGCACTAATCTCATCTGCTTCAATGTCCGGGATGTCTTTCGAATAATAGCTCAATAATGGTGCACACGGATCTTCAGTGTCCTAAGTCTCAGGCTTGGGTGCGCTCGACGAGTACAGCTGTCCATAAAATTTCTCGACCTCTTCTCGGATCTGAGGGCGAGAGTAAACGGTCCTGCCATCCGCTGTTTTAGTTTCGCAAAAAGGTTTCACCCCAATGGTCTTTGGAAAACTTTTAACCCCCTATTCTGCTCAATAAGAGTAGTAATCTCTCTCGTATTTGAGCAACGGAAGTCTCGGCGTACAAGTTTCCGTATCCTATTGGAGAGAGCCTTCTGTTCTGGTGAAGCTGCTTGAGCAGCGGGCAACTCGCACCTCCATCGCATCAGATCCAAGGCTTCGGGTGAAAGTTTGTACTGTGCTTCGTTGACTTCGTCGTCAGAAAATGTATGCGATCTAGTATACACACCGTCTTCATCACGTTGTCTGTCATCTCGTCCACGTCGCTAGTAGTTTCCAGCGAATCGAATCGGTTTTAGAGTTCCAGTTGAAACTACTCGGAGCCACATAGTATTTGGGAAGAGTCCGAGCAATAGTCGGAGGTCGCTGCCGGTGTTAAACCTATTAACTACTGAGACATCTCTGAATATAGGTATGCCTTTTATCTGCTATGATGAAATCGATCTCGTTCCTCGTCACAGTATCGAGGCCTTGCCATATTCACTGCCTTTGGGGCTTCTTCTCGAAAATGAATTCATCAAGAAGAGCGCCCCCCCTCCCCCGCTTCGAGGATGTTGACGAGCTTCTACCCCGTGCGATTCCTGTGCCCCAATCCGTGTGGTCCGATTCTCGATTCGTCGCGGTCTTACTCCTACTTTAGCGTTGAAGTCTCCCATAACAACGTTGTATAAGGCCGAAGTAGTGCCATGTATGGCCCTTGTAATATCTTCATACAAGGCTTAGGCCGCGTTTCCACCTGCAAGATAACTTCCGCGAGAAATGTCCGACAGTCTGTCTGACAGCAGCTTGCAAGTGTAAACCCCGTAGCAAGTGCTGTCGCGACAGTTTGTTAAGCGCTTCCTGCGAGTACTTGCGAAAGTATGTCTAAACATGTACGCGTCGACTCGCGACAGATCTCGCTGCTTATCGGTCTAGTTTCGTATATCTCGCAGCAAGTATCGCCCGCACGGCTTGATTTTTCTTATGAGAAGAATGAGTCAACGACAAAGTCGTGAATGGTCGCGTGAAGAAACTATACAGTTAATAGCGCTTCTAAATCGTCTGCGGTCATACGAATAAAATTGAAATACTGCTGTCCATCTTCCAGTTGTTTTTCTAGAAATCCATTCTCGAACCCAAATTGATCTATTTTTCTTTTTCAACAACAAAATAGTTAATGCAGCTGCTACACGTATGCGTCTTGACGTCATGATCTCAGAGTATAGAAATAGAATAGAAAATATTGCGATAGTTCTGATAGCGACACACGTAAGCTTTTGTGTGTAAATACCTGCACGATAAGTTGCGACAGTATGAACCGCGAGCTTCTCGCACGACAGTGATTGCAGAAATAAATTGCAGGAACATGTAAACGATACAGCAAGGAACTTCTGCAAGACTTTCACGAGTTTGCTTGCAGGTGGAAACGCGGCCTTATACTTCGTCGTCAAAAGCCAGCTGTAGGAGGACTATCCCGAGATCGGTCGGCTTCAATAGTACCAAGGTTGTAGTGGAACTTTGTTATCCCTTAGTTGCCTCTTACGACACCCACGGGTAGAGACTTTCTAGACTGCCGTAGCCACCCAGCAAATTAGGTACATAATCTTAAGATAATTCTTCAAAATATTTTTTTTTAATTTTCCGTCGAGTGTTTCTCATAGGTCCTGCCTTGCATCAAGCGCGTGCTTTTGAAACAAAGATGTTCGAGACTTGTTGGGAATTCCTGTTTAATTTTTCATTTAAGCTACCATTATCAATTTCGCGTTTATGGAATCTGGTTTATTTATATTCCAAATGTGGGAGAAATTTTCATTAGTTAAATTTATAGTTTGTAAGTCAGAGTCCGAGGGGCCCCCTGAGCTTGAGGGCCCCGGGGCGCCGCCCCACTTTGCCCCTTAGTAGCTACGCCACTGCTAAGTAGTTTCTACAAATTACAAGTAGGTGATGTACCTACTTACCTACACCAACATAATATGTATGTCGAAAATCTAATAATTAACCTTAATGCCTCAACGAGCTAGGTAATTGTTATCATATTGCAGATCATGTTGTAACATATTACAAATCGGCCAGGACGCTCCCTCTCATTAAGGTGTCAAATTTTGTCAAACATTCTTCTCGTCCATTAAGAGAAGCGGGTAGGCGGAGCTTTTGTTGTAGAAACATCTTATAAGTTTAGGATACACATGATATCACGGTCTTAAGATATTAATAATGTTAGCAATAATAATTATAATAAATTTAATTGTTTCTTTTGAAGTTATAGTGTTATACTTCTTTTGGCGCGTTAGGGAAAAATTATGAGAGTAAATTTTTACGATGCGCGCGCACACCGTCATGAAAAACCCCGACACCCTGGAGTTAGCTAGTCACCGAAGAAGAAGTTAGCTAGCCAACGAAGTATACCTAACTTCTTACATGCCTACATACGTACATACACTTTTTTATAATATTTTCTCCATGCTACAATTAATTTTCACTAAATAAAAAGTTATTAGATTTTTTTTCATTTATTTAAGTGTACTTTTCATACGCCAAAAAACCATTATTTTTCTGAAACTCAAGCTGCAGGTCAACCTGAGTTACAAAGTGTGTACTGTAATAAGCAGATTTATGGGTAATTAATTTTTTTTCTTATTTTCTTGTAAATAGTTGACTGTAATTTTTATAGCATTGGAAGATATCTATCTCCGCACCGATCTCGAGATGAGTGTGGTTTTAGATCAAAAAGGTGGGTCCAATGAGCTGACTACGTTCAATTACAGTGTAAGAGCGGTTATTATTTCGAAATGCACTCGATAAATACAATAATCGGCTCGCCATGACAACGCGCCGTCGGCAATGCGCGTGCGCAGGTAGGTGGAGTTTAGAAACACTTTTCATTTCTAACACCAACTCACTGTAGTCGTTCTATTAATATTACTTAATTGTAGTACTTTTTGAAATCAAATAACACAATTCAAGATTTCTTATTTATGATTTTTTTGTGTCAGATAAAATAATAGGAATTAAAAATAACCTGGTTGTACTTACTTACATATTTTTTTCTTTACAGGTATTAATTTATAATACTACGGAAGGAGTGTTCTTGCGTTTCTATTCTCTTAAATTATAGGATAATTTAATATGACAATATTTTTGGCTTTTATTCATCACTTCAATGTGGCAACTATTTAACAAAAAATTACCTAAGTATTTGTTGAATTATGTCATTTGATAAATCAAACTCACTTATCCATGGCATTTCTCTAGATGAGATTATTATATACTTTAAAAATTTTAAAATATCTATTGTTGTATATAAAAATAAGAGTATTTCGTTGAAATTGTGATCTACATGACGATTGAATGGAGATCTTAGCACTAGGGTGTAAAATAATAAAACAAATAATTTTCATCTAAATATTTATTTCGTCAATTTGCATAAACATTTCGATTTAAACTGTATACGATTACATTTTATAATCAGCAAATACTTTCACAACATTTAGCATTATTTGTACTTCATGATTTTATTAGCGATCTCTATACGCTCGATAATTGTCAGTGCACATATAAAATAACACAGTTTAAAAAACTATTTATTACCTATATGTAAGTTATAAAAATACATGACAGCTTATAAGTTGCAAATATACATTGCAATAACGATGTAATGAAAACAGTAAGGTAATTATTTCAGGAGGTGATGTTCAAATCGGTCATTGCTTTACTGAGAATTGGAACCAATTAAACTCCTTTCAAACCAAGTTTCTTGCGATGTAAATTTATAAAAGTTATTTTAGGTTTGTGCCTGTTGAAAAAACAACATAATACAAACGAAATTTACTTTCAAATATGGGTGGAATATGTAGTTGAAAAGTTGAAATGAATTATTTCAAAGATTGCCTCCTGATTTATATGAATAGAATACAACACATTTACAAGATGACATACAGAATAACAGAAACCGTTAGAAGATTATTAACATTGACTAATTATGTAAAACAATTTTATATATCTACTGACAATTATTAACAATCTCAGTAATAGCGAAGTACAAGTTTTGCAATAAAACGACGTAATAAACAATGTTACAAATACCATTCGAGATAATACGTTACAAAAATAGCCGAAGATTTTTGGTAAGATTACAAATTACAGAAATTTTAATTAAACTTCATTTTTATCGACTAAAACTACTAAGAAATATTCATGTAACAAACACAGATGATATAATGACAATAAATTCACTAATTAACTATAACTATAATGAATAATATCAGTCAAAATCATAGATGCTTAGGTAACTCAATACTGTTGATATATAAGACACTATTTAGAACCTAAGAGACTACTGCTATTGTATTATATTATGTGGTTAACAATATTTACTGTATTTTAAGTATTAGTTTTCAGTACGTAAAACAATGACTACCTTATTGTTAGTAATACAACAGTAAAAACAACTTCTAAACAAAAGTCCTATCTTATTTGAGTTCAACAATTCGACTACTTTTTATATTTCAAATATGACGCCAATGTATTGGACGTTAAGTTGTACTAAATTGATGATTCATGTTAAACATAATAATTAGTTAAAATACAGGAAATAGTTAAGATTGTACATATAATCTTAATTATTCACACATGATTAGGTATATAGATACTATTGAAAGTGATGTAGTAAAACCCAAGATCACCCAATAGATAGAATACGTAAATAAATACTAGATTTTCACTGATTCCTGGCTATACCAGCGATTTTCACTTACTATCTTTGTCTTAAAAAAATTTCTTGCACCACAGTAATTTAAACTTTTTATGGAAAGAGCAATGGAGCAAAACGGAGGACAAAGGATTAAGACTTTTCCGTCTAAACCCTACGCTTACCTACTTTATGGTACTATACGCGGGATTGTGCTGTATAGTACAGTACGGTACGATGCGGTACAGTACTATTCTATACATTATGGTATTGAACGGTACAGTATAAAACGTATTAAGAGTTAATCATCTTTCTCGTTCATAAATAGTGTCTTAAAACAACAAAGTGAATATGTAACTACAAGATTAAAATACAAATATAAACAAGTCCTAATGACAACTATAGAAGATTAATACGATTAAACACATTAGTATAATAGTTAATAACGTTACAAATATTGTTCGTTGGAAACGTGACTTTGTAGTCAAAGACTTAGGAGCTATTATTAAAAAGTTCATGTATAGTTTTAAAATATCACTTGTTTATTGGAAAGACTTGTATGAAAGACAGATTCCGGAGTAATTTAATTATTATACGAAGTCGTTATAGTCTAAGATCCGAACTAGACGCGATCTTCATCCATGAATAAAAATTAAAATCATCTTCTTTAGTATGTTTAAGATAAATCGCGGAAAGTTTGGCTGGAAAATTCCTGGCCAGACTATATTATATTCAGCTACCATCATTTAAACTAGACTTTTAACAGGCAACCCTGTCTCATCGTATTCGCAATTAAACAGCGCTCATTTTGATGTAAGATTTACTTATTAAACATGTGGGCGAAAGTAACTAGTACAATATAATTATATTAATGTACCTATTTATATCTGCGACCCAGTAGCCAGGAAAATAATGGAAAACCCAACGTTTGCATTTTCTACAGGCTTCATACTGTCGGTAGTTATTAAATTTATTCTTTAAAACTCGTAGGTTCATTTTTAAATAAATATATTTTGTTCAATTTTTAAATTAAATAGGTACCTATAGCCAGGCCAGAATTTTTTAGGCAACCCTTTCGCGATTATTTTTCCAATGTACTAAAATAAATATAAAATAATATTCGTCCACTAAGCAGACGGGTGAAGTTCGTCTCTACTTTGGATCTTCTACTATTATAATATGTAGTACGAATTTTTATAAATCGTTAAATCGTCAGCGTACTTGTCAGAATTTGTTGATAAAAAAATAGTTCAATTTGGTTTTTTAATGACATACATATATAAGATATTCTTGTAGAATATTTTGTTTAAATATAAATAACCTTTTATTTTTTATCAGATCATTTAATTTATTTTAGCTTATTGTTATACTTAACCAATTATTGTTTTTCTGCTTTGTCACTAAGAAATTACAAATTTCGATAATTACGCTGACAAAATGTATTTAGGAAGTTTTGGTAAAAATTTCAAATGAAATATTAGATTTTCAAATCAGAAACAACACGGATTAGCGAAAAATACTCAAAAGAATTTTGAAGCCAAGTTGCACAAAAATAAAATTATACTATCAGATTTTTTCATTAAAGAAAAGATAACCTAGCGCGAAAAAAGAAAATAATTAAATTGGATTTTGTTAAACATTTTCTTTATTTGATAATTATTTATTTATTAGCGACATTGATGTGTCTTGTGATATTCGTATTTGAATGTATAATGTAGGGGTATATTTATTTGAAATGTACCGTTTCGATTCCTAATTTAAAAAAGTAATCAATCTTGAGTTCTTCGATTATTCTGCGCTACAAAATGCTGTTATTTCAAATTTTAATACCGAGTCTTTCTGAAAGATCATCTAATTAAGGGCGCCTTCAAATTAGCCGCGCGGCGGCAGCGCGTCTGCAGCGCTGCTGACGCGCGACGTTGTAAATGTATGTAAATAACAACGCGCGACAGCAGCGCGTAGCCTTCTTTGTCGCGCTGCAGACGCGCTGCCGCCGCGCGGCTAATTTGAAGGCGCCCTAAGACTCCATAAAGAAATACTAATTATATAAATCACCGTTTTACAATTTATAAAAACTCGTACAAACGTAACTATTTAAAAGTTATATATCAAAAGTCAATTCAAAATCACGTTATAAATACATTTTACAAAATTTAGTTGCAATCCGAGAGATCATAGAATTAAAGCCGAATAAAATATAGAATGTACGCAATACTATTATTTAGGAATACAATCTTTAAAAAGTTTAAAGATAATAAAAAATCTCATAAAAATTGCACTGTCAATAGTAAAACAACTTCTTCATAATATCTCATACAGTTGTAAATGCTTGAAAAGCATGGACTTATGATCCGTAAGAGAATTTTAATTTCTAAATTCCTAGTACCTAATAAGTTTACAGTATCAAATATTGTTGTAAAATATTTTTATAGATCAAAAATATTAAGTGTCATTCTTATAAAAAATTAAAATAAAACAATTTTTTTTTTAGAATAATGAAAAGCGCTAAAATAGCAATGTACCATAATTCCATTTTAAAAAAGCAAACATAGTAATGTATATGTATTTGCGAAAATTGTAATACTTAAATAGAAAAAATATTCAAAAATACAAAATATTTTGCGTAAAAATTAAATAATTTCTGCCTTTTTACTTAATATACAATAATATAAAACATATAGCATTTATATATACTGAGAATAGTTAAAAAATTGTATTGAGCAATGAAATAGGAAAGTTATCGAAAATAAACACTTGCCAAAAAAGCTTGTGTCGTCAAAATATAGTTAATACTTCACGATTTGAATTGATTAAAATTTAATAGAGAAAAAATAATTGATAAAATTTTAAAATACAAAAAGATCTTACCATTATATAAGGACGTATTAAACATTTGATGACAATTCATTTATAGAAAATTTAAATAGCAATTAAGTATGACGATTTCACGAAATGAAGTGAAGAAAGAATTGATAATTTTAAAAATCAAAAGAAATGAAAATTTCATTATTAATTTGACACATAATTATCACCTACAATGTGTACTTATTGAATTACTATAAAACTAAAATATTAATATATTTGGTTAAAAAATAAAAATACTACGACGCTTAACGAATATCTTCTACAACAATGAAAGTGTTCTTTAGCTATTACGAGTTCACGCGAACTTGAGGTTCATTATTTGTTACAAAAACGTCGCTCCTGGAAAAAAATCTTTTGGCATCTTGAATAGTCATTTCGTCATTAATTGTAAAATATATATTATAATGCCATTGCAAGGAATCTTTGTTACCATTTACGTAATATTCATTCTTTTTATGTGAAATGTCCAAATGTTATTTATTATCTATTAATCGTTTAGGAAGAAAGTGATTTAAGTTATTGCATTATTTGTGCATTAAAAAAAATTATGATCAATACCAGATTTTTCTACAAAGCGACAGTTTTCAACAATTTTCACGCATACTATGAGAATTATATATTATTTATCACCTGTCATATGGCCCCGATGAAAAACTAAATGATGAAAACTATACCAACGTCCATTTAATAACATTAAGCTTAATGTTTAAACTACATTCTAAAAATGATATGCACATCTATGAAAAAAGCTTTGACTTTTGACATCAATAAAAAATCAAATCGAAACGCCTAGAATAACGTTAGCAGCAATTTATCATAATTGGAACATTGATCTAAGCTCGCTGCAGGCGCTTTATATTCCATCAATATTTTTGCAACTTCTACACAATACAACATCCTACATTGAACCGAAGTCTAGCACGATTGCGAATTACATTTATGTAGTTTTTAAATAAAAAATAAAATGTTTAAATGACTATAAAGTACACATGTACATTAAATTACTAACATAAAATATCTACCGCTATAAAAATATAAGATACGATTCTCGTACTCCACTTACAATAAATTATATATTTGCCGAATTGAACTAATAATAAAATACACCGATTTTATAAATGAAAAATATCTTCGATTCATGGCACACTGAGACAATACTATAAAATCAGTAAAAAAATAATAATAATTAAATAGGGCAATTTTTGTTATGTGTTAATACGTATATTCTATAATATAAATACGTAGTACTCAAGTAGTTGCGGTTTTAGTTACATGGAATAAAAAACGCCCATTGTGCCAATGGATTTATCGTCACAATGGGCTTGTATCTATGTCTAAACACACGTAATTTCACATCAACTGCCTAACTTTTTATTAATAAAATCACTATAACTCAAATAGCCTATTTATCAACTGCTCTTTTGTGCCCTTTTTTAATCCATTTACTGGTAATAAAATAATTATACTATTTTATAAAAATAAAAAAGTTCACATGGCAATACTAAAAGTCCAATACAAAGTATTGTGTCAGTGTGCCCTTGACACAATCGTCTCTGAAATATCGTAATTGTTAGCAATGTGACTCGCCATTCTCATGGTGACCGGAATCGAAGCTACTGAGGTGCCCGAGCCCTTTGGGAGGGATGGGGGGAGGCGTCTCACCCTCGTCGACTCGTAAGGGCTCAGACATCAAGGAGATTATTTCTTCGTAACGAAGGGATTCCACTACGTCCATATCTGTGGAAAATAATGTTTGTTATATATCTGGTATAATTTAATTTATACTCATTTATTTTTCCTTGTGGTTTTAACTCATAAATTTATTGATAAAAATCATATAGGTTTTTTAAATACTTTGACATTTTAAGTTGCTACTTCGTTTTATAATTAGTACCAAAAGTTTAGTGGCCCAGGAGCAACGGGAAAGTAACGGACCACGTAAGGCACACGTGACAGTTTTGGCGTGAAGTCGACTGACTAATCATTGTACTATAATATACCTCACTACTGTGTTTCACTTCTGTCACCAGAAATTTATTTCTGCGCAGACTAAAAGTCAGCGCTCAATATCCATGGCGATAATTATATGTTAGAATGTATAGTACGACGTTGTCAGACGTCACATAAGCAAGTCATAGATCACTTCCGCCTAGCTCATGATAGACTGGTACTTGTGTATTGAAAGTACAGTGCATCGTACATTTTATTGAGGAAAGTCACAGCAAGATATACCTTGCTCAAAATCTGGAGCAGCCCGTCTGGGGAAGTAACTCAACCTTACAGAAGATCACAGCTAAATAAGCTCTCGAATAGTCTTTTTTATATATAAACTAGCTGACCCCGCAAACGTCGTTTTGCCATATATGTTATTAACCCTCTCTTTTTTTGGAATTTCGTAAAATCCGTTCTTAGCTAACCTCTACTCGGCGCAAGGAATATTCCTACCAAATTTCAAGCCTCTACGCCTTATGGATCCAAAGATATCGGATGAGTCAATATATGGGTGGAAATTTCTTTTATATATATAGATAGGTCGGCAAACAAGCGTACGGTTCACCTGATGGGTAAGCGATTGCCGTAGCTTATAGACGTCTGCAAGTGACTTGCACTGCAACTCCAGAAGCATCGCAAGCGTGTTGCCGACCCTATCCCCGATTCCCCCCAGGAGCTCTGGTCACCTTACTCACCAACACAGGAACACAATACTGCTTGAAAACAGTGTTATTTAGCTTTGATCTTCTGTAAGTTCGAGGTACTACCCCAGCCGGACTAGTCCGCCGAGTGCGTGGTATAAAGCAAGTAGCCCGTAGTTGACTAGCCAGTTGACGCAGTTTGTAGTGACCCTGCTTTCTACTCCGGGGGTCGTGGGTTCGATTTTAAGCCCCAGTCTGGGTGCAATATATATTTATTTATATATGTATTATTTAAAGGTATGTTTATCGAAAAAAAAATATATAAAGCTATACCAGTCGGCTGTTACCTATAACATACAAGCATTAAGTTGCTTACTTTAGGAACAGACGACGGTGTGTATTGTGTATATATACAGTTCGGATGACAATAGAACGATAATTGAAAACACCGTTAGTACTAGTATAAAGAAGTATTTCAAAACCATCAGATAAGTCCTAACATCAAAAGCAAAAAAAAAAGATTTTTTCATACAAACTAATTCAGTTTAATTTAATAAAATTTTATAACATCATTTTTGTAACTATAGGATCACTGACCTGTTACACGAGTCATCGCGCGTGACCTTCGGTCTACGCGGCATAGTGGCGCAGAAGTGGTTTGTGCTTGTTTGTAGGTACAAAACTTCATTATTTTGATTGAATAAAAAATAGTAAGTTAGAAAAGTAAATTAAAATAAATTGTTACGCATTTAAAATTAAATTGAATAAAAAACTATTTGATTTAAATTTTCTCAAACCATCAATTTTTTTTTTTAAATATGCAGAACTGTTCAGTAGCCGATACTGAATAAGTTATTTTTTTTTTTTAAACATTAGTTATTATAATATTATTTGGTCTGCGAACTGTCACTAAATGGCAATGATTAAAAATTTTGCCTTTTTTTGTGGCAGTCGATCCCATATCCATTATTTTTGTGCTCAATGATTTTAAAAATAATAATAGCTGTCCTTGAGTCGTTAACCGCCGGTTTTAGGGTAGGTCAGGTCTTTAGTATACATACGTAGAAATTTTAAAAAATGAAAAATCATAATTTGTGACTAAACTACTGGATGCATTTTATTGATTTTTTGTATGTGGGCTTGGAATGTCATTACATATACACTGTCCAATTTATCGTTGTATTATAATCCCCACCCTGTATAAAGCAAGTAGTACCAGCGATCTTGTCGGCCCGCTCGGGCGCGTTGGTGTAGAGATGGTCGACGCTGACGCCCGAGTCCCGCTCCTCGGAGCAGCGCGCGTGTGTGTATTGTGTATATATATATAAAGCAAGTAGTACCGGCGATCTTGTCGGCCCGCTCGGGCGCGTTGGTGTAGAGATGGTCGACGCTGACGCCCGAGTCCCGCTCCTCGGAGCCGCGCGCGCGTGTGTATTGTGTATATATATATATATAAAGCAAGTAGTACCAGCGATCTTGTCGGCCCGCTCGGGCGCGTTGGTGTAGAGATGGTCGACGCTGACGCCCGAGTCCCGCTCCTCGGAGCCGCGCGCGCGTGTGTATTGTGTATATATATATATATATAAAGCAAGTAGTACCAGCGATCTTGTCGGCCCGCTCGGGCGCGTTGGTGTAGAGATGGTCGACGCTGACGCCCGAGTCCCGCTCCTCGGAGCCGCGCGCGCGTGTGTGTATTGTGTATATATATATAAAGCAAGTAGTACCGGCGATCTTGTGGGCCCGCTCGGGCGCGTTGGTGTAGAGATGGTCGACGCTGACGCCCGAGTCCCGCTCCTCGGAGCCGCGCGCGCGTGTGTGTATTGTGTATATATATAAAGCAAGTAGTACCGGCGATCTTGTCGGCCCGCTCGGGCGCGTTGGTGTAGAGATGGTCGACGCTGACGCCCGAGTCCCGCTCCTCGGAGCCGCGCGCGCGTGTGTGTATTGTGTATATATATATATAAAGCAAGTAGTACCGGCGATCTTGTCGGCCCGCTCGGGCGCGTTGGTGTAGAGATGGTCGACGCTGACGCCCGAGTCCCGCTCCTCGGAGCAGCGCGCGTGTGTGTATTGTGTATATATATATAAAGCAAGTAGTACCGGCGATCTTGTCGGCCCGCTCGGGCGCGTTGGTGTAGAGATGGTCGACGCTGACGCCCGAGTCCCGCTCCTCGGAGCCGCGCGCGCGTGTGTGTATTGTGTATATATATATAAAGCGAGTAGTACCGGCGATCTTGTCGGCCCGCTCGGGCGCGTTGGTGTAGAGATGGTCGACGCTGACGCCCGAGTCCCGCTCCTCGGAGCCGCGCGCGCGTGTGTATTGTGTATATATATATATATATATATATAAAGCAAGTAGTACCAGCGATCTTGTCGGCCCGCTCGGGCGCGTTGGTGTAGAGATGGTCGACGCTGACGCCCGAGTCCCGCTCCTCGGAGCCGCGCGCGCGTGTGTATTGTGTATATATATATATATATAAAGCAAGTAGTACCAGCGATCTTGTCGGCCCGCTCGGGCGCGTTGGTGTAGAGATGGTCGACGCTGACGCCCGAGTCCCGCTCCTCGGAGCCGCGCGCGCGTGTGTGTATTGTGTATATATATATAAAGCGAGTAGTACCGGCGATCTTGTCGGCCCGCTCGGGCGCGTTGGTGTAGAGATGGTCGACGCTGACGCCCGAGTCCCGCTCCTCGGAGCCGCGCGCGCGTGTGTGTATTGTGTATATATATATAAAGCAAGTAGTACCGGCGATCTTGTCGGCCCGCTCGGGCGCGTTGGTGTAGAGATGGTCGACGCTGACGCCCGAGTCCCGCTCCTCGGAGCAGCGCGCGTGTGTGTATTGTGTATATATATATAAAGCAAGTAGTACCGGCGATCTTGTCGGCCCGCTCGGGCGCGTTGGTGTAGAGATGGTCGACGCTGACGCCCGAGTCCCGCTCCTCGGAGCCGCGCGCGCGTGTGTGTATTGTGTATATATATATAAAGCAAGTAGTACCGGCGATCTTGTCGGCCCGCTCGGGCGCGTTGGTGTAGAGATGGTCGACGCTGACGCCCGAGTCCCGCTCCTCGGAGCCGCGCGCGCGTGTGTGTATTGTGTATATATATAAAGCAAGTAGTACCGGCGATCTTGTCGGCCCGCTCGGGCGCGTTGGTGTAGAGATGGTCGACGCTGACGCCCGAGTCCCGCTCCTCGGAGCCGCGCGCGCGTGTGTGTATTGTGTATATATATATAAAGCAAGTAGTACCGGCGATCTTGTGGGCCCGCTCGGGCGCGTTGGTGTAGAGATGGTCGACGCTGACGCCCGAGTCCCGCTCCTCGGAGCCGCGCGCGCGTGTGTGTATTGTGTATATATATATAAAGCAAGTAGTACCGGCGATCTTGTCGGCCCGCTCGGGCGCGTTGGTGTAGAGATGGTCGACGCTGACGCCCGAGTCCCGCTCCTCGGAGCCGCGCGCGCGTGTGTGTATTGTGTATATATATATAAAGCAAGTAGTACCGGCGATCTTGTCGGCCCGCTCGGGCGCGTTGGTGTAGAGATGGTCGACGCTGACGCCCGAGTCCCGCTCCTCGGAGCCGCGCGCGCGTGTGTGTATTGTGTATATATATATAAAGCAAGTAGTACCGGCGATCTTGTCGGCCCGCTCGGGCGCGTTGGTGTAGAGATGGTCGACGCTGACGCCCGAGTCCCGCTCCTCGGAGCCGCGCGCGCGTGTGTGTATTGTGTATATATATATATATAAAGCAAGTAGTACCGGCGATCTTGTCGGCCCGCTCGGGCGCGTTGGTGTAGAGATGGTCGACGCTGACGCCCGAGTCCCGCTCCTCGGAGCCGCGCGCGTGTGTGTATTGTGTATATATATATAAAGCAAGTAGTACCGGCGATCTTGTCGGCCCGCTCGGGCGCGTTGGTGTAGAGATGGTCGACGCTGACGCCCGAGTCCCGCTCCTCGGAGCCGCGCGCGCGTGTGTGTATTGTGTATATATATATATATAAAGCAAGTAGTACCGGCGATCTTGTCGGCCCGCTCGGGCGCGTTGGTGTAGAGATGGTCGACGCTGACGCCCGAGTCCCGCTCCTCGGAGCCGCGCGCGTGTGTGTATTGTGTATATATATATAAAGCAAGTAGTACCGGCGATCTTGTCGGCCCGCTCGGGCGCGTTGGTGTAGAGATGGTCGACGCTGACGCCCGAGTCCCGCTCCTCGGAGCCGCGCGCGCGTGTGTGTATTGTGTATATATATATATATATAAAGCAAGTAGTACCGGCGATCTTGTCGGCCCGCTCGGGCGCGTTGGTGTAGAGATGGTCGACGCTGACGCCCGAGTCCCGCTCCTCGGAGCCGCGCGCGTGTGTGTATTGTGTATATATATATAAAGCAAGTAGTACCGGCGATCTTGTCGGCCCGCTCGGGCGCGTTGGTGTAGAGATGGTCGACGCTGACGCCCGAGTCCCGCTCCTCGGAGCCGCGCGCTCGCCGCGGCACCGCTGGCGCCTCGCCCCACGACCGCTTGTCGCCTGGGGGACACGCATCTTTAGTTATATACTCTACCACTGCCACAAGGGACGCTTGACGGTCGTGACGTGGCCGTACCTTAAAATCTTACACATTAAATTGAGACGCATTTGAAGAATAGTTATTTTACAAAATTTTCATATAAAAACACTGTATTTTGGAAGTGAAACTTCTTTAGGCGCACGTGAGGTAAAATTTGAGTGACCGGTAACGCGGCAACGTCAGGGAAGGTCAGTACTTGGATGCGTGACCACCTGGGAACACCGCGTGACGTTGGCTTTTTTTATTCGTTTTTTTTAATTTATTATTTTACCAAAGAAGTTTCACTTGTGTACTTTGTACGCACGCATTTTTTTTTATTTCTTCTTGATGGTAAATGATGATAAATGCCTGGTCATGAAACTTTAGTTCTCAAAAATAAAAAAACTTTCCTGTTTATAATTATGTAAATAATATATAAAACACTAACAAAATGTTCTGTTTTTCTGTTGTCTTTTATTAACATTATGGAACAGATAGATTATAATCATGAACATCTTAAACACAAGTTTCTATTACTGTGTCCCTACCTTCTTTCGCAAACGAACGAACTACAAATAATATTATATAATACCAATATGTATATTATAACCTTTATATTATTGTAAATAATTTCTCTAGACCTAGAGTATAGTCCAGTCATTTGGTTGTTTTACCTGGAAAGTTTTCCGGTAGTTTTGAAAATTGGTGATTTTATAGATTTTTACGTGCTCTTTTCGAATTTTCACTTTGCCACCTCGTATCTTTGCCGCTCGCGCCGCCATATTGGAAAAATGGCGCTCAGATACAGTTTTTTGAGAATAACTAAGTTCCAACTCATCTATACTAATATATAAAGCTGAAGAGTTTGTTTGTTTGTTTGTTTGAACGCGGTAATCTCTGGAACTACTGGGCCGATTTGAAAAATTCTTTCACTGTTAGATAGCCCATTTATCGAGGAAGGCTATAGGCTATGTATCATTACGCTAAGACCAATAGGAGCGGAGTCCACGCCGACGAAGTCGCGCGCAGAAGCTAGTTTTACGATAAAAATAGTTCTGTAATAAATTAAACTAGAGAAAATTTCCTACAATTTATGTAGTAAATTTTTTTTTTGTAAAATCAATAGTTTCAGCGTACGAGAGCTGCAAAGTCCACTCAAACACGTGTTTACGTGTAAGGCAAAGATACGAGGTGGCAAAGTGAAAATTCGAAAGGAGCACGTCGAAATCTATAAAATCACCAATTTTCAAAACTACCGGAAAACTTTCCAGGTAAACCCCTTTTTGAGCACCAAATGACTGTACTAGTATTGTATTGCGTTTTATAATGTACTAGCCGCCCCGTGCCCACTTCGTTGGGCGTTAGTTATTTTTGTCATGTACTATATCCCTGGGTTTTTTTGTCTTAATTTGCTTTAATCGAAGCACGTCCAAAATGAAATGACAAAAATGAATGACATAACAACATGCTTGTACTGTCAACACTGTAAAAATTGTAAAAAGATTCAATTTGACAGCAAAATTTTTGCGCCCCATCCCACACTCCTTAGTTAGTCCTCTGCCCAAAGGTTGCCTGGAAGAGATCGCTGTATTAGCGATAAGGCCGCCTGTAGCAACTGATGCAACTTCTATTTTTACATATTATTTGTCATACTGTTAAAACCGTGTATTGGTGTGCGAAAGTGTAAATAAATAAATAAATAAATAAATCCCCATTAACAAAATGATCCTCATTTGTTACAAAAAATGTGATAAATGAAGAACCGCTAGACCGATTTTGTGCAAACTTCACATAAACCATCTACTAAATAGTCCGAAAAAAGTATAAATATTTGGTTTGGATATGTGAGCCCGTTCTTGAGTTATAAAATTACAACGAAAAGTGGCACTGATTTATATATATATATATGTCGGAGAGTCAATGCAGATAGTTATTAATGTCGGTACCTACATTGTTATTATTATTCAACTACCCTCATTCTATTATTTGAGTCATTCCTTTGTGCATAAAAGACCGATGCGGCCGCAGCTAGGGCAGTCTTGGCTCTGGCGTGGCGCGGTGCACTTGTGTATCCTGCTAGTAGCTTAACCTCGACTCTTGTAAGGGTTAGTTTGTGTACACGAATTAATTGTTACATTCTATTGTGGGCAACTCGGACAGTGAAGGCGAGCGTTAATGCGCATTTTAAAGGCGGCGCCGCCTTAAACCTAGACTCGGGTCGCAACTCCCGGGCACTGCACGAGTTGTCACTCTGCCACGCGATAGATCCGGCCCCGCTCGGTGAGTCCATTTAATACTTAGTAGTTCGGTCATCCGTCCGTTCTTCTCCTACCTACTTCTGATCTGCGACATCAGAAGTGGGATACTGTTCTCGTGCCCACTAAGAGTGTTACTATAGTGAGCAATTTATTTCACGATGCCACGAGTATCGCGTTCGCGTAGTCCCGTTAAATTATCGTGCGATCGAAGAGCAAGTCGAGTCGACATCATTTAAACTGATAAGTTAAAATATTCAATGTCGCGAACGTAGTCGTGGTATTTAGGTTGTTTGTTAAGTTTTTGTGGTTACCCACTTGTTTGTGATAACGTGTTAATATCGTCTTAGCTTGAGTATTTCCGATTACCCTCTGTAACGGATATTTTTGCGTTCTATTGTTCTTTGTTGAAGTGCCGAGGGAGCGTAAAGTTAGAGACGCCATCTTCCGAATAGTTAATGCTGGTTTTCTAATAGGTCGGTCGCCGCTTTTGGTGCCATCTTTTGGCGGGATTGTTGTAATTTGTAAGTGAATAGGCAGTTATTGTTTAACTTTTCTACACGATGGGTGGCGTATAGGTGATTGCTGTGATAGCTTATTCAATGTAGTTAAAAACTTAAAAGTGTGTATCGTGAATGAATAACTGTAGATATGAAGTGAGAAATAAGTGTTTCATTGAGGGTTTTCAGTCTTTTTCTACCTTTGATTGATTTATTCCAACTGTTTAAGTTTCTTTAGTTGTTCTCTTTAAGGACGTTTAAATTACAGAGAGTTAATTGATAACACCTTGGTACAATCGTGGGCCCTGTTAAAATTTGTTTTGTTCAAATTAAACTTGATCCGAAATATCGAGGCCCTTTTCGCGTAGGTAATAGAAGTTCTCGAAAGTAATCGGTATACCCTAATTGGCTTGGGCTCTAAATTGCAAACGTACCTGCAAATTTGCTCACGAAAGGTTAAAGAAAATGCTAACACGTCATGTACCAGACGATATTGATGTAATTTATGATCTTGTTGATAATGATGATGTTCAAGTTTAAGTAGATGGAAAGACTCGAGTGAATGACTGTACGACCGTAATGTGTTCAACCGTACCAGTGTAGTTATTCGTAATCCTCGCCCGGTAGAATCGTCTCTTGGGGGAACCCAAAAGTCCAGAGTGCGCGGTTTGCGTTTAACTCTGGCGGAGGTCGTGGTCTGTTGAGAGCGTAGCGTGTAGTCGCAAGAGGTGACTGACACGGGCGATCCATTCAGTGGATATGCGTACTGATATGTACCTATGTGACTGACACATATACTGTGATTGCTCTTCGTCTAGAGAGCCGTGATGTTAGAGGTCTTTATTCGAGGATTTTGCAAGCTTGGTTGTAACTTGTTGTAGAAGTAAACGTACGGTCTATAGTTTTGGTTGTGATGACGTCGATGGTACATGGCTGTGGTGTTTGCGTGAAGTGATTAGTTATAATTGGTTTAACGACATTTATGAATCCTAAATACAAGGGACTGTTTAAAGATTAGTTGTCTGGTAATAGAACCTATAGGTATGTTCACGATCGTTTACGAAGGATTCTTCTTACTGGTGTACCTGCTGAATTAGATTTCTTTAATGTTGTTGATGCTAATTTGGTCGTATCACATGAGGTGATGACGATATGTGTTGGTCGTATCATATGAGTTGATGACGATATGTGTTGGTCGTATCACATGAGGTGATGACGATATGGGTGGCAATAGTAGTTGTCACTAGCTGCTGAGGCAGCCGGGCCATGAGAGTTGTATGTGATCTTACTGTGTCAATAATAAAACTTTATTTTTTAATTACGGTTAGAGGAACCTTTCGTCTGTGAACGAATCGGATAGATTGATGGTAGTTTTTTTGTGATTAAAGTCAACTGGCGTAGCAATGTAGACCACTATACAACCAATTTTATTGAGATTAGTTTTGTTGGTGCCATTGTTTTTAAGGATCCATTGCTGAAACATGTTTTGGTTGTATTGCTCGATGGAGGCAATACATTTGGTTATCGTCACTCGATGGAGGTGGCATGAGCTGCTGTCGCTCGATTTAGGTGACAGTGGCGACTATGTGGAAAGCAATAATGGAATTATTGATACCAAAATGATTGGTCAATTTTGATTTAATGGTAGTTTCGCGTATGGTTGTATGGTGTGTCGACAAAAAGAGGTTGTGTATTAACATGAGATTAACGATCTGAAATAAGATGAAGTAAGTGTTAGTGTTGTTGTTAAAATCAACCGTGTTATTCGAGAAACTATCCCTTTAGCCTTGATTAGGTGTGAATCAGGATAGGCCGAGATGAGACTTTGATACCGCAGTACTTTTTTGCTTTTTACGGCATCACACGGGGACGTGTGACTTGTCAAGATGGCCGTGTCGGAGAGTCAATGCAGATAGTTATTAATGTCGGTACCTACATTGTTATTATTATTCAACTACCCTCATTCTATTATTTGAGTCATTCCTTTGTGCATAAAAGACCGATGCGGCCGCAGCTAGGGCAGTCTTGGCTCTGGCGTGGCGCGGTGCACTTGTGTATCCTGCTAGTAGCTTAACCTCGACTCTTGTAAGGGTTAGTTTGTGTACACGAATTAATTGTTACATTCTATTGTGGGCAACTCGGACAGTGAAGGCGAGCGTTAATGCGCATTTTAAAGGCGGCGCCGCCTTAAACCTAGACTCGGGTCGCAACTCCCGGGCACTGCACGAGTTGTCACTCTGCCACGCGATAGACGGTACCCGCTCGGTAAGTCCAATTGAATACTAAATAGTTAGTCTCTTCTACTATCTTGTGCTAAATTACTGTGTTATAAACTAGTTCGGCCATCCGTCCTCTCCTACCTACTTCTGATCCGCCGACATATAGATATAATTTAAATAAAGAACTGTACTATGTAAGGGCTGTTGACTGTACATAAATAAATAAATAAACGAGTGTGATTTAGACCACACGACTGAAGTCAAACTTCTTTACCTCCTAAAATAATATACGACACGTAACTCTCTTTATTTCACTAACTTATATCTCCCTCTCAACTTCCGTTCGCCTCACCCGATCGCTCTTTTCGTAACACTCGTCATGCATTCACCAGCTTAATCTCTAAATTGAGCGTGCGTAAAGAAGTTTAACTTCAATAACAAAACGAGTGTCCTCACCGGAGACGCGTGGAGGCAGAGGCGGTGCATCGCCGGGCTCGCTCCACGATGCGCGGCTGTGGCGGCGGGTCTCCACTTCTTCGTCCGCCACATCTCTGTCATACAAAGTTTTAGGGTAAATGTATTTTGGTTCTTTGTCTTTTTTTGGGCATGCTTGATTTAACAATTATATTGTATTCTAATGTTTACGCGAATTTCGATATCGATTCGATTTCGAATTTAGATATTTATGAACATACCGATATTTGTCTAAACACGGTCTGGTCGGACTTCTCGGATCTCCCGACTTGGGTCTAGAAGGTAGCGGCGGTGCGGACTTAATCATGGAATCATCGGTAACATCCCTGTTGTCTCTGTTATCTCTGTTGTCCAACGGGACACTGTTGGACATTATGGCGTTCTGTTGATCCATTGAATCCTCGAGGGAGTACTAAAAATATATCAGCCTCATTAAAATGGTTAATGTTTAAAAATTTAATACACAATGAATTTGTTATAACTTTTTAATACACATTGTATTTGCTATAACTTTTAGACACTTAAAAACTAATAATATTCACAATGAAATTCATTGACACCATAACAATACAGACATTATAACAATTTATTATAATACAACACGGTACAAAACAGGTTTTAGCAAATTTTATTACTACAGGAAAAGGTAAAATATTAAATTACTATTTATGATTCAACCCCTATTATTTTATCATTATTGAGAACAATTTTATTTTACTATAAAAACAATTAAACTTACAATGGGCTTATTATAAAGGTGTCCATCTTCGTAATAGTTGTCACTTTGTTGGATACTGTGTGACCTCTTGTCTAACGCGGGCACTGGGGGAAGCGGTGTGCTAAAACATTAACATTATTTTATTAAATTTTCTATCATGCATGTAACCGCTCTGGTTTAGTGGTGCAAGTAGTCGCCTAAAAGACCGATGGTTTGCTAGATCTCCCCACCGTGCCTTGGAGAGGACGTTAAGTCCTCGTACCCGGTTGTTATCATAAATACTTGATAGCGATCATTACTTATAGTAGGGAACATATCTGCTTACTCGCTGTGGAGCAGCGTGGCGTATTAAAGCTCTGATCCTTCTCCTACACGGGGAGAGAGGCCTATTACCAGCAGTAAGATATTACAGGCTGAATCGTACTTCAATGTAAATGTAATAATACAAAATATTTAATAACTAAAAATAACGTAATTGGTAATGAGATGCGCTATAAGTCGTACTATAATTCTATGTATGTAATCTACACTATTGTAGTAGATAAGTAATATTTTGTAAGCAACATTATGGGTTTAGAATAGTTTTATGTTGTTTATACTTACTTAACAATACTTTCGGATAATTGACGTCTCGCTCGCGTCAGCCCCGGTCCCAAGTTTTGTCGCAGTTGCGTAAAACGTTCCACTAACCGCCTGTTGTTAAACAAACTGTTTTAGCTTTTATGTTAAACACAATATTTTTTTCAAAATGACATATAAATTATCATAATTCAAGTTTTACTTTTTGAATTAGATTTACATATTTAACATTTATTGCTTACTTTAAATTTACATTTCAATTGTCACGGAAAAGAAAAACTATAAGAAAACTTTTAATTTTTTTAACATAAAAGGTCTTTAACCTTGAAAGAACCATTATAATTGATTCAGATGTTCAATTTTTTTAAAATATAAATAAATAAAGTAGTCTATTACTGTTATCTTTTCTTTTTAAGGAATAGTTTTTCAATTTGATTGTATTTTTATATGCGGTACTTTATTCATTTTTAATCTATACTAATATATAAAGCTGAAGAGTTTGTTTGTTTGTTTGTTTGAACGCGGTAATCTCTGGAACTACTGGGCCGATTTGAAAAATTCTTTCAGTGTTAGATAGCCTATTATCGAGGAAGGCTATAGGCTATGTGTCATCACGCTAAGACCAATAGGAGCAGAGTCCACGCCGACGAAGTCGCGCGCAGAAGCTAGTTTAAAATAAATTTTTTGAATGCTGCAACTTTGTTACATTGTGTTTGTTTACGGAGATGGGGGGCGTCCCGCGTCGTGTGAGGCGTGGCGTCGCGCGTGTGAAATATGTATTTGAATGAACGCGTGTAAAATCGCTTCTCCGTAAACGCACTCATCTAACGCCCTACATTTGAATTTAGTGCGGGCCGCGCATTCTATCGCGACGCGCGAGTCCGCGCGACGCACTGCGTCTCCGTAAATGAGGCCTTACATTACTTTAACGGACTAAACGAAAAACTATTTTGGAATATTTAAAGGACAATGCCCCGGTCCGTGCCCCGGTACGTGCTTTGACAATTCATATATTTAAGTATCGTTTATTAATTGAAACTAAATTTTTAATAATATTCTAAAAGTGATCAAAGCCGCAGTTTAAACTTTAATTTAAAAAAAATATATATTATTTATAAATCTAGTTTCAATTAATAAAGGATACAAGGGCGCCTATACGAATCGGACAAAATCATGCTCTTTTTCAGGTCATTTTGTGACAAAACTAAACAAAATAATATATAACGAATAATTATTTCATAGAGATTAGGTCTTCATCTTCAAACAGAAGGCTGTTTTTTAAATCTAGTTCTTATACTGGGTGTATTTGGAACGCATTGAAAAACGAAGAGGTATGATAGTGTTGGCATAACCTGACATGATACAAGTGAAAAAAACGCGAAAAAATTTTTTTTTCTTGCCTGTTTTCATAACTTTTTTTAGTATAATCCGGTTTGGGAAAAATAATGAAACAGAAATTTGAAGATAATGCTTTAAAATAATCGTATTTGGAACAAACTGTCAATGTAATGCAAACAGTTCATACGCGCCATCAGCTGACAGAGGTCATCGACACGAGGTAAACGTACTCGCACCCGCGCCGCCGCGCCCCGCGCGCGTCGCGGTCTACGAGTAGTTCACAATGTGTATGATACATTGCTGCCTCACATAATACACAAGTCCTAAAATCTTCTTAAAAAAACGTTTCTGAGATAAATGGTTATATGCATTATATAGTATATAAATAGTATATGACTTGGTTTAAATCTTTCAAGGCGTTCCAAATACACCCAGTATATATATCGTATTAAACGTTTTTCCATTACCATTTTCAAGAAAATGAACAAAACGGGTAGACTTTCGGGTGATGTTTGTTCTATTATACACATATATTAAGTTTTCTAAAAATAGTATGAGCAGGAGGATATGTTCAATTTTAAATGGAAGGCTGAAAATAATACAAAAATGCCACCAATAGTCTTAAAAAAAATAAAAACTGGAGCTAATTTTTATACACATTTTGCTATTAAAGATGATTCTTATTCCAATGCAGTAAGGTTTATTTTATTGTTGTTTTTTGTTTTTAAACATAATTCAATTTTTCGAACGAGACCTCACTTCGCGCTCGGCCGCTGTTGTGAGTAGTCGCTGTGTCGCTTGTTAGCAGCCGGTGACGTGGCAAAACAATTATTATTTTATAAATTTACGTATTATTTTTCGATAAACCAAATTTGATACTTGACAAAGTAAGATCATTTTATAATCACACATTTTTATTGCATTATTTTATTTCGCTAGTATTTTTGAAGTGGAACTTCTTTAGGCGCGCTTAACTTGGGGAGTAAGCAGGTGCGTGACGAGGGCGTTACGAAAAGTGTGATCGGTCGAGGCGAACGGAAGTTGAGAGGGAGATATAAGTTAGTTAAGATAAAATTTGATCGACCGGAAACGCGGCAGCGTCACGACGGTCAGTACTTGGATGGGTGACCACTTGGGAACACCACGTGACGTTGGCGTTTTTTTTTCTTTGTTATATATTACATTTAATTAAAATTAAAATAAGAATTAGATTATTGATAAAATATGAAGCTACTTTATTGAGATCCATTTTATTGAATAATAATTATTTTAAACTACCTGTGCCCGCGACTTCGTCCGCGTGGAATTTAACAAAATAATTATTGTTCAGTCCGCAGTTGAAAAATAATAATAAAAAATCTAAAACAAAAAGTAGCCAAAGTTACTCCTTATTACATCAGCTATCTGCCAGTGAAATTCCCGTCAAAAACGATCCAGCCGTTTCAGAGATTAGCCGGAACAGACAGATAGACAGACAGACAAATTACATTTCAATTTTATTTATTTGTATAGATTTAATATGTATGTACCTAATTTGTTTTATATTATATAGCCTTTATTATATTTATGTCAAACAGTCTTTATAATAAATAACCATGAAATCCTTTACTTATTTCATTTATTTACGAAAGTATTATTTATCACTACTTTAAAAAATCGGCCAAGTGCGAGTCGGACTCGCGCACGAAGGGTTCCGTACCATTGACTAGGTACATTGATTTTAATATCGGGCAAAAAGCGGCTAAAAAAATCACTTTTGTTGTATGAGAGCAAAAATAGGCAAAAATGACGTTTTTTGTATGTTTATTTTATTAACGCCTTTAGCGCGTTTTTACTTGACTATTTTTGAAGTGAAAATTCTTTAGAATCATTGTGATTTCAAACCGGATGCAACGGAAAAACGCCAGGGAAGGGCGCGCCGTGCTACTAACACGAAAATGGATGACACATTGTAGCGTTACGCTCATTGTAGCGTTACGCTGTTTGTAGTGTTACGCTATTTGTAGTGTTACGCTCATTGTAGCATTACGCTATTTGTAGCGTTACGCTAATTGTAGCGTTACGCTAATTGTAGCGTTACGCGCATTGTAGCGTTACACTCATTGTAGCGTTATGCTCATTGTAGCGTTACACTCATTGTAGCGTTACGCTATTTGTAGCGTTACGCTATTTGTAGCGTTACGCTAATTGTAGCATTACGCTATTTGTAGCGTCACGCTAATTATAGCGTTACGCTCATTGTAGCGTTACGCTCATTGTAGCGGAAGTTTCACTTCTATCGTGTGTGAATCGCACACACACCTTTTTTTTGTTTTATTACGTTGTATTACTTGTCGATGTAATTGAAGTTGGTTTTTATTCGTTTACGAGCCAAACACAATTTTTACGTTTAGCATTCGTCAAAAAAAATCGTAAAATGAGTGAAAATACTTTAAAAACAAGCTGTCCGCCGGGCTCCCTCTCCTCTTGGAGGAGGAGAGAGTGTCACTTGTATCAAATCGCAGCCCTCACCCTATCCACTCTACTTCATAATCTCAACCGTCTCATACCACACAATTATATGTACTTATATGAATATGACTCACACCTCATAAGGAAAAACTAAAAAAGTGAAACAAATAGTATCAAAAAGTGACTGAAGTGGGTATTGGTATATTTATAAATAGTTATTATTTACTAAAAACACAAACACCAATAAAATATATTTTCGTAGGTACCTACGTATCACAAAGAAATATAAATTGTAATAAAATAAAAAATATAAATAAATAAAAAATTGTAAAGTATCAAAGTAGTTCAATCCACTACTATTCTTACACCTAACCGTGCGTACTGCGTCGCTTGTGTGTGTGACTCGTGTAAATGGTCGATTCTATACCTATCAATTTTGTGAATGCGTCCTTAAATGTAAGAATTGTCTGAACACGTCGAAGCACGTACCGGAGCACGGCTTCATAGAAAATGGGCATTGCCTTTTGTGAAAGAAGTTTTATTAGTTCCTATTATAAGTTTAAATGAAGTTAAGCTTCTAAAAGGAGACTGACCGGTGCAGCGGCTTGACCTCGTCGGGCGCGAGCCGGCCGTGCAGCGCGAGCGCCGCCTCTAGCACGGCCAGCTGCGCGCCCACCAGCCGCCGCAGCCGCGCCGCCGCGCCCGCCTCCCTCCCTGACGCCGTACGACTGAACTCCGCCGTCAGGAACGCCTGCTCGTACTTCGTGATGCCGCCCTGCACGTTCGCGTCGATCGTGCCCTGCAGCCGCATCGAGAACGGGTTGATGTTCCGCGACGGGTCGGCCGTGTACTGCGATATGAGGCTTCGTAGTTCGCGCTCCGTTGCCTCCATTGTCTCGCATGCGAACTGGTGGAGATAGTTTGTTGTCTTATTACTTTTTAGAGTCTTAATTGTTTTCAATTTTATTGATAAATTGTAGTTGTTGTGATTTCAATGGTTCATTTTAATTTACACTGAGCGAACACATGTAGTGACTGATATAAAATACAATAATATTTTTTTAAACCAAAGTATTGCATATTAAAACATTTATACCATATCTTTTGAAAGATTTGTACAATACATATATGTATATACAATAAAGGTTGTACTTTTTATGAACGTTTAGTCATATTTTAACTATTTCAATATTATTAGTAAATTATTAAAAAATAAGAAAAAAACTGTCAAACATAAAATACAAAACTTTTTATTAAAATGCCCCCTTAGAAGATTTATGTAAAAAGAAATCCATGAAGTCTATTATATTTTCACTATCAAAATTTCCCACACATTTTTATCACACAATACTCACTTCAACAGGCGGTATTTCCTCTACAGACCGAGATACGACTTCAGACCATCTTAGTATTCCAGGAAGAGTGTTTTCTGTCACAAGTGTTGTCCGCTCGATCCAAAGACTCTAAGAAAATAAATAAATAAATATCCTATTATTGACTACAAAATTTGTTTGGGTGAAAAAAAAAGATTTATTTTGACCAGCCTGTATCGTTGCTTGCAAGATAAAATTATTAAAACAAAAGTTTTACAAAATCTCATCAGCGTTTTGTTTGAGCATACAAAGCTAACCTTGAATTCGTACCCTAAAACTTTAAGGGCAAAAGTAACCTTTGATGATCTTACTTATTGTTTAATCCCAGGATAACCTTGAACTCATCCTCTGGAATTAGTCGAATGTCTATAGGCGACTTTTATATCGAATTAACTCCTGGGGGGAATCGGGGATATGGTCGGCTAAGCGCTTGTGATGCTTAATTGCAGACGTCTATAAGCTACGGTAATCGCTTACGATCAGGTGAGCTGTACACTTGTTTACCGACCCCGTTATATTAAAAAAAAAATCGTATGTCGCAGGTCCCCATATTCACATTTAACTCGTTACCCTAACATTTTAAGGTCAAAAGTAGTTTCTCAAAGCCTTTAACAATCTCAGCGGTGGAATTTCGAATTCGAACCATTCACTACCAACCACAATTCCATGTCGATGCGTCCCAGAACTGACCTTGAACTCATTATCCTTATCGATGGGAGGTTTGTGCAGCGGCCGGTCGCAGAGGAAGGTGTCGACGTCGTTGCAGGCGTAGAACCGCTTGGCGGGCTCCGGCGCGCCGCCCGGCCACTGCCGGCGACCGCTCACCGGCTTCACGTTACAGATCTGGATATCTACACAACAATTATAATTTTTTTTTTATTTGTGCGACCGCTAACGCGGCAACATCAGGGACGGTCAGTACTTGGATGGGTGACCGCCTGGGAACACCGCGTGACGTTATTTTTTATTTTAATTTTAAATTCGTTTTATTTATTTTTTAATTAATTTTGCGAAAGAAGTTTCACTTCTGACATGTGTACTTTGTACGCACGCAATTTTTTTATATTTTATTTGGAAAACCGACAGCACATATAACAATACATAGCAATAGTACTAAACCACATTTGACTAATGATAGGCCTTCTGTCCCTTCACGTATAATTTTATAATCAATGGCTCCCAATAATCCAAAAACTGCTCGACTGATTTGGCCAATGTTACGTTGAACATTCTTTTGTTTACATGTTAACATGCTACTTATAACAGTACATTTTCTTTTATTTTAACTACCCGAGGAAGGATGTAGAATATTTTAGTACGTTTTTCCCTCAATGAATGCAGGTCGAACAGCGGGGCACGGGTAGTATCATATAGTAGTTTCTACTCACACTGTCCGTCGGAAGCTATAACGGAGTCGTCGGGCGGCGTGTTCCTCATCAGTATGTGCGCGGACACGTACTCCGCCTGCAGCCGCTGAGTGAACGCGCCGATACGCTCGTAGTCCAGGCCGCGGTACACGAACTGCTTGTTCTGTTGGAAAATTAACATTTACTGACAGACACTATTATAATATATAAAATAACAAGTGAATTATATGTTCCTGAATGTTAATTTCAAAGGTTATCAAAATAGAAATTGACGAAAAACTGACAGCCACAAACATAACAGCTTACATAGCGACAGCAAGGTTTATGCATTTATTGCAATCCGATCGCTAATATATAATGCCGTTAGCTGAAATATAACAAGTTTTAGTTATCACTGGGAAATATTTTTGGTAACTATATTTTACAATTTACAGACGATCATAAATCTCATAATCTTTATTGCACCTGAAAGACCCGCCGATAGTGATAAGACCTTTAGAAATTATATTAAAGAAAAAACACTAAGATTTCCATCCATTACTTACTCTAACAAACAGGGGACATCCCTTTCCATAAAACCCGACCCTGAAATATTCTGGTTCAGGTCGCAATTGCTCTAGAATGCAGTCGAGGAAAGTCGCGTGGGTACGCAAGCAGTGTGCTAGGCGCGCGTAGTCGCACAAACGAGTCTCATATAGAGTTGCCAACTCGCGTAACAGGGGCAGGCCTTTTTCCCAGCACTGGAAAATATTTAAATAAGAATTAGAAAGTCTGGACTACTGTCCATAAACACTTAAAGTTCCAGAGAAAGTGTAGAAAAACAGACGCAGCGCTAGATGAATAATTTGAGATACAGACGTAATTGTTTGTTCTTTAATAAAAGAAACAACAAAACAAGTATAATAAACTTATATTAATACACATACAATACACATTATTAAATATAACTTAAAAAAACTATTTGTCAGGTCTCGCTCAAATTTCAATTGAACAATAGGACAAGTACCTGATTTCGAATAAAAAAGTATCATGAAAAACAGTGCACACAGTGAAAAGTGATATAATTCCCCTTTTTTAAAGTCGGTTAATAAGAAAAATATTATAACAATATAAACTACTACATACAGAATGTTTATATTTCTTACTTTTCCACGGTCGAAATATTGCAGCACTTGATTATACAAAGCTTCTTTACGTTTCCATTCAGGAGTTTCAGGATGTTCTGGATCTACGCCGATTTGATCACTGTCCCAGTTCAATGTTTCTGCATACAGCTGAAAATATAAATAATTTAGGTATCATATTTTGTACTTTAAAATCAAAACGAATATAAGTATGTTTTTATTGCTTACCAACAGCGTACAACCAGCTTCGACCCAATTATCGGAAGCGATGTGTAGATCGTGCAGTTTGTACACGTAACGCAAGTACATTTCCTTGCGATCGATTTCATTTTTGTAGAAGTTCTATGAACAATTGATAAAAAATAAACATACTGCTATCTTTTTTAAAAAGATTTTGTCAACAAGAAAACTACACTAAGTAATTGTATTTTGTAACTTAATGTCCAATAAATTCTGAACCTTTGCTATTCCCAAATTAAATATGTAGGTAATATTATTTTACCACAACCTCGAGTCCAATAGCCGCAAACATCGCTTACTTTATCTTAGACAACATTCAGCACACCCGAGCTTTATCCAGAATGAAGTTTGGTGCACGCTGAGCAAAGCATAATATGACATACATATATGTTTATAGACAAGTGTTTATTGTGCACCATACACTGTGATCTTTGTATTGTACACTATGTAGTGTATCGTGCACTGTGCACTGTACACTGTGCACCACTATGTATTGTGCATTGTGTACTGTAAATTATGCACTGTGCACTGTGGACTGTACACTGTGCAGCACTATGTATTGTACACTGTGTACTGTGAATTATGCACTGTGCACTGTGGACTGTACACTGTGCAGCACTATGTATTGTGCACTGTGTACTGTGAATTATGCACTGTGCACTGTGGACTGTACACTGTGCAGCACTATGTATTGTACACTGTGTACTGTGAATTATGCACTGTGCACTGTGGACTGTACACTGTGCAGCACTATGTATTGTGCACTGTGTACTGTGAATTATGCACTGTGCACTGTGGACTGTACACTGTGCAGCACTATGTATTGTGCAGTGTGTACGGTGTGTTGTGCCCCGAGCCCAGTACTCGCCAGCAGGTTGACGGTGGCGGCCATGCGCTTGTCGCGGTGCTCGGCGCCCTGCATGACGGCGCGGTAGTCCAGCAGCCGCTCCAGCAGGCGCGTCACGCAGCCCACAAAAGCGGCGCCCGCTTCCCGCCAGCCCTCCGTCGACACGCGCTCCATCAATCTGTTGATCCGTGATAACATTACATTTGAAATGTTATTCCGATTATATAGAACAATAAGAAATAACTAAAATGAAATATGTTTTATTTATTGGTTTTCGCCACTTTTGGTTTTAAATTATTTTTTAGACATTATTATGATCATTTGAATACTTACACAGAACTCAAGTGCTCCCTTTTGTTTGCATGTCACACAAAATAGTTTATTTCAAAAAGTACAATACATAGTATATCTAAAATATTGCAAATATATTTACAGTTAATAAAATAAAAGTCGTCATTTAGATTCCAATGGGCACCGCTAAATGTCTAAAGTATGTAATAGAATGAAAAAACATAACAACGATTTTTGTGCATGTTGTGAGAATTTTTTGAGGCATATAATATACTAGCTTCTGCGCGCGACTTCGTCGGCGTGGACTCCGCTCCTTTTGGTCTTAGCGTGATGATATATAGCCTATAGCCTTCCTCGATAAATGGGCTATCTAACACTGAAAGAATTTTTCAAATCGGACCAGTAGATCCTGAGATTAGCGCGTTCAAACAAACAAACAAACAAACAAACAAACAAACAATCAAACAAACTCTTCAGCTTTATTATATTAGTATAGATAATTAACAGCAGAGCAATGTGGTGAGTAAAGCTTTTAATTTATTATTTCAATAGAAGGGGATTTGTCAAATTTGAAACATTTTAAAGCTGTTGTAGCATAGATATCAGCACGGATATCGAGCGTTCGTCAACAAAGTGGGAATCGCTTTCTACGCAAGAGTCTCAAACATAAAATAGTTTTGTCCAGTACAAAAATAAAAATGTGTAAAATATAAGTATTTAGTACTCATTTATTAGTATTGGTGGTAGCCATTTCATCATCAAGTAAAGTCATAAATTCAATAAAACAATAGATTTTTAATAGACGTACTAAAAAGTACCAAAGGTTTAGCGCCTCTGGAGCAAAGAAAAGGAAACAATTATGACATGCCGCACGGGTAGTACTTTTGGTGCAATGTAGAACAATATACCTCGCCATTGTACCTCAATTCTACGACCAAGGTACGTCAAAATCTGTTTCTGAGCATAACAGTTAGCGCACAACCGCTACACTTTAGAAACGTATGAACCACTCAAGTAGTTAAGGGCTCTGTAAACGATTAAGTAATTTGTCAAATTTGTTTGTCAAACTTATTGTTGTCAAACAACAAACACATCAAACAAACTCACACACGTTCAAAATATTTGACAAACACGTTTGTCAAACAAAAATTTGACAAATGATTTGATTGTTTACGGGGCCCTTTTGATTAGATCCGAGTGGAGTCGAGCAGTGGGCAGTGGGCAGTGGGCAGTGGGCACGTACACGGTGTCGAAGAGGCGGCGGTAGTGGTCGTCGGCCTTGTTGTCGGCCACGAGCGAGTCCAGCTTGTCGACGAGCGCGGCCTCGGTGCGGCGCGCGGAGCCGGTGGCGGCGCGCTCGGCGGCCATGAGCGACACGAGCGCGCCCAGCGCCGCGCGCCGCAGCGACCCCACCAGCGTCACCTCCAGCAGCGCGCCCACCGCCGGCCCGATCAGCTGCAGCTGCGCCGGCCCTGCCCGCATACATTATTTATATACTACAAACTAGATTATAGCTCAATCAACTATTCTTTGTAAAAACATTGTCCCTACACAATATTTTTTATTTTTTTATTTATTTATTTGTATTTGGGAAACAAACAGTACAATATAACACATAGTAAAGAAAAATTACAACAAGCTAGTGCATATACCAGTCAAGTTTCCACTAACAACTAACACATATAAGAAGCAGAGTGCAATAATAAAATGACAAAGTGTATAAATAGAAATAAAATAACTAAAACAAGAGACAAAATACAAATACAAAATTAAAATTAAATCAAAATAAAATCAAATTAAAATTAAATCAAGATTAAATTAAATAAAATAAAATTAAAACAAATCAAAATTAATTCAAAATTAAACTTAAAAAAATTACAAGACGACTGTTAATAAATAAAATTGAGTATCAAATAAATAATAAAAAGGAAATAAAATATAAAGTAATTAAAATTCATTGGTTCATTAATTGATTAATGTTACGCTTAAAACTTATCAGTGAACATGAGAATATATCCATACTATGAAAATTTTTATTATACATATTACAGGAACGACGAATAAAATCATTTTGGGCATATTTAGTTCTAGTACAGGGCAAATAAAAAAGATCATTTTTACGTTTAAAAAATTTAGGGACGTTAAAGTTCAAACAACTTAGTAAATAAGGACTATCAGCAACATTATTAACCAGTTTATACAGAAAAATTTGATCTTTCAATGTACGGCGAACTTCCAGCGAATTGATACTAGGCAAGCTTTGACATGAGTGATGAAACCTATATTTCAAATGTTTAAGGAATTTAGCTTGAATTTTTTCAATGGACTCAATATATATTTTATATTGAGGGTTCCAGACAGTAGACCCAAATTCCAATAAAGAGCGCACCAGGCTATTATATAGAATAATAAGAGTATCACAGTTTTTAAACTCGTTTCCAACCCTCAGTATAAAACCAAGCATCCGATAAGCTTTAGCAACAATTTGATCTATATGGCTCCCAAATGTTAACTTATTATCCAAGTAAATACCCAGGTCTCTCACCCCAGAAACGCGGTCAATAATTTTGTCATTTAGATGGTAGTTACAAGCAATCGGCGTTTTTTTACGTGTAAATGAGATAACGCTGCATTTCTTAACGTTAAGAGATAGCTGATTATCCTCACAATACTTGCATAATTTATTTAGGTCTTCTTGTAATAGCAAACAATCCGACAGCCCAGATACCCTTCTAAAAACCTTCAAGTCATCTGCAAATAATAATATCGAAGAGTGCTCAAAAGCCTTACAAATATCGTTTATAAAGATATTAAAGAGTAACGGACCAAGGTGAGAGCCCTGCGGTACACCAGATGAAACAGGAGTAAAAGATGAACAAAAGCCTCTTATTGTCACTGCCTGACTTCTGTGACGAAGATAAGACGATAACCACCTAAGTAGGTCACCGTGTATACCAACTTGCTCCAGTTTATTAAAAAGTATGTTATGGGATATTTTATCGAAAGCCTTCGAGAAGTCGGTATACACGACGTCCACCTGGCCCCCACCATCCATAACTTTCAGTACACGATGAATAAGCTCACACACATTAGTTTCAACGGATCTTCTATCGACCAATCCATGTTGTTCCTCAATCAGAATACCCCGTATAAATGGATAGATGTTATCGTAGATAATTTTTTCGAACATTTTAGCTATGGTACATAATTTGGATATCGGCCTATAGTTCTGAACGTTATGTTTATCGCCTGATTTGAATACCGGTACCACGAACGAGCGCTTCCAAACAATAGGCATAGAACCAGACCTTAATGACTTATTAAAGAGAAGAAAAATAGGGTAGGCTAATGAGTTACAACAGTTCTTTAAAAATATAGGTGGTATATAATCGGGACCATATCCTTTATTAACATTCAGTGATTTTAAATATTTTTTAACAGTAGAAACTGTCAAATCTATATGGCCGATATCCAAACCACCATAGCTATGAGTTTGTTTCTTAAATGTTACGTTTGCCGATCCATCGCTGTACACTGATTTAAAATAGTCATTAAACAATGAACAGATCTCTTCCTCGTCACTAGCAGTTTTATCTAACCAAAACACACTGTCAGGAAGGCCAGAGGATGATCTTTTACTCTTAACAAAAGACCAAAAGAGTTTACTGTTGTTGCGTATACTGACCTCCGCCCTATGAATATAATCATCATAACACTGAACTTGTACTAATTTTTGTCGTTCTCGCAAAAGAACAAACGTGTGGTAATCCGATACCCTATTATAAATCTTCCATTTTTTATGGTATTTTAACTTTTCAGCAATAATTTTTTTTAAGGCCGGGGTATACCAAGAGGGATAGTTTCCAAAAGACTTTAAAACCTTAGTGGGAACCATATCAGAAATAATGGAATCTATGGTCTGATAGAAAACATCAACTGCCTGGGATATGTCACAGTCATTAAGAATATCATACCAATCAACACTTCCCAGAGCAAGGTTAATGGCATCATAGTTTGCTTGTCGGAATAAACGTATTGAACGAGATACTGTTTTATCACGCTTTTGCGTGGGTATCACTAATTTTATCTGCAAAGATGGATGGTGCGCATCCTCGCTCGTCAAGGGAACAATACATTTATCGACTATGCAGTCATAATTACCAATAACAAGATCTAGAAACCGACCGTTATTATTAGAAATTGAATTAAATTGTTTCAAATCATTAAATTGAAGAAAATTGTACAAGCAATTTACCAAATCACTTCCAGAGCCATAATTACAAATTTTCATATGTCCACCTTCCTCTGACCAAGTTGCTTCAGATATATTGAAATCCCCTACCATCAAAAAAATATCATCAACCCGACAGAGACACTCCTGTGAAATGATTTCGTATAGTTCACATTGTACTTCGTACTGAGACCTGCAATGTGGAAAATAGCCACAATATACATGAAGGAGTCTCAAAACGGGAGCAGATGTAGTCCTTATTGAAACTTTTATAACGTCTGCCGCCTTATTTGTTAACATAATTTGCGATGAAGAATAAACAGCGAGGTTAGAGTTAACAGCGATTAAAACTCCTCCACCCATACTATCACCTCGCAAATCATAGCACCTATCACTTCTGTATACGGTGTACCGGGAATCAAATATTTCAGTATCAAAAATACCTCCATGCAACCAGGTCTCAGTAAAACAAACTATATCATTATCCTGTTGCAACAAGTTTCTAAAAATGGTGTTCGTTTTAGTTCTAAGTCCGCGAACATTCTGGTAATATATATTAAGCGTATTAATCATGATGGAAAGCAAAGATAACAAATACATATAATACTCACAGTTTTACCCTTAATTACCCTCAAAAACCCAAGTTTATTCATAAAATAAAATTCACCCATACCTACTGAACTAAAACTAGTAAAGATTATTATAATATGCCCATTCAAAACATAATTATTTAAAATGTAAAAAATAATCAATAACAAAACAATAAAATATAATAAGCACTGAACATTAATCAATACATTAAAGATTATTAAAATGCAATTAAAAATAGAAATAAGAATCAAATTCAACAATAAAATAAAATTTAAAATCATAACTAAAACCAAGTTCACAATAAAGAATAAATTCAAAATCATTATGTCAATTGTCAATATATGTGTACTACTCACAAAACTAATCATTTACCAAATTTCATATCATAAACAGTTTTTAGAATACACAGCATTGATATTAAACTGCATTTCATTATCATGATTCAATTATTTTCAATTATTTTAACGATAATTTTGTTGACAAGATCTCGTTCCCATACAAATAATTGCTATCCTCATGACTACTTCAGTTATTCATTGATGCATTAATTTAAAAATATTGTGTAAAACGCATTTATTTTCATTTTTTATCACAATCTATAATACTTTAAAAACCCATTACCCATTAAAAAACAATCATGGCCACAGTAATTCAAAACATATCAATAAACCTTAGAAGATGATTAGCAAATTTTCTAATAAAGTGGCTTACTTTTTGTTAAAATCCATACAAAATGTACAAAAAATAGTTGATCAAGATATGAGATATAGAATAGTTGATCAAGATATAGATGATACCAATTCTTCAACAATTTCTTTACGCCGCGTTGACGCAGCGGTCACTGCACTGGTTTGTGGCTGTTGCGCTGGCGGTTGCAGGTTTGATCCCCGCACATGACAAACATTTGTATTGGCCATACAGATGTTTGCCGTGGACTGGATGTTTGTGCTAGTCCTTCTGGGTCTCCCCACCGTGCCTCGGAAAGCACATTAAGCCGTCGGTCTCGGTTGTTATCATGTACACCTGATAACGAATCGTCGCAATGGAGTAGCGTAGTGGATTAAACTCTGTCTTTTCCCCTACACGGAGACACAGGTCTATGGCCAGCAGGGGGATGTTCCAGGTTGAATCAGTGACGTCAACATAAAGTTAACTATATAGTAGTGTAGGTGTGTCGGTACCGAGGCGCGTCCAGACGGCGAGCAGGTGCAGCGCGGCGGCGGCCCGCATGGCGGCGCGCTGCGGGCCGCGCTCCCACTGCTCCGCCTGCAGCGCGCGCGCCGTCACCAGCGACACGCCCAGCTCCAGGTAGCCCGACCACAGCTGACACACGTGCACATGTTACACTACTACTACATACAAATGAGGCTTTTTCTTACACAACTAAGACGGCAAACTGCTCTGCTGTGTGGTTACAGTAGTAAAGAATATAGCCACCCCCTCTCCTTCCGTATGGTGTCGTCTGAGGCGACTAAGGGATAGCACAGTTCCACTACCACCTTGGAACTTAAAAAGCCGACCGATGGCGGGATAACCATCCAACTGCTGGCTTTGAAATACACAGGCCGAAGACGGGCAGCAGCGTCTTCGGTGCGACCAAGGCAGCCCTGCGGTCACCAACCCGCCTGGCCAGCGTGGTGACTATGGGCAAAGCACATGAGTTTACGCCATTTTTGGCGCGAACTTGTGGAGGTCAATGTCCAGCAGTGGATTGTGATAGGCTGAAGTGAAGGACCGCAAACAAGCGTACGGTCCGTCTGACGGTAAGCGAGTACCGTAGCTTATGGACACCTGCAACACCAGAAGCATCGCAAGCGCGTTGCCGTTTACCCGAACCACCCTAAGAGCTCTGGCTACCTTACTCACCCACAGGAATACAACATTACTTGAGAGCTGTGTTATTAAGCTGCGATCTTCTGGAAGGTTAAGGTACTTCCCAAGTCGGAATATTCCATTCTGTCCCCCGTCAGTGTATTTTCGCGTTTCGACTACAAATTTCTATGAATAGACTAATGGACAAAATGAAGATATCTTCAACTATACGAAAAAAGGGAATAAAATCGTAAATGTATTCTCTTTAAGTTACAATTCTTGTTATTATTTAAGGTAAAGGTGGGAAATTATTGGCTCAACAGTCTAACAAGGTTGTTATTGAAACATCCTAATAATGTAACAATTGAATATATTATCTTGATCATATTTATAATACTTAGATATATGTATATACAAATTAAATTTACCAATTTTTTTTAATGAATAAATAGTGATACCTGAGAATCAAATTGTGGTGGTTCGTCTCCTAAGAATCTTTCCAATAGAGGTTTCGCCAAATCTTGTAAGGCTGACAATAACACTTTGCAGCTCTGCACTCTCAGTAACATCCAGTCCGGTGGGAATACCTAAATAAAATACATTTTATTTAACACTTGAAATAATATACAAATAAAAAGTATATTCGTAAAGCAATTAACAGTTTCAAGGTTCAAATTTTATCAGTAATGGCCTATTTTAGGCAAATTAATTAAAAGATAAAAGCATATAAACGTCAGACTATTTTTACTCATTTTAAATGAATATAGTGAAATTTAGCCTTGCCTACTTTTTTATAAGACAAACGGTGCGCAAAATCTAAATTGTTTCTATATTATAATTTATTACTGCACATATAGCGCTTTGATATAAATAAGGGATCATTTATATAAACCACTAGCTACTGCGCGCGACTTCGTCGGCGTGGACTCCGCTCCTATTGGTCTTAGCGTGATGATATATAGCCTATAGCCTTTCTCGATAAATGGGATATCTAACACTGAAAGAATTTTCCAAATCGGACCAGTAGATCCTGAGATTAGCGCGTTCAAACAAACAAACAATCAAACAAACAAACTCTTCAGCTTTATTATATTAGTATAGATTATAATTATATATTAGCATAATAAAAAAAAATTATTATCTTCACTCAGCACCTAGACATAACAACTTTTAATTTTTCAACACAACTTTCAGGCATTACTTGTTGACGCGTTGGCGCTGCGGTTACAGCAGTGGCTGTTGCGCTGACGGTCGCGGGTTCGTTCCTCGCTCACAACAGACATTTGTATTAGCTATATAGATGTTAGTCGTGGTCTGGGCGTTTGTGCTGGTGTATTTTGTGTTTCCGGACCCCAACAAGGATAAAATCCAACTGGGGTCTGTCGAGTATGTAGCGTTTATTTAATTCTATTAAAACTAAGCTTGTCAAAATCTGTTCCATTATTTAATTTTTTTAATCTCGCTTATTAATAAATTTATGCAAGTCTGCAGATATATAAAATGTCACGCCTCAACTTACAGATACTGCGTAATAGCAAATAACGTCAACTCCGAATAATCACGTTAGACAAGTATCATAAATGTATACGTACGTCATGCTCAATAAGATGCCTGAACACCAAAAAGGCTCGCATGAGGAAATCTTTGAGTGGTTTCCGGTCATGGGGGTGTGGGGCGAGGTGGCTCCATAGCCTTTGGTAGTGTGCTGGCTTGAGTAACTCCATCACACCCAACAAGCCTGCTACCATTGGACACTAGAAAGTAGATTAAGTAAAGTATCACACTATTGTGAACATAAAAGTTACAATAGTTCAAGACAAACTTTATTATAAGTACATTTTTAAAATAACATAAACAAATACTCGAAATTTTGCTGATAATTACTTCACACCGTTTACATTTCCATATGCTAATACAATAACAAACCTTTATGGACAGACATTTTATTTACACTCTTCAAGGTACACAGAATAGTTATTCCAAATTAATGTTCAATCTTATTAGTAATATTATAAATGGGTAATTTTGTATCTACATATTTGCTTGTAAACAAGTAAATTAAATAAATTGATGTGATTGATTTTAACTATTAAAATTTTCAAACTAAGGAAATACGAGTACTATCTCGCGACAAGCTTTTCTATCATATAGATTATGTGTAATGACTTTGTAAGTAGATAGTAAAAGTTTTAAGGTAAAAATTTATTTTTTTTCGTTTTAGTGCATTCAAATAAAAGCTTATTTTTTAAAAAGGTTTTTTACTTTTAATTTATTTAGTTACAAAGTTCTAGATAATAATAAACTGATATGCTAGTCAGCTAAAGGTTCCACGATATCAGGAACTACGTGATAAATGTCTTCAGAAATAGTAACCTACCAATGTAGGCAAGTTGCTTATCAAGTGGAGCACAATTTTCATAAGCACATCCAGCGTGTGGAGACACAGAACGTCCACGTCCGCATCCAGCTCATTTTCATCTATCAGCTGTTCAGAGTCCACTTTCTTCCACAGGAGAGTGGCCCGCTCTCCTAGCATTGTTAATATAATTAATATAGAAACCTACCAACACAGGCGTGTTGCCTCCAATCAAGTGCAGCACGGTTTCCACGAGCACGTCCAGCGTGTTCAAGCACAGCACGTCCACGTCCGGATCCAGCTCATCTTCATCTATCGGCTGATCAGGATCCTCTTTTTTCCACAACAAGGTCACCAGCTCTTCGAGCATGTCTGCGCATTGGGATAGCTCATCCCTACGTGCTAAGTGGACTCGAAGGTGATGACACGCAGTTGTTAGGACAATGTTGCGTGCCTCTGTAATTATCAAATACAATAATTTGAAGTATGCCAATGCAAACTTGCTTGATTTTAATAGGACTCTATTACATATCTTCCTTCATAAGGGTAATTGTAGGAATATTAGCAATAAAGCAAGTATTAAATATCCAATCGTGTTTATTTAACAACGTGAACTGCTACACGGCAGTATAGAATGAACTAGAGATAATCGATACAGCGCTATCTTAAAAAATACCAGATAATGTAGCAATAGTAAGTTCCATAAAATACTATCTGACTCGGCCAACATTGTTCTGCCATATGGATAGGGACACCCTTATTACTCTTACTTACCAAATATATAGGTATATATTTGTTAGGATTATTACAATTTTTTTAAATTTTCATATTGTAAGAATCTTCTAAAAAGTATTAGAAGACTTGGCCGAAGGCATGGGACTAAGGAAAATTATTTTTTATATATATATAAATAAGTACCGGGGTCCTGTCCGAGCGGTCCCTTCAGTATCTCCTGCGCGGCGGCGAGTCGCGCCTTGGCCAACGCTGGCGGCGCGTTGGCCGCGGGCGCGTCCAACATGGCCGCGGTGATGCGAGCCGCCTCCACGGGGCCCAGCGCTGACGCCACTTCTTTAGCCACGCTTGCCCATGACGTCATTAGAGCTATCTGATAAAACAAAAAGTAACTTTAATTTAATTTTTTACGTCTTTGTTCGTGGCGTCGTCAGTGCTGATTATTTTAGTATTGGTTTCATTATAATTATGTACCAAATTATCTAACATACTATGTACATTTAAAAATTAATGGTTCCTGGATAAAACAATTTTAAGCTAAAGTAGTGATGTAGTACTTAAAATCTACTATTTTTCTTATTCAAAGAAATTAAACTGTTTAAGGTTGTGTTTCATATGAGATTATTATTTGGTAAGCGGTTACGAGCACGCGCGCTTTGCTCACCCTACCCCCGCTGTCAACACAGCGCATCCTCAGCAGCTATTGCAATTAATTTACTCACCACAGAAACACCACTAATTACGAGCAGCATTAATTGGCTGAGCTCAGGTTGAGGTTACTCAGTGGTGGCCATAGTCTGGTAGAATAAAAAGTTGAAGTGGCAGTGAGTGAGATCTCTGTCGTAGGACCGATGACTGTTAGGGCAGACGTGTCCTGAACCGCGTGTTGGCAAACGCAGTGTGGGACATCCTCCGGTCCGCTAAACCGACGATCTATTTAACATCACCGTTAAAGGATGAGGACTGCGGAGAACCGGGAAGTTTGGCACGAACTTGGAAAGGTCTTTGTCCAGCAGTGGACTGCGATAGGCAAAAGCGAGTGAGTGAATCGAACCCGCGACTGCCGGTGTGCAGACACCTGATGTAACTTACTGAATTCCTTTCTCTCTTGCAACTTTCTCGACACAGTCCAATTTCCTGGTCTGCATCTGTCGTATATACCCTGGAGCGCTAACGAGGCCAGCTCCGACCAGTAGGAGGCGTCTCACCTGCGCGGGCGCGAGGTGGTCGCGGTGCGGGTGCTGCGCCAGCGCCTTGAGCGCGTGCAGCGCGGCGCGCACGTCGCGGCGGAAGCTGTCCTCGTACTGGCCGCCCGTGGCGCGCGTCTCACCTGCGCGGGCGCGAGGTGGTCGCGGTGCGGGTGCTGCGCCAGCGCCTTGAGCGCGTGCAGCGCGGCGCGCACGTCGCGGCGGAAGCTGTCCTCGTACTGGCCGCCCGTGGCGCGCGTCTCACCTGCGCGGGCGCGAGGTGGTCGCGGTGCGGGTGCTGCGCCAGCGCCTTGAGCGCGTGCAGCGCGGCGCGCACGTCGCGGCGGAAGCTGTCCTCGTACTGGCCGCCCGTGGCGCGCGTCTCACCTGCGCGGGCGCGAGGTGGTCGCGGTGCGGGTGCTGCGCCAGCGCCTTGAGCGCGTGCAGCGCGGCGCGCACGTCGCGGCGGAAGCTGTCCTCGTACTGGCCGGCCGTGGCGCGCGTCTCACCTGCGCGGGCGCGAGGTGGTCGCGGTGCGGGTGCTGCGCCAGCGCCTTGAGCGCGTGCAGCGCGGCGCGCACGTCGCGGCGGAAGCTGTCCTCGTACTGGCCGCCCGTGGCGCGCGTCTCACCTGCGCGGGCGCGAGGTGGTCGCGGTGCGGGTGCTGCGCCAGCGCCTTGAGCGCGTGCAGCGCGGCGCGCACGTCGCGGCGGAAGCTGTCCTCGTACTGGCCGCCCGTGGCGCGCGTCTCACCTGCGCGGGCGCGAGGTGGTCGCGGTGCGGGTGCTGCGCCAGCGCCTTGAGCGCGTGCAGCGCGGCGCGCACGTCGCGGCGGAAGCTGTCCTCGTACTGGCCGCCCGTGGCGCGCGTCTCACCTGCGCGGGCGCGAGGTGGTCGCGGTGCGGGTGCTGCGCCAGCGCCTTGAGCGCGTGCAGCGCGGCGCGCACGTCGCGGCGGAAGCTGTCCTCGTACTGGCCGCCCGTGGCGCGCGTCTCACCTGCGCGGGCGCGAGGTGGTCGCGGTGCGGGTGCTGCGCCAGCGCCTTGAGCGCGTGCAGCGCGGCGCGCACGTCGCGGCGGAAGCTGTCCTCGTACTGGCCGCCCGTGGCGCGCGTCTCACCTGCGCGGGCGCGAGGTGGTCGCGGTGCGGGTGCTGCGCCAGCGCCTTGAGCGCGTGCAGCGCGGCGCGCACGTCGCGGCGGAAGCTGTCCTCGTACTGGCCGCCCGTGGCGCGCGTCTCACCTGCGCGGGCGCGAGGTGGTCGCGGTGCGGGTGCTGCGCCAGCGCCTTGAGCGCGTGCAGCGCGGCGCGCACGTCGCGGCGGAAGCTGTCCTCGTACTGGCCGCCCGTGGCGCGCGTCTCACCTGCGCGGGCGCGAGGTGGTCGCGGTGCGGGTGCTGCGCCAGCGCCTTGAGCGCGTGCAGCGCGGCGCGCACGTCGCGGCGGAAGCTGTCCTCGTACTGGCCGCCCGTGGCGCGCGTCTCACCTGCGCGGGCGCGAGGTGGTCGCGGTGCGGGTGCTGCGCCAGCGCCTTGAGCGCGTGCAGCGCGGCGCGCACGTCGCGGCGGAAGCTGTCCTCGTACTGGCCGCCCGTGGCGCGCGTCTCACCTGCGCGGGCGCGAGGTGGTCGCGGTGCGGGTGCTGCGCCAGCGCCTTGAGCGCGTGCAGCGCGGCGCGCACGTCGCGGCGGAAGCTGTCCTCGTACTGGCCGCCCGTGGCGCGCGTCTCACCTGCGCGGGCGCGAGGTGGTCGCGGTGCGGGTGCTGCGCCAGCGCCTTGAGCGCGTGCAGCGCGGCGCGCACGTCGCGGCGGAAGCTGTCCTCGTACTGGCCGCCCGTGGCGCGCGTCTCACCTGCGCGGGCGCGAGGTGGTCGCGGTGCGGGTGCTGCGCCAGCGCCTTGAGCGCGTGCAGCGCGGCGCGCACGTCGCGGCGGAAGCTGTCCTCGTACTGGCCGCCCGTGGCGCGCGTCTCACCTGCGCGGGCGCGAGGTGGTCGCGGTGCGGGTGCTGCGCCAGCGCCTTGAGCGCGTGCAGCGCGGCGCGCACGTCGCGGCGGAAGCTGTCCTCGTACTGGCCGCCCGTGGCGCGCGTCTCACCTGCGCGGGCGCGAGGTGGTCGCGGTGCGGGTGCTGCGCCAGCGCCTTGAGCGCGTGCAGCGCGGCGCGCACGTCGCGGCGGAAGCTGTCCTCGTACTGGCCGCCCGTGGCGCGCGTCTCACCTGCGCGGGCGCGAGGTGGTCGCGGTGCGGGTGCTGCGCCAGCGCCTTGAGCGCGTGCAGCGCGGCGCGCACGTCGCGGCGGAAGCTGTCCTCGTACTGGCCGCCCGTGGCGCGCGTCTCACCTGCGCGGGCGCGAGGTGGTCGCGGTGCGGGTGCTGCGCCAGCGCCTTGAGCGCGTGCAGCGCGGCGCGCACGTCGCGGCGGAAGCTGTCCTCGTACTGGCCGCCCGTGGCGCGCGTCTCACCTGCGCGGGCGCGAGGTGGTCGCGGTGCGGGTGCTGCGCCAGCGCCTTGAGCGCGTGCAGCGCGGCGCGCACGTCGCGGCGGAAGCTGTCCTCGTACTGGCCGCCCGTGGCGCGCGTCTCACCTGCGCGGGCGCGAGGTGGTCGCGGTGCGGGTGCTGCGCCAGCGCCTTGAGCGCGTGCAGCGCGGCGCGCACGTCGCGGCGGAAGCTGTCCTCGTACTGGCCGGCCGTGGCGCGCGTCTCACCTGCGCGGGCGCGAGGTGGTCGCGGTGCGGGTGCTGCGCCAGCGCCTTGAGCGCGTGCAGCGCGGCGCGCACGTCGCGGCGGAAGCTGTCCTCGTACTGGCCGCCCGTGGCGCGCGTCTCACCTGCGCGGGCGCGAGGTGGTCGCGGTGCGGGTGCTGCGCCAGCGCCTTGAGCGCGTGCAGCGCGGCGCGCACGTCGCGGCGGAAGCTGTCCTCGTACTGGCCGCCCGTGGCGCGCGCGAACAGGCAGCGCGAGCGCACGGCCAGGCGGAACACGGCGCCCAGCGAGCGCAGGCACTTGCGGATCGGCTCCTGGCCCTCCGCGCCCGCCGCCCACTCGGCGCAGTGCTGCACGGACGACAGCAGCCCCCTGCCGACCATTACACTTACTATAGACCACAGATGTTTACACTACGTGAACAACATTTAGTGTTATTCAATTTAATTCTTCTTTTTCTTGTCTGTATGAACGGGGTGTAACCAAGAGTATACTTTTTAAAATTGAGAAAATATGCACTCCGCACACGCTTTATTTATATCAGCCAAATGACGGCACAAAGTTAAAATTTTACAAGCCTAGTTACGTTACAAAGTTTGAAATCATGTGTAACGCGAAAAAAAGCGATAAATTACTTTTAAATTTAACTTCAACGTCGAATAACTTTGAAAGGAGCGAATTTAATTAAAAATGTTATGAAACTTTGTACTTGTAGAGTATTAAATTTTCTTATAAAAAATTATTTTGACCCATAAAAATATCGAATTTTCTGGTAGTGGAGCATTTTCAAAAAAAAAGTCCCTCCTTGTGAAAAAACATGGTTTTTGGAAAAACATAGTTTATTAGCCAAATTATTGTTTCATTGTGTAATTGAATGAAAATACTACCTAAATTTTAATTTGTTTCACGAAAATAATAAAATACTATTGAATAAATTACAAACAAAAGTGACTTAAGACAAAATATTGTCAACTGTGTGACTACTTTAAAATCTATTTTTCTGAAATAATTGTTCAACTACGTAGTATTTTTTTTTTTTTTTTCATTTAAATTAAAGATAATTTGAAATTGAAATCTTACATAAAATACAATTTGCACATTGAACATTGAGGCAATATTTTACAAAAAAGGTCTCTGCTGAGCAATTTTGTGACGTTTGATGCAATCGCAACCCTATCTTTTCAGATATTTCGTAAAGTGGCAAATATGCCCGTTCCTATTATTTATCACGCGGTGCAGAAATTTGTTTTTATGAGATTAAAATGCAAATAATTGACTATTTTCTAACATTTACAATAAAAAACAAGCATTTTTTATGCACTTTAAGTGGGACAGTCACACAGCTGACAGACAAAATATTCAAAAGCTGGGTTTACATGATGGTCACATGTTATGTCACATCACATGTTATGGATGTTACAGTCGGGTAAAAAACATGTAGCCTCAGTGAAATAAAACAACTTTTTCGGATTTTATCCAGTGACCATGGTAGCTGTAAAGTATCCGGAACGTCGGGAATAAAAAAAACTTAATAAACCGCGATAAAATCCGAAAAAGTTGTTTCATTTCAATGAGTAAAATTCGCGTTTAAACATTAGAAAACAATATGTAGCCTCAGCTTTATGGATTCAATTTTGTGACTATTGGTAGTCAAAGTATATGTGACGAGTCTTGTTCGTCACAAGCTGACGTCACATTTTCATCGTTAATCCAGTAAAACAATAATTTTGATTAGAAATAAAACAATCGAATCAAATATTTTAACTACTGATTGGTCACCTTAATATTGTCTATCATTTTCTAATAATATATATTTAGAAGTATCACTAGTGTAAGAAATATCATGTCACTTACCTGACTGAAAAAAACTAACCGTCGTCGATGAACACACAAAACATGAATCGACAAGCCCGACGCGTTACACTGCAGTAAACTTTCTAGTTACTAAGGCTGCTGGTTTCTTTTTTAACAATCTTGGGGTTGCAAAATAATATTTAAGGTATTAAGCCTAATTTTAAGTTAGCCTAGAAACAAGTCGAGGGACAGCCAAAAACCAAGGGTGGGACATTTTTTTGAAAATGCTCAGTTACAAAAATCTAAAATCGAAACACAAAATTGAAAAAATAAATAAATTTTTAGGGCACGATTACAAGGAAACGACTTATTTTACAAAGCTTTAGCTTTAGAAAGCTTTTTTTTTAGGAAATTTAATTTTCAATTGGACTCACCGAGCGGGTATCGTGTCTATCGCGTGGCAGAGTGACAACTCGTGCAGTGCCCGGGAGTTGCGACCCGAGTCTAGGTTTAAGACGGCCGTCTTTAAAATGCGCATTAACGCATTTTCTTTAAGGCCGCGGGTACGAAACTTGCGACGGGCGAGCAATGGCGACAGCGGGGCGACGCACAGTGGGCGGAAACGATCAAAACTACGCGCGAGGCAGTAATCATTTGGATTAGATTTTGCCTCACGCGTAATTTAATAGTAGCGCGTAGTTTAGTAGTGGCCTAAGAATAAACATCACGCAAATTTTTCAGATTGATAATTGACGAGTTTTGAGTTTAAAAAATGCGATTACTTTTAAAAAGCCTATAGTCGCAACGATAGACCCCTTAATATTATCATTATTAAGGGCTCAAACTTTCACGATAATATTTTTTTATCACCATTAATGGTATTTTCACAGTATCGTTAAAAAAATATATTCGTTTTTTTTTGGGCCAGTCTACTACTTTTATGATAATATTCTATTTACATACTTGTATACAAGTGCAGCCGAAAAATGTTCCTCTATGTAAACATCCAAAACCGGCCGGAAATGTTGGAATCGAGGTTCATCCAGCAAACTGCAGATCGACACTAAGACGAGAAAAACTGTACCCGAATGTGGTGTGCTAAAAATGAAATAAAAAAATCATTAAATTTAATAAATACATTAAAATATCATTACTTATTTAAATAAAATACAAAACTGTATTTACCTATTACCATCTTCAGTAGAGAACAGAGCAAACAGAGCGTCTAAAACGTCTCGAAGGAACTTAATGAGTTCTTCGCAACTCAAACCGTCTCCTAATCGTAAGACTCGTAGTAGTGTTTCCTGTACTTTTTCCGGTCTGGCTCGCCATTGTAATAGAGCTAGTAAATCCTCTGTGGATGAAAATTGTCGTATGAAGAACGATGTATAAAATTAAAGAATTTAGATGTCTATTTGTAACGACACAACACACTTTTTTACAAAAAGGGCATTATTCATAATCTAAATTCCTAATGCATTTTACGAAGTTTCGCTCGAAATGAAATAATTGACCGAATTTGTACTTGGCTCCTGGACTATATACTTATATAAAAATACACATGTACATACTTTTATATTTTTGTTTCGAGTCCAAATTTGCAATACCAATATTTTGACTTTTACTAGCATAGAACTGGTGTTTACGAGTAATTTTAACTCACATTTTTATTAGTGTCCGACCGAAGTTTCGGTTTCGGTTTCGGTTTCGGCCGAGTTTCGGCCAAAAATCAAGTTTCGGCGAAAGTTTCGGTTTCGGCCAAAATTGGCCGAAACTTTTGCCGAAACCGAAACTGATTTCGGAAGTTGTCGTGCACGCTCGCCTAACTGTTTTCAATTCTAATGTTTACTGTTGCTTAGTAGTGGGTTACTTAATTCTAAATTAATGTAAGTATGACTGTTCTAATAATTGTGATCTAGGTACCTATCTTTATTAATTCTAACGCCCAGTTTCCCGAAGGCTGATCAACGCAAAAATTAACTAATCATCTGTCAAATGGTCCGGGCTCCCTAGTACATTTTTGTCGCTTGATTACTATCAAGCTAATTTTCAGGCAGTAGCTTCATGTTGATGAGACGAACAAAAATTTCCTCTACGAAAACTCTCGATTTTGGTAGCTAACAGAGGTAGCATAGAGCAGTAGAATAGAGCAACAGTGAACGTAGAACCGAGATAACGTACCACGCAATTTGTAGGACAATATTACTATTAAATTATATAAATATTAACTAAAAGAAAAAAAAAATCCATTTTTGATGACCTCCCGATGAGACGCCTTGTCGTCGTCGGTCCTCTTCCTACGCTCACTGCTGCTCTATCCCCTGCTACCTCTGTTAGCTACCACAATCGAGAGTTTTCATGGAGGAAATTTTTTAGCTCCTGGGGGGGATTGGGGATAGGGTCGCCAACGCGCTTGAGATGCTTCTGGTGTTGCAGGCGTCTATAGGCTACGGTCTTACCATCAGGTGAGCCGTACGCTTGTTTGCCAACTAGGGAATGCAATCCTGCAACAAAATTTTAATTCAGGTATTTGCGGGACTGAGAGCTCCCAGTCCCGCGGGATCCTGGTATTTGCGGGATCCCGCATGTTTCTGAAAGTCATTGGGGAAAGATAGAATTCCTGTATCATAAATGCATCTAGAACTAATGATTGTGTATGCTAGCTAACGAAAAAAACCGACTTCAATTACATCGACACGTAATACAACGTAAGTAGACAAAAAAATTAACAAACGCACTAGTAGTCATTACGATTTTCAAATGTCCTACTCGATTTCTTTGGGAATCCATCATCAGATCCTGGTTTCCTTATCATGGTACCAAACTAGGGATATCTCCTTTCCAACAAAAAAAGAATTATCAAAATCGGTTCATAAACGACGAAGTTATCCCCGAACATATATATATATATATATATATATATATAGCGTCATGACGTTCAGTACTTGGATGGGTGACCGCCTGGGAACACCTCGAAACGCTCTTTTTTTTCAACTAGTTTTTTTTTTGTGTATTTTAATTCGTTTTTTTTTTTAATTAGTGTGAATTGCAAAACCTTGTCCAACACAACCAGGAGCACAAATTAAACCAGTACTAGAGATGCTTCAACTTGATATATTGGATTGTTCAATAATTACACAAATGTATCGTGGCCATATCTATACTAATATAATAAAGCTGAAGAGTTTGTTTGTTTGATTGTTTGTTTGTTTGTTTGAACGCGCTAATCTCAGGATCTACTGGTCCGATTTGAAAAATTCTTTCGATGTTAGATAGCCTATTTATCGAGGAAGGCTATAGGCTATATATCATCATGCTAAGACCAATAGGAGCGTTGCACCAAGGAAGAATGTTTCAAAATCGGGGTTTTTTTCCTTTTCAGAGCTTCCGCTGCGTAAACGTTTAAAGTTTCGCACAAATCATGTATGACAGAATTGGTCCTATTCCACGGGGTCGAAGTCGCGCGCAGAAGCTAGTATGTACTAACAAGAAAGAATTTTGCTAGCGCGATTGAATCTACTACTGGCACCATCTAGTCGTAGACGTGTAAAAACTTAAACAAAAAAAAACTTAAATAACTGTAAGTTGCAGCGTTAACGATTAGTTTTTTTTTTTTTTTAATTAGTTTGCCAAAGTAGTTTCACTTCTGAGATGTGTACTTTGTACGCACGCAATTTTTTTTTCTTAGGTATATTATCTATACTAATATTATAAAGCTGAAGAGTTTGTTTTTTTGTTTATTTATTTGAACGCGCTAATCTCAGGAAGTACTGGTCCGATTTGAAAAATTCTTTCAGCGTTGAATAGCTCATTTATCGAGAAAGGCTATAGGTATAGGCTATACATCGTAAGGTTAAGACCAATAGGAGCGGCGCACCAATGAAAAATATTTCAAAATCGGGAGGTTTTTTTCTTCATTTTGAGAGCTTCCGCTGCTGCGTAAACAGTTAAAGTTTCGCAAAAATCATGTATGACAGAATTGTTTCACTTTAAAAGTTCTAAAAAAAAGTCCGCGACAGCATATTATGTCTATCTTTTAAGGTTGGCTCACTATAACCTTTTTTATGCTAAAGAAATTTGTTCTAAAATAGTGCAATATTTGCGAAGGTGTTTTTATAAACATGACATATATCCTTATGCAACATTATAGAACAAAATTACCCTTCGACCCCATTCGATTTCAATAAATATCTTAGGTCCTAAGATATTTAGGACCTATGAGATATAGCAGTTTTTAAAAAACATCGCAGCAAAAATATTATAAAGCTGAAAAGTTTGTTTGTTTAAACACGCTAATTTCAGAAACTACTGGTTGGAATTAAAAAAATCTTTTTGTTTTGGATAGCCAATTTAACGAGGAAGGCTATTTTTTTCCTTCAATTAACGCGTATGAAACCGCGGGGCACAGCTAGTATTAAATAAATGATTACAACAAAATTAATATACTGTTTCCATTTCATGTCAATAAAAAAAAATGTGTGTAAAATGGGTAACATGCACGAAATTTCAGTATTTTACGAGTATACTTGACCACGTGAGTTTCGGTTTCGGTTTCGGTTTCGGCCGAAACTGTAGCCACGGCCGAACATTCGGTTTCGGTTTCGGTTTCGGCCGGAAACCGACTTTCGGTCGGACACTAATTTTTATACATTATATTATATAGGCAAAAATGATATATCTTACCGTTTTGTGTCAACTTAGTGGAACAAAGTAATGTGCTAATAATGCAATTTTCTTTTGTACTCCGTTGGAATGTGCCAAGTACACCGTTTGTAGCTGGAGTACGAGTTGTATCGTTGGCGCAGGAAGGTAACGAGAGATAACTAGCTGAAAGTAACCTGTCAAAAGAAAGTTTTTATATTTGTAGAGAATCAATACCTACTTCTTACAGACATCTTTTGGTACGGATGTATATAGTTAGAATTGTTTCAAGTAGGATATTACTTCAGTAGAAACTATTTTCTTTAAAGAGGAAAGCTAAATGTAAATTTAAATTAGCGCTGTCTTGTATCTGTACAAAATTTTAATAACAAATTATTTTCGACCGAAAACTATTCAATAAAGTGTTTAAAACAAAACAAAACCAGGTATAATCTATACAAATAAATAAAATTCGAGTGTGTTTGTAATATTAAAATAACCGCTTTTTACTAAATGCATATGGATTTATACACGGTACATATACCAAAATAACATTTTTCACAATTTTTGTTTGTTTGTCTGTGTATGTATTTCCGGCTAATCTCTGAAACGGCTGGACTGATTTTGACGGGACTTTCACTGGCAGATAGCCGATGTAATAAGAAGTAACTTAGGTTACATTTATTTTAGAAATATATTTATTTTATAACTCTGTGAACTGAAGAATAACTTTTTTGTTAAATTCCACGTGGACGAAGTCGCGGGCACAACTTGTTACATATAATATCTGATTGTCACAAGCAAATAAGTAACAAAAATTTTAAAACATCTCAACGTCTTATTTTAAGCTATATATTATTCTTCTGGGATGAGCGACATTAGCTTATTTATTATTACATAAGATTGAAATATTATGTTCTATTTGTTTCACAGGAACTGATAAATCTGATGAAAGACTGTGATAATGACCGAGAATTATTTAACCTACTTCCGGAATCGAAATGTTTGTAGTAATCAGACCGCAGCGAATGTAAATTTAGAACATAAGAAATTGAAACCACTTTCTCTTTTCAAGTATAATATGATGAAGTGTTTGTTAAAAAATATAAGTATTTCAACTAATTCTGTTTTTAAAACTACCGTTTAAGTCTACCACCTACTTGGAAGGGTCGTCGCACTTGTATACGTAAAGATCGTGCGCTCCGTCTCGTAAAGTGGCGCCGCTCGCCTCCATCAAACGAGCGAATGAGAATCCGAACAGTTTGCGCTCGTTTTTGTCACGCGCTGGAATAATGTCACAGGTAAATAATAGGCATGTAATAAGTTTAAGATAGGATACTGTATTTTCTGTACTTTAAGTAAAATTGTTTCATTACTAGACAAAAAAAAATTATTTGAATGAAACCTGCACGCGTCGAAAATTCTGAGATACATTTCTGCTAATAATAATTTGCTGACGTACTTAGCGGATTAAGCTCCACTTCTTGGGAATAATATATTGTATCAATTTTCGAGGCCTGATATAGGTTACATTTTATTGAAGTAGAGCATACCAGGATATATCCTGCTCAAAATCCGGAGCAGCCCGTCTGGGGAAGTACCACCTCTACCTTACAGAAGATCACAGCTAAACAATACTGCTTTCATAGTGTTGTATTTCTGTCGTGAGGAAAGTGGCCAGAGCTCCTGGGGAGGGTCGGGGGTAGGGTCGGCAACGCGTTTGCTATGCTTCTGATGTTGCAAGCGTCTATAAGCTACGGTAGCCGCTTGCCATCTTGTGGACTGTATACTTGTTTGCCGACCTAGTTTTTTTTAAATTATTATTATTAGTTTTATATAAAAAATAAGATATATAATATAATGTCTATAAATATAGAAATTTCGCGTAGCGATGTATGTTAGCGATAAACTCCGAAATTACTGAAGCGATATTTATCCAATTTTGTAAGTATCTGTAATTTGGTCCAACTTGGGAGATAGGGTAGTTTTTTATCTCAATTGGACCCGGTATGTGGCGCTGATATCGGTATAACGTCCTCCAGGTCCGCTAGTATATATATATTTATATATTATGAGCGAGTGACTCACTGGAGCAGTGTCGGTACTCGATGCGCACGTGCGCGTGCGTGAAGGTCTCGAGCGGCACGGTGAGGCGCAGCTGCTCGCCCCACGCGGGCGCGTTGTTGTGGTACAGCACCAGCGACTCGTACGACGTCGCGCCCGCGCCGCTCGCGCCCCACACGCACTCCTGGGGACCAACTCGGTTCTTAAGGTCATAGCTCATGCGAGCCACCCGGCGCCCGACCAGCACCGCCTCGCCTCGAGCGGTTAGTATTCTTTATATGGACTTGTATGGATATGCGCTCACTACATCAACTCCGTATCGTCACCGGATCGCCTCGCACGCAAACTGACCACGCGCGGACGGCGCGACGTGGCATTCCAGTGAGGGTGTAGTGAGCTATGACCTTTAGATTCGACATAATAGATAGTGTCTTTTACGACACGAATCGAAAAATGCCACATACGGATTACTGTGTGTGCATTTCTAACACATACTTAAATTCATACGCTTGTACAGTCAAAGAAAAATTTAATTTATTTGTTAATTATTGTAGAGTCAACAACAAACCCATACAAGTTTTTTAATAGTTTTGGTATTCTACTTGGTTAAATTGCTTTCTAATAATCTAGAGTCTAGATTATTCTAGATTCTAGACATCTCAAGCAGCAGATTGATTTTTTAATGTAATTACGTCCTACCCTCAAAGTTTAAATTGTACGTTTGAAATATAATGAGATTTTTAACATTAATAAAAAAAAATACCATTACTCACATTTATAACCTGTCCAGTAATATCATGTACACTAACTGTAGCCAGGACATTCTTTGCAGTACTTTTACCACCACGTTCGAACTCAGCTCTTTCCAATGTTAGGTACAAGTCATTGCGCACATCACCCGGCATTATCACGTCGGGGAATCCCCGTTTAGCCGTCACTGTTGCCCCAGACGCAACTGCTTCTGATATACTACCAGTGTTCGTTATTAACCTAAGAGCTACTACTATACCTAATAAACAAAAAAAAATACCAAATTTAGAACAATGCAAGAAATTTTAATATTCTGAACATTATATACAATGGACTAGCGGTAAACCGAACCCTACTTAATCCGGCACCCTTTGTAATCCGACAAGCCTATCCTGTTGACTGTGGATTGTACATAAAGGTTTAGCTTTTCACAGATATAAAGCATAATTAGACAAGTCATAACTTGTACGCGAAACCATTATTGTGTTCGACATGTATTTTTTGAGTTTGAATTTACTGTACTGCTGTGTAACTGTAGTGTAGATATGTAATGGCAACCCAGCGAGCATTAATTATTTTTTATTCTTTTCTACTATTATTATTTTGTATTATTTAAATAGATTCTTTGATTGTAATTTATTGACTTAGGGTTTTGGCAGTACTCTATAATCTGACATTGCCCTGCCAAATGTTAGTCGGGTTACCGCGAGTCCAATGCAATTTCGTAGACGATTCATTCTTTCTTTTTTATAAAAAGGAGGGGGCAATCGAGAAGATGGGACCACTTGATGTTAAGTGGTCACCTATAGATATCTGCAACGTCGCGAGTTGCGGGAATGAATTATAGCTTTCAGAAAAAACTTTAGGGAAAAAACTTCTAAAATATGCTAGATTGGAATCTGTTAAAATTGTGAATAACCGGGGCGTTGGGTAAATTTAAGAGGTTGAAGTTGATACTGGGGATACTTACTGCCAAAAGGTAAAACCAGTAAGTACTAAGCATAGGGACGGTCCGAATCTTCGTAAGGCAGAAGTCCCAATGTAAAATTCATTTTAATTTATTCTTAGTAGAAATCTTACCATAATTAGGTTGACCAGGTAAAATATTGCACTTATTTGTCTGCTTTCGTATAAGCATGTCATGTAACTGGTGAAAATCCTTCTCTTCACATTGATACACCTAGAAAAAATAGATAAGTTAACTTAAAGAAAAGCATAAAAAATTAAAATTCAAAACCAGAATCTAAAATTAGGTAAGATCCATCTTTCTATTTTCTGCTCCCGAGACAACTATACTACTTTATTAATAAGATACTTATTTAAATCTAGTATTATCTATTTATCCACCAACCCGCATTGGAGCAGCGTGGTGGATTAAGCTCTGATCCTTCTCATACATGGAGAACGAGGCCCAACAGTGGCATATTACAGGCTGAAGTGTATTATCTACTTACCTTAAAAGTGTACTCTTTTTCAATTGTCTGCGGTTCTGGCTGCCTCAGGAATTCCGATAATGGTAACACTCCAGCTCCAAGGGGCCTTCTAGCAACAGGGCCTCTCCTCTCTCCTGTCCCACTACCGCCCGCTCCAGACCATCGTCCAACACGTATCACCCAAGCAACAAGCCATAGTTCACGCGATAAGTCTGTACTGGACAGATCCTGAAATATACAATAATTATAAAGTAATATTTAAAAAGAAATGTTACGTTTCTTGCGGTGCATCCTGGATATGAAGATAGCTCTAAGTCCTAATCACATAAAGTGACTAAAAATTAAGATTTGGTTACGTAACCTAATCTATGTAATATTTATTGCATTCAAAACAAGCATAGATTTTATACACGAATTTATCAACAAACATAGTAATGATACACAATGAGGTCAATATTAAATTTTCTGGTTAATAAATTATATTTACTGGAATGGAAATGAATAAATTAAAGATATATTATTTTCGACATTTTTAACTTAGTATTACGATTTATAACCGTATTATAAACATCATTGTGTACAATTTGTTCATGATTCACGGTCGTACATTCGAAACTATAGAAGGTACAATAATGTGGTTTAAAAGACAATTGACACTTTTTATGACGTAGAATCTCACTAGATGCTATTATTCAAATGCAAAAGATGCATAGACTACAAAAAAATCTTTACCTGATTCTCTTTTTTTCTGACTTTGAAATAAGCACAAGAACTTTTAACTAAAAAGGATCAAAGTAAAAATTAATTTTTGATTCTCACGAGTAAATTGACGAACCAAGAAAGAATTTCAAATCATTACATATTTGATATCAAAGAATGTTCTAACTCGTCTACTTATTTACAAGCAAAATGATTACTATGGTTATTTTATGCCAAAACAATAATCATCAAGATAATTATATTGTAAAATATTCATCTTTAGAAGCAACCGTTAGGAAATTAAGATTCCTTATTATTATGTTGCAAGGCGTTATAGCTACTCGCTGTAAATTACACGATATTTAAAAACAACCTTTAATAGAATATAAAATCAGTGCCAGTTTTTTGTCTTCATTGATTAATTATTATATAAAACGTATTGTTTATATTTGTTTGGAAATTTCATAGAAAAGAATAAGAATATTAATTATTATTAAAAGAACGTCAATTAAAAATACTGAATAGTGTAACATAAGTTTCCTTCAATTATTACTAGAATTCTCTAATATTATTCAAATCAAATCAAATCAAAAATATTTATTTCGTCATAAGGTGGTATTGTACACACTTAACGAAAGTCAAAATAAAAATAAATAAATAAAAAAATCATTTACAAAAAAAAAACTAAACAATGCAATAGAAAGTTAAGGCAGCAAACAATCAAACAATAAAATAAAAAATAAAAATTTATATCTTAACATTAGGTACATTACAAACTTACGTAATGTGCCCAGTGTTATAAGCAACCTTAACTTAGTCAAAATATTAAATTACTAATGTTATAAGCAACCTTAACTTAGTCAAAATATTAAATTACTAATGTCTCGGTAGACATTACCTATCTACTTTATCCTCGGCTTTATTAAATATTACAATAAGTAACGTCCCTAGTGTAGGCCGAGAGAAAAAAAGCCGGCGGAAAAAACTCTCGGTATTATTAAATAAGTATACAAAATTGTAGCTTAACAAAATACTTACCGCAAAAAGCGTACTATTCGCGTGGAGCCTATCAACATAATTGGAAAACCCATCCCTGGCGATACGGACCCTAAACCTTTCGGACAAAGGCTGTGCTCTCCTCGCATCATGGAGCCATAGCAATAATTCAGCCTCATCACCCCCAGCAGTATGACCAAAGTCTCGCATACTACACATTAGATAATGGGATTGAACTGGAGTTGAGCAAACATTTGAGCTGTTGGTAAGTGTCCCAGAATTAAAGCTGCTCCCTGACCCACCAGCGCGACGTAACGTACCACGCCACTGTAAATACGTAAAATTCAGTTAATTATTTAAAGTTTAGGTGGATAAGTTTATAGATATAGCTTATTATTCGGTGCAGGATTACATAGATGGTAAAGATGTGTGGACTTAGTGACGCTGTATTTTATGCAAGATTGAACTAATTTTGTACTAAAACACAGTTTATATATTATTTTTGAAAATGAAACTGCGGAGTTTTTTCCGATTCTTCTGTGCAGAATCTACACTCCGAATCGGTGGTAGCTTCACTTTTAGAGATAATATAATCACTTTTTATAATTCGTTTTTATTTTTATTTTTGTGTTACCCACACAATCAAATCCCGCTGGGTCGAAAATTGTTGATATGATTTAAAAATGTTTATAATTTCCTCATGTGTGAGTAACACAAAAATAAAAATAAAAACGAATTAAAAATAGCATGGTATCGTCTCTTGTCAAAGAATTCATTGTAATATGAAATCTTTGAGTAGTCGGGGTCTGTAAAGAACTCGCTATAGATGACGCCAAGGTTTGCTTAAAAACCTAAAATCATCATAAATCAAGAATTTCGACAGGGTTAGATGAGGATCCATAGCTCAGTTGGCAGAGCGCTGACACGGCACGTCAGAGGGCGCGGGTTCAAATCCCGCTGGGTCGAAAATTTTTGATATGATTTATAAATGTTAACTTATTTTAAATTTTAATTTGAAAAATGACGATTCGACTTCGCTTTTGAAGCCTATTTGAATAAAGTATAGTTTTATTATTCTGAATTTTAAAAGTAAGTTAGTAATTTGATTTTTTTTCGTTCCATTTCCTATATATTTTCAAACATTTTCCTTCAAATATTTATAATACCAAAATAATTCTCGTATCGAACTTGTATATATAAAAGACCAAGAAGCATAATTATAAGAAATTTGTATAGTTGAATATCAAGAAATATGATCGATTTTGTCTCATGCATGTAGACAGAGATTCACAAAAGGCGTTATGCTGCGTGCACGCGAGATTTGCCACGTCGATGAAAAAGGACATTGTCAATTACTCACAAGAAGACGGTTTAGATATGAAATGAGACTGATTCAATTACAACGAAAAGTGTCTGATCTTTTTATATTGATTTTTAATTAAAGAATTTATATATTTTTCTAAAGTATAAATAACATTTTTAACTTTCATATTCTCTATAATATCTGTCATTGTTTCATCTTCTTTCAATATCATTATCAGTCTTTATCAGTCTACTAGAATGCATAAGCCTTTGTATTGAATTAAATTATTTAATCACGTTTGCATTTCTTAACTGTCAAAATACAATATAGGTATTATCACGCTATCGGCTACACTAAATGACTGCAAAATTCATTTTTTAATTTTTCCTTATTAAAAATTAGCATAATTAAATATTTAAGTTTATTGTATAAACATCTGCTAGGTAGGTATATCGAATTACCTAGAGGGTGGTATTAATTCAAAACTACTTGAAAACAACCCCCTATAATACCAACTATAAATTTACCCGTACTCAAAATAGTATAATAACAGTCATATAAAAAAGTAGTCCATCACCTTTTTCTAGAACTAGCCGATTAAAGTTGTATTTTATCGAAATTATTTAGTTGTTTTCAAGCTAGATCATAATTATGTTTGCTCGCCAACGAGAAAAAAACCGACTTCTATTACATCGACAAGTAACAATGTAGGTGGACGAAAAAATAGTGAAGTAAAAACGCATTATTAGATATAGCTCGAAAAGTACTTGTTAGATCTCAAATAAATTTAAATGGGACCAAATGACGCGCACAACTTCAACTGAGGTAGGGCACAGCAGGAAATTTCCTGCTCAAAATATGGAGCAGCCCGACTGGGGTAGTACCTCGACCTTACAGAAGACCACAGCTAAATAATACTGTTTTCCAACAGTATTGTGTTCCTGTTGGTGAGTAAGGTGACCGGAGCTCCTAGGGGGATTGGGAATAGGGTCGGCAACGCGCTTGCGATGCTTCAGGTGTTGCAGGCGTCTATAGGCTACGGTGGTCACTTACCATCAGGTGAGCCGTACGCTTGTTTGTCGACTTAGTAACATTAAAAAAAAACCACCTTTCGATAAAAAAAAAATCGAAATCGGTAAACCCAGTCAAAAGTTCTGAAGTAACATACATACAACATAAAAAAATTATTACAATCGAATTGAGAATCTCCTCCTTTTTTTAGGAGTGTTGTTCGTGATTCAGGGACGGCTGCTAACCCCTATCATTTTATTCATACTCGTACCTATACACAGATATAGAAGGTGAAAGAAAGTTACTAGTTTTAAAGTCTAGCTCTTATACATATAAAACTTGTCCAAAGAAATATCACAACCAACTTTCAAATTTATCTATAAAATATTAGATATTTTAGATCGAGTTTCCTTATAAATACTGTTGTAACAGGTCAACATACTCGTACTGCAATTTATATAATGTTTACGAACGAACTTAGCCATTTAATCATTTTCTCAGAAAAAGTTTACGCAGATACCGTTACCTTACTTTTAGTAAGTGACGTACTGTCGCGTGGTTTTTCATATAATTTTATTATTAGGTAGGTAATATATTGACTTTCTGACGAAAAAAGCGACTTTTCATTCTTCTCGGCAATCTTAAAAACAAGTGATAAACTATTTTTTTCTAGAATTTGTGACGCTATATTACAAAGTTAGCAAAGCAGTATGCGGTAATATGTTACTGGAATACATTTTCTGTTGATTCATTTAATTTTACAATTAAAACATTTAAATTAATATATCAATTTCTTACTGCTGCAGCACGCTCGGCGCTCTCCGCATGTACTCTGTATAACTCCACTAAACTTATATCCTCCGGGTCAACGGCTTCAGCGCCACGACGCGGCACAAGTTCGAGTCCAAGTTTTCTGCAACAAGTAAATAAAACCGTTAATGAAATTAAATCGCACTTAATCAAATAACGTAACCGCGAGGGGATTAAGTGTCAGAACTCATCCGTTGATTATAGGCATTAGTTAAGTATAGTTATTCACCAGACCGTAATTATGTAATTGATTGGTAGGCTTCATTGACTGAACATGTTATTACGCACGTAGCCGACACGTAGGAAAAATTCCCATTTCGAACATGCAATTGTTTAAGAAAACCACAAATCAGCAAAATATATAGGTACATTACGACGCGAAATAATATATTTTCATTATCCTGTGTCAGTGTGTCAAGAATCTGAATGGGAACATTGTCTGAGGTTTCCTATTGAAGAATGCTATCGAAAATTACGGGTATTTTACTTAAAAATAATTGATAATTACTTAAAATTTGTCTAGAATTATTTTATGATAACAAAAGTATCAATAGCGTGGCAGAAGTATCAATGGTTATGGCGTTAAAAACTATGACATGAAATAAAATAAAAGATAATGATTTACAGCTATTTAGGCTTAAGATTATAAAATATTCAGTTTTCTATATTCTTCCGTTGTATGGAACCCTTTCTGTACGAGCTCGCCTCTCACTTAGCCGGTCGCGTCAAAGGTTCTTGCAAAACATAATTCCAAGTAAAAACGGACCTGTAGTGAATATGTTATTGTGAATCACCAAAGTGGTTCTAAGAACTTAGTACCTATTTTAAATATTGCTTTTCAATAGGCATCAACAAGCAATAATTTTACGATCATATTAAAATGAAAAAATACACCTGAGCAAATACAAATATATTTTTTAAATTTAAATATAAGTTCTACTATAAATTAAGATTTCTTCATCCTCAATCATCAACAATTATTATGTTTATCTCATCAAAAACATTTCAGTCTATTGATATGATTGAAAAAATGCGATGTTTTATTGACTATATTAGTTAGTTGATCACTTCAATAAGAATTCAGTTCACACAGTAAACTTACAATGCTACATGTCAGGACTTTAAATATGATGCAACTTTAAACAGGAATTTAAAATGTAAGCGATATCGTTTCGAGTCGTTAAGTAAATTTGAATGTACAACAGTATTTTTTACGTTCGTCGAAACAAAAACTTTTAAAAGTTATGTAAAGTAAGCTTTATAACGCGAAAGTTGAATGCTCGGTTGAAGTTTCGCAACGTTCAAAGTTCTTTTGCGGGTAAACTTTTAATAAGTAAACAAATTATTTTGTAATTATTGCAGCAACAGTTTTGTTCTATTTTCTAAGTAAGGCTAATGTTATATATACAAAATCTTTAACTTGGAAATATAATTATAAATTCAGACAAGTCTCTTCTAATTGCCAGGTCTATCACCAAAATTATAATAATATTATAATTTTGGTGATAGACCTAGGTACGATACTAAATTTTAAACACTCAAGACTTAAGAAGATAAGTTTCATGTATGCCATCAATGTCATTTACTTTTGAGTATTAGCTCACATAACTATAACATGAACCCCGAAATAGACATCCCCTTGTAAAAACAGAAGTATAAACATATTTTGCAGGCAAAACCCAATTCAATTAGGTAACATTACGTAAATTTGCAACTGATTCATCAATTCATCATATTCAATTATTTTGTCACGTACACAAAACGCACAACTGGGATGACATGGCAATTATTTGCCGTATTAGTAACATTTAATGTATTTTAATAAATACATATATGTACGCATTTTTGTTTAATAATAACGACAGTATTGCATTCTCATATCAAGCAGATGTACAAGAAATCTTTCGTTTGACGTAGTGCATTAAAGGTCGCCAAACCAGTTATTCGAATGACAGACTGACACACGAGGCTTCTTCTGAATACAGGATCTATTTTACATTGTCTAGCCCAGTGTTTTTCAACCTGTGGGTCGCGACCCCCTGGGGGGACGCGAAGCTTCTGTAGGTGGGTCGTCAAAAGGTAGAGAGAACTTTAGTAAATAAACAATAAAGATTAAAAAGATTGATTTATTAAATAAGATAATTTTAATAAAAGGATATACTCATAAACATTTTTATGTTAATACAAAGAAATTAACAAAACATTTGGCGAAGTATTCGATGTACGTAATTTAAAAATAATGTGTTTATTACATAATTAAAATTATATATCCGAATCCTAATTATGGAGATGTATAAAAACGTCGTATGGAATGAATATTTGTAACACTTTAACATACACATACATACATGATAAAAAAGCGAAGGGTCGGGGTGTCGCGAAATATTTTATTCATACCAGGGGGGTCGCATCATGAAAAAGGTTGAAAAACACTGGTCTAGGCTTTTACATTGACTAGCCCGTTGGCGCAGTGGGTAGTGACCCTGCTTTCTATTTCGGGGGTTGTGGTTTCGATTCCCACCCCGAGTCTGGGTGTAATATATATTTATTTATATGTAGTATTTATATGTATGTTTATAAAAAAAAAATCTAACTAAACCAATCAGCTGTTACCTAAAACACAAGCATTAAGTTTCTTACTTTAGGAACAGACGGCCGTGTGTTGTTCAATGTTGTATATATTTATTATTATTATTATTATTATTATTGTTCTAATGTACTTATAAGTAAAATAATTTATTAAAATCATAGTGTGGTGAATAAAAATACGAATGGAGATTTTAGTAACACATACTTACATTATACATAATATAATTTATTATATTATTTTATTTTACTTATAAATCACAACTATAAAAAAACAATTACGTATATGGTGGTATAATTAATGGACAATAGCCAAAAAACCTATTTGGTTTAATTTTTCTAATTTATTGTACTACGAATCTTCATAATGATAATTGTTTTTGCTAGCGCGTAGCAAACGAAAAAAAACGACTTCAATTGCATCGGCAAGTAATAAATAATTTAACAAACGCACTAGTCACTACGATTTTTGAGGGTTTCCCTCGATTCCACTGGGATCCCATCATCAGATCCTGGTTTCCTTATCATGGTACCTAAGTTGGGATATCCCCTTACCAACAAAAAAAGAATTATCAAAGTCGGTTCATAAACGACGAAGTTATCCCCGAACATACATTTAAAAAAAAACATATAGGTAGGTATACGGTCGAATTGAGTAACCTCCTCCTTTTTTGAAGTCGGTTAAAAAATAGTCTTCAATTATATTATGAATCACAAAATGGTCTAATTTTACTTATTTATTACGACACAATAATTTCAACGAATTCTTGCAACTACTCGTAGCTAACTTGTAATAATGTAAGACACATTATATATCGATAAATAGACATGATTGATTTAAGTGAAAGTCATAAGCGCGACGTGACACCAAACACTAGTGAGGTAGTAATAGTAGGTACCAAACGAACATCTAGTAGGGTATTTCCGATATCAGAGCAGGACTGATTCACGATTGCTGTACGAGGTATGCAGACCATTCTTATTGTAATAATTTTTCTAAATCTTTTTATAATTGGTCGAGTCATATTATACTTCAAAACTTACCACTTACCCAAAATTATTACAGTCCTGTGTATACTTAGCGGAAAAATCTTTAGGAAAAACTTAGAAACCGAGAAGATAATTTTTACATGGGAATTTCGTCATACCTATACGTACACATTCTGTGGCTATAATAGCCTTTTTCGAAAAATAGACTATCCAACAGAAAAATAATTTTCCATTCAAACACACAGTTCCTGAGATGGGCGCGTTCGAAGAAATAAAAAAAAAAAAACTTTTTAGCTTTATAAGTATAACTGAGGTAGGGCACAGCAGGCCTGCTTAAAATATGGAGCAATCCGACTGGGGTAGTACCTCGACCTTACAGAAGATCACAGCTAAATAATACTGTTTTCAAGGAGTGTTGTGTTCCTGTTGGTGAGTAAGGTGACCAGAGCTCCTGGGGGGAATTGGGGATAGGGTCGGCAACGCGTTTGCGATGCTTCTGGTGTTGCAGGCGTCTATAAGCTACGGTAATCACTTACCATCAGGTGTGCCGTACGCTTGTTTGCCGACTAGTAACATAAAAAAAAGTATAGATACTAACTCAAATTACTAAAAAAATATTAGGTTAATTTATCCTCAGTCACATTCGCAAAGGGGTTCAACAGATATTGTAATAAGCCTTTTACTTATAAGTATAGGTGACGATTTATGTCAATTGAGTTTGTAATTACATATGTTCTACTTAGGTACGAGAATGTACTTTTAATTACACTTTACATCTACGTTAAATTACGAACTTGTTGAATGGTTCTGATGATATATATTAAAAAATCTTTAATTCAGAACACATGCACTACAATTACTCATAATGACCCAAAAAAAAAACCTTTATACCTACAAATCGAGATCATATCAAACATCGCTTCCCATGCTTTATTACATTTTACAATCTATTTGAGATCAGTCTTCAACGTTACGTGAATAATAAATAGAGGTTCCGTACATATCCGCTATCTTTGCATCACATCACACTCATACGTATTTCGTACAGTCAGACGTCTAGATAGCTCGCATGACAGTCTCAGAACTGGTAAATCAAGTTTTGGTAGCGTTTTCAGCTCATTGAACTTTTAAAGAGTTAAAACGTTGGCTAATATTTTCCTATCTTTAATATACGTATTTATTATTGACTAGCTTCTGCGCGCGACTTCGTCGGCGTGGACTGCGCTCCTATTGGTCTTAGCGTGATGACACATAGCCTATATCCTTCCTCGATAAATGGGCTATCTAACACTGAAATAATTTTTCAAATCGGCCCAGTAGTTCCAGAGATTACCGCGTTCAAACAAACAAGCAAGCAAATAAACAACTAAACAAACAAACTCTTTAGCTTTATATATTAGTATAGATTATGTGCTTGTCAGTCGGCTGTGTCAAAAAACTTGCTATTTAAGTTACATTATATTAAGTTTTGTCTTGAAGTATAGAAATAGCAGTAACAACTAAAACTACTTTTGTTATAAGGCTTTTTACAATTTCTTCAAGAAAAGGTTCACTCGTATCAAAACTAAAAAACGCAATAAGTATAGTAAAAAAGGTATATCTAACTGTATATTAAAAAACGAAGAGAAAATGTGACGAGAACAAAACAATACTAAATTAATATCGGGCAAAAAGCGGCTAAAAATCACTTTTGTTGTATGAGAGCAACAATAGGCAAAAATGACGTTTTTTTTTGTATGGGAGCCCCCCGTAAATATTAATTTTATTTTAATTTTATTATTTATTATTAAAGTAAAAATAGAACTGAGTATTTTGTGAATATTTCAAGTGCCTACCTGTTGCCATTATTGATATCGATTAAAAAAAAGGCAAGAAAATCGAGTTTGTTGTATGGGAGCCCCCCTTAAATATTCATTTTATTTTGTTTTTAGTATTTGTTGTTATAGCGGCAACAGAAATACATAATTTGTGAAAATTTCAACTCTCTAGCTATACTCTATAGCCGTTCTTGAGATACAGCCTGGTGACAGACACACGGACGGACGGACGGACGGACGGACGGACGGACGGACGGACAGCGAAGTCTTAGTAAAAAACGGTTTAACAAGTGAAGATTTTTTTAAGAGGAGAATAGAACAAAAAAGTGAAAACCATAAAATTGATAGTATTGGGTGATGGTCGCACCATTTATATGCCGGTCCTAATGTCTGATAACTTGTGCAATAGAAAACTTTAAAAAAGTGGATTTATTTAAACTCAACTCGAGCGAAATTGTGGGTCTTATTAGTATGTTACTTTCCAATTGTTTATGACATCATACTTTTAATGAAACGCAGAATTACTTTCTTGGTTGTCATGATATGTTAAAATCTTGAGTCATGTAAGCCACGTAATTTGCTTGAAAAAAAAAGGAGCGATCGGAGCACAGGTAGAACGGTCAAAATGCCTATCCAATGACAGAGCAGCTGACCACGGATTCAGACGAGACCTCTTTAGATTATTATTAATTGCGATGACCCGTATTGGTGCGAACTGCGAAGCGAGTATGCAGATACATATACCTATGTATACATTCATAAAATGTAATGAATTCTACGTTAATGATTAAGAATGATAAATTGTTTTATACACATATTACACCTGCTTTAATTAAGAATAATTGCTCGCCGTCAAGCTATTCGATGCGAAAATGCTCAATCACTGGGTTAAAATATGGGTGTATCAATCTGCCATTCAGCATCACATGATTGTTTATATATTTTTTTTTTATAATTCTATTTCGGTAAACTTCTATCATAAATTAATAAAAAAGAGTTGTTAAAATTTTTTTACACAATAATTAACATTGATATTCGCAAAAATAAATTCAGACATAAATTTGTGGCACTTTCGTATGTTTTAACAAAGAATTATTTTAAGAAAAATGTAAACAAAGAAGAGTAGAACTAATACTCCAAGTTTACATAATAAATAGGAGTGACCAAGACATTGTATTTAATTAAAAGCCGCGAGCAATTTTCACCCGTTCCAATCAGTAATCATGTTCATAACCGGCAACCGCTTTAAATTGGCGTACAAAACTTTGAAGCATCCGCCACGGAGAAAACGCAAGAAGTCGCGATGGGACAGAACTTGTTCCCCGGTGGATCCTCGAGACTGACTACTGTGCATTTACTCAAATTTTGCGGGAGAGGGACAGAAAACCTTAATATTGGATTGAACACGAGAGGGAAAGAGATAGGCAGTCGTGCGCACACGCTGCTGGTCGGTAGTGATACACGCGCTAGTCGACGCTCGAGCCGATTGAGTCGAGTGCGCTTTCCAGTTCGCGTTCACAGCCCATGTGCAGCTGGTGTGCGGTGTGGCGGCCGTTATTGCCACAGGTTTTACACCAATAAATTTACTTTACCAACTTACGTATCCCGAATAACATGACGTAAAACTGACGTGACTTCGTGCAATCGAACGCGCGTTTGTGTTTATTGTGCTGTGAGAAAAAATACGTGCGCGTTTTACAAAATCTCGGCGGGTAAAATAACAGTTACTTTTGAAAAGGTAAGCTATGTTACAAAAGCTCAGTGTATTGAGACACGCTTAGCGGCTATCGACAACGGAGGAATGCAGTTTGACGGCATACATATGAGCTTGTGCAGGAACAAAAGCCTCTCGCACAGCCCTCGGGGATTTATTTGCTCTGCTTTCTTTAGAGGGCGGTCGTTAAACATGACAGATGAAGGTGACGTAGTGTGTGGTTATGAATTAAACCCGTTGAGAGATGTTAAATCTCCCACAGGTAGCGACTAAGCTCTCATTTACCTGAACAAGGGGTAGGGACTCTGTACCCTTTACTGAGAATTTTATGAATAGAACAAATGAGGTAGTTATTATTATTAGTATTTGGTTGTTTAACGTTAGTTAAAGTAACACAATCACATAGGTATATTTACATTCTAATAGTCGAAGAAATCAAAATATACAGAATAAATAAATTAACAGTCAGGCGATTACTTCCAAATTAATTGATCATTAGCGTTAATGTGATGACAAACATGCTCTTACTCCACATAACTATTTGATTGATTTTTTTAAATTTAATTCTTACTATAATTCATTAATTACCTTAATAGATGAGCTGAAATGACAAAGCTACGAGTTTATTTAGGTGAGATTTATAAAACCCTGAAATAATTAACTTCTTAATATTAATTACTTAGCTAATTGCTGCGTATTTTTTAAGCGTCTAAAAATATTTTGAGTTACTTATTATATCAATAATATAGGTAAATACCTAAATAATTATTATCAAAATTTATGTCTAAACATTACGAAACTCTTAAGAAATAGGAAACTTTATCTATATCTATTATATTTTCTGTAACAGTAATAGTATTGTATATTATGTAATTTTTTTATTCGGGTTATACGTCTATTTAAAATTCAATTCAAGTAAAAAAGCTTCGAATTCCCGAAACATACTTATTTAAATAACATTACAATGAGCTCGACGCGACTAAACAAGAATACCGTGATTTTGAGAAGACGATTCCCATGGTAAAACTTTATACTAACTTATATAATATTAGGGTTGTTTTGGTAGCTTGAATATTGTAAAAATTTAAAAGAGCCATTAAGGAAAGAAAAATATATTATTTTGAGTCATCGATCGATACCATGAATTCAGTTTGATTTTTCCGTCACTGATACCTTTATTTGCTAACTTACATCTAGTATGAGAAACCAATGATAAGAAAGTTAAGCTTATCTGTATCTGTATCGAAAACTATGTTTTTAGTTTTATATTTGAATGCATGTCATTTAAAAAGAAAGTAAATTTAAGGGGATCATCAAGTAGAACAGTTAGAAATTTCGTTGTCGAATTGAACACGAAATGTAATAGATACAGCGTGCAGTTCATCGCACAGGCAACGAGCATATCTTTAACAGGTCACAAACAGTGGATTCTTGTCACGGAGTATGCCCGCCACCTGCATAGTGATCCCGAACACGCGATAACCTCTATCCCGTATTATCTTTATGTATTTGAATATGATCTTTACTAAACGAGATAATATTCAATATTAAATACAAAATATTAAAAATTTACGTAACACTTTTATTTATTTATCGTAAATAATGTTGAACTTTGAAATAAGTAAAAACTCTAGGCTGCAAGTTGTTTGTTACAAATATTCTTGATTAATATTATATCATAGCTAAACAAGCAAAGTTACAGTGGCGAAACTGTTTCATGATTATAAACTAAAACACGACAACAACATGATGTTATGAACATGTGTTTTAAACAAATCAACAGACAAAGAAATTGGAATCCAGTGACTGTGTGATTGAACATAAAGACAACGACAACCATCTAATAAATACATCGTGATTGGTGACTGTGAATGATCTACCATTTGATGACTAACACATAAAATAATAGCGAAGTTAGTGATTACATTTTCGCTAGAAAGTTTTAAATTGTGTAACGTCTCATACATAGTACCATTTCTATATTTTAGGCAAGTCTCTGTCTTGTATTTATGGAGTCGTGGACGCAAAATTAACTACATAGCATTGTGTATTCCGTACATGCAATAACATTTTTAGTCGAACAAGTTTTTCTATACGCGACTTGTGCATTGATTAACTTTGCAACTTTGACCTTTCTGATAACGGAGTATCTGTAATATCATTATAAGCCCGTCAGTATAATAACATTTATATTTAGTTGTATAAGGAGGACATATATTTGTGACAAATACTTCTTTATTTAAAAGAAGCAATTTCTTGTAACTTTGTCCATTTATTGGTACATTCAAGAAGGGGTTTTGAACATTTTTACTTTCTACTACAGTAAAGTAATTGATGGCATTCTTTATTATAATAATAAATTCAATAAAGGATCGATGACTTTTTTATTACTTAATGATATCTTTTGTATTATAAATACAAAAGATATCATTATTATTATGTAGCTAATTATAACAATGTCGAAATAGAAAAAATATATCTTAGGTAGGTACTAGGTACTGTAATAAAACACTCTGTGTCTATTATAAATTTCATCGTCACATAAGGCTGCGTTTCTATCGAATGAAGCTAAAACGCAATAAGGAAGACATAACGAACAAATAAGAAAATTTACATGAATAAATCTTGTAAAAAGAAAAAAAAAAAATTGATCTCTTTTCCAATTACTTGAATGAAATTACTTGGTTATTTTCTAACCGCCGCGCCGTACCTCCCCTAGTCTCTGCGTCTTGAATCGAAACACAGCCTAATAAAGTATTGTAGTTTATCAACTCTCGAGCGATATATGAAATCTAAACCTTTAGTGCAACGCAACCGCACTGTAGGTTTGGAGCGCATTTCCGTATGGGTGATATTATGTAGGGAACTAGCGAAGGGCAGCGGATCCGATGACCGATATTATCTAGGCTTATCTTGCGCATGAATATTTCCATTGAAAAATAACTAAAACTTTAAACATTTCAAGGACGAATACGCTATTTACGACAAAAAACTATACTACACTATTTTTTTTTTACTAATTCAACCGAAACTTGGTCGATCATAATTGTGTTTGCTAGCAAACGAAAAAAACCGACTTCAATTACATCGACAAGTAATACAACGTAAGTAGACGAAAAAAAAACAAATGCACTAGTCGTCACTACGATTTTCGAAGGTTCCCCTCGGGTCTCATTTCTCTGGGTTACCATCATCAGATCATGGTTTCCTTATCATGGTACCAAACTAGGAATATCTTCTTTCCAACAAAAAAAGAGTTATCAAAATCGGTTCATAAACGACGAAGTTATCCCCGAACATACATTAAAAAAATATATAGTATATGTACGGTCGAATTGAGTAACCTCCGCCTTTTTTGAAGTCGGTTAAAAAATATACTAAAATGTGCTATTGTACTTAGTCTGGTTGCTGTGTGGTTACGGCACTAAAGAATGTAGCCACCCCCTCTCTTCCCGTGGGTGTCGTAAGAGGCGACTAAGGCATAACACAGTTCCACTACCACCTTGGAACTTAAAAAGCCGACGGATGGCGGGATAACCATCCATGCTGGCTTTGAACTACACAGGCCAAAGACGGGCAGCAGCGTCTTCGGTGCGAAAAAGCCAGCCCTGCGGTCACCAACCCGCCTGCCCAGCGTGGTGACTATGGGCAAAACACATGAGTTCGCGTCATAATGTCGGGCGCGAACTTGTGGAGGCCTATGTCCAACAGTGGACTGTGATAGGCTGAAGTGGTGGTGGTGGTAGTCTGGTTACAGATAATTACATTGTAACAGCAAGTAATAACATCCATCAGGAAAGCGAGTAGGTTGATTTTCTAATCACGCATCTCCCCATAATTTCTACGAGGTAAACAATGTAGAACGATGCAATAGTCAATGGAGTTAATTATATCGGACGAGACGTCATCGTCCGGCGAACACGCGTAGCGAGATCACGTAGATTACACAAATGACAATCACCATTCACTTACATTCTAATGTCTTTCAACAATTGTTACGAATATATAATCGCCGAATTTGTAACATAATCGCTTGATCGTTACAAAATATTGAAAATCGTAACATTAATTGTTGAAAGCATAACCAATAAAAAAATATTTGTATGGTGGTTCTTTCCCACGCGAGGATCACTGCCTTTGACGCCCGCGTCTGCCTTAATTATTATTAAAGAGTCTGCTTATGGCGTTGACGGAGCGTAACATTTTAGAAATACAAGCGGCTATCAAAAAATACGAGGCGTTTGTCGATACAATTGAAGCTACTGTGCATATGCATAAAAAATACGAACAAGATGTAGACAGCACGGGATAGCCAGTGTTAAACGTCGTCAATGATAGTTTTCCTGAACGTGTACACTTGCGACGGAACTCTTTTGTGTACATTTTGTATATAACGATGCTTTCTAAACTATCGTCTCGTTCCGCCCAGATTTGAACACGTTACATATTCAGCGACCTTTTAGATCACAGCGAACGCGTGCCCGCAGCAGTTAACAAGTGTAATTCTTATAGACTAGATTATTATTCACAGAACAATACAAAAAAAAACTAAGTACTACTTATTGATCATCGAAAATAAAATGTTCATTGAACTATTATAACAAGAAACACAAGTTAAGAAAACTTCGTTTTTGCTATTATAAGGTTCTAATCGTCTTTCATACAAATACGGAACTTATTTAAACACGAACAATCGTACTAGTATGTAACGTCATAAATTAAGGAGTACCTATATTATGTAAGTGATAATATACTCCTCGATAAAAAAGAATAACTGTACTGTATCGATACCTAATTTCCTACGCTAAACTTTTTATTACTTTACTAGATAGATAACGAGGAAGTTCTTATGGTTATTTACTATGAGTAATCGATTTCACAAATCTACAATGACGTGGCCATATTTAGTTAATTGATTTTCTTCTTGCTCACTTATTTTTAAGTCAATCGTAAAGATCGACGTGCAAAAACAAATTAAGGCAGTCGCTACCCGGACTGGTAAACTGGTTTCCGCGTAAAATTCACTTTACTACGCGATGCATTACTATGGACCGAGGGCGGTAAGGCAATGGGAGAAGAGAGGGGAGGTTGAAAACGCAGGAGGCGAGCAACGGTCGACGACCCGCCTCAGGCCCTGCGCTTGCGCACCATTCGACTTACCGCAACCAGGGCCATATCAATCCAAACTAAACACGATTATCATAGAATGTTAATATATTTGTATTACAGACGGAATGGAAGTAAAATTATAAGTCAGAATCCTGCCAATAATTGTATAAAGATGCATGCTCCGTTCTAAGCATTGAATAATACTTAGAACGGAGGGACGCCTACATTCTTAAGGCAATTGAAGACGACGCTGACCAAAGTTATTAATTTTTGTTCCCCTTACGTCTTATATAATGTATCTTAGACACACGACACCGCGTAGGAACGGGATCAAGATGTCGTCAAGGTTGGATCCATTTGTGATGAATTGCCACTTATGATAGTTGGCTACCGTTTGTGGTATTCTTACCATTAATTCAAGCCAATTTAATATCGAAGACTACATGGAACGACAATTATAGCAAATTTAATTATAGAGAAAAACAAGATAAAATAATAAAAACAAAATCATATACATATTATGTAGTACACGTACAGTAAGCGTGGGTAGACAAGAATTAAAAAAAAACGCCAGGTCAATGATTGAGAGAAACGTTTGAATAGTTGGTTGATATACGAATATTATGCCACTCATAATTATCACTTGACGAGATTCAGAATTTACGATAAATATTTTAACACAATGTGGATTCTTCCAAACTCTCATTAAATTGTAATAAAATTGTGACACGTAAAGAAAATTTTGTAGTGATCAGTATTCTTTCTTCGTTTATTTGAATTATTAATAGAACTTTAAAATGAGGACAATAAAATGACTGTTTAGTGTTTAAGTAAATCTCGTACGGACAACAGATGCTAATGGTTATAAATTTATTTATAGCAACTTCTTTTAGTAACTATTGTACTTATTTATATCCTTTTCTTAAACATTGACGAAGGGATTTACGTTGAATTTATAAAACAATTTAGTTATATTTTTGTTGTTACAGGCAGAGAAGACTGATCAAAGATGGCTGTATTCGGATTGGCTTCCGCGGTAGCCGGCTTCGTGAAAGTCCGCTACCTCATTGACAAAGCCGTCATCGACAACATGGTTTTCAGGATGCACTACAGGATAACTTCTGCTATTTTGTTTCTATCTTGCATCCTTGTAACTGCTAACAATTTAATTGGTAAGTTTTTAATCATTATTATTATTCGCATTTTAAATTGCTTGCCTTGTAGAATATTTTAAATATTTTAGCATAACTTGACACCACAATAGACCATAAATAATAAATATTATGCACGCATTTCATAACGTATTCTTAGATTTTAAATTCTTTGAAAGTCAGTTTATTAAATAGCAAAGAGAAAGTAAGAAGTTAATTAGTAGTAGTATTAGGTTACTAATTTTCCATCGTACTAATTAACACAACAGTCTTGACCCGCAATCTATGAACTAATAACCTAAAGATAGGAAAAACTAACAGTTTGTCTGGTAGATTTATCTCGCAAGTGAGGTAAAATGAGTCATTTGGAGTTCATTGTTGTACCAGACATCTGTAAGTATTATAACAGTTACCCAAATTGAGACGTCACTTGTAAATTGGTTGTACACACAAATAGTAGAAGGCGTGTACTAAGGTTAAAAGGTGGAAATCATTGAAGCGAAACGAGTCACTGAACTATTACATGTACAAAAAAAGTTGATTATTATTGATTACAAATATCAACAACAAAACTTTTTTTAAATTACTATTTAACTAACTATAAGTTGCCTTATAGGCCAGTCAAATCGTACACAAAAAAGGGCTAAAATCGCAAATGGTCTGCTAGTTCTGCTTTTTTGATATATTGTTAGGATCAGTACCAGTAGTGTAAATCCAGTTTTGCAACTTCGAAAGACCTGTGCTAACTTTGGGGCGCTCGAAAAAGCCACGAAATTTTCGCACTTGTTTCGGTTTTTTCGGATTTCGGTGGGAAATATAGGGCCTATAGACGCCGTTTTGTGCTTAAATTAAAGGTAATTAAATTTACTACAAGCTCTCTTGATTCGACGTTCGTCGTAGGATGAGTATTTCCCACCGAAATTTGGGTCCAAAGTTGGTCAAAACTGTAAACTTCACTTTTTTGGAAAAAACGATCAACTTTTGAAGAGCTGTATCTCGGCTTCTCTTTGACCTACAGAGCTGGTTTTAAGATCAAATTGTAGCTAATATAAACTACTTTAAAAATGTATCCTACATGTATTCTCTAAAAATGCATACTTTAGAAGATATAGTGAAAAACCCGAAACAAGTGCCAAAATTTCGTGGTTTTTCGAGCGCCCCAAAGTTAGCACAGGTCTTTCGAAGTTGCAAAACTGGATTTACACTACTGGTACTGATCCTAACAACATATGAAAAAAGCAGAACTAGCAGACCATTTGCGATTTTAATGTACAATTTGACTGGCCTATTTTCCCGATTTTTGTTTTTTTTGAACATTGTAAAAAACTATTGGGCCTATAGACGCCGTTTTGTGCTTAAATTAAAGGTAATAAAATTTACAACAACCTCTTTTGATTCGACGTTCGTCGTAGGATGAGTATTTCCCACCGAAATTTGGGTCCAAAGTTGGTCAAAACTGTAAACTTCACTTTTTTGGAAAAAACGATCAACTTTTGAAGAGCTGTATCTCGGCTTCTATTTGACCTACAGAGCTGGTTTTGGGCTCAAATTGTAGCTAATTTAAACTACTTTAAAAATATATCCTACATGTATTCTCTAAAATTGCATACTTTGGAAGATATAGTGAAAAAACCGAAACAAGTGCCAAAATTTCGTGGTTTTTCGAGCGCCCCAAAGTTAGCACAGGTCTTTCAAAGTTGCAAAACTGGATTTACACTACTGGTACTGATCCTAACAACATATGAAAAAAGCAGAACTAGCAGACCATTTGCGATTTTAATGTACAATTTGACTGGCCTATTATTTTGACAATTGAGATGATTAGTTTATTGATTTTTGAGTTATTAATTTTTTTTGAAGGAAACTAAAATAATTTTTAAATCACAATGTTTTATATAAATTTTTTATGCCAAATTATAATTTGATCAGACGAAAAAAAATGTAGATTTGTAATTGCCAGTTGAAATTGTGTTATCAAGTTGCCAATAAAATATATAAATTCGTTGTATTTATTAAAGAAAATAAATAAATTAAGCAATAACAAGAAGGCATTTTATATATTATGATAATGCCGTATCGTAACGGGACATTTTTTCACACTGTTACGTTTTAAGTATATTCGAAGAAGTAATCAATAAGATTAATCTTACAAAAAAGTTTCTTTTAAGGAGAGAAACAATTTTATTTTCAATTTAATGAGACAAGTATCAACAAAGAAATAAGATCGACCATTGCATTTTGGTTATAATTAGGTTATCACGCGGTTGTTATTTTTTTATAATTTTGCTCATATAAACAGTTATATTGTTCAGCTACAAATGACTAATATTCACATGCGCTTATGCATATAGATATCATATAGATACCGTATAACATAACAGTGTAATGGGGACACGAGGAAAGTTTAGTCGGACAAATATCTATACGTATTTATTTCAATAACGTTATTCATTAACACTCTTACCTTTAAAGTTTATCAATATATACTTATAATCAATTTTCCTTATTTACTTATCTTTAGTAAGATGTGATAAATATTTTAGCTTCGCTATACTGAATTCAATTTAAGACGACGCGTTGGCGCAACGGTCACATCACTGGTTTGTGGCTATTGCGCTGGTGGTTGCGGGTTCGATCCCCGCATATGGCAGGCATTTATATTGGATGTTTGCCGTGGTGTGGTCCTTGTCAGTCCTTGTGGGTCTCCCCACCGTGCCTCGGAGAGCACGTTAAGCGGTCGCTCCCGGTTGTTATCGTGTACACCTGATAGGGATCGTTACTCATCATAGTAGAGAATATCCGCCAACCTGAATTGGAGCAGCGTGGTGGATTAAGCTCTGATCCTTCATAGTAGAGAATATCCGCCAACCTGAATTGGAGCAGCGTGGTGGATTAAGCTCTGATCCTTCTCCTACATGGGGAGAGGCATATGCCCAGCAGTGGGATATTACAGGCTGAAGCGTACTGAATTTCGTTTACGATCTTAGCATAAAAACTTTGCTTTCGTTACATTGACTGTTATAACATTTAGTTGAAATTGCTTGTAAATTTTTTATGATTAAATCATTATTTGTCAGCTTGCTATTTATTATAAAATTATGTAACAAATTGAGCGCTAACGCAAAAAAATAGTAAATAGTAGTAATAGTAGTAGGTATGTTCTTTATTATCTTTATATGATTGTACCTATATTTAAAAATAGACTTCAAAACTGGTTTTTATACTTTATCTAAGTATTTAACATTATATTAGAAGAAAAATTAACGTGTTTATATAAAATATTAATCAGAATGATATGTTTTTTAAGAAACACTCATCATGTTGCTCGAGCATCCTTGAATGTTAACTTTAGAATCTTTTTACGATTAAAAATAAATATTCCTACCAAGTTTTACATTTAATATTCTTACCAATATATGTGACACGAAATAATCACGTACAAGTCTGTCAAAAGTTTATTATTAACAGTATGCAGTTTACAATCAGTGCAACGTAGTAATGTTTAATATTATGGCACTACATCTGCAGGCCAGGTGTCGGTAATCAAAATGCACACGTTGACGATAACGCCTATTCTAAACAGTTGCCAAGGGAACTATGAACCGTCGCTAAGATAATAATGCAACTAGCTTAATATACAGACAATATGTTTGGAATTAATCAATTAAAACAAAAAAAGACACCGTTAAATATTATTACGTATTTTAGCTTAAACTTAAATAGGTAGTTTTTGCAGAACACGCATCCTACATATACATATTGTACCTATTTGCTTAAAACGATTTCTTGCAGAGATCAAAGTTTTAGTAAACATAAAATAGAATGGTTTACGTAATACTTAATAATCGATTTTATGATAGTCTTGTTAACATTTATTTGTTACGCCCGGTTTCCCAAAGGCTGATCAACGCAAAAATTAACAGCTAATCTTCTGTCAAATAGTCCGGGCTCCCTAGTACATTTTTTTCACTTGATTACTATCAACCTAATTTTCCGCGAGTAGCTTCATTTTGATGAGACGAACAAAAATTTCCTTTACGAAAACTCTCGATTGTGGTAGCTAGGTAGCAGGGGATAGAGCAGCAGTGAGCGTAGGACCAAGATAACGTGCCACGCAATTTGTAGAACAATATTACTATTAAATTTTATTATATAAATATTAACTAACTAAAAGAAAGAAAAAATCAGAAAAAAATCAGTTTTTGATGACCTTATGACTCGTCGCCTTGCCCAATCGAGAGTTTTCGTAGAGGAAATTTTTGTTCGTCTCATCAAAATGAAGCTACTCCCGGAAAATTAGCTTGATAGTAATCAAGTGAAAAAAATGTACTAGGGAACCCGGACTATTTGACAGATGATTAGTTAATTTTTGCGTTGATAAGCCTTTGGGAAACCGGGCGGTCTTTCATCTTTCAATAAGAAATTTAACCTTTAAACCTACATCTTCTATATGTATATAATATATGAATCTCGTGTCATGATGATTGTCTGGGCTAATTTCTGATGCTACTGGATAGATTTTAATAAAATTTTACACAGATATGTAACTTTGTCCAACTTAAAATATAGGTTATATTTTATTTCGATGAATGACCGCGTTATTTTTATTGCATAATCAAAAAAAAATATATGTGGTACGAAGTTCGCCAGGTCAGATAATATTATATAAATATCTACATGAAGGTACATTCCGTATAATAAAAATAAAACCATTCCTAATATTTTAATAAATCGTATTTCGTATTTACTTGGTTTCGTACTTACCAATTATTTTTATAAGAAATGCTCTCAAAGCACATCTCATTTTATATTCGAAACCATGAAAGACTTTAAATGTTTTCTCCATACAAGTATGGTAATGTTTAAATGAAACAGCTGCCTAGTCATTTAAAGACTCATGTTTACCGTGACCTAGAATGGTTATAAAATATTTCGCTAGATATATCACAACAATCCTTACAAGATTAGTAATTGTTTTTAAACACATTGCTTCAAAATAACGTTGTTAAACTAAGCGATTTTTAAAAAGAGCGGTTTTATAAAGAGACAAATTTTGGCGAATGCTGAAATAGGCGTTTTATTCACTCTTATCATAAAGTTCTGATGCTTAATTTCAAATTATGAGTTCATTTTTTTTTTCGCCTTTTACAGTATTAGTCACTTCTTTTACCTCTTTAGGAATCGAAGATGGAAAATTGCTTCTTAGTACAGTTAGTGACACCATTAATCGAAACCGAATTTTACCGGTATACGGCAATTTGTTAAGCGACTAAAGAATTTAAAATTCTAAAAGCAGACCGGTACTAGAATGTAATGCATTTTTGAAAACACATTAAACAAGTGGGCACAGAACGATCGAGACCACCAGTAGAATACATTTAAAATTTTGTAGTTGTGTTGTTTTTTCTATTTAAAATGTTATTATTCTTACTTCAGTGCATTTACAAGCTGTATCGAGTATAGTTCAATATATGTAGTAGTCTTAGTAACAAGCAATAAATTAACCTTATCGCAATACTCGCATTAGTTGGTACCTGTATTTGCAGCAGTCACCGTCGAAGATGACCTAATTCCACACACTGCCTTCACGTGTTCAATGTGCACTTTATTTATGTCATTTGCATCTTTATTGCTTAATATTTGCCTTTGTTATTAGAAGGATAGTGTAGCTTGCATATTGTTAGGACACTGCATAATGCATGAATAGATCTATATATAGTTAATTTTAATGTATTTCATTTAAGCCTACTTATGAATTATCCATATCACAACAGTAGCATCCGAAGATTTCCATTAAATTTGGAAACTTGAAACATACTGATTATAAAGATATTGTAACCATACATTCATTTACCAAAATCTTTAACAAAATCAACCGTGACTGACTGTCATTTGCGTCAAATTGTTAAACGCAACAGTCAACGTTTTATTTAAATCTCAACAGGCTTTCTCTGCTTCCAGTTGCCGATCAATAATGTTATATTTGTAAGATAACTCGGTGATAAACGTTCTAACAATGCTAAGTACTCTTTATAGGGCAATTAGCAAACATGCGACTGCTTCAATTGGTACTAATCTTCCAACCATTTATTGAGTTCACGCTAATATTATTTACATCTTAATGAATTTCACTTGAATAAACACAAATCGGATATTTTCAGATTTGTTTCTCCGAGTATTTTGTAGATTTATGATTCTTTAATGTTCTCTTCTTGGTCCTTGCCCTTTAGATAATCTAATTAGTTTACAAATTAAAGTATAATGAACAGTACCTACGAGATACGATATCAGTGGTTGGGTTCCAGTTATTACTCATAGTTATTTTATAAACAGGCACTTAGATTTATTCACTGACAAATCACATGTAGTTCAATGTCGTTTAACAAATAACAATAAATTGACAATATACAGGACATACGTGCCTACGTATTTATCACATTAGAATATGTTTTAACCCACAACAATATGTTAAATTCAATATTATTAACCCGTATTTAACGAAATAAATTTAACATAATTTTCATAATTGCATTTAAATTATTAATCATATATATTTAACTTAGCAGCGTTTCTGAGAATTTATAAACGTTATTTCCATTGTTATTTTCGAGGAAAAGCATTACTGCAAATTTATGCGAATATGCAGCGAAATGAATAAGATTTACAGTTTTTAATATTTAACATACATTATTATTTATAAAAGTATAAAAAGAAAATATTGCTAGTTATTTAAATTATAGATAGTGTAACCCTCAACACGGGCAAGGTGATCAAGTCACGACCGACAATTACGGCAGGTGGGGGCAGCTGTGCTATTAAACCCAACATTAGTGTCATCCGCAATATGCGATACAATGTCGAGGACGCGTGAGAAATCAGTAATACTTCCTCCAATAAGAGCTATAGATAGACGCAATACAATGCAATTGCATTTCGCAATGTTAGGGCAATTCCACAGAAAAGTACAAAGTATATATTGACATTAAATTTAGAAGAGGCTTAATTCATTTTCTATTGTATTCCAGGTGACCCGATTTCTTGCATCAGCGACGGAGCTGTTCCAGGCCATGTCTTGAACACCTATTGCTGGATTACTTACACGTTCACCCTGCCAAATAGCGGTTCTAAAGGAGTCGCCCACCCTGGTCTTGGTAACGACTATGACGAAGAGAAACGAATTCATTCATACTATCAATGGGTTCCATTTATGCTCTTCTTCCAGGTATGAAACAAAAAATTACTAAACAACAGTTAATTCACCTGATTTCCTTACAAAAAAATTACTAACTTAATAAAGGTTTTTTTTAACAACGGATGTGATAAAAACATCTTTAACTACCTGATTATAAAAACTACGATATGTTTAATCCAGTTGTAAGTTTTAAACAAAGAGAGTCACGTAATAGAAGTACGACCGTGTGATATATTTACGTAATGTAAACCGTGTGATGTATGTTTTAACTGAGGTAGGGCACAGCAGGAAATTTCCTGCTCAAAAAATGGAGCAGCCCGACTGGGGTAGTACCTCGACCTTACAGAAGACCACAGCTAAATAAAACTGTTTTCAAGCAGTATTGTGTTCCTGTTGGTGAGTAAGGTGACCAGAGCTTATGGAGGAAATTGGGGGTAGGGTCGGTAACGCGCTTGCGATACTTCTGGTGTTGCAGGCGTCTAAAGGCTACGGTAGTCGCTTACCATCAGGTGAGCCGTATGCTTGCTTGCCGGACTCGTAACATAAAAAAAATGTCTTTTTATACATTTTCAGGGTATTCTTTTCTACATTCCTCACTGGATCTGGAAAAACTGGGAAGAAGGCAAAGTACGAATGATTTCCGAGGGGATGCGAGGAACTATGGCCACAATTGCTGACGATAAAACGAAGAGTCAGGTAAACAGAACTACAATGAATTACAATTAAGTACCCTCAATCTTATTGTCCAAGACTTAAGGATTGTCTTTGAATAGTAAATTTATTTAAGGCGACTAAAACAGTGTCACGAGTTATCGGTATTATTTCGTCTGCACCTCCTATATTACTTATGCATACATACAGGTAAACAAGTAACTATCTTTATGTACGCACGAATTCCGTGTTACTGTTGAATTTCATGAGCATAGTAAGCGGTTCCATCAATTGGTACAATTAAGATAAGACCTACTAATAAAACTCGATGTCGCTACTGATTGACCTCAGTTCTTAGTTGCATAATGTAATTGGAGAATTTATTAACAACTTATGTTTATGATATATTAGGTGGCAGAAACGATGATGGCATCAATATTTAATGGTCTAAACTTCTAAAGTATTTTATTGTATGTTTATAATATACTCATACTAAAAGACAATATAAACTCGTTTCAGAATCGCTTGGTCCAGTACCTACTTGACACTCTCCATATGCACAACACCTACTCTTTCGGTTACTTCTTCTGCGAATTCTTAAACTTTGTCAATGTTGTGAGTATGACACGATAATTTAATAAACTTTTGTCAATTGGTAATTGTATAACAACCCAATATATACAACAATTTATGTGTGTAGGTTGGAAACATATTCTTCTTGGATACTTTCCTCGGCGGCGCATTTTTATCCTATGGAACTGATGTCGTTAAATTCTCTAACATGAATCAGGAACAACGCACTGACCCTATGGTAATAAACATACAAATTATCATTTAAATCTACTTTAACATAGAAATAAATAAAAAATAACCTTAATGTATTTTTCAGATCGAAGTATTTCCTAGAGTCACAAAGTGTACTTTCCACAAATACGGAGCTTCTGGAACAATCCAGAAACACGACGCACTTTGTGTTCTCGCTCTGAATATTCTCAACGAGAAGATATTCATTTTCCTTTGGTTCTGGTGAGCAATCATTTATAAATCAATTGATTTTTTTTTTCAATTAATTGCTTGACCTTAGCATGCATTTAAATATAAAGGCTTCGAGACGTTTATATCACCTAATCGTAATTATAAATAACCTTGATTCGGTGAACGAACCGACTTCGGACTAAATTATTGTTCCATTGTTGCTTTAAACTTTTATTTACATAGTTTTTACGAGTATAACACTTATAATTCCTAATAATAATGTATGATTTTTTTATATTTTCAGGTTTATTATTCTTTCCGTTGTTTCTGGCTTGGCTCTAGTTTACTCAACAGCTGTCATTCTTTTGCCGAGTACCCGCGAGACTATTCTTAAAAGACGATTCCGATTCGGATCTCCCAATGGCGTTGAAGCTCTCGTTAGAAAGACTCAGGTCAGCTATAAACTATTTAGAAGAATTTACAAGTAAAAAATCTATGCATTTTCTTTTAGTTGTTAAAAGTAATGAACCTAAGTAATGATGTATACAATTTTAGGTTGGTGACTTTCTCCTGCTGCATTTGCTGGGACAGAACATTTCGCTTCGTGTATTCGGTGAGGTGTTAGATGAACTGGCCCGTCGACTTCACCTCGGCTCTAACCCGCCATCGGCACCTTCTACGCTAGAAATGGCACCGATATATCCCGATATCGACAAGTTCTCTAAGGAAACTGAGACGTAAACTAGTGAAAATTTATTATGTAGTAATATACCCACACAATAACATCAAAAATAATGAAAGGAATTACTCTAAAACATTGTTTGAGAATTGTCTGTTTATTGATCTTATTGCCTTAATATAACTTCCACGCGGAGTTCTCAAAATTGTTTTAGAGATTTAATACAAAATGGGGTATATTGCAAAAAATGGTGTATAAAGCGTTCACTATTTCAGCAGTAAGTGTACATTGACTATACAATTTACTAAAGTTCATGACATTCCTGTTTTAACATAGGCGATACTAGTTTTTACATGCCGTATTTGTCTTAGCGAAGCGTTAGCTTCCAAACTCAGGGTCTCAATAAATATTAAGACATTATTTGAATTTTTTTTAATTAGTTAAATATTAGTACTCGAAGAAAATTTGATGCATGTATGAACTTTTTGATATATGTTAAATTGAATGAATTTATTGTTGTTTTTATATCAAAACGCTAAAGACTGCGTAGACTAATTATTGGTTTGAAAAAGATGAATTCTAAAATAATTACGTTTAATTAATTATGTGTATATCGTATACGAATATTCAGTGTATGTATACACTATGTCAAACATTTTTATTAAAATATAGGTATAATAATACTTGTGATAAGGTTAAAAATGACGTTATATCATTTATGAAAAGAATTGCATACATATCAGAAGCTCAACATTTCTTTGTCATATAAAAATATATTTTTATTTTACAATATGACAATTGAATACATCTAATTTTGATGTATTTAAGTATTATAAATCAATTTATATAACTACCTACTAGTAGAAAGACAAATAATAAAAAGGGCAATAGAGAAGTACAAACAGTTTCTTTTGTAAACATATGTAACAGTTTGACTTGCCTTTTAATATTATACATAAATGTATAGGTTAAGAAATTTGGTGCAAAAGACAAGGTGTTTATTCTGTAGAAGATATACTCGTTACACTCAAATATTAGTGCCATTTAACATATATTTTTCGGAAATTCCTCGCCAGATATGCATTTTCGTAATAAATGTCTCATAACTACAGATTTTTGTCATTCCATAAGCATTGTATTACTTTTAATACATTTAGTTTAGATTTAAATAGCTATTACAGTCAACTAAGCCATATTCATTAAGTAAGATCGTATAATACTGGACTTCCACGAATCTCGTTTTAAAAATAGCATAATAAGCTCTGTTCTATCGCTATTACAATGTTTTAACTGTGTATTGTAATTAAAATAGATATAATTCATTTAATCCGTACTCTTGGTACATACATACATTATAGTACATTTTACTTTTACCTAGCTTTATTTCTTAGGATCATTGCTTACTATATAAGGTTAAAACATTTAATTCGACCCACTGAAATGTAGATTAGTTTTTAATCAGCATATTTAAGATTTATAAAGGATCCTAATTAGCATTCCGATATCAAGACATTGTAAGAACTTGCCCGACTATTGTAATTGCATTTTCGTTTTTAGACTTTTAATTAAACAAATCAATAAATAAATATGACTTATTCTTTATTTTAATAACCCTTAAAACGTTAATGTCCCTCCATCGCTTTAGACCTTAATACAATACCGACTTCACTAAGATTCAATATTTTGTAACATTATTAAAAATTTAGAATATTTTATTTGCTCACTTAAAAAAACGTATTTTAGTACAATATAAGATAAATATTACATAATATAAAAAGCCATTTCAATATTGAACTAAAATGAGAACTGACATCCAAGTATGCACTGCTCGGATTACTGTAATGCATACTCATTCTCTACGCCTCTAGCAACATTACATTTACAAATCAAGGAAATTTTTTAGGGTTCCGTACCCAAAGGGTAAAAACGGAACCCTATTACTAAGACTTCGCTGTCCGTCCGTCCGTCTGTCACCAGGTTGTATCTCGAGAACGGCTATAGCTAGACAGTTGAAAATTTCACAAGTTATGTATTTTTGTTGCCGCTATAACAACAAATACTAAAAATAAAATAAAATAAATATTTAAGGGGGGCTCCCATACAAAAAACGCAATTTTTTACCTATTTTTGCTCGATATTTATATAATAGGTACATATATTTAAATGTCTATTACCTAGTCAATGGTACGGAACCCTTCGTGCGCTTATTTTTTATTACAATCGCAGATTACTATTTTTCAAACCAGCTTTAATATTTAAATTATTAAATCGATACAAATACCATAAACACCATAATATATAGCCATATACAAGCAATATATAAATAAATGCTAATGCTAATTAATTTTGTATTGTTATTAATTATAATAAACAAAGGTCACACGATACGTAAATTATATTTCTAAAGGGCCCCGTAAACGATCAAATAATTTGTCAAATTTTTGTTTGACAAACGTGTTTGTCTTTTTTGAACGTGTTTCTTTTTTTTTATGTAACTAGGTTGGCAAACAAGCGTACGGCTCACCAAAAGCGAGCGTGCGACGTGTGCGAGCTTGTTTGATGTGTTGTTTTGATGAACACATGAAGTTTGACAAAACAAATTTGATCATGTCCAGGGCCCTTTAGGCATCTTGTGTGTATTTTCTTTATCATTATATAATATTTTTTTAAATAAATTCTAGTTGCAGAGCATTTGAACATTTACCTATCCAATATGTAATTTTATTTGACGTGAAAACGCAAATTCTACTAAAATGAAGCCATTAAACCCAAAAACAAACAACAAAATTAACCATTATAAATTCCATCATACTCATCATACCCATGCATGTAATAATAAATAAAAATATCACTGACCTGTTACCCCAGTCTAGTTTTGCGACCAGTTTCAGTCGTAAGGCCCTTGTCTGGTCTTGGGTCAAGGTCCCAGCGAGTAAGGCCCTGCGACCGCTGAGAAGTTCACGCATCACCTTCGCTACTGCACTGAATCTATATGTTTCTCGTTCCTATGAATTTTAGAAACATGACAGTTATTTTTTATATCTATATTTAAGATCTCTTATATATATATATATATAAGAGATTTCCACGTATATATTGACTCATCACGATATCTCTGGAACCATAAGGCGTAGAGACTTGATAGGAGAGAGTATGTATGTTTGCGATAAACTCCGAAACTACTGAACCAATTTTTATCAAATTTTGTAAGCATCTGTAATTTGGACCAACTTGGGAGATAGGGTAGTTTATATCTCAAGTACCTGGGTGACCGAGCTTAGCTCGGTATTTATACGAATTACATTATTGATAAAATATGAATAATGTTTTTAAATTTTACCGACATAAAAATAAAAAATATGTACTGTTATTTAAATAAAAAATCTCGAGTCAAATTAGAAATAAAAGGAAAAAAAAATCGATCTCAAGACTGGGATTTGAACCGTGGATTTATCGGTCAATCCCGGCCGTCCGATTTCCCCCCTGAGCTATTACAACTTTAATTACAATTGCGAAATTTACCTTCGTATTCTAACGATATTGTAGCCAATTTTTTATTGTCTAAAAACAGGGATAAAACGACATTTTCTAAAAATGAATCCTAGCTAGATCGATTTTTCGCCCCGAAATCCCCTGCATACTAAATTTCGTGAAAATCGTTGGAGCTGATTCCAAGATTCAGATTCTATATTTATAGGTATATATACAAGAATTGCTCGTTTAATAGTATTAGATATTTGTTATTCCAATTAAGTATTTATTATACGACTTTAGTGTGTATTTATCGGTTAGTTCTATAAAATCAACAGATGGCGGTTTGGCATCTAAGTTGCACAGATATCCGGTAGATGGCGCCGTATTTTTATTTTAATCAAATTTGCACACTGTGCGCAATTTGATTCAACGTGAAAGATAGGCTACATTTTATTTTGATATATGTAATTATTATAATTAAGAAAAAAAGGCGATACGAAGTTCACCAGGTCAGCTAGTATGTTAATATTTATTATGTTCTTGATCGTTATGATCACGATTCAGCCTTATACATAGGTCTCTTTCTCCACGTAGGAGAAGGATTGGAGCTTAATCCATCACGCAGCTCCACTGTCGGTTGGCGGATATATTCTCTACAATGAGTAGCGATCACTATCAGATGTTTATGATAACAACTGGGTCCGACAGCTTAGCGTAAACGTAGCGTAACAGCAGAGCGATCGTCACACCAGATTTATTAATGTATATTAGCTTCATAATATTAGTAAGTACTTCTTATATTAATGATGTTGATGTTTGTATGGGTGAACATATGTATGAACAAAGGATACGCAAAAAGCTAATAAGCAGATGTTGTTTTTGTAGGCCATACAGATGTTAGACGTTGTCGGAGCGCTAGTGTTGTTTGTGTGTGTGTGTGTGTGTGTGTGTGTGTGTTTACAGAGCTTTGACACAAAATCCTATTGTATGCTATTGAGTATAAAAGTTACAATATACTATAGTAAGCACAGAGGAACTGACAATCCAGAATTACAAATAAACTACTTTCTATCCCGAATTTCCTATGGAATTGAAAATCACGCAGCTAAGATGGCAAGGCGTCAGGCTATTACATTAAAAAGATGAAGAGCTTATTATACACATCCACAATAGTAAGAAAGAATATCACAATGAATAATGACAAATTCAAAGCACTATATATTACATCTAATTAAGGTTCAAGAACTAAACGTAGGTAAGTTAAAACATTCAAGCTATCAACAATGGGGTAAAGGAATACGAGTTTTTTTTCAATAGTGTCTTGCATTTCCTGCTTAAAGTATCAAGTTTTACTATTAGGTACAGTATGCTGCAGTATAAAGGTTTCTCTAAAACGGTTGGGCAGCTTAATTAACATTTAACGTTATTTCATTAGGGTTCTGTAATGATTATCACTTTGCAAGCTATCTATGTAGCCATATAAAATATAACATAAAGAATAAATCAATGTTGCTTACTTATAAAGGTAAGAATAAAACTGTAATAAATCCAATTCTGACCATTGACAATATTTTGAAAAAATCTTTGACGGCATAAAAAATTACTTTGTAAAATCTTCCACTGTACGCTTCAGCCTGTAATCCCACTGCTGGGCATAGACCTTTTTCCCCATGTAGGAGAAGGATCAGAGCTTAATTTACCACGCTGCTCCAATGCGGGTTAGCGGATATATTCCCCTACTATGAGTATTGATCGCTATCAGGTGTACATGATAACAACCGGGACCGACGGCTTACTGTGCTCTCCGAGGATCTTTTATAAAATAAAAGACAAAATGAGAGAAAGCGAATGAATTTTAACTACCTATGCCTATAGGTAGTTACTGAAACGTTTATTTTTGCAAAATAGAACGAAAAAAAATTTACATTTTTTTTTGTAATATTGTAATGGTGCTTACAATGTAATCCCTACTTTTTACTGCAGTGTCGTTACATTATTTTTTATTAGACGTGTTAGACATGAAGCAGATAGGAACTATACCTATTTCCTTAGGAATTTCTTTATTACAGCTCAGTCTAGTACATAGTGTACACTTTATTAATTTAATAAATTATTTTTGTTTAAAAAAAAACTTTCTAATTCCTAATTTGAATTGTTAAGAAAATTTAGAATCTAATAACGATGTAAATGGATTTTTACAATAAACTATAAAACATAAGTAGCAAAAATACATTTTTTCTAGAAGTTTTTTTGTATCATTCACAAAGTGATAAGTTTGTCATTTAAATTGATAATTATTTTACGACCACAAACACAAAAAAAACTATTCAATGCTTTACTTCCTCATCCGCGAGAGAAAAACAATACTTCACTACAAGTTAAAAGATAAATACAAATGACGTACGTAAAACGGAAAAAAAAATATTTCAACATCTATTAGTAGTATAGCAAAAGTATGATTCAGATTGTAACAAACAAGGAGATTAGTCAAGAAGTAAATATTTCATTGTAAACAATATAGAATACAAGGTGTAAGAAATGCATATTATGCTTGTTTGAAATTTATTTTAATAATTATTTATTAGAATAGTTTACAACCGCTCTGGTGTAGGGATGCGAGTAGTCGCCTTTAAGCACCGACGGTTTGCGGGTTCGATTCCCGCTCGTGATGGATATTTATATTTGGACAAATATTCCTTTCTGGTTTGGATGTCTGTCCTTGTGGATCTCCGCCGTGCCTCGGAGAGCACGTTAGTCGTTAAGCCGTCGGTCCCGGTTGTTATCATAAATAACTGATAGGGATCGTTATTCATAGTAGGGAACATATCTGCTAACCCGCAGTGGAGTAGCGTGGTGGATTAAGAAAATTTATAATTATTAAGATCCTTCTGCTACATGGAGAAAGGGGCATAATTATGCCCAACAGTGGAATGTTACAGGCTGAATGAATAGTTTACAACTTTATTGCATACATTACAAAAATACAACATTTAACAATATTTATTACAAAAACATACAAAATCTAGTTGTATACTTAGTTACTTACCACATATAACTTCTTCCAAAGTCGAGCCCATTCTCTCAAAACACAAGCAATTTCTCGGACAAGTGGATCATCTTTGAGTTCAGCGATCGCTGAAGCACCAGTTCCCTTTACGGTACATGGTCGAATAGAAACAACGCAAGCGGGAAATATACCCCAGGCTGATCTGTTTTTAGTACTAAAGCCGCGAAACCAAGCTGTAAACACAATAAATAAAGGTTATGAAAAATAGAACTGCAAATATGTATAATATTTATGATAAATTATTTTAGAAATTCATTCATATATCACAATTACTATTTGGTGTTTTATTCTTTTATGTTTTGTATAATTATATTAATAACTAGCTATGACTACACAGATAGACTACATGTTCAACGTGATTATTTAAATTGGCATAACTTTTTTATTTATGAACCGATTGACATGAAACAAACACTAAATGTTAAGCTAAGCTTGCCACAATATATTAGTAAAAACCACATCTAAATCAGATCAGCCGTTTCTGAGATTAGCGTGCACAAACGCACAGACAAACAAACAAAAATTCTGACAAATATTTTTTTGGTGCTATTTGCGTTGATAAAGGTTCCAATAATATTTTTTCTCATATATCTTAAATGTACAGACAGCGACCCGTTACATTTTTATTAGATATATGTATTGATATGAAATTGATGATAGTAATTTCCATATAAAAATCTAGCTTCTGCGCGCGACTTCGTCGGCGTGGACTCCACTCCTATTGGTCTTAGCGTGATGACACATAGCCTATAGCCTTCCTCGATAAATGGGCTATCTAACACTGAAAGAATTTTTCAAATCGGCCCAGTAGTTCCAGAGATTACCGCGTTCAAACAAACAAACAAACTCTTCAGCTTTATATATTAGTACTAGCTTCTGCGCGCGACTTCGTCGGCGTGGACTCCGCTCCTATTGGTCTTAGCGTGATGATACATAGCCTATAGCCTTCCTCGACAAATGGGCTATCAAACACTGAAAGAATTTTTCAAATCGGCCCAGTAGTTCCAGAGATTACCGCGTTCAAACAAACAAACAAACAACCAAACAAACAAACTCTTCAGCTTTATATATTAGTATAGATAGAAGTATAGATATAAATAATTGTATCTCACACACATAATAGTCGCAATTTGTGCATGTCAAGCTTTATCTTTATCATGCACTAGCTTCTGCGCGCGACTTCGTCGGCGTGGACTCCGTTCCTATTGGTCTTAGCGTGATGACACATAGCCTATAGCCTTCCTCGATAAATAGGCTATCTAACACTGAAAGAATTTTTCAAATCGGCCCAGTAGTTCCAGAGATTACCGCGTTCAAACAAACAAACAAACAAACAATCAAACAAACAAACAATCAAACAAACAAACTCTTCAGCTTTATATATTAGTATAGATTTATTTGCAAATGACTAAGAATCCAGAGTATTTAAACGAGCTATTTTTATCTTTAGCAATTTAATAACATTACCTCCATGCTCTTCCAATATTTGTACTGTTTCACCGATCTCGAGTGGCAATCCTGATCGAACATCTCCCTTCCAATTGTAAACAGCTAAAACAAACAACATAGCAATGTTCAAAATTAAACAAGTTATATTTATAGAATACAAGACTCAATTACAATATCTTTAGAGTATAATATCATCAGATTCTGTGATTCAGAGTACAGTTAGCTTACAACAGATTTGTTCAGACAGAATAATGTGTCCAAGTATTCTCAAGGTACAAGATCTACTAGTAAAGAAAACCTCTAATTTGAAAAAACTTTCATTTAAATTTTTCATTCAATTTTATTTCTATCATTTAATATTATAATAATAATAGTATTTTCTTAAAGCTTAACTTCAATAATTTATGGAAATCCAGTAAATATTTTAATGTTTTGCAACTTAAGCCATGTATCCACTAGGGGACAAATGAGGAACATTTGTCCCTCAACGATGTTGCGGGACAGATGTTGCGAACATTGTGTAGGCCACACTAGGGGACAAATGCAGCAACATGTTCCTCATAGAGAAAAAAAAAACACCTGCATCATTTGTGAAGTTGTTTTTATTTATTTATTTATTTAATTAAATTAATAATATGCTCATGAAAAATACGTCAAATGCCAATGAACTTGTTGGCACAATTTTTGTTACAATACCTGCTGAATTAAAATTTTATTATTAGTATTTAGATCAACCAAATATTTCAAGGTCATTAAACGCACTAAAATTTTGGATTAATAGTAAATATTGAAATATTATTACTCAGGTGCTCTCAGAAATAGCTGTTAAATATTTGATTTCTTCTGTAGCATCTTAACGAATTGCTTCTATAATCAATCTTTTAGTGTCTAATAATCGTAATAGTTGTTTGACAACTGAACATATAAAACAACGAATATTTTTAAAATGTTACTGAATATTGGTACGCATTATTGTTTTATTAAAATTGAACAATAATTACTTAGAACCATACATTTTAATAAATCACTGATAATTTAATTTGTTTAACAAATATTATACTGAATTATAAATTGTGTAAATTATTTTTTAAATCGACACGATTGTTTTTTTAATTATCAAAATCGGACAACTCTGTAAAAAGTTATGCGTGGTCATACATAAAAAATATACGCGTCGAATACATAACCTCCTCCGTTTGTACATCGGTTGAAAAAAAGGCGATGAAATAAAATTGAATAATTGTGTTTGCTAGCAAACGAAAAAAACCGACTTCAAGTACATCGACAAATAATACAACGTAAGTAGACGAAAAAAATTTAGTAACGCACTAGTCGTCACTACGACTTTCGAAGGTTCCCCTCGATTTTTCTGGGATTCCATCATCAGATCCTGGTTTCCTTATCATGGTACCACCCTTGGGATATCTCCTTTCCAACAAAAAAAAGAATCATCAAAATCGGTTCGTAAACGACGAAGTTATCCCCGAATATACATTAAAATCGAATTGAGTAATCTCCTCCTTTTTTGAAGTCGGTTAAAATATATCGATATTTAGATTTTTTTTTCGATATCTCTAACTCCGATACTGATTATGTATTTTAAAAATATCGATATATCGAGAATCCGATGTTTTAAAAAATATCAACAGCCCTACCATGCGACATTGACGCGGAACAAATGTTTTCGATCTCGAAGCGGGAACAAGCAACATGTCCCTCAACACGTACATACTGCGGGACATGTTGCGGGACATGTTGTGGGACACTGTGCAACATGTGTGTGGACGTGTCCCCCAACATGTCGCGGGACAAAATGTCCCCTAGTGTAGACGGGGCTGACGCGGAACAATTGTCCCATGTTGCGGTAATGCCTCGTCTTCACTAGGTCTTCACTTGTCCCGCGACATGTCGCGGGACAAAATGTCCCCTAGTGGAAACGAGGCATTAACTTTTAACACAGAATGTCCTATTACATTTTTATAAAAATGTTAATAAAACAAAATTTATACATCTGATAGACACTTTATCATCAAAAAGCAAATATTTAAAAGAATATAAATAGTAAAACATTATTGTTATGTAATAAACATCTCATTTCTATTAGTAATAAAACATTTTATCTAGTAAATGCTATGCTCTCTGGATCTAAACCATAAATGTTATCTATTAGGTTGGGGGAGTCTTTTCGTATTTTGTAGTAAAAAGTTGCAATAAAATTTTTTTGGTTGTATTATTTGTTACTGGCTGGTTTTTATACCATGAAAAGGTGACATTTTAAAAAACAATTGTTTTTCTGTCCACCAAAATGGGTGAATCCAAAAAAGAAATTTGGTACATTTCAAAGTTTTACGACACGCTATAAGGTGTTTTTGAGTGTAGGGTGGGATTGGAAGGGCATCATTCATTATGAACTTTTACTGCTGGGCAAAACCATCGATTCGGATTTCTACTGCCAACAGATGATGAGACTTAGCAAGAAATTGAATATAATTGGCCAGAATTGATCAACAGCAAAGCTGTGGTCTTATATCACAAAAACACCTGACCACATTAATCTTCAGCCACTCAACAAAATTTGAGAGTTTGACTGGGAAGTGGGAAGAAGATGCATTAAGCATCCATCATTTAGCTCCGATCTTGCACCCTCAGATTTCCATCTGTTTCAGTCTCTTCCAAATTCTTTAGGTAGTGTAAAGTTAACATCAAGAGAGGATTGTCAAAACCACTTGTTACAATTTTTTATGAGAAGTCCCAAAATTTCTACAGTAATGGAATCTTGTCACTACTACGAGATAGCGGCAAGTTATCGAATAAAAGCGGGTGCTGCGGCGGAAAAAGCTGAAACGACGAAACGGCACAATTATTCGTCACTAATTCCAAATTACATCTTTGTGCCGTTTGCAGTCGAAACACTTGGACTTTCGAGTAGCAGTGCAAAAAAATTCTTAAATGAGATAACTCCTCGCCTTATTGCCTCCACTGGTGACAAGAGGGCTGGTGCATTTTTTGCCCAGAGAATTGGCATAGCGATTCAACGGGGAAATGCTGCCAGCATTCTTGGCACAATTCCACGTGGACATGATTTGTATCAAAACTATCTGTAAATATTTAGTTCATAAGTTGTGGCTTGTAAATATGTATAATGTTTTATATATTATGAATATAATGGTACATCTCTATATATATATAAAAATGAATCGCTGAATGTGTTGCTAAGCGCAAATCTCGAGAGCATCTGAACCGATTTCGCGAATTCTTTTTTTATAATATTCCTTGAAGTACGAGGATGGTTGTTACGGAGAGAAAAATTTAAAAAATCCCTGAAAAAGTCTAAAACCAACACTTTTCTATTCCCATACAAAAGATTCGTAATAATACTTAAGTCAATTTGAACTTTAATACCATACCATAAAGTTTAAGTGTTAGAGGAGGGGTTCCAGGAAGGATAAGTATATTAAAGAATCGACTGTTAGGCGGTACGAAGTACGCCGGGTCAGCTAGTATATACATATATATATATACTAAAATTAATGTAAACAAATTTTGTAAAATCTTACCTTGAATTTCTGTATAAAATACAAAGGAACTTTTTCCCCGAGCTACTATTTTAATGAGTTATAATTAAACTCTAGAAGGCTTTTAGTAATACATCATTAGAAAAACAAATAAAATACATGTGTGTTTGGTACAATAGCAGAGAAAAATGCAAAAATACTTTTTTTTAAATAAAAAAATAAGTAATGTTCTTTAAAAAAAAATTGTTTCTATAACTTTTTAACAACAGATACTAAATAAATCAAGAATGATAAAATTATATCCAATTCTAATAATACATATTTATTTAAGAATTTTATAAATTGCATCCGTTTTGTTTTTTTTTTACATTAACAATAAAAATCTTGTTTCAATTTTTAAACAACAGCAATTTTATCAAATTCTTTATATATTTATTTAAATAGAAACAAAAGCGAATTAAGTGACATTATACATAATGCATTAAAATAATCATTTGTTTTGTTTCCAATATACAATGAAGTATACAATAAAAAGACTTGTTTGTCTTATTTACAATTAGAAATAAAATAAAAATTATATTAACTACTTCATATATAAAAGTTGTATATATTTTCGGTAATATTAGTTTCGGAAATAATTTATTAAAAATTCATAACATGTATTTACATTTCCTGTTAAATCGTGCAGGATGTATTGATGATTGAATTAAAACGTCAAACTTACCGACAGCCAGTTTTGGAGATTTCGAAGGAATCCACATTTTGTAATATTCCTATACCGAATATAACAAATCGGTTTTTAAATTAGCACTAAATCATCGTATTGTCTTTAATAAAAATAAAACACAATTTTCATAATGAACTGCGACCAAAACCAAATTATGAAATTACCTATTTTTTTTAAATTTTAGCCTGCATGATGAACATTGACTTGGAATTAGTCTTGGGTAGCACAAGTACGATGTGCTAAAAGGTAACGTTACATATTGAGGTACTAAATGTAATAGCACCAAACGTCAATCGCTATTCGTACCTAACCGGACTAACAGCACACTGTAACAGTACAGTACTGTTAAACTACGTTCACCGCGGTACGACAAGTTTAAGATTGCGTCACTGTCCGAGTGTGCGACTGTACGGTGTGCGGTTACACGTTACAGTCCGACTGTACGGTGTCCGGTTACAGTCCGACAGTCCGATTAGGCGCTTAGGCGATCACAGTACAGTCCGAGATGATATTATTCGTACACCGTTCGTTAGCTCTAAAATGAAACAGAGCTGTTGAATTGTGTTAGGACCGTACAAGTTACATCGCGTCGTGCATTTCGCGTTTTAATACTTTTAATGTGCCCTTTTTAATTAAATATTTATGAACATAACGTAAACTAATTCCTTTTACGTAAAAGTAAACTTGTTTTTGTTACCTACCTATAGTTTTTGTTTAGCGTAGGTTCGTAAAAATTGAGAATTTTATTAATTTAAAAAACTTTTTAACCGACTTCAAAAAGGAGGAGGTTACTCTATTCGACCGTATATAATTATGTTTTTTTTTTAATGTATGTTCGGGGATAACTTCGTCATTTATGAACCGATTTTGATAATTCTTTTTTTGTTAGAAAGGGGATATCCTAACTTAGGTACCATGATAAGGAAACCAGGATCTGACGATGGGATCCCAGTGAAATCGAAGGGAACCCTCGAAAATCGTAGTAACGACTAGAGCGTTTGTTAATTTATTTATTATTTATTACTTGCCGATGCAATTGAAGTCGGTTTTTTTTCGTTTGCTAGTTAAATACGCTTTTACGTAAAAGGAATTTGTTAACGTTATGTATGTTTATTAAATTTTATTATTTCTTTATTAAGGTTTGTTTGTGTGTGTGTGTGTGTGTTTTTTTTACTGCGGTGATTGTTAATAAATAATAACAGAATGACAGTCCTAAAAGCCTGTTGAAGTATGAAGGGAAATCAAAAAATGTGTATAATATTATAATAATGAGGTTTGTTATTTCACAATCGTATCTTTAGTGTTTTTAACACACTTAATATTATCAAAATGATGAAAAAAAAATTGCGTGCGTACAAAGTACACGCCAGAAGTGAAACTTTTTTAGCAAACTAATTGAAAAAAAAAATTGAAGAAAAAAAACAAAAATCCAACGTCACGAGGTGTTCAGTTGTTCACAGGCGGTCACCCATCCAAGTACTGACCACGCCCGACGTTGCTTAACTTCGGTTCAACGTGGTATGGAGGTTTAAAAATTCGTAACTCGTGACGCGGTAACGCGTTTCAAAAAATCTGTGTACTATTAAGTACTAATTGTACTAATAAGGTGTACTAGTACAATTTTCGAATTGTACGAATAGTGCGCGCACCCAACAATGTCCGATTAAGCCCAAGACTACTTGGAATCGTAGTTTTTAAGCTTTCATTATTTATCCTTCACTTTGTTAGTGTGTTGCTAGATGACTATTAAAAAAAAATCACAAGCACATTCAATTAAGTGTAAAGAAATGAAAAATCTCAGTAGATATTAAATAATTTTTGAGAAATATCAGATATTACTTTTTAGTAATTGGAGCGCCTATTGTACCTTATGATAATTATTCTACTATGTTAATGGTCGATGTAAAATTTTTGGTTTCTTGTACAATAAAATATTTTAATCATTATTATTATATTTTTAACATAATTCCTTGAAATTATATACCAAATGTTTTGTTTTATAACTGTCTCCCACATGACATAACACTGAATGTAGCTTTGCGTTCTCGTAGAAATAGTTTGATTGTACGCTTTCTGTTTGTCGTAATTAATATTTATTATTATTATTATTATTATTATTTAGAGATGTACCGAAGCAGAATTAATGCAGTAACTACTAGTTAGTTCTTCTTCTGAACTACTTCATGTATGATTTATTTATTATCTTGGTTAACACACTTTATGGTTTTGTATTAACTATGTTGGTCCATACAATATTGATTGATTGATTGGATTAATGGCTTTCAGTTGTGCCCATGGACGTAATAGTTGTGTCCTATCTATACTTCGTGGTTGTGGGCACGTCCATACAATATTGTAGCCACGAAGTATAGATAGGAAGGAGTCCGAACGGTATAGGCTTTTCGATAGAATTCATTGTATAATATAATGTAACCAGTTATTTAGTTCTCTTTTCTGTCACTTGCTAGTGGCTGCGCTAGAAGCTCACGAATCTTGATTTTAATTGGTTTAAAACGAGTACCCTATAATCAGCTGTTGAAAATCTTGATTTTAATTGGTTTAAACGAGTAACCTATAATCAGCTGTTGAACAGTGGCGCTCTTCTGCAAAAATTAAAATTGACAGTTACTGTTGTCAGTTAGTAGTCGTCTAAATTGAGACCATTTGTCGGAATGAATGAATGGACATTACGTTCGGACTCCTTCCTATCTATACTTCGTGATTGTAGCTGTCACTAATAATTCATTGGTGACATTTCAATATCGTATTAGGAAATGTATAAAAATAATGTTTTCTACAATAAAACACTAAATCTTTTCTTTGTAATATATTTGAATAAATATAAGATTAATATTTTAACCCTTTATAATTAAATACTATAATGGCTAGTCTTTAGATTAATACCTTGTCTCCCGCGAGGTTAAATTTAACCTCAAATTATTTATCTACGCATCTGTCACGATCTCATCCGTTTTGTATTCTGTAGTCTCCCGCGCGGTTAAATTTGCACTACAAATTTGTTCTCCGTAGTCTCCCGCGGGTTTAAATTTAACCTCAGATGACTAATTCGTTTTGAAACCTTATTTAACAAAAATAAAGCTTAAAATAGTTTACAGGCGTATTTTAATACATTCAGTATGAATCTCGAAACCAATTGGACCAAAGATTAATTCAGTTTTCATAGAAATTTTGCAAGATTCAACCAGTCAAAGTCTTCACTTTCGTCTAGACGTTCTATTTTTTATTATAGTGTTTTACTGTAGTGTTTTTCTGAAAGCTTATCACGAAAAAGTAAGTATTTGTTATTTTTTACAGTATTTATATCATAAAGATCACAGCAAACACAATCATTGGCTGTTCTAATGTTCGTAGCTACAAAAAAACTCAAAAAGAAAATGTACTTAGACACGAAGATGACCTTTACAAGATTTTCAACGTCTGATATTTTATTTTGTTTCCTTGAAACCTTAGTAAAAAATGTAATTTTTGTACAGTAAAATTATTGCAGATTACGTATTAGTTACTGTTTTGGTAATATATTCCGTAAATATTTTGTTTTTCATAGGTAAATGTGAAATGGCTGTTCTTTACTTACACAATACACATATTCAATTTTGTTCATGTGTGCGTGAGTTTCAAAATGGCCGATTAACGTTATTCAAACACAGAATGATTGTTTTTGCGAATTCAACCCGAAAAAGTTAAGTTTGCGACATTATATAATATTTTTAAGTGACTTCAAAAAAAGGAGGTTTCTCAATTCGACCGTATATACAATGCGACGAAATCGCTGTAATCTATTTCATCGCATTTCGGAACGCAGCCTTGACAAGTTGACCTTGACAGTCTTGCTGACCACTTGCTGACAGACGAAGATGAATTTCTATTTTGCCAAAGTAAAAGAAGAAGAATTTCTATTTTCTATTTACAATCATTTTTTTACTACTTGGCCATTTGAACGCTTTGTGTTTTTTGAAATCAATTATTACATGTAATTGAAAATTAAAAAACAAGAATAAATATGTCAGATGATTTCATACCCTTATATCAAAGTACTCCAGTTCGAAACAGATTGCAAAATGGGAATCAACAGCAAGGGGGGTATCAAAATAATTGGCAACATAAGAATCACCAACGAAGAGGGCATAATCGAAAACACTGGTCAAATTATTCTCAACACAGTAATAGTTTTGGGGTCAGTAATAGTTGAATTTGTTTTACATTTAGTGACACTTTAATGTTATCTGAGTACTGTAACCTTATAATAAACTAGCTTCTGCGCGCGACTTCGTCGGCGTGGACTCCTCTCCTATTGGTCTTAGCGTGATGATACATAGCCTATAGCCTTCCTCGATAAATGGGCTACCTATCTAAGAGTGAAAGAATTTTTCAAATCGGCCCAGTAGTTCCAGAGATTACCGCGTTCAAACAAACAAACAAACAAACAAACAATCAAACAAACAAACTCTTCAGCTTTATATATTAGTATAGATGAGTAATGTCAATTTCTTTTAGGAATATTAACTTCTAGCTGAACCCCTAGCTTATTCCACTGGGCTTGACGCCCCTCTAGTGGAGTAAGCTTGGGTCAGCTAAAAGTTTCATATTTTTTTACGCCCAGCCGCTGTAATCGCCTTATTGTTCATTTCAAGTCACAAATATGTATAAACTTTATACTATATTTACATCAAACATCATTTTAATTTTATAATTTTATAAAAAATAATTTTTGATACATGTTTCATTATATTTTTCTCCATGTGTTACTTTTGTCCTTTATCTATACTAATATAATAAAGCTGTAGAGTTTGTTTGTTTATTTGTTTGTTTGAACGCACTAATCTCAGGATCTACTGGTCCGATTTGAAAAATTCTGTCAGTGTTAGATAGTCCATTTATCGAGGAAAGCTATAGGCTATATATCATCACGCTAAGACCAATAGGAGCGTAGGACCAATGAAGAATGTTTCAAAATCGGGGTTTTTTTTCCTTTTGAGAGCTTCCGCTGCGTAAACGGTTAAAGTTTCGCAAAAATCATGTTTGACAGAATTGGTCCTATTCCACGCGGACGAAGTCACGCGCAGAAGTCTAGTCTATAAATAAAAACAAGGATTATATTTCCTCTACAGTGCTATTTAAGGCTAAAATCATCTTTGTGTCATTGATGATAAATTAACTTCTTCATAAGGATTAATATGCTATGCTAAGTAGTAATACCCTTGGGTATAAGCCGTATAAGTATCTTCCACAATCTCTTCCCAAAGTTTATTAATTTTTTTTACAAAAAATGGTGGTTTACCTACCAAAAATAAGATAGATATATGGTGTTGCAGACTATCTTTTTGATCTGCTAAAGATTATTTATCATTCTTCTACTATATTGTATTGACATATCACTTATGTTAGCGTAAGCAAAAAAAACTATGCAGTAGTACTTTTTCTTCTGATTTGTTTTATAAAATAAATTTTTCTGACAGAAATAATTTTTCTGTTATTATTATAGAGATAAAATATAGCCTAATATGACATTTAGAAATAATGCAGCTCTCTATTGATGAAAAAAAATTTCAAAATCGAATCAGTAGTTCCAAAGATTATCCCTTACAAACATTAAAACAATTTACAAACTTTAACACTATTATGCTAGTTTTAGATTACTCTTTTTTACTAAATTACTACTAACCATAATATATATAAGACAGTACATATATTGCTAATAAGCAAACCATACAACCTGAATACTAGATTTATTTAAAATTCACACAAATAAAATATCTGATTTTTATTTTCAGAGCGACAGTAACACTAGCTATAACAGAGAAAACAAACCTAGCATTGAAGCCTATTTGCATCCTTCAATGTTAGAAGATCCTTGGGAGAAGCTACGGCAAAAGATGCAGTCAAAACAAACATAAGAACCATTTTAATTATTTTGTTATAAGGACTATACATTTAAATGTAATTGTGTAAATGTTGTGTTATATTTGTGGACAATATCTTGTATAAGTATACTTTCTTAATAAACAATGTAATTTTTACAGCAATAAAATATGTTTTTTTATTATTAAGATATTAGTTTGTGTTAAGTTGGTTTTTCCGAGTAAGTTATTATATAAAATAGTTAACTTGTAATAAAATTTCTTCGAAACGTAATGCAACAATACGCATTACTTCAAGTAAGAAACTATGATATTTCGTTGCACTATGCATTTCTTATCATTACATAGTATAAAACTAAGTCGCTGTCTGTATGCTTAGATCTTTAAAACTATGCAACAGATTTTTATGTGGTTTTATTTAGTAAATAGAGTGATTCCAGAGGAAGATTTATACAGGGTGTCCCGCGATAAAGTGCATTCCCGAAAGAGGGTGAAACTAGACCATAAATTATCGACAAAACCAGAAAAAAATTAAAAAAATTAAAAAAAAATTACTTTTTTTATTGACGAATTAAGCTTTTTATATAGCTTACGTAGCCTCTTTGTACAAAAAATGATGATTTTTGTACGTGTTTTTTGGGATACAGACGTAAATTTTTTTTTTTATTTGAATGGCAAATGGCAATATGGTAAGAATTAATAATAAATCATAAAATTTCCTCGTATTGGGGGCATAATTCTGAAAAAATTAGAGATCATTGAAAAAAACAGTCATAAAAAATGGATTTTTTTTACAAGAAGCATAGTTAAAGACATAATGCCACTTTTTTGCGAGCTAATTGTTATTTTATCCTTACCGCCAAGTACGTGGCGTAATATTTTATTTTATTTTAAAGTAATCGACCAACTACATTGGAAGAAATCATAATTTTTTGTACATAGAGTCTACGTAAGATATAAAAATCTTAATTCGTCAATAAGAAATAAAATATTTTTTTCAAAAAGTTTTTTCTATGTTTTTTGTCGATAATTTATGGTCTAGTTTCACCCCTATTCGGGGTTGCACTTCATCGCGGGACATCCTGTATATCTATACTAATATATTAAAGCTGAAGAGTTTGTTTGTTTGATTGTTTGTTTGTTTGATTGTTTGTTTGTTTGTTTGAACGCGCTAATCTCAGGATCTACTGGTCCGATTTGAAAAATTCTTTCAGTGTTAGATAGCCCATTTATCGAGGAAGGCTATAGGCTATATATCATCACGCTAAGACCAATAGGAGCGGAGTCCACGCCGACGAAGTCGCGCGCAGAAGCTAGTGTATAATACATGCATAATGTAGTAGAGGAATACTGATAGCTTTTGCAACCGTGCGAAGCCGGGGCGAGTCGATAGTTTATTATATCTTATATATAAAATTCTCGTGTCTGAGAATCGGCCAACATATATTTTTCATACTCCTAAGTTATAGGGGGGGGGGGTGATTAAGGGGGTTAATCTATGTAATATATAAAGCTGAAGAGTTTGTTTGTTTGTTTGAACGCGGTAATTTCTGGAACTACTCGGCCGATTTGAAAAATTCTTTCAGTGTTAGATAGCCCATTTATCGAGGAAGGCTATAGGCTATGTATCATCACGCTAAGACCAATAGGAGCGGAATCCACGCCGACGAAGTCGCGCGCAGAAGCTAGTAACATATGTATGGCAAAAAGTTAGCGGGGTAAGCTAGTACCTAATTAGTAAATTTCAATTGGTTCCAAGTTATCTATGATGATTATAAGTAAATCTTTATTCTTTTATTTTAAACTAGCAGCTCGCCCCGGCTTCGCTCGGGTAAAAGAATTACAAATTTAACACAAACACCCATTTATTATATTTTAAAATATTAAAACGCTTTTTTAGCTAAGCTGTTATAGATAGATATACACCCTCGCGAACTTTTTTGTAGATCTTTTTTAGTCCAATTATTCAGTCGTACATCATTTTGTCTTATCTTTAACCATTTATGAAGCACACGCGAAGAAAAGAAATATTTGAGACGATTTTTTACACCTTGGTGAACATAACCCGTTTTTTTGCACATGTCTACGTTTTTAAGAAATAAAATATAGCTTTTGTTACTTCCTAATAATGTAGCTTTCTATTATTAAAAAAATTATTAAAATCGGTCCAGTACTTTTGGAGCCTATTCAATACAAACAAACAAAAAATTCTTAATGTAATATTTAAGACTTTATTGAAATTGGAATTATAAATTTCGCGCCATTACTACACATGCTGCAATTACTCGCACCGCCTTTCGGAATGCAACCCAAATAATCGTTGTTCTGAACGAAGTTCAAATACTCGACAACAGATGGCGCCATTACACTTTGAAGGGTTGTAAAAGCCTATCTTTAAAAACACGCCCTTTAGGTGAAAACGGGAACTTTCTTGTTCGAGGGGGGATTGTTTGAGTTACTCGCGTTAATATAAAGAGACAACGTACTTAAATTATATGTAGCCTGAGCCTTCCTCAATAAATGGTCTATCCAACACAAAAATAATTTTCTAATTTGAAGCAGTAGTTAATGAGATTAGAGCGTTAAAACAAATTAACATACAAGCTTTTCAGCTTTATAAATAATATTAGTACAGATATATTTTTTATAAAAAAATCTGGTTATAAATGATTTTTTGATGTCTTTTACGCAATGAATATTTTTAGCTCTGACATGAATATCTATATATATACTAGCTGCTGCCCGCGACGTCGTCTGCGTGTGTCAGATTATTTCATATTTTTATATAAATCCATAGTTACTTTATAATGTAAAATTTGATAATATTAAATTAAGTGAATAAATGAATATAGTATCTAAACGTTAGACAACAAACGAATATGTGTCATACTTGTTTGTCGTTGCCTATAAAAACGAGTGTTCCGACTCGATTGGCTCATTCTTGTTTGAGACATCGACCGGTGCGGAGCTCTCGGGAATAGAAAAGATAAGTATTATTGATATTTTGTAATATATGTAATGAATAAGTGTATACTTGTATAATAATCTATATTGACGCTGTATTTTATGCAACATAATTATGTATTACTAATTTTGTACCAAAACACTGTTTATACATTATTTTCAAAAAGAGTAACTGCGGAGTTTCTTGCCGATTCTTCTCTGCAGAATCAACATTCCGAATCGGTGGTAGCTTCACTTTTAAAAATAAATAATTTGAATTCACTGATCAGACAATATTCTTAGATTAATAAAGTATGAATATTAAATAAATTCTTTTTTATTACTTCTATTTACAATTTTATTTCTCTACTCTAACACGTGCGTTCACTGCTCGTTCCCCGTAGGTGATAGCGTGATAATATGTAGCCTATGTTCTGACCCGACTTCTTAATAATATTCGTGCCAAATTTGAAGTAAATCCATGCAGTACTTTTTGAGTTTATGCCGGACATACATACAGACAAACAGACAAAAATTCTAAAAACTATATTTTTGGCTTCGGTATCGATTGTAGATCACACTCCAAGTATTCTTTATAAAAAATATTCAATGTACAGTTTTGACTTTCCTACCATTTTATTATATCTATACTTCTATACTAATATTATAAAGAGGTAAAGTTTATAACTTTGTTTGTATATACGGGGTAATCTTCGCAAATACTGATCCGATCATGAAAATTCTTTCGCTAACAGAAAGCTACACTATTCAGGAGTGACAAGATAAAAGGAAAAAGATAAAAATTATCAAAATTTTCGACCCAGCAGGATTTGAACCTGCGCCCTCTGACGTGCCGTGTTAACAATTCAATCTAATCAAGCATTATTATTTCGTAATAATACTTAAAAGTCAATTCGAACTTTAATACCATACCATAAAGTTTAAGTGTTAGAGGAGAGGTCCCGGGAAGGATAAGTATTAAAAAAATTAATAAAAAAATTTGAATCGATTGTTAGGCGGTACGAAGTGCGCCGGGTCAGCTAGTTAATAATAAAACCATGCTAAATGCTTTGTATTTTCACAAATCTTAGATATGTCGCAGTAAGATAGATATAGCCGTAATATAGTTATATCCCTAGGGATATAATTATGTACCGTTATACGAAAGTGATTCATTACTATCTCACTAGGAATATAGTTATAAAACGGTCCAAGTTTAGTGATATAATTATATTACTTTACTTACTGATTTGTTTAACGTGGATAGTTACAGTTCGGCTTATAAACACGATAGTTACTTTTCTGTACCTATTTTCACCAAATTCATATTTACAATGAAATAACTTTTTAAATTTTATTGTTTCAACAATAAATTCTTATTAGTGGTAACTAAATTCTTTTTTCTCGTTTTGTTGTCAATTGATGTTCAGTTCTTATTGCATATTGACTAACGACCGTAGATATAAATCAGAAATAATTTCAATAAAAATATGATTCAGTGTAGCATTGGTATTAATTGGTATAGAAGAAATTTTAATTTACTGTCTGTTTGGAAATGAAGGTTAATTAGGCGCCTTCCGCGACGAATCGGAAGCGATTGTGGATCTTGTTCTCACTCTCGTTCTGCCACTTCCTTCCGCAGCATGACTTCGCTGCAGAATGTGGCCACTGCGTTCGACTCTTCACTGCCGACTAGGGTCCTAATCATAGCGGCAGTCACAGGCAGTGAAAGATCCGGCCCTATGACCGTCGTCAGGGCAGCGGGCTGCTCGGTCCATGCTGGACATACCGCGTTCGTGTGCTTCACCATGTCCTCGGCGTCGACGTCGCAGTGATGACAGTTCAATGTCGATTCCCACCCAAGCACTCAATATAGATAACGACTAAAGCAGCCGTGTCCAGTGTTAACCTGCGCCACGTGGAATGTTACTGAGCTGTGCTTTCTATCAATCCAATTGCGTAGGCATGTTCGAATGGCCGATACGGTCCCCGCTTACTTCTGGGACATCTAAGCTTGCAGACCATTTTTGAAGGAGATCGTCGCGAGCTGCTCTCTTCCATCCAACGATCTTTTGTGAAAGAGGGTGTTCTTTGAGGAGCTGAGCTTCTGTCATCCGCCAATAGACGGAGGTGAGTATCTCAGTCTCCAGCTCCCACGGAGGGCTGTTAGCCAGCAGACACGCTGCGGTGAAGGACACCGTGCGGTACGCTCGCGCTGCTCGTAATGCTATGACAAGCTGCGTTCGTCGCAGCAGCGGAGAGTTCCTCCCACACAGCGCATCCGCCCATATCGGGGCCCGTGCAGCGGCATCGAGCATAAGACGCCAGTAAAGAGGCGATGACACTTATCGATATTTTATAACAGTCTCCCAAGTGTCCCAGCTATTACCAGAAGTTTTGGTATTAGTCGTCGGAAGTGTTAGTTGCCGAAACTGTTTGTCGAACTCCCATCTACCGTTGAGAACGATTTCCACGTAATTCATCGTCGATCCGACGGCGATGGAAGCACCTGCGACGACTATTAACGTCCCGGGTGGAACAGCGCACCTGGGCCAGCGAAAAGCAAATATCTCTGTCTTCTTAAGCGCCACGTTCAGACCCAGCGTCTGGATCCTAGCCACCACATGCAACTTGGCCCCACGCAATATCCAATCATAACCGACGTTCCACAGGAACGAACCGAGGACTGAGCTTTGTGGAGCTCAAACGTTGACCGCCTTTCCCTTCCGCCGCCACAGATCGGGAACTCGACTGCTTTTCCTAAGAAGTAGTCTGCGATGATGATTTGCAAATAGGTCCCGTTGTACGCCGTGGTATCGCAGCGCAGCCTTCGCCATATCCCATGGCAATGTCGAGCGCGTTGGAGACGTCTAGTAAAATCGCCCACAATACTTCACTCTTGGAAACCGGCGAGGTTCTTTAGGCGTACAGTGGTGCCAACGGTCCACCCATGCGGCCCATCACGAGGTCCAACACTTTTCCAGGAACGCCATCTGGACTCGGGGCGGTCTGTTGTGCGGCTCTCCTTCGGTTACAAGTGAAACCTCGCTCTCCACGCGACGCGCCTCTGTTAGTCTGTTACACCCATGAGTGGCGTAGTCGACTCGTCCCTCTGAGGCAAGAGATACCCGACGACACTCTCCAAGAGTGTTGTCATTGTCAATTTTAAAAATATCGATTTATGACAAAATTATGTACGTTTGACCATGGAAGTTAGCAAAAAAAAATCTACGACAAGTACTTAGATAATGGCCTGTAGCAATTTTTAGTAAATATTTTCAGAACCTGTAGCAAAATCAATAGAAATTGACGGTGACTCTTAATATACTCACTGTCCAGTTATAATTCAGCGACTCCTTTCGAGGAATTTGAACCGACCGCCTACCTGGTAGTGGGTGACATCGCTGAGTTTCTCGATGTATTTATTGAGGAATGGTAGTCGCTTCTTTGAACTAATATCTTATTGTAACTTCAGCTTTAAGAGGGCGCATAAAGCGAGCAAAAAATCAGATTTCACCCGCGCGCCCGAGACTAATTGATGAAACAAAATATGTATATGTACACAAAGCCTCGTGTCAGAGTGCGATAGACGATATAGTTTTGAGCGCATTACGAATGTAAAAAACGACAAATATGTTTATATCTATACTAATATAATAAAGCTGAAGAGTTTGTTTGTTTGATTGTTTGTTTGTTTGATTGATTGATTGTTTGTTTGTTTGTTTGTTTGTTTGAACGCGCTAATCTCAGGATCTACTGGACCGATTTGAAAAATTCTTTCAGTGTTAGATAGCCCATTTATCGAGGAAGGCTATAGGCTATATATCATCACGCTAAGACCAATAGGAGAGTAGCACCAATGAAAAATGTTTCAAAATCGGGTTTTTTTCCTTTTGAGAGCTTCCGCTGCGTAAACGGTTAAAGTTTCGCACAAATCATGTATGACAGAATTGGTCCAATTCCACGGGGACGAAGTCGCGCGCAGAAGCTAGTTATATATAATTCCAAAACTAAAAGTAACTAATTACATTACATGCCTAATTATCAAATTTTTGTCTTAATGGTCATAACCATATCGAGTATAAAAAGAAAAAATATAAAAATTAGAGGTTACTTCGTGATTATATTTTATCGATTTCCTTTTTTTATGTTTTTGATAAAGGTTAACCCTTGCAAATATCACGTAGTTTGTCATATATTTTTATTTTAAGATTTGGTCTGGAATTTTTCATGTCAAAACAAATAGAAGATTGGTAATTTTGCATTATGCGCGCTCTTAAGAAACATTTACTTTGGTCTTCCTCCATATCTATTTATTTCTGACTCGATTGCGTTGATGCAAGTTGAGTAGGTCCATATTTATGACATAGTAATAGCACACACACACAGTTTGCAAAGATAGTCTTCTGGCAATTGAAAAAAATATCGGCATGTAGTTTTCGTTACCCTAACCAATCAAGCTACGTAAAGTGGTATGTACAATATCTTTTACTTAAAATCAAACCTACAGTTTGAACCTGCTGGGTTGAAGTATGTACATTGTTGTCTTCCAGGAATACGTATTTAATAATTACCTACTATGTGTGAGAAAAGGTAATATTAGACTTGATTTTCGCGATACAAGCTGTGCTTAGTGCAGATGCCGTTAGTAATAAGTAGGGGAGACTGGGTACGGTTGTGACAATTTCGGTTTGACCGCCAATAATTTTGTTAATTTACTAGTTAGTTGAGACAAAAATTACTTAAACCGTAGCTTATACATTTGTCCACATAAAAAAACTGCAATTTTGTCTCAAATTATGCTGTATTAGTTATAGCATCAAATTTGAAAAAAAAGGAAAATGTCACAACCGTCCTTGGGGTCAGGACGGTTGTGACATTTTCCTTGTGTGACAGTGGTTGGGGTCAGTAGTGACAGACATAAACATTCACATAAATGGTTTATAATGACTTTTATTGTTAGAAATGTTTAACATAACACGAAATACTTTTCTTCTATATACAGTTTACACCAGTTTTATCAATATTATATATCTATATGTTGTGGCTCATGTAGATCTATGTCCAAAATAGTCTGCAATTTGTTATAAAAAGCTTCAATATTCGTTTTGTTAAAACTTGTAGCTCTTGAAAGGCTTGTAGCTTGAGCTACGCGTACAGACATGAACGAAACCATTCCTCACCAGCTATCTCATTCTCATCCTAAGTAGCAGGTTGGTTTATGTTGTATGTATTTATTTGTCAGTTCAAAGGCCAGTTTCCATACCTCTCTTGTAGTAAGGCCAAAATATATTTCCGCGCAACGTGTGGTACATGTATTTTGATAACAGCTCTTCTTGCTCCTTCGAAAATACTTTGCTATGAGCTGCATATCCCATGCTGATGCTGTTTACATCGTGATTCGCACCGACTTCATCATGTTTACGAATGTATCGTAACAACGACATGCGATTAATATTATGCATTTCCGCAGCTCTCCTTAAAGAAGTCCCACGTCTTACTTCATCCGCAAGCGTTTTCTGGGCATCTAAAAGCAAAAACATAAAGAAAATATATGTCACAACCGTACCCATCTACATTTGTCACAACCGTACCCAACGCATACTTCTGAAAACAATAAAACATGAGTGACTTATATTATCTACGTAAAAAGTAATCATTTGTAATTAACTACTAATATTAATTTGACAACAAAAAAATATTTGCTATAGTATATCTGTATACCAATAACAGTAAATATTAAAAGAATCTGAACAAAAAAACTTACTTTTGGCTGTTAAAAAGCAATGTGGCCTCCTGCTTTTGTTTACGTCGTGCACTGGCTAACGCAATACTGGGTAACATGTGTAGACATGCATTGCGCTTCTTTTTTCCCTTACACTCTTCACCGCATTCCGTATAGTTTCGCGGTTATAACGACTGTCACTACCGTACCCTGGCACAACCGTACCCGGTCTACCCTACCTTTGTATAGTTTCTTGGCAATAAAGATTATTATTATTATTATTATTATTTTAATTTAGCTCATGTACATTCTTATGCCAAATTGTTGATGTTGAGATACTCTGTAGTTTTTTGAGATGGTGAGTGTGTGGAGATCTCCCAAGGTCACACAGCCAATATAAATGTTGCATCGGTACGTGTAAGATGAATTACGTAGGTGGTGAAGTACAAGAAAACAAATAGGTGGTACATCTTTAATAACATTTTGTTCACGCTTACTACTCTTCCACTCTACACTTACAAAGTCTACATATTTTATTGATACGGTTTACACATAAGTACATGCGATTACATTTTTAAGGTAATTAGGTTTGAAAAATAATTTTATATATTATTTTAAATTAGCGTTTTTGTTAGCATTCACGCTCAGGTTCTCAAATTTCATACTATAGGTAGTTACAGTTGGATAGTTTCATACTAATATCCGTACTGAAAGCCTAAGGATTCTTTTGAACACGATAAAGACTTGGATAGTTTCCAGTGACCGAATTTGTGAGGACTAAAATATAGGACAGTTTAATGTGTAAGAGTTATTTAAGTAAAAAGATAATTCTTTTATTCTTGTACTATGCTAGGTCTAGTCTAAACATAAAAGTGTGTTATTGTATTTATTTGTAGATAAATATTATAGTTAGTCTTTTTATTATTTTAATATTTTACTACACTATATGTTATCAATGATCTCGAAATTATACAAGTAGTAGTATATTAGTATAAGCAGTAATGCTCTTAATCTCATTGCTTCATATTATCTATCTAATAGAATTCAATTCGTATCAATAAACGGAACGAAGTCTTCTGGATCTGTGCTAAAATGGGCGTTCCACAAGGATCGATTTTAGGTATTTTTCTTTTTTTAATATATATAAATGATCTGCCATTTTATGTTAAGGATATTTATGATGTAGTGTTATTTGCAGATGATACATCACTTATATTAAAAGTTGATAGGAAAAAAGTAAATTACGATGACGTGAACAGTTTTTCAGAAAACCAAGTATGTTGTGTTAGCGTTGCCCAATGTTAAGCATCAGCATTATAATTTAGAAATAAAAAAGTAGAGGCTTATTGTCAATGATACTTCAGTTTTTAGGAATAAAGTTGGATTCAAAACTTCAGTAGGATTTGTAGACTCAGCTCCGCAGCTTTCGCAGTTAGAAAAGTTCCACAACTGACCGACGTTGTTACTGCACGTTTATTTTATTTTAGCTCTTTACATAGTGTTATGTCTTCCAGTATGTTACTTTGGGGTAGTGCTACAGATATTGAGACTGTATTTATTTTGCAAAAAAGGGCTATTCTCAGCATCTTAGAGCTCGAGTCGGGATGTTTTCCATCACGATCGATCACGATCACGATTCAGCCTGTAATATCCCACTGTTGGGCATAGGCCTCTTCCCCATGTAGGGGAAGGATCGGAGCTTAATCCACCACGCTGCTCCAATGCGGGTTGGCGGATATATTCCCTACTATGAGTAACGATCGCTATCAGGTGTACATGATAACAACCGGGACCGACGGCTTAACGTGCTCTCCGAGGCACGGCGGGAAGACCCACAAGGACTGCACAAACACCCAGACCACGGCAAACATCTGTATGGCCAATACAAATGTTGTCGTGTGCGGGAATCGAACCCGCAACTGCCCGCGCAACAGCCGATCGCAATCCAGTGCTCTGACAGCTGCGCCAATGCGGCGTCCTCGTTAAAGTTTGTATTAAAAATAAATGAATAGTTAAATTATTTAGTGCAGGATTACATAAACGATAAAGATGTGTAGTCTTAGTAACGCTGTATTTCATGCAAGATATTAGGTACCAAATTTGTATAAAAACACAGTTTATATGGTTTTTTTTAAAGATTAGGTAACTGCTAAGTTTCTTGCCGATTCTTCTCTAGGGGAGACTGGGTACGGTTGTGACAATTTCGGTTTGACCGCCAATAATTTTGTTAATTTACTAGTTAGTTGAGACAAAAATTACTTAAACCGTAGATTATACATTTGTCCACATAAAAATACTGCAATTTTGTCTCAAATTATGCTGTATTAGTTATAGCATCAAATTTGAAAAAAAAAGGAAAATGTCACAACCGTCCTCACCCCAAGGACGGTTGTGACAGTGGCTGGGGTCAGTAGTGACAGACATAAACATTCACAGAAATGGTTTATAATGACTTTTATTGTTAGAAATGTTTAACATAACACGAAATACTTTTCTTCTATATAAAGTTTACACCAGTTTTATCAATATTATATATATGTTGTGGCTCATGTAGGTCTATGTCCAAAATAGTCTGCAAGTTGTTATAAAAAGCTTCAATATTCGTTTTGTTAAAACTTGTAGCTTTTGAAAGGCTTGTAGCTTGAGCTACGCGTACAGACATGAACGAAACCATTCTCACCAGCCATCTCATTCTCATCCCAAGTAGCAGGTCGGTTTATGTTGTATGTATTTATTTGTCAGTTCAAAGGCCAGTTTCCATACCTCTCTTGTAGTAAGGGCAAAATATATTTCCGCGCAACGTGTGGTACATGTATTTTGATAACAGCTCTTCTTGCTCCTTCGAAAATACTTTGCTATGAGCTGCATGTCCCATGCTGATGCTGTTTACATCGTGATTCGCACCGACTTCATCATGTTTACGAATGTATCGTAACAACGACATGCGATTAATATTATGCATTTCCGCAGCTCTCCGTAAAGAAGTCCCACGTCTTACTTCATCCGCAAGCGTTTTCTGGGCATCTAAAAGCAAAAACATAAAGAATATATATGTCACAACCGTACCCATCTACATTTGTCACAACCGTACCCAACGCATACTTCTGAAAACAATAAAACATCATGAGTAACCTAAATTATCTACGTAAAAAGTAATCATTTGTAATTAACTACTAATATTCATTTGACAACAAAAAAATATTTGCTATAGTATATCTGTATACCAATAACAGTAAATATTAAAAGAATCTGAACAAAAAAACTTACTTTTGGCTGTTGAAAAGCAATGTGGCCTCCTGCTTTTGTTTACGTGGTGCACTGGCTAACGCAATACTGGGCAACATGTGTAGACATGCATTGCGCTTCTTTTTTCCCTTACACTCTTCAACGCATTCCGTATAGTTTCGCGGTTATAACGACTGTCACTACCGTACCCTGGCACAACCGTACCCAGTCTACCCTACTGAATCTGCTTTCGGAACCGGTGGTAACTTTAGGTAGGTACTTTTAAAAATAATTACTATAACAATAAAGATATTTTTTATTTTGATTTTGTCGTGGTCTTAGTTTTTGTGCGTTATTTGTGTTTCCAGATCCCCGACACAGGATTCACATACTTCTGGGGGTATCGATGGTGAAACCCAAAATTTACTCTAAAACATTACCTAAAAGAATGTCTGAGACGTGTAAAAGACCCACACTGAATTGAAATAATTTTATAATTTTATTTTTTCGTTTTAATATTAATATTTTCGTGCCGTAAATAAGCGTATTATTGCTGCACCAAAACTAAAATGAAAACAATTGACTAAATTGGTCTAATCAGTTCTAGTGGGGAGCACCACGCTATATCGAAATTAAGAACTCACTTTTGCAGGCGCTATGAATTTTTATGAAAATGTAAAATTGAATGCGATACTATGTGTATGTATTTTTGTGTTACAGCAACAATTCCCTTTTTTAAGTTAGGTAAGATAAATGAATTTTTTTTAAATGTTACTAAGTCGACAAACGAGCGTATACGGCTCACATGATGGTAAGTGACTACCGTAGCCTATAGGCGCCTGCAACACCAGAAGCATCGCAAGCGCGTTGCCGACTCTATCCCCAATCCCCCCAGGAGCTCTGGTCACCTTACTCACCAACAAGAACACAATACTGCTTGAAAACAGTATTATTTAGCTGTGGTCTTCTGTAAGGTTGAGGTACTACCCCAGTCGGGCTTCTCCATATTTTGAGCAAGAAATTTCCTGCTGTGCCGCGTACCTCAGAGGAATGTCAGTGCTAGTAAACTTTCAGTCAAACTGTTTAATAATGGGGTCAAGTTTTTCACATAAATATTTCGTTAAAGGATAATTGGTAACGTCAACTTCACATGTATTATGAATTTCCCCATTAATTGGTACAATTGCACGATATGTCAATTTTGATGCGTGCAAGTACCTACCTACGTCCGAAAGGGTCGTTGAATTTTCATTAAATTATCAAAGCGGTAAAGTGGAAAGTGGGTTCCAGGACTTGGCGATCCACCCTATGTGGTTTTGTCGGCTCTTTGTATGGTTGCCGGAAGTTATACTTTCCTGGCTTTGGCTTGTTATCATCCTAACAATGTTTAAACTTCTGGCCCTTTTAATTAGCAAAATCTCTCTCAGACTAAAATTTGTTTTCAGGAATGTCTCGTAATTTTAGTTTAAAATACAATAAAACGAAGACTCGAAATTGTTTATGTAAACAAAAGTTTAATTTTATTAAAATGAAATTATTTGATTTGTTTAGATAAAAGTACCTGGGTGACCGAGCTTTGCTCGGTATTTTTAGTAAATTGTGTTTTTTGGAAATAAAATTAAAATACGAATTACATATTGATAAAATATGAATAATATTTTTCAAGTTTACCGACAAAAAAAAATATCAATTAGTAATTTAAATAAAAAATCACGAGTGAAAAAAAAAAGAAAAAAGTCTGGAGACTGAGATTTGAACCATGGTTTTCTCGGTCAATCCCGACCTTCCGATTTCCCACCTGAGCTATTACAACTTTAATGACAATTGCGAAATTTACCTTCCTACATTTTTTTCATCGCCTAAAACAGAGATAAAACGATATTTTCTAAAAATGAATCCTAGCTAGCTCAAATTACCTGAAACCACCTACATACTAAATTTCATGAAAATTGTTGGAGCTGTTTCCGAGATTCAGTGTATATCTATACTAATATATAAAGCTGAAGAGTTTGTTTGTTTGTTTGAACGCGGTAATTTCTGGAACTACTGGGCCGATTTGAAAAATTCTTTCAGTCTTAGATAGCCCATTTATCGAGGAAGGCTATAGGCTATGTATCATCACGCTAGGAGCGGAGTCCACGCCGACGAAGTCGCGCGCAGAAGCTAGTATCTATATATGTAAAAGAGATTTCCACCCATTGACTCATCATGATATCTCTGGAACCATAAGGCGTAGAGACTTGAAATTTGGTAGGAATATTCCTTTCGCCGAGTAAAGGTCAGCTAAGAACGGATTTTTCGAAATTCTACCCACAAGAGGGGGTTGCGGGGGTTAATAACATATATGGCAAAAAAACGTTTGCGGGGTCAGCTAATATATATATATATGTATATATATATATATATATATATATTTATGTGTTGTGACTAGTGCTGGGACACGTTTTTTATTCAATATTTGATTTGGGGACATCTGTATGTTATCAGGTCAGGTTCCAATATATTTATGTATCCAATGAATCTATGGAGGACATTCAAAAATTGTATATAAAATAATACCAATAAACCAATATAGATGGCAGTACTTGTATTATTTCAACATTTATTTACAAAATGCACACTTCATGGTTATCATTGAATGTCCCAGAACAACCAAGCGTTATATATATTATTATTATTATAAATACAAGCTTTTATTTAGTTTTTCTGATCACTAGATTGAGCTGAAATTTTGCATACATGTGTAAATCGCGTGACGACGCAATATTATGGTGACATGGTGCTGATCTGATGATGGAGCTGGAAGGTGGTCATAGGAACTCTGTAATGAAACTACACAACCTCATAGAGTTTGGACTCGTTTGATTCGTCTTGACGAATACTTTGGTACTAAATGGTAACCAGGGTCTGATGATGGAGCTGGAAGATGGTCACTGGAACTCAGTAATTAAACGTCATAACCTAATCGAGTATGGGCTCGTTTGATTCGTCTTGACAAGTACTTTGGTGCTAGATGGTAACCAGGGTCTGATGATGGAGCTGGAAGAAGGTCATCGGAACTCAGTAATTAAACGACATAACCCAATCGAGTATGGGCTCGTTTGATTCGTCTTGACGAGTACTTTGGTGCTAGATGGTGACCAGGGTCTGATGATGGAGCTGGAAGATGGTCATCGGAACTCAGTAATTAAACGTCATAACCCAATCGAGTATGGGCTCGTTTGATTCGTCTTGACGAGTACTTTGATGCTAGATGGTAACCAGGGTCTGAAGATGGAGCTGGAAGAAGGTCATCGGAACTCAGTAATTAAACGACATAACCCAATCGAGTATGGGCTCGTTTGATTCGTCTTTACAAGTACTTTGGTGCTAGATGGTAACCAGGGTCAGATGATGGAGCTGGAAGATGGTCATCGGAACTCAGTAATTAAACGTCATAACCCAATCGACTATGGGCTCGTTTGATTCGTCTTGACGAGTACTTTGGTGCTAGATGGTAACCAGGGTCAGATGATGGAGCTGGAAGATGGTCATCGGAACTCAGTAATTAAACGTCATAACCCAATCGAGTATGGGCTCGTTTGATTCGTCTTGACGAGTACTTCGGTGCTAGATGGTAACCAGGGTCTGATGATGGAGCTGGAAGAAGGTCATCGGAACTCAGTAATTAAACGACATAACCCAATCGAGTATGGGCTCGTTTGATTCGTCTTTACAAGTACTTTGGTGCTAGATGGTAACCAGGGTCTGATGATGGAGCTGGAAGATGGTCATCGGAACTCAGTAATTAAACGTCATAACCCAATCGAGTATGGGCTCGTTTGATTCGTTTTGACGAGTACTTTGGTGCTAGATGGTAACCAGGGTCTGATGATGGAGCTGGAAGATGGTCATCGGAACTCAGTAATTAAACGTCATAACCCAATCGAGTATGGGCTCGTTTGATTCGTCTTGACGAGTACTTTGGTGCTAGATGGTAACCAGGGTCTGAAGATGGAGCTGGAAGAAGGTCATCGGAACTCAGTAATTAAACGTCATAACCCAATCGAGTATGGGCTCGTTTGATTCGTCTTGACGAGTACTTCGGTGCTAGATGGTAACCAGGGTCTGATGATGGAGCTGGAAGAAGGTCATCGGAACTCAGTAATTAAACGACATAACCCAATCGAGTATGGGCTCGTTTGATTCGTCTTTACAAGTACTTTGGTGCTAGATGGTAACCAGGGTCTGATGATGGAGCTGGAAGATGGTCATCGGAACTCAGTAATTAAACGTCATAACCCAATCGAGTATGGGCTCGTTTGATTCGTCTTGACGAGTACTTTGGTGTTAGGTGGTAACCAGGGTCTGATGATGGAGCCGTAAGAAGGTCATCGGAACTAAGTAATTAAACGACATAACCCAATCGAGTATGTGCTCGTTTGATTCGTCTTTACAAGTACTTTGGTGCTAGATGGTAAACAGGGTCTGATGATGGAGCTGGAAGATGGTCATCGGAACTCAGTAATTAAACGTCATAACGCAATCGAGTATGGGCTCGTTTGATTCGTTTTGACGAGTACTTTGGTGCTAGATGGTAACCAGGGTCTGATGATGGAGCTGGAAGATGGTCATCGGAACTCAGTAATTAAACGTCATAACCCAATCGAGAATGGGCTCGTTTGATTCGTCTTGACGAGTACTTTGGTGCTAGATGGTAACCAGGGTCTGAAGATGGAGCTGGAAGAAGGTCATCGGAACTCAGTAATTAAACGACATAACCCAATCGAGTATGGGCTCTTTTGATTCGTCTTTACAAGTACTTTGGTGCTAGATGGTAACCAGGGTCTGATGATGGAGCTGGAAGATGGTCATCGGAACCCAGTAATTAAACGTCATAACCCAATCGAGTATGTGCTCGTTTGATTCGTCTTTACAAGTACTTTGGTGCTAGATGGTAACCAGGGTCTGATGATGGAGCTGGAAGATGGTCATCGGAACTCAGTAATTAAACGTCATAACCCAATCGAGTATGGGCTCGTTTGATTCGTTTTGACGAGTACTTTGGTGCTAGATGGTAACCAGGGTCTGATGATGGAGCTGGAAGATGGTCATCGGAACTCAGTAATTAAACGTCATAACCCAATCGAGTATGGGCTCGTTTGATTCGTCTTGACGAGTACTTTGGTGCTAGATGGTAACCAGGGTCTGAAGATGGAGCTGGAAGAAGGTCATCGGAACTCAGTAATTAAACGACATAACCCAATCGAGTATGGGCTCGTTTGATTCGTCTTTACAAGTACTTTGGTGCTAGATGGTAACCAGGGTCAGATGATGGAGCTGGAAGATGGTCATCGGAACTCAGTAATTAAACGTCATAACCCAATCGAGTATGGGCTCCTTTGATTCGTCTTGACGAGTACTTTGGTGCTAGATGGTAACCAGGGTCTGATGATGGAGCTGGAAGATGGTCATCGGAACTCAGTAATTAAACGTCATAACCCAATCGAGTATGGGCTCGTTTGATTCGTCTTGACGAGTACTTTGGTGTTAGATGGTAACCAGGGTATGATGATGGAGCTGGAAGAAGGTCATCGGAACTCAGTAATTAAACGACATAACCCAATCGAGTATGGGCTCGTTTGATTCGTCTTTACAAGTACTTTGGTGCTAGATGGTAACCAGGGTCTGATGATGGAGCTGGAAGATGGTCATCGGAACTCAGTAATTAAACGTCATAACCCAATCGAGTATGGGCTCGTTTGATTCGTCTTGACGAGTACTTTGGTGTTAGATGGTAACCAGGGTCTGATGATGGAGCCGGAAGAAGGTCATTGGAACTAAGTAATTAAACGACATAACCCAATCGAGTATGTGCTCGTTTGATTCGTCTTTACAAGTACTTTGGTGCTAGATGGTAACCAGGGTCTGATGATGGAGCTGGAAGATGGTCATCGGAACTCAGTAATTAAACGTCATAACCCAATCGATTATGGGCTCCTTTGATTCGTCTTGACGAGTACTTTGGTGCTAGATGGTAACCAGGGTCTGATGATGGAGGTGGAAGAAAGTCATCGGAACGCAGTAATTAAACGACATAACCCAATCGAGTATGGGCTCGTTTGATTCGTCTTGACCAGTACTTTGGTGCTAGATGGTAACCAGGGTCTGATGATGGAGCTGGAAGATGGTCATCGAAACTCAGTAATTAAACGTCATAACCCAATCGAGTATGGGCTCGTTTGATTCATCTTGACGAGTACTTTGGTGATAGATGGTAACCAGGGTCTGATGATGGAGCTGGAAGATGGTCATAGGAACTCTGTAGTGAAACGACGCAACCGCATTGAGTTTCGGCTTGTTTGATTTGTCTTTACGAGTACTTTGGTGCTAGATCGTAACCAGGGTCTGATGATGGAGCTGGAAGATGGTCATCGGAACTCAGTAATTAAACGTCATAACGCAATCGAGTATGGGCTCGTTTGATTCGTCTTGGCGAGTACTTTGGTGCTAGATGGTAATCAAGGTCTGATCCGATAATGGAGCTGGAAGGTGGTAATAGGAACTCAGTAAAGAAGCTTCACAGGGGGAATGCGTCATTTTTTCGAATTTTAATTACGAAACAAATGTAAAAATTTTAAATAAAATTCATTAACTCAGCTATTTTCCAATAAATTTTTATGCGGTTTTCTCTGAAAATATTGCCGTGACTTGGAAAATCCTGATATTTATCACTAAATAAGTAAATATAATAAACGTTAGTGCTTCAAGAACTAAGTGATCGGATTTTTTATAGACATTGTAACATAACCTCACTTTTACAAAACATCTAATAACTCCGCTCTCAGATAGCCCAAATGTAAAGAATTTTTAGTGAGATATCAATAAGCCTAAATACATTAATTGATACCATTTTCATTTCATTACATTTTGATCCAAGAGTGTATGAAATCGTATCCGTTTCCTTTAAAAATTTATTTCCTTAAAATATTGTTATTATTATTTGTCATTGCGTCTATTCGTTATAAGTATTATTAAAGTTCGCAGACAAGTGGACATAAGGTGCCAATCAAACTACTAATGCGACGTTTCGATCGTTTATTTGATCATCATCAGGTATCTACAAAAGTTAGACACGTGTTAGACATAGCCAGTAGATCGCTGCATCAGCATGCTTGCCTATTGCTCACGGCACCTACAACCTGCATAGGCTCCACGTTTTACAAGCTCAGCAACTACAAGCAGCATTGACGTCAATCATTGACGTCAATCGAAGATTTCCTTTGAAGCCTGAAATGTGGAAGCGACACTCTTTGGTCCCACATTGACATCATAAGTTATAAGATGTAGTTTTAAGATTACTATTGTATTAACTCTTGGTACGAGCATCGACCAATTGTCATTACTTTAGTTTAGTTATAAGAAGTAGTATAAGATAATATTGTATTAATACCGAATTAATACATAAATATTAATTATGTGGTTTCTTTTCAACCTCCTGACTACTGCAAACGTAACTCACGCTGCATGTAATCAATAATGTATATATAAAACAACAACAAAGAAAGAAAAAACAAACTATAGTCCGTTCAACGAGACGAGAGAATTTTTGTAAACAAACCAAAATGTCATTATAATAGATGTCATTTACATGTGCAGGGTTTTGTAACCTTTTTTTCGTACATAATTTTTTTTAAATGTAAAATATATTTATATTTTGATAATTACTTAATTAAATATAATTAATTAAATTTAATTATGTATATAAGATTTGATACTTCTTAAATAATTAATTATCAAAATGTACATTTATTTTACATTTTACATTTAAAGTTTAAGTTTAGTTAAATATAATAATATTAGTTTATTAGTTTAATTTTAAGTTTAGTATTTTAGGTACAAATGAAATATTAATGATTAATATTACTAAAATATTTATTAGATACAAGCTGCTGTGCCCGCGACTTCGTCCGCGTGGAATTTAACGACAAATGATAAATGAATGATAAATGAAAACATTTATTTCGCCATAAGGTGATACACACACTTAACGAAAGTCGAAAAAAAATGATACAAAAAAAAACTAAACAATAATAACAAAAAGTTAGGCAGCATAAAATCAAACAATAAAATAAAAAATTAAAATTTATTATCTTAACATTAGTTACATTACAAACTTACGTAATGTACCCAGTGTTGTAAGCAACGCTAACTTAGTCAAAATATTAAGTTACTAATGTCTCGTTAGAAATTACCTACCTACTTTATCCTCGGCTTTATTAAATATTACAATTAATAACAATGTCCCTAGTGTAGGTCGAGAGAAAAAAAGCCGGAGGAAAAATCTCTCGGTACTCTTTTAAAACATGCACACTAAAATGCAAATAATTATTACAAAATCCGAATGTTTTCAAAGTCAGACTATCTTGACAGATTCGACGTTCGAACTTGCCGAGAGACGTGCAGCAGATAACAAACAAACAAGATAGAAGGAGATAGACTATATTTTGTTTGTTCCGTCGTCACTATGAAAAAATGATGCGCTTTGTTTACAAAATTTCTCTCGTCTCGTTGAACGGACTATATTTTAGTATTCTCTCACATTACCTTCACACGCAGTATTTAATTGACATCTTTATATTATTAAAAATCGCTAGTATGTAAGATCCTATAGCTAATGCATTATATATTGTTGTTTTTAATTTAATTTTAAATAACTGCAAACTATGAATTTTGAAAAATTGATACTATAACATTTAAATTTATCTAGGTAACAATATGTACAATTTGTGTTATTATATTTTTTGATACACATTTTCAGGACATCAGATTTTTAAATTTGACTCTGTTCTTCATCTAAACCATCAATTACATACACGTAAAGTTGTTGATTAACAATGTATTGGTCTAAGATCCGGGATATAAAAAAATATTCCCTCATCTGTTAATTAACAGACACACACAATACAATATTGACGGTTTTAGCTTACTACATGTACTTAATTAACATGAGAGAGAAAAGATTTTTTAGAAGAAAAAAAAATTTTTTTTAAGTATTATTATTTGCAGCAGGCTTATTGTGGCAGAGGTTGTTTTTATAAATTCACAATATTGAAATAAGCCTATAAAAATTGTTTCATCTAATTAACAGATGAGGGAAGATTTAGCTTCTCGGATCTTAGACCATATACAGAATGGTAACAACAAGAATTTCTTTCTTTACCTTTACATATATTGTTAGTTACTTTCTTCCTATTTAACTTGTCAATATGTATTTTCCTTTTAATTTTTTATATTTTATCTTTTTATCTTTACGAATGTTGAATTTTGAGTTTTGCTACATTTAAAGTATGTTATTTAAATTTATGTAGTTGGCAAAATGTACATTTTTTTAAATATAATTTATTACTTGTTATATGAACATCTTATTCTCAAATTTACCTCTGTTCCAGTGTCTAAAACAATAATTATATATAAGATATAATATATAAACAACGCGTTATGTTGCACAAAACTACAAATAGACTACTACTAATTGACTAACTACAAATTGAAAACCATAAATTGAAATGCTGTACAAAACTAAAAATAGACTACTACTAATAACTAACTACAAACTGAAAACTAAAAATTGAAAACTACAAAAAATTACCTCACATTTAACTGTTAAGGACAAAATTTAAAACAATTACTTTTTTAAAATGTAAGTAATTTATAGATTTTGACCCCCCCCCCCCTCCCCCCCATGTAACGCGCCGTAACGTTTTCCTGTACCCCCCCCCCCCCCTACACCACGAGCGTTATGTAACATCCAATTGACCATTTTTACCACATTTTTACCCAAATGTCACAACTTTGTTGCGCAAACTAACCGGAAAGTAGCTAAACTACTTTTGTTATCGTATTAATCGCGTTTTTGGTAATAATAAATAAATAAAACAATAGATTTTAATACCCTAGTTTTTTTTAATAAACAAAAAACAATGTTACGTAACGCGCTGTTCGAAACGCCCCTCCCTTCCCTGTAACGCATCGTAACGTTTAACAATACCCCTCCCCCCAAATTAGCGTTACGTAATACTTGAACGCCCCCTTAGCCTTTGGGTACGGAACCCTAAAAATGATGTTCTGCATGGGGTGACATAATTTTCTGATTAGTGTTCACTGTCATGTGAAATTATATTTTCTTAACTCATTTTGTGAAAATATCAACAATCTTATATCATAATTAATTTTTAGTCACTAATCCATCCATGGCTATTATCGTTAAAGGTTGCATGCAATGTACCTATATAATGATATTTTTCTTATCAGGTTTAAATTATTATGTTTATATTTTTAGTTCTTTTTATTAACAAGAACATAATGATAGCTTGTTTTTTATCCTTTAGGGCGCCTTCAAATTAGCCGCGCACAACGCGCGACAGCAGCGCGACAAATTTGAAGGCGCCGCGCTGCTGTCGCGCGTTGTTATTTACATACATTTACAACGTCGCGCGTCAGCAGCGCTGCAGACGCGCTGCCGCCGCGCGGCTAATTTGAAGGCGCCCTTACTGTTTACGAGAAATAATGGCTTATTTATGAAACGATTTTAAGCAATAAAGAATTATTCGTTATCCAATTAAGTACCTTAAATACATTGTGCATTTAATATACATCAATATGGTCCTTTACAGTATGTAATTTAAATCAATGTTTTCAAAGATATCATAGATTTAAAATGCAGGAACATAGCGGTCGCAGTGGTTACCGGTCGGGGTGGCTGGCGGCGCGGCGGCCGGCGGCGTGTGCCACTGTGGTCTGTGCCTATATAAATGTCGCGTCGAAGGCCGCGCTTCACCCTACCCTATTCAATTGACTTAAGCTATGTATTCATTAAGCAACATTTGCAAATTTTGATTTTCGTTAAGTGTGTGTATCACCTTATGGCGAAATAAATGTTTTCATTTCATTTTATTTCAAAGAAGCTTGTAACACTTGACGCTCAACATGTTTGGCAACGTCGCACAACAGCGAAGCGACCTTGCTAGTTGACCTTGTTAGTCTTATTGTTTGTTTACAAAAATTTTAAATAATAAAAATAATTTAAAATTAATAGTTGTTATATCAGGCATTCTTCCTCTTTCACACACAGGGTGGGTTCCCCCTTTTACTTTTAGGCCTAACTCTGGCTACCTTTATACACGGGGTAATAAAACAATAGTGGATACTTTTTTATAGTTTACAGGGTTGCTTCTTGTTTTTTGTATAGGTACATTGTTAATCTAACTAATGGTTTGTACATTCACAACTTATCTACTTATACAAAATTTAGTCGACATTTTTATTCTTACAACTTAAGACTAAATGGTTACGAATTACAAAATTATTTTAACACTTTTATATTATTCAAAATGAAACTGTATACTAATAAATTAATAATATAGGTACAAAGAAACAGCTATTTACATGAATAACAATATTAAGCCTATTAGTTAATTATGTTCTATCATAGAAACTATAGCTTAATGGCAAATAAAATATGATATAATTATATGCTTTTGATTCGATTTTTGTCAAATATCTCGAGAAAAGAGCATCAATAGTAGTATGGTCTCTCGTAAGTCGTAGTAAATTGAAGATTCATCGTAAAAAGGATAGCGATAATTTTTGCTGCGGCAATCGGGTTGTGACTTGAAATTTCTCTCATAATGTTTACTCTGGATACGCTACGCCCAACGATTTTATATTTTGTCTGATCAATACCCTAGAGGCCTAGATTGATGAGAAGATTGGTGCGATCTGGTAGCTAGGGATTACCGAATTATTATTTAGCTTTTAGTACATAACCTAACTACATCATTTTTATTGTAATAAAACCGTTTAAGATAAAAAAATAGTTTATTTTTTTATTATATAGATATAGAAGATTATGTGAATTCGAATTGTCTAAAATCTAATCCAATGCAGGCGAAGTTGCGGGCACCAGCTAGTTCCACCATACATTGATACACTAGCGGCCGCACTCAGAGACGTTCAAATTAGTCCTTATGGATTCTTAAGTAATTGACATTAAGGCGGCTGTGGGGGCAAAACGCCGTGCCAGCCGTTTTTTGTGCAGTTTTTTGAAGCTAATCTACTTTTTATTGGAAAGAAATATCAAACTAATACAAACACATTTAATTTCTACATAATTTTGATTATATAATAGATGATTTTTTAAATTTTTTTAAAGGAATACATTTTAAATAATCGCCTTACAACGAAACCACAAAAATGAGAAATAATTACTGATACTATGCGTCTCCTCGTAAAGTAAACATTATTTTATTTTGCTACCGACACTAATGGATGGACAATTTAATAATGAACAATTCGCATGAATAAATTTTTCGAAAAGACCTAAATTTGATGTGTTATTGATTTTTTTCTAAAATCTGGGCGTATTCACTACTGTAGCTCAAGCGCGGGGTATCGGAATTCAGTCTGTCGCAAGGTTTGGAGGGCGAAGCTTGTGTCGTTTGTCACCGTCTCGGCTAGCGCACGCTCACGTCATATTATAAATCTATACGTCTATACTCTATACATACAAATAAATAAAATTGGAGTGTCCGTTTGTAATAATAAAATAATAGCCTTTTACTAAATGCATATGCATGTATACACGGTACATATACCAAAATAACATTTTTTACAATTGTTGTCTGTCTTTCTGTCAGTTTGTTCCGGCTAATCTCTGAAACGGCTTGACCGATTCAGACGGGACTTTCACTGACAGATAGCTGATGTAATAGGCTGTTACTTTTATTTTTATTTTGTATCTCTGCGAACTGAACAATATATTTTTTTTTAATTCCACGCGGACGAAGTCGCGGGCACAGCTAGTAAACAATAATAAATTTATTAGCATATTGTTAGCATTTTTTGTTGACTTTTGTTTGGGATAGTTTTTTTGTTTGTTATTTATTGTGAAAGGACACTCTGTGTGTGTATTTAAAACTATGTATTGAGTTTCTTTTAAAGACGCTATTGTTGTGTAGGTATCTAAAAATGGTTTTAGCACCTTTGAAAATTATAGAAACGACACCCATGATAAAGAGTTTTGCTAGCTAATTTAATTTGACCACGTAGTATAGGTTTTTACTTTTTACCTAGACCTACTTTAAAATAAAAAAAATATATAATAAAATTTACTTTATTGTTGTTATTTTATTTTTCTACTTACACTGTCTGTGAAATGAAATGTGATGAATGTGTTGCTAAGCGCAAATCTCGAGAGCACCTAAACAGATTTTTCTTACGAAAAATTAGAAAAATTGCCTGAAAAGTCTGAAAACAACACTATTCTATATTCCCATACAAAAGTTTCGTAATAATACTTAAAAGTCAATTTGAACTTTAATACCATACCATAAAGTTTAAGTTTTAGTGGAGGGGTTTCAGTAAGGCAAAACAATTGAGTGACGTATAAATATTAATGTCAATATTTGTCAATATATTAATTTATATATTTTTTTTACATTATGTAATTGTTGACTTATCAACTTTCTTTTTTCTTTTTTTTATCTTACTAGCTGACCCAAATTGCCGTTATCCCGAATAGCAAAATAAGTATTTAAAAAAAAATAATTAAAGAATCGACTGTTAGGCGGTACGAAGTTCGCCGGGTCAGCTAGTTATTTATAAGTTTAAGTAATATTATACTTCATTATTAGTATTTATAGAACGTAAGTGTAGTAACTGAATTTATTACTTACCTAAATTATATACGCGCCAATTAACATTTATTTCTTATAAAAAAATAATATATTTTTTATTGAATGCCGTGCGGATCCCTAGATCTGTAATTTTTACGTGTATTCGTAAGTTGTTCACCAAATGCCGCTAATAGTGTTTTACGAGAGGTGGGGTGCGGCAAAGAGGGAACGAATGCTCAAGGTTATTTACCGCCGGGATACCGCCTTAAGGCCCGTATTTATAAATCGCTCTCAGATACGATCTCAAGAGCGATCTTAGCTGATAGGCTCTCAGGATGTAATCACGATCTCAAGATCACTACAATTTAATAAATCGTCATCAAGAAAGTGTTGTCAACTTTATACTAGAAAAGATCATAATTATTATGCCTAGTTGCCTACATTTCAAGGAAAAAAATCGTACGTAAAGAAATATCAATAAAATAACGTAAATAATTTTAAAACGGAATATCATTATAATTTAAGGCTCGTCTTTAGATTACGGGCCGTCGATTTATGGGGTTTTGTGGGGTGGAAAGGGGAGAGAGGGAGCGGGCTACCCCTTGTTACCATTCCCACCCCGCGGAACTCCATGGTTATGGAGATATACATAGTTAAAGTTTTGAGGTTAGAATAACGCTATTAAGCTATTGCACTACCTTGTGGGGGAACCAGGGGCTAGGCACCTCCCCCCCTCGCCCCCACCCTAGAACCACATAAACTGACAGCCCGTAATCTAAAGACTAACCTAAATTTAAATCAATATTTATCACTATAGCCTCGCGCGCAACTTCGCCGCGTGGATTATGATCAATTTGTCATACATAGTTTATGCGAAACTTTAACCGCTTACGCAGCGGAAGCTCTCAAAAGAAAAGAAAAAAACCCAATTTTTATTTTATTTTATTTTAATTATACGCCAACAAGGTAGACACCAACAAATTCACAACAATCAACAGCACAGCACACTCAATTATAGGCACATACAGCTTACTTAAGAGTGTTTCATTACAAAAACACGTAAAATTGATACATTTAAAATTAAATCAATGAAAATTAAATTATTACAATAAATTTAAAAACAAATTTAAATTAAATAAAAAAAATGAAACGATAAAATTAAAATTGACATTACAAAATTAAAATTAATATGAAAGATTAATAATAAAACAATCAATTATAAATTATGAACAAATTCAGTGACATTAAAATCAATAGACATAAAAATTAAAATTAAAATTGATACAATAATATTGAGTTATTACCTACATGAAGTCAAAAAATTAATATTACAATAAAAATTATGAATAAAATAGAATAAGCATTTTGAAACATTAGTCTTATCGTGATGAAATAATTATAAACTATAGCCTTCCTCGATAAATGGGTTATCTAACACTAAAAGAATTTTTCAAATCGAACCAGTAGATCCTGAGATTAGCGCGTTCAAACAAACAAACTCTTCAGCTTTATAATATTAGTAGGTATCGACGGGTGCAAAGTAAAAAAGTTAACTACAATTTTGAGATTTTTTTTTTTTATTTCAGTAGGTAACTAACTAAAAACTTTATATTTTACAACATGGCAAAATAAAAAATACAAATATCGCCTCATTTCTTGTACTTTTGTCAAGTAAAAGAAGACAACTACTGCTGTTTTGTAAAATTACACGACGTACATGGCCGCGTTCAACTACCGCTGGCTGCTATTACGCAGTCCGCGCGGGGGGCGCACGTTCATTCCTTATTACGTCATCAGTCAGATGCCATGTTCTCCGCCGGCCGGCAACAATGTTAAACAAATAATTTTATGATGTAGAAAAAGACATCTGCGTAATTATTATTATGCTTTGAACTTTGATTTTATTTAGAACTAGCTTCTGCGCGCGACTTCGTCGGCGTTTACTCCGCTTCTATTAGTCTTAGCGTGACGATACATAGCCTATAGCCTTCCTCGATAAATGGGCTATCTAACACTGAAAGAATTTTTCAAATCGGCCCAGTAGTTCCAGAGATTACCGCGTTCAAACAAACAAACAAACTCTTCAGCTTTATATATTAGTATAAGTACCTATATAAGATGTAACACAGTCATGGACCAATTTTTTCGTTTGGATAATCATGCAAATTTGACCTTGGTGAAAAGTGCGAGTAGGGTTGCCACCCGTACTTTATAATAAAGTATTGTACGTTATTTTAGGTAAATGTACTCTATACTTTATGAGAGCAATAAAGTACACGAAAATACTTTATTATGCATGATTTGATTTCTTTAGGATTTTAAAAAATTTTGCTGTCGTAGATGTCGCTACTCACCAGCGCCACATCACCTAAACACTCATTTTTAACAATTTCTGGTCATATCTGATGATATGATTGAAATTTATTAGCATTTTTGTAGTCACTTAGTAATTTTCTATACGAATATTATAAAGAGGTAAAGTTTCTAACTTTGTTTGTTTGTAGGAGGTAATCTTCGCAAATACTGATCCAATCATGAAAATTCTTTCACTAATTGAAAGCTATACTATTCAGGAGTGACATAGGCTATACTTTATTGTTATTGAACAAAAAATTCAGTGAAAAATAATAGTACCTATATGTAAATCAAGTCGGAGAAATGCGAGCGAGATGAAAACTTTACTATAGGTATATGCATCACAAAAATAATTAACGCCCAACGAAGTGGGCACAGGTCGGCTAGTATTTAATAAAGCTGTTAAATGTCTAGAAGGCAACTGCATAACAATTTTAGATATTTATGGGATTATGGTTAGTCTTAGAGAAAATATTGTTAACATAATTGAAAATTTTAATCTGTGAAAACTTAATGTAAATATCGATGATCTTTATGGAGAAATTGCTTTACATTAATATTATATATGTACTTCTAAGGGTTTTGCAGAACTATCAACTAATAAGAGTGATGACAATTTAATAAACTTGTATAAAGTAATTTCATTCTTATTATCTATTCCCACTACGTCAGCATTCAAAGATTTTTTGCTGTGATGAATAACAAATGTCGAGACGAACGAAACAAAGCGTCTCTGAATTTGATAAAAAATGAGTTACTTATTTAATTTAAATATAGACTGTAAAGATATGGTGTGGGCTGCTGTGCTGGCTTTGAAATACACAGGCCGAAGACGGGCAGCACCGTCTTCGGTACGACAAAGGCAGCCCTGCGGTCACCAACCTGCCTGCCCAGCATGGTGACTGAGCGAAACACGTGAGTGTGTGACTTGTGGAGACCTATGTCCAGCAGTGGACTGCGATAAGCTGAAGTGTGTGTAAAGATGTTGTGCAATTGTTAAGTAGAGATACTAATTTGATACAAGCTGCAAAAAGCAATAAAAAAATGTTTTTAATTTTAATCTATACTCTATACTAATATATAAAGCTGAAGAGTTTGTTTGTTTGTTTGTTTGAACGCGGTAATCTCTGGATTTACTGGGCCGATTTGAAAAATTCTTTCAGTGTTAGATAGCCCATTTACCGAGGAAGGCTTTAGGCTATACTAGCGACCCGCCCCGGCTTCGCACGGGTGCAATGATGACATTTTTAAATGACAGGATCTTTACGTAATATTCCGACGTGGCGGCTGAGGTACTACTCTTACAACACGTAATATTACGGCGATGGCGGTTAAAGGGTTAAATGTTTCGCTGTTAATTACTTCTAACGACGATATCTGAAAACCTATTCATCTGATTGATATAGTGTAAAGGGCAATTTTAATCTGCATTAAATTCCTAAGCTAACTAAAATATTTGTTTGGATAAGGATTAATACTGAACTAAAGAAAATAGCTTGGAAAATAACGTAATGTTTTTAATTAAAAATTTGAACATAAAAGTGGTTATTGTAAGTCAACCGTAAGAGATAGATATATGCTATCGCGGACTTTTTTGTAGCATTTTTATAGATTTAGAATTCGCTAGTACATTACTCCACTGTATCTTTGCTAGTTTACGCGGCGTTTGCGTGGAAAGCTCCCAGTTGGCCCGATTTTGTGCGACTTCTTCAACATTTATCGCCGTATTTCTGCTAATTTACATAAAACTATACTAAATTATATACATAAACCTTCCTCTTGAATCACTCTATCTTTTAAAAAAAACCGCATTAAAATCCGTTGCGTAGTTTTAAAGATCTAAGCATACATAGGGACATAGGGACAGAGAAAGCGACTTTGTTTTATACTATGTAGTGATGTCATCACGCTAAGACCAATAGGAGCGGAGTCAACGCCGACGAAGTCGCGCGCAGAAGCTAGTAAAAAATAAAAATAAAAGGTAGGTACTTTATGTTGATGCTATGTACTTTTTTTTCTTACCTATAATACCCAATGTACTTTAATTGAGAAAAAAAAAGGTGGCAACCCTAAGTGCGAGCGTCAAGTAAATTAGTAAATTACTTTAACGTGTTTACTGATTTTTTTATTTATTAGTTAGTATAGTTATTGTAGTTTGATGGTGTAGTCTAGGTTTGTTTGTTTGTTTTGTTTTAGGTGTAGTCTAGGTAGGTCCTCTAGATATATTACATATATTATATTTAAAAAATGTGTTACATTTAAAATAGTTTAATTCGAATTTTTGAAATGTGTACCTACTATCTAATTGGTTTTTTTATTAAACAACTAGCAACTCGCCCCGGCTTCGCGGGGGTTTTTAAAGAAAATATCTTATAAATCAGAATAACACACACGCTTTAACATATAAAGATACTAGCTGTGACCGCGACTTCGTCCGTGTGGAAATAAAAAGAATATTTTTCAGTTCGCAGTTACAAAATAAATACATTTGTAAAATATAAGTAGCCTAAGTTACTCCTTATTACATCAGTTATCTGCCTGTGAAAGTCCAGTTAAAAGCGGCCCAGCCGTTTCAGAAATTAACCGGGACAAACAGACAGACAGACAGACAAAAATTGTAAAAAAAAGTTATTTTGGTATATGTACCGTGTATAGGTACATCATAATATGCATTTAGTAAAAAGTAGTTAGGTACTTTAATGTTACAACACTTACAACCAGACACTCCAATTATATTTATTTGTAACTAGCTGCCCGGACAGACTTCGTTCTGTCTGTTATGTTTTATTTATTTATTATAAAAACCTTCCGTGGGTTTTTTAAGGAACGTACAAAAAAATTAGGCGAATCGATCGAGCCTTTCTCGAGTTATGCGCTTAGCAACATCCATTTTTATTATATAGACTAGCTGCCCGGACAGATTTCGTTCTCTGTTGTTTTTTTTTGTAGTATAAAAACATTAAAAACCTTCCATGGGATTTTTAAGGAACATAAAAAAAAAAATTAGCTGAATTGGTCGAGCCATTTGAGTTATGCGCTTAGCAACATTCATTTTTATTATATAGATATAGAAGATTGTGTGAATTGTACAAAATGTAATCCTGCGCAGGCGAAGTTGCGGGCACCAGCTAGTTCCACCATACACTAGGTACCTAAACTTTCGGACGCGAGGCGCGGGGTCACGGGGCGCCCACTCAGCCCGGTCGAATCACGGCGACAAGAAATTAATTTAATTGCGCATTATTTTGATTTTGCTATATATCTCCTAGACCTATGGTATTCATTTAATTTGCTTTGTGTAAAGGAAAAAAATAATCTTCATGAAAATATACTTAATAATGTTTGATGTTAAAAGTCTTATTAAGACATAATTATGACGATTTTTTATGTTTTTTAAGATATTTTAATACTTTTTTCAAACTTATATATCCACCAGGGTTAGTATCAGGCGAGCCGCACGCTTGTTCGCTGAGATAGTTGTACTTAGGTATATGAAAAAAAAGTTTTATCGAAAACGCTGCATAAACGGAGATGTAGGTAACATAAAAATGTATGGTAGAATTATTCCTCTTTCAAAGGTCTACAAAAACAGTCCGTGTTAACTTTTAAAAATATTAGCTACTATCATACTACTATTACTATGTATACACTTGGGTGTAGCACACGAATTGTAGAAAGTAGCGAGAAATGTCACAACATGGTCACAACACAAAAAGTTGAGAAAAAGTCACAAAATTAAGTCCACAGGTTTTTAGAGGGTACTGAGCACTATAATATTAGGTATGTAAAAAAGTTAGGGATTGTCACGCACGACAGATCTATCGCCGCACGCACTCAAGGTTTTAAGTCGCAATTTTTCCCGTCTCCGCGAACGAAAACAGGTAGGTATAACGCACTGGTTTTTCAGTAGATTTTCACAAAATGTACTTCACTAGTTAGAGGGTAATGAGACGAATAGTTTGATATTCAACACTCTACGAAAAGTTAATAAATTAGTTAAAAAATGAAATTTTAAAATTGCTTTGGGTAGGCTACTCGTTCTATAAACTTTATTTACCTATAAAAATAATTTATTTAATTCAGATTCACATCCATACAAGTGTTAGTAACATTTTATAACTTAAAAACTAATGTTAGTAGTACACTTTGATTTAATATAATTGTGCGTATAAGCACAGATTAGTAAATAGTACTACGTACAGATACTTAATACTGCTATAATAGCCTACTCCTTCGCGTCAGCAACCGCTGCATGCTAAAATGTGCCTAAATGCTCCAGTGTACAGTTGTGATTGCTTCGCACCACGCGATCCCACAGCAACGGCAGGGCTGACTCTTCGATAAAATTAAATTAACATAACTCTTTGTATCTATGTTATTGAGAACTGTGAATATATTCCGACTATATGTGGTAGTTTTAAATTGTATAGTTTATAAAATATATTTTTCTTTATAAATAGGTGCTGACTGTTAAATAAACTAACTGCTAAATTCATTAATACACCTAGATAAAACATTCTTATAGAGGACAGTGTGTAGATAAAATAAATAAAAAATATTCAAAAGTTACATGTGTTTTATGATTATATAATTTTTTTATAAATTTAATACTCGTAATTTAATAATTTTCGATTGAAACAATAATTATCAAAATCGATAAACCCAGTAAAAAGTTATCCGGTTTAATATAACGAAGGTCGACGAAAAAATATCAAGTAAATACGCATTTTAGATATAACTCTAAAAGTGCTTGGGACCACATGATACGCATTCACGCATACCCTTTAATTAAAACAAAATTTATCGAAATCGGTCTACCCAGAGAAAAGTTCTGATTTAACATACATAAAAAATACAATAGAATAAAAAATAATTAATTTAGAACGTCCTCCTTTTTGGAAGTCAGTTAAAAATTGAACTACGTGCGTGCGATTCGTTTGCGACAACCTTATCTGGCCCGAGACCGCTCGGCCGGGCAGTAGGTAAGTATAGCGATTAGCGCGCAAGTACATGGAGTGACGATAGTCTGGTAGTAGGTAAACTGATTTCATGTTCCTTTATTACAATTATGGATACCTATTGACATAAAAAATCGAATCATACTAAAATTCAATCAAAATAAAAATAAAAATCCAATCAATATCAAAACTCAACCAAAATTACAATTAAAATCAAAGTCGAAATCAAAAACACATCCATACCAAAATACAATACAATAATTATTATTAGCCGATATAATATTTTGTTTGATCCGATATAATTATTATCGATACAAAATATCCAATATCGAAAATTGTATTACAGACGATATTTTTTTGAAGTGAAACTTTGTTAGGCGCATGAGGGTAAAATTTTAGAGAACGTGTGACCGACTGGGGAACTCCACGTGACGTTGGCTTTTTTTTTAATTTGTTATTTTTTTTGTCAATTAGTTTTGCCAAGTGTTATTTTTATTTAAATGTAACTAACTAAACACTGACAGCGGAGCTTTGTAAAGAGCAGTTTTTCAACTTTCGCAACCGGACAAATACTAGTTTATGTAATACTAGCGACCCGCCCCGGCTTCGCACGGGTGCAATGCTGATACTAAATTAATATAAAATATAAAATAAATATTTGCAATCTAAGCGCAAAAAATGTGTTTATATACGACATCAAATTAGAAAACTTTAAAACTATCAGTGTTCCTCTACTATATTATTCATGTATTATACGTATAAACCTTCCTCTGGAATCACTCTATTTACAAAAGAAAACCGCATCAAAACCCGTTGCGTAGTTTTAAAGATTTAAGCATATATACAGACAGACAGCGGGAAGAGACTTTGTTTTATATTAAGTAGTGACAACAAATAGGTTTAAAATATTAATTAGAAGATATTAATACCTATTTAATTTTTGATATTTTGTAAATATTACCCAAAAAGGAATACTTATAAAAATACATTAATATTTTTATTGAGATTTTTGTACATTAAAATAATTTACATTTTATATGAAAATTACTATTGATAATATTGAGCTAAATACACTATTATTTTATAAATACAAAATCTTTTGAAAATTTTATCGATATGTCGACGTCGATATTTATAACTATTTTAATAAATATCGATATAGCGACAGCCACCCCGCACAGTGGGCTGAAATTCGCGTTTCATAGACATTCAAATTTATTTTTTCAACTGACGCTTTTTTTAAGATTATATTAGAATACGATTGAGAATAACTGCTATATGCCTTATATAATGATCTTTCATGTTTATAATCGGTCAGGTTATAATTTTATTACGAAATTTGGTGAAAACTTACCATTTTATGTCCCAAACACACTAAACAGTTGTAAAAGAAAAAAGAAAAAAAAAACAAAAACTTGGTTTTTTGAATTTTTCACATAAATTTTGAGGTTATATGAAAAAAGTGTAAATACTAAAGTTGTAGATCTTTATATTACCTACAGCTTTGCCCTTGAACTTTTTTTCATAGGACTTGTAGTTTAGCCGGAAATTGAGATAAACTGTTCTTTTACTCTTACACCCCCCCTCCCTACCACTGCCCGACCTCAGATCGACCGTAATTTATTTTTCCTATCATTTTCGTTGTACTCACTTTTTTTTCCAATGTGTTTCATCCTACTATAATTTTCTTTGATTTTTGCCATTTTTAAAGGCTAAAAGCACTTGGTCTATAAGCCTTTTAAAGGTTTTTAATGAATTTCACTTTCTAATATAGTACACAATTAATTTGAGTAAATGTAAAGTATATATACACTTATGTAAAGCTTGATATTAGTTAAAAACAAAAAAATAAAGAAAAAAAATTGGTAATGTTTTTAAAGGTTTAAAAAAAAAGCACGTTTGACCTTAGCATGAAGTATGTCAAAAAATCAAAAATAATTTGTATTTTAATAACCTAAGAGGATATTAAGTGCAATTGTGCGATTATGGAGATATCATCATTTATGATGTCGACTCCATACAAATTTTCTTGAAAAAAAATTCTAAGTGCGCTGTTTACGATTATAAATCTGAAAGATCATTATATAAGGCATATAGCAGTTCTTCTCAATCGCATTCAAGCAAAAAAAGCGTCACTTGAAAAAATAAATTTGAATGTCTATGAAACGCGAATTTCAGCCCACTGTGCCCCGCTCTCGGCTCTCCGCAACCAATGGCAGCGCTCCTGCGCGGCCTCCTCCGCCGCTAGCCAGTGTTGACAACATAGGCGATTTTTCACCATTTAGGCTACTCTAAGTGGAAATCGGTGACAAAAATATCTAAATAGCGACTGGTCGCCTTTTAAATAAAATAAATAAATAAGCCTTTTATTATTTCCTATTTTTTACATATAAATTATTACAATTTTCATGTATTCCTTTTTTTAACATTAAAGTAAACAATATTAATTTGTATTAATTTCCTTCATCATGTTATATTTTTTTTTAAATATTTGTTATTAGTTATAATGCACATTTCTAATTTTTGTTTTTTTTTCTTTTTTATTATAGTTTGGTTTTTTTTTAATGACATTTTGTTTACTTTCGTTAAATATATGTATCACCTTATGGAGAAATACCATACCATATATTACTAATGTAATTTCTAATAATATGAAGAATAATCAAGATCCTTTTTTCTTTTATTTAACTTCTACTAACATTTACGAAAATTATCGCTTTTAAACAACATGCAAGAAATTAGCTTCACCTATAACTAATTCTTAGAATAACAAATACTTTTAAGGTAAAAAATGAACTCTGGTCGCCTTTTAGGCTACTGAAAAATTTTTGAAGAAATGAACTAATCACAACACAAATGAGCATTTAAACGTAGTGTGAGAAAATTTAGAGAAAAAGATGGCCACACCCATCGTTAGTTTCGGGGAATACCTGTAGCTATAACCTGACCAAATTTAAGATGCAATCAAGATACAGTGTTTGCTTCGCTTTTCATAACTATTCTAATTGTGTGTATTATACTTAGCGAAATAGTTCGTTAAAACCGTTATTTTTAATTGAAAAGTTCTACTGTACATAATACATTTGATCAAATTCAATTCAATTGGGCGCTAGCCAGTGAAGTGATTGTTGTGAAGCATACGACCCGGAATCTTTTTTTTTGCCACAACAGTTGTTATATCTGATAAACTTCGGAAAAAGAAACGACAAGTGTGAAGTGACTGATGTTGATGTTGTTCAAATATCTTTTTCAAGTAAGAATTATTATTTAATATTTATAGTTGTCTCTCTTTTAAAATTGTCCAGTAATTAAACAAACCTTATCCAACCAGTATAAATCATTGATAAGAATTATACTATACCTGTATTTTTTTCGTCTTCATAATTATATATTACTTTTAGTTTAAAAAATAATGATGTAATCGTTTTGTTTAAATTATCTATAATAACATAAATAAATTATCTATTTAATAAACAAAAGTAGCCTTAGTTACTCCTTATTACATAGCTTATGTAATTAAAAATAATGATGTAATCGTTTTGTCTAAATTATCTATACTATCATAAATAAATTATATATATAATAAACAAAAGTAGCCTTAGTTACTCCTTATTACATAGGTGATGTAATTAGGAGTAACTAAGGCTACCTACTTTTATTTTAGAAATTTATTTATTTTATACTCTGCGAACTGAACAATAACTTTTTTGTTAAATTCCACGCGGACGAAGTCACGGGCACAGCTGGTCTTAAAATATACGTATTTTTTTTATTACAGATGATAAAAAAATCGCTTTTAAAATTTTATTGAAGAAACGACAAGTGAACGACGACGTTTGATCTCAAATATCTTCTTCAAGTAAGAATTATTTATGTTTATCGTTCTCTCGTTTACAATTTTCCAGTAATTATATAAACCTTATCCAATTAGTTTAAATCATTTATGACAATTATAATATTCCTGTAGTTTTGAGGGTTCCGTACCCAAAGGGTAAAAACGGAACCCTATTACTAAGACTAGACTAATTATATAAACCTTATCCAATTAGTTTAAATCATTTATGACATATAATATTCCTGTAGTTTTTAGGGTTCCGTACCCAAAGGGTAAAAACGGAACCCTATTACTAAGACTAGACTAATTATATAAACCTTATCCAATTAGTTTAAATCATTTATGACAATTATAATATTCCTGTAGTTTTTAGGGTTCCGTACCCAAAGGGTAAAAACGGAACCCTATTACTAAGACTTCGCTGTCCGTCCGTCCGTCCGTCTGTCCGTCTGTCACCAGGCTGTATCTCAAGAACGGCGATAGCTAGAGAGTTGAAATTTTCACAAATTATGTATTTCTGTTGCCGCTATAACAACAAATACTAAAAACAAAATAAAATAAATATTTAAGGGGGGGGGGGGGGGGGGGCTCCCATACAACAAACGCGATTTATTGCCTATTTTTACTCGATACAAATAAATGGTAAGAGGTAGGCCCTTGAAATATTCACAAAATACTTAATTGTGTGTTACTTTAATAATAAATAATAAAATCAAAATTAAAAAAATTTGGGGGCTCATACAACGAAAATGACTTTTTTGCCGATTTTTGCCCGCTATTAAAATCAATGTACCTACTGGTGTTTACCTAGCCAATGGTACGGAACCCTTCGTGCGCGAGTCCGACTCGCACTTGGCCGATTTTTTTTCGTCTTCATTTATTACTTTGTTTAAAAAATAACGATGTAATCGTTTGTCTAAATTATTTATACATCTATACAATAAATAAAATTGAAGTGTATGTTTGTAATATTAAAATAACCGTTTTTACTACATGTTTATGGATGTACTAGCTTCTGCGCGCGACTTCGTCGGCGTGGACTCCACTCCTATTGGTCTTAGCGTGATGATATATAGCCTATAGCCTTCCTCGATAAATGGGCTATCTAACACTGAAAGAATTTTTCAAATCGGACCAGTAGATCCTGAGATTAGCGCGTTCAAACAAACAAACAAACAAACAAACAATCAAACAAACAAACTCTTCAGCTTTATTATATTAAGTATAGATAATACACGGTACAAATAGGGTTGCCACCTTTTTTTTGTCAATTAAAGTACATTGGGTATTATAGGTAAGAAAAAAAAGTACATAGTATCAACATAAAGTACAATTTATTTTTATTTTTTATTAAATTTGAAAACACATTTTTTATTGCTTTTTGCAGCTTGTATCAAATTAGTATCTCAACTAAACAATTGCACAACATCTTTACACACACTTCAGCTTATCGCAGTCCACTGCTGGACATAGGTATCCACAAGTTCGCGCCAAAAATGGCGCGAACTCATGTGTTTCGCCCATAGTCACCATGCTGGGCAGGCAGGTTGGTGACCGCAGGGCTGGCTTTGTCGTACCGAAGACGGTGCTGCCCGTCTTCGGCATGTGTATTTCAAAGCCAGCAGTTGGATGGTTATCCCGCCATCGGTCGGCTTTTTAAGTTCCAAGGTGGTAGTGGAACTGTGTTATCCCTTAGCCGCCTCTTAAGACACCCACGGGAAGAGAGGGGGTGGCTATATTCTTTACTGCCGCAACCACACAGCAGCCCACACCACATCTTTACAGTCTATATTTAAATTAAAAAAGTAACTCATTTTTTATCAAATTCAGAGACGCTTTGTTTCGTTCATCACAGCAAAAAATCTTTGAATGCTGACGTATTGGGAATAGGTAATAAGAATGAAATTACTTTATACAAGTTTATTAAATTATCATCACCCTTATTAAATACTTGCTGCCATTTTTGTGCAGTTGATAGTTCTGCAAAACCCTTAGAAGTACATATATAATATTAAAGTAATTTCTCCATAAAGATCATCGATATTTACATTAAGTTTTCGCAGATTTAAATTTTCAATTATGTTAACAATATTATCTCTAAGACAACTGAGCTATGGGTCCTCATCTAGCCGTGTCGAAATTCTTGATATGATGATGTTAGGTTTTTAAGCAAACCTTGGCGTCGTCTATAGCGAGTTCTTTACAGATCCCGACTACTCAAAGATTTAATATTACAATGAATTCTTCGACAAGAGACGATACCATGCTATTTTTAATTCGTTTTTATTTTTATTTTTGTGTTACCCACACATGAGGAAATTATAAAGATTTTAAATCATATCAAAATTTTTTCGACCCAGCGGTATTTGAACCTGCGCCCTCTGATTAAATTAATTATATTATATTATTGGAGTTATCAGGGAATTGGACATACGGTGCCAATCAAAATACCAATTCTAAATTAATGCGACGTTTCAATCTTATATTAGATCTTCTTCAGGCATCTATAAATTTGATCAACATTTCAACATATGAAAAAGCTGCTCATGATTAAACAATATTGAATATAGAAAACTAACAAAAGATTTTTTTCCATTTACCTTTACATGTAGTGTATGACATCTTCATACTTAGGGTGCAATGTTAATATGCATAATCATAATATAATGCTTTATACATTTTTTTTTTGTTTTTTATTTTAAAGAATTTTGAAATATTGACAATTCCAATACTATTTAAATTTATCAAGGCAACAATAAGTACATTTTTATATCATTTTATTTTGTTACCTATACATCTTTAGGACATTTGATTCTTAAAATTTAACTCTATTCCAGCATCTAAAACATTAATTACATGTATGATAATTATATATTATCATGCTATGCTATAGGTACAACACCACAAAATGTTAACAACCAAAGTATTACCTCCACATGCAGTGCAACCAGTATGTCACACCTATTATCTTTTAGATATGATAAATCACATCATCAAAGCCATTTTAAATTTTCTCAACAATTAAAAGTACATGTGCTCCATTCCAAATCAATGCAAAACTGTCAAGTCATTAATGTCAAATAAAGTACATTTGTATTGTATTGTATTGTATTGTATTGTATTTATATATTGGCTAGCCCGTTGGCGTAGTTTGTAGTGACCCTGCTTTCTGCAGGGTCACTAGAAACTCTTCTGGGTTGTGGGTTCGATTCCCACCCTGAGTCTGGGTGTAATATATATTTATTTATATACTAGCTGCCCGGACAGACTTCGTTCAGTCTGTTATGTATATTTTTTATTTTTATTTTATTTTTTGTATAAAAACCTTCCGTGGGATTTTTAAGGAACATACAAAAAAAAATTTGCCGAATTGGTCGAGTCATTCTCCAGTTATGCGCTTAGCAACATTCATTTTAGGGTTCCGTACCCAAAGGGTAAAAACGGGACCCTATTACTTAGGCTTCGCTGTCCGTCCGTCTGTCACCAGGCTGTATCTCAAGAACGGCGATAGCTAGACAGTTGAAATTTTCACAAATTATGTATTTCTGTTGTCGCTACAACAAAAAATACTAAAATCAAAATAAAATAACTATTTAAGGGGGGCTCCCATACAACAAACGCGATTTTTTTGCCTTTTTTGCTCGATATCAACAATGGCAACAGATAGACACTTGAAATATTCACAAAATACTCAGTTGTATTTTTACTTTAATAATAAATAATAAAATTAATATTTAAGGCGGGCTCCCATACAAAAAAAGGCATTTTTGCCTATTTTTGCTCTCATATAACAAAAGTGGTTTGTTTAGCCGCTTTTTGCCCGATATTAAAATCAATGTACCTAGTCAATGGTACGGAAACCTTCGTGCGCGAGTCCGACTCGCACTTGGCCGATTTTTATTGTATAGATGTAGTATTTATATGTATGTTTGTTGAAAAAAAAATGTAACCATACCAGTCGGCTGTTACCTATAACACAAGCATTAAGTTGCTTACTTTAGAAACAGACGATCGTGTGTGTGTGTGTGTGTTGTAGATAATTATATTTATTTGTTTATATTTATTACTAGCCTCTGCGCGCGACTTCGTCGGCGTGGACTCCGCTCCTATTGGTCTTAGCGTGATGACACATAGCCTATAGCCTTCCTCGATAAATGGGCTATCTAACACTGAAAGGATTTTTCAAATCGGCCGAGTAGTTCCAGAGTTTACCGCGTTCAAACAAACAAACAAACAAACAACCAAACAAACAAACTCTTCAGCTTTATAATTATACTAGCTTCTGCGCGCGACTTCGTCGGCGTGGCCTCCGCTCCTATTGGTCTTAGCGTGATGATATATAGCCTATAGCCTTCCTCGATAAATGGGCTATCTAACACTGAAAGAATTTTTCAAATCGGACCAGTAGATCTTGAGATTAGCGCGTTCAAACAAACAAACAAACAAATAAACAAACAATCAAACAAACAAACTCTTCAGCTTTATTATAATATAGATTAGTATAGATTTAAATATATTAAAATGAAAATGTTACCATACAAGTACCTACTTCTTAAAATATTATATGTTGCTACTTACAATTTATTTAGATTAATAATTTTTAATTTCTTACTAATTTTAGGAAAATATATACTATGACGTTATTTAACTTTTGATTTATTTTTCTATATACATATATTGTTAATCATACGCAGCTTTTTAACCGACTTCCAAAAAAGAGGAGGTTCTCAATTCGAATGTATTTTTTTCAACTACAAGTACAACACAAGTACTTTTAGGGTATGCGGCTGTCCTTCTTATTATAGACTAGCCCGTTGGCGCAGTTTGTAGTGACCCTGATTTCTGCTCCGGGGGTTGTGGGTTCGATTCCCGCCCGAGTCTGGGTGTAATATATATATTTGTGTATTTATTTAATTCTTTGAAATAATTTTAATTATCTGCTTTGTCTGTGAATAAATTGTATAAAATATTGTATTAAAATATATTAAAATGAAAATGTTACCATACAAGTACTTCTTAAAATATTATATGTTGCTACTTTCAATTTATTTCGATTGATAATTTTTAATTTCTTACTAATTTTAGGAAAATATATACTATTACGTTATTTAACTTTATTTTTATTTTTCTATATACATATTATATTGTTAATCATACGCAGCTGTTTAACCGACTTCCAAAAAAAGAGGAGGTTCTCAATTCGACTGTATTTTTTTTACTACAAGTACAACACAAGTACTTTTAGAGTATGCGGCTGTCCTTATTATCGACTAGCCCGTTGGCGCAGTTTGTAGTGACCCTGATTTCTGCTCCGGGGGTTGTGGGTTCGATTCCCGCCCGAGTCTGGGTGTAATATATATATATTTTGTGTATTTATTTAATTCTTTGAAATGATTTTAATTTTCTGCTTTGTCTGTGAATAAATTGTATAAAATATTGTATTTAAATATATTAAAATGAAAATGTTACCATACAAGTACTTCTTAAAATATTATATGTTGCTACTTACAATTTATTTCGATTGATAATTTTTAATTTCTTACTAATTTTAGGAAAATATATACTATTACGTTATTTAACTTGATTTATTTTTCTATATACATATATTGTTAATCATACGCCGCTGTTTAACCGACTTCCAAAAAAAGAGGAGGTTCTCAATTCGACTGTATTTTTTTTTACTACAAGTACAACACAAGTACTTTTAGAGTATGCGGCTGTCCTTCTTATTATCGACTAGCCCGTTGGCGCAGTTTGTAGTGACCCTGATTTCTGCTCCGAGGGTTGTGGGTTCGATTCCCACCCCGAGTCTGGGTGTAATATATATATTTATTTGTGTACTATTTATAAGTATGTATATCGAAAAAAATGTAGCTATACCAGTCAGCTGTTACATATTATAACACAAGCATTAAGTTGCTTACTTCAGGAACAGATGACCGTGTGTGTATTGTGTAAATATTTATTATTATGACTCGTTTTCACAACTTAAATCCACTCTTCATAGTATTGAGCGTGTTACAACGGAAACTAATTACACAACTCATGTTCTCATCCTTAGTATATACCTATAACTCCACATTGTTAAACTTTAATGTATAGGTAGGAGCCAGCTGAAGTGACAGGATAGAGACAATAAATTTTTATTAATGATTATACTGAAATAAATTTTTAAACCTACACAGGATTAGGATATAATAATCATTTTAATGAATCTAGATTTCCTTGGGCTTTTAACCGACTTCCAAATAAGGTGGAGGTTCTCAATTCGATTGTATTATTACAAGCTTTTATTTAACTTGCAATGTATGTATGTATGTATGTATGTATGTATGTATGTATGTAACTTTAATGAATGTTTGTTCGGGTGAAATCTTGAAACTCAATTTTGAAGCAGATATCTTCAACCAATTGAGCTGAAATTTTGTATACAGGTTCAATTTGGATGACAATGCATGGTTTGTATGTATGCATGTATGTATGTTTGTTCGGATGAAATCTTGCAACTCAATTTTGAAGCAGCTATCTACAACCAATTGAGCTGAAATTTTGTATATAGGTTCAATTTGGATGCCAATGCATGGTTAACTTTATGACGTCATTCTAAATCCAATATGGCGGCATATCCAAGAGTGCGGACTAGTTATTTTTAGTGCACTTCTACAATATGGGTATCAAATGAAAGGGCTTGCTAGGAATAATTCGAATAAAGTGACGTGATAACCGACTAAAAAGTCAAAAATAAATTAAAAGTAAAAAACCTTTTTAAAAAACAAGCTTTTATTAGAATGTGCTAAAACGAAAAAAAAATAAATTTTTACTTTAAAACTTTTACTATCTACTTATAAAGTCATTACACATAATCTATATGATATAAAAGCTTGTCGCGAGTTTGCTTGTAAACAAGTAAATTAATTAAATTGATGTGATTGATTTTAACTATTAAATTTTTTAAACTATTTTAGTTTATCTGAGGTAGGGCACAGCAGGAAATTTCCTGCTCAAAATATGGAGCAGCCCGACTGGGGTAGTACCTCGACCTTACAGAAGACCACAGCTAAGTAATACTGTTTTCAAGCAGTATTGTGTTCCTGTTGGTGAGTAAGGTGACCAGAGCTCCTGGGGGGATTGGGGATAGGGTCGGCAACGCGCTTGCGATGCTTCTGGTGTTGCAGGCGTCTATAGGCTACGGTCTTACCATCAGGTGAGCCGTATGCTTGTTTGCCGGACTCGTAACATAAAAAAAAAAACTAAGGAAATACGAGTACTCATATCTCGCGACAAGCTTTTCTATCATATAGATTATGTGTAATGAGGAATGACTATAAGTAGATAGTAAAAGTTTTAAAGTTAATAACCAATCGCAATCCAGTGCTGTGACCGCTGCGCCAACGCGGCGTCATAAATAAAATAAAAGTTTAAAAAAGTCTGATAGCCGTTCATGTCCCAACGAAGTTCTTAGGTGTTTTTTACCAGTTTTAGTTTTAGAAACTTCTTTCAACTGTTGCGATTTTAACCGACTTTAAAAAAGGAGGAGGTTACTCAATTCGACCGTATATGTTTTTTTTATGTATGATCGGGGATAACTTCGTCGTTTATGAACCGATTTTGATAATTCTTTCTTTGTTGGAAAGGGGATATCCCAACTTAGGTACCATGATAAGGAAACCAGGATCTGATGAGATTCTAGTGAAATCGTAGTGACGACTAGTGCGTTTGTTAATTTATTTATTATTTATTAATTGTTCATAAAGATTAACTGAATCCTGCAATAACCGATGTAGGATGTTTCCAACTTTTGGGCGCACGCTTAACCAGGGAAAAGGGGGATTGCTTTTTTTTAATTTTGTCATTTCTGAAGTGAAAACTCTATAGGCACGTATGGCAGTTTTTTTTAATGTTTTTCCCGGGAAGCACGAGATTAATAGTGACACCGTGGATAATATTTTACTAATTTTTGCTTACACGCCTTAGGGGCCCCTGTTGCCCGGGGGCCCCGTATCATTGATACGGCTGATACGGCGGTAGCTACGCCCCTGCCAATAATTTTCAACGGGACATTTACTGGCAGGTAGCTGATGTAATAAGGAGTGACTTAGGCTTTTAATTTTTAATTTATTATTTTTTATTTTAATTTAAGTATTATTAATATTATTTACATTATAATGTACAATTGATTTACTAAAGGTTTTTTTTTTCAGCGAACGAATGTGTTAACTTATCCGAGCAACAAAATGATCATCAAAAAATAATACAGGAAGTGACTCAACATCATCTGGATTGATCTACAAGTAAATTTGAAAAACATAGATCAATAAAGCTTTGCACTGTAAAATATCAACACTTAAATAATAATTCATTTTATAATATATAATACATAATAATAAAAGAAAAGTTGCACTTAATATGGAAAATTTGGCTAAAATCGGTCTTCAAAGACAGCAAGGTGGAGAATTCTTAAACGGCTTAACGTGCTCTCTGAGGCACGGTGGAGAGACCCACAAGGACTGCACAAACACCCAGACCACGGCAAACATCTGTATGGCCAATACAAATGTTGTCATGTGCGGGAATCGAACCCGCAACCACCCGCACAACAGCCAATCGCAATCCAGTGCTGCGACCGCTGCGCCGACGCGCCAACCCCACAACATACCGGACCTAAATTTTTTTTTATGACGTCAATTGATTGGCCATCCTGTATTTGTTAGTTCCTTTACTACATTGGTCTACAAATAATTTTGAAAAACATAGATTTAATAAAGCTTTGCACTGTAAAATATCAACACTTAAATAATAATTCATTTTATAATATGTTTATTAATATTTGAATTAATTAAGATTTGATGAGATCCAACATCGTTCACTTGTCATTTATTCAATTTTAAATGTGATTCTTTATCATGTAATGAACAAATTACGTATATTTTAAGAGATAATTTAGACAAAACGATAACATCATTATTTTTTAAACTAAAAGTAATAAATGAAGATGAAAAATAAACATGAATATAATAATTCTCATCAATGATTTAAACTCCGCAAAACGAAAATAATAAACATGGTAAATATTCCGTTTTCGAATAGTTTTAGTAATAGAAGTACCCATATTAATCTAAAATCTTGTAATGTGTTTTGTTTATTAAATAAAAATTTTTTGAAAAGTACTGTTTTTTCTTTCAAATACCTTATTTTTTAGTTACGTTATAGTAGATGTCATTGTGGCCACTTAAAATCCTTGGATCTGGCGTTGTGACAAAGTACCTACATAATCATAAATACGAGTCATCAAAGATGACTCAAAATGTACTCATTATATCTCCATTATATTAAAATACAACCCACATGACAAGTATAAACTTTTGATTTATAAAAGAATCATCAAAATCGGTAAACACAGTAAAAAGTTATAACGCTTATTATCACGTAGGTCGACGAAAAAATTCAGGTAAATGACGCATTATTGGTTATAACTCGAAAAGTACTTGTCAGATCTCAATTAAATTTAATTGATTCCAAATGACACTCAATACCTTTCAATTGAAAAGTTGGAATAAATTACAGATGCTTATAAAAGTTAGCTAAAAATTATTTAAAATAAAAAAAATATTTTTTTTAAATATATTTAATGTGTTTTGTTTATTAAATAAAAAAATTTTGAAAGGTACTGTTTTTTCTTTCAAATACCTTATTTTTTAGTTACGTTATAGTAGATGTCATTGTGGCCACTTAAAATCCTTGGATCTGGCGTTGTGACAAAGTACCTACATAATCATAAATACGAGTCATCAAAGATGACTCAAAATGTACTCATTATATCTCCATTATATTAAAATACAACCCACATGACAAGTATAAGCTTTTGATTTATAAAAGAATCATCAAAATCGGTAAACACAGTAAAAAGTTATGACGCTTATTATCACGTAGGTCGACGAAAAAATTCAGGTAAATGACGCATTATTGGTTATAACTCGAAAAGTACTTGTCAGATCTCAATTAAATTTAATTGATTCCAAATGACACTCAATACCTTTCGATTGAAAAGTTGGACTAAATTACAGATGCTTATAAAAGTTAGCTAAAAATTGGTTCAGTAGTTTCAGCGTCACGTACGGATAGCAGCGCCACCTACCGGGTCTAACTGAGATAAAAACTACGCTATCTCCCAAGTTGGACCAAATTACAGAGGCTTACAAAATTTGATACAAATAAGTTCAGTAGTTTCAGAGTTACATACCGATAGCAGCGCCACCTACCGGGTCCAATTGAGATAAAAACTACCCTATTTACCTAGTTGGACCTAATTACAGATGCTTACAAAATTTGATACAAATAAGTTCAGTAGTTTCAGAGTTACATAACGATAGCAGCGCCACCTACCGGGTCCAATTGAGATAAAAACTACCCTATTTACCTAGTTGGACCTAATTACAGATGCTTACAAAATTTGATACAAATAAGTTCAGTAGTTTCAGAGTTACATACCGATATCAGCGCCACCTACCGGGTCCAATTGAGATAAAAACTACCCTATATCCCAAGTTGAACCTAATTACAGAAGCTTAGAAAATTTAGTACAAATTAGTTAAGTAGTTTCGGAGCTACATAACGATAACAGCGCCACCTACCGGGTCCAATTAAGATAAAAAAGTTTCCCATGTCCGTCTCCTGGTTCTAAGTTACCTTCCCACCAAGAGTAAAACTACCCTATTTACCTAGTTGAACCTAATTACAGAAGCTTACAAAATTTAGTACAAATTAGTTAAGTAGTTTCGGGAGTTACATACCGATAGCAGCGCCACCTACTGGGACCAATTGAGTTAAAAACTACCCTATTTACCAAGTTGGACCTAATTACAGAAGCTTACAAAATTTGATACAAATAAGTTCAGTAGGTTCAGAGTTACATACCGATAGCAGCGCCACCTACCGGGTCCAATTGAGATGAGAAAAACTACCCTATATCCCAAGTTGAACCTAATTACAGAAGCTTACAAAATTTAGTACAAATTAGTTAAGTAGTTTCGGGAGTTACATACCGATAGCAGCGCCACCTACTGGGTCCAATTGAGTTAAAAACTACCCTATTTACCAAGTTGGACCTAATCAAAGAAGCTTACAAAATTTGATACAAATAAGTTCAGTAGTTTCAGAGTTACATACCGATAGCAGCGCCACCTACCGGGTCTAATTGAGATAAAAACTACCCTATATCCCAAGTTGAACCTAATTACAGAAGCTTAGAAAATTTAGTACAAATTAGTTAAGTAGTTTCGGAGCTACATAACGATAACAGCGCCACCTACCGGGTCCAATTAAGATAAAAAAGTTTCCCATGTCCGTCTCCTGGTTCTAAGTTACCTTCCCACCAAGAGTATAAAAATTATATGGAAAAATTAATTTTATTAATGTCACTTTTTTATTTAACCGATGACATGTTGCTTTTGACGTTTGGAAGGGACATTAATTTCGTATATGTTGGCTAAAAAGTTCGTATCCTTTCCCCGAGATGGCGTCGCTGAGCCAGTGGCGCCATCTCGGAGAAACGGTACGAACTATTTAGCCCATTATATACGAAATTAATGTCCCTTAACTCTACAATATTTACAAAAAAATTCCTCAAAATCCCTATATATCCCTTTTTAAATATAAGGAATAATACGGTCCGTGTCCCATATATAAAAATGACCTAACACTATTCGCTCCATCGAAGAACCCTTTTCCCAAGATTAATTTTGTGTGAAAAGTAATTTCCTAAGACGTTTGGTGTTACATGAACATTGGGCTACAATTTTCCACGAACGAAATGTCTCGGCCCGTACTATACATTAGATATATATATATATATATATATATATATATATATATATATATATATATATATATAAGAATTGCTCGTTTAATAGTATTAGATAGATTAGATATTTACTGAAATACAGCGAAATCTCTTTGACTGGGCTATGCTAAATGGAGCTATGTGTAGACCGTTGTTAATTAGGTACGTGGCGATGACATAAATGCAACCAAATTGACCACCTGTTTAAGTCTAGCAACTATCGAGACAAGCAGAGCTTGAGAGATATTCGATAATTTTTCTTATTTCTTATCAATGGATGTCAGAAAGCGATTAATAGGTCGTTTGGCGGTTGCATCGCGGTCTAGCGGAAACGGCTCGCACCGAATAATCGCATCGATCGCCAAAAAACTAACCCACATACGCACTGGCAGCGTAGCCGGAATTATTAATCGTGAGGAGTAAGTGTGGGGGTGTCGGGTGGTGTGGAAGGCGCAAGCGCGGACGTGCGGCGGGCACTCCGCGAGGAAGGCTCGCGCGCTCCGGCCGCGTACGAGGCGCGACCGCGACCGCGATGCGCGAGCTGCCGTCTCCGCGGCCGCTCCCGCAAGCGCCGCGCTAACCGGTACCGATGCAGTGGCGAAAACTAACCAGGTTGAAATCTTCGCCGGGCGGACAGTCGCGCGCTCGGAGGATGCTCTGCTGCGGCCGCAGGAAGGTATGCGATCCGATCGATAACGCGCGCCGAAACCGTCGCCCCTCCCGGCCCGGACGCCGACGCCGTTCGACGACCCCGCTTGCTAAGGCCTCACTAACTCCTAGTCTGTGGATTTTCCTGGACCTTTTCCCTATTACCAGAACGCCCAATTGATGTGATTGGGGACACCTCTGTCACCTATGTGATAAAAATCTTAACATTAGATGATAGAGTTTTAACTTTTAAATATAGATTTTTGTTCACCTTTTATTTTACAAGAGATTGAACGATGAAATTGTATGTCCTAATTTTTGTTAAATTATTTCACAAGTACTGCATGTACATGCATGTCCATGATTCTCAATATTGATCATATATTATGTTATATTCGTGTAGGGCGGTGAGCGGGGCGCCAAAGAATAAACTTTAAAGTTACTCAAAAAATAATGTAGAAAGTAGCTGGCAGAGTTCGTTTTAATTAACCGCCTTTCAAGAAAGGAAGAAGTTCTCAATTCGTCTGTATTTTTTTTTTAAATTGAAGTAGCCTGTTAATTATCTGAAAACCTACGAGTTTGTATCGACTTGGTATAAGTTACAAGGCGTTTCGTATAACAAGTTAAGACCTGAAATGTACAGGGTTCGGTTTATTATGAATGAGAGTTACTTTCTTTGAAATAAAACGTTTTGGAGTAATAAATATAAATGAAATTTCTGTGACAAATTTCAATTGAAGAGGGAGATAAGTATTGAAAAAATAACGATCTTTCGCCATTTCGTCGATATATATTAAACATGCGCCAAGGAAACGGCTCTTAAAATGAAGAAAATTTGATTTCAGCAACAATGTAGTTGAGTTAAACTACATTATACACCTATTGATGTCACAACACGGTTGATATTCGTTTAACGTATATCGCTATCTCTTACAATGTGTTATGTTGCCACGATAATATAATTTTATAACATAATAGCACACAGCATAATTTACTTTATCTTTTGTAATATTGGGGTGACGAACTTTGTGATATTATTATATACGAAAATACTTGTCATTTTTATAATGATACCAATTACTATGAAAACGACAAGTCAACATAGATATATTCCATCAGATTAAAAATAGGTACTCTTATTTGCTAACTTTGTGAAATAGAATCTGCGAAAAGGTAAGTTATTTTCCAATAATTATATTCATTTAACCGCAGTTAGAAGTATTAGTATTACTATTTAATGACAACACGAATTAATGTAGGTCAGCCGTGATACTAGTAGAAAACTAAAATAATAAATCGAAACATTCACCCATTTTTGAACGCACTCGCTCTTACCTACTTACCTACAGACGCTTTTCATTTAAATAATGTTTTTTGTTGTACTGACCGTAATTTTAATGCACTGTTCAAAGAGAGATTTATCATTTTTATTCGTTTAGAAATAAAAAGTATACAAAGGAAAAGTTTTTGCTTTATAAATAGTTAAAACGTTAATGGTAGAGTTTTAGCGTTTTTACTGGTATCGTATGAATGAATATAATTATACTTTATACAATTTTTTAAATCACATGTTTATGAGCTATTGCTATAATCATTTCATTTTAAGCTTTAGGTCAAACTTAGTTGATTTAAATACGAGGGTAGTTTTGAAGTAAATATTTAATCGGACGTAGCATTAGAAGTGGTCCTCCTAATCCCACGTGTTTTTATAAAGCATATAAAGGTTATCTTTAGCTTTGCCTTTTGCCATTACATTTTAGAATTGTAAGATTTAAATAGATATTACTTCGTTGTAACATTGTTTTTCACTTCACTCGCTATTACTACTTTAGTTCAAATATTTTTCATATAAATATTCAGAAGAAAATATGAATTTATGTTAACTACGAGTATAAACGTTATAAAAATAAAGCTGTAATCTCTATTTATTAGAAATACTGAATTTTTACTATTTTAAAAGAAAGTAGGTCATGGTTAAATGACTGTTATATGCCCTCATTTCTTTTCTATCAACAAAAGATGAAAAAACTGAATCGATTCAACTCATTTCAAAAGAATGGAAATTCTTTTACTATTTGTACAGTAGAGGAATGCTAGACACATTTATTATTTAAAATATGTCAGAAATACTTTATTGTTTTCAAAAGATGCAATATATAGATGCGATATTAACCCTAAAACAAAGAATTAACTAAAATACATCAGAGTACATTCAAATGTATGTATGTTTTAGAAACACATAACAAAATAAATAATCCTTACTCGAAATGTTTCAGAATGGTATTCAACATTAGGTAACATTTTGTGATAACCATATTGTATGGTCTAATTATATTGTTGTTTGCGTCATTATTGAAATAGATAAAAACTTATTTTCTAGTACGTTAATAATTTATTTATCGTGCTACTATTAAAAAGACATTGGGCAAAAGGCGGGCTTAAATAGTAGAGGTATGACTTGATACAAGTTGTAGCTACGGCAATTTAAAGTTGCGCGATTATGAATTATTTGAAGTTAATTTTTCATTAATTACTAACATTGTACTTAAAATATGTAGACAAAAATGTAATTACGAAAATATCTTAAAGTATAGTACACGGCCGTAAATAATGCACATCGACTTTTAGAAAGAGACAATCAGCTAATTTGAACTTTGTAGAGCGTTATCTCTGACGCACATTACCTATGAGACGTATCGGACTGTCAGTATTTCATATGACAGATCTAATAGTGTAAGAACCCAGTTCCTAGATCACCTGTCATATTTTTTTGAAGGACAAAATATATTAAATTCAAATTCAAAATATTTTATTCAGCATAAAATTATTACAATTTCTTACTGAACGTCATGAGTCTACTACCAGTTCGGAAAGAAAAAGCCTCTGACCTGAGAAGAACTGGCGAAAGAAACTCAGCGAGACTAATATCATTTTTTAATCATGTTTTTTTTCCAAAGCAGATTGAAATTTACAATAATTTTATAGGTTGAAATAGCCTGGCGGCGATCACATCATTCCCAAGGCGTACTGTCTTCTATAAAATCGTTAATCGAATAATATCCTTTAGTACACAAACGTTCTTTCACAATTTTTTTAAATTTGGCTGCTTTATATACGTAAAAATGTTATTAACCAGCTATTTTATTATTTATCGCCAGACACTAATTATATTACTATATTTTAAAACATGTAGAAAATATTTTAGCAACTCTTTATACTACGATGTATACTGTAATGTTTTGTCAATCAGAAACAAGGAAGTCTGGGGTCTGGGATCTTGGACTATAACGCTCTACGAAGTCGAAATTAGCCGATTGTCTCTTTCCAAAGGTCGATGTGCAATATTTATGGCCGGGTACTATACTAAGTAGTCATAGACATCAATAACAAAGTTAAATTGATGATCATTAAACATAATTGAATATTTAAAAATAATGTTAACATTTTTAGGGTTTACAGGACTTTAAAAAGTGGACACTTCATATTATAATAATTCTTTCGCGTTGATCCAAACTGCCAGTTACGGGCGGGGGCGTGGCTGGAAAATCGGAGTGTAATCACAGCCCGGCTTGTTGAATTAGTAACGTATCATTGATTCGTGATTTGAAACCTTTTTTTGTTTAGTTCAATTTTATTTTCGATAATTTCATAAGCCATTAGACATATTTTTATATTACACAGTTACTTCAATATACTAAAGAGCTCAGTAAAATTCTATTGTAATTATTTCATAATTCTAATCTAATAAACACCTATCCATTTTTACAAAATTTTAGATATAGTAATTCAGATTTTTAACGATAAGATAATTTTTAAAACTGAACTGTTACAGAAATGACTTCTAATAAAAATTTCCTGAACTTGTACACATTTTCAGACTAATTAGCAAATTAGACGATTTAATTGTTGTATTTTAAATATATGACTTACTCGTACTACTTACTCTACAATGTTATACACAAAATTATGTAAACACTTTGCTTTAATTAATTTTATTTGCAATGAAATGTAAGCGGTCGTTCGCACACACAGATATATTGAATTTCACAAAAGAAGTAAGCAATCAAACGTTTGTCGAATTGATTTTGATATCAGACAGTATAAAGCCTAAAAGAGTTGAACAAAGCCATCCCATAGTGTCTAAGCAGATTAGCCGTCGATTGTTAGCTACGGCTTCACAGTTTACTGAAAGGAAGTACTTATTACAGAAATTGTGTAATACGCTTACACAGGTCACTAAATAAGATTTCACGTTTCTTGAGGAGCAAAATTGAACGCTAAGCGCTGTAAAAATTGGATTACCTTAAAAAATTACGTTAACTCTACAACTCATGTCATTATTTCATTAACAAAATAATAAAAGTCCCGAATTGAAATTATATTGTTGTTATTACATATTTATAATATAATAACACACTTTTCACACTTAACAGCTCCCAGTAGGGCCCAGTTTCGGTGTCCTAACACACATACAATAGGGAAAAACACACCCAAAACAGAAAGAAACAGACGATGATAAATATCCTTACAATCTTTATTAAATTTTTATGAATATTAGGGATTGAAACTACCATTTGCAGTTGCAGGTTCAGTTACAATGGCTACAGTGGCAACCCATTAAATTCGATAGCATTTTGTTGATCATGATAAGTTACTAAAGAGTACTAGTCACTTAATCTATTTTACTAAATTATTAAGTACTAGCTGTCTGTGCCCGCGACTTCGTCCGCGTAGAATTTAACAAAAAAATTGAACCGTTTAGTCAGCGCACGCCGGTAAAGCATTCATCTCGCCCGCTTTTCTCCGACTTAATTTACATATACTATTATTTTTCACTGAATTTTTGGTTCAATTACAATAAAATATAATTTATATCACTCCCGAATAGCTTTCTGTCAGTAAAATAATTTTTATGATCGGATCAGTATTTTCGAAGATTACCCCCTACAAACAAACAAAGAAAGTTATAAACTTTACCTTTTTATAATATTAGAAGGTATAGATTTTAATTGCCAATTATATATAAGCAAGACACTGATTTCATACTTGGCTAAGCATTATAAAAAATGTAACGAAACAAGAATATAAACAAAAACAGTTGAATATATGGTCATGTGTGCGGTTTTACGCGGTTATGGGGTTCGCTATCAGAGCTTTTATTTATTCACCCTCAGTATTCAAGTATTGTCACGTACTTACTGAACAATGCGTTTGCAATTTTTAAAGAGTTAATATTTGACATCAATAGAGGTTTTTGGTGTTTATTTCTGGTCAAGTGCAAGATGGATTTAAACATGTTTTTAAATCAGTGCTATTACAACATTCATTACTTCATAATTAAACACATATTTTTACCGAAAATTTAACTCGCATCTAATCTCCAGTTATTATTAACATATGCTATGATTATAAAAAATATATTAAGATACAAAATTATTATTTTTAAGGATACAGCTACAATGTTATATGGTTACACGTGTATGTTAAGTAATCACGGCCTAATGGTAAGCCTTTGTCAAGGGATCAACCAGTGCAAAACAGACTTTGTTGATACAGACTTTGTTTATGCAGGGAAATTAAAGGTTGTTATAGTTTGGCAAAAATTTAGGTTTTTACTTATTCTACGAAACACAGTTACAGAAACAGTTTGAAGGCAATTTACTGCAACATTATTGGCCTAGAGAGTTCCGGTCGAGTATCTATCCACTTTTAACGAGATGTAGTCAACTATAGCTAATTTCCAAGCAACTATACCTAAAATTGTGCCCCTTCATTTGTGTTATTTCTGATCCTATGGGAATTTCAAGATAAAAAGTAGCCTATGTGTTATTTTGGATCGTCAGCTGCTATGTCCCAATTTTCATTGGAATCAGTTCAGTATTTTTGGATGAAAGAGTAACAAGCATACACAAGCGTTTATATAATACTAGCTTCTGCGCGCGACTTTCTCTTATATATATTTTTTTCTCTTTCTCTTCTCATCAGTTCTGACATACACGATTTGTGCGAAACTTGAACCGTTTACACAACGGAAGCTCTCGAAAGGAAAAAAAAACCCGACTTTGAAACATTCTTCATTGGTGCTACGCTCCTATTGGTCTTAGCGTGGTGATATGCCTTTCTCGATAAATGGGCTATCTAACACTGAAAGAATTTTTCAAATCGGACCAGTAGGGCCTGAGAATAGCGCGTTCAAACAAACAAACAAACTCTTCAGCTTTATAATATTAGTATAGATTAACTTGTATTTTATTTGAGCATTTGGTCAGTAATTATATTAATAAAAGTAAAAAATTCCTTGGCAAATAGTATTAATTGAACTTGTTTATCGACCAGTGAATACGTAATATATATGAATTTCCTACGTCACAGATAACTGGCACGTTGTGGATTAAATGCGATTAGGTATCGCCCACGGATGACGTCATTCAATTTAGACCTATGGCAACACCGTATAAAAGATTTTGTTCAAATAGACTCTCTGAAATGTAATAAAGAGTACTGAAAGCTTTGAGACTGTGTTTAATGGTGATACTTATTGTAAGATTGTCGTCTAGAGACGTAGTACACAATTACATATGTTTATATATCGCATTTTAATGTTATATATTATACGTAATAGGTAGGGATCCCTAGTACATATTTTTCACCTGATTAGTATCAAGCTAATTTTCTGGGAGTAGCTTCATTTTGATGAGACGAACAAAAAGTTCCTCTTCGAAAACTCTCGATTGTGGTAGATAATAGAGTTAGCAGGAGATAGAGCAACAGTGAGCGTAGGACCGGGATAACGTACCAGGCAATTTGGAGGACAATAGTACCATCAAATTATATAAATATTAATTAACTAAAAGAAAAAAAATTCAGCTGGTTAGTAATAATTTTTGATGACCTTACGAGGTCATCAACTTGATGACCTCGTAAGGTCATCAAAAATTGATTTTTTTTTCTGATTTTTTTTTCTTTTAGTTAGTTAATATTTATATAATTTGATGGTAATATTGTCCTACAAATTGCGTGGTACGTTATCCCGGTCCTACGCTCACTACTGCTCTATCTACTGCTAACTCTATTATCTACCACAATCGAGAGTTTTCGAAGAGGAACTTTTTGTTCGTCTCATCAAAATGAAACTACTCCCAGAAAATTAGCTTGATACTAATCAGGTGAAAAATATGTACTAGGGATCCCTACCTATAATCTATACTATCTATACTAATATATAAAGCTGAAGAGTTTGTTTGTTTGATTGTTTGTTTGTTTGTTTGTTTGTTTGTTTGAACGCGGTAATGTCTGGTTCTACTGGGCCGATTTGAAAAATTCTTTCAGTGTTAGATAGCCCATTTATCGAGGAAGGCTATAGGCTATGTATCATCACGCTAAGACCAATTGGAGCGGAGTCCACGCCGACGAAGTCGTGCGCAGAAGCTAGTCTATACTAATATATAAAGCTGAAGAGTTTGTTTGATTGTTTGTTTGTTTGTTTGTTTGAACGCGCTAATCTCAGGATGTACTGGTCCGATTTGAAAAACTCTTTCAGTGTTAGATAGCCCATTTATCGAGGAAGGCTATAGGCTATATAGCATCACGCTAAGACCAATAGGAGCGTAGCACCAATGAAAAATGTTTCAAAATCGGGGTTTTTTCCTTTTGAGACCTTCCGCTGCGTAAACGGTTAAAGTTTCGCACAAATCATGTATCATGATGTATGACAGAATTGGTCCTACTCCACGGGGACGAAGTCGCGCGCAGAAGCTAGTTAGTAATAATTGTTCTGAAAATCAGTCACCTATCATTTAAATTCAAAAATAGTTCCATGTTCATACATTTAAGTTTAACATTTTTATATGATTTATATAAATGTTATAATACACAAATAACTAAATTAATAAGCAAAAATTATAAATTTCTTGATGAATAAATAATTTGTTATGTATTGTCATTTTATCATGTTTGAATCCTTAATACGTTACCTAACATATCATATATTATATTATATGGTGTAGTTTGCCCTAAATTAAGCTTTAAGTGACAATTTACATGTTCCTAAGGCTAGTGAGAAGCTAAAGTTGGTTAAGTGTAGGCGTTCCGCTGACTTAGTGAAACTTGTCACATTCTACTTAAAGCTATTTTTATTGTTTCTAGAGAATATTTACTCAAAAACAATCTTGTTTATGGTTTATTTTATTAAAATATAATAATAATATTCAAATAACAGATAATATTAAGATTTTTTTAGACACACGAATTGTAAAAAGAGACTCAACTAAGGTTTATAAACGGTTTAAGGTTTATAGGCGTTTGGACAAAATATTAATTAAATAAATTATTATATAATTAGAATTAAAACAGAATTATTCGAAAATATATTCGTATAATATCTCCCTTTTTGTTCTATTGTACTGAAAACAACAAAGGTTGTAAAAGTTTTGTTCTGTACAAAAGATAAAAGGGTCGTGTACAACAAAAATTTGTCAGAAGGTCTTATTTCTTGGTGAAAGTCGTACAAAAAATATTTTCAATGAAAAACTCCTAAAGGGAATATAATTGAATAGACATTAACTTAAGGTAAGATTTTTATTTCGAATTTTACGTCAGTAAAACGATTACGAGGAGACCTGTACTTTAAAATGTTATTTAAAAACCTGTAGCATGTTTAATACTTTATAGACCAAGAGCCCGCGAGCGCCAGACTTTTGTCATTTCATAAAAGCTTAAAATTTCTCAGCGCATGCTCCCAAAACCGGTAGAAGCAATGGCCAAATATGAAGTTTAACTCATTGTGGCTTTGGCAGTTCATTCCATAGTTTGGGCTTCCTATACACGTTTTAATACATAATATTTAAATGTTGAAATAAAAAATGTGCGAATAATATTTAAAAAAAAAATGTGGATAAATTCAAGTAATCACGTTTACGTTAAAAAGAAAGCAAACAAATTTAAATCAACTTTGTTAACAAGTATGTACCTACTTTTTTTCAAAAAGCCAATTCAAAAGATATCTTTTATAATTATTTCAAAAAAAATATGCTTATATGAATTTTATTTCATTACTGAAGATTTATTGGATCGCACTAATGCCAAGATAGCACAGACGCTTTCGCGAATGTCAAGTAAAATGGAGAAGACACGAAAGAGACCGATCGGTGCATTAGAGGTTACAAAATCAGTAGAATTTTTGGAGTTTACTCCTTAAGAATCGATTTTCATATGAGGCCCCCGGTATGAAAAAAATATGAGGAGTAAAATCTACTGAACGAATGACCTCGTTACGTTTTTGTGTGCTATCTATCTGCTACGACGTTTACGACGGTACCGGCTACGATGGTTACGACGGTATCGGTTACGACGCTTTCTACTGTAATAATGCCATCGATAGATGGCGTTATTTTGATTCATTTATTTACCATTTGATATGGTATTAATCTTTTTCTTAGACTATAAAGTCTTTTTTATGCATATTTAGAGAGTCGATCTGAAGAAGTAAACTCCAGTCGTGCGTCGGAGCTGACACACACACTTTTTTCGACCATAGATATATATAGATAGGTATATTTTGGTTGTTTGATATTCTCAGAGAACTGAACTGAAGAAGCTGTCTCCAATCTGACAGGCCAACTTGAAAATAATGAACATTAATAAAAATAATGAATAATTAAGATCAGTTAATAATGTTTCTTTTTAGGGTTTCGTTCCCAAAGGGTAAAAACGGGACCCTATTACTAAGACTTCGCTGTCCGTCCGTCCGTCCGTCCGTCTGTCTCCAGGCTGTATCTCAACAACGGCGATAGCGAGACAGTTGAAATTTTCACAAATTATGTATTTCTGTTGCCGCTATAACAACAAATACTAAAAACAAAGTAAAAAATATATAGGTAGTCTCCAACGCCATCTATCAGAAATCAAGAAAACGTCGTCGATAGACTAATATAATAGCTTTCCAATAGCGGCATGGATCGATAGGTGACGTATTTGACTAGTTTATTTACCATTTTTAGATGGTATTAATCTTTTTCTTATTTACTAAGTATTTTGTTTAATAACAATAAAATATAGCTTTTAGTTTAGTCAATGGTACGGAACCCTTAGTGCGCGAGTCCGACTCGCACTTGGCTTTTTTATATAACTAAGGTGGCAAACAAGCGTACGGCTCACTTGATGGTAAGTGGTTGCCGTAGTTTATGGAATGCTGCAACACCAGAACCTCTCTTAAATCAGTTCTCTTAATCAAATGACCACTTGATGGAAGTGAAATTAAACGTTAGTCCCTAATTGTGCACTATAAATTATCTATATGTTATCTAAATTGCTGAGTCGATTAAGAAACGGGTATATTCCCGCTAGATACTTTTAGATAATAACAGGAGGGAGTAACATGTATCATAATATGTTGACAGCTATATATGAGTTTCTTTCGCCAGTTCTTCTCAGGTCTGAGGCTTCTTTTTTCCGAACTGGTAGTAGACTCATGACGTTCAGTAAGAAATTGTAATAATTATGCTGAATAAAATATTTTGATTTTGATTTTTTTTTGATTTTATAGAATACTGCATTTATTAACAAATATTGATATAAAATATAATTAAACCTGTTCATTTTTAGTGTAGGTTCTTCTCAGTTCGGTGCCTTTTTTAAATATATAATGACAAAAGTAATCGATTTTATATAATATTGAAACCTGGTATAAATAATGAGAGAGAACTATTATATTGAATGATTCTATAATTATTTATAAAAATAATTAAAACGTAATAAAAGCTGTGAAGAACATTCTGTATTTACGATACGAACCGAAGTAAATATTGCTATAAATCTTAATAAAACCCATATTAAGTGTTTAGCGGTTAAGTTAACTCTGACGAAAACTACATGTCTAAGTTCTGAGACGTGTAGATGAACCGCAGCAGAGCACTCACTTCCATTCTCATTACAAGTTTCTATTCACGTCTGTTGTTCACACTAGTTTATACACGCAACTATGTTTTAATTGTTACTTGAGGTATTATATAATGGACGCAGATTTTCTAAAACAATGAATGCTTTGATCACTATTGCATTTATTATTAATAATCGTGGAAAATCCGCCAACCCACAGTGGAGCAGGACCTGGTGGATTAAGCTTCAATCCTTCTCCTACATGGAGACAGAGGTATATGCCCAGCCGTGGGATGTTACAGGCTGAATCGTGATCGACTCGTGGAAAAATGTAATGTTAATTGTCTTTCTCGTAACTTGTGCCTTTGATTATATATTGCTGTATGGTATATCTTAAAGAAAGACCTATCGAAGGAAGATCATTTACACAATTACATAAATTTTAGTTTAGTATGGATTTCTTTTTCTAATCGGAACAAGTCTTGGTGATGTATAAATTGGTTTTATGTTTAAATTATAATTTTATAACATTACATAATCGACGACAGAAAACAGTAAGGGCGTAACCGCAGAAAACGTTACTTTACACCAGAGGCAAAAAACAAAAAAATTAATTGAAATAAATTCATAACTCCTGATCGGTACGTTGTGTGTACGTAATTTTTAAACCATGACTATAAAATACCACCTTTTATTGATTTGTCTACAAATAATTAATCTCATATTGCTAGAAATAGGATTTTTTTTGCGTTACGACCATAAAAAAAATTAAATATCAGAAATTACGGACCTCATAAACTGCTTAAATTGACATGATGTTTGTACTGCGTAACAAAGTTACAACAAATTCGCTTACCTTAAGAAGGTCGTAACGACTTATTATTTTAATTTCCTCTCTGGACCAGGGTGTAAGTTCATTCAGTATACTTTCAATGTCTAGAAATCTGGTCGTAATGTCAATCTTTAAAATCCGGTTGACTTAATAAAACGTCGCAAGCTTTTTTGAAGGTAATTTAATTAATAAAAAAGTGTAATATTAACGGACATAGAAACATAATTTGTTTATGTTAATATTAATATTAAAATTAATTATTATTTAATATTAACATTGTTTAAAATAGGTAATTAACATTAAAATAATATAGTATTTATATTAAAATATTATAGTATTTCTCCTTGTACAATTATACACGTCATCAGAATCTATACCTATAGGTACTAGCTGACCCCGCAAACGTTGTTTTGCCATATATGATATTAACCCCCGCAACCCCCTCTTATGGGTGGAATTTCGTACCTCTACTCGGCAAAAGGAATATTCCTACCAAATTTCAAGTCTCTACGAGTTACGGATCCAGAGATATCGTGATGAGTCAATATATATGGGGAAATCTCTTTTATATATATATAGATAATACTCGTATGTTAGATTTCAAAAGGCAGATCTGATCCAAGCTAACCCAAGACCCAAGCAGCCTTACCCATCCGTTATGGTGGTTTAGGGATTCGCAAAATTTCCAGTGTCGCTTTACCAGCCTTCCTATCTTCTGTCCATAGTTCAGCAAATCTCATAAGTAATTTTAAGGGCATCCCCTTCAAACTTTGAGATTGCTGGCTTGGAAGAAGCTAGAAACGCTTTCTTAATTGCATGCCCAGCTCAAAATTTTCCAGTTTATCCAAATTCACAGAGGAGCTGGGACGACATAAACTGCAAATTGACTATTGACAATCTTTTGAGTTGTAGTACAGGTTCTGCGCGTTCTAGGCTTTTGGCTGTGGGTACGCATGAGACTGGCTACTATCTTATGTATACTTCGTCAAATACAGGAACATTTCTTGAGCCTGACATGCTCCGAATCGCAACCTGTCTACGGCTTGGGGTTCCGGTCTGCGCTCCTCATCAATGTCCCTGTGACAGTGATGTTGATAAGCTAGGACATCACGGACTGTCATGCCAAAAAAGTGCAGGCCGCTTTTCGAGACATGCCGCACTTAACGATATCATACGCCGGTCCCTTGCCACCGTCAACGTGCCAAGTCTAATGAGCCATTGCAAGAGACGATGGCAAGAGACCAGACAGTGTGAGTTTGATTCCATGGAAGATGAGCCGGGTGCTGGTATGGGATCCAACCTGTTCAGACACGCTGGCCCTTTCCCATCTACATGGAACCAACAACAGAGCTGGTGCGGCTTGTGAAGCGGCTGAAAAGCTAAAGCATGCAAATACAGGGATCTAGGCTCCGAATATGATTTAGTCCCATTTGGTGTCGAGACCCTTGGTCCGTGGGATCCTAGCGCTATAAGGCTTTTTAAGAAAATAGCAAAAAGGTTAGTCGACATCTCAGGAGACCGAAGAGCTGGCAGCTACCTCGGACAAAGAATTAGTCTAGTTATTCTAAGGGGGAACGCTGCCAGTATCTTCGGAACCTTGCCTAAAGGGACTCCTTTTAATAATATATTTTAGTTATTATGTTATATATTTATTAAGGTTTTTACTTTTATTTTCATTGTTGTAGTATATTTTTGTTAATAATTATAACTAGCGGACCCGGCAGACGTTGTCCTGCCCGGAAAACAGCCCCCAAATTTGATTGCTTACATACCGGTAGCAGCGCTACCTATCGGGTCCAATTGAGATAAAAACTACCCTATCTCCCAAGTTGGACTAAATTACAGAAGCTTACAAAATTTGATACAAATTGATTCAGTAGTTTCGGAGTTACATACCGATAGCAGCGCCACCTAGCGGGTTAAATTGAGATAAAAAGTATCCTATGTCCGTTTCCTGGTTCTAAGCTACCTCCCTACCAATTTTTAGCCAAATCGGTTCAGCCGTTCATGAGTTATAAATAGTGTAACTAACACGGTTACACGACTTTCTTTTATATACATAATAAATTAGTCATGGAGACTCACGTATAATGGGTGTGCTTATCCCTATAAGAGATTTCTTCCAGCACACCCAACACATTAATGTTCTGTGATAAATAATATTTTTTTTAATAAAGAGAAATAAAATAACTGAAGCAAAATAAATACAACCTTTTATCACGGCGTTCGCGCAGCGACCAAGGTACCTTACCTCGGGCGTAACTGAGAAAAACCTGTATGCACAACACGTATGATTCGCTGTAACCACCTAAAGTATGAAATATTCAGTTTGGTAATATTGTTGTACCGTGACTTGTGATTATTCAAGTTACCCACGAAACTGTAGTATCTTATAGGTTATTCAATATGCTTAGAAAAATACAAACCGCAAGAAAGTCGTAAGCAATGAAGTTTAGAAATGCATGCCGCAAAAAGGTCGTAACCTATATTTTGTATTAAAAACGCGAACTCCTAAATAGTCGTATTATTAAAAAGTTAAAATTTACTGTTTTAGAGGCAGTTACGCCGTAAAAAAATCACACACTTTTCAATATATTTCCTGATTTATAGATTTCATGTCGGCGTAGAAATACGAGACCTATACCAAAAGATGGAGAAAAAAAAGCTGATAATTACCTTATACTCAGTGTGGTTACGACTTTTTAACGGGATACGACCTTATTGTTTTCTAGCGTCGATATGCTATTAATATTTTTAATTTGCAAACTATTTATATCTATTCTAATTATATCTATTATCCTTATTTTTAACATCTATCATTTAGTATAGTTAAGGACAAATTTGATAATTTAATTTGTTAATACATAATTATATAAAATACAAGTTACAAATATTTGTCCTTTCCTATAAAAATACATTTTAAATGATGTGTAGTTAAGCTCTACCTCTTACTGCAATAAAATTACGTGAATAAATAAAGAAATGCAACTAATTATCTATTAGATTCTAAAAATATTTTAGTTAAGGCACAAGTAGTCCTTTCATAGCATCCACATGCTATATTGTTATAAGACATTTAAACTGTTTTATTATAAAAACATTTACTTTTCGTTACGAAATGTACATAAGACAGAACTTTATATACAAATACGACATTAAATGTCTTAAAAATAAGTCAAATATTAAAGGATTATGGGCAATAAATTTTTATGAACAACAAGATATCTTAAACTAAATAGACTTTAAAATTACTTTGAGAATATTATTAACAAAATTCTAAGCGCATAATATAATAATAATTGTATAAGTAATTAGATTGTGAAAATATATCTATACAAATAAATAAAATTGGAGTGTCTGTTTGTAATATTAAATTAAAAATTAATATTAAAATAACCGCTTTTTACTAAATGCATATGGATCTATACACGGTACATATACCAAAATATTATTTTTTTACAATTTTTGTCGGTCTCTCTGTTTGTTCCGGCTAATCTTCGAAACGGCTGGACCGATTTTGACGGGACTTTGACTGGCAGATGGCTGATGTAATAAGGTGTCACTTAGGCTACTTATATTTTATTTATGTTTTTAAACTGCGAAGTGAACAATAACTTTTTTGTTAAATTCCATGCGGACGAAGTTGCCGGCACAGCAGCTAGTTTTAAATTAAATTTTATAAACTACTATTTTAATGTCTAAAAAAATATATATCTTTCAAAATCAATGTGCAACGTAATTAAAACGAATGACATGAAGTATTGGTTGGACGCCAAAAAATTATTCTCGTAGACAGCTATGAGAGCATCGTAGCGGATTGCTACGAACATTGATTATTAACTAAAAACGAGGAACCATGTTCGGAAGTATTAAATATAAGTTAATTTTAATAAATTTATCTATTTTTATTCTCTTATAGATTACATACATAATTTAGTTTTTATTTAATTTACAGAATGTCTGTATACGGTTTTCTTTCACATACAATTTAACTAAAAATTAGCAGTTGATAGTATTGTTAGAATTTAGTAGGGAAGTGGACTAAGGGTGCCAATCAGAGAACTAAATCATAAATTATGCGACGTTTCGATATTGTCACAATAATAAAAAAAATTTTTTTTGAATGTAGCCTCTACTATAAACCCTTGGTCCACTTCCCTACTAAATTCTAACAATTCGTTCGTCTTGCCCGATCCCATTTTTCGTAGCACTTTCGTCACGCATTCACCAGCTTACTCCCCAAATAAAGCGTGCGTAAAGAAATTTTACTTCAAAAACAGATTGAAGATTTAAAAAGTAACGTAGTAATCAATAGTAAACGGCCGTCGTCTTTGTTATTATTTATTTATGAAAAAAGGTTATTTTATGACTGTTGTCTGTTTTGATGCTAATGGCTTAATAATTGCACTAATTTTTTTTTTCTTTAAATTTCTATTCAAAAACACATTAATTGTATTAAAAAGTAAAATAATAAATGAAATATGTTGCTTATCGAAGTTTTGATTTTGATTGATAAAATTAATTGTGATTTCGAAATAATTGCTCTTTTTTATTTAACCCTATGTCCATATGGCAATATTTTTTTATAACCAAAAAGTAATGCTATTAAATTTGTTTTGATGCACGGGCTTAAGAGCAGCATTCTTATTTGCAGGAGATTATTTCAAAACGGGTTAATTGAGTTTCTTTAAAATATATGTATTAACGCAATAATAAATTTAATGAGTTGATTTATACTAGAGATATTACACTAGAGATATTTTTGCGGCTCACGAAATGTGATAAATTGTATTGTACCAAAAATGTTTCTTAATTCTTAATATTCTAAATGAAATTGTAATCATGAAATATTTTAACCATATTTATAGATATTTGAGTTTGTGTTGTTACATGTATTATTTTTTAAATACGTTTTCGAATCTAAGTATTATGTATGAAACTCATCAATTATTTTTTCTTTTATCTTTTTTTTTAACGATTATTTAAACCTCGTATTTGAAGGTATTGAAATATCAAATTGAGGCACTAATATTTGAAATCACGATCACGATTCAGCCTGTAATATCCCACTGTTGGGCATAGGCCTCTTTCCCATGTAGGAGAAGGATCGGAGCTTAATCCACCACGCTGCTCTAATGCGGGTTGGCGGATATATTCCCTACTATATATGAGTAACGATCGCTATCAGGTGTCTATGATAACAACCGGGACCGACGGCTTAACGTGCTCTCCGAGGCACGGTGGGAAGACCCACAAGGACTGCACAAACACCCAGACCACGGCAAACATCTGTATGGCCAATACAAATGTTGTCGTGTGCGGGGATCGAACCCGCAACCGCCCGCGCAACAGTCATTCGCAATCCAATGCTGTGACTGCTGCGCCAACGCGACGTCATATTTGAAATATTAAACAGTTACAAAGAATTTTTCTGCGTAATCTTAAACTCAAATTACACTTCTACAAAGTGATAATTGTTTTAGTACTGTTATTCAGAGAGCTTCATTAAATTTAATGCAAGAAGCGAATCTACATTTTACATTTTATTATTTAAAATATTTTTTGAAAAAAAAAAAAATTTAGGTACGATAAAGTTCAATGTTATATGTATAATTTTATTATATCAAGAACTAGCCGACCCGTGCCCACTTCGTTGGGCGTTATAATCCATTTCACATAAGAAGGGTACGGTGAAATTTGATATGTTCCAATACACTCTCACTATTTTCAGCAAATCAGATAAATATAAATGTTTTAAAATCACCAATTAATTTCTAAGGCAAATAATAATGCTTGATTAGATTGAATTGTTGACACGGCACGTCGGAGGGCGCAGGTTCAAATCCTGCTGATTTAAAATCTTTATATATTTTTATCTTTTTCCTTTTATCTAGTCACTCCTGAATAGTGTAGCTTTCTGTTAGCGAAAGAATTTTCATGATCGGATCAGTATTTGCGAAGATTACCCCGTATATACAAGGTTATAAACTTTACCTCTTTATAATATTAGTATAGATAGTAAGAAAATTGATTTATCAAAAAGTTTCAACGTCAGAATAAGAGAACAGGCAATAAAGAAAACTATTTTAAAAATAGAATCTTGGAAAAGCGCGTTCGATAGCGCTGTTCGGTTTTCGTATGTTATATTTATGGCCTTTCGGCCATATCGATTTGGTGATACAGTTTCATTCTTTAAAGGTTCGGATGCTCCACCTTTAAATCGTTTGCTCTTCACTCTAGTATTCCAGTTCGAGTTGGCGCCAAATTTTAGGTATACGCTTCTCATTAGACATTGCTCAGAGGAAAGCGAAAGAGGAGGCAATCGGGTGAGGGGTGTGGATCCATACTAAGATGAACGTTTTGTTTTATCCCTATGTATACGTACTTTGTGCTCACTAGGGTTTTATACGCGTTGGGTCCTTTGAGAGTACCACTTTGTGATATTAGTATTAAACCGTTTCACAGATACAATTTAACAATTTTTGATCCTTTTTTTTTATTATTATTTATTTTTACTATTATCAAAAAGTTATTCTATACTAAAATTTGAAACGGTAATTTATTTTAACGCCCAAAGAGAGTTTTCAGAATTTCGCCCTTAAAAGTTCGATTATACTTTTAGCACAATTAATTTGTATAAGGTTAAAGGTATCTTTTCAAAGTTTATATTTAAACTAAAAAGTTCTGAAGGTTTTATCAGAAATATTATTTTTATTTGATAGATCATTTTATTACTATTTATATCTTATAAATCTATTTATATGTTATTGTTCTAAATAAACTTTAAAAAGTACTTTTAAAGATAATTATGGAAATTAGACATTGGGTTTATTTTTCTCTAATTTTATTTGCTTTATGCGAATATTGTTTTATTTGACCAATAATTAATACCGAAATGATTAAAATTGTTTAAAAAAACAAACTAATCTTTTGAATGTTTCTTTTGAGCTTTGAATACAAAGCTTTGAACCAGAATTGAGATACAAATGCATTAATAATAATATTATTAATGCATTTGTATCTCAATTCTGGTAATGGAAAATTTCGAAACACCGCTTTGAAGCGTATTTAAAAATTCAAAATGAAGTCAATCGTTTTTCGTTTTACTCTCCTAAAGGAAGATAAACACTTAAGTCGGAAATACCGTTTAATATCTCGTTTTAAAGCTGAAATGTTTTTCGTGACTATTTTTAATTCACTTCACTGCAAGCTGATTTGCGTGCTTTTGACGGATTTCCAAAAAATAGGAGGTACTCAATTCAAACTTTACGTGGAGATTTTTGTCAACACTTCGTTGGTATGTAGGCGATTCAAATATTTAAATATTCTTTTTCTCTTATTTTGGTTGCATTTTCCTAGTGAAAGTTGAAATACGATTAAGATTTGATGGAAACTAGATGACCTGAAAAACGGATTCCTTAGAAGATAACAGAAAATTGACCGTACTTAATATATCATCTAATATTGTATCGTAGCTGAAAGCTTTCTTAATTTATTTGAAGGCGCTAATCTTAGGCTCTATTAAAGTCATTATTGAGTAATACTTCTATTTATTTGGAAATGTTATGGATAGTAAAATATTCTGCTCACAGCCTCACAATGTGTGCGTCATGTATAAGAGAAGGGTAGAAGTAATTAACGTCAGTGAAATCAGATTTTGATTTCTTATTGGAATATGTGCTGTGTGGCTACGGCACTAAAGAATTTAGCCACCCCCTCTCTTCCCGTGGGTGTCGTAAGAGGCGACTAAGGGATAACACAGTTTCACTACCACCTTGGAACTTAAAAAGCCGACGGATGGCGGGATAACCATCCATGCTGGCTTTGAAATACACAGGCCAAAGACGGGCAGCAGCGTCTTCGGTGCGACAAAGCCAGCCCTGCGGTCACCAACCCGCCTGCCCAGCGTGGTGACTATGGGCAAAACACATGAGTTCGCGTCATAATATCGGGCGCGAACTTGTGGAGGCCTATGTCCAACAGTGGACTGTGATAGGCTGTAGTGGTGGATTGGAATATAATTCGGAATTTGTAAAGTAAGAGTAAAAAGTTAGTTATTGCAATGGCATAACTGTCAAAAAATATTATTCAATAATTATATCTATACAAATAAAAAAAGAGTGTCTGTTTGTAATAATAAACTAACCGCTTTTTACTTAATGCATATGGATGTATGTATACATGGTACATATACCAAAATAACATTTTTTTTACAATTTTTGTCTGTCTGTCTGTTTGTTCCGACTAATCTCTGAAACAGCTGGACCGGACCGAACGGACGAAGTCGCGGGCACAGCTAGTAATGTTATAAATGTTATTCTTAGTACGTTTATTTTTATTTTATGCAATTTATTTTATTTATTTTATTTATTTATACTTTATTGTACATCACAACTACAAATATCATTTACAGACTGTGAAGTACAATGGGCGGACTTATGGCTATTTAGCCATTTCTTCCAGACAACCCAAATATATATTTCCTACTATGAGTAACGATCGCTATCAGGTGTACATGATAACAACCGGGACCGACGGCTTAACGTGCTCTCCGAGGCACGGTGGGGAGACCCACAAGGACTGCACAAACACCCAGACCACGGCAAACATCTGTATGGCCAATACAAATGTTGTCGTGTGCGGGGATCGAACCCGCAACCGCTCGCGCAACAGCCAATCGCAATCCATTGCTGTGACCGCTGCGCCAACGCGGCGTCACATAATTATTAATAATATATGCAATAATTTATTAACAATTCAAATCTATATATATAAAAGAGATTTCCACCCATTGACTCATCACGATATCTCTGGAACCATAAGGCGTAGAGACTTGAAATTTGGTAGGAATATTCCTTTCGCCGAGTAGAGCTCAGCTAAGAACGGATTTTACGAAATTCCACCCACAAGAGGGGGTTGCGGGGGTTGCGGGGGTTAATAACATATATGGCAAAACAACGTTTGCGGGATCAGCTAGTTATTTAATAAAAGGACAAGCTTATACAGAATCCACTTTCCTACATATTTCTAAAATTGTCAGACTGTTCTGAAACAGCTACTCAGTTATGTTTTTTTTTTAAATAGAATGTTTCGAAGTTTTGGAATTTATGGAAATATAATTAATACAGTATGATAATAAAAAAACATAAATAAACCTAAATGACGAATTTAAATAACAAAAGGTTTTCTTATTAAACAATGTAATCTTAATCATGAAACTCAAGATTTTTAGGGAACAACGTTCCATGTCAGAAATTTTGCTTATCCTGCATTTTTAAAATTACTTAATGGTCGCCCTGTGTCATGTTGATTTATTATTCCAATTACGGCGAAGGACTTTTATGATTATGTGCTGTACTTATACTCTATCGAAAATTTAACAACGATCATAAACAAATTGAAATTGTGAAAGAAACCCAGAAAATCTTTCGAATTTCGTTAATATCTTTAAAACAGTTAAGAGTTCAATCATAATAAGAAATAGAGTTTATCCTTTGAGTGACTGAAGTATTATTCAAAAGGAATTATTACAATTAATTGTTTTTATTTTTCTAAAACGAACGACAACAAAATAGGCACAGACCAACGGACAGCTGTAGATATAATTTTTTGATTACATTTTTTGTTATATATATATATATATATATATATGTTACTGTAAATGCACGAATTACGGTAAATCCTAAGATTTAAGAGTAAAACCTAAGATTTTCCAACTCTTAATGGTAAAAGCCCGACCGATTTTGCGATTCGCACTTTTACCACAATTCAATTGGTAAGTCTTAGGATTTACATTAAAGGCACGGTAAATGTTGAAAAAGACATATGTACCTAATAACGTTTTTAGTCCTTAGATTAAGACCCGCGTCGGTCTAATTTTGAAGTTAGATAGGCTAAGGTTTTTTTTTGTAACGAAATTAAGCCTAGAAAGAGTCTAATTTTGAAGTTAGATTTTAAACTTAGATAGGTTAGGGTTATTTTTTTATTTTATTTTTTGGAACGAAATTATTGCTACAAACGTTCTACGGGTCTTTATATAAATACTTACCAATTTAAGTTTTTGAAAAATATAAATTAAAAAGAATTAATCTTTGTTTTATTCCCAAAACCAACTTTTACTAGCTGTCCTTGGTAAAACCTAGTATGTACTAAATTCTAATAGAAAAGGTCCGAAAGAAATGTCCCATTTTCATAAATCCTTACATTTACCAACTCATGTCGGTAAATCTTAAGACTTACTATTAAATCTTAGGATTTATCGTAGTTTGAGCTTTTACAGTAACATTGTATATATATTAAACGAAATGGAAAAAATACGCTGACTTTATAAATTATCTATCTAGTTTCCGAAACATCCTTTTTTCAAATTTAGTGCCTAACTTAAAACATAAGAACGATTTTATCTTGCAAAATCGACACAGAGCGGTCTATCGAGAGTAAAGCACACCCACACGCTTAAGCGTGTGAGGTTTGCAAAAATACTTTACGTAATTTAAGTACTTCTAAATCAGAAGAGCATATTTTTGAATTCCTATTTCTTTCTTGATTAGTCTATTTAATACGTACGTTCCATTATAATACCTGTGTCTCACAGCTGATTTCTTGTCTACTTCAGATCTATATAAAATTAAGTCATAGTTCTAACTTTTAAGACTATATTGTATTTTGTTAACGTCCAAGCTTTGACGATTAGCATAAATGGACATCATCTGCGTGGGAGAAACGGTCTTAAGTGAATTTTTCTGTACAAAGTGTTTCCTGACAGAGACTAGTGGTGTTCTACATGGGATTGCTGCCTAGAAAATATCTACACAGTCCTCCCTTTGAACTTATCTAAGTTCCTTACACTCCACAGAAGTGTTTGTTTTTTTTAAGAAAAAAGTGTCAATCAATATCTCTCTCACTATCTTTCTCTCTCTCTTTCTCTCGGTCTCTGGTTACAATCACGTCTAATTTTAGCAGGCTCTATAGGAGCATTAATACATGGTGGCAGGGACTTTATTAACAAATTTCTAAAAAAGGAGGAGGTTCTCAATTCGATTGTACTTTTTTTTAGTGTATGCTACCTCAGAACTTTTGACTGGGTGGCGGTCGTTGATTTTTTTTAATCAAAAGGTGTTGCGTGTCATTAAATTTAATTGAGATCCGACAAGTGCTTTTCGAGTTATATCCAATAATGCGACATAATTTTTCACTGAGTTTAACGATTTTGATGATTCTTACTTTAATCGAAAGCTAATGCTTGTGATATGGTCTCATTTAAATTTTATTGAGATCTAATAACTACTTTTTGAGTAATATTTGATAACGCGTATTTAGGTACTCGACTATTTTTTCGTCTACCTGCGTTGTATTACTTGTCGATGTAATTGAAGTCGGTTTTTTACACACAATATTAGTGATTTATTTAAACACATACATATTCAACCTACTTATTATATTGGCCTTTGTCGTCGAACAAAGTTGCGCTGCCCCTGGAATCTAAAGGATTTTACTATAAAAAGTATGAAAACTATCTTAAGGTTTTGGATGAAATTACAACAAATTAGTGATTTGACTGCCTCTGACTAAAAAATAGTTAAGGTTGGAGTACACGTTTGGCGTGGCCCTGGTTATTTATTTGCTTCGAAAAATTTTTGATACATCCAGAAGGTATATTGTCACATATGTTTCAACATATATTTTGATATGAGTAACTTTCATTTGAGAGGAACATGGCTTCCTCACAGTCAATTTAATATCGTTTAAAAGTGTTTTGGACGTGGACCAGCGATTTTCATTAAGGCAGGAAAACTTTAAGAGGGCGGGGCTGACGTCTCGAACCGGCGCTGGAGGCTGCCCTAATGAGCTACGAAAGCCTACAACGCAAATAGTACTTTATTTTCTACAGTGTTAAGATGATTTTGCGTCGCAAGTCTATTTACATAACCATTTTCTGAGAGGATGTCGAAGATTGACAGGAAGTTATTAGAAGATCGGGGAGTTAGAAAATTTTCATCTCGGTTAGAAATAGAGATTCCGCTGTGGGCTGTTTTGTAAAACACCAAGCACAACACGTTCATTTATAAAAAAATATCATACTAAATTTTGTGTTAAATTCAATTAATGACTCTCTTTAAAACGTGTTTGCATTAATAAAATTAAAATATATTAATTTTATTTACAGTATGTATAACTTATAGATATGTATGGTATTAAATTGGGAACAAATATTAAAAAGAAATAATCTTCATTTAAAAAATACATGTACCTACTATTAGACTATTTATAAGTTAGCAAAAAATTAAATACACGCATAATATAATTATCTAAAATAATATTACTTAGTGCAGTGTATGTATACATACAGGGCGTAAAATTATGAAATAAATTACCTGCATAATTTCGGTGTAGCCGTACGTTAATGTAGGCGGTAAGTAATGATGCTTCATTTAGTTCAAACACTTTTCTTTTGGTAATAGCCCGTAAACGAGCGGTTCAGAAATTACAGTTATTGCACCCATTAGAAATGGCTAAAAATTGAAGTGAACATTATACATTACGACACATATTATAAACATAACAAAAAATAATAATTTCTGTTTTAACATAACAACAGCAGAAATAAAATCTACAATGATTTACCGGCAGTGATTTTGATATCAAAATTAAAAATAACTTCATTCATTTAGGCTTCAAAAGCTCTTGCGTATCGTCATTGTACAAGTTAAAATTTTAAACTGATTCTTATTTTTAAAAGTGGTTCGGAATGAAGATTCTGCAGACAAGAACTTTAACTGAGGTAGGGCACAGCAGGTACTCTGGGGTAGTAGTACCTTGACCTTACAGAAGACCACAGCGAAATAATACTGTCTTCAAGCAGTATTGTGTTCCTGTTGGTGAGTAAGGTAATCAGAGCTTAAGGGATAGAGTCGGCTACGCGCTTACGATACTTCTGGTTTTGCGGGTCTATAAGCTAAGGTAATCGCTTACCATCATGGGGAGCCGTACGCTTGTTTGCCGACCTAGTTATTTATATATAAAAAAGAAGAATTGGCAAAAAACTCCGCAGTTTCTCTCTTAAAATTAATATATAATCTATCTTCTTGTACAAAATTAGTAATATCTTGTACGAAATACAGGGTCATTAAGTCCACACATCTTTATCATCTGTGTAATCCTGCACCGAATAATAATAAGCTTTATTGCGAAAAGACTATAAGCTTGACTTGTCACTCTATCGTTTTGAAGACCTATTGATTTTGAAGATTTTTTTTTTTTTTATGTAACTAGGTTGGCAAACAAGCGGGCTCACCTGATGGTAAGACCGTAGCCTATAGACGATTGCAACACCGGAGCATCGCAAGCGCGTTGCTGACCCTATCCTCAATCCCCCCCAGGAGCTCTGGTCACCTTACTCACCAACAGGAACACAATACTGCTTGAAAACAGTATTATTTAGCTGTGGTCTTCTGTAAGGTCGAGGTACAACCCCAGTCGGGCTGCTCCATATTTTGAGCAGGAAATTTCCTGCTGTGTCCTACCTCAGTTGTTTAGATTAGATGCTAAAAAGAAAAAAAAACTTCATATGATGTTTAACTCTTTTAGTGGCGGGGGAAGCGTGTACGGATTTTCAAAAATTTAAAAAAGAGTTTTATAAAAACCTCGAGCGCGTCAGATTTTGAGAGCGCATAATATAGACAAACTTCTGTTTACAGAGAGATATTAATCTGACGGATTGCTCGGTGGGGAAAGCTGTATAAAGAGGTAGAAATTTTGAAAAAAATAATTCTTCGGCGTGTCAGATTTTGAAGAGAATTGTTATTGAGTATCCTATTATAAAAAAAACTGACGATTTGGACGTGACCAAAAGTACCTAGTTGATTTTTGAAAATGCAAAAAAAAATCGTTACAATAAAATACTCAAGCGCATGAGATTTTTATACTGACGTTTCAACTCGATATACTAGTGGCACACAACACTTAATCTGACAATTTTGTAAAGCAATTTTCTTAATCTGACAAACAATTATTGAAGTGATACTTCTTTAGGCGAATGGTGGGTGAAATTTGAGCGACCGGTAACCTGGCAGCGTCAGGGACGGTCAGTAATTGGATGGGTGACCGTCTGGGAACACCGCGTGACGTTGGCTTTTTGTTTTTTTTAAATATTTTTTTGTATTTTAATTCGTTTTTTGAATCAGTTTGACAAAGAAGTTTCACTTCTGACAGGTGTACTTTGTACGCACGCATTTTTTTACTTTTTTTTTTATTTAATTTTTTTACTTTTTTTTTTATTTAATTTTTTTTATTTTTTCATGTAAAAATAAAAAAAACAACAGAAAAAAAAAATATTATGTAATATATATATTTAAAGGGAGAAGTGGAGCGGGAAATATATAATATTCAGTAGTTGTACGTATTATATACTCTATTGATAATTTTAGATACTTCGGCTATTGAATGAATTTAGTATTTTGATTGATACAGAAAGTTAAGAGGCGCCATAGCGACGAGTGCATTTGCAAATGGTTCAATGTAAGTTATATTGGAGACTCAGTAACTAACTGAAACATAACTACCTGGACCTTACAGAAGAACACAGCTAAATAAAGCAGTACTGCTTTGAAGTAGTATTGTGCTCTTGTGGTAAGTAACCTGGTGCCGACCTAGTTTTATAAAAAAAAAAAAAAATTATTCCAAAAATTATCAAACTTCATATTTAAAAAACCTACTCGATATTTTCTTAAAAACCATTTTAAGGAAACCACCTCGTTTCATAGCGGAAATACCTTAAGTCCAATATTAATGCATGAAGTTCGTAATGTCGATCACGTGACGCACCCGAAGAGCTTTTGTCGACCGCGTTAAAAGCATGACTCAAGTTTGTAACTGGTAAGATATGTAAAGTTCATGAAGGAATAATGTATGTATGTGATGTTTTAAAATTAGTATAAAAAGAAATTTAAAGTAATTTATAGCCGATCTCTATTTAGATAAAATTAAGGTTTTATCATTTTAATTAGGGTTTTGTTTTTTATTCTTTATTGTGCTGTTTCGTAGTTACATAAAATAAATATCAATAAGTATCTTTTACTACTGTTTATTAATGTTATAAAAATTTACAATACGTAAAACTGATGAGGATTGCGGAAAACCGGAATGTCTGGCGCGAACTTGGGGAGGTCTATGTCTAGCTGTGGACTGCAATAGGCTGAACTAAGTAAAACTGTTTACAATATATACGTACGTTCAAAAACAAATATTAAATATATTTTTAAGTAATTAAAGTAGGTAACACCACATCATAAGGCTTTAAATAGAAGTTGTTATTATTTATATTTACTCACAATACGTATTAAATTTTTATATTACTAACAATAGTAATTTAAAAGGAAAAAGAAATCACGCAACCTTCAACCATTCACATAGTAATAAGATTAATTTTAGCTCGGAGCTTACGGTGAATAGAGATTAGACTTTTGATAAAAAAAAAAACTTGAGCTAAAAACGTCGTAACAGTCTTTATAAACATGAAATAAGCGTAAACGTACCATTCAGTACCAACGGTTATTACGAATTATGAATATTTTAATTCGATATTGTAGTACAAGCGCATTTACAGACTCTTGTACACTTTTGTCTTAATCTTCCGGCAAGACCTTACTTGTAGGGTTGATGATTTCATTTTTGATAATTTAAAAAAATGTTACGCTTTTGTTACAAGTTTAACTTTACCTGTGAGTAGAGCGGGTTTTTTACTCTTAGTCCATTGAAAAGTTACATTTGGGGTTGCGTTTGTCAGAGGACGCAATTTTATTTTTTAGAAATGAAGGGGGTGTTAGTCTAAAGTTAAATTCAAGTTTGTGGGGTTGCAACCCTTGTGCAACGGCCGCCATTTGGAAAAAGAGGTTCAAATGGTTTTTATGGTTTATCTGCCAAACTATAAGTCTCACAAAAAATATTTAACATTTTTTATTGAAAATAAAATTATCTACAGCTTTTGCTCAGTAACTTTTAAACAACTAAGTACTTTTTTAGATTAACATGGTTACTTTTATTACGAAAACTATTCGAAAACGTGTCTAGTGAACAAGACATTCGCAGTTAATGTCGAAATATCGAGCTCCGCAAAACGAAAATAATAAACATGATAAATATGCCATTTTCGAATAGTTTTAGTAACTAAGTACTTTTTGACAAGTGGATTAAAAACTTCAGTACCTTAAAATATTATGACTTTTTTATATATATATTTTTAATGTAACAAAATTCAACGTGTTTTTACAAAGTAACACAGACTTTTATATTCTAATATTGCATCCTATATTTTGGAAAAAGTTTTATTGTAAAGTCACAGTAAATGGTAATATTACAATATTGTAGTTATTATGGTAGTGTAATTGTAGAATAATGTTTTGTAGTTTTGTACACCAAAATGCAAGCAAACAGAATAATATGTACCAAGTTGATTTTATCACTATAGCGAGTGCTTTCAGATAATCTTTCCACATAAGGCACGATTATAATGGATAGTAGTAGCATAAATAAACAAAACAAAATTAAAGCTTAATCTTATTTTCGAAATAGCAATAAAAGTTACAGTTGCTGGCAAGATGTACGCTTCAGCCTATAATACTCTACTGCTGGGCATAGTCCTCTTTCCCCATGTTGGAGAAGAATCCGAGCTTAATCCACCACACTGCTCCAATGCAGGTTGGCGGCAACATACTGGTTAGGAAAAAAATAGTAAGACAAAAAGTCAGTCTTGTTTACAAAATTATAAAAACGTATTTGTATTTGAAATACTTTTTAATTTGAGTTTTAAGAATACTTTTTGTAGTCTATATTTTTGATTTACATAAAAGGTTGAGTTTGAGTTAACTCGTGAAACAAAGCATGTCAATAGCTGTTATGACTCATAAAACTTTAGATGTGTAACTAATGCGGTATTCCCTGAATAAAAGTTATTAGAAGTACATTATAGGTTCGTAGAATAGAAATGGAAAATTAAAAATTTATTTTGTGACTATTTACGTGATTTCTGAAAAATGGTAATTCGTTTTGCGAATAGTGCAAGGTTTTTTGTTGTTTTTCTTTTGTAATTAATAATTTACTAAGCAAATTTTATGAATGAAAAGAGCGGGCCCGCTTGATGAAATCTACTCTCCGACCTACGCTGCCCCAAATACTATGTGGTTCCGAGCAGTTCCAACTGGAACTCCAAAACCGATTCGATTCGCTGGAAACTACTAGCGACGTGGACGAGATGACCGATAACGTGGTGAAAACGGTGCGTACACTGGGTCGCAGGCAGTTTCCGCCGACGAAGTCAACTAAGCAGTCCAAACTTTCTCCCGAAGCCTTAGATCTGATGCGGCAGAGGCGCGAGTTACCCGCTGCTCAAGCAGCTTCGCCGGAACAGAAGGCTCTTTCCAAGAGGATACGAAAACTTGTACGCCGAGACCTCCGCTGCTCAAATACGAGAGAGATCACTACTCTTATTGAGCAGAATAGGGGGTCCAAAGTCTTCCAAAGACCATTGGGGAGAAGCCTTCTTGCGAAGCTAAAAACAGCGGATGGCAGAACCGTTTGTTCTCGCCCTCAGATTCGAGAAGAGGTCGAGAAATTTTATGGACAGCTGTACTCGTCGAGCGCACGCAAGCCTGAGACTTGGGACACCGAAGATCCACGTGCACCACTGGTGCGCCATTATTCGGAGGACATCCCGGACATCGAAGTAGATGAGATTAGTGCAGCGCTCGGGCAGCTTAAAAACGGAAAGGCCCCGGGGGATGACGGAGTTACGACTGAGCTCCTTAAAGCCGCAGGGCGACCTGCCCTAAAAGCCTTGGCAAAACTCTTTAACGCCGTCATCCACCGAGGTACCACACCGGAGGCGTGGTCCAGGAGTGTGTTGGTGCTGTTCTTTAAGAGAGGCGATAAGTCTCTGTTAAAGAATTACAGACCGATCTCACTTCTGAGCCACGTCTATAAGCTGTTTTCGAGGGTTGTTACGAATCGTCTCACCAGAAGACTCGACGAATTCCAACCACCGGAGCAGGCTGGGTTTCAAAATGGCTACAGCACCGTAGACCACATCCATACTGTTCGGCAGATTATTCAAAAAACAGAAGAATATAATCAGCCGCTGTGTATGGCATTTGTGGACTACGAGAAAGCCTTTGACTCTGTAGAGACTTGGGCTGTCCTGGACTCTCTGCAGAGATGTCATATTGACTGGCGATATATCGAGGTACTGAGATGTATGTACGACGCGGCGACGATGACCGTTCATATCCAAGACCAGAGAACGAGACCTATTTTCCTCCGGCGTGGGGTAAGACAGGGAGATGTAATATCACCGAAACTGTTTACCACTGCGCTGGAGGATGTCTTTAAGACCTTGGATTGGGGGGAACGAGGCATCAACGTCAACGGCGAAAACATCTCTCACCTTCGTTTTACTGACGATATCGCCATCTTTGCGGAGACGTTGGATGAGCTAGGTCAAATGCTGGCCGACCTAAACGAGTCCTCCCGACGAGTCGGTCTCGGTATGAACTTGGACAAAACGAAAGTTATGTTTAACAACCAAGTCATACCGAGACCGGTATCGGTTGACGGTATCCTTCTTGAAGTTTTTCAGGATTATGTCTACCTTGGCCACACCATTCAGCTGGGCCGAAACAACTTCGAGAAGGAAGCTGATAGGAGGATTCGGTTGGGCTGGGCGGCATTTGGCAGGCTTCGTCGAGTCTTCACTTCGAAAATTCCGCAATGCTTGAAGACAAAAGTCTTCGAGCAATGCGTCCTGCCTGTGTTGACATATGGAGCCGAGACGTGGACACTGACGAAGGGACTGGTCCACAAGTTTAAAGTCGCTCAACGTGCTATGGAACGGGCTATGCTTGGGGTTTCTCTCAAGGACAGAATAAGAAATGAGACTATCCGTGAGAGAACGAAAGTAACCGACATAGCCCACAGAATCAGCAAGTTGAAGTGGCAGTGGGCTGGTCATCTGTGTCGCAGGACCGATGGCCATTGGAGCAGACGTGTCCTGGAGTGGAGACCGCGTATTGGCAAACGCAGTGTAGGACGCCCTCTGGCCCGCTGGACCGACGATCTACGTAAGATTGCTGGTGTAGGCTGGATGGGGATTGCGGAAAACCGGGATGTCTGGCGCGAGCTTGGGGAGGCCTATGTCCAGCAGTGGACTGCAACAGGCTGATATGATGATGATGATGATAAGCAAATTTTTATTATAATTATATACGAGTAAGCTTGAGCTTGAGATTGCAGATAGCCCAGTGGATTCAAAAGATGAAAAATCTTTGGTAAAGCTATCAAGCTGTTTTTAAATTAGATAATGCTAGAGACGTGTTAGGAGATGATGGAAAATATTGCGAGTAAACCTACGTTTTGTAATATAAAATAATATTATTGTTTTTTAAATTTAAAAGTAAGTACCCGCTATAAAACAAAAGTTCTCATTGCAAAGCGTTCTCTCTAATGAGTAGGTAAAGAGAGTGCTTATCTCTACTCTAATGTAACCTACATTACCTTTACTACTTTAGAACACAACCTAGTGTAGGATGCACATAGATAATATTAGAATTAATATACCATTTAGGGCTATATTCCTAATAAAATTTTCATTACTTTAAAATTTTCATGCAATAAAACGATAGTAAAACGATCTGTCTATGATTGTAAAGTAAAATTTATACAACTAGCAGTAAAATTTTATTTGCCTTAAATTACACATTACTTACTAGTATTATCCGCCGCCTATATACGCCGCGTTGGGACAGCGGTCTCAGCACTGGTTTGTGGCTGTTGCGCGGGAGGTTGCGGGTTCGATCCCCACACACGACAACATTTGTATTGGCCATACAGATGTTTGCCGTTGTCTGGGTGTTTGTGCAGTCCTTTTGGGTCTCCCCACCGTGGCTCGGAGAGCACGTTAAGCTGTCGGTCCCGGTTTGGGGGTGATCTGTGGTCCCGGTTTTTTATCATGTACACCTGATAGCGATCGTTACCTACTCATAGTAGGTAATATATCCGCCAACCCGCATTGGAGCAGCGTGGTGGATTAAGCTCCGATCCTTCTCCTACATGGGGAAAGAGGCCTATGCCCAACAGTGGGATATTACAGGCTGAATTGTCCTAGTAATATCAAGTTTTATGTTATTTTGTTTGAAATTAAAATGATGATCGTTTTTCATTTTTGATAACTGTTTACGTCAAAATTTTTAAAATTATATAGTGTGTTAAAATCTTTCTATGAGTATTATTTTACTACATAATCATAATTATATATTAATACTTAGTACCTGGGTAACCGAGCCTAGCTCGGTATTTTCATTTTTTTTGGTTTTTTTTTCTCGGTATTTTTATATTTTAATTTTATTTAAATAGTTAATCACGAGTGAAATTAAAAAAAAAGAAAAAAAATTAATCTGGAGACTGAGATTCGAACCCGGGTCAACACGATTTGACACCCGCCGATTTCCTAATTACGCTATTACAGCCATGTTGACAGCAGTGAAATTAAGCTTCGTGTTCTAATGATATTTTTTCATTGCCTGAAAACAGGGATAAAACAACATTTTTTTTAAAATGAATCCTAGCTAGCTCAATTTTTCGCCCTCGAAATTCCCTGCATACTAAATTTCACAAAAATCGTAGGAGCCGATTCCGAGATTCAGATTCTATATACAACAAGAATTGCTCGTTTAATAGTATAATACTTATAAAAAGAGATCTTTAGAAAAGACCTCACAATTATTCCACATAAATTATATATCATTTTATATATACCTAATTGCTTGCTCTATCGGCGACAAAAACTACAAAATTTGTTATTGCTTTTGTTTAAAAAAATATTGTAAATTTGTAAGTGATAATTATTATACTTATTTAGTGCGAATTATTCGCACAGGTATTGCTAGTTACTTGATTATTTTATTAAAAAATTAAATTAATAATTAAAAAAAAAAAACCGGACACATCAACCTGAGTTCCCTTTAAAAAGTAAAAAATAATGAAAGAAACTCAATCTTAAAGTACCTAAGTATGTACGAGTATTAATAATTGTAAAAAAAATACATCGCCTTGGAGGACTGCTCCTACTTATTTATTACCTACTATTTATTTTTTATAGTAGTTATAGGTAGGGATCCCTAGTACATTTTTTTCACCTGATCGGTATCAAGCTAATTTTTTGGGAGTGGCTACATTTTGATGAGGCGAACAAAAAATTCCTCTTCGAAAACTCTCGATTGTGGGAGCTAACAGAGATAGCAGGGGGTAGAGCAGCAGTAAGCGTAGGACTGGGATGACGTACCACGCAATTTGTAGGACAATATTACTATTAAATTATATAGATAATCACTAACTAAAAGCAAAAAAAAATCAGAAAAAAATTATTTTTGATGACCTTACGAGGTCATCAACTTGATTGTTCGCCTCATCAAAAGGTAGCCACTCCCAAAAAATTAGCTTGATACTGATCAGGTGAAAAAAATGTACTAGGGATCCCTACCTATTAGTTTAGACTATTTGTAATTGAATTGTTAGGTTTGGAGCGGTCCGATTTAATTTTTTTAATAGTTTTTATAGGTACACACTTATTATAATGTAGATTTTGTAAAGTTGTTAGTTCTTACAACTTAACAAAATCTACAGTAGTAGGTATTTTGTCGAAAATTAGATTACGTCGGATTTTCGTCAAAATTTTCTCCCCACCACACATACCTATATTTACATACCTATATTTACATACCTATATTTGCAGATATTGAGTATTTTTTCCACTTTTACCCCCAGAGGTTTTTCAGGGCTTAACCGATTTTCATTGAACATATTATTTTGTAATGTGCACGTGATGCGCTTTCATTTGAGACCCCACACGATTATATTTGCAGACATTCGGTTATTCTTCCCTACTTTCACCCCCCCATAACTTTTAAACGACTTAACCAATTTTCATCAAACATGTCCAAAAACACTCGCCCGTAACTCACCTTTCATACAAAAAAAAAACTAAATTGAAATCGCTTCATCCTTTCGCGAGCTACGGTGCCACAGACAGACAGACAGACAAACAGACAGACAGACACATCAAACTTATAACACCCCTCTTTTTGCATCGGGGGTTAAAAATGCTTTGAAATAATTTTTTATGTGTACCTATATGTATTTGTTTATATATAATCTTAATTAATTTAACAACTACAAATACAGTAAAAAATCTTTAAACCGAGTACAAAGGATATTGTATTATTAAAAAAATAAATAGCAATAAAAACTAATAAGTGTCACATTAATTGTACTTATGAATATATCAATAGAGACCTAACGACACATTTCGTTTTGATACTAGTAACTGTCCTAAAATGTATTACTGAAATATATTCTGGTACAAACTTTTGTACAAAAGCGAACGAACTTTTGTTGTCGTCTGTTCCAAACTCGGATAAAAGATTGTAGAGTCAGACTTTAAATACATTAAAGTGTTAAAAATATATCACATAATATGTATCTCATAATATGTGATATATTTTTAACACTAATGTATTTAAATTCTGATACCTTTTATATTGAAGACTAGCCGACCCGTGCCCACTTCGTTGGGCGTTATAATCCATTTCACATAAGAAGGGTACGGTGAAATTTGATATGTTCCAATACACTCTCACTATTTTCAGCAAATCAGATAAATATAAATGTTTTAAAATCACCAATTAATTTCTAAGGCAAATAATAATGCTTGATTAGATTGAATCGTTGACACGGCACGTCAGAGGGCGCAGGTTCAAATCCTGCTGGGTCGAAAATTTTGATAATTTTTATCTTTTTCCTTTTATCTTGTCACTCCTGAATAGTGTAGCTTTCTGTTAGCGAAAGAATTTTCATGATCGGATCAGTATTTTCGAAGATTACCCCGTATATACAAACAAAGTTATAAACTTTACCTCTTTATAATATTAGTATAGATGGTATGATACAATGTGACTAAAGTAACGATTCGACTGAGATATTAGTTGTTTGTTATTTAATTCTAGTATTAATTAAACCAAATTTGAAGAAGAGTACGCACCAGTACCTAATACCAATGAATACTGCAAAAATCAAGTTAGTAAAGGCATTAGATGTAAAAGTCACTGCGACTATACTTGCTCATTTTTATAACTGGAACTTTAAATCTATTTCTAAGTATCAACAAAAATATCTAGTTCTCATATGCAAGTACAGTGCTTTGTGATATGTATTTACGTAACATATTATAACAATGTATAAACTATCCCACCACCGTCTTGAGCAAACTAAAATCTATGCGGGTGTTAGCCGTTTAAACTAATAAGGGCATGTTTGTGTAAATAATCCTGTACTAAATACGTTAGCCTATACGTTAGTATATTTAATAAAATATCAATGAAGATGAGCACTACTTATAATATCACTAGCGTGCCAGACCGACGTTACCCTGCCCTGTGATATATCAAACGTGTGATGTCAAAATAGTAGAACTTACGTTCTTAGGAAATTTTCTTAATATTTCATTCCGTCAGAATCTTCTACAAAGTATTAGGATACTTAAATATTAGCTAGAATCAGTCCAACCGTTCTCTTCTTTATTGCTTAGTGATAAGTCACTAAGCACTTTAGCGTTTCATTTTTATTTATATAGATTACCACAACAAACTCAAGTTGTGAAAGTGTGAGCAGTCAATATAAAATCGTGAATATTTCAATATAAGCAAAGTTAAAGGAGGTCACCCTAAAGAACAAAATGTACCCCACTTTTTTATTGAAGGACAATCCAGTATTACGTCAGCGTGTTAGATGCCATGTAATGGCTAGTGTCGGCGCCTGTCTAGACGGCTGGAACCTTGTATATTATGTCGAGGAATCTGCATTCACTGCTTTTTGTTAAATAACTTTTGCATTATAAATAATTATGATCTTTACAAATTATTCAGTTAAAGTAGGTCACGATAGCTGTGTTATCATTAATGTAAAATGACCCAAGCGAAATTGATTAAGGTTAATGAAAGTTCTATCTTTTGACATGATCGTGACGCGAGAGATGTCCGTATATAATATTATAATTATGATAAGTACGATATGGACGTAATGCTTCAACCTGGACATCCCAACCGTTTGAATACGCGCTGATTTTTAGGGTTCCGTACCCAAAGGGTAAAAACGGGACCCTATTACTAAGACTTCGCTGTCCGTCCGTCCGTCCGTCCGTCCGTCCGTCCGTCCGTCCGTCCGTCCGTCCGTGTGTCTGTCACCAGGCTGTATCTCAAGAACGGCTATAGCTAGAGAGTTGAAATTTTCACAAATTATGTATTTCTGTTGCCGCTATAACAACAAATACTAAAAACAAAATAAAATAAATATTTAAGGGGGGCTCCCATACAACAAACGCGATTTTCTTGCCTTTTTTTGCTCGATATCAATAATGGCAACAGGTAGGCACTTGAAATATTCACAAAATACTCAGTTCTATTTTTACTTTAATAATAAATAAAAAAATTAAAATAAAATTAATATTTAAGGAGGGCTCCCATACAAAAAAACGTCATTTTTGCCTATTTTTGCTCTCATACAACAAAAGTGATTTTTTTAGCCGCTTTTTGCCCGATATTAAAATCAATGTACCTAGTCAATGGTACGGAACCCTTCGTGCGCGAGTCCGACTCGCACTTGGCCGATTTATTATTACATGTGTGATAAGTTCCTATTCCCTGAGAAAAAATTAGCTAAACCGCTTTGGAGCACCTGAAGCAGAACGCGTTATATCTGTTATAGTACAGTATATCAAATGGGTAATATTTCACATTGCACTGATTACACGGATCGAACTATCAGTAGTGCTAACGCAGTGCAACTTTTATCATGCATGGATAAAGTCTTACATAACTCACAATAAAAAAAGAATCTCACATTGTTGTATTTTGAATACAAAAAATCTTAGAGCATTTCTTTTTGTATTCTGATTTCTTTTCCTCGTATTAATGAGAAAGTGACCATAACAAATCGTTCTTCACCACTTTAAAAATCTATTTTCTCATACACTAGCATCATCTCATCTGCTCGCTACGATAAATTGGTTCATACGATGGCTAATAATTGCTTTAGCATTTCCATTAAAGCAGCTGCTCCCAATACTGAACCTTATCTCTATCTCTATATATATAAAAATGAATCGCTGAATGTGTTGCTAAGCGCAAATCTCGAGAGCGGCTGAACCGATTTTGCTAATTCTTTTTTTATATTATTCCTTGAAGTACTAGGATGGTTCTTAGGGAGAGAAAAAATTAAAAAGTCCCTGAAAAACTCTAAAAACAACACTTTTCTATATTCCAATACAAAAGATTCGTAATAATACATAAAAGTCAATTTGAACTTTAATACCATACCATAAAGTTTAAGTGCCAGTGAAGGGGTCCCGGGAAGGATAAGTATTAAGAATCGACTGTTAGGCGGTACGAAGTTCGCCGGGTCAGCTAGTATAATATAAAAATTAAAATATATATATATGATCTATTTTGGTCTACTAATACATATACTTTGAATAAAAATAGTCTTATTAAGTAATATGTTCAAAAAAAAAAACACATGATTACAGCTGTCATGCTAACTACCGCTTGCCTTGCACAGCATGTGGTAATGGTTATTGAAGAATTTTTTCTCACCGTGACTGAAATCAATGCTAAAATAAAAGATAAATAAGGTTTCATAGTTTCGTTGTTGGTCGGATTATATTTTGGGCGAGTGGTAAGCAAATTTTTAGCTAGTCGTCCAAAAAGCTAGAAAGCCTACTGCCATGGATACAATAGGGGAGGTAGTCCAACAGTTAGCCACTCGTACACAGTTATTCACGCCCTTTTTTAAATGCGACTTTTCCGCCCTGTGCATACTAGAAATTTAGATGCCGCAACAGTTACTCTGCTCGCCAATTTGTGGCGAGTTCAACGGTACTCAACGGTTGTATTACGGGCAAGTTATTGAAAATCAGTCCCAAAACATTAAAATTCCAAGTTTTCAACTGCACAAAGTAAAGGTACCCTTTCTGGGTTGTGGTATTCGCATGTACCTTTACTAAAATTACACAAACGATTTTGCAATTGCTTGAGAACAAAAGTTTGTAATAAAAAGTATGTGCAGTCTATATTGATTCAGAATCGGTGGTAGTTTCACTTTAAACAATAATTAAAATTTTAATTTGTGAGATAACGATTCGAAGATGCTTTTGAAACCTATATCATTAAAGTTGTTTTAAATGTAATTTGAGATAATTTAATGTTAAAAATCTTGCATTAAAGGTTTAGATGTAAGTACTTTATTTATGTTTGTGATTAAACTATGAATAATTTTATTATTATTTTAGGCATAACTAAAACTAATAAAAGTTTACTAGTTTTCGACTTAGAAGACTAGTTAGTATCTTATGTACGTATATAATTTAAAAATGTTTACCACTTTAAGATTAGTAATATTGAGACTGAGCTGTACCATTATAAAGTAATCAAATAATTTGTTGTAAGTCAATTGTTAATTGTTAAGAGTTTTGAACATTGCATGCATTCAGCCTGTAATGTCCTACTGCTGGGCATAGGCCTCTTTCTCCGTGTACGAGAAGGATTGAAGCTTAATCCGCCACGCTGCTCAACTGCGGGTTGGCGGATATGTTTCCTACTATGAGTAACGATCGCCATCAGGTATTTATAATATCAATCGAGACCGACAGCTTAACGTGCTCTCCGAGGCACGGTGGGGAGACCCACAAGAACAGACATCCAAACCGGGAAGAAATATTTGTATATATATAAATATACATCCCGAGCGATACCGCTAACCGTCGCTGTTTTAGGCGACTACTCGCACCTCTACACCAGAGCGGTTGTTACACCAGAGCTGTTGTTTTGAACATTAAAAGACTCATTTTCATACAATTTATATTATAACTAGCTTCTGCGCGCGACTTCGTCCCCGTGAAATAGGACCAATTCTGTCATACATGATTTGTGCGAAACTTTAACCGTTTACGAAGCGGAAGCTCTCAAAAGGAAAAAAATCCCGATTTTGAAACATTTTTCATTTGTGCTACGCTCCTAGTGGTCTTAGCGTGATGATATATAGCCTATAGCCTTCCTCGATAAATGGGCTATCTAACACTGAAAGAATTTTTCAAATCGGACCAGTAGATCTTGAGATTAGCGCGTTCAAACAAACAAACAAACAATCAAACAAACAAACTCTTTAGCTTTATTATATTAAGTATAGATTACACGCTTTTTATTAGCTTTACCTGTATGTTTGTTAATATGTTTGTAAGTTTGTAACCGATTCCTTTGGACTTCATTTTGGCCCACTTCTAACGTTCAGAATTCATTAAAACTTGGTATACCCTGTTTTTTTTCGGTACGGACTAAATTGACACATGCAAATGTCAATTTTCGAAATAATGATACCAGCTTTTTAGTAATAGTGTTGTATAGCGATTTTATGAATACAATACCGGTTTTATGAATCGTTACTTTTTACTTTTACCACATAATTTTATTATTATTTGACAATAGACGAATCTTTTAAAAATCATAGTAACTATGGAGCATCACAGATAAAAAAATATTTATTAATATTTAATAAAGCCGAGGATAAAATAGATAGGTAATGTCTACCGAGACAGAAATTTTGAGTAATTTAATATTTTAAAATTTTGACTAACTTAAGTTTGCTTATAACACTGGGTACATTACCTAAGTTTGTAATGTATCGAATGTTAAGATATAAAAAAAAATATTTTTATTTTATTTTATTGTTTGATTATTTGATATTTTGCTACCTTAACTTTCTTTTATTATTATTTAGATTTTTTTTTGTAAATGACATTTTTTTTTACTTTCGTTAAGTGTGTGTATCGCCTTAAGGCGAAATAAATGTTTTCATTTCATTTCAATTTGCATGTGATTACTAAGATTAATAAATACTTAAAAAAATAAGTATTTTTCATTTATCATAAATCTATACATTAGCCATACAGGTACATACATTATATAGGTATGCCTATAGGTACATAACGATTGTCGCCACGTTCTCAAATTTTAAAGACAAAGATTTTTGTAATTATTACTGAAAAACGATACTAGATTGTAAATTACGTAAAGTTACGGTAGTGGCACATCACTATTAATGATTCGCAAAAAACTAGCAACACAGGCACAGCTTATGTCAATTTAGTCCGTACCGAAAAAAAACGGAGTATAGACGTATCGAGGACCGATGACAATACACTAATTTTATAAAATTATTCAATTATCCTAACAGCTTGGCACAATAATAATTAAGGCTTTTCTCGCTATGCTTTTCACTTTTCTAACGTTCAGATTCTCTACTTTTTATTTTGGTTTATTTATAAAAGCGTGTTTTTTAGTTTTTTAACCGACTTCCAAAAAAGGAGGAGGTTCTCAATTCGACTGTTATTTTTATGTATGTTAACTCAGAACTTTTGACTGGGTGGACCGATTTCGATCAATTTTGTTTTAATTAAAAGGCGTTGCGTGTCATGTGGTCTCATTTAAATTTAATTGAGATCTAACAAGTACTTTTGGAGTTATATGTAATAATTCGTATTTACTTGACTACTTTTTCGTCGACCTACGTTGTATCATATCGCATATTTTTTACTCGGTGATACCGGTGATACCGATTTTGATGATTCTTACTTTAATCGAAAGCTAATACTTGTTACGTAGTCTTGTTAACATTAGATCGAGATCTGATTACAACTTTTTGAGTAATCTTTAATAGCGCGTATTTACTTGACTATTCTTTCATCTTATTACGTTGTGTTATTACTTGTCGATGTAATTGAAGTCGGTTTTTTTTTCGTTTGCGAGCAAACACAATTATTTTAACTAAGTATTATTATTTATTAACAAATTAATAAATCGTATTAGGCGTTTCACGATCACCATTCAGCCTGTAATATCCCACTGTTGGGCATAGGCCTCTTCTCCATGTAGGAGAAGGATCGGAGCTTAATCCACCACGCTGCTCCAATGCGGGTTGGCGGATATATTCCCTACTATGAGTAACGATCGCTATCAGGTATATATGATAACAACCGGGACCGACGGCTTAACGTGCTCTCCGAGGCACGGTGGGGTAACCCACAAGGACTGCACAAACACCCAGACCACGGCAAACATCTGTATGGCCAATACAAATGCTGTCGTGTCCGGGAATCGAACCCACAACCGCCCGCGCAACAGCCAATCGCAATCCAGCGCTGTAACCGCTGCGCCAACGCGGGGTCTATTAAGCGTTTAAATGTGTACAATTCGTCTAACTATGGCACACCCTGTGATTAATCTATACTAATATATAAAACTGAAGAGTTTGTTTGTTTGGTTGTTTGTTTGTTTGTTTGTTGGTTTGTTTGTTTGTTTGTTTGTTTGTTTGTTAGTTTGTTTGAACGCGGTAATCTCTGGAACTACTGGGCCGATTTGAAAAATTCTTTCAGTGTTAGATAGCCCATTTATCGAGGAAGGTTATAGGCTATGTATCATCATGCTAAGACCAATAGGAGCGGAGTCCACGCCAACGAAATCGCGCGCAGAAGCTAGTTGTGTACTATAGTGTGGACACAGCCAATTCCCATTTTTTTAAATCTCATATTTGCAAAGAACACGAAGTAAATTAAACTTTTCTTAAATACAAATACATAATATATAGCCAATCAACCACCACTTTAACCCTTGCAGATCATCAAACATTTTGAATTACCAATTAGGTCGTTATGATGATCAGAAAATTAGGTGGTTAACTGTTGGACCATTTGTACTACCTTAAAATCTCAAAAATGTTTTCGATATATTATTTGACCTGTTTTAATGCTATTTATAGTTTTCACAAAAATATTTTAGTAAAATCAAAGGTCACTCTGTTCATGGCTTCTGACATTTAAATTCTCACAAAGCTAAGATTAAAACGAAATTGCTAAAATTATAAATTGTAGCACAATTCGATGTCTGTTAGTGATGTGGTAACAAATTTTCCACTAAAGCTGATGGTCATATTTTCGATTCCTCGGTCTAGCGGATATTATTTGTATTTGTTTGAATATTTATTTTTGGTGTTTTACCTAGTTGGATTCCCCACAACGTGTCTCGGAGCACGTTAAGCTGTCGGTTATGGTTGTATTAGCACCTGAAAAGGATCAGTGGAGCAGTGTTTTGAATTAAGTTTCAACAACTCTACATGAGGAGATGAGTCATTTACTTAATTTTTTGAAATTTACAGACGAATTCAGTTCAATCCAACCCAATACGTATTTTGGGTAATATTTTTTCATCGTCAATATAAAATGTATGCACCAGATGTAGTAACGACTTAGAGGCACGTCTAGACGGTGTAGCCTTGACGAAGCTTCGTTCCCCTCTGTATAATTTCATACAGGCACTATACATGTGTACAGTTAGTATACGAGTTATAACCTTTGAAAGACGTGAGATAGTCCATTGAAATGTTACATTTTTTTGGGCTTACCTTGCGTTTGTCAGAGGACGCAATTTTATTTTTTAGATATGAAGGGGGGGTTAGTCTAAAGTTAAATCCAAGTTTGTGGGTTTGTAGTCCTTGTGCAACGGCCACCATCTTGGAAAAAGAGGTTCAAATGGTTTTTATGGTTTATCTGCCAAACTATAAGTCTCACAAAAAAAATTGTTACATTTTTTGTTGAAAATAAAATTATCTACAACTTATGTTCAGTAACTTTTAGTCGTAGAATCATAAATAAAAAAGTTATAAGCGAAAATCCATAAAAATTTGAGAGAAAAAAATCTATTTGTTGATAAAACTTTTTTTTAAATCATTTTACATAAAAATAATATCAGACCATTTTTATAGACGGTGTTTTAAGGAACAATTTTTATTATAAACATTTTTAAATTTATTTATTATTTAAGGTTTAACAGCGCTGCGAAACGAATACTATTCTTCAGTATTCATAACAATACGTGAATATAAATAGGTATATATTCATGATTTGCCCTAATTTTTAATCACCTTGTTTTTTTTTATGATGATCTTTTTAATTATTGATAGTAAAATATTGTTAATATATAAATAATTCTTGATTTGACACTCTACCTACGAGGTGGAGTCTGGAGGCGCGTTTTTTTACGTGGTATCCGCTGTAGGTAGGCATAATCCACGGTGATTTTCTTAATCACAATTATTACTGTCCTCAATCTTGCGGCGAGTGGCTGGTTGGCTTTCTATATTAAATACTTGAGGGAGAGCCGAAGAAGAAAGTGGCGTAAATTTCAAAATGTGTGTAAATCATTTTCTTCAATTAATTTCGAGAGCTCCATTATTTTGCTGCAAGTCTCCCCATAAATAATGATAATACGTTCACCAATGATAGTGAGCAGTGCAAGGTCAACTCTCTTGTTGAGGAACGACGCCGTTCCACTTGCTGACTCTAGATGTTTCTCCAGAGTTTTCAGAAATTTGAGTTTACCCATATTGTACGCACCTGAAATTGTGTCATATCCTGAAAAAGCATGGAGAAACAGTACGCAATAAGGTCTCCGTACATAAAACCACTTCACACTTCTTGCTAACTTCCTTCTCCGGTTCCCCCTCAAGTACCTATTTAATATAGTAAGCTAACCATCCGCTGAGCCGCAGCTTGGTCCATCAAAAAGACCGAGGACAGAGTATTTGTGATTTAGAAAATCACACGATTAGAAAAAAAAACGCGCTTCCAGACTCCACCTCGTAGGTAGAGTATCAAATCAAGAATTATTTATATATGAACAATATTTTACTATCAATAATTAAAAAGATCATCATAAAAAAATAACAAGGTGATAAAAAATTATCGCAAAATATACGACCTATTCATGTGTAGTTACAAATACTGAAGAATAGTATTCGTTTCGCAGCGTTGTAAAACCTTAAATTATAAATAAATTTAAAAATGTTTCTGATAAAAATTTTTCCTTAAAATATTATCTATAAAAATGGTCTGATATTATTTTTTGTAAAATGATTAGAAAAAAAGTTTTATCAACAAATAGATTTTTTTCTCTTAAATTGTTATGGTTTTTCACTTATAACTTTTTTATTTATGATTCTACGACTAAAAGTTACTGAACATAAGTTGTAGATAATTTTATTTTCAACAAAAAATATAACATAATTTTTTTTGTGACACTTATAGTTTGGCAGATAAACCATAAAAACCATTTGAACCTCTTTTTCCAAGATGGCGGCCGTTGCACAAGGACTACAAACCCACAAACTTGGATTTAACATTAGACTAGCCACCCCTTCATATCTAAAAAATAAAATTGCGTCCTCTGACAAACGCAACCCCAAATGTAACTTTTCAATGGACTAAGACGTCTTGAGAGAATTTCTTTATAGCGTCGCGTCACCGTTCAAAGCAATCGGACATTCCCATTTTTACTCTTTGTATTTTAAAATATTATATGAGCGTTTTAAGAAACAATTTCTAAGATGTTAATAATTTGGAGTGAAAAATGTAACAAAAACAAAAAAAAAATCATATTAACTAATGTAGTGCAGCTAGCTATATTGAAAGCTTATAGCTTAATTTTAGCGTATTGTGTTGTTTTATTTATCGTTTGGTAGATCGTCCATACTTATAAACTGATTAAAGAATAAAAAGTTTATATTCTAAAATATAGATATGTATTCTGAGTTAATGGTATGGGATTTGTTTTTATGTTTATAACGTATCAAATTAAATTTGAACGATTACAACTACGAGTAAACTGAAAAACTTCTTTATTTAATTTTCAGCAATTAAGACTTACAAATCGCGTTCTATATGTATAAAGGTTTACATACAATTATGGTTCAGGCTGTAATCATAGGTTGTGTGTAAAAAAATAAAAATGGCTTCGAAAACCAATATCCTAATAAGTACATGAACATCAGAAATGAAGTAGAAAACACACAAATATTGGTATAAGACAATAAAATTGTCTCATTATACTCCAATTCCAATATCGCTAACGAAGATCATTATCATGCCACTACTATGCACCCTTGAGTGCAGCGCCGAAGGTTGCCGCGGTGCATTGACACTGGCTACCCGCCTAAATTCGGAGCGAGTGTTAAATAAACGCCGTAGTGGATGGGCGGGGTTTTTTTTAGTATAGCCGGGTTATAACTGGGTGGTAGTAATGCAACAGGTGTTAGTTGCGCGTTACGTAAGGCGGGCGGCGCGCGCAGTTCATTCAGGCAAGTAGTACGGCGCGGCGTATCGATTAGGCGTACGGCGCCCATCGATTCGCGCTCTAAGCGTCTTTTTAACTGCCCCGTCTTGGATTGTCTCTTGTATTTTTAATCTAGATACCTTGTTAAATTCTTATTGAATTTAACGGCGGATAACTAAGACTTGCATTTTATTGTATTTTGGTAGTTATTTCGGCAGTTTACAAATGAATAACCATCATTATAAAATCATTTTCATTATCAAATTAACGAATTTAAATTAAAAAAATAAAGTTTATACATAAAATACTAAATATTAAATTTTCTCATTAATTTTTGAAAACTATTATAAACTAGCTTCTGCGCGCGACTTCGTCGGCGTGGACTCCGCTCCTATTGGTCTTAGCGTGATGACACATAGCCTATAGCCTTCCTCGATAAATGGGCTATCTAACACTGAAAGAATTTTTCAAATCGGACCAGTAGATCCTGAGATTAGCGCGTTCAAACAAACAAACAAACAAACAAACAAACAAACTCTTCAGCTTTATATATTAGTATAGATTATATATTTATTTATTTATTTATTATTTTTTAACGCCTCACACTCAAGATACAGATTATATAGATTTCTTTGAAGGTCTGCAAATAGCAGTGCTTTATTTAACTGTGTATAAATTATACTGACAAATTATAGTTCTAACTTAAAAATCCTATTCAAATAATGATCTTTATTCTATTCGCTTTAGAGACTAAAATGTTTTGCATTGCGTCCTGAAGAGAATAATACCTACGCGTCATTTTTTATATTCAAAGGCAATTATTTTTTTGTGGATTAAAGTGAATACGCGCATTAAGTGCGAAATATTTTATAATTATTTTCAAAAGGTAGATGCAAAAAGTGCCTATGATGAGAAAAAATATAAGTTTTTTTTAAATTTCTGACTGATGAATAATAGAAAAACGATTGAATTAAAGCTAACAAAATGAAAATGCTATGATGCTTGGCAGCTTATTCTCCACCCTCCCATTGTTCAGTTCTACGTGGATCACATCTAGATATTCATAATAACTAGGAGATGAAATACTGATCTTATTCAGCTGGAATAGAAAATAGTTTACAATAACATCCTTTCGCCGTTTAGGAATATACCTGACGTGGATAGCATGTAAGGGGTGGTTATGTCATGTATGTAATTGTTAGGAAAGTGGGTAAAATGTCACGTCGGATGGGACGCAATCTTTTTTCAGTTACCCTCTTTTTGTTCCTGGGCTCGGACGGAATAAATTAAGGATACCGCTATGAATCATGACTTTGCGTTTTCTTCTATTCTTTATTGTTATACAGGGTGTCCCTCGATAAAGTGCAACCCCGAAAGGGGGTGAAACTAGACCATAAATTATCGACAAAAAACATAGAAAAAACTTTTTTTAAAAAATATTTTATTTTTTATTGACGAATTAAGATTTTTATATCTTACCTAGACTCTATGTACAAAAAATGATGATTTCTTCCAAAGTAGTGGGTGGGGCCACGTACTTGGCGGTAAGGATAAAATAAAAATTAGCTGGCAAAAAAGTGGCATTATGTCTTTAACTATGCTTCTTGTGAAAAAAAATCCATTTTTTATGACTGTTTTTTTCAATGATCTCTAATTTTCTCAGAATTATGCCCCCAATACCAGGAAATTTTATGATTTATTATTATTTCTTACCATATTGCCATTCAAATAAAAAAAAATTTACGCCTGTATCCCAAAAAACACGTACAAAAATCGTCATTTTTTGTACAAAGAGGCTACGTAAGCTATATAAAAATCTCAATTCGTCAGTAAAAAAAATAAAATTTTTTTTTTTAATTTTTTTAATTTTTTTCTGTTTTTTGTCGATAATTTATGGTCTAGTTTCACCCTCTTTCGGGGTTGCAGATTATCGCGGGACACCCTGTATATCACTAGATAATTGCTTTCCCTTGTTGGCTTAAAATGTTTTTCAGAAGGTATTTACCTGTTTAACTTCATTTGAATAAGATTAATTGTCCAAGATTGTCTATACCTACAGTTTTGAATTCCTTGTTAAGGTACGTAATTAATAAAAGTTAATGCTGGTATCACTACTTATTATAGATTAATTTTTATGTACAAATTATTTATTAATCAACTGACAAAAACTTTAAAATTGCTCACAATATTTTTATAATTTATCCGGAAACAGATTTATTTAGAACGTTTAAATTAGTTTAAAGTTGATCTAAAACCAGTTACATTAATATCGCCGAAATTAGCTGTCTGCAAACTAACAGAAACTGACTAAAGCAAACTGAAATGTATTACAAAAATCTACAGACAGTATATAAACGGTTAGTTTAATATTGTGTTATTTCTGTGTAGGTATATAATATATATATTAAAGTAGTATCTTCAGCTTTCTACAGATTGGTTATATATAGTTAAAACATGTTAATTGATACATAAGTATACTAAAAAAAACAAATATAAAATAGTACTTTTAATAAATAAATAAAAATTGCGTGCGTACTAAGTACACGTCATGTTAGAAGCGAAACTTCTTTGGCTAATTAAAAAATTAATTTAAAATACAAAAAAACTAACTGTAAAAAAAAACAATAGAAAAGAAAAAACAAAAAGCCAACGTCACGCGGTGTTCCCAGGCGGTCACCCATCCAAGTACTGAGCGTACCTGACGTTGCCGCGTTAGCGGTCGCTCAAATTTTCTTTATTAGAATTTAGTTATGAATCCTCTTTAAATGTCTATGATGTTAGTAGATATTGTAAAATCTTAACGCTTTAAGTCGATTAATTTAGTTCGATGCTTCACAAACTTTAGTCACTTTGTGCCAACATTCACAATTTTTTTTTTTACTTCAATCACCGTAAACTATTTGTGTTTTTAAACATTTTAACCGGTAACTTAACGAAACTAGAGCGTTGGTAGATAAAAGCACTTGGTGGCCCGAGATCGTCCAGTCACCTCTGCGGCATTCGGGATCTTGCAGCTGCAGTACAGTGACCTCGTGCGTACGAGAGGGAAGTAGGTCATGGACCGCCCGCCTCCCTCAATCGACCGAATAGCTCCACAGACACACAATCTTAACGGATTGGGAATAAAAAATTATTTTGCATAAATGATGTCTAATATGTGTATTCTTTATATTACTTTCATATATAATATAACAAAATGGGCTGAATATTAAATTCCCTAATCATCGATTTACTCAACGAATAATTATGTCCAAATCAATAAAATAAATGTGCTTTGTTATGTACAGATATAAGTCCATAGTTCCATTTTTAAATAGATTTTAAACAAAATTGTAGATAATTATGTTGAAACATGATTTAAAATATCGATAAGGAAAACAGGCATGTGGATGTTTGTCTCTGAACTTTAACCCAGTTTCGGGTTACGATTCTGAAAAACGTTCCTTTCATACGTTCATTGTGTTTTCCATTTACATGTACCTATATCGCAACGAAAGAGAAATAAATGAAACTAAAATAATGAAGTGCGCTGTCGACCTCAGCGAAGTTCCGTCAGCAATTAAAATATTAATGAAGGATCTTATAATTGTTGAATAAAACTGTTACACATCACATTTTAATTTGACATGTGGAACGAAGCTAAAATATAAATCACAAACGCTTTCCATATGGCACTCGGAACGTTGCTGTTTTTTTTTGTTTGTACTCTTTTTAGTGGACAGCATTGTTTTGGCTCGTTTATCTATTCTCTTTTCACCCATTCGTCTGCATTTTTTGTGTCATATTTTGTTTCGTCCTCTGCACCGACATTAGCTGATGATAAAAGGACTATTGAAATGGACAATATTAATCAGAAAAAAAAATATACTATTGCCACTGTACATTTTGATGGAAGTATTGCGTTTATTTATAGCTCAAATGATTTATATATATCTTTTGGGTAGTCCATGATTTGATTAACAGTGGCTAATTAATGTTTTAATACAATCGAGTTGGATTTTATAAAAAATTGAGTATAATGCCACAAATTCTTTATATTTGTTTATTATTTTCTATTATAACAGAAAATTTTATACACGATAGATACTTTTACTTGTAGGATTTTTTACCAAAGTCTTAGTATGCTTACCCATAGAAATCAGTCCAAAAATACTTTTACAACGTACAAAACAAAATTAATATTTGATTTCTTTTTATAATCATGTTCTTAAATGTCATTTAGACTTATGTTTCGTTATTTCTTAACAAGTTTTTTAAAATTCATTTTTAACAATTAAAATGACATTAACAGGAGAATGGCCGCGCGGCGCCGGACCTGACGGCTTCGCCGGGCCGCGCGCCGCCCGGCCCGCCGCAGCCCTCGCGCGCCAATCATGCGCCGCCCTGCGTGCTGCAGCCGGACTTCAGGAAGGTATTCAAACACTTATACAGATACCATAATTATCAATTTATCATGATAAATAACAGAGACGGCCTTACCCATTGCGAGGCCCCGGGCGGCAAGTCTTTACGAGACCCTTTGTCCTTCGTGAAAAGTATTTGATGCGAAAGTAGGTCTGGTTGTTTGGTTTAGGTACCTATTTGTCATGTTTGAGGAGAAATGCTAAAGTTATACAAATGAATGAAATTTTAAGTTTTAAAGTATTTTACATTGAAAGATAATATACAAAATTAACAAATACAAAAATCATAAATTTTAAAATTAATGTTTGGCTTTTCCTAAGACTAAAATCGATGTATGTGCATGGCTATGTGTGTTAGGTGATTAGGTCCCGAGCTGACCCGAGTGGTATGCGATTAAAAAACCGATCTTCGTCTTCTTGTCATGAACGAAGTTGTTTAAAATTAAATTTTCTATAATTTAAATTCTTATAATTTTTTTCGTACCAACGGTCGATATTTATTTTGATTTATTTTACAGCATCAATAATAAACGCGATAATACAATACCTAGGTCCACCCCAACTCTTGTCAGGTATAAATCGAAAAATATAAGATTAGTATAGGGACCAAAATTGTAGGAAATTTAATTTTAAACAACTTTTGTAATAAGCCTGGTTTTATTTCCCTACTTTTCGAATTTAAGCTACCAGTGACCACCTCCAACAAATTCTGAAGGAAAATTGCTGCTTCCAATTTTTGTGAATCTAAAATACTAATTTGACTGGGCTATTTTACTACATATAATATAATGAATTATGTTTTGAATGAATGAATTAGTTAACTAACTTCATTTTAATTTACCGTTGTTATAACCTTAATAAGTTATTAAGGATCAAAATCAAACTTTTTAAATAAAAAAAATCAGTTAAAAAATCTATATTTTTTAAAATTTGCTTGTGTTGTTGCGCGAGGCCCCTGCAAAAGCGACGTTCGCCTCACCCTTAGGGGCTGTCTCCACGAGCGAGCGTATCGCCGGCGATACGCTCGCTCGTGGAGACAGCTCCATAGAGAGTGTATAGAAATAGGTGGCACGACGATACTATCGCCGGCGATACGCTCGCTCGTGGAGACAGCCCCTAAGGCCGTTACATTGTATGATAAACATAATACAACAAGTTAGCCTAAACTTTATTCTAACAATCACCGCTTTCATTTAGTGTGCTGTCAGTATATATTAATACTTTCCCCAACAATAGTCAAACCACTTCTTCTACAATTTAATATTCATGTTCTAATCTGTTGTTATAGTTATGATTCAATACAAAATATAATTATTTGATACACATGTTATTAATTACAGAGCAACTTTAAGTAATTGCTTACACATATTTATATCTACAGATTATTATCTATACATATAGATATAATAAAATGATAGGAAAGTCAAAACTACATTTAATATTTTTTTTAAGAATACTTGGGGTGTGATATCTACAATCGACACCGAAGCCAAAAATATAGTTTTTAGAATTGTTGTCTGTTTGTCGGTTTGTCTCTTTGTCTTTATGTATCACGATCACGATTCAGGCTGTAATATCCCACTGTTGGGCATAGGCCTCTTCCCCACGTAGGAGAAGGATCGGAGCTTAATCCACCACGCTGCTCCAATGCGGGTTGGCGGATATATTCCCTACTATGAGTAACGATCGCTATCAGGTGTACATGATAACAACCGGACCGACGGCTTAACGTACTCTCCGAGGCACGGTGGGGAGACCCACAAGGACTGCACAAACACCCAGACCACGGCAAACATCTGTATGGCCAATACAAATGTTGTCGTGTGCGGGGATCGAACCCGCAACCGCCCGCGCAACAGCCGATCGCAATCCAGTGCTGTAACTTGTAACCGCTGCGCCAACGCGGCGTCTTTATGTATGTCCGGGTAAAACGCAAAAAGTACTGCATGGATTTACTTCAAATTTGGCACGAATATTATTCAGAAGTCGGGTCAACATATAAGCTATATATTATCACGCTATCACCAACGGGGAACGAGCAGTGAACCTTTATGTGCTGTATAGTGTTCACGCAGACGACGTCGCGGGCAGCAGGTAGTGTCGTTATAATTATACATAAAGCGTTGGTTACCAGCGAAAACTTATGCCCCATAATGCTAATGACAATGAAACCTGTCTCTAAATTAAAATATATACATAACTTTTAGGACTGCTCAATTAAACAACTTTTATAAATTCAATAATTACAAGTTAAGCAAATTATTTATTCTAGGTATCGGGTGTCAGCAATGAAATCTTCAGGCAAATTGAAATGGTGGAAAATGATCACGACGCAACTACGGCCGCGGCTCTCGAGGTATTTGTACATACCTACGCATCACACGTATATTTGCTCTTTATACGCTTCAGACTTCTCAGGATTACAATTTTTATCCGATATTGATTTTTTTCTCGAACTTTTATATTCTACCTTAAGCGTAGCGTATTTCAATAATGTACCAAAATGGATGTTACTATCTTCACTTTTATTTTATGAACAGTTTTTTTATATACATTTCTAATGTTTGTCAATGTGTGAAATATTTTACAGGCAGTAGAGCGGCGTGGTGAGATGATAGTACGGATTCTTGAATTGAGACAAGTTGGCAGAAACAATATAGAAGCCGCTAAGAAGTTCTTTGCTTTACAAGTACGTGCTCAAAATTTTTACGTTTATTATCTTCTTTATGATAAGTCTCAATGTCACAAAAGGTAACGTACCAAAATTTGAAGAACTGGTTTTTATTATTTGAAAGGAGACTAAATAAAGAAATGTGTTTTAAGGGTGTATCACTTGTATTTCTTTACATATTCCGATGTTTTTTATTTTTACAAATCAAATTTATTGATGTTTAAATATTCCAGATTATCATTTAATTTCGTTTTAAAGCAGGTAATTTTGCCTGCTCCATTGACCTGAATACTCACCTCGTAACCCAACAGAACGTTGAAAGAGCTCACTCTAGACAGCCCTATTGTTCCTGGCCTAGATCGTTGGGAATGCGAACGCAATCTAGACTAACATTGTTGGGATGTGCACTCTCAGTTCTTGTCCCTTGCTATGCATTGTGGCAGTCCTGCCGCATTCTGCGGTCGATTCGAGAATTGCCTCTATTCGTTGCTCGCCATTACATTATACGAGAAGACGTTTGTATGGTTAACTGAATTTGTTGACGTATGTTTTCGACACATTTTTCATTTATACTAGTATAATTGTGTTTGCTTGCAAACGAAAAAAAATTGACTTCAATTACATCGACAACTAACACAACGTAGTTAGACGAAAAAATAGTCAAGTAAATACGCGTTATCAAAGATTACTCAAAAAGTAGTTATCAGATCTCCATTAAATTTAAATGGTACTACAAAACAAACATCAGTTTTTGATTAAAATAAGAATTATCAAAATCAGTACATCCTGTGAAATTTTATGTGGTAGGTATAATACAACGTAAGTCGACGAAAAAATAGTCAAGTAAATACGCGTTATCAAAGATTACTCAAAAAGTAGTTATCAGATCTCGATCAAATTTAAATGGTACTACAAAACAAACATCAGTTTTTGATTAAAATAAGAATTATCAAAATCAGTACAACCTGTGAAATTTTATGTGGTATAATATAACGTAAGTCGACGAAAAAATAGTCAAGTAAATACGCATTAATAAATATTATTCAAAAAGTGCTTGTTAGATCGCAATCAAATTTAAATGAGACTACATGACACACAGCACCTTTAAATTAAAATAACAATCATCGAAATCGCTTTACCCAGTCATAATGGTCTAAGATCCGGGATAGCAAAATATTCCCTCATCTGTTAATTAGATAAAACAATTTTTTATAGGCTGATTTCAATATAGTGAATTTATAAAAATAACCTCTGCCACCATAAGCCTGCTGCGTAAATACACAGTTTTCTTTATCACCACCAAACTCGATCAACTTCCCGTTGGTGTGGTAAATATCCCTTGGTCTCCGGGTGGTAGTAAAGGAGTATGGTCGCGGTTGGTGAAAGTGGGTGGTGGTGGGTGGTAAAAATGTTAAAACATATATTTCTCTCCTTTTCTAACGCATTAGAACATCTGAAAAGATCTCAAAATTTCTGTACTTGTCTAGAAAGTTTCTGCCATGTATTTTAACCAGTTAAATTATATATAGTTAAATTATAAATATAACTGTCAAGAATATATTATATTGTATTTTATGAATACTTTTTCTTAATATCTTTTTTAATTAAAATCATTCAAAAGAAACTATTTACGTACAATATTTGTCGTGGTATTTGTACTGGGCTTTTAGTATGCGGAATTCACATCTGTATGTTTTTTAATATTACCAAAATACTGAAAAATTTTAGAATTAGACTATTGTAAGTTAGGCCTTTTCCATAAATATATTTTACCTTGCAGGACGCACGCCACATAGTTCAACTAGTGGAGATCGTAAAACGCCCTGGTCAAACCTTGGGCCTTTATATAAGAGAAGGAGACGGTGGTGCAAGGACAGATGGAGTGTTTATATCTAGAATTGCTCTAGAATCGGCAGTATATAACAGTGGATGCCTGAAGGTTGGGGATGAAATCCTGGCCGTCAACCTTGTTGATGTCAGGCGTATGTCCCTGGATGACGTAGTAATTATTATGTCGATACCGCGAAGACTGTTGCTATGTACCAGACAAAGAAAAGGTAATTGATATAGATAAAGATTTCCTTAGCAAACAGAAAATGTACATTACTTTAACTACTTACTATATGTACTATACTTTTATTCTATTATTAATAATTGTGTTTGCTCGCAAATGAAAAAAAAAATCGACTTCAATTACATCGACAAGTAATACAAAGTAATAAGATGAAACAATAGTCATGTAAATACGCGCTATTAAAGATTACTCAAAAAGAAAATCAATAAAGAGATATGTTAATAACATTATTATGATAATTCGTTAAGTTGCAATGTGTTTCCCATTTCATATTGATTATTTTCATTTTCTAGTCAATTTTTATCTTCATCAGGATATTTTTATATTTAGATTTTTCTAAGGTCAGTGACAATATGTTTGCATTCCTGACTTCTGTTCAAACTTCAATTGCTTTATGGTTCTTTCTTTTGTGTTTACTAATAGCTTCTGGTTCAATTGAACGTGTCTCATTTTTTCTTATAGTGTTTATTTGGTAATAATTCTGAGTTAACATACATTAAAACATATAGTCGAATTGAGAACCTCCTCCTTTTTTGGAAGTCGGTTAAAAACGTATAAGCTAATTGTAATAAAAATTAAAAAGTCTACAATGTAACATATTTCTTTCGTTCCTTAGGAAAATCGGGGCCTGGATCACCATCGTTACCGCGCCCTGAGCACAAACCACCCCCAGTTGTTGTGTTGAAGCGTGATTGTCGGGACGACGATGATCGAGATCGAGACAGAGTCGACGGACTTTATTCACAGTAAATCTTTTACTCCTAAAGCTATAATTGCTACGATATAACTTTTCCTCATAGTATAAATACATATATAGACTATTTCAAGAGGCATCAACTTGAATGTAGTAGATCTTTTGTCTCTGTAACACTTTTTATATAACATTTCACTCTGTTTTGAAAAAAAAATTAGAGCATTGTAAAACTAAGAAAACGATAACATGAAGCGAATACAATGAGAACAATATTGATACTTTTTTCAAGAATGTATTTAATTTATGTGTATAACGATCATTTAGAGTTGGTATAATTTGTTTTAAATAGTCAATTTTATAGACATGGTACTCTTCGTTCAACGGGAGGTCCTGGGAGTGCAGTACGACCCGTAGGTGATGGGCGGGAGGAACGAAGTCGTATGCAACTAGGAGCGCTCTCACCAGATTCAACACCGTTAGATCTGTACTACAATTCACGACCACCGTCAGACCATTCGACATGGAGGTACAAAGATGATTAATAAATTACTATGAAAGTAACAAAACACCTACAGAATATGTGTATAATACTTTAACAAAATTATCAACAGCTATCGACCACCTCCACCAGTGATAACGGAACAACCGAAATCATCTGCAACACATTTCGTTCCGTATGAAAGATCTTATCCCAACACCTTAGAAAGTCTGGCGGAAAAAGTGCACTCTTTCTACCCTGAAACTGGAAGGTATTAAAATGTTTTGGATATTGTACATATTATTTACTACAAATTGCTTATGGCTGGGCTATAAATAATAGAGGCGAATGTTAATTTATATTACATTAAATAAATATTCTATTTTTAGTACGCGTTTTGGAGGCAGGGTTCCACGATCGGGCTCTGAACAACAGCTACCAAGAGCAGAAACACATTCTGATTTCGGCCGACATTCACTACTTCGATCTAGTTTGAAAGCTTCTGCTGCGGGACCAGGAGGTAGTGGTCAAATGTATCAATAAAAATAAATTTTAGATCACATGAACATTGCATGTAAAATTTTAATTTTACTTCTATTGTTGCAGCATCTAGTTTAAGTAGATACGGACAACGTTATGGTGGCGTTGGAATGCCTGGTTCTGGTCTTCCCTCTAGCCTAACAGGAACTGGTCTTGCGAGTGCTGGCTTAGGAGGGCCTGGTCTACCTTCTGGATTATCGTCCACTGGCCTAAGTGGTTTGACAGGTTCAAGTCTAGTAGGCTCGGGCTTAACAAGTTCGGGATTGGGAACTGGATTAACAGGAACTGGGTTGAGTTCGACACTTGGAACCGGATATGGAACTACGGGTTTGGGATTAACATCTTATGGCAGCAAGTTTGGCACTAGTAGAAGAAACCGCAGCTTGGATTACTCATCAGATACAGAAGCTACAGCTCCTACAAGGACTCCATACTACTCAGGATTGAGTGGTTACAGAAGTAGCACTTTAGGAAGAGACATTGGGTCGAAGTTTAATTCCTTACCGAGAGATGTAAGAGGAACCGGACAACGGTGAGGTTCAATATGAAGCGAGTATACTTGTTACTAACGCGAGTAGGTATACTCGTATGCTTATTAAAGTAAAAATTAAAATATTCTTTTCCTCATCAGATTGGGTCTATCAAGACGAGCTGGAAGTGTTCTTCAAGACGAACCTGAACCATTATCTTCGAGACTAGACTTACGTTCGTCCAGAGGTACTTTTATGACAATTATTTTGCGAGGTTTTTATTTATTTATACAGTGATTTAGTTTTAAACAACTACTTCTACTCAATAAAATATTTACTAAATTACAGATAATTTTTTTTTCTTTTGTTTTTACATTGGTATGTTCAAATATTATGTGCAGGTCGATTGCCTTCTTCTCCCTCAGTGTTCACTTCTGATGAATATCGTGCGTGGTTGTCTCGAGCCCCGTCTACTAGCGCTCTGTATGAAACCCTTCGTCCAAGGCTGCCTACGCACTATTCCGCTGAAAACATACACGATGCTCTTAAAAATGTAAGTCAATTTCAATAAAGCTCCAATTATATTTTATAAGTTCATAAATTTGTAGGATTCCGTACCTTAAAAGGAAAAAATGGAACCCTTATAGGATCACTTTGTTATCCGTCTGTCTGTCAAGACGCAAGGGAATCAAAACCTACAGAGTGGTTCCCGTGAACTTAGAATCTTGAAATTTGGTACGAAGCAACGTCATATAGCATAGATAAAGAAAAAATTGCAAAAAGCATAAATCTTTAGTTACATCATATAATAAAAATATTTTTAATATTTTTTTGCTGGCTGGTTTTTTTCTTTAGAATTAAAAATATTATAGTTGTAAGGAGTCTTTTATCAAAACTATAAAGTCTATGAAGTTTAAACAATTTTAAACCAAATTATTAAAACTAAATTTGTTTTACACCTATTGTCTAAATTTAATTTCAGATGGAAAGTGGTAGTCGTTTCGGTTCGTCACTCGGTTTGGCTACCCGTCGTATTGAAAGACCACGCCATTTGCCAGCTCGGTCGCTTTCGTCTCAGCAACTAGGGCCAACCGTTGGAGGATCCCCATCAGCTCGACGCGTGAGACAACTACTTGAACTGGGTTCAAAATTCAACTGCCCCAACCCTAGTCCTGTACCGACGCCCGGTTCAAGACATCAACGTCATCTAGACATCAATCCCAATGGTAAAATAATGATACCATTTCAGTCATAGGTCATTACTTAACAATGACTATTAATTTTTAATTGTTTTTTTCAGAGTTCCTAAAATACAAAGTAGACAAACCTGGTGCAGGTGGTCTTTCAACCTCAATGACGGGATTGTCACGTATAGCTGGAGGAGTATCTGGAATGCTGTGGGTTCATCTCCTCGCTGGTCGGGGATTGCGTCCAGCACCATCTGGATCTTCTCCAGGGTCACCACCGTCTGGTCCTCTTGCTCCTCCACAACCTCCAGTAGCACCTCGTGACTTGTATTGCGTATTGGAGTGCGACCGAGTTCATAAAGCTCGTACAGTGGTCAGTAAATCAAATATTCTAGTTCGATCCATTTAGTTAAATATAGTAGAGCTATTATAAAATACTATATGTTTAGCATTATTAGTTGTTACAATAAATCGCAGTGGAATACTACTTTCTAAAAGTGTAGTAATTAGAATATTTTTGTTCAAATTAATCATTATTTAAGGTACTTTATTTTATAGTCGCTATTTCAATTCTCTGTTTTTCTTTAATATAGGTACGTACTGGTGAACTCCAATTTGATTGGGACGAGTCATTCGAACTAGAACTCGTTGATAATCGCCAGCTCGACGTGTTGGTATACTCTTGGGATCCACAACATAGACACAAACTTTGTTTCCGTGGCGCAGTTACACTGCCAGATCTACTGGCTCGTTCTCCATCTCACCAGCTTGCGATAAAAGTAAGTTATAGCGAATTTACTAAGAAAATTTAATAAGCCAGCAAATATTGCTAATTTTCAAATTTTACTATGATTCAGATGGAACCACGAGGTACACTATATATGCGTGTCCGTCATACGGAACCACACGAGCTGTTTCGTCGACGGCCGGCTGCACCACGTCTAGCGCCACCACCGCTATTCGGTGCTGAGTTAGAGACGGTAGTAGCGCGGGAACTTCGACCAGCACATGCACCGCCTGTTCCGTTAGTCGTGAGAAGATGTGTAGAGGAAATAGAAAGACGTGGTTTGGACATTATAGGTAAATAATTTTTTTTTTTTTGTATTCTAAATATGTGTTGAGATTTTTTTTAAATATCTAAATTACAATATTATCTTAATTCACATTCTGATTTTAGGTCTCTATCGATTGTGTGGTTCTGCCAATAAAAAACGTATACTTAGAGAAGCATTTGAGCGAAATGCTCGAGGTGTGGAACTAACACCGGATTCGGTTCCCGATATCAACGTTATCACTGGCGTATTAAAAGATTATTTGACGGAGTTGCCGCAGCCATTGTTTAGCCGTTGCTTATACCAAATGACCTTAGATGCTCTAGGTATTTTACAATTTTTATATATATGAAAAAAAAGACAAATATTTGAGTCGTTTTCAATAAAAATGTTTACAATAATTAAAGAATAGTTCAAAGTAATAAAATTCACTAAATTAGTGTAACTATTTCGTTACTGAAATGTTACTGGCAATAGGTACACTAACCAGTTTGTAAATAATTAAAAATAAATTGACGCTATAAAGCCTATAAAATTTATTGATGTTTTCGCAGGTGTATGCCTTCCAGATGACAAAGAAGGTAATGCTCGGTTGATGGCGTCAATAGTTGAATGCCTTCCTCGTGCTGCTCGTGCTACCTTGGTCTTCCTTCTCGACCATTTGGCCTTAGTGGTTGCTGCCCAAGATCGAAATAAAATGTCACCACAGCACTTAGCCGTGGCGATGGCTCCACCTTTGATGCTACAATCACAGCCTCCAGCAGAGTTGGACTACCAACGTCCTATACACGTTCTTCAATGTCTCCTGCAGATCTGGCCAGCTCCGAAACGTTCAGGTAATGTCGTCGTCTGTGTTGCTTTATGTATATATATATATATTTTTTTCATTAAAATACTTATTATACCTCTTAAATTTTTCTTAAAAAAAAAACTAATATAATCACATTTTTATATGCCTATCTTTTAATCTTCTCAGTATCTCACTTGGCTGCTATTTTCTTTTAATTATGGTCTTAAATTACGTGTATTTTTGTGTAAATTTATTTTTGCTTTAAATGTAATAGCACAAGACAAAGTTTCATAATTTCAGATTGTTTTAAAAAATTATGCAATCGTTTTACGGTTCACATATCAAAACTTCACTTTTAAGTTTAACTTAACAGCTTTGACACTAACTGCAAATTACGGAAAATATCAATTTACTTAGTTTAGGCCGCTATCATATCATCATCAGTCATCATCTGTTCAGCCTATTGTAGTCCACTGCTGGACATAGGCCTCCACAAGTTTGCGCCAGACATCCCAGTTTTCCGCAATCCTCATCCAGCCTACACCGGCAATCTTACGAAGATCGTCTGTCCAACGGGCCAAAGGACGTCCCACACTGCGTTTGCCAAGACGCGGTCTCCACTCCAGGACACGTCTGCTCCAACGGCCATCGGTCCTGCGACACAGATGACCAGCCCACTGCCACTTCAACTTGCTAATTCTGTGGGCTATGTCGGTTACTTTCGTTCTCTCGCGGATCATTTCTAATCCTATCTTTAAGAAAAACCCCAAGCATAGCCCGTTCCATTGCGCGTTGAGCGACTTTAAACTTGTGGACCAGTCCCTTCGTCAGTGTCCATGTCTCGGCTCCGTATGTCAACACAGGCAGGACGCATTGCTCGAAAACTTTTGTCTTTAAGGATTGCAGAATCATCGAAGTGAAGACTCAACGAAGCCTGCCAAACACCGCCCAGCCCAACCGAACCCTCATATCAGCTTCCTTCTCGAAGTTGTTCCGGCCCAGTTAAATGGTGTGGCCAAGGTAGACATAATCCTGAACAACCTCGAGAAGGATACCATCAACCGATACCGGTCTCGGTATGACTTGGTTGTTAAACATAACTTTCGTCTTATCCAAGTTCATACCGAGACCGACTCGTCGGGAGGACTCGTTTAGGCCAGTCAGCATTTGGCCTAGCTCATTTAACGTCTCCGCAAGGATGATGATATCGTCGGCAAAACGAAGTTGAGAGATGTATTCGCCATTGACGTTGATACCTCGTTTCCCCCAATCCAAGATCTTAAAGACATCCTCCAGCGCAGTGGTAAACAGTTTCGGTGATATTACATCTCCCTGTCTTACACCCGCCGGAGGAAAATGGGTTTTGTTTTCTGGTCTTGGATACGAACAGTTATAGCGACATCTATCCACGAACTTAAGAACTAACGATATTCTACATCGCGCTATCGAAGTTTACAGAGAAAAACGAATATATATTATACAAGAACCCGACAACCACCGTCGGGGCAGTAGCCCTACCAGACACGACTCCCGTCTGGTTGGAGGATCCTCCCTTTTCGGTGGTGGATGAGGAACTTAACACCTTGTTCCTCGCCGCTCAGTCAGCCCAGGTCTCGACAGAGTCGAAGGCTTTCTCGTAGTCCACAAATGCCATATATCATATTAATTTTTTTCGAACATTCATATTCCACCTATAGTAATCTAGTATCAACTAGAGTACCTACTCGGCGTTCGCGTAATGTGTTAAGTGTTGCCTTATACGCGTATTAAAAAAGAGTGCTCCGTGAACACCAAATGCATGGAGTATTGATGCTATAATAATAAAGCTATAAGTTATAACTAACGTTAGTGAAGAGCAGTCGAAAAAATTTGATTGGCCGCCCCTGACCATGGTTGCTGTAAAGTATCCAAAACGTCGGGCATTTAAAAAACTTAATAAGCCGCTATAAAATCAGCGATAAAAAGTTGTTCCATTATGAGTGAAATTCGCGTAAACGTTAGAAAACAATATAGAATGTATCAAATTTTGAAGTGTGTACACTTAACATTGTCTCAATATGAATAGCGTCAGTTCGATTAGTAATTTATATAATAGTATACCTATATGGTAGCGGCCTAAAAATCAGAACGTAGGTATATTAAATCATCCAATCAACTATAGCCTTTCTCAATGTGCTTATTGTACTCTGTGAATTTTTGCATGTCGATGTTGTCGTTGTTGTGATTAAACTAAGCGGTACCTTAACGCATGTATGTTTGTAGACAGTTCGGCGCGGCGAGCCAGCAACCGGGCCGCGTGGAAACAGAGTCAGTGCGTCGCCAGTGGCCTCAGCCACCCTCCCAGGTTTAATAATGTTTACTAGTATTTGCAATAGGATTCGTTTTATGACTCTAATTTACATTGATGAGCCGTGTCGAACTGTTTAATTTAACTCGCTTTAAATATTTATATCGTATTGATTTTTTATTAATTAATCCGTCATATTTTGTTTATAAAACAGATTAATTAGTACACGAATTTCATAATTTAGTATAAAGGCTTGTATTACATGTATTAGCTAATCTATTTTTTCAGACCCTTTTTTTTTTGAAAAAAGAAACAATTTTTTTTATCTACCACTCATGAAAATCTAAAATCAATCTTTTCATTACATATTTCAATGGTTTTATTATTTAAAATTATTACATACATATAATTATTTTTCATATTATGACAACATTTTTTACTATTTGCTAGGCCGAGTTCCGCCCTCAGTCAGTCCATATCGGCATCAAGCGGGAGCATCAGCAGCATCTCCGCCGCCAGCTCTCTCGGCTCGGCACGGAGCAGACCGCTCGCCGCCCGCACATGTACGTCATGTATCGTAAGAAATATTGTCTCTAAGGGTGAGGCCAAACGAGCGTAATTTTGTGAGTTGTGAGTTTCACTAGCAAAATACGTGTCGACTTTCACGCAATCTTTACCTTAGTGACGACTGAGTCAGCGAGCTGCGCGTCGAGCAATTCGTTCGAATTATGCTTGTGAGTCGGCGCACAACTTATTTTGCATCGCTGTGTGGCACGAACTAGCCTTTTGTATGAATCCTAATGCAACCGAAATTACGCGACTGAAATTACGCGATTCACAACTCACAAAATTACGCTCGTGTGATCTCACCCTTACTCGACCTGATATCTTCTACATAGAACGTTGTCTTTCGGTTTCAGGTTCTCTCATCAGTCAGGGTCGGCCAATATCGTCCGCAGTCGCCGCTGCGAGGCCCTCTACCCGCTCCGCCTCGCTCCCGCCAGGTGACGGTATCATCTCCCGGTTCGCCCAGTAGCAGTTCCGGGAGTCACAGCCCGGCTGACACTATTAAGCACGGCGGATCCGTATCATCGATACTGAGGCAGCCGGAGCGAGCGAGCTCACCTCGCGCGTCGCCACGACACTCTCCTCGAGCCTCCCCGCGTGAATCTCCACGCAGCACTCCCCGGGAGCCAACTCCGAGAGCGACGACGCCGAGGGAGTTCAATTCGAGAGAGATGCGCGAGGGGACATCGCGAGAGGGAACGCCTCGCGAGGGCCCGTCCCGCGAGGGTACGCCGCGAGAGGGCGGGTCGCGCGAGTCGCCGCGCTCCGCCATCCCGGGCACGTCGGCGGGGCTGGCGGTGACGCTGAACTCGGGCGCGCCGAGCCCGCGCTACAGCTCCACCAACCCGTTCCTGCAGCAGTACGACGCGGAGGAGGAAGCGGAGGCGTGGCGTGCCGCCGACATCTTCTCCTCGACATCTACGCACACATAGTGCTCATAGCGAATTGAGATTTTCTAGTCAATTTTTTTATCGAATCGAAAGAGTGCTACGATTCTGCTGTATATTATGTTGTATGACGAGCGTGGTGCACGCTCGTGAAATGTTTGTTATATATAGAGCGAGTTACGATGTATATTATTGTGAGAATGTTTACCATCTGACGCGCGAGGCGACGCCTCGCCGGCCGCCGTCGCTCCGCCCCGTAGACGCCTTAGTGTTTATCGTATTGTATTGTACATTGTATATAATTGAATACGTACATGTAGGTACGCTCCGATTTTGTACCGTTCGGGCGGGCCTCGGCGGACGGCCCGAAGCGCTACACACATCGTCCCACATATCAGAGGCTTGCGTACACGATCGACACGCTATTGGCTCACGTAAACTTTAACTTCACACCACACAACACACAATACGGATTCGTGGCATGCAGTTATCAAGTTGTTCGTGTCGACAGTGGACACAAGCCAGTAGGTCGAGTAGGGAGAGTATCATAGATCAGACGTGGACCGTCTTGAGACTGAGACCATATCAGTAGCTCGTAGTAGGTACCATTCGATGGACATCCGTCGTAGAACGAGCGATTACGTGACAAGTTAGAAGGTCTAGTGTTGCTGTTATGAAAGTTTCGAATATTCCAAATAATCCTTGTTCATTAATAACTTAAATATATGTATAACGGTATATTAAACTAATATAGATTTTAGTAAAGCATTTTTACGAGTCGCTAATTCTATGAAGGAATGGATATATTTATCCAGTGAGATCGGTCACAATCTCAAGATCGGAGTTATTATTTACGAATTTCAAAGAGATTCAATAGGACTTATTATTGTCTAGTATTTATAAAGGTTAAGCAATTTCAATATTATATAAAATAATATATTATGTCTAAAATATGTTATTGAAATCATTGAATGATCATTTCATTTATATAAATTAATATAATATGGTAATTAAAATGATTTAATAAGAAATATAAAGTTAAATTGGCACTAAAAGTGTTCACACACACTACACGTTTAGTGTTGAAATTCGCAGATAATACCTCAGTTCTTAAATCTAGCATCTGCTGGACATATATATAAGGCTGGTAGAAATCGACCAATGACAGCACTGATCAAAACTTCACTGCCATGATTGGTCCATTTTATATAGAGAACTTATTGTATTAATAACACTTATTTATATGTCTGTCGGAGGCTATTTGGTTACAAATGGCTTTTGAGCAACACTTCAAGAGAAGTTTTGTTATAAATGTTTATTATAAAATAGCATTGCACAAAGAACACGACTGATATGGGACACAACGTTTTTGATACTTTACCGTTTTACCTGTTTCTTGTTTGTGAATACTAGGACTTGTGTTGGAACCTCGCCTTTTATATAAACCGAATGTTCGCTCATGAATTCTTATTCTACTCTCACTTAACAAACGAGGACCTCTCGTCATGTTCTATGTTAAAATAATATTAACTTAAATATTTCTAAATAAAATTATTAAAAAAAGTTGGACTTTGTTGTATTGACTTGTTAATGTGCTTGTGTATGAAATTGAGTAACATAAATATATGGAAAAAGAGAATTTATTCGTAGTTGATTAGGGCGTTGCAACGTGTATGCGACTCGTGTAGATCGTGGTAGAGAATTCATGCACGGATATTTCTTAATGATAATCTTTTCTGAAGGTTGAAAATCTATGACAATATGATTTTAGAAGTGAATTTATAATAAAAAAATCTAATACATAATTGATGAATCGCCTAACGAGTTTGTACAGGAATTTAGCTAATGGAATTAGTGTGTTGTTGTTACTCGCAGCTAAGTCATTCATCTTCCAATTTCGTATAAATATAACATAAACGAAGCAGTATAAATATTGTAATACGCGTACATTAATTAACGTTAGATTATAATTAGAACAATACACTAATTTCGTTCGTGCTGTTATTGATGAAATTCCGGGTCGTATTATTGGAAACACGATAAAAGTAACTATGTATAGCTGCAACAACGATTTTTGATCTTTATATGCCATAAAGTTTAAGAAAACTAATATAAAACTTTTCTATATGATATGTAATTTAATTATTCATTTATTAAAAATATTTGAAAATATTCATAACATAAACGCTGTTTCATAAATTCATATTAGTGTTTGTTTTCTTTGTGTATATTACTGTAAAGTCTAAATCCTAGGTTTACAATTTTGGTAAGTACAAAAATAGGTAAATGTAAGAAGTTCTGTTACAAGACATAGTAAATCTATTTAGCCATGAAACTGTTGATTAATTAAATTAATTATAATGCCTAAGGCCTACGTCGCCGCAGTATTAGCAGCTTCTAGGTCACATTAAATGGGAACCCAAGCTCGCCTTTGCAGTCTCTGATTGTAACTTTTGGTGATTAATTTTAGAAACTATAACTCATAGGGTTTCTATGATAAAACCTAAGAAATATCTAGCGAATTTCATAAAATTTCAACATTACCTTTGTTTCGTTCTTGTAAAGATTTGTTTAATCGGTTGATTCAAATCAATAGGTGTACCTATTAAAACCTAAGATTTATCACTATGAGGACTTTTACAGTAATATACATATATATTGATTATTAAATAGGCGCGTTCAGTACTGATAATAAAAACTTCGAAAGAATTTTCTCTGTAAGTCAAAATAAAATATAGTAAATGGCTTTTATAAGACTTTCTATGCCTAATCTCTATCGTATCGATATATTCGAAAGAATGAGAGTCTAGTTCTAATTATAAGACGGTATGAGAACTAATTAACATTATATTAAAGATAACTAATGCTATATTCAATAGTACGATCCGCATATACAGCATAGATGTAAATATGACTTGAAGTGTCGCTCGACAGTGTGTAGCCAGCCGCAGTAGCGGTAGTAGTGTGTAGTGACTACGGCGCACGGCTTCAGTTGGCTTCGAAGCGACGACAACACCGAGAGGCAACGTTCGTTTCTCATATTTATGTAGATAAATTATATGTTGTGAATTTATGTAAATATACCCGAACGTTTTAATGAGATGCGAACATACTATTGTATTATTTTTGTTATCCCAGTCAAAGTATTTATATAAAGCTTTGGTATTGCCGTTTATTAAACTTTTTACAGAAGTACATATTTAGAATCTGTAATAGTTATCTATTTAGTAAAAATCTCATCACACAAGCATGTTCCTTCTGCTGTGCTAAGCTATGTGTTCATTATATAATTAAATTTTATAATTTTTTTCAATACAATGAAATTTAATTTATAAATGATTATAAGGACTAAAGAAACGCGTTGACCTCAATGGTAAAGAATAAGTATTACTTCTGCAACTACAAGGAGTTCCGTCCTTAATCTACGATGATCGACTTTTGGTCAAATATACTTATGTATATCATATTGCGTACTTATTATACTAGGAGTCAACTAATTGCGAAGGCATAGTATTCATATAAAAATTACTCTTATCATTGAATCAATAACTATCATTGTTTCTTATCATTTTAATTATAGAAAAACTTAGAGAAAATTTGATTCATGATCTCATTAAAGTCGCTTGGGTCTAGCAAAATATATAGGTTACATTGTTTAGGGTAGCACTAAAACGAATTAAATAATTAAATTCCTACGAAATCTCTTATCACACAATAGTATTGACAGATGGTGCCAAAGCATTCCTTCCTTTACCTTCAGTGTTCATTTAGATAAATTAAAAAAATCACTGTCACTTCGAAAGAAGTATAAATGATTAAAATTTGTTTTCATATAGAGCAATAACCGATGTATATGTAAAAAAAAATATCACATAGTGTAAATAGTTTCTTTTATGATTTGTATCATGAATGTTTATATGGTAAATAAATGTTCGTTATAGAGTATTTACTGCGGGCACGGGCGTCCCCCTCTCAGTCTTGTAGTCGCTGTTTGTTTGCGTTGCGGGGCTACGTCCCTCAGATAATATCAGTATTTCGAAAATTTGGTAATGTAGCGTTACTACGTGTACTAAACGTAACGAGTATACGCCGCTCGATGTACCGGGTGGCTGGAACACAGACGAAATAAATAATACAACGTTAATTGTGTTTTATTATTATTTTTGTGTTTCTTGCGTAAAATATCCCAGATTTGATTTTTATATTGTATTTTGACGATCGCTCTGGTATAATGATGTGTGTGTGTGCCGTGTAGACACCTTAACACCAGCGGTTGCGGTTTCGAGTCCTGCTCGAAATGGATATTTGTCCTTATGCAAATATTTAAATATTTATTCCTGGTTTAGTTGTCCATGTGGGTCTTCCCAACGTGCCTCGGGCAGCACTTTACTTTTACATGCTTTCAGTCTAGATTGATATACCTAATAGACAATTCGGAAAACAAATTCAAAAGAATATATATATCACCGGAATAAAACAGCTGTAAAGACAAATACTTACAATCGTGATATTATTACGTTAAATTTCTCATTCGGATGTACTTCTGAGTATAAAATACTGAAATACACCAGAAAATATAATACCACTGCTAGGCCTAGGCCTTCTTCGCCGTATAGAATTAAGCCGGAGGTTAATATATCTATATATATGCAGTTATGTACCCACGGATTAGCGAATATATTTCCTGCTATGAGTAACGACCCCTATCAATGTCTACTAAAACAATCGAGATCGACAGCTTAACATTTTTTCTGAGACACAATGTTCTAATTGTTTGTCTTTGTGTGTCTCTCAATCCGATCGGCAACCTGATCACGAGATAAATTTGTACATATTCAGTATCACGATTCAGCCTGTAATATCCCACTGTTGGGCATAGGCCTCTTCCCCATGTAGGAGAAGGATCTGAGCTTAATCCACCACGCTGCTCCAATGCGGGTTGGCGGATATATTCCCTACTAAGACTAACGATCGCTATCAGGTGTACATGATAACAACCGGGACAAATTAATTTAATTTTTTTTTGTCTTGAAATATTACTACATCTTTTCTGTTACAAACAAATTTTAAAGTCAAGCAAATGGAAGCTTACACTAAAAGTTTAAATATTCAGAATATTTCGGTTCACCCAAAAGTTCAATAGAAAGTTTTGAATTTACGTCCAAAATACTTTTGAATACATAAAAAAAGTATTACGAGAAAGTTTTGCTGATTGCTTTTCAACAAATTGTTTTACAGAGTTAGCAAGGGACTAAAATTTGAAGTATTTCAGTTTTATGACACGCAGGAGTGATGAGAGTTTAATACTTTCTAAATTTAAATCTTGAATTGAAATTATGTCTTTGTTCTGTAAATTGTTACGCATAAGGGAAACTAGGGAAAAAAAGTATGTGTCAGCTCCGACGCACTACTGGACTTACTCCTTTAGATCGACTGTCTAAATAGGCACAAAAAAGGCTAACTAGTCTAAGAAAAAGATTAATACCATAACAAATGGTAAATAAATGAATTAAATAACGCCATCTATCGGAATCCTATTGGCTTTATTAGAAAACGTCGTCGTTTCCGATAGATGGCGTTACGATAAGCGTGACGAGGTCAGTCGTTCAGTAGATTTTACTCCTCATATTTTTTTCATACCGAGGGCTTTACATAAAAATCGATTCTTAAGGAGTAAACTTCAAAAATGTTTAAAAAAGGTAACGCTAATTAATTAAGTTAACGTATATAGGTACGATATTTACTTTTATAGAAATATTATGAAGTACTTGTGTATGGCAAGTGTGAATAACAAGACATACTACTTTACAATGTTTGTTGAGCTTAAAATTTCGTTAAAGCAGTATATTAAGACAAAATATTTTTACTAAATAAATAAAATATAAAATATTTCTGTATTATATATAGGTAGGTGCTTTTAATTTAAGTATTCGTTAGTAGCTTTTAGATACTTAATACTTAGTACCTGGGTGACCGAGCTTAGCTTGGTATTTATATCTACAAATTACATACCTATTGATAAAATATGAATAATATTTTTCGATTTTACCGACATTATGATAAAAAATATGAACTAGTTATTTAAATAAAAAATCACGAGTTAAATTAGAAAAAAAAGGAAAAAAAAAAAACGATCTGGATACTATGATTTGAACCGTGGTTTTTTTTAACGGTCAATCCCGACCGTCCGATTTCCCACCTGAGCTATTACAACTTTAAGAGGAAAGGATACCAGCTCTTTCTCCATACAAACGTATTCGACTGTTTTCTCCCTGGATAATGACACTAGATCAAATATTTTTGTAAAATAAAACTTTTACCTGCCATGACCATGCCCCTACGTTTTGTTTTTTTTCATATTCTTATTATATTAGGTAGTAGGAGTCTTCAAAAACTAGAAATATTGCCTAATTTTTTGTACATTTTCAGACACTCATAAAAAAATAATAATTCATATTTACAAAAAAAAGAAAACGGAGCGGCATAGCTGAAAGCTTTGTTTATTTACCTAAAAAAAAATAAAAAAAAAGTTGGCATGTTTCGAGGAGAAAACAGGCGACTACGAAATGATGTTTTGGTCAATAATTATCTACCTAAAACGGTCTGAGCTGCAGTTGTCCCTTTCTTGCTGTTTGTGGGATAGGTCTGGGGGAGGGAAGGGTCAAAGCAGTACGTATACACGCCAGCGAAGTGATGCCTCATAGTCGATAATTATATAGATACACTAGTGATGTATTATTTTGTCGATATTTTCAAAAATTCGTATTAACAAAATTAAATAATCTCTCTTTTCATAAACTACAATAAAACCTTATTTGGATGCGGTTTTCATTGTAACATTGTGCAAACCTGGGCTAAGGGTAGGGGTAGGGTAGGGCTAGGGTGTCTCTAACAAATAAAAATGATAATTATGGTAAATAGTTTAAATAATTATGTTGTTTATGTTTTTGCTTTGACTATAATTTTGGCTAACGGTAGTCTTATTACTGAGGCAAAGGAAGGATACTGTAGAACGACTGACGGGCAGACACTAGGAAGAGTAGGTTAACTAAATAAATCTACAAAATTTCAAAATAAGAAGCATTATTTTATTCAGTTCAAGTAGGTAAAGAGTTATTTAATTATTTCCTTTCCTTTCCCTTAAGGCAATCATAGTAAAATTTTTCTAATATTGGTTCTATTAAATTCCAGAAAGCATCTTTCATTTTAACCGACTTTTAAAAAAGGAGGAGGTTCTCAATTTGACTGTATTTTTTTTAATGTATGTTCTCAGAACTTTTGACTGGGTGGACCGATTTCAATCAATTTTGTTTTAATTGAAAGGTGTTGCGTGTCATATGGTCCCATTTTAATTTAATTGAGATCTCACAAGTACTTTTAGAGTTATCTATACATATAATAAAATGGTAGGAAAGTCAAAACTGTACATTGAATATTTTTTTAAAAGAATACTTGGAGTGTGATCTACAATCGATACCGAAGCCAAAAATATAGTTTTTAGAATTTTTGTCTGTTTGTCTGTATGTATGTCCGGGATAAACTCAAAAAGTATTGCATGGATTTACTTCAAATTTGGCACGAATATTATTAAGAAGTCGGGTCAGAACATAGGCTACATATTATCACGCTATCACCTACGGGGAACGAGCAGTGAACGCACGCAGACGACGTCGCGAGCAGCAGCTAGTATCTAATAATGCGTATTTACTTGACTACTTTTTCGTCGACCTACGTTGTATTATACCGCATAACTTTTTACTCGGTGTACCGATTTTGATGATTCTTATTTTAATCGAAAGCTAATACTTGTCATTTAGTCTTGTTTAAATTAGATCGAGATCTGATTACAACTTTTTGAGTAATCTTTAATAGCGCGTATTTACTTGACTATTGTTTTGTCTTATTACGTTCTATTACTTGTCGATGTAATTGAAGTCGGTTTTGTTTCGTTTGCGAGCAAACACAATTACCAATTTTTTGGTAAATGATTCCTTTACGGCTCCACAAAATAAAATAGCAGTAACTTCGTTATAGCCTTTCCAATATTTTTTTAAATTAAATTCGGACTACTCTGTAATGAGTTATGCATGGTCAAACATATAAAAAAATATACGTGGCGACTTTAGAACCTCCTCTGTTTTTCTTCATCGGTTAAAAATTCTTTATCAACCACAAAATAATTAAATAAAAAATGAATAGGTGGTCCTGAAAATCTGTGTTAGGGTTTATCCCTAACTGAAGCCAAGGACTTATCTTTTTGTGAGACACACTGCCACCTTTATTAGTGACTATTATTTTTAATGTCTTTATTGTTAGTTCTGAGTTCAGTTGTTTCAATTTTTTTTTATTATTATTATTTCTTTTTATTTATAGTTTGTTCTTCCACATTTAGTTTGATGTTTTTTTTTGTAATAAGTATACTAATTTTTATCTTATGTTCATCATTTGTATTTCAGTGTGTTTCGCAAATAAAGCGCTTATTATTAGGTATTATTACGTAATTTGCCTAACTAAAAAGACATCAATAAAATAATCTATACTAATATAATAAAGTGGAAGAGTTTGTTTGTTTGTTTGTTTGTTTGTTTGTTTGTTTGTTTGTTTGTTTGTTTGTTTGAACGCGCTAATCTCAGGATCTACTGGTCCGATTTGAAAAATTCTTTCAGTGTTAGATAGCCCATTTATCGAGGAAGGCTATAGGCTATGTATCATCATGCTTAGACCAATAGAAGCGGAGTCCACGCCGACGAAGTCGTGCGCAGAAGCTAGTAATTTATAATATGTATATGTCACCAGCATCTCATTTGTTTTTTTTATTACTATTTTTAAACATTTTTATATCGTCCCAATGCATGTGTTAGGTACGTATAACCGCGACAAACATGAGACATTACAACTTATATGTATACTATTATTATTATTATACTTATTTTGTTGCGTACGTATGTGTGTATGTACCTATGTATGATTGTTATGTATGCTTTTTTTGCTTATGTATTTATATTTATATACCACCTGCCCATCTGAAAAGCGATATCCATTTCATTATCAGGTTGTCTGGAAGAGATTGCTTTTTAGCAATAAGATCGCCTGGTTGTACAATTTGTGACTATAATTGCTTGTAATGTAAATTTTGTTCTTTATCTAAATGTACAACAAAGTATATTATTATTATTATACTAAGACAAACATATTAATTACTATGTATATATGGCTACAATACATTTATCATGTACACTATATGTATGTATCTCAACACCCATTCTTACATACACCTCAACCATGTAATTACATACCTAATTCATAAATAAAATACCTAAGTATTTCAATAATTACTTACCAAAATACAGTTATGTAGATAACAATCCAATGAATTAACAAACAATAATTCAAAATAATAAGTACTAAGTAGTTTACGAAATCCAATAAAAGTAAGCCGAGTAACAGAAAAACGAAGCAGAAAAAATTAAATAAATAAAAATAAATAAATATGTAAAAATGCGGTCGTCTGTTCCTATGGTAAGCAACTTAATGCTTGTGTTACAGGTAATAGCCGACTGTTATAACTATATGTATATATGTATATTTTTATAAATATACATAGAAATAATACACATAAATGTGTATATAAATACAAATATTACACCCAGACTCGGGCAGGAAACGAACCCGCATCCCGCGGAACAGAAAGCAGGGCCACCACAAACTGCGCCAACGGGCTAATCAAATGAAACAAGTAAAATACAGAAAAATAGCATGACGCGAAGCGCGGGTGAAATGCACACGCACACTAACACCACGCCACTCACACATAGACAAAGCAGTGCGGGGCTTGCGGGAGGCGCGGTAGCGGCTAACAGCAATAGTCAGTGAAACAGGAATATTTTATTCAAATACCTATTTTTCAAAAGTCTATTCAGTATCCTTTCCTCTTAATGACAATTACGAAATTTACCTTCCTATTCTAACGATATTGCAGACATTTTTTCATTGTCTAAAAACAGGGATAAAACGACATTTTCTAAAAATTAATCCTAGCTAGATCGATTTTTCGCCCCCGAAATCCCCTGCATACTAAATTTCATGAAAATCGTTGGAGCCGATTCCGAGATTCAGATTCTATATATATAAAAGAATTGCTCGTTTAATAATAGTATTAGATTAGATTATATTACTAATTCGAATAATGTAATGTCAGCATGACAGACAGATTGAGTACGGTCTACCATAACATTGATATATTAGCTATTATGACGTATTGTTAGCGGCGAGTGTCGACAATTATTAATGTCACTATCACCTATCAGATACGATAGGAATATTTGCGGTAGAACAATAAGGGTTACGTGTTAAGAAAAAGTAGCTACAAACAATAAATTTTGTGTTAGCTACACAAGAGTTTGATCAGCAATGGAACATCAAATAGTTCGAAAATCAAAAGAAAAAATTCTTTATACAGGAAGACTGTAAAAGCACTTAGGCCAGTCGAATTAGCTCAAAAACGAGCTGAGTATTCAAGCGACAATAAATAACCCTTTAAATCAAGATCATCATCAACCAGTCTGGTACCCCTACTTTTTGAATTTAGACTACCTGTGATCCCCTCCACAGAATTCCGTAGGAAAATTGCTGCTTCCAACTTTTGTAAATCAAAATACTAATTCGATTGGGCTAACTCTTGAATCATTATTTTACAATCAATCGTTTTTGGTAAATAAATTACTGTGAAGTGTTGATGTGAAGAAGAACTAACAGTTAATGTGAAGCTATCAAAGATTCGGTATAAATCAGCAAAGCAGTACCTAAGCAAAAATATCAACGAATAAAAAGGGCAATAGTAGTTTTATATGCTAAAGAATAAGCCTTTATGAAATTAATATGACCTTAACTCAAAATGAAGTACTAACTTGATATTACAGAAAATTAAAACATTAATTTCTATAAAAAAGGTATATAGGTTCTTAAGGAATATCTTATCTTAGCTATTTCGAGAGCATTCTAATAATCCTTATCAATCTGGTTCTAGATAACGGAAATGAAGTGGAATGTTCCTTTTATTATGAGACTGGTGGAGAATTTTAAACATTGTTGTTGAAGTTTCAATTATTTGTAAAGTTAATAGAAATTAGTTGTTTTTGTTTATGTAGGTAAATAAATATAAATGAATCCTTTTTTTCCTTGTTCACGCCACAAATTTAGAAGGACTTAACCGATTTCATTATTATTTTTTATACTTATTACTAATATTTAGAAGGTCGTTACAGAATAAAAAATGAAAATGTACAAAAAGAGTACGACAATTTTATAAAACATAATAGTATAAAATACGAACTAGATACGAACTTTGCCCATCCACTTAATGTATGACAATCATTTTATATTTATTTCGTGATTATTTTTCCAATGTACTGACATTGGAAAAATAGTCGCGAAAGAGTTGCCTGAAAAATCCTGTCCAGACTTTAACAGCAGGGAGTAAAAATTCACCTAGGAGTTTAAAGAATAAATTGAATACCTACAGACAGTGTTACTCCTGTAGAAAATGTAAACGTTGTGTTCTCTATTATTTTCTTGGCATAACTACTGTGTGGCAGGTCTAAACAGGTATATCTTTGTCTAGTTACTTCCACCCACATTTAGTAAATAAAATTTTGCATCAAAATGAGCGTTGTTTCATTTTAAATACGATGACAGGGTTGCCTGCTAAAATTCCGGTTTGAATAGCGGTAGCTGAATGTAATATGGCCAGGAATTTTCCAGCTAACTTTAATGCGATTTTTTTTTAAAACTATGATAGGCTTGCGTTTGCGTTCCCCAGGTTAATGTTATCCGGAAACACAGATGCTTGTAGAGAGTTCCATTCTTTGTATCTTTAACGTAGGTACTAAAGAAGATAATTATTTAATTATTTAACCATTAGGCAGATGGATGAAGTTCACGTCTAGTTCGTATCATAGGCTTTAACAACTGCTTAAGTTTCAGGCGTTTGACATTTCGAGCGACGTGTTCATTAGTTTAGACAGGGTAATTAATGTCTGTCGAATCAGCAAGTTTTTAATAAAAATAAAGTTTTTAATAAATGTTTGATTACGAAACATAAATTTATATAATTTCACATCAACACAACATAAGTATTAAATATTTTTGTATAATAATAGACAATCCTGACGTTTGAAATGAAGACCATTGTTGTTGTGTCAGAAAGTTGAATCAAACATCTTTTGGAGAAAATTGAATGCCAGTAGAATGTACATCTCGAATGAGATTGAACAAGTTCGCAATAATGTGGTGATTCCCAGCTTCGAATACGGTTTTACATCTGACATAAATCTGAAACTCTGATTTAGAGAAAACTTCTACTTTACTGCATTTTTATACCACCTATAAAGTAATACATGTAGGTACTTTATTTGTGTATAAATTGGTCATAATAAAACATACGTTACGATCCGTTTCCATATAATTCATTTGTAAATTTGATGTAATTATCATATTTTCAAATCGCAGCTACCACAAATAAATATATAAGCAATTTTTTGGTGCTTTAGTCAAAATAAAAATAGGTAGAAATAAGTAGCTACTTACAATATAATATAGCTATATTATATTGAAAAAAAAATCTATAAACTAAACGTTGTACCTACATTGGATTTTTTATTTATTTATGATGCTGCTTAACAATAAGAAACACATTTTAGAACCGTAGACCTACATTTTATTTTATTAATTGTATAATTTTTAAGTTTACGACTGACATTAATGTAATAAGAATAACTATTACTGTAGTAAGTTTGCAAATATGTACTAAACGTATAAGTTTCTATATTGCTGCTCTTTACAGCACAGATTCAGTAAACGCTAGCGAATGTTCTAGAAAATAACAAAGAGATTCTAACAAAGACGAAGTTTTTAATTTTCTGATATTCCTAACATAATGATACACAAGCTTATAATAACAAAATAGGAAAACGTTTTTTGATATTTTGTAGGTACTAAAAAGTTGCAATAAAATCTTATTGGTTGTTAGGTTTGTAACTTGGCTGGTTTTGATACTCTGGAAAGGTGACTTTTAAAAATAAAATAATTAAATAGTAAAAAACGGTTTTCCGCCACTTTTCAATTGTTTTTCTGTCTACCAAAATGGGTGAATCCAAGAAGAAATTCTGTATATTTTAAAATTTTTATTTCAAAAAAGAGAAGAATGCGACTCATGCCACGAAAAAAAAAATTGTTACGTTTATGGACCTAATGCAGTGTCAGTAAGAGTATCACAAAATTGGTTTAAAAGTTTTCATTCAGGAAATTTTGATGTTATAGATGCATTTCGCACTCTGGTCGCCCAGTTACGGGTAAACGTGACGACACAAAAAGTGGAGCTAGATCGACATTTCAGTAGTTACGATATAGCTGAAGATCTGAGAATTGACCATAAAACCGGTTTGACCCATTTGAAAAAGGCCGGCTATACAAAAAAGTTCGATACATGGGTACCACACGATCTCACCGAAAGAAACCTAATGGACCATGCTTTTTGTGTTTATCGTGAACAAAACCCGGGTGGACACGCAATAAGGCGATGTTGAGTGTATGTTGGGATTGAAATTGGGCATCATTCATTATATACAGAAATATTCATTACTAGCTTCTGCGCGCGACTTCGTCGGCGTGGACTCCGCTCCTATTGGTCTTAGCGTGATGATACATAGCCTATAGCCTTCCTCGATAAATGGGGTATCTATCACTGAAAGAATTTTTCAAATCGGCCCAGTAGAACCAGAGATTACCGCGTTCAAACAAACAAACAAACAAACAAACAAACAATCAAACAAACAAACTCTTCAGCTTTATATATGTAGGAATCAGAAGTGAGGAGTAGGACGGATGGCCTGGTTAATTCACAATGTAATTTAAAACACGATAGTTACTACTTAGTATTCAATGTACTCACCGAGCGGGTACCGTCTATCGCGTGGCAGAGAGACAACTCGACGCAGTGCCCGGGACTTGTGACCCGAGTGTTGGTTTACGGCGGCGCCGCCTAACAATGCGCATTGGCACTCACCACCACCGGTCGAGTTGCCCAATCAGTAACAATTAATTCGTGTACACAAACTAACTATTAGAAGAGTCGAGGTTAAGCTACTAGCAGGATACACAAGTGCACCGCACCACGCCAGAGCCAAGAATGCCTTAGCCGACGACAGAATGACTCGAATAATCACAGGTACTGACATACACGTCAGAACGACTCGACTAATAGAATGATTGAGGGTAGGTGAATATCAACAACAGCGTAGGTAGCCTACACGGCCGTCCTGATTTGCGCGCGTCCTCGCGCGCTATTTATTACAATCTTAGGTATTTGTAAGCAAAAACAAAATATCGCTCGACTATCCTGACAAAAATCTATCCAACATATTAATATCTGATTCCGTCCAAGCTGGACATTCCGACTAGAAATAATTGGTTTCAGTTAGTAAGTCACTCGGTGACACCAGTCTGAATATGGTTAACATCATCATCATTACAGTCATATCAATATGGTAAGTAACACTAGTCTAGTTTTACAATAGGAAAACCCCTACAATTCAAACCTGCTGGTCTAAATCGTCACCCACTATAGCAGGTGAGATTCCAGCAGCGCATCACTCATCATTACAAACAGTCTGGTCTTCAGTTAGTTCTCTCAACAACAAACAAGCAAGTTGGACCGGACGGGTGTGTCCTCACAGCCAACCGCGGACGGTATGACCCGGACGACACTGTCCTTTCGACCAACCTAAACCAACAGTATGGCCCGGACGGATGCATCCCTTCAACTAACCGCGCACGGTATAGCCCGGATGGCACTGTCCCTTCGACCAGCACAAACCAACAGTATGGCCCGGACGGGTGCATCCCTTCAACTAACCGCGCACGGTATAGCCCGGATGGCACTGTCCCTTCGACCAGCACAAACCAACAGTATGGCCCGGACGGGTGCATCCCTTCAACTAACCGCGCACGGTATAGCCCGGATGGCACTGTCCCTTCGACCAGCACAAACCAACAGTATGGCCCGGACGGGTGTATCCCTTCAACTAACCGCGCACGGTATAGCCCGGATGACACTGTCCCTTCGACCAGCACAAACCAACAGTATGGCCCGGACGGGTGTATCCCTTCAACCAACCGCGCACGGTATGGCCCGGATGACACTGTCCCTTCGACCAACTCAAACCAACAGCATGGCCCGGACGAGTGTATCCCTTCAACCAACCGCGCACGGTATGGCCCGGATGACACTGTCCCCTCGACCAGCGCAAACCAACAGTATGGCCCGGACGGGTGCATCCCTTCAACCAACCGCGCACGGTATGGCCCGGATGGCACTGTCCTTTCGACCAGCGCAAACCAACAGTATGGCCCGGACGGGTGCATCCCTTCGACCAACCGCGCACGGTATGGCCCGGATGGCACTGTCCTTTCGACCAATGCAAACCAAAAAGCGTTCTCACCTACTAATCAGCTCTGTCTAGTTCAGCGTGAATTTCTACATCGTGTAAGAGTCATGAGATCAAGTCAATGAGGTCGAAAACATTATAGAACTTAGTCTCTTCCTCAGTCTTACCAGGCAAAAGTTACACAAGTTAGTACTACTACTACTAAATCGGTTCTACTAATCACTTAGTACTTATTATATACTCGTAGTTAATTTGCCACCTTTGTTTCTTAAAGTTATCTCATTTACTGAAATTAATTGTCTCTTTTTTTTCATTTTACCATTCATCTCTTAAGTACTGTAGTTAGTTCTGTAAACATCAGCTTGTATCATAATGTTGACAGGTTCAGATCGCACAAAATATCATAGTATCATAGTTGTTACAAATAGTATCAGATGTAGCAGTCATAGTATCAGAGTTGGCAGTCATAGTATCTGAATTATTCTGGGATTGCTAATTATCCAAAATCGACAGTGCTCTTTGGCATAACTGAAAGCCATTAAACCCAAGAATTAACTAATTATTACCAGAATAGGCCAGTATAGGTCAGTGTGGACCGGTTTCGCCTCAATTAATAAACTATATAAGTAACAAAGGACAAGTCACGACCATCCTGCTAGCACACGCCCTTGGTCAACCTGGAGCAGAAGAAAGGCCGCAACAGTACTTTATACTCAGTCAAACTCTACGTAAAAGGGGAAAGTAGACAAACTCTACGCTCAAAACTTAGTTTGTTTCAAGAACTTTACAATAATCTGAATCATAATATTGTCATTAAACCAATTATAACTAATCACTTCACTCAAATACCACAGCCATGTACCATCGAAATCATCACAGCCAAAACTATAGACGTACTCTACTTCGACAACAAGCTTGCGAAAACCTCGCGTAAAGACTTCTAACACCACGGCTCTCTAGACGAAGAGTAATCACAGTACATGTGTCAGTCACATACATCTCAGTACGCATATCAATCGAATGGATCACCCGTGTCAGTCACCTCTTGTGACTACACGCTACGGTATCAAACACTACTACCTCCGCCAGAGTTAAACGCACAACGCACACCCATGAACTCTTGGGTTGCCCCAAGAGACACCTTCTACAGGGCTACGACTACTAAATAACTAGACTGGTACGGTTGAACACATTATACAGTCGATAGAATTGATCAATCGAGTTTCTCCCTCTACTTAAACTTGAACATCATCATTATCAACAAGATCATAAATTACATCAATATCGTCTGGTACATGACGTGCTGGCATTTTTCTTAACCTTTCGTGAGCAAATTTGTAGGTACGTTGACAATTTAAGCTTTAAGGGTATACCGATTACCTTCGAGAACTTTTATTACGTGAAAAGGGCCTCAATATTTCGGATCAAGTTTCGTTTGATTACGCTCCTCATTTTGTAACAGAACAAAATCGCCAATAGGATATTAAAAAGCCTAGCTGTCTCTATGAAGGAATTATCGAAATCATACAGTTCCATTTATAATCCTTGCTTCGCAAAGTTACTCAACAATTTTTAGCACAGATGGAAACATAAGAATTTCAACAGTTACCTACAACGACTGCCTTAAAATGTACTACTCACGCGTTAGTGTCATTTAACTTTAAAACGCGTGGTTAATAAAGTCGAAATCAAGTTGGAAAATCATACACCTGTCTACTCATTTATTTAACAAACTAGCTACGTAATTAACTAAAATAACTAATAAAGGAACAATTAATTTTTTTTAACTAAAAATATTTCATTAAATCGATTGAAATTTCTTCTTAACTAAAATCGATTTCAAATCAAATTGGTAACGTGTGAGGGAGTCACTAATTTCAAATTTTCTTGAACTGTTAAAAGAAAACAAACGAATATAGTAAGAATTTTCAATAGTTACCTACTCATAAACAAAATTATTAATCTTAGGTGACCTACCTATAACTATTGTTGTAATAGGTTTACGATTGTACCAAGGTGTTATCAATTAACTCTCTGTAATTTAAACGTTCTTAAACAGAACAACTAAAACAACTTTTAAACAGTTTAAATAAATCAATCAAAGGTAGAAAAAGACTAAAACCCTCAAAGAAACACTCATTTCTCACAATCACATCACAAATCTGTAGTTCACGATACACACTTTTAACTATATCGAATTAATCACAGTAATCACTTATACGCCACGTAATAATTAAAACTACGTAATTAAACAATAACTGCTTATTCACTTGCAAATTACAACAATCCCGCCAGTAGATGATAAAAATGGTGACTGACTAAATCAGAAAATTAGTATTAACTATTCGGAAGATGGAGTCTTTAATTTTACGCTCTTTCGGTACTTCGACAAATAATATTAGTTAAAATATCGTGTAAGATATATCGTGTAACAAACACAAAAAAATATTCGGGTAATCGGAAATACTCAAGCTAAGACGATATTAACACTTTATCACAAACAAGTAGGTAACCACAAAAACTTTAACAACCTAAATACTACAACTACGCTTGCATCATTTAATATTTTAACTTTGAACTGAGTTCAGAATACTACAAATTACAATTATTTAAAACTACCCTATGGAAACAGATATGTTCTAGTTTCCGAAAAATGGCTTCGATACCGTAAGCGAAGAGAGTCATTAAAGTGAAGGTGGACCTTGTCGCGAAATATGAAAAATGAGTATTCACTCTTAAAAACTCAGAAAGTACGCAACGAATCCGTTCGATACGCTTTGCCTTTCGCTAGATCTAGACCTAGAACGCGCTGCAAGCTCGCACTACAATCACACTCACAATCTAATATTGTAACTGAATCGAAATAAAAACAGAATCGCAAAATCTATTAGCAAAAATCATTAACTATAAAATTAAATTCAACAAATAACACTGAATAAAACCCTTGTACACCGATAAGAACACAACAGAACGACCGAAAAGAACTAAAATATCGATGTACCTACGATCACTACGAAATATTGCAACTTAATTGCACACTGCTTATTGTTCGGCGCACGGCTTTCGCGATGTGGGTCGTTAAGGTTGCATCCCACTTCTGATGTAGGAATCAGAAGTGAGGAGTAGGACGGATGGCCTGGTTAATTCACAATGTAATTTAAAACACGATAGTTACTACTTAGTATTCAATGTACTCACCGAGCGGGTACCGTCTATCGCGTGGCAGAGAGACAACTCGACGCAGTGCCCGGGACTTGTGACCCGAGTGTTGGTTTACGGCGGCGCCGCCTAACAATGCGCATTGGCACTCACCACCACCGGTCGAGTTGCCCAATCAGTAACAATTAATTCGTGTACACAAACTAACTATTAGAAGAGTCGAGGTTAAGCTACTAGCAGGATACACAAGTGCACCGCACCACGCCAGAGCCAAGAATGCCTTAGCCGACGACAGAATGACTCGAATAATCACAGGTACTGACATACACGTCAGAACGACTCGACTAATAGAATGATTGAGGGTAGGTGAATATCAACAACAGCGTAGGTAGCCTGTAACGTAACAATAAAACACAATTCGGCTCTAAATTATTAGTCTATAAATTTTAGTTATACTTGAGATAACAAACGCATAAATTGAAATGTGAGTTGACACGTAAACATAAAACAGTCAATTCAATGAACGAAAACGGTTCAAATCCATTAGGGTCTCAAATTTTAAGTTGTACTTAAGAATAGAAATTTATTAGATGGGAACTCAAACAGTTTTGACTAACGTGTGAAAATATTAGGTAATAAATTTTATATTCGAGACAAGCTTAAATTCGTTGTGCTGATAGATTCGGTGAAACGTTCTAAGGGCCAGTTCCACTGATTGAAATGATCGCGATTGTTTCGCGTTTAACGGAGTTAGAGCTAGAAATTGCATTTCACCAACATAAACTGGACGCAGTTAGAGAATAATTGAGTTTAAATTCTAAACGACCGATTTTTTGCGTTTAGCTGTGTAAACACGTTTTATCTAGAACTTCTAACGGTCTAACCTATTAAAAACAAATCTTGTCACGTTGTCATGTGATGTGTTCTGATACTCGAGTTTATAGTAGTGTATCTCTATATATATATATATAAATGAATGGCTGAATGTGTTGCTGAGCGCGGGTCTTGGGAGCGGCTGAGCCGATTGCGCTGATTCTTTTTCATGATTCCTTAAGTATGAGGATGGTTGTTACGGAGAGAAATTTTAAAAGGAAGTTGCCTGAAAGAGTCTTAAAACAGCACTTTGCTGTATGCCCGTACAAATGATTCGTAATAATAATTAAACGAAAACCAATATTAGAATCGAACTATAAATTCGATTAAGCAAAACATAGCTTTATTAAACGGTGGAACCCGGCCCTAAGCATTGGGTATCCATGGGATACAGTTTTTTGTTGGACTCACATTACGCCAGGGTTGCCATCGCAAGATTTTAAATTACCGTGTTTCGGAATAAAAACTACAAAATTGACGTGTATTTACTTTACATTAACACGTAAGGTTAAAAATGACAATAATCGGTTAAATAATTTCCCTTTTGAAATCGGTTGAATAATACATTATTCTTCGCAGCCGTCATGCAAGTTTATCGTAACTAACATTTTTTTCTTCGGCTTATTCAATGTGTATTTGTTTTTCCCTTTTATTGTTTATCTTTTGTTGTGTTTTTTTTTGTTTAATTGATTTACGCAATTTCCTTCGGATCGGATAAAAGTGCTTACAGCTAGTAAAGCTCAATTTATTGAGGAAGTAATAATTTTATTCCTTGTTTTTTTGTAATAATTTTATTCCTTGTTTTTGTGTTGCACTATAATGACTTATAAACTATCGATTAAACAATTACACATTGGATTGCCGTATCTTCGAACACGGCAATGAACCGAAGATATCCAAATTTCCTTGTAACACGGGAATGGCCGTGTAGATGGTAACACTGCAGGGCGTAGAATTTTTTCGGGAATTTTAGGACGCCATGGTAGACGGGGAAGGGGTAGTAGACGCGAGATTTGAATATATACGATGGAGAGTTTGAATTCGGGGCATTAGATTTTGAGTCGGGATTCGACTTTGAATTCAAAGTACAGTATTGAGAGCCCTCGGCTGGCGAAACTATGGAACTTCTGAATTAGATCGAAGATAGAATACCTAAAAGTATTTTTTAGGTCTGATTCAGAGATTTCATTAGTGTAAGCTGGCCGAGTGGCTATTAGGGTGGAGCACGGATGTATGGGAAAAAAAAATTTTTTAGTTTCTAAATTCTAATAGGGGGGGATTTGTGTCTTATAATAAATTAAAAATAAGTGTAGTTTTTTATTCCATTTAATGAATAACTTCTGCCTCCGCAGCGACTTCAAAGTTTTAAAATTTTATGGAAAGTTTAAAGTCGTAGAAGGTGAAATATTGTGCCCTATTTAGTGGTAAGAATGTAATAACTGATGGATAATTTATAGTTTAGACATTTATTAAGGTAATACTATGACAAAGAACATAAAAATACTTAGAAGAATTCAATAAATTACATCAATTATTAAGCTTGAAAATCCTTTTTTGCTTCAAAGTTTAGGCATCACGTTCCGCGATTCCAACTTGGCTATTATTGCACCTAATTGTTATTTTTTTGTGCACTGAAAAATGGAAGCCTGGGTCGTTATCTTCACAGCTCTTTTAATAGCTTGAGTATGACAGGGAAGCCTTAAAAACAATGGTTTAATCTCACCACCAGATTCGACAATGTCCTGAATTTCTTAGTCAGATAAATTTCTCGAAAGCGGCTGTTCGGTTAAGTTTTCCTGCCAGTTTATTAAATCAAAATATGAAGTAGCATTAAAATTTATCAATGGCATGTGAAAAAGTCTAGGTTTCGAAGGGTGACTCACACTGCGTGCCTTAGTCTGCAACGAGCAGACAGCTCATCTAATAGGCTTTCTATGCTCTGTTATTATCGCAAGAAGAATACTTTCAGGGTGCGCGAAATAGCCGTTTCTTTAAATAACTTGATCTATAAACTTTCTTAAAGTTTCTGGCAGGTATCTTGAGGTATGACGGCTGCCATCTTTGCATGACGGTTTGGTCTTAATTAAAAACCAGTAATGCGCGTAGACTTTGATCACAAAAGTAGTCAGAGTTATCAAATTTTCCGTCGTAATTTCAGTTGCCACATATAAATCAGTTGCCAAATGAAAAATGCAACAGTCACAGAGCTCAGTCTGTGGCTATTGCATTTTGCATTAATTTTTCCCTATTTTTACATCTCTCTCTTCGTATATTGTGTTTATCAGTGATCTCGACATCAGACCCAATGTCAAACAAAACTGTCTGACACTCCATATCTATCACATGTCTTGATAACGTAGGAAAATCGACGCACACAGACTTTTTTCTTTTCTTTTCTTTTCAGGAACGCTTTCAATTATGGTGCGTTCTGGCTATTCTGAATCTGATGATGTCGCTGAAGAAGTACTAATATCTAAATTAGCTTACGGTGATGTGTTTGAGGATGTATTTGGGTGATTTTATTGTTGATGTTTCTTTTCTAAAGTCTTTTACTACTTCTTTGTAGCAGTTACGTCGATTCCGCTGATTATCATTATTCGAGACGTTCTTTAATAAAACAAAAAAGCCTGCTCTTGTTAAGAAACCTTTCTATTCTTAGGACAGATGCATTGAGCTAATTCATTGTACTTTCATGCTGAAATATCAAAAAGTATCTTACTGCTTTGGTGAAAACTTTTAACTTTTCCGGAGAGAGCCTCTTGATAGACTTGACCTCTTGAGACTTTAATATTTGAATGATCCTCGTCCTTGTTACTATCGGAATAGATGCAATTTGCCATATATTTTCAATACTAGTCTGTCACAATGTCTACTATCTCCGAAAAAGTTGACTCTTTTGCTGTTTCTAATTGGAATTTCAATTGTTGTGTCGTCCATTCGTAAAACTTCATTACACCGTCGTAAGTAGGTAAAACGTTCTCTTTTTATCTCAGTAACATCCCCAAAAAGAGGACATTTAAACACACTTCGAGTTCTTTACATAGTGTTAAAAATATATATAAAAAATAACGTGCGTACGACTAATGCGAATTTAGAAGAACAGAGCACTAACAATGACGCGTGGCGCGACAAGTGCCGGTAAAAGTCTCCTTCCACACTCCCTTACGCCCCTTATTAAAATTATAAACACAATGTCAGGGTTCTCTGTTTATTCTACATCAAAAGTACAGTATACTAGTAAACGATTTGTTATAAAAACATAGTATGTTTATTTAAATATCGTACAGACATATTGCGTCTATGTGAGGTCTAAAACCAACTATTTTTATAAAATCAGTGCCACTGCGGAGGCAGTTACTCTAAACCGAATTGATTAATATTTTGCATGACTTAACTTAAGCCCCAAAGACACAAAATTTTCACTATTACATTACAATTAAAGGAAAAAAAATTTTTCGCTCCACCCTAGTGGCTATGTAGCTTCAGTTTAGTCCGCGAAATAGTTTTAATTTAATTTTACTGATTATTATTAAGTGCAATTCTTTATTATAAAATTTTAATTGTAATTCGCTAAGTAAATTCAGTGAAACCTGTGTAGAATCTGCAGTTCCTTTGGTCAAGCGCTCCTGTGGTTCGATGCACAATTCTTTTTTATAATTGCATGTAAATAATTTCACAATTTTGATACACTTGATCACCAATTAGTGTAGTATTAAAATAATGCATGTTCGTTTTCTGCATGTTGTGTTTCTTTTACTGATTTTTATAACTTTTACGGAGATTTAATAAAAGATATCTAATGAATTATTATGAAAAGGTTTACATTGATACTATTAATTATTAATTGATTATTGAATGAAATTATTATGAAATAAGCCTTATGACCATGGTTATATTGAGTTTAACTGATAAAATGAAATCTAACTTAAGTAAATAATCACAATATGATGTTGATAAAATAAAACAAAATTACATTCGGTTGACTTTAAAGTACATATATAAATTGAAAGAATCTTTGGTTAAAATTATCATATTAGATATTAAGGATTAAATAGATTTTCGTTAGGGTGTATTTAAATAATGAAATGAAATTTTACTATGTCATTACTTTGGAAGTAGATAGAGTGGTGAATAATTCTAGGAAAATATGATCTATAAACAAACTGATGATTTGTACATATCATGTTGAATATTCTTTACATATAGCTTAAGTAAATAATCACAATATGATGTTGATCGAATGAAATGAAATTACATTTTAAGGTACATATATAAATTGAATGAATCTTTGGTTAAGCTATCATATTAGATATTAAAAGGTTAAATAGAATTTCGTAGGGTGTATTTGAATAATGAAATGAAATTTTACTGTTGTTTAATGAAGTCATTACTTTGGAAGTAGATAGTGTAGTGGATAATTATAGAAAAATATGATCTATAAACAAACTAATGATTATTTGTTGTATCTTGTTGAGTATTCTCTACATATAAATATGCTTCTATTGAATGTATATGTATGTATGTATATGTATATATATATATATATATATGTATATTTGGCTTCATTTAGACATTACACAAATTTTTGTAGTTCAAACATTAATTTAAGAACTTGTAGTTTTTAAATTATGTTGGAACGAGGTAACACAGGTGGTTTGTAGTCTGGAATGTGTTCAAGGATACTTTTAGCTCTTGAATACATTCTAAGATGAGGTAATTATACACTGAACCTTGACATTACACAAACTATTGTAGTTTTGAACATTGATCTAAGAATTTATGTTCTTAAATGAGTGTCAAAACGAGGTATCTGGTAAACTGGAGTGTCGCATTTTCACGATGACTTTCATTGAACTATATAAACTATGTTAAGGTGAATCCATAAATGTTTGTATTCGCCAGTGTTTTATTATAGGTATCCCCTATAAGGCTTGGCCTGTCTAAGCCACAGTTCATCGCGTCATCTATGCTAGGTAGATCCTAACCTTGGCCTATCTAGTAGAGAAAGTTGCGTGTACTTCCTACCAACCTCTGCGTTTGTATTTGCCTAACTGAACTATGTTCTTGGTAAATACTATACGTACGTTTCCTTATCTTTGATAAGAGTTCCTCATCTTTGATGAGAGACATTGGACAAACTCCACCAGACACCTAGTGTATGGTAGTTGTTTGAACTGCAACAAAAGTTAGTAATTTATATTTGGACAGTGGTATGAAGTTCTATTTTAGACTAATAGAGAAACATATTCACTTTTCCGATTAATTTATTGCTAATTTTTGTGGACGGTCTCTGTTAAGTCCTAAAAACGGATTTACTGAGATTTAGCCAAGCCTTAATCAAGCCCTCTTGCGTTGTACAAACATACGAACATTGATGGATTATAAAACCTATTAAATATACATTCTCTTTTCATAGTGAAAATGAGATACTCTCAGAGATTCTGATTGAGTAAATGAATATGTTATATTTTAATTGTTTTATTTATCTCTCGACACTTCCATGTCCTGAATAAATCCAATCAGTTCCTGAGAGAGCCTGATATTCAAATTGTTTAACAATTTAATTACTGGTTCAATGTTTCAATTGAACAACCTATTCTGGTTAATGAATGCTGTTTCATGTGATTGCTGTGAGTCATGCAAAGACAAACCTACACAATACACCTACTCTACATGTTGGTCTTATACCTTTAATTATTCTTAACTTCCTTATAGGACACTCGAAAGGTTGCGTTGTCGCCAGTCGCCAGTCGCTGTTTGACCCATCTCATAATGGTGGCTAGGCTTGACAATATAGCTGACTATAGACTCGTAACTCAGTAGGTCTTTCCTATGGGAACTTACACTACACAATCCTACATGTGTCAAAAGTAGTAGGTTTCGTGATCGAATTTCAAAGTAGTTGTGTGACCGAAGTTCCCGTATGGGCTAGTAAGCACACAATGAAAAGATCAGTAGACACGATCTCCTTTTGTTCACGAGGAACACATCTTAATACCATGTCTGATTACAGCTTGGTAATTACATCAACTCTAGTAATTCACTGGTTATGTCTATATGACGTCCCAAGGGATTACTCAAATACTGTCATTGCATGATTGTGCTGCAACGGTATGAAACAAGCATTTGTTAGACAGGATATATTTCCGTCTAACTTACTGTAGAAATTGGGTACTCTCATTTCCTACCTACTACCCTTTTGATTTGATAGCACCAACGTTGTGCCTAATTTAATTTAGTGCCTTCAGCACGGTGTGGATCGGTTAGGGTCGGAGGGGAAGGAGGTAGCGACCCTCGGGTTCAATTGAACCCGGCCTTTTAATTCCCTAATACCTATAAACCCTATCCTAACAGATTAACACATACAAACAAACACTACACATTATTTTCACAATTATCTGAGATAATTTATTAACGGAATAAATTATTTCAAGATAATTAATAACTATATAATATGTATTTAATCATTATTTCAATTACTTATATATTTTTATTTATTTCATTTGTTTAGAGTTATTAGAATCTATCTATTATATCAGGTTTGAACTAAAAATACATGTAAAAGAAACTTAGACACTATTCAATTAATCAATGTCATTATAGAATATCCTATATATAATTATTTAACTTTATTTCTATTTTAGCTATCTAGATTCACTAAAAATATTAGCAATTATAAATTACACATTCTTAAGGAGATATCAGATCTTTTAGTTAAACAGTAGGTGATAGTTATTTCTAAATAAATAAGTCTATTCCTATTTATTCTTAACGGTTCTAATTTACTAAATTTTACTAATTCTTAATTAATTTACTTATAAGGTGTTATAAAGTTAATATCTTTCTTTCCTTTAATAGTATTCCAGAAGTTAGTTATCTACAGTATTTATATCACTGGTAAGTGTAAATATCTTTTCAATTAAATTTTAGGATAAATTAATTTCAGGAATTTAATGTCATTATGCAGAGATGTTATTTTAAATTAATGGCTATGTAGGATGTTAGTTAGAGTTTATATAGAAATCAAGGCTTCTAATAACATATACTATGTCTTTCCTTCGGCATACCACAAAAAGAACTGAAGTTACTCTGAAACAAAAATCAAACACAACGTAGAGTCCTTCCTTATACTAGACGATCACAATTATAAGGCCAAAGACATTTAATGTCCTCTTAAGCTTAATATTAGCTTGTAATGCCACTACCATGATAGTGTTACAAATTGGTCTCCGTGACCAGGATTATCATAAGCATGATGATTAGTCATCGGAGCACCATAGGAGTATCATTACAAATTGGTCTCCGTGACCAAGATTATCATAAACTTGATGATTAGTTATCTTGCCATAGTAGAGTATCATTACAAAATGGTGCCGTGACCAGGATTATCATAAACTTGATGATTGGTTATCATTGCATAGGGTAGATCGTTACAAAATGGTGCCGTGACCAGGATTATCATAAATATGGTGAATGGTTATCATTGCCATAGGGTAGATCGTTACAAAATGGTGCCGTGACCAGGATTATCATAAACTTGATGATTGGTTATCATTGCATAGGGTAGATCGTTACAAGCCTACATATATTAGTATAGATATCAACAGAAAAGATGTGGTCTTTCATCACGACAACGCCCGACCACATACGTCTATAACCATTCAACAAAAATAGAGAGAGTTTGACTGGGAAGTCTTAATACATCCATTATTGGGAAGTTTTAATACATCCACCATATAGCTCCGATCTTGCACCCTCAGGTTTTCATCTGTTTCGTTCTCCTCAGGATTCTTTAGGTAGTATAAAGTTAACATCAAGAGAGGCATTTTATTACTACTTGTCACTTTTTTTAATGAGAAGTCCCAAAAATTTTACAGAAACGGAATCCTGTCCACTACCTACGATATACCTACTATATATTTGTAATTGATGTAAATAAATTTTGTAAAAACTTAGTTACCTTGAATTTCTATATAAAATAAGCAGAAATTTTTTCCCCGACCGAATATTTACTTTTGAAACGCGACGTGAAAATTATGGAGAGCACTTATATTTCTTATAAGAGGCGGAAATGTAAGGCTTTCTTATCCAACAAAGGAGAAATGTACGTGGTTAAAATTGTGTATAAAGCAGACTATACCAGACTACCTGCGCCCCGCGGTTTCACTCGCATTAATTAAAGAAAAAAATAGCCTGCCTCGATAAACGGGCTATCTAATACAAATTAAACAAATTTTCAATTCAAACCAGTAGTTACTGAGATTAGCGCGTTTAAGCAAACAAACAAACTTTTCAACTTTGTAATATTAGCATAGATTAAACAACTGAGTATGTCTGTGTATGTCTCTGATGTCGGGAAATAACTCGTCAAGTAGGTATATTTGATTGTTAAAAATTGAAATGCCATTGTAATATGACGTCACAAAATTATTGCTATTTTAATCATCATTCCTGGAAAAAAAATTAAGGATCGTGTGATATATCTCTGTGTTTGTGAAAATATGTCTGTTTTTTTCCAAATGAGTTTCCCCACCGTAACTCTAAGAGCACGTAAAACCATCAGGTAATGAAAAATCGTTACTCTTGGTAGAGAAATCTTCTACCAAATATACTTCTAAAATAAGATAAGGCCATAATAATTCAGCCGTGGAGACAGTGTGGTGTTAGTTTGAAGTCAGATAAGATATCAGTTATTTACACTTAACATCAAAAACGTAAAATAAATGTACTTTTTTGTGTCTCGAACTTTCTATTTAAATAAAAAAATCAGTATCAAATTTCGTAGCAGTAATATATTTAAAAGTGCTGATGTAATGCTGCTCTTATTTGTAACTCTTTCGTGGGAGACGTTGAATATTTAATTTCCTTGGCAGCGGGATAAAGCAATTTTAATGTTATGCGAATACATCGCTTCAAGCTTCACCTTTTATGTTAAACTACCTATATCCTAACTGTTTTGCTAGTTTTATATATGACGCTTCACAGTTTTACGCTTTTCATGACAATGCGTTGGTATTACGTGGCATTTACTTAGTATATACTCAAAATAATTTATTTAAATTTTAGGAGAAATTTACCTTCTCACTTTGGTGCAGCTTCCCATCTCAATCTCCAATAATTTGCTTTCAAAATAGAAGAGTCGTCGGCCGAAAAGTGTTATATTTATAGGCTTTTACAGTACAGTGCATTGCAAGATAGTACCATGCTTACAATAATCTAAAGCATCTTTCAACTTTCAAAGTCTCTCAGAACTTCAGGAGGTCTCGAGTAAATCTTATTTAAATACAAATTCTGTACTTAACAGAAAATAATTGCCATTGTACTATATTTCTTATGCTAATAGAAATAAGGGTTTAGGATTAAGCTCAAAATGTGTACCACTTGAGAAAGACAAGTGGACGCCACGTCGAGTTTCGACAACTTGCTATCAGTCTTCGTCGCGAGATAATGTAATGGAAGACAATATACAAGTATAAATAGAAACAGATCTTCAAATTAAGTGAGTTTGTGTTGGTAATTAAGAATAAATTCTTAGTAGCGTGTAAAATTAGGTCAAAATATTTTTGTGTGATATTGATACAGATTATTTCTATAGATTTTTTGGAATATAATAGTCTTAGTAAAAATTAAGCTTATTATTATTAATTATAACTGAGGTAGGGCACAGCAGGAAATTTCCTGCTCAAAATATGGAGCAGCCCGACTGGGGTAGTACCTCGACCTTACAGAAGACCACAGCTAAATAATACTCTCGTTCGTGGGCTCATCCAGGCTGACCTAGGTCAGTCCGGGTACGGGCCTCTAGGCTCTCGCCTCTCTGCCCGAGCTGTTCCTCACTGGGGGACTTCGCCCACAGGATCTTGAGTTTTGGCCCGGTGGGCCAGGGCCATACCTACTAGAGTAGGCTATGGCCTAGTCAATGGTTTGCATGTAGATGTCCGGTAATTTTGGTTCTTCTTCTTGCTGAGGTTCTAGAGGACACTGCGTGGGGTCCCGGGTGTCCTATTCGTCGTGATCTTCACTATCGTCGCCACCAGCAGCGATGTTGGGAGCCGGCGGTGACAGCAGGAGCTCGCGAGGTAGGGAACAACCGAGGCCTGGCGTGTAGGGGTGCTATGCCGTGGAGGTGTGTGCACGCGCTCCTGTCCGCGCGAGCGAACGACGGGCTCCACGGTGGGCGTCTTGGTGTCACGATGTATGAAGTCGTTCCTGACGTACCTCGGAGCTCCTACTATCATTCGTAGGCATCGGTTCTGCTGGACTTGGAGCCGTCTGGCCTGGATCGCCGAGAAAAGGGCGTACCACGCTGGGGCCGCGTACGTCAGACGCGAGCGGACGTAGACTCCGTAGACCTTCAGTTTGGTGTTCATAGGTAGTCTGGAGGTGAGCACAGAGTGAAGTTTCGACCGGACCGCCGCTGCGTGGTTGACCGCTTGGTTGACGGTCGGCACCATGCGCAGCCTCCAGTCGATGTGATTTAGATACAAATTTAATAATAATATAATATCTAATATAATATTTAAATAATACTGTTTTCAAGCAGTTTTGTGTTCCTGTTGGTGAGTAAGGTGACCAGAGCTCCTGGGGGGGATTGGAGATTGGGTCGGCAACGCGCTGGCGATGCTTCTGGTGTTGCAGGCTACGGGCTACGGTCTTACCATCAGGTGAGCCGTATGCTTGTTTGCCGACCTAATTACATAAAAAAAAGCTTTACAGCACCGACACTATTGAAAACTCAAGTAACCTCAAAATTATTTATGTTATCTTAATATACCAGTATCAACCTAGCATAGTAAAAGGGTACATATTGTTCATTTGGTATGATAAAAATACCTCATTATTGTTTAAAAAGCGCAGGGAATGAAACAACACTACGGCTCTATCTTCAATTTAAAAAAATAACAAGGAACATAATCATGTTAAGATTCATTTTGAAGATATCGCTAGATTGAAGTAAAGAGTGATATCATTTCATATGGTTATTTTTTATGATTAGTCCTGTATAATTTTCTTTCATACATAATTTTAGGATTTTAATCTACTTATCATGTTATCACATGAAATTAATTTTAAACAAGGGACTGAGGGGTTGTTTGCAAGCGCCCTGTCGCACCTTGCTAACAAAGGTCTCTTTATGTAGGTCACGTGTTCAACCCGCAGAACTGAGAATATGTAAATTAACTTTAATACCAGACTAAGTGTTTAGATGTAGGTTGTATAATTGTATGTGTATTGTATGGAATAAGTACCGGAGGTAAAAGAGGAGGAAACAAAATCTTTAGTATCGCAGATCAAAATAAATATTTTTAAGTATTTACTTACATATATACCAATCAGATTAGTAATAAATTATTTAATTGTATATTTATAAAAGAATACATATAAAATACTGATACCAATTTAAATTTATCTATACATATAATTTAAATTGACGTGTCTGTCTGTGAATTCAAAATGATTGTTTTTTTTTTCAGTGCATATATTTATTTACACGATAATACACAAACAAACGATTTTTAATTGTGTGTCTTTCTGTTTATCCTCACTAATCTTTGGAGCGGCTGAACCAATTTTTATGAGACTTTCACTAGAAGATAGAGGAGGTTGTGGAGGAACATATAGGCTGCTTTTTATAAAAAGCAACAAAAAAATCAGGATCACGCCGTTAAAAAATAATGAGTATCTAGATACAATCTCCCACGCGAACGAAGTCTCGGTTACAGCTAGTTAATCATAAAGAAAATATTATTACCTTTCTTTTATAAAATATGTATATGTATAAAACATTTTTAAAATAACTTGAAATATTTATTATACGAATATTGTAAATTCGGTTAGAACTTTTATGAAACGAATATTTTATTTTATTTATGATTCCATTGCAGCGCTATCTCTGGAATGAAATCTATTGTTGTCCGAGATATTTTTCAATAGAAGCATCCCAGACTCAGTAAAGTATAGAGTTATTTAGCAAATATTGGAAACCCAATCGTACATTAAAACTAGCGTTTGTTTTTTTATGACATAGATGTAAATTTTATATTAAATTATCTGTACATGTTGTTGTATATACATACAGATAAATGTTTGACAGTAGCTTTAAATAAATATTAAATTAGCAACTGTTAATAATTTATTTTAGTGTGAAAAGCAAATATGAATATATTATTATATCAGTGTCCTTAGTATCAGTTGTCTATATCTAAAAACTGTTTTTTTTTTCAATTACACATAACAAGTACTTGTTAATTTATAAACTACTAGCCGACCCGTGCCCACTTCGTTGGGCGTTAATTATCTTTTTTAAAATGCAAAAATAGTTTTGAAGAAAACTTTTGACCAAAACTACGTCCGGAGTACCGATAAAGTAAAACAGAAAGTAAAGAGAAAATATATAAAATAAAAAATAAACGGCAGCGGGCGCCTACAGCGATGAATAAAATCGTAATAATATCGTGTATTTATTATTTTAAATTACAGAACCAAATAACATACTATAAAGAACAAATTTTAAACCACTTAAATAAATAATATGTTGCTCCAACGCCATCTATCAAAAAGCGTAAAAACTTCGTCATCGATATATTCAAATAGACAGTAAATAAAATAGAGTATTAAATAGTTAAATCTAACAGCGATAGATGGCGTTCGTTTCTTTGTCATTTTCATATATTTTAATATTTTTCTTTTTTACTGAATTTTTTTGTACAATTACAATAAAATATAGCCTATGTCACTCCTAAATAGTGTAGCCTCTCACTATTTTCAGCAAATCAGATAAATATAAATGTTTTAAAATCACCAATTAATTTCTAAGGCAAATAATAATGCTTGATTAGATTGAATTGTTGACACGGCACGTCAGAGGACGCAGGTTCAAATCCTGGTGATTTAAAATATTTATATATTTTTATCTTTTTCCTTTTATCTTGTCACTCCTGAATAGTGTAGCTTTCTGTTACTGAAAGAATTTTCATGATCGGATCAGTATTTGCGAAGATTACCCCGTATATACAAAGTTATAAACTTTACCTCTTTATAATATTAGTATAGATATTTACACCACCGTTAACAATACGATACTTAGCATGTTCAAATATAATTTTTTTTTACGGCTCGCCTGATGCTAAGACCGTAGCCTATAGACGCCTGCAACACCAGAAGCATCGCAAGCGCGTTGTCGACCCTATCTCCCAGGAGCAAAATTTAGAATTAAAATTCTTGTGATAAGAAAAAGGTTAAAATTCTTGTTTAACACATATTTTAGACATTTCATTTAACATTATTACATACGACATTTTACGCTTCTTAAAAAGCAGTAAATAAATTGAATTTCAAATGTATCTTTTATTATTTACTGCCGAAAATATTATTTTTAGGAGTGTTCCATGTGACTGAAAATTCAGAGTTTTTCGCACATAAGTCTGTATACCTAATTTTACCACACATTGTAAGATATTGATGTCAAAAGCTTTTATATATTCAACCACTCCTTGTTATAAAAAGCAATCTGATGGAATGCGTTATACTTACTAATTTGAGTAAAATATCTGATGATTCAGTGTACTTTAGAAATCGACGACGCTTCGACTTTCCAAGAGCACGTGGGAATACGGCACGAGGAAAGTACGCAACATATTTTGAGTGACGTCGGAATTATTCAAATCTCTTTTTTTATTAATTCTTGTTTTTTAGAAGGTAAGGTGATTGAATTTTACAGCATGTAAGAGTTCACATGATATGATTTCGATGGGCGTTGGTTTTGTTCTCAAATAAAATTCTTACAATATGTAGTCACGCTTAATTTGAATCAACGAACGGAATCCAAATCAGTTCACATAGAAAATTCTCAGTCACGGCTGGTACGAGACGGTACATAATTTATTATTTCGGGGCAAGGGTGTAAGACTGAAACTCTACTGTATTAAAAAAAGCTTCAAGCCTCGTTAAAGGTTGGTTCATTGAATATCATTTACCATTGACGGCGTTATTTGTAGATGTATATTTTTCGACAAAATCGATAACTGTATTATGAATGTTGTATTCTATTTATAGGTGGTAATGGTTAGTGATTTGATAAATAGTGTAAATTTTTTAAAATGAATTATGTAAAAATTAATATGACGTGATAAAAGAAAAAAAAATACGGGCTTCTATTCACATAATTCTAAGCCTTTTTGCTACGCTTATTCTTTGTGGTAATGATGTACCTACGTGAAAAAAAAAATACTCAGAAATATATTAATTACTTAGCTAATTATTGTATCACTTGTCAAATTGTTGAACGAAGTTCCTACAAGAACGTGACGTTGGACGATTGTCCACAACTCTCTATACCCTGTTTTTTTTCGGTACGGACTAAATTGACACATGCAAATGTCAATTTTCGAAATAATGATACCAGCTTTTTAGTAATAGTGTTGTATACCGATTTTATGAATACAATACCGGTTTTATGAATCGTAACTTTTCACTTTTACCACATAATTTTATTATTTATTATTTGACAATAAACGAATCTTTTAAAAATCATGGTAACTAATAACTATGGAGCATCACATAAAAAATATATTTATTAATTTTAATTACTTATTATCTATGTAAATACAACAGTTACTTATTTGTTGTTGAAGAATAGGTACGCAATAACTAGTTTTTAACAGGAACTACACTAGAAATTGGTCGATGGACTGTAGCACGAAGCACAAGGAGCCCAAATGGTTTAGGCTTTTCCATAGTATTCATGATACACAATAAAAAACCAGATCTAAGTTTTCTTTTCTGTTTACCTTCTATATCATTTAAAAACATTTTAAAAAGTACCGAGAGTTTTCCGAGACATTAGAATTTTGAGTGATTTAATACTTTAACATTTTGACTAACTTAAGGTTGCTTATAACATTGGGTACATTACCTAAGTTTGTAATGTATAACTCGCATCATGTAAAAAGAACGCTGAAAGAAACTGGAGGGGGTATGTTTGCGCATAGGTAGCCTCGCGCACGAAAGTACTAGCCCTATTGTTTTATTTTTGAGCCTTTCGCTCGCGGCTTCGTATAATGGTTATTGGTAGGTACATTAAAAAGTATAGATAGAATATCATTAAATAGAATTAAAAACATGTTGATTCAGTGTAGAATGTTTAATCTAATTACAAAAAATAAAAAGCAATGTTGTGAAACTCCTTCCATTAAGTCGTCGTGGGTATCGTTCATACGTAATTTTAAATTTTTAATTGCATTAATAACAGCCTCTCTCATCATAAAACAATATACGTTACAAATAATTTTTCTCACTTCCCTATGTAAAACTATTTAGTAATTTAAGACTTTTGTGCCCGAGCGATTTTGAGTCAACGTCGAACTGTCCAACCAATACCACACCTGCAAGCATGCGGTAAGTGATACACACGCCCGTCCCCTACTTCATTCCACCTGTTAGACCGATAAATCGTTTTTGCGCAACTTGAAGGCCAGTGTTCTTTTTACATGACGCGAACTATACCAAATGTTAAGATATATAAAAAAAATATTTTATTTTATTGTTTGATATTTTGCTACCTTAAATTTCTTTTATTATTATTGGTTTTTTTTTTTGTAAATGACATTTTTTTTACTTTCGTTAAGTGTGTATATCACCTAAGGCGAAATGAATGTTTTCATTTCATTTCATTTCAATTTGCGTGTGATTACTAAGATTAATAAATACTTAAAAAAATAAGTGTTTTTCATCTATCATAAATCTATACATTAGCCATACAGGTACATTTAACATTATATAGGTATGCCTATAGGTACATTGCGGTTGTCGCCACATGCAAAAATTTTAAAGACAAAGATTTTTGTAATTATTAGTGAAAAACGATAATAAATTATAAATTACGTAAAGTTACGGTAGTGGCACATCACTATTAATGATTCACAAAAAACTTGCAACACAGCTTATGTCAATTTAGTCCGTACTGAAAAAAAACAGGGTATAGGCAGCAAACAACTTACATAGGTAGAGTTCAATTATTGTAACCTAGCTACTGGTATTTTTATTAACTTAATTTTATTTTATCCGATTGTTTTTCCAGTCAAAAACTTATCTAAATAGTATTATTATATCCCACAAAATAAATAATTAATTATAAAAAGCGTTAACCAAGTAAAAACGGTATACTCAACGTTATATGTGTCGAAACGAAATAAATTATTGTAAACAATTCATATAGATCATTTAACAGATGACTGAATTTATTTCGACACAATCCTTTCGAATTATATTTACAAAGCCTCATGAAAGAGAGTTGAAGAACGTAATAATTCCAGCCTCGTAAATTGATACTTAATCTTTCCGTGATTTGAATCGGGCAATAAAAACCCGTAGTGTTTTATAACAGTAGTCCAGATGATTTATGTTCTACTAATCAAAGTTATTGACGTCTCGAAAAGAAGAAGTTCATTCACGGAAAAATATATCTGGTTTAAATATTATAGTTTTACGATGCTAGATTTTTCTGACATCTTGCGATAAGAGAATAACTAAGCAGAATAATTTTTTTGAAGTGAAACTTCTTTAGGCACACGAGGGGTAAATTTTGAGCTACGATAAGAGGTATACTTTTGACGACCTCGTAAGGTCATCAAAAATTATTACTAACCAGCTGATTTTTTTTTCTTTTAGTTTATTAATATTGATATAATTTAATAGTAATATTGTCCTACAAATTGCGTGGTATGTTATCCCGGTCTTACGCTCACTGTTGCTCTATACCCTGCTACCCCTATTACCTACCACAATCGAGAATTTTCGCATCAAAATGAAGCTACTCCCGGAAAATTAGCTTGATAGTAATCAAGTGAAAAAAATGTACGAGGGATACCGGACTATAAAGAAAGTATCTACCCGTAACTCACTTCAGCCTAACACAGTCCACTGCTGGACATAGGCCTCCACAAGTTCGCGCCCGACATTATGACGCGAACTCATGTGTTTTGCCCATAGTCACCACGCTGAGCAGGCGGGTTGGTGACCGCAGGGCTGGCTTTGTCGCACCGAAGACGCTGCTGCCCGTCTTTGGCTTGTGTATTTCAAAGCCAGCATGGATGGTTATCCCGCCATCCGTCGGCTTTTTAAGTTCTAAGGTGGTAGTGGAACTGTGTTATCTCTTAGTCGCCTCTTACGACACCCACGGGAAGAGAGGGGGTCACTACATTCTTTAGTGCCGTAACCACACAGCACTACCCGTAACGACAACGAATAATTCGCCAAAAAGTCTAGCCAATACTTTGGCGTAGTAATTATGTTTATAATTTTTACTTTGTTCCATAATTTAGCTACTTATTTAAATATTTGTAGCGAATTAAGGAATTTGTATAAGTTTTAGAGCAATTTGGTTATTATTTTGTTCTTCCAAGAAAAGTAAAATCAGTTGTAAAAAAAATGTTGGTTGATATGCGTCGAGATAGCCGCTCCTAGTGACCGCCGCTCCTTGTGACCTGTCGCCCCAGTTACGAGCCTCCTTCGCCACAGGATAAACATGATGACTTTACTATACGACTCTACGTCGATAAGTCTTTACTAGAACAATATCTATGTTATAATATATTTTAATTTCATTATTATTAATTTTATTGATAGCTATTTAATAAATTGAAAAATATATTTTATCGGTTTCTTTGGTTTTGCTTTAATACAATTTATTTTATTCATCGTTGCATATCACATAAAGTGTTTAATTCGTTTAGTCATTAACAATTCATATTAATTATAATTATTGCATAACTCCTATTAAACTTAGTTCTGTGAATTGATTTCGCCCGCATGGCTGTCTATTACTTAACGAGCCTGAAACGCCAGCTGTTTACTTTGTCATTAGTGTATCTTGTTTCAAAGAAAGTCTATATTTGTTTTGTATGTTTGGTAAGAGCTAAATAAATTATCTTACAGATGGAATGTGTAGTTAATGAGTAATACGTATCTATACTAATATAATAAAGCTGAAGAGTTTGTTTGTTTGATTGTTTGTTTGTTTGTTTGTTTGAACGCGCTAATAGAATTAGTGACGAATCAGTGGCGTAGCGTGCCTTGGAGGGGCCCCGTATCAAAATTAGTTGGGGGGCCCAAATGAAGGGTAATGATTTCTCACAAAATAAACAAAAATGCTTGCATTTAATTAAAATAAATATTAATTTAATATAAGTTATCACTTCCTCCTAGAATAGACAATAGTGACAAGTCTGATAGCCGTTCCTGTCTCGTCGAAGTCCTTAGGTAATTTTTGTTCAGTTTAGTTTTGAAAAACTTCTTTCAGCTGTTGCGGTTATAACTGGAAGGGTCAAGAATAGAAAGCATGATGTAATTACCAAACGTAAAACTGGATGCAAGACTATTGAATTTTATCAGCAACAATTCCAGGAGTTCCTTAATGGAATGAATTTTTTGAATTTCGGATTTTACATTTTAAGCATGTTTTTAGAGCAATTGATTGTTAATGAAGATTAACTGAATCCTGCAATAACCGATAAAGGATGTTGCTAACTTTTGGGCGCACGCTTAACTCGGGAAAAAGGGGATTCCTTTTTTTTACTTTTGTCATTTCTGAAGTGAAAACTCTATAGGCACGTTTGACAGTTATTTTGTATGTTTTTTTACCGGAAAGCACGAGATTAAGTGACATCGAGGATAACATTTTACTAAGTTTGCTTAAACATATTAGGGGCCTTTGTAGCCCGGGGCATCCGTACCATTGATACGTCTGAGACGGTGGTAGCTACGCCCCTGCATTGAAATCTAAATCACTCACAGAAGCTGACTGCTGAAAAAATGAAGAAATCTTGGATATTTTTTTTTATAACCTACTCTCTTTTCTGTCTACTTTTTCTTTTCATAGCTCCACTGGGATAATCTCTTTTCCTTTCACTCATTCTTTTCACAAACCACAGTAATTAACCAATAAGTAATGAGAAGTACAAGATTGTATTGTATTAAAATGTAATAACGTAACGGCGTTTGGCAGGCTTCGTCGAGTCTTCACTTCGAAGATTCCGCAATGCTTGAAAACAAAAGTCTTCGAGCAATACGTCCTGCCTGTGTTAACATACGGAGCCGAGACGTGGACACTGACAAAGGGACTGGTACACAATTTCAAAGTCGCTCAACGTGCAATGGAATGGGCTATGCTTGGGGTTTCTCTCAAAGATAGAATTAGAAATGAGGCTATCCGCGAGAGAACGAAAGTAACCGACATAGCCCACAGAACTAGCAAGTTGAAGTGGCAGTGGGCTAGTCATCTGTGTCGCAGGACCGATGGCCATTGCAGCAGACGTGTCTTGGAGTGGAGACCGCGTCTTGGCAAACGCAATGTGGGACGTCCTCCGGCCCGCTGGAGCGTCGATCTACGTAAGATTGCCGGTGTAGGCTGGATGAGGATTGCGGAAAACCGGGATATCTGGCGCGAACTTGGCGAGGCCTATGTCCTGCAGTTTACTGCAATGGGCTGAACTGACTGTCTGACTAACTGACTGTGATAACGTATGAACCGGAATGAAATAAAACACGTAAATATTCTTCTCGTAATATGCATCTGTTATTGCGGGATTCCCCCGTTTAAGTCACTCACTGATGTAGGATGTTGCCAACTTTTGGGCGCATGCTTAACTTGAAAAAAAAGAGATTACTTTTTGATTTTGTCATTTCTGAAGTGGAAACTCTATAGGCACGTATGACAGTTTTTTTTATATGCTTTTTTCCGGGAAGCATAAATTTAAGTAACATCGTGCATAATATTTTACGATTTTTTTTGCTTATAGACGTTGGGGGCCCCTGTAGCCCGGGGGCCCCGTATCATTGATACGGCTGATACGGCGGTAGCTACGCCCCTGTGACGAATACTTGTGCCGTTTAGTCGAATCAGCTTTCTCCGCCGCGGCTCCCGCTTTTAAGGCTGTTTCCCTGACATGAGACGGAGCAAGTGTGTCAACGCAGGTTGCGTCCCACAAAAGCGCCCGTCCCCTTTCCCAGGGAACCAACGTCAATCCATCAGGTCTCTTGCCATCATCGCGACTAATTCCAGTAGGCTCGATAAGAGCAGGAACGTCGATGGTGGCAAGAGCTCTTTTTATGGTATCATTTAGGGAACCGTGGCGGGAAAACCTACCTGAACTCTTGTTGCAGGAAAGGCCGTGTAGTCCGAAAGAATCAACCTCCTTTCCGCACGGACATCTGTGTTCAAAGCACAGTGGAGTTCCCAACCGGAGACCGACAGCAATTCTAAAACTTTCATTGTCTAAAAGTGTCCCAAGGTTTTTTGACGGCATTGCGTGTAACCAGTGACCTGACTCTTTATTTGATAAAGCTAGAAGCCTGGCACGGTTTTTGTCACTTGTAAGATTTAGCGTCAAATTTATATGAGTATTGTGAACTATTGGCATATCCCAAAGTTTTTGCTTTGTAACATCCTTCGGGATATCGCCATTAGGACACCTTAACTTCCAATTTTCTATTGCATCTGTAGCATCTGTAATTTCGACTGAATTTGATTTTAAAATGTCAGAACATAGACCCTTGATACTATGCACAGAAGCAAGAAAAGCAGGAAGAGTGACACTAGAAATTTTTCTCACGCCGATGCCACCGTCTCTAATAGGTAAAGTAGCTTGGGTCCATGAATTTTCATCAAAAGATAAATTTAGAATTTTTTCCAATGAATTTTTTAAAGTGGCATCAAGTTTTTCGGTCAGTCCAGGAAATTTCCAAATTGGGCTTGTGCGTAATATATACATTAATTTCGGGACAAATAGACAATATTTTAAAATAGTATAGGCAATAATTAAATTAATAATTTAATTAATTGGTTAATTTAACTATACCAAAAATATTAAATAATGATTAAGAATTTAATTTGTCTAAATAAAAAAAATTAAAAAAAAAGTAATGCTTCATATTATAATGTTATATTTGGTATCTACTATTTTAAACAAGAATGGGATGTAGCAAAATGGTTAAAAATTACATTTAAAATGAAGTGCTCTAACTTGTAAGTCACAGCCAGGAAAAGGTTGTAATAAATTTAAGTTCACGCTGACATTACAAAGTTTATGCTGTTTAGAGAGAACAGCGAAGTGCTTACTGCGTTTATATTACTACTCGACTGTGGGAAATGGAAAGTTAATGTATTATTGATGTTTCTATTTATATAATTATGTCACGCACATCACACGACATAATGAATTACATATAGAGAGATCAATTTTCTTTTAATTGTGTGAGTAACGTATTTTCAGCTAAGTTCCTATAAAATTACGAGTATCCCAGGCGCTTGACCGATCCAGCATATAATATGTAGGTATACCTACACAGAATTTTTCCCACAAAAATTTTACATCCCAAACTGCTGTGTTTTAAATGTAGTAATAAAAAAATGAGAAAAAATAATGAATAAATTAAAAAACAAAATTACATGCCTAAAAATTCAAGCGGGATATTAACATACCCAAAGATAAAACGATGTTTAAATTAACACATTCGCACCAAAGTTATATAATGAATACAGGATTACGAAAAAAAATATTAAACAAGTCAAAGTGGTATTCATTTTATGAAAGAATAAACATTCCTAACTCAATACGCGAAAACAGCAACCGTATATACGAGTATATATGTAATGACATAATTTCATCATACGTACATCATACAATCGTAGCATAATATTGATTTTTTTTTGGTGCTCAAACACGACCTGTTTGTTGCAAAAGCTAAAATCTATCTGAAAAAAAAAAACAGGCTCGTCGTCAGTGTCCACGTCTCGACTCTTCTCTGCCTCTTTCTCCGTGTAGGAGAAGGATTAGAGTTTAATCCATCACGCTGTCCCACTGCGCGTTGGCGGATATATTCCCTACTATGAGTAACGATCGCTATCAGGTATGATAACAACCGGGACCGACGGCTTAACGTACTGTCCTAGGCACGGTGGGAGACCCACAAGGACAAACATCCAAACCTGAAAGAAATATTTGTAAATATAAATGTCCATCCCGAGTGGGATTCGAACCCGCGAACCTCCACTAGACCAAAGCGGTTGTTTCTGTTTGATGAAGAGAATATTTTAAACCCTTTGCCCATCTGTGGAACATGCAACGCGAGTTAGTTCTGTACAGGATACTGTAAATTGTAATATAACGTGTTCTCTTCCATTTCATAAATATACATTATAAATACATTTTGATAAATATAAAAAAAGAAGCTAGATTTTTTTTTGTAATTTAATAAATATTACCCAGAAATAGTATAGTAATGTGTTCTATCGGCTAGGTGCGTGACGGTAGCGCCACTCGAGGTATGAACTAAAAGGGGACAGTATTGGCAGATACAATCTGTGATTGGCAGTATATTAATGATATTTGACAATAACTATTTTTTTATTGTTAAAATAACTATCAATATGTGAAAAAAATGTAGTGACGAACTGACAAAATTACGTGCTATTTTATATTGAATTAAATCTCTTAAAAAAAAACGTAAGTATCATTGATAAACAAATTATTTAGGTAATATTTACATGATTAGATTAAGTCAATTCTAGCTAGCTTTATAGTTTTATACTATCTGTGTGTAATCTGTGGTCAATTCTAATTTCTAAAGCATAGCTGAGTACATATGAGTTGTAAAATTAATTTTAACAAAACTAAAAGGAAACAAACTTTGGAAACAAAGAGTATAATTATAATTGTAAAGGTAAAAGTAAAGAATAAAAATAAAAAGATAATGTAATAGCTGAATCTTGAAGATAACGTAAAATATTAATTTTTTCAATTTAATATTTTTTATTTAAGTCGATACGAAAACATGGATGTCATCATCAAAACTGGGTTTCAAGCAGTAAATCATCGAATTGAGTTCCAAATTAGTACCTAAATTTTTTAAATTTAATAAACACGTTGTTTAATCTAAAGAGTAGCAAAATATTTTTCATTATTTATATGAAATTCTTAATAAAATACATACAATAGTTTATTAAATTTTGATAAATTCCACAAGTAAAAACATTTATATTTCAAATTACTAATTTAGATAATATATTATTGTGTCAACAACATTTACCAGTTTCCAAATGCCTGTTATACTCTTTTATTATTAATACTGAAATTAAGGTTATGATACTACTTACTTTCGCCGTCTTACTGCTACTATCCACTTTTTTCTTTTATTTATTTTCCATTTCGCAGTTGGAAATGTATAAAATTTACACTCACTCTTTCTGCTAGTATTTCCACAAAATTTAATGACACAGCAACTCCGGTTGCTCATTTTATTAAAATTTTATTATTGATAAAAAATTAAAATGTTTACGTGTATTTTATACGACAGAGTCATAAAACATCTCCGTTTAGTTCAAAAATTCACCACTGCGTACGCTTGTGTCGATTCGGCTTACCTCCACCATGACTTCGCACCTTGCCAATAGGTAAAGTAACTCGCTCTCGTTAAAAGAGATGACGTCAACCTTTAGTTCACACAGCCGCCCGTCAGTTTCCTGTCCGATTTAATTAACGAGATGACTTACTCAAGATCAGTAAAATATTTTATATGAAGCGCAGCTATCAACCTTCCGACATTTTTCAAGTGTTCAATATTCCGATCAATTTTTTAATTCTATTGTTTGCGATATGTATATTGTAAATACAAACAAATAAACTAAATTTTTAAATATAGAACAATATCCTAAGTAATATCCTAAGCCATATGTCTTAAATACAAATAGGTATTCCATATTTTAGGTATACAACAATATTATAGGTATAGAATCAATAAAATATTTAAAACCTTTAAAATTGTTTGTATAAAAGCTTTATATTCGATTGACGTTCTGTATTTCACAAATAAAAATTGAAATAATAGATACATTTGTAACTAAATAACAAAATATTGAAATGTATATTGAACCACAATAAATATATTTCCCTTCGAAGAAGATACTAGCCTAGTAACCGGGGTTTTTTTTGCAACGTACCGGACCTGGTTTTTTTTTTGGAATATGTTCAGGGGTGTCCCCTGAATATAAATAAGCGTTGGAGCGTTGGAGAGAGCGCTCCAAACTTGTACAAGTTTGGAACGCTATAATTGACAACCTATGCATTAAACAAAAAAAAACTTCAAATAAAAAAGATGGCAAATATTATTTTCTACAATAATGATTCCTACATTTTGGTCGTACGATGCGCGATTCGCGAGATATTCGATAAAACGCGTTTTCCAAGATGGCGGCTGAAGCGGGCCCGGCACAGCTGCACCAACATGGATTTATATTCAGGGGACACCCCTGAACATATTCCAAAAAAAAAATACCAGGTCCCGTACATTGCATTACAAACATACTTTTTTGGTCGCGGCGACTACGACTGGGCTATACGAGATACCAACAAAATGAAATCGTATATAGAACTCTAAACGTTAGCAGTGACATATCGAGTGTCAAACAATATTGAGATCGGTATTGACACGAGTAGTTTTCGATAATTCGAGAACCTTTTGTTTATTGGTGCTAGTATGGTGCTAGCTCAATTGAATATGATATACAGGTTTGAATTTATGTGTACAAATGCAATCAAGGCAGCGAGTCTGTCTGCAACCATTCATCTTAATAATATTATTAAATATATATCTTTTCAACTATAACTAAACAAATACTGTCTGTATCACTTCATTCATTTAGATCAATAGCTTTCAACAGTGCCATAGTATCACGGGTGGTTTTTCCAATGTCATTTTGATTGAAGAAGGTTAGAAGGAGATTATTTGATGACGTTGAGATTACAACTTCAATAGAGTTATAAAGACCATAGAAATAGTATTTTATAGTTAAACCTTAACCTCAAATTATGGATACATTTAAACTACAATAATCATATCCAAAATTGTTAGTAATCCAAATTAAATTTCGTAATCAAAATATTGCATCTACATTACTACTTTATTATTACTACTATAATACATTAGGGCGTTCTTATCACACAGATAAATTAAAATCATGAGGTTCAGAAGGGTTGATGTCTTGTACGTACTATTAATCACTGCACGATACTCGTTAAGCTTAATATAGATTTTAAAATAATAAGTAGTACAACATTTTATTTAATATCCTAATATAAACTTTTCCGTGTAAAGCATAAAAATTATTGAACATAATTCTTCGTCGACGCCCAGCTAGAGCTAAGGATAAGTTTGACTATACATTAAACTCGGAACAATAGGTTACTTTAGCTAACTAGCACAATAGTGACATTCCTCTACTTATATGTAGAGCACAAGCTGTTATAGTTTAAGTTACGAAAATGGGGCAAGAGGGCAACGCTGGATTTTAGTGGGTATTCCGGTACGTTCTGTACATGCTGGCGAGTCCCACAATGCAACGGATGCGGTTAAATTCGTAAAAGCGCAAATTGAATGTAAATCGAGTAAACAATTTTAAAATCTTTGATACTGATTTAAAAATATATATTCCTGAGAAGCCTAATTAAATAATTAAGGTCTAAGTAGTAAGATTGACGAAAATTTTGTAATGATTTTTTATCATATTTGACGTGCATAAAAGTTATTTCGACTACAAAAAAATAATTATTAAAAGAACCTACCGCGTATGTCTACCTTTTTAACCTAGTTCAAAGAAAGTAGGAGGTTCTCAATTCTCTAGTTCCAGGAGGTACCAGTTCTTCATTCTATACAAAATTATAAAACAATTTTCTAATAACTACCTACTTATATGTAAATACTAAAAGCTTTATTAATAATACAAAAAAGGGAGGCAAGCTAAGTGCTCGTTTTGATATAATAACGCACCTACTTCAATATATTGGATGTAAATTGTTATGAATAATGTATTTAGAGCGGCATGCACTTTATCTGGGAAAAACGTTTCCAATCTGGGAAATTCGGAAACGAGTTGGCAATTATTAAATGTAAGTAAAACTAGAATCAATCTTAATAATTCATATGAATTCGTACATGGTTTTAACATTCATAGAAATAAATATAGATATGTTGTTTAGGTTACCAGAAGTTTTTGTTAGAAATTTTTAAGTGGAAATACTGTGAAATAATTCTAGCGTCAGTATATAATTTCTTCAGACCGTTCCTTTTTGCTTATGCCGGCCACACACGCTACGGTCTACCGGAGAGGAAAACTGTACAGGTTCACCTGCGCAGGTACACCGGAACGTGTGTGGGAATAGACCTGTGCAGTTTTTTTCAATTCAATTCAATTCGAAAATCAATTTTTTCAAGGTACACCTTACGGTGTACCTGTACGTGTGTGCGTGTACTCCGGTCGCCTGCGCAGGTCGCGTCAGTTGTTTTTAGTTTTTCATTCGAATGGTTGTCTCGTCGCTTGTCACCAATACGTAATTCAGCAATTAAAAATGGCGAATTCAAGAAAAAAATCATTCAAGATTTTTATAAAAGTAATCCATGTCTCTGGCAAATTAAAAACAAAGATTACCATAATCGAGATAAAAAATTATATATTAATCGAGAAAAAAAAATTATATATTTTATATATAATTTTTTATCTCGATTATGGTATTAAAAGTATATATATTTTATCTTTTAAATTAACGCAAGGCCTAGCAATGCCAGCGCGTCATCATCCTCCTTCGATGCCATCGCAAAAAGAACTGAAGACCGCTCCGGTACACCGGAACGTCCCCATACACGATACCGGTGTTCGGTGGACCTGCGCAGGTGAACCTGTACAGTTTTCCTCTCCGGTAGACCGTAGCGTGTATGGCCGACATTACTCTCAAATTTGGTCAAATAATTTCGATTTTTAGTTTTCATAATGTTAGTGTTGTGTACTTGTGAATCCTTATTTATAAATTTGTCAAATAATTATTTGACAAATTTATAAATAAGGATTATATTTATTTTTAAGAATCCTTATTAATTTATCCAATATATGTACGAGTATAACTCAGTTTTTAATTTTTTTAATATTTTCATTTATTGTTTAACTAGCTGACCCGGCGAACTTCGTACCTACCGCTTAACATTCGATTGGTATTAAAGTTCAAATTGACTTTTAAGTATTATTATGAATCTTTTGTATGGGAATATAGAAAAGTGTTGTTTTAGACTTTTTCAGGCAATTTTTTAAAGTTTTCTCTCCGTACCTAAGAACCATCCTAGTACTTCAAGGAATAATATAAAAAAGAATTATCGAAATCGGTTCAGCCACTCTCGAGATCTGCGCTTAGCAACACATTTAGCGATTCATTAGGGTTCCGTACCCAAAGGGTAAAAACGGAACCCTATTACTAAGACTTCGCTGTCCGTCCGTCCGTCCGTCCGTCCGTCCGTCCGTCCGTCCGTCCGTCCGTCCGTCCGTCCGTCTGTCACCAGGCTGTATCTCGAGAACGGCTATAGCTAGACAGTTGAAATTTTCACAGATTATGTATTTCTGTTGCCGCTATAACAACAAATACTAAAAATAAAATAAATATTTAAGGTGGGCTCCCATACAAAAAACGCAATTTTTTACCTATTTTTGCTCGATATTTATATAATACATGTATTTAAATATATATTACCTAGTCAATGGTACGGAACCCTTCGTGCACGAGTCCGACTCGCACTTGGCCGGTTTTTTTTATATATAACTAGCTGACCCGGTGAACTTCGTACCGCCTAACAGTTGATTCTTTAATTTTAAAATTTTTTTTGATACTTATCCTTCTCGGAACCCCTCCAATAACACTGAAACTTTATGGTATGGTATTTAAGTTCAAATTGATTTTTAAAGTAGGTATTATTATGAATCTTATGTATGGGAATATAGAAAAGTGTTGTTTTTAGACTTTTTAGGCATTTTTTTTAATTTTTCTCTCCGTAAGAACCATCCTTGTACTTCAAGGAATATTATAAAATAAGAATTATCGAAATCGGTTCAGCCACTCTCGAGATCTGCGCTTAGCAACACATTCAGCGATTCATTTTCTATACTAATACTAATATTATAAAGAGGTAAAGTTTATAACTTTGTTTGTATATACGGGGTAATCTTCGCAAATACTGATCCGATCATGAAAATTCTTTCACTAACAGAAAGCTACACTATTCAGGAGTGACAAGATAAAAGGAAAAAGATAAAAATATATAAAAATTTTAATCACCAGGATTTGAACCTGCGTCCTCTGACGTGCCGTGTCAACAATTCAATCTAATCAAGCATTATTATTTGCCTTAGAAATTAATTGGTGATTTTAAAACATTTATATTTATCTGATTTGCTGAAAATAGTGAGAGGCTACACTATTCAGGAGTGACATAGGCTATATTTTATTGTAATTGTACAAAAAATTCAGTAAAAAAGAAAAATATTAAAATATATTATGAAAATGACAAAGAAACGAACGCCATCTATCGCTGTTAGATTTAACTATTTAATACTCTATTTTATTTACTGTCTATTTGAATCTATCGATGACAAAGTTTTTACGCTTTTTGACAGATGGCGTTGGAGCAACATATCTTATACTATTAAACGAGCAATTCTTGTATATATATATATATATATATATAGAATTTGAATCTCGGAATCGGCTCCAACGATTTTCGTGAAATTCAGTATACAGGAGATTTCGGGGGCAAATAATTGATCTAGCTAGGATTCATTTTAAAAAAATGTCGTTTTATCCCTGTTTTTAGGCAATGAAAAAATATCATTAGAATACGAAGCTTAATTTCACTACTGATAACATAGCAGTGATAGCGTAATTAGGAAATCGGCGGGTGTCAAATCGTGTTGACCCGAGTTCGAATCTCAGTCTCCAGATTAATTTTTTTTCTTTATTTTTTTAATTTTACTCGTGATTTATTATTTAAATAAAATTAAAATATAAAAATACCGAGAAAAAAAAAAGAAAAACCAAAAAATAAAATGAAAATACCGAGCCAGGCTCGGTCACCCAGGTACTTATTTATTTAAGTGGTTTAAAATTTGTTCTTTATAGTATGTTATTTGGTTCTGTAATTTAAAATAATAAATACACTATATTATTACGATTTTATTCATCGCTGTAGGCGCCCGCTGCCGTTTATTTTTTATTTTATATATTTTCTCTTTACTTTCTGTTTTACTTTATCGGTACTCCGGACGTAGTTTTGGTCAAAAGTTTTCTTCAAAACTAATTTTGCATTTTAATTTCTACTAAGTACTATAACTACTTCTGTTTTAATATTTCTTATAGTTATTATTTGTTGTTTAGTCTTTTCAGAAATAATTCTAATTTGTGTTTATCATAATTTTTTGTTTCTTTAGCTTCAGTCTTACTTTCTTCTCTTTACTTTCTGTTTTATTTTATCGGCTTAGATACATTACTTACAGGTAATTAAAATTTCGGGATATTTATTTCGATTTTTCAATATTACAATACAAATATTTCTCTATTTTATTTTTGTCTAACACTTCGTCGATCTGAAAGCAAATTGCATTATTGAAATATATCGTCACGTGCACTATACCCCGTCCGGCGACTAATTAGCTTTTTGACAGCTCACGCCTATAAATTACAGTTTTTTTTCGGAATAACGTACTAAAAATTTTACAGTAATGTCATACTTTATTGACGATTTGATTGATTGAGTGAAGCACCCTGTGCATAAGAAACAACCACAGACTATGAAACAGTTCTTGAAATAATAAATCGATCATAATTATGATAAAAATAATTTTACGTCATGTGATTATCTATACTATAATATTATAAAGAGGTAAAGTTTATAACTTTGTTTGTGTATACGGGGTAATCTTCGCAAATACTGATCCGATCATGAAAATTCTTTCGCTAACAGAAAGCTACACTATTCAGGAGTGACAAGATAAAAGGAAAAAGATAAAAATATAACTCAAAAATGGTAAATGTACTACCATCTCTCGCCGCCATCTATCGCCATTAGAAGACTATTTATTAGTCTATCGACGTCGTTTTCGGGATTTTTGATAGATGGCGTTGAAGTAACATATTATTTATTTATACCCCGTCCGGCGACTAATGATCTTTTTGACACTTCAAGAAATTTTGACATTAGTGACTGCCTCACACGTTATTTATTCGATTCGAAATAATAATCGATTTTATTTAAGAAGAACTTTCAATCGAATTAATTAAATACATTTAATTTAAAAATATTATTTATTTATGCGATTATTAGTTCTTTTAATTATAAATGAAATATAAATAATAAATAAATGAATTAACAGAGTTATTGCTCTATATTCTTGGTTTGCAATTAAATTTCAAGATTTCGACTTAATTCCTTGCAAGTAATCAATCTTGGGGGTCATAGATACTATTTTTATTTCCTTTTTTGTATTAAATTTATAGAAACAATAATCACATGACGTAAAATTATTTTTATCATATGGTCGATTTATTATCGATTTATTATTTCAAGAACTCTTTCATAGTCTGTGGTTGTTTGTTATGCACAGGGTACTTCACTCAATCAATCAAATCGTCAATAAAGTATGACATTACTGTAAAATTTTTAGTACGTTATTCCGGAAAAAAAAAACTAATTTATAGGCGTGAGCTGTCAAAAAGCTAATTAGTCGCCGGACGGGGTATAAGTGCTATAAAATTTAGAATGTTATTTGGTTCTGTAATTTGAAAATAATAAATACACGATATTATTACGAGTGTATACGTCCAATACTTGCTATAAACAATGAACCTAATAGAACTTAGTAAATACTAAGAACTACACAACATAGGTAATGCATCACAAAGAAAAAGATAATTAACGCCCAACGAAGTGGGCACGGGTCGGCTAGTTATATATATAGAGATATAGAGATTAATGCATCTTGTGATTATCTTTACAAATAAATACACTTAAACCTTTTAAATCTGTACATTATTGCTTTTTGTAATTTGTTGTAATTTCTGTTGGTATTCTCTCACCAATACCTATGCATAAACTTTTTTAATTCATAAAATAACAAATAAAAAATACAGAGTGTTTATTACAGTCACTTACTAAAAAAATATATTAAAGTTACTAGTTACTTTAATCGACTAATAGTACAATTGACGAAGATATCACTAAACAAACAGAAATAAAAACAAATGGTACCACCAGTTGAAAACCTTTTTTCTTTTTTGTCGAAAAACACGTCCAACAACTTTTGAATATATCATTCTTATGAATAGACATAGGTGATCGAGTACGATTTGGCTCCACGCCTGCTCGTTTAGCCTCGTATTTACCATAAAAGGTGTACAATAGAAATAAGGGTGCAAAAAAGGGCTTTTATTTTATTTATAAAACAAAAAGTCAGTCTTGGTAACTTCGGTTGAGCGTCTGTTTGTTTCCTCATTGAAAATACAAAGAACGAAAATCATCGTAAAATCCACTTCAATAGCTACATGTAATATTTACAGGCTGTACCTATAGTACTGAAGAGAGAATTTTCCTAGTTTATATTTACTTCTTACAACACTGTATTATAGATAACCTTGGAAACTTTTTCTTACTACATCTAATGTAACAAAAAATATACTCCCGTTGAATAGAAATGTAAAGCTAAAACTCAACGTAAGTTTTAACTTTTTAGTATCTCAAAGATTTGACCCAGATTTGTTTTATGTAGTGTAAGTATAATATAAAAAGTACTTAGAAAATTTATAAGTATACTCCAGTACATGAATTGATTTCAGGAAATTGTAAGCACGCAGCAATAAACAGTCGCTAATGCAAATTTATTTTGAGGCCGTTGGAACATTTATTAACAAGTAATACAAAAAAAACGAGTGGGCTTTAGTCCACACGACTGAAGTAAAACTTACGAAACGTAACTCGCTCTCATTCTATCTTCACTAACTTATATCTTCCTCTCAATTTCCGTTCGCCTCGCCCGATCACACTTTTCGTAACGCTCTCGCTCTAACGCCCCAAGTCAAACGTGCGTAAAGACGTTTTACTTCAAAAAGGTTTCAGTCAATTCCACTTTTGTTAAAAGGTTCCGTTTCTCAAAAGGAAAAAAAGAACTCTTACAGGATCACTTTTTTGTCCGTCTGTCTGTCAAGACCCTTTTTCCCAGGAACGCGAGGAGGTATCAAGCTGAAATTCATATCAAATACTCAAGCCTACTGACCCTTAGAGCTGTGAAAAAATCAAACTTCTCAGCCAACGCAATCAAAAGATATATGATATATATGACCGAGGCAATATATGACTCAAACAATCAATTATATTGACAACAGAACAGATGTCTCAAAGTGTTAACGTTCTCACGAGAGCCAGATCTAGGTTTCTCATTTTCCATGAGAAAGATCTAATAACATTTTCTTGAAGATATTACGTTTTAAAATATTAGCTTTTCAATTATAATAACGTTTAAAAAAGAGGAACACTTATAATTTAACATTGCTTTATCACTAAAACTTCATTTCCCAATTGATTGTAACGATATTATGGCAGATATGGTAGGTTAAACACAACGCACACTCGATCCTCTACTTACTCGTATCTCCCATTAAAGGTAACAATAGACTGTAAAATATCATGCAGACCGGTAGCTGTATAGAAAAGATATGGTGCAATAAAAATGAGCTCGTTAAAAACTTTGTACAATCATTGATGTACCCTCCAATGTAAAGTGACCTAAAAATTATTATGAAATGAAATGTAATATACAAAATTCCGTTCTACTTTAACACGAAAATTTCTTAGTAAATTAATCACGGGACAAAACATCAAGGAGCTGACGTAATTGTGATAAATAACAAAGGAAAATGTGATTTCGTCAAGTGATATAAAAATAAAAGAAAACACAAAAGGTCGGTGACAAATCGTCTACTTTTTCCGCATCTATTCGCAGACAGGTCATTTTTCTTGATTGCGCTGGTCCTTCCAACTTGTACACTTACTAACCTAAATTATTACTGTTATGAGATTCATCCCATTCAATTTTCTTTTTGGTACTTCTATTTATGGTTTAATGTACTTAGTAAAATGTACCTATTGTGATCCGATGACGACGCGTTTGCGCAACGGTCAAAGCACTGGTTTGTGGCTGTTGCACTGGCGGTTGCGGATTCACAGCGCACATGACAAACATTTGTATTGGCCATACACCTGGTATGTCGTGGTCTGGGTGTTTGTGCTGGGTCCTTGTGGGTCTCCTAACCGTGCCTCGGAGAGCACGCTATTAAGCCGTCGGTCCCGGTTGTTATCATGTACACCTGATAGCGATCGTTACACATAATGGGAATATATCCGCCAATCCGCATTGGAGCAGCGTGGTGGATTAAGCTCTGATCCTGCCCCTACATGGGGAAAGAGGCTTATGCTCAGCAGTGGGATATTACAGGCTGAAGTGTATATCCAACTTTTTTAAAGATTTAAATGGATGGAGGTTCTCAATTTGACTATACCTGTGATATTTTGAATAATAAATACTTTCAATCAAGTGTGAAGACCACATGTTGATAAACACAGTGTGGGACGCCTTCCATCCCGCTGGACCGATGATCTACATAAGATCGCCGGTGGGTGTTGCTTGAGAACTTTGCGGAGAACCGGGAAGTTTGTCGCAAACTTCGGGAGGCCTACGTCCAGAAGTTTACTGCGATAGTTATCAATCGTTACTTTCAGTGTAGATCTAACTTAAATTTTTAAAGTAAAATTTTTACTGTAGGCAAATTACATGGTTTATAAATATTCATTCCATTTTGTTTGACTCAGCATTAAGTACCTACCTAATCGAATATTTATAAAATATATTTGAAAAAATTTGCTGGCTTTTTCGTGCGATAATTAAAGATTTTCCTAAAATTTGTTAATTGCTAATTTAATATTTATTAATATTTATAAAAAGTATATAAAATCATAATGATGGCAGTAGTGTATTTTTTTGTAGAGATAATAGCACTTTAATTTTTGTGAATAATTTACATGCGAAGTAGGACCTCAGCTATTTTTGAGTGTTTGTATGTCCAAGGTGAACAAAGAAAAGCTTCTAACAAGTTTACGGGGCTATTCTCAGATGGACAATATTTTTTTATGTACCTAATGATCAAAAAAGTACTTAAATTGTTTGAAAGGGGTGTCACAAATTTTCGTCTTATTGAAACAAAAACTATGTTTAAATAAATAATTATGATATTCCTTAACTAGACTTGAAACTACTATCTTAAAATGGCCTGTACGTATCTAACTCCTTGCCGCTTTATTTATTACAGTTATCCATTGATAGGAGGCAATGCAACTCTTAAAATTTCATTTTAACATGCAGGATTTTTCGTGACGTTTTGCTTTTGTTGGAGTGAAACTTCTTTAGAATCATTGTGATTTGAAACTCGATTAGACTCGACTCGATCGAGTCGACTCAATTACTCGACTACTCGACTATTATGAGTAACGATCGCAATCAGGTATTTATGATTACAATCGGGACCGACGTCTTAATATGGTCTCCGAGGCACGGCGGGGAGAGCAACAAGGATTGACATCCAAACCGGAAAAATTTATTTGTACCAATAGAAATATCCATCCCGAGCTACTGCTATACCAGAATGGTTGTTACGACCGATAGTGACCGTAAAAGTTTAAATACTTACATAAATTGCTTTTGAATTAAGATATTGATTTCGATTTGGGATCACGATTTGGGATCACTTATTTACATACGCATATTCACTACAACAAAGTTTAACGTATATATGTATATTATTGTAATGATGTAACTTTATATTGTACAACAGTCGTCTCCTTAAATAATTGTATATTTTCCAATGTTGAATTACGTGATAATAAATTTTTTTGTTTATCTTGTGATCGACAGTATGGGACAAACTCGTAAGAAAGCTTCCGAGACATACATCCGTCAATTCGTGACAAAGTAGCTTAGCGGATTAAGCTCTTGCTTTATCCTTAATAGGAGAAGAGGTTTTTGTCAAGGAGAGGGCGAGGGGAGGTAAATGACAGTTTTTATAGTAACGCAAATAGTACGCAGTATTAAAAAAGAACTGAGAAATATTTAAGGATCTTTTTAGTGAGAAAATTGTTTTATTTTATTTTTTATGAAGAAAGGACCCGTATTATGTAATCCTGAACGAGAGCTGCCTGTCTATGAAATTTTAATTAAATATATAAGCAATGTTTAATGTAAGATAAAAGCAATGTTTAATGTAATTAAATGTAAGAATAAATCTTTTTCAATACTGTTTAATGTATTACTACAGTATTAATTTTATTATTTAACCATTAGTAATAATTAATTATAAAAGAAAATAATTCGAATATTTTAAAATAATAAACAATATATGGCTTTTATTTTCACACGCTTTTGTTTTTTTTTCATGTATAACTTGTAGCGATCACCATCCGAATGTTAATAAATTAATAATAATAATATTAACGTATCTTTCACGTGATTTTCTATAATTTTGTTGTTAAAAAATGTTTAATTTTTTGACCAATTGTCATTTTTGAATGTATAAGAAAGTAAGGAAAAATTATAATAAAAAATATACTTTGTAAAACTATTTAAAAGAATTGGAACGTACTATGCTATCTTTATTGAAATATTTTCATGAAATAAATTTATGTTCCATGCATTTACTTATTGTTTTCAATTATTGTCACTTTCAAGTTATTCAAAGATCGCATGTTATTGTGCCATATATTTTCTTCCTACAAAACAGGCTTCCGCTTCGCGGCAATCTTGGCGGATGTAAGCTTCTCATTGCTCACGGTGTCTCGATACTCTGTGCTAGAAAAGCGGAAGAGATAAAACTCTACACACACCTGAACACACTTTTAAAGGTACATTAAAATCGATAGGGAAGCAATATTGGTTTAAAATGAAAACTTCACCTGTGTTAACCAATCTTTTAATATATATATTCTGTTTAGTGTATCAAGTTGGTGCTTGACAGGTCTATTTCAATGAGGATTACAGTATTCTTAAGTAGTTAAAACATAAGCCTGTTAAAATGCAAAGTAATGAAATGAAAACAAAACAAGTAATAAAAACAAAAAGTCAAGTTATCAAAAACATCAATCAATTAAGAAATTGCAACACCTTTACATTGCTGATTTTACATTAGGTACATTACAAACTTAGGATATATATAGGCTTTACTCAGAATAAAAAGTTTTTTTAGTAGTTCGGCTGTACTCATTAAGGTTAATGTATTTCCCGTAATTAAGGTTAGCTGAGATGTCAGTCTAAGAGTTCAATGTGATTACAAAAGAGGAAGTGAAAACATGGGCTGTGTAAAATTGACCCAAGGTAGTCTCTTCACCTTTTAACGGGCCATAGACATGCTTCGGCTTGGTAGCATTAAATTTAATTATTTTATCGTCTTCCCAGTCAGACATTTTAAAGAGTAAACTTAATGTATTTCATCAAAGTATATTTTCTTAAATATTTTATGTCTATTTACTTTTTATGTAACTTACCTTGAGAGGTAGTGTATAAAGATTGCTTCATTTTAATAAACCATTTTTAAGCAACAGAATTAAAAGTCTGCTGTGCCCAGCAGTTGTTCATTCCAACAAAATTAAATACAACTTTTATTAAATCCCTGTAGTTGCTGGCTTTAAAAAATTAGCTACATTTTTACCAGTTGTACTCGTAGTTTATTACTTAAGTTTTAAATGAAATTTTGTCCGCTACGTCGTCGTAAATTATGTTATTAAGCAGATAAGGGCAAAATCAGGCTCTTTAAAAAATCTGCCTTTATAATTTAGGACTTCATTTTAAAAAGTATAAGGTGGACTTGTGATGAATTTATTAATAATCGTAAACACACTGAAAAGATACATTTTATCATTTACTATACCTATTTGCTGAAATTTAATTTAAACATTATAGATATTTACAAGTCACAACTTAAGAAATAAATATTTGCTGAAATTGTATCAAATATACAATAATTATTTTGTTGCATAAAATAAAAATTGACGGAGGCAAAAATATGAACTATTCTCTTTTGAACTATTCAAATTTGTCTGTCTGTATATAAGTAGGTATTATTATATAATAATTATGTTATAAGTTACATATTATTATGTATGGAATATTTGTACAATAAACGCAATCTCACATTAAACATAACCAAATTAATACATAGTTACATTTAAAATTAGTGAGAACATTTAATAAAACGTAGTAAAAATAATTTTCGTTTTCAACTAAATCTTTTTAACCCTGTTCTTATTACTAAGACGCAGAGATCTTTTATTCATTAAAAAATAAAGAAAAAATGAGATTATTGTCTACCTGAGAAGTTAATAGCTACGCTAAAAGCTTTCCTCTGTTCATTCATCACTAATTAAGTACTTGGACGCTTTGCTAGTATTTAAGGGCCCTATTGTGAATCTCTTTGAAATAAAGAATGAATTTGTTACGTAAATGGGAAAGTTTATAAATTAAACAAAAGATAAAATGCAAATTTTTAGGAGAGTTAAAACGGACAATTATTGTTAACCGTATTTAATATTCATGGTTCAAGGCGAACTTTTTCATGATTGCATCACTAGAAAAGGTATTATCCTAATCTGTAATATCTCGAAGCTGACCCGCCATCTTTGTAAAGAAATCATGATTGTATGGAAAGTAGGACGGCGAGAAACCCTCATTAACCTACACCTTCAAAGGAAAATCAGACGCAAACGGTGAGGCTTCGTTATACACCTATAGAAGACACGCAGTTGCCCGCGGATTTGCTCGCATAGAAATTGTTATCATTTACAAAGAGGGGCTAAAGTAGCTTATAATCATTACATTACTACAATTCATGACTTCTTTGTAACACATTTATGGTTCAACTTTTTAACTAGAACTAACAGAGTGCTCGCAAAGCTCGTTCTCAATCACGCTTCATGGAGCAGTCGTGCGTAAAATAGTCTGTCCTTAGGTTTCTCAAGCCATTTTTAGGCTATTTCAGTAATACGAACTAATCTTTTATTTTAATATATAGAATTCCCGTAAACGCTGATATGCTTATTTACGAATATGTTATATGCAATTAAAACCTAAAAAATAAAACTTTATGCCGAATATTAGCGCGATTTTAAAATCGTGTCGCAAAACAGAAAATCGCGGTGCGCGCCTGCACTTAGTGTGAGAAATTTTTTACTCCTCTATCTGCGCAATTTTCGTAAAAAGGGGTACAAAGTTTTTGCTTCTCGTATTAATATATAGATTTAATTAGTAGTATAAAAATTAAGTTTCATGCTTATAATTTAAAAAAAATGACCGACGGACGGATTGTATGACAATTACAAACTTTTTTCACTGTTGTGTTTTTTCAGGCCGTAACACGAAATATTTTGCTCAATATTTGGCGTAGCCGGCTGGGGAAGCACTTCGACCTTACAGAATATCAAAGCTAAATAATACTACTTTCAAACAGTGTTGTGTTCCGGTGGTGAGTAAGGTGATCAGAGCTTCTAGGCAGATTGGGGGTAGGGTCGGCAAAGCGTTGAAATGCTTCTGATGTTGCAGGTGTCTACCTATAAGCAACGGTAATCGCTTACCACCAGGTGAGCCGTACGCTTGTTTGCCAACCTAGTTGTATATTAAAAAAAATTACTGATCTGCAGACCAGTTTACAAAACAAACATTGCTATTTGATGGACTAACGAGCCACTAATATTGACTCTGCTTTCTTGAATACTCCAGTCTTCAACTCATTTAAATACACAATTTGTAGAAAACTTTTTATTCTTTGTCACAATTTTAATGTTTTACACAAAGGAGAAAATATAAAAGTTTGTGTTTCAAATTAAATTTATAAATGTTACTGACAAAAAGGGTCTTTGAGTTTTTCTCGTCCTGAAAATCGTTCAATACAATTCAAATCATAGCATAATGAAATATACTTCAAATATCGTTAGTAATACGATGTAACTGAATTAAGTCTATTGTGAAAATACTGGTTGTGTTTTATTAATGCTACTATAGCTATGTTCAGGATGAACAGAAAAAAAAATCTGGAAAGCTAGTTTTTTTTTTAACGACGTATAATCCCATTGGATAGAAATATGTTCGTATATTAAAAAAAAATCTGAAGAAACACTCAAAAAACATCTATCATTTTTAATTTTCTTATAAAGTTATTTAAAAAAAAATAGGTGCTACACAAAATATAAATTTTTACAAGTTCATGAAATAAATTTTCACGTCGTAGAGCTAATATTTTTACAGCTAAATGAAAATAAGCAAGATTATTTTCAAAGAACATGACACCAACAATTCTCCCAGTCCACATTCCTCAGTGGAAATGTTGCATTGACGTAGACTGTACACGTCGTAATACATTTGGTTAGAAATTTGAAACACTTACCTTTAGTTAACGTATGATTAATTGATAAAACTCTACCAGGAATTATTATTTGTAGGTCGTTGAACATTTTATAGGTTAATATTTGAATGAAAAAAGCATGTGTGTCAATTATGTTATTTAATAATTTTGAAAAAAAAGAGTGTTTTTAATTAAAGATGATCTAAAGAGATTCGTTTTCAAAAATAATATGATCTTGTAGAAGCTTCAAAGGAAGCTTCTTCAAGATCATATTTTATATTACCATAATATAGGTAGGTAGTTATGTACTAATTTAAAATTATGCTCATTCCATGCGTTCTAAATGCATACAAATTTTGTTTTAAATAAGACAAACATATCTGCTTTTGCAGTGTAAGTACTATAATTATGCAAAATTAACTTTTGTTTCGTACACAACTCACTGGCTTTCTGGCATGAGCAGGTGATTTTTTTATAATTTGTACAACATGCGGTAATCTGAAACAGATTAGCATGACTTTTACATTTTTGCAGGAAAGATACAGCGGATATCATTTTAACTTTGGACGATTCAAAGCCTTGAAAGCCTACTTAAATGCAGTAATTTTTGTATTTTGATAACTGTCTAACAAGAGCCTTTAATTTGTTTCACATAAATACCACCACCCGCGTTAATTTGAGAAAAAAGCACTAAAATGTTATATAGACTTCCTTGGAAAATTGACTATCTACCACAAAAAAAAAAAATCATTTCATTATTGTCAATCCTTTTTCATTCCACGCGGATATGATTTGTACCATAACTATCGGTAAATATTTAGTTCTCAAGTTGTGAATTGTAAATATGTATAATATTTCAATAAAAATTTTATAATTAAAAACATATTTTTCATTACTGACATTATTATACATTTTTAAATACTAAAATACGCCACTATCCGGATTCGAAACCTTTATTTAAATACGTTATTTAATGTGAGGAGAGAGTTTACCGTATCGACGGGATGAACATTAAATGTTTGACATTTACGAAACCCATGAACATTTTGCACATTGGATTTTTTTTCTTTTTTTCGTCAAAATTCGGGACGCAAACAAATAATACAAATCAAAAACCATAAAAATCAGTCCAGCCGTTCTCGAGTTATATGTGTTCGAATAAACTTCACTTTGTTTTACAAATTTTACATATTAAGAGATGTAATAGATAATATATGACATAATAGATTACAGTTTACAGTAGTACAGTTACAGTACATATGTAAAATACCCCTCTGTTGCTTTATTTAAAGCCAATCCGGCGTTATTTACATCAGTGATTAGTTTAAACGTAAAAATAGTAATTTTTAAATGCAGTCTTGTCACTAAGTAGCGAACAACCAACAATATGTAATGCATAAAACAATCTTAACAATATATTGTCTATTATATATTATATTACCATAAGACAAGGTCACATTACCCTTTTTATCTACTCGTTTCTTGGTCAAACGACCCAATACTCTTTAGTATGCTTCTTACATAGTCTACCCTTGATGTAATGACGCCCTCAATAGCTTAACATAGATCATAGAAACATTTAATTTTTTATGATGTTAAATAGTAATTTTATTTATATGTACAGATAAAACTTAAATATACAATAAATTATAAAATTATATCTAATAGATCTAAAAATAGCACAAAATTGATTTATAACTCTGGAGGAAAGTTACTGATGAGACCTAAATTGAATACTACACTCCCGGTACATCTAGATAAATTACGACCAGAGCGAAATGATGTTTCAGATTCCAAAAACATAATGCAGAATAAGGCTCGTAGTAAGCAATGTTATGTTTTGCATTCACGCATTTTACTGCCACTAAAGACAGGTGATGAAGTTTTCATTGCTGATGTTAACACGAAATGACGTGTGTTTTCCAAAGCTTCTGCCCCTCCACCACGGTCATATTTTGTTCGAGATGAATCAGGTAGAATATATAGGTGTAATTGAAGTATAGGTGTATTTGAGTATAATTGTAATTTGTAATAGACTAACTTTTACCTTCTCTTCCTTCGGGAAAGAAAGAGGAATATGAAGAAGGCGACAATCGTACGATTTTATACGATGATACCAAAAATCATGACACCGATCTAATACTGGTTCTAGTAGTCATACATTCCCGGTGAATCTGATGTAACACAGCCTCGAATGGCTGCGATATAAGCCAAAGAAAAGTTGGCTTTGTTTTTTTTTTAATAAGAAATAAAATACTTATAAATTGACAGTAATAAAAAAAATTAAATTAAAGTACAAGTCTATGTTATTAAATTTTGAGTAAGATATTTCCTGCTGTGCCCTACCTCAACAATAATAAAATAGTACGGAATTAAGGTCATTTGTATTTAAGAAATTCACTTCCAACCTCTCTACATCTGCGTTTAATCTCTTTGGATTTCCGATTAACGCATTCTAGAAAGCTCCATATCGTTTCTAAAAGGTCGATCAAACATCGACGGTCGAATGCAAATCCTCCTCGGCCCATATTCCTCGTGATGTGGTTTGAATATCTTTATTTTTCCTTTCTTAGAAATAGTGTTGAGCAATATTTGTTCTTAAAAATCGTTCCTTTGTTATTCACGAAATTACTTTACGTGTTTCAATTCCTTTTTTATATATCAAATTTTAAAAATTTCATGCTCTAAACCTAAAGGATGTGTATGGTACCCTTTCTAAGAGACTTTTGTTCGTAAACTGGCACAGAGCAATTTGTTTGGCACTATAAATAAAGATTTTACTGTAAAATTTGCGAACTGTAAGATATACAGGTATTCTTTATAATTATAGATTTCCTTTCTATATTCATAGCAACGACAATGGCAGTCGATATTAAAAAAATACTTATGTGCGTAAAAACCTACGTAGTAACGATTTTATCACGATTATTTTTACATTAATAAATCCACTTCTAACATCGATCTGGTGTAGTGGTACGTGTGCCGTGTTGACGTTCACACTCCGGTGATTGCGAGTTCGATTCCGCTTAAGATGGACATTTGTATTTGTAAAAACATTTCTTTCTGGTCTGCTTGTCTGTTCTCGTGGGCCTCTCCACCGTGCCTCGGAGATCATGTTAAGCTGTTGGTCCCGGTTGTTATCATAGATATAGATACCTGATAGCGATCGTTACTCATAGCTGGGAATAAATCCGCCAACTCGCAGTGGAGCAAGGTGTGGATTAAGCTCCAATCCTTCTCTTACACGGAGACATAAACCTATGCCCAGTTGTGGGATGTCACAGGCTGAATAAATCAATCAAATCCACTTCTGGATAAATAGTGTATCAAGATGAAACTTACATCATATACAAACAATAATTGTGTGTGCCCGCAAACGAATTAAAAAAGCCGACATTAATTACATCGAAAAGTAGTACGACTTAAATAGTCGAGTAACAGACATTTTCAATAGTCAATTAATAGTCATTTAAATACACATTGTTAGTGATAACCAAAAAGTACTTATCAGAAATAGGACAACATGACAAGAACAAGCATTCAATGAAAAAAGTATCATCAAAATCGGTACACCAGTAAACATTTATGAGATATACAAAAAATAAAGTCTTATCAGTTTGAATTGATTTTTTTTAAATCTGTTAAAATATTTTTATTTTATAGACTGCCTTTTTGGAGGTCACTTTTTTATTGATGCTGAAGCCAAAACAGTATTATTTCTAAATGTAAAACTTTTTATTTGTTTATTTATTGACAAAATATTTTGAAATTTATTTTCAATTAAATTATTTCTCTTATTGATACAAAACGTGAAGTAAAACTTAAAAATGAAAAGGAAAAACCTGATTACAAATAAAGTACAAAAAATAAACTAATGTTTTGTAACAACCTTCTGTTCATTTGTGGTAGTCACCGAAGCGTAAGCCTTAGGTATTCTGTTGACACATCGTTTTCGATGTTACAGATCGTTTTAGGTCATGTTTTGTTGTTCACTGACACAATTACAAGATTCTCGTACAAGTACAGTTCATGTTCTGTTTACATGGAAAATCGTACTAACATTTTTGTGTACATAATTATGAAATTTTAATGTCTTGTCTTCGGAACGTATGGAACAGATGCTGTAGGTATAACTTTCAATTAAACATTTTTTTTAGAAATTAGTACACAGAAGAACTATAAAAGTATGATTTTTGCATTGTAATCAAAATGCAATTATTATAAAACATAGTTTCAGTACTAAAAGTCAAGATGTTATTATATCTTTCATGAAAAATTATAATTAGGCAGGTGACTCACTAATATATATACACTGTAATCATGGACATAGAGTATAAACAACTACTCACACTGGCTCACACCCGGTTACAGCGTCTCATATGTTTGAGAGTACGAGATAAACTTGCCGGTAACACGGGTTCTCCATTTAAAATGTTCAAGACTTCCAATATACAGCGGTCCATGACAGCGCCGAGTTTTACGGCTGTGTTTGCAAAGACTAATAAATCACGCAGTTTGCTCTCTGTAGTTGGTATTTTACGGCGCAGATAACCTTCGCGTTTTATTACGAAAATAGGTACATAATATATTATTACATTTGTATATATAATCATAAAGTAAAGTAAGGAAGTATTTTTATGTTTATTAAAAAGTGCAAAATAGATTTTGCTAGTTCGCCTATTAACACTTTATTTGCTGATAAAGATAAATACACAAAGTAATAAATTAACTTGTTAGTTTGATATACTGCATAAACCATACTGATAAGTAGAAAAACAGTCATATTTTATCATATTGTCATTGTCATATTGATATAATAAATATTTCTCACCTCAAAGGACATGAGTTTGTGATCTGGGTCCATGCCCTTGTGGGTTCCTCCATCTTGCTTCGGAGAACACGTACACTGTTACTGTCGTGATTATGATACATTTGACAGTGATAGTTACTCTTGTTAAAGATTTATACTCCAACCATTCTCTTATATGGAAAAAGGGCTTAGCCAAGGATAACACTTTTACCGAGTTTAGTTCAGTTCAGTTCTGATAGAAACTAATGTATTATGGTATCACTTCAGCCTATCGCAGTCCACTGCTGGACATAGGCCTCCAAAATTTCGCGCCAAAAATAGAGTGACGTTCCAAGGTGGTAGTGCAACTGTGTTATCCCTTTGTCGCGTCTTACGACATCCGCGTGAAGAGAGGGGGTGGCTATATTCTTTACTGCAGTAACCATACAGCAGATATTATGGTAAAGTAAAACTTTTTTTAATATATATATAACTAGGTCGGCAAACAAGTGTACGGCTCACCTGATGGTAAGCGAACACCTTAGCTTATAGACGTCTGCAACACCAGAAGCGAAGACAACAGTATTTTTCCAAATATTATCCGAAAATTGTCATTAAATTCGTAAAATACATTTAATTAAAATAAATAATACTGAGAGACATAATTCACAACAACAACACGTCAAAAATAATCGATCGATCGATTCAGCCTGTAATATCCCACTGTTGGGCATAGGCCTCTTCCCCATGTAGGAGAAGTATCGGAGCTTAATCCACCACGCTGCTCCAATGCAGGTTGGCGGATCAAAAATAATACACATAAATAATGTATTACACATAATAATAAATAATACACATCTAAAATGAAATTTGCATTTACCAATTATACATAGATAATTATATTTGCTATAACATTTAATTATTCATCCCGAATAATAAAATGTTGTAATTAAATTAAACCGAGTTTTGATGTCATTTAAATTTGCCCTGCTTGATTAAAATACAGATATTAATTTCAGTTAAGTCCTTCAAAATTATTGAAATGTAAAGCTTAGGAAAGTTTCGTACTTGACGGCTCGTCTGAATTTTGTTTGTCTACTACAAACTACGACTACTTCGCAGATTCCTCTCTGGGAATTTCTACACAGTATTAGTAACCGTAATACTGTTTGATCTGAAACATATACAAACATTGAAAATCCTAATATGGAAGTCCTATATTCTGTAACATTAAATATTACAAATACGTAAACGCTACACACCAATGAACCCTAAGTAGAATTTAACTCCTGAGTCGGTAGTCCGGAAACACAGAATCCACAAGCAAAATGGCCCAGACCACGACAAACATCTGTATGGCCAATGCAAATGTTTGCCGTTGCTGTACCCGCAGCGCTAAAGCGCCGTTAAATTATTTGGAACTCTACTCCTTTAAGTTCGAGCTTGATATTTTATTTGAATCTAAATCAATCTGAAAATATTCAACTACTGGGCAATTCTTCATATAGGAGCAGGGCTGGATCTTGATTCACCACGTGGTACAAATGCAGGCTACCGAGTAACTTGCCTACTATGAGTAACGATCACTATTAGGTGTCAAAAATAATAATCGGGACCGATACCACAACGAGACCATTTAAATCTACTAGCGTCTACTATAATCTTTCGAGGGTCTTATATATCTACCACCAATCTTTTAAATCTTCATTTGTGTTTAAAATCTTCGACAATAAATATGAAACAGCAAACCTTTATTGGAATACTCTTATATTTATTCATATTTTTAATCTATCTCTGGTTTAATCAATCGAAAGAAAACTTGAATGTCGAATAAGTATATTGAAAACATCGATTTGACCGCCATCCAAACGGTCAAAAGATTACGTGGAAAAGGTTGCTAATTTATATAAAAGGGTCTCATAGATGAAATAGAAAACCCTATTACTGCACCTTTCATAACCCATGTCATTCGTAATCGGAATCTTTTGTATTGCCCTAGGGCGAATCGATTTTTCGTTACTGGAAAAGGTACTTCCTCGTACTGTACGAAAGGAACTATACTTACGTGACTTTGTAGTCATATCTCTAGTTCTGGCTTGTTTCTCATATTATATGTCGGCGTTAAAACATGAAATATATTTAGTTTTACACAACGTAATAATAATATATTTCATCGTAACCTCTCTGTATCTTGACCATGCATCATTAAAATAATTTTTCGATTAAACAACTGAATAATTCTTAAATGAAATGAAACTTGATATGATTTGAATATGTAGGTACTATGCGCTAGTTATTGAAATGCTTTAGAATCTATATATTAGTAAATAGAAGACTTTCCGAAGAAATTTATTTTAAAGACACAAACAAACTCTCTTGCTTCATTATATTAATATCAATTTCACGTCAATACAAATTTTATATAAAATGGATTTATCACACTTATTTCGCTAAATTAGACGAGCGTTCGTCTCGATTTTATACCTTACGAAAATTAAATTGTCTACCGTAAAAAGCGAAATAACATTTTGACATGAGAGCGATAACTTCGCCGGTAATTTTTCATGTCTTTCGCCTGTCATTTATTTACCTGACTTTCTTTTAAGGATGTGGAGACGAACGGAAACGTAGTGGTTAAAAATAGAGTTTCTTGAATTTATTTTATTCATATCACTAGCAGACATCGATAAAATCTGAAAAAAATAACTAAAACTGAAATTTAGTTGATGGAACTTTCGACTGCTTGTTAGGCATTAAAGAAAATAAAATGTGTATTTTCTGTTAATAATTACATTGAAAAGGTAGATTTTTACATTTATAAACGAATAAGTATCCCTACGGTAGCAAAACGAAAAAAATATATAAAAAAACATCTCAAGGAAGGACAATAAGGGCAAATTGAAATACTTCGGATATCAACCCTTACCCTGAGTTTACGACTGCTATTCGCCCACTTCGCTGATGGCTCGACTCATTCTTTATTTACATTCAATTCGCTACGCTACAGCCATCCAGCTGTTTTGTGACGTATAAATGAAATTGGATAACTGAAATGTTTGTACTAAATGCCCAAAGAGACTCTTTTGATGGACGCGTAAAAATACATACCTACGCGTTTTATTTGATGATTCTATTGAAAATATTATTAGTTTACTCTTTAAGAAGCGATATAAGTCGTGCAGTGTGAAAAAAAAATGTTGAGACTTACCTAAATCTTGTAAAACAATGAAATAGCACAGACGTAGAGACTGACGTACCAGTAATTAGAAATATATATGTAAGTACATAATTATAATAGTATACCAGCATTTACTGTATTGATTTGAATAGCAATTAATATAATAGTCAATTTGTTCTTCGATTTTAGAATTTTATTGTTTTAATTAATCGTAATATGATTAATTTAATAGAACGTTTTAATTTTTAAATATCACAGTAACTCTTATGGGGTAAACTCCAATTGCGTGTTGGAGCTGACACACACATTTTTTTTATTTCCAAAATAATGGTATCATAGGAACAGAGGCAGCAAAATGTTGGCCACACTCATATACAGTACCGAATAGTTGACCTAAAAGCGATTCCCGTTCAACCGCATATTAGTTTATTTGAATGATAAATGAAGCATACCATCAACAGTTAAAGCAACGAGGTGCGAAGTTTAATCTCCTAAAAATAATTTAAATAAAAGTCTTAAATAGAATTTGTAAATTTGTACACTTTCCTACTTTACTATTTGTTACGGCGCTAGACAGCCCAGCAGTGCCCCAGAGGTCTGGGCCCATCAGAGACCTCCGGCGGGCTGGCTAAGCGTCGGGTACAAAGTACCGATGATATTAATCAGCTGCGAGAGCCCGTTGTAACTTATTGCAAATTATTACTCACCGTCAAAGGAGGAGCTCGGCTATCCGGTCAAGTACCGTCAGGGGTAGGTATGTGTAGGTAGTGGAATAGTGTGGTGACGTTGGTGTGTAATAAAGTGACCTGACAGCACTAGACAGCGCCGCGACTCGACGGCAAATCAGGAACGACGATCACTCCAGCACACTCGAACTCACGGTCACGGAATTAATAATCTTATATAAACAAAACGTCGGCAGAGAAAAATCCAAGGTTAAGGCACACAAATACCAACACGCACAATTAATCGTCAAAAGCAAATCCATATAACACGGAACAGTTACAGCAGGTTTCAAATACAAATACACTTTAATCTCACTAACACAATTCACCCGGCCAAACATATCACTCAATACTCGTTAAATCAATTGCCCATACAATCGAAATAAACGCGCCGGCATACAACGAGATTAATACAATTAAGACAAATCATGCGTCAATCATAAAAAGACCCCAGCAAATTATAACTTCTCTAATCAAAATGGCGCTCATTTTCGGGGTTCACAAAAAGACACCGCGCCGTAAAGCATACACGAGGTCAAGCTAAATAGTTTCACTATGCACGAGTTATTCGCGCCGATATACAAGAAAGTTTATCGAAGTTCAATTGCAGAAATTATTACGAGTAATTAAATCGATAATTTATCTCGGTTCAACAGCAAATTTAGAATATACGCGTATGCAGTGAAATTTAGCTGCAAATCGCCGCGGGGCGGCCCAATACAGAGCGCGGCGTGCGCACCGCCCGGGTACTAGAAGCGACTGACTTGGTCGAGGCGCGCTTGCGCTGGCTCCACGCCGAGCCGCTATTCAAAACAAACCGGTTCCCCGATGAACGCGACCTTGTCATACCGAGAGCGCTCAATCCGGCCATAACAGTCCCCCGTCCCGGACAGAAGGGCATTATGTCCGCGAGAAAATCGTAACGAAACAAATATCAGAGACGAGTGGACGGGGTCGAGGAGTCGCGTGAGAAGAGCGGCTCCGGACAGCTCCAACTTAGGGATCGACAGGCGCGACACAATGGAGAGCCACTCTCGCAAGAGAGCACCGTTAAGAGGCTCGGATCTCGCCTAACTACACGATAAGTCCCAGCGCGTCAATTAAGGGGACATTAGGAAGAAACCCCACTACATCATCAAGGACATCCATTCAAACCAGCATGCGAAGAAGATCGCCAACAGTGACAAACTACAGATGGCCCGGCACTCAGAGGGCCCCGGCCGCGCTAGCCGGAACAGATAAGAAGTCGCAGTGACCCGATAAGGTCGCCGACGCCGACTAAGAGGGGGAGGGCGGCGCTCCAGTCGCGGCCACTCCGCTAGCGGAGGGGGTCGCGTGAGAAGAGTGGCGCATTCTCGCTCAATCTGCTGAGGGGGGGGGCAGACCCCCCCCCCCCCCCGCCCCTGGCAGGGTGACACCCCAACTGATCAGGGGAACGTCCCCTGTCCAGGCCCGGGGCGCAGTGGTTGGTGGGCGAGCCAGAAGCGTCACGCACCGGAAGGCGCTCACGAGCGCCCCCGCCCGTGGCGGAGGCGCGGCCTGGAGGGACGCGAAGGGAGGCGCTGATAGGGCCCAGGCATCGTACACAGAAACAAACAAATTCAGTGATAGAAACACATTCAGCAATATAAACAAATACAGTAATATATTTCAGGAATAGAACCAAATTCAGCCATACAACAAATGCATCAATACAAATTCAGCAACAGAAGCAAGTCAGTAACATAAACAAATGCAGTAACATAAATTCAACAATAGAAACCAATTCAGTAATACAAACAAATGAAGTAACACAAATTCAGCAACAGAAGCAAGTCAGTAACATAAACAAATGCAGTAACAGAAATTCAGCAATAGACACAAATTCAGTAGATAAACAAGGCAGTAATACAATTCAGCAATAGAAACAAATTCGGCAAATACAAACAAACACAGCAATACAAATTCAGCAACAGAACAAGTCAGTAACATAAACAGATGCAGCAATATAAATTCAGTAATAGAAGCAAATTCAACAAATAAATTCAGTAACAAAATTCAATAACAAAAATTCAGTAATAGAGCCAATTCAGTACATAATCAAATGCAGTAATAGAATCCAGCGACATAACAAACCCAGCAAATAACTTCAGTGGTAAAACAAAGACAAAAAACTGAGATGTCGCACACAGGCCAACCTTCCCCTACCTACCCTATCAAAAAAAAACTCGCGCAGCTCAAGGCGCGGCAACCACGCTCTGCTACCAAATGTTACGGCGCTAGACAGCCCAGCAGTGCCCCAGAGGTCTGGGCCCATCAGAGACCTCCGGCGGGCTGGCTAAGCGTCGGGTACAAAGTACCGATGATATTAATCAGCTGCGAGAGCCCGTTGTAACTTATTGCAAATTATTACTCACCGTCAAAGGAGGAGCTCGGCTATCCGGTCAAGTACCGTCAGGGGTAGGTATGTGTAGGTAGTGGAATAGTGTGGTGACGTTGGTGTGTAATAAAGTGACCTGACAGCACTAGACAGCGCCGCGACTCGACGGCAAATCAGGAACGACGATCACTCCAGCACACTCGAACTCACGGTCACGGAATTAATAATCTTATATAAACAAAACGTCGGCAGAGAAAAATCCAAGGTTAAGGCACACAAATACCAACACGCACAATTAATCGTCAAAAGCAAATCCATATAACACGGAACAGTTACAGCAGGTTTCAAATACAAATACACTTTAATCTCACTAACACAATTCACCCGGCCAAACATATCACTCAATACTCGTTAAATCAATTGCCCATACAATCGAAATAAACGCGCCGGCATACAACGAGATTAATACAATTAAGACAAATCATGCGTCAATCATAAAAAGACCCCAGCAAATTATAACTTCTCTAATCAAAATGGCGCTCATTTTCGGGGTTCACAAAAAGACACCGCGCCGTAAAGCATACACGAGGTCAAGCTAAATAGTTTCACTATGCACGAGTTATTCGCGCCGATATACAAGAAAGTTTATCGAAGTTCAATTGCAGAAATTATTACGAGTAATTAAATCGATAATTTATCTCGGTTCAACAGCAAATTTAGAATATACGCGTATGCAGTGAAATTTAGCTGCAAATCGCCGCGGGGCGGCCCAATACAGAGCGCGGCGTGCGCACCGCCCGGGTACTAGAAGCGACTGACTTGGTCGAGGCGCGCTTGCGCTGGCTCCACGCCGAGCCGCTATTCAAAACAAACCGGTTCCCCGATGAACGCGACCTTGTCATACCGAGAGCGCTCAATCCGGCCATAACACTATTCATTTATGCAATAATAGCATACACATTTTGTGGGTCTCCCCACCGTACCTCGGAGTGCACGTTAAGCTGTCAGTCCTGTTTCTCTTCATCGTTACTCATAGTAGAGAACATATCCGCAAACCCGCAGTGGAGCAGCGTGGTGGATTAAGCTCCAGTCCTTCTTATAAATGGAGAAAGAGGCCTATGACAGCTATGTTATAGGCTAAATGCAATTACATAAACTAACAATGTCATGTTCCTTTATAATCCTAATTTAAATGATAAGGAAATCATAATTGATTGCTTGCGCGAAAATTAGGTATACGAGTTTATCTCATAAAAGCATGGCTATGCTGCCTGGTTATAGCCTGGTTTGTCACGAGCATGATTAATGAACAACATTGTGATGAAAAATTTTCTCATTTCACCTCCCCATAAAATGGTTCCAGAATTTCGGTATAAGTTTAATTTCCGGCATATAATTTTCCACTCTCAAAACAGTTGTTCCATACATTTATCTAACAAAGTAGTATGAATAAATCTTGTTGTAAATTACAAGGAAGGTCGAAAGCAGAGGAACTCAAACTTTCTTGTTTCCCAAGACAAGACCCATTGCTTGGGAATTTAACGTATATTTTACTCGTATCTACATATTTTATATATTGTAAATTATCCAAAATTAAAATTTTATCTATAATAAAATATTTCGTTTGCCAGACCCAAAAATAAATTGACATATCAAAATCTGTTTTTGACGCGACAACGTCTATAAATCGACGAACGCCGGCGGCATACACGGTCATTCAAATTTTACCCCTCATGCGCCTAAAGAAGTTTCACTTCAAAAACAAACAAAAAGCCACCCTCACGCGTTCAAGTGTTCTATTTACATCGACAAGCAATAAAATAAGAACATCATTAGCGTAGTCCAAGTCAATTAAATACGCATTGTTATGGATAACTCAAAAGCACTCGTCGATGAGAGAAAGTTAATGTACCTACATACAAATGTAAAACACTAAGACTGACACGGATAAGTCAACTACATAATTAGTACAGTACGAGCTGGCGCATGAGTTCCGAAAACTATTCCACCTCAATTTTTTTATGCGATCCTCTTCAAATAGCCCTACTGATGATATAAATGCATGTTGCCAGGGGGAAATCCGGGGCCATATTTTTTAAACCAATTTTTTTTTCTCAATTGCAAGGAACTGTTATTTTTCAACCGGACAATTTTTTTTTATATTCTTTAATAAAATACAAATAAAAAAGATCCTATGACTTTTCACGATAAAGTTAATATTTTTAGAGATATGAATTTTTAAAGGTTCGAAAAATCTCAAATTTGGGTACTTTTGACCCATGAAATATATATTAAAGACTAAAATAAAATATAAATTATATATATTTTTAAATTCTTTATACAATAATTAATGGTTTCCAAATGGAGATTTTAAAAAATTTCATTGTTTATACCTGTTTTTTAATCGTTAATTTTGCGCGCTCACAAGTATTCGCTGCACCAGGCTCTCTGTGTCCTGAATCATTATTTATCATTTATCTTAAAAACTGTTAACTGTATCGAGATTGTTAAAGAGAGTAATGTTATTAATAATTAAATTCTCTGAAATTTGTTTTTAACAAACTTTTTTCTGGAATAAATTTAACAAAAGTTATTTAAGCATGAATCGGAACATGTAATTAAAAGTACTTTTTATCAGTTTATATTACTTTTTTGTTATTAAAGCAGAAAGTAATTACATTGAATAACTTCTTTAGACTAAGTTAATAGATGTAAAACTAAGAAACCTTGAAAAAATAAAAAACAATTAACAAAATCTTTTCCGTACCTACTTAGACACAATCTTACACACCATGATACATATATGCATTTAAGTATTTTTTATTTCATTATTTTTCAATTCGAACATTTAACATATTTATGTATAATCACGCCTCTTTCCCGTAGGGGTAGGCAGAGACCACTTCTCTCCACTTGCTACCATCCTTACATACTTGTTTCGATTCGTCCACTTTCATTATTCCTTTCATACAATACATGCTCTTCAGTTTAGGGTACTCTTGACCTGGCCTTTTTTCAGGACGTCCCTAATTTGATCTCGAAACTTCCGCCTAGGTCTACCCCTTCCAACACTTCCATTCACACTCGCCTTGTATACTCTTTTCGTCAATCGTTCTTCATTCATTCTCTTGACATGGCCAAACCATCTCTGCATACCTTTCTGAATTTTTTTCACTACATCTTTTTTCAGACCACAACGTTTCCTTATCTCACTATTTCTTATCCTGTCACTCAGTTTAACTCCTATCATACTTCTTAACGCTCTCATCTCAACTGCATTTATTCTGCTTCCATGTTTCTTCTGCTATATCCAACTTTCACTTCCGTACATAAGTGTCGGAACCAACATCCCCCATGCACAGCCAAACGAGCCTTGTTAGACACCCTTCGACTGTTCATAAAGGAATGCAAAGCTCCATTCACCATGTTTCCAGCATTCACTCCTCTTTCAATATCACTCTCACACTTTACATCTATGTAAACTTTGAGTCCAGATACACAAACTCATTCACCTGTTTTATTTGTTCATCTCCAATCACGATAATGCAGTCTGTCACTGCCTCATCTCTTTCAAAAACCATCACTTTCGTCTTCTTTACATTCATCTTCAAGTTAAGTTAAGTAGGTACCAATATCTTTTTATTATTTACTAGCTTCTGCGCGCGACTTCGTCGGCGTGGACTCCGCTTCTATTGGTCTTAGCGTGATGATATATTATAGCCTATAGCCTTCCTCGATAAATGGGCTACCTAACACTGAAAGAATTTTTCAAATCGGACCAGTAGATCCTGAGATTAGCGCATTCAAACAAACAAACAAACAATCAAACAAACAAACTCTTCAGCTTTATTATATTAGTATAGATACATAGCTGTGATTCCTTCAAATACCATTATATCTTTATATTATTGTTAAAAATGCATAAATTACTATGATGATAACAAAAAAGTAACATAATTAAACTGATAAAAAGTACTTTTAATTACATGTTCCGATTCATGCTTAAATAACTTTTGTTAAATTTATTCCAGAAAAAAGTTTGTTAAAAACAAATTTCAGAGAATTTAATTATTAATAACATTACTCTCTTTAACAATCTCGATACAGGTAACAGTTTTTAAGATAAATGATAAATAATGATTCAGGACACAGAGAGCCTGGTGCAGCGAATACTTGTGAGCGCGCAAAATTAACGATTAAAAAACAGGTATAAACAATGAAATTTTTTAAAATCTCCATTTGGAAACCATTAATTATTGTATAAAGAATTTAAAAATATATATAATTTATATTTTATTTTAGTCTTTAATATATATTTCATGGGTCAAAAGTACCCAAATTTGAGATTTTTCGAACCTTTAAAAATTCATATCTCTAAAAATATTAACTTTATCGTGAAAAGTCATAGGATCTTTTTTATTTGTATTTTATTAAAGAATATAAAAAAAAATTGTCCGGTTGAAAAATAACAGTTCCTTGCAATTGAGAAAAAAAATTGGTTTAAAAAATATGGCCCCGGATTTCCCCCTGGCAACATGCATTTATATCATCAGTAGGGCTATTTGAAGAGGATCGCATAAAAAAATTGAGGTGGAATAGTTTTCGGAACTCATGCGCCAACTCGTACTGTACTAAATGTAGACATAAAAACCCGTGAGAGAAGATGTCATGTCAACATAGTCAAATGTCACCTCACATTTCTGACTTCTAACTAAAAGTGTCACAGAAATGTGTCGTCTAATGAACACGAGTCTTAACCTTTTTTTTAACCGACTTCAAAAAAGGAGGAGGTTACTAAATTCGACCGTATATATGTTTTTTTTTATGTATGTTCTGGGATAACTTCGTCGTTTATGAACCGATTTTGATAATTCTTTTTTTGTTGGAAAGAGGATATCCCAACTTAGGTACCATGATAAGGAAACCAGGATCTGATGATGGGATCCCAGTGAAATCGAGGGAAACCCTCGAAAATCGTAATGACGACCAGTGCGTTTGTTAACTTATTTATTATTTATTACTTGCGATGCGATTGCGATGCAATTGAAGTCGGTTTTTTTTGGTTTGCTAGCAAACACAATTATTTTAATTGTACAATTATTTGCCAAGTTTTTTTTAAATACAGAAATTAAATACTGAAAATAACGAAAAAAGAAAATGTGTAAACTATAGTAATTGATTGTAAAGTTTGGGTGCGAGTGGGAAAAATCTCTCGCCGTGTTATTGATTTCATTATAACCTTTTAACTGGTAACCTTTCAAGCAGTATTGTGTTCCTGTTGGTGAGTAAGCTGGTGACCAGAGCAACATGATGATGACAAGAGGGTCGGCAACGCGCTTGCGACGCTTCTGGTGTTACAGACGTCTATATAATAGGCTACGGTGTTACCATCAGGTGAGCCGTACGCTTGTTTGCCGGCATAGTATCATTAAAAAAAACTGGTAATTCATTTACAATATCAGATTATGAAAATACTATACAGCGTTTATTCATGTATCATTAATACAATTTATTTAAACATATTTTACATAAATCTTGTATTAAAAATTCCAGAAAAGATTATTAAATATTTATAATTATTATACAATGAAGAAGAATGCAATATGTTTCTCTTATTTATTATATTGTAAAAACAGCCATATTTAGTCTCCAATTCACTGGAGCGACACCAATATTGTCATTGTGCTTGAACATTTTATTCACACGTTAGTGATTCTGATATAGATAAGTCTAAAGCTTTCCCCTAGAACATATTGTATAAATCATAAACAGTCTCACATTTTAAACAACTGAAATAAAAAGCAAGGATATGACAATATTTGTACTTTGTTTTAATTAAAAGCATTATAAATCCGGTGATATATTTTTACTTTTAAAATACCTACCTTTAAGACCAAGTTATGATCATAATAATTTGATAAAAGATATCCATTATGGGAACTACTCGGAAATACAAAACAAAGCATACATAATGTTTATGTTCAGAAGCATAAAATTTTACGACGCGCTCCAAAGCCCGTAGCTTGAGCCGATTTCACACAGTGTGGGTATTGCTACACGGCTCTACGGCAGCAGTATAAGCCTATTGGTTATAATACACTGATGTTATAATATAATTATATCAACTTTTCAGCTTAAACAACGGCGTAGAACTTTGCAGCTACTTTACGTGCTAAGTAAATTATCTTGTTCATATAGTAGACTAATTATGCGATTTACGTGTTAAATGATTACTTAAAAAATTATTGGATTTTTTTAAAAGTGAATCTTCTTTAGTCACGCGTCAGTACTTGGGTGACCGCCTGGTAACACCGCGCGACTTTGTTTTTTTTTTAATTAGTTTTTTAATTATGATACCGCCTACTTTTACAAGTGGTTTGCCAAAGAAGTTTCACTTCTGACACGTGTACTTTGTACGCACGCAATTTTTTTGTATGGTTTTTGTTTCATTTTATTGCACCAACTTTGTGAACGGAATCTACGGAACAGGAAAATAAAATTCTATTACGTAATTATATTTCTGAATGGAAGGTTCTATTTGTAATGATATTATCTCCTATTCATTCATTTAATTTCGTTAATATCATAAAAGTATTTTGTTCAAAATGTGAAGGTTTTCAATGAATAGACTGAATTCGAAATAGTGCGTTAAATTATTAATAATGTACGTATGCAGTTGTAAACAATTTTTCATTATTTTATTTTATAAATAATGCAAAATTGTTATATTAATTATTGTTGGTTAATTCAAAATGCATCAATGGGTTAGTCAAAATTCTACCTCTACAGTGTCATACAAATATTCACTGTCCTAATTTGTGATATAAGCGAAAATCACGTCCAGGTTACACTTAAAGCAAAATAAAATCTTTTTGGGCTTCAGTAACTATGGAAACCCCTCCAAAGATTTTTGTAAATACCTTCATCATACAGATTTGTGTCTCTATGTAATATTTTTTCTATTTTGATAAATGCTTACACTATCTAATCGCTAAGATATATTTTATTTTTTTAAACTTTATTGTACACTAAACAAGAAAAAAAAAATTACCAAAATTAACAATATATTAGTAAAAAAATGTACAAATACCACAAAGTGAAATTAATTTAATTAATTAATGAGGATTAAATATTTATTGATCATTTGTCTTAACTAGGCTTGTCCTCGTTCAAATCCTGTTTAAGTATTACATAATTATTATATATTGTATTTAATTATAATAAGTACAAAAAATATTATTTCATTTATTTAAGATTACAAAATTCATCTGGTTCAATTCAAGGATACAGTATCAAAAATTATTGTTTCTTTAGTTATTAATAAAACGAATGTAAATGAATCACCAACCACATGAAAAGAAAAAAAATGGAATAAATAAAGCTACATTTCCAACTAGGCCTAAAATAAAAAGCCAGGTTAGGATTACTATTGTGGCTAAAGGAAATATCACGGTAATATTCTGGGTTTTATCGACCCTCAGGAAACCTTTTCCCGCCACGTTCGTTCTGAATAATGACTGTATATCACAACACGTAGCACGGTCTAATACATATATTTCCACTCTTATTGTGTAAAAAAAATGTATAAAGCGTTACTGAATATAAATGTAGCATTATAGTGACCGCAGGCGCAATTAGGGATATGAAAAGGTCGGATTTCAGTACCTTCATCAATCAAGGTTAACTTCTCGTAAATATATACGTACTTTTGATAGTTTCCTAGCAAGCGTTCGGGTGTAGTCACAATTTCCGTAGCACCGGTGATTGCGTGTTTGATTTCTACTCAGACAAATTTTTGTAAATATTTTTATAAACTTTGTTTTAAATCTTGGTCTGGATTTATGTCGTGACGGTCTTTTTTTGGATTTAGATAGCACATATAGCCATGGCGGTTACGGGTTCGATCCCCGCACACGACAAACATTTGTATTGGCCATACAGATGTTTGCCGTTGTCTGGGTGTTTGTGCAGTCCTTGTGGGTCTCTCCACTGTGCCTCGAAGAGCACGTTAAGCCGTGGGATATTATAGGCTGAAGCGTTAAAGCCATCGTTGGGACTGATTCGATCGGATCGACATTACAGCGAAGATATTTGTTTATTACATTTGAATTTATTGTTTATTACATTACAGTAAGTTACCAACCTTAAATGAATCAGCCCGCTGAATTAAGCTTCAACCTTATTTTTAATGAATAAGAGATTTTGTCCAGAAGTTTTCCAGAAGTTTTTTGTCCAGACATTTCAAGGTTGGATCTATTCAGCTAAGTCTATGATAGTGTTTCCTAACCTTACTTTCCGTAATAAAATGTTTTTTCAATCATTTTACTACTATTCAGCCTGTAATATCCCACTGTTGGGCATAGGCCTCTTCCCAATGTAGGAGAAGGATCGGAGCTTAATCCACCACGCTGCTCCAATGCGGGTTGGCGGACATATTCCCTACTATGAGTAACGATCGCTATCAGGTGTACATAATAACAACCGGGAACGACGGCTTAACGTGCTCTCCGAGGCACGGTGGAGAGACCCACAAGGACTACACAAACACCCAGACCACGACAAACATCTGTATGGCCAATACAAATGTTGTCGTGTGCGGGAATCGAACCCGCAACCGCCCGCGCAACAGCCAATCGCAATCCAGTGCTGTGACCACTGCGCCAACGCGGCCTCAATCATTTTACTATTTAATATGAACTCTGTAATAACTAACTTATACCATAAGCTTCTATTGTTTACTCATTGTTCTTTAAGCCGGTTCTATTCCATTGTGAGGACTAGGCTGTCCCTGACAACTTGTTCGTCCACAAAGAAGAGTAATTTAGTCGATATTGCTAGCCTGTACAAAGAGAAAATAGTACTTAACAGGGAAGGTTTTTGTTTAACTACTTGGTCTATCATCAATCAAATGCCATGTAGTTTTATAGTTTTTAGGGTTACATTCGTATGTAAATATTTTGTATTTACTTTATTTACACAAATGTAATTATAAGATAAGTTGTCAAATAATAGTTGCTTTTAGGCCTTCCCAAGTTCGCGTCAAAAATGACGAGAACTCATTTGTTTTGCCCATAGTCACCGCGCTGGCAGACGGGTTGGTGACCGCAGAACTGGCTTTGTCGCATCGAAGACGCTGCTGCCCATCTTTGGCCTTTATATTTGAAAGCCAGCAGTTGGATGGTTATTCCGGCATTGGTCGGCTTTTTAAGTTCCAAGGTGGTAGTGTAACTTTGTTATCCCTTAGTCGCCTCTTACGACACCCACGGGAAGAGAGGGTTGGCTATATTCTTTACTACCGTAACCACATAGCGAATAAGAAAATAGTACCTGGGTGACCGAGCCCAGCTCGGTGTTTTTTTTTTTGTTTTTTTTTCGGTATTTTTATATTTTAATTTTATTTAAATAATAAATCACGAGTGAAATTAAAAAAAAAAAGAAAAAAATAATAATCTGGAGACTGAGATTCGAACCCGGGTCAAAACGATTTGAAATCCGTCGCTTTCCTAATTACGCTGTTACAACTATAATAATAATGTTGAAATTAAGCTTCGTATTCTAATGATATTTTTTCATTGCCTAAAAACAGGGATAAAACGACATTTTTTTTTAATGAATCCTAGCTAGATCAATTTTTCGCCCCCGAAATCCCCTGCATACTAAATTTCACGAAAATCGTTGGAGCCGATTCCGAGATTCAGAAAATATATATATATATATACAAGAATTGCTCGTTTAATAGTATAAGATATTGAATAAAAGTCAAAAAAATAGATGTAATAATAATAATTTTTTTAAATAAAGTATACTAATTTACATGTACATACCTACTACCTATAACAGAAAAATGTATATTATCTTATTTATTTTATGTAATATTCCTGTAAACTATTTTTTTTGACAATTTACATATATCTAACCTGTCCTTCATCACCTATAATGTTTTTACATTTTTTTATATGTTATTTACATACATTTTAATTTAAAACATAACTATGTACGTGTAATGCTACTGGCGTACTTATTAACATTCTCGGGATAAAATAATTAGTTCACGAAAATAAATTAGAGCGATAGGGATGAATCGAAGCAAAGTTTAACGTCAATTCGAACCAGCTTTACAATGAAGTTCGACGTGGAGAAGTTCAAGCAATTACTCAGCTAAAGTATAAAACAATTTCGTAGCACAAAGCTCACCAAAATTACGATGCCTTCGGGAATTTATTGAATACGTGTTTTAAAGTTTAAAGTGCTATTTTTGAAAATAATTACTTTGTTTACTTAACGGGCTGTAAACTCGTTAAGTTTGCTATATTAAGAACTTTTTTTTGAAATAAAGATAGGGGACAATGGAGGATATCAAAGATGTTGTTACTCACGTAATTACGATAAAGGAGTCTTTCAGCTTTTCTTTCTTCATTTAACGTAGCCAGTAGTAGAACAAAGAACAGCTACACACTTTTATTTTTAGGGACTTATAGTACTTGTCAATTTGAAACTATTATTATATATTTTGAAACTATTATATCGATATTTCGACAACGTTGCATATCCATGGTCACTAGTGAGTGAAACGTTTGAGATAAGTCCCGTATAATAAGTGTGTAAGTGGACCGTCAAGGTTTAAAACCTTATGTCGAACAATACATATATTATATTGTTTTTTAATTACAACTGTTTATGTTTTGATAGTTTTAATCTGTTAATAAAATCTAAATCTTATTATATTTAACGCAAACTTATTTCTAATCAAATTATCTCCATTTGAATACACTTTTTAATCTTTAATTTACAATCCAACTTAGTTCTATGCAGAGCTACTACAAGTTCGGAGTAGATTTATGACAAAGTTCGACTTAATCTGTCAACAGTTTAGTTCGTACAGTGTGTACGTCACATTGTTATAACTTGAACGTCATATTTGTTTCATTAAATAATTCTACATCTATTAAACGTAGTTACATACTAATTTTATTACTTAGTTCGTGTATTCATTGGGGTAATGGCGTCTTAGAGGTTCAATAAATAGAAGTACAGAATTCTAAGAGAAAATATTGAGAAATATCGCATTCAATGTGTATCATCATTCATTTTGATAAACCCCATTGAGATATAATGATAGAATGTTGCAAGATATATATCTATGGTACAACATAAATTAATATGATTTATTTGGGTCCACTCAAATGAATTGTATTGATACTTATTATTGCTGAAAATGACTTTTTTTACCCAAATATTGTATGTACTATCGCTTCAGCCTGTAAAATCCTATAGCTAGGCATAGGCCTCCTTAGAATCGAGTAGGGATCTTGCCGATGATGTTAGTATGTCATATCTTAGGGCGCTAGTTATGTTTCACTATGGTACTTATGGTAGACATACACTAGAATTCGTCAGTAGCGCCTGCAAACCTCTTATATCATAATATTGCATTGTTGTATTATTGCTTTGGCAACTGACCTAAAGGTGTGAACCATGGATAAGTATGCGATAAGGTATCAACAAAATATAAATTATGATAGGAATCGAACCTGCGAACTGTCGCGTCGGTTCTTTAAGCGCCTACGAGGACCGCTACACCAGATTGGTTATTATTGACTATTTAAAGCTAGAAAATTATCCTAATTAGGAAGTATTAAACATATATCCACTAAAAGTAACACCGAAAAAATAGCCAAAAACGCTAACACAGTAAAACAGTGCACAGGCCTTCAAGTGATACATAAAATAGTAAATCAATAGAAGTGTACTTGTGTTTCAAAAGGTAGTCAAATTACTACGACTGTCATAAACGTATAGTATAAACTTTAACTATATACAGCCTCAAAGTCTTAAAGAATATATTAAAACTTAGCTCATTTACAGTTAAGGAGAGAATCGCCAGGAGCTGTTTTACTACTAACAGTTAATAAATTGCTTTTTCATTCATACCTTAGAATTGTATATAAAATTGCTTTAATAGTTAAATCACAAAGCTCTTTCAGAAAAAATCACGCGTTCAATGAAAATCGTGTTGAAGAAACAATAAAATTTTAAAGATTATCCAAATATATACCTACATAGTTTTATTAAAAAAGTAATGATTTAGTAACAGAAACTGGCTGTTTCGGAAGCGGTTGCCGGTTCAATTTTCGAATTACGAACGTCTATATTTAGTTGTATCGCTAAATTGATATTCCTTGTGGTTTACAAACTTTTTATTTTGGTTAGAAACGTGTTTCGAAATTAATTGGTAGAACAAAAATATTTGCATTAAAATCTCTATTCACGCATTTGTATTAAAATTTAACTGTAGTGTGCAATAAATAACATATTTAATCTGTATACTAATATGTGAAGCAAAACTTGGTATCCCTTTTTACGAAAATTTTGCGGACGGAGGAGTACGAAATTTCTTACACTTATAGTTTATATAGAGGAGTGCAGAATGCCAATATTTTTTTTAATTATGCAGAAAAATATATTAAATCAATTAAAAAAAAAAAATACATACTTAGGGGGCGTTCAAGTATTACGTAACGCTAATTAGGGGGGAGGGGGGGGTCTTGTAAAACTACGATGCGTTACTACCGCAAACGCGATTAAAACAATAACAAAAGTAATTTATCGACTTTCCGGTCAGTTTGTGCAACATACTTGTGATATTTGGGTATAAATGGTCAGTTCGGTGTTACGTTACGTTTTTGGTGTAGGGGGGGGGGGGGTACAGGAAAACGTTACAGCGCGTTACATGGGGGGGAAGGGGGGTCAAAAATCTTTAAATGTTGCGTTACGTAATACTTGAATGCTCCCTTACCATGTGTTTGACACACACACGCATATTATACTCTTTTGTTGATTGTCAAAGTCTGTAGTTAAATTGAAAATTTTAAAAAAGGTTCTTAATTTTCATAATTTTTTGATTTTATTTAATTTAAACGACCTCTGGGCGACCACTAGTTAAATTAAAAACACATAGTTGTCACCGTATATTAAAATACTACCTATACTAAGTTCTTTATACTTAAGATCAAAAACTCATAATATAGAATTGACAATCTACACATAGAATTCTGTAAATATAAAAGAGATTGAGAAATTTCTTTTAACTCCGGGTAAAAATTTAAAAAAGGTACGGTATTTTTATTAAGTACATTCTTATATATTCAATTGATATTCTAGAATAGAAAGGTAAATAAATATTGGTGCAGCCTTTACCTGTTGGGGAGGTGTGGTCGAACATCCCTAAAAAAATAATAGGTCGTCCAAATGAAGTTGAAAGCGATACTACAAAACTATTCTTATTTGATAAGCACCAACTCTACACATTCTCAAAATTTAGTAATTAATCTTAGACTTGTAAGTCTACAGTTCTAAGAAGACGGACAAGTAACGATTTGGGCAAGAAAGACCATTAAAAATTTGAAAAGTAGCGTACATTTCTACAACTATAAGAAAATAAATAGGTCAACAGTAGCACAAAGAGAAAAAATGTTATAAAAAGAAAGAAACACACACAAATCTACCCGTAACATTTCATAATTAAATACAATATGAATGAGAGTAAACAATAGACACTTTTAATAACTTACCATAATATTAAACAAGCAAAATTTATCTACAGACACGGAAAATCTTTTTGGTAAGGTCCACCTGGGTCTCCTATAGAGTCTTCTATAAAACTTGATACCTTAATTCATATTGTATTCTAAATTTTATATACCGAGCCTAGCCTTCATTATCTTTATCGCGGTTCATTTCACCGTCACCCTTTGCCAATATATATCGGGGTACTCGATCATAATATTTGTACATCGATCCATCGTTTCGACATTCAAAATAAGGCATCAGCGCCTTTTTCGGTAACCGAGAAATTAATATTTAAAAAAAACAGTAAATATTTATCCTGTCTTCGTTTTTTATAGAATTAGGCTGAAAAACAAGCATACGGCCCTACCTATACCTATTACTAAAATATAAATGCTTGATGAACTGCGAACGTCACGTTTTCTTATGATACTCTGTAATAAACCGTTACAAAACTAAAAAATCGAGAAAAATCGTGAGTGAGAACCCCTGGCAGGAACGTTTTTTCTGCCGGATTTGAAAAAAGTGATCTCGCCCCAAGAACAAAGGCTTACCTTTGTTTTAGAATTAGAATTTTAATAAGATCGTCTTTTGGTAAGCCAAAAGAATTAAAATTCTTCACCTTCATCACATTTTAATCACACACCCACTACTTGTCACACATTGTCACACCAAACAAAACCTCACCCCACCTTATATGCGAATGTACTCGTACTTTATGAATGATCCCTTATAGCTTCGAATAATGCTGATTGTCTGTTTGGCGAAACTGCCAGGGTGGGTCTATAATATTACTTATCAGTAATATCATCGTAATGTTGAAATGATCTTATATATTGTATTATACAATTGAACAATATTATTATAGTAGTAAAATAATCCATATTTTAACAACACCTAAACTAAAACTACAGTCTACAGTCAATATGGGTAAATAATAATAAACTATCGTATTGTATATAAACGCTTTATATCTAACAACAATCTCTGTTATACCCTATTATAAGTAACACATAAAGGATACCGCTTAAAACAAATATCTACGACCAATTTTCCTTTTTTTTAATATACCATATATTTCTAATAACTTATAAATACTTGTGGCTATATATTTGTGTATTAAAAATCAATCGTACGTAACATTGCGCCGAATAACAGTTGAATCGGATAATTTTTAATTCACAAAATTGTTTTAAAATTTTCTGACAATAAGAACCTTTATTAAATTTTCATGTCTAATTTGAAAAGTGACGGTAACTTGACAGGAGCTGTCTTGTTCCAGTAAAGCTGGCTTTCAAAGAATCTCCTAGCCACGTCGTTTTAATGTAAATTTACTTGATTAATGGATTCTTTATATTAACTAAGTCTTTAACTTGCTAGAATTTATTTGTTTTATTAAAACTTCAATAAGTTATAGAGTCCCAGAAATTTCGCGCGCTCTTGTTTTTATGTAGTATAGAAAAAACAACACCTTAAAAATGTTATTAAGTCGGATCTTAGTAATTTCTGTTATATTTATTGTCTGTCGTTCATAGTTGAATATTTTTTGCGTTTCTCAATACTCACGTAGGTTATATTTACTAAAAATACACACAAAATTTACAATCAGTTATTTATTATTGTTGCCAAACTCGATTCATCATCATCATCATCATATCAGCCTGTTGCAGTCCACTGCTGGACATAGGCCTCCCCAAGCTCGCGCCAGACATCCCGGTTTTCCGCAATCCCCATCCAGCCTACACCAGCAATCTTACGTAGATCGTCGGTCCAGCGGGCCAGAGGGCGTCCTACACTGCGTTTGCCAATACGCGGTCTCCACTCCAGGACACGTCTGCTCCAACGGCCATCGGTCCTGCGACACAGATGACCAGCCCACTGCCACTTCAACTTGCTGATTCTGTGGGCTATGTCGGTTACTTTCGTTCTCTCACGGATAGTCTCATTTCTTATTCTGTCCTTGAGAGAAACCCCAAGCATAGCCCGTTCCATAGCACGTTGAGCGACTTTAAACTTGTGGACCAGTCCCTTCGTCAGTGTCCACGTCTCGGCTCCATATGTCAACACAGGCAGGACGCATTGCTCGAAGACTTTTGTCTTCAAGCATTGCGGAATTTTCGAAGTGAAGACTCGACGAAGCCTGCCAAATGCTGCCCAGCCCAACCGAATCCTCCTATCAGCTTCCTTCTCGAAGTTGTTTCGGCCCAGCTGAATGGTGTGGCCAAGGTAGACATAATCCTGAACAACTTCAAGAAGGATACCGTCAACCGATACCGGTCTCGGTATGACTTGGTTGTTAAACATAACTTTCAACAAACTCGATTAACAGATATGAATTTTGATGGACCGTATCTAGGATAAAAAAGTACTAAAAATTTACTTTGAAACGGTCTGTAATTATTGTACTGCTGAGCAAATGACACTGGTCAATTGTTCTAATTTACTACAATTTAATTGGTTAAGGGCTATGGCTTAGCTAACTGATACCCATGAGATACTATTTTCATAGCGCGAATAGACTATAGATTAATATCTCCTTTAAGCGCGTAAGCAAGATAAAAGTTTACCGTGTGAATTATCTCTATCTCTCGCGACGCTTACACCACACAATGTCATATTCCAAGATTCTCTATTCAAGATCTATTATAGTTTTATTTTTGTCATATTTTTTACATAATTTATTGAGAGAACCGGTTAATCAACAAAATTTTGATCGACACGAATGGAGAAGTAACTCAACCTTAGATAGGATTATAACGCAAACAATACTGCTCTGCTCAAGTTGTGTCGTGAGGTGAGTGAGGCAGCCAGAGGTCCTTGGGAGAATCAGGAGCAAGGTCAGCAACCCGCTTGGGGTTACAGGACTGTATAACCTTTTTGCTTAGTACCCTTGCAATATAAAAAAGATGTAAATACATACTCGTATTTTGTCTTAGTTACCTACGTGTACAAACACATTCTCAATTTTGGTCAATTTTTCTTGGTCAATTTAGACGTTTTACTTCGTGCCTGGTGAACCTACTTATGTCCGTGGTCTTCCACCTCTAGCAACCAGTGATTATTATATCTTTATTGACAGGGGTTTCTTGTAAGAAATCACGATGAATAATAATAGCCCCTTCGCCGACTCTGTTAATATTAGATACATTTATTATTGTACTTTTCTTTCATGTACTTTTAAGGTATGATATTTTCATATAAATAAAATCATATAAAATAATAATTGTGTTTGCTCGCAAACGAAAAGAACCGACTTCAATTACATCAACAAGTAATACAACATAGGTACACGAAAAAATACTCAAGTAAATACGCGTTATCAAAGATTACTAAAAAGTAGTCATCAGAAGTCAATAAAATTTTATTGAGACTACACTACAAGCATTAACTTTTAATTAAAACACCACATGACACGCAACACCTTTCAATTAAAACAAAATTCATCGAAATCAGTCCACCCAGTAAAAAGTTCTGATCTAACATACATAAAAATATACAATCGAATTGAGAACATCCTCCTTTTTTGGAAGTCGTTTAAAAATAAACATTCTTTTATTTAAACTTAATGGATATGTACCTTTTTATTAGTCAAAATATTAATTTAAGGAGGTTTTAAGCATCCGGCATGCCGCAACCGGAGCCAGGTGATAGATGGTGGCTGATGCGGCATCAAGGACAGGTGGTTGCGACGCTGGGTCCGTCAGGGTGTGCGAAATCGCAGTCAGAATGCACTCTTGGTGCGCGTGAGCGTTCTAGCAATGGCGGCCACAGCACATATGGCCAACCGTCGGTGCGTCGCGGTTGCATGCGTAAGCGATCCTGTGGCGCCACTATGATGATGATGGCACCGCTGGGTTTTAGTGGGTAGTCCGACGAGTTGTGTCTGTGCCGGGAGCCCCACACTCCCGTCACCTTCGGGCGGTGGGGCCATTGCGTAAATGTATTTCCCCAGCCTTAATAAAAGGTAAAATTTTAATTTCAAAGGAACAGTTCAAGTGAACCCAATTAAAACCGTACAAAGTTTATCTGAATAGAAGTCTATAAATAAAAGTATAAAGAAAAAATAAGAATTCGTAACTAAATACTTAAATAAAATTATTCCTTTGCATAAAAAAAAAATACGATTCAAAAGAAAGTTTAATTACAAGTTACAAGTATATTGAACAAGAAAAAAATGTTCTCAAACTCTCTCCGGACGTGACGAACTTATAAACGCCTTCGAAAACTTTTTTCATTCATTCAAGTAAACAATTTCAAATGATAGACTTAAGTTACAATTTGTAAGAAAAAAATATCAGTTGATTTTTTTATATAAAATTATAGAAACAGTTGGTTACGTAAATTTAATTTATTGTAATAGATTTGTGTATATTTCACCCTATTTTAATACAATATATAATGGTCAGTTTTAAATAGTTTTTCCGTTCAGTCCGAAATAGTTGTTGTAAATCGATATTAAATTATCAATTTATCAAATTTTAAATTTACTATTATCAAAGCTTAAAATTTTAGAACTCCCAAAAATTTTGATAACTGACATAATTTGGCGTTGTTAAAAATCTTAATCATTTAATCAATATTTTAATTATTATTTATAGTTTTGTGTGTCATTTACAATAGTTGTTGTAGTCGCTTCAGTCTGTAATATCCTACTGCTGGCCATAGGACTCTTTCCCGATGTAGGAGAAGGATCAGAGCTTAATCCACCGCGATGCTCCAATGCGGGTTGGCGTATGTATTCTCTACTATGAGTTACGATCGCTATCAGGTGTACATAATAAAAACTGCGACAGACAGTTTAACGTGCTCTCCGAGGCACGGTGGGGAGACCCACAAGGACTGCACAAATACCCAGACCACGGCAAACATCTGTATGGCCAATACAAATGTTTGTCATGTGCGAGGATCGAACCCGCAACCGCTAGCGCAACAGCCATAAACCAGTCAGTGCTTTGACTGTTGCGCCAACGCGTCTTCACGATTATTGTAGTACAAAAAAAAAACAATTAATAAGGAGTTTACAAATTGATTGAGATGGAATAAAGTGGTCGTCGGTTCAAAAAGAGATGTAATTAATAAGTGACAGACAACTGACTTACAAAGTTGCAACAGTTCAAATGAAGTTTCTCTTGAGGAAAAAGAATCAAAGAGGGGGAAAGAAATGCTGAGTTATAATAAAATCTGAAGTCAAATTCCCAATCTATACGATATACCTAATGTTTTTTTAATCATATTATCAAGGAATATTTTTATATATAATAATACGTGAAGCAAAAACTTGTAACCCTTTTAACGAAAATTGCGCAGACGGAGGAGTATAAAAATTCGTACACTTATAGTTATATTATAGAGAAGTAGTGCAGAAAGCTAATATTTTTTTTTAAATTCTGCATAAAAATATATTAAATCATCATATAGTCTTTGCGTTGATTGTCAAAGTCTGTAGTCAAATTGAATTAAAAAAAGGTTCTTTATTTTCATAATTTTTTGGTTTTCTTTAATTTAAATTTTTAATTATGGTCGAATTTCGACCTCTGGGCGACCACTAGTTTTTTTTTAGTTTTATATATTCCAGGAATATTTTAAATTTTTAATCTTAGTACAGCTTTATTTTTTTCCTATTAACAACACTTACTTTGCAGTAATTATATTAAACACTCAAATCACACAGACCACTAAAATATTTGATAAAAATATGCGAGTAGTTATTCTAAAACATCAACATTATTTATATAATTTGTGTTCAGAACAAAGAAACAACCCAACATTTTTTTTTAAGAAAAATTTTAAGTAAATAGTAAGTTAATTGTATTTGAAATTAATTTTCATTCTAAACATTATAAAGAGAGTGGCAATATATACAAAATTGTTAGAGTCAGCTGTAGTATGAACAGATATTTATGATCATCTCTTAGAAAGCCTCAGTCTCGGTGAAGCGGCCAGAGAGCTACGTTTTCACGGAAATGCTTAACCGCAAAGCCTTTCAGGCAGTTTTAAGGCACAAAAGAATTTGTAGAGCTGTTAACCGCCCCTTTCAATGACCAACCTTGCGTATTAAGCCTGTTGTGACTGCTTTCAGTTAGAATTATTGTTTTAAATCTATTGTTTTATTGTCTATCAATTTAAAAGTTATGTATTTCGTTAATGTAGAATAGTAGGTAATATATATATTTTTTTAATTTCACTAGGCATAAAGGAATATAATATATAACTGTCGTATTGTCGTGTTTTCCACGCTACTTTATTTTATTTCATAAAGTTATAAAGAAGATCTGAAGTACTTGAGAATCTATTGTTCTATTGGTTTATTGATAAAGTATCTACATAGATATATGTGATTTGACGGACCACGGGTCACGGGTCTTTATTTTTGGTGCGCTAATATCCGCTTATTTAAGTTAAAATAATTGTGTTTAAAATCAAATAGTATTTTTAATAGATAAAGAGTCCTTAGGCCAGCAATTAATCATCCAAAGTTATCGTGTAGGTACATCGGTATGTTTTTATGAGTTTTTTTTTTCATGTTACTAGGTCGGCAAACAAGCATACGGCTCACCTGATGGTAAGCAATTACCGTAGCCTACAGACGCTTGCAACACCAGAAGCATCGCAAACGCGATGCCGACTCTATCCCCAATTCCCCCCCAGAAGCTGAGTTTAATAGAGTATCTACAGAAGAAGAAAAAATTATGCGCAAAAATCATTCTGGGGTCTTTGACAAAACGTAATTATGTCTAGCGTACCAGATGGCTTCATATAACAGCGGAAAAGAAAACTTTTAACAAAAGGAAAATGTAAATAGTTCTTGTCAAGTCTAGAAATTAATGCGACAACGAGAAGACTGAGAAAGTTTTGATGAAAACGTTATGTGAATTCAGGGATTGCTCGATTTAATATTCATGAGATGTTTCGTAATCATGCAAATTGGATGGAGTTTGGTACGTAACTCATTGAGTATATATGGTTGATTGATTCATTTGTCCATATTTACGGCGTAAAGTTACGACGCAGCCGAGTTACGAGGTACTCAAGAAGTAATTGTGATGATTTAAGAATTCTTAAAATGTATTAAGTACTTCACATATTATAAAATAATTTATTTATTAACATATAGTAGTATTATAATGTAAAATAAAATTTTCCAAATATTAAACAATGCATAAATGTCTGTAAATGATATTTGTAGTTGTGATGTACAATAAAGTATAAATAAATAAATAAATATACTTGAAATTTACAAAAATAATTAGTGATAAGGAATGTACACCGATTAAGTTAATCTCTTAGGCTTGTATTTTAGGTCAACTTATCTTCCATTCCATATATTAAGTCGTAAAAGCTATTTCTGTGCGATAAATATGTAACAATATAGGACATATTGTCAAAAACTATGTACCTATATTTTAGTTTTGTAGTAATGATTCCGTATTTTGTATGCGTATTGCGTATTGCAATTACAATTTTATATAGTTAAATATGATTAATAATTTTAGTGATAAGTTAATGATTTTCTTTAAAAATATGAAAACAAACGAAGAAAAGGACACAAAAAAGAACTAAAGAAATAAGTAAAATAATTTTTTCCACTCAGCGGCGTATTAATTTATGAAAATAAAATTATTATGACGAAAATATTGTATATTAGACACTGACACTAGATTTTCGCCTTAAGTTGGAAATCGAGTGAAGTTTATTATTATTTTTACATATGCCGGTTTTTTATTGTCTTCTACTTTAGAAGAAAAAAATAAAATAAATTTTAAAAACAAAATTTAACAAAACTGCGATGTTATTAATTTGACCTATTTGGCTATCTTTATACTCTCTATTTCGGATCTAAATGTAATGTAGTAGTGACCAGTGAGAGTTATAAGTGTGCTAATGTAACGACCTAATTTGAAATCCAAACATTCAAAGTCGTGCGCAAAAGTCTGTTAAAATTTAATAAAAAACTTTGTTGACAATTTGTAGTTAATCTAGTTTGAACTAACTGTTATATCAGTCAGTCGACGTCAACATTGATTGGAACGAATTTGTTTCGAGCCTTGTTAGTCTTAACTAATGTCGTGTTGGGTAAAGCTTAACGTCCACTTAAAACAAAATAAACCTTTTATTTATTTATATGTTTATTTATTTATATGTTTATTTATTTATATGTTTATTTAATTATTTGTTGTTAATAAAATAATTTCAATGTATCACTTAGACTTTAGAGTCTTAGAGTCTTAGACCAATTAATAGGTCAATAAAAATCTGAAAGACAAACTGAAAAAAAAAATTAAAAAGAATAGTTTCAGTTTTTAATACTTATAAAGATTTAAACAAATTGAAAATAAAAAGATATTAAAAAAGTGTACACACGGTCAAACGTAGAGCCTTTTCTTTTTAATTCAAATAAAAGTACACATTTCTTTATTTAATTAATATTTATAATTATATATTAGATTTAAAATAAACTCTTTATTTTGATATATAATATAGCTATTATCAACTGTTAGATTTTTTTAAAATTAGTCATTGAAATAGTGTACATATTTACAATTCACAACTTAATTACTAAATATTTACAGTTATGGTACAAATAATGTCAGTGTGGAATGGTGCCAAGAATGCTGGCAGCATTTCCCCGTTGAATCGGTATGCTAATTCTCTAGACAAAAATGCACCAGCCCTCTTGTAACCAGTGAGACAATAAGACGAGAAGCTATCTGTTTAAAAAATATTTAGCACTGCTACTACAAGGTCAAAGTGTTTCGACTGCAAACGGCACAAAGATGTAATTTGGAATTAGTGACGAATATTAGTGCCGTTTAGTCGTTTCACCTTTTCCGCAGCGGCTCCCGCTCTAGCTGTTTCCCTGACATGAGACGGAGCAAATGTGTTAACGCAGGTTGCGTCCCACTAAAGCGCAAGTCCCCTTTCCCAGGGAACCAACGTCAATCCATCAGGTTTCTTGCCATCATCGCGACTAATTCCTGTAGGCTCGATATTCCATTAGTATCGATATATAGATATAGTATAGTATTTTGAAAAACCAAGGCAGTAAAAGTTCGTGTATATTTTCATATTACTCTAATGTTTTTATATTTTCGTATTTACTGAATGGCAAGGTTCTTATAATTCCACTACACAACGTGTATAGGAATAATGTATGTGTCAGTAATTGAAAGAAAAAGCTCGTTTCTATTACATACCATTTCGGGAGTTGCTTTGGAATGATTTGAGTGTTCTGAGATGATTCTGTACTTCCTATGAAAAGTGAGATGAGTCATGAAAAGGGTATACTTTTTGTGATCGCACCATGGCCATTATCAGAGAAAAATAATGTTTTTAATCTTGTTTTCGCTCTCCTGTAAAATGATAATTTTCTACTTGTATCATTTGTCACAGGAGGCACGGAAATATTTACCAAAAAAACTAAAATGTGTATTGAAATAGAATGTTTTACGCTATAAAATAAGATACTCCAGTTGATCTTAGCCGATTTAACGTATCGCTTGTCACAGGAGGTACAGAATTATGTTAGTACTATATTCTGTATATGCTTAACGAGTAGGTAAAACACAAAATCGTACATATATATTTGTTGTTTATAACAGTCGGCAACGATACGATTAAGACACGATAATTAAGATGTAAATAATTGATGTTGTGACCTAAATTGGAAATGTAAAAAAAAACACAACAAACTTACAAATATTGCAATTTATTTAATTAATTTAATTGTTTATTCAATCAGAGCTGATTTAAATCTAATAAAGTGCGTAACATTAAATTAATGTTTAACAAAATTGTTGCCTCAAATAAGGCTCCATTGAATTTTATGTTAATTGGTTCCAAAGGGTCTTATTTACGATATATCAGTTCAGGATTAAAACACGTTAAAACGAATCTTTTCAAGTCGACCTTTAAGAACCAAGGGATGAAAAACATTACCAAGAAAGCAATTAATTTATGTCAAGTCCTTAAAGATACTGCGTAAACGTGTATTTAAATCCTGCAATCGCTTTTTCCACACAAAACTTAAGAGGCTTACTCGATAAATAATTCAGTAGGTGTTGAAGGGAAAGTCAAAGTTTACGGAAAATCGTTTTTTTATGTTAAAAATACAATTAATGACCACGGTTACGGTTTTAACGAGAAAAAAAAAATTACTGGAAAGTAAAACCGTACTGAATAAACTTAAAATTTAAAGTTTTAAAAATTTTAAGTAAGTTCCTTGGTGCCAGTAAATCTAAAGAAATTTAAAGAAAGAAAAAAAGAAACAAAAAACAAAAAAGCTCTTTATGTTGTTTCACAATATAATAAATACTTCTATTTGATGAACTGGATTCGGTGTCATTATTTATAAAAATTGTATTTCATAAAAAAAGGGAATATAATTATGATTACGGTCATTAATATAATTGAATTCGGGACATTAGGTAGTACCTATTGTATAATAGAATCATGGCCCGAGGGAAGAAGTACCTCAAACTTTACAGAAGATCACAGCTAAATAATACTGCTCTCAAGCAGTGTTCTGTTCCTTTGGTAAGGTGACCAGAGCTCCTGGGGAGAATTGGGGGTAGGGTCAAAAACGCGCTAGAGATATTTCTAGTGTTGCATGCGTCTAGAAGCTACGGTAATCGCTTACCTGATGGTAATATATGGTCGAACAACAAGGATACGGCTCATCTGATGATGAGCCGTATCCTTGTTGTTCGACCTTTTTTTTTGTTGACCCAGATGAAATCTCTAACGGATGCCTTCAACCTGGGGGAGCTGGTGGGTATGTCCGATTCGCACGGACTAAAACCTCTGGGGTGTTCCTTCACTCGCCTGGTGCGGAATTACGGGGACAAATAGGGCCCGTCACCATAAGCGACCTCCGAGAGGCTCCCTCGGACACTAAGGTTACCTCCCTCCTCGGGACCGTGCAATGCGAACGATAGATCCCCCCGTCTATCGCCAGTTGATCTTGTTGTTCGACCTAGTAATATAAAAATTATGTAGTATAATAAATTATTAGTACGTCTACATCGTATATATTTAATTATATATTTAAAGAAATATATTTCAATTTTATATTCAATATATTTATCGAAATTTTCAGGGAGTTTACATTTTAGTCATTATATTTGAATTCAAATCGAAAACAATGTTATGATCGTTTTGTTTTCTTTGAAAATAAATTAAAAATTGTGTCGTAAAAACATTGTATATAATTATTGCGAGCATTATTATTATTGACTATCGTTAAAGAAGGTAAAGTTCTTGTACTCCTTCAAACACTCGTATAAACTTCACTAAATGCAGTACACGCTTAACACTCCTTATGCGTTTATTTACGACGGACATTTTAACACCGAACTCGTAAAATTAGCATCGAAATATCTTTTTAAAATTTATGTCCTTCTGAAGAGAATTTAAATTGTTTTTAAACTTTTTATTTCATTTACGTATATATTTTATGTTTATCTTAAGAATTTATGTAACGTTTTTTTGTTTTAAAAATTCGCCTGACACATAAATATAACTTATCGTATTGCAAACTGGTAATATATTTAAGTTAAGAGTAAGCTATTTTTTTCTATATTTTTTTCGGCCTGATCTCAAGCACAACGGGTTTTAAGAATTATTTTATAATAGAAAGTATTTTTGTTAAAAAGGTTATAAGCGACTAAGTTAACCTTAAGCGTTGCACTTCTATAATTATAGTCGCTTAGTTATAATTGTAAATGTAACTTTAAAAATTGTACTTCTGTAGCCGTAAATATAAATACAAATGTGGCACTTCTTGGCAATGCATAGCATCTATATTTGTATAAATATACGATAAATAACGTTCTTATCTATATATATATATATATATATATATATATATATATATATATATATATATATATATATATATATATATATATATATATATATATATATATATATATATATATTATATATATATACAGTAGGCGCTCGATAATCCGGCGCTCGTTAATCCGACACGCTCGGTAATCCGGCACTTAGCGACTCCAGGTAACCATTTGATAATCCGGCATTTTACATAGCCGAACGCCGGATTACAGAGCGGTTGAATTGTTCGTGTAAGCAAATGTTGTTCCGAAATAATCAAACAGAGTTGACTGAGCAAGATATCGACGAATGGTTTGCGGAAAACTCAGATTCTCAACCTGTTATGACAGACGAAGAAATAATAAATGAGGCTACTTCTAGCTCTGAACAAGATGATTTGGAAATGACCTTCATTAGTCCCAGAAAAACCTCGGTGAAGGATGAAGATGCCCTAAAATCAATAGATGTCAGTATCCGTTGGGCGGAGGAAAATGACGCTATTGACGACACTTTGCTTACTTTAAGGAAGTTAAGAGAAAATATTATAAAAAAAATATACTTTAGCAAGAAACAAGCGAAAATTGACAATTTTTTTTTCAAAGCGTCATCGTCCTCTTCCGCAACTGAAAATGTTTTAAATGTTGAACATAAATAATAATGAGACAAAGTATGTATGTAAAATAAAAAGACCTAAACATATATGTATAGTCTTTTATTGTGGATAAATATCTATGATGTGTAGAATTTATTTTACATTTATAATAAGCTTTTACTTCCCATACAAATCCGATAATCCGGCATTTCCGATAATCCGGCATCGGCGAAAAAATATGGGTCCCGGATTATCGAGCGCCTACTATATATATAAAAGAGATTTCCACCCATTGACTCATCACGATATCGCTGGAACCATAAGGCCTAGAGACTTGAAATTTGGTAGGAATATTCCTTTCGCCAAGTAGAGGCCATCTAAGAACGGACTTTACGAAATTCCACCCACAAGAGGAGGCTGCGGGGGCTAATAAGGGGTCAGCTAGTATGCCAATAATTGTAATCGTTCTTTTATATCCTTATCCCACTGGGTAGCTTCAGATTTTGGGCAAGATATTTTCTGGTGTTACCTACACTCATAAAAGGTGTACATATTCCAATTGTGTAATTAATATTGTTGTGGTTGTAATTAGTATTATTAGTAAATATTGATCGACGCTTTATGTTCTGTTTTTGTGTTATAGTATTTATTTATATTAATAATACCTAGGTTGGTATGATCTATTGTACCTACCTCACAGCTATATTTAGACGAGCTAAGTCAATTACTTTATGTTAACAAATACAGAACTTCAATTAATATATTTGCATATATTTCATAGGGATAAAACTTCATATATCGAGACAACCATAATATGAAGATTTGTTCTTAAAAGGACAAAAAATACGATTTCAAAAATAAATGTAACCACCTCTTGAGAAAAACATTTAAAAAAAACATGAGGAAAACCTCAAGTAAAACTTTGTCAGCCCTTCTGGTTTACTGATGAAAGAAGGAGCCATAACGTCGGAGTTCGCGGGCATTCATTAAATCTTGGGGCAGATATTTATATTTGTATTAATATTTGCTTACGATGAGGGTGTATTTCCTCGTAAATCTCTACATCGTCCCTTTCAGAGCAGGTAAAGCTGTCAGTCCCAGTCATTATAGACACCTGATGGCGAACGTTGCTCATCACGGGAAATTCATCACAGGAAACAAGCAATAATGAAATTTCCTATACAGCAAAAATAATTATCCAAAAATATAATACTGTTTACTAAACGATAATTATCATAAAAATGTGTTTTTAATTAGTAAAATTCACAAGAAAATAGGTCGCGTCAAAGCGATTGTTTTTAATTAAATTATTTCTACCGATAATAATTATGTAGGTACCTAGTTGGCGTTGTTTAGCATTTATATATTTAAAGAATTCAATTTTATAATAGTAACTTTCATTTTGACACAATTAAAAATTAAGGTATAAAAATATAATCTGCTTAATCTACATATGATCAAATAAATGATACCTAAATTACCTACACATTCACTGCGCGATAATTAAAACAAAGTAAAAAGTATATTATTCGGCTGTTATCGAAAACATATAAAATAAATAACTATTTATATGTCAGTCACTCAGTCAGTTCAGCCTATTGCAGTCCACTGCTGGACATAGGCCTCCCCAAGTTCGCGCCAGACATCCCGGTTTTCCGCAATCCTCATCCAGCCTACACCGGCAATCTTACGAAGATCGTCAGTCCAACGGGCCGGAGGACGTCCCACACTGCGTTTGCCAAGACGCGGTCTCCACTCCAGGACACGTCTGCTCCAACGGCCATCGGTCCTGCGACACAGATGACCAGCCCACTGCCACTTCAACTTGCTAATTCTGTGGGCTATGTCGGTTATATGTAAAGTGGGATATTTACTAAGCTTGACATATATTTACATGTTTTGACGCTCATTGTGACTGCAGTCACTTTGAGTTTCCGATATTGAGCAATATTGCACGCGCCTTGGTCACAGGACCCAATCACCATTCCAACATGAAATTCTCGTTTAACATATAAATCATAGGTATTGAGTTGCCTATCTTTGACATAGAGAATCGTGCGTATTAAAAATATTGATCGACACTGATGATTATATGAGAGGTGGTCTCAAAGTCTAGTTACCGGTGGCTAATGATTGAGTGGAATAATGGTAAAAAAAAACAACAAAAAAACACGCTTTTATAAATAAACCGTTAGGATAGTGGAATAATCTTATCAAATTAGTGTATTGTCATCGGTGCTCGATAAGTCTACCAAGTTTAAATGAAATCTGTACGTTAGAATTGGGTCAAAATGAAGTCCAAAGGAGTCTGTTACAAACATACATTTTAACAAACATACAGGTAAAACTAATAAAAAGCGTGTAAAAATCTTGCAAAAGTTGACAAATAAAATTTGGTTTTGGGAAGGTTATTTTTTTGTTGAAAGTTTGTCTTAAATTCTGCAGGACTATCCGCAATCTTGCCACCTGTGTGGTTTCTGTGTGAGCATAAATTTTATTGCTTATCAGCTATAGGTATGAATAGAAAAAAATAGAGTCATAAAAAAACGAAATAAATTTTATTATTAAACCGTATTCTGTATATGTACATTATTCTAGTGTCTAGATTTTCTCTAAAACTCAATTTAAATAAGCAATTTCAGTTTAATTGTATAATATACATATATTATGTATATAATTAATTAAACATATAAAATTAAAATAAGTATGTGTAGTAATATATAAAATTGAACTCTTCAAGTAACTTTAATATACTTAAACTAATTTTATTAAAGCATGTCACTTTTACAAAATAAATTACATGTAGGTATATTGACTATACAGTATATGTATTGAGCTCTGGGGAAAAACGCAGTAAACTATAAACGTAAATACGATCTCACGAACCGTTCAATTTCATGTTGACATGTTTCAAATTTAACAATTCGAAAGAAATATGAAACCTTTTTCGAATATAGGAAACGGGCATAGGACAAAAATTTATAAATTTCATTACTTTTCAAAAAGAATTTAAATGTTATGTAAAGGTGTATTTGAGTGCGTATTGACGGTTCTTATCAAATAAAATTTGTTCCAGTACTCAAGCCATTTCTGAAATTCGATATGCGGAGTAGAAAATTATATAAGATACGGCTTATTTCTACGCATTACATGTATATACTGGTACTTATACATAAAATTGAAAGTGGAGGAATTCGAAAATATTTTCAGTTTCTTTATAACCTTTTGTCATATTAAAAATTTCTTTTAGCAATAAAAATACTATTTCCAAAACACGTATGAAAACAGCGCTTAATTTTCGCGTTAATTTGTATTGAACGTTTTAAGAGAGCACACGATTTAAAAATATATTGCTGCTTCGATTAGACTTCTATCGAGGGAAGACAAAAGAATACGCAACATCGTGTCGACAGTGATGAATGAGCAAACATTAATCAAACTGAACCGAAAGTTATTTCAACGAAACAAAGTTAATTTTTTCCAGCCACGCATTGTTCAACTTTCTTTTTCCTACAATGCTTGTATAACAATGGTTTTGTTATGGCTACTGATTTTTTTAAAATGTGTATAAAATAATTTTATTGATAATAATTTATATTATGTATGTTATAGGGGAAATACGTATTTTTATGTGTAGTAATATTTATAAAACACTACTCTACTAAAATACTACCTGATGTAAAATAACATGGCAACTTTGTTGTGGTCAAAAATAAAGTATATTGGTAACATGAGAGACGATATGGGAAAGCTAGAATATTTGAAAATACTTTTAACTAATGTGTATTCCGATCTACGAAGAAAAGTTTATCTTTGATATAATTTTGCGAATAGGATTTAGGAACTATCGCTTTTTCTTTGTGAAATTACAAAAACAACAACTGCACTCGAGTTGTATTGCGTTCCTATGGTTAGTGGGGTAGCCAAAGCTCCTAGAGATCGGATCGGGGTAGGGTCTACAAAGCGCTTGCAAAAGCCTATTGTCGTAGGCATCCATAGCCTACGACAGGGGTCACCAATTAGTTTCGCTCGGGGTCCGTTTGAAGAAAGGACCGTCGCGGTCCGCACATCATTTTGTAGACAATAATATTTATTAAATAAACGAAATAACAAAGGTATTTTTTTTTTACATTAATGAGAAAAATGACATTTTTTTATTGTGGACTATCTGTCTGAAGTGTGTGATGTACTCTGTAGTGTTAGTTCCTGTGTTCTCGTGGTCCACACAAAATGGATCGGCAGTCCGGATGCGGATCGCGGTATGCCCCTTGACGACCCCTGGCCCACGGTATAAGCTACCAGGTGGGCCGAAAGCTTGTTTGCCGCCCTGGTAGCATAAAAAAAGTAAGTCCTCTGTTCATTTTTTTTGTTGGCTGTAGGACATTTAAAAAATCATCGATACCTGGAATTTGATTAAAAGTTATAACACTAGCCAGAGTTTTCCTTGTGAAAAATGTAGCGAAAGTTTGTATTGTGATGTATTTGAAACTAAATAAAGAAGTAAATTAACGCATAAGACCATTGAATGTTAATTTAAGACATCAGTCAAGGTTTGATATCATCAGTTAGGTACTTGTTGATCGTTGTAAATTACACTTAGAAATAAATTGATTAGCGTCACACCATGACAACTGTAAAAACTAAATGCCGTATGAATATTTATAAATGTTATCTTTTTCAATGGAATAATTCACACTAATTTATTCAAAGAATCGTTAAGTAATATAAATACTTAATTACTCACTGAAACGTCTAAAACTAATACCTACTGCTTAATTCAGATTAACAATATTTACAAGTTTTTGAAGTATTTTATGTCACATCACATTCAAAGACGAATAAAACCTTCGCGAAGAAAACTGTGCATTCGAAAATAAATTCATTTTATCGGCGATGGTCACAGGCTCGTAAAAAGGTCGTAAGCGCATGCAAAACGCGTCACTTACCTACCTACGCGTATTGAGCAGTAATGTATTCTATCTCGTTCTCTCCGATTATAAAGTTAGGTGTTTGTTTCTTTGTCGTGATGCATTTTCGTTTCATCGAGTTTCAAATCACAAAAAAGAAAACGATAACAATACAGAAGTTTCACTTCAAAATTTTTTTTGTGATGCTAACGGAGCGCGTGACTATAATTCATTAAACATAATAGGTACATTACGAGTATAACGTGACTAATATTAACACGTTTAGTGGTGGTTAAAATAACGGAAACGTCAAAGTGTAACACGTTTTTTGTCAAAAACGCGTAACGTTTGTTATTCGTACTCTGACTTCGCGTTATGTCAAAAACGTCTCAACAAACAATTGTCGAAAACGTCTGAAAACGCAAAACGTCTAAAACGTTCCCACAGCGCGCAACGCTCTGCAACGAGGCTAGAGTGGGATAACATTACAGTCGTAGACGCGTCGTCGGCCCGTATTATTCGTTTTTAGGTTATTACTCCGTTACTCGTATTAATTTACCGTAAACGTTGTTCGCGTTGTTTCGTAAACAAACATGGCTCGTTCGTTTTAAATTTTTAATATAATAATTTGGTTGCTGTGCAAGTTGTACTACAGTACTACTTATAATAGTTGTAAATAATATAATAATTCTCTTTTCATACATTCGTCGTGCTGTTGAAAATATTGTGTAAATAATATTATAAGTACCTGGGTGACCGAGCCCAGCTCGGTATTTTTATTTTTTTTTTGTTTTTTTTTCGGTATTTTTATATTTTTATTTTATTTAAATAATAAATCACGAGTGAAATTAAAAAAAAAAAAGAAAAAAAATAATAATCTGGAGACTGAGATTCGAACCCGGGTCAAAACGATTTGAAATCCGTCGCTTTCCTAATTACGCTGTTACAGCTATATTAATAATGGTGAAATTAAACTTCGTATTATAATGATATTTTTTCATTGCCTAAAAGGAGATAAAACGACATTTTTTTTAAATGAATAATATAATCCATATATCCATTTCACATAAGAACGGTACGGTGAAATTTGATATGTTCCAATTCCAATACACTCTCACTATTTTCAGCAAATCAGATAAATATAAATGTTTTAAAATCACCAATTAATTTCTAAGGCAAATAATAATGCTTGATTAGATTGAATTGTTGACACGGCACGTCAGAGGGTGCAGGTTCAAATCCTGCTGGGTCGAAAATTTTGATAATTTTTATCTTTTTCTTTTTATCTTGTCACTCCTGAATATTGTAGCTTTCTGTTAGCGAAAGAATTTTCATGATCGGATCAGTATTTGCGAAGATTACCCCGTATATACAAACAAAGTTATAAACTTTACCTCTTTATAATACTAGTATAGATATAGATATATATACAAGAATTGCTCGTTTAATAGTAAGATAATTCTCGTTTCGTAAATTCGTCGTGCTATTGTAAATATTGTGTTTTTAACCGACTTCTTCGTTTTTATGAATATTGTAAATAGGTACTTAGGTAGGATATTACTGTGTGAGTTGAAAAAGTGAAACTGTAATATAGTGTGTGTATAGTGATGTGTAAATAAGTTTTAGACAATTAATTAGGTAGTTAATTAATAAGGACTTGAATTGCAAGGACTTTTAATTGGTAAAATGCCTCGCGGTAGTGATTTACCAATTTGGAACTTTTTTGAGAAGTCCAGTGATCACAATAAAACAGCTGTGTGCAATTATTGTCGTCGAGAGATCTCATTTAAATCGACGATATCACAACCGTTCAATCATCAATGATAAAAATATAAAATTTAAAATACAAACAAGTTTAAATTTTAAAATGTCTATTTTGACTTGATTTGACAACAAACAATGTTATTGTTTTAAAATTTATCCCCAATAGGGAAAGGCAAAAGACTATAGTCCATACAGCCTAGTCTGAATTTGTATATTTTTTCAATTCTTGACAACAAACAAGTTTAAAATACCAACCACGAAAAAATGATCCAATTCACACATTTAATTAAATTATATATATTTTACGTGCTGTTTCGATATAAATTTATATCGATTGAAATATTTAATTTGTTACTTAAAGCAAAAAAACAGGATAATTTTTTGTGACATCATGCTTTTTTTTTAAGTATAGGTAAATAGTTATTTTTGTATGCAAATTTAATTGGTATGCGTGTACTGGATTGCTGAATTGACGAGTGCCAACGTAGCGACATCTTTTGATAATACTTGGTAGTCGCTAATAAATTTAATAGTTTCGGGGCACGATTAATAGATGACACTGCTAATTTTTTACTGTGGCCGATGTTCTAACTTCTAAGTTTCCAGCCCATGGTTGTCACTGTCAGATAAAATGACAATTTCGCCGCGTTGAGACTGCGGCCAAGTTTTATAAAAACGTGTTATTATGAAAACGTATAAAAAAACGCGTTAACTTAAGATAGTTAATAGTCGAAAACGCGTTTTTAGTTAATAACGGATTTGAACATCAATAAACACGTTGCTAGTCAGTTTACGCAAATCTTTTGTCCTTATTCTTTTGTCGCACCATTTGAATTGTTATAGAAATATGAAGATAGCAGGGAAGCAATGACGCGTAGCGTGTTGTACTACCTAAGGGCGGGCGGGTGGAGTATTACGTGCTACGTCCCGCTGTCCCGCACCTTACCGCAGTCTACCTCGATCATTCGTGTAAGATAGACTTGGTTCACGCGCGCGATATAAACACGCTTACCGCGTAAAGAAAATTCAAAATATCTGAATTAAAACTTGTGAAAATTTACCTAATTTCAAGTGAATTGTCAGTTTTAATAAAGTGTAAGTGATTTAAAAAAAAATCAGTGAGAGTGCAGTGTAAAACAAATATCATAGTTTTTATTTTCGTGACATCATTGTTAAAGTAAGTAATTTTTTACTTTCATTAAATTACGCAAGTAGTATTGCTTTTTACGTAGTTATATAAGTTGATTATTTGTTTTGTTCATTGTTAATTTAATTATTTCGTATTAATTATCTTTATTTGTAAAAGCAAATATAACATGAACAGATAATTTTTTTTTTTACTTAAAAGAACTTCAGTCGCTTAGTATTTAGTCGCTTGAAATATTAATTTGCAATAACAACGAGTAATTCACAATTTTTTTTTAAAATAATTAACATTGTTATTAACTGATGTAAAAACTCCTAGTTGCAATTATTAATGCCCAATTTTAAAATTATTCATGTTCAAAAATTAATTAGATACATACAATTGATAGTAGAATAAATAAAAATGAATCCCTCTTTAGTTTGGTTGCGTCACATTTTGAATACATTTGCCTTTTTAAGTGAAAAAATTCAGTAAACTTAACGATTATTTAAAGTTCACGCGTGTGCCAGTTCGAAAGATACAACTTCTTTAGGGTCAGCTAGTAGGAAAATAAAATTTTAATCAACTAGCTACTATTCATATGTATATGTATGTATATATGTATGTGTTTGAAGACTTGACGTGCGGTGCTGTTGCGTCGAGTTTGTACAGACGCAATTACTGCGTGTGCGTGTCAAGAGGTATAGTCGAGTACGTTCTTTATTATTTTTTATGTTTTTTTTTCCACGTTTCAAGCAATTTTTCAGGTTAAAATATACAATACACACATAGTAAAGCTGATCTTTGCAAAACACGCAACTACTGTTTTTAGAAAATAGCCGGTCACGGATCCCCAGTTGCCTAAGGTGTTGAGCGAGGCTAACCGGGATCAAACCGTTGCCAGATATTACGACAAGGATGATTTCAAAGGACCTCACACCCCATATGTCGACAATCTCGTGTGCCAGTTCGGAGACAGAGATTAAGACGGTGATGTCCACTAAAAACATCCTCGACTGTACCGTGTCCATCACCACGATATTAGGCTTGTTCGCCAGTATCGTCCTGTCCGTGGTGATAGGCAGGTCCCAGTAGAGCTGGACTCCGTTGCATTGGAGTACTGGCACCGGTGAGTACTGATAATACGGCATCTCTGTTCCGGGAGACCGTATATAATAGCAAGCTGTCGGTGGAGAATCTTGACCGCTTGGTTATGTATGTGTAAGTACTCAGTGTTAGCAAGCGCGGAACAACCCGAAAGCACATGCCTGGATGACTCACAGGGATGACGACGGGCTCGACAGAAGTCGGGAGTTCTATCCTTCAGAATATGCTTACGATAGTTGTTTGTCTTCACTACTTTATATTTTTATTGCACAGACAAAGCGTTCAGTTTCTTCAAAGAGGTCCCCGAATCGCAGCCACTGCACGGAGGCCTTACTATCCACGTAAGGCGCGTGAAGCGCCATGTAAAACCGTCCATGCAGCTCCTTCTCCATCCATACGGTCTCCTGGTCAGAGGTGCTCAGTATGACTGGTTTATGAAATTCCTTATTGGCCAAGGATAGGGGGAGGGGTCAGAGCTTTTGTCAAACACTACAACATCACCATGCAAAGCGCTGTCCCGTCTTGTTCTTAAGTAGGCATTGAGGCTGCACTCCTCACGGCTATGCATGGTTTTAGCGCTTAACATATCTTGTTGGTGCACGACAAATAGATCCGAAGAACTTCTTTCAGCTAAGCAAAAAAGACTTCGCAAACTCCCTGTTTCATGTCCACCTCTTTCACTCCTATGCATTGTGACATTCCCAGATAACGGTAAGATTCAGCTTCGGAAAGGTTTTAAAGGAAACTCTTAAGGGTCTTGAAGGATGTTAACTTGAGGATGAGCTGTACCGATTGAGTCACCTGACCCCTCTCTACAAGCACGACCGCACATTTACCCACCACAAGCTGCATCATGATGGAACCGCTGAACGCCGTGGTGATTTTAAGCAGTTCCTGCAGGTGTACAGCATTAGGTTCCAGCAATTTGAGATCGTCCATAAAAAAAGGGTGTGACAAAGTAGTGAAAAAGTTCAGTAGTGTCTTCCGATCTATTCTCTCTTGGTATTGTTGAGCCAAAGTCGCATGGCAGACTGAGAACCCTTCCAACCAATAGTGATCGAACGGCAGACCATTGGCCCCCAGACTTTTCCAGTTCGCAGCCCGCCGGACTGCACCACTTACGTGCTCCGTAGACATAGCTTTCGGGTTCGCCGATTCGGTCTTAGCACATGTGTCCTGAACCCTCGCAATCCAGAGGTCCCCCTCAAGTTCCACCTCCTTGACCATATGTTGTGCCAGAAGGTGACGACGAGGTCAAACCGTACTCGGTTTTTAGGAAGCAAAGCACGATATCGTGTTTTCCAGCTTTCTATAGATCTAGAGAACCTTTCCTGATCAGTTACGAAGACGTAAGCAAGCGTTCAACTCTGTCAGAGTACCTACTAATGCGCTTCCCCCATGCCGCTATTCTCTATTTCAGGCCGTCAATGCGCTCCGTTAGTCTATCGGCTATGTGGGGCTGGTTGATGCTGATACCTAGGTCTTTAAAGGCTTGAAAGATAGTAGCCTACCAATGAGGGCCCTGGCCAGGCCGATACAGCGTTCTATTCTCCTCTTCCAGGCTGGTACGTCGCTACTCTTATGAGTAGCGTGCCTATGCTCCTGGGGTCTTTGCTCCGACATGGTGGTGCACCGCTAGTGTGGCACCGAAGAGAATAGAACCCGTATTATCCAAGTCGAGGTTGCCTTCCAAGTACGAAGGTAACAGCCTGTTGGCTGTCAGAGCAAAAATCTTTTATGACAATCAAATGACTGCCTTATTTATGTAATATCATAAGTATTTTATAACAACAGGACAAACATAATAATATATAATTACGTTGCTCGGATAAAATATATCGTATGTTCAATGGCATGAGGAGTTCATAGAAACCATTTTTTTAACTCAGATACTACAAATTCCTATCTCGGATATGTAGAGATCTATTTATCATTAAATATATTCTGTATATAAATCTCATAAATACAATTAAGTAATTAGTTAAAAGAAATATCTTAATCAAATGAAATATTTATCTTTTACATATTTAGGGTACATTTTTTCATTTATGTTACACAAGTGGTTGCGAAAATACTTTCTTACGCCTTGGCATTGTACATGAAATAAAAGAAAATCAAAATAAAAAATAACTTTATTCTAATAGGCCCCAAGAGCACTTTCGAATCATTTTACAAATTAAAATTTTAAAGTAATTATTATTTTTGTAAAAGTAAAGCTACCAACCGATTCGGAATGTAGATTCTGCAGAGAAGAATCGGCAAGAGACTCTGCAGGTGCGCTTTTGAAAATAATATATAAACTGTGTTTTAGTACAAAATTAGTAATATCTTGCATGAAATACAGCGTCACTAAGTCCACACATCTTTATCTACTATGTAATCCTGCACCTTCCACCAATCTCTTTTTAATAAAAAATTTAAATTTATGTTGAGACCACGGAGTATAGACAATTCCAAAATTGTTTAAACATGCGATTATTACTATTTATTTCAAAACAATGAATATTCTGGTTAATATACATAATCTATACTAATATTATAAAGAGGTAAAGTTTATAACTTTGTTTGTATATACGGGGTAATCTTCGCAAATACTGATCCGATCATGAAAATTCTTTCGCTAACAGAAAGCTACACTATTCAGGAGTGACAAGATAAAAGGAAAAAGACAAAAATTATCAAAATTTTCGACCCAGCAGGATTTGAACCTGCGCCCTCTGACGTGCCGTGTCAACAATTCAATCTAATCAAGCATTATTATTTGCCTTAGAAATTAATTGGTGATTTTAAAACGTTTATATTTATCTGATTTGCTGAACATAGTGAGAGTGTATTGGAACATATCAAATTTCACCGTACCCTTCTTATGTGAAATGGATTATAACGCCCAACGAAGTGGGCACGGGTCGGCTAGTATTGTTATAAAATATATACGAGTATTGCGAAACAATTGGTTTTTGATTTGATTGTATAGAAGTAAATTAAATAAATTGATGTTATAGATTTTAACTATTAAAATTTTCAAACTAAGGATATACGAGTATATCTCGCGACAAGGTTTAATATCATATACGAGTAGATTATGTACCTAATGACTTTATAATTAAGTAGATAGTAACGCTTTTAAAGTAAAAATTTATTTTTTTCGTTTATATTTGGTATTTATTTATTTCGTTATTTTTAGTGCATTCAAATGAAAGCTTGTTTTTTAAAAAGGTTTTTTTACTTTTAATTTTAATTTTTATTTTATTCGAAAGCTGATACTTGTCTTGTATTCTAATTTAAATTTTATTGAGATCTGATCACTACTTTTTGATAATCTTTGATAACGCGTATTTACATGACTATTTTTTTCGCCTACTTACTTTCTATTACTTGTCTATGTAATTGAAATGTTTTTTTTTTCGTTTGGGAGCAAACACAATTATTGCTTTCTAATAGGTAACTATATTTTATTTCGCTCAATCGAAAGAAATATTGCATTTCAAAATATTCCTATTGTTCCTAAATTGTCCAAATATTTTAATTATTCTAATGTTAAAGTATCACATCAAGCTAATATACGCGTATCATTTAACCCGTAATATACGACCTTGATCTTAAATTCGTATGTTACGATAACAGAATCAATTCGTACCACCCAAATACTAAAAAGATTTTTTTGACACTTAACACACAAAGATAAAACGATTATGTGTAAATAGAGTTACTCTTTACTACCGATGTAGGTCGGCACAGTTCGAAATAGATACGGAGCGAGTTTTAAAATTGTATTCAAATTGGGCTTGTAGTAAACTTCTTACTTTACATCTTCTAACATTTTACACAGACGATTTTTAATAAATAATAACTTATTTTTGTCTCAAACATGTTGATAGAACTTATAATTACGTAACATGTTATTATAAAAATAAATTATTTATCTTTGTCCACTCACACAAATAAATACATTACGAAGTATTCAAGCCTACACCTTTTAGGACTGAGGCCTACTTTTGTCTGAGAAATATGAAATTGGCAATACATTATAGATGTCATTCTCGCGGGAATATTAAATGGATAAGATGTATGAAATCCAGATACCTTTCTGCCCTTTTGTAATTTTAGATATATTTGTTTGTATTTTTTGTGTTACCTCATAACTTTTTACTGGGTGTATAGTGTATACGAAAGCCGGTGCTTGTAGTACGAGTTTATTTTAATTAAAATCATTTTAATTAAAAGTGTTTGCGGGAATTTTTGACCTGCACACTGTTATCAATGTATTTGCCTATTCATCAAGGTCAAGGTATCATCAAGGAAAAATAATAGTTTGGTTATCGTCACGTCAAATACTCGAACGCTTACAGATACTTAAATATACCGAAATGTCTATGAAGTCAAATATTCTTGCTGATATTCAAGTTTTTTTTTTGTAATAATGTAGTTTATTAGGCAAACTAAGTAAGTAATGAATTTCATGTAAATTAAGTACCTAGCAATATTTGAATTAAGAATACTACGAGTAAAACTCGTTGAAACAAATATAATATGTACACATGGTTTTTGTAAAAATGATATAATATTCGTTTAAGGGGGCCATTGACTGTACAGCCGATTTAAGTCAGTGTTTCATGTTTCAATTAACTTTTAAAAGCAATATAATTGCGAAATTTTGCACGCCTGTCAAAGCAAATCCAATTTAAATACATTAAAATATACTGTACTTAAAAATTAAGAGAGAAAAAGAAGCATAACGATGACAACTAACTTATATTTTTCTAATAAATAATTCACAGATATTTTATAAATGCGCAATTTGCCACTACGAATATGAAAACTAGACGAGAAAATTTTAAAGTCATCGTGGATGTTAAGATCCGCACCCGCGACGGTGTGTTAAGAGATTCGTTATTTTAATAACTCGTAACCTACATACATAATATCTAAACATCAAAAGATAATGTAAACAATGAATAACCTTAGCCAGTATATTTAATCTTGTCGAGCGCGATGGATGTATTAAATGAAAATATAATATCGCGTTTCCTTTATAGTTTTTCTTTAACCGTATAAAACAATATTAAACAAAACTGTGCCTTTATATTTAATTATACTTGCTTATCATCCCCTTCGTAACCTTTCATGAATGGATTTAGATAGGTACATATTTAACGTTTTAAAGTTTAATTCTTTTCAGTACAATGTGATACCTGTATTCTTAAATAATTCAAGGTGTCTGTTATGACATATATAATTATACTTCACAGGATTAATTTAATGAAACGTAAGAGGTAGACAAATGACAAGGTTGGTTTTAAGTTTTTAAGTTTACCATGTAAATTACAACGGACAATGAACGTTAATGTATTAAGTAGAGTATAAACAATATTTGAGATTATTATAATTTAATGAAATGGAAGTTGATATCAATAAGTTCCATCCATTCCCGACGGGATATATCTATACTAATATATAAAGCTGAAGGGTTTGTTTGTTTGTTTGTTTGTTTGTTTGTTTGAACGCGGTAATCTCTGGAACTACTGGGCCGATTGGAAACATTCTTTCAGTGTTAGATAGCCCATTTATCGAGGAAGGCTATAGGCTATGTGTCATCACGCTAAGACCAATAGGAGCGAAGTCCACGCCGACGAAGTCGCGCGCAGAAGCTCGTAAGTTATAAAAAATAAACAGAGAAAGTTGAACAGCTACTTTCATAAAAAACATTTTCTTTTTGAAATAGTAGACTGCACTCTAAAAAATTAAAATCACCAGACCAGAAAATATTTGAACAAAGTACGTGATTGATGAATGCTCCGGCGATGTGCAAGCACATTTAAAAAATCAATTCAGAAAATGTTTATATTTGGAAAATGTTGATTGAAAAGCATGTGAAGTGTTTCACAGTCAATAAACAGATTTTTTTTTGATGTTTTGATATAGACAGTCAGGCACTTGATACCACTTACTTTTACGTTACTTTTACTCATAATAATTACCTAGGTTTCAGTTGTATCGTTACTGTAACGAAGAAATATTAGATGAAGCTTAATATATGTTTAAGGTATACTCGTGAAGCTTAAAGCTTGCCTATTTTGAATGATTGCATTAGTTAACAACAATAAGTTGCTAAGGAGGTGACTTAGATTTAACTTTGGGCGATCAACCTGTTGATAATGATGACTGCCAACTTTTTAGTGTTTGATACTTTTTTGTGGGTGGTACTTGCGTGCTTTGTTGCGGTTGCTAGCACATCTTTAAGATACAGATACGTTATTCAATAAATTTGTAACTGAACCAAGAATACATCAGTTCAGCCTATTGCAGTCCACTGCTGGACATAGGCCTCCCCAAGTTCGCGCCAGACATCCCGGTTTTCCGCAATCCTCATCCAGCCTACACCGGCAATCTTACGAAGATCGTCGGTCCAACGGGCCGGAGGACGTCCCACACTGCGTTTGCCAAGACGCGGTCTCCACTCCAGGACACGTCTGCTCCAACAACCATCGGTCCTGCGACACAGATGACCAGCCCACTGCCACTTCAACTTGCTAATTCTGTGGGCTATGTCGGTTACTTTCGTTCTCTCGCGGATAGTCTCGTTTCTAACTCTATCTTTGAGAGAAACCCCAAGCATAGCCCGTTCCATCGCGCTGTAACGATCTACTACTATGAGGGGGTGACTGATGGTTACTATATTTATAAACATCCTGGTCACGGCACCATTTTGTAATGATACTATATTATAGGGTGTGATGAGAAAGACCCCAACATATATAAAATTATAACATCCTGGTCACGGCACCATTTTGTAACGATATACTATATGCTATACATAGATATCCTTATCATCGCGGCAGCAATTGTAACTATACCTATGAAATGATAACTATTCACCATATTTATGATAATCCTGGTCACGTGGACCACTTTGTAATGATCTCCTATGGATGACCTAAGACCCATTATCATATCCTGGTCACGTCACCATTTTGTAATGATATACTATATGCTATGGGGTGTGATGAGAAAGACCCCAACATATATATAAAATTATAACATCCTGGTCACGTGGACCATTTTGTAATGATACTCCTATGGTGCTCCGATGACTAATCATCATGCTTATGATAATCCTGGTCACGTGGACCATTTTGTAACACTATCATGGTAGTGGCGTTACAAGCTAATATTAAGCTTAAGAGGACATTAAATGTCTTTGGCCTTATGAATGCGATCGTCTAGTATAAGGAAGGACTCTACGTTGTGTTGTTTTTTGTTTCAGAGTAACTTCAGTTCTTTTTTGTGGTATGCCGAAGGAAAGACATAGTATATGTTATTAGAAGCCTTGATTTCTATATAAACTCTAACTAACATCCTATCTAGTCATTAATTTAAAATAACATCTCTGCACAATGACATTAAATTACTGAAATTAATTTATCCTAAGATTTAATTGAAAGATATTTACTCTTACCAGTGATATAATTACTATAGATAACCAACTTCTGGAATACTATTAAAAGGAAAGAAAGATATAACACCTTATAATTAACTTATTTAGAATTAATAAGACTTAGTAAATTACACTTACCAGTGATATAAATACTAAAGATAGCTAACTTCTGGAATGCTGTTAAAAAGGAAAGAAAGATATAACACCTTATAATTAACTTATTTAGAATTAATAAGATTTAGTATCCTAAAATTTAATTATAAAGATATTTACACTTACCAGTGATATAAACACTATAGATAACTAGCTTCAGGAAAATTATTATGAAAAGGAAAGGAAGATATTAAACTTTATAACACCTTATAAGTAACTTATTTAAAATTAATTAAGATTTAGTAAATTTGAACCATTAAGAATAAATAGGAATAAACTTGTTTATTTAGAAATAACTATCACCTACTGTTTAACTAAAAGTTCTGACGTTTCCTTAAGAATGTGTAAATTATAATTGTTAATATTTTAGTGAATCTAAATAGCTAAAATAGAAATAAAGTTAAATATTTATATTCAGGATATCCTATATTGACATTGATTAATTGAATAGTGTCTAAGTTTCTTTTACATGTATTTTTAGTTCAAACCTGATATAATAGATAGGTTCTAATAACTCTAAACAATTGAAATAAATAAAAATAGATAAGTAAATGAAATAATGATTAAATACATATTATGTAGTTATTAATTATCTTGAAATAATTTATTCAGTTAATAAATTATCTCAGATAATTGTGAAAAATAATGTGTAGTGTTTGTTTGTATGTGTTATTCTGTTAGGATAGGATTTATAGGTATTAAGGAATTAAAAGGCCGGGTTCAATTGAACCCGGGGGGTCGCTTCCACCAAGCCCCTCCGACCCCAACCGATCCACACCGTGCTGAAGGCTCTAAATTAAATTAGGCACAACGTTGGTGCTATCAAATCAAAAGAAAGGTAGCAGGTAGGAAATGAGATCACCCAATTCTTTACAGTAGTTAGACGGAAATATATCCTGTCTAACAAATGCTTGCTTCATACCGTTGCAGCACAATCACGCAATGACAGTATTTGAGTAATCCCTTGGGACGTCATATAGACATAACCAGTGAATTACTAGAGTTGATGTAATTACCAAGCTGTAATCAGACATGGTATTAAGATGTGTTCCACGTGAACAAAAGGAGATCGTGTCTACTGATCTTTTCATTGTGTGCTTACTAGCCCATACGGGAACTTCGGTCACACAACTACTTTGAAATTCGATCACGAAACCTACTACTTTTGCCACAATTGGATTGTGTAGTGTAATTTCCCATAGGAAAGACCTACTGAGTTACGGGTCTATAGTCAGCTATATTGTCAAGCCTCGCCACCATTGTGAGATGGGTCGTCGGCGACTAGCGACTGGCGACAGCGTAACCTTTCGAGTGTCCTATAAGGAAGTAAAAATAATTAAAGGTATAAGACCAACATGTAGAGTAGGTGTATTGTGTAGGTTTGTCTTTGCATGACTTACAGCATTCACATGAAACAGCATTCATTAACCAGAATAGGTTGTTCAATTGAAACATTGAACCAGTAATTAAGTTGTTAAACATTTGAATATATCAGGCTCTCTTAGGAACTGAATGGATTTATCAAAGGACATAGTAGTGTCGAGAGATAAATAAAACAATTAAAATATAACATATTCATTTACTCAATCAGAATCTCTGAGAGTATCTCATTTTCACAATGAAGAGAGAATGTATATTTAATAGGTTTTATGATCCATCAATGTTTGTATGTTTGAAAAACACAAGAGGACTTGATTAAGGCTTGGCTTAAATCTCAGTAAATCCGCCTTGGGACTTAACAGAGACTGTCCACAAAAATTAGCAATAAATTAATTGGAAAAGTGAATATGTTTCTCTATTAGTATAAATAGAACTACATACCACTGACCAAATATAAATCACTAACTCTTGTTGCAGTTCAAACAACTACCATACACTAAGTGTATGATGAAGCTTGTCCATGTCTCTCATCAAAGATGAGGAATTCTTATCAAAGATAAGTAAACGTACGTATAGTATTTACCAAGAACATAGTTCAGTTAGGCAAACACAAACGCAGAGGTTGGTAGGAAGTACTCGCAACTTTCTTTACTAGATAGACCTAGATTAGGAACTACCTAGCATCGATGACACGAAGAACTGTGGCTTAGACAGGCCTTGCCTTATAGGGAAACCTATAATAAAACACTGGCGAATACAAACATTTATGGATTCACCTTAACATAGTTTATTTAGTTCAATTAAAGTCATCGTGAGAATGAGACACTCCAGTCTACCAGATACCTCGTTTCGACACCTATTTAAGAACATAAATTCTTAAATCAATGTTCAAAACTACAATAGTTGTGTAATGTCATAGATCAGTGTATAATACCTCATCTTAGAATGAATTCAAGAGCTAAAAGCATCCTTGAATGCACTCATTCAAGACTACAACCACTTTGTTACCTCGTTCCAACATATATTTAACAACTACAAGTCCTTAAATTAATGTTTGAACTACAAAAATTTGTGTAATGTCAAAATGAAGCCAAATATACATATATATATATATATATATATATACATACATACATATACATTCATTAGAAGTATATTTATATGTAGAGAATATTCAATAAGATACGACAACTAATCATTAGTTTGTTTATAGGTCATATTATAGAAATATCCACCACTCCATCTACTTCCAAAGTAATGACATGGTAAAATCTCATTTCATTATTTAAATACACCCTAACGAAAATCTATTTAACCCTTAATATCTAATATGATAGTTTTAACCAAGATTCATTCAATGTATATATGTACTTTAAAGTCAAACAGATGTAATTTCATTTTATTCTAACAACATCATATTGTGGTTATTTACTTAAGTTATATTTCATTTTATCAGTTAAATTCAATATAATTATGGTCATAAGGCTTATTTCATAATAATTCCATTCATTAATCAATCAATAATTCATAGTATCAATGTAACCTTTTCATAATAATTTCATTTAGTAATTAATCAATAATTAATAATATCAATGTAAACCTAGATAATAATTCCTTTCAGTATTCAATCAATAATTAATAGTATCAATGTAAACCTTTTCATAATTATTTTATTCAATAATCAATCAATAATTAATAGTTTCGATGTAAACCTAACTAATAATTCATTAGATATCTTTTTTAAAAATCTCCGTAAAAAGTTATAAAATTTAGTAACATAACCCCAACATGCAGAAAAACACCCATGCAAATAAATAAAAAATTAATGCATTCGAACCAATCAGGAGCGCTTCATCACAGGTCTTTCACTGAATTTATTTAGCGGATTACAATTAAAATTTTATAATAACGAATTGCACTTAATATTAATCAGTAAAATTAAATTAAAACTATTTCGCGGACTAAACTGAAGCTACATAGCCACACTCAGCCGGCTTATGCTAATGAAATCTCTGAATCAAATCTAAAAAATACTTTTTAGGTATTTCTATCTTTAATTTAAGTCAGAGTTCCATAGCTTCGCCGGCCAAGAGGCCGCGGCGGCCGCGGAGGCCTACGTACTGTACTTCGAATTCAAAATCAAATTCTGACTGCCCCGAATTCAAACTCCCCATCGTATATATCGAAATCTCGCGTCTGTTTTTCCCCCACCCTAACACGTTCACCAATGCGCTCTGCAGTGATACCATACTCACAGCAATTCCCGTGTTTTACGGAAATTCGGTGATCCCCGCGGTACATTGCTGTGTTCAAAAAAAAATACGGCAATCCCATGTATAATTGTTTCTTCCCAATAATTTAATCGATAGTTTATAAGTCATTATAGTGCAACACAAAACCAAGGAATAAAATTATTTCAAAAAACAAGGAATAAAGTTATTACTTCCTCAATAATTTGAACTTTACTGGCTGTAAGCACTTTTATCCGATCCAAAGGAAATTGCGTAAATCAATTAAACAAAACACAATAAAAGATAAACAATAAAAGGGAAAAACAAATACACATTGAATAAAGCTGAAGAAAAAAATTGTTAGTTACGATAAATTTGTATGACGGTTGTGGAGAATAATGTATTATTCAACCGATTTCGAAAGGGAAATTATTTAACCGATTATTGTCATTTTTAACCTTACGTGTTAATGTAAAGTAAATACACGTCAGTTTTGTAGTTTTTATTCCAAACAAGGTAATTGAAAATCTTGCGATGGCAACCCTGGCGTAATGTGAGTCCAACAAAAAAAACCCACTCACATGCTTACCCGAGTCTAGAACCCTTAGGCCCGGGTTCCACTGTTTAATAAAGCTATGCTTTGCTTAATCGAATTTATAATTCGATTCTAATCTTGGCTTTCGTTTAATTATTATTACGAATTATCCGTATGAGAACATAGCAAAGTGCTGTTTTAAGACTTTTCCAGGCAATCCCTTTAAAATTCCTCTCCGTAACAAACATCCTCATACTCCAAGGAACACAAAAGGAAGAATTAGTGCAATCGGTTCAGCCGTTATTCTCTAACTGCGTTTAGTTTATGTTAGTGAAATGCAATTTCCAGCTCTAAACTTTGTTAAATGCGTAAACCGACTTTACGTCGAACTAATCGCGATTATATCAATCAGTGGAAACTGGCCCTTAGAACGTTCCCTTATCATCGTTTTATCGAATCTGTCAACACAAAATTTTAAGCCTGTCTCGAATATAAAATTTATAACTCTAATATTTTAACAACTAGCTAAAAACTGTTTGAGTTCCCAGCCAATAAATTTCTATTCAAGTACAACTTAAAATTTGAGTCCCTAATGGATTTGAACCATTTTCGTTCATTGAGTTGACTGTTTTATGTTTATATGTCAACTCACATTTCAATTTATGCGTTTGTAATCTTAAGTATAACTAAAATTTATGGCACCAATAACTTAAAACTGAACTGTGTTTACGTGTTACGTTACAATCGCCCCTTAATTATATAATGTAGTTTATCGTAATTATTAATTAATCACAACAACGTAACCAAATAACACAATTCTGTATCACGCCACCTCTCAACTGAAAGGACACTCATGAATCCTTACATTCAGCCTCAATCAACAGCACATAGAAACATACTCTTCTCCCAAACATTCAACCTCTCATCAATCACACCACCAGCGTTATATTCAATGGTTAAAATCAAAATAATCAATTTCAATCAACCATTCCAGCTCCTTCACCCACTCTCACACTCACATAGATCCAATTTGATTTGAGTTCCTACATCTAGGCTCAATTTTATCTTATAACAATACACATATTGTTTTTAAAATATAAAATCCGGCTCTCAATGTTAAATATACAACTTAACAGAGTGCAGTTCATCTTATTTTAGAGGAGATGGGGACTTTTAGGCTAAAATGTATTAAATACAGATATGTTTTTTTAAAAATTGGTCATATATATATATTTTTTTTTTTTTTTATAAAATATAAAATATCAGCTCAATTCTGAATCTGGAAGCTGAGAAAAATGAAAAAGATAGTTTTCGTCAAATTAATTGGATATCGATTTAACTATAATCGATTATAGAATTTTAAAAAATTTGCACTAGTTAATAAACTCAAAGTATTCAGATACACAATTGAAGTTATAAACAATAAAGTGTATTTAAATAAAGTTACATTAATATCGAAAATAAAAATTAATATCTGATAAACCCAAATTATTATCGATTTCGTATCGATTAAAAATAAATCATATCGATTTAACTATAATCGATTATAGAATTTTAAAAAAATTTGCACTAGTTAATAAACTCAAAGTATTCAGATACACAATTGAAGTTATAAACAATAAAGTGTATTTAAATAAAGTTACATTAATATCGAAAATAAAAATTAATATCTGATAAACCCAAATTATTATCGATTTCGTATCGATTAAAATTAAATCATAATTATTTTTAATAACAGCTTTGACAGCTGACTGATATTGAAACTGTGTGCCCCGTCATGGTCCCGTCACTGTCACTTGTTTCATGTAATCATGTTTATAATTGTTTAATGTTTTCAGTGTATTCAGATGCATCCTGAGTCCATTCCTGATATTTATTTATGGTTTCAAGTGATTGATATTTGTAATGATATAATATGATAACCTTTAGTGCTTCAGGAACTTAGTGATTTTCCATAGACATTGTAACATAACCTCAATTTTACAAAACGTCTAATAACTCCGCTCTTAAATAGCCAAAATGTACAGAATTTCAGCAAGGAATCAATAAGCGTAAATACATTAATTGGTACTATTTCATTACGTTATATTTTACATTGCATTTCGGCCCAAGAATGTATGGAATCGTATCCGTTTCCTTTCAGAATGAATAAATTAAAATATTTGAATACAGTTGCACAATTCATATCTAATACTAATATGAATTGGTGATATGTTGTTTAGTATATTGTAGTACTTGGACAACTTGTATTGCAAACAGTCAAACTTTAAGGTCTGACCTATATTTTTGCAATTCAATTTAGATTGAATATAACTTAAAATGTTCAGTTAATTTTGTGAAGAAATGACCGCCCTACTCCCCACCAACTATTTTTATTAAGCTAGCGCTTAATAAGTATTTGATGAAAGAAAAAAAATTTATATATGACTTAGTAGTCCGTTGAAAATTAAATTATTATTTCTATTAAGCTAGCGCTTAATAGGTTAAGTAATGATGAAAAAAAAATTAATATATGACTTAATAGTCAATTGAAAATTAAATTGTTATATAATTATGTGAGAACTTTTAAGCGCTCCAATAAAATTAGTTGAGTCATTTCCCTGACCCATCATTACCTTAATTTTTATTTTTATTCATAACTAAACCTAATTACAATTACACTTATCTAACTTATTACTATCTATTTTAATCATTTAATTACTATCTTAATAACCTAATCTTTTACTTATATATCTAACTTATTTAAGTGCAATTCATTTTATAAAATCATCTATAGTTTCGACATTAAATTATTGTGAAATATAATAAATCTTCGATAAAGTTTATTGATATTCTAGTTTAAAATCTATCCTTTTCAATTCTACATTATTAATTCTAATGTTTGTATCAACAGTTAAACATTGATAACATCTATAATTGATCGTGATCAATTTATTATTGATAATATCTATTTAAATGTATTGTATTAAAGTTTCCTCTAATTTCTTTAGTTATAGGGTCCATTAATGTGTAAACATTTGCAAATGGAATCGCACTAACTACATAAGGTCCTTCATACAGCAATTGAAACTTTTTTATAAGTTTCTTTTGAGCCTCTGACTTATTTACTTTACGAATCTTTACATAATCTCCAATCTGAAATTCAATTAAACGATGGGTCCTATTAAATTTAGTTTGTCGTTTAATACTGTTATCTTTTAAATTTTCCCTAACTTGAATTCTAATTTGATTAATATCTTTAGACTTATTTAATTGAGGCAAACAACTATCAAATGACATGCCATTACTCAATCCATATAATATTTCATTAGGAGTAAATCCCGTACTTTCATGAAATGTGTTGTTATATAATGTTTCGATTTTATTTAATATCGTTACCCAACTCTTATGATTTTTATGGCAATATGTTCGAAATAAACGTCCTAGTTCTCTGTTAACCCTCTCTGTCGTATTAGGTCGAGGATTTCTTACAGTTGTAAATATAGGTTTTATACCCATATCTTTTAAAGTTTGTTTCCAACTTTCAGATGAAAATTGACTACCATTATCAGTCATAATTACTTTAGGCTTAATTATTTTAACAAATTGTTTTAGTTTTGTAATAACTGAACGAGAAGTGGCTTTAGACAAATCATATAATTTAACAAATTTACTAAATGAATCCTGAATTACAAATATATAAGCAGAACCAAACCGTCCTTTCGGCAATGGTCCATATAAGTCTGCCATAACTAAGTCACCTATTTCTTCTGTCACAATAGATTTACATTTGCCTACATATTTTATATTATCACTTTTAGAAACTTGACAGAGATGACAAGTCTTTAATAATACTTTAACTGTTCTATGCATATTAGGAAAATAAAATCTATCTTTAAGATATTTGAGTACCTTAAAAACCCCTTGATGTCCCATTTCTTTATGAATTTGAGAAATTACTTCCTCTCGTAACTGAGAGGGTAAATAAATTACATGTTTATCTGAATCAATTTTAAAATATAACACTCCATTCTTGATATAACAGCGCTTAGCAATATTATTTATTCTACCACTATGATTATTACTAATATTATTTATAATATCCATTATCAACTGTACTTCATTATCGTTAAATTGAAAACTAGATATATTTTTTAAGTTTGTTATTAATGTTTTATTTTTATTAATTTCCATATAATGTATTTCTGGACAATAGATTCTATCTCCTTGTATCATTGATGAATCAGGTGGGAACCTAGATAACACATCAACAGCGACATTATCTCTACCTTTTATATGTTCAATACTATAATCGAATTGTTCGAGAAACAATATCCATCTAATTATTCGACTATTATACAATTTCCATGTCCTAACAAACGTCAATGCTTTGTGATCAGTTCTAATTATAAGCTTTGCGCCCCTCAAATAGGTTTCAAACTTCCTTAAACAATAGATTATAGCCCAAAACTCTTGTTCAGTAACAGTCCATCTTAATTCGGCGCCCCTAAGAGATCTGCTACAATAGCCTAATATTTTCATTTCCCTTTGTTCATCGTACTGAAATAAAACCCCCGCAAGACCTACTCCCGAACTATCTGTTTGTAAATAAAAAGGTTTAGACATATCCGGATGATGCAACATTATTGTCTTTAAAAAACTGTTTTTCAATTTTTCAAAGGCTACTTGTGCTTCTGAAGTCCATGTCCATCCTTTACTCTTTTTTAATAATTGGCATAAAGGTTGAATTATACTATTATAATTAGGAATGAACCGCCTATAATAATTACAAAGTCCTAAAAATGCTCTTAAATGTTTTATTTTCTTGGGAACTGGGAAATTCTTAATTGACTCTATTTTCTCTGGGTCAGTTTTAATTCCCTCGGTAGAAATAATATGTCCTAACATTTTAACTTCTTTACATATGAATTTACATTTTTCAAGATTACATGTTAACCCCGCTGACTTTAATTTGTTTAGTATTATATCGATATGTTCTAAATGTTCATTTAACGTTCCTTGAGTTAAGATAGCAAGGTCATCTAGATAATTCACGCAAAAATGTCTAACTTCAGGCCCTAATATTAAGTCCATAGCTCTACTGAAACTTCCCACTGAAGTCTTAAGTCCTTGTGGTAAAACATTGTACATATAAGATTTTCCATTAAATGTGAACCCGGTATACTTTTTACTATCCTCAGAAATGGCAATTTGAAAATATGCATTATTCAAATCTATTATACTAATATAATTAACCCCATGAAATGAATTTAAAACATCTATTTGCATCGGAGGTGCTTCCGACTCAGCTATCATGTATTTATTGATTTCACGTGCATCTAGTAGAACTCTAATTGAACCATCAGATTTTAAGGTGTAAGTTAACGGACTACAATACGGTGTTGAACCTCTAGATATTATTCCCATATCAACCATTTCGACTAATTTTTCTTCCATTTTTGTCTATACGCGTACGGAACGGGATAAGACCGTTTAATTATTGGACTATGATCCATCATTTTGATAATATGTTGATAACAATTAGCTCTACCTAACCTTTTAACAAATACTTCGCTATATTTAATTAGAATCTGTTTTAATTTATTTATTTGAATTCCTTTAAGAGGTGTACCCGTCTTTATTTCTTGTAAATATTTATTGAAATCAAAACTATTATCTACCTTTGTAATATCACAAATTCTCCTTTCCTCAAAATTATATTTAATAAACGGAATTAATACTCGTTGATCTCTATGTTCGATAACTAACCCTATGGATGGCTCTTGTAATTTAATATTAACATTATTTGCCATAAGCCAGTCAAATCCTAATATCATTGAATGAACTAATTTTGGTACTATAAAAAATCTAATCTCTAAATCAATTACCCCAAATCTTACAGGCAATAAAACCATTTGTTGTATTTTAGCACTCTTTTGTCCTACTGCTCCACGTATCTGAATCGGCTTAACAGGTAACATGTCTAATTTGTTCCCAGTTAATGATTTTAAAGATTCCCAAAATGATTCTGAAATACAGGTTATGTCACTCCCTGTATCGACTAAACATATGACTCGTTTACCAAATACTATCACTTCAATCTCAGATTTAATTATTTCTAATTTATCCGCGGTAATATTATCTTCCTCGTCAAATAATGAAAAGACTGCTTCGGTTTGCACTAATGACTCATTATCTATTTCCGATTGATTTTTTAATGTTTGTATGATTTTATACTTGAAATCTGTTGAATTATTTTTATTTAATCCTGAGCCTAACCCTGATTTACAATATTGTCCCTTAGCTATGATTGGTTTACGTATACCATTATTATGTCTACCTAATGTCTGTCCAGGTTCCCACCCGAGTTTAAGCATAATTCTTAAAGCTACTGATGTACTGTTCGCCCCTACTAAAGTTGATGTACCGGGGTCTGTCACATCAACACTTATTAGTTTAAATTCTCTGTTGATACAGAGTTTTCTATAGAAACATTGTTATCACTATCTACTCTATTCGTACCATTAATGCTATTCTTCTTGTTTGGTATCACCTTACTCATTGATCTAGTGTTCATAATTCGCTTCCGGTTGAGACTGCCTCTGCCATTCTGCTGTTGAACTACCAACTCAGGTCTTTGAACGCTGCTAGAATGGGCATTAATGCCACTACTGAAGTTATTTTGCTTATTAATGTTATCTAACTTTCGTAGAACCTCCGTAGCTTGAAGAATCGATGTGTAATTACTTGTTGACCAAGCATATTGAACATCCTTAGGAAAATGATTCATAATGTCGTTTATTAATTGTCTCTCTTGAATAGGATACGTCAACATCTTCGCTTGTCCACATAACGTAATGAAATGGCTTAACATAGACTGAACTCCGTCCCACGAATTTTGACTGATTCGTCTTCTTAATTCATTCTGCTCAGCCTCGCCCCAATATGTGTCTAAAAAATCCCTTTTGAAGTCTTCAAACACTGTCCATCTATCTCTATAAATACGCGCCCAATTTCGCGATTCATTTTCAAGACAATCCATGACAATGTCTATTATATCTCTCGCCTCTGGTGCAGACCTTCTTAAATAAGCAGTCAGGTCTTCGATGAACGTCACAGGATGTTTTCCTTTAAATGGAAACTTAGGTCTTTCCGTAGGCATCTGCGCCACTGGATAGTATACCGTTGATGTTCCCGGCTGTATGATAGGTTGAATAAAATTTTCTCTCGGCATAACATTGTCCGATGATCCACTAGAAGTAGACATTCTATTTTCCAACTCCGAGATTTTATTATTGATGTTATTCATTGCCTTTTCCACCATTCGAGATATGTATTGTAAAGAATTAATCTTCCTTACTTTAGTAGCAGGTCTAACTGCAGACACTCGCTTGTTATTAGAATTAGTCGCCTTGGTTCCAACAGGACTAGCTTTAGATTGACGCCTAGGCATTGTTATAGATTTAATTTGCTTCAAATGTATCACTGATAATGTTTATCTAAATTTTAATTAATTTATTTTAAATTAAAAAGATTCACTGCACTCCATTTAAGCTACTCATTTAATTTGAGTTTAATTTAAATAACTTTCCAAATGTTCACACAAAAACTATCTCTTTCTAATCACCTTTTAAACTTCTAATATTTTATTGAAAATTTTATCAAGTCGACCGGATCCTGCAAAAATTTAGTTTTAATTTTAAAACATTAAATGTTTATAAGTTTAATTAAAATTCAACTATCATACTTTCAAATGAAATATGACAACTTCATTTCTTCTCTAGTATTCATTGATAACATTCTTATCAAACATCAATTCAATTCCATTCACACCAAACAATGCATCCATCAACAAAAGAATAATAAAACTATCACTGTGAAATCATAACAATTAGAAAAATTCTCAAATCCTCATAAATGTTAAATGCCAAATTCATACTATCCCTAATCGTCTTTATTATAATAAATACTACAGTATATATTTTTAATTGAAATTCAATTCACTCGGATTGAACTCACTACCTTGCATATGACATTCAATATCCTTATCCACTGAACCATTGTATACAACTTATAAGATCACAACCACGCCATCTTTGTTTCACAATAAACACTTCCATATCTACACTCGATACTACGCCATTTCTATTTCAAAGCCTACCTTTCAATACCACTCACTCTCAACAGATGGCGTTACTGATATGAAACATTTTGAAATTCTTTCAGCGCCATCTACGAACACATAGCACAACCATCCATAACTTCCGTAAGCAACTCGATATTAATTCACGTTTGTCCACCAGATGTCGCTACCAACCCTACTACAATTTTACTGTCGCTATTAATTCACGCTTGTTCAATACATTTAAAACCACACATCCTCTGATATAAATACTAATAATTAACAAGGTTAATATAAAATTCTATTCAATTCAAATTTGAAATAAAAGTTTCCTCCCTTTGACAATTGACAGTTCAAAATTCGAGGAAAGCTAACAAAAAATTTAATAATAAATTAAAATAAATAAAATGTAATAATAATGTTCATAAAAAAAAATGTTCTAAATTTTTTTCCAGTAATGTCTTATTAATATTTAAAAAACAAGAACTTTTTCAAAAGAATTTATTGTAACCGGTTTTGAAACGCAATCTTTAATGTCACAAACTAGTTAAAAGTGTATAATCTATGGTCACAAACACATATTTTTGATTTTAATTAAGTAGTTCTGTAATTCTGTACGATCGTCTGATGACAACTGATAATTGATTAAACAAGCATAATTATTGGTTCTTTAGTATATTAGAATAGAATTGAAGTATAGTATATTGAGCTATTGTGATACGAAGATCGCTTATTGAAATAAAAGCAAAGATTTAAATCTTTGAATAAAGGACAAATGCTACATCATTAACAATCAAATTCAAGAATTCAACAACTGGCCATCCATGGTTTGATTTTATAGTTCTTATGAATGCTATGTCATTCGGTAAGCTATACTCTTTTTATAAATAAAATTATCTTAAACAGTTTCAGTCAATTCCTAAAATTCAAGGTCAAAATAACCCTGTTACCTTCATAACCTAATTCAATTTCTATTTAACCAGTACATCCTCGCACACATGACTAGAATGCACTGAATTTCTATACTTTAAAATCTGTTATTTAAACTAAGTTTAATTTGCTATGATGGCAATGACTACACTTAATTATTTTTAAAATCTAACATTCAAATGAATAAATATACCAAAATACATAGTTTTTCCTGTACAGTCTTTGCAAATAAATGAATAAAAGTTAATTCCACAGTTAGTTAATATTATAATTAATTTCCAATTTGCACTAATTAATACATTCTATCTTCACATTATGTGTGCATATTTTTAATACCATTAAATACTATTATTTCAGTCCGACTTCCACGTACATCTAACCAGCCCCTGAGGATGTCCAACGCATAACTATTGGGACCAATTTCAACAAAGAAGGAAATTACTTCAGCGTCAGTGACTAAATGTGACAAAATAAGTTTAAATTGTACATAACCTAGAATAATTTGTATCTGTAAGTAATATTAAAATTTACTGCAGGCTTTTATTTAAAAATTCCCTAACAATATTTAATTAATACAATCTAAATTTTATTAACTATCCTAACAATGTCTATTGATTGACGTTAATATAATAATAATCAGATAATAATTAGATGTACTTGAGACACACTTCAATATACTACTAGTCAATTTTAGTAATGTTGTGTAGGTAGATACTTTCATGTAATTTCATGAATAAATAATTATTTAAATATGTAACTATCCATCATTAGTAATAATACATGAGACAGTAGGCTGCTATGGTCTGGCCATTTAAATCTTATTACTGAGAAACTTAATGCAACTTTTAAGTATTAAACATCTCTTCAATATTACTCTTAAAACAGATTTATTTAGATTTACGTACCTAACTGTAATTCTAACTGCGCCAAGATGCTATATACCTATAGATCCATTTTTAGATTGTCTAAAACAAGTTAATGTGCTTACATAATATAATTTTAATAGGTTTAGCTTATTTTGTGTAAAATGAACTTTAAAGATTTGTTAACTAATATGCTTTGTGTCTTCTTCAAAATGCAATCAATGGTACATGTATATTCTTGTTATCTATCAGTACGGTTGTGCAACTATTATCATCCTATCACCGGCATTACATTTATTCACTATAAATGCTTTGAAAAGTTACTTTAAAGCTTCTAAGATACTCGCTTACTTCGGCATTTGTGCAACCATAAGTATCCTGGTCACGGCACCATTTTGTAATGATCTACTACTATGAGGGGGTGACTGATGGTTACTATATTTATAAACATCCTGGTCACGGCACCATTTTGTAATGATACTATATTATAGGGTGTGATGAGAAAGACCCCAACATATATAAAATTATAACATCCTGGTCACGGCACCATTTTGTAACGATATACTATATGCTATACATAGATATCCTTATCATCGCGGCAGCAATTGTAACTATACCTATGAAATGATAACTATTCACCATATTTATGATAATCCTGGTCACGTGGACCACTTTGTAATGATCTCCTATGGATGACCTAAGACCCATTATCATATCCTGGTCACGTCACCATTTTGTAATGATATACTATATGCTATGGGGTGTGATGAGAAAGACCCCAACATATATATAAAATTATAACATCCTGGTCACGTGGACCATTTTGTAATGATACTCCTATGGTGCTCCGATGACTAATCATCATGCTTATGATAATCCTGGTCACGTGGACCATTTTGTAACACTATCATGGTAGTGGCGTTACAAGCTAATATTAAGCTTAAGAGGACATTAAATGTCTTTGGCCTTATGAATGCGATCGTCTAGTATAAGGAAGGACTCTACGTTGTGTTGTTTTTTGTTTCAGAGTAACTTCAGTTCTTTTTTGTGGTATGCCGAAGGAAAGACATAGTATATGTTATTAGAAGCCTTGATTTCTATATAAACTCTAACTAACATCCTATCTAGTCATTAATTTAAAATAACATCTCTGCACAATGACATTAAATTACTGAAATTAATTTATCCTAAGATTTAATTGAAAGATATTTACTCTTACCAGTGATATAATTACTATAGATAACCAACTTCTGGAATACTATTAAAAGGAAAGAAAGATATAACACCTTATAATTAACTTATTTAGAATTAATAAGACTTAGTAAATTACACTTACCAGTGATATAAATACTAAAGATAGCTAACTTCTGGAATGCTGTTAAAAAGGAAAGAAAGATATAACACCTTATAATTAACTTATTTAGAATTAATAAGATTTAGTATCCTAAAATTTAATTATAAAGATATTTACACTTACCAGTGATATAAACACTATAGATAACTAGCTTCAGGAAAATTATTATGAAAAGGAAAGGAAGATATTAAACTTTATAACACCTTATAAGTAACTTATTTAAAATTAATTAAGATTTAGTAAATTTGAACCATTAAGAATAAATAGGAATAAACTTGTTTATTTAGAAATAACTATCACCTACTGTTTAACTAAAAGTTCTGACGTTTCCTTAAGAATGTGTAAATTATAATTGTTAATATTTTAGTGAATCTAAATAGCTAAAATAGAAATAAAGTTAAATATTTATATTCAGGATATCCTATATTGACATTGATTAATTGAATAGTGTCTAAGTTTCTTTTACATGTATTTTTAGTTCAAACCTGATATAATAGATAGGTTCTAATAACTCTAAACAATTGAAATAAATAAAAATAGATAAGTAAATGAAATAATGATTAAATACATATTATGTAGTTATTAATTATCTTGAAATAATTTATTCAGTTAATAAATTATCTCAGATAATTGTGAAAAATAATGTGTAGTGTTTGTTTGTATGTGTTATTCTGTTAGGATAGGATTTATAGGTATTAAGGAATTAAAAGGCCGGGTTCAATTGAACCCGGGGGGTCGCTTCCACCAAGCCCCTCCGACCCCAACCGATCCACACCGTGCTGAAGGCTCTAAATTAAATTAGGCACAACGTTGGTGCTATCAAATCAAAAGAAAGGTAGCAGGTAGGAAATGAGATCACCCAATTCTTTACAGTAGTTAGACGGAAATATATCCTGTCTAACAAATGCTTGCTTCATACCGTTGCAGCACAATCACGCAATGACAGTATTTGAGTAATCCCTTGGGACGTCATATAGACATAACCAGTGAATTACTAGAGTTGATGTAATTACCAAGCTGTAATCAGACATGGTATTAAGATGTGTTCCACGTGAACAAAAGGAGATCGTGTCTACTGATCTTTTCATTGTGTGCTTACTAGCCCATACGGGAACTTCGGTCACACAACTACTTTGAAATTCGATCACGAAACCTACTACTTTTGCCACAATTGGATTGTGTAGTGTAATTTCCCATAGGAAAGACCTACTGAGTTACGGGTCTATAGTCAGCTATATTGTCAAGCCTCGCCACCATTGTGAGATGGGTCGTCGGCGACTAGCGACTGGCGACAGCGTAACCTTTCGAGTGTCCTATAAGGAAGTAAAAATAATTAAAGGTATAAGACCAACATGTAGAGTAGGTGTATTGTGTAGGTTTGTCTTTGCATGACTTACAGCATTCACATGAAACAGCATTCATTAACCAGAATAGGTTGTTCAATTGAAACATTGAACCAGTAATTAAGTTGTTAAACATTTGAATATATCAGGCTCTCTTAGGAACTGAATGGATTTATCAAAGGACATAGTAGTGTCGAGAGATAAATAAAACAATTAAAATATAACATATTCATTTACTCAATCAGAATCTCTGAGAGTATCTCATTTTCACAATGAAGAGAGAATGTATATTTAATAGGTTTTATGATCCATCAATGTTTGTATGTTTGAAAAACACAAGAGGACTTGATTAAGGCTTGGCTTAAATCTCAGTAAATCCGCCTTGGGACTTAACAGAGACTGTCCACAAAAATTAGCAATAAATTAATTGGAAAAGTGAATATGTTTCTCTATTAGTATAAATAGAACTACATACCACTGACCAAATATAAATCACTAACTCTTGTTGCAGTTCAAACAACTACCATACACTAAGTGTATGATGAAGCTTGTCCATGTCTCTCATCAAAGATGAGGAATTCTTATCAAAGATAAGTAAACGTACGTATAGTATTTACCAAGAACATAGTTCAGTTAGGCAAACACAAACGCAGAGGTTGGTAGGAAGTACTCGCAACTTTCTTTACTAGATAGACCTAGATTAGGAACTACCTAGCATCGATGACACGAAGAACTGTGGCTTAGACAGGCCTTGCCTTATAGGGAAACCTATAATAAAACACTGGCGAATACAAACATTTATGGATTCACCTTAACATAGTTTATTTAGTTCAATTAAAGTCATCGTGAGAATGAGACACTCCAGTCTACCAGATACCTCGTTTCGACACCTATTTAAGAACATAAATTCTTAAATCAATGTTCAAAACTACAATAGTTGTGTAATGTCATAGATCAGTGTATAATACCTCATCTTAGAATGAATTCAAGAGCTAAAAGCATCCTTGAATGCACTCATTCAAGACTACAACCACTTTGTTACCTCGTTCCAACATATATTTAACAACTACAAGTCCTTAAATTAATGTTTGAACTACAAAAATTTGTGTAATGTCAAAATGAAGCCAAATATACATATATATATATATATATATATATATACATACATACATATACATTCATTAGAAGTATATTTATATGTAGAGAATATTCAATAAGATACGACAACTAATCATTAGTTTGTTTATAGGTCATATTATAGAAATATCCACCACTCCATCTACTTCCAAAGTAATGACATGGTAAAATCTCATTTCATTATTTAAATACACCCTAACGAAAATCTATTTAACCCTTAATATCTAATATGATAGTTTTAACCAAGATTCATTCAATGTATATATGTACTTTAAAGTCAAACAGATGTAATTTCATTTTATTCTAACAACATCATATTGTGGTTATTTACTTAAGTTATATTTCATTTTATCAGTTAAATTCAATATAATTATGGTCATAAGGCTTATTTCATAATAATTCCATTCATTAATCAATCAATAATTCATAGTATCAATGTAACCTTTTCATAATAATTTCATTTAGTAATTAATCAATAATTAATAATATCAATGTAAACCTAGATAATAATTCCTTTCAGTATTCAATCAATAATTAATAGTATCAATGTAAACCTTTTCATAATTATTTTATTCAATAATCAATCAATAATTAATAGTTTCGATGTAAACCTAACTAATAATTCATTAGATATCTTTTTTAAAAATCTCCGTAAAAAGTTATAAAATTTAGTAACATAACCCCAACATGCAGAAAAACACCCATGCAAATAAATAAAAAATTAATGCATTCGAACCAATCAGGAGCGCTTCATCACAGGTCTTTCACTGAATTTATTTAGCGGATTACAATTAAAATTTTATAATAACGAATTGCACTTAATATTAATCAGTAAAATTAAATTAAAACTATTTCGCGGACTAAACTGAAGCTACATAGCCACACTCAGCCGGCTTATGCTAATGAAATCTCTGAATCAAATCTAAAAAATACTTTTTAGGTATTTCTATCTTTAATTTAAGTCAGAGTTCCATAGCTTCGCCGGCCAAGAGGCCGCGGCGGCCGCGGAGGCCTACGTACTGTACTTCGAATTCAAAATCAAATTCTGACTGCCCCGAATTCAAACTCCCCATCGTATATATCGAAATCTCGCGTCTGTTTTTCCCCCACCCTAACACGTTCACCAATGCGCTCTGCAGTGATACCATACTCACAGCAATTCCCGTGTTTTACGGAAATTCGGTGATCCCCGCGGTACATTGCTGTGTTCAAAAAAAAATACGGCAATCCCATGTATAATTGTTTCTTCCCAATAATTTAATCGATAGTTTATAAGTCATTATAGTGCAACACAAAACCAAGGAATAAAATTATTTCAAAAAACAAGGAATAAAGTTATTACTTCCTCAATAATTTGAACTTTACTGGCTGTAAGCACTTTTATCCGATCCAAAGGAAATTGCGTAAATCAATTAAACAAAACACAATAAAAGATAAACAATAAAAGGGAAAAACAAATACACATTGAATAAAGCTGAAGAAAAAAATTGTTAGTTACGATAAATTTGTATGACGGTTGTGGAGAATAATGTATTATTCAACCGATTTCGAAAGGGAAATTATTTAACCGATTATTGTCATTTTTAACCTTACGTGTTAATGTAAAGTAAATACACGTCAGTTTTGTAGTTTTTATTCCAAACAAGGTAATTGAAAATCTTGCGATGGCAACCCTGGCGTAATGTGAGTCCAACAAAAAAAACCCACTCACATGCTTACCCGAGTCTAGAACCCTTAGGCCCGGGTTCCACTGTTTAATAAAGCTATGCTTTGCTTAATCGAATTTATAATTCGATTCTAATCTTGGCTTTCGTTTAATTATTATTACGAATTATCCGTATGAGAACATAGCAAAGTGCTGTTTTAAGACTTTTCCAGGCAATCCCTTTAAAATTCCTCTCCGTAACAAACATCCTCATACTCCAAGGAACACAAAAGGAAGAATTAGTGCAATCGGTTCAGCCGTTATTCTCTAACTGCGTTTAGTTTATGTTAGTGAAATGCAATTTCCAGCTCTAAACTTTGTTAAATGCGTAAACCGACTTTACGTCGAACTAATCGCGATTATATCAATCAGTGGAAACTGGCCCTTAGAACGTTCCCTTATCATCGTTTTATCGAATCTGTCAACACAAAATTTTAAGCCTGTCTCGAATATAAAATTTATAACTCTAATATTTTAACAACTAGCTAAAAACTGTTTGAGTTCCCAGCCAATAAATTTCTATTCAAGTACAACTTAAAATTTGAGTCCCTAATGGATTTGAACCATTTTCGTTCATTGAGTTGACTGTTTTATGTTTATATGTCAACTCACATTTCAATTTATGCGTTTGTAATCTTAAGTATAACTAAAATTTATGGCACCAATAACTTAAAACTGAACTGTGTTTACGTGTTACGTTACAGCGCGTTGAGCGACTTTGAACTTGTGGACCAGTCCCTTTGTCAGTGTCCACGTCTCGGCTCCGTATGTCAACACAGGCAGGACGCATTGCTCGAAAACTTTTGTCTTTAAGGATTGCGGAATCTTCGAAGTGAAGACTCGACGAAGCCTGCCAAACGCCGCCCAGCCCAACCGAATCCTCCTATCGGCTTCCTTCTCGAAGTTGTTTCGGCCCAGTTGAATGGTGTGGCCAAGGTAGACATAATCCTGAACAACCTCGAGAAGGATACCGTCAACCGATACCGGTCTCGGGATGACTTGGTTGTTAAACATAACTTTCGTCTTGTCCAAGTTCATACCGAGACCGACTCGAACCAAGAATACGAGTAGTTCTATTACAAAAAAGAAAAGTATGATGGCAATGTATTCAATAAAACACTTTAAAGGATAAAAATATACTTTTTGATTTCAAAAGACTACGATAATAGTATAGCTATCATCATTCTAAAAATTGTACTATGTATGAAAAAAAAAAAGATTAAATTTTGACGTGCGTCGCAAGAAATAGGAATCATCTCGATATTGCTAACCTTGTCAAAAATATAAATATTGTTACTGAACATAGGCGATTCGAAGCGATCGTATAAATTGATATTGATAGCAGACATGGATCAACGGTAACGCAATCAAGGAAATTGAAGCGAACAGAAAATTTGCTGAGCGGATTTGTGTATTAGAATTAGGTGAAATTTATTTTTTTCAATTCTATTTATTTATAAAATATAATCATAATACAATATTAAGAGATAACAATGTAGAATAATAATATTTTAATGCAAATATATGTATAGAGCATACCGACTCGACTGGGTGGGTTTCGAATTTGCATTTGCATTCAAGTCAAAATTATAAGGTGTACAATAAGAGTATATCCCGGACTCGTTAAGACTAAAAAAGAAGAGAATAATCACTGTTTGTCGAATTTGTTGTTAATGTGATAATATGTTTTTTGAAGTGAAACTTCTTTAGGCGCATGAGGGGTAAAATTTGAGCGACCGCTAACGCGGCAGCGTCAGGGACGGTACTTGGATGAGTGACTGCCTGGGAACACAGCGTGACGTTGGCTTTTTGTTTTTTTTAATTGGTTTTTTTTTAGTTTGCCAAAGAAGTTTCACTTCTGACATGTGTACTTTGTACGCACGCTTTTTTTGTGCTGGCGTTAATAAAAATGTTTAGTTTTCTTGAATAAGAATTCTTTTTAACTGTCGTAAAAATCTTTCAAATTTACACATGAAACTCAATTCATTAGACATCATCTTTTGTAACGTAAAAAATGTAATGTTCTCCAATGTTCATCGTAACATCAAATCAAAACCATGATCTTCAGAAAATGGTCTCATTTCAATCAAAGTAAACGTATAAGAGCCTACTATTCTTCGTCGCTTTACTGCGGTTTTACGCTACTTACTCTATATAACCTAGATTTGAAATGTTACCAGTGATTGCTCCAAGCGACATCCATCTTAGATTTATACCGTTTTGAAGGGCAATATGCCCCATATTGTTATTAGGTATCCGATTGAGATGAATCGAAAGACTTCTGCGTTTTATTGTTTGTAATAACAAGAACCGCAACTTAATAAGAAAAAGAATCATAAGAAAACCACACAAGTCGTAAACGAGTATTAAACCATTTTGTACATACTGTTTAGTGTTTTGGTATTTACTCGACAATCACTACATATTATAAAACAAAGTCTCTTCCCGCTGTCTGTCTGTCCCTATGTATGCTTAGATCTTTAAAACTACGCAACGGATTTTGATGCGGTTTTCTTTAGTAAATAGAGTGATTCCAGAGGAAGGTTTATATATATAATACATGCATAATATTACAGTAGAGGAACACTGATAGTTTTAGAGTTTTCTAATCTGATGTCGTAAATAAACACATTTTTTGCGCTTAGATTGCATATATTTAGTATCAGCATTGCTTCCGTGCGAAGTCAGAGCGGGTCGCTAGTTGTTATATACTAGTTATACTTGCGACTTCGTTCGAGATTACACCAACCAAGTTTCATATCTCTCTTAAGGCATCGTTACTGAATTTCGGGGTAAAGAGTAGGTAACTTGTGTCGTAGCTCGTAGAATAAACTTAAATTACCTATACCCAATCAGTTTATTTCAATTATTATTGTATCGGTGTGATGCGAAGTCAAGATATAGACAGACAGAAAATATGAATAAAATAACAGTTATAACTTCAGTATAAATATAAAATGTATTCAAAGAAATTCCAATACTTATTATTAACCGAATTCAAAAAAGGAAGAGGTTCTCAACTCAATTGGATTTTTTTATGTATGTTACCTTAGAACTTTTATCTGGGTGGACCGTTTTCATGGTCGATCATATGTTTTCATTTAAATTTAATTGAGATCTAACAAGTACCTACTTTTTGAGTTTTTCCTAAATAAGCGTATTTATACTACTACTCATTTCATCGTCGACTATTTCATCGTCGATCTACATTGTATAATATAAACCTCATAACTTTTTACTGGTTCATCCGATTTTGATGATTCTTGTTTTAAACAAAAGCTGATGCTTCTTTTTCATTTAAATTTGATCGAGATCTAATAAGTACTTTATGAGTAATATTTGACTATTTCATCAACCTACGTTGTATTAGTTGTCGGTGCAAATTAAATCGTTTTTTTTTTTCGTTTGCGAGCAAACACAATTATTACAAGATCAATAATTAAAAATTTAAGCACTTGTAAATTCAGCGATGATTCAAACCAATAATCATTCTGTTAAGATCTGACTGCTCAATACTGAGGTTAACTGAGGTATGGCACAGCAGGAAATTTCCTACTCAAAATATGGAGCAGCCCGACTGGGGTAGTACTTCGACCGTACAGAAAATCACAGTTAAAAACATTGTTTTCAAGCAGTGTTATGTTCCTGTTGGTGAGTAAGGTGACCAGAGCTCCAGGGGGGAACTGGGGATGGGGTTGGCAACGCGCTTGCGATGCTTCTGATGTTGCAGGCGTCTATAAGCTACGGTAATCGCTTACCATCAGGTGAGCTGTACGCTTGTTTGTCGATCTAGTTACATAAAAAAGAAGTTATACCTATATATATTAAAGGACCGTTTTTCGTTACTAAGAGCATCACTAAAAAGCGATGGAGCCCATTAGGCAAATTTCTATTTTAAAATGTTACGCGTATTTCGACCAAAGGCCTTGGGTAAGAAAAAATTGGAAAAGTTTCTCTTTATAATTTACTCGGAGTAACGACTGTTGGGTACGCTAGTAAAATTAAAGTTGAGTGACATAAAAGGTTATAATACTTTTTAGTAGTCCCTGTTGAAATTGTAATATTGAAGAAAGAACATTAAAGATTCAGATGAAAAAAAAATGGATGCGAGAAATCTTAAGAGCTACTCATAACAGAACTCACTACATTATGTTTTGATGCTAGATTGTTGATTACATTATATTTGATTTTATTTCACATACATATGCGTAAAGTTATTTAATTTCACGCCACAGCAGTTTTTAATAAGTGACGCGAGCGTTTTTCCCAACCCATAAAAATGACACTTTTTTTATCTTAATCATATTACGACTGAACAAATAAAAAATATAACAAATTAAAATTACCTCGTACAGAATAAACATACGTTATATCTATTACTTTTTGCTAAGACTGAATGAGTTGCAGATATGATCTGATATTCTCTCAACATAAATTTATCGTGGCAAACAAGAGTACGGTCTGCCTGATGTTAAGATCTTACCGTTGCCTGTACAGTTGTACACCCAAAGCCGTCAACATCAGGAGCAACACAAGCCCGTTACTACAATGTGATATAGTATGCTTATGTGATCAATATTAAAGTCAATTTTTATATTGAAGTCAGTATGGATAATACATTGTTTGATTCACAGATACGGAATATTATATCCTATAGAAATATGTCTGTAGAACTAATTTGCAGTTCTCTGAACCGAGATTACAATCGAACAGTGCTCTGCATATCAAACGTGTTTTATCATTAGTGTATCGTAAATTAAAGCAGGACTTACAGCATTCAAAATATGCGCCGAATTTATTTAAATCGTAATTTAGTATGCCCAAATAAATACGTACTAACTTCCGGTCTAAAACCGGTCCGGTCTAGTTGGGTTGTCTGGAAGAAATGGCTAAATATCCATAAGTCCGCCCATTGTACTTCACAGTCTGTAAATGTCTTTAAATGTGTTTAATGTTTAAAATGTAGTTGTGGTTTACAATAAAGTGTAAATAAATAAATAAATACAACTTCTGCACGGGTGTAACGCTATCATTAGTAATACGTATCAACTTTAGCTCTTTAAATTTTTTTGCCTTTTATAAGCCGTTAGAATAATAATATATACTTTGCTTCTACTAAAAATACGTGCTTGTTTTAAAATGATGTGTGTTCTCATTTCCGTCGAAGAGTATAGTTTCGTAGTTCCTTTGAATTAAAGCCTATGACAGGTATAAACAGATATTGGTAGATATTGTAGTATTACCGATTTTAAACCAACCAAGAAACTTTACATATATTATTATAGATTTTAGAAACATTATTATAGATTTATCTCATTAAATAGCTACTCGTTAAACAAAAAAACTTTTATTTTTAATATAAGAAAATTTATATTCTTACCTAAAACCACTCAAACTATATTTACAGCCGTATGGTATTTAATGTAAATAACATTGAATCTATCACAATATAATAGTACAAAATACCGCTCTAGATTTCAAAATTGATTATAATCTATACGACTTCATGATAAGAAGACTAAATCTATCTGTAATCTATACTAATATATAAAGCTGAAGAGTTTGTTTGTTTGTTTGTTTGAACGCGGTAATCTCTGGAACTACTGGGCCGATTTGAAAAATTCTTTCAGTGTTAGATAGCCCATTTATCGAGGAAGGCTATAGGCTATGTGTCATCACGCTAAGACCAATAGGAGCGGAGTCCACGCCGACGAAGTCGCGCGCAGAAGCTAGTAATACGATATACCATGAATTGCTATCACAATTATGGTAACAAGGTTTTCATGTTTTCAAGAATGATTTAGTAGGTATCTAATATTGTGCTGCTCAATTGCAGGGAAATGTGTACGTTTATATACGAGAAATAGTCTTTATATCTTTTACGTTCAACAAATAGTCTGAGTAATAAACTTCTATAGGTATTATTTTTCCTATAAAGTGAATAGACTAGTGAGAGTGAGGTAGAAATAAAAAAAAATCCAGGTATAAAACTAGGCTATAAAAACTCTTGGATTGTTACTTTACAAAATTTAACAGTAAATATATTTTGTAGTTTATTGATTACGTACAGGTTATGTGAATCTCCTACTAATTCAAAATGTGGATTATGCTGAAAAGAATCGTTATCTTTAGTTTAGAATAACGGTTTATTAAAAACAAATATTCGTGTTAGATTTTTTACACCTAAAGCAAAATTAGCCTGTCTATAAGAAAATTTAATATTTACAGTAATACGTCGTAGTATGAAAAAAGAAGCGAAACAGTAACTAAACATAAACCGCGCGGGTCGTTTTAAAACAAGGCATTAAATTAAAAAAAAAATTACGCTGTGTTGTCGTGTCTGTCAATAAAAGAAACAGTTGATCGGTCGCTCTTGCTCGCACGTACGTAACACATAATTTTAAATCTTCAATTAAAATAAAATTCAGGGAATATAATAAAAATTACACCATGCTACTTATTCGTTTAGGGACCTACCTATCGTATATTATATAGACTTATTCGTTCGTGGTATGGTAAAAAAAACTGCTATTTTTGTCAGTAACAACTAAACAGTAACGCAGAAAACTTTCAGATAATAATTGAGCTCAACTCGCGAAAATCGAGCAGAGATAATTCATATTTACCTTAAATGCGTGTTGCTTCAAGAGCCCGGGAAGGCCAGACTTTTGTCATTTCATAAAAGCTGAAAATTTCTCAGCGCTTGCTCCCAACACCTTTAACTTGACCAAGTTTAACTTATAATGACTTTGGCAGCTACCAGGTAGCAAAAGCGTTCAAAATTGCTTCGCGCTCGCGCCTACGGCCAACCTAAATATTTGTTAGCCCAAGGGTTGGAATTGTCGAAATTGTCCGGCCCTGAGGAAATATCCTCTAATAGCTAACCAAGTAACATATATGAAATTAACTTTTATACCTATTCTGAGAGCATGCGCTGAGAAACTGTCAGCTTTTATAAAATGACAAAGGCCTGACCCTATCGGACTCTTGGGCTATGATGCCTAAAATCAAAACTAAGATTTTATACGTGGTGTACTGGTGTATCATCTTACTAGCACCGTGTTGTACAAGCTTTTATGTCATGATCACATATGGGTTGTCAAAGAAGATGCGCAAAATTGGTTTCGATTTGTTGGTAGGTAAGTACACCTTCAATTAAAAAAAAAACAAGCAAACTTCCTCGGATGTCTAAATATTTGTGTGAATTTATACTGAAATTTAACCAATATTTAGAACGCAATCATTAATGCCTTTTTTCTTTAATGTGTTTTAAAGAGAATTTATTTAATTCAAAGTTTTATTAGGACAAATAAAAAATTAAAAGATATAACATAAAAAAGCAATGTACTTTTTTAATAAAACAGGCCAGTTTGCTGAGCATTGTAACGACACTAATACAACTCAACGCTAATCTTATCTGCGAGGGCAAGAGCTGACGCAGTGAATGGAATATGATTAAGTTTGAAACAGAATTTGCATTTGAATGCTTTGTTTGCACGTGTAGGTATGACTTTAATCTTTAAACTTTAAACTTTGTACTGTCGTATATTTTTTCGTGAATGTATCGTTTCATTTTTTGAAGTGAAACTTCTTTAGGCGCATGAGGAGTAAAATTTGAGCGACCGGTACGGCAGCGTTATGACGGTTAGTACTTTGATGGGTCAGTACAGGCGGTTGTCTGGGAACACCGCGTCGGCCTTTTGTTTTGTTTTTTTTTTTGTTAGTGTTTTTTGTATTTTCAATTAACAATTAGTTATGAACAGTAAATAATATTCATGAAAATTGACATTTAGTGTAAGCTATTAAGAATCGTGTGATTGGGTATTTTTGAAAGGACTAGTTCTGCGAAGACTTTCTGCGCGTAATTGATCGCGCTATTCAGCGGTTTTGTGATTTTTAATGGGCATTTTTTTCATTTCATTTTTTTAATTAGTTTGCCAAAGAAGTTCACTTCTGACATGTGTGGGTAAATATTTGAAAATATGCATATTGGCATAGTTATGGAGATTAAGAAAAAAATGTGATGAAAATGATTCTTTATATGATTTTTGTAATCTCAGGGACTTTCTTTTTAAAATAGTATCGAAGGGCATGTCCTAAAATATATACTTTTTGTATAATAGACAATTCAAAATTCATACGAACGGTAGTGATAAATATGGGTAATTGGTAATTAGGTCACTTACAGTGTAATGAGTAGTTTTCGAATGGTAATTATGAAAAAAATAAAAAAGAGTGAAAAAAGTTACTAACTTTACTCATAAATTAAAGTTTCTTTTCTATAATAACAATTATGAAAATCAGTTACTAAACAATCATTAGAAAAACGTAGGCAACATGCCTTAAAAACATAAAATAAAAATAAAAAAACATTTTCCAATAGAATTGTAAATATTTTTATAAGAAATAATAAAATTAGTGACATCCCGGTTTTCCGCAATCCTCATCCAGCCTACATCGGCAATCTTACGTAGATCGTCGGTCCAACGGGCCGGAGGACGTCCCACACTGCGTTTGCCAAGACGCGGTCTCCACTCCAGGACACGTCTACTCCAACGGCCATCGGTCCTGCGACACAAGTGACCACCCCACTGCCAATTCAATTTGTTAATTCTGTGGGCTATGCGGTTACTTTCGTTCTCTCGCGGATAGCGTCATTTCTAATTCTATCTTTGAGAGAAACCCCAAGTATAGCCCGTTCCATTGCACGTCGAGCGACTTTAAACTTATGGACCAGTCCCTTCGTCAGTGTCCACGTCTCGGCTCCATATGTTAAAACAGGCAGGACGCACTGTTCGAAGACTTTTGTTTTCAAGCATTGCGGAATCGTCGAAGTGAAGACTTGACGAAGCCTGCCAAACGCTGCCCAGCCCAGCCGAATCCTCCTATCGGCCTCCTTCTCGAAGTTGTTGTGGCCTATTTGGATGGTATGGCTTAGGTAAATATAATCCTGCACAACTTCGAGAAGGGTACCATCTACCGATATCGGTCTCGGTATGACTTGGTTGTTAAACATAGCTTTCGTTTTGTCCAAGTTCGTACCGAGACCGACTCGTCCAGACGAATCGTTTAGGCCGGCCAGCATTTGGCCTAGTTCATCCAATGTCTCCGCAAAGATGACGATATCGTCGGCAAAACGAAGGTGAGAGATGTACTCGCCGTTGACGTTGATGCCTCGTTCCCCCCAATTCAAGGTCATAAAGACATCCTCCAGCGCAATGGTAAACAGTTTCGGTGATATGACATCACCCTGTCTTACACCACGCGGGAGGGAAATTGGTCAGAGTCGAAGGCTTTCTCGTAGTCCACAAATGCCACACATATACACAGCAGCTGATTATATTCTTCTGTCTTTTGAATAATCTGCCAAACAGTATGGATGTGGTCTACGGTGCTGTAGCCATTTCGAAACCCAACCTGCTCCGGTGGTTGAAATTCGTCGAGTCTTCTGGCGAGACGATTCGTGACGACCCTCGAAAAAAGCTTATAGACGTGGCTCAGAAGTGAGATCGGCCTGTAATTCTTTAACAGAGACTTATCGCCTCTCTTAAAGAACAGTAACACCACACTCCTACTTCGGTGGATAACGGCTTTAAAGCTCCCGTTTTTAAGCTGTCTGAGCGCCGCACTAATCTCATATCTACTTCGATGTCAGGGATGTCCTCCGAATTGTGACATAACAATGCTGCATGTGGATCTTCGGTATCCCAAGGCATGGGCTTGCGTGCGCTGGACGAGTACAACTGTCCATAAAATTTCACGACCTCTTCTCGGATCTGAGGGCGAGAATTAACATAATACCAGATAATAATAGATTTTAACATAATTACCATTTCTAAAAAAACTAATTACCATTCGCTTATGCGAACGGCAAATACCGGTAATGAGACAGATGGTAAGTAGTATTTCAACTATTTTCTTAAATAAATCATTCTTTTGTTAGAAAATTTTAATTATATTCTCAAAATCCAAAAGGGGTCACTAGAAGGACTACATAAAACACGTCATCAAAAATATGTAATTCATCACTTACCTAAAAAACAATAAATTGTGATTAGAAAATATTTTGACAAAAACACTACGAGGACGAGATAATCAAAATTAGTGCCAAAAAGACTGGTCTTTGACACTACCACTGCACTCGGTGTCCGAGCCCTGACTGGCGCCCGCGCGGCTGCGTACTTTTTGATTGGAATAGTCCAGTTTTTATATGAAAAATCATTACGAAATATTTTCAAATGGTAATTAGTAGGTTATCGATGGACATTTTTTAACTGATCTTATTTTTAATAAGTTATGTTCTTTGCGTGTTATAGCATGATTTTATGTGTTCATTAACAACTTAAGTTTATGAATATTTAACCAAAAGTGTAATCTTCAAGAAGGATTTAACACTTTTAGGATAATTATTGATTGAAAATGGAAAATGGGACACGGATGGTAATTAGATTTTGGCACTTTGATTTGTAATATCTCTTAACTTAATTTATAAATAAGATTTTTAGTTATCGCACCATATTTGGGATGCTTTTTTACATAAGAAATAATTCACAAAAGTAAAAAAAAAAACGCTGTATTCGTTCTTTATCAACCGCCGCGCGATTTGCACATTTTCAAATATTTACCCGTGTACTTACAATTTTTTTATACAAATTTTGCCCTGACAATTAAAAAAAACTCCAATTTGGTGTTTCGTTCGGAAGCTATGCGCGAACATTTCGTAGATTATTTGTTATTTACAAAAGATATAGGTGAAGACATAACTGGAGTTTGTTGGATAGCAATAATATTAGAAGTAATTTTTTAAGGATATTTTTGAGGTAGGTTAAGTGAAATGTCATGCTAACTCTCACAGGTACGAGGCCATTAAACTGTCAATCGGAGAAATCGCGCGGGATATCTCAAACAAAGATAAATAAGTTTCTGATTCAAGGAGTACACATTTAGGTATTTTTACATTCAATTTTTACAATTAGGTGTAACATACATTTACATATTATGTCTGCCGCCCCTAATGGGTGGGTGTGGCAGCATAATTATCTGTATAATCAGTAAATAAAACTTACACATAAACTACATGATAAAAACAAATACATATATACATACATACATACACATATACATACATACACACATACATACATACTATGTCGTCTTAAATTAACAAAAGCTAATAAGAAATCTATACTAATATATAAAGCTGAAGAGTTTGTTTGTTTGTTTGTTTGTTTGTTTGTTTGTTTGTTTGAACGCGGTAATCTCTGGAACTACTGGGCCGATTTGAAAAATTCTTTCACTTTTAGATAGCCCATTTATCGAGGAAGGCTATAGGCTATGTATAATCACGCTAAGACCAATAGGAGCGGAGTCCACGCCGACGAAGTCGCGCGCAGAAGCTAGTAGAAGATAAAATATCTACCTAAACATAATGCAAGTTGGAAAAAAATTTAAACTAATTAATCATAGTGAGATAGTGCGCTTTAACTAATTTTGATTTGTAGAGTTTAAAAAAAATCTTTGCCATCATACATACTATGCTATCAATAATTCCTTTAGACAGTTATTGTCTGAAAGAAATCACTATAAGACCGCCTTTACCACTTAGTTAAGTTTATAATTATACTAGCGACCCGCCCCGGCTTCGCACGGTTGTTAAAACTATCAGTGTTCCTCTACTATATTATGCATGTATTATACATATAAACCTTCCTCTGGAATCACTCTATTTACTAAAGAAAACCGCATCAATCCGTTGCGTAGTTTCGAAGATCTAAGCATATATATGGACAGACAGACAGCGGGAAGTGACTTTGTTTTATACTATGTAGTGATTGTAATATTATTTCGTGTAATTTTAAAGGGTGCAACAATGTACTAAATAAATAAAATGTAATTTACGTTAAATTGTACATGCACGTACAATATACACGTATTTATAGTAATCAAGAACTATCTAGATAAAAATCTAAATAAAATACGTTACATAGTTACAACACGTACAGTCTTCAATAAGAAAACGATGTTCACGAACAAAAACTCAGAAGAAAATTATATCCAAAAGTCTCTCGAAGTGGAGCGAACTGAATAAGTGATGAGTTGGTACAGAGCGTGATATCAATTATGTACTGGGTTAGGATTAGGGTTGCCAGATGGGAAGACTAAAATGTCTGGACAAATTTTCAAAAAGTCGGGATTTTGGGATTATGGTCGGGACCAACGAACGGTACAAATAAATATTACGAAATATAAAAAAAAATTTCCCGCTCTGCCGTGCCGATCGCAGCGCAGAGACTCACCAAGCGCGTTCCATTCCGCGTAGAGTAGTTAGTTTAATCGACAAGTTAAAAATGGTCGAAAATAAAGATACTGCTCTTAAATTTATGTGTGATTGCTTATTGGATACGGAATGACGCCTAGAAAAATGTTCTAAAAGCGTGTATTAGTACATAAAAAAATGCAGAAGTTATAAACAATTTAAAACAGGAAAAAATGGCCTTTCGGTTTTTGCCAATATTTCATAAACTGTTAATATTTAAGAAATTTCAAAAAAAAGAGTGAAAGAGGAGGAAATTTTTAATAAAAAACTCCCAGCTCCCAGAACTCTATCTACATTATTTATAATTTTAATTTCTTAATTGCACAAGTTATAAACAATTAAAAAAGGAAAAAAATAGCCTTTCGTTTTTTGGCAATATTTCATAAAATGTTAATATTTAAGAAATTAAAAAAAAAATTCTGAAAGAGGAGGTCCAATAAAAAACTCCCAGCTCTCGGAACTCTAGATAGAGTTGACTACAATTGAGACGGAATTTGGAGAAAATTTTGTTAGTTAACAATTGTTTAACTTGTTGAAAAATGAACTTTTCAATACCTTAAATGAATTAATCAATGTGTCGTACTCGCTTACACGCTTTTACACTCTCGTACACGCTTTTAGAACATTTTTCTACGCGTCATTCCGGATCCAATAAGCTATCACACATAATTTTAAGAGCATCTTTATTTTCGACCATTTTCCACTTATCGACTAGATTAAGTGGTGAATGAAATGATTTTCACTTTTTACGGAATTTTAGATTATTATTATCGCGATAGTTTGAGATTTTTGATTTGTTGTTATTTGTCGGGACATTTAGTATTTTTTCGGGACTCTGGACATCATACGAAATGTCGGGACAATCCCGACGAATCCCGACCATCTGGCAACCTTAGTTAGGATGGAATCACTTTATTTTGGCCGCTCTGCAATCAATAGTTGAAATTAACTTGGCCGCATTGTGCTGAACGCCAGAAGCTATAAACAGAGGGCCTGGTGTACGCAACTTAATTGATTTACGAAGTTTACCTTTGACGATTTCAGAATATAAGCAGTTAAATGACTATTCAATTTAATAAAACGCCAACAATTGTATTTAAAAAGAAACTTATGAACTTTTACGTAGGTAGGTATCAATTATATTCTACGCTATTTCTCTGTTTCAATTGTAAAACATTGATTTTTGACAAGAAATCGAGCAAAAACACAATAATTATCGAAATAGTCTGACGATTCGAATAACAGCTATCTACGTCTGCTCTTTATGCGGCTGCCATTATTATCCATGATTGTAACAATAATTCACTTCAGCCTATCGCAGTCCACTGCTGGACAATAGGCCTCCACAAGTTCGCGCCAAAAATGGCGTGAACTCATGTGTGTTGTCATTCACCACGCTGGGCAGGCGGATCTAGCTTTGTCGCACCGAAGACGCTGCTTACATCGGTCGGCTTTATAAGTTCCAAGGTGGTAGTGGAACTGTGTTATCCCTTAGTCGCCTCTTACGACACGAACGGGAAGAGAGGGAGGTGGCTATATTCTTTACTGGCGTAGCCACACAGCTTAAACATATATGTATGTATAATTTATCAATATCAGATATAAGTTATTGATATTATAATTTATCCACATCAGGTAATCATTATCTTATACTATTATTATTATTATTATCTTATACTATTAAACGAGCAATTCTTGTATATATATATATATATTTTCTGAATCTCGGAATCGGCTCCAACGATTTTCGTGAAATTTAGTATGCAGGGGATTTCGGGGGTGAAAAATTGATCTAGCTAGGATTCATTTAAAAAAAATGTCCTTTTATCCCTGTTTTTAGGCAATGAAAAAATATCATTAGAATACGAAGCTTAAGTTCACCATTATTAATATAGTTGTGACAGCGTAATTAGGAAAGCGACGGATTTCAAATCGTATTGACCCGGGTTCGAATCTCAGTCTCCAGATTACTTTTTTTTCTTTTTTTTTTTAATTTCACTCGTGATTTATTATTTAAATAAAATTAAAATATAAAAATACCGAAAAAAAAACCAAAAAATAAAATAAAAATACCGAGCTGGGCTCGGTCACCCAGGTACTTATACTATTAAACGAGCAATTCTTGTATATATATATATTTTCTGAATCTCGGAATCGGCTCCAACGATTTTCGTGAAATTTAGTATGCAGGGGATTTCGGGGGCGAAAAATTGATCTAGCTAGGATTCATTTTAAAAAAATGTCGTTTTATCCCTGTTTTTAGGCAATGAAAAAATATCATTAGAATACGAAGCTTAATTTCACCATTTATTAATATAGCTGTAATAGTGTAATTAGGAAAGCGACGGATTTCAAATCGTTTTGACCCGGGTTCGAATCTCAGTCTCCAGATTATTATTTTTTCTTTTTTTTTTTAATTTCACTCGTGATTTATTATTTAAATAAAATTAAAATATAAAAATACCGAAAAAAAAAAACAAAAAATAAAATTAAAATACCGAGCTGGGCTCGGTCACCCAGGTACTTTATTTGTTATTTGTGTAATTACACTTGCCTTTTTGTGAGTTTAGTAGTGCGTAATAGTGCAGATTTGGCAATGTGTTTTTGTATCTCATTACATATTTGAAACATTTAGGTACAATAATATTTTTAAATGCAGATAGTATTAGATTACACGTGTTTTTTAATGTGCAAAAAACAATATTTAATATGTTTTAAGATAACTAGATAATACAATTAGATTAAGTTGTTTATATTACCTTTATCTATACGTATGTGTTGTGCTTAAGAAATTCACTACATGCAGTGAAATTGAAATATTTTAGGTATCTTGTATTGAACTAGATAACTTTATCATATTTTTGATCATTAACATCGTCATCATTAACCGTTAAGGCATTACAACCGAGAGTAGGAGGGAGACTCCTTACGAAAGAAGGAGAGAATTAAAAAAGTTATGTTAAGTCTCTCTGTTACTATAAATAAGCGTTACGAATTACTTAGTTTGCTTATGATATCTAAAGAGTACATAACCTTCTCTGTATGTGATATATTTTAATAGTCTTAGAACAGCTGGGTATAGATAGCTTCATTTACAAAACAAGAAACAAAATTAATTTTTATAATATTGTGTAATTTGAATAGTTTTAATCAGAAACATTTTACAATAACGTAACAAACTGACATCAACTAATATTAGGTATTATCTTTGATTACTTTTAGGCATATACAATTCTATTGATTGACTAGCTTCTGCGCGCGACTTCGTCGGCATGGACTCCGCTCCTATTGGTCTTAGCGTGATGGTATATAGCCTTATTATTATTAGGTATTAGCCTTCCTCGATAAATGGGCTATCTAACACTGAAAGAATTTTTCAAATCGGACCAGTAGATCCTGAGATTAGCGCGTTCAAACAAACAAACAATCAAACAAACAAACTCTTCAGCTTTATTATATTAGTATCGATTTAATTTTTTCAAGCATATCGATAAAAGACTAAAAATTATTTTAGTATATTATGTAGGTATAATATATGCTTCTTCGTTGTAACTATTCAATGAAATCTAGCCAACAATATTTTATAGAATATTTACGAATCTTTCAAATATTAATAGGGTGGTTGGAGGCAGATAAGTCGTTTCCGGTTCATTAGCTCAATTTTAATTAGTTCAGAGCTCCGATCCGTTCTTAGGCTGCTTTTCTCCAAGTATTTAGAAGTACCTACTAAAGCGCCCTTTTATGCTTAATCGGCTATTTAGGACTCGGACTATAATGTTTTACGCAACATTACATCATTAAATATTTGAACGGGTTTTGTGATGTTCGCTGAGCTGAACTAAGTAGATAAGATCTTTAATCTAACCTCGTAATTCCTTTGTTCTTTTCGGTTAAGATGTAAACCGTGACTTTCGGTATTATTCGAGATCGACCAATTACATACATACGTCTTTGATGTGATTTTGTAGATATATAAACGATCAAAGATATATATTAAGAGTGAAAATAATCTTTCTTATTTTCACCTTTATATGACTTATTTTTAATTTTTACTGGTGTAATAAATTTTTATATCTTAAACATATTTCGCCCTGTGTTCGTTCATTTTCTATTCCAAAGATAAAGAGATAGGTAAAGAGAGAAGATAAGTTCTTTGATATCTTTTTGATATTTTAATTTTTTAACAGACCTTTAAGGAATTTGCTATGAAACGGAAGAAAAACTAAAACACAATTTAGCAGTTAGTAATAATACTTTTTAATGTAAAAAATCTTTTTTAAAGCTCAAAATCACAAGTAAATGCCATGTTCGTTTCAACGAACGTCGTCGAAACTGTCTTCATAATTTCAAAACATTTTGAAATGGTTCTCATGCATTCATCTTCCGAAAAGATCTTTTTTACTTGTGTTCTTGTGCATTTATATAAACTGTTAAGAGTCTTGTTTTTCGCGCTGAAACGTAGGCTTGTAGTCAACAACGAAAAAAGTCTTTATTTTTCAATTTTATTATTGTATATTCATACATATTATAACATACTAGCTTCTGCGCGCGACTTCGTCGGCGTGGACTCCGCTCCTATTGGTCTTAGCGAGATGACACATAGCCTATAGCCTTCCTCGATAAATGGACTATCTAACACTGGAAGAATTTTTCAAATCGGCCCACACTGTAAAAATTTTTTGTAAAATTACCATTTCTTTACTCAACATGAGGTGGCTAAATTTACTAATCAGTGTGTATGAATTCAAATTACAACACAATTTGAGTAATTTTCCAAGACATATGCGAAAATTTGCTAAGATGCGATGTAATTTTACAATCTCAGAGTATAAATCTTACTTGTGTTGTAATTTTACTGAACTGTTTATTAAATTTCAATAACAAACTTTGAAGATTTACCTAATTTTTTAGTAATTTGAGTTACTATATTTTTTTGTAAAATTACAAAATGTTTTAAAATTCGAATTACTGTGAAGTGTTTAGGATTTTAATTTTTTTTTTATTCTTTTTACAATTTAAACTGTAAAATTACACAATACATTGTAAAGTTACTAAAAAATTCTATTTGTCTGTGACCATGTGTAATTTTACTAAACAGATTATCAATTTTCGGTACCAAGCTCCTTAAATTTACTAATATTTTTTGTGTTTTTAATTACTAATTTTGTTGTAAATTTACAAAAAAAACATTGTAATTTAAACTACAATCGAAGTATTGAAAATTAAAAAAAAATGCTTTGGTAATTTTATTATTCTTGTTGTAAAATTGTACAAGTATTGTAAAATCATTAAAAAATACTAGTTTTCTTTAGCCTTGTGTAATTTTATTATTAAAAAAATATGTAAATTCGAATTTTAATGAATCCTTTGGAAATTCAATAATCTTCTTATTAATTTTATTATTTTGACTGTAAAATTGTACAGTGCTTTGTATAATTAACAGTATAACAGAGTAGCTACTTTTTTAGATGAACAAAAAAAGAGCTTATTTAAATATCCTTGAAATCATTAAAAATTTATCAATATTTTTTTCTCATATATATATGTTAAAATTTTGATTTGAAAATTATATAGTAATAACTCATATAATTAATTAAGCATTTTTTTTTAAAAAGTTACCAAGTTTGAAAATGTTGGTGAAACAGCTGGTTAGAAAATAAATTATCAAAATATACTTAATTTCTTTTCATTCAATTTGAATATATGTATTTTAATATTTTTTTTTCGTGCAGTTAAAAGTATTTTTTTTTTCTAATACGTTAAAGTCCTAAGGAAAATTTTTATGTATTAACTATCATTTAAGATAATAAATATTCCATGATGGATGGTTTGTTTAGAAAACTGCATAATAAATTTACTAAACATTTTTATGATAATTTATTGAATAAAATTACAAAACTGTATAGTAAAATTATATATTATATTATATCTTAAACATATTTCGCCCTGTGTTCGTTCATTTTCTATTCCAAAGATAAAGAGATAGGTAAAGAGAGAAGATAAGTTCTTTGATATCTTTTTGATATTTTAATTTTTTAACAGACCTTTAAGGAATTTGCTATGAAACGGAAGAAAAACTAAAACACAATTTAGCAGTTAGTAATAATACTTTTTAATGTAAAAAATCTTTTTTAAAGCTCAAAATCACAAGTAAATGCCATGTTCGTTTCAACGAACGTCGTCGAAACTGTCTTCATAATTTCAAAACATTTTGAAATGGTTCTCATGCATTCATCTTCCGAAAAGATCTTTTTTACTTGTGTTCTTGTGCATTTATATAAACTGTTAAGAGTCTTGTTTTTCGCGCTGAAACGTAGGCTTGTAGTCAACAACGAAAAAAGTCTTTATTTTTCAATTTTATTATTGTATATTCATACATATTATAACATACTAGCTTCTGCGCGCGACTTCGTCGGCGTGGACTCCGCTCCTATTGGTCTTAGCGAGATGACACATAGCCTATAGCCTTCCTCGATAAATGGACTATCTAACACTGGAAGAATTTTTCAAATCGGCCCACACTGTAAAAATTTTTTGTAAAATTACCATTTCTTTACTCAACATGAGGTGGCTAAATTTACTAATCAGTGTGTATGAATTCAAATTACAACACAATTTGAGTAATTTTCCAAGACATATGCGAAAATTTGCTAAGATGCGATGTAATTTTACAATCTCAGAGTATAAATCTTACTTGTGTTGTAATTTTACTGAACTGTTTATTAAATTTCAATAACAAACTTTGAAGATTTACCTAATTTTTTAGTAATTTGAGTTACTATATTTTTTTGTAAAATTACAAAATGTTTTAAAATTCGAATTACTGTGAAGTGTTTAGGATTTTAATTTTTTTTTTATTCTTTTTACAATTTAAACTGTAAAATTACACAATACATTGTAAAGTTACTAAAAAATTCTATTTGTCTGTGACCATGTGTAATTTTACTAAACAGATTATCAATTTTCGGTACCAAGCTCCTTAAATTTACTAATATTTTTTGTGTTTTTAATTACTAATTTTGTTGTAAATTTACAAAAAAAACATTGTAATTTAAACTACAATCGAAGTATTGAAAATTAAAAAAAAATGCTTTGGTAATTTTATTATTCTTGTTGTAAAATTGTACAAGTATTGTAAAATCATTAAAAAATACTAGTTTTCTTTAGCCTTGTGTAATTTTATTATTAAAAAAATATGTAAATTCGAATTTTAATGAATCCTTTGGAAATTCAATAATCTTCTTATTAATTTTATTATTTTGACTGTAAAATTGTACAGTGCTTTGTATAATTAACAGTATAACAGAGTAGCTACTTTTTTAGATGAACAAAAAAAGAGCTTATTTAAATATCCTTGAAATCATTAAAAATTTATCAATATTTTTTTCTCATATATATATGTTAAAATTTTGATTTGAAAATTATATAGTAATAACTCATATAATTAATTAAGCATTTTTTTTTAAAAAGTTACCAAGTTTGAAAATGTTGGTGAAACAGCTGGTTAGAAAATAAATTATCAAAATATACTTAATTTCTTTTCATTCAATTTGAATATATGTATTTTAATATTTTTTTTTCGTGCAGTTAAAAGTATTTTTTTTTTCTAATACGTTAAAGTCCTAAGGAAAATTTTTATGTATTAACTATCATTTAAGATAATAAATATTCCATGATGGATGGTTTGTTTAGAAAACTGCATAATAAATTTACTAAACATTTTTATGATAATTTATTGAATAAAATTACAAAACTGTATAGTAAAATTACTAATCAAATTTATAGGTAAATTTCCAAAAATATTTTGTAATTTTATCGAACCCAATTCAAGTGAATTGAGTGGTATAGTTACAAAACTCCACAGTAAATTTACTAAACAGTTTTATGATCAATTGTTAAATAAAATTACAAAACTGTATGGTAAAATTCCAAAAATATTTTGTAAGTGATGAAGCATTCTGTTTAGTAAATTTACTAAATTGTTTTGCGTTAAAACTTCCTACACATTTTTAGTAAAATTTCCGAAGAAATTTTTAACAGTGCAGTAGTTCCAGAGATTACCGCGTTCAAACAAACAAACAAACAAACAAACAAACAAACAAACAAACAAACAAACTCTTCAGCTTTATATATTAGTATAGATAAGAAAAAAAAACATTTATAGTTGATTCTACAATATATTGTTGATGGTACTAAGTAAGAATAATTAGAATTGCTGTCATTTTCCGGTTTGGAACTCAACGGTAGTTTGAACACAGGTGTCCATGCGGAACGGAGGTTAATTCTTTTGGAATACACGGCGACGAAAGAAGATGAGTCTCGTTCGCTGGTCTTGGATATGGACCCCGATATATCGCCAAGTCATACCAAGACCGGTATCAGTCGATAGTTCCCTTCTCGAACTAGGCCGAAACAACTTTGAGAAGGAAACCGATAGAGAATTCGGTTGGGCTGAGCGGCTTTTGGTAGGCTTCACCGAGTCTTTATTTCGAAGATTCCGCAATGCTTGAAGACAAAAGTCTTCGAGCAATGCATACTGACTGTATTAACATACGGTGCCAAGACGTGGACACTGGCGAAGGGACTGGTCCACAAGTTTGATGTCGCTCAACGTGCAATGGAACGGGCTATGCTTGGGGTCTCTCTCAAAGATAGGATTAGAAATGAGACTATCCGCGAGAGAACGAAAGTAACCGACGTAGCCCACTGAATTAGCAAGTTGAAGTGGTAGTGGGCTGGTCATCTGTGTCGCAGGACCGATAACCGTTGTAGCAGACGTGTCCTGAAGTGGAGACCACGTGTTGGCAAACGCAGTGTGGGACGTCCTCCAGCCCGCTGGCTGGACCGACGATCTTTGTAAGATTGCCGGTGTAGGTCGGATGAAGATTGCGGAAAACTGAGATGTTTAGCGCGAACTTGGGGAGGCCTATGTCCAGCAGTTGACTGCAATAGACTGCCTAGCACTTTCCTGCGGCTTCGCTCGCGTAGAAATTAATAACGTTTAAAAATAGGGGGTTTAAGTAATATAAAATCATTATATTACAACAATTTAGGACCTCTTTGTATAACGTTTGTGGTATTCACTTCGTGTAATGTAATTTGGATATACATTTTAATATCAAAGTATGTTACGGTAAACGCTTTAAACAAGAACTCACCATAATAATATTTTTATTTGATATCCAATCTGTAAATGTACATTTGAACAAAAGTAATATTTCATTAATATATTATCCTATAAGAAGACATTCATTCACTGTATTGTGTGTTTCTTGTTATTGTTTGTTAGAAATGTTTTGATGCTAAAATACTTGATACGCAAAACTTGCAGTTTAAATCACATAGGTAGGTACGTCTATGTAGTTTCACCAGTATTGACAATCTATACTAATATTATAAAGAGGTAAAGTTTATAACTTTGTATATACCTACGGGGTAATCTTCGCAAATACTGATCCGATCATGAAAATTCTTTCGCTAACAGAAAGCTACACTATTCAGGAGTGACAAGATAAAAGGAAAAAGATAAAAATATATACTTAAAGATTTTAAATCAGCAGGATTTGAACCTGCGCCCTCTGACGTGCCGTGTCAACAATTCAATCTAATCAAGCATTATTATTTGCCTTAGAAATTAATTGGTGATTTTAAAACATTTATATTTATCTGATTTGCTGAAAATAGTGAGAGTGTATTGGAACATATCAAATTTCACCGTACCCTTCTTATGTGAAATGGATTATAACGCTTGGGCGAAGTGGGCACGGGTCGGCTAGTATATTATATATTGGCATCTTAATCTAAACTATAATGTAAAACTTTAAGGACTATATTCCCACAATACTTGATAGACATAGCCTTCAAATTGTGCAAAAATTATTAAAGTCAGTTACGAGATTTAGTTCATTAATTTCATAGTTTCATATCACAAACAAAGAAGTAAATATTCTCACAACGAGATTGCTATAAATAACTATAATAGCACAATATAAATGGTGTTCAAAAGTCTATTTGAGAAGAGTAAGTAATTTTACAAGAGAAACTTTATCAAAGAACAAATATTAAACGAATGGAAGGTGTTACTTATCTTGAATATGATATTAATGTTAAAAACTAACCAAATACATTTATTTGTTGTTCTAATTGAGAACACGAGAACGATGCTTCGAAAGGATTTGTTAAGAAAACATTCATGAATCGTTGAGACCTTTAAACATAGATAATTATGTGAAATGATAATAATATGTAAATAAGAAAGTACGTAAAAAGGTCGTTTTAATTATTCGTTATGTATCTATCTATCTACACAACCTTATATTTTGCCAGGTATAAGAAAAACTGCTACTGTTATACATACGTGTAATTATTGCACAGAAATTTTATAAAATTACCTTCTAATTATATAATTTCTTACCTTCCTTACTTTCTAATTATATTACAATTTATGATTTATGAACAAAAAAATTCAGCTCAGAGTTCGTAATTTAAAAAAAAGATTTTTTTCAACAACTCTTCTTGAATTTCGAGTATACATGACAACGAAAATAAACGACTCGAAATGTCTAGAAACAAATATTTTTATCGAGTTGTCTGCACGATAATCCTATTAATACTGTCCTCTGGACCGCACAGACATGAGGGCTCTTCAGATTCCGAGTGCGGGAGATCTCGTTATACAAAACAGGACGCAATCATGGTCTATAACTACGACTCTTCTTTTTGACTCTCTTTCTTTTATGATTTCCTGGTACAAAAAAAACCTGTGTGGTTTTATGAAACCACGGTAAAAGTGAAACTTTTTTCACATTATAGACATTTAACTAAAATTTTTTGGAATAATATTCCATTAAGGGTATAAAAATCGCTTTATCAATCTTACCATGCGGCCGACCGTCACGCGACATGCAACACACAAACGAAACATTTTGAGACGATGTAATAAAAGTTTCACTTTAAAAAACGAACCTTAGTGTAATAATTTTAAGATTTATGATTCAATTTTAGACGTCCTTGATGGTTATGCTCAAGATAAGTTTTGGAATGTCGTCTGATTTTTTACTACATATTTAAGTAATTCTTAAATAAGGTTAATTAAATAAACTATTTGGAAATATTTAGTAACTAGTTTAAAATAAATTTAACTTTAATTTACATTGATGTAGGTACGCTTCAGTTTGTATTAGGCCTCTTTCCCCATGCAGGAGCCAGATCAGAGCTTAGTCCACCACACTGCTCCAATTATAAATACATATATATTATATATACTATGAGTAACGATCGCTGCCATGAGTACATGATAACAACGGGGACCAACAGCTTAAAATGCTCTCCGAAGCACGGTGGGGAGACCTACAAGGACTAACAACCAGACCGAAAATAAACATTTGTATAAACACAAATATCCACTCCGAGCGGGAATCGAACACGCGACCGTCGGTGTTCAGGCACCGTCGACACGGCACACGCACCATTACATCAGAGCAGTCTTTAATCTTTATTGATGTACTGTCGGCTATTCAATCTGAGAGCTCATATTTTCTTTACTAAGTATTATATTTATTTTATATTATTTTTAAAGTTTATATTGAATAAGGTAACTTTACAATTTACACTGAAACTCGTTTATAAAGGAGATATTTTTTAATTTCTATAATATATAATTATACTTTTTACGGACAGTAATGATTCTTATACTAATTGTACAGTTCTAATAAAAGCCTATAAAAACAAAGTAAGTACTAAGTACACTGTAGTTATCAATCATACAAAAATCTCTAAGAACAGTTAGATGTATTTATTTATAAATTCAAGTCGTTATAAATTACTTTCGATACACCTACGTCACATGTAATAAAAAATATGATATGCCGTATTACAACAAAATAATTTTAAAGGTATAATAAAGAACATGAACAGTGGGTTTTATGATCCCATTTAGGAAATAATACGAGCTGTAAAAGGGCGTAAAATTATGTCTCCGACGTAATTCAACCCACAAGATTTTAAATGATTTTACGTCTTCTGTTTTTCTAATACCTATTTATGTTTTGAGTTTTAGTAATAGAACTTTATTCACTATTTTCCGCAAAATCATTTTTATGTTAACATTCAAACTTTAATATCTTTCATACAAGACATGACTAAATGACATAACTCTTGTCTTTATGATTAATAGTGTTCTTAAAGACTAACTGTTAAGTTTCTTGTCGAGACTTTATAGTAGAATCTACATTCCCAATCTGTGGTAGCTTCACGTCTATACTAATATTATAAAGCTGAAAAATTTATTATTTGTTTGTCATGAACTAATAGTTCGAATTAAAAACTTCTTTTTGTGTTAGATAGGGCATTTACCGAGGAAGGCCATAGCTATAATAAGCGTTAATTTGATGAAATGGCCATAGGCTATTTCATCAAAGTAACGCGTGTGAAACCGCGGAACCAGCTAGTTAGCTATAATTATATAAAATTGTTAAGGAATAATAATAACAGTAAAATGACGATTCAAAGAAGCTTTGAATTGAAGCTTTTGATCCTTACTTGAAAAAGAAATTTTTGATTTTTAATGTTCTTTACAACAAACTTTGTTTGTGGTCTTGATATATCACTATTGTGTGGTTTGCAGTTCCTGACTTTCATCACAGAGTATCCTAATAGATTTGTGGCCATAATTATAAATATATTAACATGTATATAAACATACATAGCTTTTACTTTCACATATAGATTTTATAGAAAGGAGAGTTTTTGTAAACAATATATTGTAATTAAGCCTTAATATTATGAGAGCCAATAAAACGTTCAACAAAGTACACAATTTTAAAACCAAATCGATATTATAGGACTTTATAACTTTTAACCGCCGCGACCGCTCTGTAATATAACTCGTATCTGTGCTAAGCCGAGCTGGTCACTAGTTTTATTATCGTACGAGCTACTGCAATATACAGTAGAGCTTCTAACACAGAGCGTGTAGTAATTCCTTTTTCTCGTTCTTAGTGAGGAAGCTGTATGCAATAGGTACGCATGGTAAACGAGATACCTATTATGCATATTTAAACGACTTCAAAAAAAGGAAGAGGTTCTCCATTCGACTGAATTCTACTCGAATTTTTTTACGGATGTTAGTTACCTCAAAACTTTTTACTGGGTGGACCGTTTTCTATGATTCTTTTTTTTTTTATTCGAAAGGTAATGTGTGTCATGTAATGTGTTCTTGTTAGATATAAATATGTTATGTCTAGACTATTTTTTAAAAATTAACAATATTTTTAGAACTACTGCTAAACATAATTATAATAATCCAAAATCAAAAATCTACGTTCGAAAATATAGAAGAAAATTGCGCTTACAAGTTACAATAATAGACAGTAATATAAGATTAATATGCTTATAAAGATATATACATAAAATATACATCTTCCTTCAATAAAGTGATCCTTGTAAATAAATAGAATTATGAACTATAGATCGTCGTAATCGGCTTGTGTAGTTAATCATGTTACTGCCGCCGTTTGAGCGTGAGGGCTTTGTAAATTTTGCTTAAATACTTCTGTAATATATACTATAATTATGTACTATGTATATGTGTAGTGTATATTATGTTCTATAATTGTGTATATTATATTGTCAATATTATTAGTATAAAGCTGAAGTGTTGTTTATTTACAGGTTTCATTTTATGGTCATCAAGTAATTTGCGTTTATGTGACAGTGTTTTAGAAAAGAGGCTGCAATACTAAGCGCAGCACGTGTAACACATATAAGATGTTCTTATTATAATTGTAAATGTTGCTCTAAATACAAAGTGTGGTCTGACTTTAAAGTTTTATTTTATTTTGTAATATTAAATTGGGAACGATTATTTTTTGATTATTTCTCGACAAAGAAGTGTTAATATACTTTGACAGATAATAATTAATATTAGGAATAATTTGATTTTAAGCAAAGTAGTAGGATATTTACTATTGGAAAACTTTCGGCATATACGTATTTTTAGTGTTAAAAACAAATATCATTTATTATTGTCCAAGCAAAACACGGTTAGTCTGGCACATTGTACTACTATTTAATCGGACATTTCTATTTGAGAATTCTTTGTGGGGACTATCGTATTGCTTAATCGTATTATTGCGGGTCGTTAAACACAAGACTAGCCTTTGTAACGTATTGCTCACTCAGCTAGAAAACCTTATACAATCTGAGCATTTCCGTATAGGCTTATTTTGCCCGGGATCGCTTTGCATGTATTTGTACTTATATGTACGTATGGCCATTCATACACGCTTAGCACACTAGATAATTAAATGTATGCTTGTTTTATACAAATAGCTAGATTGTATTTTCTACATATTGTTATTTGTGAGAACAATATAGTTTTGGAAAAAATAAAAGAATAAATATCTATGAGAACAATAGAGAATATTTATAATAAAACTGTAATCTATTTTTATTTCAGTAATTTTAATTAAATGAAATACAAGGTATAAATAATAAAAACGTATAAGTATTCAATCTTACAATATAAACGTACTTATATTTTTTCCTTAAACAAAAATGAACGGGAAAAGGTTTTTTATAGAATTAATTAAAAATGGGTTTAAAATGTTGAGTAATACATATAAACAATATGTATGTATATGAAAACATGATATATTTATTTGAAACTAGTGGTCGCCCAGAGGTCGATATTCAACCATAATTAAAATTTTAAATTAAAGAAAACCAAATAGGTAATTATGAAAATAAAGAACCTTTTTTAAAAAAAATTAATTTGACAACAGACTAACAATAAACAAAAGGGTATATATTATTCGTGTGTGCATGTGGTAGTGTGTGTAATGCTTTTTTTATTAATTTAATGTATATTTTATGCATAATTTTGAAAAAATATAAGCATTCTGCACTCCTTCTCTATATAAACTATTATAAACTAGCGACCCGCTCCAGGTTCGCACGGGTGCAATGCTGATACTAAATATAAAATAAAAAATATTTGCAATCTAAGCGCAAAAAATGTGTTTATTTACGACATCACATTAAAAAACTTGAAAACTATCAGTGTTCCTCTACTATATTATGCATGTATTATAGGTAGGTACATATAAACCCTCCTCTGGAATCACTCTATTTACTAAAGAAAACCGCATCAAAATCCGTTGCGTAGTTTTAAAGATCTAAGCATATGTACAGACAGACGGCGGGAAGAAACTTTGTTTTATAATATCTACATATTATAATTATGATGATGAAGTAAGTATACTATTTATTAGCGAACTGAGAATAATCGTTTTAACAAACGTGGGTTTTATCATAGTGAAACGACGGACATTGTGTAGACTGTGTAGAGGATTATGTGACAGTCAATGCGAGGCCATGCTTGAATAAATAAAACATACTGAAATAGACTTGTTTTCACGTTAGGCTAAATTATAAATCAAATACTGCGCTGAAAACCATATGAATATTTATAGCAATATGACCTTTATACCTAACGACGTAAGATGTATAATTAAATATTCCAAAGACATACGTGTAACGAATTTCATTAGCATGTTTACACTTTACTAAGATCCTTTGAATAAGCCTGAACTTCTGCGGTTAAATTAACTGTTCAGTGTTCATACTTATTTACTGATTTAAATTTAAATATTGTTTATTTTAAAATATGTGTTCGTAATGACATTGTGTAATATACAACTTTGAATAAAATGTCTAGTTTAATTTTTATGACTTTGATTGTATTTTTTTACATACGACGATCACGATTCAGCCTGTAATATCCCACTGTTATAGGGCATAGGCCTCTTCTCCATGTAGGAGAAGGATCGGAGGTTAATTCACCACGCTGCTCCAATGCGGGTTGGCGGATATATTCCCTACTAGGAGTAACGATCGCTATCAGGTGTACATGATAACAACCGGGACCGACGGCTTAACGTGCTCTCCGAGGCACGGTACGTACGTTAATTTTTACATAATTAGGTATATATTAATTTGTTGATCTACATTGTGCTTAAAACGGTAAATATTCGTAATATTTATATAGATTGACCCAGACGGCTGCTCCAAATTTTGTTGGGCAGCATACTCGTATATGCTGTGCCCTACTTTAATGAAAGTAACATGTTCAATACTTATTATAAATTTTATATTAATTGAGATGTAACAAGTACTTTTCGAATACAATCATGAATTATAAAATTATATCTAATAGATCTAAAAATTACACAAAATTGATTAATAAACTAGAACATATATACTAAAACTAAAATATATACTAAAACAATGAAGCTAAAACTAAAAACCTTAAAAAATATAATATAATAATTTAAATATATTATTAAAAGAAGTTCCTTTAGGCAAGGTTCCGAAGATACTGGCAGCGTTCCCCCTTTGGATGGCTAGACTAATTCTTATATACTACTTATTATAATAGAAAATGATATTTACAAAATTAATATTTTTGTTTATTTTTATTCTATCAACACGCATATAATAATATCACACAAACGTATTGGTCTAAGAGACGTGGAAGAGCGAGCTTCACCGATCTGATAACCGGATGAGACATATTTTTTATCATATACAATTTATAAACAAATATGCCTATGATAACTTGCCTATCGAAAAGTGGTCAAGGCTAATTTTATGGTTTTTTTTTAGTTTTTGCAGGCAAGCCTATATGATTGGTTTTGTAATTACAATATCTTACCTATGATATCAATTTCGATTCGAACAGATCGATGTAGTATCGAATATAGGTATATATTGACCTACCTGTTCACATCTACTTACCAGGTAGCCATGACCAAAAATAAGTAGGCAAGCCTACCTAGGCATATTCTGTGTGTTAAAAACTATCAATTGATATAAAACTCATTCGGTTATCATATGAGTGAAGGCGATGAAAAAAAATTTTTCATCATCATTATCGTATTTATATAGAGTCGGCACAACATGTTCTCCTCTTCCTCAGACTCATGTTTTAAGTGATTTGGCATGTTATTTTTTACGACCGGCCGCCTGCCTGACATCAACCCTCCTTGGGAATTTTTTTTTCGATGAAAAATTTTTTTTATTAAAATTAATTAAATTAAAAATAGCCTTGACCAGTTTTCGATAGGCAAGTTATCATAGGCATATTTGTTTATAAATTATATTTGATAAAAAATATGTCTCATCGAGTTATCAGATCGGTGAAGGTCGATGTTCTACGTCTCCCCTACTATATATGAAATTGACGCATAAATATTTTAAAATATTTAATGGTAAAATCATAAAGAATTACATTAAAACTTGGATCTCTTTTATATATTTTTAGTGCAGGTTAATAGCAATTTACCGTCGCAACTGCAGCCATAAGCTTTACGATAAGCAGCTGTTATTACTCCACGTTGCTCGTGAATAAATGTCAACCAACATTTTATTTGGATTACTTTAAACTGCCTCATTTAAATTCTTTATCAAAAATATCGCAGCATACATTTTAAAATATGATTTAATTTTCTATATATGCACTTATGTACTTTCAATATGCACCTAATAATTTGTACCTATATTTGGATTGCTTGATGCAATTATTTATTTTTCTGGTTTTTATTGTCCAAAAAATGTCCTTTTGATCGATTTTAATTAAAACGGCTCACGCCACTTACTTACAATCTTCATTTACAACATGTGATGATTACCGTTTTTTAATCAAACTCTACATGATGGTTGTGTTTGATTTTAATAAATTAACGAAGAGCATAAGTAGATATTTACTGTACAAATTGAGCATTGATAAAATAAAAATGGTCAAAAATATTATTTTCGTAAATGTCCATTTTCTATTATATTAAGGTTATTATTTTCGTACATAAAAATTATATAATACTGACATAAATAGGAAAAACATATTGAGACCCATTAAATGGTTATCTATTAAAATTGGTTAATTACTTTAAATAAATGGTCACGTAAAAAACAGATATAGATACAATTAAGTCTAGGCTTATAATATCGATTTAATAAATTGTAACTGCTGTTATTACTGCTTCTTAGCAAAAGGTAAAGCAGTAGTAATATATTTAATCGCCATACAACTTTTTTCATTGTCATAGCGAGAACAATTTTATATTTAAACCTTTCTTAAAACTGCTTGCTTCTGGTGTGCCAGATATTTTTTACCGCTGGCCACCAGGCGGTATAAAAAGTCTAGGCTATAAAATGACTGACTGTGACTGATACAGACTCTCAATATTCGTGAAAATGTGGGGTAATATAATTATGTAGATGACCATGAGCATATTAATAATATGCAATAAAAAGTTTTAAAAAAGCTTCAAAACATAATTTTTCGAAGGAATAAGAGGTAACTGGTGTGTTTTTATTTAATACTATATGGTCAAACCGTCTCAATTAGTTTTAAACTATATGCAAAACACAATAAAGCTTAAATTTGATTGCTTTAATAACTTGAATTTTAGAATTTATATTTAAACGAGTTATGTTTTAAGATTTATCACGATCTTCTTTCAGTATGTTTATGTAACTTTTGTTCAACTCCGCAGACTGTTGAACTAAATTCCTTCACGGTGGTGATAAATTAGTGCTGTTACTTTGAACTGAAAGATTTAGTTTCCGTTCCTAGTGTTAGATTTTTTCAAGATTTGGGATGAAAATTAGTCTGTGTTAATCTGAAAACCGAAATCTCTACATACTTATTTCATTGCAATCGATTACATAATTATCTTTTGAATGTAACTTTAACAAACAAACATCTATTATTTCCATCACAAAATATATATTATTAAAAATATTTAATATTCAGGAAAGTATAATAAAAACTGTCTCAAACCGCTGTACTTTCGAGAAAACAAGTAATTAACAAAAACGATACTTCATTATATTTCCCTTATGAGTATTAAATCACTTTAATACCGAAGTACCATTAAAGGTTAATTTAAATAAATTGCACGTAAATTATAGAGAACACCTTAATTGTACGCGTTTAAATCGAAACATTTACAGCTTTATTACAACGAATAAAATTCCATTTGGAAAATTCCGGTTCAGATTTCCGATAACGAATAGCGAAAAAAAATAGTTATTATATTACAATCGGTTTGTGAATTCGAGATAAAATCAACGGAACGTTAACTTCGATTCTATTTCTGTTTTTATGGACAGGCGCATTCGTCTCACCGTGATTCACGGTAACAAAACACAGATGTTGTAACCAAGCATATTATATACACACTAGCTTCTGCGCGCGACTTCGTCGGCGTGGACTCCACTCCTATTGGACTTAGCGTGATGATATATAGCCTATAGCCTTCCTCGATAAATGGGCTATCTAACACTGAAAGAATTTTTCAAATCGGACCAGTAGATCCTGAGATTAGCGCGTTCAAACAAACAAACAAACAAACAATCAAACAAACAAACTCTTCAGCTTTATTATATTAGTATAGATATACTTTCAGTCTACAGATTCTGTATATATCTTTTTATGAAAATATAATTTTTTTTACAGGTGTCTCAGGGATGATAGGGTTTTGGTTGATTGTTTTCTAAATGAACTTTGAAGTATTTTGCATAGCTGTTATTAAAATACTTCAAAAATACCCTATGTCAATTTAAGTGTGTATTACAAAAGCGACACGACTCTTTCATTTTAAAATTACAGCATCTTTTTATTCATTCGGTTGACATGTATTTCAGATATTATAGTGCAATCAAATAAGCAAGCGGGTCGCTAGTTGTTAAGTTTAAAACATTATATTTAAAACATAATATCCCAAAGTAATGGAAAGTAGAAAGAGAGATTTAAAAAGAGGAATTTTTGCTAATTATCAACTTTACAAACACTGTGTCTCTATATTAATTTAGTTAGGTAGGTATTAAAACAATACTAAAATCAAGTTTCTATAAACAATCGATCGAATAAATTCTATTTCTGGCCAAGAAATATGAACGTATAGAAATAAATTGAAATTGATCTTCTAATGAAAGAATATACTGGTGTTATTGATAGACTCTGAAAATATTTTTGTCTTATGTTTGTTATTTTACTTTTAGATACCTCAAATTTCTTAGAACTAGTTCTATTATATACTAAGTAATAGGTACCTATTATAAAAGTATTTTAAATGGACAGATGGTTTGTTAAGCATTTGCTACTCTTTCGTGAAACGATTACGATAATACGTCGTATGTGTATAGATATTTTTAATCTGAAATTTTAACATAATAGGAAATAATGCGGGCAAAGCAATATACAGTCAGGCTATATAACATCATGCTTTGACTCTTAATAGAGGAACAATAGCCATAAATATCAATGCGGGTAAACCTGCGACGAAGGTTTAGGGATTTATATTTATAAATTATTCTACCTTGAGTTCACTGTGTTGATCTCTATTGTCCGGTCACTTTATAAATAAAAAATTAAATACAAAGTATATATAGGTACTCGTAGTATTTTTATTACGATGTAAAGATTAGTGTGATAAATGTATCTACAATTCATTATAGATGTTTTTTGTTCATTTTGACTTGTTTTAAATTTGGACAGACACATAATTTTGTAATTCAACAACAACTAACAACAATAATTTTGCATAACTTTCGATTGAAAATTAAGGAGTTCTATTGTATGTGCCAAAGTTCATTATCAAATAATTGTCATCTCTTACAAGAATATTCAATTCTGGAACTTGGGTAATTAGGTAAGTTGAGAAACAGATCGATATAGAATGCGATTTGACTACATTAAAGCCTTAAACTCAAATTCCTCCGCTACAGTGAAATCCTGTGTCGAGGGTCCTTAACCGCCTGGAATACAAAAAAAAAAAAAAACACAAATGCCGAGATAAGCACAAGACCAGAAGCAGGGTCAAAGCAATTACAATATCGATCACTATGGATTAATAAATTAAATGTAAAAAACCTTTTTAAAAAACAAGCTTTTATTTGAATGCACTAAAACGAAAAAAAATAATTTTTACTTTAAAACTTTTACTATCTACTTATAAAGTCATTACACATAATCTATATGATAGAAAAGCTTGTCGCGAGATATGAGTACTCGTATTTCCTTAGTTTGAAAATTTTAATAGTTAAAATCAATCACATCGACATCAATTTATTTAATTTACTTGTTTACAAGCAAATCTCGCGACAAGCTTTTATATCATATAGATTATGTATAATGACTTTATAAGTAGATAGTAAAAGTTTTAAAGTAAAAATTAATTTTTTTCGTTTTAGTGCATTCAAATAAAAGCTTGTTTTTTAAAAAGGTTTTTTACATTTAATTTATTTTTGACTTTTTAGTCGGTTATCACGTCACTTTATTCGAATTATTCTTAGCAAGCCCTTTCATTTGATACCCATATTGTATAAGTGCACTAAAAATAACTAGTCCGCACTCTTGGATATGCTGCCATATTGGATTTAGAATGACGTCACAAAGTTAACCATGCATTGTCATCCAAATTGAACCTGCATACAAAATTTCAGCTCAATTGGTTGCTTCAAAATTGAGTTGCAAGATTTCACCCGAACAAACATACATACATACATGCATATATACAAACCATGCATTGTCATCCAAATTGAACCAGTATACAAAATTTCAACTGAATTGGTTGCTACAAAATTGAGTAGCAAGATTTCACCCGAACAAACATAAATACATACATGCATACATACAAACCATGCATTGTCATCCAAATTAAACCTGTATACAAAATTTCAGCTCAATTGGTTGAAGATATCTGCTTCAAAATTGAGTTGCAAGATTTCACCCGAACAAACATTCATTAAAGTTACATACATACATACATACATACATTGCAAGTTAAATAAAAGCTTGTAAAAACGTTGCGTTTTTGTTTATCACGATTCAGCTTGTACTATCCCACTGTTGGGCATAGGCCTCTTCCCCATGTAGGAGAAGGATCGGAGCTTAATCCACCACACTGCTCCAAGGCGGTTTTTGTATATACAACTGAGGTAGGGCACAGCAGGAAATTTCCTGCTCAAAATATGGAGCAGCCCGACTGGGGTAGTACCTCGACCTTACAGAAGACCACAGCTAAATAATACTGTTTTCAAGCAGTGTTGTGTTCCTGTTGGTGAGTAAGGTGACCAGAGCTCCTGGGGGGGAGATTGGGGACAGGGTAGGCAACGCGCTTGCGATGCTTCTGGTGTTGCAGGCGTCTATAGGCTACGGTCTTACCATCAGGTGAGCCGTACGCTTGTTTGCCGACCTAGTAACATAAAAAAAAAAAATACTCGTAGTATATCGAATGGTATATTTATAATGTGTAGGTATATACTTCTTATAAAACTATGAAATCATCATATATCGCGTGACTCATACAAAATTGATTAAAAATATATCCACAGTATACAACATTGATTAGATCTATACAATCATATTCGCACAGCTAATAATATCAGTCATATTTAATCGTTTAATATCAAGAAACAAACTAAAGTGGCGATAAAAAACTTAAAACTACTCTTGCTATAAACGTTAGCGCGCATTTGGATGCTGAGTCACGAAGTATGTCGTAGGGAACGTGAAGCTTTACGTTACGTAGCATTTTAATATCTATCTTTGACACGTACGAAGGATATTAATAAGCTGGTTTTAATAGATTTTGTATTGTTTTTAGGGTTCCGTACCCAAAGGGTAAAAACGGGACCCTATTACTAAGACTTCGCTGTCCGTCCGTCCGTCCGTCCGTCCGTCTGTCACCAGGCTGTATCTCAAGAACGGCGATAGCTAGACAGTTGAAATTTTCATAAATTATGTATTTCTGTTGCCGCTATAACAACAAAAACTAAAAACAAAGTAAAATAAATATTTAACCCGACGCGATTTAATTATAACGCCATCTATCCAGAAACTTTTTATTATTTAAAATAGATAATCTTTTTCTTAATTATTTATTAAATTAATTAATTATTATTATTAATTAATAATGGTACGGAACCCTTAGTGCGCGAGTCCGACTCGCACTTGGCCGATTTTTTTGTCCTTATCTTGTTGACCGAATGAGATACCTATTGACTAAAGATAAGTGTACTTCTTATGTTATGAAATTATATATATAAAACAATATAAGGTTAGTAGGTAATAGAAGGAACCAATAACGTGTATTTTTTAACCGACTTCCAAAAAAGGAGGAGGTTCTCAGTTCGACTGTATTTTTTTTAATGTACGTTAGCTCAGAACTTTTGACTGGGTGAGCCGATTTTGATCAATTTTGTTTTATATGAAAGGTTTTGCGTGTCATGTGGTCCCATTTTAATTTAATTGAGATCTGACAAGTACTTTTAGAGTTATAACTTATATCTAATAATGCGCATTTACTTGACTACTTTTTCGTCGACCTACGTTGTATTAAACCGCATAACTTTTTACTCGGTGTACCGATTTTGATGATTCTTACTTTAATCGAAAGCTAATACTTGTCATGTAGTCTTCTTTAAATTAGATCAAGATCTGATTACAAGTTTTTGAGTAATCTTTAATAGCGCGTATTTACTTGACTATTTTTTCATCTTATTACGCTGTATTACTTGTCGATGTAATTGAAGTCGGTTTTTATCGTTTGCGAGCAAACACAATTATTAAGTTTTTGTCTTGTTAATATAGTTTAAATATACGCCTACACAACTTTTCATATGCACTATTGAAATTCGTGAATTATAATCCGTTTTATATGCTTTTTATTTAAGAATTTTTCTAAAACGTTTAAAATTTACGACGCCCGCGCTCCGATGTGAAATAAATTAAAAACATCCATTTATGTATTTACGTCAAAACATTCTAATGGGTTTTCAGAAAGTCGGGAGTGGCCAAGTAAACCCATAGTCTATTTGTTACAAAAAATCCTGAATGGATTCCATTAGCTCTAAAAACCAACGGCCGGGTACGTTTGATCGATAACGTAGTTTCATTTCGAATGCCCCGTACAGATTCACGAAACGAAATATTCTGAATGTGTTGCACTGGTCTCGATGCATCATAACTGAAATGCGTGTTTTAACATTTTGAAAAGGGATTTTGTTGATGTTTTTACTGTATACTTTTTTCTTTATTTGAATACGTACCTACATGTTGAGTTGCGATGATATTACATTAGAGCACACCATGAAGAAGAACAGTGAAGCGATCAAATAAATAATATGATAGGCATTTTCAGCTAGACAGGCGCCGGTGTCGAAATTGGTTAGGAGGATATTAGTAGTAGTTGTGATCATTATAAAATTTTTGAAGCTAATTTTTATCGTAAAAGAATTCGATACTTTTCTCTTTAACGTTTTGAAGATTGGTCGATTTTTCGACTACGATTTTTCGACCTTTAACTTGGAATTAAAAAACTTCGGAAATATTTCATTTTCACGCGCTTTCAAAATGATTGAATTTATTAGATACGTAAAAATATTATCTGCTATTATTGATTTCTTGTTTTGTCGGTATAGTTGGTGAATCACACTGCGCTCTTCTAGTAGTGCTGAAAAACTTAAATTAAATTTTTAAATTCTATTGGCATGAAAAAGTGAACGAAAGTCTGTCATTTTGAATCTAGAAACTTTAGTTTTAAGATTCTTGCAAGAAAGAAATAATTTCGTGTCCTTTACCAATCTTAAATTCTTTTGATGAATTAAAATAGTTACTTAGTCCGTTATCATATTTAATTTTTTTTAGTTAGTATAAAAAAAAATAGTTTTAGCAAGCGTATAACCTTTTTTATTAAACAGGTTTTTCAACAAAAAATCATAGTAAGTACGTACAAAGAAATCAAAGATATGTAATCTTTAACATTACCTACTACAGATATAGAAGTTTATTCCACGTATTTTCATTCTCAACTATTTGACCGATATATCGAATATCTCGTAACTCTACACCGCTTCGACTTCAAGTAAAGTCTCTAATAGAAATCTTTTCTATCGAAGCTGTCTTCGTATTTGGATTGGTCTAACATTTCTGTGAACTAACAAAGTAGTTAGCTTGTGTACTGAACGTTTTAAACGAAGTAAAAATGTCTGTGTTTGAAAAATAAATAGCAGTAGAAATTTTTCCTTAAACGAAATGAAAAACTAATTAAGTATTTAAAGAAAATAAGTATGTTTGTAAGACGTTCTTATAATTAGCTTTGTTTTAATATTGTAGGTACCATGTTTTAATAAAATTGAAGCCCACGCTTCATTTTGTTTTTGTTATATATCTTTTTAATTTACACTACAAAAAATCCATCGTATACTAAAAGAATGCTTTTCATAGATTGGGTAAAAATAATTGAACTGGCAAGTCGTGACGTACACCTTTGATGTCAAACGCAGCTGGGTCGTGTACTGAATGCCGTCGTTTATTTTTAGTTCAAATATCCATTTAAGTAAAAACGAATAAAGGTTCCGTCATTTTTTTTTTTTTTTTTTGATGCATCATCTTTATAAATTTCGCTATTGATGATCTGAAACGATATCTTTATCATAATTAATATATTATAGTCAAAAAATCCCTATTGTTAATGCTTTTTTGTCTATTAGCCCGTCCGTCTATAACATAATATTATATTTATAATCGAAATGTACACTCAAAATTTTTATAAATAGCTTGTCACTTTAGGTATTATAAATAATGTTAGAGACGGCGTTGAAACGTTCGTTTCCCAATTTAATTTTTAATTTTTTTAAAAAGAAGCTTAAGAACTAGTAGATATTACTCGTAATAACATATTATACGTCCGTAATGAATCTGAAAATCTTTTTTTTTATATGTAGGTATATTTGAATCTAACTTTTTAGCTTACACTTCGTGACCAAACTCCTGTAATTAAATAACGATTAAAAAAAACTTTTTAGTATACGATAGGCACGGTGAAACTATTACATTAACAGTTCAAACTATTTTGTAAGTAATTATAGATTAAAATATTTGATAGAAATGTATAGGAAACAAAAGACGATAGGTTAAAAGAAACAAAACATGCGCTTGGAATGTAATGGGCCATTTATTCGTATAGTGACATGAAAAAGGTTACTGCGTATGATGACAGAAAGTCAAAACAAAGTTGCAGTTATTTTATCCATACTTACAGGAAAATAAACAGGATTACGTCTGGAGTTTCAAATAATATTAGATTGGTCCATAAAGTTCATTTGTTTGTTTGACCTGGATCCACTGTAAGACTATGCTATTAAGACGAGTTACTATTAATGAATAGTTTTTATAAGTATAATCAAAATATAAATTTTGTTTGTGATATTTATTAATACGTTTTGTAATTTAAAAAAAATGAGTATGGGATACCACACGACTGAAGTAAAATTTATTTAGCTCCTACAATAATATACGAAACGTAACTCTCTCTTTCTATCTTCACTAACTTATATCTCCCTCTCAACTTCCATTCGCCTCACCCGATCACACGTTTCGTAACGCTCTCATCACGCATTCACCAGCATATTCCTCAAGCCAAGCTTCCGTGAAGAAGTTTTACTTCAAAAAACAGAATTAAAATAAAACAGTAACACAGGTTAACAATTTTAGAAATACGTAACTATACTTCAACTTCACGTGTTTGAGTTTGCAAGCCAGGGCAATGTCTGTCGAGTCAGCATTTTCAAATATATTGTTTGTATAAAATTATTAGTCGATCTAAAGAAACGGCTAGTTTGACTTCTATATAAACGCTATAGTAACACAATAGTAATATATTAAACATGTATTGTATTGCTATATTTGCTATATTTAGATCGTTTAATAATAAAAATGAAATAAAATAAAATAATAATAAAATAAAATAAATCGCTACACACGTTTTTAATTTAACAACGCATTATCACCTGTGTCGACCTTCATGGTTCCAGGTGCCACTTCGAAGAATAAGATGTAGCGCTTATTTCTCACGCAAAAATAATTTTTATAAACCGAATATTCTGTTATAATTAAACATTTCCACTTAATTGTATTAAACATGGACTAGACGCTGCGGCGTCAGTTATTGAATATAACTGTATTAAGTTACAGCTTTGTTCCTGTGACTTGTAGTGTATTATAGAGAGTCTTTAACCTTCATTGAAACAGTTGTCTAAATCTTGTTTTATAACACATTATTATTTTTTTGAAAATGGAACAATTAAACAAAAATAAAATTGATAAAAAAAAACATATTGTAAAGAAATTAAATTAATGTTTTTGCAATACGTTTTTGAGTGTGCTTAAATGGTTCGAATAGGGTATTCCACTATGTTTGAAAAAGTACTTCAAAATGTTGATTTTCTAATAAAAAGCCACAAAAAATATATATTTCGGCAAAATTAACACGTTTTCATGCCATAAAATTAAATTAAATTTTAAACCTTTTTTATTACCGCGAAAACGCTACAGCCATTTTGGTGACGTAATATGGGCAATAACAAAAGTGTATGACGTATGTAAGAGAGTAACATAACCTACAATTACTATGACAGCTATCAACAAATTAGTAATGAATGCATATTATTTCAGTTGGAACAAGATATGAAGGGTTATTATACGAAAGAACACAACTATTACTCCTTGAAGTTAAAATTGATAGATATTAGTATCGTACACTAGCTGTTGACAGCACTGACAGAACTTTGTTATTGCCCGTATGACGTCACACCATGGCGGCTCGTGTTTTAGGTCACGTGATATACAGATTAAAATATACGACTTTTAATTTCAATATAATAAATCAATAATGTGCTTTTATGATTCTAAATCAGAATATTTAGGTGTATTTCTATATAAATTTTAATTTTTATCAAAATTTATAATTTATTTTTCACTACGGAAAGTACCCTATTGTTTGAATTATTGTATTATACTTACTGATTTATTTAAATTATTTTTACTAGGGACTACCGATCTGATGTCAGTTATGTAATAATCGCCTGTATGATAAGCAAAAGAAAAGAATATTGATATCTGTGTCACTTTTGTCATAAACATGTGCGACACCATAGATAAACCCATAACACGAGACAAAACAAGTGACCCATTCTCACAAATTTTATCACTTTTATACGTTCTTTTACGCTCAGTTAATTCTATGATTTCATTTTTATTGCAGGGATTTTCCTGTGATATTTATATGTTCACTTTTTTATTGATAGCAAAAAATGTGAGAAATGAATTGTAGAATGCGAACTCACAAACATGGTACTTAGTTCTTGTTCTAAATTTACATGGATATACCTTGTTATGTCGACCTCATTAAATAATATTAAAACAAGTTTAAACAAATAAGATATACTTAAATAACTTTATTTCGTATCAATATTTTTTTATAATACGAATTACAAAGAACATTAATCTTAATTGAATTATCCTCATCTTTATTTATAATTTAGTAGATTTTGATGTCTGTCGTCTCAGCCAAGCACTAGACGCTAATGCGGATGCAGGTAGTTGACATACTCTCAGCAGTCGAGTACTCGAGTAATACCTGGCTTGAAGTGTAGTAATACAGGGCAGGCGAGCCGATATACATATAAAATGAAGCAGCAATAATTTTGAATACTATATTTACGGTCCGCGAGTTTTCCAATTTTTCTTATATTTGTGTATTTACTTAATAATAATAATAAAAATAAATTTGACAATGTTTAAATTATGGCCAATTATTATTTAAGCATGTTCCCTAAAAATGTAGTGTATACATTTGAAAAATTTGAGCTGTTCCAGCAGTGGTCATAGCAAGTGGCTAGGCGAAAATATAACCAGAAAGAGTTTAGTCCTGGACTGAGCGATTATGCTTGAGTTGATGTGTGTGTTTTCAGAAACCTAAAGATTTAATGAATGTAAAGCATAATTAATAACGAGTTAATTAACTACACTTCCACTCCCAAATAAATAGTAATAATAGCGATACTTTAAGATATAACAATCGATTAGACACATAGGAAAACTTACAAAATAACGAACAAAAGAGTCTCTTTCGTTTGATCCATCGCTAATGTTTACTAACAAAACAACTCTGAATCAACGAAAGTGTTTTATGCGTTTAACATAAATCTATTTTGTTTACGTAATCGGGTATTTGAATAATTAAAGTAACTTCTAAATCCGCGAATAATTTATCTAATTTTGGTTCTAGTAATTATTTATATTGTAGAACCTTTGAAATATGATCTTAATAATTATAATAAAGCGAATATTTTATCTTACATATTTTGTTTAAAAGCGATGAAGTTACTGAGACGATTTTAATAATCATTTCATCACTAGAATGCTATATGTCCAGAAGTCACAGAGGCTTTATAATATCGAGTTGTGACACATAAACTGGTGACAGTAACAAAGTCAAGATGTTTGAAATCTCAAAAAACTTAATTACTCTAAATAATTCAATTTATTAGAACATGCATTAAAGTCGACTGCCGTCAAAATTATTCGTATATAGGAAATATGTATCAACAAATACCGTAATACATAAAGTAAATATGGCTGTATGTCTATTATTTCCCTTGTTTTTACTTCGATGTTGCTTTAATAATAATAAGACTAGTATAACGTAGTTAATACACCACCAACCAAAACGACTGAAATCCCATCGTTAGTAGAGAATCGTTAATTACGTGTTTAAAATAACGAGTCATTGGTTTATACGTATCTGTACGTATGTTCTCCATTTGGTAACCCACAAAACACGGCCTATATTTCAGCAGGGATCGCAAAACAATGGCAGCTTCTACGTCCCCAGATCGATATTTTACCCAACACTCAAATGTATGAATGTAGCTATATTTATAAAGTGAATCTTTTGTACACGTAACAAAGCTTAATTTGGCTTAAACAGAATATGGAGTTACGACAATCCAAGTTAAACCTTGCAACAGGTGCGCCTCAAAAACTTAACGATACCTCGAGGGTTGGCGAGCCCTGGATTTTATATACAATCAAAAGTTGGATTACTGGGAGATATAAAAGTTGTTGAATACAATGGATTATATTTAAAAGTAAATTGAAATCATACAATAGAGTACTTTTATTCTTTTTACTCATACTTTAAACGAACGTACATATATTATAAATATTCATAAAATGTATCACTTCAGCCTTTCGCAGTCCACTGCTGGACATAGGCCTCCACAAGTTCGAGCCAAAAAAGGCCTGAATTCATGTGTGTTGCCCATAGTCACCACACTCAGTTACGCAGTCAGTTAAAATATATAAACGTTTATAATTGAAATTAAAATACTTAAAAATTAATTTAGGTTTAATTAGGAGTTGTAAAATTCCCGGAATTTGAATGAAATATATTAATTTTATACATCTATAGTATTCTAAATTGCACTTTAATATAATTTTAAATCATTTTAAGTTCAAGGAAAGTAATTTCTGCGATTTGTGGAGAACAAAAGTCGACGCGTTTGTGCAGACGCGTTTATATAATTACTGAGATGGGGTTTCGGTATACCGCTTGTAACTTGAAAACGATAGCGTGTGCAACTAAATTGCAAATACGGCATATAATTTCCTTTTTACGCTTTAAGCTTTAAAGCTTTGTATGAGTAGTATTAACTGAGGTAGGGTACAGCAGGAAATTTCCTGCTGAAAATATGGAGCAGCCTGATTGGGGTAGCACCTCGACCTTACAGAAGATCACAGCAAAATAATACTGTTTTCAAGAAGTGTTGTGTTCCTGTTGGTGAGTAAGAGTGTGGGGGGAATTGGGGGTAGGATCGGCAACGCGCTTGCCATGCTTCTGGTGTTGCAGGCATCTATAGGCTACGGTAATCGCTTACATCAGGTGAGCCGTACGCTTGTTTGCCGACCTCGTTGTATAAAAAAAAATGTCAATTATAAAAGTAGTACAGCATGGTGTTTTGGAAAAAATGTTAATCCTGAATATTATATCTTTTAATCGTGAAAGATTTATTAAAATAACTTAAAACCGGTTTATAACCAACCGATTAATTAATTATTAGATATAATAAAAGTAAGACTGCGGTATAATGTGTACCTTATTTATATTCATTGGATCTTCATGTAAGAGAGTGCGATAGACGTAGAGAGTGCAATTGTAAATGCCATCGCCAGATAATTGTTTGAAATTTTTAGCGTCTATAAGATAATTGCTTTGTTTAATGAATTAAAAATACTATCAGATATTTGAATGTTAAAACGATGAACCAACAGTGAATAATCTGTGAATACGATTCAACTGATGTATTAATATTCAACGAGTTTGTACAATATTCGTACTTCGTTTGATTTCGTTTCTGATTAACGAATTTTGACGAATGACAATACGTGTTTGTATAAAAGTTTAAATTGCCTTCGTTTGTATTTGCTTTTTATCAATGATATTTTATTTATGCGCATGCCTAATTAGTTACGTAGCATACACATTACTTGAATAAAAATCAATAGGTATTTATATAATGAAACAGTAAGGTATTTTGTTCGTTTGATTACGAAAAAAAATCCTTGGTATAAAATCATTTTATAATAGAATGGTAAGCTAAAATATCACATTACGTGTCACTAAAACCAAACAATAACCAAAAATGTTATTGCGGGTCGAACATTCTTTAACTTAAATTAAGAACAACAGCATCACTATTTTTCGTAAAAGTACATCTATACTAAGCAGCAGTATATTTATTTATTGGTTTACCAGCAGTTATTATACTAAAACATTTATTACAAAATGGAACATACATCATGCTTAATCTAAGTGCACATCTCATGTAGGTAAACCACTTACAAGTGTAAGACGTATCAGTACTCTATATTCATTACATGTGAGTATTTCTCACGAAAGATGTACATGTAACGAAAAAGTTGTTATGAAATATCATAACGAAATAGTTTACAAAGTAACGAAATAGTAAACTAAAGCTAAGTGTGCATGAGTGCTTTAATAAAAGTGCAGGGAATAAGGGAATTAATTAAAAACATGTTTTTCATTATAGGTGCACTTATTATTAGCTGAAATCAAAATGAAATATTCTAATTAAAAGACAGGAAAAAGAAAAAGTTTTAACCGAAAAAAACTGAATTAAAAATAAACTGCGTCTTCTATATTCATCAGGGAAAGACTGCCCTCTTTTTCGACCAATTCAATTTTTAAAAATTACGTAAAATCAAACCAATATCCTTTAAATAAATACACCCTTACTGGCGGTGGAGCACATACATCTCTCCAAAGTTGAGCGGCTTAGGAGTACATAAAAGACGAACAAACGAAGCAATACACTTGTTTCTCCATAGACACATTTTTGCCTATTTTTGGTGAGATTAAAAGCAATAATAGACTTTTATTCTACGAGTTTTGCAACTTGTCAGAAAAAACATCAACTACCCGTGCTTTTGGACTGATCAGCTGATTATCTTGTCGTTAAATAAAAGTTATTGCTTTTTACCTTACTAAATAAGAAGGCAAACAGATGTCAGTTTAGAACTCCGGTAAATAAATAAAAAACTACGCAGTAATATATATGTCAATGGTCTACACCCAGCTTTAGAACATACTATTTCGTTACGTGACGAAAAACAACGAAACAGTAAAAGGAAATAAAACTCAATAACCTCTAAAAGAAGTAGATTTTTATCCATAATGAATTTGAAGAATGTAATTCACTTTAACAATTATCCTAACATACATTTTTATTAACTTGATATACAATTAAGAAGTATTTACCCCGAAAAAAGTATTTTTTTTCTCTCGTATCGAAATAGTAAAACAGCCGGCGCACTAAGAGAATCTAGTTTTTGACAGAGAAAAAATATGGCGTTGACATTTACCATCGTCCAATAGGGACGCTTTTAGAGTTGTCAGTACAAAATACTACAGATTCGTTCATAAATTAAAGAAATTACTGAGAAATGGCGTGACTAAAGAGTACGTGACTAAAAAGTAAAAAAGGTGAGACATTTTGTTTATCGCGTGAAACGCAATTATTTTAAAGAAAGCAGGACACAAGCATCCCTGAACCTTAAACCAGATTATACGAAGGTGCTAATTACAGAAAATTTGAACGTTAGACATACGTCATGTAGTATTTTTTGAAGCGGAAAAGTCGTTGGTACCCATTGAGACAAAAAGATTTTGTATGGAAGAGTAAATCATGATAGTGACAACTTGAAGCGTTACACAATTTTATGAAGTATTTTAGGTCCCTGCAATATCTAATCCTAATCAGGAGTATATTTTCTTCACCCCTTCGGAAATATTTTACAAGAAGTTTCATCGTTTTATTTTAATATTTTGACTCAAACTTTTGAGACATGATTTTTTCACAAATGTACATCTTTCGTGAGAAATACTCATGTATAGTTTTCTCGAAATGTAGGTATACCTATGTTACACATCCCAATAGGATAGGAAATGAGGGGAAGGTTGATGGCTTCCAGCTCTCTTAGTCACCTTACGAAATGCAGATAAACCAGCCAACTACTTTGGGTAGATTTTCTGACATACATAATTCTGTCATGAAGATTTATTGACGCGACAACGTCTAATAAGTCGATGAACGCCGTCTGCATGCACGAAAAAGGATGACTCATTCTAAGCGTTACGTTAATTGTCCCGTTACGCTCATTGAACGCTTGCGCCGCATCTATCTCTCTTCCAGTCGATTGGCCTATGCGTCCGAGGAGATATTATGACGATTTCACGTTAAACTAACGTCCGTAAACAAACTTTACAGACAACCATATATTTTTTAATTTCATTTCCTTGACCGAAAAAATTGCGCTCTTGTGGTTATATCCATGTAAAATTTAAGAAAATTATAGTCGTGTTAGTGGTAAAAGAGAGAGAAGCATATTATAACAAAACCGCACTTTTTATCTGCATCAGAAGTATTAACTTAACGACGCCGATTAACGACGCCGCGTTGGCGCAGCGGTCACAGCAATGGATTGCGATTGGCTGTTGCGCGAGCGGTTGCGGGTTCGATCCCCGCACACGACAGCATTTGTATTGGCCATACAGATGTTTGCCGTGGTCTGGGTGTTTGTGCAGTCCTTGTGGGTCTCCCCACCGTGCCTCGGAGAGCACGTTAAGCCGTCGGTCCCGGTTGTTATCATGTACACCTGATAGCGATCGTTACTCATAGTAGGAAATATGTATTTGGGTTGTCTGGAAGAAATGGCTAAATAGCCATAAGTCCGCCCATTGTACTTCACACAGACACAGTCTGTAAATGGTATTTGTAGTAGTGATGTACAATAAAGTATAAAAAAATAAATAAATAACTTACTCTTTTACCGTTTACCGACAAACTTTTTAATAATTATTCGTAAAAACAATTAGTTCATCAGTTTTCATGTATAGTACAGCAGTAAATATCTTGCTAAAACTGGAGATTGGAGTAACTTAACTGGTAAACAAAAATGCCGGTTACTGCTAAATATGATCTCATGTTGTGTTATATTCGTGTGGTAAGTTAGGTAGTCAAAGGTGCTGAAGATGCTTAGTGTTGACAGCGGTAGTAGCGCGCAATGCGTTTGTAATACTCCTGTTAATACAAATAATTATGTATTCATATTCATAGTATGCTTACCGTCAGGACCCGGCGTTGCCACATTAGTGCTAAAAATTGACAATATCAACTTTCTTAAATTCCACACAAAGCTTAACACGCATTTATTATAATTTATGATCAACTTAAAATTAATATTACGTACTCATTAACTCGTTCATAGCATATACCATCAAAGGTATTTATGGTAAAGTAGCGTTCGATCGACTCCACCTATCGTTTTACAAAATATACAATGTAAGGGCTGGATCTAATGACCGCCGTTCATTAACAGTAATATTTTTTCACGGTGACCATAAATTATATTTATTCCCATCACGCAAGGGGCGAATTTGCCATAGAACAGAAATTTTATTGGAAATACCCTCAAGACATATGAAAAATAACAAATTATTATAAGTAATATTTTAACCAAAAATTAAAACCAATATGAATAATAAAACGCAAATAAATATACCTAATTAAACGAACGAAATAACGCCATAAAAATAATTAAACGCAAAGTATATTTATTTAAATTATGTCATTTAAAAGAACAATTTTAAACTTAATTTAATTTAAGGAAACTACGATATATTTGCTATGAATCATTAGATATATGTATAAGAATGAAATTATATTTTAAGTGTTTTTTAAACACCAGAAGATAGCCATCTGCAATCGCAAATTTTTTCTTAAACTATCTTAAAATAAAAACTAAAAGTAAGCAAATAATTACTGCCATAAGTCCGCCCATTGTACTTCACAGTCTGTAAATGATATTTGTAGTTGTGATGTACAATAAAGTATAAATAAATAAATAAAAATAATATGTACAAAATACAATAGACAGATTTCTAGCTAGAGAAGCATGCCACTTGTGCGTTTCCTTCTTTGCAATAAATGAACGGCACCCTAAATTATGAGTCATTTCCTTCTTAATTTTGGATATTTCCTAAGATTTATGTTAAACAGCTGTTATACAAATCATCACCGATGAAATCAGTTCGAGCTAATACGTCTTAATTGCTGTGAGAATATCATTATAACGATTGTTAGTTTAAAAATAACTTAAAATATTTATTCTAATACTTTTGTGTTCAAAAACAGTTCACAAGAAGTGGTAATGTTGAGAAAAAATAACACGGTTCAGACTATTTTCAAGATGTTACTAGATAAGGGTTAAAAATTTTACTTACATTAATTTTCATATTTGTCTCCATGATTTTGAAGTTATTAGAAGTGAAAAATATATAATTATGTACATACAATCTTATTTAGCTTTCGGTTACAAGTTTTAGTTTTGAGAGGTTTAGTCTTATTGTTTTCTAATGTTTACGCGAATTTCACTCATTATAATGAAACAATTTTTTTTCGGATTTTATCGCTGTTTATTAAGTTTTTTTAAATGCCCGACACGTCAATGGTCACGAGAAGACTATCCTCCGCGATAAAATCCGAAAAAGTTGTTTCATTATAATATAAGTCATATTTTTCTATAACCAAGTTGTTTCAAATCTATTTATTACTCGTGTATAAAAGTAAAGTTATGTTTTATTCATAGCAAAGCATGTTTATTTTATCAAAAGATGGTAAAGCAAGGCTATCAAAATGTTTATAAATCTGTTTTTAAAATGAATGCTTTTTCAATACCATCAAAGATATGTTCTACTGAAGAGTTATGCTGCGTCAAATTGGATTGCTGTCTGCTGAACGAGATATATTCGGTTTAGTCTGAAATCGTGGATAATATATACAAGCCTTGGTGAAATATGCAAGCGCTATCCATACAAAAAACTATTCAATGATACTTAAACAAAAAACCTTCATAATATCATTTTATTAACAAAATGGCTTACTTGATTTCGGAAAAGTGTTGATTTTAAATTGCTCGATCCATTTTTACAAAACATAGCTAAAAAGCATCACAAGGAAACTTGCTTTCATGTAAAGAAAACTGCATCAAAATCGGTCAATCCGTTTGAGAGGTACTACGCCACAGGCAGACACGCACAAAGACATTATCGTCAAATATATAACCTCTCTTTTTGCGTCGGGTTAATAAACCAATCTTAAACAATGTAGTCATTAATCTTTTTTTACCAGTTTCGTCTTATTATTCCAATCACGTAACTGATTTGTATATTATGCGATTGCCATCTAACCTCGGCATCACATACGTACGAGACAATATCCATTTGATAAAAATTATTTATTTATACATCTATATCAATATAAATAAAATTGAAATGTCTGTCTGTGATTTTAAAATAGCTGAGTTATTTCAAGTGCACGATACTAAAAAACACAAACTAACGATTTTAAAATGTTTGTCTGTCTGTTTATCTGTCTATGTTTCTGTTTCTGGCTAATTTCTGGATCGGGTGGACCGATTTTTACGGGACTTTCACTGGAATATAGAAGAAGTTGTGGAGCAAAATACTACATAGATTACTTTATATCCCGGTCGCGCGAAATTCGGGGGTGTAGGCGAGAAAAAACAGCGTTTAGCGAGCGCGAGTTCCTACCGCCCAGATCGATATAATATAATTAAACATACCTAGGTACTTCTTATTTCATAATTCCCAAGGATTCTGGATCACCACATTAAAAAAATAATACCCCGCTCAAAGGAAATTTTTGTGCACCCGACAAAAGACTAAATCCTGGTGGGGGCATTGTGTGTGAGACGTTTATTTATAATATGTATTTCCAATAAAAATTAGCTATTAATATACATACATGTTATTACATACATGTGATTACATACATTTATACATACATGACGCCGCGTTGGCGCAGCGGTTACAGCACTGGATTGCGATTGGCTGTTGCGCGGGCGGTTGCGGGTTCGATTCCCGCACACGACAATATTTGTATTGGCCATACAGATGTTTGCCGTGGTCTGGGTGTTTGTGCAGTCCTTGTGGGTTACCCCACCGTGCCTCGGAGAGCACGTTAAGCCGTCGGTCCCGGTTGTTATCATGTACACCTGATAGCGATCGTTACTCATTGTAGGGAATACATCCGCCAACCCGCATTGGAGCAGCGTGGTGGATTAAGCTCCGATCCTTCTCCTACATGGAGAAGAGGCCTATGCTGGTATGGCTGTATCTTGATCTTGATCTCTTGATCTTGATACATACATGTTATAGTTATTATTATTAATATATACTTATGACTTTTTAAATTTTTGTTTGCTACCATAACATTGTTCATATATCGTAAATGAGTAAAGGCATTTCTAATAAATATGATAATAACGCATGACAACGCTACACGCAATGTAACCATAAGGGTGAGGTATAGAGGTATGTTTTAATTTATTTCATAACAATTTATAAGTAATCTATATATAGTAAAAAGCTATAAAATAATATTGAAAAAAAAAGCTTGGAATATAAAAGTACTCGTTATTAACTTTTGACAACTTTATGTGTCAACAAAAATATTTATACAAGAAATCGTAAGCGATTGTTTAACACATATTAATAAGTTTTAATACATATTTAATATACATAACGAATAGAATTACAAAGTATTGTAAAGTATAAAATTCTTATAAAGTTTCGAGTTGCTTAATTTTTTTATCGATTCGAGATCGATTTTTTAGACGACACGACTGAAGTAAACCTTAGGAAACGTAACTCTCTCTCTCTTTCTATCTTCACTAACTCAAATATCCCTCTCATTTGCGTTCGCCTCGCCCGATCACACTTTTCGTAATGCTGTCGTCACGGATTCACCCCCCACGTCAAGCAAGCGCTAAGTATAGCTCGTAGAAAATGATATTACATTTTACAAATAAAATGATACTTGGTAGTTTACGACCTACCATTACCTTACGTTATACCTATTCCGATGATTATCCATCGTTTTGAGGTTATTGTGACAGTAATTTTATTATTGCCGTGGGCCGTTGTCTAATCTCACTTAAAAAATATCTGTAAAAATATTCGTTTTTCGGAAATCATGTAAAAATGTTAGTAAAACTATTTTGAAATTTATAATTTAAAAAATGTAATTTCCTATAGTATAAAATAATAAAAGATGTAAGTAATTACAGCAATATTTGTAAAGATAAGATATCTGGATGTAAAAACATAGAAGTGGCTGACTGTCGATTCAAGATCACTTCTCCAGACTCCGTATCTTGCAATTTTAAATTGAGTTACAGCTAAGTGCACTCGCAATAATTAAGTTAATTAACATTCATGAGCGTATACATAACGTTATGAAGTAATAATATTGTGGCCTAAAATACTATTGAACATACATAGCCCGTAGTGAAAATCAATTTCTAAGAACACTCTGCGGTAAATGAATTGAGTTATATGGTACAGTTAGTTTCTTTTATAAAAGTGAACATCGTTCGTACACAGTATGAACTTTGAATATAAAATAATGTAACATTAATTTGAATTGATTTTTTTTTCCTGAAATGTAACTGAAGGGTTTAGTCGTACTGTTACACTTATTTTAGAATGCCAAATTTGTTATATATAGTTAAATAAATTATATTATTAATTCTTACAATATATTATCTTATGGACACAGAAAGATAAAAATATGTATTTTTACCTTTCTTTTATCATGATATATGTGTTCTTTGCCAAGCCGATTGTCTGGAAGAGATTGGTTTGTTTACGATAAGGCCACCAATTGTATACTGTTATTACATATTATTTTGTATTTATATTTAGTGTATCTAAAATACATTTTTCCATATAATATATTTGTTAAAATAAAACGAGTGATTGAAGAATATAATCAAAAGTGAAAAATTTACAGAATAATCCTCCATATTAATCCTGCGATTTCATCTCTTGTTGAACATACGTGCTCATTTCGACCCGTGACCCAATTTACACAGGAGCGTGGGCGGTCTTATCCTTATCAGGGTTAATACACGAACACTTTGTCATATTTATCACCGATTTTTGTATCTACTAAATAAATTTAAATATAACAAAAAAAAAATAACAATACACTAGTCCCCTATAGGGATACCCCATTCGACTCAAATCTGGAAATGTAAAACAAATATTAACACTCAAGACGTACCATCTTCAAATAAAAAAATAAATAAAAAATCTAATATTAATCCAATCATAATGTTATTTGAATAATATAATAAATCAACCTAAATATTCGAATATCTACGTTTTAGACGAATTTTCTTTAAACATTTATTCAAAATCATAATCAAAACTATCTTTATTAAAAAGAAAAATTCATCATCATTCACAAACATTTTATCATTTATATATTTTGTCATTTTACAAATTAAAATTTTAATTATTTTTAAAAGTGAAGCTACCACGGGTTTCCTAATGCAGATTCTGCAAAGAAACTCTTAAAAATACATAATATATAAACTGTGTTTTTATACAGGTCGCATCTTGGATGAAACACAGCGTCACTGAATCCACACATCTTTATCATCTATCTAAGGCTGCATTGAATAATAAGCTTTAGCTATTAATTTCCATTTAATACAAACTTTAAATTTATTCTGAGATAATTTCAACATCGTTTGTGTAATTTTATTCTATATGCGAATACCATAACCCAAAAAAGAGAGGTTTACTTTGCGCAGTCGGATACGTGGTTACAATTTTGTTATTCCTTCTCGTATTTTTTTTTTTTGTTTACACTGCGATTATTATTATTTATTTAAAAACAATCCATATTCATGTGAATATACATAATATTGTGATAATTAGAAATATATTGTTACGCAATCGTTAATGTAGTCTACCTTATAAAAAACATCCCCCAGGGAGGCTCGAGCTCCAAGATCATAAATGCCGCGAATAGCCCTTTTTTGCAAAATAAACACAGTCTCAGCGTCTGCAGCATTACCCCACAGTAACAGACCGTAAGGGCCTATGTAACACTACGGAAATAGCTAATATATTAAACGCGCAGTAGCAACGTTGTTGGTCAGTTGTCGAACTTTTCTAACTGCGAATGCTGCGAAGCTAAGTCTACCATTCAAAATGTAATAAGGACTTCAACGACTCGAAATCTATTTGCTTAAAATAATTTCATTTTTTACTAATAGTAAATTTTAGTTATAGTAATGGCGTACTGAAAATTAAAACTACGTTCTATTACGTCATAAACATGTATATATTCTTTTACACTTAGCATGAAGAATTGTAAACACTTTCAAAACAAAGAAAAAGTTTACTTAAAAATGTAAAAAATGCTCGCATTTTTAATGCCCAGTTAAGTCGAAAAATATGTTGCCTGCAAATTGAAAAATGTTTTATTTTCACGATAATATCTACTCAAAGGAGTTGTAAAAAAGCGATTACCTTCTTTGTATGGTAATGGAATTGTACAATTACAAACTAATGAACGTACGACTGAAAAATAGTCAACAAAAACCTTGAAAGTAGAATATTAGGTTATGTTGATAAATGAGTTTTATGTGTTGTTTAGCATTAACAATTGACTATCTTTTAGAATGTATAATAATATCGTTTACAATAAATTTAATTTATCAATCATGTCTTAAGGATCAGTACAAATCAAAAGGTTCCGTGTTGAATTAGTTGTTAGGATTAATCTTGTTTGTGTGATATGTTTTATGTTGTTAGAACTGTACTGTTGTAGTAATTATTATAGAAATCGGTAAATGAAATGCCAAGATAGTGTCGTTTTTGTTTTCTCCCTTTTTTGTAGTTATATGTGACATAAACAGTATAATATGACAAATAAATACAACAAAAGGATAGTGTAAGAGCTAGTGGAGATTGTAGTAACAGCAAGCTTGATATACGCGATACCGTTAGCTTACCTAGATACCTATTTAATATGCGCATTCTGATTGGTTCAATGAGATTGGGATTTATATATATATATATATACTCGTATAATACATATATACGAGATTAGGTATTTACCACCACTCATGCTTCGACGAACAAAGAACGGCAATACAATAGCAATATAGCAGTCCTGCAATGATTAAATAATAGAACTATATCTATCTACTTCGATCATAATTACGACACATATACAATCGAAAGTCAATAATAGCACGTTCAATTAATCGATGATTATTATAAATAAGTGGTGCGGGTTCATTTTACTTCACAAGGGTATTTTCATCGTGAAGACGTTTCATACATTTGTCATATTATAAGCAATTTTGCTTGCAAATAATTTGCTAGTGCAATTATTCATTGTGATTAAGTATAATCTATTGTTTGATACAGACAAAATTTATTCTATGTATTTTTATACTTCAAAGCTACGTGTTTTTAACCGACTTCAAAAAAGGAGGAGGTTACTCAATTCGACTGTATATATTTTTATTTTTTATTTTTTAGTCTGTTCGGGGATAGCTTCGTCGTTTATGGACCGATTTCGATAATTCTTTTTTTCTTGGAAAGAAGATAGCCCTAGTTTGTTACCATGATAAGGGAACCAGAGATGATGATGGAATCCCAGAGAAATCGAGGGGAACCTTTGAAAATCGTAGTGACGACTAGTGCGTTTGTTAATTTTTTTCGTCTACTTACGTTGTATTACGTGACGATGTAATTGAAGTCGGTTTTTTTTCGTTTCCTAGCAAACACAATTATTTTTTATCACATCACTCGGTAGTTATTTATTTATCCGTAATAATATTTATTTGTTTTACTCAGTTTTCTTTTTTGTTGTTAACTAGGTATTTAAATTGTATTTTTAAAATAAAAAAATACGTTGATAAGTGCATTTAAAAAATACACAATTTTTTTAATCTACAAAAGTTAAGAAGTTAAAAACAGTAAAATTCTACCTCAATTTCGAGTTCGCTTTAAAAATGTTCTGTATAAATGTTAAATATTTAACAAATATCATATTTTATGTACCAAAGTGCCACAGGTGCTCCGTACGGCACGGCGTGAATTATTCCACGTTGAATAATTCAGGAGATAATTACGACTGCTTGTCATCTTTACGGCTTGATATCTTATAAAACCTCGGGTATGTAACGCTTTTCAGGATCATCTGAATACGCTGTTTTGATATGTAAATCCATACATTTTTAATGTATTTAACATACATACAAAGTTGTCTGTTTCTAAGGTAGGCAACTAATTAAAGCAGGAAAAGTGACTTAATCTTGCAGAAGATTACCTATAGCTAAATAATACACGCTCCCAAGTAGTGTTGTATTCCTGATTCCTGGTGAGTTAGGTAGCAAGAAATTTACTTTTAGTCGGATAGGGCACAGTAGGATATATACTGCTCAAAACATAGAGCAGCCCGATTAGGGAAGTATCTCAACTTTACAGAAGATTACAGCTAAATAATACTGATCTCTAGTGTTGTGTTTTTGTCGTGCGTAAGGTGGCCAGAACTCCTGGGGAAAGTAGGGGGTAGGGTTGGCAACGCACTTGTGACGCTTCTGGTGTTGCAGGCGTCTATAGGTGGGCTAGAGTAACCGCTTACCATCAGGTGGGCCATACATTTTTTTACCGCCTTAGAATATGAATAAACTCTTGGGGATGCGCTGTGTTGAATATTAGTGATAAGTTCGACAAAGCACTTGTCATCACATCACATTATTTATTTCTTTGTACCTGGTAAACTTAAAAACTCGTAGACCGATTTTAAAAATTCTTTTACACGGAGACTACGTTATAACCGAGAGACATAAATTATATTTTACCAGGAGAAACTGGACCAGCCAAAACAGTGTAATCGGAGAAGCCGCGTGCGGGAAGCTAGAATGAAATAAAAAGACCGATCAATGTTTTTGTAGTTACGCAATCTATTTTTAAACTTACTAAAATATGTATAACAACCATGGATTCAAGCTTGCTTTTTTAACACAGAGAACTACTATTTATTTAAATTAGGTACTTTTTGAATTTTCGCGAATAAAAGAAAGGTAAAATATTTATTTTCATAAGAAATGAATATGTGGGATTAATTTTTTGGTTATCTATTCAATATGAAACACACACACACACACACACACACACACACACACACACAACACAAACACAGTGTAGCAGTGCAGTAAAAGGCTAGCTAATGAAATGTTGATTTAATATAGCTTTAAAATATTTTTTAATTGTTTTAATCCGTGCTCTCTTAAAAAAATTCGAAATTTCGATAGAAATGGATACATTAAACTGTATTAAACTGAATGAAACAATTAAATGAAATATCAGTTTATAGAGACAATTATATAATATTATATAGACCATGTATCATTGAAATGAATGAATAAATGAAGATAGGAATACCGTATCATTAATCTGCAGCATAGCGACATGACGGATTAATCTCCAAGGCATAACAGAAGAAAAAGCCTTTGCCGAACAATTGGTCATTTGCAGACTATTACAGTAAACGCATAATGATCCGTATATCCTTCAGGATTTGTAACGTTACAAGGATTTGAAACAAGAAAGACTCGGTCTAAGTCTCGTTACATTTTATCTAGTCATAATGCCCCAACAAGCTGATGAATGCCGTTACAGAATACGTTACATACTTCAGATATGTACACACATAAGACGACTAAGCTTTGTATCCACCGTCATGAATATGAAAGAGCGTCGTAAGAAAGGTTTTAATGACATGCAAGGTCGTGTTTTTTGATATCGTAAGCTGTATATTACACATATACGTTTAAAGTCTTCATTATTATCTCATATGCGATGATACGACTTTAATTAAAGTTAAATGAAGAAGCACGTTATAAAATTAACACACAGTTTAGTATTCGCATAAATTAATGGTAACGTAAATTAGGCTTATGGCTATTTCTTCAAATCAAATCATAATTTTCTATATTCAAGTAGCCTTCAAAACCGCTTTTGATTCGTAATTTTACTTAGTAGATACATAAATTTTTTGATCAATTAATGAATATTTTTTTTTTAATGTGAAACTACAACTACTTCATAATGTAGATTTTGAGAAGAAGCAGCAAGAAGTTAATAATCACTGCTTGAAACCAAATATATTTCAAACTTTGTTAATTCTGTTTGTTCTGTATTAAAGCTAATCTTACTTAATCCACAGTCATGTTTGTCATTCATATAATATTGTAGGTAACTAAAATTATGCTTTGATTTTAAAAGACTTTTTACTGTTAATTTTAAAGTCATTAAGTCCGTTATAGTATTATATTGTACTTTTTACAGAGAATTTATTTTAAGAGATCCCGTAACAAAGATGTGATGAATAACAGAATTAATTTTCAAAATTCAAATCCTTTTATAATAAAATAATAATCAGAATCTATAATTATTAGTATGGTTATGTATGGTGAAGTGTAATTAATTTAAAATGATATTGGTAATTGTATGAACACTAATTAAAACCGCAGATTAATTCCCTTTAAATCAATGTATGCGGTTTGTGTTGCGGACATAAGAGATTTATTGTAATCATGGAAGGCACAATAGCATCTATAATATAATTCACAATTCATTTAAGATATTCATATAATTTACATACATGTTATATTTTTATCTTACTGTACATGAGCCTACTATAGTTAGTATATAATGCTATACAAGTATACAACCTTTAAATGTGACGAGAGCCATTGTTTGTTCATGTCATATCAATTAGAACTCGGAAAGTGTTCTACCGAAATCTTTGATGTGGTATCTCTGTAACTTTTTAAATATTCAAACTAAGTAATTACGGGTACTTAGATCTTACGACAAGTCACTACATATTATAAAACAAAGTCGCTTCCCGCTGTCTGTCTGTCTGTCTGTATGTATGCTTAAATTTTTAAAACTACGCAACAGATTTTGATGCGGTTTTCTTTAGTAGATAGAGTGATTCAAGAGGAAGGTTTTTATGTATAATACATGCATAATATAGTAGAGGAACTCTGATAGTTTTTGCAACCGTGCGAAGCCGGGGCGGGTCGCTAGTTTTTATATAATCTAAATTGTGTAAAATAACGTTATATGTTGATAGTAAGCAGCCCGACTGTGGTAGTAACTTGACCTTACAGAAGATTACAGCTAAACTGCTTTCAAGCAGCAGTGTTGTGTTTCTGTTGATATGTAAGGTGACCAGAGCTCCTGGGGGGAAAGTTAAATTAATAATGGTAGAAGATTTTTTAATAGTACCTATATTTACTAAACCCACGCGTACAAACTCGCGGGCGGCCGCAAGTTATCTCTATTAATAAGTGGACGAAGAAATTAGAAAAAATATTGTGTCATTATTATTCCTTGATAATCCTACCTTAGCACGGTAGGAGTACTTAGAAATCACAAGTTTAGTTTCAATACATATTTTTTGGACATAAACAATACAATAATTTCATAAAAACTCCATGCTTAAATTCTAATATTAATAAAAGATCAATACATTTATCCCGCTATGATAGGTATTAAGCACGGCATCGTCGATAAATCTTCCGAAGCTCCATTCAAAGGCGCTATAAAAAGGCGTACAATAATGGACACTCCAGTTGCTTTTGATTAGACCTCTTTGTGCACACTGCGCCATCTGCGAGATCGCTACACCCTTGTTATCATGCCCATTGTAGTATTTCATTTGTCAAAATGAATACAAATCACGTAAAAATGCTTTTCAACTGTTTCTTTGAATGACGCTTTTTTAATTTAAAAAACGAGAATTCATATCTGAAAAAAGCTTCTGGGGGGATCTGGGGATGGGTTCGGCAACGCGCTGCGATGCTTCTGGTGTTGCAGACGTCTATAGGGTGCGGCAATCGCTCGCCATCAGGTGAGCCGTACGCTTGTTTGCCGATCTAGTTACATAAAAAAAAACCTAATTTTCGAGATATTCGTAACAGGGACCTTGAATAACTTTTTTAGCATACATGAGATCGGTGGAGACTTTTGGCAGTTCATTTATACTGGTATATCCAATGTCTCTAGCAAAGTTCGGCTCTGTCAGAGTTTTTGTTATTTGATCATTATTTTTATGTCTATATTGACCGTACTACGTGATTATAATTTTCAGTTGTGAAAGTTGAAAGACTAGCCAGTTGGAGCAATTAACAGTGACCATGCTGTCTGCTTCACGGGTTATAGTTTTGGTTCTCGGCCTGAGTCTGGGTGTTCTAATGTATAATTATTTAAACATACATTTATTAAAAATATGCTATATATGCCAACTACCTAATTACACACAACCTACCTTACCTAAAACACAGCGACGCCCCCGGGGAATAAAGTCGTAAAGTGCTATTACCACTGTTTTAATGTTTTTGCATTTTCGCCATCTATAGGTCGTAATACATCTTCTGATTTTTTTTAGATTTTTTTTCTAAAAATCCATGAAGTTATAATAATTTACATTTTTATTCTCCGAAATAAATAGCCCATAATAATATCGTAATCATATAATATGGAACGAACATCTGTCTCAATAATTTGGTAAGACTTTATACCATTTTATTCACGTAAAAAAAATGGATAACTAATTTCCGTAACACACGTTACCGCTAAGTGTTCGGTAAGTGTTGGTCGGTAAACGTACATTACTACTTTATTATTATTTTGTTTTCAGTATCGTAATGCATGCAAATAGTTTTCATTACATTACAACTTCACGGGAATAAAATGGTTATGTGCCGTTACGTAGTATACATTTAATATAAAAATCAGTATTACACATTTTTGGCAATGACTTTAAAAGTACACGTGATATTTAATTTATTTTTATAGCTACATATTACGTAAAAAATTCTGAAAATAATGATGTATAATACAATATTATAGCCCGTTTAGGACACGCGATATAACAGAAAAAAGGTTTTTTGCTCGTCCTGTAAAATTTACTTTTCTCTATTACCACTTTATTCCCCGGGGGCGTCGACAGGTATTAGGAATAGACGACCGTTAATGTACGTTAAACATACTTTTTTATTTGTAATATTTAAGTTAAGAGTAAGGTAGTAAACGACCTTTATATAATAAGCCTCTTCATACTACTTACATTTGATTCTTATCTTGTAAAAGTAAAAATTGTTTATAGAATGTACAAATAAGGTCTTTAGTCTATTTGTGTTGAGCTATTGAAATTTTTATTTCACTCTGGATCGTTAAAGCTAACATCAGTCCTTAACGCGTAAGCGCGCGTTAGACTGAAAAAAAAATCCGTTCAGAAAAGTTGTTATTACATTAAACTTTATCAAATTTTGCTTTAAAAAAGTGTGAATAGGATTTAAAATAACAAAAACGAAACTACTGTCACAGTATCCCACACAAGTGCACACAGATGGCTATAAATAAAAACTGTCAAGCAGAGGATGTCGTGGTTAAAAGCTTTTTTAAATACAATTACAAATGTAGCAAACATATGGAACAGTGTTTTTACTGTCGACGCTTTCTACACTAAATAAATATTACTTTTGAAATATTTATTTATTAACTGTTTTATCTTTAGGGTAAAACCCGGATAGTTGCCCCACTTTTCGAAAAAGCTTTATTTAAGAAAAGTATGAACTTGCTGAAAATTATTGAGTATGTATCTCAAAACATAGGTCTTTTATCTTCTATAATAGCCTATTTTTGTATACATAATTAACAAGGGTTTTGAATAAATACTGTTTTATTTCACCTCTCAAAAAAGGGATAGTTGCCTACTATGGCGGATAGTAGCCTAGCGTGGAAAATGCTTCGGGGGATACTTGCCTCGTACGAGGATAGTAGCCTCGGTATGATTTTTATTTTGGATAGAAAGAAATTTACAGCAATTAAAGTAATCTTTATTATTTATTTAACAGTCCTTAGAATTAATTCGTATTATTTTTATTTTTGTGTTTCCCACACGACGAATTTCTAAAATGTTTTTTTTTTGTTATCATATCAAAATTTAGATCCAGCGGGATTCAAACCCGCACCCCCGACATACCGCGTCGGCGCTCTAGCCATTAAGCTATGGAACGATGTAACAGCCGAATCGAAATTTTTGATATGATTTTATTCGGTTTTAAGTTTTTTTTTTTTTGTTTTAATCAACTTTGGTATTAACATTGCTTTTTCCAGAAGCTAACGTTAATTTTATCGTTGGGGTTCAAAATTTCTGTAGATTTTTTAGATCTTTTAGTTCTGCTTAGCGGTTTTATTGGTATAGGAGATGCTTGATGTAAAAATTTAGGCGGCGATTCTTTTTTAAGATTTTTGTTCTGGGATTCATTTAAAGATATCAGCGATGGCAATGATAGCTCAGTATTATCAAAGATGTAATCTTCAATGTCGCTATCTTCTAAGGCTAATTGATAGGCTTGAAAATGGCCTCAGTTGCGTATGATTTTGGTTCACGCTATTCTGCTCAGACTCATGTAAGATAATTTCCAGATTATTAGCATTACTTGGATCTTGATACCGTGAGAGAAGTAGTTCGTTTTGATAATGTAGACCGTGATTAAACTCAGATTCCGGTACAGTACAAATATCTGGTACTTGTTTGCTTAGGGATGACACTTGGTCTCTTTCATTTGACGCAAGACTTTGCTCAGAATCTTGTGAGTACTTTTCTAACGCAGACACTCCAGAAACCTATATGTCAACCTATAGGTATGTATGATCGAGAAATTTCATTGATACTTTTTTTTGTCTTAATTCTTCCAAGGCAAGTACTAAGCTATCTTCTGTCCAGATGATGTAGCGTGGCACCACGCCTGGTTTTCGCTTATATTTGCGAGACATTTTGCTCGATCACGATCACGATTCAGCCTGTAATATCACACTGTTGGGCATAGGCCTCTTTCCCATGTAGGAGAAGGACCGGAGCTTAATCCTCCACGCTGCTCCAATGCGGGTTGGCAGATATATTCCCTACTCTGAGTAACGATCGCTATCAGGTGTACATGATAACAACCGGAACCGACGGCTTAACGTGCTCTCCGAGGAACGGTGGGGAAATCCACAAGGACTGCACAAACACCCAGACAGTCCATCGCAATCCAGTGTTGTGACCGCTGCGCCAACGCGGCGTCATTTTGGCATAATTTGGCGGCATTTTGCTCATCTAGAATAAATATATAAAACAGTTAATTAGATATTTATTTTATTTACAATAAGCTAGTCACATTAAATTCGAAAAAAACAACAAAAAAGTAAAATCAGTCTCTGCTTGTTAAAATTTTTTTTACTTACTGTAGGGGCAACTATCCGCGAAAGTAAGTAGGGCAACTATCCTTTTTGATGCGGATACTTGCCCTTTTCATTTACAAAATAAATAAAAAGCATTTAGCAATAAAGCATAATAAACAATGTAGTTTAAACTCTAATGCATGCAAAGAAACAAAAAGTTGACTAAAACTACGATCAGTAAAAAAAATATTCAATAGAAATTACTTACCAATATAATTATAACGCCCGTCAAAGTTTCGACGTGGAAGATTTTTGCTCACACGGACGAAATAAGTGCACCTATTCCGATGGCATACGTGGCACTGGGGCCTGTGAGAGGTCACTACTTATTGTAGTAAAGCGCGAACACAACTCATATTCCTAACATAGTGTATTAAAAACCGGGGCAAGTATCCCCCCGCGGCAACTATCCGGGTTTTACCCTATACACGATTTAAATTACGAAGAAGATTTTAAATGGTACCTGTATGTATTTGTGTTATGTTAAACGATATTTTTGTCAATTGTAATACTATTTTAAAATTCTTAAAGGCTTTTACTCGTACTCCTACCAAATGAACTATTGCAATTACACATGAGAGACACGGCTTTAAGAACTAACTCATGTCTACTGATTTTTCATTTTCTGACAGAGTTCTTCAAATTGTATTGTTATAGCTAATATATTATTATAACTGTTTATTTTTTTGTTTTTGTCAATAGAATGCCGTGGTGGGGGATGAGTGTGGGTTAAGGGAAGGGCTACTGGGGGCGCAATGAGCGCTCCGGAGCCTTTAGTGCTTCAAGCGCTACAAGGCTACACGGATCAGAGTGACAAGTGGCCCGGACCTCGAGCTGTCAAGATATTTGTAGCTTCTGTGTATAATGGTAAGCATTTTAACATAAAATGTGGCGTAACATGCACAATTATCACTTTAGACGATTTACGTGGTTCCATCTGTGTTTATGTACATACTACCTAGATTCGGTTCTATGTAATTAGGTAAGTTAGTAAGAAACTAATTGAGACGCTTATAAATTTCAAGACGTTTATTAGAAGACTGAGTCACATTAGAGAAACATTAACAAAGATTTAAATCATTAAATCTTTGAACATTAATACCGTCTAAAGGGGGTGATAGACGTGCGAGTAAGTTCACGAACTTGTGGCTCGACGACCTTTTTCGCTGGTGTGTCACCCCCTAAGACCTAAGTACGCGTACTTTAAAATGGACGAGTAAGTTCGCATGCGATCCGACAAGTTTGAAATTTCGAACTTCGTCTCCTTTTTGGTTTTTAAAATGTAAAACGGTAAAATTTCTAAATAACACAAAGCTTCTGCCGTCGACGACATCGCAATACAGAATGAGTAAGCTTCACGTGTGTCACCGACGACGATCCGAGTAAGCGATCTTAAAAACCGCGTACTTTAAGTTCGTACGTCTATCACCCCCTTTAAAAGTGCAATCATCGAAATCGGTCCACCCAAATCAAAATTTTTGAGGTAACAAAGATAAAAGAATACAGTTGAATTAAGAACGTCCTTTTTTGAAATAGAAAAATACCCCAAAACTAACACACAAATTAACTCTTACATGTAAGAGTTCATAGATCACTCAGAATTAGGTATTATTAAAAATGTGTAAAAAAAATATGTAAAGAATTCTAATTAACATTATATATTATCAAAAGTATGACTAAATTTAATTGTTTCTAGATTTTCAAGAGGAGCGTCGACAAATACTCGAACTCGTGGGCCCAGAATTGCAATCCACTTACGATGATCGATATATCGAGGTAAGTATTTGGTCTTGTAACATAGTACCTATGTACATTTAGCTGTAAACCTGATTATACAAGTATTTGAATAAATTAATAAACTTCACTCCGATAACCCCATACCGCTTTTTTTCCTGAAATTTCGTATACTTATGTACTTTAACTCGCTGATCACGATTATATCTAATAGCTGAAATTGACGCAATTGTCATTTTCAAGGTCAAAACTCGAAAAACTCGCCAAAAAATTATTTATTAAAAAACCTAACCTAACCTAACCTAGTATTGCAAAAAACAATAAACAAAAAAGTAAAAAAAAATTCAAAAAAGTAAACCCAACCTAGACTAGGTTAGGTTTACTTTTTTGTATTGAAAAAAAAATATATACAAAAAACGAAAAATTAAAAACAAACAAAAAAGTAAAAAAAATACATAAAAATAAATTTAAAAAAGTTAAAAAAAAAACAAAACCTAACCTAACCTAGTATTGAAAAAAAAAACAATAAAAAAAAATTAAAAAAAAATTCAAATAACGAAAAAGTAACGTCCGATCGTTTGCTCCTTTATAAAAAAAAACATAATAATAATAATAAACATTTTTTGTGCTAGTAAAACTATTCTACTTTATTAAATATGTACATAATTGTATACTAAACAAACACAATATATTTATTTATACACTAGCTGACCCCGCAAACGTTGTTTTGCCATATATGTTATTAACCCCCGCAACCCCCTCTTGTGGGTGGAATTTCGCAAAATCCGTTCTTAGCTGACCTCTACTCGGCAAAAGGAATATTCCTACCTTTCAAGTCTCTACGCCTTATGGTTCCAGAGAAATCGTGATGAGTCAATGGGTGGAAATCTCTTTTAGATCTCATCATCTCATAGAAGAAAAACAGGAACATACCTACCTATACGTACATAAAGAACGAATATTTGTATGAAAACATCTGTTCTGTTTGATTAATAGGTATCAGGCGACGAGAGACTCCTGAATTGGGCTCTTGACCCAATCACCCAATAATATGAATATAGAATATTAATCGTTTGATAATAGACTGCAACTAAAATAAAAATAAATATATTTTCAATTTGCCGTATATAAATGTATAAATGTCCTTGGGTTTATTTAATTAACCGACTTCCAAAAAAGGAGGAGGTTCTCAATTCGACACGTATGTTTTTTTTTTATGTATGTTAGCTCAGAACTTTTGACTGAGTGGACCGATTTCGATCAGTTTTGTTTTAATTGAAAGGTGTTGCGTGTCATGTGGTCCCATTTTAATTTCATTGAGATCTGACAAGTACTTTTAGAGCTATATCTAATAATGCGTATTTACGTGACTACTTTTTCGTCGACCTACGTTATATTATACCGCATAACTTTTTACTCGGTGTACCGATTTCGATGATTCTTACTTTAATCGAAAGCTAATACTTGTCTTAAAGTCTTGTTTAAATTAGATCGAAAACTGATTACAACTTTTTGAGTAATCTTTAATAGCGCGTATTTATTTGACTATTTTTTCGTCTTATTACGTTGTATTACTTGTCGATGTAATTGAAGTCGGTTTTTTTTCGTTTGCGAGCAAACACAATTATTATTTAATTAATTTATTAAACACCTTTATATACCTATGTGCGGGTATAGCTAATATTTTTTTTAATGAGCTTATCAAAAACAACTGAGATTTGATTTAAAATTCATTTATTGAATTACTTATGTACCTACCTTTAAACGACCTATAGTTGTCCTGTATAAAGATATATCAAATAATCTGATGAATTGTAAAGTTATAAAAGTCGTATTAAACGTTGAAATAATAACAAATTTTTTACCGACGAAAAAAACGGAGGAGGTTATCAAGTCGATGCCTATATTTTTTATGTATGATCACGCATAACTTTTTACAGAGTAGTATAATTTTGATGATTTTTTTTATTGAGAAGAGTATACCCCGAAGTTGGACTCATATAAATTTGAAAATAAAAATCCAACCCTAAGGGTAGGAAAACAGGGGATGATTATTTGTTCACTCACTGATTGTAAGGTATGACCACGCATAACTTTTTACAGAGTAGTCCGATTTAGATAATTCTTTTTTTATTCTTCTATACGTACGTTGTATTACTTGACAATGTAATTGGAGTCAGTTTTTTTTCGTTTGCGAACAAACACAATTATAACATAAGAAAACGGGATAGAAGCCTTGGAAAATACAACTCTAAATAAAAATTAATAACTGTTAAGACAAAGTAAAATTGGCCCATAACTAAAGATTAATAAGGTCGTATATCATATTTTCATTTAAAGTCGATTGTCTCACACTATTTATGATAAATAATATTTTAAGACTAAAGTTAATCTTAAGCGATATATTGAATACGTCAATACATCAACTTAGTCTGCGGAGGGCGTGTGTACACAAGTGTTCATAATTGCTCTATTTATAGACACCCAAAACTCAGTCTGATGGTATCCCACGTGGCCGCTCGAATAAATTATGATAAAGCGAGAGAGTCAACGTTCTTGATGAATGGCTAAAGTTAAAAGATTTACATACAATTAGTAATATGTAGTTTATAAGTACGAATGAGGACTCGTGAGAAACCCAAACTCATAAGTACATATGTTTGAATTCGCTTCATAGTTTAATTCTTTTGAATTGAATACATGATATTAATAAAAAAAATATAACATAATTATATCTACATTAATATCTTTAATATTAAATATTTCTAATTTTAATTTTGTACGAAATAAATTATGTAATAGGTAACACTGCTTTTTACTTTTGATATCACAACGTGTTTGATTTATATTGACTTAATTTTGATGCGACTCATAAAGTTTCATTATCTATTTTTTTTATACTCGCTATTCAATTTTTGATAATTAACCTTGATTGTACTCATTTACGTAATTCTTACTACGTGTTTGCGCAGTGGTCACAGCAACTAATTGATGCGCTAACGATCGCAGTTACTATCCCTACCCATGACAAATATTTGTACGTATCTACGCCTCTACGCCATACAGATGTTTGTAGTAACTCTGGGTATTCGTGGTATGTTGTGCGTGTTTTCGGTCCCCCGAAACAGGATACATGTCTTTAAAGCTTTAATTTATTAATTCCATACAGCTTCTGTGGCGTATAACTTTTTTAGGTCACCTATCATAATACTGTAATAGATATTAGCGCCACCACTATTATATACCTATTAAAGCTACTCCAACCTACGTAGTACGTAATAGGAACCACCTGTGGGTACTATTGGCTAGGTGCGAAGTCGTGGTGGAGGTAAGCCGAATCGACACAAGCGTACGCAGTGGTGAATTTTTGAACTAAACGGAGATGTTTTATGACTCTGTCGTATAAAATACACGTAAACATTTTAATTTTTTATCAATAATAAAATTTTAATAAAATGAGCAACCGGTCTGTGTCGTTAATTGTAGAAATACTGCCAACTGCGAAATGGAAAATAAATCAAAGAAAAAAGTGGATAGTAGCAGTAAGACGGCGAAAATAAGTAGTATCATAACCTTAATTTCAGTATTGATAATAAAAGAGTATAACAGGCATTTGGAAACTGGTAAATGTTGTTGACACAATAATATATTATCTAAATTAGTAATTTGAAATATAAATGTTTTTACTTGTGGAATTTATCAAAATTTAATAAACTATTGTATGTATTTTATTAAGAATTTCATATAAATAATGAAAAATATTTTGCTACTCTTTAGATTAAACAACGTGTTTATTAAATTTAAAAAATTTAGGTACTAATTTGGAACTCAATTCGATGATTTACTGTAAACCCAGTTTTGATGATGACATCCATGTTTTCGTAACGACAAATAAAAAAATATTAAATTAAAAAAATTAATATTTTACGTTATCTTCAAGATTCAGCTTCATTATCTTTTTATTTTTATTCTTTACTTTTACCTTAACAATTATAATTATACTCTTTGTTTCCAAAGTTTGTTTCCTTTTAGTTTTGTTAAAATTAATTTTACAACTCATATTATGTACTCAGCTATGCTTTAGAAATTAGAATTGACCACAGATTACACACAGATAGTATAAAACTATAAAGCTAGCTAGAATTGACTTAATCTAATCATGTAAATATTAAATAATTTGTCTATCAATGATACTTACGTTTTTTTAAAGATATTTAATTCAATATAAAATAGCGCGTAATTTCGTCAGTTCGTCACTACATTTTTTTCACATATTGATAGTTATTTTAACAATAAAAAAATACATAGTTATTGTCAAATATCATGAATATACTGCCAATCACAGATTATATCTGCCAATACTGTCCCCTTTTAGTTCATACCTCGAGTGGCGCTACAGTCACGCACCTTGCCAATATAAGTAGAAAATATACGGAAAAAAACTTTATGATCTAAAATAAATATTAAAAACTAGCTACCCGGACAGACTTCGTTCTGTCTGTTGTTTTTTTTTTTTTTTTGTAGTATAAAACTTTCCGTGGGATTTATGGAACATACAAAAAAAATAGCTGAATTGGTCGAGCCATTCTCCAGTTATCCGCTTAGCAACATTCATTTTTATTATAGAATGTTTTATAACATGTACTTTAAGTTTTACACTCGTGAGTTCGGTTATTTAAAGTATTGTTTTTTTTCAGTTCGAGTTTGTGGACATGCATTACGGGACCGATGGCGGGGACGAGACGAATCCCGCTCTGCTTCGATACCATCTTGAGGAGATAAAATGCTGCAATAACACATCGAAAGCAGGCTATTTTCTTGTAAGTTTGAGATTTCTTTTAAACTTCATCACTGGAGATATGAGCTTGTAGCAACTTTCTACGACATTTTTATGTCCAGAGGAAGACTTTAAATTTAACTTTTTACTCCTTCATCAACTTTTATGTAAACAATCAAATCATTTATAATTAGTAAACGTGGTAGAATATTTCAATTATAGTATTTCTCACAGTACTGCCTTACGCTTTTTAAGAGCCAGTAAAGGTAATTTTACCATTGTTCACTTTCATCAAATGAATAATATATGTAAATTTGATAGGATATTGCGATTGTCGCTTTATTGCTACCTATACTGTTTGTTACCCTTAGAAGCCAGAAAGAGGAACAAATTTTACCTTTTTCACTTCCACTAAAAATGTAATAACAGCGTACGTACCTAACACCTGTTTCTGTTTCCTAATTCCAATTCTTACAAAGTGCGAATAAAACTTTCCAATATATATTTCATTGAAATAATTTACGATGAAAGTGAAATTACCTATTTAATTATTATAACTTTATATTTATTTATGTTTTTCAACTATCACACAATTATTTTTTGTAGATTCATATTTTAACGGTTACATTAACTTAATCTACCCTGCCCCACTCTTTTTAGCCTATTTTACTGAACTATTAGACACTAGGAATTTTACTTACAAAAGCTTCTAAGTTGCGTGATATTACTAATGGACAGTGGCCGTCAACCCATACAGCAATCTACTCTCACATTCGAAACTGTTCTTTGTCCGGCACTCGCCATTAGTCAATGTCAATAAAGTCATGGTATATCGCTATTATCATGAATGAAGTAGCAGAGTTTGTGGGTTATGTTCCTCAGTTCATATACTACAAGATTATTTTTTTGGATATAAGATGTATAAATCGTAACCAAACATAGACCAGTACGCAAAGTATCTAAATCAAATGAAATTTTGGTCGTGCTAATATCCACAATAGTTACGTTATTTGAAAGAAGACCTGCTAAGAGATACAGTAATATTAAAAGTAGTTACTTTGTTACAACATATCGACATTATGCACTCCTAGCTTTTATAAGTTTATTTTCTCTAGTATAAAGAGGCAATCGACCATTTGAATTTTATATTGTAAATAAAATAAACGGAATTAAAAGTATAAACATCTTTTTTATCCTAAAAAAATGTCAATGACAGGGTAATTTACTTTCATAATTAAACCTTATTTTCGGAATATTCGTCTTAATTATCTCGAAATTATCATTTTATAAAACGTTTGGAGTAAGCATAATCAATGAAATTGTATACCCAATTACGTTACGATTGGGGCAGTCACATCAATTCCGTTTTTCGGTAAGTAGCTTTTGTTTCGAGTGGTCATTCAGTCTTTTCTTTGTCAAAAAGGTTCCTTTAAAGGTTAACTCAATTTGCGCACGAGAAAATATTCGACAACTTTTTTTCCCTAATTAAACGTAACCTCATACTGTAATAATTTAAGTCGTTGTTTATGGTCTAAGATCCGAGAAGCTAAATCTTCCCTCATCTGTTAATTAGATGAAACAATTTTTATAAGCTTATTTCAATATTGTGAATTTAAAAAACAACCTCTGCCACCATAAGCCTGCTGCAATTTTTTTTTATCTTTTCCCTCTCATGTTAATTACATGTAGTAAGCTAAATAAAACCGTTAATATTTTACATTATATACCTGACTGTAGTATGCAGCCATCTCTATGATTGCTACACTTACCTGCAGCCAGGTCAGTAACCTCAGTCAGCAGTAACCTGGCTGCAGGTAAGTATAGCAATCAAAAAAAAAACAAAAACAAACAAAAAACAAAGAGATGGGTTCCTACTATAGTCAGGTATATTATGTAAAATATTGACGGTTTTAGCTTACTACATATAATTAACATGAGAGGGAAAAGATTTTTTAGAAGAAAAAGAAATTTTTTTAAGTATTATTATTTGCAGAAGGCTTATGATAACTATTACTGATACTTATATTAACAGATGAGGGAAGATTTTGTTATATTCCGGATCTTAGACCATTAATCTTACTTTTAATTATTGCTGATGTAAAACATCTGCGAATAAACATAATATTGTTTATTCTTATTTGTAATTATTTATAATTAACTAAAGTTCGTGTATGTTGCTAAAAGGTTACATGATTCAATTTAGGACATAGATAGAAATTTAATTTTAAAACATGGTTTTTTAAATCGTTTAAATAGTATCATTATTGGCGATGAAACATAATATTGTAAAAAAAACCAATAGGTATAGCTTAGTGAAATATTAAGACTACCTAAGGATATATCGACGAAATCCACAAGAAACTGCATAACTGATAAACTTTAAATTTTTTCTTAGTAAAACAAGACTTTGCTCAATTAAATATTGAATTAACTTCATTCAATATTTTTTTTCTGTCACAGTGCTTCATCGGTGGTGACGCCTCCTCCTACCAACCGGTCCTACCTTCCAAGATTAATGCTGATTTGTTTGAACAATTAGTCAAATCGGATTCGGCGCAGACTGCTGTCCTAAGCGCTTGTTACAAACTTAATGATGACGGAACTTACCATCTTGACAGTGATGATCAATGGTAAGTAACAACATTCATTTATGATTGAGCAAGTGGCTTAAGTTCAAATAAAATATTATTTGAATTTATATCCATCGCTAACTTAAGTCTTTTGTAAGTTTGGTTATGAAAACAAAATCCTGTAAGTTCTTACAATTAATGTATTTAATCGTAATAAAATTTAACTAAAAATACAAATTGAGTTGATTACATCTTGATTGTTCTTATATCCAACAAGTTTTTTTTTTTAATAATTATATATTTTTTAAATCTATATATGCATCTTTTGTATTTAATTAACCCTATAACGAAATATATAAATAAATAAATACGAGTATACTTGAGCTCAAGTAAAAACAGTATTTAGTATTTATGTCCAAATTATTTACCATTTACGGTTAACCTAATTCCCTGGACGTGTACAATTTGTCACTCTAATTACCGTAAGTAATATAAATAGTGGAAAGCGTTATTCTTTTATACATGTTCTTCTTATTTTCGAATTTCGCTTCCAGACCCTCTATTAAGACTATAACAGTTTACGATCTTTCTCTGAAATAAGATCAGATTACTCAGTGTGATCGTAAACTAAGTAATTTATAGGACAAGCTTAGAACAAGCAAGAGAGCCTCGTACATAAATATCGCTACACCTCCGAGCTTAAGGTTATCTTTTATTGCAAATACGAGAAGAGACCCAACGAAATCTATGGCAAAGGCAAGATTACCTGCATTATTCAATACGCCGATCCTCCTTACCTTTATGCTTATGTGCCATTCGTATTTATATAAGGTTATCACGCATTCGATCAAAGTATTCTAGGATCCAATCATTCCATTTCCGAGTAGAAATATATCTTTTCAAGTCTTATCCCCATTGTATTTTAATATGTACTTTTATATTAAAATAGCTTTTAGTGAAGAATCTAAAAGTGTACGTATATTCTTACGTGTACTTTAGATAATATTATTGCTCAAAACGAAAGTCAACGTCTTGCTCTATCATTGAATTAAGTAAATTTTTATCTACTCGCAATATCAAGTGTATTTTTATTTTTTTTTATACTGACTTAACTTTAGGTGCTAAATAAAAATAAATTATAATAATTTACTTAAATATATTGAAGAGGTAAAATTAATAAATGATTTATTTTTTATTTTTTTATTATTAAGATAATGTTTTGATTTGTTAATTTTATTTGATAAATTAGGTACAGCGATTTGCACGAGCGGAGTGAGCAGCGAAAGAATTTATTGACGGTTCAGAAGGTTTTTAATACGTTAGCGCTGGAAGCGCTAGAAGGTGGTGCGGATGTTACCAATTTACTTAGAAGTCCTGTCGAGATACAATGCGAACTGGCAATAGGTAACTACTATTGACTGATACAGCCTCTAATATCTGCACTGCTGGATATAGATCTCTTTCTTCCGTAGGATAAGGGTCGTCGGAGCTTAGTCCTTGATAACCACCAGGACCGACAGCTAAATATCCTATACTAGGCACAGTGAGAAGATCCACAATAACTGACACTCAGGCTGGCAACAAATATTTGTGCTTATAATAATTAATATCCACCCCAAATGGACATCGTACCCACGACTGTTGGTGTTTGAGCACTTACACACACCACTACACGCGGTTGTCAAATATTTTCTTACTATAAATTTAAATAAAAACAAATTTGTTTAAAAAAGTTTTTTTTGTACACTAATTATGAAAATAGCTTCGCTTTCATTAAGAATAATAGTGTAACGGGTAACCTAATTTCTCGCCAACAACAGCCACAGCTGCATTGAAAAATTACCATTCTTTGCTCTAATTGTTGATTGTACGATACAGAGATAAAATATTTCTAGCGTAGTTTCGATCCAATAACTTTAAATGGGATGATTTTGTGCACTTATTTTAATGTTATACGTATGTTTATTCGCTGTATTATCTTTTCATATAGTATTTTTCAGTACGCCATTATTTATTTTCATATATCTATTACTACATATTGATGTCTTGCGAAAATAAAATAAAATATAATTCTTTGATAGTTAAATATAGCTCTATTTTTTTTTCTTGGAATAATATATATATATATATATATATATATATATATATATATATAATAACTATTGTTACATTAATTTTTTTGTTACAGAGTTATTAACTAATGGAAAACACCCTAAAGGTTTAATAGCCGTTTTAAAAGACATTCCAGATTTGGAGGCGGATGACTCTAAATTAACAGCATTAGCACATAAAAGATTAAAAAGAATTCAAAAAAAGCTTGCAGACCTTTTACCAGAAACACACGTTGTGAGGCTCGAGTAAGTAGTCTCATTAAATTTAGTAATAAAAATATCGTTTTTTCAAGTAACAAATAAAGTATAACTTGTTCGTCACACTATTTTATAACTTTACTGCCAGAACTACAGATTTACAATTTATAAAATTTAATTTTTTTTTATCATTAGTTAGTAATCATTATGTTCCATTTTTTTCTCTAGAGCCACATCCGCTGATTCATCTCGAACAGATGGTGCTTCAGATATTGAAGAGAAGTTGTCGCCCTTCAGAGAAGGTGTGCAGGCTGTAGTAAGTTCGTTGATCGACGACAGCCTTAGCACTGAACCTGATCAGGGCAAAGGAAGAAAAAAGACTGTACAGGTACACCTTATTTTATACACTCATAATGTTTAGGTCTATGATAACAGGCGTGTCTCAGATATAAACAAAGTGACAAAAAGTACGTTTCGTTTTATTAGTAGTAAAGCTTGAGTCATATTATTTATAAAAGAAATAATAATAATTGTATAACGAATTCATTTTAGGAAGTTTTCCTGGAACACATTACTCATCTTAGGATATGTATAGAACATAATCAACACTATAAGGTTAATGTTAAACAAATCGAAGACGCAGCGAAAAGTATATTAAATAATGCCAAAGAAAACTACGAAAGTCGATCTCGACATCCACCGGTGTTGATATATGGTCCGGATGCTTCCGGAAAAAGTTCTTTGTTAACACATCTGTATTTCAAGTTTGAGGAAATTTTTCCGAAACCCGTCTTGAGGATAATACGTTTCTCAGCGTCTACGCCGCGATCGGCATACAATCTAGAACTACTGAGAGTAATGTGCCAACAAATTTCCATTATCTTAAACATTCCGGAAGGGTATCTCCCCAAAGACGCAAGTTTCGACCCGCTGTATATAAACAATTGGTTCCAAAGTTTGTTGAAACGATGCGAAGACATGGAAAATGAAATCTTGCTCATTTTTATCGACAATGTTCATAGAGTGAATCCCTTAGAGTGTGATATTGTAACAGGATTATCCTGGCTTCCTATGTCGTTACCGAGAAACGTGTTCTTAGTTTGCACAAGTGCAGTATCTTTGGAATTACTGCAACTAACCCCAGCTCAAAAAGAAAAGTTTAAAGATCAGAATTGTTATTACTTGTTGGACGCGATAGAAGAAACGCCTGACAATAATAGCTCCGGTGACTACATTGATGGTGCCTTCGACAATTTAGAAGTCGTCTTCGGTTCTAAAGCCTTCAGTAAATTGGCTGGTAAATATTTGGAATTTCAAAGTTTCTATTGTCTAGCATTACAAATATTATTAGCAACTGTGCCTTTCTGTTTGTGTTTCAGGTTACATAACTTGTTCCGAGTTCGGTCTTACAGAGCTCGAACTGTTGGAACTTTTGATGCCAACTAGCAACAGTAAAGCTGTTATTTCTCTCAAGGACGCAAACTTCAACTTTTCCACTTTATGTGTCGCTAAATATATTATGAGTAAGTATTTTTTGGATTATATTTAGACTTAGCGTCGAAAAGTCGCTCAACTTAGATTGGATTTTCCTTTTCATATCCGAAAACTTTACATAAGAGTATCTTAAAGTCATCGCTTTTGTGACGATTGAAAAAGAGATACAGACTAATAGGAACATAAAATACTTACATATTTTTATTAGTTCTTTGTACACTTGTTACTTTATACAGATTTTTTTGTTTACTTTCTGTAGAGTCAATAATATCGGAGAACGTGGTGTCGGGCAGGAGTACAGTGAGGTGGCGTGCGGCGGCCGCAAGTACGCGCGCTCGTCGCAGGTACGTGCGCGTTCAAAGTGCACTGCGGGACGCGCACTCGGACCTTGCCGCCTTACATTTCGCTCACTTCCTCAACGATACTGAAGACACGGATACATCTGAAACTCACGAACCCGGTAAGTTTTAGTCTTACCCAAAAGCACTTTATTATACATCATATATAAAAAAAAATTAATTTACTAACTATATGATATGGATTGCGGAAAACCGGGATGTCTGGCACGAACTTGGGGAGGCCTATGTCCAGCAGTGGACTGCGATAGGCTAATGTGATGATGATGATGATGTGATAAACTATAATTATGATAGATTGCAGTATTGTAGAATAGATTGTAGGGTTCACTTTGTTTTAATTTTGCCTTTTTGATGACCCTACTCTGTTTTATTTTAAAATCTCCTCTACCCGAAGGTTTTGTGGTAGAAATCGCTTATCTAGCGATATGACCGTCTTTGTGCATAATGTTATTTTGTACCTAAGTTTTATTTTTTATATGATAGATATGTATGTAAACTTGTATGCACATTAAAGTATATTTCTTCTTCTTCTATACTGAGGTAGGGCACAGCAGGAAAACTGAGGTAGGGCACAGCAGGAAAAATGAGGTAGGGCACAGCAGGAAATTTCCTGCACAAAATATGGAGCAGCCCGACTGGGGTAGTACCTCGACCTTACAGAAGACCACAGCTAAATAATACTGTTTTCAAGCAGTGTTGTGTTCCTGTTGGTGAGTAAGGTGACCAGAGCTCCTGGGGGGATTGGGGATAGGGTCGGCAACGCGCTTGCGATGCTTCTGGTGTTGCAGGCGTCTATAGGCTACGGTCTTACCATCAGGTGAGCCGTACGCTTGTTTGCCAACCTAAAAAAAAAAAAAAAAAAAAAAAAAAAAAAAAAAAAAAAAAAAAAAAAAAAAAAAAAAAAAAAAAAATGTACCTATAGCAAATGTACATTTTTAAGTGCTGTGATGTTTACATGTTGCAAAGAATAGATTTAAAAAAGTGGAATACTTTACAGTATCAAATTAAATAATTTTAGTTTTTTTCGAAACTACGTATAATATATCAAAGGGAAAAAATCATTAATTAGCCCGACTGTGACAAAGTTGAAGAAACACTACTTGGACTTATATAGTGCGACACAAAGAATATCTTATTTCTCGTCTCATTGCCTTCGCTGGTGACAGCAGGGTTCGCTCATTTTTCACTCAGATAATCAGAATTACGATTTCACGAGGAAAAGCTGCAAGCTTTCTCTCTCGCTACTGTAGCACGTAGTCGTGATTTATGTAGCAATTACTTTTAATATTTAACTAATATCCGTACAACGTGACGTTTACCTTTTCCTAAAAAAAAAAAAAAACACTACGTCTTAGATAGGAGAAAAAATATACAGAAATAAAAATATAATAATAAAATAAAATTTAAATTGAAATAAGCATTAAATAAAAATTAACTAAACAGACTATAATTATTATCAATTTATTTAAACTATTTTTTTTATACGCTGGTTTATTGTCACTAAATAAATCAATATCCACATCTTTATAAATATTATAATACGTTTTTAAGACCCTATTTAAAGGAGCGATTGTCTCTAAGTTGGTTTTAGAAGATCGACATTCGAAAATCCTTCTATTTACAAACCTTGCATTTTCTCTGCGAACAATTAATTTTACTTGAGTCAGTAGTTCAGAATAATCTATGTTACTTACCTGAATATAGTTTATGTAGAAAACATAAGTCCGTGATGTTTCTGCAACTTTCAAGTGAACTCATTTTATAAAACTTTCAACAAATCACCATATTCATTCAAGCTATATTGTATTTATAATTTAAAAACGTATAAAACTTTTTCTGTTGTCTCTCCCAATTATTATTTTTAGTTTAAATCGTGTAGATGTATAGTCTGTTTAGATATTTAGATCAAACATTTTAAAATTATTTTGCTCTAATATACAATATGGCCAATACGAACTAATAACATAAATTACTAAACATTTTATAAAATAAAAAACCGGTCAAGTGCGAGTCGGACTCGCGCACCGAGGGTTCCGTACAAACCTGCAGGTACCTATATAAGTAAAAGTTATAGTATTTTGCTGCTAAATGAAATCCGTAACATTACAATATGGAAAGTTGGAGGAGCATAAATTTAAGACAAAGGTATCTTTATCTTTTCATTAATCCTTTAATTTATATAAAATAAAATAAATAAATAAAATAAAAATCGCCTTTATTTCTATTACTATTAAAATTTCAATTAATACTAGCGTAAGTATTTTTAGTTTAAACATATGTATGTATATTAACCTATGTATATATTTATTCTATACTCGTATAATTAACTCGTCTACATGTTTATAACCTCACTTAATTAATATTGGTAATAGTAATAGTCGCCTCTGCGGCGTAGGCCTCTCCTAAACATTTCCATGTATCTCTTTCCCGTTCTTTCTGTATACACAGCGGTCCACATAATTATCTGGTTGAAGATATCTCTCCACCTTTTAATTGGTCTCCCTTTTTTCCTTGACCTGTCTCTTGGTAGGAAAGTTCTTTTATCGAAGTTATTTATTTACAAATTTTTTAGTCACTATTTAGAAATCTGGTTCAAAAATACTTTATTACTATTAAGTATTAAATTTGAACCATATTATATATAGTAGATATTTATTTATTATTTATTTATTTATTTAAAGAGTCCCACAGATGATGTAACATTTATTTTGTAATTTAATTCGAGCCTTTTTGACCTTTGTACCTGTTTTCAAGTTTGTATAAAACATGTTTTCCTAAATTTATTTTTATTATTGTCTGCTATTGTTTAAACATATTATATATTTTTTAATGTCTAGAATTCTCATTACAGTGTTAATATTACTTGATTTCATTAATCATTTCAATACTGTTGATTTTGACTTACTACTAGCTATACTTGGTTCTCTTAACATATCTCCTAAGGTGTCTGACTGGTTTCATAGTTACTTGCATGGTCGCCGGCTACGAATACATATTGAAGAACTTTCTTCATTCTGGTCTAGAATCAACGCTGGCGTTAAAGATAAATATATAATATGTACCTCTTCGCTTAAATGATAGCCTAACTTTGAAGATACCTTCAAATTCGTCTTCCTTTTATTCTAAATCTTTCACTATTGAAGCTTATCGTCTTTGGAACTTATTGCCACTGTCTAACGCGCTCAATCTTTAATGACATTTGAAAAACTTGTTAAGAAAATGTACTTATCATATTAAATTATGTTAAGCAACTTTATTTTATTATTTATTATTTTTCATGAAGTTACGTTATGTTGTTATGTCATTCGTCTTAATCTATCAATTTGCTTATACTGTATATATACGTTATATGTATGTATTTATATAATTGTGTATACATATGAGTAAACTTATATGTACATATGTGTCATTAAATATAGCATCTATTGTTATATAGTTATTTATTTATATCTGATTTTTATTTTATATTGTTCCTTTTTTTTTTAAATTTTGCGCCCTTCCCCTAGTTTATATGCAAGTCCTCTGCCCAAAGGTTGCCTGGAAGAAATCGCTGTGTTAGCGATAAGGCCGCCTGTTGCAATTGATGCAAGTTTATTGTTATAAATTCTATGTATTGTTCTTTTGTGTATTGGTGTGCAAAAAGAGTTAGTAAATAAATATTACTTTGCAAAGTTTTATAATTGAAAAACAAAGCAGAAATAAACAACATTACACATACTATTTCTGTGGTTGCGATGTAACTATACATTTAAGGTTTTCGTAATTTTTCCTGTATCTGTGCTATAAGACGTTGCTTCATACCTGAAGATTTTAGGTCGACGGGAAGTATTCTTTAGATTTTTATTCCCTTGTCAGTTGTTTGCTAGTTTCAATATATGCGGTTTAAATTGCTGTTTCTTTTGATATCGTGGACATAGAAGTTTGATTTTGTTACAGCTTAAAGTTATTATAGACGTGAGTATTTGATATGAATTTCAATTTAATACTTTTACGCGTTCAAGAGAAAAGTGGTATTAAGTGTAAAATTATTAAAAAAAATTTTTATATGTAGTAACTAAAAATTTACACTTTTCGCAATTTTTCCTGTATCTGTGCTATAAAACGTTGCTTTGTACCAAATTTCAAGATTCTGACTTCACGGGAAGTACCCTGTAGGTTTTGATTCCTTTGCGACTATTTTCGATGAAAATATGCGGCTTAAATTGGTTTTTCTTTTGATATCGTTGACATAGAAGTTTGATTTTGTTACAGCTTAAAGGTATTATAGACCTGAGTATTTGATATGAATTTTAATTTAATACTTTTACGCGTTCATGAGAAAAGTGGTATTAAGTGTAAAATTATTAAAATATTTTTTTTATATGTAGTAACTAAAAATTTACACTTTTCGCAATTTTTCCTGTATCTGTGCTATAAGACGTTGCTTCGTACCAAATTTCAAGATTCTGACTTCACGGGAAGTACCCTGTAGGTTTTGATTCCTTTGGGACTATTTTCGATGAAAATATGCGGCTTAACTTGGTTTTTCTTTTGATACCGTTGACATAGAAGTTTGATTTTGTTACAGCTTAAAGGTATTATAGACTTGAGTATTTGATATAAATTTCAATTTAATACTTTTACGCGTTTATGAGAAAAGTGGTATTAAGTGTAAAATTATTAAAATATTTTTTTTATATGTAGTAACTAAAAATTTACACTTTTCGCAATTTTTCCTGTATTTGTGCTATAAGACGTTGCTTCGTACCAAATTTCAAGATTCTTAGTTCACGGGAAGTACCCTGTAGGTTTTGATTCCCTTGAGAGTGTCGAAAATTTGCAGCATAAACGGCTGTATCTTTTGATTGCCTTGGCTTAGAAGTTTCATTTTTTCACAGCTTTAAGAGGCAGCAGATCTGAGTATTTAATATAAATTTCAGCTTGATGCCTCCACGCGTTTCTGAGAAAAAGGGTCTTGACAGACAGACGGACAACAAAGTGATCCTATAAGGGTTCCGTTTTTACCTTTTGAGGTACGGAACCCTAAAAATACAAAAACATAATAATCTTCACCAAAATTTTAAAGTCATAGAAGATATTTTAATTATGTATTACCGTTTTTTCTTTAAACCAGGTTGTGTTGATGACGAAGCGCTGCTGGACTCTACTCCCTTCCATTCCGGCAGCAGAACTGCAGCGGCCTTCACACAGAGACACGTAGAGGAATCTTGGTTACATCTTCTGCTTGCTGGTGACTTTTCCAAACTGAAGGACCTCACTGTCTGCAATTTCGACTTCTTACTTGCTGCTGTAAGTTTTTTTTCTCAAATTAAAAATACATTGATTGTATTATTGTTATAGTTCTAGCACCACGTATAAGTATCAAAATTTGCCACTTTTATGTATAATTTATTTTACATTGAAAATATTAAAAATTGTTGTTACATCTGAGGTTGGTAAGATCAAATTTAACTCTAAAGAGATTTCTATAGGTGCACGTTTATATCGACACCGTTATAGTGATTAGTTACTTTTATATTTTTTTTTGAGTTTTTGTTAGACTATGCTTTTAAATGTTTCTACCTACCATCCAAATGGTATCAAAATTTAAAAACAATCGAAAAGTGACTTACGTACCTAGTGTTATAACCTTCACGACAATTTGTAATCTTTTACTCAATTATTGATATTTTGATTATGCTTCTACCTTTACTTGCAATTGACACTTACAACAACACAACAAAATTATAATTAATAGACAACGTCTATTAATTGAAGATAATTGTAGTGTAACGAACGTTTGAATCTATTGTACCAAACAACTAGGGTTTACCAAACTGTACCTAATATTGAATCAACACGACTCCTAAACTGAATTTAAACTAACGGTAATTTTTATATTTCTTCTGTAAGTATTTCTTTAAAGTTTACTTATGACATAAAAATTATGTTTTGAATTAATTGTCACCACACTTATACAATATTCTTTATTGTGTCATGGGAAAAAACTAATTACGGAAACAAGAAAAATAGATACAAGAGAGAAAATTCTTCGATCTAACCTATTGATAAAAATAACAATTAAGATATACTTTTATTACTATAAATATTCATCATCACTTCAGCCTATCGCAGTGCTGGACATAGCCCTCCACAAGTTCACGCCAAAAATGGCGTGAACTTTTGTGTGTTGCCCATAGTCACCACGCTGGGCAGGCGGGTTGGTGGCCGCAGGGCTGGCTTTGTCGCACCGAAGACGCTCGCCCGTCTTCGTCCTGTGAATTTCAAAGCCAGCAGTTGGATGGTTATTCCACCATCGGTCGGCTTTATAAGTTCCAAGGTTTTAGTGGAACTGTGTTATCCCTTAGAGTATATATATTAACTTTAACTTTAATATATATGTATTTGTATTATTCAACAGGTTCAAACAGTTACAATATCATACCTACGCTGTATTCTCGAGCACGTCCGCTGTTATATCCTGGATCGAGACGTGGAGCTAGTTTACGGCGCTGTCAGGAAATCCAGTGACATTCTTACGAGAGACCCTATGCAATTAGGTGCTCAGGTAAATTAAAAACTACACACACACTTTAAAATATAACACAAATTTGTTATTTTGTATGTATCTATACTAATATATAAAGCTGAAGAGTTTATTTGTTTGGTTGTTTGTCTGTTTGTTTGTTTGTTTGTTTGTTTGTTTGAACGCGGTAATCTCTGGAACTACTGGGCCGATTTGAAAAATTCTTTCACTGTTAGATAGCCAATTTACCAAGCAAGGCTATAGGCTATGTATCATCACGCTAAGACCAATAGGAGCGGAGTCCACGCCGACGAAGTCGCGCGCAGAAGCTAGTTTAAGATATCTGTAAAAAAGTTTAATGATTCTATTTCATTTATGAACGAAATGAAAAAAACTATTGTTGTATAATAGTTGTGTCACAAATACATTCATAACAAAAACAAGCGGATTTAGTTAAAGTTAAAATAGCCAGATATAATAGGTACTAGCTAAAAGTTTATAGAAGTAAATAGGTATGTGGAAATTATAAAAATATATACCACTTTATTCTTGAGCAATGAACCGTCGGCGTCGACCCTAAGATAATTTTATAACGTCTTTTGTGACTCAAATTATTGTTTATTTCCTTAAAAGCATTTTATTACTATTACAATCGCCATGAGGAAATAATTTGATATAAAAATGGTTTTATAAAAGAAAGACTTATTTTTAAATATATTATTTACAAGAATAACATTGTTCAGATATTCAAAATGTAATTAACAAAGCTGTTTAAAATGAAATGATCATGTTCAATTAATTAAGTTAGAAGCTTATTGTCAATCAATGTGAGCTTATAGCCTCGGCGATAAACACGGTTAAATTATTGATGGGTTTTTTATGAGGACATTTCTACCAAATGAAAATACAAAATGTAGGTTACGTTGACATTGTTTATTTTCGTGATAACGTTGAAATAACCATATTTTGACGCTATTTACTTACGATATTTTTCCATCACTCAACATTATTTTACATGACATGAGTACACATACAGACAAGGACAAATACTAATACTTTACTTTTTACAATAATAAATACTTTTTTGTTATGGCAACAACGATTATTATAAATCTCCTGAATTCTTAATGGGCGTTGAGTATTGAATGAAGAATAATGATCATAAATGAAGCAGTAAATATCTTGAAAACTTTAAAATATTATGAAAAGTTGATTTCAAGATCAATCTATCTACGCGTTCTTTCGAAATTACTCAATTGTTTCTGGTACTTACAGTCCTCAATATACACACCATAAAACGGGTCTTTTATTTTAAAAATATAGAAGAAAATAAATAGAGTTATAAGAAAAAACAACAAAATACGTACTAATTTTTCAGAAAATTTTACTAAACTTTTGATAAATTATTCAATTAAATCATTTAAGTTGTCGAATAAAACTCATTCATTTTGCCAAACGAGAGGCAATTACGGGCAATTTGCGAACTTATCTAATTTTAGACCTTAGTACTCCAATCTGTCCTTTAGTTACGGCTTGACCGACCTTCGAAGTTTAAATAGTTCGAGATAACCCAGGATATATTAAGACTATACAAACAGGGCAATCGTTAATTAGTAAGGTTTTTGAGTGCTAAAAAATTCACAAAGTTTCTGTTCACTTCTTATTGTAAAATTTAAAATGGTCTCAATATACCATGGTACATTTTCTCACGCTTTCGCTCACGTTATGGCTCACGTTTTTAAATACCTGCCCGATACTTTGACATTTACAGTAGTAATAGTCATTCTATAAACGTTGTGTTATTGTTTTGTATATTATGAGAGTATGACGTGTTGAAACGGATATATTCATCTTCATTTTTAATATAAACTAGCTACCTATACACTGCAACTGGTATCATAAGCATATAAGAATTTCTTTGAAATGTTTTCATGTAGATTTTCTAAAAACATAATTATAGTAAAAATATACAATGATATTAAATTAAAACTTATAAGAGTAAGTTTTATTATATCTCTGTTTCTTGTACTTTGAGTTTGAGTGATAGCAAAAACATTTTTGTAAATTTTAAGATCACAAACTCAAATTTAAAAATAACGCAGTTTAATTATTGCATATTGGATTGAGACGAAAATATTTATAACTTTATTTTTAACTTTCTCTTAGAAGAAATATTTTTAGAATGCTTTTGTGTATTTTAAAATAATTTGTTCTACCCTAAAATCCGCCAACTGAACTGAACTGATATCCGCTAACACGGCGTACTTAATCTCATCGCTGTCAGGAAGGCTTAATTTATTAAAATAACTTTAGTCCAATCTCTATTTTATTTCGATTTTACAATCTTACCGTAGTATTGTCTATCATATATTAATATAAATTATATATCATAGACAATATTAAAATTATTTAAAAATAAATTATTTAAAAATTACTATTATTTTAGTACGTTACCTACGTAAAGTTTAAAAAAATTTCAAATAATAACATATTCAACAAAAGTCTTTTTTCATTAATTTTTATATTTACAAATAAACAATTATCATATATTACTATAAATTATATATGATAGACAATATTAAAATTATTTAAAAATTACTATTATTTTAGTATGTTACGTAAAGTTTAAAAAAATTTCAAATAATAACATATTCAACAAAAGTCTTCTTTCATTAATTTTTATATTAACAAATAAACAATTATTAAATAAAATAAAGTACAGCCTTATTGGAGGCGTGTAAATTTTTATTGTAAAATATTGATGAGTTTTTCATCCTTTATATTTTATACTAGCTGCTGTGCCCGCGACTTCGTCCACGTGGAATTTAACAAAAAAGTTATTGTTCAGTTCGCAGAATTATAAAAAAAAAATCTAAAAATAAAGTAGCCTAAGTTACGCCTTATGACATCAGCTATCAGCCAGTGAAAGTCCCGTCAAAATCAGTCCAGCAGTTTCAGAAATTAGCCGTAACAAACAGACAGACAGACAGACAGACAAAAATTGTAAAAAATGTTATTTTGGTATATGTATCGTGTAAACATCCATATGCATTTAGTAAAAATCGTTTATTTTAATATTAAAAACAGACACTTCAATTTTATTTATTAGTATAGATATAGATTCTTCTAAGCTATTAATAGTTTCCTGACGTACCTAATAAAAAATATATTTCGTCAAGTTATTTTTATTTTGCTATCATCCGTACATTCAAAAAGTTGACGTCCAAAATAATATTTTTATAATCGATTCTTTTTACTATAAGACTATTCAAAAGACTTCAAATGATATTTAATTTATAGTTTTATGTGTGTTCTGTATGAATGTGTATACTGATTTTATAGCATATTAATGCATTATTATTAAAATACAGAGGTTTAAGTGTAAGCCCTTCCCGTAATTTTCATTTTGTGAGACTAAGCACAGCGTCCTTGGAGGCGTGCAATGTAGTAGTATATTTTCAAGATATCTTTACTTCTAATTCAGAATTTAGAGAGAAAGACTACTGATAAAAATCTAAATAATAAGAATTACGCATAATATTATGTATTAAATTTTAATCTTAATTAACGCAACTGTATTATTTTTAATTAGCAAGGTCGTATTTTATGTAGATAATAGCGTGGTTGCGACCAGCGGTGGCACGTCGCGGCGTGCTCGCAACACTTGTGACTGCCGCCATGGCTTGGTGTGACGGTTACGACAAGCCTTTGCTGGTACCACTTAATGGATGGTGAGTCATTTTCGTTATCTTATTTACTTATTTTGCAAAAAACATACAGTTTACTTTAAAATATATATAACAATCGTTTGAATAAAAATGTGAATAGAATTAAAAAAAAACCTGTGTGGTTTTATGAAACTTTTTTTCACATTTTTTTTTTTTTGTAACTAGGTCGGCAAATAAGCGTACGGCTCACCTGATGGTAAGACCGTAGCCTATAGACGCCTGCAACATCAGAAGCATCGCAAGCGCGTTGCCGACCCTATCCCCAATCCCCCCCAGGAGCTCTGGTCACCTTACTCACCAACAGGAACACAATACTGATTGAAAACAGTATTATTTAGCTGTGGTCTTCTGTAAGGTCGAGGTACTACCCCAGTCGGGCTGCTCCATATTTTGAGCAGGAAATTTCCTGCTGTGCCCTACCTCAGTCAGTATAGACATTTAGTATAGACATTTAACTAAAAATTTTTGGAATAATATTCCATTAAGGGAATAAAAATCGCTTTATCAATCTTACCGCGTGGCCGACCGTCACGCGACATGCAACACACAGACGAAAAAGTTTGAGACGATGTAATAAAAGTTTCACTTTAAAAATAACTCTAAACACATAAAAATTAATGCATTACAATTTTATATTTAATTAATGTTATAAAAATGAACCATGCTATATCTTGGCGTAGCGTGGGACTAACTTAGTATTTCTGTGGTCTATGGACTAACTTCTGTTAGGTGCAGTGAAGAATAATTAAGTATTTAGCGGCTATCACTAACAAGACTATTTCAGAAGTAGACAATAATAAATTATACATACTTAAGTATTATGATCTAGAAAGTACTAGTGTGTATCTGTTAATTGTATAAAAAGATGAAAGGTTCTATTATTTTACGATATATTAAAAAAAATTGGTTGTCTGTAAAGTTGTTTTACGGACGATAGTTTAACGTGACAACGTCATAACAAAACATCTCCTCGGACGCATAGGCCAATCGAGTGGAAGAGATAGATACGGCGCAAGCGTACAATGAGCGTAACAGGACAGTGAGTTATTCTTTATCGTGCATGCAGCCGGCGTTCATCGATTTATTAGACGTTATCACGTCAAAATTTTTATTTTTATATACATTAACCAACCTACCGAGAGTACATATGTCTGTTTTTGTCTCGTGATTCCTTTCCCTTGATACCCAAAATTTCCTGATGCGGTTGAAATGCTATACAAAGCACTAACTAAACTTTGTCATCTGCAAAGTAAGTGCTTACCTGAGCGGTAGACCAAGTTTATTCGAAAATGATAGGGAGCATCATAATTAACACGGTGTAAAATATAAGCGGATAGCGGGAAGCGACACAATAAGAACATAAAGAAGAAAGATTTGCAATGATGAAGAAAAACTTGAAATAGCGTTAAAGCGCTTTATCAGTGCATACGTCTTAGTCTCTTGTGACAAAGTTCAAAGCGCACAATAATATGTTCAACTATATTTTTTTTGCTTGTACTATAAAGGTGGCAAGAAAGCGTACGGTCTGACTGATGGTAAGCTATGTAAAAGTAGCATATGGACGCCTCCTTACCCCTCCTACCTCCTACCAATTCCTTACCGTCCCTCAGATTGCTGGCTACCTTATACTCATCACAGGAACGCAATACTACTTGAAAGCAGTATTAATCATCTGTAATATTCTGTAAGGTTGAGGCAGATAGATCCTCTTGTGTCCTACCTCAATGACACGTCATATTAAAATTATAATTTGGAACTGAAATAAATCTTTTTTTATTTTCATTTACATTTTACAATTCGAATCTCACCACACTAAAGAGTAATTATTATTATTCCAGAAATATATTTCAATTTCTTTTAGAAATTTAATGAAACAAACAATATCCACTCTGTCTATTTAAGATAATGTACTTTTGCTCAGCAATAGAATAATGTACTGTACGTTACAGTATCTTGACTAATCTTGTCACTTGCATGAGAGTATAATTATGATCTCGATTTATCATAGCTATTATCGATCAACTGCCCCATGTAAACGTTGACTATACTCTTGAAAATGATGCCAGTATGCATTGCACTTAGTACCTCCAGTTCTTTGGTAACTTGCTCTCATTACCTACTTGTCAAGCGGTTCCCGGTACATGTGAAATTCTGACACTGTTGTTTTGTTACTGTAAAGGTGCTTCTGTAGTCATACGTGGCGGTTTTGTGTTAACAAAACACTATAGTATGAAACTTAAAGGTAATGCAAATTTTAACACATGGTTTATTTATCCAAATCTGCTAAAATATCAATTACCAATCATCACGGGCGGATCAACAGTTGTGGCTACGATGAGCATGCCCACAACCTTCTTACAACATGGATAACTAAAAAGAAAAAACGAAAAATATTATCCCTTGACTCGATGATCTGGAATTATGAAATTGGCCACCTAAAAAAGGTCAGCAGAAAAATTTTACCGAATAAAATGGGTTTTTTTATTAACACATCCCTAATACATACGCTATTTTTACCTTTTTCATTTAATTTATGGGGCGGCAAATCAAAATAGCCCGGGGCGCGCTAATCTTAAAATACTGCCCACAACGCTAATGTACTTGTAATGTAAGTTGGTTTAAAATTTAATCGAAATTGAAGTGGCCGAAATCAGGTGTGACTTCCTCTAAGGATTATTTCCAAACCTAAGTCCAAGGTCCTGGTTTGCGAAAAAAAGGAAATAATATAAATCAAATTCAAAAGTCATTTATAAGACATGTTGTTCATAAGCGAGTTCGCCGATTTTCGGGTGGCTATGGCCACAGCCTTTTTTGAGGGTTAGATCCACGCCTGTAGAGTTACTACCTAATAATTGCTAAAAAATATAATTACACGGCCCCAGTACATTCATTCATTATAAAATGATTAATTTTTTTTTTGTTCGTAATCAGAGTTGAATATAATTGTTACTAAAAGCGATCTCATTATGTTAAAAATAATTAAAATACTTATAACATTGCCAGTAGACGTTTTTTTTATTACGAATTAATAATTATATAAGTACATTTTACATTGTAAAACGTTAATAAAAATAAACAATACCTACGTAGTACTTACTACATAAAAATCGAATCGTAATCAAAATAAATTACAATTTGCTGTAACCCTCGGCAATATCCATTGCACAAATCAATACAGCTTCCAGTCATATATTTTACTTTATCGTGATTGCGGTCGGAGACCCATTTGTAATCACCGGTGGGAATTTGTAATCAAAGTCACAAACTATAGTTTATTATTAACTATTTCTATAATGTGTAATAAGGAAAGGTTTTTTTTTAATTCAATTTTTTTGAGAATGTTACGATATATTATATGCTATATTTTTACAGAAGAGAAGAGGGCCGTCAAAATTGTGTATTGTATTCTATGCGTGTTAAGTCGCGCGCAGCTGGCGTGTATAAACAATTTGATGAATTTGTACTTCTTAAAATATATAACAAAACGTTCTTGAAGTAAAACTTCCTTACGCACGTTTGATTTGACGAGTAGGTAAGCTGGTGAATGCGTGACGAGAGCGTTATGAAAAGTGTGATATAAGTATAACGAACGGAAGTTGAGAGGTAAATATAAGTTAGTGAAGATAGAAAGAGAGACAGAGTTACGTTTCGTAAATTAACTGGTAACTAAAGAAGTTTAACTTTAGTCGTGTGGTCTAAAGCACACTCGTTTTAATTATTGACTATTACATTCTAATATTAAAATGCTCATTCTATAGAAAATTAAGTTTAAGAAAATAAAAAGCATTCAGGTGAATTTCGTAACATTTCTTAGAAAGAAACCACTCAAATGACGATGTCTCAATTTCTATTCATTCCGATGAAAGCCATTGTATTACCGAATGAATAGAGGGTTCTTATATAAACTGATATATTATGTACTTATCTTGATTGTGGTCTTTTCCGACCTAAATACCGTCAGTCGAATATCCTTACCGCACCTGCTACCCACATCTTTTATACGCAAAATGGTGATAGTCTAACCGTATTTTTTTTTATCGCTACATATTATAAAACAAAGTCTCTTCCCGCTGTCTGTCTGTCTGTATATATGCTTAGATCTTAAAAACTACGCAACGGACTTTGATGCGGTTTTCTTTAGTAAGTAGAGTGATTCCAGAGGAAGGTTTATGTGTATAATACATGCATAATATAGTAGAGGAACACTGATAGTTTTAAAGTTTTCTAATGTGATGTCGTAAATAAACACATTTTTTGCGCTTAGATTGCAAATAAATATTTATTTTATATTTTATATTTAGTATCAGTATTGCACCCGTCCGAAGCCGGAGCGGGTCGCTAGTAACAAAATAAAATATGAAATGTGATGAAATTGCGATCGGAATATATTTTTTTCAATTGCTTTTGATAGGTAACTAATTAATGTTTAAAATCGTGATGTGAATTTATTTTAAAGTTGGTCAACGCTACAGTAACTTCTCAAGATAGTATATTTCAATACTTTGAAGCTTCTTTTCATTTTAAGGCTATAATATTATGCATCATATATAGGTACTTAAGCATTTTATACACTGGTAAAACATTTTACATAACCTAGCGTGCTATTTTCATGTAATTATTTTTTTGCATACACAAAGTCTTAACTAAAAATCCTGGCACGCGACGGCAAAGTACAGTAATATAAAATTTACAAATTATGGACTTTAAGCATGAAAACTGAGGAAAACTGAGGAATTTTTTTTATTTCTTTCATACCTTGCATAATTTAAACGTAAATAAAATTACTACAAAGCTACGACGATTCAGCTAAAAAAGCGCAGAAAGAATTAAATGAATGATATAGGTATTTTAAAAGAAAATGACGAAAAAGAAAATATCCTTAGGAGATTGGTTAGGGGAAGGTAGTCACTTGTCACATCTCGGTCAAATTTTAATAGGACCATAAGACAATCCGCAGTTTTCGATTAAAAAATAGTCATCAAAATCGATACATCCAGGAAAAAATTACAAGACACATAACAAATAAAAAATAGTCGAATTGAGTACTTCTTCCTTTTTTCGAAGCCCATTAAAAACAAGGTTGGTTAAACAAAACCTGTCCAGTCTATTCACCTCCATCACAATGAACAAATCGTCACACCACACATCCATTAGTACCTCGTCGTTGATTAGGACTGCAATTACCCGCTAATCGCTTTGTTTATCCGCTTCATTAACTTTCTCGACCTCATCGACATTACAAGGTGAGGATCGTTTGAGTAAATTGAATTTATCGCTATACAGACAATTATGGACCCTATGCGTATATCGCAACCCCTGAGAATTAACACCTTTGAGTCCTCTAAATAATAGACATAATTATCCTAATCTTTTATGAGAGGAAGAGCAATTAAACAAGTAATGATAATTATATTTGTGTATAAATGCTAATTGTTTTGTGCACATGGTATGTTTCTTCCGTTTTAACTGTATTATTCCCGATGATTCGATATAAAATACAAATAAAATTGCGTGCGTACAAAGTACATGTGTACTGACATGTGTCAGAAGTAAAACTTCTTTGGCAAACTAATTTAAAAAAAATCCCTGACGTTGCCGCGGTAGCGGTCGCTCAAATTTTACCCCTCATGCGCCTAAAGAAGTTTCACTTCAAAAAACCTTATTTGACCTAGAACAATTTTATACGAACTATTAACAATCTTGATATACTCTAAAACATTGCATGTTATACTCGTATATTACATAATATTTATGTCTTTACTATTCGTCTTTTATTTTTCTTTTAACATCAAGTATTATTAAACAGGCTACATCCACCGATTGCATCAACAGTGCGAGTTGTATCCGTGGGAGGTTCGACTCCTGGCGCTGGAGTGCGACTGCTGCAACTAGCGCCATCAGGGCAACATTTGGTACTTGCGCCGTCAGCTGGTGACCCTCAACTTTGGCATGTCATGTCGAACTCAAAAGTTCATACTTTTAAAGGTAAGATTAATTTGTATTATCAGCATTTGATATATATTGGTTACTCTCTTACTACTCTACTTAATGATTACAATCATTAAGCATTTGAGTAGTAAGGAGCTAGCGATGTCATTTTAACGCCACAAAGTCATTACTAACCTAAAGAATGCCGAGATAACAACGACCACTAACTGTACCATAGTATAATGTCTATTCCTTTCTTCCTCAAAACTTTGAATTATTTAAAACGATCATTCATTATTGTGTATTTTTAATACACAATAGTAAATGATCGAATAGGTAGTGTTTTTGATACAGTGCAGTAATGTAAAGAAATATGTATACCTAATAATCACTTTAGTCTTAATTTGTAAAATGACGAATCGAAAGTGTTCATGGGGCCTATTTGAATAAAGTTGTTTTTGATTTTATTTTGATTATAATAGGTTTAATAGCATCTCATTACTAGAAAGGAAGCTTTTGAACTATTTAAATTTAAGTATTATTGTGCTACAGCATGTAAACTTTTCCAGTGGGAAAATTAATACGATAATGTAGTTTCTCTATCATATTGTAAAAATACTATTAAAAAAAAAGTAGTGTGACCACATGACTGAAGGAAAACTTCTGCACAATAGGCCTACACTGTGTCTTAGATAATTATACGAAACTTAACTGACTATGAGAGCAAAAGAGAAAGATAATATGTGCTCGCACCTCTCACTCTTGCTTCGTTCGTCTCGCCGATCAAACTTTTCGTAACGCTCTTGTCACGCATTCACCAGCTTACTTAAAGAAGTATTACTTCAAAACTATAGTGCTCCTAAGAAATGAAAATAGCAAACCATTACAAAGTTAGTATAAGCCGCTATATTTTCAATTTCTACAATGATAAAGCTCATTTCGTGGTAAGCGATAAAGTGGAAAACCGCGAAGAATATTATTTCCACATCTCGTAAAATTCCGATATCCGTCCGCAGAAAATCGAAATACGCTGTAATCCTAAATACCGTAATCATGCTATTTAAAAAGTAGCATTTTTATCGGATCACACACAACACCTAAAATAGAATGTGACTCTCTGTCAGATATCAATGTGTTTACACTAGCAAAATGTCTAGATCCCGATAAATATTTACATGGGCTATACATATATATGTGAACATCTATCATGAATGGAGATCAAACCTGCAACGGATACCGCAACAATCAGCTGCTACCACCACTAATATAATAAAAGTAAAAAAAAAAATTAATAATAAAAAATTGTACTATTGTCACGTATAAAACTAGAATTTATTAGTTATATTTAATTAATTAAAATTTGAAAAAAAAGAGAGCGTAAACTAATAATAGAAATTTGAAAATGAGTGCTGTTTAAGAATACTTATATCTTCTTCTTTCTACAGGAGTGAGGCAGATTAAGCTCTACCCATTCCACTTTACAAAAGGTTTCTATAACCTATGAATAATACATTTTTAGGCTATTTTAGATCAGTTACAGATACAGTTAGTAGATATAGTAACAATAATTACACATTAGTAACTGTCACATCATAATACTTGTTGCATTTTGAAATACAAATGAAAACTGTTTTCAGAATTCGCGCTTATAAATACTATGTACCATGTAATTATTATAGTTTAATTACTGTAAATAATTTATGACACTATTATGCAACGGTAAGTCTCCTGTTATGTATTGTTAATTTGCGTATATTCTCAATAATTAACGGTGGTAATTTATTATATTTGCTAAATTATCATAAAATTTTAACCTAATGTATCACAACCTCACCCTAACCACATTTTATGTTTATATTTTACATATGAACTAGTAAATCAGAATTGTAGACGCTGTTACCAGCACGGAAATACACATTTATTGCTAAAATTAACTACCGAAATAGTGCTTATTTATATTTATGAAAACCTTTGTATTCAATTTCAAGTATCAATAAATGGCAACTTTTTGTCTTCCGTACAATCTCTGTTTCTCCAAAAATCGTTTCATACACATTTTCGATGTTTTTTACTCTCTTTTTCACAAAAAAAAATCCATATAGTAGGTGTCTATTTTCAGCAATTAACAGACTTTAAACTATAAAACCCTATATTACACACTACAGCCTCGGTATACTATAAATAATGTACACACATACAAACTAATTAATTAAACTTCTGGATAGTTTTTACGTGAAATCCATTCTTAATGTTGTCATTCCTCAACTAAAAGTGACAATTATGATAAACAAGTCAACAGATTGTACAATTTAAAGTTGAAGAAATTTCGTAATAATTTATTATTTTTGAAATTACAATAACCAATACAATTAAGGAGAATTGTATGCTGACATTATCGCATATTTTTTTTCATCTGTATAGAAATTTCTACGAAACAGAATCCCAAGTAAACGTGCCCGAGTAATATCCTTAAGCCACTTTAGTAGCTTCAAACGCACACAGCTTCTTTGTGATACGATATTAAGGTCAATCGTATGTTAAGTCACATAAAACATAGTTCCTTGTATAACAAGGTATAATGAACCTTATAAGGAGCTTAAGGTGTCCGTGATATTAGTCGTGGATGTTTCAAAAAGCTTATTACAGCACATGTATCGTATGAATCCTATGAAGTCTTCAAATATCTAAATATCATTATTCATCGCAGTCAGTTTAGTAGTTTTTAGCGTGAGAGATTTCATCCCTACATCCAATTTTATCAACTTTATGGGTGTTTATAATATTATATTATTCGTATAATAGTAGGAAACATATTCTCCTACATGGAGAAAAAGGCCTATGCCCAGCAGTGGGATGTTACAGGCTAAATGCTATCTATTCGTATAATACCTAGAACAAAAATTTACCATCATTTAAGCTATTGTTATTAATTAATCAGAGTTAACGGTTTTCACTAGTGCCTAAATAGCGTAGATGTTTTTGCCAATGTCACCTAGGATGGGAAAAAATCAAAGGAGGTTATTCATTATAAATGTCTGTCGTAATTATTTTTTTGCATAAAGAAATGAACATACCAATTGAAAATTGATAAAAATAAATATGGCAGTGGGGTCAGTAACATGAAGTTGTCAATGTCAATTTCAAATTTTTTTGGCTCACAATAGTATCTACCTATTTGCGACTGGTGAGAATGCATACTTGTCAGTACAAGCTTAGCCTAAAATCTCTCATCCCACCGTATATTTAATTAACAAACCGCAATTCATCTTAACTTAGCGAGTTGTATCAAATGAACTTTGTACAAATATTGTGGCAGATTTATCGGTACTTAAATAAATACATGTCTTTTCGCTATTTGATTAAGTTTTTATAGAGTAGCGTGACTGTTCCACCTTAATTACCTGATATAAAAGAATTTACTTATAATTTACTACTTAAAGAAATTATGACACAGCTTAATTAGTACTTACTTACAGACATAAAGATAGTAGTCTTAAAGTGCAAATAAAAAAGTAAAGTTAACGAAAGAACTTGAATTTCAAGTGTAAAGACAGATGTGAAGTAAAAATCCTTGAATTTCAATTTATGAGACCTTTGAATTCATTGAAACATTTTTCACCTTTTCTTTCTTCCTTATTCTGTATGCACTTTCTTCTACCCTGCACTTTGTACCGTTTCGTTTTAAATTATATGCTTATATTAAAGACAAGGTAACGAAATATTTTTCAAAGGTTATAATTGCATACTTTATTACTACATTTGCATAGCGGATTTTGCATGATTTCCTAAACATCAGTCTCGTTATATTAAATATTATAGAAACACATATACTTATATTAAAATACTTAATATTGTGTACTGAATTAATAGGAATATGAAAATACTAAGTATAGGTAGTTGTAACACCACAAAGTTTTCTTTTTATGATTTTGCTGTACCTAAATGTAATGATTGATAAAATATTCTTAAAGAGAGAAGCGTAAGTATAATTATGTTTCTTTTTTTAATTTTAAAACAACTAGCGACCCGCTCCGGCTTCGCACGGGTGCAATGTTGATACTAAATATAAAATATAAAATAAATATTTGCAATCTAAGCGCAAAAAATGTGTTTATTTACGACATTACATCAAATCTATCAAACTTTTAAACTATCAGTGTTCCTCTACTATATTATGCATGTATTATACATATAAACCTTCCTCTGGAATCACTCTATTTAGGTACTTAAGAAAACCGCATCAAAATCCGTTGCGTAGTTTTAAAGATCTACAGAGCATATATATAGACAGACAGACAGCGGGAAAAGACTTTGTTTTATAATATGTAGTTTTAAAACAATAGTACAAATAATAATAATTACAGAACTATATGAGCAAACAAGTAAAATTTATACGTAATGTCTTCATATCCTGCATACAAGAGTAGGTAACCGCACAAACTTTGTCGTGTAATTACAAAACATTCTCCCCCTCCAAGTCCTCTGTCTGCATTGCATGGTCACTTCGCTTATATTTCGCAACAAGCCCTCACATCTCTTTATTAAAATCTCAAAGTATAACAAACATGATATGTGTTCTAATTTTACAAATAAAATAAATTGCAAAAATGTATGTTCGCGCGTAACTTTCGAACTTTTCTTTTCTGTGTTCGTTACCTATTGCTAGGACAAGGATTGTATAAAAGAAAAATAAAATCGATATATTGACAAAAAAAATACAGCCGTACGAATTTTGTCGCATCGTTAGTCTATAACAAATATTTATAATATGCTTTTGTGTCTTAACTGTAAAAAAATATTTTGAGTTAAACACAAAAGCATCTAATAAAATTAGGCTGCTAATATTTAAACATAAAGTTGTTATGAAGTCAGTTTTATCTCTTATATTTTACAGCGGGAAACTAATAACTTAACTATTACGACTATAATATTATATACTAATTACACTTATTATATCTATATAATTATATAAAAGAGATTTCCACCCATATATTGACTCATCACGATATCTCTTGGAGACTCTGGAACCATAAGGCGTAGAGACTTGAAATTTGGTAAAAATATTCCTTTCGCCGAGTAGAGGTCAGCTAAGAACGGATTTTACGAAATTCCAAAAAAAAGAGGGGTTTGGGGGGTTTAATAACATATATGACAAAACAACGTTTGCAGGGTCAGCTAGTATGTAAATATATGTATAAATACATAAATGTGGTTTATAATATTTTTAATGAATTTTATTGTTATGTAGTAAGTAGGAAATTTACTCCTGAATTTCGATGTACAATATATAAATTTAAATATACTTGCTTCAGTGACATAAACATATTGTAGAATGCTATGTAGATACTGCATATTGGGGTACATATTAGATAATAATTTAATAATGATTCGAAATAATGTGTTAGGTAGGTATATGTATTCTGTGGATGGAAATGAATGTAACGGAATAAAATGCGTATCTTATACTATTAAACGAGCAATTCTTGTATATATATATAATATATAGAATCTGAATCTCGGAATCGGCTCCAACGATTTTCGTGAAATTCAGTATACAGGGGATTTCGGGGGCGAAAAATTGATCTAGCTAGGATTCATTTTAAAAAAAATGTCGTTTTATCCCTGTTTTTAGGCAATGAAAAAATATCATTAGAATACGAAGCTTAATTTCACTACAAGTCAACATAGCTGTAACAGCGTAATTAGGTAATCGGCGGGTGTCAAATCGTCTTGACCTGGGTTCGAATCTCAGTCTCCAGATTAATTTTTTTTCTTTTTTTTTTTTTAATTTCACTCGTGATTTATTATTTAAATGAAATCAAGATATAAAAATAACGAGAAAAAACAAAAAAACAAAAAATAAAATGAAAATACCGAACAAGGCTCGGTCACCCAGGTACTTTAAATTAAGATAAGAGTTTTTCTGTAAGTAATTTTAAATTAAAAGTACTATATATTACACAAAGAAATGTGAAAAAATTAAATGCTGAGCACGACTGCACGACCTTAAAGTCATCGAGTTTTTTTTTTGTAAATTTAGTTAACAATATACTAAACTAGCTTCTGCGCGCGACTTCGTCGGCGTGGACTCCGCTCCTATTGGTCTTAGCGTGATGATACATAGCCTATAGCCTTCCTCGATTATTGGGCTATCTAACACTGAAAATTTTTTTCAAATCGGCCCAGTAGTTCCAGAGATTACCGCGTTCAAACAAACAAACAAACAAACAAACAAACAAACAAACAAACTCTTCAGCTTTATATATTAGTAAATATATAGATGTTTGTAACCGACACGTTTACGGCGATAAAGCAAACCCAGTTAGCGTTTGGTACAAATATAGATTCGATTGAAATTGTAATTTTGACCCAACCCAAGGCGATTAATATTATTGAATTCTTATCACGCTTGGAATGAAACTCACGATTTTCCAATTATTTTCCACATAACGGAAGGATCGTCGCCAACACCTGGGGACAAATTGAAAATTTAATCAAACGTCAATATTTTACTGGACTAGTACCTAAGACATGCGGTTTCATTTGTCAATAATGTCAATGCATTATTTTATTTATAGTCCCCGGCCATAAATATTGCACATCGACCTTTGGAAAGAGACAATCGGCTAATTTCGACTTCGTAGAGCGTTATAGTCCAAGATCCCAGACCCCAGACTTCCTTGTTTCTGATTGACAAAACATTACAGTATACATCGTAGTATAAAGAGTTGCTAAAATATTTTCTACATGTTTTAAAATATAGTAATATAATTAGTGTCTGGCGATAAATACTAAAATAGCTGGTTAATAACATTTTTACGTATATAAAGCAGCCAAATTTAAAAAAAATTGTGAAAGAACGTTTGTGTACTAAAGGATATTATTCGATTAACGATTTTATAGAAGATAGTACGCCTTGGGAATGATGTGATCGCCGCCAGGCTATTTCAACCTATAAAATTATTGTAAATTTCAATCTGCTTTGGAAAAAAAACATGATTAAAAAAAATGATATTAGTCCCGCTGAGTTTCTTTCGCCAGTTCTTTTCAGGTCAGAGGCTTTTTCTTTCCGAACTGGTAGTAGACTCATGACGTTCAGTAAGAAATTGTAATAATTTTATGCTGAATAAAATATTTTGAATTTGAATTTAATATATTTTGTCCTTCAAAAAAATATGACAGGTGATCTGGGAACTGGGTTCTTACACTATTAGATCTGTCATATGAAATACTGACAGTCCGATACGTCTCATAGGTAATGTGCGTCAGAGATAACGCTCTACAAAGTTAAAATTAGCTGATTGTCTCTTTCTAAAAGTCGATGTGCATTATTTACGGCCGTGTACTATACTTAATTACTGTTTTATCGCACATTTAGAATTACATTAATGAAAATAACAATGTTTTCACGTAAAAGTGCAAATGTGGTCTTATTAGGTACTATAATAATGATCTCGTACAGACAATCCCTATGAATAGATTATTATAGTTACTATTCCGCTACTGTTACTCACAACATAATATTTTTCAGCCTACGTGACGTAGCTTTTTAATTATTACATTTAATATTTGTAAAAGTATAATAAATCTTAATTACCTGTATTACCTTTTAGATGTATTACAATTTTCTTGGAACTGTTCATTTATATCATTAATGACTTTCGGTAAATAATAATTATCGAAACAAACTTTGTTAGGCGGGAATATGATATTAAATTTCATAGAATACCAAACTCGCACCGATATTGCTTTGACCCTTTATTTATTAACAGTTTAGGAACTATCGTCTATAAACTGGAGTTTAATTTGGTATTTAGAGTTTCTAATCATACTTATAACTTTATTAAACTGCAGAACGGCTTCTGTGAGGCCTACCTAAATTTCTAAGACCACTTCCTGAACGAGTCTTAATATAGACAACAAGTAAAGCTATTTTAAGCAGTACGTACTAATCATCGCAATTTAGTGATATTTTAATAATGTTTAACTATATAATATTAATATTGATTAAGGCTATCTAAAGCATTATTAGAATAGATTAAACAAAATTTCGGAATAATTATATATAAGTTTAATAAATGTTGTTGGAGATAAATATTAACTTTTTATACATATATTTAATTTGTAAGTGGGTATTTTATATTATACCTCACAATTTGGTTTTAGTCGTGTAATCTTTCTGTGTAATTTTTAAATTTGAAACGTAAAACTAACTAAAAAAGGAAATATTTAAGTAATTTATTTTCAATTTTATCTTATATTAACCAAATATCACATAAGAGATCTATCATATCTTATTATTAAAACCTCCAAAATTTCAAGTTACTAAACTTTAAATACGTACTTAATCCTCAATATTCCAAAATAGTGTTTAATGTTATTCGAGTCAAGCCATAATCATAACTTTATATTTAACAGTATAAGTTCTCAGTTTACAGTACCGTCCCAGCTGTGAACGCTAAAGCCTCTAAGGAAAGGAAAGTAGATCTACAATCTTATGCCGAAACCGCTTTATCAACAAAATCGGTAGTAACTTGTATAAAAAATGTAGTTATTTATATTTAGTTAGTATTTTAAATATTTTTTTGTTTATAAAAATGTCTTTAAAGTTTTTAGATACTACTTTAACAGAATATAAAGTTATTGTTAGTTATTTTCAAAATGGCGTTCTAAACAAAAATTTTCTATCTTTTCATCATTATTAAAGTAATATTATTAGGCCAGTAAATAAAGCCGTTTTTTTTTTGGTCAATTTTTTGGATGCATTTTATTGATTAATCCAATATTTTAAGAGTTATTGGCCAAAAATGAAAAACGGGTTCATTAAATGGGCCATAAATCGTAAACGGTAAGTTTTACAAAAAAGTTTACAGAAAATAAAATATGCGAAATTTTATTTTCTACAAAAAAAATTTAAATAACTTTTGGCCTAAAGTGGATAGTTTCCGAGATATCGGCCAAAAACTTTTCTTTAAGATTGCGATCGAAGCTTCACCTGGATCTGTCAGCATTTTGTGTTTTTATAGTCAGTAAGTGAACCTTAACCTAAAAAAAAATTAAAATTGGATCGGAAATTTAGTGCGAGGTTAAATGCTTTATTTAGTGGCCTATATATTATACATCATGATGTTTGCCGTGGTCTGGATTTTTGTGCAGTCCTTGTGGGTCTCCTCACTGGGCCTCGGAGACCACTCGGTCCCGGTTGTTATCATGTACTCCTGATAGCAATCGTTACTCATAGTAGGGAATATATCCGCCAACCCGCATTGGAGCAGCGTAGTGGATTAAGCTCCGACCCTTCCCCTACATGGGGACAGAGGCCTATGCCCAACAGTGGGATATTACAGGCTGAATCGTATATTATATCAGTTTTACTATTAAATATAATTGTATATTATATCGGATGAAAATAAAAATTATCTCAATAAATGTATATTATCTTAATTCCCGTAAATAAATAAATAAAGAATTTTTGTATCTGAATTTATATTTAAGAACTAGAGAGCGGTAATGCTGTAATCCAGTAATGTTAATACCAGACTACATTTGAATGCATGCTATTCCGCATGATAGAAACTTGTAAGCCAGGGATTACTTTAATGTATTTGCTGTTAAATTTTCGAGTGGCGCTAATCTAATTGTGTGTATTGTATGTTAGCTATTCATCTTACATACCAATAATGTGATCGTATTTGCTCTTATGAAACATTAAATAATATTAAACCAAATAAAGGAATAGTTTTTTGTTAGTTAGATATAATTGTCGTTCGATGGGGATACAATGAGGTGTGATATAAATCAGTCTAGCGTTCTCATGCAGTCATGAACTTCCTAGACAGCGGAGCCAAAATACAAAATTGTAGTATCCTTCTGGTGTATCCCTTCTGGTACGAATACGAAAAGTATTCACAAAGTTAACACTCGTGGGTATTCATACAAATATTTGTTACTGTGGTCTGACGACTACTTACTTAATTGACGGTATCTCTACGCGAGGAGAGTACATAAGGCCAACGGGCCTTATTGTTATTATAGACACCAGGTAGTGACTGTTAGATCAGGGTAGAGAAATCATCTACAGATCTATGAAATAGCGCGAGTCGTGGCTTAATCCGCCATATTAAGCTTAACTCGCAGCTTTCTTTTGACCATTCTTCTTAATAAAAAATTGGTTGTCTGTAAAGTTGGTTTACGGACGATAGTTTAACGTGACAACGTCATAACAAAACATCTCCTCGGATGCATAGGCCAATCGAGTGGAAGATAAATACATACATGCGGCGCAAGCGTACAATGAGCGTAACGCTACAATGAGCCATCCTTTTTCGTGCATGCCCCCGGCGTTCATCGATTTATTAGACGATGTCACGTCAAAAAGTAGACATCCCCAAAGCAGCTGTCAATCCAGCTGTAGGATGTTAAACGCTGTCTCAGTTCAGTTCATAAAAATATCAGATTATATTATGATAGGGTTACTTTATCAAAAAAGACTTTTATTAATTAATTAATTAATTAATTAATATGAAATGAAATACGTATAATTAAATTGAACACGTAATTATGTGCACAGAATACCGTACAGTCTATAATAAATTATTATAAACAAGATTTTTTAGACGATCTCATAGTACATTTTCTAGTCTTAGAAAGGTGACACATGTTGAATTAAAAAAAAATTATATGTGGCAATTGACTCTTTGGCAATTGAAGCTAAATTGTAGCGTGCAAACATTTACTGCCAATGCAATTTATACCTACACTGGTAGAATTTGCTACAGTGTGATATGACTTTGTTTATCTATATACTTATAAACTATAATACTATAATATAATAATATTATAAAGAGGTAAAGTTTATAACTTTGTTTGTATATACGGGGTAATCTTCGCAAATACTGATCCGATCATGAAAATTCTTTCGCTAACAGAAAGCTACACTATTCAGGAGTGACAAGATAAAAGGAAAAAGATAAAAATTATCAAAATTTTCGACCCAGCAGGATTTGAACCTGCGCCCTCTGACGTGCCGTGTCAACAATTCAATCCAATCAAGCATTATTATTTGCCTTAGAAATTAATTGGTGATTTTAAAACATTTATATTTATCTGATTTGCTGAAAATAGTGAGAGTGTATTGGAACATATCAAATTTCACCGTACCCTTCTTATGTGAAATGGATTATAACGCCCAACGAAGTGGGCACGGGTCGGCTAGTAAAATATAATATAGAAACTTTTTATGTACTTTTTTCAACATTATGAGGCCAACGTAACTATGTTTCTTTATTGTGATAATGTTATTCTGGCATTAAACTATTTTAACGACGACTATATTATACCCTACATCCTCGACGTAGGTTAATGGTTTTTGTAATTGTCTATCACGCTCATGGCCGCTAGTTTGACAACTCATAGCAAATATTTGTATATTGCATACATATGTTTGCCCCGATCTGGATGTGTATATTTGCTTTCAATGTTGTCCTAGCCTAGACACAAGAGTACCCTTTTAGAATGTGAAGCGTTCATTTTGTGACATTGTAAATAGATACACGTGTGAAAGGCATGTGTACAGTGAGTCTCTAAAGAGGTAGGGTTTAACTGAGGTAGGTCACAGCAGGAAATTTCCTGCTCAAAATATGGAGCCGCCCGACTGGGGTAGTACCTCGACCTTACAGAAGACCACAGCTAAATAACACTGTTTTCAAGCAGTATTGTGTTCCTGTTGGTGAGTAAGGTGACCAGAGCTCCTGGGGGGGATTAGGGATAGAGTCGGCAACGCGCTTGCGACGCTTCTGGTGTTGCAGGCGTCCTTAGGCTACGGTAGTCACTTATCATCAGGTGAGTAGTACGCTTGTTTGTCGACTTAGTAACATGAAAAAGAGGATAATAAAAATTTAAATTATTTTAATAATTCTTAAGTATGTTAGTTATTAACTCTTAAGGTAGATTTTGATAAATTTTTTTTCAAACTTTAACAAATTAAATACTGCTTCATCTGATCAAATAAGTTAAAATATACAAGAGAATTCTTTGACTTCTTGACAATGAACAATACGCTACATACGTTTGTAGCGCTTTATTAGAATAATATATATTAGTCTGTATGTTAAAAGGAACTGAATACATAGTCATTTCCAGGTCACTCCGGGCGGATATTATGCATGTGTGTCACGCGCGAATCTCAATATCTACTAACCGGCTCTGAGGACACTAGCGTCGTTGTATGGGATCTACATACTTTAGCTGTTAAAACTAAAATATTGTAAGTATGTAATTTCATTTAATCATTTACTTCTATGCGAACTAAAAATAATAACATATAATAGTCATAGATGTGGCTGTTTTCTCGCAACATTAGATAATGTGAAACCTCTTTGACTTTAAAAACGTCAACACTGTCAGTAACGCGAGTAAACGAACTGACTTATTAAGGGACTGATTTACTTCTCCCCTCCTTTTTTTCTTCCTACGTATACTTACACAGTAAATGAAATTATCAACAAAATACACATCTAATATAACGTAAAATAAGACAAGGTTTTCGTACCTAACCGCATTATTCCTGTGTTTAATTAATTATCTACTACACACAAATATTGTGTTGTACCTAGCTTTACGTCTAAGTTACAATGTCGACGTGCTTAGTCGAGAAATCATGATGGAATTCAATACTCTGTTTAATCATTTAAAGAAATTAATACATAAGTGGTTTAATAGAACATTAATTACACGAAGTTTTTTTTGTAAAACATGCTTTGACTTAGCAGAACTATTTCAGCTTCGCTCAACTTTGAAACCGATAGCTTAGCCATTCCTGTAACTGTGTACAACAAGAGTTTATTACAAAAGTTGATGTTTATAAGCGGAGTTTGAACACTAAGCCACAACCGAGATATCACAACTTGCTTGCCTTTTCTAATTTTATTTTCTGCTTCTTTTTACTTAGTGATAATACGCAAGTGTTATTAAATACTTTTATTTTGAACATACTGACCTTAACCGCGCTGTCTAATCCATAAATAAGACAACTGTATAATAGGAAAAATGTTAGGACAAAGATTTTTTTTCTCGAATATCTTCGTTTTAATTACATTTTTTTTTTCGGTTTCATAGTATACAAATTTAATTTGCATTTTAAGGAGAATTAAAAAAAATATTTTAACCTGCTCAGCAAGTATCCAGTATATTATAGTCACTTAAAATGAGAAACATTAAAAAGAATATGAATAAACGGTATAGTAATGTTCGGTGCGTGTGTCTGTACGTTTTGGTGTGTGTGTGTGTTTGTTTGTTGTGTTTGTATGTTGCAAAAATGCTTTCAATAAACCTTTTTTTTTGTAACATATTATTTTTTTCTCGTAGAGAACACATAGCGCCAGTACTATGTGTGGCAGCTATTGTGAATCGTTCCTTGGTCATCAGCGGCGGGGAAGACTCAGCCGTCATCGTTACATCGTTAGTTGATGGGGCTCTAGTGAGTATACTAATTAATATTCTAAAACTATTAGTATATACAACCAAAAGATAGGCTGCACACTTTAAAATTCCATTTGTCATAAAAATTGGGTGTAACCCTTATAATATACTCGTATGATCCATTTCAAACATTTCCATAAAGTAGTGTGCCATTTACTTAATTCCCAAGTGCCTTGTTTACCTAATTTAACTACATATACCTACCGAACATTTAAATTAAATAATTACTGGGTGAATATTTACAAACCAAACGATGAAAAATTATAATTATTAGGTAACAAAACTCGATCACCATCGCGGGCCAATAACAGCCGTAAAAGTAATTCAAGATGGAGACATCTTGGTCACGTGTTCACAAGATGGCACCGTATGCACGTGGAATGTGGACAATTTCACTTTACTCAGCACTGTATCTGCTGGTGTTCCGATACACGCTATGGAAGTTACCGAGGACAATGTGTTTCTGGTTACGCTTCAAGGAGAGAATGAACTACATATTAGGACGTTTATAACTGGAACACATTTACATGTACTAAAGCGACATAAATCTAAGGTAAGTTAAAATAACTCATTAATATTAATGAATATAACATCAAAAAAGATACTACTTTCATACTACTAATTAACGCATGAAATAATTTAAGAGTGGAAAAACATTACATTTATATGGACGATTGATTTACTGCAATGCGGATTTTCTAGTAAAATTTTATGTGCCGAGTTTATTAAAAATTCGGAACAGAACTGTTTCTAATTTATAGAAATTCGAGTCATCATATAATTTTGTTTCAAGAAAAATGCTGAATTACGCTGAAAAAACATATTTGAAAGCTACTGTTACTTAAACTAATGTTTTCTTCATAATCTTTAGTAAACTATATGTTCATAAATTTTATGTTAACCAAATAAATTAAATAAACTATCTGTTAAATAATCATTTGCAATACTTCGTAAGATTTCCATAAAGAACATATTTTTATTTTACGGAATATCAAATAGAACTTACGAGAACTCGAAATGTAATATATTATGCTTCACTTGTAGCAAAAGAATACGATCTAAACGATCGTGGCAGGAATAATACCTACTAATAAAAATAATCGTATATCGAAATACTTCGTAAAATAATTCAGTCATTATGTAGCTGGAACTAAATTTAAATCGCTACAAACCATTACAAATCATTACTATATTATTATAACTTAGTCCACAATTCCTCGAAATATTTGATAATAATCTTTTATAAATATTGAGTCAACGCAAAAAAAAAATTAAATTATTTCATTTAAAACCGAGAAAGAATAAACGTGGATCTTTTTGATAAGATAAATTTTGTTATAATGAGCAACGGTACCCCGAAATATTCTCTCGACCCTCTTCGGCCGATGTAATTGAGGATCACTAAATTGTTTTACCTCTTACTTACACTTTGGTAAGGGAAATAAATTACAGTCGATTCCTATAAGTGCCCTTAGACCGTTTCTACTCTTATTACATTAGGGGATGACGTACAGATAAAAGTTCTCTCGCAGTCGGCGATTGATGTTATCTATTAAATAAAACGTACCAATAGATATCCGACGGAAACACATCTATTATTATATTTATATGTAAGTAGTACCTAGTTGTAAAGTTGTAGTTGTAAATTTAGGACAAGTTTCTACAAATAGTTAAACAAAATAATTGTGTTTGCTAGCAAACGAAAAAAAAACGTCTTCAATTACATCAACAAGTAATACAACGTAAGTAGGCGAAATAAAATTAGCAAACGCACTAGTAAGTTATTACTACGATTTTCGACAATTTCCCTCGATTTCTCTAGAATTCCATTATCAGATCCTGGTTTCCTATACCTACCTAAGTTGGGATATCACCTTTCCAACAAAAAAAGAATTATCAAAATCGGTTCATAAACGACAAAGTTATCCCCGAACATACATTTAAAAAAACATGTATTATACGGTCGAAATGAGTAACCTCCTCCTATTTTGAAGTCGGTTAATAAATTAAATATTAGGTCGGGGAAAAACATTCTTCGTATTTTATATAGAAATCGAAGGTAAGATTTTACAAAATTTATTTCCATTACTTATAATTTATAAGCATAATATACAATATTACTACTAGTGACCCGTCGCGGCTTAACACGGGTGCAATGTAAGCGCACAAAATGTGTTTATGCAGTGTGCAGTGAGGAAGTGTTCCTCTACTATATTATGGATGTATTATACATATAAACCTTCCTCTGGAATCACTCTATTTATTAAAGAAAACCGCATCAAAATCCGTTGCGTAGTTTTAAAGATGCATACATACAGCGGAAGCGACTTTGTTTTATACTATGTCATATACATATACACAATTTTGTCCGATAACTTGCCGCCATTTCATTAAAAAACAGCGACAATGTAGTTTTGACAATCCTCTTTTGATGTTAACTTTACACTAAAAGAATTCGGAAGAGAATGAAACATATCTCTCAGATCTGAAACAGATCATAATCTGAGGGTGCAAGATCGGGGCTATATAGGGGATGCATTAAGATTTTCCAGTCAAACTCTCAGTTTTTGAGTGGCTAAATACATATTATGTAGTTGGGCGTTGTCGTGATGAGAGACTCACACCTTTTCTGTTGATCTATTTTAGACGCTTATTCTCAATTTTTTGCTTAAGTCTCATCAGCTGTTGACAGTAGAAATCCGAATCGATGGTTTTGTCCGGCGGTGAAAGCTCATAACGAATGATGTCCTTCCAATCCCACCATACACTCAACATCACCTTATTGCGTGTCAACCCGGGTTTCGCGATAGTCTGTGCAGCTAGACCGACCTTTGACCACATCTTCTCAAAAACCAATACCTTCAAAAATGGTTGATATCATGCATAACGTCTTAAGATAGAATCGCAAATGAGTACATAGTTCAGTAGATTTCTCTCAGTGAGTTCATATATCGAGCTTTTTTTATAGCCAGCCCTTTTCAAATGGGTTGATACTGTTTTATAGTTGAATCGTAACTACCTACGCAAATGTCGATTTAGCTCCATTTTTTCAAAAATGTTGTCATGTTTATCCGTAACTGGGCGACCAGAACTAAATAAATATTTGAAATCAAATTTTCATGACTGAAAACACTTAAACCACTTTTGTGAAACTCTTACAGCTTACTGGACTGGATAAGGTCCAAAAACGTTACAAATTTTTTTCGCGGGTTGAGTCGCATTTTCCCTTTTTTAAAGTAAAATTTTAAAATGTATCGAATTTCTTCGTTGGATTCACCCATTTTTAGGCGGAAAGAAAAACAATTGAAAAGTGGCGGGAAACCGTTTTTGTTACTTTTTAATTTTATTTTTAAAATGTCACCTTTTCATAGTATCGAAACCAGCCACTTACAAACAATACAACCAAAAATATTTTATTTAGTTTACATTGTAATTTGATACAAATTTCAATTTAAATGTTAGTATTGCGTGTTTTCCGAACTTAATGAAAAGCATTTGTAAGTGAGTTTCATGTCTATCTTAATCTGCGAAACTTTGCCAAATTTTAACATTAAGAGATCTTAACTTGAGCATCGCGTGAATTATTTATCAACTTACCAAACTTTTGTATGTTTCTTTGAATTACTTAACGCGAAATATATTGTATACCTTATTTATTTATAATGCTTTTTATCTAAAAGGTGAAATGTTTCTGCGTGGGGCACGACTCATCGAGGGCTGCAGTCGGTTGCGCTGATCAGCGGATATACGTCTATAGCTTACACAGTGCACAGTTACTTCGTACTCTGGCGGCTGCTCACGATTTGTCTGCTCTTGCCATTGCTGACAAAGATCATTTCTTACTGGCAGCTGGTAAGTGTAATAAAATTATGTAGTTTTGGGTGATCTTATATTTCAGTTTGCTACTTTTATTTATTTAATTATTTGACTGGCTAAAATTGAAAATAAAACATTTGGAAAAGTCGGGCAGAAAAAAAAAGGAATTGCAGGCGGTAATAGCCAAGTTATATAAACTTACACATTATTTCATACTCAAAATGAAGTCGACCACGAAAACCTAACATATTTTCTTTTGCAGGTGGCAACAGAGTTACAATATATTCATTCCATACAGAAGATAACTTAACAAACTTTAGACCAACAAAACAATTAAAACGACGTCAAACAAAATCAACCACAAATATAACCCTGCTTCAGGTGAAGATATATTGAATTAAGAAAATAAATAATATATTTTTTTTACTAAGGTAATAGTTTTATTTAGTGAAAATTAATTCAATATTTTGATGACAGGCGGAACAAAGTGAACTGATACCAATCAGCTGTTTAGAAGTTTCTCGTGATGGACAGCTAGCTGCAAGCGGTTGTGCTCGAGGATTAGTAAGGGTTTGGCAACTGTCCACGCATCGTCTACAGACAACCCTTAGCGGACACATGGGACACATAACTTGCGTCACCTTCAGTCCAAATAACCTCTTAGTGCTAAGTGGCTCTGAGGATAGAACAGTGGTCGTTTGGCAATTAGCTGATAATTCTCCATCTTTAACGTATAAGGTGAGTTTTATTCCCCCTTTGTAAAAAACAAGAATAACTATTTTCGTAGCCCTTTAAAATCATAATGAAACTAATTATTTTGGTACTACACACATGACGCGCATTACATTTAAAATTTAAAAAAGATAATCGAGAAAAAAAGGCATTGTAAAATTTAATTAGTGATTCTTCTCTTACCTCTTACAAGTCACAATTAAGTGCAAGTGTGAAACAGATAAACATTTTATATGTGCACTAAGATGTAAAACATGTTTACAGTTTCACCCGCGAAAATTCCGATACTGTGGGAATGACAGGATCAAAATAGCCTATGTGTTATTCCGGTTCTGCAGCTATCTATAGTGTTGTGTTTCTATAGTAAGGTAACCATCCGGGCTAGCATGCGTACAACGAGATAATCTCTTGACGAGAGAGATAGATAATGTCTACATCGAGTATTTTCTCGATTACCGTAACATGCGCAATACGAGAGACATAATTCTCTTCCGAAGACAAAACGGAACGGAAACGCCATGGTATACAAAAGATATTATAATAATATTTATAATGTTAATATATTTCGTTTATCGTAGTCTTTCTCGTCGATAACATTGACAACGAGTAGTTTATCTTCAAAACATCAAAATCACGTCAAAATTCGACAAAACTACGATAACTAAAATTTCTTGTTATCTCTTCAATTGTCGTGACGAGAAGAGTATCACGTGCACGCATGTTAGCTACTGTAGACATAAAAAGATAATACGAGAAAAGGGGTAGACAAACTTTTGTCGTGGCGCGCATGCTAGCCCGGCAGAGCTACGGGGGAGGGTAAGGGGCGAGAGTCAGCAACACGCTTGTAATGCTTATATATAATATATCCGTTTACTATCAGGCGGGCCACCTAATAATATAAAAAATCAGGTTATAATGTTAAAATGTTCTAACCAGGGTCACCAATCAGCCCTGCAAGTGTTGCTAATGATGTCGGACGGTCGGCGCGCGTTGTCAGCCGACCGCGCGCGTCGCGTTCACGTCTGGCTCGTCGACTCTGGCATCGTATTGCACTCCGCAACTAATTTCCCCACCGCCAGCATCGATGTCACCCTCAATATGAAGTTTGCGGTGAGATATTTGTATTACTTTTAACTTCGATAGGGCACAGCAGGAAATATCCTGCTCTAAATCTGGAACAGCGTATCTGTGGAAGTACTTTTCTTTTTCTTTTTTTTCCGTGGGGAAAATCCTTCATGGATACCTTCCGGCACCTGAGAGGTTATGTCAGACTTCTACTGACCAATAACCACCACGTGTGAGCAGGCCTCCGCCTGAGTGCTAGTTCTTTATTTAAACAAAATTTATTGGTATCAATTTGTATATTTATTAATATCATTTTTAGATTTTATTTATTCGATAGTATCGAATATTGTAAAAGTTGGGTATGACAAAGTGTACCAGTTAAATAATATAAAATTAAAAAAACAAACAAAATTAAATATCGCATATTAAACATATACAAACAAAAACACAATCATATCAAATGCAACGTAATTCCTATTTTTTTTCTTACGTGGGGAAAATCCGTCATGGACCGGGGGCACCAGAGGGTTATGTCAGACTCCTACTGACCAAAAACCATCCACGTGTGAGCAGACATCTGCCTGAGAGGGGCGAGATGGGGTCGCGTTAGCAGTCTCCACCCCGCCCCGGCGGTTGGCCCGAATGTAAATATCCGGGCCCCGGCACCCAGAGGAGCGGATCTCAAGCCAGTGGAGGATCCCCCGACCCCCAGCCGGCCACCCCACTTAGAGGACGCTCAATCGGACCAGTCTACCGTCTGCAGAATGGGGACACATGCCCAGGAGCGTCCCCCCTCCAAGCCAGGCAGGCCTGACCTCCAACGCCCGGCATCACGGCGTTGGGGGTCAGGCCCACCCGACCTCCAACGCCGGATCGCACCGAGCAACCGAGCAAAGCTCCATGGAGCCCAGCACGACCCAGCAACTACCCCACGGGTCCACCGAACTGCACCAAAAACCGAGCTAAAAGCTTCAGGGAGCCAGCACAACCCGGCCCTCACACATCACGTCTGCCGGATTGCACCAGCAACCGAGCAAAGCTCCAGGGAGCCAGCACAACCCGGCCGACAAACCGCGCTTTCGCGCTACAGGGCGGGCAAGCGAACCCACCCACCCCGTCCCTCTAGTGCACTCACGGGTCGAGCAGTAACCGGAGCGCACCCCTCGAGTCAGTCGTTAGCCGCGACGAGCAGCAGTACCGCGACTGCGATACTGCTGCCCGTCCCGTTGCCCAGGGTGCACCACGAGGAGGTGACCGACATGCACCCCAAACATTGCTATCCTTCGCTAACCCTAACATGAGCAAAAAATTTCTCTCACATCCCACGAACAAATATGAATAATGCTGATACGTGGGACAAATTAATTTTAAGATGCTGGTACACAATTTACTCAATTTAAACATAACATAATGTAAATTACAAATATTGTTGTACGTCTGTCTTCATTAGTTAAATCACAACTTTCCTTTGGCTTTGCAAAAAGAAATATTCATTTCTATTGTCATACATTATAATAGACGAATTAGGTAAAATTCTATCAAAATCTGCTTTACTATTACATTAAGACTACCGCTACAACTACAGGAAATAACGTAAAGAAAAAGAAAATTGAAAATAACAAGATCGTGATACATAGACGATTTTGTAGAATACAATTTAATAAAAAAAAAATAAACAATGGGTATAAAGGTAAACGATCGTATAAAAACTAGAGAACGTTTATATCCCATAATAGGTATTTCCTTATGAATGAAAACAAAATAACGAACAATGAATAATTCAATGACAATATTAAAAAAATCGAGAATAACGGTATTAAAAATACACACAAACATAAATACAATCACATGTGGTGCACGTATGCACACTCACAAGCAGAAAAATCTACATACCTACTACTAAAATACTACGTTATAAATTATTTTTTTTCTAAAGAAGTAAGTATATAAAGGAAATAATTTTTGAGGTAAACAAAATGAAGGCTTATAATATAATATGTACCTACTTTTACATTTATGGCTTTAATTGTCTATAAAATTAATATCAAGCTTATAAATTAAAACCGCAGAATCGTTAGACTGCGTCGGCCAAAAACCGCCCTGGTAATTAATAAAGTCGATTAGACAAAGCGTTTTAATAGAATATCATCTCGAATAGTCGTTCATTTTGATTAAAATAATTAATACCCGGACTAAATCTATATAGAAGCTTTATTTTATACTTTCTATAACGTGTCGAGAGAAATCGAGAAAGTTCAATTTTTCAATTATGGTAACATTGGTCAATGTTTAATTCTTAATTAGGTTCGGTCCGAGTATAAATTTTCTCACAACTCTAAAGCTGGTTCCTCACGACAGGATATCATTCCTATTTCTAAAGCTCTACTACATTTCACCCACTTCCGCAACCGTGAACAGGAAATTTAGCATGGAAATTGGTCATGCGTATATCGACGCTAGAAAACAATAAGGTCGTATCCCGTTAAAAAGTCGTAACCACACTGAGTATAAGGTAATTATCAGCTTTTTTTTCTCCATCTTTTGGTATAGGTCTCGTATTTCTACGCCGACATGAAATCTAAAAATCAGGAAATATATTGAAAAGTGTGTGATTTTTTTTCGGCGTAACTGCCTCTAAAACAGTAAATTTTAACTTTTTAATAATACGACTATTTAGGAGTTCGCGTTTTTAATGCAAAATATAGGTTACGACCTTTTTGCGGCATGCATTTCTAAACTTCATTGCTTACGACTTTCTTGCGGTTTGTATTTTTCTAAGCATATTGAATAACCTATAAGATACTACAGTTTCGTGGGTAACTTGAATAATCACAAGTCACGGTACAACAATATTACCAAACTGAATATTTCATACTTTAGGTGGTTACAGCGAATCATACGTGTTGTGCATACAGGTTTTTCTCAGTTACGCCCGAGGTAAGGTACCTTGGTCGCTGCGCGAACGCCGTGATAAAAGGTTGTATTTATTTTGCTTCAGTTCTTTTATTTCTCTTTATTAAAAAAAATATTATTTATCACAGAACATTAATGTGTTGGGTGTGCTGGAAGAAATCTCTTATAGGGATAAGCACACCCATTATACGTGAGTCTCCATGACAAATTTATTATGTACCTATATAAAAGAAAGTCGTGTAACCGTGTTAGTTACACTATTTATAACTCATGAACGGCTGAACCGATTTGGCTAAAAATTGGTAGGGAGGTAGCTTAGAACCAGGAAACGGACATAGGATACTTTTTATCTCAATTTAACCCGCTAGGTGGCGCTGCTATCGGTATGTAACTCCGAAACTACTGAATCAATTTGTATCAAATTTTGTAAGCTTCTGTAATTTAGTCCAACTTGGGAGATAGGGTAGTTTTTATCTCAATTGGACCCGATAGGTAGCGCTGCTACCGTTATGTAAGCAATCAAATTTGGGGGCTGTTTTCCGGGCAGGACAACGTCTGCCGGGTCCGTTAGTTCTAATTATTAACAAAAATATACTACAACAATGAAAATAAAACTAAAAACCTTAATAAATATATAACATAATAACTAAAATATATTATTAAAAGGAGTCCCTTTAGGCAAGGTTCCGAAGATACTGGCGGCGTTCCCCCTTAGAATAACTAGACTAATTCTTTGTCCGAGGTAGCTGCCAGCTCTTCGGTCTCCTGTGATGTCGACTAACCTTTTTGCTATTTTCTTAAAAAGCCTTATAGCGCTAGGATCCCACGGACCAAGGGTCTCGACACCGAATGGGACTAAATCATATTCGGAGCCTAGATCCCTGTATTTGCATGCTTTAGCTTTTCAGCCGCTTCACAAGCCGCACCAGCTCTGTTGTTGGTTCCATGTAGATGGGAAAGGGCCAGCGTGTCTGAACAGGTTGGATCCCATACCAGCACCCGGCTCATATTCCATGGAATCAAACTCACACTGTCTGGTCTCTTGCCATCGTCTCTTGCAATGGCTCAATTAGACTTGGCACGTTGACGGTGGCAAGGGACCGGCGTATGATATCGTTAAGTGCGGCGTGTCTCGAGAAGCGGCCTGCACTTTTTTGGCATGACAGTCCGTGATGTCCTAGCTTATCAACATCACTGCCACAGGGACATTGATGAGGAGCGCAGACCGGAACCCCAAGCCGTAGACAGGTTGCGATTCGGAGCATGTCAGGCTCAAGAAATGTTCCTGTATTTGACGAAGTATACATAAGATAGTAGCCAGTCTCATGCGTACCCACAGCCAAAAGCCTAGAACGCGCAGAACCTGTACTACAACTCAAAAGATTGTCAATAGTCAATTTGCAGTTTATGTCGTCCCAGCTCCTCTGTGAATTTAGATAAACTGGAAAATTTTGAGCTGGGCATGCAATTAAGAAAGCGTTTCTAGCTTCTTCCAAGCCAGCAATCTCAAAGTTTGAAGGGGATGCCCTTAAAATTACTTATGAGATTTGCTGAACTATGGACAGAAGATAGGAAGGCTGGTAAAGCGACACTGGAAATTTTGCGAATCCCTAAACCACCATAACGGATGGGTAAGGCTGCTTGGGTCTTGGGTTAGCTTGGATCAGATCTGCCTTTTGAAATCTAACATACGAGTATTATCTATATATATAAAAGAGATTTCCCCATATATATTGACTCATCACGATATCTCTGGATCCGTAACTCGTAGAGACTTGAAATTTGGTAGGAATATTCCTTTTGCCGAGTAGAGGTACGAAATTCCACCCATAAGAGGGGGTTGCGGGGGTTAATATCATATATGGCAAAACAACGTTTGCGGGGTCAGCTAGTACCTATAGGTATAGATTCTGATGACGTGTATAATTGTACAAGGAGAAATACTTACTATAATATTTTAATATAAATACTATATTATTTTAATTTTAATTACCTATTTTAAACAATGTTAATATTAAATAATAATTAATTTTAATATTAATATTAACATAAACAAATTATGTTTCTATGTCCGTTAATATTACACTTTTTTTATTAATTAAATTACCTTCAAAAAAGCTTGCGACGTTTTATTAAGTCAACCGGATTTTAAAGATTGACATTACGACCAGATTTCTGGACATTGAAAGTATACTGAATGAACTTACACCCTGTTCCAGAGAGGAAATTAAAATAATAAGTCGTTACGACCTTCTTAAGGTAAGCGAATTTGTTGTAACTTTGTTACGCAGTACAAACATCATGTCAATTTAAGCAGTTTATGAGGTCCGTAATTTCTGATATTTAATTTTTTTATGGTCGTAACGCAAAAAAGTCCTATTTCTAGCAATAGGAGATTAATTATTTGTAGACAAATCAATAAAAGGTGGTATTTTATAGTCATGGTTTAAAAATTACGTACACACAACGTACCGATCAGGAGTTATGAATTTATTTCAATTTATTTTTTTGTTTTTTGCCTCTGGTGTAAAGTAACGTTTTCTGCGGTTACGCCCTTACTGTTTTCTGTCGTCGATATGTAAATGGGTTACTTTTCCTGTACCTAACGGTGTTGCTCACACTCCGTAGATTGATGATGTTTTGTGTGAGAAAGAAAGTGTAGCCATTTTTAAGTCAACCATTGTTAGAATGTGAAAAAATAATAATGAAGTAGTAGGTACATCATCATGCATAAAAAATTATAGTCATAAAACTCCTATTTTAGACTGCCAACGATAGGTGTTAACCTTGTACAAGAATTTTCCGCATATAATTGCACGCGTCACACGCTTAAGCGTGTGGGTGTGCTTTTTTTGACTTTTGTTTGTATTATTTTTGTGTACTTAATACCCACACATGAGGAAATTATAAACATAGAATAGTTATGGGTGCTGGATAGCCGTATAGGACTGCTGCATAGGACAGACAGACAAAAAGACAGAGAGACAGACAGCTGTATAGGACTCACTATAGGCGGCGCCACGGTCCCTTAAGACTGAATAAAAATTCATCATATCAAAGATTTCGACCGGACGAGTAAATCGTTCCATAGCTTAATTGGCTAAAGAGCGCCGACACGGTTTGTCGGAGGTGCGGGTTCGAACCCCGCTGTAAACGGTCGGTATTTTTGATATGATATTAAAAATGTTTATAAATTTTTGACTTTTAAATAATATTAAGTACTTTGTATATTATTAGGTATTATCAGATGGAGACAATGCTGTCCGTATTTGGGCTCTAGCGGAAGGGGACAGTGGAGAGGAAAGGCGCTTCGTCTCACACGCGGAACGTATTACATGCTTCGCGCTGACAGCTGACTCAAAACATGTCGTCACAGGGTCTATGGACATGTCTCTTAAAGTTTGGCAACTTGATGGCGGCAAACTGTCACAGGTAAACAATTCTAATCAGGTCATCGATTAGCTATGTTAGCAGAATAAGGCCAAATGTTGGCATGTTGATTTAATTTGAATATTTGAAGTATGAATGTCTAGTAAATATTAAATTAAACAATTTTTATTTTTTATTCTTTATATTAAATAAAATAAAACAAAATCCCATTTCTTATACAAGACGATATAAAATGCCTAATTGTTGATTGATTGATCGGTTTAATGGATTTCACTTGTACCAGTAGAGCACGGTTCCTAAAATATTAAGAAAGTAAAAAATGTCACATAAAACTATCAAAATACGTACGTTTATTACGTTTTTTTTATTCAAGTCGTTACCGTCAACTCAAATATAAAACGTTAAGTATTTATTTCTTATGTTTTCCACGTTTCACTTAAATAGAGTACTTAATCTTACTAACTTTTACGTCGTAAAGTATAAATGTTATCCGTACGGAAAAAATATATCCTTGCGTGTTTATGTTAATAAATATTACTTAAACAAAAAAGGTTCTTTTATCTTTCCATTGTAGGTGACATAGAGCTAGTTGAAATATTATTGTTAAGCTAGTTGTTAAGGCTTTTTGTTGGTGGTATTCTTAAATACAGTTTTTTTTTAATTATATTTGACAGGTAACAAACTAGAATGAAAATTGTTGAGTATATTTTATAATTAAAAAAGAAACAAAAAATCGTATAAATCATTACGATAACCAGCAATGTTTTTCTTGTTTTAGGTCCTTGTAGGCCACTCAGACATAGTAACATGTGTGGCAGTATCCATAACGAACAAAACTCAAGTCGTTTCTGGATCCTGGGATTACAATCTGATCGTTTGGGACATTAATACCGGATCAGACGTGCACCTGCTATCGGGTCATTTAGGAAAGGTTACCTGTGTAAAGGTAACCGGTGATGGCTCTATTGCTGTCTCAGGTAAGTTTTTTGTTTTACCTTAGAATGTATACCTACTTAATGAAAAAATTGTTTTGGACACAAATATTTTTTCTTAACGTAAATATATCTATGTAACGTATATTATACTAATATACTTACGTTAAGAAAAAATGAGTGTGCCAGCTCCATCACGCGAATGGAGTTTACTCCTTAAGAAAGATTACTGTGATACTAAAATTTAAAACGTTTTATTAAATGAATCAAATTAAGTAAAATAACAAAACTCTAAAATCAAAACATAAATTAACTTTTGCTATTATTATCACTGAGCGTCAGCGTCACTGAGCGTCAGCGACATTGAGCGTCAGCGTCACTGAGCGTCAGCGTCACTAAGCGTTAGCGTCACTGAGCGTCAGCGACAGTTGTTTCACATCATTTCACTCTCCATATTTTTTTCATACCACTAGCCTTATATCGTTTCTTACCGACTAGAACAAGATAAAACTATGATCATTAAGGAATATAAAATACTTGGGTTGTCTGGAAGAAATGGCTAAATAGCCATAAGTCCGCCCATTGTACTTCACAGTCTGTAAATGATATTTGTAGTTGTGATGTACAATAAAGTATAAATAAATAAATAAATAAATAAAATACGTTACTTGTTCACAAAAACTTTTGCAAAGGTATCACCTGTTCATCTTTTGTACTTTTTTAATGACGTTTTTATATTGATGTCAGTCAGCTATCTTAAATAATAGCGAAGCGTAAAAAGTGCTTTAATCTCACTGTAGGTATAATACTTCGCCATTTTGTAAGATAGTGATAAATGAAAACTCTTTTATTATTTCGATCCTTTAGGTGCTGAAGACAAGACCCTTATAATTTGGGAAACGAAACGAGGCCTAGCGCTTACGTCGCTCTCTCTTCACGTTCCCCTGTTGGGTTTCCAGATCACTAGCGATTGTTCCCGCATTGTCGTACACCTGTTAGATAGAGGTAATATGTATTTCATTTTTATATTCAAACTTAAGTGTTTGATTTTTATTTCGTTTTAAAAAAAATTGTAAAATTTTTGCAACTGATAGCGCAGTTTTAATAAAAATGTTCCATTAACAGTCTTTGGAAGCTTAAAATGATTTGTCAAACAAATATATAAATGGCTATATTATATTTGATGCTGATATTTTTATCCCTCCCCGGAAGTGGTCTTCCCGACCTCAGATCGCCCGTAATTTATTTTTCCTTTCATTTTCGTTGTATTCTCTTCCTTTTACAGTGGGTTTCATCCTACTATAATTTTTTTGGTCTCGAAAATTATCGGCACTAGTCTAATATTGTATAAGTACATATATATTTTAATGTTTTAGATGGATTATTTTTGTCTTTAAAATAGTACACACACAGTAGGTAGTAATTGTGTAAATAGAATATATAAATTGTTAAAATAATAATTTCATACAAAAGTTTTATCAATTTTATACAACTTTAATATACTGAACAAAGAGAATAACAACGAAGGACTTAGTAACTGTATTTCATAACGTTACAGTACATATATTTACTTTGGAAAGGAACAAGATTGCGAATTCTAAGCTTTTCGAGATAATCCTAATATCGATAAAAATGAAATTGCTTATTAAGACTTACATCTATTGAAAAATGATTTTACAATCACGAAATTCTATTGTATTTTTATAAATTATATTTATAAAAAGGGCGTTATGATATAAATATTTTCACTAAAATGGAAATTTTATGCACTTTCATTATTATTCAGAGACACGTTTTCCTACCTTTTATACTGTAATGGAAATACCTTCAGTAATTTTTCCGTCCCATGTATTAAAGTTTTTAAGCGATTGAAAACATTCGATAAATATTCTTCAAACTTGTAGAACATACATAATTTTTCACGAAAAAATCAAGGAAAAGTATAAGAAATATATATATAATGAAGTAGTTCAGATACTAAACTTTACGAACAAAATACTGTAATAACGCGTGCTTTCAGTTTTGTGTGTACATACTGTATTAATTTTTATATAAATCAAGCTCGTTCTACAGGTTGCTTGCCAATCATATGCCTCCACAACACACCCGCAACTTACGTCAAAATTCCCACCTATGCCGCACCCACCAAAGACGTTGATGGTAAGTGGTGGTCGTTTACTTAACTTATCTATTGTTCTTGGATTACAAGTAACCAAACAGAGACTGTACATATATAATCTACATAAATATAATAAAAATGATTTACTAAACGTGCTAAGCGTTAAACTTCGGAACGGTTGGATATAGTTTTTTATCACTTTGTAGAAGGTTCTCGTGGAATAAAAATTTAAGAAAATTGCGCAGAAAATTAAAAAACTTCAGTAAACGTAACTTCTATTTTAACTTCGCGCCTTTGACAGTTTGCAAGACTAGACCGTCAATTATTTCAGTCATTTATTATCAGTTATAAGATATAATCATAAACTACTTCAAATAAAATGTTAAAGTTTTTTTGTACCTAGAAATCGACCTGTGGTCTTAAATGGTAATAATTGTGTTTGCTCGCAAACGAAAAAAAAACCGACTTCAATTACATCGACAAGTAATACAACGTAATAAGACGAAAAAATAGTCAAGTAAATACGCGCTATTAAAGATTACTCAAAAAGCTGTAATCAGTTTTCGATCTAATTTAAACAAGATTACAAGACAAGTATTAGCTTTCAATTAAAGTAAGAATAATCGAAATCGGTACACCGAGTAAAAAGTTATGCGGTATAATATAACGTAGGTCGACGAAAAAGTAGTCACGTAAATACGCATTATTAGATATAACTCTAAAAGTACTTGTCAGATCTCAATTAAATTAAAATGGGACCACATGACACGCAACACCTTTCAATTAAATTGATCGAAATCGGTCCACCCAGTCAAAAGTTCTGAGCTAACATACATAAAAACATACGTGTCGAATTGAGAACCTCCTCCTTTTTTGGAAGTCGGTTAAAAAGTAAATTTTTGGGCCTATTACTATTTTAATGTCTAATTTTTAAAATGTTTTAAAATTAACTGCAACCGAGATAAAAGGTTAGAGCTCATTTTAATCTGAGCTAAGCAAAGCAATCAATACTGTTTGATTAGCTGTACTAATAATAAATTGATGATACGATATTAATACTAATAATTATTATCGTATTGATTCATGCTAGTAATAGACATAGTTTACATTTTATTTGAAGTGAACACTGCCGCTCAATTCTTCGCCATTATAATTTTGGTCGCAATTTTTTTTCTACTGTATAAATATAATTAACCGACTTCAAAAAAGGAGGAGGTTACTCAATTCGACCGTATATGTTTTTTTTTAATGTATGTTCGGCGATAACTTAGAACCGATTTTGATAAAAAAAAAATTGTTGGACAGGGGATATCCAAACTTAGGTACCATGATAAGGAAACCAGGATCTGATGATGGGATCCCAGTGAAATCGAGGGTAACCCTCGAAAATCGTAGTGACGACTAGTGCGTTTGTTAATTAATTTATTATTTATTACTTGCCGATGCAATTGAAGTCGGTTTTTTTTTTCATTTGCAAGCAAACACAATTATTATATGTATTTTTTTATTTAGAATTACGACCATTGGCACCTAAACGTCCAATGAGGAGACTGCTCAAGAAGGAAGTGTCTCTAGACACGTATACCTGGCAGAAGAAATACGGGCATCTGACATCTGCAGCTATGATGGCACAAGTTGATGAACGTTTGAAGAGGAGGTATGACAATCTATTTTTCCAATAACATTGAGCTTAGATATGTTTTTAAGCTTGCATAGCCACTATGAACACTTTTAATACTACGGGACTTACCGCGATTGAGGGAGAAATGAAATATATAATTTAATTGTGTTTGTATATATGTATCTGATGATATCTGATACAATACATTTTAAAATGATGAAAAATTCATCTGCTGTTTGTAGATTTTCTGTATCTGCCTCGATGGAAGAGATATCAAAGATTCAAGAAGCGAAAAATAAGGATTTGGGTTCTCAGGTAAGATTATTCATATTTCACTGTACGCTTACAGTAATTGTTTAAACAGGGGTAGTGTTGGACAAGCAAAATTTACTTTCAATCATGTAATTGCCAAATATTCATAAAAAGGTTCAGGTTCACAATCCAATCAATATTTTTTTTATAAAACTCGAGCAGATAAAATGAAAAAAAAAAGTTTCCTTTTTTAAATATAAAAGACTACACGCGCAAGGCTTATCATGAGGATTTACTCATCGAATATTTCTAAGTTATTTACTGACTATTAAATACTATTACTGTACAATGTGTACCTATGTATTTAATTATTTCATTTCAAATTAGGGTAACTAGCTTATCAAAATATTAAGCATATAATCGATCTCAAATATTGTTGTTGATTTGCTTAGACACGTTTAGAAATGATATTATTTCTAAGTCTAGATAGAAGATAGCTCAAGAAAATGTCACTGCTTCTAATTATAACCTTATTGCTTGATAAACGACAACATGAAAATGAGGGGACTCTCAATACAACTGTATTTTTTATGCGTGTTATCTGGTAACTTTTTCTGGTTGTACCGATTTTGATGAATCTTTATGTAATCGAAAGCTGGTGCTTGTCATGCCATTTAAATTTGATTGCGATGACGAGTACTTTTGACTTATCCCTAATAATGGCTGTAAACTTGTTGTATTACTTGTCGATGGGGCATTCCACGCGAATTCCTTTATGGTATAAAGGCATGATTTTTTTGTATCCGGTATTGTAAGTGTATCTGAAACAATATTATTTCTTTTTAACCGACTTCCAAAAAAGGAGGAGGTTCTCAATTCGACACGTATGTTTTTTTTTATGTATATTAGCTCAGAACTTTTGACTAGGTGGACCGATTTCGATCAATTTTGTTTTAATTGAAAGGTGTTGCGTGTCATGTGGTCCCATTTTAATTTAATTGAGATCTGACAAGTACTTTTAGAGTTATATCTAATAATGCGTATTTACGTGACTACTTTTTCGTCGACCTACGTTATATTATACCGCATAACTTTTTACTCGGTGTACCGATTTCGATGATTCTTACTTTAATCGAAAGCTAATACTTGTCTTGTAGTCTTGTTTAAATTAGATCGAAAACTGATTACAACTTTTTGACTAATCCTTAATAGCGCGTATTTACTTGACTATTTTTTCGTCTTATTACGTTGTATTACTTGTCGATAATTGAAGTCGGTTTTTTTTTCGTTTGCGAGCAAACACAATTATATTTACTAGTATGTGTGTCTGTGATAAATATATACTGATTATTACATATAGACCGCAGAGTATTGCTCAAAATTAGAGAATTTGTACATAATTATGTTCAAATATTTCTAAGGGATTTTGCAATTCCTCTGTGAAATGTTGCTTTGCGGCTGATGTAGCCCGGACGGCGACCACCGGCTACCGAGTTTAGGCATTATAACTGGTCTAGCTCCTAAACGACTTTTCGGCCCGTTCTAGAACTTTTTGCAATTCTTCTATACTTTATCAGCTATTTTGAGAAAAAAAAAAGTTGAAAGTTGAAGTTTGAAAAAAAAATTAAAAATTTAAATGCACTTTTTTTCTAAAAAAGTATAAAATTTCAATTTTCTAAAAATATCATCACAAAGCTCATTTCCTCAAGTAAACACTTTTCTATCTTGTTTATTTTTAAATAACTTTACCTAATATTGGCACTTCCAGTAGGTAGCGCGTTCCTGCTGGTTACTCGACACTTTAATGACTAATTACTCGTTAATTAAACAATATTCTTTAATAATATTACAAATATGGATTGAGGGCATATACTCGTATAGATATAACATATTCGAAAATTGCTAAAATCGGAAACATCAACATTTTTAGTTGTCCGCTTCGCGTGGAATGCCGCTGATGAAAATTTAAGTCGGTTTTATTTATTTTTTTCGTTTGTGAACAAACAAAATTATATTATTAGTATTATATGATGCGTTATATTTCTTAGGTGAGTCTGGGCCCTGAACAGGCAGCAATTGCACAATCCCAACACTTTGATCAACTAGAGGCCCTATGGAATAAAATATCACCTCCGAGGCGACGATCGAACAAGGTAAGATAAACAATGTTATTTTTTGAAAACTAACAGTAATAAATAATTGGCACTTTGTTGTTTACAATAAGAACTTTTGAGAAAATGACCTCTCAATTGATTTTAAAACGAGAAACAATATAATCTGACGAACTTTAAATTAAACTTTAAAAAAAAACTTAAAAAAAACTTTGAATTTTGTGAACTGCTTCCTTTCTATTAATAATTATTTAGCAGAACCCATCATCTTCATCATCATTATATGCGACCAAACGCAGTTCATATTCCTGTATAGAAATATTTGATATATCTAATTCTAAAATCTATAGTCAATGTAATTTTTATGTTAAACAGTCTCTATCCAAACAAAGTTCTCTGATTGAGAGAGTCGACTCCTCTGATGAAGATCACACTCCGGTGGAAGAACAGGGTAAGATAAATAGGTCTTGATGGTACCGACTAATTTCAAGACATTAATTCTTTAAATACATTTTGTTATAATCTTATTATCTTCTACTTTCCTATCAATATTAGTGTGACTTAGAATCTAGAATTTGTCAATATCGCCATCAAAATAACTAGTAGATTTATTTGCCATATAAAAACAACGTTGAAGTTATTTGTAGTTTAAACTACGTTATTAAATCATAAAGTTACTTAATTAAGGGAGTAAAGTAAAAATCAATAAATCATAGATGTAAAAGATACAAACAAAATAAAAATAAAAAATCATTTTATTTTCTTCCAGAACATATGGTGGAGTAATCAAAGTTTGACCGAGTGTAATTCGTCATCAATCTCGTTAGTTTTGTTTTAGAATAAGTTTTTAATGAGCTGGTCTCAATTTGTTTTGCTATTAATTATTCTGTTATTAAAGATATTATTATAAAAAAAATTAAATTAAATTCAAAACTTTTAATCAATAAGTTTATTATTTATTGTAAATTATTTAATAATACCTACTGAGTTTGCAAAATCGTTGCTGTTTTACTATTTATAATTAATACCTAAGTTAGTAAAGATTGCACTTCGCGTTAACAAGAAGGTAGAGACAAATTTTTAAGTAATAGTAAAAAATATTTATTTATGTGTTTTACCTTTTCATAAAAAATAGCGAAACTCTTAAATCTATTTGAAGTTATACTACTTTTCGCGCGTTAGGGAAAAATTGTGAAAGTTAATTTTTACGATGCGTGCGATCACCGTCACAAAAAAACCGACACCCTGGAGTTAGCTAGTCAACGAAGAAGAAGTTAGCAACGTGAAGTTAGCTAGCCAATGAAGTATAACTTAACACACACTTTTATTTAATGTTACATCACGATACATGCACATGTTGCACACATGCGTCGTACATCAATAAAACGATGACGTATAATTATGCACAATTTTCAAATAATCTAAAAAAAATTAAATAATTATTTTTATTTTTATTTACATATTATATATTTCTTTAATATATTGTAACAAAGTACTTGTCTTATTATTCGTTTAGATTGGCAACATTCTTGTCATTGTCTTGTGATAAAGGTATTTTTAATATGATCTATCCTTATCAATCACATGTGTTATTTAATTACTAAGAAAGCGACAACACATACATTTTTCTCATATTGTCTCATATGTATTAACAGCAATTACATGTCTCTGCCTTCATTTCGTCTAGATTTTCATTAGTATAATTAGCGTTCGTAAGTAATTCTAGACTTCCAGCCTCTAATGCAATGTGATCTTGTAGATTAGTGTACTAGGTCTGCGTCCCTAGTACCTTTTTGTCGGGTCATAAGTATCAGGCTGAAACTTTCTAGATCGCTTCATTTCAGTGAGTCGGACAAACTTTTTATTTGACAAAAATCTCGGTAGTGGGGACTAATTTTGCTAGAGGCCTTGAAACATGTCGATAAGTCCGGGTGTCAAAAATTTGCTAATACCAAGCCGATTCTTACTGAAATTTAAAGATTAATTTATGAGAAAGTCAAAAAGTAGATTGTCCGACAAAATTAATGGGGACTATGCGCCAGTCGGACATACTGAAAATGTTGGAAATTCCAACTCAAAAAAGTGATTAATATCAGGCTAAATTTTTTTTTATGGGTTCATAAAAATTAATATAATACAACTGTAACGTTGTCCGACAAAATTTATGGGGATAAGCGCCAGTCCGACACTCGAAAAATGTCGAAAATACCAGCACAAAAAAGTGATTGATATCAACCTAATTTTTATTTTTTCAGTAATAAAATAATGTTTCAAACGTGATTCTACGATTGTCCGACAAGAAATGTGGGGAATACTAATAAAAATCGATAAAATATCTATTAAAATTATTCGTTCTGTATACAGCATTTAAGTATACCTATATATATTAGGGATGTGACATTCATGTAAAAAAATCGAATAAATAAAAATAGATTTTTCTTGATTAAATATTAGTCGATTTTTAGTAAAAATAATAATCGATTTTTGAGAAAAAATCGATTTTTTTCTATTATTCAAAAATCTACGTGCTTTTCATATTCCAATAAAATTCATATTAGAATTTATCAGATTAAAAATCAAATAAAAAGTATTATTAAAAAATAACCAATTAAAAACTAAAAATCAAAGTGAAAGTTCCTTTAAACTTTCAAGGTGAGGAATAAGGTAACCAAATATCATTATTAATACAAATTTTCAGTAAAATTAAACGTTTTGTTGTAACAAAAATAAAACGATGAGCATCCCAACAAAATGACAACCTTATTGTCTCAAAAACTAAAATAAAATAAAAAATCGCGTGCATACAAAGTACACTTGTCTGAAGTGAAACTTCTTTGGTAAACTAATTAAATAAACAAATAATAATAATAAAAAAGAAACGAATAAAAAAGTAGTTAAAAAAAGAAAAGAAAAAGCTAACGTCACGAGGTTATCCTAGGCGGTCACCCATCCAAGTATTGAACTTCATGGCGCTGCTACATTACCGGTCGCTCAAATTTTACCCCTCATGCGCCTACGGAAGTTTCACTTAAAAAAATTAGCATAAATATTTTTTTAAATAAAATAATAAAAACGAAACGATAATTAAATAAAATTTCGTTTCGTTCTTTGGCAAACTAATTAAAAAAATTAATTAAAAAAACAATTAAAAAAACTAATTAAAAGGAAAACGAATTTAAAATACAAAAAAAATAAAATAGTTGAAAAAAAACAGGTGGTCAAATTTTACCCCTTTATATGCGCCTAAAGAAGTTTTACTTCAAAAACTAAACGACTACGCTGTAGTCTCAAAACTAAAATATAAAACAAATCTTTCGTTAATCTTTCAGTTTTAACAATAAAAAATTTTTTGTGTTATTTTTTATGTGTATTCAGTACAACATATCGATTTTAAAAATCGATTTATTTGGTCCGAAAAATCGATTCTTCGATTAATCGATTTCAAAAATCTGTAATAATTATATTATTATTATATTATTAATCTGTAATTTTTTAAAAATCTGTAAGCTCGTATTGTGACACGTCTTATGTCATGATTTAGAAGAAAACAAGAAAAATTTTATCGCTTGACTCCATGAGATAACGTATTAGCAAAAAATTGAGCGTGTGAAAACCACGCGCGGTTGAAGTCGTAGCCTTCTTAAATCATTTGTTGTATATATACTACTTAGATATTTAATAGTTTTTTAAATATTATCAATTAAAATTGATAAATTTGAGGTCATTATTTTTTGCCAATTTTTTTGAGTCAAGTTTTAGGGCCTATGCAAACCGCGTTTTTTAAACGCGATACAGACGCGATGCAAACGCGCGTGTGACGCGATACAAACGCGATGCAAACGCGCGTTTGTATCGATACAAACGCGCCGTCGACGCGCGTTTGAATCGATACAAACGCCAACAAACTGCTCTGTAGGATAAAAACGCGCCGTCGACGCGCGTGTCACACGATACAGACGCGATGCAAACGCGCGTGTGTCGCGATACAAACGCGCCGTCGACGCGCGTTTTAGAAACGCGCGTCGACGGCGCGCTGAAAAAACGTGGTTTGCATAAGCCCTTATGAAAAACTTCTAAATGTGTGATAATAAAACTAATATTTTATTTATCAAACAACATAATATTATTTTTCTAAGATTATCTAATTAGAAACAAAAAGGTAGCTTAAAAAAAAAGTTTATACATTAAACTTGAGCCAAGTACAGCTACATTTATTCACAAACTTGTAATTGTGGTAGAGAGGTTAAAACCTCATGTATACTATATAGTGCGACAGATACACTAACAGAGCTCTCGAAAGCGAAAAGCGAAAAGCGTTTCTAAGAGCGTATATATAGATATAGTTTCTTTGCGGTTAGGCTAATCTTGTCGGACTAGCGATATGACCCATTATTTTTGTCGGATATCACTATATTTCGGTTATAAATGATCTAATCTACAATTACTCATGTTTGTCCGACAAGTATTAATCACTTTTTTGTGCTGGTATTTTCGACATTTTTCGAGTGTCGGACTGGCGCTTATCCCCATAAATTTTGTCGGACAACGTTACAGTTGTATTATATTAATTTTTATGAACCCATAAAAAAAAATTTAGCCTGATATTAATCACTTTTTTGAGTTGGAATTTCCAACACTTTCAGTATGTCCGACTGGCGCATAGTCTCCATTAATTTTGTCGGACAATCTACTTTTTGACTTTCTCATAAATTAATCTTTAAATTTCAGTAAGAATCGGCTTGGTATTAGCAAATTTTTGGCACCCGGACTTATCGACATGTTTCAAGGCCTCTAGCAAAATTAGTCCCCACTACCGAGATTTTTGTCAAATAAAAATTTTGTCCGACTCACTGAAATGAAGCGATCTAGAAAGTTTCAGCCTGATACTTATGACCCGACAAAAAGGTACTAGGGACGCAGACCTATACTCTTAGGGTCAGGATTAAAAAGCATGATTTTCTTCTATTTGAAATGTGTTTTCTTTAACAATATATATATTTTTGAAAATGTGAAACTGGTCCTTATTCTTTATAGAATAAAGTACATTTCATGCTACTATTTTGAACTAAATTTACAATAGAATAATGAGCAATTATAACATTATTATATATAACATTCTTTTATCTTAATTAAAAAAAATTTAAATGATATGTTGAACTTTTTTTAAAATCAATCTTAGCCAATTTTATGATATTTAATAACATTTATATGTGGATTTTATGATAGAAAGTTATAATATTTGAATATTTTATTTTTTGTGTAGAAAGTTTTAAATTTTGATTAGTGTATTTACCGAGAAATGGATAGTTTTTAAATATATAATAAGCTTAACGAGTAATCTCCCCGATCGTTGTTCTCTCAGAACAAATAGTAATTTAAAGGTTTACAAAATAAATTACTTTTTTAATACTAACAAATATTTTGATTTGAAACTATCTCAAAATTATATGATATTATGTCATGTAAACTATATATCTTTTATTGTTACAGATTAATTTATTTAATTACCTAAGCCATATATATTTGTATGTAATAATTAACTGTGTATCTTTTAATTTACTCTCTGTTCTGAGGTTGTATTGAACTAGTTTTCCAAACTGTGATCCCTTATAAAGACTTCTATATAAGTACATAATTAAAGTTACCCCTACGAATAATAATAACTTAGTGTACCTATGTTACATCTTAATCTAGTTAACACTTAGTCTATAGACTTGCATGTAGTACAATTTCATTTAACAGATTAAATTTGAGAAACTAAATTGTGTCTTAAGTCTAGTATGTTAAAGCATGTATTTGTTTGAATGTAGGTATTTTATTTATGACAACGCATTTTGTAACCGTAATTGAAACGCAATTTTAATATTGAATTAATGGATTAATTCTTGTTTGTAGTGAAGCTAATTAATTTAGTTCAAGAGCCGTTAATATTTGTAGAGCAACTAAATATTTCCGAAATAATTTGTATCTTTTGTTATAGAAGATATAAAGTTTGAAAAGTTTTTCGCTAAAATTGTAGGATTTTTAAAATTAAATAATTTTAGATGTTATACAGTTTAGGAAATGCAATAATATTTCATAAGTAGATGCACTTACTAGTAGATGTTTAAGCTTGTAACTTATAAAGTTTCTTTAAATTAAAGTCCTACGACTTTCACATGTCTCAAACAACGCTTTATTATCTTAACATATTTGAAAGAAAGTACCGGGCAATTTTCTTAACCTTAATCATTTATATTTTAGTCATTTTATAATACATTTAAAATAAATTACGAGTCGAAAATATTTTTCAGATAATTTTTAACATTTTACTAAAAAAAAAGTTGACATTTTAATAAAATATAGTTTTATGTGTCTGTATTTGACAATTAATACTAAAAAGAAAAACGCCTGACATTTTTTTGTATCTGTGACAATGAAGGTTAAGTTAAATTGTCTGGTATAAAGTCACGTATACACGTACGCAATAATGTATGGTAATGTTAGACACTATCACCTTGTTAACTATTTGTATAGAATTTTATATATTTGTCGTTTCCTATTCCTCACGTGAGTGAGTTTTATTTTGGACCTGTCGTGATGTTATATCTGAAATATATTCTCTGTGTTTCTTACGAGTGTTTATCTTTCATTTTATTTTAAAACCCTCTAATTGTAATTACACATAACGTCAAATTCTTTAAATACTTTCTAATCCGCTTTTGTTATGCTGTGTCCTCCCAAAGAGTTCCTAGAAGTGATATTATAGCAACTCTTTCTGTATGGTACAGTTATAGTTGAGTGAGAGATGACGTATGTGAGGGAAAGTTATGAGGTAAACCAAACCCAATGAAAGTCGATCCAACACTAAGTTTATTATGATAAATTTACAGTATATATAGGCAGAAGTACAGACGTCATACGTTTCGTACAAATAACAATTTCATTAGAAATCTGTATTAGGCAAATAATTATGTTGTGAAAAATAAGCTAATTTAAGTAGGTGATTACTTTGCATCCGTTTTAGTCAATAACAATTTCGTAATAAATAAGCTAAATTAAAGAGGTTGCAAGACAATCATATTGCTCAATGTGCGTTGACCCGTACATCCTGCCGACTCAAAGAAATGTGCGTTAACCCGTACATCCTGCCGACTCAAATAAGGAAGATAACCTATATTAAAGTTTACAATAATAAAATACAATTAAGACTGAAGTAAGTAGATAACTTCTAACTATATACTAATCATCACTGCACTACACTTTTAGTGGAATGTCCAGTCGAACGAATCGCGGTCGCGCTCTCGGGGGAGCAGGGGCCTCCTGGGCTTCGTCCGTATCTGCTGCCACTGGAACTGAGGTCGAGGAGGCATCTGTCACAGCCGTACTCCGTATATTTTGGTTTCTGCGACATCGCATGGTTCCGTATAGACATCCCGCAACAATGATAAATCCCAAAATTATGTACAAAACAGAGTACTGGTGTATATCGTGTATGCTTAGTGATGCGGTTTCCTGATCTTTGAGGTTAATGATTTGTGACTTCATCCGCTGCCACAAGTCTTCATGATCCTCGGGTGTGAACAGTTGGAAATCTGAAGTATTTATTATAGAATTTAATATTGAAAAATCTGTTGGGATCGGTATGTTTTCTTCGACCTTAACTTGGCTCATGTAGCTATTTTGCCCGAATATAGAAAACATGTCGCCTTTTATTGTACAACCTTGACCGATCTGTAAAAGGCCATTCCCAGTCAGTGCCGTCATTATAACTCCAGTATCAATGCAAAATATGCGCACTGTGCATTTCCCACAGCAAGAATAAAGCCACATGTTATTGTTATGTAATTTAACCCAGCGCACGCGACACGGAGTCTCCTTTGTCTTGCATATGGTTGTATTATGTATACTCAAATTACAAATTCCACTGGTTAATTGTAATTCGTATATCGGTTTATCGAGAGAGCATAATATTTTGTTTGTTTGTATATGGACACAACTTTCTACATCGGAGTCTGTCAGGACGAGTAGTAGATCCTTTTGTAGGTTGAATGCAATGTATGGTGCGATAAATTCAATGTTATAATGCTGCTGAGGAAGGGTTATTACTCTATCCAGTTCAAAATTTTCTTTAATAACCAAAGGAATCTTGATTTCGATTATCAAGTAAGAAGAGCCGATGTCGCCGTTTACCTTCATTAATTTATAAGGTTCCTTAAAATCGTTTTTATCGGCAGGCAAAGTCAGGTCATTCGGTATATGTCGATATATGATATTTAATTGTTCTTCCAATTATTCAGATGGTAACAAATGTGCGTTTGAATGACCGCTTGCAAGGCTTGTTAAAGTGTTTATAACGCTTTCTTGCAGGTGTTGAATAAAGGTAAGATTCTTTACACATTTCTGTAGTATTCCGAATTGCTTCTTCAATATTTCTTCGTTTCTCTGAAGAATTTTATGTTGCGCTTCTATGACCCTTGTTTGATTTTTTAATAAGAGTCGTAAATGGTTCTCGTTCAAGGAAAATTTTGTTTTGTTATTTTCACATTCCTTATTACCTTTTTTATATTTATTATTACTATCCCGCTTATTCAGAAGACAGGATGAAACTTGATATTTTTGCGAAGTTTCAATATTCGTCTGAGTTGATGACCCACTGGATATGTCAGTCAGCGTATTTGTAGACTGTTTATTAAAGTTCATTGTATAGGCGTCATGTAACATTGTATTATGACTCCTTTTACAAACTTTGCATTTTTTAGTTGACGCGCATAAATTCTTGTTATGTGCGCACAAACAATTATTACAGTAGTGAAGATCTTCGATAATTCGTAAACGCTCGCCCGGTGTATATTTGATAAACTTGGCGCACTTGTATAAGGGATGTTTCTCGTCACAAATCGGACAACTTGACATGTATGTCGCAACACTATGGAATTCCTTATTTATTAATTTGCCATAGCGAGGTTCCTTTTGATATTGAGGCTTGTAAGTCTTGTTATTTAATGATTTTTGTTGATTATATTTTTGGAATGATGACGACGTTTCTCTATCTTTTGTGCCGATTGGTTCTAAAGCGATGAATTTGCTCTCTAAGAAGTCCATTAGCTCAGAGAGTGTAGGTAAATCTCGTGGCTTTTTCCGGGCTTCTTTGTAGTCATTACAGGTAATTGTATCCAGCTTCTTTGTAATTATATGGACCAATAAGGGGTCCCAGGTGCTTGTATCGATACCCAGGTTCCTTATAGCGTGGATACATTCCATTGACGTGTCATAAATACGTCTAATCTCATACGCGGATTGTTTTTGAGCGGCTGTTAAATTCAGAAAGATTTCAATCTGTTTGGTAAATAGCAGTTGTCGATTGTTATATCTGTGTGTTAACAGTTCCCACGCAGTATCGTAGTTGTCTGTTGAGATGTTGAGATGCTGGATAAGCCGTTCAGCATCTCCTCGCAATTTGCTCTTAAGATGCTGCATCTTCTGAGTCTTTGTAAGCAAATTATTGTTGTGAATACTTTCTACGTATAGATCGTAGAAAGTAGGCCATTGAGTATATTTGCCTGTAAATATAGGCAAGTCGATCTGTGGTGTCGACTTTTGTAGATGTTTTGTCGATGTGAGTTTGTGATTTAAAGCCTTCTTGATTGCCTCGTATGACTCTTCGTAGGCATAAAACTCACTATCGTACTTGGTATCTGACCCTTGTAGGATGTTGTCAATTTGCCAATGCAAAGCGTCGATTGCATTCCAGCGCGTTTCTATATTGCGTAATTTATCCTCCAGCTCCCACTCGTCCTGGATTTCATCTACTTTTAACTTATTTACTTGGTGATGAAAGGCTCGGAAGTTGGTTTTTTGGAGTGACATTAATGATAATGCCTGACCTTGATCTGTCGGCGAGGTCGTAGCGGCATTTGAAGTTGTTGGCAGTGTGAGTCTGGGTTGTAGCTTAGGCATGGTCGGAACTGCAGGTGATTCCAGCGGTTGGCGAGCTTCTGGTGCTGGTGACACAGAAGTCTCTCTTGCCGGCGAAAATGACGCTACCTTGATGCGTACAGAGTCAAAGTACTCTCTTGCCTGTTCGTATTGATTTTCCTTAAAATAAGGATCAGTATCATTATGGTAGAGTGACAACCGTTGGTTGTTTCCTTGGAACTCAGCCCATAATTTGTCAAGAGCATCGAGTCGCTCGTCCAAGTATTTACGGGTCTTCCGGGATACTGGATCTTTGCTGAAGTTCCTTTCTATCCTTTTTATTGCTTCGACAATTTCTTGTTGTCGTTGCAGTATACTCTCCATATTATTATATTATATGGTTTTATGATTATGCTGATATAATTGATAGGACCGTCTTCAGTGGTCCGGGCCAGTCTATCAGTGGATAGTGCGACCTTGTATGCGCCTTCTCAATTGAACTGGTGGAACCCGCTTCTGGGAAGCCAGTCAACCGATTCGCAGTCACACAATTTCCACGTGAGCGTTATGGCCGCTGTATCTGGATTCTCCAAACGTCGCGTCGTTGGAAATCCTTTTGAGTTGATAGTCTTGATTGACTTGCTGTCTTCTTTTTTCTTGAGTGATTTTTCTCGAAGAAAATTTTTTCTCGAAGGACCAAAATAACTGTTCTATATATCCTCGAAGAAAGACTGCGTGCAGCAGCAAGGCTGTATTCTCGAAGAAAGACTGTTGTCTTGTATAAAGGCCGAAGGACCAAAATAACTGTATGGTACAGTTATAGTTGAGTGAGAGATGACGTATGTGAGGGAAGGTTATGAGGTAAACCAAACCCAATGAAAGTCGATCCAACACTAAGTTTATTATGATAAATTTACAGTATATATAGGCAGAAGTACAGACGTCATACGTTTCGTACAAATAACAATTTCATTAGAAATCTGTATTAGGCAAATAATTATGTTGTGAAAAATAAGCTAATTTAAGTAGGTACTTTGCATCCGTTTTAGTCAATAACAATTTCGTAATAAATAAGCTAAATTAAAGAGGTTGCAAGACAATCATATTGCTCAATGTGCGTTGACCCGTACACTTTCGTTATAACAGATAAAAAAAGAATTGCTAAACTAGTACCAGTCTAAATGTCTTTTTAGGCCATGAGCGGTTTTAAATGTCTATCCGATGTTTTCTACTATGTATTTGAAAATAGTAATTTTTTACTATGAAATATTTGTTATACTTTTATATAAAACTACCGAACTAATTGTAATACAACTTAGTAGGTGCGTTCGGAAATCAAAAATTACATAATGGCTATAATTTTTATCCCGATATTCTTGCGGGATCATAAATTACGTAGATGAAACTGGGAGGCGCTTCTAATACAACAATAAATGTATGATTTCGATAATCGCTTGCCTAAAGGGCCCCGTAGACGATCAAATATTTGATCAAACTTCATATTAAATTTCTGTTTGACAAACGTGTTTGTCAAATTATTTGATCGTGTGCGGGGCTGCGGGTTTTTTTATATGTTTGTTATATGAAAACATGACGTTTGATCAAACATGTTTGACAAACAAGTTTGATCGTTTACGGGGCCCATAATAATTATGGTGCATAATTAGTTTGGCTTCGATAAGTTACAAATTTAAAAAATAATTTTATATAAATTAAGTATATTAAACCTAGACAATACTTGGTATATGATCTTCCCTACACTATTAGATGTTGATATTCTAAATAAAACTAGTGTTAAAAAAACACCAATAATTATTATATGTATTAAAATATTATATATTAAATATTAATCCAATTCGCCAATTTTTGAACTGATGTAAGGGAACAGCTGGAAACCTGCTCAAAATATGGAGTAGGCCGACTGGGGTAGTACCTCGACCTTATAGAAGATCACAGCTAAATGATAGGTACTGGTTTCAAGCAGTGTTGTGTCCCTGTTGGTGAGTAAGGTGACCAGAGCTCCTGGGGGAAATTAGGGAGTAGGGTCGGCAAAGCGCTTGTTTGCCGACTAGTTATATTTAAAAAAAAAACTCAAAATGACTTGTAATCTTCTTAGTTAGTTAAATAATTATTTAATAATAATAATTTAGTAATCTTCTAGGCAAACATAAATTTTACTTCATTTAAAAATAAACTAATAAAAGCTAAGACTAGCGTATTCAAACAAAATCTTAAACTTTATATATGTTTTTCTTCTAAATTTAATAAGACATTTTTATTTAATCTTGGTTCAAAAAATTATCGAGAGGTCATTACAAAAATTAATTAAACTTAGGTTGGTAAGCTAACAAATGCGCAATTCGTCGGTTATTAAAAATCACTTTTCACCATCTTTTTAATCTGATTGAAACGAAAATTAATTTAAAAAAAAATGATTATTTTTTATTTAGGAGATTCCCCTTATACCCGGAATACTTATAAAAGCTACAATGGTAAACAAAGGCATTTAGGTACCTGTGTTTATGTTTTGTCTGCTTGTGGACATATCGGGCTACGTGTGGACTACGTCAACAAAATATCTAGACTACTATACTGCACAGTATTGCTCATGTGGGTTCGGTAACCTTTTTATCTCGATGGATGTCAGTCATAAATGAATATATACAGTTAATTTATTTTTTTACGTGATAACGTCTAATAAATCGATGAACGCCGGCATCATGCACGAAAAAGATGACTCATTGTAGCGTTTCCTTCATTGTAGCGTTACGCTCATTGTAGCGTTACACTCATTGTACGCTTGCGCTGCATCTATCTCTCTTCCACTCGATTGGCCTATCTGTCCGAGGAGATGTTTTGTTATGACGTTGTCACGTTAAACTATTGTCCCTAAAACAACTTTACAGACAACCAATTTTTTTTTCTTAATATAAATAACGTTGTAAATAATTTCACCGATCTCTATTTCCTTCGTTCTTTAAGAGGTTTCATTTTCCTACTAAGTTACTTAAGGTACCATAAGATGTCCGTTGTGATATCAGTTTGAGATACCAAATTGTTAGCATAATTTATAATTATTATTGCTCAAAGAAAGAATATGACATTTTTAAGTGTCTTAATACTAGGCAATAAGGACAGTTTCTTTTACGGATGATGACGGAAGCGTTTAGTTAAACGCTTTATATGACTTATTAAAAAAGTTATTTCTACTGGAATATTATAAAATAAAATATTTTTTTACTGTTATTAACAAAACATTCTTGATTATTAAAACACTACAATATCTTTAGTGTCAAACATCGTGCTACGGGGCTACGACTTGTCGTAGCAAGACAATAGCAATAAATGAAACATATGTAACTTCGAAGAAAGTTTATTTCATTAAAATTGTGGATTTATTGTTTCGCGTTGTTAACAATATTAAATAAATATTTAAAAAAAATATTATGATTGATAGGATATAGGACTCTTATCTAAACCTTACCTCAATTAACCTGTTACTAACAAAAACTAATATTCAAAGGGTATGATAATAAGAATTATAATTATTTTTGGAGTCTACCTAATCTAATCTCTTGATAACGTCGCTCATCATTGATGTTTACCACTAAATGGAAACTCATTTTATATTAAGAAATTAACTAAATGCGACGTGATTCCCTAATATGTGATTAAAAATAAAATATTCGTAAACAGTGATGAACTGTATCGTAACCGTAACGTGGATTTTAAACTGGAAGTGGTGAATTGTTCTACGGATTACGTACAAACTGTTTTCATACAAGAAGAAGCTGAATAATACTAAATTATCATTGGGTTGGATAACAGACTTAAATTTTAAATAACAAGGAACAAAATGACGCCCATTCATTCCTGGTCTATCATAATAGATAAAGACATTTCTTTATCAGAGGATAATAACGCAACGTTTATATCGAAAACTACATTCATTTTCAGCACTTTTGGAATGGTATTGTCCATCCTTTCCATGACGATGCTGATCCTGACGGCCATACTCTTCTCGGAATGGCGACAAAGCTACAAGAATCAACTTCTCGTACAATTCATGATAGCAAGATTTATTTTCAGCTTCGTGCGTTATTTACACGATGTAATGAAGTTTTTAAATATCTGCAATAGAGACTTCAACCCGATTTACTTGGGTCAACTACCACTGGCTTACACTGAAATGGTGCTCGTGACTTGGATGTACGTTTTTAGTAAACAAATGCATGACAGTCTAGTGAGAGTATTTAATACTGGATCATCGAAGTTATTGAAGGTGTCTTTGAGTGCGTGGCTGATACCGGCCCTGGTGTCGATTCTGTCGTATCTATCTTATAATATGCAGGTTGGGAAAGAGATACAGATCTTCGTTATTTATTTGTTTCTTATTAAATGGCCGGCATTATGCGCAAACGGTATCCTATTAATTTCTAGTCTTAGGGCTATTATAAGTGCGAACATTAGTAAAACCGAAAGTAATCCTCGAATAATTCTGGTAATGTTAATCCTTATATTCACATTTTGTATACAGCAAGCAGCGATGGATTTTCATAAATTAGTGTACGTTATATTTCATTTCGATAATATGACTGCAGATGTACCTTTATTTTTTGTATTTACTAACATTTTAAGTATATTTCATTGTGCTGCTTCAATATTGTTTTGGTTATTTGGAAATAAGCGGACCCGAGTATTGTGGAGATTTTCGAGCTACCAGAGGAAACAATCAGAGCAACCGTCATGCAGTACAATAACATAATTTATTAATTACAAATTATGCTATCTCTCATTCTTTTACATAATGTCATTTCATTCAGTTCCACTTTAATAAATAATTTAAAATATATTTTTTTATAACTTTACGACTGTAAAAACTATGTGTGTGTTTAGTTCAAATTTGACCTTACGACTAACTAGTCGTAGAGTCAAATTCAGGTATTCAGTAACAAAATGTGATCGTAATGTTAAAAAAGCCTTTATAAAAATAATAAAACAATCAAAAATGTGTTATATATACAATTAATAAACAATAATAAAACATTAATATTTTTTTGTCTTTAATTTATATTGTTTTACTTGAAGAAAAAAAATGACAATACCTTGTTAACAAAAAACTATTACAATTTAAGACTTATAAAATGAAACTTTGTAGCCCTAATAAAAAAAATCACGTTAAAGTAATATATTCAAGGAAACAACAAGCTTAGATTTCAATTCTGTCTTAAGATAATTAATCTAGACGACGTAAGTGAGTTAGAGTAAATTACGTCTTGATTACAGTCAAAATGTGCGCAGTAGCAAAGTAAATTGTTAATTATCATTAAATTACCGCCAGTGATGGACCGCAGGCGCTACGAGGATGTCAGAGCTATACGTGTCTGAGAGCACTGTATGATCTAGTTTGTTAGTACATTATGTAAGTATATACGAAGGCGGTTATCTTGATTAACAGTCATTGAAGAATTAATAAAATAAAATTATTCTATTAATTATGGGTAAATAATAAAATGTGTATTTTCTCCTATTTCTACTACGTTTATGTACTTACATATTTTTTCTTATAATGTGGTGTACAATAAAATGTTTAATAATAATAATTAATTTTAACAAATTTTACATTTATATATAATGATAAAACTAATTCTATGCACTCTATAAAGCCAAAACAAATATGAAATAATAATTTTATATTCGCTGCATATCTATAAATATGAAAAACATTAAATAATATTGTTAGTTATCAATTACATTGGCAATAAGTTTTTACCAGCTGATCATTGGTCAAATCGTCTCATGGGAACTAGAACAGTGCCTGACGTCTCCATACATTGAATATTTTTATAACAACATAATTATGACTACTTCGAATAAAATCGAATTCCCTATCGTTTGTTTCGGCATATATTCAATAAGACAATATAATATATATTTTTATTTATTTATAACTAGGTAAAATTAGTTATCCATCCATCTATCCGTCTTATCTTATCATCTTCCGTATCATCTAGCGTCTTCGGTGCGACAAAGTCAGCCCTGCGGTCACCAACCCGCCTGCCCAGCGTGGTGACTATGGGCAGCACACATGAGTTCACGCCATTTTTGGCGTGACCTTGTAGAGGCATATATCCAGCAGTGGACTGCGATAGGCTGAAGTGATGATGATAGTGATGATGAAAATTAGTTAGGTCTACGGTGCCTACATCCGCTCGCGCCTGACGTATGCGGCCCCGGCCTGGTACGCGCTCTGCTCGGCGACCCAGGCCAGAAGATTGCAAGTCCAGCAGAACCGTGGCCTGCGCTTGATTACAGGAGCTCCGTGGTATGTCCGAAACGACGTACTGCATCGAGATACCAGGACGTCCACCGTGGAGGAGTATGGGCGTCGCCTCGCGCGCGCTATGTTCGCTCGAGCGGACAAAGGCGCGTGCGTATACCTCCACGGGATTGCCCCGCTACATGCGAGACCGCCGGAAGGGCGTCCTCAACCTCGTGAGCTCCTGCAAGAACCACCGAGCCGTCCCAGCGCGGACAACGTTGGCGACGACAATAGACGAAATTCAAAAAATACAGACATTTACACAACTAGATGACACAATAGTAAAATTAGATAAAACAATAGAAGAGACATGCATAAACACCATACCAACAATTAAACACAAGGAGGTTTTGTCGATGCCGTGGTGGAACGAGGGGTTGGCAGTGCTTAAGCGCGAGGTGGCCACCAAAAAAGGCAGGATCAGGTGTGCAGCGCCGGTTAGACGTCGCAAGGTTGTGGGAGAGTACCTGGAGGCGAAGGAGAGGTACGAGACCGAGGTAAGGCACGCACAAACGCGTAGCTGGGTCGCCTTCTGCGAGCGCCAGAATGGGGAAACAGTGTGGGGGGGGATTTATAGAGTCCTCGGCAGGACCTCCAGAAGAGACGTCGATCCACCGCTGGTGGTAAACAATATGGGGCTAGATGCCAGGGGCTCGGCTCGGCTCTTGGCTGAGACCTTCTACCCGGAGGACTCTAAAGAGGATGACTCCGAGGAGCACCGCCGGGTGAGGGTCTTGGCCGGGCGGGCCGACATCGAGTCTTCTTCGGGCCAAACTGACCCTCCCTTCACTCAAACCGAGTTGAAGTTGGCCAGTTGGTCCTTTGACCCGAAGAAGGCCCCAGGTGCGGACGGTTTTACTGCTGATATATGTCTGCACGCGATCCAATTGGACCCGGACCTCTTTTTGTGCCTCTTCAACAAGTGCCTCGAGCTCCGATATTTTCCTAGGCCCTGGAAGGAGGCAACGGTTATTTTTCTCCGCAAGCCGGGAAAGACCAATTATAACACGCCAAAATCATATCGTCCGATCGGGCTCCTTCCGGTGCTTGGGAAGATCTTGGAGAAAATACTTGTCGCCAGACTACAGTACCATCTTGTGCCCAAGCTCAGTACTCGCCAGTTCGGCTTCATGCCCCAGCGAAGTACCGAGGACGCCCTCTATACCCTGGTGAAACATATCAGACACAATCTGGAGAGGAGGAGGATTGTTGTGCTGGTTTCACTGGATATAGAGGGCGCCTTCGACAACGCCTGGTGGCCCAAGATCAGGGCCAGACTGGCTGAGGAAAGGTGCCCCGACAATATTCGGTGGCTCTTGGGCAGCTACCTGAGCGACAGACGTGCCAGAGTTAGGTACTTGGGGGAGGAGCACATAAGAGACACCGGGAAGGGCTGCGTGCAGGGGTCTATCGGCGGGCCGATTTTGTGGAACCTGCTCTTGGATCCACTGCTTCAGGAGTTGGAGGCCAAAGGCGACTACGTGCAGGCGTTCGCCGACGATGTGGTGTTGGTGTTCGAGGGCGAGACGGCCCTCGAGATTGAACGTCGGGCCAATGCCGCCCTCGAACGTGTGAGGACGTGGGGTGCAGATAATAAACTTCGGTTTGCGCCTCACAAGACCAGTGCCATGGTTGTGACACGCAAACTGAAGTATGACACCCCGCGTCTTCATATGGACGGGGTCGACATTGTCCTGACGAACGAGATCAAGCTGCTGGGGGTCGTCATAGACCGAAAACTCACGTTCAACACCCACGTTTTCATTTCTCAGCCAGGTTCTGACGGGGCACGGCGGATTCTCCGAGTACTTGCATCGTTTCAAGTGCAAGGGGAGTCCATCGTGCATCTGCGATCCTGCGTGCTCGGAGTCTGTCCTCCACGTACTTCTGGAGTGTCCGGCCCATGTTCGAGAAAGGCAAAGCTTGGAGTTTAAGCTGGATAAAAATTTGGAACTAAATTCGCTCGCGAATATAATAGCCAGTAAAGATAGAGACTTGTTCCTTAAATATTGTACAAAAATATGTAAGATAGTTAATAATAGAAATAAGGTTTAGGAAAGATATGTTTAATAAATATTGTTTATATATTTACCGAAACATATAAACATGGTCGTTAGAATTAAGGAATATAGCACTAAGTTAGCAATATTGTTGTATGTAAATTATATTTGCATATACAAATTGTTAAAAATAAAGTAGATTAGATTAGACAAAACTCCGGTTTTCACTTGACAATAAGACTGCATCTATGATGCCGACTGTATATAATGATATATTGTATAACAAAATTGTAATAAAATAAAAATAAGTGTGTAAAATAAGTAAAACCATTGTAACAAAAATAAAAGTCATTAATAAGACATAAAGTAGAAAGTAAGAGAAAACTGTAAGACAATTAAAAGCTATGATGTCTCTTGTACACAACGGTATACTGTATATAAATAACTGTAATAAGAACATTAATTAACGAAAAACCCTGTAACAAAATTAAAAGTTATAAACATAAGAAGTAGAAAATAAGAAAAAACTGTAATATAATAAATAGTTACAACTGCTTCCCCGCTCACTATCCTCGAGTTAATAGTTTTAAGTAAAAATACGAGCCTTAAGCCAAGTGTGAATGAGGATGGACGAAAGAAAGACTAGGTATGCGGAATGAAAGTGCGAGAGGAATACTTGCGAGAACTGGAATGAATGAGTAGTAACAAAAAATGTCAAAACAGTCTCACACCCTAGTGTGGGGGTCAAGAGAAAAAAAAAAAAAAAAAAAAAAAAAAAAAAAAAAAAATTATCATAAGATCCCATCAAAATTCATACATTTATTAATACAAATGACAAGCCACATGTCAAGAGCTATTTCTATTTGGATACGTGTTTAAGTAAGTTTTAGTACTTATAAAGTTAACTTACATCTGCCAACTAAGGTTTTAACTAATTGATGTTCGCTGTAAGTTAAGTTAAATTAGTAGAAGTTAATTCTCAGAATGGATTGCTGGTAGTGGCAATTAATTGTAAGAAGTCGATTTTGCCTGTAATAAGCGTAGTACTAAGTAGTACTACACTTATTACAATTATATTTTTTCTTCGTCCGTATGCGAAGTTGTTACGTTGAATTAATAGTCGTAATTAATTGAGCAGTAATTTAAAATTATTAAAATTATTTATCTTTTTTTAATTATAATATAACTAAATGAGTCGCAAAAAACCAATGATTGTTTTTTTTGTCATTTATCAAAACAACAAAAGTAGCAATTGGAATTTTCAAATGAGTAAAAATTGAGACATTATAAAGTAAAAGTTAATTTACTTATATTAAAATGATTAATTCTGTCTTTGTTTGTATAGTAGTGGAGCTTTGTCTAAAATTAAAGATTCATAGAAAGTGAAAACATTTGTTTAATTTTCAGATGAAATCCTATAATCCTAACCGAACGCAGAAGCTACTGCGTTTTACAATTACTAAGACGTGAGCTTACACTCGATTCAATTCTAAAGGCTTTTAATCACAAATATTTTTATCTATACCTACTAATATTAAAAAGCTGAAGAGTTTGTTTGTTTGTTTGAACGCGCTAATCTCATGAATTAGTGGTCCAATTTGAAAAATTCTTTCAGTGTTAGATAGCCCCAATAGGCTGTATATCATCACGCTAATACCAATATGAGCGAAGCACCAAAAAGAATGTTTCGAAATCGGGGTTTTTTCCCCTTTGAGAGCTTCCGCTGTGCGTGCTGCGTAAACAGCAAAAATCATGTATGACAGAATTGTTCCTATTCCACGCGGGCGAAGTCGCAGGCAGAAGCTAGTGCTATATATGAGTGAAATCTAAATAACTTAATACCAAGACGTGCTTACTATGAATTAGTTAATTGTGTAGCGCAAGTGACAATTTTGAACTTACATTTATTATATAAATTAAAAAAAAAGCCTTATTTGAAACGTCGTTTTGTAGGTCACAAAAATATAGAATTGTAGCATACTTCTCACATACAAAGTCAAACAGAACTCTTAAAATATATAAATAATATTAATATAAACTACAAATATACTATAACAATACGAATCAATATTTCAAATAATTAGTACCTGGGTGACCGAGCCTAGCTCGGTATTTTCATTTTATTTTTTTTATTTTTTTCTCGGTATTTTCATATTTTAATTTTATTTAAATAATAAATCACGAGTGAAATTAAAAAAAAGAAGAAAAAATATTAATCTGGAGACTGAGATTCGAACCCGGGTCAACACGATTTAACACCCGCCGATTTCCTAATTACGCTGTTACAGCTATGTTGGCAATAGTGAAATTAAGCTTCGTATTCTAATGATATTTTTTCATCGCCTAAAAACAGGGATAAAACGACATTTTTTTTAAATGAATTCTAGCTAGATCAATTTTTCGCCCCCGAAATCCCCTGCATACTAAATTTCACGAAAATCGTTGGAGCCGATTCCAAGATTCAGAAAATATATATATATATATACAAGAATTGCTCGTTTAATAGTATAAGATGTTTCTTTCGTCTGTGTCTTTGGTACTCTCGTCACAATAAACGTAACAAATTTAATACGAGAAAACGTCATGTAGCCGGAAATTAAACCGAAAGGGCACTGTCGAGTGATGTGACAGGGTTACCTCTTTTACTTTCCAAACAACTTCTATTTAAATGAATTTTATTACGATAAGAGGCTCTGAGTGTATACCGGTAAAATGACGAGGAGCCAATTTATCGGCTTTTACCTGAAAGGCTCTTGTTATTCTATTAACTATTTTGTGGATTTATTTATTATATCTCAGAAATTTCGTTACAAAATATTAACTTAAAAGGGTTTCTAAACGAATATAATCAGTATTTTTACGAAAGAATAACAATAATGATAATAAAGTTTAAAAATAATTTTTATAATTATGAAATAATCCCGAATTCAATCGTTATAAAAATTTGTTCATCTCATATGACATCAACAAAATGTTTTGTATCAAATAATTACAACTGAAAGCCATATTTAACGAGAAATTGAATTTAATTTTTTGTTATGGCATACCATAACAAAAAAATAATTAATTAAATTCAAAAGTCTCATGATCAATATAAAACATTTTAATAGAAGTTAATACTATTTTAGTAATTACTATTTATTTAAATATAGGTAGTATATGTAATTACTATTTATTTAATAAATATAGGTAATTAATATTTGTTTTATTTCCTCAAGGAAATAAAACAAATATTAATATGATAGGTAGGGATCCCTAGAAAATTTTTTCCCCTGATCAGTATCAAGCTAATTTTTTGGGAGTGGCTACATTTTGATGAGGCGAACAAAAAATTCCTCTTCGAAAACTCTCGATTGTGGTAGCTAACAGAGATAGTAGGGGGTAGAGCAGCAGTGAGCGTAGGACCGGGATAACGTACCACTCAATTTGTAGGACATTATTACTTTTAAATTATATAGATAATCACTAACTAAAAGAAAAAAAATCAGCTGGTTAGTAATAATTTTTGATGACCTTACGAGGTCATCAAGTTGATGACCTCGTAAGGTCATCAAAAATTAATTTTTTTTCTGATTTTTTTTTTGCTTTTAGTTAGTTAATATCTATATAATTTAATAGTAATATTGTCCTACAAATTGCGTGGTACGTTATCCCGGTCCTACCCTCACTGCTGCTCTACCCCCTACTATCTCTGTTAGCTACCACAATCGAGAGTTTTCTGAATTTTTTGTTCGCCTCATCAAAATGTAGCCACTTCCAAAAAGTTAGCTTGATACTGATCAGGTGAAAAAAATGTACTAGGGATCCCTACCTATGACGACTGAATATGATGAAACTAATGAGGCAGACGAATTCATTCACAGAGATTATGTAAGCGCGCCACTGATTAAACGCAGTACAACCTTTATACAACATATTTTATTAGCTTTACATACTGACACGGTAAAAGTAGTAATTAAAGTTTTTGCTTACAATGTATCCAATTTGATGAATGAAAACCAAAATACCCTCGTTTATATTGTTTTAAAATTTAAATTTCACATCAGAATGCTAAGACTTAAATCCGCCGACAAGAAAAAAATAAATCAAATTGTAAAGGCCAACTAATTACCCCTTTTTTAAACAAAGGGTTCCAATTAGCATTCACTTCGAATACCTCATCCCGGAATATCTACAGAGTCGCTAATTGGAGAAACATCAAAAACTGTTGAATAAAAATTGATAAAAATGAAAAAAATAGAAACAAATTTGAACTATAATAAATTTTGGCTCTCTTGTACGTTACTATGCTACCTGGTTCTAGTAGATAAATAGGTTTTCAAACATTTTACATTAATTTATAACATTTAACCGTCTATATATAAATAAAAAAAAATCATGAAAAGTGCTAAGTGCAAAATCTCGAGAGAATGGCTGAAACAATGACAACTTTTTATAGTTGTATAATGTATACTTTGAAGAATGTTCTTGTAGAATAAAATATCTATTAAGAAAATTGGAAAAGTGTAAATACCACTATTCTAACTCATCGCATTTAATAGTTTGCAATACCTAAGTTTTTTAATAATTCGTGTAGCTGTACAGAGATATCAAGTCTCTTATTAAGTATATTCGAGAAAGCTGCTTTTATTATTTGATTTATTACTTAATACCTTTTAATCTAGAGTTTGGTTTAAATGGGGTCCATTCTTTCAATTTCAAATAATTAACTTTATTCGCTAGTATTTAGCTAATTATTAGGATGTTATTATTTTGTTAGAAAAAAATTCGTTTGCTCCGTAGAAGTTTTTTTTTTATAGAAGGTATCTGGCGTCATATATGTTATAATCAAAAAATGCTGAAAGTCTTTATAATTTAAAGCGGAATTTAAAATACATTTCTTTTGTTTTTGTTCATACTGACAATGGTAAAAAAAATAATAGTCTGTCATTCGTCTAAGCTGTTATCAAACAAACTTAATTGGATTTTAAAAACGAGTATGTACTCAGTCAGGCAGAAAATAATGTTGACCATATTTTTTCATCTTTCTACATTTGTAACTCGATTATTATTGCAGAAAAGCATTTACTTAATGTGAATTATTCGATTATAATCGACCACTAACTAATGGTGGTCACACATCACCTCCATATTAGTACTACACTCAAAATTAGGTATTGTCAACTCCAGAAACGAAATCAATATAGAATGAATTACTCGTAAAAAAGATGAATTTTTCGGTATAAATGACAATACCAACATAAAGTAGGCATACGCAATTCATACTTAAACGAGTACCAACGCATTCATTTTTATACACACATTCACATTTTTAACACATAATATATAACTAAGTAGGAAAAGTAATTAATATAGATATGTATAGGTAATAATTATGAATTTATTTGCATTAGTGTAATATGACTTTCTTGACTATAATTACGCTTGAATAATATTGTGTCATAATGCTATTGAATAGTCTAATAAAATGAAAATATAATTTCACTCGATGTACTAGCCAACCGAGACGTGATGAAAACTATTGTAGTCGAAATAACTATATTATACACACACCTAAATATTACTAACAAATATAATGTAGAAAAGAGATAAAGCAAAAAAATAATGACGTTTAAATATTTCATAATGACTGAAGCTAAAATTTTCAACTCAAGTACTTACTTGAACAAGTCGAACTTTGTCAAAGTGCTGCGTTAACTCAGTCAGTTAGAGTAATCGTTTCTCTGTAAGCAAAATTAACGGTCCTTACACAAAACGATTTAGTAATGATTGTCTTAAAAATAGAAAATAATTCTATGAAGAAAAATGCAAACGACTCGACACAAAAATAAATTTCATTACTTTCAATTTATTCAGTTTTCTGCTTTTAAAAATGTTTCAGGAAAAAATGAAAATGTTTTTGGTACGTATAAAAAAATAGTACTCAGAAACTTATGAAAATGGCGACATTTAATTTTTTGTATCTTCAATAAAATATATGTCTGTAAAACTTCACTGTGATAGAGTCCCAAGTATATCAAAACCACAAGACATTAAGCGTTAATTGAACTTCTTGTTCTTGCCTTATGAGTAAATACTTGATTTATAGTTCGTAATTGCGTGGAATATTCTGTCGCGTTGTAATAAATAATTGTTTCCCAAGTGATATGATTTTCTGTCACAAAGTATGTTGTAACTTATCAGTCATTACTCCCAAAAGTCTGAACTACAGACGCAGAGTGCATCCGCATCCAAACCAGTAACTTTTATTCAAACCAGTCTTTATGGTTACATATATAACACATATAAAATACTTCTCGAGTCACTGTAAGCCATAGACTGCTTTCAACTCTTTTTGAATGTAATGGTAATATTTCGGTTTATTTTATGTAGAGTATACATGTAGAGTTACGCTTAAAAAATACGAGAATGTAAATAAAGCCAACCAACAGATTTTATCAGTGTTTCAAGCCAGACATTTTCATGATTTTTTTCATTCACTTTTCAAGACTTCCTTAGGACCCGACCACACTCAATAGCGTTACATAAGAGCCTTTTGTGATTGAGGAACTCCATTGTTCGCACAACATTGTATCAAAATATCTTTCTTTTTTGTATATATATTTTTATACCGATGAGTATAAGTAATACATAATATTACATCACATAATAGATTTCTTGTGTATACATCGATGTTATAAGTAGAAGTAGTTTCTTCATTCAAAGTTAGCTCTAGGATTAAACAAACACCTTTATTCTTCTGTTCTGTCAATAGAATTTAAATCAACATCGATTTGTTCTTATCTCTTTATCCTCTAATATCCGTTGTTATTTCTGTATTAATACGATATATCGCACCCTATAGACGTATCTACTTGGATTAATATTTGATAAGGTGTAGGACAAGTTAATCCTTAGCTAGACTATCCATACCATTGAGTATAATGTATTTGTCCAACGTACACGTTCTGAGATTATAAGTGTATGCCCTTCAGACGCTATCTAAAAACTGATCCATAATTACACATGACTGTTTAAAGCATGATCATTACAGGAGAACTAAAAATAAAATGTTTAAATTAAAAAACAAACTATATTCAGTTCTAAGCACTACATCATACAAATATAATGAGAATGTTTTCTACTATAAGAATAATACATTACATTAATAAAATAATGCTAAAGGATCGCTTTGTTTGTATAAAAGCTTTATCTAAGGCCAGCCTGTCGCTGGAGAGATCCTGTTGCCCGCAGATCCGGGACCCTCCAATTAAAGCGGCTGAAGGCTCCCGCAGGAGGTTTAGTGCGGTATTGGCACCCCCAGGTGCTGAGTCCGACATACGGTCTAGGACTGCCTACCCGGGCGTCCTGGATATCACCCATAAATGGGTTACCCTGCGATATAAAAAAAAGGACTCACCAAACAACGAATAATTTATTTTTGTATTATAAAGTATGTTTATTAAGGATAGTTCCGTTTGTACATTTAGATAGGGCATAAATAATTGCTCTGTTTTCCAATAAAGAATAAAACCGTACTGGATTTATAGTTGAAAAGTTGATGGAAATACCTAAATTTGATACCCATTAGGTACAAGTTTTGCTAAAAGGCTTAACCTCATAAATCAAATGCGTTAATTGTTCGCTGTCAAGTATATAAAGTATTAATCACAATATTTGACATGTATACAAGAAGTTATACCTACTAGGTTAACTTGTTCTACGGTTCTACCCCAAAATAACTTAAAGTAAAAATTGTATTATTCAGCCTATTTCCTACTAGTGGAATACTTTCTTGCTATTTTAGCTAATTATACAACCTGGCTACTTAATAGTTCAGTTCTGTTTTTTAAGTTACTATAGGTATATGAGAAGCGTGGTTTCGATTCAAACGATTTGCCGGCATCCAGTAATTTTATAACAATTTAATAACAAACTGTTCCATAATTATGTTGGTTTTTTTTTCTTGAAACGATTTTTTAAAATATCAAAACAAATAACAATACCGCACACTATAAAATTTTATTTTTACTTTTTCAATAATGTATTTCGTATAAAAATATCATAAAATTAGAAAGGATGTTAAAATAAAATCATAAAATAATACTATACCAAAAAAAACCAACACAAGATGGCATGACATAAATGAAAAATTGATAAAAAGCAATAAATACACCATACGAGTATATACATACGAGTAGGTATATGTCTGCACACGTCTTACCCTACCTCTTATCCATCAACCCTTATATAATCTGCCTCGCTAACAGATTAGGGTCGTAATTTTGTGACATTAGATATTTCGAGAAGTTGGCACCGAAGCCAAGCCAAATTGGGTCTGATAATTAGGACAATAATTACATTTTAAGTTAATTAAACTCACTTGACTTCGATTCTGTATACGGCAAAGTTAGGTAATTCAATCAAGGTTTCAACTAATCTTGATATCGAACTATGAATATATCCATAATTCCATATTAAGCACTTAATTATATATGATAAAGATTGCTGGCTAATATAACTACTGTTAAACACTCCAGCTTGTAATAATACATATAAACTGAAACATTACTTTGAGCTTAAAACTATGATAATGCTCTTTTTTATCATATTTTAAATTTATTTTATTTTATAACAATAATTTACTGGAGATAAATATTTAAAATTTTAATTCTTCATCACTTCAGCCTACCGCAGTCCACTGCTGGAGATAGGCTTCCCCAACTCATGTGTTTTGCCCATTGTCACCACGCTGGACAGGCGGGTTGGTGACCGCAGGGCTGGCTTTGTCGCACCGAAGATGCTGCTGCCCGTCTTCGGCCTGTGTATTTAAAATCCAGCAGTTGGATTGGTTATCACGCCATCGGTCGGCTTTTTAAGTCTCGAGGTGGCAGTGGAACTGTGTTATCCCTTACGACACCCACAGGAAGAGAGGGGGTGGCTATATTATTTACTACCGTAACCACACAGCAGCAGCGTTTTAATTGTTAATTTGTACTAAATTACCACTTAAGACTTGTTGCTTTAATTTAATATTATATTTACAAATATTTTCAAATTTATCGATATTGTAAAACTACAATTCTGTTTTCCAAAGTCAAATTGGACTTACAAATCTATTTATAAAAAAAATTTTTTGTAAAAACAATAAATCCTGCTGTAATGTTTTACAATAGAATAACAAGGAACAAAGTATAAAAAAGACTAGCTTCTGCTCGCAACTTCGTCCGCGTGGAATAGGAACAATAATTCTATCATACATTATTCTTTCGAAACTAACTGTTTACGCAGCGCACGCAGCGGAAGCTCTCAAAATAACCTAATTTTGAAACATTCTTCATTGGTGCTCCGCTCCTATTGGTCTTAGCACGATATGTAGCCTAAAGCCTTCCTCAATAAATGGGCTATCTAACACTGAAAGAACTTTTGAAATCCAACCAGTAGTTCCTGAGATTAGCGCGTTCAAACAAACAAACAATAAACTCTTCAGCTTTATAATATTAGTATAGATAAAATAAATCACATGCATGAAGTGACATGGAAAAACGTGTTCAACAGAGCCCATCTAATGTTTTCTATAAAGTATATTTTTATTCACAACCCGAGCTGTGTCAAACTCATGCCTTTAACGTAACGAACCAATCAAACCTGTCAAGTGCAGGTGCAATTACGGGGTACAATCGACATAAAACTGGCAATATAGGTATATAGATAATATAAAAAATTATGTTGAAAATAGGTTATACCTTCCCTTATAGGTTAGGTAGGTTTATACCTAAAACCTACGTGTAACTAACATTGTGAATTTCAGTTTTTATAAAACCTAAACTACTAATCCGCATTGGAGCAGCATGGTGGATTAAACTCTGACCCTTCTCCTGCATGGGGAAAGAGGCCTGTGTCCAGCTGTGGGATATTACAGGCTGAAGCGTAAACTAATAAAAATGTGAATTTTACAAATTATTTTAGTGTACCAATGTGGGAAAATTATTAGCGAAACTTTTTTTTCTTATTTAAAATTAATAACATCCTCGGGCTTTTAATTATTGACCTTGCTAATATCAAACATTATATTATGCATTACGATTATCTACCAGGGGATTTATTAGATACGGTTAAAGATCGACAGTCCCGTGACTCCCTAGTAAAACAAGCAGGCGGTTCGTGTGATAATATATTATGGTAATAGTGAGCCATACATATGGTGACATGAGTGATACATATGGTACATTTAAGTTTAGTCTAAATAGCTTTACATAAACCGTACGATATCTTATTAATCGTGTCAGTTATTATACCACTAAAATACATAAGTTATGAAAATTTTAGACGCTTATATTACAACTAGCCGACCCGTGCCCACTTCGTTGGGCGTTATAATCCATTTCACATAAGAAGGGTACGGTGAAATTTGATATGTTCCAATACACTCTCACTATTTTCAGCAAATCAGATAAATATAAATGTTTTAAAATCACCAATTAATTTCTAAGGCAAATAATAATGCTTGATTAGATTGAATTGTTGACACGGCACGTCAGAGGGCGCAGGTTCAAATCCTGCTGATTTAAAATCTTTATATATTTTTATCTTTTTCCTTTTATCTTGTCACTCCTGAATAGTGTAGCTTTCTGTTAGCGAAAGAATTTTCATGATCGGATCAGTATTTGCGAAGATTACCCCGTATATACAAACAAAGTTATAAACTTTACCTCTTTATAATATTAGTATAGATAAGTACCTATCTTATCCAGGCAAAAAAATATTAGCAGGTTTTATACTTAAATATTTACAGCGATAAAGCTGCAAGAAATCGAACCAAAATGAATATTATCCAACACAACCTTTAGTCGTTGATAGGAGAAAAGATCGTCCGTTTCCTTACCTAATCTTTAATACATAATGTTTGCCTAAAATTACGCAGTGTGCTTGCGTCACATTCATTGTGACAACACGAAATTTCTGGTCTAACTGTAATATGTACATGTAAACAATGCTATATGAAATGGATGTATTTTATGAGAATTTATCTAAGTAATGTATTCTTCATCTGCTTCTGTTCTTACATTTATTCATTAACTAGCTGCTGCCCGCGACGTCGTCTGCGTGCGTTCACTGCTCGTTCCCCGTAGGTGATAGCGTGATAATATGTAGCCTATATTCTGACCCGACTTTTTAATAATATTCGTGCCAAATTTGAAGTAAATCCATGCAGTACTTTTTGAGTTTATCCCGGACATTGACTTTCCTATTATTTTATTATATGTATAAGATTACTTGGTAAAAATTTAATAGGTACCTATGTATAAGTACCATACATCGAATAAAAAAAACAAAGTTTTCGTAAGTCGTTTTATACGTCGTATTGTCTCTCTGTCATCTTTTTGTTTGTACAACTAAACATATCCCTACATCAGGATAATGGAATAAAATATATTTTAGAAGTTGTTGCGTAAAACGCGAACAAAGCGTTAGCCTCCCTTTTGTCAAACTCAGCAAAAGGAAAAAACCGTACTTCATCGCAATATATCGCATTTTCCGTAGAAAATTTTATTAACAAAAAATGTTAAACACATTTTTACATTACGTATTAAATTCTTAATGATACAATAAAATTGTAATAATTTCATGATTAATATTGTCTAAGCCGCAATGGCATCTCATAAATCTCTAATGAATTTTTATATTTGGTAAGAAGAGGACATTGTCAAAGGTAATTTCGAAATTTCAAAAGATATACAGACAAAAAATCCAATATATCTCAAAATTAAATAAATGTCAACAATTTATATTCTTACGTAGAGTACATAGATATATTTTTTTTATTTCAAACTAGCTGTGCCCGCGACTTCGTTTGCGTGGAATTTAACAATAAATAGTTATTGTTCTGTTCGACGTTATAAAAAAAAATCTAAAATAAAAAGTAACCTAAGCTACTCCTTATTACATCAACTATCTCCCAGTGAAAGTCCCATCAAAATCGGTCGCTTAAACTAAGCTTACGCTGGACCTTGTCCTTTTGAAAACGGAAGAGAGTTCTATAGGCGGACAGAATTAACAGTAAAGGTATGAGAGTAGAAGGAGGTAGAATGAGAAGGAGTTTTCAGAAGCAAATCGGATTCAGACCTAAAGGAACATTTATGGGAATTGCAAAGAAACGTAAACCGTTCTCTAAGGTATAGGGGTGTTATGATTTAAAAAAAAGTACACAGAAGAGTAGTGTAAGTACGTCAGTATTCCTGTGAAGGGGAATTGGAAGCCACTTGAGCTTACTGCGAAAATCACCAGACTTTATCATTCATTATATGCCATTCGTAAGTCAATCATTCACCAGAAATCTATACAAATAAATAAAAATGGAGTGTCTGTTTGTAATATTAAAATAACCGCTTTTTACTAAATTCATATGGATCCATACACGGGACATATACCAAATTAACATTTTTTATGTTTTTTGTCTGTCTCTCTGTCTGTCTGTCCGTCTGTTTGTTCCGGCTAATCTTTGAAACGGCTGAACCGATTTTGACGGGGCTTTCAATGAAAGATAGCTGATGTAGTATCCTTACTAGCCCCTTAGGTTAGTTTTATCTTAGAAATTTATTTATTTGATAACTCTGCAAACTGAACAATAAGTTTTTTGTTAAATTCCACGCGAACGAAGTCGCGGGCACAGCTAGTAGGTACATAAAGTAGGTCTTTATTAGAATAGAGAAAAGTAAGTTACAATGCCCAAATATTTTCTTCTATCATTAATATTATAATTATGCTTGCTTGCATACAAAAAAAATTACTTCAATTAGGTACATCAACGAGTACAATACAAGTAATACGTTGTAGGTAAAAGTAAAACAGTCATCTAAATACGCATTATTAGGGATAGCTCAAAAATTACTTGTCAGATCTCAATCTAAATGTGACCACATGACAAGCAACAATTTCGATTAAAAAAGAATCATCAAATCGATACACCCCGTAAAAAATTATGATGTAACACAAAAAAAAAACTCAGTTGAACTGAGAACCTCCTTTTTCTAAAATCGATTAAAAAAAGATCTTCGAAAACGAAATATTTTAATACAATACAAAACTGAAGCAATCGAAATTCCAAACACACACGTATAGATATGCGCACACATACACACAAACACACACTGACACGTACACACAATTTCATTTTAGAATTTTCACTCCACGCGTAAATTTTGTAGGTTTGGTCACTTCACAAAGTGTATCAAATATGACAAAGTTAATTTTGACACCGTGATTTTGACTTAGGATAAAGGAATCTTGTCCAATTTTTTCATATTCCCTTAATCGTTCACCATAGATATGGAGCGTGAATTATATACTTTTCTATAAAGACTTGTATTATAAGTATTAAAGTTTGCATTTGCAGACAAAAAAAAAGAAGTAGTACTTGAAACGTTCGATAAAACTAATAACTAACTTCAGAACAACTTTAACTTATAATGAAGCAAAAAGTATCAGAAAGTGGAAAAAACATTTACTCTATAGAGTTAACATTTGTGCCGCTATTCTAAATAAAATTTAACTCAATATTTTATTTTAATCTAGTTTTCTTTCATCAATACATATTATAAAACAAAGACGCTTCCCACTGTCTGTCTGTCCCTATGTATGCTTAGATCTTTAAAAGTACGCAACGGATTTTGATGCGGTTTATTTAAATAGATGGAGTGATTCACAAGGAAGGTTTATATGTATAATACGTGCATAATATAGTAGAGGAATACTGATAGGTTTAGCAACCGTGCGAAGCCGTAGCCGGGGCGGATCGCTAGTTATTTATATTTTAATTCATACTACAGCTATTTTCCTTATAAAAAAATAGAACAACATTTGAAATTATACGATAAAAATAAAATCTGAAACTGTCCTAGTTGGTTACAATAACTGGCTGAGGTTGCGGGGTCGGACTCTGCACATACCAAATGTTTGTATAGGTCATATATCTACATAAAGATGTTTGTCGTGGTCTGGGAGTTTGTGTTTGTGTTTGTGTGTTGAAACACATTTCTGAGCCCTCTGAGGATATGAGAATTCTCATATCCCTGGTCCTAGAGATAATTAAAGTTTGAAACTTTTAGTATTATTTCTAATTTTCTTATAGTATTATTCTTTAAATTCTGTTACTTCAACTTACTTCCTTGTAAAAATCTTCAGAAGGATAAAAATTATATCAGTCAAATTTAAAATTATTTATTTCGTCCACTTCTAGACCAATTTTTCGTCTAGTGTGTGTAAACGGCAAGCCAATTATGGTGTAACGTAATTAGCACATATTTAAAAAAAACTAAGCCTATTTTACAAGATAGAATAATAATACGAGTGCAATAAACTTAGGTATATACGATTATTAAATGTAATAATACATAGTATATCGATTATTAATTGGAACGTCCACTAAGAGTAAAATCAAATGAAACGCGAAATGCGTGTAAGTTGCAGTTGCGTGGGGAGAACTAATAAAACAGTGTCGCTCTCAGCCACTGCACAGTAAAATGATCTGTTCTGATTCTGTTAAGGTTGTCAGCCAATCTAAAAAAAATAAAATAATTTTAGTAGAACCTGGGTACATTATATAAAACTATTTGCATTTACATTGTCATTGTCTTGGCGACGAAGTATAAGATACAAGGAATCCGAACGTAATGTTAAACGAATGGTCTCAATTTAGACGACTGAATTTTAGTTCTAATTTTGCCGATAGAGCGCGCCATTTTTCAAGAAGTACTCGTTTAAATCTTTAGACGGTACGTCCTAAATTCAGGCGCAGCCAGTGGCAGAAAAGAGAACTAAAATCTGGTTGTATTATTGTGTCCAATGAATACTATGGAAAAGCCTATACCGTTCGGACTCCTTGTATCTATACTTCGTGGTCTTGGCTTTGACTTTGACTTTTTTGACGTGACAACGTCTAATAAATCGATAAACGCCGCCGGCATGCACGAAAAAAGATGACTCGTTGTAGCGTTATGCTCATTGTAGCGTTACGCTCATTGTCCCGTTACGCTCATTGTACACTTCCACTGAAATCAGTGTTGGTTTTTGTTTCTATGAAAGCCAACTCCAAGCTGAGTGATACACCTTTTTGGGGCACAACACTTAGCTGCAGGCGGTATTATTTGAATATAACATTTATTATAATATTTCTAGTTTATTCGTCTTTTTTTATATAACTTTTTGTATATTTTTGAAATACATTTTTTTTCTTTCTTTTTTTTGGATTGTTAATTATTTGATTGATTTTGATTGATTGATTTTGTTTTTGGTTTTTTTGTTTGTTTTTGTTTTTGTAGCCTATATTACTTACTCTTGTGATTTGTTTAATTTTTTATTCTTAATTATTGTTATTTCTATTTAGCTATTTTTTATTTATTTTTTTGTGTAAAAACTGTCTGCAATTTGTGTAATGTCCTGAATAAACGTGTTTCTATTCTATTCTATTCTATTCTATTCCACTCGATTGGCCTATGCGTCCGAGAAGATGTTTTGCTATGACGTTGTCACGTTAAACTATCGTCCGTAAACCAACTTTACAGACAACCAATTTCTTTTAGCGAACGACGACCGCTCTGCCGCCGCGTTGGCGCAGCGATCATAGCACTGGATTGCGATGGGCTGCTGCGCGGGCGGTTGCGGGTTCGATTCCCGCACACGACAACATTCGTATTGGCCATACAGATGTTTGCCGTGGTCTGGGTGTTTGTGCAGTCCTTGTGGGTCTCCCCACCGTGCCTCGGAGAGCACGTTAAGCCGTCGGTCCCGGTTGTTATCATATACACCTGATAGCGATCGTAACTCATAGTAGGGAATATATCCGCCAACCCGCATTGGAGCAGCGTGGTGGATTAAGCTCCGATCCTTCTCCTACATGGAGAAGAGGCCTATGCCCAACAGTGGGATATTACAGGCTGAATCGTGATCGTCGTGATCGTGACCGCTCTGCAGTTGCCGCTGGTGTTGAGTGCTTCGTGCCGTGTTGGCGTTCTACTCACCGGTGGTTGCGGATTCGATCCCGCTCGGAGTGAAATTTCTATTAGTGCAAATATTTATTTCCGGTCGGGGTGTCTGTTCTTGTGGATCTCCAGCGTGCCTCGGAGAGCATTTTAAGCAGTCAATCCCGGTTGTTATCATAAAAACACCTGATGAAGGTCGTTACTCATTGTAGGGAATATATCCACCAACCCGCAGTAGAGCAGCATGATGGAGTAAGCTCCGACCCTTCTCCTACGTGGAGAAAGGAGCATATGCCCAGCAATTGCAGCAAATAGGGTGAAAAATAAACGTACTATCACGTGATGGTTAACGGATATTTACTTACCACAAGAACACAACACCACTTGGGAGCAATATTATTTGACTGTGAGTATTTATAAGGTTGCAGTACTTCCCCAGTAGTGCTGCTTCTTATTTCGAGCGAGATATTTACAGTTCATTTGTATATTTTTCTTTTCTTGTAAATTTAGTTAACATCTAATTTTAAAAAAGCACTTTAAAAGACACATGATTACAGGAAGTCAATTTTCGAGAACCGTTAAAGTCTGTAAATAGAGAATGCAATATATACCGGTATACACCGGATTCTCGGATTTCTTGATCCCAAAACGCCGAGACTGGCACAATATCAATAATAGAGGCTTTACACTCCATAACGCAAAGTTATTGCTTTTGCGACCTATTCCTGACAGATAATGTGTTTTCACCTGGTTCTTTCTCTTTCAAACACAACGAACATCTTTTATTTTGAAATTACAATTTTCTTTATTGGTGATGAACTGTAGGGTAAGCGCAATGCACGTTGTTTAAAAAAGGCATGAGAAAGCTTTGGAGCCCGTGGATATTAAAAAGTAAACTCTTATAATCAGTGCTTTGTAGTGACAAAATATTAAAACAAGAGGAATTGACAGCCCTACGAGTACATACTCGTAGAATTGCTAATATTTGCAGATATGTTGACGCAAAATAATGCTGATTTGCTCATCTACATAGCCCTGTTAGGTTAGATTTAATGTAGACATAAATTACACGCTGGCATTCAACGACTAGTGTGGTAACTTTAACGATGATTATAGTGCTGCCTTGTTTAACAAATATAAAATATAGTATTCAAATAACAAGGTTTGACAAAAATTACACTAGTTTACATGGTTTTTGTCCTTGAAATGAAAAGTGTTTTTTCATATCATTTGAGATGCACTGAGTTAAAAAAAAAAAATAAGAAAAAAATCCAACACGTCACGTTTTCAAAATATTTATTATTTTTGATTTACAAAAAAATGCCCACAAAAATATTAAAAAAAATTTAAAACTGAATTGCCTTAGCTTTTTTGTTGTATTTAATTGAGTCTGTGTCTCTTATAACAGACCAGCAATAATCACCTAACATGGCTTGACCCCAGTACCTTTGATAATTTTGTTCAAAAAATTTCTAATCCTGATGAAAACGCTCTCCATGTTCGTCGCTAACTTCTCCGAGGTTTTCAGGGAATAAATCAAGGTGTGAATGCAGGAAATGAATTTTCAGAGACATGCTGACACCCATTCGTTAAAAATTATGTAATAAATCAGCAATTAACTGTCATTTTCATTTTTTTTGTTGCCCAAAGACTCTTTTATAAAAAGTCGGAGTGAATCCCAAGCAAATCTTTCAAGACTGTTTTCAAATAACTCATCTTTCAACATTTTTTTGATTTGCGGTCCAATAAAAATACCTTCTTACAGTTTCGCCTCAGAAAGATTAGGAAAAATTAAGCACAAATGCTTAAAAACTACGTTATTTTAATCTAAAGCCCTTACAAAGTTTTTTACCAATCCTAATTTTATGTGAAGCGGTGGTAGAACAATTTTTGTGGGGGTATCAGATATTTATGCTTTGTATTCAGTTTACCAGGGCTATATTCTTTTCTAACTGGCCAGTCTATCTTTTTATAATGATCTAGTTTGGCTCTTGAATCCCACAAACACAAAAAACAACAATATTTTGTATAGCCACTTTGTAAGCCCAAAAGTAAACCCACAAATTTTAATTCACCGCAGACAATCTAATTGTGATCTTTGTATTTAATAACTTAAATTTCTATATCTTTCACAAAAAACGTAAGGAGCCCATTTTTTGTCCTGGTGAGAGACCGAAATTTTGAAATAACGAAAATATGCAGATATTCAGAGTTTCCGTTGGGATATTCTTTCTTAGATGTAATAAGTTCAAACCAACCAAAACAAAAACGGTCAGGATGTACTTTACACAACCTTTTTGACATGTTAAAAACAAATATTTATTTAACTGAACATTACAATGCACAAAAATTTTAGGATGAATTCACAACCAACCTGTGGGTAGTCTTAAAATAAAATGTGTTGATAACTTGATTCTTTGACGTGATAAAAATAAAAGAAATATATGTTTGCGTTTAGTTATTGTCACTAAATAAAACGATATGAAATTCACTGGAAGGACATGAAATTTTTTATATTTTGTAAACTAGTGTTATTCACGAAAAAGTATACTAATATTTGAATGTTCTTTTTTTAATGTAATACTCTTCACCTTGTACTCTTCTTTCACTTTGCCAAAATTTTAAATGTCTAAGCTATTAAAAACTAGCTTTCTGGCAGTTTTAGCCGCGGCTTCGTCTGCGCGGATTACGAATTTGGCTTTTCCTTTTCTCCCATTACAATATAGGCTATGTCATTTAGTGTCGACGCGGCATTCTACTGATGAAAGAAATTTTAAAGTAGGTCTGAGTAGAGTAGGTAGAGTAGGAGATTACGCGCAAACAAAAAAATAAATAATATTTTCTCTCTTTAGTAGATACACATAGAACATAGAACAATTTTATTCGAGTTTTTAAATTCTAGTGGGAATAGCATTTATTTCACTTGGGCTTTATCTGCAAATAATTGACATCTCGACGAAAATAATAAAAATTTGTACAGCTTAACAAATTAGCCACAAAATCTTATACTATTAAACGAGCAATTCTTGTATATATATATATATATATATTTTCTGAATCTCGGAATCGGCTCCAACGATTTTCGTGAAATTTAGTATGCAGGGGATTTCGGGGGCGAAAAATTGATCTAACTAGGATACATTTAAAAAAAATGTCGTTTTATCCCTGTTTTTAGGTAATGAAAAAATATCATTAGAATACGAAGCTTCATTTCACCATTATTAATATAGCGGTAATAGCGTAATTAGGAAAGCGACGGAATTCAAATCGTTTTGACCCGGGTTCGAATCTCAGTCTCCAGATTAATTTTTTTTTTCTTTTTTTTTTAATTTCGCTCGTGATTTATTATTTAAATAAAAATAAAATATAAAAATAACGAGAAAAAACAAAAAAACAAAAAATAAAATGAAAATACCGAGCAAGGCTCGGTCACCCAGGTACTATTCCTTAAAACAATAACTTGTTATACTTATATCTACAGTTACAATATTAATAACAATATTTATAAAAAAAAACTTACTTAAAAAGAAACTAAAAAGAATAAACACAAAGCAGGTACTCGTTTTCCCTTTATGATCTATACATATAATAAAATGGTAGAAAAGTCAAAACTGTACATTGAATATTTTTTTAAAAGAATACTTGGGGTGTGATCTACAATCGATACTGAAGCCAAAAATATAGTTTTTAGAATTTTTGTCTGTTTGTCTGTATGTATGTCCGGGATAAACTCAAAAAGTACTGCATGGATTTACTTCAAATTTGGCACGAATATTGTTAAGAAGTCGGGTCAGAACATAGGCTATATATTATCACGCTATCACCTACGGGGAACGAGCAGTGAACCTTTATTTCTTCAAATGTATGTCCGGGATAAACTCAAAAAGTACTGCATGGATTTACTTCAAATTTGGCACGAATATTATTAAGAAGTCGGGTCAGAACATAGGCTACATATTATCACGCTATCACCTACGAGGAACGAGCAGTGAACGCACGCAGACGACGTCGCGGGCAGCAGCTAGTAGTTAAATAAATATACTGCGTACATATTATTTTAGTACAATACCTTTATATTTTTAATAACATTCTTTCTTCAAAAAATATTCTAAAAAAGTATTATATTTTAGTAAGTACGTCTAAAAATAGAATATAAGATAGGTAGATAATTATTCATCGCTTTAAGATGATCATCAAGTTCGTATCGAGCTACAAAATTCTCAGATAAAAAGAATATTTATTGTGTGTTCTACCTACACCATTAAATCTAAAAAGAGCTCTCGTTCACCGCGCAATTATCGCAATGAGAGGCGTACCCAAAATTTGTCTCGCTCTTAATTGCGTCCAGTTTTACTTAAAAGATTTCTTGAATTTTTTATTATTATTTAATAGTATACAATGTCGAAAGAATACTTTATGTTACGGAAACCTTTTAACTTCTCGCTGTTGATTATTGAGAAAAGGCCATTTCAATAAAGCATAAGGGATGGATTCTAATCACGGTGGGTTGGTGGATTATAGTGTTGACGTGTGTTGTTTTGTGTGGTCACAGTGTTGTGAGATGATAGATTATTTTAAAAAATAGAGTACCGTTTTCCGTTGATAAATTAATATAATGACAAATTAATAAGTAACAGATTTGTGGTTTCAATATACATATAGTTATGGCTCTAATAGAACCGAACAGATCTGGAAAAAGGATATTTTTATGTATTAACATCTATTGTCTGTTTATCGGTTTACAATACAATATATTTTGTGTATTTTGATAGTTGCAATTCATCCACGGTGACTTGGCAAGTTTATTGTGATACAATACGTTACAAATAACATTATCGGTCTGAAATCCAACGTATATTTGGTAACTCTGGCTATATGTAGGTACTGGTTACAACATTACAAAAGCTATAAAATTAAATAAAAACAATTTTAGGTAACTAAGACCAAAAAAAAAAGAATTAATACTTTCCTATGTAGAATACTAAGTCACAAGACCAACAGTGGATATCAAAAGTAAAATTATGATATGGAAGAATAAATCTAAGTAATATCTAACTTATTAGGGCTAGTCTTCCATAAATCCATAAATCGACGGGTCTTAATCTAAAGACTTACCCTTATTAGCATTCCACGTGAAGCGGACAAATATAAAATATCATGGACATGTAAAAATGTGTACCTATTAGATATGTATGTGTATTAAGGTGTACAATTGTACATATTCGAAAATTACTAAAATCGAATACATCGACATTTTTTAGTTGTCCGCTTCGCGTGGAATGCCCTAAATGTGAATTTTTAGAGATATTTATTACTATTCTACATAAAAACTACTCAACTGATTATTATGATAAAACTTGGTACGTAGGCAGCTGGAGAACCAGAATAACAAACTATACTATATACTATAGGCTAATTTTTATACCTACTGACATTCCCACGAGATCGACAATTACGTGGGTGAAACTGCAAGTTGTAGCTTGTATATAATTCAACGCTTATACGTCACTTGTTTCCTATAAGTAAAAAATATTACTCGTTATAAAAAGAACGTAAATCTAAGAAATAACGTTTTCTTTTGTACAATATTTTCATCATACAATATCTTCTTCTTGAAATATATTTTTATCTTTTGTATTCCGAGACTAAGCTAGCGGCGGATTTTAAAGTATAAGATTATATACAGAAGTCATTACTTTCTTCACTTTTTACAATATTAAAACTATTATTTTTAGAGAACAAACCCGATATTTTCATACGTAGCCGATTTCCATTTACCCGTCCTTATTGATATATTTGCTTATACGATTTATTTATTTTATGTTATTAACTAATTTAGGATTCTATGGTGCAAACAACATTATTTTATAAGGAAAAACTGGTTTACAACTTCTTAATAACGATATAAGTTTTTAACCTTTCACGGTGACTATTCACACTTTTGATTCTACGGAACTTACCGCGATCCACTTCAACCTATCGCGGTCCAATGCTAGACATAGGCTTTCGCTAGTTCGAAAGAATTCCCAAAAATGGCGTGAACTCATGAGTTTTGCCCATAAGTCACCACGCTGGGCAGGCAGATTGGTGACCGCAGGGCTGGCTTACCGCACCGAAGACACTGCTACCCGTCTTCGGCCTGTGTATTTCATAACCAGTATTTGAATGGTTATCCCGCCATCGGTCGGCTTTTTAAGTTCCAAGGTTACCGCGATTGTCATACTGAAACTCCCGATATTTCAGTGACGCTGCAGATGCTATATTCGCGGGTGACTGAATCGCGGTAAGTTCCGTTGAACCAAAAGTGTTTGTAACAACGCTTAATTCACAGAATAATGTAGCAAATTCTAGTCTAGTCTACTAGGCAATTTTAAGTCGTTGTTCTTATGTTAAAAATGTCAGTAGGTACGCGAACATTTACACACTAAGTAGACTTTAAGAAACACACATTTATACACTACTAGCTGACCTGGCGAACTTCGTACCGCCTTTTTTTTCTTAAATATAATAATTACATATACCAAAATAAAATATAGCCTATCTTTCAAGTTGGATCAAACTGCACACGGTGTGCAAATTTGATTAAAATCGGTTAAGTGGTTTAGGAGTCCATTGAGGACAAACATTGTGACACGAGATTTATATATATTATGCCTCGTTTCCACTAGGGGACATTTTGTCCCGCGACATGTTTCGGGACAAAATGTCCCCTAGTGAAGACGAGGCATTACCGCAACATGTGACAATTGTTCCGCGTCAGCCCCGTCTACACTAGGGAACATTTTGTCCCGCGACATGTTGGGGGACACGTCCACACACATGTTGCACAGTGTCCCGCAACATGTCCCGCAACATGTCCCACAGTGTGTACGTGTTTAGGGACATGTTGCTTGTTCCCGCTTCGAGATCGAAAACATTTGTTTCGCGTCAATGTCGCATGGTAGGGCTTTTGATGTTTTTTAAAATATCGGATTCTCGATGTATCGATATTTTTAAATACATAATCAATATCGGAGTTAGAGATATCGAAAAAAAAATCTATATATCGATATTTTTTAACCGACTTCAAAAAAGGAGGAGATTACTCAATTCGATTTTAATGTAGGTATATTCGGGGATAACTTCGTCGTTTACGAACCGATTTTGATCATTCTTTTTTTTGTTGGAAAGGAGATATCCCAAGGGTGGTACCATGATAAGGAAACCAGGATCTGATGATGGAATCCCAGAAAAATCGAGGGGAACCTTCGAAAGTCGTAGTGACGACAAGTGCGTTACTAAATTTTTTTCGTCTACTTACGTTGTATTATTTGTCGATGTAATTGAAGTCGGTTTTTTTCGTTTGCTAGCAAACACAATTTATCAATTTTATTTCATCGCCTTTTTTTCAACCGATGTACAAACGGAGGAGGTTAAATGTATTCGACGCGTATATTTTTTATGTATGACCACGCATAACTTTTTACAGAGTGGTCCGATTTTGATAATTAAAAAAACAATCGTGTCGATTTAAAAAATAATTTACACAGCTTATAATTCAGTATAATATTTGTTAAACAAATTAAATTATCAGTGATTTATTAAAATGTAAGGTTCTCAGTAATTATTGTTCAATTTTAATAAAACAATAATGCGTACCAATATTCAGTAAGATTTTAAAAATATTCGTTGTTTTATATGTTCAGTTGTCAAACAACTATTACTATTATTAGGCACTAAAAGATTGATTACAGAAGCAATTCGTTAAGATGCTACAGAAGAAATCAAATATTTAACAGCTATTTCTGAGAGCACCTGAGTGATAATGTTTCAATATTTACTATCAATCCAAAATTTTAGTGCGTTTAATGACCTTGAAATATTTGGTAGATCTAAATACTGTTTAATTCAGCAGGTATTGCAACAAAAATTGTGCCAACAAGTTCATTGGCATTTGACGTATTTTTCATGAGCATATTATTAATTTAATTAAATAAATAAAAATAACTTCACAAATGATGGAGGTGTTTCTTTATCTCTATGAGGAACATGTTGCTGCATTTGTCCCCTAGTGTGGCCTACACAATGTTCGAAACATCTGTCCCGCAACATTGTTGAGGGACAAATGTTCCTCATTTGTCCCCTAGTGGAAACGAGGCATTAAGATTAGCCGGAACAAACAGACAGAGAGACAGACAGACAGACAAAAATTGTAAACAATGATTTTTTTGCGGTAGGTATGTACCGGGTATACATACAATATACGTCATATGAATTTAGTTAAAAGCGGTTATTTTAACATTACAAACAGACACTCCAGTTTTATTTATTTGTATAGATATAGATAAATAAATAATACATAGGAATGTAACACAATTTACACAATACTTAAATTAAAAAAATAATGTAAAAAAGTATTAAAATGCCTTCTAACTGAAACCTTCTTGTAACTTAAAACTTAAATCGTTCTACATAGATTCGTATTACCAATACAAGTGAGAATTAATTACGACAAGTCGACAACTACTCAAGGTAGTCATCAAAATACGTAGCTTAAGTGTGAATATGAATGATGACTAACTAATTAATTTAAAACATTATTTACTTTTTTTAATACCGACCGTTCCAGCGGGGATCGAACCTGCATCTCCGACCTGAGCTCCTCCGACCGATATTCGGTTCTAAGCGACCGTGGCGTAAAGAACTCACTATAGACGGCGCTACGGTTGCTTAGAACCGAATATAAAATCATTATATCAAAAATTTCAATCTAGCAGGTACATCGTTCCATAAATTAATTCAAATTATTTATTTCGCCATAAGGTATATGTAATACACTTAACGAAAGTCAAAAAGAAAAAAAAATGATTTACAAGAAAAAAAAAACTAAACAATAATAACAGAAAGTTAAGGCAGCAAAAAAACAAACAATAAAATAAAAATTTATATCTTAACACTAGGTACATTACAAACTTACGTAATGTACCCAGTGTTCGCCGCCTTAACTTAGTCAAAATATTAAGCTATAATGTCTCGGTAGACATTACCTACCTACTTTATCCTCGGCTTTATTAAATATTACAATAAATAATTATGGCCCTAGTGTAGGCCGAGAGAAAAAAAGCCGGAGGAAAAAAAACTCTCGGTACTCTTTTAAAAGATTTAAAGTCAGATACAAGATAAAAACGCAGTAGTGGACCATGAAATGATCAGGACAAACACGAGACAGCCAATCGTGCGTGTCGATTGGAATTGGCTAGAGTCTAGACTCTAGAGTACTGACACGGTCAGTTGGAGATAAAGGAAATGATTAAAATTCCCTAATGTGTGGGGCACCACAAAAAAAATTACGTAAAGTAATTCTTAATCCATCATATTTTCTGTCCTGATTTGTTAGAATTCCAACATTTTTTTTTCTGAACTCTGTTGGTTTATATTTCGTTCCATAAATCATTTTTCAGGCTATCACAAAGATATCTGAATTTTGAGGTTAATTTGCAAATAATGTACGAAGTAGGTATACTTCGTATAATTTGAAATGTTTTTGGAATTTTGTCAGTTCGCTTGTAATATGAGCGGAATGAAGAATTTAATATTTCACGAGGCAGCCACGGCGGTAGGTCATGCATTATGAAAATTGTTCGCCTGCAACTTCCAAAATGTTACGAATAAACAGACCTTGGAAAATACGATCTTGACATAAAATCTACATAAAATATAACATAATTACATAGTATACCTTATTTATTTACAGAAAGTATGTAGGTATGTAATATTTGTAGTTAAGTACAGTGAAACATATTAGAAAGTTAGAGTAAAATTGGAACCAATAACCTATTAGATTTTCTCTGCTTCGCTTCAGCCTGTAATATCCCACTGCTTGGCATACGCCTCTCTCCCCATGTAGGAAAAGGATCAGAGCTTAATCCAACACGCCTCTCCAATGCGGGTTGGCGGATTATCTCTGAGATATAATTAAACTTATATGTATTTAGTGTTTTATAATCTTAGTTTAATTGGTTACTTTACAGATACGTATTTAGACTCAAATTTGTGTACTTAAAACATAGGTATTCGTTTTTTTTTTGTTCATTTATTATTGATTGATTTCATATATACTAATTTTCTATTTTCGTATATATAACTGTTCCTTTGTGCTTAGTAAAAGTCACTTTATTTTTTAATTTTTATTTTATAAAAAATTTTATAAGTTTTCGTCTTAAAAAAATTTAAAACGATAATTTTGAACTTAACATTGCCACAATTTAAATAGCGAAAAAAGATGACATTTCGAAGTATGAAAACCAAGTAAACCCTTCGGCGATTTGTTCAAGTGGAACTGGTGAACTCGAGATCAGTATATGTTCAAGAGATACAAACGTTTGTACAGGACTGAATAAAGAGCCCGCAGCAATGAAAACTTCGAGCGAATTTCGAAAACAAATACAACATTCTTATTTTCGTTGCTTTAACCGCAAACATTAAATAATAGAATTATATTTTGAAGCACATATAAATGGATGAAAACAAACACGCAAACAACAGATTAACTGAGTTAGGGTACAGCAGAAAATATCAAAATCTGGAGCAATCCGACTGGTGAAGTACCTTGACCTTACATAAGATCACAGCTAAATAATGCTAAAGTAGAGTTGTGTACCTGTCATGTGTGACCAGAGCTTCTGGAGGGATTGGGTGAAGGGACGGCAACGCGCTTGCGATACTTCTGGTGTTGCAGGCGTCTATAGGCTACGGTAATCGCATACCAGCAGGTGAGCTGTACGCTTGTTTCCCGACCTAGATGTATAAAAAAATACAGGTAAAGATGTTGATTGAAAGAGCAGTAGCAAAACTAAATGTAGGAGAATCCGCTGCGAAATTGGTATGTTTTTTATTTATGCTGTAGGTAACCATTGATTACAGGAGGTACATCATGTCGAAGTTATTAAAATAAAATCGTTTTTTATTATTTCCAAATAACCTTCTTCATCGTTATTATATAAAATAATCTCCAGAGGTTTATTATGTAATTTTGTAAAATATAAATAATATAATTATCGTTTAGTATTTTTATGTTTTCTAGACGACAAAGTTAAACGTACGATGACCCCAAAGTGCTATGGTTTAATTTAATTTGACTAAGAACAAAGTGGTAATTAAAAGGAGCTTAATAAAATCTGATAACTTTCATTAAAACAAATGGCTAAAACGAGTTAATTAAAAAAGTGTTTGATTACATTTTTATTACTCACCAAAATTGACACTATTGTCTAATCAAAAAGTTGTAATATTAAGGTCGGGGGAAAAGTTTCTTCGTATTTTATAAAAAAAAATTCAAGGTAAGATTTTACAAAAAATACATTAATTTTAATATATATATACCTATATATATATATTTTATATATATATATATATATATATATATATATATATATATATATACACCATTTTGTTTTGATAAATTACCTCCATCTCGTAAGTAGTGATAGATTACGTTTCTGTAGAAATTTTGGGACTTCTCATTAAAAAACCGCTACAAGTAGTTTTGATAGTCATCTCTTGATCTTAACTTTACAGTGCCTAAAAAATTCTGAAGAGAACGAAAACGATGGAAATGTGAGGCTGCAAGATGAGCTATATGGTAGATACATTAAGACTCCCAGTCAAACTCTCAATTTTTGTTGAGTTGCTAAAGATCTACGTGGTAGGACATTGTTGTGATGAAAAACTACACATTTTCTGTTGATCAATTCTGGCCGCTTGTTCTCAAATTCTTGCTTAAGTATTATCAGCTGTTGACAGTGAAAATCTGAATCTATGGTTTTTACTGGTGGTTTAAGCTCATTAATGATGGCCTTCCAATCCCACCATACACTCAACATTGCCTTATTGCGTATCTACTAGACTATCACGAAACCCGGGTTGGGTTTCGTAATAGTCTATCCAGCTTGACCGACCTTTGATCACAGTAGTGTGTTTGTACCAGTTCTGGCTCACGAGCCAGAACTGGTACAAACGGTCGGTCCTCTGCTCGAGTGATCCTAAAAAAAAAAAAAAAAAAAAAAAAAAAAAAAAAAAAAAAAAAAAAAAAAAAAAAAAAAAAAAAAAAAAAAAAAGGTTTTGGGGTCATCTAAATCGATTGCACGCATCCATTTTGTGCTAACTCTAACGATTCGCGACTTAGGTTTCTACATTTGCAAACTCCAGTACCCTTAATTACCTCTATTGTCTGCTTATCTATCGTTCCTCGAGCATCGTCGCTATTGTGCTCCATCCATTGTTTCTCGAAAAAGGTCGTTGCCGCTCTTATCTGTTTCTAATGATGCACCTTGCTTATCTGTGCTATTGTATTATATTATTATCATTCTTTGTTATTCTCAATGTATATATATATATATATATATAAAAATAAATAAAATTGGAGTGTCTGTTTGTAATATTAAAATAACCGTGTTTTACTAAACTCATATGTATGCATACTCAGTACATATACCAAAATATTTATTTATAATTTTTGTGTGTCTGTCACTGAACAGTAACTATTTTGTAAAGCTCCACGCGGATGAAGTCGCAGGCACAGCTAGTCATAAATAAAACTCATACTTTTTTTTGTTACAATTTTTATTTCCAAAATGTTATTGCTGATTATGTATAAAATAGGAGCGAAACATCTCATCCACTAAAATATCGTTGTACAATGTGTTCCCTGTAAAAATGCTCGTAAAACTGTGCATTGAACATCCCCGAAACTTATACAGCAAATACATTAAACAATATTCGCCACAAACTGAAGTCCACTCATTCTGAATCATATCAACATTCCAGTCCCATCTTTTACAATTCCTTTTTAAAAACTCTAGATGATATCGTGCAGGTGATCGTCCGTATGAATCAAAATATTGACCGATGCCATTCGTATCGATATGTAAAGCTATCCAATGTGAGCCTGGTTTATCATCTGTATCTAAATTGCATATTATATACGTTGGTACGTGGGTATACATGGGCAGTCTATTAGCAGCATAAACATTATTTTCTAGACTGGGGTGAATCTTTTTCAGATGTTGTTGTACATCTAGTGTATCCATGATATTACTGCTATTAGTAGATTATTACTGTACCAATCTATTCAATGGTTAACATAGGAATGATTAATTATATTGATTTCTAAATATTAAATCATATTCCTTAGTGATAATTTGTATGATTCATCAGCGTAGCGCGTCTCGTCGTGTCGTCAATACGAAACATACTTTCTAAATATTAAATCACATTCCTTAGTGATAATTTGTATGATTCATCAGTGTAGTGCGTCTCGTCAATACGAAAGAATGCGAGATAAGCTTGTTGACTCATAAAGTTACATCAGTTTCACTGTGGAAATACCTTAGATAAGATATATCCTATCGGTGCTTTATAAGGGCGAGCAGCTGCCATTATGGAATCAGTGTATAGTCGTTTGACCGCAGTGGATCTACCAATACTACGTTTGTATTACTTCAACGCTTCAATGGACCCGGACGTAAGTGTTTATTCTCTTGACAAACTTACTTTTCTTTCTGTTGTTTTCTTACGTGTGTGTGATTAAGTGTAAACAAATTGATATTAACATGATAACTGTGTTGTTGCAGAAATCATTCAACTTCGATGAAAATACCTATAAATATTACTACTCGCCACTCTCCCCTCAAGAAGAGAGTGATAACATCGTCATTAATAATGGTGAAAAAAGAAAATCGCAATCGATTGATCATTTTTTTGAAGCTCAATCAAAAATAAGAAAGAGGAAGCTGTTATCGTCAACCGTAGCACGAGCCGCTAGAGATGGTGTATCATACATTTCTACTAATTCCGACGACGGAGATCAAGCGACGCATCTCATAAAAATTGAAATATACGATATGAAGAAGCTATGCAAGATTCCAACTACTGATCATTGGAAACATGCTTCCACGAGGATTAAATATTATGTGAAGAATAATGAGGATAGCATCTACGACAACACAAACACCCTCGTATACAATATTACGAAGACAATAGCAGAAAGTGAAAAAGTTAAAAAATACTTTTTTAACAATGACAGTCATTACTTGATCATTAGTGAATTCTGTTTACTTAAACATTCCTTAGTGATAATTTGTATGATTCATCAGTGTAGTGCGTCTCGTCAATACGAAAGAATGCGAGATAAGTGAAAAAGTTAAAAAATACTTTTTTAACAATGACAGTCATTAGCTGATCATTAGTGAATCTGTTTACTTAAATTACTTCTTTGTACTCATTATATTCTTTTTCTAATCATTTGTAAATCTATAAATATTGAACATTATTCGAAATTGGGTATCAGTTGGTGAACCAACACTGAACAGTAACTTACTCGGCTACCTATTTTTCTCTTTACTATAAAGATGGAAAACTTCAGTGAAGTATGCACCAGTGCTTTCTTTTCCACACCCATGGAAGAGAATATGGAACTGTTCAATAGTGAATTGAATCAGGAGCTGTCTAAAGTTTGTGATGAAATGGAGAAAGGTGAACTGTACGATTCATCATATGATGCTGAGTTGTATAATCACTGTGCAATGGTTGAAACACAGTTTATGTAAGTAAAATAAATTACGATCATAATTTACACATTGTCTTATATCGTCTTTTTATAAATTTAAACATTTTTACAGTCAACCACTACAACTTGGAAAAGGTATGGAGCGAACGAGTAGCGAAGAACTCAAGATCATAAAAAAACCAACAATTGAAGGAGGAGCATCTACCTCTGCAGGGAACAGTGTCGGTAGCGACAATCAAGTGGAATGTCTAACGTGTCATATATTTATCAAAAAAAGGTATTTAGCTAATCATTTTAAAAGTAATGTTCACAAAAATAATCTTTTAAATTCCCATAATACTTTATCAAACGTTAATGTTATTGAATCTGCTTTTGGAAATAGAATTTTAACTTACAAAATCAAGAATAAAGTAGATCATTCGACACGAGTAAATTTTGAAACTCCTGAACTATTTTTAGATTCTATTAAGGATGATATTTTATTTTTAATACAAGAGTGTATTCATCAACACATAATTTTTAAAGTAAATTTCATATTGCATGCTGATTTTGTTCAACAAACTAAAGATATTCATGATACATTCGATTTTCAAACATTTAACTATATTATTTGTCAAGGAGATGACTTAAATATTTTTCTTTCATCTTTAAATGATACAATTACTAGTAAAATTAGTGCATTTGAAAAAAAAGATAGTGGATGGAGTCTAAAAAACATAAAATCTATAGACATGAATGTTAATAAATTCAACCCCCTACGCGGTACTTCATACTTAGATCTGCCCATTGATATCAAATTAAAAAAAGCTGTTATAAATGTAAAAAACAAAGATTATTTTTGTTTTAAATGGGCGTTACTCTCAGCGTTATATCCAGTAAACAAAAACGCGGATCGAGTATCATCGTACGTTAAACATGTAAATAAGCTTAAATTTGGTGGTATTTCCTTTCCAGTTAAAATTTCTGACATAGCAAAAGTAGAGAAATTAAATGATATTAGTATTAACGTTTTTGGATTAGAATATATTAAAGAAAAACGGTGTAATTCTATCGTAGGCCCATTATTTTTAACAAAGTGTCGTAAAGCTAGACATATAAATTTATTATTTCTTTCTAAGGATATGAAAAATCATTATTGTTACATAAAAAATTTATCGCGGTTAGTCAGTAAACAAATTTCAAAAGATGGTCACATCATGTACATTTGTGAAGCATGTCTACTTCATTTTCCATCTCGGGAAAGGTTAAATAACCATGAACAATACGATTGTGCACACATTTGTACTGAATTACCAAACAGTGAAACTTTAAAAAAGAATTGGTTTGGTCAACCTATTTCAAATGATAAAATTAAATTTGATAGTTATGAAAAGAAGTTAAAGATACCATTCGTGATTTATGCTGATTTTGAAGCATTTTTAAAACCAATAGAATCATGTTCTAACGATCCATCCAAACCTTTCACGCATAATATTCAGAAACATGAAGTGCATAGTTTTGGTTATTATATAAAATGTTCATTTGATAATAAATTATCAAAATATGTAACATATTGCGGACCCAACTGTGCACAAGTGTTTATGGAAAGTTTATCTAACAATTTAAAAGAAATAAATAGACTTCAAAAATGTCCAGTTCCGCTTACAAATCAAGACAAAAGTCATATTTCAAATGCAACCATTTGTCATATTTGTGAAACAGAGTTAACAGAACTTTTTTATGATTTTGATTATTACACTGGTAGTTTTATAGGTGTTGCTCATGAATCATGTATCTCGAAGTTCAAAACACCACGTCATATACCAATATTTTTACACAACCTTAGTCACTATGATGCTCATTTTATTGTTCATGCATTAAACTTTTGTGATGGTGAAGTCGAAGTTATCCCTCAAAATAAAGAAAAATATATATCCTTTTCCAAAAAAATAAAAATAAATAACCATGAAATTATATTGAGATTCGTAGATTCATTTAAGTTTTTACCATGTAAATTAGAAGAATTAGCCAAAAATCTCAGTAATGATCAATTTCAAGAATTACGTAGAAGTTTTCCAAGTGATGAAGATTTCATTCGTTTAAAACGGAAAGGGGTTTATCCATATGAATTTATGACTAATTATGATAGTTTAAACCTAACGTCGCTCCCTGAACAAAAAAATTTTTATAGCTCACTCACAGATTCACATATTTCAAATGATGATTACAATCATGCTAAAGATGTTTGGGAACACTTTGGTTGTTGTAATATGTTAGATTATTCAAACTTGTATTTAAAAACAGACGTTTTACTTTTATCCGATGTATTTGAAAACTTTAGAATGCTATGCATTAATACTTATGATTTAGACCCTACCCATTATTACACAGCCCCAGGATTAAGTTGGGATGCAATGCTCAAATATACAAAAATAGAATTAGAACTTTTAACAGATTATGAGAAAATTGCATTTATTAGATCAGGTATCAGGGGTGGTGTATCTCAATGTAGTAATCGTTATGCTAGAGCTAATAACAAATACATGGAGGATTATGATGCAGGGAAACCAAATTCGTATATCACATATTTTGACGCTAACAATTTGTATGGTTGGGCTATGTCTCAATATCTTCCTACTGGTGGATTTGAATGGGTAAATCCGAAAACAGATTTTAATGTGTCTGAGACATCGGACTTCGGTTTCATTTTAGAAGTTGATTTGGAATATCCAGATGAGCTTCATGATTTACATTCGGACTTTCCTTTATGCCCAGAAAACATTTGTGTAGGCAATACTAATGAGAATAAACTAGTGCCAAATTTAAATAATAAAGTTAAATATGTAATTCATTACAGAAATTTAAAGCAGTGCATAGAAATGGGGGTTAAATTAACTAAAATTCATAGAGTATTAGAATTTAAACAGTCTCCCTGGTTGAAAATGTACATAGATCTAAATACAAAATTCAGAACGTTAGCAAAATCAGATTTTGAAAAAGATTTTTATAAGTTAATGAATAATTCAATCTTCGGTAAGACTATGGAGAATATTGAAAAAAGAGTTAACGTAAAATTAGTTACACACTGGGAGAACCAGGGTAAAGCTTTAGGTGCTCAAGATCTAATCGCTAAACCACAATTTCATAGTGTTTCAATATTTTCGGAAGACCTTGTTGCAGTTCAGTTGCGAAAGACTAAGTTAATATATAACAAACCAATTTATTTAGGGTTTTGTATTTTAGATATTTCAAAAACATTAATGTATGATTTTCATTATAACTATATGATTAAAAAGTTTAGTCATATCAAATTATTGTATACAGATACGGATAGTTTAATATATCATATATTTACAGATGATTTTTACATTGATATAAAGCCTGACCTTTCCTCATACTTTGATACCTCAGATTATGATACAAATAATATTTTTGATTATCCAAAATTAAATAAAAAGAAGTTAGGTTTTTTCAAAGATGAAAATAATGGTAAAATCATGAAAGAATTTGTGGGTTTAAGATCTAAAATGTACGCTTTTAACTTAGAGAATAAGACTATAGCCAAGGCAAAAGGAGTAAATAAATGTATCACTAAAAAGATGACAATGAATAGTTATAAGTCTTCTCTATTTAATAAAAAAGTGCAATATTATAGTATGCTTAGATTTAAATCAATTAAACACACAATTTTTACACAAAAATTAAATAAGATTGGTTTATCGTATAATGACACAAAGAGGCATATTTTAGATAACAATATTGAAACATTAGCTTGGGGTCATTATAAATTGTGCTAAATGTTAATAGTTTTTACTTTTATGTCTGTGTGTGTAAATAAAATTTGTACTGATCATAAAATTATGTAGTTTGTACTGATTGTAAATAATGTGACATAGAGTTTATTACATATTTAATAATTGTTTGATTGTATATAACTTAAGATAATTGTTTAAAATTCTCATGTACTAATTGTGTTAGAAATAATATACAAATCATTCTGTTTTATATATATTAATTGTTTAAACCAAAACTTTCATTTTTTATTTCACCCCCTAGAACCTTAGACGTGTGTAATGTTTCACTTTATCCATCCGTTTACTGCTATTGTAGCAGGACCAAGTGGATGTGGGAAGTCAAATTTTGTAACAAATTTCATAAAATCAGTTACAGAAATATGTAATTGTGATTTTAATCAGATCACATGGTGCTTTGATGAAATGCAACCTTTATATAATTTACCAAATGTTAACTATCATCAAGGAATTCCAAATCTTAATATGTTTGATGGTGAAAACCCACATCTTGTTATTATTGATGATCTGATGAGAGAGTCTGATGGAAGAATTGTGGATATATTTACAAAAGGTAGTCATCACAGGAATCTTAGTGTATTTTATTTAACACAAAATTTATTTCATCAGGGTAAAGGTCAAAGAGATATTTCTTTAAACTCAAGTTATATAATATATTTTAAAAATCCTAGAGATAAAACTCAAATAAGATATTTAGCACGACAAGTGTCACCGGATAACCCAAAGTTCATTGAAGATGCCTACAGGGATGCAACTCTAGAAGCACATGGATATTTAATGGTAGATTTAAAACAGAATACCAATGATTTTTGTCGTATCAAGTCAAATGTCTTCCCATTTAATGGTTTCTGTACAGTCTACGTCCCCACAAAAGAGTTTAAATACACCAAGAATCAAACAATTCAAATCATTTCTAAATGATGCATCGTCGAGTCACAACGCATAAGCATTTGCTAAACGCTTTGCATACGCTTAAACCAAAATATCAAAGAACATTACTTAAAACGTGTGACGAAGAAGAAATAAATTGTATTTGTGAATGTATTCATAACGTTTTACAAGGAAAGGTACCTCTTAAAGATCAAGATAAACAAAAATTGAATAAACATAAAAATATACTCCGTAAATTGGTGCGTAAGTGTAAACATAAAATAAGAAAAAACATAATTATACAAAAAGGAGGAGCTTTCTTACCAGTAATATTAGGTGCAATATTGAGTGGATTAGTAAGTGGACTAGTCAGTTAACATGGAAAATGCAAAGAAAATGATACTAATTGAACCTGGATTGATTGAAAAATTAAAACAAGAAAATAAGGTTAATAGTAATTTGTCTCGATTAGATATGGAAATGCAAAATATTATGAATAGTAAGATAGAAGACCGAAAGAAGTGGATGTTATATTTACAAACACTACAAAGATATCTTCACTTTGCCGAAGAGGATCGTCAACCACTCAGATTACCAATTTATTCTGATACATCTAATGAAGATTCAAATGAGTCTAAAATTGGATTTAAAAATAAAGATAGAGATTTAAAAAGTTCAGTTGATGCTGAATCTTTGTTGGAAGAGAATCGTTCCATTAAAAGTAAAGAAAATGATACAAAACCACTTTATACAACAGCTCAAATACTCAGTTTAATACCAAAAACTTATAATAAAAAAGGTGAGTTATTATTAAACTTAGTTGAAACAAGTAAAAGTAAAATAAATTGGGATAATGAAGGCACAGTCATAATTGATAATGAAAAAATTCCTGGAAGTAATATTGTTGATTTAATAAATGATTCACTAAGACCCTTAAAAAGAAGTGATCCGATAGGGTGGGATAGATTTGCTAAAGCATTAAAAGATATTAAAGTACCACTTACTTATATTGGAAATCCAAAGAGATGTGAGTTTATTAACCGGCTTCAAGTAAAAGATCTAAACAAATCCTCTGAGACTGAAGTTCAAGAGTTTTCTACACCAAGAAGTGGAGATAAAAAATCTGAAACTAAAATAGAGTTTTCTACACCGGGAAGTCGAGATAAAAAATCTATATCTAAAATACGTAAAAAGTTTGATTGGGAAAAATGGACCCCGTACTAGAAGAAATTAACAGGATTTATTATGATCCATCTAACCCCGCTGGTTTTGGTAGTATTGATAAATTATCGAAAGCCATGAATGGTAAAATGGATAAAAAGCAAGTAAAGGAATGGTTACAATCACAAGAAACATACACATTACATAAACCCATTCAAAAAAAATTCCCACGTAATAGGTACATTCTATCAAATATTAATGAATTGTGGCAAGCTGATTTAAGTGATACGCGAACTTATTCTCAATATAATGATGGTTTCAACTATATACTTTGTGTTATTGATGTATTTAGTAAATATGCTTTTGCAAGATCAATGAAAAAGAAAAACTCAGAAACTATTAAAGAATGTTTTGAAAGTATATTTACTGAAAGTAATTTAACACCTACTCACATACAATCTGATAAAGGTACAGAATTTGTTTCAAAAGATGTACAAAAATACTTTAAATCCAAAAAGATTAATTACTATACCACTAACAATCCTGATATTAAGGCCAGTATTGTTGAACGATTTCAAAGAACTCTAAAAATGAAAATGTGGCGTTATTTCACTCATAATAATACTTATAGATATATAGATGTTTTACAAGATTTAATATATTCTTATAATCACAGCTTTCACTCTAGTATTAAGATGTGTCCATGTGATGTGAATTCCAACAATATTATGACGGTTTGGACTAATCTTTATGATAGACGATCAAACAAACTTTCCAAAATCAACTTTCAAAAACCAAATTTCAATGTGGGTGATTATGTTCGAATAACTAAATATAAACATGTTTTCCAAAAAGGATATGAATCAAACTGGAGTGATGAAATATTTATTATATCTTCAATAATTGATAGATCTCCATGGGTTGTTTATACAATAACAGATTTACAAAATGAACCAATAGTTGGTACTTTTTATGAAAGGGAATTACAGAAAATCACTTACAACCCCACCTCACAATATAAAATAGATAAAATAATTGACACTCGTTATTCAGGTAACAGAAAAGAAGTATTAGTGAAGTGGAGAGGTTATCCAAATAAATTTAACAGTTGGATTTTAGCTTCTAGTTTAAAAGAAATATGAATAAAGAAAGTTTTTATTTAACATTGCTCAGCAATAGTTCAATGGAATACTTTCCTGATAACAAGACCACAAATTTTTCAACGAAATTACCAAAAGTTATAAAATTAGAAGGTGAATGGTCGGTTGGAGTTGTTGAGTTTCAATATCCATGTACCATGTTTACTGTTCAAGATCATGAAAATGTTATATACATTACAAAATCCATGATAATGCCTAGTGAAGATAAACCATCCACAGTGCACTACAAAAAACATATTCCAGCTACCAGCTATGCTAACGTTGAGCATATTTTAAAAGCATTAAGTGGTATCGGAGAGAGCATAAAATTTCGTTATGATGAAATAACAAAATTTGTTTCTGTTTCTGCTTTGGATAAAAATATAACATCTATAACATTATCACCCAAATTAAGTTTACAACTAGGTTATGAACCAAATAAAAATCTCCTAGACAGAAATTTCGGAAAGTGTCCTGCTAATTTACACTTAGGGTTACCATCTCAACTATTTCTATATTGCGACATTATCGATCCTCAGATTGTGGGTGATGTTATGACTCCCTTGCTAAGAGTAATTTCATTAGATCCTTCAAAATACATTTATGGAGCAAATAAAATGCACGTTTTCTCTCCACCTCACTACTTACCTGTTATGCGAAGAGAGTTCGATACGCTGGAAATAGTTATAAGATCGAGCACAGGACAGAAAATACCATTCCAGTTTGGAACCGTGTGTGTTAAACTACATTTCCGAAAATTGTGATAATGAATTCTCTTCGTGATCATCATATATGTCCATATGAAAATTATTATACACATCAAGCTGGTTCGGGGGTAGGAGTAATTTATAAGGGTTCACCATACCAACGTGGTCATGGTATTGGAAGCTTCTTAGGGGGGTTATTTAGATCAGTTTTACCTTTACTTTCAAGTGGGGCTCGAGTGGTTGGTAAAGAAGCATTAAACGCTGGAGTAGGACTTTTATCAGATATGATTCAAGCGCGTCCTATGGAAGCATCAATAAAAGATCGTCTAAAGCAAGTTAGTACGAATTTAAAACGAAAGGTTGATGGCAAAATTGATCGATTAAACATGACAGGTTCTGGGTATATAACTAAAAGAAAACGATTGACCTCGCTCATTCCACCATTAACTGCTAAAGTGAAAACCGCTAAAAAACTTGGTATAAATCCAAAAAATATCAAAGATATATTTTCAAATTAAATATGTCTTTCCTTCATAATAATTCTTGTGAGTGTGCTAAGTCAGAATTAGATTTGTTTGCACTACCGTCTACACAAACAAGCATTGAAAATGGATTGTGGATTCACTATAAACCAATTTCGTCTCTTGCTGATGATGGACCTATAGAGTTTCAAGTTCCTGGGACAGGCGATGACTACATAGATTTGTCTCATACATTACTCCACATAAAGGCAAAAGTATTAAATCAAGATTCAACTAAATTGACATCGACCACAGTAGTAGCACCTGTAAATAATTGGATGCATTCACTTTTTAGTCAACTTGATGTTTATTTAAACCAAAAACTTGTATCACCACCTAATAATACCTATGCATATCGAGCATACATAGAAACCCTTTTAAACTATGCTCCTGCTGCTAAACAATCTCACCTTACTTGTAGTCTTTGGTATGAGGATACATCAGGAAAAATGGATTCTACAGATGATAAAAACTTAGGATTTGTTAAAAGACAGGATTTGGCTAGTGAAAGTAAGGAAATAGAAATGATTGGACATCTTCATGGTGACATTTTCAACCAAGATAAATTTTTAATTAATGGTGTTGAAATGAGTGTAAAATTAGTTCGGTCAAGAGATAGTTTTAATTTAATTGCTGGATCAAGCGATGTAAAGATCAAAGTTTGTATTACGGATGCAACTCTTATTGTTCGACGAGCAAGAATTAATCCAAGTGTATTACTCGCACATCAGAAAGTTTTAGCTGCTACTACTGCTAAATATCCTATTACTCGAGCCGAAGTAAAAGTTTTAACAATTCCATCGGGTGTTCAAGGAAAAACTCTTGATAATATATTCCTAGGACAGGTACCCAAAAGGTGTATAATTGGATTTGTGAACAATTCTGCATTTAATGGTTCCCTTACTAAAAATCCATTTAACTTTGAAAACTATGGTATTAATTCTTTCAGCTTATATATTGATGGTCAACAAATACCTTCAAAAGCTTTGCAACCATCTTTTAATAGTAGTATATTTACATCAACATATCATACTCTATTCTCGGGAACTGGTATTCACTTTCTTAATGAAGGAAATGGAATCTCTTGTGAACAGTATGCCAAAGGTTACTGTCTATTAGCATTTGACTTAACTCCTGATTTATCAGCTAACTCATCAACTCATTGGAATCTCATAAAGCATGGTAGTGTAAGATTAGAAGTACGATTTGAATCCGCACTAATACAAACAATTAACTGTATAGTTTATGCTGAGTTTGATAATATTATTGAAATAGATAAAAACAGAAATGTTAATGTAGACTATAGTAGTTAAAGTTATAATGTGTGTTAGATTTATGTGTAATGCATTTTTTTGTGTATGTAAAAATTATAAATTAAATAAAACAAATTATATGTAATATATTATTTTTTATTTCTTTATAAACCCCTATTAAACCTTATACAAAATCATACAGAAGTAATTTAAGTAAACAGAATCACACATGAATGAAGTAATTTAAGTAAACAGAATTCACTAATGATCAGCTAATGACTGTCATTGTTAAAAAAGTATTTTTTAACTTTTTCACTTATCTCGCATTCTTTCGTATTGACGAGACGCACTACACTGATGAATCATACAAATTATCACTAAGGAATGTTTAAGTAAACAGAATTCACTAATGATCAACTAATGACTGTCATTGTTAAAAAAGTATTTTTTAACTTTTTCACTTTCTGCTATTGTCTTCGTAATATTGTATACGAGGGTGTTTGTGTTGTCGTAGATGCTATCCTCATTATTCTTCACATAATATTTAATCCTCGTGGAAGCATGTTTCCAATGATCAGTAGTTGGAATCTTGCATAGCTTCTTCATATCGTATATTTCAATTTTTATGAGATGCGTCGCTTGATCTCCGTCGTCGGAATTAGTAGAAATGTATGATACACCATCTCTAGCGGCTCGTGCTACGGTTGACGATAACAGCTTCCTCTTTCTTATTTTTGATTGAGCTTCAAAAAAATGATCAATCGATTGCGATTTTCTTTTTTCACCATTATTAATGACGATGTTATCACTCTCTTCTTGAGGGGAGAGTGGCGAGTAGTAATATTTATAGGTATTTTCATCGAAGTTGAATGATTTCTGCAACAACACAGTTATCATGTTAATATCAATTTGTTTACACTTAATCACACACACGTAAGAAAACAACAGAAAGAAAAGTAAGTTTGTCAAGAGAATAAACACTTACGTCCGGGTCCATTGAAGCGTTGAAGTAATACAAACGTAGTATTGGTAGATCCACTGCGGTCAAACGACTATACACTGATTCCATAATGGCAGCTGCTCGCCCTTATAAAGCACCGATAGGATATATCTTATCTAAGGTATTTCCACAGTGAAACTGATGTAACTTTATGAGTCAACAAGCTTATCTCGCATTCTTTCGTATTGACGAGACGCACTACACTGATGAATCATACAAATTATCACTAAGGAATGTGATTTAATATTTAGAAAGTATGTTTCGTATTGACGACACGACGAGACGCGCTACGCTGATGAATCATACAAATTATCACTAAGGAATATGATTTAATATTTAGAAATCAATATAATTAATCATTCCTATGTTAACCATTGAATAGATTGGTACAGTAATAATCTACTAATAGCAGTAATATCATGGATACACTAGATGTACAACAACATCTGAAAAAGATTCACCCCAGTCTAGAAAATAATGTTTATGCTGCTAATAGACTGCCCATGTATACCCACGTACCAACGTATATAATATGCAATTTAGATACAGATGATAAACCAGGCTCACATTGGATAGCTTTACATATCGATACGAATGGCATCGGTCAATATTTTGATTCATACGGACGATCACCTGCACGATATCATCTAGAGTTTTTAAAAAGGAATTGTAAAAGATGGGACTGGAATGTTGATATGATTCAGAATGAGTGGACTTCAGTTTGTGGCGAATATTGTTTAATGTATTTGCTGTATAAGTTTCGGGGATGTTCAATGCACAGTTTTACGAGCATTTTTACAGGGAACACATTGTACAACGATATTTTAGTGGATGAGATGTTTCGCTCCTATTTTATACATAATCAGCAATAACATTTTGGAAATAAAAATTGTAACAAAAAAAAGTATGAGTTTTATTTATGACTAGCTGTGCCTGCGACTTCATCCGCGTGGAGCTTTACAAAATAGTTACTGTTCAGTGACAGACACACAAAAATTATAAATAAATATTTTGGTATATGTACTGAGTATGCATACATATGAGTTTAGTAAAACACGGTTATTTTAATATTACAAACAGACACTCCAATTTTATTTATTTTTATATATATATATATATATACATTGAGAATAACAAAGAATGATAATAATATAATACAATAGCACAGATAAGCAAGGTGCATCATTAGAAACAGATAAGAGCGGCAACGACCTTTTTCGAGAAACAATGGATGGAGCACAATAGCGACGATGCTCGAGGAACGATAGATAAGCAGACAATAGAGGTAATTAAGGGTACTGGAGTTTGCAAATGTAGAAACCTAAGTCGCGAATCGTTAGAGTTAGCACAAAATGGATGCGTGCAATCGATTTAGATGACCCCAAAACCTTTTTTTTTTTTTTTTTTTTTTTTTTTTTTTTTTTTTTTTTTTTTTTTTTTTTTTTTTTTTTTTTTTTTTTAGGATCACTCGAGCAGAGGACCGACCGTTTGTACCAGTTCTGGCTCGTGAGCCAGAACTGGTACAAACACACTACTGATCACGATCTCTTACGTATGTTCTTATCATAAGTGATCCACTTTTCGTCAACAGTGTTCAAACTCTTCAAAAATGGGTCGATATCATTACGTTTTAAGAGAGAATCGCAAATAAGTACACGATCCAGTAGGTTTCTTTCATTGAGTTCACGTGGCACCCATATATCGAGCTTTTTTGTATAGTCAACCTTTTTCAAATTGGTCGAAATTGTTTTATGTTCAATTCTCAGATTTTGAGCTCTATCGTATACTTAAATATCGATTTACCGATTTTGTCGGTATTATTTTTTGGGCGACCTATACACCATACATTTTTTTTCACAATCAATGTTTAAATATTGACAAAAAGTTAGGAATAAAAATAAAAAAAAAACTTCTAACGCTAATTTTCATAAGTTTAGAATAAATTATGCCTGAAATAGTAATTTTGTTAGATAGTACAAGTATTCCCGAGTAAAATAAAATGAAAATTACATTAAAATACCTTAATTTGTAAAAATTATGACCAAATTACTAGTCGCGGTAGGAATTTTTTGAAAAAACACAAAAATATTCACAATTTTCACAGTGTTGGCAACCCTGAAATAAAAAGTCAATTTTCTTGGAGGTCGACATCAGGGCTACCCCCAGTTAACGGATTATCCACGATTTACGACACACCCTGTATATAGACATATATACTAGCCGACCCGTGCCCACTTCGTTGGGCGTTATAATCCATTTCACATAAGAAGGGCACGGTGAAATTTGATATGTTCCAATACACTCGCACTATTTTCTGCAAATCAGATAAATATAAATGTTTTAAAATCACCAATTAATTTCTAAGGCAAATAATAATGCTTGATTAGATTGAATTGTTGACACGGCACGTCAGAGGGCGCAGGTTCAAATCCTGCTGATTTAAAATCTTTATATATTTTTATTATTATTATTATATATTATTATTATTATTTGCGAAGATTACCCCGTATATACAAACAAAGTTATAAACTTTACCTCTTTATAATATTAGTATAGATTAGTATAGATATAGAATAGAATTTCTCTTCGAGTCTTCGATATCGTTGGAATTTAAACATAATATTAATTAATCTTCGTTCATAAACCATTCTAAAATAATATTTTATGATGTACCTATATTAGATAAATACGTTTTATACCGATTCAATACTATATTAAACATAATCTTCTCTATATATATAAAAATGAATCGCTAAATGTGTTGCTAAGCGCAAATCTCGAGAGCGGCTGAACCGATTTAGATAATTCTTTTTTTATAATATTCCTTGAAGTACGAGGATGGTTCTTACGGTGAGAAAAATTTAGAAAAATCCCCGAAAAAGTTTAAAAACAACACTTTTCTATATTCCCACACAAAAGATTCGTAATAATACTTAAAAGTCAATTTGAACTTTAATACCGTGCCATAAAGTTTAAATGTTATTGGAGGGGTTCCGAGATAAAGAATCGACTGTTAGGCGGTACGAAGTTCGCCGGGTCAGCTAGTATTTTTATAAAAATACCCGGCCTGACCCGGCAAACGTTGTTTTGCCACTAAACGCTATTAAAAAATAGGGCTTGGTAGTAGAAGGGTGAAAATTTAGGGTTGTATGTATTTTTCAATGCCAAATCATAATAAAAAAATTGCCAAAAAAATGAAAAAAAAACTTAGGGTCTTAAAAAATAGTTTACGACCAATTCTCAGACCTACCAAATATGCACAAAAATTTTCATAAGAATCGGTCAAGCCATTTCGTAGAAGTTTGGCCTCTGACACTGTGATACGAAAATTTTGTATAGTAAATGATGGACCAATTTACCCAAATTAATCAGCTGGTCTGTGCTACCTGATACTACGTGTTCAACGCCGCTCACAAACAATTCTCTCTAACTGAGGTAGGGCACAGCAGGAAATTTCCTGCTTAAAATTGGAGCAGCCCGACTGGGGTAGTACCTCGACCTTACAGAAGACCACAGCTAAATAATACTGTTTTCAAGCTGTATTGTGGTCCTGTTGGTGAGTAAGGTGACCAGAGCTCCTGGGGGGGATTGGGGATAGGGTCGGCAACGCGCTTGCGATGCTTCTGGTGCTGCAGGCGTCTATAGGCTACGGTCTTACCATCAGGTGAGCCGTACGCTTGTTTGCCAACCTAGTTACATAAAAAAAAAAAATCCTCGAGGGTTATAGAAAGCAAATAATGATAACAAAATAAGTAACGGTATAAAAAAAGATACCTACGTACGGATAATTGTTTCCGACTCATTCACTCCCTTTACGAAATAAGTATCTACTTTATGTGGATCTTCTGATATCCCCGGACGCTTCAGCCAGTAAACTAATAAAAAGTAACTATATAGGTACATAACTACAATACTTGTAAAAGTGATAAAAACTTTGAAATCATTTTAAAATAAGTTAAAAAAAATTCGTGAGACTTACAAAATGTAAATTGCAAATTTTTCAAAAAAGTTAATTTATTTTTCTGTATGATTAGTACATATATGTATTACATTATTATTTATATATTAGTTTCAATAAGACCACTCTAATTTTTAATACGTATAAGTTATTGCCGACTTGTAACTTGAAACTTGAAAGTTAAATAGCATGAAATATTCGCTTCTCTGTGTTGCAACTCTGAGAAACTTAAATTAATTTCAATGTGAAATTTAGTGTTTAAAACAAGTTCATTAAGTCGAGAGTTTGGTACGTTATCAAAACGTCATAAACTATATTCAAATATCTTTTGATTTTTATTCGTTGATATAGAATGATAAACTTGAACAATAGTTACCCACAATCAATAAAGTTAAGAATTAAAATAATGTTATTTAAAATAATGTAGATTTTAATTATTATTTTTTTTAATATTAACATTCTGCACTCCTCTATATAAACTATAAGTGTGCGAAAATTCATACTCGTCCGTCCTCGCAATTTTCGTAAAAAGGGGTACAAAGTTTTTGCTTCACGTAGATTAGTAAACTATCAAAAATATTTTTACACTAGATACTAGCTTCTCAGTAATTTTTCCTTCATATTCCTCTTTTACGTACATGATCAACGGGATATGGTACATAGAAATTCATTGTAAAGTTAAAATATAATAACACCTTAAAAAAATAACAAAAAACATAGTATTTATACATTATTATTTATTACAGAACGTAGCATTCCCAAATACCAAACACTTCTCCTAGTGGTGTACAACTACCGCTTACTAATGCTAGATCTACGACTAACGATACGACGACTATTTATTGAAATTACAAAACAGACGGTAAAAGATAACAGTTTGGTACATTTTAATTGCCAATTACTAAATAAATTATGAAATATAAAATATATAAATTATAGTTTAAAAAAAACTAAAAAAAAGGTTTAATTAATAGCAAATTAGCAATCGAACTAAAAAGAAGAAAACAATTTTTCAACAAATTCAAATAAAGTGAAAAAGCGTGGGGTGCTTGGTATCGAATGTGAGGATTATTTTATTAGTTACTGTTTGAAATATTAGAATTATTATAATAATATGATTAAGCGCCCCACGCTATTTCACTTTATTTGAATTTGTTGAAAAATTATTTTCTTCTGTTTAGTTCGAGTGCTATTAATTAGAGCGTGTTTTTTTTAGTTTTTTTAAACTACAATTTATTTTCTGAATTTTTAGTGTCCAGACGACAATTAAAAAAAAAGCCTGTTATATTTTATTGTCATCGGCCCTTGCCCCTGTGCAAATTTCCAACTTAATCAGACTCCTAGAAGTAGGTGAAAATGAAGTTGAAAGATTCCGTTACATACATACATACAGGTCAAGCTAATAAAAGCGTGTTAATAAAATAAATCTATTCACCATCAAAATAACTTACAGAAACGATTTCGAAATTAAATTAAAATTATTCCACCTAACCCCATTACTCGCCATTTAATCCAAGCCAAATTTCATATTCAATAAACAGTACAGTTAAAGTAATAACGTTTAATTAATTTTATTTATTACAAAAAGATACGACATAGCCGTAAATAAAGATCTCGTTTTCGTTCAGGTTAATTTAATTAAATTTTCTTCTCCGGATTACCGCTATGTTTCAATTACCTACGTGATAATATCACACAATACACACATTAATTTACTTTATCACATGTTTAATTTTATAACAAAAATTAACAATTTCTGTTGTTATTTAATGAATGTATCAAAACACGTACAGTTTTAAATGATTTAAACGAGTAACTTGTATTTCTCCAATAAAATTACAAGTCTCAGAGATTGTAAATTCATTAATTAGATTAATTAGAACTCTCTTGTCCCTGCCATTTAAAATTTTAGCTGAGTGCTTCAACGTCTACCTTTTCTGTACGAAAACATTTTAGGCAACGCCGGAATTATGCAAATTTATACAATTATAGACAGTTGGATTCTACTCGTATAAAAGTGGAACTCTCTTCCCAAGGGCCATATTACGTTTGTGATAAGGGATTCGTATTGATGTAAAGTGAGGGGGAGCTTTCTTTTTGATGTGACAACATCTACAATTCTACATGTCGAACGATGCATTTATTTATTTCGAGTTTCAAGTATTAATTTTGCTGTTTTGCAGGTTGTCTATATGGATTTATGGAATTCTAAATAGATGTATAAAGTACCAATTGATAATATAATGTTCCTCTTTAAAATTTGCAGAAGCCTTGTCGATTGTCCTGTGCTGTTACAGGATTTTAAACTGCGAGTACCAAGAGGTGCTATAAAGAGAGCGGCTCGTGCCCCTGGCCTTTTCTATCAGCCCTTCGCTAGAACTAACCTCAAGCAGCACTCTTTAACCGTCAGACTGATTAGGACTTATAACCAGTTGTATGGCAGTGTCGATATTTATAATGATAGTGTCCAGAGCTTCAGGAAGATTGTGTTAACCTTTTTAAAAGAGTCCAATAAAAATTAAGTTAAAACAGAAATTGTAATTAAGATATATTATCTAGTAATGAATTTCATAGATTTAAGCATGCTGTGACACCTTCATAGGCTGTACAGTTACCTCATTTGTTATTTAGTATTAATATTAGATATAAGATTTGCTGTATTAGCTACTGGCTGTCCATAAATAAATAAAAATAAAAAAATAAAAATAAAAAAATAATGTTTGACTGTAACTGTGTATTTTATTTTATGTTATTAGGATAGCTAACATCTTATTATAACTATAACTAATCTATACTAATATTATAAAGAGGTAAAGTTTATAACTTTGTTTGTATATACGGGGTAATCTTCGCAAATACTGATCCGATCATGAAAATTCTTTCGCTAACAGAAAGCTATACTATTCAGGAGTGACAAGATAAAAGGAAAAAGATAAAAATATATAAAGATTTTAAATCAGCAGGATTTGAACCTGCGCCCTCTGACGTGCCGTGTCAACAATTCAATCTAATCAAGCATTATTATTTGCCTTAGAAATTAATTGGTGATTTTAAAACATTTATATTTATCTGATTTGCTGAAAATAGTGAGAGTGTATTGGAACATATCAAATTTCACCGTACCCTTCTTATGTGAAATGGATTATAACGCCCAACGAAGTAGGCACGGGTCGGCTAGTACAGAATAAAAATCAAAAAAGCAAATAACAAGCTACCACATACCTATGTATCTAACATGTTAAGTAGTTAAAAAGTTAAAACATGTTTTATTTCAGCCAAAATTAAGTCATCAAGTTAAGCTCATCCAGAATTGATCTGCCATCTTTAGTAGGTTAAAAATGCATATATCTTTGACTAATATGTATCTTATTAATATTAAAATAAATTTCAATATTAATAAGATACTGACATTTTCACAACTGTGACTTTAAAATTTACTTCGTGCATTGGCGTACTTTGTACCTATTAAGTATTACTTTTGTGTGTTTAATCACACACAAACCCACATCCTTTTATATGTGTCACGTTTAACACAAATACTAGTAAAAGTTTCAAGCAAATGTTTCTCGAATTCAATTCAACTAATTTCGTGCGTTTTCAACGGCGCTCGTTGATAAGCCCCCAAAACCTTATTCCACTCCGGTCTCCGTCCGTCCTCAACAAACACCTATTTAATGAATCGATCGCAAGCCTCCCTCACCTAAGTGTACACACCGCTAAGTAGGGTCGGGTACACAGTACGTATTTATGGCATATCGTACAAACATAAATACACTGAACGTTCCTGAGTTTTGTTACGAATAGATTACAAAATATAAGCTCATTAAACATGTGTAATTATTCGTTCAAACACTTTATTGACTAACGATTTAAAGTACCTATTCATATATTAACTAGGTATTCATGTATTAACTTCACATATTTAGTTCATCATATAGGGACGTGCTATAAGTACCTACATAAGTCTTGAGACAAAACCCACCACCTGCATATCCTTTCAGAACCTTTTAGTTTGATAGATTCAGTCATATCAAAATGTACCTACCTATTATCGCCTTCTCATTTATTATCATCTGACCGATAACAAAAACTTTAGGTATTTTATCAATAGGTATATAAAATTTAGAAATAAAATACGTATTTATGTATTATTCGCATAATAAATGACTTTGTCAGAAGCTTCCCGAGCCTCATCGTAATATATATTGTCTGGTTAATCGAACATGCCCTGAGGTGTAGCCGATAATGATGTCATTATATTATTTTATCTCCGCCCCTGTTCCATTGATAGATTGTTATTTATACCTTCTACTTAATTTACTGTCACTCTTTTTAATAAATTAATAAACGCCTCACTGAGCGTAAGTCGTTTCATCCCCTAAAGGGATGTGAATGCATTTTGTCGTTCAATTACTTCTTACCACGAGAAACATCTACATCGACTATAGAAATGTTTTTATGTACTAATCTTGAATTTGGTCTTCACTCACTCACTCACTTCAGCCTATCGCAGTCCACTGCTCGACATAGGCCTCCACAAGTTCGAGCCAAAAATGGCGTGAATTCATGTGTGTTGCCCATAGTCACCACGCTGGGCAGGAGGGTTGGTGATTTTGGTCTTATCTAAAACAAATTTGACAATGAAACAGCGTTAAATAAGTAACTTTTATATACATCAATCATAGTCATTAAATATTAATAAATTAGTGACGTCAGTTCTCTATGTTGTGCTAATTGACTGACTAATTCATCATAGATGTCCATAGATGTCTAAACCTAGACCCCTAAATTTCGCCAGTAGCCTAATGAGACTAATGACCTTTCATAACGTTAACATCCACTAAAAAAAAGGTTTTATGAAAATACTACGAATACGGATAAACTAACTTTCGTCCTCTTTGAAGTGAAGTTGAAGAAAAAAGTTTATTTTGTCTTTTGATTATGAAGTAACAGACCAGTTTTTCACTGTTTTTACTATACATATAATAATGTTGTAACCGGCGTATATATTCTGTGGTTGAGATATTTTTACAAAAAATATGAAGTATGAAGTTCAATCATTTCAACCTTTTGACTCACAGTGTAATCAAAATTAGAGGCAATGCAATTCCAACAAACGTAATGGACATGTACTCGTAATATTGAAACTCATAAAAAATATTAACATAGCAAATTCCAAATACATTTATATAGGGGCGATTGGATTTAGGCGTTATGGTCGAATCATTAAACGAATAATAGATTTTACGGTGCTTTTTAATTTTACAAGTGAGTATGTAATAAAATTCCGCAATTGAATTTTAGACGTATTTCTGTTAACCGATTAATTAATCCAATGGGTAGCGTGTGTTTATTAATGAAAAGACGGCGGGTTCACCGGAACCAATGAATCTTTAAGTACTAAATTTATATATCATATTTATTTTACGAGCAGAACGGTCAAGAAAAATGTGATCTGAAAGCATACAATCGATGACAATGCCATACTGAGTTGCTATAGAATTGGTCCGACCTTGGAAACTAGAAGTGACCATAAGGACAGGATTAAGGAGATAAAACACGCTTGCTAAAACTTAAAACTTACTTTAGGAAAATGTTTCAGTAGGTAAGTATTACGATTTAGTTACTTAAAAACATAATTAAACTTTTTAAGACCATTTCAATTTTAGTATGTACGTTTCTTTTTTGACATCCGTTCAGCGTATCGCAACGTGTGTGTAATCGCAAACGTATTGTGTACGAAAGCACTTATCAAAGTTGAATTAATCTTATTCAGCGATTTAATCTACCTTAGGTAAATTAACTCTCTTATCACTAGGATAATGTATAAAGTTTTCCCATACACGAACTTCTGCACGGCAATCCGTATAAAAGTTTTTTAATTGATAGCACTAGCATTTATCGTAATGAGACCCGAGACCGAGAGAGACCTCAAACGGTTCTCGTCGTTTTATACTATGGCCGTTATTGGTATTATGAAGAAATATGCAATGTATTTTAATATCTTGACTCAAACTATAAATTTAATTGCTGAAATTAAATTAGACGTAAAAAAACACATTAAGCCTTATTTTTACGTTCTAACTAGCAGCAAGTCATAAAACTGAAACATAATAACGAAAGTAACACAAATATTAGGCATGTAATAAAAATAGAATTCTGTTTTCTGTTCTGCTTCAATCGGCTAGGCATACCTTTTACTATATTGTATTTTACATTTTTTTTCCTTTATTTTATAAGAGCTTCTACACAGAATGTGTACTTTATAATTAAAAAATATGAATAATCAAGTTAAGTCCAAAGTGTTTTTAATCAACTGTTTAAAAAATGTATCAGTTTATTAATTACTTAGTTCAGTGTTTCGCTATAATATTAAGCGTATAATTTTAATTATTCAATTAAAATACAATGAACAATCTTTGATATTGCTACAATTTTATTTTTAATATTATAACGATATAGAGGCGCCTTTTTAATTTCATTAGGCACTAGCTGCTGCCCGCGACGTCGTCTGCGTGCGTTCACTGCTCGTTCCCCGTAGGTGATAGCGTGATAATATGTAGCCTATGTTTTGACCCGACTTCTTAATAATATTCGTGCCAAATTTGAAGTAAATCCATGCAGTACTTTTTGAGTTTATCCCGGACATACATTTGAAGAAATAAAGGTTCACTGCTCTTTCCCCGTAGGTGATAGCGTGATAATATATAGCCTATGTTCTGACCCGACTTCTTAACAATATTCGTGCCAAATTTGAAGTAAATCCATGCAGTACTTTTTGAGTTTATCCCGGACATACATACAGACAAACAGACAAACAGACAAACAGACAAACAGACAAAAATTCTAAAAACTATATTTTTGGCTTCGGTATCGATTGTAGATCACACCCCAAGTATTCTTTTAAAAAAATATTCAATGTACAGTTTTGACTTTTCTACCATTTTATTATATGTATAGATTACCAGAAAAAAAATCTCTCGAAATCAGACAGGCGAAATTATATGTACCTACAGTTTAAAGAAATAATTGTAGCCTGAAATCAGATTTCAGCTCTTAGAATTTATGATTTCACGCCTTGAGCTAAAATTATTCAAAGCCCAAAAGCTAAGACTAGTGAATTAATGTTAGTATCTCCTGCCAATTGTTTAACGTTGTCCTATTACGAAACTTTAATAAATTTAAATGATTGCTTCTTAGTGATGACTGAAAGTATAAAGTTGTAAATATTTGACCAGATGATAAAATCTCGGGATTTTTTTTTAAATCTATACTAATATAATAAAGCTGAAGAGTTTGTTTGTTTGTTTGTTTGTTTGTTTAAGGTCGAGGTACTACTCTAGTCGGACTGCCCCATATTTTGAGAAGGAAATTTCCTGCTGTGCCCTACCTCAGTTGAATAATTAATTTGCTTATTAAAACAGTTAAGTGGTATTTGTTTATTTATTCTACCTTTGACAGAATTCTACTTTAATTAATTAAATTTATGTATTTTTGTCGTTTCTGGGAATATATATAATTAGGAGCCCAGTATGTAAATTCGTCCGCTTAAATGTTGATTAATACTTAAAGATCATTTAAATTGTATTAATTTAGGACTGACATATGACTTTGAATCAAAATGAATCTGAATGATATACCTACTCGTATTGCACGAAAAAATTTAACGCTAATTACACTAATATTGTATTCAAGAATTGAGATGAAACAGTAGTAAATAACTACTTACTCGGTTTTATTCCTGGCTTATAATGACTGCACTCAAATTGAAATGAAACTCTTGTAACTTTTAGCAATTAAACTCTTTCATTCCCATTTCTCTTTTGATATCGACTGCTTTACGAACTTTTGATTATTATTTTATTATTCAGAAAGTCATAATGAATAAGTAAAGAGATAAGTTTTTAGCTTTTGATAAGTTTTTCGTCTGAGAAAAATGAGCTCACTTTAATCAAGTACGTTAATTAAAATTTCAGTGAATATCTCCAATGTTATAACTAATTTTTTTCTGATTCTTTATAGTTTACCTACATTAATGTTTTATATATACAGGGTGTTAGGTGAATGGTTAGCCATAGAGGTATGTTGGGTAGGGGGGGTCATTTGGAACCTATTTAGGCTAACTTACCTATATGCAAAGTGTTACGGATTTTTTTTTATGATTTTTTTTTTCATTTTTCGAAAAAAGTGCCGAAAATTAGTGATTTGACCATCATATCTTTTTTGTTTATTGATATATCAACGCCATTTCTTTTTTTGTTTTGATCATCAATACATTGCGCATGTAAAATAAATGTGATTTTATTTAGAAAACATCTACAAAAAAATTATGGGCCAAAGAAATCTTGACAGAGACAAAAAGTAAATCAAACCTTCAAGTTTAGGTATAAATTAAAAAAAAATTAAAGCCTCCAGACAATTTAAAATAATTTAAAAAATTACTCTAGTTAACACTGTTTTAAATAATATTACTTTCATTCACCTACCTTACTTACTTTTTTTTTAAATGATGAAATAACGAAATGGTTTCTACCTGAACCCGCACTCTACGCTGACAATTGTAACAATAATTGTTATTACGCAGGGCGGTATGTCCCTGTATATCACATGGTAAACTACCGTCTTGACTTTGGCGACATGTTGGTGCAGCGGTCACAGCACTGGCTGGTGCGCTGGCGGTCGCGGGTTCGATTACCGCTCACGGCAGATATTTGTATTGGTCATATAGATGTTTGTCGTGGTCTGGGCGTTTGTGCTTGTGTATTGTGTGTGTTTCCGGACCCCCGACACAGGAGAAAATCCTACTGGGGGCCGCCGAGTGTGAAGCGTTTATTATTAAAAAAAAAAACTTGACTGCTCTCATCAGGCGAGGATGTACATCCATATTTGAAGATCATCCTTATTTCCAGTAATGTAGATTGTGGAAATTCACGACCGAATTCACTGTATTTATAAAAATAAAATAAATTTGTTACTCGAATTTATGATTTTTTTTATTTTGATACCTACCGGCATTAATTTCACCCTATGAGAGACATTTGTGGTGCCCGTGGAAACTCATACCCCAAATTCCAAGATAAGAAGAGACAGCAGGTAGTTTACCATGTGCTGTACAGGGACATAACGCCCTGCGTAATAACAATAATTAATATTGTTATAATTGTCAGCGTAGAGTGCGGGTTCAGGTAGAGACCATTTCGTTATTTCATCATTTAAAAAAAAAGTAAGTAAGGTAGGTGATTGAAAGTAATATTATTTAAAACAGTGTTAACTAGAGTAATTTTTTAAATTATTTTAAATTGTCTGGAGGCTTTAATTTTTTTTTTTAATTTATACCTAAACTTGAAGGTTTGATTTACTTTTTGTCTCTGTCAAGATTTTTTTGGCCCATAACTTTTTTTGTAGATGTGTTCTAAATTAAATCACATTTATTTTACATGCGCAATGTATTGATGATCAAAACAAAAAAGAAATGGCGTTGATATATCAATAAACAAAAAAGATATGATGGTCAAATCACTAATTTTCGGCACTTTTTTCGAAAAATGAAAAAATAATCATAAAAAAAAATCCGTAACACTTTGCATATAGGTAAGTTAGCCTAAATAGGTTCCAAATGACCCCCCTACCCAACATACCTCTATGGCTAACCATTCCCCTAACACCCTGTATACTACCTTCTGCGCGCGACTTCGTCGGCGTGGACTCCGCTCCTATCGGTCTTAGCGTGATGATACATAGCCTATAGCCTTCCTCGATAAATGGGCTATCTAACACTGAAAGAATTTTTCAAATCGGCCCAGTAGTTCCAGAGATTACCGCGTTCAAACAAACAAACAAATAAACAACCAAACAAACAAGCTCTTCAGCTTTATATATTAATAATAATAATATATGTTTTATGCATATATAATACTTATCAGTAAGATTGAACAGTAAAAAAAGCTTATTCAAATCTGTAAGTAATCTGAAAATAGTCGTATCTACCTACATATTATATGACACACCATGATTATAAACAAATTATAAAGAACGGATTTTTGAAGTAAAAACATTTTTTACTTCGATAAAGTATAAGGATTTCAATAAAGCTTACTATATTTTATTTCTAAAAAAAATGCTTCTTCTACTTATACCTAAATATAAAATTTTGTTATAATTCAATACGTAACAATTTCTTGCGTTGCGAATAGGAAAGCAACTGTAGAATAATTTTCATAATGCATAAAGATAGGCGTGTCGCCTCGTGAAATATTAAATTCTGTATTCCGCTTGTCACATTTTAGTTGCAAGATCTGTCGCTGACAAAATACCTGAAGTCACATTCTGAATATAAATTTTATGTTATACGAGTAGGTATATACAAAATTGAAAGTGTTAAATAATGTATTATATAATCTTTCTCATTTTGTTTTGCCTGTAATAAAAGCCTGTCTATGAAGATCTGAACAAAGATCCTGGAGAGTTGTATCAGTTTGAGGATTCAGTGTGAGGTAAGCCGATTGTTTTAAGTTTAGGGCTGAAAGGGCTAAACAATTGATGGGAGTGCTACCTGCCCTCTCGTCTCATCCAAGATAGAGTTTTTAATAAAATAGGGATTGATTATTATGGTCCTTTTCAAAACAAGCAATCTACTCTCCGCAGATCAATAGTGAGCAAAGGATATATTTTAGTAATAGTTTGCTTTATTACAAAATGTATTCATTTCGAGTTAGTCTCAGATTTGACAACGGAATGCTTTTTGGCGGCGTTCAAAAGATTTTGCTCTAGGCGAGGCATTCCTGCCATATAGTCTTTTGTGACAACGCTTCAACATTTAAGGGAGCTAATAATCAATTAAGACAGTTGTACTTGTTAAGCAAATCTCAACGACTTAAGGATGAGATATTAAATTACTGTGCAAGTAAGGGTATTGACTTCAAATTTATTCCTTCATACAGCCCCACGTTTGGATCACTTTGGAAAGTTCAGTGAAGCTTTTCAAATATCATTACAAGCGAGTTGTCGGGAACATATTGTGTTTTACATATGAGCATTTTTACACTATAATGGCACAAATAGAAGGAATTCTGAACTCGTACCCTTGACCCCATTGCCAAATGATTGCAAATTGCCAAATGATTGCAATGATTTTTCTATATTAACTCCGGCTCATTTCTTATGCGGAGCCCCTTTGAATGCCATACCTGAGCCAGACTTGACATTAAACAATATAAATGCATTAAAATTCTGGAAAAAATGCACTAAAATACAACAGGATTTTTGGAAAGTATGGCACAAATGCGCCGTGTTGGCGCAGCGGTCACAGCACTGGTTTGTAGCTGTTGCGCGGGTGGTTGCGGGTTCGATCCCCGCACACGACAACATTTGTATTGGCCATACAGATGTTGCTGTGGTCTGGGTCTTTGTGCTATCCTTGTGGTTCTATCCACCGCACCTCGGACGGCACGTTAAGTCGTCGGTCCCGGTTGTTATCATGTACACCAGCCGGGCTAGCATGCGCGCCAAGACAAAAGTTTGTCTACCCCTTTTCTCGTATTATCTCTTTATGTCTACAGTAGCTAGCAAGCGTGCACGTGATACTCTTCTCGTCACGACAATTGAAGAGATAACACGATGTGGACGGTTAATAGAACGCGGCCAATGTAGATTAAACGTAGTGAAAATTTAGAATTTATCATTGTTGCATTGTAAAAATATTGTTTATTTTTTTGTAAGGGCAGCACGAGTTTCTCTACTCGACAAGGTCTTCGGAAGAGAATTATGTCTCTCGTATTGCGCATGCTAAGGTAATCGAGAAAATACTCGATGTAGACATTATCTATCTCTCTCGTCAAGAGATTATCTCGTTGTACGCATGCTAGCCCGGCTGATAGCGTTACCTACATCATAGTCATAGTAGAGAATATATCCGCCAACGCGCATTGGAGCAGCGTGGTGGATTAAGCTAAACATTTCCTTCTCCTACATGGGGAAAGAGGCCTATGCCGAGCAGTGGGATATAATAAAAAGCTGACAGACTTTTTTTTAAAAGCTGATATTTTGACGTGAGAATTTTCGATTGAAAATGAAGGTGCTTTTTCGATATTGAGGTCAAAATGAGGTAAAAAATAAATATTTTAAATCAAAACAATTACAGTATGTTTGGGACATAAAAAGGTATAAATAGGACTTGTAATTTAGCCAGAAATAGAGATAAACCGTTTTTTGCCCTTAAACCCACTCACTTCCCGACCTCAGATCGACCATAATTTATTTTTCCTTTAATTTTCGTTGTATTCTCTTTCTTTTCCAATGTGTTTTATCCTACTATAATTTTCTTTGGTTTTTACCATTTTTAAAGACTAAAAGCACTGGTCTAAATGTCACGTAGAATAAAGAAGGCATGAATAATATACAATTTTAACAAACGCATGATAATTGATAATAACTACAATAAATTTTACACAATATTTAGAAATATAAGTACCTGTACGGATTCCAGAATACATGATCACCCTATAAAAATAATATTGTACCTACATAATGATTCAAAGGAAATACGACTTACATATTACTAATTTTGCATACTCAAGCTATATTCATACCTATCTTGTAAATATCACTGATTCCTAAAAGGGAAATGATTCCTTGTATTTATTCGGTAGCTTCGACTATACTTATAACAAATAATATCGTCACTTCTTGTCACATAAATTGAAGTAAACGCCTCGAGGCAACGCGAACCTTCCTAATTTTGCCGAGATAGGCTACGGGACAAAGGACTATTTGATATTATATATTAGCTTTTAGTGTATCCTTATCCCGGGTTTATTGATTGTATAACGCTTTGATTACAAATCATATTTCAGTTCGTTTTTTTTTTTTTTAGTTTTGTGTTACCCACACATGAGGAAATTATGATGATTTTTCGATCCAGCGGCGGTTCATATCCCGCGCGCTGGATCGAAAAATTTTGATATGATTTAAAATGTTCATATTTCAGTTTTAAAAATAATTATGATTTTTTTAAACTAAAACGTAATTTCAATAATCGTGTTTGCTCGTTCATTTTACTTTTATGCTAACAACTATTCTATAACTATCATCACTACATATTATAAAACAAAGTCCTCCATAGAGTCTGTCTATCTGTATATTCGCATCACTGTAGTAATGAACATTTAATAAGAATGTAACACTGTAAGAGGAGGCATTCTATCATAATTTTCCTATCATAATTTTCCTATTTTACTTAATAATACTATCAATACCCTACTTTGTAATTTCAAATTGTTTATATAAATATATATGTATGTATATGTATATATAATTATAGCAAACTTATATACAGGGTGTATTTGGAACGCATTGAAAAACGAAGAGGTATGATAGTGTTGGCTTAACCTGACATGATACAAGTGAAAAAAAAGCGAAAAAAAAAATTTTTTTTTTCCTGTTTTCATCATTTTTTTTGGTATAGTCCGGTTTGGAAAAAATACTGAAACAGAAATTTGAAGATAATGCTTTAAAATAATCGTGTTTGGAACAAACTGTCAATGTAATGCAAACCGTTCATACGCGCCATCAGCTGACAGAGGTCAACGGCACGCGGTAAACGTACTCGCCGCCGCGCGCACGTTTAATTTTCGTTCCGCCGCCTCCCGCGCCCCGCGCGGCATGATACATTGCTGCCTCACATAATACAGAAGTCCTAAAATGTTCTTAAAAAAACGTTTCTGGGATAAATGGTTATATGCATTATATAGTATATAAATAGTATATTACGTGGTTTAAATCTTACAAAGCGTTCCAAATACACCCAGTATGTAGTACATAATAATTTGATTCATTTTATTATATATTTATTATTATTTAAATAGTATATGTATATATAATTATAGTAAACTTATATAACATGGTACATTATAACTTATTTAATTTTGTTTAATGGGTCTTCAGTCGCACTTGCAGGTTTCACAAATATTTTATATTATTATATCTAGTTGTAACCATTGATGTTGAATTTGTAATGATACATTTCTGTTTATATAGTTTGTTAGACTTAAGGTGTATTACAAATTTGTTAAATGGTTTTTGTTAATAAAGAAAAAAAAAAAAAAATCACTGCGACACGATTTAAGTTGATACTAAAAAAGTTTTAAAGGGATTTTCGTGCGGTGTTTGTAATGGTCTGATTCTTTATTATACATTAAAGTATTCAATCATCCTTACATTTTTTCTTTACCTACCCCCACATTACCCCCCCCCCCCCTTTAAAATAAGAAAACAAATGTAAATACATCTAATACAGTGTAGGTAGGTATACATCACAGAAATAGTAATACCCCATAGAAGTGTTAATAAACGCGCAACATGGTGCCGAGTATAAGGCTTTTTAGCCTTATGCACGGATCTCGCGCCTTAGTCTGCAACGGTGCGTCATCGAGTGATAATATCAGATTTTATTGTAAAAATGGGCTATTGCGGTGTTGTAAATTGCTCAAACTGTTCATCAAAGCCTGATTGTACTTCTAGAGTAATATAATTTCACTGGTAATTAATATAATACAAGTTTAGCGATGATTTATAATTAAAATCAAAACATGAGGTGAAAAAAGTAGACTAGTACTATGTTTTGTTCTAATCGCACAATATGGTCTACATTGCTTGTTGAACATAAATAGCTAGCAAGTCGTTTCTTTACGACTCCGCAATGAATATTTTATTTAACAATACCAAACAATACTAACCAACGCGCAAAAGTATCGATGTACGGCCGCATGTCGAAAACGCCAGTTAAGGATACGCAGTGCGTCGAAACTATCGATAGATTTAGATAGTTCCCAGCCTTGTACTAAGCTAAATTGTAATAATATTATTTTTTTGATTCGCTATGATATATATTTTTTCTTTTTTTTTCTTTGTGTTGTAACTTTGTAAGACAGCTTCTTGCTATAACTGATGATGCAATACTGCTACACTATATTACGTTGTTATGTTTGTTATTTCTTTTTTAAAATAATAATATGTAAATGTTTGTTTTTATAAATATAAATTGGTTAAGTTAAGATAGCGAAATAACAGCTTTTTATTGCCAACTACCTAATTCGAATCGATATTTTTATCGACTACATTTATTTTGATCAAGCACTAGCGTATTTGTAAAATATTCTTTGTTTTTACACACTACATAGACATTATACTTTATGAATGAGTGAGTGAGTAACTGATTTGCGATTTCAAGCGATATGTCGTCGCTATAAAGTTCATTGTTTCCTGTTGATATAACATGCACGAAAATGTGTGAGTGTTGTGTAATACGCATCTATCTGTTTGAGGTGTGAACTAATTGCAAGGAGTGGGGACCAACGTGGCATCATCGGTACTGCTACAAAAGTTAAGCGAAGGCATTTCTATTGGTATTATTACTATTTCTGTGGTATACATAATCAACAATTAATCAAAAATTAATCAATTTCAATGACATTGTTAAACACAATATTTCACAAACTCTCCCTCTCAACTACTGTTCGCTTCGTCCGATCACACTTTTCGTAACGCTCTCGTCATGAATTCACCAGCATACTCCCCAAGTCAAGCGTCGGTAAAGAAGTGTTACTTCAAAAAACGAGTGTGCTTTAGACCACACGACTGAAGTACAACTTCTGCACAATAAGCCTGCACTGTGTCTTAGATATATACCAACGAAACGTAACTGGCTATGTGAGAAAGAGAGAGGAAATGTGTGCTGTGTGGGCGTTACTTTTCGTAACGCCCACTTCTCTAAGGCTCCAGATATCTGATGCATTTTTGTCGAAGCAAAACGATAGTAGCGGTGAGGGTGACAATATACCTACTCTCCATACTTGAACTTTAAAAAAAATAACTCTCTAACTCTAACTCAAGAACTTGCTTTACCGACTGCGTCTTGTAATGGTCATGATGTAATAGCAAACTATACATAAAGCCCGGTTAACATTATTCCAGTCCAGCTATCGAATCCAGCGCTGGATTGCTTACTGGAAAAATGTAAACCGGCACTGGAATGCACTTAATCCAGTTAGCATTCTAGTCCAGTAACTGGATTGGCGGTCTACTTTTGAATCCAGTGCGACCAATCCAGTGCAACTGGAGTAATGTAGACGGCTATACTGTATTTATACCAAAAAAATCTCTCCTAAGTATTGTATGTCATTCAATGATTGGGCGACTCCGGGAATCTATAAAAGTAGACAAAAATTATATGATCTCTTACATGAAAAATCATATAATACAAACATTGTTTTTCGTAATTACATCAAAAATTATTCAAAAATTTTTAAACTTGTTTGTGCCGCGGCCAAGTCAATATTCATTAGAAATAAAATTAAATCTAGTAAAAATAAAATTAAAATGACTTGGAATATTATAAATGCCGAAACTGGAAGAGTTAAAGAGCGTAATGGTGTCAGTGAACTCATCATTGACAATCACTCTATTAAAGCGGTTAATGAAGTAGCAACAGCTTTGGAAAAACATTTTGCCGACATTCCACTTTCGACAACTAAGGCGCTTATATCATCGCCCGAAGTCGCTGAATCGTTGCTTAAACAAAATGTTAATGCGTGCAAAGGTGATTTTATTTTCAGACCTATAGATGCTAATGAAATTGTTAAAACTTTTAAAACTTTAGAAATTAAGAACACTGCTGACCTCTGGGGTATATCTGTTAAAATTATTGGTACAATTATTGATATCATAGCACCCCACTTAGCGATTATATTTAATGAATGTATTATAAGTGGTGAGTTTCCTGATCTAATGAAACATAGTAAAGTTATACCTTTGTTTAAGTCCGGTTGTCATACTGATCCAACGAATTACAGGCCCATTTCTATTCTACCTGCCTGTAGTAAACTTTTTGAAAAAGTAATTCTCGGTCAGCTTTTAAGTCATTTCTCAAGAAATAAACTTTTACATAATAAGCAATTCGGTTTTACTAGAGGACGCTCCACAACTGATGCCGGTGTCGAGCTTTTTACTTCGATAGTCAATGCTTGGGAGGAGTCACGTGATGCTTTAGGTGTATTCTGTGATTTATCCAAGGCATTTGACTGTGTCCATCATGACACTTTAATCAGGAAACTCAGTCACTATGGCATTAAAAATACCGCACTAAAACTTCTGAGTTCTTATCTTAGTGATAGAACTCAGAGGGTTGAAGTAGATGGTACTAAGTCATCTGGGTCTCGTATACAGATGGGGGTCCCACAAGGCTCAATTCTTGGTCCATTTTTATTTTTGATATATATTAACGACCTACCATATTTAGTAGAGAAGAGGCATGAGATTGTATTGTTTGCTGATGATACTTCATTAATATTTAAATTACGTAGACAAGAAACAAACTATGACGATGTAAACAATGCTCTCTCTGAACTGGTTCATTGGTTTAGCGTAAATAACTTGCTTCTCAATAGTAAAAAAACTAATTGTATTAAATTTTCTGCACCAAATGTTAAACAAGTTGATATGCAACCAGAACTCAATGGTGATAAACTCAACTTAATTAACTCAACCGTTTTCCTTGGAATCACCATTGATTCAAAGTTACAGTGGGGACCCCATATCTGTACATTGGCGGATAGACTGAGTTCTGCAGCATACGCGATTAAAAGAATACGATTATTAACGGATATCGATACAGCCCGATTAGTTTATTTCAGCTACTTCCATAGTATAATGTCCTATGGCATTTTGCTATGGGGCAATGCGGCTGATATTAGCGTCATTTTTATTCTGCAGAAAAGGGCTATCCGTTATATTTATAAAATGGGATGTAGAGAATCTCTGAGAGAGAAGTTTAAAGAGATCAACATTCTGACCTTTGCATCGCAGTATATTTATGAAAATATAATGTACATACGGAAAAATAGGCATTTATTTGTTAGTCGTAGTGATCGAAATGCCTTAAATGATGTAACACTCAGGAACGACCACAAATTAATATTTCCTAAATGCCGGCTCAAGAAAAAAAGTAGTTCCTTTATAGGAATGTCTATCCTTATATATAATAAGATTCCGGCTGCGCTTCAATCTCTGCCTTTTTTGAAGTTTAAAAAAGTTATTAAGCGAGTTTTATGTAGTAAAGCCTACTATACCATTAATGATTATCTCAATGATAAAAAGGCATGGGATTGAATAAAGCTCGACCAGGCTATGTCTATGACCCGCTGTAAATAGATAGTTACATATATTGTGAGCAGGTGGCATGTGGTGGTCTCGGCACGCACGATTGGCTGTCTCGTGTTTGTCCTGATTATTTCATGGTCCACTACTGCGTTTTTATCTTGTATCTGACTGCTTTTTTTTAAAAGAGTACCGAGAGTTTTTTTTCCTCCGGCTTTTTTTCTCTCGGCCTACACTAGGGCCATCATTATTTATTGTAATATTTAATAAAGCCGAGGATAAAGTAGGTAGGTAATGTCTACCGAGACATTATAGCTTAATATTTTGACTAAGTTAAGGCGGCAAACACTGGGTACATTACGTAAGTTTGTAATGTACCTAGTGTTAGGATATAAATTTTTATTTTATTGTTTGATTTTTTGCTGCCTTAACTTTCTGTTATTATTGTTTAGTTTTTTTTTTGTAAATCATTTTTTTTTCTTTTTGACTTTCGTTAAGTGTATTACATATACCTTATGGCGAAATAAATAATTTGAATTTGAATTTGAATTTGGCCAATCCAATGCCATTCCAGCGCTGACACAGTAGGTAGGTACCTACTTCTATGGCTTCTATAGGTTTCGGCTTCTAAATAACTGGAATAAAGTAGATGTTACAAATCCAGTCTAGCACTGTATAATGTAAGCCTTGTATTCCACTTTTTTCTTTAGGTATAGTCGTTTTTGAAGGTAAACAAAAACTCAAACAAATACTGAAAGTTATCAGTGTAGATAATAGTTAGAAAGGTTCAGGTATGTAATTAATTAAGGTTTAAATATTCAATTGGACTATTCAGTAAAGAATATATGCGAGTATCAAGTAATACAGGATTTAAGGTAAATTAAAATAAAATGTACTAATACGGTTTTTGCTTAATTTAATTACTTCTCGATGCCTTTGACAGACATTTTGCAAAAGCTGTGAGGGCTTTGTTATCTACGAAAATAAATCTGTGCCTTTCAATCAAATTTCATAGCTTTCGTGATTAAGTTAATTTTGTTAATGGTCCTAACTAGAAGTTGCGGCCGACTGTAGGTAATTATTGTTGAGACGTAACTTTTAATTTAGGTACCTACCTATATTTTAAAAAATACGAAGACGAAGGATCGGAGCTTAATCCACCACGCTGCTCCAATGCGGGTTGGCGGATATATTCCCTACTATGAGTAACGATCGCTATCAGGTGTATACATGATAACAACCGGGACCGACGGCTTAACGTGCTCTTCCGAGGCACGGTGGGGAGATCCACAAGGACTATACAAACACCCAGACCACGGCAAACATCTGTATGGCCAATACAAATGCTGTCGTGTGCGGGGATCGAACCCGCAACCGCTCGCGCAACAGCCAATCGCAATCCATTGCTGTGACAGCTGCGCCAACGCGGCGTCGTATTTTAAAAAATACTGCTTTTGAATTTATAGCTATTATTATTATTTTTAAAAAGGAAAACATGAAAACTATTACAGTATTTGAAAACCTTCCTAACCATGTAGACATTAATTGTAGTATACACTTCAGTCACTTCACACGTTCATGGTATTTTAGATTCGTGGGTATCTCAGTAAAATTTTGAATATCCCAAGCTGATTTCGACCATCTACTTGTGTTCTACGAGTATGTCTGAACTGCTCTTAACTAAAAGTATATATTGATACATTTGTTACGTCAAAGTATCGATTCAAAAGTGCAACACCGGCCCGTCACTAGTGACGCGAGTGTGCCTTCTCTTCAGCCAAACTCTTTTTTTTTTTCTACACCCAGAATGTCAATTTTCTTCTATATTTTATTAAATTAGTAACAACTAACAAGACGCTTCCAGTGATTGCTATCTCCACCAACATCATATATTGTTCTACAAGTGCGTCTATCTCGATAGCCTTAATATACATTACTAGCTGCTGCCCGCGACGTCGTCTGCGTGCGTTTACTGCTCGTTCCCCGTAGGTGATAGTGTGATAATATGTAGCCTATGTTCTGACCCGACTTCTTAATAATATTCGTGCCTTTGAAGTAAATCCATGCAGTACTTTTTGAGTTTATCCCGGACATACATACAGACAAACAGACAAAAATTCTAAAAACTATATTTTTGGCTTCGGTATCGATTGTAGATCACACCCCAAGTATTCTTTTAAAAAAATATTCAATGTACAGTTTTGACTTTTCTACCATTTTATTATATGTATAGATGTACACAGGCCCTTAGACAACAAATAACTTACCAACTTTTCTTAAATCTTATATATAAAATTCTCGTGTCACAATGTTAGTTACAATACTCCTCCGACACGGCTGGACCGATTTTTGTGAAATTTTGTGTGCATGTGTCTGAGAATCGGCCAACATCTATTGTTCATACCCCTAGGTTGTAAGGGTGGGGGGGGGGGGGGTTAAGAGGGTTAATAACATGTATGCCAAAACAACGTTTGCGGGGTCAGCTAGTAATTTTTTAAATAAAAAAGTTTTCAATGTGAAAAAAAAATAATTTATTAATTGCTAAGTATAAAAAATCTATCTATTTCTAAGTAAATCACAATTGAAACAGCGTTGAACATATCACCTTCATTATGTTATTTTAAGGTACTTTTGTTTAGAGTATTTTATGTCTTATTATGAAAAATTAAAAACTGTTTAACATTTAAACATATTATTACACTGCCATTTATTTATTATTTAAAATTAATAATACATATAAATAGTGTGCAAATAATATAAAATTTAATAAATTGTTTGCAAATATAATTTTTATTAGAGAATTTCTAGTGACGTTATTTTTTTTTTTTTTTGAAACGCTCATTCGATATAACAAATTTCTGGCCCAATTTCAGTCAGATAAAAAAATGTATGAACAGAGTACTTTAGGCCGCGTTAGAATTTGTAAAAGAAATTGTAGAAATTTGAGAAAAAACTGATAAATTTAAAAATTAACAAAGTTTTATAAGCTTTCAATAATACAATTTTAGACAATTTACATAAAATATTAAAATTAACATAAATAAAAATAAAAATTTAACAAAAACTAAAAAACTTGCTTATACACCTGAATTTTTGCTCAAAGTTATAAAAATTTGTACGATATACATATACATAATCAAAATATATTTTGACTTAGAATCAAAATATATATATATAAAATAAATAAACGCTTCACACTTAACGGCCTCCAGTAGGATTTAATCCTGTGTCGGGGGTCTGGAAAAACACACAATACACATGTACAAACGCCCAGACTACAACAAACATCTAAATGGACAATACAAATGTCTGTCGTGAGCGGGGATCGAACCCGCGACCGCCAGCGCAACAACCAGTACTGTGACCGCTGCGCCAACGCGTCGTCAAAAATAGCAACACTCTTCATTACGTTTCCTCCAATCACAGATATCCAATAGAATATATTTATTTACATAAATAAATATTACATTAATGAATATAATATTTATCGTGGCTCATTAATATCTTTATACAAAAATTATTTAAAAATAATAATTAATATAAATATATTCTGTTTTTCATTTTGTACTTTAAAATTATATTGACAAAATATAAAGCATTTATACACGCGACGATTTAAAAACTTAATTACTCATAATTTGTAAATAATTTAATATTATTTCGATTATCTTACAAGGGTTATAAGAAATATATATTATCGAATGAGGCATATTTAGGTGATTTTTACAGGCTAGTATTTGATACTCTCGTACCCCTTACATTACGTTTAAAACTTCAGTTTTAGATAATATAATACATACATTTAATAGTAGTATTTTAATCTCAATATTACATTGCACTAAATTTATTTGATAACTTTATCATGATTCATTATTACAAAGAAGTGTGAAAAATTTTTATACAAAAAGATTTTATAAAACTTTTTAATAATAGAGGGACAAAACATAATTATACTATGAGAAATATTTTGATAAAAGTTATCTTCATAAGCACGTACTACCAATTATAAATATTATGTACGTACTGATATGTACGTAGTACTAGTCGAATCAACAAAAATCAACTATCAAACGCGTGAGTTTTCTGAAATTTCCTTTGCAGTTTTATCTTTTTTTTTCATTCCGTAACAACGTTCTATAATATTTAAGAAAACTAATGGTGTGACCAAAGGAATATAATGATTCATTTTTATTTATTTATATAGATATACATTTTTTTGAAGTTCAAACGTAAGTTAATTTCTTAACTGATAAAATAATTGAGTATATAATGTCAATACTGAGTAAAAATTATTTATTGAAATAAATAATTATTTGAAACCAAATTATAAGTAGTTGATAGTAGTCTTCAAATTTAATTCTCTATCTATAGCTAATGCCATATTTCTTCGCTACTTGTGGAGTGTGAGTGGTAGCCACGGCCAGTAGAAGCGGTACGTCGTTAATGTCAATGTCGAGAGACTTCGTTAGTGTGGCGATGTCGCAGAAATCCGTTGACATCAACATATCCGCTAATGTTTTTGATAGCACGCAGAATTCACGGAGCTTACTCTCGAGGTATAGAAGACACTGAAATACATTGTTTAATTAGATATTGATTTGTGTTTAATCTGAAAACTTCTTTAGCGGCGTTGTGCACTTTTTTTGTGATGAGTAAAAAATATTAATCTCGCGTCAGGACACGTGACCTGATCGAAAATTCGTAAGACGGGGGGAGAGTATACCTGCGCCTGCTGTTTCGTTTATGCGGCGGCGAAGGGCATTTGCGCGAATGTTCGCGTGTAATATAAATTGTCATGTCTGTGTACGATGGCGCAATAAGTGAATATGGTATTGCTCTGGAGCCCTGGAGCTCTGGTCACCTTACTCACCAACAGAAACACAACACTGCTTGAAAACAGTATTATTTAGCTGTGATCTTCCGTAAGGTCGAGGTACTCCACTCCGAGGTACCCCAATCGGGCTGCTCCATATTTAGAGCAGGAAATTTTCTGCAGTATATTGCTTGAAATTACTGTTCAATCCCCCCCTTCAACCAGAATTTTAATCATATGGATTACAGTACAAGAAGCTACATACAGTCTGTATCAATTATACATTATAAGACTTTGGCTCTGCCATATATAATAGTTGCAGATCAAGTTACCTGTTTAGGCGGTACTCGCGCTAGTCTCATGGCGGGTATCGCGTCAAGCATGCCGCCCACTAGCGGCGACAAACCGCCGGAGCCACACTCGCGCCCCACCAGCCTCACCTCCCTGTAACACACAAAATTTATATGATGAAGCGTACATCTAGCCGCTACTTAACTTTAAGTCAAACTCGCGTCACGCTTGTTTGACATATTACTGTGATATAGGAAAATACTATGTTACAGAAAGATCTGGTTACTAATTTTTAATATGGTTGTATATAAACATACACAAAATAGAATATACATAAAAAACTGTGTGTCAGCTCCGACGCACGACTGGAGTTCTTCAGATTGACTGTTCAAATAGGCACAAAAAAAGGCTTACTCGTCTAAGAAAAAGATTAATACCATATTAAATGGTAAATAAACGAATCAAATAACGCCATCTATCATCTAGATGGCGTTATTAGAAAAAGGTCGAAACGCCATCTCGATAGATGGCGTTAACAATAACGTAACGAGGTCATTCGTTCAGAAGATTTTACTCCTCATATTTTTCTCTTACCGGGGACCTTATATGAAAATCGATTCTTAAGGAGTAAACTCCAAAAAATAGTTATTATCATTGATATTTTGTGCGCAATTGTACGTTTTACTTCTAATTTAAAATGTGTAGCACCGTCCCGGTGCTATATAAAAAGTACAATTTGTACACATTTAATTGTTAATTAAAGTTGGCAATGTTGAGTTTGTTGTTTAATAGGTCCAATTTCTGTATCTTTTATTTTTCTATTAATATAAAAGTCTCTATTCCTATTAGAATTAATATCAAAAAGGAAATTTATCTTTTATATAAAACATTTAGATTTGTTTAGATTTACAATAATGAAAACATGCATACCAGTTATTGGTATCCCCAACGATAGCTATGGCCTGTACCGGCGGGTCTAGTGTTTTGTTCAGGTACGATGTGAGGTCTAGATCCCGTCGGAGGTCTGCCTCCCAAGTGGTTGGGTCTGCGACGGTTCCTATAACGAAATTATTCATAAATTAAAATAAATCTATATGACTTATCGTATAATTGACTATAATATAATATGACTATGTGACTTATCTTAATCATCTCAATAATTCGAATGTTTATAATAGTAATTTCTTGTCATGTCATACAGAACAAAAAGTATAGTAAATTATAACTTATTTAAAAAAAGCAAACAACTTCTAACCAAAAATACTTGTACATAACAACTAAAATATATAACATTTTGCTTAGAGATAGAACAATGTATTAATGTATCTAGAAGACTGATAACATGTTTAGTATTAAATATAAACAATGTTAAATTCTTATCAATATTAATAAAAACAACTAGATATACATATATCTCTATGTAATCTGCTCGCGATAAATTCAAAAATCACTAAACAGATTTTTAGATGAATTTCACCTATAGATAAAGTGATTCATGAGACAGGTTTAAGTGTACAATTAGATAAGGTTTCGTACAAATTGGCGTACAAAGTATTATGGTAGTCATTGAAAAAGTAAAAACCCCAAAAGAAAAAAATCTTGTTTTTATATTTATAAACACGTCGCTTTTCAAATATGTACTAGGTTAACAAGTGACAGTAAAGATAATATGTCAATATCAGATGACTGATCAGAGATTTATTTCATTGTTTGTACATAAGTATGAATTTTATTTACATACTTTTTTATTTATTTATGTTTCTACAAATGTAAAATGAATAGACACAATGAATTAGAAATATAATGTATATAGTTGTAAATAGCTTGAAGAGTTTATTTGAATATCCTACAGGATTTACTTATTTTATATACTTTGTCATTAAGATTAACCACCACAAAAGTTATTAAAAAGAAACTTTTGAAACTCCAAAAGTACAAAATACCCACTTTTCCTACCATAATATGACAATTATACAAGTGATACATCTACTCACCTTGTAAAACTAAATCAGGTACATAGTGACTGGTAAGACCGCCGAGCAGCGAGGCCTCGTAACCAGACCGCCTTTGTGTTTCAAGCTTGCTCGACACTTGCCTCAGAGGAAACTCTATCACTTGCCTCACTTCCATCTTATTTACAACAGGCTTATTTTCCTCTCTCTCACCTTTAACTCCACTAACTCTAGAGATAGGTCCGTCAGGTTTTTCCGGATTGACAATCACTGTGTTATCTTTTACTTTTCTGACAAACGTTTTAGGCGACATTTCTCGATGGCTCTGAAATTCATCAACCACCGTCTCCTTAGCGTATTGAGGTTCTGATTGGCGCGGTATATCGTTCCTGTATTCCATTTCTGAAGCGTTAGTCGGCGTTTGCAGCATTGACTCCATCAACTGACACTTATAACAAGTCTCACATCTCTCTTCCTGTATCTGAGGTACGAGAGTTGGATCGAACTGGTAGTTATCCAGCTTGAGGTTACCCGGCTTACCGATATAATGTCTATCTAAAATCTCTAAATTCTTGCTCTTCATATAATTAGTGACTATCTGTGGGTACTTATCGAACTCGAACTTAAAACCGGAATGTTTTATTGGCTTGGAATGTTGAAGTGTCTGTCCACAACACTTGGAGGGGCTCTCGGTGTTTCTCGATGACTTATCCTTATCGCAATCACTCTTACATATCTCAGGCTTTTCTGGATTTTCACCATCGGCCTGATTTTCGACCTCGTCTTGAGTTTTCGCCGATTTTTTCGCGGTTTGTTTCCCGCTCGACTTATTCTTGAGGCCTACGAGCTTATCGTCATCGCCGAGCACGAACACGACTTTCTTTGTCTCCCATTCCTCTGAAGCCGATAAGTTCGGGCTCGAGTCGGACGAGTCCTTCAACGAAGTCATCATAGTCGGATGCCTCCTTAAAGGTTTCACCTGACTTTCACCACAGCTGCTGCCATCCATCGCGAAATCTGAACTAGAGAGCTTTTGATTCAAATCAACCAGCGTCATAGATTTCTTTAAACTAATATCGCTAGCCACTATCGTACTGACACTGACACCATTGCATTTACTCAACGAAGGCACTTTTAAACTGCGCTTGGCACTACACTCATTCACTTCCAATTTAACGTTCCTTGCTACATCTGAATTCTGTTGATTATTCAAATTTACTATTTTCCGTTCATTGAGCAAACATTCTTGATACTTGTAATCGTTTTTGCTGACGTCACCGCAACGTAAGAAATATGTTAATACGGACAGGAGTCTTGTTATGAACTGTTGGTTCTTCGAGCCTGTGATGATAGTTCTGGCTGAACGTGGTGGATAGCCGATGCTACCACAGAGGTCAGTTAATTGCGCCCACAATGCGTTATATGGGCGTCGAGTATCTAATTGTTTTGAAGACAACTTCTCTTTATCAATGGCATCATAAGGACTGACCGTAGACACCCATCCGAGGTGATGTGTAAGAACGTAGGTAACGAGCGTGCTAATAAAACTGAAAAAAAGCAAACATTTAATAACTACCTGTCTGAAATGCAACTTACTTGCTGCTACTTGCTTATAAGTATTATAAAGGGAAACCTGTGTTTATAGTATGTATTAACTGAAACGCAGTTGGTTTTCTTAATAAAAAATAAAATAAAAATAAATTACGTTATTGGTATCTAGTACACAATTTTGTCTTTTGGCACCGTCCTCTTTTTTCCGTTCGGTTTAAGATAATCTCATAAGTACTGTAAGACATTTATATCCTAATAAAATTAATATACGGCTTGTCAAAACATATTATTCATGTGTTTTAATCCGAGCCCATTATGTTTCATAAGTCAAAAAATGCAGATAAAAATAACCATGAGCTGGTGTTGGTTTCATGTTTTTAATTTGTAAAAAAAACTTTTTGACTCTGTTGTAAATGAAGTCATCGTCATAAAATCATAATATAAAAAATTCAGATAAAATCTGCCTTCTTCTTGATGAATGACAAGAAGAGAAAAAATGAACGATTTTTCTGCACGCCCACGTATAAGTTACACAACTAATTCACACAATTTGTAAACGACGTTCTACTGAAAGAGATCACGTGAGAAAGACGTAAACACGGCAAACAAAAATAGGCGATACGCTAGAATCGACCGCTAGAAAAAAACAAGAAAGTTGCACTTGACAGTGACTCCATTCACACGTGTCTGTAATTATCGGACGAAAGGTCTTAAGACAGTAGTCTCCCTCGATAGTCTTTTTTTTACTTGAAGTCCGAGTAACACCGGGTATGTTGGACATAATCCAACAAAAGGCCACTAACACATCTTTTACGATCGATTATTTATGGACAATTAGGCGACTATTAAAAAGTTAAAGTCTACAAAAATAACCTAATGTGAAAACTACATTTTTGAACACAATAAAAAACTATCGAACTAAATTCTTTTAAAATCAACATAAAAAAGTACTTAATAGGTTCTTAATTCCTATAATGTGTGTAACTATGATGGCGTGTAGTGTGGTACGGATCCCATTTAAATTTGATCGAGACCTAACGAGTACTCTTTGAGTTATCTCTAATATTTAATTATTTGACTATTTTTTCGACTACCGACGTTGTATTACTGGTCGATGTAAATTGAAGTAGTTTTTTTTTGTGAGAAAACACAATTATAAATTATTCCAGTTTTGTTACCATTCAAAATAGGGTTAATAAAATCACTGTCTTATCAATTATAATTGATTAACTTTTAATATGATTGAGGTTAATGAGTTGCCTTGATACAAATTTAGCAGATATTTTATTTTCGACGAAATTTAAGTGTCATTACAATTATATATAATATTAAATATACTAAAAATAAACGTTGCTAAATGAACACAATTTGTCTTAAATTTGCACAAATGTCATAATTTTATATTCTTGAACAATAAATGGAATAAAAATAAAACACGCGAATATAAAAAATACACAAGTTTTAAAGCCTTTAGGAAATTTATTAGCACCCATATGCTAGTAGAAATTTCAAAACAAAACAATCTAATAATTGTATTATCAACCAGTTATTGAGTATGTCTTAATATAATATTATTCTTTGTATGATTAGTATTGACAATAAAAAATAATAACCAATATTTCATAGACTAGAGATACTGGAGATATAGACGTGCGTTCTACGTCTTAGATCAGCGGTCGGCAACCTTTTGGCAGGCAAGATCCACAAGATGGTAAAATAAACTAAAGGCGGGCGCACTTATGATATTAACCCTAGATTCTACCTGATAAATGTATAATTGGTCATTATATAACATACGGAATTTAATTCGTACACGTATATACTACATTATGTTTATACGTAGTTTAAACGTGCGGCCCGCGGGCCGCACGTTGCCGACCGCAGTCTTAGATAATTATGATATTTGGTATATTTTAAGTGTGTCCAATTCTGTACATTGAAAAACAGCCTAAAGCCTAGGGTGTAATATCCTACATTTTTATCTCATCACACCGTAACGAATAAATGGATTTCAATAAAAATCTGGATGACTTTTGAATCGGACTACAAACTTGAACACTGGATAAATATTATTCAGAAATTCAATTTAGTTCCCTTGGGAGAGAAGAAAGTAAATTTAAGTGAAGAATGCAAAAGTATAACATATACATATAATAGCAAAATAGCTCGCGGTTACAGCCATTAGTAGAAAAAATATATAATTTTACTTATTTAGCTAGAACATTCTAGAAGTAAAACACATCTACTTAATTCAAAAATGGAATATGCCATTTCGATAGATTTTGTGGGTAATAAATTGTTATATACGTCATAGCTGTATTCTCGGTATAAAATGAACGTAATATTTCCAACACCTGCCCACGAACACTCCCGTCTAAAATATTGGGTACTTTTTCCAACGCTCCAAGAAATGCAAAAATATTTATCACGGCACTAAAAATAACCTGCACATTTTTGAAATAGAAATTTTGTTATTGGAAATCATTCAAATTTTTATAAAGTCAATGCCCAGTTATTATATTTTCATAAATAGCAAATTATGAATAAAATATAATCAAAAGTAAATTATGCAATTTACTATTATTTACTTTTATATATGAATAATTTTTTTTTGTACAAAAACAAGCATTTATACACAGAATATTGTATGTGTTTATCAGTACAAGAAACAAGCGTACGGCTTTCCCGATGGTTATAGAATACTGTAATACTATGGACACGTGCAACACTAGGATCATTGCAAGCGCGTTGCCGACCCTACCCCCGACCCTCTCAAGGAGCTCTGACCACCTCACTCTCCACAGGAACACAATACTGCTTGAGAACAGTATATTGAGCTGTGATCTTCTGTGAGGTTGAGGCACTTACTCAGTCGGGCTGCTGCAATTTTTGAGCAAGATATTTCCATATTATAAGATATCGCCCTTGCCAACGTTCTTTGTAAGTATGATTATTACTTGTTTCTTTTTTTAAGTACAATCAGGAATATATATATATATATATATATTAGGACACAGTAGTGCCCCACCTCAATAAAATTATTATCTGTGATCTTTTGTAAGATGGAGATATTGTATTTCCAATACTTTTTGTAAGATGGAGATATTGTATTTCAAACATGCCGATACAGACCTAAGGAACTGAAAATCAACAAAAATCAAAAATACTTACAAATTAGTACTCTTCGTGTCACCAACAGCAAGTACAGAGCACAAATCTGATAGTAACGCGTCCGCCATTTTATTCGCTGTTCGCGGCTCACTAGTGACAAGCTCCAACCAAACTGGGTGTAATCTTGGCCCACACATCAGGTCTGACAACCTGGAATTTATATTATTTCTTGTCATAATTACCCCAATACCCAAATGGGTATTAGATTAGGTAAATACCCATTACCCTGATAGTAGACGTACTATTGTGTAAAATATAAAATTAGGATATCGCGTTTTTTAAATACTTGCCAATTGTTTGAAATTGTTACTTGTCACAATTACTCTAATACTTAAGACACAGTTTAACCCATTTACCTGATAATAGATGTGTTAATAGTAAATTGACAAAATTTGGAATTTGGATTTCACCTAGCTTGTCTAAATACTTGCCAATCATATTATATTTATATATTTGAATGTTATCGTTATTGAAAAGCTTGAATATGCATATTATTACCAATTAAAAATTTTAAAACCGCTATCTGTTACAGAACCAACTGCAAAAATAAATAATTTTAAATGAAATCTGAAACTAGAGGAGGCTAAATTAATCAAGTAAATATGAAGGTACTAAATGTAGACGATTCTCGAACAATCGAGAGGTGAATATCGATCCAACAAAACTTCACCAAGATACATAACGACAGTCTAATTAAATATTCTAGTTTTTATCGTTTAATTTTGTGGATAAAATTTGAACTACCGTTGCTAGATTCAGTTTGTACTAGCTACGTACTTTAGATGTAATCACAAGAAAACAAAGTTGAATTCCTTTATCATCTTCAAATGTTATCGTTAACACTTTTAAAAAACGTTTAACACATGATTTACGACAATTTGACGGACAATAAAATTTTAGATCAATAAACAGTTAGGCGATTTAATTTGGCTTCCGTCCAGATCATTATAACTACAAGACAAGTCAACAATGAACTGAAGTCGACAATTTAAACACATCGGTCATTTGTTAAGCAAATGAGACGTCTTAATCGTGCACGTGATCTGTGGCGATTAAATAACGCGTACCCTGAAATAGAATTGCTCGACTAACTAAAATGTAAAAGAACGTCGATATAAAATTTAATCTTCGGAGTTACTCAATAAAAATGCTTATTCTTCGTCGTCTCAAAATTAACCGAATTGGGACTTTTTTCACTATCTCAGATACCGATAATCAACAAGTTAGTTGTACAATGATTTCCATAGAATATGGTCTTGGCAGTTGAATTTTCTAGTCAAATATCAACTATTATTTTCATGTAACGGGGTAATTTAGAAAATTTCTTTGAAATATATTTTGTTACACAGATAATGTTAACAACAAGTAATGTTAACTTTTTCGATTAGCTACATTATATGAAAAGTAAAAACATTGCTATCTTGAACTGTGTATGAATTTTAATAACAATCGATACGTATCGTAAGACGGCAACGCGTGAAAGTAATACACTATATCTGTACTTTCACATTTGTTTCCACATTTTCATATGGCAAACGTTTTTTTCTTTTTCTTTTATATTATATAAAATAAATAACAAATCCGAAGGTTCGTCTGTCAATCCGTCATAAGACGTTACAACATCCTAAATATACAAAACGTTAGCGTCTAGCGCCTGATTTATGTCAGAAATGTTTATGAAAGAACGAGTAAAAAATATTTTCAAACGGATCATTCGAATAGATATTTTTCATAACATCTGAAAACTACAACTTTTCAATGCTAGACTAAATACAAGACTGGCTGGTAAAAAAACACAAGTCAATCCAGATACATCTTTAAAAAAAAGAATATTTGTGTTTGAAAAAAAAATAATATATTTTTTTCTTTTTTTTTTTTAAGCAATTTAATTCTTATTTTAAATGTTTCCCAACTTACCATCTCGTTGCATCTCCAGCGGCTTTATGCAGTGTTGATACGAAAGCATTTCCATAGCCCGCGGCTATAGTTGCAAGATGAAGCCGACACACCAATGCTTGGAGTTGAGGCGAATGCTCCATACAACGACGGACTAGGTCCCTAGGAATACAAGTATACTTTCTTACTATTTATTTATGTACATTCTCTATACTTGAGTTAAGCGTAAACCTATAGGAACGCGATATAAGAAACATGGTTTCTCAAAACCAAATTAAAATATTACTAGCGACCCGCCCCGGCTTCGCACGGTTGCAATGCTGAAACTAAATACTATCCACAATAAAAGATACGTTAGAAACCTCTAAAATTACCAGTGTTCCTCTGCTATAATATACATGTATTATACATAAAAACCTTCCTTTTGAATCGCTCTATCTACTAAGGAAACGATTCAGCAGGATCGGAGCTTAATCCACCACACCACCAATGCGGGTTGGCAGATATATTCCCTACTATGAGTAACGATCGCTATCAGGTGTACATGATAACAACCGGGACCGACGGCTTAACGTGCTCTCCGAGGCACGGTGGGAAGACCCACGAGGACTGCACAAACACCCAGACCACGGCAAACATCTGTATGGCCAATACAAATGTTGTCGTGTGCGGGAATCGAACCCGCAACCGCCCGCGCAACAGCCAATCGCAATCCAGTGCTACTAAAGAAAACCGCTTCAAAATCCATTGCGAAGTTTTAAAAATTTAAGCATACATACAGACAGACAGACAGCGGGAAGCGACTTTGTTTTATAATATGTAGTGAAGTCGAAATATTTAATTTAACATATTTCTAGTAAATATGACGTATTATAGTGTAAACGTGTTTTAAGCATTTTACGTGTAAGTTCAATTACATCACTATAAAACAATAAAAGTATGAACAGAAATTGGTAGAGTCTTGCACTTTGAAGAAAAATTTGGTCAGCTTATCTATTGAGTTCCACTAAACTGATTTAGACATTTGTATAATATTTGTAACTGTTCGATTCGTGTTTTTAGGTGAAATAAATTATCTGAGCGAAATTTTTTAATCCAAAAAAAATTGTCACACACTACAATTTGGGTAATAGTGTTTTTATTTATTGGTCTTAACATATCTGCACTAAAATTGACGTAATTCAGATTGATGAAAGAGCACATAACGAAAGACAAACAGCGAGACAAGCATCGATTATTACATAAAACTCAAATATAAATATACCATATAGAACCACGGAAAAATACTTTTACATCTCTCATGTTCGGTAAGTAGGTTCTTATTACCTCCAAATGGGGCTTGTAGGTGACTCATTACCGCTCTAGGGTAATAATGTAGCTAGAAACGCCCTAGGGATGTAATTTAAAAAAAAAACACTTCTTTCTTTCAAAAAGTTCGCGTACATCTAACCATCATACTGGCAATAGACATCATCGTGCATTCAGCCCAATGACCACAGAGGTCGCTTTGCTATTCAGCCTTGTCTTCGTGTGAGTATAATAGTCATCAATTTTAAATATCGAACGACGAAGCTCAATTTGAAAATTGTTCTCATTTTACTATAAATTTCAACAAATAAAATGTTTTATTCTTGTAATGCCGGTTTTTTTCTCTCACAATCGAGATGAAAAGCAGAATAGTTAGCTCGGGTGTAAGCATCAATTGCACCCTCGAACTATAGGCGCCCTCGCTGCGCTCGTGCGATTAAATATCTCGGGCTGCAATTGATGCCTTACAGCCCTTGGCTACTAATCTACTAAAAATGACTACATATTGCATTTTTTAAGATTTTACAAAACGTGCTATTTTGAAAATTGAATTTTTTATTTAATTTATTTATTATTTGGATGGTGTACCGTACTTGCTTATAAAATCTATAATTTTAACGATTATAAAGTACAATAAGTAAGAAAATGTAGGCATATAGATTCTAAAATTTAAAGACTGTAATTTCAAGACTATTTCGAAGAAGTTTTATTAGTAATAAACTTTGTCTATGATATCAATGTTAGCGTTACAGCGTTGTTGCTTTAAGAAAAGTTTATTACTAAATGGAAAAAATAAATCAGTCTCTATTATCATAAAATGTCTTGACTATAGACTATTTTTTATATCTTTTAATAAATTTTCTTCGCATTACATAGGAAGTACATTAAATAGTAAACACATTATACTTAATGTTTAAATAAAATTTTGTATAAATTCACGCAGCGTTTTATATAGTTTTGTTGAAATTAGTCACATCATAATATAAAACTATATTTTTTTTCTTAAATATGTTTTGTTTCATAGCAATATCTCTTTTCTTAGTCACTAAAAATATTGAAACAGTTTTGAATTTTATATTCAAAAGAAAATTTTAATAACTTCATGACTCCCTCATGTTTATAGTATCTCACCTTCTTTTAATATATAAAAAAAAATTATTTTTTTAGTTTTAGAGAAATTTTTCTTACATATCCGTAGATTCAGCAACGGTGATGAGAAGTGCCAGTCCAAGTTTACCCCTTCTCGCTACCACAGACGTCGAACTCGCTAAGCTATCCGTTGTACCGCTTGTTGAACTATTACTGTACATCTGAACAAAAATATACAGTTTTAAAAATGTCTTTTGCTAACATCATCTTATATCTATACTTGAACTTAAATATGAATACCTATCACCGAGAAAATTACGATTTCTGTATACAAAAAAGGATTGCTGCGAAATTCAAAATTCAAAATTCAAAATCATTTATTTCGTCATAAGGTGCATGTCACACACTTAACGAAAGTCAAAAAATAAAATAATATCATTTATATAAACTAAACAAAAATAACAAAAGTTAAGGCAGCAGCAAAAAATCAAACAATAAAAAATAAAATTTATATCTTAACACTAGGTACATTACAAGCTTACGTAATGTACCCAGTGTTATAAGCAGCCTTAACTTAGTCAAAATATTAAGTTATAATGTCTCGGTAGACATTACCTACCTACTTTATCATCGGCTTTATTAAATGTTACAATAAATAACAATTTCCCTAATGTAGGCCGAGAGAAAAAAAGCCGGAGGAAAAAAAACTCTCGGTACTCTTTTAAAAAAAAGGAAGTCAGATACAAGATAAAAACGCAGTAGTGGACCATGAAATAATCAGGACAAACACGAGACAGCCAATCGTGCGTGCCGAGACCACCACATGCCACCTGCTCACAATATATGTAACTATCTATTTACAGCGGGTCATAGACATAGCCTGGTCGAGCTTTATTCAATCCCATGCCTTTTCATCATTGAGATAATCATTAATGGTATAGTAGGCTTTACTACATAAAACTCGCTTAATAACTTTTTTAAACTTCAAAAAAGGCAGAGATTGAAGCGCAGCCGGAATCTTATTATATATAAGGATAGACATTCCTATAAAGGAACTACTTTTTTTCTTGAGCCGGCATTTAGGAAATATTAATTTGTGGTCGTTCCTGAGTGTTACATCATTTGAGGCATTTCGATCACTACGACTAACAAACAAATGCCTATTTTTCCGTATATACATTATATTTTCATAAATATACTGCGATGCAAAGGTCAGGATGTTGATCTCTTTAAACTTCTCTCTCAGAGATTCTTTACATCCCATTTTGTAAATATAGCGGATAGCCCTTTTCTGCAGAATAAAAATAATACTAATATCAGCCGCATTGCCCCATAGCAAAATGCCATAGGACATTATGCTATGGAAGTAGCTGAAATAAACTAATCGGGCTGTATCGATATCCGTTAATAATCGTATCTTTTTAACCGCGTACGCTGCAGAACTCAGTCTATCCGCCAATCTACAGATATGGGGTCCCCACTGTAACTTTGAATCAATGGTGATTCCAAGGAAAACGGTTGAGTTAACTAAGTTGAGTTTATCACCATTGAGTTCTGGTTGCACATCAACTTGTTTTACATTTCGAGCAGAAAATTTAATACAATTCGTTTTTTTACTATTAAGAAGCAAGTTATTTGCGCTAAACCAATGAACCAGTTCAGAGAGAGCATTGTTTAATATCGAATTGATTAATATCGAACGCGACATGTTTAAAATTGAAACGTTTAATTCGAATTCTGGTAAGTCAAATTTGGGTATGCAGTAAGTCGAAATACAAAATGGTATATATATAAAAGATATAAGATAGGGTTACGCCCGTAGCTCACTATTTTTTTTTTTACAATATAAACAACGTGTACGTGTTCTTAGTTGCCCATGCCATTTTTACTACATAAACTATTTGTCTATACGGCGGCGTGGGTTTTTTTTTTATAATAGTTAACTTCAGACCAGCAGTCCGACACTAACAGCATTTCGTTGTTATTCCGATATTAAATATGCAATAAATATATCAAACATATAATAAACTAGCTGCTGCCTGCGACGTCGTCTGCGTGAACGCTATACAGCAAATAAAGGTTCACTGCTCGTTCCCCGTTGGTGATAGCGTGATAGTATGTAGCCTATATGTTGACCCGACTTCTTTATAATATTCGTGCCAAATTTGAAGTAAATTCATGCAGTACTTTTTGAATTTATCCCGGACATACATACAGACAAAAAGACAAACAGATAAAAATTCTAAAAACTATATTTTTGGGTTCGGTATCGATAGTAGATCACACCCCAAGTATTCTTTAAAAAAATATTCAATGTACATTTTTGACTTTCCTACTATTTTATTATATGTATAGATATATATACTATACACTATACTACTTATTTACATTTTAAAATAGACTTCTATAGTTAGTCAGATAATACTGAATATGAAAACCACTTAAGTCCGGACGCAAGTAGGTAAGTCGGAGTATTACTGCATGATAAAGCGAAAAAGTTTATTTTTCTGTTTAATTTTTTGGAGCTATTTTGTTTTGGGAGGTCTGAAAGCTTGTTTAAAGAAGAATGTAACAGGCTGTAAAAGATCATACAACGATTATGTTGAACAGTAGTAAGCGAGAGTGAACCTACGTAGGTAATATAAAGATCTTAAACTAATAAAAACAATTTTCAGTTGTCAACGAAATTTATTTATAAACTATAAACATATGTACATACATAAAATACATAAATTCACGCCTCTTTCCCGTAGCGGTAGGCAGAGACCAGTTCTTTCACTTGCTACGATCCTTAGATACTTGTTTCGCTTCTTCCACTTTCATTATTCCTTTCATACATGCTCTTCAGTTTAGGGTAGGTACTCTTGACTTGCCCTTTTTTCAGGACGTCCCTAATTTGATCTCGAAACGTCCGCCTAGGTCTACCCCTTCCAACACATCCATTCACACTCGCCTTATACGCTTTTTTCGTCAATCGTTCTTCATTCATTCTCTCGACATGGCCAAACCATCTCAGCATACCTTTCTCAATTTTTGTCACTACATCTTATTTCAGATCAAACTATAAAACGTACTTGATAATAATTTAAATAATAATGATGACATGATAAATGACAAATAATGTTTCAAGGATTATATGACGACTGTATATCAGCAAACAGATAAAATGAGACCAATCATGACGAGGGATTAGAGTAGATCAAACATAGTGTAACGTATTTGTTTATTGCGCATGACTATCGTCGCTATATTATGACTAAGCTATTTTTACTATGTTGACAAAAAAAATGTATATATTTTAATTAAATACCAAAAAGTTCCTAATGATGGAATTATGTGATACAGATGAAAATATAAGAGATACAGTCCAGAGAAAAACGTTTGTATATATAATAGAAAATATCTGTCCCGAGCGAGAATTGATCAACCAAAAACTGTTAGATATTAAAATCTCATAAAAGTTTTCATATTTGGTTTTAAAGAAATCCTTAAAAGCGAGACTTTTGGGTGTTATAATAGATTAAAAAAATTAAAATTATTAATACTAACAGTAGTATCGTATAACTGTATCGGAATCCAAGTAATCGACTTACAATGGGCTGACGAGTCCGACTCAATGACTTATGACAGTTGTTATACAAACATCGGCCACGATTTCGTGACGATATTTCAACATCAAAGTACAAAAACAACAGATTTTTTATTCTTCATAAAAACAAGTATGTTTATTTTGGAATTTAAAAAAAAAATCTTTTTTGTTTACAAATAACTCGCATATTACGCAACATCGCATTACATTCATTCATTCCCATAGCTGGGTATCCTTCAGATCATCATCTAAGGCCAATTCCCTGCTGTGGGATAATATAGGCTGAAGCGAATACAATTTATGATGTAAGTACGTAAGAGTCTAAAGTAGGTTGTGTGTTTAAAATAAATTTTCTGTTACGTTGTAATTACACACGCTACAACCGTATCGTCTCTTTAATCACTTTTTTACGTTAATATTTTGCGCCACTTCCTTTATTTCTTACAAATCTCTACCCGAACATTTCTTAGAAGTAGCTTCTTTAACAGTAAGGCTATTAAGGTTTTAACTAACGCACCTATTTTAGTCTAAATTATATACGTTCACCACATACATACATTGGTTAACAACTAAGAACATATGAAAAATACGTTCCGCTATACAAAGATAAATAAATAATTTTAGCAATATAATTATTGCAATTATCTCCACGATAGCACATCACATGACCGGTTCCGGTCACCCATGTGATTCAGTCACGAGAACTGATAGCGATAAAATTGTAAATAAACCTATAAATACGTAATAAAAGTAGATAAGAACAATAAAATGACGTTTAAAAAGCGACATAACTGTGTTTGCACGCAATCGACAAATAAACCGACTTCAATTTACATGAACAACTAATATAACGTCGCTTCAGCCTGCTGGGCATAGGCCTCTTTCCCCGTGTAGGAGAAGGATCAGAGCTTAATCCACCACGCTGCTCCGATGCGGGTTGGCGGATATATTCCCTACTACGAGTAACGCACTAGCACCCAGACCACGAAAAACATCTGTATGGCCAATACAAATGTTTGTCATGTGCGGGGATCGAACCGGTAACCACCAGCACAACAGTCACAAACCAGTACTGTGACCGTTGCGCCAACGCGGAATATAACTTCGGTAGTCGAAAAAATCAATAAAGTACGCATAATTCTATCAATACGTGTCCCTTTCATCCTCTACCACTGACTCAGTCTTGACCAAAATGCAAAATTTTTATAATAATAGCGAAAATAAATACGATTAATGACAGAATGATGAATACACGAAAATATCTGGTAAGCGACGAAAAACGATAAGAAAATCTTTATCAAGAATTTTTGGAGAGAAAGTTCAAGTCACGGCACAATAGTACAATGAGTAAACATTATTTGTCGTCGTCGTATCGCATTGCAATGCAGCTTCAATCTTTTTCGTATCAAATATGAATAATATATGATTAAACCTACTCACCAGTTAGGAGGCGTTCAAGTATTACGTAACGCGAATTTTGAAGATTTTTGACCCACCCCTCCCCCCATGTAACGCGCCGTATCGTTTTCCTACACCCCTCCCCCCTCCCCCCTCTTCCAATAAACGTTACGTAACACCCAACTGACAATTTTTACGCAAATTTCACCACCATGTTGCGCAAATTACCGGATTAATGCAAAAAAATCGCGTTTGCGGTAAGTATAAATATATAATATAGGTATACAAAAAGGGGTATAAAACTATAAACGAAGAGTTGCCAACTTGGGAGATTTTAATACTCTAGTTTTTTTTAATATTTATTTCAATAAAAAACAATGTTACGTAACACGTTGTTCGAGGACACCCTCCCGCCCCTGTTGCGCATCGTAACGTTTTACAGGACCCCCCTCCCCCAAATTTCGTTACGTAATACTTGAAAGCCTGAGGAATAACGTTACAAGTAATAAACTTACGAGACAACATTGAAACAGGTCTTGCAACTACCCTTAAGTATACGCCGTTTTAACATAAATCTATACTAATATAATAAAGCTGAAGAGTTTGTTTGATTGTTTGTTTGTTTGTTTGTTTGTTTGTTTGTTTGAACGCGCTAATCTCAGGATCTACTGGTCCGATTTGAAAAATTCTTTCAGTGTTAGATAGCCCATTTATCGAGGAAGGCTATAGGCTATATATGATCACGCTAAGACGAATAGGAGCGGAGTCCACGCCGACGAAGTCGCGCGCAGAAGCTAGTAACAAATAATAATAATAATTTATAATACCTGCGAATCCACACTGGACAGGGTGCTAGCTTTCGGGACACTCAAGGAATTGCTCTGCCCGAGATCGAACCTGGTCGCCATGCTCTGGAAAGTTCTTCGCTGCCAGCTACCGTTACTCGAGCAGCTCAACTTGCGACCACAAGGAGCTGGTATAGAAATACGCCTATTAATATAATATTGTTCTTAGATTATCACAATTGTAATAGTCAAATTTTGTCCAGGAAAACCATCTAGGTATACAAAAAAAATTAGTATGGCCGACTAAATTGTCTAGTGGGAGAAAGGTGTTTATAAATAAATAATATACCTACAGCTTACATATTTCTAGGTAAAAATAATCTAAATCAGCAAAACAAAATAACTAAAATCAGCCTACTAATAAATATAAGCCCATAGTAGAAATATTACAATTATATGTAGTAAGATTAAAATAAAAAAGATAATGATTTTTCTTAAAACAAATTACTATTTCATCATAGTAATTTTAATTAGTCGAATTTGCATTACAGATTGAAAATACTTACTATAAAAGCAATATTCGTCGGTGGCATTGACGTCCCAAGCGTTGAACATAGAGAAGTAATCGTAAGTTGATTCCACGCTGCTGTATGGTGATTGTTCACCATAGAAACCTAAAACAATGCTTCAAGTAAAGTCACAGACATGACCTTAAAATTTATACTTTTTTCCATCTTTACCTTTAAAAAAATATAATAAACACGTACTTTCTATAAAATAATAAGTATTTTGATAAGGTACATATTACCCACAATCAAATTTCAAAGAAAAATAGTGCGTATAGAAGACGGTAATTAAAAAATACTTTTCGAGGTATTTTCGGTGACGAAAAATTTATCTACTGATATATATATATATATATATATATATATCAGTATATATATATATATATATATATATATATATATATATATATATATATATATATTATGTAACTAGGTTGGCAAACAAGCGTACGGCTCACCTGATGGTAAGACCGTAGCCTATAGACGCCTGCAACACCAGAAGCATCGTAAGCGCGTTGCCGACCCTATCCCCAATCCCCCCCCACAGGAGCTCTGGTCACCTTACTCACCAACAGGAACACAATACTGCTTGAAAACAGTATTATTTAGCTGTGGTCTTCTGTAAGGTCGAGGTACTACCCCAGTCGGGCTGCTCCATATTTTGAGCAGGAAATTTCCTGCTGTGCCCTACCTCAGTTGACTCTACAGTCTACTCTCAGAATCTACTGATATACTCGTAAATAAAACTGTACTACTACTACTAGTGTTATTACGACTTGCAATAAAAATATCATTGTCTTCTCCATTCTACGTGACATTGGCGAAATCATCTGTGCTAATTTGGCACTGTTGGAAGCCACTAAACTAAATGAATGAATGAATAAAAATATACTTATTTTCTTTTAACAACAACAGACATAGAACTAATGTTTCTCCGGTTTCTGATAAAATTAGTCGTGGACATAAACTACTTATAGGCTCTATTATTATAAATTACAATTTTTGGAATAATATCTAATCATTAACCATTTTTTAGGGTTCAGTACCCAAAGGGTAAAAACGGGACCCTATTACTAAGACTTCGCTGTCCGTCCGTCCGTCCGTCCGTCTGTCACCAGGCTGTATCTCAAGAACGGCTATAGCTAGAGAGTTGAAATTTTCACAAATTATGTATTTCTGTTGCCGCTACAACAACAAATACTAAAAACAAAATAAAATAAATATTTAAGGGGGGCTCCCATACAACAAACGCGATTTTCTTGCCTTTTTTTGCTCGATATCAACAATGGAAACAGGTAGGCACTTGAAATATTCACAAAATACTCAGTTGTATTTTTACTTTAATAATAAATAATAAAATTAAAATAAAATTAATTTTCCCATACAAAAAACGTCATTTTTGCCTATTTTTGGTCTCATACAATAAAAGTGAATTTTAGCCGCTTTTTGCCCGTTAATCAATATACCTAGTCAATGGTACGGAACCCTTCGTGCGCGAGTCCGACTCGCACTTGGCCGATTTTTTTTTATTTTGACAAATTACGTAGAACTATTCAAAAACGGGATATTTACTATGTTTTTTTTTTTTCATTGTGCGGAGCTCGCCAACAAGACATTCGCAGTTAATGTCGAAATATCGAGCTCCGCAAAATGAAAATAAAAAAAAACATGGTAAATATCCTGTTTTTGAACAGTATTAGCAATAGAAGTAACCATGTTAATCTAAAATCTTAAATTATGTAGATTTTGATATTAAAAATAAAAATACGTTATAAATATCTATCTGTGGAATACAATTATTATGCTTCAGATAATTTTATCAAAAACATTTATCATTCAAATTTTAATAACACTATACCGAAATACATAGCATAAAACAAATAGGCATGTATGTATTTATATAAAAAGAAATTTTATCTCATTTATCTAAGACATTTAATATGTCAAGATAAAAAGGATTCTTGTACAAAATACAACTTGATTTATTTTTATTTCTACGTGCTGTTTACATATAGATAAAAATCTTTTCGTATTTTCTAGTAAAAAGTTGCAATCAAATCTTTTTGGTTGTATTGTTTGTAGCTGGCTAGTTTCGATACCATGAAAGGGTGACATTTTAAAAATGAAATTAAAAAGTAAAAATCACTTTCCCGCCACTTTTCATTTGTTTTTTGTCCGCCAAACATTAAATAAAATTTAAAGTTAGTTAAAATAGTGGATAATTTCAACAACTGAAATTAGAAAATATCGATCTATTCGAATAGACTTCAGAAGCAGTTTTGAACGCTCAATTTACAATAAACATTTATAATGTAACAAATTATTTTAAGTTTATGTGAGAAAGAAAAATTCGGAATGTAGATTGTGCTTAAACTTAAAAGTTACTTTATAGTTTATAGTCTCTTTGAGGAGGAACATTTAAAAAATTACTTACCAGAATCTCCTCTATCCAAAGAAAAACTCAATGAAACTCCTTCTTCCTTCAGTAATGCCACGTTCAATGGCGTCGAGTGGGGAGTGAGATGACTACTGCTGTTCGGCTTCGTCCGACTTATCCTCGACGGTGGTACGCTGAATATCTTCGTGCACATTAACCTACGTAAAATACCTTTTTTTCAAAACATGTCAATTATTTAGAAACTAAAATTCAAATTTTGTAAAAAAAAATATTCTTTTACCAAAAATTTTTGTAACAGAATTGATAACCTAATATAAAATAACTACTTTAAAATGACATTGCAAAAAAGGCAATCGAAGTTGACTGAATAAAAGATTGTCCATTTTTTTGCACAAAAAAAAATCAATAATTTTAATTACACGAAGTAACAAAGAAATAAAAGCAGAAAAAGGTAAAGAAATTAGAACACGAATTTTGTTATTTTTCAGCACTCCTACAGAATATTTTTGTGGCCTGTGTGATTATGTTTTTAACAAAAAACGTGTTGGTCCCAGTTTACCTTTTAGAATCATCCATAATGTGAATCTTCAATGAAACGCTTTTGCAGTTCATTGCAACAGCGCCGAATATCATCTCACCGAGGACGCTCGCATCTGTCGCCTGACCTTTATACTGAACAGAGAAAATAGAACCATTTAAAACTACCCAAATTTTTAATCAAACTAATCACAGCAATAAATTCCCAACAACTCAAAAAAAGTAACAACAAGTGCTATAAAAAGCTACGATATGGAGTCTTACAATTAGTTACCTAATTTTCTCTAAACGTTATTTAAGTAATGTTTTGTAACATATATTAATTTAGAATTAACAACATAATCAAGACGTATCTCGCTTTCACATTCAAAAGTTTTTTGCCGTAGTTGGCGAACCTAATAAATTTAAATGGAAATGAAACAAGACTTAGACGTAAGACGGTCTGGTAAAAAGACGATTTTCTTCATAAGTGGAGATTATCTATTTATCAATATAAATAAAAATGAATGTTGCTAAGCGCGTAACTCGAGAATGGCTCTACCAATTCGGCAATTTTTTTTGTTCCTTAGGCCCACGGAAGGTTTTAATACAAAAAAAAATAATTAAACATTTAAAAAAAACAAAAACAATAATTGCGAATGATCGAAATAAATAAATAAATATCTACACGATCGAATGATCGAAATCTGTCCGGGCAGCTAGTAAGTGAACATAAATGAAGAAATAACATTCAAACGGTACAAAAAACTTATAAAAAATTATTACAATATATCTCGACAGTTCCTGGTGACGAGTTTAATTTAATTAATGACAGACCCGAGAACAACAGTTCTTAATTTAAATGAATTTTGTCGTAAACATTACAAAAACTTCGAACGTATTTTTTGTAGAAATTAAACTTACATTATTTCATGTGATCCGATTTAAATCATCCACACAAGAAAACGAAATTTTAACGAACGATCGCATATAAAAAATTACATATTTTTCCTTGTGAAAATTATAAATTATATTATGCATAGTTATCTTGTCACGCGAAGCCGTATTAAAACTATTATATAATTTAAAAGACAATATTTATATGTATTAACTAGTTGTTTGTGCCCGCGGCTTCGTCCGCGTGGAATTTAACAAAAAAGTTATTTAAAATTTCTAAAATAAAAGTAGCCTAAGTTACGCCTTATTACATCAGCTATCAGCCAGTGAAAGTCCCGTCAAAATCGGTCGAGCCGTTTTAAAGATTAGCCGGAACAAACAGACAGACAGACAAAAATTGTAAAAAATGTTTTTTTGGTATGTGTACCGTGTATACATCCATATGAATTTAGTAAAAAGCGGTTATTTTAATATTAAAAACAGACACTTCAATTTTATTTATTTGTATAGATAACGGATATTAAAGTTATCTTCATTATCAGTGACGAAAGACCCGTATATAGTTTGACACAATATAATATGTAACTTTTCTAATACTTTTGTATTTAATGATAAAAATATTTTTATTGTTGACTTAGAAACAATCCTTTTAGTTCTACATTTAATATGTTTTCCTACCTAGAAAGATAGATAGGTACTTATTTTTTATACAACCAGTAGTAAATGCCTTTACAAAACCCATATAAAACAAAAATTTCTTAAATAACAATTATCTACATTAATCTTATGTTTGTCGTCACGAAATCAAACTTGTTTTTCTATATTTTCTTTTACCTACTTATACCCCATATGGCATATATGGTTGCCAACCATACTTTATAATAACGTATCCTACTTTATTTTTGGTAATTACACTTTATACTTTTACATACAAATGAAGTATGTGAAAATACTTTATTTTAAAACTTTACTGTGACGCGTAAAACAAAATACTCATTATGCGTACTTAACTATTTAATGGTACACATAAAAAGTTAAAACGGATGACAGAAACGATTTATAGTGTCTTTAAAAAATTAGGTTAAATTTGAACATTTTGAAATGGTAATTACAAATGCTAAATTACAAGACAGATTAAATATTAAGGTCGGGTGGCGCGTGGTTCGTGCAAAACACGTTTCTAGTCATTCATTTTTGAAATAGTAAACAGTGAAATTGTAATCTGATAAATTTAATTGGTATTGTTGAGGGTATATTCTAGGTGAAAACACCGATGGAAACATGATTCGATAAATTTGGCTCGATAGAATAAATTCACAAAGTTACCTCTTTTCGGGTCATTTTATCTACTATTATTGGGTTTTATTTTTAAAATAACTGATTTGATATTATGAGTGACTTACCAAAATAAAGTACATATATAACTGTAAGGCGTGGCAGCGAGTTTTTTTTTTTTATTACATCTATTTTTTTTTAATCGATTATTCAAGTGATTTTCGAAGCGCTGGGCGCTCTCGCGGCACTCACACTGTCCCGTTGGACGTTACAGAGGCAAGACGTGTGCAAAATTTTTCAAAAAAGCGTTCCGTCTTTTGTATTTTTAATATTACGTAGTATGCATTCAATATCCATACACCTATAACTGCCCACAGTAGTAATAAAATTTAAATTCGCTATTTATTTTAAATTTATATATATAAAAGAAAGTCGTGTAATCGTGTTAGTTACACTATTTATAACTCAAGAACGGCTGAAGCAATTTGGCTGAAAATTGGTGGGGAGGTAGCTTAGAAATAGGAAACGGACATAGGATACTTTTTATCTCAATTGTACCCTGTAGGTGGCGCTGCTATAGGTATCTAACTCCGAAACTACTGAACCAATTTGTATCAAATTTTGTAAGCTTCTGTAGTTTGATCAAACTTGAGAGATAGGGTAGTTTTTATCTCAATTGGACCCGGTAGGTGGCGCTGCTATCGGTATGTAACTCCGAAACTACTGAACCAATTTGTATCAAATTTTGTAAGCATCTGTAATTTGGTCCAACTTGGGAGATAGGGTACTTTTTTCTCAATTAGACCCGGTAGGTGGCGCTGCTATAGGTATGTAACTCCGAAACTACTGAACCAATTTGTATCAAATTTTGTAAGCTTCTGTAATTTGGTCTAACTTGAGAGATAGGGTAGTTTTTATCTCAATTGGACCCAGTAGGTGGCGCTGCTATCGCTATGTAACTCCGAAAGTACTGAACCAATTTTTATCACATTTCGTAAGCATCTGTAATTTGGTCCAACTCGAGAGATAGGGAATTTTTTATCTCAATTTGACCCGATAGGTGGCGCTGCTATCGGTATATAAGCAATCAAATTTGGTAGCTGTTTTCCGGGCAGGACAACGTCTGCCGGGTCCGCTAGTTTAATATAATTATTTTGTTGCTGTTTAAGTTTTTGTAAACACTATTTATCTATATAAAAATTAATAAAAATGGAGTGTCTGTTTGTAATATTACGGCTTTTAACTAAATTCATAATTATGTATGTATAAATACACGGTACATATTACACCAAATTAACATTTTTGAAGTGAAACTTCTTTAGGCGCATGAGGGGTAAAATCTGAGCGACCGGTAACGCGTCAGTGTCACGACGAGTACTTGGATGGGTGACCTCTTTTTTTTTCAATTAGATTTTTGAAGTGAAACTTCTTTAGAATCGTTGTGATTTCAAACCAGATGCAACGGAAAAACGACAGGGAAGGGCGCGCGGCGCAGCGACTTGCATGAAAAAGGATGACACATTGTAGCGTTACGCTCATTGTAGCGTTACGCTATTTATATCGTTACGCTCATTGTAGCGTTACGATATTTGTAGTTACGCTATTTGTAGCGTTACGCTCATTGTAGCGTCAGTACTTGGATGGGTGACCGCTTTCTTTTTCAACTAGTTTTTTTTAAAGTGAAACTTCTTTAGGCGCACTTAACTTGGAGAGTAAGCAGGCGTGACGAGAGCGTTACGAAAAGTGTGATTGGTCGAGGCGAACGGAAGTTGAGAGGGAGATATTTTGGTTAAGATAAAATTTGATCGACCGGAAACGCGGCAGCGTCACGACGGTCAGTTCTTGGATGGGTCACCGCTTTTTTTTCAAATAGTTTTTTTGAAGTTTAACTTCTATAGGCGCGCTTAACTTGGGGAGTAAGCAGGTGCGTTACGAGAGTGTTAAGAAAAGTGTGATCGGTTGAGCCGAACGGAAGTTGAGAGTGAGATATGTTAGTAAAGATAAAATTTAACTGACCAGAAACGCGGCAGCGTCACGACGGTCAGTACTTGGATGGGTGACCGCTTTTTTTTCAACTAGTTTTTTTGAAGTGAAACTTCTTAAGGCGCATTTCATCACATGAGGTACATTTGAGCGACCGGTAACGCGGCAGCATCAGGTACTTGGATGGGTGACCACTTGGGAACACCACGTGACGTTGCCATTTTTTTTCTTTGTTATAATATATTATATTTAATTAATATTAAAATAAGAATTATTAAATATAAAAACCTACTGTGGAATTTTTAAGGAACATACAAAAATAAATTAGCCGAATCGGTCGAGCCATTCTCGAGTTATGCGCTTAGCAACATTCTTTTTTATTATATAGATTATAATAATAATACATAACAACAAAATAGAGTTTTCAAAATAGAGGTAACCCATTTTTAATATAATATTATCTAATATATACAGGGTGAGGCGTAATTAATGGATAATCCTTTACCTGCAGCTGGAGAATATCATAACGGATCAGAAAAACACAATTCCTGTTTAGTAAAAGTATCATGGTTTTTTAGTTATCGGCCATTTTTTAAAAATCTAGAAAAATGACACCCTTGCTCACTAATTTTGTTGTCACAGTCGCAAAAACATGAATTATCTCTATAAGATTTTTATTTACTAAACTTGAATAGATGTACTATCAAATCTATTATGTCATTTTTGTGCTGTTGCCTAATTTTTTTTTCAAATGCCACCGAATTTTTTTTTTTCTTCTTTCAAATAATTTTTCCTTTGTGTTTGATCGCTCATATCTTAAAAAAAATGTATGGAGACTTGAATGACCAACTTACGAAAAACTAGCCTATTTAATTGAGATTGTAAAAAGGTATAACAGATAGTATTTGATCCTTCGGTTTCAAAGAATTTTTATAATTTATAAAAATAGAGCCCATTTATTGTTTTAATCACAGATTTTTTAAAATTTTATTTTAAATCTATTTTATTAATTTATGAATTAAATTTAACGGAGCTGAAAGAAAAGAAGGTTATCTTTGCACAGTTTATTATTTACTTTCATAACAAGTGTTTAAAATGACACAAAACACAAAAAATTCCACTGAGAGTACCCATTTTTTGTACCCGCTTTCTTACGTTTTTTATTACCGCTCCGACGACGAAAAACAAACGACGGAAGTGTTGTCTCATTCTTTCATGCAATGGGTGAAAGAGACACACAAAAGAATAACATTAATGTTTGTTTGCGTAATTGTTTGTCGGCGTATTGTGTGTGAAGTTTTAGACAGTTGCTAGATTCAGTGTGCTACCATACTACTTCCACGAGATACGTGTTGTTAGTTAGAATTTATTATTATTAATAAAGTGCTGCCTACCACCTCCTTGCAAAAAATATCAAGCCGCACAGGCATATCAACAAGAACTGTAAACAGGATTTTAAAACGCGAGAAGCTTCATCCCTTTCATTATAAACGTGTACAAAGTCTTCAAGAAAATTCAAGTCCGATGTCACAGCACTTTATTAATAATAATAAATAATAACTAACAACACGTATCTCGTGGAAGTAGTATGGTAGCACACTGACTCTAGCAACTGTCTAAAACTTCACACACAATACGCCGACAAACAATTACGCAAACAAACATTGATGTTATTCTTTTGTGTGTCTCTTTCACTAATTGCATGAAAGAATGAGACAACACTTCCGTCGTTTGTTTTTCGTCGTCGGAGCGGTAATAAAAAAGGTAAGAAAGCGGGTACAAAAAATGGGTACTCTCAGTGGAATTTTTTTTTGTTTTGTGTCATTTTAAACACTTGTTATGAAAGTAAATAATAAACTGTGCAAAGATAACCTTCTTTTCTTTCAGCTCCGTTAAATTTAATCCATAAATTAATAAAATAGATTTAAAATAAAATTTTAAAAAATCTGTTATTAAAACAATAAATGGGCTCTATTTTTATAAATTATAAAAATTCTTTGAAACCGAAGGATCAAATACTATCTGTTATACCTTTTTACAATCTCAATTAAATAGGCTAGTTTTTCGTAAGTTGGTCATTCAAGTCTCCATACATTTTTTTTAAGATATGAGCGATCAAACACAAAGGAAAAATTATTTGAAAGAAGAAAAAAAAATTTCGGTGGCATTTGAAAAAAAAAATTAGGCAACAGCACAAAAATGACATAATAGATTTGATAGTACATCTATTCAAGTTTAATAAATAAAAATCTTATAGAGATAATTCATGTTTTTGCGACTGTGACAACAAAATTAGTGAGCAAGGGTGTCATTTTTCTAGATTTTTAAAAAATGGCCGATAACTAAAAAACCATGATACTTTTACTAAACATGAATTGTGTTTTTCTGATCCGTTATGATATTCTCCAGCTGCAGGTAAAGGATTATCCATTAATTACGCCTCACCCTGTATACTAAATTTATTACAAAGTATGTTTCATTATATTATCAGCTCGGTGAAGATCGATTTAGATTCGGATCTTAGACCACTAGTACTAAGCAGCGCTTCATGACAAACTTTACATTCGTATGTTACACAGCTCAAAATGAATAATTTAAATTATATTTTTATTTCGAGTTAATACAATTAGGTACAAAATTCAAAAGTATAAGTGTGTCTGTTACATTTTTACGCCTATGGCGATGTAGCAAATTAGCAATTTTAAAATTCATCAACATCGGAGAGCTAATACTGCCTACTGTACCTATACAGATAAATTTTATTTAATAATTATTATTTTAAATTTAATATGTAATTTGTTTCATTTAATAGCTCTTATTCCATTTATGTCCAACAGTATTTATACTAAATAACCCTGAAATCCTTTACTTATTTTATTTATTTACGAAAGTATTATTATTTTATCACTACTATAAAAAATGATCATTATAAATGCATTTCTATTTTAAAGCCAAATAAAATTTCATGACGGTCAGTACTGAGATGGGTGACCGCTTTTTTTTTCAACTAGTTTTTTTGAAGTGAAACTTTTTTAGGCGCATGAGGGGTAAAATTTGAGCGACCGGTAACGCGGGACCGTCACGACGGTCAGTACTTTGATGCGTGACGCTTTTTTTTTCAACTAGTTTTTTTGAAGTGAAACTTCTTTAGGCGCGCTTAAATTGGGTAGTAAGCAGGTTAATGCGTGACGAGAGCGTTACGAAAAGTGTGATCGGTCGAGGATAACGGAAGTTGAGGGAGATATAAGTTACTTAAGATAAAATTTGAGCGACCGGTAACGCGGCAGCGTCACGACGGTCAGTACTTGGATGGGTGACCGCTTTTTTTTCCAACTAGTTTTTTTAAATATTGTAATTGTATTGTGGAATTTATTGAGATACGTTTTATTGAATAATAATTATTTTAAACTACCTATGGCCGCGACTTCGTCCGCGTGGAATTTAACAAAATAATTACTGTTCAGTTCGCAGTTATAAAATAATAATAAAAAATCTAAAATAAAAGTAGCCTACGTTACTCCTTATTACATCAGCAACTATCTGCCAATGAAAGTCCTGTCAAAAACGATCCAGCCGTTTCAGAGATTAGCCGGAACAGACAGACAGACAAATTATAAAAAATGTTATTTTGGTATTTGCACCATGTATATTATATAATATGTAATTTAGTTAAAAGCGGGTATTACAATATTACAAACAGACACTTCAATTTTATTTATTTGTATAGATTTAATATGTAATTTGTTTTATTTTATATAGCTTATTCTATTTATGTCCAACAGTCTTTATAATAAATAACCCTGAAATCATTTACTTATTTCATTTATTTACGAAAGTATTACATATTTATCACTACTTTAAAAAATGATCATAATAAATGCATTTCTATTTTAAAGTCAAATCAAATTAGTTCGCTTTACAGCCACTGACGCTTTCAGGTCACGGACTGAGTTCAACAGCATCGAGTTCGCGCGACGTGTGTCCAAGGGGGACGGGGTAGACGTTAAATGCCTACTTTTGTCATGCGACGGAGCCTTAAGATGGACGATATGTATTCTGAATCTATAAGACTTAAAGAGATCCAAAGAAAATTCACTAATGATAAAGGATTTTCAGCGAAAAGTACAGTTGAAAAATGGCAACATATACTTAAAAACGCATCTGAGCTTAATGATAAAGAATTTTCAGCGAAAAGTACAGTTGAAAAATGGCAACATATACTTAAAAACGCATCATCTTAAAAACACTGTTTACCCGCGTAAATTCCCAATTTGTGGGAATTTCGGGATAAAAAGTAGCCTACATGTTGCTCCACAACCTCATCTATATTCTAGTGAAAATTCCATAAAAATTGATTAAACCTTTCCGAAGATTAGCCCGGACAAACAAAGACAGACAAGACAGAAAGGCAGATGGCAAATATTATTTATTAAAGAACCATTTTCCAATGGTAATCATTATTTGGTAATCATTATTTAAACAAGATATTTACTTATCAAACGCGTAACTGTAACAACTTTATAAATAAACGCAACAATTGAGACAGCGTCACGAGACTTCCAATTCACAGTTTATTCCCATTCGTATTCTATATTTAGACCACTTGTGTGTTAGCCTTTTTGATTATAAAGGATCGTGTAAGTGGATCTAACGAATTATATCGTGGGACTGCTATTTTAGCGCGGTAGGTACTAATTGTAGGAACATCACATGCCTCATCATACACCCTGTTTTAGATGGGAATTAAATGATTGGCTATTATTTCTATATTTGGTCAATGTTTCAACGTCCTAACGTAATCAAAAAATCAACGTACGTTATGGGAAACTCAATCTTTGCTTAGTACGATGTTCTGGTAGTGAGTTAAGCCGTTTATCAATTTATAAACACGTTCTAAATTTTTTCTGTTTTGCAAGTGTAAGAGCTCGTGACCGAAAATAATCATTTTTCGAGTATATGTATATGGGGTTAGGGTTGCCAACTTTTTTTGACTAAAAAAAACGTATAAAATGGTTTGGATAGGCAAAAATAAAGTATTTGGAAGAAAAAAAAGTATTTTTCAAATTTTATGTTTTTATTGCTTTAAAAACGTATTTTTATGTGCATTTAGCACATGCTAACAATTTTTTTGTTATCTTTAAATGTTTCAAAGCTTGTTTGGCAATCAAAATTTAAATTTAAATAAATAAACAATGGGCATGACGACAGTATCAAAACATCGTCAATTTAATGATTTCAGGGGAATACTCATATTAAAAAAATTCAAAATACTGGTTTAGTTTCATGTAAAATAATAAGATTATTGTGATTTTCAATAAAACAACATTAAAATACTGCAATCGGCCATTTTGATTGAAACACAAATTACAGCGCATGACGTCATTTTATAAGATCAATATAATACGTCAGGCGCGTTCAGCTACAAGTCACTCTAGTCGACATGTTGAAAAAGGTCGAAAATAGAGATACTGCTCTTAAAATTATGTGTTATAGCTCATTGGATTCGGAATCGCCTAGAAAAAAGTTCTAAAAGTGTGTTTTGCACATCAAAAATTGCAAAAGTTATAAACAATTAAAAAAAGGAAAAAAATGGCCTTCCGTTTTTTGCCAATATTTCATAAACTATTAATTATTACAAGCTTTTATTTAACTTGCAATGTATGTATGTATGTATGTATGTATGTATGTAAATTTAATGAATGTTTGTTCGGGTGAAATCTTGCAACTCAATTTTGAAGCAGATATCTTCAACCGATTGAGCTGAAATTTTGTATACAGGTTCAATTTAGATGACAATGCATGATTTGTATGTATTTATGTATGTATGTAGGTTTGTTCGGGTGAAATCTTGCAACTCAATTATGAAGCAAATATCTTCAAGCAATTGAGCTGAAACTTTGTATACAGGTTCAATTTGGATGACAATGCATGGTTTGTATGTATGTTTGTTTGTTCGGGTGAAATCTTGCAACTCAATTTTGAAGCAAATATCTTCAAGCAATTGAGCTGAAACTTTGTATACAGGTTCAATTTGGATGACAATGCATGGTTTGTATGTATATATGTTTGTTAGGTGAAATCTTGCAACTCAATTTTGAAACAGATATCTTCAACCAATTGAGCTGAAATTTTGTATATAGGTTCAATTTGGATGCCAATGCATGGTTATGTTATGTGTGACGTCATTCTAAATCCAATATGGCGGCATATCCAAGAGTGTGGACTAGTTATTTTTAGTGCACTTCTACAATATGGGTATTAAATGAAAGGGCTTGCCAAGAAAAATTCGAATAAAGTGACGTAATAACCGACTAAAAAGTCAAAAATAAATTAAAAGTAAAAAACTTTTTTAAAAAACAAGCTTTTATTTGAATGCACTAAAACGAAAAAAATAAATTTTTACTTTAAAACTTTTACTATCTACTTATAAAGTCATTACACATAATCTATATGATATAAAAGCTTGTCGCAAGATTTGCTTGTAAACAAGTAAATTAAATAAATTAATGTGATTGATTTTAACTATTAAAATTTTCAAACTAAAGAAATACGAGTAGATACTATCTCGCGACAAGCTTTTCTATCATGTAGATTATGTGTAATGACTTTATAAGTAGATAGTAAAAGTTTTAAAGTAAAAATTTATTTTTTTCGTTTTAGTGCATTCAAATAAAAGCTTGTTTTTTAAAAAAGTTTTTTACTTTTAATTTATATTAAAGAAATTTCAAAAATAGATTCTGAAAGAGGAGGAAATTTCCAATAAAAATACTTGCAGCTCCTGGAACTCTATCTCCATTATTTATAATTTTAATTTCATACTGGTCTTAGGTTGAACGCATCCAAAGTGTGTCATACCATGACGTCAGAGCCGACGCCATGACATCTGCTGCCGTTTTGCCGCGCACATTGAAAACATATTAGAAAAATAGTTTTAATCTTAAGTACTTAAACTTAAGTTTATTACCGAAATATAGGTATTTTCGTAAATAGTAAATGTGTACCCACATTACGTAAGAAGTTTTCAAAATCTTTCGTCATGCCCATTCTTTTTTTTAATTAAATTTATTGACGCTCTATTCACTTTAGATTCATTACTGAAAAAACTCATTCAGTCTAGCTTTCAGTGAAAGCTGAAGTGGCGGGAACGGAGAGTAAATAAGTAAGGTTTTTCGACAAAGGTTTTGTTTTTTTTTTACTCTTTTTTGTGTGTGTGTAATGTATTTGACGTAATTCCATATCATCAAATCTTTAGAATACAATTTCTACATTTTCAACATACTGTACATACATACATAAGTAACTACAAACACCTATTCTGTACTTCTAATGGTGCTTGTACAGCTGACTTTTATTTACATGAATCGATAACTAAGCATATAACAAGACACATTTCTTTTTTTTAACAGAAACTTAATTTCCCTTAAGAAGATGATATCACACATTATCAAAATGCTGACTCCTGTGAAATAACAAACTCCTAGTTTTAAGATTTATGAGACTCATGTCAACTCATGTGTTCAGGCTGTCTTTTAGATTGTGTTAATTTATTAAATACTAGCTGTGCCCCGCGGTTACACCCGCGTTAATTTGAGGAAAATTATAGCTATAGCCTTTCCTAATTTCAAGTTTGTAGGTGTATTTTTCATTGGACTTTCATAAAACTACCATCTCCTGTTTTAACCCCAAAAGGGGGTTGATTTTTCAAAATACATTATTAGTACACCTCAACATCATCTATAGAGCATACATTTTAAATTTCAAGTCTCTTACTTCAAAAACATAGGACTTTCATACAAACTTCCAACCCCCGTTTTACCCCCTTAGGGGTAGAATTTTGCAAAACCCGTTCTTAGCTGACCTCTACTCGGTGAAAGGAATATTCCTACCAAATTTCAAGTCTCTACGCCTTATGGTTCCAGAGATATCGTGATGAGTCAATGGGTGGGTAACTCTTTTATATATATAGATGTAAGATAAATGGATTAATATTATGATACAATAGTTTTACAAATACAGACAACCAATTGAAAATTTAACTTTAAAGCTAGAAACTATTTTTTGTTTACAGATGTGCTTAGATGAAAAACATAACCATCTTACAATTTTTATTATATAAAGCATATATAGAAAATTTAAGATATTTTTAAAGCAATAATAAAACATCACTCACCACATATGTATACCCATGTGACACTTCCATAACACATGGAATCTTGTCTGTGTTTCTATAATCCGGTTTGTCATCTTTATGAGCTGGTAGTTTTTCTATTGTAGACGAATCAAATAAAACCTTCCTTCCTCTGCGATCACACTCTTTGTACAGAAGCAACCGCACTTGGTTTGAAGTTATTTCACTAGACCTAATGACAATATTTTATTTTATAATATTGCACAATAATGTTTCAAAAGAGTATTTATAGTAGATATAATCAACTATAAAATATATAACTTTATCTTAACATTATTAAATTTTTTTTTATTATAGTAGAATATAAGAATAATACAAAAATAATTCTATTACTCTCTTTGAAATTATTCCATTACATAACAAAATAAAATTTAATGAGAATATATTATCAAAAATATAAGAGTTCCATCTACAAAAACACTCCAATATGAAACCATATAAATTGAATACATACAGTGCCAGTCCTAAAAACTTTCTCTTTACATTGTGACAGACTTAAGACTGTATATCCTGCTGTATTATATATATTTAAACCTCTGTTATTGTTACCATATACTCAGAAGAATATTTCCATAAATATCTACTTATTTCTTATGATTATGATCATAAGAAGTAAGTAGATATTCTCTTAATCTTATATATGTATAAGATTGGGTAGATCAGATAATTTGTCATTTAATATATTATTAGGTATATTGCATTAAAATAAAAATAGATGCAATATTTACTTTACACTTCCTAGTCTTAATTTACAAATTAACCTCTTGTTTTCTCAATAATAAGAGTTAGATAAATCTACTTTGATGCAGCTCTGAAACATTTCGATGATTGTTATTAAAAGTTATGCTAGAAAATAGACTCATGAACCCTAGACAAAACATAAAAAGATATACGTTTACCTAAATATCATTTTATTTCATAGTCGGTTGAATAATCTCACAGCTTTTCACCGAAAATTTATAATAAGACAACAATTTAAAAGGAGATAAATTGTTCAACATCCACACACACAAACCAAAAAATGCAACAACAAATAGATTTCACTTAAATGCACTTTGACGGCCGAAAGACAATGGATAGTCGGCCGAGTGGCTTGGAATGTGCTAGCCTAGTATTAAATAGTAGTCTATGGTGCTAGCGTACTAGCTCGCGAGTAAATAATAAGTAAACATTGATTGAGCTAAGCCGCCCCTCTTCCTAAGTGACGTGATCAGGCCTTCGCCCACGCCACTCCGCGCCCCCCGCGCTTATCACATGCTTCGAGACTTCCCCCGCTCAGAACTAGTCGGTGACGGTGATACTCACCGCACTCAGCACTGCCAGTCTCGTGCGTCACCAATATTAACTTCGCAACTCGTCTCACAAGAAACGCCGAAAGTTACGTGCGTCAACACGTTTCCCTCACACTGAAATAGACGATAATAAATAATATGCTACATAATTACGTACCTTCCCCTGTTATGTGAGTCCCAATAATCATAATCAAGTTTTCTCTTTTTAGAAAAGATGTTATCTAGTAATGCCATTGTGTCACACACAACATTTCACGTTATCCTCAGAATCGGAGTCAGTCGACATCATTATGTATATCCAATTAAAGCAAGTTTATCGCAAATGTTTGTACATTTACGATAAATAAAGCATTTTGGAAACAATGAATGTAAATAATCTGACATCACTCACATGCGAAAGTCATATGATTTACCAAAGACAACGCGTTTTTACTTTTTAGTAAAAGTCAAGGCTGTTATTACTTATTAGGCTTATTAGTAATATTTTACATTACCTATATTTTATTTATTCAAAATAAATATTAGTTAACTTATATTAAGCAAAAAATATTTAATTTTATTTACTTATAATATTTCTTATGTATATAAAAACAAGATAAAGTATTTAATTTACCATAGACAAACTAATGTGATCCTTTATAGTTTATACGGATTCCCAACAATTTTGTAGTCAGTTATATTTTCACTCAAAATGATGGTGAAATCCTAGGTGAAATCCACTCATTGTGGATAACGTTATTTGACGGATGATGATATCTAACTGATAAAAGTTTTTGATGTATTATTATTCTGTACTTTTGAATTTATTAGATATTTCTATTCGCAAAAATTAATCTAAAAGCTGTAGTTAATTAATTTTAAATGTAAAACAGCTCTACTGGGGAAGTACCTCGACCTTATAAAACATCACAGCTAAACAATATTGCTTCGAAGCAGTGTTATGTTCCGGAATTCTGTGGTGTCAGTAAGATGACCAAAGTTCCTATGAGGATAGGGGTTGGCAAAGCGCTTGCGATACTTATCGTATTACATGACTGTGTATAAACTACAGTAATGGCTTACCAATAGATGAGCTTACTTGTTTTTTGTCCTAGTTGTTTGAAAAAAAAGATGTGAACAGGTCCTAATGGATTACCTCCTTTTTTACCCGACTGCCAAGGAAGGGTTATGTTTTTCGCGCGTATCTTGTATGTATGTATGTATGTAATATTCTTAATTACCTCATTTCTCTAGAACCGCTAAACGGATTTGCATAATTGAGATATCGTTAGATTTGTCTTAGCAGCCCAAGTGTTCTTAGATAGGTGACATTAAAAAAAAACAAACATGGCGGCTGTGCGAAGCCATTGTAGTTAATGAAGAAATAATTTTTTTTTTAGAATACTATAGTATGGGTATCAAATTAAAGGGCTCAATACAAGGATTTCAAAAATGTATATTATGATTATTATTACCGTAATAATAATAAAGAAATACAATAAGAAAGTTTAAAAAATGTTGACTTTGCTCTTTCCGTTTTTACGTAGGCGGGTTTTTTGTTTTCTTTTAATTATTTTTATAAAATTATGGGCTTACTCTTGACCCCAGTCTAGCTCTAGGTCAGAGACGAGGTCGAAGATGGAGCGAGCTCGCCCAGAAGTAGCCTGTTCACTCGCGCTTTAAATAAACTCGGGTTATATGTACTCGGAAATACAGACGCCGGCAGGGAATTCCACTCCTTGGCTGTGCGCATTAAAAAAGATGATGCGGAGCGCTTTGTGCGTACAAAGGGTATATCAACCAGGTGGGGATGAAAGCCCGCGGTGCGTCTGTAAGTCCGATGGAAGAAACGAGATGGGGGTATGAGCTCGTGCAGCTCCAGGGCACACTCTCCAAAGTACAACCTGTAGAAGACCGTGAGACTGGCAACTTTTCTTCGGTGAGCCAGAGTGTGAAGAGACTCCACCAAAATGGCGTTACCGATTTTCCGCTTGGCTCTGCGTTCCACTGAGTCCAGTGTGGCAAGTTGGTATTTAGCTGAGCCATCCCACAAGTGACTGCAATATTCCATGCACGATCGGACTTGAGCTTTATAGAGCGTTAGAAGCTGTCCAGGCGTGAAATATCGCTTAACCTTATTTAGGATGCCAAGCTTTCTGGCCGCTGTTTGTGCTTTGGACACAATGTGATTGCCGAAGTTGAGGTTAGAACACACTACATGCCAAGGAGGTCGAGGGTATCGGACAAAGGGACAGGTGTACCTCGGAAAGTAGGGGTGAAGTTAAAGGGGTTCCGTTTGGTGGAGAACAAACAAGCCTGCGTTTTGGCGGCGTTAAACGTAACCAAGTTAAAGTTAAGTTTTCCTGCCGTTAAAATCTAATAGTAACTTATTTCCAAGATAAACCAGGGCTTGAAATTTGTTTCAAGTCTCGACAGGCATAATGTAATTATTAAAAAAAGAATAAACATAATAATATTTTTTGAGACTGAGTCAACTTGTTAGTTATTACAAATAAGTTAGTTTAACATGTAGTATAATTTTTCTTGTCTTCCAGTGGATTCCGATAGGACTCGTGTGGTAAAGAATAAAATTAGGGCTAGCCTATAGGACATGGGGCATCGATTTATGGGGTTGAAAGGGGAGAGGGGAGGAGGGGGGTGGGTGGGTTACGTTCTGGTACCACTCCCAACCCTAGAACTGGGCATAGATTTTTGGGGTTTTGGGGGTTGGGGGTGGGGGGGCTATATGACACTGGGCATCGTTTTATGGGGTTTTGGGGGGAGAGCGGAGGAGGGGGTGGGTGTTTTATCCTCTGGTACCACCCCCAACCCCAGAACTGGGCATAGATTTGTTGGGTTTTGGGGGAGGGGGGGGGGTGGTGTTACCCTCTGGTACCACTCCCACCCCCAGTACTGCACTATATAGATATAGAAATCCGAAAAATACCCAAACCCGAATCGGAGCACCCCACTATCCACGTGGTCTAGGTCTGTCCTACCCCTAGAGTGTTCTGTTGAGAGCCCGGAGCGGATAAGGCTGGTCGCCGAAGGCGACCAGCCTCAGCCGCTCCCTACGCATTCGTTCACGCACTTTCACACGGAGGACAAGGGCTGACCTCCCTCCGCGCCATGTCGACCAGAGGGTAATCCCCCCCCCCAAACTTCAAAAATCTATGCCCAGTTCTAGGGTAGGGAGTGATACCAGAACGTAACCCACCCACCCCCCTCTTACCCTCTCCCCTAAAAACCCCTTAAATCGATGCCCCATGTCCTATAGGCTTACCAAAATTAGTAAAGGGAGCATGAAGCTGTACCCAGCGACAAAATAATGGGAAGTCCCATCGGTCGACCAAAGCGCTCAGAATGATATTCGGTGCTACGCGTATTCGCACCCACGGCGATGTGCACCGTGGGTGCCAATACGTGACGTGTTTCTGATGATCGCGTAGAAACTGTCAGTACGCACTACGTGCCTTGGCGAACATACATAGACGATGCGCTACAGAAGCGTGGCACACCGAGCAACTATCAGGCCCTGGGATTAACTTCACAATCACATCACAATTAAAAAAATACAGTGAAATTGAGAACATCCTCTTTTTTAAGTCTGTTAAAAATGGCACAATTGCCTCGCACAATTGCAATGTTTCTGCATAAAGCGGTATGTAAATTTTAGTTGTCACTGTCAGTGTCAGTTGTCACTTTGTTTTGTCTGTTTGTCAGTTTACTTAATATTTGATTAATGATTTTAATACATATTGTATGATATTTTTTCTATATTTACATTCACAATAACTACATAAACTTAACTAACGATGACTGATAATAATAATAATAAATAATAATAAGAAATCAAAACTTTTTAAACTATCAACTAGCTAATACTAGTTTTACACTTCACTTTCGGCAACAATGTCTGTGCGCGAAGAAGTATTGGATAAAATCGAAAAATTTAAATCCAGTGTTATTTCATCCATAGCAGAAATATCAGAGCTTGATGTAACTTGTAAATCAATTATTGAACAACATCTCAATGATTCGAATTCTTTGAATTCCAAATCTGTTCAAAAAATACAAGCAGTTATTGATTATATGTATGAACAAGTAAATATTGGTAATTGGAAAGAAGTGAGGTTATACCTGAGGAAGACCTTGACAGTTGCGACTTATTTGCGTCTCAAAGCTCACATAAATTTCAGTGATGATGTGTCAGACGATGTTATAAAGGAAGGCTTACGGATAATTGACTTTGGAATACTGTTTGGTTGTCCCATTGATGCTGAACCAAACTTGCTGCAACTGTGTGCTTCATGCCTTCACTCGTTTATTACACATGATGAGAAACCAGACATAGATGGAAAAGTTGTTACAACAAGTACTGTTAAATGTGAAAATGAACCTTATAACTCCAAAGTATTAGAAGTAATTGATAGTCCGAGCATGGAACACTTTTTTAGGAATTACATTTTAGCTGAAAAGCCAATCGTATTAGATAATTGTCTAAATCACTGGCCTGCTATAACAAAGTGGCAGGATCAGAGCTATTTCATAAAGCTAGCGGGATTAAGAACTGTCTCAATAGAGTTGGGAAAGGATTATACAGATGCTAATTGGACCCAGAAACTGATGACAATAGAAGATTTTATTAAAAATCACATCTACAATGAAAATGGGACAACTGCTTATCTTGCTCAATATCAACTATTCGATCAGATTCCTGAGCTCAAGAAAGATATAGTAGAACCTGAATACTGCTGTTTCTCAGAAACAAATGATCCCGTGGACATTATGGCATGGTATGGACCAAAAGGTACCGTGTCGCCACTACATCACGATCCCAAGAAAAATTTACTGGCTCAAGTTGTTGGAGAAAAACAAATTTTTATATTTTCACCACAGGATTCGGAATACTTATACCCTCATGAACATGAGTTATTGAATAATACGGCCAGAATTGACCCAAGGTTGCCTAATTTTGAAAAGTTTCCTAAATACAAGGATGCTAAAGGGTACTACTGTGTCCTCAAAGCTGGACAGATGCTGTATATACCACCAAAATGGTGGCATTTCGTAGAATCATTGTCTGTCAGTTTCTCTGTTAGTTTCTGGTGGGAATAGACTATATTAGTGATTTTATTATTAAGTAGTTTTTATATATACATTATTATTTGTGATAAATTTATTATTTATACTTTTTATATGATTTTGTAAATGTGTTTCTTAATTTTGTGATTTTTGAAGTAATTATTACACATTATCAGATGTAGGTGAAGAAAGTAACTAGATGTCTAAATTTCCATAAAACTTATGTATTTGTCGTAATTTAAATAATTAATAATAATAATATGTGAAAAAAATATAGGTACTTCAAGTAGTATTCAAATTATTTTAATATTAACTTTTATGAATAAATTCTGTGTGTTACATGTGTAACATAATGATAAAAACAATTTCACACTATTAGTACTATTAGTCAGCAGTAGAGAAGAAATTAATATATGTCTAGTAAAACTAATATTGTGTTCTAATATATTCAGGATAAGGAATATTTTATATTGTGTTCATTTTTACTATCAAACTGCAATAATATAGGCCATGTTATTGTCTTAGATTCTTTATTGTCACTCATAGTGAATTATTTTTTATTCATCTTAAAACCAAAGAATGAAATTTGTTTTATAAATGCCATAGTATGTAAATAATTATTTATATACAACATTGATTTTTATTTGTATTCATTATTCAACGCCCTTCCTATTAACATTCTTCTGACTTCCGAGGTCCCTGCACCGATTTCATATAGCTTGGCATCTCTTAAAATTCTACCAGTTGGATAATCATTTATATAACCATTACCACCTGAAAAAAGTTTAAATTTAAAATAAAATAAAAAACAAAATTACTCTTAAAAATTACTCTTATGGAGCGTTCAAGTATTACGTAACGCTAATTGGGGGGAGGGGGGGTCTTGTTAAACGTTACGATGCGTTACAGGGGAGGGGGGAGGTTCGAACAACGTGTTACGTAACATTGTTTTTTGTTTAATTTAAAAAAAACTAGGGTATTAAAATCTATTGTTTTATTTAGTTATTACTACCACAAACGCGATTAAAACAATAACAAAAGTAATTAAGCGACTTTCCGGTTAGTTTGCGCAACATAGTTGTGACATTTGGGTAAAAATGTGGTAAAAATGGTCAGTTGGGTGTTACGTAACGTTTATAGGTAGGGGACATACATTAAAACAAAATAAAAATACAGTCGAATTGACAACCTTCTCCTTTTTTGGAAGTCGGTTAAAAAATACTACTTATTTTATTCTACGTATTCTTTCTAAATATGAAATGCTTACAATAATAATATTGTGGGGTGTACAGAAAAACGATAATTCCCACTAAGGGGGCGTTCAAGTAGTTATTACGTAACGCAAATTTTGAAGATTTTTGACCCCCCCTCCCCCCATGTAACGCGCAGTAACGTTTTCCTGTACACCCCCCCCCTACCCTATAAACGTTACGTAACACCCACCTGACCATTTTTACCACATTTTTACCCAAATGTCACAAATTTGTTGCGCAAACTAACCGGAAAGTCGCTAAATTACTTTTGTTATTGTTTTAATCGCGTTTGAGGTAGCAATAAACTAATAAAACAACAGATTTTAATAACCTTTTTTTTTATTGAACAAAAAACAATGTTACGTAACGCGTTGTTCGAACCCCCCCTCCCTCCCCTGTAACGCATCGTAACGTTTAACAAGACCCCCCCCCTCCCCCCAATTATCGTTACGTAATACCTGAACGCCCCCTAAGTCACTTATTTTAATTAAATATAAATAATTATCTAATAATTAGTACATAAACAATGGGCATTGTTTAATCATTAGATATAATTTTTTTTTGTAAATGATTAACTTTAGAAGTACACGTATATCTACGTACGTAGGTACTGATAACCGTAACCCACGCTTGACCTTGCATTAGATTAGGCCATAGGTATATGACTACGCGGCGCACTCTTCGCGATCTACCGCAATAACGGTTGATCGTATGAAAAAATGGTTCAAACAAAATTTGTAGAGAATTTTATATTCTACAACTTTTATAATAGGTGCAAATCTCATTTAAGCAATAGAAAGCGAGATATTCGTGAAAAACCGATTTTTATGACCTTTGACCTTCAATATCTTAAGACGCGGACACGATAGCACTTGTGACTTTTGAGACAACATTTAGAACGACAAAACAAAGGTTTATATTAATTTACAGCTTATTATCTTTCATTCCGTGAAACCCCTAATAATATTAGGGGTTTCACGGTCATATTATGACTGGGCTAAGAAGTAGGTACGTTGCCAGAGTAGCTAAAATAAAATAAAATAAAAAATTTAAAAAAGTCCTGAAGATTTTCACGTGAAATGTGATCTCTAACACGGTAACACATACAGAAGTCCCCATTTGAAGCAACGTAGTTAGGAGTTGAACATAAAATATTCAATTTTTTTTATCTGTAGTAATATAGGTAATAACTTTATTCTTTTTCCTTTTCTAAAAAGGATAGATATTATTAGGTATATTATCATCTGAAGTAGGGCAGAGCAGGAAATATCTTGCTCAAAATCCCGACTGTGGAAGTACTCGACTCGACCTTACAGAATAAGTATCACATCTAAATAATACTACTACTTCAAAGCAGCGTTGTGTTCAACTGTGGTGAGTAAGGTGACCAGAACTACTGGGGGGATAATGGGTAAGGTCGGCAACGCGCTTGCAATGCTTTTAGTTTTGCAGTCTATAGGTACCTACGCTGCGATAATGGCTTATCATCTCAGGTAAGCTGCACGCTTGTTTGTCGACGTAAGTAGTTGTACAAAAAAAGTTGTAAATAATATAAAAAAGTTACCTAGAATTTGAATAGCATCAAGAGCAACTTGCGTTGCTTTTTCTGCGCAATATAGAATGACACCAGCGCAGTCTTTGCTGTTCACGTGTCCTTCATCACATGCTTTCGCCACGTTGTATAAGTAGCTTCGACAGGCGCTCAACGTCGTATACATATCTGCCATTTTACCCTTTAACAAATATATCAATCGTTAACCATTCCGGTTTAAGCATAGCATAATGTAGGTACTATTATAGGTACTAGTTTCCCGAAGTGGTCTACATATACATAACATAACAATATACTTTATTGTACACCAAAACAGAAATAATACATATCAGATTTATTTTAACAGAGTATCCTATGGTACAAAGGGCGGCCTTATCGCTGAAAAGCGATCTCTTCCAGGCAACCTAGGGGCAGAGTGTTTACTCGCATTATACATAGTACCTGGGTGACCGAGCTTTGCTCGGTATTTTTAGTAAATCATGTTTTTTGGAAATCATATTCAAATATGAATTAAAATAAAAAAAAACTTTATTCAAATAGGACCAAAGAGCACTGAGAGAGCTCCAGTGAAACCAGTTCACTATGAAAAATTCCATTAACTTTAAAATGGAAAAGAAGTTGATTTAGTATATTTTTTTCAAAAGTTTTACTTAAGCACGGTAGGGTTGAAAAGGGTCTACAATTACTGGGATCACTACGATGTGCCTTTTTAATAATTGTCTTTGCTTGCAAACGAAAAAAAAACCGACTTCAATTACATCGACAAGACAACTGAGGTAGACGAAAAAGTAGTCAAGTAAATACGCGTTATCAAAGATTTCACAAAAAGTTGTTATCAGATCTCGATGAAATTTAAATTTGACAACATGGTAAGCATTAGCTTTCGACTAAATTAAAAATCATCAAAATCGGTACACCCAGTAAAAAGTTATGCGGTATAATACAACGTAAGTCGACGAAAAAATAGTCAAGTAAAAATGCATTAATAGATATAACCCGAAAAGTAGATACTTGTTAGATCTCAAATAAATTTAAATGGGACCAAATGACACACACCACCTTTCGATTAAAGAAAAAATTTAACAAAATCGGTCCACCCAGTCAAAAGTTCTGAAGTAACATACATAAAAAAATACAATCCAATTGAGAACATCTTCCTTTCGGTTTAAGTCGGTTAAAATTGGTAAAACTTTACTATATTTAACCAAATCTGAAAAAGAACCCACCTTAATAGCATTGTTAAGTGTTAAAGATAAGTACGGAGCGAGGTAATCAATGATAGTACTAATTAATTTAATGAAATGCTCCACAGATCATTGTGCATTGTTTTTGAAGTGAAACTTCTCATAAGCGCATGAAAGGTAAAATTTTGACGGATCAAACGCGTCACGTTAAATACACCGGATCTCGTCCGATCACCGAAGTTAAGCAACGTCGGGCACGGTCAGTACTTGGATGGGTGACCGCCTGGGAACTCCGCGTGATGTTGGCTTTTTGTTTTTTTTGTCAATTAGTTTTTTTTTTTAAATTAGTCTGCCAAAGAAGTTTCACTTCGTACTTTGTACGCACGCAATTTTTTTTTAATTATGACTTAAACGCTTTTAAAATATCTAAAGAATCAACCCGCGAGAATGAAAAATGAACATTACATTTGCTAACGTTATTTTTAAGAAGTTGGGTAGAATTAGTTGAAGATGAATTCAGTCGAAAAGAAGTCAATGGGTATTTTATCGAAAAAGGCTTCAAAGGCGTATGCCAACTTGTCATCAGATGAGCTGCTGTTATTTGATTATTATATTATATTGGTATCTATAGTTTGCTTATTACGTTTCCCACAGATACTATTAGGTAATCTTTGATATATTTTGATTTAGCAGCCAGCTACATACAGCAGAACAGCTTCAAAAGTTTTAGAATATTGTTTTACGTAAGCCAAAAATCTAGTCTCCTGATTCCATTGCTTCTTACTGTAGGTAGGTACAGGTCGTAAAACCTATTTCTACTCTTACAAATACCTTCAGAGGCCCATTCACTAAATGTACAATTTACATTTATATCTACAGTTTTAATTTTAAAAATGTTATATCCTCTAAGATTAATTTTAAAACTAAATTATAGATTACATCTGGATCTTGCGCCATCATAATTATTTACTTTACATATTTTGTGCGCTACTATATCCCTAAAACAATTTGTTTTCTTTACCGTTATTGGTCTACATGTAATTCTTCGAGAATTTATTTTAATTTTCTCATCAAGAGAAAATTTTGACCGCAGTGATCGGAAGTTCATTTTTATCGTAAATTTCAATATCTATACTAATCTATACTAATATTATAAAGAGGAAAAGTTTATAACTTTGTTTGTATATCGGGGATAATCTTCGCAAATACTGATCCGATCATGAAAATTCTTTCACTAACAAAAAGCTACACTATTCAGGAGTGACATAGACTATATTTTATTGTAATTGTACAAAAAATTCAGTAAAAAAGAAAAATATTAAAATATATTATCAAAATGACAAAGAAACGATCGCCATCTATCGCTATTTATTAGTCTACTTATTTTATTTACTCTTATTTCAGTTAACCAACGTCAATCGACGACGAAGTTTTTTCACTTTTTGATAGATGGCGTTGGAGCAACATTTTATTTATAAAGTATGTTATTTGGTTCTGTGATTTAAAATAATAAATACACGATATTATTACGATTTTATAAGTCAAATTCTAAACAATGAACCTAATAAAACAGTACTACTCGTAAGAGCTACACAATATAATTGCATCACAAAGATAATTAACGCCCAACGAAGTGGGCGCGGGTCGGCTAGTGTATTAGTATTACTAAATAGGTTATCTATTATAATTGATAAAATATGAATAATATTTTTCTATCTTACCGACATAATAATAAAAAATATGAACTCGTTATTTAAATAAAAAATCACGAGTGCAAATAGAAAAAAAAAGGATAAAAAAACGATTGATCTGGAGGTGTGGGATTTGAACTCGGGACCTCTCGATTCGGTACCGGTCAATTTCCTACCTGAGCTATTTGAACTATGATATCAATTGTGAAATTTAGCTTCGTATTCTAATGCTATTTTTTAATTGCCTAAAAAACAGGGATAAAACGAATTTTTTTTAAATGAATCATAGCTAGATCAATTTTTCGCCCCCGAAATCCCCTGCATACTAAATTTCACGAAAATCGTTGGAGCCGATTCCGAGATTCAGAAAATATATATATATATATACAAGAATTGCTCGTTTAATAGTATAAGATTTATGTATAAACACTGTGGAGTTAATTTCAGTCGGCCTGCGTGAAATGTAAATGGTATCCCTATCCACTAAAGTGCATCCCATCCAGACAAGTTTTTACCTTCTATTTGGCCACCTATTAATTTCATAATTGTAAATAGGTACCTAAATATTTTTAACAAATAGCTATACGATTTTCACTAGTATTTTTTTTATTTGTAAAAGTTTAGTAACCAATGCTTAAACGTTACTCGCAATTTATCCTCGTTATACTTTATCATGGTCGCTTACGTCTGGACTACGCTACAGACTTTTAGTATGATTTATAAATTGGTTAACAAAGCATATTTTAGCTTTTTTAAGGTAATGGAATATCAAAAGCGCCGCGTTGGCGCAGCGGTCACAGCACTGGATTGCGATTGGCTGTCGCGCGGGCGGTTGCGGGTTCGATCCTCGCACACGACAACATTTGTATTGGCCATACAGATGTTTGCCGTGGTCTGGGTTTTTGTGCAGCCCTTGTGGGTCTCCCCATCGTGTGTCGGAGAGCACGTTAAGCCGTCGGTCCCGGTTGTTAGGGGGCGTTCAAGTATTACATAACGCAAATTTTGAAGATTTTTGACCCCCCCTCCCCCCATGTAACGCGCCGTAACGTTTTCCTGTACCCCCCCCCCCCCCCATCCGATAAACGTTACGTAACACCCAACTGACCATTTTTACCACATTTTTACGCAAATGTCACAACTTTGTTGCGCAAACTAACCGGAAAGTCGCTAAATTACTTTTGTTATTGTTTTAATCGCGTTTGTGGTAGTAATAAATAAATAAAACGATTAGATTTTAATACCCTATTTTTTTTAACTAAACAAAAAACCATGTTACGTAACGCGTTGCTCGAACCCCTCCTCCCTCCCCTGTAACGCGCCGTAACGTTTAGCAAGACCCCCCCCCCAATTAGCGTTACGTAATACTTGAACGCCCCCTTATCATGTACACCTGACAGCAATCGTTACTCATAGTAGGTAATATATCTGCCAACCCACATTGGAGCAGCGTGGTGGATTAAGCTCCGATCCTTCTCCTATATGGGGAAGAGCCCTATGCCCAACAGTGGGATATTACAGGCTGATTCGTGATCGATCGAATATCAAAGGGCCTTATTGGACAATTAAACTCCCCTTTATCAGTCATATATTTAGTGGTAATATAATATAGGTAGGTGTAAAAGGCCCTGATAGAAAAGGGATCTTACACACCGGGTAGTAGTTGGGTACAACAGTTACAACTTACAAGTAAGGTACATAGGTTTACATGCTTAAACTTGAAAGACGGAAATAAATAGAGCAGATATTTTGTTGTACAAAGCAAATAATTTAATACCATTAGTGCAATTGTTACTACTACCTACTTATTGATAAGTACGAGAGTACCTATAATAAAATGACTTCCGGCGTAGCTTGCCAAGGGCATAATTTATGTAATAGTTACCAAGACGTCACGTAATAAATCCATGTTCGTTATTCAGCAATTGTCTTACATCTACGTACCTACTTGATAGGCGCTTTCGCTTCTTACGTACGTTCACTATTAATTAATTAAAATGTAAAGAGTAGTATTCAACCGTAGTAACTCAAGTGAGTTAGTCAAGTATTTGTGAATGAGTATGTAGGTACTATAAACCTACTTTGATTACGTTTTGTTTAATGATATCTAATAATAAATAGATACTTTACATAAAGATATAAATTAGTACTAAGATAATATTTAAAGTATAGGTATATTTAAAGGGACAATATGTGTCAAGTCGTAGCTTCTGCCAGTGGTAAAATCAGACAACATCAGGAAGAATAATATAACATTTGAAGAGATCTTAGGAAAGACTTGTGTCCAACAATGTTTTTCACTACAATGTTTTTTAAATACACTAGAATTATGAGATACAATTAACAATTTATTGCAAAAAAAAAAACATATATATCACCTGTAAAAGTTGGAATTCTCCAATGCGTTGTCCAAACTGTTTCCTTGTGTGCGCATATTCGAACGCGCTATCTACAGCTGCCTGCATAAGGCCTACTGGTCCAGCTGCTAACACTAACCTCTCCAGATCTAATCCGGACATAAGAACATAGACTCCTTTATTTTCCTCACCTAACAAATTTGCTGCCGGTACCTGCCAAAGAAGATAATTCCATTATGAAATGTTATAACTTCGTTTGTTAAATTGTCTCTTTTTAAATAAGACAGCCGTAGCTTATAGCATTAATCGTAATATTACCCACTGGACTAAAATACATCTGGTCCGCACCCTTGTCTTCTCCATTGCTCTCTACAGTGCAGAGACGTGGACATTCAAAGCCGCAAATAGACAGAGAATAGACGCTTTTGAGATGTGGTGCTGGCGACGTATGCTACGAATACCATGGACGGCCCACCGCACCAACATCTCTATTCTCAAGCAGTTAAAACTAGAAAAGACTCAACGTCTGTTCACAACCTGCCTACAAATCATGTCACGATCCTCAGCAATGAGGGACCGATTGAAGTGAGAGAGAGCTTATAGCAATTGAAAACATTTTCCCTATTTATAACACTGCATTTCATATGTTTATTTTTCATGCATTCATAATATGTAAAGTCATAAATAGATATAACAAATAACGCTATGAGACGACAGGACTTCGTTCCAAGCGATCGCCTACGCCCTTTGGGAAATACGTCATTCATGCGCATGCAGCGCTCTTTCTAGTACGAAATTCTATATATATGCTACTATGACAAAATATCTTAAATGTGAATGGTTTCATTGATTGAACAATTATTTACTGCCTTAATTACCGTAGCGTAGACGAAGATTTTGGCAGAGCTCTTTGAGTAGCATATAGTTATAACGATTCATCATGTAATATCCCTCTGCTGGGCATAGGCCTCTTGCCCTCTTTCTCCACGTAGGAGAAGAATACATCTAATATATAGGGTGTCCGGTCCCGAGCTAGCGATAATTTAAGGTTACAAAATATACTTAATTTCATCGACAAAAATACCCATATATGGGGGGTCTAGCCCCCCTCCTGTCGGAATGGCCACCATTTTAATTTTTTTTAATTCTTGTAGATACCTCTGCCAAAAGATGAAGATTTCTCTGGACAGAAAGATCCTACAGATATAAAAAAATGTTATTTAAAAGGTAAAAATAGCATCTATCAAATAAAAATAAACATCATGGAAAGGTTTAACTACAAAATATCTTTAAAAAATTTACAATGCTAATTTAAGTAAAAAAATTATACTGTTCAAAAACTAGCACATTGATACTAAAGTTTTTAATACTGGGTGTTTTTGGTCGATGAAATTAGGTATATTTTGTAACCTTAAATTATCGCTAGCTCGGGACCGGACAACCTGTACCTATATACATGGGCGTACCCAGGAGGCACATACAACATAGGGCAAATCAACCAGCTGCTTCCCTTAGCGAATATTTTCGTCGCTCGTTATACGTGCCCTATTTAGATTAGTTATCATCTTCATTAGAGGCGAGGTTCGGCAAAGACCATTCACCAGCGTTTACTCCACGTTTACTCTCTCATTGTTGCCCATTGCTCAGATATAATTAAAATTATAGCTCCAAAATAACAAAAAGGATAAAAACGGTTTATCTCGATTTCCGGCTAAACTACAATCCTATGAAAAAAAAGTTCAATGGCAAAGTAGTAGCAAATAAAAAGGTCTACTACTTTTGTATCTAGGTACACTTTTTTCGAATAACCTCAAAATTCATGTGAAAAACTTAAAAATCCAGTTTTTGGTTTTTTATTTTTGTCTTTTAGAGATTTTTTTTACGAAATTTGGTGAAAACTAGCCTTTTTACGTCCCAAATACACTGTAAGTTTTTATGATTTAAAATATTTATTTTTTCACCTTATTTTGACCTCAATATCGAAAAAGTACCCTCACTTTCAATCGAAAATTTTCACGTCAAAATATCAGTTTTAAAAAAAAAAGTTGGTTGGCTTTTTGTTCGTTGAAGTCTCTATTTTCTGAAGGAGTAAAAAATACACATTAATACGGTGAATGTTCCCAGAAAATGCAAAGAAATAACATGTAGTAAGGCCCAGACCTTCCTAGCCCCCTTTCCACTTTTCTATGAAAAAGCTTTTGATGGTCAAAAATTTTCCACAGGTCACTCAGGTACATAAGTTATCTAAAAATAGCAATAAATAAGCATCTACGTATATAATTTAAAGAAGATTCTATAACTTTGTCAAAATATGTATATATATTAGATGTCTTATTAAATATTCTTTTCATTTTCTTGAGCATTTCTTTGCATTTTCTGAAAACATTTACGATAGTAATGTATATTTATTACACCAACAGAAAGTAGAGATTTCAACGAACAAAAACGCCACCCATTTTTTTAAAAACCTGATATTTTGACGTGAGAATTTTAGATTGAAAGTGAGGGTGCTTTTTCGATATTGAAGTCAAAATAAGGTGAAAAAATATTTTAAATCAATAAAATTACAATGTGTTTGGAACATAAAAAGGTAAGTTATCACCAAATTTTGTAAAAAAAAAAAGAATTTTGTAAGAGATTTAGGCCAAAAACATGTTTTTTTTTTAATTTTTCACATGAATTTTGAGGTTATGTGAAAAAAAATATAAAAACAAAATTTGTGGATCTTTTTAGTACCTACAACTTTGCCAATGAACTTGTCGTTTAGCCGGAAATCGAGATAAACCGTTTTAAGGGTACTTAAATACCCCCTCCCTAAGTCCCTACCACTTCCCGACCTCAGATCGCCCGTAATTTATTTTTCCTATCATTATCTTTCTTTAATTATTAGAGAGAGAAATAATTAAAGAATTTAAATAAAACTTTACCTATTTTAATTTATGCTTATTTATTTGACTAGGTGCTTAAAAAAAATTTATTTGCCCCCCCCCTGGCCCAGAACCTGGGTACGCCCATGCCTATATATAATTACAACACGAGTTAGGTAATGTTATTTTATGTTTTACGATACATAGGTACAGTTCAAATGTATTTAATTGGGAAATAGAGGTGGACGTAAGTAAATAAAAGCCGAATTACAAAATAGGCAGTTCAAAAAATTTTCTTATTTTATTTTGAAACGTTAAATTACCTTGCAGTCTTCAAAAACCAATTCACCGGTGTTTGATCCTCTCATACCAAGTTTGTCTAATTTTTGAGCCGTCGAGAATCCAGGGAAATCCTTTTCTATTAGAAAAGCAGATATGCTATGTTGGGGTTTGTTCGTTTGACTAGTTTTTGCATATACCTAAAATTAAAAAAAAATGTAAATCGTATATCTTTATTCTTTTGTTTGATTTAATTATTTTTGATTATGGTTTAAGAAACTTATCCAAAAAGTTTATTCTTCCTACCACTAACACATCAGCGTCAGGTCCATTTGTTATCCAGAATTTGTTTCCATTAAGGACATAATAATCGCCTTTTTTATCAGCGCGTAATTTCATTGAGACTACGTCGCTGCCCGAACCTGGTTCAGACATCGCTAGAGCTCCTATATGTTCTCCTGAACATAACTGAAAAATAAATTATATTAGAAAATTAATATTTTTCATCGAGAGGTTGACAAGTGTGTTTGTTTTGAAAAATTGGTATGAAATTGATAGTCTGAAACTACTGAAATAATTTATATATCTAAACTGTATACTATTAAAAAATAAAATAGGCTATAGGTAAAGGGTCAATCAGTCAATGACATATCTAATCTGACGGTAGTAAATTTAAAACGGGTAAAACTATAAGGGGCATAGATGTATAAAAAGAAAAAAATGAAAAGTAAAATCAAAGATTGTGCTTACACTGAGGAAAGCGAACATAAAAAAATCTTTCTTTCCCACTGAAAACTTACTTTTGGCAAATATTTACTCTTTTGTTCATGATTTCCGTTTCTGTTTATTTGATTGACGCATAAGTTGGAATGCGCACCATACGATAACGCAATTGCACCGCAAGCTCTGTAAATAATATCGAAATATATTTTAGAGTTTCAAAACATGTTTGTTGAATTCATGTTCGTATGATTGAGAATAGAAGAATCGAAAAAAAATTTGATCACGATTCAGCCTGTAACATCCCACTTCTGTGCATATGCCTCTTTCTCCAAGTAGGAAAAGGATTGGAGCTTAATCCACCACGCGGCCCCACTGTGATTACAAATATCGATCCCGAGCGGGAATCGAACCCATAAACCGCCAGTGTACACTGCACCAGAGCAGTTGTTGCGAAAATAATATCATTTATTATTAGTTAAAAACTAATATAAATTGTTACTATTACTAAAAGGTAGACCAGGTACAAGTACCTACCTATACTTATATAACTAAGAATATTTCATATAATTTACCTTGAGATCTCTTCCATGATGACGCAGTGATCAGAGTATTTTCCGCCTGTCCCACCATATTCTGGATTGGCAGTTATACCTACAATTTAGCAGTAAATTAAAATAAGAACTGTTTTTCGAAGCACTTGTATATAGGTATATTTCAAAATAAAGATTAGTTCTTTTGTTCTTTGGGGAATATAAGTGATAGGCATTTATTTACTGCTATATTATAAATTAATAAAACTTGGGATAATATTTTCTTTCTACATAGTTTAAATAGGAAGATTGTTTTAATGTAGGTACGTATAAACATGCGTAGCAATTCAGCTTACCTAAAAGTCCTAAATTTCCAAGCTTCTTCCAAAAGTCTTTTATTTCTTTGAAGTTATTTTCTCTATCAATTTCTGCTGCCTTTGGTGCTAATTCTTTTTGGGTAAAGTCAAATACCATTTTTCTTAACTGGAAACCACAATATTACGATATTAAGAGTGCGCATAATGCAAAATTACCATCTTCTATTTGTTTTGACATGAAAAGTTCCAGACCAAATCTTAAAATAAAAATATATGACAAACTACGTGATATTTGCAAGGGTTGATCCATATCAAAAACATAAAATAAGGAAATTTCCTCGATAAAATATAATCACGAAGTAACCTCTAATTTTTATATTTTTTCTATTTATACTCGATATGGTTATGACCATTAAGACAAAAATTTGATAATTAATTACATTTAAATATGAGTAAAGGCTATGCCAAGGCATTTAATGTAATTACTTTTAGTTTCGGAATTATATACAAAATAACATATTTGTCGTTTTTTACATTCGTAATGCGCTCAAAACTATATCGTCTATCGCACTCTGACACGAGGCTTTGTATATATTTTGTTTCATCGGGCGCGCGGGTGAAATCTGATTTTTTGCTCGCCTTATGCACGCTCTTAATAATTTGTACAACGTGAAATAAAAAGCAAATTATTCGCTAATCTGCAATGGGTCAACGTGGTGGAATAAGGTAGGTATAATATAACTCTTCTCCTATATGTACCTATACGTTTATAGGCTGATTAAAATCGCTTGAAATTAAATTTAATATTGCTAATCATTTCGTCTGAGTTATTTTAGAAGTATTCAATAAATTATTAATTACTAGCTTTTACCTACCCGCGGCTTCGCATGCATTGTTTTTTTTAGGGTTCCGTACCCAAAGGGTAAAAACGGAACCCTAACTAACTAACCTACTAATCTAACTAAGACTTCGCTGTCCGTCCGTCCGTCCGTCCGTCCGTCTCTCACCAGGCTGTATCTCAAGAACGGCGATAGCTAGAGAGTTGAAATTTTCACAAATTATGTATTTCTGTTGCTGCTATAACAACAAATACTAAAAACAAAATAAAATAAATATTTAAGGGGGGCTCCCATGCAACAAATACCATTTTTTGCCTAATTTTGCTCGATATGAATAAATGGTAACAGGTAGGCACTTGAAATATTCACAAAATACTTAATTGTATATTTACTTTAATAATAAATAATAAAAGCCGACTCGCACTTGGCCGATTTTTTATAAAAAGTATCCTATGTTACTTCTAATATCTTCAAGAATATGTGTACAGATCATCATGTTTCATGATGATCTACTTAACTGATCATCATGTTTCATGATGATCAGTTAAGTAGTTTCCGCGTGAAAGCGTAACAAAAAAAGTTACATTCACATTTATAATATTTATAGCCTATAGCTATACTATAGGGATAGGGATTTAATTAAGATCAACTGATTTTTTAAAATTTGGTAAATACCTACTTGCTAAATATTTTCAATCAATTTTGCCTCTGCTTATATTGTAAGCTGATTAATTTTTTTCAGTAGGTAAATTGGAATTGCAACTCAGTAATTATATTTTAAGTAGGTACCTACATACCTAGCGTTATAAACATGAGTTTAAACAGTTTTTTGTTTTTAACAATTGAAATTTTTGGCATTTCAAATAAATAACAAGTATGTTTTCAATTATAGTTAGGTACTTATTTTCCACCAAAAAATTCTTAATTTCCAACGTTAGTCAATGCCCCTAAAACTACCGAACCGAAACAATTTCTTACGTTCATACCAGGGCAAGTACCTTTGTAAAAAGCAGTGGCGTAGCGTGGGGGGTACTGGGGTCTTGTATGGTCCCGGGTGTGACACGAAAGGGTAGCCACAAAATCACCACGAATTTTTTAATTGACAAAAAAAAATCCAAATCGCGTCCGTAATGTTAGGTAACATTAACAGGGGCGGAGGGGGTTCTCTAATAAGACATCAAGTGTATTTATTTTTCAAAAAATAACCATAAAACACCATGCAACCTTGATGTTTCTCTGAAATGTTGTTATATCGTGCCATGATATCGTGTTACAAAGTGCTTAATTTTTTTTTGTATTTCAAGACAGTGTTCTGAAAATCGTAATAAGTAGGTAGGTATATTTTGCACAAAAAGTTGGGTTGGGGAGGGGGTAGTCTAAAGCCTCACCACATATCACTAATCAGCGGTGTAAAGTTCGTAATGAATAAACATGAGGCGATTAATAAACAACCCCTAATTAAAATTAAATAAATTGGCACAATTGGGTAGGGGCGGCAAATTTTCGGTGGGCCACGGGCGGAAAAAACGGACACTACGCCGCTGGTAAAAAGGTACGCGGTAAAGTTAAATTTCTTTATGATAGTACTTCTACTTCTGTTTATTATATTCTTTTCGAATCGATAGTCTTAAAAATTTGTTATTATATGTTCATACAAAAATTATAATCGTGAGTTTGTGAGAATAAATGGGAAGCTAAATGTATTATGATTGATGAGTGTGAAAAATCGCATTATAATTATCGCCTTTATAATAAAATAGATTCAACTATCTCAAATTCATCTAGTTATTTAACTGCAACAAAACCTTTTTTTTAGGAAAGTTACAAAATATATATATATACATATATATATATATATATATATATATATATATATATATATATATATATATATATATATATATATATTACAAATTATCCTTAATTCTAATTAAAAAAAGGTAAGTAGTATTTTATTAGGCTTCATACAATTGATTTTATAAATTCTTCCAATATCCGGCATTTTGGACACGACATTCGTCGTTATCGATAAAAATACCATTTGCAGTCAGTGCAATTTAAAAACAATTTAAGATATATATTACTGTTTTGGCATTAAGCTACCAAATATTAAATATCATCATTATTGCGCTGTCTGTATGCTTAGATCTTTAAAACTAAGCGACGGATTTTGATGCGGTTTTCTTTAGTAAATAGAGTGATTCCAGAGGAAGATTTATACGTATAACATGCATAATATAGTAGAGGAACACTGAAAGTTTTGCAACCGTGGGAAGCCGGGGCGGGTAGTTAGTAAATCCTATACATTCAGTCAAAGAAGTGTCGGGAATAGATTATTATTTGTTTATGGTTCCAAAATCAAATATTTTTTTGTTGTTGTTAGATTGGCGCAATTGTTTTCCATTTTGGCGCGGAGTTTGAGTTGCGTCTGTTATTTATATTAAATACATTATACAGTGCTGTTTTTAACGGACTTCCAAAAAAGGAGAAGGTTCTCAATTCGATTGTATTTTTTTAAATTATGTATGTTACCTCAGAACTTTTGACCGGGTGGACCGATTTCGATAAAAAAAAAAATAATCGAAAGGTGGTGCGTGCCATTTGGTCCCATTTAAATTTATTTGAGACTAGCTGCTGCGCGCGACTTCGTCGGCGTGGACTCCGCTCCTATTGGTCTTAGCGTGATGATACATAGCCTATAGCCTTCCTCGATAAATGAGCTATCTAACACTGAAAGAATTTTTCAAATCGGCCCAGTAGTTCCAGAGATTACCGCGTTCAAACAAACAAACAAACAAACAAGCAAACAATCAAACAAACAAACTCTTCAGCTTTATTATATTAGTATAGATCTAACAAGTACTTTTCGAGTTATATCTAATAATGCGTTTTTACTTGACTATTTTTTCGTCGACCTACGTTGTATTATACCGCATAACTTTTTACTGGGTGTGCCGATTTTGATGATTTTTAATTTATCGAAAGCTGGTGCTTATCATGTGGTGACATTTAAATCATTCATCGAGATCTGATTACAACTTTTTGAGTAATCTTTGAGAACGCGTATTTACTTGACTATTTTTTCGTCTGCCTACGTTGTATTATTTGTCGATGTAATTGAAGTCGGTTTTTTTCGTTTGCGGGCAAACGCAATTATGTTTATTAGTTATATCATATTATCTAGTGTGTATTGCGAATTTCATAATGGACAAAAACATCGAACAAAGAGTTTGTCTTAAATTTTGCATAGCCAATGGAATTTCGTGTTTGGAGTCAATGAAAATGTTACAGAAGGTGAATCGACTTTATCAAAAACTCGTGCTTATGAGTGGTACAAACCGTTCAAAAGCGGTCGAGTTGTGATGAAAAATTTGCCTTGCTCTGGTAGGCCATCAACGTCTGCAACTGAAGTTAACATCGCAAAAGTGAAGGAAACAGTGACTGAAATTCAACCTTTCCTTATTCAACTTTGAGAGAGATAGCCGCCGAACTTTCTGTATCTCACGAATCGATCTGTACCTACCAATTAAAATAGGAGATTTTTTAATGTTACTTAAATTACTTTAAAATGGCTTGAAAAAACCTAAGATTTTTCTTTTGAGTTTTTCATAAAGCGTGATCGAGAGCGAGTTCGGCAAACAGTCTGGTAGCTCTAGCGCATGAAAGGTGAACCATAAATGTGGTATACAAAGATATCCTAAATTGTTGTAGTATAATGGTTATACACTAATTTTGCCCCTCTTTGTAAATATTACTTATCAATTTCTAAGCGAGCGAAGCTGCGGACAACTGCTAGTCCTCCTATATGCAGGCAACCTATCTCGAGAAATCTGCTTCTATACTTTGAAATAAAGTTATTTTGTTATGTGGATCTTTGAATCTACAATATTAAAAGAACTATTAGGTACCTACCTGTTGCTGCTCGCTGTTCAATCCAAATATATGTTCGTCGATTGGATAATGTGACATACACCTCACTCCTGTTTTTTCCACACATTTTGAAAGTAGACTTTTAACAAGTGTAAATCTTAGAGTCATTTTTACGTCCTCACACAACTACTGCAAGACATGAACTGATATTATAAACAAGTTATAACTTACTACAATGTAAAATGACTCGTATTGTAGTAGCCGGCCCAATGATAATTGTATTTTATATCAGCGGCATTAATAATAATTACATTCAAACGTCACTGATAAGCGTAACAAACAATGATACACGTTAATGCTCACACATAAGTAGGTATACCTAAACATATAGTCAGTTTTCAGATTACTTACTCAGGTGCAATGCACTAAAAGTTTGTCCTTTTTGAAGTATAAATTTTTTACGCACGCTTGACTTGAGGAGTAAGCTAATGAATGCGTGACGAGAGCGTTACGAAAAGTTTGATCGGGCGAGGCGAACGGAAGTTGAGAGGGAGATGCAAGTTAGCCAAGATAGAAAAAGCAGTTTCTTTCTTTCTCTTATATATACATACAAACATATTACATAAATATAGATGGAGCTAAAGAAGTTTTACATCAGTCGGGTGGTCTAATCTAGTCTATATAAAGCACACTCTTTTTTTTCCTAAAAGAGATGTATTTATTCTCTATTCTTTTTATAATCTCCTTTTTTATAATAGCAATCCTTCCACTACAGCCTATCACAGTCCACTGTTGGACATAGGCCTCCACAAGTTCACGCCCGACATTATGACTCGAACTCATGTGTTTTGCCCATAGTCACCACGCTGGGCAGGCGGGTTGGTGACCGTAGGGCTGGCTTTGTCGCACCGAAGACGCTGCTGCCCGTCTTTGGCCTGTGTATTTCAAAGCCAGCATGCAGGGTGGTTATCCCGCCATCCGTCGGCTTTTTAAATTCCAAGGTGGTAGTGGAAATGTGTTATCCCTTAGTCGCCTCTTACGACACCCACGGGAAGAGAGGGGGTGGCTACATTATTTAGTGCCGTAACCACACAGCACTCCTTAATAGCAATCCTTAATAAATTCGAATTCGGTTTATTATGTACTTGTACATTTATCTAATCGGATAGTATATATTTGCCATTTAGTAATATTTAATACATTTACGACTTTTAAAGCACCAGAAATTCATAAAATAATTTGTACTCTTTGAGCACATAAATATATTATACATGTATATATAGGTAATAACACTTTTCCAACAAAGCGCAAGAGTGGTGGATTAAGCTCCGACCCTTCACCTAGTTCTCCTACGTGGTTGGAGTAGAGGCCTATGCCCAACAGTGGGTCGTTCCAGGCTGAATTAATCAATCATATAATTCTTTTCAGAATAAAACTAGATAATGAGTTTTTGATAACAAATACCTACTATTCATGTGTTTTAATAACATTTTCAATTAAAAACGTTCTTGATAAGAATTTTGCCTTACGTAAGTACCTACCTATGTAGTTATTTATATATTTTTACCAAAGTTCAGTTAGTTTTTATGAAACGCGTCGCTACATTATAGGTATATTGAGATTTAGCGAATGAGCTATTATTTTAAAGGATGAAGTGATGAAAATATCTTTGTAATCTCCACTGACTTTTCATTAAAGAATCTAGGTATATACCTATATAAAACAAGCATTTATAACTCAAGAACGGCTGGACGAATTTTTATGATATTTGATTTTTTGGATTTCTCTTAGTCCGAAATAGGATAATAAGTAAGTATTAAAAACATTGGAAAATTGACGAAAAAATATATATAAGAGAAAAACAATATTCAGGCGACTCGGTCGTTGACACAGCACAACTTACATACGACAATAACTTTATACATATTAATCAATTAATTTTATTATTTTTATTCAAGTGTAAGGTCTTAACCTCAAGTAAGGTCCTCAACCTTCAGTAAGGTCTTAAGTTGCATATTTAAGTTATAATATCGTTGTACCTATAATTGTTTGGGATCTTATAACTCACTAGCTTCTGCGCGCGACTTCGTCGGCGTGGACTCCGCTCCTATTAGTCATAGCATGATGATACATAGCCTATATAGCCTTCCTCGATAAATGGGCTTTCTAACACTGAAAGAATTTTTCAAATCGGCCCAGTAGTTCCAGAGATTACCGCGTTCAAACAAACAAACAAACAAACAACCAAACAAACAAACTCTTCAGCTTTATATATTATGATGAAAGTATAGATTTTTATTTGTCTAGTTTTTAAAGTGAAACTTTTATTACATCGTCTCAAACTTTTTCGTCTGTGCTGCATGTCGCGTGACGGTCGGCCGCACGGTAAGATTGATAAAGCGATTTTTATACCCTTATCATCATCATCATTTCAGCCTATCGCAGTCCACTGCTGGACGTAGGCCTCCACGAGTTCGCGCCAAAAATGGCTTGAACTTTTATACCCTTAATGGAATACCTGTTATTCCAAAAAAATTTAGTTAAATGTCTAATGTGAAAAAAGTTTCACTTTTACCGTGGTTTCATAAAACCACACAAGTTTTTTTCTTTAACTGCAGTTTAATATAAATAAAGGTACGTCACGTGAATTTCTCTTACTTTGACTGAAAAAAATTAAGATCGACCAAATTTTGGTTTTCATGTTTATGAAACGTGGTTACTCTGGCTACGTTCCACTTAAGGAACGCAACGCCATCGACCACGACCACTAAAATTGCCGTTCGAACGAAACGACGCGGGCGTTGTAGTCTAATTTTATATGTGGAACGCATATTTGAGCGCTGCCCCCCCCCCCCCAATACCAATAACCATATTAATAATATAAAAATAAAATACCATTTCAAAGGCTTTAGTGTAATAGGGTATTCCACTGTGTTTGAAAAAGTACTTCAAAATGTTAATTTTCTAATAAAAAGCCACAAAAAAAATATATTTCGCCAAAATAAACACGCTTTCATGCCATAAAATTAAATTAAATTTTAAAACTTTTTTATTACCGCGAAAACGCTACAGCCATTTTGGTGACGTAATATGTGCAATAACGAAAGTGTATGACGTATATAAGAGAGTAACATAACCTACAGTACACGGCCGTAAATAATGCACATCGACTTTTAGAAAGAGACAATCAGCTAATTTGAACTTTGTAGATCAGCGTTATCTCTGACGCACATTACCTATGAGACGTATCGGACTCTCAGTATTTCGTATGACAGATCTAATAGTGTAAGAACCCAGTTCCCAGATCACCTGTCATATTTTTTTGAAGGACAAAATATATTAAATTCAAATTCAAAATATTTTATTCAGCATAAAATTATTACAATTTCTTACTGAACGTCATGAGTCTACTACCAGTTCGGAAAGAAAAAGCCTCTGACCTGAGAAGAACTGGCGAAAGAAACTCAGCGGGACTAATATCATTTTTTTTAATCATGTTTTTTTTCCAAAGCAGATTGAAATTTACAATAATTTTATAGGTTGAAATAGCCTGGCGGCGATCACATCATTCCCAAGGCGTACTGTCTTCTATAAAATCGTTAATCGAATAAATATCCTTTAGTACACAAACGTTCTTTCACAATTTTTTTAAATTTGGCTGCTTTATATACGTAAAAATGTTATTAACCAGCTATTTTAGTATTTATCGCCAGACACTAATTATATTACTATATTTTAAAACCTGTAGAAAATATTTTAGCAACTCTTTATACTACGATGTATACTGTAATGTTTTGTCAATCAGAAACAAGGAAGTCTGGGGTCTGGGATCTTGGACTATAACGCTCTACGAAGTCGAAATTAGCCGATTGTCTCTTTCCAAAGGTCGATGTGCAATATTTATGGCCGGGTACTGTACAATTACTATGACAGCCATCAAAAAATTAGTAATGAATGCATATTATTTCAGTTGGAACAAGATATGAAGAGTTATTATACGAAAGAACACAACTATTACCTATCCTATCCTTGAAGTTAAAATTGATAGATATTAGATAATTAAGTACCCTAGCTGTTGACAGCACTGACAGAACTTTGTTATTGCCCGTATGACGTCACACCATGGCGGCTCGTGTTTTAGGTCACGTGATATACAGATTAAAATATACGACTAAACAGAATATTATGGTGTATTTCTATATAAATTTTAATTTTTATCAAATTTTATAATTTATTTTTCACTACGGAAAGTACCCTATTGTAAACAGAGTAGTTGTAAGGCAAATTACAGCTATTATTAGATTATTACCATATCACCACTGCTATTAACTTTATTACCCTGTAATTAACAAACGTACTAAGTTTCATTACACTCTGTGTAATGAGTCGAAGCATACCTCATGTTTCAGGTTTATTTTTAAAATGAAATGTCCTCCATGGACATTAGGGTTTGTTGGATACTCCTGGTCTTTGTTGGATATAATTGTGTCAAAGGTGCTATCCACAAATTACGTCACACGTTAACAGAGGGAGGTTAGTGGGTCGACGTGTGACATTCGTGTGACAAGGGGTGGGAAGGGATCCAAAATTTTGTGATATTACATTTCTAAATATAATAATATCTTATTGTAACTATTAATACACGATATTTTAACTATTATTGAAAGCTTAAATTGTTTTGTTGACGAATTGACATAAATTAAAAATGAAATGAAAGTAATGTCGAAATTGATATACAAAATTGCAAAAATGTGTGACTTCACACTGAGTAAGGGGGATCTCATAAATGTGACCATCTGTGACAAGGACGGAGGGGCCAAAAATTCATGTGACGTAATTCATGACGGCCCAAAGCTGTAACACGCATTACTAAGAGGAAAGATATAATTGCAGATAGACCCGCGCATGTTTGTGAGGCTTCTTTTCAATCAACGCTTGTATGTGATTATTATAATTAAATTTAATAATTCAGGAGTTTTCTATTAAAGAAAGCATGTTATTTCAATGTTACATGCATAAATAAAAAGATATACATCACTAAGTAACTGTAAATAAACATTTGTCCCAGCTTATGACAACTCCTTTTTTATTTGAGTACACACAAAATAATTAAAAGTATTAGCTAAAACTAAAGGTAAGTTGGTGATGAGAAATAAGTCCAAACAACGAAAGTTTTCAAACATTATTGTATATTAAATAAATATGATATAGCTTTAAAAGCACCACAATCGTTTCATTGAATTGCAACAATAAAATTTAATTAAATCTCTTATAAATTAACAATACCTGCCTCTACAGCTCAAATTAATACTATTAGATGAAGGTCCGCTTACATCATTAGTGATTTGATATAATTTTATTTAATTGTATATATTATTTGTATACAAATATAATTATGTAATCTGTTTTGTGCGATTATTAAACCTTAACTCATACATAACAAAACATTTTAAGGGTCAACATTGTATCAAAGTACACGTAAAATGATACATAAATACTTATATTCGAGAGAGTAGTCGAGTTTTAACGACTAAAAGCATTTAACGTTTGTTTAAACAAAATAAATAAATATAGTCTATATCAGGGGTTCCCAAAGTGTGCGCCGCGGCGCCCTAGTGCGCCGTAGAAAGTAAAGAGGGGCGCCGCCGTGAGTCGATTCTCTATTTTTATCCAAAATAAGCAAAATTAAATAATTAGATTGAGTGAATATCGTATTTTATCTTTGCTTTTCTTAAGACTTAGTCTTTCTAGTTATTGTGTTTCAATTCTTTTATGATAAAAAAAATCAATTACATATTGTAAGCAGATATTTTCATTTTTGTTCCTCTCAACCTAATTTATTGTCATTATAGGTGCCTATTTCTTTCTAATGTATCTTTTTTCAAATAGCTAACTAGGGTAGGGCGCCGTGACAAAATTTTAAATTTGTGAGTGCGCCGCGGGCTGAAAAAGATTGGGAACCCCTGGTCTATATCATACTATAAGTTAAAATTAAAAGTTAATTTAACACCGAAACATTTTAAATAGAAAAAATATAAATACCTATACAAAAGGATGTACTTATATCCTTGAGAATTTGAGATAGAAACGGACCTTAAATAGCTAAAAATAAATAAAAAATGTCAAACATTAAAACTAAATAAATTACGTATTGTTATAAATTGGAATGTGTACCTACATGAAATAATTCTGTTCATTATTTAGGAATGTAAGCCATCATTGTTTTGCAAAAATATTTTAGATTTATTTTCAACATATTCGATTATTAGTTTGTGTCCATTTTCGATTTCAATGATTGGTAGTATTCTGAAAGTACTTTCCAAGCGCTCGGAGCCATGAAGCCTTTGGGTGGTTCTTTACCAGATCTCGCCAAACCTATGAAAATAAGTAATTTTAATAATTTCTTCTGACAAAGTATTAAGCAAAGTAAAACGCTTTTAATTCTTCGTTTATAATAAGTTTTTTTGAGTGACGTCCAGCAGTTTAATGCAATAGGCTAGAGCTAAGCGAATAAGTTACAAAACTAAACAACAACTAACATACTTATCTCTGAATTTATCAATAAAATAGATTTCTTCCAGGCTACCGAAGTTGTGTTTATGGGCTTACTTATTTTATTCTTTTTACAAATTTTTATACGAACCGTTTATTTCCTTTGAATAGTTTTGATGTTATATTTACCTCTCATTCTTGTACCGGAAATAAAATCGAAGTCTTCCTTGCGAGTAGGATCGAAGAAAGCCATCTTGCCCACTGAAGCGTCGTAAGCCGCCACACGGAATGGAATTATCTGAAACAAAGTGATAAAATAAATAAAAAGTTTGTAACTTTGCTAAAAACGTTAAAACTAATTTATCCTCGCGACGTAACGTAATATGAAGCGTTAGATAGTTATAATACTTAAAATATTTGAATAATAATTAGACTTTTTATACCGCGATTCTAATGAAATCGGGACTTAGTCACTATCCTATTGGTACCTACTCAGTTTCATTAGCACTAATACTTAGATTGATTAATACTTTTAGTTATTGCCATATTCCTAGATGTGTTAGCCTGAATATACACAGCCTATAACATTCTATAACTAGCATATCTTTACCCAGAAAATATGTAATTAAAAATTTAGGTACATCTCAAAATAAGTACCTACCTTTAAAAATACTATTTAACTTTTACATTTAATAAAAAATAATGATAGTAGAACATATAAAATTATTGAAACAAGAAGAAGAAATTAATATTAGATTATTATTGAAGCAAGTATGTTAATTTATTTTACTTTATTTTTTTGACGAGCGAACCGTAACGATATCGCACGAATTCGATATAGAAAACACTAGCAAACCCGGCGAACTCCGTTTCGCCACCAGATGGCGCTGTATGAAAAAAAAGATTTTCCCGCTTTTCTGTTGAAATTTTTCCTGAATTTTCTTTGCTATAAACCTCACGGAGCCCGAGACCTTTCCAACGAATGCAAAACCGTGGAAATCGGTTCGTGCGTTCTGGAGTTATAGCGTCAGGAAGGAAAGCCCGACTTATTTTTATATAGTAGATTAGAGAAAATGTTGACCTTATTTTAAATGCAGCTAATAATAACGCATCATTCGCGTTCGATTTCAGCTAGTTACAGAATTATTTTAAATTTTATTCTATATTTTCATTTAAATACTTTTTAGGTGGTCGTAGGTAGAGCCGTGTATGACAGAACGACACGCACTTAAGACATCACCAATGGAGTTTTTGAAGTAAAGCTCCTTTACGCTTGACTTGGAGAGTAAGCTGTTGAATGCGTGACGAGAGGGTCACGAAGTGTGATCGGGCGAGTCAAATGGAAGTTGAGAGGGAGATAATATAAGTCAGTGAAGATGGAAAGAGTTACGTTTTGTATACTACTGTAGGGGCAAAACACAATAACCTCTAGGTCAGATAGGCAGGGAGCGGCAGCCAGTACCATGGCCCCGTGTCTGGGGTCATAAAGGACCCCAGTGCCAGCGGGGTCTACACCGACTATGTTATGGTTAGCACGAGCGTTCATACAGCATTTAGCGTGCCATTGCATAATAAATAAAATACATCAATAACAAAGTACCTCAAGGTCAGAAAGGCCTGGAGCAGCAGCCAGAACCATGGCCCCGTGTCTAGGGTCACAAAGGACCCCAGTGCCAGCGGGGTCTACACCGACTATGTTATGGTTAGCACGAGCGTTCATACAGCATTTAGCGTGCCATTGCATAATAAATAAAATACATCAATAACAAAGTACCTCAAGGTCAGAAAGGCCTGGAGCAGCAGCCAGAACCATGGCCCCGTGTCTAGGGTCACAAAGGACCCCAGTGCCAGCGGGGTCTACACCGACTATGTTATGGTTAGCACGAGCGTTCATACAGCATTTAGCGTGCCATTGCATAATAAATAAAATACATCAATAACAAAGTACCTCAAGGTCAGAAAGGCCTGGAGCAGCAGCCAGAACCATGGCCCCGTGTCTAGGGTCACAAAGGACCCCAGTGCCAGCGGGGTCTACACCGACTATGTTATGGTTAGCACGAGCGTTCATACAGCATTTAGCGTGCCATTGCATAATAAATAAAATACATCAATAACAAAGTACCTCAAGGTCAGAAAGGCCTGGAGCAGCAGCCAGAACCATGGCCCCGTGTCTAGGGTCACAAAGGACCCCAGTGCCAGCGGGGTCTACACCGACTATGTTATGGTTAGCACGAGCGTTCATACAGCATTTAGCGTGCCATTGCATAATAAATAAAATACATCAATAACAAAGTACCTCAAGGTCAGAAAGGCCTGGAGCAGCAGCCAGAACCATGGCCCCGTGTCTAGGGTCACAAAGGACCCCAGTGCCAGCGGGGTCTACACCGACTATGTTATGGTTAGCACGAGCGTTCATACAGCATTTAGCGTGCCATTGCATAATAAATAAAATACATCAATAACAAAGTACCTCAAGGTCAGAAAGGCCTGGAGCAGCAGCCAGAACCATGGCCCCGTGTCTAGGGTCACAAAGGACCCCAGTGCCAGCGGGGTCTACACCGACTATGTTATGGTTAGCACGAGCGTTCATACAGCATTTAGCGTGCCATTGCATAATAAATAAAATACATCAATAACAAAGTACCTCAAGGTCAGAAAGGCCTGGAGCAGCAGCCAGAACCATGGCCCCGTGTCTAGGGTCACAAAGGACCCCAGTGCCAGCGGGGTCTACACCGACTATGTTATGGTTAGCACGAGCGTTCATACAGCATTTAGCGTGCCATTGCATAATAAATAAAATACATCAATAACAAAGTACCTCAAGGTCAGAAAGGCCTGGAGCAGCAGCCAGAACCATGGCCCCGTGTCTAGGGTCACAAAGGACCCCAGTGCCAGCGGGGTCTACACCGACTATGTTATGGTTAGCACGAGCGTTCATACAGCATTTAGCGTGCCATTGCATAATAAATAAAATACATCAATAACAAAGTACCTCAAGGTCAGAAAGGCCTGGAGCAGCAGCCAGAACCATGGCCCCGTGTCTAGGGTCACAAAGGACCCCAGTGCCAGCGGGGTCTACACCGACTATGTTATGGTTAGCACGAGCGTTCATACAGCATTTAGCGTGCCATTGCATAATAAATAAAATACATCAATAACAAAGTACCTCAAGGTCAGAAAGGCCTGGAGCAGCAGCCAGAACCATGGCCCCGTGTCTAGGGTCACAAAGGACCCCAGTGCCAGCGGGGTCTACACCGACTATGTTATGGTTAGCACGAGCGTTCATACAGCATTTAGCGTGCCATTGCATAATAAATAAAATACATCAATAACAAAGTACCTCAAGGTCAGAAAGGCCTGGAGCAGCAGCCAGAACCATGGCCCCGTGTCTAGGGTCACAAAGGACCCCAGTGCCAGCGGGGTCTACACCGACTATGTTATGGTTAGCACGAGCGTTCATACAGCATTTAGCGTGCCATTGCATGATAAATAAAATACATCAATAACAAAGTACCTCAAGGTCAGAAAGGCCTGGAGCAGCAGCCAGTACCATGGCCCCGTGTCTGGGGTCATAAAGGTCTCCAGTGCCAGCGGGGTGAGGCATGCCAGCGGGGTCTCTACCGACAATGTAGTGGTTGGCCCCCGCGTTCATACGACACTTAGCGTGCCATTGCACCTGTAAAGTAAGCATGTAGTAAATAACATGACACTATAGAAAAATATTTTGGAATTTGATTTATAATAAGCGATATACGTACATCTTTACTAAAATTATAAAGTCGAAGAGTTTGTTTGTTTGAACGCGTTAATCTCAGGAACTTCTAGTTCGAACTTTTGCGTTACGGTTATTTTTGTGTCAGGATAATCCATTTACCGAGGAAAGCTATAGGCTATATAATATTTTTTATTTCGGGTGAAGCCGCGGGGCACAGCTAGTGTATGTTATATTTTACAATGAGCATGACGAAAGATTTTGAAAACCTCTTCCGTAATGTGGGTACACATTTACTATTTACGAAAATACCTATATTTAGGTAATAAACTTAAGTTTAAGGAAGTTTTAAACTATTTTTTTAATACAGTTGCTAAAAAGTGGCGTATTGCAGGGACGTATAGCGTTCGGGATGTGGGCTATTACACACTCGTGCTTTTTTTTTACCTTTCCCGCACTCATGCGTTCTCTTTCCCAACTGTCAAAATAATGTCTATTAAAAAGAAAAACCAACCATGAAGTTTTTACTAAAAAAAATCATAGAAGTTTTTATGATTCATGCAAATACGTATATTCCTTAAAAGAAGCTACTAATTTGTTTCAATATCAGATTTAATGATTTGATTGGACGAGTTTGGTTAGGTTTCATTTCATTTCATCTCATTAAATTTCATTTTCATTTCATATCAATAAAAAACTTCTACTGAAGACTTAGCTGTATGGGCATAGTTTCCCTTTGCCTACCAGAATGGGTAAAGAAAAAAAAACTGCTTATATTCTACGGTTGGCGCCATTTTTCAGAAATTTTCTTTGCGAGTTTATTTTATTAAATTGTTTAATTTTTTCGCAACTGTATTAAAAATAGTCGTTCAGTACGCGTGCGGAACCGTCTTTGCAACTTGTTCCGACTGTCAACCCTCGACTTCGGCTGCGCCTCGGGTAGACATTTGTCGGAACTCTTTGCAATGACAGCCTTTCCGCACTTGTAATGAAATATACTATTCTAATATGTTTTCAATAAGTTCGACAAAACGGCAGCTGATGTCATGGCGTCGGCTCTGACGTCACGCCTTAGACTTCGGGCGTGTTCAACCTAAGACCAGCATGAAATTAAAATTATAAATAACGGAGATAGAGTTCCAGGAGCTGCAAGTTTTTTTATTGTAAATTTCCACTTCTTTCAGAATCATTTTTTGAAGTTTATGAAATATTGGCAAAAAACGGAAGGCCATTTTTTCCTTTTTTTAATTGTTTATAACTTTTGCTATTTTTATGTGCTAAAACACACTTTTAGAACATTTTTCTAGGCGATTCCGAATCCAATGAGCTATCACACATAATTTTAAGAGCAGTATCTCTATTTTCGACTATTTTCAACTTGTCGACTAGAGTGCATTGTACGTTGAACTCGCCCGACGTATTATATTGGTATTATGGCGTGACGTCATGCGCTGTAATTTGCGTTTTAATCAAAATGGCCGATTGCAGTATTTTAATGTTTTATTTTATTGAAAATCACAATAATCTTACTATTTTACATAAAACTAAACCAGTATTTTGAAGTTTTTAAATATGAGTGTTCCCCTATAATCATTAAATTGACGATTTTTTGATACTGTCATCATGCCCATTAAACCATACCAAAACGCAGCGAATAAGTGTCATCCTGGCGACATCTATAGCGTCACTGCTACATAAATCAAAGTTTTTACAGATAAACAGACAGCAAGATATTTTTAAATGTTTATTATTGGAATTCACTCCTTAAAAAAACTATTTAAGGCCGCAGTATGACAAATACATGAGCAGTGAAATCGTGTGAAACAGTAATGCTAGGCAGTGATGCTAAGATCTGTCTAGAGATTGACGTATTACCGCGTCTCTTGTGAGATACATACTCGTATATTTTTATTAACTGACGCACACGTTTTTTTTCTTCTATATTTAAGTAAATGTTACTACTATAGTAATTGTTTATATACCTCAGTAGGTCCAGCGTACATCATAGGCGATGGGAAAATGGCTAGAACTGTTGACTTCGGATCTAAAACACCCTCGTTTAAGACCGCCTTGTGTTGGTTGATCCTCACTTCTAACGGGACGTCGTCGTCTTTGGTCCAACCACCTGAATTTAAATAATAATTTGTTATTACATAGTGTAGTATTGTAGGCTGTGTGGCTGCGGCAGTAAAGAATATAGCCACCCCCTCTCTCCCGTGGGTGTCGTAAGAGGCGACTAAGGGATAAGACAGTTCCACTACCACCCTGGAACTTATAAAGCCGACGAAGTTAATGGCCTGCTTAAAATTTCATGTTTAGTTCAACAGTCAGCTCTTGTTTTTTTAGATTAAAAACAATAATTTAGACCGCAGAATCCATTATGATAATTATAAGGTTTACTCCATTGGTCGAAAAGTGGATTAAAACAACCGTTACTAGATACCGACTGATTTTTTGGACACATTGTCATTGGAATAATTGTGGGTCTCATATAAATTTCATTCATTTATAATAAATAATGTAACTTACCCAATGGATGTAACAAAAGGACAGGCTTCTTGAAACCCCTTTCGACTAGCTGTCGTTGTGTGTCCTGCATCAATAGCGCGTGACCATTGTGGATTGGGTTGCGAAGCTGAGGACAATTGGTAAGGAAATAGATAAATAATAGAAGTAAAAGATAGTAAAAGGCGTACAAGACAAAGAAAGTAATAGACATGAGAGCTATTTAAATATCACAGTGTACTTGTGACTCTTTGAAACGATTATTTTAATTTCAATACTCTATGAATTTTTAACACTTATATGACATTAGATAAAAAATTAATGCTATAAAAGTATTTAAAGATAAAAAGTCCATCCATTAAGGTAAGTTGAAAATATCTACAACTAGAGGCGCACTATTGCGCCATCTATTGCTGATTGCTTGAAAATAATAATTAACAACATCGAGAATTTTGTTTTTGTTTTTTGGGTACAAATATTATTCACGGGCGTTTTTAAATCAGTCACCTAGGATAATTTTAGACCACTCATAACTATAATAAGCCATTTAGTTTTGCCGATAAGTTTAGTTGGCATATAGACACATGACCTATAGACACTGAACATGAGGCCTTTATCTATAAATAATTAGAATATTAAAGTGAAGTTATGATGTAGACAATACAGTACAATATTACAATCAAATCTTACTTGAAAAGCGAACACAGCATCCGCATCCAAGTCTATAAACTTCTGCCGCAGTTCATTGGGGGTCAAGCGATATGAGTCCAAGCCGTCGTCCCAGCGAATGCGCTCGAAAACTTCCAAATTACCTCCCACTAGCCAATCCCCTGATTCCTCGATCATCTGAAAAATTATTGATTGATTCAGCCTGTAACATCCTACTGCTGGGCACAGGCCTCTTTCTCCACGTAGAAGTGTCCCAGCTTAATCCACCACACTGCTCTAATGAGGGTTGGCGGATATATTCCTTACTATGAGTAACGAACTCTATCAGGTGATAGCAACCGGGACCCACAGCTTAACCAAACCGGAAAGTAATATTTTTGTACAAATACATATATCAACCCCCCCCCCCCCCAATTATTATTAGAACAACGGGTAATCTTTACATATAAAAATGAAAGCTATTTACCTTGGTTACGTTATAATTTAAAAATGACTTTTTCGAATTCAATCATCTTTTTTTTTAGTTTTGTAGAAGGTTATAACGAGATGGAAAGTTCAGAAAATTGCGTAGAATTTTTATAAATTCCCAAAAATATTCTATTATTTTAAAATTCCCGCGCTTCACAGTTAACAAGATGAGACAAGGTCTGTTGGGTCACTTATAGCTTGACCGCTGTAAAGTCGACCCTCCCGATGGCTTGCGGGACGCGGGGCGGGGGTATGCACGGGTACACACGGCATTGTCGCCACAGAGATTTATCTTGACATATCTCAAGATAAATGTTCGTGTTATTATTTAGGTGAATGATTATAATTATTTGAGTCATGTGAATGTGGCAAATAATAGACTGATTCTATATTTATTTTTTAATAACTAAGCAACTACGTTAGAAAATAAAATACTAAATACTAAGCACTAAAACAAACATTAATATATAAAAAAGTGTTTAAGATTAACATTCTCATCATTCATTTAGTCATTTTTAGGGTTCCGTACCCAAAGGGTAAAAACGGGACCCTATTACTAAGACTTCGCTGTCCGTCCGTCCGTCTGTCACCAGGCTGTATCTCAAGAACGGCTATAGCTAGAGAGTTGAAATTTTCACAAATTAGGTATTTCTGTTGTCGCTATAACAACAAATACTAAAAACAAAATAAAATAAATATTTAAGGGGGGCTCCCATACAACAAACGCGATTTTCTTGCCCTTTTTTGCTCGATATTAATAATGGCAACAGGTAGGCACTTGAAATATTCACAAAATACTCAGTTGTATTTTTACTTTAATAATAAATAATAAAATTAAAATAAAATTAATATTTAAGGGGGGCTCCCATACAAAAAACGTCATTTTTGCCTATTTTTGCTCTCATACAATAAAAGTGATTTTTAGCCGCTTTTTGCCCGTTATTACAATCAATGTACCTAGTCAATGGTACGGAACCCTTCGTGCGCGAGTCCGACTCGCACTTGGCCGATTTATTCATCTTGGTAATTCCATATTTATTGTTGGATGTAAATAAGTAAAATAATCACATGTGTAGCGGGCACAATGCTTCAACTGCGCGAGGTCTAGTGCGTACGTCATTCGATGTCGACGGCCGACATCAGACTGTCTGATTGGTTGAGTGCTACCCGCCATCGGGACGGTCGACTTTACAGCGGTCAAGCTATAGTAGGTAATAGTTCTTACCTTAATATATGGATGTCCGGTGTGGTAAATACCGAATTGACGCGAACATCTCTCTTGTTTCCTGTGAGGGTAAAACTCAGGAGCTCTTAGTATAGCGACGGCTTTGCCTGTTGGAAATATAACATTTTTTTAAAAACTAAATACTGATATTACAATCAATTAGTTCCTGTATTAATTGTATAGTTTTACTATTTACTAGCCGACCCGTGCGCACTTCGGTGGGCGTTAATTATTTTTGTGATGCAAATTAGTTTAGTAAAGTTTTCATCTCGCTCGCTTTTCTCCGACTTGATTTACATAATTATACTATTATTTTTCACTGAATTATTTGTTCAATAAGAATAAAATATAGCCTATGTCACTCCTGAATAGTGTAGCCTTCTGTTAGTGAATGAATTTTCATGATCGGATATGTATTTGCGAAAATTACCCCCTACAAACAAACAAAGTTAGAAACTTTACCTCTTTATAATATTAGTATATATTTTAAAACAACTGAGTTCACATAATTATGTTTACTAATATTGTAAAAGTGAAAGAAAATATTTCTGTCAAACAAGCTTAAGCTGATTATGATGGTTTTTATAACGAAAATAGTTTAAAAATCAAGAAACCACAGACTATATTCATTTACAATCGATGTATAATAGTAACATTAACCAGCATAAACTAAAGCTATCGCCCCGGCTCCAGTCAGTCTCTCCTTATCCACAGTTTGCACCGGCAGTACTACTGGAACTGATTGGTTCACTAGGGAACCGTCGGCCTGAGTTATGCAGTTTGAGTGGAGGGTCTGAAAATTAAATTATTTTGTAATTATCTATGAATGGGTAATGAATAAATTATACTTTATTATATTTTAGAGGACTTTTGGTCTTTGGAGACGAGTTAAGCTAAATTAAATTAGGTATATTGGTTTTTTTAATAATCAGAACATGAAACAGGTTTTAAGTCTGAAATATAAAATAACATAATAATCATTTTATGACAATAAATACAAATTTTAATTGTAGGTAAATGACATAATTTTATAACCAAGAATACAAATACAACAAAGTGTTTGACACTCACTTGTAAATATTCAATTTCCCTCATAAAACCTTTAAGCGGGTAGGCCCATCCTTCAGATAGCACCTGAAATACAATTTATATTACGTAAACATTTTACTTATGATTAATCAATAACAAAACAGTATTTTTGTCAGCTCTGACAAGGCTGAAATTAACTCCTTAATATCGATAACCGCGATATATATAAAAAAACGAGCGTGATTTAGACCAGTGTTTCGCAAACTTTTTGTGTTCAAGGTACGCTTATGAAAAATCATTTTTTAAGTAATATTAATCAACATTTATTTATTAATCATCGAAATAATATTATTATTTTTCCGAGGCACACCAATAAACGACCACGGTACACCAGTTTGCCGCGGTACACACTTTGCGGAACACTGCTTTAGACGACACACGACTGATGTATAACTTCTTTAGCTCCATCTAGCTTATATTTCCCTTTCAACTTCCATTCGCCTCGGCCGATCACACTTGTTATAACGCTCTCGTCACGCATTCACCAGCTTACTATCCAAGTCAAGCGTGCGCAAAGAAGTTTTACTTCAAAAAAGTTCTATTATATTTAATCAAATTCTTCTATTCTATTATATTAAATCAAATTGTAATTCCAGTACCCAGTCATAAATAATGCAATTAATGCACATCGACCTTTGGAAACAGACACTCGGCTAATTTAAACTTCGTAGTGCGTTGTCTGACTGATTACCTATGTGACTTATCGAACTCGGAAAGGTCGATGTGCATTATTTATAGTATTGTAAATAAAACAATAACTATAAAATAAAAACAAATTCAAGCTTGCTTATCGTTTGAGTACATGTACCAGTAATCAGTAAATGCTGATATACTAGACTAGCTTCTGCCCATGACTTTGTCTGCGTGGTAAAGTTACTTTGGGCTAGCCGGGGAAGCTCTTAAAAGGAAAAAAAAAAACGATTTTGAATCATTCTTCATTGGTGCTCCGCTCTTATTGGTCTTAGCGTGATGATATATAGCCTATAGACTTCCTCTAAAAATGAGCTATCTAACTAACACTGAAAGAATTTTTAAAATCGGACCAGTAGTTCCCAAGATTAGCGCGTTCAAGCAAACAAACAAACAAAATCTTCAGCTTAATAATATTAGTATAGATAAGCATTACACAAACATATTTACAATTTGTTTTACAAGATTTCACTCGCCATATTATTTTATACCGTGGGCTTTATATCGCTTCTATAGAAGTAAACTTCAATCAAATTAATTTTCTTACTCACCTGAACCCACTGCAGGTCAAGTTTTGTAATTTCAATCTGAGGAAGTAAGGCCGCCTCTTCGATAGCACTGCTCAATCTGTTGCCGTATATGAACAGTTCTTCGATTCCCGAACTGTTTACTTCGTAACGAGGTATTATACCCTGTAAATAAATATATAATACTAGCTGACCCGGCGAACTTCGTACCGCCTAACAGCGGATTCCTTTATTTATTTTTTTGAAACCCCTCCACTAACACTTAAACTTTGTGGTAGAGTATTAAAGTTCAAATTGATTTTTAAGTATGATTACGAATCTTTTGTATGGGAATATAGAAAATTGTTTTTAGACTTGTTAGACAATTTTTTAAATTTTTCTCTCCGTAAGAACCATCCTCGTACTTCAAGGAATATCATAAGAATTAGCGAAATCGGTTCAGCCGCTCTTGAGATTTGCGCTTAGCAACACATTCAGCGATTCATTTTTATATTATAAGAAGATAAAATCTTATAATAGAAAATTAATATTATACTAGCTGTACCCGCGACTTCGTCCGCGTGGAATTTAACAAAAAAGTTAAAAAGTTCGATAAAATGATCTTTGATATTCTTTGATTTCCTCTAATAGCATGAGCAGGCGGTCGAGCGATGCGGGGCAGAGGGTATGGACTCGCCCGCGCCCGCGCCGCCCGTAGGCATCTCAAGGAAAGAACGCTAGCTCGCCGAGCATTAAATGTTTCGCTGCTAATTACTTCTAACGATGATATCTCAAAAACTATTTATCTGATTGATATAGTGTAAAGGGCAATTTTAATCTGCATTAAATACCTAAGCTAAATATCATATTAATTTGGATAAGGATTAATACTGAACTTAAGAAAATATCTTTAAAAATAACCTAATGTTTTTAATTAAAAATTTGAACATAAAAGTGGTTATTGTAAGTCAACCCTAAGAGATAGAGATATGCTATCGCGGACTTTTTTGTAGCATTTTTATAGATTTTGAATTCGCTAGTACATTATACAACTATATCTTTGCTAGTTTACGCAGCGTTCGCGTGGAAAGCTCCCCGTTGGCGAGATTTTTTACGACTTCTTCAACGTTTATCGCCGTATTTCTGCTAATTTACATTCAAACATAATAAATTATATACCTAAACCTTCCTCAAGAATCACTCTTTCTATTGTTGAAAACCGTATAAAAATCCGTAGCGTAGTTTTCGAGTTTATCGCGTTCAGACAGGAGGACAGACAGACAGACAGGAGGACAGAAAGACGCGGCCGGGGGACTTATTTTTATAATAAGTATAGACTTCGATTAGGTAATAAATACTTAAAGGCTTTCAAAATTTGATAAAATAAATTCCGGGAAATAAATAAAATTATTTTGTTTGTTTCACACACGAACGTAACGAATTTTTTCGAGAATCATTTTGTAGGCCTTAATTAGGCTTAATTTAGTCATGCGAATTTTTAGATTTTTAGACCCCTTTCCCACCTAAGCATATTTCCGCCGAGTGATTGAGTATAGCATATTTCAAGTTTAAATTCGAAAATATTAAACTAAAAAAATTAAAGCCTCAGTTTTCTTAAGGTCTCAGTTACGAATCTATTCACATACAACCATTTAAAATTGCAGTTTTGAAACGTAGCATGTGACGTCACAAAAGTATAGTATAATCATATCTTGTCGCACAGTGTTGTCACACTTGTCACTTGTGACCCAATTAATGGATGTAATTTTTTTCATTAACTATGATGGTAAACTTACTTGCGACTCAAGAAGACGAACGACTTCCATCGTTGACTCTTCAACAGATCTTCCAACCGTTTGGATAACCAGCTCAGGAGCTTCGGGACGCTCATACTCTTGAGTTATTCCAGTGAAACCCTGGATTAATAACTTGTGGTTAATAATAAACACTGTATAGTTAAAGCGATACTCAAGTAAAAATTTTAGCCAAGTAAGTGCTTTAATAAAATCGATCTTAAGTTTTGGAAAAACGTATGACTTCAAGAAGTAAATTCCAAGCTCTTTCGAAATACAACTATAGTAGCTACTTCGGGATCATTTTTTTAATGTAATATTACGCATATCGAGGCTTTTGGAGACATAGTTGATTGTCAAAACTAATCCATAGTGTATTTTTACACATACGATAATAATAATAGGTAACAATACAAATAAGTATCAATCTTTTACATCCAGGTAACCTTAGAGCAGAGGAAATGGTATATTGAGGGTATAGTTGTTGTTTTAATTTTTATTAAGGTTAATGTCTTTGTGACAGGACCATTGTGGGTTCATACGATATTATCTACTCTTTTTCATATTCTCGTTCACCTGTTTTCCGCGATATACTCATAATTTTAGAATGTACATTTTCTTATACGACACTCATGATGGGAAAAACTTGAAATAAATGGTCATTTATACACACAAATATTATTATGCAAATACAAGATACATGTAAACTCCCATGTTATTATTTATGAATTTTCTCTTTAACAGTCTTATATAATAACGTATTGAGGTGACAACAGTCAACAATGCGAAATACATTAACATTCAAATATAACTTGCATTACTTTTATCTTTAAACTAGCTTCTACGCGCGACTTCGTCCGCGTGGACACCGTTCCTATTAGTCTTAGCGTGATGATATATAGCCTATAGCCTTCCTCGATAAATGGACTATCTAACACTGAAAGAATTTTTCAAATTGGACCAGTAGCTCCTGAGATTACCGCGTTCAAACAAACAAACTCTTCAGCTTTATAATATTAGTATAAATAAATGCATTTGATCGTTCATTATTTTAAAGTCGATTTTAAAAGTTCTTCCATCATTATAAAATAACAAATTATTCAGCTATATTACTTAACAGAAATATAGGCTATACAACATCTCACTACGACTTAAAGGCCTTAAACATCTACGCTGTATACTAAATTTTGTTTATGTTTTTATGTTGTTATGAATCATTTTAAAACAATTTAATACTTCTATTATTTATTATTCAGATACAATACCTATGTATCACTACGATTCAGTACTAAATGTCTAATGTCTCTATGTAAATTGCAAAGAAACTAAGAAAGTGACGAAAAACGACAAACCTTGATTTGTCCATCACGGGCCTTCTTGTAGAGACCTTTAGTGTCTCTCTGTTCGCATACTTCTAACGGCGTGTCGATGAAGATTTCTAGGAACGGAAGATCGGAATCCGTATGAATCCTGCGAGCTAGTTCTCTGTCCTGCAAAAAGAAGTGTGTGTTAACTCCAACAGGCGAACTGTAGTTTACTCTTTAAGAACGTTTTGAACGAAGAACTTTTTCGCAAGATACGTTTAAATAAATAACCTTCCCCTCTCAGGTCTCACTGTCAGCATTTTAGCCAATTCCACCCCCCCCCCCCCCCGCCCCCTAATTTTTCATACCACGGGACTTCTGTCGTTTCTTAAGAATAAATTTAAAAAAAAAAACGGATTTCTCTTTGTTTCTTGTCTTTGCATATTATTTAAAAATGACAATAATCGATAATTTTATAATAAAAGTGATTTCGATTTTGTCCTTTCTCTAGTGTCTGATTTAAAAAATTATGATTCTGGTGTAAATTCGAAGTTCCATAAGGTAAAACTTTAGGACAAAATAGAAAAGTTCTCACTTTATCCACATAATAAAATTAGTCATAGTCGTCTAATTACTTGAATTCTAAAACTTTTCACAAACATTGAATATAACAATGAGATGACTTCACGTAGTTTTCTAGAAAATCGTGAGATACATTTTTATTATTTTAAATACATGCTCTTTACGATAAAATTGACCATTGTATGATTCTTTTAGGTTAATTTATAAGTCATTAAAGAGAGCTTTAAGAAAAAACATTGGAGATATTCGTGAAAACCATTAAAACGATGCCAAGGATGCTTTCTCCAAATTAAGTACTATAAAATTCCATAATGAAAAACTTATGATGATACTTTGATGTCATTCTACCCACCACACATTTAGTAGATTTTATTCAGTTCTAAACTAATGTTTTGTATCATTATTAAGCGGTTTGGGGAGTAATTGAGACGAGTAGTAGAGAGCTAGAAAGATGCCACTTACTCATGGATAGTTTTAAGTCTTTTAAGTACCATATTTTTTTATGGAAACGTATATCTGAAGTTGCTCAAAGAATAAATTTAGCAAAAAAAAATATTATTGTTTAGAGTGAAGGATTAAGGACGACAGTTTTGGTGGAGTGTTACACAAAATTTATCATCGACGACAGTCGCGTGTTGAATTTTCTTTCGAAGCAGATTTTTGCAATTTTCCTACTATTTTTTCCCGGCCATCTATCTCTTTAACGTGTCTCGGAAAGTACATAAAGTCATCGGTCTCTGTTGATATCGTTAGCACCTAACAGCAATTGTAATTCTTCGTAAGTAAATTATTCACTACATTGCAGTGGAATAGCGTGTTAGATTAAACTTTAACACTTCTCCAGCAGTAGGATATTTGCTTAAAAATAGAATTCGAGAGAGAGAGAAGGAGTGAAAGAGAGAGACTGCCTTATTACAGAATTAAATCGTTTGATAGGAATCACAACACAAATCGTTACTTACTCTCCTGGAAACTTACTTCTGCAAACGGAGAGACAAAACTGCACAAGCAAACGACTCCGCTGTCAGCGAAGAGTTTAGCCACTTCCGCAACTCGCCTGATGTTCTCCTCTCGGTCTTCCTTGCTGAAGCCGAGGTTCTTGTTGAGACCGGTGCGAACGTTATCGCCATCGAGACCGTACGCTGGTATACCTGGGTTAAAATTATATCGTTTTAATAATTGTGTTTTCTCGCAAACGAAAACCGACTTCAATTACATCGAAAAACAATACAACGTAGGTAGACAAAACAATTATAAAGTAAATACGCATTAATAGGGATAACTCAAAGAGTACTCGTCAGAACTCGATCAAATTTAAATGAGACCATCTGACAACCATCTTTGCTGTGTGGCTACGGCAGTAAGAATCTAGCCACACCCTCTCTTTCCGTGGGTGTCGTAAGAGGCGACTAATAATAGTATATAATAATATAATAGGCGGATAAGACAGTTCCACTACCACCTTAGAACGTATAAAGCTGACCGATTGCGGGATAACCAGCCAACTGCTGGCTTCAAATACACAGACCGATGACGGGCAGCAGCGACTTCGGTGCGACTATGCTGGTCCTGCGGTCACCAACCCGCCTGTCCAGCGTGGTGACTATGGGCAAAACTACCATGGATTCGCGCCATAAATTTTGGCCCTCAGTTCCCGGCAGCACACTTTTCCCGGCTACGGCAGCGGTCGCGGTAACGACAAGCACCAGATTTCGTTTAAAAAACGAAATACTTTTGAGTATAGTTGATTTGAAAATTAGCTTTGTTGTGAATTACAGACAACGGGACGATACAGTGATCACAGTTCTAGACAAATAATGTCTAGACGACACATAATTATGTACATGACCTCATATCTATACTAATATATAAAGCTGAAGAGTTTGTTTGTTTGTTTGTTTGTTTGTTTGAACGCGGTAATCTCTGGAACTACTGGTCCGATTTGAAAAATTCTTTCAGTGTTAGATAGCCCATTTATCGAGGAAGGCTATAGGCTATGTATCATCACGCTAAGACCAATAGGAGCGGAGTCAACGCCGACGAAGTCGCGCGCAGAAGCTAGCTAAAATACAAACTTTATGTATATAAAACTTTAAGCTTTAATGCTTAGTTCTTATATTCAAAAATCGGTTAGTTTCACTTACGAACAAATAAAAATTAAATTTAGAGCAAGTCTTCTTCTAAATTTAACCGTTCGTAAACAAACCGTTTCCTGAATATAATAACCAAGTATAAATGAGCTATATTTACAGAAAGTAATCAATATATGGCCCAAAAATAGCTATTGTAATCGAACCCACACTTCCTAAAATTAGCTTGGCAGTACAAACAAACTTAGCTTTGTGCATTGCTAGCACTGTTCAATTCTACAGGTACAAATTTCGATCATCATATAAATTACGCACACAGTCCTATTAGTGTCATTAATAATTAACCTTATTACCTATTAACCTATTTAAGTTATCACTGTTTGAAATAATTAATATAACTAATTTAAATATAATATCAATTTAATGAAGCATGGCCCATTAAGTAATATTAAAGTTATTGATATTAAATAATTTGAAGTAATATTATTTATATTGTACGATGAAAAATTCCCTACAACAGCGTCTTATGGGTTGTAATTAGATATTCGTGTAATTATGAATATTTTAGTTACAATAACAAGTTACACTTCAACTACCTATTGCATAAGTCATAGACATAATCATGTAACAGTATTTATACGAATTAAATTGAAAATAGACTAGACTTCAATGATGAACAAATAAAAACAATCTTAATTACGACTATTAGGGCGCCTTCAAATTTGCCGCGTGGCGGCAACGCGGCTGCAGCGCTGCTGCCGCGCGACTTTGTAAATGTATGTAAATAACAACGCGCGGTTGCAGCGCGACAGCCAGCGAGGCGGCAGCGCGACAACCGCGCGTTGTTATTTACATAGATTTACAAAGTCGCGCGGCAGCAGCGCTGCGGCCGCGCTGCCGCCGCGCGACAAATTTGAAGGCGCCCTTAAACAATGTAAGTAACTACGCTTGTCTACTACAATACGATACAGAAATAGTAATCATATACAATTAAATAAAATGAAAGTAGACGTCATACTACTACATGTATACATATAATTTGAAAAAAAAAAGGAAAAAGCTCCAACGGTTTTCATGAAATAAAGTATACAGAAGGTTTTGAGGGATAAATCGATCTAGCTAGGATTCATTTTTAGAAAAACTGCTACAATATCCTTAGAATATGAAGGTAAATTTCGCCATCATCTACAAGGTTATATTAGCTCAGAATCGTTTTATCAGAAAAGTGAAAACCCGGGTTCGAGTCCAGATGTCTCCAGTCCGAGTATTTTTCCCTTTTTTTCTAATTGCACCCGTGATTTTTTTATTTAAATAACCATTTCATATTTTTAGGGTTCCGTACCCAAAGGGTAAAAACGGGACCCTATTACTAAGACTTCGCTGTCCGTCCGTCCGTCCGTCCGTCTGTCACCAGGCTGTATCTCAAGAACGGCGATAGCTAGACAGTTGAAATTTTCACAAAGTATGTATTTCTGTTGCCGCTATAACAACAAATACTAAAACCAAAGTAAAATAAATATTTAACGCAACGCGATTTAATTCCAACGCCATCTATCCAGAAACCAAGAAAATGTCGTCGATAGACTAATATAATAGCTTTCCAATAGCGGCATGGATCGATAGATAGATGGCGTATTTGACTAGTTTATTTTCCATTTTTATATGGTATAAACTTTTTCTTATTTACTAAGTATTTTGTTTAATAACAATAAAATATAGCCTTTAGTTTAGTCAATGGTACGGAACCCTTAGTGCGCGAGTCCGACTCGCACTTTGCCGATTTATTTATTATTATGTTGGTAAGATCGAAAAATATTATTCATATTTCGTCAGTATGTAATTCGTATTTAAATATAACTCCCAAAAAACACGATTTACCACCAAAAAACCGTGATAAGCTCGGTCATCCAGGTACTAAATAATATTTTTTTATAAGTACAAATCTTGTATTGACAATAACAACAAAACAAAAAAAGATTTAGTCATTTTTGCAGTCGTTCGGAAGTTAGGCCTAGGTTAATAGGTATATATATAATTGTACACAGTAAAGGAAAGATTACCATTCCATACCGGTTTGTACCTGTGTGTTTACAACTTTCGCAACTTTCAATATTGTTCGAATGATAGTTTAACATAAATTTATCCTCAATTTATCTTCGAAACGAACTGTTCCCGTGTTCTACCTTTTACAGAGTTTATCTCTATTTAACAGTATAAGATTTAATTACCTTGATATATTTTCCTTAGTTTACACTAAATAAATTTCTGAACGCACGCATAAATATTTGACCAAAGAGTATATTATAACCACTACGTTTTATATTTGACAACCAATATATATTATGTCAATCCGTTTTCATTACTGACATAATGGGCATGACGAAAGATTTTGAAAACTTGTTCCGTAATGTGGGTACACATTTACTATTTACGAAAATACCTATATTTCGGTAATAAACTTAAGTTTAAGGAAGATTAAAACTATTTTTCTAATATGTTTTCAATGTGCACGTCAAAACGGCAGCAGATGTCATGGCGTCAGCTCTGACGTCATGGCATGACACACTTCGGACGCGTTCAACCTAAGACCAGCACGAAATTAAAATTATAAATAATGGAGATAGAGTTCCAGGAGCTGCAAGTTTTTTTATTGGAAATTTCCTCCTCTTTCAGAATCTAATTTTGAAATTTCTTTAATATTAATAGTTTATGAAATATTGGCAAAAAACGGAAGGCCATTTTTTCCTTTTTTTAATTGTTTATAACTTTTGTAACGTTTGATGTGCAAAACACACATAAAGAACATTTTCCTACGCGATTCCGAATCCAATGAGCTATTACACATAATTTTAAGAGCAGTATCTCTATTTTCGACCTTTTTCAACTTGTCGAGTAGAGTGAGTTGTAGGTGAACGCGCCTGACGTATTATATTGATGTTATAGCGTGACGTCATGCGCTGTAATTTGTGTTTCAATCAAAATGGCCGATTGCAGTATTTTAATGTTTTATTTTATTGAAAATCACAATAATCTTATTATTTTACATAAAACTAAACCAGTATTTTGAATTTTTTTAATATGAGTGTTCCCCTGAAATCATTAAATTGGCGATTTTTTGATACTGTCGTCATGCCCATTATACATTTTTAAAATGTAAAATACGCCACTATCCGTATATTGTGGATATATGTTGTCGATTCGAAACCTTTATTTAAATACGTTCTTTAATTTTATCGTAGAGTTTACCATATCGACGGGATGAACATTAAATGTTTGACAGTTACGAAACACGAACATTACTTCCATACAAATGTTCATTCCCAGCTTTCAACCCTTTACACCCTTTTATTCGCATTAAAAAGTTGCCTATGTCCTTTCTCAGGCTCTAGACTATCTGTATACCAAATTTTATTTAAATCTGTTCAGTAGTTTTGGCGTGATTGCGCGACAGACAGACAGACAGACAGAGATACTTTCGCATTTATAATATTAGTATGGATTAATAATTTTGTATTTAATTTTAGTTTTTGTAATTTCTCATATAAGTGAATTTTATTCTTTTGAGAAATAAATGATCTTTAACCTTACATAAGTTTATTATACACATTACGATACCTCATTATTGAGTAATTAATAATTAAACCGGTTGAGCATTTCAAATAATATTAGAAAACATAACCGTCAAACTAGTGTTGCAATGATATAGGTTCTTGCAGGTTTTATTAGAAAACATTAAAAAAATTAATTTATCTCTAGCAACTATAACAAAAAAAAAATTATACCTTTGAAGGGCACGAGTCAGAAAAAAATTAATTGTACTAAGCAACTAGTCTATTGAGGTAGTTTATAAAAACGCGTTATACACAATCAAATAAATGTAATAAACGAGTATGAATGACTATACAAAACAAAACAGCTACTCATTAGGCCGCAATTAATTAAAAACGAAAGTTAATCAGTCAATATCGGAATGTGTCGCTGAAACTGTGAGGCACGTTCAGATTTTTTTTTATCGCAGTGGTGGCAAACTAACGTACGGACCGCCTGATATTAAGGGGAAGCCCCTGCTTATGGACACCTGTATCTCCTGGACATACGGAGGAGTAAGTCAGTGCCAGTCTACTACGGCACTAACTTACTCACTAGCTCACTACGGGAAGACAACACTTGATTTCAGTATTATTCGGTCGATAATTCAATGGTTCTTACCTTTAGAAACGAGATAGGCTTCAAGCGCGAACGCTATGCTGGTTTTCCCCGCACCGCTCAGTCCGGTAAACCAGACCGTGCTGCCACGAAACGCTCGGCTACCGAGAGCTCTGCTCCTTTTAGCTCTGGACACCTGGTGCTTCTGCTCGACCACGTTCGTTGCTACTTGAGCACACTGCAAAAGAAATCATCAGAATAATAATTTAAAAAAAAATATATGACAGATATAGCGTTGAGTACATGCAAACGTCACGTTAGCTTTCTACTAAATTAAATCGTACTAAACTTACTAATATGATAAACGGGAAAGTTTTTGATGATAGATGGGTATTTGATCCTCTTTTACGCAAATGCTAGATAAGTGATTTAAATGAAAATTGGTATGTAGATAACTAGATAGCTAGTTCGGACATCTGAGAATAATACATAGACTTCTTACACTAAATTGGAAGCTACACGGGTGAGCCCGCAAAGCGCAGCTACGAACAACATATATTATTAACTACATTTTGTAACGAAAATGTTCTGTTTTTTTTTCTTTGCATCTATATAAATAAATTTTACAAATTCTCTTATAAAGTAGATCAATTATAGCATTAAATTAAATCGTGTACCATAATCCGCGTTGATTGTTTCTGATTACATGTCGCGACTGTAACAACGTTATAGCTATTTCGTTCATACCTAAATGTATGAGTGTATCATTCAGTTATTTAATAATTGTGTTTGCTCGCAAACGAAAAAAAACCGACTTCAATTACATCGACAAGTAATACAACGTAATAAGACGAAAAAATAGTCAAGTAAATACGCGCTATTAAAGATTACTCAAAAAGTTCTAATCAGTTTTCGATCTAATTTAAACAAGACTACAAGACAGGTATTAGATTAGGTCGGTAACGTGCTTGCGATGCTTCTGATGTTGCCATCAGAAGCATCGCAAGCACGTTACCGACCATATCCCTGACCATCCCCAGCTCTTGCTCTGGCCACCTTACTCACCACAGAAACAAGACATTACTTATGCGAAATATTATTTAGCTGTGATCTTCTGTAAGGTTGAGGTACTTCCCTAGACGAGCTGCTCCAGACTTGGAGCAGGATATATCCTGCTGTGCCCTACCTCTAAGTAATGTAGGTAAACTTATCGATCTTTTTAATAATTTCTGAGACATGTTCGTCTACTTAGATTTAATAAGCATATACATATATATCCGAGTCTTAGAATAATAACGCGTTATTCTTCTAAGCAATATATATTTTATACCATTCTATAAAATAAATTCTACAAACAGTAGTAGTTTCTATCTAATCTATCAATAATATCAATCGTAGAATTGTGTAACATTATGAAATAAAACATAGATATGGTAAGGTAACTGCTAGACTAGACACGAATGTCTTAAAATTAATTTCAAGGTTTAAAATAATAAAAGTCATATACAAGTTGAACGCGGAAAACTTTTTACAGTTCATTTAATTTAAAGGTATATTACAATAGACACGAATTACATTTTTATTAACAATCAAATAGTAATTGGAAAAACTGGTGAACGTGCATTAGAACGATCGGAAGTATTTAACAGTCAATTACAATTAACCTTGAACAGAGGTCGAGTTAAAATTACGTCTGTTATTATTTCATGACTGCATAACCATGCATAGGTAAATGGCGTTGGCATAGCATATTATATCCCATATCATCACGTTTATCGTGACTTGTAATTGTAAAGTCTAATGTTACATTTGTAACACCTACCCAATGACGTGTAATAGCAATGTGCGTAAATGAGACGTTTAGACAAATCATGAAAACAATTTTCACATTCTCCGTTGGATAAAGGCATCTTTGTCCATTTCGGAGGTTTTTCCTCGATGTTTTATCAGGTGTCTGCGATAACATCTGGGACCGACAGCTTTGCATTTTCTTCGAGTCACGGAGGAGGGGGGGCACGTGGAAAGAAAACCAGATCGGAAACGATTTCATATTGAAACATAACTTAGGTATTACCGTCGTTTAAGAAATGGTTTTAATTAAGATATATTACTTTGTAGAATATTATTTTGCTGTGTGGTTACGGCAGTAAAGAATATAGCCACCCTATCTCTTCCCGTTGGTGTTGTAAGAGGCGACTAAGGGATAACACAGTTCCACTACCACCTTGGAACTTAAAAAGCCGACCGATGGTGGGATAACCATCCAATTGCTGGCTTTCAAATACACATAGGTAGGGATCCCTAGTACATTTTTTTAACCTGATCAGTATCAAGCTAATTTTCCGTGAGTAGCTTCATTTTGATGAGACGAACAAAAAGTTCCTCTTCGAAAACTCTCGATTGTGGTAGATAATAGAGTTAGCAGAAGATAGAGCAACAGTGAGCGTATGACCGGGATAACGTACCACGCAATTTGGAGGACAATGTTACCATCGAATTATATAAATAGTAATTAACTAAAAGAAAAAAAAATCAGCTGGTTAGTAATAATTTTTGATGACCTTACGAGGTCATCAAAAATTGATTTTTTTTTTCTAATTTTTTTTTCTTTTATTTAGTTAATATTTATATAATTTAATGGTAAAATTGTCCTACAAATTGCGTGGTACGTTATCACGGTCCTACGCTCACTGCTGCTCTACCTCCTGCTAACTCTATTATCTACCACAATCGAGAATTTTCGAAGAGGAACTTTTTGTTCGTCTCATCAAAATGAAGCTACTCACGGAAAATTAGCTTGATACTGATCAGGTTAAAAAAATGTACTAGGGATCCCTACCTAACAGGCCGAAGACGAGCAGCAGCGTCTTCGGTGTGACAAAGCCAGCCCTGGTCACCAACCCGCCTGCCCAACGTGGTGACTATGGGCAAAACACATGATTTCGCGCCATTTTTGACGCTAACTTGTGGAGGCCTATGTCCAGCAGTGGACATAGGCTGAAGTGATAGAATATCACAAAAAAAACGAAGCGTTACGAACGAAGTTATGTCAAACTTAATACCTGTATCATATAGATAGCAATAACATTAAGGCCGCGGGCACGAAACTTGGCGACAGCGGGGCGACGGCGGTAGCGGGGCGACGCGACATGGAAGATCGCTCGATCGCCCCGCTCCGCCGTCGCCCGTTTCGTGCCCGTCGCTATACTGTGTAATGCTTTTGAATACATCGCCGTCGCCCCGCTACCGCCGTCGCCCCGCCGCCGCAAGTTTCGTGTTTGCGGCCTAACAGACGATTCGTTGTGACACGTATAAATTACTAGCTTCTGCGCGCGACTTCGTCGGCGTGAACTCCGCTCCTATTGGTCTAAGCGTGATGATATATAGCCTATAGCCTTCCTCGATAAATGGGCTATCTAACACTGAAAGAATTTTTCAAATCGGACCAGTAGATACTGAGATTAGCGCGTTCAAACAAACAAACAAACAAACAAACAAACAAACAAACAAACAAACAAACAAACAAACAAACAAACTCTTCAGCTTTATTATATTAGTATAGATTACAATAAGCATCGATAAATGCGGAAAAATCAGCTAATTGCGAGTTAGCGATTAATACCAATAATGAAAAAAAAACCGAAAATATGCGTTATGCTCTAGAAGCGGCCGTAGCACGGAGTATATTATGGACACAGCATCGAACTTGTTTTGCTCCAGGACCTGCGCTGCGTAGCCAACTCTAACACGCACACAATCTTACACAATTTACAACATTTAGGGTGAGGTCAGACGAGCGTAATTTTGTGAGTTGCGAGTCGCGTAATTTCGGTCGCGTAATTTCGGTTGCATTCGGTTTCATACAAAATGCCAGTTCGTGCAACACGGCGACGCAAAATGAGTTGTGAGGCGACTCACACGCATAATCCGACCGAATCGCTCGCAATGCAGCTCGCTGACTCAGCTGTCAGTCAGGTAAAGTATTTTGCTAGCGAAACTCACACCTCACAAAAATACGCTCGTCTGGTAGCCCAACAGAATTTCTGCTAGGCAAAATTTCTGGGACCGAAATTACGCGACTCACAACTCACAAAATTACGCTCGTCTGGCCTCACCCTAAAATTTTAATCTTAATTGCCTGCGAATTAGTGTGCGTGTACGCATTGGTACACGTTACTACAATCATAGACAATGAGCCACGCCTCCGGGCTAGAGGACATGTCGATAACATTGCAGATGTATCGATAAATGATAACATTGACGAGTACTATTTCAATAAATTTAAATAATTATCTATGTTCACTGATTACACATTGAATACCACACATTAATAGTATTTCTGTGGTCTGTGGGATGTAGCAATTTACTAGTAGACTAAGAAAATTTCAAATGCATATACACAGAGAAGTGAACACATACCTATTAAGGAAAGAGATATCCACAACCATTCTAGACACCTGTAGTCGTACATCTTATCTAGAGGATTGTATCAGGACAACTTTACAATTATGTCAATTATCACATAACATTTCACTTAACTATACTACATAGGTATAATATAACTAACAAAAAACAACGATGAAAAATATTTAAAAATGATTCCCACATATGGATCTCGTTTTTTACTCGGTATTATGCCAATATTGAGGAAGCACGAAAGTCTTCGTGTACTAGGCAACTAATAGTAGATCAGATTTATTAAATATGCTTTTTCTCACAAAGACAAGAGTAAATTATTCATTGACATCGAGTAGTTATTTCTTTGAAACTGAAAATTTTATAACTTTCTTTATTTATTTTCATTTGTTCTATCTTATCATTTGATTTAAAAGAGTTTAAACTACTTATTATCTGATATTCAATATCGTATATCTGTTACGTTTTTAATAAGTGTTTTTACAACTATACTCATAGATACGTAATATTACGGTATCATAGTTGTTGTTTAAATAATATTAAATGCGATAAATTTAAAATATTCGAAGTACTAATTTATTGCTTAATATTTATTAAAATTCTTAGAAAAAAATCCTTTTTTAATAAATAATTATTTAAATGGCTTCTAATTGCTTCTTAACAGCGTTTGCGCCAATTTTCCTTATGATATTCGTGATTAGGAGATCATAATACGTTAGTACCTATACCAAATTTCAGATAGATTCAGCGGTATGAGCTTTTCGGAAGTAGGTACACCCAAATCTCCTTCAGCAGCCGCATAGCTTGTAACATTTTTGAGCAAATTCGTTAGTATTCTATGTGTAATGTATAGTGCTCTTACACTATGTGCGATGTGCAAAATTTTACGCTCGATAGGAGAAAGCACAATACATATAATTATAAGGAAAATTTGACATCGAAACGATGTTGATGAATCGTGAAAAAAATTTATAAAAATACGAGACGGAAATCTACCGCGATATTGAATTTCCCGATGACAGACAAAATATTAAAGTATCAAGTCAGATAAAATTAAAGTCAGTTCAGTTCAGCCTATTGCAGTCCACTGCTGGACATAGGCCTGCCCAATTTCGCGCCAGACATCCCGGTTTTCCGCAATCCTCATCGAGCCTACACCGGCAATCTTTAGATCGTCGGTCCAACGAGCCGGAGAACGTCCCACACTGAGCTTACCAAGACGCGGTCTTCACTACAGGACCCGTCTGCTCCAACGGCCATCGGTCCTGCGACACAGATGACCAGCCCACTGCCACGATAACTTGCTAATTCTGTGGGCTATGTCGGTTACTTTCGTTCTCTTACGGATAGTCTCATTTCTTATTCTATCCTTGAGAGAAAATCCAAGCATGGCCCGTAAAGTAAATTGTACTGAATTTAATTTACGGACTATGCTATGCTAGTGTCTATCAAAAGTATTACATGTTAAATCAGCAAGATACATCATCTGACGGAATTGCATGAAAGGAGGAGAAAGTAGCCACTTTACGTAAACAAAGCCGCTTACCTAGTAAGTGCATTTGCTACTGCAGTTACGACATGCGTGCAACTTGCAAGCAAATAAAATTTGCAACAGTAATAAATTAAAATAACTAAAATATAATAGTAAATTAAAAATTTTAATTTATACATGAAAAATTTTTGTTAAACTTTTACAAATTAGGTATATAGAAGAAAATTTGAAAGAGGAAGAGATAATGTAACTACGACGAGGGTAGTTTTCTAAAACTGCAATTTTATAATAAAAGTTAAGTTTTTTTTTAAAGAATCTCTGCGAAGTTTCTAGCCGATTCTTCTCTGCAGAATCTAGTTCGAATCGGCGGTAGCTTTACTTTTGACAATAATTAATTAATTAAAACAAATATAATTTGTCAATATAGGAATTATTATTGACATAAATAAAAACAGAAAACTGTGTACCGTCTGTAATTGATATATGTACTCGTATGTATGTACACAGAATTAGCTAGTATGCGAATCGAATCGTCGATGTGTGACACGGTCGACAGCACATTCATAGTTCCAAGACAAGAAAGAATCTATAGCCTAAAGGACAGAGATGGCGAACTTCTTTGTTTATGCGCCATCTTCACTATCCACTTAAATTATAAAGAGAATAAATGTGTCCACGAAAATGTGACAAATTGTTAAACTGCTGAACCAATTTTAACAAATCTTTCAACTAATACTTTAATTTCTCTATCGAGACGGTGGAGGCGAATATATTTTCGGGAAACTGCTGATTTTGGTATTTATCCTACTTTTCCTAAAAACGTCTACCCTATCGATATCTCCCCACAATATTTAACATCCGTGTTAAGAATAAAATAGTTGGTGCGTCTGTATAAAAAACCTATGATAAGCTCTACATTTGTCATATAAGACTTATTTTGAATAACGTAAACATGTACCAAAATTAAATAATTATTAAATATTTCTTTTTACATTCTTAAATTGCAATCAATATAATATCAGCCAAAATAACATTGAAACTTTTCCGAAGAGAATTTTATTTAAAAAATTTACCTAAAATTAACCAAAATATTACCACGTAAGTGCCAGTTAAATTGGTTTGCTTGATCTTAGTTTTTAAAATAAAGATATAATTTTAAATTTAAAAAAGGAATACTAAAGAAAAAATAACTGTCAATAATTCACACAATAGATTTATTTAAGTAAATCAAATTTGTACATAATCATATTAATGTCCATTTTTATACGCAACTCTAACTGGCAATACTGTGGAAAATCTACGGAAAACTGAAAAAACTGTTTATATACACACCGGCACAATTAGCGGAACACAATAAAAATCAGGATTTTAAAATCTTTTACTTGAGGAACTGGCCAGTTATGATATTTTTTTAATTTATTGTCAAATTTGAAAATAGAAAATTAGACGACATACACTTTTTTCATTCATTTGTTTTATTTTCCCGAACAATACGTTTTGTCAACTTGTTCGAGTAATAACTACGTAATTGTAATATTTTTGAAAAATTGCACTTAATGGTTTTTTTATAAATTTGTTATTCTATAGGCAATTTTGTTTATTAAAAGCTCTTTATTATGCCTGACTTAACATCACTGGAAATCATTAGGGCTGATGAAATGAGAAGAAATGGCCATACCTACAGATCGATTACCTCAAGGCTTCGTCGACCAGTATCAACGATTCATCGCAGCATCCAGCGGTACAGATCGTCTAATTCTCTTGTGAGGAGGAGGGGTCAAGGTAGAAAAAGATGTACATCGAGGCGAGATGATAGTTTTTTACAACATGGAGTTCGTAGGAATACGCGATTAACGGCTGTACAAGCTCGAAATGAACTGGAAGACGTTCGAGGAGTACGAGTAAGTGAGCGTACAGTTCGCAGAAGATTTGAAGAAGTTGGTTTAGGGTCGTATATACCTGCCAAAGGCCCAAAACTTGAGAGACGTCACCGCGTAAACCGATTAAGCTATGCGCGAGAACATCGTCATTGGGATTTGAACGAATGGCAGCAGGTTCTCTTTACTGATGAGTGCAGAGTTCTTTTAAAACAGATCGATGGGAGATAGCGAATATGGAGACGCAAAGGAGAACGCCACATACAGTCTAATTTTGAACACACAGTGGCTTATGGTGGCAGCTCGATTATGGTTTGGGGAGGGATATGTTTGGGAGCTCGCACGGAGTTAGTGATAGTCACAGGAGGGTCCATGACAGCAGATCGATACATCAGAGACATTTTAGAAGGACATGTTGTACCATTTGCCCCATTTATTGGTGACGACTTTGAAAATCTTTATTAGAAAGAAAGAAAATCTTTATTAGAAAGAAAGAAAGAAAAGAAAGAAAAGAAAATATTTATTTAACACAAACTACAACACATATAATATACAAAAAAACACATAATCAAACATTTTTATGCCAAGTTGGTTTGCCAAATGAATGAAGTGTGGCTATTTCATTTGAATATTTATTTTAATGTTGAAAGTAATTTCTAAATATGATCCTAGCTTCTCCTAGCTAGGTAGCTGAGCTATCTGTATAAAGGAGAAGCTATTTTCCTCCCAAAAATTTTACAATTTTACAATTCTATTAATTTGCCACGAGTTGTTTAGAATTTAGTTTCATAATAGGTTATAATTACATTATATTTTACAAAAAGTCATATACAAAATTTTAAAATTTTAAAAATTATGTAGGTTAAGGGTGCAATAATAAAAAACAACAAATAAAATACAAAAATTAAGAAAAAACATGAAATAAAGATTTTATTCTAATGCAAGATAATGCTCGTGCTCATAGTGCACAATCGGTACCTACAGGCATATCTGAGCCACGTAGGTATACCGGTGATGCAATGGCCAGCAAATTCCCCCGATATGAATCCGATAGAGCATGTCTGGGACTTGCTAAAAAGAAGGGTTAAATCCAGAATGCCACCCCCCAACAATCTGAATGAACTTGGAAACGCATTACTTGAGGAGTGGGAGCGGTTGCCTCAAGAAATCATCGATAACATAATCTGTAGCATGCGGATCCGAATTGTATTTTACCGGTGTTTGCTTTTTTCTTGTACAGTACCTGCACAACAATAGTTTACCTAATGACTCTACACGATTCAAAATGCTCATCTGTATAAATAAAAAATTATGATATTTCATCAAATAATTTCTTGCTATACACTTTAATGTACATAATAATTTATTACATTACGTAGTATAAAACAAAGTCGCTTCCCGCTGTCTGTATGCTTAGATCTTTAAAACTACGCAACGGATTTTGATGCGGTTTTCTTTAGTAAATAGAGTGATTCCAGAGGAAGATTTATATGTATAATACATGCATAATATAGTAGAGAAACACTGATAGTTTTTGCAACCGTGCGAAGCCGGGGCGGGTCGCTAGTTTCAAGATAAAATAATAAAAAATAACTTCTTTAAAACGAATACAACAAAATTAGTCAATTAATTTTTCAAATTCATCTGAAATCAATTTTAATGAAAATAAATAAAATTTTCTAATCATCATCATCATCATTTCAGCCTTTCGCAGTCCACTGCTGGACATAGGCCTCCACAAGTTCGCGCCAATAATGGCGTGAACTCATGTGTTTTGCCCATAGTCACCACGCTGGGCAGGCGGGTTGGTGACCGCAGGGCTGGCTTTGTCGCACCGAAGACGCTGCTGCCCGTCTTCGGCCTGTGTACTTTAAAGCCAGCAGTTGGATGGTTATCCCGCCATCGGTCGGCTTTTTAAGTTCCAAGGTGGTAGTGAAACTATGTTATCCCTTAGTCGCCTCTTACGACACCCACGGGAAGAGAGGGGGAGGCTAAATTCTACGCCGTAGCCACACAGCTTTCTAATGTTTACGCCAATTTCACTAATTATGTACCTATTATATAATGAAACAACTTTTTCGGATTTTATCGTTTTTTACATGCCCGACGTTTCGGATACTTTACAGTTTACAGCAACCATGGTCACGGGAGGACAAATATAATATATTTTATTAATAAAACAAATACAATACAGTGTGTCCCATAATGAATGGATAATCCTGAACGGGCGTATGCGGAGATGGAGGTGGGTTACAAAACCAAAAAAAAAAATTGTTTTATCTCAAACAGTTCGCGGTCAATGCCTTTTTTTGTAAAATTTAGAAAAATCCCAGTTTTTCTCACATTTGTGGGCACCACGTCCGCTATTTGAGGCCTAGATCGGATTTTTTTTATTTAAAGTGTTCCCTAATAATGCTGTTCCTTAATTATGTTTCAAAAAACTCAACTACTATGAATAGTAGTTTACAAGAAGTCGCTAAACTTAAATTTTAATTTTGAAATTTACTTAACTGCTAAGTTTGAGCACCTGTGGTGTAAAAAAAATGTATCGGAGTTGTGGTGGCCAACTACATACTTAAAAAAAATAGCCTACTTCATGCGGATTCTAAAACAGTACGATACTATCTACTTTATATCGTAAAATTATTGAGCTATAGCATATAACAGTATGTGAGTAAAAAGGAAAGTATACGATTCCGTTTACGATCAGCCGCTATTCTTAATAAGGAAATATAAACAAGTGAAAGTGAAATCTTTGATATGTTCTACATCACTATGTAATAAAAACATTATATTTATGTTTATGTAATATTATATTAGTTAAAAGTTCTTAGTAAAAATAAAAAATAAAATAAAAACAAACCGTTCTATTTACACCGTTTCCCCATGCTCCAATTTTGTACTTCTCGAATGTTTCCGCGACTTTTTTATTTCTGTTGTCCAAACTCATTTTTAAAAATTAAAAATAACAGTTAAGTGGAAAATTCTCTTCCCGCCACGGGATAAGTTCGATATTTAAACTGGTTATGAGAACGCGGCAGCACGCGCGCTGTTTCGTGTATCACTGGCACCGATGCTCGTACTCGCGGCGTTGTTGACTCCGATTTCCGAATATGTAATTTAATTGATAAAATGGACTGTAGGTACTGTAGTAGCAAACAGGTGGCATTCGCTTTACGGTACCTTAATTGTAAACTATATCTATGAATTTTCGTGACAAGGTCGGGTACACGCATATATGTATTGAACTTTCTTAAATCTGTGGGTACACATACACACATATCAAAAAATAAAAAAGTTCGTTCATTCGGAGATTTTGATAGTTTGCGTCCATATTATTACTAAAAAAACCAAATATTATTTTACAAATAAAATAAAAAAATAGAATATTAGTAATACTCGTAGATTTTAGAAGGCCCTAAGTAATTTATATGTCAAAAATTATACCTATAATTAAGCGGAAGATAATTCTTTTTTTATTAGAATACGTTAAACTTCGGGTTTAGGTTCTTATAGACAGTTAATTATTTTTTTTTAATAGAGGATGTTTACTGAAGAAAGTTATAGGATTATTCATACAAGAACAGCAATAGCTATAGCATTTTAAGGTCAACATTTGGGGAGGAGAAGTCTGGCCTTTTCGCCGAGGCCAGCCTGTCGCTGGAGGGATCCTGTTGCCTGCAGATCCGGGACCCTCCAATTAAAGCGGCTGAAGGCTCCCGCAGGGGGTTTAGTGCGGTAGAGGCACCCCAAATGCTGAGTCCGACATACGGTCTAGGACAGCCTACACGGGCGTCCTGTATAACACCCGTAAATGGGTTACCCTGCGATATCAAAAAAAAGTCAACATTTGTATTTACTACTGGAACCCAATTCATATTAGTCCCGTAAATTATCTCAAAAAATTGGGATTAGGTTAGAATAATTTGCATAGGTATAGCTGAAAATTGGTACATTTTAAGCAAGTAAGGGCACAACGAAGCAAGGCATGTCTACGGGAACTACGTAAAGCACCCTCTTTTTTTATTCCATATCCAGAGTTATCGATAAAACGTTGTATAACTCTACGATCTTCAAAATTTCTAGTTTAAATGAGAACCGATAATATACATAATTATGTATAGGCAGTATAGGTACTCGTAAACTACTTGACACAATTTACACTCTAAGGATAGTTCGAAGTATCTCAATAAGTTGTGATGCGTTCTAGATTTTGAAAACATAGAGCTATGTTTTAACGAGGCTTAAAAAACGAACGATTCAGCCTGTAACATCCCACTGCTGGGCATAAGCCTCTTTCTCCGCGTAGAAGAAGAAATGGAGCTTGATCCACTAACTTATACTTAAGGACTGCTCCTCTGTTATTTAATTTCTGGTTATATTAAAAAAAAAAACGATTTCTTTTATTAACTAACTGTTACATTTTTCGTTTTAGTCAACAAATTTAATGTTTTTTTAAATATAAGAATCGGCATTTCTTCTATTATAGGAACTAACTACGGGCCACATCTAGCTATTATATCAAGGAAACATAATACGGGTAGAAATAACCAAAAACGTAATTCATTTTATTTTAATCCTGTTTGTAGTTCAAATAAGAACCTATATGAGTTTATCGTTTGTTCTACTTACGAGTACATAATAAAGATGAAATCACCGACACAGTTGTTACCAGCTGTATCTATATGTTATTATCTATACCTACTAATAATTATTATACAGAGGTAAAGTTTCTAACTTTGTTTGTAGGGGGTAATCTTCGCAAATACTGAACCGATCATGAAAATTCTTTCACTAACAGAAAGCTACACTATTCACTATTCAGGAGTGACATAGGCTATATTTTATTGTTATTGAACAAAAAAATCAGTGAAAAATAATAGTATTATGTAAATCAAGTCGGAAAAATACGAGCGAGATGAAAACTTTAGGTACTATATATTATTTCCATCACAAAAATAATAATTAACGCCCAACAAAGTGGGCACGGGTCGGCTAGTTGTGTTATAAAGTAAATACGTCTATAATATATACTAAGTTTTTAATGATATCAAAGAACAATGACGATAAGGGCGCCTTCAAATTAGCCGCGCGGCGGCAGCGCGTCTGCAGCGCTGCTGACGCGCGACGTTGTAAATGTATGTAAATAACAACGCGCGACAGCAGCGCGGCGCCTTCAAATTTGTCGCGCTGCTGTCGCGTGTTGTTATTTACATACATTTACAACGTCGCGCGTCAGCAGCGCTGCAGACGCGCTGCCGCCGCGCGGCTAATTTGAAGGCGCCCTAAATCGTATCAATGTAGAGTACAACAGGAAATATCCTGCTCAAAATCTGGAGAAGCCTGACTAGCAAAGTACCCCAGTCTTACAGAAGATCACAGCAAATAAATTTTGGTTTGAAGTAGCGTTGTATTATTTTGGTGAGTAAGGTGACCAGAGTTCCTAGGGAGGGTCGAAGGTAGAGTCAGACACGCATTCGCGATGTTTGTGTTGCAGGCGTATAGACTGCTACTGCTTACAGGTGGGCCGTACGCTTGTTTGCCGCCCTAGACATATAAAAAAATAGCATATACTAATCTAATCTGTATGGCGAACGTGTAGAGGATAGATGACGTTAACAGACTTGACATAATGAGCTGTGAGGAATTTTTACTCCTTATATTTTTTTCATACCGAGTGGCCTTATATGTAAATCGATTCTTAAGGAGTAAACTCCAAAAAGCCGGAGGAAAAAACTCTCGGTACCTGTGCTCGGTACTCTTTTTCAAATTTAAGGTCGTTATACAAAAAAGTAAACAACATTCATAATAAGACTATGAAATGACCAGTACACAAGACCGCCAATCGTGTGTACCGAAATCACCACATGCCACCAGCTTACAATATTTGGAACTGTAGCGATCTAATGTCAAGGCGGGATATAGAGATAGCCTGGTAAGCCTAATTCAATTCTTAATGCCTTTTTATCATTAAGGTATTCATTGATATCGTAATAATCCTTTCTACACAAAGTTCACTTAGTGGTTTTTTTAAACTTCTGTAAAGAGTGAGATTGAAACGCAGCCGGAATCTTATTACAAATCAAAATAGACATTCCTATAAAGGAATGACTTTTTTTCTAAGCTGGCATTTGGGAAACCTTAGTATGTGGCTATACTGCTTTCAAGTAATTCTGTGAGGGAAAGGTAGCCAGAAATCCCTGGAAGGGATCCCGGAAGAGGTAGGGTTGACAACCCACTTGTGATTTAATTGATGATGTGAGCCTCCACAGGCTATGGTAACAGGTTATTATCAGACAAATCGTGCGCTTGTTTGCCACCATAGTTTGGTCACAACATCATGACATACAAAGTTTTATTTGCCTAGTTTCAAAAGTTATTTCAATCGTTACTTCATGAATAAATGAATAGCAGATGCCTTTGAAACATGGAAAGCCATTGTCAGAAAAGGATTGAAGGTTTTGTGCAAGTTACATTTTGAAGTAACAAAAACGATCAACATAGAAAATGTTGTACCTACATTTAAACTGCCCCTAAATAATAATAATAAGGTTAATAAAATAATATACATCTATACTAATATTTTAAAACTGAAGAGTTTGTTTGTTTGTTTGAACGCGCTAATCTCAGAAACTACTGGTCCTATTTGAAAAATTCTTTCAGTGTTAGATAGCCCATTTATCGAGAAAGGTTATAGGTTATTTTTTAGGGTTCCGAACAGAAAGGGTAAAAACGGGATCCTATTACTAAGACTTCGCTGTCCGTCCGTCCGTCCGTCTGTCACCAGGCTGTATCTCAAGAACGGCGATAGCTAGACAGTTGAAATTTTCACAAATTATGTATTTCTGTTGCCGCTATAACAACAAATACTAAAAACAAAGTAAAATAAATATTTAATGCGACGCGATTTAATTCCAACGCCATCTATCCAGAAACCAAGAAAACGTCGTCGATAGACTAATATAATAGCTTTCCAATAGCGGCATGGATCGATAGATAGATGGCGTATTTGACTAGTTTATTTTCCATTTTTATATGGTATTAATCTTTTTCTTATTTACTAAGATTCTTGATGATACCATTGCTAAGCTTAATGATGATCTTCGGCGCATCTCGGTCTGGACCAAAAATTTTGGAATTAATGTCAATCCCTCTAAATGTCAGGCTATTATTGTTGGGAGTTCTCGTCAACTGTCAAAAATTCAACAACCTACATCACCTCTCTTTTTCAATAACGCGATTATCCCGTTTTCCTCTAAGGTTAAGGATTTGGGTGTGACTTTGGATTGCTCTCTCAGTTGGGCAGACCAGGTTAGTGAGATATCTCGTAAGTTTTATGCATTCTTTCATTCTATCTTGCACTTTAAAAATTTTCTTCCCATGAAGGCCAAGATTAATTTAGTTAATTGTTTTCTTTTACCTATTATTGATTACGGCGACGCTTGCTACCCTGACTTAAACGAGGAGCTCCTGATCAAGTTGCAAAGACTACAAAATACTTGCATTCGCTTCATTTATGGGCTGCGCAAATACGACCATATTTCATCCTACCGGTCCCAACTGCAATGGCTGCCGATTAAAGAAAGGCGAAAATTGAGAATTCTTTGTACCCTCTATTCTGTAATTTCCAACCCTTTTGCTCCTTCTTATTTGAAATCTAAATTTAATTTTCTTTCTAACACTCATTCTAGGGATCTCCGTTCTTCTCATAACCGTACCCTAAGCATACCTTCTCATAATTCTGGTTTTATGTCTAATTCTTTTACAGTTAATGCCATCAGACTGTGGAATGAGTTACCGGTAAACATCAGGAACTCTCCTTCTCAACTTTCCTTTAAAACCCAGGTTAAAAAGTGGTACTTAAACAAACTTTGTCAATAGCCCTTCCTTATTTATCATTTTACTCTCTTCATCTTAGGCTTACCTACATTAAATACAATTTCATGTCATGACATTTCTTCGTGTGTTTACTTTTGTATAGACGTATTTTTTATATTTTTTTATATCTTGTTTGTAGTATGTATATATGTATATATAGGTATATCTCTGTACTTTTATGCATAATTATGTTTAATTTGTTTTTTACTGTTGTATAGTCCTACCTTAACACTTACTTTTTACTTTCTTTACGCCTTAAGGTTGACTGGTAGATAAGGCTGTACGGCCTTAAGTCCGCCTTTTGCGCAACCTGTTATCTCGAAGTGTTGTTATGTTGTTTTTTTTATTTTTTTTCTGTGTTGTGTAATAAAGTTTAATAAATAAAAATAAATAAGTATTTTGTTTAATAACAATAAAATATAGCCTTTAGTTTAGTCAATGGTACGGAACCCTTAGTGCGCGAGTCCGACTCGCACTTGGCCGATTATTTTTAAATGAATGCTTGTGAAACCGTGGGTCACAGCTAGTTATTTCATAAAACATGCAGTCATAGTAATTTATTAGGTTTATTCAAATGTTGATCTACTATTCTACTCACGGCCCGCAACTGGTCTTGGCATAAAGTTATGAGAGGCCAATTATTATTATAACAGTTCAGTGTTAAAACTAGAAATCTGTGAGAATAAGACTTGGGATAAATGTTATAGCATAATGATAGCACATCTTTGTATAATATTGTTAATTACAATAAAAAGTGAAAAAATAAATTTGGAATTTAATTACAAAATCATTCTACATTTATTTATTTTTTGTTATTGTACATCATATAAGGCAGTTTATGATAAAAGTGAAAGGTCATACACTCCTTCACTAACTACAGTCTTGAAAAAAACTATTTATTAAATTTGGCATAACATTAGGTAAGAGATTATAAGTAGATGTTTGTAAAGAAAAGATTTAAGAAATTCTCTAGTAGAAATATATCCCCCATGGACGGAGGAGGATCAAACTTTGTTATTTCTTACTTAGAAATATAATAACAATTGAAAATGATCTCTTGAATACTTTCGAATAATGGTACTTTTAAAATTGTATTAAAGGTTTATAGGTACAAGGATATTGCTATTTTTAAATATGCAATTTAGTCATTAACTTCTGTTTACTTGATTCACAGATCCCATTTATGCAGAAAAACAACTGACATTAATAAGTATTATCAAGGGACTGGGTAATGGGCATCCAGTAATAAAACGAGAAACAATTTTTTTCACATAATTATGACAGAGTCATGTTTTATTGCTTCTATTTAATTGTTCTAGTATTTATAATAGAATGTTTTAGGTCAAGCAATAAAAGTAAAGCAATTGGCAGTTATTAATTAATGTAAGTAATTATGTAATGTAAATGACATATCATCATCTCCCTGCCCTTATCCTATTTATATAGGGTCGGCACAACATGTTCTCCTCTTCCTCAGACTCATGTTGTAAAAGATTTGGCATGTAATTTTTTACGACCGGCCGCCTGCCTGACATCAACCCTCCTTGGGAATGCACAGTATAATACAGAAAATCAATAATGAGATATGTTAATAACATTATTGATAATTCGTTAAGTTGCAATGTGTTTCCCATTTCATATTGATTATCTTCATTTTCTAATAAATTTTTATCTTCATCAGGATATTTTTATATTTAGATTTTTCTAAGCTCAGTGACAATATGTTTCCATTCCTGACTTCTGTTCAAATGCTTTATGGTTCTTTCTTTTGTGTTTACTAATCGCTTCTGGTTCAATTGATCGTGTCTCATTTATATGTAATGTAAATGACATAATAATTCATTTTTATATAATAGGCTATAGAAGGGTTAAAGTAATTCATTGTTGTACTTTAAAATACTCTTGAGAATTAATCTCATTTAATATATTCTCTGTTGTTACTTTATTCTTTTTAGTTTTATTAATTATTTATTTATTCTTAATGTACACCGAAATATAGACACATATAAACAAAGATACAATACAAGATGTACAAAGGCGATCTTATCGCTATAAAGAGCTATTTCTTTTTTTTTTTTGTTTATTTTATAAATATATTAAATATGTTGTAGATTTATTTACATTTCTTTATTAATACATTCATGTTTATACTGAAAATAGCAAGTAAACTAGCAGGTAGGTTATTTAATGTTAAGTTATCTCTGCCGTACACTCTGCCTATATGTCATACATTTCCAACTACCCATATAAGATTAAAATGAAAAAAAAAATTGATATTTACTATTTTATTTGATAATAGGCTTAACGATTTAGACGCGGAAAATAATATGTTTAATACTGTAGATAATCTTTATATCAGTAAACCAGATTTTACTTCAAAGTAAGTATTAAGCTCGAAACCTTGAATGAAAATATATATATTTTCCGTTACAAAATGTTTATTAGGAAAGATTTTGGCTAGTCTTTAGATTAAGACCATAAAATATGAACGAGAAAACTTAAACTGAGAAGAAACACGGATGATACCGCAAAGTTCATCGTCATGAGATATTAGTTCTATATATCGTTTGATTTGCAAAATTTCAACAAAAATATAATTAAGTTTTATATGTACATATTATAGCTTTACTTACCACTTTTAGTTTCTTTCTAGGTCTTGAGGGTCCATCCATCGTATCGATATTAGAACTTTAGAAGTATGATGATATGTCACGTCAAGTCGTGAATTATTGACCCACTCCACTATTGAAACGTAGAATTTTTACATATCAAAGGAGAGGTGCCGCAGGAACATGCTTTCGTTACATTAAAGGTCCTAAATTATCCTATCAACAGATAAAAGTACATACAATAACATAATTATATATCTTGATTTTGAAATAATCATATATGCCTGTCTGTATGGTTTGTTATGACAGTGACGTTCAAGTGACGTTAAGGCCGCGCAGGCGCGCACAGAGTACATTGAATATTGAGGCCGCGGGCACGAAACTTGCGACAGCCGAGCGATGGTATGGCGACAGCGGGGCTACGCATAGTGGGCGGAAACGATCAAAACTCAAATCAATATCACCGACCGACGATGGTGACCGAAACTAGTGGAATAACAATTTCAAGTCTTGTGGTGAACAACATCAGCGTTATCAATCTTCTTGCTAATTGGTAGCAGTCCCGGCACCTCTAAAAGACTGGCCTGGGTTACGCCGATCTTTCCATAATTTCTATTCTTACATAATGGCAAAACAAATATCCCATTAGGTCTCTCTCAGTGCCATGCTCTTACCATCTGCACCACTCTGCCAGTTACTATCCACTTTCACCCCATTGGTTTAGATTTAGACAGTAGACGTCCAGCTACCCCAGTCCTCCATAGGCTTGCCACTAGCTGATCTACTATTCAGTCCAGTGCCTTGTGCAAGTTGTGCACCTTCGAACCCTCAAGGCTCGAGTACAATTTTCCACCCCCAAACGGAGGATAACCACGATAACCACCTAAGCTGAATCTCACTCTTGCGTTTTGGCCCACCGATCTGTCAGTAACCGCAACCAAGACTAACGTGACTCACATGTGCAAAAAAACGGGTTGTGTTCACCAAGGTGTAAAAAATCGTCTCATATATTATAGAAATTTGTCGCTACATTTTTTTCAAGATGGCGCATAGTTCAATTGTCATCACGTGACCAAATTTGACGCTCAAAACCAGCGTCAAGCGTCACATGAAAATGCACCATGCTTACATATTATTCGATTAAGGATAACGATTTTTTAAAAGACAGTACACCTAGGGAATAATGTGATCGCCGCCAGGCTATTTCAACCTATAAAATTATTGTTAATTTCAATCTGATTTGAAAAAAAAAATTATGATAAAAAAAAATTATATAGTCCCGCTGAGTTTCTTTCGCCAGTTCTTCTCAGGTCAGAGGCTTCTTCTTTCCGAACTGGTAGTAGACTCATGAGTTCATGACGTTCAGTAAGAAATCGTAATAATTTTATGCTGAATAAAATATTTTGATTTTGATTTTGATCTATAACAGCTTAGCTAAAAAAGCGTTTTAATATTTTAAAATTTAATAAATGGGTGTTTGTGTTAAATTTATAATTCTTTTATCCGAGCAAAGCCGAGGCGACTTGCTAGTTTCAAATAAATACAATTGGTGCTAAACTGCTAAGTTGCTAACTCTAATTTAAACTAACCTAACGGCTCTATCAGCTACATAACTTGTCTGGTGCATAAAGTAAAAGGGTGTCAATTAAATGGTTAGCATAGTATTGTTATTTCTGTGAGCAGAAAAATATAATCGGTGACCAGAAATAGCTAATTGGTCAGCAACTCACGGTCAGCAAACATTTCAAAATCAATCAGCAATTTATGTCATTCTGGATGGCTGTAATTATTTTTGTACAGCATATTAATTATATAAGCTGCAATCAGCTGCTCATGTTTAATAAAATTTTGGTAAGCACTCAGAGTGTAAGCAAAAAAATGCATTTTGTGCTGCATATAAAAGTAGCAAAAATACTTTACCTACTTGTCATGCGCAAAATGGGCGCATTCCTTACAAAGATTATTTAATTTATTTACTCTCTGAGTGGATGTGTTTTTTTGGGTATTTATTATTTATAGAAGTGTAAATTAATAAAAGATTTTTTTATTATTATAAAATATAATTGTAACTTCTTATACAATGCAACTTCTTATACAATGTGTTAAAATTAAATACTGGGTGTATTTGGAACGCTTTGTAAGATTTAAACCACGTAATATACTATTTATATACTATATAATGCATATAACCATTTATCCCAGAAACGTTTTTTTAAGAACATTTTAGGACTTATGTATTATGTGAGGCAGCAATGTATCATACACATTGTGACGAGTAGTCGTTGACCGCGAGCCGCGCGGGGCGCGGGAGGCGGCGGAACGAAAATTAAACGTGCGCGCGGCGGCGAGTACGTTTACCTCGTGCCATTGACCTCTGTCAGCTGATGGCGCGTATGAACGGTTTGCATTACATTGACAGTTTGTTCCAAACACGATTATTTTAAAGCATTATCTTCAAATTTCTGTTTCATTATTTTTCCTAAACCGGACTATACCAAAAAAATGATGAAAACAGGAAAAAAAAATAATTTCTTTTCGCTTTTTTTTTCACTTGTATCATGTCAGGTTAAGCCAACACTATCATACCTCTTCGTTTTTCAATGCGTTCCAAATACACCCTGTATAAACAAAATGTTTCATTCTTATAAATAAAAATGAGATCAAATCAAAAAGTTATCAAACGATTAGGAAGGTTCTTGAAATCAGCGTATTATTATTATTAGCTTAATAATTTTATTGTATTATCAATGCCCGTTTAGCTTTTGACGGACGGCCACGTTTTCTTTTTTCCCCTATGGGAATATTTTTAGCTTCAAGTGGAGGAACCACATACTTTTAACGTACATTGCCGCTTTTTCAACAAAAACGCAATCCAAGTAGTTATTTTGCTCACCATGTTTTAAATATGCATACCAATCAAATATACTGCTTATAGACATGTTTTTCTGCCGCTCAATCATGAAATCTTGCCGCTCAAGTAGTTATTTTGCGGACTGAATGTTTATTATGCAGACTCATGTTATTGTTGGCTGCCTATGTATGATTTAATTTTTGACCATTATCAAAATTAGTTGCGAAACAAGAATTGCTGCCTGATTTTTTTTATTGCAAACAAAATCTTTGTATGCTGACCAAATTATTTAAATGCTGCTTTTGGGTGGCTCGCCAAATTTTATAATTGCTGACCATGTAATTACTTTCGAAAGTAAAATAAGTACATACAATAATAATATTATGTAATTAATAATTATGTATGTTACCTAACCCAAACCGAACCTACCAATTGACTATTACCTATGTACTAGTCACTAACTCACTACATGACTACACTTTGCCGCGCGGTGGCAGCGCGGCTGCAGCGCTGCTGCCGCGCGACTTTGTAAATCTATCGTCGTTGTTATTTACATACATTTACAAAGTCGCGCGGCAGCAGCGCTGCGGCCGCGCTGCCGCCGCGCGACAAATTTGTAGGCGCATTAATCGATGATAAACGAGCTCAGGGATGTCAGACGTACCATTATAATGGTACACGTACCATTATTTATTTTAGTGTCACGTATACCATGTACCATGACGATTAGTCATGGTACACGGCACGTGATATACATACGTACGTACAGCAATTAATTAGAATATCAAAAAAGAAAGGTTTGTTTTCTATTAACGGTACACGAAATTGATATATAATTTTTTTTCACTAATTATAGGCTGCGATTTCCGACAAAATTTACACATTAGTGTTGGCGTACCATATTTTTGTGGCCAGTACCATTTTTTAGCTAGTTCGGTACAATGATTTCTAAGTGGCCGTCTAACACCTAACATCCCTGAACGAGCTTAGTGTTTACACCCTCGTAGTGAGTTCAGTTGTCTAATGTCTTTGAGCTAGCGACAATGGAGGACGTCAAAGTGATAGCAGCAGCAAGTCTTAGCTTACTGAGCTTCTATTTCTATTACTACTAAACAGTCAAATTAAATAAAAAAAGTTACCATGAGGTATTTTTTTTTATTTTTTAGTCTGGTTGGTGGTCGCGAATGTAAACACCACGCTCGGGTTTGTCGCGAGGACCGCGAGGTCCTTTGACTCGTGACCAAAAAACTGCCACGGACGCGAGCGCCATAGATAAGTGCGAGCGCTGCGAATCACGAGACGAGGCGCGAGGCGAGCCGCGAGCGTCTGTTCACACTCCTGTCTCGTGGCTCGCCTCGCGCTTCACCTCGCGACTCGCACGCGAGTCACCGAGTGTAAATGAAGCAACAAATGAACAAAGTACTCTGGGACCTGGGTACTCTAAACTATTGATGTTCAAATCCGCTATTAACTAAAAATGCGTTTTCGACTATTAACTAAATTTAGTTAGCGCGTTTTTTATACGCTTTCATAATAACACGTTTTTATAAAACTTGGCCGCAGTCTCAACGCGGAGAAATTGTCATTTTATCTGACAACACGCCTCTCGCTAGTCGCAACTTTGCAACTAAAAACTACTCGCAACGCGCTGTACACGAAAGAATGTAATAATATATCATGAAGCGTTATAGATCAATAAACTTTAATTAACAATCAATACAGTTATAACTTCATTTATTATTTTCTCTACTAAAAATAAAAAGATACCTGACTTTACTCCGCTGACGATAACTACACACTATACTACAGCGCTCTCATCATGAAAAATACGTTGGCTTATGGTTAGACGACAGACTAAATTTCAAGATACATATTAACCACATTAAAACAAAGTTACAATCAATATTAGGAGCAATCAATAGGATCTCCACTTGTGCACCAAAAATAATCCGAAACATTTTATATAATTCATTAGTAAAATCACATCAGCTAGAATATCTAATACAGGTTTGGGGTTCCGCTGCTACTTCAAATTTAAATACTTTACAAAGAATACAAACTAGGATAATCAAAATTTTCTATAACTATCACTATCGTACTCCAACGACACAACTTTATAATAATACAAAAATAATGAATATATCACAACTTTACACATACAATACATGTATTCTAATCAAAAAAATTAAATCAGGTTCCGTGCAATCAGAAATAAGGATTTATGAGAGATCACATATTTCGAATTTAAGAAATAAATATAAACTTCATATTGATAATGTAAGAACTAATTAAGGTAAAAAAACAATTATGTTTGAAGGAGTACAGCTGTTTAACAAACGACCAGATGAAATAAAATTATGTGATAGTATAAAATCATTTAAAACCAAACTAAAAAATCATATTGTATCCTCACTATAGTAAATAAGAAAGCCTTCTATATCCAACGGCCCAGATGTTAAAACTGTCTTCTTTGACTCAAAAACTAAAATAAAAATCAAATAAAAAAATTGCATGTTATACAAAGTACACATGTCTGAAGTGAAACTTCTTTGGAAAACTAATTTTAAAAAACTAATAAAAAACCAATACAAAAAAGTAGTTGAAAAAAAAAGACAAAAAGCTAACGTCACGCGGTTTACCCATACCATACAAGTACTGAACGTCACGCGGTTTACCCATACCATACAAGTACTGAACGTCATGACGCCTTTGCGTTACCGGTCGCTCAAATTTTACCCCTTATGCGCATAAAGAAATTTCACTTCAAACACTAAACGACTACGCTGTGGTCTCAATAACTAAAATATAAAACAAATCTTTCGTTAATCTTTCAGTTTTAACAATAAAATTTTTTTTAGGTGTTTTACGGTTAGAAGACATTTTTATTCACATTTACTACACTGAAAGTGCTGAAACTACTTTACACGTATAGGTGCATAGAACAATATTATTGGCGTCGTTTTAAGTAATAATGAAGTTACTTTGAGTTGTTCCATCCGCCGCATAGATAGCGCTGTATATAAAATTGAAACTTACTTCGTTTTTTTTTCATCCATCGCATAGATGCCACTGTTTATAAAAATCGATTTAAACGCGTAATTTATCTAATCAATTTAAATAAAAATCGATTATTTTTTCACATCCCTAGTCTGTGACTCTGTCATCTGTGCAGGGGGGGTACACTCTAAGTAATCGATCAAAGCGGCATCTGGTGATTGTTTGGTGTCGATTTGTGGTAAAGCAGTTCTGTAATTAAGCATTATTTTTATAGATGTCGCTTCTACTCGTATCAAATTGTTGATAAATGTGGATGTTGCCACTTGTTATAGTATATTGCGCTTAAGGGTGTTTATAAAACTACCTTTACTGGGCCTACAGATACAAATTAAAAATTTAATCACTTTTAAATACATTTGAAATGAATTGAAGTTCAAAAAATCAATTATATACCCTATATAAATGTAATTGGCGGTTCTTTCAACTAAATAAATACAAAATATGTGGGAAATGAAAATAATAATCTAGCAACATTATAAAACTAAAACGAACACGAAGTTTTTGAATTATGTGAAAAAAGAATAAGATAGGTTATTTTTGTACCAAAACTATTTGTAATTATATTTTATTGTAAATAACTATGTAGAATGTTTATTAATAAAGTATTGTACTTTTAAGTGATTTGATGACTGCAAATTTTCAAAAGTGAAAACGATTTTCAAGTGTGTAATCCGATGAGCTCTCGTTTTGAATTTAAATTCATATAAGTTTTTGTTTGATATTGTTGAGTTTTAGGTTGTTTTTGTGTTTTTGGTACGTTTGTGTTTTATATGAACTATAAAAATAAATGATATTAAGTTTTAATCAATTGTTTTATTTTAAACTGTTCTTACTTTTTCTTTATTATGTAAATATCATATCTATCATCAGGTTTGCTAAACATAAAATCCATTACATAAATCACTCCTTTTGCGGGACTGATTTGTAATAGATTTTATTACTTTAACAAACCTGATTCGATACAGGAAAACTAATTAAATAAAATAACTAAGGTACGTATAATAGGTAGGTACTTATATATACCTATATATAGGTTATGGCTAGTGGTGGTTAAAATAACGGAAACGTCAAAGTGTAACACGTTTTTTGTTAAAAACGCGTAACGTTTGTTATTCGTACTCTGACTTCGCGTTATCTCAAAAACGTCTCAACAAACAATTGTCGAAAACGTCTGAAAACGCAAAACGTCTAAAACGTTCCCACAGCGCGCAACGCTCTGCAACGAGGCTAGAGCGAGATAACATTACAGTCGTAGACGCGTCGTCGGCCCGTATTATTCGTTTTTAGGTTATTACTCCGTTACTCGTATTAATTTACCGTAAACGTTGTTCGCGTTGTTTCGTAAACAAACATGGCTCGTTCGTTTTAAATTTTTAATACATAAATTTGGTTGCTGTGCAAGTTGTACTACAGTACTATAATAATTGTAAATAATATAATAATTCTCTTTTCATACATTCGTCGTGCTGTTGTAAATATTGTGTAAATAATATTATAAGTACCTGGGTGACCGAGCCCAGCTCGGTATTTTTATTTTATTTTTTGTTTTTTTTCGGTATTTTTATATTTTTATTTTATTTAAATAATAAATCACGAGTGAAATTAAAAAAAAAAGAAAAAATAATAATCTGGAGACTGAGATTCGAACCCGGGTCAAAACGATTTGAAATCCGTCGCTTTCCTAATTACGCTATTACAGCTATATTAATAATGGTGAAATTAAACTTCGTATTATAATGATATTTTTTCATTGTCTAAAAACAGGGATAAAACGACATTTTTTTTTAAATGAATAATATAATCCATAATTATATCCATTTCACATAAGAACGGTATGGTGAAATTTGATATGTTCCAATTCCAATACACTCACTATTTTCAGCAAATCAGATAAATATAAATGTTTTAAAATCACCAATTAATTTCTAAGGCAAATAATAATGCTTGATTCGATTGAATTGTTGACACGGCACGTCAGAGGGTGCAGGTTCAAATCCTGCTGGGTCAAAAATTTTGATAATTTTTATCTTTTTCCTTTTATCTTGTCACTCCTGAATAGTGTAGCTTTCTGTTAGCGAAAGAATTTTCATGATCGGATCAGTATTTGCGAAGATTACCCCGTATATACAAACAAAGTTATAAACTTTACCTCTTTATAATACCTGTATAGATATAGATATATATACAAGAATTGCTCGTTTAATAGTAAGATAATTCTCGTTTCGTAAATTCGTCGTGCTATTGTAAATATTGTGTTTTTAACCGACTTCTTCGTTTTTAAGAATATTGTAAATAGGTACTTAGGTAGGATATTACTGTGAGTTGAAAAAGTGAAACTGTAATATAGTGTGTGCATAGTGATGTGTAAATAAGTTTTAGACAATTAATTAGGTAGTTAATTAATAAGGACTTGAATTGCAAGGATTTTTAATTGGTAAAATGCCTCGCGGTAGTGATTTACCAATTTGGAACTTTTTTGAGAAGTCCAGTGATCACAATAAAACAGCTGTGTGCAATTATTATCGTCGAGAGATCTCATTTAAATCGACGATATCACAACCGTTCAATCATCAATGATAAAAATATAAAATTTAAAATACAAACAAGTTTAAATTTTAAAATGTCTATTTTGACTTGATTTGACAACAAACAATGTTGTTGTTTTAAAATTTATCCCCAATAGGGAAAGGCAAAAGACTATAGTCCATACAGCCTAGTCTGAATTTGTATATTTTTTCAATTCTTGACAACAAACAAGTTTAAAATACCAACCACGAAAAAATGATCCAATTCACACATTTAATTAAATTATATATATTTTACGTGCTGTTTCGATATAAATTTATATCGATTGAAATATTTAATTTGTTACTTAAAGCAAAAAAACAGGATAATTTTTTATGTGACATCATGCTTTTTTTTAAAGTATAGGTTAATAGTTATTTTTGTATGCAAATTTAATTGGTATGCGTGTACTGGATTGCTGAATTGACGAGTGCCAACGTAGCGACATCCTTTGATAGGACTTGGTAGTCGCTAATAAATTTAATAGTTTCGGGGCACGATTGATAAATGACACTGCTAATTTTTTACTGTGGCCGATGTTCTAACTTCTAAGTTTCCAGCCCATGGTTGTCAACTTGTCAGATAAAATGACAATTTCTCCGCGTTGAGACTGCGGCCAAGTTTTATAAAAACGTGTTATTATGAAAACGTATAAAAAAACGCGTTAACTTAAGATAGTTAATAGTCGAAAACGCGTTTTTAGTTAATAACGGATTTGAACATCAATAGTTATGGCATCGTAGTTTGCACCAAACATCCACCAGAGGCGCTACTTTCCATACTTGCAAAAAAAATAGCGGAGTTGGCTCTCTTTTCCCGTATAGTTATTGTACTCTGTGCATCTGTGTCAAATCAGGGTATATGTGTTCTGTGGTGTCAAAGTTGGATGTGATTGAATAGTGATGGACACTTATAAAATAATAAGTAGTAAAAGTAACAAATATTTAAGGTAAAGATTACATTGGATTTCCATCCTAATTTTCTCCCCACCACATATATTTGCAGATATTGGAAATTTTCGCCACTTTTACCCCTGAGTTTTTTCACGCCTCAACCGATTTTCATTGAACATATTATTTTGTAATGTGCACGTGATGCGCTTCCATTTGAGACACCACTCAATTATATTTGCAGACATTCGGTTATTCTTCCCCACTTTCACCCCCCACAACTTTTAAACGACTCAACCGATTTTCTTCAAACATGTCTAAAAACATCGCCGTAACTAACTCACCTTTCATTAAAAAAAAACTTAAGTAAGTGAAATCGCTTCATCCGTTCGCGAGCTACGGAGCCACAGACAGACAGACAGACACGTCAAATTATAACACCCCTCTTTTTGCGTCGGGGGTTAAAAACTAATGGTGTATTTATTTGAATTTAAATTTTGATTGTAAAACAAGCTTTGAAACATTTAAAGATAACAAAAATTTGTCAGCATGTGCTAAAGGCACAGAAAAATATGTTTTTAAAGCAATAAATACATAAAATCTGAAAAATACTACTTTTTTCTTTGAACTTATGAACCTATGTTACTTATGAACCGTAGAGAGACAATCCATCCATTAAAGAATAATTTTAGCGGGTTTGTTTGCCTCTTCGATGCATCGAATAAAGAAACATCGATTTATACTCGATGTTGAAATATTAACAATACATCGGTTTGATTCGATGCATCGTTTCAAAACATCGAGTGTTTTTAATACATCGATGTATATCGTCCACCCCTAGATTGAAAGATTATTAATTATTTACAATTACATACGCTTAAAATTTATTACGAAAAAATCTTATGGAAGATGTTTAAAGTTAGTAAATAATTATTAAAAAATAAAAAATTATTGGCTATTAGTAATGATAATTGAAAACATAGTTTTCTCTAGAGCATAAGCGCAAAAGAAATATAAAATATTTTTTAGTATTACCTACCGTACTATCAAAATAACAAAATGCCTGCCGTAACGTCCACAACAGCTGAAGATCAAAATGATGCTGATCAAAAAATGTGGAGTGCTCTTAAGAAGTATATTATACGCGAAAGACAAAGAAAAAAAGAAGGTAACATTTATAACTAGGTGTTGATCATTATATCATCATTATTTGTTTTGTACTATTATCCAGTTTTGATGGTTTCATTTTTAGAATATGAAGCAGAGGTCGAAGAGGAAAGAGCCAGGAAAGAACGAGAAGCTAGAGAAAGACAAGATGTGATGACACTAGGTAAATGAATTTATTACTGCCTGTTATTGTAACCTGTGACATCTTATTCCAAATAGTAACATAAACCACATAGAAATGATAAATATATGCATCACATTAAGTGTCCTTACACATGATGACATCCTATGCTTATAATGCAGACACACAACACTAATACATTCTCAATCATGATATCAGTATTTCCTACACAAACATTGTTGTGTTTAACCCGTAACTGTTAGGGCAACAGTCAATACTGTCATGCTTAGAAAAATGGCAGTAAAGTAGTAATAGGTAAATATTGATATTCAAAGAAATTTTGGTCAAAGTTTTGGATTTGTTTTAATTGAATAGTATTGTAATATTAATATAGGTTTAATGATATACTTTACAAATGTATAAAACAATTGCTCTTTTATATAAGCACAGCGGAATAGCTATGATGAGTGTATCAATAGTCTTAGTCAAAAACCCTTTTTACAGTTAAATTTTTGTTAACCAAGTAGATTTTCCAATTTTTAGCAAAAGTAAAGTATAATTTAACTAAATATTTCTAGCCTTTTTCAAATTACTACAAACATTGTTTGTTTTTTATTTGTAAACAAAATTTGACATGTTATGTTGGTAAGTATGATTTTGGATTCTAGGTTTATATTTGAGGCAAAACAGATAATATATGTCGGGGAATCAATACAGATAGTTATTAATGTCGGTACCTGCGATATTCACCTACCCTACATCATTTTATTATTCGAGTCATTCTGTCATGCATAAAACGAACGGTGCAACCGCGGCTCAGGCAGTCTTGGCTATGGCTTGGCGCGGTGCACTTGTGTATCCTGCTAGTAGCTTAACCTCGACTCTTCTAATAGTTAGTTTGTGTACACGAATTAATTGTTACTGATTGGGCAACTCGACCGGTGGTGGTGAGTGCCAATGCGCATTGTTAGGCGGCGCCGCCGTAAACCAACACTCGGGTCACAAGTCCCGGGCACTGCGTCGAGTTGTCTCTCTGCCACGCGATAGACGGTACCCGCTCGGTGAGTCCATTGAATACTAAGTAGTGTAATTATGTTGTTTTAAATTACATTGTGAATTAACCAGGCCATCCGTCCTACTCCTCACTTCTGATTCCTACATCAGAAGTGGGATACTGTTCTCGTGCCCACTAAGAGTGTTACTAGTGAGTAATTTATTTCATGATCCCACGAGAATCGCGTTCGCGTAGTCCCGTGTAGATCGAAGCGCAAGTCGAGTCGTCATCATTTAAACCGATTTAGTAGTAATAGTAACCTGTCTCTTCATAAACTTTTACTTAGTATGACTGAGGAATAGACTAAGCTCAAAATTAAAAAAAAAATATTTAATATCGCGAGCGTAGTCGTGTACTTAAAGTTAATTCGGAGTTTGGGTTTCTTTGTTTAAGTTCTATTTTTAGCAAGTGTGCAAGGTAGTTGCAACATTTGGTGATGAAAATATCGATGTACTGTATTTTACTGTATTTTAGTTCTTTTCGGTCGTTCTGTTTTATTCTTACCGGTGTACAAGTGGTTTTTGTTCAGTGTTCGATTACGTAATTCGAGTTACCGGTTATTTGTTGAATTTAGTTTTATTGTGATACGTAAGGTAGTTGTGTAGTGATTAATTTTGCTAATAGATTTTGCGATTCAGTTTTTGTTTCGATTCAGTCACAATGTCAGACCGTAAGCGTAATCGTAGTGCGAGCCGTCGCGGTAGTCACAGCGACAGTCGTTTAAGGAAGATGCCAGAAGGTCATGTACCAATTGAGTTTATAGATGACGATCATAATGGTGAACATTTTAGTGATGTGACAGAAAACTGATGTAAGCGCTCTAAAGACTGTAGTGTGTAGTCATCAAGAGGATGATACACTGTGATGAATGAGTGATCCAGGAGGGATACACTGTGACGTGATCCAAGAGGGATACGCGTGGATTGTGGAGCAATTGTAATTGCTGGTTGGAAGGGTGGCTTACATAGTTGTAGGTGTTGTAGAAAATGAATTGGTTATTGAAAGTTTGATTTACGTTGGTACATGACTCTGCGTAGCTATATTTTCGTTAAGTTTTTGTGGTTACCCACTTGTTTGTGATAAAGTGTTAATATCGTCTTAGCTTGAGTATTTCCGATTACCCTCTGTAACGGATATTTTTGTCTTTACGTCTACTATCTTACACGATATTTTAACTAATATTATTTGTCGAAGTACCGAAAGAGCGTAAAGTTAGAGACACCATCTTCCGAATAGTTAATATTAATTTTCTGATTAGTCAGTCACCATTTTCATCATCTATTGATGGGATTATTGTAATTTGTAATTGTATGAGCAGCTATTGTTTAGTTACGTAGTTTTAATTACGTGGCGTATAAGTGATTACTGTGATAATAATTAATTCGATATAGTTAAAACACACACGTATCGTAAACTATAGATTAGAAGTGAGAAATGAGTGTTTCATTGAGGGTTTTAGTCTTTTTCTACCTTTGATTGATTTTTTTTAAAACTGTTTAAAAGTTGTTTTAGTTGTTCTGTTTAAGAACGTTTAAATTACAGAGAGTTAATTGATAACACCTAATTGGTGCAATCGTAAACTTGTTACAACAATAGTTGTAGGTAGGTAACCTCAGATTAATAATTTTGTTTATGAGTAGGTGACCATTAAAAATTCTTACTATATTCTGTCCATTCGTTTGTTTTCTGTTAACAGTTCAAGAAAGTTTGAAATTAGAGACTCCCTCACACGATACCAATTTGATTTGAAATAATAATCGATTTTGTATATAAGAAGAATTTTCAATCGACTCAATGAAATATTTTCAGTTTAAGAATATTAATTATTTCTTTAGATACTAGTTATTTTAGTTAATTACGTAGCTAGTTTGTTAAATAAGTAGACAGGTATGTCATTTTCTAGGTATATTTACTCATACCTCTTGATGTAGTATTGATTTAGACTTTGTTAACCACGCGTTTTAAAGTTAAATGTCACTAACGCGTGAGCAGTTACATTTTAAGGCAGTCGTTGTAGGTAACTGTTAAAAGTCTTGATACGAGTATGTTTCCATCTGTTCTAATAATTATTGTGTAACTTTGGGAAGCAAGGGTTGTAAATGGAGCTATATGATTTCGCTACTTCCTTCATAGGGACAGTTAGGCTTTTTAATATCCTATTGGCGATTTTGTTCTGTTACAAAATGAGGACCGTCATCAAACGAAACTTGATCCGAAATATTGAGGTAATCGGTATACCCTTAAAGCTTAAATTGTCAACGTACCTACAAATTTGCTCACGAAAAGTTAAGAGAAATGCCAGCACGTCATGTACCAGACGATATTGATGTAATTTATGATCTTGTTGATAATGATGATGTTCAAGTTTAAGTAGAGGGAGAGACTCGAGTGAACGACTCTATCGACCGTAATGTGTTCAAACGTACCAGTGTAGTTATTTAGTAGTCGTAGCCCTGTAGAAGGTGTCTCTTGGGGCAACCCAAGAGTTCATGGGTGCGCGGTGTGCGTTTAACTCTGGCGGAGGTCGTGGTGTTTGATACCGTAGCGTGTAGTCACAAGAGGTGACTGACACGGGTGATCCATTCGATGGATATGTGTACTGAGATGTATGTGACTGACACATGTACTGTGATTGCTCTTCGTCTAAAGAGCCGTAGTGTTAGAGGTCTTTACTCGAGGAATTTGCAAGATTGGTTGTAACTTGTTGTAGAAGTAAACGTGCGTGTATAGTTTTGGTTGTGATGACGTCGATGGTACATGGCTGTGGTATTTGTGTAAAGTGATTAGTTATAATTGGTTTAACGACATTTATGATTCAGATTAAAGTTCTTGAAACATTTAAAATAGTTGTCTGGTAATAGAACCTATAGGTATGTTCACGTCTTCACGATCAATTACGAAAGATTCCTCTTACTTATGTACGTTGTTAGATTTTTTAAATGTTGATGAGTAAATAGAGCACATACTATGGCTATTTGGTCGTATCACATGAGGCGATGACGATATGTATTGGTCGTATCATAAGAGGTGATGACGATATGTGTTGGTCGTATCACAAGAGGTGATGACGATATAGGTGGTAATAGTAGTTGTCGTTTGTTGAGCGTTGTATGTGATCTTAATGTGTCAATAATAAAACTTTATTTTTTTAATTACGGCTAGAGGAACCTTTCGTCTTTGAAGGGATAAGATCGATTGGTAGTTTTTTTAATTAAAGATTGACTGATGAAGCAAAGAATGTAATTTCACGTTAAGGACAGGTAGGCCGAGATTCTAAAGATGCTTTTAATTTGATCGTCTTGTTTACATTCCACACGAGGGCGTGTGCTATCAGGATGGTCGTGACTTGCCCTTAATTACTTATATAGTTTATTAATTGAGGTGAAACAGGTTCACACTGACCTATACTGGCCTATTCTGATAATAATTAGTTAATTCTTCGGTCTAATGTCTTTCAGTTGTGCCAACAAAGAGCATTGTCGATTTTGCTAATAAGTAATCACATATGATACTATGACTGTCAACTGATACTATGACTGCCAACTGATACTATGACTGTCAACTGTGATACTATATACTATGTCTGCCCTCTCATACTGACTCGGAACTAACGACGGTACTTAAGAGATGAATAGTAAATTGAATGAAAAAAAAAAGTGAGGTGGTTAAACATTTGATGGACAAACAATCCGGGCTAGTAAGGTCTCTCCTGCTGTTCTGGGAGACGATCCATGTTACGCTGTAGGGGTCTCGCCTGCTTTAGTGGGCGACGATTCCGACCAGCCTGTTTTACATTAGTATGGTCTCTTCTGCTGTTGTGGGAGACGATCCATGATTCACTGTAGGGGTCTCGCCTGCTTTTAGTGGGCGACGACTCGGACCAGACTTTTTGTAATGATGAGTGTAACGTTGTAGGAGTCTCGCCTGCTTTTAGTGGGCGACGACTCAGACCAGACTGTTTGTAATGATGAGTGATGCGCTGCAGGAATCTCACCTGTTTGAACTATAGGGGTTTTCATATTTTAAACCTAGATCAGTGTTACTTACCATATTGATATGACTGTAATGATAATGATGTTAACCATATTGTGACTGGTGTGACTGATTGACTTACTAACTGAAACCAATTGTTTCTAGTCCAAAGGGTCAGTGTGTACCGGACCTGATATTAAGATGTTGAATAGATTTTTGTCAGGATAGTCGAGCGATATTTTGTTTTTTTGATTAAAAATACCTAAGGTTGTAATAAATAGCGCGCGAGGACGCGCGCACGTCAGAATGGCCGTGTCGGGGAATCAATACAGATAGTTATTAATGTCGGTACCTGCGATATTCACCTACCCTACATCATTTTATTATTCGAGTCATTCTGTCATGCATAAAACGAACGGTGCAACCGCGGCTCAGGCAGTCTTGGCTCTGGCTTGGCGCGGTGCACTTGTGTATCCTGCTAGTAGCTTAACCTCGACTCTTCTAATAGTTAGTTTGTGTACACGAATTAATTGTTACTGATTGGGCAACTCGACCGGTGGTGGTGAGTGCCAATGCGCATTGTTAGGCGGCGCCGCCGTAAACCAACACTCGGGTCACAAGTCCCGGGCACTGCGTCGAGTTGTCTCTCTGCCACGCGATAGACGGTACCCGCTCGGTGAGTCCATTGAATACTAAGTAGTGTAATTATGTTGTTTTAAATTACATTGTGAATTAACCAGGCCATCCGTCCTACTCCTCACTTCTGATTCCTACATATATGAAAGTCCGTAAGTAAATAGTGTGTGTTTGTGTACAAGATTTGCTTCAGTAGCATTGTTTTTATTATGTTTTTCATTTTACAACACACATTTGAAAAAATTGCAGAAGAAACAAAAGAGCAAATTGAGCAATTAGAACAGAAGCTAAAACAGTTAGAGAAGGAAAAGCAGCAATTGTTCATGCAACTTAAAAGAGTACTTAATGAAGATGAAATCAGAAAGAGACAGCAACAAAAAGAAACAAAGTGAGTAAAATCATTAGAATGAAAATTTTCATACTTAATACATAATAACAATAGTTTTTTTAACAGTTAAAGTTAGATATAGATGTGGTTAATGTTATTAACGGTGTTGTAAATTTTTGCTTTATAAGCTCGAAACTGGCCTGTAATTTAATAAGTAACTATCCTCCATTTCTTCAAATTTTAGAGCAGACTTGTCATTTAACTGAGGTAGGGGGCCATTACGTCACACATTTAGAGGGGGTAGGGGGTTGATGAAGTGTGACATTGTGTGACAAGGGGTTGGGAGGGGTCCAAAATTTTGTGACGTCACATTTCCAAATGTAATAATATCACAACGTAAGTACAAAAACATGATATATTAACTACCTATCAATAACTAACTTAAAAAATTAAAGTTTTATTTGTTTTGTTGGCGAATTGACTTTTATTAAAATGAAAATAATGTCGTTTCGACATTTATTTTCATCATCAGTTTGCTCATGCAAAATTGCAAATTATGTGACGTTACACTAGGTAGGGGGGGTGTCTCATAAATGTGACCATCTGTGACAAAAACGGGGGAGGGGTCGAAAATTCGAGTAATTCGTGTGACGTAATTTATGGATGGCCCCTTGGGCAATGGAAATGCCCCGATGGGCAAGACAGGAAAATTCCTGCTCAAAATATGGCGCAGCTTGTGTTGTGTCCCTTTTGGTGAGTAAGGTGACCAGAGCTCCTGGGGGGAATTGGGGATAGGGTGGGCAATGTGCTTGCGATGATTCCATGTTACAGACATCTATAAGCTATGGTAATTGCTTACCATCTAGTGAGCCGTACGCTTGTTTGCTGATCTAGTTATATGTATATAAAAAAAATAGTCATGCAATATAATTCACAACATATTAATACTTTGTCTAGAGTACAATATTTTCTAGTTTAAAATATGATTAAACAAATTCGTATAGATGTTGTTCAGAATGTACATTATGCAGTGTCACTGTGTTTGGGTGTGTGCATGTGAGTGTGTGTGTGGTAAATAGTTCTTATTTGTCTATCAATAAAACTCAATGTATTTACTAATATTTTTATGATGACCCGCTGACACAGTGGCTCCCCACACACAGAAACATTTGTATTGGCCATATAGATGTTTGTGTTAGTCTTGGCATTTCGTGCTTGTGTATTGTGTGTGTTTCCGGAACTCAGACACAGGAGAAAATCCTACTAGGGGCTGTTGAGTGTGAAGCGTTTAATTATCTGTCAAAACTCACTATATAAAGTTAGTATAGCTTGTATTTTAAGATATAAAAGTAGACTTACACAGTTGTTTACAGAAAATGTGCTATAAATATTGATGATGTATCAATAAAAAATAAGCACTCCATAAAAAAATTGCGTGACTATAGCAAAAGTAAATATTTAATTCCTTTTTTTTCAGTGAAATGCAACCAATGAAGATGCCAATGGGTAACATCCAGATTCCCATGTTTTCCGTTCCAACGTCAATGGGTCAAGGAGAGCCACCTCCCTCCCAAGGCAGAGCTCAATCATTATCAACACACATAATGAACAAGGTAAGTGTTTATATTATATACTAATATGTATATAAAGCAGCAGAGTTTATTCTTTCTTTCTTTGCTTATTTTTGAATAGTGTAAATATTATAAATTATTTTTTGTTAGTCTATTTACCGGAGAAGGCTATTCGTTGTGAAATTCCATAGAAATGAGATAGTAAACAAAAAGTTTATGTGGATTCTCTTACTTATAAAAAGAATAATATAAAGCATTGAATCATTAGACCTTAATATAAGTTTATTTATGCTTGTTTTCAGTTTAATTTTACTAAAGTTATTATAGTATTAGCCAATATTTATATTTTTGGAATAGTAAACAGCTTAACTGCCATCAGTTCTCACTTTAGAAATATAATTTGTTCAAAGATAAATTTAAAGGTATAAATAATAGTTATAGAAATCATAAATAAATGACTGTTCAATTTTTGCAAAAATTCTGCTTAAATGCTTAGACTAATTTAAAATTTAGTAATATCTACTATTTTTTAAAGTTATTTTGCAATTATTTTTTAAACAAAAGATCATAAGCTTAGTCTTTTTTTTTATTGATTATATAAGGTGTGTACAAATAACTTAATTTTAATTTTGCAATATATAATAATTATATATATATTTATCAACCATTTATTTGCTTTATATATCAGATACGCTTTTTATAATTATTCATTCAAGCGAATGTTGTGTACACCTCATATAATGTGTTTTTCTCTTTGTTCAAGAGTAAGCACTCAAACTACATGTTGTTTCCACAACAGCAAAGCTTAGTGAGGCCGATACAGTCAAATGTAAAACGACCAAGAAGTCCGTCACCAAATTATGCTCTATACGCACATAGATTACACCAACCTCAAATGAAACATCAAGCCGTATATTCTGATCACAGTAAGTTGTAAACTCAATATATTTATTAATATTTTTTTTATGAAAAAATACAAATATGTCTAATTTATATTAGGACATAAAATTTGTATCGTAATGATTTGAAACTTGGTAAATATAAAATGAAGTAATAACGGTCCAGTATATTTAAATTCATAATATAATATTTATAACCCGTACACATTAATTTGAGACCCGGCCCGGGTCTGATGACGTCATATTCAATAATAATAAAATAATAATAAAAATAGTTTATTTCGGACAGTACATACATAGTGTATAAGTGTGTTAGTAACAATAAGTTGTTAGTAAGATTATAATAAAATTACGTCATCGGTCTGGGTCTCAAGTTAATTCGTACAGGCTATCGTTGTGTCTAGAGTAAAATAACGTTAAATATACATACATTTTACATTTACATACATACTTATTGTGTAATTGTTGTAATGTAAAAACACTTATTTTTGTCTCAAGTATATGTAGTCAGACAAAAATATAGGATAAGTAAATTATGAATCTTTTGCAGAAGTAGAGGATGGTCGTATGGGCCGCCAAATGGCGCGCGCAGTTCTTTGGACCAGTGAGTGTCATTAACGCTAGGTGGCAACACTGTCGCTTCTCCTTGCACACTAAAACATTTTGCCATATTATTTGAGCAGCGATTAATGTAGCATTATAGGGTTTATGTCATCTACATTAATTCGATTAATTTTATATAGATAAAGAGTAGATAGAAATTTGTAGAAAAAATTTGTAGAAATTTGTAGTTAAATTTTATACTGCTGAATGTAGTGTATGCAAAATATTTCAAAATACTAAATAATAATAATTAAAGAGAAATAAATTTTATGAAAATAAATATACCTTTTTAACAAATTCTTGTCTTTAAAAATTAAGAATTTCCGAAAAATACGTTACTTAAGTATTCATAAAAAGCTTCAGTTTTCGGCTTGACGTTAATTATTGGGACATTCTGTATAAAAAAAGATTATTTTAGAACAAACGAACTTTTGTTTTCGCACACATCATGTCGTAATTGAACGTTCATAACCAAAAGAATAGTTGAATGAGGCGTAATTCCTAACTCTAACTAAAATCGCTCTCAAAATTAATGGCAATATGGCTACATGTTTCACAAATTAACAATTTTTTTCTGTTGTCATTCGTCTTTTTGTCGCTTTTTGGGTTTTCTATTCGTGCTATTTTCTGTTATACTTTATTCTTTCAAATTTAGACCTTATAAAAATAAACTTAATCTCATCTCATTAATATTTAATCTTCAATATTTCACCCTTTTCATTTGTCTTTTTTTATTCTTTTCTCCATGTTTATTTTATTTGTGGTAATATACAGTGTGAATAGTTAATTATTTTTAAACAAATGCTTAAACCTTAAATAAATAGTAGTTGCTTAGATGTTTTAATTGTTTTTGTATCTATTGATATAACTCTTGAATTCAAATAGAATCTTCTTTTATCATTTTATAGATTCTTTTTAAACCATCTTTGTAACTAATATTTATTTTCATTTGATGTACTAATTGTGATCATCATACAACTACTAAAACTATTGTTACTATTTGTAAATATCATTGACTAACTAAATATGGATTATATGTAGTAATTTAAATTAAAATAAAGGTAAGTATTGTTAAGCTTGTATCTAAAATTAGAAATTTAATTGAAGATAAAAAAACTTACCCTCGTAAAAAATAATACATAGATAAATCTTTAAACGTCATAAAAGTAAAAAAATTGGCACAGAAATTATTTTTGTATTATATGCTAAGGTACTTATAGTATGGTACGAGTAAGGTGCACTTAATTTGATAAAAATTTGACTGTTTACCCCTTTCACTAATTCTTCTATAATAATATTTTAAAATAAACGATTTTTTTCACTTCCCTAATCTCATTATCATCTACTGATCCGATTTCAAAAATATTCTTCTTTAGACGTCTGTTTATCGATAAAAGTTACAATTGTAATATTATAGGCTAAATTATATCTGATGAAGATAAAAATTGAAATATTAGGATCACAGATTAATGAACATAATGTAAAGATTAATTTCAAACGTTTAATACTAATATACAGAGTCGCCACAATACGCGTCAAACGTCAGCGGATCTGGGGTGTCGTCAGGATACTACGCGATGCCGACATCTGGGGTAGTGGGGGTAGTCGCAGAACGCCCCCCACCCCTCCTATACGCACACCATGGACACACGCCACACGCACACACCCCCCATACGCCACATACGCCCCACCAACCCCATCAACCCCATCAACCCCACCATACGAACCTTATGTATGCCCCCGCTCAACCACAGCTATATCTCGACATGTTGAAGAACAGAGATGGCCAGCAGCATCCTGAACCGAAGAAAGAGGCGCAAGTATGTCTTTTATTATATAAGTTTAATATCTGTTATTTAATATCATCAGAGTAGGTACCAGGAGACTAATGGTGTGCAAGAGAGCAGTAGTTATGTGTCTCTATGAAGGTTACCAGAACTGGTCTGTTTTTGAGAATCGGGATTTTCGGTCCTTTGCCTTACCGGAACCTGATTTCCCGGTACTTTCGGTTCCTTTTAATTTTTATTATGTAAAATGGGTGTTATTCTTCCAAAGTATACCATAATTAAACATGTAAATAGTTGTCATTGAATTTAAATTAATATTGAAAAAAATATATAGATATAAATGTATTAGAATTAAAAACAATTTAATCACTCAGCCTCCTTATCGACATTGTCGTATTTTTCTATTCTCGTGTTCAGTAGTAATAAATAAGTCAAAAATTATAAGCATCATCTCTTAAGCTACCGTCACAAACGGTCCATGTCCATCTTTTGCGACACTGCTGGTAACAAGGAATTTATTATTCTGAAAAAAAGATTCTCTAAATATAAATATAAGGTAAATTTCGGGTCAGTTACCAGGAGACTAACTGAGACTAATTGAGACTTCTAACTGAGGTAGGGCACAGCAGGAAATTTCCTGCTCAAAATATGGAGCAGCCCGACTGGGGTAGTACCTCGACCTTACAGAAGACCACAGCTAAATAATACTGTTTTCAAGCAGTGTTGTGTTCCCGTTGGTGAGTAAGGTGACCAGAGCTCCTGGGGGGGATTGGGGATAGGGTCGGCAACGCGCTTGTGATGCTTCTGGTGTTGCAGGCGTCTATAGGCTACGGTAGTCACTTACCATCAGGTGAGCCGTACGCTTGTTTGTCGACTTAATAACATGAAAAAAAGACTAGTGGTAAGCAATACAGGAGTAAGTTAAGTGTCTCTTCGGTGTTCAGCCACAGGTTCTAATCGGTCTGAGTGAGGGTCACCACCCGGTGGTCAGCAGCGGCGTCGCCTACGCCCAGCCGCCGCCGTCCAGTCGCCACCTCGCCATACACCCCGCGCCTCAGCACGGAAATATGCAGGTATTACTTTATAACATTTTATTGAGGTGGTTCCTACCAGGAATATATATTGCTAAAATGTTGGAGCAGCCAGATTGAGGAAGTAAACTCAACTTTACAGTATATCATAGCTACATAGATAACACTAATCTCTGTATTGTGTTCCATATAAGAAAGTAGGATATCAAGTTAATTTTAAAATTCCGAGATAAAGTGATCTCCTACATGGAGACAGAGACACATACTAGCAGTGGGATGTTACAGGATAAATCAATGAATCAAATAAATTTCTAAAAATGCCTAAAAATATTTTAACATTAATTTCATTGTATCAAAAAACTTTTTTTTATATTATGCTATTTACAAGTGTTACTAGTGTAATCTCTATATATATAAAAATGAATCGCTGAATGTGTTGCTAAGCGCAAATCTCGAAAGCAGCTAAACCGATTTCGCTAATTCTTTTTTTATAATATTCCTTGAAGTACGAGGATGGTTGTTACGGAGAGAAAAATTTAAAAAATTCCCTGAAAAAGTCTAAAAACAACACTTTTCTATTCCCATACAAAAGATTCGTAATAATACTTAAATCAATTTGAACTTTAATACCATACCATAAAGTTTAAGTGTTAGAGGAGGGGTTCCGGGAAGGATAAGTATTTTAAAGAATCGACTATTAGGCGGTACGAAGTTCGCCGGGTCAGCAAGTTAATTATACATCTAACTTAAATTTTTAGGCACTAATAATTTTAGATAAGCTCTAATAAATAAAATAACATTAAATTATTTCAGAACACGAAGCCAGGCAGTATCACCCAGGGCTACCCCGTCCAACAGTCAAACCCCAATGTACAAAATCCCAATATATACCCCAACAGACACCGCTATTAACTAATGATCTTACGGCGACACACCAGCGTGCAGTCTCATCAATCAAATGTTATCACACATACTCAACTATATAAAGCTTAGTTTATAGTAACCGGTACGGAGCTTGAGCGCTGATCTTCAACCTAAGCAGTAACGAATTTTGGGTATCTTTGGTGGAAAGTATGGCATTGTAGTTGGGTAATCATGTGGTTGTACAAAGATTGGTCAGTCGTACCTCTTACTGTAACTTTAAAATACAAACAAACAAATTTTTCCGTATTATAATATTAGTGTAAGATATAGGTGTTGAGAGTTTTTTATAATTTTAAATTTTATTAAAGTTATTTTTAAGTGTAGTTTTGTGATTATGAAAGAAACAGTAGTATCAGTGGCTTAACTAATAAATATCATTAAACAAAATTTTATGTAAAATATAAAGATCCTACTTAAGATTTTAATAAATAGCAATAAAATAAAGATTTATTCATGATTTATTTTTATTATGTTTATATTGTATTAAGTTATTATAAAATACATAATTATGCCAAATTGTTATCAATCATAACAAAACAATAGACTAATATAACACTTGCTTTATCGTTTCATATTTATGTATATTATATGAACAAAACCAGCTGTCTCTAGCAAATTTTAAAGAACTTGTAAATACGGTGACTTGTCGGACAGTAAACCTGTTGATAAAACGGTGAACCAGTTAAGTATTTAACATTATACTATGATGAAACCAAGACATAAAATTAAAAAATAAATCTTCATATGACTATTTTGCTTTTTTATTGTCTAAATTCGTTGGTTCACTACAATAACCAGTCAGTGAACAATCTTAGTATGAAAAAATAACAGTGATTCCTGATTTTATGTTTTAATAAATAAATAAAAATATATGCACAACTTATGGTAAAAATCGGCCAAGTGCGAGTCGGACTCGCGCACGAAGGGTTCCGTACCATTGACTAGGTACATTGATTGTAATAACGGGCAAAAAGCGGCTAAAAATCACTTTTATTGTATGAGAGCAAAAATAGGCAAAAATGACGTTTTTTGTATGGGAGCCCCCCTTAAATATTAATTTTATTTTATTTTTATTATTTATTATTAAAGTAAAAATACAACTGAGTATTTTGTGAATATTTCAAGTGCCTACCTGTTGCCATTATTAATATCGAGCAAAAAAGGGCAAGAAAATCGCGTTTGTTGTATGGGAGCCCCCCTTAAATATTTATTTTATTTTGTTTTTAGTATTTGTTGTTATAGCGGCAACAGAAATACATAATTTGTGAAAATTTCAACTCTCTAGGTATAGCCTTTCTTGAGATACAGCCTGGTGACAGACGGACGGACGGACGGACGGACAGCGAAGTCTTAGTAATAGGGTCCCGTTTTTACCCTCTGGGTACGGAACCCTAAAAAACTGGGGCTAAAACATTTAATCTTCCAAATTAGTCTTTAAAAAAATAATACTGGTTCGCTGTTTGGCAGCTCACCCTACTTCAAAATGTACGAAGTTCATTCTAGAGGAAGAAACTAAAACCTGGCTCTTATATTCAGAAAACGTTCGTTTTGATCACGAACCGTTTTCTGAATATAGGAATCCGGCTTAAATGAAAAACGTAAAATGTTGTTAAAAATTTTTGACTCGGGAAGGATCCTTTATAATCAGGATTTGCGGTACTCTAATGTATATTTAGGAAGGAATTATAATTAATTTATACGTAAGTATGCTCTGTACAATGTACATGAAAATCAATTTAATTTATAAGATATACTTGTAATTATCTTTCTAATTCAGTGCATGCAAATAAAAATAAGCGTTATAAAATAACAATGTAAATTTATAAATAACATTTTGCTATCGGTAAATAGAAAATAAAAATATATGAACTAAAGTTGTATTTCCTTAAGTGATATTATTAAGTACATCCCTAAAAATAAATAGAAACTTAGTGTGTCTCACATCTTACTTTGCAATATAATTATGTAAATTTGGCAAGTATTTATTTTTATAATTTTTGAAAGTTAGAAAAATGAACCGTGAGAAAAAAAAACAAAGATAGAGTGAGGAATTCTCAGATTTATTGCACAATGTGCCCCTCACAAATCACAATCATGTAAATTTGTTATCGTGATGTGAAGAAAGTGTCTTAAAAACGTAGGTATATTATAAAAGTTTCGTGTTACGATGTATGTTAGCGATAAACTCCGAAACTTCTGAACCAATTTTTATCAAATTTTGTAAGCATCTGTAATTTGGTCCAACTTGGTAGGGTAGTTTTTATCTCAATTGGACCCGGTAGGTGGCTCTGTTATCGGTATGTAAGCAGGTAGCTGTTTTCCAGGCAGGACAATGTCTGCCGGGTCCGTTAGTGTATGTACAATTATTTATTATTGCGTATTTAATTGTATATTTAAATGGCAAGTCAATATAAAAGGATGAATTTCAGCAGTTTCTTCAGAATCGTGGGTGGTAAATGAAAATAAATAACGACAGATTGGTACAGTCGGAACCTACTAGTATGATAGCTGATTTGTTCCTGCTGTTTGTTATGAAAAATACTTAGACAATCAATAAAAAAATATTTTAAATGCTTTTTTCGCATGTTTTAAGATTCCCGATACAAGATTTTTAACTGAGGTAGGGCACAGCAGGAAATTTCCTGCTCAAAATATGGAGCAGCCCGTCTGGGGTAGTATCTCGACCTTACAGAAGACCACAGCTAAATAATACTGTTTTCAAGCAGTATTGTGTTCCTGTTGGTGAGTAAGGTGACCAGAGCTCCTGGGGGGAATTGGGAATAGGGTCGGCAACGCGCTTGCGATGCTTCTGGTGTTGCAGGCGTCTATAAGCTACGGTCTTACCATCAGGGGAGCCGTACGCTTGTTTGCCAACCTAGTAACATAAAAAAAAAAAGTAAGAAACGTGAAAGTTTTATGAAGTCTAGGGTCACAACTCAACCGAATATTACAAAGGTCTAAAAGTCAAACCTTAAGGAAAAGATGTACTCTATACCTATACATTACAAATATATTGACTATATTTACACAGTACAAAATGTTCTTGCGATGCTCTGAATATAAAACATTTTAATTAATTATGAGTCACAATAAATTTGAACTTATCATAGTCCGTAACATTTATAAAATATCGCTTTAGAAGATCTACAGAAAATTTTATACGCCAACATCTTGGTCTAGGCTAGGCTGTATGGGAATAAAAAATTAAAAAAGTAAGTACAAGTAAAATGTAAGAAAACGTAACAGATAGGTAATATCAATAAATCTACCTAATGTCTGCGTTCTGCATTAGACGGCGTCCAAATTTTACTAGGCAGTCGCAGAACTGGTGATTTGTAGTCATTTATTTAATTACCTATAATTCCTGGGTAAGCATAATAAAAACATATTATTTTTTAAAAAGGCGCGTAATTTAGAGCTCGTGAATACAGCTCATTTTAATAGATAAAAAACCTCTGGCATAAAAATACTAAAGACTAAAGTGTAAAATATATACGATCCTGTCTTTAAAATATGTTTTGAAATCATAGGCTTAGGGTGGGGTTGCACCTTTGCACGGGAGGCAGTTTGACCTGCAAGTAGGTCGCTACGATCGATGCACTGCATCTTGCCACAGGGCTTCGAACGTTCTAGATGAATTGATGTTTAATTAACTTTTGTTAAAGCTATTTTATTTAACTTTCGTAGCTGACAAGTGCGGAGAACTACATATTTCAAAGTGTTTTAATTACTATACGATTATTTTTCGATTTAAATCAATTTCATTTTCATTATTACGATTTTTATTTTTCATTATTAGGTAAGTAGGTATATAATATTATATTCCAGGTCGTTTAAGAAATAATACGTATTTAAAAATAATTGAATAAATTTTCATTCAATGTATGATGTAAGTACTCATTGATGCTGTATATTGATGCGCACTACACTTCTAATAACTGACCTTGTTCAACAATATTTGCGTATTTTCTTCCTAGCGTTATTTTTAGATAGGTACATCCAATATTAATATTTCATAGCGGTTGATTGAAGTGTACCTATTTAAAGAAAATCTTTTATAATAATACTTTGTACTTTATAACTTCTTAATAATAATATGTCGCTTTCAAGTATATATATATCTATACATATAATAAAATGGTAGGAAAGTCAAAACTGTACATTGAATATTTTTTTAAAAGAATACTTGGGGTGTGATCTAGAATCGATACCGAAGCCAAAAATATAGTTTTTAGAATTTTTGTCTGTTTGTCTGTTTATCTGTTTGTCTGTATGTATGTCCGGGATAAACTCAAAAAGTACTGCATGGATTTACTTCAAATTTGGCACGAATATTGTTAAGAAGTCGGGTCAGAACATAAGCTATATATTATCACGCTATCACCTACGGGGAACGAGCAGTGAACCTTTATTTCTTCAAATGTATGTCCGGGATAAACTCAAAAAGTACTGCATGGATTTACTTCAAATTTGGCACGAATATTATTAAGAAGTCGGGTCAGAACATAGGCTACATATTATCACGCTATCACCTACGGGGAACGAGCAGTGAACGCACGCAGACGACGTCGCGGGCAGCAGCTAGTAATCAAATAAATTTACAAAAGATGTTTTCATCAAATTCGTAACATATTGGACGAGTGAAACAAGGATTTAAATTTTTGGCGTCGAGCCCAAAATTTTGCAACTCCTTGTAGGTATACTAACGTTACGAGTATACAATATTCATTTATTACTACGTAGACCCGCAAATAATAAAATTTTAGTTAAATGTTATCCACTTTTGTAATTATGTTCTAAATATTAATTAATATTAAAAAGGTGCAGGTAATTTTTGAAGTAAAACTTCTTTAGGCGCATGAGGGGTAAAATTTAAGCAACCGGTGAGCCGGTGACGCGGCAGCGTCATGACGTTCAGTACTTGGATGGGTGACCGCCTGGGAACCCCGCGTGCGGTTGGCTTTTTGTTTTTATTTTCAATTAGTTTTTTAACCGACTTCCAAAAAAGGAGGAGGTTCTCAAACTCAATTCAACTGTATTTTTTTGTATTTTAAATTAGTTTTTTTTTAATTAGTTTGTCAGAGAAGTTTCACTTCTGACATGTGTACTTTGTACGCACGCAATTTTTTGTTTGTGTGGGTGGATAAACCCAAAAACTACTGCCGCATTCCGCCTGTAGCATCCCACTGCTGGGCATAGGCCTCTTTCTCCATGTAGGAGAAGGATTGGAGCTTAATCCCTACCACGCTGCTCCTCTGTGGGTTGGTTGATATGTTTCCTACTTTGAGTAACGATCGCTATCTGGTATTTATGATAACAACCGGGACTAATAGCTTAACGTGCTCTCCGAGGCACGGCGGGGACTTGGGGAGACCCACACACAGACACAGGACAAGGACAGACATCCAAACCGGAAAGAAATACTTTTTACACGTGTTCATCCCGAGCGAGAATCAAACCCGCAAACCGTCGGTATTTTAGGCGACTACTCGCATCACTACATAAGAGCGGTTGCTAAAGCTAAGTACTGGACCGATTAAAATTCATTCGTCAGAAAAATCCACGCGGGAGAAAGCGCAAGCGAAAAACTAATTTCTAATACTTTGTTTTTAATTTAATCGCTTTTACACTTATGACTGTTATTGTTAAGATAGTAAAGCTTTAGCTAAAAAAAAAATACGGTACAATATGATAAAATACATATTAAATTACATACATTTTATTAATTTATTTGCGCGTCGGCGCAGCGGTCACGGCACTGGTTTGTGGCTGTTGCGCGGGCGGTTGCGGGTTCGATCCCCGCACACGACAACATTTGTATTGGTCATACAGATGTTTGCCGTGGTCTGGGTGTTTGTGCAGTCCTTTTGGGTCTCCCCACCGTGCCTCGGAGAGCACGTTAAGCTATCGATCCCGGTTGTTATCATGTACACCTTTAGCAATCGTTACTCATAGTAGAGAATATATCCGCCAACCCGAATTGGAGCAGCGTGGTGGATTAAGCTCCGATCCTTCTCCTACATGGGAAAAGAGGCCTATGCCCAGCAGTGGGATATTACAGGCTGAAGCGTAGGTAGGAACAAATGTACGAATCTAACCACTATGACACGCGTCAATTTTTACACGACTGCAAAAAGGAGATAAGAAGGTTTTTAATTGGACTAATTTTTATTTACCTACTTATAAAATGGCTGTACCAATTTTGGTGAACTTTTTTTTAATTGAAACCTGGTGCTAGTCATATAGTTATTTAAATTTGATAAAGATCTGACGAGTAGGTACCTACTTTTTGAGTTATCTCTAAAAATCCTTTTTTAACTTTTTACCCACCTATACCTACGTCATAAAAATAGTTATCAAAATTTCACTCGGTTACGATGAAGTAACAATTTTATTTCCCTTTTTGCTTTGCTTTGGTGACTATCAGCCAAAAGTAGGCGCTTGGTTTCTGCATTTTCAGTCTATCTGGCGCAATTCCAGTTGCAGCTGTCGATAAAATTGGCATTGATCTTCGCTTATGGAAAACATAAACTGAAACATGAGCTAGATATATTTGTCTTGTACATATAAAATATTGCGTCACGGGTGAATAATATTGCATAACTACTGCGTAGCGAATGACATCAAGCATTAAATTCTTTAAGCATACCTATAATATGAAAACATAATTATAATAGGTACTTCATAAATATAGGTAATAAAATGTAAGACAGGGCTCAATATTATATATTCGGAAGTAACGGACGTAGAGCCGGAAAATTTTAACTTTTTTTTTAATGACTGAGATAAAATAGATTAATTATAAGCACCATTTTTACCCGACTGCCAAGGAAGGGTTATGTTTTTCGCGCGTATCTTGTATGTATGTATGTATGTATGTAATATTCTTAATTACCTCATTTCTCTAGAACCGCTGAACGGATTTGCATAATTGAGATATCGTTAGATTTGTCTTAGCAGCCCAAGTGTTCTTAGATAGGTGACATTAAAAAAAACAAACATGGCGGCTGTGCGAAGCCATTGTAGGTAATGAAGAAATATTTTTTTTTTAGAATACTATAGTATGGGTATCAAATTAAAGGGCTTAATACAAGGATTTCAAAAATGTATATTATGATTATTATTACCGTAATAATAATAAAGAAATACAATAAGAAAGTTTAAAAAATGTTGACTTTGCTCTTTCCGTTTTTTACGCAGGCGGGTTTTTTGTTTTCTTTTAATTATATTACTTGTTTAATTTGACACTTATGGGAACGAACGGGGTTGATAAATACCACAAAGGTAACAAAAACGATTTGTTAAAAAGTAGTTTAACTTTTTTAAACAGAAATAAACCTAAATTTGTTTAGAAGTAGGCACTACAACTGCTTAGCCTTTGCCAAGAGTCAACGGTGGCGACATTCCACGATTCTGTTAGTTAAAAGTTAATTTACCTCACAGACCACAGAAATACGATATTTTGTCTTCATCTCTACATATTTCTAATTCTCTATAATATGTTTTAAATTACGTGTAACAATTTATTCATTAAATCATTACCGTTGTAGTAGGTACCTACCTACTTAGGATAAAAACCTAATTACATCATCTTTCTTGTTATAAAAAGTAGAGATCTACCAAAAAATACTTAATTATTAATTTCGCAACGAATTAGAACGAAACGGTAAAAAGTCGGATAATACTACAAAGTATTTAAACAATCAATATGTAGTTCTCGCTGTAAAGACGCGTAGAGCGTAAATAATACTTTATAATACTTTATAGATCGACGTATAATCGGTTATAACATCCTCTATTTCCTAAACCTAGCGGTTTATATCCTTTGTCTCCTTAGCCTTCAGATAATATGAGCTTTACGTTGATGTAATAAGGGTCTTGTCGAGTGCGTAACTGTGTATTATCTCATCTGATAGTCGCGTCTAGACGAAAGTTGTACGCATGTGCGGAGCTATCGACTTCCCCCTCTTGCCCCTCAGAAATCTGAATGTAGTACTTGCAGGACTCGACTAAACGCAGGGGTGGGTATAGGTGGTACGGCCTATGCGTATTTAGATCTACATAACATATCGGGAGTCCTAAACTAAAACAAACAACAAAACTTAAAGATATATGTATATAACGTTATTCATAAAGTTTTATTCAGAAACCATCAACTATTTATTTTAGAATTTTATTTAATAACATTAGAAAGTTACACATGTTACTTGTTTGTTTACTTAAGTTTACATACATATTACCTATATAGGTAGATACGTGTAGGTACGTAAGTTTTAATATAAACTGCTACGCAACATGCTACGTGACCAAAGACCTGTTTCGCTTTTGTAAACGATAATGGAATTAACCATTCTACCTTTTCGATATTAAAACAAACAAGTATCATATTATTATTATCAAAATAAAATGTAGCAAACAAAACGTTCCTCTACGTATTTGGAGTACATTGTTATTTTGTCTATTTTCCAGCAAAACAATGATTGTTAATGTGCCTACTGCAGGCATTGTATGTTTTGTTTCAGATTTTTATTTTGTAGTGTACAAAAATGTACAAAAATTAAGTTTTCCAAGTTAGTTGAAGTATAGTAAAATTTTAAATAAACAAAATCTAAAACCAGAGTAGAAGTTATTTTTCAACCAGTGTTTGTTATCAATTTTTAGAAAGAAATTGTAATATTTTATTTTACATTTTTACTAACAAAATTACCATATGTACCTACTTTTGTTTCAATTTTAATAAAATATAATAAGCAACACAAGACAGATATGGAATTAAAAATGGTTAAAACCATTTCAAATTTTCAATATTAAAAAATGCTTACAGTATCTAGTAAAGTAGTAACCGCTAGTATAATACAAAAGAAGCTTCGTTACAGGAAAACTATTTTCGTTTCGCGTAGACTTCAGGAGTAGTTTAATTTTACACGCGTTCCATTCAATTATTCTTGCATTTTTTATTATCTTCTAATTTATGCTACTGTAAGCACAGATTAGTAAATAGTACTACGCTGTAAGTACAAAAAAAAAACATCGTGAAGTATTTGAAATCGAACATTGAAATTTTAATAGCAACAACACAATTATTATTTACCTTACGTGTCTCTTAAGATTATTTATTAAAACAGTTTTCTTATTTACATTTCATTGATTTTGATGTCCTTGTATTATGAATATATTAATAACGGTAGCCTAGAAGTTAATAGAGCGAATCCTTAGTTCGTCTATAGAGACCTAATGAAATCTTAAACATTAAGATAATCATAAATAATTAAATAAGTATGTACTATATTAGGTATATAATTATATTACAATAACAATATAATCTTGATAAAACTAACCATGACCTCGTAAATATCTTCTTGTGTAACTGTGTAAGTCTTACGCGCGTAAATCGGGAATTTAGGCAAAAACAAGTCTAGGTATCCATAAGCTGAAATTAATTCAAACGACAAACTAGTTTTAAGGGGAAAAAATTATCAACATTCGCTTTAACTTACAGAAGTTATAGGAATATAGTTGGAATCTCCCTATAATTTGTCATCTAATCAAAAAAGCGTCTGAGCATCACATCAAATTATAGGTATTATATTAGGTAAATCGTCCCCCCAGCGCACTGCCAAGGTCACATCGATCGTGCGAGGGAGAGAGATATACAAAGGGTCTCCCTATCTAATGGAAAACCGTTGAATTTCCCCCAGACTGTTGGTAAACAAAAGAAAATGCGTGTTAATGCGATATACGCATTATTGTTGCATTGTAGATACTGAAGCTTGAGATTGAGTTGATGAAAATCTTGTTTTAATTGTAAAACTATGTCAGCGTCGTATGTAAATTTTAGTGTGTAAAAATGATTCTATAAAAAAATAAAGAAAATAAAAAAGTCATGTTTTGTCAGTGTGGGACGTCCTCCGGCCCGCTGGATGACGATCTACGTATTAAGATTGCCCGTGGACTCCCGTGGAGGCTAGATGACGGATGCGGAAAACCGGAATGTTTGGCGCGAACTTTGGAAGGCCCATGCCCAGCCGTGGACTGCAATATGCTGAAGAGAGAGAGAGATATCATGTTCTAATGTAACAAAAACGTTAATAGTAATAACCAAAAATGGATCTGGAGCGCTTAAATAAAATGATTTAAAAAAATTTGCTTAACATCAATCCTTTATTTACGAATTACTTAATTATAAACAGACATTTTACATATAAATCACGTACTTAACTTTTTGGTAATAATGTTATGAAAGTGGACACACAAAAGCGGTGCGAACAATTTAGGTATATATACTTGTGTTCCAAAACTCATGCTGCGTTTGTCACAATTCATTTCAAAATAAAAGAAATATTCTTTTAGACAATGTTAATATGGATTCGAGGAATGGAACTAATTCATTTATGCATTTTTTATCAGTTTCCAGGCGGCTGGATTCTATGTACTATTATATTCTAAGCCCCGCAGCTTTCAGCGTGGGTGGTTCTAATATTACACAATTGCCATATTCAAACGTGGGCACGGTGAAATTAAATTCATTTTAAAATAGCATAGTCAATACTTGTGTAGTTAAATTTAATTATAATTACATTACAATTTACAAATAAAATACACATTTCGGACAAACGTCTAGTTTACCCGCAATAGTAGGTACCTACGTATCTACCTATCTGTTTACTGTTTATTTTTTTTTAAAGAAGCACTAGATATAAGATATATTTTTCTAATCCATACAAGCTACAGTTAAAAAACGTTTGTTTTCTTTTGTCTTCTGAACTATTTTTTTTAATAATACCTACACATATTATAGCCCCTCTACTTTATAGTTATACAGGTAATTAAAAGAGTTTCATCGACCTAAGCGATGATGAATTTTTCTGTTTGTCATTAAATATGAACAATTAAAAGTTCATTTGAACTATCGATTTCATAGAATATTGAATATTTAATACCATCGCGCAGTGAATAAAAAATAAATAAGAAACATCGAAAACGAAAAGCTTGCTCCTTATTTTACTTTTTTGTGTAAAGTTTTTTTTTTCTTATTATTTAGATTGAGGTAGGGCACAGGAAGATATATCCTGCTCAAAATTGGGAGCAGCCCGACTGGGGATATATTTTAACCATACAAAAGACCAGGTGGTCATTACACATTTTTACATGGTACATTTTTATTTATTGAACAGGTGTTCAATAAATAAAAAGTACCTGGGTGACCGAGCCCTGCTCGGTATTTTCATTTTATTTTTTGCTTTTTTTTTCTCGGTATTTTTATATTTTAATTTTATTTAAATAATAAATCACGAGTGAAATTAAAAAAAAAAAAAGAAAAAAAAAGTAATCTGGAGACAGATTCGAACCCGGGTCAAAACGATTTGAAGTCCGTCGCTTTCCTAATTACGCTGTAACAGCTATATTAGTAATGGTGAAATTAAGCTTCGTATTCTAATGATATTTTTTCATTGCCTAAAAACAGGGATAAAACGACATTTTTTTTAAATGAATCTTAGCTAGATCAATTTTTCGCCCCCGAAATCCCCTGCATACTAAATTTCACGAAAATCGTTGGAGCCGATTCCGAGATTCAGAAAATATATATATATATATATATATACAAGAATTGCTCGTTTAATAGTATAATAATAAGATGTATACAACAAATTATTTGATCTTGGGTTAGGTTTCTAAATTTCTGGGGTGCATGTCGGTCACCTCCTCGTGGTGCACCCTGGGCAACGGGACGGGCAGCAGTATCGCAGTCGAGACTGCTAACGCGACCCCATCTCGCCCCACTCAGGCGGAGGTCTGCTCACACGTGGATTATTTTCGGTCAGTAGGAGTCTGACATAACCCTCTGGTGCCCCCGCACCAGAGGGTATCCATGATTGATTTTCCCCACGTAAAAAAAGGTTTCTAAATTTCTATATTTCATTATTTTGCGTGAAATCAATCTTTCGACAGTTTCAGATTATAAATGTAATGATTAATATAGTGAACTGAAAGAAAAGCCCACAGATTGAAGAAAGAAGTTCAATCTGTAGGGCAGCCTGTCTGGGGAGTGGGGACGTACCCTCAACCTTATAGAAGATCACAGCTAAATAATACTGCTCTCAAGTAGTATTGTGTTCCTAAGGTAAGGTGGTCAGAACTCCTGGGGAGAGTCAGGGGGAGGGTCGGCAACGCACTTGCGATACTTCAGGTGTTGCAGGTGTCTACAGGCTACATTAACAGCTTGACAGCAGGTGGCCAGAACAGTTGTTTGCCGACCTAGTCTTATAAAAAATATCTGTTTTTTGTGGATGTCGAAAATAAAACATCGGAGTTAATAGTATTTACATAATTACATTATCAGGATTCGCAGGAAATTTCCTGCTCAAAATTGGAGCAGCCCGACTGGGGTAGTACCTCGACCTTACAGAAGACCACAGCTAAATAATACTGTTTTCAAGCAGTATTGTGTTCCTGTTGGTGAGTAAGGTGACCAGAGCTCCTGGGGGGGATTGGGGATAGGGTCGGCAACGCGCTTGCGATGCTTCTGGTGTAGCAGACGTCTATAGGCTACGGTCTTACCATCAGGTGAGCCGTACGCTTGTTTGCCAACCTAGTTACATTAAAAAAAAAAAAATTATCCCTGCACCAGAAAGGTCATCAATGTACTTATGTTTACCATGTGTAAAATCAAATTATTATATAAATATTTGCAAAACATATGTAGACGTCAATATGTAAGCGTGGAGTGGCCGGTTTACCTTCTTATATCATTAGGTGAGATTAAGTTGAGGTCGCTCACCGTTCTAAGTAGATACTAAGCTGTAAGTCAGGTCTAATTTAATTACACGTGTTTACAATATGTAAATACGTATTTATTCTATAAATAAATGATCGAATAGAATTTTTTTCTACAATTTATTTGTTTACTACTTATTTTTAATTTTATTATTGACGTCAAGTTTTATATTTAGAAAATAGGATATATTCTTACTTATGTATAAATATTACCCAAAGTTTAACTGTACGGATCTTTAGCAAGTATATAGGAGAGGCAAAACCTATGTCAATAATATTATTATTTCAGATTGGTTCTTGAAAATTGTTACCACCATGTAAAATACTCGTATATTCTACCAACAAGTACACTTCTAATATACGAGTAAATTAAATATATGCCTGTAAAAGGTATACTGCATCAGAAATGAAAAGGTTTCTCTATAACTAATTTTAAGTAAAAGTGTCCATGGATGGAGGCATATAAATACTGGAACACTACTATTTATAGAGGCTCTACGTGTATAATCTATGCTCTACTTCTCGTAGAGTAGGACAGTATGCTCAACTTTTTATTTGTTATAGCAAAAAATCAGAGTTAGCGTATGTGTATTAGTAGTCCTTTAATTTATCGCCATAAATAAGAATACGAATAATAATAAGTATAAAGTTATTTTCGCGTACCTAATGTTTCTTTAACATTGAACACGATATTAGGATTTTAAAATCTCGATTTTAGTTCCGTTGGCGCTTTAATTCAGAAATATAAGCTAGGCTTAACCTGTTCAAAAGCAATGTCGACTGGTAAAAGGTTACTTTAGACTACTTTTTACTATACTTTCACAGAGCTACGATTATTTATAATTAATCGATGAGGAGGTTCTCAATCCGACTTTTTTATTTAATAAATATTAAGTTTTATAACTAAACACATAATAAGTGACGTGTGTACATAATAAGTGTAGTGTCAATGTATGAAAATGACATATGACAATGTAAATAAATAATTGAATAGCAAAGCCATTTTAATATAATTATGTTTAGTCTAGAATGCCGAATTCGTCCACCGCTACGATAATTATGATTTACTGATGCCAATTTTATTTTCGATTCCTAGTATTAGGTACCTACTGTTTAAGCGTTAGCGAATTTTTACAATATTTATTTTCATTGACGATGCGTTGGCGCAACGGTCACAGCACTGGTTTGTGGCTGTTACGCTGGCGGTTGCGGGTTCGATCCCCGCACATGACAAACATTTGTATTGGCCATACAGATGTTTGCCGTGGTCTGGGTGTTTGTGAAGTCCTTGTGGGTCTCCCCACCGTGCCTCGGAGAGCACGTTAAAACGTCGGTCCCGGTTGTTACATACCGTAGCATACTAGGGAATATATTCGCCAATCCGCATTGGAGCAGCGTGGTGGATAAAGCTCTGATCCTTCTCCTACATAGGAAAAGAGGCCTATGCCCAGCAGTGGGGATATTACAGGCAATTGTAAAATTTTCATTGATTGTGATAATAATTCCATTCCATATTGAACTTGATTTACAGTAGGTAAGTATAATAAATAAACGAAAGAAAAGAATCATGAGTAAATGAAAGCTATGAATTTATGTAAATCCGAAAAATGAAGCATTAAGTGTAAGTGCTTGCTTTTTTACTGTTTGTCACTATTTGCTCGTTATTTTTTCCTCACCCACCAAAAAACACGTGCTGCTAGTTATAACTCATTAATACGTAAAACAGATTATAAAGCTATATAAAAAACTAATAAATGGCCGTACCACTAAAAATATAACAAAAATAAGGCTATTGAAAGCTTAAATTAAATAATACGTAAAAGGTTTTTGGTTTTGGAATTAATATAAACAATACGAATTACATATTTTTATTTTTAAATTCCATTATTTTAATTAATTAGACGTAGCTAAACAACATTTACTTCAGCAAATCAAAGCCTGTTAAAGTTTGAAACATTTTTTTTAAACTTCTTTGATTCTTAAAAACAATCCCAAACTTTATACACTTTATTCGATCTTTTTAATTATACTATATTATATTTTTTCTTGATTTCTGTACCAATTGAATAAATACTTATATTAGTTTTAGAATTTATAAAAGCTTTACCATGATATTTACGTAATTGAGTTAAAATGTCAAAACCTTACACGCTTCTAACACAGGTTCATTTTAACGGCGCTATACCAATATAATAAAAGACAAAAAGATGATTTAGAGCAGCAACAGCACTCGGCAATTGAATGCAAAATTGCAAAGTACGCATCCCATTTCAATAAGCCATAACTCTCTATACAAGTTATTCACCAATTGAGACGTCAATTTACTTCAATAAAATTATTTTAAGCTAGCTGTGCCCACGACTTCGTCCGCGTGGAATAAGTAGTGACTATTTGGACATAATTTTTGGGATATTTCTTTTGGTTTATTTTGGATTATAAACACCGTCGTTTGGGTATTTACATGTTCAATGTGATTCTTTAAATTGGCATAACTTTTTTATTTATGAACCGATTGACATGAAACAAACACTAAATGTTAAGTGAAGCTTACCACAATGGTGAAAACCGCATCTAAATCGGATAAGCTGTTTCTGAGATTAGCGTGCACAAACATAATTATTACATTTACATTTTTATTATATGTATTGATTGATGATTGATGATCAAAAATAATATTCTAATTTAAGTTGTACATGACAAGAAATGTTAATGTTGTAATAATTGCGTTTTAACATTCTACTCCTACACTTCTACATTTTTTAGTTTAAAAATGAATGCAGTATACTTCATTCCTTTCTTTATTTACATTATTGCTTGTACCATACGTTATAGCTCAAGAGTTCGTGAGGATCAAACCTTCATCACTACCACTAACATACGTCATTTCCTAGTGCTTAATTTAACTAGTGCCCCAAACTTTTGTATCTTAACTTACGTCATAACACTCATAACATAAAACTGAAATTCATACATGTCACTTCGGTAGCTATTAGAGGATATTTCTTTAGTAGCCGGTTAATTTCGATAGCTCCAATCCCGACCTAGACAAACATTTAGGTTGGCCATGGTTGCGAGTGCGAAGTAATTTTATAGGCCTTTGATAACTGGTACCTGCCAAAGCCGCCCTGAGTTAAACTTCATATTTGGCAATTGCTTCTATCGGTGTTGGGAGCATGCGCTGAGAAATTTTCAGCTTTTATGAAATGACGAAAGTCTGGCGCTCCTTATTCTATTTCGTGAATAATATATTGATTGTACAGATAGATTAATTTATCATAAAGTTGATAATGTAATAATGTGAAGTATACATGGTCAGTTTCTGTATACATATATTGTACACACATCAATACATGAACTAAATATAAGCGTCCCACTGCTGGGCAAATGTCTGCTACTATAATAGAAGAATTGTTTCAATTATATGTATACAATTAAATAAGCGGTTTTCATTTTATATACTTAGACATTTTATAAACAAGACACACCGATATGATATATCAATATCATACATTACATAATATGAAAAGTTAAATATAATAATATTTAAATACTTTCAGTAATGAAGTAAACATTTGAGAATGTGATTTTGAAAGTAGAGATTAAAAAAAAACTTATGACTCTACATCAGTCTCCAATTCTTTGTGAAACTTTGAATACCCGTACAAGTGAGATTAAAATGAAGATTTTTATTTCATGACTCCATTTGTATTCTAATATAAGACGATTTTGTAAATATCGGTCTGAACAATACATGAAAGAAGTCTGTACATTATGCTCTTTATTCAAGTTTTGGATCGCGCCGCACCGGCCGGCTCTCTGTGGGTTTACTTGGGTATACCTATCTACATTAGACATGGTATTTGTAGTTTGTCGATATCGATAAAATTTTACTTTAAAGGGCGTAACAGAAATAACTTAAAACTATGCATATTTTTCTTAGAAACGTACAATAAATTAGGGAATATTTTTGTCAGGTCAGTGTCAGTATTTAAACAGTAATATATATACGAGTATACGACGACGGCTTGGCATGTAGAGCAAGCTAGTTTGTAACTTTTGTATGCTTAAGTGGTCGCTGAGCAATCTTGGTTTTGTGGACGAGCCTTATGTTAAATGTCCTTGTTGATGATGGAGAAGACGTATAACTAACAATCCCTTTGACCCTTGTCTTTAGGTAAAAAATATGCTTCTCAAAAGTCGCCGCGTTTGAGCGTGTTTCGCAAGACATTTCCACCAATTACATATTCAAGGCATCCATAAAGTTCAGGTTTCTTCTGGAAGTGCGTTCATCTGAAATAATTTTTGGGACTCTAATAACTTTACCATGGGACAACACCACACTTTCTACTAAACTTTATGTAAAGATCCAAGCATTATATAATATATAATTTCGATAAAATTCCCTGTACGTTGTATTAGTTAAATTTGATTTATTATTATTACATATAAAAAAATTATACTCCAAGAGGTTATCGATAATTTGCTCTTCACTATCACACCCGCCCCAACCTCCCTTCAGTCACTCTCGCCGGCTGCTAGCGTTCGGACATTTCAGCGGTTTCAATTTTACGGCGCCATTTAAACTAATTTCACTTCCTTGTTTATTTTCTTGTGATTACACACCTATTCTTCTAGACTGATCGATAAGGTAAGACAATATTTTCTTTTAGTTAATAATAATATTTATTGTACATGAGAATGCTGTTATGTTCAAGGACGTTATTTTATTCTCCTTGTGTACTGGTTATATACGCATGTATATGTACCGGCTTCCTCGTCAATTAATCTGATATTTTCTCTTCTTTTGTTTTTTTTTTAAATTAAATTTAATAATTTTCTGTAAACTATTATGCCAATGAATAAAATTTATCGTCTAAAACCATATAATTTTTGTCAAAATAAACTTTTATTTTACCATTACGTAATATTTATCCAGCTTTAAGCATTATTTTTCAGAAGCTTTTACTGTACTTATTTGCATAATGGCGTTAATCACTGTATCTTTTTAATTAAGATGCGCTGCATTGTGAAATAACAAGCAAAGGCAAACAATGGCGTTTTAGATCTTTTTTCTACACAAAAATGAATATGGCATTAATTTTAATAATAACTTCAACATGATTATTAAATTAAGATATTTATATTTATTGTAGACCTTTTTTATTTCTTACACCTATTTTGGTTTCTTTTTTATTTTAAACAAAATATAAATTGGTATATTAAAAACTTTTTTATATCAAAAGCTATAATTTTTTTGTAAAATAGTAGTTATTGCAAAATTTTGAAAAAGAAATCAAATATAACATGAAAGTTTCTTTCAACAACACACCTAAGGTTTAATTTGTAACAGTTTGACATCGTGTTATTATTTTGATGTATATAATAAAAGGTACAATATCTGAATTATCTGACAACTATCCTGTTATAATGTAAAGCCTCCATCATGCCTCCATTGATGAAATAAGGCGTTTCGTCACTGACACGCCCACTCGCGATCATCGAACTCCGCTTAAATAGGTCACTCTTGCTGTTTATCACTCCTTAAAAAAAGTAAATAAGATAAGAAATACTTCTTCTATTTTATTGTATCTATCATAAATTTACTCTACAGTAAAATTACGTGACCATTTTTGTGTGCTAGAATTCTGCCGCGGTGTTACCTGCAATGAAATGTAGATTGCAGAAAATTATAGATCTATTTTACTTATTTGTTAATAAAGCAACCATTTAAAAGACATTCTTGATTTATTTTCTGTAATATCCCACTGCATAGGCATCTTTCTCCATGTAGGAGAAGAGTCGGAGGTTAATCCACCATGCTGCTCCAATGCGGGTTGGCGGATATATTCCCTACTAACTAGTTAACTACGATACTACTAGTAACGATATATCAGGTGTCTATGATAACAATCTGGATCGACAGCTTAACGTGCTCTTCGAGGTACAGTGGGAAGACCTGCAAGGACAGACAACGAGACCAGGAAGAAATATTTGTACAATATAATACAAATATCCATCCAGAGCGGGAATCACACGGTACACGAACCCATACACAAGAGTGATGTTCTACAAAAGAACTTTATTAAAATAAAATATTTAATATTATCGCTAAAAATTCTGTGGGTTGTGTGTGTGTAAGGAACTCAAAAAAAAGTTCTTCGTTTAGAACCTTGTAATATTTCCATTACCATAGCAGCGTTTTACCTTAGGTACATAATTTTTTTTTTGACTAAAAGTGCTAATGAATTGAAATCGTTCAAGGAAAATTGAAACTTCAATAATTGATTTCTTCTTCTTCAATTGACTCAGTCTTGGTTTGCTTCTAGGAATGGTTTCATTAATTTGAAAATATTTTTAGAATTCTATTTATTTTTTATTTTATGCTAATGTTCAAGTTTTTAACAAATTCACATAAACATATAACAATACTTATCTAAGTGCTTACATATGTACCGTGTCATATTTCTGACGTAAAATTAGAATCGTTGTGAAACGAAAATTCGGAAAAAAAACAAACATAAATGTATAGGAGACTAGCCGACCCGTGCCCACTTCGTTGGGCGTTATAATCCATTTCACATAAGAAGGGTACGGTGAAATTTGATATGTTCCAATACACTCTCACTATTTTCAGCAAATCAGATAAATATAAATGTTTTAAAATCACCAATTAATTTCTAAGGCAAATAATAATGCTTGATTAGATTGAATTGTTGACACGGCACGTCAGAGGGCGCAGGTTCAAATCCTGCTGATTTAAAATCTTTATATATTTTTATCTTTTTCCTTTTATCTTGTCACTCCTGAATAGTGTAGCTTTCTGTTAGCGAAAGAATTTTCATGATCGGATCAGTATTTGCGAAGATTACCCCGTATATACAAACAAAGTTATAAACTTTACCTCTTTATAATATTAGTATAGATAATGAGATAGAATACATTACAAAGTATTTTATATTCTCGGTGAAAAAAAACTCTCGTAGGCTACTTTTCAGAAGTTTCACTTCTCCCATATGTGACTTGCATACACACACTCTTTTTAATTTTGTTTCCTTAGTCAGTTTTGTAGTCAGAACAGTGCGGTCCTTGCTACAGAATTACTCCCAATAAACAACAATATATCACGATTCAGCCTGTAATATCCCACTGTTGGGCATAGGCCTCTTCCCCATGTAGGAGAAGGATCGGAGCTTAATCCACCACGCTGCTCCAATGCGGGTTGGCGGATATGTATCCTACTATGAGTAACGATTGCTATCAGGTGTACATGATAACAACCGGGAGGGAGCGATTGAAGTACGAAATTGCGGATAAACGGCCTCACATGAACAAAAAGAAAGTGGTGTTTCACCAGGACAACGCGCCTTGTCACAAGTCCGTGAGAACGATGGCCAAAATTAACGAATTGGGCTTCGAATTGCTTCCTCATCCCCCTTATTCGCCAGAATTGGCCCCCAGCGATTACTGGCTGTTTGCAGACCTCAAAAAAATGCTTCAGGGTAAGAAATTTGACTCAAATAGTGAAGTTATCGCAGCAACGGAGGCTTATTTTGAAGCCAAAGACAAATCGTTCTACACACATGGGATAGAAAAGTTAGAAAAGCGTTGGAGGGACTGTATCGCTCTTGGAGGAGACTATGTTGATGAATAAAAATTAATTTTATAAAAAAGACCTTTTTTTAGTACTTAGTCTCGGGACTTATTGAACCACGTGTTACATGTTAAAAACTGGGACAGACAGTTTAACGTGCTCTCCGAGGCACGGTGGGGAGACCCACAAGGACTGCACAAACACCCAGACCACGGCAAACATCTGTATGGCCAATAAACATGTTGTCGTGTGCGGGGATCGAACCCGCAACCGCCCGCGCAACAGCCACTCGCAATCCAGTGCTGTGACCGCAGCGCCAACGCGGCGTCAAACAACAATATATAAACAAATATAAATCACAAACGTCCACACCGCGACAAACATCTGTATCTAACCTACATCCCTTAGCGCATCAGCATCATCCCTTAGCCATTCGATGTAACCACCACTTGTAATGTAACACAACACCAAACATGCGATAAATTTAAAAAAAAATTTGTGCTATTAGCCTTAATTTTTACTGGCAATCTTTCACTTATAGTTCACGTTTTTTTATCCACTAAGCTAATTATTTTATTTTATGTTAATCTATACTAATATATAAAGCTGAAGAGTTTGTTTGTTTGATTGTTTGTTTGTTTGTTTGTTTGTTTGAACGCGGTAATCTCTGGAACTACTGGGCCGATTTGAAAAATTATTTCAGTGTTAGATAGCGCATTTATCGAGGAAGGCTATAGGCTATGTGTCATCACGCTAAGACCAATAAGAGCGGAGTCCTCGCCGACGAAGTCGCGCGCAGAAGCTAGTATTTTAAAAAGCAGTTAAATAAATACATAAGATAAAAACGACCGCTCGGGTGTTGGTGCGAGTAGTCGCCTAAAACACAGATGGTTTGCGGGTTCGATTCCCACTCTGGATGGATATTAATATTTGTACAAAAATTTCTTTCCGGTTTGGATGACTGTACTTGTAAGTCTCCCCACCGTGCCTCGGAGAACATGTTATTTGTTAAGCCGTCGGTCCCGGTTATTATTATAAATACCTGATGGCGATCCTTACTTATAGTAAGGAATATATACGCTTAACCGTAGTGGAGCAGCGTCGTGGATTAAGTTCCAATTCTTCTCCTACATGGGGAAAGAAGCCTATGCCCAGCAGTGCGATATTACAGGCTGAAGTGTAAGCGTTTGTTCTATGATATCTCCTTTTAAGCCTGGGTGACACGCAACGATAAATTGTAACAATCTGCAGATTATTCCAATTTATCGTTGCGTGTCTCCTGGGCTTTAAATATAAATAAAAATGAACCTCCAAAACACAAGGACTGCACAAATACCTAGAACAAGGCAAACATCTGTATGGCCAATAGAAATGTTTGTCATGAGCGGGGGTTGAACCCGCAACCGCCAGCGTAACAGCCAAAAACCAGTGCTGTGCCGTTGCACCAACGCGTCGTCAACCCTTGACAAAAATGAACAAAAGTATAATTCCTTTTTTGTCAAGGGTTGAAAGACTGCCAGTTTTACTTACCCGTAAAATCGTAGTTCCGATTCGCGCTAAAAAGTACCCAGCCCTTCTATTATTACTTGAGGCAATGAGACGAGGAATATTTTTTTATATCCTTTGTACTGTCGTTGTGTTGTACTTGTCTTTTTTATAATTATGTAATTGTAATACATATACATACAGACTTTCATCTCAATTGTCTTCATTCTCTTTTGGTCTAATAATAAAATCTGACTAGATTTTTATATTTATTAACAACTTAAAATTATTAAAAGCTAAGGTGTCACCCCTGTAGTGTATAAAAGAAGCATGCAATGTTACATAACTTTTTCATTTAGTAGATAAATTATCATACGTCGCAGCATAAAGCCTAACAAGTTAAGAGACAAAAATAAATAAATAACGTCAACCTAATTAGATTTGTTCGTTCTTATTATTAGCGTCACAAATTCTGTCTTATTTAAGTCAAGTAAAGACATTATTATAAGTATAAAGTTATAAATGTATTTTATAACCACTATTTTTATAACTGAATAAAAATATTGTTTTCTTGTTACAGGTGCACCACGGTTACGAATCAGCCCTTCCCTTTATCGGCAGCTTTTTTGTGTTCTGTAAAAGTGACAAGACAAAATGATAGACGATAATTGAAATATTTTTTAAAAATCACAATTAATATAAAAATCTAAAATGTTTACGGACACAGAAATAAAGATTGCGCGTAAGCGTTGCTAGGAGCTAAAAGGCTCTAAACTTTAATTTTCAAATTTCAATGCTAAATTACAGACTAGTGTCAACGCATTTTTTGAAGCAACCGTGAATTTTTTACGGACAGTTAAATATATAAAGACTGTTTGTGTCGTACCAATATGTGCCGTGATCGAGATATGTCGGTGCAAAGGAGCGACATCATCAAATAAACATTTTTCGGCAACGTCGAGAGGCCTAGTGTAGTGTATAGTTCTCCGGCAAAACGGCGTTCGATTTCGCCATACCGTTTCGTTTTGTTTCTTTCATTTTGTTTTACATCAAAGGATAAGCAATAGCCCGGTTATTGGTTGTTGGTATTTGATTATCGGAGAGGGTCTCGGCCTGACTCGGGACCCAACGCGACCCTGGCCAGTCGGAGCCGGCACAACATTTCCAGGATATTTGACTCAATAGTGGGCGCTGCTAGATATTGCATCGTAAGTGTACCCAACTTATTTACTCATAAAAAATATCAGACTCCACGGAGCCAAGTCTTGACCTATATGTTTAATGTTATATTCTTGAAATCATTTCATATAATTCATTTGGAACACAGCCAACTGACTAATAAACAAAGGTAAACTTGTATCGATATCTAAAAACACATTGTATATTGAAGTGCTTGAGTGTCGGAAATAATTTAATTTCAGAACCACGTAACGGCCGATCCCTTTTGGAAATTCGGGAATTTAATTTCGAGTTAAAGTTTATAATCTGAAGCGAACATGGTTCTATTGGAAATTAATCAGGTACAGGTCAAAAGCAGTGGGGTTTCATTTATTAGATTTTTTAATAAAACGTAGTGTCCTTAACAATATATCGCCCCATCAAAATTTACTGTACAGTATTATTATAGCTTTCCATTCGCTTCGCAATAATAAATGATTACGAGGTTACTGAAAAAAGTAGTCGAGCGTTTTTCTGATGAGATGTGATCTCGGTTTAGATTTGATATTTCAGTAGCCTTGCTTTATGTGTAGGTCGTTTTGTGAAATATGTGAAAAAGCTTAATATAACGTAAAATAGATTGGCCACTTAGAAGTTTCGCTTTAGGCAAAGTTTATTGAATATCTACACTTGTACATTTAACATTTGAGCTATTACACTACCATCAAACCACATTCACAATTGGATATTCCATTAACCGCAAGGGGCTTTGCAATCCACGCGTCGTGAATATCCGAAGGCGCCTTACTTGACTACCTACACTAATACTTTCATCAATCACATCCACACGTTAGGGTTACGGGCACGATTCAGAGTGCGCAAGCGAACACCGGATTGTAATATCTGGGCTCGGGTGGCGTGCGCAGTGCTGCCAGCGGAACGACGGAGAGAAGGAGAGGGAAGATATGGCTGCGCCGGAGTGTGAGCGAGAGGCGCGCAAGCGACGCGAACGCCGTGACTCCGGATGCGCACACGAGCGAAAAGAGCGCAGACCACACAGCGAGGAGCGAACACCACCGCCACCGCCTCCTCCCCCACTGCATGACTACAACCGACTTGAGGTGAGATTTTTATAGATTCAGTTTATGGAAAACTTTTATCAAGACTTATTTTTCTTCTGTTTGAAATCCTAATTTGCCTACAATTAGACGCATAGGTCTGTCAGCGAGTATTCTTATCCGTTTGAAATTGTTTGCAGTCGGAGCGTCGAGCGGAACGCCTCTCCCGCGCTCGACGTCCACAGTATGGTGGCAAGCGACGCCGTGCACCAGCGCGCTTGCCACGACAACCTAAGGAAAACGACTGTCTGAATCACTCAGAGGAGATTAGAAGTGGCACACCGCCACATTTTGAATATGTTGTGCAGCAAAAACCAGGTTTTTTTTAATGTTACTAAGTCAACAAACAAGCGTACGGCTCACCTGATGTTAAGTGACTACCGTAGCCTATAGACGCTTGCTACATCAGTAGCGTCGCAAGCGCGTTGCCGACCCTATCCCCAATCCCCCCCAGGAGCTCTAGTCACATTACTCAACAACAGGAACACAATATTGCTTGAAAACAGTATTATTTAGCTGTGGACTACTATTTAGTTGTGGTAAGATCTCTTTCAAAATCAATTAATAAAGTTTACCTTGGATACACTTTGTTAGATTTTTTTAGATTTCTGATATGCTAATTTAACTGGTGTTTGTGATAATTTGTCACAATGATAAATTTATGCAAATCATAGGTAGTTTTTAATACAGTTCAATAAAATAAAAAAAAAGACGGGTTGCACTCCGGGAGTGCCGGCAGAAGTGAAAACTTGATTATTAACGTTGTGCATTTTTGATTTTTTGGAATAGTTGGGGAATAATTTTGAACGAATTGCTTTTATTATCAATATAAAAGTACTATCATTTATGTGGTAGAATACAATATTTATTTATTGCGCTATCGTACACAAACATTACAATTTATATTATATACATTAAAAATTTAAAATACATTATATTACATTAAAAAGTTTATCTCTCAGAAAAATCAACTTAGGTACATCCATAATTTATTAAAACATTTATTAAATATAGAGTTAATTATATCTTAATTATTATTATCTATACTAATATTATAAAGAGGTAAAGTTTATAACTTTGTTTGTATATACGGGGTAATCTTCGCAAATACTGATCCGATCATGAAAATTCTTTCGCTAACAGAAAGCTACACTATTCAGGAGTGACAAGATAAAAGGAAAAAGATAAAAATATATAAAGATTTTAAATCAGCAGGATTTGAACCTGCGCCCTCTGACGTGCCGTGTCAACAATTCAATCTAATCAAGCATTATTATTTGCCTTAGAAATTAATTGGTGATTTTAAAACATTTATATTTATCTGATTTGCTGAAAATAGTGCGAGTGTATTGGAACATATCAAATTTCACCGTACCCTTCTTATGTGAAATGGATTATAACGCCCAACGAAGTGGGCACGGGTCGGCTAGTATTTAATAATTAAATAATAATTATTAAATATCGGCAATCGAAAGAAAACAATCGATTGTTCGATTAATCGATTTCGATATTACAACAATACTCTCCAACCGTCTTACGTCTTACCGTCTTACGCCCACGTGTCCTGACGCGAGTTTCGCAGTTTTTACCCATCCCAGAAAAGTGCTCAACGCCGCTAAAGAAGTTTTCACTTCAAAAATTACCAATAAACTTTTCCCAATATAGTACAATATGGTACAGTGTGTGAAGATAATGAGCGGTCGTACGCAACGGTTGGAGACGCAGTTGAGCACACACGGCGTGATGAACGCAGTGAAATGCCACGTCGCGTGCAACCCAGCCCTGACAGACGCATCGAAAAGATCAGCAAGAAGGTAGATTTTGATCAATTTCTGCTAACAAATTTAACGTATAGTATGTCATAGAGTCAATTTGGGGGAAGTGATTAGACCTGGATAAAACCAGATATTACCGCGTTTATATACCATTTGCAAGACCGCAGGAACTAAGATCACATATTTCCTTTAGGGTCCAGATATTTCTGGTTTATTTTTTTTTAAATTTTCAGTTGAGATCGTTTTTGTGGGTCTTACTTAAGACTTTTATAGGTTTAGCTATATTTTAATCTACCTAAAGATTGGATAGTTATTAAATTACGAAGGTAAATTTTTCCATAATTAATATTGGCTATATCTAGATATTATAGTACTACGTAAATTAGATTTATATATTTATGCATCTAGAAACTATAATTTCAGATCAACTCCTTGAAGAAAAACATTGCTAAATATGAAAGCGATTTTGAGGCACGAAATGGTTACGTCATGACTCAGAGTGACCGTATGACTGATGTCCAACTGACTCGCATGTATGAAACATTAAGAAATTTGCAAGCAGAAAAGCGCTGTATTAAAACGGATCCCGTGGAATATGAGCTGAAAGTTCAGGCTGCAAAGTTGCAGAAAGAAAGGGACGATAAACTTGATGCAGCGCTTAAAAGCGATAAGCCTATGGCTGAAGTGGTACGAGATATTGAAGAGGTATGTACAAGTTTTCTGCCAGCTTATGTTTGCTGAAATATGAATATTTGACACTTCGTAATGACAATAACTTACACAGCTATGTATAAAGACTTTTTTTGGTAGTAGAAGCGAAAATATCTTTAACGTTGACGGTTTGAGTTAAGTTCCTCTTCGAAGTGGATTTTTGTACTGTAGGCATTAATTTGTTTCCTTTCTGGTGTTTGTCATCGATTCCCTTCGGGAATTAAAAACCAGTTGAACCTGATTGTTATCATAAGAACCCTTTAATCCTTCCTTCCTCTTTCCTTTATAATCAATAGTCACTTGGCAATAATTCATTTAAACATACTCTTGGGCCTCTACACCCTACTTCAAATAATGTTTCAACGTCTTCAAGTAGACTAGTAAATAAGTCTGTATGGCTTTGAGTCCGCCTTTTGCACAACATATTCTGTATTGTTTACAGAACTATAATAAAGTTAAATAAGTAAATATTTTTTACTACAAGAAATATAAATCAGACATTATTTAGTAAGTGTCAAATATTGAAGAAGTTGTACCTACCTAATCATGTTTTATCACCTTTTTAGTTCTATGTTATATTTTCGCGTATTTAAATGTAACTTACATTGATTAGATTTAGTTGATCAAAGGAGAAAATAAAATTTTACGTAAATAGGTTTTTTATATTCGTTTATCCAGATTATCTTTTATATTTCTAAGTATCTTTTTGTATCATAAGAATTGTGTATGTAGCGTAGGCGGTGACTTTAGTTTAATAACTAAAGTTCTCTTCTTCTATCTTTCGTGTTAATCTGATTTTTAAGATTACCTAAAAATCCTAATAACACGAAAGTGATTTCATGTCTGGATTATTTGTTTTTTACGAGTGAATTTAGTAATTTTAATAATAGATTAATGCTATTAAAATAAGTGTGATTCCTAGTAGATACCTATTTATATGACATACCTACTAAGAAATAAGTTATTAGAAATCAATATCGATATTCCCAGGAACCTAAAGTACCTTTTTGTTACTTATCGCGCTTTTGTTGCGATCGTTAAAATATCTAACACGTTAGGAATAATTTAAACCCAAAAATCTTGCAAGTTGATTTCAAAATCTGTAGAAAACATACATAAACACTCAGCGATCACCATAAATAATCCTGTTTTATCGTAATTTTTACTCGATTCAAACCCTTTGATTGTAAAACCTTGTGGATGCTATTATGATTCACTATTCTATATAGTATTTTACGTGATAAATAATCTGAGCGAAGTTAACGTTCCCTCTTGCGTAACACGGTATCCTATAGTTCGTTAGTAGGTAGTATGCATTGTTCACTTACAAAACCTAGAGAACAAAGCTCGGTTATCGTTCCCTTCTCGACCTCCGGGCTGATCTCTGAAACTACTGGGTCGATTTTAATGAAATTTTGCTAAGATAATGTAATTTTGTCAAACTTAAAATATAGGCTATATTCGAGTTCGATTCATATAAACATTTTTTATTCACGAAAAAAAAAATAAGTACGGTACGAAGTTCGCCAGGTCAGCTAGTAAAAAAAAAAATTGGCAGTTATTATAGAAATGAAAACTTTCAACAATTCAAATAATAATCAAACAAAAACACTATTCAACAAGGCACAGTATATACAAATTGAGCTTTTCACGAAACCCACTCAATTTCACTTATAAAGATATACACAGCACTTATGTTGCACAATACGTGAGCTGTACAGCTACAGATATACTGGTATAAGCATGTCGGTGAGGCGAACGCACGAGATTTCACCCATCCAAAAATCGTCTAACGCGCACAGCACACGGCCGCTGCGTTTACGCCAGTCATGAGCGTATAAGATTTTCCCCTACCAAAAAGTGCCCAACGCGGCTAAAGAAGTTTTCACTTCAATAAGTGATGTCCTCGCAGTGGGTGGAATTCTGTCGCAAAGCGTCTGGACGCGCAAGCGTACCGGAGGCGAACTGGAGTCCAACACAACTGGCGGCAGAGAAGTCTTGCGTGCAGCGAGCGCTGCTGCGTCTAGAGGCGGCGCGCGGCCGTCCGCCCGCGCACTCGGCGGAGCGCGGCGCCGCGAGACACCTCTACGAGCGCTACCGCGCCGTCAAGCGGTCGCTTGCCGCCTTCCGACCCGATGCCGTGAGTACACGCTACTTAATATCTACATTTTTGGAGTTTACTCCTTAAGAATACATATACATACATATAAATCACGCCTCTTTCCCGTAGGGGTAGGCAGAGACCACTACTTTCCACTTGCTACGATCCTTACATACTTGTTTACATACCAATTAATATACCAAAAAAGATTTTCATATAAGGCCTGCGGTATGAAAAAAATATGAGGAGTAAAATCTACTGAACGAATGACCTCGTTACGTGTACCGTAACGCCACATCCATCGGAAACTAATAGGGTTCCGATAGTCGACGACGTGTTCTAATAACGCAATCTTAATAACCTAATAGGTCCGCCTTGTTTGTGCCTATTTAGACAGTTGATCTGAAGGAGTAAACTCTAGTCGTGCGTCAGAGCTGACACACACACACTGTTTGGAAGTGATAACTTCTTGTGCGAGAGTAAACCACTTCGTTAACTAACACGTAACAGCGCGAGCATGTCTGGCTTTACCTTTGTCTCACACATACGGCAGCGATAGACAGCGAATTTGACCGCTAGTTACAAAATTTTCAGATCATCGGCACAACAAATGGCGAGTTGGCTACGATCCACGAACACGAGACCATGCTTTTCAACACCAGCGTGGACAGCTCGAGCGACTCACAGGAAAAGCCATCTGATTCATCTCAGGTTGGTGATATCAAATACAAAATATTACAATAAACTTATAAGACATTATTGATCAATATACTCACCTCTTACGTGACGTCTGTAAAGCCAGAATGGTCAAATGGGCAAACCACTAAAATTTTAGCTAAAAATTAAGTGATTTTTAAGTGCTAATTTAGTGCTGCAATATAAAATTTTACGCCCAAGTGGCATGATCATAAATTATAAAACTGCTAGCTTTCGCGTAAGCTAGCAATGTACTGCCGGTTATAGGTAACGCTCATAGTGTTAACCAGAACTACGTGTTAGGATTAATAATTAAGTGCTCATTGATTATTCATTTTGAAAAATTTGTTATATCTATTTAATGCTCGATTTTTGTACATTACATTTTCTCAAATTTTGACCTTTTTCTTATATTATTTTCAGGAAACCGTAGAAACACCACTCCAATCACCCCCAACTCGTGAAATTGGAGAAGAGATGCCGTCATCTACATCATCAGCCCAGTCAGCCACCACCAGCGAAGAGGTAACTCCATCCAACGAAGGACTGCACTGCCTTGGATTAGAGGATTTAGCCAGAGCCCTTGGTGAAGCTAAACTTCATAAATTAGTAAGTACTAAATTACAAAAGCAGCAGTCAGAAGAGTTAGATTATTGTACCAATTGTTTTTAGTTTTCTTCCTGAAAGTGTTCACAGACATTTTTCTGAGAAAGTAACGGATAGAGAGCAAAGCTTATTCATAGAAATATTGCATAAGTTAAATTGATTCCGATTGTCAATTAGTCGATTAGTCGATTTCCGCGTGACAAATCTATACTAATATAATAAAGCTGAAGAGTTTGTTTGATTGTTTGTTTGTTTGTTTGTTTGTTTTTTTGTTTGTTTGTTTGAACGCGCTAATCTCAGGATCTACTGGTCAGATTTGAAAAATTCTTTCAGTGTTAGATAGCCCATTTATCGAGGAAGGCTATAGGCTATATATCATCACGCTAAGACTAATAGGAGCGGAGTCCACGCCGACGAAGTCGCGCGCAGAAGCTAGTGTTAGAATAAGCTTCAAAGTCATGGGCATTTTTTTATTTGACGCTTAAAATATAATTATTGTTGGTAGAGTCGTTAAAATATTCAAAATTTTGCTGTTGTAGAATTATGTAAATTTTGTAATTATTTATGTTCAGGTACTCCGCCGAAGCATCAAAGAATACGAAGTTAACTTTGAAATTCAGAACAGCAGGAAAGTTCAAAATGACGATAGGAAGATTCGCGAAGGAGAATATCAACGGTACAAAGCTGTAAAGGCTAGGATAAAGTTACTCAATGCGCTTATAACTAAACAGAAAACTGCTGCTGGCAACAATAACGAGGAGCTGGTTAGCAAAAAGAGGTAAATGCATTTTGTGTATTTTATGGAAAAAAAAACTAAAATACCTACTACGCTCTTAAAAACGCTCTAGCTCTTATTTCTAGCTTTAAAATTAATGAAAAAGTAAAGTTCACCTTTTTGTTCATCAGCTCCTAAATCACCAGGTATCCAGTAAAAATGCATATGTTTTGTTACTTATTCGATACACAAAAGAACAGTTTCAGCAACATATTAAAATATTTTGCACTTTAGTAAAATATACCGCTAAGGTGTATAAACTTTATAACGCTTAGAAGTACATTTATACAGCTTAAGTCTAGGATTTAAGGCATTTTTAAAAGCAACATCTTGCTTTAAACTTAAATTGATTATGTTAGAGGATTTTTTGACGTAAATATTTCAAGAACTGTGCTATAAAGGCTATATTTATAAGAAGACAATATATATGTATATACTCTAAGGATCTAGAAAATCAGCAAGATTTTTAAAAAGTCTTTTGGGCTAATGATAAATTTAATAATAGAAATCCTATGGCTTTTTTAAATATTGAACAAACAAGAAACGGTGGATAAATAAAGATTAAAAATATACTCTCGATATGTCCTGAATGTGGCAAAAAGATTTTTGCTAAAGAGATTTGTCTTTTAAAAACAAAATATGTTCTTAAGCAGTGCAAAATCGCATAGTTTACGAAAGTTAGATCGCAAAACCCGAACTCGAAAACGTTCTGTTCTTATTCTGGTGTTATGTAACACCAAGTAAAACGTGGCTAAAATATGGGTAAAGTAATAGTAATAGTGGCTAAAAATAAAACAAAAAATACTTAAAATTTCGTGCAACGAAATCGTAAAAACAATCTAAGAACAGTTTTTAATTAGTAGGTACCTGTACTGAATAGGTTAATTGTTCATACTAAAGTTTCTAATATCTAGTTATTTACGATAGTTCACATTGTCAAACAAAAATCATTATTACGACACGTGCACACGACACGTACGGTCTACATCTGAGATATTTTCTGTAATTTTTTTATTATATAAATTCTATTAAATTTTCTTAAATGGTTTCAACGAATATCTCTACTCAGCAGATTGTAAATAATTTGTCAAATCGGGCTCTAACAACAAGGCAAAGATATCGCCGTGACACTTATTATGTCGTAAAGTATAGTAATAATATATTATGCCATATGCCATAGTATGAGTATTGTATAGTAGCATAAGTAACACCTTTACATACGTATTGTCGTAGAATACTTGGCACGACACATTCATAGCATTCAACATACGCTGTTTTAATTCGTGTCATTTGCGTATTGTTTGACGCTTGGTCTAAGTATTACTATTTTAACAACATATGCAATACTAAAAATGAACTAAAATGATTTAAGACCCTGAGAGAAAAGAGCTGGTCTAATGGTAGACTAAATCTACCTATTTAAAACACAAAAGTTTTCGATGGTCAGATGGCAAGGGTCTTCGACAAATTCAGATGGCTGCATCGTTTTAGAATGAATGAAGTGTACAAGTACTTACGAAAGATTATCTTGGTCGTAACAGCGTATTTGAAATTGTACCTTTAATGCTAAATTACCTATATGCTATACGAGTATACGTTTATTACCGAAAATTTGTTTCAATTCGGTATTATTTGGTAAAACTGGTAGGTAATATTAAACGAATGCATACGCAACTTGTTTATTATATTATTAAAAATTTGTTGTGAATCTGATTTGTAAATACATATTATATCTATTTGTACTATAGACAACTCCACATTATAAATGCTTAGATAACATTATACTTCAAAGTATTGCTTTAAAATATACCTAAGGAAAAATAATGTCGAATTTTTAATGACGTGAAATCCGTAAAATATAAATGTTATAAGATAACTCTATACACTTTGTATGATAAGTTATTGTTAGCTTTGTACAGTTGTACTTGTTATGGAGAACAAGAGAAAAATTTTAAATATTCATTCGACATGTTATTATTTGCATCAGACAGATTTCTAATTAATCTTTAAGAGCTTGCTGTACAGAATACCATCCCTTGATTTGAAATCAAGTCAGTTATGACATGAAAAGCCTGTGTATTGAGCGGAATACACAAATATAAAATGAGTGTTTTGTGTCAGTTTGCGATTGATTGATGTGAGTATAAATTGTGAGTGTGAGTATAAATCTAAAATTGATAAATATAACTCTGTTGGTTCAACTAATGTTCAATGTGCCCTACGAACACATATTTAGTATAAAATGTGTTAAGATGCACATATTTGATGGATATTAGAATTTCAAATAGAAATTAATCTGTAAAATTTTACAGATTTATCTATACTAATATATAAAGCTGAAGAGTTTGTTTGTTTGTTTGTTTGTTTGTTTGTTTGTTTGAACGCGGTAATCTCTGGAACTACTGGGCCGATTTGAAAAATTCTTTCAGTGTTAGATAGCCTATTTATCGAGGAAGGCTATAGGCTATGTATCATCACGCTAAGACCAATAGGAGCGAAGTCCACGCCGACGAAGTCGCGCGCAGAAGCTAGTATATGATAATGTTATAACATTGAGTATGGAGTCTCTTCGAATAAATTTGCTGACCGCCTAAAGTGTATTTATAATAATTATATATTTTCTAATGAACAAAGAAGCAGCACTACGCTGAGTAAAGGTAAGGCAATTTTAATCACTGATGATAGTCTTTCAAGAGTCTATCATGTTTCTAGAGATACCTTTACTATTGTCAAATATATCCGGACTCAAGGAAATTGCCTCCTACGGCGTCACTTTCGAACCTTAAAATGATTTGTCTAGATACACACGATTGCCTACAAAGGGGAACTTGTTACCTGGTTGAGTCAAAGTCATTTTTCAATTTGACGACTCTATATGAAACATGACAGGGAGAAATAAATAGCCCTTGACGAGTTTCTTGCCGGTTCTTCTCGTTACAAGGTCTCCCGCCGTAGGATTTGCGAACTGATGCACGCGATGGCGTAGCTTCATTGACGTTCACAAGTGCTGTATAAGCCTAAAATGAATAAATGATTTGAATTTTGAATTTTTGGTAACATTAATTGTTGATTCCTCCAATATTCTAGTTATCTGTGCGTGTGACGGCATTTAAGCCTCGAAATAATGTTACAATAAAAATTTGTATTTTAAATATTTTAAATAAATAAATAATAGTTTGACTCATAATAAAATGTCTAAATAGTGAAACATGACTCTAGGCACAGTTGCTTGCCTTTATGTGTATCTATCGGAGTGGACATACAAAGTACCAGTGTTTCATGCTGTCCCATGAAAGTCCTTGTCTTAAGGATTTTGTCCTGAAAACGTTGTGTACCTTTCTAAAGTAATGATAATGACTATTATTCCTAGTATTTATTATGTTCTTTAAATGTATTTTTCCTTTGAATTTCATTAAATAAACGTTTATTTTTCTCTAAAAGAGAAAGTAAATTTTAAATATTTCTAGAAATAAGTAATTACCTGTGATTTACATTATCGTAATGAATCTTGTACGACAAGAATTTGTTTTTATTGATGTTGTAGTGAGATTTAATTATTTTAAAAATATTAATTTATTATACTTAAGTTTTTGATTATTATTGATACACATTGTATATCACATTATATTTGACTGTTTAATATGTAACAGCATTTGTCTTTTATAAATCTTTAAAGGTTGATTTTAAATTAAAATTTTACCTTATAATGTAAGCCTAACTTTCCAGTGTTTCGTAGTTTAACCAAACAATGTGCTGTTTTTTGAAATTTTAAATATGACAAATAATTTTATTGTTATATTCAAACGTTTCAATTGAGATATTTTTGTTACATTTATGTAAAGTATATTATTTATATTACGTTTACTAGATACTAATAAAGATATAATTTTTTTATAGCCTGGAATCGTAAAATAAATACGACAAATGAAAATGATGAAAATGATTTTGTGTCCCAATTTAGAAACAAAAGTGTAAATACGTAACGATTTTCATTTCACTCGCTGTTCAATAAACTTATTATTAAGTAATAGTTGCATTAGAAATAAATAAATAAAAAATAGTATAAATAAATAATAACTTGTATTATTTTGCTTAGTTCGCTTAGATACTGTATATGAATTAGAGCAAATGTTTCTAATTATCTTCTACTACATTATTTTTTCACTTTAACATACTATTTAGGGTAAGAAAATCTATGATACTTATCAAGCGAATCGAAATGGTAATCGTTACGTAGACTCACCTTCCATTTTGGTCCATACTTTGATACTTTATATTATAAGATAAATGAAAATCAACTGTTCAGGTAATGTTAGTTGAAATTGAACATATTGTATAAATTATGTACCTTAATATATATTGCAATATAGTATATACAAATGGCATGTAGCGTTCCATCAATTTTATTATTGGATGTTCAAAATAAAACATTACAATGATATGGTATTTTTATATTTTTATTAAATTAATAAGTAATTTATCTATAGATATTTTATCCTATAAACAAGTTATGATCGCTTATATAAATATATTATATCTACCTATTATAATATGAAATCTAAGTATCATAGATTGGATGGTAAGTCGAATTAGGACAATGCCCTCAATGTAATTAATATTCGTCATATTATGTACAGTTAAGTTCATATTGATACTTATTGATAATATTTGGTAGAAGTCAGAACTAAGTACAGTACGTATTGTTATTATAAAATATTCTAGAAATTAATGAAAATACATAATAATATTAAACTCATAGAAAGGACATACGTATACATAAAAAAGAAACAACGTATCGTACCTACTAGTCTAAGTACTATGAAATCATGATTCGGACTCTCAATTTACGAAAAATCTACTGAAACAGTTTAAGTTTGAATGAAAATTTTCCTCTTAAGTCCTTAGAATTTTTTTAACTATTTACAACACTTTGGATTTTGCATTTACATACATTTGAAAGTTTTTTTTTTCTATGGTCATATATTGACCTATTAGCAAAAATACAAAATTGTGATAGAGTCAGCATCATAACTACCACTCCTGTAATAGATACTTTTTACATCTTAAAACAAAACTAATAAAATATTTTATTGTTTAATAGGCTTGGCTTGCACATTGCAGTTATTTGATCTGATGAAAAACGGGTAGAGTTTTAATCTGTGTTATTGAATATATTCTGCTATCCTTCTTTTCCTATTTATGTCATAAATAATAATAGCCGTCATGGGCATGAGCCCATGACGGCTATATGCCATGAGGCAAACAGAATATTGCGTCTTAGATTAGCTTAGTACTATGTACACGTTTGACATAAAACTATCTCATGATTATTGATCAGAATATTACTACATACTTAGAATGAATAAAACTAAAATTTTCCATCAAACATAAAATTATTTATTAGAAAAATTAATAAAAATATTATTTTCCTTATTCCTTGATTGTTTAGTATTCCGGTGGAGGCGGAGGAGGTGATGTCTTTAACTTGTCTATTAAGTATTCAGAAGGCAAGAGGAATTGTTCGTACGCTCCGTGGACAGATTTTGTTATAATTCTTTTTTCTATACCGTTACCATTCGTAATTATTTGCAAATTAACTTTAGTCCTGTCACCATTGTTTCGCTTTGAAATATTCGTTATCACTTCTATTAACTCCTCATTACTTGTAGGTCGGCCGTGGACGACGTAAAACATCAGCACAATGACAGTCAGACAAAACATCACTTTGTTGTATTTAAAAATATTTAAACTATTCAAAAACACAATTAATATTAAATTAATCATTACAAGTGTGTTCTCGTCAGCTATTTTGCCACTTATCGCAGTTTTGTTGAAATTATTATTTGTCTTCGATTTGTATGTTAATATGACCAATAAAACGTCGAAACTATATGTTGAATTGGTTTAATAGCGGGGATTGGTGGAAACGCAATGCAATGTATGCCTTATCTATCTGTGGCGGCTAATTAATGATACATTAAGTCTAAACAATACGTTTTGTTTATTAAATATTTAATTTTAATTGTCAAATAAAGTTTTATAATAAGTTTACTAATATATCAAGTATTTTTTACTATCGTAGAGTGAACTCGAATAAATCCTAATCTTCGTTTTTCTTATATATATTAATCTTATGGCTATATAGGTACAGGTTAATATTAAGCGCATATAAAATTAAGCGCAACCAAAGTCGTTTAATATCAAACGAACACTAAGTAGCATTTCTCTTTATTGCTTTTTGAAAATAACCCACGTAAAAAAACAAGTATCAGTGATTATAATTATTGTTTATATTGTTATAGTTATTTTACTCAAGTTTAAAAATATATAAGTAAAATATAATCAAACACAAATAGCTACTTACTATACTACGATCTAGGATAGCTACTCTAAGATTACCTACCTATGAGCTACGTTATCAACTACATATATACTATTATAAGTACTTTGTATTATCAACTATATACTATTTAGTCGCTCGAGATCGAATCAAACTTTTCTTTTATTACTTTGAAATTTTTGGAATATTTTACCTCTATATTGGCTGGTGATTTAGCGCTTTTACGTGTAGGGTTCAACAACAAAAGGGTGTATTACATCTACAAGAAGTCTTGTCGTAAAGAAAATTTCTCACGGTTTGCACACTCCTTGTTAGAGCTAAACTAAAAACTGAAGACTGGAAATATAATAAAATAGACATTTGTGGTATAGGTAGTTTTACCTGTTTATAAACCTTGATTTTATTTGACTCATCATACACGACAATGCTTCTATCGGTACAATTTCGGCTTCAAAGCGTATTTTCTAAAACAAAAAAGAATTATGTGTATTTTTAATACTGAGGTGAGTTGTTTAAATAATAATTGTGTTTGCTAGCAAACGACACAAAACCGACTTATCGACTATTACATCGACAAGTAATACAACGTAAGTAGACGAAAAATATTAACAAACGCACTAATTTTGAAACGATTTCTTTGGGATTCCATCATCAGATCCTGGTTTCCTTATCATGGTACCAAACTAGGGATATTTCCTTTTCAACAAAAAAAGAATTATCAAAATTGGCTCAAAAACGACGAAGTTATGCCCGAACATACATAAAAAAATATACCTATATATATATATATACCTACGGTCGAATTGAGTAACCTCCTCCTTTTTTGAAGTCGGTTAAATGAGTAAACAAACTACTATTTCCTTTACAATATCAGTATATAGATTTATAAGTAGACGATACATTATGATAGGAAAAACCGTTATATCACAACCCGAGTTCGCGGTAAACGGTCAAAGATTATCACGACGTACACAAACTGCGTTTTAACTCAAGTTTAGTTTATTCTACTGATTCAAACAATACAATTTCTTTAGAAATATCAAATGACTAGTTTGTCGCGAAAGAAACATATTTTTCCTAATCAAGGAAACTAAACTGAACCGAACTAAAACATTCTAAGATGTCCCACTGTTTAGTTTTTCTTTTTTTGCGAAGGCCTTTTCTCCTACTTGTATTTAGCGATAGATATTATATTGCCTTGATGAAAACTAGGATCGACGACTTGACTTATTTTCTCCAAGGCACAGGGTCTGACCCATTTGCATAAAAATCTAAACAATATAATAGTAGGAAATACATATTAATTTTTTTTTTGTTTTGAAAATAAATATACAATTTATTTAACTCATTAAACATTATACATATTTACAAGTCACAACTTAAGAACTAAATATTTACAGATAGTTTTGATACAAATCATGTCCGCGTGGAATTGTGCCAAGAATGCTGGCAGCATTTTTTCCCCGTTGAATCGCTATGCCGAATATATGGGCAAAAAATGCACCAGCCCTCTTGTCACCAGTGGAGGCAATAAGGCGAGGAGTTATCTCATTTAAGAATTTTTTTGCACTGCTACTCCAAGGTCCAAGTGTTTCGACTGCAAACGGCACAAAGATGTAATTTGGAATTAGTGACGAATATTTGTGCCGTTTCGTCGTTTCAGCTTTTTCCGCCGCCATATTAAATTACATGTGAGCAGTTGCATTTTTCGAAATGAACACAAATAATAGCATTTATGCCAGCGGCAATCTTGTAGAGGACGGCTCCAATAGGATCCGAGTAGGAGCTGAGAAGTTAAGCTAGTAACAGAGAGACGTAGCTAGTTACTTCGATAATTCTCACTGTCATTGTTAGTTGACAATGTCGTATCAATATTTGTATTCTTTATGCAGATGTCCCAAGAAGATAATAAAAACTACTGGAAACACTTGTTAATACTAATTAATTACCAAAATTTACTAACCAAGCCTATTATTAATTAAGTAGCTAATTTAAAATATGTATCATCACTCATCACTTCAGCCTGTCGCAGTCCACTGTTGGACATAGGCCTCCACAAGTTCGTGCCAAAAATGGCGTGAACTCATGTGTGTTGCCCATATTCACCACGCTGGGCAGGCGGGTTGGTGACCGCATGGCTGGCTTTGTCGCACCGAAGACGCTGCTGCCTGTCTTCGGCCGGTGTATTTCAAAGCCAGCAGTTGGATTATTATCCCGCCATCGGTCGGCTTTTTAATTTCCAAGGTGGTAGTGAAACTGTGTTATCCCTTAGTCGCCTCAGACGGTCAGACGACACCCACGGGAAGAGAGGGGGTGGCTATATTCTTTACTGCCGTAACCACGCAGCAGAATATGTATGTAGTAGGTATATTAACCACACAATAACGCATATGTGTTTTATGAAATGTTCGTTTATAATTTACTAGCTGTGCCCCGCGGTTTCACCTGCGTTGATTTGAGGGAAAAAAATGCTTTCCTTTTTTTAATAGTATAAGATTTAATTAGCTTGATATATTTTCCTTAGTTTACACTAAATAAATTTCTGAACGCACGCATAAATATTTGACCAAAGAGTATATAACCACTATACGTTTTATATTTGAAAACCTCGTTGACAACCAATATATATTATGTCAATCCGTTTTAATTACTGACATTATTATACATTTTTAAAATGTAAAATACGCCACTATCCGTATATTGCGGATATATGTTGTCGATTCGAAACCTTTATTTAAATACGTTCTTTAATTTTATCGGAGAGTTTACCATATCGACGGGATGAACATTAAATATTTGACAGTTACGAACACGAACATTATATCTTATACAAATTTTCATTCCAACATTTCAACACCTTACATCCCTTTTTTCGCATTAAAAAGTTGCCTATGTCCTTTCTCAGACTCTAGACTATCTGTATACCAAATTTCATTTAAATCTGTTCAGTAGTTTTGCCGTGATTGCGAGACAGACAGACAGACAGAGTTACTTTCGCATTTATAATATTAGTATGGATTTCGTTTTCCACTTTTATAACAAAACGTTTATAGGTATATAAGTGGGAAAAATGGCTTGTCTTATTATTTTTACATACTATTGTTAAAAGCTGAATTACAGGCTGAAGCGTTAAATTTTAATATTACGATTCAGCATGTAACATCCCACAGCTAGTCATAGACCTCTTTCTTCATGGAGCTTAATCCCCTACACTACTTCACTGCAGGTTGGCGGATATATTCTTTACTATGAGTGAGAATTATTGTTAGATTATTGGAGGATCGAAGAAAATGAAGGGCTCTATAATACTTAAGTTGTGAAAAAAAAACATTTTTCGTTACGCATGCAAAAAAACAGTTATGTGGCTCACTATGAGTCATATAATATTACTAATTGAAATAATTTTGCTCGCCCAAAGTGTCACTCATACATTCTTACATTTGGCTCAAATATTTTTTTTTACGAATCAGTGTTCGATGATTGGAGGCAGTCAATAACACAATGAACAAACATACGCATGGTAACAAAACGAAGGTCTTCATTTTTTTTTTAAATAAAAGTAATTGGTTAATTTATTAATGTTAGCGATTTATTTACGTACCTAAATGAGGTAGTGTTATTATTAGTTATCAATGACGCAGAGGAGGGAAAGTCTCTACCTTTCAATACAATCGCAAGGTTTGCAAGCAAACCAATGAAGTGAATCCACACTGACTATTTCATTCCATTAGGCATTAAAACTATAAGCAAACACCGATTCAAAAGCAGAAAAGTACCTTTACACGATACCTTTGTACACAACAAAATACAAAGTATGTACCTACACAGTAAAAATACGAAGAATAAAAAAAAAATTAGTTGTACTTACAATACAATATAACTTAGTTTCGAAAGAAAGAGCGCTTACTAGCGTTATTGCTGAATAGGAATACTATTATTTAAAAAATTATGAAAGAGTTAGAAAAAAACAGTAGAGTTAGGTTCTTCCTTAAACTCTTAAATGTTATTTAGTAAGTAGAGCACTAATAAAAGTGATTTACAAGGAAAGTAATCCTTTTACAATACAATATAGCAACAACATACAATTGGAATATATAGCATATATGTACATACAAATTACAATATAGCAGTAAGGAACTGCTTTATATAGCAGTAAGGAATATTAATTCCTATATTATTCGTTAGCTTTTTTTCACGAACGAAGTGTCTTAAAACATATTTTGTATAGTACATCGTATAATATATTCATTTTCTTTAAACAGACGCTATTGCAAATCATCCTTCCTCCACACTCACTTATTTGGCAGGAAATTTCCAATGACAGAAAAACTCATGTATTATATTACATAACATTATATATTGTTTTATTTTCTTTCCTTTTTTTCATTCGTATTTTTATTTTTTATTATTGTGTTACCCCCGAAGTATAGTAAAAGAAAAGCCACAAGTCCTAAGGCCAGGGAAAATGCAAAAGTTGTTAAAAGCCAAACAATATATACAGTACCAACACACAACTCATACGAACTTCTTGATGATGAACAGGATAGAGAACCGAGAACCAAAGAATATATCCCAAAACCGGAACCCATTTTTATTACAGGTGTATTAAACATAACCTCACTTAGAGAGACACTATCAAAATTCATTGACAGTAAAAATTACACAATGACTACAATGAAGACAGGCCATATTGTCAAAATCATGCCTGCTGACATAGAATCCTACAAAACAATTCGAGAGAATCTTGTCGCAAATGATATTAGCCACTACACCTACAAACTCAAAAGTGAAAGAGCTTATAGAGTTGTCGTCAAGGGCCTGCACAGCTCTGAAGATTTGTCACTTATTAAAGCTGAACTAAAAGAATTAGGACACGATGTCAGGCAAATCGTAAACCTAAAACACAGAAACACTAAAGAACCTTTGCCAATATTTTACGTGGATCTGGAGCCAAAAGCAAACAATAAGGACATTTTTAACATTAAAAAACTAAATTACATGAAGGTAGCCTTTGAAACTCCCTATAAAAAGAAGGAAGTCCTGCAATGCAAACGCTGTCAAAGATTCGGGCACAGCAAAAACCAATGCCATCGCCCACACAGATGTGTCAAATGTGCAGGAGATCACCCAACCTCTTCATGCACTAAAAGCCCGGACACAGAGGCCATATGTGTAAACTGCTTAGACAAACATCCAGCTAGCTACCGTGGGTGCACCAAATACAAACAATATAAAGAAAAGATACTTAAACTAGATCCCCAGCACAAAACTAAAAAGACACCAGTAACAAGAAAGCTACAAGACAAGAAAGAACAGACAGCAAGCAACGATCCTACCACAAGTATACTTAACAACAGCTTCTACAATTCCCAAACCACCTATGCACAAGCTGCTGCAAAACCAGTTAAATCACAACTACCTCAGAGTAGGACAACAGGCCCAAAAACAGTGCCAGACAACATGACTGAGCTGATGGATACCATGCTCAACAAATTTCAAGAAATCATGAGTAACATGATGGACAAAATGATGGATCGCATGATTCAACTTATTGCTAAAGTTCTGTCGTCGAAATGATCTACAAACTTAGAGTGGTCACATGGAACGCCAACGGACTGAAAGAGCGGCAACTGGAATTGGAAATATTTCTAAATCTAGAGAAAATCGATGTAGCCTTAATTTCCGAAACTAGATTCACGGACAAATCTCATATATCTATTAAGAACTACAAAGTGTATACAACAAACCACCCATCAGGCAATAGCCACGGAGGTACGGCTGTAATCATAAAAACCAATATAAAACACTATGAGCTTGAACCATACGTTAGCGATAAAACCCAAGCAACCTCGATAAAAATTCAGGAAGAAAACGTGGAAACAACATTCTCAGCTGTATATTGCCCACCAAAGCCCACAATAACATCAAATGATTTTAAAAAATACTTTTCAACCCTTGGGCCAAGATTCGTAAGTGGTGGCGATTGGAATTCCAAGCATGTTCAATGGGGATCGAGGCTAACTTCACCAAGAGGCAGGCAATTACATTTTACAACTCAAGAGATGAACCTACAGTGTATGTCACAGGGAAAACCAACATATTGGCCTACGGATACTAACAGAATTCCAGACGTTCTAGACTTCTTTATAACAAAAAATATAAGTCCAAGTAGCATGCATGTGGAGCACTGCACAGATTTGTCGTCGGATCATACTCCAGTAATATTAAATGCCAACAGCAACACTCTAGTCTACAAGCCAATATGCAGAATTTACAATAGAATGACGGACTGGGAAGAATTTCAAAGAATCCTAGACACAGAAATAGACTTGAAAGTATCTCTAAAGACGCCTGAGGAAGTGGAAAATTCAATAGAGCAGCTAAATAAATTAATACATAAAGGTTTAAAAGACACTACACCTAACACAAAAAAACGTCCAGCTTATCAACATTGTTATCCCAAATACATTAAAGAAAAAGTAAAAGAACGACGAAACCTCCGTAAAACTTGGCATAACACGGGATATCCCAGTGACAAGCAAAAATTTAATAAGGCCTCAGAGGAACTGAAATATCTTACTAGTAGCATGGCTAACACACACTTGCAAGAACATCTGTCAAATCTATCACCCACACAAGATACAGACTACTCGCTGTGGAAAGCAACAAAGCGTATGAAGAGGCCTAAGAGTCACATACCTCCTCTAAAAAAACAGGATGGAAGATGGGCGAGATCAGACAAAGAAAAAGCTGATGTCTTTGCAGAACGCCTCTGCTCAGTATTTCAGCCATTCCCTAGCACAAAACCTGACCAAGACGTCAAGGTAAATTCATGCTTGGATTCGCCACTTCAGATGTGTCTTCCGCTTAAGAGCGCAAGCCCACGAGAACTGTCAAGAGAAATAAAGAATTTGAAAGAAGGTAAATCTCCAGGATACGACTTAGTCGATGCTACAATCCTGAAGAGACTTCCCAGAAGGGCTTTAATGCTGATTTTAGCAATATTTAATTCATGCCTTAGGCTCTCGTTCTTTCCTAGCCAGTGGAAGATTGCACAAGTAGTGATGATCCCCAAGCCTGGAAAGCCTCAACACGAGGTTGCTTCATATAGGCCTATTAGTCTGCTTCCGGTGTTAGGAAAGCTTTTTGAGAAGATCCTTTCAAACAGAATAAAGCCCTATCTGAAAGACTGCTTACCACTGCACCAATTTGGATTTCGCGAAAGCCACGGAACGATAGAACAGGTTCACAGACTAACGGACACAATCAGTAGGACATTAGAAAATAAAGAATACTGTTCGGCAGTGTTCCTGGATATTGGACAAGCCTTTGACAGGGTGTGGCATGCTGGTTTACTATATAAAATAAAGGAGATCTTACCCCATTCCTTCTATCTCATCCTACAATCTTACCTCACCAAGAGATGCTTTGAAATTAAATTCAACAGTGAATTCTCAGAACTATTCGAAATAAAGTCAGGAGTTCCACAGGGAAGCATACTGGGCCCTATTTTATACCTAATATTCACATCGGACCTGCCTGTCAACAGCTGTACCACAACAGCAACATATGCAGACGATACTGCCTTGATGTCAGTACATGTTAACCCTGTGACGGCCTCAGAAAACCTGCAAAAACATCTAAACGACATAGAAGACTGGCTAAAATGTTGGAGAATTAGGGCGAACCAAAGCAAATCTACACATGTCACATTTACGTTGAGAAAGGAAACATGTCCCCCTGTGTCGCTGAACAATGAAGAAATACCACAGGCCGACCATGCGAAGTACCTGGGAATGCATTTGGACAGACGCTTCACCTGGCAAAAGCACATATGGGCCAAAAGGAAGCAATTGGACACAAAAGTCAGGAACATGACGTGGCTAATTGGTAACAAATCACCACTGCCAGATCACTGCAAAATGATGGTATATAAATCTATTCTAAAGCCGATATGGACATATGGGATTCAATTGTGGGGTACAGCCAGCAACGGAAACATCGATATACTGGAACGCTTTCAAAATAAAACGCTCAGAATGATGTTCAACATTCCACGACACATCAGCAATAAATACATGTATCAAGACCTAAAAATTAATACAGTGAAACAAGAAATCATGGCCTTTGGCACTAAATATCAGAGCAGGTTGGCACAGCATTCAAACGAATTAGCATCAAAACTGGAAGGAGAAGGGAGCCTCCAGTTTAGAAGACTGAAAAGGCATAGTGTAACAAGCCTAAATAAAAGATTTGCCTAGACAGCATAATGAGGGACTTGTCAATGGACAGGCCCTCTGTTCCTCTCAAGTCTCTAAGAATATAATTCGGACATACTAGCGGCTCATTGTTCAACCAGGAACAGATTGCCATGTAGCAGGATACAGAAAAAAAAAAAAAAAAAAAAATTGTGTTACCCACACGTGAGGAAACTCTAAATATTTTTAATATCATATCAAAAATTCGCTCCAGCGGGGTTCGAACCTCCGACAGACCGTGTCGGTGCTCTAGCTAATTAAACTATGGAAAGATGTACCCGCTAGAACGAAAGTTTTGATATGATGATATTTTATTCGGTTCTATTACCTACTATGCAACCGTGGCACCGTCTATAGGCTATACGTTACTTCAAAAGAAGTGTTAATTGCTCTGGTGATAGAGTATAGGAATGGAGGTTTTTATGTTTATAATCACTCGTATGTTTTAGACCACACGACTGAAGTAAAACTTACGAAACGTATAACTCTCTTTCTATCTTCACTAACTTATATCTCCCTCTCAACTTCCATTCGCCTCGCCCGATCACATTTTCGTGACGCTCTCGTCTCGCATTAACCAGCCTACTCCCCAAGTCAAGCGTCAAAAACATTCACTTTAATAAAACATAACACATGACAATCATTTTAAAATTAGAACATAAATGTAAAAAATTAATGTACATCTCTTCTCTATATATATATAAATGAATCGCTGAATGTGTTGCTAAGCGCAAATCTCGAGAGTGACTTAACCGATTTCGCTAATTCTTTTTTTATAATATTCATTGAAGTACGAGGATGGTTCTTACGGATAGAAAATTTTTAAAAATTCCCTGAAAAAGTATTAAAAAACAATTTTCTATATTCCCATACAAAAGATTCGTAATCATACTTAAAAGTTAATATGAACTTTAATAACCTAAGTCATAAGTGTTAGTGGAGGGGTTCCGGGAAGGAAAAGTATTAAAAAAAATACAAAATTAAAGAATCGACTGTTAGGCGGTACGAAGTTCGCCGGGTGAGCTAGTATTTTATATAGATGTATCAAGTTCTCGTTATGTTTCATCTTCAAAATGGAAAACAAAAACATTTTATTTAATAAACATTTACGTTTAAATAAACATACATAACTAATTGAGATCTAATACAATAAAAAGGTCGCGAGAGGTCGTCGAATCTTATTGACATTCTTTAGTCCTTGAATTTATCAAACTTTTTTTTTACTTAATTACAAAAATCTTTACATAATTATAAAAACGGGTTGAGTGTAGGTTCCAGTGCTATGTAGGGTATTTGTTGACAAGTGAACTGCAAAGGAGGAAAACATTAATTATTTATTTTATCCAACTACAAAAACAGGTATTTTAAATAGATTTCGAATCAAATTTGCCTCTTAATTTCTCGTAATAAATGTTAGAACATTTCAATTATTTTTTAAATGAAAGTAAACATCATCCACGGGCTATAAATTAATTTCCTGTGCCTTTTGTTCTAACATGATGCATTGTTCTTATCCTATAGGCGATTAAATAAATAAATGACTCCAGATCGACAGTCTAGTAACCGCCAATAGCTGTAATGTATTTTCTCATGTGTCTCTTTGTGTTGCTGGTTTTCATTTTTAAGTTTTTATTGGTCGTTGTATTTATGAATGCAGTGTTGCTTGTAGTAAGAGCAGCAATTACTCATGAAACAAATGTACGTAGATATATTGGATAATTTTTCTTGCAGGCTTGTCTTATCATCCATTATTTAAACAAATAAACTTTATTGTGAAAATCTTCAAATCCTCAAAAAAAATTCAGTCGATTTTGCACCTAAAATACAGACGGCCATCATCTTCATACTCATTTTTGCCTACATTGTTTTCTAATGTTTACGAGAATTTCACTCATTATAATGAACAACTTTTTCGGATTGTCCTCCCGTGACCGGAGACCCGAGACAAGAAGTAGAGATTAAAATAATTGGTCGGGAATGGAAGCGTGCGCACCTGGAGGGAGAGAACCCGATACAGTAGGGTGCGCACTCCCATGTTTGGGCCCGTATCACCACGACTGGTTGATAGGGCCATGGTGGGTTGGAGGTGGGACTTGTCCTCCCGTGACCATGGTTGCATGACGTAAATTGCCTAATGAACCGCGATAAAAACCGAAAAATTTGTTTCATTTTTGCCTGTAGGAAAAATACAACAGAATAAACATATGCGAATCTATAGTACCTAGGTAGGTAATAATTAGATATACAGATAATTAAATATACAGATTTATTTAATTATTTGCTAATAGGAACAGCTCGAGGTTAAAATCTTATTTCTGGCTTATAAATATTAATATAAAATTTGAGAATTTTGAACAAGATCCATTTTTATTTCTTTTTTTATGATTGGGGGTCTTAGCATAATGGTGCGGACAGTTTTATCAACTTGTTTATAATATGGCTTGTATTCAGACACACATATGATATATGTATAGCTATTCCATTATGTTACATAATTCTGAATAAAATTAAGTTTATTATTTAAACCAAATATTTATGTAGCTGTGTGGTTACGGCAGTAAAGAATATAGCCACCCCGCATCTCTTCCCGTGGGTGTCGTAAGAGGCGAATAAGGGATAACACAGTTTAACTACCACCTTGGAACTTATAAAGCCGATCGATAGCGGGATAAACATCCAACTGCTGGCTTTGAAATACACAGGCCGAAGACGGGCAGCAGCCTCTTCGGTACGACAAAGCCAAGCCTGCGGTCATCAACCCGCCTGCCCAGCGTGGTGACTATGGGCAAAACACATGAGTTCACGCCAGTTTTGGCGCGAACTTGTGGAGGCCTATGTCCAGCAGTGGACTGCGATAGGCTGAAGCGAAGTGAATGATTTATGTAGGAAAATTGAAACACGTACAAGGGAATTCTATCATTAATTTATTCTTGTCAAAAACATTTTTTACTAAGTTTTATCTGATTATTTTATACGTATTGTTATGGTTTGTATTCTCAGAAATCCAAAACAGTCCAATCCAAAATATTTTCTGGGAGTTGTAAAACATAATCTCTATATCTCTATATATATATATAAAAATGAATCGCTGAATGTGTTGCTAAGCGCAAATCTCGAGATCAGCTGAACCGATTTCGCTAATTCTTTTTTTATAATGTTCCTTGAAGTATGACTGTATGAGAATGGTTCTTAAGGAGAGAAAAATTTAAAAAATGCCTCAAAAAGTCTAAAAAAACACTTTTCTATATTCCCCTACAAAAAATTCGTAATATAACTTAAAAGTCAATTTGAACTTTAATTCCATACCATAACGTTTAAGAGTTAAGTTAGGGTTCCGGGAAGGATAAGTATTAAAAAAATAATCGACTGTTACTTGTACTGTTGACTTGTACTGGCGGTACGAAGTTCGCCGGATCAGCTAGTCTCTATATATATAAAAATGAATCGCTGAATGTGTTGCTAAGCGCAAATCTCGAGAGCGGCTGAACCGATTTCGCTAATTCTTTTTTTATAATATTTCTTGAAGTACGAGGATGGTCTTTACGGAATTTTTTTAAAAAAATTGTGTGAAAAAGTCTAAAAAACAACACCTTTCTACATATATTCCCATACAAGAGATTCGTAATAATACTTAAAAGTTGAACTTGAACGATTTGAACTTTAATACCATACCATAAAGTTTAAGTGTTAGTGGAGGGGTTACGGGAAGGATAAGTATTAAAAAAAATTAAAAAATACAGAATAGACTGTTGGGCGGTACGAGGTTCGCCGGGTTCGCTAGTTTCATATATTTGTAAACATCTTGTTTTAAATTTCTATTTAAATATTATTATAAAATTACAGCAGATTAAGGTATAATAACTATTTCTTTTCTTTTATTTTGCAATATTAACAGTAATAGTAAATGGCATGATTCCTACAATTATTTGTTACAAAATATTATGAAAAGTGTGTTTTGCTAAAACGAAAAGATGAATAAAAGTAGATTAATTATATAATTATTTCAATAGTTAAAAATCATCGTTCAGTGTGAGAGAAAATGTGTGTTTTTCTTTTTAAATATGATATTTTATACTTGGAATACTTTTATATTGTGGTATTTTTTTTTAGAAACGGGATACCTACTTACTATTTTTGATCCTTTATGAACGCTTTAGGATCCTTTAGGCTCTTGGTACCAAATACGTACTGTTTAGTTTTTGACGTGTGACAAAAGTAATGAAATTTGATGTTTTATTTATTTATATGGAAATTAGATTATCAGGCTCACTAATGTTTAATCGGGCTCTATATTGATGTTATGAAATTTTTTAAAAACTGTTAACAGGTTATACTGAGTATGAGTACAATAACATTTGGAAAATTCAGTAAGCTGTCTGTTTTATTGTTAAGACTGAAAAGTCTAGCGAGTATACTAGATTTAATAATTACTGTAATATTACTTAACTAAAATACCTTACTTAAAACTAGTAACTTAACTAAAGCAAGTAAAAACAATAAAATATTTTAAAGTATTTTCTTGCAGCTGAATTTCATTTAACACTAGTAGGTAATGCAAGTAATATTATTCATAAATCGGTTCTGTGAGTACAAAATACCGTGAAAGTGATAACCTGCAGATATATCGCTGCAGACATAACGCTGGGGGTCAACCCGCTCTACAATACGGTCGTTAATTCGTCATTTGTCGGTATCTATTCTGAAGCATACGATAAATAAAAATATATAAAAATTATCATTCATGATAAATAAATAGGTACTTTTTTTTCTTTAATGTGTATATATCTATACCAATATATAAAGCTGAAGAGTTTGTTTGTTTGATTGTTTGTTTGTTTGTTTGTTTGTTTGTTTGAACGCGGTAATCTCTGGAACTACTGGGCCGATTTGAAAAATTCTTTCAGTGTTAGATAGCCCATTTATCGAGGAAGGCTATAGGCTATGTATCATCACGCTAAGACCAATAGAAGCGGAGTAAACGCCGACGAAGTCGCGCGCAGAAGCTAGTATAATCTAAAATCAGTTTGTCGTAAAGTACTCCCAATACAGGATAATAATTTCTATCTAATTAAATTTTGAAGACATAAAACCTTTTTGGTTTACTACCTTACAATCACACGTCATTGATTTATGAAGTCATATGTATTCAAGATTTAATGTTTTGTTTATATTTTATTTATATTTTAAAAACATAGCTTCTCATATACCTAAATAGGTAGTAAATATGACTGTATTAAAAATGTATATTAAAATAGAATAATATGTAAAATCTATTAGTAGTTTCGTTTATTAGTATATAGTACCTTTCTAGCTGTTGCTTTAAAGTTGTTGCTATTTTAAACATTTTGTTAAAGATTAAACTTGACTTAACTTCTTGTTCAATAATGTGTTTCAACATTTGATAGTACGGACAAGTAACATTTTAAATTTAATGACGTGTTCAATTGTTTCTAAGTAAAAACTTAGATATAAAATTCGTTAAACGTTTACTGTATCTAGTAATAAAATATCAAAATTATGATAATTTTTTGCCTCATTATAATATCTTCTTAAACTTTGTAGTTTAGATTAAATGCTGAAAGAAATGAATAATGTCCTAATTATTTATTTCTAGTTAAAACTTACCTATTTGTTGAATAAAGAGCCTGTTAAATGACATTTAAAATTATAAGTAAAGTCGCTCGATAATATATCGCACGACTTGAGAATAGTGGTAGTTTATATGTCAACTACTTGTTATTATTATATATAACGACTTAGAAGAGATAGAGCTTCAGTTGACGTACGACTTCAGGGCTGATTGGAGTTTAAAATTAAAATGATCTGGAAAACAATTTTGCTGACCTTCCTCGCCGTCGGTAAGCTACATTTCTATTCTAATTATTTTGTTTTCAATAATACTTACCAATATAAACTTTGACTAGCCGTTTATTGTAAACTGGTATTTAAAGTTGTTTTATGAATGTAAAGACTTAAATTGGTAGGTATTTTAGCTATTTTGGATAGGTACCGAAAACACAACTGTTTCGAAAATGGATAAAATTATAAAAATTATTATTTTTGGTTTACTTTGAATTTTATTCCATAGATATAGTTTACGATACAAACATGTTCCTCGTTGTTTTTTTTTTATAAATTAAGATATGTTCTATTAGTAGAGAATTTAATATAGTACCAAATAGTAGGTACTTTACGTACGTATAAATGTTAAAGAAATATAGATTTTAATGTGCTTATTGCCTTAGGCCTGGTCGAATTAAATTAAAATTAGCAATTAATATTGAATAAAAGATTTATGTTTAATAATTAACGATTTGCACCATTTACATGTATTTTGATTGATGTTACATGTAAAAGTAAAAGCTTTCTATTTTACACATATTGAATTGAATTTGATACGTTGTGATTTATGTATTTTTCATCTTACATTTCACAGTAAATGGGTTAGGTACATAGAAAAGCACTTGACCGTAAATACATGTAGGTATGTATCATTTGGGTCGGTATGTTTATTTATTAGGTACTGATAAATGAATTCAATAATCAGCTAAAAAAAGAAATAGACGTGAGTTAAACATCCTCTGTATTAAAAGTAATAGACGTTGTAACTAAGCATTAATATTACGCGAAGACTTAACAAAGTATGACATAAATCTAAAATAATCCTATAAGAAAGTCTGGACATACCTATGTACGTTTAAGTTTACTTCGAACATTAAGAATATTTGACTTTTTAAAATTGTTTTAAAAAGGTAATAAGGTCTTTAAGAGAAAAATTTTGTACGTCACATTTTTACGTTAACGTAACAGATGAAAACCCTATTTTCTATAATAATACTAGTGGACCCGGCAGACGTTGTCCTGCCCAGAAAACAGCTACTAAATTTGATTGCTTACATACCGATAGCAGCGCCACCTACCGGGTCTAATTGAGATAAAAACCTACCTTATCTCCCAAGTTGGACAAAATTACAGATGCTTACAAAATTTGATAAAAATTGATTCAGTATTTTCGGAGTTTATCGTTAACAACTTAACATACATTGTGACACTAAATTTTTATATAATATACCTAGATGTAACATTAGAATAGATTAGAAGTTAATAAACAAACCAAATTAGTAGCTCGTTTTATCGACTTAGAGACGGAACGTCTCTCACGGTGCATGTGGCCCGTCCCCTCTTCCTTTGCAACACATCATGCTATTTACCAATTTACCTCGTCAAAACGACCGCTAATATGCTTCGAATAGGTTAAACGGGTACTTTTACGACTATTTCCTTGAGCATCTGTTCATTAACCTTTGTTGATCGTAACGTTGTTTTAAACTGAAAATTTTAACATCATATATTGTATAAAGCAACCGAATCTACAGATAAGGAATTTTATATAGATTTAGGAAAACGTTGAAACCGAACGCAAAATAGATTTTAAAAAATGATATAGAAAATGACAGAGCTACCTAATTGGTTCAAGTTGATTAGTGAAATTATCGAACAAATATTTTATTGATCGGGGAATGGAGATTGTTTGTATTAGATAGTTCTAATTAAGGTTATAACGTTATTTATTGTTGTATAACAAATATAACTTATAAGTCATTGTTGCTACAAAGAATTATCGATAAGGGTTAAACGTATGGAAAGTTATCTAGTTGTAGTATATATTACGTAACAAAACATAAGATATGTGTTCACATACGTTCTTTTATTTTAAATAACTTTGAAATAAAAAACAAAACAAAAACAAAACTACATAAAAATTATTTAAATAATGTAATGTTCTACATATTATTCTTTTTATATTTTGTTTTAAATAACTAAATATCTCTAACATACATACAATCAGACTCGAGATGGGTATCGAGCCCACGACCACCGGAATAGAAAACAGGATTGCAAACTGTACCAACGGGCTAGTCAGAAGCGTAATTATTAATTAATTATTTTAATTTCAATAAATGTTATTACTTTATTTTAATTATAGGTGTGTTAGCCGAATATGAGGTAACAGATGAACAACGCGAACAAGTCAAAAATGTTATAAAACAGATGTGCAAAAAGAACGGCGCGGAGGACCAAGCAGATGCGGTAGAGGTATGTCTGTAAATATATATTACACTAACATTATTAGTAATTTTACCTGCGTGTTTTAATTGTATAGGAATAGTGAATAATACGTAGATTGTGTGCACAGGGCGCCTTGTGAACTGTGAAACGCCTTAAGTTGGTAGCGTGTTTTCTAGTCGTCAGATATTCTTTTTAGAACCTTCTAAAAAGTATTAAATAACTAAGTCAAATCGATACAGCTGTTCTCGAGTTTTAAGCTTAACAACACATTTAGCGATTCATTTTAATTTTATAGTTTTAAGTAAATATAGGTTAAAATTGATCTCACTTAAGAAAATCAAGGACTGTATTGTCAAGGGATTTGATCATCAAACATAAGTTACTGACCCAACATAAAACCTGGAACCATATTTAGTCAACAGGGACCGAAAATTTGTAACCCATTAAAAGTTTAGCTTTGCTATTCTTGCACATTCCGAATGTTAGTCCAATTGTGATTCAAATGTTTATCAAACACCTAATTATGATAAAACAGCTCGTTGATCTTTGATACGATCTTCGCCATGTTTTTATACAATATTTAATTTCCCTTTTGCATATAATAGTAAATTTCTTGGGTATACAGTTATTTTTTGTCTACCAATTATGATGTGATTAAAATGTAGATAGTTGTTTAAAATTCTTACTTTGTCTGAGTAAATTAATCTCTCCGTTGCATTTTTAGGCAGCGGGCAAGAATTTCGCAGAGTGCATGAAAGGTCTGTTCAATATCGACACTATTAAGAAAGAAATTGAAGAAGCAAAGCCCAACGGTGCTCTTGACGAAGTATTTAAGAAGTGAGTAATTTATTGAAAAAAATCGCAAAAAAAAAATTAAAATTAAAGATAGTAGTTAGGGATCCCTAGTACATTTTTTTCACCTGATCAGTATCAAGCTAATTTTTTGGGAGTGGCTACATTTTGATGAGGCGAACAAAAAGTTCCTCTTCGAAAACTCTCGATTGTGGTAGATAATAGAGTTAGCAGGAGGTAGAGCAGCAGTGAGCGTAGGACCGGGATAACGTACCACGCAATTTGTAGGACATTATTACTATTAAATTATATAGATATTAACTAACTAAAAGCAAAAAAAATCAGAAAAAAAAATTATTTTTGATGACATTACGAGGTCAACAAGTTGATGACCTCGTAAGGTCATCAAAAATTATTACTAACCAGCTGATTTTTTTTTCTTTTAGTTACTTAATATTCATATAATTTGATGGTAATATTGTCCTACAAATTGCGTGGTACGTTATCCCGGTCCTACGCTCACTGCTGCTCTACCTCCTGCTAACTCTATTATCTACCACAATCGAGAGTTTTCGAAGAGGAACTTTTTGTTCGCCTCATCAAAATGAAGCTACTCACGGAAAATTAGCTTGTTACTGATCAGGTTAAAAAAATGTACTAGGGATCCCTACCTATAGGCACTCGTAGTGACAAAAAAACATGCTTAGTAGTACAGTAATTTGGTGTTCAATAAGGGGGTTAGGGGGCGTTCATGTATTACGTAACGCAAAATTTGAATTTTTTTGACCCCCCTTCCCCATGTAACGCGCCGTAACGTTTTCCTGTACCCCCTCTCCTCTACCCCAAAAACGTTACGTAACACGAAACTGACCATTTATACCCAAATATCACAAGTATGTGCACAAACTGACCGGAAAGTCGATAAATTACTTTTGTTATTGTTTTAATCGCGTTTGCAGTAGTAATTAATAAATAAAACAATATATTTTAATACCCTAAGTTTTTTTAAATAAAATAAAAAACAATGTTACGTCACGCGTTGTTCCAACCCCTCCTCCCCCCTTGTAACGCAACGTAACGTTTTACAAGACCCCCCTCCCCCCTAGTTAGCGTTACGTAATACTTGAACGCCCCCTTACCTGGAAAGTTTCCTAAACCTAACCTAGCCTAAAACTACCGGAGTTTTGAAAATTGGTGATTTAATAGATTTCGACGTACTCTTTTCGTTTTCACTTTGCCACTGACTGCGTGATTTTTACAAAAACTGATGATTTTTCTGGAACTACAAAAATGATTATAAACAAACTATGAATATTTTTTTAACTTTAATGGCGTGATCTTGTTAATTATGGATATAAGAAAGGCTCTACGATGCTAAAATTTTTTACGACAATGTTTAAACATTTTTTTTTTCATTTACAATTGAGACGTAATTTCGAGAAAATTTTGTTTGTTAACAATCGTTTAACTTGTTGAAAAATTAAGTTTAAGAAAAATTTCCAACGGGAATTAAATATTTATAGTGTTTAGAATACACCATAATTTTTTCAAATTTAAAAAAAGAAATATTCAAAACTTGTCGACTGGACTTACAAAATATAATTAAGACACGTAAACGCGTGTTAGAGTGGACTTTGCAGCTCTCGTACGCTGAAACTATTGATTTTACAAAAAAATGGTTGGAAATGGAAATTTTTTCTAGTTTAATTTATTACATAACTATTTTTTTCGTAAAATGAGTTGGGACGGAGTTATTCTCAAAAAACTGTATTTGAGCGCCATTTTCCCAATATGGCGGCGCTAGCGGCAAAGATGGCAAAGTGAAAATTCGAAAAGAGCACGTTGAAATCTATTAAATCACCAATTTTCAAAACTACCGGAAAACTTTCCAGGTAAAACTACCGAATGACTGGACTATAGGTACTCAAAATTTTTAACTAAAATTGCATAAATATATACCTATATATTTTTTTGAAAGGAAACACCTTTTAATTACATAACAACAGTTTAATAAACAGTAAAATATATAATCATAGCATCCTTAATAGTAGAACAACTTTTGGAAACTTTATCCAGGATTCATTCAACAGTTATCTGATCTAGGTACCTACCTATCAGAGTCAGAACCAGTGGCGCCCCCCTATATCCAGCGTCCTGGGCGTTCGCCCTACCGCGCCCTACCTACTAGGCCCTGTTACTGTATCTGGGTTCTCCGTTACTAAAATGTCCGCCACCTAAATGATCTCATATAGGTACGAGTAACTTTACTATAATTATAAAAAATATTCGGGTAAATTAATTTTCAGGTACTGCGCAAAGACTCCTGAACTGAAGACGTGTCTTCACAATTTCGTAACCGGCATGACTCCTTGCCTTGATACCACTATTCGCGAACACATTAAAAGCGTCACCAATGGAACCGACAAATTGATTGATTTCGTGTGTCACAAGGACGGTGACAGAATAGCTCGTAAGTATTGTCTTCAATTTAAAGTAAACTAGCAATTCCTTTTTAACTTGTTCCTTTTTGAAGTCTCGGTTTTACACTCATTATGATGAAAGAAAAATCATATTGTCTTAATAGAATATTATCATCAATTAAAATTTGATGGAAATTATTTTTTTATCATAATATGAACACATTAACTATAACATTTTTGTTTACCTCAAATAAACATTATTTTTGAGTAATTTTTTTATCTTGCGAAAGTTGAAATTAATATTCCTATTAATAGCGGATATATTTACTTAACGAATAAACTGTTTTTGTCGTTTTATTTAGTGTTCATCGCAGAGGGAGGTCCTGAATGTTTCAAAGAGAAGGTCAACGAAATTCGCCAGTGCGGAGAACATACCAGAGAAGGTATTAGCAATGCTGATGATATTAAGAACTTGTCTAAAGATGTAAGTCAAAAAGTTATTACTTTATTTTAATTTTACTCATTTGTAACTTGTATATAAGTTTATATATACAACCATACATGTTTATATTTTCCTTTCGATGTAAAAATTTTCTCTGTTAATGTACAATAAAGAGTATTTGTATTGTATTGTATTCTATATAATCTGTAAAACGTGCCATTACTTTAATTTAATTATTTTCGTAAGAACTGATATTTTATTGCCTTTTCAGTAGGTACAGGTGCCTACTGTTTTCCTACATTACCTATATACGTATAGTATTTCAATATTAGGGATTCTCTATTATTGTGCGTTTTATTTCAAAATATTATCAACTAATATACTAATTATTTATTATATCCAATAGTGGCTACCCCCTATAATTTCGTTGGAAATTTGTGCCGAAGTCCATAGGCTGTATAAAGTCGTGACATGAGTCACATTAGAGCGCATTAGTGGACAGAACCCGCCACAATTAGTGTTACACGCCTTTTCAAGTAAACAGTAGCCGAAGTCGAAATCTGCTAGGAGGCTAATAGTATTAGTAATAACAATATCGAAATCTTCAGATTTTAAATCTCGTATACAAAATTAAATAGAATGCAGCCTTAGCAACATTACACTTTAACAGGTTTCAGTTCATCCGTTCGGAAAGTGAAGGCTTCTTAAAGGGCTTTTATGTAGGTATATTATATTACATGATTAAAATTTAAGCTTAAAGTATTTGATAAGTTACTAATATTATATAGTGCCTAAGTATGATTTTTATACTTGTAAAATATTTCTTTTCAGCAAATTTGCAGTAAATTCGACGGGTTGTCTTCTTGTATTGTGAAGGCTTTGGAGGGATGCAACACACCTACACCCGGCAACATGGCTGAGTCGTTGTTCAGATTCCTCCGCAATAGCTCGTCTTGCAAGGTACCTATCTATGGTTATCGCTATATACCAAAACATTTATAGGTACTTATTGAAGGAATGAGTTAGAAAGAGAGTTAAAATAATTTCCTGCCGGTTTGGATGAAGTCTTTTTTATAATAAATCGAATCGTCTCGAATGACGTGTACCAAAGGTAATACAGATATAAAATATTAAAAAAAAACATAAGGTAAATTAAAAACTGACAAGGCAAGGGCTCTAATATGCTCCCGGGCGTTGAAAGGAACTTTCAACTGGAACCTAGCACTGGTAACTGGCAGATTCTGCTAAATGCTCTTCTTATTACTCCCGTTGACGTTTTTATGTTGAATTTAATATTGCTTCAATTTGAATTAAAATGGTGTTAAATTGCTTTTAAAATTAAAGACTTTAAAAATTTTAAAAAGAGCGATGCGATTCCTGGTTACGTATGACATATAATATGACTGTATCACTGTACCTATAATGTTTTATTCTTGTTATATTATCCTTCACCTACATGGGGAAGAGGCCTATGCCGAACAGTGGGATATTACAGGCTGAATCGTGATAATGTTTTATGCTGTATTATGTTTATGGTTGATGTTTTTTTTTTCAGGAGTGATCGTCGAATTATCTGTGGAATAGTTGAGAAGAATCCAGAACTGTCATTTATTACGTGCCATTTTGATATCATGTATTAAATAAAAATTAAATAAGAAAGATTGATGTTTTTTTTTTCTGAATCCATTATTTTAAATAAAAGTTGTTTTTGATCTGATTAATGAAAACCTTTGTAGAAAGAAAATGAGCTACTAAATATTACAACCTTTAAATAACACTTTTATTTAAATGTTATTATATAGTAGAAATAATTTTTATAAAATTCTGTTTAAAAGTTTACCAATTACATAAACAAAACATATGTTAGAGGGTATCATAAATCTTAAATCCTCTCTATCATAAGTAAATTCATAAAATTTGCAGTCAAATTAGTCCAGTCATTTGGTAAGGTGTGTTTATTACAATCTAGCCTTGTCTTTATACAGGCTAATGAGTAATTCAAAACTAACTTAAATTGCTAATGGTAGTGTCTCTTAAGGGGAAGTCACTTTATTCTTGTGATCATTTTTATAGCACTACATCACTATTCACTACATTACATTCGCGATAAAGTCACATTAAATTTACACTACACTAACTCAAAATGTTTAGTCCTCTTTAGTCTTCTTACTATATCTGTGGTATCGAGGAGCTGGATGGCCTTGACATTCACATGATGATGAAGAGGCTTATGGTGGCAGATGTTGTTTTTATAAATTCACAATATTGAAATGAGCCTATAAAAAATTGTTTCATCTAATTAACAGATGAAGGAAGATTTACCTTCTCGGATCTTAGACCATAAAGGATTATCAGTTTTTAATTATTATTTACGAATAAATATCAAATGTCGCTTAATAGTGAGTTTTATGAGGTTTTCAAATTCTAATATTATTGTTCTAAATTCAAATTAAATTTTCATAGGTTTCGTGTTTTCTTTAATGAGTCATTTTTACTTTATATGGAAAACGAAGGCATCGAATGAAACAACAGACGTAGGTGAAAAAAAAAACTGAAATACTTTTATTAAATAACGTTTAATAACTAGTGTTCCCTCCTCGAGCTCTTATCACCGCTTCCATCCGGTTTTTCATCGATCGGATGAGTTACGATGACATGCTGTGGGATGTTGTCCCATTCTTCCTGAATGGCACTTTTCAGCTGGTCAAGTGAGTCTGGGGCAGGATCTCTCGCTCGGATTCGCCTCTTTAGTTGATCCCAGAGATGTTCAATTGGATTCATGTCCGGGCTCCTTGCTAGCCATTCCATTATGGAGATACCGACTTCGGTAAGGTACGTGATTACGTACGACGCTCGCGGTGTGGGCTTTGGCGTTATCGTGCATAAATGTGAACCCGTTGCCGATAAAGTGTGCATAGGGCATCACGTGAGGCTCTAGGCACTGTTCCACGTACCGATGATAGTTAAAAGCAGGTAGACGTTGCCCAGATACGAAGGCAAGCTCTGTCTTACCGTCGGCGCTGATTCCTCCCCAAACCGTCCACGAACCACCACCATAACTGACCCTTTCCTCAATGCAGCATTGTGCAAAGCGTTCTCCATCTCTTCTGTAAGCCTTGTTCCTTCCGTCGTTACCATAGAGCATGATTTTACATTCATCAGAAAAGAGAACTTTGCTCCATTGGAGGTATGACCAATTTAGGTGCTCCCGTGCAAAGTCAAGGCGCGCTCTTCGATGGTCTGCAGTTAATTTCGGTCCATTTGCTGGCTTGTGTGGTACCAGTCCACGTTCCTTCAACCTTCTTCTGATTGTAGAGTCACTTACAGCGACCCTTTGTACAACTTGAAGCTGCTGCTGCAGTTGAAATGCATTAAGGCGCCGATTTCGTAAAGAAGTTGATACAATAAATCGATCATCTCTCTCAGAAGTGACTCGATTCCTGCCAGATCCAGAACGGCGCGTGAACATACCAGTCTCTCGATAGCGGTTGTAGACTCTATGAACAGATGACTGGCTTAGATGCAATGTTCGAGTCACAACACGCTGACTAATTCCAGAATCCAGCAATGCCACCACTTGGGCGGCTTCTGTGGGCGAAGTATTCATATGTTTTAGGAAATAAAACTTTTTTCAGACGTCTTAAAGTCACAGTAAACAAATTAAAAACAAAAACGTTAAAGGCCCCGTAGACGATCAAATATTTGATCAAATTTCTGTTTGACGAACGTGTTTATCAAATTTTTTGATCGTATGCGGGCTTGTTTGATGCGTTTGTCAAACATTGAAAATGTTTGACGTGTTTGATGGAAATTTTGATTGAAGGTGTGTTTGACAAACCTGTTTGATAGTGTGCGGCTGTGTTTGTCAAATAAAATCTCAGTTATCGGCTTGAAACCATGGAGAACACAACTGCAGTGGCTGTGTATTCCTTTATAATTATAATAATAGGAACCTGGATTTTCAGGTTTTTGTAAATTTATATGCTTTCCATCTACAGCTCCATTGCAGTTATCAAAGTTCCGTGCATTTCTAAATTGTAGTGCCAATATTTTCCAACTTTCTTGTATTAGTAATTTTATATGATATCTATTTATATTTATTATATGCTATGCCCGCCACTTAGTCCGCGTGGAATTCAACAAAATAGTTATTGTTCTAGCTATAAAATAAATAAAATAACAAAAATAAAAGTAGCCTAAGTTACTCCTTATTACATCAGCTATCTGCCAGTGAAAGTCACGTCAAAATCGGTCCAGCCGTTTCAGAGATTAGCCGGAACAAACAGACAGCGACAAAAATTATAAAAAAAAAAGTTATTTTGCTATATTATATACCGTGTATACAAACATAATATGAATTTAGTAAAAAACTGTTATTTTAATATTACAAACGGACACTCCAATTTTATTTAACTGTTTCTAGGAGTCATAAGTTTATTTGATCTATTGGTTTGATCGTGTGCGCCTTTGTTTGAAGTTTGATCAAACAAATTTGATCGTTTACGGGGCCATTTAAAGATAAATGCAAATTTTTAGTTTTTAAACGTGAAATGTTCTCCAACTGTAGACGCACATTTGTCTCAAAATAGTGATTCATTTCATTTAGAGGATAAACAAATGAAAATCTAAATTCGAATTTTGAATTTTCGCTTACCATTGTAATGACCAGTTTGCCAGCTATACAATAACGTTTTTTTTTCATGGAATGAAAACTCTTTTGTATTAAATTAGGTGTTTCAATTTTTAACAAATTAAAACGAAGATGTTTCGATTTTTTTGATGAGAAGTATATAATTATGACACGTATAAACGCGTGTTGGAGTGGACTTTGCAGCTCTCGTACGCTGAAACTATTCATTTTACAAAAAAAAAGTTTAGACATAAATTGTAGGAAATTTTCTCTAGTTTAATTTATTAAATAACTATTTTTATCTTAAAATGAGTTGGAACGTAGTTATTCTCAAAAAACTATATGTGAGCGCCATCTTTCCAATATGGCGGCGCGAGCGGCAAGATACGAGGTGGCAAAGTGAAAATTTGAAAAGAGCACGTCGAAATCTATAAAATTACCAATTTTCAAAACTACCGGAAAACATTCTAGGTATAACCCCCTTTTGAGCACGAAATGATAAGTCTTTTAATACCTTGACATTTATGAGAAAAATACTTAGACGGGTGTAAATTATTAATAAAATAATGAAAATAAGTGATATAGGTAGGGATCCCTAGTACATTTTTTTAACCTGATCAGTATCAAGCTAATTTTCCGGGAGTAGCTTCCTTTTGATGAGACGCCCAACTATTTCCTCTACGAAAACTCTCGATTGTGGTAGCTAACAGAGGTAGCGAGGATAATATATTATGTCGATTTGATGATTCTCAAAAATTTATTAGTAACAGGTTTTTTTATTGTTAAATCTCAAGATAATTATTATCTAAATTATTCGAAAAAATATTTGTCCTACAAAATGTATGGTTTGATCAAAGAGTCCCCCTCTTGCAATATGTATCGATAACGTGATTAAGTAATTAAAAATGACTTATAACCAGCAGATTTTTTTTATTTACTTAGTTTATATCTGTAAGTATATTAATACGTGAAACAAAAACTTTGTACCCCTTTTTACGAAAATCGCGAAGAAAGGAGTATGAAATTTCGCACACTTGTAGTTTATATAGAGATCCAAAAATTGTAAGTATTTTTTAAGCATTAATTTAAAAAATAAAATAAATCAATAAAAAAACAAACATTACACACATGCACATACAGTCATAGTCTTTTGTTAATTATTATAGAAGTTATAGTCTTTGACAACAGAACCTTAATAATGTTCAAACTTATAATTATTAAAATTAAATATGGTCGAATTTCGACCACTAGTTAATATAAATAAACATTAATATGTTCTTCTTACTTCTATCACGGGCTATTACGGCAGCTCGACGTCTGACGCGCCTATTCTGCCTGGGTGGCCGGCTGAGGACACTACTCCTGCCAGCCCAGCTCCTTCAGGAAGCCTAGCAGACCCTTGACGTTGCCGACGACTTCCTGGAGCGACCTCGTAGTCCCGAGGTGTCATGCCCTGTAGTTCGCCACACCCACGCAATCCAGCAGAATGTGTGCAGCCGTTTCCTCCGCCTCCATGCACGCTCTACATAGAGGACTGTCTGTAACACCCATATTATACAGATGTTTATTAAACAAGGCATGTCCAGTGAGAGCCCCTATCAGTAGTCGGAGCAGAGTCCTCCCATACCCGCGGAGTTTGCGGGATAGTCTGGGGTCGATCCTCGGGAGAACTTCTCTTGTCTGCCTGCAGGTACCTAGGATTGTCCAATATTTTTGGTGCATTCCCTTGGTGTTGTGTCGCAGCCGGTCGCGCAGCCAACCGAAAGGCAGGGGCAGAATCGGTTCAGGTCCATAGACCTTCAGCTCTGATCCCTCCCTCGCCAGTCTATCGGCCGCGTCGTTACCTCTCGATCCACTGTGACCCTTTATCCATTGAAGGGTGACGTTGTTTGTTTCGCTTACCTTCGTCAGAGCTCGGTGGCATTCATATATTAGCCCTGATGTCATAACACTGCTCTGCAGGGCTTGCAGGACCGATTTGCTATCAGACAGTATACGGATTGGAAAGCCCTTTACCTCTCTGGAGCTAATCGCCGCTGTTGCCATTATGATTCCCACATTAATATGTTATAAATGTATGTAATAGTTTATACATATAATTTAGCAGGCGTCTATAAGCTACGGTAATCGCTTACAATATTAGGCGTACGCTTGTTTGCCGACCTAGCAATATACAATTTAAAAAAAAATGTTGTCCTACAAATTGCGTGGTATGTTATCGTGGTGCTTCAATTGAATACATATTTGAAATTCATGAAATTAAAAATCAATTTATTTTCTGTATTTTGCTACTACAGCTGAATCACACCGTTACGCATGCGCAGAGCGTAATAATATATTATATATATAAAGGACCCTGTAAACGATCAAATAATTTGTTAAATTGTTGGTACCACCATGGTAAGTGACTACCGTAGCCTATAGACGCCTGCAACACCAGAAGCGTCGCAAGCGCGTTGCCGACCCTATCCCCAATCCCCCCCCCCAGGAGCTCTGGTCACCTTACTCACCAACAGGAACACAATACTGCTTGAACACAGTATTATTTAGCTGTGGTCTTCTGTAAGGTCGAGGTACTACCCCAGTCGGGCTGCTCCATATTTTGAGCAGGAAATTTCCTGCTGTGCCCTACCTCAGTTCTCATGTACAAATAGGAAAACGAAAAAATTAAAAATTAATAATATACAATAAAAACACAAATAACATTAAACCACCGTTTTAATGAATTATTTCTGGATCTCCGCAATCCTCATCCAGCCTACACCGGCAATCTTACGTAGATTGTCTGTCCAGCGGACTGGAGGACGTCCCACATTGCATTTCCCAACACGTGGTCTCCACTTCATGGGCAAAACACATGAGTTCGCGTCATAATGTCGGGCGCGAACTTGTGGAGGCCTATGTCCAAAAGTGGACTGTAATAGGCTGTAGTGGTGGTGGTGGTGGTGGTGGTGGTGTTCTCCATTTCAGGACACCTCTTCTCCAGCGGCCATCGGCACTGCGACATAGGTCCACAGAGGCCCGGGTAAATATTTGAAAGTGTGCATATTGGCATAGTCATGGAGATTAAGAAAAAAATGTGATGAAAATGATTCTTTATATGATTTTTGTAATCTCAGGGACTTTCTTTTTAAAATAGTATCGAAGGGCATGTCCTAAAATATATACTTTTTGTATAATAGACAATTCAAAATTCATACGAACGGTAGTGATAAATATGGATAATTGGTAATTAGGTCACTTACAGTGTAATGAGTAGTTTTCGAATGGTAATTATGAAAAAAATAAAAAAGTGTTGATAATTAAGATATAAAAGCTTTATTGAAATGAAAAAAGTTACTAACTTTAAACAAAAATTAAAGTTTCTTTTCTATAATAACAATTATGAAAATCAGTTACTAAACAATCATTAGAAAAACGTTGGCAACATGCCTTAAAACATAAAATAAAAATAAAAAAAACATTTTCCAATAGAATCGTAAATATTTTTATAAGAAATAATAAAATCAGTGTCTAACACAATAAAGTGGAAAACAAATAAAACTCTTCTAATTGAAAATAAAAACAATTTTTGAACGGTCTTAAAGTTAAAGTTTAGAGATCAATATTATTACTATAGTAATTATTAAAGCATTAGAAACGTTGTACCATATTATATGATATCTCAGTCATCACAACATCATCAGCCTATTGCAGTCCACTGCTGGACATAGGCCTCACCAAGTTCGCGCCAGACATCCCGGTTTTCCGCAATCCTCATCCAGTCTACATCGGCAATCTTACGTAGATCGTCGGTCCAACGGGCCGGAGGAAGTCCCACACTGCGTTTGCCAAGACGCGGTCTCCACTCCAGGACACGTCTACTCCAACGGCCATCGGTCCTGCGACACAAGTGACCACCCCACTGCCAATTCAACTTGTTATTTCTGTCGGCTATGCGGTTACTTTCGTTCTCTCGCGGATAGCCTCATTTCTAATTCTATCTTTGAGAGAAACCCCAAGTATAGCCCGTTCCATTGCACGTTGAGCGACTTTAAACTTGTGGACCAGTCCCTTCGCCAGTGTCCACGTCTCGGCTCCGTATGTTAAAATGGGCAGGACGCACTGTTCGAAGACTTTTGTTTTCAAGCATTGCGGAATCGTCGAAGTGAAGACTTGACGAAGCCTGCCAAAGGCTGCCCAGCCCAACCGAATCCTCCTATCGGCCTCCTTCTCGAAGTTGTTGCGGCCTATTTGGATGGTATGGCTTAGGTAAATATAATCCTGAACAACTTCGAGAAGGGTACCATCTACCGATATCGGTCTCGGTATGACTTGGTTGTTAAACATAGCTTTCGTTTTGTCCAAGTTCATACCGAGACCGACTCGTCCAGAGGAATCGTTTAGGCCGGCCAGCATTTGGCCTAGTTCATCCAATGTCTTCGCAAAGATGACGATATCGTCGGCAAAACGAAGGTGAGAGATGTATTCGCCGTTGACGTTGATGCCTCGTTCCCCCCAATCCAAGGTCATAAAGACATCCTCCAGCGCAGTGGTAAACAATTTCGGTGATATGACATCACCCTGTCTTACACCACGCGGGAGGAAAATTGGTCAGAGTCGAAGGCTTTCTCGTAGTCCACAAATGCCATACACACCATCTGATTATATTCTTCTGTCTTTTGAATAATCTGCCAAACAGTATGGATGTGGTCTACGGTGCTGTAGCCATTTCGAAACCCAACCTGCTCTGCTGGTTGAAATTCGTCGAGTCTTCTGGCGAGACGATTCGTAACGACCCTCGAAAAAAGCTTAAAGACGTGCCTCAGATGTGAGATCGGCCTGTAATTCTTTAACAGAGACTTATCGCCTCTCTTAAAAAACAGTACCACCTTTTAGTTATCGCACCATGTTTAGGATACTTTTTTACATAAGAAATAATTCACAAAAGTAAAAAATAAAAACGCTGTATTGGTTCTTTATCAACCGCCGCGCGATTTGCACATTTTCAAATATTCACCCGCCCACTGACACTTCAACATGCTAAATAGCACTTATTTAACTACACAATTTTATGTTCACAGGTAATGACTATGGTGAAAAAAAACAATACGTCATAAACTTTTAAAGGTTTACAGAATTACTTTAAAAATAATCTTGAAAGTTTATAAAAGTGCTCATGGGTTTTTACTTTTTATTTTATTTTTTGTTTATTTTTTATGAATCAATCATTAAATATTTAAATGATAGTCAACCACAACTTATCATGGCATTCTAGACAAATCAAGAATCACCTCTTTTAGACGAAATATCTTCAATATGCCATCTAAAAATTCCAGCTTTCGCAAACAACTATAATCATGAAAAGCAGTCCTTTATTTAAATCGCTAAAAAATTGTTATAAGTACCTGTTTTTTTTTTTTTTTTTTTTTTTTATGTTACGAGTCCGGCAAACAAGCATACGACTCACCTGATGGTAAGACCGTAGCCTATAGACGCCTGCAACACCAGAAGCATCGCAAGCGCGTTGCCGACCCTATCCCCAATCCCCCCAGGAGCTCTGGTCACCTTACTCACCAACAGGAACACAATACTGCTTGAAAACAGTATTATTTAGCTGTGGTCTTCTGTAAGGTCGAGGTACTACCCCAGTCGGGCTGCTCCATATTTTGAGCAGGAAATTTCCTGCTGTGCCCTACCTCAGTAATGAAGAAGAGTAGAAGAAACCGAATACCTGTTACATTTGTATGCTCTTACAGTAAAGTCATACAACCAAATTGTGATGATTTTAAGTAGGTACCTAGTAGTATAAAAGATACAAATAATTTACTGATAAGAAAATATTTTTTATCTTTTGCTTCTTGGACTTTCTGCAATCACTAACCTCTACAACTTACAGATTAAAAACAATTAACAAACAATAAACACACAGATTTACAAAAAACCCAATGTAATAAATGATCAACGAGTAAACACGTATAGGTACATTTAATATTTTGTACTAGTAATTTGTTTATTTAAATTTGATAGACTCAGAGTAAATTTTTAGGGGTTCCGTACCCAAAGAGTAAAACGGGACCCTATCACTAAGACTTCGCTGTCTGTCCGTTCGTCTATCTGTCGCCAGGCTGTATCTCAAGAACGGCGATAGTTAGACATTTGAAATTTACACAAATTATGTATTTCAGTTGCCGGTATATCAACAAATACTAAAAACAAAATAAAATAAATAGTTACGGGGCTCCAATACAAAAAAAAAAAACGCCATTTTTGCCTATTTTTGCTCGATATCGAAATTTGTGTACCTACTGTTGTTTACCTAGTCAATGTTACGGAGCCCTTTGTGTGCGAGTCCGACTCGCACTTGGCCGGTTTTTTTTAATTTCTATTTACGATCTTACGATTTCAACGCAGTATTTTTATTTATATAGTTTTATTTCCTTATGATATACTAGCAGCCCACCCCAGCTTCGTATTACCCGTGGGTATTTAATAAAAAATTAAAAATTCTAATACACAGTTACACACATAAACCCTTCTATTTGCGTCAGGTTACTAAGAAAAGAAAATTACATAGTAACGGTCCGTACTTCAGTGATGCCTACGTCGCATACCCGACTACAAATTTTTTCATGTTCCTTAGAAGGACCGGACTGGGCATGCCCGATCTGGACCGGATAAGGTATTTAACGCAGAAGATTTGTCTGGACCTGATCAGGGAAACCTTATCGGGTCCGGATCGAGTATGCCTTTGCCTATACTAATACTTCATTATATTTTACATCAGGCTACCCTTATCTGGACCAGACCTGGTCTTGATAGGGCTTGCCGGATCTGGCATGCCTCATTCTATTCTGATCCGGTCCAGATATATGATCTGGTTGAGCCTGACTTTTTTCCTAGTCGGGTAAGGCCCACAGATTAAGCATTAGTTACTAGTTACTATGCTATAGCCGAGCAGGGTGAGCGGCGACGACGCAACTTTTTTCTAATATTTACATTTTCAAACTCATGATATCTTTCGACTGTTATCTCCGAATTGAATAATTGAAATCCATACTAATATTATAAATGCGAAAGTATCTCTGTCTGTCTGTCTGTCTGTCTGTCTGTCTCGCAATCACGCCAAAACTACTGAACAGATTTAAATAAAATTTGGTATACAGATAGTCTAGAGTCTGAGAAAGGACATAGGCTACTTTTTAATGCGAATAAAAGGGTGTAAGGGGTTGAAAGATGGGAATGAAAATTTGTATGGAACTATGTTCGTGTTTTGTAACTGTCAAACATTTAATGTTCATCCCGTCGATATGGTAAACTCTCCGATAAAATTAAAGAACGTATTTAAATAAAGGTTTCGAATCGACAACATATATCCACAATATATATCCACAATATACGGATAGTGGCGTATTTTACATTTTAAAAATGTATAATAATGTCAGTAATGAAAACGGATTGACATAATATATATTGGTTGTCAAATATAAAACGTAGTGGTTATATACTCTTTGGTCAAATATTTATGCGTGCGTTCAGAAATTTATTTAGTGTAAACTAAGGAAAATATATCAAGCTAATTAAATATTATACTATTGAAAAAAACGAAAGCATTTTTTCCCTCAAATCAACGCAGGTGAAACCGCGGGGCACAGCTAGTAGTAATATAAAGGTACTAGCCGACCTGGCGCACTTCGTACCGCCTTATTTCTTCTCTTGAATATGATAATTATATATATCGAAATAAAATATAGCCTATCTTTCAAGTTAGATCAAACTGCACATGTTGTGCAAATTTGATTAAAATCGGTTAAGTAGTTTAGTAGTCCATCGCGGACAAACAACGTGACGCGTAATTTATATGTATTAAGATTGAAGCAGTCTTGAATATGAAGTTATTTATTTTGATAAGGATTAATACCAAGATACAATAAAGAGCCTTTTCTAGCGGCAGCTTTCAATTAAATTTCTAAAATAAAAGAACACTTATTGTGGCATAACGATAATATTTAGACATAAGCTGTCCGGACACTTTTTGTATATAATGATGTGCTCTGCAATGTCGTATTATGTACATTACTTTATTCTGTCATCAATAATTTTCGCAGCGCACGCGATTTAAAGAATATGTTCTCACTCTTACCAGTCTTGAGTCTCACCTGAATCCTGATGGTAAGCGATTACCGTAGCTTATAGACGTCTGCAACACTAAGCATCGCAAGCGTGTGGCCGACCCCATCCCCGATTACCCCTAGGAGCTCTGGTCACCTTACCCACCAACAGGAACACAACAATGCTTGACAAGTGTTATTTAGCTATGATTTTCTGTAAGTTCGAGATACTACCCCAGTCAGGCTGCTCCATATTTTGAGCAGGAAATTTCCTGCTGTGCCCTACCTCAGTAAAACTTCTTGTTAAATGATGTGTTCGCTCAAGTATTTGATAATACGGACGAGTAAATTTTTAAATGTTTCTAAGTAAAAATTTAGATATAACGTTCGTCAAACGTTCACAATTTCTAGTAATCAAATATCAAAATTAACATAATTTATTTGCTTTATCAGGGCCGGACCGTGAGTTTAGGGGGCCCTGGGCTAATACTACTTAGGGGCCCCCCTAATTTGACCACGATTGAGATGCATGTGTAATGGCAGCCGAACATTTTAACTGTCACTTCGAAGTATTAACACCTGAACGTAGACTTTAATTAAATGAATTGAAAAGGTTTGATTAATCGTAGGATTCGCGGGGCTGCAAACCATACGATCTGTTTAATTTAATAAAATTATTGATTTTTTCGCATTATCGCCTATTTTTAGGGCTCCATACCACAAAAGGAAAAAACGGAACCCTCATAGGATCAATTTGTTGTCCGTCTGTCTGTCAAGACACTTTTTCTCAAGATTGCGTGGAGGTATCAAGCTGACATTCATATCAAATACTCAGGTCTACTCTCCCTTGAAGCTGTGAAAAAATTAAACTTCTAAGCCAAGGCAATCAAAAGATACAGCCGTTTATACTTCGACACTCGCAAGGGAGTCAAAACCTACAGTTTACTTCCCGTGAACTCAGAATCTTGAAATTTGGTACGAAGCAACGTCTTAACTTAGCACAGATAAAGAAAAAAATTGCGAAAAGTATACATTGTTAGTTCAATCATATAATAAAAATATGTTTAATTTTTTTTACTTACTACTCCTTTTCTCATGAACGCGTAAAGGTCGTAAATTAAAATTCATATCAAATACGCAAGTCTATAATAGTCCAGTCAAATAAGACTTTGAAGGTTACAAAAATGTCCATAGAGCTAAAAATTGGTATGAATGTTAAGAATACCTACTATTATAAATGAATTGTGAAAAGTCCCCATCAATCCCCCTTGTGCAATTTTTTTTATTGATGGTGAAAGTTTGCAAAATAGATTTTTCTCGTTTTTTAGCTAAACGGCGAGTTTTACAGCAATAATAGTTCAAACAAAAATTGTAGATCATCCAATTTTCTACAAAAAATGTATCTACACTTTTTTTTCATAAGTATTGCCAATTCCGTGATACAGCGGTTCAAAGAACTGAAAAAATTATTTTATTCGTAATATGCACGTTTCATCAATGGCGTCATCAATATCAAGTAATTAATTAATAATAGTATTCTGAACATTCATACCAATTTTAGCTCTATAGGAATTTTTGTAACTTTACTTCTATTTTAAGGACTAATTTGACTGGACTATAATAATACCTTTAAGCTGTAACAAAATCATACTTCTATCTCAACGTCATCCAAAGAAACAGCAATTTAAGCCGCATATTTTGAAACTCGCATTTATACTCATAAGGGAATCAAAACCTACAGGGTACTTAACGTGAACTCAGAATCTTGAAATTTGGTACGAAGCAACGTTTAATAGCTAAATTTTAGTTAAATCGTATAATACAAATATGTTAATTAATTTTAAAATTACTACCCCTTTTCTCATGAACGCATAAAGAGAATAAAATGAAATTCATATCAAATATTCAAATCTATAATACCTTTAAGCTGTAACAAAATACAACTTCTATGTCAACGCAATGAAAAGAAACAACAATTTAGCCGCATTTTTGAAACTCGCAACTACTCGAAAGGGGATCAAAACCTACAGGGTACTTCCCTTGAACTCAGAATCTTGAAATTTAGTACGAAGCAACTTCTTATAGTACAGATAAAGGGAACATTGCAAAAAGCATTAATTTTTAGTTACATCATATTATAACTGAGGTAGGGCACAGCAGGAAATTTCCTGCTCAAAATATGGAGCAGCCCGACTGGGGTAGTACCTCGACCTTACAGAAGACCACAGCTAAATAATACTGTTTTCAAGCAGTATTGTGTTCCTGTTGGTGAGTAAGGTGACCAGAGCTCCTGGGGGGATTGGGGATAGGGTCGGCAACGCGCTTGCGATGCTTCTGGTGTTGCAGACGTCTATAGGCTACGGTCTTACCATCAGGTGAGCCGTACGCTTGTTTGCCAACCTAGTAACATAAAAAAAAAAAATTATAATAAAAATATTTTTAATAATTTTGTCTGTACTCGGTGCGCGAGTCCGACTCGCACTTGGCCGGTTTTTATTGACTTTGACTTGACTTAGCTGGGGGCCCCTTGAATCCACGGGGCCCTGGGCTTAAGCCCAAAAAGCCATATGGTAGATCCGGCCCTGTGCTTTATTTTATCTTCTTAAAGTATGTAGCTTAGATTCAATCCTAAAAGGAATAAATAACGTTCTAATTATTTATTATTTTCTAGATAACAGTTATTTGTTGAATAAAGAGTCTGCTAAATAAGTACCATTTAAAATTATGAGTAGTCGCTTGATAATATATCGCATGATTTGAGAATAGTGGTGGTTTATGTGTCAACTACTTGTTATTCTATCTATATAATTATATAAAAATCAATTGCTGTTTGTTAGTCTCGCTAAAACTCAAGAACGGTTGTGCCACATGGGCCGATTTAGCTGATTTTGGTTTTGAAATGTTTGTGGAAGTCCAAAGAAGGTTTAAAAGGTGAGAAACATAAAAATTATAAGTAACGGAAAATACTACAAACGACAATTTAATTTTCCAATACAAAATGTTCCTAGCGGTGATATCTTTTGGCAAAAAAATTGTCACATAGTTGTCAAATATTTATTGGTGCGTTCAGAAAGTGTTTTGTCCATATTTTTTACAAAGTACCTGGGTGACCGAGTCTAGCTCGGTATTTTCATTTTATTTTTTGTTTTTTTTTCTCGGAATTTTTATATTTTAATTTTATTTAAATAATAAATCACGAGTGAAATTTAAAAAAAAGAAAAAAAATTAATCTCGAGACTGAGATTCGAACCCGGGTCAACACGATTTAACACCCACCGATTTCCTAATTACGCTGTTACAGCTATGTTGGCAATAGTGAAATTAAGCTTCGTATTCTAATGATATTTTTTCATTGCCTAAAAACAGGGATAAAACGACATTTTTTTTAAATGAATCCTAGCTAGATCAATTTTTCGCCCCCGAAATCCCCTGCATACTAAATTTCACTAAAATCGTTGGAGCCGATTCCGAGATTCAGAAAATATATATATATATATATACAAGAATTGCTCGTTTAATAGTATAAGATAAGATGTATGTAGGTGATACGAAGTTCACCGGGTTATCTAGCATTATATATAACGACTTAGGAGAGATAGAGCTTCAGTTGACGTACGACTTCAGGGCTGTTTGGAATTAAAAATTAAAATGATCTGGAAAACAATTTTGCTGACCTTCCTCGCCGTCGGTAAGCTACATTTCTATTCTAATTATTTTGTTTTCAATAATACTTATATAAACTTTGACTTTTGAGTTTATTGTAAACTGTTATAGTTGCTTTATGAATGTAACGACTTAAATCGGTAGGGTAATTATTTTGTTTTCAATAATATCTAAACTTTGATTTACCTATAGCCGTTTAATGTAACAAACTGTTATATTTATTTTATGAATCTAACGACTTAAATCGGTAGGTTTTTAGCTATTTTGGATACCGAAAACACAACTGTTTCAAAAATATGGATTAATTTTTAAAATTAAATATTATTTTTGGTTTACTTTGAATTTTGTTCCATAGATATATAATTTACGATACAAACAGCATCCTCGTTTTTTTTTATAAATTAAGATAATTATGATTTGTTATTAGAGAATTTAATATAATATCTACCTACCAAATTTCAGTACTTTACGTACCTACCTACCTACGTATAAAATATTAAAGAGAGTGTGAAGCGTTTAATTATTATAGTATGCTATAGGTATAAGCGTTAAAATATTACGCGAAGACTTAGTGGCCAAGTCATAAAAAGCTACATAATTCTGAAATAATCCTATAACAAAGTCTGGACATGTTTACATTCAAGTTTACTTCGAACATTAACAATATTTGACTTTTTTATTGTTTTAAAAAGGTACCGTAGTAAGATCTTTAAAGGAAACATTTTGTACGCCACGTTTTTACGTTGACGTAGCAGATGAAAACCCTATTTTCTATTCATTATGTAGTAGGTATATATAAATAGATCACAAGTTAGTAAACAAACCAAATTACTTAGTAAGTATCTCGTTTCATCGGTTAAGCGACAGAACATCTTTCACCGTGCATGTGGCCCGTCCCCTGTTCCTGTGCAACACATCATGCTATTTACCAATTCACCTCGTCAAAACGACCGCTAATATGCTTCGAATAGGTTAAACGGGTACTTTTACGACTATTTCCTTGAGCATCTGTCAGTGGCGTAGCGAGCTTAACTCGCACCCGAGGCAAAATACCTATTTAGCACCCCCTCATTCCTCGCGCCCGGCGCACAATACCTTTTTAGCGCCCCCTCATTCCTCGCGCCCGGCGCACAATACCTTTTTAGCGCCCCCTCATTCCTCGCACCCGGCGCACAATACCTTTTTAGCGCCCCCTCATTCCTCGCGCCTGGCGCACAATATCTTTTTAGCGCCCCCTCATTCCTCGCGCCCGGCGCACAATATCTTTTTAGCGCCCCCTCATTCCTCGCGCCCGGCGCACAATACCTTTTTAGCGCCCCCTCATTCCTCGCGCCCGGCGCACAATACCTTTTTAGCGCCCCCTCATTCCTCGCGCCCGGCGCACAATACCTTTTTAGCGCCCCCTCATTCGAAAACCATTTAAAATGTCCAGCAATTTCTAGTTTTGCGGACCATTTGGCGCCCCTTTGTGAGTAGCGCCCGGGGCATGATGCTCCCCCCCCCCCCTCGCTATGCCACTGGCACCTGTTCATTAACCTTTGTTGATCGTAACGTTGTTTTAAACTGAACATTTTAACATCGTACATTGTGCAAAGCAACCGAATCTACGGATAAGGAATTTTATATAGATTTAGGAAAACGTTGAAATCGAACGCAAAATATATTTTTGTGAAAAGTGATTAGTGAAATTAACAAGCAAACATGATCGAGGAATGTAGATTGCTTGTATATATTAGTTATTTCTAATGAAGGTTATAAGGTTATTATTTTTGTATTATACACACACACATGCATAATATATATATATATATATAACAATTTCATAATAAATTTTTTTACATAATATATATGACTAAAATATTTCCAAGTAACAATACTAAATCTATTGTATTTTGTATATTTCTATGCAAGTGACTTGATTGACCATTTCTACGAAATCACAGAATTATTTTCACTAAGGTTTTAATTTAATAATTTTACACATGTAATTTTTCGATATATTTAAAATAAAGTTTTTATAATTATTCTTATACTATAAATACTATAATAGTCATTAAATTAATTATCAAAAATATATTATTTTCTGATATTATAGTTATACAATTTTTATTTATAAGCAGTATTACTTATTTTTAATTATGTAAAATCTTTACTTAGGTACTTTATACAATGTCAATTAATTTTATTCGATAGTAATTTTTTTTTAAATTCAAGGTGTGTTAGCTGAATATCAGGTAATGGATAAAAGAAGCGAAGCGTTCAAAAATATAGTAAAAGACATGTGTAAAAAGAACGGCGCGGAGGACCAAGCAGATGCGGTAGAGGTATGTCTGTAAATAGTAATTACATTAACATTTTATTACTAATTTTACCTGCGTGTTTTTATTGTACAGAAATAGTGTATAATGAATAGTATATAATACGTAGATTGTGTGCTAGCTGATAGGGCGCCTTGTGAACTGTGAAACGTCTTAAGTTGGTAGCTTGTTTTCTTGGCATCAGATATTCTTTCTCTATTAAAAAAACTTAAATAAAAATAAGTAAAATTGATACAGCCGTTCTCGAGTTTTGAGCTTAAAAACACAAAAGCGATTTATTTTAATTTTAGGGTTTTAAGTTTGTAGGTATAGCCTATAGGTTAGTTAAAATGGATCTTATTTAAGCTATCATTAAAATAATCGGCCAAGTGCGAGTCGGACTCGCGCACGAAGGGTTCCGTACCAGTGGATAGGTAAACAACAGTAGGTACATTGATTTTAATATCGAGCAAAAATCGGCAAAAAGTCACTTTTATTGTATGAGCCCCCTAAATATTTTTTAATTTTAATTTTATTATTTATTATTAAATTTGTATACAATTAAGTATTTTGTGAATATTTCAAGTGCCTACCTGTTACCATTTATTGATATCGAGCAAAAATAGGCAAAAAATGGCGTTTGTTGTATGGGAGCCACCCTTAAATATTAATTTTATTTTGTTTTTAGTATTTGTTGTTATAGCGGCAACAGAAATACATAATTTGTGAAAATTTCAACTGTCTAGCTATCGCCGTTCTTGAGATACAGCCTGGTGACAGATGGACGGACGGACGGACGGACGGACAGCGAAGTCTTAGTAATAGGGTTCCTTTTTTACCCTTTGGGTACGGAACCCTAAAAAAGGAACTACTGTATTGTCAAGGAATTTGATCATCAAACATAACTTACTCCATTCGCATTCAGCCTATAATATTTCACTGTTGGTATGCTTCTTTCTCCATGTGGGAGAAGAATTGGAGCTTAATCCACCACGCTGCTTTACTGTGGGTTGGCGGATTTGTTCCCTACTACATATTAGTTAACTTATGAGTAACTTACTGACCCAACATATAACCTGGATTGATATTTAGGAAATAGGGACCGATAATTTGTATCACATAAAAAATTTAGCTTTGCAAGGATTCTTGCACATTCCGAATGTTAGTCCAATTGTGATTTATGTAAATGTTTATCAAACATAATTTTAAATTTATTTATATATATATATAAATCAATTGCTGTTCGTTAGTCTTGCTAAAACTCGAGAATGGGGCTTAACCGATTTAACTAATTTTGATCTTGAAATGTTTGTGGAAGTTCAGGGAAGATTTAAACGGTGAGAAACATAAATAATATGTAACGGAAAATACTAAAAACGACGATTTAATTTTCCGATACAAAATGTTCCTAGCGGGGAAATTTAATGTTTTTTGTCAAAAACGTTGTCAATTGGTTGTCAAATATTTATAAGTGCGTTCAGAAAGTGTTTTGTGTATATTTTTCACAAATATATACGTAGGTGATACGAAGTTCACCGGGCCATCTAGTATATTATGATAAAACAGCTCGTTGAACTTTGGAACGATCTTCGCCTACATAGTTTTGATACAGTAGGTATTTCATGTTCCTTTTGTATACGACGCGTTGGCGCAGCGGTTACCGCACTGGCTGATGTGCTGTGGTCGCAAATTCGATCCTCGCTCACGACAGATATTTGCATTCGCCAAATAGATGTCTGGGCGTTTGTGCTTGTGGATTGTGTGTGTTTCCGGACTTTGACATATTGGGGGCCGTTGAGTGTGAAGTGTCAATTATTATTATTTATATGACAGTTTTCTTGGGTATTACCTACATTTATTTATTTTATAGCAAGCAAAATAATTAAGCTCTCCATTTCATTTTCAGACAGCGGTCTTGAACAATTTAGTAGAGTGCAAAGATGTGTTCAGTACCGTTACTATTGGGAAAGAAATTGAGGAAGCTAAGGCCAATTCTACTTTTAACGAAGTAATTAAGAAGTGAGTATGAGCTAGAATTGCCTAAGCTTTTTTTTTATGTGAACCCTTCAATTTTCTTTTTTCTTTTTATTACTTATTACAAATAGTTAGTACTAGCTGCTGCCCGCGACGTCGTCTGCGTGCGTTCACTGCTCGTTCCCCGTAGGTGATAGCGTGATAATATGTAGCCTATGTTCTGACCCGACTTCTTAATAATATTCGTGCCAAATTTGAAGTAAATCCATGCAGTACTTTTTGAGTTTATCCCGGACATACATACAGACAAACAGACAAAAATTTTAAAAACTATATTTTTGGCTTCGGTATCGATTGTAGATCACACCCCAAGTATTCTTTTAAAAAAATATTCAATGTACAGTTTTGACTTTCCTACCATTTTATTATATGTATAGATAGTCAGCTACACAAGTGGATTCCTAATACCTATACATAGATATTCTATGAAAAATTTAACGTGTCAGTCAAACGAACACTGATTAATTGTCTAAATGGCCGGAACTCTTATAAGTTCGTTTTTTTTCCATGGTAACTTAAATACAGTAGGGAAAAAACCATGGTAAAACCATCGCACACTATTCGTTGGACTTTAAAGATCGACAATTCTTTAATCTGTTACTTTAAAGTATTTTCGGTAGTTATTGAGGCGTTTATTTTCGATTTATAATTTTTAATATCGATTCTACGTTTACTACTTACCTACTTTGTATTGTATACTATATAGCTGAGTTCTAGAGCCGTTATTAGAATCTCCGTCGCCTAAATAATCCCATGTAGGAGTAATTTATTACATTATTATGATTTCAAAAATATTCGGATAAATCAATTTTCAGGTACTGTGCAAAGATTCCTAAAATTAAGACGTGTCTTCACAATTTCCTAAACGACTTGTCTCCTTGCCTTGATGCCACTATTCGCGAAACTTCCAACAATCAAACCGACGAAATGCTTGATTTCTTGTGCCACAAGGACGGTGAAAGGATAGCTCGTGAGTATTAACATGCGTTAGTAACAGCGTAGGAATGATTAGGTAAGTACCTAATCATTATACTCATTTTTAAATATATATATATATATATATATATGTCGGAGAGTCAATGCAGATAGTTATTAATGTCGGTACCTTTGTTGTTATTATTATTCATCTACCCTCACTCATTCTATTATTCGAGTCATTCCTTCGTGCGATGCAACCGCAGCTAAGGCAGTCTTGGCTCTGGCGTGGCGCGGTGCACTTGTGTATCCTGCTAGTAGCTTAACCTCGACTCTTCTAATAGTTAGTTTGTGTACACGAATTAATTGTTACTGATTGGGCAACTCGAGCAGTGGAGGCGAGTGCCAATGCGCATTGTAAGGCAGCGCTGCCCGAAGCCTACACTCGGGTCACAAGTCCCGGGCACTGACTCTGAGTTGTCACTCTACCACGCGATAGACACGATACCCGCTCGGTGAGTCCAATTGAATACTAAATAGTTAGTCTCTTCTACTATCTTGTGTTAAATTACAGTGTTAATTAAATTAGTCCGGTCATCTTTCCACCTCACTTCTGATTACGCCGATATCAGAAGTGGGATAAGATCTCAATACGCCCACTTCATTTGTTGTTTGCTGTTGTTAATTGTTTTTTTTTACTTCAGAGTTTTTGGTTTCTTTGAACTTTAAGTTCTATTATAGCGAGTGTCCAAGTAAGTTACAATATTTGGTGGCGATTAGTGGGTATCTCGATATTTTAGTTCTTTTCGGTCGTTCTGTTGTGTCCTTATCGGTGTAAAAATAGTTTTTGTTCAGTGTTCGATTACGTAATTCAATTTAGATATTTTCGGTCGTTCTGTTGTATTCTTATCGGTGAACAAGTGGTTTTTGTTCAGTGTTCGATTACGTAATTCGATTTATTGGTTATTTGTTGAATTTAGTTTTATTGTGATACGTAGGTAGTTGTGTAGTGATTAATTTTGCTAATAGATTTTGAGATTCAGTTTTTGTTTCGATTCAGTCACAATGTCAGATGGTGATCGTAATCGTTTAAACTGATACTGTTGGTTTTCGTTGGTTGATAAGACGGTGACATCCGGACCAGATATTAAGATGTTTGATAGATTTTTGTCAGGATAGTCGAGCGTCATGCACCAATTGAGTTTAATGTAGATGACGATCATAATGGCGAACATCTTAGTGATGTGACAGAAAACTGATGTAAGCACTCTAAAGACTGTAGTGTGTAGTCATCAAGAGGATGATACACTGTGACGTGTTCCAAGAGGGATACACGTGGATTGTGGAGCAATTGTAATTGCTGGTTGGCTTTGGGTGGCTTACATACTTGTTAGTGTCGTAGAAATGAGTTTAGTTATCGAAAGTTTGATTGACGTTGGTACATGACTCTGGATGGTTATATTTGCTTTAAGTTAAGTTTTTGTGGGTAGAATACTGTTCTCGTGCCCACTAAGAGTGTTACTAGTGAGTAATTTATTTCACGATGCCACGAGAATCGCGTTCGCGTAGTCCTGTAGAATTATCGTGCAATTAAAGCGCAAGTCGAGTCGTCATCATTTAAGCCGGTTTAATAGTAGTAGTAACCTGTCTCTTCATAAACTTTTACTTGGTATGACTGAGGAATAAACTAAGTTCAAAGTTAAAATATTCATTGTTACGAGCGTAGTCGTGGTACTTAGGTTGTTTGTTAAGTTTTTGTGGTTACCCGCTTGTTTGTGATAAAGTGTTAATATCGTCTTGGCTTGAGTATTTCCAATCACCCTCTGTGATGGATATTTTTAAGTTTGTTTCTACTGTCTTACACGATATTTTAACTATTGTTGTTTGTTGAAGTGCCGAGAGAGCGTAAAGTTAGAGAAACCATCTTCCGACTAGTTAATTCTGGTTTTCTGATAGGTCGGTCGCCGTTTTTAGTCTTTCGGCGGGATTGTTGTAATTTGTAAGTGAATAAGCAGTTATTGTTTAATTATTGTGCGGCTAACGTTGCTACACGATACTATATACGTGATTACTTTGTTACTTATTCAATATAGTTAAAAGTGTGTATCGTGAATGGATAACTGTAGATTGGAAATAAGTGTTAATGTAATGTTGTTTTTAGTCTTTTTCTACCTTTGATTGATTTATTTAAACTGTTTAAAAGTTTTCTATAGTTGTTCAGCTTAAGAGCGTTTAAATTACAGAGAGTTAATTGATAACACCTTAGTACAATCGTAAGCCTATTACAACAATAGTTGTAGGTAACCTCAGATTAATAATTTTGTTTATGAGTAGGTAACTATTAAAAATTCATACTATACCCTGTCAATTCGTTTGTTTTCTTTCAATAGTTCGAGAAAATTTGAAATTAGTGACTCCCTCACGCGTTACCAATTTGATTTGAAATAATAAATAATCGATTTTAGTTAAGAAGAAATTTCAATCGATTTAATGAAATATTTTTAGTTGTTAATTACGTAGCCAGTTTGTTGAATAAATAAGTAGACGGGTATGTGATTTTTTAACTATGTTTGCTCATAACTCTTGATATAGACTTGATTTAGACTTTATTAACCACGCGTTTTAAAGTTAAATGACACTAACGCGTGAGTAGTTACATTCTAAGGCAGTCGTTGTAGGAACTGTTAAAATTCTAATGTTTCCATCTATGCTAAAAATTATTGAGTAACTTTGGGAAGCAAGGGTTGTAAGAAGCAAGGGTTGTAAATGGAACTATATGATTTCTATAATTCCTTCATAGGGACAGTTAGGCTTTTTTATATCCTATCGGCGATTTTGTTTTGTTACAAAATGAGGAGCGTAATCAAACGAAACTTGATCCGAAATATCGAGGCCCTTTTGCGTAAAGAAGTTCTCGGAGGTAGTCGGTATGCCCTTAAAGCTTTAACGTGTAAACGTACCGACAAATTTGCTCACGAAAGGTTAAGGAAAGTGCCAGCATGTCATGTACCAGACGAAATTGATGTAATTTATTATCTTGTTGATAATGATGATGTTCAAGTTTGGGTAGAGAGAGAGACTCGAGTGGATGACTCTATCGACCGTAATGTGTTCAACCGTACCAGTGTCGTTATTCGTAGTCGTAGCCCGGTAGAATTGTCTCTTGGGGCAACCCAGGAGTCCAGAGTGCGAGGTGTGCGTTTAACTCTGGCGGAGGTCGTGGTCTGTTGAGAGCGTATCGTGTAGTCACAAGAGGTGACTGACACGGGCGATTTATTCGGTGGATATGTGTACTGAGATGTATGTGACTGACACTTGTACTGTGATTGCTCTTCGTCTAGAGAGCCGTGGTGTTAGAGGTCTTTACTCGAGGATTTTGCAAGCTTTGTTGTAACTTGTTGTAGAAGTAAACGTGCGTGTATAGTTTTGGTTGTGACGACGTCGATGGTACATGGCTGTATTTGTGTAAAGTGATTAGCTATAATTGGTTTAACGACATTTATGATTCAGATCAAAGTTCTTGAAACAAACTATGTTTAGATCCTAAATACAAGGTCATCGCTATCTGTTAAAATAGTTGTCTGGTAATAGAACCCATAGGTATGTTCACGATCGTTTATGAAAGATTCCTCTTACTTATGTACCTGCTGAGTTAGATTTTTTTAATGTTGATGAGTAAATAGAGCACATACCATGGCTATTTGGTCGTATCACATGAGGTGATGAGGATATGTGTTGGTCGTATCACATGAGGTGATGACGATATGTTGGTCGTATCACATGAGGTGATGACGATATGCGTTGGTCGATCACATGAGGTGATAACGATATGGGTTGCACTAGTAGTTGTCACTAGCTGCTGAGGCAGCCGGGCCATAAGCGTTGTATGTGATCTTACCGTGTCAACAATAGAACTTTATTTTCTTTTTAAATGACGGTTAGAGGAACCCTTTGTCTGTGAACGAATAGGATAGATTGGTAGTTTTTTTTTGTGATTAAAGATAACTGATGAAGCAATGTTGACCACTATACAACCAATTTTATTGAGATAAATTTTGTTGGTGCAATTGTTTTTAAGTATCCGTTGCTGAACATGTTTTGGTTGTATTGCTCGATGGAGGCAATACATGTGGTTATCGTCACTCGATGGAGGTGGCCATGTAGATAGTTAAAGAGGAACTGTCTGAAGGGCGAGGTGGCCGAACAGACAATAAAAGGCGAGGTGGCCGAACAGACAATAAAAGGCGAGGTGGCCTTATGAACTATATAGAGGCGAGGTGGCCTTATGAACTATATAGAGGCGAGGTGGCCTTATGAGCTATATAGAGGCGAGGTGGCCTTATGAATTATATAGAGGCGAGGTGGCCTTATGAACTATATAGAGGCGAGGTGGCCTTATGAACTATAAAGGGCGAGGTGGCCTTATAAACAATAAAGGGCGAGGTGGCCTTATGAGCTATAAGTGGCGACTAATATGTGGAAAGCAATAATGGAGTAATGTTCATACCAAAAGGATTGGTCAATTTTGATTTGATCATTGATGTATAAATAACCCTAGATACACAATCAGCGACTCAAAACCGTACCCCAAAAGAGCTCTTTGTGAGCTCTTTTCAATCAAAGAGTATCGGGTCGCTCTTGTCACTGCACGTGTAAAATGCCGAAGTGTTGTTTGAATAATTGTAAAAATATGACATCAGGGACGCTAAAAAAGGATGGGATATCGTACTTACGTTAAGTAAAACAGTTTATTGATTTGTTTTTGTTGTATATATGACTAAATATAGGGAGAAATAGGTGATTTTGATTTAATTTGTCTTAAATCTTCACTCAACAATCCAAGTATAATGCGGCAAATTTCAATGGCCGCTTTTTCAGTGTAAGAACAATGCATTGCAATCTCATTTTAATTTAGTCGAATAATACAAATTGAATCTGTTCTTGTTAATGGAGTTGGTTTTTTATTATTATTTTTTTTTCTTTTTATTATTCTTTTTTTATTATGTTTATTAAGTTTTGTCGTTTTTTGTATTTAGCATATAGATACACACCGGAACCGCATTGTTAAGTTGGAGGAAGGGGTTGAAGTAATAACTCGAGATTTTTTTTTAATGATTTCATTTAGTCATTTTATAAGAATGTTGTCTTCGATTAGCGGTAGGTTATCTGGTATAAATCTCGCGTGACTATTGAAACTAGGGAATGCAATCCCGCAACAAAATTTCAATCCCGGTATTTGCGGGACTGAGAGGTCTAAGTCCCGCGGGATCCTGGTATTTGCGGGATCCCGCATTTTTCTGAAAGTCATTGAGAAAAAGGCGAAATCCTGTGTCATAAATGCATCTAGAACTAAAAAAGAAACAAAAATATATTATTTAAAATTACGTATTGAGAAATTAATAAAAATATGTAATAAAAGAATAAAAATTATTAAAAAGAGACATTAGGTAGTTTAGGCATGATTTTGAAAGTAACTGGGCATAAAACATAGCATGTTAATAGTCTTGTCTGCCAAACAACTCCTAACTTTATATGCCAGATAGCCAGCAGCAGAAAACGCTCGTTCTGCTTCAACGCTTGTGTGTACAACTGTTGATAGCGCGTTGTAGACGATTTGAAGATATTCGCCTTTTAATCCACTAGACTCCAACAAATTCATTTCTTTCTCGAGAGAATGAACTCCGGAATGAGTGCGACAAGCAGTTTTAAAACTTGATAGAGTTTAACATGTTACGTATTTATTATCATATCAAAATTTCGATCCAGCGGGATTCGAACCCGCACCCCCGACATACCATGTCGGTGCTCTAGCCAATTAAGCTATGGAACGACACGGACACAGCAGAATCGAAATTTTTGATATGATTTTATTCGGTTTTAAGCAACTGTGAATCTAAGTGGTGAAGAAACCGAAAACGAATCCCGCTGGATCGAAATTTTGATATGATAATAAATAACATTTTATAATTTCCTCATGAGTGGGAAACACAAAAATAAAAATAATACGAATCGATAGAGTTTGTTTAAGTTAATCTCGAAGAGATATCGGTTCAGGCTCCACAGTTTCAGCTTGCATCATTGCGGCCACTGTAGCAAGAGGTAAATCATCATGATCTTCGTCATGTGCCGAATCAGTTCGCGCTCTTTCGCGTGCCGAACAACACAAGGCTTTTACCGTTGCGCAGTCCCGCTAATCTCGCGGGATCCCGCTCGATTTATGTGCGGGACTGGTCCCGCAAAAATAGTGCGGGATCCCGGTATTTCGGGATCCCGGTATCCCGGTATTGCAATCCCTAATTGAAACGTACGAATTGTTTTATTTGCATATTTAATTTTTAATTTTTAACCTTTATTCTTAAATTCGCTGAAATAAGCTAAACTTATTTCAAAATTATGAATGTTAAACTAATGTATTTCCTATTGTGTTATTTGGATTGAATAAGTTTTATTTTATTTTTATTAATAATTATGTAATAAAAATAAAATTATGTAAATAAATGGTAACCGTTACACAATTATAGATAACCCAAATTCCCAATATTCACAGAAACAAAATAATTACCAGAAACTGGATACCTACTATACACAATGTTTTAATCCTAAAATTATAATTTGTAAGTACCTACATATTTTTGTAAGTAAGTTGTAAGTTTTAACATAATTAGTTATTTAGTTTCGATAACCTATTATTTTAAAAGTATAAATACATAATATATTTGTTTAGTACACACAATATAGATATAAATTTTAAAAACTTAAAATACTAAGTTAATTTATAAAAACCATAAAGTGCAAAAATATAATTATACTCGACTCACTTCATGCCTAGTTCTGCCGACCAACGTCGGTCATAAAACCTTATTGCTTTTTGTACACTGCTTTGTAAATACAGCTTTAAGTTTTGTGCGTAAGGTTGAATTTCCAAAAAATGATGTCTAAATTATGACCATAAGTCCTTTTGTTTATTTGGAGAATATTTGGCCACACTTTTGAGTGTTACTTTTGTATGAGACTGTGCATCTATGGTTTTATACATCAATGGATTTGATGGTAGTTTCGCGTATGGTTGTATGGTGTGTCGACAAAAAGAGGTTGTGTATTAACATGAGATTATCGATCTGAAATAAGATAAAGTAAGTGTTAGTGTTGTTGTTAAAATCAACCGTGTTATTCGATAAACTATCCCTTTAGGCTTGATTAGGTGTGAATCAGGATAGGCCGAGTTAAGACTTTGATACTGCAGTACCTTTTTGCTTTTTACGGCATCACACGGGGACGTGTGACTTGTCAGGATGGCCGTGTCGGAGAGTCAATGCAGATAGTTATTAATGTCGGTACCTTTGTTGTTATTATTATTCATCTACCCTCACTCATTCTATTATTCGAGTCATTCCTTCGTGCGATGCAACCGCAGCTAAGGCAGTCTTGGCTCTGGCGTGGCGCGGTGCACTTGTGTATCCTGCTAGTAGCTTAACCTCGACTCTTCTAATAGTTAGTTTGTGTACACGAATTAATTGTTACTGATTGGGCAACTCGAGCAGTGGAGGCGAGTGCCAATGCGCATTGTAAGGCAGCGCTGCCCGAAGCCTACACTCGGGTCACAAGTCCCGGGCACTGACTCTGAGTTGTCACTCTACCACGCGATAGACACGATACCCGCTCGGTGAGTCCAATTGAATACTAAATAGTTAGTCTCTTCTACTATCTTGTGTTAAATTACAGTGTTAATTAAATTAGTCCGGTCATCTTTCCACCTCACTTCTGATTACGCCGATATATATATATATATATATATATATATATATATATATATATATATATATATATAAAAAATCAGAAAAAAAATCAATTTTTGATGATCTTACGAGGTCATCAAAAATTATTACTAACCAGCTGATTTTTTTTCTTTTAGTTACTTAATATGTATAAAATTTGATGGTAATATTGTCCTCCAAATTGCGTGGTACGTTATCCCGGTCCTACGCTCACTGCTGCTCTACCTCCTGCTAACTCTATTATATACCACAATCGAGAGTTTTCGAAGAGGAACTTTTTGTTCGTCTCATCAAAATGAAGCTACTCACGGAAAATTAGCTTGATACTGATCAGGTTAAAAAAAATGTACTACGGATCCCTACCTATATATTATAATAGGCTTTAAAATAATAATAATAATTAAAAAATAATAATAATAAGTAAATAAAAAATACTAGAAAACACAAATTCATTAATAATATTATATCAAGCACGCATATATAAAAAAAACACATACAAATACGCGCTACACATAATTACGTGCGAGCATTTTCAAAAAAATGTCCCACCCTTGGTTTTTGGCTGTCCCTTGACTTGTTTCTAGGCTAACTTAAAATTAGGCTTCAATGTAATTATATTAATGTATAGATATGCTGAAACATATATTTTATTTTACTTTAAGCCTTACTAAACATCTTATTCTGATTCATACAATGAAATAAAGGCATTTTAAACTTAAAATGTATAAGTTTTTAACGTGTCCGACCCTTATGTTTGTACAAGTAAGTTGATTTTCTGAAATATATTCATATGGTTAGCTACTAATTTTTTTACGATAACATTGGGCTTGACTATTTTTCTTTCATATTATTAAAAAGAAATACACCGATATTAATATTTTATCTATTTAAATATAATTTAAATAAAACATAAAAATTTGAAGTCTGCTGACATGTCAATTTTGTGTCGGCCAAAACCCTATTTCATAATACCTTAAATATTATTTTGCAACCGCAAGATTGTTAAAAAAGAGACCAGCAGCCTTAGTAACTATACCCCGTCCGGCGACTAATGATCTTTTTGACACTTCAAGAAATTTTGACTTTAGTGACTACCTCACACGTTATTGATTCGATTTGAAATAATAATCGATTTTATTTAAGAAGAACTTTCAATCGATTTAATGAAATACATTTAGTTTTAAAATATTATTTATTTATTCGTTTATTAGTTTTTTTAAAATTATAAATGAAATATATAAATAATAAATCAGTAAAATAGAAATATTTATACATATAAATAATATAACTTTATAGCGCATTATAGGTTTAATGTATATTTATTTTCTCATCAAAAACACAGTAACTTACAAAATATAATATCAACATTTTATGTGGGTAAAATACAAAAATTGTCCAGCAGTTCACAGATACATTACGATTTGTTTTATGTCTAACTGTACTTACTACAGAATTCCAATCACCAAACATTTTATACACACTAAATTAGACCATTCCTCAATTCATATAAATTATTATCTAACTTGAACTCAAAATAAGTGTTCCTTATAAACTTTTTCAGTATTGGTTCTCTAGTTATGATTAAATAATGTTTTTATAATTTTATATTGTACTAGCTGTGCCCGCGTCTTCGTCCGCGTCGAATTTAACAAAATATTCATTGTTCAGTTCGCGGCGAGCATCTCAAGGAAATAACGCTGGCTCGCCGAGCTTCAAATGTTTCGCTGCTAATTACTTCTAACGACGATATCTCAAAAACTATTCATCTGATTGATATAGTGTGAAGGGCAATTTTAATCTACATTAAATTCCCAAGTTAACTAACATACTAATTTGGATAAGGATTAATACTGAACTAAGGAGAGTAGCTTTAAAAATAACGTGTTGTTAATTAAATGTTTTTAATTAAAAATTTGAACATAACAGTGGTTATTGTAAGTCAACCATAAGAGATAGAGATAATTATGCTATCGCGGACTTTTTTGTAGTATTTTAATAGATTTTGAATTCGCTTGTACATTACTTAACTATATCTTTGTTAGTTGGTTTGGAGTCATAGATACCATTTTTATTACTTTTTTTTATTAAATTTATAGAAACAATAATCACATGACGTAAAATTATTTTTATCATAATTATGATCGATTTATTATCGATTTATTATTTCAAGAACTGTTTCATAGTCTGTGGTTGTTTGTTATGCACAGGGTACTTCACTCAATCAATGAAATCGTCAATAAAGTATGACATTACAGTAGAATTTTAGTACGTTATTCCGAAAAAAAAACAACTGTAATTTATAGGCGTGGGCTGTCAAAAAGATCATTAGTCGCCGGACGGGGTATAGAAAGTTTACTGCAGTGTAACGCGTCGGGCTTGTCGATTCATGTTTTGTGTGTTCATCGACGACGGTTAGATTTTTTCAGTCAGGTAAGTGACATGATATTTCTTGCACTAGTGATACTTCTAAATATATATTATTAGAAAATGATAGACAATATTAAGGTGACCAATCGGTAGTTAAAATATTTGATTCGATTGTTTTATTTCTAATCAAAATTATTGTTTTACTGGATTAACGATGAAAATGTGACGTCAGCTTGTGACGAACAAGTCTCGTCACATATACTTTGACTACCAATAGTCACAAAATTGACTCCAAAAGCTGAGGCTACATATTGTTTTCTAATGTTTAAACGCGAATTTTACTTATTGAAATGAAACAACTTTTTCGGATTTTATCGCGGTTTATTAAGTTTTTTTAATTCCCGACGTTTTTTGAATATTTTGTCTGTCAGCTGTGTGACTGTCCCACTTAAAGTGCATTAAAAATGCGTGTTTTTTATTGTAAATGTTAGAAAATAGTCAATTATTTTCATTTTAATCTCATAGGAACAAATTTCTGCACCGCGTGATAAATAGTAGGAACGGGAATATTTGCCACTTTACGAAATATCTGAAAAGATAGGGTTGCGAATGCATCAAACGTCACAAAATTGCTCAGCAGAGACATTTTTTGTAAAATATTGCCTCAATGTTCAGTGTGCAAATTGTATTTTATGTAAGATTTCAAATTATCTTTAATTTAAATGAAAAATAATACTACGTAGTTGAACAATTATTTCAGAAAAATAGATTTTAAAGTAGTCACACAGTTGACAATATTTTGTCATAAGTCACCTTTGTTTGTAATTTATTCAATAGTATTTAATTATTTTCGTGAAACAAATTAAAATTTAGGTAGTATTTTCATTCAATTAGACAATGAAACAATAATTTGGCTAATAAACTATGTTTTTCCAAAAACCATGTTTTTTCACAAGGAGGGACTTTTTTTTGAAAATGCTCGTGCGCATGCACCAACGGCCGACCGCAGGCACCAACACACACACACATTTACAAACAAAGACACACACCCATACACACACACCAAAACGTACAGACACACGCACCGAACATTACTATACCGTACGTTTCATATTCTTTTTAATGTTTCTCATTTTAAGTGACTATATACTGGGATTGTATGTCTTATGAGAAAATAAATCTCCTCTCCTCTTAGGTGTTCCAGGGCTATACTTAGAACACGCCCCGGAACACCATCCAGCCCTGGTGCCGTCCTCTTGGCTCTAAGACGATTCAGGGTCGAAATAGGAGGAGGGATAGACGAGTCGGTGTCGCTTAAAGAGGACGATGACGCCATTGCCGGGCGAATGTGCTCCGGACAGTATGGAAACAATTCCGACACCATCCGTTGGACGAGATCCAACGGCATCGTATCCGTCACAGGAGCGCCCTGTGCGCGAAGCTTCTTTCGCGCTACACGATAGGGGCGCCCCCATGGGCCTCGGTTGAGGCCTGCCAGCAGTTCCTCCCAAGCCGCATCCTTTCCCCAGCTGATGGCGAGCTGCAGCGCCTCCATCACCATACGATAGGCGTTCCGCAGATTCGTTTCCAGGGCCGGATCTGCAGTGTTACGTGTACGACAGCGCACGTACGCCCTGCGGGCCCTCATGCTGGCCACCCGAAGTTCTCGGGTGACCACCAGTATACTGCCGGTCGTCGTCGCAGGCACCACCCGATTCTCGGCATGGCCGCATCTCAGTTATCTGTCAATGATCTGTGTATGCGCCCGGCAAGCTCATCGACGTTGACGGTCTCAGTACTATGAAGGAAGGCTCATCCCTGGACTATAGCAGCCTCACGCGCCGCCTCCACATCCAGTTTGCTGAGAGCCCAGCGAGGGAATTTGCTCGGGCGCCTCGGCCGATCGACTGAAGACAGGGTGGAGACAGGCCGGGCGGTTGTGCCCAATCCCGAGACATTTGTATATACGCAGCGCAGGATTATGTTTACCTAGGCCATACCATCCAACTGGGCCGCAACAACTATGAGAAGGAGACCGATAGGGGGATTCTCTCATCACGTCATCTGTGACGCAAGACCGATGACCGTTGGAGCAGACGGGCCTTGGAGTGGAGACCACGTCTTGACAAACGCAGTGTGGGATATCCTCCGACCCGTTGGACCGACGATCTACGTAAGATTGCCGGTGTAGGCTGGATGAGGATTGCGGAAAACCGGGATGTCTGGACCGAACTTGGGGAGGCCTATGTCCAGCAGTGGACTGCAATAGGCTGACCTGACTGACCAAACTGACAAATAAACAATATTTTTGAATAATTTTCTTTTCTTGCGAAAGTCGAAATCGATATTCCTATTAATAGCGGCTATATTACGCGTATTTAATGAATAAACTGTTTTTGTCTTTTTATTTAGTATTCATCGCAGATGGAGGTATTCAATGTATCCAAGAGAAGGCCATCGAAATTAGCCAATGCCGAGACCGTGCGATAGAAGGTATTACCAGCGCTTATGATGTGTTTGTATATGTAAGTCTCTGTTTTCCTACATTACTTTAATTTTAAGACTAAAGGCTTCTTTATTGTGGGTTTTATTTAAAAATATTATGAACTAATATAATTGTTGGCGCCAAAACACATAGATTATTTTATCTATTTAATTTTTGTTATTGAAACACTGAAACTTCCCATATCCTCTCCTCTCCTTTCCTCTCCTTTCCTCTTCTCTCCGGTACTAAAGTAAATTATGTAGGGGAGACCAGGGATGGACGTAACAATTTTCGGTTATTTCGTTAGATCTCACACAACTTTTAGAATATCAAGATTCAAACCAATACAAATGATAGATTATTGTTTCAGCTATCTTTAACCATCGCCTTAAATGCAAACTATACAGGCATTTTTGAGAAAATTGAGCAAAAAAAAATATCTGGAATCTGTTACAACCATCCCTAGGGGCAGGGTTGGTTGTAACAGTATCAGGGGATGGTTGTAACAATGCAAATAAACACAAAGTAACTTTCATAATCAACATTATTGTTTATCACAACACAAGATTATTATTCTTATTTATTAATCAGCCTTTTAGGACTTACAATTATGTCACAATAATTAAAACTAATTATTAAACACTTCTGAAAAAAAAACTTCGAAAGTAGTCGAACAATCTCAGTCAGACAAATAGTTATGACATATATAACTTCTTTCTTTATTAGTGCACTCTTCATGAGCCCATTGGTGACACTCGAGTGTACCCATTTTTAATTGGACCTGTTGTTTGCAAAAAATTCAAAACAGACTAGACAAAAACAATCCTCGCCATTTAAATTATTATCAGTATCTTTTTTGTTATTCTAGTATCTTTTTTCGTCTTTTGTGCTATATTTCCTTTTCTTCTTTTCCTTACATTTCCATTATTCTTCCTAGGTCCTGCCTTTGGTAGGGGCTTAACTTCATAGGGACTAAACGATATCATTGTAACGTCCTGGAAAGCAGCTGAAGAAGTAGATGGGATTTGTAAATGAGTTGATGTCGATGCCGATGTCAATTCTGACACATCTACTTCCGAAACATATGTAGTTGTTGGTGGGAAAGTTGATTCAGGAGGGGTCTTGGCAATAATGGTGAAGCTGGTAAAGACGGCGAAGCTGGCAAAGACGGTGAAGTTGGCAAAGACGATGAACCAATGCAACCACCAATGGTAGTGTTATGAATAACAATACTGCGAGATCTCGCCAATATCGAGATCTCGCGAGATTGGCAGTTTTCTGTTTCTTTTTTTGCAAATAATCACAATATTTGAATAAATTAGGAAAAAATAATAAGTACTTATTAAGTATAAGATAAAGATTTATTTTCACGGATTTTTCAATAGACTTTTATGCATCAAAGATTGTTTGACGTATCTGTCTATAAAGTTTTAAAAAAACCTTTTAATAAATTTTGACATACGTATCTATCATATAACAAATGAAAGAAACAACCAGTTACCTATCAAACAAAAATCTTTTAGTAATAAAAAAGTTACTTATTTTATAACAAAGTAAAAAAAAAATGAATAGTAGTTTATGCAACTGTCATATAATGAAGGGTATTAAAACACGAGTGTGAGTTTATGAAACGAGCGCAGCAAGTTTCATAATAGTAACGAGTGTTTTAATACCCGTGTTTTATATATATGCAGTTGCATACACTATATATTATTATACTTTATCTTCACTAATGCAATTAATCAAACAACAAGAGTAAAACAAAAAAAAAAGTTTAAAAAAAAGTTATTATATTCTTTTTCATATAATTTTCTAGATTTTTCTGGCAAAAGATTGTGAGTTAATTTTGTTGCCAATTCTAGAATATCCGGAGACGTACAAATATCATCGTCGCTATCCATTTTTAACTTTTAATTTATTAAATTAAATTCACGCTTACGTTTATTGTCACAGTGATTTTGCCGCCATTAAAATCTAACCAATGAGAGCGCAGCTGCGCGCATGTGCGCGATGTTATAATGAGATTTTACGATATCGATGTGGATATTATACCATCATGTGAAATTGCTTAAATTGAGTGTTTTGTTGTCTGCGCTATAACAGTAGTAATTATAAGTCAAGTATTGGAAACATAAGTAGAATGTTACAACATTAGTGTAGATAAACTTATTAACGAAGTTGACTATATTAAACTGAGATATTATTATAAACTAGTTGTGCCCGCGACTTGGTCGTAAGTAAAAAGTAGCTTAAGTTACTCCTTATTATTATATTCCAATGAAAGTCCCGTCAAAATCCGTCCAGCCGTTTCAGAGATTAGCCAGAACAAACAGACCGACAGACGAAAATTGTAAAAAAAAATACGAAAATTGTAACTTTCAATCGATTTAATGAAATATTTTTAGTTTAAAAATATTAATTATTGTTTATTACGTAGTTAGTTCGTTAAATAACTAAGTAGGTAGGTACCTACCTTATGTCATTTTCCAAGTATATTAGCTAATAACAGTAATAACTCTTGATTTAAACTTTATTAACCATACGTTTTTTACATGTAAAATATTTCGTTTCAGCAAACTTGCAGTAGATCCGACGAGATGTATGCTTGTATCTTGAAGGCTTTGAAGGGATGCAACACACCTACACCCGGCAACATGGTTGAGTCGTTGATCGGATTACTACGCAAGAGCTCTTGCAAGGTACCTATCTATCTATTGTTATCGTTATATACCAAAATATTTATACTTATTAACATTTATAAATCATCTGTGCCCCGCGCTTCGACACGTAATTTGAAAAAAAAATAGCCTATAGCGTTTCTCAATAAATGGTCTATCTAACACTGAAATTATTTTTCAAATCGGACCAGTAGTTTCTGCGATTAGCGCGTTCAAACAAACTCTTCAGCTTTATAATATTAGTATAGATTTGATCTACGTAATAAAGATAATCATTTGAGACAGGCTCGATATTTGACTAGTAGGTACCTATTATTTATACAACTGTCAAATAGGGTTGTAAAAAAAAAAAACAAAAAAAAACTGGAAAATCGGATATAGGAATGGTAATTGTGCATAAAAATAAAATATGCCATTCAAAAACATTAAGTGACTGACACACTGACACTGACTGACAAACTTATTGAGGTGATTCCACGTTAGCGAATGTTTAGTTCAAACCCTTTTGAGGCAGTCCGACTAAGTACAGTACGTACATAATATAACAAACAACTAAACATATGATACTGCTGCTCAAGTAGTTTTGTATTACTGTGATGAGTAAGGTAGTCGGAGCTCTTCGGCAGACTCGAAGTTAGAATCGTCAACGCACATACGATGCAAAATTAATTCAAAAACACTATTAAAGACTTTTAAAATTTAAAAAAGGGCTATGCGATTCCTGGTTACGTATGACATATTTAATAAAATGACTGTATAATGTTTTATGCTGTAATATATTTGATGTTTTTTTTTTCAGGAGTGATCGTCCAATTATCTGTGGAATAGTTGAGAAGAATCCAGAACTGTCATTTATTACGTGCAATTTAGATAAATCATGTATTAAATATAAATTAAATAAGAAAGGTTGATGTTTTTTTCTGAATCCATTATTTTAAACAAATTTTATTTTTGTTCTGATTAATGAAAACTTTTGTAGAAAGAAAATGAGCTACTATTATTACAACCTTTAAATTTTACTTTTAATTAAATGTCATTAGTAGAAAAAATTAAAAAAAAATCTGTAATAAACAAAACATACATTAGGGTATCATAAATCTTAAATCCTCTCTATCACAATCAAAAATTTTCAGTCAAATCTTTTAATACATTGACATTTATGAGAAAACTTAGAGGGGTGTAATTCATTAGACGCCGCGTTGGCGCAGCGGTCACAGCACTGGATTGCGAGTGGCTGTTGCGCAGGCGGTTGCGGGTTCGATCCGCGCACACGACAACATTTGTATTGGCCATACAGATGTTTGCCGTGGTCTGGGTGTTTATGCAGTCCTTGTGGGTCTCCCCACCGTGCCTCGGAGAGCACGTTAAGCCCTCGGTCCCGGTTGTTATCATGTAGGTACACCTGATAGCGATCGTTACTCATAGTAGGGAATATATCCGCCAACCCGCATTGGAGCAGCGTGGTGGATTAAGCTCCGATCTTTCTCCTACATGGGGAAGAGGCCTATGCCCAACAGTGGGATATTACAGGCTGAATCGTATCGTAATTTATTAGATAATAAAATAATGATAATAAGTGATATAAAATAAAAACACACATAACATTAAACCACCGTTTTAATGAAGCAACATACAGTATTTCATCACAATGTCGCTAAAACTACACTGATTTCACACCTCGCTACTGTAGCACAGAACAGGAATTACGGGAAGTGGCTGGACACAAATAGTAAAATATTACGGATCTATTTTTTTATATTTCGTGTGAAAAATATTTTTAAATGGTATGTTTATTTTTTTTTCTTTTTGTCGCTCGTTGCCACTTCTAATATTTCTTGCGTTTGGTCTCATTATTTTAAAAAATTGATAAAAATTGTAAAAATCATCAAAAATAATTGTAAATAAATGTCATGTCCGATTGATTGTTGGAGTGTATATAAAATTAGTTTGTTTTTAAAATTTAAATTAAAACAATAAAAACTATATACTTAGGCGTAATCTATAGGCTGGCTAATTTTACAACTTCGAAATTTTTATGAATTAATTGAAAATACCACCTAATAGTGAAATCTTTAACATTACTACACATTATTGGTTTTTCTACACAATTCTAAATCTACTATGTTGATTACATAATTATTACAATAATAACTAGGAAAATAATTATAAGCCTTTCAGCCACTTTAACTGAACCCAAGAGGACAGCCAGCGCCGTTATAATTCACAACCAAAAAGGGGTCAAGTTAAAATTGAAAGGATTCGGCCCTTTTTAACTTATACTAATAAAACCTTAAAATAGACGTCCAAAAAGTTAAATTACACATGCCTTAAATTCTAAGATATATTTAAAGTTTAATATAAAAATGCACCAAATTTGAGAAAGCGATAACAGAGTAAACAAGAAAATTGATAATCGAATGATAACAGTTTTTTATTTTTCATTTTTGCGAACATTACGTTGACGACCTATAATTACCATCCAGACATACCCTATTACACACAGCTTCTATTAGTGATGGGACTCGAGTATGATTTTTAACGAATTGGATTGGTATTCAACAGGAATTGTAGTCGATATATTACAAAGGATTGCGATTTAAATTTAGAAAAGTATTTTTAGTGATGTCCATTTTTATCGATATTTATATATACAGCGCAGCGGTTTGACGATATTCCGGGTGAACTTGAATGTTAATTTAATCAACTCATTGAATTTTTTTGAATTACACTCAAGTCTCATCACGCTTATTTAAGTAAATAGCTAAAGTAGGTACTTATCTAATTCGGATGGAAGCGAAAATTTGGCGATTGTTGGCATATGAAAATAGAACATCTATTATAATGTATATAAATGTATTTTGGATATGTAATTTATAAACGCTTAAGCATTCTAATATTATAATATTTGGTTTCAATTGAAACGAAAATAGCTACAAAAATAGTAATATTCTTAACTACTATGTGGTATTAAGCTAGCAGTTCATGCGGTTATCGAAGAATTTTGCCAAATCTAGTAACATATTCATGTCGTAGAACTTATATGATAGACATAGAATAAAATTTACAATTAGTCTTAAAAAAACATTGTAAAAATATCAAATAAACTAATAATACCATTTTAACTATACTTTACGCACATAATAAATTGAAAGTACCAGGAGACCAGAGATGCAAAGCGGTTATGAATACATTCACAGTATGAATAAATAAAAAATACAATAAAGAACAAAACATAATTTACGTTATGGCAACAATCCACTGTTTTGTTTATGGTTTGTCATAACCACACATGACCGGATTAACCCCAGACTGAGATCAGACTGTAATCAAGTCTAAAACAAAATTATAATATAAATCGAGACCAGACCCCGATCAAATGTATCAAATATGTGATCAAAATGTAAAAAAAATATGTTTTTATTTGTAAGATTAGTTTCAGCAAAATCCTTCAATCAGCCTTTGCCAATACGTAAAAGATAAACTCAAGTACCAGGGCATAATTGTTTACGAGGAGGTTGCGTGTATTTAGAAAAGTAGGGCGAATATTAGTATCCCCACTGCTAGAGAGTTGAAAGCGATTCTGTCGGCCGAGTTCGGATTATTCTTTTGTGTAGAGTCCTGAAATAACAATAATATAGTTATTTTTACAAAAGGTAAATGATGTAGATGTATATAAAATATAAAAAGGCACAAAAAAAGTATTTAAAAACTTGATTTAATTAGTTTTTAACGCACAAAAAAAATGATTTGCATAACAACGAACAAGAAACTATACTAAGCGATATTCAAATAAGCTTGGAACGAAAGGATTTATAAAATATTAAGTAAATGAACACTACAGTCATGCTTTGCATTAGAAGATCAATATAAAATAGATAAGCAACGCGAAATTAAAAAAAAAAAAGATGAGTCTTGCAACCGAGTAATTGTAATTTTTCAATTCCTTTGCTAATAAGTTGGATCCTTTTTGGCTACAAAGACATCGTTTGCTCGCTTTAAGCTATGCATCTGCTTTTAAGTGTACTGTTATGGAATTCTTAATCACATAATAAAAGCGGAAATCCAGTAATCGATCTGTGGTCCACAGGATCGATTGTTACTTAGTCCACGAACCAGTTCGGGTTTTTTGTATTTTTGTAAGACCTTCTTTCTAACTAGATCGTTCCTAAACTGTTGAATACAGATCAATACAATAATATTGATATGAAGATACGAAACGTACACAAGAAAGCTTTGCCAAACAAATCATAAGAGTAAGCATACAGGAACAATACAAAATATATCAAGGAACGTAAAGAGACACATAAAAAATAAACATAAACGAGAAGAAATAACATTCACGAAATAAAACGACGGCACTGAACACTAAAAAACTTACTCTATTTTCATTTCTTCTGCCTTCCGCTTTTTCCTAATACAAATAATCATAAATCAGTAACATAATTATTATAAAGTTAAGGAGAATTCAGAAATATTAGTACTTCGGTATTATATTTACAAAGCACTTAAATTTTGTATTAAAAGTTATTACTTAACAAAATTTCATTTTTTTTTTCAGTTTTTCTTACAATCATAATCATCCTTGAATTAAGCATTTACCAAAGAGAAGCATAAGTTTTTTTATGTACAGATCAGTGTTTGTACTCCACAATTTTTTCCTGCTTTGTTTACGATCTCATGAGAATTCAAGGTTCTTTGTTGGAGTTTTTTATTAACAACATACACAGTTTCATAGTACATTTTATTTAAAATTGCAAATGGGTCGACGGATGTGGCCGAGCTGGTAAGCAAAATTGGACTGCGCGTACCATCAGCTCAGTTACGAAAACATGACCTTCTTTACACTCCTGCCACCCGTACTATCTATAGGCAGAATTCATATATTATCAGAGCTTGTCGATTGTTTAATACGGTGTGCCGGAGGGTCGATATTGATCTTTTTAGCATGAGTGTGACAGGACTAAAAAGAGCGTTGTGTAACGATTTTTTCACACATCAAAACTAGTCGATTTATTTCAAAAGTGGTGTGTTCTTGGCTTTTCTATAGAATTATTTGCATATTGTTTTCGATTTATACTAACTTAATTTTATTCAATATTTATATTATTACTAGCTGTGAAAACTTGTAATTGGCCGTAATTTAATCATTGTTTTTTTTTTATAATTGTAACTAGCTGTAAGTTTTCGAAATTTGAAAATAAAATAAAATAAAATAAAATAAAATGGTAAAATTGTTGTAACATAAGCACTTACTATCATTCAATTATCCTTACATAACAACCACATGGTTGTTGGAAATGGTTACAAAGTAGAGGCATCAAGTTAAAATATTACCACTAACAATTTCTACGCAAAACCATTTGTGGTATAATTTAATGCTTCTCGCTTCCATTCATCCTTTACGGAGTATAAATATAAATAGATAAAAGAAACTTACGGGTAGTTCCTTACAAGGAGTAGATTTTCTGGCGAATTTGAACAGTGACTCTACAATGTTAGCTGAAGTAGGTGTAGAGCATGTTTCTAAAGCGCTCACGACGCAGATTTGTAGATCAGCAAACTTATCGCATTCCTTATCCTATGACATAACATAGTATTAAAAAAAAAAAAAAAACATTTTATTTGTTACTAAACATTCACAATTCTGCTGTGTGGTTACGGCAGTAAAGAATATAGCCATCCCCTCTCTTCCCATGGGTGTCGTAAGAGGCGATTAAAGGATAACATACTACCACCCTGGAACTTAAAAAGCCGACTGATGGCGGGATAACCATCAAACTGCTGGCATTGAAATACACAGGCCGAAGACGGGCAGCAGCGTCTTCGGTGCGACAAAGCCAGCCCTGCGGTCACCAATGAGTTCACGCCATTTTTGGCGTGAACTTGTGGAAGCCTATGTCCAGCAGTGGACTGCGATAGGCTGAAGTGATGAAACATTCACAATAAATAAAATAAAGACGGTTTGTGCAGAACTACCTTGCCGGTGTAGCTCATAGATTAAGATACAATAAAATTAAAAAAAGGGCTAGGAATGTTTTTTCACGTGGAATGTGATCTATAACATTACATACAGGATCCTCTATTAGAAGGACGCAGTTAGCAGTCTAACACCTATATTTAATTAGTTATGTATATATAACATAACTATTATTACTAAAACAATAAATACCTACATGATTCGGCTGTTGAATAAGCACAGTGCTCATCACTTGCCTACTTAAGGTTTTTTTTTTTTCGAAAAAGACGACTTCAATTACATCGATAAGTAATACAACATAGGTAGACGAAAAATCAGTTAAGTAAATACGCGTTATCAAAGATTACTTAAAAAGTAGTCATCAGATCTCGATCAAATTTAAATAGGACCACAAGACAAGCATCAGCTTTAAAAAAAAAAAAAAAGTTATCGAAATCGTTCCACAAAGTCAAAAGTTCTGAGGTAAGTAGCAGAAAAATACATAACATACATTAAAAAAAAATGGTAACACACATAAAAAAAGAATTTAGTCTAGCTTCGACTATCATAATAAAATTATCCTTCTGGCAACCATATGTTACGCCCCACTTTTACAGAAAATAGACAAAAATTAGTGAAATAGTAGGAACCCGATATGTTGGCATTAACCTTTTCCTCAGGTCTATTTCATTCCCCTTCATCTTTTACTTAACGTCAAATGACCTGCATACTTGTTGACTAGTTTCCATAAGGTAAAATTGTATAAGATACCTACTGCATACATTTATTTCAAAATGTGACCTTTAGTTAAACATGTTTGACCGTTTGACGTAAATAATAGCGTCATCGCTAGTGGCAACTGGCAACAACCGATTTGAATCTAAAAAAATAAGTTTTTAAAATTTTCCACTATGGTCTAGTCTCTATTACATTACTTTTATTTTTGGTCATAGTGTTTCATTTTTGAGCCCATATATTTCTAAAGGAATGCTTACGGTGAATCGATGTTTAAAATTTAATATAAAAAATGTTTGATGAAGCGAATTGAATTAATGAATGAAAATGAATTTGAGAAAGCGATAATACAATATGTAGATTAAACAACAACAGTGAATGGTAACTTGTTATATTTTTATTTTCCGACTATTATGTTGACGGCCTAAAAACTACCCATACCAAAAATATTACCATCCAGACACACCCTATTACACACAGCTTGTAAAGTGATGGGACTCGAGTATGATTTTTAACAAATCGAATATATACAACATAATATGTGTACAACATGAATTGTAGTCAACATATTACAAAGAATTGCGATTTAAATTTAGAAAAGTATTTCTTAATACCAGTTTGGTCAATTTGTAAACCCAGTAAAAGTATTGAGCCTAGCAAGTTGCCACGTGTACTATTCTGTTGGGGCCCGCGTTAACAAAACCCATCAGCTGCTGTCGTCCCCTCTAGTCTCCTCCCCTCCCCTCATCTGCAGTTCTTTGAGAGCCAAGATCAAGTTTGTACTAGTTCTCCTTTTTAAAATATTATAACTTTAAACTAATATAAACAAAGGAAAACTCCGAAAAATTGATAATCATTTATAATAAAATAATTAAAAAATTGAGATCGCATAAAATATTTTTTTTAACATTTTTCTATATACTATTAAAAACACATTTTCAAAGTTTATATAAATATTCATTGATTGGCCCTGGATTCCGAAGTATAAATCTTACGGCACTCCACTAATTTTATTTAAAATTTGTTTTTCATATGAAACTGAACATGAAATTATACACAACATCCACTTCATAACATTTCACTGTAGTAAATAACATTGGTAGTAAGTAGTAACGGTATTTTTTATTAATATTCATTACTATATTATTGGTAGACCTTACCCCAAATTTGACTTCTGGAATGTTTTCTATAGAGAAGTTGTTCTGATCGTATTTGAAATCTGAATCGAGGGTTTTATTCACACAAGCTTCGATCTCATCCTTTTTCTCATTGAAGCATTCTGGACCATTTTCGGCGATGAAAACTGAAAACATAATGTAATTGTTTAGTAATTTTTAAGTTACCATGGGCGTGTTAGGTACTGAGCCGTACTATCTATCAAACGGTACCCTAATCTCACTCATAATAATGTCGACCAAGTATTTAACATAAATATTGCAATAAACAAGGAAAGCCGATGCAGCCCATCTCGCAACATCCGTCCAACCACGAGCCGCCGACACGACGGCGACGCGCGACGCTGCGATTTCGTCATAATTATTTTAAATTTAATTTCTTTATTATTATTATTATTATTTGTTTATTTGTCATTCTTAACTCTCGCATCGAATAGGTTTCACATCTTTTAATTGTAATTTCAATTTAAATAATTAAAGTATTTTATAAGTCATTCTGGGTTTTTTTTTTCGATCCATCGGTTGCTGTAATAATTTTATCAAATTAACACCAATTTAATAAAATTATTCCGGTTACAAATATACATATTAACAAACATACAGGTGAAGCTAATAAAAAGCGTGTAACACTAAACAGTGTTATACATATAAACTGTTTAAAATTAATTCTGTATTACTTAAGTATTGCTCATTTATACAGATCAAAAAGCTAAAGCAATGTCAGCATAATTTTTATGGTATCGATATGACATATGAATAGTAGATATATTGGTAAGTTCGTTCAGTAATGCAAATTAAAATATGTATCAGAATTTGATCCAACGTAGGTCACAAACTCTTAATATTGATGGTTTATTGAACTTTATTGTAATCACTCGTATGAGCCATAGCGCGTTATTTTTTAACGGTTTGTCGATAAACACTTTGTCGGTTTTTTTCGTTTGCGAGCAGCAAACGAAAAACAACCGACTTCAATTACATCGACAAGTAATACAACGTAAGTATCTATACATATAATAAAGTAGTAGGAAAGTCAAAACTGTACATTGAATATTTTTTTAAAATAATACTTGGGGTGTGATCTACAATCGATACCGAAGCCAAAAATATAGTTTTTAGAATTTTTGTCTGTTTGTCTGTATGTATGTCCGGGATAAACTCAGAAAGTACTGCATGGATTTACTTCAAATTTGGCACGAATATTATTAAGAAGTCGGGTCAGAACATAGGCTACATATTGTTATGCTATCACCTACGGGGAACGAGCAGTGAACGCACGCAGACGACGTCGCGGGCAGCAGCTAGTAGAATAATAAAAAAAGAATTATCAAAATCGGACTACCTACTCTATAAAAAGTTATGTGGTCATATCTTACAATCAGTGAGTTAACAATCAATCATCCCCTGTTTTCCTACCCTTAGGGTTGGATTTTTATTTTCAAATTTACTTGGGACTAACTTTACATTAGGGTATACTCTTTACAATAAAAAAAGAATTATCAAAATTGGACTACTCTGTAAAAAGTTATGCGTGATCAATGATCATACATAAAAAAAATATAGGCGTCGCTTGATAACCTCCTCCGTTTTTTTCGTCGGTTAAAAACAGACATTTCAAACTATTTATTAGTCAAGTTATTCTCCTAAGATCGACTACTTTTTTATTTTTTATTGTCTATATTTAGGTGACCTCGTCTGACTTTTGCATGAACATGACACATAAAGGCAAAATAAGGGAAATGTGTGAAATGTAGTTCAGAGTAGGGTAGAGTCTATCCACATAATTCAATTCTATTTCGAGAACAGTCGATAGGGCTTTACATTGTGGGTTTATCTACAAAATCAATTTGTATTATCCACGTAGTCGTAAAAATAGTTTGCTTTTCTAATGGGATTTTATGTAGTTCTTACTATTTTTGAATTTTAATATAATGATACTAGCTGACCTGGCGAACTTCGTACCGCTTTATTTTTTTTCTTAAATATAATAATTACCTATATCAAAATAAAATATAGCCTATCTTTCAAGTTGGCTCAAACTGCACACGGTGTGCAAATTTCATTAAAATCGGTTAAGTGGTTTAGGAGTCCATTGAGGACAAACATTGTGACACGAGATTTATATATTAATGATATAAAGCTTGAAAGCAATTTAACTCCAGAGACATTACATTAATTACCCTCGTGTTTGGTGCAAGTAATAATCCAATTAATCATTAATATATTAATTCTTATCCTTAATCTATATTATATATATAAAAGAGATTTCCACCCATATATTGACTCATCACGATATCTCTGGAACCATAAGGCGTAGAGACTTGAAATTTGGTAGGAATATTCCTTTCGCCGAGTAGAGGTCAGCTAAGAACGGATTTTACGAAACTCCACCCACAAGAGGGGGTTGCGGGGGTTAATATCATATATGGCAAAACAACGTTTGCGGGGTCAGCTAGTAATTATATAAAAGAGATTTCCACCCATTGACTCATCACGATATCTCTGGGACCATAAGGCGTAGAGACTTGAAATTTGGTAGGAATATTCCTTTCGCCAAGTAGAGGTCAGCTAAGAACGGATTTTACGAAATTCCACCTGTTATGGTTGTTGGTGCTGGCGAGGGGCTTGAGGTTTCAATAAAACACCACCCACAAGAGGGGGTTGCGGGGGTTAATATCATATATGGCAAAACAACGTTTGCGGGGTCAGCTAGTATATATAACAATATAATTATTACAAATGCGATTTTTTATAAGAGTTCCAAGTATTTTTTTAACTGCCTAAAAAAAAACTTTAACCTGTGAGGTAATTTTTAATGGGTTTATCGATATTGATGATTCTGAACCAAGAATAGTTCGAAAGCTGGTGCTTCTCACGCTAGTATTTTTATGAGTTATTCTAAATAATACCTATTTGATTGATTATTTTTTCGACTACTTAGTTACTTACATTGTCTTTTTGTCAACGTAAATTGAAGTAAGTACTAATTTTTTTTTATTCGTTAAAAGTAAAAATTATTTATATTTGCTCGCAAATACAAATAATTTTTACTTTTTCACGCAAAAACCCACTGAACTATAATATTATGCAAATTGGTATATAGGTAGATGGAGAATCTCGAAACTTCTAAGGGATTGGAAGTTTTACTAGATAAGCAGTAAAATTCAAGTTCAACAATACCAGGATATTACTTCGATTTTTACACGAATGTTCTAGTAAGTCATATCGATGAAAAACGGTCTCTGTTTTTATTTGCAATTCAATATATGCCGATAATATCGTGTTTCTGAATCTATAATTACTCAAAATTTAATACTGCAACAAACACGTGGTTTCAACCGCCGATATTTAATGGGCACTAATACTTTTATATTTTACTATCCGTCCGTCCGTCCGTCTGTCACCAGGCTGTATCTCAAGAACGGCGATAGCTAGACAGTTGAAATTTTCACAAATTATGTATTTCTGTTGCCGCTATAACAACAAATACTAAAAACAAAATAAAATAAATATTTAAGGGCGGCTAAAAGTAAAATAAATAAATAATCTCGTACAACAAATGTGACTTTATTTGCCGCTTTTTGCCCGATATTATAATCAATGTAGTACCTACTTTTGTTTACCTAGTCAATGGTACGGAACCCTTCGTGCGCGAGTCCGACTCGCACTTGGCCGATTTTTTTTAACTGCACTTATGATTTTTTTTTAATAACAATAATTCCGATGATATAATTATACCGATATACATTTTTACAATAATTTCATTATTATATCGGTATCCCACTGCTGGGCATATAGGCCTCTTTCCCAATGTAGGAGAAAGATCAGAGCTTAATCCACCACGCTGCTATAATGCGGGTTGGCGGAAATATTCTCTACTATGAGTAACGATCGCTATCAGGTGTACATGATAACAGCCAGGACCGACGGCTTAACGTGCTCTCCGAGGCACGGTGGGGAGACCTACAAGAACTGCACAAACACCCAGACCACGGTAAACATCTGTATGGTAAATGCAAATGTTTGTCATGTGCGGGGATCGAACCCGCAACCGCCAGTGCAACAGCTACAATCCAGTGCTGTGACCGTTGCGCCAACGCTACGTCATATCGATAAAATCGAAAAATATTATTCATATTTTATTAATATGTAGTTCGTATTTAAATATAATTTCGAAAAAACACGATTCAAAAAATACCGAGCTTAGCTCGCTCACTCAGGTCCTTTATTATTAAGTTAAACAACTTACACTACTCTCGGTTTCCTTGCATTCGTTTCGTTCAAAGAACGATTACGAGTTATTAGGTGATGACAAAAAACGATTTTTGGATTATTGTTTATGGTCCATAAATTTAAACATGTTGACTAGTTCAAGAACTAATAAGAGTTATGGGTCGATAACGTTCAAACTAACAGGGATTGTTACTTAGTGAACTCAAGAGTTTCAATGTGTTGACCGATTCAAGAGCTTGGATTTTTAAGTGCAAGGTAAGATCGAATAACGTAATAAAAAATGGCTTTGCCGGTCACGTACACAGATTTCGTAGAAATAACAAAAGTAATGTTAATTAAATATAATAAACATACGCGTATGCAATGATATTAGATAACATCATTGCGCGTATGTACATACCACTACATAACAAAACAAACAAACAATCAAATCTTTCCTCTTTATAATATTAGTATAGATTTATTTTTATTCTGAACAAAATTATATATTTTTATTGCGACCCCTGCACGATGCGCAAGGCTATCCCCACTTTGCCGTCGAACTCAACATCCGCGCCAATATGAACGAACCAAAAATAAATAAATTACTAAAACTTACAGTTAAAAGATATAACAAGCAAATAATAAGCGAAATTCAATGTGACAGAAACCAAAGTTGACGTTAATGTTATGTATTACCTACTCAAGAAGTACATGACGCTAAATATCATTTGCGGACTACGAAATTCTATTGAGATTGTAACCTCGACAACACCGATAAACCTTATTTTGTGTCTTCTCCAACCTACGTGACATTGACGCAATTATCTGTGGTATCTTGACAACCATAATTATTGTAATGAATGCATGATATTAATAGGGACTTTGGAACTTACGTGCGATTCTATCTCCTTCCTTGAAGCAGACGAACTCAGCTAGTTGTTCTGATATATTGTAGACGGTTTTTAGGTTCTTTTGCTCATCGACATTAAAGCAAGGTTTTATCGACTCGGTCATATTACGGAAGCAATTTTTGAACGATGGTGTCTTCTCGCAATATCTGAAAAAGTTTTATTACCATTACTAAATATATAATCACTAGCGACCCGCCCCGGCTTCGAAATGTTGATTTTTGTTCAATAACAATAAAATATAGCCTATGTCACTCCTCAATAGTGAAGCTTTCTGTTAGTGAAAGAATTATCATGATCGGTTCAGTATTTACGAAGATAGCTACAAACAAAGTTATAACCTTTACCTCTTTATAATATTAGTATAGAAGTATAGATTAAGAGTAGGTACTGTTTGTTTTAATCGTCAATTCAAATAAATAATAATGAATAATTGTACGTATTGCAATATTTGTACGCGCATAACTTCCGAACGACAGCACCAAGCTGAATATTTTTTTTGTATGTTATTGTCAGGAGTAGGTTTGTGTAAAAGAAAAAAAATCGATAATAATATATTAACAAAAAAAATAATAATAATAATATGGCGGTACGAAGTTCGCAGGGTAGTAGACTAGTAGTATTTTTTCTGCCAAAAGTTCTTACTGCCTTTTACCTAAGCATTAGTAGGTATTTAGCCCCAATTTAGCCCTAGAGCAGCGTGGTAGATTAAGCTGATCCTTCTCCTACAGTGGGATATTAGAGGCTGACGCGTAGTATTTAGTATTTATAAAGCAGTGCTATATAAAATTAATGTTTATAGGATATACATATACATAACAGCCTAAACAAATTTGGTTTACTCACTTCTTGAAGACTTCGTCTACTTGACCGGTCGGTTTCGCTTTTTCGATCTCTTCTTGTAAATTGGTAGGATCCACGAGCTCCTTTAGACATTCGACGAAACCTAAAAATGCTTTCTGAAAATAAGTAAACATACAATTATTTACAAAGAGATAAACAAAGATAATGTGATATAATGTATTTTACGAAACAGTCAATAACGAGACATTATTATTAATGGACGTTAAAAGCATTTGCTAGTGGTGAGATAGCAGAGGATTTGGCTAAAAGTAATTTTGTCACTTAGTAGTCGATATACCTAACAACAGAAACTTTAGTGGCATAGGAATTTACGACATATTTATTTTGGACTAGATGGCCCGGTGAACTTTGTATCACCTACATATATTTGTGAAAAATATATACAAAACACTTTCTGAACGCACCCATAAATATTTGACAACCAATTGACAACGTTTTTGACAAAAGACATTATATTTTCCCGGTAGGAACATTTTGTATTGGAAAATTAAATCGTCGTTTTTAGTAATTGAGGCGAAGGACCTTACGGCCTATTTAGTCTACCCCCTACTGTTAAATTCTATTCGCAATTCTGTTGCCAGGCCTTAATTATACAACCATGTCTCTGGCGCTAATAATAAGTAATACTGACTGTAGGTAACAATTTGTAGGGAAGTTTTAATAATGTCTCTCTTTCCGTTAAAGAGGATTACAAAGTCTAAACAGCTAATGGACGAAACGTGTGAATTTTAATCGGAGGTCTCGGTTTACGATTTATCTCTTGTTCGTTAACGGAAAACGGATATATTTGAGAAAATTCCTGCATTTATTGGAAGAACAGACAATGAAATATTTACATATTATTCGTATTTTTAGATGTAGCGAATTAACTTTGTAATTTCCTCTTCGAAATTCTCAATAAAAAAATTACTCATGTAATGAATTTTTATTATTCAAGTTTTTTATATTTCAGTCTAAGGTCTGCTTCATTATACTCGTTTATATCTATAGGTATGATGTTTGTATGTTATTGGCGAAGTTGGTATTGACCCTGATTTTCGTTTCAGGGTTCAATCCACTGTCTCAAGTGTGTCTGGATGTAACAGTTATATATTTACTAGCTGATCCCGCAAACGTTGTTTTGCTTAGGGGTATGATCGATTATCAGACCTACCCGATATGCACACAAAATTTCATAAAAATCGGTCCAGCCGTTTCGGAGGAGTATTGTATTATAGAATTGTGACACGAGAAATTTATATATATATAAGATTATGTACTTAGTTAGCAAAACATATATCATAAATTTGTGTGTTATTCCTTAACTTACTTAATTACCTAAGTTTTTAAATAAAGAGGCATTATAATGCCCACTTCAGGAACGATTGAACGTCTGAGTGGGTAAAAATTAAAACACATTTTATTTTACAAGTTCCCAGTAAAACTTCCAATGATATAATTATGTCACCAGCCTAAAATAAATAGTTAGAATTAAACTGAATATGAGTAATACCTAAAATAAACACAATACAACATACACACAAAGAAACGTCGGAGCTTTACATACATTACCTACTACAGATAAAAGCTATCAGTATTTACTGCGACTACCCAGGCTACATTTGCGCCCGTTTTCCTCTTTTATGGACAAAAATACGCCACAATCACAGAAAAAAAAATTATTATTGCACTTATTGTTAGATATTTTGTTTTTGGTTTTTTTAGACAACATTTCCGTCCCAATTTCAATGGCTTGCAAAGGCAGTTCCGATGAGAGCATCTGGAATGATGCCAAGGTTCCACTGCACTAGGTTATCTAAGAACTACTTCCCGAACGCTGAAAACGTTACAAAACTTTTGTGCCTTCCCGCAAAGATTTAAATCGTCCTTCCCGTTGATATTCATACATTTTCTAATTACCTATCACATGACATACTCGAAAACAATAAGTTTTACATATCAAAATTACTTTTAACGTGATCTTATTCAAATTACTAGCGATATAAGAATCTAATGGCCGGTTTCTGAGTCACTTTTAACGGTGGTTTATCTATTCATTAGCGCTATTGGTTCGATAACTTGTGAAATTGCGTTTCCGAACACGGCGATGTAAGATAAACTCCGTTTAAACTAAGTTCAACTTAACTGTCCAATTGGCGGCGTTTATCGGTTCCATAACTATAATTTGACGATTTATTTCTCAAACTACGTCATATTTTAGGTTATATTGTGAATATATTATGTACTTGTAACGTGTAGATGTTATTATATTTAACTGCCAGTGAAAGCTAAATATTAAAAGATGGTAAAAATATTCAAAGCAGAAAACAATCAGTGTTAGCATGAATACGAGCAGCTCATCAGTCTGATTCGGTAGTAATGGAGTTTATCTATACATATAATAAAATGGTAGAAAAGTCAAAACTGTACATTGAATATTTTTTTAAAAGAATACTTGGGGTGTGATCTACAATCGATACCGAAGCCAAAAATATAGTTTTTAGAATTTTTGTCTGTTTGTCTGTTTGTCTGTATGTATGTCCGGGATAAACTCAAAAAGTACTGCATGGATTTACTTCAAATTTGGCACGAATATTGTTAAGAAGTCGGGTCAGAACATAGGCTATATATTATCACGCTATCACCTACGGGGAACGAGCAGTGAACCTTTATTTCTTCAAATGTATGTCCGGGATAAACTCAAAAAGTACTGCATGGATTTACTTCAAATTTGGCACGAATATTATTAAGAAGTCGGGTCAGAACATAGGCTACATATTATCACGCTATCACCTACGGGGAACGAGCAGTGAACGCACGCAGACGACGTCGCGGGCAGCAGCTAGTTTTTAATATATCCGTACCCAGAAACTTAAGGCGTAGGAGAAATCCTTTCGAAATGTTTACGGATGAAGAATTTCAATTGAGATATCGCTTTAATAAGAACACTGTGATACACTTAAGTGATATTATTAGCCCTGCTCTAGCTCCTGTTACGCATCGCAAATATACACTGTCTGTTTTGGAAGAATTTTTTATCGCATTAAGATTTTACGCTACAGGTACAAAAACAATGAAATGAAACGAGAACGAGGGAAAAAAAGGGCGTTAGGCGTTTCGTTTTAAACACGATTGACAATGCTCACAGATAAAGTGGACAATGATGTCGTTCATAAATAATGTCTTATCATATTTTTTTAACTAAAACAGTGTTAAGTTACTTATTTATTCTCGGAAAAATTATTCTAGTAAATAAAACTAGTATTCAAGACGAATTAAAATAATAAAGTCAATTTTAGATACGATCACTTAAACAGAGCCATCTAGCTGCAAATAAGGAACTAGTTATTAGTTACATAGTTATTGAATGGCTTGTTACGTATTCAGAAACGCAGTGACAGTTAACCGACGTTTATCTTACGTTTAACTTTAATGAATCAATAGTTAGTGAGAAGTTATCTGGGGACTTCAGAAACTGGGCATAAGCCCGCTATACTCAAACTGCGGCCCGCGGGCCGCATGCGGCCCGCCGGGCTTTTCTTGTTGGCCCGCCTGAAGTTACAAAGGACAATGCCCATTTCTCCCCGGTACCAAAGATTTAAATCTTTGCCCGGTACATGATTTGACGTGTTCAGACAATTCATATTTTTAAGTATCCTTTATTAATTGAAACTAGATTTTTAATAATATTCTAAAAGTGATCAAAGCCGCAGTTGATACTTTAATTTTAAAAATATAAAATATTTTATTTGTATTCCGGGTTTGCGATGTCAAAACAGATTAAATATAAATACCAAGTCGGAAACGGAACCATACAAATAAACGCCTTTTTTAAATTAAATTATAAACCCCACACGACCAGAAAATTGACATACTAAAGTTTCTTTTATTAATTGAAACTAGATTTTTAATAATAGTCTAAAAGCGATCAAAGCCGTGGTTTATAATTTAATTTAAAAAAAGCGTTTATTTGTATGATTGCGTTTTAGACCGGTGCTTTTAGCTTTTGAAAACAAAGAAATTTATAGTAGGACTAGTTGACCCGGCGAACTTCGTAACGCCTAACAGTCGATTCTTGATTTTTTTTGTTTTTTTTTCAAATACCTACTTATACTTCCCGGAACCCCTCCACTAACACTTAAACTGTATGGTAGGTACGTTATTAAAGTTCAAATTTACTTTTAAGTATTATTACGAATCTTTTGTATGGGAATATAGAAAAGTGGCGTTTTTAGACTTTTTAGGCAATTTTTAAAAAATTTCTCTCCGTAAGAACCATCCTCGTACTTCAAGGAATATTATAGAAAAAGAATTAACGAAATCGGTTCAGCTGATCTCGAGATTTGCGCTTAGCAACACATACAGCGATTCATTTTTATATATATAGAGATGAAACACATTGGAAATGAAAGAGAAAACAACGAAAATGAAAGGAAAAATAAATTACGGTTGATCTGAGGTCGGGACGTAGTGGGGTGCATTTTCTGAGTAGTTTTATCATAGTAATGTATAGGTATATTTTTTTTTACATCATCAGAAACTAGAGATTTCAATGAATAAAAAGTCGACCGACTTTTTATAATAAAAGAAAGTGACGTTTTGACGTGAGAATTTTCGATAGAAAATGAAGGTGCTTTTTCGATATTAAGGTCAAAATAAGGCGAAAAAATAAATATTTTAAATCAAAACAATTACAGTATGTTTGGGGCATAAAAAGGTACGTTTTCACCCGTAAAAAAAAACAGAAAAAAATTGTAAAAGATAAAAATAAAAAACCAAAACCTTGGTTTTTTACATAATTTTTGAGGCTATGTGAAAAAAGTGTAAATACAAAAGTTGTAGATCTTTTTATTACCTACCTTTGCCGTTGAACTTTTTTCCATGGGACTTTTAGTTTAGCCAGAAATCAAGATAAACAGTTTTTTTACCCTTAAACCCCCCCTACCTACCACTTCCCTACCTCAGATCGACCGTAATTTATTTTTCCTTTCATTTTCGTTGTATTCTCTTTCATTTCCAATGTGTTTCATTCTACTATAATTTTCTTTGGTTTTTCCATTTTTAAAGGCTAAAAGCTCTGGTCTATTTCCGACGATCTCAAACCCGATAAAATACCTTGGAATTACGTTTTAATTAAAACCTAAATAATTTTTGCTTGCGGCCCGCGACACCATGACTGAAACGTGTTTGTGGCCCGTATAAAAAAAATGTTGAGTACCGCTGATCTAAGCCCATGTTCAGATGACGAGCGCTTAACGTGCGTTTTAATAACCCGCGTTTACAACTACATACACAAAACATGCTAACAATAAATATGTAATATGAATAAAATGTATGTATGTAGTTGTAATTTGTAAACGCGCGTTATCAAAACGCGCGTTAAGCGCTCGTCATCTGAACATGGTCTAAGACTATAATATTATAAAGACGAAATATTTGATATTTTTGTTTTGTTTTTCAATAATAAACTCAAAAACTACTGGACAGACATGGGACAGACATTGAATGACATTGTGACGAATGTTATATTTTAAAGTCTCAGAAACAGAAAGAGTTCTGCTTTTTGTTGCGGCGGTTGTGGGTTCGACTCCCGCCTCGAGTCTAGGTGTAATAGTTTTTTTTTTATATACTTATCTATAATTTATAAGTAAAATTATCGAAAAGGGTTCGACTCCCGCCTCGAGTCTAGGTGTAATAGTGATTTTTTATATATCTATAATTTATAAGTAAAATTATCGAAAAAAAATATAGATATATCAGTCGGCTGTTTTCTATAACACGAGCATTAAGTTATTTATCTCATTTACAAACGTGTCACAACTGTGTACTGTGTACTTTAAAGAAAAAAAAAAAAAAAAAAAAACAATGGTCATAATTATATTTGTAGAATCTTGTATACTATTGAATCACAATTAGCCATTGTTTTAAATACACTACACATATCACAATTATGAAAACTAAAACATTTAAGGCGGTATGCCAACCAAATAACCTTGAGCATTCGTTCCCTCTTTGCCGCACCCCACCTCTCGCGGCACATCTAGCGGCATTTGGTGAACAACTTACGAATACACGTAAAAATTACAGATCTAGGGATCCGCAGACCGCACGGCATTCAATAAAAAAATATATTATTTTTTTATAAGAAATAAATGTTAATTGGTGCGTATATATTTTAGGTAATGAATTCAGTGACTACACTTACGTTCAATAAATACTAACAATGAAGTATAATTACTTAAACTTATAAATAACTAGCTGACCCGGCGAACTTCGTACCGCCTAACAGTCGATTCTTTAATTATTTTTTTTAAATACTTATTTTGCTATTCGGGATAACGGCAATTTGGGTCAGCTAGTAAGATAAAAAAAAAGAAAAAAGAAAGTTGATAAGTCAATAATTACATTATGTAAAAAAAATAATTATAAATTAATATATTGACAAATATTGAGATTAATATTTATACGATACTAACGTCACTCAATTGCTATTCGGGATAACGGCAATTTGGGTCAGCTAGTAAAAAGATTAAAAAAAAGAAAAAAGAAAGTTGATAAGTCAACAATTACATTATGTAAAAACAAAAAAATATATAAATTAATATATTGACATTAATATTTATACGATACTAACGTCACTCAATTGTTTTGTCTTACTGAAACCCCTCCACTAAAACTTAAACTTTATGGTATGGTATTAAAGTTCAAATTGACTTTTAAGTATTATTACGAAACTTTTGTATGGGAATATAGAATAGTGTTGTTTTCAGACTTTTCAGGCAATTTTTCTAATTTTTCGTAAGAAAAATCTGTTCAGCTGCTCTCGAGATTTGCTCTTAGCAACACATTCATCACATTTCATTTCATTTCACAGACATTGTAAGTAGAAAAATAAAATGAAAACAATAATTTAAATTTTATTATATACTAGCTGACCCGTCGAACTTCGTACCGCCTAACAGTCGATTCTTTAGTTTTTAACCGACTTCCAAAAAAGGAGGAGGTTCTCAATTCGACTGTATTTTTTTTTTATGTATGTTAGCTCAGAACTTTTGACTGGGTGGACCGATTTCGATCAATTTTGTTTTAATTGAAAGGTGTTGCGTGTCATGTGGTCCCATTTTTTTAAAAATAAGATCTGACAAGTACTTTTAGAGTTATACCGAATAATGCGTTTTTACTTGACTAATTTTTCGTCGACCTACGTTGTTTTATACCGCATAACTTTTTCCTCGGTGTACTGATTTTGATGATTCTTACGTTAATCGAAAGCTAATACTTGTCATGTAGTCTTCGTGAAATTAGATCGAGATCTGATTACAACTTTTTGAGTAATCTTTAATAGCGCGTATTTACTTGACATTTTTTCGTCTTATTATGTTGTATTACTTGTCGATGTAATTGAAGTCGGTTTTTTTTTCGTTTGCGAGCAAACACAATTATAAATTTTTTAAATACTTATTTCTGCTATTGGTGACACCGGGTTACTGGTTAGCTATAAAAAGTAAAGAATATATTAAAATATTGACAAATATTGACATTAATATTTATACGATACTAACATCACTCAATTGCCTTTCCGGAACCCCTCCACTAACTCTTAAACTTTATTGTATGGTATTAAAGTTCAAATTGCCTTTTAAGTATTATTACGAATCTTTTGTATGGGAATATAGAAAAGTGTTGTTTTTAGACTTTTCAGGCAATTTTTTTTAATTTTTCTCACCGTAACAACCATCCTCGTACTTCAAGGAATATTATAAAAAAAGAATTAGTGAAATCGGTTCAGCTGATCTCGAGATTTGCGCTTAGCAACAAATTCAGCGATTCATTTTTATATACGTATATAGAGATTTTTTTATTTTAACATAGGTCTAGGTAAAAAGTAAAAACCTATACATGGTCAAATTAAATTAGCTAGCAAAACTCTTTATCATGGGTGTCGTTTCTATAATTTTCAAAGGTGCTAAAACCATTGTTTAGATACCTACACAACAATAGCGTTTTTAAAAAAAACTCAATAGTTTTAAATACACACACAGAGCAGCGTCCTTTCACAATAAATAACAAACAAAAAAAACTAACCCAAACAAAAGTCAACAAAAAATGCTAACAATATGCTAATAAATTATTATTGTTTACTAGCTGTGCCCGCGACTTCGTCCGCGTGGAATTAAAAAAAAATTATTGTTCAGTTCGCAGAGATACAAAATAAAAATAAAAGTAACACAGCCTATTACATCAGCTATCTGTCTGTGAAAGTCCCGTCTGAATCGTTCAAGCCGTTTCAGAGATTAGCCGGAACAAACTGACAGACAGACAGACAACAATAAATTGTAAAAAATGTAATTTTGGTATATCTACCGTGTATACATGGATATGCATTTAGTAAAAGGATATTATTTTATTATTACAAACGGACACTCCACTTTTATTTATTTGTATGTATAGAGTATAGACGTATAGATTTATAATATGACGTGAGCGTGCGCTAGCCGAGACGGTGACTATTGATGTTCAAATCCGTTATTAACTAAAAACGCGTTTTCGACTATTAACTATCTTAAGTTAACGCGTTTTTTTATACGTTTTCATAATAACACGTTTTTATAAAACTTGGCCGCAGTCTCAACGCGGAGAAATTGTCATTTTATCTGACAAGTTGACAACCATGGGCTGGAAACTTAGAAGTTAGAACATCGGCCACAGTAAAAAATTAGCAGTGTCATCTATTAATCGTGCCCCGAAACTATTAAATTTATTAGCGACTACCAAGTCCTATCAAAAGATGTCGCTACGTTGGCACTCGTCAATTCAGCAATCCAGTACACGCATACCAATTAAATTTGCATACAAAAATAACTATTTACCTATACTTAAAAAAAAAAAGCATGATGTCACATAAAAAATTATCCTGTTTTTTTGCTTTAAGTAACAAATTAAATATTTCAATCGATATAAATTTATATCGAAACAGCACGTAAAATATATATAATTTAATTAAATGTGTGAATTGGATCATTTTTTCGTGGTTGGTATTTTAAACTTGTTTGTTGTCAAGAATTGAAAAAATATACAAATTCAGACTAGGCTGTATGGACTATAGTCTTTTGCCTTTCCCTATTGGGGATAAATTTTAAAACAACAACATTGTTTGTTGTCAAATCAAGTCAAAATAGACATTTTAAAAATTAAACTTGTTTGTATTTTAAATTTTATATTTTTATCATTGATGATTGAACGGTTGTGATATCGTCGATTTAAATGAGATCTCTCGACGACAATAATTGCACACAGCTGTTTTATTGTGATCACTGGACTTCTCAAAAAAGTTCCAAATTGGTAAATCACTACCGCGAGCCATTTTACCAATTAAAAATCCTTGCAATTCAAGTCCTTATTAATTAACTACCTAATTAATTGTCTAAAACTTATTTACACATCACTATACACACACTATATTACAGTTTCACTTTTTCAACTCACAGTAATATCCTACCTAAGTACCTATTTACAATATTCTTAAAAACGAAGAAGTCGGTTAAAAACACAATATTTACAATAGCACGACGAATTTACGAAACGAGAATTATCTTACTACTAGCTTCTGCGCGCGACTTCGTCGGCGTTTACTCCGCTTCTATTGGCCTTAGCGTGATGATACATAGCCTATAGCCTTCCTCGATAAATGGGCTATCTAACACTGAAAGAATTTTTCAAATCGGCCCAGTTGTTCCAGAGATTACCGCGTTCAAACAAACAAACAAACAAACAAACAAACAAACAAACAAACTCTTCAGCTTTATATATTAGTATAAGATTAAACGAGCAATTCTTGTATATATATCTATATCTATACAGGTATCAAGAGGTAAAGTTTATAACTTTGTTTGTATATACGGGGTAATCTTCGCAAATACTGATCCGATCATGAAAATTCTTTCGCTAACAGAAAGCGACACTATTCAGGAGTGACAAGATAAAAGGAAAAAGATAAAAATTATCAAAATTTTTGACCCAGCAGGATTTGAACCTGCACCCTCTGACGTGCCGTGTCAACAATTCAATCGAATCAAGCATTATTATTTGCCTTAGAAATTAATTGGTGATTTTTAAACATTTATATTTATTTGATTTGCTGAAAATAGTGAGAGTGTATTGGAATTGGAACATATCAAATTTCACCATACCGTTCTTATGTGAAATGGATATATGGATTATATTATTCATTTAAAAAAAATGTCGTTTTATCCCTGTTTTTAGACAATGAAAAAATATCATTATAATACGAAGTTTAATTTCACCATTATTAATATAGCAGTAATAGCGTAATTAGGAAAGCGACGGATTTCAAATCGTTTTGACCCGGGTTCGAATCTCAGTCTCCAGATTATTATTTTTTCTTTTTTTTTAAATTTCACTCGTGATTTATTATTTAAATAAAATAAAAATATAAAAATACCGAAAAAAAAACAAAAAATAAAATAAAAATACCGAGCTGGGCTCGGTCACCCAGGTACTTATAATATTATTTACACAATATTTACAACAGCACGACGAATGTATGAAAAGAGAATTATTATATTATTTACAATTATTATAGTACTGTAGTACAACTTGCACAGCAACCAAATTTATGTATTAAAAATTTAAAACGAACGAGCCATGTTTGTTTACGAAACAACGCGAACAACGTTTACGGTAAATTAATACGAGTAACGGAGTAATAACCTAAAAACGAATAATACGGGCCGACGACGCGTCTACGACTGTAATGTTATCTCGCTCTAGCCTCGTTGCAGAGCGTTGCGCGCTGTGGGAACGTTTTAGACGTTTTGCGTTTTCAGACGTTTTCGACAATTGTTTGTTGAGACGTTTTTGAGATAACGCGAAGTCAGAGTACGAATAACAAACGTTACGCGTTTTTAACAAAAAACGTGTTACACTTTGACGTTTCCGTTATTTTAACCACCACTAACGGTGACAAACGACACAAGCTTCTCCCTCCAAACCTTGCGGCAGACTGAATTCCAAATCACCGCGCTTGAGTACAGTAGTGAATACGCCCAGATTTTAGAAAAAAATCAATAACACATCAAATTTAGGTCTTTTCGAAAAATTTTTTCATGCGAATTGTTCCTTATTAAATTGTCAATCCATTAGTGTCGGTAGCAAAATAAAATAATGTTTACTTCACGAGGGGACGCACAGTATCAGTAATTATTTCTCATTTTTGTGGTTTCGTTGTAAGGCGATTATTTAAAATGTAATCCTTTAAAAAAATAAAAAAAATGCACCATCATGTAATCAAAATTATGTAGAAATTAAATGTGTTTGTATTAGTTTGATATTTCTTTCCAATAAAAAGTAGATAGCTTCAAAAAACTGCACAAAAAACGGCTAGCGCGGCGTTTTGCCCCCCCAGGCGCCTTAATGATTTGAAACTATACCTACTTGAAACAGTCACGTAAACATGTCAAACTTGAAGAACATTCATTGTTTAGCAACTAAATATAAAAGTATTGTAAAAGGGTCAAAGCTTAGTTTTTATACGAGAACATTAACTTGTGGTTTCTAAGTTCAAGTGCCATGATGTAAGAATAACTCAACAAAGCGATTACGTTCGAAGACGCAGAGTGTTGTATTGAAATAACGTACAAAAATAATTTATTATCGATTGTTGTGATTGCAGTTATGTCGGAGGCTGATATCTGCCTCGTTATTGTGGACATAAGACTTCTTTAAATGGGTTACAACTGCAAATATTACAAATTAATAATTAGCTTATTACCTTTGCATAATTATTATTATGTGTCACATAACATTATAATCAATACCTATATCTTGAATATTAGTAGAAATTGATAATTTTGATAAAAAAATTAAGCAACCTTTACTATATTGAAAGGTTGCTTAATTTTTTTATCTCTATCTTTTACGTCAAATTGATAATAATAATAATATTATTATCGTGGTTCGTTTGAAAATGATTTACACAAAACTAGGTCGTGATTTTAGATAAAAATACTGAACAACAATAAAATAAAATTGAACTAAATCAGGCAAAACAAGGCCCCAAAGCATATTATAGAAATCAATGACGATTGGCGGTTAGCTTCTTTATCAAAATACTAGCTTCTGCTCGCTACTTCGTCCGCGTGGAATAGGAACAATTCTATCATATATGATTCTTTCGAAACTAACTGTTTACGCAGCGAACGCAGCGGAAGCTCTCAAAATACCCCGATTTTGAAACCTTCTTCATTGGTACTCCGCTCCTATTGGTCTTTGCGTGATGATATATAGCCTATAGCCTTCCTAGATAAATGGGCTATATAACACTGAAAGAACTTTTGAAATCCAACCAGTAGTTCCTTTAGCGCGTACAAACAAACAAACAAACTCTTCAGTTTTATAATCTTAATATATATAAATCTCGTGTCACAATGTTTGTCCTCAATGGACTCCTAAACCACTTAACCGATTATAATAAAATTCGCACACCATGTGCAGTTCGATCCAACTTGAGAGATAGGCTATATATTATTTCGATATAATATATAATTAATATATACAAAAAATATATAAAAGGCGGTACGAAGTTCGCCAGATCAGCTAGTATTAGTATAGATATTATGCGTCACGTTGCAGTCGAATGTTATCAGATGTTTATGATAACAACCGGAAGCGTCTGCTATGTGTTCGACGAACTCTATGGAGACCCAAATATTTGTACCAAATATAAACATCAATCTAAGTATATAAATAAAAATGAATCGCTGAAATGTACGAGTATAAGCACATAGTTCCGAACTATTGCTTTAGTTTTAGTTAAGAGTACAAAAATTCACCACAAAATTTTTGAAAATATCTTTTCCGATGACATATTTAAGAAAATATATTTATACGACGCTTTGGCGCAGTGGTCACAGCACTGGCTGTTGAACTGGCGGTCGCGGGTTCGATCGCCATATAGAATGTTTGTCGTGGTCTGGGCGTTTGTGCTTGTGAATTGTGTGTGTTTCCGGACCCAGGAGAAAATCCTACTGGGAGCCGTTGAGTGAGAAGCGTTTTATTTATTTACTAGCTGTGCCCCGCGGTTACCCCCGCGTTAATTTGAGGAAAATCATAGCTATAGCCTTTCCTAATTTCAAGTTTGTAGGTGTATTTTTCTTCGAACTTACATACAAACTACCACACCCTGTTTTAACCCCAAAAGGGGGTTGATTTCTCAAAATACATTATTAGTACACCTCAACACCATCTATAGAGCATACATTTTGAATTTCAAGTCTCTTACTTCAAAAACATAGGACTTTCATACAAACATCCAACCCCCGTTTAACCCCCTTAGGGGTGGAACACAGAAATCTAAATAATATTGACTTATTATTTAGATTTCTGTGGGGTGGAATATCGTAAAACCCGTTCTTAGCTGACCTCTACTCGGCGAAAGGAATATTCCTACCAAAATTCAAGTCTACGCCTTATGGTTTCAGAGATATCGTGATGAGTCAATGGGTGGGTAACTCTTTTATATATATAGATTTATATAGGTGATCTTATGTTACATCATGACTTAGGTAAATATGTACATGTCATAGCTCCACTGTTTAAAAGAGCAATTAGGCATTACTAAAAAAAAGGAAATGCTTTTACATAACATGTCGTTATTATATAAGGCCATCAATCTGATATTTTTTTCATTTTGATAATTAGCAAATTTATCAAAAGATACGATATCTAACAATGGAAATATTTTATAATTGTTAAGATACAGAGATTTATTACAAAATGAATTCGTTTTGTAAATGGCAATAGATTAATAATACTACACCAGTATTGAGTATTAAATAAAAAAAAATATATAATATTTGTAATCATAAATAGCATAATGCAATGTACCTACATGCCACAAGGATCAAAATGATTTTGAAAGCTCACAGGATCGACTGATTCTGAAGTGCATAACTTAAAAAGCCCATGTTTTACGTAACGGTCGACTGGTATATTTCGTATTTAGTTATAAATTACACCTAATATTATAAAGATATAAGATGTATTATGTCTTGATTTAAAACTCACTACACATCGCTATTTGCTACAGATACTTTGATATTAATGTCTCGACTTTTCAACTTTTGACGAGCGTCTTCAACTTTTGTGTCACGTGGGTCATAGCAAATGTCACAATCCACGACACACATTTGCACACACAGACAAAGACATCGTACAGTGTAGTTGTAAAACGAGTGTGTGTTGTATATTAACTACAGTTTCTCTAAGAGTTTCTCATATGAAGCTCAATATGCCAGAATTTTCTTACCAAATATTCAAATTTCAAAAATGAAGTTAAAAACCTTAAAGTATAATGTTTCAAGTTTCAACGCATGATTTACGTAATCTATACTAATATATAAAGCTGAAGAGTTTGTTTGTTTGATTGTTTGTTTGTTTGTTTGAACGCGGTAATCTCTGGAACTACTGGGCCGATTTGAAAAATTCTTTCACTGTTAGATAGCCCATTTATCGAGGAAGGCTATAGGCTATGTATCGTTACGCTAAGACCAATAGGAGCGGAGTCCACGCCGACGAAGTCGCGCGCAGAAGCTAGTTAATACAATACAGTCTGTCGAGTCAAGATTTATTACCAAATCGAAGCTTATACGAGTATAACAAAAGAGTATAAGCTGGTTTGTCCGTTTATTGAACACATTAATATCAATAAATTATCAATTTACTAGTAGATTAAAAAAAAATTGCTTTGGAAGCACGACAGTTGAAGGTTTTATACATAATTATGTATTTTTATCTGTACTAATATTATGAAGAGAAAAGATTTGAATTTTGTTAGCTTGTAATGGATAAACCCGAAAACACTTCCGCCAGGAGAATGCTGCGTTACTGAATACTGAACCATTGAAAACACCATAATTTTAGAATCGACGCAATTGAAGCCGCGAGCGGAAAACTAGTAGCATAAGTTAAAATGCAACAGTCATATGAGTTGCAAGCCTACGAAACTCATATAGTTTCGTAGGTTTGCATGTATGTTGTTAATACCTACTCGAAAAATCATTGACACCATTATTACAAGATTTAATAAATTGTAAGTGTAGTATTATACTAATATCTACAATTTTGAGACCGATTTCAATAGCACAATAGGTAGGTACTCCTATTTTCATAAAGGCAAGTGAAACAGAGGGGTTAGTCTATATTCGCATACGTTACACAATTACCTAAATCTCCTAATTGCTTGGGTATGATAATATATTGTAGCTGACGTGCAAATTTACATAATGTTTATAATTAATGTTCTAAATGTAATTTGCATAAAAATCCTTAAAATATTTAATAGGATTTTAAGCGTTAGTTAAATGGCTTTAGAAGAGAAATATGTAAATGTGATTTTTGGTGTGAAATGTATACCAATATTAGCTGACAAGTTTGTTTGTTTAATCGCGCTAATCTTAGGAACTACTGGTTCTTATTGATAAGTTATTTTTTTTTTGGATAGTCCATTCGTTGAAGAAGGCTATAGATAGGCTACCTATATAAAATGTTGGTACATTGTTTCCTCAAATTAACGCGAGTGAAACCGCGGAGACCAGCTAGTACTAAATATTTATATGCAGGCCTATTAGAACATACCTACTTATTAATCACACTAGCTGTGCCCGCGACTTCGTCCGCGTGGAATTGTGACTAGATGTTCAACGTGATTCTATAATAAAATAAAATAATAAAATTGGCATAACTTTTTTTATTTATGAACCGATTGACATGAAACAAACACTAAACGTTAAATTAAGCTTACCAAAATATATTAGTTAAACCACATCTAAATCGGATATATGCCGTTTCTGAGATTATCTTGCACAAACTGACAGACAAACAGACAAACATTCTAACAATCATTGTTTTGGGTACTATTTGCGTTTATAAAGGTCCGAATAATATTTTTTCTCATACCTATATCTTCTATGTACAGACAGCGATCCGTTACTTAAAATATCATCGACTAACGACGCTCCGTTCAGGTGTTAATAAGAGTATGTATAAACAAATATAAAACATATACCTAATGTATGGTCCATTTTCACAGCTTTCTGATAAAAGTTTATCTTAAACATAAATTACTGATACGCTATCAGAGAGCAGGAAGTAAAACTGACCCTTAGGTCCCTAAGAGACAAACTACAACTTTTGGTTTCATAGATTGCGACTAGAAATATCTGCCTGATAAAGAGGAGTTTGGTGGTGAAATGGAAAATACATGCGAGTTTAATAAAAAAAGTTGATCTGTTTTATACCGTCATACATTTGATAACCTATCTGAAATATAATACAACCCGTGTTATTGGTTTATTCAGTTATAAATTATTATTATTTCATAGTTAAATTAATATATAATAATATAAATTAATATAAATTATTATTATTTCATAGTTAATTAATATAAATTATTATTATTTCATAGTTATAAATTAATATATATAGTTAGTGTGTATTGTGTAGATAATAATATAGTTTAATAAAAATAATAATATAGTTTAAATAATTATATTATTTAATTATTTTTTAATATAATAATCAAATAATATAGTTTAATAAAAAAAGTTGATCTGTTTTATACCGTCATACATTTGATAACTATCTGAAATATAATACAACCCGTGTTATTGGTTTATTCAGTTACATATAAACTGATAAATACGTGACATGTGTACATATTCATAAAATAAAAATTATTTCGATTTGTTGAACGGTTCTCAGGAACTTGGACGTGAGGCGTCAATCAAACAACAAATTGTAAATTATGCAACGTTTCAATCCTTTATTGGATCTTCATCAGGCATCTACAAATATTATTACATAAGAGTCAAGAAAGATGTACAAACAATATCAATTTCATAAGAAATAAAGAAACCAAACTACCTTTACTCGAAGCAGTCAATCGACATCTCTTTGTTAAAATTCTTCTATTATATGCGATTCTAAGTCCAGATACATTATTAATTATTTTTTATGTTTCAAGTTATGTTTCAAGTTATATGAATTTTGAAAATTATTTCGATTACTGATTATTTATTATTGTTTTTCGATTTTGTTTCATAGTTATCTATACTTATTATAAAAATAAGTCCCCCGCCGCGTCTTTCTGTCCTCCTGTCTGTCTGTCTGAACGCGATAAACTCGAAAACTACGCAACGGATTTTTATACGGTTTTCAACAATAGAAAGAGTGATTCTTGAGGAAGGTTTAAGTATATAATTTATTATGTTTGAATATAAATTCGCCGAAATACGGCGATAAATGTTGAAGAGGTCGCAAAAAATCTCGCCAACGGGGAGCTTTCCACGCGAACGCCGCGTAAACTAGCAAAGATATAGTTGAGTAATGTACTAGCGAATTCAAAATCTATAAAAATGCTACAAAAAAGTCCGCGATAGCATATCTCTATCTCTTATGGTTGACTTACAATAACCACTTTTATGTTCATATTTTTAATTAAAAACATTACGTTATTTTCAAAGCAATTTTCTTTAGTTCAGTATTAATCCTTATCCAAATGAATATGTTAGTTAGCTTAGGCATTTAATGCAAATTAAAATTGCCCTTGACACTATATCAATTAGATGAATAGTTTTTGAGATATCGTCGTTAGAAGTAAGTATTAAAAATAAAATTAACGCGCAACGAAGTGGGCACGGGTCGGCTAGTAAATTAATAATATTGACGCCGCGTTGGCGCAGCGGTCACAGCAATGGATTGCGATTGGCTGTTGCGCGAGCGGTTGCGGGTTCGATCCCCGCACACGAAAACATTTGTATTGGCCATACAGATGTTTGCCGTGGTCTGGGTGTTTGTGCAGTCCTTGTGGGTCTCCCCACCGTGCCTCGGAGAGCACGTTAAGCCGTCGGTCCCGGTTGTTATCATGTACACCTGATAGCGATCGTTACTCATAGTAGGAAATATATAATTATATTTGGGTTGTCTGGAAGAAATGGCTAAATAGCCATAAGTCCGCCCATTGTACTTCACAGTCTGTAAATGATATGTGTAGTTGTGATGTACAATAAAAGTATAAATAAATAAATAAATAAATAAATATTATAACCTACCACAAGATCTGGCATAATAACCAGCTTTTTGTAAAATTCATTAACTTACGCAGAGCCATAAGTGGCACACATACATAATACCTATAATATCCCTTTGGCGCAGTTTTTATAGTGGCTCTGCTTTCTGCTCTAGGGTTTGTGGGTTCGATTTTCTCCAAAGTCTGGTTGTAATATTTGTGTATATGTAATTATGTACCTATAGGTATTTATCAAAAACAAAAATATTTAGCTATAGCTAAATATAATTATGCTAATTAGCTAAGTTATATACCGTAAGAACAGACGATCGTGTGTGTAGATATTTATTTATTTATGTATATACATTTTGTAATATTCCACATATATACAATTATATCTATACTAATATACTAATATACATATATAATACAATAAAGCTGAAGAGTTTGTTTGATTGTTTGTTTGTTTGAACGCGCTAATCTCAGGATCTACTGGTCCGATTTGAAAAATTATTTCAGTGTTAGATAGCCCATTTATCGAGGAAGGCTATAGGCTATATATCATCACGCTAAGACCAACAGGAGTGGAGTCCACGCCGACGAAGTCGCGCGCAGAAGCTAGTATACATATAAAGCTGAAGAGTTTGTTTGTTTGTTTGAACGCGGTAATCTCTGGAACTACTGGGCCGATTTGAAAAATTCTTTCAGTGTTAGATAGTCCATTTATCGAGGAAGGCTATAGGCTATGTGTCATCACGCTAAGACCAATAGGAGCGGAGTCCACGCCGACGAAGTCGCGCGCAGAAGCTAGTACTTACATAATAAGCTAAGACACTAATGGCCGGTTTCAATACACTATCTATCTCTTAATTCGCTTACTAGAGATAGAATTTTAACGTAAAATCCATACAAATTGTGCCAAAAACCTAGTGCTAGTAAGACAAACAAAATCAGATATACTCGTAGATAGATTATCGAAACTGGCCGTAGCTTGTTCTTGGAATAAATGTCAATATTATGTTTTGTTATTTTGTATCTCTCTATCTGCTACAGAAATAAAACTATTCGATCATACCTTCCTAAGATATCAAGCATCACAATCGTATTATATCATATACTTTGTTTAAAAGGGGACAGTCATTGAAATAGACACGTCTTTTCCTGTGACATCAGTCGGCATGACTTGTTCTCAGGGTCGAGTATATAGTTTAATGGCTTGCGTATGTCTTTTGGAAGTGCCAATCTCAGAATTTGCAAATTGATGATCATCAAAGAACTGCTCTAATGAGTAACCGTTTCAGTTTAAGAGTTAAAACAATATAATTTTACAACACATTAAATTAAAACATAAAAATAGTCACTACTTAATTACCTACAATATGACACCTCAAAGAAATACCTACTGCGTTAAATTAATTTTATGTATTTTTTTAAGAGAAAATCACTCATAAATGTCTAAATAATTTGTTCCAAAAATTTAATTAAAAATATTGAGAAACTAACAATTTTTTAAATTAACAACAACAAACAAATTAATGTACTTCTATAAATGCCAAGTATATGTTGCTAATTAGGCTTACTAAACTCTACGATTTACTTTTAGGCTAATATTCCATTGAATTTATCGATGTAAATATTATCGCATCGTGACTTGCAGAAATTTTGTTATACAAAATACTTACAAAATAATATCTCATACACCAAATGCCGTGACATTTTGGCCGTGAACATTTTGACCGTGAGCATTTTACCTTTTTAAAATTATAACTTATTTTAAAATATCATATAACCGTTTCCTGATGCGAACCGAGGTACAATTACACGCTCAATTTCGCTGTACATCGAACACATGCTCTTAAAAGACGAGGGTTCATGAAAACCAGTCCAATGACCTTTGTGACTTTGTTTAATAACTGTGAGAAGCAATGACTATTTTAGTTTACGAAATTATATACCAACATTCGAGTTATAAAAAAAATCAATTGTTTAATTTTTTTATGATCCTATATAATTATATCTTGATACCTAACCGATTTTAATATTCTTTTACCGTTATAAAATAAAAGTTATTATGTCAAAACAATATATCATACACACAACCCACAATAGTGGAGCTACATATTATGTCAACGTTGTGAAACCACCTAGGTCCTAGGAAAATGATCACCAAGTTTAATATTTGAGATAAGGTTTAAAACTAAAAGCAATGCTCATTTTTTACGTTATACTATACTGCTATCAAGCAGTGTTGTGTTCCTGTGGTGAGTTATGTGACCAGGGCTCCTGGGGGGATTAGGGGTAGCCCCAACACGTCACCAGTCACAACCACACAGTCACAAACCAGTCACGGCCCTACGGTCAGCAACGCGCTTGCAATGCTTCTGGTGTTGTAAGCGTCTATAAGCTTAAAGCTACGGTAATCTTTTAACATCAGGTGAGTCGTAACTCGTACGCTTGTTTGCCGACCAAGTTGTATAATTATGTTCTTTTATTGTTTTTGATACATCTTGCGAGATTATAACAAATGAATGAATGGATAAGTGGTTGGTTTGGTACCTACGTAGATAATTGGAGATTAAGAGGAATATAGAGGTTACTTTTTATGGTCACATTCCCACGAGATCAAAAGTTACCCAGGCAAAACCGCTAGTACACATTTTATTTATCTCTTGAATACAATCTACAAATTATTTATAATATCGCATGTTAAAGAATCTCATTATGAAAAGCACCATCATCCTAATTATATATGTCATGAATAATTAGCTTATTTCGCAAAATCTCTGTGATCATATCTATAGAAATCGTATGAGTTTATGTAGGTATGTATATGAGCGAAAGAACTACTCAGCTTTTATTACAATAACAATCGTTTCTTGAAAACTGTTAGCGGGGACTCCCCAAATATTTCAAGATCGACATAATATCACACTCATACCATATTATACTTAATGTGCACTTTAAGAGTATATTATTCTTTCGTCGAATTCATTATTAAACAGCTAGCTATAAACAGATTTTGTAATTCATCCGGTGGCCTTAAGACTTCCAGCCGAAGTAATCATAATAATTTTAAAACTACCGTAACTGTGTTTACTCGTTTTAAACCATAACATGACAAGCACCAGCTTTCAATAAAGAAAGAATCATCAAAATCGGTACATCCAGTAAAAAGTTATGAGGTATAAGACAACGTTGGTCGACGAGAAAATAGGTAGGTCATATAGGCATTATTAAGGAACTCAAAAAATACTTGTTAGATCTCAACCAAAATTAGAAGGGACATGACAAGCATCAAGTTTCGATTTAAAAAAAAGAATCATCAAAAAGGCTACAACCAGTAAAGTTATTTTGTGACACCTAAAAAAATACAGTCGCATTTCGAACCTCCTCCGTTTTTTTTAAGTCGGTTAAAAAATTTAAATAGCCAAAATTACGCTCTGTACACAATAATGCATCATTCTTTGCTAATACTCTAATAATAAAGACGGCATAACGTAATTTTTCTGAGGTGGGTAAAACGACCGAATTTTCGTAATTAGGTATATTCGTAATGCAAGTTTGTACATTTAATGAATTCATACATACATTAAAACATGCAAAAACATTATAACTACATTGTTAAATCAGTTTTTATTTTTATTTTTGTGTTATGAGGAAATTATAAACATTTTAAATCATATCAAAATTTTTCGACCCAGCGGGATTTGAACCCGCGCCCTCTGACGTGCCGTGTCAGTGCTCTGCCAACTGAGCTATGGATCCTCATCTAGCCGCGTCGAAATTCTTGATATGATGATTTTAGGTTTTAAGCAAACCTTGGCGCCGTCTATAGCGAATTCTTTACAGACCCCGACTACTCAAAGATTTCATATTACAATGAATTCTTTGACAAGAGACGATACCATGCTATTTTTAATTAGTTTTTATTTTTATTTTTGTGTTACCATCACAAAAATAAAACCAAAAGACACAACAAATATAATTTAAAAAAAGTGTTAATAAAATCGAAATCATTTCATCATCATCACATTTGTCTTTATTTCTTTTGTACATACATGTAAACTATACATATTTTTTTTTCTAATATTTAACAAAGCCTGCAAATAATTGACTACAAGTAGGTAATATTAAATTATCACGGAAAATCGTTAATATGCTATTATTATATATTTTAACTGCAAATCATAAGTATGAGAACTGGAATACTGTGTGTATAAAACACACTACTCACAGGCAGCAGGACATTTGTAGTTACAATTAATATTTCTAAGAAATAACAATACCATAATATCTTTTCTGTTCATTTGCTTCACATATATATTTCAAAAAATAAAATAAAATGTATTATGCTATAATTCTTGCATGACTTAATATTATTGTTATGTATGTAATGTATAAATAATAAATAATCTAATGTACTAATAACTGTTTTATTTCTTATAAGCAAAGACAAAATGTAACACAGTATAACCGAGAGCAGAATATAATGTAATAATCGACATACTGAATTATTTGACGTATGGAAGTAAATTAATATCCGTTTCCTGGAGCTCGGAAAGTCGTACAGAAATAGTGATGTCTAACACTCTCCCTCGTTATTGAATTAAAGGTTCAACCGGTTTGGTGGTCTTCTAACTCTGGTACTACGACGTGGTTCAATTCTGACAGGTGTAGTATTACGTTGAGGAAATGCCTGTGTAGTAGGATGTATAGCTGTCGTTGGTAGAGTTATCTCTGAGCTACCTCCAGGTAAGGGTTTCTCTAGCTTGTCCACTTCAGGGGTTTCAGTGTAAGCTATAGACTCTCTTCTTGTTGAGTTAGCCTGTGTAGTTGTAAGGTCTTTTTCAGGTAGTAAGTCTTTTCCATGTTGCACGTCTTTTCCAGGTAAGTCTTTTTCAGGTAATCTTCGTGTATATAAATTTTCCACTGATTCTCTAGGTTTTATCCGGTAAGTATCTGGTATCTTCATGTTATTACTTAAGCATGATGTCTTTATGATCTGATCCACATGTCTTTGGTGTATTCTTCCATCAACTTCCACTTCATAATGTAATTTTCCTTTTCTATCGACTATGTTACCAAATTTCCATTTGTTACTATCATACATTCGAATTTGTACTTTCTCTCCTTTTTGAAATTCCTTAGTTATTACTGTATCTTCATTATTGTTGTTTCTTAATTCATGTGTTCTTTTTACTAAATCAATTCTTGTTCTGTATATTCTTTTAAACATCATTTCACCTGGACTTAATCCTGTAGTACTGTTAGGTGTTTTTCTATACATCATTAAAAATCTTTGTAATTTATCTTGTATAGATCCCTCTTCATTTATCATTGCTTTTAGCTTATTTTTAACCGTTTGAACGTATCTCTCTGCTTGACCATTGGTAGACGGATGAAAGGGTGCTGTAAATTTAGCTTGAATTCCATTTTCTTTTAAAAATCTTTGCATTTCTTCTGATCTAAATTGTCTTCCATTGTCAGAGACTTGCGTTATTGGTAAACCAAATGTAGTGTATAACTTCTTTAGAATATTGATAGTTGTTGTAGCTGACATAGAATTAGTAGGTATAACTTCTAACCATTTAGTATAAGCATCTACCACTATAAGAAAATAATGGTTCATGAATGGTCCAGCGTAGTCAATATGAATGCGACTCCATGGTTCCTTTGGGTATTCCCAGCTGTGTACAGGTACCTTATTCGGGTTTTTCCGCATCAAACAGCATCTCTTGCATTGTTTCACCATATTCTCAATATCTATATCAATGTTCTTCCACCACACATAGCTTCTTGCTAAAGCCTTCATCTTAACTATACCCGTGTGCGCTGTATGTAATTCTTCTAATATTTTAGGTTGTAGTTTCTTAGGTATGACGATTCTTATGCCATAAAATATACAATTATTCTGTAATGAAAATTCATGTAGTCTAGTTTTATCTTCTCTTCCTGATTGTATATCAATATATAACTTCTGTAGTTCTGGGTCAGTAGCTGTAGCTAACTTTATCTCTTGTAATGAAACTGGCATTTCTGAAATCTGATTTAAGTAAAAAGCTTCATCATCTGTAAGTGTATCATCCTTTTCATTCTTTTTTGTATGTTGTAGTCTTGAAAAATAATCTGCATTAGCATGTTCCGTAGTCTTCCTTAGTTTTATTTGATAATCGAATCCTGCTAAAAAGTTGGCATAGTGTACAAGGCGTATGGCTGTTGTAGCAGGTGTAGCCTTCTCTGGGTGTAGGATTCTAGCTAATGGTTGGTTGTCGACAATGAGAATTATTTTTCTGCCGTAACAATACTGAAAGAATTTCTTGAGTCCCCATATGAGTGCTGCGGCTTCCTTATCTAACTGGCTGTAACCTTTTTCTGCCTTTGTAAGAGATCTTGAAGCGAAAGCTATGGGACGTTCTGACTTGTCCGGCATAATATGTGACAACACAGCTCCGTATCCAGTTGGTGATGCATCAGTGGCTAATGTGACAGGTAAGTTTTCATGAAATGGTGTAAGTACTTTTTCTCCACAGATTTCCTTTTTCAGTTCTTGGAATGCTCGTTCACATGCTGTCGACCAAGTAAATTTTGTATCTTTTTGTAATAATTTGTATAAAGGATTTAATTTTGATGCTAAATTGGGTATAAATTGTTGGTAATAATTTATCATTCCCAAGAATGTACGTAGTGAAGAAACATCTGTTGGACGTGAACTATTCTTTATATCATTTACTTTATCTTCTGTAGGGTGTAGTCCTTTTTCATTTATTGTATGTCCCAGGTAAGTAACTGACTTTTGGAAAAACTGACATTTCTTTCTGTTTAAGTGTAGTCCACATTCTTTTAATTTGTCAAATACTTTTCTGATTCTTTGTAGTAATTGTATAAATGTACTTCCTTGTAAAGCAATGTCATCAAAAAAACAAGCTGTACCTTCCATTCCTTGAAGTGTTTGATCCATATATCTTTGCCAAACATTTGGTGCAATTTTCACTCCAAACATTAATCTTTTCACCTTGTATGTACCCTTGCATGTACTTATAGCTTGCATTTCTGCTGTATCTTCGTTTGTCTTCATATGTAAATAAGCTTGATTAATATCCAGTGTACAAAAATATTTTCCACCACTCAGTTTTGAAAATATTTCTTCAACACGAGGTATAGGGTAGTTGTCATTTTCCAGATTTTTATTTAATGTAGCTCGATAGTCAGCACACAAGCGCATTTTTCCATTTTGCTTCAAGACAGGAACAATTGGTGTCCCCCACCGTGAGTATGTAACTTTTTCTAATATTCCTTCCTTTTCTAATCTGTCAATTTCTGCTTCCACTTGATCTTTCAAAGCGAATGGTACTGGACGTGGCTTTAAAAACACTGGAACTGCACCTTCTTTCAATTTAAATACTGCTTGATAATCTTTTATTTCTCCTATTTCTTCAGAAAATAATTCTTTGTATTCTTGTAAAATATTTTTCAATTTCTCGGTAAACTCTTTCTCTGTAATATCGTATTCTTCTTTTTGTAGTGAATTTATGTCAAATTGTAAGTTTAATTTTCTTATCCATTCTCTTCCTAATACAGGATCCACTTTTCGATCAATAACAAAGATTCTTCCTACGACTTCTGTATTTTTGTATTTAATGTTTACGTTACATGTTCCCTGAGGGTAAAGTATTTCACCTGTGTAAGTTTTTAACTTAACTGGTGTATTTTCCAGTTTCAGGTTGCTGAAATTTTGTTTATAATATTCTACAGAGCATGTTGTAACTGCAGCACCTGTATCTAGTTCTAACGTATGTAATTTCCCATTAAGTTGTAATGTAATATTAAATTTATCATTTTCTAAGTTATTTTTGTAAAATATTTTATGTATTTCATAAATTTCATCCGTATCGTCTATGTATTGTTCATTTACTAGCTCTAGTTGTTTTTGTTCTCTGAAGCATACTGATTGAATATGTCCTTTAGTTTTACATTTCTTGCAAAATAATTTATCTTTTAATCTACACTGAGTCGCTGTATGGTTTTCTTTTCCACACCGGTAACACTTTATTTTTCTTCCTCTTTTATTATTTTTATTTGTATTATATGTAAGTCTTTTATATGTATTCATATTTGTACTTTGCTTGGATGTATTATAATTCTTTGTTTTCTTTGATATTTTATTAATGTTTTGTTGTATATCTGTACACATTTCTTTTGTTTCCACTTTAGATGTTTCAATTGCCATTGCAATTTTAATTAAATCATCAAATTTTGTCGAAGAAGATTCTTGTAATAATCTTTCTTTAATTTCAGAGTTACGCAGTCCTCGTATGAACTGTACTCGCAGATGAGTATCAAAAGTGCTATGTTTGCAGTTATTACAGACGAAATTGCATTTACCGCCTATTTCTCTTAATCCAGCTACGTAATTTGCAATACTTTCACAGTCATGTTGTTGCCGTAGACAGAATTTGTGCTGTTGAGCGACTTCACCGGGTTCTGGAGCAATATGATTCCTTAGCAATTCTACAAGATCATCGTAACTTTTTGATTCTACACACTCTGGCGCTGTTATATTTTTTAATACTTGATAGTACTTAGGCCCAATACAATTAAGAAATATTTGCACTTTAATTGTAGGATTAGTGACCCCTTTCAAGGTTATATAATTTTGAAGTCTTTGTAAATACGTCGAAAATGATTCGTTATTTTCATCATAAGGTTGTAATGTGATACCACCAACCGTTTTATCGCTGGTTTGTAAAGCTTGTTGTAACTGTACTTGCTGTAATTGCATTCCTCGCATAGTTTCCATCATTTGTGATAAAACTTGTCCTAATTGTTCCATTGTAGCGTATTATGTACTTACGTATATAAAGGATAAAGGAATGTGTGAAGCGGGTTATCATCACAGGATTTGGAACCCTTGGAACAAGGAAAACGGGTGTATAGGAGCACGTGGTAATGGCCGCTGCCGGCGAGGTTACTTCTTTTTCACTTTTATATATTTTTCCGTAATTATCAATCTTCGTCGTAAATCTTTTATACTCGTCGCCAATTTTGTTATGTATGTAATGTATAAATAATAAATAATCTAATGTACTAATAACTGTTTTATTTCTTATAAGCAAAGACAAAATGTAACACAGTATAACCGAGAGCAGAATATAATGTAATAATCGACATACTGAATTATTTGACGTATGGAAGTAAATTAATATCCGTTTCCTGGAGCTCGGAAAGTCGTACAGAAATAGTGATGTCTAACAATTATTATATCAATTACATAAGAAAACAATAGCATAATGTCATAGTATAATGCAACATACATAAAATTAATACTAGAAATTAAAAAAAACCGGCCAAGCGCGACTTGCGCACGTAGGGTTCCGTAATATTGACTAGGTAAAATATTCAGACAATTTTTTTTTTTGTCTAAATATTTATTTTATTTTAATTTTGGAGCTATGCTAAGCTTAACGGCTAGAGCACCGGACACGGTATGTCGGGGGTGCGGGATAGAATCCCCCTGGATCGAAAATTTTGATATGATAATAAAAAACATTATCGAATTTCCTCATGTGTGGGAAACACAAAAATAAAAATAATACGAATTAAAAATTTAATTGTTCAGATGTGAATTGTAAATATAATGTATAATATTATAGAAATGTGTATAGTATTATCAAAGTATGTAATATTATTTTATTTGAAAAAGATATAGGTATTTACAGTTTAAAGTAGTTAAAAATTATACTACAACCGTTTCTCATAATTGTTTGTGTTTAATTCCATTTCCATATAAAACTGTAACTTGTGGTTTAAACTGCTTATATTAATAAATAGAATTAACACTATCATATTAACATGTTCAAAAATTTTAATAAAATAATGTTTTTTATATACATGCACTGTTGTCTGTTCATAAGATAGGCAACTTAATACCTGTGTTATAGGTAACAGTCAACTAATATACTTGGCTATATATATTTTTTAATACAATTGCACATAAATAAATACGTAATGAGGATAAAGACACACGCGTTTCTTCTAAGTTGCACGGCCATTAGTTTTTCTTAACATAATAATATAACTACTTTAACACATCACCTTGTTTACTAAACGCTAGCTAGATAGACACAAGGATGTATATCTATATTATTAGCTATTATGATGATTTTTGTTTTTTCTTTTTGCAATTACAAAAAACAAAGCATTTTTAATATTTATTTGTAAAAAAAAATTACCACAATCATTTTTTAATAAAATAGTTAAATATATATATTTACAAACTGAATTTTAAAATATTGTCACAATTACAACCTTGGACGTAGTGACTCTTTAAACTTTGTACCTCGTCAACTTGTTAATGATTACATACTTAAGCAATGTTTTTATATTACTTTACTAGTTAACTAAATACTTATTGTGATGTTAATTCACATACTATTGAATAAGTGTAAGTTGCATTTACAGTTTTTTTTTTGTTACAGCTAATTGCAGAAGTTATGCAAAAAATTGTTTAAATTTTGGTGTTTATTATGAGTTATTTTTTTATATTATACCTGTATAATATAAAAAAATATTAAACCAGGAAAACCAGCTCCAAAAAAATAATATGCATACTAGTTCAAAACAAGAACCAAATTAAATAAATTGTAGTTGACAGTTATACCACTAATAATCACTTTTAATAATAATAATCACTTTTACTACCTATCCAAAACGAGTTCTAGTTACAATTTCTTGGAATTTGAATTAGGTATACATACCTAAGAACTTGGTCCCTTTGAGTTACAGGGAAACTTAAATGGCAATAGTTATTTCAACTTTTTACAAAATGACTTGCCAGGATTGTTAGACAACGTGCCCTTAAGTGATCTCCAAAACATGTGGTTCCAAAATGATGGTTGCCCAGCACACTTTGCCCGTCCTGTGCGAGAATATTTAAATCAAGAGTATCCAGGGCGGTGGATCGGGTGACTTGGTCCTATCTTATGGCCACCCCGTTCACCCGATTTGAACCCACTGGACTTCTTCTATTGGGGTTATCTTAAAGACACGGTCTACTCAAAACCCGTTGCGACATTAGACGATCTTCGTCAAAAAATTAATCAGGCTGCGAATAACATCAATAGCAGAAGATATGCAAGACAAATAAAACGATCATTTTTAAGGAGATTTCGTGCATGTATTAATGCTGGTGGCCAACAATTCGAACATTTGCTATAATGTTTATAAGTTTTCAAGAACCAATACTTTTTATAGACTAGTTTAGAAATAAAAGGCACAATTTTTTTGGTGCTGGTTTTCCTATCTTCTTTCTCTTTTTAACACAAATATCTCTCTATTTATCTCTCACTTCTTAGGTATGTATACCCCATTCAAATTCCAAGAAATTGTAACTAATAGAACCCGTTTTGGGCACGTACTAAAAGTGATTACTGTCACTAACAATTTATTTAATTTGGTTATTGTTTTGAACTAGTACGCATATTATTTTTTTGGAGCTGGTTTTCCTAAAGTATTATACCATTTTGGAATCTTGGTTAGTTGCGCCAACTTTTAAAAAAACTTGCCATAATAGTGTTCATAATTTTTTTTTACACCACAATGAGTTAAAGTTGAGTAAATGTAAAAACATTTAAAAAATTTAGGAACAAAAATAAGTTTGACAATTTTTTATAAAAAATCTAGAAGTATTTTGGATTTTTTAAGGATTGGGGTAGATAGAAATGTTATTCAGGTTTCCTATTAAAAGAAAGAAACAGAAATATTTAAAAATTTGTGGTCATGGTAGTGAAAATGGTCATAAGAGGTCTAAATTTTTTAAAAATTTCGTTTTTTTTTTCTAACTTAAAAATCAATTGAGATAAAAAAAATTCTTTTGTTTTCCCAACTAGTCATGGGTAGGTCTATCTTCCGGTGTCGGCTTATCGTTGAATTTTGGGACACCCTGTATATTTATTCATATACTACTAATACTACACATACATACACTAACATAAAGGAACTTTTAAAAAATTTTTAAAATTATTATGCATTTACAAACGTAGCACACAAAAAGCCTTGAAATTTAATATTGTTTGCTTGTATAAATCATTTTGAAAATAATTACTCGTATTAGAAATATTAGGAGACAGTGGTAATAGGCATTTACACACATTACATACATTATACAGTGTACAGAGTAACAATAATGGAAATATTAATATTCTTACCTCGCTTTGTGGGTAAGCATCGGGCCCTCCATTATCTTCACATTTTTTCTTAAACGCTTGCATTGACTTGTTCTTTAGTTCATCAACTTGCTTCTCATCCACTTTTCCTTGTAATTCAGTGGAAAGTTTGTTGATAGCGTCAGATATCGATGGTTCTGATTGGGCCCATACCATACCTTGAAGAAAATTAAATTTGTTAAAACTAAGCTAATATAGAACTATATACCTAAGTTAAATTGTTGAAGGTACATTATAATTAAATAACTTAGGTAGTTCAATAATGATTTACACGTCAAATTAATTTATCATCCGAAGTAATACATTAATAAAAACTTTCAACCAAAGTAAATTAAGTACCTACATAAATCGTTTTTTGAACTATGAACCTATGATAAAACCTGATCGAACAATTCCGTGACAAAAGGTCTTAATAAAATATATTTATATTTACAAGTCTTTATTATTTGTGGGAAAATATACAAGATTAAAACAAAACTAATACACAACTAGAAGATCATGCTAAAATCTAATCAGTAAAAATATAAAACTTACCGAGGCAAATTACGAATATTACATACTTCAATGCCATTTTAATAACTGTAATCTACCTATAATTTATTAAATATAAAATATAAACGGAAAAATCCCAATAAAGTCAATGTGTGATGATGAAATGAAACCGGTTTCTTTAAATTAATTTATCACATTAGAGCATACACGTCACACAAACTAACTCAACCGCACTTAGAACAAAACTGAAACTGACAGTGACATAATGCCAGGTTGGTACTTTGGTAGGGAATAGGGATGGCGATCTGAAATCGATTAATCGAAGAATCGATTTTTCGGACCAAATAAATCGATTTTTAAATCGATATGTTGTACTGAATCGATTCAGTGAATCGATATTTCACCTTAGAAAATCGACTTCGATTTTTTCTGTTTTGTTAAAAACCATAAAAATATTTACAATTAGCTGCACGTACTCATAATATTACGGTGTTGCCGGTTAAAGGGTTAATTACTCAAAAATTCGCGAGTTAGCTTGTTTCCGTATACATTTAGAAAATAAACATAACAAATACATTTAGAAAATAAATGTCTTTTTTTATACCTGATCTTCTACTTTGATATGGTAATAAAAATAATTTTATTATCGAATTCCCTGAACTAAAAAAGTGTGTGTGCACTTATGTACGCACTTAAGAAGTTATATATACTTCAAGCTAGAGTAAAAATACTTCCAAAAAAACCTACCACTTAATAATTAGACAATAAGTCCACAACGCCATCTCTTAGAAATGATAGACTACTTTCTTGTCGGCAAAACTAGCGGCATCTATTCATGCATGCTTGAACTACTTCGTATCCACACACGCATTGTAAAAATTTACTCTCATCATTTTTCTCTAACGCGGCAAAAGAATAACTTCAAAAATCCCTGATTTTACTGGTGAGATCCCAGAAATTATTTATTAAGTATATTATGGTATCTCTCTTGTTTTTCTTATAATGGATTTATATTTACATTGCAAATACAAAATTTAAAAACCTGTGTGGTTTTATGAAACCACGGTAAAAGTGAAACTTTTTTTAACATTAGAGACATTTAACTAAAAATTTTGAAATAATATTCCATTAAGGGTATAAAAATCGCTTTATCAGTCTTACCGCGCGGCCGACCGTCACGCGACATGCAACACACACATGACAAAGGGGTCGTTCAAGTATTACGTAACGCAAATTTTGAAGATTTTTGACCCCCCCCCCCCCCCCCAGCCCATAAACGTTACGTAACACCCCAACTGACCATTTTTACCCAAATGTCACAACTTTGTTGCGAAAACTACCGAAAAGTCGCTTAAAAAAATCGCGTTTGCGGTAAGTATAAATATATATATACAAAAAGGGATATAAACGAAAAGGGTTGCCAATTTGGGAGATTTTAGTACACTAGTTTTTTTTTATTGAAATAAAAAACAACGTTACGTAACGCGTTGTTCGACACCCCCCCTACCCCCCTGTAACGCATCGTAACGTTTTACAAGACCCCCCCTCCCCCCTAATAGCGTTACGTAATACTTGAACGGCCCCAAAGTTTGAGACGATGTAATAAAAGTTTCACTTGTTAAAAAATCGAAAATCGATTTTTTGGAAATCGATCTTTTGGACCTCGATTTTTATATGAATCGATTTATCAGGTTACGATTCGAATCGATTCAAAAATCGATCTTTTTTGGGAAGAATCGCCAACCTACGCCAACCCTAATGCCAGGCGTGACGGTCTGAGAGTCTGAGAGTCATGCCAGCCAGTGTTGCAAAACTGACATTTAAGAAATCGGTGTTTCTACCAATCAAAAATCGAGAGAAATCGGGAGATTGCTGCTTAAATAATAATTATAATTAGTAATGGTGTTTGAAAGAGATGAGGCAGTGACAGACTGCAATATTGTGATTGGAGATGAACAAATAGAACAGGTGAGTGAGTTTGTGTATCTGGGTTCAAAGTTTACAAGAGATGGAAAGTTTGAGAGTGATATTGAAAGAAGAGTGAATGCAGGAAACATGGTGAATGGAGCTTTGCACTCCTTTATGAGCAGTCGGAAGCTGTCTAACAAGGCTCGTTTGGCTGTGCATAGGGGGGTGTTGTTTCCGACACTCATGCACGGAAGTGAAAGTTGGGTATGGCAGAAGAAACATGAAAGCAGAATAAATGCAGTTGAGATGAGAGCGTTAAGAAGTATGATAGGAGTTAAACTGAGTGACAGGATAAGAAATAGTGAAATAAGGAAACGTTGTGGTCTGAAAGAAGATGTAGTGACAAAAATTGAGAAAGGTATGCTGAAATGGTTTGGCCATGTCGAGAGAATGAATGAAGAACGATTGACGAAAAAAGTGTATAAGGCGAGTGTGAATGGAAGTGTTGGAAGGGGTAGACCTAGGCGGACGTTTAGGGACCAAATTAGGGACGTCCTGAAAAAAGGCCAGGTCAAGAGTACCCTAAACCAAAGAGCATGTATGAAAGGAATAATGAAAGTGGACGAAGCGAAACAAGTATGTAAGGATCGTAGCAAGTGGAAAGAAGTGGTCTCTGCCTACCCCTACGGGAAAGAGGCGTGATTTATATGTATGTATGTATAACAATCTGTTTCGTAGAGACGTTTTCATTAAATTAATACTTGAAAAGATTTTCCACATTGGCGAACGAGTAATGAGTATGGCAAAGCTGAAACATTGAAGGCAAACGAAGTTAACGTTGCAAATATTGACGAATTATCACCAATTTTTAGTTTATCCCATGGAAGAAATATTTTTGGAGACTTCGGAGAGTATTCAAATAAAAGACTTCTTCAGAAGGTGTCGATCGAATCGAATAAATTTATTGGGCAAAAATCGCAATATTTATACAAAAATATTTACAAAGGAAAATTACAATAACCAATAAAATAATTAGTTTTTTAACCAATTAGAAAGCGATTCTAATTAGTGCTTTGCATTTCTTTCACGCATTATTTCCGTCTCTTTTTCACCGTGCGTGATTCGTGTTTTGTCGGAAATGCTCGCGCGTGATGTAGAACGGCGTCGCGGGCGAAACTCTATTAATACGACCTCCGCCCGCGCGCCTCGCTCATTTCGCGGCGGTATGCTCTTTGGCGGCGGTCGGCACGGCGAACGGACACGTACAACGCACCCTCCACTCGGCAGCGCGTCGTGACTCAAATCTTGAAGATATACACGAAGGAAGAAGCTTGCTTGAAGATTTGTGAAGTTATGTGAACTGTGACTGCTTGTACATCCGCTTCGTGCATGGCGTGCTGTGAAATATCTATTTACAAACAGCTCTTTTCAGAGCTAACGACGTCATTAACAATTCCTGTTTCTTAACATTAAAACAGTCCTTTTCAGGGCTAACTATCATCGTTTCTAACGAAAATTAAAACAGTCCTTTTCAGGGCTACTTACTTTCTGTTTCTAGCAGACGTCATGCTTCATGGTAAAAGTTTTCAAGGTAAACTGGTATTTTGAAGGTAATGTGTTTTAAAGGTACGGTATTGTTCAAGGTACAGTTTTAGTAAGTAAATAAGGTAAGTAATATTGTGCTAGTACATCGACTTACTATTACTACTAACGTAATAATGAATCGATGTAGTAGCCAAATATTTAGTACTAGCTTCTGCGCGCGACTTCGTTGGCGTGGACTCCGTTCCTATTGGTCTTAGCGTGATGACACATAGCCTATAGCCTTCCTCGATAAATGGGCTATCTAACACTGAAATAATTTTTCAAATCGGACCAGTAGATCCTGAGATTAGCGCGTTCAAACAAACAAACAAACAAACAAACAAACTCTTCAGCTTTATTATTTTAGTATAGATATTACGTCCATGGTCGCGATTGGCACTATACAGAGTAAATATATTGAAAAGTTTTAAAATTAGTTGAAAATTAGTAAAGTAGTTTTTAATGTCAAAGCTCAAAAGTCTTGAATCCAAATGAATGATTATTCGACTCACGAAGTATTTATAGATACAAGGAGTCCGAACAGTATAGACTTTTCCATTGTATTCATTGTAAACAATAATACAACCAGATCGTAGTTCTCTTTTCAGCCACTGGCTGTGCCTGAACTTAGGACGTAATGGTGTTTCCACAATGAGGGGAAATTTCTCTTTTGAGGGGAAATCAGTGTCCAGAGGGGAAGTAAAAGGGGAAAGACTTGAAAATGGGAAATCGAGGGAAATCATGGGTAAAGCTAGTGTTACCGTATAAAAGAGACAGTGGTGACACCTGCAGGTTTTATATATTTCTGGTCAGGCTATAAGAAAACGAATACGAAATGTTGTATTATAATTTAAGGGGGCGTTCAAGTATTACGTAACGCAAAATTTGAAAATTTTTGACCCTCCCTCCCCCTATGTAACGCGCCGTAACGTTTTCCTGTACCCCCCCCCTTACCCCAAAAACGTTACGTAACACCAAACTGACCGTTTGCGCTAGTAATTAATAAATAAAACAATAGATTTTAATACCCTAGTTTTTTTAATTAAATAAAAAAGAATGTTACGTAACGCGTTGTTCGAACCCCCCTCCCCCCCTTGTAACGCATCGTGACGTTTTACAAGACCCCCCTACCCCCTAATTAGCATTACGTAATACTTGAACGCCCCCTAATGCTTTATTCATGCTTAGTCTAATTTTTTTAGATTCGCACACAAAATTTCATAAAAATCGGTCCAGCCGTTTCGGAGGAGTATTGTAACTAACATTGTGACACGAGAATTTTATATATAAGATTTTAGATGTATAACTTCTTATATCTTATTTTGGTATCACCGATCTTAATTTGCATGAAAGTACGAAAGTCCGAAAATTTTATTTCAATAGTTACATATAATATAAATATTTAAAAAATAAACAATATTTTAAACTTGTAGGTACTTGCGATGTTGTCGATATTGAACTACCCTCACTTCTATTATTCGAGTCATTCAGTCGTGTAGAAAAGACCGATGCAACCGCAGCTAAGTCAGTCTTGGCTCTGACGTTGCGCGGTGCACTTGTGTATCCTGCTAGTAGCTTAACCTCGACTCTTCTAATAGTTAGTTTGTGTACACGAATTAATTGTTACTGATTGGGCAACTCGACCGGTGGTGGTGAGTGCCAATGCGCATTGTCAGGCGGCGCCGCCGTAAACCAACACTCGGGTCACAAGTCCCGGGCACTGCGTCGAGTTGTCTCTCTGCCACGCGATAGACGGTACCCGCTCGGTGAGTCCATTGAATACTAAGTAGTGTCTTAATTCGTTAATTAACGAGTTTGACCATCCGTCATCCTCTACCTCACTTCAGATTCCTACATCAGAAGTGGGATAAAGATCTCACTTAGCCCACTACTCTTCGCTTCCGCTATGGAAGCTATTTCTCGTAAAATATCTGAAGGTATAGACCCGCCTCCTGGCAATGCATCTGTTCCGATGGAGTAGTCTATGTTAGTTCTAGATATCGTAATGTAGTAAGCTGATTGAAAGGGCCTTGTACGCCCGGGCCATGCTATAGGGTGGGGTGAAGGGGCCTAGCACGCCCGACCCACGGTAGGTAAGCTGGTTGAAGGGGCCTTGTACGCCCGGGCCACGCTTTAGGGTGGGGTGAAGGGGCCTAGCACGCCCGACCCACGGTAGGTAAGCTGGTTGAAGGGGCCTAGTACGCCCGGGCCACGCTTTAGGGTGGGGTGAAGGGGCCTAGCACGCCCGACCCACGGTAGGTAAGCTGGTTGAAGGGGCCTTGTACGCCCGGGCCACGCTATAGGGTAGAAAGGGGTGAAGGGGCCCAGTACGCCGCTAGTGCATTACGGTTTCAGCGTTTTAGTCAGGAATGACCGAACGGTTGTTAATGTAGTTCAGTACTGTTGTATAGTTTGGGAGGAGTAGCGTCAAGTTTTCGGTTGCACGACATGGACGCACGAGGTCGTGCGATTGTCAGGTTGGCCGTGTAGGTACTTGCGATGTTGTCGATATTGAACTACCCTCACTTCTATTATTCGAGTCATTCAGTCGTGTAGAAAAGACCGATGCAACCGCAGCTAAGTCAGTCTTGGCTCTGACGTTGCGCGGTGCACTTGTGTATCCTGCTAGTAGCTTAACCTCGACTCTTCTAATAGTTAGTTTGTGTACACGAATTAATTGTTACTGATTGGGCAACTCGACCGGTGGTGGTGAGTGCCAATGCGCATTGTCAGGCGGCGCCGCCGTAAACCAACACTCGGGTCACAAGTCCCGGGCACTGCGTCGAGTTGTCTCTCTGCCACGCGATAGACGGTACCCGCTCGGTGAGTCCATTGAATACTAAGTAGTGTCTTAATTCGTTAATTAACGAGTTTGACCATCCGTCATCCTCTACCTCACTTCAGATTCCTACAAACTAATATTTAAATTATTTTTATCTTGATCTTAACGATTTTTATTATCTTTATAGCACTGTAATGACATTTAGTTAATAAATATATTTTAATATTTTTATTCTCGGCATGTACAGTCAATCGGGGTAACTTTGACACAGTCATCATTTCTATATTTTTTTAGCTAACTTTGACAATGTTGAGTATGAGACAAAAGAGTTAATTTTATAGGTGCTCTCAGGTTGGTTTTCATACTCTCAACCTATTTAACGTCTATAAAAATCATGATATGTATCCATAATTGGCAATTTTGTTGTGTGTCAAAGTTACCCCGCCCCCCCTTTAATGGGTAACTTTGACACAGGTGAGATTTGTCGCAGGAATTATAACTTTTAAATACACTCGAGAGCTTAGAAATCGTACACCTCTACATTTTCATTTTGACCGCAAATATTTAAAATTACCTGTGTATCCAAAATTAAACATATTAAAAGTTGTACCTATTATGTTTTAACATACTTTGACAGTGGCAAAACTTTCGAGTTATCTTATCTCTCTATCTAAAAGTTTTCAACTGAAAAAAATACAAAAATTGCGCGCGGAACTTTTTGCAAGTTTTTGACATTAACTTCGTTTAACAGCTTCTTTTTTTTCAGAGAGTTCATTTACCTAGTTTGTTAAGTAAACAAATTTTATAAATTTAAGGTTATGCACTAAATGTGGACCACGTAAAAATCAAAAAATAATTTTGCGATTTGACTGTCAAAGTTGCCCTTGTCAATCAAAGTTACCCCGATTGACTGTAACTGTTGACAATGTAATTTAAAATTACTAGTGATTGATTTATTATATTAAATTCTATTTACAACGATAATGTAAGACCAACAGGCCAAAATAATGTATTTTTCATTGGAATCCAAATTTAATGTTACTTTAAAAATAAAGTGACCACAATTACACCTTTAATATTTTTTTAAAAATAAATTTTCTTGGAAATGGCAAAGAAACTAAAGAATCAGGGTACGCAAAAGGTTGTAAAGATCGTTGAAGCAAGTAATGTTTCGCCCCCATATGAAATTGCATCAAGTATGTCTAATACAAATGATAATAAGAATAAAAAGAGACAAAACATAATCGATCCTCATGTTTGTAAATGTAATGATAAAACTCAAACGCCTAAACCAAAAACTTGGGAATCTATTACTAAAATGTATGGCACCACAGATACCACAGTAGTGTGGGATGATCAAGACCAGGACCAAAACAGAATTTTGAATTCTAAACCAGGAAAGAAAGAAAAACATAAATCAAGGCAAATACCTAAAAAGGGTGATAAAGATAAAAATGACACACAAAATACAGAATCAAAGTACGCTAAAAAACAGAAATCGGCTAAAAAATCTGTTATAAGTTTTTACCGTAAACAAAATAAACACACCAAATCAAAGAATAAGAAATTAAATAAACATGAAGTGGAAAATATGAAGAAAGAAACCCCAATAATACGATTTGAAGTAAACAGAAGGCCAGCTCATCCTTACAATGGAACCGGCGATTCCTGTATAGGTGGACCATGTACAAGAGGTCTACAAAATGTACAGAAAAAAAATGATAATAGTAAGGACAAGCGTATAAATAGTAACATTAGTCGCAAAAATCAAGTTCTTGAAAAGGAAAACGGAACTAAAAATATTTTCTTAAAAAATAGTGGAACATTAATAAAAAACTTCCTAAGTAAATGTAGCTTCATTAGAAATTTTTCTAATCAGTCTTGTCTAAATAAACGACAAATTATTGACGATAAAGCAAAAGGAGAGCCAATGTTTGAAATGAAGGTTGATTCTGTCGAGATGCGCGTTTTAAATACCTCAGAAATTGAAGAAAAAGTTAAAACCCTTGGAAAAAATGATCAAAATCGTTCATGCATTTGCCCATCGCGACTTAAATCTATAAAAAACGGCAGACACAATGTATGTCCTAAAGGAGTCTGTGAAAGTGCTTTAGGAAATAAACAGACACGCTTTAACTGTAAATGTAAGGGAAAAAGTAATTTGGTTGTGTGCAAAGATACAACATGTGGTTTAAAAGTTAAAAAGAATAAAAAGAGAAAAAAATGCAAATTATGTAAATCATCCAAGCACTTAAGCGATTTCAACAAGGTAGCATTTGAGGTTATCCTGGATCGTACTAATATGAATATTTTAAACACTCAAGAAGTGGGAAAAGTGCTTAGAAAGGCATCTAGTAACGAAATATGTCCTACCGGTATTTGTAATGTTGCTTCGAGAGACCCAAACGTTCAACTAAGATGTAGTTGTATAGGAAAGAAAATTTTTCCTAGAACAACTGAATGTACTGATAAAACATGCGCTAGAACAATAAAAAAATGTAAATTGTCCGATATATGTTCTCGACTTTTTTCTAGATCTGAAAACACGATTGATTCAAATAAAAAAAATATATATGACCGCGAAAAGCAATATATTCAAAATCAAAAACATAATAAGCAATACACAAAAAGACAAAATTTAAAAGCTAGGTCTGATACGTATAACAAGAGAGGTCGCGTACCAGAGAATACGAGTATAACGCAGCAAATTAAAAGGCAAGGAGGTAAAATGTATTCTTTTATATATTTTAATTTGATTATAACATTTAGGTAGACTCTTTCAATATAAAGAGTTTGTTGCTTAGACGTAATTTAGGAATATATATACTCACAGTAAGACAGAAAATTAAAAGCTATATATCATATATGGCTTTGGTAGATAAAGGAAAAAATCTTTCTTTTCCTTCTTAAATATTTACTTGGTATGTACCTAATATAATACACACGTACAAGTAAAGTATAAGATTTTAGATTTAGTAGTTTGGGAGGCGTGAGAGGAAGTGTGAGGTCCCTCCACCGCCGAAAAGAGAGGATCCTCCAATCAGACAGGTGTTGTGTCTGGCGGGCTACTGCCCCGACGGTTGTTGTCGGGTTCTTGTATATGTATATTGTTCAATCGCTCTGATTACTTCGATAGCGCGATGTAGAATCGTCTGTTTTTTAAGTTCGTAGGTAGATGTCACCACAGTAGTTTAAAACGTTAAGTAGAGAATGTTGTGGGTTTAAGTAATAAATAATTTAAATTCGTTAATAATGCCCGTAATTATTATTTTTTTTCATGAACATGGAATCAAAAATCTTTGAATTGCGTAGATGAATGGCACGAAACATTTTGTGAATGCGATGTAAAAGCAAATAGCAATAGAAAAATAGAACTGAAAAAAGAAAAGAAAAAAACAAGTAACAAAAATAGACGGAAATGTAAAAGTACCATATCACGAATGAAATGTAAATCATCAAAAAGAAAATTCAAACGAAACAGACCGTCTAATTTGAAGGAATATATTATTATGTGCCTACGACGAAAACGTGTACGTTGTAAGAACCAGTTGAAGAAAAAAGAAAAAGAATTTAAGAAAAATGAAAAAAAGGAAAAAAAAGGAAATTTAAAATTACGAAAAGTGATCGAAAAAAAGAATAAAATCGAAGAGCCACAGTGGAATTGCTTGACAAAATTTATTTCTGGGATATTGAATCTTAGCTTTAATTTAATAAAAGGAATATTCTCAATGGTTTTCACTTTAATAACCAATCCTATCGGAAGTTTTGTGTATGTAAGGGAAAGAGCAAGAGATCCCCCTGGAACATTGAAGAAAATTAGTGATTGGTTCTATAGAACGTGGTCAAATAAGACTACCAACTTATCACAAACTGTAAAAGAATCAGATACTATGAATATAATTGCAGATCAAATTGAAGATTCGGCTTTTTTCGATACAATTTTTGCTAATAAAGGTAGAACTAAAGATGAAAAATTATTATATGAGAAGAAAAAAAGAATAAGAAAGCGGAGGATCAGGAAACGACATGACGAAGCTTTATATGGTTGCCGTCACATGCTTCTAACTACGATGCGTAAAACACCTCATTTGTGGTTTTATCATATTTGTCCAGATCTATACCCACAATGCCTTAGTTTGGCAACTTTCATGACAAATTTCTTTCACATAATAATTTATCTTCTTGCTTTCGTTTGTTGGACGCCATGTATTGTGTCTTTTGAACTATGTCGAGCGTTTTTGTGTTGTTTCTTGTGTACTGGTTAGTTTTTGTAAGCGTTCATGAAATTAATGTAAATGTAAAAAAAGTGTAATAATATGAAAAACAGTTCGTATTTTTAATAATATTTATTTAATATAAATAATCATAAAACAACAATCTAAACACATTAAAAAAATTACATGGAGTATTAGTGTAAACTTCGATTCGAATGACGAAAATCAACTTAGTCTTTTTCTAAGTATATATATATTACCAGGTTAGTCATTCAAAACATACATTCCATGTAACAAAAATAACAAATTAAAAAGTAAATACCATTATGAGTAGAAAAAAAAATAGAAATCTATTACCATTTGATTTTTTTTAAATAGAAATAGGTCGGCAAATAAGAGTACGGCTCACCTGATGGTAAGCGATTACCGTACCTTATAGACGTCTGCAACATCAGAAGCATCGCAAGAGTGTTGCCGACCCTATCGCCAATTCCCCCTCGGAACTCTGGTTACGTTAATCACTAACAGGAACGCAACACTGCTTGAAAGCAGTATTATTTAGCTCAGTTCATTGGTTAGCTCCTCAAATAAAGTAGATTATACAGTTGCGATGATACAAATTAACATCCTTAATTGGGAACTGGTAGATATGAAAGAGTTTTGAAGAAAACATTGTATCACTTTATAATAATAGTATTATTGATTAAATCAACCCCGGTTTCTTCTATTTTTTCTAAGGAAACATTTTCCACTTGACGCGAATATATGCTTTCATTTAGAAATCGTTCGGTTCCGTCATCATACATAATATCTACTTCACTTTTTTCTTTATTTAATTCCTTTAAATTGATATCAAAATAGTCATCAAATTGTCCCGTATCTTTAGTACTATTTGTTGCATTTATATTTAAATGATCGAAAATATCATATTCATTAGCAGCTCTTTTTTGAGTTTTATTAGAAAGTGAAGTGCATGTATCAAATTTGAACTTATTTTGTAAATTATAAATCCCCTTTTTTAAATTATAATAAATGTTACAAGGAAATTTTATTCCGACACTTTGCAGGAAATCTTGTATTAAGTAAAAGTAAAAAATGATAAGAAAAACAATAAACATTGCAATAATTAAAAATGTGCAGCCACAAGAGTTGTAACCCATTTTTGGATAACAACCAGTGCTGCAAATATTTTTTTGATAGCATTTTTTTACACAGCAAAAAGCAAAACACATTGGAAGAATAGCAAGGCAATTAAATATTATAGAAACATAATTATGAACGGTCTTTACGAATAGGCGTATTAGATCTTCCACAGCCAGGAGTATCATGATGACTGTTCTGGAAATAATCTGTAAGGTGCAAATTATCGGAGTATACAACGTATAGCACATTTTTTTTAACTTTCACACTTTTTTATTATTTTTTTACATTTTTTTTTATTTTACGATTTTTATTGGGTTACATGAAGTCCAATTTTTGTTTAATTTTGTTTTCATAAATTATCGTATTTTACATTTTAATTTTGACATTAAGGCATAGAGTAAAGTAAATGGATATTGTTGAACCATATAAGACAGATTATAACAACTTATCTGGAGCTAAATTGACTGTTTTTCTAGGACTCATATTTTCGTACTGTATATATTTTTTTGGAATTATTGCAGTATTACAACAATTTTTCACTTTTTGTCTAATGATATTAATCATTACTGTGCCAAGTATAATGATCATACTATTGCATTAGTATTTGTTCCAGATGGAAGTATAAAAATAATGCACTGCCAAAGTATACACAGTAAAATATAAGACAGTGAAACAGCGACTTTCCTATTTAAAACATAAAATCATAACGAGTAAAATCGTTAATTATTCTAACAAAGACATTAATACATATTATAAGGCATTAGATTTGCTAATTTTTTCTTGTGTCGCAGTATATCAAATATTCTTCGCGAATCATCACGTCCTGTCTCAGTTTTTACAATTTCAGTAGTTTCTTCAAGTTTACCATCAGTAGAACTTACTTTCTCGGTGATTAACTCAGTAGTTACTTTTTCAGTAACGGTTTCATCGAGTTTTACGCTAGAAGTCTCGAGGTAGGTCGATGTAGGTACGTAATCCGTAGCGTAGTCGGTAAATCGATTGGTGTCGTTTAAAGTTGTTGATTCGTCTGTATAGTCGGTATCGTTTCTGGAACATTCAGTGATATCACCAGGCGTCGGAACGAATCTATATGTCGGGGCTCTTGCTTTAGCGTAGCCGAGGCTGTAGAAGATCTTATCTAGCACGCCTGTAGCACGAAATATGAAAAATAGTATAATAATGGCTAGGCCTGACATGACGCAATCACAGGCTCCTCCTCTATTAACGGGACAAGGGCCTCCACCTCCACACATGAAACATTTCAGTCTCGCCGTCAGCAGAAATACTACACATATTGGTATTAAAGATAGCATTTGAAGAACGAACGACACGAAATTGTATAACGTTTGTAATATCATTCGTATAAGATTCTCTATCATGAGAATTACGGTCATAAACACTCGAACTAACATTTGTATACCACATATTGCAGTTTGAAGCACAGCGTGTAACGTTCTACACATGTTGGATTCTTATTTAAGAGTTGCGTCCCAAAGAAAGATACTTCAAATAACAGATTCACTTGTATCGTAATTTGTATAATTGAACAACTACCGATTTGCACTTTTCATTTATGTCAAATATAACAAAAATAATAAATTAATCAAAAAAAAAATAATATATCAAATAATTATGACGTTCATATTTTTAACAACTATGGAGATGTTGTTTTTTTACTATAGATTAAATAAAAAACTACGTTTAAAAAAAAACAACTTTAAAAACTATAAATCAAATAACTTAATAAAGATTTATTTTGAAACACGTTTTCTTATGCAAACCTACTTACTATCTTTAATAAAATACTATTTTTTGTATATATGTATTACCTACTGATAGGCTTGATTTCGGTGCCAAACGGCAACTATTCCGCATCAAACAAAAATTGCAATAAACATTTATTATTATAGGCATGTGCCACACTTACCGATGGCAGTTTGCAACAGCTTTACAACTATTTAAAATTATTAAATTAATTGATGGAAAGACGAAAACTGTTAGAGCAAAAAAAAAAACATTTAATTTTATCAATGTATAAAAAGAAGGCAAATGGGTGTTACTAATTGTTTCCAACTATCTGAAATGAATTGTCCAACCTATTAACCTATGCACGTCATTTTTTAATTATACATTTCATCGATATTCCAAAGATGTTATCGATAGTTAACTTGCTTGCTTCGACAGTTTTTGTTGCTGACGACGCGTTGGCGCAACGGTCACAGCACTGGTTTGTGCTATTGCGCTGGCGGTTACGTATTGTGCTCTGTGGCGGTTACGAGTTCGATCCCCGTACATGACAAAGATTTGTATTGACCATACAGATGTTTGCCGTAGTCTGGGTGTTTGTGCAGTCCTTGTGGGTCTCCCCACTGTGCCTCGGAGAGCACGTTAAGCCGTCGGTCCCGGTTGTTATCTTGTACACCTGTTGTTGATCGTTAATCATAGTAGGGAATATATCCGCCAACCCGCATTGGATCAGCGTGGTGGATTAATCTCTGATCCTTCTCCTACATGGGGAAATAGGCCTATGCATAGCAGTGGGATATTACGGGCTGAAGCGATATCGATAGTTGGTGTTAGCAGTATTTTGACAGCAGTATTATTTAGCTGTGATCTTCTGTAAAGATGAGGTACTTCTTAAGACGGTCTACTTCACATTTCGAGCAGGATATATCCTGCTGTGGTCTACCACAATAAATGCAGTTTATTATTATATGGCATGGCTAAAATATGCAATGCTTCTTAATCCAGATCAATAATAAGTATTATATGATGCACTAGAAAGAAAAAAAGATAAACTAAAACAATTTTATGGTTTACTATTATTATTAGTTTATTAGGCAAAAAATTATATGAACATAGATATTTGTAGGCAAAGCGATTTGCTACGAATTATGTTTTCACGAATTTTTTGTAGGACGCATAGTTTCCGAGATATCTCGATAAAGGTGTTTGCACCCCTTTTTCCAAGATGGCGGCCGGGGGACAAGGGTGGCAACCCCACAAATTTGGGGTTAAGCTTCTATTGACCCCCCACACATGTCGCAAAAATAAAATTACGTCCTCTAACAAATGCAATACTTGGTCCTTAAATTGTAACATTTCAATGGACTAAAGTTTATCGGAAACAACTTAAACTTTGAATAACTACAAAAAAAATATTTAGACTTCCTTTTTGTGCATAAATAATAACATTGACGTGCCGGATTTTCCATGGGCAGCCTAAAATCACGTGTCGTCTACGCTTCTGGAGGCCTATGAGAAAATTTAACTAAAACTAAAAATTACTTTATGCATTTGGAGAAAAATTAAACAATGAAAACCCAAGTTAAAATAAGTTTTTATTAGATATAGTAGTACCACACAACAATTTAAATAATATTATTAATAATATTTATTACATCAATATTAGTAAAGTAAACACGGAATTAGTGCACTTGATATAATATATCCTATCTTTTTGCTCTGTACGTATGTAATGTGTAAGAGAGCGAGAAAGAATGATATACACGTTGCCTTACAGCTTATAAGCCTGACGCATCATCAGGTCGAAATAGCAGTCATTGTCGATGGAAACGCTTATACCGCTGTAGTAATTCATAAACTCTTCGAGTGTTATCTGGAAAGAAGATATTTATTATATTATATATCTATCTAAATTTTTTTAAGAAATAAGTGAACCAGTGACCAACTGGTACTCTAGTCTTTTTTAAAACACTCTTATATGCTACTTTTAAACCCAAAATAATCAAAGACATGATAAATATTGTGCAGTCCTTGTACAGTCCTTGTGGGTCTCCCCACCGTGCCTCGGAGAGCACGTTAAGCCGTCGGTCTCGGTCGTTATCATGTACACCTGATAGGGACCGTTACTCATAGTAGTGAATATATCCGCCAACCCGCATTAGAACATCGTGGTGGATTAAGCTCTGATCCTTCTCCTACATGGGGAAAGAGGCCTATGCCCAGTAGTGGGCTATTACAGGCTGAAGCTATGATAAATATTCTTTTTTACGTCTTGATAAACTAACACTTATTAGTGACCATCGAAGCTTAAAAGGTTTCTAATTCGTATTATTTTTATTTTTGTGTTACCCACACATGAGGAAATTCGAAAATGTTTTTTAATATCATAATTATCAAAATTTCAAAATTATTTAAATTATTCAAAATTAATAGGTTTCGTTTAAGATTTAGCGTAATTAACTTATATTCAAGCAACCGTTGTCAACCGTATAGTGGTGCTAGATACCTGCTCGGGTTATACATATCTGTATCAAAATCATTTGTCCTTGTATAAATATTTATCTGGTTAAAATAATGTTGTCCTTGCGGATCACGTAAAACTGGAGATGACAGCGTTACAGATCAAGGGCGGATCCAGCTTTGGCGCCGGGGGGGGGGGGGGGTCACAGTCATGGTCAAGGCGCCAGGGGGGGTCACAAAGTCGTGGTCAAGTAAAAATAAGTTATAATTTAAATTTTATAATGATAGATACAGGTAAAAAGTAGGTATTTTATTAATATATGTAGGTAATGTACTTAAAAATACCTATATTGTGACAAAAATCTTGTTTAACAATTTTAATTAGTGGTCCACCTAGGTCCTGGACACAGCCCAGGGGGGGGGGGGGTCATGACCCCCGTGACCCCCCCTGGATCCGCCAGTGTTACAGATATCATCAGAAATACCTGTAGCGATCGTGTTAAACAGTAGAGAACTTTGCCCAACAGTGAAATGTTTACAAAGTAATTTAGTTCAGTTAGTAACTAACCTTAGACTCGGAAAGATTGTATAAAAATGTAGAATTACTTTATTGTTTTGTTTGTATGTTGTTGTATATTGTTGTAAAGAAATATTAACTAGTAAAGATATACCAACACAAGACGCAGAGGAAGATATCACAGATTAAGGCAGATAAGTGTATTTATATATATTTCCTATACAATACCCAGTCGTGCTGCTAGAAGCGGTTGTGTGGTAGGTGCTTATTTATTATTTATTTGTTTACCTTTCCGTCAATGGACCCTTCAGTTTCAAAGTTAGCGAGGAACTTTTTCAAGATTGTATCAGCTGAATCCTCACCACTCATGTATCTATGAAATAAATATACATTAGTACATTACTTATGTATAAGATTAAGGTCGTATTGTAGAAAATAAATAAAGGACTTAAGTATGCCTTTATTTTCTTTTTAATCATTTGTCTATACTAATATTATAAAGAGGTAAAGTTTCTAACTTTGTTTGTTTGTAGAGGGTAATCTTCGCAAATACTGATCCGATCATGAAAATTCTATTTTATTGTTTTTGAACAAAAAATTCAGTGAAAAGTAATAGTACCTAACTACCTATATAAATATGTAAATCAAGTCGTTGATGTGCGAGCGAGATGAAAACTCTATTATATATTTGCATCACAAAATAATTAACCCCCAACGAAATGGGCACGGGTCGGCTAGTTTTTCTACTTATAAAACACTAGCTTCTGCGCGCGACTTCGTCGGCGTGGACTCCGCTCCTATTGGTCTTAACGTGATGACACATAGCCTATAGCCTTCCTCGATAAATGGGCTATCTAACACTGAAAGAATTTTTCAAATCGGCCCAGTAGTTCCAGAGATTACCGCGTTCAAACAAACAAACAAACAAACAAACAAACAAACAAACAAACAAACAAACAACCAAACAAACAAACTCATCAGCTTTATACATATATTAGTATAGATGTAGATAAATGTATCGAAAAATCGAGAATTCCAAAAATTTGTTTTTGAAGTAATAAATTCTGGATAAGTACAATTACAATTACAAGTTAGGATTCGGTTTATAAACAATTAAGGGCCTATGCAAACCACGTTTTTTAAACGCGCCGTCGACGCGCGTTTCTAAAACGCGCGTCGACAGCGCGTTTGTATCGCGACATACGCGCGTTTGCATCGCGTCTGTATCGCGTGACGCGCGTCGACGGCGCGTTTTTATCCTACAGAGCAGTTTGTTGGCGTTTGTATCGATTCAAACGCGCGTCGACGGCGCGTTTGTATCGCGACATACGCGCGTTTGCATCGCGCTTGTATCGCGTCACACACGCGTTTGCATCGCGTCTGTATCGCGTTTAAAAAACGCGGTTTGCATAGGCCCTTATATTCGTAATAGACTTCTCACCTAGGATGTGCAGTGACAGAGTAAACTCCGCGGACGTCGTCGATGGTGATGACGCCGTCGCCTGACTTGTCGAGTTTCTTGAACGCTTGCTCGACTATAGCGCGACGAGATTCTGACATCGGTGGCTGGAAGTTATGTCAATTCACACATTTATTTATTGGCAGTTTTTTTGGCTATTAAATTTAATGTCAATTTTACTCTATTACTCCCTCTTGCACAATCAGAAACTTTCTATTTTTTGTCCTAATGTTGACTGGTAGAGAATGCTATCCTAATGTTGACTGGTAGAGAATTTTATAAGCATTATTAAGCTCGCATTTTGTACAGCGTACAGTATGTGTTAGATAACAAGGAGTTTAAATTAAACGAATAAATGTCCATTTTCAATCTGTAATAATTTGATTTTCTGGTTCGTTTGTTTTGAACGTATTAGACGAATTTGTTAGTTTTTTTTTAAACTGTTAATTTTAGAGCCTTCTCGACTGGTGTACTCTGAATGTTCACTCGTTTTGTTATCTCTTTTTCTTTCCACATTTTTCTCTTCCCGTCCTTTGCTCAAAAGTTGTCTGGATCAGTATCCACCTTTTAACGTTTTAGTTTTATTTCTTTTTTAAGCATCATTTAGCGTACAACTAAAATATTGGTGTTTTTTTTTTCATAAAAATAATTTTGAACTTTCAAATTAATGTCGAAAAGACGTAATATGAAGGTTACATCCCATCACCCATGAGCACTAACTCGCGGTTCCTAAATTTAAAAAAAAAATCGTTTTGCTAACAAATAGCTTCAATTCAAACATGTCATGCAAAACCAACTGTTTTATGATAAAAGGAACCAAGGTTAATAATAATCTTTTAAATAAAACTCAGTGAATAGTATAAAGAAAATGAAACTTACTCGTATCTGAATGAGAAACTCGTCGAGACTGATTGAGCCGCTCTTGTCTGTGTCGAATTTCGCGAATAGTTCTTCCGCTTCCTGGAAACAAAATTATTAACAATTTAACATTTTTTTTAATTATCCAAGACCAATTTTTGCTTATATTTTTAACGGGTTTCAAAAAAAAAGGTTCTTAATTCGACTATTTTTATGTGTGTTTCCTAATAACTTTTTAATGGTTGCAATGATTTTGACGATTCTTTTTAATCTAAAGCTGGAGCTTATCGTGTACTCGTGTAGTTCCGTTTAATAGAGATCTGACGAGTACTTTATGAGTTATTGCGTATTCAATTGATTCCTTCTCCTACATGGGAAGAGGCCTATGCCCAACAGTGGGATATTACAGGCTGAATCGTAATCGTCGTAATTCAATTGATTATTATTTTTTCGTCTACGTACGTTGTGTTACTTGTCGATGTAAATGAAACTCTGTTTTTACAAGCTTTTTTTAACTTGCAATGTATGTATGTTTGTTAGGGTGAAATCTCGCAACTTAATTTTGAAGCAGATATTTTATTTGGAACACCAACAGCACATAATACATTATATAAGTACAAATTTGACATTTCGACTAAGCTATTTACAGGTAATCGCATATGGTTTATATCTTTAACCAATTGAGCTGAAATTTTGTACACAAGTTCAATTTGGATGACAATGCATGGTTAACTAGCACATTTAAATAAAAGCTTGTTTTTTAAAAAGTTTTTTACTTTTAATTTATTTATTTATTGTTTGGGAGCAAACACAATTATGTTTTACATAACTAGCTGAGACGTACTTACAGCCATATATTTATTTCGCGAATATATAAAATTATTTTAATATTCTTTTATACGGACCTCAACCTGACAGTAACAAATAAAAAATAAAGGAATTATCTAATTTGCTAGTGTTTCTGAGTTACGTTACCAGGTTCATTTTTATTTCAATAGGTTACAGAGTCACAAAACATTAAATTAAATATCACGGTACGATTGCAATCATAACAAGTTTGAAATTGTTATTTAATTTTATGTAAGTATAAATTTTTATCAGTATAAAAATATTATATATTAAACTTGTTTTAAAAGTAGTAGGTATTTAATTTTATCACTTCACTTAACTTAATTGCTTGTGTAGGATAAGATCTTTGTATTTTATTACTAAAGATAACAAGAGAAGCATTTTATCTATGCAGAAGCATAAATTTATAGTCCACTCAACGAAGACCAAAAAATGCCTAATAGGGGAAATAATTCGTGTAAGAGCGATTTTTGGCATAGTTGTAGAGAATGGTGTCTGAAGCAACATACTAAAAGTACTGATGGATGGGGGTGAAGCTAACGGGTAGGGGGGGGTGTAAAGGTCCCTTTTTTTAGTTTTTCTTAAACAACTCGTAAACGGTGGCTCATAGCAAAAACATTTCTTCTACTTAAGTAATCTACATAAAATTCTATACAAAAAAGGTTATATACACTTTTTCGCTGGGACCAATATTTAACGAGATATTAAAGGAGAAAAGTTACTGCTAGCGCGCACCCGTAGCGTCGCGCGCCGAGATTCGCACCAAAATCGGTCCGATGTTATAAAACGAGTACACCGCGTCCCGAGTTGTGATATTTTTTTTTCTACGTGACACCACGCCATGTCGGAGAAGTGTTTAATTCATAATGATGTAGTCGAAGTCGACGCCGCGTTGGCGCAGCGGTCACAACACTGGTTTGTGGCTGTTGCGCTGGCGGTTGCGGGTTCGATCCCCGCACACGACAACATTTGTATTGGCCATACAGATGTTTGCCGTGGTCTGGGATTTTGTGCAGTCCTTGTGGGTCTCCCCACTTTGCCTCGGAGAGCACGTTAAGCCGTCGGTCCTGGTTGTTATCATGTACACCTGATAGATATCGTTACTCATAGTAGGGAATATATCCGCCAGACCCGCATTGGAGCAGCGTGGTGGATTAAGCTCTGATCCTTCTCCTACGTAGGGAAAGAGGCTTGTGCCCAACAGTGGGATATTACAGGCTGAAGCATGGATGTAGTCGAAACGGACTTGTCTAGTAAAGGTATAATTGGGACAATAAATGCAAGTGCGTTAAGAAAAGAGGGGAAATATACATGTTTAAGGTATAAGACGAGTGGTGTTGTTCACAATGCTTGCAGAAGACAATAAGGTTCGTTAGAAGTGACTCAATAAAAAGGTTTTTGAGAGAACAAGCTCTTTCAAAGCAACCATTAACATCACGTGGGGTCTTTTCTTTGCATTCAGGACATATAGTCAGTTCGATTAAAAACAATGTATTTTTTTTTTGCACAGAAGAGTATGGCGAGGAGGCGGAGAGAAAAAAAATCTTATTCTAACCGTCGAACCATTATCAAAGTTCATTTCCTGCTATTACGTTTCACAATTCCGTGCTTCTTTGTAGGCAGAACGCTGAGTGGTGTAACGACGTAGTAAGACGTATCTGCACTGTTGGAGATCTATACGCAGTAGATGCAATATATCACGTGGATTGTTACAAAAAATTCACCCTTGCCACTCTACCTTCAAAGAGAAAAGCTGGACGACCCATCAATGAAGGGATACAGTTCCTCACCGACAAAAGTGACAGCAGCAGGGATTAAAACAACTGTTACAATAGGAGATGCTGTCAGGTGCGGATTGGATAAGGCTGCCGTTCATCTGTTGTAATAGTTGGGGAGGACGTGACGTGTGTGCGGACTTGATAGTCCTCCTCATGGGATTGACTCAACTAAATATCAACGTGTTATTTATGAAACCGGGGCGTGGAAAGGTGGAGACCAAATTGTTTTCAGTGCGAGAACTTCAACAGCTTTCATTTGACAAGACAATTCTTCTTCTCCACAGCTTCTCCGGATGCGACACCACCTCCGCGATCCACGGAAAGAGTAAAGTGGGAACTGCTAAGCTGTTCACGGCTAAACCAGACCTGACCCAAAACATCTCAGACATTTTCAGTGAGCTTTCAACATCACCTGAGATTATTTAACAGGCCGGCGAGAAACTGTTTCTGGCAATTTACCAAGCGCCTTCTCAGGAACAAAATCTCAATAAATACTGCTACGCAGCTTTTTTGAGAGCATCGATGAAGGCGAAATCAGATCTGGCCACTCTTCCTCCTACCGGGGGAGCTTCGAATCAGCACTCGTTGAGAGTGTACCTACAGGTATCATTAATCACAAAAGTTGTCAAATACTGTAATATAAATATACGAGTATATTTGAGCTAAATACTTACGTTGATCTTATTACCTCTTTTACATATACAACAATGGCTCGGCAACCACCTACTCAATAGGGCCGGGCCAAAGGAGACGATGGCATCCTAAATCATCATCATGTATCTTTCCCCTCTTTTCTTAACGCACTTGCCTTTGTTATTCCAATTATCTCTTTACTTCCGACCTTAGACAAGTCCGTTTCGACTATATCGTTACAAATTAAACACTTCTCCGACATGGTGTGGTGTCACTTAGAAAAAAAAAATCACAACTCGGGACGCGTTGTACTCGTTTTATAACATCGAACCGATTTTGGTGCGAATCTCGGCGCGCGACGCTACGGGTGCGCGCTAGCAGTAACTTTTACCCTTTAATATCTCGTAAAATATTAATCTCAGCGAAAAAATGTATATAACCTTTTTTGTATAGAATTTTATGTAGATTACTTAAGTAGAAGAAATGTTTTTGCTATGAGCCACCGTTTACGAGTTGTTCAAGAAAAACTAGAAAAAGGGACCTTTACACCCCCCCTACCCGTTAGCTTCACCCCCATCCACCAGTACTTTTAGTATGTTGCTTCAGACACCATTCCCTACAACTATGCCAAAAATCGCTTTTACACGAATTATTTCCCCTATTTTTGCTTCGTTGAGTGGACTATTAATTTTCATTAATTTATGGCACAGGTGATTCTTTCATCCTATAGATTTTTACGATTTTTACTTTGTCATCATAAAATTATTTCATTTTAACCTTCCTATCTTACATCAACATATCATTTTAATTTTCTTTTTTCTCATTGATTTATTAATCATAAAATAACAAAATATTAATTATATACTTATTCCCTGCACTGCTTCACAATTGGGTTTGATTTGAAGGCTGTTTTTATAAAGAAAGGAAAGTTTCGAATTTAAAGTCAATTTAAAACCGAGATCACGAACGTAAAACAATAACGTATATGATGGGTACCTAACTGGTGTAATTAAACATTATCTATTAGCTTGTATATCATTTTTATTGTTAGTTGGTAAAAATAGTAACAATGATGTGTGTTTTGGAAAATTTTAATTGCCCTCATATTTTGCGCCAAAATCTAGGTAAATCAAAATCAAAAATATCTTTATTCAAATAGGCCCAAGAGCACTTTCGAATCGTCATTTAACAGAAATTTAATTTTATAGTGATTAATTAGTTTTTAAAAGTGAAGTTACCACCGATTCGGAATGTAGATTTTGCAGAGAAGAATCGGCAAGAAACTCCGCAGTTACTCTTTTGAAAATGATATATAATCTGTGTTTTAGCATTGAGTTACTATTACTAGCGTATAGTAATAATAGCTCAATGTGTTTTAGTACAAAATAAGTAATATCTTGCATGAAATACAGGGTCACTAAGTCCACACATATTTATCAACTAAGTGATCCTGCACTGAATAATACGCTTTATCTATTAATTTCTTTTTAATAAAAACTTTAAATTTATGTTAAGGCAAATCCCAAATTGATTGTTGGTTTTTATTATACATGCGAATACCATAACCCAGAAAGGAGACGTTTACTTTGCGCAGTCGGAAACTTGGAGTTACAATTTTGTTATTGCTTCTAGTGTTTACTAATACTATATATTTAATTCAAAACAAGACCATACATATTTAAAACAAGACCAAAGACATAGGCATACGTTCAATAGGAATTCGGAGAGTGGAATATAATTCTCCTAAACAAGAACCCCTAGTAATAATACAATATTTACCTGTTTGCTTATTTCCAATCCAGTTTCCTTGAGTCCGTTGAGGAACTCCTCTTTGTTGAGTTGCTTGCTTCCATCATCGTCCATTCGTCGGAAAATTCTAAAATTAATATTAAAACTTTACTAATTATGGAAATATTCATACAAAACTTAAAATATACGCCAAATTATAAAAGTGATTAAACATAATATTGCTGATGTATATGATTACCCCCGATAAGGTTTATAAAATTTTGCCTAGTATATTATTAGGTATAGATTAAAATCCCTAATTTTTTAATCTTAAAATATAAAAGCCTATAACCATTTCTTTACAAACTTTGTAAATAGGTAATTCCAGTTAAATCTAGAAAGAACACAAACCAAACTTTTACATTTTACAAACCAAATACATCATTATTTGTTCGAAAACAAAAGATTTGTCAGTAGGTACTTCATAAGGTTTTCATAGCTTCATCTAACAGTAACACTCGTATCAAAGAATTTGTTTAGTAAAGAGTGTCAAGTTACGTCTTGGCCTAATTAAATACCTAGAGCGTTAATGATTTGTCTGAACTGTTCTTGACGAGAAGTTCAGTGAACACAAATAAAGATCTTAAAGTGTAGGTACTGACCGACCGAGTAGTGTTAAAAACGACTTCAATTAATTACATCGACAATCAAGTAACACAACGTACGTAGACAAAAAAAATTAACAAACATTGTGATTGTTACTTCAGAAAATTAAAGAAAATTAAAAAAAAAATCTTGTAGAGTCAGTACTCAGTACAAATCCAGCCGTAGGAAAATACGTTTCAAAAAATCTATAGAATTAATCTATGTAGGTAAGTACTGTACATAATGTATTATGTATTACGATAGTATTTCTTAGTTGGTTTCTATCAAGAAAGAATCAGGACATACAACACTTACAGTTAGTTGGTTAACATTAAAAAATAACACAGATTGCGATTTTGCAAGACAGATTAGGTAGTATGCGAGTTGTCGAAAACCCGAAATTCTTATAGAGTCCACAACTAATACAGAAAATAAAAATAAATCATAGGTTTAGTTTATTACTCTAAACGTTGGTAGCCTAAAACTTTATTAAGTAATTTAAGTTTAAAAGTCATTTTTGCCTTATAAACAGTCACAGGTTTAAGAGCCTATGCACACAACGTTTTTTAAACGCGCCGTCGACGCGCGTTTGTAGCGATACAGACGCGATACACACGCAACTCTGACGCAGCCTGTAGACCTTTGCACACCTGAATACGCGTTTGAATCGATACAGATGCGCGTGTGTAGCGATACAGACGCGATGCAAACGCGCGTGTGTCGCGATAAAGACGCGATGCAAACGCGCGTGTGTAGCGATACAAACGCGCTGGCATTTTGAGCCTATGCACACCACGTTTTTTAAACGCGCCGTTGACGCGCGTTTGTAGTGATACAGACGCGATGCAGACGCGCGTGTGTTGTGTGTGTGTTCGATACAGACGCGCCGGTGCCGCGCGTTTGAATCGATACAAACGATAACAAACTGCTCTGTAGGATAAAAACGCTTCTACAACGCGCGTCGACGGCGCGTTTAAAAAACGTGGTTTGCACAGGACCTAAGAGACACTAAAATTTTTATTCATTGCAAGAGAACAGAACTAAATAATTATGTCCCCAATGTAACAAATAGAAAATTGATATTTATGAAAATGCGTGGCACTTCTATACTGAATACATATAATTTTCAACCAACTACGTAAGGAAGATCTATGGCACAATTAAATGTGAATTATGGGCGTAGCTAGGCTAGCTAGGGACACTGTAGACACACCTATCAATTATCATTAGTCTATTAACCCCATTAAAATATTACAAATTTAACTTAAAAAATTGCGTATAATTAACCTAGCCATTTTTTTTTTTTGTAATTTATCGTACATACATCAAATTACTTATGCCACATAATTCGTAGACTATCTGTGTCAATCTATGTAAGAAATGAAACTCAATTAAAAAATTACATAGGTAATAGTCATACGAAAAAATTACAACCCCTTCACTTCTCCGAGATACAAATTTGCTGTAGCGGTCAAACAGTTTAATCTCTGTTTATGATGAAAAAAAGTAAAATTTAAAAATCTTTTAAAATCTATACTAATATAATAAAGCTGAAGAGTTTGTTTGTTTGTTTGATTGTTTGTTTGTTTGTTTGTTTGTTTGAACGCGCTAATCTCAGGATCTACTGGTCCGATTTGAAAAATTCTTTCAGTGTTAGATAGTGCATTTATCGAGGAAGGCTATAGGCTATATATAATCATGCTAAGACCAATAGGAGCGGAGTCCACGTCGACGAAGTCGCGCGCAGAAGCTAGTGTTTAAATATTGCTTTCGTATTTGGAGTGTACGTGATTTTAGGTTCTATCCCATAAGGAATAATCTTGGGGAGTGGAGGTTTCAATCGTGAATTTACTCACTAAGTATATTTTTTTTCCAAAAAAAACTAACTTTGTCTCTATATGAAGACTTTCATATTTTAGTACAGGTAGGTGCAGAAAATCTTTCTTTATTAAATGAAGTTCCTATTAAGTTTACTTTGTTTTATTATTTGTCGCTACAGCGGTCGCACTAGTAGAAATCTAACGAAAATTGAAAGTGCATTACGATAGACGTATGGGCCGGTAAGTTGGTAAAAGCTAGCTTTTGTCTCGTAATAACCAACTTTAAAATATGTGATTCTACAAACCGTCCAAGTCCAACGATGCCAGAAGCGCCGCGCGAGAGACAAAGCAGACGCAGCTTCTCCAACGGATCAGTTGTGTTGGCGAGAGCACGCGTACTCTTCTGGATCAACTCCTCTTCTTGACGGGAGGAAGCTGACTGAGGACGGTGCAACGCTACTGTGAAAGGTAATGGAGAAAAAATTATTACAACTACAATACCAGCAATGTTGTTGGACAAAAGCTCTTTCTCGTTTGAATGGGAAAGATGAGAAGATCTTTTTTATTGGGGTTCTGTATATACAGAATGCGACCTGGTTTTAGATGTCTGTCAGGTATTTCATTTATGAAAAACTATAAACTATCTACTGCCTGAACTATTGCTATATAACTTATCGAACCCGCAAAGGTTTGCATTAATGGAGCTTTCGTCACCACTACGCCAGAACGGTCGTCAAGGAATACCATAATCGTTATAAGTATACTTATGAAGCTACATATATACGTGTGAGTCTACGTGTGTACTGTCTTATTGGTGTCTAGCATCGTTAACCTTCAGATTGATTGTTAGGGAATCGATATTACGACATGTGGCGAATTCTCTCGTTTATGTCGATCAGTTAAAGAATATACAATACAGTCGAATGATTTGTCATTTTTTTTTAAAATTTAGAATCTGACAATAATGAATGAAAGTTAGAAAAATTTTATGATCGAATTGCTACATTTATATCAGCTCTACTCTTTATCTCTATCATAAAACTCTTAACCCTAACTTATTTTAACTAAAATTGTAATTTAATTTTCCAAGTATCAATTTTTATACTACATACACAATTTAATTATTAATAAAAACTTTTTATCTTATATAAAAAAATAAATAAATAGAATAACTCTTGTAGCATGAAGTATTCAAATAGGCTTGAAATAGGCAGTAGCTACTTCTAATTACCTACACTCAACCGTCTTCATTAAATATTATAGTTTCACGAAAATCAATAAATACGTTATATTATTAAAGTAAGAAATGATCGAAGACTAGATCATATATAAGAATTTAAGCAATCTTCGAAATACTACGCGACTAGAAATAATTTAGAATATAGATCAAATCACCCGTTCAAAATACATAGAAGAACATTGTAACTTACTATTAGATTTCGTTATAGATTTTCCGCGATACATTTTTAAACAGTTCTCAGTTTCTCACGCACATAAATCACAAAACAAGTCAGTATAACACAGTTATATGAAAACACGACTTCATCGTAGAAGGTGCTACGAAAGACTGACACAACATTTATTTTGTAGTTTCGTAGCGGAGTCAGTGACCCGTTGAAACGTACGAAACAATACTTCACAAGAATAATAATTTAGGAAAGAAAGACAAACTCCCAAATGTTTGAGTTAGTAAGTTTGATTAAGTAATAATATTATAGAATATTTTATTGAAGTGAAAATTCTTTAGAATCGTTGTGATTTTAAACAGGAAGGCAACAACAGGGAAGGTCGAGCCGCGCTGTAAGCCGCTAATTTTAAAGTATTTTTTTTAAATTAGTTTGCCAAAGAAGTTTCACTTCTATCGTGTGTGAATCGCACACACAGCATTTTTATTTTAAGATACTTTTTTTACATCTTAAAGCTTTAAGTTACCTAGTACATTGTGAAATTTAATATCAAATCCAGTTATTAAAGTACATAGGACAAACAAATTATTTCAGCCTAATAATATAAATAAATAAATATATAGCCTAGTTATATAACTATTCAGAGAAAATACGTTTTGATGAATGATTTACATCTTTTTTTGTAGTCATAATTAGAAATTACTTATATTTTTTTATTAAATAATGGATGAAGGTCAAGTATGTTTCTTTATTAAAGGTATCAAGGTCGTACGAACAAAATATTCTTAGAAAGTAACCGAAAGCAAATTGTAAACAGGATGATACGAATTTTTTATACAATAGAACTTCAATCGACCGTTTGCGATTTTTTTTACGTTTAATTTTATAGTTGAAATGAGATTAACCATAATTATGCCTTGTATTGTTAGGTCACAGCTTAATAGACTATTCGTAGTTTGATATTAAATAAATAATAGTCCTTTGTTTTTCTAGAAAAATAACTTTCTTATATTGTAATCCTTTGTGAAATCAATCGTTTTGAGAGACATACATATTCGTTAACACTAAAGTCACAGTATACCTACTTCTATAGACAAGTGAACTTCAAAACTAAACATACGAGTAGTATCTATCTATCATCTATTCAAAAAAAAAAGAAGAGGTATACACAAAGTTTAATTTTCTAAAATCTGTAATTGATAAGTTTAAAAATGCTAATAATAATTTCAACATAAAGGATTAAGCTAGCTATATTCATAGAAATTATTTATATAACATCATTATTTTTAAAATTACGAGGCTATTTTGAAAAATGGGGCATCTATCCGTAATACTAATACTGGAAAAAGAATACAACTTTTTACGTTACCTATGGAATCTGGAAAATATTAATAAAATCTCTCTATGATAGACGCAAATACGCAGTCAAACACAAAACATTTCTTTCAAATTGGTCCGCTCTTTACTAATTCACCAGACTAAATTATTAAAAAGACTATAAATGAAATTAAGGAGCTAACTCTTTAAACACTAAAATATCCTAGTTTCATTTTATGGGACGTAAAAGGACTGCTATAGTTGCGTGTAGAGTAACAACTTGAATATTATTATCGACATGCGAGCGATAATGTTACAGTCAACACTAGCGGACGGTTCACAATCAAAAAATGTTTCCATTTTAATTATCCCACTTTATAGTTTTATGCATACATATTAATTTTTAATTGTTTGGTGAAACAATTCAGATGTCTAGTCACGTTTAAGTAAGCTACTTTTTAATTAACTAGCATATATACGAGTATCCAGGGCCGGATCTACCATATGGCTTTTTGGGCTTCAGCCCAGGGCCCCGTGGATTCAAGGGGCCCTCGACCAAGTCAAGTCAAAGTCAGAAATAGACGAAAATGCGAAATAATCAATAATTTTATTAAATTAAACAGATCGTATGGTTTGCAGTCCTGCGAATCCTACGATGAATCAAACCCATTTAATTCAAGTCTTAGTCTACGTTCAGGTGTTGGTACTTCGAACTGACAGTTAAAATGTTCGGCTGCCATTACACATTCATCTCAATCGTGGTCAAATTTGGTGGGCCCCTAATTAGTATTAGCCCAGGGCCCCCTAAACTCGCAATCCGGCCCTGCGAGTCTCTTAGTTTGAGAGTTTGATAAAAAAAGAAATCGTATTTTTTCATTTTTAAAAAAATTAAATTTTTAAATATCGCTTATTGCTTTGCTTACCCCAGGCCCTAGAGCGTGTTTGAAATCCAAGTCTACAAAAGCGTACAAGATTAGACAGGTTATGTATATTTACACCTAATGTCAAAATTACTGTACACCTGCCATCAAGGTACGATCCGCCTGATAGTAAACGGTAATTATCGACCCTAATCTTTTATTAATTAAAAAAAGTACAAGTCGAAATTTCATTTAACTCAAATATTTTTCAGGTTTAATGTCAAATCAAATATACTTTTTGGTCTCTTAAGTTTTGGGTGATTCTGTGCTTTCCTCTTACCGTGTAGTGTGACTTTTAAAATGTCATCACATCATCATCATCACATCAGCCTATCGCAGTCCACTGCTGGACATAGGCCTCTCCAAGTTCGCGCCAGACATCCCGGTTTTCCGCAATCCTCATCCAGCCTACGCTGGCAATCTTACGTAGATCGTCGATCCAACGGGCCGGAGGACATCCCACAGTGCGTTTGCCAAGACGCGGTCTCCACTCCAGAACACGTCTGCTCCAGCGGCCATCGATCAAGATACAAGATACAAGTGACCAGCCCACTGCCACTTCAACTTGCTAATTCTATGGGCTATGTCAGTTACTTTCGTTCTCTCGCGGATAGCCTCATTTCTAATTCTATCTTTGAGAGAAACCCCAAGCATAGCCCGTTCCATTGCACGTTGAGCGACTTTAAACTTGTGGATCAGTCTCTTCGTCAGTGTCCACGTCTCGGCTCCGTATGTTAACACAGGCAGGACGCATTGTTCAAAGACTTTTGTTTTCAAGGATTGCGGAATCTTCGAAGTGAAGACTCGGCGAAGCCTGCCAAATGCCGCCCAGCCCAACCGGATCCTCCTATCAGCCTCCTTCTCGAAGTTGTTGCGGCCGTTGGATTGTATGGCCTAGGTAAACATAATCCTGAACAACTTCGAGAAGGGTACCATCGACCGATATCGGTCTCGGTATGACTTGGTTGTTAAGCATAACTTTCGTTTTGTCCAAGTTCATACCGAGACCGACTCGTCGGGAGGACTCGTTTAGGCCGGACAGCATCCGTCCTAGCTCATCCAACGTCTCCGCAAAGATGACGATATCGTCGGCAAAACGAAGGTGAGAGATGTATTCGCCGTCGACGTTGATGACTCGTTCCCCCCAATCCAAGGTCTTAAAGACATCCTCCAGCGCAGTGGTAAACAGTTTCGGTGATATTACATCTCCCTGTCTTACCACACGTCGGAGGAAAATGGGTCTTGTTGTCTGTTTTAAAATGTGTACAGAACTAAGTACAGACCCGCATAGAATTTACGTCTTGCGGTACTTGTTGATAATACCAACAGTTGTTTTAATTTATGTATCTTTATAAAGGTGTCAAACTTTATTTACTGAATTTATGTACTTTTTCTTCATTAAATGATTTCTTTGATAAAAAAACACCTTTCATTATACTTTTTTTTTACGACTCCCTAGGAAGAAGTCGTAAAAAAAAAGTATTCATTATACTCTATATAGCATTTTAAATAGTTGAGTTTTTATTTTTACTAGCGATGAATTAGAGTAAAAAGGGTTCTATTATGCATGTATCTGTGCATTGTTTCCTTAACTATTTGTGTAGATTAATTTATTAATTTATTTAGATTTCAATTCTAGAAAGCTAAATTTAAAATATTAAAAATTCTTTTTAAAAATCGTTGTTCACGTCAAGCTACAAAGACAAGGCACGTATTATGATAAAATTTAGCAAATATGTATTTTAATACAAAAAATTAACTTATAACAGGTAGGGATCCCTAGTACATTTTTTCATCTGATTAGTATCGAGCTTATTTTTTGGGGGTAGCTTCATTTTGATGAGGCGAACAAAAAATTCCTCTTCGAAAACTCTCGATTGTGGTAGGTAATAGAGTTAGCAGTAGATAGAGCAGCAGTGAGCGTAGTACCGAGGTAACGTGACACGCAATTTGTGGGACAATATTACTATTAAATTGTATAAATATTATTAATATTATATTTCTTTTAGTTAGTTAATAGAAAAAAAAATCAGAAAAACCTCGTAAGGTCATCAAAAATTATTCCTAACCAGCTGATTTTTTTTTCTTTTAGTTAGTTAATATCTATATAATTTAATAGTAATATTGTCCTACAAATTGCGTGGTACGTTATCCCGGTCCTACGCTCACTGCTGCTCTACCCCCTACTATCTCTGTTAGCTACCACAATCGAGAGTTTTCGAAGAGGAATTGTTTGTTCGTCTCATCAAAATGAAGCTACTCCCAAAAAATTTGCTTGATACTAATCAGGTGAAAAAAATGTACTAGGCATCCCTTCCTACAATGTTTATTCATTTGATCTGATGACTTCCAATAGTGTCAAACACGTGTCAAAATTTCACAAATGATTTTGCGCTTAATAATGGACTATACAAGAAAGAGATTGATTGGTAACTTCATAATATGACGTGTCCACTTTACAAATACGCAGGATGTTGAAAGACTGGCCACGGATAAACATGAAATTTGACACCTATCAGTAGAGATTACAAATTAATTTACGGTTTTTTTTAAATATATTTTTAAAATAATCTAATTACAATTATAGACTATCAACCCATATACAAGAGGCTTATAAGAATCCTAAAAAAAAAGAGTTATTAAGGTACTCACATCCGGCGTCCATTATGTTCAAATTGGTGTCTTTTTTGTCACCTCTGCTGGAATTAGGCGCGTCCCCGTAGTTAAAGCAGGCTGTGAAAACAAAACATAACATTCATTTTAAAAACAGATTTTACTAAAAGTAGACAATATTATTTTGTTTAAAATAAAGTGTTTCTTGTGCTAATTTATGTCATTATATACTTTAGCAAACAGAGATTGTCATTAGATAAAAACTATATTTTTATAATTAAAAGAAAGGTATTAATTTAAAAAATAAAAGTATTTGTAAAAAATTAATCGTGATTTAAGTAATAGTATTACAACAACGGATAGATATGGAATTTATTGAGTATGATAACTACGACTTCGATTACATTTTTTTACGTTTTAATTCCTGACAATAAATCAAATACATATCTATAAAAATAATTTACGACACACTCTGTAACGTAACATCGACTTTAAATTATGCAATTTTATTAACCAAATGGAGTTTAAAGTCGTATCCTGGGAAATTAAACTAATTTCTACGAGAATCAATGAGGACTCTAAGGAATCCTAAACAACATTAATATCCTAAGTGAATACTTTAGTATCAATAAACCCAATTTATAACTACTATTAACTTTTACCTTAAAATATGTAATAAAAGTTATACTGCCCTCTGATCTAAACTTATAATCAAATCTTTAGCAAGTCGTATTGTCTAAATTAAAAATATTTGCAAATGAAAAAAAGGCGAAGAGAAAAAAAAATTGATACACGTTTAATCTTATACTATTAAACGAGCAATTCTTGTATAAATTAATATAGAATCTGAATCTCGGAATCGGCTGCAACGATTTTTGTGAAATTTAGTATACCCACAGGGGATTTCGGGGACGAAAAATTGATCTAGCTAGGATTCATTTTTAGAAAATATCGTTTTATCCCTGTTTTAGGAAATGAAAAATTGCTAAAATATCGTTAGAATAGGAAGGTTAATTTCGCGATTTTCATTATAGTTATAATAGCTCAAGTGGGAATCGGACGGTCGAGATTGACCGAGAAAACCATGGTTCAAATCTCAGTCTCCAGATTAATTTTTTTTTAAATTTCACTCGTGATGTTTTATTAAATAAAAATAAAATATAAAAATACTGAGAAAAAAAAACATAATAAAAAAATAAATAAAATAAAACTAAAAATACCTAGCTAGGCTCGGTCACCCAGGTACTGTCATAAAAATTAAAAAGATGTAGAGTATCGTTAAGTGCAAATAACATCTTTTGTTTTACTCCGCTTCTCTCTGCTATGAATATATTACCTATAAGCACTATAACAATAACGAGTTATGGACATTTAAATAAATTAAATACGAATTAACATATCTAGACATATAAAGTAAGTATGTTACCTACATCTATGTAAGTCTACTGAACGCCTGAGCCTAGACTGCTCATAATAATTTTTAATATAGCGGTGATAGAGTATACTTGTACAAAAATTGTGTATAAAAATGAAATAACTAATTAATAAATAACCTTACTAAATTAATTGATGTCAACGTCCTGCGAAAAGTAAAATATCTTTGCGTGTTGTGTTAACAAGTTAGTTGTTTGTTATAATGTCACTCATATCACAACAAAAAAATAAGGTAGTTAACAATAATGTAGTCTGGCTGAATATATTCTACAAAGTACCGTTTTAATTACTACATACGATAGTTACCGTTTAAAAAAATCAATAAAACCGTAACCCACATTCCACACTCTCACCAAATTTTCATCACATTATGAATTGAGTAATTGCCGTAGCTTAGGCTTCCATACATAGATCTAGTAAAAAAACCTTAACCTTTTTTTACTAGATCTATGCTTCCATATAATTAATTACTTGTCATCATCAATAAAATAATAAATTCATAGATAAATAGAGCATGTCAATCTGTATAATCATTATAAATGAGACACTTGAATAACTACAAATTAGTAAATAAAATATAAAAAATACTTGAAGAATTAATAAATGTATCTACTAAATCAGACTATAATGCCCGGTTCACATTATTCCAGTAGCATTCCAGTCCAGCGATCGAATCCAGTGCTGGATTGCAACTGGAATAATGTGAACCGGTACTGCAATGTACCCATTCCAGTGAGCAATCCAGTCCAGCGACTGGATTGCCGGTCTACTTTTCATTCCAGCTAGCCCATTCCAGCGTCACTGGAATAGTGTAAACGGCCAATCCAGTGCTGGACTGAAACGTTAAACGGTAAACAGGCATTGACAATGAAGTTCACAGAAAATCAAACTCTTCAGTTTGTTTCTTTATATAGAGAACATTTGTGTTTGTGGGATATCACATCGGAATTCTATGAAAACAAAGATGCGCCAATCCGCTCTACAAAAAATTTGTGAGGAGATGCAAATAGAAGGTTTAACAGTAGAGGACATGAAAAATAAAATATAAAGTACCTACATGCGTTCTAACAGTAGTACCTAATTGAGCAATTTTAAAATAATATTCAAAATTATTTCTCGAACTCATTGTCGCTATAGTGTTACCGATTTACAGCTTTGAAACGACTGGAATAATGTAAACGATATGATCCAGTCCAGCACTGGACTGGATTGACTCGCTGGATTACTGGACTGGAATAATGTGAACCGGCCATAACGTCCACAGTAGCCTTTATTCATATAGAAGTGAAATCAACCACGCTGCCTCCACAGTCATTTGACAAATTTTATTGAAAGTTTTTTTTTTTTTACAATCCTTTGCTGACAATAGTAACGATCGCGATCCAGGTGCTTAGATAATAACCGGAACATACTGCTTTACGTACCTACTCTTGAAGACACGGTGGGACCACAAGGACATTCCTCCAGAACAGATACAAATACCAATTTCTTTTTTATTATTACCTATTTTAGTTATAAGCCTAAACTATTGCCACGATTTGTATTGATCTTTTTAAAAACAAAAATAATGGGGAGTTATACTTTAACATAATAATATATTTCGATTCAGCCTGTAACAACCCACAGCTGGGCATATGCCTCTCTCTCCATGTAGGACAAGGGTTGACGCTTAATCCATCACACTGATTAACTGCGGGTTGGTGGATATGTTCCCTGCTATGAGTAACGATCTCTATTAGGTATTTATGATAACAACCACGACAGTCAGCTTAACATGTTCTCCGAGGCTTGGTGGGGACCCACAAGGATAAACAACGGAAAAAATATTTGTACAAATACAAATATTATCCATCCCGAGCGGAACCGAACCCGCAAACCAAATGTGTTTGAGGCAACTACTCGCACCACTACAATACAGAGCGGTTGTTAATAATATATATAATTACATACGTACTTTAAATTAGTAAGGACCTTGTTAGCAGGGCCGTCTTTACCCGGGGGTGCAAGGGGTGCAGTGCACCCGGGCGCGAGGTCCTCGGGGGCGCCGAACGCTCGAAATTGGAAAAAAATTTGACCTCTAAACTCATTAAATGTCAACGTCATTGCACCGTCTCGTACACTTTGTTACGTCAAATGCACGTATGTACATAATAAAAAATATAGGTAGTCCATTGAAATGTTACATGAGCTTTACATTTATTAGAGGACGCAATTTTATTTTTGAGACATGTGTGGGGAGTCAATAGAAGCTTAAGCTCAAGTTTGTGGGGTTGCCGCCCTTGTCCCCCGGCCGCCATCTTGGAAAAAGGGGTGCAAGCACCGTTTTCGTGATATCTCGGAAACTATGCGTCCTGCAAAAAATTCGTAAAGACATAATTTGTAGCAAATTGCTGTGTCTACAAATATGTTCATATAATTTTTTGCCCTAAATTTAAAATTAAAGAAGTTAGAAGCTAAAAAGTGAGAACATTTCTATAAAAATTTTCTTATTTGCTCTATAACTTTTATTTTATACATTTTACAAAAAAAAGTACCTCAGCTCAGACCAATCTTGTAGATGGTCTTTTGAGGAAAAATTTTCTCATAATGTTTTTTTAATTAAAATTTCATTTATTTAAAACGCAGTTAGAGCGCTCCAAAGGGGTTCGTCAATGCTCATGAGAATCCGGTCAAAACGAAATGTTTAACTTAGTTTTATGATCTTTTTTTTAATTGTAAATACATTCTTAAATTTTTTTTGTTAAATCCCTACCTACAACTTTACTTATTCATTGCTAACTATTTTCCCCGCCATCTATGAGGTAGAGTCTGTAGGCGCGTTTTTATTTACGTGGTATTCCCAGTAGGTCTACTCCACAGACATCTTGCCGATGAGGTAATCCTCGGCTAGCTATTTTATTCTACTTTTCTTCGATGGTCCAGGCCAAAGGTCCAGGCCGTGGCTCAGAATGTAATTCAACGTCAAATGTGAAGGTTTGGGGAATGACAAGAGTAAAAATTAGAGTCATAGTTGGAAGTTCACCTTCGAATTAATTTTCTTCCATTAACTTTGATATTTCCATGATGTTACTGCATGTTTTGTCAGAGCAATGGAGGCATACATTGGAGGCCTGCTTTTCTGCAGCCACACATGCTTCACAATTTCCTTTGCATCTGCAGAAAATTAATTACATGAGATAGGGGGGGGGGGGGGGGGTGCTGGAGGCTTGGAAGCTTGTATTGGCATCAAAATGTTTGCATGCTTTTTCCAGCCCCAATCTTCAGGATTTTGATATCTTCCAAGTCACGACTAGACCTGCTGATATACTCGGAGACTGTGAAAACGAGCTGCATCTTGTGTTGGAGGCAGCGATGATGAACTAAATGAATTTTTAGTCACTATGTCTTGGCAAATCGTTTGTATCGCATGCCGTCTAGTGAGTCGTCTTTATTATCGCTGTATAAAGCTACGAAAAAACGTTCGCCAACAAGAGTGAGCAAAGATGGATTGACTTTCTCACTCAGGAATAGCGCGGTATCACCAGCTTATTCAGGATGTTTCTCCATAATTTTTATAAATTTTAGTTTCCTCATATTACAGGCGCTGATGTTGTATCATATATATCCTCAGAAGTATAGTATAGTAAGAAAAACAGTTAGGAATGTATAAATAACAAGTAAAGTTGTACGAATTTAACAAAAAAAAAAATTAAGGATGTATTTACAATAAAAATAAAAAAAACATAAAACTAAGTTAAACATTTCGTTTTGACCGCATTCTCATGAGCATTGACGAACCCGGTCAACTTTGGAGCGCTCTAACAGCGTTTTAAATGAATGAAAATAAAGAAAAGAAAAAGAAATATGAGAAAAATTTTTCTCAAAAGACCAACTATCTACAAGATTGTTCTGAGGATTTTTTTTTCGTAAAATTTATTTAAAAAAAGTTAAAGAGCAAATAGGAAAATTTTTATAGAAATTTTCTCACTTTTATGCTTATACTTAACTTCTTTAATTTTAAATTTAGGGCAAAAAGTTATATGGACATATTTGTAGACAAAGCGATTTGCTACAAATTATGTCTTGACGAATTTTTGGTAGGACGCATAGTTTCCGAGATATCACGAAAACGGCGTTTGCACCCCACAAACTTGGGGTTAAGCTTCTATAAATTAATAACTACAAGAGTAAAATTATATTGCGTTTTTTTACAACAGCAGGGGCGCGGGCTGATTATCTGCACCCCGGCGCGGAATATGCTTAAGACGGCCCTGCTTGTTAGGTACGTACCTAATACGTAATTAGTACTACTACGTAATTAGGTACGTACCTATTTATAACTGCAATAGGTACTAACCTTTTTTAAATAAAGACAAACAAAACAATCATAGCTAATTCAATACAAATTGATGCGTAGGGGATCTTGAAATCTTCGGGAAGAACTAGTAGATAAAAATAAAAGATCTATTGTTCGAGTTGAGCATTATTTGATTCGAAGCGAGTCATGCCCTAGTAAATATCTCCATGAATCAGGCGAGCCCACGTTATAAAATTCTAAGTGGATCATATCGAATAGTCGAAACTTACTCATGCTTATCGAACATTTTCAATGATAAATAATTGTCAATTTCCTTTAGTAATCGATTATGACATTTACAAGACTTTTTAGTATTGTCTCAACAAATCTATCTACATAAATAAAAATGAATCGCCGCCTTGTATGTAAGTGCATAACTTGCGAACGACTGCAACAAATTGGATAATTTTTTTGTTGTTGTCTGGACAAGGTTTGTTTAAAAGAAAACGATGTAGGTACTTACCTATTTACGAAAAACAAAATGGCGATATGAAATTCGCCGGGTCAACTAGTTTATATTAATTTTGTCTTTTCAATCTTGACATACTAAACGTTCATTCAACTTTTCCAATTATTTTATATTTTCCCGTTCTATTGTCCTTTAAATACTGATCGTTAAAGGGACAGTTGTAGAGTTATCAAAGAAGTTATGTATGTTCAATAATAAATTAAGTTTCTTATAGTTTTCTAGGCTTATACATAGAGCTCTTATGTATATAGAGCTCTTGATTAAAAATACAGGTTGAATATTAATATTTTTACTCATCATTCATCATTTCAGCCTATCGCAGTCCACTGCTGGACATAGGCCTCCACAAGTTCGCGCCAATAATGGCGTGAACTCATGTGTTTTACCCATAGTCACCACGCTGGGCAGGCGGGTTGGTGACCGCAGGGCGCAGGGCTGGCTTTGTCGCACCGTAGACGCTGCTGCCCGTCTTCGGCCTGTGTACTTCAAAGCCAGCAGTTGGATGGTTATCCCGCCATCGGTCGGCTTTTTAAGTTCCAAGGTGGTAGTGAAACTATGTTATCCCTTAGTCGCCTCTTACGACACCCACGGGAAGAGAGGGGGAGGCTAAATTCTATGCCGTAGCCACACAGCAATGCGCAGTATTTTTACTCGCTTGGTGTTAACTGTGCTTGGTGCTATTACGTAACGAACGAACGTACGAACGTAACGCAAAACGTACTAAGACTAACGTTTTGCGTTACGTTGATAATTTATTACTTTGTTTGAAGTTAACATATTTTCTGGTATAATGAACCATTTTTTGCGGTCAAGGTTTCGATCTCCGTTTGCAGATTTTTCTTTATTTTGTTTGTATTATATTTTTCTTTGTCTTGTGTATATTGCTGGTCTGAGTATAAGTTTCTAGTGTCTCGGAGAACACGTAAAGCCGCTAGTCCTAGTTATTACCACAGACCTCTGAGAGAGGTTGTTATCAATGTTAGGAAATTATCCGTCAACTCACAGTAGAGTTTTAAGCGTATTGTTACCTACTACTTCATTCTTAAGTTGCAACGTGATGAGCATATTTGATTCTCTTTCTTGTTATTTTGAAATGTTGTGTTTGCTATCAATTGTGGTAAGTCCCGTCGACTCAAAATTGCTTATATTGACTGGAAATTTACAAACTTGTATCGTAACATGATGACTGATAAACCAATTTAAAATTTGCTATACCTGTTAACATTAAATTGCTGGACGAAATTCTCTCCTACAGCAGCTTTGCTGTTTAAGTGTAGCCGCTTTGCTGTGTAAGAATTTTAAGAATTTTTTACGAGACATGTATTTTTTCGCAATATTCTCGAACCAACAGTAATAAATTACCAACAACAGTAGTAGTAATTGTTAATGAGTGTAGAGTCCAGCGTTGTTTGTTTGCTTTTCTCATAGTGATGTTTACAATGTTTTAGTTTATAATGATCCTCCACCCCAATTGTAAGTCAGTCCGTTACCACAGTCCGTAACAACAGTCCATTACTACAGAACGTAGCTAATAGTCGTAATAAATATACTTCGATACAAGACGTCGCGCTGCTGGTTGTCATTTCAAAACCCCTTCCGACCACCCAAACATTACAACAATAAGATGAATTTTAAACAGATATTCAGCATTAAGTAACATAGCAGTCCTAACTTAGGCTTACATTTATGAATATCGTTTTAATGTAAATCCTCTGGGTAGTATTGGCTTTACAGCAAAAAGGTTTTTATAAATTACAGACAATTATCCGCAGAAGTATATTTAAACACATTTCAAAAAATTCTAAGTTGAAAAAAATATTAACTTAATCTCATGCTATACACTCCTACCTTTAACGTTTCTCATATTTATTATGCACTAATGTTGTAGATAATTGCCCATAATTATTTCTTAAAATTATTAATTTCCAATTAAATGGTATTATAATAACCACAAACTCTAATTATAAATCCAAACAAAATTAAATACAAGGTAATATTTAAGGTCACGATTAAAATTTCGGTATGAAATTATAATTTAATATCAAACATTAAAAAAAATACTTCAATTTTTTAAATGACTAGCTGTGCCTCGCGGTTTTACACGCGTTAATTTGGAAAAAAATAGCCTATAGCCTTCCTCGATAAATGAGCTATCTAACACTGAAAGAATTTTTCAAATCGGACCAGTAGTTTCTGAGATTAGCGCGTTCAAACAAACGAACAAACAAACAAACTCTTAAGCTTTATACTATTAGTATAGATATGTATACCTATTAATATTGTAGAATAAACGAATCCATTCAAATAAAATTTTAAATTATTTTAATAAAAAAAAATTAAAACTTTAATAGCTTTAATATTCTCACCAAAATTATCACCAAGTGAAATTTTTAAAACACAAAGTGACGACGGCTTTCAACAACGAGTCCTTCGTCAATAATGATATGATGCCTATGATGGTGACACACTATAAAATTTTATGGTGAATCGATCGACCTGTATATAAATTATAAATGTTTGTCTACTGTCTGAAGCAAATTAAGCCATATCATGTTACAATAACAATAAATGATACCAATCACGACACTAATATTATGTAAACTTTTATGTAATTTCCGCTGTTTGTTAAACCGTATATATTATGTAATATTTATTTTCTTGTTAGTTACGTTTAGTGTCCGATTAAAGAAATTTAGTGATGTACACAAAAATTCAATAGGATTGTAATGAGATAAATATCGTAATGAAAATTTGACTCAGTATTTAAATTTATTTTCGCCGCAAAATTAAATACTTTAGTAATACACTTATTTCATTAACTATTATTTAACTACCTACGTATACGTACTAAAATATATTTAATTATTTAATTTTAATAGATAACAATTTCATAACGTCAAATAAATTTATTTTAAACTATGCATATTTAATTTTTATATTTTTAGACGAACCGTTAAACATCACCTAAGTACTTGTTATTTTTAATGAGCATAAATTAAAAAAGTAATAAATTAAGTTCGAATGTCTATAAAAATTTTAATCAGATGTTTTGCTTATTTTTATGCATTTAATAAAATTACTTAAAAAATTACACTTACGCAGCTAGGACTCACGTTAAAAAAATTTAAAAACACTAAAAAACAAAAAAAATCTTCGGTGCTTACTGTATTCCTTTTAGTCAAATAATAAACACATGATTTATAAATAAACGTTAGTTCTGTTAACCTTATTGCACAATTTAAGGTAAATACATAATGCGTCGTTTTACCGACACCGCGTGACGCATAGTAAGAGGCTAGGCGGGGATATTGTCTAGCCTTGCTCTCTATTTGGCTCGAGATTAGGTCTGACGCTAAAAGAAAAATAAGAAAATATAGTATCGCAAAATCACTACATATTATAAAACAAAGTCGCTTCCCGCTGTCTGTCTGTCTGTCTGTCTGTATGTATGCTTAAATTTTGAAAACTACGCAACGGATTTTGATGCGGTTTTCTTTATTAGATAGAGTGATTCAAGAGGAAGGTTTTTATGTATAATACATGCATATTATAGTAGAGGAACACTGGTAATTTTAGAGGTTTCTAACGTATCTTTTATTGTAGATAGTATTTAGTTTCAGCATTGCAACCGCGCGAAGCCGGGGCGGGTTGCTAGTTATGAACATAAACTACAGTCGATTGATAACACTTACAAGGTATTTCTAAATGTTATGTAGTACATAATATGTACCTACTTATGTTTTAAAATAAAATATCGAGTAGATCTTTCAAAAAAAATTATCTAATTAGGTGTCCTCTGGTAAATTTGTTTTTTTTTATTGTCAACATACTGTAGTTCAGGTATGTTCATAAACTTTATTTCTTATACATAACTGCAAAGTCAATCTTTAATCCGAAATTGTTGGAGTAGCGGTCCACTAGCCCTAACGTTTGCGGTTGCAGGTTCAATCCCCGCTTCTAGCAATTACTTATATTATAGGCTATCCGCTATATAGATGTTTGCCGTAGTCTGGGCTTTGTATTTGTGTAATTGTGTATTGTGTGTCTCTCTGGATAGATCTCTCCCAGTGTTTAGTTATTATTCTTAAAAAAGATTCACAGTAATAGTATAGCTACTATATTCATATTTTTCTATAGAAATAATTACGCCCATTGACTGAATAAAAATTTCGTAAAAATATGACCAATGACACGCACAAAATATCGTATTAAACGAAAAAATAGTATTTTGGTGAGTTTTGATGACGCACTAATTAGGAACTGTTGGTCCGATTGGACTTTTTTTATACAGGGTGGCCCGTTTACAGTGGTCCAAAAATTTTTTTCAGCTCGAGAGCATCATGAGTGATCATTTAAAACATACTTTAGTTAAGCGAAAAGTTATAGTTTAGAAATTATGATTTTTTTTCTAAATAATCCGAAGTTTCAATATTTTTGACATAAAACCAGTCTGTTATGAAAACTACTGAACCGAATTTAATGAAATTTTGTATAGGTATAGCGCAATAACCTAACTATCGCGCTATAGGCTCATTTAGTTTAAATAATTAGACTGCATTTTTTTATTTTAACTTTTTCTGTATTTTTTTTGAACTGTTCGGCAAAACATTGATTTTCGAAAAAATCCTGTGAAAAAAAAATGTACCGACGAGGTTTTGCTGGTACTGCTAAAAAGTACCCTAATATAGGATTATTCTTTACACAAAAAATCATAGTTGTCCTCCGATTGTAACATCTTCAAAAACAACATCATGTACATTAACACATGAAAATCAAAAATTACGAAATTTACCATAATTTTAATTTAAACCTATCCGTTTGTAATTCTTCATAAATAACATTATTTAAACTCCAAATGATCTTGTAACTCGTTTTTAAAACCCATTCATTAGTGATACTTATGTGAATCATCACGCAAGTATTCAAAACACGGTCATAAAAAAGCAGGTAAAGCGGGCCGGTATTCGACGACAAAGAACGTTAATTATGTCGTGCGTTTGTTAAAAAGAGATAGACGCTACCCTATTGTTATTAAGTTCGTACGATCTACAATTCTACAGTTGTCGTTTGTCGCTCGCGATCACTGCTACTATTCTCGACTTTGTTGTATTTTAACGTTTTGGCTTTGTTTATTGACTCGTATCTGATCGCTCATCTGACTACTTGGCTTACGTGAATTGGACTTATTGATTGTGCTCGTGATTTGGACATTTTGTTGACAATGGATGGAAATCGTTCCAGACGTGCACCCTACTCACCGCGTGAATACGCGATGATGCATTATTTTTATGGTGTCGCACAAGGTGTCGCGCGAGAAGAGGCCAGGCTTTATCGGCAATTTGCTGAACGCCAGCCAGGCCCGGCTGTGCAGCGCTTTCCGGACCATCGCGTTTTCGTGAGGCTGCATAATTCTCTCCTAGAAGGAGTTATCCCTAGCTTCCGTGGTCGTGAACCTGGACTCGTAAACAGAGATGATGAAGATGTTATCCTGGAGCAGTTGCGTCGTGATCCAACTACAAGTCAAAGACAACTGGCAAGACTTACGGGTATACCCAGGATTAGAATTCATAGAACCATTCGAGCTAACCGACTTCATCCCTACCATTATCAAAAAGTACAAGCCTTAAAACCCGAAGATTATCCTAGAAGAATGGCATTCTGTAGAGAAATGTTGCAGAGAGATCGGGAGGACCCAAATTTTTTTGAAAAAGTTTTGTGGACCGATGAAAGTCGGTTTGAGCGAGTTGGATTATTTAATACACATAACACGCATTATTATGCAGTGACCAATCCCAACTTAGTGAGAGAGTCGAATTTCCAGGAACGCTATAGCGTTAATTTGTGGAGTGGAATTATCAACAGAGAGTTTGTGGGCCCGTCCGAGTTACCGTCAAGGTTGAATGCTGACATTTACCTTAATTTCGTTCAAAATGAATTACCCGGCCTGTTGAGTCATCTGCCAGACAATTTAAGGCAGCGCATGTGGCTACAACACGACGGAGCTACCTGTCACTTTGCTCTGCAGGTAAGAAATCATTTAAACGTTGCGTATCCGGAGAGGTGGATCGGTCGCGGTGGCACCATCCACTGGCCAGCCCGTTCACCTGACTTGAACCCCGTTGATTTTTTTATTTGGGGATATTTTAAGGAGATTGTGTACGCACGGGAGAGCACATCGGAGCAAGAATTAAGAAGAAAAATTCATGTGGCTATAACAGCCATTAAACAAAACCGGCAGCCATTTAATAGGCTGCGAAGAAATTTTTTACGCAGATGTAGATTATGTTTAGCGAAAGGCGGACGGCATTTTGAAAACCTTTTGTGAAAAATAAATAATATGTTAATTATTTATGTTTTTTTATTAATTCTCTAAACCTTTTATTAAGATTTAAACTTAAAAACTAAATAACAACAAAAAAACTCAATAAATTGACATAAAAAATAAAGTTTTCTTGGCTGGCAGGTTAAAATTTTATTTCATTCATTTTATAGCCATGTGAATACTGATTTGTAACGATTTTTATCGCAATGAATGATTCTTTAATCAAAAATTGGCCGTTCCAAATGATTGAAATTAAAACTATGGTAAATTTCGTAATTTTTGATTTTCATGTTTTAATGTACATGATGTTGTTTTTGAAGATGTTACAATCGGAGGACAACTATGATTTTTTGTGTAAAGAATAACCCTATATTAAGGTACTTTTTAGCAGTACCAGCAAAACCTCGTCGGTACATTTTTTTTTCACAGGATTTTTTCGAAAATCAATGTTTTGCAGAACAGTTTAAAAAAAATACAGAAAAAGTTAAAATAAAAAAATTCAGTCTAATTATTTAAACTAAATGAGCCTATAGCGCGATAGTTAGGTTATTGCGCTATACCTATACAAAATTTCATTAAATTCGGTTCAGTAGTTTTCATAACAGACTGGTTTTATGTCAAAAATATTAAAACTTCGGATTATTTAGAAAAAAAATCATAATTTCTAAACTATAACTTTTCGCTTAACTAAAGTATGTTTTAAATGATCACTCATGATGCTCTCGAGCTGAAAAAAAAATTTGGACCACTGTAAACGGGCCACCCTGTATATTAATTTTGAAATTGTGAATCTGTAATCAAATAATTTAAAAAATAATGCCCGTACCGTTAGAAAATATATGCATGATATTTTAAATAGCCACGAACAATACCTATTTAAGAGCCCGTGGATGTCATTATTATACTATAAAGAAAACCTACTCAACTTTAAAAAAAAATTGTCACGGTTAGTTAGAATAAAATTGGTCCACCTAATGACCTATAAAAAAACCCAATGGAAAAAGTTTCGTGCGTTCAGACACATAGGTACTCTTATCTAGACAACAATCAGTCTATCACCATGAGTCATAGTTGTTAATACAATAACTTATATACATAATAATTATATATTATGTAGTAATATTCTAGTGTTCAAGGTAATTTCATATATGTAGTTATAAAAAAAAAACCGACTTCTATTAGATCGGCCAGTAATACAACGTAGGTAGACGAAAAAATAGTCAAGTATACCTAAATTAGAATTATTAGAGACTAGCTGCCTGGACAGACTTCTCGTTCTGCTAATAGTTAATAGTAAAAATTAAATGTAGTTTTTTTTTTGTTGTATTCAAACCTTCCGTGGGCCTTAACGGAACATACAAAAAAAATGAATTAGCCGGATTGGCCGAGCCATTCTCAAGTTATACGCTTAGCCACATTCATTTTTATTTATATAGCTCCAATAGTACTTGTCAGATCTTAATTTCATTTAAATGGGTCCACATGACAAGCACCACCATTCGATAAAAAAAAAGAATCATCGAAATCGGTCCACCCAGTATATAAAGATTTGAGGTAATATAAAAAAAAATACAGTATACAAGTCGGTTAAACATATAATCTAAGGCGCAAGGGCACAAAAAAATTGAAAGAACTATATATTTTTTAATGATCAGCACACTATCAGATGCTGTAGTTCAGGTTTTGGTAACGACAAATATGCGATAACAAAAACCTTACTTTGCAGCAACCGAGGAACCATAATTATTATAATAATTGAGTTGTGACTTGGGTAACATGTTATGTTGCTTGTTGTCGACATAACAGTCCCCAAAAGATATCATCGTCTTGGGGCCTGTTGTGTATGACGAGCTAAATATTATTATTTTATTATATATATAACATAATAAGAAAGCTTTATTTCGCGTTTAACGGCAGCTCATTGTAAAATTGGTTTAAAAAATTATTATTTTTTTGTACCTAAAGGGTTTGGATGTCGGGTTCCGAATGATAGCAAGCTCACATTTTTATTTCAAAAGCAAGGTTGAAATGTTTGTAGGTACTATAAGTACTAGTCTCCAAACAAAATATTTTATTCTATTATATTATTTTTATACATACATCTTTTAATGGTTAATCATTGTACTTTACAGTTTATGTCTAAACTAGCTTCTGCGCGCGACTTAACAAACAAACAAACAATCAAACAAACAAACTCTTCAGCTTTATTATATTGGTATAGATGAAATGATAGGTAGGTACTTTAAAACTTAATTCTTGCATCATAGCTCTTCCATTAATTCAATGTATTGAAGCAATGTATTCAAATTATTGATTCATTACTTATGCATTTCAATCAGTGGCGTAGCGTGCCTTGGAGGGGCCCCGTATCAAAATTAGTTGGGGGGCCCTAAATGAAGGGTAACGATTTCTCACAAAATAAACAAAATTAATGCTTGCATTTAATTAAAATAAATATTTATTTAATATAAGTTATCACTTCCTCCTAGAATAGACAATAGTGACAAGTCTGATAGCCGTTCCTGTCTCGTCGAAGTCCTTAGGTAATTTTTGTTCAGTTTAGTTTTGAAAAACTTCTTTCAGCTGTTGCGGTTAAGTTATAACCTTCCAGTTAGGAAGGGTCAAGAATAGAAAGCATGATGTGATTACCAAACGTAAAACTCGATGCAAGACTATTGAATTTTATCAGCAACAATTCCAGGAGTTCCTTAATGGAATGAATTTTTTGAATTTCGGATTTTACATTTTAAGCATGTTTTCAGAGCAATTGATTGTTAATGAAGATTAACTGAATCCTGCAATAACCGATGAAGGATGTTGCTAACTTTTGGGCGCACGCTTAACTCGGGAAAAAGGGGATTCCTTTTTTTTACTTTTGTCATTTCTGAAGTGAAAACTCTATAGGCACGTTTGACAGTTATTTTGTATGTTTTTTTACCGGAAAGCAAGAGATTAAGTGACATCGTGGATAACATTTTATTAAGTTTGCTTAAACACATTAGGGGCCTCTGTAGGCCGGGGCATCCGTACCATTAATACGTCTGATACGGTGGTAGCTACGCCCCTGCATTGCAATCTAAATCACTCACAGAAGCTGACTGCTGAAAAAATGAAGAAATTTTGGATATTTTTTTTTTATAATCTACTCTCTTTTCTGTCTACTTTTTTTTTCATAGCTCCACTGGGATAATCTCTTTTCCTTTCACTCATTCTTTTCAGAAACCACAGTAATTAACCAATAAGTAATGAGAAGTACAAGATTGTACCTATTGTATTAAAATGTAATAACGTAACGGCGTTTGGCAGGCTTCATCGAGTCTTCACTTCGAAGATTCCGCAATGCTTAAAAACAAAAGTCTTCGAGCAATGCGTCCTGCCTGTGTTAACATACGGAGCCGAGACGTGGACACTGACAAAGGGACTGGTACACAAGTTCAAAGTCGCTCAACGTGCAATGGAATGGGCTATGCTTGGGGTTTCTCTCAAAGATAGAATTAGAAATGAGGCTATCCGCGAGAGAACGAAAGTAACCGACATAGCCCACAGAATTAACAAGTTGAAGTGGCAGTGGGCTAGTCATCTGTGTCGCAGGACCGATGGCCGCTGGAGCAGACGTGTCTTGGAGTGGAGACCGCGTCTTGGCAAACGCAATGTAGGACGTCCTCCGGCCCGCTGGAGCGACGATCTACGTAAGATTGCCGGTGTAGGCTGGATGAGGATTGCGGAAAACCGGAATATCTGGCGCGAACTTGGCGAGGCCTATGTCCTGCAGTTTACTGCTATGGGCTGAACTGACTGTCTGACTACTGACTGTGATAAGGTATGAACCGGAATGAAATAAAACACGTAAATATTCTTCTCGTAATATGCATCTGTTATTGCAGGATTTCACCGTTTAAGTCACTCACTGATGTAGGATGTTGCCAACTTTTGGGCGCACGCTTAACTCGAAAACAAAAGAGATTACTTTTTGATTTTGTCATTTCTGAAGTGAAAACTCTATAGGCACGTATGACAGTTATTTTATATGCTTTTTCCCGGGAAGCATGAATTTAAGTAACATCGTGGATAATATTTTACGTTTTTTTTGCTTATAGACGTTGGGGGCCCCTGTAGCCCGGGGGCCCCGTATCATTGATACGGCTGATACGGCGGTAGCTACGCCCCTGATTTCAATAGTAACATGTGCCTAGTTCTTAAACTTAATTTAAAAAAATCTTTTTTGTTTGTAATAGATAAACTAGGTACTTGAAATAATGTACGAATAAATTCTGTAGTTATTCGAAATAATAAAAAAGCATAATTACCCGCCATTGAGGCGCTGCTCATTCTGCCGCGTGTGAAATCAATCTTGAAATATTTAAATTTACTATCTAACAATTAACTTTTCACAATTGAAGTTTAAAATATTTGTAAAAAACAATGTCAGTAATGATTTGTCACTTTATATTCTAATATTTTTCTTTTAAGTTTTGATTAAAACGTCCATCGATAAAAAATAAATACCCACCAACATGTTATAAATTAAATTGTAAAAAATTATATTAAATTTAAAATTATTTTTAATAAATTAATGTATTGATTGTTAAGTAGGTAATAATTAATACATTTAGGCGACACAAAGTTTTTTTTTAACATCTATAACATACACACATGGTCGTATGTTCGTAAGGGAAGCAACTTAAGGCTTGTGTTATAGGTAACAGCCGGCTGATATAGCTACATTTTTTTTTTCGATAAAGACATACAAATAATACATATACAAATCAATATAAATACGCTTAATAATAAAGAACGCTTTACTTTCTTGGTAACCCTCATTCCTCTCAACCAAGTTGTTAGAATTTATACCCAGTTAAGCATTTTTTACATTATTTATTTACAACTATTATTTATACTGTTTAATAATAAAGAGATGGTTTACGCATGCGAAATAAACACGGAAGTAGAGCTGCGTGAAAACCTAAGGCAGGCCGCGACGAAAATCAGACAACATACCAGTAGTTTTGGCCAGGCGACTGAAACATAATTTTTTAAGACGTTGTAGATTGTGTATGGAAGCGGAAGGACGACACTTTGAAAATTTGCTATGAAAAAAAATCAGTCTTATCTGTTTTAATTGTTTTATTTATTATGAATGGTAATTATATCACACATAACTAACCTAATTTACCTTAGAAATGAATAATAGGTGCTTTTAAAATAATTAATTAATTTAGGACATTTTACGCCCCCGTACATTTAAAGGCAGTTTACGGCTAAAATAGGCCTATTAAGTACCACTTTCTTTGTATTGTAATCAAAGCTGAGGGTCTCAGGAAGTTTTTGAAAATACTTAAAAGTCATAAAACTTTTTTATTATTTTTAAATTAAAATTTCAAAATTGAACTCTTGACTCGCTCAAACCAAATTATTTATTTTCGATCTAAATTTTTAATAACTTTTATTAATAGTAGGAAGCTAGGTATTTTATCTGTGAGAGAAAAACTAATAAGGACTAAGACACAAAAAATAAAAATAATGGCTTGATTCTCTAAGAAACAATTTTTTTTTAGTAGTTAGGTCGAAAATTTTAAAAAATATGAAAAAAAACCATATCTCGTAAAGTACAAAAACTCGTAGAACATACATGGGGTATTTTAGAGTACCCCCAGATGTCAGCAATCCAAAAAAAATTTTTGGACCATCCTGTATATATAAATGAATGTCTGTCTGTATGTCTTTTATAGACTCGTAACCTATGGATTTAATTATGTCATGATCTTCAGAAAAGTGTTGTGCATGAAGCCCACAAAGGTTTTTGAGTTGTTACGACCAAAAAAAAGCCCAGCAACGCGCGCAGGGTACAGCTACTAGTTATTAAAAAAAAAATACTGTCAAAACGTAAAAAAATATACTGTCAAGACTCCGCTCACTCCGCTTAACGAGTAAAAAGTTTTGTATCTTGGCAACTCTATGAAAATGACAAAAATGTCAATTGCAAATTTGCAACTGACAGTGACATTTGATGTAAACAAAACAGCATTTTTGCTCTTTTTATTTTTTGTTATTATTTGTGAAATAATTATAGTTGAATAATATGAAATAGAGAAAAAAAATTTCTATTCAAATTCAAAACAATTATGTCGTCGAGTAAAAAAGGCGCAGTACGCGGTAAACGTTCTAACCAACACGTTCAACGAAATTATGCGGAAAGGTTAAACGATTTAAGTATACATTCCTCTGAAGACAGTAATGATAGCACAGATGATTCCGATGACGAAGGCACGGAAGCGACGTTCGCTGTAAGTATGTGGGATTTGAACCATTGCGATCCAAAGAAGTGTTCGGGACGAAAACTCCTACGGCATAACCTTATCAAAAATTTAAAACTCGGACAAAGATTTCAAGGACTCGTTTTATCACCAGTTGGTACTCAATGTGTTAGTCCAAATGATAGAGATATAATAGAAAAGTTTGGTTTGGCCGTTATTGATTGTTCATGGGCTAAAATCGATGAAACGCCATTCCAACGAATGAAATCCCCTCATCCGAGGTTATTACCATTTCTTGTTGCTGCCAATCCGATAAACTATGGAAAGCCATATCAACTCAGTTGTGTTGAGGCTCTTGCAGCAGCTATGTATATAACGGGTCATAAAAAAGAAGCAAACTTTTATTTATCGAAGTTTTCTTGGGGACATTCATTCCTAGAATTGAATTCTGAAGCTTTAGAGATGTATTCAAAATGTACAGATAGTAAAAGTGTAATTGAAGCCCAAAATAAATATCTCGAATCAGCTGGTAATGAAAAAGATACAAGAAAAATGTGGCCGTCCAGCGAATCAGATGCTGAAAGTGAGAAAAGTGAATAAAAAAGCAATTAAGTATCTCTGAAATTAAATAATTTATTAAATTAAATAGTTTTATTATATATTATTCTTTGTTTTTGAAATCTTATACTATTAAACGAGCAATTCTTGTATATATATATATATATATATTTTCTGAATCTCGGAATCGGCTCCAACGATTTTCGTGAAATTTAGTATGCAGGGGATTTCGGGGGTGAAAAATTGATCTAGCTAGGATTCATTAAAAAAAAATGTCGTTTTATCCCTGTTTTAGGCAACGAAAAAATATCATTAGAATACGAAGCTTAATTTCATCATTATTAATATAGCTGTAACAGCGTAATTAGGAAAGCGACGTAAATACAAATCGTTTTGACCCGGGTTCGAATCTCAGTCTCCAGATTACTTTTTTTTTTCTTTTTTTTTTAATTTCACTCGTGATTTATTATTTAAATAAAATTAAAATATAAAAATACCGAAAAAGAAACCAAAAAATAAAATAAAAATACCGAGCTGGGCTCGGTCACCCAGGTACTTATTATTATAGAAGATGATAACCCAAACAACAAAATAAAACACTCTATTTAAAGTTATTTATAACTTTGCTATGGTGAATAGTCTAATTTAATAATGCTTGTGGTTGCTTGTATCATACTTTTTTTTACAAAATTCTGTAAACAACTATTTTAATGTTAAAAGTATTATACCTAATATATTAAGGATTTTTACCCTCCATAAAAATTCATACAAATCGAACCAGCCGTTTCGGATGAGTATTGTAACTTGATTGTAACACTATTACAATGTACTCTGTGATTGTAACTAACATTGTGACACGAGAATTATATATATAAGATATAGATAGAAGATAGGTAGATTTGATTTTAATTTCATATAAAATTTGACTATGACGATAATGTTTACTACAGCGCCATCTATTTTTTATCGTGAAGATCAATTCAAAGTTCATTTTACTTTAAAATAGTCTGTCTACTTATCACTAGATGGCGCTTTAATATACTCTTCCTGTTAGTTTGGTTATCATATAGATGGCGTTATGAGAATTAAAACTAAAAAATAAATTGCCTTACGAAAATGAACGCGGAACGGTGCAACGTGTTTGCCTCTTACGTCCGTTAGTTTAGTTTCATAGAACTGCTCGAGTGTGGGAGTCGGTTCATGACGCGCGGAGTTTTGTTTCAAACTCGCGGAATAACTAATTTATGACTTACTTTTAAAGTGTATTTGTAGTGAAATTGTAGTGTTGTGCTTGTTGTGTTTGTTCTCTAAGAAAATATTGTTTGGATATAAGTTACAAACTTTATACAAGGTAAGATTGTTTCGGGATTCGACTTTTGTGCAACCTGTCACGCAGGTGTCTCACAAGTCACTAACCTCCTTCAATGAATAAATCTACTACAACTTTTAAGATACATACGATATCTACAATAGAGCTTTTTATTAATTTCAAATGAAACCATTTGCCGCCTATAACAAAAAAGTTTAATTTATATGTAAAACTATTTTTTTATATTTATTAAAAATAGATTTTTTTTAAATATATTACTGGCTTTTAACCTTTCTAAATATAACTGGCAGTAAACGAACTTTTAACTTTACGCGTCAATAATATTTGAAATTGTCATTAGTTGGTAGTTTCGAATTTCGCGGTTTGTCGTATTTCCCTTGTATATTTTTGTTATCTATTTCGTCTTCTTTTGAAGACGATGTCTAAAATGTTGGAAAGCTGACGATAACTCTATGTTTTGTACTTCTGACGGAATATGTCGAGGTACTTTGTATCCGTTTTTGTTTGGTAAGATTTTTTAAACTTAGTAACTAAACAATTTATTAGATATCCCTCTAATAAACGTCTCACATTATGTATTATTATTAAGATTCAGGAGTTTTTAATAAGAATAGCTTAATTCAAATAAACCTAGTTCCCTAGTTCTGGTAAATCATTTATTATTTTTGTTTTATTATCGAATAAAAATTTATTTTACAGTATTTTAATTTATTATACAGTATTTAAGTTATAACGTCTAGTAATAATAATGAAATTTTCAGGTGTAAGAAAATGTTGTATGTTTTGCGCTAAACGTTGATTTGGAAATTATGTTCAGTGGATCAAAGTTGAAATCGTTGTTCTTGTAGTATTCGTAAGTAGAAAAAGCAACACAACATGAGGACAACCGACATTAGTGATTTCGGAGATCAAAGCTGCTCCTGCACATCGTGTGTGTACAGAAGCGAGTCAGATCGCTCGTCTTTGCGACAAATCATTTCAAGGGGATCTCGAATCGATCGCCTTTATTATGGAAAGTATATTCCACTTCGTGAAAGTAAACTTCTCGAAAAACTCGTCAGAACTAGAGCTGTTTACGATGATATTAAGGCACAATTACTGTCTAGTAGCACAATAAGCCTTGATGTTAAATCGGGGTCCAAAGCTCATAAAAAACAATCTATGAACAAATCAAGACACCCAGAACATTCTGATGCAATTTTGGAATTAGTAAATTTAGTAGATAAAGGCAAAAAAATTGAATCAAAAGAATTAAGTGGTTGCTGCAGTTGTTGCAGTTGTTCTTCCAAATTGAATTTGGGGTATAAATCTAGAGATAAACATGGACTTAAACGTACCTATCCTGGTGCATACAGACATATTCATACACGGGAGAGAATTGGGCATAGCAGAAAAAGAGGAGTAAGGTTTAAAGCAAAACACATAAAATCTGATCCATGCACGTGTACATTTAAATTTAGCGGTTTGCTTTCGTCTAAGATAAAGCCGAAAAAACTGAGCACATTACATTCCATATCTCATGCGGATTTTATGCCGACTACTGATGAAGAAATAAACCAGAGACCCAAAAAGATTAGAACATTAGCGCGTTCGTCGATCGAAAACTTAAAACAATCTAAAACGCAGTTAAAAAACAAAATAATGGAAGCTGTCAAAAAAGTAAGTGAAACAAAAGTAAAAGTTCAAGAAAAGATAGATCTAAAAACTAAAAAGTCGCCGGAAAAAATCACTAAAGCTAAAAATAGTATAAAGTCAAAAAAAGCCAAAACGAAATCACGAGAAATCCTAAAGACTATTAATAAAGAAGCATGTGAATGTCCGAAACAAGACTTGATATCGCAGATAAAGAAAGACTCTTTAAGTAAATTTAAAGAAGATCAGGAAAGAAAAAAAACATTAAAAGATTGGGAGTGTGATCCTGACTGTTTTGAAGATTTCTGTATCCCAGAAGATTGTTATTATAAGTTAAAGCAAATAGGCTCTCGCCATTTAAAACCTAAACCTGATAGTGTTAAAAAAAGTAGCATTATTACGAAAGAAAAAGAGATAGGGGTACCATTTATTAATCCAAGTGTTAAAATACAATCAAAGGAATTAAATACGTTTGGGCCTCCTGTAGAAAAACAAAAGCCTATATTACGTGCTAAGCAAACTCATGAAATTTCTGGTACGTTGCGAAATCGCGCCGCTGATAAAGATAAAAAATCGTCGAAAAAAGAACAAAAGTTGATTAAAGAAGACAAGAAAAAAAAATTCTATCTTTGTAAATGTAAAACAAAATCGAAACATAAAAGTCAAAATGTAAAATCAAATACCTTCAAACCTGTTCCTGCTTTGGAAAATAATACAAAGATCAAGAAATCTAATATACCTCTACATCGTCCACGTGAACAAGGACTACATATTTATTCAAAGGCAAAAACTGAAAACGTTATACCTGAAAGTCGTCAACAAGTTGTTCGAATAGGATCTTCTTTTTCGTTTAACATAGAATTTTATAAAAATGTAGTTGATCCATCTCAAAGCGTGTCTCATGTCAGTTTACATGGAATACCTTATAACTCAAAAGGATCAGTGATTAAAAATAATAATAAAAGTTTTGTAAAAAACCCGAAAACTAAAAATGTACGCAAACGTCACCGTCGTTCACAAATAAGATTAGAACCTCTAAAGAAGAACACGATAGTAGGTGAAGATAATTCAAAGCGGTGCATTTGTCCTATTAATTTAAAATTTAAAAGAAATAAGAATAAGGCACAAACAATAGTGAAGAAAGAAATTATGACTACCGAAAAATCCATAATGACTTTAAATTCTATTAGTAGTCCTCTATGTGAACCTGTGGATTGTAAAGTAAATAACAGATGTAATATGACGGAATGTAAGAAAAGTAATCGAAAGAATTTTGAAACAAGTACTTATTACAATACTCCAAAAATCCTTAAATTCGAAAAATCACGAAAAAATAAATCAAAAGAAAAGCGGTTACTGCTTCCGTATGAATGTGAACCTGGCGTGTGTGAACCAGAGACGTGTGACCCTTATGAATGTGTTAAGTTAATAACTAAAAGGAAAGTAAAGACTAAACAACACTCGGTGCAGTGTGATTGTCCTTCTAAAATATCTTATACTGGAAGAAAAAAGTTTGTGTCCAGTTCAACTTCAATCAAACCACCATCCTTAAAACCCAATTTAGTAAAAGTTAAGAAATCTACGATTTCTCAGAGAAGTAAAAGATTAAAAAACAGATTTAAAAAATTAAAAAAGATGAAAGCAGAAACTATAAGCAACACCCTTACAGATAAAAGTGATCGTCAAGTTGTTCGAATTGGATCCACTTTTAGTTTTAATTTGGAATTTCACCGAACCAAATATCCATATTCTTTAAGCCCTGTTAATATAAATAACTTGCCACAAACGGTTCGTTCGACATCACACGAAAAATCAATTAAAAAGAAGTATGTAAAAACTACGTCTCCAAATAAATATTTGCGCAAAAATTCTGGAATTGGTACTACTCTCAGAAGATGTTTTTGTACTCTCAAATTACAAGAAAAAAAGAATATTAAAACTAAAAGAAAAACAGTTCATACAACTGGAACTGATGTTGATAGCAATATACATTCAGACGTTGTCTTAATGTCTACTAAAAGCACTAAAACAAAGAATGATAAGCCCTTAAAAGCATTTGAATGCAAACCTTTCGTTTGTATACCTGGAGCATGTGATCCTTATGAATGCTTAGAACGTATAAATAAACGTTACAAACATTTAAAAGAGACTGGTTCAATTACAGAATCTGCACAAAAAGTAACTGTTTCAAGTACCACAAATTCTAGAATACCTATAAAGACTGTTAATACCCAATTCAAACCTCATTCAAAAGATCGCAAGGTTTTAGTAAATCCTTATAAATTTGTAAATAAATTTAGAAAACATACATCTGACAGAAATCAAGTTGTTAAAATTGGTTCTACATTTAGTTTTAATATTGAATTCGTTAAAAACAACGTACCGAGCAAGGAAGTTAATATTAAACCAAATTTCGAACCGAAAACGAAACGGAGTTTTAGTACAGATCAGAAAAAAAATAAGAAAAGAAAAATGAATAAATTAAACGTTGCAAATGTGAATACACAAATAAAAGAAGAAAAGAAATTGAATAAAACAACTATGGCTGGTCACTTAGTAAAAAGATGCTTTTGCACATTAAATTTGCAAAAACATCGTAAGGATCAAATATTGTCCAAGTTAGAACATCCTTCTACAATTCATAGAGAATATACAATAAATACAGCGTTAACAGAAGTTAGTCCATTTTTGAGTTGCAATACGACGTTCAGTGGAAATAAAATTGGCTGCAACGCTGAACCACTACTTTTAGATAATAAAATACTTAAGAATAAGTTAAGCCAAAGCTACCTGCATCCAAATACTTTTCAAGAATGTTTATCTGTTACAAGAAAGCACACACAAACTTGTATTTTTAATTCTGTAAGTGCTGACAAATGGATGTCAACTTCTAGTTTAGTTGAAGACAAACTTATGTGCTTAAGACAAATGGAAGTAACAAATTTAAGTCAATATTTTAAACACTGTTTTTGCACAATGAATTTACAATTAGTCAATAAAAATATTTCTAGAAAAAAAATAAAAAGTACTATACAAAGTAATAAAGATCTCTCTAAATATGATAAATCATCTGCAAAAGTAGGATCCAGCTTCAGTTTTAATATAGAGTTCAGTAAAACTACGTCATCGTCATTAAAAAGTGAAAAACACAAAAATAATTTATATGAGTCACAAAATTTATTTGAAACTGAACTGGTCAAACTGGGCGAAAATAAACCAAAAAAGTTAAAGAATATAGGAACAACAGGAAGTAAAAAATATTTTAATCGTCAAACACACTTGACACTCAACGAAGTAGCCCACAAATCTTCAGTTACTGTACCCATGATAAAAAGATGTTTTTGCACATTGAAATTGCAAAAAAAAGGCAGACTGTCCTTAAAGAACAAGAATTTGCAGAATAAAGCGCCCAATTCTGTGAATCCAAGCTTAAAGACAGCGGCTACTATAAACAGAGCACAAAATACTACATTCAAATTGGTTAATAAGGCACATTCTTTAAAACCATATGAATGTGAACCAAATATATGTAATCCAGGCTACTGTGACCCATACCAATGTCTAGAAATAATGAAAAGAAGAATGTTTCGTAAACATACTAAAGAATCTGGTGTAGATACGATACTAGCAAGAAGGTCTGCATCGAGTCTAACTGTTGAAAATATTTCTAAGGGAACGCAAAAAAGTTACTTGATGAAAGTGAAACCAATACAAAGTCAACTCATTTTTTCCAGGAAACCTTTTGATTATGACACCTTGAAACCCTCAAGACGAGTAGTACGAGTGGGTTCGAGTTTTAGTTTTAATATAGAGTTTTTTAAAAATGGAAAAGAATCTTCAGGAGTAACACCAGCGCCTAAGTATTTAGAAGAAATCAAACAATCTGAAAAAATGTCTACAGCTATAGAAAGAAACATAAATAAAGAAATATTGCCTGATTCTAGATTAAGGAGAAATAAAGATACAGGAGTTACAAAGTCCCCAAAAACTGCTTCGACTATGACAACGTCTTTCACAAAAAGATGTTTTTGTGTAACACAACTTAGGGATTTTAAAATGGAAAATGTCAACACGCACTTAAATAATAAATCTACATTTTTAAACAAATGCCTATGTTTTTTTAAATCTATGAAACCTTTTGCTACAAAGAAAGAGGGCATCCATATACATAAAGCACCGCTTGTACACAAGAAAATAAATACTCAAAAGGTTATCAAGCTAGATAACGATCGACGTTATCCTTATGAATGTGAACCTGGAATGTGCACACCAGGGGAATGTAATCCATATGAGTGTTACGAAGTTTTAAAAAGAAAAAAATATAACAAAAAGTCGAAAGCATCTATAACAGATAAAACAAATTATATGCGATCTGTTTCAAGCAATAGTGCTGCAATTACAACAAAAAACATTAAAACGCAATTAAAAAACAGAAAAAATAATAGAGATGTTAAAAAAAAAAGTTTTTCTCAATCGTCGTTTCCAAATGCCAATCGACAAGTTGTAAAGATTGGATCTAATTTTAGTTTTAATGTAGAATTTTATAAAGATAAGTTGCCTGAATATAATATGTTTCCACCTCGTCAAATACTACACTCAAAATCGAAGGAAAGTAAGTACAATAAAAGAAATAACAAGAAGTTATCTAAAAATGACGCAATAGCAACTCTTTCACAGAAATCTCAAGTAGATCAGATTCGTAAAAAAAATCGTTTCACAGAAGACAAACACTTTTTAAAACGTTGCTTTTGTACACTACAACTACGAAATCAACATTCAAGTGTTTCAAAAGTACAACAAATAAAGGAAAAGAAGAAAAATCAAGGAAACAACTTAAGTACTAAAAGCGTTATGACAAAAAAAGAAAAACGCCAATTAAATAACCTGAAGTTATTCGAATGTGAGCCTAATATTTGTATTCCATATCAATGTGACCCTTACCAGTGTGAAAAGATTATGAAAATACGAAGAAAACAACAGGATTACAAAGAAGTTGCAAGTTTGACTAAAAGTCCTAAAAAATATTCTGTAAGTAGTGCAACTAGGCCATCAAAAAAAACAAAACATAAAACTCAAGTAAACTTCGATAAAAATTACAATATAAATGCATATAATAACGACAATAAGGAATCACATGCTGTGCAAAAAGTAAAAATAGGCTCCAGTTTTGAATTTAATATAGAATTTTACAAAAATAAAAATAATGTTGGCCTTGATATCAACAAACAACCAAAACGCAAAAACATTAAATTCAAACAATTAAAAGAAGAAAAGGATACTAATTTTAAAGAACGAAATCGGAAACATAAACAGGTTCAGTTTAAAGAAAGACCTACAAAAGTTACATCTGTATCAACAATGGTGAATAATAAATCACTTTTAAAACGATGCTTTTGTACATTAGGTTTAAAGAAAATTGAACGAAAATCTAAAGAAGAAAAACAGATAGCTTTAAAGAAAAATACATCAACTATTGGGATAGAAACTCAAAGACCGCGCATAAGAACCACTTTATTACCTTACGAATGTGAGCCACAGGTATGTGTACCAGGTGAATGTAATCCTGTTGAATGCTTAGAAAAAATTAGGCAAAGAAGGCATAAAGATTTTGGAAGCACTAACTTTTTACAAAGCAAAAGTAGTGCTAGTACAATGACAAAGGCAAAAGTAAAAACTAAGACGAAAACAAATCAATCTAAATATCTCAACAAAGACGATAATTCTTCTTTCGAACCTAGAAAGGGACTAGCAGCAAACCTAGGCAAACAGGTTGTTAGAATAGGATCTAATATTAACTTTAATATCGAGTTCTATAAAGATAATATTATACCACATAATATCTCTGAAAGACTGAGTAATCGTAAGAACCATCACGCCCTCAGAGATAGAGATAAGGCGACAAAATTGGAAGTTAGACAGCCAGGCAAGCTTTTAAAAACTAAACCTCAACTAACAAAGACCGATTCTTCATTTATAAAACGATGTTTCTGTATATTGAAAAATCAAAGGTTTCAAAAACAAGCATGTGTTGAGTCGAATTGTCCAGGATTCAAAGAACATAGCATACAAACAAGAAAACATACACAATTATATGAAAAGAAAAACAAGAATAAAATTGATAAGAAAATGAAGACACCCAATTTTTTGAACAAATGTTTATGTGTGCTCAAAATACGTAAAATAGACAAACAAAAAAATAAAATGAAGAAGGTAAATAAACATTCTGCAACTATGGAAGCTCAAATGATACCATATCGAGTTAATCAAAATATTTCAATACAAAAAGAATTATTACCTTATGAGTGTGAGCCAAATGTATGCGTACCTGGAATATGTGATCCCTACGAATGTGAGAAGCGTATTAAAAAAAGAAATTTGAATAAACAGGTACAGCTATCTAAACAATCTGCTACTAATAAAGTCAAAACGAAATCAACAAAGTCACAGGGTCTAAAAATTAAATCTCAAGAACATAAGAAAACTTATACGAACAAAAATCAAAGTCTTACAAACATTTCTACGAAACAAGGCAATAAAAGTTTGGTAACAACATATCGAGGACAATTTCCTAAAGAACGTGATCGATTACCAGAATATAGCCTAAATTTAGATAAGCAAGCTGTTAAAATTGGATCTAATATAAGTTTCAACATAGAATTTTACAAACAAAATGCTCCAAAAGTAAATACCATTTCTTCTAAAGTCAGCGATCATAAAAAACTAAAACAACCTGAAAGTTTAACAGTAAATAAGTATAATGATTATATTAATCATAAGAATATAAGTACCAGGTCGGCTTTTATACGTAATCGTGGATCTCAAGCAAAGATGATTAAAACTCAAGATAAAACATTAGATGTTCAAAATAAACTAAATAGGTGTTTCTGCACATTGAAGTTACAGAAGAATGCACACTCAAGGTACGGAAGGGAAAATTTTAATTACCTTGGTCAATCACTACAGTATCCTCAAATATTTGAAGTAAGAAGAGTAACTGTTCAACAAAAAGCGAAGAAAGAGACAAAAAACTCTAATTCTACAGTCAGATCTGTGAGGACTCAAATAAAGAAGAAATATTTAAAAGGAAATAAAAATTCCAATTTACCACACGAAATGTGTCTGTGTAAGCAAGATATTATAAACTTAACCGAAATGGAGACAATACTTCCATATGCGCCTACTAAATTTAAAAAGACTTGTAGTAAAACAATATTGCCAGTGCAAGACAAATTTTTTAATAAAAATAAAATAAAGCATGACCAGAAGATAAGTCGTGGTAAAAAATTACATAAGAAAAAGAGTAAAAGAAATATAAATTCTAGTCGAAATCTTTTGGATGACAATGAGATACAACATAAAATTAGCCCTTGTAAAAGAATATTATGCAAATGTGCTTCTCTATTTTTAAGAAAGCCAAAAGATAATGACTTAATAAATACTACTAATAACGAAAGTGTAAATTCTAACAATGACAATAAGACTGACATTAAGAAACACAAAGCAACCTGTAATTTATGCTGTGAACATCTTATCAAAAGTTCTAATAGTGACAGAAGACCCATAAAACAGCAACCTGTTAATCGAAATATAAAAATGAAGAAATCAAAAAGTCTCAAATTAGATAATAAATTTGACAGTAAATGCAATTTATATTCTTCAGTTGAAGAACATAAAATATATCCGACTGTTGCATTGCGACTTGAGCAAAAGAGAAATTCGAAAAAGAATAATAATTTTAAGCAAGGTTCAAAATCTGCAAAACAAATGCCCGATACTAAGATTTTTGCTGCTTCTCAGCAACATGCAACGAAACAAAAGGGTGAAAAATTGTGTACCCACTGTCAAGACAAGGTACAAAAACTTAAAACAAAAAAAATATGTTCACCTCCTCTGAAAGTTCATTTTGTTGATACAATTCCTAATTATAATTTTTCTAACGAGACTTCAAAATATAACAAATCTGTTAGGAAGGCTTTAAATGATAAAGAACGTAATGAATGGCAGAAGTACTGTGATTATTGCGATTCTTGTGGTAGAAAATTAAATAAAGTAGAGCTACTTAAAGCGGCAGGTGATCGTTCAATTCCTCATCAAGAACAAAATATCCTCTTATCACCTGAAAAGAAACATCTTACGAATATAATTAGAGATATGTTTAACTTTAATAAGGACATTGACAATGTGTGCAGTGGAGACGATAAGAGAAAACCTCTATTCGAAATGCAATTAAACTCTGACGACTACAATATTATAAATAAAAAGGAAGTTGTTGATAACGTTACAAAATTAAGTAAAAATAAATCAAAAGAAAACATTAAATTACCCAAATCTCATAAGGAAACATGTCAATGTCGTATATGTAATTGTAAGAAACATAAAACTGGTGCTCATATAAAAGTAGAAGCGAAGGGATCGAAAGTCGGAAAAACTTTAGCCAAGTTATTAGGTAGTTCTAAACCTAAGACTTCAACTGTGAAAAATCCCTGTACGTGTGGCAGTTTAATTTGTTCTAAAAAGAGTCAAAAGATGAAGAAAGAAGCGCAGACAAAAAATCAAAACATAATTAGGAAATCCTTTAAACCGTGCCATTGTGGCATTCCGATATGTGACCGTGAATCTGCATTAATGAAACGCTCAACTGTATCAGGCAAAACAAAATGTATCTGTCAGCCAGAATATGAAAAAACGAGACGAAAAATGCTAATCAAAGACGCCAAACTTAGTGCGATTATGTTGAAAAAATTTAATAAAAAAGATCGTGAACGCAGAAAAAAAAGACTGAGAGAAGAAAGAAAAATTGAAAAAAAAATTAACAATAATTCTACTGATTTCATGTTAGCAGCTGAATCGGTAATAGATGTCGGCAAACTAGGAATAACTGCTGGCATTGGTGTATTAAGTTCAGTTGCGAAAATTGCTTCTAATCCAAAACAAGCTTATAACACTCTCAAAGCTATGAAAAATAATCCAAACCTGTTGACTCGTCATTTAAAATCAGCCATAGAAAACAGTGGCGCGTCTGCTACAGCGAGACGTGTAAGACTAAGGTGCATGTCAATGAGAGGAGTAAAAAAGATTAAAACTGTATTAGAAAAATATGCAATTACAAATTATTTGTTACATATTGCTGATAAAGATCCTAAAAGCCGATTACCTAAAAAGATTAAACCAAGGCGTGTTCGTGAACGGCTTGATTTTGGATGTAGTCTGTACATGGCTTCTCTAAGAAAAAGGCCATATTTATCTATTTACGACAGATGCCCATGGTTCTATCCCCACTTTTTGTCTCTTGTCAACGTTTGGAAACAATTTACGGACATAACGTTGTTTTTACTAGCGGTTGTTGTGTGGAGTCCCTGTATTTTATGTATGGAAATTTGTAGAGCGATGATGTGTTGCTTTTTCTGCACAGGATAAATTTCATTATTTAATAAATTATTGTTTCGTGTTTTTTTTTGTATTTATTTTATTATTATTATTATTTATTAATTTTCTTTTTGTAAACTAAATTAAGAATCAAATTATAAATTTGACCTAACATCACTTTCATATTGCATTGAGTATGTAAGTAACCATTGATCACCATAATGCACCCCTAGGTTCAACGACCGAAGTCATAAAATTTGGGGGTGGTACTACAAAATTTATTACTTCTTGTGGTTCAAAAGGTTTTCGAATATTTTGATATTGTTTTATGTTCAAAAAATTTTAATAACATCCTATTAAAATATAAACTATTACTGAATGGAACCTTTATTAATGTGTTTTTTTTTTAAAGTAGGTATTAAAAATCTCTTATAAATAAATATAATTACATTTTATTGCATTCAAATTTTTAATGAATGTTTGCTTGGTATCATATATGTAGTTACGGTATCATATAGGTAGCCTGATTATTATATTTACTACTAGCTGCTCGGACAGACTTCGTTCTGTCAATTTATAATTAAAAAAAAAATTTTTTTAGTATAGCCTTCCGTGGACTTAAACAACATACAAAAAAAAATTGCCGAATTGGACGAGCCATTCTCCAGTTATGCACGTAGTAACATTCATTTTTATTTATATACGAGTAGATAAAGCCCTATTCAAATATATTTATTAATAGTAAACCTTTTCCACCAGATATAATTTATCAGAAAATTTACTTAATAAAAAAAAGGTTCATGGCACCATTTAGAACTTTTAAGAGAAATAGTACCAACTCTAAAAATCAAGTTAGAACGAGACACTATGAGTTTGAAGTGCGAAAACAAAAGAGAGCTATATCGACCAAACCCTCAAAAGTGAGAGGGAGCTGCCACCCTCTTTATGAGTCAGAGGGGAGGACCCTTGCACGTACTGTACCCTTAGTGTACCGTACACCGTACCGCATGCACTCAATATTGATCTGGGCATTTTGGGCCCGTCTAATATTGCTTTTGACCTATCGGCCATTTTTATTTTGAGGTTATTTTAATGTCTTATTTGGATATTTAATATCCCGATAGACAACAATATACCATAGTTTCTGAATTTGAACAGTACTGTAGCTATTTGCATTTTAATGCTTTCACATAATTGTTTTGATTATATGTAAGTAAATATATAAAAAATATAATTTTTTTAATTTATTGTTTAATGAGGCACTGTCTTAAAAATAAAAAATAAAAATAATTATCCGTTTAGATAGTAGAGCGTTTTAGAACTTTGATAATTTGAAGGGTTGTAGAATTGACCAATTCGATGTAGGTAGGTACATGTTTTGCAATTACGCAGTAAAATCACGGATTTGTTCCAATTAGCATATTATTCTCTGTTGCCTTGTAACATTAGGTCTTAGTGACATGTTACTAAATAGAAAGCTGTTACGCTTTCCATATTACGAATAAATAAATACTATTTTTCTGTTATTAGTATCTTTTGATTTACATTTAAAAATATATCACTTTAGTGTATGATATTAGTAACAGCTACATGGCTATATACGCATACATGGCAATAATGGAATGGCCGTACGTACAGAGTGTTGAAAGTATTTCTATTTAGGAGTAAATAGTTAGGACAGTAGACTGTTTAAAATTACAGTACTCTAAAAAACACAGTAGAAGTAGTAGCGTACAACTGGAGCAAAATATATTATTAAATTTGTGCCATAATTATGACTACTTTCAGATTCTCTTACAAATAAATGAATAAAAATTAGATGTAAACATTTCATTCGATTCATTTCATACGTTTAATAATTAATGGTATTTCGTATATGATGTAATGTTAAATGATGTATATAGTATGTGTTTGAAAGAGATGAGGCAGTGACAGTTTGCAATATTGTGATTGGAGACGAACAAATTGAACAGGTGAATGAGTTTGTGTATCTGGGTTCAAAGTTTACAAGAGATGGAAAGTGTGAGAGTGATATTGAAAGAAGAGTGAATGCAGGAAACATGGTGAATGGAGCTTTGCACTCCTTTATGAGCAGCCGGAAGGTGTCTAACAAGGCTCGTTTGGCTGTACATAGGGGGGTGTTGGTTCCGACACTCATGTATGGAAGTGAAAGTTGGGTATGGCAGAAGAAACATGAAAGCAGAATAAATGCAGTTGAGATGAGAGCGTTAAGAAGTATGATAGGAGTTAAACTGAGTGACAGGATTAGAAATAGTGAGATACGGAAACGTTGTGATCTGAAAGAAGATGTAGTGACAAAAATTGAGAAGGGTATGCTGAGATGGTTTGGCCATGTTGAGAGAATGAATGAAGAGCGATTGACGAAAAAAGTGTATAAGGCGAGTGTGAATAGGAGTGTTGGTAGGGGTAGACCTAGGCGGACATTTCAAGACCAAATCGGTGACGTCTTGAAAAAAGGCCAGGTCAAGAGTACCCTAAACCGAAGAGCATGTATGAAAGGAATAATGAAAGTGGATGAAGCGAAACAAGTATGTAAGGATCGTAGCAAGTGGAAAGAAGTGGTCTCTGCCTACCCCTACGGGAAAGAGGCGTGATTATATGTATGTATGTAATGTTAAATGCTATTGATAAAAATATAAATAAAAATTAGAATTGTATATTTAACAAATTATAATTTGACATTAAATTTAAAAACTAGCGTAAAAAGTCCACTAAGATAGTCGTTTAAAACTTGATGTTACACCCATATAAAATACTAGCTTCTGCGCGCGACTTCGTCGGCGTGGACTCCGCTCCTATTGGTCTTAGCGTGATGATATATAGCCTATAGCCTTCCTCGATAAATGGGCTATCTAACACTGAAAGAATTTTTCAAATCGGACCATTAGATCCTGAGATTAGCGCGTTCAAACAAACAAACAAACAAACAATCAAACAAACAAACAAACAATCAAACAAACAAAGTCTTCAGCTTTATTATATATAGATTTTATGTATGCTATAAAATGAAAAGTTTGTTTGTCTGTTTCATCGTCGCTCTATTACGGGATCTAGTGGTCCGATTTTAAAAAATCCTTTTACTTTTATTTTCATGGCGCAACGATATCCGTACATAAAAAGGAAAATGGTCGTGAACTGTAGTCTAGTCATGTTTAAAACAGGAAAGCTTTTGAATTATTGTCATAAATATCTATGATAAGTAAAAAGTAATTCATTACCTACTTAAGACTACAGATTGACAGTCCGACAGTCCTGTGACTGCCTTGTAAAAGTAGGACGTGGTCCGCGCTGACAGAATTTTTCTGTTTCAATATCTTAATTTTTATTTCACTGTATTTTTTTGCATATAGCTTAAGCACTACGGGCATATACTGTTTCTTATAGCTTGTTTTTATGTATATACACTCATTTTTAGTTTTAAGAATTAAAACTAATTACTTTATACACGACTAGTTTATAGCTATAATTTTATTACGACTTGATTTGTCATCAATATATTTTTGAATAATATAAGATTATGTAGTAAACGTAAGTTATTCGATATAATAATTTTTCTTTTGTCTATTTTCAGATATTTGTATTAGAGGATATATTACAACGTTTCTTCAATTGGCTGCAGAGGTTTGTAATATTAATTACTCACTATTAGCTATAAAAATTGGTTCTATATATCAATACTTTTTAATAATATTTTATATAATTTAATATTTTTTTAAGTTATATTAAGTACACTACAAAAATTAGAATTATTAACCGACCTATGCCCACTTCGTTAATTATTTTTGTGATGCAAATCATCACGCTCGCATTTCTCCGACTTGATTTACATATACTAATATTTTTCACCGAATTTTTAATTCAATAATAATAAAATATAGCCTATATCACTCCTGAATAGTGTAGCTTTCTGTTAGTGAAAAAATTTTCATGATCGGATCAGTATTTGCGAAGATTACCCCCTACAAACAAACAAAGTTAAGAACTTTACCTCTTTATAATATTAGTATAGATTGCAATCAGTAATTTGTGAACTAGTGTTTTCATTTGCGTGACTTATCATTAGAATTTTAGCTTGTCTACTTTAAAATTTTACTAGACATTATTCAACCGTAAATTGTAAACAGATATACCCATTGTAAAACAAAAAGTAATAATAATAATAATAATAATAATAATCTGATCGATACAGATTAATCAAAGCCTAAAAATTATCCGGCAAACAAATCCAAAAAGCCGATATCCGTCCATATCCAATTTAACCAGTTTGTTATCATGTTTGTAAATATATTCGTATTCTTGTAATTTAATATCTGTACGAGTTTAACGTAAATTGCAACAATATATTTTTGCAGCCCCTACCCTAATCAGCATTTATGCTTTATATCTTCCCCTTCTGATGAAGTTTGTCAAACTTTTTTCGGCGTGATTCGTTCAAACCGACAGCACCTTGTCAAGACATATCTTGAAGCTAGGGGACTCTAAATTGTTCAAGATTTGGTAAAACTTGACGGAAACTTTATTATATATCATATCTTATACTGATTACCAAATGTTTGAATATTTTTTTAACATTTTTAGATCTAATGGTCTGAAGTAATTATGGGCCTATCCTGTCAATAAGTGCCTTTGTTTAATTAGTTGGTATTAATATTCCAATTGTTAATTGATATTTTTTACTTCGTTATTTTCTGTACAGAGAAAAATTAAACAGTTGTTACACCAAATAAACTGGTTTCAAGATAATACGTACCAAAATAAATTGTTAGAAAAAAGTCGGACAAATTACTATTATTCTTTTGTTACAGACTCCGAAAACGCTCCAAAACGATATTCCAAAGTGAAAAATTCTAAAGTTAAAGTTCGGAATTCTCGATGCAAAGAAAGTTAAAAATTAACCTACTGAATTTACTCTTGCTTCTTAACAATTTAGCCGCGTTTTATTTTATATTTTGATGCTCATTAGATGTTAGTTAATCTTTAATAGTACCCTGGACAAAAACGAATTTCGACCACCTGTCTAATTTGGCCTAAACAGGTTGAAGGATGGCATGTTCTGAATTTTTTTTACCGATTATGTTAAAAGAGGAGTCTGGTTCTTTTTTAAATTACTGATAAACTTGCGGTAACTAATGAAATTAAATTTCGGTATAATTATTATAATTATATGTCATTCGATATTTACCAATATTTTTGAATATACCGTGCTTCCGTGTTTTCTTACCAAAATGTTTACAATAATTGCAATTAAAATGAATCTGAAAAAGTAACAAAATCAGTATTTTGGCTACTATGTACTTAGGAACAAATTATTATATTATTATATTTAAAGTGCATGTTTGTAGTCAGACTTTTTTTTACATGCACACGGTCCTCTGTTCCTACGGTAAGCAACTTAATGCTTGTGTTATAGGTAACAGCTCACTGTTTAGCAATTTTTTTTAAGTTTATATACAAGAAACAAAACATATATAGTAGATATATAAATATGTACAAATATTACACCCAAACTCAGGCGAGAATCAAAACCGCAACCCGCGGAACAGAAAATAGGGCCACTACAAATTGAACTAATGGGATTGTCACGTCAGCCAGTATGACTAGTGGTTATAGGTGAAAGAATCGCCTTGAAAAATGTATTTCCATTCTAACTGTCTAACTAAATAGTTCTGTGACAGAAAAAACATAATCAAACATCTAAATAATTATGGCTAGCACAGATAGTTTTAAAATTGTAGTCAACCTACAACTTGTCGCTTAAATCTCATTTGAGTGTCTATTATACCAAAAAAGCCAGAAAAATAAATGTTATTTAAAAAGAAATTGATATTGCAAAATGCCTGCCTTTTTGTGGTCGTTTCAAAAATATTCCAATTAAATGTTTCACGATTTTATAAATGTTTTAATCTCGTTAAATCGTTCGAAATGTTTGTGGTTGAGATACCATGCACCGACATGTTTGCAATTACGCCGTATTGCAAGATATTTTTTTATTCCTATGTCTCAATTAAAATATTTTTTAATAAAATCGGGGTGTCATTTGTTTTTGGGTATTGGTTTGTGGTTGGATATGTATGTTAATACATATATTTTATTGGTCTGGTCCAAAATTTTCTACATATTCCTCAATTTTTTTTGTCTGTTTAGGTAGTTTTATTTTCTTTTGATAAAAATAAGTACTTTACCAGAATTAGAAACATAATTGTTTAGATTATTTACAATTAGTAAATCATAATTGTGTAATAATAAATTTTATAAAGGCAGTTATCTCCCTGTCCACTCTAATACTCAGATATTAAGTAAACATTACTCTATATGGTAATACGTTGTGACCACGCGTCCAACGAACGACATGTACATTTGCGTCATGTTCCTTTCCTTCAAAATGTAATTTGAATAATTTCTTCGGGGAATATTAATGTGTTCGGAGCTCAATCCTTGTGAAAATTTAGTGAGGGGATGATTAGTGACATTTCGCTGCGTCGCTAAATTAATGGATTTATTGCACTGAAAATTCCAGACGCGCATTTTCACTGCACATGGGAATACTTGTTTTTGACTAATTGGTAACATTAGTTACATAGTAAAGTTAGTTAATTAAAGTTATTAAATTATTTACCCTTAAAACGATTTTTTGGGAGGTAATGCATCTAAAGTATTTAACTGTAAACGTATCTCGTATGCTATTTTATCGGACTCTTATTTATTAGTTTAATGATAAGTTTTTGATAGTAATCTTTCATTTGTTTTTATTTGTATATTATAACCCAAAAAAATAGTAAATTTCCTTTGTTAACTTGTTAAAGGCCAAAGTACAAGTAAATTACCTAAAGCTATTACTAGTTTATTCTTTAGCATATTTACTTTATTTTAGTTTACAATTTAGGTCGGTGTTATAGTTGTTTGTATATCTTTAGGTTCTGTATTTTATGGAATTAATATTCTCTTACTTCAAGAAGAATATTTAAAATAAAATTGTACCTACTTAACATTTCCCATTATTATTTCCATATTCTATACTATATAGCAGTTTGTTTAATAATACCAGTACAATTCTACATAGTATTATTATTATAAGAAAAGATATTTTATCAAAAAGATACAAGAAAATATTTCAAAATACGGAAGAATTCAGATACAATTTTTAAGAAAATTAAGTGAAAAGTTTCAGCCCGTAAAAAGGAATAACAGTAACGCTTTCCCGCCAAAACTTCCAACATGAAGGAAACCGCGTCTTTTTACGACATTCATGAAAATTATGACCTTGTACGTACGTTAAACTTTTACGCCTCCCGTGGGATTCATATGGGGTGCTAAAATTATATTATTACTGCTAAACGTAGGTATATTACGTTTTTAATAATTTAGATAACTCTTCCTAAACTTGCCGTAGAAGGCCAATACTATAATAAATATCTTTATAATGAAATCTTTATTCATGAAATCTCTTTACAATATAAATTACACTGAGTCTTCCCAATATAATTTATCGGAGATACTTGTACTGGAAAAAACTACAACAATTCAAGTAAATTTAGGAGAAAAATCTTATACGAATATCGGGTATAACTTTTATCCGAACATGCCCAAAGGTTATTAAAGTCTAGAACCATGCGATAAATAGTTCTAGCAACTTGTAAGTTCTGGGCATACATTTATAAAACTGGCTTAGACGGATAGATAAGAGAAATTCCATTTTAAATCTGGTTTTAATATTTTCACTGATAAAATGTCTTATAGGCTTTACCAAGCCTTTTTTTCTTGAATTAGCTTGTGGGATCATAATCATAAACAATAATTATTTTTTCAAACAATAAAATGTCGTAACTGTCTTTAAGTCAGTAATGGTAACATAATCTAGTAATTATGAAATCTAAAATCTACGGTGGCTTTTAATCGTATGTTAATATTTCATCGACAGGTAATTTATCTTATCTATCGTACGTATCTTACTCGAGTTCAAATGTTAATCGGAAAGTACGTGACCATTAGACGGAATAGACGGTAAAAGTAAAAGATTTACGCACAAAGTTTGTTTACTCGCCGCCGGCAACATCGATTCAGTGATTCATTCGCGGCGTAGGTACTCGTACTTGTGCCAACTTTCTCGGTTTTCACAAATTGGATTCTGTTTTTTTTAAACATTCCAATTGGTTTTCTATCGGTTTTTTAAAGTCAGATTTTTCACATCGCTTAATATTGATCTGAACTTTTGTTCTATATATACTTGCACTATCATTACATGTTCTAAGTTAATTAGAATTAATATAATTAATATAATATGACTTATAATATAAAATATAAGCTTATTTTATGTTATGAGTCATAGTTTTTGCATAAATACTTTTACATGTTTTAAGTATTATTTCAGCGCTGTCTTTTGGCTATTTAAGGTGATCCTTGAAGTCCAAATAATGTGATAAATTTTACACGTAAATAGTTTTCTCTTATTATAATTATTATTGGATTTTTTCTTTGTAATCTCAATTATATGATGAAAAGGTTATTTATTTATTTGATTCTTTTGTGCCTTTATTGGCAAACTATAGCGTTAAAACCATAAAACTCTTACGCGTGGAAATCGATGAACTCCTGTGACAAAATGTTGTACCTACATACTCGTACATCGACAGCCGTACTAAGAGTCCATGTGTGCAATTTTATGACCTTAAGTGGTAACGTGTATGGTCTACAAAATTAGGTGTACCTATAAAACTGACCGTTTAAATATATACATATGCTTAGAAAACAGATGTTGGGACTAATGACCACTTTGCATCAACGACGAAAATAAACCAGAAAATAGTACCTACACCATATATTTCTGAAAGTGGATTGTATTAAATAAAGTAATTCGGACTAAAAAACATATACCTAATTATGATACGCTCAAGTAGTCTGAAAATTGATGACCGTTTTAGCGCATCATAGGCGAAATTTATTAGCCAGAAAATATATGATGTATAATACTGTGATAAGGACAATAGTAAATGGCCGGAGGAAATGGATAGCCCGTCAGCGTACCAGTTCGTTTTGACGTTGAAAGCATGACTAACGATTTCTGGGCACAAATGTGTGAATGACGGTTTTTTGAACACTATTGAATAATAACTATACAATTACCTGAAATTGTTTCAAGTAACCCGGCCAATATATCGTTTACATAATTATTTGCATTTCAATTTAAATTTTGTTAATAGAATTCAGATAACTACATTTAACAATTTTTTGGCATTTTGAAAAAATACTTGTCTTTTCTTTCGCATAATGGGCATGACGACAGTATCAAAAAATCGTCAATTTAATGATTTCAGGGGAACACTCATATTAAAAAAATTCAAAATACTGGTTTAGTTTTATGTAAGATAATAAGATTATTTTGATTTTCAATAAAATAAAACATTAAAATACTGCAATCGGCCATTTTGAATGAAACACAAATTACAGCGCAGACGTCACAACATAACATAATACGTCAGGCGCGCTCCAAAGAGTAAAGTAAAAAGTAAGGCCCAGATTATTTTGTGACGTCAGAGCCGACGCCATGACACCTGCAGCCGTTTTGCCGCTCTCATTGAAAACATATTAGAAAAATAGTTTTAATCTTCCTTTATAGGTATTTTCGTAAATAGTAAATGTGTAGCCACATTATGGAAGAGGTTTTGAAAATCTTTCGTCATGCCCATTAATGTGATTGTCTGTTTGTTTAATTCTTTGCAAAGAAAACAAGCGAATGAAGGAACTACGAAGTCATGATAAGACGGTAGCTGTAAAGCTGAGTCTACTTAGTAACAGCAATAAAAGTGAAGGAGTTTTTTTGGATATTTGATTGATCACCACAGTTCGACGATTCGATGTGAAGGTAGAGCGATTTAAGGGAATCGTAAATATATATTTTTTTTTCTTTACGCTGAGATGTAAAATTGTGTTGGTTTGATATATTTTGGAGAATAAGAAGTATTACGACATTTCAACCTATATATTTTAGGTATGAAAGAAAATAAAACCAGATTTATACATTTTTTTACCCAACAGGTGGAAAAGACCTTATACGCGTGAAAATCTATATAGCTCTTATTATTAAATAAAATGAATAAAGACAAAACAAAGTGATATAGTACCTATACCACATGCATATACCCCTACTATGTATTTTCTCATAAAAATCATGTAATAGGGATTTTTTGTTATGCGACTTCCTATGTGAAGACGTGAAGTATTATGGTCAAGACCACCAAACGCTCGAACCTTCTACCCTTTACTTTTTAAAAGGTGGATAATTCCTGAAAAATTAAGACATTGTTGTCATAAAATTGAAACATTTTTTACAACTATCCATATTAATGGAATAAATTTTAATACGTTTCTGTCCTAAAAGGCTAACTAAATAGCAATAACTAATAACTTGAATGAAAATTTGAAGGCGTGATACCAAGACACAACGTTTAATTTATATTAATAAAATATAATACTAATATAAAAACGAATAACATTTGCAATAAAACAGTACCTAATGGGCGGCATTAATCAGCTGAATCGTTATTTCACACGTGACTGAGAACATTATAACGACGAAAAGAGGAATAAAAGTAATTAATGCGTGACCCTCGTCCATACCCATTTATGATTTTTGTTATGGTTATGCCATTAAACATTAGGGTTCAAGGCCTAACAGAGTTTATAATATTTTTGAAATGTTATTTAATTAAAGTCTGTGATTTCTCTATGTTATAATATCTACTAGTGTTAAGTTATTGTTAGTTACTACACTCATTATGACGAAAAGTATTTCGTTTTCAAATAGCTTACGACCATTAGATATCTAATATTTACTTGTCATGTATTCAGTACATTATGTATCATCTCTGAAATTTTGTAATAAACCAGTTAACAAATCCTTCGTTTTTTTTAAAGTTATACTTTTTTTGGGCGCGTTAGGGAAAAATTATGAGGGTAAATTTATACGATGCGCGCGCACACCGTCACGAAAAAAACCGACACCCTGAAGTTAGCTAGTCAACGACGAAGAAATTAGCAACGTGAACTTAGCTAACCAATGATATATTCTTACGTGCGTACATAAATACATACAAACTTTTTTCTTTCAAAATTTCACTGTACATGTAATATGTTTTACGTAAAATGTTAATACTTATTCGTGCATCTCAATTTTATCTAAATGTTTTAAAATGTTACTAGAAATAAATGCAGCACTTTAGTGATGAAAAATTCATACAAGCAGTTGTAGAGCTCCCTATATAGGGTCTGCTGTTTGTAAATGGATTTTAAATTAAAAACTGTACTACGGGGGATTGTCTAGCATTTGATTACAAGGGGTTTGTCCGTGATCATTGAAATCGAATATTACTGCGGTGATCACTGGCGGTAGAGCTGCCATTTGTTTATAATATATTTTAATTCTGATTTATTTCTTTTCGTCATTATAATTTTTTTTTATTAAAAGTTAATCATATATTTATCTTTTAAACATAATGGTCTTATTGAAGGTAAACTATTTAATAAGTAAATGGACAATTTAAAAATATTTAAAATATACTCTTTTTAACCGACTTCCAAAAAAGGAGGAGGTTCTCAATTCGACACGTATGTTTTTTTTTATGTATGTTAGCTCAGAACTTTTGACTGGGTGGACCGATTTCGATCAATTTTGTTTTAATTGAAAGGTGACAAGTACTTTTAGAGTTATATCTAATAATGCGTATTTACGTGACTACTTTTTCGTCGACCTACGTTATATTATACCGCATAACTTTTTACTCGGTGTACCGATTTCGATGATTCTTACTTTAATCGAAAGCTAATACTTGTCTTGTAGTCTTGTTTAAATTAGATCGAAAACTGATTACAACTTTTTGAGTAATCTTTAATAGCGCGTATTTACTTGACTATTTTTTCGTCTTATCACGTTGTATTACTTGTCGATGTAATTGAAGTCGGTTTTTTTTTCGTTTGCGAGCAAACACAATTGTTGTAAAGCTACTTGTAGCTACCTATTTATATTACAAAATATATTTTAGGCGTAATTATGACTTATTTTCATTTTTAAGAATGTTGAAAATTCAATGGAAATATTAATTTCCTTCGAAGTATTATAATTAATCTATATATATAAAAGAGATATCCACCCATTGACTCATCACGATATCTCTGGAACCATAAGACGCAGAGACTTGAATTTTGGTAAGAATATTCCTTTCGTCGAGTAGAGGTCAGCTAAGAACGGGTTTTACGAAATTCCACCCAAAAGAGGGGGTTGCGGGGGTTAATATCATATATGGCAAAACAACGTTTGCGGGGGTCAGCTAGTTTAGTCTATATAGTAAATTATAAAAGCAGAAGTCGATCTTAATTGAAATCATGATGATAATAAAACAGACGACGCATTTGTTATTAACAACAGTTTTACTGCTCTAGAATTCTCCTAAATGATCGAATCCTTGCTGTAGCCAAAATAATTATTTCTAGACTATTTAACTTCGTATTAATGTGACGTGGCTCAGAAGTGAGATCGGTCTGTAATTCTTTAACAGAGACTTGTCAGGCGACAACGACTCTTAAAGAACAGGCTGTTCTTTAAAGGAGGCGATAAGTCGAATTTTTGGTTTTAATAAAATTAAATAAAAAAGAATGGTTTCCTTTAGCATCACTAATGATTCATTTTAATATATTTAGGACCATCTAGATATATGAGAGTGGTGCTGTTCTAAACATAATTTTATTAAAATCAAAAATTCTTTATCATTTAAAATTTTAAATGAAATCTTAATTTTAGGTACAATTATACATACTTAGTAATAAAACCCTTACGGTAATAAATAATTAAGTGGCGTAAAATATATAATTAACGTGAAGAAATATTTAACTTGATGTAAATTTATAAGTTAAAGTTTTCAACTTCAACACGTGTAACTTAACAGTTCAACTTTCAACTTCTGTGGAATTGAAAAGTTCTTGAGTATTTTAATTTCTCAACATGTTTCATGAAGTCATATTATCTATTAGGTATTCAAGAAATTGTTTTGAAGAATTTTCGTTCTAAAATATTATGTAGCACCTTTTGCACTCGACTTTTCATTAACGTATATGATGTTATATTATGTCATGCTACCAATATTTCCCTTATATGTATATAATATTGTCGTCTGTAAGAAATCTCTATTAGTGATAAGACCGCCTTTGCAACCTGGTGTCATACAATATTTTTTCTTTCAAATTAATACTTCAAAGCTACACCTACAGCTATACTGCGATACAGATAGACTTATTAATTTGCTACAAATAACTATAACTCCAAGCTCAAGATACGAAAAATAATTTAATAACTCAGTCGAATATTTCAATTATATTTATAAGAAGAGACTAACTTTTTGCATTTGGCTTCGCCGACGTAGACTAGGTACAAGATTTACGATGTTCCTTTTTTCTCCCGTTAATATTTGTCACTCAATGATAACGTAACAGTTTCGTAGTGAAAGGATTTTTAAAATCGATTTAATAGTTTTTTCGTTTATCCATTACAAACAAACACGTAATCAAATATATTACTCTTTACAATATTAGTAACATAAGATTTAAAATTGTGTTGGATTTGGTAAGCCTCTTTTGACGAAGTTGTTTTATCTTATAAATGCTTTAGAAATTGGCTTACATACGATCTCGACTTGTAATAAACGTTTTATGAGCGAACTTGTTAAAATATTAAATGCCCCGAGCCTGCGTTACGAGTTATCTTTCTAGTAAAATATTAATATTCTCCGTTCGGATAAGTCCCTATAGTCTCTAGTATTTTTTATATTCCTTTGAGCTATAAGTATGTACTAATATTCAATTTTATACAAGTAATTTTGTATACTGTAGGTTACCTACTAATATTATTAATAAATTTCTAGTACCTTTACTTCTCGTTAAAGTAAATTTTTGTCTTATAAATCGACGTTGTGATGCTGCTGTTCCAATATTGTAAGCCATAGTTCGATGTTTTATAGTCTACGTTTTTTCAGATTTTTTATATTAAGCTTGATTCAATAGATTTAGTTTAGTTTTACGTTAATGAAAGTTGTGTTATATAATGTTGGTAAGTATTAAATTGACGCTATTAGCGGTTTCATATGTGAGGATTTGAGGAATGCTTTGCTGGCAACACTGTTCAAAACAAAATTAGCTTCAGTTTTGCATCATAACATTACCTAGCGTCAGTACAAGTATATAATATACTAGCCGACCCGTGCCCACTTCGTTGGGCGTTATAATCCATTTCACATAAGAAGGGTACGGTGAAATTTGATATGTTCCAATACACTCTCACTATTTTCAGCAAATCAGATAAATATAAATGTTTTAAAATCACCAATTAATTTCTAAGGCAAATAATAATGCTTGATTAGATAATAGATTGAATTGTTGACACGGCACGTCAGAGGGCGCAGGTTCAAATCCTGCTGGGTCGAAAATTTTGATAATTTTTATCTTTTTCCTTTTATCTTGTCACTCCTGAATAGTGTAGCTTTCTGTTAGCGAAAGAATTTTCATGATCGGATCAGTATTTGCGAAGATTACCCCGTATATACAAACAAAGTTATAAACTTTACCTCTTTATAATATTAGTATAGATAGTATTTTTTAAATAAAAAAAAAACAAAACAAATTATAATTATGTATGTCCTACTGATTTACATGCGTTCTGTCCACAAGCCTACATGTGTTATTACCAGTTTAATTACCATCAGTTATCTGAAAGCATAACAAACGTCCAACCAATCATCCTAACAGACTTTCGCATTTATAGTCTGTTTTAGTAATTATATCCTAACAGACTTTCGCATTTATAGTTTTAGTAATTATATTTTGTGTATATAATTAATGGTCTCACTATTTAACTGTTTCAAATAAGACTATTTCGTTAAGAAATATACTAAAACATTTTTAGTTTCGTGTTATAATTTCTCACGCACAAATGTAATAAATTTTGATGTAAAATGTAAATGTTAACGAACCGTGCTTAGAGATGTACCTACTGGGCGCAGATTAAAAATGTATTCAAAGAAAACGACGGCAGACAGAAAAAATCTCGTAGGTACTTTTCAATGTAAAATGACACATTTTACCAATCAATTTTTTTATTCTACGAATGAACTATTTGGAATTGACACCTGGATCACGATACGTTTCAAATTGGTTACAGATAATTTCGAAATATTATTATAAGTTTTTCATACAAAAGATCTATTGTTTAATTCACCATGTATTTATTAAGTATTAATATTATATTGTTTAATTAAATTGTTTTATATTGCGTAACGCAATAATAACAAATATATTACTGGTCGTTGAGTCCTTGATTTTATTTTTGTCGAAAAGGCTTTTTTACTTGACAAAAATTACCACACAAAGACATTGTGTTAAAAAATGCAATTCAGAAAGAATACTTACCTACCTAATTTTATATTAAAATTTCTATACTAATTGTATTTGCGTTCGTTATACTGCTCTGTCTCTTTTCTACATATGATTAAAACAATGAAAGAAAGGGACAGATGTGTGTTATAGTATTTACAAAGTGCGGATGAGCCATATAGACATAGTAACGACCAAACAACACATCCAACGCGTTAATTGCAGACATGACTTCGTTGTTCAGAGTTTTGTCCACTGAATAACAAATAAGCCAATTCAGTTTCTATTGCCTTAGTGTAGTGGCCATTTTTGTGTAAAATAACAACGTCCCTTGTGTAATTGCATGCAATTATTTGCTACGGGTAATGTGTGACGCGAAACCACGGGTTAACTCATATTTCGATAGCCTGATGTGATTTTTAGTAAAAGGTTAAAGTTAAAGTATTGTTATAAAGACAACAAACGATGGATCAACACAATTTACTACTAATTGAAAAAAATTTTTTCTAGTTACGTTGATCACACAAAATAGTAAATTAAATGATTTGGAAAATACTTTAAATTCACATGCGTAAAGATTATGGCTATTCATCATATTATGCTTGTCTCATTTTCACAAATTTAATTTAAAAAAATCGGTATAATTCACGCGTTGCTTTGTGTAAAAACTCTTAATTTCAGATTAGATTTACTGCACATTGTAAGAATTGTATGTTTTTCCCTATAAACAAGTAAATAAACATCTCAAACAAATATGACTGTTGTGAAATGCTTTCGAATCTTGTTAATGTGACCACTACGCCAGCCCGAACAAAGTCGACCCCTGACAGCCCCTGACGTAAAAAATACTCTGGCGAGCGTGAGACCATTTCTAAATGTAGGTACATAGTTTGGTACGATATGTTTGACAAAATTTTCTCCCATTGTACTCGAGGTTAAATCATCATATTTACTTAAAATCTCATGTTATTACATAAAGTCACAGCAAGAGCAGCTGCTTCCAGCCCCACCCTCATCAGGTTAAACGAGGGTTCTCCAGTTCCGCTTGGATAATCACAACCCTACGCTTAGTCTGTGTCGTATTTAAATAATTAGAAAAAGCGTTTACTTTAATTATTTTTGTAGTGAAAACAAACCGCAGACATCTTCAAACGTATCTCTTGTTTTAAGTAAAAATAACAAAAAGACTCACTAGAATGACTTATATTTTTTTTCATTTTCATTCAAAATATAAATATAATCCTTTAAACAAGATAGTGCACCTATTTTAATATTAATTTTCTTGAAAGTCAACAATTATTTTGTAGCATTAAAAAAAATTACTTACACCAATGAAGAATTCATAATTTACAAATTTTTTTTATAGTAAGCACTGTTGATTAGCTTATTAGAATACAAAATACTCGTATTAATGACGAAAAAAATTTTAACATTAATAATTTTCATCATTTCAATAATAGTCAAACTAGATATGGCTATGATTTATCGTTATCAAAATAGTAATTTTGTTTAACTAATAGTACTTATAATATTATGTATTTCTATTTTGACGTAAATTAGTGTTTTTATCATATTTGTCATACTGAGTTTCCGATATCAATCATGAAAAATTTTAAAAATGTTCTAAACTCTCGGCACTTATCTCGACAATAAACGTACATAAATTAACACATTTCACTCATTATCCTAATCCTGATAGAACGTTTAAATCTCCATAACGTGGAGCATGAGTCCCTAATCCGTCGCGAGTCTTGTTCAAACGAACAAAGGGCAGAATGGTCCGCTCCGATAAAGGGATTAAAATTAACGAAATATATTACTTTAGTGAATTTATATTGAACTTGTCGATTTGTATTATGTAATCAAGTGTTAGTTGGTGCTAAAACTTTGTAGTTTTAATAATAGCATAATAAATATTAATTATAATATTAAATGTAATAGTTCAACTCTATTAACAGTAATAACTTGGTTAAAAATATTATTATAACACGCAACTGCCCAAATTAAAAGAAAAACATGTTTTTATTTTTCGGTTTTCGAAAGCTGTAATAATATCTACTTAAAACTAACAAAAAAATTATGGCTTTCTACTTTTCTAAAATATTTCTAAATATCGCTTAGAGGCTATCGCGTGCCAGGGAATGGACTTGTCCTAAAAAAATATGATCTATGGTTGCTAACTATGGGCTTCATTTTAAAGAAGTTCAAAGGCACTGCGGGCGATAGAAAAAATGAGTTACGCTCAGTATATCTACGGGATCGAATTATATATATTAAACTGTTGCGATATGCTAATGATAGGTATTGATGATAAGAGGTAAGGTAAACTCAGTATGTGACTACTGTGTGTTAGCAGGTAAAGGTATCTAAGATATTTTACCAATTTATCAATCAATCAATTTATAGACAAATTTTGTCTGCCAAGAATTTTAACCCGTCTGTCTGTTGATGATGAGGTAATCTGTGATACACGTTTCTATGCAGATATAGGTTAAAGTAAGCGGTACGATACATACTCATGCAAAATTAAAAAAAAAACTATGTAGTGTCTTGTCTATGGCTCCTATTTATTTGACTGATTTCTTCTATAAGTATATATGTCTTAGAAATGGTATGTAGTATATGTGCTTAATAGCTTTTATCCACGTAAAAAATTTTAGAAGCAACAAAACAAAATATGTGTAAATTAGTTCATGAAATTAAAATAATATAATTAAAAGAGTAATTTAGTGACACATTACGGTTCGTTTTGTGGGGCTTAAATATAAATCAGAACATTCTGTCCCTCGGAATCACCCTTCCGTGGTAGACCCTACTAATTTCCTTTGAAACCTAGGCTTTCCGTATTATACGCATTTGGAAATGGACCCAACCTTGGATCCGGTTAAATGGATTTTGTTTCGTAACATATACTGTAATATAATAAGATAATTTTATCTTTTGTATGTGCTTGAGGCAGCTGTATTATTTAGGTTCGATTTTAAAATGAGTAAATTTTTCACGACTCGTTACTACGTTACTTTGGATCTTTTCTTGAATAGATTTCTTCTTTTCTTTCTTTCTAATTTTTAATTTTGCGTTTTGAGTTGTTGTCGTGTTAATTAGAATTTTTTAAATATTATATATCCTAAATTAAGTAGCATAAAATGATTATATTATAATATATCCTGAAAAAGTAATCTAAAAATATTTCGTTTAGGTTTATTGCAATTTATTTTTTACCAGTTTTGACTTTAAACACCGTTTTAAAAATGTAGGTAAATATAAAAAATTCTAAAAAACTTTTTTAGTTTCTAGATAGTCTAGACAAACATGCAATAATCATATTTTTGCTGCAATAAAAACAAATTGCAAATATTTAAGCAAATGAAACAATAACAAGCTTAACAAACCGCATCCACGCTGTTTGACGGTCTAGTAAAAGATAAATTGCTCAGTGCATTGGATTTAGTGGAAACTATATGACTAATAATATAGCCCTAATAACTAATAAGCCATATTTGACCATTGATATTAGACTAAAAGCCTTATCTTCGTATTTGGGTTTTAAAGTTTTAAGTTTTTATTATACTGTCGTTCTTTACATTCATTATTTATGAATTTAGGTACATTAATTGTTTTTTTTTTCTCATTCTAAAAGTTTTTATTTACTTTAATATAATATTAGATACGTATCCTGTGGGAATTACTTTAAGAGTCGATGTAATAAATTATTAGTACCTACTTCACATTAATTTATTCGATGTGTGCGTATTTCTCTCAGCAAGCGATGTAATTATGAGTCGTGGGATATCTAGTAATGGGCGTTTTGCTTGGATTACTTGATGTGTTGCTAAAAATTTCTTAAGCAACTTGTTTTTATTTATTATAATTAATAATAATTATTATAAAGTTTTAAGTGTATATATGTGATCCTTCTCCTACATGGGGAAGAGGCCTATGCCCAACAGTGGGATATTACAGGCTGAATCGTGAATCGTTTTTTTAGTACTATTATATCACTATATTCTATTTTTTTATAAGTGTCCCAATTGGTAAACAAATATGGCGTACTTATGACCATAGATAATTAGAGTTATGCTAGAGTAATGTGAAGTTTAGTGAAGTGACACAAAGACTAAATGAATGAACAATATTAATAAGCCATAGATAAGTAAAATTCATTTTACATGAAAATATTTAACGATACCAAATTGCTGAAATTATTTCAAAAACTGATAATATACTGAATAATTTTGTTAATAATTAATAAAGGTACAGAATAAAAAAAAATTGGACTGACTGGAATAGATAAATAAAATATTGTCACTGGCTTATTCATGAAAATATTAAAGGAAAATATTCAAATAAAAAAAAACGCCAATAAGGTACTTTATTTTTTAATCACTGTCCATACTTCCTGATGAATTGCAGGACTCTTCAGAGACGTGGATATAGAAACCTGGGCCGTCTGATGCAGCATCCATGATTCCGTCAAGCTGCATCATTTTATTTTCTTCTTTTATAATATGATCAATACTTTTCTTCCACGACACCGCACTTATTTGATTTAAGCCTTCTTTTAAGAGCTCCTTGACTTCTGCCATTTTAAAACTTTTATTATTTTTGCCTATGTAACCTTTTACTTGTGCCCAAATGAGTTCGATAGGATTTAATTCGCAATGGTAGGGCGGTGGACGAAAACAATTATGTTTTTGTGGGCTGCCATTTCGTCAATAACTTTTTTGTTATAGTCATCTTTATTAATTTTTTTTAAAAGTTCAGCTTTTATTTCGTTTTCATCATAACTTATATTATTTTCTAACAACCACGCTTGTATGTCTGCCTTCCGCCAACTCATGTTAGGCACTTTGACAGCAAGTCTTGAGTGGTACGCTGCATTGTCTAAAACTATTACTGACCCAGGTTCCACTTTATTTAAAATATAAAATAGATAGATAGATATATATTAGATACAAAATATAAAAAACAATATGTCACACAATATCATTATGCGCACTCGCTCTAACATCTAAACAAAAGGACTGATAACATTGTTTTTGCCAGTGCTATGTGCTATACTTTTATATTATAGGTATGGGATAGAGTAAAAAAATGTTCAGGGTGAAAACGATATTCAGAAATATTCATAATATAAAATAAAACCTTTACAATAAACACTTTAATATTAAAGCTTGATATTTCTAATATTTTGTAAGCATATTTTGCGCCCAACAAAAAAAAAACAATATATATAACAACTTAATAACAAATCGCTTTACGGTAACATTGTTTTGTAGTTTAATAATAAATTATAGTTCGTGAAAATTTAAAATATAGGTAAAGAATACGGCCTATTTTATCACTCATTTTAATAATTCCTTATACTCATTCACCTCTAAAAATATAATGGCCACATCCCTATTTGCCTTATAAAAAAACATATTGATATATAAGGCTGATAGAACCAGAGTAGCCTAACTACAAAAACCATGATTTACAATATGGAGGAAAGTAAAAATGTGTAATTTTCAAATTCGTTTTTAACAAAATACTTTAATGAAGGTATAGTGTTTTATTACGTGTTATGAATTATAAAATTATGCATTTATTTAATATATATTTTAAATCTTAATGTCTACTGGATTTACGTTTTTTTTAAAGATCAAGAAGACAAGTATCGAATTAATAAATGAAAACACAAACTTTGGTCAGATGTATTAGGTATTTACCTCTGAAATTGCCGTATAATATAGACAGTTAGTCTTTTTTTATAAATATTTTATATTTCTATCAATCAAAATATGCACCCATACTATCGATCTATCTCTGCCAGCATGTATGTTAGATCGTATTAGGTATTTACCTATGATATTGCCGTTTAATATACAGAAAGTTAGTTTTCTTTTATAAATATTTTTTATTTCTTTCAATCAAAATATGCACCCATGCTATTGATGTATCTCTGCCAGCATATGTATGTTAGATCAGAACTTTTGACTGGATAGACCGATTTCGATGAATTTTGTTTTAATCGAAAGGTGTTGCGCGTCATGTGGTCCCATTTAAATTTAATTGGGATCTGACAAGTACTTTTAGAGTTATATTTAATAATGCGTATTTACTTGACTACTTTTTCGTTGACCAACGTTGTATTTAACCGCATAACTTTTCACTGGGTTTATCGATTTTAATGATCCTTACTTTAATCGGAAGCTAATACAACATGTCATGTAGTCTTGTTTAAATTTGATCGAGATCTGGTTATTACTTTTTGAATAATCTTTGGTGGTGTATTTACAAGACTATTTTTTCTTATTATTACGTTGTATTACTTGTCGATGTAATTGAAGTCGGTTTTTTTCGTTTGTGAGCAAAGAAAATTATTAAAAGAAGAACTACATAGGTACCACGTGGAAAAAGTTTCACTCAAAAATCTCAAACCATGAAGGCTCTATGTCAATTCGAAGTACCTTTTACAATAAAACGGTAATTTCATACTGTAACCCCTATTGTTTATTATTCATATAGAGTAAATCCTAAATTTAATCACTATCACTGTAGTTATTATCTGCGAGATGTATGGTGTTGCTAATAGTGGGGCTGACTTTAATAAAAGTGTAAAATTGATGATGTATATTGGTGGAATATAATCAAGTAAATCCAGTAAATCTTTCTTTTTCTCTTTACTTATTGCTCTTCCAGCGGGATATAAAAGTTCTAATTCAGTTATGTCTGTGCTATTCCTCTTGCTCAAATCAACATACTCAAAAAGCACGTTGGCAATTATTTGAGTATTTAAAAAATATACTATGCTTTTGCATTTGGTTATATTTTAGCCACTGGATGCTTAACCACTTTACTCTGGAGCCCTCACTGGTAATTTTTCTCTTTGTATTATTCCTTTCAAGTCGTTTTGTAAATTTGTCCATTTTTTCGGGTCACGCTTGTGTTTTCTAGTCTTCTTCTGAGGTTCAACTTCTTGCACATTTTCTGATACCGGGGGTATATTTTTGTTACCAAGAAGCTCAGCTAATTCTAATAAGGTTGGCAATGGGCTTTTTGACGGTAAATAGAACGTAAGTCTTGAAATGGCTCGTCACTATCGTGAAAGAAATCTACAGCAAAAAGAGAAAATTGGAGTGTAATGAAATGAGACTAATAATTTAAAAAAAAGCATAGTATTAAATTTATTCAGTTTAATTGTTGAGCAATTATCTTCCATTTGTGCCTCTAAACTTGTTTCTTGTGTATGGCTGCTACTTGGTTCCCCTCTGTCCATGTTCACTTTTTAACGAAAAAATAAAACAGTCGCAATCGTAAAACTATGTTATATTTATGTATTTTTTATTTATTTTATTATACTATTGCGCTTATCGTCGTCGTTTTAATCATTGTGTGACATTAAAAATTGGCCTAAGTTGTCAAATCTAGATAATTTTTTCTAATGGTGCCAGTGCTTTAGTGGCCTAATTCTCATAGGCCACTGTGGCACTTGATTTTAGTCGATTTGAACATAAGCCGAAATGGATTTGTACTGCTATCTATTTTCGAGATCATGTAAAAAATTTTAGGCCGCTCTGGTTTTGTAGATAAACATTTCTAAATTACGAAAATGCAAATAGGTCAATATTCGCTAAAATGCAGTTAGGCCACTCTGGTTCTAGCAGCCTCATATCATATTCAAAAATATTGATTATCTGTACTGTCAATATTCGTATTTTAGTAAATTTTGTGTGTTTAAAATGATAAATGGATATTTGTTTTTGGTGAAATATATAGTAAATGGAGTTTTACAAATGTCCGTTAGCTAATATGTTGTGAAAGTGAGTGATAAATGCGGAAAAAACGTGAATTACGTGTTGACAGGAGTTTGTTTACCAAAAGGGACGGATTTAAAAAAATGGATTGTACATAATTATATATAGGTAACTAGCCGTCCCGTGCCCACTTCGTTTATTTTTGTGATGTACTATATCCCTGGGTTTTTTGTCTTCATCAGATCAAACAAATCATGCATCTCACGATTTGGTGCAGTCATACCCAATTGTACTAATGCTTTAAACATATAAACACAAAGCAATAATTATCGCTGACAATTTTCTTTGATCGAAGCACGTCCAAAATTAAATGACAGAAATGAATGACATTACAACATGCTTGTACTGTCAACGCTAAAAAATTCAGTTTCAATTTGACAGCAAAATTCTCATTAACAAAATGATCCTCCTTTGTTACAAAAAATGTGATAAATGAAGACCCGCTCGACCGATTTTGTGCAAACTTCACATAAACTATCTACTAAATAGTCCTAACAAAGCCTAAATATTTGGTTTGGAACTTTGGATATGTGAGCCCGTTCTTGAGTTATAAAATTACAACGAAAAGTGGCATTGATTTTTATATATATAGATAGAAGATAGATGTCTGTATATGATAATTATATCTGTATATGTATAAGATATACAATACAGACAATTCATTTACATTCTCAGTAGGGAATAAATTGACATTTTTTCCCGACAAAGTTTTGGAAAATGTCATGTTGTTAGGAACTCTTTAACAGAGCCACTCTTAGTCAAAATAGTGTTTAGTTTTATTAACTTGCTGTGGCCCGCGGTTTCACTCGCGTTAATGTGAGGAAAAATTGCCTGTAGCCATCTTCGGTAAATTGACTATCCAGCACAAAAAAAATATCAATTCGAACCAGTAGTTCCTGAGATAGAAACAAACGAACAATTTTTTAAGCTTTATAGATGTATAGATTTGCTTGCAAAAATTGTCATATTTAATAGAAATCGTTTGGTTATTTCATGTCTCTAGGTGATAGGAACTTGCTCGCGGTAAACACGGTTTTTTACCACACGGTTATTTTATTTACACGGGATCTCTAGATTTCGCGGGAAATCCGTGATAGCCTATATGATTCCTTTACAATCTCCTCTATCTTGTGAAAGTCCCATACAAATCGTTTCAGCCGTTCCGAAAATTAGCCCGGACGAACAGAAAGACAGACAGACAGACAAAGATTTTATAGTCGTTTGCTTGTGTTTTAGGATCGTGTAAATAACTGCATGCACTTGATAAAACAAAGGTACTTAGAAATCGCAGACAGACTTCATTTTTATTTATATGTATAGGTGTATAGATGCCATATCACTACATATTATTATAAAACAAAGTGTTCCCGCCGTGTGTGTGTGTTCCCGCTGTCTGTCTGTCTGTATATATATGCTTAGATCTTTAAAACTACGCAACGAAATTTGATGCGGTTTTATTTAGTAAATAGAGTGATTCCAGAGGAAGGTTTAGGTATATGTATAATACATGCATAATATAGTAGAGGAACACTGATAGTTTTAAAGTTTTCTAATGTGATGTCGTAAATAAACACATTTTTTGCGCTTAAATTGCAAATATTTATTTTATATTTTATATTTAGTATCAGCATTGCACCCGTGCGAAGCCGGAGCGGGTCCCTAGTTATATAGTAAGCAGTATTTCAGTATCGAATTTGCAAGGATTATATTGTCGCGCTTCAAAGGTAGCGCTCCGAACACCCTGTTTAAGTACTAAATAATTCCGAAGACATAATCCAGTTAATTTAGCGATCACCTCCAAAGTCTTTGACGTGGTTAGGTTCTAAGAGGTGTCTAGCATCCTTAATTAGTGTTAACGAGAGTCAGTGGGTTCCTTTATGAATTTTGAATAGATTACATCGAAAAGTTCCCTTCTAACTTGTCCTTTACAATCTCAATTTGTTTCAAGTTTGGTCATTGTAAGATCAAAGTTAGCTTCGGTTCCAAATTGGGATATCTTATATATTTAGAATATTATCAACCGCGAATGCTAAATATTTGATTTATGTTAATAATCGTTGTATTAAATTGTCATAATACTGGTAATCTATATCTATACTCTATACTCTATACTAATAAATAAAATTGGAGTGTCTGTTTTTAATATTAAAATAAACGCTTTTTACTAAATGCATATGGATGTATACACGGTGCATATACCAAAATAACATTTTTTACAATTTTTGTCTGTCTGTCTGTTTGTTCCGGCTAATTTCTGAAATGGCTGGATCAATTTTGACGGTACTTTCACTAGCAGATAGCTGATGTAATAAGGCGTAACTTAGGCTACTTTTTTATAACTGCGATCTAAACAATAACTTTTTTGGTAAATTCCACGCGGACGATGTCGTGGGCACAGCAGCTAGTATTTTATAAGATTATTTCTTTTTTACTCTAATTGTATTCAATAGTTCAAAGAAATTTTTTTAGTTATAATTTGATAACAACTTTATTTTTAAATATTAATAATTTTAATTAATTATACAAAAAAAAAAACAAACATATTTAAACGTGTCTGTACACATCTTAAGTAATATATAATAAAATATCTCTTACCTTTATGAAATTAAAATTCCTTGTAATTATTTGGTCTTTTAAAGAAAAATGTGAAAAAAAAGCTATTACTGGTGTGTTATTTAGTGGTCACCGTATACCTGGCGCATCTCTTGAAATGAGCCCAGTTATTAAGGTTCACAGTAAATTACGACAGACGCCTACAAAAAACGCTCTGCACCTTTTAATTTGAAGGGAGTGGTTTTCCTTAGAACCCATTTATAATAACACGATATTGTTTTTATAGTATTTTTTTTTTTTTAGAATTAATAATCAATTCTGAAAACAAAATGTATGTATTTTACATTTTGTTTAATACATAAATTCGCGCACTTAAGCACTAGCTTCTGCGCGCGACTTCGTCGGCGTGGACTCCGCTCCTATTGGTCTTAGCGTGATGATACATAGCCTATAGCCTTCCTCGATAAATGAACTATCTAACACTGAAAGAATTTTTCAAATCGGCCCAGTAGTTCCAGAGATTACCGCGTTCAAACAAACAAACAAACAAACAACCAAACAAACAATCTCTTCAGCTTTATATATTAGTATAGATTTAATAGTTATAATTAGTTATAAATTACTAATTATTTATGCTTTTTAAAGTTATAATAATACTCGTGTGACATACGAGTATAACTAGCGCAGTAGTTCAAGAGGTAACATTATGGTCTAAGATCCGAGAAGGTAAATCTTCCCTCATCTGTTAATTAGATGAAACAATTTTTTATAGGCAGATTTCAATATTGTGAATTTATAAAAAAAACCGCTGCCACCCTACGCCTGCTACAATTGATAATACTTAATTAGTTAATCAGTATTTTTTTATGATCTTTTCCCTCTCATGTTAATTACATGTCGTAAGCTAAAACCGGCAATATTTTATATTATATACCTTACTGTAGTAGGCACCCATCTCTATGATTGCTATACTTACCTGCAGCCAGGTCAGAAAAGGTAGATAAATGTAGATTATTTCCCTCACATGTTAATTAAAAAATCCAAGTACAATAATAAACGGCGGGGAATTCTAAACATAATAATGTTTGGCTGCCGTATTAAAAGCTGCTGCAGCCAAAGATAAATATGGTCTAATATCCGAGATTGCTAAATATTCCCTCATCTGTTAATTAGATGAAACAATTTTTATAGGCTGATTTCAATATTGTGAATTTATATAAACAACTTCTGCCACCCTAAGCCTGCTACAATTAATAATACTTAATTAGTTAATCAGTATTTTTTTATGATCTTTTCCCTCTCATGTTAATTACATGTAGTAAGCTAAAACCGGCAATATTTTATATTATATACCTTACTGTAGTAGGCACCCATCTCTATGATTGCTATACTTACCTGCAGCCAGGTCAGAAAAGGTAGATAAATGTAGATTATTACCCTCACATGTTAATTAAAAAATCCAAGTGCAATAATAAACGGCGTTGAATTCTAAACATAATAATGTTTGGCTGCCGTATTAAAAGCTGGTGCAGCCAAAGATAAATAGTAAAAAGATAACATTTATGATGACTATGGGAGCTCATTGCGAAGAGTGAGATAGAATAATACTAATTCCTTTAACGAAAAGAGACAGCGTAAAATTCATGCGCGCGCATCACAGGCTCATTTAAACATACTAGAAAATTCGCGAATTCGAAATTTCGAAAATTTAAGAAAAATGTATACTAGAATAGAGAGAGAGAGAAGATGAGAATTTGAGTAAGTATAAGAAAGATAAATCAAAAAAATTGCTCCAAATTTTCAAGTTTTTTTTTTTTAATTTACGGAATAATGCGCAATATTAAAAATATATATATGCTTTTGAGTTACCCTTACCGTGAAATTTTCTTGATGGTTCAATTATTAATTTTTTTTTTATATAGTTCTTTAAATTATAATTCTGATACGGTGAAATTATTTTTTTTTTTTAAAAACAAAAATATTTATTTCATTTATTATTATACAAACAGAAAATTAGTGAAATCAAATTTTGTTGGAAATAATTGTAAGGCGAAAGTCAATTATTTATTTTAGTCCGGGATCCCTAGTACATTTTTTTCACCTGATTAGAATCAAGCTAATTTTCCGGGAGTAGCTTCATTTTGATGAGACGAACAAAAAATTCCTCTACGAAAATTCTCGATTGTGGTAGGTAATAGAGTTAGCAGGAGATAGAGCAGCAGTGACCGTAGGACCGGGATAACGTGCCACGCAATTTGTAGGACAATATTACCATTAAATTATATAAATATGTATTTACTAACTAAAAGAAAAAAAATCAGCTGGTTAGTAATAATATTTGATCCCACCAAAAACATTCTGTAAAAAAACTAGCCAAGTCTCGATGGAGCTGCTCGTTTATCTCTAAAAAGTAATGAAATCTAGACAAAGTCGTACCAAGTCTAAGGTTCATTACTGCGATTTCTTTATTATTATAGTTAATGTTGTGTGACTTGGCCGTTAAAGGGTACACAAGGGTACAAAACTAAGAATAATATCCCATACTGGTATTGGTAATTGGACACTAGTGTCTCATTTTAGGCGGTTGTTGATAACACATGAATTCAGCATTGACAATGCTGACTTCTGTTCTCTTATTTTTGGAGCGTTAAATCGACCACCGATCTAACATAAAATAGACGTACAGACGGACTTCTATCAATGATTAGAAGTCCGCTGGTACTGGAAATAATTTTTATACAGTTTGTTTCAGGCTTGCCTATACAAAAGTATTATTGAAATACGCAGCTTTATCAAGCCTACAATAGACTGGTTATTCAATTAACGTTTTCCAAGTGGCAATTTTCCATCGTCAATGGGTAGCGGTTCTGGCGACAGATTGGTGCAATGGTGTCATGTAGCACCTGGTTTTGTACCCTTGTGTACCCTTCAACGGCCAAGTCACACAACATTAACTATAATAATAAAGAAATCGCAGTAATGAACCTTAGACTTGGTACGAATTTGTCTAGATTTCATTACTTTTTAGAGATAAACGAGCAGCTCCATCGAGACTTGGCTAGTTTTTTTACAGAATGTTTTTGGTGGGATTTCACTTCTTTTTGTAGAAAGTAGAAACGTGGGCATATTCATGCATATTGATTTATTTTTTAGAATTTCTTATTTGACACATTTTTTTTCTTTTTAGTAACAGTTTTTTTTTATTATTACAATACAAATATGTCTTTTCCTTTCTTCCGGTTCTGATTCTTGTACTTGACGTGTTGGTATCACCACCACTCTTAGTCCAATGCATTATATTTTGACCAAATTTTGAGCGAAATTAATATTTTAGTGTAATTTGTGTAATATTCGAGTAGAATTAAGAGAGCAGGCAGAGGGGAGGCATTCGCCCAGCAGTGAGACGCTATAGGCTAGATTAAATTAGAAGATGTGATCTGATTTTTGCAATTACAGTCGATTTTTTTATGTACCAACTAGCTAGGCCTCGCGGTTTCACCCACTGTGATTTGAGGAAAAAAATAGCGTTCCTTCTTCTTAAAGCATAACCTTTCTCTTTAAATAGGCTATCCACCTCAGAGGAATTTTTCAATTCGAATCAATAGTTCTTGAGATTAGCGCGTTTAAACAAACAAACAAACAATTCAACTTTCAGGTTTACAATATTAGTATAGATTAGTACAGATTAAGATATATAAAACATATCTTTTACACTTCCGCGGCGAAAATATTTATATGGTTTAAGACTTTGATTGGATTGACAGAATAATCTGGAATTTTTCAAGGAGACCAATCAATTGAACTTTTTTTTTGTATCTAATTCAATCAATTGAACTTTCTTTTTTTGTAATCTAATTCTTTTGTACATTTATTATTTATTGTATATTTAAGTAGCTTAATAATTTTCCTTAGTTTACACTAAATAAATTTCTGAACGCTCGCATAAATAAATATTTGACAACCGATATGTATAATGTCAATCCGTTTTCATTACTGACATTATTATTAATTTTTAAAATCTAAAATACGCCAATATCCGTATTTTGTGGATATATGTTGTCGATTCGAAACCTTTATTTTAATACGTTCTTTAATTTAAGGGTAGAGTTTACCATATCGACGAGATGAACATTAAATGTTTGACAGTTACGAAACACGAACATTATATACATATACTTCCATACGAATTTTCATTCCCACCTTTCAACCCCCTACACACCCTGTTTACCTTACACCCTTACACACTTACACCCTGTTTTTCGCATTATATTTTATGTAAAGGTGGTATATCGATCTCTTCTAATAGTTTGATTGGGCTCTTGTGTTTTTTAATCAGGGTCACCAGGTACTCCAGATCTTCGATTATCCTAGTTTTTATAGTTTTCCCTTTATGTAGCCATTAAACCCTAACTCTGTACCAAATTTCAGCTCTCTGAGTTTATGGGAAGTACTAGTTCTATTTTGATGATCATGAGTGAGTGAGTGAGTGTCGTAAATGCGAAACTTTGCTTTCGCTTAACTTCTGAACTAAATGACCTACAGACTTGAAATTTTGGATTTTAAGTATGTGATTATAGCTTACTCGATGACGAAAATTTCAGCGTTCTGGTCTTATCCAGAGGTTCTCAAATAGGGGCCTGAAAATGCAGCGAAATGGTTCGGGTAAAGGATGGTACGGCAGTGTTTGCTTCGCGCTCGACTTGGCGGGGGCACTGCCGTGCCCCTCGATTTGATGACAAAAAAATCAAAAAATAAATAAAATTTGATGACCTCGTTCGACCTCGATCAATTAGATGACCTCGTAAGGTCATCAAAAATTATTACTAACCAGCTGATTTTTTTTTTCTTTTAGTTAGTTAATATTTATATAATTTAATATTGTCCTACAAATTGCGTGGCACGTTATCCCGGTCCCTGCTGGTCACTGCTGCTCTATCTCCTGCTAACTCTATTACCTACCACAATCGAGAGTTTTCGTAGAGGAATTTTTTGTTCGTCTCATCAAAATGAATCTACTCCCGGAAAATTAGCTTGATACTAATCAGGTGAAAAAAATGTACTAGGGATTTCGAAAATTTCGAAATTCGAATTTTCTAGTATGTTTAAATGAGCCTGTGATGCGCGCGCATGAATTTTACGCTGTCTCTTTTCGTTGAAGGAATTAGTATTATTCTGTCTCTCTCTTCGCAATGAGCTCCCATAGTCATCATAAATTTTTTCTTTTTACTATTTATCTTTGGCTGCATCAGCTTTTAATATGGCAGCCAAACATTATTATGTTTAGAATTCGCTGCCGTTTATTATTGTACTTGGATTTTTTAATTAACATGTGAGGGAAATAATCTACATTTATCTACCTTTTCTGACCTGGCTGCAGGTAAGTATAGCAATCATAGAGATGGGTGCCTACTACAGTAAGGTATATAATATAAAATATTGCCGGTTTTAGCTTACGACATGTAATTAACATGAGAGGGAAAAGATCATAAAAAAATACTGATTAACTTATTAAGTATTATCAATTGTAGCAGGCGTAGGGTGGCAGAGGTTTTTTTTATAAATTCACAATATTGAAATAAGCCTATAAAAAATTGTTTCATTTAATTAACAGATGAGGGAAGATTTTGTTATATTCCGGATCTTAGACCATTATATGCATAGGTAATGCAAAACAATGCTTATTTGAGATTTTAATGAGTGTATTTTGTGCCCCAGTTTCTAGATTTCAACTATTTCAGAAAGGTCGGGGTTTTTCCCGGATAAGTATTAGCATAACACTACTAGAATATTCTGAACGTGTGGTTTTAGCTTATATAATTTTTGCTTAAAAAGTCGTAATTAATGTATTTAAGTATATCATAGACTTGTTAACTTTTAAATGGAATATTCGAGATATTCGCATCTATGTATTCATTGTTAGAAATAAAAATGAATTGCTAAAAACTCGAGAACGGTTTGATCAATTCTAACCCATTTTCTTAAGGTTTCATTGTAGAAGGTTCTTATATCACAGATTGAAGAAAGAAATTAAATCTGTGGTTCTTATGCAATAAATATTTTTAAAAAAATGCCCCTAACTAATTTTCAAGTTCAGAAAACGTAGGTAATAGGCCAGTCAATAAAGCATTTAACCTCGCACTAAATTTCCGATCCAATTTTAGTTTTTTATTAGGTTAAGGGTTACTTACTGACCATAAAAACATAAAATGCTGACAGATCCAGGTGGAGCTTCGATCGCAATCTTAAAGAAAAGTTTTTGGCCGATATCTCGAAAACTATCAACTTTAGGGCAAAAGTTATTCAGACCTTTTTTGTAGACAATAAAATTTCGCATCTTTTATTTCCTGTAAACTTTTTTGTAAAACTTACCGTTTAAGATTTATGGCCCATTTAATGAACCCATTTTTCATTTTTGGCCACTAACTCTTCAAATATTGGATTAATCAATAAAATGCATATACCCTTTTTTTAAGATGACTTTATTCTCTACAACTTTTGTTTAAAACTTTTTTTTCTAATGTCCATACTTTCGAGTTATAAAACGTTTAATATTTGACTACCGGGCGTAAAGTCAAAAATTTCAAGGTACGCATAGAATATAATGGCACAAATTCAACAAACTAATTAAAAAAAATATCCCGATTATTTAATTATGTACTTAAAAATTTATAGTTCATTTCCTTACCTGCAATAGTAATTAACTTTTTTTTTCTCTTATATTTCTTACAACTAAACTTCTTCGTTACACTCTTCGGAGGAATACAAGGAAGACTGTAAAGCTTCAATGATCTCTTTAACTTCATGATCAAACACATCAATGTCAACCGACTCTTCGTTGGAGGCGAGGTTCACTGTCGGTGCAATTCTCGCAAGTCACAGTGCACTCTAAACCTGCTTTCCTGCACCCACATGCTCTACTACCACAGCCAGTTCGGCATTTGCAAGAAATTAACTCGAGTAGACTGGGAGGTGCCGCAGGAGATGTTGAAGCAATCGGTAGAAGGCCCTGAGAGGTTCGTGTCCACCCCCATTCCATTAGAGTGCAAAATAAAAAATAAAAAGTTAATTACTATTGCAGGTAAGGAAATGAACTATAAATTTTTAAGTACATAAATAATCGGTATATTTTTTTAATTAGTTTGTTGAATTTGTGCCATTATATTCTATGCGTACCTTGAAATTTTTGACTTTACGCTCGGTAGTCAAACATTAAACGTTTTATAACTCGAAAAGTATGGACATTAGAAAAAAAAGTTTTAAACAAAAGTTGTAGAGAATAAAGTCATCTTAAAAAAAGGGTATATGCATTTTATTGATTAATCCAATATTTGAAGAGTTAGTGGCCAAAAATGAAAAATGGGTTCATTAAATGGGCCATAAATCTTAAACGGTAAGTTTTACAAAAAAATTTACAGGAAATAAAAAATGCAAAATTTTATTGTCTACAAAAAAGGTCTGATAACTTTTGCCCTAAAGTTGATAGTTTTCGAGATATCGGCCAAAAACTTTTCTTTAAGATTGCGATCGAAGCTCCACCTGGATCTGTCAGCATTTTATGTTTTTATGGTCAGTAAGTGACCCTTAACCTAATAAAAAACTAAAATTAGATCGGAAATTTAGTGCGAGGTTGACCAAAAAAAACGTCTATTTTTACTAGCCTATAATGTTTATTTAAGCTTTACGTGTTTGACAGTTCGCAACGCAGGACAACATTACTGGTTCTGACCAGTAATAGTAGTAGTATCTTATCTTATACTATTAAACGAGCAATTCTTGTATATATATATATATATATATATATATATATATTTTCTGAATCTCGGAATCGGCTCCAACGATTTTCGTGAAATTTAGTATGCAGGGGATTTCGGGGGCGAAAAATTGATCTAGCTAGGATTCATTTTAAAAAAATGTCGTTTTATCCCTGTTTTTAGGCAATGAAAAAATATCATTAGAATACGAAGCTTAATTTCACCATTTATTAATATAGCTGTAATAGTGTAATTAGGAAAGCGACGGATTTCAAATCGTTTTGACCCGGGTTCGAATCTCAGTCTCCAGATTATTTTTTTTCTTTTTTTTTAAATTTCACTCGTGATTTATTATTTAAATAAAATTAAAATATAAAAATACCGAAAAAAAAAACAAAAAATAAAATTAAAATACCGAGCTGGGCTCGGTCACCCAGGTACTCTTATACTATTATACGAGCAATTCTTGTATATATAATATATAGAATCTGAATCTCGGAATCGGCTCCAACGATTTTCGTGAAATTCAGTATACAGGGGATTTCGGGGGCGAAAAATGGATCTAGCTAGGATTCATTAAAAAAAAATGTCGTTTTATCCCTGTTTTTAGGCAATGAAATAATATCATTAGAATACGAAGCTTAATTTCACTATTGTTATCATAACTGTAATAGCGTAATTAGGAAATCGGCGGGTGTCAAATCGTGTTGACCCGGGTTCGAATCTCAGTCTCCAGATTAATTTTTTTTCTTTTTTTTTAATTTCACTCGTGATTTATTATTTAAATAAAATTAAAAAATAAAAATACCGAGAAAAAAAAACAAAAATTAAAATGAAAATACCGAGCTAGGCTCGGTCACCCAGGTACTAGGAATAAAACTTCATAACTTGTAACTCCACAAAAAAATTACTAGTATTTCGTTTAGAGGTTTTGATTTGTAGAATTATGTGATAATTATTTTCTTTAAAACATGTTTTAGTATGGTAGAGTCGGTCTATGTGCAATTAGTATAACTATTTATTCCAGGTTCTCTCATAGAAAAACGACTTAAGGACCTTTCCCTTTTACCCTTACTTAGCAGCGTATTTATGTCTCTTCTGTTGCTATAAATATTTTTGATCGACATTTATTACTTAACATTTTTTATCCCGACCGATACTTTCTTGGCTATTTTCAATAAAAATAATATACTTCAAAATATTGTTTTTTTGCTAACAACAATCTGTTACGACTCAAGGTTATATACCTTAGTCGTAAAATAACTGATCAGGTATACTTTCCTTGTAAATGAAAAATACTTACTCTTTCTGTTTTTACGATTCAATATCAAGCAAATGATCGTAAAATTTCGCTCATAAAGAGACATACAAGTTCCACATAGACATTTTTCAAAAACATATTCTGAACGAGTTAAACCGCGTACAAAAACTGATCAATTATTATTGTACGGGCGATCAGGATCGGGATAATTAGAGCTTCGTTGCACTCCAATCAACTCTGTATTTTACCGAAGGCTGCTATGATTCATTTATTTGCTTTGTTTAAATATAGGTACTTGTATTTTTAATACTATTTTCTGTCTGCAACTTATTATTTCGACTACTGCTAACAAGCTAGTGTATTGTTATCCATTTAAAAAAAATGTCTACATTCAGGCGAAAAATTTTAATACTAAAATAAAAAGCTTATTTAGTTTTAATAGAAATAGTCAAAACACGGTCGAAAAATATTTCCTTTTTGTAATATTAGCTTAGGGAAACTTGAAAACTACTTCAGTACTAGAATGTGACATTATTAATACATAATATAGGCTATTCAACATCCCCCTGTATCTCATTGTTGTAGAACACAAACTTTAAATGTCAACGATCCTAATATTGCGTTGGTATTGTGATTAAAATATCAACTTGTAAAAAAAAATTCAAGAAGAAATAAAGTTCTATGTGTTAGTGATATTTTCTATTAAGTAAGAAAGTGAGCCTTATTTGTTGATTAAATTACAACTAAGCGGTCTAAAAGTCTGAAGTGGTTTTCTTGAAACTGTTCACAATGGATTTAGAACTGCATAAGTAATAAAAACCAAATTTATATGACCAAACCAAATGTATTTAACTTAATTATAGAGCAATAGTAGCTGTAGCTAAAAAATCAGTACGTGACTTCATCGTTACTATTGCTACAGTATCTGTTTCACTCATACGATATTCAAATATGATTCCTAATTTTATCAGAAATAAAATTTCTATTAAAATGGTAGCTTAAGCAACGCGCCGTGGACTTTTTACCTCGTAAAACATTGAGGTCCAATGGAGGGCAATATACATTGAGTTGAACCTACTTTAATGTACTTTTTATGGGTAGGTCTTACAGCATTGGAAATAAGGTTTAAAATATCGTAAATATATTTAAAGTTAGTCTGGATGTGCCCCGAGGCTAGCGTATCCCTTTTCACGGGACAGGATTGTGGTGTTTACGGCGGAAATGTCGATAGCTTTATCGTGCGAGCACGTAGTGCAGTATTTTTAGAGCATTTTACATACCATTAGTTCGAATGAATTTAAGTATAATATGTACAGGGTGTCCCAAAATTCAACGATAAGCCGACACCGGAAGATAGACCTACCCATGACTACTTGGGAAAACAAAAGAAAAAAAATATATCTCCATTTTTTTTTAAGTTACAAGAAAAAAACGAAATTCTTCAAAAATTTAGACCTCTTATGATCATTTTCACTACCATGACCACAATTTTTTTAATATTTCTGTTTTTTTCTTTTTATAGGCAACCTGAATAGCATTGCTGTCTACCACAATCCTTAAAAATTCCAGAAGGACTCTAGTTTTTTCATAAAAATTTGTCAAAGTTATTGCTTTCCCTAAATTTTTTCAAGATTTTTACTTTCAGTCAACTTTAACTCATCGTGGTGTAAAAAAAAGTTATGAACACTACTATGGCAAGTTTTTTCAAAAGTTGGCGCAACTAACCAAGATTCCAAAATGGTATAATACACTAGGAAAACTAACCTTATAAAAATAATATGCGTACTAATTCAAAACAAGAACCAAATTAAATAAATTGTAGTTTACAATAATCACTTTTAATACGTGCCCAAAACGGGTTCTAGTTACAATTTCGTGGAATTTGAATGGGATATACATGCCTAAGAAGTTAGAGAGAGAAAGGTAAAGAGATATTTACGTTAAAAAGAGAAAGATGAAAAATGTTTAATTATTCATCCGACCATAGAATTTTGTCTAGGAATTGGGGATTTTCCCCTGTTCCTTTGCATCACACGGCAAAATGTGACTCGTAGTGAATAGTCCCACGGTAATAGCGTCTGCACACGCCTGTAGTGATATGGGTGAAGCCTGTGGCGTTAAGAGAACTTTTCGGGATCCCTGTAGCTTTTTTTATGGCACGTGCCGAAGTAGTTGAATCATTTTCTATCTCATTGATAACTTCTTCATCACGATCTAATCTAAGTCTTTCAACGTTTCGCCTACTAGATGGCATACGACTTTCCGAAAACTCTTGATGCACATTGATAAACACTCGATAATCAGGATATCTTTGATCATTTGGTTACCTTTCTCGATACAGTCTGCTAGCAGCGTTAGCATTGCATCGGCATTCTCCGTAGATGAGGTGCATATTAGCGTAATCCTGTCGTGTGTATGATTGTGGCATAATAAACGCTAAACAGTCCAAAATGCGCCAGAACTCCAAATCATAATACACACAATCGTAGTCGAAAATAATATCAGGTCAGTTAAGTTTGCAGATCGATTCCAGTCCAAAAATCCAAGCCATAAGTGGTTGTGTACGTACAAGTGCCACGTCAGTTTAAGACGGAAGGGTGTGCAGTAAACAAATGAGCAGAGCAAACTGAACTGAGTTACTGAGAATAATAACAGCTTTTCTACCTTCCTTGTTGTTATTCAATAAAAAAAATTCTGTCTCTTGAAATATCTCTCTACTTTTCTCTCTACCCCATTTAAATTCCACGAAATTGTAACTAGAAACCGTTTTGGGAACGTATTAAAAGTGATTATTATTGTAAACTACAATTTATTTAATTTGGTTCTTGTTTTGAATTAGTACGCATATTATTTTTTTATGGTTAGTTTTCCTAGCGTATTATACCATTTTGGAATCTGGATTAGTTGCGCCAACTTTTGAATAAACTTGCCATAGTAGTGTTCATAACTTTTTTTTACACCACGATGAGTTAAAGTTGTCTGAAAGTAAAAATCTTGAAAAAATTTAGGGAAAGCAATAACTTTGACAAATTTTTATGAAAAAACTAGAGGCCTTCTGGAATTTTTAAGGATTGTGGTAGACAGCAATGCTATTCAGGTTGCCTATAAAAAGAAAAAAAACAGAAATATTAAAAAAATTGTGGTCACGGTAGTGAAAATGATCATAAGAGGTCTAAATTTTTGAAGAATTTCGTTTTTTTCTTGTAACTTAAAAAAAAATGGAGATATATTTTTTTTCTTTTGTTTTCCCAAGTAGTCATGGGTAGGTCTATCTTCCGGTGTCGGCTTATCGTTGAATTTTGGGACACCCTGTATATATATTGTGTGCTGTGTGGTTACGGCACTAAAGAATGTAGCCACCCCCTCTCTTCCCGTGGGTGTCGTAAGAGGCGACTAAGGGATAACACAGTTCCACTACCACCTTGGAACTTAAAAAGCCGACGGATGGCGGGATAACCATCCATGCTGGCTTTGAAATACACAGACCGAAGACGGGCAGCAGCGTCTTCGGTGCGACAAAGCCAGCCCTGCGGTCACCAACCCGCCTGCCCAGCGTGGTGACTATGGGCAAAACACATGAGTTCGCGTCATAATGTCGGGCGCGAAATTGTGGAGGTCTATGTCCAACAGTGGACTGTGATAGGCTGAAGTGGTGGTAGTGGTGGATGTATATATTGTAGTATTACACACAAAAATCTTGCCCTAAAGCTAAGCGGACCATGTCAAGAATTATGTGTCTTATAAAAAAAGGAAAATCACAAAAATTCAATAATTTGAAATACATTCTCATAAACATTTTAAACTCCTAATAGTTTTGAGTTTGAATAGTTTTTAACTGGAATAGTTGTAGTCACATTTTTTCTTATTAAGATTTTATATCAAAGTTGTACTTAAAAACTTAACAATTTTTTAAGCTGCCATCTGTAATTCTGTAGGTAAAAGTATAGGCCTTCTGTATACAGTTATGGTAAATGAATACGCTGTAACGGAATAATTAATGTAAATAATAATTATTATAGTCTGTCTATGTTAAAGTAATTTAATTTAAAAAACGGACCGATTTTAAAAATACACGTGTACCTGTTGTAAAATGAAGTTAATTAGTGTAATCATTTGTGATTAACAATTTAAAGTTTAATTAAAGTATATAAATACAATATCTACATAACTAAGCTATGTATCACGCAAAACGAATTTCACTGTTTTATTCATCTCGGTCTTGAGATGGAGTACACATCTTCAAGCTTGAATGAATAATGAGTACTGAAAGTTTGAGATACGTAGTTTTATATATTACAAGTTTACAGAGGAAATGTTTATTTCAAAACACGTACAGAGAGATTGATTCTTTTAGATATATGTTTATATAATATATGAATTTTTAGGCAAGCTTTTCTGGAGTCACTTCTCTAGAATCTCAATTATATTATATAGCACTTTTTTAAACCATTAATTAACAATCAAATTAAATATGAAAGATAGACAACATATTAAATATATTATTTTGTTTTTTGTACGTAGCGACAAGAATACCGAAAATTATTAAAATATCAAATAAATAATATTAGTTTTATTTATACATAATCTATGTTTAGCTTTAGACAGGGGTTTTCACTAGCACGAATTCGAGACCTTCATCGCGAGATGAGTCATAACATTAATTCTTCAGGCTTGTTTCAATCTACGACATCCAAACAAAGTTCCTCAATTTTATTAAATGTATAAAGATAGAAAGTAATTCTAGCCTTTATCTCATAATGGTAAACTTATTTTGTTTGTTCGATATAATATATTGTCTCACAATTCTCAATGGACCACTTGGATCTGTCTAAAAGCAATTAGAATTTTTTATTAAAGCATCTCTGTGATGAGATCGAAACCTGTTCCGGATCAAATATGTAGGAGCATCAACACAGTGAGGGGTTCTGAACAAACATTCACTAATAAAGCACTTGCATCAGTGATTCTTCACTTATATAACTACGATGGCCTTACATTAAATATTAAAATTCCATGCAATCAAATGTTTATTTACAATACACATACTATTCTAGCATATTATAGCATAACATATAAATATTTTATTCTATTGGGTATAGTGGGATGTTGTTATTATCTAGTAAAAAGTATTTTTAAATGATATCTGTCGAACTACAAATTCAAGCAAACAAACTATATAACTCTATTATATTATGGACATTTAAATATAAATTAGTCATTAAACAATGTACATCAAAAAACTGTCAGTAGAATTTGCCTGTGGATAAAATAATTGAATCAAATTTAATTAAAATATTTCACGAATTTTTAAATTAATAAGTCTATAAATAAGTATTAAATATCATATGTCTTGTTGTCTGACAATATTTAGAAAAGTTGTTGTGATGACTTACTTAATGAAAAAAAAACCGGTCGTCTGGGTCTGACACCCACGTCCCACACGAACGATATATATACGATATAAGCACTATATAACACTTATATAATATCTAACACTAGTTTTCTAAGTCGCGTCAAAACATGAACATTTTTGTTGTTCTATGGGGATTCTCTTTTAATTTTTATTTTATTATTTCTGCTTACAATATATTATGTGACAACTTGCACCTAACATATGAAAATATCTGCAGCTCTGGATGGACGGACGACTGAGTATTTGTAGATAGTTTGTCAGCCAATATTTGGATACGAAACTCTAAAATACGTGACTATTTGTGTCCGTCTATAATCTAAAGATACTTTCTTTTATTAGCCAACATGAGCGTAGCGAAGTGTATGAACTATGAACGAACAAGTCAAACTATAAAACAGGGCAAAAAGCAAACTTGAATTGTTTTTGTTTGCTTTTTAAAATGTTTGGTTTTCGATTTTAGTTTGGTAAATTATTTCTTTTATAAATGAACATTTTTGCAGCATCTAGGTTTTCTTGAGCTTTTGTTTCGTAAGCCCTCTTTAATAAAATCCTGGCTATGCTCAATGATACGTAACGTGCATATATTTTTTCATACAGATATTTTGTAAGAGTTTTCTCTGCTCTGTATCAATCATTTCAGAGAAATCTAAGAATTGCTGATTGCTATTCAAATATTTCTGTATAATCATGACCAGTGTGTATTTATTTGTGTTTCTTTTGTGTTGATCAATATAGTTATAATAATCATTATCAACTCACGATCACTCGGCGCCGCAGCACACATTGCGATCACCGCGAACACAACTACAATTTCTGGAAATGCCATTGTTACTGGTTGTTTGAACTCAATCTGCTTTATATATAACGACCGTGACTGCCCACGGCACTCATTAGATCCATGCGAATCGACCTTGGCAATTGGATAATCGCACATCATTGTTACATATTGTTTAGCTCGAGTTCTACAAGTGTTTTTTGTTTACTGTTTGTGTGTTGTTGTTGTCGCGGTAGGTACATACTAAATGGACCACTTTTTAAATATAAAAATTTTCCTGTGTGCACAACACTTACTCTAATAATTGTGTTTGCTAGCAAACGAAAAAACCGACATCAATTACATCGCGAGTAATACAACGTAAGTAGACGAAATATATAACCAAACGCACTAGTCGCCACTACGATTTTCGAAGGTTCCTCTCGATTTCTCTGGGATGCCATCATCAGATCCTGGTTTCCTTATCATAGTACCACCCTTGGGTTATCTTCTGTCCCACGAAAAAATAATCGGCAAAATCAAAAAAGGATGTATGAAATATTTCAAGGGAACTTTGAATTAATAAATAATTCCCTAAAGGACTCGACTAGGAGGAACTAGCTCATTTGTGACACAATAAAGAGATCATTTACATTTTATGGACCGTCTGTCTGTTTGTCTGCATTAAAAAAATGTTGGTATTAACATATTAACTACTTAGGTCGTTACATGAAACACAATCTGACTCAAATTTATCCTAGGTTGACTTATTCTTTTATAAGAATTAACGTTTAAAGCGTGATAGAAGGAAAAGAGTCTTGTATATTCCATTGTACCCGCAACGACTCAACATTCAGATCTTATTTTGATTTAATCTGATAATGAGTGATGATATTTATTTATGGAATTAATTTATAGGAAAGTTAACATTTGCATGTTACTTATCTATTAATTAGTACAGACATGGAAACGTAATTAAGAGTACTGTATGTTTTATATGATATATTAAAAGTAAACCAAAATCTATACTCACTACATCACATTTAAAAGGTTTATTAATAATTATTTATAAATAGACATAAAAATAATAAAAATAAAATTTTAATTTAAAATATAAATAATAAAATAATTATTCATTATAATTGATTCCTTATGCTAGCGATGTATTTGTGACTATAATTCACCACTGCAAGTGTTTATAAGCAAAAATGTTCATTGCTTTGCTATCTATGTAAATAAAAATTAACCACCAATGTTTAAGATTATTATAAATGAAAATTAAAAAAAAAACTTTATATTAAAAAAAAAATTACAGCACGTACACAGACCATCGGCTCAGTTAAGGTCGATTTACATTAGACGAGCGAATGCTCATTCTATATCAAATTCTTATCAAATTCATTTAGTGTAAACAGGCATAGAGCATTTATTCGTTGTTATGTATATGAATACGAGTGTTCGAAGATCAAGAAAGAATGCTCTTGTTCTAGCTCTAGCTCTTTGTTCGTTTGTTCTAAATCCACCCTATTAGGGTGATCTTCGAACACTCGTATTAATAATTATATAACAACGAAAGAATGCTCTACGCCTGATTACACCAAAAGAATTTGATAAGAATTTGATGTAGTGGGGATAGAATGAGCATTCGCTCGTCTGATGTAAATCGACCATTAGAAGATTACAATTTTCATATGTTATTAATTTTTTGTCATTAATATTTCCTAAGATTTATTTTACAAATTAAAATATACAAAAACGGATGCATAAATTAAAAAAAAAAGTTCAAATTTGAAACAACCGCAGCGTCCGAGTTGTTCGTTTATTAACAAAATTTAACAGAGGGGGTGGTGAATCGATATGCGTTGCTAACATCTTTTGTTATAGGGATCATCCCCTGCTCGCCACCCTAATGCGTACGAAGGGCTGTACACTGTACAGTCCTGGGCTCATGCCGCTGAATTATACATCTATTATGCATGTATGTATGTATGTACGAGTATGTGTATAAGAAGAGTACGTCTCTGAACAACTATGTTTTAAGAGTTAAATAAAAAATTATAAAATTGCTATTTGTCATTTTTTTTTTCAAATGTTTAGTTTCCTAGTTTTCTGCTATGCAACGGTTAATTTAAAACATTAGTTTTTTAACATAAAAATCGTGAAATATTTCAACTACAAATATATTTTTTTATTTTTAGCAGTAATTTAGCAGTAGTTTTGTTCAGTAGTTAAATATATAATGTACTGTTACAATTAAAAATACGTTACTCAAATATTTATGTTATTAAAAAACAGTATTTAACTGGTGCAGTGATTATATCGTATAAATAATATTTGGAGCAGCGTGGTGGATTAAGCTCTGATCCTTCTCCTACACGGGGAAAGAGGCCTTTATGCCCAGCAGTGGGATATTAGAGGCTGAAGCGACATATTGTATTGATACAATATATTAATATTTAGTAGTAATAAAAGTTAAAACGTTTAACCCGATATACGTTGTCTTTTGTTGTGAACTGTTGACTACGTGCAATTTTAATGATCGTTTTATAAAATCTTTCTATTTTTTTTTAATCTATTTTACTAAGATAAAAATAAACAGAAAAAAAAATAAGACAAATCGGTCACACCGTTCCCGAGTTTTGCGTTTAGCAACAAATTTAGCGATTCATTTTTATTATATCGAAGATTATATATAATTATATCTTATAATTAATATACAATTAGGTACATATTTATATCTATCGATACTAATAAATGGAGAGCCGTTTTTAGGGTTCCGTACCCAAAGGGTAAAAACGGGACCCTATTACTAAGACTTCGCTGTCCGTCCGTCCGTCCGTCCGTCTGTCACCAGGCTGTATCTCAAAAACGGCTATAGCTAGAGAGTTGAAATTTTCACAAATTATGTATTTCTGTTGCCGCTATAACAACAAATACTAAAAACAAAATAAAATAAATATTTAAGGGGGGCTCCCATACAACAAACGTGATTTTCTTGCCCTTTTTTGCTCGATATCAATAATGGCAACAGGTAGGCACTTGAAATATTCACAAAATACTCAGTTGTATTTTTACATTAATAATAAATAATAAAATAAAAATAAAATTAAAATTTAAGGGGGGCTCCCATACAAAAAACGTCATTTTTGAGTATTTTTGCTCTCATACAATAAAAGTGATTTTTAGCAGTTTTTTGCCCGTTATTACAATCAATGTACCTAGTCAATGGTACGGAACCCTTTGTGCGCGAGTCCGACTCGCACTTGGCCAATTTTTTTTTTGTTATACTGCGAAAACTACTGATCCGATCAGAATAATACTTATACCATAAGATGCAGCGTGCTTCGGAGAAGGTTTTAGTATATGAATTATGATATTTTGGGGATTACTAATCGTGTAAAAAAATATGGACGGACAGAGGTCGCTAGTCTATACTAATATAATAAAGCTGAAGAGTTTGTTTGATTGTTTGTTTGTTTGTTTGTTTGTTTGAACGCGCTAATCTCAGGATCTACTGGACCGATTTGAAAAATTCTTTCAGTGTTAGATAGCCCATTTATCGAGGAAGGCTATAGGCTATATATCATCACGCTAAGACCAATAGGAGCGGAGTCCACGCCGACGAAGTCGCGCGCAGAGCTAGTATGTAATATACGTCAGCAAAAGAAAATCGACTGTCGCTTAAATTACATGTTTACTAACAAGGAAAGTCGCCAACATTGTTCTATGCGAATGCGTCGAGGTTGTAAGATCGATGACCTCGTGTCTCTGCTACTACAAGCATGTGCGGAATGTTGGTTGTACATCGGTCGTAAGTTTGTAGACATCGGAAACACATTGCTTGATGGTTTTTGTCGTTAAAGGAAACTAAAAAACTTGCGATTTTATCGGAATGTTTGTGCGACAAATGAATGTTTCATTTACTTTAATATATTTGTAGTAAATAGCTTCATAAGTTAACATATCGTATTATAGTGTTGAGGCGAATACAAGAGAGAAACACAATTAAAGCAATTTTATTACATACTAATTCTAAGCTAGAAGAAGTGGTTTAAGTCCAGTAGTAAATTTATTTTAAACTATTGCTTAAATAATAGATTTTAAGTTTGTTTTAATAGGAATATTGTAATTGGAATTAAATTCCTACAATATATTGATGAAATCGTTCAGGGTATTTTGACTCTAGTCATTAAAGCAAATAAACGAATATTTTAGTGCTATTGAATGTCTTCAAAGAGAATGAATGAATGAATGATTAGAGTTAAATGAACATGTGTATAAGTCTAGGACGAAGGATACTGGTATAAGTGTTTTTGGGAATTCCACTGTTAACAAATGAAATAGGTTATGTTATATTGTTACAGTTGTTTTTTTTAGATAATCGAATTGATAAAAAAAAAAGTTTTTAAAGTGTTTATGACGAAGTAATAAAACACGAAGTAATAAAATTGCGTAGTTTTAAACTTCGGAGAGATTTACAGATAATTATGTGCTTCAAATTACTTAGATTATTTTGCGCATGAAAATATACTTGCAAAGCAAAGCAAATGCAGTCGTCTCTAGTTCGGATCTCCTACTAATAGGTGTGTATTTAGATTTAAAATAGTAAACGATTATATATTCTTAAAAAAATAAATAAATAAATGAATAGAACTGGCTATAAAAAATGTTTTTAATAGCGAGAAGTGAATTCATGCAAAGAACTCGGTTCAAGGAAGCAAAGAGTATTTCAGTTAATAAAAGAGACTTCAAGCTCCGTCACTTTGACATGGAAGCTTATGAATAGGCTCTTTTCCCTTGATCGCAACTTCAGGTCTTGCGAGTTACCTAGATATTTCTTTTCATACATGCTTACAACGAGATCTAAGATAAGTATGTTTGAAGATATGCAGCTTTTATTTAGTGCTTATTAATCCAATTGGAGCTGATTTTTACTTCTATAATATACCAAATGTTTAATCTGAAGATAGCAGATTAGTGTAAAATTCTTTATATCGAATTTAATTAAATTTGCATTCTATTAAAAATTCATGTAAAATTTGATATTATATATACCTAATGTTATAATATAATAATTTTTTAAAATATAAAATAAGTAAATGTATTGGTAAAAGACTTATTTTATCAATATAAAATAGCTGATATCATGACAATGTTGCACATAAGATAGACAATATGTACCAGCTAAACATTGAAGATATACAAAGTAGCGGGTTCTACGCTCTTTAAAGTATAAATTTTATATTTCAAACTGCGCAAGTGTATTACCAGAAGTAGGACATTTCAGGGGAAAACCATACTGGGGAAATGGTCGCCCTACCTTTGTTTCAGTTTTAATTGTTAGAACTTTCATAATAACGCTATAAAAATCGTCGATAATATAGAGGAATTTTGTCCAATATAATTTGTATGATCTCGCTTATCGAATTGCTAAAAAGGTTGACTATTAAGCCTTAAATAATTATGGCTATTTTATATAGTTATTCCTTCCCTTTTTATCTCTTCAAGAATTAGTATTTTAGGTAGGGATCCCTAGTACATTTTGTTCACCTGATCAGTATCAAGCTAATTTTTTTAACTAACTAAAAGCAAAAAAAATCAGAAAAAAAATTAATTTTTGATGACCTTACGAGGTCATCAACTTGATGACCTCGTAAGGTCATCAAAAATTATTACTAACCAGCTGATTTTTTTTTCTTTTAATTAGTGATTATCTATATAATTTAAAAGTAATAATGTCCTACAAATTGCGTGGTACGTTATCCCGGTCCTACGCTCACTGCTGCTCTACCCCCTACTATCTCTGTTAGCTACCACAATCGAGAGTTTTCGAAGAGGAATTTTTTGTTCGCCTCATCAAAATGTAGCCACTCCCAAAAAATTAGCTTGATACTGATCAGGTGAAAAAAATGTACTAGGGATCCCTACCTATTTAGTTGTGTTCTATTTCGTATTTGAATAACTGAAGTAGGCCGAAGCAGGAAATTTCCTGCTCAAACTCTGGAGCAGTCCGATTAGGGAAGTACGTCGTCGTAACAGAAGATAAAGAAGAGCGCTAAGAGCGCGAAGAGAGCTAAATAATACTGTTCAAGCAGTGTTGTGTTCATGTGGTGAGTAAGATGAACAGAGCTCTCGGGGGCGGGGTGGCAGGTAGGGTTAGAAACGCGCTTTCGATGCTTCTGGTGTTGCAGGTGTAAATAAGCTACGGGAATCGATTACCGACTTAGTCTTATAAAAAAACAATTTCTGAACAAATTTCAGTATTTATTCTAGTAGTTATTTACTTTGAGTATTCGGTTAGAGAAAAATTAATAAAAATGCTTATTTTTCTTTCTTATGGGTAAAGTAGGCCTCAGTTTATTTAATTTAGGAAATCAATTTCAAGCTTGCCATTACAATTTATCACGTAATTAAATTTTTCATTTCGCATAGTTGTTGTGTAATATATAAGAACATTACTCAATCCCTGTTTTCTCCACATTTCTAATTGAGTTAGTTTATCACTTCACCTTAGGGAAATGACTTACAAAAGCGCGAAAGTACTTTTTTATGAGAGCCCCGCGGCTAGAAGTTACGAGCGAAACATTTTATTCTCATTTTCACACTTTGAAAAATGGTCAGCTGTTAAAATGACTTACAACTAACTAATTATAAAGTAAAAAGGATGGATTCTTTAAAAAGATAGTGTAACTGCTTAGTTATCTTTACTTAATGGAAGTACTTTTAGCTACTTAACCACTAAGTGAAGTGTTTTTGCAAGTTATAAAATGTTTAATTCAAAAATGTTTATGTTGTCAGTGTGTTATATTATCTCTGAAGTTGATGAAGATCTCGAAATAGGTGGCAAGATAACTATCATGGTATTTTAGAAAACATGTTGGCGCTTGGTCGGTCGGTCAGTTGTATTATCGCACATGAAAAATCTGTCTGGGTTTTTGTCATTATGTGTGTGTTGTGGAACCCTCGACACATGATTTTAATTCCACTGCAGAACTTTTGGTGCCAAGTATTAAAACCAAAAAAGGCCTTTGTATTGGGAATGGTTACATAAGTTGTTTAAAAGAAAGTAGCGAAGGTAAATTCTTGATAAAATCTTCCCTATATGCAAACTGAGTCAATGAATTTTGACGGTGATTTATGAAGAGGAACTCACCGTTAAAAAAGTTCCCGATTGCCTTGAAATTTACGAGAGTTATAAATATTTTGTTTCCCCCATTCGAAGTTAGCGAGTCAACTTGCCTCATAATTCTGTCGTACACCGAAAAACTTCGCAAGTTAAACTCGACGCTTTCATCGAAGTTACATCGAGTTTTTATAAGTTGTATCTCTCACTAAGTACTTCACGATAAGTAGCTTTAATTTAAAGCAATATTGCTATGTCCAGTATTAATATCCATTTCATGTGAGATTAATTTCTTTTTATCACCCTTATATTAAAATTTACTTGTCTAATTTAAAAAATGTAAATACATGATAATTTAAAATATTACCGTTGTTTAGAAAATCGTTATAGGCGCTAAAATATCATACTATAGAGTGGAGCAATTACTGTAAATGCTAATTAATACGATTAAAACTGAAAGACGGTTCTAACATTTCGGAATAAAATATAAATACCTAGCAATAAAAAATCATATCAAGAGAAAATATTATTATATATATTTTGATTATATCCTTGTATCGCATTATTTCAAGTGGATGACAAACTTGGAGAGGACTTTTCCAGAAGGGGATGATTCATTTATCGAATGGAGAGATAATGGAATGAAACATATTTGTACATAAAGTTATCTCCCTAATATTAGGATTAATTTCTTTATGATATCATTCTTATTTACTTATCTATATCTATGTAAATAAAAACAAATCACCGTAATGAATGTACGCGAATAACTTCCGAACGACTATACCAAATTAAGTAATTCTTTCTTTTGTGTTCGTATTTGTCAAGACAAAGATTAAAAAAAAAGAAAACATTATCACGAAATAAGAAAGGTCTGTACTCTGTACAAAGTCCGTCGGGTCAGTTATTATATGATAGACTGTAATTGAATACTGATATTATACTATTCGGACGGCCCAAAGGGAGCCGACGACTGAATGTCACGATTGTGGCGCGGCGGTGGACTCTGCCCAGCACACCCTCGAGGTGTGCCCGAGATGGGTGGTGCTGCGTCGCGATCTGACGACAGTCCTCGGAGGGGACTTGTCACTCCCGAGCGTCATCACCGCGATGCTCGGCGACGACGAGTCCTGGAAGGCGATGGTCTCCTTCTGCGAGACAGTAATGTCCCAGAAGGAGGCCGACGAGCGGGTGAGAGAGGAGGCCGCCGACGTGGCTTCCACCCGCGGGCGACGAATGGGGGTGCGTAGGAGGCGCTACTTAATGCGCTTCCAGTAACGCCCCTGTGCCCGTGTCGGGCCGGGATGGGAACCCGGTCCTGCTAGACACGGCGTCGTCGGGACTGTTCAGAGGTGAGCCGGACAGTCCCCATGGAGGAGAAGTCTGGCCTTTTCGCCAGCCTGTCGCTGGAGGGATTCTGTTGCCTGCAGATCCGGGACCATCCAACTAAAGCGGCTGAAGGCTCCCTCGGGTGTCCTGGATATCACCCGTAAATGGGTTACCCTGCGATATCAAAAAAAAAAAAAATTATACTATTCGTATTATATTATTAGTAGTTTTATAAGGCAAAGGTCTATTCAACTCATTATTCAACTGTAACGATATAGACAATCTGTGTTATTTTCTTTGCTCTAAATTTCTTATTAGCTGTGTTAATATTACGGTTCACTGAACTCTTCGTATGATTCATAGAAAGTTGTAGCTTTAAAGGCGTCGTGTAACGCTAGCAATTTTTTTCAAATTAGTCTTATTATCTATTATCTTGACTCTAGCGCTCCAAATAAATAATTTTCTTCTTCGTTATTTTATAATTTACATAGAGAATAGTAAATTCATATGTACTACTAAGACATTTTTATTTAGATGCTTTAAGGGCGGATATAGACCAAACGAACAAAGAGCTAGAGCTAAAACAAGAGCATTCTTTCTTGATCTTTAGGGTGGATTTAGACCAAACGAACAAAGAGCTAGAGCTAGAACAAGAGCATTCTTTCTTGTGTAAACGAAAACTCGTTTTCATATATAATTATATATAACAACGAAAGAATGCTCTACGCCTGTTTACACTAAAATAATTTGATAAGAATTTGATATAGTGGGGATAGAATGAGCATTCGCTCGTCTGATATAAATCGACCTTTAGATGTCACAACAAATATCACTGCTTGACAAAGTAAAAAGTTTTTTTTTTTTTTCAAATATTATCTACCTACATTTGTGTTATCTTGCATAACGCCACCATTCATAATATCAAGCGTGATTTTGAGTAATGCAACATTACACATCACCAGTATTTCACGAGTAGAATCTCGTAATCAAATGCTCGTAATGTGATATTACACTTTAACAAAATGCTCTGAGCTATTTTGTGTAATGCTACAGTGCTGTGGACATCATCCAAATGTTGCGGGTAATGCTAAGATTTCGAGTGAAAACTTTTTCTTATAATATTTTATGCTTTGTAGTGAAATGCTGATATTTTAAGAAACAAGTATTACTGTTGAGATAAACGACTTACGATTTTCAAGTCTCGCAATTAAAAGTATTCAAAAGTGTAGTATAAATATTAAGTACGTAGCTTTCGTTACTAGAAATATACATGAATAGTAGATAATCTCTAACAGATGCAGATTCCAGCGCCGAAAAAGGACTTAGCCTGCCTATCGCTCATAACTCACAAAGTTCTAGGAATCTTACCGAGCTATGAATATTCTAGTTTGACTAGAACCCAAATACCCGAACATAAAGCAGCTTGCCTTCGTGAAATATTTAATTTGTTCGAGTAATACAAGGTTAAAACATTATCAATGTATATGAAATGTTACTGATGTGTTACATGAATGAAACTGATAATGTATATTGTGTAATGTAATGCATTGTATGATATTTACGTGACGGTAATATTACGTGTCTTGCGGCCGTCTCTTGCTCTTGCCATTATAATTTTTGTAGTACCTAATATTATAAGGGAGTTCAAAAACGTATTTGGACTTAAACAGAATGTCATGGTAAAATATTATGAATATTAAAAAATTAACTAATTGGTAAGGTGATTATGCTTAAGAATAATAGAATGCGCCTATGAAAAATCAAAATAAATCTCATATGAGTGAAATCTTAGTCAATAATTTATAATAAATTATAAAAATGCTCTAAATAAAATTATGGATGATTACAGAACCGTTTATATGGAAAGAAATAATCTATACTAATATTATAAAGAGGTAAAGTTTATAACTTTGTTTGTATATACGGGGTAATCTTCGCAAATACTGATCCGATCATGAAAATTCTTTCGCTAACAGAAAGCTACACTATTCAGGAGTGACAAGATAAAAGGAAAAAGATAAAAATATATAAAGATTTTAAATCAGCAGGATTTGAACCTGCGCCCTCTGACGTGCCGTGTCAACAATTCAATCTAATCAAGCATTATTATTTGCCTTAGAAATGAATTGGTGATTTTAAAACATTTATATTTATCTGATTTGCTGAAAATAGTGAGAGTATATTGGAACATATCAAATTTCACCGTACCCTTCTTATGTGAAATGTATTATAACGCCCAACGAAGTGGGCACGGGTCGGCTAGTATTAAAAATAAAAACAAAAAACTAGTTAAGCTTTTCGAATATTTGCCAGTTCCAACTAACAACTAAGAGCTATAAAAATTTAAACGCATGAACAGTTTTCGAGCAATATAACGGACCAATGGACGCTGACATTTCGTTTATACGGTTACGTCGATAGTGGTCTTTTTTGTAAAAAGACACTTTTTTAAATAACATTTCCGTTAAAGATAATGCCGTAAACGCGATTTCATATTTAAAAGGTAAATACAAAACCGAATATTAAAATAAAATGTAAAAGCTCTACCGCAAATATTTCTATTTGCGGTATATATATTTTTTGGGAATACTATATTTTAACATACACGTCTTTTCACTCACTACCTTCGTGATTTCACTAACGTTTTTAGTTACTAAGCTTTAGTGTGATGATTTACAGCCTATGAAATTTTGTATTGTAATTTTCTAAAATTAGTCCGATTTTCAAACTAACAAAAAATTTCAAATGTACTTTTATTAAATCTCATATAAATAATAACTTCATTGAGAACAAAAAGTGAATCACAATTTCTTGTATTAATTAATTAAATAATAAATGCTTGATTTAAATGATGAAGTACGAGTATAACGAGTTGAATAAAAATCACGCGTCGAGTGTCATTAAAATCCACTGCGCCACGGGTTCGTTAATAACCGATTTAATGGAGCCGCGTGCACTCGTGGCGGGAATGCTGTGAACTTGACAATGGTAGCTGCAGCTTATTCCATGTATGATGTTGATGAAGCTGATTTTTATTCACTGCAGTTTACAAGGTTGATCGCATGCTAAGGTTATGAGAGTACTATACATTTATTTAATCTGCTTTAAGGATTTAAAAAGTGCTATTGTAACGTCATAGTTGATATCACGAATGTATGTATAGTATTATATTTAAAAAAAGATGGATTTTAAAGAACTCTTATATACAGTAATCCAAACCTCAAAGTCTAGAACGAGCAATTGTGCAAAGTGCAAGTGGTTTAAATACTCTCACTTATATTTCACTATATCAGTTAGGGCTGGCGCATAGTATTTTTCAAGCTCAGTGCAAAATTTAAAAATATTTACCCATTTTGGGCTGGTAAGTGTTAGGTCGCAGAAAAGGTTTCTTCTTATTTTATATAGAAATTCAAGGTTAGATTTTACAAAATTCATGTACGATAATATATAGTATGTGCCATTTTCTATAATTTGCCGCCATCTCGTAGGTAGTGACAGGATATCGTTGCTCTAGTTTTAAGACTTCTCATTAAAAAAGACTCCGAAAATTATTGTTGAGTGGCTAAACACGTACGGGATCGAGAGTTGCCGTGATGAAAGACCACATCTTTTCTGTTGATCAATTCCTGCCGCTTATACTCAATTTCTTGCTTAAGTCTCATCAGCTTGTGGATGCAGCATCAGAACAAATCTACTGTCAACAGCTGATGATCCAGTTGATGATTTTGTCCGGTGATAAAAACTCATAACGACTGATGTGCTTCCAATCCTATCGTACACTCAACATCACCTTATTGCGTGTCAACCCGGATTTCACGATAGTCTGAACAGTTTGAACGACCTTTGAATACGATATAATAAATAATAATAAATAAATATCTACACATTACACACACGGTCGTCTGTTCCTAAAGTAAGCAACTTAATGCTTGTGTTATAGGTAAATTCAATATAGGTAGATATCATTCGTACATTCTTATTGTAGGTGATCCACTTTTCGTAACAAGTGACCAATGCATTTAAAAATGGTTCGATACCATTACGTCTTAAGAGAGAATCGCAAATGAGTAAGCGGTGCATTAGGTTTCTTTCAGAGAGTTCAAGTGGCACCCATATAATGAGCTTTTTTCATATAGCCAGCCTTTTTTAAATGGGTCAGAACTATTTAATGGTCAATTCTCAGATCTTCAGCTATATCGTAACTATTCGAATGCCGATGTAACTCTACTTTTTCAAAAATGTCACGTTTATCCGTAACTGGGCGCTGGGCGACCAGAGCGAAATGCATCTTTGACATCAAAATTTTCTGACTGAAAAAGCTTAAACCAATTTTGTGCTACTCTTACTGACACTGCCTTAGGTCCATAAACGTCTAGATTTTTTTTTCGTGGCTTGAGTCGAATTTTTCCCTTTTTAAAAGTAAAACTTTAATTTTAAAGTAGCACACACACACACACACACATACGCCTATCGCAGTCCACTGCTGGACATAGGCCTACACAAGTTCTCGCCAAAAATGGCGTGAACTCGTGTGTTTTGTTTAAAGTAGCAGTTTAATTCAAAAATTAGTAGTTTAATTAAAAAGTACCGAATTTCTTCGTTGGATTCACCCATTTCGGCAAACAGAAAAACAAATGAAAAGCGCGGCAGTTAGCTGTTTTTTTTTACTTTTTAATTTCGTTTTTAAAATATCACCTTTTTAAGGTATGAAAACCAGCCAGTTACAAAAAATACAACCAAAAAGATTTTATTCCAGCTTTTTACTAGAAAATACGAAAAAGCTTTTCCCCCAACCTATTATGAATTAATCGACTTCAAAAAAGAAGGAGGCTCTCTATTCCAATGTATGTTGTTTTTTTATATAACTAAAGGCAAACAAGGATACGGCCTGACTATACCTGATGGTAATCGATTAATATTTCAAGTTGCAATAAATAACGTTCCTAGTATAATATTCTATATTGACAATGCCTCGGTCGTCTTTAATAAATGATATGTCATTTGATTCAACCTACTCTCTTTTCGTTATTCTTGGCACCTCACTATTTTCGATCTCAGACTCGTCTATTTTCGAACCCTTTTCAGCCACGAGCTTAACGCTTACTTGAAAGGGGAAAATCGGAACGGAATTAACTTTTTTACTTATGAATATCTATGTATCCTTCTATGTATTGTTCATTTCATATATATTCTTTTGATTTGAATACTATTTAAATTAGCAATTATTTTGTCTAAATACTAGTACCTGGGTGACCGAGCCTAGCTCGGTATTTTCATTTTTATTTTTTTTATTTTTTTGTTTTGTTTTTTTCTCGGTATTTTTATATTTTATTTTTATTTAAATAAAAAATCACGAGTGAAATTTAAAAAAAAGTAGGTATTAATCTGGAGACTGAGATTTGAACCACGGTTTTCTCGGTCAATCTCGACCGTCCGATTTCCCACCTGAGCTATTACAACTTTAATGACAATTGCGAAATTCCTTCCTACCTTCCTATTTTAACGATATTTAAGCCATTTTTTCATTGCCTAAAAACAGGAATAAAATGACATTTTCTAAAAATGAATCCTAGCTAGATCAAAGAGGATAGTGACCTTTGATCACAAGTGGGAGTAGACAGACTGTTACACTGTAGTAATAAAATAGTTTGACATAAAATCTGAGTAAATTAAGAAAGTTAATACATTAACCCAATGTCACAGGGTCATAGAAGCAGACGTTAGTAATGTTTAAGACTTAAGAAACATAACTTCAGTTTAATGTAAACATACTTAAAATTATATGGGTCTTTATATCGAGTTTTTGCAAGTCCTTCAACTTTAACTTATTTTGGTTTCATTGCTCTAGTTCTTAGTTTTAACATTACAAATCATTAGGTACATACATTTTATAATTAACTAGCTTCTGCGCGCGACTTCGTCGGCGTTTACTCCGCTTCTATTGGTCTTAGCGTGATGATACATAGCCTATAGCCTTCCTCGATAAATGGGCTATCTAACACTGAAAGAATTTTTCAAATCGGCCCAGTAGTTCCAGAGATTACCGCGTTCAAACAAACAAACAAACAAACAATCAAACAAACAAACAAACAAACTCTTCAGCTTTATATATTAGTATAAGATATATAATATTTTTCAAATATTAAACGAAGTTAATACTAAATATAGCTGCAATTTATAGATAGTAGTCTTTTTTCAGTTTGTCATCGCGTGTTAGTATTATTATTGTATTTAAATGATAAAATAGTTTATTGGATCGATTATTATTGAATATCAGTCTGGTCTCTTTATCCGATTCCTTTATACTCAAAATAGATGTATTGTAACAACTTATTAAAATCGATTTGACAGAATAACCTTAATGTAAAAAGTATACCGTAAACATTTTTGTTTATTGTTAAATTTTATCTTTCATATTTTATTAATGTAATATTGTGATATGGATAACTGTGTTTCTGTTATATAAAGTATTTCTAATATAAATATTAGATTGCAATGTACTAAACATTTTTGTTTTCTTTTGCAGGAATATCTTGAACAGGAAATTTAAGGTATGTCGATATAATTTGTAGTAAACTGGTGGTTATAATTTGTAGTAAAATGATTAATAAGAGAAAATATGTTAGCAACAAAACCCAGTTCAGAGCAAAAAAAACTAAACATACCTACATCAAAAGATATATATACCTATAGAAATAAATTGTCGAAATGTATGTACGCGATTAACTTCCTGAATGACTGCACCGCACCACATTAGATAAACGAAAATATAAAAGAGTCCGTATATTCAGGAGAAACAAAATATGGCGGTAGAAAGTTTGACAGGTCGGCTAGTATGCATTAAATATTAACGTGAGATTAATTTACGTGACGTATTAAAAATCAACAATAACATGCACAGAGTAACTATTTAATCTCCGACATGTATTCGAAAACAAAAAACTTTTCCCAGAATTAACACGAGCTATGTTTAACGAAACGAACGCCGAAGAACTACATAGCGTGATTTCTATAGAAGTACGTGTCCTTAGACATATCGTGAGGGTTAGCGGTGACTCAGCGATAAGGCAGCGAACAGACGAATAACAGACAGTATTTTCAAATTATGTATGGAACAAAGTATAATCACTATAAGTAAATATATAAACGTTTTTCCCAACGTCTACCACTAAATTAGATAATTCTTGTTTTGCGTGTTCAATTTTGTCAGAACAAGGTTTATATAGAAAGAAAAATTGATGAAAATCAATAAATGCACGAAAAAAGGGGTGATACGAAGCTCGTTAGTTCAGCTAGTAGCTTATAAAAATGCAGTTTTTGCTTCAATAAGCAAATTCAATTCAAATTTATAAGGAAATTCGGACTTCACGCTGAAATTGGGCGTTTGTGCTTTAATATTTTTATTTGACCGATAGTTGCTATTTATAACTTAAGTTTTATAACTTACTCTAACTTGTACGAGTATGTAAAAAGCACCATATGATATAACCCACTACATAGCCAACGCGTCGTCAAACCGTATTATTTATTAAATTGTTATGTTATAAACCATACTCCAAGCGCTCTAAGCTTAACCAAAGCCTTATCGATAAAGAGGGTGACTATCCGTAATTGAAATTAAAATTCACATCAAGATTACTGATAACGAATTCCACTACGCTAAATGTTACAAATTGATTTTCGTTGTTCAAAACGTGGAGTGCTAGGATTTTATTATTTTGCGATGTGAAAATAAAATTTTCATATTATTAACAATACTACTGTATTATTTTGTTATTTGTAATATTGAATACTAGAATTAATCGAGCTTTTTGTAATATTTCAAATCTACCTCTCTATCATTGTATATTAAAAAGAATTTCCGAACGACTTCACGAAATTGGATAATTCTCTTTTTCTTATATTTTGTTCTTTATTAGCAGCTTGTGAAAAAAATATCGTTTACGAAAAAAAATATGGCAGCTCGAACGTCCTCGTTTTTTACAAGCTTTTTATTATTTAAAATAAGAATATGTTTGATGTAAATTGTTAAATTATTTTGAATGAAAAATCTAATACTAGGTAGGGATCCCTAGTACATTTTTTTCACCTGATCAGTGTCAAGCTAATTTTTTGGGAGTGGCTACATTTTGATGAGGCGAACAAAAAGTTCCTCTTCGAAAACTCTGGATTATGGTAGATAATAGAGTTAGCAGGAGATAGAGCAGCAGTGAGCGTAGGACCGGGATAACGTACCACGCAATTTGTAGGACATTATTACTATCAAATTATATAGATATTAACTAACTAAAAGCAAAAAAAAATCAGAAAAAGAATTAATTTTTGATGACCTTACGAGGTCATCAAGTTGATGACCTCGTAAGGTCATCAAAAATTATTACTAACCAGCTTTTTTTTTCCTTTAGTTACTTAATATTTATATAATTTGATGGTAATATTGTCCTCCAAATTGCGTGGTACGTTATCCCGGTCCTGCGCTCACTGCTGCTCTACCTCCTGCTGACTCTATTATCTACCACAATCGAGAGTTTTCGAAGAGGAACTTTTTGTTCGTCTTATCAAAATGAAGCTACTCACGAAAAATTAGCTTGATACTGATCAGGTTAAAAAAATGTACTAGGGATCCCTACCTATACCGTTTTTTTTTAAAAAAAAAAGACATTCTATTACTCATACCAGTTTACATTTTGTACTTACACACTTTGCGGTCATGCATAGGGCTTGTACAAATAATTAATAATACTAAAATCTTGTCTATTTGTTATGTTTTCAAAACTATACAATTTTTTTAATGACTACAATTTAAAATCTAAATAACAACTCCTTAGAAAAAAGTCGCAAGTAGTTATAGCTATATTTCTCATTGAAATGTATACCTAATCAAAACGAAGTAAATGGTAGCTGTCGATAATTAATTATTTCACAATTAAATCAAAGTTTATGTTCACTTCATTAAATATATAATCAAAACGGACGAAATAACTGGCACGAGTAAATAATTATTTCACATTAAAATCCTTTTTTAATGTTAATTGAGTCTATTTAATTAATTAAATGTCAACATGCCAAAATCTCTACATTTCTTTCATGTGACAACCTTGATGGGGTCCACGAAGGGGGAAAACAACGCATAATTGCAACGATTCATAGCTAGCAGACGACTTATCGATTAGCTTTTAGTAGACTGCTTGAAAATATTCACTTGTATACTTTTATGTAGACTAGTTTTTCCTACGCCATGGACAGAGACCGGTCGAGGCAAACCATCCGCTCCAGGTGCAACCCTGATGCTGACCACGATCCTCAGACATGAGGGACCGACAAGAGAGAGAGAGAGAGAGAAAGAGAGTTTTTCCTAAAGTAACTTTTATTTTCCTTTCCTTAAGAACCTTCTACAAAGTGTTATAAAATGTAAAAAAATAACTGAATCAGTCCAGCCGTTCTGGAGTAGAGTGCTTAGCAATACAGTTAGTGATTCATTTTTATTTACTTGGTATTAATTAATATCGAATACCAATAGTCTCCGTTACTATGTGATAATGGTATTTCAATTTTCGTTATAATCCCCCTCTATGTTCTTTTCCAAGTTTCATATTAAAGTTAATTACAAGCATTTGGCTGTGAAAGCTTAACAGACACATACATGAATTTCCTTTTGTCTGTAAATTTCTCCTTTCTGCGCTATTGCTGCCAGGCACACGCGTCCTTTGTTAAATATAAGAAAGATACAATTTAATCCACGTTTGAGTTTTTAAATGTCTTAGAATTGTGTATGGCGCATACAGGTTTTGGCGCGAAGTTGTGTTCACTAAGACATCTCAGGAATTGTGAACACGAAAGATTAGTAATATACTAGATTTAGCAAACGACTATCAGACGAAATCGAAAGACACGTGTTTTATCCAGTGAGACCTGTAGGCTTTAATATTGATATAATATAAAGTTTGTTTTAAGTGTATGTTGTAAGTAATTGACTCTACCAAAAGCGTAGACCAAGAAACGACGTAAATTATTTTGATTCACTAGAAACACACAACGATTTTTATGTTTAAACATTGACGTCAATTTTTGATTGATAACATGTTTAACTTTATAGATAGTTTTGTTTAGCTATTTGAAGAGTCTGCTTGTTTTCTAGTAGAATAAATAAAAAAATCCTGTAACTTTCATATTTAAATTATTCTGAATATTTATTTGTAAAAGTGAAGTAACTTAAGAGTTTGGCATAAAAGAAATATTTCTATACTAGCTTCTGCGCGCGACTTCGTCGGCGTGGACTCCGCTCCTATTGGTCTTAGCGTGATGATATATAGCCTATAGCCTTCCTCGATAAATGGGCTATCTAACACTGAAAGAATTTTTAAAATCGGCCCAGTAGATCCTGAGATTAGCGCGTTCAAACAAACAAACAAACAAACAATCAAACAAACAAACTCTTCAGCTTTATTATATTAGTATAGATAAATACATTTCTCTTACCTAGGTACGAAAAGTATTCGTGACAACGAAAACTTAAAAGAACTCAGTAAAAAGTTCCTTACTGGATTCAAAACAAAAAGCATCATCTAGAAAGAAGCTTTCTCTTCGAGAAACTAATAGTAAGAAATACTCACGTTGATATGACGTTTTATAATAAAGTTCCCGCCTAAACGATATCAAGTATCGGATTCCAGTAAGACTCATAACCATTGAATGGCGCAGACGTCGCACTCGCACACTCGGCGTTCGTGAGACGCATCCAAATACACTCGATATGTTAGGGCTGTACCTTTGCAACTATTTTCGGTCTTATATGGTCACCGATATATTTTGATTGATTGATTTAATTCAGCCTATAATGTCCCACTGCTTAAAAGAGCTCCTCTCTAAAATATCTTGAAATATCTTGCTTTAAATCTGGAACAGCCCTACTAGGGAAGTAATACAACTTTACAGAGGATAACAGACAAATAATATTCCACTCAATAATGTGTTGAGTTTCTGTGATGAGTAAGGTGACCAAAGACCCTGACCCACCAGGGTCAGGGATAGGGTCGGCAGCGTGCTTTCGATGCTTCTGGTTTTGCAGACGTCCATAGGTTACGGTAACAATTTACGATAACACGGTTCGTATTCTTTTCTACTCTAGAGGTATAAAACCGTGCTTCACTACATTTCATTAATTACAATTGATTTTTTTTTTCTTTCTTAGTTGTTTCTAGTTATTTTAGTGTCTAGTGCTCGAATAAATTCGTTTACTATTATTTTCTCTTCACAAACAAATAGTTTTGTCAGCCCTGTGTCATTAAAGAATCTCAGTTCGTTACTTTGAGCGTCTCGCATCGGAACGACAAGCCAAGAATTACGATTTGTCGAATACTATTGCTACAAGCCAAGTTATCATCATTTGGCTATAAAACAATCGAATTCGTTTTCTAGGCATTTTGTACAAGACAGGATAGATTTTAAGTTTTTTTTAGAAATAACCATTTTGTCACACAGCACACTTCTCTATATACTTAATATATGTATCTTCTTGTACTCTTTCACTATATAAACTATAAGTGTACGTCATACTTCTCAGTCCTCGTAATTTTCGTAAAAAGGGATAAGTACAAAGTTTTTGCTTCACGTATTTTTAAGATTTATGCTTTTACATAAAGTACATTGGTATCATAATCAAGACATAGAAGTCGCGAATGTTAGCTACTAAAAGTAAGAAATCATTGTATGTTAATTATATTTATAAATTGCAAAACTTTTTAAACGATCACCATTCGTTTTAGCAAATAATTTAAACCACTCACTATTTCACAAATTTACTCGTAATATTGTCAGCTTATACTTAATTATACTACCATCAAGTTATAATATTACTTGTGGTGAATCAAATTTAGCTCTGTATTAAGGCGGTATCCCCAGCAAATAACCTTGAGCATTCGTTCCCTCTTTGTCGCACCCCACCTCTCGTAAAACACGACTAGCGGCATTTGGTGAACAACTAACGAATACACGTAAAAATTACAGATCTAGGGATCCGCACGGCATTCAATAAAAAAATATATTATTTTTTTAAATTGGTGCGTATATAATTTAGGTAATGAATTCAGTGACTACACTTACGTTCAATAAATACTAATAGTGAAGTATAATATTACCTAAACTTATAAATAACTAGCTGACCCGGCGAACTTCGTACCGCCTATCAGTCGATTCTTTAATTATTTTTTTTAAAACGGCAATTTGGGTCAGCTAGTAAGATAAAAAAAAGAAAAAAGAAAGTTGATCAACAATTACATAATATAAAAAAATATATAAATTAATATATTGACAAACTAGCTGCTGCCCGCGACGTCGTCTGCGTGCGTTCACTGCTCGTTCCCCGTAGGTGATACCGTGATAATATGTAGCCTATGTTCTGACCCGACTTCTTAATAATATTCGTGCCAAATTTGAAGTAAATCCGTGCAGTACTTTTTGAGTTTATCCCGGACATACATACAGACAAACAGACAAAAATTCTAAAAACTATATTTTTGGCTTCGGTATCGATTGTAGATCACACCCCAAGTATTCTTTAAAAAAAATATTCAATGTACAGTTTTGACTTTCCTACCATTTTATTATATGTATCTAGAAGCTGCTGCCCGCGACGTCGTCTGCGTGCGTTCACTGCTCGTTCCCCGTAGGTGATACCGTGATAATATGTAGCCTATGTTCTGACCCGACTTCTTAATAATATTCGTGCCAAATTTGAAGTAAATCCGTGCAGTACTTTTTGAGTTTATCCCGGACATACATACAGACAAACAGACAAACAGACAAACAGACAAAAATTCTAAAAACTATATTTTTGGCTTCGGTATCGATTGTAGATCACACCCCAAGTATTATTTTAAAAAAATATTCAATGTACAGTTTTGACTTTCCTACCATTTATGTATAGATATTGACATTAATATTTATACGACACTAACGTCACTCAATTGTTTTGCCTTACTGAAACCTCTCCACTAAAACTTAAACTTTATGGTATGGTATTAAAGTTCAAATTGACTTTTAAGTATTATTACGAAACTTTTGTATGGGAATATAGAACAGTGTTGTTTTTAGACTTTTTCTATTTCAATTTTTCTAATTTTTCTAATTTTTCGTAAGAAAAATCTGTTTAGCTGCTCTCGAGATTTGCGCTTAGCAACACATTCATCACATTTCATTTCACAGACAGTGTAAGTAGAAAAATAAAATAACAACAATTAAGTAAATTTTATTATATATATTTTTTTTAAAGTAGGTCTAGGTAAAAAGTAAAAACCTATACTACGTGGTCAAATTAAATTAGCTAGCAAAACTCTTTATCATGGGTGTCGTTTCTATAATTTTCAAAGGTGCTAAAACCATTGTTTAGATACCTACACAACAATAGCGTTTTTAAAAAAAAACTCAATAGTTTTAAATACACACAGAGCGTACTTTCACAATAAATAACAAACAAAAAAAACTAACCCAAACAAAAGTCAACAAAAAATGCTAACAATATGCTAATAAATTATTATTGTTTACTAGCTGTGACCGCGACTTCGTCCGCGTGGAATTAAAAAAAAATTATTGTTCAGTTCGCAGAGATACAAAATAAAAATAAAAGTAACAGCCTATTACATCAGCTATCTGTCTGTGAAAGTCCCGTCTGAATCGGTCAAGCCGTTTCAGAGATTAGCCGGAACAAACTGACAGACAGACAGACAACAATAAATTGTAAAAAATGTAATTTTGGTATATGTACCGTGTATACATGGATATGCATTTAGTAAAAGGATATTATTTTATTATTAGAAACGGACACTCCACTTTTATTTATTTGTATGTATAGAGTATAGACGTATAGATTTATAATATGACGTGAGCGTGCGCTAGCCGAGACGGTGACAAACGACACAAGCTTCTCCCTCCAAACCTTGCGGCAGACTGAATTCCAATAACACCGCGCTTGAGTACAGTAGTGAATACGCCCAGATTTTAGAAAAAAATCAATAACACATCAAATTTAGGTCTTTTCGAAAAAAAATTTCATGCGAATTGTTCCTTATTAAATTGTCAATCCATTAGTGTCGGTAGCAAAATAAAATAATGTTTACTTCACGAGGAGACGCACAGTATCAGTAATTATTTCTCATTTTTGTGGTTTCGTTGTAAGGCGATTATTTAAAATGTAATCCTTTAAAAAAATAAAAAAAAGGACCATCATGTAATCAAAATTATGTAGAAATTAAATGTGTTTGTATTAGTTTTATATTTCTTTCCAATAAAAAGTAGATAGCTTCAAAAAACTGCACAAAAAACGGCTAGCGCGGCGTTTTGCCCCCCCAGGCGCCTTAAACAGCCCATAGCTGAGAGACAAATAGCGCAAAATAGTTTCCAAGACAAATCTCTCCTCAGAGACATATTCATTTGCTATCCTTTGCGTGTTTGCGGCGACTTTGACAGAAATGTAAACGTAGTTTTTGTCTTATGATGTATCGTTGGAACAAAATTACGACGAATAAATAAATAATGACTTTTTAACCGACTTCAAAAAAGGAGGAGGTTACTCAATTCGACCGTATATGTTTTTTTTAATGTATGTTCGGGGATAACTTCGTCGTTTCTTTTTTTGTTTGAAAGGGGATATCCCAAATTAGGTACCATGATAAGGAAACCAGGATCTGATGATGGGATCCCAGTGAAATCGAGGGAAACCCTCGAAAATCGTAGTGACTATTTTTATTTTTAGTGACTAGTGCGTTTATTAATTTATTTATTATTTATTTATTACTTGCCGATGCAATTGAGGTCTTTTTTTTTCGTTTGCTAGCAAACACAATTATTGTCTAATAATTTAGTGTTTATTCAAAATAAAATGAAGTTTTAGTTATTTAGTATGAAGTAATTATGTCATGTATGATAAAATCAATATTTGTATTTTAATTACAAGTATAACAAAATCCTTAGATAGTAAAACTGTTTTAGTACGTTTCGACTAATTTCCACCATCATTTTATGGATCTTCAGTATGTTAAATTTATTTCAATTTAAACATTTGGGGCCTTTTTCACCGTTGATGAAATAATAATATGAATAGACTTAAGTCACTAACTTTTTCAGCCGGAAATTATAAACCTTAATTTATAAACCATAACTTTTGAGTCCACAGATTGCATATAAAAATATCTGTCAGATAAATTAGAAATAGATTTAAAAAAAGATAAATATATCATCATTTTTATCGATTAAATACCGTTATACATCATATAAATGTATCAAAATCACTGAAACAGGCTTAAATACTACAAACTCATTGTAAAATTGCATTTGAACTTGCAACCGTCCTCTCCGTTCGTCTCTCTGCATAATCTGTCCACAGATCCTATCCAGTAATTAAAAGGTAAATCTAATATTCAATACGTAAACGTGTTAACGTAGAACGAATGGCGAGGGAGAGAGAGTAATTACATAGACAAGATACGTAATTAGGAGCCATGAATGGTTTGGCAATGTATGTCTAATGACCCTTCCAGTTTCAAAGCTCATGGGGAGATTACGTACTGTTCTGCACTGTATGCTCTGATGCCTTTTTCTGTTCATACAAAAATCCCCTATACCTTTTGTCTGTAAAAGATGAATTTTATATTTCATTTTGGGGCGAAATTAAAATGCTGTTTTACTCATTAAAAAATTCTAGTTTACTAATTTTTGAATCTATACTAATATAATAAAGCTGAAGAGTTTGTTTGTTTGTTTGTTTGAACGCGCTAATCTCAGGATCTACTGGTCCGATTTGAAAAATTGTTTCAGTGTTAGATAGCCCATTTATCGAGGAAGGCTATAGGCTATATATCATTACGCTAAGACTAATAGGAGCGGAGTCCACGCCGACGAAGTCGCGCGCAGAAGCTAGTTTATAATAAAATCATTTGATGTCCAAAACGGCAAATAGTAAGTACAACACAATTTATACTTTTTATATGTGATTTTAATTTTAATAAAAAATAATGTAATAATAAATATTTCAAAACTCATACTTAAAAATGAGTTTTATTTTGAATTTATATTTATTTCGTTTTCAAGAGCATAAAAACTTAAGAATCAAGCTAATTACCGAACTATATTTAAAACAAATGTTATAAGTATTAAAACTGTACGTATTTAAAAGGTGAGAATAGTTTCCTTAAAACAAAATAGTTATAAATAATGCTCAAATACAAAGAACCATGCGTATAAATAAGCGGTAATTATAGTTCACAAAGCGTTCCCACTTCCCGTTCGTTCCCATGCACCGAACCGCAACCTGGCGTCACTTGCCTATTGTATATATCATGTACATATATTAATATTAAAACCTGCACACCAGTGTCTTAGTATTCTGTTGTGAAGATGTTGTGAAGATGATGAATATATCGCTTAGGCTTAGTGCCTTACAATAGATCTATATACATATCTATACTAATACTAATATATAAAGCTGAAGAGTTTGTTTGTTTGGTTGTTTGTTTGTTTGTTTGTTTGTTTGTTTGTTTGAACGCGGTAATCTCTGGAACTACTGGGCCAATTTGAAAAATTCTTTCAGTGTTATATAGCCCATTTATCGAGGAAGGCTATAGGCTATGTGTCATCATGCTAAGACCAATAGGAGCGGAGTCCACGCCGACGAAGTCGCGCGCAGAAGCTAGTATAATATATAACTTTAAGTATTTGAAAAGAAGTTTATTATTATTATCTAATCTTTTAAATATTTGAAAAAAAAAACACTTTTTATTTGTATATTGCACTAGCTATACATTAACTATGTATTATAATTCGCACAAATGCCTTCGTAAACATGGCACTTCTTTGGTAACGATTTCGCTACAATTGTTAACAGAACAATAACTTCAATTCTGAACAGTTTATCAATGTTTTTTTTTACTTTTCTACAAAATAGTACACTAAAAATTGGGAAAAAGGGATGAAATGAAGTGACGAAAATAAAGAAACACACAAAACACAATAAGTACCAATACTCAACGACAAACATTTGTATCGTCCAAACAAATCTTTGTCATGAGCAGGAATTGAACTAGCGACTCCTAACACAACAGCAAGTAATATTGTACAGTGAGTTCTGCGTTAACCCCTTGTAAAATTCTATTTACATATACAATATTCAAAGAGTTAGACATACAACGATTTAATCCGTACAGACTAACCTACGTCCCGAATGTAATAAATTTTACAATAAACCTAACTTAGGGATCAAATTGACTAATGGATCGGAATGATAAAAAGGTTTTGCTAAATTGCTGCCCTTGTTTAGGGGAAGATCAAGCGAAATCCTCGTTAAATTGATCGAATCAAACACAAATGTTGTTCCTAAGAGCTTCAAATCATTGCTGTATATGAGGTTAATATATAATTTATCATATTAAGTTTATAATTTATTAAATCAGTATATTATATTGAAATAAGATCGAACTATTTAAATACTATCTAAAAACGGATTTTAATCATAATCATCTATCTGCCATTTTGTTCACAAATCTTATTGAAACTTTTTTCAGATATTCAAAGTATAAACTTAATATCTATCGTCTTCTAATAATTCAAAGAACATTTCAAATAATTTAATATAACTTATAGTCGTATAATACTCTTTTTTTTTTGTAAATCTTTTTTTATATTTAATTTACGATTCGTTAGGTAAAATTGAGTTTTGCATCAAGCGAATTCTAAGTGAAGTTCGGTATTGTCAGCGGCATTCCTTCGTTCATTATATGCACTGCCGTCTGCGTCCCTCACTCCCTGGAATACAAATGATTTTGATAATCTGACGTCCGCGTTGCTACTCTGTATTGCATAAAATGACTGAATCATTTTATTTCAGCTTTTTCTTACGCTTTTTGAATTATTTTTATGGCCTACGAATTATAATACGAAAGTTTTTATGGATGAAAAGATGGTTGAATGGATAGATGTTTGTTGCTCTTTCACGTAAAAATTTTATCAAACTGATTGTAATGAAATTTGGTCCGTAGATGGCTCGAGGTTCAGAGTAATACATAAGCTAGTCTACCTGATCTAGAAAAGTAATTTAAAAGTTTTTTAATGTAAGTGAAGCGTATTTGCTGATAGGGTGTTTTCCAACATTTTATCCTACAACTACAAAAAATACATAAAAACTGTTTATGTGTAAATATATACTAGAATGTATGATGGAAAAAAGTCTGGTTCGAATAGTTCGTGAGACATTAGTGTAAAAGGTAAAACTTTAAGTCTGAGTGTAGTTTTATTTTAATGATGTCTGCACTCGCTAAGAAATTAATTTTTAGAAGTCAAATTACTTAAGGAATGTAAAAACTTTATAACTTGAATGAAATTTCAATTACTAAAATATTTCATTTCAAATTTAATAAAAATACTTATTCAAAAAAAAGTACGCTTATAAAGTTACTTCTCAATATTTGAATACCTGGAGTTTCTTTGTATATCAAAATCAAAATATTTTATTCAGCATAAAATTATTACAATTTCTTACTGAACGTCATGAGTCTACTACCAGTTCGGAAAAAGAGGCCTCTGACCTTAGAAGAACTGGCGAAAGAAACTCAGCTATTACATATATTATAACATATATTATAAGGAACAGTATGTCAGAGCATTGTTTGAATTTTTTCCTTTACGCATGCCAGTCCTTTACATCATCAAAACTCAATTAATAAAATACACGTCCTGAAACGTGACTTAAATTTAACCCTCATAAAAATCATTGACAATATTTTCTTTTTTAATTACAAACCTTGCATGTAGTCTTCGCCTTGTTAAATAAATAATAAACAAGACGCTTTTTTCATTTCATATTTTCAATACAATTAATGGAGGAATGAAAATCGATTTTCACGATAGTCTAATTAACAATTACTCAAACAAGTTTTTTTCATTAAAGTAATTGTGAACTTTAATTAATACTTAATAACTATAGAATTACTGTTTATGATTTAGTAGCCGTTATTTGTGTTTGTAGGTAATTATAATCAACAATAATTGTAATAGAGTTACCGAAACAGTACATAGGTACCTACATGTATGTGTACAGTATATGTGTATCGTTACAGAGTTTACTTCTGTACTAATATTGCAATAATAAAGAGCAAGGATTTATATTTTTGTATTTCGAATGCTGTGTAATGATAATAAAACAAAAAACTAATGAACCGATTTAAAAAAATCTTATATCAGTAGAATGCTACGTCCTTTCATATTATAATCAACAATAATTGTAATAGAGTTACCGAAACAGTACATAGGTACCTACATGTATGTGTACAGTATATGTGTATCGTTACAGAGTTTACTTCTGTACTAATATTGCAATAATAAAGAGCAAGGATTTATATTTTTGTATTTCGAATGCTGTGTAATGATAATAAAACAATTTCTCAATTTCTGTGGTCTGTGGTCCTCACTGAGCACATCAGCCAAAATTGTATAATTCACGAGCTAGTATATTATAAAAAGTATGCTTAGGTTATTTGTTTTTAAGTAAATAGAATGAATAGTTTAGATAAATTCACTTAAAACATTTTGTAATAACAACCAGTCAGTCAGTTCAGCCTACTGCAGTCCACTGCTGGACATAGATCTCCCCAAGTTCGCGCCAGACATTCCGGTTTTCCGCAGTCCTCATCCAGCCTACACCGGCAATCTTACGTAGATCGTCAGTCCAGCGGGCCGGAGAACGTCCCACACTGCGTTTGCCAAGACGCGGTCTCCACTCCAGGACACGATTGCTTGTTTTAACACTAATAACTAATTCAACATTTATTAAAAATCTGTTACTGAAACTGGACCCAAATAAAACATTTTCTTCCATTAATATACAAGTAACGCCAGTAGCGAGAACAAAGGGAACTAATTGAATACATTTTGATTAGTTTCGTTTAACGCCTGAACATACGAATACTCGAATATATTTAATATAACGCGAAAAGTATTAGTCATGTTTTTATTTACTATTCAGGTTAAGCTATCATTAATATGAAGATTAAAACTATTTGTGGTTTATGAAGCATTCGGATTAGGATTTACATACCTACATGTTATTGAAAGAAAAATGTCAGGACTCAAAAATATCGCAGAGCCAGTCCTTTTACAATTCCAATCTTTCGATTAAAATTCTAGTGATCTTCCCACTACACTACATTGGTTTGTTAGTGACTTGTTACTACTCCCGTACTAACTTTATTTTAACTTTTTTTTATCATTAGTCTAAATGTATATAAAAAGTTAACATCGTATCATTGCGGGAGTAATTTTCCTAAACGAACTTTGTCATTTAAAAACCATAAGTAGACGAGGAAACGAGCAACTAGAACCGTCTCACATCCAGACGCACGCGGTGAGAACTAATAAAACTTTAACATAATATGATTCACGTCTTGCTTGTATTACTTTAAACTTCATTTTAAACTTTAGTGACAGCTCATGGCATCATATTGTTGAATATTTTGGTTCCTTTTTTAGCTGCAGAAGCACATTTAACGTTATCAAATGATTAATAAATAAATTAAAAGAAAAAAAACCTTTTTAAAAAACAAGCTTTTATTTGAATGTGCTAAAACGAAAGAAATAAATTTTTACTTTAAAACTTTTACTATCTACTTATAAAGTCATTACACATAATCTATATGATAGAAAAGCTTGTTGCTTGTAGTATTTTTTTCGTTTTAGCACATTCAAAAACCTTGTTTTTTAAAAAGGTTTTTTACTTTTAATTTATTTTTGACTTTTTAGTCGGTTTTATTACGTCACTTTATTCGCATTATTCTTAGCAAGCCCGTTCATTTGATACCCATATTGTAGAAGTGCACTAAAAATAACTAAATCGTACTCTTGGATATGTTGCCATATTGGATTTAGAATGACGTCACAAAGTTAGCCATGCATTGTCATCCAAATTGAACCTGCATTCAAAATTTCAGCTCAATTGGTTGCTTCAAATTGAGTTGCAAGATTTCACCCGCACAAACATACATACATACATGCATACATACAAACCATGCATTGTCATCCAAATTGAACCTGTATGCAAAATATTAGCTCAATTGGTTGAAGATATCTGCTTCAAAATTGAGTTGCAAGATTTCACCCGAACAAACATTCATTAAAGTTACATACATACATACATACATACATACATACATACATACATTGCAAGTTAAATAAAAGCTTGTAATGAATGATCAATGATCAGATGAAATGTGGGGACAAAGTAATAATATTCGGCACTACATTCCTAATTTTGTCTTATTTGTACCTAATATGTGATTAAGTTTAAATGTACTATATCAATGTACTATATGTAATGTATCAATTACGATCATATAATCATATCATGGCTCGATAGCTCGTACATATATCACGAGTATTAGAACTAAGGTATTTATTGTAGGTTAACCGTTTTAAAATTGAATTTCAAGACACAGCAATAGAAAAGTTTTATCAAAGAAGAGACTAACTTTTAGATACAAATAGACAAAGTTAATCTAAACAATAGGATAAAGGTAAAGTTAAATAACTATCACATAGTTTCTCTTTGAGTCTCAAACTTGTCGGGTACAGCTGAATGTCTCAATACTCTCTCGTCACTACTCTACGTTCGAACTCCACAAATTCTTAACTCTATTGAACTTTCGATTTGATTCGAGCTGATCTATAGATATCGAATATTAAGTTAGACATCGAGCTTGAATCATTTTAAACTATTGAATTGAAAGCAAATATAGAAAAAAAAAACAAATGTAGAGTAAAAATAAATACACGCCTTAGGATGACCTTCCCTGAAGAATATGAGGACGGTCACCTCTGTCAAAACTGTCAAAAAACATTTGTTATGTACAAGATTCGAACCCACCAGTGCTAGCATATAAGGTCGTAGTTGAGACCATTGTCCTAGCGTGTCATCAATGTAGGCTTTTATTACAGTTGATTATAGCCTTTTTAAATTGCCATTTTATAGATTAAGTCTCATTAACGCTTTCAATAACACGGGATTTGCCGCGATGGTCATTTTAAAACATCCGCTATTTCGGTATTATTCCGCGTTGGGTACGGTTTTACCGCCGAGTACAATTTCGCTGAGTAAGTCCCGTATTAGTATGTAAAACTTGTAAAAATTATCAGGAGATACATTTAAAAATAAAAATAAATGCATAACAAAAAATAAAATGGTCTAAGATGTATTTAATTCAATGATTTCGTAACACAGTAAAACCTTTTTTAGACATTTTTTCTAGAAATTGTAAGATTTATTATTCCGTAGGTAGATACCAATAAATCTATCGGGCATGTTACGGCTCAATGCTCTCTAAACCCTACCCTTGTCACACCTGCCTTCAATCCGGCGATAATTTATTTAATAGTTACCGAGTTAAATTAAAACATACATATTAACTTTTTTACACAAACAACATTGAAAAAAGTGTATTAATAATCACCAAAATATTTTTTTTCAATCGAATATATCAACATAACACTAATGCCAAACAAAAAAGAAATCCTAAATTATATTCTCATTTGAAGACGTTGAAAGTTGAATCCTCTTGATATCTTTTTTGTATCTGTGAAATGAAATTAAAAAACAAAAATAATACAACAGTAGATCGTTAAAGTCAATATTTAAATTTGTACCACTCGTGTAGAAGAGCATTAATATTTATGAAGAAAACATTTGGGGCGGTCTCTCATCTAATTATGCTGTATCAGTAAATATATCTCTTACTTCAACGTATTTACCCAAACGAATTCAACAGCCGTTTCAAAGCTTCTAAAACTCTGATGAAATTGTCATAGAATAATTTTTTGAGTTAGTATATTAATGCCTATACACATCGATTTTAAAGTCTTATTTTAATTTCATATTTAATACCCTTTATTATCCACTCATCTCACTGCTGGCCAAAAGGCCTCTTTCCGCATGCAGGAGAAGGATCGGAGTTCAATTCTTCTCTATTTTTTTCTATGAGTAGCGATCGCTATCAGGTTTCTATGATAACAACCGGGACCGACAGCTTAACATGTGCTTCGAGGCACGATGGAGAGATATCCAGAGCAGAAATAAATATTTCGACGGTGCCGTAGAATAACGTTACATGTGAATATAGTACGAAATCAATTTTATTTAATAACTAGCTTCTGCGCGCGACTTCGTCGGCGTGGACTCCGCTCCTATTGGTCTTAGCGTGATGATACATAGCCTATAGCCTTCCTCGATAAATGGGCTATCTAACACTGAAAGAATTTTTCAAATCGGCCCAGTAGAACCAGAGATTACCGCGTTCAAACAAACAAACAAACAAACAATCAAACAAACTCTTCAGCTTTATATATTAGTATAGATTTACTTCAGGAGTCGAAGATCTATCTATACATGCAAAAAAAATAATTTTACGACCAATAGTTTCTGAGATTCTGAGGCGAACAACGTCCCATGTGTTTGTGTCTCCGTATTATAATGAACTAGATGCATATGTGACGGAGCTCGCGGCCGGGGGTAGCACGCGTTGGCCGTGCCAAAGTCACTTGTTACGTTGTTGAGTGGAAAACGAGCTTGTGCGCACGTGTTACCGCATTCGCCGATGATAAAGTTATTTTTCTTAAATAGTATTTATAATTAGTACTAAAACATGTCCAAATATAATAACAGATCTAATAAAATCCTTGATTTGGTGAAAAACAACTGTATAAATTCGGAAGAAGAATTTGATAATGGAAAGATATCTGGTTATAATAAGGAAATTTCGAATTATCCCGGTAAGTTAATCTTATTCCTTATTAATATGTATAACAAAATTGCATTTTAACGATTGTTTTATATTCTATGGTGGTTCATTTTAATTTACATAACTAACGCCAAACTTCGCGTTTCATATTCATATGTGACGTTATTTAATGGAGATTAGTCTTTACATTGTTTCTTACAAAAATGCTCTTGCAAATTAAATCAAATTGTAAAAGACATCTTTGACTACTAATGGAAAACTTAATTTGTTGATATTAAAGTATGAGTTACAAGTAGTGATATGTCGTTTTACCACGGACATATTCTGACGTTTTTGGGTTATATGTGAAGATAGAACGTTCTTTTGCGGAAATCTTGATAACATATGTGAAGACAGAACGCTCTTTTGTGGAAATCCTGATGTAATATGTGAAGATAGAACGTTCTTTTGCGGAAAACTGATGTAATATGTGACATTGGTACGTTTTTTCTTCCAGAAAAATACTGTAATTTATTTTAAATTGCTTTTTTCTTAATTAAATTATCAATTTATTCGTATTCAAATAAAACTGTTTTCTTTTATTTTTGTAATTTTTATATTTTATATTATTTTTTCAGTTTCAAAGACACCTGTAAGCCCATCATCGTCACCATTACATCCGGGTTCAGAAAACATTGCTTTAGAGCTAAAAGACGTATTAGTCAGTCAGTTCAGCCTATTGTAGTTCACTGCTGGACATACCCTCCCCAAGTTCGCGTCAGACATCCCGGTTTTCCGCAATCCTCCATGAAGACTACACCGGAAATCTTACGTAGATCGTCGGTCCAACGGGCCAGAGGACGTCCCACAATGCGTTTGCCAAGACGCGGTCTCCACTCCAGGATCCGTCTGCTCCAACAGCCATCGGTTCTGCGACACAGATAACCAGCCCACTGCCACTTAAACTTGCTAATTCTGTGGGCTATGTCGATTACTTTCGCTCGCGGATAGTCTCATTTCTAATCCTATCTTTGAAAGAAACCCCAAGCATAGCCCCTTCCATTGCACATTGAGCGACTTTAAACTAGTGGACCAGTCCGTCAGTGTCCATGTCTCGGCTCCGTATGTCAACACAACCACGACGCATTGCTCGAAGACTTTTGTCTTCAAGCATTGTGGAATCTTCGAAGGCAAGACTCGACGAAGCCTGCCAAACGCCACCCAGCCCAACCAAACCATCCTATCAGCCTCCTTCTCGAGTTGTTTCAACCTGGTTGAATGGTGTGGCCAAGGTAGACATAATCCTGAACAACTTCGAAAAGGATACCGTCAACCGATACCCGTCTCGGTATCACTTGGTTGTTAAACATAACTTTCGTTTTATCTAAGTTCATACCGAGACCCACTCGTCGGGAGGACTCTTTTAGGCCGGCCAGCATTCGGCCTAGCTCATCCGACGTCTCCACAAAGATTACGAAATCGTCGGTAAAACGAAGGTGCGAGATGAATTCGCCGTTGACGTTGATGCCTCGTTCCTCTCAATCCAAGGTCATAAAGATATCCTCCAGCGCAGTGGTAAACAGTTTCGGTGATATTACATCTCCCTGTCTTACCCCACGCCGCGCCGGAGGAAAATGCACAGCCTGCTCCGCTGGGTGGAATTCGTCGAGTCTTCTGGCGAGACGATTCGTAACAACCCTTGAAAACAGCTTATAGACGTGGCTCAAAAGTGAGATTGGTCTGTAAATCTTCAACAAAGACTTGTCGCCTCTCTTAAAGAAGCACCACCACACTCCTGGACCACGCCTCCGGCGTGGTACCTCGGTGGATGACGGCGTTAAAAAGTTTATATTTCTATTCTGCTCAATCAGAGTAGTAATCTCTCTCGTATTTCAGCAGCGGAGGTCTCGGCGTACAAGTTTCCGTATCCTCTTAGACAAAGCCTTCTGTTCTGGCGAAGGTGCTTGGGCAGCGGGCAACTCGCACCTCCGCCGCATCAGATACAAGGCTTCGAGAGAAAGTTTAGACTGCTTCGTTGACTACCTCGGCGGAAAGTGTTTGCGACCCAGTGTACACACCATCTTCACCATGTTGTCGGTCATCTCGTCCACTTCGCCAGCGAATCGAATCGGTTTTGGAGCTCCAGTTGGAACTGCTCGGAGCCACATAGTATTTGGAGCAGTGTAGGTCGGAGAGTAGATTTCATCAAGCGCGTATTCAGAGTGCCCCGTAATAGCCGGTGGTCGCTGGTGGTGTTAACCGGTTCTAATTATAATAAATACAAAGAAAGAACAAAATGTGCTGTTGGAGACTGATAATTTTAGTATTTTATGTGAGTTTAAGAAACGTTGATTGATTTAAAGAAGTGAAGATATTTTTTATGTTTAATTATTATAAATTTGGTACTTTTAAAATAAAGGACTGATTTTATTTTTAAAATGTTTTATTTTTAATCGATTTTATACAAAAAATAATAAATACTATTTATGACACGCTACTTATGAAAATGACTGCTCAAAATAAATCTGGAATATGCATATAGGACGAAATAACTAGCTTAAGTTCCATAAAAAAACGTTCCATTTGCATCTGGATCCTTAGAGCCTCCGGTGAATAACGTCACATGTGTAAATGTGACAGCAACAAGTCCATTATAAAACGTTATATATAAACATCGACCCTACTATCTTTTTAAATAAAACTGTTTCAAAATAATTAATAATACTGATAGATAATCACAGGCTTAATGTAAATTTTTCCAAAGTATAAAAGCGCCAGGTTTTTCCGTTTCCGAAATATAACAATTGAAAACTTTGAACGGCTCTACTGTAAAACGACTATTTTGCAGATAGTACGTTATTCTACGGCACCGTCGATTTGTACAAATACAAATATTCACTCCAAGCGGGAATCAAACCCGCGACCGGCGGCGTGTACTGTACACGGCAGGCGCACCTCTAGATCAGATATTATTTCCAATTTCCTGATATATTTTCATAGTAATGTAATTTAAACTAATTATATAGTAGTAGTTTTTGAAGTCGTGTTTTGTTATTTAAAAATCACGTTAATTTAATAAACCTATACCCATTCATTAATAACCTATATACCTACTTTGATTTGGAAGGAATAAATGACATTATATTTGTTATAAAATTTTTCAAGTAGCAAAATAACTGATAATCCGAATAATGACCAACAAGATAAAGATAACATTATTTAAAAGTATAACTAAAGTCACATTTTCATAGTAAATCTGTTTTATTGTGTATACGTAAAACTATTAACAAAAGTCTAGAACTCAAGTGAAACTACAATTAGGCAGAAACTAACAACTCATTATTCGCTTTAGTGAACTGGCGCGTCTGCGTCGTTCATAAGACTTAAGCCGTCATTCCGGGGCGGTTGAAACTCAACGCTTCTTGGCAAGCCGCTTATGTTCCGCCCCGAAATTTGCACTAACTTGAAAATTTAATGAACAAACCGAATATTCTATCTCGCGAAATTACTTTTTCTCATTTAACTTTTTACGCGTTTTCATGTACTTCGCTGTTTCTACTGTTCCGTAGTTTCGAGTGGTTTGAGTGTATCCTGAATGGTCATTTGCGTAATAATCGTTGTAAGTAATTATTAAAGAAAATTCGCTTAGATGGAGATTTTTGTGCAATTAAAAATATAACAATGTTTCATTTTTTATTCGTCATCATAATTTTATCGTCTCATCGTTGAATATTTATTCGTATACACGTACTATAGGTAGCGATCCCTAGTACATATTTTTCACCTGATTAGTATCAAGCTAATTTTTTTTTTTTTTTTTATGTAACTAGGTTAATTTTCCGGGAGTAGCTTCATTTTGATGAGACTTTGAGGTAATATTGTCCTACAAATTGCGTGGTGCGTTATCCCGCTCCTACGCTCACTGCTGCTCTATCTCCTGCTAACTCTATTATATACCACAATCGAGAGTTTTCGAAGAGGAACTTTTTGTTCGTCTCATCAAAATGAAGCTACTCCCGGAAAATTAGCTTGATACTAATCAGGTGAAAATATGTACTAGGGAGGGATCCCTAGTACATATTTTTCACCTGAACTGGGGGAGTACGGGAGTACTACTAACTAGTTTTCACGACTTTTACTTTATTAATTTTGAATGTGATTACAAAAGAACTTTTATATTTTTCGTTACTATTGTTTATAAAGTAGATAAGAACTCTATTTCTAGACGGTGTATCATGATGAAACCTACATCAATTTTTGAGGTTGACTATTTCGTCCAACAAGCAGATAGTTGTAAACTTTCTAAAAATTCTATTTTGGTTTTTATTGCTCCATATAATTTTTTTTGTACAGACATCACTCGGTTACAATTTTATCGTATGTATAGAAAAATCTATAGCGCTATAGCTCTTCTTTTAGGCAAAACTACCTACCACTACAGCCTATCACAGTCCACTGTTGGACATAGGCCTCCATAAGTTCGCGCCCGACATTATGACCCACACTCATGTGTTTTGCCCATAGTCACCACGCTGGGCAGGCGGGTTGGTGACCGCAGGGCTGGCTTTGTTGCACCGAAGACGCTGCTGCCCGTCTTTGGCCTGTGTATTTCAAAGCCAGCATGGATGGTTATCCCGCCATCGGCTTTATAAGTTCCAAGGTGGTAGTGGAACTGTGTTATCCCTTAGTCGCCTCTTACGACACCCACGGGAACAGAGGGGGTGGCTACATTCTTTAGTGCCGTAACCACACAGCACAAAACTACCTAATGGGGGGTATTACGAACGTTTTCCCGCACGGATGGAAATTCATTCAGTTCTACAATTATTTCTACTAAACGATTTTTTGTGACATCTTTAAATAGTAGGTATATCATAAAACAATTCATATCAAAATAATAAGTCTAGAAACTTTCTCGGTCTCTGTGAACAATTTTGCTCCTACGACACAGGTGGCACGCGAGACCATTGCATCTGCAATATCGCTAAAATACCCAGAGTATCAAAATTTCAATCGCGGTAAGTCCAGTAGAATCAAAAGTGTACAAAATAATATGTAATCTCTTGCTTTATAAAATTAGCAACGTCTCTATCTTCAATTATGTAATATCGAGCTGTGTCTATATAAACTACAATTTTACTAAAAAGGGTTAAACTTTTAATCTGTTTACCGAACCGCTAAGCCGGGCCAGTTTGTTTAGACACGCCAAACTCTACATTATATTATCGTGCTGAAACATAATGGAGTGAGTAATAAACCCTGTATTAGCTTACTGCGGTCACGCAGTCTTGCATGTAAAACTATACGAACTAGTATAAACGAATTACGGAATACCAAGAATAACTTTATTGTTTATATAATAATTAAATCTGGATATTTTATTTATGAAAATTCATCTAACATCACTAAATTGGATTATTTATTTTTTTAGTTGTCATCAGAACAAGTTTATTTGCGTAAATAAAGTCTATATGTTCTTGAAAAAAATTTGACTAAGAATTTTTTTTTATTAATCGTTTATAAAGTCGGTTTTCCTGTATTTTATCGGTATTACATAAGAACGGTCGTTCAGTACCTACGCTAAATGTTGAGAGTCATCCAGTATGGAAATGATGAGATATGAAAGCATCGTTAACGCAATCGCAAAAGATTTTGCATAATCATAATATAGTATTAAATGAAATAATATAGATTTAAATTATATTTACGAAATTGATATACAACTTAAGAAATAATAATATTACAAAGTTTTTCAAGTTCAAGTATTGTTGTATTAAATTCTTGTTATAAGTAATTTTATTTAAGGAGCACAGCATGTCTAGACCTAAGGGCGTTCATCTTTAATATCTATAAATTAACAAGTAAAACCTTTAGAAATTTTACATTATCTATATAATTACACAAGAATACTTAAAGGCCAAATTAATTAAATAATAAGTACTATTTCCATTCAAAATTTCAAAAAACCTCAGTTCAAAAGTTTCACGTTTTCTTGTGTCAATCTTTACAAGGAAATATTTAATGCCAAAAATCATTGCTAAAAATTGAGTTTACCATTTTTACTGGAATTATAAGTTAAGTATCAAATTACTTAATCAGAATTAACTCCAATACACTAATACAAATACCGTATATGAATATACTATATTGTAATTTAACAAAACATCAAGCACATGAGGCTATGTATGACATTAGTAGATTTTGCGCGTCCACGCTCGTTAGTCGGTAATACGAATTAACCAGTAACACTCGACTCTACATGTGCGTGCACATGTAGAGTCGAGTGTTACTGGTTAATTAACGCACAATCAACGATAACCCGATGTGTTTGTATGGTAATGAGTGCAGTGGTATTCAGTATCTGATGTGTAAAGCCTATACGTGACAGGTAATTCGTGATTATTTACATTCTATTACTAGTGAGATTGATGAGATGTGGGAATATTTTGATGTTAAAGCTTTGCATTGGCAAATTAAATTAGAGTGCATCAAATATTAATTATAAAAAAAATTAAAGTTATCATAACTTTAATAACATAACTTTAAAAATAAAAAATTATAATAAAAAATTAAAGTTATCAAATAATAATGTAATTTTTTATTTTTTATTTTTCACAGACCGATAAATATAATAAAAAACATCAATTAATTCGTTTTTATTACGAAAGTAGGTTTTTTTTTCTTTATTTGTAGAAAAGGCTTTGGTCCCTTAGCGACTATGTCAGCCCCATTGTTCTGCATAACAAAACCACTGTACTCTTAATCTAACCAATTTTAAAAACATCCAATACATTTTGATCGCTAGTTCCGACGTAGACGAAAATAGGTTCTCTGTCTAGACATTCATTAAAAACAGAACACGACTTTTCTTTATGGTATTGTAATATCCCGTAAAAATCTACTATTGGTTCACTGCGATTTGGTAGAAAAAATGTATTAAAATTTTTTTGGAAACATGCAATTTCCTCACTATATTTTTCTCCACCGCCGACTGCAAGACTTGAGCCAAGCTGGCGTAGTACATAAAACGCGTGAATTAATGCCCTATTGTCGCAAGATTCAAGTCTAGGCTAGATATATCCCTGTGACATTTCAAATGCTTAAGCCTATCTCAGAACTGACTTAATAAGGCTTAGTATATTTGCAAGTCCCTAATAGTTTTATGTTTCATATAATATATGCATGGTCATGTACTAAAAATAACACAAACAGTTCGAAGAAACGTTAAAACCAGGCTCTATTACCACAGATCCACATCGTATTGTTCTTTGTTCGCTGGTTCAAGGGCAGGCCGGCGCGGCGGTCGATGCCAAGGTTACTCTCAGTAAAATCCGCGACAATAAGACAAAGCTTTAAGATTTTTTTTATTTAACGGATTTTTGGCTAGAATTTTTGATTATTAACTTTAGTCACTTAATGTGCAGACATTTATTATTATTTGCGGTATTAATAAATATTAAATTAATGTACTTAAGCGAACCCGTCGCGTTAATATTTAAATTTGTATATTTTAAAATAAAACTTTAGTATTCATATAAATTATACAAATACGTTTTTTTCTTTTAGCTCTTTTTATTTGGTGTGTAGGTAATTCGTGTCATTAATAAATAATTATACCAAATAGTCTGTCAAAAAAATATTTGGTCTACTATGGTAAGTTTTGAAGACAAGCCAGTTGTTCCACTTTTTTTTCTAAGTATTTACATAGATCGTAACACGTCTAAATGATTTTGTCTATTTCTAAGTATTGATATTATTATTTGCACATATAAAAAAAATTGAAAAAATATTTTACTTATTATGTTTTTGAAGAGTTGAAGACACAATTAGCGATAAGACGTGAAGCACCATTTTAGTTCCCATGCATTCATAGAGAAGATGAGTTAATTTGTGACTTCGCCTACACAAAAGACTAACAATTAACAATTTCACGCTTTTTACTATGCAATTGTCATGCCGGTTTGAAGTTAATTTCTTTCTCCTATAAAATAAATAAAATAACGGCAGTAACATTATTTAATTTCTCATAATAGTCACAAAACTTTACTCGTTTAACACGGATTTAACGCAGATCGTTTTATATAAGTACAATATGTATGGAGACTCCTACAGGTGGTTGAACATTTAATAGTATGCAGAGAATTTAATGTATATATGTATTACAAATTATTAGTGCTCAGCTAAATAATTTAATTACATGAATTTTGTGAACGTGATAAAGTAACTTACTACACCAGTTTCTAGGTATGTGACCGGTTTGCTATGTTTTCTATACATGTATATATATCTTTTTTCGCATTGACATTTAATAGGAAACTGTACATCAAAGAATTATAATAAAAAATATTATTAAAAGGTAAAAAATTACAAGCGTTCCACTGTGATCTATCTTAAGTTTTTAGTTTTTCTTTTTTTTATTACCTTTGTATATTATTGAAATTTTAATAACATTGTAGTCTTTACTGACGGTACTTCATTTCTAAATTTAAAAACTTTACTTAAAGTGTATAATTATTTGTCTTTATATTCAGAAAGTCAGCATTTTTATGTTTTCAGTGAAGGTATCTGGTTATGCTATGTAAAAAAAAATCGCAATTGTATATTTATAATTAAGTCTTATTGAGTTAGGTTTAATTATAATATTCTGTAAATAATCATTTAGTTGGTAAAGATCCGTTTGTTTTGTATCGTCAATTTACACACTTCTTAGTTTGTAATGTACAAAATTGTATACTTGTAAAACATTTATTTTAAAAGTTTCTTGTCGTCTCTTCACAGTTACTCCGAACTTACGAGTGCTCGTAGCTTCTCATTGACATAAAATTTAACAAAATAACAATCCAAAACTCTATAAGATTTTTTTTTTGAGTCTCGTGATCAAGACGTTCGCAGTCAATGTCGAAATATCGAGCTCCGTAAAGCGATAATAATAAACATGGTAAATATCCCGTTTTCGCAAAATTTTCGTAATTCAAAACTCTTTTCGTAATATATTTTTATTTTGACTATTTTACTATGTTATTTCTTTGTTAGCTTTGTATATTAAAACAACTAGTTCTCATATTGTAAGTCGACCAACTCTTGATATGATCAGGTCATTGTATTACGAAACTAGTTATAAAACATAAGTTATAATAATGTGAATAACGTAAAAATACAATAGAGATGTACCTAATTGTATATAGTAATAAAGTAACACAATATCTTTATTATTGTAAATTATTTTTGTTATATACATGAGTTTTTGCCTCAAGTAACCGTAACAACGTAGGTACATATTTATTAGATTTTGTAATGTTTAAGTCAAATCTTTACAACATTAATGGAATAATAAAAAAAGTATAACTCCTTGTAAAATTCAATTATTTCATGTTAAAATAGTTTAAAATTATTTTTCGACGAATTCTTTAACTCATTTTCTTAAAAAAGCATAATGTAAAATTCTACGAGCTTTTTATACTCATCGTCATTATCCTTTACATTACAGCGTATAAAATATAAAAAAATGCAGGACACATGCTATCAAATTAAGTCAATTGCGGCCCATATTAAGGGCTTCATCAAGGGCTTCTTTTAATTAAATAACACTTAACACTTTTATATGGGAATAAAAGAATAATGAATATTTTATTATAACCCTTATCACTTTGCATTACGGGTGTAAAACCTTTAAAGATATATATTTTTGGATTTTCAAACCGGTTAACGTTTGCAACATTTGCGATATCTTTGTTATAGTAGTCGTAAATATATTGGATTTGGACATCTATACTTGTATCTTATAGGCTTTAGTTGCTGACATTATAAAATTACTAGCTTCTGCGCGCGACTTCGTCGGCGTGGACTCCGCTCCTATTGGTCATAGCGTTATGACACATAGCCTATAGCCTTCCTCGATAAATGGGCTATCTAACACTGAAAGAATTTTTCAAATTGGCCCAGTAGTTCCAGAGATTACCGCGTTCAAACAAACAAACAAACAAACAAACAAACAAACAAACAAACAAACAAACAAACAAACAAACAACCAAACAAACAAACTCTTCAGCTTTATATATTAGTATAGATTACAAGTTTGAAGATAATTTATATATTAATATATAGTATTTTAAAATAGAATAAACGCACAATATGTATATTTTACAATAATATAAAACCAAAATTATATTTATCGTCTCTGAACTACTTTTGTAACCCTATTAGTTGTAAGCGTAGTAAGGCTTAAACACATTATATGTATTAACGTACCCGAATTTACGTAAAATATTAGCCGCAGTCGAAATATATACATATATAACTATCTACTTAAGTTTGTATGAACTTTGTTTAATTTGTAAAAAAATAAAGCTAACGTTATTAATGTTCCCATAGTGGCCGGCTAACCGCAGTATGCGTTCCGATGTGAACTAACTACTCCCCTTTGTAATGTTAAATTTTAATCAAAAGAAAACTAAGATAATATTTAAATGTAAAAGAATAACGAGATTACCCAAAGTTCACCTATCCTTTGTCTCTCGGAATAATGAGAGTATAGCAGATCTAGTTATCAAAAATATTTTAAATACTTAGAAGAATTCTGAAATAAACTAACCCACTATCATATGTAGTATACCTACATATATAATCTAAGAGTATACACGAGTGCATAAGAATAAACCATTGAAATGTGTAAAACTGCGCGATTACTTTTTGGATGGAACTGGATTTTTTGCGTTAATTTTATTATCAGGACAAAGTTTGTATGAAATATAATTAAAAAAAATAAGTCAGTTATCTTAAAATATAACGTAATAAAATCGTGAGTATATTAAGAAAATTAAGATATAAGTATACATCTATACATATGATAAAATGATAGGAAAGTCAATGTATGTCCGGGATAAACTCAAAAAGTACTGCATGGATTTACTTTAAATTTGGCACGAATATTATTAAGAAGTCGGGTCAGAACATAGGCTACATATTATCACGCTATCACCTACGGGGAACGAGCAGTGAACGCACGCAGACGACGTCGCGGGCAGCAGCTAGTTACTAGAATAAAGTCTTAAAATATAATATACTGAATTCCTTGACAAAGAAATAGTCCAATTAAATTAACATTTCTGTATCTTCGCAACGTTCGCAAGGGTCTTGTCTTACGCATAACATTAAGAGTATTATTGAGTAAGTTCTGATCGTATTACAGTGCATTCGAGCGACCTAACACCTTGTGCCTAGGATACGATTACTGGTAACCAGTCCGCTTCTAACCAGATCTTTGGATGAACTGCGTTTACTATTTGCGTGTAGAATGAAGTTATTATTAGTACCACTATTACTTATTAATACACTTTACGTTATAGCCAAGAAAGTTTTAAGCGTGTCTTTAGAATTGGTGATATATTTAGTTTTTCTGTCTTGATACAAAACGTTTCACTTGATTTTGCCGATTATGCAGTCTTGGTAAACAGTTAATAATAAAACTTTTTTTATTATTATAACTAGATCGGCAAACAAACGTATACGGCTCACCTGATGGTAAGCGATAACCGTAAGTTATAGACGTCTGCAACACCAGAAGCATCGCAAGCGCGTTGCCGATCCCATCCCCAATTCCCCCCAGGAGCTCTGGTCACCTTACTTACCAACAGGAACACAACAGTGCTTGAAAACACTATTATTTAGCTGTGATCTTCTGTAAGGTCGAGGAGTACCTCGACCTCGGGTAGTAACCCCAGTCGGGCTGCTCCATATTTTGAGCAGAAAATTTCCTGCTGTGCCCTACCTCAGTTAAAGAGTATAGAATAAATTTTAAATTACAAGCAACAATTACAGTACTAAACTGTTCTAGTTAATCTTAGGAGCCGTGAAAATGTCGGGTATTTGCTCGGTAAATCTGTTACTATACTACGCGACGTTTGCACAGCGTTCAAGTAGGATTTAGCTTAGTGTAGTAATAGCTTGATTTTAATTAAAACAGGTCTCGAGGCACTCCGCACCTTATTTGTGGTTCAAGATAAGCCCCTAGAGATATTTGCTTTCATGAATGATTTTGGTAATTCGTGGAGTTGGTATATACTTGTATTTATTTTTGTACATTAATCATCTATGTATTTATAATTGTATAATGTAATCATAATCGTTCAAGAAGTATACTGTAATGGCAATGATAAAATTATGAAGATGTTGTCATTAATTTTGCTAATAATTACTACTAACTACTAATACGAGACTAACCGCATGTTCTACTTGCTTTTATGATTGATTATTATTTGTCTACTTATGTTAGATTATATATTATGTAGTTTATAAACCTTTCGCAAGATCTTAAAAAGAATTTGTAAGAAAAATTATGCATGATGATGATGTCTTAAATTTTGTAATATTAACATTAATTTAATTACCATTTGTTACAGATATCCACCACATTCAGAACGAAGAAATACATTCAGTTACTGGTAAGTAAAAGACACTAATGTAGGTAATAAACATCTCACCATTATCTATATTTGTTAATTTACAACATATGCCAATTGCATAATTTACATTGAAATAACAGTATTAAACTATAATATGATAGTAATTATTACACAAGTATGTACAAACAAAGTTATCCAAAGCGAGAGTTAATCATCGCTCTGCTAACCAAGCGTATGAGTATATCACATGACCTTGTTAATTGCTTCAAACAAACAACAGTACGTTTCCCCTTTATATTAATTATGTGTGTGTGTTACTATTACGAGCTTAACTTTTTTATATGAAAAGCTTGTGGCTGTATCTAAATTAATTATCGCTTTAAATAACTTAAGCAAAGCCATGACCGTGTCTGTTTCGTTGGTGTAATACAACATTACATTACTTAACTTACTTTTGTTAAAATTTGTTAAAAATTTCCTCTACGAAAACTCTCGATTGTGGTAGGTAATAGAGTTAGCAGGGGATAGAGCAGCAAGGTGACCTCGTAAGGTCATTAAAAATTGATTTTTTTTCTGATTTTTTTCTCTTTTAGTTAGTTAATATTTATATAATTTAATAGTAATATTGTCCTACAAATTGCGTGGTACGTTATCCCGGGCCTACGATCACTGCTGCTCTATGCCCTGCTAACTCTATTACCTACCACGATCGAGAGTTTTCGTAGAGGAAATTTTTTTTTCGTCTCATCAAAATGAAGCTACTCCCGGAAAATTAACTTGATAGTTATCAAGTGAAAAAAATGTACTAGGGATCCCGGACTATAAAATAACGAAAGTAGGAATTGTTAAACGATCGATGGCTTAATAATTAGTTAATTTGTGATAAAAATCATATTTTGAGGAATTCGCTGATCCGTTATCGACCGACATTTGTGATGGAATCTGGTAGCTAATCAAACCTTTGTGCCAACCTGTGTAAATACAACAATGTAAATACGTAATGTCGTATGTTGAACAATGTTGACACTGGAATGCATGATTACAATATCAAATTGACGGGTCGTGTAAACACTTTAATGCTATAATAATATTAATAACAATTTCTAAAAAAAAACTAAGCTTATATCATAACGTAAAGTGTAGCGGCTATAGGTTATCAAACATACCGAATGCTAATATGATCTTTTGATAATGTTTATTCAGACTTCTAAAAAATCTTAAGTAGCGGAGTCATTTCATTATTTTTCCTTACATCACCATTTGAAAACTGAAAGAAATCATTATTATCTTTTAAACAACTAACTTTTAACTGAGGTAGGGCACAGCAGGAAAATTCCTGCTCAAAATATGGAGCAGCCCGACTGGGGTAGTACCTCGACCTTACAGAAGACCACAGCTAAATAATACTGTTTTCAAGCAGTGTTGTGTTCCTGTTGGTGAGTAGGGTGACCAGAGCTCCTGGGGGATGATTGGGGATAGGGTCGGCAACGCGCTTGCGATGCTTCTGGTGTTGCAGGCGTCTATAGGCTACGGTCTTACCATCAGGTGAGCCTTACGCTTGTTTGCCAACCTTATTACATTTAAAAAGTTTACCCGTAAATACCAGTGTAGTCATATAAACTTTTCTAAATGTTATAACTTTAAGCTGATGCACACATCATCATTAAGTAATGCAAACTCCTACACTTACAATGAATTGCATATAACATAGTACTATGTATATAATGTATAGTAATGACTGTGACCAGTGATTGATGTGTGTGAAGTTAGAACCCTTGACAAGACGTTCTGGAACATCAATCTTTCAGAGCATTTGACGTTTCGAACATTCGCTCAGCTGACCAATCGTTTGTCGGTTTGTTGATCGTGTTTCGAACTTTACCGTAAGCAATCTGTAACGACATATATTACTAAATTACCACTTTACAGCCGATCTCAATGGTCTATAACTGGTATTGCTTATTAAAATTCAATATGTAGGTAATAAGTAAAATCAGAAATTGAAAGGTTAATGAAACTAGTAGTATAATAAAAAATAGGAATAATAAATAAACGCTTCACACTCAACGGCCCAACGGGTTTGAATTTTGTGTCATGGGTCCGGAAGCTCACACAACACAATCACAAACGTCCACGCTAAGACGAACATATGTATGACCTACACATATAATATAATGTGCGGAGATCGAACGTACCAAAAAAATAAAAAAAAACAATAAACTTGTATTTATAGGATTTTTAATTAATTATTTTTAAAACATAATAAACAGAATAAAAGCAAAATTCATTAAATTTAACATCATCATTGATAAAGCATAAAATCAAAATTGAACAAATAAATATGATATGATTAGTAAGATCTTACTCATTACATTCAAGTCTAGACATACATTGGATACGACGTCATCTGTGACGTAGAGCGACGTAAGTTAACGCTCAGTTAACCAAGCATATATCACCTCATACCGTAGTATCACTTACAATTTCTAAGTGGTCACGGTTTAAGTACTATATGTTTTAATTATGTAAGTGTGAATTACTGCTCTTTAACAGCGGATAATTAACATTTACTATAAGTATATTTATACCGATAAAACTGTTTAACGCTTTCGTTTTCCTTATTGTGAATATTCATAACTAACTGATAATATGCTTGACTTTGTCTGCGTTGCTTATGTTGTGATTATATCACAGCTCATTTTATGTTAAAAAATCAATAAAAAATACTATGCTTACAATGATTCCCCGTCTACAGTCATTCAACCTAATAGTATCTTGAAATAGTATCTAATCAATCATTGCATGCCCGGAGCCACTTATAAATTTACGCACGTATACAAATACAGTAGACACAAAATTATACTACGAAAAATATATTATTATAAATTTTTTAAGAATGAAAAATGAATTTATTCAACATAAATATTGGCTACTCTATGATTTCATATTGATAAAGTATAAATACTAAACTAAGCGTAATTAGTTTACAATGTACGTATTACTTGTACACGAATTGTTTTCAATAATAATGTGAAAATAAACAAGTGAACGTGATTGATTACAGCGTAGGATCGAGAAGTCGACTGCGGAATCAATCAGAGCTGGCGGCGCGTGTTTTTGTTTTCGGTTGCAGAAACCTAGCTATGTGTTAATTACTTTTAAAACCATAATAGAATGTAAGAATTCTAAATTTAATTTCGTTTCGTTGCGTGAGAAGTTATATTTTAGATTCTCGATTGCTAGGAAAAATGCAATGGTAAAAAATGCAATTTAACGGGCTATGCTTCGGGTTTCTCTCAAAGATGGGTATTCTTTTAGAGATAGATAGATATACTCAGTGTGGGACGTCCTCCGGCCCGTTGATGAGGATTGCGGAAAACCGGGATGTCTGGCGCGAACTTGAGGAGACCTATGTCCAGCAGTGGACTGCAATAGGCTGAACTGATGATGATAAACTGACTGAGTGATGTACATAACCTGTCTCAACTATCTTGTGTGCAACAGCAATACCACGTAGTTAAGATGGCGATCACTTAAAAAAAACCGGTTAAACGTCAGGCACTGCGATGCAAATTCTAAGAAATGGGAAGACGTTATCGATTAAATAAATTAAAATGTAACAAATAGATAAACAACGTAAAAGAGATTCGTCGAATAAAAATATTGAATAACAAAAGTAATATTGATTACTGTAAATAATTATGAGTACTTTGTTCAAAGGTCTATTTTACAAATATTATAATTTTTACTACTTCCTAGTTTGTTAATATAATTTAAACAACTTTACAAAATAGTATTTAAAAAATTATATCCACATGACAAATTAGATATACTATAAGTATTATTTTGCTAAATAGACATTTTAATAAAAAAGTTCTCTTCAAAACTAAGATTGAAATCTAGATATCTGCTGACTTAGCAAAAAGTCGAACAAATTCATAAAATCTCTCGGAATCCGGTATCTCTCAACTGTGCCCATCTGAAATTCTGAACGTGGTTTAAATTTACTTTTCTTCCTTATTCAGCGCCATTGAGTAAACTTCCCACTCCTGAGTTTTATTTTGTACTTTCAGAATACATTATAGGGAGTAGTTTCTACGTTATGCGTTACTCAACCAGCAAATAAAATCTTAGCAAATATTTAAAAGAAATGTTTATATTATGTTAATATGGAATGTATTCGAATTTTGACAATGGGTTGACATGTGTTTATAGAAAGTAGTATTTGTAGGCTAGCAATAATAGATTTTACCGCTCCTGAAAAAAAAAATAAAGGCCATAAGGTATATTATCTTTGTCCTGGTCTGTACAGACACATAATTTTTACTTTTTTTTTGGAAAAAAAGACAAAGACCAATTCCTACCCTTGTGGTGCTCAATAAAAATGCAAAATACGTTTTGAAATTGTTACGAAACCACTAGAGGATCCAGCGCAGTTACATCTACGTTTATATTTACTGCCCTACTTCCATGCAACCTAACGTGATGATTTATAGCAATAAACCCATATATTTTGTGAAATGTTAGAAGGCTTTTTCATGTAAACACAGTTCTGCTTTATAATGATACCTACTATAGATTTTATGTACATTAATGATCTAACACCATTAAAGTCATTCATTAAAGTTATACCTGTGTTTCATCATTATAGTCGTCATTAAAGTTATAGGTACGTATACTTGCTTTGTATAAATATCGTTAACCTTATTCTATTGACTATTTGCAACCATGGATAAAGTAAGTATTTTTTTATTTTTTATATTTTAGATTAAAACAAAATGTTGATAAAAAGACTTAATAAAATGCTAAAAGATTTGTCCGTAAATAAAAACATTAACGATATTTTTACACATTTTTAATTAATTGCTAAATCCGAGTTAATCTTTCAATTAACTTTTCCTGTAGGTTTGAATATACCTACATCACGAAATCCTTAGCTCATTGTAAAGGCTGAAGCTTGTTAGTTGATATGTGATTAATCAGCCCGAGCCGGACAGACGGGCTCGTCGGGGATATACAGGATTATCCGCCCTAAGGCGGTGAGTTTGCGACTTTTATAAGAAAACTGCTTCCATTTACTTGAATTGATACAGCTTTTATATAAACAGAAGACATTATCTCTGTTTATTTTGCTTAAATATCCTATATCTGGTAATCCACTAAAAATAGGTAAGTTTAAGGCATGCCAAGATGCGCTGTTCTTGCCACTCACTTATGATCAGGACAACTGGAGGGAAGTTTACGTTCAATGTGATATTCAGTGAGAGTGCCATTCCAGCATCTTGGAGCCGACATCACCATCGACTTGAAGTATGCATTATGAGGAATATTTTTTGTGACGTATTTAAGGTCTATGTTGTACAAACTATATTATAAAAAGGTATTGTCTCGGGTAAGCAACGCGACAAGATGCGTAGCGAAACGTTGACACTTAACGCGTTCAGCAACCTATATTTAATAATACTAGTGCTAGTACCTATATTTAATAATAGTAGTACTATATTAATAATACTAGTGGTCGCACAGTGGTCGAATAATTAAAATTCGATTAATTTAAATTATAAGTTTGAACGTTAAACAAGAGTATACTCGTATATGCGTGTGTGTGTCAAATACGTGATAATGTGTGTAACGTTTTTATTGATTTTATAATGTATTTTTATGCATATTTTTATTTATACTTTATTTATAATATAATATAAATAAAATTATAATGCATAATTAAATAAAATATTAGTATTTAGCACTCCTTCTCTTTAAAAACTATACCTAAGTGTGCGAAATTTCATACTCTTCCGTCAGCGCTATTTTTGTAAAAAAGGGTACAAAGTTTTTGCTTTACATATTAATATACAGACAGAAGATGATACAGTATGTTACAGCTAAACATATAATTACTACTAGATGTTTTCGCATTGTAACACGTCACACTGCGATTTCGCATTATCGTCTTTCCTTTTCGTCTCCCTTTTATCGACTTTTCTTAATGAACAGGCTGTCAAAAGTATACAATAGATTCATTTTAAAATAATTCGCTTTATCTATACTAATATATAAAGCTGAAGAGTTTGTTTGTTTGTTTGTTTGTTTGTTTGTTTGTTTGTTTGTTTGTTTGTTTGAACGCGGTAATCTCTGGAACTACTGGGCCGATTTGAAAAATTCTTTCACTGTTAGATAGCCCATTTATCGAGGAAGGCTATAGACTATGTATCATCACACTAAGACCAATAGGAGCGGAGTCCACGCCGACGAAGTCGCGCGCAGAAGCTAGTAAGATATATTATTATTGAAAAAGTTTTGCGAATGTAATTACACTACGTTTACCCGGTAATAAGTTTTAATTTAAATGGATAAAGGTGTCTTTTTTAAAGCCTTTCCTTAAAAATACACTTAATTTACTTTTTACTAGTAATTCGCCATCTTATCACGAATGTAAGTTGACACTAAGTATTGTTATTCCATGGAGCCTGAGTACCACCAACCTGTTTCACTGTAAATGATTTTTTTTGTTCTGTATAACTTTTAAAACGGGATTATTATTGTCCTTTAGAGTATTTATATTTTATGGTAACAGTATGTACCAGTCTATTTTCATTCATATGCTACGTGCTAAGGTCACTAACAATTTTAACTGGAGAAGTATTGTTACTTGAAAAATTAAATACGTAAATGTATTCTTACTTGTATTTTAATTATTTATAAATGAAATTTGTTATTTTGAGTTCACTTTCGTACATAGAAATATGCTTTTATGAACTATTCTGTAGGGTAATAACCCTACAGAATATATAGCGCAAACCAAAATTGTAACAATTAAAATAAAAGTTCGATATTAAATTTATTTATAAAACAGTCGTTACGTTATCACGCAAAAATATCCAATAAATCATCTTAAATTACTTGGAACTCTTCGCAAAAAGCAAATAAAATAACTCAACAAACAATAAAATGTTTTATTTCGTACATAATAAGCTTTGAAATTGTCTGTAATGTTTTTGCAAATAAACAGGTATAGTTGGAGAACAGGTATTGGTGAATAAAAAAAACTTGTTGATTACTACTGTTAACATTTCTTAATTACTCTTACCGGATTTTAACGAGCGATTTTATAACTGCTTTAGATGTTATGACTTTATGTTTCGGTCAAACAAGTCAGCTGTTGAAACTGGAATATTACTAATTTAGTTATTAGCTATCTATTATAAGATATGGATAAATATCTGACAATTTACGATAATCAAAATATTAAAACAAAAATATTTATAGAAAATACATGTAACCCAGGCGTCTAAATCAAATGAATACCTATAAATAATATCTAGTATAATCAACACATACATGAGACTTAAGTTTCTATATATACCTAATCTCTATATTCCATTAGAGTACGAAAGTTTCCGAAAATATTTGTTTATGAGTATTTGCTGACTCTCAAGATGCGTCATCTAGCAAAAGCTAAATAAATTTCTTAAATTTGGATACATACCAAAAGACGGATAAACTAATGTGTTAGCTTTTTTGATTTTTGTCAAATCTTATCAAAATAAAGTTGCTGATTTAACTCAACATAAGTTGAGTTTGTATAAATAAAGACCCGCTTGTAACAGAGAGTATTTCTTGGTATGCCACTCACTTAAGATCAGGACATAATTTTATCAAGAACAGTTTGACAATAAGAACTACGAAGTGAACAAGTTGGTTGGTGTAAAAATAAATGTCACTGAATGTGAGAAGATTCAAATAAATGGTTGACAAAAATATTACTTCATCATCATCATCATATCAGCCCGTTGCAGTCCACTGCTGGACATAGGCCTCCCCAAGCTCGCGCCAGACATCCGGGTTTTCCGCAATCCCCATCCAGCCTACACCAGCAATCTTACGTAGATCGTCGGTCCAGCGGGCCAGAGGGCGTCCTACACTGCGTTTGCCAATACGCGGTTTCCACTCCAGGACACGTCTGCTCCAACGGCCATCGGTCCTGCGACACAGATGACCAGCCCACTGCCACTTCAACTTGCTGATTCTGTGGGCTATGTCGGTTACTTTCGTTCTCTCACGGATAGTCTCATTTCTTATTCTGTCCTTGAGAGAAACCCCAAGCATAGCCCGTTCCATAGCACGTTGAGCGACTTTAAACTTGTGGACCAGTCCCTTCGTCAGTGTCCACGTCTCAGCTCCATATGTCAACACAGGCAGGACGCATTGCTCGAAGACTTTTGTCTTCAAGCATTGCGGAATTTTCGAAGTGAAGACTCGACGAAGCCTGCCAAATGCCGCCCAGCCCAACCGAATCCTCCTATCAGCTTTCTTCTCGAAGTTGTTTCGGCCCAGCTGAATGGTGTGGCCAAGGTAGACATAATCCTGAACAACTTCAAGAAGGATACCGTCAACCGATACCGGTCTCGGTATGACTTGGTTGTTAAACATAACTTTCGTTTTGTCCAAGTTCATACCGAGACCGACTCGTCGGGAGGACTCGTTTAGGTCGGCCAGCATTTGACCTAGCTCATCCAACGTCTCCGCAAAGATGACGATATCGTCAGCAAAACGAAGGTGAGAGATGTAAATATTACTTATTGTATTGTATTTTGCGTCTCGGTATTAGTAACAGCACAAAACAAAGCTCAAGAATAATATAAGTCCCAACCGCGCTGGTATAGTGGTGCGAGTAGTCGCCTAAAACACCGGCGGTTTGCGGGTTCGATTCCCGCTCGGGAAGGATATTTGTATTTGTGTAAATATTCCTTTCCGGTTTGGATGTCTGTCCTTGTGGGTCCCCCACCGTGCCTTGGAGAGAACGTTAAGCCGTCGGTTGCGGTTGTTATCATAAATACGTGATAGCGACTCGTTACTCGTAATAGAGCAGGCGTGGTGGATTAAGATCCAATCCTTGTCCTACATGGAGAAAGAGGCCTTTGCCCAACAGTGGGATATTACAGGCTGAATGCGTAGCTACTAGAAGAAAACAAATATCAATTAGAATTAGAAAGAAAACCAATGTCCTGAAATTTCCTCAAATATAGCGTCCACTCTAACATATGTATAAAAAAGTTTAATACAAACTTGTATCATACAAAGTACAGACAGAGAACCTTATGGTAATATTCGAACATGACAAGTATGTAGAACCAGCTTTCGGTACTCGCGAGAATAATAAACGTAAATATATACACACGTCCGCACTGCCGTCTGTCGGGACATAATTCAAATTAAGCTCATGACGGAAGGGTCACAGCCTCCCTGATGCTCAAAATCAATGTTTATTTTGGAGGCGGAAATTATTTATATTTCATATCATATTTTTAACATTTTTCTGTACTAAGCGAACTCATTTAGTATATTTATGACCATATATTTGTTCAGATGAGAAAAGTTTAGGTTACTGAAGTGAAAGAAATTTTTTGATGTAAGTTATGGATATGACGCCTTTATAAATATATCTATATATATAAAAGAAAGTCGTGTAATCGTGTTAGTTACACTATTTATAACTCAAGAACGGCTGAACTTATTTGGCTGAAAATTGGTGGGGAGGTAGCTTAGAGCCAGGAAACGGACATAGGATACTTTTTATCTCAATTGGACCCGGTAGGTGGCGCTGCTATCGGTATGTAACTCCGAAACTACTGAACCAATTTGTATCAAATTTTGTAAGCATCTGTAATTTGGTCCAACTTGGGAGATAGGGTAGTTTTTTTAGACCCGGTAGGTGGCGCTGCTATCGTTATGTAACTCCGAAACTACTGAACCAATTTGTATCAAATTTTGTAAGCATCTGTAATTTGGTCCAACTTGGGAGATAGGGTAGTTTTTTTAGACCCGGTAGGTGGCGCTGCTATCGTTATGTAACTCCGAAACTACTGAACCAATTTGTATCAAATTTTGTAATCATCTGTAATCTGGTCTAATTTGGAAGACAGGGTAGTTTTCATCTCAATTGGACCCGGTAGGTGGCGCTGCTATCGGTATGTAAGCAATCAATTTGGTAGCTGTTTTCCCGGCAGGACAACGTCTGCCGGGTCCACTGGTAATTATATAAAAATCAATATTGCTGTTCGTTCGTCTCGCTAAAACTCGAGAATAGCTTGACCGATTTAACTAATTTTGATCTTGAAATGTTTGTGGAAGTTCAGGGAAGGTTATAACGGTGAGAAACATAAATAATATGTAACGGAAAATATTAAAAAGGACGATTTAATTTTCCAATACAAGATGTTCCTAGCGGGGAAATTTAATGTCTTTTGTCAAAAACGTTGTCAATTGGTTGTCAAATATTTATAGGTGCGTTCAGAAAGTGTTTTGTGTATATTTTTCACAAATATTCGTAGGTGATACGAAGTTCACCGGGCCATCTAGTAATAAATAAAATTAAACTCATCCAAAACATTTTTTATAAACAATTTATAGCTCGGAATACGGTTAACGAGTTTGGAACAAAACCTATAGTTAAAGAAAAAAACCTTGATAACGTTTCATCAAGTCAGGTTACCCAGAAATGAAATTTAGTATAAATCTAGACGCCCAAGATGTATAATTGAAGTTATACCGAACTGCCTACGTGTATGACATAATAAACAGTTACTGTTGGATAGAGACTCATTATTTAACTGGTAGTTATGGCTCGTTTTGTAACTCGTATTTGACTTAAAGGAAATCTCAGTTCACCTAATAATATAGATATACATATACGTGTAAATACAAAAGTGAAGAATTTTACAGTGACATAGATAAATATATAAGAGGACTACTGAATTATCTATATATATAAAAGAGTAACCCACCCATTGACTCATCACGATATCTCTGGAACCATAAGACGTAGAGACTTGAATTTTGGTAGGAATATTCCTTTCGCCGAGTAGAGGTCAGCTAAGAACGGATTTTACGAAATTCCACCCCTAAGGGGGTTAAACGGGGGTTGGAAGTTTGTATGAAAGTCCCATGTTTTTGAAGTAAGAGACTTGAAATTCAAAATGTATGCTCTATAGATAGTGTTGAGGTGTACTAATAATGTATTTTGAGAAATAAACCCCCTCTTGGGGTTAAAACAGGGGATGATAGTTTGTATGAAAGTCGAATGAAAAATACACCTACAAACTTGAAATTAGGCAGGTAGGTCCCTTATAGGGAGTAGATATCCGCTAAGAACGGGTTTTACGAAATTCCATACCTAAGGGGGTTAAACGGGGGTTGGAAGTTTGCATGAAAGTCCTATGTTTTTGTAGTAAGAGACTTGAAATTCAAAGTGTGTAGTATATTTAGTATCGGCATTTCACCCGTGCGAAGCCGGGGCGGGTCGCTAGTTAGTAATATAACTATGTAAAAAGGCTAGTTGTAATAGTAAAAACGCGAAATTAAAAAAAAATCTTTTTACTACCCTGATTATTCCATTCTCCATTATTACATATCTTTTTTATGTTTATTGTTAGTTTAAAAACATGCTTAATGCAGACAAAGGAAAATAATACTAAAAAATAGGTATTAAATACAGACTGCATGAACGGCCTTATCAGTGTTTGTCATCTCTTGGGGACGAGCTTCCACATAAACGAAACAATATGCGGGAAATGGCTCTATGAGGTAAAAAAATGTAATATAAGAATATAATCATTACACGATTTTTAATATACAGCAGGTCCCAGCTGTGGGATGTTTCAGGCTGAATCAATCAAAACATAAATGCTTAAGTAACTTAATGAAACTGCTGAATGTGCTGCTGTTTGGATGTGTAAGCGTATCTATACTAATATATAAAGCTGAAGAGTTTGTTTGTTTGTTTGTTTGTTTGTTTGTTTGTTTGTTTGAACGCGGTAATCTCTGGAACTACTGGGCCGATTTGAAAAATTCTTTCAGTGTTAGATAGCCCATTTATCGAGGAAGGCTATAGGCTATATATCATCACGCTAAGACCAACAGGAGCGGAGTCCACGCCGACGAAGTCGCGCGCAGAAGCTAGTGAGTGATAAAGTAACTTTGGCAACAAAGGGCCTGTAATAATAATGTAAATGTTAATATTTTATTATAAAAAATATGTATTCATAAAAACTTAATTACATCGGAATTTACAAATATACATACCACGAAACAATTTTGTACTATTAAAAAGAGAACAATAGTTATCAGCAAATAGTATGGAAATAAAGAGGTTTTAATATTTTCATCCAGTTCAAAATCTCTACGTTATACGCCTAACACCCCTCGGCGTTAAAACATCCCCGTATAAATCACCGTATGACGTCACACTTTTGTTCAGCGGAGCGCCAAGTATGGAGCATGAAAAAATATTTAATCCACAGTCCATTGTCTCACAGATACGCGGCTTATTCTGAATAAACGCTTATTATTCATAAAAACGAAATGTAAACAAAATTTTCATGTAGGATTTTCTGACAATACGAATCTGGACATTAAGCAATAAAAGGGTATTTTTTGTAAATACAAACTTGTGAATTAATAATGAAGCTTGCTTATTATATATTTAAATATAGAGATACCGAATAGGAAGTACTTTTATATTTTATGACAAGCTGACCCGACAGACGTTGTCCTGTCTTAACTTTTGTATGGAAATATAGAAAAGTGTTGTTTTAAGACTTTTTCAGCCAATTTTTAAAATTTTTCTCTCCGTAACAACCATCCTCGTACTTCAAGGAATATTATAAAAAAAGAATTAGCGAAATCGGTTCAGGTACTCTCGAGATTTGCGCTTAGCAACACATTCAGCGATTCATTTTTATATATATATAGAGAGATAATGATTTCAGTGTTTAGACTAGGCCGATCGAGTACAGCCTGAACGAATGACGGTAATCCATCAGTTCCTTTTTGTTCAATCGTTGCAGGATGAGTCAGAAAATAGCCAAATGATATCCGCGAATGTAGTCCGGGCTAGATGAGCTACTCATCCATGGTAGGCGTCTATTTGTCTCTTTGTATGACGTCATTTCTGACGTAATTTGAATCTCGTGCAATAATTAAACGCAGGCATAAGTTTTTGCTAGACTTCTTCGGCTTCAGGCCTGACGTGCAGATTAAATGCCTACGAGGCCCAGCTCAAATTTTTGTAATACAAAGGGCCTTTAATTGCCCTGTTATGCAAGAAATTTTTGTATTCACATACCTCAAACTAAGAAGCGCTATAGCAGGAGCCATGCGCAGCATCATTAGCGTAAAAATGGTTCTATGGACGGACTCTCTCTCGGAACCATAGAGCCAAGATGAGTTAGTGGATAAAACACAGAACCTGTAGCTGACTATCGCAGACTTAAATTCGAGACAGTACTACTGAATCTTTATAAAGCAATGGTTAAAAACAAGCCTTCTACTTGGCAGAATCATTACTATAAATAAATAATAATAAATTATTTATTCGACCAAAGACTACTATTTCTTAACCACCGAAACTGCTTGACAGTTTATCGGCGGAAAGAATTAAGGTTTATAAGATAATCTATTTACAATGACTTAATCTGTAATGGCTTATGAACTTGAGATATAGTTATAATACCCAAGAGAGATGTTCATTAGTACAAGACCCAAACTAATTTGGTATATGGTAAATGTAAGCCATTAACAAACAAGTACCACAGTTGATGGCTTTATTACTCGTCATATAACTAATATTTCCGTCTATTTGTATATTTACATAATAATTTTATTTGTATGAACACGATTTACGTTACCATAAAAGGACTCTTCCCCTAGCCATATATTTGTAGGGGACATTCTTTTGCGAACTCAGAAGGTGTAATGATAGCTCCCATTAAATTTATTGTTATTAAACAATTAGAACACGGACGTAATGTTCCCCCTAGGTCCCTGCCCATTCCTGTCGGTTCATACCTTATCTTAAAATAGTGCTTAAGCCCCACAACTGGTATAATCTGTAGTTAAAAAGCCGCAGTTTGCAAGTTCCAAATTATTCGCTTTCGTTTAAAATCACTATAAGTGGTCACTAAAGTTAAGTCATACTAACAATATAACGTGCCATACATTCGTTTACTAATATATTATGTTATGGCTTGCATTATCGTATTAGAAAACACTAAAATTCAGTAATCTGAATCTGCCGTGCAGCAACTATTAAAACGTATATCCAACACATGCTTTATTATATTTTCCTTCATGCGAATGTGCTTTGCAGAAGAAAGTAAAACTTAAGTTAGAGTTAAAATGTTGTCTAATTATTGTTTTTTATGGGATGGGTATGCTGTGTGGTTACGGCACTAAAGAAAGTAGCCACCCCCTCTCTTCCCGTGGGTGTCGTAAGAGGCGACTAAGGGATAATACAGTTCCACTACCACCTTGGAACTTAAAAAGCCGACGAATGGCGGGATAACCATCCATGCTGGCTTTGAAATACACAGGCCAAAGACGGGCAGCAGCGTCTTCGGTGCGACAACGCCAGCCCTGCGGTCACCAACCCGCCTGCCCAGCGTGGTGACTATGGGCAAAACACATGAGTTCGCGTCATAATGTCGGGCGCGAACTTGTGGAGGCCTATGTCCAACAGTGGACTGTGATAGGCTGTAGTGTGTGTGTATGGGACGGGTATTGAAGTGTACACAGGAACTTCACATACTTGTTCTTCCTTCCTCTGTTCACCACAGAACGCGATATACCGGGAGCAGTGGCATCCTTATGCGGTTGACATACAATTCATTGATATGAAAATGTATACAAACCGCCAAGGCAAACTATGCAAGGCTTTCGTGTATTATACCAATTGTAACTTTTATTCTTCAAGAAAAAAAACAATAGCATATCTATGGCGGGCCCCGGCATATATATGTTCGAGGAACAAGGTGTTAAGTCCCTCATTCACCACCGAAAAGGGAGGATCCTCCGACCAGACGAGAGTTGTGTCTGGTGGGTTACCGCCCCGACGGTTGTTGTCGGGTTCTTGTATATGTTGTTCAATCGCTCTGATAACTTCGACAGCGCGATTTAGTATCGTCAGTTTTTAAGTGCGTAGATAGATGTCGCTACATATACATAGATCTCATTTTAGTTTTGAACCAGAGGATATTTTAACTATGCAATTCCACTATACATAAAGATAATCCTTGAAAATAACTCAAATAAAATATGGATTAATAAGAATGTCCTGATGCGGTACCTAATATGCTGCTGATGTGCCATTTGTCACAAACGATTCAATGATTCTGATTAATAGTCATAATATTGAGTGTTATACGAAAATATATTATATCGAAATACTGGTAAAATTATTTAATTAATATCGTTTTATATTAAAAAAAATCGTATTTCAGAATAAGGGTGTCGTATGAGTGTATGAATTATTCATACGAGGTCCGCGCTAACGAACACAGAGGCAGTTTTCAAGGGCGTCGTACCCCAGAAGTTTTCCGAAATAATGACGTTTGAAAATTTTAATTTTCCTCTTTCATTTTTATATTGAACAACTAGCTGAAACCGTGACTTTGCTTGCGATTAGATATTATGACTTTTTACAAAGTTACCGTTCTTTCTGGATAAAAAGTATCCAGTATCTTAACATTTTATAATATTTATTTAATATTAAAATATATTTAAATAGCAATATTGACAGCAAAACGAAAAAAAATATATAAGATGCAGCCTTATCACTATCTCACACCCCTTTCAGACAATCATATTATATAGTTATACCTATGGCTGTCTTGAAGAGATGTTCATAGGTATAATTAAAATAATAATACCTAGATGATAGTGATAAAATTTAAAAAGTAATACATATACGCCAGGCAGCCTAATTTTTTTTTTAGGTAGACTTGTTACAGATTTTATTGTTATCTATACTATTCTGCGTAATATATTGGGCAATTGTATTATTTGTTTTGTTTGTTTGTTTGTCGAAATTAGTCTCGTACAAATGTTTACGACACGTACGTGATATTAATTAATTCATGTTTACCATTAATTGGCGCCACAATTCTCTTTGCATTGTCACATATATATATTTAACTTTCTGTTGATTTATAAAACGGTATTATTACTAAGGGCCTTAATTTATTCAGAATTAAAAACATTGTATATTTAATTTTTTTTGCACAGCTAGAATCATAACTGGTAACCAAAGTTACTTTCCCATACACTTACTTCCAATACACTTAAAATAGTCTTTACATGACACAGATACACCTGCCACTATAAAAAAAATACTTTTGAAGTAAACTAAGTATAGCTGTGTAAGTGTATATGTTCTTCAATACATGCGAACATTTGAAGCCTAACTTACCTCGCTTCTTTGCTGTTGCTTAGCGAATAACTGCTTATGGTTAGCGAATATCTTCCGCATTAAAAGTAAATAATGGCGGATCCAGGGGGGGGGGGTCATGGGGTCGTGAGGGCTGGGTCTAGGACCTAGGTGGACCACTAATTAAAATTGTTAAACAAGATTTTTGTCACAATATTGTAGATATTTTTAAGTACAGTACTAACATACATTAATAAAATACCTACTTTTTCCTGTATCTATCATTATCAAAATTAAATTATAGCTTCTTGTGGCTTGACCACGACTATGTGACCCCCCCTGGCGCCGAAGCTGGATCCGCCCTTGAAAGTAACGATTCTCTAATCAGTACATAATAAAATTATAAATTATATTTAAAGTTATTAGTTAGATACTTAAGAGGACATAATAATTAAATTTCTTTAAAATAATTGATGAGCTTTGAACATGTCGCGTGTAACGAGTTCACACATCGAACCTTATCCATTACTTACGAATCCTACTAGAAAAGTGTCAAACCCTTTTTAACTTGTCAAACGCTTAGGGTCCAGTCTTTTCAAAGCCTTATAAAACATTACACATAAGTATATTTATATAGCCTAAAAGTATTTTGGTCTAAACGGTTTAATGTCACTCGAAATATAATTTTACTATCAATCATATTTTGTTATATTTCCTGTTTTTAGCTATGACATACATCAGATGACTTAGGTAAATGCTGAGGTGTTGCCACAGCTGTCACACCACAGGCCAATCCGATAGCGTTCGCTTCACTGGCCAATTCGATTTCCGCTCAGAAGAAACATTCGTATAGGCCATACAGATGTTTGACAGATCGTGGTCTAGACGTTAGTTTTTGCATTGTATATGAAATGTTTTAAGTATAAGAAGCTTAATTTAAAAAAGTATATATAATGTAATTGCATGAGTCTGTCAATGTGATCGTACTTACTACAGTTATAATACTATAAACATGTAAGCGACGTACCAGAAATAATCTAATGAATATAAATCGGAAAGTTCTTATATATCGTAGGTTCTTCAAGTCATTTGTTTCAGGCTTTATTGAGTCTGTATTTATAGACGTTGGTTTATGTAATGACACAACTAAAAGAAAGTAGAGCGTAATAATTCAATGAATAGTGATTGCTATCTCATTGGAAATACCATCAAATACAACGTCCAATCAATTCATCGTAAAGCATATTCAAGTTGAAATTTTTATTGCTTTTTAGCTAGTATTTTATCATATTACACTCATGTTAAAATTAAATTATATTTTGTGTTATAAAAAGAAATATTTTAAAACTGTTGTATAGGAAAGTAAGACGCTAAAACACAATTCGTGCAACTCGTAAAAATGGAAAAATTACAAAAACAGCAATAAAAATAAAAAATAAAAATACAAAGCTTAAAAACATACAATAATGCAAACATATATGTATATGTTAATGTCTTAAATGTCTTAATGGAAATTACCGTGAAATAAAACAAGCAAATAATAATTGTAGATTTACGCGCGTGTCATATCCAATTCGCTCAGTTCTTAGGATAAGATCTTGGTGGCATTTCTTGCGGTCTGTGATTGCTGTTATTACGACGACAAAGGAAGGGCTTTAAAGAACCGTCTCGTGTAACAGTCAGTTATTTACCTTCACTATTATTATGTACTATCGACTTATAATTATACATCGCCCACTGGCTATCTGTTTGTACAGCGAAGTGCACTCAGCTCCCTTGTACACTTAAAACTTCGTTCAAGTTATTCATTGTGTTTTAAAAATGAATATTCGATTTCTGAAGTTTGACTTTTTATGTATATTTTAATTTTGCTTTTATTAAAAGTGAAACGAATAACTGAAGTAACATTTTCATTGAAATTGAATACTTCGATTCTTTTATCATTTTTACCTAGATTTACTTAATAAAAATTTTTGCAATCGTTTTAAATTTACCTTACGGTGGTTCAGGTTTGTTTGACTTTTTAATTTTTATTGAGGTCGTTGGAATTTTGTCATTTTAAAGCGAAATTATAATTTCCCTTCTATGATGTAGCAAACTATTTACATTTACAATACTTTTAATTTTTATTACTCGACCGAAACAGAATTTGAATACGAACCCCTAATTAATTTAGATTACAAATAATAATATATAAATATATACATAATTTATGTATAATAAAATTTAGTGACTCGAAGAAAACACTTAACTTCACATTAACTGTGTTTAAATTAAAGCAGATAATCATTTGCAACGGTCAACTATTGGAGCAGTCAACTGATGACCGTTCCAGAAGCCATACAAAATATAATTAAAAAAAGATTACGGGCAGCTGTTCAGCAATAAAAATAATTACTTGCAGAAGTAGCTTGGAGTGTCTGGTGTGTGATAATGCCTTCACAAAAACAAATTGGAATGAATCGTGTTACTCTTACGGACACTGAATTTCAGCTCTGTGCACATTTCGGTTACTTTTTTTCCAAAACCGAAACAATGGCCTAGATTGGATTTTTGCTTGAAACTAGCTGAATTCGAAACGAAAGTTTTGTTGGTCACAAAATACTGGTATAGTTTTAGCCAAAAAAAAATCGACCTAACTAAAAGGTTAAGATAATATCGAAGGATAATGGATGGGTAAATTTGTACCGTCTCAAATGGTCCTGAACTTCGATCACTACCGTAAAGGTCGCTCCGGTTATTGGTTCGAACCATGGAGATAGCTTAATATTATATAACGAAAAAAGTTCCTTTTATTTTATTACTGGAACACGCTTCATTTGTTTTTATTGATATCTCTACATTACAGGTATAGGTTATTATGAAGATTATGTATAAAATTTTACGAGACGATCGACTGTTTAACAACGGAGTTATTTAGTGAATCTGTAAAACGTCTTGGTGATTTATATTTTAAAGTAGCAAGACCGATAAATAAAATGTATTGGCGTTGTAATGACTTTACATTGATTAACTTTGTTAACATAAAGGCAATTGCGTTTTTAATTGAAATCACGTATATCTTTACTAATATTATAAAGCTGAAGAGTTTGTTTGGTTGTTTGTTTGTTTGTTTGTTTGTTTGTTTGTTTGTTTGTTTGTTTGTTTGTTTGTTTGTTTGTTTGTTTGTTTGTTTGTTTGTTTGTTTGAACGCGGTAATCTCTGGAACTACTGGTCCGATTTGAAAAATTCTTTCAGTGTTAGATAGCCCATTTATCGAGGAAGGCTATAGGCTATATATCATTACGCTAAGACTAATAGGAGCGGAGTTCACGCCGACGAAGTCGCGCGCAGAAGCTAGTTCAATATTTAGCTGGAGGATAGTAGATAGCATTCAGCCAGTGTGTTCAGAAAGTAACTATGCAGTTCCCTGTTGTAATGCTAAGTAATGACTCACATGACTGTCAAATCTATATATCTATACTAATATATAAAGCTGAAGAGTTTGTTTGTTTGTTTGATTGTTTGTTTGTTTGTTTGTTTGAACGCGATAATCTCTGGAACTATTGGGCTCATTTGAAAAATTCTATCAGTGTTAGATATCCCATTTATCGAGGAAGGCTACGTGTCATCACGCTAAGACCAATAGGAGCGGAGTCCACGCCGACGAAGTCGCGCGCAGAAGCTAGTTATATATAAAACTCATGCCACAATGTATGTCCGGACTAGTCTCCGAAACTACTGGCCCGAGTTTAATGAAATTTTGCACAGATATGTAACTTTGTCCAACATAAAATATAGGTTCTATTTTATTTCGATGTTTTTTTTTTTATTTACGAAAAAATAATAAAGCAAAACATCGCCAGGTCCGCTAGTATTAATATATTCCATTGTTTAACATATTTGACAAGTAGGTATAGTATAGATTCTCCTATAACTTAAGTGACTTTGATATGGCAAGTTATGTTCTTCATAGTATCTCATTGATAACCCTCTATAATTATTAATAGCTGAAATATGTATTACACAAATATTATAAACATAAAACGCAACGTAAAAGTGCAATTCGAAGTAAGTTCACGGAAACCATTGAAAACGGTATATTTCCCGAATCCGCTAAAACTTAAGCAGTGAATTCGCTAAGAGTTTTAATTGAAGGATTTTCCACAAGATTTCAGGTTAATTTAACTTTCTTTTTAGATAAGGAGTTTTAAAAGGTGAAGCCCAGTGTCGACGAACTTTGATGGAAAAAATCTACCTATAGGTACCGATAATAGTTACTGTATCGTGTGGGTATCGTCGTATGGGTACTGGGTATTTAATTGCCCCTTAACAATGTATAAGTTCATTCTGATATAGATTAAAAACGCAGGAAACCACCTGCGTATGTGTGTGTGCATTTTTACGGCTTTCCTATTTTTACCTTGTGTTACGAAAGTGATGTTATTTACGTCTTAACTTAGAAGACTATATATACTCGTACCTCTAGAGATCGTACATTTCGATTTATGACACACGTGTTATAATTAAAAAAAAACACAAACCAGTTTATCAAAACTGGTTTTTATTTTTATTTGACAATGGCAATAAATATTATTATATTTTTATATACCTAGGTCGACAAATAAACGTACAGCTCACCTGATATTAAGCGGTTACTGTTGTCTATACACGCCTGCAACACCAGAAGCATCGCAAGCGCATTGCTGACCTTACCACCAATCCCCCCAGTAGCTCTCGTCACCTTACTCTGCACCACAGCAACACAAAACTGCTTAAAAAAGCTCCATATATCTAAGTTACCTTCTATTGTAGCCTCAAATTAACATTAAAACGTTTTGCGACGTTTAATTAGCGGATGAAACAGGCACTCTCGCCGCCATTTTAATCCTGCCTCCCATCGGTACTCGTTTTACGGTCGGTAAAGGAAGATTACAATCGTAAACCCGAAAAAAGACAAAAGCAACAATACCGAATTTGTATTCGAGTCAGATGGGCGGTGGATGCAGGCATTTAAAAGGGTCACTATTATGTAAATATCCTTTAACTTATTTGATAGTCGCCATTCGAAAAAAATATATTTTAGAATATAGTATAATCTATTAGGGTTTACAAACTACCCACAATTTTTTTCTAATATTATCTAATTCTAATGTATCTTTGTTGGTGGTCTAGTTACCATGATGCATTTAAACACTTAGATGTATTTCAGGATTCACGAGCGAATATACAACTATTTCAGAAACATTAGCAAAAAATTAGCAGCTTCTTTGTTTTCTTGATAATTATTTAATAGGACTGTTTGAAAAATAAAGATAATGAAATTATCGTGACGTGAACAAAATTACATTAAAGAAAATACGAGAGAAAGCTTTTAACAATAACATTAGATCTTCTCCAAGTACGGCTGCAGTTAGTTCTTATTTGGAATGTTTTAAAGAACGAGGTTGTTAATACGTTTAAAAGTTTTAAAGTGTTCTAACACCTCTAAGATATCTTAAAACTTCTAAAACTTTAGTTCAACTCGAATTCTTACCTAAAGTGTAACAAAGTTATAGTGCGCTCATGCTCATCCGTTCCAACATTTTTGTATAAAGGTACGTTACTATCTTATGGTCTAAGAGACGTGGAAGAGCGACCTTCGCCGATCTGATAACTCGATGAGACATATTTTTTATCAAATATAATTTATAAACAAATATGCCTATGATAACCTAACTAAATTATCCTTGACCACTTTTCGATAGGCAAGTTATCATAGGCATATTTGTTTATCTATATACTAATATATAAAGCTGAAGAGTTTGTTTGTTTGGTTGTTTGTTTGTTTGTTTGTTTGTTTGAACGCGGTAATCTCTGGATCTATTGGGCCGATTTAAAAAATTCTTTCAGTGTTAGATAGCCCATTTATCGAGGAAGGCTATAGGCTATGTGTCATCACGCTAAGACCAATAGGAGCGGAGTTCACGCCGACGAAGTCGCGCGCAGAAGCTAGTAAATTATATTTGATAAAAAATATGTCTCATCGAGATATCAGATCGGTGAAGGTAGATGTTCTACGTCTCCCCTACTATTAACTTGAAACATACTATACCTACCAATGAGAGATAACATTGTTGTAACCTATGTATCATCATGTCATGTCTGTGGAGTCGACTTCCCAAACAAAAGTTATTTTCACTTGCCCCAATTGACTGTACTCAAATTATCTGGAAGAAAATACTAGCACATGAGAAAATATACAGTTGCATAAAATGTGATCAGGAATTTCATAACAGTGTTCCTCTTTTACATTTCGGCACTGAGCGTCGAGATGCTGTCAGCAACGGCATCCTTATTTGGTCGACGTCCAACACGCTTGCACTGAACATTTCTTATTCACGTTTTCAATGCGAACCTTAGCTGTAGAGCACCTTGCTAGCGTCCGTGTTTCCTGGCTCCTATTAACGGCGTACCTTCAAGAGAAAGATGAATAGATATTATCGTGCACAAACCTAGACTTTATCTTTTGCTTACAATCAAGATCAATAAGGCGAAATTATTGCCAAGCGCTAACCTACTTTGAACTAAAGTAAGTTGTATATAATTACAAGATCCCACAATCATGCATTTAATTCGTATTTAATCATTCTTTTTTCACTGATGAATATGATAAATACATGATTTTGTATTTTACTCTGATTTATATTTATATTATACAAAAGTTTATGTAGAATTTTCATTAGATGTTATCTTTCAAAATTGCTGTTTCACGAGCACTCATATCGAGCGAAGCACATCTGCAAAGTGACTGTCTCCCCTTTATATGAATAGGAAATTCGAAACAGCCTGAAATACGGCGTGACTCTGAAAACTAGAGATAATGTTACTAGCTCCCTACTTCGATACGTTTGAGGTTTTACTATAAATACAACGTTTTCGTAGTCACAAACATATGATTTAAAAGAAGCTAATGTTCATCTATTTCCTATTCTCGAGTAGTTTTTAAACTTAAAAAAATAATAATTGTATATTAAAAGGAATAGAGTCTCCTACAATAGGAACTCGCTAATGTTGTAAAATTACCACTTTATGCGATGTTGAAGCCTATTTTGTAGTGAAAAAATAGTCTGCTGATATTTTATATAAAATATTTAACCAGATATTCAAGTAATGGTTCTTTGGTATTAAAGCTGTCTTGATAAAGGCATTAAAGTATGCAAGTAACTGCTCCCAACTCGCCCTCTCTAATTATAAGTACTATTACCGTCCCTGTGGCTTGAAGGCCTTCGATTATGGCTTAATATGAACTTTCATAATAATTTTGGTTAAAATTATGTGCATTCTGTTGGAGTGCTTAAGAGTTGAGTAGTTAGTTTTGTGATTTATTCTTTATTGTAGACCACATATACATGATAATATAGAATGTATAAGTACAATTCACTCTCATTGAGTTCTAATTTTCGTTGTTTTTGTTGTAATTTGTATTTTGTCTCTGCTAATGCCACTACTTGTATGTATGGTACACTTAATTTTTTTTAATGAAAGTAGCCTTATAGTTCTGACTAGCTTCTGCGCGCGACTTCGTCGGCGTGGACTCCGCTCCTATTGGTCTTAGCGTGATGACACATAGCCTATAGCCTTCCTCGATAAATGGGCTAACTAACACTGAAAGAATTTTTCAAATCGGCGCAGTAGTTCCAGAGGTTACCGCGTTCAAACAAACAAACAAACAAACTCTTCAGCTTTAGATATTAGTATAGATGTGTCAATTTTGTATCAACCAAACACATATTCATATACTCGTATATAAAGATACTTCAACGATTATGTTTATAAAAACGATTACATTACTTTCTTTACAAAACAACACAAATAAAATCTTTGAAATGAAATTGAGTTTTTTTTATGGTTTGAATATATTTTAATATTTCTTTTGAGGATTACAGTCGCTTTTGAAAATACGCTAATTGGTGTTTCAGACGTTTGGTAGAAAAGGAAGTTGAAAAAGCGAAGAAGACATGAAACGTTTAAAAGGACAGCTTTTGTATAAAAATACTAGCTTCTGCGCGCGACTTCGTCGACGTGTACTCCGCTCCTATTGGTCTGAGCGTGATAATATATAGCCTATAACCTTCCTCGATAAATGGGATATCTAACACTGAAAGAATTTTTCAAATCGGACCAGTAGATTCTGAGATTAGCGCGTTCAAACAAACAAACAAACAAACAAACAAACAAACAATCAAACAAACAAACTCTTCAGCTTTATTATATTAGTATAGATAAACCGTCATTCGCGGTTTCATTTCCTTTACATTTCGATTTAAGTAAGACGTTTAGAGGGGTTATTCTTATGTTAATAGTCTACGTTATATAATATTTTGCATCCCACAGTTTCTCTTAATAAAAAATTATCTTACATAAAATATAAATACGTATATATTCTAAGACTATTCAATCGAAGAAACACTTAGTATTTTTAACCGACTTCAAAAAAGGAGGAGGTTACTCAATTCGACCGTATATTTTTTTTTAAATTTATGTTCGGGGATAACTTCGTCGTTTATGAACCGATTTTGTTCATTCTTACGAACCTTTCCCAACTTAGGTACCGTGATGAGGAAACCAGGATCCGATGATGGAATTCCAGAGAAATCGAGGGAAACCCTCGAAAATCGTAGTGACAACTAGTGCGTTTGTTAATTTTTTTCGTCTACTTACGTTGTATTACTTGTCGATGTAATTGAAGTAGGTTTTTTTTCGTTTGCTAGTAGGTACAATTATATTCTACCAATTTCGATTTATGGCATATAAATATATATATAATAAAAACAACAAGTACCTACCTACAGCAAAATTTCGAAAATAATATTAGACGATTGCCAGATTACGACAAAACGTTATAATTTTACCCAATTACGTATTTAATCCTTATAAATGGTTGACAATTGTACCGTATTTTCGTGGGTTTAATTGGAAGGCGGGCCTTTATAAGCACTCTCGCGTTCTATTGTTATACCTTATTTTAAACGGTTTTCGTTATATAGGTATTAGGAGAATGGAAATGTATACCAACTTAATTAAAATGTGTATAATTTTATGTACTAAAGTCTGTAATTTTAGTAAAAAAAGTGTATAATAATTGTTTCATGGACTTTGTTTGTTTTTTAAATTTAAATCATGATAGTCAACTGTTTTATTTTTAAAACTTTATTTTATAGGTCTATCTATTTTAATATTCCGTAAATCCATGTTCATTGTGGCTAGTTTCACATATATTTTTTTATTACAAAGAAAGTATTTTATATATTGAATTGCTGAAACGTTGGTCTAATATTAATAACTGCATGTACACTTTTTGAATGTACATATATTTGTTAATAGTGAATGACAACCTTTCTAATACGCAATCCCGCAATCTGCTTCAAAATTGAGTTGCAAGATTTCACCCGAACAAACATACATACATATATATATACATACATACAAACCATGCATTGTCATCCAAATTAAAACTGTATACAAAATTTCAGCTCAATTGGTTGAAGATATCTGCTTCAAAATTGAGTTGCAAGAATTCATTAAATTTACATACATACATACATACATACATTGCAAGTTAAATAAAAGCTTGTAATAAAAATAGTGATACTGGTTAGTCTCTTGCGGTTGTATCCACATTAGCTTCTAAGTTTTATAATTATATAGTATTATTACAGAATGGTCAATATTTTCATGGCTATTGCTCTGCTCTTTGCCTGATAATACGTCTTAATCATTTTACATTAATTAGTTATCCAATGCAGGAATACTGTTTTAATCGAACTTCTCTTTATTAATACAATAACTGGAATAATTTCCTGGTTATAAGTGTCGCATGGGAACGTTTAATTTAACTTTAAGCCATTTCTATAGAAACTTTCTTCATGTAGCATATGCACGCAATTTCATTAAATGAATCTACATTATTTCTACTGATTAAAAATATTGTTTAGTTTGTCGATTGTTTATTAATTTAGTATTCAAGTGTATTAAGTAAATTATTAAAATATATAAAAATCAGTCACACAAATCGCACACAAAGGGTTCCTTACTACAGTAATAATCATTTAAATACTATTATTTAAAAAGAAAAGTTTATATAATATGGGAAAAATGCATATTTTGTATTAATGTGAAATTTTCTTTCTATTTATTAATTGCCTTACCTGGCATAGTTATACCTATATTCTGACAAATCAAGACTGCCTATTATAATTCCTTGTAGTCCCTAAGGTGCGGGTGAATAGAAGAACAGTTATAGGGTGCCGTTTGCATCTTTTCTTAACGGAACCCTAAAAATATATTTTTAGTCGAACGTTTCAAGCAGGTTTTATATTGAATTTCATGGCTCAGTAATTAGCTAACATCAAACCTGCGCTGTTTGTTCGGGATTCTCTTAAAGCTAACAATTTTCATTTCGCTCGTTTACCCTCCCGCGTTTTTTTTTGTGTAATTTATCTTCATACATTTTTAAATGCATTTCTGAATTTTATTTCCTAAGGAAGACCTTTTTACTGGGATTTACTATCTTTGAAAGGTTTAATGACGGCTGATGAAAAATTTATGCTTTCAACTTTTAGCGATATGAAATTTTTATTTTTCCCCGGTTAAGCTCTAAAATGTTACACGTAAAAATAAAATGTGATAAAATTTGGCAGTGTCGGTTCGCAATTTTCGATATTATTTATAGCGTTATTTCATACATTTCACTTCGGAAATACAAATTGCCAATATTTTAATAATTACCGCTTTTTTCGTTGATAACTTTTGAACATGTTTTTATTACGTTTATATTTTTATATACGTACGAATTTTAGTAAAATAAATTTACGAGATTTCACCAGTAGAATGAAAGACTCATTATTTTACTTCTAACATTATAACGTTTTTTATCATTTCAGATAAACTAACCTATGCTATTATTCTAATTTATTCACTTTCTTGACGCCCGATTTCATATTATAATTTTTATGAAAACGAGATGTAGAACAGACATCATCACTAAATTTCGTATTAATAATGGATTATTTCTTCTGGGTTTATTCATTTTAGTCATTGTGATTGTAAATGAGTTATATAGTTTCATTCAATCAAATCAAATCAAAAATAACTTTATTCAAAAAGGTTTCAAAATCACTTTTAAATCGTTATTTTACAAATTAAAATTTAGAAGTGATTATTAGTTTTTAGAAGTAAAGCTACCACCAATTTAAAACAGATTCTGCAGAGACGAACCGGCAAGAAACTCCGCAGTTACTCTTTTGAAAATAATATATAAACTGTGTTTTAGTACAAAATTAGTAATATCTTACATGGAATACAGCGTCACTAAGTCCACACATCTTTATCAACCATGTAATCCTGCACCGAAAAATACGCTGTATCCAAAGATTTAAAAATCTTTGATTGTATCTATTAATTTCTTTGTAATAAAAAGATTAAACCTTCTCCTACATGGAGAAGAGGCCTATGCCCAACAGTGGGATATTACAGGCTGAATCGTGAATCGTCGTCGAAAAAGATTAAATTTATGTTGAGACAATTGCAAAATTGTTTGTTGGATTTTATTATACATGCGAATATTAGTCGGAAAAAGTTACAATGTTGTTTTTCCTTCTTTTGTTTATACTGCGATTTAAATAATAATTCAGTGCTTACCGCTTACAAATAATTCGTTACTTTTCATAATATTAATATACGAAAACGTACTCTAAACCCTACTCTTAAAAACGTATAAGGTGAAGTACGATTACAAGTGCAAAGTACGAGAGGGTGTCAAGTGTTTGATCGATGTTTGAGTGGATCCTTTAAAATGTTATTTTTAACTAGACGAAACGCTCGGTTACTCTCTAGCGAGATATATGTGGTTTTCTGCATCCTCTGAGTTTGAAAGAACTAGCGTTTATTTAAAATAAATAAGAGTACTAACTCAAAAACAATTTTTTAAACAGTTTTAATATTACAAAAGCGTAGCTTCATTCGTTATCAAAAAAAAATGTGTATAATAATTGCGCGTACGTAGGAGTATGAAATTTCGCACACTTATCTATCTATATATATAAAAGAGATTTTCACCCATTGACTCATCACGATATCTCTAGAACCATAAGGCGTAGAGACTTGAAATTTGTTAGGAATATTCCTTTCGCCGAGTAAAGGTCAGCTAAGAACGGATTTTACGAAATTCCACCCGCAAGAGGGGGTTGCGGGGGTTAATAACATAAATGGCAAAACAACGTTTGCGGGGTCAGCTAGTAGTTTATATAGAGAAGGAGTGCAGAACGCTAATATTTTTTCAAAATTATGCATAAAATATACATTAAATTAATAAAAAAGCACTGCACACACTACCACACGCACACACGCACACACGCATATTATACCCTTTTGTTTATTGTTAAAGTCTGTTGTCAAATTGAAAATCTAAAAAAAAGGTTCATTATTTTCATAATTATTTGGTTTTCTTTAATGTAAATTTTTAATTATGGTCGAATTTCGACCTCTGGGCGACCACTAGTTATAATAATTTTATCTCTATGTCAATGTTTATTTATATTCTCTTTTCCCTACGTTGATTATTTTCAACTATTGTATTTTGTGACTTATTATCTTTGCCAATTTTGTTAAACGATTTAAATTATTCCCTTTTAACCTCTGGTATACCGGACTCGCCCAGCGCGAACTCCCGTTGTCTCCCGCAAGGTTAGATATAACCTCAGCACTGAGTCTACCGCACCGCCCGCACGGCGCTGACCTCGCATTTCCCGCGGTAATATGATTCGATAAGCGCGCGTTACTTGAGTCGTAGTTTTTTCCTCTTATCTCACAAGTTTCTACACTTAGAACAAAAACGCTTATATTATTTTGAAGAGTATGAACTAAGCTTTAATTTACTGTATAAAAAGTGTTGTACATGTGCGTATATCAATTATAAAATCGCGCTTGTTTCAGAGGGAGAGAGAAAAAGTGGTCTTGGTGCAAAAACATGTCGAAAAAATAAAGTATTATGATACATTTGTCGTTGATTCTACTTATTCTGTTTCCCAATAGTATCTATCTAGCTCTAACAGCAAAATAAATAAGTTGTGATACAGTTCAAAGTTTCTTTTTTATACTTGAAAATAGGTGGTCTAGATTGAGAGCGCTTGAATCATGATCGACATTTCAATTACACCTTGTAAAGCAATTACCTTAGGTACGGGGTTTCTACTTCATAGTTAATTTAGAAAAACTAATCAAAATTAGTATTGAAGATGAAGAACGCAACGATAAAACTGAAAACAATATTTTTTGGACAATAATATCAAAAGAGGGCGAGAAATTAGGATATTTTTTTGAAAGCAAACTATACATATTTTACCTATTCTCGACAAATATCATTATAAATATTCATAAAGTACACAAAATACACTTTGCATTGGTGTATAATATGTATACAATTTTCTTATTAAGAAAATAAGAAATCTCGATCCAAACATAGAGCATAATGGTGCAGAAATTGATAGGCATGGGGTGACGTTACTGACCTTGTTTAATGTATGACACAAAATCTACAGCATGTTCTTTTTCCTTCAATGCATTTTATGCTCGTTTTCAATATAAACGTAGTTTTTGTCCAATAAATGAATTTTAGTTAATAGGTTCGGGTTGTTTATGTAATAAATACGTTATGTAATAATAATATATAATATATTATGTACATATACAAATAAATAAAATTGGAGTGTCTGTTTGTAATATTAAAATAACCACTTTGACTAAATTTTTATGGATGTATACCCGGTACATATACCAAAATAACATTTTTTACGTCTATAAGCTACGGTAATCGCTTACCATCAGGTGAGCCGTACGCTTGTTTGCTGATCTAGTTACATAAAAAAAATTGCGTGCGTACAAAGTACACTTTACAGAAGTGACACTTCTTTGGCAAACTAATTGAAACAAAGACAACATCACGCGGTGTTCTCAGGCGGTCACCCATCCAAGTACTGACCGCGCCCGATGTTGCTTAAATTCGGTGATCGGATGAGAACTCGTGTATTCAATGTGGTATAAAATCATTTACGATGCGTTGCCTTTGTCTCAAATTTTACCCTCATGCGCCTAAAGAAGTTTCACTTAAAACAAAAAGTTTTTTTTTCGATTAAGTAAAATAAAAAATTTATTGCTCAGTATGGGATTGATCTTTACAACATACAGATATCTATTTATTTTCAGTTTTTCAGATGAAATGATGCAGTAATCCTGTGAACGACATGTACAAATAAAAAGGCAGCATTTTTTTAAATATCATTTTGTAACGAACACAACTTATAAAAAACGTTTTCCTGTTTGTTGGCCGTCCAGGCCAATGTACTTCGATTACTGCTTTTATAAAACCTATCAGGAACATGTATCTCTTTGCCAGTACAAGAAAACTAAACAAATAAATATTATAGAGGAAACATTCACATTTCTGTTTTTCCCAGTGCTAGAAAACTAAACTAATCATTATTACAGAGGAAAATCATATTTGCCATGTATGCGCATCGCGTATATATACATGTCGCGAGAAACCCATTACAATTTGCCCGTTCCTTTTAAATCGACGTGAGAAGAGAAGAGATGTCGCAACAAACTCATTAGACAGCATTTTTTTCTAATAATCTTAATAATAAAACATTTTTTTATTTCAGGTAACAAATGACCTATTAAGTCAAACAATTCGTTTTAAAATGGATAAAACAAATAAAAGTAAAAATTACGACAATTTGCAAATACAATAATAAAATCATAATAATAATAAATAATACCAAATTCAAATAAATAATTTTAACAATAATTTCTTTACAAACTAAAACAACTAATTACAATAACACGAACAAAAATCAAAAATGAAAACTTTTATTTCGCCATACTTAACGAAAGTAAAAAAAAAAAAACAGTCGAATTGAGAACCTCCTCCTTTTTTGGAAGTCGGTTAATAAACAGTGAGGGAGTGGTACCAGAGGATAAGCCACCCCACTCCCTCTCCCCTCTTCCCCCAAAACCTCATAAATCCAGTGGTACCAGAGAGTAGCCCTCCCCTCCCCCCCGCTCTTCCCCAGGAACCCCATAAATCGATTCCGCACATGGTGGGAGTGGTACCAGACGGTTACCCACCCCCCCCTCCCCCACTCTCCCCACAAAACCCCATAAATCGATGTCCGTCTTTCTAAAGCTTAGCCCCATAAAATATCTCCTTTCCAACAAAAAAAGAATTATCACTTGACGAATTTAAAAACGATGAAGTTATCCGCGAACACCTTAAAATATAAATATACGGTCGAATTAAGAAACCTCCTTTTTTGAAGTTGCTTAAAAGTATAATTTCGCAAACTTTACTTGTTCGGGTTGAAAACGCAAAAACAATCATCCTGTGTTTGAAAAACGTTAACCGGCCATTTTGAAGCTCACGCACACATAAACAAATTTTAATATTTGTAAGTAGAAAAACAGCCATTTCACATTTACCTATGAAAAACAAAATATTTACGGAATATATTACCAAAACAGTAACTAATGCGTAATCTGCAATGAATTTACTTTACAATAATTACATTTTTTACTAAGGTCTCAAGGAAAAAAATAAAATATCGCACGTTGAAAATGTTGTAAAGGTCATCTACTTGTCTAAGTACATTTTCTATTTGAGTTTTTTTTGTAGGTACGGACATTAGAACAGCCAATGATTGTGTTTGCTGTCATCTTTATGATATAAATACTGTAAAAAATAACAGTAACTTACCTTTTCGTAATAAAGTTTAAGAAAAACACTATAATAAAATACTATAATAAAAAATGGAACGTCTACACGAAAGTGAAGACTTTGACTGGTTGAATCTTGGAAAACTTATATGAAAACTAAATTAATGTTTGGTCTAATTGGTATCTAATTTCGTACTGAATATACTAAAATACGCCTGTAAACTATTTTAAGCTCTATTTTTGTTAAATAAGGTTTCAAAACGAGTTAATTACCTGAGGTTAGATCTAAACGCGCGGGAAACAACGGAGAAAAAATTTGTCGTGTAGATATAACCGCGCGGGAGACAACAGACTACAAAACGGATGAGATCGTGACATATGCGTAGATAAATAATTTGAGGTTAGATCTAACCTCACGGGAGACAACCTATTAATAGACGTATTATCTCACTAGCTACAATTTATATTGTAAATTTATATAGTAAAAAAGTTAAAATGTGATTATTGTTTTAGTATGTTTTAACTGTAAAAACATTTCTTTTCTTTATTTGATACAGTAGAGCTAGCGATATAATTATCCGTTAATCTGTATTGAGAAGTGAGTTTATCTCGTTCTAAGCAGGAATGAAGGATGTATCCACACCGCTTTATTGCGGATTTGAGGATACATTCTTAATTATTACATCTAACATTAATTACGTCTTGTGGTATCATTTAAATTTGATCGAGATCTGATGACTATTTTCCGAGTAATATTTGACGCGTATTGACTTGACTATTTTTTCGTCTACCTATGTTGTTATTACTAGTCGATGTAATTGAAGTAAGTTTTATTTTTTCATTTTCGAGCAAACACTATTATTTGAATTATCATTTGATTAGAAGACTTCTATTTTATCCAATCTTAGTCCATAATAATTCTCACCTATGTTGTTAGTAGTGTTAAAACTATAGTGTTGAAACTTTAAGTCGTTAACTGTTTTATAATTATTTCTACATACATCCGTATTACTTAGTTTTGACTACAAGCGCATCAGTGTTCAATAATATCTTCCTACTGCCAACATAAAATTAGTTTCTTTAAAAGGCAACTTTTTCATCTTATCGTACAAGCTAATAAAATGTCGTTACAATTTATGGAGGACATATTAAACACGGCGATGCCTTTAATTAAAAGCCCACATTAAACTAAAGAATGTACATTTAGTCGGTTATCTTAGAAAACATGATATCTTCCTTGATACAAAATTAATTCAACCCAAGATAAATGACTCCCACTTCGGTTCAATTACATGCAAATTGGCTACCATCGCAACTTCGTCGGGTAGGTGAATGACATATCATTCCTGGTTGGCATCGTAAAGCGAGACGCCATAATTTTTTATTGAATCGAATCCAAATAAGGGTTTCGATCAAATAACTCTGAATCATTCGACTCCGTCCCTGTTGTAAAGTATAAAAATTATAAACGATACTTTTACAACTCAATCTTTAAATTAATGATTTAAATTTTTATTAAAATGTTTACCTTTTTAAAAGTCTACTCATGTGTATTTATTGCCATGTAGGTAGAGTTAATGTGGCAAAGTGCGCCTACCGGGCAAGTGCACCTACCACAAATATCTCGAAAACTACCGATTAGATACTAGTAGTGACACTATATATCGATGCTACCAACTAAATCATAGTTCTTGGTGAAAGTCACAGATGGCTCTAGTCATGTGAGTTTGAGATACGCGCCATTTTATTTTCACTGATATTCAAAGTGGTTAGCAGAGATGACTATGGGTTGATCATCTTCTTAAATCTCAAGAAATCTAGTTTTTACCAATATACGAGTGAGGTAAATGCACAATTTAAATATTTTTCTTTAAGTTTCTGACTATATCTCACTCCTGTCTAGTAAAATTTATATATTTTTTTGCAGTTAAATATTCTAACTTAAAATTTATATAGTTGGGGAAGTGCGCCATACTGACTTCTTATATGGCGCACTTCGCCGCAATCCAGAGGTTACAAACTTTTTAAAATGTGTCTTTGTTACAAGTCTTTATTTAACTTGCAATGTTTCTTTGCTTGTTTGTATGGTCGGGTCCAGTGGCGGCCTTAGGGGGTGGCGAACGGGGCAATCGCCCGGGGCCTCGCTCTTTCAGGGGCCTCGCGCAGCAACCCAAGCAAATTTAAAATAATATAGATTTTTAACTGTTTTTTTTTATTATTAAAACATATTTGAGGATTTCGATGACACAAGATCGGCTTTCAGTCATTGCTATTCTTTCAATCGAAAATGACGTAGCTCATTCGTTAGATTATTGTGCTTTAATTAAACATTTAAGTCTTAGGAAAAGCCGAACTCCGAAGAGTCTAGGCGACATGTTGAAAATGGTCCAAAATAGAGATACTGCTCTTAAAATTATGTGTGATAGCTCGTTGGATTCGGAATGACGTCTAGAAAAATGCGCTAAAAGCGTGCTATTAGCTAAAAAAAAAATGCAAAAGGTATTAAAAATTTAAAAAAGGAAAATAATGGCATTTCATTTTTTGCCAATATTTCATAAACTATTAAATTATTTAAGAAATTTCCAAAAATTCAAAAAAGATTTTGAAAGATGAGGATATTTCCAATACGTAGTAATAGTATCTAAATAGTTCCAGAAAAATCATAATTTTTTGGAAAAAAATCACCAGTTTTGTTCAAGTACAAAAATTATTATAAACAAAGTATGAATATATTTTTAGCTTTTATGGCGTGATCTTGTTAATTATGTATATAAGAAAGGCTCTAAGAAGCGAAAAAATTTTACGACAATTATTTGAACATTTTTTTTTTTCATTTATAATTGAGACGGAATTTCGAGAAAATTTTGTTAATTAACAATCGTTTAAAATAAACCTGTTGAAAAATTAACTTTAAGTAAAATATCCAACACGTATTTATGTTCAGAATACACCATAATTTTTTTAAATTTTAAAAAAATATTCAATACCATAAATGAATTAAGCAATGTGTTAATTAACTAATGTAATGTGTACCTACTCGCTTTTGAAGCCGCGCGCGCAGCCTAAAAATGTCACGCGGAGACCGATTTTCAGCATTAAATAAAAATTATAAATAATGGAGATAGAGTTCCGAGAATAGGAAGTTTTTTATTGGAAATATCCTCTTCTTTCAGAATATTTTTTTCGATCGATCGATTCAGCCTGTAATATCCCACTGTTGGGCATAGGCCTCTTCCCCATGTAGGAGAAGGAACGGAGCTTAATCCACCACGCTGCTCCAATGCGGGTTGGCGGATATATTCCCTACTATGAGTAACGATCGCTATCAGGTGTACATGATAACAACCGGGACCGACGGCTTAACGTGCTCTCCGAGGCACGGTGGGGAGACCCACAAGGACTACACAAACACCCAGACCACGGCAAACTTCTGTATGGCCAATACAAATATTGTCGTGTGCGGGAATCGAATCCGCAACCACCCGCGCAACAGCCAATCGCAATCCAGTGCTGTGACCGCTGCGCCAACGCGGCGTCTTTTTTTTTGAAATTTCTTAAATATTAATAGTTCATGAAATATTGGCAAAAAACGAAATACATATCATTTTTTTCCTTTTTTAATTGTTTATAACTTTTGCAATTTTTATGTGCTAATACACGCTTTTAGAACATTTTTCTAGGCGTCATTCCGAATCCAATGAGCTGTCACACATAATTTTAAGATCAGTATCTCTATTTTCGACCATTTTCATCTTGTCGACTAGACTAGAAGGACAAAGGGCCTCGCGAAGACTTGCCGCCCGGAGCCTCGCAATGGGTAAGGCCGCCTCTGATCGGGTCAAATCTTGCAAATGAATTTGAAAAAGAAATCTTGAATGAACACGTTGGTCCATTTATGGTCAATTTGGGTGAGAATGCTATTTTTATGCATGACAATGCCCGACCTCATACAGATTGGATTGTTAGTGACTACCTTCAAGAGATGAACATTACTCGTATGGAGTGGCCAGCACGCAGCCCAGATGTCAATCCGATCGAGCATGCTTGGGACTAGCTAGAGAGATGCGTAAAACAATTACGCTTCGTGAGCTCAAAATTGCTCTCACAGAGGAATGGGAGAATATTCCCCAAAATCGTACAAAAAACTTGGTGTACAGCATGCCAAACTGGGTAAACGCAGTAATAGAAGCACGAGGAGGCAATACGAAATATTAAAATTCATGAAAATCGTAATGTTGTTCAAAAATGTCATGTTTCCTATTTTTGTTTTAAGGCGAGAAAATAAATATTACACTTAATAACTAATTTCAATAACTAACTTCTTATTTCAGTCCGTTTATAATACCAAATATTTAAGTAGTTCCATTTACGATGGGAATACCATGGGGTATTCCCATCGTAAATAAAAGAAAAAATATACTTGAAACTCGATTATCAATATTTGGAAAAAAGGTTCATAGCCTCTGACTTAAGATTGTATGGCGCATTTAGCCGAAATTTGGTTTTAAGTACATAGATTCTTCTAGAATGTGGCTATGAAAAAAAAGTAAATATCATTCGTTTTGTTGCTTGTTTTCTTATAATAATATAAGGCTGTTTTTATTCTAATGCTATAATCTTACGTTTTATTAATACAAGGCGCACTTACCCGATTTGTCGGCAAAGTGCGTCTGGTCAAACTGTTTTCAAATTTTATGCTAAAATTCATTAATTTGCTGTCAGATTCTAATGACACGACATTGGTTGTTGTTGCAAAACATCACAGATCCTTATGGTACCATGACTTAGTATCACTCGTGAACTTAAACACAAGAAATATTGCACCAAAGTCAACTATGAAAAAAGTATGGCGCACTTTGCCCCCTTGACTCTATACTTCAGAAAATATTTAATCAATAATCCTTGAAAAAAAAAATTTTTTTTTCGTAAACTGTAATATTTTATAATATTCTCGAATCTTTTATTACATACTTCGAATGATAAATCCTCAGAGTCCTTTTTAACCAACTGCCAAAATAGGAGGAGGTTCTCATTTCGATTGTATTTTTTTTAATGTATGTTACCTCAGAATATATGAATACTAGCTTCTGCGCGCGACTTCGTCGGCGTGGACTCCGCTCCTATTGGACTTAGCGTGATGATATATAGCCTATAGCCTTCCTCGATAAATGGGCTATCTAACACCGAAAGAATTTTTCAAATCGGACCAGTAGATCCTGAGATTAGCGCGTTCAAACAAACAAACAAACAAACAAACAAACAAACAAACAAACAAACAAACAATCAAACAAACTCTTCAGCTTTATTATATTAGTATAGATTTATGCCTTTTTCAGCTCTCTTAATACTCTAGAACACCGATAATTTTGTTTCGAAGTATCTTCCCAATATTCGAAGATCATTCATCCGAAAGGTGGACATTACGGCCTATGACCTAGTGGCATCATGTATCCGTACTCAAGTACATGCGGGTTCCTTAAACGGCTCTAATTGCAGGATATGCTAATAATTGGCTAAAGACTCTAAAATAGCTTGATGCGCAAAAATACGAAGTGCCATTTTGTGTTTAAGTTACAATTTAGGTTTCGAGTATCATATTTCACTTGAGTAGTTTCCACGAATGTGTCGGTGTTAATTTTGTATAATTATAAAGATAAATATTTGTTTTACTTTAATATTTTTTGTATATAACCATATACTTATAGTTTATATTCATCTGTTACTATCCATATACTCTTTATTTAAATCGAAGCATATCATAGAAATCTTGTAGGAATAATATTTATTGAATAATTTAAGCAATATTTTTTTTAGTACTTTGGTTGTCCTTTACGAGTAGGGTAGGTATATAGACATCGAAATATTTTAATTTTATTAATTAAAATAAGTTTTAACATGAGTAGGATACGATTGTATTACTTAACTTATATTTATATTACATTATATTTACTTAATATTTTTTTAATTAAATTTAACTGAATTTATTATATTTAAAAATATATTTCCTTTAGGTACAAACGGAAAATATGCACTATTATGAGAATTACGAGAAAAGATAAATGTTTATCTTGTGTTGTTTTGTATAAATGTTTATCAGAATTTGTTACCTATATATTTATGTACATATAATATAGGTAATAAATTATGTTAAATTAAAATAAATTTATAGACCATAAATGCAAAGAAACTTAGTGACAGCGGGAGTTTTTTCCAATTTGATTTTGTGACTTTTATGGCCTATGCAAACCAAGCAATTTGTTGTCATTTATTTGTATCGATTAATTTGTAGCGTTTAAAAAACGTGGTTTGCATAGGCCCTTACAGCAAGGCTGAAAATGTCAGTCCCATATATAAGGCCTTAATCACAGTCGATAATTCAACAATATACTTATTCTATTCTTTATGTCTGTTTTAATTTAAAACTATAGATTATCTTGGCTGCTCCGTACTTGGAGTTGCCAACACACTTTGAAACATTCCTACAGATTTTAAATTTAAATTATTACTTCCTTTATCTTTTCTCCATTTCAAACACATTCCATCAAAATATATTGGACATCTTCAATACAACAAATATCACAGTTAGATGAACTAACATATTCTTTATAGAGACGGCGAGATGGTTAAGAAATTATGTGTTGATATACATAATTATGATCTGTGATCGGCTAAAATGGCTAGGTGTTGCGTAATTTATACGTCATTTTATATTAAAATCAATATTCCCATATCGTTGTTTACAGCCTCATAAAATATTACATTTGGCGCCTCTAACCTCCCCCCCGTTACAGACTGTTCTAGTACAAACGCATAAATTTATTTAGATACATAATGATAGCTGTAAACAATGATGTCAAAGCGTTTAGTATTTGCAGCTAAATGTTTCACTGAGCGGACAGTATTTTGATATTTATAAAGGATAGTAAAATTGATTTTGTGCTATAAATTAGTGTTATAGAAACATAAAATAATTGAAAAGTTAATAATTAGACGCTCTAATCTCTATACAGGTATAAAGAAGTGAACGTCATCATACTGCTGTTAAAATAATTACGTGTATGATACTAAAGTCATTCTTTGTATAATACTCATCATTCAGTAAGGGATTATAAATAATCATAACAATTTATTCTTCAAATATTTCTATTGCATTTGAAAATTACAATACTATGCAAGTAGATAGTTGCACACTGTAAGGATGCTAAAGCCCAAATAACTCATGCGATAATAAAAACTTGTATTTAAAACCAATTCGAAGAGTAACTACACTAAAAAAAATAATTTATTAAAAATCACAAAATGAAAAATAAAGTGCTGTTATTTTTTTACGTTTTGTGTTATATTTTATAACATACGGTGTAATCATATGGAAGCTTCTGTTGTTTTTATAAAATAAGTATATATTACAGTTTCCGTAATAACCGTTTATTTTTATGTCCATACTACATCATATCAAAGAATATTTACCGGATTTGACTGGTGAATTCAATTAGCCGTTAAAATGTAAAAGGGAAACTTAAAGTAAATAGTTTTAATCTATATTCTCAAAGTCTAATAAGTATCTATGACTGCAGATAATATATTTTGTATTAAGGGAACACAATTCGTTTGCTAATAATCAATATAATTATGGTGTGGTGTATAGACAGACCGTCTCTACGCGTCCATAAACTATTAATAGTTCCCATGGTACGTACGTGCTACAACGTAATTGAAGCCGGTCGTAATACAGGTAGGTACATATTATTAAGTGTATGTTGCGTATAACATGATATTACTAAGCGATATAGATTAGCAATCATCATTTCGGTTTAATATAGAGACGAGGAGAGGTGATATTAGTAATTTATTTATTTATTTATTTAGAGTCACCAGTATTTAATTCATTTAAAACTAACTATACAATAAATAAAACTTAAACTATAATTCGGCTGAGTTTTAGATGCAATTTCTTTAGGGTTAAACTACATTGAAAAATGAAGCATAATGAAAACGCAAATTAAAATAAAATAACCTTAATTATTTGTTTACGTTAATTTCTTCTATTAGGTCGAAGTCTTCTAAAGTCCTCATATTAAATATTTATTTTTGTAAGTATTCTCAAGAAATATTAATTTTTAGTTTCTACTGTTTCAAATGTGAACTATTTTTATGAATTCTTTAACTTTACTCCATATTTTCAACATTCAAATGTACTTTAAAGTGGACAATTTTAAATTGTTAGAATTTTAATAATTGATGAAGGACATGGTATAACTAAATTAATACAAGTCGTGCAGAGCAGTGCGGTTTTACCCGTGGAAACTTGTGTTACACCTTTGGGTGTGCTGGAAGAAATCTCTTATAGGGATAAGCACACCCATTATACGTGAGTCTCCATGACAAATTTATTATTTAAGTTTTGTACGTATAATAAATTGTTAAATAAAAAAAAATAAAAATAAATTACACCTACTACATTCCCAGGTATCTATCTGTTTCAAGTTTGTTTGTTATCGATTTAATTATTTTTTTTTGCATCAAGGAGGGAAAATACGATCTATTGTTTGACATACATAATATTGTTAGTAGGATTTTCATTTCCTGTAAGTTGGAAGTATAAAAACGTTTTTTAGACAATAATCTGCTATCACAAAAAAAATATGTTGACAAGTCTAGAATAGAACTAGTGCGATTAAATTAACTCTTTTAATTAATACCTACGTGTACCTACGTGTAGTTTGTAATAACAAGATGCATTGTAGACCCGAATGTCATGTCAAGTAGGTATTTGTAGGAAACGCCGCGCGCCGCCTGCAGCTTCGGAACGGGGTAGGTTATCTTAAAACCTTCGTTTTACACGACAGGCGATGATTTAGAGCGCTATTTTTTACTAACATTTTATAGAGGTTGATGCGATATGAACTTTTTTTAAGACTTCACAAAGATTGATTAGGTTTATAAATGAACTAGCTTCTGCGCGCGACTTCGTCGGCGTGGACTCCGCTCCTATTAGTCTTAGCGTGATGATACATAGCCTATAGCCTTCCTCGATAAATGGGCTATCTAACACTGAAATAATTTTTCAAATCGGCCCAGTAGTTCCAGAGATTACCGCGTTCAAACAAACAAACAAACAAACAAACAACCAAACAAACAAACAAACAACCAAACAAACAACCAAACAAACAAACAAACTCTTCAGCTTTATATATTAGTATAGATTTCAAATGTTCCATATACTGTACTGGGGATAAGAAATTACGTAAAACCTTCAACATGTAAACAAATGGCATATGAAACCCCAAATACAATGGACTGTAAAGAAAAAGGGTCGGTAGAGTCTTCAATATCTTCAAAAGTATCTGACCTAGCTTTATGAAATAAAGTCTAAATTAAAGAATATTTTATGCCACATAAAATAATATATAAAACCTTTTTATTTATTTTTGATAATTGTAAAAAACTGAAAATGTAGAATAATGATAGTTTTTAGGGTTCCGTACCCAAAGGGTAAAAATGGGACCTTATTACTAAGACTTCGCTGTCCGTACGTCCGTCTGTCACCAGGCTTTATCTCAAGAACGGCGATAGCTAGACAGTTGAAATTTTCACAAATTATGTATGATGGCGTCACAATTAAATAAATATTTTACGGAATAAATATTTTACAGAAAATTTACTTATATTTAGTTTAGTCAATAGTACGGAACCCTTCGTGCGCGAGTCTGACTCGCACTTGGCCCATTTATTTTAGTACCAAAAATTCAAATCAACTGTTTCGAGTTTGCTTTAGCTTTGCAATAAAAAGGTTATTACTCTGCCTTATAAATTTTATCATTCTGAAGTCAGGCCACTTAATTATTATTATTATTCTTTTTAAATTTTACGTAAAAAAATTAAACACCGGCAATTAAAAAACTTGGGGAGACTTATGTCCAGCGGTGGACTGCGATAGGCTGAACTAATAATAACGATTTCACAATTTTCAAAATTACTACTCAGTCTGAAATTTTTATCCAAACATCGAACTCGGCTTTCGGGATACACATTCTCTACTTTTTTTATAATCATCACGATTCTAATGTTATAGTTATATTAATTTTTATTAAAATGATATGTTGAACTAAAATTCATACATTATTAATTAATATTGCTTGTCATAGCACTTGATAACCAGTGAATCTTTATGCTAACGTGTTTAAGTCCTCAAAGAGCCACAAATGGAGCTAAAAGACGACTTGCTTACAGGAGTGTTGGGTTCATTCGCACAACCGAGAATAATGCAGAGATTAAAACGATTTCACGGCTAACAATTCGAAGCTTTTAAGTGTTTGGCTTCGTGACCATCCATTTAGTACAAATTATTATGAATATGAAATGAAAAAAGTTGGTCGTTATCATAAATTTTTCTAATTTTTTAAATCTTGGTAATTAGCAATAGTGTCTTAAGATTATTTATAACTATTATTCCTGGTATTTAGTTGGAGATACGGTTAAGCTGTTAAGTACATCCATATATTTAGTACATATACTGTGAAAATAACAACATAGAACAATAATAGACTGTCCTTAACTACACGAAAACTTCATCAAAATTCTTTGAATATAAAACGAGTTTTACAAATTCGGAACTAACAAAATTCCGAAATAGTCTTACGTGATCAGCTTTCCGTTAAAGAGTGAATTTTAGACTGAATACCGTATGCTTTACCTTAACACGTCCTATGACCTAAGAACAGAGACCGGTTAACGACATGGCATGTGGTCGTACGGGACATATCATTACCATATGCAAAGAGGTATTTAGTTGAGTTTGAAAAAATCTTATAAAACATCTGGCTATGTCGTACAGTTTCTAGATAAAAAGTTAAACAACTAGACTGTGCCTTTCCGGTACTTGTGAATCTAAATTAATGATTACTAAGGGTACGCACAATTTACTGACAACTATTAAGTACATTGGTCACAGAGACTGGCCTGAGGTAGGGTTTTCCAGGAAAAATCTTTTTTATAATGTCCAGTAGTGTTGTTTCCTATGGTGATTAAGGTAGTCAGAATTCGTGAAGATGCGCTGTGATGCTAATACGAATTTGGTCGGCAACGTTCATCGCAAGATGATGCTGATATTGCAGGCCTTCATAGACTACAGTAACGGCGTATAAGAATATGGCCCGTACGATTTTTCACCAATCTATTGGTATAGAAAACATGAATTAAATTTACTATTTTTTATAAAACTAGGTCGGCAAATAAGTGTACAGTTATCCTGATTCTTTTTTTTCCTGAAGCTCGGAACCGTGTTGCCAACCCTACCGCCAATCCCTCCTCCCCTCCAGGAGCTCTGGTCACCGTACTCACCTCAAGAACACTACACCACTTGAGAGCAGTATTATTTAGTTGTGATCTTGTGTAAGGTCGAGGTACTTCCCCAGTTGGGCTGCTCAAGATTTTGAGCAGGATCTCAGATTTGTAACGTATTCAATCTTTTCATAATATAAGTACCTATAGTAAATACGAAAGTTTTTGAAGGTCGATGGATGTTTACTCTTTCACGCAAAAACCACTCAACTGATTATAACGAAGACCTTGAGGTCCAGAATAATACATAGTGCGCTACTTTTAATCCTGACATTCCAACGGAACTAAACAATACGAGAATAAAACCGCAAAGCACCGCTAGTAGTTGAATAAACCCTGTTTTAGTACGTCTAATACCACTTCTAAAATCCTTTTTATTCCGTGTTGCACTAAATCCTTTGAACGTTGAACCTAGTAATTATCTTAGTGTACTGCAATTCAGCATACGGGTAGGTACCACGTGATAAAAAAGAAATTTTGACTCTTCTGCGTTTCGTTTTTCTTAGTCGACATTTTTTATCTTTTCAAACGTATTTCTTTTAGCGTACTGTGAATTTCCATTGTTTTGTGCCAGATGCGGGCTATTTTAAATACGATTTTTAGATCTAGAGATTGGAATAATACCGTATAACAATTGAAATAAAAGTAAAATAAAAATAAATAACGAAACGGTTTACACTTAAAGGCTCTTAATATAGTCATTCGTTATTATAGTTATTATCAATTAAATTTTGAGTTAGAACTCCAGCAACTAATATCTGTAACGATTAGTACAAATATTAAGTGTGATTGAATAACATGTAATCTAATCTAATTTTAATTAAAACAAGTACATGTTTGGTTAATATACAAACTTAAGCTTAATTTATTAGCTGACACGAAAGTTGTAAAATTGAGCAGTTTTCTAAAATCTTCCAATTATCCGGAAAAATATAAATACAGTAAAACTTAAAAATATATTAGACCAATTGATTCAGCCATTCTCAAAATTTGCGCTTAATAGCAACAAATTTAGCGATTTATATAGTCGTAGATCTATTCTTTCCGTTTGTGTCTTGTACTAACAACTTTAGCCATAAATCGGAAACATAAATTTAGTTCAATTTCGCTAAAAATGCCTAATAAGGAGACTCTCTCTCTTATATATAAAATGCTTACAGAAATAACAAGCGTTTATTGCTAACTCTTCTAGGGAACTTATTTATACTGCTAGCAATTTTCTCTTGCCCCTTTACAGAACTATGAATAGTTACTTAACGGAAGTGATATAAAGATCACGCTTTCTATTACGATCTCGAAGTTTTTGTAATCAATTTTTGTCATGATTCTAAAAATGTATTTTGATATCAAATATAGGTACGTGTAATTTATTTATGGAGTTTTATTACTGTTATAATATGTTATTATTATAAAAAATATATTTTTCACTCAAATTATTATTTATTTAAGCCAAAAGCCAATTAATGTAATAATTATTTAATAAATTGGCCCCCACGGATGAAAATGTTGTGTCAGTAACACACGCAGCACAAACACACTTAACTTTTACTGAGGTAGGGCACAGCAGGAAATTTCGTGTTCAAAATATGGAGCAGCCGACTGGAGTAGTACCTCGACCTCACAGAAGACCACAGCTAAATAATACTGTTTTCAAGCAGTATTGTGTTCCTGTTGGTGAGTAAGGTGACCAGAGCTCCTGGAGGGGATTGGGGATAGGGTCGGCAACGCGCTTGCGATGCTTCTGGTGTTGCAGGTGTCTATAGGCTACGGTCTTACCATCAGGTGAGCCGTACGCTTGTTTACCAACCTAGTTACATAAAAAAAAACACAAACGCTCATATCACGACAGGCCTATGTATTATAATATATACTACTGTGACTAGTGACTAAACGCCATCGTGTCTTCAAAATATTGTAGTCTAAAAAAACGTATTTTAATAATAAGTTTTAGCAGAAATTAATATTTCTTATATTCCACATCATTTCCATTATCCTCTCAACTCCAAAGTCCAGACATTTGTTCTTACCGCCTCGCTGCACTGGCAACGCGCCTGTGTTATTTCGTTTCCGAATATAAAATGCAATATCGGCTGTATAATAAAATTTCTGCAGCGATGTTTATCGATTTTATATATTAATTCTGAAGATGCGGACGTTTGATACTTAGAATACTGAGGTGGAACTTTTATAAAGAAATAAGGAATAAAATATCTACTTCTATTCAAGTAGGTACGTACCTACTATATAAAAGTTCGTTTATTTAAATTGAAAAAAATCCTTAAGCGTTGGATTGGCTGTTGACTGTAACTGTTATAGGCTATAAAACTTTGCGTTATGACTCATATATAAGCGATTACCATAACTTTTATCCAATCTGATCAGTTTGAAAAATTAAAACGCATGTGAAGCACTAAGGTTATTGAGTTATAAAAGGGTACTAAACTAGTTTATTACTTGAGTTTAATTACGTATTAAATATATGTTTTATATCAGTCATGTCTAGAGGGTAGAAAAAATCAACTATGATTTCGTTTACACGTATATAATAAAGATATTTCTGTAACGGCAACGCGCCCGCTAATCCTCTGATGTAGCGGGTGTCTATGGATGTTGGTTTCACTTACCACCAGGTGAGCCGACTGTCCGTTTGCCCCCTCTCCTATAAAAAAGTAAGTGAATGTTTTTCTTTATTTTAACATAATTATGTATTACAATTCTTGGATTTGTTAAAAAAATTCTCTCATGTCATGTCATTTTTTTCATCTTTTCATTGTCAATTTAATATAATTAAATAACATGTTCAAATAATCTCTTCAGCTTTTCCAACTTCGTAATAAGAAGTTCGCCTGTTCAGCTAGTAGGTAGTTTATACAGGAAACATACGATGTCCTAGATAGGAATGTAAACACCGTATCGAATGTTCTTTGACGTGGACATTACGACCTCCGCGAGTTACGGCCCGTAACGGTTCCTAGGTCGTTCGTTTGCGACCCTTGTCTGGAACTTCTCATTTGGTATGTTAGTGTTACTGCATTGAACATTGCGCCGTTATTTGTTTCTTTGTTGTAAACTAGTTGATACCCGCAACTTTGTCTACGTTGCTGATATATGTGTAAACAAGCGTATTTGTATTGGTAGAATAGTAGTATAGGCCAATATATTTTATAATATACCTCCATAAATAACGACTACGAAATTCAGCTAATTTCGTGCTTCAATGACTTGACCTGTCTTCAAATTATTTTTTATGAGAAGAACATACTTAATTATTTCGTATATTTTTGTTAAAAAAGACCTGTACTGTTTTATTACATTTGCTTTTATTAATACTTCTTTCCAATTCTCATTTTTAAATTTTTATTTATTGACACATTAAATCCACACAAAATGTACAATTACTGTCGTATAATGGAATATTTAATACGTCTATCGTTGGTCGTTTTACGTGCCCTATATTTGCAGTGAAACAAGTGCCATGGTCACCAAAACAAGACAAAAATTTATTCGAGTGGTCCTCGAAAAAGCCTATCAATCGATATAATACAAATTATAATATATTTGTCAGTAATAAAGCAAAAAAAATTGCTTATGTGAAACTTGGCTTGGAAGGTAGATTCTGCCGAGTAGAGTTCAACTTGAAACTCAACAATTACTCTGTAAAAAAAACTGTTACCGTGCAAGATAAAAGTTATAACCCATGGTGTTTTAATTAGTGCCATTAATTTTTAAAAAGTTTTTCCGTTTCTGTATTTTTAGATATGTAATAATAAAATGTAAATGATATATAAATCATAACAAACGAATACATGCCATCTCAACGAGGTCTAAACGAGACGCATCATATTTTTTTTTCTCTATGACAGATGCGTGTGACAGAATAAGTACCGTTCAACTGTCACAACAAACAAGTGCCTATTTCGTTATTTATGTTTTTGATTATCATCTATTCGCTGCTTTCTATTAAATATCTACTTGTGTTTTTTTTAATATAAAGAATACAATTTGCCTAAAACTTTTATCGGTAGTAACTCATTGATACTTGATAATACTAGTTGTCAACGATAAATAATAAAGTTAAAATCTACCTATCGATTTTGACAAATATTTTTGTATTACAAAGTTTCAGGGGACGAGTAAAGTTATAAATCATTACACTGTAATTTGTACAAGTGAAGAAGAAACTATAAACGCATTTTAAAGGCTGCCACTTCGTAATAATTTTATTCCACTTTTTGAAGCTACTAAAGTAAAGTGATTTATGTTAGCATCCGAATAATTAAATGTATTTACTAATTGTATTAAATTCTTGATAAGCTAATAAATATACCTAAATATTAAACAGTTTGCGAGTTAAATAGGTAAAGTTGTTGGCGTGGCAGTAACAGTAACACTTGATCATAATGTTTATTCGCATTTGTCAGACCGTAAGCTTCCACTTCGTACACCTGGTGCTCTACCCTTCTGAACTTAATGTAGATACCAATTTAGATTAGGTATAACGACAAATAATATACAAAACGTCGCGTGCGATATAAACATTAGTATATAAAAAAAGTATTATGCAAATAGTAACTTGCTGTGAAAACAGAAGCAAAGCAGACAGAAACAGAAGAGATATAGGTACATTTTAAGACATTTTAAACGCTTCTCCGTCTGTAATTATATTTATCTACATTTAGTTGCTAATCATGGTCGCTCACAATCATTTGTCAGGTTGTAATGGGACGGGTAGGCTTTAAACAGTAGTCTACGCTAAACTTATTGCGTTACGACGCGATGACGCAAATACTATGTGTAGCACACATTTCTTTACTATTAATATGTTGACTAAATCCGAGAAAGCTATAACTCTTTTTGTAAAAATGACTTAAATGAGCAGACGAATCGTCTGATGTGATGTCACCGCTGCACTGTATAAATTGTTATTATTACTACTTACCGCTTCATATGATCCACACTGAACTACATTACTAAAGGAAGGAGAACATGAAGGTGCTAAGGATGAGAAAAACAGATATAGGTTTCTGTCCGTTTCATCTACAGACTGTATGAACTAAAGCTATTACTATTTCTTCAGACACTATTGTCTATATTTGAATATGTGTTAATATATACACTATGACAGTTTGGTACTATCCTCATCAAGGTAATCACTTACGAGCTATAATTAATTACCTATAGTTTGACTTAGGTAATCTAGTAAACTACAACGTAAGCATCTAATTTAAGTTTTTATGAAATATCATATTATCATTTGGTCTCATATGGTCACGTCAAAGGACAAGTCTAAAATATCACTTTAAAAAGTACGTGTGTGCTTATGAACGCACGTAACAAGTTATACTTCATTGGCTAGCTAACTTCATTCACGTTGCTAACTTCTTCTTCGTTGACTAGCTAACTTCAGGGTGTCGGTTTTTTGTGACAGTGTGCGCGCGAATCGTAAAAATTTACTCTCATCATTTTTCCCTAACGCGTCAAAAGAAGCATAACTTCAAAAAAAGTCCAAATCGTTAGTTTATAAACGCAGCGCTTCGCTTCGTTCAGTGTGTAAAGCGCTTAACACGAACACCGGATGCAGTGGTCTTTCTCCCCATATATCCCGTCAAACTCGCTTGCCTCCTATTTAGCGGACTACTCTCATTTACGTTGAAATGTTTGAATACACTTTAATGTAGTTATTTTTGTAGTAGCGCGAAGAGCTGAGTCTTGGAATCGGGTGCTATTTAATATTCTATTTTTTTTTTACCATAGGTAGTAGATCTTATTCACTACCTGTGCCTGGCAGTTTCACCTGTATAATTTTCAATCCCTTGGGAATGCCGGGGCTAAAAGTAGCATAATATGTATTATTGTGAGTCTCCAGCTATCTGTTTCATCACAATCAGTGAAGTAGTTTTTATGTGAAATAATAGCATATAACAAGCACCCAGCCATCCATCAATCCCCATAAACTTTCGTTTTTATAACATTAGTAGGATAAGACTAAAAAAGTAGAATTTGATTATAAAAGAATTAAACATAAAATAAATAATTTTGTGTTTCCTACTTTGTTATTAAAAATAAATTACGAAAAACTTAATTTTACGTAACGAAAATATTTGTCGTTAACATGTTTTGTTATTTTCGACCTCAAAAACTCACTTTGATACGGAGACCATTTTATATGTTAATTTTATTATTGTTTACTCATTTGAAAAGGCCATACATATTATGTAACATTTATTTGCCTTATACATTTTCCTTAGGAATTTACGTTATATTGCAATATATTTCTGTGACAGACAGACTATTGGACAGACAAAGTACCTATTAGTAAAAGGGCCTGTTGGACCCTTCAAATACAGAGTCCTACAAACTCTCCTGTTATTATTATAATGTTGCTAAAGACTACTACACTGACTATCGTATTAAGTTACTAGTTGATATAGCAAACTTCATACTTCTTCTTCATTTTTTTTTCGTCAGTATATCGAATGTCTTTATATTTACACAAAACTTGCCCAGACATTAATGAACATACTTGGGTTTGCTTGCAAATGAAAAAAAAAAGATGATAGCGATCGTTACTCATAGTAGGTAATATATCCGCCAACCCGCATTGGAGCAGCGTGGTGGATTAAGCTGCGATCCTTCTCCTACATGGGGAAGAGGCCTATGCCCAACAGAGGGATATTACAGGCTGAATCGTGAAAAAAAAAAGACTTCAGCTACAACCACTAGTAATACAACGTAAGGTAGACGAAAAAATAGTCCAGTAAATACGCATTATTAGAGATAACCACAAAATTAGCACCAGCTTTCGATTAAAACAAGAATCATTAAAATCGGTACAACCAGTAAAATTTTATAATATGTATGTACATATAACGTAGGTCAACGCAAAAATAGTTAAGTAAATACGCCTTATTAGAGATGACTCAAATATACTCGTCAGATCTCAATCTAAGAGACCACATGACACGCGCCACCTTTCGATTGAAAAAATCATCGAAATCGATCCACCCAGTAAAAAGTTCTGAGGTAACAAACATTTTTTAAAAATACAATAGAATTGAGAACCTCCCTCTTTTTTGAAGTTGGTTAACAACAAAAGCAAAACCTAATTTAGTCCAGTCGTTCGTGTCGTGGAATTTACGCGCGTATTTCGTCGTTTCATTGTTATTCATATAGAATACTAAATACTCCTACTACTAATAACTATCGTATATAAATTTTGATATACAAATGAGGAAACATTTTATGTCTACATTAGTCTTATTTTTATTAGCGCTTAATGCATGCTAATCACTAGCCAGGCAATCAAAGATTAATAGTTTATCTCGTACATGCTCGTTACAGCTTATAATTTATATTTGTAGTATATATTTAATAAGTTTACGATGAATTTATAAATTACTTTCATTAAAGTCCTAATATACATTGCGTTAGCTATACCTATATTGGTAAAATAATTAAGTAGTCACTATTTTATTCATACTCTTTACACGTTGTATTGTCCATATAATTATCCAAGTCATTCGAAATTTATGTGTTTTAATTTAAGAGTAACTTGTTTTCTAATAACATGTTTTAACTTTAACATGTCTTATTTTGCTTTAACTAAGTTCTTTACTCAAGTCTAAAACTTTTACAAATATCAATTGCACTAGTAAATTGTAATACAGGTGAAACTACGCGAGATATATAGTTCTTTTTTTAAAGTTATTAAAATCGCAGAATTTAAAAATTCACGATGATTTAATTTCACATTCTTAAAGAAACCGTAGACGACCTCTGTTCGATTCGACGAGATGATAATCGACAAAAAGTTGGTAAAAAAAAGATTCTGGTATGAGCGTGAGAAATAAAGGGGATTTGAGTTCCGTATAAACTACATATTTAGTTTCATCGCCAATTAACCTAGACACTTTAAAATGTTTTTGAAAAGTAATGTCACCGAAAACTGTAGTAATCAGAAATAGTCCATAACTATTATAAACTAGCTTCTGCGCGTGACTTCGTCGGCGTGGACCCCGCTCCTATTAGTCTTAGCGTAATGATATATAGCCTATAGCCTTCCTCGATAAATGGGCTATCTAACACTGAAAGAATTTTTCAAATCGGACCAGTAGATCCTGAGATAAGCGCGTTCAAACAATCAAACAATCAAACAAACAAACTCTTCAGCTTTATTATATTAGTATAGATTAACGACTAAATTTTGATTACTGGAACGAAGTTCGTTATCGCGCGATAATACCGGTACCAAGATATTAGCGAGATCGAAAAAAGAGAGATATGTGTTATATTTTAGTTAAGTATAATATAAATACATACATTTGAAATTTTCACAATGGCAATTAATAAGAAAGAAAGTCGTGATTAATTAGAAAATTGTAATTTATTTAATATTAAATACATGACTTGTCTCCTTTGTCTTGACACTATCGAATTATTACTGTGATTGCAAATAATACATAATATTTAAGGTTTATTGCATTTTTTTTTAATATAAAAAATTACAATTAATAAAATAAAATTTATACAGTTCTTAAATTTTTATTTGTTATTAACTTAATATTATTTTCCGTCATTCAGTACTATTTACTAATGTCTGTGATTCAGTGTTTCTGTTTAATTTATAATGTTTTTTTTTATATATTCCATATATAGCTTTGTGCTTTTTCATATACCCTTTATTTTTATATTTTATACTAAATCATTATATAAGTAAATATATTTAAGTAAAATCGACAATTAAGGCTTATGGGTCAATATACGGAACTCCAAAAATAAATAGTATAAACCTGCGTGCAGGTAAACGCGGGCGCAACCGGTCTGGCTCTTGTAGTCAAGGAAATTGCTTACCAAATTACACCTGACTGATTTACAAGGAAATTTACACTTTATATCTATTCTAATACAATCTAATTTCCTTACAACCGTTCCTCCCATAGGATTCGCGTGCATTTCTTTCTGCATTTCAAATGGAATTAAACGCGCTACTAAAAATGTCGGTATAAGGGATGTGATTATTTCTCAAGCTTTAAAATCCATCTGTTTCCGACTTTTTGTCTTTTAAGTGCCTATAAATCGGTTGATTTATTTAGATTACGGATAGTTTTGCTAACGAATAGTTAGACATCGAACAAGACCTTTTCTAAGTTTAACAGCTCGTAGGCAAGAACGATACGTTTTTAAACGACTTAAAAAATAGCAGGTAGTTTGCGTTTCGACTTAATTTTGTTTTCGTGTGTGTTACTTTATAACTATTTACTAGGCGTACCGATTTTGACGATTCTTATTATATTAGAATTGAGAGGGAGATAAAAGTTAGATGGAGCTAAAGAAGTATTACTTCAGTCGTGTGGTCTGTCCGCCAACCCGCTTTGCAGCAGCGTGTTAATCCACATTAAGCTTTGATCTTTCTCCTATATGGGTAAAGAGGCCTATGCCCAGCGGTGGGATATTACAGGCTGAAGCGTAGCGTGTGATCTAAAACACACTCGTGTTTGTCGATATAAATAATTGAAGTCGTCAAAAAGGTTTACTATAAGACTAGTTATTGTGATATGGTATCGTAGAAGCAGAGTAGTTAACAACGCAGATAAAATTGCGCATGTTTTATCCTTACTAATATTATAAATGCGAAAGTAACTCTGTCTGTCTGTCTGTCGCGCTTTCACGCCAAAACTACAAAACCGATTTAAATGCAACACAGATAGTTTAGAGTCTGAGAAAGGACATAGGCTACTTTTTAATGCAAAAAGGGGTGTAAGGGGTTGAAAAGCTGTATGGAAGTATCGTCGTTTTTAGAGCTAGAAGCTTAAAACTTTTTAGGCTGTTAATTCGATATATATAAATAAATACGAGACTCAAATTTTGTAAGAGTTTTACCCTCAAGGATGTAAAATAACAATAGGGAATAGAGGATGAAAGTTTGTATAGAAATATGTAAGGTTTATGTGAATGTTTTATAAGTTTGCGACAAGAGATAAAATATTAGAGCTAATCTGATGTCCAAAATAAACCAAAAGATATATCCAAAAAATGTTGTCCAAAGTCACTATTCCACGTGGACGAAGTCGCGGGCACAGCTAGTACTATATAAAAATAATCTCTTGACAACAATATCGGCCGGTAGGTACTAAATTCACTTGCGCAACTAATAGAGCTAAATTATAGATAATTTACCGTCACCTTTTTCTCAGTAATCCTCTTACGATCATGAATTAAAGTGCTGTATAAATCACTCTATTACTGGATTTACTCCACTTAGCTTATTTTTATCTTAACATGATGTTAGCAAAACTCGCTAAGAGTTTTATAAATTATTAAAACAAGTTCCCTTTACTTAATTTAGAACGGCGTTTTTTTATGTTTTTACTTTTTTTTTTCGTAGAGTAAGTAAATAAATAACCGTCTCACACTTATCGGATCCCAGTAGGTTGGAATCGCTGTTTCGTGCTCACACAATGGATAAGTACTAACGCTCAGACCACAACAAATATCTACATGTCCTATACAAAATGTCATGTGTGGGAATCGAACTTGCGACAGTATACGCAACGCACATTTGTCTAACTTGACCGCTGCGACAACAAGTCAGCTATATATTTATCAGTTACCCAAAGAAATGTAATAAATTGTTAAATATTATTTGAGATTGTACTATAAACTCGTTGTACGCACAACTACATTCACATTTACTATCATCATCATCATCATCATTTCGGCCTATCGCAGTCAACTGCTGGACATAGGCCTCCACAAGTTCGCGCCAATAATGGCGTGAACTCATGTGTTTTACCCATAGTCACCACGCTGGGCAGGCGGGTTGGTGACCGCAGGGCTGTCTTTGTCGCACCGATGACGCTGCTGCCCGTCTTCATATTACTATATCCTATCCATTATATAATTCCATAATATTTTTCATAATAAGCAATAATATTTATTCCTAAATTATAGTAACCATTTTTTAATACTATTGCTCCATAGGTAAAGGTTATTACTGTTTAGTTTCCATAACATGTAATAACTACCATATACGTTCCCCAGATACCTATAGATCGGGACATGCTTTGTACTTTGAAACTTGCAAGGAAACAAAGCCGTAATACTGTTAATGAAATAGCGTAATATAAAGTTAGAACCTTAGTCTAAAGATTTCGTGTATAGAGTAACTTTGTATGTTAGTTCTTAGCTCAAGTTAACAAGCGCTAAACATGTTTACTGTTTAGGACCTGTTGTGAATATTATCGTTTTCTCTTTCTAAAAGTTCATCAAAATGTTGTACTTACATAAATTTTATTATAAGTACAAAGCATGCTTAATTGCTTATCTATTTTTATATAGCAATAAATGATATATATAACAATAGTAACTATGAGATGGCAAGTGTGTAAATTAAGTAATATATTTATATGTTCAGTATTTATTGAATTGACTTTTTTTAATTATTGCATTTAGAATTTTAAAAATGTTAAAAAAAATAATTGTACCACGATTAAACAAATTTATTATTTATTTTAAAAGCGAGAAACGTACAAACAAGACTACTTTGTCGAAAAAATACAAGTGTAAAAAAAAAGAAAAGCTTATTTTTGCAATAACTCTGGTTCACGTCTCGTCGCAGATCCGTGCTAGATTCGCTTTTATGCTATATCTAATTAAAACTTTCACCTGTTAGCAAACAATAAATTCTGATATAAGTACATAATATGTGTTCGGATTCGTTTTTTTTTTTTTTTGGTTTCTTGGAGTTTACTCCTTAAGAATCAATTTTCATATAAGGCCCCCGGTATGAAAAAAATATGAGGAGAAAATCTACTGAACGAATGACCTCGTTCCGTTTTTGTGCGCTATCTATCTGCTACGACGTCGACGGTACCGGCTAGGACGGTTTTACGACCACAAGGTTACGACGGTATCGGTTACGACGTTTTGTAATAATGCCATCGATAGATTACGTTATTTGATTCATTTATTTACCATTTGATATGGTATTAATCTTTTTCTTAGACTAAAAGTCTTTTTGGTGCATATTTAGAGAGTCGATCTGAAGACGTAAACTCCAGTCGTGCGTCGGAGCTGACACACACACTTTTTTTTTCTAAGCGAGTGTTATATTTATTTCCTTTTTGCTGGTATTGCATTTGGTAATAGACAAACTATTTCTTCTCGTTTTGTATAAAACTGCTGTTACGCATAAATATTTCGTAGTATGACGTTTCACGGGTAAAATGGACAATGTTTTAATGAAGTTACTACAAATTAAAATGAAGTTACTTACTAGGACCTACTAGTTTTAGAGTTTATTGATTTAAATTAATGAATAAATCTTTACTCATTGCCAAAATAAGGCCGGTAATAAGAACTGTATAGGCCCTAAAAGTGTTTGTCGTTTGTTTAAGCTTTTGTGTCTGTTTTGTGTTTTTTCTCGACACAGGTTTCTAATCCTAACGGTCTTACTAATCGATAAGCATGTAAAACATGTATTTATTTGTTCATTATTTTTATTTTTATTTTAGTGTATGCAAAAAAATTACAGGTACAGAAAAATAAAATTTCAAAACCTGTATCGAACATATTGACGTATTCATAATCATTTTTCTTAAATAATCGTAAAATGATAAGTGCTTCGTTCGGAATGGTGCTCCGAAATATTCAGCACATTCGACCGGTATTGGAGAGCACTCGATTGATAATCCTTGCTTCAATTTGTCAGGCTCTTGAAATGGTCACGATACCGCCGGCGAGCGTGTAGCTCGCGATATATTATAGCGATATTTTATGCCTTCACGAGGATTTTACTAACATAATCTTTACTACAATACTAAGACTGCTAAGAACGATTGATATACAGAGTGTTCGACTCTGCGTTCCTTCGAATGGGGGGTTCTGGAGGTGTTATAGATCACAATTCATGTGAAAAAAAAAGTTATATGGGATATGTACAAAAACAGTTTATCGTATAAGGCTTTAAAGTAATAAGTAATTAATAAGTGTAAGGCATAAAAAAACGTAATAAAGAACGAGTACTAAGCATAATGAGACTAAACCTTTGACTAATACTCCATTACTTTTTTATATTACTTTAGTAAAAAAAAAATTGTGATCAAAACATTTTAATCTCATCAAATGCTGGCTATCTTTAGGCCAAGTGTCTAGTAGATCTAAACAAAATTACATAGTCTGGTAGTAATGTAATCGTTTATAATTAAGTCACAGTAATAACAGCAAAGTATATTAAATCATAAAAATATGATATCAATCATTTGCGTTCTTTTCATATTTCCATTTCAGTACTAACGTATAGAGAAACCAATTATTCAATCTTTAAATCAAATCACTAATACCTACTGCCGTTAAATCACTTATATGTCCTGGCTATCCTATATATTTCAAAATACACTTTACTCATAGCAAAGTTAGAAGTACCTACATACTGACTCATAAGAATCATTAAGTAATACTATAGTTTGTCACTGTCACAGATATTCATTTAGTGAGAAACAGACAAAGCTCGGATTAGTGTCACCATAAATAGTGAGGCAGAGCTACTTAATGAACAATGTCATTCAAAGGAAGCCATGTAACAAATCAGCTTATTACGATCAGTAACTATCAAGTATCAAAGGGCCTATAATAAATATGTAAATAATTGTTTGTTCGCAAATAAAAAAAATTATTTTAATTTACATCAACATATACACCAAGCCAATTCATATTAAATTATTATTAAGGACGATTCAAAAACTGCTTAAAAAGAATCATCAAAATCGGTACACCCAGTTAAAAGTTTCATATGAAAAAAATACAGTCGAATTAAGAACCTCCTCTCTTTTAAGTCGTTTAAAAATAAGCATAAAAGATTTATAATACTCAGCTAAAATTGTATATTCGTTTTGGTACAGGTTAATTAAATTATTAAAACCTGGTTTTAACTTGACAAATGTTAACGTCATCGTTTTGAAGCTTAGAGTGCTTATTCTCCGCAAACTCGACGAATTTCATTCATTCGCTTGTTTATTATGATCCTCATTTCTGTCGTCTAAACAACATTTTATTTAAATAATTCTAAAATTAAGTTTTGGTATTTGTTTATCTCATAAAATAATTCAGCTACTTTGTTATAACTTATGTTTCCTTGTTTCTCTTAATCCATTTTTTCCTAGTTATTTTAACACAGTATACAATTTATTACTACGTTTAATATTAGTAGGCCGTTTTAGAAGTTAACTTTACTTTGAAGTAGCCATATATGGGAAAAAGGAAACTCCTAGTTATATATGGGTACTATATATAATTCGTTTTCTATAAGGTCTAGTCGGCTTATGTGATTGATATAATATCGAACGTTTTAGTAATTTGTGATGAAGTATAAAGTGTAAGATATCTTATTTGGTACACATAGTTGCCTCTTGAAATGTTCTATCGCTATCTGGATTGTTAGAACTGTTTGATTCGGTAAAAAAGGGTTGATTGGGTAATTACACCATTTTTATCTATACTAATATAATAAAGCTGAAGAGTTTGTTTGTTTGATTGTTTGTTTGTTTGTTTGAACGCGCTAATCTCAGGATCCACTGGTCCGATTTGAAAAATTCTTTCAGTGTTTGATAGCCCATTTATTGAGGAAGGCTATAGGCTATATATCATCACGCTAAATCCAATAGGAGCGGAGTCCACGCCGACGAAGTCGCGCGCAGAAGCTAGTATTTTTATAAAACACAGTTGTAACACATCAAATTAACAGTCATTAATCATAGAATTTAATTCAATTTTAAATAATGGACATAATTTACTAATTTTAATGCCCCAAAAAATATAAATCTTAAAAAAAAATCCTACTATAATATTTCGTTAATAACCGAAACAATAGAAAATAATATATGCCAGTAAACAATTATGATATTGACGTTATAAAGGCTTTTCTTAATCAACACGAATATTGCTAAATAAAACATTGTATCCGCCATGTTCTGCGATATTAATATTACACAATATCATATCTGTCTAATAAAGCCTTCATAAATTTCAGAAACAATGTTTTGTCATAAGCCAAATTAATAAGAGTCGAGGGTACAGGAAATATAAGTAAGTGCCTATCCATAGAAACACACCTGCACTATAATGAGAGGTATTTCGTGAGCTCTCGAAGCTCACTTGACTTTTGGAGGGTGATACGAACTCTGCCTAAGAAGCCTAAGAAATTGACGTTTCATTGAAGATTAAAGCGGAATTCAGAGGAATTTACAGACTATAAGCAAATTAATCTGAGAGGTATTAAAATAAGTACGTGGAAAATAATAAAATATTTATTTCCCAGTATAATTTTACGATAGTAAACAATAATTGCAATTTGAATTTTGTATATCTACTTATGTGATATTTAATAAACAGGTTAATTTCTTTTATTTATTGTTCTGCTTCTTTTTATCATTGAGTGACTTAGTACAGAATGTCAGGATAAAATTTCCATTGGTTAGGACCACACTGCGAGCCTAACGCGGTGGCGGCGGCGGGCGCGAAATATCGAACATATGAAACGCGTCTTTGCGTCCACACTGCAGTGGCTAAAGCGGAAGCGACTGAGCGATACAACGAGCGTAGTTTTCAAACATTCCTATCCGCGCTTTCTGTCCACACTACGGGCCTAGTCAGCAAGCGATCTAATGCGCGGGTGGCAGGGGTATCAAACCATTTCGGTCTTGTCGCTATATATGTATTCGCTTTCTGTAGTTTATACCTTTTTTTACGTGGGGAAATTAAAATTAAAATTAGAATTAAAATTCTGTCCCCTAAATTGAGACGATTTGTTCAACATTACGTCCGGACTCTTTGTATCTATACTTTGCGGTCACTAATTTCAAATTTTCTTGAACTGTCAAAAAGAAAATAATCGAATAAGTTGTAATATTACTGCTTTTGGTAAAATGGCAGTATACACTATACGAATTTTGTAGGGTCTCAACTTTTCATATAAATTAAAAAATTCACCACTTATTTCTGTTTTTATTTATTTCGTGCACAACATCTCTAATGTTCAACACCTCCCATCTCAAGATTGGACTGTCTAGTAAAAATAATAAATCCTCGTTCATAGTTTGCAACCCCTGATATACGTCAAATCGCTACATGAGCTCGCGAGTCGCGCGTCACTGTGGCCACCATACGCCTCCGCCGCCGCAACCGCCTCCGCGCTCGCCACCGCGCATGCAGTGTGGACGCACGCATTTGCAAACTAGCTATCTGATGCAAAAGTACAACTTAAAATAACACCTTTGGAGTATTTTTTATATATTTTATTTCGGAAAATTTTACATTTATTTCTTTACTAGCTGTGCCCCGCGGTTTCACCCGCGTTGATTTGAGGAAAAAATAGCCTTCATTCTTCTTAAAGCATAACCTTTCTCTTAAAATGAGCTATCCACCTTGGAGAAATTTTTCAATAATTCGAATCAGTAGCTCTTGAGATTAGCGCGTTTAAACAAACAAACCAACTTTCAGGTTTAGAATATTAGTATAGATTAGTAAAGATTATTTTGACTGGATTGACAGAATAATCTGAAATGTTTCAATGGGACCAACCATTTTTTTTATTTTACAGCTTTTATTGTATTTAATTCATTTGTACATTTACCTATCATTTATTGTATATTTAAGTACCTTAATATATTTTTCTTAGTTTACACTAAATAAATTTCAGAACGCACGTCGCATGCATAAATATATGACAACCAATATGTATTATGTTAATCCGTTTTCATTACTGACATTATTATACATTTTTTAAATTTGAAATACGCCACTATCCGTATATTGTGGATATATGTTGTCGATTCGAAACCTTTATTTAAATACGTTCTTTAATTTTAGGGGAGAATTTACCATATCGACGGGATGAACATTAAATGTTTGACAGCTACGAAACACGAACATTACTTCCATACAAATTTTGATTCCAACCTTTTAACCCCTTACACCCTTTTTTTCGCATTAAAAAGTAGCCTATGTCCTTTCTCAGACTCTAGACTATCTGTATACCAAATTTCATTTAAATCTGTTCAGTAGTTTTAGCGTGATTGCGCGACAGACAGAGTTACTTTCGCACTTATAATATTAGTATGGATTAAAATAAACCTTAAACTCAATATCCACTGATACAACATAATTTTATTTATTTTTTCTTTTGCTTTGAAATATTTTTTTGTTAAGGAAAGTTAAGTTAATAAGAATAATATAGGTAAAAATAGTTATATAAAATGTCATAATTATCTTTGTTCATTTGTTATTAATTTAAGTGACTTTAAACACATATAAGAGTTACTTACAACTTAGAATATATATAACTGAGGTAGGGCACAGCAGGAAATTTCCTGCTCAAAATATGGAGCAGCCCGACTGGGGTAGTACCTCGACCTTACAGAAGACCACAGCTAAATAATACTGTTTTCAAGCTGTATTGTGTTCTTGTTGGTGAGTAAGGTGACCAGAGCTCCTGGGGGGATTGGGGATAGGGTCGGCAACGCGCTTGCGACGCTTCTTGTGTTGCAGGCGTCTATAGGCTACGGTCTTACCATCAGGTGAGCCGTACGCTTGTTTGCCGACCTAGTTACATAAAAAAAAAAGTATAAAAAATAACAAAAGGTAATAAAACAAAATTTTGTTTATTTTGTCGAACGACGGTTTCTAGGGACGATGGCTTGATTTATTTAGGTATTTACTGTGTAAATGTTTTTTGTCTAATAAAATAATTATCATAATTATACGTATTTGTTTACCTAAACCTGACGTGGCTCAAGCTTAACGTAAATCATTAAAAATATTTAAAAAATAACGTGGCAATCATTTTATCGTGAAATATAATAGGCTATAATTAATCACGCTCTGACTCAAATACTGGTAGATATGAGTCATTAAGAATATTAATAATTCTGTTCAATCTTATTTCGAAGTAAATAATTAGTTAATTTCAATAAAATTAAAAATACACTGTATTTAAGGAACTTATCGTACATAGCTTTGTAGACAATGAATCTTTGCATTATTTTGTAACGGATAGATTCTATCTGTGAATAGTCAAAGCGCAAAAACTTGTCACACGTGGTATTCGCATTAATGAGTCGGAATAATCACCTATGTTTAAGAAGCATCAGCTTCATGCGTAATTCCTGATAAAACGAGATTCATTCGTGGGACCCGTAACAATTTTTTGAGAAGCACCTTTAATTTTTTAGTATAAAATCCCTAATGTTTGCCGTGCTAAAATTGGAAAAAGTTTCGTTTTGTCAACACTACCCAATTTTTTATTAGTCGCTTTTATTTAACTGGGAGTTTGCATTGTTTTTTTTTTTAATATTCTTGTATATTTGCGTAGCATAGCCGTCAATGATAGTGTTTGAACGGCATAAAATCAGATAATTGAGGTTGCATATTTTTTTGTTAAGTTACTGTACCCACTATAGTTTACTGTTACAGTGTATAAATGTCCCACTACTTGACAGACTACTTCTTATTAAATGCAGAAGAAAGATTAAAGTTTAATGCACGAATATATAAAATAATAAATAAGTGATTATATTAAAAGTAAAAATTTGTACATAGACTTTATTGAATTTATTCATAACTAGCTGCTGCCCGCGACGTCGTCTGCGTGCGTTCACTGCTCGTTCCCCGTAGGTGATAGCGTGATAATATGTAGCCTATGTTCTGACCCGACTTCTTAATAATATTCGTGCCAAATTTGAAGTAAATCCATGCAGTACTTTTTGAGTTTATCCCGGACATACATTTGAAGAAATAAAGGTTCACTGCTCTTTCCCCGTAGGTGATAGCGTGATAATATATAGCCTATGTTCTGACCCGACTTCTTAACAATATTCGTGCCAAATTTGAAGTAAATCCATGCAGTACTTTTTGAGTTTATCCCGGACATACATACAGACAAACAGACAAACAGACAAACAGACAAACAGACAAAAATTCTAAAAACTATATTTTTGGCTTCAGTATCGATTGTAGATCACACCCCAAGTATTCTTTTAAAAAAATATTCAATGTACAGTTTTGACTTTTCTACCATTTTATTATATGTATAGATGTGTTTTAACTTAAAAAAAATTTTAAATGTAGAAACAGTACAAGATTGTTTACAATGCTTTATCACTTTATGCTTATATAAATAAATCTTATTTATGCGAACAGTACTATACAACGTAGGTATTTTTTTATATCTTTAATACATTTGCGGCTTTACAATCTAAGGCCTCATTTACGGAGACGCGGGGCATTGCGCGTAGCGTGTGGCGTAGCGTCACGCGTGTATCAAAATGTATGAAAATTAACGCGTGTAAAATCGCTTCTCCGTAAACGCACTCATCCAACGCCCTACATTTGAATTTAGTGCGTTCCGCTACGCCTACGCCACACGCTACGCACGACGCGAAACCCCGCGTCTCCGTAAATGAGGCCTAAATTCGCAGCGTAAAAAGATATGAATCAACCCCAAAAACAGATGACAAACGCTGTCATATTTCACGCATAACATTTAACAATTATCATACACGTCAGATGAACAATAAAGAAAGTAATAAAACGTAAAGATACTGATAAATTTAACACCTTTGTGTAGGCCGAACGAATTACTCGGTTCCATACCATTCTAATTTGAACTCTAAAAAGGCTTACGTATCCGGAGTGCGGTATCAATTCGGCCTATTATTTTGGAAAGAGGAGGCTCAACGTCGATGGTTGGTATTAAATTGCTGTGATTCAGAATCGGACAATACATTGAATAGGGCGCCACAGCACAATGGCCGAATCCGGATTCCCGTATAGATCGTATTTTCAGCTGGACTTTTGTTAGATACATTTTGGTGAAAAGAGAAATAACATATCAAATTCGTACGAAAATATTCGAACTCATCTTTATGTAATATTTTTGGTTTGTATATTTACAAATTTGCTTTTTAAGTATTATTTTTTTATTGTATATAATATATTTTATTATAAACTGCTCTGGTGTTGTGGTGTGTGTGCTGTGTACGCGCCTAACAACCGGAAGTTTGCGGGTTCGATTCCTGCTCAGGATGGATATTTGTATTTGTACAAATATTTCTTTCCAGTTTGGATTTCTGTCCTTGGAGGACTTGCCATAGTATCCCGGAGAGCACGGTTATCATAAACACCTCATAGCGATCGTTACTCATAATATGGAATATATCCGCCAAGCCGCAGTGAAGCAGCGTGGTGGATAGGCTCCGATCCTTCTCCTACATGGAAAAAGAGGCCTATGCCCAGCTGTGAGATATTATATGTTTAATCGTTTATTTTATATATTGTTTGGAACTTTAAATAAATAGCGACAGTAGACAATAAAATCACATTTTGAATATATTGTTTTATATAAAGTATTTTGTATACATGTATACATATATTAAAAATACATGCGTATGAAAATAAAACTCCATTACCTTACTCATTTCCATTTTAATATTAAAAAGGTAAACACAATACCATCCATACATCCCACACAAAAATAAATAGATTAAAGAAAGTTATTCCATGTAAAAACACAATATTTACAAAGTATATTACACCGTGTTCCCGGTAACCCATTACTTTAAGACAGCACAAAGGAATCTATTGAATTCCATCCCCTAACGCTGGTTTAACGCCAGGAAAAGTAACTAAGGTGAATGAATGGGATCGAATAAACCTCTTATATCTATTCAGGAGAAATCTTCCGTGTATAGATAACGTTCGCGCTTTTTATCTCGGAAACTATAAAAACTTATGGTTTGCTATATAATGATAAGTTTTCTGATATATTTTCTGTTAAACTTTTTTTATATATATATATATATCAAAAAGTAAACCTACATAGACATTATAACAGATTATTCTGCATAACGATGAAATTAAAGTAAACGCTTAAGAGTTCTAACAAAAAAAAAATGCATATTGATATAAGCCGCTTCACACTCAACGCCTCTCAGTAGAAGTTTTAAAGAGCACAAACACGTGGACTTTAAAATCTGATAAACAAAGTGCATATTAAAAAGAATTTTTTTATTTATTTAATAAAAACAAAATAATTTTTAACGATCACTTATTCATTTATCTTTTAAGAAAGTTAAGATCAGATTACGTTCTAAATCTTATACAGTAAAAACAAATAACAAATTAATCATAGAATACTTTTCGCTTCTTGGTCCAAATAAATAATTAAATAAAAAAATCCCTATAGACGTATACTTAATCAAAATTGCTAGTAAATAAAGAAATACACGAAAAAAATAATGAGGAATTCTGATTGCTCTGTCTTTGTGTTGCTCACTGTCAATCATTTTCTTAAGGAATCTAATCATGGAGCAAGAGAAATATTTGCTTTATATTATATACACAGGGTCGTCTAGAGAGCTTATTATATCACTATTGTTGTTTATTTAAGGAACGAATAAAATTACACAAGAATATTGTTCTTATTTAATGTACATAACAATTTATTTTCCTATCACAAAGACATGGTTTTATAGCAGAAGGAAAAAGTAATATAATATAGGTACCTAATTTATATTCATAATTATATTTAGTAATTTATATTTGTTAGGTAATCGAATCTTTTATTAATTCTATATTTAATTATTTATCCTTAATGGGGAAAATTTCTTTGTCCAGCTGTGATATACCATAAGAACAGGATGTAACAATAAATAATTAATAAGTTACGTACTTACATTTTTTTAAGTTTATAAACGTTTATTACGTTTAACGGTAACTAGGCAGGCTTAAAATAAACATCTCAAAGCCAAATTCGTAGCAATTTGTAAACCAAACCGTTTAGATTTCAACATTTTCCGCACGGTATGCGGAAACGATCAAGAACAATAAGGCTTCTCGAATTAACCGGTGTAGGGACAGGCATTGTGCGCCGCCTAGACGCTTCAGACCACTCAACGTCCCTCTTAATTAAGGGGGGCAATACTCAAATGCTGGCAGCTAGCGCGTCGAATAGCCTCATTCAGACGCAGCGTTGCCAACTCTACCAACTTTTAGGTAGATCTACCAACTTTCCGTGTCTCGCTCAAATCTACCACCTCACGAGAAAAATCTACCAACTTTTCAAGTTTTTGAAAATTTTTAATATTATGTTATATATACTAGAAATTTAAACAGCGTATTCGTTCGCGCACTCGTCACAAGGAATATATCGATGTAATATATTTCAACTTTTCAAGCAAGATTTCAAGTTGAAGTCTTGACGCGTTCTTATTGGTTGATAGACAATGCCCATTTTTCTATGAAGCCGTGCCCCGGTACGTGCTTTGACGTGTTCAGACAATTCATATATTTAAAGTATTCTTTATTAATTGAAACTAGATTTTTAATAATATTCTAAAAGTTATCAAAGCCGCAGTTTATACTTTAATTTAAAAAAAAAGTTATTTGTATTCCGGGTTTGAGCTGTCAAAACAGATTAAAACAAGTATTTTTTATATCACAACCTGAAAACAATTTACATGAATATTATTTACTGTTCTTAATTAATTATTAATTGAAAAAACAAAAAAAAATTAAAAAAAAAAAACAAAAAGCCAACGTCACGCGGTGTTCCCAGGCGGTCACCCATCCAAGTGGTGCGTCAAATTTTACCCCACGGGCCTAAAGAAGTTTCACTTCAAAAATTAAACAATTTTTTTTCTTAAATTTTTTTAAATAGAAAATCGCATTTCAGTTTCCGGGCCTCATTGTCAAGTAAATTATAATTATTACATTAATTTCTTCAGTCCATAATATGGTTCGATTTTTTAATTGATATTGACCATTTTTTAGTTATTATTCCTTTTTTACTATATAAATGATTGTATAATGATTACTTTTTACGAAAAAAAAATGAATTAAAGGTATCATATCTTAGGGTACTAGAATCGTATATAAAACTCGAAATTATACATAGTTGGTAGATCTACCTACTTTTCGAATTGAAGATGGTTGGAAACTACCAACTTTTGAAATTGTATCTACCTACTCGATATAATTCGAGTTGGCAACACTGTTCAGACGTATGCCGTCTGCGACGAGATAACGAACCTCTCACGGTTATTACACTTCTGTTTCTTTTTTATCTGTGTTTTCGCAGCACTTGTGTGCAATGACAGCTTGATTAAACAAGCCTGTATACGATTGTGGCGCCTCAGCCCAAATTGTTCGAAAAAATTACATTCATTTCGCTTTTTTTGTGTAAGAATATTTGTTTTTTGTGTCTCTTGAAATTGTTTGAACGAATGTATCATTTCCTCGTTTGCGGTTATAATAATATGATCGTGACCAATTTCAAGTTGATGATGAGAGAATAGTTTGTAATTTTCGTCTTGAACGTTAGTCTTTCGACTTATTTGGATTTTAAAAAAAACTATCGAATTATTTTTTGTAACAAAAATAGTCACCTATTTTATAATCGAAAACGTTTCTGATACTTCCAATAATATACATACTTTTTCAAATTAGTATTTGTAATTGCTTTTTTAAATTTTAAAAACGAAACTTAACGAATACACACCATGCAATTAAAGTATTTTATTAATAGCGTTCAGGTATTTAACTTGTAGAAGCTATACCATACAGCATAATATACATACACATAAGATTGAACGCCGTACAAGACTCGCGAGTTTTTCTCATGCATTCAGCATTGCGTTTTTGCTCAATCGTAATTATTTATAAATCAAATTGTTCGGTATGGAAGGCCGATTATCGTTTGGCTACGCTAGAACAGGTCTCACCGTTAACTCTGGTTAGTTAAACGAGAATGCTGAAGGACATAAAAACTAGTACTTTTTAGAACGCCGTAAAGCCTTACATTGCATTACGGTGGTCCTAGCAGTATACATAGTATAAACTTTATTAAGTGTGAACTTTATAGTAATGCTTATGTGTATAATATTAATATCAACATTTTTAATTAGAATTAACAGCGAATTTAGATGTTGCAGTATTCCTGCAATTTTACAATATAAATGTTCATACATTTTGTAACTATGTTATATCTATAAAAATAAAGGTAGCTTTTGTTATTCCTAAAAAAGGTCATAATATAAGACATAAAAGTATTCAAATCAAAGCAAACAATTTGTACGAGCTTGAAAGTAGAACAGCTTTAACTGTAAAAAAATTGTATCGTAAATTAAATTACAAATTTTAAATAACTTATTATACATAGTTTAACATAGGTATTTATTTCCGTTCGAAAGTGTTGAGTTGATGTTGAGAAAATTATAATAGACGAATCTTCAGCGTCTTAACGTAAAAGTCATAAAAATAGGTTGTTTTATGTAAATTTCTAAAAATAACTACAAAAAATATAAAACTCATTAGTAGTCAGATTAAATTACTTTTATAATTTTATAAAAAAAAATTGTTGATAATTTTAAACATTTTTGTGAGCATCAATAAATAAAAACGACAGCAGTAAAAAAGTAAAGTAATAGAAGTAAAATTGAAACAATTACTTATAATGGTCATAAAGAACAGAGTTTTTACTGACACAGAAAATCTTATATAGAGTAAAATAGCATACCTACTATTATTTTAGAAAAATAATTAGGATTTTGCACAATAAAATCAATATTAATAATCGTTTTTATAAAAGAAAAATAGTATTTATTTAAATATATCTTTACTAGCTGTGCCCCGCGGTTTTACCTGCGTTGATTTGAGGGGAAAAAATGCTTTCCTTTTTTTAATAGTATAAGATTTAATTAGCTTTATATATTTTCCTTAGTTTACACTAAAAATTTCTGAACGCACGCATAAATATTTGACCAAAGAGTATATTATAACCACTACGTTTTATATTTGACAAGCAATATATTATATGATGTCAATCCGTTTTCATTACTGACATTATTATACATTTTTAAAATGTAAAATACGCCACTATCCGTATATTGTGGATATATGTTGTCGATTCGTAACCTTTATTTAAATACGTTCTTTAATTTTATCGGAGAGTTTACCACATCGACGGGATGAACATTAAATGTTTGACGTTTACGAAACACGAACATAGTTCCATACAAATTTTCATTCCCACCTTTCAACCCCTTACATCCTTTTATTCGCATTGAAAAGTAGCCTATGTCCTTTCTCAGACTCTAGACTATCTGTATACCAAATTTTATTTAAATCTGTTCAGTAGTTTTGGCGTGATTGCGCGACAGACAGACAGACAGAGATACTTTCGCATTTATAATATTAGTATGGATAATATTAATAATAGGTACTATATTCCTAAAGTTCTCTATATTGTCACCAATTCACACAACAATGCATTTTATTAATTCCCAGTAGCAATATTTGCGGTATCTCCCAACAGAATGACTCATTTTACCAATATTATTACTTCGAGTCAAAACAAATTAAACCAATCGAGATACAAAAAAATTTAGAATATACCTACTCATGTCATTGTGTTTTATTGAATTATTGCATATACCTATCAGCTTTATGAAAATAATTAAATATTATAGTTGGCAAGTTAATGTTTTATTACATATTGTATAAAATATTCGATGCATCAAACATTAATCTATTAAATGTACCGTCGAACGAAATATCGTACTCGATACGAGATTCACGATAGCTATCTAATGTATCGATAAAACAATAAACAACGACCACCGGATCAAAGGAAAAACGAATAGCAGAACAATGGAGAATTGTGAGTCTGCTCGCAATTGAACGTTTGAAAATATACATGTAAATTGTAAACTTTCGTTCGAATTACATTTACATTCAGACCTGCAATAAAACCGAGCTCGAGTTGTTGTGACGTAAATACGATATAATTGAATGTATTTTATTGTTTTATAGACGCTACTTTAACCGTCAACTGATTTTATGAACATATTTTGTAATTAATTTAATTTGAAATCATAACTTAATAATTTATTGGTATCAAAATGTTTTATGATAACTACACTAACTACGAGTACATATACGTAGTATAAACAATTCTTAAAAAGAGTTATTCATTTTCTTATCAATTTCACTATATATAATACATAGTAAGGATTCAAAAAAGCTAAAGCGTACTTGAATAAATTTTAATCCGATTTATAAAGCTACCACAAAACCTATCTCTGAAAAACTCCATCTACAATACAAAAAAGGATCAAAATCCCTTCTTATATATTTCAAGGCTGTCTAGAACGAACAGATGCACTAAAGTTTCATATATTAGGTATACATACATACATAATTATGTACATTCAGTGCGAGAGGCCGTCGGCGTGTACGTTCGTAATACGTTCCGGTCATCGACTCATTGAGTAACTTCGCATACAACCTTCGTAGTAGTCGGTAGACGTAACATCGTAGTACCGACGACGTAACGTTATTACTTGTGATTTATTTTATTTTTATTTGCACAGATTACGTGTCTTAACACGTGCTGTCTGTTGTATAAAGTTTTTTTTTGTATATCCAGCCAATACCGTACTAGTAACTGTACATAATACCTACGCTAATGTAGGTTATATTGTTATATACGTAATGGTATATTTATCATTTTTTTAATATAATGATATTTTATTTAGTGTCATTAAAAGTTCTTGATGTATAATAAATGTTTTGTAATATTAACTTTGCATGTATAAAAGTTAACTTGAATTAATAACTCACAGTTTAAATTTATAGTATCATTAAAGTAAGCTTACACTATAAAATAAAATAAAATAATGTAAGATGCGGTGTGTCTACACTAGAATTTTGCATTTAATGACAGTAAACGTTTTCTGTCATTAAATGCAAAATTCAAAATGCTGGATTCATTGGCGTTTTAAAATTACCGTCGGGGCTTCACCTAAGTGCTATAATGAATGTCATTAGGCCATATTGCGTGGTTTTAGTTCATAATTTATTTATTTATCTATACTAATATATAAAGCTGAAGAGTTTGTTTGTTTGTTTGTTTGTTTGAACGCGGTAATCTCTGGAACTACTGGGCCGATTTGAAAAATTCTTTCAGTGTTAGATAGCCCATTTATCGAGGAAGGCTATAGGCTATGTATCATCACGCTAAGACCAATAGGAGCGGAGTCCACGCCGACGAAGTCGCGCGCAGAAGCTAGTTTTAAATATTTTGAATCAAATATTATCCACGTTTAAAATATTAACTTTTTTACTAATTTTAATGCACCTAACCTTGTATTTAGTATTTTATCCAACTGTGTTCTAAGCCAAGATGCGATTTCAGCAGAAGACCGGGGGCAACTTACCTATATTCCAATAATATAAATGATAAGACAAAAGATTTGCGCACCTAGATCGTACAGGATAACTAAAGCCAAAACTATAATACCCTATTACAGCATCTTTTCATGGATAGGAGTACCCGAAAATCCTTCTCGGTAAAGCTGAGGCCAAGAGTACCTAATACACATATCGAGAAATTAGAATTTTGAGACAAAGGACTTGCACAACTGAATTAAATATTGCGACAAATGCCAAGAATAGCACATCCTAACCTACATCCATCGATCAATATTAATGGAACCTGTAATTTGCTTCCACTACTACGTACTACGTCTTTTATTTTAAATTCCCTATAAGTGTGGACTCCATCATAGGACGGCGACCCCGTCGGTCGATAGGTCGTTTTGTTTTATTAGCTACGGACGACGGTGTGGAGTGCGCTTTGTAAATCTTCCTGTAAAACCAACTTCAAACTTGGATCACATCTCTATACTTATGTTATTCATTATATAACGCTATTGGCTTATCAACATAAACAGCTTACATAAGTAAAATTGTCATAATTAAAACTTTACTCTTTTCCGCTACTTAGCCGTGAAAGACACAATATGGAATCTTCCTCACTCTACAAAAATACTTATCACCCAAAATGTACATTGTTAATTTCAATTAACACTAATACCTTTTACAGTAGGAAAATAAAAGATGTCCGGTCCTAAAAGCAAATGCATATGTATCTATACACGATACATGTATATATTTTATACCAAAATAACATTTTTTCCAATTTTTGTCTGTCTGTCTGTCGGTCTGTTTGTTCCAGCTAATCTCTGAAACGGCTGGACCGATTTTGACGAGACTTTCACTTGCAGATAGCTGATGTAATAAGGTGTAACTTAGGCAACTTTTATTTTAGATTTTTTTTATAAATGTACAATATTTTTTTTTTTAAATTCTACGCGGGCGCAGTCGCCGGCACAGCAGCTAGTTTATTATAATTTGCAAAAGCCTTAACTTATGAAAATAATAACAAAAAGATAAAGTATGATAGACTTACTATAACAAAACGTAGTACGGAGATAGCTAGAGATCCAGAATAATAGATAGGCCATATTTCATCATCATATTCACAAAAAATTGGAAGTTGCACCAGTAAAACCGGAAGGTGCAACTAGTCTAATATACATACATAGTATTTTGAGAAAATATGCTATGACATTCCAAAACCAAGTCAAACTTTATAATTACAATAATAAAACGTAGAAATTTATAGAATTGTATTTTGATTTGATCAATTTTATTAGTAGGTATAAAGTTAAATTGAAAATTCATTTCGTTCCTCTTCCGGTCAAATATCTTCAATTTCACTTTAGTACATAAACCAAGATAAATATAAATTTTCAATTTCAAGTTCTTAGCTTTGAAAGTATCGAAGAATTTTTGTTATTAGTAAATTCCTTCTTACGTAAAATTATTCTTGTATTTTATTTTTATTATTAATTCTTTTACCTTTTATAAGTAATCAGTACCCTGATGACTGAGCTTAGCTCGGTTTTTTTGGTAAATCGTGTTTTTTGGAAATTTTATTTAAATACGAATTACATACTGATGAAATATGATTATGAATTCCGGATGAGAACTATCCGGAAGAAATATCCGGATTTACAAATAATATTTTTCTATACATAATAATAAAAAAATATGAACTGGTTATTAAAATAAAAAATACAAGTGCAATTAGAAAAAAAAATGGAAAAAAATATCGATCAAGAGACATGTGGATTTGTACCAGGGTCTTCGCGTTTTTTTTTCCCGAGCTATTATCTCTATATATCTCTATCTCTTCTCTATATATGTATATAAAAATGAATCGCTGAATGTATTGCTAAGCGCAAATCTCGAGAACGGCTGAACCGATTTCGCTCATTCTTTTTTCATAATATTCCTTGAAGTACGAGGATGGTTGTTACGGAGAGAAAAATTTAAAAAATTCCCTGAAAAATTCTAAAAACAACACTTTTCTATATTCCCATACAAAAGATTCGTAATAATACTTAAAAGTCAATTTGAACTTTAATACCATACCATAAAGTTTAAGTGTTAGAGGAGGGGTTCCGGGAAGGATAAGTATTAAAAAAATTAATAAAAAAATTTGAATCGACTGTTAGGCGGTACGAAGTTCGCCGGGTCAGCTTGTAATCTTATAGATGGCGGCAAACTTCGTATTATAATGATATTGTAGCAGTTTCTGTGAATGAAAGAAAATCAAAATATTTTGCATATTACATTTAAAGTTTTCAACGCACACGTGTAAAAACAAGTTTAACAAATTCCATGCTACGAAGATAACACATATACACGTAACAGGTCAGTGTCATTGGTGAGTAAACCTTTGTTTTAACTAAACAAAGTGTAGTGACTTTTTCAGTTTGTTCTCATCTCATACACACTCAACAAGCATTAGACGCATCGTATCTAACCACAGTCGTGATTAAAAATTACTGCCAACCAACTACCGTAAACGACTTTTTTGACCATTTTCAACTTTTTATAAAAGGAAGTTATGAGACTCTTATATGTTTGTGTTGTTAAGTGTGTATGCTTTCTAATGTTTACTCAAATTTCACTCATTTTTAGAATGGACTGTCCTCCCGTGACCATGGTTGCTGTTGCTGTAAAGTATCCGAAACGTCGGGCATGTAATAAAATCTGACAAAAGTTGATTTGCATGAATTGTTTTCAAATAAAATAGAAACATTACGAGCTGTTTTTCGGAACATTTCCTTCTAATTAAAAAAACCTGCAATTTAACATTTAGACCTAATAGGTAGGGATCCCTAGTACATTTTTTTAACCTGATCAGTATCAAGCTAATTTTCCGTGAGTAGCTTCATTTTGATGAGGCGAACAAACGGTTCCTCTTCGAAAACTCTCGATTGTGGTAGATAATAGAGTTAGCAGGAGGTAGAGCAGCAGTGAGCGTATAGGACCGGGATAACGTACCACGCAATTTGTAGGACAATGTTACTATTAAATTAAATAAATATTAACTAAATAAAAGAAAAAAAAATCAGAAAAAAAAATCAATTTTTGATGATCTTACGAGGTCATCAAGTTGATGACCTCGTAAGGTCATCAAAAATTATTACTAACCAGCTGATTTTTTTTTCTTTTAGTTACTTAATATTTATATAATTTGATGGTAATATTGTCCTCCAAATTGCGTGGTACGTTATCCCGGTCCTACGCTCACTGCTGCTCTATCTCCTGCTAACTCTATTATCTACCACAATCGAGAGTTTTCGAAGAGGAACTTTTTGTTCGCCTCATCAAAATGAAGCTACTCACGGAAAATTAGCTTGATACTGATCAGGTTAAAAAAATGTACTAGGGATCCCTACCTACAAAGTTTAAGAATTTAATAAATATCAGTAGTGACATATAAATATAGTATCTATAATATATATCGAATATTATTAATATTATTTCATATAACAGGATCCAAACAAAGCGGAAAAAAATAATAAAAAGTCTTCGTTCTAAATATATCTTATTGGAGTTTCATTTTGTTTACTACGAAAGCTGGAATACATCGTATGCATAGCTGGAAGGCTTTTACAAGACGCCAATGCAGTTTTATGATACGTCGTATATCTTCTGAGAATATCCTGCCGTGACTCAGCTAAGAGCTTTACATAATATAAATTACTTACTTCGCTAATAAGTTTATTTTGTGTATAGTAAAACTGAGAGGAATAGCAGTAAATAATTTTATTATTTTCATTGCAGTTCTTTTTTGTCTACGTTTTTCAACGTATGCTGTTTTAGAAATTTTTTATGAATGTATTAAAATATTATTTAATACATTCATAAAAAAAAGCATTAAAAAAAATATGCTCAATGTGCAAACGAAAACTTGAATGGTAACGATGTAGCATTTTATTAAGACCTGACCTCATTTGATTGTGAAATAAAAATTATAATACAAATGCTAAAAAATAACTTTATTCTGGACAAAAATATACAGTACATTTCTATGAAATTAGCAAATTAGTAGCGACTGGTTGTATTGATTACTGAAACTGGTCGCTGGCGCCTAAGTTGACCATTCGATTTCCGCTTATAACAAATATTTGTATAGGACTGTGTGGATAATATGAGTTTGTTGAGTCATATCTGGGAAGTTTATATGTGTTGTATGAATTTGGAAAATATGTGTAATATATGAAATATTTATAAGAGTATGAAAACGCTGATATGTCAAAAATCATAATAAAAAAAAACAACAAACAAAATTATACGAATTATTCTAAATAGGCACAATCTGCCGTTTCCTACTTCATTCGCAAGAATTAAATTGTCTTAAGCTATTAAGATTACTTCAGCTTTTTAGACAAAATAAACATCATACAAAATTCTATTAAAATGGGCTCAGTTGTTTAAGCGTAAACACCTTTAATGGGACAGAATGAGAAGAATTACTTTCGCATAATAGGAATATACAATAATAGGAATCCAAACAATTTAAGTATTAGTGAATTTACGTTAAAACTAATTTTCAATTTGTTAATATAATTATAATATCATGTAGTGTCTTTTGAAATACTGTTTAGTAATTCTTTAGTAGAAATAAAATTTATAAGTGAAATTGTAAGACACTTTTATATTTTTTAACATTAACATTGTTCAAAAAAAAACTAAACAAAATCAAGATAAAATACACTCTTTTGTTTAATTTATTTTATAAATTAAAAAATCTACTTGCTATGATCATTTTTTGACAAAAAGTTTACATATGCTCAACAAAAAAATGATAACAATTGTAAGTTTGTGTAAATAATATAAAAAAAGTGTAAGAATGCATATAAAAATGTATTAAGAATGTATATATCATGTAGGTATATACTATGTAATGCAATATTTTAAAATTATAACAGTACTTCATCTTCACGTTTTCCGCAGCAAGCACTTTCGATATATGTATTATATTCTGTGGTCATTTGTTAATGCTGTCGCGTCGTCGTAAAACTGCGCACAAATAAAGCCGTCAAAATGTCGTAAACTGTATGTCGTTAACTATTAAAACGGTAAGCCGGCTTAATATTGTAATTATTTAAATTTTTACCGACACTCGAATGTGTTACTGCCGCTGGAAATTGAACCGGTCTGAATAGCATATTTTTATGTTTCCAATACATTTTCTATTTTACTTTTATTTGAATTAGGTATGTTAGTTTTATTTTGCATAAATTTTGTTGCTTAATTTTTTTTTACTTGATTTCGCAAAGGTGCTAATAACTAAGCAAATAGTAAGAAATTCTTGACTGGTTTTCAAATTTTTGGATTAAGTTACAAATATAAATATTAAAATAAATAGATTTGGTTTTTGATTTAAAAAATGTGTAGCTGTATAACACATTCTTCTCCTACACGGGGAAGAGGCTTATGCCCAACAGTGGGATATTACAGGCTGAATCGTGATCGTGAATCGTAGCTGTATAACACAGTCTAGTCTAATTTTGTATTTTTTATTGTACATGAACGATTATTTTTTGTATGTAAAGTATCTACTCGTTTTTTAGAAAATATCGCTCCCCAGAGTCTTAAAATTTATGAATATTCTCACCATTATACTACGAAATTCGTATTTTTTATCTTTATATGTAAATGGAGACAGTAAAACTTCGCCTCGTTTATTTTTGTAACTTATTCTATCGATTCGTCGTCTCTATGTCATTAAGATTGTTAGATTAGATATCAAATGATTGATACATAGTTACATACCTGTATTTTCTATATAATATCATACCATCCAATGGACTATTTAAGTTTTTTTATAGATGCGATCAATGAAGGTAGGCAAATGGGTAACTGAAGTTAGCTGAAGCGCTTGTGTGGAAATAGGCTTTCAATTACATTGCTTGTACTGGCTTGAGTCTGGTTGAGCGCTGTGTGGCTACGGCAAAGAATTTAGCCTCCCCCTCTCTTCCCGTGGGTGTCGTAAGAGGCGACTAAGGGATAACATAGTTTCACTACCACCTTGGAACTTAAAAAGCCGACCGATGGCGGGATAACCATCCAACTGCTGGCTTTAAAGTACACAGGCCGAAGACGGGCAGCAGCGTCTTCGGTGCGACAAAGCCAGCCCTGCGGTCACCAACCCGCCTGCCCAGCGTGGTGACTATGGGTAAAACACATGAGTTCACGCCATTATTGGCGCGAACTTGTGGAGGCCTATGTCCAGCAGTGGACTGCGATAGGCTGAAATGATGATGACGACTGGCTTGATAGTTAGATGAAATATACTACATACCTTTATTAAAAAGTATACATTTATAGTTTATAAATTTATTTTTACCCTTAATGCTAAATTAAAACAAAGGGCTATGTTGTTGTTTATGTAGAAGGGTTACATTATGTATATTTCATATAAATCGTCTTATATAACATTTTATTATGGTAATTTATGATGTGTTAAAATTTGTAATAGTTTTAGAAGTTATACTTCTGTTGTTATTTTCTTCTACTGTTACTTTTATGTGGTGTAAGGTAACTAACTTTTATCTTAATCGATACATTCAAGTATCAAAATCTAAACAAATCCTATCGTATCGAAATCAATCCTTCCGTTAGGATATAGGGAAGTAAATCAGGATTCGTGACAGATGTATTTCTATTCCTCTGGCGCGATCTATAATTCGTCAGGCTTAGAAGTGAGCCCCTGAACCAAATTGAGGTAACATTACCGCATCGAAACGCATTTACGGCATGCGTGTGAGTCTTTATATTGCTTTCAACTTAACCATAGAAAACTGAGCGTGTGATGGGACTAAACAAAAATGTAAACTAAAAAGTAAAATGATTTATTTATCTAATACTTTATTGCACACATTACAGAAATACAACATTTTACAATATTTTTAATATTATTAAATACAAATTTACAACGACGGCTTTATAACTTTATACATTCTATACATTTAATTATGATAAAGAAGATGTTTTAATGACCGAACTTTGGAATTTACTACATTAAAAATGACTTAACTATAGATTATAAATATTTTTATACTTTACTGCTCTGTACTGCGCTGCGGACGCTGTTGTCTTTCTTTGTCTCAGTAAACGTTAAGCCTACGCAATGTGTCTGTCAAAATAAATCGCTGGCAATTGCTGGCTAACCGGTAAATTTATGAATATTAACAAAAAAAAAAGAATGCAATGAAATTACGACTATACAATTTATCTGATATCATATTATTGAACAAATCGTACACTATCGTTAATCGTTACTAAATAAGTAACTAAGTCCAATTTTGTAAAAAATTAATTATGAATGAATGGCTAATTAAACGGCATTTTCTTGTTGTTTGTTTAATAAATTTTTGAAGTATGTACAAAAGACCTTAGATTTAGTATCATTATGTCTATAAAAAAGAACAGCAAATTACTACTTTCATAAATGATGTTTATAATTATCCCCTACTTTTTGTTAACGCGTTATTTTATGAAACACACCATTAATTATTGTCAGATACCTTCCTTTTTGTTTTGAACATCAAGTTCCAACGTAACGTTACGTAGCAGAATTTCATTTTCATACTTTGTATCAATCATCTCGCTAAATGCTTAATAAACATGCATAAACAAAAGATTATTTATGCATGCAGATAATGAAACTAATAATTATTTATTAATTTAAGTTCCTTATATCAAAAAATAATTAATTATGCCAAAGAGACTTAAAACTTTTGAAAACTGACTTTCGACGATTGTTTAATGTCCATTTGTGTTAGAAATATTTTTTAATATAAATTTCGTATATTTCATTACACTGCAATATTTATTGATATTTTTGAAATATAAAGTTTATCCTGTAAACGGCTAAAAAGGACTAGTGGATAAAATTGATGTAGACTATTTGTTTAATAGTTCATCTTGTGCTTTGCCATAACTTTATCGTAGCAAAGATTCTTAGGCCATATAGCATTAATCTGTCCGCTGTGTTAAACGTAGCACATTAAACTCCAATTCTTTTCGTTAATAAGAAAGTGGATTGTTATAAGTTTCCCATGTACAGTACTAGAATCACAATTAATTAGCTACTTTTACAAATTCTCCATCTAGAATAATTTTCCATTGATCACTTCCTACGTCATGGAGAAAGAGACCTAGAGCCCAGCTGTGGGATTACAGGCTGAATCGTGATCCGTTAGAAATTCTAAGGCCATAGCTAATTGACAAAAATATAAAAAAAATGGTAAAGATATATAGGAATTACAGTCAAAATGAACTTGTTCTTGTACTTATCTAATTTATTTTTTCTTTCTTTACAGATGGCTACGTCGCGAGGATAAAACATTATTCTAAAATATAATTAGAAGGTAAATATAACCTTACACTTTATATTATAGAAAACGTAATAGAAAAATACACGGCTTCATCAACCAAGTATTGAATTATTAATTAAAGCAACATTGTTTGGAATAATAAGAATAAATTCAAAAGTAGGTATATTTAGTAATGCCAAATATTGATAAGTAGTTATAAAATGAATGTCCTAAATTATCTAAATATCAATTACTTTACCTTTTTCACGTTCTTATATCATTATAGATATTCGGATGGAAGTAGATAGGTAGCTACGTAATAATGTAACACGAAAGTTATATTCAGAATATGCGACTTCACGACTGAAGTTAAACTTCTTTAGCTCCATCTCCATCTAACTTATATCTTCTTCACAATTTTCGTTCGCCTCGCCCGATCACACCTTTCGTAACGCTTTTGTCTCGCATTCACCATTATACTCCCAAGTCAAGTGTGCGTAAAGAAGTTTTACTATTCAAAAATCTGTACAGATACGAGTGTAAAACCCGGTTTTAGGCCTTTAATGTATATAATTCTTTTACCCTGGATATATCACAATTCACAGTCGATTAATATGCAGAATACGATTACTTAGCTTGCCAGATATCTCTTTAATATGAGAAAATACATTTGCCTAACAGTAGGATAATATTTATAGTCTGTTTCGCCTCACATAATGTTTTATAACATAATTCGAGGTTAGAATTTATATAGATAAGGAGATAATTCGTCGATAAATGTACACGCTCTTACCGAATAAATATGTATCAAATGACCGAGTAAAGGCGGGGATAGCTATCGAATCGGCAATTCCGAACACGTTTAATAGATAGCACCATTAGCGTTAGGGTGACCATGAATTTCAGTTGTTTAAGACTAAATGAGATTAAAAATATTATTACCACATGTAGTAGATTACGATTATAAGCGTATAGTCTTTTTGTTTGCTATCTGTGAACAAAAATATTGCAGTTGAAGTGAATGAGTCTATTTTATTTTCCCTGTTATTCTGGCACATGTTTTGTTCATGTAAATGCCAAAACAGAAGACTATAAAATCACGTCGTACATATTATCGCGCACTATATAAGCTTATATTTTACTTCGTACACTGTAAAATTGTATATTTATATAGATTATATAGGCATTTTTATAGTTTTTTTTTATATAACTAGGTTGGCAAACAAGCGTACGGCTCACCTGATGGTGAGACCGTAGCCTATAGACGCCTGCAACACCAGAAGCATCGCGAGCGCGTTGCCGACCCTATCCCCAATCCCCCCCCCCAGGAGCTCTGGTCACTTTACTCACCAACAGGAAAATAATACTGCTTGAAAACAGTATTATTTAGCTGTGGTCTTCTGTAAGGTCGAGGTACTACCCCAGTCGGGCTGCTCCATATTTGGAGCAGGAAATTTCCTGCTGTGCCCTACCTCAGTTAAATAGATTGTCGTAAATTGAAATTAAAAATTCATACGATTATATTATATAAATAAAAATCTAAAAAAGATAAAAAATTTACAATAATATATATTTTTTAAATATCCTTAAACCTTCAAAAACCATTGTCATCGTTTAAACTTTCCCCCAGTGACCCTCGATTTGATACTATACAAAGCGTTTTATTCTATAGAGTTGTTATCTGTCGTAGCTTTTATATTTGCTATTTCTGCGTTTTTAAAGTACCACAGCAGCGGTTGAATTAGATAAAATTTTATTTGTACAATTAAACATGTTCACAACAGATTCTTCCAAAAATATTTTCATGTCAGAGCATAAAATAAATGTACTTATTCTTTGATTAACTTTTACTGAAAAACAAGTGTGTTTATTATGGAATTAAAAATAAATTAGTTTAGATACTGGTTAATTAACGTGATGAAATGGTTTCAAAAGTTATAAAAAATAATAAAAAAATTATTACAATTAAAACGTATTCGTTTTATTATTTCTTCGTTTAGTAAAAATAAGTACGTTTGGACAACATTAAAAAAAAACTATTTCACTGTCTACAATAGGATAGTACCAAAAAAAAATAACTATTTGCTCAATATCTTTAACACCTACTAAATTCTGTGTAAGCGGAAATTGCCATCGTGCACTCCCATTAATTGCTACCATTAATCTTGGACCTTAGCCGGTTTGTGTCGAAATAGCCGAATTTTACCGAAAATCCCCAATCGGCTCCAAACACCAATAATTGCAAGATATTAAAGGGTGCTGACGTTTAGATCTCGGATTAGCTGTTGTTTGTTTAAGCCGATTATTGGTTTTAAGAAGATGGTAATATAACTTTGGCGCGTAGTTCCACGCTGCGAGTTGGAGACTTTTTAAATGACTTTCAAAAAAGGAGGAGGTTCTGGATGCAATTGTATTTTTTAAATTAAATTTAATCGAGATCTGACAAGTACTTTTCGAGTTGTATTTAATAATGCGGTTTTTTTTTTTACTATTTTTTCGTTGATCTACGTTGTATTTATACCTCATAGCTTTTTATGTACCGATTTTGATGATTCGTGTTTTAATCGAAAACTGATGTTTCTCTTGTGGTCCTATTTAATTAAATTGATTGAGATATGATAACTACTTTTTGAGTAATCTTTGATAACGCGTATTCACTTGACTATTTTTTCGTCTTCCTACGTTGTATTATCTTGTCTTGTCTATATGTAATTCAAGTCGGTTTTTTTTCGTTTGCAAGCAAACACAATTATATTTATGCGATCTGTTATAGCGGCGTCTAATCTCATAGTCGGACTTCTTGGGGACATCCTCGTCTGCACCTCTTTTCTCATCTAAGGATTAAAACTAAATTTTCTTTGTCAACTTGTTGACATTTTAGATTTCTCCTGACCTTTTCAGTTTTCCTCGTGGAATTAGTTTTAAGTAGTCTAAACGCATGAAAACTTAGGAAATCGAGCAGATCGGGTATTAACCTAAGACGGCCAACTGGACTGAATCGATGTGAGTTGTAACCGATGGTAAAATTTACAATTAATAACATAAAAATATTGTCCACCCTAATTTCGTCTTTTATGAGATGATTTCTATAATAAGTTGTATCACAATGCTCTCTGATCAACAACCGCTATGATGTAGTGGTGCTAATAGTCGCCTAAAACACCGACGGTTTGCTGGTTCGATTCCCGCTCGGGATTGACATTTGATTTGTACAAATATTTCTTTCCTGTTTGAATGTCTGTCCTTGTGGGTCTCCCCATCGTGCCTCGGAGAGCACGTTAAGGCGTCGGTCCTGGTTGTTATCGTAAATACCAGATAGCGATTGATACTCATGGTAGGGAACATACCCGCGAACCCGCAGTGGAGCAGCGTGGTGGATTGAGGTCCAATCATTCTCCTGCATGGAGAAAGAGGCCTATGCCCAGAAGTGGGATGATACAGGCTGAATGCGAGTACTCTCTGAATTTTTGACCGTAGATTCAGCGGTCAAATTGAATTATGTAAATCGCTGCATTTATCGCTATGTAAATATGCGTTCCAAAATTTGTCCTTAAATAATTATCTAGTCGCTCCTCTAATCCCTTAAATAATTATCTGTTCTTTTAGGTTGCTATCTAAATTTAGGTACAATACATTCCATTTTAGTTTAAATTGAAAAGCGTTACAAAAGACTCCCACTCAAAGCCTAACTTTAAGGTATTTCCAGATTAAATTTACCGTGTCCTATTTAATTAAAGTTCAGAATTAGAATTGAATGATAAACTAAAATAATAAAATAGATTTGTAATTTAACATTCCATAGTTTATACCTGTTTTCTTGCATAATGTAGTTATCTTCGAATATTATTAAATGGTATTTATATTTATGGCAACAAGTTTAGAAATGCCTTGAAAGCTATTTCATTTAGTATTATACAATTGTTGTAAAGCGAATCTTTAATATATTATTAGGTAGAACTATAAACCGTTTGAAAATAATCACAAACGATTAATGTGTATTTAATAGTCCAACCAAAGTACCGACTCATTTTGCGTCATAAATTTTAATGCTTTCTATACATTTCATCATTGAGTTTCCTCATTTTAAAAGGTGTCCATAATTATACATTTGATATACGTAAATTATTATATAATTCTAGATATATTGTCTACATTACTGCACTCTCTTAGCCTGCCTGCTATATTACATTAGTTCTCACTATCACAGGTTGGCTGGAAGAGATCTCTTCTAGAGATACCTAAGTCCACCGTTGCTAACTAAATCTGTATACGAATAACTGTACAATTTTAAGTGCAATAAAGAATATATATATTATAAAATGCGAAAATATACAATACCTATATCAGTAGAAATAAATGATAATATTTTGTCTGAAAACCGGTTTTTTTTGACAAACATTACAGAGACAATAAAGAAAACTACAAAAAAGAATTATCCAATTTGGTGCAGTCGTTTAGAAGTTATGCGCGTATATTCAGCGATTCATTTTTATTTACATAGAATATTTCTAAAAATGTCAACTTGATTTTAATTACTAATAATTTGTTGTTTTTCACAGATGGCTAACTCGAGTTTACGGCGGACGAGGCGGCGCTGTTGCAGGTGAAGAATGAGTAATATGGCGCGGTGGGCGCACGCGCTAGTGGTCGCGTTGGCGCTAACAGCCGCGCGTGCCTACCTCATCATCGTCCCCGATACAGCACCACCAGGCTATGTCGTCCTCGATGCAGCCGTCTACAAACTTGGCTCCGAACGCACCTACAACATCGACGTTCATCGCACCGCCAACTTTGTCCACCACATCCTCCGAGTGAACAGAACTAGCGGCCTCGTGACATTACGTAAAAGACTAAGATGCGATGGCGTCCTCTATCCAAATCTCTTCACGTTCTACGTTGATTCGACCTCTGAACGCATTCGAGATATCGACTATTATAGCTTACCGATCCGAATATTGGTCTCAGGTGAGGATTGCAGCAGGCGCCATGCTGATTTGTACGATATCGATTTTGATCGAGTTTACGATCAAAATGATGCCGCTGTTCAGTATGAAGATGATCACGTCAGGGATAAGAGAGAGGTCATCTATCAAGAGAGTATAGACTGGAGATTGTTAGAAGAAAATGAATTAGGTTCTAGTCAATATAACGTGCTGTCGACTGCGTATCCGTGGTCGAGCGCTATGTTCGAGGAAGTTGTCGTTAGAAATAGTAGTAGAATAAAGCGATCTCCTCTAGTACCATTTGATATGGCCATAGATGTAAAAATAGCTGAAGCTAAACAGTGGATTTCCGAAACCTACGCCAGTTTTGCTATACCAACTACGGATCGGTGGCAGGGAATCTGTTTGAAAAAGTCTCAGTTTGTAAACTCTCTGACGGCATTCTTACCGAGAACAGTACAAAAAATGTGTCGTGTTCAATTTTTGGATGTGAGTGATCCTCGCTTTGTTATCGAAAATAGTCAAGGAGACTTGGTGGCGAGCAATGACGTGTGTATTCAAGAACCGATGTGGAAAGTATCTATCCTTTTCACCTTTGACTGTGAACGGACTAATATCGTAGACTCGGATCACAGATTAAAGATAGTGTATCACCATCAAGAACTCAACGACACTGATATAGCGAGAAGGGTAAAAAGGGAACTGCGTAATCAATCACCATACTTCGAACAAGCGTTGTATGTGGCTTCCGTCGCTGAAGAACAACCGCCAGGAGTTGTAGTCACAACAGTTAGAGCACGGTAAGTTTTGTTCATTACCGACATTTAGTCACAGTTTCATGGTAGATTATTTCTTAACATTTTAAGTTCAATTTCTTTGTTCCTTTTACTACATTGGCGTATACTTTGTAAATGTACTTTTAAAACGGTAAACATTCACATAAAATTCATTTGCCCTTACGAATCGGACTATAAATAAGAAGGACCATAACTTTTTATTACATCATCTAACCCTCAAATGACATTTCATTCTATAAAGTGAATTATCCTAATCAATGAGTCACGAATGCCACGGAAGTAACACCAAGACAATAAAGCATCTGCTTTGCTTTAATTGACTCTAAGCTGGCTCGTCGAGCTTTTATGATCTCATCTATTTTATGCGGTCCGGAAACAATGTAATCGTGACGGCTAACAATAGCCGACGGGTTATAAAGCTAAAATACATCAATTACTACGACTTGCTCAAGTCACTGGAATATGCTGGATAAACTTATCTGTTAGTACAAAGTATCTGGCTAGACTACGTCTGGCATTATTTGAAGTATTACTTTTTACTTTGTTTAAGTATACCAGGGCTATTTTGTTTATTAATTACTAGCTGCTGCCCGCGACGTCGTCTGCGTGCGTTCACTGCTCGTTCCCCGTAGGTGATAGCGTGATAATATGTAGCCTATGTTCTGACCCGACTTCTTAATAATATTCGTGCCAAATTTGAAGTAAATCCATGCAGTACTTTTTGAGTTTATCCCGGACATACATTTGAAGAAATAAAGGTTCACTGCTCGTTCCCCGTAGGTGATAGCGTGATAATATATAGCCTATGTTCTGACCCGACTTCTTAACAATATTCGTGCCAAATTTGAAGTAAATCCATGCAGTACTTTTTGAGTTTATCCCGGACATACATACAGACAAACAGACAAACAGACAAACAGACAAAAATTCTAAAAACTATATTTTTGGCTTCGGTATCGATTGTAGATCACACCCCAAGTATTCTTTTAAAAAAATATTCAATGTACAGTTTTGACTTTTCTACCATTTTATTATATGTATAGATTTATTTTTGTACATTATTAATAAATATATGAAATAATAATATATAAAGCTGAAGAGTTTGTTTGTTTGTTTGTTTGTTTGTTTGTTTGTTTGAACGCGGTAATCTCTGGAACTACTGGGCCGATTTGAAAAATTCTTTCAGTGTTAGATAGCCCATTTATCGAGGAAGCCTATAGGCTATGTATTATCACGCTAAGTCCAATAGGAGCGTAGTCCACGCCGACGAAGTCGCGCGCAGAAGCTAGTATGAAATAATATATTTCATAACTATACACCATCATAGTTTTTATGTAAAAATCATACACGAATAAGTTTATGCTCTATTTTGTTAATATAATAGATATGCGAAATAAAATAGCATTATTAAATTAAATAAATTCCTTTATGAAGTAGACAAGACCAGAGAATTTAGTCAATTTCCTCGTTTTAACTGCGTGAGACTAAATTTCCCTTTGCGGAGTTATTGCGCCGCCGCCCATGTAATTAGATGCGGTGGTGTACGAATAACTAGTGCGGGATGTTGCTTGTGGCGGTTGAAGTTTTGATGGTTAAGTTTTTTAATAAAAACTAGCCGAAAGCGATTTTTCAGACGGTAACTTTCAAACAGATTTATATGGTGCAATGTCTTCCGGTAAATTTTATTGACATATAATGCTAATGTAAGCTAGGAATGTAATCGATATTAAAATATCCAAAAAAAACAATCTAATCAACCTAGATACATTTTTAGAAATACAATAGTTACTATTTTAATATCGATTCTAGAATTAGGTAGTTTTGAACTTAATTGCAAATTTTATTAGTTTAGCTAATTTTAAACAAATCGTACATTTGGTCCAATATATGTTGTGTATTGAATGTTGGTAAAATAGTGTTCGTAAAAAGTCTTGATCATTAAAGTTCTTTCAATGCAGGTTTTAATCTATGCTGGTAGTAAAACGACGTTAAAGCTCTTGCAGCATGTAAATAACTCTTGACGGTTTTGATACTATAATATCATTGATTGGCTAGAAAATCGAAAGACTGATTATCCTGTAAAACCTTGTAAAATAAAGTGCAGAGTAACAATCAATATAGCGGTGTTTATTTAAGAGTATTACGGTTATTACGGCACGGTTTATTTGAGTAGTATTTACGGTATCTGGCATCTCCTTAAATTGGTAATTTTGATATATTTTCAACGACGAAATGTAAAACTATCAAACTATTTTATGTAACCCAAAAATATTCTCACAGTCATATAAGTTATTCTACTCCTAACTGCATTCCTTCAAATAGGTTTTTCTATAGGTGTAATATTTCCGTAAAAACAATTCCCTGCCCATTCTAAATTTGACTTTATTTATATAGACGAGCTACTTTGATAGACTCGTCCCGAATGATACCTTTTGTGAGCGCGTAAGGCGGCGTTCAAGTATTACGTAACGCAAATTTTGAAGATTTTTGACCCCCCCCCCCCCCCCTATGTAACGCGCCGTAACGTTTTCCTGCACCCCCCCCCCCCCTACCCGACAAACGTTACGTAACACCCAACTGACCATTTTTACCACATTTTTACACAAATGTCACAAATTTTTTGCGCAAACTAAAGGGAAAGTCGCTAAATTACTATTGTTATTGTTTTAATCGCGTTTGTGGTAGTAATAAATAAATAAAACGATAGATTTTAATACCCTATTTTTTTTAATTGAACAAAAACAATGCTACGTAACGCGTTGCTCGAACCCCCCCCCCCCTCCCGCCCCTGTAACGCATCGTAACGTTTAACAAGACCCCCCCTCCCCCCAATTAGCGTTAAGTAATACTTGAACGCCCCCTAAGCACGGCTATATAATTTACAATTAGAAAAATTCTACGAGAATAAGAATCCGTTTCCATATACGGTTCTTTAGTTATATCCGGCAGTTAGTATTAACATTTCACTTTATCGAAGTTTTTAGGGCTAAGAAAACTAGTGCTAAACGGTTATGCAGAATTACTTTGCCAGAGCAGCTCCGAGTATATTAAAACAAAATAAAATTAAAAAAAGTGTAAAAAAATTTTTCAACTAGAAACGTGTTCCATAATACCTACAGAACCCTCCATTGGAAGTAACGCAGATAGGAGTCGAACACCTTATATATTAAAGGAAAAGGATAAACCAGTGTTACAATCCTACTAAATTTTACTACTAATATTCAACAATTCTATAATATCTGTATTCAAAAGTAAAATTTTGTCATAAATAGTTTTAATGTGGCCTAATTCCTCAGTGATCCAGAAAACAGTCCAGTTACATACTCCATGTCGAGTTTGCTGGACTCCCGGTCAGCTGGCATGTTCGCGGTCGACACTAGAACTGGTGTGGTGACCACGCAGGCTCGCCTGGATCGAGAGAGACTTGACGTCCATTACTTTAGAGTGGTAGCGCAGGATGACACGTTCCCACCGAGAAGTGGTACCACCACTCTTCAGGTTTGTACCAAATACCATTATTCGTTCTTTTTGTTTCCATAAAGTTTTAAATTTTAAACTCTTATTAAGTTAGTGGTAATAATTAAAATAATTATCTAATCATACTTATGTTTTACTTGTCTAATCCTAAAATGTTAAGAAAAGTAAAGGGTAACCGACCTACATTTTAATACCTTAATAAACAATTCGTACATTTATGCAATGTTTTTATAGATAGTTGTTTAGGCAGACACAGAAAAAAACTACTAATTGTTAGTGTGAGGCTGTGAGCCATAAATACAGGCATTCATTCTTTTACCTATTACTTAGTATAAGAAATCGATACAATGGGTCAATTTAAACTATTAATAAAATCAATACGCAAGATATAGAAAATATAAAATAATTTTTTTTTAATACGTAGTTTTAGCCTCAAACCTGGTAATAAACAATTAACTGATATATCACAATACGCTATTACTAATGCAAACGATATTTGCATACCTTAATACTGCTCTATATTCATTATAATTATAAACAAATCAATGTAATTAACGGAAAATGATTTTCGATTCTGTGTACGAAATTAAATAACCCTATAGTATAGGGTAATAATATAATGTATAATGAATGGTATAAGGCCTATACCTTTCATTATAATCCCAGTTCTCTCCAATTAATTTAGAATTCATAATATTTACTTGATTACGTATCAAAGTTTTGGAAATTATATTTTAATTGTGAAATAAAGGACAATTTAAAAAAAAATTACCTAGAAATAATTACCCAATAAGCCTATAATTTAATTTTGTATCCCTAGACAGTAACAAAACTAGATGCAAAATTATTACTAGGGTGTTCCTAACATGTACAGAATGTTCGACTCCTAACTACGTTCCTTCAAATGAGTGCTTCTGTAGGTGTTATACTTAGATCACGTTTTAGAAGGAACCCAGTTAAGAGTCGAACATCCCTGTAGGTATATGTAAAGTCGAATTATCAAGAATGTAGAACGAAAACTGAGGAAGGGCACAGCAGGAAATTTCCTGCTCAAAATTGGAGCTAAATAATACTGTTTTCAAGCAGTATTGTGTTCCTGTTGGTGAGTAAGGTGACCAGACCTCCTGGGGGGGGGGGATTGGGGACAGGGTCGGCAACGCGCTTGCGATGCGTCTGGTGTTGCAGGCGTCTATAGGCTACGGTCTTACCATCAGGTGAGCCGTACGCTTGTTTGCCAACCTAGTTACATAAAAAAAAAAACGAAAATGTTACCCGATAGTGTATTTCGAAGTAATATGTAGGTACAGGAAATGTTTCGTATAACTTTAGTTTAAATTATTCAAATATAGATACTTTTACGAGTACTTTTGAATGTTCAATCAGCTACCGCACCGGTTCGAAATGACGATTCGGTTGGTATAACAAGCTATAAAGTGGTCGTTACGGTAATAAACAAAAAACGTAAAAATATCGACTTTTTTTTTTTTTGTAAAAAAATTGACAAAACTTTCTGTCAATTAACTTAAAAAAGTTGCAATCAATAATTGAATGTACGTTAAAGTAACGTGAAAATATAATGAACTAATGATACCTACCTATCAAGAGCTACATACATATATGTCTGAATCGGCGGTAGCTACGCCATAATTATTATTTAAAAAATTAATTATTTCATTTATTAAAGACAAATAAAATTTTAAGATTTTTATTGATTTTGTTTTTTTTAACATTTAGATATAATACCTAACCCTAATATCAAAGTAATATTTATTTATTTTCTTTAGATAAACGTGTTGGACTGCAACGATCATGCGCCGATATTTGAAATGCAGCAATACGAAGCCTCGGTCAGAGAAGGTGCTAGTCCTGGAACAACTGTATTAACACTGAAGGCTACCGATCAGGATATTGGGAAAAACGCTGAGGTAACAATACATATTAGAAGTTAAGGTATTAGTAATAAATCTATACTAATATTATAGAGAGAAAAGATTTGTATTTTTGTGTGCATGTTTGTAATGAATAAACTCAAAAGCTACTGGACCGATTTAAAAATTCTTTCACAATTTGAAAGCTTCGTTATCCTTTTGTAACATAGGCTACTTTTTATCCCGGGAAAATAATAGGTTTCCACGGGAAATTGTTTACGCACACGGGTGAAAGCCGTTGAGAACAGCTAGTATTATATATATTAGTATAAGTCAGGAATTTTCTGGTAAGATGAAGTCAATCCTGAAGTAACTTAACAATAGTCCAGTTAAATTAATTCTTAGTTGGTTTATAAATGCTATATGGCGAAGTTGTGCAGTTAATAAGTTGATTCGCAATATTAGATAAAGACTAAAACAACTGATTCAGATAAAACTTCTCCTTCTCTACTTCTTTTCTGTAAGAAATGTTGAAATTTAATCTAAACTAGTTTAGTTACATTTATGAGATCATAATGTATACTTATTATGGAGTAAAAATAACTATACAAATCAAAAATATATTATCTATCAAACATGTATACATATTTTCAAGATTATGTCACAATAAAAATTAAAATTAACCGTCTATTCAGACTAGGAAGGCTTTCACTTAATATTACAAGATAGTAACACATCATTAGTGCACTGTATCCATAATTAAAACGAGTTTGACAACCAACAGCACTTGTTATATCGAAACAATTATCATAAGCTCTGCATAACAGAGCCCTTCCACGATTGATATTCATGACCTGGTTATTATGGAGAATGAATAATTTATAACTTTTCCGAGATTCTTTTAAAGTCGTTGGCTGTCATCGCGAGAAAAATATTATAATAGAAATCGTATCGCATTAACTTCTTCATTATCTTCAAAGTAAAATGATAATAAATGGTGTGTGGAATTTTGTGTAATTCTGTTAAATAAAGAAATTTATTTATTTATTTTATCACACTTATACAAAATAAAATTGTATAAAGTTGTGTCTATGTCATTTTTATTTTTTAGTTTGAACCGAGTTTTTACAATACATCATAATTTCATAATAGAGATAACTGGAAAACAAAATTAGTTTCATATCAACAACCATCTCCAAAGTACCTATCAAACATTATGAATCTAAGTACATACATACGTACCTATAAAACACTCCCCTATTATTTTCCTATTATTTTTATGTTTCCCACATATGAGCAAATTCTAAAATGTTTTTTATTATCATATCAACATCAGGTTGCTTAATCGAATAAAATCATATCAAAAATTTCGATTTGGTGGGTACATCGTTCCATAGCTTAATGGCTAGAGCACCGACACGGTACGTCGGGGTTGCGGGTTCGAATCCCGCTGGATAGAAATTTTGATATGATAATAAAAAAACATTTTAAAACTAATCCCTTTTATAGTCATAGAATTAAATTCCCGTCATTGATGATTATATATTTTCCTTAATAAACCCTCAGGTGGAATACTCAATCGATTCAGTGAAAGCAGAAAGTCTTAAACCAGAAGATATCAACGAGTCTATAGATGGCGAACAAGTGGTCGCCCAAGATGTTTTCAGAGTAGACGGTAGGAGCGGTGCGTTACTAACTCGAGCGACGCTTGATAGAGAAAAAGTTTCAAGATATACTGTTATTGTTAAGGCTACGGATCAAGCCAGTCCTCTATCTGACAGGTTATCTAGCAGGTAAAAATTTTACAAAAAAAAAAAAATATCTAACAACTTTTAACAGTTCATTTTTGTAATATAAAAATTTTTCAATTAGGTATGCTATTTGCCATATTTTATGTTCAAATTGTTATGATTTTGTTGTTATAATCCACGAATTAATTATAATTGTAGAAATATTTTAAATAAATATTTTTTCCAGCGCTACAATTCATGTGAATATTCTGGATGATAATGACAACTATCCTCAGTTCAGTGAAAAAACGTACACAGTAAATATAGATGAAGATATAAGTGTCGCTGACAACCCTGTTATTGCTAGGATCAAGTGAGTGTCACAAATATACTATTACTAGCTGACCCCGCAAACGTTGTTTTGCCATGTATGTTATTAACCCCCGCAACGCCCTCTTTTGTGTGGTATTTCGTAAAATCCGTTCTTAGCTGACCTCTACTCGTCGAAAGGAATAGTCCTACCAAATTTCCAGTCTCTACGCCTTATGGTTCCAGAGATATCGTGATGAGTCAATGGGTGGAAATCTCTTTTATATATATATATATATATATATTATAAGTATAGGTACTAGCTAACCCCGCAAACGCTGTTGTGTCATATATGTTTTTAACCCCCTTAACCCCCCCCCCCTATAACTTAGGGGTATGAAAAATAGATGTTGGCTGATTCTCAAACCTACCCGATATGCACACAAAATTTCATAAAAATCGGTAAAGCCGTTTCGGAACTTTCGGAGGAGTATTTATTTATTTATACTTTATTGTACATCACAACTACAAATATCATTTACAGACTGTGAAGTACAATGGGCGGACTTATGGCTATGTAACTAACATTGTGACACGAGAATTTTATATATAGATATGTATTTTATTGATCTATACATTGTACAGAAAATAAAAAACGCCCGATTATGTATTCAAATATTGTCCATATTCACAATCCTATTATCGTTTGTGGGTAATATCAAAGGAGTTTAATAAAATGTAACCACTGTGTGTCCATTTAGACCTTTTTTGAACAAAACAATCTAAAACGATAAATTTCAATACGATCAGATTATTTAAATAATAATAACACAATTTCGGCTATAATAAACAAACAAGATTATGTAATCCATAATTTACATACATATATATTTCTCTGAAAATATAAGAAATTGTTATCGCATTACAAAATATTATATTTCCGACAGTATTAATGCTTCCAACGCTATGCGTCCTTAAAGTCAGTGAATCGTAAAATAAGAGACAAGTTGCTCCATTTCCTTGCTTCTTTTAAACATTAGAACGCCGAACGTCTGCGTACAAGAATTTATAAGTCTGGTATAAAACGTTGTTTATTGATATTGCATTTTCCGACATATTTAACATGAAATAGTGGTGAAAATTCACTGGATGGTTTTGTTCGTGCCAAATAAAGACTACGATTTTGTGCTGTTAGTATTTTAATTCAGTAATAAATGTGTTTCCAGTAAAAACGAATTTGGTTCTTTTTTAATTGTTTAAAATATAGTAACGTCCCAATTCCGTTTTTATAACTACTACTATAATTTATTTAATCAAATCACTATTTATTTATTTTTTATACAACATAGGTTTTTTCGATGTCTATCATGTGTTTTCTTTACACGACATTGAATACTTACCTCGAAATCCATTCTGCAATAATTCCGTCATAATATCTAGTAGTAGTAGCTGAAGTATTAAAATTAAATAAAAATCGTTAACAGACATTATAATTTCTAAAAAGATAGAATTCAATAGTTGAAAAAATAAAATCGTTAATCGACGCTTCCAAAACAGATAGGTATCTATTTTTGTAGAGACAAATATTTTTAAGTTGTGACAGTATCGTACTTGGTTGTTGTGGCGTGATCGCCATCCAATTCTGTTAATAGAAAACATGGCGTGCAATTTCTATAATGTACAAGGACACGATCGTGCTTGACAGACATTTTGATAGAAACATGCCATCTACTGAAGATATTGACGATACTCCAGCCTATTATATGATTTTTAACCATTTTTATATATATACTGGTCTATGATTTATAATATTGTATATTTTCCTCGTCTTGGCAAAAGAAGTACAGGCCGCCCTCCGAAGGTGGACTGACGACCTACGGAAAACAGCGGGAGACCGCTGGATTCAGAGGGCACAAGACCGAATGGAGTGGCGAGCATTAGGGGAGGCCTATGTCCAGCAGTGGACTTGTAAAGGCTGATGGATGGATGGATGGATGGATATTTTTAAAATCTTAATTGTTCTCTTTGTGTTATGATTGTGACTGTATACTTTAGTGGATTAGTTTTTGATTTTCATACTGCTTATCGTGACTGATGAATTTGGATTTTCTACTTTTACTTCGAAAATATTTCAGAAAAATTTAAAAATTCTTTGAAATTCTCGGTAGCATTAACTAATATCACAAAAAATGTGTCCACCCAGAGCAACAGACGCGGATGTAGGATCGAATGCGGCTATCAGATACGCCATCATCGGAGGTAACACGCAGATGCAGTTCTCAATAGACAGTCTGAGCGGAGACGTGTCGTTGGTCAAACCACTCGATTATGAGCAAGTACGGAGCTACCGATTAGTGATCAGAGCCCAAGGTAACAATATTAATATTATACCCCGTCCGGCGACTAATGATCTTTTTGACACTTCAAGAAATTTTGACATTAGTGACTGCCTCACACGTTATTTATTCGATTCGAAATAATAATCGATTTTATTTAAGAAGAACTTTCAATCGATTTATTTAAATACATTTAGTTTAAAAATATTATTTATTTATGCGTTTATTAGTTTTTTTAATTATAAATGAAAAATATAAATAATAAATAAATGAATTAACAGAGTTATTGCTCTTTATTCTTGGTTTGCAATTAAATTTCAAGATTTCGACTTAATTCCTTGCAAGTAATCAATCTTGGGGTCATAGATACTATTTTATTTCCTTTTTTGTATTAAATTTATCGAAAAAATAATCACATGACGTAAAATTATTTTTATCATATGATCGATTTATTATCGATTTATTATTTCAAGAACTGTTTCATAGTCTGTGGTTGTTTGTTATGCACAGGGTACTTCACTCAATCAATCAAATCGTCAATAAATTATGACATTACTGTAAAATTTTTAGTACGTTATTCCGGAAAAAAAAAGTGTAATTTATAGGCGTGAGCTTTCAAAAAGATCATTAGTCGCCGGACGGGGTATAACTAACTTATATATACTACTTTAAAAAAAGAGCACACTCCAACTTGAAAGGCCGGCAACGCGCCCGCTAATTCTCTGATGTGGCAGATGTCTAAGGATGTTGGTTTCACTTACCACTAGGTGAACCGACTTTCCAAAGTAAATAGATTAAAAAAATAATTTTAAAAATTACTTAATGAAGTAATGTTTAATAAAATTCCATTTCAACCCATTTCAATTTCTCAGAAATTATATTTTTCTTGAGTTCCCGTTCTCATAGGCGAGCGTTTTTCGTGGCGTTCCATCTAATTTAATCTTTTAAAGTCTAAAAAGCATAAAATGCTACAACATGCGAATAATATCCATAAAATAAACTAGCTAAATTGGAAACTTCAACTTTTTATTTACCTAAAAAACTACCTAAGTTTTTTTTAATTTAGAATAAACCTAACCTTGGATACAGTATTGTTAGTGTGAGGGAAAATCTTGTTTTATTTTACCTAAACAATAATAAAAAACTCTTTTAGACGGTGGTAGCCCATCTCGTTCGAATACAACACAATTGCTGGTGAACGTCAAAGATGTGAACGACAACGCGCCTCGTTTCTACACGTCCTTGTTTCAAGAATCTGTTAGCGAGAATGTACCCGTCGGATACAGTATTGTTAGGGTAAGTGATGAAAAATCTTGTTTTATTCGTGTGTTAAGTACTCTTCTAAAGCTTTTCGTTTTCAGCTTTACAATAAATAGAGATAAGACGTAAATAACTGGAAAATAACAATGTAAATATGTATGAAATACTTAAATTGAAATAAGAAATTGATTATAAAATAAATAAGCTAACAGATATATTAATTATTGTATTCTACCTCCTTTATATTGCACGTAAACGCAAAAGCTTAGCACGAAGTTACTCTCTACTTAATTATTTATTTATTATAACTTAATTTATTAATTATACGAGTAACTTACAAAATTCTCAATAAATTAGTGTGAGGTAAAGTGGTTTGTTTCTTGCCTGAACCAATTAAAATAACTTTTCAGGGGAATTTTTTTTTCGCTGCTATATAATTTAACCATTGTACTTCACAGTCTGTAACTGTCTTTAAATGTGTTTAATCTTGTATAGTCCATTGAAATGTTACATTTTTTTGGGCTTACCTTGCGTTTGTCAGAGGACGCAATTTTATTTTTTAGATATGAAGGGGGGGTTAGTCTAATGTTAAATCCAAGTTTGTGGGTTTGTAGTCCTTGTGCAACGGCCGCCATCTTGGATAAAGAGGTTCAAATTGTTTTTATGGTTTATCTGCCAAACTATAAGTCACACAAAAAAAATATTTAACATTTTTTGTTGAAAATAAAATTATCTACATCTTTTGTTCAGTAACTTTTAGTCGTAGAATCATAAATAAAAAAGCTATAAGCGAAAATCCATAAAAATTTGAGAGAAAAAAATCTATTTGTTAATAAAACTTTTTTTTTAAATCATTTTACAAAAAAATAATATAAGACCATTTTTATAGATAATATTTTAAGGAACAATTTTTATCAGAAACATTTTTTATTTTTTTTATTATTTAAGGTTTTACAGCGCTGCGAAACGAATACTTTTCTTCAGTATTCATAACAATACGTGAATATAAATATAAATATTCATGATTTGCCCTAATTTTTAATCACCTTGTTACTTTTTTTTTGATGATCTTTTTAATTATTGATAGTAAAATATTGTTAATATATAAATAATTCTTGATTTGACACTCTACCTACGAGGTGGAGTCTGGACTCTGGAGGCGCGTTTTTTTTTTACGTGGTATCCGCAGTAGGCATAATCCACGGTGATTTTCTAAATCACAACTACTGTCCTCGATCTTGCGGCGATGGCTGGTTGGCTTTCTTTATTAAATACTTGAGGGAGAACCGAAGAAGAAAGTGGAGTAAATGTCAAAATGTGTGTAAATCATTTTCTTCAATTAATTTCGAGAGCTCCATTATTTTGATGCAAGTCTCCCCACAAATAATGATAAAAAAACGTTCACCAATGATAGTGAGCAGTGCAAGGTCAACTCTGTTGTTGAGGGACAACGCCGTTCCACTTGTTAACTCAAGATGTTTCTCCAGGGTTTTCGGAAATTTTAGTTTACCCATATTGTAAGCACCTGATATTGTGTCATATCCTGAAAAAGCATAGAGAAACAGCAAGTTATACGCGATAAGGTCTCCGCACATAAAACCACTTTACACTTCTTGCGAACTTCCTTCTCCTGTTCCCCCTCAAGTATTTAATATAGTAAGCCAACCAGCCGCTGAGCCGCAGCTTGGTCCATTAAAAAGACCGAGGACAGAGTAGTTGTAATTTAGAAAATCACGCGCGTAAAAAAAACGTGCCTCCAGACTCCACCTCGTAGGTAGAGTGTCAAATCAAGAATTATTTATATACTAACAATATTTTACTATCAATAATTAAAAAGATCATCATAAAAAAGTAACAAGGTGATTAAAAATTATGGCAAAATATACGAGTATTCATGTATAGTTACAAATACTTGAAGAATAGTATTCGTTTCGCAGCGCTGTAAAACCTTAAATAATAAATAAATTTGAAAATGTTTCTGATAAAAATTGTTCCTTAAAATATTATCTATAAAAATGGTCTTATATTATTTTTTTGTAAAATGATTAGAAAAAAAGTTTTATCGACAAATAGATTTTTTTCTCTTAAATTTTTATGGTTTTTCACTTATAACTTTTTTATTTACGATTCTACGACTAAAATTACTGAACATAAATTATAGATAATTTTATTTGCAACAAAAAATGTTAAATAATTTTTTTTGTCAGACTTATAGTTTGGCAGATAAACCATAAAAACCATTTGAACCTCTTTTTCCAAGATGGCGGCCGTTGCACAAGGACTACAAACCCACAAACTTGGATTTAACATTAGACTAACCCCCCCTTCATATCTAAAAAATAAAATTGCGTCCTCTGACAAACGCAACCCCAAATGTAACTTTTCAATGGACTAGTAGTCGTGGTGTACAATAAAGTATTAATAAATAAATTTTAATTCGTACCTATATTTTCTTTCCTTTTCCAAATTGATATTGATAACCGTTATCTTTATATGCCATAGACTCGAGAGTTTAACGATTTAATACTTTCTTTTCATTATAGGTGCAAGCATACGACGCAGATGAAGGTGTGAACGCGGAATTAACGTATACTCTTGCAGACAAGGACTACAACGGGAACAATGATTTGCCTATTACGATTGATCCTCGATCGGGATGGGTGTACACCTCGACACAATTGGACAGGGAAATCCAATCGAAGTACCAGCTTGAAGTACGTAAATAAATATTTTTGTGATCCGTTTGACGTTTTTATCGTAGCCCGTTAGGCCGCGGTCACGAAACTTGCGACAGAAAACCCAAACACCAAAATCTAATCCAAATGATTACCGCCTCGCGTAGTTTTGATCGTTACCTTTCCGCCCACTGTGCGTCGCCCCGCTGTCGCCGTCGCTCGTCTGTCGCAAGTTTCGTGCCCGCGGCCTAATGTGAGATATGAATCATATTTTTGGTTGATTATATAAAAGAATTAACTCAAAGATGTCTGTATATTACCTATCAAGCATAATACAGATAAGATAAATGCTTGTACGTATCGATTGTAAGTAATAAACAAAGCCTTTTTACACAAAAGTGTACTTGAATATATTTGTGAGACTAAATTTACAACAGGTGAACAGTTTTCTATCAAAATATCGTGGATTTTTTCATGATTGACATGATGACAAAATGTATTTATTAACTTTACTCTATTGAGCTATGTACGTGTCGCTCGCACAACAACAACCCCTTAACTGTCACACAAATCAAAGTTGTATTTGAAAATATATTCACATAGCACCACTTGCCAAGATAAGTTGAACTGCTGTGAAACATTAATACATGCAGCTGCAAAAGAAACTAATTTTTTATTATTATGGTCGTATAAATGTGTTTACATGTAAATGGAACTGATCTAGCCATTCACTCGCCATACCCTTATAAGATGTACTATCTGTTCTATGTGTATGTAGATAATTGTATGTAAATTGTGCAAAAAATAGTTAGAGGTAAGGGCAGTTGTATAATATGTACTCTTTACCAGCATCTATTGCAACTTTATAATACTGAACTACGGGCCTAGGCATCTTTCTCCGTGTGCGAGAAGGATTTTAAATCTTTCTCCGTGTGGGAGAAGGATTTTAATATTACGAAAAAAAATTTTTTTTTATTTTTTTTCTTTAGGTCACAGCAACAGACAACGGTACACCACCCCGATCTGCAACCGCCTCAGTAGTAGTCGTTATACAAGACGTAAATGATAACGATCCAGTTTTCTCCCCCCCACAATACGAGGTAGAGTTAGCGGAGGACGAACCGCCCGGAACTCCTGTTGTCACCGTTACTGCCACTGACGCTGATGAAGATAACCGGTAATTTAAAAAAACAATATCTGTACTTTTCTGTAACATCCTGAATAATTCACATTAATGTACAATTCTAGCATCTTCCTCTATGAAGAAGAAGGCTTGGAGCTCTCTCATTGACACATGAATTTAGTAACCAATATACTGTGGAGAAGCTTCAGCAATATATGTTTCATAATAACTTTCGAATCGAATTCTTGTACACGATGTTTTTCTTTACTGCCAAACATGTAACACATTTTCCTGATAGCAACTAAAACTTGAGCCTGTTATAGCATTTTTATCCACTTAACTATCTCCGTTTTACTATTTCCGTGTAAGCTGATGTTAGTAACAAATTACTTCAACATAATTTGTTTCATTTGCATCATCATCATCATCATCAGTTCAGCCTATTGTAGTCCACTGCTGGACATAGGTCTTCCCAAGTTCGCGCCAGACATCCCGGTTTTCATTCATATAATTGTTATCAAATTGTTACGTAATATATAATAAACTAAATAATAAATGGTCTGATACTGACTAACTTTATCTAACAATATATTCGTGTTAGGGGCCGTTCAAGTATTACGTAACGCAATTAGGGGGGGAGGGGGGGTCTTGTAAAACGTTACGATGCGTTACAAGGGGGGGGAGGGAGGGTCTCGAACAATGCGTTACGTAACGTTGTTTTTTATTTAAATAAAAAAAAACTAGTGTACTAAAATCTCCCAAATTGGCAACCCTTTTCGTTTATATCCCTTTTTGTATATATATATTTATACTTACCGCAAACGCGATTTTTTTAAGCGACTTTTCGGTAGTTTTCGCAACAAAGTTGTGACATTTGGGTAAAAATGGTCAGTTGGGGTGTTACGTAACGTTTATGGGATGGGGGGGGGGGGGTACAGGAAAACGTTACGGTGCGTTACATGGGGGGGGGGGGGGGGCAAAAATCTTCAAAATTTGCGTTACGTAATACTTGAACGACCCCTTACGCGGATTAGGGAACATAAATTGCCAATGCTCTCGTTCCCATGAGGCGCTCGTTATGTCCCTTGTCATACCTGTAATTATAACCCAAACGTTTATTTGACACTACGCTTGGTTATACTCCCAACATTAATAACAACCGCTCCACTTTTATGATTTTATAGCATCAGTTATAACAATGTAACATATCAACTGTTCCTATTTATCATAAACAAAATCGATATCATTATTAAGTCCTTCTAAATTATTATTTTTTTATATATACACATAAAAAACTGGTCGTGAAAAGTTCAATATGTTTGTACTTATTAGAGTTTTAATGCCGATTTTACTTTTGAATATTGGAATAGTGTAGCAATTAAAAAGTCAGTTTAGTAGCTTTTGAGAACAACAAATATTTCATTTTTATAATATTACCGTACACGATAAGTTACGTGGTACAAATAGCATGCAGTTGGGGTAGAAACAGTTCAGCTCAGTACCAAAAGACTAAAATTTCTAACAAATCATACGGGTATTATATCATTGTTTGATTTAATTATGCTGGTTTCCGACTACAGGGTATCCTGGAAAAGACGATTAAATATTCATATATTTAATTTCTTTATTACTTTCTAGATTACACTACGAGATCACAGGCGGTAACACACGCGGCCGTTTCTCCATAACTTCACAAAATGGCCGCGGGCTAATAACGGTCGCTCAGCCGTTGGACTTCAAACAGGAACGGAGATACGTTCTAACAGTGACCGCCACTGACTCTGGAGGGAGATCTGATACAGCCATGGTCCATATCAATATAACTGATGCGAATAACTACGCACCAGTCTTCGAAAATGCACCTTATACTGCTTCAGTAAGATACATGTTTTTTTTTTCTAAAATATTGTCTACAAGCTTAGGTGTGTTTTTAATGCTAATTCTTTTTTTAAAATACTAAATAAAAGGAGTTGTATAATAGACTTTTTTTTACGTCTCCATGATTTTGGAATTTATTTGATTGACTTTATTTCAATATTGTAAAAATAAAGCATATTATTTAGATGTGACATTATTAAGACCAAAGAATGTTCAGAAAGACACAATATCGACAGTAACATTACAAATTTTAAGACATAGGTACATTAAAATCATACATGCATCCAGCCTGTAACATCCCATTGCTGTGCATAGGCCTCTTTCTCCATATAGGAGAAGGCTCGGAGCTTAATCCACCACGCTGCTCCAGTACGGGTTGGCGGATACATTAAAAACAACTAACACATATATGTATAATTATTTTTAATTTTACCAGGTTTTCGAAGACGCGCCAATCGGTACAACGGTTCTAGTAGTTTCCGCGACTGACAGCGACGTGGGAGTGAACGCACAGATAACGTACACGCTAAGTTCGGAAATATCCAACGAGGCTGTTGCCCATCACGAACAGGAATTCCATATTAACCCACAAACCGGTGCCATCACTACCAATAGACTACTTGATCGAGAGACTATGAGTGGTAAGAATTAGTACTCATTTTATGAAGAATAATTATTGTTGAACGAACATAAAACCTTAAAATAGTAATTGAATGTTAAATGAAGAAAATTTTGCCTTGAAGTCAAACAGTTAGGCTTTTCTTAATATTTTACAAAAATCTTTCGTCACTATTTCTCTTAAATTCTTTAATTTAGATTTTAGACCATTTATATTTTAACGTTTTTTACTTCAGACTTTATACAGGACTTACCGTGGTTGTCATTTTGAAACTTCCGATATTTTGGTGACGTTGCAGATGCTTTAGTCATGGGATATACTATATATTAAAAAAATGCATGCGTACAAAGTAAACATGTCAGAAGTGAAACTTCTTTGGCAACTAATTGAAAAAAAAAAACTAATGGAAAAAAACGAAAAGCCCACGTCACGTGGTTTTTCCAGGCGGTCACCCGTCCAAGTACTGACACTTTCTCTTAAATTTTACCCCTCATGCGCCTAAAGAAGTTTCACTTCAAAAACAATGTAAAAATAATGTTTCCAAATGAATTACAATCGAAATTCTATCTACTTGTTATTCCCAGGTTATTTGTTAACGGTGACGGCTAGGGATGGAGGTGTGCCGTCTCTCTCTGATACGACGGATGTAGAGATCTCTGTAGTAGATGTCAACGACAATGAACCAGTATTCAAACAACAGCTTTACACTGCTAGCATTGTGGAAGATGCCTTAGTTGGTGAGTCTTCAGCTTCAAGTATAGCACTTTGTACAAGATTTTTAGCAAAATTTAGATAAAAAATGTTTTTTTAAACGAGAAAATAATAAATAAAAACTAACTTTTCAGTTTTACCGGTTTTCAAAAAATTTGTTTACAAAAGAAAATATAAAAATAAAGCTTTTTTTTATTTTTAACAATGTCAGATTTTTGCTTGAATTATTTTTATAAGAAAAGTATTACTCGCAATTAATCACATACAGTCGGTAGTAGTGTTCCATAACGTATATTTTTCGTAAAAGACTTCATCCTAATTAAAGTATATTAAAATGTTATAACTTTTTATAAATATTTTGTCTAAACAATATTTTAAATCATTCATTTTGACTAATACGTTATTTAACAATAATTTAATAGGTACATCCGTAACCCAAGTAAGCGCGACCGATGCGGATGTAGGGCTAAACGGTAGAGTACATTACGAGTTAGAGACTAAAGACAGGGAGGAAGGGTCATTTGTGATCGACCCCGCATCCGGAGTTATAAGAACAAATAAGGCGTTAGACAGAGAATCTGTAGCCATTTACGATTTGAAGGCTTTAGCGATAGATGGCGGGACCCCTCCGCAAAGTTCTACAGTAAGTATAATTTCTTTTTCAATGATAAAATTAGTTTTTAAGAATTCTATAAATAGTAATAATCTCTAATAACGAAATCTAGACGATCATGTTTGTTACTTTTAATACTAAACGTAAATTAGAAGTAGGCTCACAATTTTCAAAGGATCTCAACAATGCCAAATTTCTTGGAAAATACTTCTTTTTAGGGTTCCGTACCCAAAGGGTAAAAACGGAACCCTATTACTAAGACTTCGCTGTCCGTCCGTCCGTCCGTCCGTCTGTCACCAGGCTGTATCTCGAGAACGGCTATAGCTAGACAGTTGAAATTTTCACAGATTATGTATTTCTGTTGCCGCTATAACAACATATACTAAAAATAAAATAAAATAAATATTTAAGGGGGGCTCCCATACAAAAAACGCAATTTTTTACCTATTTTTGCTCGATATTTATATAATACATATATTTAAATATATATTACCTAGTCAATGGTACGGAACCCTTCGTGCGCGAGTCCGACTCGCACTTGGTTTTCAATTAAGGAAAGGAACTTGATTTACTTGGCTAACTGTTGAAAAACAATTTTTTTTTTGTCTTTTTTGTAATTAAGTATTTATCAAATTAATTATTAAATTTAGCAAATTATTGATTTTATTTTCAAACAGGTAATAGTACACATAAAAGTGGAAGATATAAACGATTCGCCGCCAGTTTTCGAGAGTGATTGTCTGACATTTTACGTGCCAGAGAACAGTCCGATCGGTACCACTGTCGGGTCCATTCATGCTCACGATCCGGACGAAGGCTCTAACGCGGTTGTACATTACTCCATTAAAGGTGAGGTTACCTTGGAGTTGTCTGAATTTTCTAGTGGCGTGGATGACCAAATCTCAAAACTAAATCTTAAAGAATTGCACTTGTATAGTTAGCAAAAACATTCTCGCTCTTTATATCTGAAAGATAACTCCTAATTATGAATTGTACAATTTTGTAATTTATAATTTTCTTTTATAGTCGTTTGTTTACAATAAAAAAGTTTAACCTTCAATGACAGACAACCATTTCTAATTGATGAAATGTGATTTTATATGATATAAATAATTGGCAAAATAATAATAACAGATAAAGTCCCAGATAATTTGACTTAATTATGATTTTTTACAGGTGGAGACGATTCCAACAGCTTTTCCTTAGAAACGCGCCAGGGTTCAGACAGAGCCGAGCTAGTGACAATGGTAGACCTTGACTATGAAAGTCCTAGGAAAAAATACGAGCTCGTTATAAGAGCCGCAAGTCCGCCGCTTTGGAATGACGTCAGAGTTGAAATTTTAGTCACTGATGTGAACGATAACGCCCCAATGATGAAAGATTTTCAGATAATTTTCAATAATTACAAGGATTGTTTTCCCGTTGGTCCGTTTGGTAGAGTACCGGCGTATGATGCGGATGTTACTGACAAGGTAAATTAATTTAACTTATTTTATAGTGTTTTTATACACTTTTGGTTGTTTTTTCTAGTTTTCCAGAATACATTAAAGTCTTTATTTACTTTCCTTAGTTTCTAACAATACAGATATAGAATATATGTAAAAATCAGAAATCAACACACACAGGCGATCTTATGGATAAAGCAGATATTTTTGGGCATAAAGTTGTTTGTAAAAATGTGTTTAGATAGATTAATTATTTATATATTTTACAGTTACAATATCGAATTTTGTCCGGGAACAACGCAAATTTGGTGCTCCTTAATGAGACTACTGGTTCGATGACGTTGTCACCTCAACTAAATACAAACGTTCCCAAATTGGCAACTATGGAAATATCTGTAACAGGTAAGGAATATACTCTTATATCATCATCTCCCTGCCCTTATCCCAGTTATGTACAACATAAATCATGGAACTCATGTTGTAAAAGATTTGAACATGGTAATTTTACCTTATCAACCCTCCTTGGGAATTCTTGACTAAGAAGAAGGATAGGTGGGAAGGATTTATGTGAGAACAGGATCTGGGGTTAGGGATACCAGTGCCACGGATTACGGGGATGGGTGTCTGACACTAGCAGCTAGAGCAGTCCGTACACAAAATAAAAAACCTATTTTGGAATAGTCGTAGACACTCGTTTGGAGAACGGCTCGTTACTCATTTTATACACATTAATCATACACTCTGAGGTTTAAAGTTAACTACAAGTGAAGTTTTATATGTATGTTTTTATCAATATCTTAGCCGCACGGGAACGTCCCTACCATTAACACACATCCCAAAGGGTAATAAAACAACTTCGTCTTAACGTTTTATTGCCAGAGAAAGGTTTTTGAGATTAAACTTCTTTACGCAAGCTTGACTTGGGAAGTAAGCTGGTGAATGCGTAACGTGAGCGTTACGAAAAGTGTGATGGGGTGAGGCGAACGGAAGTTGAGAGGGCGATATATGTTAGATGGAGCTAAAGAAGTTTTACTTCAGTTGTGTGTTCTAAAGCACACTCGTTTTTTATTTTTTGTTTGTATCATTTTGTGTACATAAATGCACATATAAACCTCCTTTACCTATGTAAATACTTTAAATATAGCGACGATGTACAGTATAGCTTATATAGGGATCAAAGAAACCATTAACGGTAAAAGGATCACGCAAATCTGCTAGATTAAAATAATAAGTCATACTGGCCCGAAATATTTTACCAATTGTGTCCAAGGGACAATAACAAAAACTTTTGATTCCACCATTTAAGTTTTGGGTCGAGTTTGAAAACAATATTAAACGGACGCTAGATACAGTTATGTTTTGATCGAATTTTACTTTCGATCGACTAAATTATTATGAGAAAAGAATTACTTTGGACTAGAGAAGTACGTAATCGGCTTTTTAACGTTTTAGATGGAGTGAATGAAGTTAAAGCTATCATGCAACTGTTAGTTCGGCTTATAACAGAAGAAATGCTGTTCAACTCAATAACGGTTCGTTTGAACGACATGACAGCGGAACAATTCCTGTCGCCTTTATTCGGATTCTTCATTGACGGTCTAGCAGCTATCATACCTTGTCCGAAGGAGAATATTTACATATTCAGTGTACAAGTAAGTGTAGTTCTATAATTTATACTGTTTCTAAGCAGTCTTGTGTTCCTGTTGGTGAGTAAGGTGACCAGAGCTCCTTGGAGGAACTGGGGATGGGTTCGGCAACAAGCTTGCAATACTTACGGTGTTGCAGAAGTCTATAAGCTACGGTAATCGCTTACCATCAGGTGAGCCATACGCTTGTTTGCCGATCTAGTTACATAACAAAAAACTTAACACAATATTTAAACCATTTTGTTCTTTTGTGGATAGTTACATATAATACTTATCGACAATTATTTATTTAATCATTAACTAAGTAAATATACTTTATTGTATACGAAACACAATATATTGATATGAGTGTATATTTATATATCATCATATATTTTCTCAGAATAAATGTATAGTAGATCTTAGATATATGTGTATTTATAGATAGGTAGTCGTCTAAAATACCGACGGTTTGCGGGTTCGATTCCCGCTCGGCATTGTATTGCTCGGCATGGTTTGGATGTCTGCCCCTGCCCTCCCACTGTGGCTTTAAGAGTACGTTATACTTTCGGTTCCGGTTGATATCATAAATACCTGATAGCGATCGTTACTCATAATAGGGAACATATTCGCCAACCTGCAGCGGTTCAGCGTGGTGAATTAAGTCCCAATCGTTCTCCTTCATGGAGAAAGAGGCCTATGCCCAGCAGTGGGATATTACAGACTGAATCATAATAGATAATAGTGTAGCAGTTAGTAGTCACAACTACTTCTTAAACTTTCATACCTACAATTTGCTGGCTTTACTATGACTGGATTTTAGCACCGGTATGGTTAATTTTGACAGTCAATCTGGACTAGTAACGCTAAGTTTTCAAGTCCTTTACTTATCTTTCATGAGGAATAGGCCTTTTTGTACTGGTGGCAAATATGCGTTCGATCAGCCTGATAATCAAATATCATAGCCTTTGGACCCCCTATTACCTTTCCCTGAAGATATGGTACAAAAATGTTCCTTTTGGACCTTTGCCCAGTAGTGGGTCAATTATAAATTTTATGTTACTATTATTTCTATATATGTATGTCTTCTCCAGGACGATACAGATGTAACCGGAAACATACTGAACGTATCGTTTTCTGCTCGTCGACCGGAAGCAGAGGTTGGTATTGGAGGCGATACGTCTCAATACTACTCGCCAACTCACTTGCGTGAACGAGTGTACTTGCATCGTTCGACACTGGCGCGTTTAGCTACTGTACAGGTGAGTGGGAAAACTTTATTCATGTTTTGTAAGTCTATTAATGACATTTCGACCTATACTGACCTAGTTTAGTTGAAGTAAGACACCGGTCAATGAAATTAAAAAGATACCAACAATTCAGCTACACTAATCTCTCTCTCTCTCTCTCTCTCTCTTTTCTCTCCCTCTCTCTCTCTCTCTCTCGCTTCCACTATCACTATCTCTAAAGTTCCGTTTAATTATGACAAAAGAATAATGAATACGAAGTAATAAAGTGCTATGTTAAATTATAAAATTCTTGTTACTTTTTTGAACAGTAGATTATAGATTTGATAGTTTTACGCAAATTGTAATTTTATTTACAATATTTGCCATATTTTGGCAGAATTTATGTTAGGTATACATTAATTTACTTTTTTAAGGTTCTTCCCTTTGACGACAACATCTGCGTGCACGAGCCCTGCCTCAACTATGAAGAATGTCTCACGGTTTTAAAGTTCGGAAACGCGTCTGGCTTCATACATAGTGACTCTGTACTGTTTCGTCCGATTTATCCTGTCACTACGTTTACCTGCCAATGCCCACAAGGATTTACTGGTAAGTTTAACTTTAGCTCTAATAGTTCAATAGCCTTTAAGAGAACCTTTGAATTATCATTTTAAAGATCAAAATTTTAATTGCCATTAAAAGTGAAGCTGAAGTGAACCACCGATTCGGAATGTAGACTGCAGGGAAAAAATGACAAGAAACTCCACAGTTACTGTTAAAAAAAAACGAGTATGCTTTACCCACACGACTGAAGTAAAACTTCTTTAGCTCCTACAGTAATGTACGAAACGTAACTCTGTCTCTTTCTCTCTTCACTAACTTATATCTCCCTTTCAACTTCGTTTGCTCCGCCCAGTCACACTTTTCGTAACGCTCACTTTCTAAGTCACGCGTTTATAAAGAAGTTTTACTTCAAAAACCTGTTTTAATATAAAATATTTTATCCCGTAATACCTTAATAACTTATACCGTAATACCTAGCACGAAATTTAGCGTCACTAAATCCACACATCTTTATGTCACTCACATTGTGTCTGTGTGTTTAGGATCCCGCGAGCACTACATGTGCGACACGGAGGTGGACCTGTGCTACTCGTCGCCTTGCCGCAACAACGGCACCTGCGTACGTCGCGAGGCCGGATATAGTTGCGTATGCGCACCCGGATATACCGGTAAGCACTTCACACATTCACACACAAAAGAAGTAACTATACAGGTGGATCCAAGCTAGAGGCGATCTGTTAAATCAGAACTTAAAAAACGGTCGCGAATTCCAAAAGTATCAAAAACACTGGGCCATACCATTTCAAAACTATATACAAGTAACCCCGGCTCCACACGTTGGCCCCAACATAGGCCCCAACGCTACTCGTCCAACGTGTGGATCTAGAAAATGGCATCCGTCCCAACGTTGGGGCGAGCGTTGGTAGTTGGCCGGCTCGTGTCGGTTTTATCAAAGGAATCTGCGCCAACGCTCGCGATCCGTCCACACGTTGGCGCGTTGCTCAGTTCTGTTGCAACACGCAGCGAGTGCGTACGTCGAGCAAGAATGGCTTCCTCATCCACAAAATCGCCACCGGCATGGACAAATGAAAAAATCATAGAATTTATTGAACTTTTGATAAAGTTCAATAAATTCCATGACTTTTTCACATCCAATAATATGGAATGCTACTCGAAAGGATCATAAAAATAAAAATTTATTAGCTGATGCATGGCGCACCATTCAACAGAATATGGGAATGAATTTCTCAATTGAAGATTTAAAAAAAAGCGAGAATCATTAATGAGCACATATCGCCTTTACAGAAAAAAAAATTAGTGACTGTACTCGATCTTTAACGTGGATTTTTATTTTTTCCCAGTAACAAATATAAATGTGCACTCAGTACTATAAAAGCGCTCAGAGCAATTTCGATTTCTATATCGGACATCTTCACATTTGCCCTGACGGGACAGAACTAGTTTGATAGCCAACGTGTGTACGGCTCTCCGAATTTGCACTCCAACGTTGGTACGAGCGTTGGGGCCAACGTGTGGAGCCGGCCTAAATGTGTCAAATAAAAGCAGTAATTTAATTTTGGGTGTAAACAAATCTTGAGCCTATCATATGATTGTTTTTTTTTTGTTTTTTTTTGTTCATAGCTTGCTTGTAACGATTCTGTATATAGTTTGAACTACTTAACATGATATTTTTAAGTCATAGTATGAAATAAAAAGATGTATTGATATTTATAAAGTAATTAACTGAGTTAGAACTAACCGTCAGTGTAGCAGTATTTTCATATATATTTTATACTTATAAACTCCGCGTACGTACGTACATAATGGCTGTATTTTTCCTCAGGTGTCAACTGTGAAACTATCCTAACAAAAGCGACATGCGACATGAACGGTGACGGTAGTATATGTCGCAGTGGGTCACAGTGTGTGACAAGACGAGAGGGGGGTATTCTGTGTCAAGGTTGCACCATAGACTCCGCTTATACCACATCTATGTGCGAGTTGAAGGCTAGAAGCTTTCCAGTGACGTCATTCCTGACCTTCCCGGGGATCAAGAGACGGCATCGGTTCCATTTGAAGTTAAAGTAAGTGTTTACAATATTTAACTTACTTCAATGATAGCTAAATTTACTCGTTTTCACTCGATATTGCTTTTATCTTTGTAAATTTTTCTGAAGAATAAAATCATTCTGCAACTAGCTGTGGCACTATAGCTTGAAGCGATTCGATCTCCACTAATGGCAAATTTAATGTCGTTCAAACAGACACTTGTGTTGCTCTGAACCTTTCTGATCGGGTTTGGTAAATCTTCCGGCCCTGCATAGGGTTATGTTCCTACTAAGAGTCGTTAAGTGCATTTATAATTACTTCTATCTTTTAGTTCTGCATTTAACACAAACTACTTTGCATTAAGGTGGCACATTTAATACCTTATTCTAACTAAGAAAATGTTTTGTCATAAAGATTCGCAACCCAAACATCATCCGGTCTACTCTTATACAATGGTCGATACAACGAAAGGCACGACTTCATAGCATTAGAGGTGATCAGTTCCAACGCCGGTCGTGGAGGGGGGTCAGGCTTGAGGTTCACCTTCGCCTTGGGAGGGGGGAAAACGGAAGTGACAGTAGAGGGGGATGTGGCTAACGGTATGTGGCATACCATCGAAGTGGAATATTTTAACCGGGTAAGTTTACTTCAAAAACTTTTTTCAATGGAGATAGGTAAAGTTCACACATAACTTTCTCCTGATAAACACTAAATACAGGAATTGTGAAAATTGGTGCATTCGTTTGGAAGTTATCGCTTAACGTACATATGTACGGCGTATTAAAATGTTTCGATGATTCATATTCGTGTTTGTATTAATTAAGTTTTATTGAATAATTTTGAGAAGTGAATTTTATAACAAATTTTAAATTTTACTCCCAGACTGCAACAATGATCTTGGATGATTGTGACAAAATGCTGTCATTGGCGGGCGCCGCTGACTTCGGTGTGAAGTACGCATGCGCGAATTTTACGAAAAAAGTGTTGCCACCACGATGCGATATTCCAACCGAAGTTTGCCACAGGTAATAAAAATTAAAAATATATTAAATAAAAATACGGTAATTAAAACTTTTAGGAGCTAATATAATCTAGTTATGGCAACTGGTAACTGATAACGACTTCTTTATTACGTTTATTCCCTAAAAACGAGTGTTACTTGAATCTATTAGTAGATATCTAGTACTATACATTATACAAGTATACATCTTATCTACTTTTTGCCACTTGTCAGTTCATTAGCTTAGCAAAGCCATATTTCTAATATTTTCATTTCTAGTACAATGTATTGTAATAACGTGTTAGTTAAATATTTGTAAAAAACGTCTTAGTTTAAAAGTCTTATATTATTCAATTATATGTATAGATAGATCATTATTTTCAAACAGATTCCTCGACCTGACGGGACCCTTACAAATTGGAGGACTACCGAACATACCAAGCAGTTTCCAAGTTAAGAATAAAGACTTCGTCGGCTGCATATCTGATTTGTACATCGACCACAAATTTGTAGATCTTAATAGGTACAGTTTTATTTTAATTTATTTTTGATACACACTATAAATATATGATTAATATTAATTTGGCAGATGTCTTTTGTGCGAAAGATAATTAATTGGATGATGTTTTCCAAGCTTTTTCTATGGGTGGTTTCTGGGGTTCTGGTGGTTATACTAATGTATAATATCTTATATCTTAAATAATTGCCATCATAACGTTCTAGATATAATTACATAAAAATATTGAAGAAATTGTACTTGGGCTTTGTTGTATCTGATTTATATCCTTGGTTTTCGAATTAAAAAGCAAATTAATTAATTGCAGATTTTTATTTAGGTTAAACATTCACAAGTGACAACCTGACACATCCGGCAAAAACAGTGTTGCACTTTACCATCATACAGATAATAAATATTTTATAGATACTGTTACAACACTCTCCCCCCACCAAGTCGAAAAAAATATAAGAAAGAAAAAAAAATGAATGAAAACAAAAATATGCTCCTACTTATTCTAATTTCTGCCCACATTCTAGCAGTTGGTTGGCATGTCGTTTCCATTGAAGTCCATCCACTTCTACTATGTAGGTCACACCTGGTACAAGAATCTCAATAATTTTACCTAAGGACCAGTTTTTCTTATTTTTTCTTAAATCCTTAACCATTACTTTTTCTCCGATTATAAATGTCTTATACAAATTTTTACTGTTGTTTGTTAATTTTATTTGTTCATCATCAATTTTATCATGAACTGGATTTGGCCGTAACAATGAGAAACGACATCTCAACTCTCTTCCATACATAATTTTAGCGGGGCTTTGGCCGGTGGTTTTATGTATAGTACAGCGATAATCAAACAAAAACAGATTACAAGCATATTCCACGGTCTGCCCACTTTCAACAATTTTTACCACGTGTGACTTAAATGACTCAACAAATCGTTCCGCTAAACCATTTGTAGCAGGATAGTATGGAGGAGTGAAAGACTGTTTGACTCCTACTATTTTACAAAACTGTTTAAATTCTTCACTGGTCCATGTTGGACCATTATCAGTCACCAAATGTAGAGGATACCCATAACGTACAAAAATGCTTTTAAATGCTTCAATTGTTTTTTTGGCAGTTATATTACTCATGACAATTGCTTCAGGCCATTTGGAATATGCGTCTATCACAATTAAAAACATTTTTGAATAAAGAGGACCCAAAAAATCTGCATGCAATCTATGCCAGACTGTTGGTGGTTGTGGCCACACTGATAACTTGGTTTTTTCTGGATTTTTATGATTTTGTAAACATATTAAACAATTTTTTGTTAAATTTTCAATATCTCCATCCATGTTTGGCCACCAAAAATATGATCTTGCTATCTCCTTCATTCTAGTTATTCCTAAATGACTTGCATGAAGCTCTGACATGACATCACCCCGTATGTTTTTAGGTATTATTACTCTGTAGCCCCATAGTACGCATTCTTTCTCTATTGTAATTTCATTCTTTCTTTTAAAGTAAGGTTCATAATTTTCACCAATATCATTTTTTAGTGGCCAACCATCTCTACTAAATCTAAGTATATCACACAGAATTTTATCTTTTTGTGTTTCCTTTTGTACAGTTTTCCAATCCAATATATTTAAATTAGACTTATTTATATAATTAACAGTATTTATTTCAAAATTCCTTTCAATAATTTCAGGATATTTACAATTATTATGTTGAGAACCTGACCCTACTCGTGACAAGTAGTCTGCTGGATTATTTTTTGACTTAATGTGCTGAATCTCATAATCAAAAGCACTTAAAAATATTGCCCAATATTGTAACCGCCTAGCTGCCATTTTTGGAATGCCATATTTTGGACCTAGTATTTTTGATAGTGCCTCATTATCAGTTTGCAAGATAAATTTTCGCCCATATAGAAATTCATAGAACTTACTTACTCCAAAAATGATAGCATAAGCTTCTTTTTCTAATATTGGGTATTTAATTTGTGAATCATTTAGTTTCTTACTTGCAAAAGCTACAGGTTTTATGACATTACTACTATCCCTTATTGATAAAATAGCAGCTACACCATCATCTGCCGAGTCACATGTTAATATGACCATTAAGTTTGGGTCAAAATGTGATAGTGGTGATGTGTTTGAAAGGGCCTTTTTTATTTGGTGAAAAGATTTATTACATTCCTCCGTCCACTCAAATTTACCTTTTTTTAAGCAATCATACAGTGGTTTCAATATCCTCGTCGCCAATGTTGTATCTGATTTATATCCTTGGTTTTCGAATTAAAAAGCAAATTAATTAATTGCAGATTTTTATTTAGGTTAAACATTCACAAGTGACAACCTGACACATCCGGCAAAAACAGTGTTGCACTTTACCATCATACAGATAATAAATATTTTATAGATACTGTTACAACAGGCTTATTTTTACATTTCCTGTTTATTTCAGAATATAAATCTTATTTATTCTTGTAGTTACCATATATTAAAGTCATTAATATTGTTTTAGCTACGTAGCAGACAACGGAACTCTAGCCGGCTGTCCGGAGAAGAGGTCTCAGTGTAGTAGCGCACCTTGCTATAACGATGGGGAGTGCCTTGATCTATGGGATACCTTCCTGTGTCGGTGTAGAGAGGGATACACTGGGAAGGATTGCGCTGAATGTAAGTTGATTATTATTACGATGGATGATATAGATGACGCGCCGATAGTCATGATTTCATCATTAGGGAAATTCTATATTTTATATTGGTTCGTGTTCTTGGTCATTTTTCTGTACTTTTGATTCGTGCTATGTATATTTTACTTACATTACTCAATGAAGAGGTTTATTAAAAAAGTAAAACGTTTAAATAATTAAATGAGAATTGTTAAAATCAGGGACGGCTTTACCTTTAGTGCAAGGGATGCAATATGTATTAGAGGGTGCTAAGAGCGCTTTTTAACTGACTTCATAAAAAGGTTCTCAATTTGATTGCAATTTTTTATGTGTGTTTATTCATAACTTTTACTGTCTGTACCGATTTTGATGATATTTTTCAATCGAATGTTAGTGCTTGTCATGTGGTTCTATTTAAATTTGATTGAAATCTGATGACTACTTTTTGAATAATCCCTAATAATGCGTATTTAATTTTCTATTTTTTTTCGTCTACCTACGTCGATGTAATTTAAAATCGGTGTCTTTTCGTTTGTGAGCAAACACAATAATCTAATATTCCCGTCGTATGGTCTGTATATAACCTGTACTGACCGTCAATACGTAACGAACGCGTTGCCCGGCAGCCACGGCGCCCCCGTGGCGCTTCAGCGGCGACGGCTCGCTGTCGTTCAACCCGCTGCTGCGGCCCATCACGCTGCCGTGGCTCAACGCGCTGTCGCTGCGCACGCGCCAGCCCGACGCCTTCCTCATGTCCGTGCAGGTCGGGCAGAACAGCTCCGTGCTGCTCTCCGTGAGTGTCTCTCTCTCTTTCTCTCTCTCTCTCCCTCACACACGTACATACACACACACACTTTTTTATGTTACTAGATCGGCAAACAAGCGTAAGGTGGTAAGCGATTACCGTAGCTTATAGACGTTTGCAACACCAGAAGCATCGCAAGCGATTTGCCGACCCCATCCCTAGTTCCCCCAAGGAGCTCTGGTCACCTTACTCACCAACAGGAACACAACACTGCTTGAAAATAGTATTATTTAGCTGTGATTTTCTGTAAAATCGAGGTACTACCCCAGTCGGGCTGCTCCATATTTTGAGCAGGAAACCTGATGTGCCCTACCTCAATTAACATATTCATACATACTAGAAATAATCCATCCAAACATCGTAAATGTCCTCATTGCTACTGCACAGACATATACATAGTCACTATAAATAATTCAATATTCCTTTAACAGTTTGTCTCTTAGAGCAATAAAGACTAATGAGTTATTTTACAAAATAAATCACGCAAAAAAATATAATTTTTTTGGCATAGAGGCTTGCCCATAAATATATTATTCGTATAGACTTATAGAGGATTGTTTGTCCTAGTAAACTAGAAAGGATTGTATTTTGTGATGTCTGGCGTTATTCATATATAAAAGTAAATTAGGTTCATAATAAATACTGATAATTAAAAAAGAATAGACCTACGCTATAAAAGATAATCAAAAAACTTCCTGCAATCTTTTTATACGTTAAAATGATAATAATGGCAATCCAAATATAGAATTTAAGTAACTGAATCTTCGAACATATTTCTAATACTAAATATTAATTTACAGCTAAAATCTGGTCTCCTACACTATTCATACAATGGTGAAACAATGTTTCTACCATCACCTGCTCTAGCTGATGGTGACTGGCATCGTATTGAAATCAAATGGTTAGGAACAGATATATCAGTGACCATAGACTATGGCCTGCGAAACGCCTTGCTACCGATGCTAGCTAACAAAATACAGGGACAATATATTGGAAAAATTTTAATTGGTGGACCTGATACCACGGCTGGTCTACTTGCCTCTGATGTTGGGTACTTTGAAGGATGTATTCAGGTATTGCTTAGATATATTATTATTCTTTAATTTTTTCTAAAAGTCTTGTTTTTTTCCTTCAAATAAAAGGAGCCCGAAATGTGAAATAAGTATCATAAAGCTCAAATTCTGATTTTTTTTTTAAATTTTTTTTTTCTTTAAAATTATTTATAGGCTACTTTTGAAGTATCTTAATCATTATTGTTGTTTTGTAGGATGTACGAGTAGGAACAGCGCAGTCGTTACTAAACCGACCCACGGTACGAGAAAATGTGAGAGACGGATGTCAATCGCGAGCTGACTGTTTGCTATCTATTTGTCCATCTTATGTAAGTGTATGAGAATTCCTATTTTTATTAACCTGTTATTCTAAACTTTTTCATCTTCATTGTAATTTGGTAGAACTACAAAATTTACGGATTAAAACATTTTCAGAGCAAATGCGTATCAACGTGGGATAATACGGAGTGTATATGTGACAAAGGGCGGGTAGGGCCGCAGTGCGTCGCCGCTTGCGACCTCAACCCTTGCAGCGAGCACGCACGGTGCGTACCCGACGACACGGACAGAGGGTACCACTGTTCCTGTGACGATGGGTACATTATGACTGGTAAGTGTTTTTGGTTGACGGTCTCAGAATTTATATTTCGAGTTAACTGGGGTTTTTGTAATTAAGTATTTAACGGTGGAAATGCCTTTAATAAAAAAATATAAATCCTAGCATGAAGTGGACTCACCTTATGTATATTTGATTTGATCCCGCTCGGGATGGATATTTGTATTTGTACAAATATTTTTTTCCGATTTGGATGTCTGTCCTAGTGGGTCTCCCCACCGTGCCTCGGAGAGCACGTCAAGCAATCGATCCCGGTTTTTATCATAGATACCTGATAGCAGTTGTTACTCATAGTACGGAAAATATCTTGTCAACCCGCAGTGGAACAATGTAGTGGATTACACACTTACATGGAAAAAAGGCATATGCTCAGCAGTAGAATGTTACAGGCTGAATCTTTATAGATAGATATAGTGTAGCAGTAGTAGTCAAAAACTTCTTTTTAAACTTTATGAAAGTACCTAAAAATTGCTGGCTTTACTATGACTGGATTTTCATACAGAATTTTAGCACTACTACTACGGACTAGTAAAGCTGAGTTTTCAACTTATCTTTCATGAGAAATAGGCTCCTTCGTAGTGGTGGCGAACAATAGATGTATATGACACAGTGAGCTAACGTAAGTCCCGTGTGTAGCGGCGGGCTGCGCGGCGGAGGGTCGCGCGGAGTGCCCGGGCGGGTGGTGGGGCGCGCGGCGCGGCGCCTGCGGGCCCTGCGCCTGCGCCGCGCCCGGCCTGCACCCGCACTGCGACGCGCGCACCGGACACTGCCGCTGCAAGGTACCTCCACATCTCTCAGTTTAACGGTCCGTAAGCAAAACGTTTCGTTTTTGAAGTGAACGTTTCGTTCTTTAGGCGCATGAGGGGTAAAATTTGAGTGACCGGTAATGCGGCAGCGTCAGAAACGGTCAGTACTCGGATGGGTGACCGCCTGGGAACACCGCGTGACGTTGGATTTTTGTTTTATCTTTAATTTTTTTTTTGTTTTTTATTTTAAATTCGTTTTTTAGGGTTCCGTACCCAAAGAGTAAAAACGGGACCCTATTACTAAGACTTCGCTGTCCGTCCGTCCGTCCGTCCGTCCGTCCGTGTGTCTGTCACCAGGCTGTATCTCAAGAACGGCTATAGCTAGAGAGTTGAAATTTTCACAAATTATGTATTTCTGTTGCCGCTATAACAACAAATACTAAAATCAAAATAAAATAAATATTTAAGGGGGGCTCCCATACAACAAACGCGATTTTCTTGCCTTTTTTTGCTCGATATCAATAATGGCAACAGGTAGGCACTTGAAATATTCACAAAAAACTCAGTTCTATTTTTACTTTAATAATAAATAATAAAATTAAAATAAAATTAATATTTAAGGGGGGCTCCCATACAAAAAAACGTCATTTTTGCCTATTTTTGCTCTCATACAACAAAAGTGATTTTTTTAGCCGCTTTTTACCCGATATTAAAATCAATGTACCTAGTCAATGTCAATGGTACGGAACCCTTCGTGCGCGAGTCCGACTCGCACTTGGCCGATTTTATTTTAATTAGTTTTCCAAAAAAGTTTCGCTTCTGACATGTGTACTTACCGGGACTTAACTACTTATCCATGTATCTTTTTCATCGACTCAATACAAAAAAATAGCTCTCTTTTTATTCCATCTTCATAAGTATGCTATAATATTTGCTTCCCATTACAGTGGTTAATTACGATGTTTAACCACATTTGTGAAGTTTGCTGTCCGATTTAAGTGGTATGCTTTTTATATTATATGCTAAATTAAAAGAAACGAGAACTACAAATTTGATACACTTGGTCAAAAGATATATTATTTTAACTCAGAAAGACTTTTTTTAGGTAAATTTATGTATCAACATTCACTGCTCGTCCGAAATCTACCGACACTCACCTTCCTCACTCCTTCTCCACTCTCCTTTACTCCCTTTCTCTAGCTCTCTCTGTGCCGTTCTCTCCCTCGCTCTATTTTCCTATTACAGTTCTAACTAATATTTATGAAACACCAGGAAAACCACTACCAGCCGTCTGGCTCCGAGCAATGTTTTCCGTGCCAGTGTTACGCGGCGGGTTCGCTGAACGGCTCGTGTGCCGCGTCCGGTCAATGCCACTGCCGCAGTGGTGTCATCGGTCGCGCCTGTGACTCCTGTGCTAATGTATATGCAGAGGTCACGCCAAGCGCTGGATGCAAAGGTATTTTTATTATCTATTTTTATTATCTACATCTACACTAATAATAATATAAAGTAGAAAGATTTTTTTGTTTTTTTGTTTGTTTCTATTGAATAGGATCCAAAGGTACTAGACCGATTTTAATAATTTTTTCACTAATAGAAAGTTACATTATTAGGAAGTAACATAGGCTATATTTTGTTTCTTCTATGTTCACCAAGGTGTAAAAAATAGTCTCAAATGTTTCTTTCCTTCGCGTGCGCTACTTAAATGGTTAAAGATAAGACAAAATGATGTACGACTGAATTATAGGACTAAAAAGATGAGAACGAGCTGCTAGTATACAATAAATTTGGCAAACAGACCGTGGTCTTTGATCCACCTTATGGTAAGCGAATACCGTAGTCTTTAGCCCATGGGCGCCTGCAACAATGGGAGCATTGTAACTACGTTGTGGACCCTTACCACTCTCCCAAAGTTCTAGCTAGCTTACTCACCACAGGAACATAACACCACTTGGAGGCAGTATTGTTTAACTGTGATCTTGGTGGGAAGGTTGAGCTACTTCCCCAGTCAAGCTACTTCAAATTTTAAGCAAAATAGATCAAATGATCCTCAGTGAACTAGGGCAGTGATTCCTAAACTATGGGCAAGAGAGTCTTTTTACAATGTGATACCTCGCACCCCAATAGCCTAATTACTTTTTTAAAAAATCTCTAGTTGTTTACTATTTATACAAAATACTTATCAATTTAAACTCTACGGTTCTCGTTTATGTCGACCCCCAAAAAAAATTTACCACTTTGCGAATTTATGCACTAGGACGTATCATGCATTTAAATGCAAATGTCAAGATAACCTAATAAATTATAAATACCAGATCACATACATTAGGAGTCCCAACCCTATGTTTCAGACAAAAAAATGGAAAAAACCATGTTCGTCACCCCGTTTAAAAGGCGCAGTTGTACAATAGTTGACAAAGAGCTCATTAAGGAAAATATAAGTGGATAAGATTAATAATTCACCACTGAAAATAAATTAACAATACTTAATTAACATTCAATTAGAACAGAAAGCCATGAGAAAGCAGTGACTTAGATTTTTCGTTTTTCTAAATGAATGTTTTGAACTAATTAAAAAAGTTGTGGAGGAAATTAGAAATTCGATTTAAATTTAAAGCGCTTTAACCGAGCAGTTTGAGTAGTTGTCGGAGTTTTCATTTCTTTTATTATCTTTTTTTTTTTCAGTCGTATACGATGGGTGTCCGAGATCCTTTGCGGGTGGAGTTTGGTGGCCTCAAACCAAGTTCAATATTGAAGCAATTACAGACTGCCCACCGGGTAATCTAGCATTTTAATTGCTTAACCATTTTTTGCTATAACCGCCTTTTCTTATATAAGCGTACTGTCTCATACAGGTTCAAGTGGCAAAGCAACTCGCATGTGCGATGAAAAGCAAGTAGTTCCGTGGCTCGAGCCAGACATGTTTAACTGTACGTCATCCACGTTTCTCCAGTTACGGAAGCAGGTCAGTATGTTCTAACCTTAATTATTGAATTGTCAAACCGTAGTAATCAATGCCAACTGAGCTATGGATCCTCATCTAGCCGTGTCGAAATTATTGATATGATGATTTATGGTTTTTAAGCAAACTTTGGAAGAGCGCTGACACGGCACGTCAGAGGGCGCGGGTTCAAATCCCGCTGGGTCGAAAACTTTTGATATGATTTAAGAGGCATTATTAGTAGCGTCATCTCGCTTTTTCTTTTGTTTGTTAATATGTAGTTACCATGTTTGTTTTTCATCTTTTTCAATTTAAAATATTTCGGCACTATCGCAAGAAAGGACACAGGTGTACAATCTTACCTTTTTTTTCATAAAATTAAACGACGCTTTTCAGTGACAAGTAATGACTAAATTTTCATTCCAAAAAGGACAAGGAAAATGGCAATTTCATCATATAATTTTACGGATTCCATCGATAGATGGCAGCATCTTTTTGTTATAATTAAACATTTCATATAACTCATAAAGTTAGTAAGCATAAAATTAAAAACACTTTGGGGTTACCACCAGTTTAGGGGTGTGATGAACAGGTTGTAAAGTCCCTCATCCATCATTGAAAAGGGAGGATCCTCCGACCACACGGGCGTAGTGTCTGGTGGGCTCCTGACCCAACGGTTGTTGTCGGGTTCTTGTATATATGTTCAATCGCTCAGATAACTTTAATATCGAGATCTAGGGATACGTCAGTTTTAGTTCGTATGTGGCGAGATAGATGTCGCTAAAAATATATTTTAATTTATAGCTACACAAGATAGAAACAGGCGAGCTGCAAGTGAATACGTTCGTGGGCGTGCGACTGGCGGAGGAACTAGCGTCGGCGTGTGAGCGGACGACGGTGCTCTTTGGAGCCGATGTGCTGGTGGCGAGTGGGTTGTTGCAGGAGCTGCTGCGGTACGAGCTGAGGCAAGCGGGGCTCAACCTCACGCACAGCCAGGACAAGGACTACGTGCGGGTGAGGCCTGTTCCATACCCTACTAGCTTTGAATTCAGCCTGTATCACCCCATACTGCTAGTCATAGGCTTCTTTCTCCATGTAGGAGAAGGATTACGTACTAACTTAAGCGGGACATAATTGGGTCGGGTGGCAAACAAGAGTAAGGCTCACCTGTTAGCAATCAGTTACCGTAGCCTATAGAACATAAAACCAGAATCATCGCAAGCGCGTTGCCTACCGTAGGGTAGAGTAGGTAACTAACCCTCCCCAGGAGCTCTGGCCGCCTTACTCATCATAGGAACACAACACTACTTGAAAGCAGTATATAATATAGCTGTGATCTTTTGTAAGGTTGAGGTAATTCCTCAGTTGGGCTGTCTATAAAATCGTAATAATATCGTATTTATTATTTTAAATTACAGAACCAAATAACATACTTTATAAATAAAATGTTGCTCCAACGCCATCTATCAAAAAGCGAAAAAACTTCGTCGTCGATTGACTAAAATTAGATTAAATAAAATAAATAGACTAATAAATAGCGATAGATGGCGTTCGTTTCTTTGTCATTTTGATAATATATTTTAATATTTTTCTTATTTACTGAATTTTTTTGTACAATTACAATAAAATATAGCCTATGTCACTCCTGAATAGTGTAGCTTTTTGTTAGTGAAAGAATTTTCATGATCGGATCAGTATTTGCGAAGATTACCCCCGATATACAAACAAAGTTATAAACTTTTCCTCTTTATAATATTAGTATAGATATAAACCTTCCTCTACAATCACTCTATTTACTAAAGAAAACCGCATTAAAATCCGTTGCATAATTTTAAAGATCTAAGCATCTAGACAGCGGGAAGCGACTTTGTTTTATACTGTGTAATGATAAATATTTCAGAACATAATAAAATCTTCAAATACGATCTTAAACAATATGTACGAAAAAGAATGGAATCGCATCAGAGAACTAACCGAAGTTGGTGTAGAGCATTTACTACAACAGTTCGACAAATATATCGCTGTGCTAGCTGAAAGCCAACACGATACCTACACAAGTCCGTTTGAAATCGTTACTTCAGATTTAGGTAAGAACCTCAATATATTTAAATGAAAACTTTTTTTTTTCTATGCCATTTTTATTCAATCCATAACAAACAAAAGTTATTATTCAGAATATTAGTCTTGTAGATTTAGGGTCGAATTCACCAGTTTGGGATTCATGTATTTTTGTATTTAAAATTTGTCCGTTCTTTATGAAGAAAAGTATTTGAGAAGATTTAATATATTAAGAGAAATACAATTTCAAATGTAAATATATATTTGAATATATAGAACTTATTTCAGATCGTAACATATTCTTTATTTAAAAAATCAATATATTTTTTTAGTGATCGGAGTAGATATTGTAACAGCCGAATCGATTTACGGATTCGAACCTACAACATTAAACCGATACGGTGATTCGTATACAACTGAACGGGTGGTGCTACCGGATACTTCATCTTTCATACACTCTCCCTTACAAACGCCAGGTTATTATGGCATTAAAGCGAAGAACAAGAAACCGTCAAGTCCCACCGTTTCTTTCCCGAAGTATAACAATTACGTGAAAAGTAAAAATAAGTTTGATAAGTTTACGAGAGTTCTTCTGCCGTTAGATTTAATTGGAATTAGTAATACTCAAGGTACGTAACTGTATTTTTTTTAAATATCGAATTATACGCCTTATGATTTTATTGAAGTTTATGGTCATATCAGGTTAATAACTGGTATCCTTGTTAATCATATAAGATTTGTATTGGATCTTGCAGAAATGTGTTTACGATTTCTAATTGTCGTCAAGACAGAATTTAAATACTCTATTTGGAAAACTAACTAATTTTTAGATACTAAATATTAGAAATATAAGATGATTAACAATTTTTTTTAATTAATTACATTTATTTTCAACAGATAATATAGAAACAAATTACGAATCCCGCGCTGTTTTCTCGTACTTGCAATACTCTCGCAACACATCCCAACTAATGCCTCTACGTATGGATGAATCCGTCACCAGACGTTGGGGTGTGAACATTACTTTGGGTTCACCCATTTTGCAAGTAGCGTTATTCGTACCCGAATATATTTGGTACAGAGAGACGAAAGAGGCTGAAGATAATTCTGAAAATAATATTGAAGATTCTGAAGGTTAGTCAATTTGTTGAGTGATAATCTTAATTTATACCCAAGTTTTTGAAATTTTTTGGGTCGTTTGACAGAAAAGCCTAAGTCCACCCATTGTACTACACAATCTGTCTCTCTTCTTCTCTTCTCTTCGAATCTTAAAACTATGTTTAATGTGTGTTAAGTAGTTGTAGTTTACAATAAAGTATAGATAATTGTTTTTTAAATTTGTGCATATATGTAAATAATCATGAAAAACTATCTTTTAGGAATAATGTATTCTAACAAAGGTCAGACACACCCAAACCAAGTAAACAGTCATAAAACAAATAACGTTCATTCGAAACACAATCCTTGGCCACAATCAGAAGACGAAAGTTCTAACGATAGTCACGGACCAGTTGTTATTCAACCAGCTTACAAAAAACAAGAAAAGCCATACGTAAATGATAATTTTCAAGAAAATGATTCTTCGTACGTTGCGGAAAGACTAGAAAGTTCTGATGGTCCAAAGACCTTGGCATTGATTATGGATAACGAAATAGCTAATAAAGATGCCAATTTAACGAAAGACATTGGGAAAAAGAAGTTAATATACAAGAGCTTGAATGGTGTACGTTTAAAGAAACCAATTAGGTTACAGATTTGGCTCGATATTAATAGAGAGACATTTGGTTCAAGAACTAATCCCCAATGTGTGCATTGGTCAACATTGCGAGGGTACGTAAAAATTTATTTAAACATGTCTTATTGATTGTTCTTTTTTTCCCTCTAAATTGAACATTATCTGTTCCATAAAATCATGAATATGACATTTATTTGTATTAGTAGTCCGAGGTGAATAACTATAACATTTAAATACAGACTAAAATTGAAAATTACGTAATTACGTAGATGGCGTTACTTACAAATAAAGACGTGTATTTTTAAAACAATATTTTGTTAGATTTTCATTTCATATATTTTATTTATTGTGTATATCATGCAACATGTGCTTCATTCATAAAACGGTTTCTATCGGTAAATATTTAAGTTGAAAACCTTACGCCTTCAGCCTTCGGAGTAATAACAGATTCATTTTGTTAGGTCTGGTGAATGGTCACGAGTCGGATGTCACACGGAAATTGACTACGACTGGTCGCCGTATTCCGATGAACCCTTACTCATTAATTGTACCTGCAATCATCTCTCCACATTCGCTGTTCTAGTCGACGAAGTGGATATTGAAGTAAGTATACAAATCTTTTACTAGCAAAACAAATTTATGAGTAAAACCACTCCAAGTGTCTCACATATTTCAAGCGTAACAGTGTGCCCGAAGATAGTTAAAAAGATGCTGCTTAAACTAGATGTTTCTAAATCAGCTGGACCTGCTAAAATACCTGAATGTTTTCTAAAAGAATGCGCAGTATCGTTTGCATTCCCTGTTTATCTACTATTTAAACGTTTCCTCAAAGAGTGTGTTGTGCCAAATATATGGAAGTCTCCCTATATATCACCTATTCATAAAAAGGCAGTAAAGAGAAAATAATAAACTACAGGCCTATCTCAAAACTCTGCATTCTAGAGAAATTATTTGAGAAAATTGTTTATGATCAGATTAATGCAGGGCTTCAAAGGTCTTTTAGTTTCAATCAACACAGCTTCTTGAAGGGTCGCTCAACTGTTCCGAACTTTTTAATGACTTTTTGTTGGCTGCTATGATTGATGATGCTCAGGTAGATGTAATCTATACTGACTACAGTAAAGCATTCGATCGAATACACCACGGTTATATATACGGTACATGGTTCGGTACACGGTATATGGTTCTTTTCGTATATAGATAATCGGTCTCAGGCGGTCATGTCAACAATTATATATCTAGTTAGGTTACCGTTCCATGTGGAGGATCCTCAAGGATCGTTTCTTGGTCCATTGTTGTTTGTAATTTTTGTTAACGACGTTAACTCCTGCCTCCATTCGTCTGAACTGCTCTGTTTCGCTGATGGTATGAAGATATTTCTAGAGTTGTAAGTGAGGATGATGCTAATAACCTACAAGTTGATCTCCTGAGACTTAAAAATTATTGTCACAAAAATCTCTTGGACTTAAATGCCTCCAAATTATTAAGTGTTATAATGTACACCAGGAAGAGTAACATTTAAATCTGCGATTACACTTTGGAAGGTCATATACTTCAGAGAGTGACCTCTATTATGGACCTAGAAGTAATGCTAGATTCTAAGCTTCTGTACGATACTCACATGAACAGTATCATAACTAAAGAATTTAAGGCTGAGCATCATTCGTGATGCGAACTTTTGCGGATTTCAATGAAATCAAAACTATTAAAGTATTATACTGCTCACTAGTCCAAAGTCAATTAGAGTGTGCCTCCGAGGTTTGGAACCCCAAGTACGCCACATACATCACACGTCTTGAGAACACAAAGAAAATTTATTAAATTTATTTGTTTTGCCTTATAACTCGAAGAACTATCTGCAACTTTGCAAAAAATTCCATATTCTCCACCTTGAACTAAGACGTGAAATTAGTGACTTAAACTATCTTTTAAAAATTAAAAATAACTTTATAGATGTCTTAAGGGCTTACGGCAACTCAACTTCTCAATTTAAGTAAGCTTAAACTCACTCACAAACTCACTATTTTCTCAATACGAATAGGCTATAAAGTGTCTATTTTATATTTTGTCGTAGTTCATCCCGGAGCCGTCAATGCTCGAATCGGTAACATCATACACTGGGTTCAGTATTTCGTTACCGCTGCTAGCTTGGACGTGGCTAGCACTATGTCTCATGCGTGGCGGCGCTGCCACTGTTTCTAACTCTATACATAAGCACCTAATCTTCTGCGTCTTCATGGCTGAACTACTGTATTTGATCGCCATGAAGGCAAGGAGTTCGCTTGTACAGAATGAGGTAAGTGACATTTTTATTATATTGGTATTGAACGCTACCCGTACTTATCTATACCCTAAAGTAATCGCTTACCAATTACCATTAGGTATACGAAATATAACTGGCTATGAGAGAAAGTGAGAAAGAAAATGTATACCTCTCTCTCTCTCGCTCCGTTCGCCTCGCCTGATCACACTTTTCGTAACGCTCTCGTCACGCATTCATTAGCTTATTCCCCAAGTCAAGCGTGCGTAAAGAAGTTTAACTTCAAAAATTGTAATGTAAATCGTTCGCTGGGCGCAGTTCGCGTGCAAGGTGGTGGCGATGGGGCTGCACTACTGGTGGGTGAGCGCGCTGGCGTGGGCCGCGTGCGACGCGTGGCAGCTGCGGCGGCTGGTGCGCGAGCTGCGCGACGTGAACCACGGCGGGCTGGCGGCGCAGCTGGCGGCCGCCTACGCCGCGCCCGCCGTGGCGCTGGCGCTGGCCGCCGCGCACCACCAGCACCAGTACGGGAACGCGCTCTTGTGAGTTACCGCTGACACTGCCGCTGTACTTGTGCGACGTGAACCACGGCGGGCTGGCGGCGCAGCTGGCGGCCGCCTACGCCGCGCCCGCCGTGGCGCTGGCGCTGGCCGCCGCGCACCACCAGCACCAGTACGGGAACGCGCTCTTGTGAGTTACCGCTGACACTGCCGCTGTACTTGTGCGACGTGAACCACGGCGGGCTGGCGGCGCAGCTGGCGGCCGCCTACGCCGCGCCCGCCGTGGCGCTGGCGCTGGCCGCCGCGCACCACCAGCACCAGTACGGGAACGCGCTCTTGTGAGTTACCGCTGACACTGCTGCTGTACTTGTGGCCCGTGTCACCTGCGTGAGCTGCATGGGCTGGATGGACCGCACGATTAGAAGACAAGATACACAATTTTTAAAAACTAGCAACGTGACTAAGTCACTTCACTTACCGCTTCAACCTGTAATATCCCACTGCTGCGCATAGGCCTCTTTTCCCGTGTAGGAGAAGGATCAGAGCTTAATCCACCACGCTGCTCCAAAGCGGGTTGGCGGATATATTCCCTACTATGATTAACAATCACTATCAGGCGTACATGATAACAACCGGGACCGACGACTTAACGTGCTCTCCGAGGCACGGTGGGGAGACCCACAATGACTGTACAAACATCCAGACCACGGCAAACATCTGCATGGCCAATACAAATGTTTGTCATGTGCGGGGATCGAACCCACTACCGCCAGCGCAACAGCCATAAACCAGTGCTGTGACAGTTGCGCCAACGCGTCGTCGACGGGACGTACTCGTTTTGAGGGAGGCGCGCAGATGTCTTAGCGGCCGCGCTAAGACCTATTTGCAGCGTTAGATCAAAATTATAAATAATAAAGGTCGAACTCAGGGAGTCGAAACTTTTTATTAGAAATTTTCTCCTTTTTAAGAAACTTTTTTTTTTTAATTCCTTAAATGTTAATCGTTCCGGAGCTATTAACAAAAAACCGAAATCCCTTTTTTTGCTACTTGTATACAACAATTATTGTACACTTTTGTAATTTTTTGCATGCTAGAAAATCCTTCTGACCCAATTTTTTAGGCCTTATTCTGCATCGAATTAGCTATCGCTCATATTTGGGAGATTTATCTCTATTTAACACGTTTTTGAAATTGTTGACTAGACTATCATCTTTACACTTATCTACTCGTACATTGTTCTGGTTCAGCTTTTTAAGCAAATATTAAAAAACTATCCTAATATAAATTGCAACAGAGGTTAGTGATTGAATAATATTGATAATCTCTATAAATCACAGCTGCTGGGTAAGCTGCCACGAGGCGGTGGTGTGGTGGGTGGTGATCCCAGCCGCCGTGTACGCGGGCGCCGCGCTCGTGTTCCTGGCGGGTGCCACCCGCGCCGCTTTCACTGTGAGAGATCACGTGATCGGCTTCGGAAATTTGAGGTAAGTTAATTAGGTATTAGACATACTTAGTCATAGTAGGTCATTTGTTTTGTAAAGCATTTTTAACTGAGCATTTGGATTTCAGCATATGTAACGCTCATTGTTTTGTACTTTGAATGTTTGATTGGAACATTTAATGTTAAGGTCGCTTTAGCAAGTTTGGATAGCTTAAAGAAAGTGTATGGGCAATTGGAGAACAATTTAATAAAACTATGAGTAGCTTTCGTATTTTCTGGTACTTTCATAAAACTGTGCGAGTCATTCGAACACATTGGACTCGAACACAGTAGACTCAAGAAATTGGCCGTGCCTCACGAGTCTACCCTTAAGTAACCAGTCGAATAGGTTACTCGAAAGGATAAAATATACACAAGACTCTAGTTTTATGAAACTCCAAATACTTACTCAAGAACGTACATTTCGTATAATAGTATAAATACCTAATTGTTATTGCTCGCAAACAAAAAAAAAACTTCAGTTACATCGACAAGTAATACAACGTAGGTTCACGAAAAAATATTCAAGTAAATAAGTTTTATCAAAGATTACCCAAAAAAGTATGTAGTCATCAGTTGAATGTTGATCAAATGTTGGTCAAATTTTAATGGAACCACATGACAAACACCACCTTTCGATTAAAATAATAATCATCGAAATCGGTCCCCACTCAGTCAAAAGTTCTGAAATAATATATATTATAATCGAATTGAGAACCTCCTCCTTTTTTGGAAGTCGATTAAAAATACTCAAGAACGTTAAACTTTCCAAATTTCGTATAGTCTGGATAACGAAAGATGATACTGAAAAAACGCGGTATATTTAAAAAAAAACCACACCCTGGCAACTTCAAAGACGCGCCATCTTGTTTATTTGCTTTTTTTTTTAAATATTGCCATACTCTGATTCCGATTCTTCCCATTTCTGTTAAAATCGTCGAAATTTGTCAATCTTTATAACAAGATTTATATTGCCGAGTATTTATTGTGTCCTAAATTCTTATTGTGTTTTCAGACGTAGTAATTGGATTAATTAAGGTTTTGCATTGGTTGTAATATTATGTATGTTTAAATCTTAGTAGGTTTCCGCTAGTTATTTCCCAATTAGAGGTAATATACCCGATGGTGGGAACCCTACTGCATTTTTAACTGAGCATTTGGATTTCAGCATATGTAACGCTCATTGTTTTGTACTTTGAATGTTTGATTGGAACATTTAATGTTAAGGTCGCTTTAGCAAGTTTGGATAGCTTAAAGAAAGTGTATGGGCAATTGGAGAACAATTTAATAAAACTATGAGTAGCTTTCGTATTTTCTGGTACTTTCATAAAACTGTGCGAGTCATTCGAACACATTGGACTCGAACACAGTAGACTCAAGAAATTGGCCGTGCCTCACGAGTCTACCCTTAAGTAACCAGTCGAATAGGTTACTCGAAAGGATAAAATATACACAAGACTCTAGTTTTATGAAACTCCAAATACTTACTCAAGAACGTACATTTCGTATAATAGTATAAATACCTAATTGTTATTGCTCGCAAACAAAAAAAAACTTCAGTTACATCGACAAGTAATACAACGTAGGTTCACGAAAAAATATTCAAGTAAATAAGTTTTATCAAAGATTACCCAAAAAAGTATGTAGTCATCAGTTGAATGTTGATCAAATGTTGGTCAAATTTTAATGGAACCACATGACAAACACCACCTTTCGATTAAAATAATAATCATCGAAATCGGTCCCCACTCAGTCAAAAGTTCTGAAATAATATATATTATAATCGAATTGAGAACCTCCTCCTTTTTTGGAAGTCGATTAAAAATACTCAAGAACGTTAAACTTTCCAAATTTCGTATAGTCTGGATAACGAAAGATGATACTGAAAAAACGCGGTATATTTAAAAAAAACCACACCCTGGCAACTTCAAAGACGCGCCATCTTGTTTATTTGCTTTTTTTTTTTAAATATTGCCATACTCTGATTCCGATTCTTCCCATTTCTGTTAAAATGGTCGAAATTTGTCAATCTTTATAACAAGATTTATATTGCCGAGTATTTATTGTGTCCTAAATTCTTATTGTGTTTTCAGACGTAGTAATTGGATTAATTAAGGTTTTGCATTGGTTGTAATATTATGTATGTTTAAATCTTAGTAGGTTTCCGCTAGTTATTTCCCAATTAGAGGTAATATACCCGATGGTGGGAACCCTACACTGTACAGTTGTCATTTAAAAAGTATGCAAAAAAATCGAGTATCATCTTTCGTTAGCCAGACTATGCAATACAATAGTACAAACGAGGAGTAGAGCATATTAGTGTAAAGCGCACAGCACGTACAGGATGCTGCTGGCCGTGAGCGTGCTGTGCCTGCCGCTGCTGCTGGGCGCGTGGGCGAGCGCGCTGCTGCTGGCCAGCGAAGTGTCGCGGCGGGACGCGCTCAGCTCGGCGCTGGCCGCCGCCGTGGCGCTGCACGCCGCCGCCGCCGCGCTCGGCTACACCGCCTTCAACGTGCGCGTGCGTGACAACCTCAAGAGGTGCACACTCTCACATTCTTATAACATGGTCACAGATTAAAGAAATAAGGTCCTACCATAAATAGTCAACAGTCCCCTGTGTGCTATTCCCATATTTGTCAGTTTTGTTCTACCATATAGTCGAAAGTCACCTGTGTCGTTATTTTTTAGTAATGTACGAGTACAAAATAACAAGCCTTATAGAATAGCATATCTGTTTTATTTTTAGCTTTATTTAAAATTATTATATTGGGTAGTTTGAGCAATATTATTTTTGAGATTTTTTTTCCAATAATATTACAGTAAGCATTTGTTACTTGTTATCAGGTCTGTTTTAAGATGTCTTGGGAAGAAAGTACCGCTCGCCGATACATCTGTTATTATAAGCACAAGTGCCCAGAATCTCTCACAAGTCAACAGGTAGATACTTACAATGAAACGCTGTATTGTTCATTAATTTTATTTTATTTTAGAATAAATATAACACTTTTGGGAGTTTACTCCTTAAGAATCGATTTTCATATATATAAGACCCCCGGTATGAAAAATATAAGAGGAGTAAAATCTACTGAACGAATGACCTCGTTACGTTTCTCGCAACGCCATCTATCGGAAAGATAACCTACTAAAATAATGTCGTCGTCGATCGGAACCCAATAACGTATAATATACAACGACGTTTTCTAATAACGCCATCGATCGATAGATGGCGTTATTATTTCTTTTATTTACTACTAGCTGCTGCCCGCGACGTCGTCTGCGTGCGTTCACGTTCACTGCTCGTTCCCCGTAGGTGATAGCGTGGTAATATGTAGCCTATGTTCTGAACCGACTTCTTAATAATATTCGTGCCAAATTTGAAGTAAATCCATGCAGTACTTTTTGAGTTTATCCCGGACATACATACAAACAAACAGACAAACAGACAAACAGACAAAAATTCTAAAAACTATATTTTTGGCTTCGGTATCGATTGTAGATCACACCCCAAGTATTCTTTTAAAAAAATATTCAATGTACAGTTTTGACTTTCCTACCATTTTATTATCTATATGTATAGATTTAATATGGTATTAATCTTTTTCTTAGAATAGTAAGTCTTTTTTGTGCCTATTTAGACAATTCGTCTAAAGGAGTAAACTCCAGTCGTCCATCGGAGCTGACACACACACTTTTTTTGTATTAGGTCTGCACTAGCTTACCACAGTAGCACAGAACCGCGTCGACAACTGCGGAACATTGGAATATCCGCTTCGTCTACTACCTCAAGATCCACAACTAAGACCAGTTCCAGTCCTTACAGGTCAGTTTTATGGTATTATTTACTATGTATTTAAACCAACATCAAACAATATAAATTTAAAAAATTAAAAAATTGTACTTAAACAAATGCGACTTAGGCCTTATTATTAAAAAGCAAGTTCTAACTGATAAGTGATAACACTAAATTGAAAAGCATAACAACGACAATGAAATTACAAAAAAAAAATACACATTAAGTAATATGAATAAATTTTATTATAATCTGTAGCCGACTTAGTCTTTAAGGATGTATGGCTGTAATAAAGAATGAAAATTTTTTTTAAAGAAGTAAAGGTTAATTATGGAGTGTAAAAAAGTAATAAAAAAAATGTGTCAAATTTACCCAAACATATTTTTATATCACACTTAGGTATAATTAAAGTAAACGTACCAATGTCGTAGTAGTAAATAATATCTAATGAACTCCTTCCTTTTATGTAGTCGTAGTGATGGTCAACTTCGGCACACAAGTACATCGACGTCCAACTACAACACAAGTGCAAGCGACATGCCGGCTTATTTAAGAGGATTCGATTCTTCGTTACATACGAGAAAAGATGGTAAGAGTTTTAAAGTTTATCGAGAACGAAATTATGACTTTTTATATTTTTCATTAAATTTTAACTATAGAAGTTATGTACCTCTATTGCTCACTTTTGGATACAGAATAATGATATATTATATTATTCTCGTACCTTTAGCTCCTTGCACTAAATGTAAACTACGAATTTTTAAGTAGTAATGTATTACCCAATCCGAAGTGGAATTATGTTAGAGAACTTAGAGAAGCAAAAAATATTATAAACTCGCAAGACCGAATTTGACGAAGGAATAAACTGCACTATTGTATTCTTATAGCTGTTTGTAATAATTTGTCTGCCTCTAGTTTTGCTTACCTGCAATATATTTCTGACACAATTCCACAATCCGTATGGAGTAGGTAACGCAAATTTTGAAGATTTTTGACACCCCTCTCCCCATGTAACGCGTAACGTAACGTAACGTTTCGTTCCCCCCCCCCTTACCCCATAAACCTTACGGAACACCCAATTGACCATTTTTACCCAAAATAATGTCACACTATGTTGCGCAAAATAACCGGAAAGTTGCTAAATTACTTTTATTATTGTTTTAATCGCGTTTGCGGTAGTAATAAAAACTTAATTAAATAAAAAACAATGTTACGTAACGCCTTGTTCGGACCCCCCCACCCCTTCCCCTGTAACGCATCATAACGTTTTACAAGACCCCCCCCTCCCCCTCAATTAGCGTTATGTAATACTTAAACGCCCCCTTACTCCCAAGTCGAGCGTAAAGAAGTTTGACTTCAATAATGATAAATCAATCGTTGGTGATCAGATGCAAGTCGTCGTCGACGCAAGTCCCGCGCGGACGCGGAGGTGGCGACCGAGGGCACGGACAGCGAGAGCGAGGCGTCGGCGCGCAGCCTGGAGCTGGCGTCCAGCCACTCGTCCGACGACGACGACTCCGCCTCGCGCCGCTCCACACACCCGCCCTCCGCGCTCCGTGCGTACACACACACTTTAACACACTTCCTATATTGACTAGCCCGTTGGCGCAGCCTGGAGCTGGCGTCCAGCCACTCGTCCGACGACGACGACTCCGCCTCGCGCCGCTCCACACACCCGCCCTCCGCGCTCCGTGCGTACACACACTTTAACACACTTCCTATATTGACTAGCCCGTTGGCGCAGCCTGGAGCTGGCGTCCAGCCACTCGTCCGACGACGACGACTCCGCCTCGCGCCGCTCCACACACCCGCCCTCCGCGCTCCGTGCGTACACACACACTTTAACACACTTCCTATATTGACTAGCCCGTTGGCGCAGCCTGGAGCTGGCGTCCAGCCACTCGTCCGACGACGACGACTCCGCCTCGCGCCGCTCCACACACCCGCCCTCCGCGCTCCGTGCGTACACACACACTTTAACACACTTCCTATATTGACTAGCCCGTTGGCGCAGCCTGGAGCTGGCGTCCAGCCACTCGTCCGACGACGACGACTCCGCCTCGCGCCGCTCCACACACCCGCCCTCCGCGCTCCGTGCGTACACACACACTTTAACACACTTCCTATATTGACTAGCCCGTTGGCGCAGCCTGGAGCTGGCGTCCAGCCACTCGTCCGACGACGACGACTCCGCCTCGCGCCGCTCCACACACCCGCCCTCCGCGCTCCGTGCGTACACACACACTTTAACACACTTCCTATATTGACTAGCCCGTTGGCGCAGCCTGGAGCTGGCGTCCAGCCACTCGTCCGACGACGACGACTCCGCCTCGCGCCGCTCCACACACCCGCCCTCCGCGCTCCGTGCGTACACACACACTTTAACACACTTCCTATATTGACTAGCCCGTTGGCGCAGCCTGGAGCTGGCGTCCAGCCACTCGTCCGACGACGACGACTCCGCCTCGCGCCGCTCCACACACCCGCCCTCCGCGCTCCGTGCGTACACACACACTTTAACACACTTCCTATATTGACTAGCCCGTTGGCGCAGCCTGGAGCTGGCGTCCAGCCACTCGTCCGACGACGACGACTCCGCCTCGCGCCGCTCCACACACCCGCCCTCCGCGCTCCGTGCGTACACACACACTTTAACACACTTCCTATATTGACTAGCCCGTTGGCGCAGCCTGGAGCTGGCGTCCAGCCACTCGTCCGACGACGACGACTCCGCCTCGCGCCGCTCCACACACCCGCCCTCCGCGCTCCGTGCGTACACACACACTTTAACACACTTCCTATATTGACTAGCCCGTTGGCGCAGCCTGGAGCTGGCGTCCAGCCACTCGTCCGACGACGACGACTCCGCCTCGCGCCGCTCCACACACCCGCCCTCCGCGCTCCGTGCGTACACACACACTTTAACACACTTCCTATATTGACTAGCCCGTTGGCGCAGCCTGGAGCTGGCGTCCAGCCACTCGTCCGACGACGACGACTCCGCCTCGCGCCGCTCCACACACCCGCCCTCCGCGCTCCGTGCGTACACACACACTTTAACACACTTCCTATATTTATAAAAACTAGGCGTTTTGCATTGATCACATTTTTTTATGTAACGAAGTCGGCAAACAAGGGTACGTCTCACCTGATGGTAAGCGATTACCGTAGCCTATAGACGCCTGCAACACCAGAAGCATCGCAAGCGCGTTGCCGACCCTACCCCCAATTCCCCCCAGGAGCTCTGGTCACCTTACTCATCGACAAAAACACAACACTGCCTGAAAGCTATATTATTTAGCTGTGATCTTTTGTAAGGTCGAGGTACTACCACAGTGGGTCTGCTCCATTTTTTAAGCAGGAAATTCCCACTGTTCCCTACCTCAGTTAAACCCTATCGCAGTTAATGAGAGCGTAAGAAACGAGCCATTTGCATACAAATATAATTAATGAGGTTGTGAACAAAACGATTTCTTTGTTCTTCTTTTTTGAAGTCGGTTTGAATCAGAATCGTTATATAAACTGGGTACCAGTGGATATAAATCGTTAATCAGCCATTTCTCATTTCGATCCAATTTAATCAACTTTGTACATAAAGTTTGAACACTTGTAGATTGAGTTATGTTATCCACAAGATTGTGAAAATCGCACCTTTTTTCCCATATATGTCCTAGCCTAAAAACACATTCTAGTTTAAAATTACAAGACATTACAAAACAGTGCAATTTTATTACAACTCCTTGTAAAATATGTTTGTGGATGACTACTATTCCACTAAATGCGTTGATTGATGTTACAGGAGATCGGGGCACTAATAGCACAGGAGGAAATTACTTACCCAATATCACAGAGGGAGCACCCCTGGCTATCACACCAAGATGGCCTTCCCACATTCGAGAAGGTAACATTTACTACTATTTATTACTTTAGCCTATTTTCATAAACAGTACCTACACATTAAGTCTTATACGATTCAGACTGTAACATTTCTGTAATATATTCCCTACTATGATTAACGATCGCTATCAGTTGTCTATGATAACTACCGGGACTGACTGCTTAACATGCTCTCTGAGGCACGGTGGGAGGACCCACACGAACAGACAACTAGACCAAAAATAAATACTTATACCAATACAAATATCCATCCCGAGCGGAAATCGAACCCCCAATCGTCGGTGTGAACGCCTCCACGGTACACGCACACCTACACTAGAGCGATGTCACTATATAAAAAGTATGTACCTACTATAGTATTATTTTATTCTAGAAATGAATCAACCAGAAATGAATCGTTGGTCACAAGAGACAGGGTCAGAAGAGGGAATGAACCCTGGACCCGCGACACCGTCTCCAAACCCCTTGCCCAATCCTGACTTAACATCGGACGTGTACCAATTGAGTCGACATCGGCTAAAACCTTCAATATTGGAAAATGTCCATGACACGTATGTGGCCAGTGTGGACGCATCGAGGCTACCACTAGATAACAGGTAACGTAATACCGCCTATTAAAAATTAAAATATGAATTGCAAGTATAGTACACGTATTTTTATTATACATTATATAACTGACACCAAAATTACTTTCCATAAGATTACTCACCAAGTCACCAACGTTTGTCCGTACCCTAATTGATAACCAAAAAAATTATACAGTTATCGTCGAATCTTCAATTTTGTTTTTATTGAGCGTATTATATTATAGATACGGTGTAATGGACGACGAATTGATGTACGGAGTCATGTCAAACGATACTGAGAAGCAAATTCCTTACGATCCAAATTATCCAATATCACCAACAATGTACAGACTACCCACAAACCCGTATGGGTCCAAAACGTATCTATCATCGCGGACATCTGATTACGGGTATAGCCCAACTAAATATTTAAACACTGATCCCAGTGTATACGGATCCCGGGATTTCCGGGATTCGTCTGTCACGACAAGAGAGCACGATGGCTACCCTCCACGGGATTTCCGGGATTCTGGAATTGCCACTATGCTGAAAAATGATTATCAGAGAAAAATGGAAGGGCATTATGATTACAACGACAGAATGTCGGACGGTTCGGAGAAACACCATCCCCACGATAAATATCTTTTCCCATATACAGGTTAGTAATTTTTTTACATTTTTGTGAACAACGTATTGTGTTGCCACAATAATAATACTTTTTATAAGTGTTACTAGTAATAAAACTTGTTTTAATAGATTAGAATGTTTGTACACAAAAACTTTGTAAGGAACCAATGTGACACTTTCCTTCTGATATTCCTATCAATCACCGTCGATTAAGTTTTCACAATCCAAAGACAAAATGCACACGTGTGAATTTTTATTATTATTTATTTTCTGTTTAAAATTTTATTTTGTGTTAAATATTTATTTGCTGTTGATATAATAGGCGTATATACAATGCTTATTGAGGAGCTTTGTGTTTGTTTGCTTTGATTAGCGGAGGAAGACCATATTAGTGTGCGTGGTACGCAGTCGCCTCAACGTCTCAACACTGATGTTCATACAGGTAATTTATTGCTATTAAAGTCAACCAATGTAGTTTTATCTCTATAAATAAGAATTGCTATCCACTGTCACAGCAATTATTAAAAAACTAGAATATTTTGGAATATTTTAATTTTTACATTAGGTATATATCGTTTCAACCGCGTTAATTTGAAGAAAAAATACTTACCAAAATATTATTATTAAACCATTAATGTGCAACTTGGGTAACGCAGGGCACGCAACGGAAGCTCTCAAAAAAGATTATTTTCCCGTTTTCGTAACGAAGCGTGATGTTAAGTAGCCCTATTGTCATCCTCGATAAATGGACTCAACACAAAAATAAATCGTTTCTGAGATACTATTTTAGTATTATAATTACTTAATTATTTTACTATTGGAAAAAGTATGAAATTTGTGTTAATAATATGAAATTTTATAGAAATGTAAATTGCATTTTGTTTTAATGGTATTTACAGGAGAAGTCCCACAGCAAATGGGCGCGCCGCTAGCCAGTATGGGAGAAACTAGCGAGTAAGAAAATTTATCGTAATTAATCCAATAAATCATTGTACACAGCATGATTTATTTAATAAAAACATTTGCATGCTTTCGTAACAAATTTTCCAAATTTTATGTCACAAGAACATCATTTATATGTCATTAACAGCCTTGACTTAGAAGCTAACACAATACATACAAAAATAATTACTACACTAATTACCTAATTCGTAAATAAATTATATCCCTAAATATACTAACATATACATAATATTATAGTCTTTCTCTTTGTGGGAAAAGGACTTAAGCCTAATAGTTCATATCAATATACATTATGTAACACAATAGTTTTTGGTCACGATATAGATATAATACTTTTTGTTTGATAAATAAATTGAGTACCTGCTTATGAGATTAATTTAACCATACTTATTATTATAAGTATGCACTTGCAATAATATTGCTAGTGATAACAATAATTGTTATAATCTGTGACATGAACATATTTGTAAACATTTCTGAAATTCAAATAAATGCGACAAACAAAAAGCATGATAGACTAAACATAATGTATTTGTAAACAATGTTTAGATGGTGGAGGTTGTATGAGAAACACTCATTGTAAAATCATCTTTTGCTTTGCTAACCGGTGGTGTTGCCGCGCTCGTAATCATCCGCAATCACCGTAGGGACGAGGTAAACTATAAATATTATGTAAGCATGAAACGTTCGGATTCACATAAATGCACTGCACATTAAACAGAAAACTATATCATAATCATTTATTATTCATTTTTGGAGTTTACTCCTTAAGAATCGATGTTCATATAAGGCCCCCGGTATGAAAAAACATGAGGTGTAAAATCTGTTGAACGAATGACCTCGTTACATCTTTTTGCCTTTTCAATGCCATCTATCGGAAACCACGAAAACGTCGTCCATAGACTAATAATAGTTTTCTAATAGCGGCATCGGTCTATCGACAGATGGCGCTATTTGATTATTTTATTTACCATTTTATATGGTATTGATCTTTTTCTTACACTAGTAAGCCTTTTTTGTGCCAGTTTAGACAGTCGATCTGATGAAGTAAACTCCAGTCGTGCGTCGGAGCTGACACACAGACTTTTTTATTATCAGAATATCAATTTTTAAACTTTCACATGATTATATTACTCATAAATTCAACTTATGTTTGCCATCAAATAAAGCAAATGAGATTATTTTTATCTTAGATTTAGTCTTGACATTGTAACTTCATAATTATTTTTATTGTAATTGCACTTTTTAAATTCATAATTCACTTAATATACCTATTCAGATACGAATTATAAATGACTATCATATGTGAATCCGAACATTTTTTTTATATAGTTAACTAAGCATTATATTATTTTTAAATGTTTGTAAATTACTTAGCATTAAATACTGTTAGAGCAAACATAATTTTGCATAGTAAAGATATACAATAAGTATTAAGATGCGAACTACTATTTTTCGATATTGTGCTATATTTAAATATAGGCCCCATTCATAAAACCGTTCTGGTGTAGTGGTGCGAGTAGTTGCTTAAAACTCCGAAAGTTTGCGGTTTCGATTCCCGCTCAGGACGGATATTTGTGCGTTCACGTACCGGCGGTGGAGGGTTCGTTTAAGCTCCAATCCTTCTCCTACATGGAGAAAGAGGTTTATGTCCAACAGTGGGATGTTACAGGCTGAATGAATATGAGGGAGGGCCCTTGTTTGTATGATATGACAAAAAAGAACGAGAAAAAATGTGTTATTCGCAGTTTACAATTTTTTTTACTTTTTTCGAAAGGGGGTCGGTCTTAAGTTTTCGTGACGCAATATTTCCATGACTGTTACGCAGCTTAATTTAGTACTATGTGAAAGGGATTAAAAAAAATAATTTTGTTTTAGTAAATGTTTTTAAAAACGATCCTAATATATCATTAAATAAATTATTTTACAGGAAATCTACTACTGAAGATGATGCAGAAACGCGAGTCTGAGACCACATAGTACAAGATTTCCAATGAATCTCAATTAATTATTTAATTTATTTTTATTGTCTAATTGTATAATAATATGTATAATTATTTTAGCTGTTATTTTTGCGAAGACTGGCATAATATCTCAGTGCTCACTGCCATAAAGTAGGATAGCGGCTGTTTATTTTAAAATATTGTCTATGCTTTAAGTAGATTAAAATTTGTATAATACGAACATTACGAACTTATAATATTTACATCCACCTCTGCAGTAAATGCCCAAATAGATAGAAAAAAAATAAAGAAGAGAATACTCATTAGATAACTCAAGATCTCGAAATTACATTAACATCGTTTATTTTCAAAAATATATATATAATATATTTATTTGTTTTAAATTCATTTAGAAGTATAATTATAAAATTACCTTATAACGATTAATAATGGAAAGTAACAAGCTAAAAATATATAAAACTGTACTAGAATGTTATGAAATGAAATTAAAGACATTATATTTTTGCAACGTAGATCGCTTTAGATAAATTTGGCTTTTTAGATCTTAACATTTTTATAACGTGTCACCCAAAGTCATTCATTGTACATAGATTAAGTTATAGATTTAGATATTACCTAATGTATTTTTAGGAGATGTGAAATATTTTTGTATAAGACACCAAAACTTATAATTTTAATAAATTTTCAATGATTTAAAAAATTTGAGACACGTCTAGCAACGGATAGTAAATGAACTTTTAAAAGACATAGTTTTTAGATTAAATATTTGCAATGTAAATATTAGGTATAGCTGCGGTTCTGTCGAGTGTGTGCGTTTCAAGCGTTAAACGAAGAGTCCACCTATTTTGTAAATAAATAGACTTTTACACTTTGTAGCTGATAAGTATGAGGCGATATGTATAGGGAAAATATAAAATAAAGCTTTACTTGAATATTCCCTAATATGTTTTTGCCATATTTAAATGTGTTTTGTATGTATCGTCTATTTTATAGTAATAATCTGTCGTCTGTCTATTGCATGTCTACTACTTTTTTTACTTAGTTAAAAATACAATAATATAAAGAAAGAAAAGATATGAAGAAGAGCATATAAATATTGTATACTTCGTTTTATTATAGTTACTACAATATAGTGTAGACATGCAACTTACTTTGTGACTATATAGGTACCTTGCTCAGATGCTTTTTACAAGATGGTTTCCAATATTGACTTGACACGTTCGATGTAACACTATTGTTTAAGGATGGGTTTAGACCAAACGAACAAAGAGCTAGAGCTAGAGCTAGGACAAGAGCATTCTTTATTAATTTTTATGTGTAAACGAAAACTCGTATTCATATATATAACGACGAAAGAATGCTCTACGCCTGTTTACAGTTTTACACTAAAAGAATATGATATAGTGGGGAATTGGGGATAGAATGAGCATTCGCTCGTCTGATGTAAATCGACCTTTAGATGTAATTTGGGCAAAAAATTAAAAAACAAAACTGTGCAATAGAGATATATGTGCTAGAGATATGTGCAATCAATACATGTCTCGTAAATCATAACAGCGAATGTGTTAGTATGAGAGTTAATATGTTAGGCTAATTTCGACAATTTTACATTCCGCTTTGTGATTTTTATTGTATGTTTATTTGCAGAAATTTATCTTACCTAGTAGTAGTACAAATGTAGCATCTGAACTGTTTTATATTGTAATAAAATATTTTATTGCTAATCCACGTCTTTGTTTTTGTCCTGATGAAATTCCTTCCAAGTCAGTTTGAGCCTTTGAGGAACATGAAGTTATATTTTATAGAAGTAAACTATGTTACAAACACTGACTTTAGTACCTATGCTTATTTAAACAATTCAAACGACTCAAACGAGTATCGATTTGAAAGTTAAAAATTCGTCGTTTTTTTTTTTTTGCACTATATAAATACGTAAGTTGGTGGTCTCAGTAAGTGGCCAAGGACAGCTGGCCACAAAAATATTACAGATATTTATATTGTATACATTTAATATAGCAATTGTCGACACGACACTAACAGCGCAATGTTTGTTTTTATACTTTACACGTACAAAACTACATATTCCATTGAAAAGTTACATTGGGGATTTAACTTTACACTAATCCCTCCTTCATATCTAAAAAATAAAATTGCGTCCTCTGACGAACTATTTTTAGAAAAATGTGTGTGTGTCAGCTCCAGCTCTCAGCAGCTTCCCTACTATTACAATGTACTCTGTGGTCAGCTCCGACGCACGACTGGAGTTTACTCCTTCAGATCGACTGTCTAATTATGTAAGAAAAATAAAATACCATACCAGATGGTAAATAGACAAATTAATTAACGCCATCTATCGGAACCCTATTGGGTTCTGATAGATGGCGTTATTAGAAAACGTCGTCGTCTATCGGAACCCTATTAGGTAGATGGCGTTACGAGAAACGTAACGATGTCATTCGTTCAGTAGATTTTACTCCTAATATTTTTTTCATACCGGGGGCCTTACATGAAAATTGAAAATCGATTATTAAGGAGTAAACCAATAATCTGCAAAAAAATCATTTCAATTCATAACTAAGAGCTCGTTCTAGTGTAGCAGTGAGATATCTTAATTAAAGAAGAAACGGTTGCTGGTTCGATTCTTGTTTGGAACGAACATTAATGTGCATTTTATTTATTTCCAACCTGTTTGCCCATATTGATCTCCCGACCGTACCTACCTCAATGAATAGATAAAGCCATCGTAATCGGTCGTTATCATAAATACCTAATAACATCGTTACATTTTGTATGAAGTTATCCGCCAATCTGCAGTAAACCAGCATCAATGCTTCATAATTAATGCTTCTCACATAATGGATTACAAGTATTGACCCTGAAGTTTAACATTCACGGTTGTTTCTGTTCAATACAGTATCTTATAGTTTTATAATAAAAAAATATCCAAAGACATGCTTTATCTTGTCTTACGAAGCGGACGAATGACGAATTATTTACTATATTATATATACTCAATTTAGAATAAACATAATATAATAATTTTGACAAGAACAATGGCACCAGTAAAAGCATATGACCGAATTAGCGTAAGTCGGGGCGCTAGGGTATTACTTGTATACATATTAAACTTTCAAACTCATAAAAAATGGTTACTTTTGACAATAAGAACAGATAAAACTTTTAGCTATTTATTCATCAACATACATAATATCTACATTTGCACAAATATGTTTAACTTATAAACGCATCAGTAAATAGTACTTAGGCTGACACCATATAATACTTTCTCGACAGTTTGTTCTGTAATGTGAGCAGTCTGTGCCACAGGTGATCGTTTTTCGTTTACAAAGTACGGCATTCACATAACATCTAATTTATGTTAATATGGATATGAATTTACATATACAATAAATTAGTATGTATCTCTTTAAAATACGAGGAAGCAAACTAATATTTACAAATTGAAATAATTTCATAAAAAATACACATTATTTTTTAAAAAAGAAAGTGTTACTTGAAAAATAAATTTAATTATTTGAAAATAGTACAATTGATAATTTTAACATTTCGTTTGTGTGATTAAGTAATATTTATAGAACATTTACATATCTAGACATGACATTCAAAAAATCTTTAAGATAAAATTGATTACTGAAATCTCAATAGGAAAATATTTTATTTACTTTAAGTGTTATATTATATACACAGGGTATACCAATCAAAGCTTTCACAAATGTTTTATTAACATATCATGGAATGTTTGAGCCTTATACAAAGTGACTACATACACAAGTGCATATGTCTATGATTTTGTTACCTGGTAACATTGATAAATAAATACTACAATTATAGTTTGTATCACAATGCACTATATATATAGTCAATTTAATGATAGGGCACTGATATGGCATTTAAAACACATACTCTATTGGTTATGACATAGTCTAGAAACACTCCAATACATTACCGATTAAATATTCTGTTCTTAGCACAATAAAGATTAAGCTTATATTTTCATGTATAATTTAAAAAATGGTTTTGCAATCACTAATTCGCATACTATGTGTCTACATACACAAAATGTAACAATTTCAACAATAAAGTGTTTAAAACTACTTTTTGTAAAAATTAAAACTATAGACATATTTTAAGGGTTTGTGCTAAGAGCAAATACATTCCAAACAGTAGAAGTCAATTAAAATATAGAAACGCAATAACAAAAACAGAAAATTGAGAAGTATACAAGTCCAACACTTATTGAAAACTTCAAAGCATAAAGTTGCTTTTTTGGATTAATATTTGTAATGAGCACTGACGGAGGCAGGTTTCCAGGTCAAAATTCGGGAAGAAGAGTTCAGTGCTTCTTTACACTGAAAATAAAATAATAATATAATTAAACCATAATCAACAATAATTTTAAGTCAGAAACTATAATAACAAACGTGAGTATTATAAGTTTGAAGTTAACCAAATAGTGTATATCAAAAAGTATTGCATAACCAATCAAATAAAGATTGTGGTAGATTGAAAGAAAAAAGGTTATTAATACACAATTCACATTTTCATCTAATATTTATTTACAATCACTTTAAACTAAGTGATATCAGTGAAATACGACTGCTTGATATAACATTATTTTTACTGCAACATAAAGAAAAATAGTTTTTTTATTTATTTATCTTACCTATTTAAATATGGAGGTTAAACTGATTTTTATTTATCTTTTAATAACATAGCATTGTGCCAATTACAATGAATTATGTATTAAAATGTAAGATAACTTTTCTAGATGAGCATGATAAAGATTTCAATCATTAAATTAAGTATTTGTTAAAACAAATTTTTAGCATTAGATTTAATTAAAGAACAGTTAAAATTTTGTTATGGAATATCAAATCATCATTAATATTTATTTTGTAAGATTTAAAATATCAAATGAAATTTCAGTTTTGGTATCAAAATATTAAGGAAAAACAACAGATTATAAAGAATACGGAAGCAAAAAACAAAGAAGATAACTAAATTTCTTAAGAGCGGGTATAAACTGAAAATGTCAGTTGTAGATTTGGTTTCTACAGTAGTAGATCATGATTCAACTAACCGAAAAAAAACATATAAATATTACATCATATTTTTAAAGAACCAGATTGAGTAAAAACATAAAAGAATAAAATTTTATCGATAAAAAAAATCACGAAATCACGTCTAGTTTTCTACTACTTTCAATTTATTTTCATTGTATTATATTACATAATACATAGCCAATATTTAGCATTATGACTCCAATTAATATTAGTAATATATGACATTAGCGATTTTATAAAAAAACTGTATTTTACGAGTTATTAAAATAAAACATATTTGTCGTTTTTTACATTCGTAATGCGCTCAAAACTATATCGTCTATCGCACTCTGTCACGAAGCTTTGTTTCATCAATCAGTCACGGGCGCGCGGGTGAAATCTGATTTTTTGCTCGCTTTATACACCCTCGTAAGTTTAATTTAATCATAACTCATACTCGCTACATGTAGCGAGTAGACCATGGTCTAGCACAATTAGTACAAATTCTTGTTCATTAAAAATATTTAAAATGTTATTAACAATTCTATACACTAATGAAATAATTTTAAACATGTAAACAATCAATAACGCCTGGAAATGATAACAATATTTAGTTATCTAAAATATGAGAAAATTGCTTAAACCATTTCAATTATGATCTCTAAAATCCATGCAATAATCAATGTTTACAAAGACTATCTTTATTTTGATTGAAAAACTATATTATTACTGAATGTATTTTTGGTATAAATTTTATAATATTTATATTGTAAGGTTTATAAAATACTAAAAATTACTTACTCTCATTTTCAAGTATGACTTTCTTCATAAGTTACTGATTGCCCATTTTGACTTTTGATGTCATGTAAATGCCTACAATAAGCCCGAACAAACCAATAGCTGACCCAAAGATTTCTACTATGAGAATCTTAACGAAGAGGGCGGCATTGGCGGCATCAGCAAGCGCAGCTCCAGACCCAACGATACCTACAGCAATACCGCAGAACAAGTTCACCAGCCCCACGGCCAATCCAGCACCAAACATCACATAACCAGCCATCCAATTCTGCTGCTTGATGGCGATGTCCAAGAATGGTTCTCTGTACTGTTCGAGCATACCAGAAAGCACGATAGCCGTAATTAATCCATAAATAGCCACGGCCTCACAGAAGATAACAGAGATCAAGTTCTTGGTCTTGATTCTTGGGGCTTTGACGCCTCCTCCAACTATGCTCACTCCGGTTGTGTGAATGCCCATCGCAGCGCCGACGACTGAGAAAGAGACGGCGAAAGCTATTCCCAGCGTTCCCCACATGTAGGGGGATGTATTCTCCAGGAACCATCCGAAGCTTATTTGCTCACCCTTTCCATTGAGAAGGTAGTACAACGAAAATATAGGTATGGCGAGCGACAACAGCAGCACAAACAGGTAAGTCAGGAAGTATCTCATCTTGATGGAGTTTTTGGGTCAATTGGAGCTGTTAAACCTGAAGATCCCAAAAGGGACGGCCTTTTTTTCTCCAATTTCTGCCTTGACAGAAAACTCAAAACGAAGAAGTCTTGTGATCACAAGATGTCAGAGACAAGAAAAAGTGTTGCTATTACTAAGTATAATAGATTCAGTGTTTTACTAAAATCATACATATAATATTATTATCTATGACAAAGCCTTTATCAAATCTCTATACAGTAATAAAATTTTCATTTATAAAAAAAAGTATTTGAACGTTTTAGTAACTGTAAGTTACGAAAAAGAGTACCCTTTTTTTTACCCAGAGGAAATCCCTGACGGATGCCTCCAGCCCGGAGGAGCTGGTGGGTATGTCCAATTCGCACGGACTAAAACCTCTGGGGTGTTCCTTCACTCTTCCTGGGGTGGAATTACGGGGGCGCTAAGCGCTTCCGCGATCCCGCCGGCGTTGCCCAAATAGGGCCCGTCATCATAAGTGACCTCCGAGAGGCTCCCTCGAACACTAAGGTTGCCTCCCTTCTCGGGACCATTCAATGCGGACGATAGATCCCCCGGTCTATCGCCCGCTGGTCCGGCGTTACGGCGGCAGGTTGGCCAGGTAAGCCCTGTGTCGCCGACCACGCCTTCCGCGACGAGCCGGGAGCGAGTTCGGGTCTTGTTCCCGCTGCCGCTCAGCCGCTTCCTTCCGCAGCATTACGGCGCTGCAGAAGGTGGAAACTGCGTCCCAACTCTCCTCACTGCTGACCATGGCTACAATCAAGGCCGACAGTGAGAGATCCGCCCCGATGACCGCCGACAAGGCGCTGCGCTCCGCACTCCACGCTGGGCAGGCCACGCGCGTGTGCTCCGCCGTGTCCTCAGCGCCGACGTCGCAATGGTGACATCCCGACGTCGGCTCTCGCCCCAACACTCGGCACAGATAGCGACCGAAACAGCCGTGCCCGGTCAGAATCTGCGCCAAGTGGAACGATACCGCAAAAAGAGTATCCTATGACTGAATTCTTTTTAAGCTATTTTCTAATTTAAAACTAAATTTTATGAATAAAATTGTTATTATATAACACTATTTTGTCTACAAAGGTTTCAGTGTAATAGTTTTGTTTATCGGTATTAATTTTATTTATACAAACTACATGATGCGAGTAATATTAATATCTTTTTTATATAACTACGTAGGCAAACGCGCGTACGCAAGCGATTACCGCAGCTTATAGACAAAAATGCAAACGCAGAACTGCAACGCAGGTGCTCTGGTCACCTTACTCACCAAAAGGAACACAATACTGCTCGAAAGCAGTTTAAGGAGGGCTCCCATAAAAAAATGCCATTTTTTACCTATTTTTGCTCGATATCAATAAATAGTAACAGTTAGGCACTTGAAATATACTTAATTGTATATTTACTTTTATAACAATAAAAAATAAAATGAAAATAAAAAAAAATATTAAGGGAGGCTCTCATACAACAAAAATGATTATTTCTCACTTTTTTGGCCGATATTAAAATCAACGCCAAGTAAACGCTACTAAAAACAGGTTACAATATGAAATTTGTGTAGGTACCAAGGGCGGATCCAGCTTAAGCGCCAGGGGGGTCACAGTCGTGGTCAATGCGTCAGGGGGGAGGTCACATAGTCGTGGTCAAGCCACAAGAAGCTATAATTTAATTTTGATAATGATAGATACTAATATAGAATAATGATAGATAGAAAAAGTAAGTATTTTATTAACGTATGTAAGTACGTTGTACTTAAAAATATCTATATTGTAACAAAAATATAGTTTAACAATTTTAATTATTGGTCCACCTAGGTCCTGGATCCAGCCCAGGGGGGGGGGGGGGGGGGTACCTACTGTTGTTTACCTAGTCAATGGTACGGAACCCTTCGTGCGCGAGTCAGACTCGGTCGGTTTTTAATATTTTGTCGCAAATTGATGTAAATTAAATAAGTAAAATCTATGTCTATTGTAAACCAATTCCCAACTCTAAATAAAACCTAATTACACCAACTACTTCTTAATTTTAAATTAATGAATACATTTCCTGCGTAACTTTTGGTTTCATCTTTGATCCTGTGTTTACAAAATATTATGTGAGACGATTTGGTAATAAGAATAATCTTAATTAAAATACAAATACACTATGCTAACAATACTTATTAACCTTACAAATATATTTATACTAGCTGTGCCCCGCGGTTTCACACGCATTAATTTAAAAAAAAAATAGCCTCTAGCCTTCTTCGTTAAAAAATGGGGTATCTAACACTGAAAGAATTTTTCAAATCGGCCCAGTAGTTTCTGAGATTAGCGCGTTCAAACAAACAAACTCTTCAGCTTTATAATATCAGTATAGATTACACACATACTTATAATCACGGCCATAATTATACTACAAAATCCAACACTTTTCATGCCGTACACATTGTTATGCGAATTCAGGCTGGAAAAAATAAAATCTTGCAAATCTTGCGGATCCCGCAGGTGTAATCCCGCATTTGTAATCCCGCTAATTTTATGTGGGATCCCGCATTTGCGGGATTGCGGATCCGCGGGATTGCATTCCCTAATCACGACTCTTTCCCGTAGGGGTAGGCAGAGACCACTTCTTTCCACTTGCTACGATCCTTACATAGTAAACTTGCTTCGCTTAGTCCACTTTCATTATTCGTTTCATTATTATAGATTCGTCTAATATAAAGTAATACGTTAATTACTTCAACCTTATTATGCTTCTAGGGCAGTGTTTAGTTATCATCTTATTAAATTAAGGTAGGAAAATCGTACTGGTTCAGAGACTAAAACATATTTTAAGCCAGAGCTTATTTCGACTTTTTATCAGTTAATGTTGGCAGCATAGTGTTGTTTGACATCTACTTTTTACGATTTTTTGCATTTAATTTGTCATTGTCAATTTGTCACTTTTGTGACAATCGAAAGTTTTGCAAAATAATATTAAATTTTATTTTGTTTTCTTAAGTACTATGTAGTAATGAGAAACGTACGTAAAAAAAGCTTTAACAAAAGGACATGATTAGCCCTATCATAAAGACAACATGGTGTAAGATATTAAATATGAAATCAAAGGACCTAAGGAACGAAGATGTTTTCTGCTTACGCCAGGTTTATTGTTCGTCACTCTTATATTTTCCTTTTTATTATTGTTGTAATATCTACACTCCTAACTATCATTCCGTTAGTATGCCACAATCTTCCTTCATTTTCCGAACCAATTATTGGATTCGAAACAAGAGGAACGAATTTAGGGCAACGCTTTATTGCTTGGGAGAATCTTATTGATGAAACGAGACCATCTAGAAGACTTGCAGTTAATCCTAAGGAAATAGAAGACCAGATCAGAATGAATGAATCTTACTACAATAAAATAAGGAAAGATAATTCTAGATCTGGTAGAAAACATCCTAAAAAACAACATCACAAAAAGAAAAAGAACCACAATAATACATTTGCGATCACATTGTATAATTCACCAGAAATAAACACGACAGTCGATCATATCCATTGGAGCTATGGAAAGAATGTTTCTATTGAAGATGAAAATGCAGTGTTCATTAAAAATCATACAAGAAAACAATGGAAGTCACTCAAAAATATGCAACGACTTCCTGACTACCATCCTAACTATGCATCGGGTGTTTGTGGAGCTCCAGCTACAGATTATGCTCACTTAGTCGTCACATCAACAGATAACAGTTCAATGCTGTCCTTTGAAAATGTAGAAAAGGTATGTCAATTGCAGTCTCTACTAATCGAAACAAATGAAGAAGACTTTAATAGACTGTGTCAAAGGTCGACACTCTCTGAAGAAATATGTTGCCCAATTTGGAGTGTGCCAAATTACATAGCTTTAATATCTGGTAAGAACTCATGTGAAAATTTAACTAGAGATGATGTTAAAAATGTTGTAAATATATTAAGGAAATGTGCGGGTTATTTTCACAATTTTACTTTGATGGCCTCATGTGAGTTAGACAGATGTCGGGTGCCAAAGTATTGTTCACAGTATGATGTAGTATACAATTTATTGTTCTATATAATCGATTCAGATGCCTTTGCGCCGCCTACATTTTCTGAGACATTTGTAAAAAATGTGATGATCTTTCTACCTTTACCAACTAGTAGCACTGTATTGCCCTATTATATGAAATTAGAAGATTCAAGTTTATCATACGACACCCTTACCATACCAGCTATGGACTTAGGATTAAAGAATACACTGTTTGACTTGTGGATAATACAAGACACTTGGCTCATAGGGCTAGGAGGCTTTTTTGTATTTATATGTGTATGGATATATACAAAATCATTGTTGCTTACATTATTGCTGTTTACAGCTATCGCATATTCTCTTGGTGTAGCCTATTTCCTATACGTATATGTGTTTAATTTAGAATTCTTTCCTTTCATGAATCTACTAGTTATAGTTGTTGTTATTGGGATTGGAGCAGATGATGCTTTTCTCTATGTAAAAGTTTGGAAAATGGTTAGTAAGCAGCTTATAAGGGACAATGTCGCAGCTGATGATAATGGCCTGACTGATATTAAAAATGTTTCAAGTGCTGGTGAGACTATACTTGTACAAATTCTTGAAGAAACATTAAAGCATTCAGTTTTGGCTATTTTCATTACAGCTTTGACAACTGCAGTTGCATTTTTTGCATCCTATGTAAGTTACATTCCAGCCATTAACTGTTTTAGTGTCTTTGCTGGCACTGCAGTGTTAGTCAACTTTTTTCTCATGGTGAGTTGGCTGCCAGTATCAGTATTTATAATAGATGTAAAATTGTGTACTAATAGATTGTTAATATTAAGTACAATTAGTAAAGCTCTTTATGAAATTGGAGGGGATATCAACGTTATTCTCAACAGATTTATCATTACATGTATAATGCGATTACATTCATGTTTTGTTGTAATCTTGGGTGCTATTGGAGTCTGCAGTATTGTAATAGTATTTTATTATCCTGGACTTCAATTGCCTGATTCAAAACAGTTTCAACTCTTTCAAACATCACATCCCTTTGAGCAGTATGATATTAATTATAGAGAAAAATTTCTATTTGAACGATTTGGCAGAGATATAGGAGTAGGTAGTCGAATGCCACTTCGTTGGATTTGGGGTATAAAACCTATTGATAATGGAAATCATATGGATCCATTTTCGAAAGGCAAGCTAATCTTTGATGATGAATTTAGTATATCAAATCCAAAATCGCAAAAATGGTTATTAGAGTTTTGTGCAAAAATTAAGAGCCAATCTTTTTACCAACCAACACTCGGGCCACTTTTACCAAATTGTTTTATTGAAAGTTTTAAAATGTTTATGAGCAGAAGATGTATAGACAATCTAGACAAAATTAATAGAACACCATGTTGTGAATCATCCCAGTTTCCCTATACAAAGGAAGTCTTTGATTTTTGTATAATAAAAGCAATGGAATCTCTTTATCAAACTCCGCGTGAGTTGTTTATGCCAGGAGTTGCAGGGCCTAAATTTATAAGAAGTACTTATCCCCCAAGAGTAGCAGCTATTGTTGTGGAATTTGAGAGTGTGGTGCCATATTCAATGTCTTACACAGCAATGGACGAATTCTTTATTAAAATTGAAAATTGGACCAAACAAGAATTAGAAACCGCACCGCCAGGCATGAATTGTGGTTGGTTTTTATCGGATCTCCAATTTTATGATTTGCAGAAAACCTTAGCAAGTGGTACATTGATAGCGTTATTGCTATCTGCAGCCTTAGGTTTTATAGTACTTATGCCATCGACATTTAGTATTATCGTCAGTTTTTGCGCGCTGCTAGCAATGATATTTTCTTCAACTGTAACGATAGCTATACTCGTTCTTAACGATTGGAAATTAAATGTTTTGGAAAGTGTTGCAATATCGACATCGGCAGGATTAGCAGTCGATTTTAGTCTGCATTATGCTCTAAGTTTTACAAACGCTAGTGGCACTAAATCTACTAGAGTTAAGTGTGCGATTTCGACTTCCGCGGGGCCGACTGCTGCAGCTGCACTGACTACTGGTTTTGCCGGCATATTCCTATTGCGATCAAATCTTCTCCCGTATTCACAAATAGGGACTTTCTTAGCTTTAATAATGTCAGTAAGTTGGATTTATGCAACTTTTTTTCTTTGCTCTATGCTACACATATTTGGAAGAAATTCTGTGAAAGAAGCACCGACTGAGGAACGGAAATCTGTGTCTCGTGTAAGCTCAATTTGTTCGGCAGTACCCAATTTGGAAAGCCACGAATTAGAACATTTAGCTGATAGTAATCGAACAAATATCACTCACTCTCATAGTCCTTCTAGTATAAGCGCAACAACTGTAGTTTTACATGATGACTTTGAAAACTCTTTGAATAAAATTGAGAAAAAAACTTCTGTTGACTTAAATATTGACTGAATGTTAGACTTAGTAGATTGTTAATAAGAGCAATGGCTCAGTTTTGGAGTATTATTCATAATTAAACAGTATTATATTATGCAGATATTTTTTGTAGTGCTCTATTTTCTCAATTTGTGATTTTATACTTTATTATTATCTCGTTATATTTCTGTATTTTAAGATTTTCATTGAAATCTGTTAAATATCAAAACGTAAGAATATTTAAGGTGACAATAACTATCACATACTAGTTCACACGACAATATAAGTCTAATCGAGCTTGGACACTGTTACAGAATGTGTTGTTCTGCTTAATTTTGTTAGACAGCATTTATTTCTATAATATAAAAAAAAACAATGCCACTAGTAATTTAAGACGAGGACGATCATGTCAATTTGTACATGTTAAATAGAAAATTATTTTTAATAAAAATCAAGCAAATTATATGAGAATAAAAAATGCTTTTGTAAAAGATATTGTGTCGTCTACTGGTATACATGTACTATTATTGTATCAACTAATTACGAGGTCAACGAAATATTGTCGTAATAATTCATGTTAGTACGTGTGCAAAATACACCTCTATGGTATGGTATGGTTTGGTAACACGGGCTGATTTCCGCAAGTCGACGACTAGGCGCCTATTTTGCGTGTGTGGGAATATGCTTGTTCACTCTTGCCTCAAAATACACCTCTATACCTACATACTTTTTTTATAGAACTAGGTGATAAGCGATTACCGTAGTTTATTTATAGACTCGGCAACACCAGAAGCATTCCAAGTGCGTTGTCGACCCTACCTAGGGGTCCTTGATCCATCCCACCCAGTAGCTCTATAGTCAGCTTACTTACCACAGGAACACAACACTGCTTGAAAGCAATATTATTTAGACGTGATCTTCTGTAAAGTCAAGGTACTTCACCAGTCGGGCTGCCCCGGATTTTGAGTAGGATAATTATGTCCTGCTGTGAACTACCTCAGAGATACGGATACATCACATCACGCAATCAAATAATTCAATGTTATCAGAATGTTCTTAAGTATTAAAAATATATTGGAAGTATATATTATGGAATCGTTTCTGTTTCCTAAGTATTAATAATTATAACCGAAATAACTACCCGTTTAGATTTATTTAAGTTCTTTGCAATTTCGCAATATTTACACGAAAGTGACACTATAGCAGTGCAAAATTGCATAAAAAAGCAGCATAGTTAGATTGAATCAAACTTAGTATTTGATAATAGTGTCATAAATTTATATATTAGTGTCATTTTCGTATTTTGTTCCGTTCCATACTTCCAAAAACTTTTACATAAGTAGGTAAATAAGATTAAGCTTTTATTAAGTTTAGTATTTAGCAACACAAAAGTATTATCTATATAATTGTTTTTATATATGGAGATTAACATAACTGTGATTAATACAAGCTGGTCTAGACATAGTTTGTTTACAATTTGAAGTTGTACCAAACTTGACTTGCGTAATAACTTATAGCCTATAAAGGTCCCATAGCTAGTAAATTAAAAGGGATTATGTTTACCCTTTGACTATCTTTAGCCAGGGCTATATTTTATTATGCAAGTATCAAGTATCTACTCAAACATGTTTTCCACCTCTGGATCTATGATAAGAATTTTAAGTCAAAATGTATCTTTGTAAGAACTGCTTTAGAACAGGTTGCCAGTCAGTTACAGACTGACCGTATGGTAATACGAGTATTAATACAAACAGAATTATCGAATTAACAAGACTTGATGCTGTATGATATTTATATGTGTAAGAGGTCGTTATCTTTACATCTGTACAAATTTTACGATTGTAAAAACTTTGTCTAGGCTTGCGATGTGATGTATATACTTAAATAATTTAATGTTTATTTTACTATATTGTTTCGAGTCATATTTATATTTGACTTTATGTAATATTGTTATCGTAATTATGTGCTTAAATGTTCAAATTTTAAAAGTATGAAATTTAAATACTGGTCTATGAGTTTTAATAAAAAAATGCCCCATCTGGAATTGCCATATTGTTACATAATTCACACCTATGGCCATAAAGCTATAGCTGATGTGAATTATGCATTGCTGAAAAAATTAAAATACTTGCCTAAATGTTAACTTTTAATTATCTTCTGCCAAATATGGTTTATATACCATACTTTTAACTTTAAGTATTCAATTGTAAAGCGAGATCTGCATATTTATTTATTTTGTTATTTTACGAATGCAATGTACCGGCCTACTCGTACGATGTAATGACTTAAAAGATCTGAATATTGTAACAATTAATATATTGTGTATTACCTGCATGTATTCATGTTATCGGTTTTAAATACATAATTATTTTGTTCCTCAATGTGTACTTAATGACTTTACATTTGTAATGTATAAAAGAACGAAAGTAAAATGTTAATTTTTATAAAATACGCATTTTTATTGTTTTTATTCAAAACCAATATTTATTGTTAACATTTAACTTACCTATATGATTATATTTTTTCTGAAACAAAATAACCGACTTCAATTTATAGCAATAAGTAATAAAAATAAAATGAGAACATCAACCATACATCAACTTAGTCGCCATTATTTAACGCAAAATTATAAATAAGTACCTATAAGCATATTTTTAGGGGTAATTTAAAAAACTACTCAGTCTCGCTCAAATTGACGACGAACACGACAAGAAACGGCTCAGTAAAAATTGAAGTTGAAAATACAGTCAAATTGAAAAACCCTCTTTTTTTGAAGTTTGTAAAAAAATAATAAATTTTCATTTACCGAATTATAAACAACAATTCTAATCACTGGACTCATCTTGTTAAGATATAAAGCAAATGCTACAAGAACTTAAATAGCGTTAGAAAACAACTTTTCCCCAGTAGTCAGGGTATCCCATCACACCCCTAAACACAAAAATATTCATATACGGTTCAGCCTGTAAATGTAATATCCCACTGTTGGGTATATACCTAGTTCCCCATATAGGAGAAGGATCAGAGCTTAATCCACCAGGCTGATCCAATGAGGGTTGGCGGATATATTCCCTACAAATAATATGAGTAACAATCGCTAGTGTACATGATAACAACTGGGACCGACGGCTTAACGACGTGCTCTCCGAGGCGCGGTGGGGAGACCCACAAGGACTGCACAAACACCCAGACCACGGCAAACATCTTTATGGCCAATACAAACGTTTGTCACGTGCGGGGATCAAACGCAACAGCCACAAACCAGTGCTGTGACCGTTGCGCCAACGTGTCATCACACATAAATATTTAAAATAATTATGCTCTATCAATATTTGATATGTGTGAAATCAAATACGTTACCACTAGCGCAAACACCAGTTGCTGTGATCACTGCGCTAATTTGTCGCCAGTGAGTATGACAGTGATGACCTAAATTTACTGTATTGTATTAAAAATTTGAGTAGATACATTCGTTAAGTTAAAGGAAGTGGAACAGCGTGGTGGATTAAGCTCCAATCCTAGCTGGAGAAATATTATTTTTATTATTTATAAAAAACAACAAATCTCATGAACTGATAATTTAAAAGAAAATGCTTTACAAGTGTCAAGTAGTTTTAAAGTTTCAATTATTATTTTTTAATTGGTTCGTAATTGACAAAAATATCACAAATGTTAACTTATAAGCTTACTCTCTAAAGTAAAAAAATATATCAAATTATTATAAATATTACGCTACTTTTATTTGATTCCCCTTTTTTGTTAACTTATGTGTTATACTTATAAGCGACACTTTAGTACGTATATATTGTATTCTTTGATGAATACAAGAATAATATTATTAGAGGTGTTCGTTATATTAGGTAGCGGATAAAATCACCTATTATTTTTAAATCATTTTATCACCTGTTATTTTTTTTCCCTGGGAAGCGTGATATAATATCACGCTTCCCAGGTAAGGTTTGAAAGAATATTTTTATTTTTACTACTTTACCTCAAATGTACACAGAGCCAAATTGTACTCTATGGTCACAAAATTCCTTTTAATGTCCAGAACATCGTATAATATGTTAGTCCCATGTCAAATCGTATTCTATTGTAACGGACTAAGAACTATTTTCCTTTGAATGTCCAGAACAATCACGTTGCGTATAATATCTTAGCTTAGTCTCATGTCAAATTGTATTCTATTGTAACTGAATAAGAACTATTTTCCTTTCAATGTCTTTTGAAATAAATTTTAAAAATATTTTAGTTCGTATTATTATTTTTATTATACTACACGTTAGACTTATTTTTTTCATATTATTTCGTTTTGTTTAACAGTTAAATTTTCAGTATGGACAACGCGTTTGTTCTCGTATGATGTTCGTCATTTTCGTGAGTTTATTTACGAATTTTACGATTGCGGTGTTGCGTTTTGAGAAACTGTAAATATAATTAATAATTATAATTAAGTTGTTTATATAATTAAGTATAGTTGTTTATATAATTAAGTATAGTTGTTTAGTGAGTAGAGTAAAATGCCACGAAAAGGACAAATGTGGAATTATTTGTGGTGGATGAAATTGCAAAAAAAGCGGAATGTAAATATTGTAAAAATATACTTTCATTTAAAACTACTATAACGAATTTAAAAAAAAACATATGAAACAAAAGCATTTAATTATATATGAAGAAATAAGTAGAGTAAATAACAGGAATGAAAGTAGCGGTAAGTTTATTTTATCTTGTATCTGTAAACGAGTTACGTAATTCTTGTAGGTATTTATTGAAGTGAAATTTCTTTAGAATCGTTATGATTTCAAACCGGATGCAACGGCAAAAAGACAGGGAAGGACGAGCCGCGCTGCAAGCCGCTAATTTTAAATTAGTTTTTTTTAATTAGTTTGCCATAGAAGTTTCACTTCTATCGTGTGTGAATCGCACACACACCTTTTTTTGTTATACTTTGGATATCTCAGAAACGGCTGTAACCGTTCTGATGAAATTTTGTATACAGATAGTCTTTCATTTTAAGTATCCTATATGTAATATGCATTTGATCTCACAAATAATAAGAGTTGACCTAAAGGTTGTGTTCGCGCCACAGTTTGGCACGACGATTGAACAAGTGCAGCTGTCATTCTTGTCAATACAATTGACAGTTCATTCCATCTAATCACTCTCGAACGAGCCGCGCGCGGCTGAGGGTCGCATTCCTCATCAACATGAACTACAGTGTGTGACATTTAAAGTAATTCTCTATATTGCCGGCCGGCCTTTTAGCATAAAACAGAAGTAATTTAAGTGTAAAACGAGTGCCGAACATAACCAGTGAACTCAGCTCATAAGTGGTTACACCGCCATGATGTCGACGGTTCAGCTCTGCGCCACGCTGCCACCATTCCTCACCAAGTAAGTTCCCTTCTGTATCTCCTTCGTATTTCCTTAGCATCAATCCGCCCACCGTCCGATGTGGACCTCGCGCCCACAGGTTGTAATTACCAGGTCAAAAAATCCCAAAAAAAAAAATTTGATCTCACAAGGGTTTCACAGTTGGTAAAAAAAAAAAATATTATCACGTAAAAAATAATAAGTGATTTAAAAGTTGCGTAACGTTATAACGTAATATCAAAATGTAGCCGTTACGCCCATCTCTAAATATTATATTTTAATAATTCGACAACAGTAGAGTGGAAGATTCAGCGTTAATTGGAACGGAAATAATTGAATCTGACAATTCTGACATACGAAATAAGAAATTGACATTTTATTGTAAGTGGTGATTCATACAAATCACAAATTACAAACAACAATTTATACAATAATTGCATTACTCATACGTAATATAAAATTTAGTGCAAATATACTACAATAAAAATGTTTTCATCAAATCCTAATTATTCTAAATTAAAGACACATTTGAGATTAGCTATTAATCGACTTAAATTGTTAGAAAAGAAGAAAACTGAATTGGCTCAAAAGGCTCGTAAAGAAATAGCTGATTATATTGCAGCAGGTAAAAGTGAACGTGCAAAAATTCGTGTGGAACATATAATTAGGTAAGTTTTTTTAGGAAGTACGTACCTAAAAAATACCTATATAGGAAATAAGTTCTGTTAAAAATTTAATATTTATTTTAATACATATTTTCTACAATTTCCTCTTAAATGTATCATATAAATAATTATTTAGTTTATTTCTAAATATATTGTAACTTTCGGAATGTATACAGAGAGGACTACATGGTAGAAGCAATGGAGATAGTGGAAATGTACTGTGACTTGGTGTTGGCGCGATTCGGACTTGTGACACAGATGAAAGAACTTGATGAAGGTCTTAGTGAAGCTATTTCAACTCTTATTTGGGTTGCTCCAAGGATGCATACTGATGTCCAGGTAGGCATAATTGTCATCATATATTTTTTCTCTATCATTTTAAAGTTTAGTACTTGTAAAATTATTTTTATACTTATGATAGTTATATGTTAAAATGTACAAGTATTTTATGTTCTTAATATTGTGTTCCAGGAACTTAAAATAATATCAGATTTATTTACTGCAAAGTATGGCAAAATATATGCTGATGCATGCAGAAATGAGAGTGTAAATACTATAAGTGACAAGTTGAAGCATAAAATGTCTGTACATAGTCCTCCTAAAATACTCATTGAAAGATACCTCATTGAGATAGCAAAGAACTATAATGTTGAATACACTCCCGATGAGCAAGTAATGAGAGAGGAAGAGAGTGAGTATGTTTTGTAATTATACTATAAATAATCTAGTGAAATAAATTTATATTGGTAAATGCTTTCTTTATCTTTTAATGATTTTTTATCTTTAACGCTTTTTTATCTTGTTCCAAGTTTGGAGTAAATTGTTAAAATGAATCTGTATTAATGTGTTCCAATAGTTTAACTAAATAAAACTAAGTTTAAAAACTAGATTATGTCCTGCAATAAATAATAATTAAAAAACTACAATATTCTAAAATTTCCAAAGAACTACACACTATCTAGTGACAAGGCCACTAATTGTGCGTGCAATTTAAAAGTTAAGACTTATTTGTAAATTGTCATTATATTGTATTTGTCCTTGTTGTAATAATAAAGATTTTTATACTTACAAGTAGGTACACATAAAACTGCAAGACTAGTTGTACTTTTCATAATTTTTATAACTGTTACATCAGCTAATGTCTATTATTCCAGCCCCAATATGAAATTGTGAATTTATGCAAAACTAGCTGACCCCGCAAATGTTGTTTTGCAACCCGCGCAACCCCCTCTTGTGGGTGGAATTTCGTAAAATCCGTTCTTAGCTGAACTCTACTTGGCGAAAGCAATATTCCTACCAAATTTCAAGTCTCTACGCCTTATGGTTCCAGAGATATCGTGATGAGTCATTGTAAATTGTCATTATATTGTATTTGTCCTTGTTGTAATAATAAAGATTTTTATACTTACAAGTAGGTACACATAAAACTGCAAGACTAGTTGTACTTTTCATAATTTTTATAATTGTTACATCAGCTAATGTCTATTATTCCAGCCCCAATATGAAATTGTGAATTTATGCAAAACTAGCTGACCCCGCAAATGTTGTTTTGCAACCCGCGCAACCCCCTCTTGTGGGTGGAATTTCGTAAAATCCGTTCTTAGCTGAACTCTACTTGGCGAAAGCAATATTCCTACCAAATTTCAAGTCTCTACGCCTTATGGTTCCAGAGATATCGTGATGAGTCAATATATGGGTGAAAATCTCTTTTATGTATATAGATAACAACTTATAAATATGTATGTCAGTCAACTGTTACCTAAAACAAAGGCATAAGTCGTCTACTGCAGGAACAGTTGACTATGTTTGTCTGTTATACACGTTTAAATTTTCTAAGAGATTAATGAAATCAGTTCTGTAGTTTTGGAACATATCAAATTTTTCACAGATAAATACTTTCTTTTCAAATTTTAGTATAAATTGGTTTCGTTGTCTTGTTACAGGTCGTGATGCTATGCTGATAGATATAAATGGGCCTCCGAATCCTCCTGGTTTCATTGGGTACCCTCCACCCCCGTTGCCACAGACATCTAGTATGCCACCATCAGTGAAACCATTTAATTATCAATATGTATGTATAAATCTTATAAGATATGTTGTCTGTCTTTTTGTCGGATTTTTTTTATTTTCTTTTATAAAAACTTAGCTCTAACAATAACAAACACAAAAAAAATCGGAAATTCACTTTTATTTAATCAAATGTATATTTGACATTTATATTATTATTTATATCTCAGTTGGCAAACAGGCATACGACTCACCTGATGGTAAGCGATTACCGTAGCTTATAGTCGTCGGCAACACTAGAATCATTGCAAGCGCGTTTCGAACCTATTCCCAATTTTAAACACAACACTGCTTGAAAACAGTCTCATTTAGCTGTGATCTTCTGTAAGGTCGAGATACTACCCTAGTCGGGCAGCTCCATATTTTGAGCAGGCTGCTGTGCCGTACCTCAGTTCAATGTCAAATAGTAAAAAAAAAAAAAAAAAAACAATTTGAAAAAAAAAGCAAAATTTTCCAAAGTTCACATTAGTATTTGGTGAACTAATGGTCTTGAACTCAGGGCCGGATCATGAGGTCAGGGGGCCCTGGGCTAAGTAATTAGGGGCCCATCAAAGGACAATGCCTATTTGTGCCCGGTACGTGCTTTGACTAGTTTAGACAATTCATATATTTAAGTATCGTTTATTAATTGAAACTAGATTTTTAATAATATTCTAAAAGTGATCAAAGCCGGGGTTTATAATTTAATTTTAAAAAATATTTTAGTTGTATTCCGCGTTTGTCATGTCAAAATAGTTTAAATATAAATAGCAAGTCGTCATAGCAACCACACAAACAAACGCTTTTTTTAAATTAAAATATAAACCACGGCTTTGATTACTTTTAGACTATTATTAAAAATCTAGTTTTAATTAATAAAGAAAACTTTAATATGTCAATTTTCTGGTCGTGTTGGGGTTTATAATTTAATTAAAAAAAGCGTTTATTTCTATAGTTGCGTTTCCGACTTGGTATTTATATTTAATATGTTTTGACAGCACAAACCCGGAATACAAATAAAATATCTTTTTTAATTAAAGTATAAACTACGGTTTTAATCACTTTTAGAATATTATTAAAAATCTATTTTCGATTAATAAAGGATACTTAAATATATGAATTGTCTGAACACGTACCCGGGCACGGCTTCATAGAAAATAGGCATTGTCCTTTGACCACGATTGAGATAAATGTGTAATGGCAGCCAAACATTTTAACTGTCAGTTTGAAGTAATATAAGAATAAAGAATTTAATAAAATTATTGATTCTTTTATATTGTCGTCTATTTCTGACTTTCAATTGACTTAGCTGGGGGCTTACCCTTGAATCCACGTGGCCCTGGGCTGAAGCCTAAAAAGCCATATGGTAGATCCGGACCTGCTTGAACTAATGTTAAAATACTTTACACAAATTGTAATATTTTAGCAACCGTCTGGAGGTAAAGCTGGTGGATTTATTAATACACCTCCAGGCTTTGGAGAGTCGAGCAAACCTATGGTCTATAATGTGCCTCCCGGTGTTGATTCTGGCACACTGAATAACAGCTTTTTACAGGTAAATTAAAATATTAGTAAATTTTAATAACTTGAACAAAATGCTTGCATATTTTCTTTAATGTAGTCTCTTAATGCATTTTTTAAATTTCTTTAGCCTTGAATGTATATTTGCCGTCTTATTTTTTAGCTAGATTTTGGACATCTTTAGTTTTATTTGTATTCTCATTAGTAGACAAACTTTTAGACCGTTACCGTAGATAAACAGAATATTCTCATGTGAATAGTTTTATGTACATATTTTAAATAGATAAAATAGAAATAATAGAGAGAAAATAATTACTTATTTTAATTTAAATGTAAATAAAATATTGTATTATTTGTTTATTTAGTTAGAATGCATTGTTTCATATTACAGGAGGAAATGAACAACCTACCTCCCGCTTATGACAGCATCGCTCATGATTCGGTAAAAGATATATTTTATATTGACTGATATATATATTTTATATTAACTAGATAATTTTACATAACTTTTAATTAAAAGTCTTGATTTATAATAAATAACATAGTTTCTCTACAATTACTTATCACTTAACACGAAACACTTTTTTAATATGTAAAAGTAGTGAATTATTTTTGTAGTTATTATTTACTTTAGTTTATCATGTACATAAATTATGCTTGTAGTAAAATTGCATTTTAGTGTTTTTTATACACCTCTCCTCCCATTTTCCTTTTGTATAAAAAAATCCCTTGCCTCTGGTAACTTACCGTTCAGTGCATTGATGATATTTATGATTTTAAAGTGATGTTATAAACTTTCAATTCCAGTTTCACGGTTAAAATAACTATTAAAACTTTAATTTAATACATGCATACATATAATTGAGTGATATTTTATTTTTACAGCCGGCGCATGTACCAACACCTCAGCCGAGAAACAGACCACCTCAAAACAACTTCTTTCCTGAACTACCAGAGCTACCTTCCGTCCCATCTGAAGTACTACCTTCAGTACCTAATAGCGCCTCTAATGCATCGAACAACTCAAATGCTTCCGATCCAACTGCACCCGATGAAATTGACTTCGAAGATCTGAACAGACGTTTTGAAGAATTGAAGAAAAAGAAGTAATCATATTATGCATATATTTTCTGCGGTGCAACAGTCATAAGTAGCTAAAACTGTAAGTTGAATATTGTCCCCTTAGTAACACAAAAACGTATCTCGATTTATATCAATTTTGAGTTAAGTATACCACCAATCTCAAAATACCAAGTTCTATTAAATTTAGTCACAAAGACAGGTATCTCATTTTTATTTCTAAAATAGAGGTTAACGTACCTATCTATATTATGCGTAAAACAGAAACTAACACAAACTTATCTGAAGATATGTCTGTGTGTAACTGACAATATCCGTAAAACAGAAACAGAACCAATATCGAGATACGTTTTTGTGTTACTAAGGGGACGATATGCAATGTTATTTCTCAATTATACCTATTACTAAAGTAATTTTTAAAGAAACCAAAAAGTAAATCTATAATTATATTATTAAACTATATTATATATTATTAAACATTATTTCTTGTGCTTGAATCAATATAAAATGTGTTTTATGACTTTGTTGCATCAAAGATAATATATTATGTATCATTTTATTTTCATAAAATCCATTGTTTTGTATGTTGATATATATTATACTACTATAAGTAAAAGAAATTCGAATCTATGGCATTAATATAAAGTGTACATGTGGAAGTAGTAACGGTGATTTTATGTGATATTTAAGCTGTCATATATTCTATTGTTATTATTTAAAAATAATTATAATAATAAACAAATTTTGAACTAACACAGGACCATTAGCGACTCTTAATATATATAAAAAAATGTTGGTATAATATTTCATTGACAAAAGGCCTGTTAGATGTTATAGTCATTTTATTGTAGGTTAATTTTATTTAAACCATAATTATTAAAATGATTTTGTATCCAATAAAATTATTTGTATTTTAAAAACCTCTATGTTATAAACTGTAGGTTTCAAACTTGCATTATTAACAATAATATTAATCAATAGAAATAATTAAATACACAATTTGTCGTTGTTGTCGAGCACACGTCACCCCTTTTTAGTTCCGTACCAAAATTTGTAGTGAAATTTTAATACTAAGGTTCATTTGTCTGTTCATCTTCTATTAACTGTAATTATCTAAACTTCATTTCATCACTGCTGGCGTAGTGAGTAATATTATAAGCTTCATTATCACTAAGCCAGCAGTCTCTATACTAAAATATTTTCTTTTTCTTTTCAATATTGTGTCTAAAGTAGTATGGAAAAATTTTCTGCTTTATTGTAAATAGATAATATTTACTTTCTTTATGTATTCAAAAACAGAAGCTGTTTATTTAAGAAATATGATGACATATGAATAATCTACACAATGATAAAGATTATTTGTAAGGCATATTGAATATTTAAGGAGATTATGATAGCTATCAATAAAGGATACAATAAAAAATAATTGAATAATTAATTTCCTAACATGTACGCTTGTTGATAACATTGAATTTAAAAACACTAATTGTTTATACACTAATTATAGATATTTAAAAATATAATTTTTATTAATTACGACATTTTTATATATAAAATTGTTTTTTTTTTTTTAAATAAAATCATGCCACAAAAATTGTATTTTACTACATTTGGTGATCGAAATAATTGTGATACAAGTCTACATTTTCTAAATGTCAATATATTTATTGAAATCGTTTCAAACATATATTATTGCAGTCTTATATCTATTGTTATAAGGATCACTTTATTTTTTATTTTATATTAATTAGTAAAAACAATTTATAACACTGTTGCTCTGTAGCAGTCAACGGTTTTATTTGTATTTTTCATAAATGAGTTAATAAATAACCAGCCTTTATAATAAGTTATCACTTTAAGTTCATAACATTTTCAGTATCTGTAGAGAGCAAACGGATATCTTTTTGAAGTTAGGGTCGATGGTTGAGCTGTCCGTTTTGAGTCTGTTCTGTAGTTGGGTGTTTGTTACGATTTTCGTTTGTATAACAATCTTGTTCGGCGATTCAGCTAATATAGTTCCGAGTGCCACCAAGCCCCTGAAACAAACACGCATTAGTAGTACATTATTCATTAGAATTTGCGGCGATTTTTAGCGCTGCTTTCTACTTCGGGATTTTTGGTTCGATTCCCGCTGAGTTTGGGTGTAATATTTGTATTTATTTACTAATGAATTATTTCTAGGTAAATTTATCAAAAAAATATTTAGCTATATCAGTCGGCTGTCACCTATAACACAAGCATTAAATTGCTTACCATGAGAACAGACGACCGTGTGTGTATGTTGTCAGATGTAAGAAATATCTATTTATTATATATTGATACATAAGACAAGCTAACACAACTAATTTTTACTACTTTGCTAATCATGGCATGATGTTTTTTTGCCTATAAATGGACTCAATATCGAATACATTATGATTTTTATAAAACTTCTAATATCAGGATAATTACACACACAAACACACTTATTCAATTAATTTACAGATATAGGTATATATATTATAATAAATATATCTGTAAATGTTTTACCTGAAATAAGCTTCCTTGTCGTTGATTCTATTTAACAAACTAATGATGCATTCGGCGATATCTACGCTGTCGGGTTGTTGGGCAAGCGCTACTGACAGATTTAGTAGTAACGACGTTGCTGCAATCTGTTGGAGATAAAAGTATTAAAAAATCGAAGATTCTTCTCCATGTTCTATGTGTAGTTACCATATAATATTACCATATAATTTGTAAAGAAATACAAAAAAAAAAACATATTGAACAGAAAATTTGAACATAATATAAGTTGGGGATTAGATTTTTGAATATTTTGTTTTTATAATAGCGTTATGCTATAGTTTAAGTTTTATAAAAGTCATAACACAAAATTTACAATGACATTAGAAATATTTCAAGAGTTTTAGAACTTGTAACTTCCTCATTTATACAGAAAAAAGATACCATATACCATGATAATAAAACATACAATATAAATATGTATTTTACATTATCAATGAATATACAAGCGACTATAAAACATTCTCAAAATTATTAATTATTAAGTCGATGTTTAAGCCTTGCAACTTCGTTACCATAGAAGCTATGGTATAATGACACATAGTCAACACAACTAAACAAATTTACGACGAATTATCAATTTATCAGTCACCTGAGTATTATTGTTAAGTTGATTGAGGCAGATAATAGCGTGAGTGACGCTCTCTCTAGCAGCCAGTACTAGCATTTCCCCGGGGAGGTCACTGAAGGCGTTTACCAACACTCGCATTGCAAGCATTTGATTGGCCGGCAGGTTCTCTGTGACACATTTACTTAAATTAATATTGTGGTTATATGGGTACAATAGTTTTTGTACATCTTTATCGCATAATTATTGATTTCGGTTATACTATGATGTACATTATTATTACATTTGTTCATTATAATTAAACTAATGACTAGCCCTGCTTTGCAATAAAATGGCACCTGAACCTGGCACTATGAACATTACGTGGTAAGCATGGCTCAGACTGTAGTTATATCAGTCATTTTAAACTTAATTTTATTGACTAAAACATATGACAGAATTATCAATCGTCAAATACAGTCATTTGTACTCTGCTTGTACTCTGAAACAATAATAGCGGAAGCAGTTGAGGACCTGCACTGCGGAGTTAAAGTAAATGGCCAGATCATTAATAACATTAGATATGCCGACGATACAGTCCTTATAGCATCATCTCGTGAAGACATTCAAAGACTAGTCACTAGAGTGAACGAGTGTAGTGAAAAGGCCGGCCTTAAGATGAACATTTCAAAGACAAAAGTCATGCTCATATCCAAGAACAATAATGTCGACTTTGACGTAACAATAGATGGCCAAAAACTGGAAAGAGTGCGCAAATATAAATACTTAGGTACCTGGCTTAATGAAAACTGGAACAGCGATCAGGAAATTAAGACTCGCATTGAAATAGCTCGAAGTACCTTTAACAAAATGAAGAAAGTACTCTGCAACCGCAGACTTAAGATCCCTTTGCGTATTCGACTTCTACGTTGTTACATCTGGCCCATACTTCTATACGGATGTGAGGCATGGACTATTAAAGAAGACCTCAGGAAACGAATAGAAGCTTTTGAGATGTGGGCATATAGGCGTATGCTGGCCATTAGCTGGACTCACAAGGTCACGAACGTGGAAGTTCTGCGACGTATTAATCAGAAACGCGAACTTTTGCAGACCGTCAAGATGAGAAAAGTCGCATATCTGGGACACGTGCTGAGGCACGATAGATACGAACTGTTACAACTCATCATGATGGGAAAAGTTGCTGGAAAACGAGGCGTAGGTCGCAGAAAAAAGTCCTGGCTACGCAACATCCGCGAGTGGACAGGCATCGCGAGCGCCGCCGAACTCTTTCGCCTCGCGAAGAATAGAACAGAGTATGCGAAGCTGACTGCCAACCTTCGCTAGTCGGAGAGGCACCGCAAGAAGAAGAAGAAGAAATACAGTCATTGAGATATTTCTTTTATATTATACTAGCTGACCTGGCGAACTTCGTACCGCCTTATATATTTTTGTATATATTAATTATATATATCGAAATAAAATATAGCCTATCTCTCAAGTTGGATCGAACTGCACATGGTGTGCGAATTTTATTATAATCGGTTAAGTGGTTTAGGATTCCATTGAGGACAAACATTGTGACACGAGATTTATATTTATATAGTTTATAGTTTAGTATAGTTTCAAAAAAATACCACTTATATGTTTTATTTATGCTCATGATGCACAAGTCTCTTAGAATATCTAAACAATTTCAAAGTCTAAACATTCTTTACAGACAGATTGTAACAAAATAATACTTTACATGAAATCAAGTTTAACTCTGTATTTGCTAAGGTCTTATAATAATAAGACATTTTAATGGTCACTTACCTGGAGTTAGTAGAGATAGTAGATATTTAACAAAGTTAGGTCCATAGTTTGTATCAAATATTTGTCCGTTTATTTCTTTGTTCCTAACGGCTAGTCTAGTTATATCGAGAACAGGAAACAGTATCTCTGAAATAAGTATAATCAGCTTGTTATTTTTAAGAACTTAATTGAATATTATCCTAAGATTTGGAAATAGGCCCTTTCTAATACATTAGCCGACCTGTGCCCCGTTCGTAGGGCGTTAATTATTTTTGCGATGCAAATACATAGTAAAGTTTTCATCTCGCTCATATTTCTCCGACGATTTACATATACTATTATTTTTCACTGAATTTTTTGTTCAATAACAATAAAATATAGCCTATATCACGTCTGATTAGTGTAGCTCTCTGTAAGTGAAAGAATTTTAATAATCGGATCAGTATTTGTGAAGATTACCCCCTACAAACGAACAAAGTTATAAACTTTACCTCTTTATAATATTAGTATAGATAGGTATAATAATAGTAGGCATAGTATAGTCGGGTCTTTAATCTACCATATTACTCCAGCTTCGCGTATTATATTAATAACGATCATTGTCAGTTGTTCTCTCTCTGAGGCATAATTGGGGCAATAACAAACACCCAGGGTAAAAATTAATATTTATACAATATATGTACATAATTATAATCTCTTGAAGCCAAAATCAAACAAGTGATGTTCGATTTTAATGGAACTTTCAACCCCACCACACAATCAACAGGTTTTTAAGCATACAATTGAAAAGTTTGCTAATAGTCACCTTTTGGCCACTCCAACATTTTCTTCAGAAGAGTTATAGTTTCAGGATTAAATGTACAATTCTGTAAATATTAATAATTTAAAATACAATTGTAATTTATTTTATTTGTATAATACATTCTTTTATTATATCAGGAAAAATTCAAAAGTGGGAATTCACCCATTACACGTGCAAGATTAGTGATACAAAATATATAACGGATATACATCGTCATTCTTATATATTAAGACAAAAAAAATATGTATTTATTTAATTTACTTACCATTTCACCTAATTTAACAATATTTTCTAGTTGTTCGTCACTAAATGCGTTCAGTCCGTCACCTACTTTACTATTAAATTCTTTCAATTTATTGTGAATTGCATTTAAGTTGGCTTGATCAAATCTGAAACAAAAAATTATGTTTGCATTTGTATTGAATAGCAAAATACATATACATATATACAAATGTAATGGTGGTTTAGGAAATAAGCCTAATTTACAAAAACAAAACCGAAGGTATTTGGTAATCTAGTTTCTTTGTTAAGAACATAAATTGTAGCCGGGCCGTAGGTTGTTATTAAATACCATGGAGGAGAAGTCTGGCCTTTTCGCCGAGGCCAGCCTGTCGCTGGAGGGATCCTGTTGCCTGCAGATCCGGGACCCTCCAATTAAAGCGGCTGAAGGCTCCCGCAGGGATTTAGTGCGGTAGTGGCACCCCCAAGTGCTGAGTCCGACATACGGTCTAGGACTGCCTACCCGGGCGTCCTGGATATCACCCGTAAATGGGTTACCGTAAAGGTACCCTACCTAATGTAAGAGTCGTGAGGCACGAGTGGTTTCTCATCAGCAGTAGCGGCGGTGGTGTAGGCCGCGGCGCCGGTGAAGGGGTCCGCGGCGGCGGGGGCGGCGGGGGCTGCCTGCGGGCGCGGCGGGGCGGGGCCCGGCACGTAGCGGGCCTCGCCTGTGAACGGGTCTGCGAATCTGTACACATTAACAAAACTTACTAAGTGTGACATTATTAAAAAAAAACTGTGTGGTTTTATGAAACCACGGTAAAAGTGAAACTTTTTTCACATTTAGACATTTAACTAAAAATTTTTGGAATAATATTCCATTAAGCATATAAAAATCGCTTTATCAATCTTAACGCGCGGCCGACCGTCACGCGACATGCAACACACAGACGAAAAAGTTTGAGACGACGTAATAAAAGTTTCACTTTAAAAAAATGTATGAAACAACTACAGTGTTCCAGATACAGAGAAAAAAAATGAAAAATTAAAAAACACACGTATTTTACATTTTTATCATTTTAAATTATTTGAGATGATTGAAGAGTACTCCTGTTCTATAGGTATGCCATAGAAACAAGTTAGAAATTGAATTATCTTTATCTTAAAAATTTAGCTGTAAAGAAAATATGACAGTGTTGACGTTGTAAAGTATTATAGAAAATTTGATTTTAATTTGTTAAAAATTTAGCTGTTAATACTGGTACAAGAGAGAATATATTTAAATATATATATATTTTAATATTTTTACATGGAAGAAGCAAAAATAAAAACCTTATTGTACACTCACCCATTATTCGAGGCTGGTAATGAATCCAATTTTGCATTTGTAATGATAAAATTAGCAACTTGCTCCAAATATACCTGAGGTAGATCATGTCTGAAAAATGGATTAAGCATTTAATTAGGATCGAATTTCTTTTTACATTAGAATATACGACAATATGCATCACTTATGAAGCCATATTGATTCGTGTATTGATGAAAAGCTTTTATTGCATATCTACCAAATGAACTAAATGATAACACTTTCAAATCACATCAGAAAACAGTCTCAAATTTGAAGCTACTAAACAGTTCACACAGTTCAAACAGTCTCACAAATGGAGGTACTTTTGTTACAGTATAGCAAATTGGCTTATTATTAAAGCTTTAACGAACTTGTGTATAAATGTCTGGGCGGCCACCCACGGGTCTTCAGTCTTGTTAAATGGCAGCTTGAGAGGGGGAGCGCCATCTTTGATGTCGACACTAAAAACGAAATCATATTCCTGAAATTGAAAATAATAATTAATTTACAACTCCTTAATGAGAAGTATGATTAGGTTTTTATTATTACAATAAAAAAAAAACTCGATAAAGATAATGTTTTCAAATAAGTAAAAAAAAAGATGCATATTATTTATGAGTACTAATATTCTTTTTGGCCATATTTTGTGTAGAAGATTGGTAATTAATATTTATTTATTTCAGTTATATATTATATTTTACTTAATTAAGTTTATTGCTAAACTATTCTTAGCTATTTAACGTTGAATCTTGGGTAAAAGTATACTTGATTTAATACACTGTTAGTGATAAGGGTGATCTTTCATCATTTATTAAGATTTTTTTTTGTCTACTCTATTACATTGTAATAATCGTCACCATACCTTGCCTTGATAAGAAGTCTTGCCTTCGCTAGGGGGTTGAGCTCCCATCACATCGCCTATTTCATTCCACGTGTTTTCCGCACTACTCCACGAGTAGCACTTTACATTTGCACCTCGACGGACGAGTTTTGTTTGACCGTCAGATTTGCCTGGTTCTAATAATGCTTCGGGACCTGGTAGCCTGTAAAATATAGGAAATATTGACCATAACATGTATCATATAAGCGAGTCCAGTACTTTGAAACAAATCTGTCTTTTGTAAGCAAAATTTCAGACACACAGACAACATATTATTTAGTTAATTACATCTGTTTTTAGGGAGCGATGGTTTCAAACTATTTTAGTTAAATAAAAGATTGTTTATGGACAAAACATCTTCAACAGTTAATTTTAAGATAGTTAACTTTTGTTTTTAGAATATTTTTCCAAGTTGTGCAAAGGTCCTAAATTCCTAATCTTTCAAATACATAATAGAAATGAACAATATTTATTTTTTTATTTGCAATATGTTCAATCTATAATTATTCAATGTGGTAGTATACATTTTCATAAATATAATTTTTATAGTTACTCTATCTATAGAAATCAAAATCTTTTAAATCACATAAACATTCTCTCACATACTTTAACAATCATATTTTTATTAACATAACATACTCGGACAGTTTAAAACCTCCAATTTCTTGCTGGGAGGCAGCTTGCATCTTTTGTACCTCATCTTCAAATAGCTTGAGTGCTGTTTCATCAGCATATCTTGTAGGATCTATCGTAAAGACACGTACTAAGCCATCACTGGAACCTGAAAATTATTTTAAATAAATAAACGCCTCATACTCAACAATATCTACTCCTGTATCCGGAAACACACAATAGATAAGCATAAATAATGTAAATCCTTACACTACGGCAAAGATCAGTTTGTCTTACAAAAATGCTTGCCATTAGCGGGGATCGAACCTGCAACCATATATATATATATTTATATATATTATATATTGTCAGCTGGGATTGTCTGGGAGAGATTGCTTCTGTCAGGTATATCTTTCTACTTTTTATTTCATTTTATGTACTACTATGTGTATGCAATAATGTAATAAATATATAACATTAGGTTACCAGTGACTATGTCTCCGTTGTCGAGGCAGGTGATGCTCCACACAGAGTGTGCCGGCAGGCGTATTTCCCGCACGCAGTCGCCGGCCGCCCACACGCGGACTGCACCGTCTTCACCGGAGCTCACAAACCCTTGTGGCATGCTTGGATTCATACAGATACTGGAAAACGTAAACATGTAAAACATATACAAAGTACTTATAATTATGCTAACCATTTTTTTTAAATCCTATTTACTTGACAATAAAACAATCTTCTATTTATCAAACGTTAGATAAAAAATAAAACAATGCAGATTGGCTAGTATTGTATAGATTGGGTTTAATAACAAATTAATAATAAGTACATGATTCACACTTAACAGCCCCCAGTAGCATGTAAATCATGTATTCCATGGTTCCGAAAACACGCATGAAGCATAAATACAAACATCCAGAACATACAAACAACTCTAAGGCTTGATTGTCATGTGTGGGAATTGAACTTGACACTGATATCATACAAGTCAGAGAGATTTTTCTTTAATTTTCAAATTTTCATTCCATAAGAACTTTCTACAAAGAGCTTTCTACAAAGAAAACTAAACAAAGATGAATAAAACTGGTAAGTCGTTCTCAAGTTATGGCGTGCCCAAGGGTAAAGAGGTTAATTTTTATATACAGATTAAAATATAAAGTTACCTATAAATGTAATTAGTATGACCATAATAAGTGTTAAGACATTCTCCTTTATTAGTCCATAGTCTAATAGAAGCATCATTTGCACAACTCAGAAATGTTTCATCACTCGCTACTGCCAGCCCTCGAACACAATCTGTGTGACCTATAACAAAAAAAAAGTAAACTTATTATATACAAATTATAATAACAAAGACACATTATATGAATATGTAATATTTCATAAAGTAATAAAAAAGAAGCAAAAATGCAAACTTGATTGAAATAGCAATGGAATAGAAAAAAATATTTGCTTGTATTTAGGAAATATGTAATAGCTCAAATATAAGAATTTTAATGTTTTGAAATGTAGTAAAAACGAAAGAGTGAACTTTAAAAACGTTATACAGTTTTATTTCGCTTCACCAACATCTTATCTTTGTCACTATATTGCTTTGGAGTAATGTTACAACAATACACATAATATTTAATTAATTACAATTTTTGAAAACTTGATCATCGCTTAATGTTGCACGATGGAACACAATTTGGATGTTCAATATGACACATCTTATACCTTAATTTTAGGCTAGCATATTTTAGTCACCATATGTAAGAACATATAATTTTTTTCTTAAATTATTTACCTATATCACAATAAATTTCTACTTATCTATACAATATAACATACATATGGAAGCAAATATTTAGCTTAGGCTTTTGAGGAAACCAAATTATTAGTCTATTAGAAATTACTATTTACCAACTAAACTCAATTTGTTTAAATAAAAACTAAATTTGTTTAAATGGGTTGACTGGAAGAGATCTCTTTTAGAGATAAGTTCGCCCTTGCCTACTTCCTTTAATATAATGTGTTGTTGTAATTACTTAGTGCAATAAAGAATATATATAAAATATACATTATTTTACCTGTAAGTGTACTTATTAGTGCTCCATCTTTCCTCCATAATTTAATACTTTTGTCTGCAGATGCTGTCGCAAAGGTAGCATTTTTAAGCTCCAATGCTGCCCAAACAGCAGCTTGATGACCTTTTAGGATAATAGGTGACATTTGTGGAGTGTTTACATTCCATACTCTGGCAGAACTGTCCCAGCTTGAGCTATAGAAGAAAAAAAATTATATTAAGCTTAGATGCATAATTTTTAAAGGAAGTGGTGCACATACCCTGCATGCGCTCACACTCCGGCGACTTAGTTAATACTAATATTAATAAAAAAATAAATTTACTATTTCACAACCACTGCCAGAAACCTTATTTTTTAATTTTATATACATATAACAAAATAACTATAAGACAATTTTGTTTTTTGTGTCTAGCTTCAATTATTTAAGATCTGTAAAATAATAATACTTTATGATCATATTAGAATAATCAAAAGCAAAAAACTTTGCATTTAGATAAAGTTATGTTGAGTATTAGAAAAAGCAAAATTTGAAAAAAAAAAGCAGTTCTTATCCATAACATTCTAAAACAGTTATTGCAAATTACAGTGTACATTTTTTCGGTAAGTCTTTAGATTAAGACCCGTTGACTGTTTACCGGCATAATTTTGTTACAGAAAAAAAAATAACCCTAACCTATCTAACTTCAATATTGGAATGTTTACCGGCATAATTTTGACATAGAAACAAAAAAAAATAACCCTAACCTATCTAACTTCCGACCTACCAACTGACGCGGGTCTTAATCTAAAGACTAGCCATTTTTTCTAAATGAAATAGTTTGATTATTGCATAAAGAAATTTATTTACCATTTTTTGAATGAGAATAAATGACAACATGAACCAACCTTATTAGAACTCCAGAATCAAGTCCTGGAGTGACACTGCATACAGCATTCTCATGACCCTTTAAGTGCATCTGAACAGCTCCATCTTGTAAATTATAGCCCAGTATTGTATTGTCATTACTTCCAGTTATAACTAAACCTTCAGGGAATGCCTCACACGGCGGCAACCAACATACACAAGACACAAAGTTATTGTGTCCCTTATACGTTACTACGTTTACAAAGTCTTTTAAGCTGTAACGGAATAAAATACATTTATTTTCTAAACCAGTCTATGCATACAGTGAAAAATGAACCTGGTATTACTGACCCTTCCGGGTGCCACAATTTAGCGGTTCTATCGCGAGAAGCGGTTAATATACAGAATTCTTTGGTTGTTGCAACACTTCTAACGTCCATGGAATGACCACTTAAAACAGTACTAAGCTTATAGTCTGGTATAGCCATTGCTTGCACTTTTTAAAAAAGAAATTGAAGAAATCCAAACAATCACCAAAGTCAATCACAACGAAATTAGGAATAACGTCATTTTGACAATTTAAAAAATATATTGTCATCATTATATACGAATGTGTTCAAAATTAAAAATTTAGTTTTTACTCCGAACTAATTTAAAATTATATATTGAAGACATACTTATTGGAAATATTTGTCAACTTAAGTTGATTATAAAAATTATATTCAATGAAAATTGTAATATAATCAATATTTATTGATATTTTACTCTGTATTTGATTTATGGAACGCATTTGTAAAATACATTTTAGCCAACATTTTAACACATAGGCGGGAGATACAAAATTTCGTAAATCGTTGTTTCTTTCAAATATTTCGCTTTATTTTAATACATTTACATGAAAATTATATCTTATATTTTGATACTGATATATCTTCTAATATAATTTATAAAGTACGCTTTAAAATATTACTTGTCGGTTCGTAAGTACTTACTATATGAATATGACATGAAATGTATCTTATTAAATTATTACAATACCATATTTTTATGTTTTTACATAAATACGCATTGCCGGCAAATCCGAGTATATTATATCAACAAATCTATACATTGACACCGACCAAAGACAGCGTTATAGATGGATTGAACGAGTATACATAAGTAGTGTAAAGATGGCGTCGACGGTGTGTGTGTCTAGATGCCGACTCTTAGCTAAATTAGAAATAAATCGTGGTTTGTGTTTATCACCGATATTTAGGGATTTGTCAAATAACAGGGTAAGTTTACGTTAATTTAAGTCGACCTGTGTATTTATATTATTAAGTTTCATATAGAAAAGTCACTTTTTATGTTTTTCGTTATGCACGTGTACATAAATACTTGAGGTCGTTATAGATAGATATATATTTTTTAGCTGTCAAATGTCATACGAATGTTGTTTTTGTTAAAATAATTAACATTTTTTGGTTTTGTTTTGGTTAAAAGTTCAAACTTTTCTATTATATTGTACATTTTTGGTGTAGTAAATAATTGTAATATCGAATTATTAATGTTTTTTCTTATTCAATTATGCGGTGAACTCATAGAACGCCGACTTTTTGAAAAATTATTAGAAACTAATAATAATTGTGTATTATGTACTTATATTTAAATAAAATAAAGACTTGTAGAGGACTGAAGAATGTATGAAATATGTATAAGATCTTTATTACTTTTTTATATAATTATATATTATATATATCGGAAACTGTTAGTGTGTTAGTTCGATCGAAGTAATTGAGGAAAAAACGTCAATTATAAATTACGAGCAAATGTTAGAAAATAATAATTAGCAGATAAAATATAATTTTTATATGATTTAAAAACATATTTATATAAAAATAAAAGTATTTGAATAGTATATATCTATTGTATTTTCTAATAATTATGATTTAATTTTTTAAATAAAAAACAATCAATTTAATTAACATATTTTCCTATTCTATATATTATATTTTAAATATAATTTTATATATTACATAATCTTTTTAAGTTATCTCAAAAATTTCGCTATATGTAATAGTTCTGATATGAATAGTGATAATAGAAAAAGTTAATGATAAATGTATAAATAGAATAAATTCTCATTTGTGAGATAAGAAGACATTTAGTAGATTGTGGACATACAAATTGTTTAAATATTTAACAAGAAACAAAGGTATTAGTCATAATGTTGTTTTAAAAATTATACTATACTAGCTTCTGCGCGCGACTTCGTCGGCGCGGGCTCCACTCCTATTGGTCTTAGCGTGATGATACATAGCCTATAGCCTTCCTCGATAAATGGGCTATCTAACACTGAAAGAATTCTTCAAATTGGCCCAGTAGTTCCAGAGATTACCGCGTTCAAACAAACAAACAAACAAACAAACAAACAAACAAACAAACAAACAAACAAACAACCAAACAAACAAACAAACTCTTCAGCTTTATATATTAGTATAGATTCTGTAGCAGTAAATATGTTATCAAGTTATGCAAAAGTTTCGATTATACCTAATAAGCTTGTTTATATAATTGATTAACCTTTTTATGTTTTTGTTTTTATTAAGTTTATAAAAAAAAACTTAACGATATAATAGTACAACTGATAAAGCATACACTATACAGTAATACAAACCAATCTTCCCTAAGTCTAAATCTACAAAAAAAAAAAAATTCATTAAATGTAATCACATTTTAACCACTACATGCAAATGACATCATATTAAAACTTAAAAGCGATATTCAGTGCAATGCACTGTATTTATGAGTTACGATTCGTTCATTTATACTCATAACTAACAATACTTCAAAGTAATTATTAGCAAACTTTTAAAAGATTATTTTTTTGACTACGATAGTACGTGTTAGTCGATAGATTAAGGTTAATTTATCGCTTATCCAAACATCGTTTATGTAAAGAACTGAAGAGTGACTGTGTACATTGCCTACATTTTCCGCAAATTAATACGTCACTATTACCCATAATCGCCGTCTACAATACGGTGTTTATAAAAAGGCGTGAGTGATTCATTATGATTGTCTAGCAAATTGAAGTGACATTGGTCTACGTCCCCTCTGTGTTTCGTCAGTATATTGAAATGCTTCAGAAATTGCGGTAATCATTAGATCGAGTTGATCAAAGTTCAAACTGTTAGGTTAGAGATGACTTGTTTTTATCTCGATATATCTTGATAGGTGTTCATTTTGTTATTTTTTAAACTCTATTACATTCGCTCTCTTACACATCAGCTATTTATATGTGTAATAACTTTTGTTAGGTACTACTTTTCTCTACTTCCACATCAGAACTCATCAGTCAGTGCAGTAGTTCAGCCCATTGCAGTCCACTGCTGGACATAGGCCTCCCCAAGTTCGCGCCTGACATCCCGGTTTTCCGCAATCCTCATCCAGCCTACATCTGCAGTCTTACGTAGATCGTCGCGCGTCGTCGGTCCAACGGGCCGCAGGACGTCCCACACTGCGTTTGCCAAGACGCGATCTCCACTCCAGGACACGTCTGCTCCAACGGCCATCGGTCCTTCGACACAGATGACCAGCCCACATCTATCCGCCCAGACTCGTGGATAGTCTCATTTCTAATCCTATCTTTGAGAGAAACCTCAAGCATAGCCCGTTCCATTGCACGTTGAGCGACTTTAAACTTGTGGACCAGTCCCTTCGTCAATGTCCAGTGTCCACGTCTCGGCTCCGTATGTTAACATAGGCAGGACGCATTGTTCAAAGACTTTTGTTTTCAAGGATTGCGGACATCAGAACTAGTGGACCGATAATATTTAATACAACACAATGAGTCAGTTCTTACCAACATCTGCTCGTGACAATTGCATTTCTAAGAGCCTAATTAAAAACTGTAAAATTCAAGCCTCTTTTTCCTTCAGCGAAATCCTCTTAACAGTTATGAACCTACGACAACCTTATGTATATGTATAATTCTTGTATTATCTATCTATATCTCTATATATATAAAAACTAGCCGACCCGTGCCCACTTCGTTGGGCGTTATAATCCATTTCACATAAGAAGGGTACGGTGAAATTTGATATGTTCCAATACACTCTCACTATTTTCAGCAAATCAGATAAATATAAATGTTTTAAAATCACCAATTAATTTCTAAGGCAAATAATAATGCTTGATTAGATTGAATTGTTGACACGGCACGTCAGAGGGCGCAGGTTCAAATCCTGCTGATTTAAAATCTTTATATATTTTTATCTTTTTCCTTTTATCTTGTCACTCCTGAATAGTGTAGCTTTCTGTTAGAGCTAGAATTTTCATGATCGGATCAGTATTTGCGAAGATTACCCCGTATATACAAACAAAGTTATAAACTTTACCTCTTTATAATATTAGTATAGATGAATCGCTGAATGTGTTGCTAAGCGCAAATCTCGAAAGCGGCTGAACCGATTTCGCTAATTCTTTTTTTTATAATGTTCCTTGAAGTACGAGGATGGTTCTAACGGAGAAAAAAAATAGCTCAAAAAGTCCATAAACAACACTTTTATATATTCCCATACCTACAAAAGACAGGACAACGTCTGTCGGGTCAGCTAGTATATAAATAAATAAATTAAAAGTAAAAAAACCTTTTTAAAAAACAAGCTTTTATTTGAATGTGCTAACACGAAAAAAATAAATTTTTACTTTAAAACTTTTACTATCTACTTATAAAGTCATTACACATAATCTATATGATAGAAAAGCTTGTCGCGAGATATGAGTACTCGTATTTACTTAGTTTGAAAATTTTAATAGTTAAAATCAATCACATCAATTTATTTAATTTACTTGTTTACAAGCAAATCTCGAATCTCTTGTTTACAAAAAATCAAAATCTTAAATCCCACGGAAGGTTTTTATACTAAAAAAAAAAAACAAACAATTACAATTATAATTATTTAATTTTTACTATTAACTATTGACAGAACGAAGTCTGTCCGTCCGGGCAGTTAGTTAGAAATATCTAGATATATATTAATACGTGGAGCAAAAACTTTGTAAGTACCCCTTTTAATGAAAATTGCGCGGACGGAGGAGTTTGAAATTTCGTGCACTTATAGATTATAATATAGAGAAGGAGTGTAGAATGCTAATATTTATTTAAAATTATGCATAAAAATATATTAAATCAATAAAAAAAAAAACAGTACACTGATCGATAGCTCGCTTTAAAGTGATCTCTTCCAGAAAACCATACGATAAAGAATAACATTAATTTCAGAATAACCTAAAAACGGAATTCCACATCATAGACGTAATGTTGCGAGGTAATTGGTAAATCACGACGTATAATTGAACATTATCTCACGTGTGGTTTCGTCCGAATTATTTATAGTTTCAGACTTTATTAATATTTAAACACTGTCTATATTTTTGTATTATTTGTGTTTGTTTCAAATAGCAGTAGCAGATGATCTCTGAATTATCATATAAATGTGAAGGGTCTTCAGTAAGCGTAAAGCGTATTGCAAGAATTAATAAAATGTTTTAAAATAAATAAAATGAGTGCTTGTTATTCTATTTATATTTTTATGATAGTCATTGAATTTTATATACGACTTAAGCACTTTATACTATACGGACTTTCTTTTATCAGCAACTTCGCGTGGAATTTTGTATTTGTCTATAGGCAACGCCAGTCGATGTTAAAAACATTTTGTAAACACCGACTTCGTTACAACTTGACTACAAATGTTTATATAGTAATAACGCTACTTATATAATTATGGCGTTTCCTAATTAAATCTACACGAAATTTGAAGTAAGACTGCCAAAACTTTTTACGTGATGCGGAAACAAATGTACAGAGAGACAGAAGAAGACAAACCCTAAAAATTATCTTCAATTGTATTTCTCCGACATACAGCCTTGTACTTTGTTTTTCCTAAATAACCATAAAATTTCTAAATAAGTATCTCTCATGTCAGTAGACATAGATTAGTTCTATACGAGTAATACGAGTGTAATTATATTATATCTTGTTATCACGCACGTTTTATCATTAAAAGAATTCGATCTATGTCGTATCAATCACGAGTAAATATCAGATAACTAGTAACTATGTTTAAATATAAGCAGTATACAATTGGTGGAAATAAAAGTAGATCAAAATATAAAAATCAATCTATTACACCATTAAAACGTTGGCTTCTAGTTAAAAAAATGACACAGCATTTTTGGCAAAGATTATGTCGAAAGAATTTTTTACACATTTTGCAACAAAAGATAAAGTGGCGTTTAAAGGCAAAAACTCCGAAAATCGGTGACATATTTATAATGAAGGAGCAAGTTAAATGTATAATATGTTTGTGCACGCTAATCTCAGAAACGGCTTATCCAATTTATATGCGGTTTTCACTAATATATTGTGGTAATTTTCATTTAAAATTTAGTGATTGTTTCATGCCAATCGGTTCATAAATAAAAAAGTTATGCCAATTTAAAGAATCACGTTGAACATGTAAATACCCAACCGACGGTGTTTATAATCCAAAATAAACCAAAAGATATATCCAAAAAATGCTGTCCAAAGTCACTACTCCACGCGGAAGAAGTCGTGGGCACAGCTAGTGCTGTAATAATTTCAGAATAATTTAACAGCGTCAACACAACACCTTTAAAGAAGAGTATCGCTTAACATTTAATGGTAATATTATTTTATAACTATAGAAAGATTGTTTCACAAGTAGTTACAGTCAAGGATTTCTTTTTAATTCTGACCAGTAATTTTCTATTTGTTCAGGAATCGTGGTGTCGACGATGGCGGCCAATGCGTCGTACGTTTTTCACAGGCGTATGTGCTCACGGATCCAAAACAGTACCTACAAAACTCGAATCCGAAATATCTGACGGTAAGGTATTAAATTAATGAAATCACTGGAACTTTCAATATCATTTAATACACAAAATCTGAGAGACCATCACCAGGACTACACTTATGTCCAATGTTAATTAATTTAACAGTTCGTGTTAAATATCTGATTAAACTAGTTAAGATAAATTATTTAATCTATATACGTATGTATTTTACTAAATTTACAAGTAATAAATTAATAGCGTACACAAATATGCACAGATCACAAGTTAATAAGCAAAAGGCTTTTAATTACATATTATTTTAAAGACTTAGTGCTATTTAAACTATCGTAACTCGTTTCTAAGACTTCGAATTCTTCGAATACCATTTCTCCAAACTTCTCAGTTGGAACTTTATTTTGTTCTTTATTTTCGTTAACATAGTAAAACTTATTTTCGAAGTTACTAGATTCGTTAGTTTGCTTATTATTTATGTTAGAATCGGTATCATCATCTCTTATTTCCTGAATATTTTTTACTGTTTCTTCTTTTCGCACCTTATGATTTTCGATTTCGTGACTTTCTAATGCTTTATTTTTTTTCAAATGATTATTTTGTCCGTTTTCAATTATAATACTTGGTTTAAGGTCCACATCTTCTTTTTGTGGAAATGGAGTATTAACAATACCTTTATTGTAACTCTCTAAACGGCAAATTTTATTTTTTACCGAGTTTTCATCATCGTATACTATAGGAGGGTCTTCTTTTGAATTCTGTTTCCTAAACTTTATTCTTGGATTTTTTGTTTCATCAGTGCCCGTTAATTCTAAACGACTACTACAACTGTTCGATTTGACAAGCTTAAACTTAAAACCCGGAAAATTGTCGGAACGAGAATTTTTTTCTTGATTTTGATTGTTTTCGAATTTTGTATAGATTTCATTGGTTTGTTTTTCTGAAATCATTTGTTGATGCTTGTCTGATATGAGGCATGAACATTTTTCGCCTTTACATTTAGTTTGGCATGAATAGCAGTCTCTACTACAGTTTTTTTGTAAACTTTTAATCTCTTCCATTATAGCTTTGGTCATAGGACTAACTGTTGAGCTAGTTTTTGAGTTTAAAACCTTTCCACCGTAATAGGTAACGGATGTACCACATTCTCTTATTTTCTTAAGGATATCAGGACTAACATATTGACTTTCACAACAAAAATCTTGGCTAGCTGAATCGCATAAGTATTCATCACTTGAACTATAAACATTGTCTTTAAGAGTTTTTTGTGAATATGGACTTAAACCGTCAGTTTCGTATTCATTATTAGAACTCAAATCACCGCTAGACACACCACTTGAAAGGCTAGCATTGTCCCATTTCTTAATACCAAAGTTTGTATCAATGGTTAGTTGCCTTGTAATTTTTTTCCTTCCTCCAACTTTGCTGCTTTTAGTCTCCTCACTTAAATTTCTATATGATGTTGCACGTCGTGGAACACTGACATTTTCTTCAACTAGTGGAGGATCATGACCCATGGGGCTTTTCATTTTTAATGTATCTTCGAATAAATTTCGTACTTTTTTTACCGTATCCGGATTGGGGAGCTCTTCTTCTATAATCTCTTTATTTACTCTAATAGGATGATAAAAGAAGTGTCTTCGAATTGCATTTTTTGATTTATCGACGTGAGAAGTATATTCATGTTTTTTTAACAACGTTGGTGGGATTTTGCATGTTTCAGTAGTAGTGTTTTTTCTTGGAGTTGGTTCAACTTTCGTCCTTACAGGTTCAATAATTACTATGTTATTATTAACTAGTAATTCTTGAAAACTATAATCTTGTAAATATTGTAAAAGACCATCAAATTGTGCTTCTTTTCTATAATTAGCTATCATGCTGTTTTTAAACAATTCAGATTTCATAACTTTGTATCGAACATGGTCAAACTCATCACATCCTTTTTCGTATCCTTTTGCTTTTATAAGTGTAGCTTGAGTTTTTTGGTTTTGATTATCATCATTGCTTAGTTCGACTATTTCTATTTCTGGTGTATCTCGACACATGTCTACTTCATGTTTTTTAATAATCTTTTCGGATTTTGGGCTATCATAAATAGTGACCGTATCTTCTTTGAAAATTTTTTCTACTGGAGGTTCATCTATTTCTGAATCACTTTTAACCTTTTCTGATTCATCTTTCCACAGTTGTAGTTTTGTTTGACTCAACTTTCTTATACTGTCTACTATTTTAACTCTTTCTAACGATTTAATAATACTACCTACTGATACTTCTGGAATATATTTGTCACTAGTGCCTTCATTAGCAGTATTATGATTTTTTCCTTCTTCAAAATTAGTACTTTTATTCTCATCTGATGTGTCTGTTCTGTCTAAAGAATCTTCTTTATTTGTTACTTCTGGAGATTTATCAATAAGTTTCGACCAGTAGGTTTTTACTGAATTAATTTTTTCTTGATATTCCATGTCTGTTTTTATTGCAATATTTAGTTTTTCTTTTACGTTGTTTTCAGTCTTAGTGTCTTTATTTTCGTCTTTTAGTTCGCCATTCCTGTCTATTCGTTGTTCGTTTATAGTAAATTTGTTCTGTTGTGTTTTATTTTTCGAGTCAATAACTTGCAGTACTTGTGGCCGAGTCATGATTTTTTCAGACTTAGATGTCGGTGAATTTGGGATAAGATTTTTGCTGTCGTTTATAATAAGCCTAGACGGAGGTTTTAACAATTGTTGCTGGCTAAAAGAAGCGTTGTCACAAGTTGCACAATTTAATTTAGGAATTGTCTGTTTAACGACTTTTTTTAGTTTGATTGTTATAAAAGGATCTTTTGATAAGTGGGTAACTACTTCAGTATTATTATTATTTAGGTTTATGTTTATATCTTGCAAATTTTTTTGCACATCTGGGATAGGTGTATCAATTTTTTGCTTAGAGTCTGGTAATATTTCTGTATATTCTTTTGTACTAGGTACCTGTTGGGACAAAGGTGGATCAATGACAATTGTCTGATGACCACTTAAGGGTACTATTGCAATATTAGATTCGGCGGATGTTTTGAAAGATTGTACTCGTGATAATAGTGAGTTATTTCTTATTTCTTCACTAAATGACAATTTCTTAACAGAAGGTTGTAGTCGAGTTACAGTATTCTTTTCTACTGTACTTGGACTAGGTATACGAAAATTGTCATCATCTGTAGGATTACGTTGCCGAAGTGAATAGTGTTTTTTGATTCCGGTTTTTACTTTTCTGTCTTGTGTCGATTTGTTTATATTATCGTTAGAAAAAGATTTTAGAATTTTCACTTCAGGTCTTTGTATAACATTAGAAGCAAGCCTTAAACTTTCAGATTTCGTAATTACTTTATTATTTCTTATGGTACCTTCTATTTCATTAACTTCTCTCTCGTTTTGATGATGATCTAATTGATAATAATGTGTAGAATTCGACTCATCTATTATAGAACTATCGATTGTTATTATAGATTTCAAATCGTCTTCAAGTTTAGAAAAATTCTGTATTAGTTGGGGTTCAGTTTTTTCTACATATTCCACATCAGAACTATCATTGATATTATTATTGTCATAGGATATGTTTATTTTGTTCAGATGGCCGTAATTTTCTTTACCTTTGTTCGTAAATATTTCTCTAAAATGACTCTGTGCTACTTCGTATGTATTTTCACAAGGGATATCTTCTGGATCTTCTTCTCTTAGTCGAGCATCAATTCTTTCTGATTTTCTTAAACACTTGCCTATGTTTATATCAGGTAAGGAGTAATATTGATTTTCTATAAGAGTTGTTACAAAAGGTTCAGTTGTTATATTCCTTGTTGACGTACAATAAGTATCTTTGTCGTAATCGTTACATCCAATAAATGTATTGCTTACGTAAATTTCACTGGGGGATATTTTCGTTATGACGTCTTTGTTGGATTCGTTGTTTTTATTTAAAAGAGAGTCTCTCTTTATATCTGCAAATGTTGTCTTTTTCTGAACCGCCGAATAAACGGGGTCCGGTTCATTAATTTGGGTATTATAATTTCTATTTTTAGAATCACAAGTAGTATTTTCTTGGAAGTGAGAATCACAATACTCATCAATTTTTTCAGCAAGAGAGTTTGCTAAATATTCTAGTTTGTGGGATTTGTCAGATGAAGCAATGGAAATAGAAATATATGATGTTATGCTATCTGTTGGACTAGAAACAGTACCGTCGTTTTCTGATATAACAGATTGATTATCACAATCTTGAATTTGTTCTATATCTGTTTTACTTTCTGTAATTTGATTTACGTTTTCTTTAGCACTTTGACCTTTTATCGATATTTCATCATATGCAGTTGATTCTTGTCCATAATTGGATGGATTGTCTTCAAAATTTGTTTGTTCACCGTTTATAATGGAGTTACAACTGTTATTTACAGATTTTGGCGTGTTAGGTCGATCTTCGATTTCGTTTTCACTGTCGTGATCATCGGTAGTTATATATAAATCTTTGCAGTTATTTTGTGAGGTAACTGATCGTTCTGTTTCTGGAGAGCTGTTATTGTAATTTTTCAAGTGCGCTTCGAAATTGTAATGTTTTCTAACGTAGTTGGAATCTAGACTATCAATCTCGCTGGGATTACGCGAATGTCCAATGCTATCTTCGGAAAGGTTCGTCTGCTTGGTGTCTTCGTTTAAATTTGGCCAACTTCCGCAAGCGGATCTTGACTGACGACTTTCGTTTTGTGATACGGCGTCTTCTTTTTCTGACCTGTTTTCTTCGTTATCTTTTTCATTTAAGTGTTCTTCTTCTGGCTTTGTTCTATTTATGTCGGCAAAACAAGAGACTGTACTATCAATATAGATTCCTTCCAAAACTTCTTCTTTTGTTTGGTATTTCGTTCTACCGGTTAATCTGAAACAATAAGGAATACAATATATTTTCATCATTTAAATTATCATTATATATTAATTAACTACTATTTTTATATTGTGTTTTTATGTTATGTTTTCTTGTTTATCTATGATAATATATTGATATCCCGAACAGTCTATAAGTGGAAAACACTGAAAGTTGAAAATAAATTTTGGCTCACCTAAATTATTAGTCAAAGTGTAAAGCAAAATCTTCCCTACTAATTAACTGAAACGATTTTTTTTGTGTTACAGATAACTTTTATATACTGTTAGAGAAAAAAAAATACAAAGCAGATGTAGATAACATTCGATGCAATGATTATTATTGAATATAAGGAGCTTTCAGTACCAAAGTGCAAATTCGATAAAGTTTTTAATTAAGCTTCATGTTTAATAATTACCTGTCTCGGAAACAAGGCTTGTCAAATAATCGTGCGCGTGGTATGAGTTGAGATCTTTTGCTTTTGGGGTGATTTTGTAGCTGAAGATCTGTAAAAGTTTCTTCTCGTATTACTGCCAAACTTCTACTGCGGCGTAAATTAGATCCTTCTATTTCTTTGTGTTTGCATAAGCGTCCGTAACTACCACTGAACTCGGTATCTGAATTCGAGAAACGTTTTTGTAAAAACTCTTCGGCAGCTTTCGACCGCGTTAAGTGTTGATAAAATTCGTCTTGAGGTAATTGTACGGGAATTTTATAATATTCAGCGAGCTTACTTTGGTATTTCTCTTGCTTCTTATTTTTGATTTCGGAATCTTTATTCTTTGCTAATTTCTTCTTCTTTGGACGTGCCTCCTGATTCTTTTTCAGTTCTAGAGAATTACGTGGCTTGTCAAATTCAAGTGTCTCTGATGGATTTTCAAAGTATTGTATATCGGCGACGGTGTTTGCCGCGGGCTTGTGCTCGTCCTGACCCGATTTCCTTTCGACAAGTTCTCGGAGGCGGCTTCTTGTGGAACTTGTATTGGACGTAACGCTTTCTGGCCGTTTAATGGGATATTCCAAATTTGAAGATGAACGTCTGAACAGGCTTGTCTTGATCGACCCGAAGTCGCCTTCGTCTTTACAAGAAGCCGCTGAGAAATTTTGTGTCCTTATACGGTCAACGTGATTCTGACTAGAATACGACGCGACCGAGTCCACCGAGTGTCTGGAACAATAAAAATTACAAATTTAGTTTACCTTATACACACTCATTAGCAATATAATGTTGATACCGTAAGTACCTACAGTGATGGAAACTCTTAGGGCTGGTTTCTAGAACACCGATGTGCTCAGCTTTTAACCGACTTAACTTAATGATTTATTACAACCACATGCAATTTTTTATCCAAAAATATATTTACGCTACACATCAGTCACAAATCATGTACCTACGATTTTTTAACACTGGTTACATTGTATTGTAAGAAATTAATATAAAGTTTATTTATTATTTTCCTTAATTATGTCGTGATGTTCGAAAATAGAGGCTGGAAATATTAATTTATTTGTACGTTATCCTGTTGATAGCAGCTTTACTTACACGTGGTATCTCGTAGAAGATTGCCTTGTTTGCAACAAGATTATACAGCGAATTAATAACATTGAACTTTTAATTGTTAATATAATATTTATTTAAATAAATCTCTAACCATTTATTAGAAAAGTTCGTTTCCCGTTTCTGCTAGACACCTATTACATATTATATACTTAAGAATTCTTAGTAATATTACACACTAATTTGTGATATTTCATATCATTTCGGAACATCTATACTAATTGTGCTGTGTGGTTACGGCACTAAAGAATGTAGCCACCCCCTCTCTTCTCGTGGGTGTCGTAAGAGGCGACTAAGGGATGACACAGTTCTACTACCACCTTGGAACTTAAAAAGCCGACGGATGGCGGGATAACCATCCATGCTGGTTTTGAAATACACAGGCCAAAGACGGGCAGCAGCGTCTTCGGTGCGACAAAGCCAGCCCTGCGGTCACCAACCCGCCTGCCCAGCGTGGTGACTATGGGCAAAACACATGAGTTCGCGTCATAATGTCGGGTGCGAACTTGTGGAGGCCTATGTCCAACAGTGGACTATGATAGGCTGAAGTGGTGGATACTAATTGTAAAGAGGAAACATTTGAGTTTGTTTGTTTGTGATGTATTTATAGATTATAAACAAAAACTACTAGACATATTTTGAGAATTCTTTTACCAGAAAATTGCTGCATTATTACGGAGTGACATAGGCTATATTTTAAGAGGGCGCATAAAGCAAAATTATCAATCTGCTATTTGATTTTACATGAAAAATTCCGGACCAAATCTTAAAATAAAAATATATGACAAACTACGTGATATTTCAAGACTACAGCCTAATCAAAAACATAAAATAATGAAATTTCCTCGATAAAATATAATCACGAAGTAACCTCTAATTTTTATATTTTTTCTTTTTATACTCGATATGGTTATGACCATTAAGACAAAAATTTGATAATAAATTACATTTAAATATGAGTAAAGGCTATGCCTAGGCATTTAATGTAATTACTTTTAGTTTCGGAATTATATATAAAATAAGATATTTGTCGTTTTTTACATTCGTAATGCGCTCAAAACTATATCGTCTATCGCACTCTGACACGAGGCTTTGTGTATATTTTGTTTCATCAATTACTCACGGGCGCGCGGTTGAAATCTGATTTTTTGCTCGGGTTATGCGCCCTCTTAATGGGAGATAACTGAACAGCGAAAACCGTGTAATCCACTTGGGTAGTAAATTATAGTGTTATTTGGTGCGATCACATATCCTTATATACACTTAAGGTTATATAGATAAAAGAAAATATTATATAGATATAAAGATATAGTTAAGAAAAATAAAATTCACTTCACTGAATTTCGAATGTCGTATTCAACAATAACCATTTATACTATATCATCTCTTCTGTAAAAATTATTGATGGGTCATTACCTACTTACCTGATATAAAGATTTCAATAAGTAAAAAATAAATCTCATCGTAACTTTAGTTTATCTTTAACAGCGTGTCGATAAACGCGCCTACAAAATACTATATAAACATGTCATTTATGAGTCAATGACTTACTAGTAATAACGAAATTGAGTTTTCTATTAAATGTCATTTATGAGTCAATGACTTACTAGTACTAACGAAATTGAGTTTTCTATTAAATGTCATTTATGAGTCAATGACTTACTAGTACTAACGAAATTGAGTTTTCTATTAAATGTCATTTATGAGTCAATGACTTACTAGTAATAACGAAATTGAGTTTTCTATTGGTTATTTAAGATTGAAAGATATCTACATTAAATATTGATCGTGTAATAAGTGCTTGTTCTAGTGAATAAGTCGGACGGTTTGGCCGTGGGCCAGTAGACAGTGGACAACAATAATGTTACACGGTTTTACTGTAGCTAAAAATTCTAAATATAAAATCATGACAAAAATAATGAGTAAATCCAGTTGGCATTTATAGTCATATGTAAGTTCTATTTTTGTTTTTTTTTGTTATGTATTTATTTATTCTTTCGTTTAAAATAACTAAGTAGTGCTGAATAAAACAAATACTTTATGAACGCCCATAAAATTACATGTTTCTGGTTTTTTCATAGAAATAAAGAGAATATGTTGATGAGTTTTAAAATGTTGAACCACTGCCAATCTTTGAGTTGGGTCGTCCCTAATGATTGCATGTTTATTGATGGCGCTCAGACTAAAGTATGTGCCACATGAGTAATGCTCATCGTTTTTAGTTATCACATTTACACTGTAGTACCAATGACATATTGTTAAAATTCATGGAAAAAGTTTAGAGCTATTAATTAATTATATTAATTATGCGGAAGTGTGAACGTAGTAAAGTACTCTCTTATATATATGTTTTTTTTTTTTAATGCAACTAGGTTGGCAAACAAGCGTACGGCTCACCTGGTGGTAAGACCGTAGCCTATAGACGCCTACAACACCAGAAGCATCGCAAGCGCGTTGCTGACCCTATCCCCAATCCCCCCAGGAGCTCTGGTGACCTTACTCACCAACAGGAACACAACACTGCTTGAAAACAGTATTATTTAGCTGTGGTCTTCTGTAAGGTCGAGGTACTACCCCAGTCGGGCTGCTCCATATTTTGAGCAGGAAATTTCCCGCTGTGCCCTACCTCAAAGTATTGACAAAAAACTTAAATAGATGAGAATATTCCCTAAACTATTTAGATAATATATTTAGCTGATATTGGTAACATAATGTCGATAACAATATTTTTTCTACAAACTTTAAATGATAATTATCATTTTAAAATACATAAGATAATACATTAATTGTAGTTTTTATGAATAGTTTAAAAAATCTTTTAAACGTACAGTTTTTAGATAACTTTCCAGCATCTAAAATAGTGGGTGAAAATGCTTACAAAGGAAAATTGCAGCGGCAGACGCTTATATTATTCAAGGGTTAAGAACGATGTATGGTTTCAGCTATCGTAAGAATACCTTACATAAATATTCACGACTTTAAGGACACCATACCCTTAAAGGTTTGTGGGAGGATATTTCGAAACTTTTTTAGTTCTAAAATATTTCTGAGGTTAATTTGAGGTTGTTGTACGTTTATTCGCATTAAAATAAGTTAAATATTTACAAAGACCTTTAAGAATTTTCCATCATAAAGTTATTAAATATTTGTGACTAAAATTCTTCGAGTACTTCCTCTCGCTTTGTAGGCACTTTGTCATAAAGTACCTAATACTATTGCCGTTGTTTTACCCTTAATATTTAAAACAAACGGACTCTCGAGGGACACGTGTATTAAATTTTAAAATTTTATTATCTTTATGGACATTAGTCCGGGATCCTTAGGACATTTTTTTCACCTGATCACTATCAAGCTAATTTTCCGGGAGTAGCTTCATTTTGATGAGACGAACAAAAATTCCCTCAACGAAAACTCGATTGTGGTAGATATAATAGAGTTAGCAGGGGATAGAGCAGCAATGAGCGTAGGACCGGGATAACGTACCACGCAATCTGTAGGACAATATTACTATTAAATTATATAGATATTAACTAACTAAAAAAAAAAAACAGAAAAAAAATCAATTTTTGATGACCTTACGAGGTCACTACGAGGTTACGAGGTTATTAACCAGCTGATTTTTTTTCTTTTAATTACTACCGCAAAATTAGCTTGATAGTAATCAAGTGAAAAAAATGTGCTAGGGATCCCGGACTACATCTTGTAATTATTATATTTATTCCAAAACGTGTAGGCTTCGTTAAACTTATGTTTAATAAATAAAAAAACAAAAAAAAAGATCCAAGAAGAAAAAAGTTAGCCTAAATAGTAGTTCATTTTACGTAGATAGGTAGTTTTAATAAATTCTACAAGTATGTTAAAGTTAGAACAGATGTAGATAACAATAGTAAAAACAGTAATAAAATGAGTGCTTATGATTTTTTTCTGAGCAATGATACCTGCAAAATTGTTGCACTATTTCTATCAAAGGCGCAAAGTATTTGAACCAAGGTGATATGTACCTCGTACAAGCGTAGGTACCTACTTTCATATCTTCTCTTTGATAATTATTGAATAATTTATTGTGTGATGTTGTTAATTATTCAGACGAGAAACAAGATAAATCCCTATTTTTATTAACGTTTCCACTCGTGTGTTATACTTTATAAGCGTTTGAGAACGCTAAGTAGGTGTAAGACCTAAGAGTAAACGCGTAAGAGCTGTAACTTTATGTGACTTATATGAAAGTAAATGTTTTATTGATCAAGAAATCAAAGGTGTTTTATTATAGTTATATGAGATTACTGTTAATTTCTATTTTATTGAAGTAGAAAAGATAGGTAATACTAATAAGTATTGTTTAAACAAGACGTATGTACATAGGTAAGTATATTATGTTTCTGCTTTCAGTTTTGGGGTAACGTCTGCGGTCTTAATAGTAGTTAGTACTTTAAGTATAATTCTAAATGTTTATAAAAATATATTTATTAATCTTATATAAGAAATGTTTTTTTTATAATTTTTGTTTCGATTCTCGCTCGGGATGGATATTTGTATTTATACAAATATTTTTTCCGGTTGCCTCAAAGAGCACGTTAAGCCGTTGTTCCCGGTTGCTATAATGAATACCTGATAGCGATCGCGTTACTTATAGTAGAGAATAGATCCGTCAACACTCAACCCGCAGTTGTGTAGCGTAATGGAATTTAAGCTCTGATCCTTCTCCTTCGTAGAGAAAGAGACCTATGCCGATATGCATAGCATCTCGAATAAAATAGACATACATAACAACTATGTTATATGTCATTCTTTTTTTTAAACCAGTTTACTTGTGAAAAACATTTTAAAATTCAAAAGAAGTGCGGAGACACAAATACCTTGCTATTACCTACTTTTTTATTTCACTCGTGGGTGCTTTCACACTTAAATTTATAGACATTTTTATATAAGAACTTAAAGGTCGCTACTTTCTAGTCTTATTATTGTTAAATCTTTGAATGAATACAAAATAAACCAAAATGCAAGCCGGTTCAATTTTTAAGTGAAGTTTTTGTGCACATCGAGATTAATACTATGACCTGAATACTGTATTCGATTTATTATAAATTGTTGAATGCTTGTCAGTAATATTTCAAGACGATGGCTAGTCTTTAGAAAGACGGACATCGATTTATGGGGTTTTATCGATTTAACCGTGATATCTCCATAACCATGGGGTTTAGTAGCGTGTGGGAGTGGTACTAGAGGGTAACCCCCCTCCCCCCTTTTCTCCAGAAACCCCATAAATCGATGTCCATCTTTCTAAAGACTTACCCAAGACAATTTTCATTTTGTATGATGGGATTGTTTTACTGCAGTGAGACTGTGTTAACTTATTTGTGTAAAAGATTAAAAATCAACTACGACACATATTATGTACCTACCTACTTCGAGATTATCTATCTTTAATGAAATTTTTAAATAAATTGTTTGTTGCCTACATAGTGGCCACCAGTAAAACAGCGTAGCCAAACATGTTTAAATCACTTTCTTTTAAGAATAAAAAGCCCTAGTTGTGGGACCGTTGAAAGTTCATTTCAGTTCTCTTAGTTTTTAAATTGAAATTCTTTTAGTAATAATACAAATAATAGACGTAAGTATTTGCTGTTATTGTATTTATACTATAGAGGATCCTCGACCATTATCAAGCCTCAACCATCAACCATCTCTCATCAAACATGCATCTCTCATCAACGTGTAAAACCTTACGACAGCTTGAAATTCAAAAGTGTAACATTATTGACATATAAAATTACTAGCCGACCCGTGCCCACTTCGTTGCGCGTTAATTTTATTTTTAATATTTACTTCTAACGACGATAACTCCAAAACTATTCATCTGATTGATATAGTGTAAAGGACAATTTTAATCTGCATTAAATGCCTAAGCTAACTAACATATTTATTTGGATAAGGATTAATACTGAACTAAAGAAAATAGCTTTGAAAATAACGTAATGTTTTTAATTACAAATTTGAACATAAAAGTGGTTATTGTAAGTCAACCGTAAGAGATAGAGATATGCTGTCGCGGACTTTTTTGTAGCATTTTTATAGAATTTGAATTCGCTAATACATTACTTAACTATATCTTTGCTAGTTTCCGCGGCGTTCGCGAGGAAAGATCCCCGTTGGCGAGATTTTTTGCGACCTCTTCAACATTTATCGCCGTATTTCTGCTAATTTACATAAAAGCATAATAAATTATATACCTAAACCTTCCTCAAGAATCACTCTTTCTATTGTTGAAAACCGTGTAAAAATCCGTTCAGTAGTTTTCGAGTTTATCGCGTTCAGACAGACAGACAGGAGGACAGAAAGACGCGGCCGGGGGACTTATTTTTATAATAAGTATAGATTCGTACACACACGTTAAATAAAAACGGGTTTTGAAAAGGTTATGGCTGACTTTATACCATATTCATGATCTGATTTTAGGGTCGTTGTTCATAAATATTTACAAAATTTAACCGTTTCAAAGAAACGACTACTTTCTCTGTAGGTATTATTTTTCGGAATGATCCTCGAGGTTTCTTCGACGTTTGTATGTATTCTTTAACTATAGTTTTAATAACCTAAAACTTTCCCACATACATTAATTTATAAACAGGATAGTACTGTTTTAAGTTTAAGCAAAAATATTCAATGTATTAATAATAATTCTTAAAATATCTACACGAATCGCTTACGAAACTTACTTTTCAGAGAACAAAAGATAATACTTAATAAGAAGAAATCAGAATAGCATCAAACATGTCCTCATTAAAACGTAATGAAGCTTGAGAAGTCTCTGTCAAGGTTACAAAGAAATAAAAGGTTATACGAACTTCTACAATTAACGATTCCATTGCGGGCTTTTTTATAGCTTAATGTTACTTGAGAAAAAACTGCAAAAACTGCAAATGGCGACAAGATTTTTCTTAAATAAAAAATACCGAAGTCATCAGTTCAGCGGTTTCATGGATATTAAACAATGTTGACAGGTACTCTAAACGTTCATACATATAATTCATTAAATATTCCAATAAAATTATTTAATACAACATTCTGACTGCGATGTCTGCGCGTTCATCGCAAAATAATAAAAAAAAGAAGAAAAAAAAAAACGTCAAAAGGGAGAAATCGGATGGCATAATGTACTTTGTAATTTTGTATTAATGATCAGGATGAGTACCATCAGGTGATCCTGTTTATTTATTAAAGCTTAGAATAAATATAGATTTTCATGTAAAAATAATGTTAAAATTTTAACAAAATTAAATATAATTTTATTTCAAAAGCTAATAATCTAATTAAAACCCTAATCATTAACGGTCTTACTTATAAACGTTTCTTAATATTTAATCAATTGCATAGCAACGGATTAGCAAAAACTTCACTCATAAACACTATTTAGCGTTAAGAAGTCGTTAAGTAGTGTTTAAATAGCTGTCAAAATTAAACACTGCCGAGACATAGTTTAACTCTCGCTAAGCGGCAAGATGGCGGATTTCACATAAATCAGCTGTTCTATTGTGACGTCTGATCTACATAAATACTATTTTTTCAAGTTTTCATATAAGTAATCAGATATTGGGTCGTCATGTTTACTGTAATTAATATACATATAATAAAATAGTAGGAAAGTCAAAACTGTACATTGAATATTGTTTTGAAATAATACTTGGCGTGTGATCTACAACCGATACCGAAGCCAAAAATATAGTTTTTAGAATTTTTGTCTGTTTGTCTGTATGTATGTCAGGGATAAACTTAAAAAGTAGGTACTGCATGGATTTACTTCTTTGGCACTAATATTATTTAGAAGTCGGGTCAACATATAGGCTACATATTATCATGCTATCACCTATGGGGAACGAGTAGTGAACCTTTATTTCTTCAACGCATTCTGTACATTCACGCAGACGACGTCGCGGGCAGCAGCTAGTAATTAATATTCTCCATATCACTCAAATTGGTGGATCGTATTCAATTATTGGCTTGGTCAGGGGTGTCCAACACTGAATAATACTACTATTAACAATGAAAGATAAAAAGAAGATATTTAGAATGAAATTCCCACTATATAAAAATTAAAATATACTAAATGAGCGTTATCTGACAAATTCCTATCTATACTTCGTGTTCACGACACTCGGACACTGTCATAGATGATAAATTATAATATGGAATAATTGTGTTTGCTAGCAAACGAAAAAAAAAACGACTTCAATTACATCGACAGGTTATACAATGTAAGTATGTAGACGCAAAAAATTAACAAACATACTAGTTGTCACTACGACTTTCGAGGGTTTCCCTCGTTTTCTCTGGGATTCCATCATCAGATCCTGGTTTCCTTATCTATGGTACCTAAGTTGGGATATCTCCTTTCCAACAAAAAAAGAATTATCAAAATCAGTTCATAAACGAGGAAGTTATCCACGAACATACATAAAAAAGAAAATATATTTACGGTCGAATTGCGTAACCTTCTCCTTTTTTGAAGTCGGTTAAATAGAACTTTTAACAATTTCGTTGATTCAATTTATCTAATCAATTATTTTAGGTATAATATGTGCCAAGTGCCAACCACCTGTATCGTTCTTTGTTCGTTTCTTAACTAAGAAACAGCTAATCAACGTTTATAAGTAAACAAAAGTTAAACACGGATTTATAACTTAAGAGTGGTTTAACTAATCGGTGGCTAAGTATTGCTTATCGAGATTTTTATAAGTAAGACCATAATTATTCAATGTTCCCTCATAATTTTTATCATAAATTTCAAACTAAATGGAATTTGTTTCAAGGGAGAAAAGATATTTTGTCGAAATTATATTTCAAGATTCCGTGGAAAGACTCAAATAAAATTTTATCAGGCTGCCGATACGATCCTATATTCATGAAGTATAATAACTTGGGAATATTATATGTAGTATATTTATTGAATGGTACAACACTTGAAAGGGGCTTACGTACTCCCAATCTAAATGTATAATTGAAACTTATATTCAATTAACTTAAGATTTAATTACAAAGCCTATATTTACAGACGCCGAATTAATCGAGTACTTATACTACGTAGCTACGTGTTTATTAATATGGGATCTCTAAACATCACATCATATTAATAATGAAATAAAATCATACTTAATTAGTAATTTATAATTGACGCTAAAAATTAAGTGTTTGGTATTTTAAAGTAGTTACGCTTTTTTACTTACTGCATATCTATGTACTACTCTTTAGTACTCGGTACTTACAAAACAACAAAAAATCCATAAATTTTTCTGATTTGCTCATTATGGCTTAATTTTATTTCTTTGTTCGTTTGAATGCGATATTTGACCGCGCTGAATCCGGATCGATCCAAGGTTTTATTGATTAGAAAACTTAAAAAAAAAAAAGAGAAATGTGGTTTATGGGGAAAGGTACAAGTCTAAGACCTTGCGATAATTAGAGTGGGACAATAGGTAGGTATAGATGACCACCTCAAATATTTATCTGTTTCAAAGGTCGTTTAGTATGTTTTTTTTTAAATTAAATGTAATAAAGCGGCCTGTGGTAATATTGAGTAAGTTCCAAAGTCAATATCCCTCAATAGAGATTTCAATTGAGGAAAGGAAAATCAGGCCAAAACAAATATCTATATTAAAATCAAATATAAGCCCTAAATTGGATTCGGGTCCGCGACATACTATTGCTTGAAACATAGGTACGTCCCATAATTATAATTTTGTATTAATGTTTTAGTAGGGTTTATTGAGCTGTCTTTATCGTCCTACTTGTTTACTAAAAGCGTTTAACATTAATCTGAACCGACAGTTTTGCTTTTGATCGACACCATTTGACAATAGGCCATTTTAAAGTCCATTTTTTTTAATCCGTCCCTTTTAGTAAACAAACCCCTGTCAACACGTAATTCACGTTTTTTCCGCATTTATCACTCACTTTCACAACATATTAGCTTACGGACATTTGTAAAACTCCATTTACTATTTATTTCACTAAAAACAAATATCCATTTATCATTTTAAACACATAATATTTACTAAAATACGAATATTGACAGTACAGATAATCAATATTTTTGAATATGACATATCAATATCTTTTTTTATAAGGCAAATAGGGATGTGGTCATTATATTTTTAGAGGTGAATGAGTATAAGGAATTAATAAAATGAGTGACAAAGTAGGCCGTATTCTTTACTTATATTTTAAATTTTCAGGAACTATAATTTGTTAATAAACTATAAAACAATGTTACCGTAAAGCGATTTGCACAGACAGTCATGCGATTTGTTATTAACTTGTTATATACAGGGTGTCCCGCGATAAAGTGCAACCCCGAAAGAGGGTGAAACTAGACCATAAATTATTGACAAAAACCAGAAAACAATTATAAAAATTAAAAATTTTTTTTTTTTTTTATTGACGAATTAAGATTTTTATATAGCTTACGTAGCCTCTTTGTACAAAAAAATGATGATTTTTGTACGTGGTTTTTGGGATACGAAAGAAAGAAAGAAATAATAATGAATCATAAAATTTCCTGGTATTGGGGGCATAATTCTGAGAAAATTAGAGATCAGTCATAAAAATGGATTTTTTTTCACAAGAAGCATAGTTAAAGACATAATGACACTTTTTTGCGAGCTAATTGTTATTTTATCCTTACCGCCAAGTACGTGGCGTAATATTTTATTTTATTTTAAAGTAATCGACCTACTACATTGGAAGAAATCATCATTTTTTGTACATAGAGTCTACGTAAGATATAAAAATCTTAATTCGTCAATAAGAAATAAAATATTTTTTTCAAAAAGTTTTTTCTATGTTTTTTGTCGATAATTTATGGTCTAGTTTCACCCCCATTCGGGGTTGCACTTTATCGCGGGACACCCTGTATATTGTTTTTTTTTTGTTGAGCGCAAAATATGCTTACAAAATATTACAAATATCAATCTTTAATATTAAAGTGTTTATTGTAAAGGTTTTATTTTATATTATGAATATTTCTGAATATCGTTTTCACCCTGAACATTTTTTTACTCTATCCCATATATATTAATAAAAAAATTAGTATAGCACATAGCACTGGCAAAAACAATGTTATCAGTCCTTTTATTTATTTATTTATTTATTTATTTATTTATTAGGTTGTTTACATCGATACATAAATGTTTAAAGAAATAATATATCGATGTAAACAACTGTTGGCTAACCTAATAAATAAATAAATAAATATAGTCCTTTTTAGATGTTAGAGCGAGTGCGCATAATGATATTGTGTGACATATTGTTTTTTATAATTGTATCACTTTGCTGAACTTTAAAAAAAATGAATAAAGAAAAAGTTGTATAACAAAAAAGTTGACGAAATGGCAAAAACATACTTTTTTTACGTTGCCATTGCGAATTAAATCCTATTGAACTCATTTGGGCACAAGTAAAAGGTTACATAGGCAAAAATAATAAAAGTTTTAAAATGGCAGAAGTCAAGGAGCTCTTAAAAGAAGGCTTAAATCAAATAAGCGCGGTGTCGTGGAGGAAAAGTATTGATCATAATTATCATAAAAGAACGACGTCTCTGAAGAGTCCTGCGATTCGTTAGAAAGTATGGACAGGGATTAGAAAATAAAGTACCTTAATGGCGTTTTTTTTTGTATTCAAATATTTTCCTTTAATATTTTCATGAATAAACCAGTGACAATATTTTATTTATGTATTCCAGTCAGTCCACTTTTTTTTATTCTGTACCTTTACTAATTATTAACAAAATTATTCAATATATTATTAGTTTTTGAAATAATTTCAGCAATATGGTATCGTTAAATATTTTATGTAAAATGAATTCTACTTATCTATGGCTTATTAATACTGTTCATTCATTTGTTCTTTGTGTCACATCACTAAACTATACATTACTCTGGCATTACTCTAATTCTCTATGGTCGTAAGTACGCCATATTTGTTTACCGATTGGGTCACTTATAAAAAAATGGAATATATTTATCCTGTATTATGATTTTGCTTAAACCATGTTTTTATTTATCACTAGCTGACCCGGCGAACTTCGTACCGCCTAACAGTTGATTCTTTAATTTTAAATTTTTTTTTTAATACTTATTCTTCCCGGAACCCCTCCATGGTATTTAAGTTCAAATTGACTTTTACGTATTATTACGAATTTTTTAGCAACACATTCAGCGATTCATTTTTATATATATAGAGATTTAAATATATATTATAACCTATATTAAAAAAAATATGAGCCTATAATTTTTAAAGTTTGTTATTTTAAGAATTGCCGAAAACGGTCAGAATAATAGATTTTAAATAACTACATATGACAATTTACATAGTACCTACCGACTTATAATAACCCATAATTGTGTTTGCTAACAAACGAAAAAACCTACTTCAATTACATCGACAAGTAATACAACGTATTACGTAAGTACTCGTATAGACGAAAAAAATTAACAAACGCACTAATTGTCACTACGATTTTCGAAGATTCCCCTCGATTTCTCTGGGATGCCATCATCAGATCCTGGTTTCCTTTTCATGGTACCACCCTTGGGATATCTCCTTTCCAACAAAAAAAGAATCAGCAAAATCGGTTCATAAACGACGAAGTTATCCGCGAACATACGCATTAAAAAATATATATTATACACGAATTGAGAAATCTCCTCCTTTTTTGAAGTCTGATAAAAAATGTTAATTTAGCATGATAAAAAATGTCAATTTTGTTTACATATAAATTAAATGGAAATAAATAAAATCTGTGAATTTTCAAGTAAATCACTAGTGAATCTATTTAAACAATGAGTTTCATTAAATTCCACAGAGACGAAGTCGGTAGCTTATAATGAAGCGAAACTGTGATACGTATATTTACGACATTGTTATGTTATTATGTAAATCATATATAAATTTATTCTAAGCGTATCGCGTTAAAACACGATGTACGTACCTACGTTATGTATATTTTAAATAATGTATGTTTTAGGAAATATTTTGTTATTGGTAAATATAATTTTCATATTAGTTCTAAAATCACAATGAATGTTATATCTCACACTATATAGTTTCTTGCACATACCAAGGTTGGCTGGTAGAAAATGCATTTAGCGTTAAGCCCACCTTTTGTACACACTTGTATTAGTGTACCTATTTATTGTACAGTAAAGAATTTAAAAAAAAAAAACTAGAATAATTCCAATATTATACAATTGTTATAATAGTAACACGTTTACTGTGATTAGATTATTCATCTCCTTGTTCAAAACCCTCACACGTAGGCGTAGGTCACAAGAAAATGTATTTCAGCTGTACGTTGTCACAGTGTTATATTTAGAGACATCAAGATAGTTTCGTGTGTATTGCGGCTTATTTCTGGTGCGGACGAATAAATGTCGTGATGAACTGATTATGTTTATAATTGCATAAAATGTTAAATTATGGGTGTTTAAAATCGTTTTAGCTACTATCTAATCTAATCGTTTTAGCTGTAGCTACGCGGATATTTCTGGAAGCCAAAAAATTAATCAAGATTTTTTTTTTTGATACGTAGGTATTTGTTTTTCGTCTTTATTCAAGCTAATACAATTTTTATATTTTTGCTGTTTAACGTCCGCAAAGTAAAAGTTTACTTAATTTATATAGTTAATTTACACAGTAAATGTTAAAAACGATCTAATTCAATAAAGTTTAATTTTATTAGATAGACGCATTTGCGTCAGCGTTGCATCCGAGAACATAAATAAAATACTAAGAATGCGAATAAAGCTATTTAATAAACATCACAATTTTTTTCTAAATAATAGATAGGAAATCTATACTAATAGTATAAAGCTGAAGAGTTTGTTTGTTTGTTTGTTTCAACGCGCTAATCTCAGAAACTACTGGTCCATTTATCGAGGAAGCCTATAGTTTATATATCATCACGCTAAGACCAATAGGAGTGGAGCACCAATGAAGAATGTTTCAAAATCGGGGTTTTCTTTTTCATTTTGAGAGCTTCAGCTGCGTGCGCTGCGTAAACAGTTATAGTTTCGCAAAAATCATGTATGACAGAATTGTTCCTATTCCACGCGGACGAAGTCGCGGGCAGAAGCTAGTTATGAAATAATAAGACCGATTATATGAATTATCACCATTTTCCTCAGCATCCGAGTGACCGCATTTCTTCAGTCCGTGACACTCTAGTTACTATCAATGTTCACGCTGCATTACAGGCGTGTGTCCGTCTTACGGTTAACATAATAGATTATAGATATATTAGAGTGGACCACTTTTCTTACCATTCATCAAAACAAGTTTTATTTTTCTTATCAATTTGACTTTTGTGCCTTGGACTTTTTTTTCTACAGGCTACAGACTAAATTCTGTTATTAATTTATGTGTGTATTATACAGCGGCAGCGGTAGCTATCAGAATATTTTAACGACACAAATCGGCGACATCTTAGAGAAATTTAAATTTTCAGAATTGAAGATGCGAACATTTTACTCTCTTTTTAGTTAAATCCCTTAGGAATAAATATATCCTTAGAATTTCTTTCGTCCTTCGGCCATCTTTAGAATCAGTAAAGTTAAAAATGCTTTTTGCATCCTGTCCTTAAAATATATATTATTATAATTATAATAATCCTTTTTAAGAGATATATAAATTTAAAGTAGACATTAAAATTAAATGGTTATTATTTTAACACATCACGTAAGCTTCCATACGAGTTAAAATAATGGAAATTGACAATTTTCGAATACATTATGGGTCGCAATATATTGAATATGCATATGCTCGGTACCAAGTAAATATAATGGAACGAGAATATTTCGTTAATATTTAAATAATGTCTTTTTATCGGCATATTCCTCATTTATTTGTTTACATTTTTTTTCGTACAAAACTAAAATAAATTAAAAATAATTTTAATTATTTATGGCAAGGATAGGAATTTATACGCCCTCTAACCCTACTATTATAATCTTAAACATTAAAAAGTGGTGTGAAACCTGATATTACAAAAAGTAACTTAAATAATTACTTCTTTTAACAGCTATCCGAAAAAATCGTAATTAAAATTTGGACATTCTTAAAACTAATAGCAAATATTAATTACGAATATATTTCTTATTTTATTATTTATTCTTAAAACTAATAGCAAATATTAATTACGAATATATTTGCTATTAGTTTTAAGAATGTCCAAATTTTAATTACGATTTTTTCGGATAGCTGTTAAAAGAAGTAATTATTTAAGTTACTTTTTGTAATATCAGGTTTCACACCACTTTTTAATGTTTAAGAATATAATAGTAGGGCCATAGGGCCTTTATTATTTACCTAATAGTTTTTAGGCTGTATTGTATATTCGAATTGTAAAACGTTCTTCAGTATCTTTGTCAGTTGGCAACTGTTGTTTACAAATGTCAAACAAGTTACCGTCGTACTAAGTGTCGAAGGAGTTGTAATAGTTTCTGTATCAAGCTGTACTGATTTATCTTGTCGATTAGTTTCAAAGTTAAATTAACGTGAAGATCAGACAGTATCTAAATTTGTAAGACTAAACTTAAAATAATTTCTAACTCCTGAAACGATCCTGAAATAAAATAACTAGGAGATAGTATTTTTTTAATAAAATTAGAAAATTGATGCTTTTATTTAAAAAAAAGTAAACTTATTACTAAGACCTAGACACTGTTGGCCTGAATTGAAAATAGTGAGAATGATTTATTTCATACTAAATGAGTATTAAAATATATATTGTTAATTCGACTTTCTCATCTCAAATCTTATACAGACTTTTCTAAATCGGGTTGCACAAAATTAGTTGTAGTATCTATCGATCTTGCCAAGCGATATAACTATAGAACTACTTTATATAGATAAATGAAATATCGAGTTGAGTTCTGTTATACTTTTCAATGTTACGAACTTTACGTCTAATAGTATTACATTGTTATTTTACGAGAAAAATATAACTTCTATATAGAGTAAGAAACTTCGTCTTAAAAGCACCTTTCGAAAACTAATTTGTGACTTTCTCGAGAGTCTTCTGACTTCATCGGGAGATTCCACCTTTAAATCTTACTTCATACCGTTTAAGTACCTATCTTTTTGTTGCAAATGTTTTTCTACTGCGTCAAAATTTTACAGTTTTTATCCGATTGATAGAAAGGTAAATGTAAAATTAAAACTAATATTTTACGAAAAAGGTTACGTAAAGAATTATTAGTTTTTAGGTTTCCGTACCTCAAAAGAAATAAACGGAACCCTTATGGCTTATAGGATCACTTTGTTGTCCGTCTGACTGTCAAGACCCTCTTTCTCACGAACGCGTAGAGGTATCAAGCTGAAATTCATATCAAATACTTAGGTCTACTGTCTAATTTTTAGTTTCATCATATAGTAAAAATATTTTTAATAATTTTTGTACGGAATCCTCGGTGCGCAAGTCCGACTCGCACTTGGCCGGCTATTAATGAATAAAGTGTAAACATCACCAAAACCTAAATGAATACTAAAAGGTATGGTTGGGTATTTTACTAACGTTTTGATATCGTTGCGTTACTTATAACTTACTCCAAGTTTACGGGTCATAACGTTATTTTATGTGCGGAGGTGAAAGACGGATGGAAAACATCGCGAACATCAGAAGACGCGGCAGGAACGTTTAAAGCTCATTTATAGCTGTTTGCATTATAAACTGTTTTATTATAGACAATTATTAACCGATACTCTTGTGGAAGAATTTGGATGGAATTCAATATAATATAAGTATTTTAAATTTTAAAAAAATATTAGCTTTAATGCAGTTTTGTATTTCTATTATTTAATTTGGCTATGATTGTTTCCGCATTATTAAGTATAATAAAATTATACATTCAAAAATTTTCTTAAATAAATAAACTTTATTATTAGACACAATAAAGAAATCTACCTTATATTAGCATTAATAACCTGAATTGTTAATAATAATATAAGAAAAAAATATATTTTATAATAAAAAATAAAAATAGGTAAAAAAACTTTTTAAGTTAAACGGTTTTATGTTAAACATACATTGCAATGTTTAAGATAAATGTACTAAAAACCAAAAAATAATAAAATAGATACAGTCGTGGGAATTATAAACATATGCATAGACTAGACTAAAATAAAACCGTGGGGCACGTCAATTGTCTACAATCGTTGATTAAAATGTTTGTTTTGTAATGTTACACTATAATTAGGCAGTTGTTCAACCGACAACGATGGACGTGTGATAAGTAGGGCTAGAATGTGGAAACAAGCTAGCAAGCTCGATTATAAGCGAGTTTTAGGGTTTCACAGTGGTGAGCGAGTAGTACTTTTATCATATGTTTTGTCGATTAAAGACAAACTACGAGCAATGAAACGATTCCTCGCCAGCCAGCAGTGTGAATGTCCAACGATAAACTAGTTGAAACATCTCTTTTATTTACATGGAGTGTATAACTATTGGAATTTCCATGAGCAAGAAAATAGTAAGTAATTTCCTCACCGTCTGCGGGCTAACTGCCTAACGACGAATTAAACGATTCTTCTATCGCACATTAAGTCGATAATTTGTAGACAATTGACGTGCCCCACGGTTTTATTTTAGTCTAGTCTATGCATATGTTTATAATTCCCACGACTGTATCTATTTTATTATTTTTTGGTTTTTAGTACATTTATCTTAAACATTGCAATGTATGTTTAACATAAAACCGTTTAACTTAAAAAGTTTTTTTACCTATTTTTATTTTCTAGTTTTTAGTTTTTATTTCGCATTCTGTTTAATTCATTTAGTGCTTCATTATTGCAAGGTTTCTTGCCCGTTAGTTTCATTTGGTGGCTGCGCCCATCTTAAATATTGAGGTTCTATAGTGCACTGTATTCTTCTTGTCAAGCCCTTTTATTTGATACCCATATTGGTGGGATTGATAAAAAATTGTTATCAGCCATTTGGTAGCGGCGGCCATCTTAGATTTCAATTTTGCATAGTAAATTGTATTCTACTTGTTGAGGCCTTTCATTTGATACCCATGTTGATGGGATTGATAAAACCTAAGTTATCCGCCATTTTGTAGAGGCCGCCATCTTGAATTTTAATTTTATATAGTACATTGTATTCTACTGGTTGAGCACTTTCATTTGATACCCATATTGATGGGATTGATAAAACCTACCTTATCCGCCATTTTGTAGCGGCCACCATCTTGGATTTCAATTTTTTATAGTATATTGTATTCTGCTTGTTGAGCCCTTTCATTTGATACCCATATTGATGGGATTGATAAAACCTACGTTATCCGCCATTTTGTAGCGGTCGCCATCTTGGATTTCAATTTTTTATAGTATATTGTATTCTGATTGTTGAGCCCTTTCATTTGATACCCATATTAATGGGATTAATAAAACATAAATTATCCGCCATTTTGTAGCGGCGGCCATCTTGAATTTATAATGATAATGAATAAACATAATTGTATTGTCACCAAAATCCAAAGTGTATACAAAATTTCAGATTAATCGGTTGGCAGGAAGAGGGTGAAATTTGAATTACTAAATTTGACCCAAGAATAAAACAAACGGGGTGAGCTAAATAAAACCGTTTAAAAAAACAGGTACTTTCCCAAGAAATAATTATGAAATTAACCATAAAAGCAAGTGTCGAAGTGCAACAATTATCGTCTTTACAGCAATCGATACTGCGAAATGATACTATTACACGTTTTACGACATCGTAGTTAAAGTAATAGAATATCATTTATATGATGAAATAAATGTAAAAGACGTATTTGAAATACGTTCACTGTATATCGATAAAGGTTGTCAACAATTCTCATTACCACCCTGATGACTGCTTAAATCAAAATTATGGTGTACCTAATAAAGATTTTTACGACGACTACGTGCGTCGTAAAAATATCGTCGTAAGTATAACATTGTATATAATATGAAAGACTATTTATTACGATTTCGATATTCAGTCACGCGTTTCTGTAATATGTTGTTAAAAGAACATTATGATGGACTTTTCTGCGAAAGTAGATCTCGTCTCTATAAACACTTAAATTAATTGGTTACTCCGATTGTAAATGATGCGCACACGCGCATTACTTACGAAGGACTGCACAAAAATTGAACAGTTATTTCTTTATTGTATCTGTTATGGTCAGGATAAGGTTTGTATAAAAGAAAATTACAAGAAATATGTCAGCACGAAGTTCGCCTTGTCAGTTAGTTTCTTATATAATCCAATGTGACTTACATATGTGGTCGAAGTTATTATTTATTACAGTATTTGTAAAGCCACCTTCACCTCCTTTTGATATATGTATGTATCTATTGAGAACGGCTTATTGATTATTATTAATAACATGTTTGAGGTATTAACGAGAACATTTCTACAGGGGCTAAACTGAATCGGTGTCGCACTAACATTTGCTCGGCTATTAACTGTTCTAATTGGACTTCAATCAATTCTGACCTCGATCTAGCTCAGGTGGAACTCTCCTTGAGATTGTCAAATCGATAATGTTTAAAATTATTTTTATTGCGACAAATTTATGCTATTATTTTTTTTTCGTTTCGTTTAAATAGTTTTCTGAATTTTATAATACTTTTGTATGTGTATTATTGTAAATAGAATTTACTTTAATTAAAAATTTGCACAATATTAAGAGGGCAATGGATTTTATTTTATACTCATCAATTGTTATTATACATACCTATTGTATAATTGTTATTTTAAAACGGTAACATAGAATTGTAAAAGCAGGAAATGTAAAAAATAGCGTCATAGGAATACGGCTTCCTAGTATTTTGTAGATAAAAAGTCACAATTTTAAAAGTCGGTTAAAATCTCTACCGCAAAAAACATGAAAGCATTTAATTAAAATATCTGTGTGAGTGAAATAAATAATCGAGAACAGTCGTGCGGTTCGTATCGAACATCTTTTCAAAATCAAAATACGAATTTCTTCTTTAACTTTTTTTTTGGCACAATATGTTTGAGTGAAGAGTTTCAATAATTCTTATTTATCTTTTTATAGTGATTAAGCAAACAATCATTTTCAATTTAGAGCTTTCGTCGCGCTTGCGATTCTGACTAAGAAAGTCATGACTATGAGTTCTCGATTCGTTGTTAAAATGATAAAAAACAAATGATAATAGACACTATTGTATCATCATGATACGTGCAATTATATATATTAAAGAAACCTTATTTTGTTTAAGATGAAAATTATCCTACTTAATATTTGAAATGGGAAAGTTTGCGAGGATGAATAAATGTATGTTTGTTACTCTCACGCAAAAACTACTGACCTGATTACAATAAAACTCGGTACGTAGGTATCTGGAGATTCAATATAACATAAAAGCTACTTTTTATCCTAAAATTCCCAGGGGGTCGCAAACTATATAATATGTTACATCACAAAACTATATATTATTATCTATGGTATGCAGATGTCGTATAAAAATTTAAATATCGAACCCGCATGTAGCGTATCTATAAAGAACCTTATAGCCTTAATTAAAAGGACGCGTGGGACGAAGACGGAAAATCAAAATCAATTACCCGCATCAGCGATTATATTTATTGAATTGTGATCGCACAAATTCACAACGGTGTTAAGGTCAAAGAGAACTCGCTCCGTAATCAATTTACGACGCTTGTTTTCGGTTCTTACCTACATTATTTTTTAAATAAGAGATCTCACTGGAAATTTGTACTTGTGTGATGTAATTTTTGTCTTTACTTTATTTTTATTGAAGGAATAAAAGACATTGACATCGGAAATCTATTCACAATAATAAAATGTTTTGTTTGCATTAAATGCAGTCAGCCTGTTATATAATATGTAGCTATATATACCAGTCGGCTGTTACCTATGGCACAAGCATTTACTTGCTTACTTTAGGAACAGACCACCGTGTGTATAATAAAAAATATATATAGGTAGATATACTGTTTGTGAGTGATAAAATTGGCATGAAATTGTAAAATTTTAATTTTTATGACGAATAAACCATGCAAAAATAAAATTAAAGTTACCAGGTTGACCTAGACAGCGGCCCGTCTAAAATTGTATAATGCAGTTGTAAAATTTGTTTAAATTTTTGTAATACCTGTACCTAGGCTATATTTGTTACAAGGGAACTTAATTAAAATATCTGCGTATGACAGTAGAACTACTAATAAGTAATATAGAGGAATTACCTACTGTTAACACTGCGTCAACCTCATAAACGCAAATCATAACTCCAAATGGTTTGAAGGCAATAAAAACTGCTATGTTATGAAGTTTTATTCAATTAATTATTGATTAATTCAAATATACGGTAATTGTAGGTTATGAATTTCTTTTAGGTACCAATCAAAAGTAGCATCAAAATAGATTTACATATTTTTTTTGAGATACGAACTCTGAAAATCAGGCCGACACGCTTAAATACATAAAAAAATCAATCAATAAGAAATAACGAGGACACTTTATTCATAACAAAGACTAGGGTAAAAAATAAGGAAATATTATAAAGTCATAACATTTCATATCATAAATTTTCCACTACGATTTAATAGGATAACTTCAAAGTTTATTCAGGCGTGAATAAGCAATTTGCTGAAAGTTTTATAATATTTTGTTAACGTTTAGCATACCTAAACGTGATTTGCGCAAGATTCTTGTACATACATGTCACTAAAATCAATGCTATTTACGTCACTTATGTGCATAGCTTATAATAGCACAAAGCATAGTATATGTATATAAAAACATAGTATACAACAAAGTCGCTTCCCGCTGTCTGTATGCTTAGATCTTTAAAACTACGCAACGGATTTTGATGCGGTTTTCTTTAGTAAATAGAGTGATTCCAGAGGAAGATTTATATTATGTATAATACATGTAGAATATAGTAGAGGAACACTGATAGTTTTTGCGACCGTGCGAAGCCGGGGCGGGTCGCTAGTGTCTTACTTATGAAATAAACTAACAATAATTTTAAGTAATAAACTCTAGTTAAGTACTATACAAATATATTTATTTGTAAAAATGTCCGATTTATATAAATATGATGGTTATAAAAAAGGCTTTTTGCCATTATAAATATGAAGGAAGAACAACAAAACCAATTTGCAGTTAAGTTTGCCTGCAGGAAATGTATATTTTGTGGTAATGTGATCCTCAAGTTATCGAAACGACACTGTATATCCGTTTTCATTATTAGGTTGGTGTATCCGTTTTTCATTAGGGTTTGCTTAGAACTCAAAAAATATTAAGATCAAGTTATTAATTTTACACTAGCTAATCCTACAGAAGTTGTCCAATCTTACGAACTGTCAAACGCATAAATTTTAATTTATAGTGCATTTTCTGAAATTGTTAAATTTTCTGCGCAATTTTCCTAATTTTTCATTCTATCAAAAGCTCCTACTAAGGTTTAGTAAACCTTAAAAAAATTTAGCGCATAGGTCCAGTCGGTCACGAGTTTAATTTTATTTATATGAGCAGCTGCATCACGATTTTTCGGAATTTGAGGCTTATAGTTAACGTCGTACATTTTACTTCAGCTACTCACATATCAAGTTTCTTCCGTATCTATTGAGTCGTGTTACCGTGATTGAATAATAAATATCCATCCAAATGATCTCACACCTATGTATTATTATATATTTTATACTAAGACAATTGTCATCATAAACCTAAACATAATAAGCTCTCTTATACCGTTGCTGAGAAAGACGTCCAGATTTTAACAATAATTTTAGGAGATAGAACGGCTGAGCTAAGTAGGTACAAAAACTGTCTGGTTTCAATAAATACCTACTTATAAGTAAGATATACTATAACGTATAAAGTGCCGATGTATCTTAGAGAGGCGATGAATAGAAAGAAAAGTGAACAGTTTGACACTTTTATTGAGCACTAAATTCAAAGCTAGGTGAGAGACGCTTTCTTTTGAGCCTCTAGATCTAGAGTCTAGCGTACTCATTTATTACATTGCTATTTTTGCCGTTAGCTTTCGGTCATGTTCGCTGTTATTAAAATTCTGTATTTGATGTAGACTTGGGTAAATAGAGAATAGACATATATAAAGTTCATTAAAACGGTTATTTACATTTGGTCATTAAATTAAAACATATCAAAGAATTGAGTACGCTTTTTTATTATCTATTTAAAAATAATTACATAATAAAAACTCATAAATATGGAACACAGTTGAATATTTTTCGTTCGTATGTAAATATGTCATATTCCATCCTTATACCTTATACGAGTATATTGTATAATTACTTCCTACGAGCCCGCGGAATTTCATTTTGTGGTAAATTTCAAAACTGTCAAATTTATTAATTTAGCTGCCTTATTGTGTAATGTATCACAGTATCTTCTCTTAATAAAATCGCTATCGGATGAGCATAGAATATTTATCAAGTTAGAACAATTTTCTAGAAAGATCATTTTAAAACTGTTGCCAGTTAAAACATTTGATATCCATTACTCGTTTTTATTACTACAAAAATTTTGATTCAATTTTTTTTTAATTGTTTAATTGTCTTTTGTTTGAGACAGAGTAAGCTGATGTTTTATTTATTTGTATGGCACATAACATAATAATATGAAACATAGTTGTAACTTATTATGTATGCATATATGTAATATATAACATATAATATAGGTATATATATATAACGGAATATGCGTCAAGCGCCTTCAAAAATTTGAACAACGAGTCAAAATGCAATATTTATCGATGTAGGTATGTTTATTTAGGTATTCATTTTTATATGAAAGGTACATGTAAATATCTTTTTGTACGTATATTGAGTTATTTGAATTTAATTAAAGTTTTTACGAGTACTGTATATAATATGTAGTTTAAATAATTAATTTACGTACTTTATTGTTTATTTTACCAAAATTTTCTCTATTTTTGGAGGTTGTCTACAAGAGATCATTATTAGTGATAAGGACGCCTTTGTACCTTTATCAGTTACTAGCTTCTGCGCGCGACTTCGTCGGCGTGGACTCCGCTCCTATTGGTCTTAGCGTGATGATACATAGCCTATAGCCTTCCTCGATAAATGGGCTATCTAACACTGAAAGAATTTTTCAAATCGGCCCAGTAGTTCCAGAGATTACCGCGTTCAAACAAACAAACAAACTCTTCAGCTTTATATATTAGTATAGATAATATATTTCCTTATGTAATATCGAATGTGCAATAAGATGTTGAATAATAACAACAATAATAATGTGTATTTCAAACATAAATAGCCGCTATCAAATACATATTTGTAATAACTTAAGACATGTGTAATTATCTGATAAATGAATAAATAAACAAACATTCAATTAATAGTGACACACTTTCACATTTTTAGAATCTAATAACTACAAATAAATAAGATAGAGGACATTTTTATATATAATTCGATGTGATATAATGTGAAATAGCTAATTGTACATTGTATATTATAAAAGTAGTAAACAAGTGTTTATTTTTTACGAAGCATTAAAGAAATTAGTTATTTTGCATTAACTACTCCCACGGGATAGCTATTGTATGGTATTGAGTAGGTATATAATTTTATTTACTTAACTAGCTGAGCCCACGACTTCGTCCGTGTAGAATAGTGTCTTTGGACAGAATTTTTCGGATATATCTTTTGGTTTATTTTGGATTATAAACACTGTCATTTGGGTGTTTACATGTTCAACGCGATTCTTTAAATTGAAATAACTTTTTTATTTATGAACTGATTGTCATGAAATAAAAACTAATTGTTAAGTTAAGCTTACCACAATATATTAGAGAAAACCGCATAAATCAGATAAGCCGTTTCTGAAATTAGCGTGCACAAACAAATTACATTTATATTTTTATTTTATGTATTGATATAATCAAATCTTAGAACTTAGAATCAATCTAAGAATTGTAATAAATAATCTTAATGCAGGAGCTATTTCGAGAATATTACATCAGGGATAAAAAAATTAACAGTTAATGATACGTTATTGTACAGTTACATATTCATTCTATACACTTTTATAACAGTTATCGGTAGACGATAAGTAAACGCAGTTTAAATTAGGTATGTTAGTTTTTGAACAATGAAAGTCAATGGTGTCATTGACCCAAACGTCAGCTGTTTTTATCCCAATTATTGAACTATTACGTTTTCACAATGGTGTTTTTGTGAGAAAATGTTAATGTCACGTTATCTTTCCTAGTTTTTAACATGGCATAAAACGTGTGACTTTGTAAAATAAAATTTTCTCATTGAATAATGTAAGTAGCGCATTTACCTGATTCGCAATTGCTTCGTTATCGCTTACAATTTTTTAATATAACAATGAAAATACAGTATAATTTTAATTTTAGAGTCAGTGTTATCAATTTATTCTATTATGTACATTTAAAATTAAAATATCTCTAAAAGTCATTACAGTATCGTTTCAGTATTATTAAAGGTCTTAATAAGATTAAAAATAATAGTAGTATTGTAAGCAATCTATACTTATTAATTATTATTAGTAAATATGTCAAAAGATTAATGAGTGTACATAATTCAATTTTTCAATTATATGATTTAAAAAAGTTATATTTTATTGCAGAAAATATTAATAGTCTTTCTTTTTTATTTCGTAACATCTGGTACTGAAATCTTCAATATCATTTAACAGCAAAACGAGTTTTGCTGCGGTATTCAGTTTGTATGATTTTATCAATTTCAGTCCCATTCGACATTTTTTGTTATCGTTGAAACCAAACCTTGATATCAAATATGGTAAAGTTAGAATAATAAAGACTGGGATTGATTGTTATTTTGCATTGGTTGTTATTCTTACGTAACTTGCTTTTACAAAAATAATCCTTGCAATATTTCTTCTTAACAAAAGAACAGGCGTTTGATTCGAATTTTATTAATAACTCTATACTAAAAATATTATAAGATATTAAAAATTATTCGGTATAATATATTTATTTAGAGCTAAAAGTTTAATCGATAATATAGAATACAAAAATAATTTTTCTATGAATCAATTTATTTATTAGTGTTACAATCTCTTATGAAAACACGAGTTGTAATTATTAAATTACAGTATGTAAACTATTATTAATTTCTAAAGAGGCGAGTAACAAGTGAAACGGCTTAAACAAGGTACCTACTTAAGATAAACGCAGAAAGAGAGCTATTTAAAGATCGTATCTCGTTAAAGATGAGTGATATAACACGTAACGGTTAACTCTACTACGAATAACTATACCGTGTGTTATCTAAACGATAAAATATAGACATGTTGAAATAAAACTTCTTTATAATTGTTTAAAATGATTAATTAACAATTTTTATTTATGTTTGTATTGTATGGAGTTTTTTATTCGGTTTGAAGGAAGTTCTCAATTCGACTCTATTTTTTTATATCTTACCTCATAACTTTTTCTGTGTACCGATTTTAATGATTATTTTTTTAATCGAAAGCTTGTGCTCTTCGTGTAGATTTTTATCATTTAAAATTTATTATTAATTTTTAAAGATCAAATTTAAATGAACGAGAAGTTTTTGATTTAATCCTAATAAGCGTATTCAATTGATTATTTTTTCGGGTTATTGCTGAAAATTATACTCATCGAAAAAGTTTATTTATGTTTGTATTGTATATATAGTATGTTTTATTTGATTTGCCTTTTACAGAAAAGACGTATGCTCAAAGTTTTTCCGTTTATCGTGTATGTAACAGTTATAATAAGAAATTTACCGGTACTGATTTATTCATTGAACTTTTTCAAAAGAGCTGGTACAATATATTGTAATGTAATATTATGTTATGATAGTATTAGTGATAATGTAGACTTTTTCTCGTTTTATTTCATTTTTAAAGCAAATTTAAATTAAATATTAAAAACAAATGTAATTTTAAGTTATTTTATATTTTATTTTGTTAAAACATTGTCATAATAATATGTTTAAATTGCTTATGCCTGATGTGCTAATAAAATGAACAATTTTTATTAGTTCATATTAACTTAAACAATTTAGTTTTGGAGTTTAAATAAATTGTATGATTCCCAGATAAATAATTGAATAAATTCTTAAGACAATTTGTTTGTAGATGATAAAATTTTGAACCTTATGAAGTATTTTAAATGATGCTTGGCGGTATTTTTAGGCTTCTATCTCTTAACGCCCACGACATTTTATTACGACTTCGTTATCCGTCTGTCACAGGGCTCTATTGTAAGGCCGTAATTGCTAGAAACTTCAAATATTCACAAAATAAGTATTTCGAGATTCTTTTAAGATTTGCTGGTAATCACTTTGAGATTACTCTCGTCCTCTTTGCCAAGTACTGTGGATTTATTGATTATTAGCGCTAACATTTTTGAAAGGAAAGTTTGAATGAATTCATTCATAAAATACTTATAACAGTGCATAGTCAGGTACACTTTTAATGTTCTTGAAAATCACTAATGAAGCCATTACAATAAAAATATATGAGTTCTAATAATTTTATTGAACAGCATATGTATTACTACTTTCAAGACTCATTTTCATTTTGATACATACTGCTAAACAATTTAGATCCGCTCTACAAAATTTTAATCTATACTAATATATAAAGCTGAAGAGTTTGTTTGATTGTTTGTTTGTTTGTTTGTTTGAACGCGGTAATCTCTGGTTCTACTGGGCCGATTTGAAAAATTCTTTCAGTGTTAGATAGCCCATTTATCGACGAAGGCTATAGGCTATGTATCATCACGCTAGGACCAATAGGAGCGGAGTCCACGCCGACGAAGTCGCGCGCAGAAGCTAGTAATAAATACTCAGTGATCTTTCTTAATCTCGTTTATATTTCAGTTTCGCCGAGGCGAATTTATTGATTTGAAGAATTTTATAATAAATATTATGTATATTACGTAGGTATTTCAGATATTCCTGCAAAACACGTTTATATGAATTCATTTTTGAAATAGTAAACAGTGAAATTTTTATCTAATAAATTTAATTGATATTGTTGAGGGTATATTCTAGTTCAAGCTTTGGTTGGAAACATGATTTGATAAATTTGGCTCGATAGAATAAATTCACAAAGTTACCTCTTTTCGGGTCATTTTATTTACTATGATTGGGTTTTATTCTTAAAGTAACTGATTTGATATTATAAATAAATTACCAAAATAAAGTTCATATATAACTGGAATAATTTGATCGAGTGTTTTTTTTTAATTACATAATTTTCTTAAATCGATTATTCAAGTGATTTTCGAACCGCTTTTTTGCTCTCGCGGCAGACGGGCGAAGAAAATCAGTCGCCTATCGGCCGTCGGACGAGGAGGTTATGTCGCTCACTGCGACGTGGCCGAATTTATTGTTTATAGAATTGACCCTAAAATTTTCAATTAAAAGATATTGTAAATAGTACAAATATAAATACTACGTAGAAACTAAGTTTGTAAATATATATTTAAAGTAGTTCGTAATTTGTTTTGTTTTGAAGTTGTCAAAGAGTAAGCCCGATTATGCATAAACATAAAAACAAAAGTAAATTAAGCGTGGCCGAGATAATATCTCTTGCTAAGATAATAATAGACATCCTAAATATTTCAATTACTAAAGTAATACTTACGTAGGCGAGGTGAATCACTTATTTAAAAATAATCATGAAATAAAATAATAAATAAAAGATGTAGGTAAATCGTACATGATTTATATAAATAAATAAAATAGTATAATAAAAATATAATCTAATAAAAAATATAATAAAATAGTATATTAAAAAATAAAAATATTCTCAGAGGGCGAATACAATAACAACGCAGCGACACATCTGTTTTCTTGCGTAATCTTCATCAGTTCCTTCCAATGTGTGGATGTTTTATAATAGTAATTACGTACGCATGTTGATAGATGGTGGCGCCATCTAGTTCTTGCCTAAAAACGAAATCGCCACGGTTATTGAGCGATGAGAGCCCCTTAATGAACATTTTATGTGTAAAATATATTTTAAATTATTATTGAATGTAGTACTTGCGACTCATAAACAAATAAGGTATTTTCTATTTCTGAGTATATCTGTTTTAAATGCTAATCTCATGCGCGAAGACATCTGAAGCTTCTCGAAAATCTAATGATGCGTGAATCGTTTGGAAACGCTCGATGAAACAACACTTGATCTATTTAGTCGTTCACTGTTACGTCTGTACGGGGCTTTCAGTGTATTTACAAATATCGAACTAAACCTTCACGCCCAATTTACTGTGAACTTTTCCAATGATATAACTTCAACGATTGGGAAATAAATACCATGATAGTAGGACACATTATTTTGGTCAGTTTAAAAAGAACTTCATTCATTGTTTTTATATACTTACTAGCGGACCCGGCAGACGTCCTGCTCGGAAAATAGCTACCAAATTTGATTGCTTACATACCGATAGCGGCGCCACCAAGCAAGAAGAGTCCAATTGAGATAAGAACTACCCTATCTCCCAAGTTGGACCAAATTACAGATGCTTACAAAATTTGATAAAAATTGGTTCAGTATTTTTGGAGTTTATTGCTAGCATACATCGTGACACAAAAATATATATAATATAGATATAGATTTTATATTTCATATATGTGTATATGCTCTATACATCTATTGTGAATTATGGTCTAGATTTAAATCGGTTGTCACTAGTATTAAAATAATATAATCTGCTATATAATTATGTAACTCATGATCTTTTTCACAATTTTGTAATCAAATTACATTCAGTAACAATCGAGGTACAACTTCTAAGGTCAGTTATACTTGTTACGTATGTGTCACATTATTTTACTTTGATATTTGTGCAACACTGGGACAAGTCGATTATGTAAATATTAAAAATAATGTTGTAACTTAGACATTACACGTAAAGTTACATTTATAACGACTTATAATAACATAATGTGATACGTTATGGTCATAATAACACGTTATTGTGACTTATCTTATGCAATTTCAAATGGAGTTATTAGGGTAATGGCTATGCAAAATATACAAAGTTTAAGACTTTGTAAATTGTTATTAATTTATCAATTTTTTAAATGTTTAATTAACCGAATAAGTATTGTTACAAGTGATGTAAGATATTGCAGTTTATAATATTGTTGATGACATAATAATAACAGTGTAAAAAAATACCCAGTTCTGTTTAATTGCCTCAGTTTGACACCAAAATATTATAGGTTTTAGGTCAAATGAAATATTGATAGTTTATGCTGGGATTAAACTTCTTAAGCTAAACTAGATCCGTGACTTGTTTTATAGTTTTTATACGATAAAACTAAGGTATTACTTTATTTGAAGTCAGTATTTAATAGTCAAATTGCGAAATTTTTTATGCTTCTTAGAGAGCTGAAATATTACGAAAGGTTTGACAACCTTACGTTGCCAGTCATGTAATAAGATCTGTATATTTAAAATTTTACCAAACTAAAAAATAATACGATTTAAATCGAGAGTCGTCTCATAGACTAGAAAAGAAAAAAGAATTTTTGATGTATACAAAAAACTACACTAAGATTAAGGATGACGTAGTTAATAATGATTATTACTTTTTCGTAATAAAAAATACACGAGGACACGCACCTTTATTAACTTGAAATAACCAATTACGTGAACATAAGCAAAATTAATTATTATTGTTTACTAGATAAGGTTTATAATAGTAATTCTATTTATTTACATTTCGGCTCCACAGCGTAGTTCCTGTCGCATTGTTTTCAACTGACCCGGTGATTATATATACGATAACGCTATGTTGTCAAATGCATGTTAAATTTTGGCCATGGGACGCATTTGTTTCAAAAATAATTCACACGTATGTTGAAAGGTTTGTAATTAACTAATTACAATTTAACAAGATACATTTTTGTTAGTTTTTTTCCTGAATATGGTAAAGACAAAAAGAGAATTATGATTTTATTATCTCAGATCAACATTGTCGTGGTAACTTATAGGTTACATAAATTGACGGCTGGTAGTTTAAAGTATATAAAATTTACTTATACCTAAAAAATCAGGTATATTTTCATTGTTGTTATTAGGTATATGATATTTATTACACGCAAAATAGGCGCCTAGTCGTCGACTTGCGGAAACCAGCCCGTGTTACCATACCATACCATGATATTTATTGAAGCTCATATATCGTTGGCTAATCTAAGTTAGTTGGCACCACTTTTCTACAGATTGCTAAAATAATTTACTAATCCGTAAAAAGTAGACAACAATACTTCATTTTCTCATACTTAAATCCTCCCTTGCTTTTTGTCTTTTATTCTTTAAATAATGCATTTGTGACTTCTCTAGAGGTTAAAACTTATAGAGTCAAAAAATTAAACAGTATTTTTAAACAGAAAGTGACGTAGTAATGACACCATTTCTAAAATAATCAATTAGCTTTTTGTCTGTCCCAGAAGAAGTTAAAATTTAAGATATTTTTTTTACTACAATTAAAAGTAAAAAGTACTATATCCATTTAATTACCCGTGTCTTGTTATGAACATCACATATTTAATGTTTCAAATATAACTTTAAAACTAAAACTTAATTAATCTCCTGAAAAATTCTTTTTATAGACTAGATTATCCGCGCGGTTATATATGCTTTGCATTGAGATGCTTACGAGAGTAATATTACTATTTTACGTACTTGATGTTTTGCATTATTCAATAACAGGGCTTTCTAATACAAAAATAATTTTTCAAGTTGTTCTCGCACATCTTTGATAACAGCAGGTGCTAACAAACAAACACACTCTTTTGCTTTATATATTTCACGTAGTTATTTCGTGTGTATTTTTGACATAGTAACTTTGAAAGGTTTTTCCCCTTTATACTTTGTTAATATTCTGAAAATATTTGTCGTAAAGTTTTCTTAGAATATGTTTGTGATATTCTTACATTATATCAAACATACTTATAAATTAAGTTGAACTAAAACTCACATAGTTACACGTTCACATTATATTACGTTGTTATAGTTTTCAATGTTTGTACAAAACAATTTCCCGTAAAGCAATTACCTTAAAAACGTACCTTTGATAGCAATGCAAATAGTGTTACTGAACTCAGTTTTATTTACTTTTTTGTAAGTGTCGTTATAAATTGATAAGTTTATAACATTATTTGTTGCTTAAAGATTAACTTGTTTAACTTAAAAAAAATTGATAAAACAAAACACGCCTATGTTTAAAAAAAAATCTGCTTTTCACCAGATTTGTTTATGGAGTTAAAATACATAAATGTATTGTTAAATTTGTACAAATATATACTTGTTTGGATGAAACAAGTCAAACGAAAAACTAATACTTCATTTTGCTAATTGTAAATTGTTAGAACTTTCAAATATTTATCATAAAAACCCATGAAGAAGATGATAGTTCGGTGTCAAGCGGATAAAGTCATATAAGGAAAATTGATATGAAATGCATCAATATAAACACTAAAGGTAGGAAGAAACTTTTTAAATTCTTCTTTACGATTAACTTGTTAAGAAAATCGTAATCAATGTGTAATTAGTATTCTAGGTAAGACGAAAAAGTGGGTAACACACGGCAGTAAAAGTTAAAATGGCCGTACACGTTGAAACTGAAGAATGATTTAGCGATTGACGATTTTATTAGTTCCAACATGTCCTGGCTACAAAGTAGGTTTTAGTGTGACGAGAATTCCGATAAGGTTATTTATGGTTCGCTTTACTGTCTTCTGGTTTTAATGAAATTACACTTAGGTTTAGGCTTGAGGTTATATTTCTCAACTAGCTTCTGCGCGCGACATCGTCGGCGTGGACTCCGCTCCTATTGGTCTTAGCGTGATGATACATAGCCTATAGCCTTCCTCGATAAATGGGCTATCTAACACTGAAAGAATTTTTCTAATCGGCCCAGTAGTTCCAGAGATTACCGCGTTCAAACAAACAAACAAACAACCAAACAAAACAAACTCTTCAGCTTTATATATTAGTATATATATTAATACAATTAGAGGTATATATAAACTCGTTTTAATAATTAACTAGTACTAGTATGTACTATATAGTACTGGCCTAATACAATATTTAATTTTTATTGTAAAACGAAAAAGGCTAAATAATTTTAAGATGATTAAAATTTTGTGTATATTTATTTTTGAAGAAGTGAAAACATTCAATTACTATATTTAAAGAGTCTCTTTTAAATAAATTAATAGCACTCACGAAATTCAAAATCTAAAAAGCGTCCGTAGTAATTAAGTTAGCAGATTCGTGATAATTTTGTGATTTAATTTTAAAAGCAATTGACATCGTAGTTGGTGACTGAGACAAGGTTAAACTTTGCTTCGATCGTTATATCAAGCATAGATAAAGATCGATAGAGTAATTAAACACTTTACTGTAAGTAGTAAATAAATACTCGATATCGTGGGAGAATTCAGTTTCTCTTCTTATCGAGGAAATGGGATTGATACTCACGTAGATTGAAAATAAAAAACTAAACAGCACTGATTACTGCGAAGCCGTTAATCATACGTGTTTATACGTCGATCTATTATATTCTAACAATGAAGAAATATCTATATATTATGCGAAACAAAGATGAGAAAATGATGTCAAGCGTAAAACGAAAAATGAAAGTTTGACCCGCAGCAGAACAGGTACGATATTACTGATAATATTTTATTATCAGTGTAGATAACTTATCTTATTCGAGACTCAATATGTATGTCTTCGCCATAAGCAAATATTTGAACATCAGACTAAGCATACATGTTTTCGATAAAGATCAGCCGTATTCATGTTTTCCGTCAACATACTTTTTTGTTAAGGTAAAAAAAAAAGAGTTGCGAAATTCATGCGTTGACATATAAATTAAATTTCATGTCCAACTTAATCCCTGACCTGCGAAACATTAAATTCAAGGCGTAACTGCCTAGAAGGTCTGTATGTACACAAAAAGTTGTTTATCTTATATGTAATTATTTAATTTTGATTCTCATTACAATCTTTATTCAAGTAAAGAAAAAAGTTTGAATTTTAATTGAATTAAAATTTGTCAATACATATTTATTTTTATAAAACTGCATCAAGAATAGTATTTTTATCATGTTATGTATGAACATAAATCATGAGCTTGTTTGTATGATGCTTAACATGTTTTGTTCTAAATACTAAACAAATCCACCTGATTTAATAAAAAAAACTCCTAAGATTAAGATCATTGAGTAAGGTGTAATGTTTTGCTTTGATGTGATAATCGAAATATATGGAACACGTTTGATAAAAATGGTAAAGTTAAAGTGAGTAAGAATCATCCTTTATCGAAGTATAAAAATATATGCATCTTCTACTACGTTTAAAGGTAATTTGGAATGACAAAAACAATACATAAAACCATTTTAAGTTTAATTCTAAAATGATAAATAGGAGAAATTCAAAATAATTAAAACTAAGAGAAATTGTAAATAATTAAAATGATTATATATATAATTTTATAATTTAAAAAATCCACTGCGGATGAACTATTAAGCATCAATTAAGTAGAAAATATTTAAAAAAAAAAAACTTGAAAGCAGATGAGCTCTTATAGTTAACTCATATGTTAGTAAATGAAGGTAATAATAATAATAAATTAACGTAAGTCGTAGTTATAACAATTTCATTAAAAACAATTTTCAAGTTCTTATAACTTTTAGTATAAAGTCATTCAATAAATTCTGTTTCAAGTAAGTCCATATAATTATTAGGTCAAAATGGCTGATTTTATATAATTATATAATACATATTGTTAATAAAATTGTCTAAATATGAAATGAATACGATGAAGAACGATATAATCCTCCGGTTGTCGAAACAAAAGCGTCCACAAAACCTTGTTATCTATTGTTTCGTTATTGCATAAGAAATAATTTTACAATACTCCCTTTGATCTCATTTTATTCTCCAAGCGAGGAAAATAAATCATGTATTAGATCAATTTAGATCATTTTACGTTTCATTAGGTTAGAAGATAGAAAGAGGTCTTCGTTAAGAATATTATAGGGAGAAATCAAACCGAGCAAACTCAATTCTATTACATTTAAACGTTGTGTATTACGAGTAAATGATGTTTTATTAATTAAACCTTAATAAAAAATTATGAAAAAAAAAAACTTGTATTCGCATGTTTTCTTTTCGCAAAATATTAAATAATGTACATTAGGACTTAGCATACAATAGTTAATGTTAATGTTTACAACTTATAAACTTGTGTTCACAATCAAAGTCAAGTTCGAGGCCGTTTTTACATACTCCATTACTTATATTTACCTTCAGAAACGTTGCCATATTCACTTTCAGGCACAGTCAGTCACACTTTTGGTTGTTAATTAAAAATAACTGTTTTCACTTTTTGTCACGCGCGTCAAGTTACGAGTACATGTGGTTAGGTTTGTGCGCGGGAGGCTGTTGCGCGGCGGCTCCGCGTCTGATGGGTAGCGCGAGCGCATAGTCGCATACATCACGTGCCCGGTGGCGCTGCTGTGCCGGCCCCATGCGGCCGACTACAGAACTAACGGCACTTTTCACGCTCCACAGACTATCCGCTATCAATGATTACTTTCATAAGATTTATATATAGTGATAAAAATGTCTCTTAAAAATTGCACCTTTGAATATAAAATTTTGTAATTGTAATCTGTGTAAATGAAAATGAATCGCTAAATGTCTTGCTAACCACAAAACTTGAGAACAGCTAGAACAGTTCGGCTATTTCTTTTTTTTTTCAAAATTTTTCAATTCTTTACAAGGTCCTTATAGAATGAACCCAGAAACTGAAAAATTCTGATAACGTATCGGTTATTTTATTTTAATTCGTTTTACTGTTCGCAAGACAGGACGTCTATCGAGTCAGCTAGTTTAAAATACATTTTTATGCTGTCGTATATGAAGAACAGCCAGAAATGAAGTGTATGGAACAAACGACACTCATTTCCAGTGAGGCTGAAGTGCTTAAACTTCGCAAACAAGCTGCGTCGCTCTTAATCCAATTTGTATGAAAGTATAAATAATTAATGGAACAGACTCAATCAAAACCGAGTCTCCGAGGGAACAAAGTAATGAAAGGAATATTTTAATGCTATAAGACTGTATGTTTTTGTCATTTTAATTTTATGTTAGTATTAAAGTGAATACAATATGTAGGTAAATTAAAACTTCTTCAAAATACTTAGTAAGTTGTGTTGAGATTGCAAGAGTCGAAATCTAAATCATCTTCTTAATTCCGGGTCACTATCGCTAACTTTTCAATTACTTAAAATGCGTTTAGTACTTTAAATTAAAAAATCCAAAACAAAAATAAACCAGTGTCTCGGGGAAAATGACAAAGTGACATGTATATTCTCTAATCCTCAATGTATCTGCGTGGTGAATAAGGTTTTAATACTTCACATAACAAGTGGCCACACTCCGCACTATCATATTTAAATGCCAGTACAATAAAGGCTGTGTGTGTCCTGGAGTAGAGACCGCGTCTTGGCAAACGCAGTGTGGGACGTCCTCCGGCCCGTTGGACCGACGATCTACGTAAGATTGCCGGCGTAGGCTGGATGAGGATTGCGGAAAACCGGGATGTATGGCGCGAACTTGGGGAGGCCTATGTCCAGCAGTGGACTGCAATAGGCTGAACTGACTGACTGACTGACAATAAAGGCCAATATATGTAATAGGTTGTTATATAAGTAGATAGTGTAAAATTATGTAATTTAATTGTTTTATCTTATAAATGGTAACTAAGCGATAGCATTAGCAATTACTTTACAGCACGGTTCAGCAATGGTAGGTACCTATAGTTTAAATACAAAGTAACTAAAGTAATTCAACGTAATGCTAGTGTTCAACTAAACACTAAAATGTAGGGAAAGAGAACGAAATTAACCTATTGAGTTTAATAAGAAACTGTTCATAACATTTAGGACTTTAATTTTAAATGGTACTTAAAATTTATAGGAAATTTACGGCCCTTTCTCTTATATTTTAGTTAGCACAAGTACATCACTATAATTATTTGAAAAGTTTTGAACTGTAGTACAAATATAAAGTTTTTTTTTAAATTTTTTATGTCAGGTCTTAGATAATTAGATAAGTAACATATCATCATGTTGTATTTGAAATCACGTTTTCATTCGCGTCACGAAGCTCACGATCGCGTTTGACGTTTATGAATATTTTTGTAACCACATTACGAGTACTCGTACTATAATAATTTTACAATACATTTTCCTTAGAATCACATGACAAGCTACACAATACTTGTCAAAATTACGACATTTATGATTTAAAGTGAATATGCTACACTTGTTATGAACATGAAGTAAAATATAAAGATAATGATACCTAGTAGTTTTCAAGGTTTTGTAATGTTTTCGACGGTGTTTTTAAACATGCAATGCTTGCGTTAAAGCGTTAACCTCTTAAATGCGGGTTGAAAACAGAAAGTCGGAAAGTGCCTCGTGTAATAAAATATTATGGACGGATTAAACATGTAACGCGGGCCTAAAAAACTTAGTTGCTTTAATAACGACACAAATAATATTATTTCAACGACCTATTTTTTCCATGTAAAAGGAGGGCTCACTAATATTTTCCATTACATATTTCTCGAAGGTGCTTTTAATAATAAATAATAAATAAATATGTACAACATACACACACGGTCGTCTATTTCTAAAGAAAGCAACTTTGTTATATAAGTAGATAGTGTAAAATTATGTAATTTAATTGTTTTATCTTATAAATGGTAACTAAGCGATAGCATTAGCAATTAATTACTTTACAGCACGGTTCAGCAATGGTAGGTACCTATAGTTTAAATACAAAGTAACTAAAGTAATTCAACGTAATGCTAGTGTTCAACTAAACACTAAAATGTAGGGAAAGAGAACGAAATTAACCTATTGAGTTTAATAAGAAACTGTTCATAACATTTAGGACTTTAATTTTAAATGGTACTTAAAATTTATAGGAAATTTACGGCCCTTTCTCTTATATTTTAGTTAGCACAAGTACATCACTATAATTATTTGAAAAGTTTTGAACTGTAGTACAAATATAAAGTTTTTTTTTAAATTTTTTATGTCAGGTCTTAGATAATTAGATAAGTAACATATCATCATGTTGTATTTGAAATCACGTTTTCATTCGCGTCACGAAGCTCACGATCGCGTTTGACGTTTATGAATATTTTTGTAACCACATTACGAGTACTCGTACTATAATAATTTTACAATACATTTTCCTTAGAATCACATGACAAGCTACACAATACTTGTCAAAATTACGACATTTATGATTTAAAGTGAATATGCTACACTTGTTATGAACATGAAGTAAAATATAAAGATAATGATACCTAGTAGTTTTCAAGGTTTTGTAATGTTTTCGACGGTGTTTTTAAACATGCAATGCTTGCGTTAAAGCGTTAACCTCTTAAATGCGGGTTGAAAACAGAAAGTCGGAAAGTGCCTCGTGTAATAAAATATTATGGACGGATTAAACATGTAACGCGGGCCTAAAAAACTTAGTTGCTTTAATAACGACACAAATAATATTATTTCAACGACCTATTTTTTCCATGTAAAAGGAGGGCTCACTAATATTTTCCATTACATATTTCTCGAAGGTGCTTTTAATAATAAATAATAAATAAATATGTACAACATACACACACGGTCGTCTATTTCTAAAGAAAGCAACTTAATGCTTATGTTATAGGTAACAGCCGACTGGTACAGCTACATTTTTTTTAGATAAACATACATATAAATAATACTTATATAAATAATACAATAAAAAAGGCAGGAATCGAACCCACAAGCCCCGGAGCAGAAAGCAGGGTTACCTACTATACCTAAACTGCGCCAACGGGCCAGTCAAATAATATTAATGAGCAGATAGCTGACAGCTTAAATCGGATAATTTTGCAAATATAGAGTAAGGTATATGTAATGTATATTTGTACTAACATAAATGTTTTAAAAAATAAAGCATTAATCTCAGAACTTTGTATGACTTTGTCTTATGTACCTTAGTAATTATGCCTACAACGTTTGGTGCGTTATAGAAGTTTATAAAATAAATAACAAAAAACTCTTAACACTCCAGCAAAGCGCAAACGACTAGCCAGCTAGTGAATATTTCAAGACAACGTGAATATTATTGTTTTGAAGAGATATACTTGTTGTTTGCATCAAAGTATCTGCATTTAACAACAATTTTCCTTTTCCTGACAACCCTAGAACATGTTTTACTACTGAAGTACGAAATAATATTTCATTTATGTTTTCAAAGTGGGAAAAGTTTAAATTAAATTAAGTTATAAAATGTGCTTTTATTTTTATTCACATATGTAGGTACATTTCAAACACATTCAGCGATTCATTTTTATATATATAGATATAGAGATGAAATAAGGATTCTCTTAAAAATCATTATAAAGTACCGTTAGACAAATAATTATACCTATATAATAAAAATAATTGACTGTAAAATATGCGAGGAATAAATAACGTTTCAACTTTAACTTTTTATAAAAATAAATTATAACTCCATTTCTATATTTGGTATGTTTTAAATTTTAAAATACTTATTATGTTTAATAATGATTTTATGTTTTTTTTTTGTATCTGTTATAATTAAAAACATTTTTATATATTCATTAAATATTATATATTTAGCTTCGCAGCTAAGTTTTGTTTACTTACGTTATTCTACGTTAAGTATCAAATTAGTATCTATGAGTACAAGAGGATTCTAGATTGTAATGAGAAGTTTTTTTGTCAATATTCTTTACGTTGTACGTGTTGTCGTAGAAACGTAAATGTGTAACACCCATACTATCTATACAAATAAATAAAATTGGAGTTTCTGTTTGTAATATTAAAATCTGTCTGTTGTCTGTTTGTCCCGGCTAATCTCTGAAACGGTTGGACCGATTTTGACGGGACTTTCACTGGCAGATAGCTGATGTAATAAGGAGTAACTTATGCTACTTTTATTTTAGAAATTTATTTATTTTATAACTCTGCGAACTGAACAATAACTTTTTTGTTAAATTTCACGCGGACGAAGTCGCGGGCACACCTAGTCTAATATATGAAAATCTTGTGTCACGGTGTTTGCGGTTGCGCGTCTCCGAAATGACTGAACTGATTTGAATGAATTAATTTGTGGTTAGGATGCCCCTATTCAATTTTTTTTAAACTTCTTGCGTTTAAAAGTTCACAAAGGGATAACGTCTGCCTTGTCAGATAGTAATATTATAAAAGTTATGTACTAACTGTTAAATAGTTGAGTTTTTTTTTGTAACTCATAAAACGAAGTTAGTGTGTAGTCATGAATTAAATGTAAGTATAAGTATATACTCAGGAAAGAGGAGATTAAAGTATCTTCGCTACGTCCAAGGTTAATCTTCGGCCTTAGGAGGCCTAGTTTTACGTGCTGGCGACAGAGCAGATTACCTAGTTGTGAGATTATGAAGATATTAAACAAAGATTACTGGTTAGGTTATATATCTTAATAAGCGCCTTTAAATTATAAAATAAACAAGCTTCTATATTACATGTGTGTACATATTTATGTAGGTACTAGCGGTGTCCGCGACTTCGTCCGCGTGGAATTTAACAAAAAAAGTTATTATTCAGCTCGCAGAGTTATAAAATAAATAAATTTCTAAAATATAATTAGCCTAAGTTACTCCTTATTACATCTGCAGCTAACTGCTAGTAAAAGCCCCGTCAGAGATTAGCCGGAACAAACAGACAGACAGACAGATAAAAATTGTAAAAAATGTTATTATGGTATAGGTGTGTAACTGTGTACCCTATGCATTTAGTAAAAAGCGGATATTTTCATATTACAAACAGACACTCTAATTTTATTTATTTGTATAGATATTAACTTCCGTTGAAATGTTGTCTAATTTGTCAGTAACTCTCTATAATTGAACTTTTAGCAGATACCTACTCTCGTGTCAAAGAATGAAATCGACTTGTATGTGTTTCTTAACTGTAATGAATTCATTGAAAGCGTAACTATTTTTTAAATTATTTGTCAAAATCTAGATTAAGAAGTTCGAAGAATAGTTATAACTGGTAGTAGTTGCTACACAGGTAGCTGCAGTAATATCATTAAAGTTTTGATTGTAATGGTTAAACCTTAGGCTTCAAACAGCCTTAGACAAAAACAGCTAGTCTTTAATGTTCGTTGTTTAGTAGGCAAATCTAAGTAATCTCGGAAAATTTCAGATAGTGTACGATTGTTTACTAAGTGATTGTCAGCTCGGCCAGCGAAGGACATCGCTGAGGCGAGAAGACAAAACAATAAGTAGTGAAATAATTAATTTCGTGTAACCCTTCGATAATAAGGTCAACAAATATTACCTTGACAAATAGTACTTTTAACACTATTTGACAACTTGACGACAAATTATAAAACCAATAACTTAATATTATTAAATTATTCCAATTATAATCGAAAAACAGCGGTAGATTAATAATTAATCATTTGAATAGTGCGCGAATATCAATAAACTCACTTCACAGTGAGTTTATTGAAATTCATTGCGTACACGAATTTTATCATTATATCGAATGTTTAATAATAATTATTCGAACACGGTACGTATATGTGCTGAATCAGTGAAAACACAAAAATTATAATTTATTGATCTTAATACTAAACTATAAAACATATATGATATTACATAAATATAATATAATATATGCAAAGGTAATACAAAAAATTCGTCTTACTAATATGTGCTTTTACATGATTATGCAAAATACGCACAAATTGGCATAGCGCATTGTGGAAATTGTTAAACTGCTCATCTTTAGCGCAAGTCGGTTATGCGCGAGTATCGTTAGTAGTCAGTTGTGCGTGGTTTTATTCGTAAAATTAAAGTCATCTTCAAAAAAGAATCTTAACATAATACGTGTTAATATTACGACAATCGTTTCTTAAATTAAATAGGAATTTCTTAATTTAAATCAATAGAGCTGAAAATTGCTTTTGCTCTTTTTTTTTTTGCGGAATTAATTTATAAAAGTTAAAGCTCGATTTTTTTAAATTTTATTTTTCGCTTCGAAACCGAACATAACGCAAGATAAGAAAGTATTGTTTAACGTTTTTAACAGTTATTAATTAAGTTCGTATTATTTTTATTTTTGTGAAGAAGATATTGAAAGGAGAGTAAAATTGGGAAATCAAGTCAATGGGGCCCTGCACTCCCTTATGAACAACCAAAATTTGTCAAACAAGGCAAGGTTGGCGATTCATGAGGGGGTGCTCATCCCCACATTGACCTATGGAAGTGAATGTTGGGTGTGGCAGAAGAAGAATGAAAGTAGATTGAATGCGGTAGAAATGCGCTCTTTGCGTAATATGTGTGGCTTAAGACTGGTTGATAGAGTAAGAAATAGTGTGATAAGGGAAAAATGTGGCTTGAAAGAAGATGCGGTTATGAAAGTAAGAAAGGGGATGCTGCGTTGGTTTGGACATATTGAAAGGATGAGTGAGAGTAGGGTTACGAAAGGTATTTATAAAAGTAAATTGGCGGGCGTAGTTCCGAAAGGCCGTCCAAGAAAGACTTTCGAGGATCAAATCCGAGAAGTCTTGGAAACCGGCCAAGTAAGAAGTACGCACAATCGCCGACAGTGTATGAGAAGATGTATGACTGTAGATGAGGCACGAGAGGTTTGTCAGGATCGTGGCAGGTGGAGGGGCGTAATCTCTGCCTACCCCTCTGGGATACAGGCGTGAATTTATGTATGTATGTATGTTTCCAAATTCGAAAATGTTTTTATTATCTTATCAAAATTTTCGATCCATATACAGATAAAATTTCGGTTGAAAATTTTGATATGATAATAAAAACATTTTAGTTATGACATATTTTTGTTGTAATTAAAATTAAAAAAGAAAATAGTATTAAAACAATTAATGTTACCGAAAATGTAAAGTTAACGTAACTGTATCTTCAATTACTGTTACCTTTTCTATCTCATACATAAGTAAATTGAAAATACTTATACAACGATATTATTAAAAACGCTATAAAATATGTATGAATTAATTGTATGATATGATATATTGTAAAACCTTGTTATTACAATATATAATTACATTTATCAAATGAAATAGTTTATAAATTCTGTATTTTTACCCAAACAAAAACTTAAGTATTTTACGATTACACAAGGAACAAGTGAATTATAGTGTATGTATCTGATTCAATTAGTGTGATGCTAAAATTTTAAATAACGATCTTTATTAAAAACATAATAATAAGATGGTAAAGTAAAATAATAAAATAATTTTTCTTTAATATCTATTTAATTTCAATCGTAGGAGAATTGAATTGGGCTCCGTAAACCACGTACGTGTCAGCGTCGCGTGATTCGTTCTAATATATAACCTACGTGCTTGTAGTATTTTAACGTAAGATTTAATTAGCTAATTGTAGAATGAAGTAGAATGACGGAAATGACATTTATTTTAAAGTAAACACTCTAAAATGGAACGATGAAAAAAGTGACTTACTCGTATTGCGTTTTGTTTATTTATTTAAGTACGTTGAAACCAACGTACTAAATAAATAAACAAAACACAAGATTCCTTAGTTTTTCAGTTCTCCAATAAAAATTAAAGAATGTCGTGTTACTGAAAGTAAGTAATTTAGTTTTTTGCGTAAATAAATATTCTTTATATTAAATAAGAGCAAGCGTTGGCGCAACGGTCACAGACTGATTTGTGGCTGTTGCGCTGGCGATTGCGGGTTCGATCCCCGCACATAACAAACATTTGTATTGGCCATACAGATGTTTGCCGTGGTTTGGGTCTTTGTGCAGTTCTTCTGGGTCTCCCCACCGTGCCTCGGAGAGCTCGTTAAGCCGTCTGTCTTGGTTGTTATCATGTACCTACACCTGATAGCGATCGTTACTCATAGTAGGGAATATATCGCAAACGCGGGTTGGCGTTTATTATTTGGAGCAGCGCGTTGTATTAAGCTCTGATCCTTCTCCTACATAGGGAAAGAGGCCTATGCCCAGCAGTGGGATATTACAGGCTGAAGCGTAAATAAGAGCAAAATTTTTATGTACTATTAGTAAATATTTTAAATCGAAAAATGTTATCTGATTTTGGAGTAAATTTCAAATTAAAAAACATAAACATAAATGCGATTAGGTTCTGTTTCACGCTAATATCTAGTTAACAACAACTAAGCTCTGATATGGATTTCACACAATCAATTAATTAAACCCAGTGGCGTCCGAATCCAATAATAGCTAATTCCTGTAGTCGGCTTAAAAGCTAATTTTAAAGCCATTGAAAAATTATAGCCATCATCATGCCGACTAGCTTTAATTTCTTTTTTTTTTGTAGCTGCGATGCGATGCTTTTTATACATGACTAGCTTAACAAGCAAATGTTGTTCTAGTTTATAAATTACTAATCGGTATGAAATATACTTAACAACCTAAGGTCCCTAACTAGTTTAATAAACAAATAGAAAAAAAAAACATAAAAATCAGTAATCACTATAAACAAATAGAAAAAAAAACATAAAAATCAGTAATCACTATAAACAAATAGAAAAAAAACATAAAAATCAATAATCGCTATAAACAACTAGAAAAAAAACATAAAAATCAGTAATCACTATAAACAAATAGAAAAAAAAACATAAAAATCAGTAATCACTAAAAACAAATAGAAGAAAAAAAACATAAAAATCAGTCAAGCGTTTCGGAGGAGTAGGTATAACCACAAACACTTTGACACGAGATTTTTTTGTACTTGATTTATTCCAAAACGAATAAATATTGTAAGATACCTAATCATGATTTTGTACACGCAAACTTAAGTTGCATGGTGGTATTGGTGTGCTATTTATGGGTAACCCTTGGTAGCTTTTTGATTTCCTATGATAAAAAGAATTTCCTCGTATCGTACGCAGAATTTTCAGACGAAAAAAGTTTTAGTAAACCTATGAGGTGGTATGGTTTTAAAAACTATGGACCGCTATGTCAATAATATACACACTCAGAAAAGTAGGTACAAAAATGTGGTCAAAATTAATTACTTGCAATTTTTTTATATGAAATGCAAATAAGTAAAAAAAAAATTTGTTATGTGCATGCTTTCACAGTCAAATTCACATTATTCGCATAAACTATTATTAATGTCGGTAATGACCCAAAAACTGTAGGTTTTATTCAAAGGTTACATACTATTAAGTGTCCAATATAATGTTACCTACTTTGTTGATATCTGACCTAAGAAAGCCAATTTATCTTCTGTACCTAAATGCTCACTGTCCACGTTATCTAAGGTGGTAATTATGTGGATATATCGACACCTCCTACGTATTTGGATGTATCTGCCAGATACACGAAATCGGTTTTATTACATTTTTGGTATTTATGCACTTATATCTATCACGTAAAAAAATATCAGATTTTTTTTTTGACCAGAACATTGATTTTTGTCAGACGTATAAGTATGTATCTACATATGTTGCTAAACAATGACGCTGATAAAATAAGTAAGTACCAGTTGCACTATAATTCGCGGGGGCACAGGTGCGCGGGCGACGAGCAACTACCCGTTAGTCAGTTGTACTACGGCGATCGAGCGGGTGTGGACGCGCTCCGTGATGATCAGCTTTAATTTCAAAAATGTCGAGTAATAGGTTCCAATTTTTAGCAACATTGTAAGAAGATGTAATAAAAAGTCGTAAATCTTCCTGCAATGTCGGAGAAGATTTATTATTAGACCAACAAGAGTAGGTACCATCAAGGCAAGGCATGTTGTATTCAACCAAATATGATTAAATTTATTTATAAAAGTCAAGATTCAATTGTTTTCTGTTTTTTATCACAAGTAATTCACATACTGCAGTAAATTTTAATAAACAATGTTGCTAATTTGTATTTGATGTAATCCCGATGTTTAAGTATGTAACTACGTAGATACACAGTTATTCACTGTAGTTCCTTTTTATCCTGATATGTATTTAGCACTTACACAGTTATTATTTGGAATCCAGTAAGATCAAAAAATGTACCTGTACAGTTAAACATTTAGTCGTTGGAATCCTGTAAGATTGAAAAAAGATTATGGCAGTTACCTACTTGTACATCGTAATTATATCAGAAATAAATCATTTAACCGATTCAATGCGGTGGTTTTTTTAGCAAACTTTTGTGCCTGACGGCAAATAAGATATGTTTTGTAGCTCTTCTGGGGCGCCAAGCGAACTACGAGCTTCAGTAGCTTTGTCTACAGACTGTAATTTTAATGACCCTACATTGCCGTATTTACCTATCATACAAAATATTAGTTCCGTTGAAACAAAAGATTTGTGCTTAGCTTCACCAAGTTTTTCAACTTTAATAGCTCAAGAAATAGCTCAACTAGGCTCTAATGGCTCAACAATTACTTCAACACCTATGACTTTATCAGTTAGCTCACCTATGCCACCAGAACACCAATCATTAGAATTCCCCCTATCTTTAAATCAAAGAAAAAAAGCGCTGCGTTAACCAAAGAAAAGATGAATTCTTTATTGAATATAAACAGGCCATTGGCCCTGTTTCCAAAAAGACAGCTCCCCTTAAGGAAGCGGATGGCTCTGTTATTACAGATAGTCACCGTCAAATGGAACGTTGGGTAGAACACTTCACCAGTTTCTATGCGATTCCAGTCAGCATCGAACCGGAGGCTGGTCAGAGCATGCCTAAACTGGATACTTGGAGTCAATTAGACGACCTACCTACTATAGGGGAATACCATATTGCTGTAAAGCAGCTTAAGCGCGGTAAGAGTCCTGGTAGTGATGAATCTCAAGCAGAAATTCTAAATCTTAAGTATGTGTCACCTCTTCTGCACAATCTGCTGAGTAAGTGCTGGAAAGCGGGGTGCGTGCCTCAGGATATGCGTGATGCTAACATAATCACATTATGCAAAGGGAAAGGAGATCGCGGCGATTGCAACTCCTACCGTGGCATTTCCCTTTTAGTCGGCAAGCTATTTGGACGCGTCATATTAGGAAAGCTCCAAAAACTTGCAAATCGCGTATATTCTGAGGCAAAGTGTTGTTTTCGTCCCTAGCGTTCCACAGTTGATATGATTTTCTCCCTTCGTCAACTACAGGAGAAGTGCAGAGAACAGAAAACGCCATTTTATATGGTGTTTCTACAAACAGACTAGACTTGAATAAGGCTTTCGATACCGTCAGCAGGAAAGGTCTTTATACTGCACTGAAATGCATTGGGTGTCCACCGAAACTCTTGAGCCTCGTTCAATCCTTTCATGAGGGTATGAAAGGCGCTGTAGTTTTTGATGGCCAAACGTCTGATCAGTTCGAAATGCGTAGGCTGCGTGTTAGCTTCTACCCTGTTTCCTAAAAAATGCTTGCGGCGACAGCCAACAGGGTATCCACCTTCATACAAGAGTAGACGGAAAGCTATACAACATCTCACTGCTTCAAGCTAAACAAAAGCGTGATGACCCTTTCGTCGACTCTTTATTTTATTTTTTTAAATTCTTTATTGTACAAAAAAAGTGTGTACAAAAGGCGGGCTTAACGCTAATTCATGCATTTTCTACCAGCCAACCTTGACTCTTTGTTATTTGCAGCCCTTGTGGCAAACTCAGTTCTCGAGCTTCAAACAATCATGGACAAATTTTCCAAAGCATGCACTCTGTTTTCCATGTCCATAAGCCCCTAAAACTGTGGTGCTAGTGCAAGGCAGTGCAGATATACCTGCAGTAATGCTGGATAGCACTACCTTACAAGTGGTTGATAAGTTCTGCTACCTAGGATCGGCTGTCTCGAACAATCTTTCTCTAGAAGCAGAGATCAATACTCGTATCGGGAAAGCGGCGACTATGTTCAGGCGGCTCAGTCAAGAGTGTATTCCAGGCTTGACGTGTCTTGAGCACACTCTTGTACGGAGCGGAAACATGGACGTCCTATGCGAAGCAAGAACGCCAAATCAACACTTTCTATATGCGCTGCTTACGGAACATCCTGGGTATAAGTTGGAAAGACAGGTTGACCAACGAGAGGGTTCTAGAAATAGCGCAGTCCACAGCTACCCAGTCTAACTGCCATGCTTATACAGGGTCGGCTGCCTTGGTTGGAGCATGTGCACCGAATGGATACCTCCCGACTTCCACGGCAGATCATGCTTAGGATTTTGCTTCGTTTCAAAGACTGCGCCAAGCGCGATATGGTGGCTTTTAACTTAAACCACAATAGCCGGGACAAATTAGCCGAGAACAGAGACCAATGGCGTAAGAGCGTGAAGGATGGTCAAAAACATCATGATGAAGCCTGGTTTGGACTCTTATCGGACAGGAGAAACAAAAACATCAAAAAAGCTATAATAATGACACTAGCGCATCTTTTCCCTGTTCGGTGTGTGGTAGAGTCTGCCGCTCCCGTATCGGCTTGTACAGCCATCAGAAAAAATGCTCTTCAGGCACTGTTTAAATCGTCTGTAACAGACGCAAAGGCCTATGTATGTTAAAGCCTGACCATAAATATAAAAAAAACTTGAAATATTTCGGATAATTCATGAAGTAAATTAAAATGTCAATAATGTCAAAACTTTGAGATTTTAACCAAATTCAACAGGAGAGCTTTCGTAATGATGCTGTAATAGAAATAGACCGCCCTTAGAGCAGGTTTTTTATTTTTATTGGTCAGGTTTTACAGTTACACTATATACTTCCTGATTTTATACTAAGTTTAATTGTATATCTGGCAGTTCACCATTAAAATTTAAGAATATTCCAATGTAAATATATGTATAGGGCACATACAAGATTTAATAAATTTTTCGGAACAACGTATAAGTATGTATGTGCTAAAACACAACAACCTATAGGTTTAACAATAAAATTTCATTGTTTATGTTAAATTTACGTCAACTTAAGGGCACTTGCCGAATTTCAGGTTATAAGTCGTTACGGTTGCTGAGATATGACGATTTTAATTTTTCGAAAACTTTAAATGGCTCTCCTGTAAAATTTGCTTTTTGCAGATACATATAGTCCATTGAAAAGTTACATTTGGGGTTGCGTTTGTCAGAGGACGCAATTTTATTTTTTAGATATGAAGGGGTGGCTGGTCTAATGTTAAATCCAAGTTTGTGGGTTTGTAGTCCTTGTGCAACGGCCGCCATCTTGGAAAAAGAGGTTCAAATGGTTTTTATGGTTTATCTGCCAAACTATAAGTCCCACAAAAAAAACTATGTTACATTTTTTGTTGAAAATAAAATTATCTACAACTTATGTTCAGTAACTTTTAGTCGTAGAATCATAAATAAAAAAGTTATAAGTGAAAAACCATAACAATTTAAGAGAAAAAAATCTATTTGTCGATAAAACTTTTTTTCTAATCATTTTACAAAAAAATAATATCAGACCATTTTTATAGATAATATTTTAAGGAACAATTTTTACCAGAAACATTTTTAAATTTATTTATTATTTAAGATTTTACAACGCTGCGAAACGAATACTATTCTTCAGTATTTGTAACTGTACATGAATAGGTCGTATATTTTGCGATAATTTTTAATCACCTTGTTATTTTTTTATGATGATCTTTTTAATTATTGATAGTAAAATATTGTTCATATATAAATAATTCTTGATTTGATACTCTACCTACGAGGTGGAGTCTGGAGGCGCGTTTTTTTTTTACGCGCGTGATTTTCTAAATCACAAATACTCTGTCCTCGGTCTTTTTGATGGACCTAGCTGCGGCTCAGCGGCTGGTTAGCTTACTATATTAAATAGGTACTTGAGGGGGAACCGGAGAAGGAAGTTAGCAAGAAGTGTGAAGTGGTTTTATGTACGGAGACCTTATTGCGTATAACTTGCTGTTTCTCCATGCTTTTTCAGGATGTGACACAATTTCAGGTGCGTACAATATGGGTAAACTCAAATTTCTGAAAACTCTGGAGAAACATCTAGAGTCAGCAAGTGGAACGGCGTTGTTCCTCAACAAGAGAGGTGACCTTGCACTGCTCACTATCATTGGTGAACGTATTATCATTATTTATGGGGAGACTTGCAGCAAAATAATGGAGCTCTCGAAATTAATTGAAGAAAATGATTTACACACATTTTGAAATTTACGCCACTTTCTTCTTTGGCTCTCCCTCAAGTATTTAATATAGAAAGCCAACCAGCCACTCACCGCAAGATTGAGGACAGTAATTGTGATTAAGAAAATCACCGTGGATTATGCCTACCTACTGCGGATACCACGTAAAAAAAACGCGCCTCCAGACTCCACCTCGTAGGTAGAGTGTCAAATCAAGAATTATTTATATATTAACAATATTTTACTATCAATAATTAAAAAGATCATCATAAAAAAATAACAAGGTGATTAAAAATTAGGGCAAATCATGAATATATACCTATTTATATTCACGTATTGTTATGAATACTGAAGAATAGTATTCGTTTCGCAGCGCTGTTAAACCTTAAATAATAAATAAATTTAAAAATGTTTATAATAAAAATTGTTCCTTAAAACACCGTCTATAAAAATGGTCTGATATTATTTTTATGTAAAATGATTAGAAAAAAAGTTTTATCAACAAATAGATTTTTTTCTCTCAAATTTTTATGGATTTTCGCTTATAACTTTTTTATTTATGATTCTACGACTAAAAGTTACTAAACATAAGTTTTAGATAATTTTATTTGCAACAAAAAATGTTAAATAATTTTTTTTTGTGAGACTTATAGTTTGGCAGATAAACCATAAAAACCATTTGAACCTCTTTTTCCAAGATTGTGGCCGTTGCACAAGGACTACAAACCCACAAACTTGGATTTAACATTAGACTAACCCCCCCTTCATATCTAAAAAATAAAATTGCGTCCTCTGACAAACGCAAGGTAAGCCCAAAAAAATGTAACATTTCAATGGACTAATAGTTATGCGTAGGAGGTGTCGATATGTACATATTATAAGTTTATATAAGAGATAACAAAGTGTTCAAAACGGGTACACATAGAGGGCATTTTATGTTAATACGACTAGCTTTGCGTTTTTTATATACTTTTTTAAATATACTATTTTACTTTATACATAAAGATAAGTAACCTATAAAGATTAAAAAAAAAATCTTTATAAGTTACTTATTCGTCTTAACACTGAAAATATTTTTAGTCGTTTTAACACTGAAAATATTTTTAAAATCATGTTTTTATCTAGCTATTTTTTTTTATTCGATTGGGAAACAAACAGCAGAAACAATAAAATTATATCACAAAAATAGTAAAAGTACTTAAGCGAGCAAAGTTTCCACTTCTATTGAATACAGTAAGTTGTTACTTAAATAACTTAATAAGTTAAAATTTTGTATACTTCTATTTTATAATAAGCAGTTTCTAACCATATACCATAGATATATCATCAATTCGAGAGCAGAACTTAATTACAAAATGGCGTGCACATTAGCCGTTTCTTTGTAGAGTTAGTTCGTTCTAAAGTGCATAATAAATAAGTAAACGGGAATGTGATACATACCAAAGAGAATTGACTTATCCTATTATACCTCTCGTTCTGTCTGGGGGTTAATTTATTTGGGTTAAATGTATTAGAGAAAAGTTGTCAAGTTTTATTATTTATAACAAATGTTTTTAACCACACTGACTAAAATAGAATTCGTACGCAATTCCTATATAGAATATACATATATTATATGGTATATGGTAAGGAATTTATGGCAAATATATATAAATATATAGTTTTTCATTCGATTCGTGCTTAAATACTAAAGAATATAACTGTGTTTTTATGATACCTTATTCAGTTATTATGTTACTACTCAAACAAAAGAAAAAGACTTTAATTTACATCGAGAAGCAATAAAGTGAGAATACCATCAACGTAGTTGAACTAAATACTTCATTATTAGGTTCAAAGTAATAATATAGATTTACATAACAGTTATAACCACGCTATGTTTTTTCCCGAAAATAATCATCAATAGTGTAGAACAAGATAATTGGTAAGTAAAGTGCTTATGTCGCAAAGCAAAGACCTTTTATATTAATGAGATGGGTTTGAACTTTATCTTACGTTACGTGAGGGAACGTGAAAGCCCGTATTTCATAGTTTCTTAGAAATGCATGTTTCCTATCTTAATTCCGACTAAGATTATCTAAAGATAAAGCCACGGCTAAAACATGTGTTTAGAAATCCATTAATAATTAACTCGACTTTTATTTATTTTTAAAGTATTTTATTATTTTCTTGACCTATATAAAATAATTATCTCTACTTTAATTTATTATTAAAAATAATTATATTTTTCATTATATAAAATCGTCAAAATGTTAACCATAAAATGTCATTCTTAAACTGAATCAAGAGATTGTAGTTTATCTTCTGGATACTCTATTTGGTATTTAAATTTGCTAAACTTTTATTAAAATTGCTTTACAAAAAACTACGATTTTCGTTTATGATATATTTTTAAAACGTAAAGAATATAGTCAAAAAACGGTCCAAATATCGGAACTTTTACATTCTCGCACCGAATAGCCTTTTACAGAACTACTTAAACGGTTTAATTTAGCGAAAATCACTTCAATAATAGAGCTTTCGGAACCGTCCAATGTGAGAATGTAATAACAGGTCCTAAAAGTTTATTTTGTAATATATAAAAATATACATGAATTTTCAGTTAAACAGGCTTTGACTTTAGGTAATGTAATATATTTAATGTAATTTTTATGTTTTATCGATTTATACATTATGTTTTATTTTGTAAAACATAGAATGGAATGCATATGCAGCGGTTGATTGATAACTAGTTAACTACATGTTTGCTCGAAATTGAAAAAAACTTCCTCCCTTCTGATTCCTTTGAAAATATTTTAAAAGCATTATAAATATACATGACATGCATTAATTTTCAACGTTTGCAGACGTCAAGTAAGATGTAAAGAAAAGGCGAACACAGTTAAAACATGACATTTGACGCTTGGCAGCATCAACAATGAGACGAAGACAATATAATACTCAACATCTCATACAGAGCAAATACATATTGTAATAATTCATAGTATACTAATATAGCTTTATTTTCGAATTTACGTTACTATGTGAATATTTTTGTGTGTAATAATGTATTTTTCTTGTTTCAGGTAAATAAAACATGCCTAAGTAAATGTCGAAACACTTGCAAAGTGCTTTTACTCAGCTAAAATAACTTTATTGACTTAACAAGTTGCCGGTAAGCCTAGCTCTGATTGGACATCAAAGGGCTCTTTCGTTAATTAACTTGGATTTTGTTCTATACCACTCTCTCCTAATATTAGTTACTTATATAAGATGTTTTATTACTTTGATGGAGTTGGAATTAGGTCCTGCGATTTTTTTATATATAGTAAAGTAACATTCTCTTGATTCTAACAGATGTAAATGATAATGAATTAATGACAACAAATATGGTTACAATAGTATGATTGTTGATGTAAGCACAGTACTAGTTCTATTTAATAAATCATTTTTATATAGTTGGTAAATTATGCGATCTTAAGTCGCGATTTTATGTTGTTTAATCGTATTAATAATTGTATAATACTTTTTTAGATATTGACGATTACAAGAAGTAAGTTTTTGTAAGAACAAATATAAAAGAAAGCAAAAATACAACTAAATTAATTAAGAAGTAGAAATGGAGTTATAAACGTATGATATGAATGTATAATATAGGTAGGCAGCACTAAGTAGGTACATTTATCTTCATAAATACCAGAAAAACTTAATAAATAATAAAATAAATTTTATAATATATTTTGTTCTACCTAGATAAAAATTAAAATTAAAAACTTTCAGAACGATAGCAGAGAAATGCATCATAAATGTGGATGCATAAAATATGCGAGATAAAACTGAATAGGTTTCAAACTATCATTATACTATATGTACATTTTCTTTTGATGCGAGTTCTGTACTTTATATTATACATTTATATGTGTATGTGAATAAAATCGTGAGGTATTAAATTAAACCAAATATACTACATACCATTTCTAAGCTTTATAAGTTTTTTTTTTCAAGTTAGATTAACTTGAAAAAGTAGTGTGTTTATTCTTAAACAAAACAAACTGACTTCATATAACATCGACAAGTGTAGTAAGTAATGTGTATTAACATTAAGTCATATGTAAGACATATTAAGAATAACTCAAAAACTACTTTATAGATCTTGCTCAAATTTAAATGTGACTATACGAAAAACACTAGCTTTCGAATAAAAAAGAATAATTAAAATCAGTACACCCAGTAAAAAGTTTTCAGGTAACGTAGGTAAACATACAGTCGTATTGAAAACCTCCCCCGTTTTTGAAGTTTGTTAAAAGTAAAAATCTTTGGGTCTTGTGAAAAGATCGTAAGGGGAGTTGTGTCTAGGGAGTAGCTCTAACACACATAGGTACTCGTATATTCGCAAATCCGTATTGGGATTTTAACTGGCTATTCTCATGGAACAATGCACTGTACCAAATTGTATCTCTACAAATTGCTTTTCTAACTAAGGTATTTTTATGTCAAGCCGTAGGTTGTTTATCATCTATACATATATACATATAATAAAATGATAGGAAAGTCAATGTATGTCCGGGATAAACTCAAAAAGTACTGCATGGATTTACTTCAAATTTGGCACGAATATTATTAAGAAGTCGGGTCAGAACATAGGCTACATATTATCACGCTATCACCTACGGGGAACGAGCAGTGAACGCACGCAGACGACGTCGCGGGCAGCAGCTAGTATTATAATAAAATGATAGGAAAGTCAATGTATGCCCGGGATAAACTCAAAAAGTACTGCATGGATTTACTTCAAATTTGGCACGAATATTATTAAGAAGTCGGGTCAGAACATAGGCTACATATTATCACGCTATCACCTACGGGGAACGAGCAGTGAACGTACGCAGACGACGTCGTGGGCAGCAGCTAGTTTAACGATAAGTTGGCGTAATGGACATAGCAACTGACTGTGGCTCTAGCAGTCGCGTGTTTGATTTTGAAGTATAGGCCATACGTGTGCTGGAGATTCTGGATTTCAAACTCAGCATACTATTGTATATATTATAGTTATGCCTAGTTTCTAAATTCTGTTAACGGTTCGTTTTATTGACAAATCGTTACATTTCGAACACCGGACTACTCACCAAAACCAGCGGTGTCCACCTTCGTCGCCCGTGCTGGGGTCGCAGGAGTCCGTATTCGTCTGCAAACCCCGGCGGCGTGCCTCATCAGGCCCTTTCCTTTTGGGGGTCAGCGCGCGGCGGACACCGCGCGCGCCTACCCGGCAGATTCAGTGGACGGCCGACTTCCTCCTGTCGACCGCCCTCTGCGTGGCGTTTACGGAGGAAAGCGGCTATCTACATTTCGAACACCACGTGTTTGTTTGACAATTTAACGAACCATACAACAATACCAATGGCTTTTTAGAAATAGCAACCTAGTATTTAATTATTTTTTATTATTTTATTTATTTTTTATTCAATTATTTCTTTTCGATCATTGCTTGTAGTCTCCGCAACGTGCTTCATAGAGCACGTTAAGCTGTTGGTCCCGGTTGCTATCACAGACACCTGATAGCGATCATAGTAGGGAATATAACCATCAATCCGCAGTGGAGTGGCTTGTTGGATATAGCTCCGACCCTTTTCCGAACACGGAAGAAAGAGGTCTATGCACATCAGTGGGATGTTATAGGCTGAACAATTAAGACAAATGAGTCATACCCTATATACATCAAACGTTTGATTTCAATCAATCATTGAATCAGAACTGATCAATTGACAAGACATTCATATCTGGAAACAAAAGAATAATCAATTCTTATCTCCTCAGAGTCACGTTCACACGCTCGTCAAAATCGGAAATTGTCACAGGATGGACGGATTCAATCTAATCAGAGGTGATTGGTTATTTTTGCTTCGCTATACACACGATACTGTATCATAGCTTTCGTATTATTTCGTTAGGAAGAAAACAATTGGATTATATAATAATAAGTAGTCGGATAGATAAGGTAGGTAGAGAGGTAGAGAGTAGATAATTATTTATGAGTAGGTAATAACTATATCTAAACGTTTTGTGTGATATTAATTTAGTGCCTTTGTTTTTCACTGTTTTATTATTTTTATGCTTTATTCTTTTAAACAGAAAGTGATTTTATTAAACCTATATAACATAGGATATGAAATGATTATTATTATTATAAAAATTGGTTTTAGTGTTAGTATACTTATAGATAGTAAAATTATAATTATAGTTCTTTTGTCGACATTAATTTTAATATTATTATAGTTGAACAGGATTTTAGACTATAAAAATAAAACTTATCACAACCCAACAACTGCTACTAATAGTAAGAAGTACACATAGATATATCATATGTATTGCTTTTCAAATAATTGGTATTTTTAACCGACTTCCAAAAAAGGAGTAGGTTCTCAATTCGACTGTATTTTTTTTATGTAGTTTAGCTCAGAACTTTTGACTGGGTGGACCGATTTCGATCAATTTTGTTTTAATTGAAAGGTGTTGCGTGGCATACGGTCCCATTTTAATTTAATTGAAATCTGACAAGTAATTTTAGAGTTATATCTAATAATGCGTATTTACTTGACTACTTTTTCGTCGACCTACGTTGTATTATACCGCATAACTTTTTACTCGGTGTACCGATTTTGATGATTCTTACTTTAATCGAAAGCTAATACTTGTCATGTAGTTTTGTTTAAATTAGATCGACATCTGAGTACAATTTTTTGAGTAATCTTTAATAGCGCGTATTTACTTGACTATTTTTTCGTTCTATTACGTTGTATTACTTGTCGATGTAATTGAAGTCGGTTTTTTTTCGTTTGCGAGCAAACACAATTATGTAGTACCTATCTATTTTTTACATGTTGAATATATTTCATATAATTCTACGGCTAACAGCAAAGTAGAAAATAAAATATATAACCGACAAAGTGCATTACATGGTATCCTGCAATCGCAATAAGGATATATCGACTCCTGAAACGTATTTTAAATTCAAACGACTGACTGTAAATATTTCAAACCAAAAATCAGAAAAATGCTTATTTTAGGACATTTATGTTGTAAATATAAAAACATTTATACTGAAAATGGAAACTGGGGCCATAACGGTTTTCTACGCATTGTTTTTTATTTGCGGTTGCAAATTGGAACAAGTTTTTTTTTTCTATTCGAAAAAACATATTTCTTCAAAGCATTTGTAATGGGATTCTTAATGGATTCTTCATATATCAAGTTATTGATTAAAGGAAGGACTGTCAGAGATTTGTATTACTCACTTTAATCAGCTTTTTCGACTCTCCATTATTTATGAAGATAAAATAAATGATACAAGGAAAAAAAATATGAATTTACTCTAATGTAGCCTTAGTAAGTGATTTTGGCTAGATACTATGCAAAACGCTTGTTGTAAAGTAGTCTTATTTTCCAAAGTGAAACGAAACATTATAGTGTCGTAATTGGTAGTTTTTATTCTTCATATAGGTTTTTAGGGTTCCGTACCAAAAGGGTAAAAACGGAACCCTATTACTAAGACTTCGCTGTCCGTCCGTCCGTCCGTCCGTACGTCCTTCCGTCCGTCCGTCCGTCGGTCTGTCACCAGGCTGTATCTCAAGAACAGCGATAGCTAGAGAGTTGAAATTTTCACATGTATTTCTATTGCCGCTATAACAATAAATACTAAAAACAAAATAAAATAAATATTTAAGGGGGGCTCCCATAAAACAAACGCGATTTGTTGCCTATTTTTGCTCGATATCAATAAATGGTAAGAGGTAGGCATTTGAAATAGTCACAAAATGCTTAATTGTGTATTTACTTTGTTAATAAATAATAAAATTAAAATTAAAAAAAAAATTGGGGGGCTCATACAACGAAAATGACTTTTTTGCCGATTTTTGCCCGATATTAAAATCAATGTACCTACTGGTGTTTACCTCCAATCCAGTCAGCCAATGGTACGGAACCCTTCGTGCGCGAGTCCGACTCGCACTTGGCCGATTTTTTTTATACTGCTATGGTGATAAGCTGTTTGCCTGATAGTAAGCATTACCGTAGCCTCTGGTCACCTGCACACTAGAAGAATCGAATGTTCCTTACATTACTACTTGGGAGTAGTATTATGTGCTGCTGTGGCATTTCTTGCTGTGTCATACCTTAATATTTTTGTAATATTTTTTATTAAAACAAATACTTATAAAATACAATATCATCCACTAAGTATATATTTAGATAATTTTATATTTCTGTACGAATATTATAAAGCTGAAAGTTTTATTTGTTTGTTTAAACTAAATGTCAGGAAGGTCAATTTACCAAGAAAGGCTATAAGCTATAAAATATTTTAGTACGTTTTTTCCTCAAATTAACACGGAGAACCGCGGGTTATAGCTATTACATAGATATTCCTATCCGTACATGAAAGTATATTTAATAATCGTTGCGTGATAGTCGTTCTCATATTCCACGTTATATAATGTCAGAACAATGACGGCGCCATCATACTGAAGGTTGAAAGACAGACATATTGTCCGTAATACGAGACTTAGAAATTATCTATTATTATTGATTTGCATCTCACGGTTTTCTTTCGTGACCGGAAAATCTCGATTAGTCGCAAATGAAAACGGCCTTGATGTTGTGAAAATATTACTTAACACTTAGATAATTAATTTATTTTAATAATGGTTTATTGTGAAATAAATTAATAAATTGTACTAACGGATCATCCTTAGGATGTAGAAGATCAGATGTTTGTAGAAGCAGATTTTGTTAAAAATTGTTATTACTCGTACTTCAACTTATACTTTTACCAGTTTTGAGATAAACAGTATGATTTAGTACAATTTATTGATTTTTAGGCCCAATGCTCCATTATCGAAATTATATGAAAAATATTAGCCAATTCTATGGTAAATATATTTTTGTAATCTATTTCTATACTAATATATATTTAATATTTGAGTAGTGTACATGTCATTAGCATACATAAAACTTTTCGAGTAAAATTATTTATTTGATTGAGACGTAAAAGAAGCATCCCTGAGGCAATTTTGTAACATACGCTTTTTTCAATAATATAAAACAATGATCTAAAAGTATTAATAAAAATGAGTTAGGTACTATAATTTTACGTATACTAGTAAAATAAAACCCTGAAAGAAAAATAAATAAGAAACGTTTTAAGGCCCTTTCAGTGGATGAGATTGTTAACGAGACAATTGTCTAAATGAAGCGAAGTTAAGCCAATTAAGAGTAAAACTCGAGTGAATTTAGAATTACGTCGTATTGCTAAAATACATACTCGATAATGAATTTTTATTACTTTTCTTTGAGTAAAATGAGATTTTTATCTGATACAACTTCTTAATGTTTAATTATGTTTCTTCGGGTCGGATTTAGAATCGTTTGGCACGAATTTAAGGGCTTAATAATATTTAATAAGAGGATAATTCTATTAAATATCCTGCTAGGGTTTCTTTGGTATTGTTTGTGTGGTAAGCAAGTGGTTACCGTAACCTATGGACTCCTGCAACCCTGCTCCAAGAGATCTTATTACCGTAATGATCACAAAAACACAGCATTACTCCAAAGCAGTATTATTTAAGTAAGGTTGGCATGCTACACTAGAAAGGCTGCTCCAAATAAACTTTGAGCAAAAAAATTTTCTTGTTGTGCTGTGCTGTAATATCATCACTTCCCGCTGTCTGTCTGTCTGTCTGTCTGTATGCTTAAATTTTAAAACTACGCCACGGATTTTGGATGATGGAACACTGGTAATTTTAGAGGTTTCTAACGTATCTTTTATTGTAGATAGTATTTAGTTTCAGCATTGCAACCGTGCGAAGCCGGGGCGGTTCGCTAGTATAACCATAAACGTCAATTTGATAAAAATATGTATATTTAAAACAGACAAAACCGCGCTTGTATTCTTGTTTCATTTATATACGAATAGTTCGTCGTTTGCCTCAACCGCCATTAGTAACCAGACCTTTCTTAATGCTCGCCTACGTTATTCTATCATTCGTTTTACTTAGCGATATAGGATATGTTATATTCTCTTCGAACTTAGCTTTGACTTTCTATCTACTATTGTATTTTTGATACATTTTATACGTATAATAAATAAAGAATAAGTTTCCCTTTCATGGAATTATGTTGGGTTTTTGGCTTTTGTTTTTAATACTTTTGATATTATTTCTGAAATTTGTATGAGATTGTAAAATCAGTATGGTGATGTTAAAGTAGGCATTATATATAAAAAAATTGTAAAGATTTTCATATAAGAGGTGGCTTTTAAAATTTCAATACATATAACACGATCACTATTTTAAAGTATAATGTAATATTGTAAATGTACTATTTACAAAAATATAAATGTTTAAAAATTTATTTCAAACCCTTGTAAGTTTCTTCACCAAGTTCTCCTTCCACTCAATGATGAATGTAAATGATAAATATAGATTTTAAACTAGACTATGTAGTCCGAATTTCAAAAATTCAACGTACAGTTATAATATAATAATTGTAATTTTTTTGTATTGTGTGATAGTGATTAATATTGTAAGCCTCGGTGGATGAGCGGGAGGGGGGGGGGGTGCCCAGTAACACGTGATACCACCCAGTACAGGTACTTGTTTGTCAAAAGTTATTTATTATCAATAAACTATTCTGTATTTTTTTTTTTGTAAAATGAATGAATGTTATAATTAGCAAATCGTTCACATGAAACTTTTTTACGAGCTTACTAAATAAATAAGTGTACCGCGTATATGTTTTAGTGTTAAAGAAATTAATGGGCACACCACCTGTTAATTTTCATACAAAGGTCATTACACCGTCTAACCCAAGGGCGTCCTATTCGTGGCTTGCCAAATCCTATAGATTTTTCGAGAAATATTTACTTCAACGATTGTAGACCTTTGATTTGTTAGTGTGTTGACCAGTCAGCTTGTAGTAAAATATTATTTTATTTTATAATTATGTTCTACATTTTGTACATATAAAATTAATTAATTAATTATTGTAAATTCATTACCTTACATATCTTCATTCCTAGTTGTCTCGAATTTTTTTTATTTTATTTATTTAATAACTAGCTGACCCAGCGAACCTCGTACCGCCTAACAGACTGTTCTTTAATTTTTTTTATTTTTTTTAATACTTAGGTATCCTTCCCGGAACCCCTCCACTAACACTTAAACTTTATCGTATGGTATTAAAGTTCAAGTTGACACGAATCTTTTGTATGGGAATATAGAAAAGTGTTCTATTTAGACTTCTCAAGAAATTTTTAAAAATTTTCTCTCCGTAACAACCATCCCTGCTGTGTGACTACGGCATAGAATTTAGCCTCCCCCTCTCTTCCCGTGGGTGTCGTAAGAGGCGACTAAGAGATAACATAGTTTCACTACCACCTTGGAACTTAAAAAGCTGACGGATGGCGGGATAACCATCCATGCTGGCTTTGAAATACACAGGCCAAAGACGGGCAGCAGCGTCTTCGGTGCGACAAAGCCAGCCCTGCGGTCACCAACCCGCCTGCCCAGCGTGGTGACTATGCGTAAAACACATGAGTTCACGCCATTATTGGTGCGAACTTGTGGAGGCCTATGTCCAGCAGTGGACTGCGATAGGCTGAAATGATGATGATGAATGATGATGATGAACAACCATCCTCGTACTTCAAGGAATATTATAAAAAAAGAATTAGCGAAATCGGTTCAGCTGCTCCCGAGATTTGCGCTTAGCAACACATTCAGCGATTCATTTATATATATATATATATATAGAGATTTGTTTTATTTCTTTATGTTATCACGAACTGTGTTAATCGTTTTAATATAAGGTGTTAACGTATAAACCATTCGCAAGAAACAGGCTAGGCTTTAATTTGCTAACTTGTACTCGAAGTGCAACTGGAGATCGCTATTCGATACACTACAGTTATGCTGATCGAAAGAAATTATATTTTTAGAAGTTATAAATAAGGTTCAATTTAGCGTAAATGAAATGTGGGTGTGAAAATTTCTGTTTATGTTTCAGTAAATTTTAGTAACAAATATATTTTGTTTATTATATGGATTATTTAACGATTAAGATACGATACGATTCAGCCTGTAATATTCCACTCTTGGGCATAGGTCTCTTTCCCCATGTAGGATAATTTAACAATTAATCTTAATTAGTTACATTCGTATGTCACAGTTTTTTAAGCTAAAATAATGTAGATCTATTAAATTCACAATTAATTCATTTCGGTAAGGCTTGTAATGTTCAATGTTTAAGCGCTTAATATACCAAATTGAAAATAGTTATTGTCCATAATTTTCATTAAACGTGTTCACATTTCTGTAATAAATTTACCAATGTATTATTTATTACAATAATATTTTGCTCCGTTTTTAATAAATACGATTAATCCATTGCAATATTTTAAAAGTATTGTGCGGTTATCTGACAGCATCGCCCACTGTCTCTTGGAATGAGATTTTTCATGATTCAGTGCATGTTTTCTTTAAAAAAAAAACGAACTAAATAAATGAAAATTATAAATAAATGAAAAAATCTAAAATCTTATAAATAAATGAAATTATGACAGGACACTAATTAATTCTTCCATTTTTGTTCTTTCTATTAGTTTTCTTTTCACCTTAGATAATATTATAATATGCTTACTTAGAAATGTTTCATAATTATACTTTCAATGCTGTAATGCATTATTTCAAATATTTATTTTTGAATGATGTTTATCTTCCAAAAATAAAATACGAGTAGCATTAATAAATATTTCAAAAACATACATACGTGTGTGGGATACAGGATTTTTTTGGCATACAACACGTATTACACTTGTAATAGGTACGTGTTGTATGCCAAAAAAATCCAGTCATTCGCAGTCAACTGGACAAATTGACTTCAATTTGTCCAGTTGACGGCGAATGCGCCCGTTGTGATACCTACCTAAACCGAACAGACGGACACTAATGATGTTATAAATATTCCAGTCTTTAATTTCAGTACGAAATCATAATTACCAATGAATAGGGACAGAAATTTGAAAGAAAAATTGTGGTATATTATTTCATAATAATTTTTGCGCTGTTGATTTAATAATTTCCATCTTGATTCTTGGGTACTTGGGTAAGATTTATGTATTCGCTATTACTAGATCGTTCAATAAGTCCCGAGACTAACCTGGAAATGGCGCATATATTAGAAACTCTTTTGATTTTTAAAAAGTACTGGCTATCAATACAAGAATATGTGTCAAATTTTTAAAAATGGAACAATAAAATTATTGATTTTGAAACATTTAAGTGACGCTACGGTTGTAAATTGTAATTTCGATACAATGGCAAAAAACGAGTTTCGCGTGTTGATAAAACATCGTTTTTTAATGGGAAAAAATACCGTTGAAGCACAGCAATGGCTTATAAAATGTTATGCAGGATCAGCTCCCTCTAAAGCAACCATTTGTCGGTGGTATGCCGACTTCAAACGCGGTCGCATGGACACCAATGATGGGGAACGCTCAGGTCGTCCAAATGAAGCAGTGACTCAACAAAATATTAACCAAGTCCTCAAAATCGTATTGGAAGATCGGAAGGTAAAAGTGCGAGAGATAGCCGAGATAGTGAAGATTTCAGCTGGTAGTGTTTTCACTATTTTACATAAAAATTTGGCCATGAAAAAGCTTTTTTCTAAGTGGGTGCCGCGTTTGCTTACAACTGATCAAAAGGAACAACGTATCAATGATTCAGAGCGATGTTTGGCGCTGATGAATCATAATAAAAAGGATTTTTTACGTCGGTATGTAACAATGGATGAAACCTGGATATACCATTCCGAAATCCAATCGGCAGGCAGCGGAGTGGAGAGCGGCTGGTGAAAGCCGCCCGAAGCGTCCAAAGACTCAGAAATCGGCCGGTAAGGTTATGGCGTCTATATTTTGGGATGCGCATGGAATACTTTTCATCGACTACCTTGAAAAGGGGCAAAATATAAATAGTGACTATTACATGTGCTTATTGGAGCGATTGAAGTACGAAATTGCGGATAAACGGCCTCACATGAACAAAAAGAAAGTGGTGTTTCACCAGGACAACGCGCCTTGTCACAAGTCCGTGAGAACGATGGCCAAAATTAACGAATTGGGCTTCGAATTGCTTCCTCATCCCTTTTATTCGCCAGACTTGGCCCCCAGCGATTACTGGCTGTTTGCAGACCTCAAAAAAATGCTTCAGGGTAAGAAATTTGACTCAAATAGTGAAGTTATCGCAGCAACGGAGGCTTATTTTGAAGCCAAAGACAAATCGTTCTACAAACATGGGATAGAAAAGTTAGAAAAGCGTTGGAGGGACTGTATCGCTCTTGGAGGAGACTATGTTGATGAATAAAAATTAATTTTATAAAAAAGACCTTTTTTAGTACTTAGTCTCGGGACTTATTGAACCACGTGTTATGTGATGAAATTTTATGTGAAAACTTCAAGAAAACATAAAATGTTATAAATAACATTACTTATAAATACAAGTAGGTACATTTCTATCGCTGCAGGAAGTATTGAAAACTTGGCTCCATAAAAACTTTGTGGTTGTTTGGATAAACTTTTGAAATCTACAGAACAAGATAATAAAAAAGGTCTGCCATTTCTATTTTAAACTGTAAAGTTAGATTTTTTTTTGCGTTTTCGCTATTAAGTATTAACTAAAATAGTTTACATTTTTATAACGAATGTTTTAAAATTGATTTTGAGTGTTAAAAATTCGAGTAAAAAGAGATAGTTGAATTTCTTATCATATTAAAGCTTTGGAACGTATCCAAACACATTTTTCAAACGTATTTTATCTTATATTTCGTGGGAGTTTGTTGTAAAATGTAGCATGATTATTATGAATTTCCAAAGACTGAAAAATTGTGTGTTGATTTTTTTAATGTCTTTATTTTTTTTAATTAGACTTTTCTCTAACCAAGGGCAATACAGCGGTTTTTTCTTGTAATAACTATGAACTGTCAAATAGAAAAAAAAAATGTTACAAACAATTTTATACTTTTTTCTATTCAGTTAAAAGCATTAGTATAATGTAAATAACAAGAAATAACGACAAGTAGTAACCGTAGTAATAAACTGAAATAATAAAACGTAAACAATATGAGTAGCAAAAGTGTTTAGAATACATAATAATATAAAGTTGAAATGGTGAGTACAAGTTATTTTAATAAAATTTTTACAGATAAAAAATATTTCGAGTCGCGCATAATTATTCATAAAAATGTCGTGTAAGCAATTTCGGTGTGAAATTGTTACCCACAGTTTTGTATCGCTAATATGTTATAATATAATTTAAATGCGTATTGCGGGTTTACCTTAACTTGCTTATTTTCATCGTTGTGTTTTAAGTGCAAAATTCTCTATTTACCTGAAACAGAAAGGAACATTTTAACTATTATTTATGCAAGTGCACGTGCATACAGTGTTCAGTTAAAATGTTAACTGTTTATTACAGTTACTTAATGGTAAATTGTCAGTAAAATTATGACACAATAATATACCATGTACTTCAGATCACATTATACTTGATTAACATTTTTTATTAATGTGAAGTTTTTTTCTTCGTTTCATTTACTGTTTAGTATTCTATTAAAAAAATATCTTTTACTTCAATCCGCATAGTATATAAAACGAATAATAAAATAAATGCTTCAATATATGTATATTTAACGTTTTCCTGTCATATTGGAAATATAAATTGTAGAAGCATGAAATATGATTTTTACGCCTTTGATTGCATATAACATAAATAAGTATTCCAGTGTTCACATTATTTTCTGTTTGGTAAAACATGAGATTAACTCGTATTACTGAAACTACCTCAAAGTGGCTTACGAAGACCTAAGGGTTATTGTTGGTAATATGCTGTTTTTTGCACGTTTGTTCCAATAAGTGTGATCGAGAGCGAGCTGTACGAGCAGTCTGGTCTGGAGAACTATCGCACGCACGAAGGGTTTTTATTTTATTTTTATATATAAATAAGTTGGCAAACAAGCGTACGGCTCACCTGATGGTAAGCAAATACCGTAGCCTATAGACGTCTGCAACACCAGAAGTATCGCAAGCGCATTGCGACCCTATCCCCAATTCCCTTCCAGGAGCTGAACTGAGGAGGGTGAACTATAAATGTGGTACGAGTATACAGAGAGGTCATAAATTGTTGTAATATAATGATAATACACTACTTTAGCCTCTCTTTGTAAATATTATCAATTTCTATGCGGGCAACTGCTAGTATTTAATAATTGTGTATTGTTCGGACCTGTTTTTAAGGAGTAATTGCTGAGTTTCATTCCGAGCTTTTCTTCTGTGGTAGCGTTACAATAAAAAATTAATTGATTAATTAGAACATTTTTCTTCTTTACACAATAACGATTCAATAGTGCCTTTAAAAGTTACTTGAACAAAGACATTTTTATTGCAGTGTCTTTGTGATGAGTAAACTAAGCTGTATAATTCATGATATGGAGATAGAATTAATGATATGGAGAAGTTCGTTTTATTGGACAATGTTTCAAACGTTCACAAAAAATTGCAACGTTGACACTCCAGTTAACAGATACCTATACGTTTATTTATCGACCGTGAAGACAATAAATTACGCGTTAACCTTTATGTTTTCTATGTGAGGCAATGACATATGTTATTTTTATATTTTCTTATTGTTGGATACTTTTCCTCCAACCATATGGATATCCCAAGTATATGTCGTGAGCCAAAAAATCATTGAAGCGTAAATTAAATTAAATATTGCAACATTAAATAATTTTTCTCTATGAAGTATTTATTGAAAATCAAGTTTTCAAATGTAGATAATTATGGCTTATTAGTTGCTCCGACAAGAAAAAAGTTATTGTATCATCTCATATAAGAAAGAAGGTCGTATTTTTATATTTTTGAAACAAGTTATTTTCTAAAGTTTTTGTTTATTAAAGCACCAAAAGCAGTAATGTAGTGTTAATATTAAAAACTACTGGCAAATACACAGGTTTATTAGGGTGAAGTTATCTTTCTTGCTAATGAATATAAACTTTTTTGACTTCCACAGCGCAACTTAAATTTTGAACATTTTGTTTACATTATCAAAGTTTTGATGTTTGAAAATGCAAGCGTATACGTGTATTTATGAAGGCTTGTACGAAGATGGACAGAGATGGTGTGGCTTGTTTAAAAGATAACGATTAAGATAAGCAGCTAAAGTATCAAAACTTGCCTGAACTTTAGTCATTACTTTGACCAAACTTTTCAAATAATTTCATTAAAATTTGATTAACCGTATTAATTTTTGTGGTGATATATTTAAGACTGTTCTTATACTATTATTTCTTGGGGCTTATTCTTTTATAGACATTTATGAATATCTTATCTTGAGATAAAAGGTTAAAATAACAAATATTTTAAGTAAGTTACAGAAGAAGAAGAAGACGAAGAAATATACTTTATTGTGCATACAAGTTGACATATATACCTAGTTATCTTAAAAACTAAACTTACAAAATAATATGCACAAAGGCGGTCTTATCGCTAGGCAAGCGATTTCTTCCAGACAACCTTGAAGAAGTAATATCGTTAAGCACATCTTACAATAACTGACTGATTCTCACCTGTGACTATAAATATTCAGGCCATACAGAAATCTGTTTCCAGACCACCGACACGGGATTGACATACCACTGTGGGTTAAAAAAATATCTTTATTTTCTCGTCGTACCGACATTGTATTTGGCCATATAATCGGGTATCTGATCGTTTATTCGCAACTTGTAATTGGTTTGCGAACCAAAATTCAATTGGCTTAAACAAGTCGCAGAATTTAATGTCTCATTTTGTTGAACCCGTAGGTAATCATGGCGTATTGAATTTAATAGCTGAGTAAATCAATTTTATTATTATTGTTTTGGCTATGTAAGGGCTTTGTAATATTTTTATATCAATCCGGGTATCTATTTGATATATTTTAATAATATCATCTCATTCGCAATTTGACCGAATGCGTATGTTATGTATTTACTACAATTTTAAGTCGTTTTTAATTTATTTATTTATGTATTTAACAATTTATTATACGTACAAAACTTACATAATAAATTTGTCATGGAGACTCACGTATAATGGTTGTTTTTAACGTGGGGGTTTTTAATGTTTATTTTGAATTAAAAATTTCTTATTAAATAGCTTTTTATTAACGAACACAATCACGTTAAATAAAGTTTTTGATTCTCGTTCATAACCGATATAATGTCGGTATCTGGATTGAAAAGAGACAACATTGAGTTTTATATTTTTATGACGTACTTCCGTACCTTTTATATCGGATTTCATCCTGGGGCCGTTGCGTGTAATTTATTTAATTTGACCTTCTGTAACCCTAGTCAAAAATCTTACGAACGTAACTCTGTTTATTTTATATTAAGCGTATAAAGTTATTTATATTAAAAGGTAGACGCTAAGTGTGAATTAGCAAGGCAGGGGCGTGTTTGGCAAGCGTCTGTTATATTATTATCAAAGCAAAAATTTAATATATAATTTTTATTTCGTTATTTGTGAATTGATTGAAGATAAAATTTAATTACGTAACTTTTGAGTTATAAAATCTTTGAAAACAATATTTTTTTACATGTTGAATATTAAATTAGTAAAGTTCTGGTCTTAGAATTATTATTAATTCTTTATTTTATTGAAACTACATAGAATTTATTTTTATTTCTAGAATCAAAAACGTTAAATTTATTAATATTTAATGGATCAAAAACAACAAAAACATAAATAAATGTACACGTAAAAGTTTTATAGAGCGCTACTTCAAGATCTTATTTACCTTAAATTTCAAACACATTTAAGTATTTCTTTCAGTTTACGACGAGCGATAAAACCGTTCGTAATATCGACCCTCTAAGCCAGTTACCTGTGAATGAATGAACAAGTGTGTGGATTTCATACATTCACTCAATGCTCTTACGTCCAATCCATTGCGTTTGGATGAAAGACTGAATTGTATGGTTCTTGATTTTAATGGATATTGCTTTTAGCGGTATTGGTGTTGAATGGGAAATGGAAACCTGTAAAGTACAAGATAGTACAAAAATTTTCAGGAATGTTTATGGTAACTCGTAACATTTTCTCTCATGACATTTAAAAAAATAAGTTAGAGAAAATATTACGACTCTATTTTATCTTTTGTTTTAATTATTTCTTAATAAATCTTCTACCTTCATTAAGTTTTTCATAAATTGACTGAATATTACAACGGCTAAGGAAAAAATATAACGTTCATATATATATTTTTTAAATATATACCCAGTTTTCCTTTAATGTAATTCAATTTGTTATGAGATTTAACTTAAAATTTTTACAGAAAAATATTTTAAGGTCTTTTTCAGTATCAAGAATTTTTTTATAAATTAGAAACATCTATGTGTAGACCCATGTAGATAACTTACCGAAAAGTTATTTCTTACACGGTCAATCGCTGAATAATGGAAGTGATAAGCGCACTCGCTCGGCTCGCTAGAATTTATTTGCGGATTTTCCTAAAAATGGTGAGGTTTTCGGATATTTATTTAGTACTTACGCTGTCTTCTTCTTCTTCTTCGTGTTTCTAGTTTTAGTAAGGTTCTCATTTAGTTTGACGAAAAGGTTGATACGGAATAGTATTTATTAAGTTTATTACATACGAATATAAGTCTACGAGATCTCGTATCTTCTTATATATGTACATATAGTTGAAAAAAAAACCAGAAACAATATATAATCAACAAATGTTATGTTTAGTTTTTTTTTGTAAATGATTTTTTTTTACTTTCGTTATGTGTGTAATACCACCTTATAACGAAATAAATATTTTGAATTTTTCAATTTTTTTTGAATGAAAATATGTAAGAATTAAGAAACTCCGACTTTCATGTACATTATATACTTTTATACAATACTTATTTTAAACAAAACTGGGGTAATTTAATGTATATTAATGGCTTTGGCGCAGTGGTCATACCAACTGACTTAAGTGACTCCCGGTTCTATCTCCGAATATCCGTTTGTATAGGCCGAATTTCTATTTGCCCTTGTCCTGGATACAGGAGTCATATTGCTACTTTGCATTGCTTTAACTTACCTTAAGTTTGAAGTGTTTATTAAGGATTAGGTAGGTATATTGATGTAACATTTACTATTGAATATAGAAAATTAATAGCTTGCTGTGCTCTACTTGTCTGAATACCAGTGGCAAAAAATATTACTTATCTCTAATCTATACTAATATATAAAGCTGAAGAGTTTGTTTGTTTGGTTGTTTGTTTGTTTGTTTGTTTGTTTGTTTGTTTGAACGCGGTAATCTCTGGAACTACTGGGCCGATTTGAAAAATTCTTTCACTGTTAGATAGCCCATTTATCGAGGAAGGCTATAGGCTATGTATCGTCACGCTAAGACCAATAGGATTGGAGTCCACGCCGACGAAGTCGTGCGCAGAAGCTAGTAATATTATAAATATGAATGTATGTTTGTTTGTTGCGCTTTCACGGGAAAACTACTTAACCGATCATCATGAAACTTTATACACATATTCTTGGAGGTAGAAGAAGTAACTTGATACTTTTTATTAAAACAAAGTAATGCTAGCGAAGCTGCGGGTAAAAGCTAGTAAAAATAAATTAAGACAATTCATTAGAACTAAGTATATAATAAAGATACTTGGAAATGAAATTATTGTAAGAAATTGTGTTAATCACTTTTTACTAAGCATAAGCCCCGGAGTCAATTACGATTAAAACAAGATCAAGAGAAATATAGAGTCAAATTCAACACGACTTATGAATTAATTAGTTATTCATAATATACATTTTTGTGTTGTATATTTCGAGGATAGTGGATTACTTATACACATTTACTTAATATTAATTTATTTTCATTAAAATATTTTTTATATTTCGTTATTGGAAACTGTCGTTTAGTAATTTTATGCGTTTGTTTATTTTCAAGCATTAATAAAAAAATTAAATGAATACACACTAATAGTCATCTGTTTCTAAGGTAATACTTACCTATTTTTAGGGTAACAGCCGCCTGATATAAATGTACCTACGGATACGCATATGTACCTATACATACGCGAGTATTTAACGTACACGTAAATAATGAATACAGAAATAAATGTAAATTACATTTGTACGAGTATATTTCAATATATCGTAAAACTACATAGGTTTTGTAATATATTATGTCTGACATAAAGATAACTCTAAATGTACATATATGTATTCCTTAATATCTTTGAATGTTTTTATTTATCAGTATATTAATTTTTACACATAATAGCGATGTTACATAGCGTGCAAAATGTTTACAACACGGTTCCGATGCTCAATTATGCAAATAGACAGTCAAGTCTATTGCAATCACGTTATTAATATGGTAATCGAATTTGCATATCACGCCTTTTTTCGCTACATTCCGTTTTAATTGATCATTCTGCAATGAATTTCTCACATTGGTTGTAACTTTGCGGTATTGCTCTTTTCTTCCGTATAAAAAAAATTGAATGCGTTGCCTTTTGTTTACAAGATCATCTACTACCTATAATTATACAATGTATATATATCAAAATTAACTTCAATAAAAAATTAGTAGGTATGTACATATGTATATCAAATTTAAAAAATATCTCTTACAAAAACAAATTCTGCACTAAACGTACGTGAATAAACTAGCCAGAACTTATGCTTTTCAGAAAGCATTTCGTTTTACTCATACGTTACGATTCTCTCTGAAATACGAAAATATTTTTTTGTATATTTGGCCAGTGAAGGACGCTTTACATCTTATTGTTCGGCAAAAAAAGTAAAAATATGATACAGTACGTGCGAGCTTCTAAATACGTTAAAGATGTTTTTTTTTTGTATTATCACTATGGCGATAAGTAGGATCATAGAATTATAAAAACAGTAGATATTTTTATAAGGCATAACTGACCTTATGTACATATTTATTTATTTTATTAGGAAAGTATACAGTGATATATTTTAACAATTGCTTAAAAAGAAAATATCTAAGCACCATTTAGTTGAGATAGAGAGAGAGGGGTAGGTAAGAGATAGAGTAAGATATAAGGTAGATTGAAGAAGCCCTTATCCGATGATTTCGAGCACAAATTCAGGCACAACTAGTTTTTAGGCAATCTAATTTCGTGCTCAGCGATGAAGAAATCTGCTGGGTGGAATTCTTATCCATTATATCCGTTAGTATTCAGTAGTGCACTGTGCAGCGCATCGGATAAAGTTTTTTTTTTGCTGCATTAGTAAAATAAGTTGTTATACAGGATAAAAAAATAAAAAAAATCAGGCGTTTATCGCGGGTTTCCCAAATCTGTTAAAATTTGTGAAGTTGGTAGTAAGGTAAGTTAGTTGATATAAATTGTAGTTAATTCTGTGATCCTATACAGGTGCTTTATATTGATAATAATGTTAATAAAGGATTTTGTTGTATATTAGACACGAGACACTTAAATTAATTGAACATTTTAAATTATAAGGAAAGACAACAATGAAAAACAATAGGTAAGGCTGTCATAATGCCCCCGAAAAGGAATGTCATTCAGTTGTATGTATGTAAAGTCACACTTCGTTACTGATTTTCAGTGACATCCTATTTATTCCTTTTCCGTTTGGATGTAGTATTTTTTCGCCTATGATATTTTTAAAATCGGCCAAGTGTGAGTCGGACTCGCGCACGAAGGGTTTCTTACCATTGACTAGGTAAACAACAGTAGGTACATTGATTTTAATATCGGGCACAAAGCGGCAAAAAATCAATTTGTTGTATGAGCCCCCCTAAATATTTTTATTTTATTCTAATTTTATTATTTATAATTTAAAGTAGGTAAATATACAATTAGGTATTTTGTGAATATTTCAAGTGCCTACCTGTTACCATTTATTGATATCAAGCAAAAATAGGCAATAAATAGCGTTTTTTGTATGGGGGCCCCCCTTAAATATTTATTTTATTTTAATTTAATTATTTATTATTGAAGTAAAAATAGGCTGAGTATTCTGTGAATATTTCAAGTGCCTACCTGTTGCCATTATTGATATCGAGCAAAAAAGGGCCAGAAAAACGCGTTTGTTGTATGGGAGCCCCCTTAAATATTTATTTTATTTTGTTTTTAGTATTTGTTGTATAGCGGCAACAAATATACATAATTTGTGAAAATTTCAACTGTCTAGCTATCGCCTTTCATGAGATACAGCCTGGTGACAGGCGGACGGACGGACAGCGAAGTCTTAGTAATAGGGTTCCGTTTTGACCCCTTAGGTACGGAATTCTAATAACGGTGCAATTTATGAAAAATTTTTTTAGTTATTATACAACAATTTTTTACGAGATTCCAAGTAAACAAACAAATAAATCCTGTTTTTAAATCTATATAAATAAAAATGCATCATGGAAATGTATGTGCATAACTTCTAAACGATTGCAGCACGAAAAGGTGCGAAGTTCTCAGGGTAATCGAGGGTTAATCACTTCATCACTTAAGCCTATCACAGTCGGACATATGTGTTTTGCCCATAGTCACCACGCCTGGGCAGGCGGGTTGGTGACCGCAGGGCTGGCTTTGTCGCACCGAAGATACTGCTCCCCATCTTCGGCCTGTGTATTTGAAAGCCAGCAGTTGGATGGTTATCCCGCCATCGTTCGTCTTTTTAAGTTCCAAGGTGGTAGTGGAACTATGTTATCCCTTAGTCGTATCTTACGACACCCATATTATATTGTATATTCTGTACTGCCGAAACCACACAGCATAGGCGATAGTGCGGGTTAGTAGTAGTATATAAGTCGAGTGTTAGTAATTGTTCGAGAGGCAGGGCGGTAGACTTTCGTCGCCTAGGCTAGCTTAATGATCACTTAACTGCGCTTAACCTAGATAAAAATTGAAGTTTCCTTTCAACTTGATACGTTTTTAATGCTCCTCTGTTAATACTACTTAACTAAAAAATATATAACATTGTACGTAGTTAATAATAAATTAATGAATTTCTTTTTACTGAATAACTAAATCTAAAAGCTTTTTTATTATTTTAAAATTTATAACTTGGCAGTTTAAAATTAATTAATTTTTATTTGTAATACTATACCGTCACATCATCAATTTTTACTTTAAAAATAATCGTATTTTCTCAAAATCCGACGCCTGTTCAAATATTTCACACGTCACTCACACGATGTATTGCAATTAAAATATAATTAAAATTTCATGGTATTTCGTTAAAATCACATGTCTATCTCGAATATCTAAACTTGACCTATTTATTAAATATTAATGACAAAGATGTATGTATCGGTTTAGTGCGCTGTATTCCATGCAATACCTATATAGCGCTATTTTTTGTTTTTAAAAGAGTACCTAACTGCGGAATATCGTGCGGATTCTTATTTGCAGCATCTACAGCAGGACAATGAAATGGCGGTAGCTTCACACTAGGTATGCTTTTAAAGGTTACTCGAATAAGGAGATTTTTTATTTTGATTTTTTAAATTAATACTCGTATATTGAGTACCGTGGGTTTATAAATTAAACTTTTGTCTTTTAGCGATAATATTCCTCATAAATACTTACAAGTCTCATTACTCAATATTAAGTTTGTGTAATGTATTTAGTATCAAGATTAGAATAATAAAATTATGTAATTGTGTTCAGACCTGTTATTGTCTACAAGACAAAGGATTTCATTTATCTTGTAGACAGTAAATTGTTACGCGTAATTATGAAGCTTGTATTACGAGTATATTAATAATGTTGGTATTCTTATAATCTAACAGAGTTTATAATTTGTTTGTGTGTAACGTTACCTGCTTTGTTCCGTGAGCGTTATCAAATTTTGAAACTAATTTTTCTTTGACGTGCCTTTCTTGTAACGATATTAAAGAGTATATTTCTGTTATGAATAAATTAATTAGCCTGGTTAATATTGTTTTCGGTAAAAATACTAGTATCGACAAATAATTAATCTAGAAATGTCAGTTTGTAAATAAAGCACGTAATATTTTCATTTTTTTTAAATCACATTTTGGAGCGCTAATAAACATTTCTTTTTTTAATTAGGTTATGTCCTAAGTTAAAGAGGTTTTGAAAGTTTTAAATGAGACTATTTGTATTTATATTGTTCAATAAAAGTTACATTAAAATACTATTTTATAAGTTTTTTAAATGGCTGTTATTAACGCCTACTGCATTATGTCAGTGTTGTTTACCGCACGCGCCTTGCGTGTTTTGTTTGTATTGTAGGAACCTTCTCGTTACATTGATTAAGTTATATTTTTTGATACTAAATATATCTACAGATTTATATGAAAAACGGGATATTTACCATGTTTGTGGTTTGTTGGTCATTTTGATTTCGATGTTTCGTATAGATATAGACTTTTACTTCAGTGTCATACAACCGTATTGAAAATATAAATAATAATTTGTATTGATATGAAATACATGACTTCTACTTCTAATTGACAATGAGACATTGACGTCACAGAACATAGTATTAATAAAAGAACATATGTACGTTGTATATTTAATGATGCTCTTTGTATATAATTCTGTGACAGCCTCTAAAGTTTCCACTGACGGATGCTTGTTACGGATACCTGTGAAGTTGAATTGAAACTTGTACCGTAACGCTACTATACTACGGATTGGAAGAATATGATGCAGAACCCTAAAAATATATAACGTACAATAAATTTGGATTGTATCTCGTATTTAAAAAAAAATATAGTTTTACAAAAAACACAAAGTATGTGAATCTGTAATTGGTTTCGAATTTGAATTGATGAAAATAACTATGTACGTCTAAAAATTATGTTTCAAATATCATCATTACATAGTACCTATAAAACAAAGTCGCTTCCCGCTGTCTGGATGCTTAGATCTTTAAAATTACGCAACGGATACGGTTTTCTTTAGTAAATAGAGTGATTCAACTGAGGTAGGGCACAGCAGGAATTTCCTGCTCAAAATATGGAGCATCCCGACTGGGGTAGTACCTCGACCTTACAGAAGATCACAGCTAAATAGTACTGTTTTCAAGCAGTATTGTATTCCTGTTGGTGAATAAGGTGACCAGAGCTCCTGGGGGGGATTGGGGATAGGGTCGGCAACGCGCTTGCGATGCTTCTGGTGTTGCAGGCGTCTATAGGCTACTAGTCTTACCATCTAGCTAGAGTAGTCTTACCATCAGGTGAGCCGTACGCTTGTTTGCCAACCTAGTTACATAAAAAAAAAAAAAAAGATTCCAGAGGAAAGCTTATATGTATAATACATGCATAATATGGTAGAGGAACACTGGTAGTTTTTGCAACCGTGCGAAGCCGGGGCGGGTCGCTAGGTATTTATAAACGCTTTAAAGTTTAAAAATATTTCATTTGATGTATTAAATAAATTCGACATACTTTGTACAATTTTCAGCAACGTTATTAATTTGTAAAATCATTGCAAATAAGTTAACCTAAGTGGTCATTACAACTAATACGAGTACCTACTGCTACAACGTTGAATCTTTGCTTTAAAATACTCGGTGATTAAATATTGCGGTTGAAATAAGGAAATTTATATTTTAATTACAAAAATTATGTTTTTTTAGTGTAGAAGTATTTGGGAAAGTTTAGTATACAATACTTTCTATAACATTTTCCACGCTGGTTTATTGTAAAAATTAAAAATAAAGATTAAAAAGGTTGTAGACATTATAAAATGCATTTAAAAAGAAAAGAAATAACAAGTAAAGTATCAATTTTTCATCGTTTATAGAAATTAATTGTTCTCATAAATAGTCATTAGGTATACCTATACAATTATACATACGAAAGTAAGAACAAAGTCTCCACTGTAGTCAAAAAGTTGTAAAAATTGAGGAAGGTGAACAAAAACTAGTAAGAAAATAATAATTAAAAGAAAACAAAAAACCCACCTGCATAAAAAACAATAGAAAATGAACTGAAAAGCTGGCTGGAACAATATAAAAATTCAATAATTACACAAAGCTAGCGAAACAAATCGAAACAATATCAAACATTATGTACTGTACACTTAAAAATATCAATACGGTAGTCCTTCAAAATTTTATTCAACATCGTACATAATATGCAGTCGGGGACATGCACTAAGAGAGAAAGATTTGACTTATCCTTCAATTTCATATGCTTCATATGCAGGCGGGTTTTTTGTTTTCTTTTAATTATTATTTTATTTATGTCTTTTTAGTTAGACAAATTACGTAATCGGTTCAATTCATTAAAATAGTTTACATCATGTGGTTGATTAAGTAATTTTTTAACGACGAAAAAAAATGAGGCCATTCTAAAGTTGCCACGTATTTTTATGTTTGACCGAGCATAACTTTTTACAGAGTAGTCCGAAATTGATAATTTTTTTTGTGGGAAAGGCTGCACACCGAAATTGACCGTCGGACGTTGCGTAGGAGGCGAAGGAAGCTCGGCTCGCATCTTGCTTGCTTTACGTATGGGAAAGAGCAAAGTCAACATTTTTTAAACTTTCTTATTGTATTTCTTTATTATTATTACGGTAATAATAATTATGATATACATTTTTGAAATCCTTGTATTGAGCCCTTTAATTTGATACCCATATTATAGTATTCTAAAAAAAATAATTACTTCTTCATTAACTACAATGGCTTCGCACAGCCGCCATGTTTATTTTTTTTTAATTTCACCTATCTAAGAACACTTGGGCTGCTAAGACGAATTTAACGATATCTCAATTATATAAATCCGTTCAGCGGTTCTAGAGATATAAGGTAATTAAGAATATTACATACATACAAGATACGCGCGAAAAACATAACCCTTCCTTGGCAGTCGGGTAATAAACAAGTAAATATAAATATCTAGAACATACACACTCTGGCAGTTCCTAAGGTAAGCATATTAATGCTTGTGTTATATTATTATGTTATAGGTAACAGCTGACTGATATAGATACATAATTTTTTTTCTGATAAGTATACTTATTAATACGGATAAGTACATATTACACACCACAGAAATAGTAATACCCACCCCAACTATTTCTGTGTTACACACAGATTCTAGGCGGGAATCGAACCCACAGCCCGCTGAGCAGAAAGCAGGGTCATTGCAAACAGCGCCATCTAGCTAATCAAAATAAAAAAATGGATGCTTAAGTATGGTAGATAAATGTATATCTACTAAAATATAGAAATGAAAATTGCTACCAAACCTTTCAAACGTTGTACAGGTAATTTGTTGAGAAATGCTATGCAATGCTAGTTCTACTTCAAATGGTAACAGATGTTTTAGAATGACTTAAACTCATTGTCAAATTAGCATCAAAAACCAGAACCACAAACTGCGTTATCCATTATCTCATAATTAAACCAAGAGCAGCCTAAACCACAGAGATGTAGATGAGGCAGTGAGACTGTCGGAATGAATTAAATGAATATTTGAACTTAAATAATACGTACGATGATATTTGACAACTTTGAATAATGGAGTTGTAATGAAAATTTAATTTTTAATTAAAATTACATTAAATTGTACACTATATAGAGATAATTATGAGGCTAGAGTAAGAGGGCCTTTGAGTAATGCGTTTTACGTGAATTAAATGTACTTAAGGCAGGCTTCGTCGAGTCTTCGTTCCTAAGATTCCGCAATGCTTGAAGACAAAAGTCTTCGACCTGTTTGTTTTAACATACGGTGACGAGACGAGGACTATGACGAGAGGACTAGTCAACAAGTTTAAAGTCGCTCAACTTGCAATGGAACGGGCTATGATTGGGGTCTCTCTCAAAAATAGGATAAGAAATGAGACTATCTGCGAGAGAATAAACGTAACTGACATAGCCCTCAGAATTAGCAAGTTAAAGTGGCAGTAAGCTGATCACCTGTGTCACAGAACCCATGGGCGCTTAAGCAGACGTGTCCTGGAGTGGAGACCGCGTATTGGCCAATTCAGTGTGGGACGCCCTCCGGCCCCCCGGGCCGACGATCTACATAAGATAGCGGCTGTAATATGAGGATTGCGGAAAACCGGGATGTTTGGCGCAAACTTGGGGAGGCTTGTGTCTAGTGGACTGCGATAGGCTGAAGGGATAATAATGATGATGAGATTTACTTCATTTGATAAGTAATTTATATATATGTAGATAAAAAATGCGAATATACTCAACTTATTGATAACAAGTTTTTCGCATGTCGTTTCGTCTACGTCGACCAAACTGTCTTGGCTGTTCCGTTTTCTCTCGTTAAATTAAAGCCTTTAAATTAAACTCATAATACTTTATGCATTGCATATGCATTCGACTAATGAAAAAATAATTTAAAATGGGTCGAATAGATAGTTCTTTCATTTATACAATAAAAACAATCAAAAAAGCTAATCTATCATCTTTGTTATACTAGTGTATTTATTCAGATATTCAAATTGTAAATCCGAATAAAATTGTAAAAAAAATAAACGTACATTAAATAAAATTTATTTAAATAGCTTAAGTAAATTTATTCCACGATTTAAACTTCATCTTTGATCGGAAACTCTCTCGAACTGTCCGACTGATAGATTTATCGGCACGCTACGGTGACTTCGACTGATCGTGAGATGGGTATCAGGGAGCAATGGTATAAAAAATTAAATTCATTTTGAGATAATTTTTCAGGCATTTATTGTTATTATTATTTTAGCTGATAATGATATAGTTTAGAATGTTATTTTCTATTCTACTAAATAGGGTATGAAATTATTGTGATTATACATTATACTTGTAAAATGGTTTATTGGAGCGGTTACCGGTTCAATTAATGCTCCAAATCCGGGTGTACTATTTAATTATGTGTTTTGTATACAGTTTGTTCGAGCTTAACACTGTGTTTCTTCAAATGATGGGTTCTGAAGGCCTTTTTAACTTGTACTAAGCATCAAATACTGTTTTTCTTAACCCTCAAAAACGTCGATAAAGTGAAATTATAATACTAACTGCCGCAATTAACTAAAGAACCACATATGGAAACGAATTAATTATTTTTCTCGTAGAATATTTTTTATTGTCAATTATAGCCGTGCTTACGCGCTCATGAAAGGTATTATGTGCAACGAGTCTATCAAAGTAGCTCGTCTATTTAACCAAAGTCAAATTTTAAAATGGGTTGGGAATTTTCACGCGGAACATAATTTGTTACACAAGGAGTCGAACACTAAGGCGAGTGTTGACAGCTGTTCTAATAACATAAGCATTAGAATTCGTAGGAACAGACGAACTTGTATGTCAAAATAAGCTTGTGCATGTAAAAAAAATATATAAAATCAAATTAGTTATAGACAGAAGACATATCTAAAGTATACCAAGTAGTTTCGTTGGTAAAATGGGGTTCGTGCAATACGTAATTGTACGTCTGTCTAAGTAATGAAAATGTTATGAAAAATTTTTTTATATGAAAACTTTCACAATATTGTTCTGTGCATTAAAATAGTTTCCACGTATTTCGCATAACGACGCCTTCAATATACAAAAACGTAGGTATAAGGTTGAATATTTTATTCGAAGATGATATTATAGTACTCGTATATTTATTTCTGAATATGTAACGAAATTTTAGCTATTATACCTAAGCTTATTTAAATTTTAATTAGTTCTAAGTATAAATCGAATAGAGTTTATGTTTAATAAATATATAAAATATATAATTTATGAAAAAAGTAATTGACTTCATTAAAAGAAGGAGGTTCTAAATTGTTGTGCTACCTCATAACTCTTTAATGCTTGTACTGATTTGATTATTCTTTTTTAATTAAAAACCGGTGCTTGACGTATAGTCCCACGAATTTAAGCGAGATCTGAGTACTTTTAGAGTTGTTCCTAATGACCTGTATTGTACTACACTTGTTGATGTAAATTAAAGTCGTTTTTTTTTTGTTTGAGAACAAACACAATTATTTCCACTTTTGCGATGTTTACTAATTGTAAATACGACAGAATAGAACCCTTATAAGTCCGTGAGCCTTGTTTGAACTGTTTGTAAGTTTAATTTGTATCTTTTCGACCATTGCCAGAAAACTTTATGAGCGTCACTGGAACTTCTGAGTTAGCGACTTAGTTTACGAGGACCTTTTTATTGCGTCTTTCACTCTATTTCTTATTAACAACTTTTTTGATAAACTACAAAAAAAAAACAGTTTTAAATGTGTGTAGTATGTCTTTTCTATTTTATTTTACCAGGGACACTTATGCGTTTATATCTGTAAAAATGTGTTTTGAGTATCTGTAGTGTTAATCGTTTTGTGAATAAACATTTTTAGCCAAATAATATCTGTAAATATCTATTTTTGTTTCGTTTGATAATGTACCAAACAAATATTTTTAGGCTAAATCTGCTAACGTCATTGGCTGGAAATAAAACTATTAACGTTTTATTTTTGTGTAAGTTATGCCTGAAAAGATTTAAAAAAAAGTTATTACCGTTGAAACTACACCGGCGCGGCGTGTCGGTGTATTATACTGTAGGGATATTCATCATAAATTATTGCGTTTCCCGTTAAAAATTTATTTTGAAGTGTCAAAGCTTACACACAAATCACACAAAATTCTCTCAATGGATTTTTAACGAAATTCACTAGGTACTCCGGTCGTTTGACAATAAAATTTAAATATTTTAAAATATTTTGAAAAAAGCTTTTATTATTTGAAAAATATATTAAAAATACCATATATGTAATGTGTAAAAAAGTGAAGGGAATTTTTCCATTGAAAAAAAAAATACAATAGTTTTTATGATTGAAATTCTTTAGAAATTAGCTACTTACGTATAATAGACAAAAGAAGAAATTTACGTTTACCGCGATATCGCGATATTTTTTGACCTTGAGGTTATTTCTATAGGCCCTTGCGTCGAAGCGTATTTCATATTATATAATGTATCTAAGCTAGTTGAGGGACCTATTTTTTAAATTACCTGTCTTTGTTGTGTTAATATTGTATTTGTAACATTTTCTATGTCTAGTAAATTTATTTAGAATTTATTTTGCACCACAAATTACTATAAACTATTTTTATAAGACTGTAACAAGAATATAATAGTATAAGACTACCAAGATTTATAAGATAGAAGACTAAGCTTATAGATAGAAACAGATTTTCGTAATAGGTACAATGGGTAGACTTATGACTATTGAGGAATTTCTTCCAGACAAACCAACATAAAAAGGAAATTACAATAAATTACGTTATAATAAATATTGAACGTTAAATAAATGCTATTTACTCCTAAAGAAGGTGCTTAGCAAGTAAATAAGATAAGGGTTAAAAGTATACCTTACAACAGTATTATCTTACAAATTTAGCAAGTAACCTTAATAAACCAGTTGATTTGATCTTCCTCAGGCCTAGCCGTCATGCATACTAAACAGTTTCTCAAAACGGGACGTTCGATCTCGTTATCAAATACATGTATGAAAGGGAACGCTAAGGTTGATTTAGAAAGGAAAAAATGTGATATACATATGAATAACATCTGTAGCTGTAACTAGAATACGAATTTGGTTATTTATTGGTAAAATAATTGAATTATCAACGTCTAAGGTCGAAAATTGTTATTTTCATTGGAGGAGTTAATTATACATATTATATATGAATCATATTCGCGCTTCAGCCTGTAATATCCCACTACTGGGCATAAGCCTTTTTCCCTATGTAGGAGAAGGGTCGGAGCTTAATCCACCACGCTGCTCGAATGTGGGTTGGATGATATATTCCCTACTATAAGTAACGATCGCTATCAGGTGTACATGATAACAACCGGGACCGACGGCTTAACGTGCTCTCCGAGGCATGGTGGGGAGACCCACAAGGACTGCACAAACACCCAGACCATGGCAAACATCTGTATGGCCAATACAAATGTTTGTCATGTGTGGGGATCGAACCCCCAACCGTCAGCGCAACAGCCACAAACCAGTGCTGTGACCGTTGCGCCAACGCGTCTATTGAATCAAATCGAATATTATATCAAATTCAAAATCTGAGTATTCATATCTTCAATATCATTGATGGCCGATTGATTTTAAAGTAATTAATGTATTATTAAATTCATCTATTAAATAAAGTAGGCGTAATGATGGGAGTGCAATAAAAATTAAAGTAATAGCTGGTAAAATTGTTCAAATTAATTAAATTATTTGTCCTTCTAATAAAAATCGATTACTATATTTATTAAAAAATTAATTTAATATTTAATATGCAATATATCTATAATAAACATACATGGTCGTCTATTTCTGCGATATTATCAAATGAAATACATATTACTATATTTAATAAAAATATATTTACTCTAGACTCGAGGTGGGAATCGAACCCACAATCCTTCGACCAGAAAGCAGGCAGTTACTTCGCTAACCATGGCTCAAAGAGAAGATGATATATTATGATTGGAAATCGTATATAATTAAAATAAGTAAAAATTTAATACTGATATATGAGAAATATTTTTCTCGTCATAATTATCAGCACCACTCTTGTCTCGTGCTAGATATCTCTCCAAAGCACGCCATCCAAATTAAATATGATTTTTTTTACATATTTCTAATGTATGAGTCCATGTATCGTAATATTTGACAACCGTTCTACCGTATTGGTGCCAATAAAGCCGTTTGTTTTATTCAGAAAACTGTTTGTTTTGTTTACTTAAGAACGTGGTTCGTAAGGACAACCAACTGTTTTCTGAATATAGCAATTAAGTGTCACTTTAACGATCGTGTTCACGGAGGGTTCCCGATCGAAACAAATATTTGTATTTGTATAAATATTGGTTTTTGATCTGAGCTTACGCCTTCGTGGGTCGACCAAACGTGTCTTTGAAAGCACGTTAGATTGGTCACGGTCGTTATCTTCCCTGATAGCGTTCCTACTGATGGGGAAACCATCTGCCAACTCGTAATAGAGTAGGGAGGTGTATTTAGGCTACAACCTTTTTTTCTATAGCAAGAAGATACATTTGTCTTGCTGTGGGATTGTATTATTTTTGCACTTTAAGTACGAAAATCTTTGTGTATTCACTTTAAATTGCTTAAGACTCATTATTTAAGTATTAATTAATTGGTAGAAATACAAGAAATTTCGAAGTGTTATATCGCAAGTTATAATTTTAGCGCTTAACAAATTAAATGAGTAAGTTTTCAAACACGAAAAGTTTAAACGAGACTCGCTGCAAGTTAAGTGAAACAAACCATGTTCGTAGGTTTATAAACCTTTCAAAATAACTCAATCACCTTAGTCCAATTACGTCGGTTAAAGTTGGAAAACTTGATGGTGTGTTAAGTAAGGGATGTTATAATAACTTGGAATAAATAAACGTTTTTTTTTTTTGGTATCGATAGGATATATAATTTATCGAAAGACTTCTAAACCTCTGATTCTATATTTGTAGAACTAGTTACTTACAAAAAAGATTTCCTTTTCAGTTATAACTTTAACGAAATTGTCTATAAGTGTCCACACGTTATCTTTGTTATTTTATAATTACACTATCCAAATTTTAAATTCTTGTAATTTTGTCTTTTTGTTAATTTTTTTTTACTATATATTAAAGATTAACACCAGGTCAATTAATTTGAATATGTAAATTTATTTACACAACTCGATGTCATCAGCTCAAAGCTTGTATTTTAAAGTACAAAAGTAAAAACGCGAATAAAACAAATGAGGTCTTTTAGTTCATACATATATTTTAAAATAGAATGTTAAACACTAACAGATTCATAATTATGTTAATATTATGTTTGAGTCAATATTTGCATCGTTTGCATGTTTCACTTGTTTATAATGCACGTATTCTTGTTTACAAAATATTGAATTCAGTGTAGCGTACTAGATTTCGTATTACATATTCGAATACAGCAAATAATTTCGAATTTATTTGTAGCAACTGCTTTATTCAATTGTACTAGAAATAAAAAGTTATACAAATTTAATCCGGTTGTATCAATACGTCTATTGTTACTGGTAACTAAATGTATTTTATTTAGCCTACGATATTTTTTAATTAACAATCACGAATACATACGCAACAATACTTTTTGAAATGCAATGATATAAGGTCCGAGGTATTAAAAATTATAGGGTGTTAAATAGGGTGAAACAGTAACTTTGAGACCTGCTCTCATAGTTATGTTTTACTGTGTCAAGTATTTTACGAGATAGAGATTTATATATACATATATAACGAGTAAACTCTAGTTGCGTGTCGAATCTGAAACTCACACTTTTTGTTCCTTTGGCGTGATAATATCTATACCTAATAAAAAAATCTTATTAATAAGTAGGTAAATGTAAAACTTTTCATGTAAAATATGGAATTTTTAATGGTTTCATTAAATTACAATGAGCGTTCTAACGTTCAATCTTTTGAAGTTTGTGCCGCTTGATGAAGAAAATCTCTCGGTAATGAGCTCGTTTCGTTTGGAGAAAAATTCGTATTTTTCAAAGCGAAAATTCTATTTTGTGCCATCCATTTTTACAAATTTTGATTACGGTTGTTATGTATTTTGAAATTGATAACGTTAAAAAATCTACTCAAAGGTAGATTAACAGCTTTTATTAATAAAGAGGTTATTTTGCGTTTTTAGTTAAGTTATAAAGTATTTAAAAAAAATCATATTCGACAAATGTGAAAGGGTAAATATAAAACTTTATTGACTTAAGTAGTGCATTCGGTTAGCTTGCTGTCCGGATAAAATATGGACCATTTTATTGGCGAAATGGTTTTACAATAAGAAAAATTCGAAGCGGTCCACGTTAAATTGTATTCCGAATGCTATCCAACGAACTAGGTTTCAAAATTGGCAAATGGCTTTTAAAATGCTAACTCGATATCAACACTGATTTTATCACAAATTCCTTTATCAAAAACCGACAATACTTTGCTTACAATTATATTTACATGCTTACTTATATTGTTTCTGGAAAGTCGTTAAATTACATGCAGGAGTCTTTGAATATATTTTTTCATTAGCTCAGCGTTGTTCTGGAAAGGAGCCATATCTTTTAGTTTTTTTAGTTTACTCACCGATTTTCTTTATAGTTATGATCCTTATGACGATGACATAAGTTCTATTTCCGTACACAATTTTATATGAAGCTATTAACCTTAATTTCGCGTGGAGTATAAACGTAGCTGTAATTTCGTAAATTGTCATGATTTAGCTCATGCACTTAGTTTTATGTTCCTATTTGCAGTGCAATTATAAGTGTTGATATAATTCCATTGTGTGATTTAAGTTGTATTCAAGAGATTTTAGTCAAACGAGCTGCTGTAAACCCTTTAAGTTATTAAGAAAACATTTAACTATGATAAATTAACGTGAGTTTTTATTACGCAGACTTTCAATAAATAAATCGTCAGCAATGTCTTTTATTGTTTTGCGTGATACACGCAGAGACAAAGTAAACGTCAATTTTGTAAAATAAAATTGTGAACGATTTAAAAAATTTAAGTTTTATTTTTTCTAAAAAGTATATGTCCTAATAAAACTTTTATTGCATACGAACTCATGCACTAGTGTAGATTTATTATTTGGTTTAACTGTTTTTATTTACAGAATACATTTTTTTAAACTTTGTGTATTTTTATATTTATAAATGAAATTTTAGTAAGTGGAATTCTAATAAACTTTCAACGATTGCAATCGTGGTTTTATTTTTTAGTTAAAAAATTTAAACCCAGTTTGGACTAGTTTCAATATCCTCTGATATTTATTTAGTAAAGTGACTCTAGGTCGATAATACTGAACAAAACATCGTTAGTCCTTTATAGACCTCGTTATTGCTCGTTTGTCAATTAGTGATCGCATGGTTTCTGTGATTATATCTTCAATATTAACGATATATAAAACGATGTATTAACAGTATATTAATACTAGTTATCAGTTATCACATATAAGAGAATAAAGTCAAAGAGAATTGGCCTCATTGCTATAATTACGAGTATCTTTTCATCTTTTGTTTTAGATGTTTAGTGTATAAATAATTTTCTTTTAGTAAAAAGTTTACGTTTGGGGATTAGACTCGCGTTATTTTAACAGGTTTTATTATAATGTCATATATTTTTTCAATCTACACGTAACATAAACTTTGCTTGCTCTGTCTGTTCTGTTTGCGAGTTGTCAATAAAGAGAATATATAAATGTATCGTTTTTATGTAGTAATTTTTGAAACACTTTTCTATCTATTTGTTTTATTTAAGGACTATGTATAATGTTTTTGTAATACTCCCAACTTTTTTTTAATCATGTGTAACATATTTGATCTAAATTAAGTACTTTTCAAGTACAGTGGGTACTAAACATTATTTTATATTTTTTAATTTTTAATGCATTTGCTCTAAAGCAAACCTAAATTTCACTACTAAATATAACGTATGAATCCATTAAACCTCAAGCCAAACAGGATTTTGAGTATTAACTTGGCACCGAATACCGCTCCGATGGACGAGCTACGGCGTGCTACGGATTCCCAGCATCTACGCTTTGGCATCTACAACGTCCTATTTGCTACGACTGCTACACTTTGAAAGTGATTAATGGGTGCTACGAACTCTACTTTACAAGCGCTTTAGTATTGTAGTAATTCAGCCTTTACTATGGCATTGTGTAACTTTATATGTGATTTTTATATGGAAGGTTTAATCTTACACTTCAATAATACTGCTGATCAACCTTAATAGAAATTTATTTTATTTAATTAATTGAAGACGTCGATTTGATACAGATATCTGATAAAGATTTATAAAGGCAAGATTCTTATTTCTAAATATTGAGTATAACTTTTTTTTACAAATAAGTTTCTTTTGTTCTGTGGTTTGTTACAAATAAATCTACGATTTGTGTCTAACTGTGATCATTATATACTTAACAATAGCGAATGAAAAATGAACGTGGGAATAAATGATTAATGTTGTGTCATCATTTATAACTGAAGTGTTATGTAATATAATTATAATAACTTATACTTATAATAATTAATTTTATAATATAAATGATTTAAAATTCTAAATTTTAATAGATAAAAAAGTGTTAATTGAGTTGGGACCTGTTGGTTTTAGTATTGTATATATAAATAAAATAACTATATATCTTATAACATACACACACGATCGTCTGTTTCTAAAGTAAGCAACTTAATGCTTGTGTTATAGGTAATAGCTGACTGGTATAGCTAATTGTTTTATTAATATACATAGAAATAATACAAATATTCCACCCAGACTCAGGCGGGTATCGAATCGTATGTATATTATTTTTAGCAGTAATTAAATAATACTTTAAGGGCTTGGAATAAAAAAGGTCAAGATATTATTAAACTCATGAAGAGAATGTCAAAAAGATTCTAAAATTATTTTCAGAGCTATTCAGCGCAAAGGTCCTTTAGGCATAGACGTATTATACTTTTAACTCCTCGTGTGACCTTTCAAGTATCATATAAACTCACTATGGGTAATCTACCAAACAGCCTACTTACAGTTTTATCTCTTTGCTCTTAAACTGATAAAACGTTTTATTTGTATGTTAAGTTGAGAGAGAAGCTTCGTAAGTATACTTGCATCTTCATGAAATTATTGATCTTTTGAGTTATGTACTTTTTAAAATAAAATTAAAATTAAAAAAATAGTAGGTAGCAAAAAAAGTTAAGTAAATGTACCAATCTAACGTGGAGCATCTTGAATGATTAAGCATTAGTTCTTCAATTATTAGCATTTATCTTATCAGTCCCACTGCTAGACAAAAGCTTCTCCTTCAAACAAATATTGAAGAGTAAACCTCAAAGTATCTCCTCATAACATAACAATTATTATATTCTAGCGGACCCGGCAGACGTTGTCCTGCCCGGAAAACAGCTACCAAATTTGATTGCTTACATACCGATAGCAGCGCCACCTACCGGGTCCAATTGAGATAAAAACTACCCTATCTCCCAAGTTGGACCCAATTACAGATGCTTACAAAATTTGATAAAAAAATGGTTCAGTAGTTTCGGATTTTATCACTAACATACATCGTGACACGAAGTTTTTATATATATATACTAGCTGACCCGGCGAACTTCATCCCGCCTAACAGTCGATTCTTTAATTTTTTATTTTTTTTAATACACACTTAAACTTTATGGTATGGTATTAAAGTTTAATTTGTCTTTAAGTATTATTACGAATCTTTTGCATGGGAATATAGAAAATTGTAGTTTTTAGACTTTTTCAGGGAATTTTTTATTTTTTTCTCTCCGTATGAACCATCCTCGTACTTCAAGAAATATTATAAAAAAAGAATTAGCGAAATCGGTTCAGCCGTTCTCGAGATTTGCGCTTAGCAACACATTCAGCGATTCATTTTTATATAGAGATAGATTTTATTAAATGGCACTAATAATTAATTCATTGTTATCACGTGAGTTTAGTTGCTTTGAAATTATCACTAAAATTGGTTATATCTTTTGTAACAGGCTACTCAGTGCTGTGCACTGTGCTTTGAAAAGGACGTGCCATTATTATAGTTCTAGAGAAATAAACGACAAACAATTAAAGTATTTTTATTTTTGTTTAATTTTATTGGCAAACAAAGCGAGTTATGGTCATAATACGTGAACCATACCTAAAACACATTTATCTGGGCTACAAATCTACACATAGTATATGTACAGATAGATAAAATAAATCCTAAAGGTGCGATCATAGTAACCGTAAGCAATTGTATAAAAAGTAACTAAATCTTGTATGTTTTTGCGAATAAATAGAAAAACTAAAAAATGTTTGCAAATACACTAATTTATGAATTATTACAGTAAATAAAAAATACAGTATTTTTTTACTAATATCAAAATTTATTCATGTACCTATATATGAGGACTCGTATGACCGTTTACGGTCTAGATATAGTACATGTTTACGCCGATTTATTCTCGTATGTTATTGAAGTACGTATACGCTTAAAACGTGTCTTGAGTTACAATTCATACGCAAAGTTTGTAACGAGTGTTGACAGTAAAAATCAAACTTATTTTATTTATGAATACGCTTCGAATATGAGAACATGAATTTTGTTTTACGAAAGTTGTTGATGTGAAATACTTTGGTGTTTGCTGACAGCTGTCAAAATATTTTTTATTGTTATGAATTTTAAAACATATAAATTGTTATTTTATTTTACAGCTATTAAAAACTATATGTTTAAAAAATTATAAATTTCGATACCACTCAGGTTTCTCCAAATTTTCAGTACCTACGGTATTTACTGCTTCGTACTTCATAAGTAATATTGAATAAGTATGTCGATTAATGCGAGTGGAAACGCGCGGGTCATTTAGTTAATCATTTCAAACACGCTACTATGCGTGAACTCTCATAGTAAACGCGTAAAATATTGTTATATTTAACGCGTTAAGAATTATAATATAATCTGCTATTGGCATACGGATATTAAATACATATTATTTTGTATTGTATTCGATTTTTTCAGTGAAATTTCTGTACCTATACAGATTTTTTTACAAAGTTTCGATGAGACATTGAAAAAACGTTAATTATTTAGGATATTTTATACACAATGAACTGAAACACAATCTAAAGCAACTTTGTAATACTTTACTACGTTTATCCCACAATTTAACTTTGTTTTAGAACATCTTTCGAAACAAGAATAATTCTGACAACCCCATCGTAAAGCAGAGCGCAAGCGCTTTATAAAGCGGAGTAATTATCGGAATAATCTATACTAATATATAAAGCTGAAGAGTTTGTTTGTTTGTTTGTTTGTTTGTTTGTTTGTTTGTTTGTTTGTTTGTTTGTTTGTTTGTTTGTTTGAACGCGGTAATCTCTGGTTCTACTGGGCCGATTTGAAAAATTCTTTCAGTGTTAGATAGGCCATTTATCGAGGAAGGCTATAGGCTATGTATCATCACGCTAAGACCAATAGGAGCGGACTCCACGCCGACGAAGTCGCGCGCATAAGCTAGTGTTCTCATAAAGATTAATACACACCGTAACTAAAATAAATGAAAGAAATTCAGTGCTGCTTATAGTAGTTTTTGCATACAACCGATTTCTACTTTTTTGTTGTTTGCTAAACTGTTGTAAAGCGCAAACTGTGGTTAAACACGCGAACATATTTAATCATATTTTGTCATATTCAACCGTACTGTTTAGTATTATTATTACTTACTAGCTTCTGCGCGCGACTTCGTCCCCGTGGAATAGGACCAATTCTGTCATACCTACATGATTTGTGCGAAACTATAACCGTTTACGCAGCGGAAGCTCTCAAGAGGAAAAAAACCCGATTTTGAAACATTCTTCATTGGTGCTACGCTCCTATTGGTCTTAGCGTGATGATATATAGCCTATAAGCCTTCCTCGATAAATGGGCTGTCTAACACTGAAAGAATTTTTCAAACCGGACCAGTAGATCCTGAGATTAGAGCGTTCAAACAAACAAACAAACAAACTCTTCAGCTTTATTATATTTATTATTTATAGTTCTCTTATGTATTATTGAGTATGCTCTATACATCTATTGTTAATTATTGTCTACATTTAGGTTCATATGTTTATCATCAATTCTCGAACGCCATCATTTAAAGGTGGGTTTAGACCAAACGAACAAAGAGCTAGAGCTAGAACAAGAGCATTCTTTCTTGATCTTTATGTGTAAACGAAAACTCGTATTCATATACATATATAACAACGAAAGAATGCGCTACGCCTGGTTACACTAAAAGAATTTGATATAGTGGGGATAGAATGAGCATTCGCTCGTCTGATGTAAATCGACCTTAAGACTGCGGACAAGCTTCTGTTGCAAAGCGCTCATTCATATGTTTGTGACACTTAAGAAACGAGGAATCTTTTTGTCTACAAATAAATGTATTCAAAATTGCCAGGCATCAGCGTACAGTATAAGTGTTCAGTTCTCTACCGTATTAGTCTGCAAGTGTCTCACGTAAAACGCCTTCTCTATTACAATGAAGGATCCGAGTCAAATTAGCTAACGTTACTCAACACAAAAAGATTTTCATATATCCGCCAAGATATATAGCTTCAACTTTTTAAATAGATGTCCACATCTATACTTAATATAATAAAGCGGAAGAGTTTGTTTGTTTGTTTGTTTGAACGCGCTAATCTCAGGATCTACTGGTCCGATTTGAAAAATTCTTTCAGTGTTAGATAGCCCATTTATCGAGGAAGGCTATAGGCTATGTATCATCATGCTTAGACCAATAGAAGCGGAGTCCACGCCGACGAAGTCGCGCGCAGAAGCTAGTATAAAATAACTAGCTTCTGCGCGCGACTTCGTCGGCGTGGACTCCGCTCCTATTGGTCTTATCGTGATGATATATAGCCTATAGCCTTCCTCGATAAATGGGCTATCTAACACTGAAAGAATTTTTCAAATCGGACCAGTAGATCCTGAGATTAGCGCGTTCAAACAATCAAACAAACAAACAATCAAACAAACAAACTCTTCAGCTTTATTATATTAGTATAGATAAATTAATAACGTCTTTCAAATATTGTGCTTGGAAATATATAATTTTAAATATAAAGACAAAGGACAATACTTGTACCCATAAATAAAAATTTTATCATTTCTCAAATACAAATTCACGTTGACATTTTTATTTATAAGCCAATGTTTCATAATCCGTGGCAAATGTATTCTGCAAACATGTGGAAATGAGTACAAAAAGACGTAGGAAGAAAAATATCATATTTGCCGTTATAGGTAATAAATGTATAAAAATGTAGTTGCATTATGTTTGTACGTTGACTGATTGTTAGAAATCTTTTTTTTCTTGCTTCCCAACTAGGAAACTGATAAATTAGACGTTAATTTTACTCCTAAATATTTTTCGGTACCTATATAGTATATTTAGGTACCTATACTCGTATTATACCTACACATCTTAAATGTACTAAACTGTATCTCTAGTATAATTTCATATTATTTTACTTATTTTAGGACAATAAGTAGATACAACTCTAAACAATTTATACCGGTATATGTTATTAAAAATTGAAGTATACTTTTAAGTTAGCCATAATAATTATTATGTATCAGTTAAGGTCAATATAATCGACTCTACTCAATTAAATATTATATTAATATTATAAAATTTAAAGTAAATATTAAATTAGTGTTAATATTACAAAGCGTACGAGTTTGTCATGTAGTAATTGTTTTCAACACCCTAATCTTGTAATCTACTTGCTGGTATATTTTTTATTAAAAAGTTTAATCACCCGAGACGGACATAGCCTATTTAATACTGCGGTACGATACACAGTAATACAGTAGTTAACATTAAAATGTATGAAAGGCGTGGCTTTTGTACTTGAAACGTATTTAAAGCAATACTGTCTGTCTGTAGTCTATGCGTAATGACCGAGAGGTTGCAGACTTAGCCAAGCTGTGTCTCTATCTGCTACATTTTGCGCGGATTCAGTCGCTTTGTATTTCGATATTTCTAGTATTGGTAGGCAGTTTAATTGAAAAGTGTGTGTCTCGGCTCCAACACGCGAATGGAGTTTACTTCATAAGAACGATTACTATACTATTTAAAATATAATTTACTTTTTCTTGCAAGAGAATTTGTGCGGTAAAACGCTACTCTCAGGTCAGGTCTCAGCATTACTGTTTCACCCGTTTTCACTTCCAATATATTATTTATCGTTTCTCATATATATTCATAGTTTCATTCATACCACGGGATTTATTTCGTTTCTTGAGAAGTTATCTTCAAAAATAAAAAAAGGTCTTCAGTTGTATTATGAGTACACTGACGTAGTTAGATTAAAATAAAATGTCATGTCTAATGTTGAGATACGGCTTAGGAACTTATATTTTTTCCTTTTTGTTTTATAATATAATTATCTAATTATGAACTGTTTTTTGTTCCAGGTAAGAGAAAAAGAATGTGTCACGAGTCTATAATACAGGTCGTATATTAAGATTTTTATGAAGGTTATACTTTCAATGTAATTTCAATGTAATGGTTACAAATGAAAGATGAAAAATTAGGTATATTGTAATATGAAGGTACTTTATAGTATATATTGTTCTAATAGTATCTACTATTTAAAACTCATGCAATTCCTATACATTTAGAACATAAAACTTTTGTATAAATAACGTAATGTCACAATTTTAATCTCCATACGGTGTTTCCGGCAACAATAGTAATATCTTAAAAGGTTTTATGAAACTTTCTAGAAATTTTTAATATTTAATATGTATATGTAAAACTTCATTTTACTTTACAATTCTGTATAGGTAGATTTTTTTTTGTTAAAATAATAGAAATAGTTTTTTACTGTATGTACCTACCTATGTGTGATGTTAAATGTGTGTGTGATTATCAATGATGTGTGCATAAAAAAACGACTGTGCTTTAGACCACACGAACACAATTGAAGTAAAACTTACGAAACGTAACTCTATCTTTCTATCTTCACTAACTTATATCTCCCTCTCAAATTTGCCTTGTCCGATCACACTTTTCGTAACGCTCTCGTCACGCACTCACCAGCTTACTCCCCAAGTCAAGCGTGCATAAAGAAGTTTTACTTCAAAAAACGTTATTTATCTTAGAAACAGTTATTTCTCCAAAACAAAGATTCATGTAATATCACGTTAGTTCAGTATGAGTTTCGGAAGTATAAGATATTACAACATTCTGCTTTGGCCTAAACTTTGTCTTACCGATATTGTTTAATACATGTAGCTAATATTACTGGATATCGGAAGATTAGTCAATATGAAAAGCTAGTTTCTAGTATTTTAATGAAAATAAATCAATCCAATTATGATGGATGGATGTTTGTTACCCTTTCACTCACAAAATAACTAAACTAAATGTAATTAAACTTAGTACGTAGATATCAGGAGATCCAGAATAACAGATAGGCTATATTTTATTCAAGGAGAAAGGCGACGTTAGTTTTATATACGTATTTTATATTTTTATACAAATAAAATAAAGTTCCAAACAAAAGAAAAAAAAACATAACGTATTTTTGTGAGATATATAATCTGGCTTTCAAGCTAGCAATGCACTTGCTGTAGCCGACGAAAACAAGTATGGCGAGAAAGTAATTGTCTCCTAATTCTTGTTGAAATATGGTGTTGTTCATTACACCGACGTCGAGTCTGCAGTACGCGCCTCGTTGGTGCCAAACGACCAAGTTACAGATTTGAAGCCATTTCAGCCAGACAATTTTATTCTGCGTACATGGAGTATATAACTACCTTGTGGTCCATATATTCGACATACGTATAAGGTCATTTGGGACGTAGTGAGTAGAAATTTTAGAAAATTAAGGGATGCATAATTAATTTATAACACAAACAACATTCAAAAGTCAGCGTAGTTCTGAGTGACAGGTAAAAACAAGAGGTCAAGATCCGCAAGGAGCAATTACTTGCGCATAACTCTTTATTTGTAAGTTTTAAATAAAAGTATACACTTATACACTAAGTAGTATAGTATAAGTACTAGTGTATAAGGCGAGTGTGAATGGGAGTGTTGGAAGGCGTAGACCTAGGCGAACATTTCAAGACCAAATCGGTGACGTCTTGAAAAAAGGCCAGGTCAAGAGTACCCTAAACCGAAGAGAATGTATGAAAGGAATAATGAAAGTGGACGAAGCGAAACAAGTATGTAAGGATCGTAGCAAGTGGAAAGAAGTGGTCTCTGCCTACCCCTACGGGAAAAAGGCGTGATTATATTATTTATATATATAAATAAAAGTCTTTAAAACTTAAGAAGACGAAAAAAGAATAATATTTTTTTCTTACATGACTACTATTTACTTTTATGTATTTAAAGAAAAAATAGATTTTTACGCACCTTTTTACCAAATCTACCAAAATGTAAAAAAGTTTGTATCGACTTTTTTGTCGTGATCTGGAGGATCCTTTTGGAGGCCGTTGAGTGCGAAGCGTTATAAAAATATAATATAAAGATTAACTAACCTTCAGAAATTCGTACCGCTGATTTTTTTAATTTTTTGTCTCTTATACATAAGTACTTTGCCTTGACAAAAACGAACACAAAATAATTGTGTTTGCTCGCAAACGAAAAAAAACCGACTTCAATTACATCGACAAGTAATACAACGTAATAAGACGAAAAAATAGTCAAATAAATACGTGCTATTAAAGATTACTCAAAAAGTTGTAATCAGTTTTCGATCTAATTTAAACAAGACTACAAGACAAGTATTAGCTTTCGATTAAAGTAAGAATCATCGAAATTGGTACACCGAGTAAAAAGTTATGCGGTATAATATGACGTAGATCGACGAAAAAGTAGTCAGGTAAATACGTATTACGTATTAGATATAACTCTAAAAGTACTTGTCAGATCTCAAGTAAATTAAAATGGGACCACATGACACGCAACACCTTTCAATTAAAACAAAATTGATTGAAATCGGTTCACCCAGTCAAAAGTTCTGAGCTAACATACATAAAAAAAAACATACCTGTCGAATTGAGAACCTCCTCCTTTTTTGGAAGTCGGTTAAAAATTAACGAACGCACTAGTTGTCACTATGATTTTCCTGGTTTTCCCTCGATTTCTCTGGGATTCCATCATCAGATCCTGGTTTCCTTATCATGGTACCTAAGTTGGAATATCTCCTTTCCAACAAAAAAAGAATTATCAAAATCGGTTCATAAACGACGAAGTTATGCCCGGCATACATAAAAAAATATGTATACGGTCGAATTAAGTAACATCCTCCTTTTTTGAAGTCGGTTAAAAAAAAAGAATTTTCAGGCGTGTTCGTTCGGAAGTTATGCGCGTACATACATTTCGGGGATTCGTTTTTATTTATAGAATACAATATAAAAATATATTATTTTCCTTCATTTTAGTCTGCGAGTAGTTGTTAAGATCTATATGTCTGAACACCTGCGTCCAAACTAAAAGCAAGTTTACTGAAGTCTCTGTAACTACTGGTCAACTTTGCTTGTTATTTCTCTGGATATTGCAAGTTTCATATGTCAGATAAATTATGTTACATGCTATAGTTATATTTTAACGAAATATGTACATGTAAGTATAATTTTTATTTTCTTACGTATACAGTAATTTACATAGAATAAGAGAAAATGAAAATAAATAAAAAAATAAAATAAAATAAATTTTTTGAGCTACTAAATTTGAGTTATAATAACTGACTATCCTAAAATATAAAATAATAGATAGTCAGTTATCTATACTATAATATTACAAAGTTGAGTGAAGAGTTCGTTATTTTTGATGTGCTAATCTTAGGAATACGTGTCCAAATTGAAAATGATTTTTTTTTGTGTTGGATAGTTAGCACCATTTTTTTCTTAAATTAACGCGGGTAAAACCGCAGGGCACAGTTAGTGTATAATATGCAAAAGAAAAAAGAAAACATTTCACTTTTACTTTTATATAACTAAATACGCCTTAAAGTATAGCAGTAATATTAAAACAACTAACACTAAAAGTAGCTTCAGGTTGGTAGCAATATAGTTATTTTAGTCCATTTTTATGTACAATTTTTGTCAGAGTATTGAAAAAATATATGCTCATTAAATGTCATATATGGACTAAAAGAAAAGGACACATAATTACAGCAATAGTTGTTTTTTAATTAACATTTTTTATTATTTGAATCCTGATGACAGAAATCAAAGAATATGCTTTTAGCTTGTAAAAAAATAATCAAACTATACCCTCCTTACATATATTTAATAATAAGCCACACCATCCGAACTTACCAATCAACAGGAATCGTTTTTCAAAATAAGTTAATAGGTTAAATCAGTCAATAATAAAACAACAAAAGACCACTATGATTAAAAAAAAATGTATAATTTTGTTTATTTTCAAAAATGCATATTTGAAATTGGATCTTACCAAGTATAGGCATAGGCTCGGAAAAAATAGAAAAAAAAAACAAACTCTCTTTTGGTAAATATATGTTACTTCATAATTATTTGCACTATTCTGCTCTTTGACGAGGCCTCGGGTAAATTATAGCGTTTTGTATTTTAGTTTTAGAGAAATTTCCGCAAAACAGAGGGGTTTCAAGTATTCATGTGGAAACTTCAATTACATTTTGGATGATATTGTAAAACATATTTATATCGTGAGAATTATATTCATGAAATTTATGCTTTGCTATACCTACATATTTATTATTATGAGTTGGTTTGTTTGTTTAAGTGCGGCAAACTTAAGACCCTCTTTTGTTTTTTCAGAAATTATTTTTGTATCAGAAATTTAGTTTCAGTATAACATTTACATAAAACATAAAGCTATAATAAAAATATATTGTCAAAAGTAAAATTACACTTCTATTTTAGTGCTAACATTATTATGAAAATAGAGAATTAAAAGTTTTTTGTATTTTTGTTACATAAGAAAAAACAGTTTTTACTTTATATATTATAATATTTGTGTAAGACAATTTGAATGAAATTATGACATACCTAGTTATTATTAGGTGTCTCATACCCACTGGCTAAGTTCATTGTTTCCTTAATTTCTCCCGGGAAAACTTAGGTCGCATTGTTTACGACAATCTATGTTGTTTAATTAATTTTATCTGTAATGTATATCTTTTATATTGTTTGCGATACATGATACTCTCAAACTAAGCCTTTTCTGGCGAAGATATCAAAATCTGAACAAGATAATTAGGTATATTATTATGCGGCGAAAATGTATAAATTAATAGCATCGACCGAAATTATGTGTGTTATATTTGTTAAATATATATTTTTAGCATTGAGCGCTGTATAAGTTGTTATATATAAATTAAGTGTAAGCATATGTAGTGCTTTTAGTTGCAAATAGATATATAAGTTATTCTATAATGAAAGGTCGTAATTGAGGTTACTTTTTCGTTCTTATACGTCATCGTATGATGTTTTATACGTCTTATTAACCGACTTCCAAAAAAGGAGGAGGTTCTCAATTCGACACGTATGTTTTTTTTTTTTTTTTTTTTTTTATATGTATGTTAGCTCAGAACTTTTGACTGGGTGGACCGATTTCGATCAATTTTGTTTTAATTGAAAGGTGTTGCGTGTCATGTGGTCCCATTTTAATTTAATTGAGATCTGACAAGTACTTTTAGAGTTATATCTAATAATGCGTATTTACGTGACTACTTTTTCGTCGATCTACGTTATATTATACCGCATAACTTTTTACTCGGTGTACCGATTTCGATGATTCTTACTTTAATCGAAAGCTAATACTTGTCTTGTAGTCTTGTTTAAATTAGATCGAAAACTGATTACAACTTTTTGAGTAATCTTTAATAGCGCGTATTTACTTGACTATTTTTTCGTCTTATTACGTTGTATTACTTGTCGATGTAATTGAAGTCGGTTTTTTTTCGTTTGCGAGCAAACACAATTATTTTGTATACAATCATGCTTTGTATATAAAAGGCTTCTAGTAGGATCGGTTTGTTTGTCGAATGTCAGGAACAAACACATAAACAAACATCCAGACAGCGCAGAGCTGCCGTTAACAAACGCATTTGTTTTCAACGGGGATTAAGTAGTTAGTGCAACTGTAATTTGCTACGAAAACTTCAGCACTGCAGTTCACTTAGCATGTTTTCTTTACTTTATTTTTTATACATTAAAATATTTATTTTTGTTTAAAATCTTAAATTATCGTATATATTATCGTATCGTCTTAAATTATCGTATCTTTTTTAACCAACTTCAAAAAAGAAGGAGGTGATGAGAAACGAGTTACGAATTGAGAACGAACGAAACGAATTGAGATTCGACCGTATATTTTTTTATGTGTGTTCGCGGATAAGTTCGTCGTTTATGAACCAATTTTGCTTATTCTTTTTTTCTTGGAAAGGACATATCCCAAGGGCGATACCATGATAAGGAAACCAGGATCTGATGATGGCATCCAAGAGAAATCGAGGAGAATCTCGGAAAATCGTAGTGGCGACTAGTACGTTTGTTGATTTTTCCGTCTATTTACGTTGTATTACTTGTCGAAGTAGTTGAAATCGTTTTATTTTCGTTTGCGAGCAAACACAATTATTTAAATGTAAGATATCTTTAGTATCCAAAAGATGGTATAAAAATTATTCTGTAACTTTATGTAACGAAATAGTAGTTCCAATGACAAAGCAGGTAAAGATGCTAGCGGCGACTAGATTATAATATAATTATAACTAATTTATGGAAATATGTGTATGTAATACAGCAATAAATTATACATAAAATTTGCGATTAAATGGCCTGTTGAAAACTTCTAGGAAACGTATGTATGTGCGCATGCGCATGTCTGTTGCATGATTGCATGTCCGTCCCATATTTGTGTTTGTTTGTATACGTAGGAGTTGAGACAAAAAAAACTACCAAGGTAGTCTTACGAGTAACAAATAAAATTATTCATAACTGTGAAACTGTATGCAACTGTAAAGATTTATTAAGCTAATATTTGTATATTGTTAATGTTTTGTTTCTTAGTTATTACGAGTATTATGTATATTTTAATGATTTAATATATCTCATTTCTGTCTGTAAATTTTCCTTTTCGGGTGTTTTGGAAGACATCTCTTCTAAGGATACACCCCATTATACATGAATTTTAATGACAGATACTTTGTACAATCCTATAGGTATCCTATAGGTTTATAATTTTTTTAAAGGCTTTACAAATCAACGAACCCCGTTAAGATCTATTCCTGTGTCGGGGGTCCGGAAACACACACAATACACAAGCACAAACGCCCAGACCACGACAAACATCTATATGCACAATACAAAAATATAAATATCTTAACTTATGCTGAAGAGGTTTTTAAATATTTTCCTAAAATAAATAATTTATTTGTTTATTTAAATGTCTGGCTTGAGCGGGGATCGAAACCGCGTCCGCCAGCGCATCAGCCAGTACTGCAACCGCCGCGCCAATGCGTCGTCGAATTGAAATTTGATGATGTTTGATGTACTCTTTGTCTGGGTATCAATTTTAAAAACGAAATTCACTGGATACGAGTAATATTTGAGATAGACGTCAAACAGGGCCATAAATCCCGTGAACATGGAAAGGTTCTTTGTATAGGAGCGATGTTTGCGAGTTAGATGGCTAAATCGATGTCAGTTGATGCTGTCATTTGAGGATGTGTTTGCCTTTGTGTACTTTTGTGAAGTAGTGTTTGTTAAAACCGATTCAACATGTAGTTACTAGAGTTTTATCTTCAACCAGTACTGGTTACATTTCCTAGTTAATACGCCTGGATGGGTTGTTTTATAACCTTCTATTTAGTGTTATTACAGTAATTTCTCTTTTTTATGTTGCATGCAGTATATATTTTTTGTTTTTATTTTTATTTTTTGCAGTTTGTATGCTAATATATATAATACATATGATGTAATTAGCCCTTGTGAAGATCCGGTTTAGTGCTCCATACCTTAAGAACACATGAGATACAGTGGGTAAGCTCATCAGTTATACCATTGCCCAGCTGTATATATTATATTTGCTGGCTGTTCATATTCAAAGGCATACAATTAGAGCATATAAAGAACTTTAAATATAAACATAAATTAAGAACAAGTGTTGATTTATTAATTATGATTATATAATATAATAATAATTTATTCAGTTAGTAAATCAGTTATCACTCGAAAATGCATTAAAATTAATTCAATTATTTCATTCGAAGTTCAGTAGTGTACGTTTTCACATGATTACGAAAGCATATTTTATCGTTCTCGTACAGTATTTAATTATAATAAATCTTGTCGACATCGGTAGATGAAAAACTTTTGAATCGAATTGTTTTTTTTTTTTTTGAGTAAAATGAGAATATTTCTGTATAAATTGGTATTCGAACAATTGGTTTTACTGTTTGATACCTATTTAGAAGGAAATGTTTGTAATGTATTGTTCGAAATATATTCATATTTTTTTATTTGTTAGTTACTCTCTATTGTTATTTATAGAGCTATAGAAACGAAAAAATAAGAAAAGTTTTTTTATAATCTTATGTTTGTATCTACCTGTATAAGATAATATATAATATAAAATTATAAAATTCTTGGATTGTGCTTTCGATAACGTATTACGAGTAAGTTATTGTCATTATTATATTTACATGTGTATCTAAATAGAGATACAAAAAAAGACGTAATCTCAATTTCTCATTTTAGAAAATAATAATACCTTTTTGAAATATTTATGTTAAGTAACATCACAAATAAATTTCATAATATATAGTCTTTATCATACAACATATTAATACCATCTAAAATTTAAAAGAATATAAAAACAATTTCAACCGTTCTTAATTTAAAATTATAACAAAGTGACACCTGTCTAGGTCTTACTTAGCATCTTACAAAGTTCAAAAGATTTAAGTAAGTTAAGAAGACTTTGTGTTCGAGTCTACGAATATATTACCTTTAATTATACGAGGTTCACAGGACACAAAGGGATATTTGAATATCGCTCACTTTGAATACATAATAGATTATATTAGTTTCGATAAATCCTCTCGATCCTAGGGATTCATGAGTCAAAGCGTTTATATATGTTAATGTAAGGTAGGGAACATTTTTCACCTTAATACAAATTACGGAGGAATGAATTAACAGAAAATCTAAATCCATTTCTGCTTTTTTCACGACTCGCTTAATCTCTCTGATCTCAGAATTTCTGAAATGTGACGTTTATATATTAGAAAGTTTGTGAGGTGTTCGTCGGTATAATTTTTTTTTATTGTAATGGAATATCTGATTTCAGATTACACACTGTGTTTTATTATAAACTAGCTGACCCGGCGAACTTCGTACCGCCTAACAGTACTTATCCTTATGGTATGGAATTAAAGTTCAAATTGACTCTTAAGTAACACGTGGTTCAATAAGTCCCAAGACTAAGTACTAAAAAAAGGTCTTTTTTATAAAATTAATTTTTATTCATCAACATAGTCTCCTCCAAGAGCGATACAGTCCCTCCAACGCTTTTCTAACTTTTCTATCCCATGTGTGTAGAACGATTTGTCTTTGGCTTCAAAATAAGCCTCCGTTGCTGCGATAACTTCACTATTTGAGTCAAATTTCTTACCCTGAAGCATTTTTTGAGGTCTGCAAACAGCCAGTAATCGCTGGGGGCCAAGTCTGGCGAATAAGGGGGATGAGGAAGCAATTCGAAGCCCAATTCGTTAATTTTGGCCATCGTTCTCACGGACTTGTGACAAGGCGCGTTGTCCTGGTGAAACACCACTTTCTTTTTGTTCATGTGAGGCCGTTTATCCGCAATTTCGTACTTCAATCGCTCCAATAAGCACATGTAATAGTCACTATTTATATTTTGCCCGTTTTCAAGGTAGTCGATGAAAAGTATTCCATGCGCATCCCAAAATATAGACGCCATAACCTTACCGGCCGATTTCTGAGTCTTTGGACGCTTCGGGCGGCTTTCACCAGCCGCTCTCCACTCCGCTGCCTGCCGATTGGATTCCGGAGTGAAATGGTATATCCAGGTTTCATCCATTGTTACATACCGACGTAAAAAATCCTTTTTATTATGATTCATCAGCGCCAAACATCGCTCTGAATCATTGATACGTTGTTCCTTTTGATCAGTTGTAAGCAAACGCGGCACCCACTTAGAAAAAAGCTTTTTCATGGCCAAATTTTTATGTAAAATAGTGAAAACACTACCAGCTGAAATCTTCACTATCTCGGCTATCTCTCGCACTTTTACCTTCCGATCTTCCAATCGATTTTGAGGACTTGGTTAATATTTTGTTGAGTCACTGCTTCATTTGGACGACCTGAGCTAGAGATTGCAAACCGGGCCCGGCCGGGCCGGGCCCGCCCGGGCCCGGTGCCCTTTTAGACACCCACCGGGCCCGGCCATTCTTACCGAACCCGGTCACCGGGCCCGGTACGTAAACCGCGACTATACAAGTTTGGTTGTTTACAGTTACAGTACACCTATCATATAAGATTTCACTATTTAGTCAATTAGCAATAGTAACACTCACTAGTCTAAACTCTTAATAGCCAAAGTTTAAGAAAAAACATACTTTACTTTTAGCAAACAAGAATTTGTTTTGTTTATAGAAATTAACAAAGCTACCAAAGTTTATCTATCTATCTAATCTAGTCTTTATGACACGTTTAGTACCTTAAGCTGCGTTATTAGTTTATTATTAACCGACGTCCAAAAAGGAGGAGGTTCTCAATTTGATTGAATTTTTTTAAATGTATGTTAGATCAGAACTTTTGACTTGGTGGACCGATTTCGATGAACTTTATTTTAACTGAAAGGTCTTGCGTGTCATGTGGTCCCATTTAAATTTAATTAAAATCTGACAAGTACTTAGAGTTATCTAATAATGCGTATTTACTTGACTACTTTTTCGTCGACCGTATATCGTATCGTAATATTGTATCTCGTATTAAACCGCATAACTTTTCACTGGGTTTATCTATTTTCATGATTCTTACTTTAATCGAAGGCCAATACTTGTCATGTAGCCTTGTTTAAATTTGATCGAGATCTGATTACTACTTTTTGAGTAATCTTTGTTAGCGCGTATTTATTTGACTATTTTTTCGTCTTATTACGTTGTATTACTTGTCCATGTAATTGAAGTCGGTTTTTTTTGTTTGCGAGCACACACAATTATTTACATACTATATATGTTTTCAAATAGACCCTATAAGGAGTAAAAAGAAAAACCTGCTTATTTAAACTTATTAAAATGAATAATTACTAATACTAATGTTACTTTTCCGTCCATAAGTAAAAGTAATAAATTCTGTATTAAGTGTGATTTTGAGACTTGAGTGAGGCTGAATTATTGTGATAATTGTTCATAAGCCACTTTGAAATAAATATTAACCTTGTATCATTGTGTTTTTTCATTCATATCGAGAAAATTTTCATAAAATACTAAGGTTTCATCGCTAACACATAACCCGGCCGGGCCCGCCGGGCCCGGCCGGGTTGGCGACGAATGCAACCGGGCCCGGCCGCGTTGAAAAACATACCGGGTTGCAATCTCTAACCTGAGCGTTCCCCATCATTGGTGTCCATGCGACCGCGTTTGAAGTCGGCATACCACCGACAAATGGTTGCTTTAGAGGGAGTTGATCCTGCATAACATTTTATAAGCCATTGCTGTGCTTCAACGGTATTTTTTCCCATTAAAAAACAATGTTTTATCAACACGCGAAACTCGTTTTTTTCCATTGTATCGAAATTACAACCGTAGCGTCACTTAAATGTTTCAAAATCAATAATTTTATTGTTCCATTTTCAAAAATTTGACACATATTCTTGTATTGATAGCCAGTACTTTTTAAAAATCAAAAGAGTTTTTAATATATGCGCCATTTCCAGGTTAGTCTCGGGACTTATTGAACGATCTAGTATTATTACGAATCTTTTGTATGGGAATATAGAAAAGTGTTATTTTTAGACTTTTCAGGGAATTTTTTAAATTTTAGGAATACTTATTACTTTTGATTTATTTATTTGTTTATTGATTAGTTGTGTGTGGATAACATATCGATATTAACTAAGTTAGTACGTGCCTCGACGGAATTAGATACGTTTGGCAGAGCTAACTGGTTTTAGTGATACGTGTAACGTGACACGCGTGACAGTTGTAGCGAATGGACGAGCGTTGAATAATGTTTGTTGTTGGATTGGACGTAATTTTTTTTTTGCATTACATTTCTTTGTATCCAATAACATTTGATTACTAGCTGTCCCGAGTGACGTAGTCCTATGTTGCGAACAATAAATACACAGTTTATAGTGATCGTTATTTATTCTGAAATCTTCGAATTTACTCAGTAATTCTCCAAATTTTTTTTTATTCTGTAAGAACCGATTACAAAATATTAACTTAAAAAAAATTGCTATTATAGGTTTTGTGCTTAGCAACGTGTTTAGGTATTCATTTTTATTTATATAGAAGATATGGGTACATGTAAATTACGTAGATAGCGTTTAATGCCAATTAGGTTATGTTGTTTAAGATATTTAATCAAAAACTACCTATTACCCAATACCACTTAATAATTTATTGCATGTTTCTGCTTTATTTAAATAACAAAATATTTGTTGTCGGTAGTATTTGGTAAAAAAAAAAAATATTTATTATATGTGTAGTATAATTTTATTAACTTTCCGTGTTTATTTGAATTAAATAATAAATATTTTACATCCTTTATCTTTTAGTTACAAATTTTTACTTTTTTAAAAGTTGTTAATAATTTTTCGTGGCTGTGACTTAAAAATCGATGTTAAAATTTGAAGATATCTCTTGTAAGATTTTCTATAACCATTGAAGTGGAAACGTGGATTAGATAAATAGTCTGGACTGGGCGGCCTCGCTGAATCTTCTTAACTGGGAAATTGCTTCCGTATTTTTACAAAATATGCTCGTCTAAAATTCGTGATCGAATTTAAAGATGTTTTAAAATTGTTTATTTTTTTCTTTTCATGTTTTTCTTGTTATCGATCCAGTTTTTAATAAAGATATGTTTTGCTTACGAATATTTAGTAGAAAGAAGATTTAAAAATTATTATTTTTTTGCAGTGTAATTTATTTTCAAGTAAATCTATCTTTGGTTATAATAAATAGATGTCTTATATTTTATTTTCTATTATTTAACATTTCATTTTATATTTTATGTTTTATTATAAACTACATTTATTTAAAAAATATATTTGCTATAGGTACATCAAATCAACTTGCAACACATAAAAAAGTAAGAGACAAATTTCGTAATTGTAACAATGTTGTAATAACATTGAACGTTTCCACGCCTTTTTTTCCGGGACAAACCAAGGTGACCGAGAGGTTTCAGGCCATTGTCTAGTAACGATGTGATATCTACTTAACAACCTTGTTATGGTAATGATTGATAGGGCGCCATCTTTGTCTTCTATTTATGTCAACTTTATTTATTTTATTAATATTTAAGAAATACTTCTTTTTCCTTAAAAATAGGAAGTGCCTAAATTTCAGTTGGTGTGACAAGAAACAGACAACAATCTTAAGAAAAGTACTTCCGCAACGTGTTTGAACACATAAAGTTAGTAGAATTGATCCAGCCGTCTGTGTAATATTATCTTTCAATAGTTTGGATGATATATTTTAGTGGTTACCTGATTAATTGCAAATTAATAACCACACCTGGAGCAGTTTATAATAACGATAATAAAAATACATGATACGTAGGTATTTCTGTTAGACACTATTTTGTACATAATAATAGACTGCATCAATATCTTTAAAAAAATGAATCCCCCAAACATATTCTTTGATAATTATTTTTTGTGTCCTTTATTGTCAGGTCTGGTTTGGCATAAACAAAAAAAAATGTTATAAGTATTCACAAAGAATAAAAATATGGCGATACCAAGTTTGCTAGTATATTGATGTTTAAAATACGTTTTTTAACCGGCTTAAAAAAAAGGAGGGAGTTTTCAATTCGGTTGTATTTTTATGTGTGTTACCCCATACATTGTAGTGGTCTACTGATTGTGATGATTTCTTTTTTAAATCTAACGAGTACTTTTCGAGCTACCTCTAATAATGCGTATTTAGTTGACTGTTTTACCGACTACCTACGTCGTATACTTGTCGATGTGATTACATAAAACTAGTAGATATAAGATGGTATACTATTTTATTTTAATATATTTACTATATATTATATGGTTTTCGTTAAAAGTATCTGTGGTACGTTTTCTTTCCAACTGAAATAAATATATACAAACAGACTAGTCTTTAACAAAAAGGCGTAAAGTCAACTGTAAGTTGGACAGAATGATTGTAGTCATTCAGTCAGCCATTTGCGAAGTAATGAGGAGATCTCTCAACCATCAGTGCAAGGAGATGACTATATTTCGCCGTCTCCCTATTTACAGTATCATTATCAAGTATTTTAGCTATATTGTTTTCTAATGTTTACGCGAATTTCACTCATTATAATGAAACAACTTTAACGGGAGGACTCCTCCCGTGACCATGGTTGCTGTAAAGTATCCGAAACGTCGGGCATTTAAACCGCGATAAAATCTGATAAAGTTTTTTCATCATAATAGGTATTTTCGCTTTGAAAATTTTAAAAAGCTAACTAACTAAACTTTTTGAGTTTCTTGAAATCCGAAATTACTCTTTTAAATAATTAATAAATCTCATTATTATATACCTATACAAAACGTCTAATACACAAAATAATTCTTCAAATGATTAGGATAAAAATATTACAAACAAATAAACGTAATAAACGAAATTAAATCAGAGCAGATGATAGAGATCAAATTTCAAGTTAATTAACCAATTATTACAGTCGGCAGAATAGTTGTTTTTTATAGATAGCAGGTATAACAATGAGATCGCGAATAAATTGGATGCGACCTACTTAATTAAACATTTATTAAATTTCTGTCGTTTACGTTTTTTTTTTTTTTTTTTGTTAAATGCTTATTATTTTTACTACAGAGTGCACGTGTTTTCTATATCAAGAGAGTGAGGGAGTAAGGATATCATAATAAGGATATCCTAAGTTAGGTACCATGATAAGGAAACCAGGATCTGATGATGGAATCCCAGAGAAATCGAGGGAAACCCTCGAAAATCGTAGTGACAACTAGTGTGTTTGTTAATTTTTTTCGTCTACTTACGTTGTATTACTTGTCGATATAATTGAAGTCGGTTTTTTTTCGTTGGCTAGCAAACACAATTATTTTAAACGAAATCACTTAATTAATGTTGTGATGATAACTGATGGGCAAAGAAAGTAAAACAACTAATTCAATCATTGATTTAGACGTTAAACGTATATAAAAAAGGTCATTAAAAAAAGTTAATTTGGTAAAAAGCGTACACAATAAACAGTCGTTCGTCAGTAAAAAAGGTGATTATTGCGTTATATTTTCATTTAATTAACACTGTGGCGACGTTCCATTCCATTAATGTTATTATATGTCCAAATGACACGGAACTTTGGAAAATGATTTCGTTAGCACCGTCAAGCTATTTAAATGTCATTAGAGAAAAGTATTTTAAAAGTTAAACTTTTCTCGCCGTTTAACCAGTTTTTAACTGTTTTCAAAACAGGAGTTTCTCGATATATTTTACCTCATAAATTTTTACTGGGTTTACCGATTTTGATGATTCTTTTTTATTCGGAAGCTGGCGCTTGCCATGTGGTCGTATTTAATTTTGATCGAGATCTGACAAGTACTTTTTTACCCGACTGCTAAGGAAGGGTTATGTTTTTCGCGCGTATCTTGTATGTATGTATGTAATATTCTTAATCACCTCATTTCTCTAGAACCGCTGAACGGATTTGCATAATTGAGATATCGTTAGATTTGTTTTAGCAGCCCAAGTGTTCTTAGATAGGTGATTTTAAAACATGGCGGCTGTGCGAGGCCATTGTAGTTAATGAAGAAATAATTTTTTTTTAGAATACTATAGTATGGGTATCAAATTAAAGGGCTCAATACAAGGATTTCAAAAATGTATATTATGATTATTATTACCGTAATAATAATAAAGAAATACAATAAGAAAGTTTAAAAAATGTTGACTTTGCTCTTTCCGTTTTTTACGCAGGCGGGTTTTTTGTTTTCTTTTAATTATATTACTTGTTAGTTATTTCTATTACTTAATGCGTATTTAAATGATTATTGAAGTTAAACTTCTTTACGCACGCTTGACTCGGGGAGTAAGCTGGTGAATGCGTAACGAGAGCGTTACGAAAAGTGTGATCGGGCGAGGCGAACGGAAGTCGAGAGGGAGATATAAGTTAGTGAAGATAGAAAGCAAGTACGTTTCGTATATTTACTGTAGGACCTAAAGAAGCCTTACTTCAGTCGTGTGGTCTAAAAGCACACTAGTTTTTTTTGCAACTACCTACGTTGTATTACTTGTCGACGTAAATTCAAGTCGGTTTTTTTTTCGTTTGCGAGTGAACACAATATTATACGTTATTTCGCTGGTTAGTCTAAATTTACAAGTACTTGACGGCTACGGCTTGTACGTTTTGTGCGTATGACATTAATATAGCCAATAATACAAATTGTCTTTTTTAATAGATTAACTAATAGCACGAAAACTATGTTTAAAATCATTGTAGGAAGTGCTAAAATTTGTAAGAAAGGCAAAAAGAAAGTTTTATACACTCCACATATTTAGGTCAAAATTTCTATATCACTTGTTCTGTACCCAAAATTAAGTTTATCAATGATCCACATAGCACTGCTAATGTGAATTTTGTACCTTGAATAAGAATAAGAATTTTTAAAGATAAAGGAAAAATTTTTTTTTAATAAAAATTACGTGTTTCGTTCAAAAATATCACGTGTCTTTTTAAGTACGGAGGCGTAAGCGTCTTTTCGCAAAGTATCCTCTGGGGTACTCTCACGCTGTCGCACCCAATAATTTTACCCTAAAACCTAAAAGAACGGTTACATATTTGTAATCGAAAAGAAAAATAGAGTATCATTTTGGGCTATTTTTTTAGCTCGATTTGCTATGACCTGCTTTTTCGTCCAGGGTTTAGAGTCTGGCTGTAATTTATTATGTACATTAGTTATAAAAAATAATATTATGTAGCTATATTATCTAGTTAGTATATAAAACACGCGTTGGCGCAACGGTCACAGCACTGCTTTGTGGCTGTTGCGCTGGCGGTTGCGGGTTCGATCCCTGCACATGACAAACATTTGTATTGGCCATACAGATGTTTGCCGTGGTCTGGGTGTTTGTGCATTCCTTGTGGGTCTCCCCACCGTGCCTCGGAGAGCACGTTAAGCCATCGGTCCCGGTTGTTATCATGGACACCTGAAAGCGATCGTCACTCATAGTAGGGAATATATCCGCCAACCCGCATTGGAGCAGCGTGGTGGCTTAAGCTCTGATCTTTCTTCTACACGGGGAAAGAGGCATATGCCCAACAGTGGGATATTACAGGCTGAAGCGTAATGTAATTAAAAAAGAAGACGAATAAATTAATTTTCGAACGTCATCTTTAGAGTCTGTGGGATAAACGTGTAGTTGCGGGCACAGCGCAAAACACTGTTTATATCTCCGCTAAATCTAAGTTAAAACATCAGCATCAGTACACTCAGTATTACGTCCAAAATCCTGACACTCAGTCAGTCAGTCAGTTCAGCCTATTGCAGTCCACTGCTGGACATAGGCCTTTCCAAGTTCGCGCCAGACATCCCGGTTTTCTGCAATCCTCATCCAGCTTACACCGGCAATCTTACGTAGATCGTCGGTCCAGCGGGCCGGAGGACATCCTACACTGCGTTTGCCAAGACGCGGTCTCCACTCTAAGACACGTCTGCTCCAACGGTCATCGGTCCTGCGACACAGATGACAAGCCCACTGCTATACTTCAACTTGCTAATTTTTTCTAATACCGAAACTCATACATAATCTGAGAACTAGCACACGCTAGTAATTATAAGATAACGGCTACCAAGTGTTATTATTAAATAATTCACATAAACATCATATCATTGCAGTTTTATTACATGCAATTTGTTATAGTTTTATGCTTGCAAGATCAATCTATACTCCGTTTTTTTTCGGTGCAGACTAAATTGACATAAGCTGTGTTGCTAGTTTTTTGCGAATCATTAATAGTGATGTGCCACTACCGTAACTTTACGTAATTTACAATCTAGTATCGTTTTTCAGTAATAATTACAAAAACCTTTGTCTTTAAAATTTTAGAATGTGGCGACAACCGTAATGTACCTATAGGCATACCTATATAATGTATGTACCGGTATGGCTAATGTATAGATTTATGATAAATGAAAAACACTTATTTTTTACAAGCTTTTATTTAACTTGCAATGTATGTATGTATGTATGTATGTATGTATGTATGTATGTATGTAACTTTAATGAATGTTTGTTCGGGTGAAATCTTGCAACTTAATTTTGAAGCAACCAATTGAGCTGAAATTTTGTATGCAGGTTCAATTTGGATGACAATGCATGGTTAACTTTGTGACGTCATTCTAAATCCAATATGGCAGCATATCCAAGAGTGCGGACTAGTTATTTTTAGTGCACTTCTACAATATGGATATCAAATGAAAGGGATTGCGAAGAATAATTCGAATCAAGTGACGTGATAACCGACAAAAAAGTCAAAAATAAATTATAAGTAAAAAACCTTTTTAAAAAACAAGCTTTTATTTGAATGCACTAAAACGAAAAAAATAAATTTTTACTTTAAAACTTTTACTATCTACTTATAAAGTCATTACACATAATCTATATGATATAAAAGCTTGTCGCGAGATTTGCTTGTAAACAAGTAAATTAAATAAATTGATGTGATTGATTTTAACTATTAAAATTTTCAAACTAAGGAAATACGAGTACTCATATCTCGCGACAAGCTTTTATATCATATAGATTATGTGTAATGACTTTATAAGTAGATAGTGAAAGTTTTAAAGTAAAAATTTATTTTTTTCGTTTTAGTGCATTCAAATAAAAGCTTGTTTTTTAAAAAGGTTTTTTACTTATAATTTATTAAAGTATTTATTAATCTTAGTAATCACATGCAAATTGAAATGAAATGAAAACATTTATTTCGCCTTACGGTGATACACACACTTAACGAAAGTAAAAAAAATGTCATTTACAAAAAAAATAGAAACTAAACAATAATAAAAGAAAGTTAAGGTAGCAAAATATCAAATACTCAAACAATAAAATAAAAAAAATTTTTATCTTAACATTCGGTACATTACAAACTTACGGTGCATTTTCATGTGACGCTTGACGCTGGTTTTGAGCGTCAAATTTGGTCACGTGATGACAATTGAACTATGCGCCATCTTGAAAAAAGTGTAGCGAAAAAGCTAAACGTAGTTTAGCTTTTTAACGGGTGATAAGCGTAACTCGAACAGTTATATCGATAATAAATAGTAATCGATCCTTATAAAACAACAATCAGCTGTTACTTTGTGATATTATAAATAAAAAATGGCGAGTGTAGAAATAAATAAAAACAAATACTTACTTAAAAATACCACATACATTTTTTTTATTAATTTTACGAAATGAAATTAATCAATAAAATTAGATCATAGCTCTGTAAAGTTATAAACAAAATTATTCATTAATTTTTTTATTTAACAAAACACAATCCCGTATCTCAGTTCAAAAAATTTTGTCAAGCGCAACCTCGTATCTTAAAATACAAGATGGGGCATATAAATAAACAAGTTTCCTCTCAGCAGTGTAAAGTGTTATTAAGTTCAATACTATTAATGTAAAAATTATCTTTCAGTAAATTTAATTGCCATTCAAAGTGAATAAACACATTTTGTATTATAGTGAAAAAAATATCACAATAATAAAAATTAAACAACTATCAAACTAAAAAAACGTTAGTATCGTTATGAAACGTTAGTATATAGTTATCGATACTAACGTTCTTTATTTTTCGCTTGAATTTGACGCTAAACGCTTAAATTTATCGCTACAATTTTTTCAAGATGGCGCATAGTTCAATTGCCATCACGTGACCAAATTTGACGCTCAAAACCAGCGTCTAGCGTCACATGAAAATGCACCTTTAGGTAATGTACCTAACTACCTAGTGTTATAAGCAACCTTAAGTTAGTCAAAATGTTAAAATATTAAATTACTTAAAATTTCTGTCTCGGTAGACATTACCTATCTATTTTATCCTCGGCTTTATTAAATATTAATAAATATTTTTTTATCTGTGATGCTCCATAGTTACCATGATTTTTAAAAGATTCGTCTATTGTCAAATAATAATAAAATTATGTGGTAAAAGTAAAAAGTTACGATTCATAAAACCGGTATTGAATTCATAAAATCGGTATACAACACTATTACAAAAAAGCTGGTATCATTATTTCGAAAATTGACATTTGCATGTGTCAATTTAGTCCGTACCGAAAAAAAACAGGGTATAGATACACACATTAACAAACGAGAAATCTAAGAGAAAGCTAAGAATATTCACTAGTTACGTCAACTCATGAATAATGATAGTTCGTTCTGTAAAACATATATATCTATATTACAATTGATAAAATACTTGAACATATTAGTTAACAAGTGTTAATTAGTTTTATTAAGAGTTCCATACAACTTTTCATCCCCACCTTTCAACCCCTTTTACACCCCTTTTTCCGCATTAAAAAGTAGCCCATGTCCTTTCTCAGGCTCTAGACTATCTGTGTACCAAATTTCATTCCGTTCAGTAGTTTTGGCGTGAAAGCGCGACAGACAGACAGAGTATTTATAATATTATTAAGTATAATATTAGTTTATTTAAAAAAACAAGGTTTATGAAAGATCGTTTTAATGTTTTTAGTAAAGGCTTAAGTAATAACTGATATTGTTGACTATAATATTATGGATATTCTCTACATAGTAGAGCATATCCTCTAAATATGCTAAGTGTAGGTTTCTTTATAAACACAAAAGGTGTTACACATTTTAGTACAAATACTGATTAGCCTAAACATTCAGCGGTTACATTTTGATCCGTAATTTAACACGGTAACCTGCAGTCGTGTTGTGTACTCATCCCTTACATAAAACGCTGATTATACGTAAATGTACACTTATATTTCGTATGTGAACTTTTTTATTTTTATACTTTTAGGTCGGCAAACAAGCGTACGGCTCACCTGATGGTAAGAGATTACGGTAGCTTATAGATGCTTGCAACACCAGAAGCATGGCAAGCGCGTTGCTGACTCTACCCCCAATCCCCCAGCGGGAGCTCTAGTCACCTTACTCACTACAGGAACACAACACTGCCTTAAAATATTATCTAGCCGTGATGTGTGAGGTAGGTACTTCTCAAGTCGAGCTGCTCTAGATTTTAATCAGGATATTTCTTGCTGTGCCTACCTTATCTACCTACTCCTACCTATCTACCTCAGAACTTAACATTCGCCATATAAACGAGGTCGTATATATCTAAGGATCGTTTGTCTTACGTGTCTATGAATTAAAGCGAAGGAAATGTTTAATGTAACGAATAATAAAGTATGATCTTTTATTTATTAACTACTAGCTGATTCAGCAAAATTTGTGCCGCCGATCTTCCTTTTGTGAATATATCGACTTTTTATATTTATTTTTTGCAAAACTTGTTCTGACAATAACGAACGCAAAAAAAAAGAATTATGAAATTTGGTGCAATCACTAGGAATTATTCGCGTATATACCTACCAAATTTCGTCGATCAGTTTATATATACGTAAATACATTTCTTTTATATATACGTAAAATTTAAACACACCGAGTAGCAACCAAAAAAAAAAATATAGGTACAAAGGCGATCTTATCGCTGAAGAGCGATTTCTTCCAGATAACCCTTGGGCACAGGACACAATATAGTAGTGACGGATAGGAAGTGTACAATATTCTTAAGAATGAATAATAATAGTTTTTGATATATTAATAAAACAGAAAAAAAAATTAGCTATAGCAGTCGGCTGTTACCTATAACACAAGCAGTAAGCTGCTTACCTTAGGAAAAGACGACCGTGTGTGAATGTTATAATATAAAATAAAAAATAAGTAAATAATATGCTATTAATTCAATTACTGAAGTTCTAAAAATAGATTTTGTTTAGTACTTCACGATAACGTCGCGTGAATAGCTGTTAAGGACAAGTGCTCTGTGCCTGACGAGCTCGTCGCTTAGCTCGCCCCAACCCTTTCGCATCAAGTCTCACTCTGTAAGGCAATTTAGCTGTGAGCTAGCAGCTTATGTATAAAGTCGAGTTTAGTATGATGACTAGTTTTAGCTTAGTAGATTATGTGCTAACAAGCTGTGTACATGACTCTTATCTATACTGTTGTTTTTGTTGTTGAGACTGTGGGCATGACGACAGTATCAAAAAATCGTCAATCATTAAGATTTCAGGGGAACACTCATATTAAAAAAATTCTAAATACTGGTTTAGTTTTATGTAAAATAATAAGATTATTGTGATTTTCAATAAAATAAAACATTAAAATACTGCAATCGGCCATTTTGAATGAAACACAAATTACAGCGCAGACGTCACAACATAACATAATACGTCAGGCGCGCTCCAAAGACTAAAGTAAAAAGTAAGGTCCAGATTATTTTGTGACGTCAGAGCCGACGCCATGACACCTGCAGCCGTTTTGCCGCTATCATTGAAAACATATTAGAAAAATAGTTTTAGTCTTCCTTAAACTTAAGTTTATTACCGAAATATAGGTATTTTCGTAAATAGTAAATGTGTAGCCACATTACGGAAGAGGTTTTGAAAATCTTTCGTCATGCCCATTGTACACTTAATTGATATTCAAACTCACCGATATAGAGTGCCTTAAAGTTAGATCTATTATGACTTTCATGACTGAATCACTAGTTAATAGGATACTTATCATCATCAACACATATAATAAAATATAAAGGGTCGCTGTCTATACATAGACGATATATGAGAAAAAAATATTATTGGTACCTTTATCAACGCAAATAGCACCCAAAACAATGATTGTTAGAGTTTTTGTTTGTTTGTCTGTTTGTATCTGCGTTTATGCTTACGCAAATCTCAGAAACGGCTTATCTGATTTAGATGTGGTTTTTACTAATATATTGTGGTAGGCTTCACTTAATATTTAGTGGTTGTTCCATGTCAATCGGTTCATAAATAAAAAAGTTATGACAATTTAAAGAACCACGTTGAACACGTAAATACCCAAAACTCAGACGAAGTCGCAGACACAGCTAGTATTATATATATTCTCTAGGTGATGGAAGAAACATCTATGAATAATGAAACATATCCCCCTAATATTTAATGTTGAAATTGCCATATGATAGTATCGAATTTAAATAAAAATTTCAATGTCAAAAGTGACTAAAGAATCCAGTATAAAATATCACTTCTTATGCATCGTTCTGATATAACGTTTCAGTGTTGTATGTAGATTTTTATTTTTTAAAAATCGTAATAATTCAAGGGTAGGTCGTTGACCTACATCAGGTGCTTTACATCTAGTTAAATAAAGGATTTCCCAAAGGATATTAAGATTTATCTCTGTATCCAAAGATCAAGAGAATTCCGGACGTTGCTATGTCTATATACATATAAAATTCCCCTCCAAAACGGCTTGGCCGCTTCTTATGAATTTTTTTTAAATATTTGGTAGTTCTGAGAATCGATCGTAAACTAATTTTGAAACTCCCTAAGTTATAAGGGTGGCCCACCCCAAAATATTTTTTATAAAATATATAGCTTTTAAACATTAAAGTTTTATTTTTTATTTAACTTAAATTATTAATTCTTCTTTTTTAAACTCGACAGCAGTAGATATTATTTAGTAATCGTCCGTATGAGGCATTTCCCCAGTTGAGCTGCTCCAAATTTTGGGGAAGATATTTCCAGCTATCCCCATCACCACCCTTTTTTCTTATTGATTTTTAAATAATCAAATAATAATCTCAAAAATAATTCGTTACAATTTCGGTTACTAAATAAGTATTCCTAAATTCTACTACTCGTACAAGCGTATTTTAAACTTATGCGCTCTGAAATAAAACTCCGCGGTTTTGATATTTGGTTAGGAGAATAAATTGAAAGCTAAAAAAATTTTCTGTCGAGTCACAAAAGTTAAAACGTAAGGGACTGTAGCTTTTAATACTTTTTTAAAGGAATGCGAGTTACGTTCGCTTCGTCACGGGTACTTACTTGCTTTGAGCGACAAAGGGGACAGTTAATAGACAAAGTTTTAAATTTACTTTATATAGTTTACTCAAGTCTGCTACTTGACAAATTATATTGTCATCAGAAATTGAATGATTATTATTAAATTTGTCAGGATATGATACAACATTTCAAATAATGATAAACCGAAATAAAATAAAATAATAAGTCTAAATAAACTATCTGACTTAGCGAAATTCGTACCCAATCAAATTATCGAATTTTTTTTTAATTTTCTTCTATACAGACATTGTCATGACAATAACGAACACAAAAAAGAAATTCCATGATCCCATTCCATGTGTTTGGCGATTAATTTTTATTTATAATTGGATATTTTAAATTAAATTGTATAATTCTATTTATATTTAATATATAATTTATGTAACGTTATAAGGTAACATTTATAAACATAATAAATTTTAATTTGATTTAATCAAACTTAATATTCTCAGTTCGGCTAGCGTGAAGCGATTCAGCAGTTTACATGTGTCTTAAGTGGAAAAATGTACTGCGGAGAAACGCGAGAGGCGTCCACGGTCCGATGCGCACTTTTTACATGAAGTGTGGCCTCACTGACAGCGTATGAGAAACGGTTTTAGGACTTTATAAACTTTTGTTTATGTTCGTTATTACTATGTATATTTATTATTATTTTTTGTATGACTAGGTCAGCAAACAAGCGTACCGCTCATTTGATGGTAAGCAAGTACCGTAGCTTATAGACGCCTGCAACACCAGAAGTATCGCAAGCAGGTTGCCGACACTACTCCCAAACTTGCCCAGTAGATTTGGCTACCTTACTCAAACAGAAATACAACACTATTTGAAAACAGTACTTGAGAGCAGGGTCATTTAGCTGTGAGCTGTGGTCTACTGTATGGACTTCCCCAGTCAGGCTGCTCCAGATCTTGATCAGGTTATTTCCTGCTGTGCCCTACTTCAATTAATTTTTTTTTATTCAACCTATGAAAGTATCAAGGGGATTTCCCCCTGATACTTGACATTTATCAACAATCAGTTTTCAATATTTTAAAACATTTTATAATATTATCTGTCAGGTAAGGCCGAACCGTTTGAAGAAAGAACTTCTTTCTTCAATCTGTGGGCCGAACTAACGTTCAGGGTTAATTTGTCAGAATACGACGGTTACAGCTTAACATATAAACTTATCGTAATATGCAAAATGTCGATTTAAAACTACAAACAATAAGCTCCGAACATGTGGTGTTTGAAGTTGAACGGTTCATGAGCAAAACGAATCGTTTCGAATCGAACGAATAGTTAAACGTATAATAAATATTTAAAAAAATTTTTTTCTAACCTAAAAAAATTTTCTGCCATATCGCGTATATCCAAGATATATAATATTATTTGTGACAAAGTTGATATTTTTCATGATAAATTACCTTCTTTTAAAAAAATTGTTGTGAGATTGATGAGGGATTAATTATATTTATAAATGATTTTGCTTTTGTTGGTTTCTTGTTTTAGTTTTTGTGTTTGCTGTTTGTTTTTTAACTTTAACTTCATCCATTATTAATTATTTTCATCTTTATTTTAATTTGTAGTTATAATATTTTATTAATACTGATGTTAAATCTTTTTTTGTGTACGTTGTGACATCTTAAAATGTTGCGCATTTAAGCTCAATAGTAGTACCTATAGTTTTTTATGTGAAATTATAATGTTGCAATTACTGTATGTCCTAATAAATAAATAAATAAATAAATAATATGTAATAAATATATTATATTGTAGCAAATTAAGCCTCGCGTGCGAGTAGCAACGCGATTCATAATAGTGTAAACGCCCCTGTCTCGCGTCGCGTATTGTCACTTGATCTTTACGATTGCGGATTGCTTTTAAGATTTACACATAGGATCTCGCAAACGACGCGAGGCGCTTAGCGGTTTTGAGGCAAGCTGTAAAACGATCAAAGGCCCAAGTACTCGTGTTTCGCGCTTTGCTTCTTGATTCGCAACTTTCACTAGTATTTTTATAAACGAGTCAAAGGAACTCGCAAGTGACGCGAGTATTTCCATTGTTAACTGCGGTAGGGAACAAAAGAAAATTTCCTGCTCAAAATATGGAGCAGCCCGACTGGGGTAGTACCTCGACCTTACAGAAGACCACAGCTAAATAATACTGATTTCAAGCAGTATTGTGTTCCTGTTGGTGAGTAAGGTGACCAGAGCTCCTGGGGGGCGATTGGGGATAGGGTCGGCAACGCGCTTGCGATGCTTCTGGTGTTGCAGGCGTCTATAGGCTACGGTCTTACCATCAGGTGAGCCGTACGCTTGTTTGCCAACATAGTAACATAATTTAAAAAAATGATTTTGAGGCAAGCTGCGAAAATTGTATAAGCCCACTTGTCTTGCCTCGCGCCTCGCCTCTTCATTTGCAACGCTCACGAGTGTTTGTGATTCAAGTCAGAGTCAAGTATTCCGCGAGCTTTTTGTTTCTAGCGATTGTGAGACAAGCTGCTATTATGTAAGCGCTTTTGTCTTACCTCGCGCCTTGCCTCTTTTTTCCTAACTTTGGCGCGTTTTTTAGAAACGAGGCAAAGGATGTAAGCGATGTTAACTTGTTGTTTAGACTCGCGCTCTAATTCAATTCATTATTAGCATATCGTCTTCATTAGTTTGCCTGAAATTGAAAAGAAATATACTTATAAGTAAAATTGTTTTTAAAACACGTCGTATTGAAAATAAATACTCATTACAATTAATTATTGTCATACTTTTACCGCTGACGGAAAAAAAGTTGAATGCTCTTTTTAACCTGTCTCTTTTACCAGAATTGGCTTTTCAGAGAAAATTGTTTTGCAGTTAGGTGAATATCAGCTTTTTTCTCGTCGATAAAAAAATGTCATTTAAAATTAGCAGTACTATAATTACCATTAATCTAATTAAGTTATAACTTATCATCCCTCTCCTGTCATGATTACCCAAAGTTTGCGATAACTTTATAACAGCTGGTGTACTTATAAGGCTAATTCGGACACTTTCATCTAGATGAAAACTTTATAATAGATGTAATTTAGATAACAATGATTAGGGTGCTGAAAAATAAAAATGAATCAGGATAAATCCGTGAGGGACTTTAAAGCATGAAAAATTTATTTACTAAATCTTTAAGAATTAAAATTTATTATAATAAACATAAACATGTCTTAGTTTGAATTATGACGTCTACGAAAGATTGTCAATATAAATTGAAATCGGTTTTACTTTTTTTTACTCTAAATTTTTTATAATTATAGTAAGAGCGCAGTAAAGAGACTTAAAACCACTAATATTAAGACGACTACCATAGCTCCAAACTAATGTATAAACGTTTCAAGAGATTGTTTCCAAGCGAGATACAGTAGCTGCAATGCGAGCGCTACGCAAACTTATTTTACAAGGCGAGGTGCGTGGTACAATTCCAAATTATATTCATAACTCATTAACGTAAATCTCAATTTATAATAATATATATTGATAATATATTACTTTTATAAAAGATAGTAATCTATCACAGTATGTTATTTAAAATTCGATAAATCATTAAAAAATAAAAGCTACTGTGAACACACTGATGCACAGAACAAGGAGTTGTGTAACGTGGTGTAAAAGTATTTTAAATTATAAAATAGTTGTACAATAATATTAATGTATTTTTAAGAATAATTATAATGATTTATCAGATCTAACAGAAATGACAATTTCATAGAAAATATAATTATGGTATATGGGGCATCATTTAGTATCGTATAAAAGGACAGCCTAAAAAAGTTGAGGGACAGGGATAACGAAACTTTAATCTACGGTTTCCTTTGAAATAGAGACTGCGTTGTTTCGAGGCCGCTATTTGTTTACAGGGGATCAAACGACACAAGAAAACTTTTCGTAAACAATTATTTGTACACTACTTAACAAAAGTAAATAAATAGTATTAGAAATATACATGTGATATCATTAAATCCTGCCAGTAATTTAATCACCTTTCTCAAGCGGATATCATAATTATTTTTGTTTTTACGTTAGACAAATATGTAATTTACTGTAATCATAATTTCAAATAAACATATTAATTACTATTTATTTTATAAATATAGAAAAATTTAATAAAATTACGCAACCTAATAACATTTTTTTTATTGATTCAGTCTGTAATATGCTGTATAGCCCACTGCTTACATAGGCCTTTTTCTCCATGTAAGAGAAGGGTCAGAGCTTAATCCACCACGCTGCTCCACTGCGGTCTGGCTCGCCTACAATATAATAACGTAACTCTATGTTTAATCCTTCGATCTAACTAGCATTAACGTTGCAAATAATTTAATGATAGCATAACAATAAATAATCTTAATGTAAAAAGTATCTGATAACGGCGCTCGCCTCCGTAATTCCAGTTAGGATTCGCTCCAGTTGCTGCGCCGGCTCGCTAAACGTCATGTGGGCGAGATCTTATGCGCAATACATATTTATAATATGTCGAAATGCGACGGCTTTTCTCGTTTCGTGTCGTAAAATTGTATATCGTTGAGAGCTTGCCTTGTGACATTTAAAATTTATGCTCTGGTAGAAGAATATGTACATATATAAATGTATATGTTTTTCAGTGTGATATATCTTTTTTGATTATTGTTTTTACGATTGAATAAAAATATAAATATGATGATTTCATTCATTACAATTATAAAAGTTACAATAGAAAACAATAAAAAAATTGCGTGCGTAGGTATAAACTAGGTACATTTATGTCAGAAGTGAAATTTCTTTGGCAAACTAATAAAAAAAAACTAACTAAAAAAACGAATTTTAAATACAAACAAACTAACTGAAAAAAAAGCCAACGCCACGCGCTGTTCCCAGGTGGTCCCCATCCAAGTACTGACCGCGTGACGCGTTGCCGCGTTAACGGTTGGTCAAATTTTACCCCTATGCGCCTAAAGACGTTTCACTTCAAAAATCAACGTAAAGAAATAAAAGATGCAAACTTACATGTTAATAAACTAATATTGTAATCGAATTGTTTATATTAGGAAATTTTCATCTGTATGACATCAAGTAAAAATAAGAATATACGTGTATGAAATTAAATCATAATTTTTCGTAAGAAATATTAGCATCTTGATAACTTATCATCAAAGTAATATTTTTTTGTAACAAGTGTAATAAGCTTGGTTTGCAATATTTATTGAATAAGTTCTCGTAGTGTTCTCGTCGTTATAAAAGTGTGCGATAAAGAAAATGTTTGGCTTTTAAAGTAATTTTTCGCTACATTTCATTTCGAATGAACCTATTTACGAAGTTTATACCTGCTTCTGGCGAATTTATATTAATGTAACTTTATGTAAAAAAAACATAAAGATTTAGTTTTTATATGTAACATACAGTTAGGTGATCTCGTGTGTAAGGCTGGGAGAATCTAGATTATCAAGCATTTACTCGTCTATTTTGTTATTTCATTTATTATAATCACATGAATTGATTATTTAAATTACTAAAGTTGAGTATAACCTACATGCATTACACAGTATAAAACAAAGTCGCTTCCCGCTGTCTGTATGCTTAGGATCTTTAAAACTACGCAACGGATTTTGATGCGGTTTTCTTTAGTAAATAGAGTGATTCCAGAAGAAGATTTATATGTCGTAGTACATGCATAATACAGTAGAGGAACACTGATAGTTTTTGCAACCGTGCAAAGCTGGGGCGGGTCACTAGTTCTAATCTCTATAGGTATATATATATAAATGAATCGCTGAATGTGTTGCTAAGCGCAAATCTCGAGAGCAGCTGAACCGATTTCGCTAATTCTTTTTTTATAATATTCCTTGAAGTACGAGGATGGTTGTTACGGAGAGAAAAATTTAAAAAATTCCCTGAAAAAGTCTAAAAACAACACTTTTCTATTCCCATACAAAAGATTCGTAATAATACTTAAGTCAATTTGAACTTTAATACCATACCATAAAGTTTAAGTGTTAGAGGAGGGGTTCCGTGAAGGATAAGTATTTTAAAGAATCGGCTGTTAGGCGGTACGAAGTTCGCCGGGTCAGCTAGTATACTATAAATTAGTTTGAAAAATATTAAAATTGAAAATATAAATATAACAAGAAATAAAAATAGTAACAGAATTCTTAGTAGTTGAAACAGAGCAATATTCTGCGAGGGTATTTATTAAATTTCGCTGAGTCAGCGCTCCTGTATAGGTATGGTAACATATTTCTCAACACGACTTGGATCTCCTTATATTCTTTATAATTTTGTGAACTGCATGCGGCTCGACTTGCTTTTATTTTCAACCAAGAAATATTAGAAAAGTTTATAAATAAAATTTTATCATTTATTACTAGTAGTCCCACATTGCATGCATTGGTCGGAATTCGACCATAATAAATTTAAATTATAAGTTTGAACATTACTAAAGTGTATATGTACGTACTAAGTGTATATGTGCGTGTCACACATGTGACAAATTTTATCGCGTGTAGTAAATAATACCTCACCTCTGAACATGTTTAAGACTGAAGTTCGGTTGAGTTTCATAATTAAAAACGTCTAGAATACAAGATCTAGTGCCACTTTTAATGTCTTTTGGAGTCAAGCCTTTAACTAGGGAGGTTGAGTGTAATCCAGTTGCCAAGTACCTTTATGGTTTGTAGGGCGAGTATGCGATATAATTATTAAGTATTTTTTTTAAATATACTATTGTTTATTATTATTGAATAATTTTTTAATTAACTTTAGATTTTTTTAGGTATTTTGTACATATTTTATTTGTAAACCACAAATGCAAGATTACAATTTAAGATAGTAACAGATATTAATTGTAATATAATCATTTCATAAATTCATATTTTTATTAATATTCAAAATAAAAAGCTTTTGTAAGATAATTGGGTACATTACTTATGTTTTTTTTTTACTTATGTTCTGGAGATTAACGCATCCATATGCCACTAAATTTATTTTTTGAACGCCTAAAATACAGTTTTGTTTTAACTTAAACAAACATTAGGATTAGGATATTATAATAATTGCAAAACTTATGCGCTTATATTATTTTTTCTATTCGGTTTCCATAAAAATCCAATAATTGTTATAATATATAATGACATGTTTATCAACAAACAAAAAATATACTTTGAAATAAGTAATAAATAAAATATTTTTAATAAACTAATATCCTATTCGAATTGGACATTATTCTAACAACTAGTTACGAACACAACAAAAAATTATCAAGACGATTCTGACTTATATATATGTATATATAACTAGCGACCCGCTCCGGCTTCGCACGGGTGCAATGCTGATACTAAATATAAAATAAATATTTGCAATCTAAGCGCAAAAAACGTGTTTATTTACGACATCACATTAGAAAACTTTAAAACTATCAGTGTTCCTCTACTATATTATGCATGTATTATACATATAACCCCTCCTTCCTCTGGAATCACTCTATTTACTAAAGAAAACCGCATCAAAATCCGTTGCGTAGTTTTAAAGATCTAAGCATATATACAGACAGACAGACAGCGGGAAGAGACTTTGTTTTATAATATGTAGTGATGATTAATAACTTTTTTATATACTTATAAATTAAGATCATAAAGAAAAGTTTATACCTACATTTTTAAATTTAAATATACCTACATTCAACGCTATTGTTTTAACACAAACCTTTTTATTTTCAGCGTTTACACGCAACAAAAAGTTTTTACTTTTGCACGATTTTCGCATTTGACTACGCCATTTTACTTTTTTCTACCCATTGACGAGTATTGTGTAGGTACACATACGACCGAATATCTTCTAGATTTAAACAAAATAGCGCCTTTTGTACTTATCTCATGTTTTTATTTTTGTAATTTATTTGCTCATTCTTGGTGTACAATAAAGAGTTATATAAAATTATCTGTCTGGTCTGGTCTGGTCTGTCTGTCTGTCACTCCACCCGCTTAATATATAATAGATACATATTTTATTATAATTATTATTATTAAAATAGCGGTAACGCTTTTTAGAGTTTTAAAGTATAACAATTACGTGTAAATGTAGAAGTTCTATTTACTATTTGTAGCAAATAAGTTGAAAGGGTAAAATTCTGGTAGCGGTTAGTTGAGAAGACTTCTATTTGTAAAAGAAATTTCTTGTACGATAATGGATAAACTACGTAAAGAGGTTTTAGTTTACTTTTTTTTTTAAAGAAAATAGAATCGGAAGAAAAGTTGTCATAGATTTATTTATAGTTTTCTCCTTTTATTCGAATCCAAGGAAAGTTTAAATAATCGTTAATTTTTAGTTTTTTTTTTATTTTATTTTATCAGGTCCTTCATTCAAAATAAATTTAAAACAAACATCATAGATTTATTACGGTAATCATTTTCAGAGTAAAACTTTTTTTTTAATCTCAAAAAAAATAATTAAATAAATGTCTTTTAAAATTGTGTGACCTGGAAACGCATTGAATGAAGATAATAAATCAAAATAAACATGTATATATTTTTCTTATTTATGCATTGATGACTTTTATTTTGACCAGCTATAAGATCTAAAGATAATATGTATGCTACAAAAATCAATTTCTTATTTTCATTGTCGTTCTACTCTTGTATAATATATTGGAAAAAGAAAATTTATTACTTTAAATCCTTGTACTATAAATCATAATGTGTGAAGTTTTCTTCGAAAAAATTTCACGAATGACTTATAGGAATAAAAACCCTATGGCTTAGGACATGGACCTCATATTCGTTTGTGAATGTATTATTTGTAGCTATGTCTACGTTATCATTAATTAATACGTTGAATGGTTGATTGATAACCGTACCGTTAGAAAAGGTTGTTAACATTCCATTTATTCGCTTAGCAGAAAATTACTATATGCGGACATATTTAATTACTTCATCTAGTTTGACCTACTTAACAGTGAATCATTTTCTCTAAGATTCCCTAATAATTGATCGAAATGGTGTCTACTTTCATAACGAGGTGTATTTATTCAACTGAGTATATTTGGTAACGATAATTGCTAATAGGGGAATTTATTATTCGTCTATACTAACATGAAATTATGTTTGTGTTTGTTTAGTGTGAATAAAGTGAAAAATGATTGTGATTAAAAATATTTTAAAGTTTTTGTTTCGATTTGTTAAAACGTAAGTTGTAACCGTAAGTTATAGTTTTGTTGTCATATATGGAATCGAGATAACAAATCGATTAAGTATTGAACAAGAACTTATGCCGTGACTTAAAAGAATAATTATGATAAATGAAGTTTACATATATAATATGTCTGTTGTTTTATATGACACATTTATATTTAGTATAACTGTGTATTATAGCTGTATTGTCTATAATTATGTGGATGTTATATCTGAAATATAAATTAATAAACAAGAAAGTTTTCATTGTCGTCGATCACTTACAGATTGTGATAAGCCTACCATGAAATTAAGTCGTTTCCGAAATTACGTCGTTTTCCGCGCGACCGAGACAACAAGTAACAAAATAACAAAGAACAAACTTTTGTAAACGTTGTGTTATAAATATGGCTAATTTATTACTGTTGTGTTGTTTCCAGGGTACTGTTTTTGACAGAGAAAACGTGTAGACGGAAATTATATGACGTTGTACTTTGAGTTGAAAAATTGTCTTGATACTGACTGATTTTTATTTAAGTTTCTGTTGTTTTGTGTGTGACTGAATCTGATGAACAAATTACAAAACTTTTACTTTTTGTTCTTTTTATTTAATGTATCTACTTATAAATAAAAATCACAGTGTATAACAGTTTAATGTATTAACGTAAAATTATTTCATATTACTTAGGTATTTTATTTTATTTACTTTATATTAAAATGTTAATGAACATAATCCTGAGTCCTGAAAGGTGATATCCTTAGGTGTACCTAACCTGTACCTACCTACCTTCGTTTAGTATAGTAGTCCTCGTATCGAAGATATTTTTATAAGTTGTATAGTAGTTATAGTTTATATTTTTCTGTCTCAACTGACCATTAACAACTATCTTTTTATAACATTAAAGAAACATATTTATTATAATTATATTTCGTCCCTTACCTTCGTCTCCTACAGTAAGTTTTCCGTCGATCATGGGCGGGCGGGTCACTAGTCGCGCCCCCGTCGCCGTCAACGCTGTGCCCCGCGCCCATCTTACCCCATACCACAAAACACCTCACAAACACGTATGACACCCAACACACGAAACCGTACACACAATTAATACCCGGGTGTCTACAAAACTGGCCACGTTCTGCCCGCACGGACAGCGCTGCGAATGTGAAATGTACCAACCATCGCACGCGCATACCGCACACCTAACATTGCTCTTAATTGTCCAACTTTGTATGACCGTCTTTAGTTTGGTTATTATTTGAACTAAATTGGCTCTTGTAATCTATTAAGGGCAATCATATCTAATAGAAGACGTCGGATGTTATAAATAGCTTAGTTCAATTGAGTTTTATAGTCTAATCAGAGGATTATATATACGAGTATACATTTTGTACTGTTGTAATTGTCATTGTTATGAATTAGTAGACTTAATTTTTCTATTACGTATGTGTCTGTCTGAATTATATGTAATTAATAATAATCTATATTATATGGAAATAAAAATTTATCGCTAAATTTGTTGCTATACGTAATAATTAAGAACTGCTCGACTAAATCGGCTTTTTTTAAAGGTTTTTTAAAACTTTGTGGAAGGTTCTTATGGAATGAAAATTAATTAAAAATTGAACAGAAAATTAGAATTTTTTATATTGACGCGTTTGATACTCCAAAAAACAAGACAATATCCATCGGGTTTGATAGTAATTAAATACTCTTTATTGTTCACAATTAAAAGAAAAAATAATTGTGTTTGCTCGCAAACGAAAAAAAACCGACTTCAATTACATCGACAAGTAATACAACGTAATAGAACGAAAAAATAGTCAAGTAAATACGCGCTATTAATGATTACTCAAAAAGTTGTAATCAGTTTTCGATCTAATTTAAACAAGACTACAAGACAAGTATTAGCTTTCGATTAAAGTAAGAATCATCGAAATCGGTACACCGAGTAAAAAGTTATGCGGTATAATATAACGTAGGTCGACGAAAAGTAGTCACGTAAATACGCATTATTAGATATAACTCTAAAAGTACTTGTCAGATCTCAATTAAATTAAAATGGGACCACATGACATGCAACACCTTTCAATTAAAACAAAATTGATCGAAATTGGTCCACACAGTCAAAAGTTCTGAGCTAACCTACATTAAAAAAAAAAAAAAAAAAAAAACATACGTGTTTAATTGAGAACCTCCTCCTTTTTTGGAAGTCGGTTAAAAATACTGGCACACAAAGAAATAGGTACAAAGGCGATCTTATTGTTGAAAGAGCGTCTATATTTTCATTTCATTTATTTCACTAAGTCCTACTTAGGTACTACCAGACGTAATTTTAATTAAAAAGAAATATTTTTTAATTAGGAAGCACGAACATAGGTAGGTACTTTAGATATTCATAGAACAGCAGATTTAAAAGAAAGATGGCATTTTAATTAACCTTTTCACCGAGAAAGTTTTGAAGAGTTTTGTTGGACAGAGCACAATTTTTGAAGTTGATGGAGTTGAGTACAATTTTTCAAGTTGTTTTTAAGAAAAACAAACATTTGAAATATCTTTATTAAAAAGAAAAAAAAGGATAAATACTTAAAAAAAAATGATAAAAAGATTAATTTTAAAATCAGTTGTTTTTTTAATTAAATGAAGGACTTCTAATGAAAGTCGTCTCGCTGGCTATGGCAAATGCAACGCTAGTCAGTGACAAAGGCACGTGCATGCTCAATTTAAATTCTTAGATTAGCACATTCAAACAAAAGAAATTTCCAGTTCAGCTAGGAATATAGAGATAAGTATAAAATTCTTTGTAATTCTTCAAGTCATTTTTTCCTAAGATTATCTAAAGAGACAGCGGTTCTTAATTGTAATCCGATGTGCTTAGAAATCGCTTCGTTCTCGATTCCAATAATTACACGATCTAGTGCCTCCCTGCGGAAAACGCGAGGATATTCGTCTTACGTACGTATTCGAATTGAATTTACTTTTGATAGTCATAAGAAAAGCTATTCAAATATTCATAGTCAGTCTTCGTTCTGAAAAGACGGAGAAAAAAATTTTTTTTTCATACATATACCTACAAACCTTATTCTGACAATAAGTAACACAAAAAAAAAAAAAAAACAATTTAGTGCAGTTGTTCGAATTTTATTACACACGTTAAATGTTTTTATTTTTCATTTTTATAAAACTATATCGGTAAAAAAGCCGTAGAAAGTAAACGATTACCGTAGCTTATAGACGCCTACAACACCAGAACCATTGCAAGCGCTTTGCTGAGCCTACCCCTAACCCACCCCCACCCAGGAGCTCTGGTCACCTTACTCACCACAGGAACACAACACTGCTTGCAAGCTTATTTACGTGTGAAAGTTTTGATTAACATGCATTTAAATGCAAATGTTAAACCAATAATCGGTTATGTATATACAAAGTGAAAGCTTTACAGGTTTTCTCAACTGCAATGAAAAAGAAAAATAAAAATTACTTTATTCAAAATGGGAATCGTTACTTTTAAATTAAAATTATATTTGTTTTTATTAATAAATTATATTTAAAAGTAAAGCTACCACCTGCACCAATTCGGAATGTAGATTTTACAGAATAGTCGTGTTTGCTCGCAAATGAAAATAAAACCGATTTCAATTATAGTGACAGATAATAACAATTACAACGTAGATAGACGGAAAAACAAGCAAGTGTATACGCATTATCAAAGATTACTCAAAAAGTAGTCATTAGATCTCGAGACCATACGACGAACATCACCTTTCGATTAATAGAAGAATTATCGAAATCGGTAGACCCAGTAAAAGGTTAAAAAATAGTCAAGTAAAAGATACAACTCAAAAAATACTTGTCAGATCTCGATAAAGTTTAAACAGGACCACATGAAAAGTACCACCTATCGATTAAAAAAAGAATCATCGATATCGGTCCACCCAGTAAAAAGTTCTGAGGTAACATACATTAAAAATACAGTCGAAATGATAACCTCCTCCTTTTTTTGAAATCGCTTAAAAACTATGTGAACCTTGACATTGATATGTGTTAATTGTTGTAGTCTTAGAATCCCATTGCTGTGCGTAGGCTTGTAACAGAAGAAGACGTATTTTTAAGTCTATAATTGTACGCCATACTATTAGATTGTGAGGTGGGTTTTTTTTGTTGCATTTAAGGCGTGTGCTTAATCATATGATTATATGTAAATTCTGTTCACCATACACACGAGCAATAGGTACACGTAAACACAGGCGACTTGTGTCTGTATTTAGGTAACAGTTGACTGAACTTACTTATTATTTTTGTAACACATGTACATATGATTTATATATAAATAAATGGGTATTACACCCATACTCGGATCTGCAGTCGAACAAGCCTGAAACAGAATCACTGTCAATCGGCAACGAACAGTCAAAATGTAGATTGTATTTGGTGAAAAGAAAAGAGAGATGAATCTAGTGTCCGACTGAAACTGATTTTTTAGCCAAAACTGAAAACGTTCCGACTATTTTTTGACCGAAACCGAAACTAAGGCTGAAACTAGCCGAAACTGAAACCAAAAGTTCAGTTTTACAAAATAAAAAACTTAAATCTTCAGTTGAAAGAGCTCAAGTTACCGGCATAAGTGAAAGTATTATAAGCTAAAAAGTTCTTCTACACGATGTATTAAAAATGTTCTACACGATGTATTAAAAATGGGTGGAATTTACTGAACTTCTCCATAAAAGTTTCCCATACATGTCGTAAAATTTACTCGTCACCAACTAAAAGAGGCACACGTGTTAAACTAAGAAATTTATAGAGTCGTACATATATATTTATATTTGAATTGAATTATTTTTATATTTAAAAGGTCATTAGTTTTATTTATTTTTGGTTTTATAAAGTTCTTTTTTGAGTAAGTAATAAAACCTACATTGCATTAACCGAAGGGCGAATAAAACTCAAATTAAAAATAAATAAAAACCTAGTGGTGTTTGTGTAGTGCGACCACTCCTACGAAATGGCTTCACTGATTGCTATGAAATATTTTGTATACATTTTGTAGGTATGACAATAGATCGTAAAGTATGTAAAATACATACCGCTAAGTGATTGGGGTATCCCTTTACAGTTTTTTTTTTAATTTAAACTTAACGCGTTTGACAGTTCGCGAGACAGGACAAGGTCTTTTTAACCGACTTCCAAAAAAGGAGGAGGTTCTCAATTCGACACGTATGTTTTTTTTATGTATGTTAGCTCAGAACTTTTGACTGGGTGGACCGATTTCGATCAATTTTGTTTTCATTGAAAGGTGTTGCGTGTCATGTGGTCCCATTTTAATTTAATTGAGATCTGACAAGTACTTTTAGAGTTATATCTAATAATGCGTATTTACGTGACTACTTTTTCGTCGACCTACGTTATATTATACCGCATAACTTTTTATTCGGTGTACCGATTTCGATGATTCTTACTTTAATCGAAAGCTAATACTTGTCTTGTATTCTTGTTTAAATTAGATCGAAAACTGATTACAACTTTTTGAGTAATCTTTAATAGCGCGTATTCACTTGACTATTTTTTCGTCTTATTACGTTGTATTACTTGTCGATGTAATTGAAGTCGGTTTTTTTCGTTTGCGAGCAAACACAATTATTTATAAAGTTTTTATATTACTAATGGTGATTAACGCTTTGTTTCCGTTCGTATTTCTTACTACGAATAAGAAATTAGTGAACTTTATATAAGTAGATTGCTATCAGTTCATTATGAAAATACAGTTGAGCATTCGTGCATAAATACTACGTGTAGCATTATTAAAAACTTAATGATGTGTATTAAGGGCCTTTTCACCGCTGATAAAAGCTATCTGACAGATAAATGTTTATGATATATTTTTTTTATCATCATCAAACATTATAGGTAGGGATCCCTAGTACAAATTTTTCATCTGATTAGTATCAAGCTAATATTCCGGGAGTAGCTTCATTTTGATGAGACGAACAAAAAGTTCCTCTTCGAAAACTCTCGATTATGGTAGATAATAGAGTTAGCAGGAGATAGAGCAGCAGTGAGCGTAGGACCGGGATAACGTACCACGCAATTTGGAGGACAATATTGCCATCAAATTATATAAATATTAATTAACTAAAAGAAAAAAAAATCAGCTGGTTAGTAATAATTTTTGATGACCTTACGAGGTCATCAACTTGATGACCTCGTAAGGTCATCAAAAATTGATTTTTTTTCTGATTTTTTTTTCTTTTAGTTAGGTAATATTTATATAATTTGATGGTAATATTGTCCTACAAATTGCGTGGTACGTTATCCCGGTCCTACGCTCACTGCTGCTCTATCTCCTGCTAACTCTATTATCTACCACAATCGAAAGTTTTCGAAGAGGAACTTTTTGTTCGTCTCATCAAAATGAAGCTAATCCCGAAAAATTAGCTTGATACTAATCAGATGAAAAATTTGTACTAGGGATCCCTACCTATTAATTATCTAAAACCTGTGACTCCAAAACAACTAATCCCAAAGGAATAGTAGGTAGGTAGGTAATAGTTAATTCGATAATTAAAATACATAATTTCGAGTACTATGGCTATAGCTTTTAGTTAAAAAATATCCGTCCTAGTTATTCCACGTTAAAACAAAGTAGGTAATGCGTTAAATTTAATTTAGTGAAAGATTACACTTGTTTCGCTTCAGAAATCTGCGAAGACGCCTTCCGTATATGTTATTTCTTTTCTTCATATGATAAATCGTTATGTGTGAATGAGACAAAGTAATCAACGGTTATGATACTGTTAAAAACTAAGCATCATAAATGATTAATGCTGGTTACCGTTTGTCGGTCAGTAGTGAGTAGTGACCGAGCAAATATTGTTACGGATTTGTTGTTTTTCATATAGTTTTTTAGTACTTTGATTTGAAAATAAACAACTTTATTGTGGTAGGGTCAGGCAGGAAATATCCTGCAGTCCGACTGGGGAAGTAACTTACAGAAGATCACAGTTAAGTAACACTGTTCTCAAGCAGTGTTGTGTTCCTGTGGTGAGTAAGGTAAGGGAGCTCCTGGGAGAGTCGGGGTAGGATCGGCAACTCTCTTACGATTTTTGTAGTGTTACAGGCGTCTATATTAGCTACGGTAATCGCTTACCATCAGATGAGCCGTACGCATATTTACCGATCTAGTTGTAAAAAAAATTGATAAATCCAAAAGTGAACTGCTCCAAGTTCTATTTATTAGATAATTAATTATTGAGTTTCATTAAATTTCATTCACCTTTGCCGTCAATACATCACTAAACCTTATTCAATTAATTTGAACCAAATATTGCACGACTCATAATACAAAGTATTGAGCGCTTTACGATCGATTTTTTTTCATCATCATCACTTCAGCCTATCGCAGTACCTATAGGCTATAAAACAACACGCTAAAACATCTATACTAATATTGTAAATATGTTTTTGTTTCTTCGTTTCTTTGTTTGTTTAAACGCGCTAAAATCAAGATTTAATTGTTCGAATTGAATTTTTTAAAATTGTGTTGAATAGCTCATTTACCGAGCAAGGCCATAGGCTATTTTTACCTCAAACTAACGCGCGTGAAACTACGGGTAACGGGACATAGCTAGTAAATATATAAAGTAATAAGTACCAAAAAAATAAGTGCAGGCCGCTTCTCGAGACATGCCGCACTTAGCGATAACATACGCCCGGTCTCTTGCCACCATCAACGTGCCAAGTCTACTTGAGCCGACTGGTATAGCAAGAGATGATGGTAAGAGACCGGACGGTATGAGTTTGATTCCATGGAAGATGGGCCGGGTGCTGGTATGGGATGCAACCTGTTCAGACACGTTGGCCCCTTCCCATCTACATGGAACCAACAATAGATCTGGTGCGGCTTGTGAAGCGGCTGAAAAAGCTAAAGCAAGCAAATACAGGGGTCTAGGCTCCGAATATGATTTTGCCCCATTCGGTGTCGAGACCCTTGGTCCGTGGGGTCCTAGCGCCATTAGGCTTTTTAAGGAAATAGCTAAAAGGTTAGTCGACATCACAGGAGACCGAAGAGCTGACAGCTGTCAGCTCTTCGGTCTCCTGTGATGTCGAGGTAGCTACCTCGGACAAAGAATTATTCTAGCTATCCAAAGAGGGAACGCTGCCAGTATCTTCGGAACCTTGCCTAAAGGGACTCATTTTAATGATATATTTTTTAAGGTTTTTAGTTTTAGGTTCATTGTTTTAATATATATTTTTATTTTTAGTTGTATTTTAATTTAGTAAATACTATAATGTTCCTGCTAATGTTACGATTTTTTGTGTAATAATAAATAATATTACGGTTGAATTGTTGCAGAAAATTGCCAAAATAAAAAATAAGTACCTATTAAAACTTAATGTAAGTGAAACTGAAAACCCCTTCTAGTTCAATAATTATTATTAAACATAATGTTTTACATAATTATTTTTATTTTCAACTATCAGCTCGCCTCGGCTTCGCTCGGGTAAAAGAATTATAAAAACACACATTATTAAATTTTAAAATTATTTTAAAACGCTTTTTTAGCTAAGCTGTTATAGATAGATATACATTATACACCCTCGCGAACTTTTTTGTAGATCTTTTTTAGTCCTATAATTCAGTCGTACATCATTTTGTCTTATCTTTAACTATTTAAGTAGCGCACGCGAAGGAAAGAAATATTTGAGACAATTTTTTACCTTGGTGAACATAACCCATTATTTTTGCACATGTCTAAGTTTTTAAGAAATAAATATAGCCTATGTTACTTCCTAATAATGTAGCTTTCTATTAGTAAAAAAATTATTAAAATCGGTCCAGTACTTTTGGAGCCTATTCAATACAAACAAACTAAAAAAATCTTTCCTTTTTATAATATGATATTATATTATAATGTAGAAAACCAGCATCTTTTTTTAAATATTTCTAATATATTGGCAATGGAAACGTTTTTAATGCTCCTTGTCTAGTTCAGCTAATTGGGTCCTCGACGTAGAACTTCAACGCCAGTTTTGAAGAAAGAAAACATTTTCTTTGAAATATTTCTTCCTCTTTGCGCTTTTTTATACCTACCTAATATTTGTTTACTTCAAGGCAATTATTACTTTTTTTGAGGAATATTACAGTTGTTGATAAATAAATATAATGATAAATATTTTAATTCTATATTGTAATTAAATACAATAACTAGAAAGTGTATCTATGTAATAGCAACTATATCGTAAATCTTTTGTCAAATTATAATATTAAATATATATACTTTGTTTTAGGTATAATATTTTTGTTTATTTTTGTGTTAAATGTTGCAGTCAATTTACAAAAGATCTGATAGCTACCGTAATTCGCTAATTGGATGTTGTGACATAGTTCCTTTCCATATACCTTTAAAACAGTCGTGGAAAAATTATCACAAATCCAGTCTGGATTTAAACTTCTGTGAAAATATAATGACAAAACGTTAGGTATAAGATTTCTTATACCTAACGTTTAGATGAAAAATTTTATTTACTTAAATAAAACCACAGTTTTAATGAATATGGAAATTAGTGTGTTGTGAGCAATCTTTTATCAACGTTTTTGGTTACATTTTCTGCCGCATGTGAAATATTTTTCGGCTCGGATTTGTGTACAAAGTCTCTTGTTAGTTCCAATTTGTTTTGCAAAACTCTTTGCCGTCACTATTCATACGGGATTCGGTGTGAATATACATTTACAGAATGTTACTTGAAGCGGGAATTCCTTGTATGCGAAATTTCAAGTTCAAAAGGTATTCATTCAGTAGAAAGTTTCGCGCTCCATTGAAGCAATCTCGTTATATTTAGTTTCTTTTGATGTTGTTCAAAAAAATGGCAACAAATAATAAACAACAGAACTTCAAGCCATTTTCTACTTCTTTTTCTTTGTTATATATTTTTATATTTTATCTTATATTGAACTAAAGTTAATTAATATTTGAATAAAAAAAAACATTAAGTTTCATCTACTACGCGTTTAAAAATGCGCATAATATACACGTATTTAGGGACACTGTGAACAAACTCTTTATCCATTAACTATATCAAATACAGAAGTAATATAAATCTAAGCAAACATAACTCACAAGATTAATTGTAACATTTTGTCGTGATAATGAATCTTGTAAGTTCCGTCTTCTTCCGCCGTTCTTACTACCCTTACATTTATTGCTTTATAAACAATACCCTCACAAATAGCAATAGCAGTCTCTACAGGAGAAGGTTAATCCATCTAAATCGCGAGTTGTTTGTCTACTGCAGGAAGTCTGAGTCAGAGTATTTCGTCTCCTTGTCGCTAAGATTAATTTGTCCTTAGAGATTTGTTAAATTATTATTAAGAACATTGTTTTATGTAAATAATTTTAAATATATTGACTAGACTTAGAGAAGTAAATTGAAATCTATTTTAGTAAAATAATTAATAGCAATCTATCATTGCTTTGATTTTGATGAGGAGAGACCGCAAAATCCCTCGATTCTATAATAAAATGGTCACCCAAAGTCATTTTATATATTTACCTAGACTTCCATCTCAGTTCCATCCAAGTTCCATTTCAACATTGTATGTGATTATTTACCGCTGTTATAATTCGTGGCGTTATCTTTTAAAGCCTATTTCTTTTTGAAGTGAAACTTCTTTAGGCGCATGAGGGGTAAAGCTAAAGTTTGAGCGACCGGTAACGCGGCAGCGTTATGACGTCCAGTAATTGAATGGGTGACCGCCTAGGAACACCGCGTGAGGTTAATGTATGGTGGCCTTATACTAACAAAAAATAACTTTGCCAGCGCGATTTACTCTACTACTAGCGCCATCTAGTCATAGACGTGGTAGACCTCGAAAAAAAACTTAAACAAATAAAACTTAAATAGGTAATTGTAAGTTGCAGCGTTAACGATTAGTTTTTTTTTTAAATTTGTTTGCCAAAGAAGTTTCACTTCTGAAATGTGTACTTTGTACGCACGCATTTTTTTTAATAAACAAGGTATCTAATGATGTAAATTAAAAAGTAATTTTCAAATACTAGTTTCAAACATTTTCTAATAAATGTAGTAACATTAGCTTTATTATGTTAGTAGGTATACGAGAAGCTAATAGTTAAAAAGCAATACACGAATCTTGCAGTTTCGGTCAAAACCGCAACCGGAATTGGCGGTCATTTTGTATGGAACAAGCCAGTTATAAAGTAACGATTTCAAAATTGCATGTAAAAGCCAATTTCAGCGAGGTAACAAAGAACCAGACCTCGGCAAATATACCTTTTGTGGATAGATAGTGGATACAAGCGCAGCGGCCAATATAGCGACCTTTGTTGGTTTTCTTTTTCTACTTTATTGTTCTTTTTTATAGTTATCGCATATGGATATAGTTGCTAAATATGAATCGAAACTTCATGTTCTTAAGTATAAACGTTTTGTATTTCTATTTCACTTACTGAAAGTAGGTAAAAATGTAACTATTTTAAAGTTTATTATTGTACTAACACTAGATAATAATAAATGTCGTTACTAACACTATATGGGCTAGACTCGCATTAAAGATTAATAATAAAAATGATTATTATCCTTATAATAATGCGTGTCGTAAATCCAAGTTTCGTAGTCAAGTTAAAAGTTAAAAGGAAGCTGAAGAGAAAATCTAGTTTTTTAAACTCGTAAACTAGTTTTCGTTCTACAAATTCTTCGACGTCCAATTCACGTTTATAGAAGGTGCTGTAATGGTCTCATACGATTGCATCGATTTCCTTCCGACGGACACGCTCTTATCTATTGGATTTATGCACTTACCATATGAATAGGTAACTAAATCATTGCTACCGGTGTGAAGTCTGCATTTTCTCGGTATATTCTAAACGATCGTATATTTGTTTAAGTTTTTTGTTAGTTTTTAAATGTGTTGTAGGTATTTAAGTTAAATGTGAGCTGTATTTTTTCCATCTGTCTATGGATTTTAATAGAATTTTGTTTATTTTTTGTTATAAGCATAAAAAATATAAATATATTACTTAAGATATTTGTTATCTATAGTCGCGAATGTACTGCAATATTTTCGCAAATTGCTGAAGTTTACATAATGGTTCTGCGGGTTGTCTAGTTGTCCTATGAAATGTGTACAATGCAGTAGTTTAAAAAAAATTCTCTGACATAACTTGCGGAGTATCTCTATATATATAAAAATAAATCGCTAAATGTGTTGCTAAGCGCAAATCTCGATAGTGGCTGAACCGATTTCGCTAATTCTTTTTTTATAATATTCCTTGAAGTATAAGAATGGTTATTACGGAGAGAAAAATTTAAAGAATTCACAAAAAAGTATTTAAAAAAAATTCTATATTCGAGTACAAAAGATTCGTTACAATACTTAAAAGTCAATTTGAACTTTAATACCATACCATAAAGTTTAAGTGTTAGTGGAGGGATCAACTGTTAGGCGGTACGAAGTTCGCCGGGTCAGCTAGTTTTTAATAAAAGACAGACATGAAGATTTCTTATATTAAATATCTGACATTCTTTTTAACCGACTTCAAAAAAGGAGGAGGTTTCTCAATTCGACCGTATATTTTTTTTTCAGTGTTATGCTACGAATACACTCATGGTTAATGCCGATTGCACAATCGCAGAAAAATAAGGCACTCAATGTGTTTAATATAAATATATTTTGTTTGTTTATGTAAGCGTATATTGTTTGTTTCAGATAACGTTATTTTATTATTTAATCACTTCGTTTTAATTTTGAATTTTTCCGATTTTATTTAATTTACTTGTTATCCTCCTCCTTTAAGACTAGTTGATACAGAATGTCATAAATCCAGGCTATACATATATCGACAATACATGCCATGTTTAACGAGTTAAAAATTATCACGTTAAATCCTGACAAGACCTACGTGAGTTCTTTAGCAGTTAGAACTGCCCTAGCGTAAGTAAAATTGAGTGAAATGAAATTCTTTCGAAGGCGGTTTTATTAAAAGGTTTATCACGTTTCTGAAATTTCAATTATGAGGTAAATGTTAAAGTGGAAATATACCTTTATGAATGTGATAATTTGAAAACTGAAGAATAAAAACATGGTAACGATTTAATATTTAGGTCTTAAGTTGCAAATTCTAAATATGTATATAATATTGTAAAATTTCGAAATATACCTATCTACATATATTTTTAAATTATAAAAAATAATGAGAAAAAATCAATAAATTTACCTTTAAATAACGTAAGATAAGTCTAGAAGAAATAGTAGGTATACTTATGTTGAACTTATATACCTGATGAGGTCATCATTCCTTTTTTTCCATTTATTAATTATAAAGTATTTTTGAATTAGAAAATAATTTCTATAAAGGTTTTTAAAAGTTTTATATCGCGTAAAAAATACACGTAAATTTCAAATATGATGCTCCTTATCACAAGCCGGTTAGACGAGTAAAAATGTTAAGTACATAACTATAAATTATTACTCAATTAATAACTCAATCAAGAGTCCATATAAAAGTTTATTTTATTTCGCTCCATTCATATTCCTCTCTTGGATCCTTTGAATTTTATGGAAATATAAAAAAGAACATGAATATTTTAAGCTACTTATAAAATTTTATTTTTAACTTTATTACGAAAATAACGTAAAACTTTTTTAATTTTACTTTAACATATTTTTTATATCAACATCAAAAAGTAAACTCATATAATAATAGGATTAATTTTTGCCCATTAATAAGCAGTATATTTCAAGGCTGATCCGACGTAAATCTTTTGAACAAAATTCATTTTTTACGTTTTATAAAACAGGCAATTTTTTAAATATTTGGTCATGTAAAAATAATTAGGCATTATTTAAAAAAAATTCAGATTGTTATTTTTCTTTGTATCTCTATTTATCTACACTTAGGTATAGTGCTTATAAGGAGTAAAGTTTTGTAGTCATTGTATGTTGATAATGACTTCAACTTAAAAACAAATAGACTGGTTTTAAAAATTCTTCCATCACGAGAATGCTACGTTATTACTATAGCTATATTTGACCTATATAGCTATTATTATATTTTAATAGCAGAAAAAGGATGGCGTAATACACAGGTGAAACCGCGAGTGGATAGCTATCTACAAATATAATTTAAGATCAGTTTTCTTTTTATATAGAGTTTTCTTACATTTTTTTAAAAACAAGTCTTGGTAAACAAATCGTAGATTAAGTTAAACTGTCCTATATACTTGAGGCTATACTGTGACTATACCTAAGAGTATATATCATAGTTCATATCGTCTAGATCGCATGTTCCAGGACCTTAGCTTGGTACCTACGTCTGAATAAGCAAATTGTAACTACTTTACTATTTACTTTTATTTTTTAGAGCAACACAATATATGTATATGTATAACTTAAATAATAATTCTTAATCGAATGCCTTTGAAGTACTATAAACAGTTTTTTAATTTCAAGTTTCTAGACTAAATAAGACAATGCCCTACACTGTAGATGAATTATTGAGCGTGAAAGCAATAAATAAGAGTACGTGCAACGTCTTCATCCCACTTCGGAATGTTTTAGGCCGTGTAAATATGCCATTAAGTTGTAAGGCATTGTCTTCACGAGATAATCACGGAAAGCATTAGGAAATCTTATTTATTAGAGTGCTCGTGACTTTACTGGTACGGATTTTTTAAATCGACTTAAAGAAATAAGGAAGTTCTCAACGCGAGTATATTTTTTTTCAGTTTTTACTGAGTGTACCGATTTTGATGACGCGTACTTTTGAGTTATCCTTAATAATGCGTATTTAAGTGATTATTTTTTTGACTAGCTAAGTTATATTACTAGTCGATGTAAATTGAAATCGGTTTTTTTTCGTTTGCGAACAAACAATTATTAATTACTAAGTAAACAACATCAATGGGTTCTAAATTGTGTTTCGTATTCAAGTTTAATGCATTATGTTAATTCTTCTGGCGATTAATTACACAACTAGCTTTAGATACTGACGATGTTTATCTGTATTTTTTTATATTTTTAAATTTTATATATTTAATAAATATATTGTTACGGTATTGACCTGGCACTAGTTACAGTTTGATTATCCGCCAACTCGCATTGGAGCAGCGTGGTGGATTAAGCTCCGATCCTTCTCCTACATGGAGAAGAGGCCTATGCCCAACAGTGGGATATTACAGGCTGAATCGATATATGTAGGGACTTGCGCTGTTGTCGATATTCATCTACCCTCAATCATTCTATTATTCAAGTCATTTTGACGTGTATGTCGGTACCTGAACTGTTGTCGATATTCGTCTACCCTCACTCATTCTATTATTCGAGTCATTCTGCAACCACAGCTAGGGCAGTCTTGGCTCTGGCTTGGCGCGATCACATTACTGTACTCTGTGGGCGCGATGCAGTCGTTGTATCCTGCTAGTAGCTTAACATCGAGTCTTTCAATAATTAATTTGTACCAACGAATTAATTGTTGCATATTGTATTACGATCTATAATTTGACTAAGACAGGGCAGGAAACTCGAGCAGTGAAGTTGAGCGATAATGCGCATTTTAAAGGCGGCCGCCTTAAACTTACACCCGTAGTTGCAAGTCCCGGGCACTGCTCTGAGTTTGTCCCTCTGCTACGCGATAGACCCAGCACCCGCTTGGTGAGTCCATCGAATATTAAGTAGTTCGTCTCCACTCCGTTAACTAATCTGTGTAACTATCTTGTGTTAACTTACATTGTTCATTAAACCAGTCCGGTCATCCTTCCTTCCTTACTTCTGATTCCTACATATAGATACATATGGTGTTCAAATAACCATACACGTCTTGTATGGTTATTTGAACGAGTAATTATCGAAAACTACTTATCGCTTTATCGCTTGCCCGTTCAAAACTTAATCTGAAGTTGGAAAATCATAAACCATATTGCATATGAGTGGAGCGGTTATCGTTATAATGTATTGATCAATACACTAACGATAATCGCAATGTAGGTATACATATAGTAATAATATAGTAGGTATACATCCCAGATAGCATGCAAACTTGGGGCAAGTTTGATTTTTCTTTGATTCTAAATTGCTGCGTCAAATATGACGAGGCAAGTTTGTGACAATATTGCTGCAATATTGTTAAGTCAAATATGAAGTTTCAAGTTTGCGACAATATTGCTCGAATATTGTTGTGACAAGTATGATGCGTCAAGTTTGTGGCAACTTTGCTGCAACCTTACCGCTACCACTCACGTATAATTTTATACTCTGTATCAAATATCAATTTCATAAACGCGCGCGAGAGACTAGCCATTAGCCAAGCGATCACATTCGATTATTAGGTATTGTTTTTGTTTTGGTGAAATTGAAGTAGGTAAGTCTCTTTTATATTTTTTGTAGCTTCTAGCTGTATTTACATAAAGTCCATGTTTAATGTTATTCGTTGTTGCATAACCTCAACAATTTGCTGTCACAGTGATATTGTACACAGTCAAAAATTCAATTCAATTACTGCCACTCTGTCTTTTCTTCATATTTAATTAAAAACGATTTACGCTATATAGCGCTAAGTAAGCCAAAACAAAGAATGATAATGTTATTATTAATTTTCTAACAACTCTGAATACAGTCATGTAATGGCGTCAGTTTTTAACAATATTTACTTATGTTTTTAATTTATTTTCTTCAGGAAGGAGTAAAGATGTCTCGAAAACTCTTTTTACTAATGTCCAAACAAGGACAATTAAAAAGAGTATATCTTTTATTTTTCTATATAAGCTATTAAAGAATTATATAAACTTGTGGGTTTCATAATACGTCTTCTTTCAAACTTAATTTAACTTTTTAAACTAGTTAAAAAAACATGCATTATAATTTCAGAAACTTATAATGAGGCACATCTCCACTTGAAAAATTCTGAAGAAATCTCTAATTTAGACTCTGATGATGAAGTAACCATATGAAAAAGAAAGGATCAAGAGAGTATACTCTCGCCTGAAGATTCAGATTCTCCAGATGTTTATCCCACTATGTAAAAGAAAAAAATCCAGCCAGGTGTTACGTACCCCATTCCTCCTAAACGTCTGTTGACAGGAACAATAAAAAATGAGTGTACTGAAAAATGTACAGAAGTGACTGCGACAAACAGCAGTCGATATGGTTCAAAATAATGTAGAAAATCTTACACCTGGTAAAGTTCTTTATAATAATACTTAATATCCCCTTTTTAACTGTACTTGAGAAGAGATCTCGACTTGAGTATCGTTCTATAATACGGGTTTTTTTTTCTTATTACAGGTCGTATTCAAAGTGAATCTCAGCCAAATTTAACAAACGCAGCTCCTGAATATACTTTTACAAGAAACAACACCTTATTTACTGGAGATGTTGAAGATGTTATTGAAATTTCAGATTTAACAAACAGCACCAATACTGGTCCAAATTGTACAATAAATTGTCCATCTGGTAAAGATTTTAACTAATAAAAACATTTTCTTTTACATGGGCTATTTAGACGTAACTTGCTTTTTATTACAGGCTGTATTCTGAGCAAGCAGTTTTCAATACAATTTTTAATGATGTAACGGATGAACATCTTAAGGAAATTACTAGTGAGTGGCTGAATCAAGCAAAAGTTAGAATAAGACGGAGGTAAGGTTTTGAAATATAATAAACATAATATTTTATATTATTCTATGTAGGCATTGATTTTTTAATTTGAATCATATATCAAATTGCTTTCTATGACTTTCCATGTCCATGCACCATGTGTACATGACAACATAGTTTTAGGTTTTATTGCAAGATTGTTACTTTAACATCTTTTTACCCCTTTTAATAGAATAGTTTAATTTTGTTCATACAATAAGAGTTTATAACAATTTCTTTCGAGAGTTTATAACAATTTCTTTTATTTGTTTCAGAGCTGATAGACAAAATAAAGCATCGGAATCTAGCGGATATAATCTGGGTTCTAATGAATCATTTTAGACAATGATTTTAAATTATGTGATTAATAAATAAATAGTCATATTATGATTAAAAATTGTATTGAATTTTTTTTTATCCCCATAACAAAGGTATAGGGCAAATTATAGTATGTTTTGATATGACAAACTTGCTTAAGGTTTGTTTTGACAAACCTCTCTTATATCAAGTTTGCATATTCTTTGAAAAAACAAACTTCATGCAAGTTTGTCACTGTGAAACTAGCAAGTTTGATTTAAACTTGCTGCAAGTTTACAAAGTTGCCATGGCAAACTTGCAGCAAGCTTTCATATTTGATGTATCAAACTTGTTGCAAGTCTGAAACAAGTTTATATTGTTATCTGGGCATATAGTTATATTATTATAGTGTTGCGCATGTATACGCAAAACAACTATGCGTATTTTATATTATCCCGGTTTTTGATGAGATCGATTTTTCTATACGAATGGTTGCGGTAGTATTTGTAATAGTAAGAATATTACATTAATTTTGTGTTTTTCTGAAAGAATCTGATTCCCCTGGATATTTTTATTGTGCTTTGATGGTAATTGTTAACGAAAGGTCAATCCTAGAGGGAGTACTCTTAGAGTTGAGCTCCCCGGTCACGTATCCTACGTTCCATCCAAGTAGGGCAGTTAAAAAGGGCTTTTCTGAAAGCTGTCCCAAAAAAATAATGTGTAAATCTTCGTCTGCTACTAAAATACTAACTTGTCTTGTAACTAATTGCATGTCTATTTAATTTTGTTCTACTAGTACACAAAGTATTCGGCTTTTTACAAGGATATTTTTCTTCTTCAAATCTTACCGTATAGTAACCCGGTACTCAAGGTCATTGAACCTTGATACCACCTCTATTTTATTTACTTTATTTTCAAGATATTAAAATTGAATGCGTAATCAGGGTTTTAAAACTAAACTTGTAAACCTGAGGTCTTTACTGTCACATACATGATATAATAAACTAAAATCTAAATATTTAAGAACATCTGAAATACTATTAGTCTGTATTTATTGGTAAGTAACTAATCATTACCAGTTATCGTTAATATTAATTACTGATCGCAAACAATGTCGCTATGTACCTGAACGTGGGAATCTATAACTTCCGTTCTGTCAACAGTGTAAACACGGAGCTTATCAGAGTATGTATGTATTGGACAAACTTATCACAAGTTCGATCAAAATGTCACAGGGCTTATCGTGGAATTACGAGATTAGTCGAAAATTGGATATTGTGTTTGATGATTTGATACCAGATCTTTAGACTAATACAAAAGTTAAAGTTTAAATCTTAAAAATTGTAATATCTGCCTGTCCAATCCTAACTTTGATTCCGCGTAAAACATCCCGTAAATGTGTATAGACCTCTTTGTTATTTATAATTTTATAAATGCCTGAAAAACCAGGAACATGATATGCTCGTAGCAAATCGACACAACGCATTCCCTGCCGGGCTAGCATGCGCGCCACGACAAAAGTTTGTCTACCCCTTTTCTCGTATTATCTCTTTATGTCTACAGTAGCTAGCATGCGTGCACGTGATACTCTTCTCGTCACGACAATTGAAGAGATAACAAGAAATTTTAGTTATCGTAGTTTTGTCGAATTTTGACGTGATTTTGACGTTTTAAGAAGATAAACTACTCGTTGTCAATATTATCGACGAGAAAGACTACGATAAACGAAATATATTAAAATTATGAATATTATTATAATATCTTTTGTATACCATGGCGTTTCCGTTCCGTTTTGTCTTCGGAAGAGAATTATGTCTCTCGTATTGCGCATGTTAGGGTAATCGAGAAAATACTCGATGTAGACATTATCTATCTCTCTCGTCAAGAGATTATCTCGTTGTACGCATGCTAGCCCGGAGGAGATCTGGCTGCTTTACTCACTACATGATTACTAAGTATACTAATTGAGAGTAGTAGGTATTATTTGCTTGTTATATTTTCTAAGGTTGAGCTACTGCCATAGTCGTGTTCAAATTTTGAGCAAGATATTTCCTGCTAGGGCCTACCTTATGTAAATTTTATAGTTTTCTACTCTATTCTAGTTTTTTAAAATTTATACTCTTTCTATCTCGACCTCTCTTATAAAAATAAAGTCAAAACGATATTTTAAAATTAAATTGTATGGTTGTGCTTTAAACTTTTAATGATTCAAGGTAATTAATTATTCTTTACTTTTAATTGGTTTGCGGTATTTTTCAATTTGTTTTGTTTGTTATTAAGCAATTTACTTTAACAGCATACCTAAACCCTAATTTTAGTTAATTTGTTTTGGTTATCTTTGTAACAATTTGTTAATGCTTATACAGAGAATTAATATGGGTTGCTTAAATGAATTTTGTGTGATATGTAATAAAAAATAAATAATGAACGATTCACACTCAACGACCACAGTAGGATGTAAATCTCGTGTTTCGGGTCCGGAAATGACCTGGAATGGATATATAAAGATCGCTGGTTAAGTATGTGTGATTCGAGGTGATATGAAATTGACGACGCGTTAGCGCAGCGGTCACAGCACTGGCTGTTGCGCTGGCGGTCGCGGGTTCGATCTCGCACACGACACATATTTGTATTGGCTATATAGACGTTTGTCGTGGTATGGGCGTTTGTGCTTGTATATTGTGTGTGTTTCCGGACCCTCAACACAGGAGAAAATCCTACTGGGGGTCGTTGAGTGTGAAGCGTTTAATATATTTTAATATTGAAATTATGGCAGTTATAAGTTGTTTTAAATTTAAACTATATAATAAAGAATACCAAAAGATACCAAAGTCACTATGATATCCCATAAAGTCTACATTTGTACAGATTAGTTTTTAGGAGATTTAAAATGTTGATTGTCAAAAAATATTTTGTCGCCACAAACCAATTTGTTGGTTGCATGGACAGAGTTTGTTTTACCAATACAGTACGGTCGATTTCACTTCTGTCGTGTAGGATGAAAGAAAAACATAGACGGAGTTAAATTTGTCGTTTTCAAAACAACAAAAAAAATGCCACTTGTCATTCTGCCAAATGATCTCTTACCTTTAAAAAAACATGGTCGTTGCTCTGTCATTACGCAACTGAATTTATTCAAAAGCACTTTGAGTAAATTCAGTTGCAAAAGACAATTTTTAATAAATCACGTAGATATATGTTAATATTTATTATTTAAATAATTCTAATAAGAGAACTTGTTCATTCGAACTCGTTGTAAAAAAGGAAGTCATGATTTTGTTTCTATGTTATTTTTTATATTATTTATTTTGTTGTAATATATTGTTTATTTATTTCTTTTGACATAGGTATCTCTTTTTTTCGCTTTGCAATATTTATCATTAAGTTAACTGGTTACAGCTAGACTGGGTTGCACCTATTTTTCAATATACAACTTTTATTATATTATAATTATTTTCAAATCTGACTCAAATATCTCATCACGTCTGTAATCAATCTGTTATATCTCATACTTTTAATAGCTTGATTTTTTTTATCATATGCGATTTTAAATTCCTGCGCCTCCTTGTATGCAAATCGCAGATTCCGTTCGTAAGCTCCGCTCAATATGCTTTTAAATAACTTCGTGATGAAAATATTTTATTAGTTTTTGACTATCCTCGTGAAATAGAGTATTTTATCAAAGATGCACACTTAATATTCTATTCATAAAATAAGTGAACCCATTTTACATTTACTGGGGCGACATTACAAACGACTCTCTAATATTTATTTTTTAACAAAATATTCTTCTAGATTCCATTGTACTAAAAAGGTTAGTTAGCTTATAACTAAAACGTATAATGACAATTTATTATACGAGTACTGTTAAATATCTTATACTATTACTCGTGATTTATTATTTAAATATGTAACATTAAAATATAAAAATACCGAGCAAAAAAAAAAAAAAAAGAAAATACCGAGCTAGGCTCGGTCACCCAGGTACTTATTGATTAAAAAAATTAACATTGTGCTTACTGGGCTTACTGTGAAATAAAATAAAAATAAAAGGAACTGATTACTTTCTTTAGAGTATGATTAAAATATTATTAGTTAATTGTACCATGAAGTATAAGTATTAATTAAATAAGTAAATTAAACAAAATTAATTAAATATTTATTATTTAAAACATTCTCATTTTAAAATACACTTCATACATATTAATTTATACTGTTAAAACAAGCAATTATTGTATTTTACTGAACATATATTTAACCGCTTTTAATTCGTTTTAAAATACATTTGATTCCAATTCAAAATTTATTGTTTGGTCAAACCGAACACGCACAAACATCACGTACCCTAACTAATATTATAAATGCGAAAATTTGTAAGGACATATGGATGGGTGTTTGTTACTCTTTTACGGAAAAAACTACTGAACTGATTGAAATGAAACTTGGTAAGTAAATAAATAGCAGCAGATCCAGAGTAACATATAGTTAACTTTTTATCCTGACGATCACGATTCAGCCTGTACTATCCCACTGTTGGGCATAGGCCTCTTCCCCATGTAGAAGAAGGATCAGAGCTTAATCCACCACGCTGCTCCAATGCGGGTTGGCGGATATTTTTATCCTGACATTAACATAGAATTGAAAATTACGTGTGTAAATCCGCGAGGCACAGCTAGTCTAAAATATTGGATTTGGAATCGTTTCATTTTATAGGACAATCGAAATATAAAGAAGTCTTCCTTTGAAATATGTACATTACAATAACGACTTATTTAAATCCTTTTAAATGAACTGTAGTATGATTTATAAAATAAAGAGCTTATTGCAATCGAACTCCAATATATTTTATCAAGAACAACGGCCGAGCAATACTTAATTAGATATGAAGTAACGCTCTAGCTTTGAAAGAAAATATTTTTTATTTTTTAAGAGGTTCTCTTCATAAAGGTTTATTGATTTAAAATTCTTATATAAACTTTTATAATCTAATAAGTTATGAATAATTTACAACCAGTTCTTTTTATTAGATTACTTTGATATCATAACAAATGTATTTTTGTTAGAAAAATAAGCGGACGAAAATAACTTTATTATTGTAGATAATAAGTTTATTAAAATGCGACTTCTATGTATTTCTTTATAATTTCTTTGATGGTTGTAGCTTTTGTTTTTTTTTTCTTAATAAAGAAGTAAATACGTCACCAATCACCATCACTAAACAGAAATAATTTAGTAGTTGGAAAAGCGATTTTCGCCTATTTTCTTGCGTTCGTAATGGTAATGGTAAAGAGTACCATTTTTTTTAAATTTATAAATGCGAGTACCGATTTGGACGGTTATTTTCCAATTAGAACAATAGTTATCAAAATTAGACAGAATCATGAATATACTCGTATAGTTACTACCTTTTCTCACCTGGCTACAGGTAAGTATAGCAATCATAGAGATGTGTGCCTACTACAGTAAGGTATATAATATAAAATATACGCTTTTTACTTACTACATGTAATTAACATGAAAAGGTAAAAATTGTAAATAAATTAGTTGTTAATTAATTTATTATTATTAATTGCAGCAAACTCATGGTGGCAGAGGTTGTTTTTATAAATTCATAATATTGAAATCAGCCTATAAAACTTGTTTCATCTAATAAACAGATGAGGGGATCTTAGACCATTACAATTTCATAATCCGCCAAACTGCGTGGCAGTTTATCGGCGGGATTAACGCTTTAAATTAACACTTTTATGCCTATAACTGTAAGGTTTTGTTGTATTCTCTCTTATGGGTTTAATACAATATGAACATACAATATTAAAATATTTTAAAAGTTTAGTTAGCTGACTAACACGACAATTGCAGAGCGTGAGCTTACTTAAAGAGAAGACAGGTTTACTTCATTATAAGCTATATTAATATGAAACTAATATTTTTTCTTTTATTTTTACACATGCTAATATAACGATAACCAGTTAGTACAAAGGTATCGATTAATAGAAGTAAATGCCATTTCTAGAAATTTTTTAGACATTTAAGCGTCCTATAATATTCTCCAAACATCAAAAAGACAGTCGACATTCCTTATTAAAAGTATAAATATCGTAAAAGTCTTTGTATTATTTTTATCAAAAAGGAAAACGTCGAAAATTGAGGAGACCCTTAAAATTTTATTTTGTCTTACGAAAGTCTTTCAAGACGTTAGACGACACTTATTTTAAGCATCCGCTCTCGTAGTAATGTTTTACGATGTACCATGAAGGCCTCTTATGGGGATTTTTCGGAAGTCTGCTTCCTGAAGTGAAGACGGGATTTGGTAGTATTAAAATATATTTATTTTCATAATAATTTTAATAGTTATGTATTTATCGATATATAGGTAATTGGATTTTCATCAGTCACATTTTACATTTGTCAAGCCTGATTAGCCCGGGTTATTTTATATAGCTGTAGAACCAGAATCCAGTCTTTATAAGAAGCAGATTAGGATAAAACTGAACCAATGCTTATAAGTATAAGCATTATTAGCTACGACTGTGGCTGTTGTGTAACCCCGCCATACCGTATCATATCGATATAGGACCTAGCGAGACCGATTTTCAGTAATCTCAGAGGGCTTTCGCATCGCTTCTGGAATACCATTTCTCCATAAATTATTCTTTTATGAAGTAGTATAATGTAATGTGTTCTAATGTTTGTTAATGATGAAGTTATAAACTTAACTAACGATCGAAATTTTTCGTAAATACTCTTAACTGCTCGACTTACAATTCTTTTCCGCTAAGCTTGCGTGCTTTTCCGTAACCGCCGGCGGCTCCGTGACCGCATTAACCTACGGGCTACGGCGTTGAGAGTTTTGAAATAAAACCGAGTTTCCGTTACCGCTAAAGGACCGTAATTGCAATCATACTATATTGAATATACACATAATTATAATAAAAATAACTCAAATAAATTAATAAACTTTTAACGTGACAAGACTTTTGAATATATAAAATAACTACGGTTTGCGACAAATTAAAACAAGTGTTTATCACTGTATGCCTACGTGTATAAAGCATCTTTTCAAAACAGTTAAGTTAAAAGAAAATATTTTATGTACAATTTTGCCGGTTGAAGTGAAGAAAGTAACGAGTCAAGTCCCAAAGTCCCAAGTCCCATCAATCGCAGATCATTTGTCGTCATCAGATTTAGATTAACAATACAACTTTTTTACTTTCTTGACCAACACCCCCGGAACATTTCTAAATTGCAAAACTTCTGTCCATTCAATTTACTCTACAATGAGTTTCTTAAGTCCCCTAATGGTTGGATACCAAGTTTCTAAAATTTACATAAATGTCAAGTAGGATCTGTCCAACGAACAATTATAAACTTCAACTTGGGTAAAAAAAAAATTCTAAATTTTATTTCTTAAGGAAGTTTTTAAAGCAGAAGCTAAATTACGAATAATAGACTTAAACTTTACCTTACTTGAGTATTTATTTCTAAGATTTAAATACTCTTTTCTGTTCTTATACACAATTACAGTATAGACCCACTAATGTACATTACTAAGGATGGTGCATAAAATACTCGTATGTAAGACACTGCTCTATGAAAAAAGTATATTAGTTGGTAGTTTATAAATTGATTACTTTCTATAAAGAGTATTTAGTATTTTCTGTATAGAAAAAATAAAAAAATAGTAATTACAATGCCTAAAAAGTCATTAGATTTTATTAAAAAGAAAAATTAAATAACACAATTATCTCATTAACCTTTGACACTCGTTATACAAACAAAACAATAGAGTAATTCTATGATCAAACTTGGAACACTTTGAAATATTACAAACTAGCTTCTGCGCGTGACTTCGTCGGCGTGGACTCCGCTCCTATTGGTCTTAGCGTGATGACACATAGCCTTCCTCGATAAATGGGCTATCTAACACTGAAAGAATTTTTCAAATCGGACCAGTAGATCCTGAGATTAGCGCGTTCAAACAAACAAACAAACAAACAATTAAACAAACAAACTCTTCAGCTTTATTATATTAGTATAGATAACATTTCAAAGTGTTTCAAGAGTTTCAACACATTTAGTATTATTCACAAGTAGATATTTCTGAAATCATTATAATTAAATAATTCACTGTCTAATGAATATTCAAATGGATTTTAATACAGCTGATATGATTAGCACTAGTTTTTGTTTTACTTAATTTATCAACTTAGATCTTAAATTGTAATTACCTACATTTTTTTTTGTCAAGAAATAATTCTGTTCAATAATATATAATTATTGTTGTACTGCATTAAGAATTTCCTGATCCAGCACAATTAAGATGTACACAACATCCGTCGATTTATAGATAAATTACGAATGAAAATGCACCACACGTATATTGCAGCATAAATAACGGCTAGTTTGACTTCTTCATACTTCAAAACAAAAACTTACACTGTAAATACTTTTTTTAATTTAGATTGTAACATCCAACTGCTTGGGAATAGGCCTTTTCCTCAGTGTAGGAGAAAGGTTGAAGCTGTTTATTTATTTGCGTTGCTTCACAACTTTTCACTGGGTTTATCGATCTTAATTAATCTTTTTTAATCGAACTTCTGCTTATCATGATCCAATTTGATTAAGATTTGACGAGTACTTTTTGAGTTATTTATTTTATTGGTTATTTAAATGATTATTTTTTCGAATGCCTACGTCTTTTTTCTTTTGCGGGCAAACACAAATACTAATAACACTGATAACTGCATATTTTTAATTGAATTTACACATATAAATGTTTACACACTCCTAGTTACATGTCAGTCAGATTACCCGCATGCAAGTGAGCATTGAACCTGCATGTGCTACAATATGCAAATACACGAGATCAATCAAATTGCGTGATTTGCGGCCAATTTATACACCAGTTGTCATTGATATCGAGTGAGAGTTGTGTACTATTGATGCGTGGTACGATTGAGATTATTAGAGCTTGTTCTCCGCCTTAAGATAAGATAGCTAGAAAATAAGATATTTTTATTAAAAAGTAATCGAATACAATAGTAACGTATATTATGTGTACCTACTATCTATCGTGCAAATGCGTCCTCTTATTCCTATTTTTGAAAATTAAACATGGAACATATAGGCGCTCAAAATTGCCCTTGCCTTTTGTCGATATGTCACGCATTATTATGTTTATATTACAGGTGATTTATAACATAAATGACTTAAAGTCGGAAGTTATATGACTGCCTAGTTAAGCTAGGATTCAATCCGTGACAGTGGTCCGGGAGAGGATTAAAGCATAACCCGAGAAATTTATGTCCGTAGTTCCTTTACGGATTAACACGTATAAATTTTTCAAAAGGACTTCGAAATGGACTTCCCATCCACGTTATATATTTTAATATTCCTAGTGAGCGTTGATTATCTAAATTTGTTTATGGTCCTAATAAAAATCAGTAAAGATTTTACCAATTATTTGTCGACCTGAAATAAATTCCTAACTATCTATAATATTTTAGTGGATGGAATACCTTACAATGCAATACGTGAACATCGGTTATTTGTCCATCAGTAAATATGAACTCAATTTATGATCGTTAGCGGTAAGAAATTGCTATTCACTGGTTAACTTTTTTTCATCGTATGATCATAGAGAGTAATTTTTGAAGACGATTGAGAAAATCGAAGAATTCGTTCGATTTCAAGATGATTTTTCGTTCGATAAAACTAATGATTTATAAAGAATCTTGTTACGCATGGCAAATGACTTGTATCCATAAAACTTTTGAAAGGCTTAATTGCTGCAATATTGCAAAACAAATACTATATTTCACTACATATTATAAAACAAAGTCGCTTCACGCTGTCTGTCTGTCTGTCTGTATGTATGCTTAAATTTTTAAAACTACGCAACGGATTTTGAATTGGTTTTCTTTAGTAGATAAAATGATTCAAGAGAAAGGTTTTTATCTATACATATAATAAAATGGTAGGAAAGTCAAAACTGTACATTGAATATTTTTTTAAAAGAATACTTGGGGTGTGATCTACAATCGATACCGAAGCCAAAAATATAGTTTTTAGAATTTTTGTCTGTTTGTCTGTTTATCTGTTTGTCTGTTTGTCTGTATGTATGTCCGGGATAAACTCAAAAAGTACTGCATGGATTTACTTCCAATTTGGCACGAATATTATTAAGAAGTCGGGTCAGAACATAGGCTATATATTATCACGCTATCACCTACGGGGAACGAGCAGTGAACCTTTATTTCTTCAAACGTATGTCCGGGATAAACTCAAAAAGTACTGAATGGATTTACTTCAAATTTGGCACGAATATTATTAAGAAGTCGCGTCAACATATAGGCTACATATTATCACGCTATCACCCACGGGGATCGAGCAGTGAACCTTTATTTGTTCAAATATAATTATGTCCGAGATAAACTCAAAAAGTACTGCATGGATTCACTTCAAATTTGGCACGAATATTATTAAGAAGTCGCATCAACATATAGGCTACATATTATCACGCTATCACCTACGGAGAACGAGCAGTGAACTTTTATTACTCAACGCATTCTGTAACAACGTGTAATCTAACGACGCATATTTGAATGTTGTTGTTGTTATGCCATGCTACAAGCTAGCTTCACACTATAAAAAATAACGCAGTATAAGTAATTTAGGCCGATAAACGTAATTAAATGAATATCAGTAGTTCAAGACAAATTTAAAGCAGCGCCTTCTATGAGATTTCAAAAACATCATCATCAATCCCTTTTTGAATATAAATAATTTAAATTTGATCATGTTGGCGAGGTTAATTGTTATTTTTAAAAGTCATAGATGGAGTTGTGCATTTTCTTCTTAAAAATTGTAGGTATCGTTAATTCGTTTCAAAGATGAGCAAGACAGTTAAAAAAATTCTGTTTATATAAGTCTTATAAAATTCATCGAGTTTGTCTATATGTAATAACAAACAGAACTCAAAAAGAACTGCATAGATTTATAACATAATTGTGTTTGCTCGCAAACGAAAAAAAACCGACTTCAATTACATCGACAAGTAATACAACGTAATAAGACGAAAAAATAGTCAAGTAAATACGCGCTATTAAAGATTACTCAAAAAGTTGTAATCAGTTTTCGATCTAATTTAAACAAGACTACAAGACAAGTATTAGCTTTCGATTAAAGTAAGAATCATCGAAATCGGTACACCGAGTAAAAAGTTATGCGGTATAATATAACGTAGGTCGACGAAAAAGTAGTCAAGTAAATACACATTATTAGATATAACTCTAAAAGCACTTGTCAGATCTCAATTAAATTAAAATGAGACCACATGACACGCAACACCTTTCAGTTAAAACAAGATTGATCGAAATCGGTCCACCGAGTCAAAAGTTCTGAGCTAACATACATTAAAAAAAAAAAAAAACATACAGTCGAATTGAGAACCTCCTCCTTTTTTGGAAGTCGGTTAAAAATTTAAACTCGAAAACGGCACGCTATTTCTGTATGCAATTTGAGCCAAATAGCGAAAAAAGAGAAAAATTAAGCATGCCATATAATAATAAAGATAAGACATGCTTATTCCTTTACAGTACAGAATAAATAGTAATAGAGTTAGTACAAAATAAACATTGACTGTTAATATTTTTGTTCGGTATTTATTGGTGTAATTATTGCGTCTTAATTAATATATTTTCATGTCGCATATAAGCTTAAGTGAGATGTGGAACTAGCTAGATTTTTTTACGCACGCTGCGCACACACAGCCATTTATTTTATGTTAAGATCATGTAAAGTCATAACTTAGATGAGTTATAATTTTTCACCATATAAAAAATGTTTCCTGTTTGCTAACTAGACGGCGGTGGCGTCGAATTAAATCGTGCTATAGTTTCGTTCACAAAAAGTGATGTTATAAGTACAAATGTCATCGCCTCAACCTATAGAAACTGGGGTTACCTGCGTTGCTATAAGTTATCGTATGCTTGGAAACCAGAAAATATTTTCCTGAAATAAATAAGTCCATACTAATATTATAAATGCGAAAGTAACTCTGTCTGTCTGTCTGTCGCGCAATCACGCCAAAACTACTGAACAGATTTAAATGAAATTTGGTATACAGATAGTCTAGAGTCTGAGAAAGGACATAGGCTACTTTTTAATGAGAAAAAGGTGTAAGGTGTTGAAAAGTGGGAATGAAAATTTGTATGGAAATATGTATATCTAATGTTCGTGTTTTGTATCTGTCAAACATTTATTGTTTATCCCGTGGATATGGTTAAATCTGCCCTAAAATTACAGAACGTATTTAAATAAAGATTTCGAATTGACAACATGTATCCACAAAATACGGATAGTGGCGTATTTTAGATTTTAAAAATGTAGAATAATGTCATTAATGAAAACGGATTGACATATTATATATTGGTTGTCAAATATTTATGCATGCGTTTAGAAATTTATTTAGTGTATGTAATCTAAGGAAAATATATCAAGCTACTTAAATATACAATAAATGATAAATGTACAAATGAATAAAAAAAAAACGTTCAATTGATTCTGTCAATCCAGTCAAAGTCAATATATTATATTAATATTTTCATCGCGAAAGTGTAAAAGATATGTTTGATATATCTTAATCTGTAGGTACTAATCTATGCTACGAGCAATGATCGCTATCAGGTGGACATGATAACAACCGGGACCGATGGCTTAACGTGCTCTCCAAGGCACGGTGGGAGACCCACAAGGAATGCACAAATACCCAGACCACGGCAAGCATCTGTATGGACATATTATGTTGTCGTGTGTGTATGGATCGAACCCGCAACCGCCAGTGCAACGGCCACAAACCAGTGCTGTGACCGCTGCGCCAACGCGGCGAGTTACTTTCGCATTTATAATATTAGTATGGATTATAAACCTGAAAGTTGGTTTGTTTGTTTGAACGCGCTAATCTCAAGAACTACTGATTCGAATTGAAAAATTCCTCTGAGGTGGATAGCCTATTTAAAGAGAAAGGTTATGCTTTATGAAGGAGGAAGGGTATTTTTTTCCTCAAAGCAATGCGGGTGAAACCGCGGGGCACAGCTAGTGTATAATACATGCATATTGTAGTAGAGGAACACTGGCAATTTTAGAGGTTTCTAACGTATCTTTTATTGTAGATAGTATATATTTAGTTTTAGCATTGCAACCGTGCGAAGCCGGGGCGGGTCGCTATAATATTAAGGTGATAAACATAAGGTTGGCGTACACCGTAGCCTATAGACGCCTGCAACACCTAAAGCGCGTTGCCGACTCTACCACCGTACATCCACAGGAACTCGCCACAGGAACACAAGACCAACTGAGGGCAGTTTTATTTAGCTGTTATCTTCTGTAAGTTTGAGGTATTTTCCCAGTCGGGCTGCTCCAATTTTAAGCGAGATATTTCTTACTTTGCCTTTATATTATAAGATCAAAGTGCATATATGTATATATGTGTAGTTAAAGAACTGATATTAGAGCCCAAGAATTTTCACACAAATTGAAACTTACGCTCTTAAAACAAGAGTCACAAGGTAGTATACGAAAATATTTCAGAGTAATATCAAAAAATTAAATATACTTCAGAACACCTGCACGTACATTATAACTCGGACAGGAACATGCTCTAATTTCCATTTGCTCGTTTTCAATTTTAAATTTTGAATAAGCTGTAAAAGTATTAAGCTTTTGAGGTGCATCTCTGTTGGTTAGTAATTTTAGGCCATGATGTTATTAATAAAGTTTTAGTGTAATTAAAACATCCGTGTATCACAATAATGATAAAGTTGTGTGGACTTAGTGACGCTGTATTTCACACAAGATATTACGTTTGTACAAAAACACAGTTTATATATTTTTTTGGGTAATGTGTAATTACAGTTAATGGTTGTTGTTAGATTACGAATAGGTATATATATAGTAGATTGAAAATGTTATTAGAAATATGACATCATATTGTAAAATGCAAATTTTGTAACTCAATAAAGGTTGTATAGTAAAATGAAACATGAAACGTGATTAAGTATGCGAATTTTGGCCACAGCTGAGGTTGAATTTGTACTTCTCAACTATCACTAAGGCAAGCTGCCAATTAAGAAAAGGACTTTTAATTTGAAAACTAGGGAATGTATTTTTAAACGTCAAAGTTTTAATTGCTGGAAATGATATCATGACGTCATTTTAAAGAATCACAATATAAGCAAAATTAGAAGATGATTCCTTATCATCTTCTAATTTTGCTAAAGATATAAATGTACATTTTAAAAACTATTTGAACATTTCAGAACTCTTTACATTGACATACGAGTATTGTGTGGTAGAACTTTTCTGTGATTAATTACTTCAATTTGCTTAGAGCTGCCTCAGTGAGGGTGAACTTACCCTATTACATTAATAGTTGTATGTATATTTGCGTTTCATTGATTGATTTGATTTTATAGCTTTAAGTTGTAACAGTGAAACACAGCTGCGTTTAATAAAGGGAAATGAGAGAACCGGGTTCCCGAGTAATTTACCAAATAGCTTAGTCATTTATTTTGATAAATGCCTTTCAATAGTGTAGGAACAGTGCAGATGATTTCCCCAATACGAATTTCCTATTATTCTCTAATGAAGGATGGAGATTACAAAGGACATTGGTAGTCAGTCAGTCAGTTCAGCCTATTGCAATCCACTGCTTTACAAAGGCCTCCCCAAGTTCGCGCTAGACATTCCAGTTTTCCGCAATCTTCATCCAGCCCACACCGGCAATTTTACGTAAATCGTCGGTCCATTGTTAGATACCGTCGAAATCGAAAATTATACCATGACTTTTTGACTTTCACTGTGTTCAAGTGTTTGTTTCTTGGTGAAAAAGAAATATAATTGGTTAAGAAGTTTTTAAATTTATCTACATATTGTTACGAGTACACTAATTAAAGGAGCTTGAGCCATCTAGTGTTGAAGCAGTGGAACCACGTTGTGTGCTGTACAAACCACTTTGTTACAAAGACAACGTGAAACATCCACTCAATACTAGATGGCGCTAGAGGACTTATATAGGGTGAATGAACTCAAGATCGAGTACACGCACGAACATTCTAGAATTGTCTGGGAGTAGGCTCGGTCCGGTATAAAAAGGCCGCGGAAGGCCGAGCGGAGTCAGTTCAGTTTGAGCTAACGACGAAGCGACTTCGAAGTGAAGACTAGTGATCAAGAAGTGATACCAGCGGAAACCTACGACATTGGCTACGACCTCGGACATTGTTAGTGCTCAATGAGTGTACCTAGTGATTAGTGAGTGTACCTAGTGCTTAGTATTTGTACCTAGTGCTTGTGTCGGACCTAGTGCTAGTGAATAAAGTCTCTAAAAGAGTCAACTGGTCTTTCTCTCCAAATCGTTCGAACCCTAACACGTAACAATATTATAAATAAATAAAAAATCGTAAATTTTCATCTTTTTAATTTTAGTATAGAAGTGCAGATATACATATATGTAAATTACTGATGGCTGATGCTGCTAATAGGTGGCAGAAATCATTTATTTGAGTAAACTCGTTTCTATCTATAACTAAAAAATGCATTTTATTAAATAAATTGAAATCATACAGTGAACCCTATTACTACTTCTTCAAGACCGAAAACGGAAAACAAATAGCAAAACCCGTATAACCTAAACAAATAGCTAGCTGAAAATGAAAACCACGACAGTTTACTTATACTATATTAATTCCGCGGTTTCTTCGCCCTGTATTACTTTACTTAAACTTCAAAGTTATTATTGACTGCTACACACTAAAGTCGAAAAATGTCCTTCATTAAAATCTAATTATGCAACTAAACTACTTAATAACAAGAAGAGTATTTTTCAACTTGGTTAAACTTAAGAGTGTATGCTACCTCAAATTGCTTATTTTCCACTCGGCAGGATCTCCATATCTTCCAAACTACTGAATATTTAAGTTTAAAATTTATGTATGGTAAAGTTCAGGACATAAACTATCTTTCATATGTTTCGAAAACACGATTCCATAAAATTTTCTCGATACAAAAAAATCGCAAAGTTACCTCTATTTTTTGTATTAAAACCCTAATATCTCAGTAAATATAGAAGTTATGGACTTGAGATTAAGCATGGTAATTGAAATAAGTATGAAGAACATTTTATATGTTGCGTTTTAAAAAAAATAACTATTGATAATGTTTGTGGGGAGAAATAACATATAATTCGCGCGATGAACAACCAAGCGCTCTCAATTCTCATGTGTGTCGGTATAGCACGTACAAATTAACTTGACACCTGGGCCGATGACGGCAACTTCAATGTACGGTGTGAAAAATAATGTAACATATTATGATAATATGTTACATTATTCTACTATATATTTTATTGATATATTAACATATATTATGATATGGTTACATTATTTTTCACACCGTACATTGAAGATGCCGTCATCGGCCCGTGTCAAGTTAATTTGTACGTGTTATACGACGAAGTGCGGGTGAAATCTGAATTCGAGCTGAGGTAGTGTAGCCTCTTAAGAGTTGAGAGTTACACATTCAATCACACATCGTTTGATACATATTAAATTATATTATATAGTTATGAAACTAAATCTAAAATTTTTCTTTAAATCAATACATAAGTATACATAGACAATTTTATGCTTGTGTTTATGTTTATCTTTTTATAAATATTACGCGTAGGTTCGAACGTAGAACATATCGAACCCATGATCCCTGGAGCGAAAAGCAGGATCACTGCCAACTTTGCTAACAGCCCAGTAATATTTCCATAAAAGTTTTCACAACATTATGAATGGAAGTCACATATTGATGGATGTGTCAATCCCTATTCTTGAGTCGAGTCTACATCGTCATCTCGATAACTATTTCTTAGCCAAATTTACTTAGGCTCCTCATCTATCATCATATTATTATGAAAGTATATGTACGGTTTATAAAGAAAAATGTACGTTTTAAATACTTTTCAAGTTTTCACAATCATATATTTTCTATAGTGTTAAATTATAATAACTGTATTTGTATTATTAATTTGTAAGATAAATGATAAGAATTAAATTAATTCATTTCAATCATTATGTAATAAATTTTGAAACAAAAAAAAAAGTGAAAAATGCGCCTATCCGCATAACTCGGCTTTTCACAGTTGCAATTTAATGATGAAAAAAATAAAATGTGGTTTTCAAGAAAGCCTAGGAACGTTTTATTATTAAATTTTTATATCTAGAGGATTAAACTGTGCGTTATATCTATATTCAAAGATAAGGGCAAAAGAACTATTAAACGAATGAGATTTTCATTCAAAATACTAAACTCTTGAATCTTTTATTCTATTTCCAATAAATTTCCAAGAATGTTTTTTTATTTATCCTTCTTTACAAAGGGAGTGAAGTAAAAACAGCTCACTTAGATGGAATGTTCGTGTTTTTTGTTTATTTCTTGGTAAATTGCGGCTTGTAATGTGCGGTATCCAACAGGGACCGAAACAAAGGCAGTCACTCTTGTTCCCTCGACGAAGCCGCAGTAAACTGATCTTTTATATACTATGAACCTGTAATAATGTTTTGAAGATACCACTTACAATTAGCATAGCAAAACACTAGAGTGAATGCTTGCGATACTCCTATTATTTCGCCTAGAGAAGTTTCACTTAAAAAAAACACTTCTTCAATTTACGTCGATAAGTACATACAGAGTAGGTAGTCGAATAAATAAGCAATTAAATAAGCATTATTATTGATAACTCAAAAAGTACTTGTCCGATCTTGATTAAATTTGAATAGCACCAAATTATAAGCACAAGCTTTCGATTAAAAAAAGAATCATCAAGATCGGTACTTCCAGTAAAAATTTATGAGGTAACACATTTAAAAAATAAAATTTAACTATAAAACTCCTCCTTTTTATAAAGTCGGTTTAAAATCTCAAAAAAATTTAAGTTAAATATCAAATATATGTGTAAATCAGCGTACTTATTAACTTATTATCATGGAAATGGTAGGATGGATTGTCTGTTACTTGAGAAAACGCCGTCTGTTTCAGTAATTAAGAGCGTAACACTTAATTTATGGCTAAGATAATGTCAAGTCCTTAAACTGAAGATCTGTGTAATTACGATTTAAATACCTTATCCTCTGGTTTTACGAGACAAACGTTAATTTCTTTAATTATCTGTAACTAATAGGTAGTTAACAGTTATACACATAAATGCCTACATGCATATTATTTTATAAACAATAAGTCTTATCACTGTTTGACATAAATTATGAACAATTTTACGCATAATTGTGTTTGCTAGCAAACGAAAAAAAAACCGACTTCAATTGCATCGGCAAGTAATAAATAATAAATAAGTTAACAAACGCACTAGTCGTCAATACGATTTTCGAGGGTTTCCCTCGATTTCACTGGGATCCCATCATCAGATCCTGGTTTCTTTATCATGGTACCTAAGTTGGGATATCTCCTTTCCAACAAAAAAAAGAATTATCAAAATCGGTTCATAAACGACGAAGTTATATACATAAGAAAACATATATAGGTACGGTCGAATTGAGAAATCTTCTCCTTTTTTGAAGCCGGTTAAAAATCTTTATGAAAATTTTCATCACATTTATTATTTTAATTAAAATATACCAATATATTAAAATAGTCTAACAATTAGCATAGGAGTGATATGAAATTAAAAGACAAAAGAATTAGGAATTATAACAAGTACCCGGAGAAAGAGGCATAATATTATGCCCAGCTTTTCTTTTGTAGTAGTGAGATAAGATTTTATTACCTTGAAAAGTAAATTGGTTTGATCAAATACCTGAATAATTTCAAAATACTGTAAAAAAATTCTGAGAAATTTGCAAACATGGATGTTTGCAAAGTATCCGATAAAGAAGTAAAAAAGTAAAGTAGTAGCATTCTAAACACAATAGTGTTTAGAATGCTACTACTTTACTTTTTACAAAATCGACGAACAATTATTTGAGGAATCATAATAAATCGTCAATAAACGTATAATTAATAAAATTTCTAGCATGGTAAACGATCGCTAGATCGAGATGTTGGAGAAACATCGGTATGGCGATAATTAGGAAAGTGACAGGGCAATTATGACGCCGGTCTGCGCACGCGCCGAGTCGATCTCCGAGAACGCATATAAAGTAGGTATGGTGTACATTGTAGGGGACAGCGAAGTTTACATTTTTTGGTTCATGTAATAAAGTAGCTGTCGCGTTGAACTTCGTACTGCCATTTTATCGTGATCTTGTCGATTTTTTTTTAAATATTTTTCAAGTGAAACTTTTATTACATCGTCTCAAACTTTTTCGTTCGTGTGTTGCATGTCGCGTGACGGTCAGCCGCGCGGTAAGATTGATAAAGCGATTTTTATACCCTTATTGGAATATTATTCCAAAAATTTTTAGCTAAATGTATATAATGTGAAAAAAGTTTCACTTTTACCGCGGTTTCATAAAACCGCACAGGTTTATTTTTTATTAAAAAACCTACTCCAAGAACGATCACATTAAAAGAAGATTTACCTACAGTCGTTCGGAAGTTAGCGCGTATTAAGATTTGACAAAAACTTTTAAAAAATATAATGTTCATGTAATTTTATTTTTATTAGGTATTACACGTATAACTACCATTACATTTTAATTAGTAAATAAGAGTATATAATTTAAATACTAATATGCTTGACAAAAAAAAACTAAAATTCAAATTAATTCAACTATATATGATTATAAATGTAATAATATCAGAACTTGTAACTTGGACCTTTTACGGTGTTAGTACTCGTAGGCATGAAAGTACTTTAGTGTGATGTACTGTTGTGCACGGCTTACGCGTTGTTTGATAGCTTTTTGTGAAACATTTAATATAAGCCTATAAGTATATTTTATTATTACCTACTATATTATTATACAAAAATATAAAATATAGTTATTTGTAATCGAAATACATAACGTGACGCAAAATTCTATATAAAACGTATATAATATACAACGAGTTATTAATTTGACGTCCTTCCGTTTAGGGTCATATAGAGATACACGGAGGCATACCATAGCGGAAATTTTACGTGAAAAATTAAGCAGTAGAAAGTGCACCTCATTACTACGTTACTTTAAAATCGACATGGGAAAAGGGGAAGAAAAATCACCCACTTAACTGTAAAACTCAGGTGACTCGGTCATTGACACGACACTACATACATATGATGGTAATTTTATTTAATTATTTAATAATTATTTTTATTAAAGCGTTTGGGCAAGTAAGTTGTATTATTGGGTTATAATATCGATTCTGATTTCGCAGTTAAATGGAAGGACGCCAGTTTAAAATAACACGGTATATATGTATATTTGTTTTTTGATTACACGTTGCATATGGATATTGATTTCTTCTTGTCAGATGTAATTTTCACATTGTACCACAACTGTTTGTTCCTAAATAAATAAATAAAAAATATAGTTAATCTTACATAACATTTCAGTATTAAAAATTTGCGTCAATAATTGTAGGAAAATGACTTAGTTCAGATGCATATTGTACATTTTCTAAATGTTATGGAGTTGATTGTACTTACAGGCGAGTGGGTAAGTGGAGCGGGTAATCAGGCTGCATCCGACGCAAGCGCAACCACCAATATCCACCGACGATATAGCTATGCATAGCATCGCAATAAAAATGTATATTTATCCCACAATTCCGCATAAATCTGAACTCTTTCACGTACACACGGAGTAAGAAGCCTATACTCAACATTGGGATGTTACAAACTTAATCATTAAAACTAAATCTAAATTCAGTATTAGGTTAAAAAATGCGGCAAGAGTAGGTACATGGTACGTGAGCGCTGATTAATTTTTTTTTTTTGTAATTTAAAACATTATTGAAAGGGACTTTCATTATTATTAATGACTAGCTTCTGCGCGCGACTTCGTCGGCGTGGACTCCGCTCCTATTGGTCTTAGCGTGATGATACATAGCCTATAGCCTTCCTCGATAAATGGGCTATCTAACAGTGAAAGAATTTTTCAAATCGACCCAGTAGTTCCAGAGATTACCGTGTTCAAACAAACAAACAAACAAACAACCAAACAAACAAACTCTTCAGCTTTATATATTAGTATAGATAAAAATGTGCTGCACAGTTAATTGTTATTTGTTTTTGACTTACACTAAAATTAAACATTGTCATCATTATTCTTAGACACACAGACAACAATAACATAATTTGTTTGTTGTTTTATAGCACTGATAACAAGATCTAAGAGTCTGATAAAAAAAAAACAATTTAGAGTTACAGTCCTTATTGTTAAAAATACCACACTACCAATTAAAGCGATGCATGATACCGAAATATAAATGTATGTGTAACAATATGGGACGTCTACATTACAAAAAAAAAACCAACTAAACTAAATACTAAAATAAAATATAATATAAAATAAGTAAAAACAATTTCTGTAAGAATTGTAACAGATTTTTTAATACAACTGGGACGGCAAACAAAGCGTACGGCTCCCCTGCCTGTATTCGAAATTCAATTGAGACTGTTATCTCAACTACACCGATCAATCTCCTTCGTGTAGTTCCAATCTACCTCACGGTGGAATCAATCTCGCCCCCGGGCACAGCTGAAAACGACTAAACCTATCAATCAATCAATTTTTGATACAAGTAGGTTGGCAAACAAGCGTACGGCTCAGCACGTGCTCAATTACCGTAGCTTACTCTTATAGACACCTGCAACACCGGAAGCATTGTAAGCGCCTCCAATCCACCCTAGGAGCTCTGGTCACCTTTTTTTTTTAACGTGGGGAAAATCCATCATAGATACCCTCCGGCGCGGGGGCACCAGAGGGTTATGTCAGACTTCCTACTGACTAAAAACCGCCACGTGCGAGCCGTCGTCGGCCTGAGTGGGGCGAGATGGGGTCGAAGCAGTCGCCACCTCGCCCCGGCGGTAGGCCCGAACGTAAACGTCCGGGCCCCGGCACAAAGTTAGGGTGGCCTCGCTCACAACAAGGCCACCCCGCAGACCTGTGGGGTCACGTCGTCCGGCCGGCCGAAGTCCCCCGACTGTCGGCCGGCGACCCCACTATTACGAGGGGGGGAGGAGGAGCTCTGGTCACCTTACTCAACACAGGAAAAGAACTCTGCTTCAAAGTAGTATTATTTAGCTATGCTGTGCTGTGTGTGTAAGGTCAAGGTACTTTCCTAGACGGGCTGCAGCTCCATATTTTGAGCAAGATATTTCCATCTATGCCCTCAGTTTCACATACAGCGCTTACATAAAATAAAACGCTACTTTATATTGAACTAGCTTCTGCGCGCGACTTCGTCGGCATGGACTCCGCTCCTATTGGTTTTAACGTGATGACACATAGCCTATAGCCTTCCTCGATAAATGGGCTATCTAACACTGAAAGAATTTTTCAAATCGGCCCAGTAGTTCCAGAGATTACCGCGTTCAAACAAACAAACAAACAAACAAAAAACAAACAAACAAACAAACAAACAAACAATCAAACAAACAAACAAACTCTTCAGCTTTATATATTAGTATAGATGTACAAGTCTATATTTCTATACCATAACATAAGCTAGCTTTTATTCGCAATAAATCCAGTGTAGCAACGTTCTTATAAAACAATTTCGTTCTAATTGTACCCCCCATACCGTATTCATTGGTGTGATGTCTTGATACGTCGCATTCAAATGAGCTTTGTTTTTAGATTGTTCAAATTACAATTACACGTTATCAGGGGAAAGTTACAAGTGGTCAGGAAAGATTTGTACGATAGAGTACCTTTACTTACGAATTAATTAAATCTTTACGCTACTATAAGAAACGAAAGTGAAGAAAACAGATAAATCAAATCGAATGTTTCTTTATTCAAGGCTTAAAAAATGCTTCTGAATCGTCATTTTACAAGTTGTACTTAGATAAGACTTTGATACATTTATTATTGTTTATGTGAAGCTGTCAGATGATCGCCAGTATTCTAAATGTAAATTTTACAAAGAAGAATCGACAACAAAATCCGCAGTTACTCTTTTAAGCTAAAAATCTTAAAAGCTATCGTCCTTATAAATTTTGCCACGTATTGAAATATGTCACCAAAACTTATTTTTTATCTTTAAGATATCTAATCTTAAACCGCTTAATCTTTGGCTATTAAGGTTTTTTAAGTGTAAACTTTATTTTGCCAAAAACTTTATTTAGGCAAGGCAAAAAATCGTTTCTAAAATTTCAAGTACTGAACTGATTTTCACAGAAAAAGTTTCGTACAATCTTACATTTACATCGAAAACACTAAAAAAAATAGGTTACTCCCTGAAACCATTATTTTTTTCAGAATTTTTAATATCTACCTTTTTAGGTTAGATGTAAGGTTGCCTTAATTTACAGTCCTGTCAGATTGACGGAAGGACGGCGGAGCCTTTATAATAGGGTCCCAAGAGAGTCCTATGGGTATGGAGCTCTTAAAATGAAACATTAATAATAAGTAATAAGTAAAATAATATATATACATATTTATAATTATAACCTTATTTATAATTTTCTTATCTTTCAACATAGGATCCAGTGATTTGAAAGTTTTTCATCTTTTATTTTTATTAAGCATAAATAAGTTGCGGTCAAAAAAAAAATAATTGAAATAAAAAAATATATAAACTATAATCATATTCATTGCCGAGCTTTATATCTGAAATTTATCTTCCGTGTAATCTAGTATAATAAATATATTGTTGTAAGGCCATAATTAGAAGATAATTTAGTTACAATGATTTAGTAACTAACAAACATAAAAGTTTTTAGTTCAAATAAATTTTAATGATATCGCTATAACTACAAAAAAAAATCTTTAAATCCTATTAAACATAATGGTTTTTGGTATTATTTAATATGATACCTAAGTATATAACCCTGAGTAACACTTAAAATTACTAAAGATAATCATGAATTGCAACTTATTAATTAAAGCCGTTACCCCAATAGAGGCCACAACTACATAAATGAACCATCTTTCTCGATAATTAATATTCAAATACATAATATAATAATCCCTTTGAAGTACTTAATAAAGTAAACCATAGTTTTACCCTGTAATCAAGTAACTCGATTGTAATCGACATAATCTATAGTACATACCTTGCGACTTATTCTGTTATTAGGTACCTACGTTTTGTAATTAAGATAAACCAGCTTCGTAGTTGTTGTTTCTAACAGTCATATTTTTACTTATGGAACCTAAGCAAGCATAACCATATGGTGAATTTATTATATTATGTGTATATACACATAATATAATAAATTGTCATCTGATTTTTCTTATCGCATTGATCAATAAAAAAAATTAAGAAAAAGACTTTAAAACGTATAATCTATTATATACTTTATATACTAATAAATAAAATTGGAGTGTCTGTTTTTAATATTAAAATAACCACTTTTTACTAAATGCATATGGATCTATACACGGAACATATATCTACCAAAATAACATTTTTTATAATTTTTGTCTGTCTGTCTGTTTGTTCCGACTAATCTCTGAAACGGCTGGACCGATTTTGACGGGACTTTCACTGGCAGATAGCTGATATAATAAGGTGTAACTTAGGCTACTTTTAATTTCGAAGTTTTTTTTATAACTGCGAACTGAACAATAACTTTTTCGTTAAATTCCACGCGGACGAAGTCGCGGGCACAGCAGCTAGTAAATAATAAATTGTAATTACAATATGTTCAAACACTTGTCAGTGTTGAATCATAGAAAACTGTAAAGAGCTCGTTTTCATAATTTCCTGTTATCTTAACGTTAAATCAAATAGATTTTATATACCTATATGCAAAGGATAATTGGTACTTCCACGACCGTACAAATTTCCACAAAAAGGTACGTCTATGTCATGAAATAAAGTTTTTCTTTATAACAGTGTTTCCGCATTGCGTATGTCACGACAAATGTGCGGAAATTGTTCTTTCCACAACCAGAATTCATGTATAATAAATATTTTATTATTGTTTGCATTGTTTTTGGTTTCGAGAGCCTTTATTTTATATCGTATTAATTTTGCTCTGGACTATTTTCAACGAATAATTTAGAAAAAAACAGCAGGAAAGGCCGTGTAGTCCGAAAGAATCAACTTCTTTTCTGCACGGACATCTGTGTTCAAAGCACAAAATTATATTATTATTATTAAGATTATGATGATCATATTATTTTATGCTAGGCTTAATAAATTTTCGTACATTCTTATACGAGTATACACATTACACACACATGCACACCTTCTTAGCTTCTCCCCTTTGAAACGCTCTCTACAAGATCAATTGTAATAGAAATACTTATTTATGTTTTTATGCAGGTGTAATTTGATACACTTAATGTACAAGAGTTTTCAATAAACTGACAAAATAAGTTCAATAAATACAACACAAATGAGGCTGTCAACATTATTATTTCTTTAAATTGCAATTTCTATTGTCAAATTACAATAATTATTGTCTAAGCCACTAAGGTGTGCGAAAAACAATATTTCTCTTTAAAAAATTTCTCTTAGGCATCATCATGTAAAAAATATTTAATGAATTACTATACAAACTTTTTTTCATACTAAAATTACAAATAAAAATTAATAAAACAAAAGTAATTTAAAGTGATATTTCTTTTATTAATAAATAAGATAAAATCTTCTGAAGAATTTAGTGAATTTTATATTATCTGCAAGATAGGAAGGACGTTCATGGACGCATTGTGTTAAGGCATAATTTTTTATTAAAAAAGTTTTAATTCTGAAAGCGGGAAACATATTTCCTTTTTAATTTTATAAGCAGATTAAATTCATTTATTTCTTTTATTTTTCATCGTATCTTCCTACTTTCATTCAAGAAAGCATTAAAGTAGGTATATCTATACTAATATATAAAGCTGAAGAGTTTGTTTGTTTGTTTGTTTGTTTGTTTGTTTGTTTGTTTGTTTGTTTGTTTGAACGCGGTAATCTCTGGAACTACTGGGCCGATTTGAAAAATTCTTTCACTGTTAGATAGCCCATTTATCGAGGAAGGCTATAGGCTATGTATCGTCACGCTAAGATCAATAGGAGCGGAGTCCACGCCGACGAAGTCGCGCACAGAAGCTAGTAAGTATTATCCTTCATTAGTAAAAAGCAATTTGTAGATCTTAAGCGCCATACTGACGTGCTAGAAATGTAGAAGAGTAAATAAGATATACCGATTTATGGTTCGCATTTATAAATAACTAGCTGACCCGGCGAACTTCGTACCGCAACAGTCGATTCTTTAATTTCTCATTTTTTTTTAATACTTATCCTTCCCGGAACCCCTCCACTAACATTTAAACTTTATGGTTCGGTATTAAAGTTCAAATTGACTTTTAAGTATTATTACGAATTTTTTGTATAGTATTATAGAAAATTGTTGTTTTTACACTTTTTCAGGGAATTTTTTAAATTTGTCTCTCCGTTAGAACCATCCTCTTACTTCAAGGAATATTATGAAAAAAGAATAAGCGAAATCGGTTCAGCCGCTCTCGAGATCTGCGCTTAGCAACACATTCAGCGATTCATTTTTATATATATAAAGAAGAGACTAGCTGACCCCGCAAACGTTGTTTTGCTATATATGTTATTAACCCCTGCAACCCCCTCTTGTAGGTGGAATTTCGTAAAATCCGTTCTTAGCTGACCTCTGCTCGGCGAAAGGAATATTCCTACCACAAGTCTCTACGCCTTATGGTTCCAGAGATATCGTGATGAGTCAATATATGGGTGGAAATCTCTTTTATATATATAGATAATAATTGTGTTAGCTCGAAAACGGAAAAAACGAAAAAAATAGTTAAGTGAATACGCGTTTTTAAAGATAGCTCAAAAAGTACTCATTTAAATGGGACCACAAACTTTCGGTTAAAAAAATAATCATAAAAATAACTTACGTTGGAACAAATATAGACATAAAACATACAGACGAATTGAGAACCTTCTACTTTTTTAATCAGTGAAAAAGTGAAAGATTTAAGAAGTAATTGCAGTTGGCAATAAAGTATTATTCTCTTGTTTCAGAAGTGTTAGTGACGTATCGACGCGGTTTACCAGTGATAACAATACCGCTGCCCTCACGTCGGGAGCGGTGCAGGTTCACACTCCGGCCCGTGTCGCAGACCGTCGGTGACCTCCTTGAACAGGTTAGTACCGTGGGCGTGGTTAAGACAGTGAGGAAATTGGGTCTAGCTAGGCCCATCCTAGAATCTTCTTTGCTTAACGTATAAAAAATAAATTTGATTTTGAACCCTGTCGCAGACTTTCGGTGACCTTAAACAGGACAGTACTATAGGAGTGTTTAAGGCAATATTGGCTATAAAGATTAATGTGTGAAGCATTTTTTATAGCATTTTAGGTTGTTGAACTTTACTCAGCTGTAAAACACTATAATAATTAATCTTTTTTTTAAATATTTTACAAGAACCTACTATTCAAGAATGACATGCTTTATTTTTTAATTGACTGACTTGACTGTATTTGCTATATGCCAAAAATATACATATGTTCTGAAGATGAAATTCTATCAACAATTATTATTCTTGCCAGAATAAAATATACCAAATCACACAAGGCAGGTATACTCAGTACTAGGTACTTTTAATTGCGACCCGTTTTTGTTACGACCGTCATGAAACCTGAAGAATAATTGTCTGACATAAATTTTATTAATGTTTTAGGATTCTCATACCATACTTACCCAACTATTTCATCTATAAAAACGAAACGTGTTAGTGGTTGGAAAAGTATCTGGGCTTGGTTAGATTAGATTATTTTCGAGAAATTTTCTTTTTACTTAAAATCGAAATGAACACGTCTAAAGTCAATGAATATTATTAAAAGTAAAATATCACACTGCTTGGAAGCAGTGCTGTATTCTAAGGTCGAGGTACTGCCTCAGTTGGGCTGCTCCAGATTTAGAGCAGGATATTTCCTGTTGTGCCTAATTTCAGTATTTACATGTTGTAACACTAACAGTACAGTAAGATAGATACTTGTGTGGGCAGGTGAAGGCAGAAGACCGCGGTGTGGAGCGCGCCGTGGCGCTCGCAGCGGACGAGCGGATACGTATCGCTTCCAGCGACACGGTCGAGTCGCTGCTGGAAAACGACTTCCGGCTGCTTATCAACGACACCGAGTACTATGTCAAGAGTCCCACCCAGGTTTGTATCCTAACACGGTTAGTTAGAATTTAGTAAGTTAACGTGTAGTATTGTTACTAATTAAGAGGGCGCGTAAAGCAAAATTATCAATCTGCTATTTGATTTTACATGAAAAATTCCGGACCAAATCTTAAAATAAAAATATATGACAAACTACGTGATATTTTCAAGACTATAGTCTAATCAAAAACATAAAATAATGAAATTTCCTCGATAAAATATAATCACGAAGTAACCTCTAATTTTTATGCGTTTTCTATTTATACCCGATATGGCTATGACCATTAAGACAAAAATTTGATAATTAATTACATTTAAATATGACTAAAGTCAATGTCTAGGCATTTAATGTAATTACTTTTAGTTTCGGAATTATAAATAAAATAAGATTTTTGTCGTTTTTTACATTCGTAATGCGCTCAAAACTATATCGTCTATTGCACTCTGACACGAGGCTTTGTGTATATTTTGTTTCATCGGGCGCGCGGGTGAAATCTGATTTTTTGCTCGCCTTATGCACGCTCTTAAGTAGTTTTTGAGTTCCCAAAAGGTTTATTTTTTTGTTTGTATAGTACGGCTCTCATTTCCTGTGAACTGTGAATTTGTACTTGTATTTTTAACATAATTATGTAGTCCCGTATTTTTAAATATCGACTTAATAATTTATTTTACAAAAAATAAAATGTAGACGTAATGATTACGACAGCCGTATAAAAATAAAAATAGAGGATACACTATTAAGAAATGAGGTATGTTATTAAATATATTGATATAATATTCTCTTAAAAAGTAAATATATATATAGTAGGTATATACAATATACCTGTAGTATGGTAGAATTAAAAAGAAACAAGGGTCAAGGGGTGTCAGACATTGACGACAATATACAATGATATTAAAAAGATGGACGTTAAAATACTAATCTGATTTAAAAGTGTCTACATTTTCAGAGAATTCAGAACAATAAATTACACATAAAATTCCAATTTACTCTTTTTCATTTGAAACAAATGAAATGTTAAGTGTAGTAAACAAAGTTGAAAGTCTCGAGGATTATTAATTAAATCTGAGATTAGATCCAAACCCTTTCTGTTTATTAGGATTTATAATTTAAAATTGTAATTAGCTTTTAATTAAATTGAAATGTAGAAAAAGATACCCAAAGCGAACAGCAAAACGTTTTATGCTTTAGTAATTGAAAAATATGCTTTTCTTTGTTGTATTTAATTATATAAATCTAAAATAATTTTTTTTTTGCTAATGAAATTGCGGAAATTATTATAAATTTATTGCTAGTGAAACATTTTTTATTTAATTAAACACATTAATTATTACTTGTACTGTTTCCTTAAAAGATTCATGTCATATGATGCTTACTACTTGGCTGTTGGTGTTATTGCTTATTGCAGTGACCTGTATTCTGTTCCGCGGTTTGTGGGTTCGATTCTCATCCTGAGCCTGGATGTTTATTTGTATATGAAATATTTATACATTCGAATATTTGTTATAAAAATATGTGTGCATATCAGCCGGTTGTTACCTAAAACAGACGAAAAGTTTCCTACCTTAGGACACACGATCCGTGAGTAAGGTACAATTCGTCCTTGTCTATATTAAACAAACATATTTTTATATAAACATATACAGGCTGTAAGTGATCACCACGGGTATCAATACGATAAAACTTCTATTAAAAATAAATATAAATAAATATATACAACACACACACACACGGTCGTCTGTTTCTAAAGTAAGCAAAATTAATGCTTGTGTTATAAGTAACAGCCGACTGGTATAGTTAATTTTTTTTTATAAACATACATATAAATACTACATAAACAAATAAATATATGTTATCCCCAGACTCGGGGTGGGAATCGAACCCACAACCCCCGGAGCAGAAAGCAGGGTCACTACAAACTGCGCCAACGGGCTAGTCAAAAAAGTACACATAAATATAATAAATAATTTTTCATATGTCTTATTTTACGACAACAAGCCTGCCTCAGGAATAAACGATCGTCAGTGTATATAAAACATTAAAAACATATATATTACGTATTTTTTAATTGTATGCAGTAAATTATTAATGTCGTCGCATTGTCTTTAAACAATATTCCATTAATCTTTTAACTCCTGTCAGACGATTGCGCTCACACAATCAGTCTTTGTGAAAACGACTACTGAATTGTCAAGGCGCCAAAATAATTAAGATAAACGAGATAGAAATAAATTTTAACTAACTATTTATTTCAATTGATGATTGATGATTCGATTCAGCCTGTAATATCCCACTGTTGGGCATAGGCCTCGTGGGAAAAGGATCGGAGCTTAATCCACCACGCTGCTCCAATGCGGGTTGGCGGATATGATTGATGAAATTGATATTAAATCGGTTTGTACATATGAGATATATCATGCACTTTATAAAAAGGCGTTACTTTATATAATACTATTATTGTAATACTATTATACTGTAGTAGTTAGTAATCACAACAAAAAAACTGTAATCTAATGAAACGGTATAAGTACCATTTTTTACCGAAATCAGCCATGTGACTCTTATGATAATAATTTTTAACGGTTTTCTACATTCACCACTTTTAATTTGGCAATTCCACAGAAATAATAATAATACCCTATTTCTGTCGGCCATTCGTATCTCTTCAACAATAAACTCTGTTTTGATATGTTACACAGATAAATATCGTATGTTTAATAAAACAGTCGACAGACACTAGTCAGACTATATTGAAGTATGTTGCTGACGCTTTGTATCCCTTCTGTATTCAAATCTAATATTAAATTTAGTGATTGTTTTTAATTGTGTTGTTGCATTGTCAGTTAAATATAATATGTATTTCAATTCCTTCGCGATTACGCGTTTTGATTTTCATTTCTTATCCCAAAGGAACTGAAAGAAATTTATGCTCAATATATGCAATAAAAACCTCTATCTAACCTTGGTGACTACTCGTATCACCTTCTTCTGATGTTTCGTGATGTTTTTCCGACCAGCTAAAAAAATATAATATGATATAATTGTGTTTGCTCGCAAACGAAAAAAAAGCGACTTCAATTACATCGACAAGTAATACAACGTAATAAGACGAAAAAATAGTCAAGTAAATACGCGCTATTAAAGATTACTTAAAAAGTTGTAATCAGTTTTCGATCTAATTTAAACAAGACTACAAGACAAGTAATTAGCTTTCGACTAAAGTAAGAATCATCGAAATCGATACACCGAGTAAAAAGTTATGCGGTATAATATAACGTAGGTCGACGAAAAAGTAGTCACGTAAATACGCATTATTAGATATAACTCTAAAAGTACTTGTCAGATCTCAATTAAATTAAAATGGGACCACATGACACGCAACACCTTTCAATTAAAACAAAATTGATCGAAATCGGTCCACCCAGTCAAAAGTTCTGAGCTAACATACATTAAAAAAAAAAAAAAAAAAAAAACATACGTGTCGAATTGAGAACCTCCTCCTTTTTTGGAAGTCGCTTAAAAATAAATAAAAGTAAATACGGAAAAACAATTCCGTTTTGGCTTTTGTTCTGATGCAAAATCGACTTGCAGAGAGGTATGAGGGAATAAAGAGGACGTGCACTTGCTTATGTACTTGTTTACTTAACCGAACCCGGCGCTGCATGTATGCAAAATGCTGCATCCGTTCGTTGATACTAACGATCAAGAGCTTACAGTCCAAAAATTGCATCGAAATTTGGTTAGAGGAGTAAACAGCAGTGTGTTATTTCAAGCTTTATGTTTGTTCAGACCTTTTTAATTGATTACATTTTTTAATAGTTACCAAAGTATATATTGGAGTAAGATCGGAGCTTGGTGATATTTATTAAACTATCCTATATATGCTTTTTAATAAATGTCATCCACTACCACAGCCTATCACAGTCCACTGTTGGACATAGGCCTCCACAAGTTCGCGCCCGACATTATGACGCGAACTCATGTGTTTTGCCAGTCACCACGCTGGGCAGGCGGGTTGGTGACCGCAGGGCTGGCTTTGTCGCACCGAAGACGCTGCTGTCCGTCTTTGGCCTGTGTATCTGTGTATACGATACGATACGATACGATTCAGCCTGTAATATCCCACTGTTGGGCATAGGCCTCTTCTCCATGTAGGAGAAGGATCGGAGCTTAATCCACCACGCTGCTCCAATGCGGGTTGGCGGATATAGTCCCTACTATGAGTAACGATCGCTACCAGGTGTACATGATAACAACCGGGACCGACGGCTTAACGTGCTCTCCGAGGCACGGTGGGGTAACCCACAAGGACTGCACAAACACCCAGACCACGGCAAACATCTGTATGGCCAATACAAATGTTGTCGTGTGCGGGAATCGAACCCGCAACCGCCCGCGCAACAGCCAATCGCAATCCACTGCTGTAACCGCTGCGCCAACGCGGCGTCTATATCTATATTATAAGTATCTGTGTATAAATATCATCAAACATGACATCAAACAGACTGCTTCAAACTTTATGGCCATCACTAACACAAAACGCAATTTGTAAATGAATCTCGTACTCGACCACCTCCGATAAATGTACGACATTAGGGTACTAAAATTTGTCATTAGCTGGACTCGAAACCGTGACGATGACGATAACATAACAGTCATCTGTCGAGACTGTGCTAATCATTACATAGTATAAAACAAAGTGAAATAGTGGTCAAACGCAAGCCTATCCATTATTTAAAAAAAGTCGCTTCCCGCTTTCTGTATGCTTAGATATTTAAAAGTACGCAACGGATTGACGGACGACTGATGCGGTTTTCTTTAGTAAATAGAGCGATTCCAAAGGAAGGTTTATATGTATAATACATGCATAATATATTAGAGGAACAAACAGTTTTTGCAACCGTGCGAAGCCGGGGCCTTTCTTATTAAATTTTTATTTTACATCATGAATTACTAATCTATTTATGTCTTATATTACTGAAACTTAAAAAGAGTTATTCTTTTCCTGCTGAAAAGAAATTGTTATTTACTTGATAATATTACTGTTAGCATTTATCCCTTACTATTGTCATTGCTAACAATAGTGTGCTTAATTAGATATTTTTCTTTTTCTAAAGAGGTTAAAAGGGGCACGATGAAACGAATATTTATTTCATACTAAAATAGTGTACATAACTTGATGAATTTTATTTGACTACGCCCAGGGGATTAAAAGGGGGGGGGGAGTGATGAATCTGTTATTGTATTTAATCCCCCGCAGAGAGAGAAAGCCTTATAAATTTTAACGTCTTTGTAATCTTTCTCTGGAATTCAAAAGTCGTCTTGAAATCGTCTGATTGTGATGAAGTGTAGTTTAATCGGAACAGTTCTTAGTTGGATTGGTCAACGTTATAAATTACGAAATAATATGAATATTTTTGCTATAGGAGTCTTTTTACATATAGATATTTGACTTTTAATAATAATAATAATATCGTTGAGGTGCACAAAAAAAAACGTTTTTGCACAAAAACATACACCAAAATGTTTCGGATACTTTACAGCAACCATGTCTCATGTCATGAAAACTTAATAAACCGCGATAAAATCCGAAAAACTTGTTTCATTATAAAGATATTTTTGTACTTCATAATTACACTAGCCGACCCGTGCCCACTTCGTTGGGCGTTATAATCCATTTCACATAAGAAGGGTACGGTGAAATTTGATAAGTTTCAATACACTCTCACTATTTTCAGCAAATCAGATGAATATAAATGTTTTAAAATCACCAATTAATTTCTAAGGCAAATAATAATGCTTGATTAGATTGAATTGTTGACACGGCACGTCAGAGGGCGCAGGTTCAAATCCTGCTGATTTAAAATCTTTATATATTTTTATCTTTTTCCTTTTATCTTGTCACTCCTGAATAGTGTAGCTTTCTGTTAGCGAAAGAATTTTCATGATCGGATCAGTATTTGCGAAGATTACCCCGTATATACAAACAAAGTTATAAACTTTACCTCTTTATAATATTAGTATAGATTATAAACAAAATATATAAAACTAAACCTACTCGACTTCATCATTTACATATCATTATCACCATATACGAAATATATACAAATACCTCCACTACCTTGGTACCTATCATAGCTAATCGGACTGAAGTGTACTTGCGCGAATATATACATACGGCGCTTTACCTTGTTAGATAGGATAGCTAATCTGAACATGTCCTCCTATAAACACGGGCGTAGGGGTACAATCAACTATCTCTGAATAGCCGCAGAGTAAATTAATCGCTTTGCTTGGTTCAAATTATTACGGTTATATATAAACACGTATAAAATTTATTATAAAGTACCCTTTTATTGTTAAAAGAGCATATAATTATGCATCGTTTTAATGTTTTTAATATTTTAAAAAAAACTACAAATTGTACAACACGTTTCTCGACATATAGATTTTGATACAATTTTATGTAATAAATAATAATGAAATAATAATTTATAGGGAAAATCTACTCTGGCTTCAACTTTTCTTAGGTTTATCTGCTTTTATTTTTTTAATTAGTAAAGGTTCATTTAAAAAAGGCAATTAATCAAAAGAGAGAACCAGACGTTCTAAATTTGTCAAATATATTTGGCAAAATACAGAAATGTTTGGACGGCTTTAAATAGCTGTCCCACTTTAGGTCACAAATATACTCAGCTGACCTTTTTGAAGATAGACTATAAAATCTGTATTCACAAGTGTCACACTGCTTGAGGTTTACATAATAGTGACATTTTCGGTAAAACCTTCCAGACAAATCCGAGAGTAAATTGAATTTAAACAGAACGTTAATTTTTAAACTTTTGAATACTGTTAGATGTAGTTAAATTACAGTAAAACAAAAACGTTTTAATGCTGCACTCGGTAAGCTTCAACTTTTTACCTAACAATGTTGCTAAATTAATTTATTATTAGAAATAGGTAACAGGTTATGTTATAATTCTAGCTCATTCGATAAAATTAATAGCGCTTAGGCTATTAGTATTTTAATTATAAAACTATACAAACTGTTTACTTTGTTTTCTAGTTTGACTGAATAATAATTTGTTTATAGTCGACTGAAGTAATGCACAACCAAACATGCTGTTCTCAGGTAGTTTTGTGTTGCTGAAGTGAGTAGTATAGACCTCTTGAAAACACGCTGTGTTGACAGCTGGGTTAGAGTAATTGGCAAAGCGCTTGCGATGTTTCTTATTTTTCAGGCTTAAATAGGCTAAATATATAAAGGAAATAGGATGAATAATTAATGTGATTCATTAATGACCTGAAAACAGAGGTAATTTAGTTTGTTTCACAGATTTTATTATAATAATTTTATACATAAACTTTTTACAAATGTGCTTAAATTAATTTGTATTTATTTGCACATATTAACGGCTTCCATTCGTAGATTTAAAGAAACTGTATAGTACTCGATACTGACTGAATTTATCTCAATAGTAACAGTATTAAAAAATCTACCCTTATATATTTTTCCTAATTACTGTAATTAAAGTACCTATACGTAATTGCAAAGATAGCACTTACATATAATGCTTATGAAAACGTAAAACAAAGGAACGGTAAACAACAAAGGTTGGTCAAACTAATCTCGGGCTTAGTGCCTAAAAGGAATGTATCATTTTTATTTACCTATGTGCTATTCTATTTAGTATTATATATTTTATAGTAAATTTCAGGTTTTACCCAGTATTTTTCTTTAAATTAAATAATTTGTATTTTTATAGACTAACATTGTAGTAATCCTCTAAGATATTAAACCTTAGCCACCTTCAACATTTGCTGGCTTTTTGGCTACGGCAGAATGTAATTTAGCTACCCCTTCTCTTCCCGTAGGTGTCGTAAGATGCCACTAAGGATAATAAAGTTCCACTGCAAATTTGGAACAGTGGAAGCCGACCGAACCATCCACCGGCTGGCTTAAAAATACACAGAGTGGAGATGGGCAGCAGTGTCTTCGGTGCGACAAAGCCAGCCCTGCGGCCACCAACCAGCTTGCCCTGCGTGGTAACTATAGGCATTACCCCCAATGAGTTCACAACAGGCACTTAGGCCATCAGTACCCGGCAGTCCCACTATTCCCGGCTACGGCAGCGGTCGTGGTAACGGTGGGATGGAGGGTACTAAGAATCAACAGTTAATGGACACCTTTACACACTCGTCATTAAACTCGAAGTAGAACTAAGTCGTATTAACTGGAGTATACTGGGATTATCTGAGGTCCGAAGAGAGGGTGAGGACACGATGATTCTGGTCACCGGACACTTATTCTACTTCCGTTAAGGTGATGGGCTTTTCCAAGGTGACGTTGGTTTTCTGGTTCACAAGTCTCTCACTAGAAACGTTGTGGAAGTCAGCAGTGTGTCGACCCGGGTAGCGTACCTTATACTTAAACTCACTAACAGGTACTTCTTGAAAGTGATACAGACATATACGCCGACCTCGGCTCACTCTGACGATGAAGTCAAAGCCTTGTGTGAGCATATAATAAAACTGATTTCTTTCGGCCTTCTACAATTTTGTTATAAGAGACTTCAACGTGGGAGTACAAGACCGCGACGAATCGAAAATCAGGCCACGCGGATTGGGGCACAGGAATCACAGGGGGCAGATGCTTGTCAACTTCCTCGGGTCGGAGGGTTTCTATTTGATGAATTATTTTGAAAGCCCCAAAAGGAGGTGGACGTGGCAGACAGAGCCCTGATACTGTGACGAGGAACGAGATAAATTTCATCATGGCGGATAAAACACATATATGTAGTGATGTCTCAGCAAGTCAGCAGTAAATAGATTTAATACCGGCAGCGACCATCGGCTGTTGTGAGGTACTCTGAATGTCTGCCTCCGAAAGGAGTGATCCCGCTTGATGAAATCTGCTCTCCGATCTACGCTGCCCCAAATACTATGTGGCTCCGAGCAGTTCCTATTGGAACTCTTAAATCGATTCGATTCGCTAGAAACCACTTTAACACACGACGTGGACGATATGACCGACAAAGTGATGAAGACGGTGTGCACACTGGGTCGAAGATACTTTCCGCCGACGAGACCACTGAAGCAGGCAAAACTTTCTTTTTCAAATAATATGAATAACTTTTTATTTCCTATTAATTTTATGTTTATGTATAAATAAATATATAAGCTTTAAACACCACAAACGAAGGCTATACACATGGTCCTCTCCTGGTGACCGTTACCGCAACCAAATAGATTTCATCACGATTGCGAATAGATGGAAATCAGCTGTAACAAACACCAGGACTTATCCGGGTGCGGATTGTGGCTCTGACCATCAACTGCTAGTGGCGGACATACGAGTACGTCTTAAGTCAGGCGGAAAGAAAGCAAAACGTTTAACTAGACTCTCAGTACTGGAATATGATTTCTTCCAAAAACTTTCGGAACCAAAACTAGCGGAATTAGCCCCTAAAGTCGCACATATGAATCCTGAAGAACAGTGGCAGCAGTTCAGTCAAAAAATCGTCAATACACTTAATTCTATGGCCAAAAAACCCATAGACAAAAAGGATTGGATGTCAGAAGAGGTTTGGTCTAATATAAGTTTACGCAAAGAACTTAAATGTGGCGTACGATCTGAAAATTTCGTGGGAGAGTACTCACAACTCTCCAGTATCATTCAAAGACAATGTAGAAGAGATAAAAACCAATTTCTAGAAGACATCTGTTCTGAAATCGAACGTCACGCAGACAAATATCAAACTGCTGATCTCTTCCGTAAGGTCAGACAAATAACACGGAAGTTCAAACCATCTTCATGGGTGATAGAAGACAAAAATGGGAACCCTATACATGAAGTTGCCAGAATAGCCGAGAGATGGAGGGAATATTGCGAAGAACTCTATCGGGACCAAATACCCCAACCCCAATCTACTCCACCTCTTGAAGTTACGGGGGAAGAGGAGCCCTACATACTCCGTTCAGAAATTGAAGCCGCAATCCGGAAGCTAAAGAACAACAAAGCACCAGGGCCTGATAGAATAACAGCTGAAGTGTTGAAAGGATTGGGCCCAAATGGGATAACATGCTTACATAACTTATGTAATAAGATATGGCAGACCGGAGATTGGCCATCTGATTGGGTACACTCCTCTATTCTTCCTCTTCACAAAAAAGGCTCGGTACGGAACTGCAATAACTACAGAACCATTGCACTGATATCCCATGCCAGTAAAATTCTGCTTTATATCATCAACGCGAGACTAAGATCTTACCTGGACTGGCAAATACCCCAGGAACAAGCCGGTTTTGTGAAAGAGAGGGGCACCAGAGAGCAAATCCTAAACCTTCGGCTTATAATAGAAAAGTGCTATGAATATAACATCCCAACTTTTATGTGTTTTGTGGATTACCAAAAGGCCTTCGACTGCGTTAAGTGGGAGAGACTCTGGGGAGTTCTTTCCGAGACAGGTGTACCAGGCCACCTCGTAATGCTAGTTCGCAAGCTGTATGAGTCGGGATACGGCACTGTGACTGTAGGAGATTTAACATCAGGCCGTTTCAAATTCCAGAAGGGTGTTCGCCAAGGATGCGTGATATCTCCCATCCTCTTTAATATCTATGGAGAACATATAATGCGACAAACTCTGGATGGCTGGGAAGGTGGCATAAAGATAGGCGGAGAAAAGATATCGAATCTCAGGTACGCGGACGATACCACCCTCTTCGCATCATCGGAAAATGAAATGGCGGAGTTGCTTCACAAACTGGAAACCATCAGTATAGAAATGGGGCTTGTTATAAATAAATCCAAGACCAAGCTCATGATCATTGACCGTTTCACAGCTATCCAACGCAACAATCTCCTACATGACTACGAAGCCGTAACCCAGTTCCAATACCTTGGCTCATTGATTACCAACAAAGGAAGCAGCGAACCTGAAATACGGAGACGGATTGGCATGGCAAAATCTGCAATGACCCAACTGAGTAAAATTTGGAGAGACCGTAATATTACCCACCGGACTAAAATACATCTGGTCCGCACCCTTGTCTTCTCCATTGCTCTATACAGTGCAGAGACGTGGACATTCAAAGCCGCAGATCGACAGAGAATAGACGCTTTTGAGATGTGGTGCTGGCGACGTATGCTACGAATACCATGGACGGCCCACCGCACCAACATCTCTATTCTCAAGCAGTTAAAACTAGAAAAGACTCAACGTCTGTCCACAACCTCAAAGAATCTGCCTACAAAGAATATTGCGGTATTTTGGTCATGTTGCACGCAGGGATACCAACAATTTGGAACGCCTTATGGTGACCGGTAAAATCGAGGGGAAAAGGCCTAGGGGTAGAAGTCCCAAACGATGGTCGGACCAAATAACGGAAGAACTGAAGATGCCTGTCAGCGACGCACTCCACCAAGCTACAGAACGGGATCGATGGAGACAGCTGGTTGACGGAATCAAACGGAGTCACGATCCTCAGCAGTGAGGGACCGATTGAAGAGAGAGTATAAATAAATATTTAAATCGAAATAAATATTTTCGAGAAAGTACTTCTCTGAAAGCTCTTTACAGTACTTATAACAGTTTGTACGCGTGATATTTCTTCACAAAAGCTTTTCTATAAAGGAAAAGGGTGAATTTTAATCTTGTTTCACTTCTTATTGATAAATACGTACTTCTTAGATTTTATTTCAATAGAAAGATGGAGGTTTTCCCACGGCGATTTTATTTGCTTACTACGAGCGATAAATTTTAAAGATCAATAGTATTCACCATTTCCAAGCGCATTTGATTATGCGACTGTAATATTATGCAGATGTTTTATACTTTAAGGCATCTTGTATTAGTTTAGTTATAAAAATTTTATGTTATTTTGTATTGAATTGAATACAATAAAAATTAAGTATAACAACTAAATATAATATATATTTATACCTTTTATCAACTTCATTATTATACAACTAGCCGACCCGTGCCCACTTAGTTGGGCGTTATAATCCATTTCACATAAGAAGGGTACGGTGAAATTTGATATGCTCCAATACACTCTCACTATTTTCAGCAAATCAGATAAATATAAATGTTTTAAAATCACCAATTAATTTCTAAGGCAAATAATAATGCTTGATTAGATTGAATTGTTGACACGGCACGTCAGAGGGCGCAGGTTCAAATCCTGCTGATTTAAAATCTTTATATATTTTTATCTTTATCTTTTTCCTTTTATCTTGTCACTCCTGAATAGTGTAGCTTTCTGTTAGCGAAAGAATTTTCATGATCGGATCAGTATTTGCGAAGATTACCCCGTATATACAAACAAAGTTATAAACTTTACCTCTTTATAATATTAGTATAGATTTGTATACTGTACTAATTGTACACCAATTACTCTTTACTGATTTTGCGAAAACGTCTTGACTTTTATAGTTTTTTTTTTTTTTTGATGTTATACTGTATATTATATTAAATACGAGTACCTATATGTTTCTGTAAATGCACGAATTACGGTAAATCCTAAGATTTAAGAGTAGAACCTAAGATTTACCAACTCTTAATGGTAAAAGCCCGAACGATTTTGCGATTCGCACTTTTACCACCATTCACTTGGTAAGTCTTAGGATTTATATTACCAGTTTAAGTTTTTGACTGAAATAAATGAATAAGAATTTTTCTTTGTTTTATTCCCAAAACCAACTTTTACTAGCTGTCAGTGGTAAAACCTAGCATGTACTAAATTCTAATAGTAAAAGCCAGAAAAAAATGTCCCATTTTCATAAATCCTTACATTTACCAACTCATGTCAGTAAATCCTAAGACTTAATCTTAAATCTTAGGATTTACCGTAGTTCGAGCTTTTATAGTAACATATATATAACATATATTTATGAAGTATATAGATATACGTTTATTCAGCATTATGTATAAAAAAGTCTATGGCTCCTTTCGATCTTATTCGTTTACTTCTTTCAGTAATTTATCCCTCTCATAGCAATTCTCCACTTAACAAAAATTTTACCAGAAAAAGTAAAATAGTACAACATTAGTGTTTAAATAAACTGTAGTACTTAAATAAATCAAGCGGGGAAAAATAATGTTTCAGGTCGGATTATGTTACAAAACAAAGTGGCGCCTGGTCTGACTTAACGTCGGGGCTAGTGGGAGTGCATTTATAACGTGATCGACGTTGTCGGTAAAACTTTAAATAAAAAGTGTATTTATATAGAGTAATGTTCAGAAAAACGTTAAGAAAAAATGGTATTTGTTTATATTTTTGCCCGTTTCGTTTTTATTTTATCTTTTTTATTATAATTAATCGGGATAAACGAGAGAATCTGCAACCGGCTTGCGGTTGCGTTGTCGGTAGGGAAAAGGTGTCTGTACACTTGACGCTTAAAGAGCCCTAAATTATAGCGCTCAGGAAAAACCTCAGAATTAATGTTATTCTACAGTTTTAATGTCGGGCAAAATTAAAGAAATAAATCTAATTTAATTAAAGTAAAATTGCTTTTATCTCGAACTGTCTAAGTGCACAAGTAACAAGTAGTTTGTCTTCGGCTGCGACTCGGAATTACTCGGTTTTTGTTTAAAGGTTTAACCTTTATTTACCTGCATTAATCCGGCGCGGTTTTAAACCCCCACTACTAATAATATTCATACAGAACAAAATAAGCTTAAAACGTTACCCGCTTCTATTTAAAACGCTGCGAATCACAATTACTCTAATTGTTTGCAATTCATTAAACAAAAGTACAAGAACTTTTAATTCCATTCAACGGTACACTTCCAGAACCTTTGTTGAAATTATTCATTTCTGTTCTGTTGAGGTGTTTGACTATGATTAATTACTAATTATGAACTTAGTAGTTACTTTAAAATTTAACTTACATAACCTAATTTAATATCTAATTAATTTTATTAAATACTGTTTTAATGTTAAATTAAAGTTTTTGGGGTTGTGACTGCGCTGTTATGATTGACTAATTTTTTACCGCTATTATGTGTCGCGTGTTGTATTACTTGTATTATAGCCAATTAGCCAACGTTGTTTAAATAGGATTGTGTCATTCAATTATTGAAACAAACGAATATTTAAACGAGTAGTAGCAGATTATTTATTCCCAAGCTTGAGTACCTACTTTCCAATATTGTTTTTGTTAATTCAAGTAAATTTTTAAGTAGTCTTAATTATGATAAAATACTCACAGACGCGATAGAAAACCAAAAAGTTTTTTTTTCATATCTTTATTTCTCCCTTAATGGCTTAAAGGCTAAATTATTCCATCAATTATTCCATGTGTTTAGTTATAAATTGACCATTTTAGTCTTGTGGATAGAACACAATTATCTAAGTTTGCATAGAAATAATGACATATTTAAGTCGTATTAATTAAACAATTTCATAGTAATAGGACATTAACAGACTATTTGCCAACTTAATGCTTTGCCTAAGTTTAATTGTGAACAGTACCGAGCGAGAACTGACAAAGAAACTGAAAGATAAAACGAAGTTAGCTTTTAAACAAAAGCTTTAAAGTAAAGTGTTATAGTTTTAGAGCGCACGTTTTACTTAAATGGGTCGATAGTATAAATCGCAGACAATGAAATTTTGTTGTTCTAATGACAATAATATAATCAAAAATAAAAATTAATGTTACGAGTATTAAACGATGTGATTTATCAAAAAACATTACTAATATATTTAATTACTTGTTTTACGTCTTCGATTTATCTCGAACAGACCTACGTTAGTATTTTACTAACGTGGTACCAAATCAATAAGATAAAGAATAATTTAACTAAAAGGAAAAGTATATAAAACCTCATTTAATTATTTGAAGTAAACGAACCGCACATTAAGATCTGAACCAGTAAAAGACTCTAATGATGCCCATCGGCAAGCTCTTGAATAATGCACGCACTTAGTTGATACACCATAAGCAGACGGAATCGAATCATACTGTATATTTCATTTAGTAGATGTGTAGAGACGTGTAGCGTTTTAAGAGCTAAGTACTACTTACAGATGATCACAGCTAAATCAATACATATTATAAAACAAAGTCGCTTCCCGCTGTCTGTCCCTATATGTGCTTAGATCTTTATAACTACGCAACGGATTTTGATGCGGTTTTTTTTTATTAGATGGAGTAATTCACAAGGAAGGTTTTTATGTATAATACATGCATAATAATTATAGTAGAGGAACACTGATAGTTTTTGCAACCGTGCGAAGCTGGGGCGGGTCGCTAGTAAAAAATAAATGATCTTAAGTATTGTTGTTTTCCTCTGGTGAGTAAGGTGGCCAGAGGTTCTGGGAAGGATCAGAGGTAGGGTCGACGAAAGGCTTGCAATGCCGATGATTCTGGTGCTGCAGGCGTCTGTAGTCTACAGTAACCGCTTACAATCAGGTGGCCGTACGTTTCTTTACCGATATTGTCGTATAATAAAATGTTTATAAGCAAATCATGTATTTACGTCTTTGTCAAGACCAACAGGCAGTACATTATTTATTATTGATATTGATTAAAACAAACAGACATCGGTACCTATTTGGATATTTGCCAAATATTTACAAGTGCTTCAAAAGTATTTATAATATAGGTAGTCAACATTGTAAATAATTAATTATATAAATGATAAAATTAAACTTTTATAACTTAATTACTAAATTAAATTAGTTAATATCAAAAGAAGTGGTTACTAATATTGTTTCAAAATAGTACTAGAAAACTATGTAAGCCGATTGCCGATTTGCAAGTTTTAATTAAATTAATAAAATTTATATGATTAGATTTATTATTAATCTAATATTAAATCTTACATTCCTGGTAAAGACTACTGTCTTATTTATGTCTTATATATATGTACTAAACTACTTTACATAAAGAAAAAGGAAAGTAGTATTTGTCTTCACCGTTGTAGCGGTAAGAGGGTTCGCGGTTGTTTCTAAGTATCTTAAACTGAAACTTGTCGAACGTGATTTTGTTAAAGCAGGAAATAAGACTTGTTAGCTTTGCAATAAGATTTTCTAAAGTGTTTTTATTTTTAAAAACATTTTTCCTACATTTAATTCTGTGTATTTTATTATTAAATTTCTTAGAATAAAGTATGATTCATTATTTATGTTATTTCGTACTATTTAAACAAACTAGTGATTGCCCTAGTATATACCTATGCGTGTGCGTGTCAAATACATGGTGGGTGTAATTTTTGTTATTGATTCAATGTATTTTTATGCATAATTTTAAAAAATTAGTAGCATTCTGCACTCTTTCTCTATATAAACTATAAGTGTACAAAATTTCAGACTCCTTCGTCCGCGCAATGTTCGTAAAAACCCACAAACACAATGTTTGTGGGTTTTCACGAACAAACAACCCACAAACACAACAAAACACAGTGTTTGTACCCCACAAAGTTTTTGCTTCACGTATTAATTAAAATTGGAATTAAAATTTCACAAATTCTTTTCACGAGAAAGATAAAAAAATTAAGAGTTTTAAGTACTTGGATGTTGTCCAATTTTTGTAAAAGCTTGATGAGTTCTAAATGTAAATGTAAATTTAAAATAATATAGTATTAATAAATACTATAAAGAAAAATCAATGGTGAAAAGCTTAAAGAATTAACGAAGTAAATAAACAGTTTTTCCCTAATCGATAAACATTAACATATTTTCTACTCTCTTGTCCAAACAAAATCTATCAAATCACTATTCTTAATCTAATTTAAAAATGTGTCTTATTGCAATATACAGATCACTAGACGGAAACTAAATAAAAAACTTTTATAAACGTACAAAAGTAATAGGTAAACAAAATATCTGCTCAGTACTGTACCACACAAAAAGGTAGGTCACTCAGCTTATGTTGAAACCCGGGGTATCGATGCAACGACAGATTTCGAAATTCGATCCGAAGTCCGTAAAATAATGCTCAGAAGTAAAAATTGCATGACATTAAAATTGCCTTCATAATAAAATTTCTCCGTAAGGAGAGATCGTCTTAACTTTCCGAGTCCCAATATATTTTTAACTAAAGTAGATATAAGAGCAATCATGCGATTTATTGAAGACGAAAGACTTTCGTTGCTAAGTTTAATTACTCCAGAACCAACGAAGGACTAAGATAGATTGCTTGGTACTATTTAATCTATCAGACAGATGAATAAAAGGAATGTTTTTTTTAATTAGTAGTTGTATGTCAGATTCTAACTTTACCCACGTTACGTATATGTAGTTATAGAAATATACCATGTAGTTTTTCTTTTTCTTTTATTATTAAAGATTATTAAGTAAGATTTAACTAAAAAAGCGAAACGTATCTTGTAAATTAGATGTTATTAAGATTATTAAAGTACAAAAATACATAATATTTCAAGTGAAAAAATTACCTGAAAGAATACTCATAATTATAATATTAAAAACACAAAAGATATTTCGTCATACACATTTTGCATTGGGTACCTACCTGAAAATAAAATCTTCTCAAATGTATAATATTATTAAAACTGGGCGAAATATAATACATATCTATTTTAATGAAATAAACCAGTTTCATCATAACTACAAATATTTTTCTACGCTATTAAGATGACAGAGCTAGGTCAAGTATTTCCTTTGATAGTATTCCTATCAATTAAGAGAAAAGTAGACTCCGCTCTAGAGATGGGTCCCTCACTCATGAGGTGCCTCATTTGAGGTACTCGTAATAGCAAATTGAAAGAGTTACTCGAATTTCAATTTTGAACCGCCTCGCTCGTTTGACGCGTCCTCACATTGTCATTATTGACGCGACTCGCGAGTTACGAACTCACGAGGATTCGACGAGGACGATTCCTCAATGAGGACAAATCCTCAATGAGGACGAATCCTCAATGAGGACGATTCTTCATTCTTTGAGTATATAATATTTGAGTATTTGATTCTTCATTCTTTGAAGTACTTATTTCATAATTGAAATTTGAACAGTGAGTTAGAGAGTGCGTGAGACGAGGAGTCGTTTTGAAAACACAGTTCTACACACATTATGATTTTGATATTATGTACCTAATGAAATAATGATGTTTGTGATACTGATGTTTGGTAGGATATTATTCAGATAATATTAAAACGTGTGGCAAAAACTTTGTACCACTTTTTACGTGGTAGGAGAAGAATGAAATTTCGCACGCTTATAGTTTAGAGAAGTGCAGATTTGCAGAATGATTATTTTTTTTTAATTACGCATTTAAAATGCATTAAATTTAAACCAATAAAAAACCTCCGTGTGGTTTTATGAAACCACGGTAAAAGTGAAATTTTTTTTTCAAGGAACTGAAATGAAATAGGAACAATCACCCTTTCTTTGCATTTGCACGCCATCTATGCAAACAAATTAATAACTAACATCAGCTGTGTGTTGTCAATAGTGTCTACTAGGTGGCCGACCGTCAAAACGAATTGCACAACGCAGACGAAAAAGTTTGAGACGATGTAATAAAAGTTTCACTTTAAAAAATATTACGCACACTACCATGTATCAATCACACGCGTCAATCAAATTGAGTTTAAGATTATAGACTATAGGATTAATCGTCAAATGTCTCATCATCTTTACTTTCTACGAGTAATTTTACCTATGTAAACCTCATGTAAAATAAATACTATAGATTTATTTTGAATCCATAACAGATATAAATAATTTGGAAAATCCAAAAGTGCACGCCTCACACGCTCATTGTGTTACGAATTGAAATTAATAATAATTGCCTAAAAGAGAAATCAATTGAAAAAAAAATTTTTTTTTGTGTCGATTTTGCAAGATAAAATCTTTCTTATATGTTAAGGTAGGCACTAAATTATCGCTGAGCCTGCTTAGCTAACCTATCTTTTTCTCGTTCGCTTTGTCTAAAATCATCGTTTTGACGAACTTGAGACATTCGACATTTTTTTTGAGCAAGGTTTACATCATCCTTATTAGGAATTTGAGCAGAATAGATTCCACTATGTTTATTTCCAAGACAGCAGCTGTCAGGTTTATTCAGCTCAATCATAACATCATCTTTATAATTTTTCGACAGACTCATAATTTTTACGACGTTCTCTTTTATAATCACGTTGTAATTGATCACGTTTTCTTCCAGAGTTTTTATTTTCTTTTGGCATTTTATATTATCGAAAATCTGTCGACACGTCACGAAACATAGATACAATTTTAACTTCACTGCCAAAAATATCAATAATGTCGCTAGATGCAGCAGAAGTTATTAAAAAAATTAATAGTTCATGAAAAAGGAGAGAGGAAAAAAAATAGACGGTGATAATTTTTATGAAAGAAACCCAGAAAATCTTTCGAATTTCGTTAATATCTTTAAAACAGTTAAGAGTTCAGTCATAATAAGAAAAAGAGTTCATCCTTAGAGTAACTGGAGTATTATTCAAAAGGAATAATTACAATTAATTGGCGCCTCTACATATATAGACTTTTTATATAAATAATAATAAAAACCTCTTTTTATCATTTTAATAAAAATATTTTTTGATAGTTGTCAAAGAATTTGAAGCTTTTCTTGTTAATATTTTACATTTTGCTACTTGATTAACAATTCATTAATAAAAAGTCTGCGGAGTTAGCGAATATTTTATCATCCGCTCATCCATTCGCTAAACCGAGCTCATTTGCTAAACTGGTGGTCATTCGCTAAGCTGGTAACCTCGAGCTTGAACGGCAACACAGGCTTCGCAAGCATCACCGCAGACAGTTCCAACTCACCGAGAGCTATGCAGCATCTGGTTCCACTGGCCCGCCAACCGGCTATTGACCTTCGGTCTCGGAGGAGAGTAATGTGGCGTGTTTTTGATAGTCGTCAAAGAATTTGATTTTAAATTCTTCTTGATAATTTGTTTTTCAATTTAGTAAGTAAAATTATGTACGTACACGTAGCACGTTATCTTATAATTATATTTTATATTTTGCTACTTGAATATATTGTTTTTCTATTATCTTATAATTATATTTTGTATTTTGCTACTTTTTTATATTTTGCTACTTGAATATTGTTTTTCTATCATTATTATTCTTCAATAAAGAGTCAGCGAAGATAGATAACATCTTATTATTTATCCGCTCGTTCAATAGCTTATACATTTCGCTAAAATTGTTTATATTTTTCTAAAACGAGAAGACAACTAAAAGTGCACATACCAACGGACAGCTGTAGATATATTATTTGATTACATTTTTTTTGTTATATATATTAAAGGGCTTAATCCACCACGCTGCTCCAATGCGGGTTGGCGGATGCCTTACCACACATAATACGATAATACGATACCTTACCATACACTTTCAATATCATTGAAGTAATACGGTATCAAATTTCGAATCGATAGGACATATGGAAGGTAATTAGATTCCCTCATCAACTATTAAAGAGCTGATGATCTTCGAACGGCTGATCAGGTCATGGTTACCTTACCATATACTTTCAATATCATTAAAGTAACACGGTACCAAATTTCGAATCGATAGGACATAAGGAAGGTAGTCAGATCCCCTCATCAACTAGAAAAAAGTACCACAGACAGTTACACAGATACACAGACACGTTAAACTTATACCACCCCTCGTTTTGCGCCGGGGTTTAAAAAAGAAAAAATATTTATGCAAGAAATCCAGAAAATCTTTCGAATTTCGTTAATATCTTTAAAACGGTTAAGAGTTCAATCATAAAAAGATATACAGTTCATCCTTAGAGTGACTGAAGTATTATTCAAAAGAAATTATTACAATTAATTGTTTATATTTTTCTAAAACGTGAAGACAACAAAAGGGCACAGACCAACGGACAGCTGACATATCACTTTTTAATTACGTTTTTTTTGTTATAAATATTAAACAAAATGAAAAGAAAATACGCTGACTTTATAGATTAACATGTCTAGTTTCCGAAACAACCTTTTTTTTTTAAATTCAGTGCCTAACTTAACGTATAAGAACGATTTTATCTTGGAAAATGGACACAGAGCCGTCTTTCGATAGTAAAGCACACCCACACGCTTAAGCGTGTGACGCGTGCAATATATCCATAATAGATATATTTTTATAGCACAGTTTTTTTTATTTATTGGTGGATTTCTAATGAAATCCTAGCAACCCAAAAGTTTTTTAAACTGGTAACTTTAATACAATGTAATGTAGTTGTCAAATTATTGTGGATTTTTTTTTTCACTTGTGGTCAAGGTCAATGGTCAAATGTCAACTTCAGTAGTTAATGTTTTTTTATTGTTTTCGTAATTTCGTATTGATTTGATTTGAAACACAGAAACAATAAACATTAGCTGATCGTATGTTTTACGAATGCGCACGCTCATTCAGTAAATTTGAAAACGTACGTTTACAAAGTGCGATGTTTGTTTATTAAGTAAAGTATAATTTGGAATTTCCTAGGGAATTTCTTTCTAAGAAACGTAGTACATAATTAATATCTCAATGCTAAGAACAAAAGATTTTTGTTGTTGTTTATGTTTTGTTTAAAACATGTTTTACATATTTTTTTTATGTTTACTTAATTTAATTTTAAGCAAAACTATGTTGATTTATCGTTAAAATGTTATTTAAATACCTATTATTGTCAATAAATAATTTTCGACACCTATTTGTTGCTTTTTCATTATGGTCTAAGATCCGAGAAGCTAAATCTTCCCTGATCTGTTAATTAGATGAAACAATTTTTTATAGGCTTATTTCAATATTGTGAATTTATAAAAACAACCTCTGCCGCCATAAGCCTGCTGCAAATAATAATACTTAAAAAACCGTCAACAGTTCACTTGAAGTTCTACACTCTACCTATTAGGTAAATCAAATTAAATTTAGACTAACTTAAACACAAGTCTGGTTAAAAATACGTAAAAGTGAAGAAAATGCACTTTACGCTATTGCATACATAACTATTACTAACATAAATACTATAATAACATAATTATAACTATAACTAACATATTTGTAATGTATAAGTATGTTTTCTACAAATTATTACGAATGTTGCGAGACGCCGCGATATCATACACTAGAGTAGGTACCTACGCTACGCATTTTTACTAATATTATTTTTATTACTGAAAAGTTGAAAACAAATTAAAGAGAGAATATTTTTATTACGTATTGGTATTACCATGAACTCTAAACATTAACTATGAACTCTAAAAACACCTAGATTAGATTGGTATTCAAGTGTCATTGATTCGTTTATTTATTTTGTAGGCGGTCTAAAATTTATCAGCGAAAGAACATGATGTGTGAGGGAGATGTAAAAATTCGAATCAATCATTTTTAGAAAATTTCCTAATATCCCTGTTTTTAGACAATGAAAAAATGGCTACATTATTGTAATTATTTATGGCTTCATTAGAATACGAAGGTAAATTTCGCAAATTTTTATTAAGTTGTATTAGCTCAGGGGTCAGGTGGGACGTCGGCCGGTCGGGATTAATTGAGAAGACGATGGTTCAAATCCCCATATGATTATTTTTTTTTAATTGCACTAGCGATTTTTTATTTAAATAACCAGTTCATATTTCTTATTATTGTCGGTAAAATTCAAATATTATTCATTTTTTATCAATATGTAATTCGTATATGATTTTCAAAAAACACGATTTACTAAAAATACCGAGCTAAGCTCGGTAAGTACTTCAATTTAAAAAATCATTTCAAACAAAAACATTATTTATGAATAAATATTTGGTTTAGTATTACCTAAATAATACGTAACGTTTAACAGCGCGCATCAAAACGCGTCGTTGAAGCAAAGTGATAAAGATAATTTTAAAAAATAAAAGTACTTAGTGTATCGTTTATAAGTTAGCTACTCGTGAGGCGCGCGTGACTCACGCTTGCCGCTTCCTCGAATCCTCGAATCCTCGGACAGTCGGATGAGGTCGGCTTTCCTCGTACGTTACCTCGCCTCAAATGAGGCGCGCCTCGTGAGGCCTCAAAAGCTAAAATGAGGGACTTCCTCATCCTCAAATTAAAATGACGAGTTACTCATCACTACTCCGCTCCACTGTCTACCGCAAGTCACCACAAGACGTTATACAATCTAGTAGACTTTATTCTTTACGTTGCAAGAACAGAATGCAACACCAATTAAAGAATTTTAAAGGAAAGTCTATAGAAATGTTCCATACAGTCGGTCAAAGGACAAGATAAAAATAATCATGTAACATCGAATGTGTAAATATGTATATTTAAACTTTATATTATTTTTTTTATTTTTATTTAAATTTTATTCTAATGCAAAAACTGAAAAAGTGTAGAATTAAAATTTACTCATATTTTCATGAAAAAGTTAACATTTTTTATTTGTTGTATGTCTGTCAACACAGGGTATTGCCAGAAGCTCTAACTACCTTACTCAATACAGGAACCAGACACTACTTAAAAGCAGCATTATTTGGTTGTGAATTTCTGTAGGGTTGAGATGCTTTTCTTAGAAGATTGTTTTTTATTTATCACTATTAAAAAAAATCAAACAAATACATTATAAATATAAATAATACCTATACCTTAAATACGTACATGGCAAATGTTAAAGATCATATTTCACATAGTAAATAGTAATGTGGCTGCTCTAAATAACACAAGGCAGCGTTTTCAAAGACTTCTAAGACGTAGGACCATAGTACGTTTTTATTCTGCGATTATATGCGGACACGAAATGTGCCATAATAGATCTTCAAATGTATGTAGGTGACGTTGCAGAGTGTTTATAATATTTTTTTTAGTTAACAAAAATTTACCTGCCTTTCATTATATGTTAACTTAAAAAATTCTTGAATAATTGCTCTTTAAATTCTTCTTGGAGTCTTTCCTATATATACCTACTACGAGTAAATAGGATCATTTTCAAAGTTTTTTAAATATTGTGTTTTTTATAACATTTTTTAAATTAATTTTTTAATGAATTACTTTTTAAAAATCTGATTATGTACGATTCCATTAGTCGGTTGTTATTTAAAATTATTTTATAGTTCGTAATAACATAAAAGTTTTTGGTAATAAAAATAAAATGTTTACCTACTCAACAGCTTTATAATTCTCTGTTATAAGTATGTAGGTAAATTACCTATATTAACTATAAATAAAATCAAAATGATTTATTTAATCGAAGTCATTAATGATTTAATTCGTGTGTCTGCTACTAATTTGGCTGGCTGGCAGCCCACTACGTGTAAATAATGTATTTCAAGGCGATGATAGATGTGAACATTAATTGTCTTAGATCTAATGTACTGAATCATGGGCTAGATTAATTATTTATAACTGTATCTACCTTCAGGTGTCAGAGATATAAATAAAATACATTTTAAGGTCAACAAATTAAATCAGAACATATCTTTTGAAATAGACTTTAGTACACGAGTCTAAATAAAAATATATTTTTTGTTAAACTACTTTTTTAATTACAGTTAAGGAAAAAATTGCGTTTAACTGTCAAAGACATGAGCACCGCTTTTCAAACTTAAAAAAAAATCCTATTCGTACAGTCACGGATGAGTTAGGAATTTAGGATGTTCCAAAAGCGAAAATTTATGTTTATTAATAATTCTACCTGACAGGCAGTTTAAGGACCACTGGCCTGAAGTGCCAATAAAACATAAAACCCGACTCGCGGATAAGCAGTAAAATTCTAGATGTTTTAAAGCCACGGGCAACTTCGCGCTTGTGGATGTTGTACAGTAAATAAAAGAAAAAATATCTACTACCTGACAAGTAAATTACGTTTAATATTTGTGTTAAGACCTGATATTTATGATTGATTTCCCTATTTTACAGGAGCGTCTTAGCCCTGAAGAGGTCACCAGGTTGAGTGACGTGCGTAACTTGGTCAACCAGCTGTATGAAGCATTGAATGTGCGTGAGCATCAGATTCGCAAGGAACGGGAAATTAGGGCGCAGTTAGAAAAATTATCTACTGAGTTGCAGCCGCTTGAAGAGGTAAAATAAAACTATATCAAAAGTTTGTTAAGATTATCTATGACTTCCTTTTAATCTGCGGCAATATATTTACGCTTAAAAGGCTTCAGCCTGTAAGATCCCACCGCTGGGCATAGGCCTTTGTAGGAAAACTATACTGTAGGTGAGGTAGGGCACAGCAGGAAATTTCCTGCTCAAATTATGGAGCAGCCCGACTGGGGTAGTACCTCGACCCTACAGAAGACCACTGCTAAATAATACTGTTTTCAAGCAGTATTGTGTTCCTGTTGGTGAGTAAGGTGACCAGAGCTCCTGGGAGGGATTGGAGATAGGGTCGGCAACGCGCTTGCGATGCTTCTGGTGTTGCAGGGGTCTACAGGCTACGGTCTTACCATCAGGTGAGCCTTACGCGTGTTTGCCAACCTAGTTATAAAAAAAAGGTGTGTGTGCGATTCACACACGATGGAAGTGAAACTTCTATGGCAAAATAATTAAAAAAAACTAATTTAAAATTAGCGGCTTGCAGCGCGGCCTTGCCTGTCGTTTTTCCGTTGCATCCGGTTTGAAATCACAACGATTCTAAAGAAGTTTCACTTCAAAAAGTATCAGAGATACTATTAGTAACGATCGCTATCAGGTATATATGATAACGACCGGGACCGACAGCTTAACGTGCTCTCTGAAGCACGGTGGGGACGGGGAGACCCGCAAGGTCTAACAACCAGACCGGAAATAAATATTTGTATAAACACAAATATCCACTCCGAGCGGGAATCGAACACCATAACACCAGAGCGGTCGTCGATATATTTATACACCATTTTTAGGCTGTTCCATTCTCTCCCATAAAAGTATCAAGCAATAAAATAAAAGTGAACAAAGTAAGTTTATGTCGTTAAGTGTTAACATGAATTTTTTAAAATCAGTTCAGAAGTTTTCGAAGTTTTCCATTACAAATGAGCAAATCTTTCTTCCTTATAATTAACGTTATTTATCTATCTTATCTATTTATTTATCTTAAATTGCGTCACTTATCTAGTATTACTGAAATAGTTTATACATAGGTATATTTACTAAATTGATGTTCTAATGTTTACTATAAATACAATTTATTTCAACGTAATAAAAATACCTTTAAAGATTACATTTAGTTTTTAAACATTGAGATTTTGTACCTTCACGGATAAGTAATTTATGTCCACTTCCTTCTGAGTTTTTGAGATGTAAAATATTCATAAATTTTAAAATGGAAAAGAATTTTCTTCCGAGAATATGTTTACGGCTATAAAATTTCATTGAGCTATAAACGTAACACAACGTACTAGCTGCATGAATAAACATAAATTATGCAGTATAATTATTTTAATACTAGATTCTGCGCGCGACTTCGTCGGCGTGGACTCCGCTCCTTTTGGTCTTAGCGTGATGAAATATAGCCTATAGCCTTCCTCGATAAATGGGCTATCTAACACTGAAAGAATTTTTCAAATCGGACCAGTAGATCCTGAAATTAGCGCGTTCAAACAAACAAACAAACAAACAATCAAACAAACAAACTCTTCAGCTTTATTATATTAGTATAGATTTAGCAATTTATTTGCCTAGAATTTTATTGAAATAAAACAACGTCAATTTAAATAGTATTTCGTAGTCATGCAGTTCTACCTGCGATTAATTTTGCTCGATTTAATTGTTAGGGCGTTAATGGCTACTGCATAACTGGCAATGTTGACTTCCAAGTTGGCCGTGTAGTTTTTGTCAATAAACAAATAAATATCGAATACTTCTCCATTAAAACTTACTTCTTCAGCAGTCTGTTTTAAAGTATGTATGTCCGTAAATGTAAAGTAAATGCTGTTAGCGTGGCTTGTATTCCAGAACTTTTTTAAATGAGCTCGTAATAATTTTAAAGCTGTTTGCATTTAAACTTGTCAGTCGTCTCAGTTATTTACCTTGATTCATTGTTAATCATCTTTATCTCAAATCCTGTCAGTTCAATTCTAAAAAATATTTTTCTATTAGAATTTTTTTTTTCTGCTCTGACTTTCTAATTGAGAAAATACTTCATATTATGATAATAAATGAACCGTTTTTCAAGCAAGTTTAAAATACTTTGCATCCGAGTTTAAGGTGCCTTAAACTCTATTCCTGTTACGTAGAAAACCGGAACCACAATTGCACCTGTTAGTGTACAGAATAATGCTGTTTGTATTGTGCTTCAGGTTTTGAATGAATTTACATATAGATTAAACTTCGCCGTTTACGAAACATTGCCGCAGATTTCTGCTATTAAACTTTCTTAATACATTAATGGTATTTAGTCTTAGAATAGTTAAGAATATTTAACGTTATACAATCGTTCTCAGTATCTTCTTTCTATCCTATGAAATATATGTCTAATGTATTGCAATTTCGTAAACAACCTCTATATCGCTCTAATGGTGTGTGTGTTGTACAATTATTGCATAAATTGAAAGACAGGCCGAGATATTTCGATATGCAAGTTGAAGTTGAAGGTGAAAAGGAATACGTTCTTTTATAAGTCTTAAAACATAGATATTTTTCTTCAAATGTAAGAAGATGTACCCAACCAAAAATGTATACATTTTCTAACGTTGATAAATAAAGTAGTACAAAATTAATATAATAAATTAATATAGTCAGATTTACACTTACAAAAGCACTTTGAATGTTTAAATTGTAATTGGTATACCAAATATTTCCAGAAACGTACGGCTTTAGAAATGGAAACGAGTCGCCGTACCTCTGCCCTGACATGGGTGGGTCTAGGGCTCATGGGGGTGCAATTTGGAGTTCTGGCGAGGCTCACCTGGTGGGAGTACTCCTGGGACATCATGGAGCCTGTCACTTATTTCGTGACGTATGGTACAGCTATGGCTCTATATGCGTACTTTGTGCTCACTAAACAGGTACATTTTATTGTTTTCTAATGTTTACGCGAATTTTACTCATTGAAATGAAACAACACTTTACAGCAACCATGGTCCCGTGACCATGGTTGCTGTAAACGAAAAAGTTGTTTCATTTCAACAGGTACATATTTCTAAAACTCGTTTACCTACTACTGATTTATCTTAAAATCTTTCAACATGTGCAGCTTTTTTGAGTAAAGTTTTGCCTGTCAGTTCTGTGGGTAACCATTCGCAACCACTACCACTACAGCCTATCACAGTCCACTGTTGGACATAGGCCTCCACAAGTTCGCGCCCGACATTATGACGCGAACTCATGTGTGTTGCCCATAGTGACCACGCTGGGCAGGCGGGTTGGTGACGGCAGGACTGGCGCCGTCGCACCGAAGACGCTGCTGCCCGTCTTCGGCCTGTGTATTTCAAAGCCAGCATGGATGGTTATCCCACCATCGATCGGCTTTTTAAGTTCCAAGGTGGTAGTGGAACTGTGTTATCCCTTAGTCGCCTCTTACGACACCCACGGGAAGAGAGGGGGCGGTACATTCTTTAGTGCCGTAGCCACACAGCACGGCACTAAAGAATTCGCAAATATCAAGTATAATATTTTTTTTTCATTAATATGAAAAAATATATAATATGTACTATATATTTAAATTTAATAATTTTATTGTTTGTATGTAGGAATACATTTTGCCGGATGTAAAAGATAGGCAGCACCTTATTACGTTACACAAGAAAGCGAAAAAGATCGGACTCGATATTGCTCAGTATAACCATTTGAAGGACGAGGTAAGACATTCTTGAATTACAATATTGATTTTACTAAATTTCACGCACATTCAGTTTGACATGTAGTTTAAGTATGAAATATTATTTACTATTAGCCCAGTCGAATTAGCTCAAAAACGGGCTGAGATTTACAAAATTCGGAAGCAGCAATTTTCCTTCGTAATTCGTTGGGGGCGGACATCGCTGATAGTCTAAATTCAAAAAGTAGGGGTACCAGACTTTTTGCTTTATCCGCCATCTTGATTTAAAGGGTTATTTTTTGTCTCTTGAATAACTTGTTTAATTTCAATTTTACAAGAAAAATTGTTTATTACAAAGTTGTTTAAAATTAAATTTCCTACAATTCCGAAGGAAAATTGCTGCTTCCAATTTTTGTAAATCAAAAATACTAATTCGACTGGGCTATATGGTATCAGAAAAGAACATTGCTGTCTTTTATTATATACGTATCGAATCAAGGAGGTATCAAATATTTTTGTGTTTCTATGAGATAATTTTCAATTTCCAAAGTACTTAAATTACTAAGTTAAATATATGTCATGTGTATTTGTTTACGAGTGTAAATTAAAATTAAAAAAGAACAACATGAATCGCATAATCGTTATTTTTTGTGGACTAATGTTTCTAAATGTTGTAAACTCCATAACTAACTGTAGTGCAGAACAGAAACTTAATTAAAATACTCAAATCGCTATCATTTTAAAATTTCTATCATTCCAGGTGGATAAATTACAAAAAGACCTCGCCCGTCTCCGAGATCCATTGAATATCCACCTGCCTCCATCAGACACATACAAGATAGAAGATATCAAGCGCTCACCCCTGACCAAAATAAAGGATATGCTAGAAGAGACGACCAAGAAAATGAAAATCACGTAATACACGTTGTGATATACAACCTCTAAGTTAGAACTGCGGTTAGAGCTTGTTATATTTTGACCGGAGCATTATTAGTTTGAATATTGGACTATATCATACTAAATGGGTTATCATGAGATATGGTTTTTAATTTTAAATACTGACTTAATGGTTAGTGAGAGGCATTTTTGTGACATTAACGTTTTATTTTTGTATGAAACGCTATTTTAATGCCATTTTTTTTGTCTTTTTATAAAGTATTTTTATTTTCGGTATTATGTCAAAATACACATAGGAGCGTTATTTTGTCAATTAAGAAATTTTCAAGTATTATTATTCAAATAATATTATTAACAATAGAAATAACTAACAATAGATTCTAGTCATTTAGTAAAATAGATAATTCTAACATAATTCACAAAAACTAGCCTTTAGGAACATCCCATCGGTACCGAATTCAAGCACTATTTTAGTTTTTATTACAACCACAGTTCTGTGATAAATCATATGTAAATAAAAATGCTAAATATGTTTAAAAAAAAATTAAAAATCGAAAATAAAAAAGCAAATATCAAGACATCAATTTAGTATGTATAGTTCAATAGTATCAAGAGAGATTTAGGTACATTTTGCTATAATTGTTATCAAGAAAAGTAATGATGAGGTAAAGGAATAGCTAATAACGGTTTATCCCTGTTGTTTTGCAAACCACTATATTCAGTTGTATCTTTAGTCTTTCAACCATTGTAGACCTTATTCTATGTGTTCTGTAGGAACAAATTTCAATGCTATATTTCTTCACCTTGTAATTTAAGAACTGTACCTATGTAATCAAATGTGTTTAGTATTTTTAAGGTCATATTCGTTGCCTATTTCTATCGAGATTTTGAATTTTAAGAAGTGTTCTAACTTTGCACAAAACCAAAAGTTATACCTAAAATATATTAAGGAAATTAGTCGCTGCAGGTATATTATTTATTAAATAATATGTGGCGATTTTTTGTGTGTTTCACACGATATAGGAATTATTATTTATTGTAATCTATATCTTGTAATAAAATTGTTTAGATAAATTTACCTAGAATAAATATATAATTTGTTAAGTGTTTTAATCGTGCTCAGAATTATTGTTTCCTATAAATTTTAAGACATATTCAATTTTTATTAATACAGATAAAAAAATTATAAGTCTGTGCCAATATGACGTTAAAAAAATTAATTTAAGATTTACAACATTTTGTCGCTTATAAACTTGAAACACGCAAACTTTTATTTATATACCTCATTTTAAGGTAAGACAAACAGATAACTACAAAATTGTTTGTATAAATTAAAAAATAAATGTGATTATTTAAATTTCTATGGACACATTTCCTGGCAAGTATTCCTAGTAGTAGTTCTAGTCTTTAGAAAACTTTTGTTGTGTTCCTTCTGGCTTGCCTTGAAATTTGAATCAAATAATGTTTTATTTGTGTGACGACTAACCTATAAAACGGTTAAATTAATAAAATGTGAATAAAGTTAGTTAATTTTTATTGTTATTTAAACGCACAAACAGAATTTGTGCTTGGAATTTGCTCGAATTTAATATATGATTGCTTTAAATTATATAGTTTATATTAGTTAAATTAAAATACGTTTCTGAACTGTCAAGCGTTGATTTGTTTTAATGAAATAAATTATTGAAATTTATTCTTTTATATTTTGTAACTAACATGTCCAAATTTCTAACACAAGTATAGTAAAATTTTGTCGTAAAAAGAAGCGTTAATCAGTACTATTTTTGTGGTTATATTACTTATAAATAAACATATAGGTATATCAAGTTTTTTAATTTTTTTAACAAAACAAAACAGATCAAGTAATTAGTAAAATAAAAAATTGGCTGCTAAAGTTTGATGTCGATAACCATTTTATGTACGCTTAGAAATAATAAAAAAAATAATTAAATAATAAGCGAGCCGTTAAGAAAATGAAGGCTGTGAGATAAATATATAAAAAATAACAGTCCAATTAAAAAGCTGCACGGTATAATTTTAAATAAAAATTAAATGAAACACGTATTGAAGTGCAATGTTTAAGCAGTGTAAATTATGAATCTTAATCTTTTCAGCAATTCTTGAAAAAAAACCATCAGCAGAAAAAAAACCATTACTTTTGAAAATTAAATCGACTGTCCAATCGATTCTTCTTATATAATCTAAAATAATAAAATGTAACCTAAGGTAATTTTTCCTTAATATCTTTAAGTAAAATCTATTACAGTATCTACACTTTAAATTAAGTTTAATGGCCTTGGATTTACGGTCTAATATATTTTGTATATATCCTTCCTAAATATAGTTATAAGTACGCACACTATTACTGAAAAGAGTCGGTTATCTTGCAATATCTAAATAATGACATGAATCTACCAACGAAGTGATGAAATTAAATTGTTTTCAATCGAAAAACGTTATTAAACAAAAAATGTTGCCACAAACGAATTCACCCGTTTTATAAATTTGTAACATTGAACACGTAATATATGAATAAAACTTTATAATGTAATTTGGCTAAGAAAACTACTGAAAAATCTACAGCTATCATCATTATAATAAAGTGAAGTGCATTAAATATGTATCATATATTCAAAAACTAAAAAATGATGAGAAATTTTGAATGAACTTTTTATGTGTTGCCAGATGATCGACTGGGAGCTTCCTCTTGTGATTTGCAGATTTGCCTTCTAGTATCATCTCAACTGTTTTTTCTAGTAATATAAAATTTTTATATACTTAGCTATTAAGTCGGAGCAAAGCTTCTGTTCATGCAAACTTGTAACTTACAGTAGATTAAAATAATGACAATTTTTGTAAATTACTTTTATATTTGTGTTATACATATATATGGATATATTTGAGAAGGGATGTAACGATTGTTTGAATTCTTGAATGCGCCTTCACTGTGTAATCTTTAATTTATTATATATTTTTAGATTAATTTAAGATTTAATTATGTGAGATTATTTTTTAATGTGACTGTTTAAGTGTTGTGAACTTGTGACCATATTTTTTTATTGTATTTTTTAGGCCTACATTCTCGTACAAAGTTACTACTTTATCTAATCTTAAGCTTTAATTTTTAATGCTATCTTGCACTTAATATTATGTCATATATAATTATTTATTAAGCCTTATGTCGACAATTCCTGTATATATAAACGCTTCGCACTGCTCTAATCTAATTCTTATATAATTTTTTTTCAGATAATTAAAATTTGATGTTTTCTCTGCGATAAATAAAAACAGTTATTTCTTATTTTTATTTAGGGACTTTTTAGCATGATTGAAAAAGACATTAAATTTCTACAACTAACTATAATGTTTTTTTTTTTGTATTTTTAGTTATAAAGATATATGCTGCAATTAGCTAATAATTTTTCGTCCATAGGCTCGTCACTATATAATACTCTTGTGTATCATAAAAATTAAAAAAAAAAGAATCTGTTTACCATTTTCGCTGTTATATATCAAAACTATTAATAGTGGATTAATGAGGGCTGTATTAACGTTAGATTAATTATAAAATCTAGCCAATGTCGGTGTTTCTGAATGAGACGAAATAAGACCGATATAATTTAAGAATTATTTTAAATATTGTTAAAAACAAAAATTTATAGAATAATATAAGTTATATTTTTGCACTTGAGAAAAGAGGTTATTACTGCCTACATTATGTTGCATAGCCAAACAACAAATTAAACGATAATTATGTATAAGTACTTTACGAGTTTAAATTTTAAGAGCTTCGTATATGTCGTTTTTAGAAAAAAAAAAATGTGTCAATCTTATGTAAAATGTTTTCAATAAAAATGTATGTAGTGTATGTAATGCTATGATATCCACAGTAAAAGTTTTAATGCTGTATAAAGGAATTGTCGATATTTTCTTAAAAATAACACGCAACTATTTAACAATTTGTAAACGGGAATGTAACTTTTACATTATTTTCTTAAGCAAATTGTAATAATATTTTTAAATCACATAGAAGCTGTTCGTTCAATCTCGCATGCAGTTAGGTATTTAATATAAAATATATACTTATTTAGATGTAACCACATAATGACTTTCCTGTTTATCCACTTATGAAAAAAGCCAAACTAACCTTCCAATTTATGCATTTCTCGTTAAATTTGTTACACCTTTCGATATGTCTATTGATATTAATATACTTCGTGACAGCTTATGGTGTTGTCTCTTACTAACGATATAATTATGCAATGTATATAGAGTAAAACTACACCGGTTATATATTTAAGACCTTAGTTTTAATTTTAGTGGGTCATACGATTTTAAGTTTTCTGAATGGTACCTATATAATTAGTGTCCACTGTTTTTGAAAATTATATTCCTTTGGTTATTTCAATGTTACGAATATTTATATATTATATACATTGTGCATCTATATAAATACATGTAGATAAAGCTGCCAGAACTATATTTTTATGAATAAGACCCAAGTTATAAATCGTTGTTGGTGAAGTGACATACGGGAGGGCGGAGTGAAAACGTTACACTAAGTACATAATAACAGCCAGACTCCTTGTAATAGTTACTATTTTGCATTTTGTTAAATTTACAGTCGTGTTCAAATAAATTTTTAAAAAAACATACCGTCTTTTAATTAACAAATTTTGGTTTTATTTAAATTAAACGCAATGGAAAGTATAATATCTTTATTTACTGCATAACTATGTTCGAATTTATATACAATCTTTCGAATCCTAATGTAGTACCGGTTCTATTTATCGAATTAAATTACGTTTCGTCGTTTTCTAAAGCTTCAGAAGGCGATATTGGTTTTGAACCAAACGGGTATAAATCAATGCTTTGTACATGAGCCCTGACCGACACACCAGGCGGTATGCCGAAGTAATCTTCGCCTATATTCCTAATAATAGTCGTACCAGGCCTTTTATGTTGTATATTAAAACCTATCGCGAATTCTGGTTTACTTTTATCACCATCATCAACTTCAAAATCATCGTGTATATCATTCGTTCCTTGGGGAGGCTTATATGGTATGTAAGGTTTCTTCGTCGGCCTATAAGGTTTGCTGGTGGGACGCCACGGTTTGCCTGTAATTTGTAATTATTACTAAGTTCTTTGTGCGCTCCATCACTGTGCTTTAGTGCCGAAGGGTGTTGGTGTAATAAAAACCAGTTTTACGGTGAATAGTATTTATTGCGAACAAGCAATTTCTTATAGTCATTCCAAGTCAGTGCTCTCTCCAACCGCCCTGTGCAACTCGATTGAATATTGTGATCTTGTTATTTTTAAATAAATGGCACATTATTTCTAAATACGTAAATACATCGTTCGTTCTTTCAAAGAATGAAGAACGTATAAATTAACTAAACAGAAGCAACAAGCAATCTTCATCATCCACGAGATTTCCGTGCAAAAGTTGATGAAAAATGATTTTTCGGGATTCAACAAGATCACTAACGTCAATCACTTGCCATCATCCGTGCTATGCATCACCTGGTCCAGAAGTTGGCTTGGAGCCTGCGAAACTATTGGCGTCTTCATCGACGTAGCTCAAGTCAGCCAAGTCTTGGCTTCCGGAATCATCGACAAAAGGCGGTTCCTGACCATAACTTTCTCCAGAAGGTACTTCTTCGGAATTTCCTGTACTAGTACTGGGGCTCACGGGTTTACTGGGTCTGTCGCTGTCGGATATAGGAAATGGAGGTGGTTTTACATGCCCTGATGCAGCTGTTCCATCTGGTCCTAAAATTAATATTCAAATTGGAATAAAAAAAATATATTTATTATTTCCTAAACACGATTATATCAACAAGGTCTCGCAAAATTTACAACAATAACATTGTACTCCTTGTTTACCTTTGAATACGTCATCGTTACTTTCATCGTTCGAAGTGAAGGGTGGTGAACCAGAACTACCTCCCGCATTGAACGCTGGGTCATAAGCGCTGGGGAGAGTAGGGAAATAAGAGGGGATGAAAGGATCGTTGCTATTCTTCACGATTCTATATCCAATGCCTGGTCCAGCTATATAGTGTACCGTCCTGCCAAAATATAGAATGCAATTTAAAATTTGAGATATTTTTTTAAACTTTTAAACAATAATAAATCTGTGACAAATACTCCTAAAATAAAAATAAATAAAATGCTGATGCACATGTATGATGTATTGCGTACCTAAGTCATTAATTGCTTTACTATACTGAATATTTAGAATATAGTCCATATGTCTGTTTGCAAGAAAATTTCGATTCTAAATTTAGATTGAGATATTTAATTTTTTATATTAATTAATAGTACCTATAATCTGTTTAATAGTACGTATATAACGTAACGTACGTAATAATATACGTAGTATTCACCTTAAAAGCTAAAGATGTGACCTGTTTTTTTGTTTGTGCTTTATTTATACTATGATTTATAAAAAATCATATCAGTCGACCAAGTATCATCACGTTTATTTCTATAATATAATTGTTGTCTTTATACCTTTGTACCCCTTTATCGTCCAAAAACGTGTACGATCCTCTGACGTTACCGTGTGAGTCGCTGCTCTCGGTTCTTCTTTGGTCGGGACCCGCAGAAATAAATCTAGAAATTAAAAACATAAGGGCCACACATGGAGTAATTGACTAATGATTATCATAAAAATATAATCTTGAGTTTATTTGCTTTCGATGCGATTCGATCGCAACAGTATTATCATAAAATGAGCATAGATCTACTATGAAAATGAGTTGATCTAAAGTTGAAGCATATCTTCTGCATTTGCCTAAACTCTAGTATCGCTAATCTATGAACCTGCACTGTATACTGCGGTCGCGGAATAGAAAGAAATTCGTACACCGACCTGTCATCCTTTGTCTTTGTCGCTCGCGTATAAACATATTGCGGTTGCGCTCACACAGGTGAAGTGACCCCGTATTGTGTGAGCGCAATCACAATAGATGACAGGTCGGTGTACGAATTTCTTTCTATTCCGCGACCGCAGTATAGCAACCTCCATAATATCACGTAATCGGCTTAATTCTATCATTAGATTATTTATTTTAGTGATGATACTTTAATTTTTTTAAATATTATATGCGTTGCATTCTTGATTAAACACTTATACCTGTAGGAACCATCAAGCCCTCTTTGAACGGCAGTACGACCTCTTGACGTACTCTCTCCTCTTACAAGTGGTGCTCGATGAAACGGTGATCCGATGAGATTGGGAGCGTCTGGATGAGCTGATGATACGTGAAAGCCTGTGTCCTTTCCAGCGATGTAGGATACGTCATGTCGTTCGCCGATATCGTCCACGAATGAATAGTGTCCTGAGAAAATAAGTAGTTATAATAGTATAATAGATAATAACGTTTCGATTCAGCCTGTAATATCCCACAGTTGGGCATAGGCCTCTTCCCCATATAGGAGAAGGATCGGAGCTTAATACACCACGCTGCTCCAATACGGGTTGGCGGATATATTCCCTACTATGAGTAACGACCGCTATCAGGTGTACATGATAATAACCGGGACCGACGGCTTAACGTGCTTTCCGAGGCACGGTGGCGAGACCCACAAGGACTGCACAAACACCCAGACCACGGCAAACATCTGTATGGATGTAATAACGTTTATTTCAGACAAAAAGTCCATACAATTATACAGTGTTTTACAGTAAAGCATACAACAAAAAGAGCAAGTCAACAGAAATAAAATAATAAAACATTATAAAATAAGAAAGCAAAGACAAAGTATAAACATAATTATGTATAACTACCTAAGCATGAAATTAAATTAATCGTGTAATGTCAGTAGGTGTAGCAATTTCAATCAGTTACACTAAGTTCAACTCATCTTTGCGCGCAGCGCTATGTGTAGGTAAACCTTGTATATATACAGTGACTTTGTTGCGTGACAAGGGGTACAGTGAAGTGAAAAATATAAATAAAGTTATTTAAAAAAATTTAAAATAAAAAATTATATCTCGGTGACGAATAGTATACATACCTACATACATAAACTCACGCCTGTATCCCGGAGGGGTAGGCAGAGACAAGATTGCCACGATCCTGACAAACCTAAGCGAAAACGCTTCATCAACATCTGGATAGGTATATTCCATTCAATAAATTTGGATATTTGATGGATAGGACTCCAAACCCTAATTGTTCAGTTTATGGAGTAGTAGAGGATATCTATCATATTTTAATGGAATGTGTTAAGAACGAAACCAAAAGACGCCAATTTTTTACTAATAAATTATTTTATACCAATGTTGGAGAATGCAATAGTATTCTGACAAAACCAGAATCTATTTCGGCAAAGATATTGTATAAATTAGTTGACGAAGTTGTACAATAGTGTCTTAAGGTACTTATCAATTCATGTATCTGTATTAACACATGTGTATAATTACAGAGCGACATAGTCGCAGTAGCGACAAAGCTCTAAAATAAAGAAAAAAAAAACATTCATTAGTCGTTGCATACACGCACGCCGGAAAAGAGAAATTAAGGGGAACCGCCCCCTGCGCGGAATTATCAAACTTCATCATTTTATTTTTTTACCTCAAAATTATATGGAAAATATTATAGTACGTAAAAAAGTATTCTGACATTAATTCTACAGTATACCAGCATTAAAAATGTATAGTAGGTATCAAAGTTTTACAATATAAATACAGTATTTATTATCTCTTTCCGAAAGTACACGAAAAATTATAAGCAGTGACTAAAAAAACATCTACAGCAGTTTACAGCACGTGCTATCTCAGTCGTCGCGGGGACAGTAATGGGCGTGTGTAGGAAGGGTGTAGGCATGTCCGGCTTCGATGTATACGCACTACATAGTAGAACTAGTGGATAGTTTTTGAATTATGCTAGTTTTTAAATACCGCGCGGAATTATCAACCGCGCGGTATTCCCCAACTCTCCCCTAATTTGGACCTGTACTGCAAATTGGATCACTTATACTAGCTGCAATATAACTATGTTTTCCTTTTTTAGAAATTCGAACACCTTGGCAATAGTTTCACGAGTTTAAAACAATCATAATACGTTCACTTTAAAAATAATATAGTTTTTAAAGTAAGTTACTAATGTAGGTATACATTATTTAATCATAATAAATATTAATAATATCGAAATTAGCACATTGAAAATATTTACCTGACTCCTTAAAAAAAATCCGTGAAGAACTAGACATTTTCTTTAACGACTGTACCGGTGGAAAAATGACCAATAAGAAGACGTGTAGTTTGAAATTTCGAATGACGGCGGTTGCGTCACTGCTACACAAATTAAGGTTAAGCGCGCACTAGTGACTTTTGTCACCGTGACAATAAATTCTTTAAACATAAGTTACTAGTGCGCGCAAAGTGTTATAATTACAAGCGCACGCACACATAGAGCCCCGCGCAAAGATGACTTGAACTAACTATAATTGAATCATATTAATTAAATTAATTTACGTCAAAGCTACAATACGTCATGATTGAAAAAAAAGAAAAAAAAAAATAACGTAATAAATGAAATAATAAAATAACAACACTATCATACAATAATAACGAGTTTTTTTTTTTAAATAAATATATAGACTAGCGCTTGACTGCGATCTCACCAGATGGTAAGTGAAGCTGCAGCCTAAGATGGTACGCGCTTGACTGCGATCTCACCAGATGGTAAGTGAAGATGCAGCCCAAGATGGTACGCGCTTGCCTAGAAGATGCCTATTCACTCTAGATTTAAAGATTCCCAAGTTATAGTTAGTTGGAAAAACGGAAGCCGGAAGGGCGTTCCAAATTTTTGCGGCGCGGACTAGAAACGAGGAAGCAAAGCGCAAGCTTGGTGCGCGTTCGTGGGATTTCAACTACGTAGCGGTGCAGATTTGTGCGATGCCTTGCGGTTCGGTGGTAGAAAGGTGATGGCGGAACTAAATTGTATAGTTCTTGAGCACACTCTCCGAAATAAATCCTATAAAATACCGACAAACAGGCAACCTTGCGCCGATGTTCCAGACTTCAAGTCTAGATTTAACCAGAGTTTTGTCACCGATGAGTCGTCTGGCGCGTCGATCCACAGAATCCAAAGCAGCAAGCTGGTACTTGGCAGAGCCATCCCATAAATGGCTGCAGTACTCCGTGCACGATCGTACTTGTGCTTGGTACAGAGTAAGAAGCTGTTCCGGTGTAAAGTACTGCCTGACTTTGTTGAGGATACCAAGTTTCTTACCAGCAGTTTTTGCCTTGGATTCTATGCATTGTCCGAAGTTCAAATTTGATGCGATATTTATGCCTAGGATATCAATACTGTCGGTTATCGGTACAGATACACCCCGGAAAGTCGGAGCTAGTAAGAATGGACTCCGTTTAGCGGTAAAAAGACACGCTTGCGTTTTTGAAGCATTAAATTTGACTAGGTTGGCGTCACCCCAATCGGATACCTCTTTCAGCGCCAAATTTATGCGATTGACCAGAGCCTCTCTATGCTCAAGAGTTTCGGCCCCACCAGCACGGGGACCGGATATGTACCTCTCTGCAACAGTGCTGTCGTCCGTGTACCCAAGGATACCGGGCCTGAGGAGGTCATTAATGTGGAGCAAGAAGAGGGTTGCATGAGTCAGTGTTCTCTCCGCATACACTGAGTTATGCTACTGATTTGAGTTTTTCATTCAATTAAAACTTCTTACGTTTTTTCTTTTTTTATATTCTTTATTGCACTAAGTATTTTAACAGTCATTATAATATAGGAAGTTGGCAAGGGCGAACTTATCTCTAAAAGAGATCTCTTCCAGTCTACTCATGGTAATAAGAGATGAAGTGAACGCGGGGCAAAGTTATGCAGGAATATAAGAATAATAAAACATATACCTACAGAATAAAATACATACACCACTTACACTATATTGATATACACATACATACATAAAAACACACACATACATACATAGATACAAATATACATATACTACATAGGTACTATATACATCTCATACATCTGTAGTGATTTTGAAAAGCAGATAGTTCTTAAGATTGTTTTTAAAAGTTGACAGCGATGAGCTTTCTTGAATGAATTTTGAGAGATTATACCAAAGGTTTTTTTTTTAAGAAGAATGATATAAGATAATAAAGGATGTGCATGTCACGGCGAAGGTGGATAGAGAGCCACTTGAGTTTAGTACGAAGGTGTGAGATGCGTTCATAACATTTGCGTACACAAAAAATAAGGCGTAAAGATTTTGCAAACGCTCTAATTCACTAAGTAGCTCGAGAATGGGTACGAGAGAGAAATGATTGAGCAAGCAAAATTTTAGTTTTAAATGTTAAAAATATAAATGAAGACGCTTCAAAGAGTGAAAGAAGAAGTGCATTATTCTGCTAACTTTGTTGAGATGAGCTGCCCAAGATAAGTTGTTGTCTATAAGCAATCTCAAGTTCCTAACTTTATCACAATAAGGAATAGGTGTGCCACAGTACAAGATGGGAGGAGTGGCACTCCAATCGATTCGGTTTCTTAAACGACTGCTACCGATATTTCCTGTGATTTAAATGGATCAATATGAAGACCGAACGATTTAGCAAATAGGTTAATAAATAATAGGTGAAAGGTCCCCGTTTATGGTCAGATCTGAGTATAGTGTACATATTTTAATATTAAAATGTTTTAAACTCTTTGCCAGTAGAAGTGAAATATATTCAAAAGCAAGATTTATAGGTTGTTACAACAAATTACCTGTCACATCGCCCCGACTATCAGCATTTTCGTTCTTGGAGTAAGTTCTGGTGTCAAATTTGTAGGAGTAGCTCGGGTCTTCATTAGGGTCGAAGTAAGGGTCGTCTTTGTTTCCAATGGGGCCTCGAGGTCTTTGATCCAGGTCAATTTTTCGGTGGACATTAGGGCCTTTGGCTCGGAACCTTAATAGTTGGAAATTATTTATTGAAAGAAGTTACTTTAATCGTAAACATAAATGATTATTTATCGACAATATTTCATTTACAGATTCGCAAGTCTGGTGATAAAACAAGGGCAATTAAATAAATTAAAGACTTTTATCCTTTCTTTTATTCATATAAGATGCAAGATAAATATTATCCGACTTCGTGTCAGCTGCTATAAATACATGCATATTTATGCACTTATTTTGAGTGCAGAATTATTTATAATAAATTCATTTGTTATTTCGTTTATACATACCCTCTGGGACCAGCAGTGTATATAGTTTCTTTGATTTCGTCAGTTCCGGGTTCCCTCGCTCCGAACCTTCCTCCCACTACATTATTGGCGTTTCCACGCGCTAAGTGGTAACTACCGCCTCGGTCTTTGTTTGCATATCTGAACAATGGTAAGTAAAATTAACATTTTGATTTATCTCAAGATACGTACCATTATTAAAAGTTGTTTAATAGAAATATTCTGTTTAAAAAAGTCTAAATGTCTAATCCTATCACGTATCAATCTAAATTAGATTGATACGTAGTAGGTAGTGGCACCGTCGACCTCATAGTAATGTTCGCTAGATTATACATAAGACTGAAGAATATAATCAGCTGCTGTGTATAACATTTGTGGATTACGAGAAAAGCTTTATCCTGGATTATGTATCATACTCTACTTTCAGTTTCGATATCCATCAACAGTCTTTAACTTGACGTTTCATAGCCTATATCTATCTATAGTCAATCTATATTTAAATAGTCGATTGCGATTACATACTTATCTATACATATAATAAAATGGTAGAAAAGTCAAAACTGTACATTGAATATTTTTTTAAAAGAATACTTGGGGTGTGATCTATAATCGATACCGAAGCCAAAAATATAGTTTTTAGAATTTTTGTCTGTTTGTCTGTTTGTCTGTTTGTCTGTTTGTCTGTTTGTCTGTATGTATGTCCGGGATAACCTCAAAAAGTACTTCATGGATTTACTTCAAATTTGGCACGAATATTGTTAAGAAGTCGGGTCAGAACATAGGCTATATATTATCACGCTATCACCTACGGGGAACGAGCAGTGAACCTTTATTTCTTCAAATGTATGTCCGGGATAAACTCAAAAAGTACTGCATGGATTTACTTCAAATTTGGCACGAATATTATTAAGAAGTCGGGTCAGAAGATAGGCTCCATATTGTCACGCTATCACCTACGGGGAACGAGCAGTGAACGCACGCAGACGACGTCGCGGGCAGCAGCTAGTAATTTTTATATCTAAACGAAAAAAGCTCTTATATCTAATCTTACTATGCACCAACAAAACTTAACAGTCAAACGGCGAATCTAGTAATTAATGTAGACCAGGTGAAAACCCAAATCTATTTATTATATCAATCAAAAAAAAAAACTTATTAAAGTTTAGCGATATAATAGACTAAATAAAATAAATACATTAGGTACACGTTTACTAGTGACTTTAAAATAGTAGGTTCTAAAAATACTTCGAGATTAAATCAAATTCTTTTTAAATAGGTATTTAAAAGCTATCAAACGTAGAAAATCCGTATTCATATATTTTTTACATCATAATTACGCTTTTGTAAAATAACAAAAGACGAAGATGCGATCTCAGATATCAACTAAGTAATTACAGTTTAAGCAGATGGAAGATAGCTGCTAAGAATAAGCAATTAATTATCATTTGATCCTGTTGAAAAGGTATATTTATTATCTTTGAAAGGAAATAATAAGAAATAAGTAAATAGTTAACATCGCAAATAGAATAAAAACCCAAAAATGTATCAAAATATTGATTAGGTAGGTAATCATATTTCGAAAATCCGACTACGATTTATTTTACTTTTTTGAAAAATGTGATTCCTTTATTCAAATACTATTTATTATTTCATAATAATTCATAACTTAGTATTTTTTTTTTATTTTCATGTATACAGCATTCGTTTATTGCAATAAAGGTTTGTCGTTACTGCTTTAATGATATGAGTGGCAAGTAATAAAATTTTGATGAATGAAAATAACTGTTTGTTAAATCCTCATATTAAGAAGATTGTCACAAATTAAAAAAAATACTTGTACTCTATAAATATAGTTTTTGTAGACTTACATTTAATATAAAATCAAACTTCGTGTATGTAAACTTTAAAAGCACTTTCGAGTCATCATTTTGCAAATTTAAATTAAATCTGTTAATTTATAAGATCATTATTTAGTAAGTAATAGCTGTTATAACAGAGGCTCACGATTTATTGTAAGTTCCGAATAAAAATATGACTAAGTTACAAAGTTATAATCGTAAGTGATACACTTATTAAACAATACAAAAATCACAATTACCCAAAATCAAATGATCCATCTGGATTAACATTGTTATAATCACCGTCGCTTGTTCTAGTTTTGCTTGGTATGACCTGAGTCCTTACCACCGAACACACACACAGAACGCAAACACTATACAATGTCCAGCCCATTTTATTTGTCAAATGTTATTTTATTAAACACAACGTTCTAGTCACCTCACTATGTTGAAGTCTACACGATTCGATTTTGACTATGGATATAAAAAACAAACCAGCCTTATATATGGCGCTAAAAATGAGCGTTCGACGGAGTTATACCGCGCGAAAACGGCCGGACATCATTGTTATGAATACAAGGTATGTCATCCAGTGTTAAGCTATTGCGATAGCTTATAAGCAAGTAACTATTTTTAATCAACTCCAAAAGGTGAATTCGATGAATCTGACTTTTCTATCGTTAATTGTAAGCGAAATTAATTGATTAAGTGATATATTTACTTAAATATACTAACATTAGATAGCTATTGTATTGATAACTATCACATTACAGCGGTAGACAAAAATAGGTGTAAACATTAATATTATTTATGGAAGCGGAACCTGGAGCCAATTCTAGTATCTAGTAGTCTCTATAAAATCCAGATTTTCTTTCGTCAATTGTGTTGGTGTAAAAGCCACATTATTTACTAGCTTAAGGAAAAAACGTACTAAAATATCATATTGCCTATAGACTTCTTTGGTAAAAGGACTATTCAAGACATAAATAGGTTTTCAATTTGAACCAGTAGTTACTGAGATAAGCGCGTTCAAACAAACAAACACTTCAGCTTTATAATATTAGTATACATAAAATATAGCAACTATAAAGTATATCATTCAGTATGTACAAGCATCAAAGCGCGAAGAGGCATGAGATGCGAGGGCCGCAATATCCTCCGCTACGTCTCGACCAGGAACAAATATTGTGAGCTTACAATTATGTATAGTTTCATTAATATTGTATTAACAATTAAGTTATAGTATTGCTCAAATTTACCTCTCGTTATTTTAGGTGAACACGAATTTTTAGTTCATTGTATTTCTGTTAATTGATTTTCTTTTTCGTAGTATAAGACTTTGAATATAAAGTAATTTTAAAAGCCTATGAGTAAAAGAATTTAAAACGCATGTGATTTTATGCCTGTTTTGACGTTTAAAATATTGTAAGATTTCTATACTATTGCATTTGTTTTAATTTATTATGTTGAAAAATTTGGGAATAATTGAAAACAAACTTATATATGAAACAGTTGAAGCAATCAACTATAATTATGATAGATTTCAGAAAAGTAGCAATAGGCATATGTATTTTTATTTTACCTGACGCGTCATGACAGCATTAATTTTATTGATCACTAGCTGACCCGGCGAACTTCGTACCGCCTAACAGTCGATTCTTTAATTTTTTTTAATACTTATCCTTCCCGGAACCCCTCCACTAACACTTTAACTTTATGGTATGGTATTAAAGTTCAAAGTGACTTTTAAGTATTGTTACGAATCTTTTGTATGAGAATATAGAAAAGTGTTGTTTTTAGACTTTTTCAGGCAATTATTTAGATTTTTCTCTCCGTAAAAACCATCCTCGTACTTCAAGAAATATTACAAAAAAGAATTAGCGAAATCGGTTCAGCCGCTTTCGAGATTTGCGCTTAGCAACACATTCTGCGATTCATTTTTATATATATAGAGATTATAAATTAAATTGTGAACTCTGTTCACTTCTTTAAATTTTTTTCAACGTTGTCGTATTAGTGATAGGTAAATTACTAAAAGCAATGGCGTAAAATGACTTATAATAGACTAGCTGAGTCTTGTGGTTTCACCCGTGTAGCTTCCAATCCCATGGTAATATCGGAAATAAAGTAGTCTATGTGTTTTTCTAAATTTACAGTCAGTTTTGTAGTTTTTGGATGAAATAGTAATAGACATAAATCCATCCTTACAAACTTTCGCATTCATAATATTAGTAGGATTTAAAGAAAAATTGACAAATATCGCAGAGCAGAGAAGCACTTGCTTTTACACCCCTATCATACCATACTCAAATGAGACAAACAAAAAAATTTCATATCGTATTTAGATCTTAATGTGTATGTTTATTAAATTACAAGTTCATAATATATTTGTATTAAAAGACATCTTAATTTTGTTTTAAATTTCTCAGTAATCGCACTCTGTATCGAGTTCTCTAATATCCGCGTCCGGCGTTTGTTCCACTTCCTGATGCCTTGGGGATGTTTCACAACGTCGTAATAAATGTCTAATTGTGATGAGATCTTCACAAATCCGTCTCCACTGTATCACAATATTGAAGTAATAATTATTAAGAGAATTTTAAATTAATATTTAAATAAAAAATGGAAATGTAAGTGTAAGAGTTATATTTAAAAAATTGTACGACAATCAATCATTTTCATTAAAGCACAGCAGTAAGCATTCTGCTTAAAATCTAGAGCCGCCTAATTGGGAAAGTACCACAAACTTACAGAAGATCGCAGCTTAATATGTTGTGTTCCTGTGGTGAGTAATGTGACTAAAGCTTTTAGGGAGATCAGTGGTAGGGTCGGCAACGTGCTTGCTATGATTCGGGTGTTGCCTGCGTCCACAGCTTATAGTAACCGCTTACTTGACTTAGCTTTGCTTGTTCGTTTCCTTAGTCGTAAAAATATATGAATGAAATCGCATAGTATACAAGTTGTGAGTATACTTAACAAACTTTTGTAAATTAATTCCAACGTAAGCGATTACAGGTGAACATTGGAATAAAAAACCCTATGTGTTTTTAGGTAGATCTCCGGTGACCTATATATTTCTGCCGACCTTATCACAAACGGTATGCAGTTTGACAGTTTGACGACAAATAAGTAGCCTTTGATATAAACGTTTGTCATCAAACAGACTGTTACATAAAACAGTAAAGACTAATTTTTCTTTTTTTTCGCAGCGAATGAAACATAAGCTAACATTTAGGTAGAAAATTTGATTGAGATTATTTTATCAAATTAATCATATCTTAAGTAAAATATCAGTTAAGTATGAAAAAAAAATCATGATTATTTTTCTGCTACCATTTTGTTTGTTTTCATTATATCTCTATATTAATTTCCTTTCTACTTATAATATCTTTTACACATTCCACCCAACTTTTTCTTTGTTTTCCTTTACATTTGCAACTTGCGACTTTATCGTTTGCAATAAAAGCTCTAAAAAAGTTCATCTTTCTCTTTAAGATTAACGGCTTTCATGATTTTCGAAAAAGTTGCAGAAGTAGCAAATACAAAGTAGTAAGTTAAAAAAATTTATGACGGCTAAATATGCAATAGTGGAAACAGTGTTACCGATGTCCGTTCCGCTGTGATCATCGCGTTTTATACCGAATTGTACTCACTCAGTGAAACGCCTCACAAACTTGACCCCTGGCATCTATCTCATGTATTTCTTTTTCATCCATCCTCAGATCAAGATATACTGGCTCTTGCATTTGCATACGTCCTTCTACTTGACCATTGTGTTGTAACGATATATATTTGGTTGAAGATATATGCCAATGGGATATGTATGTACTTATCCTCCAAAGACAATTACGCTAGATGTACTATAGAATACTCGTAGAATTAATTGTTTAATTAATATAATTACTTCCTTTTTATTTTAATTACAAATTTATATAAAATGAATAAAATAAGATAATTAAAATTGCTTAGTTAGCTATATTGTTAAATCTGCGGACCTTATAAGTATGTGTTTTATTCCTAACCTTGTTTAGTCGTAGGCTATATTCATTTGAAAGCACTTAGGTACCTTTTTATTTTTCAGTGTGTTAAAGTTATTACAACAAGGAAATAATTTGATAGATTAAATTTATAGCTTACATTGCAATGTAATAGATTGATTGATTGGTTCATTGACTTTTAGTTGTGCTAGTAAAGCACAATTCACGATATTTACGTAGAATGGGGGTAACATACTATGTTAAGTTAATGCAAATTTTGAGCTGTATTATTTTGCCATCGTTTTACTAGTTTCGAAAAACGCTATAATGAATCACTTTCATTTATGTTCGATGGATAAGAATCTTAGTAGTCGGTTATTAGTAAATCGTATAGGGAGGAGTGCTGAGGTCGGAGGGCTCACAATGGAGCTGACGAAGGTCATCAGATCTTCACGGTGCTTGCTCGTGCTGACGGTTATTGAACAGTTTTTATACTTGTAAATGTAATCGTAAATTTGTTTTCAGTGTCTATTAACTTTAATCATTATAATTACTTAAATGAATGAATTTACAATAAGTCTCTAAAAAATTCATGTTTTTCAATATACCACATTCAACTTTAGAAGTAAAAGATAAGTACTCTAAAACTCAACAGACCTTTTTTTTATCTGTCTCTATGTAATATGAACTATATTCTAAAATTACTATTATAACTGTAACTGTTATATTATATTAAATATTATATTATTATTATATTACTGTAAATAATTGGGCATCTTACTTTTAACACACGACTACATAACAGTGTAATAAATTCCGCTTGAGACGAAATAATAATTGATTATTTTATGCAAGATCAGTTTATGAATACTTTTACAAGAATAAGGATATTTACACAAGATGCTGATTAAACTATGTATTTTATCGTTTTGCTTCAGCCTATCGCAGTCCACTGCTGAGCATAGGCCTCCTTAATTTCGACCTATACCTACTTCCCGGTTCTCCACAGTCCTCATACAGCCTCCACCAGCGGTCTTATTTATAACGATATCAAATGTGAAAAAAAAAACATGATTCTTCATCATTTCATCTTTCTTTTTTACCATCAAAATCTAATATATTTGTCAAATATTCCAAAACTTGTGAGTTTAGAATTTGTAATTAATTAGGAAAGGTGAAACAGGACGGGAAAGAACGTTGAACTGCCTATTGTATTACAATGAATAAATATAACTCTAATGTATCAATCTTTTCGTGGTTTTTTTTTACACAACCAGGTCAGCAAACAAGCTAACGACTGACCTCGATCACGATCACGATTCAGCCTGTAATATCCCACTGTTGGGCATGGGCTTCTTCCCCATATAGGAGAAGGATCAGAGCTTAATCCACCACGCTGCTCCAATACGGGTTGGCGGATATATTTCCTACTATGAGGAACGATCGTTATCAAGTGTACATGATAACGACCGGGACCGTCGGCTTAACGTGCTCTCCGAGGCACGGTGGGAAGACCCACAAGGACTACACAAACACCCAGACCACGGCAAACATCTGTATGGCCAATGCAAATGTTGTCGTGTGCGTGAATCGAACCTGCAACCGCCCGCGCAACAGCCAATCGCAATCCAGTGCTGTGACCGCTGCGCCAACGCGGCACGACTGACCTAATGGTAGGCAATTACCGTATGTAACTACAGATGCCTGCGACACCTGAAGCATCGTCGCAAGCGCGTTGCCGACCCTACCCTCAATGAGGAGTACCCCCAGGAGCTCTGGTCACCTTACTTTACCACAGAAACACAACACTGCTTGAAAGCAGTATTATTTAGCAGTGTTCTTCTGTAAGGTCGAGGTACTACCCCAGTCGGGCAGCTCCATATTTTGAGTAGGATATGTCCGGCTGTGCCCTAGCTCAGTTATATTTCTGTTTAAAAGCAAATCTTCGAAAATAATTCAAGCAACATTATTTAGTAACATTTTACATCAACTGGAAACCGAACAATAATAAACGATGAGAATTTTACAACAACAAAAAATATTATGTTAAAATAAAATTTAAAAAATCCCGGATTCACTAATAAATGCGTCTTGTTAGGGAAAACCTGAGTAATTAATGTTTGTACGATCATCTTATCTTACACAATTGAATTTAGTAGGTAAATACATACGAATTGGGAGGTCGTGGGATAGACGGACTGACAGACAATCGTTGATAGCGATCGTCAATTTTGTTCGCGCTTTGTATTCTGCTGTGCTTTATGAGTAGGAAGCGGGTTGATTATGAAAATTTTATTCCGCTGTATAATAATACGGCTTTGTTAGTCTCTATTATGATTAATTAATTACAAAAAAATATTGTTTCGTACACTCGGTAGGTTGTTTTTTATCTAATTATGGTTATAAGTTGTACTACCGTGTATGCACCTAGCTATAATGAGGTAGTAATCGTTAAGGACAGTTTTTTGTGTATGTACATATGTGTGTAGGCATATTTTGTTTCATAGTATAACAACTTTAATAATGTTATAAGAATTCATTAACAGACTTATTAAGATATTTAGAAAACGTAAATGGCTAGTTATAAAAAATCCAAGATATTTATATTATTTTATATATTTTGTAAACTTTATATATCCTATTAAAATCAGTGAAGAAATATAATTAAAATTGGTTTTAGAAGTGGATTGTTTGTTTAATTTTTACCACTGAATTTTATATCTGGTTGCAGTTAGGTTACAAAATTTTGTATCAATGAACAAATTCAACCATTATGAATTACATCCATAGAAAAAATCAAAACTAAACATATCATATAAATGAAGACTCTTGTACAAATAAGGGTTATTTTTCTAGTCTATTGATCCAGAGTTTTATGTATATTATGGTGTTTTACTTAAATTTTTGTTTATTTGTAGACAGCAATAATTGTGTTTGCTCGCAAACGACAAAAACCGACTTCAATTACATCGACAAGTAATACGAAGTAGGTACACGTAAAAATAGTCGAGTAAATACGCGTTATCAAATATTAATCAAAAATTTGTAATCAGATATCAATAAAACTTAAAAGAGAAGGACAAACATCAGCTTTCAATTAAAGTAAGAATCATTAAAATCGGTACACCCAGTAAAAAGTTATGCGGTATAATACAACGTAGGTCGACGAAAGAGTAGTCAAGTAAATACGCACTATTGGATATAACTCTAAAAGTACTTGTCAGATCTCAATTAAATTAAAATGGGGCCACATGACATACAACACCTTTCAATTAAAACATAAAATAATAATTAAAAGAAAACAAAAAACCCGCCTGCATAAAAAACAACTAATAGAAAATGAATTGAAAAGACTGGAACAAGATAAAAATTCAAAATTACACAAAGCTAGCAAAACAAATCGAAACAATATCAAACATTATGTACTGTACACTTAAAAATATCAATACGGTGGTCCTTCAAAATTTTATGCAACATCGTACATAATATGCATCTCGGAGACATAAAATTGAAGGATAAGTCAAATCATTCTCTCTTTGTGCATGTCTCCGACTGCATATTATGTACGATGTTGCATAAAATTTTGAAGGACTACCGTATTGATATTTTTAAGTGTATAGTACATAATGTTTGATATTGTTTCGATTTGTTTTGCTAGCTTTGTGTAATTTTGAATTTTTATCTTGTTCCAGTCTTTTCAATTCATTTTCTATTAGTTGTTTTTTATGCAGGCGGGTTTTTTGTTTTCTTTTAATTATTATTTTATTTATGTCTTTTTAGTTAGACAAATTACGTAATCGGTTCAATTCATTAAAATAGTTTACATCATTTGGTTGACTAAGTAATTTATTAACGACGAAAAAAATGAGGCCGTTCTAAAGTAGCCACGTATACCTATAATATCATTTTTATGTTTTACCGAGCATAACTTTTTACAGAGTAGTTCGAAGTTGATAATTCTTTTTTTGTGGGAAAGGCTACACCCTGAAATTGACCGTCGGACGTTGCCTAGGAGGCGAGGAAGAAGCTCGGCTCGCATCTTGCTTGCCTTAGGCATGGGAAAGAGCAAAGTCAACATTTTTTAAACTTTCTTATTGTATTTCTTTATTATTATTACAGTAATAATAATCATAATATACATTTTTGAAATCCTTGTGTTGAGCTCTTTAATTTGATACCCATATTATTCTAAAAAAAAAAAATTATTTCTTCATTAACTATAATGGCTTCGCACAGCCGCCATGTTTGTTTTTTTTAATGTCACGTATCTAAGAACACTTGGGCTACTAAGACGAATCTAACGATATCTCAATTATACAAATCCATTCAGCGGTTCTAGAGAAATCAGGTAATTAAGAATATTACATACATACATACAAGATACGCGCGAAAAACATAACCCTTCCTTGGCAGTCGGGTAAAAATTCATCGAAATCGATCCACCCAGTCAAAAGTTCTGAGCTAAAATACATTTAAAAAAATACAGTCGAATTGAGAACCTCCTCCTTTTTGGAAGTCGGTTAAAAAAGAAACGAAATAATGAAAATGAAATTAAAATAATACAATTACATATAAATGCTAACTGAATTACTGTTTATCAACGCTTTAGTTCACATATAAAAAGACGTTGCTGATTTTTCGGAAACATTTTCTGACAGTTCTACACTATTTACAAAGCAAAAAGCATTAGATAGATTAGGCAATACAAGGGATGTATGAGCTAAACGTCTTTTTTTATGTAGGTAACTAGGTTGGCAAACAAGCGTACGGCTCACCTGATGGTAAGAACGTAGCCTATAGACGCCTGCAACACCAGAAGCATCGCAAGCGCGTTGCCGACCCTATCCCCAATCCCCCCCAGGAGCTCTGGTCACCTTACTCACCAACAGGAACACAATACTGCTTGAAAACAGTATTATTTAGCTGTGGTCTTCTGTAAGGTCGAGGTACTACCCCAGTCGGGCTGCTCCATATTTTGAGCAGGAAATTTCCTGCTGTGCCCTACCTCAGTTACTATAGGTCTATAAAAGTAGGTTGGTAAACTACTACAAAAAGAAGAAAAAACTAATTTTTTTTGCCTTATTCATTGCAATATATAATTTTTTTTGTCTAAGCACGTTGAGATACAAAATTTTTTATTGTTACCTCATCACTTCACCCTATCACAGTCCACTGTTGGGCATAGGCCTCCCCAAGATCACGCTAAAAATGGCATGAACTCATGTGTGTTACTGTTACCCATAGTCACCACGCTGGGCAGGTGGTGGCCGCAGGGCTGGCTTTGTTACCTACGGTCGTACATTCTTTAAAATTTATCTGGCGCTCGGCACGGAAGCATCATTTTTTCAGGAAATGTGAATGTTTTGGGAGAAATACCAGTTCCAATATTTCCCTTACTATAAAAATTACTTCACAATAGTAAAACACTGGCAGGATAGCGGTGCCTCGCGGTTTCACTCACCGTAGTACAGCTACATAGAAATTATGATTTACATAGCTACATAGCTGAATTACATAGCTACATAGAAATTATGATTTAATAATTGTCTAATCATAGTTTCGCTTTGCCTCTTTCAAAAAAGCCTGATAACCAAATCCCACGTTTTAATACTTTAAAATGGTTTCTCAACAACCAAGCAAATTAAAAATAATATAGATTTTGAACTGTATTTTTTTTATTAAAATTATTAAAACATATTTGAGGAATTCGATGACACAAGGTCGGCTTTCAGTCCTTGCAATTCTTTCAATCGAAAATGACGTAGCTCATTCGTTAGATTATTGTGCTTTAATTAAAGATTTTAGTCTTAGGAAAAGCCGTATAGTCTAGTCGACAAGTTGAAAATGGTCGAAAATAGAGATACTGCTCTTAAAATTAATATTTAAGAAATTTCAAAAAATTCAAAAAAGATTCTGAAAGAGGGAGATATTTCTAATAAGTAGTAATAGTAAATAGTTCCAGAAAAATCATCATTTTTGGAAAAATCACTAGTATTTGTTCAAATAAATAGGTAAAAACATAAATAGGTATTTATTTTGAAAATACATTGTATAAAAATTATTGTACCAAGTCTAAATGTAACTATGATTATTATTATTTTTCTTTTTAATTATTATTCTTACCATGAATACTACTTTTTTACCAGTATGAAGTGTAAAATGTAGCATTGTACAAACTTTAGTGGTTTTCTTATGCTACTTATAACTATAAATTTGTACATATTGTTTCTTTATTTGATAATTAAATAAATAATAATAATAAAAATACAAACATTATTATAAACAATGTATGAATATATTTTTAGCTTTTATGGCGTGATCTTGTTAACCATGTATAAGAAAGGCTCAACGAAGCGAAGTTTTTTTACGACAATTACTTAAACATTATTTTTTTCATTTACAATTCAGACGGAATTTCGAGAAAATTTTGTTAGTTAGCAATCGTTTAACTTGTTGAAAAATTAACTTTAAGTAAAATTTCCAATGAGAAGTAAGTATTTATAGTGTTCAAAATACACCACAGTTTTTTCAAATTTATAAAAAAATATTCAATACCTTAAATAAATTAATCAATGTGTCGGACTCGCTTTTGACGCCACCCACGCAACCTAAAAATGTCACGTGGAGACCCATTTTTAGCATTAAATTAAAATTATAAATAATGGAGATAGAGTTCCGGGAGTAGAAAGTTTTTTATTAGAAATATCCTCCTCTTACAGACTCTTTTTTTAATTTCTTAAATATTAATAGTTTATGAAATATTGACAAAAGACGAAATAGCATTTTTTTTTAATTGTTTATAACTTTTGCAATTTTTTATGTGCTAATACACGCTTTTAGAACATTTTTCTAGACATCATTCCGAATCCAATAAGCTATCACACATAATTTTAAGAGCAGTATCTCTATTTTCGACCATTTTCAACTTGTCGACAAGACTAGAAGGACAAAGGGCTTCGCAAAGACTTGCCGCCCGGAGCCTCGCAATGGGTAATGCCGCCTTTGCTGATCAGCAACAAAATACTAATTTTAAGTCCAATAACAAAACTTCACATAAACTTTAACATTCCTTTCAACACATTCCCGTAAAGAATTTTCTTAAAACCGTTTGCAAACCACAATCTACCGCCATTTACCACATCACAAACTCATAAATAATTCATACATAATTTTTGAGATTTCGTGATTTTTCAGTGAATGAATGAATAAATAGCGAATGAAAATTCAATTTTACATAATATATAAATTATAAAACGCAATGTAGTTCAGTAGAATACGGAATAATAAAGGTCCTAAAATATGAAAAGTTCTTTAAATCATAAAAAGTTCCTGTACATAATTTCATAGTGATATCTTATAAACAAAATTTGCTTACAAATAAACGCAAGGCGTTGCATAAGTAAGACGAAAGATTTCAACGCGAAAGAAGCTAAAACTTAATACGTATGTCAGACGCTTTTCCGATTTATTCTATATTTACAACTGCTTTTTTGAGAAATCAAAGTTGAAAACAATTTTTGTACAATATACATACACTAGCTGACACGACAGACTTTTTTCTGTCTTGAGAAATATCAAACGCGCGAAGTTGAAAGAATTGTTAGGTTTTCTTAAATTTTATGCCCATTTTTATTTTTACATTGAGTATGAACAAACAAGTACAAAGTTTCTCCAAAGTATTACAAAACTTTAAAAAAATCTGTTGGTATTGATACAACCGTTCTCGAATTTACAGACATAATTTAGCTGTTCATTTTTTAGAAATTTCTTAAGAAACGTTATCCATAAGGGTAAAACTGTTTATTTGATTTGAAAATTAGTAAATAATAATAAGGATTACTTTGAATAAACATTTTTAACAAGTAGTATTAATTACAAAATTTACTTATGCAAAGGGGTATTATACAATACTAGTAGGGATTGCAATATCGGGATACCGGGATCCCGAAATACCGGGATCCCGCACTATTTTTGCGGGACCAGTCCCGCAAATAAATCGAGCTGGATCCCGCGGGATTAGCGGGACTGCGCAACGGTAAACCCCTTGTGTTGTTCGGCACGCGAAAGCGCGCGAACTGATTCGGCTCATGACGTAGATCATGATGATTTACCTCTTGCTACAGTGGCCGCAATGATGCAAGCTGAAATTGTGGAGCCTGAACCGATATCACTTCGAGATGAACTTGAACAAACTCTATCGATTCGTATTATTTTTAGTTTTGTAATTAAAACACATGAGCAAATTATAAAATGTTATTTATTATCATATCAAAATCCAGCGGGATTCGTATCCGTTTTCTTCACCACTTCCATCCACGGTTGCTTAAAACCGAATAAAATCATATCAAAAATTTCGATTCGGCTGGACATCGGCTGGTATGTCTGGGGTGCAGGTTGAAATCCCGCTGGATCGAAATTTTGATATGATAATAAATAACATTTTAAACTCTATCGAGTTTTAAAACTGCTTGTCGCACTCATTCCGGAGTTCATTCTCTCGAGAAAGAAATGAATTTGTTTGAGTCTAGTGGATTAAAAGGCGAATATCTTCAAATCGTCTACAAGGCGTCATCAACAGTTGTACCCACAAGAGTGGCATCAGAACGAGCGTTTTCTGCTGCTGGCTATCTGGCATATAAAGTTAGGAGTCGTTTGGCAGACAAGACTATATTTTATGCGCAGTTACTTTCAAAATAATGCCTAAACTACCTATTGTCTCTTTGTAATAATTTTTATTCTTTTATTACATATTTTTATTAATCTCTCAATACGTAATTTTAAATAATATATTTTTGTTTCTTTTTTAGTTCTAGATGCATTTATGATACAGGATTTCGCCTTTTTTCTCAATGACTTTCAGAAACATGCGGGATCCCGCAAATACCAGGATCCCGCGGGACTTAGACCTCTCAGTCCCGCAAATACCGGGATTAAAATTTTGTTGCTAGATTGCATTCCCTAAATACTAGCTTCTGCGCGCGACTTCGTCGGCGTGGAGTCCGCTCCTATTGGTCTTAGCGTGATGATATATAGCCTATAGCCTTCCTCGATAAATGGGCTATCTAACACTGAAAGAATTTTTCAAATCGGACCAGTAGATCCTGAGATTAGCGCGTTCAAACAAACAAACAAACAAACTCTTCAGCTTTATTATACTATAGTATAGATTTCTGAGTTTAGACTGAAAATCCTATGTGGATTATTAGTATAATCTATTTTAGGAATGATCAGCCGACCTCCACCTGTTCTTCTGTTGCGGGGTAGATATCTTCAGAGCAAAAGCATCGTTATTAAATAAAACACAACATTTTTACTATATACAGTATTTATTAAAGATTCTTAAAAGTAAATTATTCTATCAGTTCGTTATAAAGCTTTGATGAGCTTAAAATTAGAATTAATTGTGAGTTTATACAATAAGTAGGTAACTAAAAAATTAAGTACTAAAAAGTATGAAAGCTTTGCAACATGTGCTTTTATGTATTGTGTAAAAATAATAGTATTTTTCTTGATCAAAAGTTTCTTTTTTTTCATATTATGGTGCGCTTTTCTATGTAGTAACTTTACGATGAATATGTATAAGCCGTTTTACAATTCTAAGAACATTTGACTTTACAGAGATGATGATGATGATTTTTTTTTTCAAAAATGATCTTTAGTGTCTTCTGGAAATGTTTAATCTAAAACATCATTGTAAAAGTCTCATGACAGTTAAGGAAATATAAAGACAATTTTATAATTGTGAAATATCTTTAAATCTAAGTCTATGCTAATGAGCATCACATATTAGTAAAATTTTATCACCACTTACAAATTTAATGTAACTTAATCTAAAGAATGGTAACACTAAGAACTTACATTGTTACGAAAAGGCGAAGTTCTAAAGAAAATTTATATAATGTCAAAATACAATTTTATGCTTATATACCTTCTTCTCTATGTGTGCAGCCAAAAGTGTTATGCATTTATGTTTTTCTTAATTATTTGAATCAAATATTAATACACCGTAAGCAAAATACCCAAACAAAAAGTAAGTAGGGTAAGAATATTAAGTGTTGTTGTTTTTTAGTAATCAACAAATAATATAAGGGTGATGATGATGATGATAAGTGATGAATTTAAGTATGATTACAGAAAATTTTTTCATTCGTTCTTTTAATTTATAACGTTATAATTATATGAAATTACTATTTGATACAATTTAGAAACAAAAAAGACATTTTATACAAGAGTAAATAAGAAAAATTAAAGTAGAGTAATGGAGAGGCTATATTAAATACATCAAAGGCCGGAGTTCCCGCAGTACTCGCCGATGCGATCTGAGATGCACTCGAAGATGTCGAACGAGACGTCACAGTTCCTTCCATTATCTATGATAAAAAAATATAATTAAATATTTTAACAAGGCTCACTTTAATTCGGAAAACCGCTCATAGATGGCGCTGTTCCACCTGAGTCGATTGTTATGAATACAAAATTTCTGATACGTATATGTTTCTGGATATATTTTAATAATATCGTATTCGTAGCTCGTTCTAATTTGATTACGGATATTACATTATTTTGGATTATCCGTTAACGATACCAATTTTACAACAGAACTTTTCTAGTTCTGAGACTAAGCTGTCAAACTTTTCTTACCCATAGGTACACTTCTAGAGAACTTATCATGGTTCCTCATGAGACATTCTCTGGAAGCTTCTAGCACGGCCATGAAATAACCGCGCTCGTTAACGCCATCCGAGTACAGTCCTACTAAGCCTTCTAATGTCGGAAATCCATAGCCGTCGACCTGGAATAATATAATAATTTAGAATTCATATAAAAAAAATGCATAGTATGTCGCCCGTAGCCACGGTGTCTACAACTTTGCCAAAATATTGCTAATTTTAAAATGGGAATCGTCGTAATGCTTCATAAAATTTAAAATGTTTTTATTAGAATATTGTATAGCATTTAAACATTCCACACTATAGTAAACGATCTTCAATCAAGGTGATAAATTTTAAATATAAAAGTAATTTATTGTTAATGGAAATTATTAAAGGCAGACAACATTAAAAAACGTCTATATAAAATATATTATAAATGCGTATGCGGTATTAAAATCTTAATAATATTTTATGACATTTCATAGAATACAATTATAAAATTGAAAATTTAACCCTTTAATCATTATTCTTTTTACGACCTATAATGGTTTATGGGACATCGGTTGATCAGCTGGATTTATTATAAACTATTAATCTTATCTTATACTATTAAACGAGCAATTCTTGTATATATATATGTATATATATTTTCTGAATCTCGGAATCGGCTCCAACGATTTTCGTGAAATTTAGTATGCAGGGGATTTCGGGGGCGAAAAATTGATCTAGCTAGGATTCATTTTAAAAAAATGTCGTTTTATCCCTGTTTTTAGGAAATGAAAAAATATCATTAGAATACGAAGCTTAATTTCACCATTTATTAATATAGCTGTAATAGTGTAATTAGGAAAGCGACGGATTTCAAATCGCTTTGACCCGGGTTCGAATCTCAGTCTCCAGATTATTTTTTTTCTTTTTTTTTTTAATTTCACTCGTGATTTATTATTTAAATAAAATTAAAATATAAAAATACCGAAAAAAAAAAACAAAAAATAAAATTAAAATACCGAGCTGGGCTCGGTCACCCAGGTACTCTATTTTTAAACGCGTGCTATAATTTATAAATGTTTCATTTAAAGTTTATATTTTTTATTACAATACTTTATTTATGATAAAAGGATTAACAAGTGGAATCTGTAAAATATAGTAATTGTATACTTAGTTTATTTAGCTGTATATTTTTTTAAGTATTTCTTTATTGTATTTCTTTAAGTATAACATTAAATGAGTATGGGATATAATAATTCGAGCCACAGAATTTTTTATTGGCCACGTGACCTACCTTCTTATTTTATAACTAAGCAACGGGAAAACGAAATAGCCTCTAATAAAATAATTAGTCTTTTTAACAACGCCAACTAAACATTCTATAAAAAGCCTCAAATAAAGATCACCAATTATTTTTACTTGTCCTTCTTATTTTTATTTGCCACATAATTTACTAATTCAGCCACGAATTTTACATCTTATTACCATTTAATGTTTTACAGCTTTAAAACAAGGTCCTCAAAAAATACAATTCAAGCCTTCATCGATGGTATCATTTATTATAACTTAGCATGTAAAATAATACATCATATTCTTTTATCGTGAAAATAACCAATGCATGATTAGGCGCGAGCGCGCAAGACGACAACGAACGGCCATTTGCACCAATCAGATCTCCATCTAAAGCCGAAATCAATCTTAGAGTGTTTAAAAAAAAACACCGAACTTAAAATATCTACAAAACGTGACGCCACCATTAGAGGCAAATACGTAGACGAAAAAAAATAACAAATGCACGAGTTGTCACTACGATTTTTGAGGGTTCCACTCGATTTCTCTGGGATTCCATCATCAGATCCTGGTTTCCTTATCATGGTACCTAAGTTGGGGTATCTCCTTTCCAACAAAAAAAGAATTATCAAAATCGGTTCATAAACGACGAAGTTATCCCCGAACATACATAAAAAAATATATATGGTCGAATTGAGTAAGTAGTCCTCCTTTTTAGAAGTCGGTTAAAAATATATACACGGTCAAATTGAGTAACCTCCTCCTTTTTTGAAGCCGGTTAAAAAAGAAAGCGTGGAAGGCTACCTAAAGGGCGAGTGGCCTAAATAATCCAACAATAGTTCATTTTCTTTTGGTTATGTACCTACTAGGTACATGTTCCTCTTAATTACTTTAAGTAAAATGATCATATTTCAATAAACAAATGGATTTTTCAAAAATAAAGTATTTTATTTCGTCTCCCTTCAATAGTTTCTGGGTAATATTAGTGGCCATAATATTTGATGGCAATTTTAGCTAAATTTTGACGATAAATTAATGTGGCATGATGAGTTACATTTTAAAATACTGAGTTAAAAAATTAGAAGCTAATAGAATGTTTTGTTTGATGTCATATATTAATATTTTAGAAGTTCATTGTTTGAATGCAAGATGCTAAAAAATAACCACTATGCTGAGTTGTATTTAGAGTGGCTTACATACGAGTAGAAGATAACTAGTGGCTAAAATAGTGTAATTTAGACGCTCGTTAATTGTGGCTGACTTATTAATTTAGAGGACAATGTAGATTCTCAGAGGCAAATAATGCTATTAAAAAGATGGCTGTTTAAATAGCACCCAATGAGTATTACCGTTAAATGATATTAAAATAATAAAAATTGACTTCTCGCAAATACTACTTATATTAAATATAAACTATCACAATTACAATAAAATTAATAAATAAGTTAATACTGTATAATACGTTTTGTATTTTTAATCTGACTTATAGCTATAGTAGAATCTATACTATGACTGTATATAAAATCATTTACACTTTGAAACCTATTGCTGTTTTAAAAATAAATAAGACGTACAATCATATTATACATTAATACAATAGTATATTTCATTACAAGTGCGGAAAGGCTGTCATTGCAAAGAGTTCCGACAAATGTCTACCCGAGCCGAGGCGCAGCCGAAGGCGAGGGTTGACAGTCGGAACAAGTTGCAATGACGGTTCCGCACGCGTGTTTCTATTCTGCAACGTCGCAGAAATATCGGGAAACCCAAAAAAGTGCGTGCGTACAAAGTACACAAACATGTCAGAAGTGAAACTTCTTTGGCAAACTAATTGAAAAAAAATAAATTAAAAACTAATTGAAAACTAAGGTGAAGCGGGACACGAGGCGGTGACGCCTGAACTGGACGAAGTAGGCGGTATCATAATTAAAAACAAAAACGTCGCCGTTTCATCAAAACGCGTTACCGTTTCATCCGTAATCATTTTACCCTCATGCACCTAAAGAAGTTTCACTCCATAATAATAATCGCAGAAAGTCCCAAGAAAGAATAAAAAGCTTGAATCAAATCTTCAATTTAATAGTCTTAAGTGAATAATTCAATAACAATGCAAACGACATAAACTTTACGACAGACATACTTCTCGTGAAGGGTGTTTTCAAGGGTAATAGGCGAATTTCTTTTTCAATTTTACGACCTCACTCAGTTTATAGGTTACAAATTGGAACGATCATTCGCTATAACACAATAAAGCATTAAAGTCGGCTTTTTGAAATGGTTACTGTCGATTTTACTACGTTTATATTAATTTATCGTATGCAGCCGGCCTGGCCTTGGCCTTGGACATGTTCTTGGAGTATTCAGGGCGATTATTGCTTGTATAGTAATAAAATAATATTTGCTGTATCTCTGCGAGATAATTAATATGCGGCTCTTTTCAATTTCACTTTTTTATTGTTTATGTGTGTTACATTTAATTTTCGGTTTAAGGACCATAATATAAATAATTGTATCCTTATTTTCCCCTCTCCTTCCTCCTGATCCTTCTCCTACATGGAGAAGAGGCCTATGCCCAACAGTGGGATATTACAGGCTGAATCGTATCCTTATTTTACATCAGAAAAAATAACATTAAATAACAAAAATTATAAAAGTATACAAAGGGCGGTCTTAATTGAGGAAATTACTGTGTCTTGTACTTAATACTTTTGAAGTAATACAATTAATAGTTGTGTACTCGTACATCACATGAAAAGTAGTACTGTACTAGTACATAACATGAAACATCATACATACATACATAGTACTGTACTCGTACATAACATGAAAAGTTTTTACCTTTTTGTTAAATATTTAGACGTGGAATTTTATCGTGAATAAGTCTGCACACGTTCATAGATAATAAAAAAGTTTTTTTTTTGTATTTCAAAAACTAAGTCAAGTAACATTATCAAGATTTACTTTTACCGTAAAGGCGAAGTGGATAAAAGTCAATACTCACGGCTTTCACTTTCCGGTAAACGCACTGCAGCAGGCACTGGAAAATAGAGAAAATACACGTTACGATTGTGTATAATAATAATCTATAGTAATTTTATCGCTCGAGTAGTGCGTGAAATTACTATAATCACGTGTTTAACTTAAACATCGTCAACAGAACTTGAATATGCAAACATACGATTTGAATGCATTCTAATCTATGTAAATGAGCCGACAAGCTTCGTTCCGCCATATATAATTTTTCGTGTATGTATCGATATTGTTTAACTTTTCTTCTGTATAAACCTTGTCCTAAAAATATTAAATAATACTCGTATAGTTGAAAATATATTTTTAAACTGCACTATTATTTATTACTATAAAGAAAATATTCTAACTAAATACCATAAACGACTCAGTGGAATGTAGGTATATAAACCACAAAAGCTAACAGTCCTATTTATCTTCTAAATCCGACTATAACAGTCTGTTAAATGGGCGATATAAAAGTACCCTAACGAGAAAGGTCATCTTTACACGTCGTAGAATTTTATTGTCCTTAATAAATAATATTTCCATCCCTTCGCTAATAAATGTTAATGTGTTCGTGTATTGAAGAATTATAATGAGCTTTAAATATAACTTTAAATTTAACTTTAAATGTTTCACCCAGTAGGTATTTGTCAAAGTGACATTTAAGGAAACGGCCACTTAATAGAAGTTTTTTACGGGATATTTGTATTAAAAAGGAACGCATCTTATAACTTTCGAACACAACACTTGGGATTACTCTTTTTTGTGTTATTTATTGTCAGGGCAATGATCGTATAAAATAATATATAAAAAAGTCGACATTTTCACGAAAAACGAAACGGTTCGAAGTTCACCGTGTCAGCTAATTTTAATGATTCGGGGAAAACAGAGTCATTGCTAATTGCACCAATCAGTGATTCAAAGTTAATTAGGAGTGAAAAATGAATTATCACTACATATTATAAAACAAAGTCGCTTCCCACTGTCTGTCTGTCTATCTGTATATATGCTTAGATCTTGAAAACTACGCAACGGATTTTGATGCCGTTTTCTTTAGTAAATAGAGTGATTCCAGAGGAAGGTTTATATGTATAATACATGCATAATATAGTAGAGGAACACTGATAGTTTTTGCAACCGTGCGAAGCCGGGGCGGGTCGCTAGTAGTCCCTGTATTTAACTCAGATATTACACGAAACTGCACATATAATCTTTGTATAAAACGTTTTGCTCTGACGCTATCTTATGTTGCGGTGACATTTGTGTAAAGTAAGAAGGTTAATCGAAAGAGTTTTATTGCAACTCCATTTAATTTAAGCCTCGTTTTAAAGTCAGTGAAAAACAAAACAAAAAAAAAACTCCATGTCTAATAAAACTTTAGCTAATTGGTTAATAATTTAATATGTAATGTTTATCATAATTAAAGAAAACCACACGGTAACAATAACGTTAATGGTAATGACTGAGAAATGTAGAGCCTTATTACTTCAATATGTTGTATATTAATATAGGCATTAATTACATACTATATTTTTTACTATTAAATATGTAATTAATGAATCTGGATTATGTAATGGTCTAAGATCCGGAATATAACAAAATCTTCCCTCATCTGTTATTTAGATGAAACAATTTTTTATAGGCTGATTTCAATATTGTGAATTTATAAAAACAGCCTCTGCCACCATAAGCCTGCTGCAAATAATAATACTTAAAAAAATTTTTTTTTCTTCTAAAAAATCATTTCCCTCTCATGTTAATTATATGTAGTAAGCTAAAACGGTCAATATTTTACATTATTTACCTGACTATAGTAGGCACCCATCTTTATGATTGCTATACTTACCTGCAGCCAGGTTACTACTGACTGAGGTTACTAACCTGGCTGCAGGTAAGTGTAGCAATCATAGACATGGCTGCCTACTACAGTCAGGTATATAATGTAAAATATTAACGGTTTTAGCTTACTAGATGTAATTAACATGAGAGAGAAAAGATAAAAAAAATTGCAGCAGGCTTATGGTGGCAGAGGTTGTTTTTATAAATTCACAATATTGAAATAAGCCTATAAAAAATTGTTTCATCTAATTAACAGATGAGGGAAGATTTACCTTCTCGGATCTTAGACCATAAATAGTGTCTAAATAACGCAAATAAAATGCAACTACTCACCCCAGCTATTCGTTTCTCATCATGGGTGAATGGTACTTCACGTTTGTTTCGCCGCCTTTCTGCTGGCATCGTATGCTCTTCCTTTATCACATCAAGAGCCTCTGAAATTTAAAAAATAAACTTTTAAAAGTTTTTTGGATAAAAAATATATTTCACTAAAAACATATGATATGTTTTGACAATCTCCTGTTTTACGAAATCAGGTTTGAAAATAAAATACGTTCTTGAGAACCCTTTTTATTTCAAAAATGATCTCATCGCATTATGTTACAAATTACTTGAGAATTGTATAAAAATTTAGTGTAGACAAATTATTATATTTTGTTAAACATAAATGCAATTAGTTGAATGGAAAATAAATTAAACATTTTTATAATTTTTTTCTCATTTTATTATATGTATGAATCAATAATTAATGAATAATTTTAAAACATTCCAATGATCTTACATTTTTAAGATAAGGATAATGAGCACTTAACATTAATATAGGACACGTAGACATGAACAGACGGACAAGCCTTACGATAAATTAATAATTATAAGCTCTTTAAAACTTAATCTCTGATATGAAACCTGCGCATAACGGCCACAGACTTTTTTATGTGATAACAAAAGTAGCGTAATTTTAATTATTTTAATACATGTTTATGTATTACAATGTAGTAATTGCTAAACATAGGCTAAAAATGAAGTTCTTATTAGAAATTAATATTCTCTAGCAAAATATCAAATCTATACTAATATAATAAAGCTGAAGAGTTTGTTTGTTTGATTGTTTGTTTGTTTGTTTGAACGCGCTAATCTCAGGATCTACTGGTCCGATTTGAAAAATTATTTCAGTGTTAGATAGCCCATTTATCGAGGAAGGCTATAGGCTATATATCATCACGCTAAGACCAACAGGAGTGGAGTCCACGCCGATGATGTCGCGCGCAGAAGCTAGTTTAGGCTAAAGTTAAAGATGATTAGTTATACTATAAAAAATCTGAACCAACAGTGTTCTATGTTATTGCGTGCAAGTGCGGTTTGCAATTATAGGTAACAGTTGAATGAACATCGCATGTATCTTACGCAAGCGTTATGCAAGCTATATGGGTCAAGCTTGCGATTGCACTCAGTTGAAAGCGACAGTGTCCTAACATTCGGGTTCTAGTTGGTTCTGTACACGCCTTAATACATGCAAGATAACATACAAAGATTTTGCCTGGACAGTTTTTCCAAAATAGCTTTTTAAACAAACTGTTTAGTTTAATGTATCTACAGTATTTTATAATTCTTACGGTTTGTAGTATATATTATAAATATTTATTTTACTCTTTTTGCACACCAATACACAAAAGAACGATACATAGAATTTATAACAATCAACTTGCATCAGTTGCAACAGGCGGCCTTATCGCTAATACAGCGATCTCTTTCAGGCAACCCTTGGGCAGAGGACTAGCATATAAACTAGGAGAAGGGCGCAACATTTTGTAAAAAAGGAACAATATAAAATAAAAATCAAATATAGATCAATAGATGTAATAATATAAAATATATGTAATATTTCTATGTGGTTGAAGCCGAAGGGCAAAGATTTGATAAAAATAAAATGAAATAGCGAAACAACATATGTATAACACTATCGTAGTTGAATTCGTATTAAAGCCGAAACCTAAATTAATTAAAGACTTAAAATGCATTTTTTTATTATTGATAGAGTTTGAGTAGCTTTATGTCAAAAAAGTATGGCAATCAGCGTAATTTAAAAGCATTGGGAAATTATTGTACCATTATGACTGAAACTATTTTTTGTGGAAAGTAGCTGATAGATGAGCAGTAACCGTACTTCTAAAAGAAACAATATATGACATATGTAGTCAATAATATAAATGTAAAAGATTATAAATTGCGTCCTTATGTAATTAATTTCGATCATTTTTAAAGCTTTTTAATGGCCTTTGTACCTTAAACTTATTCTTTGCAGTTTCTTTTTTCCCGTTTAATTTTATTTCTTTTTAAGTTTAGTACTTCAATACTTTAATACAATTACTTAACACATTGCCAAAGGTCGACCATATCATCAACATGAAGGTCATTGACCAAGCACTGCATCTCAGGCTACTGTTTCGTCATTTATAAGGATCGCGGTCGCCTTTCACATGGCATTTCAAAAATTTTAAATTGCGATAGATGTCGCCATATAACTTGGCATCCTTAAAAGGTGAAGCGGTACTTTATACTAAATAACTTTACTATTATAAGACATTGTTATAAGATTACATAGTTTCAAAAGAGTTTGATATTGTGTAGTTTTCAATTTTGAAGACTAATGGTAGGTACCTACTTTTGAAGGACTTTTAATTATAAATATAGTATCTGATTTTAGCAGAACATAAATCACAATTTCTATTTTCTAAATTGAATATTTTCTATCAATTTAAAAAGGTATTCACCGGACTATGTTTGAAAAATGGGAGGAAATGCATGTAATTAGTGGAAGGAATTTCGCAAAATTTAACACTTCCTACTGCACACACAATGCAACTTTAGTTGGAACCACAACTTTTTGCAAGTTTTCTTCAACGCTTTCAGTAATCATTTGTGTGCTTGCAGTAACTTTAAATCAATATTTTAAGGTTGTTGTTATGGCCTATTAATGAGTCTAGAAACTCGCCGTTTCGACGCCAAAAATCTAATAATCATTTGTATTGCGTATATATGTGTAAATAAATAGTTTGGTTTTAATAAAATTAACAAAATTTTAAAATTTGACTAAAACCACATTTCTTTTAAATTTCATTTTCATTTTCAACAGAAATAGAAAGAAAAACATAAACTTTCTTATGTCCATATGAAGCTTATTTTATACGTTAATATAAATACAAATGACTAGGAAAAACCCCATAAACAGCATGCTCAGCTATGTAGAATAATTTACATTTATAAATAGGTAATTTGCAATTGTCACATAAATGATTCATTTTATTACAATATTACAATATTACCAGGTAGTTGTATTGTTGACTTGGAGGTCCTGCGTTGGAGTTCTCAATGCATTTGTGTATACACAATGCACCTCAAAGCACAAGTAGGTACAATTAACAGATCAAAATAAAAAAACTTATTGAAGTAGGCTTCAAAAGTACTTATGAATCGTCACTATAATTATAATTAAATTATTATCTATGTGTTATAAATCTATTGTATAAATGTCTATAAGTGAATCGAAATCGTACGATTAGCACAACAGCCTACTGCAATGTCTTGCGCCAAAGCTCAAACACAATACATGACTCCACGTTCCTACTAATAGTATGAAGCTTGGAAACTTTGATTATAGAAGATAAATTAGTACAATACGAGGTCACTACATAAGTTTTCCAACACAACAGTAATTATCAAACTATTTCATATTTCAATATAATTTCCATTGTAATGTAACTCCTACACTTACATAAACTTAATTGACACAATCTTCGTTTAAGCATTTGTTTTAAATAGCTGTAATACTTAGTCATACCTCCCTAAGAGTATAAATATGTTTAACTTCAAAAAATTTAGCAAAATCACGGAAAATAATGTCTACTGTGGTGTTTATTAGTTTAAAGGTAGGATTTACCTAAAAATAAGTCACTAAAAATAACACTACTCTCAAGTAGCGGTGTGTTACCGTTGTTACGAAGGTGCCAGAACTCTTTGGCAATGCACTTGTAATAAGTACTGCCTAGGATCAGGCGGACCGTACCATAGTTTACCACTTTTGTAGTTTGTATTTTTTTTCCCCAACATTTTTCATGCAATTTTATTTTCGCAAATATTTTTTTGATATATAATAAGGGATCAACTTAGTACTTACTGTCGCAATCTAAAATAAAATGAATTTTTATATGATGGTGATGTCCTCAACTCTTTATAATCTGTTATATTCATTTTTATACAATACACCATACAGCTGATATAATCATCTATGTGACGGTCCAGTTTTTATGAAAAGGACACCGATCGTTTTGTATTAAGTAAACAAAGTATACTTTCCTCCAATTTTTTATATTAACCATCAAGCAAATTATGAGTAATACGAAGTGAATAAAAGACAAGCTCTTACATATTCACAGGTCAACAAACCTTTGTACGTAACATAACAGTGCCCTTAATTAAGTTAATTATGACTCAAATATAAAAAGAATCAAAAGTGGAGTATGGTTATATTGCATTGTGAAATACTGGATATTGCAATCAACTGCAATTGCAATTATTTAAAATGTCGTATAATTTGGACAACTGCTGCAATTATTTGAGCTCTAGATCTTAAAATCTTTTAAATTTCACTGACGAGACATTATGAGAGAGATGAGACAAGAGATGCTTTGTCATTGTTAGACGCTTGAGATGCGTGTACGCTAAAACACATACATATTCTACTAAAAATAAAAGGTTTTTATCTCATTAATTGACTTATCATTTAATCTTGAAAACTGATTAATGACATTAAAGTTTGACACAAAAGAAGTCTTATTAGAAAAGCTCAGTAAAATTTGTCAAAATTATCTTCATCAACTGTTAAGTTAATGGGTTTTGCGTCCACGCGCGCTAGGACATAGAAGTATTTAAATTATAAAATTAAATAATGAATAACTTTAAAAATGTTAATCTTGGTATACTGTGTTCTATGTAATGACCTTTTACTTAGCACGACTTTTGACAATCTGCTACACACTTAAACTTGTTTGTTTATTGTTTAATTCTTTGAATAGTAAAGGTCAACAAGCAATCCATTTCTTTAATAGATATTGAGTTTTGCTTGCTAATATTAAAATGGCGAGACAATAGTTCGTTTGATATTGATGAAAACTTTAACATTTTTAACTTTTTATTCACTGTAAAAAAATCTGCATTAAAATAATAAATACAGATATTATAAAATTATATATTTTACTAGCTTCTGCGCGCGACTTCGTCGGCGTGGACTCCGCTCCTAATATTGGTCTTAGCGTGATGACACATAGCCTATAGCCTTTCTCGATAGATGGGCTATCTAACACTGAAAGAATTTTTCAAATCGGTCCAGTAATTCCAGAGATTACCGCGTTCAAACAAACAAATAAATAAACAAACAAACTCTTCAGTTTTATATATTAGTATAGATTATAGGATTAGGAATATAATAAATTTTTTTTTGTAATTTTCCTTCAAATTTTACATACCTATTGCGTTGTGGTAATTGCAATCGAATGTCGGGCGTGACCTTAGCTACAGTTAAGATCAGCCTTCTGTGTTTAGCGTATTGACAATATGCAATGAGGACATTTTGAAACGTCTGTTATTGTACCTACTTGTCATATTGACTGGAGCGGAAAATACACGAGTACTGATTCGAATACTAATCTCTTAGAGTTTATTTTTGATTACTAAGCAACTCTATACCGCTTTATGTTTTTAACTAAGTTATTAAATAAGTATGTACGATTTATATGATATTTTCGATAACTTTCATTTGCATTTTAGGTTTAGGAACTAAGGCCCTTCATTTGCATTAATGAGAAATTGAAAACAAGCAACAAACCATCCAACTACCATATTGGTAGTGCAAAATGTTGTCTATTCCTAATATTTTTGGATGTAAGGAAGCTACTTTTCCACATAATTAGTAGGTATGTCAAAGCGTAGCGTAGGTACTAATGTTCTGAATATCTGAGTTTGTTTATCATTGTGTTTATTTGTGTGTAGGTATACTTGTGTGTTTTTTTTTTCTGAATAATGATAAAGGATATGAAATAGAAACTTTTAGGTATTAGCCGCAATTTCAACAAATTTCTACCACGAATTCTTTACTGAAAAATCAGTATGCTGCGAACATTTAAAGTCATAAAATTCGCAAGATCCAGCCGTTTCGGAGGAGTATTGTAACTAACATTGTAACATGAAAATTTTAAATATAAGATATTTAAGCGTCGATAAGTGTATATTATGCAGCTTTTGACATTTCCTTATAGAACGAATGTACAGCGAAACAACAATTTTACATAATATACTCTGGTCTACAACGTCTTTAAAAAGCATATTGAAACTTGTATATACGATAAAAATATTTCTTCAAGTATGTAAATACATTCATTTTAAACAGGGAATTTCTGAATCACATTATTTACGATTAATTAATGTACTCGTATGCAAATAAGACGCCGCGATGGCGCAGCGGTCACAGCAATGGATTGCGATTGGCTGTTGCACGGGTGGTTGAGGGTTCGATCACGCACACGACAACATTTGTATTGACCATACAGATGTTTGCCGTGGTATGGGTGTTTGTGCAGTCCCTGTGGGTCTCCCCACCATGCCTCGGAGAGCACGTTAAGCCGTCGGTCCTGGTTGTTATCATGTACACCTGATAGCGATCGTTACTCATAGTAGGGAATACATCCGCCAACCTGCATTGGAGCAGCGTGGTGGATTAAGCTCTGATCCTTCTCCAACATGGGGAAGAGGCCTATGCCCAACGGTGGAATATTACAGGCTGAATCGTGATTGTGATGCAAATAAGTAACTAAACGTCTCACACGCCTCTTTTAGGATGTGGAACTTGCGTCTGTGTCCCACAAATACACAAGCACAACCACTCAGATTACGATAAACTTATGTATGGCTTATGCTATATGAGAGGATCGATAAGCGCGTCTACACCAACAAAATAATACGGGTAAGCTTTTAGATGTTGTGTTTCCACAGATCACAGCTGAAAAACAGTGGTCCGTACTTTAGCTTAGCTTAATGCAGCGCATTATACAGGTTGGTGTTTCTTTCAACTGCTACAGTTGTAGCAGATCCAGTAAGGAGGTAAAAAGGTACTCTGTAGTTATTAGTAATGACAAAAAAAGTACCTTTTTATGTTTAATCTCGAACAACAGTACAGCTAGTTAGTTAATAAGAATACATTTACTCAACAGGAAAGAAAGATTGTATATCTCATCAAATATGTACCTACTAATAAGTTTACGCAAATTTTGTGCAACCATTAGCAACATCCTACTTACAGCCTAGCCTAGTATAGTGCCTTGCCAAATCAATATGTGTACAAGTTAACAAGTTGTTAAGCAATTTTGAACGCATCAATACTTGCAATCATCAACTAAAATACTTTACTTACTACTAATACTTTTCTTTCTTTTTAACTAGTTTTATTTAAGGTTATAAGTTTCTGTTTTTTCTTCGTATCTGAATCAATAATAATAATAAGCCCATTTAATAATAATAATCAGCCCGTTTTAAAGCTAATTCGACTGGGCTATTAAACTGCGAAAATTTAGTAAATAGGTACAAGCCCTAGGGGTCGTTCAAGTATTACGTAACGCAAATTTTGAAGATTTTTGACCCCCTCTCCCCCCCCATGTAACGCGCCGTAACGTTTTCCTGTACCCCCCCCCCCCCAGCCCATAAACGTTACGTAACACCCCAACTGACCATTTTTACCCAAATGTCACAACTTTGTTGCGAAAACTACCGAAAAGTCGCTTAAAAAATCGCGTTTGCGGTAAGTATAAATATATATAATAATTATACAAAAAGGGATATAAACGAAAAGGGTTGCCAATTTGGGAGATTTTAGTACACTAGTTTTTTTTATTTAAATAAAAAACAACGTTACGTAACGCGTTGTTCGAGACCCCCCTCCCCCCCTGTAACGCATCGTAACGTTTTACAAGACCCCCCCTCCCCCCCTAATTGCGTTTCGTAATACTTGAACGGCCCCCTACTGGGGAAGTACCACGACCTTACAGAAGCTAATAAATCACAACTCAATAATACTGCTTTCAAGCAGTGTTGTATTCCTGTGGTGAGTAAGGTGACCAAACCTTCTGGGGGGAATTGAGGGTATGCGACTTGCGACGCTTCTGTTGTTGCAGATGTCTATAAGCTACGGTAATCGCTTATCATCAGATGAGCCGTCGACTTAGTTGTACAAAAACAAAAAAAAAAAAAAAATTATACATAGTAATGAACCTACTTAAATTGTAACATAAATTTATAAGTGCCTTAAAATGTCACATTTTTCTATACTGAAGTAAAAAATTACGCCTTCAATAGTGAAAAGAGCTATGTAATAATACGCGAAGCAATCTTTGTAACCCTTTTTTTCGAAAATTGCGTAGACGGAGGAGAATGGAATTTCGCACACTTATCTATACTAATATATAAAGCTGAAGAGTTTGTTTGTTTGGTTGTTTGTTTGGTTGTTTGTTTGTTTTGTTTGTTTGTTTGTTTGTTTGTTTGAATGCGGTAATCTCTGAAACTACTTGGCCGATTTGAAAAATTCTTTCAGTGTTAGATAGCCCATTTATCGAGGAAGGCTATAGGCTATGTATCATCACGCTAAGACCAATAGGAGCGGAGTCCACGCCGACGAAGTCGCGCGCAGAAGCTAGTAGTTTATATAGAGAAGGAGTGCACAATGCTAATTTTTTTTTTACTTTGCCTAAAAAGTACATTAAATCAATAAAAAAAAATATTACACACACTACCATGTATTTGACACATACACGCATATATACTATTTTGTTTATTCTTAAAGTCTGTGGTTAAATTATGGTCGAATTTCGACCACTGGACGACGACTTGTTTCAATTATTATATGTATACATATAATAATTATATAATGGTTAGACTATTCAGTAACTCGGCTGTTTAAGGATCGTGCCTAAATTACAATGTAATTGTCTATGTCAATGTCTTGCAACAATGAAAATTTTATAATATGGAGCGAATATAATTTGAAACGCAGAATATTAGCGATTAAGCACAAGGACTACAATTATAAACACATTTCTATAACACCTACATCATACTATTTACTAATCTGTGCCTACATGTTATAATAGAGATTGTAGCTTTTACATATAAGAGAAACTGCTTTATTTATTAATATTGTTTTTACACGTCCTACTAATGATACCAATATTATAAATATGAAAGTTTGTGAGGATGGATAGATGGATAGATGTTTGTTACTCTTTAAAAAAAATTGGTTGTCTGTAAAGGATGCACGAAAAAGGTTTCGTCCATGCCGCCGGCGTTCATCGATTTATTAAACGTTGTCACGTAAAAAAAAAACGAATGATTACATTGTAATGAATCTTGGTACGTAGGTAGCTGGGGATCTAAATTAAAATAGTCTATTTTTTATCCCGACATTCTACCGAGATCGGAAATTATGCGGGTAAGTTGCAAGGAGCAGATAGTGTATATTTAAATTGAGTCTTATAAGATTAAGCTAGCTTTGTTATATGACAGGTGGTGTAGTTTGGTAAGTCAAGGTCGAGTGAAAGAACTGCAATTAAGGACACACGTTACATTTATACTGCTTACTGAGAAACAAATTGTTACATCAGTCCATTTGTATTCAAACGTGTTTTGTTAACTAATATTAATTCATACTCGTATACTAGAATAGCATTATACAGTCGATTAGATAAACATAAACTATGTAAAAAAATAATTTATTTGTACAATAATATTTATTTTTACAAAATTAAGTTTTTTACTTTATGAATTGGAGGTTAAATATTTTAGAATATCTTCTTTGTAATTTTTCAGTAGTTATAGTAAACTGGAGGTTCAGTTGCTGCACAGAGGTACAAATGCGTTGCTATAGAAGTTAACGGAAGTTATAAACATTGATATTTTATTTTATTTTATTTATTATTTGGCACAGTTACACAATAAAAATCATGACATTTGTTGTACTTACGAATAAATTACAAAAAAAAATAGATAAATTTGTATCTCTATAACAACTATGCACAACATGCAAATAAAATTTAAAAAATATACATGGCTAATTAAATATTATACAAAATATAAATAAAGTGAGACACAAAAATCGATACATATTATATCGAGACATAATAATATGAGAAGCCATAGATAGCCAACAAGAACCACGATAGCCGTTGCCCGTTTCTCTCGCTTACCACAGAATCCACTGCTCTACCACTTACTTCTCTCATTTTTTACGGTAGTACCATATTTGACAATTGATACGTGCTAACTTTGTTTCAAAAATAATTTGTTTATATTAAGGGACCTGTAAACGATCAAATAATTTGTCAAATTCGTTTGTCAAACTTCATGTTTTCATATAACAAACACATCAAACAAGCTCGCACACGTTCAAAAAATTTGATAAACACGTTTGTCAAACAAATATTTGACAAATGATTTGATTGTTTACGGGACCTTTTAGACTGTTATTTTTTTTTATGTTACTAGGTTGGCAAACAAGCGTACAGCTCACCTGATGGTAAGACCGTAGCCTATAGACGCCTGCAACACCAGAAGCATCGCAAGCGCGTTGCCGACCCTATCCTAAATCCCTCCAGGAGCACTGGTCACCTTACTCACCAACAGGAACACAATACTGCTTGAAAACAGTATTATTTAGCTGTGGTCTTCTGTAAGGTCGAGGTACTACCCCAGTCGGGCTGCTCCATATTTTGAGCAGGAAATTTCCTGCTGTGCCCTACCTCAGTAATGTTATTATTTAGTTATATAGAAATGTTACCAATAATGACGAAATTAATAATCTTTCCTCATGATTTCGCAGTGGATTAATTGCGTAAAAGGCTTGTTAAATGGAAGTGGATTAAAACAGCTTAGATTGGTCAGGTTCTATTAACAAGAAATATATTATATAGCTGTGGTAATTATATTTCAAATATTTTAATTGAATCATATTTAATTGCTAAACATAATTTATACTAAATATCAAAAATAGCTCCTAACTTTACTATCTCTTTAAATGATAAGGTTTCAATAAAAGCGACATTAGAAAATATATAAATTAACAAATAAAAAGCGTAGGTACATACTAAAGAATAGGTCGAAATAAAAGGTAGGAAAAATAATTTAAGTAAATAATAAAATAGTTTTATCTAATACAAACAATATCATTAAATCGCTTATCTATTTAAAATAAGTAATTATGTAATTTTCACATAATTGTAGTCATATAACATTATGAAACTTTATTAAGTTACAAGTCATAAGGAAAAACTTATATACAAACACACATCATAAGAATGTAGAGAGTAAAGCAAGTGTCTCACTTTTACTATCGACTTGACCTTAACTACGTAACTACGATCATACGCGTACGCAGACCCACAGATCGAACACATTACACTCGAATTTTGTCTTTAAGGGCGCCTTCAAATTAGCCGCGCGGCGGCAGCGCGTCTGCAGCGCTGCTGACGCGCGACGTTGTAAATGTATGTAAATAACAACGCGCGACAGCAGCGCGTAGCCTTCAAATTTGTCGCGCTGCTGTGGCGCGTTGTTATTTACATACATTTACAACGTCGCGCGTCAGCAGCGCTGCAGACGCGCTTCCGCCGCGCGGCTAACTTGAAGGCGCCCTAATCTTTCTTGATATTGTCAGTATATAAAGTCTAATGGCTTATTTTTTATTCAACAAAGTAACTACTAAATACATTGAATATTAAATAACAAACACAAAATAAGCGATACGTGTAAAAAGCGCTGTTGAATTAATTACGAATTAAAGTTCGAAGTTTATATAGCAAAGGAAGAAATAAAAATGAAATAAAAATCAAGATTTAAAATATTGACAAAATCAAGTTAATTTGCTACTGCCTATTATATCAAATATTTACCTTATCATATCACTTTATTTTATTTACGTCTTGACTTAATTCTACCTTCACAACTTAAAAAAATCGGCCAAGTGCGAGTCGGACTCGCGCACGAAGGGTTCCTTACCATTGACTAGGTACACAATTTAAAAAAAATTGCATTTGTTGTATAGGAGCCCCCCTTAAATATTTATTGTATTTGTTGTTATATCGGCAACAGAAATACATAATTTGTCAAAATTTCAACTGTCTATATAGCTATCGCCGTTTTTGAGATACAGCCTGGTGACAAACAGACGGACGGACAGACAGCGAAGTCTTAGAAATAGGGTCACGTTTTAACCCTTTGGGTACGGAATCCTAAAAAGCATTTCACGATCACGATTCAGCCTGTAATATCCCACTGTTGGGCATAGGATGTAGGAGAAGGATCGGAGCTTAATCCACCACGCTGCTCCAATGCGGGTTGGCGGATATATTCCCTACTATGAGTAACGATCGCTATCAGGTGTACATGATAACAACCGGGACCGACGGCTTAACGTGCTCTCCGAGGCACGGTGGGGAGACCCACAAGGACTGCACAAACACCCAGACCACGGCAAACATCTGTATGGCCAATACAAATGTTGTCGTGTGCGGCGATCGAACCCGCAACCGCCCGCGCAACAGTCAATCGCAATCCAGTGCTGTGACCGCTGCGCCAACGCGGCGTCAAAAAGCATTTATCGAAATATAAAATCATCAACGCTTTTCTAGTAAATTTGTTTGAAAAACGTTTTCTTTAAAAAAATTGCTACATTATAACAAACTTGTATCTATGATATAGTCGTGAAAAATTCTAAAGACAAGTAGGTAATGAAAACAAACACACATACACTTATTGATGGTGTGTGCATGGTTTGTACATCGTGTATTTTCTGTTTTTTTTTTTTTTCAATAGATTAAAATAAAACACAATAAACCTACCTCTTAAAATAGAGACTTTGATTTCATCCTGGCAAAGTGTTATAACTCTTTCTATTTTTTGTGGCGCAGTTGGAGGGTTTCGACATCTTGTCTCCTGTAACAAAATATACAATATTGAGCTAAAGAATAGAACGGCGTTCTTATTACAGGTTTTAATCTGTTTTGGTTCAAGTAAATACAAGTTAATTTAATACACATGTATTTTATTTTGCTTTAATAGAACTAAATGGCTTAGTAAACAATTTAAAATTAGATCATTATAAATATGTACTATAAACAACTGAAGAGTTTGTATTCATCACAAGTGTGAATGCAAGGTCAGAATCGAGGTCTTATTGGTTACTAGCGACCCGATCCGGCTTCGCACGGGTGCAATGCTGATACTAATCTCTATTTAAATATATAAAAATGAATCGCTGAATTTGTTGCTAAGCGCAAATCTCGAGATCAGCTGAACTGATTTCACTAATTCTTTTTTTATAATATTCCTTGAAGTACGACTAGGATGGTTCTTTACTGTTAGAATTTTTTTTTAAAAATTGCCTGAAAAGTCTAAAAACAACACTTTTCTATATTTCCATACTAAAGATTCGTAATAATACTTAAAAGTCAATTTGAACTCATTGAGCTATTATTTAATAATAGCTCAATGTTTGAACTTTAATACCATACTATAAAGTTTAAGAGTTAGTGGAGGGGTTCCGGGAAGGATAAGTATAAAAAAAAATAAAGAATCGACTGTTAGGCGGTACGAAGTTCGCTGGGCCAGCTAGTATAAAATAAATATTTGCAATCTAAACGCAAAAAAAAAGTGTTTATTTACGACATCACATTAGAAAACTTTAAAACTATCTGTGTTCCTCTACTATAATTATTATGCATGTATTACATACAAACCTTCCTCTGGAATAACTCTATTTAGTACTATTTACTAAAGAAAACCGCATTAAAATCGGTTGCGTAGTTTTAAAGATCTAAGCAATGTATATATATACAGACAGACAGCGGGAAGAGACTTTGTTTTATAATAAGTAGTGATTATGTATACAGTGTATCTAGAATTTCATTGTTTTGTCTCGTCTTTTGTGAGACTATGGAAAAATGGAATTACGTCAAATTCGTATTTTAAAAATATAGAAAAAAACAAACCATTGGTATTAAATTGTGAAATCATTTTGAGAAAAAGTGATTAAAATTTTGATAAAAGAATCGACTTCTGTAATTGTCTTCTGTGAGTGTAGATTTATCAGATATCATTTTTCATTCATAATTATCATACCTTACTCTTTTTAACACAATAAGACATTTTAATCCTCGTCATCAAAATGTATTGTTATATTTTGATTTAGTATGAGCTATGTAAAGTTTTTTTCCATTTGTTTATACACGAAGAAATTATGTAAGTAAATAAAAACAAAGTAAGTAGCGCCTTGACCGGTAATGGTCTAATAACTCATAAGATCATCTCATTATGCATCTCTTCATGGTTGACTCGCGTTCGACACAAATGAATGGAAATAATGTAAAGCATAATTCACACAATCTTTTTTAAATATGTTTTAATTTTTTTGTTATGTTTAAAATATAGACATGTTTTTTTATCTTTTAGGCAAGCTATTTAAGGCATTTGTTTTAAGTAACAGCTGACTGATAAACATATTAATAATGTATATCTAGAATTTCATTCCCCTGGGACCTGTTTTTTAAATAAATAAATAGTTATATACACTAAGTCTCCCAGATTCGGAAATGAAATCAAACCTACAATTCTAGAGTAAAAACTAACTTTACTTTCCTACCAGATGGGAGGACATAATATTATTATCATCATCATATAACATCATTATATTAGTCTAGTTGGTACAAGTAAAATTATAATAACATAAGTTTTCTTACTCGTTTATTTCGCAATTTTGTACTGAAGCGTAACCCCTAAATATGAACGTTGTTCTATTTATAACTTTTTTATAGACAGTACAAGTAGGACAAAGAGTACTCGAGAACACACTCCAAGTACTATTAAAAATTGTTACCTGATTACATTTTATTAGTGTAGTACAATACAAAAGTCTTAACTTTGAAAAAATTAAAGTTCAATAAATTAAATTTTAATATCCACACTATATACCTATATATACAAGGCCTTTACATCACGACAAACATTTTGATATGGGAGATTGAGCACGGTCAAGCTACAATGAACGGCTATTCATAATTATAAAGATACACGATTTACTATATCGCAATAAATCTATACTAATATTATAAAGAGGTAAAGTTTATAACTTTGTATATACGGGGTAATCTTCGCAAATACTGATCCGATCATGAAAATTCTTTCGCTAACAGAAAGCTACACTATTCAGGAGTGACAAGATAAAAGGAAAAAGATAAAAATATATAAAGATTTTAAATCAGCAGGATTTGAACCTGCGCCCTCTGACGTGCCGTGTTAACAATTCAATCTAATCAAGCATTATTATTTGCCTTAGAAATTAATTGGTGATTTTAAAACATTTATATTTATCTGATTTGCTGAAAATAGTGAGAGTGTATTGGAACATATCAAATTTCATCGTACCCTTCTTATGTGAAATGGATTATAACGCCCAACGAAGTGGGCACGGGTCGGCTAGTAATCAATAAATTTAAAACCCTCAGAAAATAAAAAAGGTTTCGCAGGTTAAAAATTGGTAAAACTTGTTTAAAGCAATAATTTAATTAACAATGAAATTCTCTTTGACATTGGTTCGAAAATAGTATAGAGATTACCATTATTTTTTTATTAGATAATTTTTTTAGTCGTGTAATAGTTTGTAAGTACACAAATATAATTATATTTACTTATGCAAACGTTCATAAGAATAACCACTGCTTTTAAATAATATTTAGTATTATGTTTTTACACAATAATTTAATATTTACAAGCAAAGAAAAAAAAAGCAATAATAATTACATTATGACAACGAAATAACAATAACACGCATTGCGGCTAAAATTCCTTTTATTTTTAACAATGTACTCATATAAATCTTTATCTCTATAGCATTTGTGATGATTGCAGTACATAAGACCGTAGATCTATTCTCATGCCTATTTGTATTCCGACAAGCTAATTACACCACACATTGATATTAACGTAAAATTGTTATTCAGAAAAAGTAACTGTACAAATATTGCTTGTATTATTAACACTATTAAGGTTAGCATTTATCAAGTGCAAAGCTATGTAAAAAAGAATGCATATCTCTTAGAATAGAAAATCGACAGAATTACGATAGAGAATTGGATTCAACTAAAACTTTATTTATTTACTTTATATTTCATTACGTGAAATACTGATTTTTATTTTCCTTTCAAATTGTCACCGAATCGTTCTGGCGTATTGACATTTTTAACAAAACTGGATTCACGATTTTACCTGCTACAACATTTATATTAAAATTCAGAACAGTCTTTTCGCAGTTGAAATTGATTAAGGAAGATAGTATATAAACATAATGATATGATTGACTAGAGTAAAACCATCAAATACATTTAAAACCACAAAGTACTTCTAGTTTAACGCAAAAAAAAACTCAATCAGCTTCAATACTAAATACATAATTAACGACTTTCACGGCCGATCCAACCAGTATCATTTTGACATTTCAATTTTCGTATGTAGAACATGCGTTGTAGAATACATATACCCACTGGTAAAAGCTGCGTGATGATGCCAAATAAAACGAACTTTTTATATACTAAAAAACTATCTGTTTTCTATTCATTTATCTATCTAATAAACAGTTTATAAAACTGACATAAATAATTATTGTTGGAAAATTTGATCTAAAATATATTATAAATAAAGAAGTTGGCCAGCACAACATGGAAAGAAGCATCCTCAACATTAAAATAAAGGACAAAATAAGAATCGAAACGATAAGAAACCAAAACTAAACTGACTGATATTACCGAATTTATTAAGAAATTAAAATGGAGATGGGCAGGTCATTTAATTCGAAACATAAAAGGAAAAATGGTCGAGAGATAAAACAGAGTGGTGTCCAAGATAGTTTAAAAGAAGAAAAGGAAGACAATGTCGCAGGTGGGAAGACGATTTTAAAAGTATTGCCGGATCTGTTTGGAGACAAAAAGCACACTGTGGAAAGCTCTAGGGGAGGCCTATCAACACAAAAATTAAAAAAAAAAACAAAAAAAAATTAAATCAACTATTAAACTACAAAAATTAAAAAAAATGTATGTTAAAAAAAGTGTATGATTGTTTAAATAAAGACTATTATTATTATGTTATAAGTAATTTTCTAAAGGTCGTTCGAAAGAGTCGGTTTGAGAGTAGTTGAGTGGTCGCTTTATCGAATTTTGGTACATTTTTTTTTCTTGTTTCCTGCATATTTCTGTAAAGGTATTTTGGTTTTGGTACTACGATAAAGTTTATTTGTAAATGCTTGCAATGTTGCACCACAACATTATGTATTTTTTTTAGTTTTTATATGAGATTTAAATTATTTTATTACTAATCTTGCCTTATAGTTATACCTGAAATTAATTTCTAAAATGCGTTATATCGTCTATAAGTAACTTTTAAATTTAAAGCATGTCAATCTTTCAACATAACTCACCATTTATTGCTATAAGACGGTTATATAAGTTTTCCGTAAATTAGTAGTAGGCAACGACAGAGCCTTTAAGATAATTTCTAACTAGACTTCATTTATGTAGTCCTTACGTAATGAACTAAATACTATTGGTGCAATACCATTTATATTGTAGACATATTGTATTTAGAACTTAATATACTTAAATATAGACAAAAAAAAGGCCAAGTGTGAGTCAGACTCGCGCACCGAGGGTTCCGTACAAACAAAATTATTAAGAATATTTTTATTGTATGATGAAACTAAAAAATTGTGCTTTTCGCAATTTTTCCTTTATCTGTGTTATAAGACGTTGTTGACTTTGTATCAAATTTAAAGATTCTGAGTTCACGGGAAGTACTCTGTATGTTTTAATTCCCTTGCGAGTGTCGAAAATTTGCAGCATAATTAAGCGGGTGTATCTTTTGATTGCGTCGCGTTGGCTTATAAGTTTTGCGTTGGTTTATTTGATGTGACTTTCAGCTTGATACCTCCACGTGTACGTGAGAAAAAGGGTCTTGACAGACAAACAAAGTGATCCTATAAGGGTTCCGTTTTTTCCTTTTGATTTACGAAACTCTAAAAATAAAGTCAACTGAAAGTGAAGTGTGACTGACTGACTGTCTAAATGATTAACTAAATAAGACAGCAACAAATATATTGAGAAACAAATCAAATACGCTTTTTCTAACTTCGTGATTAATGACGTGAGCTTAATTCCCTAATAAGGAAAATGATCATTATAAGGTGTCACCATGGTTAGAATAAAATGTATGTAGCATTTAAATTATTGTCTTGTTTTTGTATAATAAAAAATAATATGCTCTTTTAACATTGCTGTAAAATAATAAAAGTTGACTTAACAAAATAATATCTATTTAGATTTTTATTTTTTTGTTGATATTTTATCATGTACCTACTTATTTTTTGCGTTTGAAAAAAATTACTTAAAAAACTTATAATTAAAAAACTTATAATATCTCTATGAGATCTGATGAGTAGTTTTTGATAATTTCAATTAACGCTTTTTACTGATTATTTATGCGATTACCTAAGTTGTATTAGGTTCTTGTCGATGGAAACGTCGTTTAAAAAAAATAAGCAATATTTAAATAAGATGTTTAAAAAAAATTTGATTGCTTTATAGCAATTTAATAAGAAATATCCACGTTTGAATGCAAAGTATAAGTTTTTTTTATTTAATTTACTTAGTAATGTTTCTTTTTTGTAGAGAAATTACCGTAACCGTTAAGTGTATCGAATACATTACTTCCTATACTAGTTCACACGGCTTTTATTACTTTAATTATTGGATAATGAATGACACACATTTAACAAGATCAACAGACATCTTATGTAGGATCTGAATAGTATAGATTTTAAATATTCACAGTACAGCTTTGTAATTTTATAGTGTTGTAAGTTGGTATAGTTCTTAGCTGCAACAACAAAAAATTATGTCTTAAACATATTTTTTCAAATATTTAATAGTACTTATTGCTCAATTTCAAGCAAAACTACGCTTATAAATATAATGCAAATGCCTATTTCTTCTTGTGAATTTTGACAGTAAAAAAGAAATACAGCATAAGTTTTATAACAAGCAGAGTTAAATAACAATTTTTCTCCTAATAATATTACTCATCATCTCCCTGCCCTTATCCTATTTATATAGGGTCGGCACAACATGTTCTCCTCTTCCTCAGACTCATGTTGTAAGTGATTTGGCATGTTATTTTTTACGACCGGCCGCCTGCCTGACATCAACCCTCCTTGGGAATGCATAGTAAAATACAGAAAATCAATAATGAGATATGTTAATAACATTATTATGATAATTCGTCAAGTTGCAATGTGTTTCCCATTTCATATTGATTATCTTCATTTTCTAGAAATTTTTTATCTTCATCAGGATATTTTATATTTAGATTTTTCTAAGCTCAGTGACAATATGTTTGCATTCCTGACTTCTGTTCAATTTCTTTATGGTTCTTTCCTTTGTGTTTACTAGTCGCTTCTGGTTCAATTGAACGTGTCTCATTTTTTCTTATTGTGTTTATTTTGGTAATAAAACTGTTGCTGAATTTGATCCAATGTCCAGTAAAATTTCAAATCTGCCATTGTCATTAATAATAACGCAATATACCAACACGTTAACACAATAGCGAACTAAACTAGCTTGGATCGGAAGTCGAAAAGAAATAACAGTCTTTATTAAGTTTTATGCAGCTCCAGAAATAAGAAGGCGTATAATACCAGTCATAAGCTGATTTCATGACTTCTTTATTATTTTTAGTTAAAGAAACTGAAGTAATTTTGATTCATTTGACAAGACGTTTTCTTGAAATCATCTGGAAGGTGCAAATTATCGGACTACCACGTATAACACATTTTTTTAAAACTTTCACTTTTTTATTATTTATTAACATTTCATTTTTATTTTACAATTTTTATTGGGTTACATTTATTTAATATTGTTTTAAAATATATTATCGTATTTTACATTTTAATTTTCTCCTAATAATATTACTATTAAAAAATATTGTAGTTTAAGAAATCTGAAGAACAGTTTCATGTTCATGTGTATTTTAATGTACTATTTCTTATCTTATAATCTTAGCTAACATTTAAATGTAATACAGCCAATGGTCTGTCACAACTGAGTCATTCGAAGTGGGCGCAACCTTGTCAAGTCATTTATAGATGTGCTCTCCATGTATAGTATTGTGTAGGCCGGTGACGCTAAAGGCTTTATCCGTTATGTTACTTATAATCTGCGATGTTTTCGGCTATTTGATAAAGTCAAATATAATCGTCAAGTTAAAACGAAATATTTTTGTAAGATTCGATTCAGTCTGTAATATTCCACTGCTGGGCATAGGCCTCTTTCCCCACGTAGGAGAAGCATCGAGCTTAATCCACGCTGCTCCAATGCGGGCTAGCAGATATTTTCTACTATGAGGATGGATCGCTATCAGGTGTATATGATAACAACCGGGACCGACGGCTTAAAGTATTAATCAATTAACAATATAAATAAAGATGCAGATATAGCTGCTTTAGGCTCAGCTCAGCTGTATTGCGGCAGCTGACAAACAGTAACCAACCTGTTTGTGACGTTTTTTATACCAAATTTGTAGCATCATAAGTACTTGTTATAAGTAGGTATATAATATTTTGCTGTGACCACCCTTACGATTTATATGTAACATAAGTCGAGGCCTTATTCAGGATAGGGTGAGTTTATTATCCTTCTATATTAGATTACATCCTTCTATCTGTCCTCACCAATAAAAACAAAAAGTGAAAGGTGTTCTATTACGTTATGGAGGGTTAAACCTCACCTGTGTACAAAATATGAAATAAAAATATTGTTAAGCGATAGTAATCACCTACCATACGGTTTATGTATTTGTTTTGTATTAGTAAATAGGTGCAATTATACGCATCATAGGCACTGCTAGAGAAGGAGCAAAGAAGGTTGATGATCAGCGGAGACCGTCATATTTAAGAAAATAATTTGAAATTGAATTTAATTGGTGACAATGGAAAAAAAGTAGCTGCGACAGCACATTACAATATAAAAATACTTTATTATAAACGAAAAAAAATACGTAGAAGAAAAGATATATCAAACGGAAAAAACCGACTTCAATTATACCCACAAGTAATACAACGTAAGTAGACGAAATAAAAAAGAATTATCAAAATCGGAGTACTGTGTAAAAAGTTATGCGTGGTCAATGGTCATACCTTACAATCAGTGAGTGAACAACCCATCATCCCCTGTTTTCCTACCCTTAGGGTTGGATTTTTATGTTCAAATTTATATGAGACCAACTTCGGGGTATACTCTTTCCAATAAAAAAAGAATTATCAAAATCGGACAACGCTGTAAAAAGTTATGCGTGGTCATACATAAAAAGATATACGTGTCGAATACATAACCTCCTCAGTTTTGTCGGCGGTTAAAAATAAAAACAAAAATATAAACTAAAGGTGTTTAGTCACAAGGAGACAAAGTATTTTTCTTTTTAGATTAAATATAAAGTCGAGCGACGCACTCCTAATGACCTTTATAATATGTCTACACTCAGATAATATGAAGGCCCTGGCCTTTGCTTTAGGGACTTGCGACAACAGCAATGACGTTTTTTGTAGTGACAATTTTTACTTAAGTATGTAATCTAGAAGTCTAACTCCAATTCAGTACGAAATTATAGATGCGTCAATAACAAGAATGTCTTATGTATTAAATTTGTTAATAAGCCTACGCGACGAAATTCCCATCGTTATGTTTTTATTCGTGAATGTACCCACTTTTTTTAATTTTTTATACGTATATAACATATTATATATTGCTAATTTATTGAAATCGTTAAGAAGTTAGCGCACATATACATACATATTGACGATTCATTTTTATTAATATACATATATTGTACAAGTATTTATGTATCAAATCGATTAATAATGTGTCCTCGACATACATTAGCAAAAAAATAATAATCGCAAACCAGACGTTGTTGCGTGGTCCTTTTTGCCATTTATAACTAACTGTACAATTCAATCGATTGCTTGATTGCTGTATTAGGCCATTCATATTACATTAGCTAACGGAAAGGGATGCAATGGTTTACATTTAGTTTTAGTAGAACGTAACGTAGATATTGCAACGACTATCATTGCAAAATATTTGTCCCATTTTGCCGATAAACTAAAATGAGTCTTACACAAGTTTTGTTACGTAAGTGTTGAATGTTTTGCAGCATCTTCCTACTGTGAAATTGCCTATTTAGTTAATTGATTTGATTGCTTCTTTGAGTGGTTTACCGCGATAAGGAAGTTTGTTGGTTATGATAACGTAATGACTAAGTGTTGCTTTAACATTTGCAACGATTAGTTTTTGGTTTATTAGCGAGACCAAGCCATCCCATAGTACACCTGAAAACGGGTATATTTCTAGAATCACGATCACGATTCAGCCTGTAATATCCCACTGTTGGGCATAGGCCTCTTCCTCATGTAGGAGAAGGATCGGAGCTTAATCCACCACGCTGCTCCAATGCGGGTTGGCGGATATTTCTAGAAAATTATAGTCAATCAAACAAAACAAAATCAACTAAAATAAACAAAATGAATGAAAATAATCTTTAACGATTCCCATACAAGGTCTGTTTATATCGCCTTAACGTAATTTGACCTAAAAAAGTTCCTAAAACATTACACTGGTACGAACGGAGTTTCCGAATAGTATTTAGAATTAAGTAGATAGAATTTCGACCACTTATTAAAAACTCAATAAAATTTGCATAAAAAGTTGTCAATTTTTTAAGCAAATAAATATTATTAGTTTTATTTTAATAGCGGGTCCAAATGTCCTACTTTTGTAAAAAAAACTGCTACGAATAGTTAAACTCGTTGAGAGTCCATCACAATAATGTCGAGCGTTTTATTTTCTACCTATTTGATTAAAAAATTTTTTTGTCTATTACCTGTTATTATAATAACAGGTATTAAATTGATAAATTAAACAATTATTATAAACTGTTATTATTCTAATAATTCTTAGTCAGGTTTATCTTAAAATATTTTATTAAAAAAATTAAAGTAATTAAAATAATTTGAGTACTTAATTATTAAAGAAAATTTTCCTAGTTTGAAATGTAAATTTATTTTTACTTACCTAAACGTTCTGTTCAATTATTAAATTCGCATTATTAAAAAGTAATTGTTTTATTATTATTCGTTGAATCCTTTTTTTCATGAGTCTTCTACTCTTAAGGTCCTCCTTTTTTATAACAGACTTCTGATATGTATATTTGTTTTTGTAATATTTACATTAACTGTGACATTACTAAATGTATAATACGCCAAAACTCGGACGGAAATCGAACTCGTAACCAAAGAGGAGAAAACAGTATCATTGCTGCAGTAACTCCGCTAAATCCAGAGGATAGTTATATTATTGTTATGATAAAATAATTGTTATATTAATGTGTTTCAAAAAATCCATTCGAAAACATCGTCCTCAAAAAAATTAAAATGTCACCTATAAGTCAAAGAGAACTAATGCTCAATGCTAAAATCTTAATTATCTATACTAATATTATAAAGAGGTAAAGTTTATAACTTTGTTTGTATATATGGGGTAATCTTCGCAAATACTGATCCGATCGTGAAAATTCTTTCGCTAACAGAAAGCTACACTATTCAGGAGTGACAAGATAAAAGGAAAAAGATAAAAATATATAAAGATTTTAAATCAGCAGGATTTGAACCTGCGCCCTCTGACGTGCCGTGTCAACAATTCAATCTAATCAAGCATTGTTATTTGCGTTAGAAATTAATTGGTGATTTTAAAACATCTATATTCTATCTGATTTGCTGAAAATAGTGAGAGTGTATTGGAACATATCAAATTTCACCGTACCCTTCTTATGTGAAATGGATTATAACGCCCAACGAAGTGGGCACGGGTCGGCTAGTAATACAATAAACTGGTTTTATGCTATTTTTAAATTTTGGTGATCTATTGTAAACGTTCTAGTTCCTTGTGATGTTGTATCAATAAAAAAATTTAATTAAAAATTAATTATTTTGCACCAATCTTCCTAGTTTTTAATCATACTAAAGCAATATAGGTACTTTATAAACACAAAGAGTGCTCTTTAAAACTAAAAATATTTTGATGTGTTGTTATTTTATAACTTTGGCTCATCTTGGACACAGAAGAACCTAATATGATTAACGAAAATTTGAAATTAATTTTACCACACAAATAGTAATGTGAATTTTACTAACGAAACAATATTATATCATCGATTTTCTTGTCTTTGTCTTCTTTGCGTTTGTCTTCGGTTTATAATACAACTAGCTGACCCCGCAAACGTTGTTTTGCCATATATGTTATTAACCCCCGCAACCCCCTCTTGTGGGTGGAATTTCGTAACATCCGTTCTTACCTGACCTCTACTCGGCGATAGGAGTATTCCTACCAAATTTCAAGTCTCTACGCCTTATGGTTCCAGAGATATCGTGATGAATCAATATATGGGTGGAAATCTCTTTTATATATATATAGATATATCTTTAGATACACCGTTATAATGTCAGTACATATACCGTTTACTTCGCGTTTAAAATTATTATTACTTGAATCCTATGAGCTAAAATTTTATTCGTTAAATAAACATTCACAAATAATAACAAATACGTAATTAAAAATAAAACGTGCTAGTGCATCAGAGCAACTGACTGAGGTACTAGCCGTCACAGGTTCGATCCCCGCACATGACAAATATTTGTCTATACAAAAAGCCTATGCCATACGGATGTTTGTCGTGGTCTAGGCATTAGGTACTTGTATGTTTTGAGTGTTTCAAAGTCAGTTCAGTTCAGTCAGTCAAGTTCAGTCCCTTGACACAGGATTGATTATAGGATTTACATAGTTAAGGGCAGTTGAATGTGTAGCGTTTATCCTTTGCAACTAAATTGCAATAATAGATCTTAAGATTAGCGTGTATAAACAACGAACTCTATAGCGTTCACTGAATTATGTTGTACAGATACGTAATAACAGTAATCAAATAAAACAATAAGAAAAGTTTTTGTTGAAACTTTGAAGATATGATCTTGTATCTCTAAGTAATGTCGCAAGTATTATACATATACAATATACAATAATTACGTAAAATTCTTGCACAATATTGTAATACTGAACTGATAACGTTTCAGTAGGTATATGAAGCGCAACATTCGTGGGAATACACTATAGGAATATACACATGTAGGAATTGAGTTAATTGTATTCTCATTTTGTTTATAAGATTCGTAAATAACAAACACTTACAGCTATATAGAAAAATTGAACGTACCACACGTTCAAATTTGTTCAAAAGGTCAAAAGGTTCAAATGTTGAAAATACTCTAAACAGAGATTATTTTCAAAACAAACATCGTAATACAAGAAACAAGAATCTTAATAGTAATATTGTTTCTACCAATAAGACAAAAACTAAAATGTTCCTGTTTACATCTTCCATATTAGATACCTTTTTTAAGACATTTAGGTAAAACAAAAAAATGAAGGTCGACATTAAATTAGCGCACGCTATAGCAATTTCACTTTCTCCGTTGTTTCTACGCACCGGTTTCCAAGATCTGATAATTCTTGGCCGTAACAACGTCAGCCCTGATTGATCTAAATCATAAAACAGACTTAACTTTTGTAAAATAAACAAAATTATATTTATTAATTCAAAAGTATCAATAGCAGGGTAATGAGATATAATTTATTATTATTAATTGTTAATATTAATAGTACAAAATTAAAAATTCAGATCTTATATTTAACAATATGATTATTAAAATTTTGAAATATGTATTTAAGTCTTCACTAAATTAAGGCTTGTTAACCTCAAAGCTATAAAAACATCTATCGTGTAGAGATTCTGTTTGAAAGTAAAGTTCCAATACAGTAGAACACAGCTCAAAGTTTAAGCATAACTTTAGTACGATACGACATAAGCCTATAATCTCTCTATCGACATAAACTTCTTTCATTACAACATTGGAAGAACATCTAAAGAACATTTTTTTGAAGTCACATACAAAACCCTGTTAAATAAAGTCTAGCTTTTGCTCCCATTTCCTATTTTTAGTTTTGTACACAAACCATACACATGACTGAAGAAGAAGAAGAAGTTTTATTTAATAAACCAACATATGTGAAGGGGTAAACCTTACAAGTACCTTAAATATTTAATATATAAATGACAAAGTGATCGTTCATCCTACACCTGTTTTGATTATGAAAGAAATATGTAGAGTACCAACTTTTTAAAAGAAGTGTTTAAAGGGCATAAGTGTCACAGCAAATAAAAGCGTAAAGCAAATATGCTAGTCTCAGAAGTTCTCATCAAATGCAAATCTTCAGCAGACGAAAATTCTAGACAAGTTCAGAACTTGAAATGTTTTGTTTTTCTCGTAAGTAAAAGTACATTAGTAACACTCATAATATATAGACTTTAAAAAAGTGTTAGTACCTCGACCTTGAATCAAACCACTTTCTACACTTTTCATCTTTAAGTCTACACGCTTTTTAGCTTTTTAGGTTTTTAGCATACTTGTATAGAAGAGATAAACAAATACATAGATATATATTTAGGTAATTTAGCTCACATAGTCTTTAGATATATAGAGCAGCATAATATTTAGTACATTGAGAAATCAATCATCTTCAATAACTCCTTTACTAGTATTGCATCAACTTTTTTGATGACTCATTTTCTATTCAGTAGATATAGAAAGACATGTCATGTGAATGAGGCCTTTGTTAGTTTGTGGTTAGTGCTAACAAGCTGCGTGCGGAATCGATTAACATGTTGACTCTCAGTTAAACCTTACAGAATAGTGACGACTTGTCGCATTTCATACAATTTGAATATTTCAAATTCAGCTATAAAAAAGTATTTGTGAGGTAATATATAATACGTTTTGCCATATTAGTGTATCCAAAGCGCGAGCTTTTCGTCGCTTGATCAACGCCAACAATTATTATGCACGCGATTTTAGTATTTAAGTAATTCATACTTAACACACACAATCCTTTATTTTTTATCCGATTTGACGTTCGTTAAGCGCTGGCAGAAATTGTGTTGTGTGTGTGTTTTAAAAAACGATAATATAATGGGTATTAATGTAAAAAGTTTTTTTTTATCGATTTCTTTCATATTAGGTTTTGATGCCTCTCAAGTGGACATAACACCATTTATGAATTTTCTTTACATCTAAAAGAACTGATAATATTGATATGACATTTTTGATTATTATTTCTTGGCCTGCATCTTTTATAGATTATTGTGTATTTCAGTAAAGAGAATTTCTAACGCAAAAAAGTCCATTAAATCTCTAGAATCTAGAGTCTAGATGATTCCAATTGACATTTACACAATAACAATAAAACTAGACGTATTATAATATAATCACAAAGAGGATATTTTTATAAGCACTAAAGAATGTAGCCACCCCCTCTCTTCCCGTGGGTGTCGTAAGAGGCGACTAAGGGATAACACAGTTCTACTACCACCTTGGAACTTAAAAAGCCGACGGATGGCGGGATAACCATCCATGCTGGCTTTGAAATACACAGGCCGAAGACGGGCAGCAGCGTCTTCGGTGCGACAAAGCCAGCCCTGCGGTCACCAACCCGCCTGCCCAGCGTGGTGACTATGGGCAAAACACATGAGTTCGCGTCATAATGTCGGGCGCGAACTTGTGGAGGCCTATGTACAACAGTGGACTGTGATAGGCTGAAGTGGTGGTAGTGGTGGATGTATATAGAAGTCGGTTTTTTTTCGATTTCAAGGCAAACTCAATTATAGTCACCATATATGGAGCAGTATTACACTTGACAAATATTTTGACTGTAACATAATTTTATTTTAAAATTTTAAGCAGGCGCCAAGGCGTAAGCAGCTTCGGTAATTTTTTGCTTAATTTTTACATTTATTACAAATCAACAGGTGTTTTCAACATATTTTGACCCTTAAAACTCAGCTCTGATTATATCATAATAGGTCGTTTATATGACTTAAGTAACAGTCACACGCTTTCAAGGTTGACAAGAATCTGGAGCATGTGCAAAACAAGTTAATTGATTTTAAAGTGATATTTTTTATTTATTTCATAGTGATTGTAAAATTGACTGCCAGTAATTTAATTTAGTTAATTATCTGTACATATTTGTATCTGTATTACTTTGATTTATTTAATAATAAATAATAACCCTAGTAAATAATAAAATTAATACTACTAAATAAATACTAATGCACTATTATAAATGTAGTTTATTTTAATTATTTTATTGATTAATTACTTACAGTCTCAGCCGATATAGCACTATCACTTAATTGAACGCTGAAAACGTATAAGCACCACAAAAGCGCACTAACTTTATACATTTTTTTAATTTATTTTTTACACAGACACAAAACAATTTTACAATGAAATCAATAAGCGATAGAAATAAATTTAAATATCGAACGTATTTACGCGACGTGAGGCGAAAGGCGCACGACCGAACGCAATATGGAACTTGGTTGTAAGTGCGCTGATTTTTGAAAGGCCCGCGTAGGAGGGTTTCGCGCCTATTTCAAGCTGTCACTTATCGTTCCGTTTCTGCAATAGATATTTTATATGACAACAAATAAGGTTTTATATGAATTTGAAATAACAATGTATACTTTTCACTAAAATTGAAAAGCTAATGGCTACGAAACGATATATCAAAAAAAAATAATAGGTACTGAATTGAATTAGACTTCAAAAGCTATCAGCAATCGTCGCTCTATAAATTAAAACTAGTTTTTTTTTAAGTGAAACTTTTTTAGAATCGTTGTGATTTCAAACCAGATGCAACGGGAAAACTACAGGGAAGGGCGCGCTACTTTGTAAATAAGTAAATAATTTCAAATAGTTTTCTTAAGAAGTTTCACTTCCGACATGTGTACTTTGTACGCATGCATTTTTTTTATATATAACTAGGTCGGCAAACAAGCGTACGGCTCACCTGCAAAACTAGAAGCATCGCAAACGTGTTGACGACCCTATCCCCAACTCCCCCCAGGAGATCTGGTCACATTACTCACCAATAGGAACATAGCACTGCTTGAAAACAGTATTATTTAGCTGTGATCTACTGTAAAGTCGAGGCACCCAGTCGGACTGCTCCATATTTTGAGCAGGAAATTTCCTGCTGTGCCCTACCTTAATTAATTAGTTACGGTTAAAATTGAAGCTACACCGATTCAGAATGTAGATTCAGCAGAGAAAAATCAACAAAAAACTTCGCAGTTAATCTAAAAATATATATATATATATATATATATATATATATAGGTCATAATATAGGTAGTTATTATAAATAATAACTACTATAATTATGAACATTCACTCGTACATAATAATAAGATTTTAGACTGTATTTTGTTATTGATTAGGAAGATAAAAATAGGTACAATTATCAATCAGATAATATTACATCTGTTTGAAGTTTTTAGCCTGAAGATTTCTCGTCCCATTTTCATATATTACAATAGACGAAACAAAAAGCTTGTTCACGCGAGAAAGTCGACGGGACAATAATATTGTCTTAACGCTTTTTATTGATTATTATTAAGAGCGCTTTACAACGTATCTATGAAATTAATTTTCTATTAAAAGAAGTCTTAATTTTTTTTTAAATTCATAACATCTATATTTTATAATGTTTATAGATTAAAAAATTTATGCCCATAAATATTAAATTTTTTATATCTATACAAGGCCATCTCCTCCGCCCCTAGGTTGCTTGGAAGAGATCCTTTATCAGCGATAAGGCCGCTCTATGTACCTTTCGAATGAAAATGAAATAATCTATTTTACTACGTAATATTTCTGTTTTTGGTGTAGATACAATAAAGGGTATTAATTATTAACGATTCATTTCTAATAACGGATAATAGTTATTATAATTATTAAGAAAAATATTTACACGAGACATAGGTATAATAGGACCTGACGCCGCGTTGGCGCAGCGGTCACAGCACTGGATTGCGATTGGCTGCTGCGCGGGCGGTTGCGGGTTCGATCCCCGCACACGACAACATTTGTATTGACCATACAGATGTTTGCCGTGGTCTAGGTGTTTGTGCAGTCCTTGTGGGCCTCCCCACCGTGCCTCGGAGAGCACGTTAAGCTGTCGGTCCCGGTTTTTATCATGTAAGTACACCTGATAGCGATCGTCACTCATAGTAGGGAATATATCCGCCAACCCGCATTGGAGCAGCGTTGTGGATTAAGCTCCAATCCTTCAAATAACACATGGGAAAGAGGCCTATGCCCAACCGTGGGATATTACAGGCTGAATCGTGATCGTGATAGGTATAGACCTAACATATAAAATTATATAGACCATAGAGATAATGAACACCTAAATTATAGATCCGGAAATTGATATTATACAAACGCGAAAGCTCAAAGTTTAACAAACAGCTGTAAGGCCTTATACAAAAAATTTTCATGAGCAGGAATCGAACTAGCAACGGTCAGTTGCTATGATAACTACCCCAATCTATCATCGTATAACTACGTATAGATGATTGAACATTATTAACCATATCCTTAAAATCTCGGTATTGTTACTAAACATAATTAGAATATTCTTTAATTACTTCCAAAGGTTTATGAAATGCATAATTATGATTGTTATCGCTATGAAGCAATGTACTAAAGTAGGGCATATGAGGCGCGCGAATCTAGGTCCTTTGTGAAACCTAAGTTTAGTACTTTAATATGTGCTAACTATATCTTATCTCTTTAGCATCACGGATGATGAAATTATTATAGCAGGAAACATATTTAATACTAGCTGCTGTGTCCGCGACATCGTACGCGTGGAATTTAACAAAAAACTTATTGTTCAGTTCGCAGTTATAAAAAAAAATCTAAAATAAAAGTAGCCTCAGCTACACCTTATTACATCAGCTATCTGCCAGTGAAAGTCCTGTCAAAATCAGTCAAACCGTTTCAGAGATTAGCCGGAACAAACAGACAGACAGACAAATAGACAGACAAAAATTATAAAAAACGTTATTTTGGTATATGCATTATGCACCGTGTATAATCCATATGCATTTAGTAAAAAACGGTTATTTTAATATTACAAACAGAAACTCCAATTTTATTTATTTGTATAGATTGTATAAAAAATCTGTTAAGTAACACTAATGTTAGCCCTAATTACTGTTAATCTTAGAAACTAATAACCCAAGGATTGTTCCACGCCAACGAAACATAAAATAATTAGTAATATGAATAATGTATATTAATAATAATAAATATTTTATATTATTACTATGGAACTTGTTTTTTTTTCTTGTATTTGTTTGAATCAGCAATTCGAGAAAAGCAAATTTCGGAATCTAGTATTCTACTCTAAAAATCTTTTTTTTTTTGTAGGAACAAAAATCTTTTTAGGACAATATATAAATTTAAGGAATTTTATTTATTTATGAGTATACATTAATATTAAAACACAATATAAAAACAAAATACTCTTTTAGAAAGGATTAGTACAAATAAAAACTGATAAAATCATGTTGTTCGTATATCTATTAGAAATATGAATATGTACTATGAAATTTTAGTCGCACATTATATCTAAATAATTTTTTTTTTTTATAAATTAACACAGATTATTTATTTTAATTATTTTTTGATACAAATTTCACACTGGGACCGTCACGGAAGGTAACTTTTGACCCTCCTTTCCTGGTTCTGTCAGTTATTTTATCAAGGGATTTACTCGAAGTTGCACTTCTACTCAACACCTGCATGGATATGAGTCGACGTTGTGACGTCAGTGTTGAGCGCCTGTCATTATAGTATTCTTCAATCTCTTGTAGAGTTAGCTCTTTTGTTTCTGGCAGGCAAAAGTATAAAAAGATGCAACCTGATTGAAATAAGGTATTATAACATATTATGTATTTTTGAAGAAATATCTCTATGTTTTTAGAAGATTCTCTTGTAGTTAATTTGACGAATAGGATCTTGTTATAAAGTTTTACTTTTCATAGAGTAAAATGATCCGTTAAGCGTTTTACGAGAGTCGATAGACAATATTAATATAATTCAGTTATTTATATAACAAACGTTTTAGGTATTTCCATAAATATTATCCTAACTAAAATCGTATTTATAAAAAAATACTTAATGATTTAATATAACATAGTTTGTTACTTTTATCATGGCAATAGAATATTATTATTTAATATTTACTTCTTCATAATAATATATAGATTAAAAAAAATTAACCTGCCAAGGAACAAACGCCGAAAGCAAGGATTGTATTTGAAAAACCAAGACCGTCTCTTACATATGGGTAACATATACTAGAACCGAATATAAATAAATTTAAATTTGATATTGATATCCCTCCAAGTAAACCTCTTACCTGAAAAGAAATATATTTTAAACTAAGTAATATATATTTTAAATAATACATAATTAATTTTTAATTCATTTTATGTTTAGGCATAAATTTGTATTTTAAAACACCACAATACAATGCATATTTACATATTTTTTTAAGAATGTATATTGGAGGCTCGGACTACTGACACCCAACCGTGAAAATTGGAGCCCTCGGCTTATTATGAAAGTTCGACCTAGGATATCTCCTAATGTAATCGCATCTTGGTTTACGAAGTTTTTAATAGATCATCTAGTTTCTAGTTCATACCTACGTGTCAACGCTTTCTGCGTTCCGCAAAGAAAAATAATCGAAACCATAATTTAACAAATGAAGATTGCTCACTCACTTGTAAGGGATATAGTTCATACATAATGAGTGGAGGTAGAGTGTAGTAGCCCATCGTTACGAACATGATGTAAATCATATAGCCAATCTGTGGTAAAATCGTTGAATGCTCCTCATATTTGATCAGGAGACCGAGGGAGACACACACTATGCCGACACCTAGACCTACAATTTTGACATTATAACTATAAAATAAGTTGAGTTTTTATTAAATATGACTTTAATTTATATCATAATTTATTATAGAAGAAAATAGTTGTTCATACAATAATATCTGTAACTATTTAACCGATTTTATATGTTAAGAGATGAAAAAATTCAGTCTTCTAAATATATATTTTATAAATTGTAGGTATGTTGATTTCTTCATATCATATTTGCATAATAGTAGTATAAATAATATTTTCATGTTAGAAAAGAAGGGAGCTTAAGCTGCTTAAGTTTAAAATACGTATTATTGGACAAATACGACATAACCTACTTCAAATTAGAACTAACCTAGACGTTCCTAGTCATTTTTACACGACATGCTTCACGATCATGATTCAGCCTGTAACATCCCACTGGTGGGCATAGGCCACTTTCTCCATGTAGGAGAAGGATCATAATCCACCACGCTGCTCCACTCCAACCCACAGGTTGGTGGATATATTAACTACTATGAGTAGCGGTCGCTATCAGTTGTATATGATAACAACCGGGGCCGACAGCTTTATGTGCTCTACGGGGCATGGTGGGGACACCCAAGTAGTGTGTTTGTACCAGTTCTGGCTCACGAGCCAGAACTGGTACAAACGGTCGGTCCTCTGATCGAGTGATCCTAAAAAAAAAAAAAAAAAAAAAAAAAAAAAAAAAAAAAAAAAAAAAAAAAAAAAAAAAAAAAAAAAAAAAAAAAAAAAAAGGTTTTGGGGTCATCTAAATCGATTGCACGCATTCAACCATTGCACAGTGATTATACAACTCAGCATCATATGATGAATCGTACAGTTCACCTTTCTCCATTTCATCACAAACTTTAGACAGCTCCTGATTCAATTCACTATTGAACAGTTCCATATTCTCTTCCATGGGTGTGGAAAAGAAAGCACTGGTGCATACTTCACTGAAGTTTTCCATCTTTATAGTAAAGAGAAAAATAGGTAGCCGAGTAAGTGTTTATTCTCTTGACAAACTTACTTTTCTTTCTGTTGTTTTCTTACGTGTGCGGAATTAGTAGAAATGTATGATACACCATCTCTAGCGGCTCGTGCTACGGTTGACGATAACAGCTTCCTCTTTCTTATTTTTGATTGAGCTTCAAAAAAATGATCAATCGATTGCGATTTTCTTTTTTCACCATTATTAATGACGATGTTATCACTCTCTTCTTGAGGGGAGAGTGGCGAGTAGTAATATTTATAGGTATTTTCATTGAAGTTGAATGATTTCTGCAACAACACAGTTATCATGTTAATATCAATTTGTTTACACTTAATCACACACACGTAAGAAAACAACAGAAAGAAAAGTAAGTTTGTCAAGAGAATAAACACTTACGTCCGGGTCCATTGAAGCGTTGAAGTAATACAAACGTAGTATTGGTAGATCCACTGCGGTCAAACGACTATACACTGATTCCATAATGGCAGCTGCTCGCCCTTATAAAGCACCGATAGGATATATCTTATCTAAGGTATTTCCACAGTGAAACTGATGTAACTTTATGAGTCAACAAGCTTATCTCGCATTCTTTCGTATTGACGAGACGCACTACACTGATGAATCATACAAATTATCACTAAGGAATGTGATTTAATATTTAGAAAGTATGTTTCGTATTGACGACACGACGAGACGCGCTACGCTGATGAATCATACAAATTATCACTAAGGAATATGATTTAATATTTAGAAATCAATATAATTAATCATTCCTATGTTAACCATTGAATAGATTGGTACAGTAATAATCTACTAATAGCAGTAATATCATGGATACACTAGATGTACAACAACATCTGAAAAAGATTCACCCCAGTCTAGAAAATAATGTTTATGCTGCTAATAGACTGCCCATGTATACCCACGTACCAACGTATATAATATGCAATTTAGATACAGATGATAAACCAGGCTCACATTGGATAGCTTTACATATCGATACGAATGGCATCGGTCAATATTTTGATTCATACGGACGATCACCTGCACGATATCATCTAGAGTTTTTAAAAAGGAATTGTAAAAGATGGGACTGGAATGTTGATATGATTCAGAATGAGTGGACTTCAGTTTGTGGCGAATATTGTTTAATGTATTTGCTGTATAAGTTTCGGGGATGTTCAATGCACAGTTTTACGAGCATTTTTACAGGGAACACATTGTACAACGATATTTTAGTGGATGAGATGTTTCGCTCCTATTTTATACATAATCAGCAATAACATTTTGGAAATAAAAATTGTAACAAAAAAAAGTATGAGTTTTATTTATGACTAGCTGTGCCTGCGACTTCATCCGCGTGGAGCTTTACAAAATAGTTACTGTTCAGTGACAGACACACAAAAATTATAAATAAATATTTTGGTATATGTACTGAGTATGCATACATATGAGTTTAGTAAAACACGGTTATTTTAATATTACAAACAGACACTCCAATTTTATTTATTTTTATATATATATATACATTGAGAATAACAAAGAATGATAATAATATAATACAATAGCACAGATAAGCAAGGTGCATCATTAGAAACAGATAAGAGCGGCAACGACCTTTTTCGAGAAACAATGGATGGAGCACAATAGCGACGATGCTCGAGGAACGATAGATAAGCGGACAATAGAGGTAATTAAGGGTACTGGAGTTTGCAAATGTAGAAACCTAAGTCGCGAATCGTTAGAGTTAGCACAAAATGGATGCGTGCAATCGATTTAGATGACCCCAAAACCTTTTTTTTTTTTTTTTTTTTTTTTTTTTTTTTTTTTTTTTTTTTTTTTTTTTTTTTTTTTTTTTTTTTTTTTTTTTTTTTTTAGGATCACTCGATCAGAGGACCGACCGTTTGTACCAGTTCTGGCTCGTGAGCCAGAACTGGTACAAACTTATATAATTTACCAAATGTTAACTATCATCAAGGAATTCCAAATCTTAATATGTTTGATGGTGAAAACCCACATCTTGTTATTATTGATGATCTGATGAGAGAGTCTGATGGAAGAATTGTGGATATATTTACAAAAGGTAGTCATCACAGGAATCTTAGTGTATTTTATTTAACACAAAATTTATTTCATCAGGGTAAAGGTCAAAGAGATATTTCTTTAAACTCAAGTTATATAATATATTTTAAAAATCCTAGAGATAAAACTCAAATAAGATATTTAGCACGACAAGTGTCACCGGATAACCCAAAGTTCATTGAAGATGCCTACAGGGATGCAACTCTAGAAGCACATGGATATTTAATGGTAGATTTAAAACAGAATACCAATGATTTTTGTCGTATCAAGTCAAATGTCTTCCCATTTAATGGTTTCTGTACAGTCTACGTCCCCACAAAAGAGTTTAAATACACCAAGAATCAAACAATTCAAATCATTTCTAAATGATGCATCGTCGAGTCACAACGCATAAGCATTTGCTAAACGCTTTGCATACGCTTAAACCAAAATATCAAAGAGCATTACTTAAAACGTGTGACGAAGAAGAAATAAATTGTATTTGTGAATGTATTCATAACGTTTTACAAGGAAAGGTACCTCTTAAAGATCAAGATAAACAAAAATTGAATAAACATAAAAATATACTCCGTAAATTGGTGCGTAAGTGTAAACATAAAATAAGAAAAAACATAATTATACAAAAAGGAGGAGCTTTCTTACCAGTAATATTAGGTGCAATATTGAGTGGATTAGTAAGTGGACTAGTCAGTTAACATGGAAAATGCAAAGAAAATGATACTAATTGAACCTGGATTGATTGAAAAATTAAAACAAGAAAATAAGGTTAATAGTAATTTGTCTCGATTAGATATGGAAATGCAAAATATTATGAATAGTAAGATAGAAGACCGAAAGAAGTGGATGTTATATTTACAAACACTACAAAGATATCTTCACTTTGCCGAAGAGGATCGTCAACCACTCAGATTACCAATTTATTCTGATACATCTAATGAAGATTCAAATGAGTCTAAAATTGGATTTAAAAATAAAGATAGAGATTTAAAAAGTTCAGTTGATGCTGAATCTTTGTTGGAAGAGAATCGTTCCATTAAAAGTAAAGAAAATGATACAAAACCACTTTATACAACAGCTCAAATACTCAGTTTAATACCAAAAACTTATAATAAAAAAGGTGAGTTATTATTAAACTTAGTTGAAACAAGTAAAAGTAAAATAAATTGGGATAATGAAGGCACAGTCATAATTGATAATGAAAAAATTCCTGGAAGTAATATTGTTGATTTAATAAATGATTCACTAAGACCCTTAAAAAGAAGTGATCCGATAGGGTGGGATAGATTTGCTAAAGCATTAAAAGATATTAAAGTACCACTTACTTATATTGGAAATCCAAAGAGATGTGAGTTTATTAACCGGCTTCAAGTAAAAGATCTAAACAAATCCTCTGAGACTGAAGTTCAAGAGTTTTCTACACCAAGAAGTGGAGATAAAAAATCTGAAACTAAAATAGAGTTTTCTACACCGGGAAGTCGAGATAAAAAATCTATATCTAAAATACGTAAAAAGTTTGATTGGGAAAAATGGACCCCGTACTAGAAGAAATTAACAGGATTTATTATGATCCATCTAACCCCGCTGGTTTTGGTAGTATTGATAAATTATCGAAAGCCATGAATGGTAAAATGGATAAAAAGCAAGTAAAGGAATGGTTACAATCACAAGAAACATACACATTACATAAACCCATTCAAAAAAAATTCCCACGTAATAGGTACATTCTATCAAATATTAATGAATTGTGGCAAGCTGATTTAAGTGATATGCGAACTTATTCTCAATATAATGATGGTTTCAACTATATACTTTGTGTTATTGATGTATTTAGTAAATATGCTTTTGCAAGATCAATGAAAAAGAAAAACTCAGAAACTATTAAAGAATGTTTTGAAAGTATATTTACTGAAAGTAATTTAACACCTACTCACATACAATCTGATAAAGGTACAGAATTTGTTTCAAAAGATGTACAAAAATACTTTAAATCCAAAAAGATTAATTACTATACCACTAACAATCCTGATATTAAGGCCAGTATTGTTGAACGATTTCAAAGAACTCTAAAAATGAAAATGTGGCGTTATTTCACTCATAATAATACTTATAGATATATAGATGTTTTACAAGATTTAATATATTCTTATAATCACAGCTTTCACTCTAGTATTAAGATGTGTCCATGTGATGTGAATTCCAACAATATTATGACGGTTTGGACTAATCTTTATGATAGACGATCAAACAAACTTTCCAAAATCAACTTTCAAAAACCAAATTTCAATGTGGGTGATTATGTTCGAATAACTAAATATAAACATGTTTTCCAAAAAGGATATGAATCAAACTGGAGTGATGAAATATTTATTATATCTTCAATAATTGATAGATCTCCATGGGTTGTTTATACAATAACAGATTTACAAAATGAACCAATAGTTGGTACTTTTTATGAAAGGGAATTACAGAAAATCACTTACAACCCCACCTCACAATATAAAATAGATAAAATAATTGACACTCGTTATTCAGGTAACAGAAAAGAAGTATTAGTGAAGTGGAGAGGTTATCCAAATAAATTTAACAGTTGGATTTTAGCTTCTAGTTTAAAAGAAATATGAATAAAGAAAGTTTTTATTTAACATTGCTCAGCAATAGTTCAATGGAATACTTTCCTGATAACAAGACCACAAATTTTTCAACGAAATTACCAAAAGTTATAAAATTAGAAGGTGAATGGTCGGTTGGAGTTGTTGAGTTTCAATATCCATGTACCATGTTTACTGTTCAAGATCATGAAAATGTTATATACATTACAAAATCCATGATAATGCCTAGTGAAGATAAACCATCCACAGTGCACTACAAAAAACATATTCCAGCTACCAGCTATGCTAACGTTGAGCATATTTTAAAAGCATTAAGTGGTATCGGAGAGAGCATAAAATTTCGTTATGATGAAATAACAAAATTTGTTTCTGTTTCTGCTTTGGATAAAAATATAACATCTATAACATTATCACCCAAATTAAGTTTACAACTAGGTTATGAACCAAATAAAAATCTCCTAGACAGAAATTTCGGAAAGTGTCCTGCTAATTTACACTTAGGGTTACCATCTCAACTATTTCTATATTGCGACATTATCGATCCTCAGATTGTGGGTGATGTTATGACTCCCTTGCTAAGAGTAATTTCATTAGATCCTTCAAAATACATTTATGGAGCAAATAAAATGCACGTTTTCTCTCCACCTCACTACTTACCTGTTATGCGAAGAGAGTTCGATACGCTGGAAATAGTTATAAGATCGAGCACAGGACAGAAAATACCATTCCAGTTTGGAACCGTGTGTGTTAAACTACATTTCCGAAAATTGTGATAATGAATTCTCTTCGTGATCATCATATATGTCCATATGAAAATTATTATACACATCAAGCTGGTTCGGGGGTAGGAGTAATTTATAAGGGTTCACCATACCAACGTGGTCATGGTATTGGAAGCTTCTTAGGGGGGTTATTTAGATCAGTTTTACCTTTACTTTCAAGTGGGGCTCGAGTGGTTGGTAAAGAAGCATTAAACGCTGGAGTAGGACTTTTATCGGATATGATTCAAGCGCGTCCTATGGAAGCATCAATAAAAGATCGTCTAAAGCAAGTTAGTACGAATTTAAAACGAAAGGTTGATGGCAAAATTGATCGATTAAACATGACAGGTTCTGGGTATATAACTAAAAGAAAACGATTGACCTCGCTCATTCCACCATTAACTGCTAAAGTGAAAACCGCTAAAAAACTTGGTATAAATCCAAAAAATATCAAAGATATATTTTCAAATTAAATATGTCTTTCCTTCATAATAATTCTTGTGAGTGTGCTAAGTCAGAATTAGATTTGTTTGCACTACCGTCTACACAAACAAGCATTGAAAATGGATTGTGGATTCACTATAAACCAATTTCGTCTCTTGCTGATGATGGACCTATAGAGTTTCAAGTTCCTGGGACAGGTGATGACTACATAGATTTGTCTCATACATTACTCCACATAAAGGCAAAAGTATTAAATCAAGATTCAACTAAATTGACATCGAACACAGTAGTAGCACCTGTAAATAATTGGATGCATTCACTTTTTAGTCAACTTGATGTTTATTTAAACCAAAAACTTGTATCACCACCTAATAATACCTATGCATATCGAGCATACATAGAAACCCTTTTAAACTATGCTCCTGCTGCTAAACAATCTCACCTTACTTGTAGTCTTTGGTATGAGGATACATCAGGAAAAATGGATTCTACAGATGATAAAAACTTAGGATTTGTTAAAAGACAGGATTTGGCTAGTGAAAGTAAGGAAATAGAAATGATTGGACATCTTCATGGTGACATTTTCAACCAAGATAAATTTTTAATTAATGGTGTTGAAATGAGTGTAAAATTAGTTCGGTCAAGAGATAGTTTTAATTTAATTGCTGGATCAAGCGATGTAAAGATCAAAGTTTGTATTACGGATGCAACTCTTATTGTTCGACGAGCAAGAATTAATCCAAGTGTATTACTCGCACATCAGAAAGTTTTAGCTGCTACTACTGCTAAATATCCTATTACTCGAGCCGAAGTAAAAGTTTTAACAATTCCATCGGGTGTTCAAGGAAAAACTCTTGATAATATATTCCTAGGACAGGTACCCAAAAGGTGTATAATTGGATTTGTGAACAATTCTGCATTTAATGGTTCCCTTACTAAAAATCCATTTAACTTTGAAAACTATGGTATTAATTCTTTCAGCTTATATATTGATGGTCAACAAATACCTTCAAAAGCTTTGCAACCATCTTTTAATAGTAGTATATTTACATCAACATATCATACTCTATTCTCGGGAACTGGTATTCACTTTCTTAATGAAGGAAATGGAATCTCTTGTGAACAGTATGCCAAAGGTTACTGTCTATTAGCATTTGACTTAACTCCTGATTTATCAGCTAACTCATCAACTCATTGGAATCTCATAAAGCATGGTAGTGTAAGATTAGAAGTACGATTTGAATCCGCACTAATACAAACAATTAACTGTATAGTTTATGCTGAGTTTGATAATATTATTGAAATAGATAAAAACAGAAATGTTAATGTAGACTATAGTAGTTAAAGTTATAATGTGTGTTAGATTTATGTGTAATGCATTTTTTTGTGTATGTAAAAATTATAAATTAAATAAAACAAATTATATGTAATATATTATTTTTTATTTCTTTATAAACCCCTATTAAACCTTATACAAAATCATACAGAAGTAATTTAAGTAAACAGAATCACACATGAATGAAGTAATTTAAGTAAACAGAATTCACTAATGATCAGCTAATGACTGTCATTGTTAAAAAAGTATTTTTTAACTTTTTCACTTTCTGCTATTGTCTTCGTAATATTGTATACGAGGGTGTTTGTGTTGTCGTAGATGCTATCCTCATTATTCTTCACATAATATTTAATCCTCGTGGAAGCATGTTTCCAATGATCAGTAGTTGGAATCTTGCATAGCTTCTTCATATCGTATATTTCAATTTTTATGAGATGCGTCGCTTGATCTCCGTCGTCGGAATTAGTAGAAATGTATGATACACCATCTCTAGCGGCTCGTGCTACGGTTGACGATAACAGCTTCCTCTTTCTTATTTTTGATTGAGCTTCAAAAAAATGATCAATCGATTGCGATTTTCTTTTTTCACCATTATTAATGACGATGTTATCACTCTCTTCTTGAGGGGAGAGTGGCGAGTAGTAATATTTATAGGTATTTTCATTGAAGTTGAATGATTTCTGCAACAACACAGTTATCATGTTAATATCAATTTGTTTACACTTAATCACACACACGTAAGAAAACAACAGAAAGAAAAGTAAGTTTGTCAAGAGAATAAACACTTACGTCCGGGTCCATTGAAGCGTTGAAGTAATACAAACGTAGTATTGGTAGATCCACTGCGGTCAAACGACTATACACTGATTCCATAATGGCAGCTGCTCGCCCTTATAAAGCACCGATAGGATATATCTTATCTAAGGTATTTCCACAGTGAAACTGATGTAACTTTATGAGTCAACAAGCTTATCTCGCATTCTTTCGTATTGACGAGACGCACTACACTGATGAATCATACAAATTATCACTAAGGAATGTGATTTAATATTTAGAAAGTATGTTTCGTATTGACGACACGACGAGACGCGCTACGCTGATGAATCATACAAATTATCACTAAGGAATATGATTTAATATTTAGAAATCAATATAATTAATCATTCCTATGTTAACCATTGAATAGATTGGTACAGTAATAATCTACTAATAGCAGTAATATCATGGATACACTAGATGTACAACAACATCTGAAAAAGATTCACCCCAGTCTAGAAAATAATGTTTATGCTGCTAATAGACTGCCCATGTATACCCACGTACCAACGTATATAATATGCAATTTAGATACAGATGATAAACCAGGCTCACATTGGATAGCTTTACATATCGATACGAATGGCATCGGTCAATATTTTGATTCATACGGACGATCACCTGCACGATATCATCTAGAGTTTTTAAAAAGGAATTGTAAAAGATGGGACTGGAATGTTGATATGATTCAGAATGAGTGGACTTCAGTTTGTGGCGAATATTGTTTAATGTATTTGCTGTATAAGTTTCGGGGATGTTCAATGCACAGTTTTACGAGCATTTTTACAGGGAACACATTGTACAACGATATTTTAGTGGATGAGATGTTTCGCTCCTATTTTATACATAATCAGCAGTAACATTTTGGAAATAAAAATTGTAACAAAAAAAAGTATGAGTTTTATTTATGACTAGCTGTGCCTGCGACTTCATCCGCGTGGAGCTTTACAAAATAGTTACTGTTCAGTGACAGACACACAAAAATTATAAATAAATATTTTGGTATATGTACTGAGTATGCATACATATGAGTTTAGTAAAACACGGTTATTTTAATATTACAAACAGACACTCCAATTTTATTTATTTTTATATATATATATACATTGAGAATAACAAAGAATGATAATAATATAATACAATAGCACAGATAAGCAAGGTGCATCATTAGAAACAGATAAGAGCGGCAACGACCTTTTTCGAGAAACAATGGATGGAGCACAATAGCGACGATGCTCGAGGAACGATAGATAAGCGGACAATAGAGGTAATTAAGGGTACTGGAGTTTGCAAATGTAGAAACCTAAGTCGCGAATCGTTAGAGTTAGCACAAAATGGATGCGTGCAATCGATTTAGATGACCCCAAAACCTTTTTTTTTTTTTTTTTTTTTTTTTTTTTTTTTTTTTTTTTTTTTTTTTTTTTTTTAGGATCACTCGATCAGAGGACCGACCGTTTGTACCAGTTCTGGCTCGTGAGCCAGAACTGGTACAAACACACTACTCACCCACATAGACATGAAAACCGGAAATAAATATTTGTACTAATACAACTATCCCTCCCGAGCGGGAATCGAACCCACAAACTGCCACTTTAGTAGGCGAGTAACTAAATAGTACCTACTAGGGAATGCAATCCCGCGGATCCGCAATCCCGCAAACGCGGGATCCCGCATAAAATTAGCGGGATTACAAATGCGGGATTACACCTGCGGGATCCGCAAGATTTGCAAGATTTTATTTTTTCCAGCCTGAATTCGCATTACAATGTGTACGGCACGAACAGTGTTGAATTTCGTAGTATAATTATACTATTTGTACCATTATTTCATGACTTGTAGTACTTAGTATCGTAAAGCAAGGATACTACGCGAAAATACCATAATTTTACCTTCAGGTCGATTGACTTCATTTATTGGTCGAATCATTTTGTTTTTATTATTTACCCTTCAATATAAAGAAATTATTTATCGGGCAAAAACCAAACAGTCGCGAAGAAGCTTCAGTGATTCTCTATGTAATGTTTTACCAAGTAATTTGTATACTTGTGTACGTAGTATACAAATTCCGTGGTTTTTTTAGTATCTATCGGTCGTTTGACAAAGTAGGATGGATATATTTTATGTATGAGTTTGAGTAAAACAATGATATGATAGGGCACAGCAGGAAATTTACTGCTCAAATATGGAGGAGCCCGACTGGTACCTCGAGTCTCGACCTTACAGAAGATCACAGCTAAATAATACTGCTTTCAAACAGTGTTGTGTTCGTGTTAGTGAGTAAAGTGACCAGAGCTCCTGGGGGGAATTGGGGATAGGGTCGGCGACGCGCTTGTGATGCTTCTGTTGTTGCAGACGTCTATAAGCTACGGTAATCGCTTACCATCAGGTGAGCAGTAAGCTGGTTTGTCTACCTAGTTATATATGTATTTAAAAAAAAATGTACCTACAAATCAATCAATTTTAGATTAGCGCAAGTCGGCAGTCGGTACTCGAAAGGACAGTTTTCGCTTTTTTAATCAAAAAATCGACGAAAAACGAAACGTAATATAATTTTGTATATTTTTTTTTTCAATTTTAGATTTTTAGATTTTTTTTCATTTTTAGATTTTTGTCATTATTTCTGATCGAAATATAATTATACTATTTCTTTCTTTTAGGTAAATTATATTAATTCATTTACTGACTTCGAAAATAATTTTGTGGACTAATAATTTTAAAATATTGTACAATCCTGCAAATCTTGCGGATCCGCGGGATTAATGGTCTCAATCTTGCGGATTTGCGGATTGTCTTTTGGGTGCTGGATTGCATTCCCTAGTACCTACACACGCAACCACACCAGAGCGGCTGTTAAACGCCGTGCTTATAAATGTTACGACTGCGTTTGGTGTATTAAGAAATACAGTTAAATTCATTTTTATTAAAATAATTCAAAACAAATACATCTCATTTTATTTTTATAACTGTACTGTGGCTGTAACTAGAACAATAATTGCTGCGCCACCAAGAATTGCTAGTAAAACATACAACTTCGCAACAACATGAGTTGTATGATCTAAAAAGTAAAGAATTTAAAACAGTGGTACCAGAAATTATCGCCAAAGGTCTTCGACCGACGTGGAAAATAAGAACAGCAGTTATTATTGAGATGATAATCCTTGTAATACCTAGAGCAACATTTCCTATTTCAGCGTTGACAGATGACTTTGATCTCTGTTAATAACACAAAGACAAGAGTTACGGCGAATATCCCTGCATACTTTTAAATCTACAAAAACATATATTTTCTCTAACAATTATAATCATCAAGGAAAAAAATCCTTATAATACTTCTCATTACTTATCAAGTTAGTAGTTCATTATAACAAGGTAGAGCTAAAGAAAAGAATTTAAATAAAATACCTTATAAAGTTGCCATAGTACGTATCAACAAAATTATTAATACCTCCAATATATCAACTGTCCACATGAAAATAACCGATGAACCCGACAACTGAGATATTATTATATAAATTGTCATAATGCAAAAAGGTTTGTAAGAGGATCTTTTCAGTAACGCCGTTAACTGCTCCTTAAAACATAACCTAAATTTAATATGTAAAATAAAACGATTTACTAAAAAACTTTAAAATGCGTTCGTGAGTAATATTACTTGTGAATATCATTGTCGTTCTTAAAATCTTCAAGTTCATCCATTTCAGCTTCAATGTTATATTTTTTACACCGGAATTTCTTTAGAGAAGCCTTCGCATCCTCTATTGTTGCTTTTTGAAGTAAATAATATGGTGTCTCAGGTAGACGGAAATAAACTAGACATAGCGACAATGTAAATGCACTGCTCACGTAACACAATGTTGACCATTTTAAAACTGACCCTAAAGTTGCCTGAAAATTATTGACTACAATGTATAATAGAAAAAAATATTGACTATTATATATAAAGTAACAGACAAAAAAAATCTTGGTGATTTATACCTGAATAGTGATACCAATGGAAATAGCAATATTAGGAAAGGAACCAATCACGCCTCTCATATTTGGTAACGAAACCTCGGTCATGTAGACTCTTGGTACACACATCACCATACCAACACCCACGCCAGTAATGCCTCTACCTTTAAGTATAATAGTTAATTATATATAGTTATTTTACTTCAGTTATCTTCTTTAACTTAGGTATATTACCTTAAACCTAAGGACCTCACCACTAAGTCTATTAAATATCTTACGCTTAGGTATAGAAGCATTCGACTTTAAGCTGACATAAAATAACAAAACATTCTCTATTGAAATCAAATTTTGTTAATCATTTAAAATAATGTAAAGACTTACGATTACAGAATTGGTTGTTAAAATTTCAATGAACTCGAATTAAAATCTTTTTACTAACCCAGTATTATATATTTAGCTGAACCAGCAACACCAGTTAGAAGCCATCCTAAACAAACTGGTAGTTGACTGAAAATGAGCATAGTTCGACGTCCAAATTTATCTATTAAATATCCGCATAACAGGCAACCAACAAGAGAAGCTAATGATAATACACTGGCTGTCAAATAATAATAGATTATTTTTCACTAAAATTTAACTTATAATAAAAAAAATAATGACAAAAATGATAACAAACCAATCCACGATTCATCAGCAAGTGATACTTTTACAGCGGAATCAGGTAACTGCAACTGTGGAAGTGTTACGGCTGAGAAACCATAAGCCAAACCGATTGTCAGCATCGATAAATTTACCCAAATACCATAAACCAATTGAATCAGTGAGGTTCTTGTCCAAAAGCCAGGATCTGGATAGTTGACTTGCAACTCTTGAGACATTATTTAATCATTGTATGTCAATGTGAGTGTAAGTCGATAGTTCTTATAAAATTATTCTTCTATCACAAATTGAAATATTTTATGATTACTGTCATTTTTTAAATGTCAAGTAGCAAGCTTTTAGTCATCTATTAAAAAAAAGAAAAAACGTCGTGGTTGTTCTTAAACACTTTATTTTTAGAAAAATTAAAGTAAAAAATTACAAACTGCAGTGCCATCTTCTGTTCCATTTGGCAATGTTTGACTTTTTTACATTTTAGATGTTTTAATAATTTTAGGGTAAATAAAGGGTCTGGTATACTTATTATTTACAAAATCTGCCCTAAAAATTGGTCTCGCTTCTTTGCCCATACGATTCTGTATATTTTCTTCGAAAGCCGCTAATATTTGTAAAAGCGTGCCTCGAGAAATTGAATCGAATTCAATTCCATCTCCTTGGCGGACTGACTTTTTTCCTATAACATTAATTAAAACCGTATATCTATAGTAGCCCAAGACTAAAAAAACTTACAATCCACCCCTGTTCTAATGAGATATTAGTTAAAATTATTACCCTTTTCCTTTTGAAGGTTGGGTATGTCCGCAGTACACCAGTGCAAGATAACGAAACAGAAAACAATGCAGTGCATGTTTTCGAACATTTGTAATAAAGTTGGCACTATTCCAATCAATATGCACAAATATTATTGGATCTATTCTGAGATATTTTGAAACAAAGATTACATTGTTCTAAAAACCCATAGAGATTTCTTTTATTTCGTTTTAATTTAACTCAAGATCTTAGATCAATTTGAATCAAAAGCGTTTGTTAAATGGGTAAAAAAATTTTCATGGCCAACTGGGTACTGGGAAATTTAATAATTCATTATTTAAATATTACAAGCAAAAAGTTTTATGAAAATAAATTAAATTAAACCTTTGAGAAGAAGCTTAATGTGTGTAGATACTTGAAGGACTGTGTTTCAGATAGTAATAACAAAAATGATAAGTATCTAGGTTAAACCTTTTAATGTGTTTTAATAAATAAATTATTTTTTATTACTAAATAAATTAAAGGTGTAAAGGATTACAAATAATAGAACACAATCACATTGTATTTTCTTAAATTTATTAACAAATACTTCATGGTAACATTGTTTCTTTAGAAAATTGTTAACATCTCCTGGCACATTTTAAATATCAACATTATTATAATAAGTACTTGGAATTTTTGTAAGGTGCTACTGTGTGTAGATATTTTACAATTTATCAATAAATATATCTAAAAATAAGTTATTTTTTATAATGGCACTAAAAATATCTTATAAATTTCCTTCTGTGTAAACTTTACCTATATTATTTACATTAAATTAAAGTACTTTTTACAATAATATGCTGATGTAAATTGATTAACTCGTATGTAAATAGCGATTCCAAAAATATGTTTTATATTGATACTTTATATTTTCATATAAATTTATTTCGAAAGTTAAACCTAAATTTCATAAGTTGCCGATTACTTAATACCTAATATATTCAGTTTAAGTGACATTGTGAGATATAAATATAACTTACAATTTTTTTTTACATTATTCCTAAAAATAAGTTCAAATTGTACTTTTCAAGTTTAACATACTTATCTCATTTATATATTATGAACAAGTCTTTTTACGTATTAAAATACGCAATAGGTTTATAAAACTTAATTTAAAATTTTCCAATTTGAGGAAACTTTACATTAATTAAAAAATACTTAAAGAATTATTTTAAAGTTTTATTTACAAAAGTCAATTCCATTAAAGAAAAAATATTTCCTTATTTAGTGGTTTCAGCTTCTAAATAACCTCTAACATAGCTGTATGTAATATACTTCAACATACATTAACAGTACCCTTGCATCATTGTGTAATTTTGTTCAAGCGTTTTCAGTAACACTCGGTTTCTTCAAACTTTTCGTCCTTCCGCAGAAGTAATCTTCGATTTCTTGTAGTGTTTTTCCTTTAGTTTCAGGTAAAAATATGTAGAAAAATACCATACCTGTAAACAGATTGTCAATAAAGAATACTTTAGTATTTTTTTAATCTGTAGGTATAAAGAATGGGCATGACGAAAGATTTTCAAAACCTCTTCCGTAATGTGGCTACACATTTACTATTTACGAAAATACCTATATTTCGGTAATAAACTTAAGTTTAAGGAAGATTAAAACTATTTTTCTAATATGTTTTCAATGAGAGCGGCAAAACGGCTGCAGGTGACATGGCGTCGGCTTGACGTCACAGAATAATGTGTGTACTGGGCCTTACTTTTTACTTTACTCTAAAACGTAGTGGTTATATACTCTTTGTTTCATTTAAAATCACCGATTGCAATATTTTAATGTTTTATTTTATTGAAAATCACAATAATCTTATTATTTTATATAAAACTAAACCAGTATTTGGAATTTTTTTAATATGAATGTTCCCCTGAAATCACTAAATTGACGATTTTTTGATACTGTCGTCATGCCCATTAATGTAAATGTTGTCCTTGTAGAACCCCTCAGAATAGTTAAAAATGTATTTATTTTTTAATCTGAATAAAAAATTTAAAGCTACTAAGTCAATTTATGTTGTGAATACTAAATTGCTTGTTTAACATAATTTCAACATACTTTTAGTCCAATAAACATAAAAGGTTATTTAAATATTGTTTTCTAATGTTTACGCGAATTTTATTCATTGAAATGAAACAACTTAAACGGATATTTTATCGCGGTTTATTATGTTTTTTAAATTCTCGACGTTTTGTATACTTTACATCAACCATGGTCACGGGAGGACTTATGGTTATTTAAAGTTATCACGATTTTATTGTAAGTTAATGTTAGATTATTTCAAAAACCGGATCAAAAAGTCAAGTTAGAAAACAATGTATTTTTTTTTTGTATGTGTATTAGGTACGTTTAAAAATACTCTTACTCACCGGCTAGTGATATAGCTCCATATAATCCGAATACCCCGTAGTCGTTAAGGCAATGCTTCAGATACGGGAATGTTTTTACTACTGAGAATATCGATAAGTGAGCAGCACATGTAGTCAAACCTCCTATAATACCTCGAACCTGTAAATAATTAACTTATTGTAACAAAGTTTAAATGAATAAATGTATATTTTTAGGATAGGAGCTTAATCCATTACGCTGCTCAAATGCGGGTTGGCGAATATACTCCCTATTATAAGTAACGATCGCTATCAGATGTACATCATAACAACTGGGACCGATGGCTTAACGTGCTCTCCGAGGCACGGTGGGGAGACCCACGAGGACTGCACAAACACACAGATCACGGCAAACATTTGTATGGCCAACACAAATGTTTATCATGTGCGGGGATCGAACCTGCAACCGCCAGCGCAACAGCCACAAACCCGTGTTGTGACCGTTGCGCCAACGTGTCGTCATTTCTATCTATTAAAACGAGTTTTCATTTCTATCTATCAAAAAACACACAGAAGAACAGTGATTGATTAGGCTTCTCCTAATAAACCGTTTTCGATCGAACAAAGAATTATTCATGATAAGGATATGTCAAGAAGAACTTGTAGTAAGTGGTACACGAGAATTTATTTATGATAAAATTTTATAAAGCACCTGTACTGTACTGTGTCTTGTAAGAAAAAAAAGCAGCTGGTTAGTAAAAATTTTCATCAAATTGATGACCTCGTAAGGTCATCAAGAATTTTTCTGATTTTTTTTTTTAGTTAGTTAATATTTATGTAATTTAATAGTAATATTGTCCTACAAATTGCATGGTACGTATTATCCCGGTCCTACGCTCACTGGTTGCTATCTCTATTATCTACCACAATCGAGAGTTTTCGTAGAGGAATTGTTTGTTCGTCTTATCAAAATGAAGCTACTCCCAGAAAATTAACTTGATAGTAATCAAGTGAAAAAAATGTACTAGGGATCCCGGACTATCAGTAGTCAGTAAATAAAAAAAAATCATAACAAACAATGATGAACATACCTGAGTAGGATAGACTTCGCCAATCATGATCCATGGTACGATGAGGTAGCCCAAAGTGCAGAATATTGTGAAAAGGTAGATACTAGCGACAGGAATCCAGGATTGTTGTGGCGGGATACCGTTTTCTTTCCAGTATTGGACGAAGTAAAGATATACGGAGAGGGTAATCATCGTACTGCCGCAGCCGAGAGCTGTAGTAAATAAAGTAAATAAATAAACAAATATATTTAAGAGACACACACGGGCGTCTGTTCCTATGTCAAGCAACTTAATGCTTGTGTCATAGGTAACAGCTGATATACATGTACATGTATATTTATATTATAGACCCAGAAGGTACGGGAATTGAATCCGCAACCCTCACAGCAGAAAGCACTGTGCAGGGTCACTAAAAATACGGCAACGGGCTAGTCATAAATCATACATAACCATTTGTAAATAATAATTTTTACATCATCAACATCATGAATCCTGAAAATAATTATGAAATGATCTTGAAAGAGTTCCTTCGTTATCACAAAGCAACTCATAAGACTGGTCAGTAAAAATAAGCTTGTGATAAGTTCAATATTGAAGGATCCATTGAGATATCTTGCATTTAAAAAGCTGAAAATGTTAGTTTGAAAATAAGTAAGGACTTACCAGAAACAAACGTGAGCGGTCGTCTCCCACATCTCCTGCACAGAACACAGCCCACTACCGTGAATATTACTCGGAGGATTCCCATAGATATCGTCAACCAATATTTGTCTAATGATGCACCAGAGGACTGTAACGAAAATAATAATATATGTGAAAAAAATACCTATTAACAACATGCAACAAATTTCTAACGTCACTTTACTGATATCGATTCGAAACTTTCTTATGACTTTAAAAAAAGTAATTTAATTTTTTTTTAATTAAAATATATGCACGCGTGTAATTTCCGAACGTCTGCAACAAATTGGATATCTAATTCTTTTTTTTAGGTTCGTTATCGTCACGGCAAGCTTTGTATAATTTTTTTTAAGTCAATATATTAACAAAAAACATACAGCGGTAAGGAGTTCACTAGGTAAGCTAACATATTATAAATAAATCAATAGAAAAAATAATAAAGTCTCACCTCAAAAACTTCAACAGCATAAAACGTAATGGTGTTGACTCCACACCACTGGTAGATGAAAAAGTAGAGCGCGAGGATTCCAAAAGGCTTAAGTGCAGATGGAGACAGCACTGCTTTTAATATTTCCTTCGGTGATTTCAATCTAGTAACAAAAACAATCTTACTAAGCACGAAAAATTAATGGCATTGTCAAATAATAAAAACGACTTTAATTTACATCGACAAGTAGGTATAGTACAATATACATTATTAGGAATAATTTAAAAAGTAATCCCAAATCTCGTTTAAATGGGACCACACGACAAGTACCTGCTTTCGAGCAAAAAAAAAGAATCATAAAAATTGGCATAACCTTCAAATTAGTGATGAGATAACACGCATAAAAAATACAGAGCTGAGAGCCACCTACATTTTTGAAGTCGGTTAAAATGTAATAGTTTTATTTATCTGTAATCAAGTAAATGACATCATAATGTACATAATTTTTACGTAAAAACAACTTTGAATGTTCTAGAAACTTAGATATACAAAACTAATTTTAAACTCAACAGGAGTTCATGACATTAATTCCATTTCGAAATGTACATTGCTCGAACTAACATAGAATTTTTTATTAGGTACCTTTGGTAACTAGATATTTCACTTACTTATAGCAAGACATGTTAAATTTAAAAAAAAACGAAATTAAGTCTTAACAATATTAATAATTACTTAAGTAAATATCATTGTTAACTCAGATGATTGCAATTAAAAAGACTTGTTTATGTTCGTGCTTGTTTTTAACACTTGAAATGAAGAAAAAAAAAACAAATTACGTGTGTACAAAGTACAGATGTCAGAAGTGAAACTTCTTTGGCAAACTAATTTAAAAAAAAAACTAATTCAAAAAAAAGCTAATTTAAAATACAAATAAACTAATTAAATAATTGTGTTTGCTCGCAAACGAAAAAAAACCGACTTCAATTACATCGACAAGTATATAATACAACGTAATAAGACGAAAAAATTGTCAAGTAAATACGCGCTATTAAAGATTACTCAAAAAGTTGTAATCAGATCTCGATCTAATTTCACGAAGACTACATGACAAGTATTAGCTCTCGATTAAAGTAAGAATCATCAAAATCGGTACACCGAGTAAACAGTTATGCGGTATAATACAACGTAGGTCGACGAAAAAGTAGTCAAGTAAATACGCATTATTAGATATAACTTTAAAAGTACTTGTCAGATCTTAATTTAAAAAAAATGGGACCACATGACATGCAAAACCTTTCAATTAAAACAAAATTGATCGAAATCGGTCCACCCAGTCAAAAGTTCTGAGCTAACATACATAAAAAAAAATACAGTCGAATTGAGAACCTCCTCCTTTTTTGGAAGTCGGTTAAAAAAAGCCAACGTCACGCGGTGTTCCCAGGCGGTCACCCATCCAAGTACTGACCGTCCCTGACGTTTCCGCGCTAGCGGTCGCTCAAATTTTATCCATCAATATGATCCATTCTTACAAATATTATGAAATTACAAAAAACCAAAATTTTATTTTACGAATTCTATTTTTTTGAATTCATTTGAGGAAATAGTATACAGTAATATAAATTATTTTTATTCATATTTCTTTTTTTACGTCTTATAAGTCAAAACGCCATTTGTACTTGTTTACGAGTTGACATTTTGTTACGAGTCACTTTTTTAAATAACACTGTTTAAAACAAAAAAAAATAACAAGTCACGTTGTAAAGAAATGTGTAAATGGAATTAAGGAGAGTTTACGTCAGAATGTAAATATTAGCGAGATAATTTCTTAGAAAACATGGCGAAAACAATTACTATGAGAAAAGAAAATTTTCAAAATAAAAAGTATACTAAATATTCATCCTTTCATTGTGTTTTATCGTGAAGATAATGTTGAAATTCTTCTATCTAATTCGTTTTATTTTTTATTTTTGTGTTAAACATTTTTAAAATCATATCAAAAATGTTCGATCCAGCGGGATGTGAACCCGCGCCTTCTGACGTGCCGTGTCAGCGCTCTGCCAACTGAGCTATGGATCCACATCTAGCTGGGTCAAAATTCTTGATTGATTCTTCTATTTATGTAACTAAGTTTCTAAGTAAGCTGATCACAGAGTTCTAGTTAACTAACAACAGACTAGCTCTACAATATACAATTAGTTCCTGTACCACGTTGAATAAAAATATAATAATGTAGGCAATTGTAGTTGTGAGAGTATCTTTTTAATTATACATTCAGTCTAGCCCGATGGAGTAGTTTGCAGTGGTTGTGAGATCGATTCCCACCATAAGTCTGGGTGTAATATATCTATTTATTTTTACATGTATTATTTTTAAGTATACTTATTAAAAACATATCTTAAGAACAAATGACCATGTGTGTATACACTTCACACTTCAGCCTATCGCAGTCCACTGCTGGACATATGCCTCCACAAGTTCGCGCCAAAAATGGCGTGAACTCATATGTTTTGCCCATAGTCCCGTGTGGTGACTGCAGGGCTGGCTTTGTCACACTGAAGACGCTACTGCCCGTCTTCGGCCTGTATATTTCAAAGCCAGCAGTTGGATGGTTATCTCGCCATCGTGCATCGGTAGGTTTTTTAAGTTCCAAGGTGGTAGGTGGAACTTTGTTATCCCTTAGTCGCCTCTTACGACACCCACGGGAAGAGAGGGGGTGGCTATATTCTTTACTGCAGTAGCCACACCGCAGTATGTGTGTATGTCAAAGATATTTACATATTATTTATTCAGTGGTCACGGTAAAGAATTATTTAAAATATTATTTTAAACAAGTTACTTACGGTTCAACACAATTCTTTTCTTTGAACATTTTCATCTTCTGTATTTCATCCTGAAGGTTGCAGGTTGAGCCTCTCAGTTTCGCGAGAGAAGTTTCCGCTTTTTCCGTCTTGTCCTGGGTTAATAGATAGTTCGGCGTCTCTGGTAACAGCGTCATTCCTATTAGAGAGAGTATCGGGATGATGGCACTCACTCCCGCTAGCACGTTCCATGTTGTTACACTGCCTATCACGTACTGAAAGAAATTTTTTTGTTTAGTTCTCTTGTGCCTCTAAAAATACATTTTGTTACTTCTCTCGATTTATGCCTAATAAGTTTTACTATTTAATACTATCTAATTAGGTCAGCTTGGTTCTACTAGCTAATTTAAGGTTTTATTAATTACGAATGAAAGTATTATTATCCTTTTGTTTAATTATTCCGTATTAGAATAATAATGAAATAGATTAGTTTGGTATTTTTTTCCAATTCAAGAAAGAGTTGTATATGCGGATATATAGACCATGCATATAGGTATGTGTCGTAGTTAAGAGGTTTTTTTTCTTTTTGCATTGTATTTATTTCTGGTCCTTCGCGATAAGATTTTATACTACAGGGGCTATCATAATGTTTTTTGTATACCAAGTTGTATTTTCGTTTAAAAGTCTCTTGTACATAGTGATGGAATTACAATATAAAATACAAAACGTTTGATGATTGCTTTCAAAAGAGAGTTTTAATGAGCAATTGTGCCTAGTTCTACGTGTTGCCGTTGACGCATCCTAGTTTATATAATAGCGCTAGTACACACTAGTAATTGTTTACATCGCTCAATTCTAATTTTACGCGAACAAACACGCTTCCCGTTCATTTACGGGTTATCAATGTTTGATACAGTGACAGAAAAACAGCGTATGTACAATCGCATACAAGTCCTTGCAAACATTGGCGGGGCATTCATTAGTCTAATTTTTTGCGTCAACATTTCGATATCAATGCTTACGCAGCTTAGTCTGCATTGAATTTCACTTTCCCGAAAGTCCTTTTACAAAAAAAAAAAAAAAAACAAGTGAAATAGAATCAGTAAACTTAAGTTTTAAATGGCATATAAATGATGTATTTTTGTAATTTAATTTACCTCGGTTATATACATACTGTAGGAAAGGATATAATAATTATAATTAATACATCAAACACGTGATGATTATCTTGTTAAGATAAAATAAATGTAAAATTATAATCAACTTTATAAACAAATCATACAAAGATATACAAAGTCATATGTCATCGGACTATGATATAATCATATTTTAAAATAGTATCTATTTTATAATTATTAATTAATCAAGTCTTGCGTGTGACCTAGTGTATTGATCCTGCTTTTGTTGCCATGGGGACATTAATAATATTATTTATAATTAAAATAAAACTAAAATAGCAATTAAAAATTAATTTTAAATCATAATATTTGCTGACCAGTTAAGGCGTGAGCACGCGACAAACAAACAAACTCACATCTGAATTTATATCATTAAAATATTTTATTATTTTATTATATTTAATTAAAATTAAATTATAAACGGATATTAAAATAAGACTTATAGATACTAATGATAAAATGTTCATTATAAGAGAAAATGTTAGAAAAAAAATACGAAAGATGTTTTGAATCCTGAACAATATTATAGATTTTATTATTAAACTAGCGATCCGCTCCGGCTTCGCACGGGTGCAATGCTGATACTAAATATAAAATAAATATTTGCAATCTAAGCGCAAAAAATGTGTTTATTTACGACATCACATTAGAAAACTTTAAAACTATCAGTGTTCCTCTACTATATTATGCATGTATTATACATATAAACCTTCCTCTGGAATCACTCTATTTACTAAAGAAAACCGCATCAAAATCCATTGCGTAGTTTTAAAGATCTAAGCATATATACAGACAGACAGACAGACAGCGGGAAGAGACTTTGTTTTATAATATGTAGTGAAGTGTAAAAAATATGTTTAAACACAATGAGGGTTACTGAACCTCAACCAGTCAAAGTCAACACTTTCACCGATGAAATTAAAAAGCATAGTCAATATTTACACTGTTAAATGTAGACTAAAAAAAACTCACATTTTTGTAACTTATTTGAGTCTGCAGATACAAAAATCCCATTTTCGTCTTAACCGTCCTAGAAGACCTTGGCGAAATCGACTGTTACCCATTATCTCAAATGAAAATCATTTAAACAAAAACTGAATAGACTCGTCCCTAATTTTATACCTTGATATTTAATTGGACTTTCCCAAATTATTAGAGTATTTTGAACTATGAAACGTTTTTTTCAGTAATCGATCAAAATGATTTATGGTTTAAGTAGCCCATTGAAAAAAGTTGTTAGTTAGCAAACATTTGTACACTGAGCAGTGTAAAATAATATCGTGCATTGACTTCAGTCTGGTTCATACCTTTTGTTACTAAAAAAGAATGTATATATATACATTCTTTTTTAATTTAAAATGAACCAGTTTTTTAAAAAATAAATTTACGAATAGTGTCTGGTAGTTTTTTTTACTTTGCTGGAAATTATAGGTTTCAGTTTAATAATAGCATATCAATTTCAGCAATTTAATTAATTTAACTTTATTCTAGTAAAGTTGTCAGTTATTTACTAACTTCCACATAATTTTTTTTTTTTTTTTTTTATTACATTTTATAGAAGGCTTACGGACTAATAGAACTATAAGTATAACAAAAATAATATAAACAGTTTGCCAATTAAAAGCCCACACATATAGGCAATCAAACATTGCGATTTTTTACACGGGTTGCCACACAATTATTATAATTAAGTTCAAAATGTAAGAAAATGTGTAGTTCAGGGTTTTGTGTTTATCTGCATGTTTGTGTATGCAGGTTTCACAAAAATACTTATCAATGTCAAATGGAAGGCCTAAGAAAGAATACTTAGATTTGCTATTAGAAAAAGTATTAACTAAATTTAAATTATATATTCTGTAGACTTACAAAAATTTTGTAATTTTTAATTTGTACCTAACTATACTATGCGTAAAACAGAAACTAACACAGAAACTTATCTGAAGATATGTCTGTGTGTAACTAACAATATCCGTAAAACAGAAACAGAACCAATATCGAGATACGTTTTTGTGTTACTAAGGGGACGAAATCTATATGTATTGTCGGTAAAACTTTTTTATTCTTGTTCAAAATAACAAATCTATATAATAAAAATGAATGTTGCTAAGCGCATAACTCGAGAATGGCTCGACCAATTTTCCTAATTTTTTTTTGGTATGTTCCTTTTCCTTAAAAATCCCTCGGAAGGTTTTTATACTAATAAAAAAAACATAACAGACAGAACGAAGTCTGTCCGGGCAGCTAGTATAACAATAAAATAAAGCCTTTGAAATAGCCATAAACAAAATTGTAAAGTGCACTTCTCGACATCAAAAATTATTATTTACAACTAGCGGACTCGACAGACGTCTTGCGTCGCGATCTCTCAAACGCCTTTTTATATTTTCCATTTTTTTTTCTTCTACAGAGTATAATATTAGCAAACATAAAAAAATTATACGAGCTATTTTCGAGTTTCCAGCATAGCAACATATTTAGCGATTCATTTTTAGTTAAGAATATACATTATATTTATATTCATAAAAGTCAACAAACCATTAGATAATTATATGGATGGACTAAATACATAATAAATAATACTAATAAAGACTAATGAGGTAACGAGGTATGTAGTTCGCTAAATAAATTATTTCCTGTAATGAATTTGGCACAGTATTGATAAGTATATAGCTGTATATATGTATAATATCATAATATCAAACTGAATTTATAAACCTAACAATTTATAAAATTGCAAATAATATCTGAACTAAATCAGCCTATATCACGCCAAAGGCCCCGTCCCTCTCATGGGCCATGGCATAAGAGAAAGTTCAACCCTTGTAGTATATAAAGCTTAATCGACCATGATGTCTAGTAGTGTACTACGGGATTCAAGATAATTTCCCTACATCCAGTAACGATCACTATCAGTGTCTAGGACAACAACTGGGACTGAAGGTTTTACGTGCTCTGCGAGGAATGGTGGCGAGTTAAATACTACTACTCACTAGAATTCAAATTAAAATAATATAACATGAAGTTAAAATTTCCAGTTAGCTCTCTAGCTCTTGCATATATTACACGTTATACAAGTTAAACAAATATTATTTACTAGCTTCTGCGCGCGACTTCGTCGGCGTGGACTCCGTTCCTATTGGTCTTAGCGTGATGATACATAGCGTGATGATACATAGCCTTCCTCGATAAATGGGCTATCTAACACTGAAAGAATTTTTCAAATCGGCCCAGTAGTTCCAGAGATTACCGCGTTCAAACAAACAAACAACCAAACAAACAAACTCTTCAGCTTTATATATTAGTATATATAGATTAATAATCCAAGTAATAATCATGGAATTACGCATTTATTATTCTTTTTGTGTCATTATTATTCGTTTAATTTTACACAGATTATATTTTTTGTAAATGTTCAGGATTGTTACTTAAATTAGTTGTTGAGAAAAAAAAATAACATATTCACGAAAAACAATATTACGATAATATAATAAGTTCGCCGAATCATGTTGTACTTTATAACAATTATCGTACGTACTTGTATCAAAACTCCTGTAGAAACTCCAACAGAGGCCATTGCTCCAAGCATTCCTCGTAGATGTGGTTGTGACACTTCACAAGTGTATACTCTTGCTGGAGCCCCCACCATACCAGAACCAAACCCTATTAATAGCCTGCCTAGAAATAAAACAACAGTTTTAACGGAATACAAATATTAATTAAAATATTAAATATGTAAGGAATGGTAAAGATTTTTTTTAAATATCGCCCAAATCCCATTTCAAAGAACAACAAAGGTTTAATTTTTGTATTGTTTTTTATTTAAGTTTCCATTTTTTTATTAAAATGGACATGTGTTTTATCTATAATTTATTATATAATACACTAGCAAACCCGGCGAACTCCGTTTCGCCACCAGATGGCTTCATGGATGGCTGTAAAAAAAGATTTTCCCGCTTTTCTGTTGAAAATTTTCCTGAATTTTCTTTGCTATAAACCTCACGGAGCCCGAGACCTTTCCAACGAATGCAAAACCCGACTTATTTTTATATAGTAGATAAATACTATATCTTAATTCTACCAAATTCTTTAAAAAGTATGGTGTTCAGAAATATACGCCAAAAGTAGGGAAAAGATTTAAATAAACTTACCTATATAAATCATAGGAACATTTTGCGCAACCGATACAAGGATCCAGCCTAAAATGAGCGGCACTTCCGTGATAATAAGGGTTCGTCTGCGACCAATGTTATCCATGAGGTAGCCACTGACGATGCATCCGATTGGCGTCCCAACTGAACTTAAACTGGCTGTAAATAAAATAAAAATATTACGAAACAGTTTAAATTCATAGTTTCTTATACACTGCAGAATAAGTTTCAATAATTTATAGATATTAGACACAAATATATGTATTTATTAAATAAGTATTATAAGCGTCAAATTGCGGACGCCATGGTCATAGAACGACGACGTCAAAAATATTGGAAATCTCAAGTCCCATTAAAACTATTATTCTTTAAATAAAAGTAAAAAACGAGTACTTAATAAGACTGCTCGATAATGAAAAATACACTTACCAACCCAACTGGCTTGACTTTCCGTAATTCGAATACTAGACGCAGCGCTCTTCAATTGGGGTAGTGCCGTTGCGGAAAATCCAAATGCCATTCCTGTATTCATGGTGCCTAAATTGGCGACAAATGACGCCATTATCTGCCTACATGCCTTTCCTCTACCTTCTTTCCCAGGTTTCGAAGTTTTACCTGGTAAAGTTGTTTTGACAATGGTCGGTGACGTACCATTTTGTATAAATGGTGTTGAATCACTCCTGAAAAGACGAAATAATACAAATTTATACCATTTTCCTATGGTTTTTCTATAGATTTTACGGCTAATCATGTTTATAATTCTAAATTAAAACTAAGATTTATACGGTTGAATTTTAATAACTTAAATTTTAAGTCTTGCTTGCTGATATGGAAATCGACACAATAGCCAATTGCCTACCAGTAGGTATTACGCACAAAACGTTTATTGTTTTATGATAATATGGTTATAAAACTAGGTACTTTTATCTTAATAGGAACACTGTTTTATGAGCTCATTTTAATAATAACACTACCTCGTGCTTTGTATGACAGACTCTTATGTTATCAGACTGTGCCAGTTTGACCTTTAAACAATTTCTACTGCCAACTCATTTCATTACGTGATCGAGGACGTGCAACGTTCTCACCTTATTTTAATCTACGTTCTTTAACTATATACTATTTAATATATTTTCATTATTTTCGTTTTTTGTTTTTTTTTTTATTGTTCCTATGATTTAAATTTTATCTAATTCCAAAAAAAGATGAATAGATTAAGCCGGAATTATATTTGCCTGACGTGTCGTGTCGTGACGCGTCAGAACAGAATCGGTAGCATACATTTTGTATGAAAACGTTTACATTTATGTGTCATGACGTGTTGTGATGGTTCCTACAAAATGTATCTTCTGACGCGTCACGACACGTCACGTCAGCCAAATATAAATCCGCCTTTACGCATATATTACTAATAAAATTACAAGTTTAACCAAAAAAGCCAGAATTTTGTAGTTATGAAAACCCCTAAATCATTGCTTGTCATTTTATTTAATAAATATATTTTAATGTCTCGACCAAAAGGATCAGGAGGATGTATAGTAGGAAAGTCCTTATATTATTCTAATATGTAAAACATAAATTAAATATTAAAAAAGACTACTTAAAAAAAAAGTAGTTAGAAACTCCTTTAATATTTTTGTTCTTCGAGTCTATATTCGGATGAAAACATCAAAATGATTACATTTTAAAACACATCATCAAAATTGTTATCTCCAAAAACCCACAAAGATTGTAAAGCGCAAATGGACCAAAACAAAACAATGTACATAGCTGATTTTATTAATAGTAATTAATTTTATCTCGTGTTTATTAAAAACACGTGCCCATTGGCCGGTCTCTGTTTACAGACCGAGTCAATGACTGAACAAATAAACACAGAGAAATTATCTTGACATCTAATTAATTTCTGAATAACCGAATGCCTAACCTATTAAACTGTTAAGCAATGAATGTCTTCACGTGTAATGATTAATTACTTTCTTCCAAGTGTTATCGATATTGTCAATTATTTATACAATTAAATTCAATGATTAAATCGATGATCTCTATCTATGTCATCTTTCATTTTTGTTATTTTTGTATGAATTATGTGCAATTAGGAACAGTTGCAATAGTTGATAGAAGTTCGTTTTCGAAAGATGTTGAGTGTGAGGCGTTTTTTTTTTTATTTTAACTATTAATATTTAATTATTTATTTATTTTAAATATAAAATAAAAAAGATTTCAAATCAATTTCAAAAAACGTTTTTATTTCAAAAATGATTTTTATTATAATATCAAAATTTCGATCCAGCGGGATTCGAACCCGCACCACCGACATACATACCGTGTTGGTGCTCTAGTCATTAAGCTATGGAACGATGTACCAGCTGAATCGAAATTTTCGATTCAAAATTGATTAGAATTTCGTCATATTATGTGAGAAACACCAAAAAAAATACGTTTCGACATAAGTATATTTTTACAAAAAATTATTCCGTTACTATGATAGTTATGAATGTAATTCACGGACAGGCGCTACCTTATGTTTGTATTTACTATGTATAATTGTATAATGTAGTGTAATATATTCATTCCATTTTTTCAGTATATTAACATCAGTTACCACTATGTACTGTTTATTTTTTCCAACTTATTTTTGTATATATTTATCACTTCTTTATTTATTTTATTATTTAACGTAAGCAAACTTCTTAAGATATCAAGAAATATCTAAATCAAATGTTTAAAAGGTAAATGGCATTGTTTAGCGGTCTACCTTATGTGTATATAACTTATGTATGTTTTAATAAACGTCTCACACTCAACAGCACTTACTACGATGTTCTCCTATGTCCTGGGTCCAGAAACAACACACAAAAATGCGCAGAGTACATTATATAGGTACTATTTACAGCTAAATAATACTGTTTTCAAGCAGTATTGTGTTCCTGTTGGTGAGTAAGGTGACCAGAGCTCCTGGTGGGGACTGGAGATAGGGTCGGCAACGCGCTTGCGATGCTTCTGGTGTTGCAGGGGTCTATAGGCTACGGTCTTACCATCAGGTGAGCCGTACGCTTGTTTGCCAACCTAGTTACATAAAAAAAAACTACGTTCAACATCTGTATGACCTGTACAAATGTTGTCCATGAGCGGTGATCGAACCCGCACCTACCAGTCCTATAACCGCTAACCGTCGTTTTATTTTTCAATATTCTGCTAAATCTAGTTTTATAATATACAGATAAAATAAAAAATTATACATATAAAAAGTGATTAGAATAAAAGAGAACATACCAGGCGGTCTTTATTAGAGCTCAGCGTGCGTTGTTTAAGTGTTTAGTACATACCGGCGGACGTAATAGATAAATAAGCTACAATGCCTATAATATAATTATAGCAGTGACGACGATACTATTTATAATAAATTATACCAGTATACCTATATTTATTTAATAAAGTGTAAGAATTTCTCTTCACTACATATTATAAAACAAAGTCTCTTCCCGCTGTCTGTCTGTCTATATATATATATGCTTAGATCTTTAAAACTGCGCAACGGATTTTGATGCGGTTTTCTTTAGTAAATAGAGTGATTCCAGAGAAAGGTTTTTATGTATAATGCATGCATAATATAGTAGAGGAACACTGATAGTTTTAAAGTTTTTAACCGACTTCCAAAAAAGGAGGAGGTTCTCAATTCGACAGGTATGTTTTTTTATGTATGTTAGCTCAGAACTTTTGACTGGGTGGACCGATTTCGATCAATTTTGTTTTAATTGAAAGGTGTTGCGTGTCATGTGGTCCCATTTTAATTTAATTGAGATCTGACAAGTACTTTTAGAGTTATATCTAATAATGCGTATTTACGTGACTAATTTTTCGTCGACCTACGTTATATTATAGGTACTTACCGCATAACTTTTTACTCGGTGTACCGATGTCGATGATTCTTACTTTAATCGAAAGCTAATACTTGTCTTGTAGTCTTGTTTAAATTAGATCGAAAACTGATAACAACTTTTTGAGTAATATTTAATAGCGCGTATTTACTTGACTATTTTTTCGTCTTATTACGTTGTATTACTTGTCGATGTAATTGAAGTCGGTTTTTTTTTCGTTTGCGAGCAAACACAATGATCTAATGTGATGTCGTAAATAAACACATTTTTTGCGCTTGAATTGCAAATGTTTATTTTATATTTAGTATCAGCATTACACCCGTGCGAAGCCGGAGCGGATCGCTAGTTTATTATATAAAGTTGAATGGATTATTAAGCAAAATAATAAATAAATAAACGATCGCTTTAAAGTCCACACTCCACTAGATTTACTCCTATTTCAGTGGTCCAAATTACGTGTGTAATACACAAAAACGAATCCTAGATAACGGGCAGTACTTATAGGGAGGTATCTACTAATGTTTACGCTGCTACGAATGTACGTGGACGCTGCGCAACACATCGTCAGTGTTATCATAAACAAAACTATAAAACAATAACTACGCAAATGAAACCTTAATTTGTATAATAAAATTTACAATTCATATTAATTAGCGATTATTTTAATTTTATGGAGAGAACGGCCGCAGATTTTATAGGAAAAGCGTTTTAAGATGCTATAAAAATATATCTAATTGTAGGACAAGGTTTTGTTATCTATTAATAACCACAATGCTGGTTGACATCGTCATTACCAGTAACAATAATTAAACATTCAAATGAATTGCCTTGTAAACGTAATTATAATTATGTATATAAGTTTTTATTGCCTTTCATCGGTAACAAATAATGTTTATTATTCATATATCCCCGATTAATAATAGGTAATATTTCATTGACAAAGGTAAATGTATTTTGTGTTGCCATGGTAACGAATTGTTTTTGTTTGTTTTTAATTAAACATTGTTACTTTATAAGACCTTTGAACACAACAAAAATAGCCAAAATGAATTGAAGTTGAAATTATAGAACCAAATTCGTTTGTAACCAGTATTTTCGTCTGCATTTATTTATTTTTAAACTTTAAAGGTTTTATTTCTAAAGTTAACAATTATTATTGTATAATTACAAAGTATTTCCTTATATTTAAGCTTAAATGTAATTATTTTATACTTTTTGCACACCAATACATACTTAATTGACAAAACACAGCATTACATTAATTTATATGTAACACAGTTGCATTAATTGCAACAGGCGGCCTTATCGCTAATGCAGCGATTTCTTCCAGGCAACCTTTGGGCAGAAGACTGATATAGAAAGTGTGGGAAGGGGCGAAAAATATATGAAAGAAAGAAAAACTAATAAATAAAATATTTCTAAAATATAGTACACATACAAACATACAAACCTATATACATAAATATACATACACAAATACCTAAACATCTATACATATAATAAAACTAGCCGACCTGGCAAACTTTGTGCCGCCTTATTTTTTTATCTTGATTATAATAATTGTATATCACTACATAGTATAAAACAAAGTCGCTTTCCGCTGTCTGTCTGTCTGTATATATGCTTAGATCGTCAAAACTACGCAACGGATTTTGATGCGGTTTTCTTTAGTAAATAGTGTGATTCCAGAGGAAGGTTTATATGTATAATATATGCATAATATTATATAGTAGAGAAACACTGATATTTTTTGCAACCGTGCGAAGCCGGGGCGGGTCGCTAGTATCGAAATAAAATATAGCCTATCTTTCAAGTTGGATCAAACTGCACATGGTGTGCAAATTTTATTAAAATCGGTTAAGTAGTTTAGGAGTCCATCACGGACAAACGCGTGACGCAAATGTGACGCGTAATTTTAAGATAACTAAAACGAAGGGAAACAAAAAGATAACATTAAAATCAAATAATATAATGACATTAGTCAACAAATTTTTTAGACGACAAATACATTTCTAGTATTTATTAAAAACATCTTTTTGGCATTTACACAAATAAGTATTCGTCCTAAGCAGTGATCGAACCTGCAACCACATAGGTACGCAATACCGCTGCGTCACCGTATTGTCTACACTTACAGCAAGAAACTTTTCAACCACACGATATAATCTGAATATGTCACTTATGTATAAAACGTCATATGTATGGATATTTCATGTGATGGTGATTGAAATTTTTTGAGTGAAACTTCTTTAGGCGCATGAGGGTAAATTTTGAGAGAAAGGCAACTCGGCTACGCGTCACGCGTCAGTCTTTGGATGGGTGACCGCCTGGGAACACCGCGTGACGTTGTTTTTTTTTCAATTATAATACCGCCTACTTTTTCAATTAGTTTACTTAATAAGTTTCACTTCTGACATGTGTATTTTGTACGCACGCAATTTTTTAAAATAATCTCTGAAGAGATTAAATCTCTCTCAATAATAAAAAAGCACAAAATTTATCTCCTTTTTTATTGTGTACTTTAAGTCATCAATTACTATTTGTTTATAACTCGACCAATATTCAATCAATCAATCAATCAAATCAGCCTATTGCAGTCCACTGCTGGACATAGGCCTCCCCAAGCTCGCGCCAGACATATATTGAAAGTTATTAATTAATTTCAGACTGAATCTAGGTCACGTACACTAGATATCGCGCCATTATAGTATCACGAATATTTTCGGTGATACAAATGTAAATATTTATAATAGGGTAACGCAAGATATGCCAGTGATAATAATGTAGCGTAACTATTTAACAAGAGTCTTAATTAGCAAAGTAGCAAATCACGAGATATTTATTTGTGAAAACATAGTATTTTGTTACAATACTCTAGCTTAATAAATAAAAATGAAATTAAAAATATGTATTCAATAGAAAGTATTCTTAAACAAGTAACGTAAATATTTAAATGAATAGCTACTTAGGTCAACAAAACAAAATTTAAATTAAATATTGTTAAAAATTGTATCTTATACTATTAAACGAGCAATTCTTGTATATATATATATAATCTGAATCTCGGAATCGGCTCCAACGATTTTCGTGAAATTCAGTATACAGGGGATTTCGGGGGCGAAAAATTGATCTAGCTAGGATTCATTTTTAGAAAATTTAGTTTTATCCCTGTTTTTAGGCAATGAAAAAATGGCTAAAATATCGTTAGAATAGGAAGGTAATTTTCACAACTGTCATTAAGGTTATAATACTGCTCTGGTGAGAAATCGGCCGGGTTCAACCGAGAAGACCAAGGTTCAAATCCACGACTGCAAGCCATAATTTCTTTTTCCTTTTTTTTCTAATAACACTCGTTATTTTTTATTTAAATAAAAATAAAATATAAAAATACCGAGAAAAAAAACAAAACAAAAAAAAAATACTAAAAATACCGACTACCGAGCTAGGCTCGGTCACCCAGGTACTTAACATTAAGTGTCATCCGCAATAACTTGAAAAAATGTATTTGAACTTGAGTGGATGAATATAAATCATGTTATTAGCGATCGAAAATCAAATATATAGTGAGACTGTGAGACGTAGATATATAATATAAGGAGAGTATGAACTAATAGTGCTAATAGGTCAAAATACATTTTAATAAATTATGAGAACACAGAAGATAATAAGGATCTTTAAATATGAAAATTAATTCTCACTTTAAAATATTTAAATATAACATACATTTATATGTCAAAACCTAATTGTTGTTGATTATGATAAGGAACGCAATAATATTTAATTTTATAGAACGTATTGATTTTTTATAATAAACCTTGAACTTGCGCCTTATGGATATCACGCACTAATGGTATGTTATTCGCTATGGGACCAAGTGTAGTCGAAATTTTTGAAACAATATGCGAATCCACTTATTTATACTAAATTTTGTACAGTATTTCTTAAATAGTTGTTAAACAAAAGAACGAGTGTGTTATAGGTATAGACCACACGACTGCAGTAAAACTTCTTTAGTTGCCTCTACAGTAATATAGGAAACATAACTCGCTCTCTCTTTTTATCTTCACTAACTTATATCTCCCTCTCAACTTGCGTTCAGCTCGCCTAATCACACTTTTCGTAACGCTCTCGTTACGCATTCACCAGGTTACCCCCACAGTCAAGCGTGCGTAAAGAAGTTTACTTCGTTTTTATCTAAATATATTTTGAGATAGCGTAGTGGATAGAATACTAATTTTACTTGGATTTTATCTGACCATTATAGTTTTATTCGTGCAAAACTCTTGAGTTTTCAAGTGCTAAATTTGTTTAAAATAGTAACGAAAACTCACGAAAGCTGCATATCTCAAACTCTACAATTTTGTAACACTACGTACAAATACATATCGGAGGAAAACTTAGCCAATTTTGTTTTCAGAATAGGTAGAAATACACAAATAATACGACGAGTCGTTAGAGCTTACTAGTAAAGCATTTTTAATAGCAAAAAGATACAACTTGCAATACAATAACAACATTACTTACCCTAGTATGTTGCAACAAATAACCACAAAGGGAAAATATCAAAGGCAAGAAGCGACCGGAACACAAGAATTACGACGATTACCAATTGCCCTAATGGGCTACACGCAAGAAATTAAACGTAGGACCGAAATAATTACCGTACAACCACTATTCACTAAGCAAAACCCACAAAAAAGCATAACAGTAAGGACAAATACAAAACAAACAACAAAACGACAATTTGCGAAAAACATCAAAAATCAAACCCATATAAAAAGCATAATGCTTTTAGTAAAGAAGTAAAATAATGATAATAACTATTATGTGTATTTTTATATAAGTGTAATATTATATGTAAGCTTTTGATGATAGATATATAATTATATAATTATATATATATATATTATATAAATATTAGCCATTTCGTTTATGCTTCGCTTGACAATAATGAGACTTGGAAATATCAAAAGTAGGTACTTAAGGCACAAAGTTTTATTTATTTTTGCAAAAAAGACATAATTTTTTAGATATTTATTTAACACATACGATATAGTTGTATAATATACTGATTTATTCAAAAACCTTAAAATATAGTAATAAAAAAACAACCCTTAAATAAATAGCCAACGCTGGAACAAACACTTACTCCCCAAATGACAACTGTGAAATAACTTACATAGAACCATAGTTCGTTATATCTTCATCTCGTAAACCCTGTGATTCGCTGCACCTGTTATAATAATTCAATCCATATAAATAAAAATAAAATGTAGTTTATATTTAAGAGGGCGCATAAGGCGAGCAAAAAATCAGATTTCACCCGCGCGCCCGATGAAACAAAATATACACAAAGCCTCGTGTCAGAGTGCGATAGACGATATAGTTTTGAGCGCATTACGAATGTAAAAAACGACAAATATGTTATTTTGTATATAATTCCGAAACTAAAAGTAATTGCATTAAATGCCTTGGCATAGCCTTTACTCATATTTAAATGTAATTAATTATCAAATTTTTGTCTTAATGGTCATAACCATATCGAGTATAAATAGAAAAAATGTAAAAATTAGAGGTTACTTCGTGATTATATTTTATCGAGGAAATTTCCTTATTTTATGTTTTTGATATGGGTCAACCCTTGCAAATATCACGTAGTTTGTCATATATTTTTATTTTAAGATTTGGTCTGGAACTTTTCATGTCAAAACAAATAGAAGATTGGTAATTTTGCATTATGCACGCTCTTAAGAAAATGCTGCTATTTCTGTACTCGTATTGATTTTTTACCAATTTTCGTGCGAAGTTCTAACTAACAAAAACAGACGAATATCAGTTTATAAAAAAAGATTATTGTTTCTAAAATTATGTCAGAATAAAGTGCCTATGTGTTTTCTAAATAGGTAACCAGCTCTCTACTTATCAAGTTTCGCATTTAAAATATTAGCAGCATGTTTTAAGTTTACAATATAAACTTGTTATTTAAAAAATGTCTTCTACGAGTATTTTAATAGTAATCAGTCCCTTGCTTTCTGAATCCTCGTCTAGTTTTAAGAGCTATTTGTGACGAACACTTCTCCTGCCAACCAATGATTTATAGTAATTATCGAAGTTAAGAGTATCGAACCCGCCAATGATATCGCTATGACTTTTTTACATTATGTTTTTATAATAGTACTAGCTGACCCCGCAAACGTTGTTTTGCTATATATACACAATAAACAGTTTTATTCAACAATTAAATCTTTAAAACATTCATATTCATATTCAATAATAAGCATTTAATCATTAAAACTACGGTTTCGATTTAACCGATTATACTCGTACTTAGATTAATCGTTAACACAGTTACGCGTGTGTTGCCGCCATAAACGACTGTTATCTGCCCGCATTATATATAGAAATATTTACAGAAATATGGCTTGATCACTTGAAGAATAATACATTATTATTTGTTTAATTTTTTATTTGAAAAATCTATTCATAGAATTAGGCATCAAAAGGACTTTTGAATAATCATTTTAAGAAGCAAACAACATTTTAAATTATTTATATTATTTGTCAATATCAAGCTATTATACTACCGATTGTGCCACAGAATAAAAATTCTGCCATCGAATATAATTCTATAAGTTACTCTTTTAAAATCAAATTAAATGTATGTCAACAATTATAGACTTCTTATTTCTAAGCTGTCTTAAATTATATACGAGTATATATTATAACCATTATGAAAATCTTAATTAGTATTTTGAATAAGAAAATCTAAATTGTCTACTTTTGTGTGTTTGTTCATATTTATTTTGCATTGTAAAGACACTATTTATTTTCTTGTGTGTAGGTCTAAACATCATATTTCTATAAGTGTTATATATTATGTATGTTGAAGTAAACTGGTTGAAACACGTTTTTAACTGGATGACTGACCCTTTAACCAACGTCATTAAAGTAACTACAAGTCTAGTTTTGTAATATAAACATTACACTTTTAAAACGTTTAACATCACGTCTAATTTAAAAGCCACCCTCGCTCGCCATCAAGATTTAGGTATCTATAATTTTTATTTTAGAAAAAGTCATATTTTTTGTTTGTGCTAGTTATTTTTATTAATTTTTATACAATTATGGTCTATTATCCGCTCACGGTAAGCAGTTATTGTAGCTTATGGCCGTCCGTAACACAAGGAGCAGCACAAGAATTTTGACTATGATTCATTCCGAATACAGAGAAGTTATCATTTTTAGATTCTAGTAAACGGGGACGAAGCTACTTAAAGTTAGCTTGTAATTCTATATCGGAGGTCCAAAAACATAAGCAAGGCAAACACAAATACACAGAAAAACAGAACGTAATAAATATTCGCCGATTGGTGACCGCAGGGCTGGCTTTTTCGCACCAAAGACGCTACTACCCGCCTTCGGCCTGTGTATTTCAAAGCCAGCAGTTGGATGGTTCTCCCATCATCGGTCGGCTTTTTAAGTTCCAAGGTGGTAGTGGAACTGTGTTATCCCTTAGTCACCTATACCCACAGGAAGAGAAGGGGTGGCTATATTCTTTACTGCCGTAAGCACATAGCAGTAAACATCAGTAAACATTCGTATGGCTTTCTCAAACATTTGTCATATTGTGCTGGGATCGAACCCGCGGTTGCTACCGGAGCGGAGTAGCCATTGTTGATAATGTTACTACCCTAAGCAACCGAATAATCAGTTTAGCATGCATGCCCTTGTTTCCTCAATTCTCATCGATATTGTGCAAATAATTTGTTTAAAGTTATTAATCAATTAGGTTTACTACTCAGCAAACATGACCCTGTTCTACATTGTTTCTTATAACGAATCCATAATTACATAGTAAGAGTACCTACATAAAAATGTATCATTAATGTATTGCTTAGCGCAAATGACAAGAACGGGGAAAAGAATTCGTCGTTTTTAATTTTTCTATTGAGAGAGTATCTAAAGAATCTAGAAAGTTCCTACGGAATGAAATATTTTGCGAAAATCGCGTTTGACCGTTCGAAAGAAGTACTGTCTATCGACTCAGCTAGTTCAAAAAATTATATTAGTTATTACTTATTAATATCTAATATATACTAGTAAATTATATTATTTTGTGTTTTGTATTTTTGTATTTGTACCGGGACCCATCGCCTCAGCCAGGACCTTCTAAAAAGGCAAAGGCTCGAATAATTATTATATTTTATAATTTTAATATTATTAGCATATAATTTTTATTTTAGAGTCCTACCTTTGTCACTGAATTTTAAAATTTCGATACTTTTTTTCTTTTTAATTACTTGTGCAGTAAACTACGAGAAATTCATCAAATAACAACATTCTAATAAAAAATAAAGGTTTGGAATGTAAAAAGTAGGTTTTGCCGAAACCGCTAAAAATTGGCAACTTTCAACTAGCATTTGAGACCGAACGGTTGGTCTGAACAAAAAACTAAATAGTGATATTCATAGAAAATTTTATGCAGATACTTTAATTTCTGTTAACAAACCATTTACTTGTTTTCGAGTTTCAGACAAAAAACCGAATAAAAGCAGATTTTTCAAAACTTGCTTTGTTGTTTGCGCACTCTACCCGGCACAATTTTACTAAAAACTACATATTACATTAAAATGTTGCCTGGAAGACATCGCTATAAGCGATAAGGCCGCCTTTGCATACTTGTTTTGTATCATATTATGTTTCTAAACTGTATCTTTCTTGTTGTGTGCAATAAAGTTTTAATAAATAAAAATAAATAATAGTTTTTTTTGTGATTTTATCAATGTTGCGTCACGAAATTTTGTCCGCAAACCTCAGATTTGGATCCAGCACCCCAGAATACATATTTATAGAATGAAATAAATCAGAACTACCCCAAAACTTTCCTAGTAAAAACATAATTATTTCCTAGTAAAAACATAAATATAATTGGCTTAAAAGTCATAGAAACACATAATAATTATATATAACTGTCATTAATTTCCGTGTCAATATTTATATTAATTCAAGTATATTGATACTTATCAGTATATTTAAGCAAAAATTTTACAGCAGCTCTGAATTTACTCTTTATTGGTATAATAAGTATTTATATAAAAGGTAAGAAAATTCAACAAAATAGTTATAAATTAAGAGAGCATTCTTGATTGAGTCTAGTAATTTAACAATTTTATGTTCTATTAACTCAAACAACTTATAGTTATTTAAAATAAGTCAATAATAATAATCACAATAATGACAATGTGTCAATTTATAACATAGTACCTGGGTGACCGAGCCTAGCTCGGTATTTTTTTTCTCGGTATTTTTATATTTTAATTTTATTTAAAGAATAAATCACGAGTGAAATTAAAAAAAAAAAATAAAAAATAATAATCTGGAGACTGAGATTTGAACCCGGGTCAACACGAATCGATACCAGTCGATTTCTTAATTAAGCTATTAGAGCTATGTTGACAACGGTGAAATTAAGCTTCGTATTCTAATGATATTTTTTCATTGCCTAAAAACAGGGATAAAACGACATTTTTTTAAAATGAATGCTAGCTAAATCAATTTTTCGCCCCCGAAATCCCCTGCATACTAAATTTCACGAAAATCGTTGGAGCCGATTCCGAAATTAAGATTCTATATTTATATATATACAAGAATTGCTCGTTTAATAGTATAAGATATATGTTGACAACATGTGGATCATATATAACAAGGTCCAAATGTAAGTTTTAACCAGTTCATTTTATCAGAAGTCATTACCTCACTGCGTGGTCTTTGATGTATCGATAAGATAAGCTTGTATATCACTCACATCTTGCATGAGTACTGCATGTAAATTTAAACTAATTTGATAAAATATTATAATATTCTTTATTAAACTATTTACATGGAGATAAGTTTAATAAGAAGTAGGTTGATGACCACTGCATTTTTCGTATCTTATCAGCTACGACAATATAGAATAATGACTATAAGTACTCGTATTATGGTTCAATAAAGAATTTGTTATTTTATAATGCATAATATAATATAACAGTAAAAGAATATTGAATATTGTTTTTTATTACAAAAACGATGGTATATATAGATAAAGTCGATAATTTTGATTTATAATGTATTTGTTACTTTCGTACACATAATTTATATGTATAATTTAATTATTCATTTGTTTTTCAAGTAACAGTCAAAATTATTTTCATTATAAAATATTTATGTTTACCTAAATCTTAAGTTAACGATAATAATGTGTATTTTGTATTTAATTGGCTATAGAAATTTAAACGCATTATTGTGCATGTAAAATGGAGAAGAGGCCAAGAAAGCAAAGAAGCAAGGATTGGAAAGTATGATAGAGACTAAAACCTTATTTTTACCTAAATAAAATTTTTGAAGTCCGTAGACATAGTGTTTTATAGTCAAACCTTAAACTAAACATTTAACTCACATCCACAACCATAACAAATTATCACCAATAAAAGTATTTTCAATACCAATAACCAATAAAATATGTATTGACTTTTAGACTGATCATCCGAGTTTTGGAGACCGTGAGGGATGCTACTAGTATCGAAGAGAGAGAGAGCTGGTTCTCCTACCTGCTCTTCACTAGTACATATCTAATATCTATATCTACTAATATTATAAAGCTGAAGAGTTTGTTTGTTTGTTTGTTTGAACACGCTAAATCTCAGGAAGTACTGGTCCGATTTGAAAAATTCTTTCAGTGTTAGACAGCCCATTTATCGAGGAACGCTATAGGATAATTTTATTACAAATCAAGGTGTTCATTTTTCATTTCGATTTTTCATAATGGAAAACTGTAAATATGTCTATAAGTGCATAAAAGTATACAATTGAATTTAATTTAATATGTGAACATTAAACTAGTATTAGAATTAGTATTTCTAATATAAATTCTAATTATTATAATGGGTTAGTTTAGACGTTAAGTACCTTTTGAAAATATTGCATTATGTTGCTATCTGCAACATCAAATATGTAACAATATAAACAAGAGAGTATATATACGTGTGTGTTAAACACATGGTAGTGTGTGTAATTTTTTTTAGGGTTCCGTACCTCAAAAGGAAAAATCGGTATCCTTATAGGATCACTTTGTTGTCCGTCTGTCTGTCAAGAACCTTTTTCTCAGGAACGCGTGGATGTATCAAACTGAAATTCATATAAAATACTGAGGTCTACTTTCCCTGGAAGCTGTGAAAAAATCAAACTTCTAAGCCAACGCAATCAAAAGATACAGCCGTTTATGCTGCAAATGTTGACACTCGCAAGGAAATCAAAACCTACAGAGTACTTCCCGCTAACTCAGAATCTTGAAATTAGGTACAAAGCAACGTCTTATAGCATAGATAAAAGAAAAATTGCGAAAAGCATAAATTTTTAGTTGCGTCGGTGCGCGAGTCCGACTCGAACTTGGGCGGTTTTTTTATTAATTTAATCTATTTTTTACCCATAATTATAAAAAATATTATCATTCTCCACTCCTTCTCTATATAAACTATAAGTGTGCGAAATTTTATTTTCCTCCTCCTTAATAATAAATTATCACGTGAAGTAAGCATGCTATTACTGATATTAAAAACATTTTTTTACTATGCAGTTTATTTTAGCTTGAATCACACTATAAATTTTCCTAAAACAATAACAAAGTTAAAAGTAAAATATTATAATTACGCGATAAATCGGCATATATGATAACCTTTGTTTCGTAGTAAAAATACTAACGCGAGTGAATAAATAATTCCTTTATTTTAAAAATAACTCGTTCACGTGGTGATATCGTGACAAATCACATTCACGGACACTAATCTATACGAATAAATGGAGAGCCGGTTTTTTTGTTCATTTATATTGCGAAAACAACTGAACAGATCGGAGTAACACTAATATCATAGGCTGATGCAGCGTGTTTCGAATAAGGTTTTAGTATACGATATGTTATATATTACTTATCGTGAAAAAAAATATGGATGTACAGAAGTGGTGACCTCTGTCCGTCCATATTTATGAGACATATATAATATATGTAATGCTGTGTATTTACGGCAGTAAAGAATATAGCCACCCCCTTTCTTCCCGTGGGTGTCGTATGAGGCGACGAAGGGATAACACAGTTCCACTACCACCTTGGAACTTATAAAGCCGACCGATATGGCGGGATAACCCACCAACTGCTGCAACTGCAGGCTTTCAAAAACACAGGCCGAAGACGGGCAACAGCGTCTTCGGTGCGACAAAGCCAGCCCTGCGGTCACCAACCCGTCTGCCCAGCGTGGTGACTATGGGCAACACACATGAGCTCGCGCCATAATCTTTTATGACTTTATTATATCAAAAATATTGAAACCCCTATTTATTTCTCCTAAATCTCTTCTTTTTGCAGACAAGTCAAAGATAATAGACAGTTCAAGGCATTGAGTCAAGTAAATACAATACTTTTAAATTACGCCTGCCTTCGACATCATACTTACAGATGTTATCTTTGTAGATAACATTCATACATAACAGTGGAAGAGTTAAAAATTAACATTATAAGGAACACGTGCTTAACACTCGTCGCGTGAGTGCAGAGACAAACGCCTGGCTATAAGCCAATAACCTCAACATTGCCCTCTCAGCCCAAATACGATGTAAATTGCGAATATTTTAACAATTAGACCGCATTATACAAGATACGAGTATAAATATGATTGTTTATATCCTTAATGTTTTGTTTATATTTGATGTGCAATAAAGTATATTAACAGAATATCTCAGCTAAATAATACTACTTTTAAGTAGTGTTGTGTTGGTAGTGAGTAAGATGGCCAGAGATCCTGTAGAGGGCCAGAGGAGGGTCGGCAACGCGTTTGCAATGCTTCTGGTGTTACAGGCGATCTATAACCTACGGTAACCGCTTATCGTATATATATATTATTATATATATTTTCTGAATCTCGGAATCGGCTCCAACGATTTTCGTGAAATTTAGTATGCAGGGGATTTCGGAGGCGAAAAATTGATCTAGCTAGGATTCATTTAAAAAAAATGTCGTTTTATCCCTGTTTTTAAGCAATTAAAAAATATCATTAGAATACGAAGCTTAATTTCACTACGCGTCAACATAGCTTTAATGGCGTAATTAGGAAATCGGCGGGTGTCAAATCGTGTTGACCCGGGTTCGAATCTCAGTCTCCAGATAATTTTTTTTTCTTTTTTTTTTAATTTCACTCGTGATTTATTATCTAAATAAATTTAAAATATAAAAATACCGAGAAAAAAAAAACAAAAAATAAAATGAAAATACCGAGCTAGGCTCGGTCACCCAGGTACTGCTTGTTTAATGACCTAGTCGTATAAAATATATGTACTATCTATCTATATATATTATATCTACTATCTATAGGTATACGATGTGAAAAATTTACAGACTGCCTTAAAATGTATGTTTTCGACTTAGATAACTTAGTAAGCCTTGGGTATTGTTAGTTTAATTCTAATGGTGAAGCAAAAATTAAAATTATTGTAGCAATTTTAGAATGAAACATTTATTTATTGCGCTATACACATAAAACTTATATTATCGATTAAGTCCTGTTTGTTCATTATTTAACATTCAAAAAATTAGTCTCTAAAAAGCTTACAAGCACAGTTGTCACACAGAGATCTTTGTTATGAGAGACAGTAACAATCGAATACTAAATCGTAAATCCCTAAAGTAAGATTTAAAGTAAAAGTAAAATTTAATTTTTAAGTTTTGCAATTATTTTTGTTTATTATGAAATAAAAATATCTTTCAGTATACTTATAATATATTTTACTACAGGTATAACTTAATTTATAATTTAGCAAATATTTTTATGAAATGTATTTTTCACACAATTACATGAATTTCAACCTTATTTACTCTGCAATCACAAACAAAAAATATATCTCTTGTATTTATTCAGTTCATTCACGTATGATAAGGAAGGAAGTGGTGTGATAAAGTTTTCTATAACATAATATATTTGTACAACCTTATTTTTTGTGTACAGAGACACAACGAAGCTTCATACAACATGAATTCTTTTTATTTTGATACTTATAACGTTTACGGAATACGTTTACGGAAATTAGTTCTTACGTCCTTAAATACTGGAACAGTATAATATACTGTAAGTCTTTGTTATCATAAATAACGTAAATATAAGCATTTGTTTAAAATAAGCATCTTTAGCAAACGTTCTTGTTTTACCAGCAAATATTATATTTAGAAACAAAAGAAAGTTTTACGAAGTAGCGTTCGAGCTCTTTGTAACGAAATTACTTAATCTGTTTATATTAGATATTACTTATCACTTTTTAACTGAAAATAAATTTATCAATTTTGAATTAAATATAGCCTGGTCCGCGAATATTCTTCTAATATACCAAAATAAATATAAAATAATTTTCATACATTAAGCAGATAGGTGAAGTTCGTATATAGTTTGAATCTCCTACAATTAAGATCCTATGTGACATCGATAAAGTTTTATGAGCTATTTTCACAACATTTTAAATTTGTATACCAAAGTCCCGACAAAAAATATAAATGCAACACCAGAAGCATGCACCAAGCGCGTTGCCGACCCTACCCACAATCCCCTCAGAGCCCAGGAGCTCTGGTTACCTTACTCACCACAGGAGCACAACACTGCTTGAGAGCAGTATTATTTATCTGTGATCTTCTATAAAGTCAAGGTACTTCCCCAGTCGGGCTGATCCACATTTTGAGCAATATATTTCCTGCTGTGCTCTACCTCGGTCAAGTTATTAGGGATCTTCTATAAAGTCAAGGTACTTCCCCAGTCGGGCTGATCCAGATTTTGAGCAATATATTTCCTGCTGTGCTCTACTTCGGTCAAGTTATTAGGAATCTTCTATAAAGTCAAGGTACTTCCCCAGTCAGGCTGATCCAGATTTTGAGCAATATATTTCCTGCTGTGCTCTACCTCGGTCAAGTTATTAGGAATCTTCTATAAAGTCAAGGTACTTCCCCAGTCGGGCTGATCCAGATTTTGAGCAATATATTTCCTGCTGTGCTCTACCTCGGTCAAGTTATTAGGAATCTTCTATAAAGTCAAGGTACTTCCCCAGTCAGGCTGATCCAGATTTTGAGCAATATATTTCCTGCTGTGCTCTACCTCGGTCAAGTTATTAGGGATCTTCTATAAAGTCAAGGTACTTCCCCAGTCGGGCTGATCCAGATTTTGAGCAAAATATTTCCTGCTGTGCTCTACCTCGGTCAAGTTATTAGGGATCTTCTATAAAGTCAAGGTACTTCCCCAGTCGGGCTGATCCAGATTTTGAGCAAAATATTTCCTGCTGTGCTCTACCTCGGTCAAGTTATTAGGGATCTTCTATAAAGTCAAGGTACTTCCCCAGTCGGGCTGATCCAGATTTTGAGCAATATATTTCCTGCTGTGCTCTACCTCGGTCAAGTTATTAGGAATCTTCTATAAAGTCAAGGTACTTCCCCAGTCAGGCTGATCCAGATTTTGAGCAATATATTTCCTGCTGAGCTCTACCTCGGTCAAGTTATTAGGGATCTTCTATAAAGTCAAGGTACTTCCCCAGTCGGGTTGATCCAGATTTTGAGCAAAATATTTCCTGATGTGCTCTACCTCGGTCAAGTTATTAGGGAAAGAAAACGAAGTCAATTTTACAACCTAACTAGCTGACCCCGCAGACGTTGTTTTGCCATATATGTTATGGACCCCCTCTTTTGGGTGTAATTTCGTAAAATCCGTTCTTAGCTGACCTCTACTCAGTAAAAGCAATATTCCTACCAAATTTCAAGTCTCTACGCCTGGTTCCATAGATATCGTGATGAGTAAATATATGGGTGGAAATCTATTTTATATATATAGATTTAACTTATTTAGGTACTTATATCACTTATATGTAGGTACATATATTACAAACACAGATATATATATTTATATACCTTATAATAAACAATATATTATGAATAATTATTTATGTTAATTACTTAGCCAAAAGACACCGCAAATCCATCCATATAAAGAAAAATTAAGGCGTAGGTACTGCTGTGGACGTGTCTGTGTCGCGTGATTTTTAACGGTACGGTCCGGTTGTATCACAATATTGACCAACATTATAAGGAAAATATCTTTAAATAACATTTTCTATATTTGGCCAAAGTTGTTTTCTTCCAATAATAGTAATAATAAAAAGACGAAGGTGAGAATTCTTGATAACTATTGTTTATGCTGTACTGCTGCTCACAAAGAACAAAATATAAACAAACAAATATTTATTATAATGAAATAACTTTTCGGTTTTTATCGCGGCTTATTAAGTTTTTTTAATGCCCGAACGTTTCAGATACATATAGCAACCATGGTCACGGGAGGACTGATATTCGCGTAAACATTAGAAAACATAAACAAATATTTATTTACATTTCAAAAATAATAACGTTTTGTCGTTAAAACAATGAACGCGAATTTAAATAGATAATTATTTCATTGTCGTGAACTTTTGGTAGGAATAAATTAACAGTTAAAATACAGTTGAACTAGAATTTAAATCGAAGTGTAGAAAAACGTGCATAATGCATAGGTTGTTCAAATCCAGGCTGGTTAGACTAGGTCTTTAAATGCATATTTTATCACATTTATATACGATCGTGAAGTCGTAAACATTAGTCAATTCAAATTTCTCATAAAAGATTATGTCTATCTAATACATATTAATATGTAAATAAATTAAATATTGCTTAAAAGCGTTTTAAATTTCGAATTTATAAAAATAAAAATATTGTTTATGGCATTATATAATTATCATATAAAACATACAATAAAATATGTTAAAATAAAAAGAAAACTTGAAAAATTATATTTTATTTTTAATTATTAATATATTATTTTGTAGATATTATGTATGTATATCTAATCGATTTGTTTTTAATAATAATGTAAACAGTCCTTAAATTCTAGTTTGTACGTCATCGTATTATTTTAACCTACATAATTTGACAAATAGACGTTTTCTTTAAAAAAATTAAATCTAATAAAGATACATAATTATGTATTAAATATAAATTATATTATTATTTATTTTTATTATAAATATATGTTACAAACTAGTGTAATTAATAAATATATATACGATATTTTTCTAGACAAACGACACGTGGTATTTTTAAGAAATTAAAAAAATTATATACTCACTTTTCATCTGCCATTTTATAAAATTATTTATACAACAATAAAAAATAAAAGTACGACACAATATCACAGGTCAACGATTTAAAAATAATCAAATAATATCACATATTTCTATCACTTTTTAAGTCACCAGATTTACTTTTAAATTTGTGTTGGGCGGGACGGATCGGAATGCATTTTATCTAAAGATGCGCGTCCTACCCTTCCGGCGGTTACATATGTACTGAGACCATGTACAAGCATTCCTGCTTATATGGATGATTTTTTTACGCAAACTGTTTTGCGCGAAAGCACAACAACTCGACAATGTGACATCTCGGTGTTAATCGTCTAAACTTTTACCTATCTATACTAATATTACAAAGCTGAAGAGTTTGTTTGTTTGTTTGTTTGAATGCGCTAATCTCAGGAACTACTGGTTGGATTTCAAAAATTCTTTCAGTGTTAGATAGCCCATTTATCGAGGAAGGCTATAGGCTATATATTATCACGCTAAGACCAATAGGAGCGGAGCACTAATGAAGAATGTTTCAAAATCGGGGTATATTGAGAGCTTCCGCTGCGTGCGCTGCGTAAACAGTTAAAGTTTCGAAAGAATCATATATGATACGAAGTCGCGAGCAGAAGCTAGTTATGTATATTTTTGTTTAGATAAATATTATGTGTCAATAGAACTGATTGCAATTTTGAGAGCTTGGGCTTACAAAATGTAGTGATATTGATAGACAGCATTGCAACATCTTAAAGGATGTACCTATTTCAGGGAAAAGAGGTTTACCTATAGCCTATAATATAATAAGCAAATTGTACCAATTTCAATGTATGAATGTCAATTTAATTTTACAATGGGTGCCGTCCTATATCAGTGGAAATGAGAAGGCTGACCGATTAGCTAAAGAAGGAATAAAGTCAGGAAAGGAAGTTAATATACAACCAGATTATTCAGAAGTTCTAGTTAAATACAAAAAAGATATTTATGGTATCTGGAAAGAACATTTCGATGAAATCCTCCAGTGCCTTGGTTTAACCGTTGCAAAATAAGTAGATTGTATATTATAATAGCTCATTGTCTTAGGTCTCCTCTGTTCGAGGAGATTAAGAGAAAGCTCTTGGTGGAGAATCTTGGCCGCTTGGTTATGTCTGTGCAAGTACTCAGTATCTGCCTGAGTGACTGAGGAAGACGACAGGTTCGAGAGAAGCCGGGTACCTACCTCGTAATGACCCTCGTAGGTATAGTTTACCTATCGACGTTGTTTGCCAACGTGTTTCGCGGGCGTGACTTAGAGACATAGATTAAACAAATAAACTAATAATAAAATCCAAACAAATGAACGTTGAGGGTGTGTATGTGTGAAAAGTAAATGTAGTGACGTAGTGGATGATAATTAAAACGAAAATATCATAACAATAATATCTGTCAAGATACTTTTGGTTTCGGAGCGTTTTAAAAAAAATAATTTAAACTAAATAACTTTTAATTACTGAATTTAAAATAAAAAATGAAATAAAAAATGAAAGACATGTAACCGATTTGGAGGCTTTAATATCTCTGAGTTTCTCTGTTACATTCCCGGCTCAGCGGCGGTCGCGCGGGGGCGAACAGACGCTGAATTTGCGTCTCTTCCTTAATCTAGAGCGGAGGGACGAGACGTAATTATAACTCCTCCCTCCCTAAGAGGAAAATTATCGGAAGGGTTAATTTGAGTATCGTTCCGATAATTTTGCTTAAATGATAAACATATTGGCGATTTCAGCCACATTATGTAAAATATAAAAAACAAAAGGCTTAAAATTACTAAAACTAATGTTACGTATCCTAAAATTTCACTGAAGTTATTGTCTTTCTTATCATTCAAAACACTTAATCACTGCACTATGTTTTAACGAAAAGGCCATAAATTTTACTTCATCTAAACTTATTCCTTTCATGTTGCACTAGACAAAGTTATAACAGTTTTTAATTGAAGTAGTGTGATAATGGGGATCTTCTTAGCGACATTTGATTCTATTAGAGCTCGACGGTGGAAGGGAATTCCGTGAATTCCCAGGTCACAGGGTTCATAGATAGTCATCAGGTAAGTACAAATTGCTTACTGACCTCATGGCCGTATTGCTTGGTCTGCGGTGTCCTCAGTCTACTGTAGAGGAGCCAGCTATCTGTATTGACTTACTGAACCTTAACCTCTTCGATCTGGATCTGATGCTGCTTACAGGGAGTCAAGTCGTCTTCGAATTTTATGAGCTGTTCTATACAGGTGCGTTCATAAAATAAAGGTAGATTGTATGAAGTACATAGAAATTGGTCGCTGGTAGACAATGAACGCCACGGTTTAACAAGTGGTGAGGACTTTTTTCCTTTCGCCAAAAGGTAAGGATATTTGGGAATAATGGTTACAGTTTTGTTTTCTGGTTCATGAAAAATCGGTAATAAATATATCTTAAAATAATTATACATGAGTATGTACTAGTTTAAGATAAGTTACAAAAATCCAATTATTCTGCTTCGCAGATAAATCTTTCAGTAAAATTTCAACTTAAACGATTAAACATTAAACAATAAAAAAAAACATAAAATATTAAAAATGATAACAGTTAAATGATTATGAAAGTGAACAGAGTTCTAATTAATTGTTTCAGTTATGTTGATAAAACTATCAAACATTTTAGAGACTATTGGTAGTTTTTTTTTTTTATATAATAATTTGGATTTAATTTTAAGAAAAGTTTATCGTATTTAACCGCGCGCGTCATCATGATTCAGATTACCAGTTATTATATTATTATGGAACCCAAAGAATTTATATGACCTCTCTTAGAACGTTTCTGTGGTAATAGTTGTCTATATTTTTTATAGTTATATGTCTGTACGAATCTTAATACTTGTTAGTTTTTGAGAGTATGATGCATTCCAATCAATACAAACTTAACTATATTCCAGTGATCGGTTTGAATGTATGCTTTACCGGAAAAACTCCTGGGTTTTCGTCAAGTTTTTTAAGATGAAGGGCCTGCGACTACGTCGCTATGATCAGGACGCAGCAGAACCTGCAGATAACGTTTAATGTTTTTAATAGGAGTTTTGGTTTTTCTGTCTCCTACTTTTAGGGGTAAGATATTTTTCTCGGCACGTCCTATAATCCTTGCCTTTACATATCTTGGTTGATTCCTGAAACGGGGCATCCTGGGTTTTTGTCAGCTGTAGAACAGGTTTAATGGGTTTTCTTTCATATTTCATTTTCCGGCATGCTTCGCAATTATTTATAACTGCTGTAACTGTTTCCATCATTCTATCCCAATAGTAATTTCTACGAATCCGAACTAAAGTCTCCTTAATGCCCCGGTGGCATTTCTTTCTTTCATGATGTTTACTTATGATAGCTCTCTGTTCTTCTTCATCTTTAACATATATAACTCGTTCTGTGCATTCATAGAAATTAACTAGACCTTTCGCAAAAAGTTGGATAATTATATTACTGAATAATTTTCGATGTTCCTCTTCTTTAAAATAAATAAAATACTTTGTCTTCGGTTTTATGTATTGTTTTAAAAATTCTTTTATTAATTCAGGTTTGCCTGTTGGTAAGAAAACTTGTAAGACCTTCTGTTTATCACGCGATAGATCTGTTACTTGCATATCGTTTTTGAGCCATGGAAAAACTAGAATCTGGTTAGGTTTGGTGTCTATGGCCTCATTCAAAATTGGTATTCCAGATAGCCCTGGATTAAAATCTGAATTAATCGTTTCCGATCTACTAGACTCTGATCGCACAGGATAGCCATTTTCATTTACATTTTCATTTACGTTTTCATTTTCATTTAAATTTTCATCAGTAATTTCTATAGAACTAGCTGTTGCTGTTTGACGTAAATCTGATATAGTTATTGCTGATGAATTACTGTAATCTGGGCTTTGATCAACATTAACTACTAGTGACTGATTTTCTTCGCCTGAATTTAAGGCGTTAACTTTTATCCCAGACAGAGCGTCAGCATCATAACCGTAATTAATATCATTTGAAGATTCATTGTCGTAATAATAGTATTCATCACGGGGAAAATTCTGTTCATAGTTAGTCGTCGTTAATTCGTTTAAATTAAATTCTTGCTGCATTTTTGGCTGAGCTGTCCTCATGGATACGTCATTGGTTTGTTGCTGAGGTTGTGGTGGCTTGTAGCCGAATTGCTGCTGGGGTTTGTACCCTATTTATTGTGGGGGTTTATATCCGAATTGTTGTGGGGCCATATACCCAAATTGCTGCGGAGGTCTGTATCCAAATTGTTGCGGAGGCCTGTATCCAAATTGTTGCGGTTGGAAACCTAACTGAGGTCTATAACCGAACGATGGCCTTGGTAGTTGACCTTGACCCTGAATTTGAGGTGTCTTTTGAGAATTATTAAAATTAAATTTAGAATAAAAAGGTAAGTTGGGTTTGTGATCAACTGGTTGTGTCATCGATGGCCTTGAACCCATAATTTGACTATTACCATGTACACGATTACGCATCCTATATTGCTCTAAAAAGTTTACTTCCTCAAGAACGATACTTAAAGCTGCTTCTAAAGTTGTGGGCGATTTAAGCCTAACAATAAGCACCATATCTTCCGGGAGGTTATATAAAAACACATTTAAAGCTGTATTATTATAGATAACCGACTTCGCACGTTTTAAATCTGAATCATGAATTGAATTGACCTTCGACATTAACAACGACCGAACACCTTGTATCCTATTACAGAATTCAAGGAAAGTTTCTCCTGTATTAATTTTCAAAGATTCTAATTCGATGTTAATGCATTCCTCACTACGAGGGTCTCCAAAATGTTGGATTAACAGGGATTTTAAGGTTGACCATGTGACAATGTCCTCTCTTTCGGACAAAAGCGCAGCTGCATCATCTCTTAACCTACTTGTTAGAGCATTAAAAACGTAAAGATTTTGCTCCTCATTGCCGTTATAGCGTTCAATCACGTATTGACATTTTCTTAAATAAAGGTTTAACTGCCTTTTATCACCACTATACAGCGGGACTAGATCTAAAATTTCCTTTGGAATTTGTGATATGGTTGTGGTTATGGTTGTCATGATCATAGATTAATAAAATGCTCAGAGGATGCAACTGGCTTAAATATAAAACACTTTTATATGAGAGAAAAAGAAATCACACGTATAATAAAACACACACACAATTAAAATCAATAATAAAAATCAAATTTAGAAATTAAAAAAATTGTGAAAATATAATTTTTAAATTTATAAAATAGTTTAATGTAAAATCATGTAAATGCTTATTAGAATTTAAACTTAAAATATAAATTGAAACTTATAATATAAATTTAAACTTTTATATATTTAATTATCTAACAATTTAATATTATTTAATTTATTTAATGCAACTCAAAATTTAATTTTATTAAATGAAGTATTATAAGTTCATAATACTAATAATATAACAATTTATTAATTTAATTTATTTAATTCAATTCAATTCAAAATTTAATTTTATTAAATGAAATATCATATAAAACTTTAATATTATAACAATTTATAACCATTCATTAATTTAATTTATTCAATTCAATTCAAAATTTTATTTTATTAAATTAAATATCGTAGCACTTTAATATTAGAACAATTTAATACTTTTTAATTTTTTTTAATACAACTTAATTTCTTTAATACAATTTAATTTAATTTAAAAATAAAGTATCTGTGTTCATTACTACTCTATGTTCCTATTCTAAGAAAGATAAGACCGAATAATTTCATACGGAGATATCAATTTCACAGCGTTATAATGAGCAAGGTTTGATCTCAAGAATAACAATTACTTAATAATTAATATGAAAAATACAGGAGGATTACGGGAACAAGGATTGGCGAAAAGATTGACTCACCAATTGACCGCTACTCCCATATTCTGTCTTCTCTGCTTCTCGAGACACAAAAGAATATTTCTTTGGTTCGTAGGATCTCTGCTCACGTAGAATGTTCGCGTAATTTTTGTAGACGAATTTCGACGTCGGAAAAACACGAAGACTACGGAGGCTATAAGAGAATCCTCACCGGCTGCGCCACTTTTGGTTTCGGAGCGTTTTAAAAAAAATAATTTAAACTAAATAACTTTTAATTACTGAATTTAAAATAAAAAATGAAATAAAAAATGAAAGACATGTAACCGATTTGGAGGCTTTAATATCTCTGAGTTTCTCTGTTACATTCCCGGCTCAGCGGCGGTCGCGCGGGGGCGAACAGACGCTGAATTTGCGTCTCTTCCTTAATCTAGAGCGGAGGGACGAGACGTAATTATAACTAGATGCATGCTGTTGCTCGATTTTGTGAGGATTGTTGCTGGTTAGCTTTATACAACCCTAACCCGTCAATTTAATCTTTCTCCCGGAGCCGTAATTTTCCACCTCGTTATTAATATTATATTCCTCTATTAGCTTAAATAAATTTATTTTATTGCTCACTTGTTTATTTTTTTTAACCAGGATTCTGACACTAAAATGGCGTGTACCTACATGTTTGTTTTCAAATGATTTCAATAAGCTTGGTTATCGAGGAGGAATACTGGACATTAATATGAATGATATTACTCCTTAGTTCAGTGTTAGACATATAACTCCTCAAATTGGCTCCAAGTATATTACCGCAAACCTCATTTAGCCTAAGCCAGTGATCATGCCTAAATTGTCACCCCAGCAGGAAGAAGAATGTTTGCGATGAAGGAGATACGAGAAAGAGTAGAAAAGTGATACCACAAATAAAATCCTCTTCAGGAATTCAAAAACTACTTTGGGCAGACGTTATAGTAATATTAGATATAGCTTATAATTCTGTAAATTTACATATTATCACTGAATTTTAATTTAATACGATTTGATTTTTATATGATTTAATTTTATACTAACTACAATTTATTGCAATTTACTAATATATTATTCTTAACCTGACAACCTCCTTTTTAACTCGGTTAAAAAAAGTTGAATAGTACATTGAAAGGATATTTTGAAACGTTTCTCTACTTGTTTGTCTAGTAGTTCAGTTGGTTAAAAAGGTATTTCTTAGCTGTAATTTTATAGACAATTTCACCAATATTTATATGTCGCAGATCAGAAGTAGGTAGGAGAAGAACGGACGGATGACCGAACTGGTTTATTAACAATGTAAGTTTAACACAAGATAGTTATAACTATTTAGTAATTCAATGGACTCACCGAGCGGGTACCGGATCTATAGCGTGGCGGAGAGACAACTCAGAGGCAGTGCCCGGGAGTTGCGACCCGAGTCTAGGTTTAAGACGGCCGTCTTTAAAATGCGCATTAACGCTCGCCTCCACTGCCCGAGTTGCCCACAATATAAAGTAACAATTAATTCGTGTACACAAACTAACCCTTACAAGAGTTGAGGTTAAGCTACAAGCAGGAAACACAAGTGCACCGCGCCACGCCAGAGCCAAGACTGCCCTAGCTGCGGCCGCATCGGTCTTTTATACACAAAGGAATGACTCGAATAATAGAATGAGGGTAGTTGAATATCGACAACAGCGCAGGTACCGACCTACAAGTCAGAATAACTCAAATAATAGAATGAATGAGGGTAGACGAATAACGTATGTACCGACATTAATAACTATCTGCATTGACTCTCCGACACGGCCATCCTGACAAGTCACACGTCCCCGTGTGATGCCGTAAAAAGCAAAAAGGTACTGCGATATCAAAGTCTCGTCTCGGCCTATCCTGACCCACACTTAACCAAGGATAAAGCGATAGTACAACCACTTTTTGTTGACACACCATATAACCATACGCGAATCTACCATTAAATCAAAATTGAGCAATCGTTTTGGTATAAACATTACTCCATTATTGCTTTCCACATATTAGTCGCCACTGTCACCTAAATCGAGTGACAGCAGCTCATGCCACCTCCATCGAGTGACGATAACCAACCAAAAGAGTCGCTACTGTCACCTAAATCGAGCGACAGTAGCTCATGCCACCTCCATCGAGTGACGATAACCACTAAGTCGCCACTGTCACCTAAATCGAGTGACAGCAGCTCATGCCACCTCCATCGAGTGACGATAACCAACCAAAAGAGTCGCTACTGTCACCTAAATCGAGCGACAGTAGCTCATGCCACTTCCATCGAGTGACGATAACCACTAAAGTCACCACTGTCACCTAAATCGAGTGACAGCAGCTCATGCCACCTCCATCGAGTGACGATAACCAACCAAAAGAGTCGCTACTGTCACCTAAATCGAGCGACAGTAGCTCATGCCACCTCCATCGAGTGACGATAACCACTAAATTCGCCACTGTCACCTAAATCGAGTGACAGCAGCTCATGCCACCTCCATCAAGTGACGATAACCAACCAAAAGAGTCGCTACTGTCACCTAAATCGAGCGACAGTAGCTCATGCCACCTCCATCGAGTGACGATAACCACTAAAGTCGCCACTGTCACCTAAATCGAGTGACAGCAGCTCATGCCACCTCCATCGAGTGACGATAACCAACCAAAAGAGTCGCTACTGTCACCTAAATCGAGCGACAGTAGCTCATGCCACCTCCATCGAGTGACGATAACCACTAAAGTCGCCACTGTCACCTAAATCGAGTGACAGCAGCTCATGCCACCTCCATCGAGTGACGATAACCACTAAGTCGCCACTGTCACCTAAATCGAGCGACAGCAGCTCATGCCACCTCCATCGAGTGACGATAACCAATCAAAAGAGTCGCTACTGTCACCTAAATCGAGCGACAGTAGCTCATGCCACCTCCATGGAGTGACGATAACCACTAAAGTCGCCACTGTCACCTAAATCGAGTGACAGCAGCTCATGCCACTTCCATCGAGTGACGATAACCACTAAAGTCGCCACTGTCACCTAAATCGAGTGACAGCAGCTCATGCCACCTCCATCGAGTGACGATAACCAACCAAAAGAGTCGCTACTGTCACCTAAATCGAGCGACAGTAGCTCATGCCACCTCCATCGAGTGACGATAACCACTAAAGTCGCCACTGTCACCTAAATCGAGCGACAGCAGCTCATGCCACCTCCATCGAGTGACGATAACCACTAAGTCGCCACTGTCACCTAAATCGAGTGACAGCAGCTCATGCCACCTCCATCGAGTGACGATAAAACCAACCAAAAGAGTCGCTACTGTCACCTAAATCGAGCGACAGTAGCTCATGCCACCTACATCGAGTGACGATAACCACTAAAGTCGCCACTGTCACCTAAATCGAGTGACAGCAGCTCATGCCACCTCCATCGAGTGACGATATTGCCTCCATCGAGCAATACAACCAAAACATGTTTCAGCAATGGATACTTAAAAATAATGGCACCAACAAAATTAATCTCAATAAAATTGGTTGTATAGTGGTCTACCTTATTCGCTCACAGACGAAAGGTTCCTCTAACCGTAATTAAAAAATAAAGTTTTATTTGATTACGCTCCTCATTTTGTAACAAAACAAATTTTAACAGTTACTTACAACGACTACCCGTCGGTAATGGGCCCACGATTGTACCAAGGTGTTATCAATTAACTCTCTGTAATTTAAACGTCCTTAAAGAGAACAACTAAAGAAACTTTTAAACAGTTTGAATAAATCAATCAAAGGTAGAAAAAGACTGAAAACCCTCAATGAAACACTTATTTCTCACTTCAAACCTACAGTTATTCATTCACGATACACACTTAAGTTTTTAACTACATTGAATAATCTATCACAGCAATCACCTATACGCCACGTATCGTGTAGAAAAGTTAAACAATAACTGCCTATTCACTTACAAATTACAACAATCCCGCCAAAGGACGGTACCAAAAGCGGCGACCGACCTATCAGAAAACCAGCATTAACTATTCGGAAGATTGCGTCTCTAACTTTACGCTCCCTCGGCACTTCAACACACAACAATAGTTAAAATATCGTGTAAAACACAAAAATACTCGTTACAGAGGGTAATCGGAAATACTCAAACTAAGAAGATATTAACACTTTATCGCCAACAAGTGGGTAACCACAAAAACTTAACGCAAATATAACTGTCCAGAGTCGTGTACCAACGTCAATCCAATTTTCAATAACCAAACTCTTTTTCTACAACACTAACAACTATGTAAGCCACCCTTCCAACCAGCAATCGTGTATCATCCTCTTGATGACTACACACTACAGTCTTTAGAGTGATTACATCAGTTTTCTGTCACATCACTAAGATGTTCACCATTATGATCGTTATCCACATAAAACTCAATTAGTACACGACCTTCTGGCATCTTCCTTAATCGAATTTGTAAGCAAAAACAAAATATCGCTCGTCTATCCTGACAAAATCGCGACGGCTCGTACTAAGATTATTCTCACGATCTAACATTGTAACTGAATCGAAACAAAAACTGAATCGCAAAATCTATTAACAAAATTAAACACTACACAACTACCTACGTATCACAATAAAACTAAATTCAACAAATAAACCGGTAAATCGAATTACGTAATCGAACACTGAACAAAAACCACTTGTACACCGATAAGAATAAAAAAGAATGACCGAAAAGAACTAAATTATCGATGTACCCACTAATTGCCACCAAATATTGCAATTTCTAAAATAGAACTTAAAGTTCGACGAAACCAAAAACTCTGAACTAAAAAAAACAATTAACAACAGCAAACAACAAATGAAGTGGGCGTAATGAGATCTTATCCCACTTCTGATGTCGCAGATCAGAAGTGAGGTGAGGAGAAGAACGGACGGATGACCGAACTGGTTTATTAACAACTAGCCGACCCGTGCCCACTTCGTTGGGCGTTATAATCCAGTTCACATAAGAAGGGTACGGTGAAATTTGATATGTTCCAATACACTCTCACTATTTTCAGCAAATCAGATAAATATAAATGTTTTAAAATCACCAATTAATTTCTAAGGCAAATAATAATGCTTGATTAGATTGAATTGTTGACACGGCACGTCAGAGGGCGCAGGTTCAAATCCTGCTGGGTCGAAATTTTTTTTAATTTTTATCTTTTTCCTTTTATCTTGTCACTCCTGAATAGTGTAGCTTTCTGTTAGCGAAAGAATTTTCATGATCGGATCAGTATTTGCGAAGATTACCCCGTATATACAAACAAAGTTATAAACTTTACCTCTTTATAATATTAGTATAGATGTAAGTTTAACACAAGATAGTTCTAACTATTTAGTATTCAATGGACTCACCGAGCGGGTACCGGATCTATAGCGTGGCGGAGAGACAACTCAGAGGCAGTGCCCGGGAGTTGCGACCCGAGTCTAGGTTTAAGACGGCCGTCTTTAAAATGCGCATTAACGCTCGCCTCCACTGCCCGAGTTGCCCACAATATAAAGTAACAATTAATTCGTGTACACAAACTAACCCTTACAAGAGTTGAGGTTAAGCTACAAGCAGGAAACACAAGTGCACCGCGCCACGCCAGAGCCAAGACTGCCCTAGCTGCGGCCGCATCGGTCTTTTATACACAAAGGAATGACTCGAATAATAGAATGAGGGTAGTTGAATATCGACAACAGCGCAGGTACCGACCTACAAGTCAGAATAACTCAAATAATAGAATGAATGAGGGTAGACGAATAACGTATGTACCGACATTAATAACTATCTGCATTGACTCTCCGACATATACATATTGAAATTTAAGAGACTAGAACAGACTATGGTGGTTAAAAGTGTTTTATTTAGTTTCGCCGGAAATGCAAGATGGATGAAGAAGCTTAGCCTTAAACGTTGTTTATGTTTTTCGTGCGTTTCAAATACATTGTGACGTAAGCAATATGTACATAGAATAAATTGAAAAACAACAAGTTGACAAAATCAGAGCAAATAAATTTTGTGGGTGTGTTAGCTAGGGTGATATAATTCGACGAAATTTCTTTATTTGCAGATCTACTACACGATTTAATGATTTTTTACGCGATCATCGTGATGTCGATGTTTATTAGACGATTATTGACCACGGAATATTTCTCTTCCGATAGCTTGTTATGTCTTACCGGTTTAATGATCCAGCTAAGTTCTCAAACCATCCTTGTTTTAATCTTGTTTTACTCTCAAACTGTTAAATTGGTTAATTGTAAAAACTTCTAAATGGCTTTTAGTTTTTAATTTTTACTTCCAATTTGTTATGTATAGCTGTAAGTTTTTCTCAATAAATAAATAAATAATTGTGTTTGCTCGCAAACGAAAAAAATACGTAACGTAAGTAGACGAAAACTTAATCAAGTAAAAAAGCATTATCAAAGACTACTCAAAAAGTAGTCGTCAGATCTTAATCATATTATAATACATATATGATTCAAATAAGAATCATCAAAATCAGTATAGCCAGTAAATAGTTATACGGTATAATACAAAACAGGTCAACGAAAAAATAGTCAAGTAAATATATGTTCGCATTATTATTAGATAGAATTTGAAAAGTACTTTTTAGATCTCTATTTAGTAGAGTAATAGAGTTTAAATAGGACCACATGACAAGCACCACCTTTCGATTAAAAAAATTGCTTGCGTACAAAGTACACATGTCAGAAGTGAAACTTCTTTCAAACTGTGTGTCAAAAGTGAAACTTCTTGTACAACTAATTTAAAAAAAAAACTAATTCAAAAAAACTAATTAAAGAAAACGAGTTTAAAATACAAAAAAAAAAAAAACTAATAGCCAACCTCACTAGTTTTGATTTTCACATTTTGTAAAATATTTAAAGATATCTTTGAACGACTTAATAACCGTCAAGCTGATATAATTTATATTCTTAAGAATACGAGACATAACGATTTATGTAAAATCAATTAGATCTTGTACGATAAACGCATTTGCAAGTTAAATCATCAAATCTAAATTACTTGATCATGGTCTGTGCTGTTTGTCACGTTAGCTGCATTAACGTTATATTTATAGCTTAAGGTCTTAAAATGTATAAGTTGTTTATTATATATAATTTTGACGTCATTAAATAGAACAAAGATAGGGTTGTAAAATTACAAAAATAATCTCTATATATATAAAAATGAATCGCTGAATGTGTTGCTAAGCGCAAATCTTGAGAGCAGCTGAACCGATTTCGCTAATTCTTTTTTATAATATTCCTTGAAGTACGAGGATGGTTGTTACGGAGAGAAAATTTTAAAAAATTCCATGAAAAAGTCAAAAAACAAAACTTTTCTATATTCCCATACAAAAGTTAAGACAGGACAACGTCTGTCGGGTAAGCTAGTGTAATAATAAAAGTAAAGTAAATTATTTATAACAATGGCTCTGGTGTAGTGGACAGTGGACTAGTGGTGCTTGTGCCGTGTAGGTGACTACACGCCGCCGATTGCGGATTCGATTCCCGCTCGGTATGGATATTTGTATTTGTCCACATATTTATTTCCGGTTTAAACGTACCATGTCCTTGTGGGTCTCCCCACCGTGCCTCGGACAGCACCTTAAGCTTTCATTATTCATAGTATTATATCCACCAACCCACAGTAGATCAGCAGCAGGTGGATTAAGCTTCAATCCTTCTCCTACATAGAGAAAGAGGCCTATACCCAGCAGTGGGATGTTACAGATGATAAAGCTAAAACGTAAAATAAATTTTCATGGTTAATTTTAATTACCTTTTTTTTCATAATAGCGTAATTACAAGTTTTATATTGTGGACCATTAATGGCTCGGGAGCCAGGTTAAAATTCGGTCAATCATTTCCTCCCAATCGAAACTTCGTAACATGAGTAAGGGATTTTTTTTATGAATTTTGGTCTTTGTCAGCTGCCACTCCGTGGGTGGATTGGGCAGTGGCAGCCTCCCGAACACCGAAAAAAAAAATTTTTTTTAGTCATTTCCTCCCACCTGAAAATTTGTCGGATTATAGTTTACCTAATATCTTGAAGGAAAAATAACGTCAGCTGACCATAACATGGTGGATTATGTAATGATACTCCTATGGTACTCTGGTGACTAATCATCATGCTTTTATGATAATCCTGGTCACGGCACCATTTTGTAACGATACCCCTATGGTCGACCTAAGACCCATTATCATATCCTGGTCACGTGGACCATTTTGTAATGATACTCCTATGGTGCTCTGATGACTAATCATCATGCTTATGATAATCCTGGTCACGTGGACCAATTTGTAACACTATCATGGTAGTGGCGTTACAAGCTAATATTAAGCTTAAGAAGACATTAAATATCTTTGGCCTTATGAATGCGATCGTCTAGAATAAGGAAGGACTCTACGTTGTGTTTGATTTTTGTTTCAGAGTAACTTCAGTTCTTTTTTGTGGTATGCCGAAGGAAAGACATAGTATATGTTATTAGAAGCCTTGATTTCTATATAAACTCTAACTAACATCCTACCTAGCCATTAATTTAAAATAACATCTCTGCACAATGACATTAAATTACTGAAATTAATTTATCCTAAAATTTAACTGAAAGATATTTACACTTACCAGTGATATAAATACTATAGATAACTAACTCCTGGAATACTATTAAAAGGAAAGAAAGATATTAAACTTTATAACACCTTATAAGTAACTTATTTAGAATTAATAAGATTTAGTAAATTTGAACCATTAAGAATAAATAGGAATAAAACTTATTCATTTAGAAATAACTATCACCTATATTGTTTAACTAATAGATCTGACGTCTCCTTAAGGATGTGTAAATTATAATTGTTAATATTTTAGTGAATCTAAATAGCTAAAATAGAAAAAAAGTTAAATAATTATATTCAGGATATCCTATATTGACATTGATTAATTGAATAGTGCCTAAGTTTCTTTTACATGTATTTTTAGTTCAAACCTGATATAATAGATAAATTCTAATAACTCTAAACAAATGAAATAAATAAAAATATATAAGTAAATGAAATAATGATTAAATACATATTATATAGTTATTAATAATCTTGAAATAATTTATTCAGTTAATAAATTATCTCAGATAATTGTGAAAAATAATGTGTAGTGTTTGTTTGTATGTGTTAATCTGTTAGGATAGGGTTTATAGGTATTAGGGAATTAAAGAGGCCGGGTTCAATTGAACCCGAGGGTCGCAACCACCTTCCCCTCCGACCCTAACCGATCCACACCGTGCTGAAGGCTCTAAATTAAATTAGGCACAACGTTGGTGCTATCAAATCAAAAGAAAGGTAGTAGGTAGGGAATGAGAGGTCCCAATTCTCTACAGTAAGTTAGACTGAAATATATCCCGTCTAACAAATGCTTGTTTCATACCGTTGCAGCACAATCATGCAATGACTGTATTTGAGTAATCCCTTGGGACGTCATATAGACATAACCAGTGAATTACTAGAGTTGATGTAATTACCAAGCTGTAATCAGACATGGTATTAAGATGTGTTCCTCGTGAACAAAAGGAGATCGTGTCTACTGATCTTTTCATTGTGTGCTTACTAGCCCATACGGGAACTTCGGTCACACAACTACTTTGAAATTCGATCACGAAACCTACTACTTTTGTCACAATAGGATTGTGTAGTGTAAGTTCCCATAGAAAAGACCTACTGAGTTACGAGTCTATAGTCAGCTATATTGTCAAGCCTAGCCACCATTATGAGATGGGTCAAACAGCGACTGGCGACTTGCGACAACGCAACCTTTCGAGTGTCCTATAAGGAAATTAAGAATAATTAAAGGTATAAGACCAACATGTAGAGTAGGTGTATTGTGTAGGTTTGTCCTTGCATGGCTCACAGCACTCACATGAAACAGCATTCATTAACCAGAATAGGTTGTTCAATTGAAACATTGAACCTGTAATTAAGTTATTAAACATTTGAATATATCAGGCTCTCTCAGGAACTGATTGGATTTATTCAGGACATGGAAGTGTCGAGAGATAAATAAAACAATTAAAATATAACATATTCATTTACTCAATCAGAATCTCTGAGAGTATCTCATTTTCATAATGAAAAGAGAATGTATATTTAATAGGTTTTATAATCCATCAATGTTTGTATGTTTGTACAACACAAGAGGGCTTGATTAAGGCTTGGCTTAAATCTCAGTAAATCCACCATTAGGACTTAGCAGAGACCGTCCACAAAAATTAGCAATAAATTAATTGGAAAAGTGAATATGTTTCTCTATTAGTCTAAAATAGAACTTCATACCACTGTCCAAATATAAATTACTAACCTTTGTTGCAGTTCAAACAACTACCATACACTAGGTGTCTGGTGGAGTTTGTCCATATCTCTCATCAAAGATGAGGAACTCTTATCAAAGATAAGGAAACGTACGTATAGTATTTACCAAGAACATAGTTCAGTTAGGCAAATACAACGCAGAGGTTGGTAGGAAGTACACGCAACTTTCTCTACTAGATAGGCCAAGGTTAGGATCTACCTAGCATCGATGACGCGATGAACTGTGGCTTAGACAGGCCAAGCCTTATAGGGGACACCTATAATAAAACACTGGCGAATACAAACATTTATGGATTCACCTTAACATAGTTTATATAGTTCAATGAAAGTCATCGTGAAAATGAGACACTCCAGTCTACCAGATACCTCGTCTTGACACTCATTTAAGAACATAAATTCTTAGGTCAATGTTCAAAACTACAAGAGTTGTGTAATGTCATAGATCAGTGTATAATACCTCATCTTAGAATGTATTCAAGAGCTAAAAGTATCCTTGAACGCACTCCAGACTACAAGCACTTTGTTACCTCGTTCCAACATATATTAAAACTACAAGTTCTTAAATTAATGTTTGAACTACAATCTTGTATAGTGTCAAAGTGAAGCCAAATATACATATATATAAATATATATATATATACATATACATTCAATAGAGGCATATTTATATGTAGAGAATATTCAACATGATACGTACAAATCATCAGTTTGTTTATAGATCATATTTTCCTAGAATTATTCACCACTCTATCTACTTCCAAAGTAATGACTTCATTAAACAACATAGTAAAATTTCATTTCATTATTTAAATACACCCTAACGAAATTCTATTTAACCCTTAATATCTAATATGATAGTTTTAACCAAAGATTCATTCAATTTATATATGTACTTTAAAGTCAACCGAATGTAATTTTGTTTTATTTTATCAACATCATATTGTGATTATTTACTTAAGTTAGATTTCATTTTATCAGTTAAATTCAATATAACCATGGTCATAAGGCTTATTTCATAATAATTTCATTCAATAATCAATTAATAATTAATAGTATCAATGTAAGCCTAGATAATAATTCATTAGATATCTTTTATTAAATCTCCGTAAAAGTTATAAAAATCAGTAAAAGAAACACAACATGCAGAAAACAAACATGCATCATTTTAATTCTACACTAATTGGTGATCAAAGTGTATCAAAATTGTGAAATTATTTACATGCAAATATATAAAAAAATTAATGCATTCGAACCAATCAGGAGCGCTTGACCAAAGGAACTGCAGACTCTACACAGGTTTCACTGAATTTACTTAGCGGATTACAATTAAAATTTTATAATAAAGAATTGCACTTAAGAATAATCAGAAAAAAATAAATTAAAACTAATTCGCGATCTACACTGAAGCGACATTGCCACTCGGCCAGCTTACGCTAATGAAATCTCTGAACCAGATCTAAAAAATACCTTTTAGGTATTTCTATCTTTGATCTAAGTCAGAAGTTCCATAGCTTCGCTAGCCGAGGGCTCTCAATACTGTACTTCGAATTCAAAATCGAATCCCGACTGTCCCGAATTCAAAATCTGAATCGTATATATTCAGCCTCGCGTCTACTACCCCCTCCACGTCTACCCAACGCGTCCCAAAATTCCCAGAAAAAATTCTACGCCCTGCAGTGTTACCATCTACACGGCCATTCCCGTGTTACAAGGAAATTTGGATATCTTCGGTTCATTGCCGTGTTCAAAGATACGACAATCCAATGTGTAATTGTTTTTTTCCTAATAATTTAATCGATAGTTTATAAGTCATTATAGTGCAACACAAAAACAAGGAATAAAATGATTACTTCCTCAATAAATTAAGCTTTACTGGCTGTAAGCACTTTTATCCGATCCAAAGGAAATTGCGTAAATCAATTAAACAAAAACACAACAAAAGATAAACAATATAAAGGAAAAAACCAATATACATTGAATAAAGCCGAAGAAAAAATGTTAGTTACGATAATTTGTATGACGATTGTGAAGAATAATGTATTATTCAACCGATTTCAAAAGGAAGTTATTTAACCGACTTCGAAAAGGAGATAGCTACTAAATTCGACCGCATTAATATATTCCTTTTATGTACGTTCGGGGACAACCCCGTCGCTCACGAACCGATTCCTACAATTCTTCTTTGTTTGAAAGGAGACATCCCAAGGCTGGCACCACGGCAAGAAAACCAGGATATGATAATGGAATCCCAGACAACCCAAGGGGAACCCTCGAAAATCGCAGTGACGACCAGTGCGCTTGTCAACTCTTTCCCGTCCACCCACGCTGCACTACCCGTCGATACACTCGAAGTCAGCCTTCTCGTTTGCTGCTAGCAAATACAATTATTTATTGTCATTTTTAACCTTACGTGTTAATGTAAAGTAAATACACGGCAATTTTGTAGTTTTTATTTCAAAACAAGGTAACTTAAAACTTTGTGATGGCAACTCTGGCGTCCTGTAACTACAGTAAAAAAAAAACCACTCACACGCCGACCCGAGCGCTTAGGGCCGGGTTCCACCGTTTAATAAACTATGTTTTGCTTAATAGAATTTATAGTTCGATTCTAATCTTGGCTTTCGTTTAATTATTATTACGAATCATTTGTATGGGAATATAGCAAAGTGTTGTTTTAAGACCTTTTTTTCTGGCAATTTTCTTTTAAAATTTCTCTCCGTAACAACCATCCTCATACTTCAAGGAATCATGAAAAAGAATTAGCGCAATCGGCTCAGCCGCTCCCAAGACCTGCGCTTAGCAACACATTCAGCCATTCATTTATATATATATATAGAGATACACTACTATAAACTCGAGTATCAGAATATATCATATGACAACTTGACAAGATTTGTTTTTAATAGGTTAGACCGTTAGAAGCACTAGACAAAACGTGTTTACACCGCTAAACGCCAAAAATCGATCGTTTAGAATTTAAACTCATTCTCTAACTGCGTTTAGTTTATGTTGGTGAAATGTAATTTCCAGCTCTAAACTCCGTTAATCGCGATTATTTCAATCAGTGGAACTGGCCCTTAGAACGTTTCCTTATCATTGTTTTATCGAATCTGTCAACACAACAAATTTAAGCTTGTCTCGAATATAAAATTTATTACCTAATATTTTCACACGTTAGTCAACCTGTTTGGGTTCCCAGCTAATAAATTTCTATTCTTAAGTACAACTTAAAATTTGAGACCCTAATGGATTTGAACAATTTTCGTTCATTGAATTGACTGTTTTATGTTTACGTGTCAACTCACATTTCAATTTATGCGTTTGTTATCTCAAGTATAACTAAAATTTATAGACTAATAATTTAGAACCATATCCGTTCACTAAAACAGCCGAATTGTGTTTATTGTTACGTTACAATTATACGTCAGCTGGCTGTTTGAACATGAAAAAAAATCTTATTTTTCGATGATTTCCTCTCAACTAAAATTTTTCCTGGTGATAGTTTACATGCTACTATGAATGAAAATTAACGTCAGCTGGCTGTATCTCGGTGGAAAGTTTGTCAGCTGGTACCTTGAAATTTGTAAAAAAAAATTTAGTCATTTCCTCCCACTTCAAAATTTGTCAGATTATAGTTTACCTAATATCTTGAAGGAAAAATACCGTCAGCTGACCATAACATGGTGGATTATACGTCAGCTGGCTATAAGCAAATGAATAACGAAATAGTACGGCTGCACGTGAATTGGGTCTTCTAATCAAACGTTCCTCCCTGAGTACAGTTATAATAAAATAACTGGTTTTTGAACGAAAACTTTACAGATTTTTTACCACAATACTCATAATAATTGGTATCTATGCAATACGGTCGTTTATCGTTAATATGTAGTCAGTATAAATAGTTAAAAGAAAGTTGGCAGCCTTTTCCGATGTTTTAGACAAAGCCTAAAAGCCCTACTGTTAGCTGTACTGCTACTCAAAGGTCATCAGTAGAGACTATATATATATATAGAGAGAGAGAGAGAGAATCGAGAAAGAAATTATTTTTTTGACAGTGTTTTGATAACTGCAAACGGCATTTATGTAGTTATACTTACTTCAAAATAACAACAATTCCACCTTTAAGCTACGGTTAGCCTTGCGACTGTCGTCAAAAAAGAAGACAAGAATTTAAAGAATAAACCAGAACCATTTTATAGATGCTGTTTGAGTGAATTAAAAATAAACGTACCTTAATTATTATGCTATATCGAGCTATCGACGTTTTGTATACTTCCTTGTAATTCATATTCAAATAAAAAATTCAGACTCCGTACCCAAACAAGGGAATCTGTTTAAGGTCACAACCTCATCGGAGGTGAGAGGTCTTTCTCATACATTTGCATTATTTTGTTGGACAGCTTGCAAGACGAAGCTGAAGGGGAAAACAAATTAGTTTTCCTTAGCTTCTGTCACGCATGTTTAGTATAGGTATAATTTAGGACAACTGAAGACGCTATCTGTGACCTAATAGACATTACGTGTTTATTGGAGACATTACGTGTGTATCGATTTGCTATTTTCATAAAGGAGTTATTTGTTTATGTCGCTTGTGTATCCCACTGTGTGTATACTTAGATCTTAACTACGCAACGGATTTTGATGCGGTTTTCTGTAGTAAATAGAGTGATTCCAGAGGGAGGTTTATATGTATGATACATGCATAATTTAGTAGAGGAACACTGATAGTTTTTTCAACCGTGCGATGCCGGGCGGGTCGCTAGTTGGAAATATGAGATAAATTCGTTTTATTTTTATTTTATTTTTTATTTTTGTGTTACCCACACATTAGAAAATATAAACATTTTAAATCATATCAAATTTTTTCGATCCAGCGGGATTTGAATCCATATGGGATCCATAGCTCAGTTGGTAGAGCGCTTACACGGTACGTCAGAGCCGCGGGTTCAAATCCTGCTGGATCGAAAATTTTTGATATGATTTAAAATGTTTATATGAGATAAAAGTGTGATTTATGTAATAGAAAGAAGATATCGTTTTCTGAAAAGTAAAAAAAAAGTCTAGACTTAATTTACTAAAGAGAAAAACAGATTTTTAGTATGTAGTAGCTTTTTAAAGAGTAACTATTAATTTATTACATGTATCTACGCTTCTTTGTGTACAAAACTATAGTAGACATTTTAATAGAAAGGTACTTATTTAACGGAAACTTTTTAGAAAATAAAAAGGTTCGGTCACTGTGATATAATGCCATTAAGGTAAAGCTTGCCTCTTTAACAAAAAAATGAATACTTAATAATTTAGTGCCACTATTGAAAGGCAGCTACCCCGAAATTGATTCTGCAATCGAATGGCATCAATTCACGTTTTACAATCCACCGAGTTACATAATAATGTAGGTCTTAAACGTCAAGCTGATTGTATCTTCGATACTTTGAAGGTAATTGAAAATTAACATTCATTGTGATCGCCATGTCACATTTTTAGTTTTTACATAATCTTTAAGGTTATAACGCCTATTAGGTGTGTTTCCTTCAAGTTTTCCTTACAATATTTTATCAGGTAAACCGCATTTACATTAAAAAGAATACTATCTGTTACCATAGTCATTTCTAAATACTTATAGAATTTGTGTTTTTTTTTTCGATAAAATATTCAATAAATTATTATTAAAATAATGACTTCGTCAGCATTAGTTTGACGACCAAACTGTTATCACACTGAAATAGTCGTACAAAATAAAATTTGATTAGACGCGAAAGCAACTTTTTAGGAAGGAAGCTTAGGTATTTGGGGTAAGTCACTGCAGGAAATATCTTGCACAAAAATCTTTGGCAGCCACAATCTGGCCAAGTGACTTGTCCAGACCAAGTGGTAGAACGCGAGTGCCGTGTGACCTCTCGCAAGCTTGGTGATAACAATTTGTATATACTAAACTACAACAAACTGACGAAACTATTACAATCTAATCAGTTATACTACGTATGCGTCACTATGAAACAAATTAGCTAATTACTTTACTACCCTATAAAAAAATATCTTGAATTCATTATTTTGTGTTAGTTTTAAATTTGTGTTAGTTTTAATTGAATTAAAAGAAAGAATGAAATAGTTTTAGTACTTTACAATATAAATTTTTCTTTTCTTTGTATGAATTTCTCGAGCTCCGTATTGGAACATCGTGTACAAAAGACCACGAAAAATTTATATAACAACTAGCTGACCCCGCAAACGTTATTTTGCCATATATGTTATTAATCCCCACAAAAACCCGTTCTTAGCTAACCTCTACTCGGCGAAAGGAATATTCCTACCAAATTTCAAGTCTCTACGCCTTATGGTTCCAGAGATATCGTGATAAGTACCTGGGTGACCGAGCCTAGCTCGGTATTTCTATTTTTATTTTATTTATTTTTTATTTTGTTTGTTTCTCGGTATTTTTATATTTTATTTTTATTTAAATAAAAAATCACGAGTGAAATTTAAAAAAAAAGAATTAATCTCATTAGGCATATTGACGGCAGCCTACGTTAAACCAAGGACAAGTAATTGCAATAAACATTATTTATAAACTTTTCCAAAGAAGTCTTGGAATATATGGCTGGAGCTACCCGCCAAAGTAGTGGCCGGAGCTACCCGATTCGACTTTAAGCAAAGTTATGGCTTTAGTACTAAAATAAATCTAATTTTTCTTAAACGGAATTAAATACATACAATAATGGTGACTCAATGTTGGCCAGGTAATGTATAGGTACATTTACTTACGTATTTTAAGCTCTACGCTCTTTGTAACGTGGAGCGATTATTTGTAAATAAAAAGAGTGCATAAGGGTTACCCTACACCAAAACAAAGAACAAAAATATAAAAGGCAATCTGCACCAGACGCTTATCCATAGACCTAAAAGATAGCTTTTCATGAATGTAGAGATTGACAATAGATACATAGAGAAGGGTTTTCATCCAAGACAGTCCCGTGTATATGCATCTCGACAAAGAACGGCTTTACCCAAAGCATAGATTAGTAAATAGTACTAAGTATAAGAAGTGCAGAACACTGTACAAGGTACAAGTACGTAGTACCTACTATTTACTAATATGTGGTACAAGGTACATAATATCTTGTCTTCATTAACAGAGATGATTGTCAGTTTACTCTGTTCGCTGTATGGTTTAGACTTAATGGCTCTTGTAAAAACGTAAAATAGAATAAGTTTAGAAAATAAGTTAACATTGTAAAACAAAAAAAAATACTCTTATAAAATAAATAATAAATATATCTACACAATATACACACGGTCGTCTGTTCCTAAAGTAAGCAATTTAATGCTTGTGTTATAGGTAACAGCTGACTGGTCTAGCTACATATTTTTTTTTTCGATAAACATACTTATAAATAATACATATATAAATATTTAAACGAATATGTATATTACATCCAGACTTGGGGTGGAAATCGAACCCACAACCCCCGGAGCAGAAAGCAGGGTCACTACAAACTGCGCCAACGGGCTAGTCAAAATAGTCAAATAAAAAGAAAATAATTTTGTAGGCACAGTAAATAAATTAAAAGTAAAAAACCTTTTTAAAAAACAAGCTTTTATTTGAATGCGCTAAAACGAGAAAAATAAATTTTTACTTTAAAACTTTTACTATCTACTTATAAAGTCATTACACATAATCTATATGACACAAAAGCTTGTCGCAAGATATGAGTACTCGTATTTCCTTAGTTTGAAAATTTTAATAGTTAAAATCAATCACATCAATTTATTTAATTTACTTGTTTACAAGCAAATCTTGCGACAAGCTTTTATATCATATAGATTATGTGTAATGACTTTATAAGTAGACTAGCCGACCCGTGCCCACTTCGTTGGGCGTTATAATCCATTTCGTACGGCACGTCAGAGGGCGCAGGTTCAAATCCTGCTGATTTAAAATCTTTATATATTTTTATCTTTTTCCTTTTATCTTGTCTCTCCTGAATAGTGTAGCTTTCTGTTAGCGAAAGAATTTTCATGATCGGATCAGTATTTGCGAAGATTACCCCGTATATACAAACAAAGTTATAAACTTTACCTCTTTATAATATTAAGTATAGATAGTAAAAGTTTTAAAGTAAAAATTTATTTTTCTCGTTTTAGCGCATTCAAATAAAAGCTTGTTTTTTAAAAAGGTTTTTTACTTTTAATTTATTTTTGACTTTTTAGTCGGTTATCACGTCACTTGGTAAATCTTTAGATTAAGAACGGTTGAGTGTTTATCGGCATATTTTGTCACAGAAACAAAAAAAAATAACCCTAACCTCTCTAATTTCAATATTAGACTGTTTATCGGCATATTTTTGTCACAGAAACAAAAAAAAAATAACTCTAACCTATCTAATTTCCGACCGACCGACCGACGCCGTTCTTAATCTAAATACTAGCAGTCACTTTATTCGAATTATTCTTAGCAAGCCCTTTCATTTGATACCCATATTGTAGAAGTGCACTAAAAATAACTAGTTCGCACTCTTAGATATGCCACCATATTGGATTTAGAATGACGTCACAAAGATAACTATGCATTTGCATCCATATTGAACCTGTATACAAAATTTCAGCTCAATTAGTTGAAGATATTTGCTTCAAAATTGAGTTGCAAGATTATACCCGAACAAACATACATACATACATAAATACATACAAACCATGCATTGTCATCCAAATTGAACCTGTATACAAAATTTCAGCTCAATTGGTTGAAGATATCTGCTTCAAAATTGAGTTGCAAGATTTGACCCGAACAAACATTCATTAAATTTACATACATACATACATACATACATACATACATACATACATACATACATTGCAAGTTAAATAAAAGCTTGTAAAATTAGTACAACTGTCTCCCCCGCTCATTATCCCCGAGTACATAGTTAATAAGAATAAATATAAAAGTAAGAGAGCTAGTGTGAATGAGGAAGGATGAAAGAAAGAACAAGTATGCGGAATGGAAGTGCGAGAGGCATAAATGCGAGAACTGGAATGAATGAGTATATAGTAAAAGAAACCTGTAAAAACAGTCTCACACCCTAGTGTGGGGGTCTAGAAAAAGAAAACTCAAAACTGTCGAAAAAATAAACAGTTCTTCAATACTCGTAAGTTTTTAAGAAAACCCTTAATGAATGTAATCAATATTTATGCGTTTGAAGTTGAAACAGAAGATGTTAGGAACCAATTTTGTACAATACCCAAACCTTTTTGCAGCGTAGGTACCTTGAACTATTACATTATATAAACAGAATAATGATTTATGATATACATACGTATTTTAAACGTATTTTTAAGTTGATATCTAATATTATCATTTAGTGTAGAAACTGGAAGTTGCTAGAAGTTTAAATGATAACTTTGAAGAAGAGTGTTATTTTTATCAGTGTGACATTGTGTGAATGTGAGGTGGCTTTATGAATCCAACATTCCAGCGTGTGTCTTAATATACCTAAATATTTCACAACAATATGAACCAAAATATCATAATCAGAATTTATTTTTCGTCACTGCTGAAATAAGAAATTTTTTGTTTATGTTTCTCACCATTTCCTATTAAATATAAAGAAAAATCTATTAATAATTATGGACTTTTTTTATAATTTTTGTGATAAGTACCTACTAATCTATACATTATAATAAAATGATAGGAAAGTCAATGTATGTCCGGGATAAACTCAAAAAGTACTGCATGGATTTACTTCAAATTTGGCACGAATATTATTAAGAAGTCGGGTCAGAACATAGGCTACATATTATCACGCTATCACCTACGGGGAACGAGCAGTAACGCACGCAGACGACGTCGCGGGCAGCAGCTAGTAGGTCAATATTCTGAGTGTCAAAAAAGGTCTTATTTAATCAGTCATATATTTAATTTTTTGTCATAAATATTGCTAAAATGATATAGGAGACCATTATTTCTGTAACTCCTAGACGATAACAGGATTTTTACAGTATATGAAATCACGTGTATGACTATGGTTCTTTTCCATTTATCGAAAACATTGATGTTTAAAATACGATGGATTGACTGATCTTTCGATTTTTAATGATGCCCCAACATTAGGGTGTCCCAAAAAAATCAAAGTCGTTTTTTTTCTACGCATACCCTCTAAATTTTTTACATTTAAGTCAAAACAATTATAAATAAAATTTTAAGAAGGTAGGACCACGGTAACCCGTGCCGACTTAGATTGATAGATTTCAGTACTTGCTCTCTAAGGCTGACGCGACCTAATGGGTCGATGTGCTTGTGATTACTTATTATTTGGTTATAGAATACGCATTGTTTTTTATCAGTTAACATGTCGGTGGAATTACGCAATTCTAAAAGGGGTATATTTTTAAAAGGTGACGTAAAACATCAAATAACGGGTTCAAAACTTTAGAAAAACATCATTATGGTTTGTCCATTAGACGGAAGTTTCTAGCAGTTTTATTTTACAATATCCGTGAAGTGACATTAGCTGTCGGTTGAAAGCGTGAATCTCACAATTTCCGAGTGTATTATCTATTGGGTAAAGGCGCGTATTCCTACTAAATCTTTGCCTAATTGTGTGATGAAACTTGTAAACTTGTATCAAGTTTGGAGGAACTTGCAAAAAAAATGCACAAAAGACACAAGACGTATTTAAGCAGCGCCGTCAAAACTTTGTTAACAATTTAGATAATTTGTTTAATATAACACACGTTGATGCTCTTCAATTAATAAAAATAAATGAAGATAGAATCTTTTTACAGCGTCAAAGAGAGTCAGGCCGACCTGGTCACTTAGCGAGAGTGGATAAAAAATTGACTGATAGAGAGGAAAGAGCGCGCCTCAGAAACTATTCAAGAAGAAAAACCACGTGCTAAATGTTTGTCTAAGCCGACTCCTTCGACATCTACTTATGTACCTACCGTTACAAGACGAATCATCTTCTGAATCTAATGAAAACTTAGATTTACAAGAATTGTTGAGAACACGCAACGTGAGTGTGAGAGATTCTGTGTCCATTCTTGAAGTAACTATTGAAGCACTTGTATATAATATTGATGGACTTCCGATAACTAAGTCTTCCATCCAAGGAATTCGCACAGAAAAACAAAACAATGAAAATATCGTTAATTAGTGCTCAATTCAAGATCACAAGCAAAGACAAGGCGGCAGTGATTTACGTTTGCTTGTTCATTATAACATCCTACATTAAACCATGGCTCCAAAGCAATTCAGCAATAATATAGCACCTTACCAAGGTACAAATCTAGGTAAGCTGCTTTTATTACTGGCCCAACGTCACAAGCCTTTTGAAATCAATGAAGTCTTACGAGAAAACTGATAAAACGATCTCAAAAGCAGCCTTGCAGAAGATAACTCAGCATTTGTGGTATTTAACTGACAAAGTTTCTATATTATCACTGTCTGACGATGATGTGGACCAAGAAACTAAAGTTACAATGTTTGATAATTTAACCAGAGGAAATAAATAACTCATGGAAAACGATATATCCCGTCGAAAGAAGAACTTTGCAGTTCATTGTATGGCAAGCTTATTGAAGAACATTGGCATAAATAGTTATAGAAGTTTTTACCTTTGTTTTATGTAAAAGTATATTTTTAACACTCTTTTCTTATTTTGTGAAAAAAAGCATCTCTGACTTCATTTCAGTAAAAAAACAAGTCCTTTTTCAATCGCTTTAAAATTGAAGACAGTTTTCTGCATAAATGTCCTACTTTGTGGTCAAATAATACTTCGTTTCAAGAACCTACTAAAAAATTTTCGGTACTGAGGGTAGTAAACGATGTAGCCGAAAGAGCGGTTAGGTTGATGAAAGACTTTCATGGATTAATCACAGTTGAGGAGGAATAAAAGTAATTTTTATAATGTTGCGTACAAGAAAATTTATCCTGACTGTAAAAACCAAACGTTAAAAAGAAAATTTGAACAATAATATTATTTTTAACGTAAATGAGTAAATAATATACTATTCGGGTGTATTGGAGTTTTAATTAAGTAATAAAAATTAAATTCTTAATTCCTCCTATATTAAGTCGGTACAAACTTTCATGCCAAAACTTTGGCATCAAGTCGGCACGGGTTATCATTGTCCAATTGCAATGATATTTATTATTTGAGTCAATGAGGTCAATTGGAATAAAAATAGAGGGTATGCATATTTGATTTCGCGAAAAAAATTTTTTCCCTTATGTCTTGGGACACCCTACCCAACATAAAGGAATTTACGCATTTATCTACGTTTAAATTTCAGAATATCTTGACCCACTTATAAGATGTAAATATATACGAAAACAACTTTTAAAAAATATAACTTGAATAAATATTCAGATTTTCTTTTTTCGTCTCTATATTTGTCAATGATTCTATTCGACATATCGAAAATATTTATATACTCTTTGGAAAATATCGTTATTTACATAGAGTATAAATAACCACTACATTTTAGTTACCTATTTATACACAATACCAAAGAGTATATAACCACTACGACAATACGTCAATTATCATAATTATATAGATATTGTTTGTATCATATCGAAAAAATCCATGTCTATCCATTCAAATGTGTACGAAATATTATCTTACATCCATATGTATTAAGAAATTTCCTCATTCACAATATTTGTATCCGACTTAAATACAAAATAACATCAAAAACAAGAGCTTTACAATATCTGACATGTTTAAGCCTACTATCAATTCTCTTTGTGTCATCACGACATAATATTAAAAAACCCTTTTATGCTATCTTATCAATATTTACTTTATATAACTGTCAAATTTAAACTAAACGTAGAGCAATAATAGCTTAGTATTTTATCCAGAGATATAAAAGATCAAAGAAAAAGTGAATAACTTTCCAATTGCTGATACGTTGATATCTAATAATTTTATTATGATTCTGTAGATACTGAAATATAATAACGACTATTTTATAACTATACTTCTATCGTTTCAAAACACTAGAACACAAAAAGAGTTGAATCGTATATTGAAAAGATATTTTGAAACGTTTATCTGCTTGTTTCAACGCATCACTACTGAATTACTGCTATGTTTTCGTTTAAAACACACCTCGGAAATATAAAGTAGTAGTAATTTTTAGTAATTTCGTAATTAGGTACTACGTACATAACACATACTGTATATATGTGCTACAAAATTATACTGTTTTTTGAATTGAAGCGCAGTGGCGGATTTACCAATAGGCTGAGTAGGCTGGAGTCTAGAGCAGCAAATTCTAGGGGTGGCAATTTGATTTTTGAAACTTTATAATATATATAAATCCAGAAAATGAATGGAGAGGGCCATGCCCACAAGGTCAGCCGAAATAATCGCAACTTGGCCATTTTTCGGGTGACTGTGACCACAACCTTTTTGGGACCTGGTTTCGCGACTGACTGTACTAGGTTTTTTTATGATATTGACAACATCCACGGGCTCTTAGTTGCCCATGCCATTTGTACTACATAAAATATTGTTACGAGTACACAAAAAAGGAGCTTGCGCCATCTAGCGGGGAGCGAAGGAACCACGTTGTGTGCTGTACAAACCACTTTGTTACAAAGACAACGTGAAACATCCACTCAATACTAGATGGCGCTAGAGGACATATAGGTGAATGAACTCAGGATCGAGTACACGCACGAACGTTCTAGAACTGTCTGGGTGTAGGCTCGGCCCGGTATAAAAAGGCCGATTGAGGCCGAGCGGAGTCAGTTCAGTTTGAGCTAACGACGAAGCGACTTCGAAGTGAATACTAGTGATCAAGAAGTGATACCAGCGGAAACCTACGACATTGGCTACGACCTCGGACATTGTTAGTGCTTACTGTGTGTACCTAGTGATTAGTGTTTGTACTTAGTGCGTAGTGTTGTACCTAGTGCTTGTGTCGGACCTAGTGCTAGTGAATAAAGTCTCTAAAAGAGTCAGAAGGTCTTTCTCTCCAAATCGTTCGAACCCTAACACGTAACAACTGGTGTCGGAAGTGAGATTTGGAGATGCCATTGACTCCGAGAGAGAACCCCAAGGAGGGGGTCAGGACGAGGGCACAACGAACTGCGGATGCCACTGTGGGCCAAGCCCCGCCCACTGGCCCCGCCCACCAGGCCCCGCCCACTGGCCACGCCCCTCAGGCCCCGCCTACTGGCCCCGCCCACCAGGCCCCGCCCACTGACCACGCCCCTCAGGCTCCGCCCACTTTGGCTCAAGCCCCGCCCACTGACTCCACCCACCTTGTCACGCCCACCGGTCAGGCCACGCCCACCAGCGGCACCGTAGCTACTACAGACCCTCAAGTGGCACTTCAATTAGGAAGTTTAATTGAATTAATGGAACGCAAGTTCAGCGCTTTGCAAGACTCACAAGAACGCAAGTTCAGCGCTTTGCATGAATCACAAAAGGCAATGAAGGAATCACAAGAGGCAATGAAGGAATCACAAGAGGCAATGCAAGAATCACAAGAACGCAAGTTCAGCGCTTTGCAAGAATCACAGGAAAAAGCGCTTCGGGCTATAAAAGATGTTAGTGACACGGTGGGTAAGCTCCGAAAAGATTTCGACGAAGTGCAAGAACGAGTTAGCGGGTTAGGATTGGATGTCGAAAATGTGAAAACCGTCCTCGCTGAACTACAGAAGAGAGTAGCGCGCCTTGAAACCACGGGAGTTGCGATGTCTAGTGGAACTACCGGAGTTGCGCAAGGACCAAGAGTGAAAGTGCCGCCATACGACGGCACTACTTCGTGGAACGCTTATCGTCAGCAATTCCAGACTGTTGCTACTGCCAACGGATGGACGGAAGAGCAATGCCTGACCGCTCTCACTGTTGCGCTCAGAGGGCAAGCTTTGTCTGTCTTGGAAGCACTGCCACGTACAGGAAATGGGTTCCAAGACCTGATGGAGGCACTTGAATCGAGATACGGGGAGCGACACCTGGAGCACGTCTTCCGTGCCCAACTGCGTGATAGAGTCCAACGCTCAGGAGAAGGGCTACAACAATGGGCGTGGGAAATTGAAAAACTTGTCAGGAAGGCACACCCAGGAGCCGACAGCAAGATGGTAGACACGAATATTGTTCAAGCATTTGTCGACGGAATCAAAGACCTGGAAGTGAGAGCTGCAGTGAGGCTTCGTCACCATACCTCGCTAAAGGAAGCATTGGCGCATGCTTTAGAGGTCGAGGCGGTTCGCCATGACATACGGCAGACTCATAGGATCCGCGAGGTCTCTGAGGAAGTCAAGGAGGTTAAGGCTCCTACGAAGAAAAGATATGGTGTCATGTGCTACAAGTGTGGCGAGAGGGGCCATCTTCAGCTCAACTGCCCGCAGAAGGAGGTTAAGGCTCCTACGAAGAAACGTTCTGGAGTCATGTGCTACAAGTGCGGCGAGAGGGGCCATTTTCAGCTCAACTGCCCGCAGAAGAAGACCCAGATGGCAAGAATGAAAAGGATCGAGGAACAAATAGAGGAGCTGAAAAAGCAAAGAGCTTCGTCCCCTGCCCGGGATAAAGGGAAACGAATAAAAGCTAGTACTAAGAGACGAGTTCTGGCTGACGCGGTGGAAACCCTGAAAACTGTTATCCTCCAGGCATGCAGCGGGAATAGTCTTACGACACAGGGGACTATTAACGACCGGAAATCGAACACGAGAGGCTTCGAAGAAGGGTCACTAGTGTGGCTGCATAACCCAACCCGCCGGAAAGGGAAACCTCCAAAGTTGCAGACCAAGTGGGACGGTCCATACAAAGTGGTTACCCGAATGAATGATGTGACTTATAGAATTCAAAAGCAACCAAGAGGGACATTCAAAGTGGTACACATAGACCGTCTGGCGCGTTACCATGGCAGTAACAACGATGCTCGGGACGAGCATCTCTAAGAGGGGAGTAGTGTTACGAGTACACAAAAAAGGAGCTTGCGCCATCTAGCGGGGAGCGAAGGAACCACGTTGTGTGCTGTACAAACCACTTTGTTACAAAGACAACGTGAAACATCCACTCAATACTAGATGGCGCTAGAGGACATATAGGTGAATGAACTCAGGATCGAGTACACGCACGAACGTTCTAGAACTGTCTGGGTGTAGGCTCGGCCCGGTATAAAAAGGCCGATTGAGGCCGAGCGGAGTCAGTTCAGTTTGAGCTAACGACGAAGCGACTTCGAAGTGAATACTAGTGATCAAGAAGTGATACCAGCGGAAACCTACGACATTGGCTACGACCTCGGACATTGTTAGTGCTTACTGTGTGTACCTAGTGATTAGTGTTTGTACTTAGTGCGTAGTGTTGTACCTAGTGCTTGTGTCGGACCTAGTGCTAGTGAATAAAGTCTCTAAAAGAGTCAGAAGGTCTTTCTCTCCAAATCGTTCGAACCCTAACACGTAACAATATTTATTTTACTATCGACGTGCGTTTCTTATAATAGTTTCATTTCAGACAACCAGTTCTAAAACTGTCTAGATTGCTAGGAAAGTCCGACACTAACAGCTTATTGCTGTTATAAATATATTAAATATATAATAATACATGTTTGTTTGTTTGTATTTTCTTTTTAATTTATCTGTACTAGGTTTTTTTATGATATTGACTACATCCACGGGCTCTTAATTGCCCATGCCATTTGTACCTACTACATAAAATATTTACTTTACTATCGGCGTGCGTTTTTTACAATAGTTTAATTTCAGACTGTTCTAAAACTGACACTGACAGACAGTTCTAAAACTATCTAGATTGCTAGGATAGTTCGACACTAACAGCTTATTGCTGTTATAAATATATCTCTATATCTCTATATATATAAAAATGAATCGCTGAATGTGTTGCTAAGCGCAAATCTCAAGAGCGGCTGAACCGATTTCACTAATTCTTTTTTTATAATATTCCTTGAAGTACGAGGATGGTTCTTACGGAGAGAAAATTTTTAAAAATTCCCTGAAAAAGTCTAAAAACAACAATTTTCTATATTCCCATACAAAAGATTCGTAATAATACTTAACCCTTAAACCCTACCCGGGGGTCCAGTAAACCCAAGTGTTTCATTTTCTGAAAATATTTTTGCGGAAATGAAACGCATGAACACGTGACTCAAGCTAATCCTCGATGACGCCAGCGGCCATCTTTTCATCAGTAGTGCGTTAGCATTGGTGCACTGTATACGTAATAATTGCTGTTTTGGGGTTTATCAGACCCCAGGGTAGGAATAAAGTAATATTTTTTCTCGACGACAAAATGACAGATTAGCACCAATAAGAGATATTTTTGATCACGTTGTCAATGTGTCGAGTTAATTATACTGCCATTCAGATTGCTGTACATTAGACGAAATGTTATTGGGTTTTAGAGGCAGATGTATGTTTAAAATGTATATTCCTAGCAAACCAGGCAAGTATGGCTTAAAATTTTGATGACCTGCCATGCCAAAACAGCCTATATGTTAGATGCTTATGTATATTTGGGCAAAGGTTCATGTCCTACGAATGTACCCTTTGCTCATTTCTTTACTTTGAAATTGACCGAGACAAGTCATGGCATAAACCGTAACCTCACTTGTGATAATTGGTTCACTCGATTCCAGTTGCAATTCTTATAATTGTTGGAAAAATCAAAACAAAAAAAAATAGTCCTTATGTTGCCAACTATGCATGCAACAGCAGATTATGATGCAAAAAATGGACAACTGGAGATAGTCGACTTCTATAGGTAATAAGACAAAAATTGGCGTCGATTTTATTCCAGACCAGTTATACCACAAATATAGTGTATCTAGGAGGACAAAGAGATGTCCAATGGCACTTTTTTGGCCTTATGAATATAGTACGTGTTAACTCATATGCGAGCTGCTAAAATGGCCACTAAAAAGACGTCTTTTTCCAAAACAACTTGCCTTGGACTTGAACACCCTTCACATGGAGGGAAAAATTACCATGGCCTTCTTTGCCCACAAATCTCCAAGAAGTCCTAAGAGGAATTTCATAAAAAAAGCGTCCTTTGGTCGACGCATATCCTTCTCCCATGGCAAAAAATATATATGCTGTCTGTCCAAGGAGGAAGGACCGTAAAACAAAGGTTTTTTGTGGCATGTGCCGAAAACCACACTGCGGTGAACATACAGTACCAAAATGTGAGGAATGTGTGACCCAAGAAAATAAATATTTTATTATAATGCTAGTTAAGCTTTCTTTTTATATAAATAATATTATCATTAAAGTTGTGTTTAATTTATTTAGTATTAATGATTTATATATTGGGGTCTATGGAACCCCTGGGTAGGAATAATGTTTCTCCTAGGATGGGTAGGGTTTGAGGGTTAAAAGTCAATTTAAACTTTTATACTATACCATAAAGTTTGTGTATTAAAAAAAATGAACAAATAAAAAATCGACTGCTAGGCGGTACGAAGTTCGCCGGGTCAGCTAGTTAAATATATAATTCTAATACATGTTTGTTTGTTTGTATTTTCTTTTTAATATATTAATACACGATCATATCTCGACTGTACTAGGATATAGGATATCGAGTTTCAGGGGTCACAAGGGGCGGCAAAAATTTAATAGCCTACTGGCGGCATATTTGTAAATCCGCCACTGTTGAGGCGTAAATTAACATAACGGAAATTAAGTATACCCACATAGAGGAGAGGTCCCGCTCCCGGCAGATGGGTGATCCCGGCCAGGATAGATGCGCCCTTTGTATTTACAATAAATGTTTCGCGTAGATCGCTGTATTAGCGATAAGGCTGCCTGTTGCAACTGATGCAACTTCTATTTTTATATATCATACCCATTCGCTGCGGCGGACGCCTATCGGCGTTTTTTTATTTAACATTGAGGTGCGAAGGACGCCCATCGGCGTTTTTTTTCAATTCCTTTTATCTTGGCGAAAACAAGTCACAAAAAATTATACTTGCGATATAGGCACATTTTTTTAAAAATACAACAAGGTACTGCTCGCCGTTTCCGAATATTTGTTTGAAAAATAACTTTTTGAAAAATGCGATTTCCATCCTAGGTGCGGAAGACGCCTATCGGCGTCTTCCAGGAGTTAACAACCTTTGATTCTAAATAAATACCTATTATGTTTTTTTTTGTAATATTTCTTAAATGTATTTAGTTAATATTATTTTTTCTATAATAGAGGTATTTATTAGTACTGCTTCCCCTCCGCCGCTTACGCGCCCAAACGCGTACGGTTATTCATAATGTGACATTCTTTAACGAATTGAAAAGAGACCTGGCAAAAGAAGTAATGGTGATAAAAATGATTTTAGACTCAGTTCGAAACTTCGAACGTTCGTGAAGACCGTGAGTCTTACTTTATTCGCGATTTTACTATAAGCCGAAAATGCCAAAATCTTTGGAAGTTTTATTTATTAACTTAACTAATTATGAGCTTTATTAATTTAACTTATACATCTTTAGATAAGTTAAAGCTTATTCTATAATATAAAGGATAAATTAGATCAATTACTTTACATAATAAAATATCTTAGAACAAAAACTTCCAAGCCTTTCATTGATACAACTTTAACTAGGTATACCCATTGAGCTATTATTACTATGTGCGCAGTAGGTACATTATACTTCAATGGGTATACCTATAGATTTCCGTGAATATCTTAAAAACTATGTCCTATTGACTTGAATCTTTTTAAACTCTGACTTTTTAAAACTGAAATCTTATAACTAGTTTTGAGTCGACCTTTCTTTTAAGACTGATACCTTATAGTTATAAACAAACATTTATATTTTCAAGTTAAATGAAACATCTTTGACGTTTTACGATTTCAGAATAAAATTATTAGAATCTCTTCTCCCGCCCAAAACTGGTATTATGATCACTCCACAACCACAGAATAAAATTCATTTGCCTTTGATTTTGCCACGTGGTCCAAATCAACGCACCAAAAGAAAAAAATGTAGGCATTGTCTCTTAAATAAAATAAGGGTAGACACTATTTATTTCTGTCCTGATTGTCCCAAATCACCGGGATTATGTCTTACGTGTTTTCGACCATTCCACAGATATTAATAATTAATTTTTTATTGTACAATCATACTTATTACAATTGTTTTGTACTTTTAAATATCGATTAAACTAATGCACAATCAATAAATAGTTATTCGATTTGAGTATCGTCTTTTATTTCACTCGAGTGCGAACTCTTAGCATCATTCAGAAATGCTTGTCCGTTCTATACAATGTCGACGTATTGGATCAATTATTTCAACAAAAGTACATTTTGATACTAATTTTCAGGTTAACGAAGATGTCTATAAAAAAAGAGGTCTGTAAATAAATAATAATAAAATAATAAAAGTACCTACCTAATCAAAAGGTTTGCAACCTCTGATATTAATTTATAATTATCATTATAAATTAATATAATAATATTTAGCCATTGTTATCAGTTGAAACCAAAATATATGAGACTGTAGTTTAAAAGTGAAGTATAATTATATAATTAAAATAATTTACTTAACATTTATCGCCATATTCTCCAAAATTTGACAATCCAACTATTAAAAAACAAAAACTTCACAAAAAAAGATCGTAATTAATGTTAATTTATTTTTTACACCAAACACGATCGTGAACGTATCACACGTTTAAAGTATTTGTAGTTTTTTCTAAGATTTTTAGCGCTAGAATGATCATTTTCATTGCACAGTGCTGAAAACGCCGATCGGCGTCCCATATTATCATAATGAGGTGCGGAGGACGCCCATCGGCGTTCTCGACGAAAACCTTCCCGCACCTGGCTAATAAGCGTAATTTTTATCGCCGCAGGGAATGGGTTAAAACCTTGTATTGGTGTGCGAAAGTGTAAATAAATAAATAAAATTTTTCGTGTTTCTAATATGGTCTTTTGTATCACACCAGAAACGTGCAACAAGTAAAACTCGGCTGATCTTTTCGTCCGTTCGTAAAAGCGTTTAAACTGAAATGTATTAATAATGATCGCATCACGCTCAACGTAAAAACATTAACTTATCAAATACAGTACAGTCGCATGAGAGCTTTGTTTGGGATCACAGTTATCAATACGATAATTGTGTAAGTCCTGTTTATTATGCGTCGACCAATAAAATGAGTAATAGAGGCTATAAGTATCAGTGGCGTAGCTAGACAACCGAAGGCCCTGGGGCAAAATATGAACGGGGGCCCCAACTAAACTATTTAAAATCGTTTGTTCTATATTCGTCCTGTTCCGAATTCAACATACTCCAAATTTTTCGTAATACAGTCGACTTCGTAATAAACTTTAAAACCAAATACAACAAATTTAACTTATTTTAGTGAACAAATTAAAACTATTATGTATATTAACACAGTCAGGACGCATTGCTCGGAGACTTTTGTCTTCAAGTAATGCGGGATCTTCGAAGTGAAGACTCGACGAAGCCTGCCAAACGCCACCCAGCCTAACAGAATCCTCCTATCGGCCTCCTTCTCGTAGTTGTTGCGGCCTAGTTGGATGGTATGACCTAGGTAAACATAATCCTGAACAACTTCGAAAAGGGTACCATCGATCGATATGACTTGGTTGCTAAGCATAAGTTGTCGTTTTCTCTAAGTTCATACCGAGTCCGACTCGTCGGAAGGACTCGTTTAGGCCGGCCAGCATTTGGCCTAGCTCATCCAAGGTATCCAACAAGCAAAGATGACGATATCGTTGGCGAAACGAAGGTGAGAGATGGATTCGACGTTGACTTTGACGCCTCGTTCCTCCCAATCGAAGGTCTTAAAGGCATCCTCCAGCGCAGTGGTAAACAGTTTAGGGGGTATTACATCTCTCTGTCTTACCCCACGCCGGAGGAAAATGGGATCTTGTTCTCTGGTCTTGGATATGAACGGTCATCTCCACCGCATCGTAGGTACATACATCTGCAGAGACAAAATCTCACAAATATCTGCAGAGAGTACAGGACAGCCCAGGTTTCGCCATACACAGCGGCTAATTATATTCTTCTGTCTTTTGTATAATATCTGCCGAACAATATGGATGTGGTTTACGGTGCTGTAGCCATTTAGAAACCCAGCCTGCTCCGGTGGTAGGAATTCGTCAGGTCTTCTGGTGAGACGATTCGTAACAACCCTCGAAAAAAGCTTATAGACGCGGCTCAGAAGTGAGATCGGTCTGTAATTCTTTGACAGAGACTTATCGCCTCGCTTAAGGAACAGTACCACCACACTTCTGGACCACGTCATCTGCTTCAATGTCCGGGATGTCTTCCGAATACTGTAATAGCTCAACAATGGTGCATACGGATCTTCAGTGTCCCAAGTCTCAGAATTGCGTGCGCTCGACGAGTACAGCTGTCCATAAAATTTTTCGACCTCTTCTCGGATCAGAGGGCGATAGCAAACGGTTCTGCCATCCGCTGTTTTGAGCTTCGCAAAAAGGCTTCACCCCAATGGTCTTTGGAAAACTTTTAACCCCATATTCTACTCAAAAAGAGTAGTAATCTCTCTTGTATTTGAGCAGCGGAGGTCTCGGCGTACAAGTTTCCGTATCCTTTTGGAGAGAGCCTTCTGTTCCGGCGAAGCTGATTGAGCAGCGGGCAACTCGCACCTCCGCCGCATCAGATTCAAGGCTTCGGGAGAAAGTTTGTACTGCTTCGTTGACTTCGTCGTCAGAAAATGTCTGCGATCCAGTATACACACCGTCTTCACCACGTTGTCGGTCATCTCGTCCACATCGCTAGTAGTTTCCAGTGAATCGAATCGCTTTTGGAGTTCCAGTTGGAACTACTTGGAGCCACATAGTATTTGGGGCAGCGTAGCTCGAAGGGTAGATTTAATCAAGCGGGTCCGCTCTTTTTGGAGACATAATTATATTCAGAGTGCCAAGCAATAGTCGGTGGTCGCTGCCGGTGTTAAACCTATTAACTACTGAGACATCTCTGAATATAAGCATTTTATTATCTGCTATGATGAAATCGATTTCGTTCCTCGTCACAGTATCGAGGCTTTGCCATATTCACTGCCATTGGTGCTTCTTCTCGAAAATGAATTCATCAAGAAGAGCGCCCCCCCTCCCCCGCTTTGAGGATGTTGGCGAGCATCTACCCCCTGCGATTCCTGTGCCCCAATCCGTGTGGTCCGATTTTCGATTCGTCGCGGTCTTTTACTCATACTTTAGCTTTTTTTTGAAGTCTCCCATAACAACGTTGTAGAAGGCCGAAATAGTGCCATGTATGGCCCTTGTAATATCTTGAGAGAAGGCTTATACTTCATCGTCAAAAGCCAGCTGTAGGATGGCTATCCCGACATCGGTCGGCTTCAATAGTTCCAAGGTGGTAGTTGAACTTTGTTATCCCTTAGTTTTCTTGTTGACACCCACGAGTAGAGAGGGGGTGGCTAAATTCTAGATTGCCGTAGCCACACAGCAAAACCCCTTCAATTACAACGACAAATAATACAACTAGGTAGGGATCCCTAGTACATTTTTTTGACCTGATCAGTATCAAGCTAATTTTTTGGGAGTGGCTACATTTTGATGAGGCGAACAAAAAATTCCTCTTCGAAAACTCTCGATTGTGGTAGCTAACAGAGATAGCAGGAGGTAGAGCAGCAGTGAGCGTAGGACTGGGATAACTTACCACGCAATTTGGAGGACAATATTACCATCAAATTATATAGATATTAACTAACTAAAAGCAAAAAAAAAATCAGAAAAAAAATTAATTTTTGGTGACCTTACGAGGTCATCAACTTGATGACCTCGTAAGGTCATCAAAAATTATTACTAACCGCTGATTTTTTTTTCTTTTAGTTAGTGATTATCTATATAATTTAAAAGTAATAATGTCCTCCAAATTGCGTTGTATGTTATCCCGGTCCTACGCTCACTGCTGCTCTACCTCCTGCTATCTCTGTTAGCTACCACAATCGAGAGTTTTCGAAGAGGAATTTTTTGTTCGCCTCATCAAAATGTAGCCACTCCCAAAAAATTAGCTTGATACTGATCAGGTCAAAAAAATGTACTAGGGATCCCTACCTAAACGTAAGTAGACGAAAAAAATAGTCAAGTAAATGCACGTTATCAAAGATCACTCAAAAAGTAGTGATCAAAATTCAATAAAATTTAAATTGATAGAAGACAAGTATCATTTTTCGAATAAAACAAGAATCATTAAAAATCGGTATACTCAGGGAAAAGTTATGCGGTATAATATAACCTAGGTCGAGGAAAAATAGTCAAGTAAATATGCATTATTAGGAACATAATAGAAATCGAAAAATGGTTGTTAGAGCTCCTGGGGGGTATTGGGGATAGGGTCGGCAACGCGCTTGCGTTGCTTCTGGTGTTGCAGGCGTCTATAGGCTACGGTCTTACCATCAGGTGAGCCGTACGCTTGTTTGCCAACCTAGTTACATAAAAAAAAGATCGCAATTAAATTTAAATGGGACCACATGACAAGCACCACTGCTGACCTGCTCCGTTTTGGAAGTTGCTTAAGTTGGTGTTGTAAAATTGATTATTTAACTGACTGCAGAACGTGCATTTAACTGAGTTATTGTTGTGTCTAGTACATTATTGAAAAAAGTAATTTATTTGTTTTGCAATCGATATAATTCTTCAAATTTTTTTTTTACTTTCCGTCGAGTGTTTCTCATAGGTCCCGCCTTGCATCAAGCGCGTGCTTTACGCTAGGAACAGGGGAGTTACCTCCAAGTTTCAAAAAAAGATGTTTGAGACTTGTTGGGAATTCCTGTGTAATTTTTCATATAAGTTACCATTATTAATTTCGCGTTCATGGAATCTGGTTTATTTATATTCCGAATGTGGGAGAAATTTTCTTTAGTTAAATTTATACTTTTTATAAGTCAGAGTCCGAGGGGCCCCCTGAGCTTGAGGGCCCCGGGGCACCGCCCCGCCTTGCCCCTTAGTAGCTACGCCACTGATAAGTATATAATTATGCATTTGCTAAATTCAGTACCAGAGGTCTGTGCTCAGTACAGTACCTACTCAATTGACAGTATCTACACGTGTTAAATATACGTGTATAATTCATTTTATCTTTTATAGTACTTGGGAATAAACCATCGTCATATAGAAATGGGTGTTGAATTTTTTAGAAAATTGTTGTATACAAAAATAAAAATGTGTTTGTTTATACTTTTTGGCACAACTTCCTATCATATTATTATTTTTTTTAAATTACCAATAGGTATACAATATGATGGTTAGAATGGCGTATAATTTTTTTACAGATATTTTTTTGATGTGGGAACAAATTATTACATTTTTGTTATTTTTTAAAACACGATTCAGCCTGTAATATCCCACTGTTGGGCATAGGCATATAGTGTTTAAGAGTGAGAACGTAGAGTTACTACTGCACTTTCATTTCATCTAGCTTCCTCCCTTTTGTTCTTTTACACTGTCGATAGGTGGGATATAAATTTATTAATTGAAAAAATCGCCCGCTTTCATGCGCCGCCCGGGGCCATGGCCCACCCCGGCCCCCCACGCTACCCCACCGCCTCCCCAGAAGTTCTGGCTACCTTACCCCCCACAAGAGCACAACGCTACTTCAGAACAGTGTTGTAATTAACTGTGATCTTCTGTAAAGGCGAGGTAATTCACCATCCGGGCTGCTTCAACTTTTGAGCAGAAATTTTCTTGCTCTGCGCTACCTCAATAAAATTTCAATATGGTTTTAAAAGTATTGTAGAGATTTTCAAAAAAAAAAGCTTAAGTAATGTCCCTTAATTCTAACGCGTTGCACCTCGAAGCAACTTTAATATCATTGCTAAATCGCTATAGCTAATTAGATATGTAAGTAAAACGATGAAAAAAATGTCAGAATTTTTTTATTTCATTATAAAGATTATAGACTTAAAAAGTAATTCATAGATACTAGTATTTATATATTTATAGTGTAGGTCTATTTAATGTAGAATTAATATGTTGCTTTATTAAGTTTAATAATTATTATGAAGGGCCTGATTTAACATTTGCTGATAAAATTTATCTGACACAAAAGTTACATTTTAACAGAAAGAACTAATAAAGGTCCTTTGAATTTGTTTTACCTCAATTATTATACAAGTTCTGGATTTACAAGTAACTAGTTGAAACATCTAACAGATAAAAAAGAGATGTTAGGTATACTTATGCATCAGATAGCGTTATCAGTAACCGATGAAACATGCTCTAATAATAATAACAATAATAATATTATAAATTTAGGAGTAGAGGTAGATTGTGTAAACACTTTTGTCCGAAAGTCATAACACAACGTTTATATTGTTACAGCAGATAATAAAATTAAAAAAAACATTGCACTACCTATTTTATAGTATATTTTTTACATATTTTTCTTATCATATTAAGATAATAATTAAAAAGGATCAAAAATAATTAGCCTTGATACAATTTACAATGGCAACACTATAGGATAGATTATTATCACCTTCGTGATTATCGCGCAGTTTTGTTAACATTTACAACATCGATCCACAGATCATAAAATAACTTATTACTAAACTATTTAGTACATAGTATGTATATATAACTTAAATAAACTATTTAAATGATATACATAAATCAAATTATTGTCCACTACACTGTAATATCATTGCGCAGTTACGTTTATTGCCGATTACACTTTCAGTCTTTTTATTGACTAAGTTTTTAAGTTACACAAATATACTTAAAATCAGTGGCGTAGCGTGGGGGTGCCGGATTTTTCACTGGTATAGAAATCTAGCTTTCACCAACAACCAACGTCCTCCATTCTGATTTTTTGCCTTCGTCATTTTGATTCATGCCTCATCAACCATGAAACAAACCTTCAAATCACATTTGGTAGTAGAACACATCTGTGTGATTTTTTTGCATTTTTTGTCTCTTCCTTGACTCTAGTTCTAGGTCGGTGACCCTTGGTAAGACTCTGACGTGGCGTCTTGATGAAGACACTCGTCGTCCTCATCGAGTTCGTCCGAATTGTACATAGTGCCTGGTAAAAAGATGTATCGCGCCTCTCTGGAATAAATAAAAAAATACGATATATAACTCACGCACAAAGGCCGCCATTATAATGAGAATAATGATTAAGATTTTGGAAACCCACACTACAAAAACTTCCAGCCTCCAGGCACAGAAATAAACAGAAGGCAAATAGGTAAGTACTGTTAGTTCAAGTCATCTTTGCACGCGGCTCTATGTGTGCGTGCGCTTGCAATTATACAACTTTAATTTGTGTAGCAGACGGTCAGGGACACATATACCCGCGCGCAAAGATGAGTTGAACTTAGTATACCTATATGTACCTACGCCTAATAGGTACAGCAGTAGCAATTATTGAGTCATACTATGGTATATGGTAGCATATCAGATTTCTTCCAAATGTTAGGTAGAATTAAAACAAATTATTTATTAATACTAAACATTAGTACCTACTCTGTAATTTACTGAGAATAATAATATAGTAAATAATATTTAAGTGTGCAGTTACTATAAATAGAAGCATTTGTTATTTAGCAATACTAAAACAGCTGTATAACTTCTTCATTAGCAAATCCTTTACAAAATAGTTATATAAAGTTGAATGGTTTGTATGTAGTGAAAAATATAACTTAGGAACACAGTACGAAATTTCCTGCTGAAAATATGGAGCTGCCCGACTGATTGTACCTCGACCTTACAGAAGACCACAGCTAAATAATACTGCTTTCAAGCAGTGTTGTGTTCCTGTTAGTCAGTAAGGTGACCAGAGCTCCTGGGGGGAATAGTTCGGCAACGCGCTTGCGATGCTTCTGGTGTTGCACACGTCTATAAGCTACGGTAATTGCTTACCATCAGGTGAGCCGTACGCTGGTTTGCCGACCTAGTTATGTAAAAAATATATATATACATATATTCGTGAGCTAATTATTGAGAAGAAAATTCTGCCGAACTCGTCGATACTTCCGTCACTTTGTTAGCTATCATGATACTCAGTTCTCTGCACGTTTCTGCCTCGTTTTTTCTAGTTTGCATGATTGTATTCTTTCATTATTTTTTTATTATATTTCGGGAACTTTTGAATCTACAATCGTTCTGATGTAGTGGTGTGTGTGCCGTGTAGCGCCTGAACACTAGCGGTTGCGGGTTTGATTCCCACTCGGGAAGAAATATTTATATAAAAACAAATCCATATATTTAATAGCCATATTTGTATTTATACAAAAATTTCTTACCGGTTTGGATGTATGTTCTTGTGAGTCTCCCCACCGTTCCTCGGGGAGCAGTTAAGATGTCGGTCCCGGTTATTATCATATACACCTGATATATTGTCCGGGTTTATCTCCGAAAGCAACTTAAAATATAGGCTATATTTTATATCATTTAATGACCGCGATCTTTTTATTGAAAAATTACAAAATAAAAAATATGGCGGTTCGCCAGGTCAGCTAGCAGTTATATAAAATTGAATGGTTTGTGTAGTATTTACATAGACTTTTATAGTATCTATAATCTATATGCGTGTCATCTCATATCTTCTTTTGAATTTTGTCTGGAATTTTAACTGTTAGGTATATTTTTTGTTCTAATTTTAAAAATATCAAATAATGCAGTGAGAAAGCCTTATGATATAAAAAAGTTTTTTCATCTTCCTCCATAAGTAGAGTAAATATTTTTATCGCCGTGTAAGTATCCATACTTCTTGCTTGCTTGACTCGCTTTTGTCGTGTGAAGCGTTGCTGAGCTCGAGTATTTTGTCTTTACTATGATGAACTAAACTTATACTTTGCCTTTTAACAAATAGGTCCTTATTATAGATAGTTACAAAATATGTGATAGTTTATTTTCATCACAAATTAGTTTTTTATCAGAGTCGCTTCAGCCTGTAATATCCCACTGTTGGGCCTAGGCCTCTTTCCCCATGTTGGAGAAGGACCAGAGCTCAATCCACCACGCTGCTCTAATGCGGTTTGGCGGCTATATTCCCAACTATGCGTAACGATCGCTATAAGGTGTACATGATAACAACCGGGGCCACCCACAACTATATACCAAAATTTTTGAAATAAATAAATATTATTATTATTATTATTATTATTACAAGGACTGCACAAACACCCAGACCACGGCAAACATCTGTATGGCCAATACAAATGGCCTATACGCAACCGCCAGCGCAACAGCCACAAACCAATGCTGTGACCGTTGCGTCAACGCGTCGTCATCACATTTTATCAGAGTAACAGGAGCAAAATATTATTAGTGATGTTACCTCAACAAATTCGCTTATTGCTTACTTATTTTCTCCCCATAAGTATGATAACAAATCAGTATATTTTAAATTGACTAACCAGTTCTACCTAATCTGAGCATTTTAATAAATGATTACCTGCCTAAGACATTATAACTATAAGAATGTACCTTACCCAATCTAATTTGGCGATCATCGATCATCACATCATATTGTGCTTTAGTCGTTGTTTTTACTAGGTATATATTAAAATCAAGCAAAAAAATGATCATGTAGATGCTGATTTATAATAAGAACATGTGTTATAAGTTCTTACAAGTAGGATGCTAGTTACCTAGAGTTATCAAGACTCGACTACACCGAACAAGTTCCATTGTCTAAACTATCCCACAAGATATTGTCGAAATAAATTATTTCAAAATGGCACAATTAATATAGCAAAGAATCTAATTATTAACAGACTTCTAATAGAAGTTTGAATGATTCACCCTATAACTTAATCTACCACGCTTCTTCACTGCGGCTTGGAGGATAATTTTCCTAACAGGAGTAACGCTGAGCACAAGTTGCCATCAGGCCTCAATGACAACTGGTACCGACAACTTAACATCATCTCAGGACTCATTAGAGTAGACCCACAAGGATATATACACAAACTACAAATACAAATATCTATTTCGAGAGGGAATCGAACCCGCAACAGTCAATGTTTCAGGCGAATTCTCAAAGCTTTAGTGTAAGATAGCTTTTTGGATGATTCAATCATAAGAATCATAATATTATAATTGTCAAAAAGTGTGATTTTGGTTTATGAGTTAAAACAATTGATATTTTGCTGACTTATAAAATAATAACATTTTTGCATGCAATGTGAATACTTAGCAGCTCAAGCTTAAGCGATGCTTCTATATGCTACATACCTATATTGTAAACAGGTGATAAATAAAAATTGTCGAAAAAAAGCTAATTTTATGCAATAAATATTCTACACTAATTAATTATACTATTAATATTAATATCTAGTTATTTTGGATGTTTCGCAGAATTTAAATGTTTTTTTATAACGTCAACAAATTATTTGATTTTTTTTTTTTTTTAAAATCTAGTCTATAAACGATCATTTTGAGGTAGTTGCTGAACTGTAAATACAACTCAGGTGCACGTAATAAATTCTTATTCAGAGGACTTCTAAATAGTTTAGGTAACAAATTTTCATCCAGATTTTATGGCAAAAAGCAATTACTGAATTATAAGTTTCTCAAAATAATTCTTTTTCTTAATTATTAAATTAAACTTTTAAAAAAAATTGAAATTATTTTTAAATTCTTAAAGAGATTAAGGGATTAAAATGGAAACACAGCAAAATCAAGACTTATTTATTAATCAAACATATAATTACATATTAAATTACACAAGTAACTTAAAATAGAGTTATTTTCGAGTGAAACTAAAACAGTCATAAAAATACGTTTTAGAACTTGGGATAAAAGGATGGCGAAGGTATGTTCTTTTGAATGGGACATGTCCTAAATGCATCATCGATGGAGGATGAAATTAAAATGCATTGATATATTTACACATTTTAATATAAAATGTGTTATTTCATCACAGATCCTTTATTAGTTGACAATTTCATAACAATAATAAATTCGTTTTGTCATATTCCCAACAAATAACAATCACTTTAAATTAATAATAAATACAACAGCGACATATATATTGATTCAGTCTATCAATTTATTGCTATGTTGGTTTGAATATTGGAATAATATCTTAAATTGGTTTTTAGCATGCACATGTTGTTGTGACCGTCATAAGCGTGGTGTATCTAAGATGGAATATCCCAACTATTCATTGAAGGAATTTATGAAATACCTTATTTCTTTTGGTATGTTATAAGATTAACCTCTATACACGAATTTCTCAAAACTTTAGAAGCACAATAGTAATATAATAGATAAGAACTGGGTAGATTTGGACTTTTTGCAAGATAATAAAACAAAAGTATAATAAGACAAGTAGAAGTAAGATTCGTATTGGACATTAATGCAAGCGTCCAAATCTTTGCAAATTAATTTTTCGGAAATCTAGAAAAATTCTGCAGCTTAGAATAAGCCAATTTGTGTTAGACACACCACGCTTCTGAAACAAATCTTGGTAGTCAAAACAAATTTTGGTAGTCAAAACAAATTCGAAAAAATAGAATTGAAGCGAAATAATCATCAAATTGAAAATTATTAGAGTAATAATAATATAGTATGCGTTAAAATCAGGTATTAGTCTAAGCTTACTAAATTGCATTGAACTTAAATATTTACTACATTTCTTCAGCCTAACAAATGCTGAATATAAATACAGAAATGCTCATTAGTAACTAAACGAAAAATAAATAAAATTAAAAATGGCAGCATTAGCAGCAGCACAAACCCCGTCATGCCTTCGCTTCGAGATCATATTTCTTCTCGTCGGCATCCCTATAAAATATATAAATAAATAGGAAAAACAGGCACAATTTTCACAACAAGTAATACTAAATTAAAAACTAAAAATCACAGATAATAAAAGAAATAAAACAAAACAATCCTCAAACGCCATTTATACGTTAGTGATCGTCCATTACGGTGTCTGAAGTTTATTTATCCGTATACATACCAAGTGCGAACCAAAAAGTAATCACTGCCGGTTCCCGAACTCATCATACTGGTACCCTCGTCGCTAGAGTCATTAATCACTAATTTCCTGCTCTCTCTGAAAATATTAACCACAAAAAAACGTTTTCTTATCATCTCGGAAAAAAAATCCGCCATTTTGTTTTACCATTTCGAATATCGAACACGTCCGTGTTCGATGCATGCGTGCAATAGCGTCCCGTGATGAAATGATGTGTCCATATAAAGCAATGTCGCAATGCTGCGATGTTTTATTTGCAATATTTAAGTATATTATATAGAAGATCACTACATACTATTATATAGCAAACAATACATTATAGCGATGATGTTTTACATAAATAATTATAATTTTTCCAACATACTTTTTGTCTGTCATCTTGTAATGATTTTTCCATGGTGTACACCATAAAGCATTATGACATAATATATTTATTTCAATATTTAATACATATGTTACTTCTGATAGTCAATGTAAATTCTTTATATCTATCTCATTTCATTATGCATTTATAGTAGTATAAAATAACTTACTTTCGATCCGTCTTTCTTATGCGTTCATTTTTGTCTGTTGCATTTTTTCAGTATCTTCTGATGTTTGACTTTTTCCTTAGTTTAGTCATTATTCAATTTAATAGATATTGCAAATGTCATCTGCTGGACAAAGGTCTCTTATCTCTTTTATCCAGTAAAAACATATCGAGTTTTTTCCTGCCATATGGTAATACTGATTCACTAACAGTTCAAAGCAAGTTTTTAAGTCATCATTGTGGATAATATTTGTATAAAATGTCTTCCATAACACTAAGGATATTTTCTCCTTTTTATCCACTGGATATATCCGTTCTCAGATATGATATATTGTCACTCGCATGATGTAGCGTTGCAGTAATTGTTAAAACAATGGTTGCTCGAATGGTTAATAAGGACCTTATATTATGTTAATGAAACCCAAAGCCAGCGTGAATATTGAACTAACATTTACAATACAAATGATTAGTTCAATACTCAATTAGAAGCGTCCCAATTAAAGCGTATATAGATCGTTGGTGTTGCCAGGATAAGTAAAAATTATACTCGATTATTTAAATTACTTTTTTAATTTTTTGATTTAGCAACACTAACAAACTATACGAAAATGGTAGAAATATGAAAGGACGTACCTGTAGAAGACATAGTGTTGCAACATGAAGAATATGTCAAAGATAAGGCTGAACAGTCCTAGGCCGAATTTCGTCGCATCTCCGAAGAAAGATATCCAGTCATTGTAGTTGTAGGCGTTGAGGGTCATTTGTAAGACCGAGAGGAAACCGCCCACGAAATCTAGGAAAATGTTGCCGATACTCCATCCCACTGTCGATTTGCGCTTGTAGTTCATGTATGCCTGGAATTTTTTAATATTAATAAATATAATATAACATACACACACGGTGTCTGTTCCTATGGTAAGCAACTTAATGCTTGTGTTACAGGTAAAAACCGACTATTATAACTATGTTTTTTTATATAAATATACATAGAAATAATACATATTACACCCAGACCCGCGGAACAGAAAGCACGGCCACCACAAACTGCGCCAACGGGTTAGTCAGATAATAACTTAATTTGGCTACTTATATGCATAGTTGATTTGAAAATGTATTTAATAGACAATATTTTAGCTCTGGTGTAATGGCGCAAAGCTTAACAGTAGGACATTTAGAGTCTGAATCACCTCAATTCAGTCACCAACCGTGGTGTTTTTGAAGATAACCGAACCCTACCACAGACTCTCTCAAAAATTTAAAAATTTATATTTTTTCCTTAATTTTTTTTAAATATAAAATAGACTATATCGCTTGCAAACAGTATACCTTCCCAACAGTGAAAGTATTTTTCAAATCGGTTCAGTAGTTTCTGAGCCCATTAAATGCAAACAAACAATCAAATCTTTCCTCTTTATAATAGTTATTAGTATAGGTTTACCTGAGGAACATATTTGATAAGCGTGATGCATAGTTTTATGTAACTGCAGTAGTAGAGGAAGTCGAGCCACGCGAGCTTGTCCGCGGCGCCCAGGCCGGCGGTGATGACCACGACGCCCACGAAGGCGCTCAAGATGCCTCGACCAGTCATCGACACACGTTGCTCTTCACGCTGGAACAGAATTTATATAAATGTAATTATTTGGAATTACAATTGACTTGGTTTCCTTCTTTACGGTACTTTGTAATAAGATTTCAAAAGTCGAAAAGTAAAGATAGCCCTAATAAAAAAAAAAGAGAGTGTGTGCTCAAGACCTGTGTAAGGCTGAATTGAAGAAACTTCATTGGCAATCCCAATCAAGCAATAACGCAATAAGTCCCGAGTTCACCCGATCAAACCATTCGCTGTTCAGTAGCGAAGAGCAGCTGTCTATATCTTTCTCGCTCGGGTACACTCGGCGGTCCCGAGTTCACCCGATCGAGCCTTTCACCTCCGAGCGTGACGGATCAGCCTAACTTACTACCTACGAAAAAATGTGTGTGCGGTGCGCAAAAAGAAGTTTTCACTTTAAAAAAAAAACCAACATATCTTCAAGTTTCTTGTTATAATTTTTTGCACAATGTGGTTGATTGATAGATTTTGTAATTAGGTTACTTAGTATGTAGCTAAATACAATCTTACCTCATACATAAAGCACTGAGTTATGGTAATGAGGGTCGCGAATGCAGCGTGCAATGAGAAGAAGACATCGTTTAACTGCACCGGGTTCAAACTACGAGGATGGCGAATAAAGTATTCGTCCTGAAAACAATACATTAAAATATATTATTTTTTTATACAGCTAGGTACTGAACTACCGCACTGGTGTAGTGGTGGGAGTAGTCGCCTAAAACACCGACGGTTTGCTGGTTCGATTCCCACTCGGGATGGATATTTGTATTTGTACAAATATTTCTTTCCGGTGTGGTTGTCTGTCCTTATTGGTTCTCCCTACCGTGCCTCGGAGAGCACGTTAAGCCGTCGGTCCCGGTTGTAGTCATAAATGCCTGATAGCGATCGTTACTCATAGAAGGGAACATATCCGCCAACCCGCAGTAGAGCAGCGTGGCGAATTAAGCTCCGGCCTTTCTCCTATACGGAGATTCCTTTGTCCAGTGGGATGTTACAAGCGGAATGAATGAAAATAAAGTATTGCGTGCGTACAAAGTACACATGTCAGAAGTGAAACTTCTTTGTCAAACTAATTAAAAAAAACTAATTCAAAAGAAAACTAATAAAAAAGAAAACAAAATTAAAATACAAAAAAAAAAGCTAACGTCACGCGGTGTTCTCAGGCTTCGCTTCCGCGTTACCGGTCGTTCAAATTTTACTAATACTATCAATAACAAAAAAATTCTAACCTGTATAGCCTTCGAAAAATACAACCCGCAATTGAACAGGGAATACATAGTGAAACCCATAATGTTGAGCGCTAAGAAGTCAAAGTTGAGTCCGACGACGCTCTTCCTCTTGAAGTTGATGTATATTTGAGGGTAGAACGAGACCGACCAGGCGACGAAGTAGATCCAACCCATTATGTATGAGATTATGTATATAGCGTTCGAATGCATGACGGTGACGCGCAGGAATACTGAATCTAGACTGAAGTGGAAATATTAATTATTACACTAGCTGCCCGGACAGACTTCGTTTTGTCTGTTGCTATTTTTTTTAAATATGAAAACCACATAAAAACCTTCCGTGGGATTTTTAAGGAACGTACAAAAAAATTTAGCCGAATCGGTCGAGCCATTCTCGAGTTATGTGCTTAGCGACATTCATTTTTATTATATAGATTAAATTATATGGAATTTAGACTCAATTTGTTAAAATATTTTTATTAATGACTACTGTATTGAATGAATTCAATAATCTTAAAGATTTTTTTAAATATAAATTATAGAACTATGTATTTTGTACTTGTTGTAATCTTTGATTAGACAAATACTTGCCAATGTGAATACTTAAGGAAAAAGCTAATCCACACTGTTTACTAACATTTTTAATACATGAATAACTCTTTGTGTGTGTCTGTTCTATAAGTACGCAATGTTTTCAAATTATTTACGCTTAACGCAAAAAGAGCGAGTTTTTACTATCTCCAAAATCCTTACGAAATGTATAAAAAATTACCGAAAATGCCTTTTTAGTTTAAATATCGGACATCACTCACGGCCTGAAGAAAATATACAGCACAAACACCCAAACCACGACAAACATCTATATGGCCAATAAAACTGTCTGTCGTGAGCGGGGATCGAACCCGCGACAGCCAGCGCAACAGACAGTGCTTGTGACCGCTGCGCCAACGCGTCGTCTAATTAAAATCCGACATAAAGTGAGAGAAAATGTTCCTTTTTTTATTTGAACGTCTTAATCAAACAATTTGAAGCAAATTGAAGAACAAAATTCTACACACAACTTAAAAAACATCTCCACTTACTTGACAAACCCTGTCGGTGTTACATTGAAGGTTACTTCTGAATGTCCCGGGCCTTTTCCGTAAGCGCATATATCGTATGTGTGTTCTGCGGTGGTGTTGGGTTCCTCTGTACCTGGTATGTCGATCACTGACGGAACAAACTGAACTATATCTGGATGCTGTATGTTGGAGGTCGCTTGGAGAGATGTGTTGTATTCTCCGCTGTTATGAAATTATATAAAATAATATTATTTAAGATAAATAAATAAAAATTCGTGCGTACATAGTACACACACGTCAGAAGTTCCTAGGCGGAAGTTACTGTTCCTAGGCGGTCACCCATCCAAGTAATGACCGTCATGACGCTGCCGCGTTACTGGTCGCTCAAATTTTACCCCTCATGCGCCTAAAGAAAAATCCGCCTTTTGCGCAACCTGTTATCTCGAAGTGTTGTTATGTTGTTTTTTTTTTTAATTATTTTTTTTTGATTTGTGTATAGTAAGTTCAACTCATCTTTGCGCGCGGGTATATGTGGGTGCGACGCACTGTCCCTGACCGTCTGCTTTACAAATTAAAGTTGTATAATTACAAGCGCACGCACACATAGAGCCGCGCGCAAAGATGACTTGAACTAACTATAATAAAGTTTAAATAAAAAAAATAAAGAAGTTTCACTTCAAAAAATATATGAAATATTTCTATAAAATTATTTTAAGCATCTAGTAGCCCGTTGGTACAGTTTGCACCGACACTTTTTTTGTTTTCGGGAGTTGTGGGTGTGATTCACGCCTCTAATCTGGGCGTATAATATTTATTTATATGTATATTTATTTAAACAATGTATCTTTCTCAGTTGGCTGTTCTCAAAACACAGGCATTAAGTTGCCTACTTAAGAAACAGATGACCGTGTTTATGTTAAAATATATTTGTTTAACATTTTATTTATAACTAGCTGCTGCCCGCGACGTCGTCTGCGTGCGTTCACTGCTCGTTCCCCGTAGGTGATAGCGTGATAATATGTAGCCTATGTTCTGACCCCACTTCTTAATAATATTCGTGCCAAATTTGAAGTAAATCCATGCAGTACTTTTTGAGTTTATCCCGGACATACATTTGAAGAAATAAAGGTTCACTGCTCGTTCCCCGTAGGTGATAGCGTGATAATATATAGCCTATGTTCTGACCCGACTTCTTAACAATATTCGTGCCAAATTTGAAGTAAATCCATGCAGTACTTTTTGAGTTTATCCCGGACATACATACAGACAAACAGACAAACAGACAAACAGACAAACAGACAAAAATTCTAAAAACTATATTTTTGGCTTCGGTATCGATTGTAGATCACACCCCAAGTATTCTTTTAAAAAAATATTCAATGTACAGTTTTGACTTTTCTACCATTTTATTATATGTATAGATGTACTAGCTGCTGCCCGCGACGTCGTCTGCGTGCGTTCACTGCTCGTTCCCCGTAGGTGATAGCGTGATAATATGTAGCCTATGTTCTGAACCGACTTCTTAATAATATTCGTGCCAAATTTGAAGTAAATCCATGCAGTACTTTTTGAGTTTATCCCGGACATACATACAGACAAACAGACAAAAATTCTAAAAACTATATTTTTGGCTTCGGTATCGATTGTAGATCACACCCCAAGTATTCTTTAAAAAAAATATTCATTGTACAGTTTTGACTTTCCTACCATTTTATTATACATATGTATAGATTAGTACAACTATCACAACTAAACATTGTGATAAATATAGTCAACAATTTTACGTACAATAGTTAATAAAATTTGCATAACTTTGTCATACCGTAACGTAAGTAGTCTTGTAAACTGTAACAATTGTGTAACTTACATTTGAACTAATTTCAACAGACGCGTCTCATCAACAAGTAGATGGATATCCGTCAAATCTATATACATTTTCTCGAGTTGACATTGTGCTAAGGGTAAACCTGAAAAAGAAAAAAAAAACTTAAGTATTTAGTATTAATTGTCTACTTACAATTACTTAGAAGATAACAGCGAACAACAAAAATAAATCATATATATGTATATAGGTACATATTGGCAACACTAGATCAGAAAACAAGCGAACGGCTCATCGGGTGGTAAGCGGTTACCGTAGGGGCTGTCTCCACGAGCGACATTTCCATACAGATTGCTGTCTCCACGAGCGAGCGTATCGCCGGCGATAGCTCCATAGAGAGTGTATAGAAATAGGTGGCACGACGATACTATCGCCGGCGATACGCTCGCTCGTGGAGACAGCTCCATAGAGAGTGTATAGAAATAGGTGGCACGACGATACTATCGCCGGCGATACGCTCGCTCGTGGAGACAGCTCCATAGAGAGTGTATAGAAATAGGTGGCACGACGATACTATCGCCGGCGATACGCTCGCTCGTGGAGACAGCTCCATAGAGAGTGTATAGAAATAGGTGGCACGACGATACTATCGCCGGCGATACGCTCGCTCGTGGAGACAGCTCCATAGAGAGTGTATAGAAATAGGTGGCACGACGATACTATCGCCGGCGATACGCTCGCTCGTGGAGACAGCTCCATAGAGAGTGTATAGAAATAGGTGGCACGACGATACTATCGCCGGCGATACGCTCGCACGTGGAGACAGCCCCGTAGCCTATTGACGCAAGACCAAGAGCATTGCAAGACCTTTGCCGACCCTACCCTCGACCCTGCCTAGGAGCTCTGGCCACCTTTTTCACAACAGGAACACAACACTGTTTGAGAGCAGTGTCATTTATCTGTGATCTTCTGTAAGGTTGAGGTACTTCCCCAGTCAAGCTGGTTCAAATTTTGAGCAAAAAGTTTTCTGCCGTGCTCTACCTTAATATACCTTTCACCAAGACTAATATACGTACATTCCTTGAATATAATTTTAAATATATTTATATTTTGTAAAATAACCTATTACAAGCGATTTTTCTTTTAAATATAGACGTAGATAGAATTGTTTAAAAATAGAGATTATTAGTTTTAAAAATTGCCGACTGAATTATGATTTAAATGTAAACATTATAATTGTTATAATTGTGCGTAAAAAAAAAACTTCATCAAACCATATTTTTCTTCTGTATGATATTTCGCAGATGTAAAAAACCCGAAATGTCGTTCCATATCTTACACCTACAATATAATTTTAAATTACCTACCATCAATTTAATGTACTCACCTAATAGAAACATTGCGACGAGATAGTAGCTTAACCTATGACTAGAGTATACCCCGGACCGGGCGAATACTGAGCTGATGCGTGCCATTTTTAGTTATTCTTGTTACCTGTGAACAAAAAAAAAACAAAATAAGTTATTTATTTTATTATCATCAATGTATACTAACGAAAAATTTCATATTTTCTCTCAGAACGTATGAGCATGAATTACTCAATTCCTATTACTTTACGACAAAGATAAATAAACGATAAAAAATAACGAGGTAGAGAAGTAATCACTACAGGCGAAACACGTGTTTGAATGTATGTTCATTATAGGTTCAATAAGGTGCAAAGATATAAAACGTGCTCATATACTAAAAACGATATATTTTAAACATGTTTACTTGGAAAATTTTGAAACTACATTAAATATTTTATGAAGACACTTACTGCTATTGGTTTGGAATAAATTATATACCTTAAGTATAATTTATTTTTCAAATAATAAAAATAAATTTATATTTTAATGTTAGGATAAATTTATGCAGGCATTGTTTTAGACTTAGTATTATATAAACATGAAAACATATTTATTGAATGATAAAATAATACATTTTTACCAGTTTTAATGTACACTTCATTGAAGTTATGTCCTACTTGGCGTCATTATATTATATTCGACATTGAACGAGAGTAATCACGTGGAAACACAACCTTCCTAAGAGATTTATTTATTATTATTATTTATTTATACGTTACCTATTTATGTATATACTTGTATAGGTATAAGATTTAAAATATGTTATGTATAATTTTTAAAAGTAATTAAGGATTTATTATTACTGTGTTAAATTTTATCAAAAAAGACAATAATTCTTTTCTTTTAATAGTACAAGAAATGAAAAAAAAATCTTTCGAAAACACAAGCATATACCCACTCAGAATATAGTTAACTAATAACAATAAAACAAAACATTTTTTATTTGTATTGTATAATAGTACAAAATGGTTTAACATTATCAAATACCTCCTCTCCTACCTAAGTGTTCACGTTTTAATTCAAACAACACTTTTGTTTTAAGCAGATTTGTTGTAAACTATACCCCAGACACTGACTGCAAAATTTACTTGCCGTTTTGTACAATCTAAACAAACAACTATATATCTTCAATCGGTGGTAATATCATTTATTTTTCAAATACAGATATAACATTTAATAATTACGTTCCGCTCTTGTGGGTTTACATTGAAACAGTGGCGTAGCGTGCCTTGGAGGGGCCCCGTATCAAAATTAGTTGGGGGGGCCCAAATGAAGGATAACGATTTCTCGCAAAATAAACAAAAATGCTTGCATTTAATTAAAATAAATTTTTATTTAATATAAATTAGGGGTCGTTCAAGTATTACGTAACGCAAATTTTGAAGATATTTGACCCCCCCTCCCCCCCATGTAACGCGCCGAACGTTTTCCTGTACCCCCCCCCCCCAGCCCATAAACGTTACGTAACACCCCAACTGACCATTTTTATCAAAATGTCACAACTTTGTTGCGAAAACTACCGAAAAGTCGCTTAAAAAAATCGCGTTTGCGGTAAGTATAAATATATATATATGTCGGAGAGTCAATACAGATAGTTATTAATGACGGTACCTGTGTTATTATTATTATTCATCTACCCTCACTAATTCTATTATTCGAGCCATTCAGTCGTGTATAAAAGACCGATGCGGCCGCAGCTAGGGCAGTCTTGGCTCTGGCGTGGCGCGGTGCACTTGTGTATCCTGCTAGTAGCTTAACCTCGACTCTTGTAAGGGTTAGTTTGTGTACACGAATTAATTGTTACATTATATTGTGGGCAACTCGGGCAGTGGAGGAGAGCGTTAATGCGCATTTTAAAGACGGCCGTCTTAAACCTAGACTCGGGTCGCAACTCCCGGGCACTGCCTTGAGTTGTCACTCTGCCACGCGATAGACGGTACCCGCTCGGTGAGTCCATTTAATACTTAGTAGTTACTAACTATCTTGTGTTAAATTACATTGTTAATAAACCAGTTCGGTCATCCATCCGTTCTTTACCAACCTCACTTCTGATCTGCGACATATATATATACAAAAAGGGATATAAACGAAAAGGGTTGCCAATTTGGGAGATTTTAGTACACTAGTTTTTTTTATTTAAGTAAAAAAGAACGTTACGTAACGCGTTGTTCGAGACCCCCCCCTCCCCCCTGTAACGCATCGTAACGTTTTACAAGACCCCCCTCCCCCCCTAATTGCGTTACGTAATACTTGAACGGCCCCTTATCACTTCCTCCTAGAATAGACAATAGTGACAAGTCTGATAGCCGTTCCTGTCTCGTCGAAGTCCTTAGGTAATTTTTGTTCAGTTTAGTTTTGAAAAACTTCTTTCAGCTGTTGCGGTTATAACTGGAAGGGTCAAGAATAAAAAGCATAATGTAGGTAATTACCAAACGTAAAACTGGATGCAAGACTATTGAATTTTATCAGCAACAATTCCGGGAGTTCCTTAATGGAATGAATTTTTTGAATTTCGGATTTTACATTTTAAGCATGTTTTCAGAGCAATTGATTGTTAATGAAGATTAACTGAATCCTGCAATAACCGATGAAGGATGTAAAAAGGGGAATCCTTTTTTTTACTTTTGACATTTCTGAAGTCAAAACTCTATAGGCACGTTTGACAGTTATTTTATATGTTTTTTTTTTTACCGGAAAGCACGAGATTAAGTGACATCGTGGATAACATTTTACTAAGTTTGCTTAAACACATTAGGGGCCTCTGTAGCCCGGGGTATCCGTACCATTGATACGTCTGATACGGTGGTAGCTACGCCCCTGCATTGCAATCTAAATCACTCACAGAAGCTGACTGCTGAAAAAATGAAGAAATTTTGGATATTTTTTTTATAACCTACTCTCTTTTCTGTCTACTTTTTCATTTCATAGCTCCACTGGGATAATCTCTTTTCCTTTCACTCATTCTTTTCACAAACCATAGTAATTAACCAATAAGTAATGAGAAGTACAAGATTGTATTGTATTAAAATGTAATAACGTAACGGCGTTTGGCAGGCTTCGTCGAGTCTTCACTTCGGAGATTCCGCAATGCTTGAAAATAAAAGTCTTCGAGCAACGCGTCCTGCCTGTGTTGACATACGGAGCCGAGACGTGGACACTGACAAAGGGACTGGTACACAAGTTCAAAGTCGCTCAACGTGCAATGGAATGGGCTATGCTTGGGGTTTCTCTCAAAGATAGAATTAGAAATGAGGCTATCCGCGAGAGAACGAAAGTAACCGACATAGCCCACAGAATTAGCAAGTTGAAGTGGTAGTGGGCTGGTCATCTGTGTCGCAGGACCGATGGCCGTTGGAGCAGACGTGTCTTGGAGTGGAGACCGCGTCTTGGCAAACGCAATGTAGGACGTCCTCCGGCCCGCTGGAGCGACGATCTACGTAAGATTGCCGGTGTAGGCTGGATGAGGATTGCGGAAAACCGGGATATCTGTCGCGAACTTGGCGCGGCCTACGTCCTGCAGTTTACTGCAATGGGCTGAACTGACTGTCTGACTGACTGACTGTGATAACGTATGAACCGGAATGAAATAAAACACGTAAATATTCTTCTCGTAATATGCATCGTTATTGCGGGATTCCCCCGTTTAAGTCACTCACTGATGTAGGATGTTGCCAACTTTTGGGCGCACGCTTAACTCGAAAAAAAAAGAGATAACTTTTGATTTTGTCATTTCTGAAGTGAAAACTCTATAGGCACGTATGACAGTTTTTTTATATGCTTTTTCCCGGGAAGCATGAATTTAATTAAGTAACATCGTGGATAATATTTTACGATTTTTTTGCTTATAGACGTTGGGGGCCCCTGTAGCCCGGGGGCCCCGTATCATTGATACGGCTGATACGGCGGTAGCTACGCCCCTGCATTGAAACTAATGTAGTCGCGACAAGTATAAAACTGAACGTATGTTGACAAAGCAGCACAAAACTGAACAGCACTAAGCAGCACAGCTCAATCAGGTAAAAGAAATGTTTTATTAATTGAATAAATTGTTTACCAATACATGAAAAAGTTAAAAAACTATTGCGTAAACGTATGTCGCAATTTGTTGACAAACAAATTCTAGAAGCGGTTAAACTTCTTGTCTAACTTCAGTAAACGACGTATGACAGCCAACATACTTAAAAATGCCTTGGTGAGTGGTGACATGAAATGAAACATAGTACGAGTAGCTCCAACTGTCATTTCCTGCCAATTCTGTATCATAATCTCCATATAATATAATTGTCAGTGTCTACATCACAGTATTTCACGCTCATTATTTGTTCATACTTAAGAGTGTATGCTACCTCAAATTGCTTATTTTCCACTCGGCAGGATCTCCATATCTTCCAAACTACTGAATATTTAAGTTTAAAATTTATGTAAGGTAAAGTTCAGGACATAAACTATCTTTCATATGTTTTGAAAACACGATTCCATAAAATTTTCTCGATACAAAAAAATCGCAAAGTTACCTCTATTTTTTGTATTAAAACCCTAATATATCAGTAAATATAGAAGTTATGGACTTGAGATTAAGCATGGTAATTGAAATAAGTATGACGAACATTTTATATGTTGCGTTTTTTAAAAAATAACTATTGATAATGTTTGTGGGGAGAAATAACATATAATTCGCGCGATGAACAACCAAGCGCTCTCAATTCTCATGTGTGTCGGTATAGCACGTACAAATTAACTTGACACCTGGGCCGATGACGGCAACTTCAATGTACGGTGTGAAAAATAATGTAACATATTATGATAATATGTTACATTATTCTACTATATATTTTATTGATATATTAACATATATTATGATATGGTTACATTATTTTTCACACCGTACATTGAAGATGCCGTCATCGGCCCGTGTCAAGTTAATTTGTACGTGTTATACGACGAAGTGCGGGTGAAATCTGAATTCGAGCTGAGGTAGTGTAGCCTCTTAAGGCTCCGTCGCACGACAAAAGTAGGCATTTAACGTCTACCCCGTCCCCCTTGGACACACGTCGCGCGAACTCGTTGCTGTTGAACTCAGTCCGTGACCTGAAAGCGTCAGTGGCTGTAAAGCGAACTAATTTGATTTGACTTTAAAATAGAAATGCATTTATTATGATCATTTTTTAAAGTAGTGATAAATATGTAATACTTTCGTAAATAAATGAAATAAGTAAATGATTTCAGGGTTATTTATTATAAAGACTGTTGGACATAAATAGAATAAGCTATATAAAATAAAACAAATTACATATTAAATCTATACAAATAAATAAAATTGAAGTGTCTGTTTGTAATATTGTAATACCCGCTTTTAACTAAATTACATATTATATAATATACATGGTGCAAATACCAAAATAACATTTTTTATAATTTGTCTGTCTGTCTGTTCCGGCTAATCTCTGAAACGGCTGGATCGTTTTTGACAGGACTTTCATTGGCAGATAGTTGCTGATGTAATAAGGAGTAACGTAGGCTACTTTTATTTTAGATTTTTTATTATTATTTTATAACTGCGAACTGAACAGTAATTATTTTGTTAAATTCCACGCGGACGAAGTCGCGGGCATAGGTAGTTTAAAATAATTACTATTCAATAAAACGTATCTCAATAAATTCCACAATACAATTACAATATTTAAAAAAACTAGTTGGAAAAAAAAGCGGTCACCCATCCAAGTACTGACCGTCGTGACGCTGCCGCGTTACCGGTCGCTCAAATTTTATCTTAAGTAACTTATATCTCCCTCAACTTCCGTTCTCCTCGACCGATCACACTTTTCGTAACGCTCTCGTCACGCATTAACCTGCTTACTACCCAATTTAAGCGCGCCTAAAGAAGTTTCACTTCAAAAAAACTAGTTGAAAAAAAAAGCGTCACGCATCCAAGTACTGACCGTCGTGACGGTCCCGCGTTACCGGTCGCTCAAATTTTACCCCTCATGCGCCTAAAAAAGTTTCACTTCAAAAAAACTAGTTGAAAAAAAAAGCGGTCACCCATCTCAGTACTGACCGTCATGAAATTTTATTTGGCTTTAAAATAGAAATGCATTTATAATGATCATTTTTTATAGTAGTGATAAAATAATAATACTTTCGTAAATAAATAAAATAAGTAAAGGATTTCAGGGTTATTTAGTATAAATACTGTTGGACATAAATGGAATAAGAGCTATTAAATGAAACAAATTACATATTAAATTTAAAATAATAATTATTAAATAAAATTTATCTGTATAAGGTACAGTAGGCAGTATTAGCTCTCCGATGTTGATGAATTTTAAAATTGCTAATTTGCTACATCGCCATAGGCGTAAAAATGTAACAGACACACTTATACTTTTGAATTTTGTACCTAATTGTATTAACTCGAAATAAAAATATAATTTAAATTATTCATTTTGAGCTGTGTAACATACGAATGTAAAGTTTGTCATGAAGCGCTGCTTAGTACTAGTGGTCTAAGATCCGAATCTAAATCGATCTTCACCGAGCTGATAATATAATGAAACATACTTTATAATAAATTTAGTATATATATTAGATAGTATATTAAAAATGGTTTACCTCTATTTTGAAAACTCTATTTTGTTGCTATGTATTATTATTATTATTATAATCTATATAATAAAAAAGAATGTTGCTAAGCGCATAACTCGAGAATGGCTCGACCGATTCTAATTTATTTTTGTATGTTCCTTAAAAATTCCACAGTAGGTATATTTAATAATTCTTATTTTAATATTAATTAAATATAATTTATTATAACAAAGAAAAAAAAAATGGCAACGTCACGCGGTGTTCCCAAGTGGTCACCCATCCAAGTACCTGACGCTGCCGCGTTACCGGTCGCTCAAATGTACCTCATGTGTATGTAATGCGCCTTAAGAAGTTTCACTTCAAAAAAACTAGTTGAAAAAAAAGCGGTCACCCATCCAAGTACTGACCGTCGTGACGCTGCCGCGTTTCTGGTCGATTAAATTTTATCTTTACTAACATATCTCACTCTCAACTTCCGTTCGGCTCAACGGATCACACTTTTCGTAACGCTCTCGTCACGCCTGCTTACTCTCCAAGTTAAGTGCGCCTAAAGAAGTTTCACTTTAAAAAAAACTAGTTAAAAAAAAGGGGTCACCCATCCAAGAACTGACCGTCGTGACGCTGCCGCGTTTCCGGTCGATCAAATTTTATCTTAACCAAAATATCTCCCTCTCCTCCCCTCATGAGCGTAACGCTACAAATAGCGTAACGGTACTATGAGCGTAACGATATAAATAGCGTAACGCCACAATGAGCGTAACGCTACAATGTGTCATCCTTTTTCATGCAAGTCGCTGCGCGGCGCACCCTTCCCTGTCGTTTTTCCGTTGCATCTGGTTTGAAATCACAACGATTCTAAAGAAGTTTCACTTCAAAAATCTAATTGAAAAAAAAGAGGTCACCCATCCAAGTACTCGTCGTGACACTGACGCGTTACCGGTCGCTCAGATTTTACCCCTCATGCGCCTAAAGAAGTTTCACTTCAAAAATGTTAATTTGGTGTAATATGTACCGTGTATATATACATACATAATTATGAATTTAGTTAAAAGCCGTAATATTACAAACAGACACTCCATTTTTATTAATTTTATATAGATAAATAGTGTTTACAAAAACTTAAACAGCAACAAAATAATTATATTAAACTAGCGGACCCGGCAGACGTTGTCCTGCCCGGAAAACAGCTACCAAATTTGATTGCTTACATACCGATAGCAGCGCCACCTATCGGGTCAAATTGAGATAAAAAATTCCCTATCTCTCGAGTTGGACCAAAATACAGATGCTTACGAAATGTGATAAAAATTGGTTCAGTACTTTCGGAGTTACATACCGATAGCAGCGCCACCTACCGGGTCCAATTGAGATAAAAACTACCCTATCTCTCAAGTTAGACCAAATTACAGAAGCTTACAAAATTTGATACAAATTGGTTCAGTAGTTTCGGAGTTACATACCTATAGCAGCGCCACCTACCGGGTCTAATTGAGAAAAAAGTACCCTATCTCCCAAGTTGGACCAAATTACAGATGCTTACAAATTTTGATACAAATTGGTTCAGTAGTTTCGGAGTTACATACCGATAGCAGCGCCACCTACCGGGTCCAATTGAGATAAAAACTACCCTATCTCTCAAGTTAGACCAAATTACAGAAGCTTACAAAATTTGATACAAATTGGTTCAGTAGTTTCGGAGTTACATACCTATAGCAGCGCCACCTACCGGGTCTAATTGAGAAAAAAGTACCCTATCTCCCAAGTTGGACCAAATTACATATGCTTACAAATTTTGATACAAATTGGTTCAGTAGTTTCGGAGTTACATACCGATAGCAGCGCCACCTACCAAATTTTACCCCTCATGCGCCTAAAGAAGTTTCACTTCAAAAATGTTAATTTGGTGTAATATGTACCGTGTATATACAGGGTGGGGATGATAATACAACGATAACTTGGACAGCGTATATGTAATGACATTCCAAGCCCACATACAAAAAATCAATAAAATACATCCAGTAGTTTAGTCACAAATTATGATTTTTCATTTTTTAAAATTTCTACGTATGTATCAGACTAAAGACCTGACCTACCCTAAAACCGGCGGTTAACGACTCAAGGACAGCTATTATTATTTTTAAAAACATAGATTAAGAAATAATGGATATGGCATCGACTGCCACAAAAAGGCACAATTTTTAATCATTGCCATTTAATGACAGTTCGCAGACCAAATAATATTATAATAACTAATGTTTAAAAAAAAATAACTTATTCAGTATCGGCTACTGATCAGTTCTGCATATTTAAAAAAAATTGATGGTTTGAGAAAATTTAAATCAAATAGTTTTTTATTCAATTTAATTTTAAATGCGTAACAATTTATTTTAATTTACTTTTCTAACTTACTATTTTTTATTCAATCAAAATAATGAAGTTTTGTAGGTACAAGCACATAGCATTTCCACGCGATTCTGCCGCGTAGAAAGAAGGCCACGCGCGAAGGCGGGGCGATGACGCGTGTAACAGGTCAGTGATCCTGTAGTTACAAAAATGATGTTATAAAATTTTATTAAATTATATTGAATTAGTTTGTATGAAAAAATCTTTTTTTTTGATTTTGATGTTAGGACTTATCTGATGGTTTTGAAATACTTCTTTATACTAGTACTAACGGTGTTTTCAATTATCGTTCTATTGTCATCCACACCTTGTATACATACATATGAATTTAGTTAAAAGACGTAATATTACAAACAGACACTCCATTTTTATTAATTTTTATATAGATAAATAGTGTTTACAAAAACTTAAACAGCAACAAAATAATTATATTAAACTAGCGGACCCGGCAGACGTTGTCCTGTCCGGAAAACAGCTACCAAAGATTGCTTACATACCGATAGCAGCGCCACCTATCGGGTCAAATTGAGATAAAAAATTCCCTATCTCTCGAGTTGGACCAAATTACAGATGCTTACGAAATGTGATAAAAATTGGTTCAGTACTTTCGGAGTTACATAGCGATAGCAGCGCCACCTACCGGGTCCAATTGAGATAAAAACTACCCTATCTCTCAAGTTAGACCAAATTACAGAAGCTTACAAAATTTGATACAAATTGGTTCAGTAGTTTCAGAGTTACATACCTATAGCAGCGCCACCTACCGGGTCTAATTGAGAAAAAAGTACCCTATCTCCCAAGTTGGACCAAATTACAGATGCTTACAAATTTTGATACAAATTGGTTCAGTAGTTTCGGAGTTACATACCGATAGCAGCGCCACCTACCAAATTTTACCCCTCATGCGCCTAAAGAAGTTTCACTTCAAAAAAGTTATTTTGGTATATATACAATGTATGTATATTATACATACCTACATAATATGAATTTAGTTAAAAACCGTAATATTACAAACAGACACTCCAATTTTATTTTATGTAGATAAATAGGTATTTTTTACAAAAACAGCAACAAAATATATTAATTTAAATTTATAAATAGCGAATTCAAATTTCAGTAGGTACGAATATTGAATGCATACTAATATTTAAAAAATACGGAATACGAAATACGAATACGAAAAATCGAAAATTTTTTCACACGTCCAGCGTCTATGACGTCCGACAGGACACTGCACAGTGCCGCTAGAGCAAAAAAGCGGTCGAAAATCACTTGAATAATCGATTAAAAAAAAATTATGGAATTAAAAAAAAAAACACTTGATCAAATTATTCCAGTTATATATGAACTTTATTTTGGTAATTTATTTATAATATCAAATCAGTTATTTTAAGAATAAAACCCAATCATAGTAAATAAAATGACCCGAAAAGAGGTAACTTTGTGAATTTATTCTATCGAGCCAAATTTATCAAATCATGTTTCCGACAAAAGCCTGAACTAGAATATACCCTCAACAATATCAATTAAATTTATTAGATAAAAATTTCACTGTTTACTATTTCAAAACTGAATTCATAGAAACGTGTTTTGCAGGAATACATCAATTACCTCACCTTAACTGCTCTGTGCTGCGCAGAAAACTACCTTTACATACGCTCAGCCTTTAAATAATTTAAATACTAACTGCGTATGGCAATGATCGGTAAACTTGATCAGTGAACGTTGTTTTCATAACATTACGTACTTAACCATGCGATTGCAATATTTTTGTCTACATTTCTTCTTTTTTACCAACTTTTTATTATATAACAAAAACGAGTTTCGTTAATATTGAGAACTAGTTTTTTACATATTAAATAGAAAAACATCTTTGAAATGCTGTATTTCGCAAAAAAAATATTGTAATTTTAGACTTTAGAATAAATAATCAAAATCCGGTTAGGACCGGTCCATACAATTAAAAAAATATGTAAATATGTAATGTAATCATTTTTATCTATATCTATACTAATATTATAAAGAGGAAAAGTTTATAACTTTGTTTGTATATACGGGGTAATCTTCGCGAATACTGATCCGATCATGAAAATTCTTTCACTAACAGAAAGCTACACTATTCAGGAGTGACATAGGCTATATTTTATTGTAATTGAACAAAAAATTCTGTAAATAAGAAAAAGATAAAAATATAACTCCAAAATGGTATATATAATAACGCCATCTCTCGCCGTCATCTATCGCTATTAGAAGACTTTATTAGCCTATCGACGTCGTTTTCGGGATTTTTGATAGATGGCGATGGAGTAACATATTATTTATTTAAGTGCTATAAAATTTAGTATTTTATTTGGTTCTGTAGTTTAAAATAATAAATACACGATATTATTACGATTTTACGCCCAACGAAGTGGGCACGGGTCTGCTAGTGTAATAATATAGTGTTTTTGAAATTAATAGGCAGTTGATTTAGATGAATCCTATCTACAATTCATGCAAAGACAAAGTCTTGTCAAATGAATAGCCGCATGTTTAAAACATTAAAAAAATTGCCTATATATTTTTCGTACAACAAAACAGCACTAGCTAATGACAAGTAACTTTCCGCAATGAGGAGACCGATGATTAAGGAAAACAACGATAATTATTTGCTTGCAAACAAAAAAAAACCGACTTCAGTTACATCGACAAGTAATACAACGTAATGAGACGAAAAAATAGTCAAGTAAATACGCGCTATTATAGATTACTCAAAAACTTGTAATCAGATCTCGATCTAATCTAAACAAGACTACATGACAAGTATTAGCTTTCGATTAAAGTAAGAATCATCAAAATCGGTACACCGAGAAAAAAGTATAATACAATGTAGGTCGACGAAAAAGTAGTCAAGTAAATACGCATTATTAGATATAACTCTAAAAATACTTGTCAGATCTCAATTAAATTTAAATGGGACCACATGACACACAACTGCACCTTTCAATTAAAACAAAATTGATCGAAATCGGTCCACCCAGTCAAAAGTTCTGAGTTAACATACATTAAAAAAAATACAGTCGAATTGAGAACCTCCTCCTTTTTAGGAAGTCGGTAAAAAAACACAATTCAAGTATACACCATTTGTACAGATGACACGAAAACTAAGTACGTAGTATTCACAACGCTTGAACGCTCCGATACCTGTGTGTAGAATATTAATATTGAGACAACAAGAATACAATATAATCGCAATATAATCGCGACTAGTTGCTATCTTATTGTTATTTTAATGTATATGGATAAAGTGTATTTAAAGGACTTTAAAAACGAGGTTCTTTTTCGTCTATTAGTATTTTTATACGTCTTTTTTTTCTTTTTAGGGTTCCGTACCTCAAAAGGTAAAAACGGAACCCTTATAGGATCACTTTGTTGTCCGTCTGTCTGTCAAGACCCTTTTTTTATATATATTATGTGGTGTATAACTTACAGTATATAGGTAGTTCCTCAAAAATGTATATTTATCAAGCATGAAATAAAACAGTTGTCAAGTATGTGATGTAAATTATATTTATATCTATCTATCTATACAATAACATTTTTTGTACTTGAGCCTGTCAATTTTATCATGTCATAGTGGATAATAAATATCAACAAGGTGAGTTTCATTTTTGTGAAGTGAAATTGCTTTAGGCACATGAGGGGTAAAATTTGAGCGACCGATAACGCAGCAGCGTCATAACGTTGAGTACTTGGGTGACCGCCTGGGAACACCGCGTGAGCGGTGAGGTTAATGTATATACTTATACCCTTATACTAACAAAGAACAATTTTCACTTACTGTTAACAGATATAAAAAAGAGAGAATAAAATGCTTAATACTAAAAAAATAACAGGAAAAAATGGAAATTAAAGAAAAGCGAAAACAAGTCCGTAAACTATATTGAAAATTCACAATTCATTACTTGCATTGCAGTACCCCAAAAAAATTAATGTTGGGGGCATTATAATCGGGGGGAACAAGATAAATGTAAGATAAATAGAGTCTGAACCCAAGTTTTATCTTCTAAAATCGTTTTTTTTTTTTTCTTTATATCTAAAAGAGTCTTGGTAGGAATATTCCTTTCGCCGAGTACAGGCCAGCTAAGAATGGATTTTTCAAAATTCCACCCACAAGAGGGGGTTGCGGTGGTTAATAACATATATGACAAAACAAGGTTTGCGGGGTCAGCTAGTCTAATTTATCTATAATCTAAAACTAGCACTATTCTTCCAAATCTCTGCGTTCAGCTCCGATCCGAGTGCACTCCACTAAGATTTATACATCTTCTCGTGTTTAACATAATGTACATTCTTGATTCTTTTTCTCTTACAAAACTACACAAGAATTAAATATAACAATATAAAATACCTATTTTATAATATTCACGTTACCTATTTTATAATAATATAGGAAACAATGTTTAAATTGTTCATACTTCAATTGAGATAAAACATAAGCCAGATAAACCTGTGATAAATGATTCATCTCGTAACAAAACATTATACAATAAAAGCAGAAAACGACGAATAATGTTATAGAATTTATTTATTTATTTTTTATAAAAAGCGATATTTACAGTATTATAATTAGTTGGACTAGAGACTAAACAGAACAAGTGTCTTAACATTTGTTATCTTTCACTGTTTATTTCTTACTGTTCCATTTCTGTCCGATTTTTTTATTATAGAATTATACGAAATGTAGACCAAGTACTATAAGTAGTCTTCAGTAAATTTAATGTTTTTAAGTTTTTTTATAAAGATTTCAATCAAACAGAACTGATCCCGTCTATCGGGCAAATTTTTACATTAATTTTTATTCATAATGTTTAAAACTACTCTTTTAAAAATATGTCTCCTTTTACCTTCTCAAAATATTTCATCTAACCTTGGAATAGTTAAGTTGATTTTAAATAGTAGTATAAAATTATATATATTTTTAAGATAATATAATTTTTACACATTTTTGGTCTTAGTTCTTTGATTTTATATTTAAATTATAAAGACATTAAATAATAAGAATTACGAGTATTTTATCACCTGAGAAGCGAATAAGGATGTTTGTAAAAATGTATCTTAAATTTTTTTCTAATTAATAACCGATTAGAAATATTAATTTTAGGTAAAATAATCTCAAGGACCATTCGATTCATCTCTTATATCATCCTTTTTTATATTTTATTTACGACTAGCTGTGCCCCGCGGTTTCACCTGCGTTGATTTGAGGGAAAAAATGCTTTCCTTTTTTTCAATAGTATAAGATTTAATTAGCTTGATATATTTTCCTTAGTTTACACTAAATAAATTTCTGAACGCACGCATAAATATTTGACCAAAGAGTATATTATAACCACTACGTTTTATATTTGACAACCGATATATATTATGTCAATCCGTTTTCATTACTGACATCTAGGATGAAGGATACTCTGGATATGCTACGCAATTATTATTACCGTGTGTGAACGAAACCACAACATACGAAAACTGTAAGGGGTGAAAAAGACACAAACAACATTTTTTGTCTTTGTCAGAGTTTCTGTTGGTCACAACTGAAGTTGCGACCAACAAATCAGTTGAGACCGATATTTACTTCGTGAATTTATGTGATTTAAGTGATTTACAGTAATTTAAGTTGTGAAACTAAGACGTAGTTGAGTGTTGTATAAGAGTTATCATGGTTATATGTTATATAATCGGCTGTAAAAGCCGTACGGAGACGAAATCACAAGACATAACCTTTCATACGTAAGTAAAATTTTTTTGATAAAAATATGACTTGTTAGGCAAAAATATTAACAGAATGAGAGTCCTAGTATATTAACAAGTTATTATAAACAGAAATAATTTATGAAAACGGTATTTATCATCATAATAATAAATATATATTAACCGACAAAATTAAGTGGTAAGGTTAATATTTGTTATCCTCGAAACAAACGTTAGGCTGGTCCGCCATTTTTAAGTACTTTATAATTTACTCAGGTTATAGATTTTTTAGGGATACCAGCCGAGGTAACTGATAAATTACCCTAAAAGTGCGGTATTTTTATTCAATCTTAAATTTCATATTACTTAATGAAACTGATGTTACAGATTTCCAAAGGACTCTGCAATTCGCCAATTATGGATTTGTGCCACTGGGCGACCAAACTGGCAACCAACCAAATATACTCGGATATGCTCTAGACATTTTGAACAAAGTTGTTTTAGAAAAACTGCTCGAAATGAGACATATTTAAAACCATTCTCGATCCCTACACTTCATATCGTCGAACAGGTTAGTTACTTTTATTAGGCTAAAATTTACATCCTGGACCGTCGATATAGATGTTCATATTTTTTCTGTATATAGTAATAGTACTCATATATAGAAAGCTTTTTGTGAATTCTCAGGCTTAAGAAAATTATAATAATAATAATTATTTATTTTTTTTACTTAAATATATTTTTATTTTTACTTATTTACTGTTACATTATAATTTTTGAAGTTAGATAGGTTAGAGTAATTTTTTTTTAACGAAATTATGCCGATAACCTGTCTAATTTTGAAAAAAAAATACCCTAACCTATCTAAGGTTAGGGTATTTTATTTTGTAACGAAATTATGCCTATCCCCAATCCCCCCCAGGAGCTCTGGTCACCTTACTCACCAACAGGAACACAATACTGCTTGAAAACAGTATTATTTAGCTGTGGTCTTCTGTAAGGTCGAGGTACTACCCCAGTCGGGCTGCTCCATATTTTGAGCAGGAAATTTCCTGCTGTGCCCTACCTCAGTTGAGATCGAGATTGTTGAATATCCATCTATACTAATATTATAAAGAGGTAAAGTTTATAGCTTTGTTTCTATGTAGGGGGTAATCTTCGCAAATACTGATCCGATTATGAAAATTCTTTCTCTAATAGAAAGCTTCATATTCAAGAGTGACTATGCTATATTTTAATGTAATTGAACAAAAAATTCAATAAATAAGAAAAAGACAAATAAAAATAAAAATTGGTAATGACAGTTTTCTTCGTGAGTGTACATGCGCAAAAGTTCGCAGAGCCTATGTTCAGTCTTCTTTATCTTGGTACGTAATTGTTCTAGAGGTCTTACATTTTTACTTTTCGTTTAATTTTGGTATGTTAAATTGTTGTCAAAGTAGATTCGTTTTTGTAAATTGTATTCTTTAGGGTAGAAATAAATTTGTTTTAAAAAAAATAACTTCTGTTCTTATTTGTAAGAATATATAAAGTATATTAATAAAAACTTAAATTTGGAGTAACTTGTTTCATTTTATTTTTTTTCATGAAATCATGCTAAATATGTTCCGTTCAACTCCCAGGTTCGATTAAGAGTTAAAAAACAGAACATTTTTTCAGACCACATCTTACAAGATATTACTGTCGTATTTCATGCAACTATCAAAACTCAAAAGCAGAATAAAATAAATTCATTAAAAAATCGAAAAAACAAAATACAACATAGACTGAAAAACACATTACCCTCCTTTGCATTGCGCAGTCGGGTAAAAATCAGTGCCCGGTGAAATTTCAAGGCGAATGCACGACCATTTGTATTCCATTATTTTACAAATTGCAATATCAGAAAATATTGATTCATATGAATAAACCATAAGGGCGTTTGCGCAATGCAAGTCAATCGCATTGTCGCGGCAGTTATTACTACTTATAATAATAATATTATTGTTATTATTACTGGTTTATCGTAAATTCCTGAAGAATACGGGGAAATTTTGGTAGGGCTGGCAACCCTGACATCTTATATACTTTTATGTTTGTCCCTTTCGGGTGTGGCACGCTTGTCACATCCAGAGTATCCTTCATCCTAGACTGACATTATTATACATTTTTAAAATGTAAAATACGCCACTATCCGTATATTGTGGATATATGTTGTCGATTCGAAACCTTTATTTAAATACGTTCTTTAATTTTATCGGAGAATTTACCATATCGACGGGATGAACATTAAATGTTTGACAGTTACGAAACACGAACATAGTTCCATACAAATTTTCATTCCCACCTTTCAACCCCTTACACCCTTTTATTCGCATTAAAAAGTAGCCTATGTCCTTTCCCAGACTCTAGACTATCTGTATACCAAATTTTATTTAAATTTGTTCAGTAGTTTTGGCGTGATTGCGCGACAGACGGACAGACAGACAGACAGACAGACAGACAGAGATACTTTCGCATTTATAATATTAGTATGGATTGTATTATATGAGTCGCAAACTATGGAAAAAAAACATTCTTGTTATAAATTGAAATAACCATTAAATGACATGTAAAAGATAGTAAATATATTCAATCTATACACGCATATAGCAACAGACGTCCAATATAATTATTTAATTAACATTAAATCGCTTGCAATACATTATTTCATTATTCAAAGCGTGATCAATTTAAATCGTTAAGCGACCGTTAATTGTTAATTCATATGACATTGCGTGAATTAATCCTTACGCAGATTACACACAATATGTATATGTATACTATATGACTGTACATTCCACGCTATACCGTTCAAACTCTTACAACTTTCAAAAACATTTCGCTCAACTTTCGCATCTATAGCAAAAGGATAAGAGCCTCATTTGCGTGTCCTATTAGCTATTTGATGGACTTTATTCCCTCGGTATAGGAGTCTGGTCGTTAGTTGAGTCCATCGACCTTGCTTGTCAATACAAAATAGTAATTAGGACAAATTATCCTTATCTCGTCCAATAAGATGGCACAGATACTGCCATATTATTATATCTTCATAAATAACTTTTTCTTAGTGGATTTTAGTGTCAATTTAAAAATATACTACTGAATACTACACTATCTCTACTTATGAAAAGTAAAACCTACTGTAACATGTCCAATACTGTACATTAGACATAATATATTAACTGTCATGGCACTCGGTAGTCAATACTAAAACCAAAAAACATTTTTTTTATTTTTTATTTCATTTATGCCTGTAGCTTGGTCGTTCAACACGATAAAAACAACTTAATGGATTTAAAATATACTGGATACGATTTTACGATTGAAAACCGAAATGTACAGAAACCTTTAAACGTAGTACGGCTTATGTTAATTCCGTCTTAAAGCTAAAATGTAAGGTATGGAAAATATAAATAACTAGCTGACCTGTGCCCGCTTCGTTGGGCGTTTATTTTTTGTGATGCAAAACATCTAAAAAAAATAACAATAAAATATAGCGATAAGTATTTGCGAAGATTACCCCCTACAAACAAAGTTATAAGCTTTACCTCTTTATAATATTAGTGTAATAAAGAGTTTTTTTACGTTTTTAATCTTGAACTTTCAACGTAGGTAAGTTTACTAGCATTCCATATTCATACTGGATGTGCCCTGCGGTATCACCCGCGCTAATTTTAAGGAAAACGTACTAAAATATAATATAAACTATAGCCTTCTTCCGTAAATGGACTGTCCAAAACAAAAAGAAATTTTCAATTTGAATCAGTAGTTCAAGAATAGCGCGTTCAACTCTTCAGCTTTATAATATAAGATAGTTTACTATTTCGTTACGTTTACGAACATGCAGTGCCATAGCAACATAATATACCCAACTGTCGACGAAAACTGAAGAGAACTATCATGTACTGAAAGTCAAGTTTATACTGAAATAGGGCTCAGCAGAAAATATCCTGCTCAAAATCTGGAGCAGCCCGACTGACGAAGTACCTCGACCTTATAGAAAATCACAGCTAGATAATACTGCTCTCAAGCTCCTGTGGTGAGTAAGAAGACCAGAGCTCCTGGAGAGATTGGGGTTAGAGTCGGCAACGCGCTTGCGATGCTTCTGGTGTGTCTATAAGATACAGCAATCGCTTACAAGTAAAAATATAAACAAGTCATGAAGTCAATGATAATGAATTTTAATTAATGACAAGTATGTAAGGATCGTAGCAAGTAGAAAGAAGTGGTCTCTGCCTACCCCTACGGGAAAGAGACGTTGTTATCTTATACTATTAAACGAGCAATTATTGTATATATATATATATATATATATATATATATATACAATAATTATCAATATATATATATATATATAATATATAATATATATAATCATCAATATATATATATATATATAATCTGAATCTCGGAATCGGCTCCAACGATTTTCGTGAAATTCAGTATACAGGGGATTTCGGGGGCGAAAAATTGATCTAGCTAGGATTTATTTAAAAAAAATGTCGTTTTATCCCTGTTTTTAGGCAATGAAAAAATATTATTAGAATACGAAGCTTAATTTCACAATTATTAACGTAGCTGTAATAGCGTAATTAGTTAATCGGCGGGTGTAAAATCGTGTTGACCCGGGTTCGAATCTCAGTCTCCAGATTAATTTTTTTTCTTTTTATTTTTTTTAATTTCACTCGTGATTTATTATTTAAATAAAATTAAAATATAAAAATACCGAGAAAAAAAAACAAAAAATATAATGAAAATACCGAGCTAGGCTCGGTCACCCAGGTACTAATACATATAATGTATGTATGTATGTATGACGTGAAATCGCAAAGTAAAAGAAATGATATAGAAATCAATCACAAGATTTTTTTATCGTATAAAAAAAACCTCCGTCATAATACAATTTCTAGAAATTCGTTGATAGAAATCGATGATAACCGTAAAAATAAATTTTAAAAAATGACGTAATTTTATTTATCAAGATTATTAAAAAAGTTATTAATAAAACAAACTCTACAAAAAAGAAAATAATGATAAGTTCACGTTATGACCGACGGAAGTATTAATGAATTTGTATTAATTTTTATGTACAATATAATTATGTTTTTTGTTATTAATTTAAAAAACATTTAAATTTTCGAATTCTGTAGATATCGTTTATGTGATCGACATTGTTACTAATAAAACTTTAAAAATATAATTTAAAAACTAGAACATAGCTCACGGTATTATATACAATACATATTTAGGTGTCTGATATAAATTTTAGTTTCATAGCGTATCATTCTACCTTGCCCTACCTTAAACCTTATCTAAAGCAGGACAACGTCTCTGATTCGTGTCACCTCCTTTCCTTATAAAGGTTTCCGTTGGACAAACAGAAAAAAAACGAGTAATATCCACATGAGTACCTACCTACTTACTGCATACTGAAGTTAATAAGTGCTAACTGTGGACTGTGACACGGTCAACGGAGAAAAGCGAATATGTACTCTCCATCGACATGGAATGCTGGGTAAGTCCTAGAACGTTCCATGGCGTCTTGCTGTACGTTATTTCTATGAAGAATTAATCACTCGATGTCGGTACTACAAATAAGAAACATTTGATTGACAATAATTCGTATCGAATGAAAATAAATGGGTCATCTTCATATTGATCCGAAAATTAATCATTACGTAACGTTTTATCCGTATAACACACGAGATGACCGACTTTAATTGATTTGACAAATAAAAAAATCAAAATCAACAATCGATTTGTACTACTAACTGTAATTGATTTGCAAACAATCGATTCGTACTACTACGAGTAGGTACTATGATTGTCCTTAAATTTGACGACCACCGTATCTTAGGGGGCGTTCACGTATTACGTAACGCTAATTTGGGGGGAGGGGGGTTCAAACAACGCTTTACGTAAAGCTGTTTTTTATTTAATTAAAAAACTAGGGTATTAAAATCGATTATTTTATTTATTAACTGCTACCGCAAACGCGGTTAAAACAATAACAAAAGTAATTTACTGACTTTTCGGTTAGTTTGCGCAACATAGTTGTGATTTTTGGGTAAAAATGGTCAGTTGGGTGTTACGTAACGTTTATGGGGTAGGGGAGGGGGGATACAGGAAAACGTTACGGCGCGTTACATGGGGAAGAGGGGGGGGTCAAAAATTGGCGTTACGTAATACTTGAACGCCCCCTTAAGAGAAATACTAAAGAAACAGTCAGCAATAAATAAAAAAAGACAGCGACAAAAAATCACGGGTGAACGAACTCGACAGCGAATACGGTAACCTTGACAATGATTATTCAATTTAAAAAACCGACTTTGATGATACGCAATGCGAAAATTTTAACGAGACGAGATGATATAACAGTAGGTACTATATTTGAAACGTGACAATAATATAAAGCCAATTTAGCATTATAGTCTTGATTATAATTTAGCATCAAAACCTTTAATATTATATAATCTAGATGAAGAAACAAAAGTTATCCCGAAATTTCTAATATATTATTTACATATACTATAACAATAATTATTAAAAATATTTATTTTCAGTTATTTTGATTTCTACACGGCAACAAAGTCTACGGACACGTACAATTAGTTCACTTTTTGAATAAGTTCCAAATCTTTATATCGTTATACTAGTAAATTGGTTTAAAGAACATAAACACAAGCGCAAAATAAATTATGATAAATAATAACAAACACGTTAGTTGCGATGGTGAATGGACTTGCACGCTTTATTATGTATGAAGGGATACCGAAAGATAAAATATAAAATCTCTGCGATTATGTTCATTAACATTGTTATATTTTTAAAGATAAACTTCCGCGTACTACACGTAGGTACGTTTTTTATAGTACCAACTTCAGTAGGTATCATATTATACCGTCGTAAAAATCCACGAATTTGACTTTACTAAAAGCTTTTATTTAACTTGCAATGTATGTATGTCACTTTGTATGTTCGTTAGAGTGAATCTTCCAATCGATTGAAGATATATGCTTCAAAATGGAAAAATGAACTGTTTTTATATCAAAAAAAATCAAAATAAAAAAATCAAAATAGTTTATTTAACTCTAGAGATACACATTATACACAGTTGGTTTGGATTACAATTACCTGTGTAGATAAAGCGTAAGCTATATAAAAATCTTAATTCGTCAATAAAAAAAATAAAAAAATTTTTTTTAATTTTTTTCTGTTTTTGTCGATAATTTATGGTCTAGTTTCACCCTCTTTCGGGGTTGCACTTTATCGCGGGACACCCTGTATATTATGTATTGACGTTATATGTTAATAGTAAGAGTTTTAAATATAAAGTTTATTTTATTCTTTTTAGCGCACTTAAATAAAAGTTTGTTTCTTAAAAAAAATTATTTAAAAAAAAAATAGTATTCATTTATTTCAATATCTTGCATACATTACTTTTTCTTGTTCGAAATATTTGTGAAACTTGAATATTCATTTTTATTCAAGGAAGTATTTTTTTTTAATTATTCATTTATTCGAGAGAATACAGTCATTATTCTAATAATTAAATACAGAATTAACAGGATATCTAAAAATTCTTTTGTAAATATTTACATTACTTTTATTCAAGTTTTACCTGCACCTTTGTTTACACTTAATAAGCACTTAATACATCAATTCCTATCGTAACCTATTATAACAAAAAATAAATATAGCGTGACGTTATTTGTTGATGATTTGTCATACTGTAGAAGAAAGGTCGAGAAGAAAATTAGAAAAAAGTTACATTTTTGTCTGTAAGATAAACCTTTTTAATACTTATACGTCAAACCGTTCCTTGTTATAAACCTATGTAACTTCGTGCTATGTAATATTGAATTCACACGTCACCGCGACAAGTTACGCATTAACTTTAATATTATGTATATGTCATTTCATTTACAATTAAAATTAAAAAATGTTTCTTATATTATTACTAGCTGTGAAAACTTGTAATTGGCCGTAATTTAATCATTGTTTTTTTTATAATTGTAACTAGCTGTAAGTTTTCGAAATTTGAAAATAAAATAAAATAAATAAAATAAAATTATGTTAATTGCATGATTATTAATGCATAGGTATAGTTTTCTAAAAGTGTGTTTATATTTTTCCACTAAACTTGTTTTATGTCTCATTAGGTAAAGATAAAGACTTATTAAAATGTTATATAACTACGATTATATAACTTAAAAATATTAAGAAAAAGAAACATAAAAAAATCAGAAAAATATTTTTCCATTCGTCGAAATAAAGTGATTAAATAGTGCAGTGCAATTTTAAATTCAAAACGTCATTTCTTTTTGTACATATAAAAGACTAGCCGACCCGTGCCCACTTCGTTGGGCGTTATAATCCATTTCACATAAGAAGGGTACGGTGAAATTTGATATGTTCCAATACACTCTCACTATTTTCAGCAAATCAGATAAATATAAATGTTTTAAAATCACCAATTAATTTCTAAGGCAAATAATAATGCTTGATTAGATTGAATTGTTGACACGGCACGTCAGAGGGCGCAGGTTCAAATCCTGCTGATTTAAAATCTTTATATATTTTTTATCTTTTTCCTTTTATCTTGTCACTCCTGAATAGTGTAGCTTTCTGTTAGCGAAAGAATTTTCATGATCGGATCAGTATTTGCGAAGATTACCCCGTATATATACAAACAAAGTTATAAACTTTACCTCTTTATAATATTAGTATAGAAAAGTTCTATCACAAACAAATTAAAAAAAATTAAAATTAAAACTATTGTGATATATATTGTGAATATAGAAGTTGTTAGGTTTAGCTTAATTTACATACACATGCTTTATACAATATATAACTTTAATATAACTAACTTTATATAAAAGGTTTAGTTCGTTATTGTAACCATACATAGTGTTCTGTGAGAAAAATCGTTTCAAGATACTTTTACCATAAAGAGCAATAATTAGGCAGCTGTTATCCCAAGATTTCTGAGTTTCTCGTTAACATTCACACATCCTGCTGTAAACGTAATTATGGTCTCGAGACAAATAAGTCCAGTCTGACGGGACACGCTTTCCAACTGTTTCTTAGTAATCAGCGAATCTACTGCATCATAACTGACTTTTTCTTAAACGTTCACAGCGGCAGCGTAAGACATTTTTATGGATAATTTACTTTTACCGCGTACAACGTAAGTGCACAAAGCTATAACTGATTAAAGAAAGGAAAGGGAATATATCCGCCAACCCGCATTGGAGCGGCGTGGTGGATTAAGCTCCGATCCTTCTCCTACATGGGGAAGAGGCCTATGCCCAGCAGTGGGATATTACAGGCTGAATCGTAATCGAATCGTGAAATAAATCTATTTCGACTACGGGAACAACCTCAGTTACAACCTTAGTTAATGCACCCAGTTTTATCTAATATAAACATTTGAAGACTTACATCATATTAAAAGTATATAATATGCTACCATGTTAAGTTGTTATAATTATGCTATTGACTTATTTTTGATATTATGAGCGTACGATGACGAAATTCGAAAGCCGGTGTGCGGATAAATCAACAATTATTTTTATCACACCGTTGAATGCGTCTTAAATTAAGGAAACGATGAAAATACCACAACGATCCGCCATATATATAAAAGACAAGTGTATCGTAAACGACAAACTTGACGAGCAAGTTGTGTAAATATTTTGGAATTCCATTCGAACAACAGAACATTTACCTTAAACTCACAACATATCGACACTAGTATTTGCATAATGAACTCGAAATTGAATGGCCTCTAAAATACATCCTAATACTCCATTATTTTTCGATTTCAACAAATATCACAAAGTTATATAATAATATATGACGGAAACGTCATAAATTATTCGTGTTTAATGACTTGATGATAATGTCAGTCAAATTTACAATATTTTTTCATGAATTACTCAAATTATTATCAATTCAAAAGTATAATCTCATAGAAATATATGGACGCATATATAACAACTTTTATTACATAAACAGATTGACTAGACAGACTTTGTCTTGTGAACTGTCAAATACATAAAGTAGAATAAATAATTGTTACAAACTGATATTTTTAATATTCTTATTTTTTTTCAATACTGAACCTTCTAGCTTCTACAAAGTATTAGAAGACGTAAAACTAAATTAACCGAATCTAGTCGTTCTTGAGCGTTAACGCTCAGCGAGACATTTAGCTATTCATTTCTATTTACATATAAGATATACATATAATTATGATCTCGAAAAACAGTAAGTTATACTAATGTTCGTAAATAATCGTAGAGCGAGGTCTTCAATTCGACTGTATTCGATCTTACGAGTAGTTTTTGAGTTATTATCCCTAATAACGCGTATTTAATTTACTATTTTTTGCTTACCTACGTTTTATTACTTATCATTGTAAATTAAAATCGTTTTATTTTCGTTTGCGATCAAACATAATAATATACAAATAAATCGGCCAAGTGCGAGTCGGACTCGCGCACGAAGGGTTCCGTACCATTGACTAAACTAAATATAAGTAAATTTTCTGTAAAATATTTATTCTGTAAAACATATTAGGAAACTATTATTAGTCTATCGACGAAGTTTTTCTAATTTCTGATAGATGACGTTGGAGACTAATAAATAATTATCGCCCACCTTAAATATTTATTTTATTTTGTTTTTAGTATTTGTTGTTATAGCGGCAACAGAAATACATAATTTGTGAAAATTTCACCTGTCTAGCTATCGCTGTTCTTGAGATACAGCCTGGTGACAGACGGACGGACGGACGGACGGACGGACGGACGGACGGACAGCAAAGTCTTAGTAATAGGGTCCCGTTTTTACCCTTTGGGTACGGAACCCTAAAAAGACGAGCTAGTAATAAGTAGGTAATTTAACAAGTAATGTCGACAGACCTAGTACTAAATTGCGCCAAATCGTGTACAAATAATTTCACAGCTAACCGACATAATTAATAAATAATAATCACTTGTTGGTGTTTCCATTGTTGTGATTATTGTACAAATAAATAAATAATTTAGACCGTAAATACAGTTTTTTTAATGAAAAAAAACATCTAAAATATTACTCATATTACCTACAGCTGCCAACCGTATTTATTATACACGTATAACACGTGTATGTTTTTATAATTATGTAAAAACATCGACGCAGATATGGTTACCTTTTTTGTGTGGTTCTTAACGTTGTTTTTTGAATCTCTCATATCATATTAAATCATATGATATATAAGATGTCAGAAAAAATTACTTACAAGTAGTCTTATATCTCTCAATTAATCTATGCATATATGTATATATACATATAAAATCGCTTATGATTATTTTTAGACCCGGTGAGGTATTCGCTAAATCTATATTTTAATACGTGAAGCAAAAACTTTGTACCCCTTAACCCTTACGAAAATTGCGCGGATGGAAGAGTATGAAATTTCGTACACTTATATTTTATACATATAGAGGAGTGCTAATTTTTTTTAAAATTAGATAGGTATGCATACAAATATATTAAATCAATAAAAAAAACATTACACACACTACCATGTATTTGACACACACACGCATATAAAATTCTATTGTAGATTGTCAGTCTGTAGTCAAAATTAAAAATTTAAAAAAGTTCTTTATTTTCATTGTGTTTTGGTTTTTTTTATTATTAAATTTTTAGTTATGGTCGAATTTCGACCACTGGGCGACCACTAGTATAAATAAATAATCAAATGATTTTTTTTAGTTTTGATGTAATTTTTACTCTTCAATATAATTATCTTAAACGTTTTCCTGTCATATCAAAAGTAGATAGAAGCATGAAATTTTATTTTTAGATTCTTCATTTCATGTAACATAAATAAGTATCTATCCCAGCTTTTACGAAAATTCTGAATGGTGAAGTATGAGATTGTGTTTTCATTGTGTCCGTATTATTGAAGTTACCTAAAAATGGCTTGAGAAACCTAAGGGAAGACTGAAGAGTGTTTTTCGCACGACAGTTCCAGTTCCATGAAACGTATTTGAGAGCGAGCTTTGCAAGAAGTCTGGTAGTTGCAACGTACGAAAGGTGAACCATTAATGTGGTTCAAAGAAGTCATGGATTTTTGTAATATAATGATTGTACACTACTTTAGCCTTCCTAATATTATAGATTTGTACGCAAGCGAAGCCACGGACAACTGTTAGTATATTATTAGCAGGTATCTTATCAATCCGTTCTATACATAATTATATAACATAAGAAAAAATGCAACAGTATTATCTATTTACAAAATGAACATCAATTGCATTGACGCATTTTGTATAAGATTAAATCAAATAAGTATGTACATTTCGTAAATTGATAGGTACATACCCGTGCATATCGTATTATCGTATTAGTATTGATAAATAAAACCCCCTAAAATTATTATTTTTAACCTATGTCGCTTGTGTTATTATTTATTTGTTTACTTACTCATTTATTTGATTAAACACACATTTCGTTACTCCACCTGTAACTGTGGATTCTAATACTAGAGCTGCAACGCTTTCGTTTTTATCTACTCATGTCTCACCCGACCTACCCAGCTTTTCATTTGAAACAGTCTCGCATGAAGATATTAAGAAGCATGTCCGTTCAATATCAACTAAAGCAATTGGTAGCGACAGCCTTAGCCTAGACATGATTCTTCCGGTGTTGGAGGACATTGCACCTGTAATCACTCATATAATAAATTTTTCACTTACATGCAATGTGTTTCCATCACTATGGAATAAAGCTCTTGTCATACCATTACCTAAAACCGCTAATCCCACTATCCCTTCTCAATTTCGGCCTATATCCATTCTACCCTTACTCTCCAAAGTCCTTGAATCCGTTGTTCATAATCAAATTTACACTCATCTCTCTTCTTACAACCTTATATGTCCTTATCAATCAGGTTTCCGTCCTTCCCACAGCACTGTTGGAGCGCTGCTGAATGTGGCGGAGGATGTGCGGTGTGCAATGGATCAAACAAAGCTCACTGCCATGATCCTGCTTGACTTTAGCAGTGCTTTTAACTCAGTTGATTACGACATTCTTCTTGGTACCCTGCGCGCGGTTAACATTTCAACCGCAGTAATTGACTGGTTTCACTCCTATCTCTCTGGACGTCAGCAGTGTGTGTCTTTCAACGACAACACGTCAGATTGGATGGAACTCACTGCTGGTGTTCCACAAGGCGGCGTCTTATCTCCTTTACTATTTTCTGTGTTCATCAATAATGTTTCTCGTGTTATCACTTCTCCCTTCCATTTGTATGCAGACGACTTACAAATATACAGACACTTCGAGTTGACAGAGTTGCATGAGGCTGTCGAAAATTTAAATAGCGACCTTGCTGCAGTTCAGGCCTGGGCTAAATCTTTTGGGTTGTTGGTCAATCCTGCTAAATCACAAGCAATTATTATTGGAAGTAGTCGATTGAGAAGCAGACTTGACTGGGAATTGGTTCCTAAAATCTCGTACTCTGGGGTTCAAATTCCTTACTGTGATAAGGTTAGGAATTTGGGTCTCATTATGGACTGCAATTTGTCCTGGGCAGCTCATGTCGGCGAAGTCAGCAGAAGAATACACTACACATTCCACTCTCTCAAGCGTCTCCAATATTTTGTTCCTTTACAAACCAAAATTATGCTTGCGCAAACCCTTCTGCTACCTATCCTTGATTATGCTGATGTATGCTATCTGGATGTGACTGAGGAGCTACTAAGAAAGTTAGAGCGACTCCAAAATCTTGCCATAAGATTCATTTTTGGCTTGCGTAAATTTGATCGCATCTCTCACTTTCGTGCTCAGTTAAAATGGCTCCCTATTCGTCTTCGGCGTGATATGCACATCCTGTCCACTCTCTTCAATATCCTTCATGATCCAAATGCTCCATCGTATCTTAAATCCCGGTTGCACCTTCTGCCCTCTCCTACTCGTTCCAAGCGCCCTGGCAAAACAGCTATGCTAGATATACCGAAATCTAACACAAAATTTAAGTTAAATTCATTTTCGGTACGCGCCTCCATACTATGGAACAAACTCCCAAGAGACATCCAAACTAGTCCTTCCCTAGTTTCCTTTAAATATAAATTAAAGAAACACTTCCTTTCACTAGATAATGTGTAATCATCTGTATAGAATATGTATGTATTTATTTATATATTATAGTGAGTATGTATATGTACAAGTGTATTTTTGTATTTTTATATGAACCTATTAGTTAGTATGTAGTATGTTATATTTTTAATATATATGTATATATAAATTTGTCGTATTTATCATCTTCTATTTTATTTTTTATTTATTGTTTTGTGTTCTTTTTCTTTTTCTTAAATAAATACTTCTTGCACTGTTTGCCTCGCTATATTCGCACTAACTCATGACCATGGGTTGACTGGAAGAAATCTCTTTCAGAGATAAGTCCACCTTTGCCATAAACTTTATTATTGTTTTTTCTAAATGTATTTTATTTGAGTGCAATAAAGTATATAATAAAGTATATAATTATTTAATACTCTTAATTGCGCACCAAAAAGGATCTACATATCAACAAAAAGAAGAGATGCACAAGAGACCTGTGCAAATTTAGCACCTCATCGATGGAATTTTGGGTCGTAAATGACCTTAATCGACAGGTCTACGTTAGGTCCGTATAGGTCCACTAAATTTTTCGTTAGAACCCCTATAGTTTTTTAATATGTAAATATTTTTTTTCTATTTTTGGTAAAAAAAATACAATTTTAGCACCCCATCTAAGGATTTTTGAAATCAAAATGACCTTAATCGATAGATCTACGTTAGGTCTGTATAGGTACACTAAATTTTTCGTTAGGTCCTCTTTAGTTTTTTTATAAATAATTTTTAAATTTTGGAAAAAAAATCGTATTTTAGCACCTTATTATAAAAATAACTATTTCGGAATAAATTGATTTTATAAATGAAAAATAAAAAATGCGTAATAATTTAATGAACTACAGTCAAATTTCGTCCACCAAAATAACTACTTGACCAGTATGTAAAAAAAAATACGACTACGGCAAACACCAAAAGAATGCAAAATAGCTTAGACATTGACGATAATATTACCGCATGTGTTTAAATCATTAAACTGCATCGCGATAGAAATCTCATGAGGAAATCCTTATTTATGTCATCACTCATCATATTATGGTAAACATTGTTTACTTATAATCGTCCATTACGCCTATAATCAAAGCTGCAAACAGTCAAATACCAGCTGATGTTCTTTTCATTATTATTTTTTATCATCGAATTCTATGACTTATTTACCTACTTACAACAAACATAGTTAAATTTACAGCAAACTAATTGTAAGTCCCTATACCTTCTATGAAATTTGCAAATAATTCATACACGCTACAGAAAACATATAGCTATAATATAAATAATCTTTAGAATATTTATTAAAATCTAACGTAATAAATGTTCAACTTTCCCCGCAAAAAGAACAAATACAAGCAAAATTATATACTCAAACATTACATAAATGTCGACACAGGTTTCATTAGATGCAACGTGTATAAAATTTAAATAAACTTTCATAAATTTCTCTTTTAAAGCAGTATCGGTAATAAGCTTAAATGTTTAAACAAAATACATATTACCGTATTCAATATATTAATATTATCTATAAAAAATAAATAAAATTGGAGTGTCTGTTTGTAATATTAAAATAACCGCTTTTTACTAAATGCATGTGAATGTATACATACACGATACCAAAATAACATTTTTTTAAAATTTTTGTCTGTCTGTCTGTCTGTCTGTTCCGGCAAATCTCTGAAACGGCTGGACCGATTTTGACGGGACTTTCACTGGCAAATAGCTGATATAATGAGGAGTAACCTATGCTTATTTTATTTTAAAAATGTATATATTTTATAACTGCGAACTGAACAAAAACTTTTTTGTTAAATTCCACGCGGACGAATTCGCTGGCACAGCTAGTTTTCAATAAGTTTATCGACCAATACTTTAAATATTTATTTTGGTTACATGAAACGGATATCCTGAGTAAGTGGAAGAAATTTTATAAAAAACAAATAAATATTAATATGTTTTATTCCAATCAAGAAATAAAATTTACCTTCCTCGTAGAACTTATTAATTAATTTTATTATCACTCGTAGAAAAATAAAAATTTATTTTGATAAATACGAAGCAAATCAAAGTCAAAAGATTAAAAGACTATTTGTTCAACGGTTTATTTAAAACTTTGTAGAACGTTAATAACATTAACTAGATTCAGTTACTATGTAAAGTGATTACAAAGTTTATTACGGCTGTGATATCGTTTCAGCAGTAGTGTTTGATAACAAATAAAAAACTTTTATTGAATATTTCCTAACCGTATTTTCTAAAGCAAAATATTTCAAGTCGCGTGACTACGCATAACATAAGTTCTTAAAACTAAAATGGCACAATTCAAAAAGTAAACATAATGACTACGCATAAAGTTCTTAAAACTAAAATGGCACAATTCAAAAAGTAAACATAACACCGTTGGTCATTTCTTTTTGATAAGAATGTTTTGATTAACGATATGATTCAACCGATTCGGTTTTCGATTATTATTTATCAACCGTGACGTGTGTAATGCAAGCCGATAAAATGCAATTACACGTTTTCGTTCTGTACCGAGAATGTTCGTCTGTTCAAACAGTGAAATTACAAAACACTTGCTAACAAAATTAATGCACGTTGCGAAGGCGTGAAAAAATATTTTGTAAATTAATTGTCTTTTATTAAACGTTTTTACAAATATAATTGGTTTATATGTACTTTAGATATATGATCGACTGATGAATAGATTTTCATCTAGATACATTTCCGATTATTATTATTTTTATACCACTGAAATAAAAAACAAGCGTAGCCCTATTAATGGTAAGCAAATACCGTACTTGACGGATGTCTACACATCAACGGAATTTGCAAGCGCTGTGCCGACCCTACTTCTGACCCTCTAGCTACCTTACTGACCACAGGAACACAATCACTACTTGAGAGTAGTAGATATTATTTGGATGTGATCCTCTGCAAGGATGAGGTACTTCCCCAGTAAGGCCACAAATTTCAACTGAGTTCTACTTTAATAAATTGACAATATAATTAATTTCCACTTTTGTTTATAACTTGGTTGGTAAACAAGTGCACGGTTCACCTGATAGCGATTACCGTAGCTTATAGCGTGCGTCCACACTGCATGCGCGGTGGCGAGCGCGGAGGCGGTTGCGGCGGTGGAGGCGTATGGTGGCCACAGTGACGCGCGAGCTCATGTAGCGATTTGACGTATATCAGGGGTTGCAAACTATGGACGAGGATTTATTATTTTTACTGGACAGTCCAATATTGAGATGGGAGGTGTTGAACATTAGAGATGGTGTGCACGAAATAAATAAAAACAGAAATAAGTGGTGATTTTTTTAATTTATATGAAGAATTGAGATTATACCCTACAAAATTCGTATAGTGTATACTGCCATTTTACCAAAAGCAATAATATTACAACTTATACTCGTCCATTCGATTATTTTCTCTTTGACAGTTCAAGAAAATTTGAAATTAGTGACCAGGAAGTATAGATACAAAGAGTCCGGACGTAATGTTGAACAAATTGTCTCAATTTAGGGGACAGAATTTTAATTCTAATTTTAATTTTAATTTCCCCACGTAAAAAAAGGTATAAATTACAGAAAGTGAATACATAATATATAGCGAAAAGACCGAAATGGTTTGATACCCCTGCCACCCGCGCATTAGATCGCTTGATGACTAGGCCCGTAGTGTGGACAGAACGCGCGGATAGGAATGTTTGAAAACTACGCTCGTTGTATCGCTCAGTCGCTTCCGCTTTAGCCACTGCAGTGTGGACGCAAAGACGCGTTTCATATGTTCGATATTTCGCGCCCGCCGCCGCCACCGCGTTAGGCTCGCAGTGTGGTCCTAACCATAGACGTCTGTAACACCCAGAAGCATCGCAAGCGCGTTGCCGACCCTAACCCCAATTCTCACCAAAAGCTCTGGTCACCTTTATACTCACCAACAAAAACACAACACTGCTTGAAAATAATTTAGCTGTGATCTTCTGTAGGTTCGAGGTACTGCCCCAGTCGGGCTGCTCCATATTTGGAGCAGGAAATTTCCTGCTGTGCCCTACCTCAGTTGAATACATACTTTCATTCAAATACCAACTAAAATATCTTTATACTACTTTATTATTATTACATACACTACGCGTCTAATTTTACTTCTTCGCTTCAATGATTCGTATCGCGTTATTTTATAGCCAATAAAAAATCAGTGAGAAGACACTTGTACACATTATCGTACTATACAAGAACACTAAATAATAGCTATTAAGTAATAAATCAAATAAGTCATCGTATTTAAAGACTTATACACATAAATTAAAACGTCAATTTATAATGAAAAATATAGTAAATTATCTTGAAATATGTCAATCTGAATTGTCTGGTAGCAAAATTACCTCAGGTAGGTGAAAGCAGGTAATGCTAAACGATAAGTTTTTAGAAACTTAGACTATATTACAATTTAATTTTGAGAAATTCTTCTTAAATATAAATAAAATTAAGGGTTATACCCGACTAAATCTATACTAATATATAAAGCTGAAGAGTTTGTTTGTTTGTTTGTTTGTTTGAACGCGCTAATCTCAGGATCTACTGGTCCGATTTGAAAAATTCTTTCAGTGTTAGATAGCCCATTTATCGAGGAAGGCTATAGGCTATGTATCGTCACGCTAAGGCCAATAGGAGCGGAGTCAACGCCGACGAAGTCGCGCGCAGAAGCTAGTCATAAATAAATTCACTGGCGATAGCTTGTAGTACCTAATTCAATGACTAGTTCTGAGGCCAATTTTTGCGGTCAAAGAGCCTTGAGAGTAATTAAATACGGCTGGCAGTGGTAATGTATTAGCAATTTATCCAAGCCGTTAAATAATTTGGAATTCTAATAGCTATACGGCTTCTTAGCATTAAATTCGACACTAGTTTGCTGTGGTGGTTTAGGCCGCTCGGCTTTGCTTCGTTTTCTTAATGTGTTTTAAATCGCAAACCTGGAGAAATTCTGAACAGTCGGCTGTTTTTTTTTTACGTCGCTGAAGATTATTTCGGTATGAAATATAAATGCAATTACGTAAAAATTCAATAATATCAGAAAATTTAACATTTGTTCAACTTCATTCAAACAATTCACGTCTACGACAATTCATAAGACATTATTAACAACGTCTGTAGGGTAAGCTATTTAGTAAGTAAAAATAAAGCCTTTAATAAAAGTATGATGATCAGAACGAGGTTATAATATATATTACAGAAATGTATTCAGTAATTTTGACTATCATATCATGAGGATATGATTATGACTAATATTATAATCTTTAAAATGATGAAATAACAATTTTTAAAAGAGTACCCCAGTACTCGCCAACTTAATCTACAGTTTTACATTCACTATTAAATACGACGACTCAATTTTTTAAGCATACTTATAGTATATAACCGCTAAATGTGTTATACTAAGCGTAAAGCTAGTCTATAACGGCTGGACTAAAAGTTGTTAATATTTTGTAGAAAATCCTTAAGAAATTCAAATTCAAATTAAACATAAAATTAAAAACGCAACGATTATTATTAAACTACGCATTTTACGATTCGTAATACGTACAGGACGTGTATAATAAGGCCAGCTAGTTAAAAAAAAAACTGAGGCATCGATTTCCTGAAAATTAACATCAAGAAAACAATAAATTTATAAAATATTAGTCATAGCATACAATGTTTTAGATATTAGGATTACATTTTGAAAATGAGGTGAACATGAAGATAAATTTCGATATTATGAAATTATGTAGTTGGAAACTACGAACAGAAATACCTAATGGTTAGAGTATATTTCAATCGGGTTTTAAAATAAATGTTGGAACCAGGAACTCTGTAGTGTGATTATTTACGTATTTTATGTTCAAGCATTGATCTAAATATTACTTTTGTACAACACTTTACACTGTATAGTGTATAGAAGACTCGTAAGTCGTAACTACTACTAGGATCACTTTACGATTATTATTATTACGTTAATGTATTAGTAAATACAGAATCTTCTGTTTTTGTAAACAAATATCTATACTAATATAATAAAGCTGAAGAGTTTGTTTGTTTGTTTATTTGTTTGAACGCGCTAATCTCAGGATCCACTGGTCCGATTTGAAAAATTATTTCAGTGTTAGATAGCCCATTTATCGAGGAAGGCTATAAGGCTATACCTATATCATCACGCTAAGACCAATAGGAGCGTAGGACCAATAAAGAATGTTTCAAAATCGGGGTTTTTTTTTTATTTTGAGAGCTTACGCTGCGTAAACGGTTAAAGTCAATGTATGACAGAATTGATCCTATTCCACGTGGACGAAGTCGCGCGCAGAAGCTAGTCTTATATATAACGTTTTTAATGAAAACTAAAAAGTAACAAAACAAGTTGTCGAATCATTGGTTTATTCGCTCTAATTTGATGTTTAATAGTCTTTACGTCCATAAATAAACCAGTCTGAGTACGCAAAAACACTTTCTGAAATCGAACGAATATCAATCTTAAGACTAGATAGATTAAAATACACGAATAAACTTTTCTACTTCACTATTTTTTTTTCTAATTCCTACTGAGAAATAGTCAAATAAACTTGTAGGCAAAACTTTATATTGCTTCAACACGAATGTAAGAAGGGATTAACCTTAATATGCAAACCCTTAGCGGATCGAATTCTCTTTAAAATCCGTAACACGTATAATATACATACACTAGCTGACCCCGCAAACGTTGTTTTGCCATGTATGTTATTAACCCCCGTAACCCCCCCCCCCCCCCCTTGTGGATAGAATTTCTTAAAATCCGTTCTTAGCTGACCTCTACTCGGCGAAAGGAATATTCCTACCAAAATTCAAGTCTCTACGCCTTATCGTTCCAGAGATATCGTGATGAGTCAATGGGTGGAAATCTCTTTTATATATATAGATAAGTCAATCTAAACAATTATGTATAAAGAATTTGAATACGTAAATAAAATACTGAAAATGAGCATATCCCAGGAATGCTATGGTCTCGATCGATACTCGATTTATCGTGGGTACATAGACGAACTTCATGAGAAAAAATGTCGATAATTGATTCATACAGGTGATACAATATTTTATTCAATTTTAAACATTAAATTTATTAATCTTAACTAAAGTAAGTACTTACCACTAAAAAATAATATGTTTTTCAGTTATTAATTATAAAGTGAATTTAGACTACTTACGTTTTAATTTTAATAAAAGTTTTAATTAAAAGTCCTACGTGCTTGCTTTTTTACATCTTATAAAGAGTTAGACGCTTAAAAATAATATTTACAAATAAAATTGACTAGCCCAGTGTTCCGCAAAGGGTGGTCGTTTAAATGTGTGCCTCGGAAAAATAAACTTTACTTTTATTGTATATGAATATGTTTTAATGATTAATAAATAAATGTTGGTTAATGTTACTTAAAAAATGATTTTTCATTTGTGGTGTACCTCCAAAATATTTTCCTATTCCTAGGTGTACCTTGAACACAAAAAGTTTGCGGAACACTGGACTAGCCGTTGGCACAGTTTGTAGTGGAGCTGCTGCTTTCTGTTCCGCGGGTTGTAGGTTAGATTCCCGCCTGAGTCTGGGTGTAATATTTGTGTTTATAGATGTATAATATATATTTATTTAAAAAAATATTAACCTATAACAGTCGACTGTTACCTAAAACACAAGCACTAAGTTGCTTACCTTAGGAACAGACGACCGTGTGTGTATGTTAAAATATTATGACCACTTCGAATATACCTACTAATTTAACTACTTGCGAAGGAAGCAATAACAATGACGAAAGGAAAAGCCAATAGTTGCATTCTATGAATCGTGACGTCATCATAACTGTTTTTATGAATGAAACAACCTCGTCCTTTATTCCACAAATAGTATCTGTCGTAACATTTACACAAAACGTCATATGGTCTAAGATCCGGAATATAACAAAATCTTCCCTCATCTGTTAATTAGATGAAACAATTTTTTATAGGCTGATTTCAATATTGTGAATTTATAAAAACAACCTCTGCCACCATAAGCCTGCTGCAAATAATAATACTTAAAAAAATTTTTTTCTTCTTCTAAAAAATCTTTTCCCTCTCATGTTAATTACATGTAGTAAGCTAAAACCGTCAATATTTTACATTATATACCTGACTATAGTAGGCACCCATCTCTATGATTGCTATACTTACCTGCAGCCAGGTTACTCTGACTGAGGTTACTGACCTGGCTGCAGGTAAGTGTAGCAATCATAGCGATGGCTGCCTACCACAGTCAGGTATATAATGTAAAATATTAACGGTTTTAGCTTACTACATGTAATTAACATGAGAGGGAAAAGATTAAAAAAAAAAAATTTGCAGCAGGCTTATGGTGGCAGAGGTTGTTTTTATAAATTCACAATATTGAAATAAGCCTATAAAAAATTGTTTCATCTAATTAACAGATGAGGGAAGATTTACCTTCTCGGATCTTAGACCAATACGAGTTGTTCTAGTGGAAGCTTATCTGAATAAAAAAAAACACACATGAATTGCTTATCTGCAACGTCTTTTATCTTATGAAACTTTAGTAAAAAAACGGATCAGAAATCATTTCCTATCTCACTCCTTCGTATTCAATATACATAATTATTGAAAACTACTGCTATCTCTTTTTGACTGCTGTTTGTTTTTTCTTTTATCAAACTCCGGTTCTGCTATTCAAACATGAACTGCGTAACAAAAGTATAAATGGACCTCGCTCAAAAGTCAAAACTGATGACTTTTGTATTCTAAGTTCTAGATAAAGTTCTCTTGTCAGTCATAACGACAAAAACAGTATATTAAATTCCTTAATAATACCAATGTAACAGGAAAATAATATTTTATAATCTCATTTTCGTGATGCAACATGTCGTCGTGTACGTCTTAACGAATCGAAAATATATTTTGTTTTAAAGCAATAAATTTCAACTACAGAATATTGACCACATATTGACATACTAAGTCCAGTTTAATATCCTTATAATAAGTTAACATGGGAATTTACATTGATACATCAATTCATTATTCATTCCTTTTGAGGTTCGGGAACTTCTAATGTTTATCATTAATGGTTTTTGTACTTCACAGCCAATTTTTGGTGATAAAAAATAACAATTTTTTAAATAAATTAAATAATTACTAGTCATTATTTATGAAATAAATTTTATAAATGACAGTTACCCATTAACTTTGAACAAACAGTTATTCTCCGACCGCAAGTAGTGACAAACTCCTATTGATCATTATCAGCCAAAACATATTAAAATGTTTCATTTGATCCACGTGTATAGGCAAAAACTTATATTTTTACTACTCATAAAAATCAATCAATCAACATGACAGGACACAGCAAATAATATATGCTTAATTTATAGGAGACGTGGCCATACTTATTAACAAACAGCACATTCTTACATATGTAGATGATTTGTTAAAACATTATGTACTGTAATCTATACATATAATAAAATGGTAGAAAAGTCAAAACTGTACATTGAATATTTTTTTAAAAGAATACTTGGGGTGTGATCTACAATCGATACCGAAGCCAAAAATATAGTTTTTAGAATTTTTGTCTGTTTGTCTGTTTGTCTGTTTGTCTGTTTGTCTGTATGTATGTCCGGGATAAACTCAAAAAGTACTGCATGGATTTACTTCAAATTTGGCACGAATATTGTTAAGAAGTCGGGTCAGAACATAGGCTATATATTATCACGCTATCACCTACGGGGAACGAGCAGTGAACCTTTATTTCTTCAAATGTATGTCCGGGATAAACTCAAAAAGTACTGCATGGATTTACTTCAAATTTGGCACGAATATTATTAAGAAGTCGGGTCAGAACATAGACTACATATTATCACGCTATCACCTACGGGGAACGAGCAGTGAACGCACGCAGACGACGTCGCGGGCAGCAACTAGTAGCCTATAAATAACTAGAAAGCACAAACCTCCTTTCGTATGAAGATGGAAGGTTAGAAAACCGTTTCGCGAATCGGGCGAGTACCGAGTATCTACTTGTACCTAAATCATCATTCATCATAATTATTAATTATACTTTATTGCACTATAATAGCCTTTAAAGGTAACTCTACTACGCACTTTATACGCTACTTTTTCCTATAATGCAGAGCAGTGGTTCCTAATGTGGGGCGTACCCTGAGGGGAACAAGTTGGATTTTTAGGGGAGACAATTTGAAATTTTTGTTAAAAATAAATTCCATTATGATGATTAAATATTGAGGTGTAAGAAATGTGTGTGTATTGTGATCAGTGGGTGTATTTACTTTTATTTTTTTGGCAAAACAAAAATTGAGTGAGGACTTTTTGCAAATTGGGTGGACAATTTCGACTTTTTAGAAAAAAGGTTGAGAACCACTGACGTAGAGGGATTAAAACCACCTCGACATTCTATAGATTGAAGGAAATACAAAACACATACTATTTTATTATATTTTATTTTTACATGCATGGTTTTTAATATTTAGAAAGTCAAGTTATCGTTTTCCAACAACTGAAATGAATACTGAACACGAAATATTGATTACATTCGCTCATATCTAGTCATACAATATTACATATTTTAATTACATGTAGTATTCATATATCATTTTATTATTCTACTACATAACCCGTGTAGTTTCACCTCCATTAACGGTTACTAATCGGTTCCTATGAGATACAGCCTATATTTTAGCTCACAAAACGAGTTTCATAACGCAAAAAAATTGACAGATTCTTAGAAGACCGTGTTTGAACAAATAAACTAAATAAGTATAGGCTTATTGTAGGCAAAGTAGGCAACTTTAACAAACATTATAATGATTTTTTTTAATCTGTTTTATTAGTAATGAGAAAAAAAAGAAAGAAACTGAGAATTAACTTGTAGATAATATTGATGTATGAAAATGTACATTATACATATATATGTAGATATGAATACAACGAATTTATAAGGCAACTAATAAAGTATATTTTAAATTTAAAAAAAACATGTCACAGTGCGGTTATTGTGGGTACATTTATTAAAACTTTTTATTTAATATTTTTTACATATTCATATGTTCCTTGTGATTATATTACACAAAAAATATTTTATCAAAGTAAATAATTCACTATGTTTTAATAAAAAATATAATTATATATGAGTATAAAAACTTACGATTTCCTTAAACAGTTTACGGCAAAAAAGACAGACACTGGCCACTAACACTTCAAACTCAAATTAAAAACGACTAGTGTTACTAAATAAATGAAAAATATGCTATTTATTCTTAACTTCAATTTAAATTCACGATTAAGGTAGCTAATAAGGTACGCGCGTCCGCTATAACGACTCGACACGGAATGATAACGTTGCATGCATCCAACTCGCTTTAATTATATCGACGTTTCAAGTAGTCAGGTGTAGAAGTTAAACTAATTTTATCAATTGTGAATCTTCACAGTGACTCGCACGTCTATCGCTTTCATCATTATTATCAGATAATAATCAATATACATATAGTACATATACTATTTTGTAATTACAGCGAAAAAATAAAAAGAAGGATTTGTGTTTTAAGTTCATACAAGTTACCGTACTAAACCCCAGGGGGAGCCTCCAACCGCTTTAATTGGAGTGTCTCGGATCTGCAGGCAACAGAATCCCTCCAGCCACAGGCTGGCCTCGGCGCAAAAGCCCGACTTCTCCTCCATGGGGACTGTCCGGCTCACCTCTGAACAGTCCCGACGACGCCGTGTCTAGCAGGACATGGTTCCCATCCCGGCCCAACACGGGCACAGGCCACAGGGGCGTTACTGAAGGCGCATTATGTAGTGCCTCCTACGCACCCCCATTCGTCACCCGCGGGTGGAAGCCACGTCGGCAGCCTCTTCTCTCACACGCTCGTCGGCCTCCTTCTGGGGCATTACTGTCTCGCAGAAGGACACCATCGCCTTCCAGGAAAGTCCATACAGGTTCGTTTAAAAATAATATATATCTAAGTTTTGCTACAAAAGTTTGTTTTAATGAGCAACCAATCACAAGGGATGAGAGTTCATTTCTAAATGTCAATAACACGAACTAGTTTTAATATATTTTATCCAAAATCCATCAGTTTGTCTTCGAACAATTTGTGTAACCAATGATGGCATATACATATTTCCAAAACATGGTTCCAAACGCAGCGTAGCTTAGTCGGCGATGGTAAAGGTCACAAGCATATCTTGACGCTATCATTATCATTTTCAAAACACTAAAAGTACCTAGGTATTGTTTATTTTTGTGTTACCCACATATTAGGGAATTCTAAACATCTTTAATACCATATCAAAAATCCCTAATGGGAATTCCCTAATGTGTGGGTAACACAAAAATAAACAATACGAATTAAAAATAGCACGGTGTCGTCTCGTGTCAAAGATTATCATTGTAATATTATGAAACTCTGAATAGTAACGGGTTCTGTAAAGAACTCACTATAGAAGGCCCCACGGTTGCTTAGAACCGAATATAAAATAACTAACTAACTAACTCATCTGGCTCAGTGACTCGAAGTGAGTCTTGGCCTCCGAAATAAGATCCCTCCACTTCGCACGATCTTGCGCGATTTCCCGCCAATTGTTGGCTTGGATCTCACGCAAGTCTGCCTCAACCACGTCCCTCCAGCGGTATCTGGGGCGACCCACCGGTCTACGTCCAGTTGGTCGACCCAGATAAGCTCTCTTAACTCCTCGATCCTCCCCCATGCGTTCGACATGTCCGAGCCACCGCAGCCGATGAGATTTGGTGACTGCAATAATATTTGGCTCAGACACCAGGTCTGCAATCTCAGCATTGGTTTTTATTCGCCAGCTGCCGTCCTGCCTTTTAGTTGGTCCTAGTATTTTGCGGTAAATTTTCCTTTCAGTGACCAGGAGCCTGTTTTCCTCTCTGAGCGTAAGTGTCCAAGCCTCACAACCGTACATAAGAATTGGACGAATGATGGTTTTGTAAATTTTGATTTTGGTCTTTCTACTTAGAAGCTTGGACACTAGGACCTTGTGCAGGGCTGCACTGCACCTCAAGGTGTTTTGTATATGTATCTGTATTTCTTCGTCACGTGTGTTCGTATCAGTTACAGTGCAGCCAAGATATTTAAATTTGGTCACTCCCTTGTATGTGGTATTTCCAACATGGAGATCTTGTCTTGCTTCGCGAATATTCCTGTATCGCTTCATGTGGAAGTACTGGGTCTTCTCATGGTTGATCATAAGACCAACTTTTTTTGCGTGCTCTTCGAGTCTCATCGCAGCTACAGCAACATCATTACTGTGTTCCCCGTTAACCCGTTAAATCGTCAGCGTAGCCTATCACCATAATTATGCCTCCCATTCAGGTCAATCCCTAGATCGAGTGTCATCAATTTCCTAATTACATGCTCTAAAACCAAATTGAAGAGCATTGGTGAAAGGGCGTCACCCTGTTTTAGACCGGTAATAACAGGAAAATCGTCGCTCAGCTCGCCGCCAACCCTTACACACATCCTGCTCACTCCAGTAGCCGCCACCACTAGGTCCACCAGCTTTTTTGGAATGTCGAAATTCCTTAAGATGGCATACATGGAAAATCGATCGAATATAAAATCATCATATCAAAAATTTCGATCTAGCGGGTACATCGTTCCATAGCTTAATTGGCTAGCTAGAGCACCGACACGGTCAGTCGGAGATGCAGGTTCGATCCCCGCTGGAACGGTCGATTTTTGATATGATATTAAAAATATTTAATATTATTTCGAAGAATCGTGTGAAATACAAGTCTAGCAATCATTTTTTCTCAAAACTAAGTTGAAGTTAAATTTCAACATCTCTTAAGAACGCTACGGCAACTGAAATTTACGTTTTTGTTTCTTTTCAAGGAAAACCTATGTCTTAATATTATGTTCCTACTGCTACAATGAGCTACTTAGAACCTGTAAATACTTTTTTTTTCGTAAAACAAACCATCAAACAATCGAAAACAAAAAAACGAACGACGAGAAATTTCAAGTTTCAAGAGCTTTTGTTAGAATGAAAATAAGCTATGGATTAGCTATGCCGATAAATACCGTTAGAACCTTTCCTATATTTTTGCAGCATCATGAGTTAAACTTCATTCTATTTTTATATATTACATTCACCTTGGAAATACCTCCGTACTGATTAGATATCAACCATGATACATTGAAATATATACAGATCAAAACAAGACTAATCAATTACTCATATTTCATAATATTGTTAGTTGTACCTACTACAAGCATTATTTATTTTAACATAAATAAATAATTCTTTGTAGTAGTAGTGTGTTGTATGCAGTCCTTGTGGGTCTCCCCACCGTGCCTCGGAGAGCACGTTAAGCCGTCGGTCCCGGTTGTTATCATTTACACCTGATAGCGATCGTTACTCACAGTAGGGAATATATCCGTCAACCCGCATTGGAGCAGCGTGGTGGATTAAGCTCCGATCCTTCCCCTACATGAGGAAGAGGCCTATGCCCAACAGTGGGATATTGCAGGCTGAATCGTGATCGTGAAATAATTCTTTATTTGCAAATTAAACGGTTCAACCTATATCGTTACAATCGTTAAAATAACTATTTTAAACAAAATCCAAAACAAAATAATCCCTATACTTATATACGTTTGAAGATAAACATAAGTCCATCATTAATTTTTTTACAGTTAATATACAAATATGTACATTGTACATACATATATCTAATCAAATACACTCTTAAATAGACAACTATTCATGGTGTATACAAAAAATGAAGATACTAAAAGCATTCATAATTATCAATGTCAAGTACAGCTTATGTTCAGACAATGAACTAGATCAGTGGTCGGCAACGCGTGGCTTACTTTTACTTGCGGCCCGCGAATGTTTTGTAAATAAGTTATAAATATCAACATAAATGCATGAACGAACCGCGATCGCGTAACACGTAGAATTAAAACCAAACTGGCAGCTGATATATGATGTGACATTTTTCATTCAGCGACAGATTTGGTGAGTTTGAAAAGTTTCAAGCAAAGAAGATTTTTGCAAACCCTTTTTCCTGTGATATTCAGGAAGTACCGAGTCATTTACAAATGAACGTGATTGATCTGCAATGTCATTACATTTGTGGCAAATATACATTCAAAAAATTCTGTTTAAATGTGTCAGACTTCGTTAAAAATGCTTACATGGAGTACTATCGACGGCCATTGGAAACAAACAACAAGCACTGGATACCCAATATAGTGTGTAATTTGTGTAAAACGTGTGAAATTTTTATCTGAATAAAGTTTGAACGTGGTTTGAACAAAATTTCACAGAGCTTAATGTTTGCATATTTCAAGTTTTATTGTTAAAAATTTTCGGCATTGAGGCAGAAATAATACAAACAACTCGAACAAAGAACAAGTGAAAGAAAAAATATTTTGTCAGTTATATGGAAAAAACAGGGTGGCCCAAAACTTTTACACGCCACTGTATATCCAGATCGTTTCCAAAATTTAGTGCTGAGAATTTAAAAGCTGGAATTTTCGAAGGACCACAAATTAGAAAATTAATAAACGATGTAAATTTTACTGAAAGTATGACAACTGCTGAAAAAATACCTGGAATTAGTTTTTTTGGCTTGTAAAAAACTTTTCGGGAAATAACCGACAATATGGATTTCGTCGTGGTCGCAGCGCTGGAGATCTCCTAGTGTACCTAACACACCGCTGGGCAACCGCCATTGAAAGCAAGGGGGAAGCTATGGCAGTCAGCCTGGATATCGCGAAGGCTTTTGATCGGGTCTGGCACAAAGCTCTTTTAGCGAAGTTACCATCTTACGGTCTCCCCGAGGGATTATGCAAATGGATAACCAGTTTCCTTAATGGGCGTAGCATCATGGTCGCTGTTGACGGAGTATGCTCGGAAACCATGCCTATTAACGCTGGAGTTCCTCAAGGCTCAGTGCTCTCACCCACGCTGTTTATTCTGCATATTAACGATATGTTGCAAACCAGCAATATTCGTTGCTATGCAGATGACAGCACGTGTGATGCATTATACACTGGCCGGGCTAATATCACTCGGGCGGAAGTGGAAGAGAGTAGATTACAACTTCTGTCTGAAATCGAGACTTCCTTGGAGTAAGTCTCCGAATGGGGTAGACGCAACCTCGTCCAATTCAACCCCTCGAAGACACAAGTTTGCGCGTTTACCGCTAAGAAGACCCCCTTTTCTGTAGCGCCAAGTTTTCAGAACACTCCATTAAACATCTTTAAAAGTATTGGGATCCTTGGGGTAGACATTACGAACGAGGTCCAATTCCGGGGTCATTTGGAGAGCAAAGCCAAACTGGCTGCAAAAAAGCTCGGGGTTCTGAACAGGGCGAGCCGGTACTTCACATCGGGACATCGGCTACTGCTTTATAAGGCTCAGGTCCGCCCCCATGTGGAGTATTGTTCGCACCTTTGGTCAGGTGCCCCTCAATACCAACTCCACCCATTTGACTCCATCCAACGCCGGGCAGTTCGCATTGTCGACGATCCTAAACTCACGGACGGCTTAGAACCTCTAAGTGTAAGGAGAGACGTTGGCTCCCTGTGTGTTTTCTACCGTCTGTACAACGGTGAGTGTTCTGAAGAACTGTTTGATGTGGTGCCGCCGTCACGCTTTTACCATCGCACCCTTCGCCGAAGGACTAAATTTCATCCACACCACCTGGATGCATGGTTTGCAACCAATGTGCGAGCTTCGCGCGCATTCTTTCCGTGTACATGCAAACTTTGGAATGACCTTCCTCCTGAGGTTTTCCCTGAGCGCTATGATCTGGGGGTTTTCAAACGTCGAGTGTACAAATATCTTTTCCCTAAAGGCCGGCAACGCACCCGCAATACGCGCTATAAAAAAAAAGAAGTCCGTCGACTTTCCTGACCACGTCAAGCAGTTACCATTATACGTTCAGCACCTTGGATACAACATGAGCATTAAGATGCATTTCATTTATAGCCCTTGCTACCTTGATCGATTTTCTGTAAATCTTGGACATTTAAGCGAGAAGCAGGGAGAACGCTTTCATCAGGATATTCGCTTCATGGAGGAGCGCTACCAGGGCTATTGGAGTGAAAGTATGATGGCTGACTACTGTTGGATTATCCAGAATAGTAGTAAAACTCCAACTTATTCAAGAAGGTTACATAAAAGAAAATGTTGTTTAAATATAAATTGTTATATGACGGGAAACCATGTTTTTTTACAAAAATAGCTACCCTTCATATCTCAAAATGTAGAGCTGCTAGCAAAAATCTGAGTACAAATTTAGAATTAGGGTAGAAAATGCAGCTAGATCCATAAAAAAAAAAAACCATACAACAAAAATACTGTTGTGCTGTATAATGTAAGTATTACGTGTACGTATTAAATTCCATATGTTTTAAAAAATTTAATAGCATTTTCATTTTTTCTATGGGATATGACCAATTATATTGTAGGTATCAGGTAGAGTCTAGGGTTTAAATCATAAGTGCGGCCCGCCTTTAGTTTATTTGGCCACCTCGTGGCCCTTGCCTACCAAAAGGTTGCCGACCACTGAACTAGATAAACATATAGGTATAGTTTATTTCAACAGATTTTTAATGGAATCTATACTAATATTATAAATCTGAGAAGGTTTTTCTTTGTTTTTTTAAACGCGCTAATATCAGGAACTGACGGGTTCAAATTAATTTTTTTTTTGTGTCGGGTAGCCCATTTATATATTGTTATTGTTATATTGACAGTTTTAATGAATAAAATATCCAGAGAAATAGCTAAAAAACACATTTTTCTTTACGAGTCCATGTGCTATCATTATCATATTTACAAACACAATTGAAATCGACTATTCGTTTAAGAGCTAGATTAAAAGCACTTTTATCTCTAACAAAACATTTAATATAGTATAATATCCAACATTAATCAAAATATTAACTATGAACGATGATAACGTAATCTTATTTACATAAACAAAATAAGGCAGTCAAAGCTGCGAAATATGGACTCTCCTCATCAAATAAAATTAGGAAATTAATTGCTTACTGCTCGCAGACTATAAAGCACACATTTTGTATTGAAACTAGTGCATTCATTAAGTGACGATAATTACTTCTTTTATTAACTCTGTAAATTTTAGACATTAATGAAAACAAAAATTATTAAAATGTACTTATAACAAAAGAAATGTAAAAAAAGTTCTGCTTGAAAATTACATCAAACATTGCTGAGCTAATAGAATTAATTATAGTTGAAGCTACAGTAAATAAGATGTCTTCATAAATTCAAATTCAATCAAATTCTTCTCAAATTTTACCCCACATGCTCCTAAAGAAGTTTCACTTCAAAAAGAAAAGGTAAATGATTAGAATCTCTACGCAGGCAAAGCCACAGCAACAGTTATTATCTTTCCTTAATTTTTTATTAACAAATCCTAAAAAGCTGAATTACTAATTATTGAATGAATTATTAGATTTAAATGCATTTGTCGGGGGGTCTACAGTCTAATGAATATTAGTGGTATTAACACACATTCGTGTCGAAGGTTTTTAGGCTATTAAACCACCAAGCGGCGACTCATAGAAGGGAATAAACCACGAATCCTAGTTACTTGCGTAATTTAATCAACACACAATGTAACGCTAATTTCAGGAACTGCTGGTTCGAATTGTAAAATTATTTTTGTGTTAAAGAGTCCATTTACCGAGGAAGGCTATAGTCTATATAACATCACGCTACGACCAATAACCATTCATAAGAAATGTTTACGTTATGTTAAACCTACCAAAAAACTATGTATTGATCGCCATTAAAAGTTCTAAAAAAAAGTCCGCGACAGCATATGTCTAGGTCAACCCAATCTTTTTTATGGTAATCAAATTTGTTCTAAAATATGTACTATTTGCAAAGATAGATTTATAGACATGATATAAATCCTTGTCCAAATAAATACTTTATTCAACACAAGTAAGTACCTATTTTTTTTAACAAAGCTGTCCTTGACATCATTACATTACAATGATTATCTTAGAAGATACCACAGGTTTTAAACAAGTCTTCAACGAATTCAAGCATACGAATCCTTAACAATTATGAGTACCTACCTAACGAATGATAATAGATATAATTATAAGTGACGTCACCTTCAGAAACCACCATGTTAGAATGACTCTGCAGTTTGGAGCTAGCTTCTTTTCATGTTGTAAAATATTGTGCAACTTTTGGGTGACGTCACTCTTATTAAGAAAATTAAACTTTTTATTACTGTCTTTTTGACTAGCATGTTGGCGCGGATTGCATTGACCTTACTTTCTGTTCCAGGTTTGTGGGTTGCGTAGGTTTGTTGGGGAAATATTAAAAAAAAAATCCAATAAAAATATCGCCGTCATTAATCAAAATAAAATATAGAAAGCTAGATAGTTACACATATATTATATGTATGTCCAAATAAAATCTTTCCAATATTTTCGGAGATTAGCCCGGAAAACATCGTGACACAAAGATGTTTATATATTATATAAGTAGATGTAATATGAACATACATTCATGGAAATAAAAGAAAAAATATATTTTCCTATACATATAAAAATAACGATGTATCAAGTTGCCTACTTTATAAATAGTGTTGACACACACAGAATATTTATTTATAACGTATTACTGATATTTTTATTAAACTTTTGTCCAAGTATTTTAGGTGCTAGCCACAACCAATATTTTTGTTTGAACTCGTGTCATTCTTAGAACTTCTATACAATAAACATTAAATAACTAAGTATGTACAAGGAAAATATGAATTCTTTCATCACATTTCTTACATTACAGTCATGATCAAGAGCTTATTCCATTATATACAAGTAATTTATTTATTATACGCTTTATTGCAAACAACAAAAATCAAAAAATAACAGGCGGTCTTATCGCTAGAAGAGCGATCTTTTCCAGAATTTTAATTAATACAACCTTTGTGTATATAGGACAGAGGATAGTAAAAGCGGTAGAGAACTGTACAAAGAAAAGTGTCGAATAATGTCATCTAGGAAAATTGCGTAATTTTTTTAATTTAGTACCAATAAATACAAATCAATTGTTACGCTTTTGTTTTAGTTTTGCAATAAAAAAGTCATGTCGTTAACTCCTGAAGAATGTACCAGAATTCTGATAATCCTTGAAGATGGGCACAGTCAGCGAAATACAGCGAGAACTGTTCCTACCCTTTTTCTTTGCAGTCCATATAGTTACCATGAACTTCAGTTTGTGTGTGTATGTTGTATGTACAATCAAGATTAATAAAGTGTTACTAATTACATTTGTTTTTGTTAGCTGCAAAGGAAAATAATTTAACGTTGTCGAGACGTGCAATTTAAATTATTATTGCGCAATTTTATGGTACTACGAGTATGTAAAATAAGTAATGAACTAATGTCACTCAACAGTGTAGTTAAGAGGTATTTTTTATAACATTGGGGGCAAACGAGCAGACGAAGCCATCTGATGTCAAACAGCTACCGTCGCTCATGGACAACTGGTGGAGTTGCGGGTGCGTTGCCGGCCTTTAGTGAAAAGATTAGATACACTCGATTCTTGAAAACCACCAGATTATAGCGCTCAGGGAAAACCTCAGAAGGAAGGTCATTTCACAGTTTGTATGTACTCGAAAAGAATGCGCGCGAAGCTCACACATTGGTTGCAAACCATGCATCCAAGTGGTGTGGATGAAACTTAGTCCTTCGGCGGATCTGTAGGTATAGCCTGTATAAATAAAAAAGTAATCGTCAAAATGTATGTATCTACGCGTATAACTTCCAAACGACTGCACCAAACTTTTTTTTTTTATATTTGTGTTCGTTGTTGACAGTTTGTATGACAGAAAATTAATAAATATTGCATTACGAAGTTCTTCGATTCACCTAGTTTCTATTAAAACTGCAAACTTTTACGCAATCCGTATAACCATAAAAGTAACTATAAGTAGAGTTCTGTTATTACAGTTTTTACGTATACCTTTAAAACCTTTTAAATAGCACATACCACACCGGAACTTTTAAATGAACTTAAATAATGAAACTGGGCATGATTTTGACTAGACTAGACACAGAAAAAATCCTACTGGGTGCAGCTAAGTGTGAAACGTTTATATACTTATTTATGACATAAGGTCATGCGAGCTATGCTGTGTAAGTTAACTTAAGAGTACACCTAACTATATATGTTTCTTCTTTGTATACGCACATAGACATAATCCTGTATGTACTAGATACAAATAATTGTGTGATTAACACTTAATAAATTGATTGAATACGATTCGTTGCTGTGGACTTTGCACGCGAAGATAATAGGACAAAAAGTACAATTTGAGCTTTTATAAGATATTACAATTTCCCATTTAATATATAATTAATCAATTAAATGAATTCCAAATGATGGCTTCAGAGGCTGTCAGGCTGATAAGATTGCACAAAAAAAGTGACCCGTACACTTTTTATCTATACTAATATAATAAAGCTGAAGAGTTTGTTTGTTTGTTTGAACGCGCTAATCTCAGGATCTACTGGTCCGATTTAAAAAATTCTTTCAGTGTTAGATAGCCCATTTATCGAGGAAGGCTATAGGCTATATATCATCACGCTAAGACAATAGGAGCGTAGCGCCAATGCAGAATGTTTCAATATCGGGGTTTTTTCCTTTTGAGAGCTTCCGCGGCGTAAACGGTTAAAGTTTCGCTCAAATCATGTATGACAGAATTGGTCCTATTCCACGGGACGAAGTCGCGCGCAGAAGCTAGTACCTATATAAGTAGATAAGCCCGTTAGGATGGTCGAATAGTAGTCACTTATTCCTGCTACAGCTACCGAATCGTTTTAAATATAAAATCATTTTAAATAAATAATGTAAAAAAAAAAAATGTTTTTTCTAAACTTTATAATAAAGCTAGCTAGCTAGCTAGCGACCCTCCCCGGCTTCGCACGGTTGCAAAAACTATCAGTGTTCCTCTACTATATTATGCATGTATTATACATATCAACCTTACTCTGGAATCACTCTATTTACTAAAGAAAACCGCATCAAAATCCGTTGCGTAGTTTTGAAGATCTAAGCATATATAGGGACAGACAGACAGCGGGAAGCGACTTTGTTTTAAACTATGTAGTGATGCCAGTGAATACAATAAACATTAAAAAAAATTAAAAGAAACCAAAATCGTAAAGATAAAACGAAATATTTACATTTTTGTTAAAATTAATAACCGATGATACTGATATTAGTAAATAATGTTCATATTTAATGTAAATATTTCTATAATAACAACCTCATTAAATTGATAAAGAGGCTGTGTGTTCATTGAATTTATGTTAACAAAACGTAGGGTCAACAGAGTTTTATTACAACAAAGATCTGTACGACGACTCTTACAAAATGTTTAATATCGGGTGGGCGTCAAAGATTTAAAGTGGGCGTTAAAATACTCCACACATATGAACTGCTGTTAATCACAGAAATACATGAAATAATAAAACTTTAGTATAATTTAGTGGATTTTATTTTATCACACCGTCACAACATTTTGTGCGTTAGGAGCATATGCTTTTAGAAATAAAGAATTATAAAATGCATTTGCCTTTATGCACATTGTCCCTGACATTTCGCATATACATATAGAGAAATTATCGAAGTGGAGCATAGCAGGGAATATCTTGCTTGAAATCCGACCAGGGAAGTAACTCAACCTTATATAAGATCGCAGCTAAATAATACTCTATTCAAGTATAGTATTGTATTTCTATGGCGAGTAAGCGAGTAGACAAAAAAGAGGTATTGGAACAGCAGTAGGATGATACAGACTAAATCACCTAAAATTTGTTTCTACATTAATTTATTAGTCATTTTTATTCAACAACCGCTGTGGTGTAGCGGTGCGTGTGCCATGTACACACCTAAACACCGGCGTCTTGCGGGTTCGATTCCCGCTGCGGATGTATGTTTGTATTTTTACAAATACTTCTTTCCGGTTTGGATGTCTGTCCTTGTGGGTCTCCCCTCCATGCCTCGGAAAGCACGTTACGCTATCGGTCCCGGTTGCTATCATATACACTTGATAGCGATCGTTATTCATAGTAGAGAATATATCCGCCAACCCGCAGTGCATCAGCAATTCAGCATCATGGCTTAAGCTCAGCTCCTTCTCCTACATGGAGAAAGAGGCATTATGCCCTGTAAGTGGGATGTTATAAGCTGAATCGTATACATTTTAATTTTATAAAAACTACTTGCGTGCAAAAGCGCCGTGCGATACTGTGGTATGTGGTTTCAATTTTGATTGAGGAGTGTTATCAACCTCTTAGAAATGTAATACAAGATATTACAATACATGAAGTGTCAAGGGCATTTCGATTTATCTTTAATCAGACATACAATTGGTATTTCTAAAGCATTATTTGATACTTACTTTTGACAAGATTTTAGAGGGCCGATTGGCACAATGTACATTGCATCCGGTTTAAGGGGTTTAGGGCTAATAATAATTATATTCGATACATTCCATTAAATTTTCAATCAAGTAGTCATAGTAACAATATATTTAAAAATATACTTGAACTTTGATCCACAATCATTTATTGTACCTACATATTAAATTGATTTTTGTAAATTATGATACCGTGAACGAAAGGGTTATCAATATTATTGGTTAATGGAATAATCAACTCGTTCAAACCAAATCACACATGATTATGATTAAATATACATAATATAATAAAATATACATATGAACAAATATGCATACTAGATACATCTCCCTCGTTAAATGTCTTAATGTTAAACTTATCTGGGGACACAGCGTATCAGAGCTGAGACGAGCAAATAACATGACACATTTGCGAAGCGTTTCTCAAAGCGTTTCATTGTACTTTTCACCTTAGCTTTTTAATTTATTTTTTTAGGCTCTGAAGATAAAACTAACGAGTATACACAAAATTTTGCAAATAACTATGTATTTGGAATAGTTTTTGCTTTACCAAGCATTCGACCTTCCACCACCACCACCACTTCAGCCTATCTCAGTCCACTGTTGGACATAGGCCTCCACAAGTTCGAGCCCGATATTATGACGCGAACTCATGTGTTTTGCCCATAGTCACCACGCTGGGCAGGCGGGTTGGTGACCGACCTTCCCTGTATACAAAATCTTATAAATATTATAATTGACTTGCCCGTTGGCGCAGTTTGTAGTGGCACTGCTTTCTGTTCCGCGGTTTGAGGGTTTGATTCCCGTCTGAGTCTGGGTGCAATATTTGTATTTGTATTTATATATATGTATTATTTCTATGTATATTTATCAACAACAAAAAATATTTAGTTATAACAGTTAACTGTTACCTATAATACAACCATTGAGTTGCATAACATAAGAACTTACAGACGACCGTATGTACTGTATGTTATAAGATATTTATTATTATTCATTTTATTAATGAAAAATACTCCTGTAATAACTCTAAGATATTATATATAGACTTTTGTACTTGAATATTTATAGAACTCAAGCATTACACAAAAAAACACGATAGACCCAATTTAAATAAATCGCCTTTTGATGATCCTTTACACATGACAAAAAGAATTGATATTTGCCTGTGTAGACGTAATGAAATAATTATTTTTGTTTTACTTGTTGCATTTGTAATTCATGTTAAAAATATTTAAATTATAGCTTTCTCCATTCTTCCTCATGTAGCCTACTTTGTAACCACATACCATTGTCGCTCTAAATAAAAAAAAAACAAAATTAAAAATAACAACTTACCGTAAAAGCCTTATCATTATGTTAATGGAACGTGTCTGGATGTAGATCTGAAACAAAAAAATGAAGAATTAATTTACGATATCGATAACTGATCGACGAAATTTTAAATAATTCTTAGTGTTAAAAATATACTACAATATTTGTGTATCAAAAAATACAAAATAAAGTAACTAACTAATTTATATATACTAAATACTTTTAAAGTATAATAATATATATTATGATGATGTGAATACATATTTTGCGTCAGAATATACAGCTCGATAAAACAGCATTTGTATTGTGACATATCTTAGCACTAAAACTTTCACAATAATATTATTGATTTAGCTTTATATGTTAAGGTCATGAACTGTTTCGTGATGATACATTGAAAAACAATATAAAACGATTGTTTTGAATAAACATTTTACATTTTTATTGAACGTCTCTATATAACTCATTTTTTTTGCCAAAATTTTACGATTAAATAATAGTTTGCGCGCAAACGAAAAAAAACCGACTTTAATTACATCGACAAGTAATACAACGTAATAATACGAAAAAATAGTCAAGTAAATACGCGCTATTAAAGATTTTTGAAATAAATCCATGCAGTACTTTTTGAGTTTATCCCGTACGTACATTTGAAGAAATAAAGGTTCACTGCTCGTTCCCCGTAGGTGATAGCGTGATAATATGTAGCCTATGTTCTGACCCGACTTCTTAATAATATTCGTGCCAAATTTGAAGTAAATCCATGCAGTACTTTCTGAGTTTATCCCGGACATACATACAGACAAACAGACAAACAGACAAAAATTCTAAAAACTATATTTTTGGCTTCGGTATCGATTGTAGATCACACCCCAAGTATTCTTTTAAAAAAATATTCAATGTACAGTTTTGACTTTCCTACCATTTTATTATATGTATAGTATATAGATAACTCTAAAAATTACTTGTCAGATCTCAATTAAATTTAAATGGGACCACATGACACACAACACCTTTCAATAAAAACAAAATTGATCGAAATCGGTCCACCCAGTCAAAATTTCTGAGTTAACATACATAAATATAAAAAATATAAAAAATACAGTCGAATTAAGAACCTCTTCCTTTTTTGGAAGTCGGTTAATTAAATTAGAACAAAAATAACGAGCATACGGACCCGGTTTGAATCCCTGTTTGATTAACCTGGGAAACAAACTTAAAAATTGTTTACTTAGTTATATAACCCTCGATTCGAGTTCTCATTATCCAGGAGTTTATTACGATTCTCTTGATAACGGGTAGATATAACAGACAAAACACACAGCCACGAATGAAGTCGCGGTTACAGCTTGTTGCAAATACAGTTTGAATAAAATTGAATTTAACGCTTGTTACAACATTAATTGATAAGAAACTAAATATTTATATAGAACTAGCTGCTGCCCGCGACGTCGTCTGCGTGCGCTCACTGCTCGTTCCCCGTAGGTGATAGCGTGATAATATGTAGCCTATGTTCTGACCCGACTTCTTAATAATATTCGTGCCAAATTTGAAGTAAATCCAAGCAGTACTTTTTGAGTTTATCCCGGACATACATACAGACAAACAGACAAAAATTCTAAAAAATATATTTTTGGCTTCGGTATCGATTGTAGATCACAGCCCAAGTATTCTTTTAAAAAAATATTCAATGTACAGTTTTGACTTTCCTACCATTTTATTATATGTATAGATTACAAATATACAGGGTTCGGCACTCGAAATGTTACTAATACAAAATGCTGTAATTTTGTTAATTATGAGCATATTTATTTTAAAACTTTAGTATCGAAAAGAAAACATCTATACATATAATAAAATGGTAGGAAAGTCAAAACTGTACATTGAATATTTTTTTAAAAGAATACTTGGGCTGTGATCTACAATCGATACCGAAGCCAAAAATATATTTTTTAGAATTTTTGTCTGTTTGTCTGTATGTATGTCCGGGATAAACTCAAAAAGTACTGCTTGGATTTACTTCAAATTTGGCACGAATATTATTAAGAAGTCGGGTCAGAACATAGGCTACATATTATCACGCTATCACCTACGGGGAACGAGCAGTGAACGCACGCAGACGACGTCGCGGGCAGCAGCTAGTATAAAATAAATAAAAAAGAAATTATTGTTCAACTAGCTGCTGCCCGCGACGTCGTCTGCGTGCGTTCACTGCTCGTTCCCCGTAGGTGATAGCGTGATAATATGTAGCCTATGTTCTGACCCGACTTCTTAATAATATTCGTGCCAAATTTGAAGTAAATCCATGCAGTACTTTTTGATTTTATCCCGGACATACATTTGAAGAAATAAAGGTTCACTGCTCGTTCCTCGTAGGTGATAGCGTGATAATATATAGCCTATGTTCTGACCCGACTTCTTAACAATATTCGTGCCAAACTTGAAGTAAATCCATGCAGTACTTTTTGAGTTTATCCCGGACATACATACAGACAAACAGACAAACAGACAAAAATTCTAAAAACTATATTTTTGGCTTCGGTATCGATTGTAGATCACACCCCAAGTATTCTTTTAAAAAAATATTCAATGTACAGTTTTGACTTTTCTACCATTTTATTATATGTATAGATATGACCACCTTTAGCGCGGATAACAGCATCGAGTCTGACCGAGAAGGCTTCACACGCTGCACGAATGTGGTCTGCTGGTATTTTGTTCCATTCTCGGCGGAGAGCAATCTTTAAGGCGTCGACCGTCACATATTTTTCTGTTAACACTTTGGCTTCTAGAATTGACCATATAGAAAAATCCATTGGGTTTAAGTCCGGGGAATATGGTGGCCATTGTTGCGAAGAAATGAAGCTCGGAACATTTTCTTGTAAAAAAATTTGGGTTTCACGTGCTTTGTGGGATGGTACCGAGTCTTGTTGAAAGGTCCAATGATTTCTACCAAATTGTTTACGTGCCCAAGGTAACAACGCATCGTTTAAAATGTTTTTACGGTAGATCTGCTGGTTTATCTTTACACCCTGGATAATGAAAACGAGAGGTGGGCGTCCCGTGGCAGTTACCGCAGCCCAAACCATCACAGATGCTGGTGCTTGCTTTCGCAAGGCAATTCGTTGGTCTAAATTGTCATTTGAATTACACTTTAACCACACGCGATCATTTTGTTTGTTCACATATTGCTGAACTGTAAAAATTTTTTCATCGGAAAATACAAAATTTTCAAGCATGCCACCAGCGTGCAAGTGCTTTAAGTTCTTAGCTCTTTCTAGACGAGTTGCCTTTTGTGCAAGTGTTAGGTCTTGCACTTTTTGTAATTTGTAGGGCTTCAGTCGAAGTTTATTTTTCAATATGCGTCCTATGCTCCGGGCAGATACATTAAGACTTTTCGCCAATTTAACTGCGCTTTGTCGTGGATTTCGTTCAATTCTAGCCTTTACCTTTCGAACCATTTCTGATGATGTTGCTGTTGTTGGATGTCCACCTCCATGGCGTTTTTTGATACTACCCGTATCATTGTAACGCGTGATGGTCCGATACACAAACATTTTGTTCAAATGTAAATGTCCTAGCTCATTAACGATGACTGACTGCGATTTTCCAGCCAAATACAAAGAAATGAAACTGTTTCGTTTGACTTCCATCTGCAAAACTTTTTTTAACAACGACGAAAAATAATAGGCTTTTGTAAGTTTATTAACAATACAATAGACTAAGGAATGTGAAAAAATGGGCGCCAAACTGTAAACAGTTTAGTTGCTATGGCAACGTAAAGTTAGTAACACTTCGAGTGCCGAACCCTGTATATGAAAAATCTTTAGCTTTTTTAGCTTTTATTTAATTTAGACACGTAGGAAGACCGATAGAAAAGTATTGGAATTTCAGCGCTAACGATAAGTTAAATTCACCTTCAATCCTTCGTATTAAATAAAGAAAAGTTTATCCAGGTGTAAAATATATCCATAGAAACATACCATTACTTTAAGGCTTTAAAAGTTATATGCGTATTCGTATGTAAATATGTAGTCCTAAATATATTGTATATTTCAACGATTAATACGCATTTCTAATAAAATTATTTTATGTTTTTTAATTGTCCATTGTTTGATTTCATTTAAAAGATTTGTACCTACTTATTAAAATACTATAGATACTTTAAATCTTTACTATAGTCCTAAAGCGGAGACAAACAAGGTAGATTAAAGAGAGCATTATACTTATTTATAGTAATATTATTATATGTATAGATAACCCTTTAATACGAAAACCTCAATACGAATTCAGCTTTTATTCCATTATTTACAAAATCCAATTCCCCAAACATTAATTCACTTAGACTAAAACACAAACGATTTGTAGGCAATCTATCCTTCCCCTCTCATTAAAATAAGTACATAATTATCTATACTAATATATAAAGCTGAAGAGTTTGTTTGTTTGGTTGGTTGTTTGTTTGTTTGTTTGTTTGTTTGTTTGTTTGAACGCGGTAATCTCTGGAACTACTAGGCCGATTTGAAAAGTTATTTCAGTGTTAGATAGCCCATTTATCGAGGAAGGCTATAGGCTATGTATCATCACGCTAAGACCAATAGGAGCGGAGTCCACGCCGACGAAGTCGCGCGCAGAAGCTAGTATCGAATATTTCTTATTACCTCCTTTTTTAATTTTCAGGGAAACTTACAAATGTACAACACACAGCACGAAAAGATTCATAAAGGCCAATTAATCAAACTACATAAGCAAATATAGGGTAACATAGTGTATCTCACAATACAAGCGCATTCACAAACGCATCGACTTTCTATGAATCTCTATCTATACATCTATTGTGACACGGAGGAAATAATTTGCGAGGAGTAACCTCTTATCCCATTATCCTATAGGTTAGAGAGTTCGAATTGTTACAATTGGACAATTGTGGTCGAGTGTTTACCACGAGTATTGTATTTACTATTCAAAACCAATCGCAATGAGGGGACGGTCACCCGGCCCACGCGTGACTCTTGCGTGGCGAACATAGCGTAACAATTAGAAATTACTTATCGACGATTTCGTAATTAACATTGTTTCTGTAACGATTTTTTATTCAACGTTAATGTGAAATTTAAAAAATTGTAATAAAATACATGTTCATAATTTTACGTTTATTTCAAAAGATTTCTTATAATTGCAGAATGATTGTATTTTGTTTTTTAGAAACGTTATAATTATTTATTTGGAATAATAAAATGTTATGAAATAATGAAAATAATGAAATGTTAGTGTGCCTTCATAATTATTCAAAGATTTTATTTTTATGGTACAGTAGAGTGGTACCTACTATTTAATTTAAACTTATTAGTACCAAGCTATGTTTTAACGACTTATTCTCTGTTTTATAAGCTTCAGCCTGTAATATCCCACTGCAGGGCATATAGTACGGGATCCCTAGTACATATTTTTCACCTGATTACTATCAAGCTAATGTTCCGAGAGTAGCTTCATTTTGATGAGACGAACAAAAAGTTCCTCTTCGATAACACTCGATTGTGGTAGATACTAGAGTTAGCAGGAGATAGAGCAGCAGTGAGCGTAGGACCGGGATAACCTACCACGCAATTTGTAGGATAATATGTATTACCATCAAAATATATAAATATTAACTACCTAATAGAAAAAAAAACAGAAAAAAAATCAATTTTTGATGAACTTACGAGGTCATCAAGTTGATGACCTCGTAAGGTCATCAAATATTACTAACCAGCTGATTTTTTTTCCAGCGCAACAGCCACAAACCAGTGCTATAATGCTGTGGTGTTATTTGTTTTGTTATTTTAGGACAAAGACTCACTAAAACACGATTTTCCAAAATTAAAATTCCAAATAGGGTAAACGAGGGTTACTTATATTTTATAAGATAAAATCCACTGCAATCAATGGTAAATATGAATTTTTACGCTCTTGTGTCATGGTGGGTGTCGCGATCACAGTTTCGATTCCCGTTCAGGTTAAATATTTGTATTTGTACAAATATTCTTCTGCAGCACGTTAAGCCGTCGGTCCCAGTTGTTATCATGTACACCTGATAGCGATCGTTACTCATAGTAGGGAGTATATCCGCCAACCCGCATTGGAGCAGCGTGGTGGATTAAGCTCTGATCCTTCTCCTACATGGGGAAGAGGCCTATGCCCAACAGTGGGATATTACAGGCTGAATCGTCGAACAAATATTCGTTCCTGGTCTGAGTTCTGTCCTCGTGGGTCTCAACACCGTACCTCGGACAGCACGTCAAGCTGCGTCACAGAAATTTGATAACAATAGTTACTTGTGATAGAGAAAATGGCAATAGTGATCAGCGTGATGCATTAGGCTCTAACCCTTGTCCTATACATATAGAGCCTTTTTCCTAGCAATGGGAAGTTACAGGCTGAATCAATGAACCAAAAAAGGTACCACTACAAAAATTTTAAAAACATAAGACATTTTCGTACAGGATTTACTCCCGAAACTAATTCTGTGATATGTATCAGTAAAAAATTAACTTTTTTGATAAAATTATTTTTAAGATGAGTCATCATAAAATAGCTCAAAATGTTTGTTTACTTTATTTCTTAAGAACTATAATGGATAGCAAGGTCTTCGTTCATAAATAGCATCAATGTGTTGATACTAAAGTTTCCTTTTGTTTAAGAAGTATATTTTATTTACATAAATGTAAAAAGAGTATCTTCTTAAAGGTATGAAAAAAAAATTGGTTGTCTGTAAAGTTGGTTTACGGACGATAGTTTAACGTGACAACGTCATAATAAAACATCTCCTCAGACGCAAAGGCCAATCGAGTGGAAAAGAGATAGATGCGGCGCAAGCATAAAATGCGCGTAACGGAACAATGAATGTAACGCGACATGCTTCATCCTTTTTCGTGCATGCAGTCGGCGTTTATCGATTTATTAGACGTTGACAAGTCAATAAAAACAAATGATTTAATTTAAAAAAGGAACATTTTACCATATTAAATATTCAATTGACCTCTATTTTTCAAATACATAGTTTAAAAAAAAGTTAATTGTATTTATGTATACACATAAAATAAGTATGCTAAACAATAACAATGAAAAGGTCAATAAGTTAAACAATATTTATTTAAAACAGAGAAAATTTAGGTTATTTAAATCTATAAATATTTAATTTCTAATACATTTTAATATGAAAACTAAGTTATAGTGTAACTGATTTTTTCCTTTGAATTGACCGTAAAAAAGTAAGTATCATATAGTATGTGAATACAGTATATTAGCCTATTAACTTGGAAAAAGGGAAATATTTTAGTACCATAACTTTACAGTTATAATTATAATGAATAAATTACGCTTCAGCCTATAATATCCCACAGCTGGGCATAGGCCTCTTTCTCCATGTAGGAGAAAGATCAGAGCAGATCCACCACACTGCTAAACACCTGTATGACCTACAAATATTTGTCATGTGCGGGGATCGAACCCGCAACCGCCAACGCAACAGCCACAAACCAGTGCTGTGACCATTGCGCCAATGCGTAAATAAATAAATTATCCATAGTTAATTTTAAAGTAGATTTAAAGTTAATAATAATAATAATCTTTATTCATGCCTACGATAAATAGCTAACCCCGACTCCTGCACTAGTAGTATTCTGTTGCGAAAGTTACATTGTAAAGTTTTACTTCAGTGCTTTTAAATTTTCAGTGTCATATCACATGTTTTAAGCCCTCCAATTTAAAAAACACTTTTCATTAGACAAATGTTTAAACAAAAAAATATATTCCTGAAAAAGTCATCACGGTCCTGGTCACAAACATCAACATCCAATTTTGGCAAACATCTGAAAAGGCTACAGGATGATACCCGCAACCACTAGCTTACCAGCTAATTGCTATGACCACTGTATCAGCGTATCGTCAATTTTTATAATTATATTAGAATATTTGTACATCTCCAATCTGTGTTTTTAGATGAATAGTAAAGTTGGCTGGTAGAAAATACAGTAATCTTTAAGCCCACTTTTTGTGTGTTAAGTGTAAGGTATAAGTATAACAGATCACTTAAATAATATTTAAGTAACTAACAACTATTTTCAATCTAATCTTTGAATTGTTTTTCTAAAACTATAATATTTATACAGAACTATTTAATTTACAAGAATAGACTTCTGGGCTAAACTCTATAAAAATATTGAGAACAAAATCGGTAAGTATAAAAAGTTAGTAAATTGGGAAGTTGTGTCCCGTAAATCCGCCCACTTGTTCTTCAAACTTTTACTAATATATTTTGTTACTCTTAAAACTTGAAACTTTACCTGAGCCCTACATCCTGGAATTAGAATCTTCAACTTGTAGTAGTTTTCTCGTAGCCTCGTTTTTTATTTACACATTTTTGCACTTTGTTATTAAATCCTTTGCTCTAATTAGGGATGGCGATCTGAGATCGATTTATCGAAGAATCGATTTTTCGGACCAAATAAATCGATTATTTAAATCGATATGTTGTACTGAATCGATTCAGTGAATCGATATTTCACCCTTGAAAATCGACTTCGATTTTTTCTGTTTTGGTAAAAACCATAAAATTATTTACAATTAGCTGCACGTACTCATAATATTACGGTGTTGCCGGTTATTACTCAAAAAATCGCGAGTTAGCTTGTTTCCGTATACATTAATTTAGAAAATAAACATAACAAATACCTACATTTAGAAAATAAATGTCTTCTTTTATACCTGATCTTATACGTTATACTGAAAGTTTTTGGATTCTAATAAATAAACAAGATATCGACTTAATATTCTATTTATTGTTTTTCGAAGTATATTCCCCCGCAATTAATGCATTTTTGCATTAGCTGAAAACATTGTACAAAGACCATTAACCATTGTACTTGGGGAGGCCTATGTCCAGCAGTGGACTGCAATAGGCTGAACTGATGATGATGACTGATTGTACAAAGCAGTTGAACCAGTCTTCCTTAGGGACCTCTTCGATGGCTTCTTTAAACGCATTCACTGCTGATTCAGGGCTCGTAAAACGTATATTTCTCAGTTTATCTTTAATTTTTGGAAATAAAAAGAAGTCGCAGGGTGCGAGGTCCGGGCTGTAAGGCGGATGCGTCATCAATTCCACATTTGAAGCCTTCAAATAGGCCTCCGTTACCTTCTCGGAGTATGAGGACGCGTTATTGTGGTGAAGGACGACATTGCTTCGAGGACGCTTTTCTCTAACTTTTTCCAAGACTCTAGGCAAGCAAGTGTTAACGTAGGTACCAATCTGCAATCACTGTTCTCTGATTTTCAAGCGATACTGTCGTGTAATGTCCTGATTTTCCGAAAAAGGAAGCAATCATTTGTTTACCAAATACCAATACTTCGACTTTTTAACTTTCATAGGCAAATCTTCAAAAGGGAAAACCCACTCTGCCGACTGGCTTTTTCTTTCGGGTTCAAAGCAGTACACCCAGGTTTCGTCACCTGTCATGATATTATAGACAGCCAATGACTGTCCTCCGTTAAACTTTTTTATCATTTTACGGCACCATTGGACACGCAGCCGTTTCTGGTCTTCCGTTAAATCATGTGGTATCCATCGAGTGCAAAGCTTCCGAACCTTCAGATGCACATGTAAAATATTTTGCACTTGGCTCATTCCAATGCCTAATAAGGTACGAATTTGCTGACAAGTAATTTTTTTGTCACTATCGATTAGTTGTCTTACGGTATCAATATTTGATTCAGTAACCGCAGTTACCGGCCGACCTTCACGTATCTCGTCATGGAGATGATCACGACCACGTCTTAATTCTCCAAACTACGAATACACAGAGCTGCGACATGTATGGTGCTTCGTCCCCAAATGCCAATTGCAGTCTCTGGAAACACTCTTGCTGACTTAAGCCACAACGAAAGTCATAAAAAATCATCAGCGATGAAAAAATCATCGTGAACGAAAATGTTCACGAGTTCAATTCATTTTGACAGCGAAACTCAATTGTCGAAAGGGCGTCACAATGAAAAAACAAAAGACAATCTCGCAAATCAAAGAGTAACATGCTCCGAATGAGTTCCATTTTCGAATTCCATAATTGTATTTTTAATTCTTTTATTGTAAATGCTGTGCATTGTGCTGTGTGTATTGTAAATGCTGCTGTGTGGCTACGGCACTAAAGAATGTAGCCACCCCCTCTCTTCCCGTGGGTGTCGTAAGAGGCGACTAAGGGATAACACAGTTCCACTACCACCTTGGAACTTAAAAAGCCGACGGATGGCGGCATAACCATCCATGCTGGCTTTGAAATACACAGGCCAAAGACGGGCAGCAGCGTCTTCGGTGCGACAAAGCCAGCCCTGCGGTCACCAACCCGTCTGCCCAGCGTGGTGACTATGGGCAAAACACATGAGTTCGCGTCATAATGTCGGGCGCGAACTTGTGGAGGCCTATGTCCAACAGTGGACTGTGATAGGCTGTAGTGGATTGTAAATGGCTAGATCCAGAAACTTTCAGTATTCCCCACGTACTTTGATATGGTAATAAAAATAATTTTAATATCGAATTCCCTGAACTAAAAAATCCCTGATTTTACTGGTGAGATCCCAGAAATTATTTATTATGGTATCTTTCTTGTTTCTCATAAAATAGATTTATATTTACATTTTAAATTAAAATTGAAAAACCTGTGTGGTTTTATAAAACCACGGTAAGTGAAACTTTTTTCACATTATAGACATTTAACTAAAAATTTTTGAAATAATATTCTATTAAAGGTATAAAAATCGCTTTTTCAATCTTACCGCGCGGCCAACAGTCACGCGACATGCAACACACAGACACGACAAAGTTTGAGACGATGTAATAAAAGTTTCACTTTAAAAAAAATCGAAAATCGATTTTTTGGAAATCGATCTTTTGGACCTCGATTTTTATATGAATCGATTTATCAGGTAACGATTCGAATCGATTCAAAAATCGATCTTTTTTGGAAAGAATCGCCAACCCTAGCTCTAATCCTGCTGGAATTTATTTGACATTTTGACATTTGACAATTGCATTTGTCATTTCTGAAATGTCAATCTAAGGCTGCGTTCCGAAATGCGATGAAATCGATTACAGCGATGTCGTCGAAATCGCCCGTTCCGAATTGAAATTAGTGTTATGAGACTAATAATCACTGTTCAAATCGGAACGCACTTTGAGCGCTTTGAGCATTTTTTTGTTTGTCAGTGTCAAATATCCCGATATCAGTTAATTTTTACCTCTTTGCGCTTGTTCAACATCTTGTTCAATTAAACATTATTGAATTATTTTCCCTGTACTCTCATCGTGAACTGAAATAATATGTGTTGTTTCCATTTTTTTGTTGTTATTCAATTAGACAGTTCAGACAACCGACAAAAATGTCAAAAGTGACAGAAGACTCACAACGCTTACGCCCGAGGCATAGGTAATCGTTGTAAGCACCGCCCCTACCCCAGCCTATAAAAGTATATTTTTTGTAATAATAAAAATACTGACCGATGTATTTTAATTAGCTCTATCCAAAAACATCGCCAGCTTAAACTGCTCCACCTTATATTTCTAATGAAAAATCAATAAAGATTTGGGAAAAAAAAAATTTATCTTAATTTTGATACAGCCATATCTTTTTAAATAAACAATATTTCAAACTGCTCCAAACTGCTCCAAACTGCTCTACATCCATATAATACTGCTCCATAGTAATTTTTATTGGCTCCGCTATAGTTAACTGTAAAATAAGTAAAATTCATTTTGTCATAAATGAGCTGACTGAAGCGCCGGGATAAAGTTTAAATTAAGGTCAAGAATTCATGCGTTCGTGTCATCATAGTTTTGTTTTAAAAACATGATGTGTGGTTTCAAAAAATTTTATTTCATTAATAATTTGAAAAATTAAATAATTGTACTCGCATTTTATTCGAATATGAACTTGACTGAACTAAGTATTTGCAATTAATATTAGAAAAAAAATTTATCAAGTTACTACTGAGATCTATTAAATAAATTTAATAATCCTTACATCGCATAAAAAAATAATAAAATTGTAATTGTATACTTTTATACAGATGTGGAGCAGAAATATTTCCACCAAGATCTACAATATAGCCGACGTGTGAGGCCTTTTTCATTATTATTAAAAAATGATACGCTATTAAAAACTGTGTTTTAGTATTAACATTAAGACTGAATTTAAGTGAAATAAGCGTTTGTGAAAAGTAGAACAGTAAAATATTGTAATATTGTTGATACCTTTATTTATATTATGTGATTAATAAACAAATAAGTATACTATAGCGGAGCCGATAAAAATTACTATGGAGCAGTATTATATGGATGTAGAGCAGTTTGGAGCAGTTTGGAGCAGTTTGAAATATTGTTTATTTAAAAAGATATGGCTGTATCAAAATTAAGATAAATTTTTTTTTTCCCAAATCTTTATTGATTTTTCATTAGAAATATAAGGTGGAGCAGTTTAAGCTGGCGATGTTTTTGGATAGAGCTAATTAAAATACATCGGTCAGTATTTTTATTATTACAAAAAATATACTTTTATAGGCTGGGGTAGGGGGGTTGTTGTAAGCGCAATATGGCGGATGTAATGACGTCATCTGTGACGTCACGTGAGCGTTCGATGGCACGCTCACGACCACAGAACACATATTACCCTGACGGGCTCACGACAAATCGGAGCGGTGCTGGAGTACTATTATTTATTTATTTCCAAATATTTTAATAACAAATATATTACAAAGTTGTTATTTGGAATAAGTTGCGACTGCACTGTTAGCTCAGAACATTTTTCATTTTACTGCGTTGACCGATTTCGATTATTGTTTTTTAATCGAAAGGTGCTGCTTGCCTTGTGGTCCCATTAAAATTTGATCGAGATCTAATGACTACGTACATACTCTTTACTTTTCGATTTACTTGACTATTTTTTCGTCTACCTGCGTAACCTACGTGGCTACGTTGTATTACTTATCGATGTATTGAAGTCGTTTTTTTTTTCATTTGCGAGCAACACAGTTGTAGAATTTTCGTTTCATGTTTATCATGATTTATTTATTAAATTTATATTTAAGACTTTAGGTAGATAAGATTTAAATGTAATGACAGTTTTAAATTAATAGAAAAAATATTTGTAAACTCATCTTAAAACTTTATTTAAAAAGTTAACATTTACACTGTTGACAAATTTAAACTAAAATATTAAGTTCATAAGTAAGAAAACAATTAAATTGTAAAATTGTATATTTGAAATTAAGATTTTTTTTTTTTGGTAACTAACAAACATTTTATTCATTTAGGCTAAGAACTCACGGAGCGATTTTCGCCCGCAACCGCCGCGGTCGTGGATCTGCGGTTTTATTTCAAAACTCACGAGACCGGTTATTCGCGCGGTTACGTGGCCGCCTCGGTTGCGATCATCGCCCGAAAACGTGGCGGGCGATGATCGCAAGATTGCAAGACACTGATGCAAAATGGCCGGATCTCTGTACCTCCCACCGCGCCGCCCGCCGGCCCCGGCGGTCGCCCGCCAACCGATCGCAAAGCGCGCGGGCGCCACCCGCCGAGGCTGCGGGTAACCGCGACCCGCGCGATTCTACTAGTTGCCCGCCGGTACAGCGGGAGCCGCATACAACCGCGTACAGCGCGGGCGTAAAACGCGTCGTGAAATGTGCTTTAATTTTTTATATAAATATTTGCATTCTACAGAAGCTGCGGGCCCGCAACCGCAGCGGACGCGGGCGAAAATCGCTCCGTGAGTTCTTAGCCTAACACTGATAAAACTTACAAAATATATTGTTTCAAAGTAAAATAAAGTAGATCATAACAATTAACATTGTTTTAAAACATTTTTTGTGATAATTTTTTTATTTTATTTCTTATTCATGTTCAAACTACAATCACCTTTTTCGTTTTAAAGCTTTCTTTTCTTTGTTAACTTTATAAGCTGCATTCATTTTCTGTATGTTATCTTTATGTACTTTGTCATGATCAACAATTCTGTTAGGATAATCTTCACCTACAACACAACCTGCAGTTCTTTGTACTGACTTTGGAGCTTTCCATGGCTCATAAATAAATTCGCTTGGATATTTCTTAAGTTCTGGTACATATTTCCTTATGTAGAGACCTTCTTTATCTGTCTTTTTGCCAAATGCGATTGGACTATAAACTCTGTAATATTTATAGAAAAATGCAGAGGCTGACAACCACATCCAGTTTCCAGCATTTAAAGACCAATCATAGTCAAGGAGGTAATCCTCAAATACCTTAGCCCCCTCTTCCCATGATATCCATAAATCTCCTCTTGTTAAGAAACATGCCACCATGTGCCGAGCTAAATGATGGATCCACCCTTCCTGCTTAAGCTGCCTCATTATTGCATCTACAAACGGATATCCAGTTTTTCCTTCCGCCCATGCTTTTAGATGGATGTCATTTTTTCCCCAAGGTATTTGTGTACAAACTGTGTTCCCTACCATTTTGTCAAAGTTTTTTGTTCCTGCTCCAGCTACATAATAGAATTCTCTCCACATAAGTTGCCCCATCAGTGACACTGGTGGTAGTGTATGCTTCATTCCATTTTCTACTTGTTTTAACTTGTGATAGAACAACTTTGCAGATAAGCAACCGTGACTTATGTAGGGGCTTAATACTGTTGTACTTGGCTCGATACTATTTGGTGATGAATTTGGTTTCTCAAAATTGCAAACCCATTGTTTTTTGTTCATGTATATGTTGAGTCTTTTCAACCCTTCAGTTTCACCTCCGGGATACTTACATTCTAGAAGTTCAGACTCATTAATACCGATTTCTTCTAATGTTGGAACTTTGAAATCTTCTGATTTAAAATCTGTTGATTTACATTCGTCAGAAATATTCTTAGTTATCTCTACAGTGTCTTTTACCTGAGTTTCAGAAACTAGTGAAAGAAATTTCTGGTAAGTTAGTGGAATACTACCATTATTCTTTTTAATAACACTGTTGAAATCATACACAGTATGTTGCATCCTCTTCACTAAAAATATGTCATTTGCTTCACAAAAATTTTCAATTATTTCATCTTGCTTAACTAATTCTGCATCAATATCAACTTGTAATGTTAAAAATTTTACATTCCACTTCTCAAATAATTCTGGTAAGATTTCAACAGCTCTTCCTCTCACTATAAACAAACGAGAATTTATTTTGCGAAGATTTTCGTCCAAATTTTGAAGACTTTGTAGAAGAAATCGTAGTCTGTTTGCGCCAATTTTATTTTTAATGTCTGGTTCGATGACATAGATGGGTTTTAAATTGTGCTTACGGTTTTCAGCCTGAAATATAATATTTAAAAAATAATAATAGATAATTTTAGTGTGTCTTAAAATACAAAATTGATAAAAATGTTATAGTTTTGTGTAATTGGTTACTTACTTCGTTTATAGCATTGCGAAGTGCAAGATTATCATGTAAACGTAAGTCCAAACGGAACCAGTGGACTACTGTTTGTAAGTTAGACATTTTACGTAAATATTGCTTAAAAGATCTCGAAAAGAGCCAGCATAAACTATTATTTTTAAGTCTTAACGATTTTAACATTTGTTTTTATGTTTTGATGCTGAGTTGCTGACCAAAGATTAGGGATGTGAAAAAATAATCGATTTTTATTTAAATCGATTTTTTTTCTATTATTCAAAAATTTACGTGCTTTTCATATTCCAATAAAATTCATATCAGATTAAAAACTATAAAATATTTTTTTAGATGAATGTCACATCCCTACCAAAGATGCTGACTGCTGTAGCTGTGTTACCAGGAAAACAACATTTTAAATAGTAGCTATCTGTATGTCTGTATCTACTATGTACTACTAATAATACATAGTTACATACATACATACATACATACATATATTCACGCCTGTATCACAGAGGGGTAGGCAGAGATTACGCCCCTCCACCTGCCACGATCCTGACAAACCTACTAATAATACTACTATATCTAGTGAATTTATAATTTAAACTTTTAAATTTAAATTATTACATACTACTTTAACATTGATATAACAAAAACTAATTTTCTTTATCAGTAAAAATTAAATTTATCGCACCTCACACATCTAAATGAAATGAATAAAGGTTTGAAAGGAATAAAATCTACAGATAATTCAAATAATAATTTAATTTTTCTAAGTAGAAAATTATTTTTTCCGATATGCAATACTTTTACTATGGAACTTCCCTACTATGGAAACCGTATTCCAAAACATAAATATTTTTATGTCACGTAATGTCAAATTGTCAACAAGAATAAGAAATTCAGAAGTTGTAGTTTAATTTTTGTTCAATTATTTACCAAAAATTAAAGTATTAAAATTAAACGTGACTCTTTAACGTTTTTGTTTTATTAACGTACTCAAAATTGTAATAAAATGTCGAGTTTACTAATTAAAAACTTAAATGAAATTTCATAGATGTTACAATATTGATAGGTAGCTATTTACAAAAATAATGAATATTTTATTTTAATACGGTTCCAATAAAACATAAGTGATGTGATACTTAAATATGCCGAAAGTTATTGAGCTTACTATTGAAATAGAAGTTCAAAAAGTAAGTTGTTATTGCAAAAGTCTACATTAAATTAAAGAAAAATCGTTTAATATTTTGAATATGAAGTAAAAAAGTTCCAATATACCAGGTATCATGTCCCGGTGTCTGGTTGTGTCAAGATGGACGTGTATCACTCACCATGTTTGCTCTTGGTACGAGCTACCAGACATGTTTACTGCCACCTGTGTTCCCACTTGCATTCAGAGACATATTTTACTTTCGCAAGAGATTCCAAGAGAGCTGTGCCCTGAATAATATTTCATGCTTGTTAAGTTAGTACTTTTTTCATTATTATGCAGATAATAAAAAAAAACAAACAATTTGATCAACATTCAGAAAAAAATTACATATAAATTTATTACAGAGGACGAAACAATATACTGTGAATTAGTACAATGGTGTGATGATTGTACAACCGGAGACTGTGTCATCTTAGCTCAGTATCTAGGAGCGATCAACGATGTACTATTTCCACCTAACATGTGTTCGACAGATGGCGTAGACCTTCTCATGAGGAGATCTATGGACTTTCCAGTAAATACTAATAATATCGATTAAAGTAAGATTAAATAGGTACACAAAAAAAAAAAACGTAAAAATTTATCACAAATAAAATTAATAAGACTGAATTAAAAACTATTATGTTCAAAATACGTAATAAACTCTTTTCAACATTTTGTTACCTTTTAGAAATTTAAAATTTTAATTCTATCATATAATTTCTTTTATCTTTAGCTGATTTTATCTGTATAATTTAGCCTATTTAAGAAAAAAAATTTTTTGATGACTAGGGCATCCTGTCTCCAAAAATTGAGATAGCTACAAAAGTCCGAATAGATGAAGTATGGAACAAGCACTCTCACATGTTCACCACCGCAAAAGTGAAAGCATGCCATTGCAGTCCACGAGCAGATATTGAGACATCTCGACAGAAACAAGTGTGTCACTCTGCACAGTATCACAGGTACATTTAAAAATCATATAATATGTACTATAATAATATTAATATAGAAGATATTTTTTATTAGTATTTTTTTATATTTTGCCCTAGCTGGACTGACCAGTACATGGGTATATATAAAGTCACAACATAACTCTAGACGAGTGATACACTCTCTATGATATAAAAGTTTAGATGTCCCTTTGCAACAAGTACCAGGGACAGTGGACACTCTGGTTACTGTGTAATCTTAAGTTATCTTTCCATCTAGTAAAAACTGCTATAAATTCTAAATTAAATGTAAAACATAATTCTAAATATCTATTTATTTATTTCATAATTTTTTTTACAGTCAGAATTACATTAAAGAAAATAACAATATTCAATATTTAAAAAGTGCAAAGGCAGTCTACTATACCCCGTCCGGCGACTAATGATCTTTTTGACACTTCAAGAAATTTTGACATTAGTGACTGCCTCACACGTTATTTATTCTATTCGAAATAATAATCGATTTTATTTAAGAACTTTCAATCGATTTAATTAATTTAGTTTAAAAATATTATTTATTTATGCGTTTATTAGTTTTTTTAATTATAAATGAAATATATAAATAATAAATAAATGAATTAACAGAGTTATTGCTCTTTATTCTTGGTTTGCAATTAAATTTCAAGATTTCGACTTAATTCCTTGCAAGTAATCAATCTTGAGGTCATAGATACTATTTTTATTTCCTTTTTTGTATTAAATTTATATTTATAACAATAATCACATGACGTAAAATTATTTTTATCATATGATCGATTTATTATTTCAAGAACTGTTTCATAGTCTGTGGTTGTTTGTTATGCACAGGGTACTTCACTCAATAAATCAAATCGTCAATAAAGTATGACATTACTGTAAAATTTTTAGTACGTTATTCCGGAAAAAAAACTGTAATTTATAGGCGTAAGCTGTCAAAAAGCTAATTAGTCGCCGGACGGGGTATAATAGTGATGTATTAACTATTAACCCTATCAATAGAAAAATATTGATTACATAAACAAGAAAGTAATTGTAATTATAGAAGACATAAAACTCACCTCTAAAATACATTTACACATATATATACTCACTCATACACACATTAAATTCTCTCTAAAAACATCTCATCTCATCTTACTACATTAGGCAATCAATTCACTTTCAAATGACTTTATATAGCAGACATTTCTATTCGCAATCTGTGAGTCCAAAAGTTGTAGCTTATTAGTTTTTTTTTATTTTAATGTTACTAAGTCGACAAACAAGCGTACGGGTCACCTGATCGTAAGTGACTACTGTAGCCTATAGACGCCAGCAACACCAGAAGCGTCGCAAGCGCGTTGCCGACCCTATCCCCAATCGCTCTGGAGCTCTGGTCACCTTACTCACCAACAAAAACACAATACAGCTTGAAAACAGTATTATTTAGCTGTGGTCTTCTGTAAGGTCGAGGTCCTACCCCAGTCGGGCTGCTCCATATTTTGAGCAGGAAATTTCCTGCTGTGCCCGTTGAGATGAAACAGGAGTTCCTACTAACACGGCTCAGGTATAGCTTGGTGCGTGTGCTAAGTAGGCGCCTAAACATTGGAGGTTGCGGGTTCGAGTCCTGATCGGGATGGATATTTGTATAATTCTACAAATGTTTCTTTCCGTCTGGGTGTCTGTTTTTATGGGTCTCCACCTTGGGCCTGGAAAAGCACGTAAAGCTGTCGGTCCTGGTTCTTATCATAAACACCTGATAGCGATCGTTACCCATACAAAAAATATATCCGCCAGCCCGCAGTGGAGCAAAAGCAGTGGATTAAGCTCCAACACTTCTCCTACATGGAGAAAGAGCCTGTGACATGTAACGGGCTGAATCAAAGGAGTTCCTTACGATTTTTACCTCCAGCTAATAAATCCCACCAATAACTTAACATAAACTTTTATCAGCATCTGGTTTAACAGGCTCTAACTGGAGATATACATAACGTGACCAGGCTTGACAGACGTTATAAACTAGACCGTCTCGTTTTTCGGTTGTCTGTCCTAGTGTCGCCAAAGATAACCCCGGGACGCAAGAGTCTCGTTTTTCAAAATATCACCCTTATCACAGTAGCAATAGGCGCTATACAGCATAAGATAGCGATAGCCTATACTTGCCGCACAATTGCTTAGTGCTATGTGCAGCTGTCTGTACAAGCCTTAATACTTACAATAGGTAAATAAATAAACCTGCTAATGAACGAAACATACTGAGATCCCGTTTTAAGCCAAAAAAATAATGGTCACATTAGTTGTACCTACATAATAAATTTTTTCCAGAATTAAATGCCATAAAACTAGAAGATCATCAAGATCGAGATCGCGATCAGGCAGCTCCCGGTCGTGCTGCAGTTTGACAAATGACGTTCCAGATGCAAAAGTACACTCATCATGTCGTTGTCCGAAGTGAGTTGTAAAACGTGCATTAAAATCGCATACTTATTTAATTCTGTGTGTACATTTTACAGGAATATCTATATTGATTTAACGTTAGTTATATATAAAATGACTTATACATTATATATGTCTATTTTTTTTTAATGGATCTAGATCGGCAAACAAGCGTACGGCTCACCTGATGGTAAGCGATTACCGTAGCCTATAGAGTATGGACGTCTGCAACACCGGAAGCATCGCAAGCGCGTTGCCGACCCCATCCCCAGTTCCCCCCAGGAGATATGTCTATAAAATCTAACTGTAATTAAGTAATTTTTTGTGTTGTTCCATTTTGACGATCATATATAGGTATATAAGATAGCTAGCGATCATATATAAGATAGCTAGAGTCCTGAGTAAATATGAGGTAAAAACTATTTTTACTCCTTTTAAGAAGATAGGGCAAATGTTGCGTTCACCTAAGGATAACTTTCCCCTGGAAAAACCCGGAGTTTACAAAATCAATTGTAGTTGTGGTAAATCCTATGTGGGACAGACGAAGCGTACGGTATCTTGTCGTATTAACGAACATATAAAGGCGGTGAAAAACAACAACACCAAGAAGTCAGCCATCGCGGAACATCTTCTGGAAGCCGGACCGAACCATTGGATTGAGTTTCATAATGCTCAGATACTCTCGACAGAACGCCATTATATACCACGACTGGTACGTGAAGCCATTGAAATTACTAAATATAGTAATTTTAATAGGGAAGATGGGTTTCAACTGTCGAAAGTGTGGAATCCGGTGATTAGGTTATGCAAACCCCTGAAGGCTGTTAAAAACAATTCGCGAATCGATACAGTGAGTTTCGTCTGTAAAACACGGGACAATGGTAGGTGTCAAAGTAACGATAGTGATCAGTGTTTACGCAGCAAACGTGTGAGAAAGGAGGTAGTCCGGTATGGATACTCCAAAAGCCAGTAATATCTACCCGCAAAATTCAGTCTCGTGAACAAGACATTCGCAGTTAATGTCGAAATATCGAGCTCCGCGAAGAAAAATTAATAAACATGGTAAATATCCCGTTTTCGAATAATTTTCGTAATAGAAGTAACCATGTTAATCTAAAATCTTATATATATAGGTAAATAGAAAAATTAAAATATTATAATAACTAGCGACCCGCCCCGGCTTCGCACGGTTGCAATGGTGAAACTAAATACTGTCTACAATAAAAGATACGTTAGAAACCTCTAAAATTACCAGTGTTCCTCTACTATAATATGCATGTATTATACATAAAAACCTTCCTCTTGAATCACTCTATCTACTTAAGAAAACCGCACCAAAATCCGTTGCGTAGTTTTAAAAATTTAAGCATACATACAGACGGACAGACAGCGGGAAGCGACTTTGTTTTATAATAAAAATTTAAAAGTGGTTATTGTAAGTCAACCGTAAGAGATAGAGATATGCTATCGCGGACTTTTTTGTAGCATTTTCATAGATTTAGAATTCGCTAGTACATTACTCCACTGTATCTTTGCTAGTTTACGCGGCGTTTGCGTGGAAAGCTCCCAGTTGGCGCGATTTTTTGCGACTTCTTCAACATTTATCGCCGTATTTCTGCTAATTTACATAAAAGTATACTAAATTATATACGTAGACCTTCCTCAAGAATCACTCTAGCTTTTAAAAAAATCCGCATTAAAATCCGTTGCGTAGTTTTAAAGATTTAAGCGTATAAAGGGACATAGGGACAGAGGAAGCGACTTTGTTTTATACTATGTAGTGAAGAAATAAACGCTTCACACTCAACGGCCCCCAGTAGGATTTTCTCCTGTGTTGAGGGTCCGCAAACGTACACAGTTACACAGTACATAAGCACAAACGCTCAAACCACGACAAACATCTATATGGCCAATACAAATGTCTGTCGTGAGCGGGGATCGAACCCGCGACCGCCAGCGCAACAGCTAGTGCTGTGACCGCTGCGCTAACGCGTCGTCTAAATGGTGTTATATATGTCATTTTACATTTTGTCGTCAATTAAAAAAAAAGATAGATTCAACTATACAGTAATTTACCAAATAATAGTGCTCTCAAGGACCATTGTGTTCTTATGACGAATAGTTAAAGTAAGGGTAGGGGGGGAAAGGGGAAGGTCGGGGGTAGAGTTGGCTGCAATGCTGCTGGTTCTGCAGGCGTCTATCGCTACATAACCGCTTACCATAAGGTCTATAACTCACAACTAACTCATGACCGTACGCTTGTACGAGTATATATCTACACACCTTTTTTGGGTTTTTAATTTGAATCACTCTACATGACCTTTGTATAATTTTATTTTCTGAACTATGTAAAACATCCTTATTTCATATCTCCAGCCCTCTATCGAAATCCCGTGTGTCCTTGTCACCAAGCCCTTTGCGTCCCCCTCGACAAGAGTACGCTGTATACTCGCTTACAACTGGAACCAATAACTGGAAGGATGCCAACTCGCAAGATAGTGACTTGTACGATGATAGACGGTGATTTTATATTTGAGATATGTAGTTTAGAATTCACATTTTGTTTAATTTATTTTAAGAAATCTATGAAAGTTTACTTGGGTGGGTCATAGCGGGAATTATCTTGCTCATAATCTGGTGCAGCCGGCTGGTGATGTACCTCAACCTCACAGAGGACCATAGACAAATAACACTGCTCTCAAAAAAAATAGTGTTGTCTCTGTGGTGAGTAAGAGGTGCTGATGAGTTGGGGGTAGGGGTCGACTATATTTATTATTAAAACAATTGACTATGTATTTGTTATATTAAATATAGTTTATATTATGTAGTAAGACATGCAGCCAGTACAGTATTGAATAAGAGTAAAATGTTGCGTTTTATATATTACTAGCTTCTGCGCGCGACTTCGTCGGCGTGAACTCCGCTCCTATTGGTCTTATGCCCAGTTTCTGAAGTCCCCAGATAACTTCTCACTAACTATTGATTCATTAAAGTTAAACGTAAGATAAACGTCGGTTAACTGTCACTGCGTTTCTGAATACGTAACAAGCCATTCAATAACTATGTAACTAATAACTAGTTCCTTATTTGCAGCTAGATGGCTCTGTTTAAGAGATCGTATCTAAAATTGACTTTATTATTTTAATTCGTCTTGAATACTAGTTTCATTTACTAGAATAATTTTTCCGAGAATAAATAAGTAACTTAACACTGTTTTAGTTAAAAAATATGATTAGACATTATTTATGAACGACATCATTGTCCACTTTATCTGTGAGCATTGTCAATCGTGTTTAAAACGAAACGCCTAACGCCCTTTTTTTCCCTCGTTCTCGTTTCATTTCATTGTTTTTTTACCTGTAGCGTAAAATCTTAATGTGATAAAAAATTCTTCCAAAACAGACAGTGTATATTTGCGATGCGTAACAGGAGCTAGAGCAGGGCTAATAATATCACTTAAGTGTATCACAGTGTTCTTATTAAAGCGATATCTCAATTGAAATTCTTCATCCGTAAACATTTCGAAAGGATTTATCCTGGTACGGATATATTAAAAATAAACTCCATTACTACCGAATCAGACTCTGATGAGCTGCTCGTATTCATGCTAACACTGATTGTTTTCTGCTTTGAATATTTTTACCAACTTTTAATATTTAGCTTTCACTGGCAGTTAAATATAATGACATCTACACGTTACAAGTACATAATATATTCACAATATAACCTAAAATATGACGTAGTTTGAGAAATAAATCGTCAAATTATAGTTATGGAACCGATAAACGCCGCCAATTGGACAGTTAAGTTGAACTTAGTTTAAACGGAGTTTATCTTACATCGCCGTGTTCGGAAACGCAATTTCACAAGTTATCGAACCAATAGCGCTAATGAATAGATAAACCACCGTTAAAAGTGACTCAGAAACCGGCCATTAGCGTTATTATTGGTCGGGCTATCTAACACTGAAAGAATTTTTCAAATCGGACCAGTAGATCCCGAGATTAGCGCGTTCAAACAAACAAACAAACAAACAATCAAACAAACAAACTCTTCAGCTTTATTATATTAGTATAGATTTTTATTTATACTAGATACAGCAGTATTGTTATCACAAGATATTTTTTATAATAATAAAAAAACTGCACGTTATTTTACAGAATAAGGGCACCTGAAACAGAACAGTCCGAAGTACCAAACGAAGAAAGATTACAAAAACTTTTACTCGAAAGTCGATATATCGATCAAGAGATGAATAAAGACGACACTCCGAAATTCAATAAGATTTACCATAAGAAAATAGCTCCGTGCGTTTGTGAAATTTGCAAGAGATACCACGAATTGTTTCATAGTAACGAATATAGTTGACGTAGACTGGCACAGCTAGAATTAATAAAAAAATAACGGAGACTACCTTTTTTTAGTTCAAGAAACACAAAATCAATAAACACATGAAATCTATGTAGAAAAAAGTTTTAATGCTTTAATAATTTATTTATTTTAATATAACCATTGTATGTATCCATTATAAAGTTTTAATTATTTTTAATGTTATTATAAAATCATGATTAATATTTCAACCGTTTATTGTCTGGATTGTTTTATTATAATTTTTTTATTTAAATAAAACAATTTACACTGTTACATCTATTTTTATTTTCATTCATAATAAGCAAAGGTAACTTAACAATATTTTCTATTATTATGGCTCCTCGATCAAAATCTTTTACTTTTCTATATAAAAGTAAATCATAAATTATTAATGAATAATTGACTTTAATGTTAAACTTATAATTCTAAAAACAAATTGTATAACTTATAAGTACATTTTCGATTATAAAATATACGAGCATTTTCCAACGGCAGTGTTGAACTTTATCTATATTTTTTGTAGAATAGAATACAAATAATAATTTCGTAATTTTTCGTTAAAAAAGGAAAAATTCCGAACGCTTATTTCCTCAATATTATACAATACATAAAAAAGTATAAAAGACGACGCATTGAAAGCCTCTTACAATAAGAATACAATTTCTCACAACTTTTCATTAAATAATATATTATTAAAACCTAAAGTCTAAAATTGTGATAAACTTATATTAAATAGACACCATTTAACGTATGTATTGTACATAATATAATTTTTATACATAATGAGGATTTCGATAACCTAAAATTTAAAAAAAAAAGTAAGGACGGAAGACAAATTATTTCAGCCTTCTTTATTTAGTTAATTACATCTAAATATTAAATTCATTTTAATTAATAATATTTTTGTACATTGATTATTTTTTTCTTAAATATTAACTAATTGAATTAAGCTTATCATAAAAACATATAAAATTTTTAAACATGCTATACAAAATTAAATATAGATAAAAAATCAGTAGGTATTTGAGATATGAAAAAAAAATGCTATTAAACTGTGACAATGTTTCACTTATTCATAATCTTATGACACTACTCCAAAAATTTATATAAACTTAGTAGGAAATAAATCACGATTAGTTAGCACCGAAAATGGCGTAAAAAATACTAAAAGAGCACCTTTTTTAAGGCGTATTGACAGTTACTTTATGACCTTTCCTAGACGCTTTTTCCTTAGTTTTGACATATTTCGTGCAGTCAAAGACGAATGCAAAGATGGCGACTAGAGCGAAAATTGCGTAAAAAATAGCCAATGCTATCATAAAGCTATCGTTCGTCCATTCCCATATATTATCCGATTTCAAGTAATCGTAGTTGGATAACACTTGGGTACCGTTGGGTGGTGGGCAAGGTGACTGTACTATTATCTCCAAGTGCTGCCTCTGTAAGAAAATATTGACTTCAGTATAATACATAGGTACCTGTATATGTAAGACTTAGATTTTTTTTTACACGTGTAAAAAAAATCTAAGTCTTACATACAAAAAATTTCTATTAAAAATAAAGATCTAATAAACAAAATTTGTACGTATGTCTATAAAAACTCTTTTGATTACAAAAACTATAAACCTTTAGTTAAAACGTGACATATGTATATTACACAACTAAAAATGGTTTGACTAGTTAATAAACACTAAAAATAAAAATTAAATCTTTGTGTCTTAATTTCATAGCAAATAATAATAAAAAACATTTTATGATTAAAAACATAATCAAAATTCATTAAAAATACGATCAAAAAATTATTATTAAGGTACCAAACCTGTTTATTAGTGCATCTTAAATCTTTACTAATACTGCTCTTCAGCGCGATTTCACTCAACTCTCGTCGCAGTATCTCCGGTAATGTCCACCTCGAAGGAGACACATATTCCAGCCATTTCACATAAAAAGGCAAATCTTGTTGGTGTAACATAACCCCGTTGACTAGGGTAGTGAGTAGGAGACAGACACCAGCCAATATCGACGCTGTTTTCTCCATTGGTATTAAAAATATCGCTGCTCGACATAGCATCTGTGTGCTAATTAGATATAACAGCATGTATCCTGAAATAATAATGTTTAGTAAGCATCGTATAAAAGAAAAAAAAAGTGTGTGTGTCAGCTCCGACATACGACTGGAGTTTACTCCTTCAGATCGACTGTCTAAATAAGCACAAAAAAGGCTTACTAGTCTAAGAAAAAGATTAATACCATATCAAATGGTATATAAACGAATCAAATAACGCCATCTATCGATAATACGTTACACCGAGATGACGTTTTTAGAAAACGTCGTTATGCCTCTAGACTTTACGCGATAGATGGCGTTACGAAAAACGTAACGAGGTCATTCGTTCTATAGATTTAACTTCTCATATTTTTCCATACTGGGGGCCTTATATGAAAATCGATTGTTAAGGAGTAAACTCCAATAAACTCCAATATTGAAAAATGCATATACATAGAAAAGTGATATCTAGAACTAGAAGAAAAATCGAAACTATTTTTAATTATTCTTTACTTCAAAAATCATGTTACTGCAACCTCGTTACAAAAAAAGGTATAGATAGATACATATTTGCTCTATGTTGTTATAATTATCATTCAAAACCTTGTAATATTTACCTAAATAGATATAGAATCCATCAAAAGTTCCAAGTGACTGCGCGTACAAGCCGCTCATAGCGTAGCTCGGAACTAAATAGGCCAACCATGTCAGTATTGCTGACCAAATTTCCAAAAATTGCTAAAACAAAAAAGTCATATAAAATTGTTTTATCTAAAACAATTTTAATGTCAGTCGACATGAAAACCTTATAATCATCATCAAACATGTAAATTTTTGTATTAAAATAAATAAACAAATAAACGCTAACACACAACGGCCCCCTCTAGGATTGACTCCGTGCACAAACTCAGACCATGGAAATCATATGTACTAGATCGTTCAATAAGTCCCGAGACTAACCTGGAAATGGCGCATATATTAAAAACTCTTTTGATTTTTAAAAAGTACTGGCTATCAATACAAGAATATGTGTCAAATTTTTAAAAATGGAACAATAAAATTATTGATTTTGAAACATTTAAGTGACGCTACGGTTGTAATTTCGATACAATGGAAAAAAACGAGTTTCGCGTGTTGATAAAACATTGTTTTTTAATGGGAAAAAATACCGTTGAAGCACAGCAATGGCTTATAAAATGGTATGCAGGATCAGCTCCCTCTAAAGCAACCATTTGTTGGTGGTATGCTGACTTCAAACGCGGTCGCATGGACACCAATGATGGGGAACGCTCAGGTCGTCCAAATGAAGCAGTGACTCAACAAAATATTAACCAAGTCCTCAAAATCGTATTGGAAGATCGGAAGGTAAAAGTGCGAGAGATAGCCGAGATAGTGAAGATTTCAGCTGGTAGTGTTTTCACTATTTCACATAAAAATTTGGCCATGAAAAAGCTTTTTTCTAAGTGGGTGCCGCGTTTGCTTACAACTGATCAAAAGGAACAACGTATCAATGATTCAGAGCGATGTTTGGCGCTGATGAATCATAACAAAAAGGATTTTTTACGTCGGTATGTAACAATGGATGAAACCTGGATATACCATTTCACTCCGGAATCCAATCGGCAGGCAGCGGAGTGGAGGGCGGCTGGTGAAAGCCGCCCGAAGCGTCCAAAGACTCAGAAATCGGCCGGTAAGGTTATGGCGTCTATATTTTGGCATGCGCATGGAATACTTTTCATCGACTACCTTGAAAAGGGGCAAAATATAAATAGTGACTATTACATGTGCTTATTGGAGCGATTGAAGTACGAAATTGCGGATAAACGGCCTCACATGAACAAAAAGAAAGTGGTGTTTCACCAGGACAACGCGCCTTGTCACAAGTCCGTGAGAACGATGGCCAAAATTAACGAATTGGGCTTCGAATTGCTTCCTTATCCCCCTTATTCACCAGACTGGACCCCCAGCGATTACTGGCTGTTTGCAGACCTCAAAAAAATGCTTCAGGGTAAGAAATTTGACTCAAATAGTGAAGTTATCGCAGCAACGGAGGCTTATTTTGAAGCCAAAGACAAATCGTTCTACACACATGGGATAGAAAAGTTAGAAAAGCGTTGGAGGGACTGTATCGCTCTTGGAGGAGACTATGTTGATGAATAAAAATTAATTTTATAAAAAAGACCTTTTTTTAGTACTTAGTCTCGGAACTTATTGAACCACGTGTTAAGTATGGCGTATATAAATGATTTCCATGTACGGGGATCGAACTTAAGACAGCTTTTATACGTATCATAGACACGTAGGTAGATTATTTTGAAATTAACGTGCAAATTACTATACACAAATTAAGTTTATAACAACGCTCTATTCGAGTGAATAAATTAATACAATGAAAATAATTATAGTGTATATATACAGTCCATTCGCGTTGAGAAAATAGTGACTTATCCAGCTATTCAAATAGTCCAGTTTGAAGTAGCCCCTTCAGACAGACGTTCTAATTCACTACGATTTAATTGATAGTGGGGCGTGGCTAAGCTAAGCGACAATGATTATTGATTAGTCACGTATCGCAATTAGAATATCGTTTCGCTTCAGCGTATCACAGTCACTGCTGGACATATACCTCCACGCTATCGACAAGCATTCAGATCGTCAGTCTGTTCAGACGACGTACCACACTGCGTTTGTCAACACGGAGGACTAACCAATATCATGAGAAACTATGGAGAAAGGGGCCTATGGCCAGTCGTGGGATGTTTCAGGCTGAAGTGTAAGCGTAACAACCAATGCCCCAGCATCACTCACGTCAAACAGCACGTAGAGCGCGCGCGAGTAGAGCCCGGCGGCCACGTCCCGCTCCACGCAGGCGCGCGCTCGCCCACAGCCACGTAACAACAATGCCCCAGCATCACTCACGTCAAACAGCACGTAGAGCGCGCGCGAGTAGAGCCCGGCGGCCACGTCCCGCTCCACGCAGGCGCGCGCTCGCCCACAGCCACGTAACAACAATGCCCCAGCATCACTCACGTCAAACAGCACGTAGAGCGCGCGCGAGTAGAGCCCGGCGGCCACGTCCCGCTCCACGCAGGCGCGCGCTCGCCCACAGCCACGTAACAACAATGCCCCAGCATCACTCACGTCAAACAGCACGTAGAGCGCGCGCGAGTAGAGCCCGGCGGCCACGTCCCGCTCCACGCAGGCGCGCGCTCGCCCACAGCCACGTAACAACAATGCCCCAGCATCACTCACGTCAAACAGCACGTAGAGCGCGCGCGAGTAGAGCCCGGCGGCCACGTCCCGCTCCACGCAGGCGCGCGCTCGCCCACAGCCACGTAACAACAATGCCCCAGCATCACTCACGTCAAACAGCACGTAGAGCGCGCGCGAGTAGAGCCCGGCGGCCACGTCCCGCTCCACGCAGGCGCGCGCTCGCCCACAGCCACGTAACAACAATGCCCCAGCATCACTCACGTCAAACAGCACGTAGAGCGCGCGCGAGTAGAGCCCGGCGGCCACGTCCCGCTCCACGCAGGCGCGCGCTCGCCCACAGCCACGTAACAACAATGCCCCAGCATCACTCACGTCAAACAGCACGTAGAGCGCGCGCGAGTAGAGCCCGGCGGCCACGTCCCGCTCCACGCAGGCGCGCGCTCGCCCACAGCCACGTAACAACAATGCCCCAGCATCACTCACGTCAAACAGCACGTAGAGCGCGCGCGAGTAGAGCCCGGCGGCCACGTCCCGCTCCACGCAGGCGCGCGCTCGCCCACAGCCACGTAACAACAATGCCCCAGCATCACTCACGTCAAACAGCACGTAGAGCGCGCGCGAGTAGAGCCCGGCGGCCACGTCCCGCTCCACGCAGGCGCGCGCTCGCCCACAGCCACGTAACAACAATGCCCCAGCATCACTCACGTCAAACAGCACGTAGAGCGCGCGCGAGTAGAGCCCGGCGGCCACGTCCCGCTCCACGCAGGCGCGCGCTCGCCCACAGCCACGTAACAACAATGCCCCAGCATCACTCACGTCAAACAGCACGTAGAGCGCGCGCGAGTAGAGCCCGGCGGCCACGTCCCGCTCCACGCAGGCGCGCGCTCGCCCACAGCCACGTAACAACAATGCCCCAGCATCACTCACGTCAAACAGCACGTAGAGCGCGCGCGAGTAGAGCCCGGCGGCCACGTCCCGCTCCACGCAGGCGCGCGCTCGCCCACAGCCACGTAACAACAATGCCCCAGCATCACTCACGTCAAACAGCACGTAGAGCGCGCGCGAGTAGAGCCCGGCGGCCACGTCCCGCTCCACGCAGGCGCGCGCTCGCCCACAGCCACGTAACAACAATGCCCCAGCATCACTCACGTCAAACAGCACGTAGAGCGCGCGCGAGTAGAGCCCGGCGGCCACGTCCCGCTCCACGCAGGCGCGCGCTCGCCCACAGCCACGTAACAACAATGCCCCAGCATCACTCACGTCAAACAGCACGTAGAGCGCGCGCGAGTAGAGCCCGGCGGCCACGTCCCGCTCCACGCAGGCGCGCGCTCGCCCACAGCCACGTAACAACAATGCCCCAGCATCACTCACGTCAAACAGCACGTAGAGCGCGCGCGAGTAGAGCCCGGCGGCCACGTCCCGCTCCACGCAGGCGCGCGCTCGCCCACAGCCACGTAACAACAATGCCCCAGCATCACTCACGTCAAACAGCACGTAGAGCGCGCGCGAGTAGAGCCCGGCGGCCACGTCCCGCTCCACGCAGGCGCGCGCTCGCCCACAGCCACGTAACAACAATGCCCCAGCATCACTCACGTCAAACAGCACGTAGAGCGCGCGCGAGTAGAGCCCGGCGGCCACGTCCCGCTCCACGCAGGCGCGCGCTCGCCCACAGCCACGTAACAACAATGCCCCAGCATCACTCACGTCAAACAGCACGTAGAGCGCGCGCGAGTAGAGCCCGGCGGCCACGTCCCGCTCCACGCAGGCGCGCGCTCGCCCACAGCCACGTAACAACAATGCCCCAGCATCACTCACGTCAAACAGCACGTAGAGCGCGCGCGAGTAGAGCCCGGCTGCCACGTCCCGCTCCACGCAGGCGCGCGCTCGCCCACAGCCACGTAACAACAATGCCCCAGCATCACTCACGTCAAACAGCACGTAGAGCGCGCGCGAGTAGAGCCCGGCGGCCACGTCCCGCTCCACGCAGGCGCGCGCTCGCCCACAGCCACGTAACAACAATGCCCCAGCATCACTCACGTCAAACAGCACGTAGAGCGCGCGCGAGTAGAGCCCGGCGGCCACGTCCCGCTCCACACAGGCGCGCGCCGCGCCCGCACTGCGCACGCTCGCCCACAGCCACACCGGCCACGCGCACACGCACATCGCCGCGTAGTGGAAGCCCAGGCGGTCGTTCTGCGTCAACTGACCACACACTCACGGTTAATATAGCCGGGGGTCGTGGGTTCGACTCCCGACCCGTGTCTCCATGTGATATATGTATTTATTTACATAATATGTATATTTTGAATGTTAGATTGTTGGTTATTTATCGAGAAATAATTTAAAATGAAATAAAAATAATGTGAAAACTGATGTTTTAATTAAAGGGGTAAAATTGCAAAATGTGACCTCATACGAGGTTGGTGGAATGTTATAAATGTGACAGGGAGGTGTCAAAACGTAAAGTTCGTGAGACGTAATTTATGAATGGCTTCTTGTAAAAATACTACTTATTACACTTTAAAATTGTAAGATGTATTATCAGAATTCAAAATACACTTTATTGCAATAAATAAAACTTTCTTACCTTCGGATCCGTTGAAGGCAAATCCCAGAAAATCGTGCCAGTGATAAGAGACATAATTGCAGCAATTATTATTCGAGTGATAACATTGGATAGTGTGGTCATCTGTGTGTACAACAAACTTTTTCTGAAACATTATAAATACTTATTACAAGTATTGAACTAATCAAACTTTTTACATATTTAAAAATACAAACAATGAGAGACTGGTGAATGAAAAAAAAAAACCTATATATCAATATACATAATATAAGTTGATTTATAGGTTTTTTTTTTAATTTGCCAACCCTCACTATATCAAGTAAAACCTCCGATGATAGGTAACAAAGATAAGCTACAATGTTACTTTGCAAGTTTGCAGCGTGAATGAATGTAACGGAACGACATGTAGTGACGCGGCACTCACTCGACGAGCGCGAACACCTGCAGCAGCAGGTTGGGGCGCAGGGCGGGCGCGGGCAGCGTGAATGAATGTAACGGAACGACATGTGTGACGCGGCACTCACTCGACGAGCGCGAACACCTGCAGCAGCAGGTTGGGGCGCAGGGCGGGCGCGGGCAGCGTGAATGAATGTAACGGAACGACATGTGTGACGCGGCACTCACTCGACGAGCGCGAACACCTGCAGCAGCAGGTTGGGGCGCAGGGCGGGCGCGGGCAGCGTGAATGAATGTAACGGAACGACATGTGTGACGCGGCACTCACTCGACGAGCGCGAACACCTGCAGCAGCAGGTTGGGGCGCAGGGCGGGCGCGGGCAGCGTGAATGAATGTAACGGAACGACATGTGTGACGCGGCACTCACTCGACGAGCGCGAACACCTGCAGCAGCAGGTTGGGGCGCAGGGCGGGCGCGGGCAGCGTGAATGAATGTAACGGAACGACATGTGTGACGCGGCACTCACTCGACGAGCGCGAACACCTGCAGCAGCAGGTTGGGGCGCAGGGCGGGCGCGGGCAGCGGCACGGGCGCGGGCGGCTCGGGCGGCTGCTGCGCGCCCGCGAACACGCCCGCCAGCGCCTCGATGCGCCCCGACGACTCCAGCATCGCGGCCGCCGACAGGTCGTCCAGCGTCACCAGGTCCACTGTTTCATTACAAGAGAATTGCTGTCACTTTTGCTTGGTAAAATATTACGAGATACGTCGTTTTTATTATGAGAAAAAATGATCTTTTATACAGAATGATAATTCACGACATGTAATCATTTCTTTTTGAATTATTTAGATTTAAATAGGCAGACATTGTTTTAGTTTTAATACTAGGTTTATATCTATATATGTATACGTATTTCCAAAACAAAAACCTATAAACACAAAGACATGAATACAATATTTTTTTTTACGATAAAAGTAGCCTCGAAGAATTGATTCTAACTACTTTGTTTACTTCAATAATTCTAATAATTTTTACTTTTTACTATTCTCGATTACGGTTTCCGTTTTATGAATGGTTCAGTCTCTTGTAATATCTTTGGGTTCAGTAATTAATATCATCAGTTCAGTTCGTACAGTCATAGAGTACGTACGTGCTTTCCGCGATCGCGTGCTCCAGATAGCAAAGTGCATACGCATCATAACACCGAGCCGGCGTTGTATTGCGCGTCAGCGTCAACTTGATCGCGATGACCCAGATACGCGGTTTGGCTGATGCGGCAAGTGCTTAGTTATTTAATAATTAACATCTGTTAAGGCGAAGCTAATATTCAATATTATGGATTCGCAAAAATATTGTTCTAAAGAAATTGAAATAAGAACCGAATTGGAACATGAGCTGTATAAATGCTACAGCGAAGAAAAAGCGAAACGAGAAGAACTACAATGTGTGGTTCATGAGTTACAAGCTCAAGTAGAAAAATTGAAGGAAACGCTTAAATGTTACGCGGAGCTAGAAAAAAAGAATGCTGCTAATCAAGAAGCAGACAAAAATGAAAGTTCTCCTAAGCACATGGAATACATGACAGATGAGGAAGAGCTAGCCAGAGAAACGGAGTGGATACGAGTGAAAAGTAGAAAAAAAAGGAAACTGAACAACTCTATCACCCCTCCGAAACAGGCTAACCATGACAATGAAAAGGGTATTCAAAAGCCCAAAAAAATTCCCCCACCACCTCCTATAGTTGTGGAAGGCATTAAAAATTATCAGTCGTTTTATGACTCCATTGCCTGCACTCAGCCCGGTGAATCTTTCACAGTAAAGATGCTAAGCGGCGATAGAGTAAAGCTTAATGCCAAAAATGAAGACTCCTATCGCGGAGTTACAAAGCTGTTAGAGTCTAACATGCTACGCTGGCATTCGTATGAAAATAAACAAGCGAGACCAATACGAGTCATGGCTAAAAAGTTGCACCATACTTGCCAACCAGAACGAATAGTAGAACACTTAAAACAAAAGGGATACAAAATTCAAAATGCTGTCAACAAGTTAAGTTGGAAGAAAAAAGAACCGCTAATTATGTTCATACTGTCTTTTGAGAATGACGAAGACGTTAACAAAGTCTACGGCATAAAGAACATCCTAGGCTGTAAGGTGGAGATTCACCCACTTAAGACTTCAAAACTTATTCCTCAGTGTAAGAGATGCCAAGCATATGGACACACGCAAAAATATTGTGCAAAGGAACCAAGGTGCGTCAAATGTACGGGCAAACACCTTACGAAAGATTGCCAGAAACCAAAGGAGGCAAAACCTAAATGTGTACATTGTGGCGAGTCACATCCTGCCAATTATAGGGGATGTATAGTTGCCAAAGAAATGCAAGAAATTAAAAATAAGCAGAATAAGAAGCAACCTTCATCCCTACCAAAATCGACTGTATCTTTATCCCAAGGTACAATAATAGCTAAAAAAGCTAACCAAAACGCGTTGATAAATAGCCAAACATCAATGAATCCATTGTCATACTCACAAGCAGTGAAGGGAAAGGCAGAAGTCAGAGTATCGAGTCTTGAGTCAAAACTCGATAAAGTGCTGAGTCTGATATCAACGTTCGACGAACGACTTCAAAAATTAGAAGCTAGCACCAAAGTAGCTAACAATCGTCAGCAACAATGAACAACCTAAAGATTATGGCTTGGAATGCAAATGGATTACAGCAACATCAACACGAATTGCAAGTAGTCCTGGATACAGAAAATATTGATGTGTGTTTAATATCAGAATCACACTTTACAAAGCAATCATTTATAAAATTCAAAGGATACAGAGTATATCATGCATTGCATCCTAACAACTCAGCCAGAGGCGGAAGTACCGTTATTATTAAAGAAAATATCTATCACTATGAGCAGATAAAGTTTGAAGAATACGAAATGCAAGTGGTTGGTGTATCAATTAAAACCACAAGATACGATAATGTCACCATAGCAGCTATATATAGCCCTCCGAGATATGTAATTAAAAAAGAGCAGTATACGGAGCTTTTGATGCGACTGGGAAATAGATTTATTATAGGCGGAGATTTCAACGCTAAAAACACTTATTGGGGTTCCAGACTTACTACCACTAAAGGCAAGGAATTGTTAAACGCTATCCGAGAAATAAAATGCCAACCCATTTCAACTGGGAAACCAACATACTGGCCAACAGATACACAGAAAATTCCCGATGTGATAGATTTTTTCATATATAAAGATATTCCTTCTAACTTTATAAGGGCTGAAGAAGGATTTGATATGAACTCTGATCACTCTCCAATATTTTTACACTTGGATGAGTATATCATAGAAAAAGAAGTTAACCCGGCTCTGGTCAATAAAACAACAGATTGGGAATCGTTTACAATAGACTTAGATAATAGAATAGACTTAAAGTCATTTATAAGTAATAAGGAACAACTAGACTTAGAATTAAGAACTTTTATCGTAGATATTCAACAATCTGCATGGAACAATACACGTCCCAGAAAGAAGATGATGACAACAGGTATTAACAATTACCCTAAAGAAATAATGGACCTTATCAGAGAAAAAAGAGCTCTAAGGAAAAAATGGCAGATGCGCAGGTTTCCTGAAGATAAGACCCAATTAAATCGACTGGCCAAGCGAATTAAAAAGAAAATACGGAAATTTCGCGATGACTGTATGACTAAATCGCTAAAAAGGCTAACCAACGACCGTTCAACTGATTACTCCTTATGGAAAGTGACAAAATATGAAAATCGTCCTATTCATCACATACCACCTATAAGAGAGCTAAATAGTCAGTGGGCTGTCAATAACGAACAAAAAGCAACAAGGTTTGCTCAGCATTTAGAAGAGACTTTTAAACAGAGTGACCCTGAAAGTCAAGACTTCTGTTGTGAACTAAATGAACTTGAACAAGAAGATCAAGAAATAAAACTAGTTACAACTAAAGAGGTGGCGAAAGAAATTAAAGAAAACATTAGCTCAAAAAAGTCCCCTGGTTATGATCTTATAACAGGAGAAATTTTGAAAAATCTTCCACGCAAAGCTGTGGTAAAGCTAACCAAAATAATTAATGCTGCATTTAGGCTGAAGTATGTACCAGATCTATGGAAAGTTGCAGAAGTCATAATGATACCTAAGCCAGGAAAACCACCGCAGGATGTTACTTCCTACAGACCCATCTCTCTGCTACCGGTGATGTCTAAACTTTTCGAAAAACTGTTTCTTAAACGATTAAAGCCAATTATAGCAAAAAAAAAATCTTATACCTGATTATCAATTTGGATTCAGAGAAAGTCACTCTACGATAGAGCAGGTGCATAGAATAACGAACCTTATTGAAAATACACTGGAACACAATAAAGTATGTGCAACTGTTTTTCTGGATGTAGCCCAGGCCTTCGACAAGGTCTGGCACGAGGGCTTAAAATACAAATTAAAAAAGATGTTGCCAAGACAATTTGCAGATATTTTGGAATCTTATATAACCAACAGAGCCTTTAGAGTAAGACAAGAAGATGCTGTCTCAGAACTAAAGGAAATAAAAGCTGGCGTACCACAAGGGAGTGTACTAGGTCCGGTCCTGTACCTACTGTACACGTGTGATATACCAGATATACAGAACATAACTATTGCTACTTTTGCTGACGACACCGCAATCATGTCTACTGGAAAAAGTCACAAAGAAGCAGTGGAAAAAGTACAGAGAGGGATCAATCATTTCTATGATTGGACTTTAAAGTGGAGGATTAGACTGAATGAAACTAAATCCATACACATTGACTTCACCAATAAAAATACAGAATATCACCCAGTGTATAATAATAATCAACGTGTTCCCTATGAAAACACAGCCAAATATCTAGGTATGACGCTAGACGCAAAGCTTCGCTGGAAAGCCCATGTCAAAAAGAAACGGGATGAACTCGAGATCCGATATAGAAGCATGAACTGGCTGCTGGGAAGACATTCCTCGCTGTCAATTCCCAATAAAATCCTGCTCTATAAAGCAGTTCTTATGCCAATATGGACATATGGTATACAGCTTTGGGGCTGTACTAAACAGAGCAATGTACAAATCATCCAACGTTTCCAAAACAAAGTACTCAGAAATATTGTAAATGCGCCCTGGTACGTAAGAAATGACGACATTCATCGGGACCTCAATATAGATGTCGTTAACAAAGTGATACAAAAATACGCAGAAGCACACCAACATCGTCTTCATCATCATGTGAATGTCGAGGCCATCCAGCTCCTCGATACCACAGACATACTAAGAAGACTAAAAAGGACTAAACCTTTTGAGTTAGTGTAGTGTAAGTTTACTGTGACTTTATCGCGAGTGTAATATAGTGATATAGTGCTATAAAAATGATCACAAGAACAAAGTGACTTCCCCTTAATAGACACTAAGAAACTGCAAAGGACAGAATCTTAGACATAATTACTATTAGCAATTTAAGTTAGTTTTGAATTACTCATTAGCCTGTATAAAGACAAGGCTAGATTGTAATAATCATGGACGAAAAAAAAAAAAGAAAAAAAAAAAAAGTAATTAATACTATAATTTTGGTGCACCAAGTTGTCTTTACCTTAAAAGATATGAAAAATTATTGAAGTAACACGTGGTTCAATAAGTCCCGAGACTAAGTACTAAAAAAAGGTCTTTTTTATAAAATTAATTTTTATTCATCAACATAGTCTCCTCCAAGAGCGATACAGTCCCTCCAACGCTTTTCTAACTTTTCTATCCCATGTGTGTAGAACGATTTGTCTTTGGCTTCAAAATAAGCCTCCGTTGCTGCGATAACTTCACTATTTGAGTCAAATATCTTACCCTGAAGCATTTTTTGAGGTCTGCAAACAGCCAGTAATCGCTGGAGGCCAAGTCTGGCGGATAAGGGGGATGAGGAAGCAATTCGAAGCCTAAATCGTTAATTTTGGCCATCGTTCTCACGGACTTGTGACAAGGCACGTTGTCCTGGTGAAACACCACTTTCTTTTTGTTCATGTGAGGCCGTTTATTCACAATTTCGTACTTCAATCGCTCCAATAAGCACATGTAATAGTCACTATTTATATTTTTCCCCTTTTCAAGGTAGTCGATGAAAAGTATTCCATGCCATAACCTTACCGGCCGATTTCTGAGTCTTTGGACGCTTCGGGCGGCTTTCACCAGCCGCTCTCCACTCCGCTGCCTGCCGATTGGATTCCGAAGTGAAATGGTATATCCAGGTTTCATCCATTGTTACATACCGACGTAAAAAATCCTTTTTGTTATGATTCATCAGCGCCAAACATCGCTCTGAATCATTGATACGTTGTTCCTTTTGATCAGTTGTAAGCAAACGCGGCACCCACTTAGAAAAAAGCTTTTTCATGGCCAAATTTTTATGTGAAATAGTGAAAACACTACCAGCTGAAATCTTCACTATCTCGGCTATCTCTCGCACTTTTACCTTCCGATTTTCCAATACGATTTTGAGGACTTGGTTAATATTTTGTTGAGTCACTGCTTCATTTGGACGACCTGAGCGTTCCCCATCATTGGTGTCCATGCGACCGCGTTTGAAGTCGGCATACCACCGACAACTGGTTGCTTTAGAGGGAGCTGATCCTGCGTAACATCTTTTAAGCCATTGCTGTGCTTCAACGGTATTTTTTCCCATTAAAAAACAATGTTTTATCAACACGCGAAACTTGTTTTTTTCCATTGTATCGAAATTACAACCGTAGCGTCACTTAAATGTTTCAAAATCAATAATTTTATTGTTCCATTTTTAAAAATTTGACACATATTCTTGTATTGATAGCCAGTATCTACTTTTTAAAAATCAAAAGAGTTTTTAATATATGCGCCATTTCCAGGTTAGTCTCGGGACTTATTGAACGATCTAGTAGGTAACATATACTTACGATAATAATCAGAAGGATTCTTGAAAGCAGGGCAAGGGTAATCAATGGAAGCGAAATATGGCAACATGTCTCTTCTATAACCGCTAAACATTGTGCGACCGGCTGAGATTAAAACTACCTGAAATAAAAGTTTCGTTAAAAATCTAAAAACACGATCTTAAGCTTATTAAATATTTTTTCCTAATTTGTTATTCATAACGTGGTTTCGTAAATACGTAATGTGGAATCCAATTATAACTAAGACTCTTCTCCAAGGTTTGTTTATTAATGACTAGCTTACCCTACTTGTGATTATTACATGTCATTATAGACAAAGTACACATGCATTAACTAACAAATCAAAAACAATAGACTTACGATATTACGCATATCTACTACCTAAGTACTTGGTGTACTACCCAAATTATATGTTTCGATAATACACTCTGTAATGTTTGGTAGAAATACTTAAAATAGGTCTTCAAACTTACCTTAGTAAGCATAGCGAATATTTCATACGTAGGTGGATGTATTGACATAATAACAACGCGGCCCGTACTCGCCCAGTTCCTCAAATACTCGACCAGGAAGAAAGTGTCGAAGATGTCCATATCTTTAGTGGGCTGGTCGAGGATTAGGATTGCCATATCGAGCAATAGCTGGCAAGCGACGTTCAACCGACGGATTTCAGAACGGGTTAACCGTTCTACATTCGTATCCCGAACTTGTTCCAATCCTAACTCCTCTATTAGAAGATTTATCTGGAAAATAGTTTTGTTACGTGTTAATTATTTATATCTTTTAATGACAATTTTTAAAACGTCTAATATTTTTTATATTTAATTAGAATGCAGCATGTGCTCCACCGACATGGCGGGCCACAGCGCCGCGTCCGCCTGTTAGTTATCTGCACTCACCCGGTCCCGGTCGTCCATCTTGAGCTGCGCGTGCGAGTGGCGCCCCCGCAGCGCGGCGTGGAAGCGCAGCGTGTGCTCCACCGACATGGCGGGCCACAGCGCCGCGTCCGCCTGTTAGTTATCTGCACTCACCCGGTCCCGGTCGTCCATCTTGAGCTGCGCGTGCGAGTGGCGCCCCCGCAGCGCGGCGTGGAAGCGCAGCGTGTGCTCCACCGACATGGCGGGCCACAGCGCCGCGTCCGCCTGTTAGTTATCTGCACTCACCCGGTCCCGGTCGTCCATCTTGAGCTGCGCGTGCGAGTGGCGCCCCCGCAGCGCGGCGTGGAAGCGCAGCGTGTGCTCCACCGACATGGCGGGCCACAGCGCCGCGTCCGCCTGTTAGTTATCTGCACTCACCCGGTCCCGGTCGTCCATCTTGAGCTGCGCGTGCGAGTGGCGCCCCCGCAGCGCGGCGTGGAAGCGCAGCGTGTGCTCCACCGACATGGCGGGCCACAGCGCCGCGTCCGCCTGTTAGTTATCTGCACTCACCCGGTCCCGGTCGTCCATCTTGAGCTGCGCGTGCGAGTGGCGCCCCCGCAGCGCGGCGTGGAAGCGCAGCGTGTGCTCCACCGACATGGCGGGCCACAGCGCCGCGTCCGCCTGTTAGTTATCTGCACTCACCCGGTCCCGGTCGTCCATCTTGAGCTGCGCGTGCGAGTGGCGCCCCCGCAGCGCGGCGTGGAAGCGCAGCGTGTGCTCCACCGACATGGCGGGCCACAGCGCCGCGTCCGCCTGTTAGTTATCTGCACTCACCCGGTCCCGGTCGTCCATCTTGAGCTGCGCGTGCGAGTGGCGCCCCCGCAGCGCGGCGTGGAAGCGCAGCGTGTGCTCCACCGACATGGCGGGCCACAGCGCCGCGTCCGCCTGTTAGTTATCTGCACTCACCCGGTCCCGGTCGTCCATCTTGAGCTGCGCGTGCGAGTGGCGCCCCCGCAGCGCGGCGTGGAAGCGCAGCGTGTGCTCCACCGACATGGCGGGCCACAGCGCCGCGTCCGCCTGTTAGTTATCTGCACTCACCCGGTCCCGGTCGTCCATCTTGAGCTGCGCGTGCGAGTGGCGCCCCCGCAGCGCGGCGTGGAAGCGCAGCGTGTGCTCCACCGACATGGCGGGCCACAGCGCCGCGTCCGCCTGTTAGTTATCTGCACTCACCCGGTCCCGGTCGTCCATCTTGAGCTGCGCGTGCGAGTGGCGCCCCCGCAGCGCGGCGTGGAAGCGCAGCGTGTGCTCCACCGACATGGCGGGCCACAGCGCCGCGTCCGCCTGTTAGTTATCTGCACTCACCCGGTCCCGGTCGTCCATCTTGAGCTGCGCGTGCGAGTGGCGCCCCCGCAGCGCGGCGTGGAAGCGCAGCGTGTGCTCCACCGACATGGCGGGCCACAGCGCCGCGTCCGCCTGTTAGTTATCTGCACTCACCCGGTCCCGGTCGTCCATCTTGAGCTGCGCGTGCGAGTGGCGCCCCCGCAGCGCGGCGTGGAAGCGCAGCGTGTGCTCCACCGACATGGCGGGCCACAGCGCCGCGTCCGCCTGTTAGTTATCTGCACTCACCCGGTCCCGGTCGTCCATCTTGAGCTGCGCGTGCGAGTGGCGCCCCCGCAGCGCGGCGTGGAAGCGCAGCGTGTGCTCCACCGACATGGCGGGCCACAGCGCCGCGTCCGCGCGCACGTGCGCTGCCACGCGCCGCAGCGTGCGCGCCGACACCGCCTGCCCGTTGACCACAATGTCACCCGATAGCTTCTGTGGACAACATACTTCTTACCTCCAATGTTTTATACACAAGTACTTATACATACTAATATAACTGTACTTTTCTTGCCACCACCACGTAATGCCATGATATATGTATGTATAGCGATACGCCCCGGCTTCGCAAGGTTGCAAAAACTATCAGTGTTCCTCAACTATATCATGCATGTATTGTCCAGAGGGTGGGACCACTAGATATATATCCGCTAACTGGTTGGAACCGCTACGGGTACGTGACCCCGGAATGCTCGCCATGTCCCCGTAATCCGTGGCACTGGTATCCCCAGATCCTGTTCTCACATAAATTCTTCCCACCTATCCTTCTTCTTAGCCAAGAATTCCCAAGGAGGGTTCATGTCAGGCAGGCGGCCGGTCGTAAAATATACCATGCCAAATCTTTTACAACATGAGTTCCATGACTCATGTTGTGCCGACTCTACATAAGTGGGATAAGGGCAGGGAGATGACGATGATCATGCATGTATTATACAATACTACTGTGTGGTTACGGCAGTTAAGAATGTAGCCACCCCCTCTCTTCCCGTTGGTGTCGTAAAAGGCGACTAAGGGATAACACAGTTGCACTACCACCTTGGAACTGATAAAGCGAACCGATGGCGGGATAGCCATCCAACTGCTGGCTTTCAAATACACAGGCCGAAGTCGCCAGCAGCGTCTTCGGTGCGACAAAGCCAGCCCCGGGTCACCAACCCGCCGACTATGGGCAAAACAAATGAGTTCACGCCATTTTTGGCGCGAACTTTTTGAGGCCTATGTGCAGCGGTGGACTACGATAGGCTGAAGTGATGATGATGGTGATGCTGATGCGGTGAGCGGGAAGCGACTTTGTTTTACACTATGTAATGATAACATAACACAACATCAATCCAATCTAATTTGGAAAAAAAACATTACATAGAAAAAAAATGATAGTCACGCTGAGTTTCTTTCGCCAGTTCTTCTCAGGTCAGAGGCTTCTTTTTTTCCGAACTGGTAGTAGACTCATGACGTTCAGTAAGAAATTGTTATAATTTTATGCTAAATAAAATATTTTGAATTTGAATTGAATTTGAACTATATACTTTATTGTACACCAAAACAGAAATAATACATAGCAGATTGATTGTAAGAAAGTATCATAAGGTACATAGGGAGGCCTTATCGCTGAAAGCGATCTCTTCCAAGCGACCTAGGGGCAGAGGAGATGGTACCTACTGTGTCGGTGTAGGTGTTCAAATATCCATCTCGAACGGTAATCGACCCCGGGACCTCCGGTGTTTAGGCGCCCAAACGTACCACTACACTATAATGGTTATTATTACGTAAAGTACGCGTATTTTTCATGTATCACTAGGGTGGCAAGCGAACGTACGATCAATTAGTAAGCAGATACCGTAGCTTAAGGATAGTAATACAGTGGCCTACGAAACCATGCAATGGCTAATTAGCCGTCCGCACATTGTACTTCACTGTCTGTATCTATCTTTAGGTATGCTTTGTTTATAATGTTTTTGTGGTGTACAATAAATAAATAAATAACACCAAAAGCATCGAAAGCGCGTTACCGATCCTACAACTGACCCTCACTAGCAACTTTGGCTATATTACCCACCACAGGAACACAACACAACTAGAGAACAATATTATTTCTGTAAGGTTGGGGAACTTCTTTTGTCGAGATTCTCCAGACTGAGCAGAATATTTGCCGCTGTATTTTGCTTATTTGCAGTCGTAACAATAAAACATTATACTCGCCTTCCTAGCACCCGCTAAAACATCCAGCAAACCAGTTGCTTCTTGCTGCGAAGTGGCCAAAACTGCTAGAATTTCTCCAGACTTTACTTCAAAACTTAGGCCAGACACGAGTAATGTGGATTTATTTTCTGGTGACGTTATTTCTAAACTGTTTACCTGTAATTATGTTAGAATAAAAGCATAATGTTTTTTTTTTTCGAAAATATAGATTTGCTAGTAGAAGACATATTATATGATAAAGGACATACCATAATATTGCTGGTATTTTAAAATATTATACAAGACAAATGAAACTTCCCGTTTTTATTTCAATTTTTAGGAACTTTTTTACATAATTATGAAGATAACCGTCGTCTAATTATTAAAAGTTTAAAGATAGATGCTTACGTGTAAGAGTTACTTATAAGAATATATTTTCCGGTACTTAAGGGTTTAATCGCCGCCGCGTTGGCGCAGCGGTCACAGCAATGGATTGCGATTGGCTGTTGCGCGAGCAGTTGCGGGTTCGATCCCCGCACACGACAACATTTGTATTGGCCATACAGATGTTTGCCGTGGTCTGGGTGTTTGTGCAGTCCATGTGGGTCTCCCCACCGTGCCTCGGAGAGCACGTTAAGCCGTCGGTCCCGGTTGTTATCATGTACACCTGATAGCGATCGTTACTCATAGTAGGGAATATATCCGCCAACCCGCATTGGAGCAGCGTGGTGGATTAAGCTCCGATCCTTCTCCTACATGGGGGAGAGGCCTATGCCCAACAGTGGGATATTACAGGCTGAATCGTGAAGGGTTTAATCAAATTTATACTTACATAATAATTAGGGTAAATGTAAGCGGAATGCGTGTATCCGTCTAAATGGTCTCCAGGTCTTAATGTAGAGTGTTTCCTTGACTGAGCTAGGGATATGTGACTTCCTGCTTTGGACATCCTTCCGCCGAGATGAGATGATGGCATGAGGTAGCTGTGTCAAATCAATATGTCTATATAAAATTATAAATGCATATAAATATTATAAACACGAAAGTATAAAATCAGGCTTAACTGAGGTAGGGCACAGCAGGAAATTTCCTGCTCAAAATATGGAGCAGCCCGACTGGGGTAGTACCAGGCCCCTCTTTCCCAGTGGGCACACTGGGCAAGTGCCCAGGGCCCCGCTATCGATAGGGGCCCCACTCTGATCAAATACAAAGTCCCTAGTTCCTGTCAGATTACCAAACGATAACCAATATTTATTAACAAAAAACATATACAATTTTAAGGTATCGAACCTAATTTACTGACTACAAAACTAACTTACTAGTTTTTACATACGCGTTATAGCTATACACTCCCTCCCAAAAATTAGGCTTTGAATTCTGAAGAGTTGAGACAAAGTTGTAAAGAATTTGCTGAATTTTATTACGAAGATATTAATGAGAAAGAGTTAGAAATAGAATGTTTGCATTTAACAGAATACTTAAAAATTGTTGACAGTGAAAAGTCTTTTTTTAACTTTTGAAAGATAACAAAATTGAAGGCACATTTCCAAATGTAGAAATTGCATTAAGAACGCTCCTTCTCGAAATTAAAAAGAATTAAAAATGAATTAAGAAGTACAATGCTTCAAGAGAGGTTAACCAGTTTGTCACTGATGTCTATAGAAAGTGATGTGCTAAAAAGCATAGATTTTGACCAAGTGATTAACGATTTTGCCCATCTAAAATCTAGGAGGGTTCCTCTTTAAATAACATAGATTTTTAAGCACTATCCTGGAAATGCTCAAAGACTTACTTTAGTGGATTATATGACATTAATGTATCTAGTCTTTTCATGTGATTATTAATAAAAATAAATATTTCACCTTGTTTATCTACTTTCTTTGTCTATTCTTACAACAATAATTGTGTTTGCTAGCAAATGAAAAAAAAAACCGACTTCAATTACATGTAATACGTAAGTCGACGAAAAAAATTAACAAACGCACTAGTTGTCACTACGATTTTCGAGGGTACCGCTCGATTTCTCTGGGATTCCATCATCAGATCCTGGTTTCCTTATTATGGTACCTAAGTTGGGATATCTCCTTTCCAACAAAAAAAGAATTATCAAAATCGGTTCATAAACAACGAAGTTATCCCCGAACATACATTAATATATATATACAGGGTGTCCCGCGATAAAGTGCAACCCCGAAAGGGGGTGAAACTAGACCATAATTTATCGACAAAAAACATAGAAAAAACTTTTTTAAAAAATATTTTAATTCTTATTGACGTATTAAGATTTTTATATCTTACGTAGACTCTATGTAGAAAAAATGATGATTTCTTCCAAAGTTGTGGGTCGATTACTTTAAAATTAAATAAAATATTACGCCACGTACTTGGCGGTAAGGATAAAATAACAATCAGCTCGCAAAAAAGTGGCATTATGACTTTATTTATGCTTCTTGTGAAAAGAAATCCATTTTTTATGACTGTTTTTTTCAATGATCTCTAATTTTCTCAGAATTATGCCCCCAATACCAGGAAATTTTATGATTTATTATTATTTCTTACCATATTGCCATTCAAATCAAAAAAAAATTTACGCTTGTATCCCAAAAAACACGTACAAAAATCATCATTTTTTGTACAAAGAGGCTACGTAAGCTATATAAAAATCTCAATTCGTCAATAAAAAAAATAAAAAAAAAATTTAAAATTTTTTTAATTTTTTTCTGTTTTTTGTCGATAATTTATGGTCTAGTTTCACCCTCTTTCGGGGTTGCAGTTTATCGCGGGACACCCTGTATATATATATATATAACTAGCTGACCCAGCAAACGTTGTTTTGCCATATAAATTATTAACCCCCTAAATCCCCCCCCCTTGAACTTAGGGGTATGAAAAATAGATGTTGGTCTATTCTCAGACCTACCCGATATGCACAAAAAATTTCATCAAAATCGGTCAACCCGTTTCGGAGGAGTATGGCAACGAAAACTGTGACACGAGAATTTTATATATTAGATTATATATACGGACGAATTGAGTAACCTCCTCCTTTTTTGAAGTCGGTTAAAAACAGTTAGTATTCTGTCAAAGTCATAGGGGCCCCATTATCCTATTATGCCCAGGGCCTCCAATAGGTTAAAGACGGCCCTGGGTAGTACCTCGACCTTACAGAAGACCACAGCTAAATAATACTGTTTTCAAGCAGTATTGTGTTCCTGTTGGTGAGTAAGGTGTCCAGAGCTCCTGGGGTGTATTGGGGATAGGGTCGGCAACGCGCTTGCGACGCTTCTGGTGTTGCAGACGTCTATAGGCTACGGTAGTCACTTACCATCAGGTGAGCCGTACGCTTGTTTGTCGACTTACTAACATATAAAAAAAAGGCGAAATGTTCTTTATTATTTTGTCCTCCTAATAATAAATACAAAACTTTATGTGTAAGCTAAGGATGTAGTACTTGGGGATACTAATTAGTACTTCGTAATTCATCCCAAATCACAATTTGCATAGGTAAAGCCACGAACTAGTAATGTTATGCTTCATTACAATTTGATTCAATAAAAGAAGTATGGTAATACAGTATGTAAATTAAAAATAATGTAAAACTTTTTTATTAGTGTCTTCTAAAACGCTGGTATTAAGGTGGTGTTTACCTTACTATAGCTATAATTATTTAATCATTACTGTATTTCATCACGAGAAACCTTATATGGTAATCGCACTTTGGCGTTAATTTAAAACCTAATAAAACTAGCATTATCCACCTACACTGCCTATGTAAACATTCAATTTACACATAATAACAGATTTCGTAATGTTATATTAAGAAACATTCATAAAACGCTAAAGTCAGTCACATAACGAATAGATTAATGTCATTTACATCAGTAATCAAATAGGCTTAAAATATTCAACGGCGATAACTGGCTTGTGAATTTACAACATTGTGTAAAAAGTTGACAAGACTTAAAAAGATCTTGAGCGTTAACAAGATTTCACCAACAAAAATTGAGTATCGCAAGTCATTTAAATGGCAGTAATTGCCTTACCTCTGATGGTCGTTGTCTGGAATAAAGTCCGCGACACTGTTCCGTCTGTTCGTATATGATCGATTTGGTTTTGAGTCGATTCCTAATAAGTTTGCTTCGCTGATTGATTTATGCCTAGAATTAGTCCAATGGGGTTCTCCTCGTATGCCTGCCTGTTGCATTGCGACTAATGGAACTCCTGTAGCGTGCTGAAATAAAAAAAAAATTGGTTGTCTGTAAAGTTGGTTTACGGACGATAGTTTAACGTGACAACGTCATAACAAAACATCTACTCGCACGTATAGGCCAATCAAGTGGAAGATAGATAGATGCGGCGCAATTCTAGTGGTGCGCTACCACTGAGCGTAACGTGACAATCGGCGTAATGCTACAATGAGTCATCCTTTTTCGTGCATGCCGACGGCGTTCATCGATTTATTAGACGTTGTCATGTCAATAATAATGAGATAGACGACCCTACAAAACTACACTAGTTTTTTTTTATTGTATGTTATACTTCAATAAGTATGTTTACTGTTTGTTCATAGAATAAGATGGTGTACTATATACAGAACAAAGTTAAATTCCTTGATAAATAAACTAGATGAATAGACAGTAAAGATGAATGCTTTTACAACTAATTTACTAAGTGGTTTTAACTTGTAAAGCGTTAAGGTTTCACAAGGTTACCTGATATGAGTTGTGAAGATTTTGCATCCTAAAGTCCGGATCGGAACGATATTTACGATTGTATTTATAATTTGTCGACGTTTCGTTGTCCGAACTATCGTAACCAGATGACGTTTCACGCACACCACGTGTCTGTCTTTGTATCCTAAAATAAAAATAGAACCTTTAACTGAGGTAGGGCACAGCAGGAAATTTCCTGCTCAAAATTGGAGCAGCCCGACTGGGGTAGCACCTCGACCTTACAGAAGACCACAGCTAAATAATACTGTTTTTCAAGCAGTATTGTGTTCCTGTTGGTGAGTAAGGTGACCAGAGCTCCTGGGGGGGATTGGGGATAGGGTCGGTAACGCACTTGTGATGCTTCTGGTGTTGCAGGCGTCTATAGGCTACGGTCTTACCATCAGGTGAGCCGTACGCTTGTTTGCCAACCTAGTTACATAAAAAAAAAGAAATTAAAGGCTACATAACACCCATTATAAAGTCTTCTAAATTTAATCGAGGTTCGATTCTCAACCCCATCGAACTATTTCAACCGTATCTTCTCCATACCTCATGACATTAGTGAAATAATTTGCATCGAATGGATGCAACTTAAAGCAATACAAAAACCATCAAAGTATGTTATACCTTGGGACAGATTTCATTCCACTTCCGATAGAAGTTTTTGGCTTCGGTGTTCCAGATCTTTGTGAGCCGTTGTGGTTCGGCGGAAATACACGAGGTAGTCCGAATTTAAGATAAGTGTACATATTGGAACCGAGAGCTGATCTGCAAAAAATACATTACATTTCTTGACACTCAGTTCAAAATATTATAATGAAGTAAAACTTCAGTTAAAATTAATAATAATACAAGTATTTACTTTGAATCCAAATTTAAACGTGACCTAATAATTTTCAATATTATGTTTAATCTTGATTTTAGAATTGTTGTAGCATCGATTTCCAATCAATTTATTTAAATAAGGAAGTTTTTACTAAAATAGAATTTTTAAATGTTTAATATTAAAGCAACGTAAAACCACAATACCTTCACAAAAATTAGTCATACTCATTAAAAATTCTTAAAAGGTTAACAAGTTATAATTTGGGAAGTTAGTAATGCGAACATCCTGTTGATTTAATTATGAAATATTTCGCTTACTTAGGTCCATATCTAGGGTGAGATAAGATAGATTGAACGGTAGTATCACGTAGCTGGAAGTTTCCATATGGCAGAGGACTTTTGTCAGTGCTACCAAGAGCGCTGTCAGTGAAATCCGAATTTAAGTTTTGCCTGAAAATAATAACTAAATTAAAAAAAAAAACATAGCTATCTAATACCTACATAAATATCTCGTATCAAGATTATTGTAATTGCACTCTCTCGAAACAGCCCGACCCATTTTTATGTATTTTAACCGACTTCCAAAAAAGAAGGTGGTTCTTAATTCGATTGCATTTTTTTATGTATGTTACCTCAGAACTTTTGACTGGCAAAAGTGGTGCGTGGCATGTGGTCCCATTCAAATTTAATTGAGATCTAATAAGTACTTTTAAATAAACAAATAAATAAACGCCTCACTCCCAACGGCCCCCACTAGGATTATCTCCTGTGTCGGGGTTCGGAAACACAACACACAACCACAAACGCCAAAACCACGGCAAACATCTGTATGTCCAATACAAATGTTTGCCAAGTGCGGGGATCGAACCCGCAACCACCAGCGCAATAGCTACAAACCAGTGCTGTGACCGTTGCGCTAACTCATCGTCATATTCGAGTTATATCTAATAATGCGTATTTACTTGACTATTTCATCGTCGACCTACGTTGTATTGTGTAGGTACCACATAACTTATCACTGGGTGTACCGATTTTGATAATTCTTGTTTTAATCAAAAGCTAATTTTTGTCATGTGGTTTTATTAAAATTTGATCGACATCTGATGACTATTTTTTGAGTAATCTTTGATAACGCGTATTTGCTTGACATTTTTTCGTTTATCTTCGTTGTATACTTGTATTATTTGTGGATGTAGTTGAAGTCGGTTGGTTTTTCGTTTGCGAGCAAACACAGTTATTTTGTATAAGTATATTTGGTAGATATGAAAACACACTTTGTTTGCGCGTATATGGTACATTTCATACCGCTTGGTGGTTTTATAGGGTGTCTCTATCATTTTTTTTATTTCTATTTAAACTTTACTCGTTTTTGCCTGTTGGACCAGCTAGTTTCAAAATAATTTTACCACCAAACTTATTTTTCACTTTTAAAAAATTAATTATTTAAAACATCAGATTTGGAAATGACCCATTGTACTAACGTTCCATAGTTTTATTCCATAGGCTTTGCTTTGTTTTCAAATCAGTAACAGTATTGTATTAAGTATGGACAAGATCATTACCTGTAAATAGACCAGGCGTGTAGATCCTCAGAGTGCATGCCTCGCGGATCATGTAACATGGGGTTGGAGGGCACTGAGTAGCGCCTCTCGCCGCCCAAGCCCAGCGCAGATTGCGACATTGCTATTCACTGCCATATATTTATAATATAATTACTATTAATAATAATAATGTATTAGGGATGCCTATTAATGAAAATATTTATAAATTCTTTCAATTTATTGGCGGTTTATAACAAAGTGAAGATATTTGATAAGCTTTAACCGAGGTAGGGCACAGCAGGAAATTTACTGCTCAAAATATGGAGTAGCCCGACTGGGGTAGTACTTCGACCTTACAGAAGACCACAGCTAAATAATACTGTTTTCAAGCAGTATTGTGTTCCTGTTTGTAAGTAAGGTGACCAGAGCTCCTGGGGAGATTGGGGATTAGGTCGCCAACGCGCTTGCGATACTTCTGGTGTTGCAGACGTCTATAAGCTACGATAATCGCTTACCATTAGGTGAGCCGTATGCTTGTTTGCTGACCTAGTTATATAAAAAAAAAACTCCGATATAAAAATATAACCGATAAAAGTACCTACTCAAATCTAGTTTATGTTACCTTTACTTTTAAGGTAAAGTTATTCAACACATCCGGTTTCTCGATTGTGAATCATGTTTACTCGAAAAGGTATTCGCAGAAAATTCCACTAACCTGTGTCATCGTGATAATAACAGACCATACACTGCGTATTCAAATCCCCACATCGTTAACTCGAACGTTTCATGTCATCTGGAACAAATTAACAATTCATTAATCTTTACAAAAAAAAAAAAAATTGATTTCGAGAATCAATTATTTGGTAATAACAATATATCAGCGATTCTCAAAGGCTTAATAAAAAAGTTTACTTAATAAGGAAGTGAAAGTTGGGTATGGCAGAAGAAACATGAAAGCAGAATAAATGCAGTTGAGATGAGAGCGTTAAGAAGTATATTAGGAGTTAAACTGAGTGACAGGATAAGAAATATATAGTGAAATAAGGAAACGTTGTAGTCTGAAAGAAGATGTAGTGACAAAAATTGAAAAAGGTATTCTGAAATGGTTTGGCCATGTCGAGAGAATGAATGAAGAACGATTGACGAAAAAAGTGTATAAGACGAGTGTGAATGAAAGTGTTGGAAGGGGTAGACCTAGGCGGATGTTTCGAGACCAAATTAGGGACGTCCTGAAAAAAGGCCAGGTCAAGAGTACCCTAAACCGAAGAGCATGTATGAAAGGAATAATGAAAGTGGACGAAGCGAAACAAGTATGTAAGGATCGTAGCAAGTGGAAAAAAGTGGTCTCTGCCTACCCCTACGGGAAAGAGGCGTGATTTATATGTATGTACTTAATAAACTGATTTTAATAAATTGTTAACTAGCAATACACTATTATACTATACTACAATACCTACTATACAAACAAAGAGGAACGTGTTAAAATAATAAGTACAACACTAATGCTCTTTTCTTATATTCTGAACTTTTCTATTATTATTGATATCAATAATTTCGTTGCTATGCAACCGATGACCTGTAATGACGATACGCATATTTTGATAATAATGGTAGGTACATTACACATACTTAAACGTCCATGAACACTTTTGTTTTAAAATAAAAGCCATTAAATTAAATAATACAGATTGTTACACTTTGTATATCCTTGCGACCTTTAGGCCGTTAACTCGAAACGAACACGAACTGTGTCATTTCCACCTGTAAGTGACATTGAGGATAACCTATTCAAAAAATCTGTCTGGTCGGATGTAGCGTCACAAATGTGACAAAACAATATTTAATACTAGCTGTGCCCGCGACTTCGTCCAAGTGGATTTTAACAAAAAAGTTATTGTTCAGTTCGCAGAGTTATAAAACAAATTTTCTAAAATAAAAGTAGTCTAATTGACTCCTTATTACATCAGCTATCTGGCAGTGAAAGTCCCGTCAAAATCTATCCAGCCGTTTCAGAGGTTAGCTAGAACAAACAGACAGACAGATAGACAAAAATTGTAAAAAAAATTATTTTGGTAAGGTAAATGTACCGTGTATACATCCATATTCATCTAGTAAAAAGTGGTTATTTTAATATTACAAACAGACACTCCAATTTTATTTATTTGTATAGATATTTTAGACTAGCTTTTCGGACGCGGTTTTTCCGCGTGTATTACATGTTTTTTTTTCCGTTAAATACAGCCAATGCTACTCAGTACTCAGTGATAACGTAGCATTTTCATCAGGAAATAATTTTTAAAATCGTTCCATTTGAGTTTATTAAAAAAATCAAATCTTTCCTTTTTAGGGTTCCGTACCCAAAGGGTAAAAACGGGACCCTATTACTAAGACTTCGCTGTCCGTCCGTCCGTCCGTCAGTCTGTCACCAGGCTGTATCTCAAGAACGGCTATACCTAGAGAGTTGAAATTTTCACAAATTATGTATTTCTGTTGCCGCTATAACAACAAATATCTACTAAAAATAAAATAAAATAAATATTTAAGGGGGGCTCCCATACAACAAACGCGATTTTCTTGCCCTTTTTTGCTCGATATCAATAAAGGCAACAGGTAGGAACTTGAAATATTCACAAAATATTCAGTTGCATTTTTACTTTAATAATAAATAATAAAATTAAAATAAAATTAATATTTAAGGGGGGCTCCCATACAAAAAACGTCATTTTGCCTATTTTTGCTCTCATACAATAAAAGTGATTTTTAGCCGCTTGTTGCCCGTTATTACAATCAATGTTTCAATGTACCTAGTCAATGGTACGAAACCCTTCGTGCGCGAGGCCGACTCGCACTTGGCCGATTTATTGTAATATTAGTATACATTTTAGTATGTGTGAATATATTTGTCACTTAATAAGCAGCCATTATTTTTATTAAATTAATTAAAATTCGTGATCAATTTCGCTTTCTATTAGATATTTGTAAATATATTATACTTTCCGGAATTTCTTGATTGAGTAAATTACAAATTTATTTCAAATGTATCCTACTTATCCTAGATCCCCTAAATTTTTCGGCATAAGTAGTAGGTACTCATCCATATACCAATTTTAATTGTAACAGAGATGGTTTTGCGTGAAAAATTGATGAACATCCATCCATATAATCTATCTATCAAGCCTCAAATACTTTTGCATTTATATTTGAGTAGGACATACAAGGCTTGGCTACACAGACTAGTCTATACAAGTCTACGTAGTCAGTAAAGTACATAAAAATTAGTACTTATGCCACATATACCTACGAGTATTCAACATGTTTGTAAAATCATTAAATCAGTTGTAATTTATTGTACAATTTACAACTAAACATTACTAAAAATATATCGAAGTTATTCAAATCATTATCGAGATGTGATAATGATCATTTTTCAATTAATTATCATCACGTTGTGAGTTACGGGAATTGATAAGATAATATTATATAGGTATTATCTATATCTTAATCAATACTGAGATTATAATCTGGAAGAGTTTGATTCTTTGCGTGTTTTTAAAATACCTTGATTTGAGGTCTATGTCTAGAGTCGTTTAATTTTATTTACTAGACCAGATTAGTAGCCAAAAATTGTGACCAGTACAAAAAAGTAGCGCGGGTGAAACCGCAGCAGAACTAAAACGTTGTTTTGTTTATATTCATTGTTTCCAAGATTTGAACTTTCTGATTCGATTACAAAGCGATTTTTGTATTGTTTCAATATTATTAAAATGTCAATGAATTCTCTATAATTCATAAAATATGCTTTTGTTAGGTTACTCGTATAACATGATATGTCTAAAACATCGCTCATTATGACATTCTACTTTTCGTTGTTTTATTTATATGCAGTTAAAACAACCGGAAACTTGAATTGATAATTTGATATGTTTTTACATTAATTTTGTGACATATTTAACAATTTTCTTATTGTTCGTGTGACCATTTGTTGCAATTTTGATCCGTACAAGTGTACGTAAAAAGAGCTATGTAAATCAGGGTTTTACAAAATAAATATATGTATATATCAATAAATAAAACTATAAAGAATTTAAATTTATACTTGTACTTAGTGCATTGCTTGGTGGTAAGGGATCTTTCGTGCGTCATTTCTTATTTTCATCTAAACAGAACTTCACTCTGCACTTTACCTACTGAATCAAATCCTATTTTGCCTCTACCTATTCTAACGTATACCTACTCAGGTTGTATGATTACTCACAATTATCTCTAATAAATTTAAAGGTTATCTTTTTATTTTAACAACAGAATTAAGAAGGAAACGATTAATTAAAGTTTATATCTTTTTAAGATATATACGAACGACCTTTACTTTTTTTTAATTTTATTCCTTAATAACCTAAATTAATATTCTATGGCAAGGCGTTTGTTATTTTATTTGTTATAATAATTTACCTAACTGACTCTAGGTAAAAAACTGAATAATGGCAATTAAATATAATGTTTATTTAATAACTTTAAATATCATATTACCAACGCAAGATTCGTAACCATTCGAACCTTAGAAATAACTCTACAACGGAAGGTAGGTACTATGCTTGAAATAAAAAAAACCTGTGTGGTTTTATAAAACCACGGTAAAAGTGAAACTTTTTTTACATTATATACATTTAACTAAAAAATTTTGGAATAATATTCCATTAAAGGAATAAAAATCGCTTTATCAATTTTACCGCGCGGCCTACCGTCACGCGACATGCAACACACAGACGAAAAAGTTTGAGACGATGTAATAAAAGTCTCACTTTAAAAAGAATTGTTGTGTTTTTTCGCAAACGGGAAAAAACGCCTTCAATTACATCAAGTAACACGACGCAGGTAGTCGATAAAAAAGTCAAGTAAATACGCATCATTAGAGAGAACTCAAAAAGTACTTGTCAAATCTCGATTTAATTTATATAGGCTATGTGACAAGCACTAGCTTTCGTTTAAAAAAAGAATCATCATGATAATCTTAATATATATAAATCTCGTGTCACAATGTTTGTCCTCAATGGACTCCTAAACCACTTAACCGATTTTAATGAAATTTGCACACCGTGTGCAGTTTGAGCCAACTTGAAAGATAGGCTATATTTTATTTTGATATAAGTAATTATTTATTTATTTATTTAAGCATACTAACAATATACATATTTTTACATAGATATAAACACATTACACAGTAAGGTCCTTAATACATATATCAATAACTAGCATGCATAACATTCAATATTTTTCTTTTTCAGCTTACATATATACACAAAACAAAACCATTAATTATTAAAAAATGAATTATTACAAAAGAAAATATTAATAATAAAAAAAATAAAAAAATAAAAATAAAAACTAGGTATGCTATTTGTGGAAATGAGCCATAAGATTGCTTTTAAATTTATTGTAAGGGTCACCAAATATATCAATGCCTGGTAAATCTTTTGCAATTTTATTATAATTCAAACATAGTTTAACTACGGGCGCCTGATTTCCCGCATGAGTTTTTGTTGGTGGAATATAAAAGATTTTATGAATTTTATTTCGTGGGTAACTACGTGGGACTGAAAGAGAAATCTGCTCAGCCAAGTTGCTACAGTGTACACGATGATGCAGTATTTTATATAAAAAGCAAAGTTCGAGAAGTGTGCGCCTGTCCCGAAGGCTTATCATCCCAAACCACGCCAATCGCTGATTGTATGGCTGTCGGTGTGAGATGCCACTGGCAGAAAAAGCTAGATACCTCGTAAAAGTACGTTGTATACTTTCCACGCGTTGAGAGTGCACATTATAGTTGGGGCTCCAAACCACACTAGCATATTCAAGAAGGCTGCGAACCAATGCATTGAACAAAACTATTTTTGTAGCCCGAGAGAAACCATTGGTATTACGTCTAATAAACCCCAGTAAACGAGCCGCTTTCGTGACCACTTTATCAACGTGTGATTTAAATGTTAATTTCTTATCAATGATAACTCCCAGATCCTTAATTTCCGCCACTTCCTGAAGTGATTTATTACCAATTAAGTAGCTTGTAACAAGCGGTTTTTTTTTCCTTGTATATTTGATGAAGAAACATTTGTTAACATTGAGAGTCATGTTATTGGAACGGCACCATGTTGAAATTGCATTAAGATCTTCCTGAAGTAACCTAGCATCTACATAATTATTAATCGTTTTATAAATCTTTAAATCGTCAGCGAACAAAGAAATTTTGCAATGTTTTATTTTACTCGTGATATCGTTAATAAACACCAGAAACAATAACGGTCCCAAATGTGATCCTTGTGGCACACCGGAATTTGCCAAATATGTACCAGATTCAAAACCATTGATAGCAACACTTTGGGGCCGCTTGTTTAAATACGATTCGAACCACTTTGATAATGCACCCTCAATCCCATACTGACTTAGCTTGTTGATTAGCAAAACATGATCGACTTTGTCAAAAGCACTGCTGAAGTCAGTATAAATTGCATCAACCTCCTGTCCACCATCAATCGCGCGCGATACATCAGAGACAAAGACCGATAAATTGGTTTGAACAGAAAGACCTCTTCTAAAGCCATGCTGGGCATTTGTAAAAAAACGTTCAAAATGGTTCGATATTACCGGATATAATATCTTTTCGAATAACTTTGCAAAACACGACAGAATCGATATTGGACGATAGTTCTGTACATTCATGCGATCACCTTTTTTGTGCACGGGAACAATTCTTGTCTTTTTCCAGTCATCAGGGAAAACTCCCTCGCTTAAAGATCGATTAAAAATAAGGGTCAGCGGAAAAGCGATAGCTGAACCACATCGCTTGACGAAAAGAGGAGGAAGGTTATCCGGACCAGCACCTTTTTGTATATCCAGAGATTTTATTACTTTTAATATTTCATTTTGATTAAATTTTATTTTACCTATATATGGAATGTTAGGATTAGAAAATCTGGTTGGAGAAGCATTATTGTTATGTGTGAAAACGGAGGAAAAATGAACGGCAAAGAGATTTGCTATTTCAGTACCAGAGTTAGCTGTTACGTTATTCAATGACATTGATGCAGGTATAGACGATTCGTTATCCTTCTTATTTTTAAAAAAACTCCAAAAAGCTTTTGGTTTTATATGAATATTAGTCTGAGTCCGGTCTATATATTCAGCGTAACAGTTATTTAAAAGCCTATGACAGCGCTTTCGAAGTATTTTGAATTCTAATTTATCTCTAGGATTTTTGTATTTATTAAATTTTGCACGAATTTTATCTTTTTCCACCAATAAACTAATCAAATTTCTACTAAACCATACGGGATACCTGGCATTGTGTAGTTTACGTGTCGGTACAAATTTATCTATAATACTATACAGAGAAGTATAAAACATTTCAACCATGGCATTAACATCTTTACAGGCATTAAATTTATTAAACCAATCTATGCTTTTTAAGTCATTAATAATGGATTCATAATCGGCTTTAAAATAGTTATACCTTGAACAACATTTCGACCGAAGACAGGGAACGTAGGTATCACTAATTACCATTAACAAATTTGGATGAAATGGGTCTAGTTTACTAAGCAGATCTGGAGGGTTACGTACAGAAATGCTCGACAAATTACTTAATACTAGGTCTAGAACCCTATCATTACAGTTTTTAATACAATTGTATTGGTGCAACTTATTAATAGACAAGAAATCAACCAGGGCATAACCCAATGAAGAAGCATAATTCGAAGGGGTAGTATACAAAACATTATCATTACTGTTCCATTTTATGAAGCCCATATTAAAATCTCCCAGAATAACTATATTCTCTACATGATTAATGACGTTATCAACACTCTCAAGAAATTTATTCAAAGTTTCTATTTTCACTGGAGGAGGCAAGTATACTACACAAATCGCAATTTTTTTAACAATATTTTGTATACTTACCTCTACTACAACCCATAATGTCTCTAAATCGCCTTCCCAATTAAGTATACGAGAAGAGGATATTTCACGTGATATCGCAATCAGTACGCCTCCTCCATCCTTCTTCCCATTCTGAGAACATAGCCGATCCTTTCTATACACAACATAACGAGTATCGAACAATTCCTTACTATAAATATTAGAATTCAGCCAGGTTTCAGTCAAAGCTATTACTTTATAATCTGAAGTTAAAATATTCTTAAATACTTCATCTGTCTTTGATCTTAGACCTCTAACGTTTTGGTAGTAAATTTCAAGCATTAGAATAGAACAAAACACTATAACATGCGCGAATCATAATATGTTTCTCAATTTAATAATTTTAGGCAATCTTCATTTTTTATTAATTTAGCTTGACTGAATTCATCTTTCCTCACATAAATTCTTCCATTGCGTACCCAAGTAAAACGGTAGTTTAATTCTTTGGCCTTTAAACGTGCAGCTGCGTGGAGAGATTTATTTGCGGGAGTTAAATGTTCAGATACAAAGACGGGTTTCTTCGTACCACCAATGCCCAGATGATGAGAGCTTAATTTGTCGCTAACATTAGCCTTGTTAAAATTTACTACTGCCGCAAGAAGTTCATCACGCTGCCTCGCACTGCGCAGTTTAACAACAACGGATCGTGGTTTATCATTATTTTTATTAAGTTTAGCAACTCGAGTAACACATTGAACATCCTCAATAGAAAGTTGATGGCTGACTACTTTTCCTAGTTGAAGTACGGTGTTCACTAAATTCTCTGATTTGTGTTCAGGAATACCATTTATTTCGACATTACTTTCCCTCATATGGATTTCGACGGTGTTAAGTTTATTATTAAGTTGTTTCACTGAAGATTTAAGGTGCTCGTTGTCTTTTTTTAACTGATCTATTATGGCAGTTTTTTCTTCTAGTACTGTTTTCATTTCCTCATATTGCTCATTAATGAAAGAAAGAGACTCACTAAAATTTGTCATTTGTTCGTTTATTGCGCTTAGCTGAGATGTTACTAGCGCATTTATAGAAATTGAGAGCTCCTCCTTAATAATCTCGCGAAGTCTACTCTCGGTAATAGGACCGCAACCGTCACTACTTATTTTGGTACCCTGAGCTTTGGTAAATTTTTTACGTGTAGTGACGCCTGACATTTCGGGCGAAACTTCGGAGATTTGACAAGTACTTGAATTTACAGTCTGCCGAATAGGCGTATTAGTGTTTCCTACCTTTGGTTGTTTACTACAACATTCGGGACACTTCCAGCTGTTTTTGTTGTCCATTTCATTGAATTGCTTCAAACTGATGTTAATACATTCAATTTCATATTTAGATTTACATTTTGAGCACATAAGAAACTTCGCATTATTATTAATTATATTCTTGCATCCATCACAACGTACAACGCCACCTGTCGCCATCTTTTTCCGCTTGAACTAAATAAATCAAATGTTACAAAAAGTGAAGAGGCGAGGTTTTGAACTCAGGGCTCACGAGCGTAATTATTATATTTAAGAAAAAAAAATAAAGCGGTACGAAGTTCGCCAGGTCAGCTAGTCAATATATAAAAACCGTCGAATTCAGAACCTCCACGTTTTTAAGTCTGTGAAAAATTAAAACTAAAATTACTTAAATAGTAGTTCGTTCTTTTGCTAATTTTACCAATTTTTATCATCATTTTGTGACTCTACATACACAGAATCAGTTGCATTCAAATGGGTCACTTTTTGTTGTCATGAAACATATGTATTCGTTATAAATTAATTGAAAGACACTTTACTTAATTATATCTAACACCACACTGTACTTAATTATATCTAATGAATAGAAAAAAGATGAGAGTTCTGGGGAATTCTCAATCATTTTTTTTATTTGCAAAAGTAACTGTGCAATTATCGAACGCATTTGGAAGGAATAATTTGTGTTCTATACTTATTTGGAAATTGGAACTGTTGCACAATAGCACATAACAACCACAATTCCACAATAACATTAATTCAAGCATAACTATAGATAGTGCTCAACTATAAAACTTAGAATTTATATCTAGTATTACAGTCATGCCAGCGCATAATTAGAAACACGAATATTAAAAGCATAAGTAATCGACAATGCATACGTGAACACCTCGTGACACCAGCTAATGACTAGGAAAATATATATTTAAACAAAGAGTAATTTAGGCCTTAACCCAGACCTTTACAAACGTTGACACAGCTCGTGAGATTTCCATTGTACAAGCGACGGTAGATTCAGATCACATGATTCACATATAATGAAATCATCAAGAAATAACTGCCGTGAAATTATCGTCTCCATACTTATTTATATTATATCAAACAATATACGGGTGTTCGATGTAATTTATTGTAAACTAGCGACCCGCACCGGCTTCGCGTGGGTGTAAAAACTATCAGTGTTCCTCTACTATATTATGCATGTATTAAAGTAAAAGCATGTATAATAGTAAGGTACATATAAACCTTCCTCTGGAATCACTCTATTTACTAAAGACAGCTGCATTAAACTCCGTTGCGTAGTTTTAAAGAACTAAGCATACAGACAGCAGGAAATGACTTTGTTTTATAATATATAGTGATGTACACTCAAGATTAATCAAGTTTTTAAATATCGTTCTTATGGTCTTTTTCTTTGTCACTTTGAAGGTCCGATTCTAACTCCGTATTTTCATATTTGTGCTCTACATCAAGTTTACTGGAAGAGACCGCCGTTTTAGCGTTAACGTACTGCCTTGCTTGTACATCTCATTTTTGTTTGTCTTAATGCCGCTATATAAATATCTGTTAGGAACTGTTTCACTAGTTGTGAATAAAGTTTATCCTGCAAATAAGTTAAGACTAGACTTTAACAGTAGAAGGTAGAACCAATTCTTCCTTCTACTGTTAGGTATATACCGTAAATAAACTACAAGTTTTAGGTTTATATTTGCGAATAGAAATATCTCATAAATACTGTAAAATTCGATGATGAAAAAGAAAAATACATAGAAAACTTATCTGTTGGATATCGTCATCCCGTCATCCGTCAAATAGCGTTCTCCACAACTGGTCCTTAGTGTACAATAAAGAAGACATATTTGAGAACGACGACGAAAATTATATAAGGATTTACATTTAGTTTGTTTTACCTAGTATGTAATAATTGTATTTTCTTGTAAGTAGGAAAATATTGAATTTGTTGTTTCACCTTATTTTTAATAATTGCCATGCTAAAATGCAGCTAATGTAACTTAATGATGGATATGTAAAAAAAATCCCTTTTGAACTTCTATCATATTTAGCAACGTTTTAGAAGTAGTAGATATTATCCTGAGCACGAAATATTATCTATTGACTAATTGAATGAATATAAAATTCCAAAAAAAAATTAATCGTAATATTATAGCCGTAATATAAATTTCAAATATGCATTCGATATTAAATTTCAACTATTTAACCTTATTGAGTCACTACGGTATTCTAGTCATTCTGTACAGTATATAACAACCGGTTTCAAATCATTACCTACGTTACGTGTCCCATTCTCACGATAGCTTTTGGGAGCAGACCCTCACCTCGTTGCACAGCCACCGGTTATAAAGATTGCGTGTTAGCGTTGATGAAATCTGCAAGACCACGCCAACTTATGGATGATTCATTCGATTATCTTAGGTGGTGTTCGGTTCTTACGTAGTCTTTATAATAGTTGGGATCATTAACCTTCTCTTAACAAACGTAGCCGGTAGCCGTAGTTGTAAGTAGTTGTTACAACTATTGCTCCCATGAAGATAATTTATGTCCAATATAGTAAATTATGCTTATTGTTTTATAAAAGTTTGATAAAATAATTAAATAAGATCTGTATTGCGAATTTGCGAGTATGAATGATAAATTGGGTAGGTAGGTACTATTGTAGAAATATAAAATAAAGTGTAATACACACATAAACTATCACTAAAAACTGTAAAAAAGGCGATTTGGCGTGTTGAAAAGGTTTTTGTTTATTTTATTTATTTTCTTTGTTTTGTTTTTTTAATTATAAAATAGTTCGATTAATTTAAAAAATCGTGATCACTAAATATGAGTAAGCTAAGTAATGACCGTTTGATTAATCTATACTAATATATAAAGCTGAAGAGTTTGTTTGTTTGTTTGTTTGTTTGTTTGTTTGTTTGTTTGTTTGAACGCGGTAATCTCTGGATCTACTGGGCCGATTTGAAAAATTCTTTCAGTGTTAGATAGCCCACTTATCGAGGAAGGCTATAGGCTATGCGTCATCACGCTAAGACCAATAGGAGAGGAGTCCACGCCGACGAAGTCGCGCGCAGAAGCTAGTCATTTTCTAAAGCTTTTGAGTCTGTCATCCGGAGCTTTGAATTTGTCATAGATAGCTTAGAACTTGCTTGCCAAAAGCATTTCTTATTGATCTCATTTAAATTTATATCGATCTATTCGACAACGCGCCTTCATTGTAAAGTTAGATAACTTACTAAAAAGGTATAGACTGTCTGAGATCTTACATTCCGTAAATGGCATGTCGAGAGTTGATTATGGCCGACTCTCGGTGGGCGTGAGGCCTTTGTATGTTAATTGAAAACGGTTATGTATTGCTTACGTGACATCGCTTTTCGTCACGCCGACTGGGAAGTGTCCCTTTGATGATTGCGTGACTTATTAATGCCGTTTTTGATTATACGTATGTAAGCGAGACTTCACTACCAACCACTGCAATATACTACGCTCTTTTGTATCGCAAATTACCCTATTATAAATTGAAATCGTTTCACATTCCTCGAAAGCACTTGTAATACAATATGCAATGATACTATTCTTGTGAATAGATTATCTGGAAAACTTACAGTGTAGCTGTTTTATTGTAAGAATCGAGTCATCATTCCTGACTTTACAATAGCCATATCGAAGCATCCCTCGGGCTGCGCATTCCTGGTTAGCGAGTCCATTTGAAATCTGCTCGTGCGCCGGTTGTGGTCTATTTTTACCCTGAGTGGTATGCGCGCCGGCGCCTTAAGGTCATTGCCCGAGACCCTTCGATTGTAAAGCGGATTTCTCAAAACTAAGAGGCTGAACTTGAACGTGACTAATACTTCAATTTCCCACCGAAGGTCGTGCTTTTACCCACCTCTTTAAAAACAGAGGTCACTCTGATTTAAACGTTGATATGTAAATACGTTTGTATACTCATCTTTAAAAAAATTATAGAGTATAATAAAAAATTAATAACATAGAGGTCAAACTTATAGAGGCCATTCGTTAATCACGTATGAAACGTAATTGAATTTGTTTTTCTATAATCATACTATATATTAAGTACATTTTTAGTTGTCTAGTTTTATTGTAACACTAGCTTCTGCGCGCGACTTCGTCGGCGTGGACGCCGCTCCTATTGGTCTTAGCGTGATGATACATAGCCTATAGTCTTCCTCGATAAATGGGCTATTGAAAGAATTTTTCAAATCGGCCCAGTAGTTCCAGAGATTACCGCGTTCAAACAAACAAACAAACAAACAAACAAACAAACAAACAACCAAACAAACAAACTCTTCAGCTTTATATATTAGTATAGATTTTTAACATTACCACTTTGAATGTTGTCATACATGCAAAATTTCCTGACTCATTAACAAGCAACGTAATGTACGCTTAAAGAAAAAAAAATCGGTTTATGCAAAATGTAAGTTATTAAAATCGGTAAATGTGTTGCAAAAAAAAACCTAATGTATTTTTTGTACGTGTTATCGTCATACCTGTAGCATAGCAGTGTATTTTACGAGGCGGTTTTCACCGATAAGGAACCTAATTATTGTCCAAGTTGTAAAGCAACGCATTATGCATTTGAATATTGGTTTTCAGTCATAAAATAAAGAATATATGAGAGAAAGTTTACTTTAATCGTTTTTATTCGTATGCTCGTGTTTTTATTTGCAAAGAATATTGACGATATATTATGTTGTTGTGAATTTTGTCCTTTATTTTTAATAAAGAATTACCAGTGTAGGTACTATATAAATGTTAAGATACAATATTTTATTAAAGACTTAAAAAGGTTCGAAATAGGGAATGCAATCCCGCAACAAAATTTCAATCCCGGTATTTGCGGGACTAAGAGGTCTAAGTCCCGCGGGATCCTGGTATTTGCGGGATCCCGCATTTTTCCGAAAGTCATTGAGAAAAAGGCGAAATCCTGTATCATAAATGCATCTAGAACTAAAAAAGAAACAAAAATATATTATTTAAAATTACGTATTGAGAAATTAATAAAAATATGTAATAAAAGAATAAAAATTATTAAAAAGAGACATTAGGTAGTATAGGCATAATTTTGAAAGTAACTGGGCATAAAACATAGCATGTTAACAACTCCTAACTTTATATGCCAGATAGCCAGCAGCAGAAAACGCTCGTTCTGCTTCAACGTTTGTGTGTACAACTGTTGATAACGCCTTGTAGACGATTTGAAGATATTCGCCTTTTAATCCACTAGACTCAAACAAATTCATTTCTTTCTCGAGAGAATGAACTCCGGAATGAGTGCGACAAGAACTTTTAAAAACTCGATAGTTTAAAATGTTACGTATTTATTATCATATCAAAATTTTGATCCAGCGGGATTCGAACCCGCACCCCCGACATACCATGTCGGTGCTCTAGCCAATTAAGCTATGGAACGATGTCCAGCAGAATCGAAATTTTTTATATGATTTTATTCGGTTTTAAGCAACTGTGAATGGAAGTGGTGAAGAACCGAAAACGAATCCCGCTGGATCGAAATTTTGATATGATAATAAATAACATTTTATAATTTCGACATGAGTGGGAAACACAAAAATAAAAATAATACGAATCGATAGAGTTTGTTTAAGTTAATCTCGAAGAGATATCGGTTCAGGCTCCACAGTTTCAGCTTGCATCATTGCGGCCACTGTAGCAAGAGGTAAATCATCATGATCTTCGACATGTGCCGAATCATTTCGCGCTCTTTCGCGTGCCGAACAACGCAAGGCTTTTACCGTTGCGCAGTCCCGCTAATCCCGCGGGATCCCGCTCGATTTATGTGCGGGACTGGTCCCGCAAAAATAGTGCGGGATCCCGGTATTTCGGGATCCCGGTATCCCGGTATTGCAATCCCTAGTTCGAAATAATAAAAGTATTAAAAAAAACATTCTTGTCATCATCACTACCATCGAATTAAATTAATAACAGTAACTATGTAACTATTTTTGCGTTGGAAGAACACGAGTCATTATAAATGATTATATACCTACACAAACACGATGAAATTGATGCTTTGATTGTATTATAATGTACTAGCGACCAGCCCCGGCTTCGTACGAACAGAACACAGGTAAACCTGTAGTTTATTGTAAGCCTGTAGTGTAGCGAAAGCGACGTAAGCGCGCTTTTATTGTTATTTATTCACGTTTGAACTTGAAAATTATAAGCACGCGATTCTTTTGGCCCTAATTTCTAAGACCATTATTTAAATTAGAAAAAGGTAAGGATTCCATAATATGTATGAAATGCGACAGGGGCATTGTTTCTTAAATATGTAATGATATAGCATATGGTAGTGAGAGGATTTTCTGGGAAAATTACGTCTATTTATGATACAAAACGTAAATATAGGAAATGCGAAATTGATGACAACATAACGTATATTTACTTTGTCGTTAGCTTATACTTATGTATTGTTTGATGTCATTTCAAACATAATAAGAATTCGTTAACCTTCATTCGATGTTTACTCCTACTTATTTTAAGCAGCTTGAGTTGATCAACGTCTAATAACTAACAAAATTTAGGTATAAAAATAGCATCCATATAATATAGTGACTTGCAATTCACTGTAATCGGTAACAAAATAATATAGCCTTAAATGGATTGGGTATTTCAGCCTTTTTCCCGTGAGTAGGGCTACTATCAGTAGGTAGTCGTTGAAAATTTATAATGAAAAGTCGGGTTACGCTTGTCTTTGATAATTTCTTTATGTTTCTGTTAATGGCATAACTTTATTTATTTATTCTAGTATTTATTGTATATTGCAACGTTATTGCTGTTTTTTAGCTATTTCTTTCAAGCTACCTTGGATAATAGAAAACTTGGTCACTTATACTGTATATATATATATACATTCCATGTATTAATATTTGCTTTGATGCTTTGTATCTGTCGTTTATTACGTTTGTGCTAACTGGTCGAGTGTATGGTCAGCTGTGATCATCATTCATTTAGGTATAGGTGGCCATTTTTTGTTTAGATTAAAACAAAACTAATAAATACTTATCCTATTTTTTTGCATTTTTAACGTTTATTATAACATTTCCGAATGTTATTACTATTTTTGACTTTTGTATGAGATCGGAATATTTTTTCTTATACGATCAAATATGATAGCAAAGAATTTTGATATTAAAATCATACGTAATAAAATAACATAAAAAGGTATGACATATAATATGATGAACTACTACGAGTACCTATAATACAACAAATATTTATTACAATGTCACAACAATAGAAGCCTACAATATATAATAATCACGAGTGATGCAATGCATCAAACATCTCAATAGATTAACATTACATTACAATGACAGTACCGTACTATTATACAAGTAATATAACGTAGGTAGTCGAAAAATTAATCAATCAAATACCACCAAGTTAATTATTAAATTTAAATTAGTTAAACATTTATTTATAATTATGTATAAATATCTAAGTATTGACAAAATTATTAAGATTGTAAAAATCTATATGGTATAATTTTATACTATACTTATGGTTAACTAATAGTAAGTACAAATACATAATATTAATAAATATTTAAATAACGACGAAAGCTTTTTTAATTTAAATAAAATTTCTAAAACAAATTTGAAAAATGTTACGATTAAGTTATTTATAAAAGTCCTTTTTTTCAGATAAAATATTATTATTTTCTTAAATGTAATTCTAAATGTGTAACAAACTATTAAATAAGTAAATAAACATTATCGCAGTCTTGATTTAAAGGCTCAAGTCTGGTTTATTTTAGCATGGTACTATAATGACTGCTAAAAATGGTATTGCCACCTAACCAGCCTGCCACTGGGTCAGCCAGTTTTTGTTTAAACTACCAAATGCTGACAGACCGTAATATATTGACATTAACTCATGACTTTCGCTTTTATCTTAACTAAATAATATGATATAACCGCTTTTATCTTAGCTAAATAGGTACTATGACATAACAAAGCATCACGATCACGATTCAGCCTGTAATAAATATCCCACTGTTGGACATAGGCCTCTTCCCCATGTAGGAGAAGGATCGGAGCTTAACAAAGCATTTGAAACGAGTATTGAAACATTAATTGGTAAAATATATAAAAAATGATTAATAAATTAATTAGATACCTACACATTAACATGTATAATAATGATTGATAATTATATAATTTCGAAATAAATTTGTACTAAATATTTAAGTTTACACAGTTTTGTAACATTATTACTGCATAATACGAATAACTTTAAACCGTCACAACGCAATAAAGAATTCTGTTAATATAATATTTTTAGTAATAACTTATATTTTTAGTAACATCTCAACCAGTGAACGAAAAATAAGATAAAAAACACAAATATTTCCAGTAAAGCGCAATTTAACAGTGTGTCAAACTCGTGTCGAATCGTTCGCCATCCCTTCGTTGTGGCAAATTTTCTCGAACATCGACTCGTCACACTTAATTTTTTTTTTTTCTTAAAAAATAACAAACGACTCAGTCACGTCGACCTTTTTTTGGTTTCAACAGTTTACCGGAGACCTACACGAAAAACTAATGCTTAAAATATTTTTTCGCAATTCAATTTATTCCGCAGACAAACATTCAAAAAATGTCTACCTGTGAATGTGAAAATTTATAAATGTTCTGTTAACTACTAACTACTAGACTATTAAGTATGTAAAGGAACCTAATGTATAAATCTAATTTTTTTATTTCTTTTTGTAATTTTTTGACAGTTCTTTTGTTACTTTATAAGCATGTCATATTATCATATATCATAATTTAGTTTCTGCATGCTTAAATAAATACATAAATAAACCTATGCGACACGGAAAATAAAATAAACTTTAAACGGGTACTGCATTTCGTCTTCTTTTATGACATTTTTAAAATTAGACATAAAATACAGAGTCACCAATTCTGTAACATATATTACAAAATGTAAATATTTATGTATTATACACATCTATACTAATATATAAAGCTGAAGAAATTTTTTGTTTGGTTGTTTGTTTGTTTGTTTGTTTGAACGCGGTAATCTCTGGAACTACTGGGCCGATTTGAAAAATTCTTTCAGTGTTAGATAGCCCATTTATCGAGGAAGGCGGAGTCCACGCCGAAGAAGTCGCGCGCAGAAGCTAGTATGAAATAAGTACCTACTGACATGTAACGTAAACGGATTTCCTTCTAACGATTCATAGCGGATATTGATTTAAAAGTAGGTACATATTTAAATGTCTGGGAGAAAACCGCAAGGGAAGTATTTACTAATTACACTTGTGAAACTAAATTTTCTGCTTTAGACATTGCATAAGTCGTTAGTATCATTAAAATATCGTTAAACATTAACAAATGTCTCAAAAATTTAAGTATAAATCTATACTAATATAATAAAGCTGAAGAGTATTTTTGTTTAATTGCTTGTTTGTTTGTTTGTTTGCACGCGCTAATCTCAGGATCTACTGGTCCGATTTGAAAAATTCTTTCAGTGTTAGATAGCACATTTATCGAGGAAGGCTATAGGCTATATATCATCACGCTAAGACCAATAGAAGCGTAGCACCAATGAAGAATGTTTCAAAATCGGGCTTTTTTTTCCTTTTGAGAGTTTCCTCTGCATAAACGGCAGAATTGGTCCTATTCCACGCGGACGATGTCGCGCGCAGAAGCTAGTTTCATATAAAATATACGTATAAATTTTTACTATGTATATAATTAAACAAAACAAAAATTAAAAATCATTTCCTACGATACCTTTTGCTGTACTGTACTGTAGGTACGCTTATAAAGAACGAGCTAACATTCACGGTTTTACGCTCGTAATTTTCGATCCCGCAGGAATGTCGGCAACAATTAGCCAACACATAGGCTTTTCTTCTCTTATTCTGGATCTTCAGCTGTCTACATAATTAGTTTCATTGTAATAAGTTCATTAGCTTTTACGTTAAAGCGCAACAAAAATCCATCCTCATTAGCTTTTACGTTAAAGCGCAACAAAAATCCATCCTCATTAGCTTTTACGTTAAAACGCAACAAAAATCTATCCTCACAATCTTTCACATTTATTATAGGTGTTAGTAGGATTTTAAAAGACTGGGATGTAATCATTGAAGTAATATGTACTAAAGTAATAATAGCTCAATGGATGTAATCATGTAATTATTAAACAAAATTGAACAATCAATCACCTTAATAAATAAGTTATTAACTATTAAGATTAAAAAAATACATTTTTGATATGATATTAAAAATGTTTAAAAAAAATATTTCCTATCTGTTCATGAAATTGATACACGTACACGCATGTAGTAAATCACTACTTCCTGATAAATTATCATCACGTTTTGCGATGCATCATTGATGAAGTGTTCGGCTTAATTATCTTGCTTTTTTTTTGCAAAGTAAGTGTATATCGACAGACACGTATAATTTGGTTAAAAAATTAATTATTTAATAACAATGAAGTTTTCAAAGTAATAATATTTGTGGGTACGTGTATGTATGTGTGTGTATCCTATCCTATCCTGGTAGGAATATTCCTTTCGCCGAGTAGAGGTCAGATAAGAACGAATTTTGCGAAATTCCACCCACAAGAGGGGGTTGCGGGGGTTGCTAACATATATGGCAAAACAACGTTTGCGGGGTCAGCTAGTAGATATTACATAATATTGTCACACCCACGGAGTATAGTCACACCATAACGAATACAATTATTTACAATTATGTAGTAAAGTACCAAACGTTGTTCTCTCTTCACACATCTACAGTTATCTTTCTCGTAAAATTGTGAAACGAAAACCGTTTTCACATAAATATGATTTCTTCGTAGTGATTTCAAGAAACAGGTTTTTTTTACTATTACGATTGGCGAAAGTAAACACTATGGTAATGCAGATTTTGTAAAATGAATTTGTTCAAAACAAACACTGAATTAATTCTATATTACTTTCTATTTTAAATTGGTACAAACATTCCAATTTTTTTTTAATTTATTAAATAAAAACTTGTTATATTTACAAGACCTTTCCGCTCTTAAAAGAATTAACAGGAACCATTAGATATGATAACATGATTAGTTAATACTTGGCATTTGACAACGAAAATAAATATTTGACAAAACCTGCTGTGTGGTTACGGCAGTAAAGAATACAGCCACCCCCTCGCTTATCGTGGGTGTCGTAAGAGGCGACTAAGGATAACACAGTTCCACTACCACTTTGGAACTTAAAAAGCCGACCGATGGCGGGATAACCATCCAACTGCTGGCTTTGAAATACACAGGCCGATGACGAGGAGCAGCGTCTTCGGTGTGACAAAGCCAGCCCTGCGGTCACCACTCACCAACCCGCCTGCCCAGCGTGGTGACTATGGGCAACACACACGAGTTCACGCCATTTTTGGGGCGAACTTGTGGACGCTTATGTCCAGCAGTGGACTGAGGTAGGCTGAAGTGTTGATGATGACAATGACATTAATATTTGACAAAATTATATACATATTAAAAATGAAATATCAATCAATTTTTAGAAATGGAGTATCCATTTCCGAAAATTGAATGTTCAATATCCATATCTACCAAATTTATAATAGCTGTATTAAAACTTAAAAGTCACTCAGCCAGATATTTTATTTCATAACTGCCATCCGTAACAATATTACAGGAAGTATTTTTATTTCAGATAATAACACAACAACTAAGAACAAGACAGAATTAATGTCTGATGAAAAATCCAGTTAGTTACTACAAGAACCGGTACCAGTAGGTACTTCAAGTAATATTTTAAAGAGGGTCACTCTTTTTTTATTTCTGTGTCATCACATGTTTTTGAGATCCGTTTTCTTTTTTCTCTGATTTTTTTATATTTTATTGAACTGAATCAGCCTTTTTATTGAGGTAGGGTAGATACAACAAGAAATATTTTGTTCAAAATTTGGAGCAGTCTAAGGAAATACCTCAATCTCATAGAAAAATATAAAAGCTAATCGAAAGGGAATGGTAAAATCGGGGTTAATTTGACTAGTTGCGCCATTATACCAGTACTGTTGTCTTCTTACTATCTATTACATAACATTATTACTATTTGTCGGCGTATGATCGAGATCATTATGAATTTAAAGAATAGTTATTTGTACAACGTAATTCAGTCGCTGATATAAGCCAACAATAAAAATAATTTCTTAATTTACAAAAGAAAACAATAGATCGTAATAAAATAAGAACAAAAGAATGATACCTTTACGAAAACTACTAACCGTTAAAAGTAATCTAGTACTAGTAGGTAACAATGCGTTTATATAATAATAATGTACTTAGAAGGCGATTCTACATATTTTCCGATATTAAAATACAATCTTTTTTTAAATATCAAAATATACTTATACATTCAATAATACGACTTTAAATGTAATGCAGATTATAAGGAAGAGGCAAGCGTACTTTCATTTGTCAACACTCAACCTAAACCATAGACTCGTCATGAGTAAGTTATACGAATATATGAGCGATTGAAAATATAAATACTGTTTATTTATCATTTAACTGAGGTAGGGCACAGCAGGAAATTTCCTGCTCAAAATATGGAGCAGCCCGACTGGGGTAGTACCTCGACCTTACAGAAGATGAGAAGACCACAGCTAAATAATACTGTTTTCAAGCAGTATTGTGTTCCTGTTGGTGAGTAAGGTGACCAGAGCTCCTGGGAGGTATTGGGGATAGGGTCGGCAACGCGCTTGCGATGCTTCTGGTGTTGCAGACGTCTATAGGCTACGGTCTTACCATCAGGTGAGCCGTACGTTTGTTTGCCAACCTAGTTACATAAAAAAAAAATACTAGTCTCTAAATTCGAAAATTATTTTTACTGTTTTTTTTTTAAATTTATTAATGCTAACTATTAAACTCTTCTCCTACATGGTAATACATAGGTCTATTATGTCCAGAGTGGTGTTACAGACTGAATCAATCGATCAACCTTATTTAGGAAAAACTGTTTCGTTGGCCTGTTGATTAAAAAAAAAGTTTTAATTTAAAATATGCTACGGCTTAAGAGCCATAGCATATTTTAAAATAGTTTACATAACAGTAGTAACCACAAAAATCAAGTAATCCGACAAAATATTGTTGAAATTAACCGCAAAGAAAACTGAGAAACTTAGCTAGTTATAAATAAATTAACTTTTGTCCTTAATACTCACTTGATATCAAGTAGATTTACATTTACTAGCAAATATAGGTTAATTTACTATTTCTTCATAATATATAACTTTCAATCTAATGATATACAAATGTACGTAATTCAATGCCACAATGTTTGAACACTTGTATTCACGATTAATTTGTGTGTACTATAAACAAGGAATATTATTAAATACCCATCAGTTGTGTGAAATGCCTTTGTATATCTAGAATGAATTGAATGTTCCTCAACTGTAGCTGCTTGTGCAGGCACGGCTGTAAGCGTCACTCTGATTTATAAAAAAATAAAAATGAGGCCTTTCTGATAAAACCAACAAAAAAGTAATAAACTATATTTTTACTATTATATACCACCACATTGTTGTGATGTGTATTTAAAGCTGCACATACTTTAGAGTTTCTTAAAAAGTATGCAGATTTCATTTCTTCGTCGCATAAGCGACATGAGACGAATTTTTAAGACGTTCACCTTTTCTATCTACGGGTTTTTTTATTTTATTTTTAAAATACATTTATCACAATAAAGAAACCTCGATCTCAATAAACAAAAAAATTCAAGTTCGGTAAATCATCATTTTTATGTATTTTAGTGCACAAAACAACACAAAGTGTACCGAAACGTACATATAAAAAGGAAATTTAAAATAACTGCATTTTATACCAGTCAACCTTACTATGTGCGAGAAAAAAGAGTAATAATATACTTATATACTACATATATAGTAACCTATACTAATAATTATTATACCTAATGCTGAAAAGTTAGTTTGTATGTTAAAGGCGCTAATCTCAGGAACTAGTGGTTTGTATTGAAAAATTCATGGCCAATTTACCGAGGAAAGCTATGGGCTATTTTTTTTCGAGTTAACCGGTGAAATCGCGGGGCCCAGCTAGTATAATATAACATGATAATATGCAATATTTGTGTGATTTATATTCGATTGCCAACGATATGACGACTCAAACAACTTGTTAAAAATAGATGATAAATAATAATGTTAACAACATTTCTAATTAGGTATTGACAAACTAACAGATACTCATTATTTGCGTTTGATGGGTTAAATTGTTCCTATTAGACTATTATTGTTGATGATCGAAGCATATTTCTTTAAATGAAATAAATCATTCATATAATATTATATTCATTCCTATTTTTATGACGACAGCTGTTGGTGAAAGTTTTTTTTTCTACAGTTATTAAAATAGATTTATTTTATGTTCTTACAAGGATTGATATATATTTAGATGAACTAATATAAAAGTGAAAATGATTTAAATAAATATTGTTTATTATTCCAGTTTTTTTTTTCGATTGTATATAAAAATTAAGACTGGCGAAATTGTTTATCACGTATTACTATAATTAACTATTTGATTTGACTTTCATATATAACTTTCTCGACATTTTTTAATTTCACTGTTAATTTAATATAAAATTAGCTTAATAACTATATTTATGCTATTCTATTAACATAACTAACATAAATTCAACGTTAAAAACATTCTAATAAAAAAAATCTTTTTCACTTTACTATTTACTATATTGTTATGGGACAAATCTACACAAGTACACATATAAAATGTTCATTAATCTTAATTCCTAAAACTAGTGATAATTGACATCACATGAAATATTATTAGCTTTTCGGGTTTTCTTCAACTTTTTGTACCTATAACATTATCCATTTTTTATCTGTTTTCTGATGTGTCAAAATATATTATGTAATCTGTTTTTCTTTTACGACATGGCTTTTTTTAGGTCTTCTTCACAGCCCGAGTTCACAGCACATGAAATTGGTATAGGTACATGACACTGGTAACATAATTTGTGTCTAATTGACACAACTAAAAGCCATAAATTTAACAAAGAATTAAATTCGTATTTTTAGCAATAACATTTCATAAGTGCATTAAAGAAAACAAAGAGTAACGCTGTCAAAAATCTTAATAACAATTAATAAAACAATATCTGTTTATGTAGGTCAAGATTATCCGCGCTCAATTATTAAAGTGATTGCAGACGCGCTTCAAACAATTATTAATGTTTTTTTTTTATGAATATAGACAATCCAACAAATGCAAAGATGCATATTTACATTAATATATAATTATGTTTTATTTAATTGTGAATGTTTAAATCAAGCTTAAATTAAATACTGTATAACTTGTTCGTTTTTTTTTCCGTGGCAGCTGATAATGACAATAATCATAATTCAAATAAAGAATACTCTAAACATAATTATGAATTGCTTATTGTTACATAACAAAATACTACTTAAAGAAATCCTTGCTTTCTATTTTGTATTACATTCGTAGAGAGACCAACTTAGTATGCTTAATGCTTATATCTCCTCTTGTTAATCTATACATATATCTAATAAAATGATAGAAAAGTCAATGTATGTCCGGGATAAACTCAAAAAGTACTGCATGGATTTACTTCAAATTTCGCACGAATATTATTAAGAAGTCGGGTCAGAACATAGGCTACACACTATCACGCTATCACCTACGGGGAACGAGCAGTGAACGCACGCAGACGACGTTTCGGGCAGCAGTAAGTATGGATATAAAATTGAAAATTATAAATTGTATGATTTGTATGTAAGGACAATATCTAATTTTACATAATTATAACTACAGTTTTAGTAAGTACGAAAAAATATACCTATACAATCGTATGGTATAAAATATTTTATTCCATCTAGCAACATTTAGCTTATTAAAATTCTAAACTCATATATTCGAGGATACGTATTTTAATTCTTAAAGAAAGTTTAAAACATATACATCTTCTCTTCCTTTAAACTAGTTCGTTGGGTACCTATGCAATCGTTTTATGACTTAAACTGTATAATAGATTAAAATCTTTATTACAACATGTAGGTATGTTGTATGCTTGCGTGTAGCAAGATGTTTGCAATCGATTCTAATCTAACATACCAAAAGGAAATATTACCTCTAATAAAAATGATAAACGGCGTATTTCTTAATTTTTAAATCCGATATAGCTTAATTTTGACTATAGGTACTCGTAAAAAATTATCTATAGGTATTATATGCACCTAATTTAGCTTGACTATTTTCGGTCGGGTCAAGTATATAATATAACCATATCGTGGGTATAAACATAGTTATAATCATAAGGAAAAGTGTATCGGGAAAACGGAAACAAACACGAAACACAATCACAAACGCCTAAAGAACGCCAAACATCTGTCTATATGGCCCATACAAATATTTGTCATTTACGGGTCAATATTACTTAAGTATTCTCTAAGGAACCGTGTGCCCCATACTAAATACATAAAACGTAATAGACACATACATAAAATGTAAATTAAATGCCTTATACTGCATATATACTCGTAGTAGATGTTATTCGAATTTCACTTGACGTCAGTTGAATTTATCGCTCGATATCGTTGATGGTAATTGGTTCACATTGTGAACTATTTTTCCATGCGTTAGGAAAACACTGGCATAATTACCATTGTAACTGAAAACACAATTGACAACAATCAAACAATGATTATTGTATGATCAACAAAACATACAATTTGTTCTGTATTCGAGTAGGTACAGAATTTGATCTTTTAGCTGTTTTTAACAAAAAAAATATGAGAATTCTTATCTATACTTACTAATATATAAAGCTGAAGAGTTTGTTTGTTTGGTTGTTTGTTTGTTTGTTTGGTTGTTTGTTTGTTTGTTTGTTTATACGCGGTAATCTCTGGAACTACTGGACCGATTTGAAAAATTATTTCAGTGTTAGATAGCCCATATATCGAGGAAGGCTATAGGCTATGTATCATCACGCTAAGACCAATAGGAGCGGAGTAAACGCCGACGAAGTCGCGCGCAGAAGCTATTGCATTATATTTGTACTAATCATCCCGCGTCCGAGCTTACGAGCTATGGTTTTTTATCCCAAAAGTCAGTACGAATAGAAGTAGTCAGTAGAATTGCGATCGAAGTACCTATAAAGCTTGTAATAAAATGTTTGCTTGTTATTTTCTTCGTTATATGACCACCTGTAACTGGAATGTCATGAACAAATAAATTGCATAAGAACTTACGTACTGTGTGTTGTATTCACGTACTGTAGTATATTATTGGATACAAAACTAGAAGCGGCAAATATATGTGTACGGTTTTTAAGGGGAATATATAGGTTATATACCTATAAAGTGCAGTAACCTCTGCACGTAATTTTCTGTTATACTTGTAAATACATATTCAATATTTAAAAAAAAGTTTGTTTATCGCTCGCACAAAATACTGAATTATTTTACATATAATTTAATGATATACTAGCGACCCGCTCTGGCTTCGCACGGGTGCAATGCTGATACTAAATATAAAATATAAAATAAATATTTGCCATCAAAGCTCAAAAAATGTGTTTATTTACGACATCACATTAGAAAACTTTAAAACTATCAGTGTTCCTCTACTATATTATGCATGTATTATACATAATATAAACCTTCCTCTGGAATCACTCTATTTACTAAAGAAAGCCGCATCCAAATCCGTTGCGTAGTTTTAAAGATCTAAGCATACATAGGGACAGACAGACAGCGGGAAGAGACTTTGTTTTATAATATGTAGTGATTATATTTTTATAGTAGGTACACCAAAATACCAACACACGCAGTAAAAATACATAAAAGGGCCAAACAAAGGCAATTTTATCGCCAAAATATCTATTTCTAGGCAATTTTGGGCGTAGGACTATATCTATAGCGACAACGGTTAGGAAGAGTTTAAATATTAAGAAAAAAAAACTATATTTAATAAACAAAATAAAACTATAATTTGCCAAAATTATACACTTCTTTAATTGAAGTTCTAATTCGTTAACGAAGCCGAGGCGTATTGAAACGATACAGCTACGCGTGATGGCACAATTACCTTGGCCGAGCGTAACCTCGTGGGAAGTTACTGAGGTTACCAACAAATAAATGATCAATATCTTCCTTCCCACTACCATTACTCTTTGTAACCACAATACGATGAACGTATTCCAAGGCGGTATGTGGGCTACTAAGTTTATGACTTTGTAAGTTTGTATATGTATCAAGTAGCGATAAAATTTAACACATCTGACAGCTATTTCATTTATGTATGTTTTGTCTAAATTTCTACTTTCAACTGTTTTTTATATAGCTTATAAACGTAATATAGTTCACGTTGTTTAATTTAATGTCAATCATTTGTATGAAACTCGGAATAAGATTAAAAAAATTGGGAGAAAATGTCCCTAAAATAATTTTAAATATTGTTCTACAAGTGCGATAGAAAATAAATAGAGACAGTTTTATTTTAAGAAATCACTTGATTTTTGTAAGGCGAGTGTAGAGCACAACCTCCGTCCGCTTCCGATTGACCGAGCACAACCCCGTCCGTCCGATTGATGGAGAATTATGTACAACATACGTTTTATCTTTCTGTTTCCTCAAATGCCATAACAATGATGTTCCATTGGTATATAAATGTATAATCTTAACTCTCCCGAAAAAACGCGTTTAGTCCCGTAAAATAAAAAAAATTCCCGAATAAATTGGTGGTGAAGAAAAATTTAATTTTTTGTATCTATAGACGTAATTAGTCCTTATTTAATTATTTATTACAGCGTGCTATTGATATTTTCAATATTGGAATTCAATTGACTGGCTTAATCGAATGTTTTATTATTATTTATTAGATCAGATTGAATCAATAGAAGACTGAAGATTGATCGAATGTGATTATTTCTCAATTTAATTGGACTATCAATCATCAAGATGTTATACTGATAAGTAAAATATTACTATGACTCCTCGAGAACTATTATTGTACTTTTAAATGACATTAGAGAGTCTATTTTACAATCTTCAGTCTACAGTAAAATTATTTCGATTCGCCAGAAATGTTCCGGTTTCAACCATGAATATAATATTATCACTATTATTGTAACTGGCAATCGGTACTGCAATAACTTAATAGCAAGTAACTTGCATTGAGACAATGCACTCGTAAGAGCTACCTAGTTAAAGCCTAAAGAAGTATCAAAGTTTTAAAAAAAAATTTAACTTTTTATTGAAAATTTTGGGATAATTAACCTAGATGGTTCTGTATAAGCTAATAAAGCTTCCTACCTGTCTAAATAAATTCAATGTAATAATTTCTATAATTTAATAACAAAACTGAAAGTAATCTATGTAATTTAAAAAAAGAATTTTAATTTTTGTTGCAAGTGACTGAATATTTCTCGCTACATAAATTTTAGAGGTCATATTGTGGTTTATAGCTATTAACAACACTACATTAAAAAGTTAAAAACGCAATAACCATTTCAAACACAAGTAAGCCAAACAAAACACACGTTTTATGTCACTACAATATAGAAAAAGTGGGCTACATGGTATTGTCATGAAGCGTCAGTTTTTGTTTCAACAAACATAAAAACTTAAATTCGCTCTGCGCATTACGGAATGTGAAAAGGTTAAGAATCTGTCCGTTATGTTACGGTAACCATGGCTATTACTTGCATTATCCAAAGTTTCTCAGTGTCCAAAACGCTTTTTTGTTCTTTTACCCCAGTTCTCAATTAGTCATCGTCAACTAACTGAAATAGTTTTTGAGGAGGTTGCAGAGCATTGAACTAGCTTTTAAGAATTATATACATTATTCAAAAATTGTATTTACAAATTGAAAGTATAATTATTATCAACTTTAAAACTAAGTACGTCTACAAACTAATTTATTTTATGACTTTAATCAATTTTTTTACTAACGAAATGTTAGAACACATAAGCAGCATTAGGTACTCCACAATTATTTAGACTAAAGAGAAATCTATTTAATTACAAATAAATCGCTGTCATGTAATTTAATTTTAATCATAGTTTCTCAAAGTAACCGTCATCTAATGATTCGGGTGACGAGTTGTCCACATGGAGGTGCCCTATAATTTTTCATTTGAGAGCAATCGTTAAACGACCTGTAATTTGTTGACCGTAATCAGACCGTTCTCGTCTAACTGTAACATGTGTAACTGTATCTCAGTTAACCGAACATGGTTGTTTGTTAAATTGCATAATAGCGTTTATTCACGGTACTTTCGTTATAACAAGTTACTCAGGAGATAAAAATAAACGATATATGTAGGTATATCCCATTTCATACACGTGTATTGTTTTGGAAGCAAAATTTTAATTAATTTTTTTTTTCGGTTATCAAGTAGGTACCTACATAACAAGGAAACGAATGATTTTACGGATATGGTAATCTTTGTTTGACGTATTTTGTATTAAAATCTAATTCGTATTGAAAGTAAAAGTAGCTTTCTGCTAATGTTTTGTTTTGTTTCACTTTTAGCGACTTATTTTAGTCGTAAACTTAGTTTGTAGCGAACCCTCTGTCACGTACATTCGAAAGTTGAAAGGGGGACGTCGACGCGCCTCATCAAGCAAGCAGCTTAGCATAGGTGAGAGAAAAGTAACCTTGTTACGAGCGTAGAACGAAGAAAGCGTCCGGAACATTGCCAATGTCAATTATATGGATATCGAACATACACGTAAATAAAATCCTTGGAGACTCGAGCGCTGGATGAATACAAATCACGTTTTATCATCTATATCCGGATTTAGTGTAGACAAAAAAGTTTTTACAAAAAGTTCCGTTTAAAAATAAATTTCTGCTAAAAAAAAAACAATTTTGATAATTCAAGGGTATGAATCATGCATGTCTCAATATTATTTGTTTCATACCGCATTCACAATTTAAATATTTGCTTATAAATAAAAATTATTTATGACTCACTCGAAAAATTTTTTGAATAAATGTGCTATAATTATATTCTAACACGGAAAGAAAAATAGAATTATTTAACAACGACCAAAGCTTCCGAGACAAAAAGTGCACTTGATTTGAGCACATTCAGTCGTTTTTATGGTCCATTGATTTTAGTTTTTGCACATTTTGTGGTGTTCGTTTATTCAACGCTTTCTTCGATTTTACGATTAATCGAATTTCCTCACTATTAAAACTAGACATGACTAGTCGTTAACAACGCATCGTATTCGATTTCTTTATTTCTTCATTGTCAAATTAATAAAACTAAATTTCTAAATTCGATTTCACTACGATTCAAGATTGTTAAAACAGTTAATAATATAAATAACAAATCATTAGAGTGTAATAATCTTATGCTAATACGTATATTTATTAACAAAAAAAAAATATTTTGTTTGTTTGTCTGATACGAGATTTTACGAGCAGATTTTGATTTTTGCAATGATTTTTAATACGTAGGTATCCAATTGCTTGCTATTTTGATAGTTTTTACTTCTATGAACCTTCGTAGCATGTTTTGTAGCCGATGACGTAGCAAAAAAAAAACACGCTACATAAAAAAATGGTGTAAGAAATATAAATACAATAGATTAGTTTGTACAAATAACATTATTTTATTACAAGCTTTTATTTAACTTGCAATGTATGTATGTATGTATGTATGTATGTATGTATGTAAATTTAATGAATGTTTGTTCGGGTGAAATCTTGCAACTCAATTTTGAAGCAGATATCTTCAACCGATTGAGCTGAAATTTTTACAAGCTTTTATTTAATTTGCAATGTATGTATGTATGTATGTATGTATGTATGTATGTAAATTTAATGAATGTTTGTTCGGGTGAAATCTTGCAACTCAATTTTGAAGCAGATATCTTCAACCGATTGAGCTGAAATTTTGTATACAGGTTCAATTTAGATGACAATGCATGAGTTGTATGTATTTATGTATGTATGTATGTTTGTTCGGGTGAAATCTTGCAACTCAATTTTGAAGCAAATATCTTCAAGCAATTGAGCTGAAACTTTGTATACAGGTTCAATTTGGATGACAATGCATGGTTTGTATGTATGTATGTTTGTTCGGGTGAAATCTTGCAACTCAATTTTGAAGCAAATATCTTCAATCAATTGAGTTGAAACTTTGTATACATGTTCAATTTGGATGACAATGCATGGTTTGTATGTATGTATGTTTGTTCAGGTAAAATCTTGCAACTCAATTTTGAAGCAGATATCTTCAACCAATTGAGCTGAAATTTTGTATATAGGTTCAATTTGGATGCCAACGCATGGTTAACTTTGTGACGTCATTCTAAATCCAATATGGCGGCATATCCAAGAGTGTGGACTAGTTATTTTTAGTGCACTTCTACAATATGGATATCAAATGAAAGGGCTTGCTAAGAAAAATTCGAATAAAGTGACGTAATAACCGACTAAAAAGTCAAAAATAAATTAAAAGTAAAAAACCTTTTTAAAAAACAAGCTTTTATTTGAATGCACTAAAACGAAAAAAATAAATTTTTACTTTAAAACTTTTACTATCTACTTATAAAGTCATTACACATAATCTATATGATATAAAAGCTTGTCGCAAGATTTGCTTGTAAACAAGTAAATTAAATAAATTAATGTGATTGATTTTAACTATTAAATTTTTCAAACTAAAGAAATACGAGTACTATCTCGCGACAAGCTTTTCTATCATATAGATTATGTGTAATGACTTTATAAGTAGATAGTAAAAGTTTTAAAGTAAAAATTTATTTTTTTCGTTTTAGTGCATTCAAATAAAAGCTTGTTTTTTAAAAAGGTTTTTTACTTTTAATTTTTATAATTATGAGCATAAATTTATTTATAGAAATTGAATTATATTTATTTTATAAGCAAAAAAAATATATTACTTGCAAATTTTTAATCAGCCGTTATAGATAAAATTACAATTAAGCTAAAGCTAAGCGTGACCGACTAAACGCAAAGACGTAATTCTAAATCGGAAATAATTAATGATGACTATAATGATCAATTTACAATTTTATATCGAATTTAAAAAGAGAAGATTCTTTATTTAACTGTGTATGAGGTATGTTACGACTTACGTGGTATTTTCAAAAAATAGTTTTATATTACATCTTATTATAAAACGATTTAGCCTGTAACATCCCACAGCTGGGCATAGATCTCTTTCTCCGTGTGGGAGAAGTTTTGGAGCTTAATCCACCTAGCTGCTCCATTGCGGGTTGGCGGATATATTCCCTACAATGAGTAACAATCGCTATTAGGTATTTATGATAACACTCAGGACTGACAGTCTGGCCACTCGGGACTGGACTGGCCAGTCGGGCGCGTGCTGCGCGGCGCGCAAGCACACTCGTCGCACGCTGGCCCCGGGCTGCTCTAGCTGCTAGTGTCACCCCCCCCCCCCGCCCGTGTTCCATGGCACTGGTATCCCTAACCCCAGATCCTATTCTCACATAAATCCTTCCCACATATCCTTCTTCGTCATGCAGTGTGGTTTCCGGCTTATAAGAACGGTTCCACCCCGTTTCTTCCTAGGGAGTCGTAAAAGGCGACTAAGGGAACTCAACTAGACCTTCTAGTTTTGCGTAGATGTTTACCATCCAGGAAATGGAAAATTCCGATATTAAACCCGGATGGGATCTCCGTTAGGCGTTCTCGCAGCTGATTCCTGCAACCGAACTGGCTCCGCACGTATCGGCTTGCCGTTCCTGCGGACTAAGTCAGCTAGGTCGAGAGGGTAGGCGTGGGTCTTGGGCAACCCTGCGCTTTCCTTAATCTGTGTCCCGGGCGACGCAGTGTCTGTGGAGAGGTCACTCTGCCCACGACAGCTCCGCTGCGTGGAAAACAACACGGGGAGTGGCAGTGACCGGTTATAAGTCCGCACATAATAGGCGTCAAGTGCGGGCGCCAGGGGTCACTCTCGTCAGTGGGAGGGTCCATCGAAGACCCATTGATCGGTTACCGCCCGCTTAACCTGGGCAGCCCCCGGCCAATTAGGTACCGATCCGTCTCGGCGTGGATTTGCTTCTTTAGGGTGTAGGAAGCACTAGTAAACCTAGAAAGTCCATGTCGTTACCTATCACACCTGGATCTAAGCAGAAGTCAGGACTGACAGCTTAACGTGCTCTCCAAGGCACCTTGGGGACATCCACGAGGACAGATATAACCGGAAAGAAATACTAATACAAATATCCATCCTGTGCGGGAATCGCATCCGCAAACAGTCAATGTTTTAGCCTTTTAGGTGCCTACACGCACCACGAAACCAGAGGGGTTTTTATTTTATTATAATACATAACATTACGTATACACATTATGCATTCAGCCTGTAACATCCCACTGCTGGGCGTAGGCCTCTTTGTCCGTGTAACAGAAGAATGGAGCTTAATCCACCACGCTGCTCCACTGCGGGTGGATTAAATAAATGAACATACTCGTAACATTAATCAAGTGAAAAAATTACTATGATAACTACAGATTACAGACTTACTGATATCTTCAACTTTTTAATGCTGAAACGTTACAGATATTTTTATTGGTTACGTTATGGCATTGATACTTACGAGTATATTAACGTTCAAAAACTAGAAAAAATATCTGAATTATAAAAACGCTCACTTGCTAGGTAAATTGATATCGTTTCAAGGTAAAAACAGTCGTGATCTTGCTTCTTGCAATAAAATTTATTCAATTAAAGACGATGATGTTATGTTTGAAATTATGCTAGATAGAGGTGTGGGTACAATGCCATGTCTACAGATAATTGTCAGTAAGCAGATAAGGAAAAGTCTGGCTTAAAAAATCGATAATTCATTCAAATCACGAAATAACTTGCTTGCTAACTTGCTAAACCTGTAAAATAATAAATTATTTTAGATGCACTAAAATCTTTATTGGGTAGTTATTGTATAAAGTAAAATTTTACTTTTATATTCTTTTTCGTTATACGAGTGGATTTTTACGTTGTCAGAGCAAATATATTTGTACATTTTTTAACTTTCGCGGTTACTATTTAACACTTTCATTTGAACGGATACGTCGGCGACGTAGCAGACGCCATAGTCACGAGAAGATTCGTCCTCATGACAGAAATCTAAAAACAATAATCGCGATAAATCATGTTCAAATGAAAGTGCACATACATTTACTACCTCTAATAAGTAGCATTTAGTAAGTTAGTATTAAACAGTTCAAACTACGGTCAGCAACTAGTATAATGATATACCCGTAAGTAAACGTAACGGTCGTTGGCGCATTCCTTCATAACGGATGCCAAAGCCAATTCATATGAGCTTGCTTCTTTGATGGCCGCTTAATACGAAAATGTATGTTACGTTAATTATATAGTTCAACGTATTTATGAAAGCGTTAACTTCAGGAATACCTTAGACTAGTAGGTAGGGATCCCTAGTACATTTTTTTCACCTGATTAGTATCAAGCTAATTTTCCGGGAATAGCTTCATTTTGACGAGACGAACAAAAAATTCCTCTACGAAAACTCTCGATTGTGGTAGCTAACAGAGATAGCAGGGGGTAGAGCAGCTGTGAGCGTAGGGCCGAGATAACGTACCACGCAATTTGTAGGACAATATTACTATTAAATTATATAGATTTTAACTAACTAAAAGAAAAAGTCGGTCAGCCAGCCCCAGTCAGGCAGCTCTAGGGGGAGTCCGGGAGAGATTAGCCGCTTTTCACTCAAATGCTCATAAATCTTTTTATACTTCCAAATCGCTATTTTTTATGAATTGTATCTTAAGCTGCATTATTTAGCTATATCTTCTCTTAAGAAAGTTTACTACATCATTAATAGTTAATGAGTAATTAGCGATTTCTCCTAAAGTGGAATTCGGCTAATGTCTCCCGCCTGGGCGGGAGACTTTATCCACCAAGTAGGGAGACTTTACCCGGGTATAATAATAGGCAAAATAATATTATAAATTGTAATTCAATAAATAAATTTAATCATAAAAATACGGCACATAGTATTACAAAGCAAATGAGAACACGAGGAGGGTACTTTGAGTACCTTTTTTTAAGATACATAAGTGAGGAATCAACTATTATCACATTGATTTATACTCCATAGCATACTTAGTTACTTATACAATAGCAAGTGTTTGAAGTCCAATAAACTGGATACTTTTTGGAAGTAATTGTTTCATATTCATATGCCAGCTTCATAGCCGCCTGTTTGGTTAGTCTCCATAACTCCTTTTGGTGCAAGATAGAAGATAATTATTGACAAGTGCTTTCTCTTTCTCGATTGTAAATATCAGAGCTGTTTTAAACTGAATTCCTTGTTCAGTTATTTTAGTCAATTTGAACTTGTCTCTTAATTAATTTCATGAGGTATTTCAATCAATTCCATATTCTAAAGCAACACTTCTAGAAGATTTTTCTTTACCAATGTCAACTAAAGCATTTTTTATTACTGACTGAACTAAATTGCTTCTGTTCCTAGTTATTTCTTTTTTATATTTGAAAGACATTTTGGATGATTATCTGAAATGAAATAAAATAAAATATTATTGCAGGAGAAACTACCCTGATTGCAGGAGAGATTAGTGGCTAAAGTCTCCTCCCGACGCCCGGCTAATGTCTCCCACCCTACGCCTAGCTGTCCGTTATTACATTTTCATAAAAAACTATGACACTTATGTAAAAATTGTCTACCGTGAATGTTACTAGAATAATTACACTTACGATGTATGTAAATTACGTCCTAGAATCTATTCACAGTAAATAACAGAATTCAAAAATCAGAAATTGAAAAATTTTACTTACCGGGTACGAAAATGTATTTTTACTTCTCACTCCTAAACCAAACTGCCGATTACAACGTCGTCACGTGAGCAAGGTGGGGGGTGCCTATGGAGTCTAAGATGTATGGCAATGTCTCAAAATCTAGTACTACAAAGATTCTATAAGCAGTGGCTATTGTCTCCCACCTGCTAAACTCTCCCGGACTCCCCCTATATTTTGAGCAGGAAATTTCCTTCTGTGCCCTACCTCAGTTATGTGTTTTATGTGCTCTTTTGTGTAATTCCAGTTGTTATATTATACACATACAATAAACGAAAATAAGAAAATAAATTAAAATTCCCGACGTCATGAAAGTGTGGCCATAACACAGCTAGAAATGTAATTAAAGTAAAAAATAAAGCACTCACTATAACTTTTAAATTCAAATAGTAGATAGTAGATACTCTATAAATACAACGTCATAATAAGAAACTAATATATAAGATAAAGTTTCGACCTAGTTAAGGTGCTATTATTGCCCGGTAATTAAGTATAATTTGTCCATTACTCGAAAATGAACGTATTTACGTCGTAGGTAAATTGTCAAATCATCCAATTTGTTTAACATCAAGTCTGTTCATTCAGTTTTCTTGAAAAGACAATGAGTCAAGTTATTAAAAATAATGTTTTAATGAAATGAATAAACGTTTATCGTATATTAAATTGTTAACGTAAGCTTTGACTTTTTGATATAATATAATAGAATGTTCTGAGATTACATGTACAAAGTTTTCAAGATGATGAACATTTTTCATCTTGTTACGACAATTTTTAAGTACGGCTAGTTAAGGCATTTCGTCAAACTTTAAGTTATTTTAATATTACTTTAACAAGTAACATAAACAAAGTTCAATCACTAATTAATGAACAATCCAGCCTTTCATTGAATTGCCATTTTAATAATTTGTCTACGACACGATTATACATTTTTCAGTTAAAATAATAATTATCATCAAGATCTTGCTGTTTAATTTTTACATATTTTAATAGTAAATCTTTGTAAGGCTCAGTAAAAGTGAAAGAACCAAGCATTTTATTTTCTACATACATTAAATGGTCGAGAGGCTTCTCTAGTTGCAACGCAATACTTATTGCGGAAGACTAATTATAAAACTGACAAGAAACTGGAAAGAAGTGAAATTAATATTTTCAAAGTAAATACCTACCTGAATCTTAAAGTAATTAAAATAGCTGATCTTCATTCGGCGCCAAAACAACACGCAAAAGGCGAAAAGCGTAATGTTACACGTTGCATACAATTCGTTCAATTAGTTGTCTTGTTACGTTTTAAAGGCATATATTTGCATTTTACTGTTAGTAGGTATACCATACATTTTATTTCATTTTACTAACCCTATAATTAAGCTAAGCGCCCATACAAATATGCATAATTGTCAATGTTCTCTCAAATGAAAAAAAGTTTTTACACAAAAAAAATATTTAAATTTAAATTTATAATTCCCCGAAAAAAAAATGACTTCGTTTAAAAACAAACACATTACACGTTTTTAGAAAAGCCTACGATTGGATTGACATAGACTTGTATGAACGTAATACATATTTGTTTTCTTTATTATAACTCATTCAAGAGGTCAGACGATGCTGGCATATAACCATGGCATAACGGTCATGTCGTCATAAAAGACTTATTATTAACATAAAAAACAAAGAAAAAAACTTTTTTATAATTGTCTAAACTGTTCCTGAACACAAGTTTACTTTTCGATATTTTTCCCATAATCAAATACCTAATCAATTTTAACTTCAAGGTTCGCAATTTAAATCTTGGGCATAAAAATAACAGTCTTCCGTGTATTATAAAAAAGGCTACTTTGATTGTTGAAACGAATCGAATCGTTGTTAGCCGAATTGTGCAGCAGCAATAATGCATCTCGCCTGAGAACCACATAAAGTAGGTCTCATTGCCTCTCGATTTAGTAAATACCGTTTGTTTTTACAGTTGCATTAAGATACGTATAAATTATGCGGGCAACACTATTTTGTTACTTTTTTGTCTTCCAAAAAAAAACCCTTTGTACTACTTCTAGGTGAATATTGACAGTGTGAGATATTGTGTTTTTTTATTAATGTCCACGTTACACTTTTTCTCTTTGACTTCAAATCTTAACATAATTGTTCTAATTTGTGTTGTATGATGATTGAAACAAATTTTTTTTTAAATTTATTCTAATACTTTAAAAGTAAACAACTGCAAGCGTTTGACAATTCGCAGGAGATGACGTCTGTTTGATCAGGTAAATTTAAAATAGATACAGAGACGAAGGTAAATAGTAAATTATACTCTATTTTTTGCCATTAAAATTAGGACCAATGTTAGCATTAGATTAAATTTTGTTTCCCATCAATTCGTTGTAAAAGCAAGGTTGTAAAGTATGTGTAAACCCATCAGCACATGACTTGTAATACAAAAGCGAAATTGTATGAATCGGACATAAACACTAATCATTTGTGGATCTTCCAGATAATGTTTTAAACAATGGTGCTCGTTCCGTTTCGCTGCAACTCTTGCGCATCTGTTGCGCGTGCCTGGGATACATTACGAAACATAATCTATGAATTAACTGTAAATTACTGGATTATGTATTATCGACACTTCATATTAAAGTTGTTATATTAATTATAATCTAACAACCTTAAAAACTCGATTACAATATTATCTATACAAAAATCTATTGCATCTGACGCAATTTTTTTTTCGCTTTTAATAATAAATAGATCATAATTTATAATTTATTAATTTATCAGGCACTATAACACTTCATTTCAGCATTCTTGACTTCTTGTATAAAATTTAGGCAAACTAACTGCTTCTCAAATTTAGTTAAACGATAACAGTTTTTTTAACAGCACATATCCAAGCAATTTAAAATAAAAATCGTAAAAATTATATTTCATATTATAAAAGCAATAATACGAAAATTGGGGCATGGCTTTCAATTAATTTCAATGTTATAACAACGTTTGGAACTAATGGCTATATAACTTACAAAGTATATTAAATTTAGCGTAAAAAAATAACAAAGTGACTGAAAAAGCTATCTACGAACCCATGACAAAACGTTTACTCGTAGAGTATGACCCTGTCACCGTTTCGCTCACCGCTGAGGCCAAACAAACAAACAAGAGCACAAAATTAATTGTAAAGCAAATTAATAACGCTGTCAATGTGTTTTATTGTCTATTGTTAGTAAAATGAAGTTGCAAATCGTGTGAGCTTAGTTTGAATAAAATAAATAGAGAGTTTTATGACCATATAGATCTGCTTGTGGGAATTGTATTGTTGCAGCGATGAAACTAAATGGTTGAATCGTTAATCTGATATACAATTGTCATATTTCAAATGTATTAAAATGTCTTATATGTATGCTATACAAGGACATGTATGTATTCTTAAAGAGGGATTCTTGTTTAGATAGAACTAGGTTCGATGTAGGCATCGAAACGTAATTTTGTCAAAACAGCTTTTCTAAAAATTTTACTGTTTTTATTGTTCGTGAATTAAAATATTTCAAAACGCAAACATAAGAATGCTCTTAAGAGACCTTTTTTATACAACTAAGTCAGCAAACAAGCATACGGCTCACCTGATGATAAGCGATTACTGTAGCTTATAAACGCCTGCAACACCAGAAGCATCGCAAGCGCGTTGCTGACCCTAACCCCAATTCACCCCAGGAGCTCTGGTCACCTTACTCACCAACAGGAACACAATACTGCTTAAAAGCAGTATTATTTATGAGAGTCGAAGTACTACCCTAGTCGGGCTGCTCCAGATTTTGACTGGAAATTTTCTGCTATGCCTTAAATCAGTGTTTTCTGTTGTGAAAAAAATCTATAGTTTAGTATTTCATGTGTGCAGAACTACTAATAACAATTAACACATAATATTATACGTATTCATTAATATTTGTCACGTTTAAAAGTCATAAACTTAAACTAGCGATATCGACTCAATTAGCGATTTTTAATTAATTAATGCCTTGTAATAATAATTCAATTTTATTTAATGCTTATTACCTATTAAAATTAAAATGTATATCGATTACTCATTGAAATTATTAAATTACAACGATTGCCCAATTTTTATGAACAACAAATCGACCGTAAAAAGGGTTTCCTACCTTTAAACGTATTGTATTAACATATTTGATAGCGGTACAACGGAAGTGTATGTACACATATTATATTGACAGCTTCCTGCGAGTGGTCAACACACGCCATTAGTTCTTGATTCAAATATTATTTGAACTTTAACGGTGACAAGTTTTTATTTAAATACCACTATGTGGCAAAGAGGTGCACTATCCACTTGATAATAAGCTGTTACCGTAGGCTATGGGCGCCTGCAATACTTGAAGCAACGTAAGTTCAACGAACCTGTCGCTGACCCTTTAGGGAAGCTCTGGCTACCTTATTAATCACGCGAACACTCATGAACTATTTGAGTTCAGTATTATTTAGGTTCGATCTTCTGTAAGGTTAAGGTACTTCGCCAGTTGGAATACCACAGATAATTAGCATATTTAAGAGACAATAAAAGAAGGTTTTGAGCTTATCCGTTGCGCTACTCCACTGCCAGCTTACGGACGATTTTAAACGATAACATCGCTATAGGTGATTTTTCGTGCTTATGATGAAGAAACCCATAAGAACCCGTATTATTAAGAACAAATATTTGCTTAAAGAAATACAGTCGCTCCAAGCGCTAATCAAACGTGCAACCTTCGACTCTGAAACTTTACCAACTACATAGGTACTCGTACAACGAACTACACCACCAACGGTTGTCACAGTTTATATTTTATTGTAATTTCAATATTCATGTAATGCATACTTGTCACATCAGTTTATCGTTTCAATAAATTAACATACATAATAAAATTAACCAAACAATGCGTCGATTACGCAAGGTTTCGGACATAGGACGACAGCCTTCACGCTTATCAGCCGTTTGTAGGACAAACCTAGGCCATATTTACAAATGTAATAAACAAAACAAGACGTGTCTAGCAATATGTTTTCAGCGAAGCTTGTAAATTTAAATTATTACAATCGACAAAACTTGTAACTTGTACCTACATCGATTATGACTGAATGGTTTCAAAGAATTACGAACTTCGCTACATCTGTAAATCTAAAAAAAAAAACACCCAATATTCATTGCAAATTCGTTAAAACGTAGGTACAAGTTTTAATCAAAATAAAAAAGTTTTAAATACGACTAACACAATAAACCTCCAAAACTCGTTTAACCCGAATATTGAAATATTTTACGTTTTACCTTTTGATTTATATCATTATATGTTAACATATTACATAATAATTATATAACCACGTTTTTTATATCTTTATGCATCACAGTCTAGTTAAAATGCATTTAAACGGAATTTACTAAACTGTGATAGACGATAAAAAAAAGTAATTACTTCCCGTCTCACACCTCACGCGATAATCTCCTACTGGAGAAATACATAATTCATTGAACGTTACAAAAATATATAATCGTAATCCAATTAAAAATAACGAGTTACTCAATACACAATATTAGTTTAATATTACTTAAATATAGATAACAAGATTATAAGATAAAGTAATACATTTTTATATAGTGATATATTATGTATAGTTAAGATGGAATGATGGAATGATTTTTATTATATATAAAAGGAAAGAACAATATCGATTAATTTGAAGAAAAATGAAAGTAAATTCTTTTTGTCTCTAGTATAATATATAGGGTTATCTGTTTACATACTAACGAAAAGTTTTATAGCCTCAAACGTAGAATGTTTAAACAAACAAAATTATTATATTCACGTTACATTAAAAAATAGCAATATAACTCCAAATAAAGGCTCCCAGAGGGACGTGAATAGTGTGTCGAGGGTTCGAAATCACACAAGGCCAAACGCCTACACATATAGCCTATGGAAATAGATATAATTATATGTTATGTGCGGGTGGGTATCTAACCCGAGAGGCCGAGACCAATACAAGGGCGGATCCAGGTTTGGCGCCAGGAGGGGGGGTCACAGTCATGGTCAAGGCGCCAGGAGGGGGGTTACAAAGTCGTGGTCAAGTAAAAAGAAGTTATAATTTAAATTTTATAATGATAGATACAGGTAAAAAGTATTTTATTAATCTATGTAGGTAATGTACTTAAAAATACCTATATTGTGACAAAAATCTTGTTTAACAATTTTAATTAGTGGTCCACCTAGGTCCTGGACACAGCCCAGGGGGGGTCATGACCCCCGTGACCCCCCCCCCCCCCCCGGATCCGCCAGTGGACCAATACATCATCCAGTGGCAGTGACCATAGCGACAACGAATCGTCCATTTTCAAAAAGCAGTAAATATTTGAGGAAACAAGAACTTACAACATGATTCTGCCTTACACGCCTCATGTCCGATGGACGGTGCATATCAAATTGGAAACGACTCTTTAGTCACGCTTTACACAAAGAAATAAGCTGTTGCTAAATTCTTGCTTCTGTCTAATGCAATACTAATGTTTCGACAGGTATATTAAGTTAAAAAGGATGATTTGCTGATGTTTTATTTGATGGTATATATCGTATCCATCTCTGCCCAGTCATTCGTAAATGTATGACAAATTATTGAAGTATATAAATGATGCGAGGAACGCTTCGAACATTATATACTTATTTATCGCAAGATTAATAGTTGAAAACAGACACTTATAAAGTTATAACAACTGATCACTATTAATCTCTCAGTAAATATTATGACAGAAAACCATGTGACCACGCTTACCTACTTATAAAAAAGCAAAAAATGAATATGAAATTTATTATATTACACACGCGTTTTACAAAATTAAAAAAGAACAGTAAAAAGAGGTGAATTGTGGATTGTTATGATCGTCTTAAAGTTAGAAAAAGTATGTCAAATCATGAAGCTACAGAGACAAAATCTTTGGAATACACTGAAAGTCAGCTAGGTTATCTACCATTTATTATTAAATTTATTCATTTAAACAAGCAATTACTGAGGAAATTATAAAAAATTCTAAACAAACAATGAGGAAAATCATGATTGAGCAGGTCAGGGCCGACTAACGCGTATTTCTTTACCAGTTGACCCTATGACCAGTAGAAACAAGATTCTCTGTAGGTATATATGAAAAGGGTATTCTTTACCTACATTAATTTATTCGTCCGATATTGTATTTTTGAATGTTACGCTAAAAACTGCTTTATTGATTATTTACTATTTGTTATAACAACGTACGAGTAGGTACATTCTTTTAACCTTTTTTACATTTGTTTAATGTGTAAAGCATGTACGTATGTAATCAATCAATTAATTATTAATAGTTAAGTTATTTTTTCTTGAAAATTGGCATATATATTTTATTTTCGACAAACGTCATACAATCGCAAAGCGTAGACCACACGAATGTATCAAAATTTAAAAGCAGAAAAATCCTCATGTCTTCTAAATATTTTATATACAAAAATTGCAAATTATAAATGTTTTAAGTAAATAAAGTAAAAGTAACGTAACGTTAAAAGTCGGAAATTACGGAAGGCTACTCTAGTAGTATATCTCGTGAACACTGCCGTTAATAAAGGTCTATGAGAACGATGTGGTCGTAAACGTACATGTCTAAATATTTTGTTACATTTTATAAACTTCTGATTGTATATAAAGGTCACGAAATTACGGAAAAGATAATATTTTTAAGGTATTTCCTAAATTCTATTTCTGTTGTTAGTAAAAAAGTATAATCATTATTAGGTTTAGAGTAAATATTTACCTATTTTTTAAATATAGGTATTTCAGACTCTTACTACATAATATTAGGAATAGAAAACTTTGTGAGGATATATAGAAGATTTTTGTTACAGTCACGTAAAACTACTGAACTGATTGTAATGAGACTTAGTAGATAGCTATTAGCAGATAGCTGGAACTTTGCTACTTTTTACCCCGACACTCCCATGGGATCGGATAAGCTAGTAGCATGTATAAAGCGGGCTTTACACGCTACGATAAGTTGTAGCAATTTATCGTAACGATCAGATTTTTTACAATTTGTCGTTGTGTGTAAACGGGAGATTGTAGCGATTTATTGGGATTGGAGTTGGAGTGAACAGTGCTCTACTCTTTCGAATTCGATTTGTTGGAGCGATAAATCGTTCAATAAATTGTTACAATTTATCGTAGCGTGTAAAGGCCGCTTATAACACATAACGTAATTGTAAAATGAGATCAAAATAATATTTTTCAAGTTTATAGTATTATGTATTTTATTGTAATCATCAAAAAAATTCAAAAAGAAAAAACGTCACATTAGACATAGTGGACATTAGACACAGACATAGAGATAGTGATTAGGGTTGCCACCTTTTTTTCTCTCAATTAAAGTACATTGGGTATTATAGGTAAGAAAAAAAAAGTACATAGTATTAACATTAAAGTACAATATATTTTTATTTTTTATTATATTTGAAAACATATTTTTTATTGCTTTTTGCAGCTTGTATCAAATTAGTATCTCTACTAAACAATTGCACAACATCTTTACACACACTTCAGCTTATCGTAGTCCACTGCTGGGCATAGGTCTCCACAAGTTCGCGCCAACAATGGCGCGAACTCATGTGTTTCGCCCATAGTCACCATGCTGGGCAGGTAGGTTGGTGACCGCAGGGCTGGCTTTGTCGTACCGAAGACGGTGCTGCCCGTCTTCGGCCTGTGTATTTCAAAGCCAGGAGTTGGATGATTATCCCGCCATCGGTCGGCTTTTTAAGTTCCAAGGTGGTAGTGCAGGAACTGTGTTATCCCTTAGCCGCCTCTTAAGACAACCACGGGAAGAGAGGGGGAGGCTATATTCTTTACTGCCGCAACCACACAGCAGCCCACGCCACATCTTTACAGTCTTTATTTAAATTAAATAAGTAACTCATTTTTTATCGAATTCAGAGACGCTTTGTTTCGTTCGTCTCGACATTTTTGTTTCATCACAACAAAAAATCTTTGAATGCTGACGTAGTGGGAATAGGTAATAAGAATGAAATTACTTTATACACGATTCAGCCTGTAATATCCCACTGTTGGGCATAGGCCTCTTCCCAACGTAGGAGAAGGATCAGAGCTTAATCCACCACGATGCTCCAATGCGGGTTGGCGGATATATTTCCTACTATGAGTAACGATCGTTATCAGGTGTACATGATAACAACCGGGACCGACGGCTTAACGTGCTCTCCGAGGCACGGTGGGGAGACCCACAAGGACTGCACAAACACCCAGACCACGGCAAACATCTGTATGGACAATACAAATGCTGTCGTGTGCGGGGATCGAACCCGCAACCGCTCGCGCAACAGCCAATCGCAATCCAATGCTGTGACCGCTGCGCCAACGCGGCGTCGTCGTGCTCCATAAAGATCATCGATATTTAAAGTAAGTTTTCGCAGATTTAAATTTTCAATTATGTTAACAATATTATCTCTAAGACTAACCATAATCCAATAAATATCGTAAATTGTTATGCAGTTGCCTTCTAGACATTAAACAGCTTTATTAAATACTAGCCGACCTGTGCCCACTTCGTTGGGCGTTAATTATTTTTGTGAAGCAAATATAGTAAAGTTTTCATCTCGCTCGCATTTCTCCGACTTGATTTACATATACTATTATTTTTCACTGAATTTTTTGTTCAATAACAATAAAATATAGCCTATAACAGTCCTGAATAGTGTAGCTTTTAATTAATGAAAGAATTTTCATGATCGGATCAGTATTTGCGAAGATTACCTCTTACAAACAAACAAAGTTAGAAACTTTACTTCTTTATAATATTCGTATAGAAAATTAATAAGTGACTACAAAAATGCAAATAAATTTCAATCATAATTATCATCAGATATGATCAGAAATTGTTAAAAATGAGTGTTTAGGTGATGTGGCGCTGGTGACTAGCGACATCTATGACAGCAAATTTTTTTAAAATCCTAAAGAAATCAAATCATGCATAATAAAGTATTTTCGTGTACTTTATTGCTCTCATAAAGTATAGAGTACATTTACCTAAAATAACGTACAATACTTTATTATAAAGTACGGGTGGCAACCCTAATAGTGATGGACGAGTGGAAACCTGTGGTGGAAACAGTATAATAGAGGTAGGTACAGTTGGAAGAGTTTTACTCTTATTTAGTTTAAGAGTGTCGAAAAAGCCAATCAGCAATAAAAAATAAATTAAAGAAACTTTACCATAAAAATAATTATAATCGATTAAATACCGTAAATTTAAGAAAACTTCATAGGGAAATGCTATTTTGTTTTTCATAAACGATTTCTATTAAGTAATTGTTTAACATTTCAATTACATAATGTCATGTCATTGTATAATTAATGTTTTCTTTTGCTTTTTCAATATATTATTTTCGTACGAGTACATTTTACGTAGTAAAACACGTAGGTATAGTATGAATGTATTTTCATGTTCTCAAAACTTTATTTCTTAGACTCAAAATTTAAAAATATTGTACATGTTTCTGAATATTGACCCTTAACTTAGTATTTGCCCATGCCCATTTAGTACTGACATTTTGCGCAGATTGTATACTTTTGTAGGTCTTTGATAAGTCATGGATATCTGGTAATAAGAGTTCGTTCTTTCGATATAGGATCGTTATACATAATTATTATGATATATTATATTCTTACCTTGATGAAAAGTACGTCTACAGAATAAACGTAATTCGATTTTATTTTTATAATTTTGGATACTTTTTTTGTTATTTATTAAGAATATCAAAATAACATAATAATTGTGTTTCCTAGCAAACGAAAAAAAACCGACTTCAATTATCCACAAGTAATACAACGTAAGTAGACGAAAAAATTAACAAACGTAACGTACGTCGCCACTACGATTTTAGAATATTTTCCTCGATTCCTCTGGGGCTGCATCATTAGATCCTGGTTTCCTTATCATGTTACCACCCCTGGAGTATCTCCTTTCTAACAAAAAAAGAAACGGCATAATCTGTTCATAAACGACGATGTTATCCGCGAACATACATAAAAAATATAGATAGGTATATATACGGTCGAATTGAGAAACCTCCTCCTTTTTTGAAGTCGGTTAAAAAAGTATATTAGGTACATAGTTCCAGTCCTCTTGAGGTACGCTCGGACGGATAAAAGATGCAAGGCTCAAGACTGATTCATCACATCCTGAGGTCGTTACCATCAGCCATTGTTTTAGATTTTTTTTACACAATACAGCCTTTTCTTAGAAAATACTGAACCGAATGGTATCAGTATGAATAAAGCTTTTAACAAAAAAAATGTTAATTTGTGAAAGAAGGAGTTCTTTCTATCATTTTCCCTCTTTACATTAATCTTTTCTTTTATTACTAGTCATCTCAACGTTTTATTCTAGATGCGAGCCTACTGATTTTACACAAAACAATTGGCGTAAAATAACGTAATTCATGAAGGCCTTTATGAGTACCTATAATATTTTTTTACAACAATCAATTATCACAACAGCATCTGAGTTGGGATAAAAACAAGGACCGTCAGAAAAGGTTCGACATTTTAAGAAATGATTAAAGACAATTAATTAGGTTGTTATCGAGGAGATCTCACTTTTTTGTGTAAGCTTTTTACGTATACACACGCAGCTTAGTCAATGGTGGTGTACTTTTGATATGTAATTTTTGGATCAACAATTTATTCTTTGAGAATTAAGGCAAGGGAAAACACTGCAGCTGAAGAGTGGAACTCCTTACAGGGTAACGAGAAGTCACTATCGATACATCTCAGGGAGTAAGACCATTCCAGTTGGTGTTAACATTTCCTTAAAAGACCGTCATCCCTTCAATGGTTTTATTATTATCTTTTATTTAACATATTTCCTTATAATTACATTTTTAAATATATTTATAAAAAGAGAAAAATAAAAATATTTAAATTATAAAAATAGAAGTCCTCCGGTGGCAGGTTGAGAGTTGAGACCCAGGCCGCCGGTAGTTAAGGCTCCAGGGTGAGGAACCTCCTCACAATACGGGCCGTTTCAAGTAACACTGCCTTTTGTAACCTACCCTTGATACAACTGTCAAGCGAGAGTTTCTTAAGGTGTTGGTCGAAACTCTTCGCTAAAAATAGACCATTGACCGACACAACTATAGGAACAATTATTATTGTTGAGTCCACATTCCACATGCCAGTAATCTCGTGGGCAAGGTCTAAATATTTACTTAATTTTTCTTTTTCGGCCTTTACGAGATTATCGTCATGCGGAACTGCGATTATTATTATTACTATTATTATATTAATATTATTGTCATAATGTATACCTGATAGCGATCGTTACTCATAGTAGGAAATATATCCGCCAACCAGCATTGGAGCAGCGCAGCGTGGTGAATTAAGCTCTGATCTTTCTCCTACATGGGGAAAGAGGCCTATGCCCAGCAGTGGGACATTACAGGCTGAAGCGAAATATTATTATAGTTTCATTACCTAATATCATATTACACTAATGCCTAATGTTTTTCTGTGAATCAATGTTTTTATATTTTGCAGATAGACACAATCTTTTTAATGACTATAGGTAGATATGTAATATAATATTTATGTTACATTAACATTTATATTTGAACTTTTGCCACATTTCTATCTATAAAGATAAAGTGAGAGAAAATTGTGACAAATTTTATAGTATTTTTAATATTTAAAGTATTGACCTTAATTTTTTATTTTTTGATGTGTGCGAAAAAAATATATTTTTAATAGACTGAAATCAGAAACCGTTTCTTTCATTAAAATTGTTAAAGAACGATAGTAAATACAAACACGGGAAGTGTAATATAGGATTAATATAGGACAATATATGTTTACGTTATACTTTAGTTGAAGATATATTAATAAAACGTTGCAATATACTTGAGTATGCTTGAGCTAACATTTCAGATGCTTCGGTCGTTCACATTATTTATAACGTTTATAATATGTTCCTTCTAACGTCTTCAAAACACCCAATAAAAGCCTCTCCGACCACCTACACAAATACGAGAATATGTGTACCGTCAACTTACTTGGTAAAATACCGGCCAACGGGACTCAGAAGCGCACTACACTGCACACCATAAAACACTATCACAAAAAAATAAATCAGTCGATCAGTTGACACAACACTTAAATAGTTAAATCATGTAAGTTAAACATTTAAATATTTCGAATACCTTCGTTCGTATAATATCGCGGTTCGTTGAATCTGTTTGCTCGTTATATCTTTGTTATATTCTACTGACGGACTACATCGACAACCGTGCTCCTACTGAACTGTCAGTGACACTGCGCGTGCGCATCGTACGTTCTCTCTCTAACAGTTGTTAGATTCTCGCGAGAAAAAGAGAAAAAAGCTGTGGAATGTGTGAACATAACTAACATAGTAAATATAGTCGTTTCAAATGTATATTGGTGTTTTCAATGTGAGAGAAAGGAACAAAGAATCAGATGCTAACTTTGCGTAGAAATTGTACGGAAAAAATTAAGGCTTTCATTATTAAGGGTAAGTAGGTACTATATAGAGAAATGACTTTTTTATTTATTTATTAAATAGCCAGTTCATAAAGCAGTGGCGTAGCGTGGAGGGTGCTGGAGAGGCCATGGACCCGGGCGGCACATAAAAGAGGAACGGATAATTCACCACGATTTTTTCAATTAACAAAAAAAGTAATTCCAAATCGCACCTGCAATGTAACACAAAAAAAAATACAGTAGAATTGAAAACTTAATCCTTTTTAAAGTCAGATGAAAGTTGTGTTTGGAATGAACGTGTTATATTAATCTATACTAATATAATAAAGCTGAAGAGTTTGTTTGTTTGATTGTTTGTTTGTTTGTTTGTTTGTTTGATTGTTTGTTTATTTGTTTGTTTGTTTGAACGCGCTAATCTCAGGATCTACTAGTCCGATTTGAAAAATTCTTTTAGTGTTAGATAGCCCATTTATCGAGGAAGGCTATAGGCTATATATCATCACGCTAAGACCAATAGGAGTGGAGTCCACGCCGACGAAGTCGCGCGCAGAAGCTAGTATGAAATAAAAAAATTGAATGAATTGGTAGGGGCAGCAACTTTTCGGGGCCTCAGGGCGGCTAAAAAACCACGCTACACCACTGTTCTAAAGATTTATAGACAAATTTTACAGTAGAGTTCAAAAACTAAAGCTTTTTCCAAAAGCCAAATACAACAACAGTACAAATACATATCAGAATTTGTTTTGTAGACAAATTTTACAGTAGAGTTCAAAAACTAAAGCTTTTTCCAAAAGCCAAATACAACAACAGTACAAATACATATCAGAATTTGTTTTGAAATACACATATTTTCTTAACATTATTTACTTTACTCTACCTACGCTGCACACTCAACGGGGCCCAATAGGACGTAAATCTTATGCCAGGGATTTCAAAACACACCCAATACCATTACAAACACCCAGATCCCAACGAAAGTCACCACTGTGCCAATGCATCGTCAACTTACCTAATAAATTTAAAACATACTCAAATACAGCATAAAGTAACTCAGTAATGCTACGTCTCGTCTACGTCATCGGCTTTGGAGCCTAAAATGTAGGCCTTTTATATGTGCCTACTCACAAAAGTGGAAGTTCGTCCTAAGGCCCTGCGCGCACTAGTGACTTTTTGTCACCGTGACTTTTTGTCACTGTCACCGCGTCCATCATCACTAATGAAGGTGCGCGCACTTGGATGCGTGACAATTCGGTGACTTTTTGTCCGCGGAGGACGCCAACATGCCCGTGACGCGACAAAATGTCACGTGTCATATGTACGTAGGTTGGCAAACATGGTGTAGAACTTTCCACTTATCAGCCTATCACTCCAAAGTGGGTGAACCCAATACTTTTTATTATTGTATTTCTTTCTATTTCTAAAAACGAGTTCACAGACAACCTATATCTGTATATAATCTGTCACTGCAAGTGCGCGCAGTCGTGAAGGTGACGGTGACGTGACAGTGACAAAGAATTTTTTGTCACGGTGACAAATGTCACTAGTGCGCGCAGGGCCTAAGGGTTTCTCCTAACGAGATCGTACCTTGGCGTCGGGCAAAGTTGTAAAGGGTTACGTCCCTTTGACCTTGTAATTGTAAGCTTGAAACAAAATTCAAAACTAATTTTTAAAATAAAAATTATGATCTACCCCTTAAAAAGCACTTATTCGTGTCACCAAAAAAAAGTCGACTTTATGTCTTGTGCGATAGAGTTTTAGTTAGCTTGCTTTCTTTACAAAGTTAATGTCAAGTACAGTTAGTAAACAGAAGTTAGTAACAAATAGAATTGGCAACGCCGCAAACGTTAGGTGAAGTTTGACGTTACCTGCGTTAAGTTAGTTTGCGACATTGTTTTTACGGAGAGGCTGTATTATTTTGAAATGTTTTTATTTTTGTTTTAAGCTTTTTATTATTATTATTTAAATATAATACTAAAAGTGATAGACCGTAATCATGATCGGAAGCGACTATACATTGGAGTTGTGTAATGTTTTCCACTCGGGACAAGTAAGTATAATAAACAAATGTGTACCAAGTAGGTACATATAATTCATAGCACAAAATTAAATTTCTGAGGCTTTTATTTCATTTTGTCAAGCTTTATTATTAAAATTTTAATTTTAATTCTTTTTGGATATGGGAGGATATAAAAATGTAATTGATTAAATACAATTACGTTTATTATAATTATTTAAAACAAATGTAATTACGAGTATTATACTAAAAATACAATAACTTATAAGATGTCATTGTATTTAAATATTTGTCAAATAAAATAAATAATTTGTATTGTTGTGGGTGAACCTACGGTTCGCGCCCGTTGATGTCGATTATATAGGATAAGTATAGGAAAATGTCGTAAATACACATGGCATTAAAAACAACAACGATTAGGGGGCGGACGAATTCTACTAGCTCGTTGTCGTAGTTTGTAGTGGCCATGCTTTCTGCTTCGAGGGTTGCGGGTTCGATTCCCGCCTGAGTCTGGGTGTTATATTTGTATTTATATATTTATATATGTATGTAATATTTCTATGTATATACACAGCTTATATATATTTGTATATATATAAGCTGTGTGGCTACGGCATAGAATTTTGCCTTCCCCTCTCTTCCCGTGGGTGTCGTAAGAGGCGACTAAGGGATAACATAGTTTCACTACCACCTTGGAACTTAAAAAGCCGACCGATGGCGGGATAACCATCCAACCATGCTGGCTTTGAAGTACACAGGCCGAAGACGGGCAGCAGCGTCTTCGGTGCGACAAAGCCAGCCCTGCGGTCACCAACCCGCCTGCCCAGCGTGGTGACTATGGGCAAAACACATGAGGTCACGCCATTATTGGCGCGAACTTGTGGAGGCCTATGTCCAGCAGTGGACTGCAAGGCTGAAATGATGATGATGATGAATATTTCTATGTATATTTATCAAAAAAAGCTATATCACCCGGCTGTTACCTATAACACAAGCATTAAGTTGCTTACCATAGGAACAGACGACCGTGTGTGTTATAAAATATTTATTTATTTATTATTTTTCCTTGACTCAATTATTTTATGGAATTATGGAACGGCTGGCCTAAAAATGCCGAATGAATCAGCCGAAAAATTTCATTCTTTTTGGAGTTTACTCCTTAAGAATCGATTTTCATATAAGGCGGGGGCCTTATGAAAAAAATATGAGGAGTAAAATCTACTGAACGAATGACCTCGTTACGTTTTTGTGCGCCATCTATCTGCTACGACGTTTACGACAGCAGCGGCTACGGCCTACGACGTTTACGACGGTATCGGTTACGTTTTCTTATAATGCCATCGATGGATGGCGTTATTTGATTCGTATTTGATATGGTAATAATCTTTTAGACTATAAAGCCTTTTGTGTGCATATTTAGACAGTCGATCTGAAGAAATAAACTCCAGTCGTGCGTCGGAGCTGACACACACACTTTTTTTTTTTGTTTAATTCATGGGGTGGCAAACAATAATGGCCTCCAATGATAACTTCCATACCTAAGATGTGCTATAGAAAGGAAATAATCTTATTTAAAAGTCGTTTATAAATTATAAGTCATGATTGCTAATCTATACTAATATATAAAGCTGAAGAGTTTGTTTGTTTGTTTGTTTGAACGCGGTAATCTCTGGTTCTACTGGGCCGATTTGAAAAATTCTTTCAGTGTTAGATAGCCCATTTATCGAGGAAGGCTATAGGCTATGTATCATCACGCTAAGACCAATAGGAGCGGAGTCTACGCCGACGAAGTCGCGCGCAGAAGCTAGTAACTTATTAAGTAATAAGCGACTTTGTAACTACTCCGACTAGCGCTTCGTCGATTTTCTGGTGACTGTGACCGCAATCTTTAAACCCCCTACGACGATAAAGCTATTATTATAGATATTAACAGTTAACTGTAACTGTCTTAAATTAAATATTAAAGTTAGTAATATAGGGGAGGGGTATAGTATATAGGTTTAAGTTCTGTTGAAGAAATTACTTAGTTCTTCGAAAACATTTTGTTTTTTTTTCGGTTTGCATGTGATCATAGCAACTGACTAAAGCTCTACCGGTCACGGGTTCGATTCCCTTTAATAACAAAAGCCAGAATAGATGTTATCGTTGTCTAGGCGCTTGTAATTGTATTGTGTATGTTTCCGGCCTTACTACACAAGATTAACTCCATTCTAGATAGGTACATTATTTATTTTGCAATCATATTATATGGCTTATTCTTTTTAAATATAACGCGAATACAATGGTTATGTTTGTTTTAACGCCCAAAGTTAAACACGTAAAACTTTAAGAGGAATACGAGTAGGTATAGGTAGCAGTTATTGGTATAAACGTTTAGTACCTGGTTGACCGAGCCTAGCTCGGTATATCTTTTTTTTTTGTTTGTTTTTTTCTCGGTATTTTTATATTTTACTTGTTTTCGGTATTTTTATATTTTATTTGTTTGTTGTATTTAAATAAAAAATTAGGAATCAAATTAGAAAAAAAAAGAAAAAATAATAGATTGGAGACGGATTTGAACCATGGTCTCATCGGTTGATTCAGCGACCGATGTTCCACCGAGCCATTAAAACTTCTTTGGCGTTTGCGAAATTAACTTTCCTATTCTAACAATATTTTAGTAATGTTTTTCAATGCCTAAAAACAGGGGTAAAACGACATTTTTTTTAAATGAATCCTAGCTAGATCAATTTTTCGCCCCCGAAATACCCTGCATACTAAATTTCACGAAAATCGTTGGAGCCGATTCCGAGATTCAGAAAATATATATTTAAACAAGAATTGCTCGTTTAATAGTATAAGATAAGATAATTATGTTTTAGTGACAGTGTTTTGATTTTAAGTCCAATTAATTACCACTGACAATTCTGTCACTTATTTTTGAATTTAAATAATTAAGTAGTAATTTTTGTAGGCGTGTGTTTTTACCTTCATCTTTTATTTTTATTCTTAAAAATAAGACTCGTGATTGTTATGGTACATAGAATATAAGGAATCAATATTAGTAATAAAACCGCCTTTGCACTTTTTAATTTAAAATATTTTTATTGTATTTAATGTAATATCCTGATTGTGCTATAAAGTATTAAATAAATAAATACATCTCTAAATTAAAACTGAAGTTGTCGACACACATAGAAGAAAATATTGAATTTATTTCAAGGCAGCGTAATTATAAAAAAGCTAACTGGTGTTTATATAAGGAGCTGCTTCGTGGTTTATTTAATGAATTTTCATGTGGATTGAGTCACCCTCAAAAATTTTATGATCAATTCGTTCAGACTATCAACACGGCTGCGGACCGAAGCATACCATATGTTAAAATAAATTGTAATCCCCATTGTAAGTTTTCGCCAAAACCATATTGGCAATCGGATCTGTCTAAATGCATTGCTGAAAGACGACTAGCCCTTTCTACTTTCAGACGCAATCCAACTCCCGCTAATTATTCATTACTAAAACTTAAAATACGGGACACACAGAGACTAATGCGCCAGGTACAAAATAAATCATGGCATGAATTTTGTACTTCAATAGACAATAGAATTAGTCAAAGTGAATTGTGGCGAAAAGTTAGGTGGTTAAAAGGTCATAAAAGTGCTAAACCTCATTTTAGTGCAGATGAGGTTACGAAATGGTTGCATAGTTTAACTCCTGATTACGTAAACCCTTGTGATCCTATTTTTCGAAATCATAAAACGACTTTGGAGATCCCTATTACCCGCCAAGAGTTAGAGTGTTGCTTAAAACATAAAGATACAGCACCCGGCGGTGACAATATTTCATACTCGATGTTGTTACATTTACCTGATAATGGGAAATCGATATTACTAAATTTATATAATACTATACTTGTGTTGGGTCATGTACCCACACAATGGCGCGAGACTATTGTAGTCCCTATACCTAAACCTGGAAGCAGCCCCCAATTATTATTAAACTCCGTTCGACCGATATCTATGATTTCTTGCATTTGTAAAACTTTCCACAACATATTACTTAAACGATTAGAATGGTATGCAGAAAAAAATAATTTTTTCTCGTGCTATACCACAGGCTTTAGGCGATGCCGCTCGACGATAGACAACTTAGCGACTTTAGTGTCAACAATACAAACCGGTTTTCTACAGAATAAAGTGTGCATAGGTGTATTTATAGATATCAAGAATGCCTATAATAATGTTGACGTTTCAAGTTTAATTAAAATTATGCAACAATTGGGAGTTGATGCTAAAATATGTAGGTACCTATGGAATTTTTTAAAGGAACGAGTTTTAAAAATTCGTACCGAGTTACACGGTGATTATCATCGAAGTACAGGTCGCGGTTTGGCACAGGGTGACCCGTTATCCCCTTTCCTTTTTAACATTGCTACGATAAGTATTTGCAAAAATATCAAAAATGTTTCTATTTCGCAATATGCCGACGACTTTGTAATGTACACAGTTTGTAATAACATCGACGAAGGCAAAAATTATTTACAGATAGCCTTAAACAATTTTGAAAAGTTAATTGCCAATATCGGTTTAGAAATTTCACCTATAAAAAGTAAAGTTTGTATTTTTAAAAAGGGCTTTAGTAGAAATGTCAATTGTGATTTAGTTGTGGGTAATTCCGCGTTACAAATTGTTGATCGAGTGAAATACTTAGGGGTATGGGTTGACAGATCATTGCGCTGGGGTAAACACATTAATGAATTGAAAGATAAATGCTTAAAATTTATTAACGTTTTTAAGGTATTGGCCGGAATGAGCTGGGGTGTACATCCTGTTATTTTGAGACATATTTATATTTCTATGATTCGTAGTAAACTTGATTACGCTAGCATGTTATATGGAGATAGTTGTAAAACACACCTCGCAAAGCTAGATAAGATTCAGAATCACTGTATGCGCATTATCGGTGGATTCATAAAAAGTACGACGATACACGTCATGGAGTCGGAACTACACTTACAACCGTTACACATTCGTAGGTACTTCCTTGCGAGTAAATACTGGTTAAAATGTAAATCTATTTCTGATCATACAGTTATTAAATTACTTGAGGATTTAAATACGTTTCGGTCGCACATTTATTGGAGACGACGTAACCAACCCTTATTGCTTTTGGTTCATGATTATCTTAAAGACATTCATATTCACTCGAGTGATATACTGGAGATGTTCTCTTTGCGTACATGGGTTAGCTATGTGGATCTTTCTTCGACATTGTATTTGGACATTAATTGCATAAATAAAGCCAAACATCAATATACCACTTTGAAGTTGAGACAACTTTGTGAAAATCATATAAATAAATATTATGGTGACTTTTATCGGTTGTATACGGATGGGTCAAAAGATAAAGACAAGAATAGCGGTGTTGCTTTGTTCGACCCTCAAACAAAGGGATATGTTCAATTAAGTATTGGTAAAAATGTGTCTATCATGTCTGCCGAGCTTATAGCTATTGCGGAGGCTATCGCTTACATTAAATCATTACGGTCAGGTAAATATGTAATTATGACAGATTCTAAAAGTGCTCTTTATCATTTAGCTCGGTGCACCTCGACCTTTCGATGTAGCCCAGTAGCATATGATATACTAAAAGACCTTTATGATCTAAGTAACAGTGATAAAATTATAAAAATTCAATGGATTCCATCTCACATTGGCATATTCGGAAATGAGGAAGCTGATAGACTTGCAAAAAATGCAATAAGCGACGGCGGACCTTTTACTTTAGTACCTTTTTATTCTGATTGTTTGCACATTGTTAAAAGCAGGTGTTCAGACATGTGGAACGTATACTTTGATGAGAGGTCTTTGACTAAGGGTATCTGGTATAAGACCATTCAACCTCACGTAACTAAGTCACCATGGTTTCTCGAATCCCTATTGTCTAGATCAGACATTGTAACCGCCCTACGTCTTCGATCCGGACACATCCCTTTAAACGGATTTTTGTATCTAATTGGTAAAACCAACTCGCCAAATTGCACGGAATGTAATTTAAAAGAAGACGTATATCACGTTATGGTAGAATGTGTCCGGAACGAAGTCGAAAGATCAAGTTTACAAGTGAATTTGTATGAGGTTGGCAAGTGTAACTGTATTCTGGCTTACCCGCTGTCGGAGGAAGCCAGAATGTTGTATAAAATTGTGAATGTAGCTATTAAGCGTAGATAGGCTTGAATATTTTTGTAAGACCTATGAGGGTGGCATCGTCAGACTGACGAAACCCTCTATAAATAATAAAGAAAAAAAAAAAAAAAAAAAAAAAAAAAAAAAAAAAAAAAAAAAAAAAAAAAAAAAAAAAAAAAAAAAAAAATTAAAACTGAATGTATTTTGATAAGGTGGAGCCTGGCAGCTTCCTTCAGCGACTGACGGGCGGTGTGAAGACTGGCGTCATCTTAAAGGATGTCTCTTTCATCACACATAGTGGAGAAGTTACAGCTATTCTGGGTTCCAAAGGTATAGTCATATAAACAAAGCTATAATATATGTATATATTGTAAAAGTTTTGTATACCTACAGTATGTCTTTAGTTTCTATTCTTGATTTTTACAACAAAATACCTCAGTTGATTAGATAAAAAAAACGACTTCAATTAACATCGCCAAGTAATACAACGCATATGAAACAACGTAAATACGAAACATTATGGATAACTTAAAAATTAAGGTTAGATGTTATTGTCACACGATAGGCACAAGCTTTCAATAGAAAAAAAGAATCATCAAAATCGGTACACGCAGTGAAAAGTTGTGAGGTAACACACATAAAAAATATGTATATTAACATTAAGTCCAATTGAGAACCTCCTCATTTTTTGAAGTCGGTTTAAAATAGTACATATACTAATTTTACGTATAATAAAGAGAAAAGATTGTTTTATGTGTTCATTATTAATTGCCTTGCAACTATTGAATTCATTTTGAAAATTATTATTATATCTATTACAATAGTGTATTATTCAGACGTAACAGAGGCAAAAAAGCAAATCACCTCATCAATAGCAATTATCAAAAATTCGGCATCCGTCACCAAAACACAACACAGGTACAGTCGTGCGAGATGTCTGGCTATTATAAATAATTACAAATTTAATATTGATTAACCAATTGATTCCGTCTGTACCTAACGTCTCACTGCTGGGCTAAGCCTCTTTCTTTATGTAGAAGAATGATCAGAGCTCAATCCATCACGCTGCTCGTTACTGCTGTTCGGCGGATATATTTCCTACTGTGGATAATAACAGGGACCTCTCCGAGGTACGGTGGGGAGACCCACAATGACAGGCATCCAGAACAAAACAAAAATCCATTCCGAGCGGGAACCGAACCAGCAACCGATGGTGTTTAGGTGTCTACACTCTCCACTATACCAGAAAAGTTGCCTTATAAATTTTATATTATTTGTTACTATATACGTCTTCAACTTTATTATGACTAGCACCTACCGAAGACAGATATATAATTAGGACATATTCACCTACTAGGTAGCGGAAAACGCGCTCTTCTGGACGTCATAAGCCGCCGAGTACCTTCCAAGGGTCACATACTTCTCGAAGGTGTGCCCTTAGAAGAGGATCACTTTATGAGCACTTGCGCTCTGGTCCGACATTCAACAAAACTCCTGCCCGGTCTCAGTGTTCAACAGACTTTAGCTTTGTCGCTTACTAAGGTACACATCAAAATATATTCTTTATCTGTTGTTGTTTTAGTAGCTAGTGTTGATATAAAATTTTTGATTATCCTATTTTTATGCAGATATCGGGATATTTAAAATCGTCGAAAGTAAAACAAGTCATGGCCGATTTAGCTCTGTCTCAGGTACGCCTTTTATATTAAATAATAAAAAGAAAAAAAAGAGCTAAAGATATCTATAATTATCTATCTTTTGTCCGCGGCTTTTGTCCGTGGACTAAACGATTGTAGCTGTTTCGTTTTTACCCATTAAAATATAGCCTAAATAATTCAGTGATAACGAAGCATTCTCGTAGTGAAAGAATTCATAAAATCGGACAAATAATGTTGTTAAGTAAGTGATAAGACGAAAAATCTAATTTTCTCTTTCATAATATTAGTACGGATATAGATTGTATGTCATAAATAAATAATTAAAATTGATTTATAATTGCAGGTTGCAAACAAATGTGTAACAACGTTAACGAAAAGCGAATATCGAAGACTAGTAATCGGAGTTCAACTCATACGAGATCCAGGTAATATTTATTTCTTTACTATTATTTAAAACAGTAGTTCATATTTAATTTTTACCGTTACCGCAATTTTCATTTTAAACTCTCAAAATTTTGGATTTACTCTTGCAAGTCACTCGTGACCATATTTTCGTCAGCAACGTCGCCGACATATCGGAAGTTTAAAAATGATAATCTCGATAACTCCGGTACAAGTTAAAGTTTCGATAGTTACCGTGAATGATTAAAAACATAATATGATAATGCTTAATACTTAATATTTCAGTGATTCTACTTCTCGACGAGCCCACGTGGGATCTGGACCCATTGAACACGTATTTGGTTATATCGATTCTTTCCAATGCAGCTAAGAAATATGGAACCACCATCATACTTACTATGGAAAAACCGAGATCTGGTAATTCATCATATTCTTGACTTTACTTCATTTACTTTTGTTTTGACTCCTAGAAAAGTTTTTACTTTGAGAGATACGGTCTTATGATTAGTAGTCAGTAACAAAGAAAAAGACAATTATTTGCAAAATCTTAACTTTGCGTTTCTATCGAAATTTTTCTTATTCTTGTTATCTTTTACAAATGCGTCAAACCATATAAAAACCTTTCAGCTTAGTTAAGTTTATATTTAGGAAAATTAAAATTCATAAAGAATGTGTTTCATTCGAAATCTACTTTTTTTCTTTGAAAAACCATTTTTTCTTTGAAAAACCATTTTTTCTTACAATGTTTACTCGTAATAGATTGCACCACTTCTTTTTCATAAACATTTTCTCGTATGTACTAATTCTTAAGTCTCTTTTTTTTTTTAGATGTTTTCCCGTTTCTGGATAGGGTAGTCTACCTCTGTCTCGGGGACGTGGTTTACGCGGGGCCTACAAGAAACCTGTTGGACTATTTCGGTAGTATCGGCTTCCCTTGTCCGCAGTTGGAGAACCCTTTGATGTATTATTGTAAGTTATAACTAAACTTATTTCTTAACGTAACACGTAGGTATTGATGGAACAAGTATGCTCCAAAAACCAACAAAGCTCCGTAATTATAGGGTCTTAATGTTATAGATATACAAGATAGTAAGTACAAAGCTGTTTTTTGCGAAACAAATAGGTTTATAAGTTATGCCTATACTGTGGCACATGACCATTTAAATTTTATTCTCACACTTTTTATTGAAGTAGGGCACAGTCGGAAATATCTTGTTCAAACTATTATCAGCCCGACTGAAGAAGTACCTTAATCTTACAGAGGATCATAGACAAATAATACTACTCTGAAGTAGTATTGTGTTCCTTTGGTGATTTAAGGTGATCAGAGCTCCTGGGAAGGGTCTGAAGTAGGGTCGGCAACTCGCCTGCGATGCTTTTGGTGTTGCAGACGTCTATAGGCTACGGTAATCACTTACCATCAGGCGGACTGAACGCTTGTTTGATTACCTAGTCGTATTAAAAAAAAAAAGATGTGCGGAGAGCGGCACTGTATTTCATACAAGATTTTACTAATTTTATAAATCATAGCTTTTTTATTACGGCATTGCTTGGCAGATTCTTCTCCTCAGAATCTACATTGCGAAACCGTGGTAGCTTTACTTTTAACTATAATTAATTAAAACAAATATATTTAATTTGTAAAAGGAGGATACAAAAGTGCTTTTGAGGTTTACTTGAATAAAGTATTTTTTTATTTAGAACACCAAACTGTATTCCTCGATCATTCTTTTTTTTTTAATTTCTCTCTATGGAACCAATTTCAGAGAAGAATGCTTACACGTCAAAATATATTAATTTGCATGTTTCCAGTATGCCTGTCAACAGTAGACAGAAGGTCACGCGAGCGGTTCATAGAGTCGAACCACCAGATCGCAGCCCTAGTGGACAAGTTCCGCAGCGAGGGGCCGGCCCTGGTGAGCGGCAACCCTGAGCACGGCCGCGCCAACCCTAAGGTGCAGGTGCACTACGGCCGGCCGGGCGGCGCGCGCACCGTGGGCTTGTTGTACTTGTGAGTGTCGCACTTGCTGCTGCTACAACCAGCCCCGCTGGGGAAGGGCGTCGACCTTACAGCGGACCACAGCTGAATAGTACTGCACTCGAACAGTGTTGTGTTCCTGTGGTGAGTAAGATGACCAGGTAGGGTCGGCGACGCACTTGGGTACCAACTTTTACAAAAACTTGAGTTTACTTTTTGTCTATTTCTTTTTTTTACTTGATGTATTATTTTATCTTCTTTCTCCTACATGGAGAAAGAGGCCTATGCCCAGCAGTAGGATGTTACAAGCTGAATCGTGATCGTGAATCGTCGTATATGTTTTATGTGTTATGACCCTTGTACCAGCTCTTTACTACCAGCTTTTTAACTTGTTTTTTATTTTTTCTTGTTTACTTTTTGACCATTTTCCTTTACTTCGAATACTTCGATTAACTCTTTTTTGTGTTTGACTCTTTTGTTCCCTACTTCATCTTCATGATAATTCCAATGATGCATAATGTATTATAATATCAATTTTTTATGTGACTATATAATAACAACTAGCTGACCCCGCAAACGTTGTTTTGCCATTTATGTCATTAACACCCGCAACCCCCTCTTGTGGGTGGAATTTTGTGAAATCCGTTCTTAGCTGACCTTCTTCTTGGCGAAAGGAATATTCCTACCAAATTTCAAGTCTCTAGGCCTTATGGTTCCAGAGATATCGTGATGAGTCAATGGGTGGAAATCTCTTTTATAAATATAGATTTAAGAATCGTTATCCAACATAAAATAGATTTTGTTGGGAGGAACGTGCATATCATATCTATTTAATTTTTTATTTTGTATAAAATTGCAGTACGTTTTCTGTGATAAAAAAACATAAAGGTAGACAACAATTATTTGTTTCTATTAGCCTTACAGACATCTTTTTATAACATTAGTTTTTGTTAAACGTCTATAACCAAAACCAAACCAAAACATTTAGAATATTCTTATGTACTTACATTTTTAAAATCATATCAAAATTTTTCGATCCAGCGAGATATGAACCCGCGCCATCTGACGTGCCGTGTCAGCGCTCTGCCAACTGAGCTATGGATCCACATCAAGCTGGGTCGAATTCTTGATATGATGATCACGATCACGATTCAGCCTGTAATACCATAAACCAGTATTTTGATTTTTTTAAATAAGAGTGTTCCCCTAAAATCATTAAATTCACGATTTTTTTATACTGTCGTCATGCCCATTTTAAAAATGTTTATAATTTCCTCAACAAAAATAAAAAATAAAACGAAATATTCTTATGTATAAAATTCTCGTGTCACAATGTTAGTTATACAATACTCCTCCGAAACGGCTGGACCGATTTTAATGAAATTTTGTAATGTATTTGAAATAACATATATGCCAAAACAACGTTTACGGGGTCAGCTAGTATTAAATATCTATACTAATATATAAAGCTGAAGAGTTTGATGGTTGTTTGTTTGTTGTTTGTTTGTTTGAACGCGGTAATCTCTGGAATTAGTGGTCCGATTTGAAAAATTCTTTCAGTGATAGATAGCCAATTTATCGAGTAAGGCTATAGGCTATGTATCATCACGCTAAGACCAATAGGAGCGGAGTCCACGCCGACGAAGTCGCGCGCAGAAACTAGTATTAAATATAAAGATCGTTTTATGTGCCTTTAGCTTTACAACTCACAAGCATTTTGGGCGCCATTTCACGCGAGCATGTTTTATACCGCAACTATCTGTAAAAGTGTAAATATTCAGTTCTTAAGTTGTGCATTGTAAATATTTAGGTACAATATTGTTTAATTTCGTAATCAATGTATGTATTCGATTACAATTACCTTAACTCTTAAGTAATATGCCTTTAACATATTCTGGATATTACCTACTGGTTCTAAATGAGTGAAATTATTTAATTGAATGTGTACGGGTTAACGCACATTTCTTTGAGTCGGCAGGATGTACGGGTCAACGGACATTGAGCAATATGATTGTCTTGCAACCTCTTTAATTAGCTTATTTTTCACAACATAATTATTTGCCTAATACAGATTTCTAATGAAATTGTTATTTGTATGAAACGTATGACGTCTGTACTTCTGCCTATATATACTGTAAATTTATCATAATAAACTTAGTGTTGGATCGACTTTCATTGGGTTTGGTTTACCTCATAACCTTCCCTCACATACGTCATCTCGCACTCAACTATAACTGTACCATACAGTTATTTTGGTCCTTCGGCCTTTATACAAGACAACAGTCTTACTTCGAGAATACAGCCTTGCTGCTGCACGCAGTCTTTCTTCGAGGATACATAGACCAGTTATTTTGGTCCTTCGAGAAAAAATTTTCTTCGAGAAAAATCACTCAAGAAAAAAAAAGAAGACAGCAAGTCAATCAAGACTATCAACTCAAAAGGATTTCCAACGAAGCGACGTTTGGAGAATCCAGATACAGCGGCCATAACGCTCACGTGGAAATTGTGTGACTGCGAATCGGTTGACTGGCTTCCCAGAAGCGGGTTCCACCAGTTCAATTGAGAAGGCGCATACAAGGTCGCACTATCCACTGACAGACTGGCCCGGACCACTGAAGCCGGTCCTATCAATTATATCAGCATAATCATAAAACCATATATAATAATATGGAGAGTATACTGCAACGACAACAAGAAATTGTCGAAGCAATAAAAAGGATAGAAAGGAACTTCAGCAAAGATCCAGTATCCCGGAAGACCCGTAAATACTTGGACGAGCGACTCGATGCTCTTGACAAATTATGGGCTGAGTTCCAAGGAAACAACCAACGGTTGTCACTCTACCATAATGATACTGATCCTTATTTTAAGGAAAATCAATACGAACAGGCAAGAGAGTACTTTGACTCTGTACGCATCAAGGTAGCGTCATTTTTGCCGGCAAGAGAGACTTCTGTGTCACCAGCACCAGAAGCTCGCCAACCGCTGGAATCACCTGCAGTTCCGACCATGCCTAAGCTACAGCCCAGACTCACACTGCCAACAACTTCAAATGCCGCTACGACCTCGCCGACAGATCAAGGTCAGGCATTATCATTAATGTCACTCCAAAAAACCAACTTCCGAGCCTTTCATCACCAAGTAAATAAGTTAAAAGTAGATGAAATCCAAGACGAGTGGGAGCTGGAGGATAAATTACGCAATATAGAAACGCGCTGGAATGCAATCGACGCTTTGCATTGGCAAATTGACAACATCCTACAAGGGTCAGATACCAAGTACGATAGTGAGTTTTATGCCTACGAAGAGTCATACGAGGCAATCAAGAAGGCTTTAAATCACAAACTCACATCGACAAAACATCTACAAAAGTCGACACCACAGATCGACTTGCCTATATTTACAGGCAAATATACTCAATGGCCTACTTTCTACGATCTATACGTAGAAAGTATTCACAACAATAATTTGCTTACAAAGACTCAGAAGATGCAGCATCTTAAGAGCAAATTACGAGGAGATGCTGAACGACTCATACAGCATCTAAACATCTCAGCAGAAAACTACGATACTGCGTGGGAACTGTTAACACACAGATATAACAATCGACAACTGCTATTTACCAAACAGATTGAAATCTTTCTGAATTTAACAGCCGCTCAAAAACAATCCGCGTATGAGATTAGACGTATTTATGATACGTCAATGGAATGTATCCACGCTATAAGGAACCTGGGTATCGATACAAGCACCTGGGACCCCTTATTGGTCCATATAATTACAAAGAAGCTGGATACAATCACCTGTAATGACTACAAAGAAGCCCGGAAAAAGCCACGAGATTTACCTACACTCTCTGAGCTAATGGACTTCTTAGAGAGCAAATTCATCGCTTTAGAACCAATCGGCACAAAAGATAGAGAAACGTCGTCATCATTCAAAAAATATAATCAACAAAAATCATTGAATAACAAGACTTACAAGCCTCAATATCAAAAGGAACCTCGCTATGGCAAATTAATAAATAAGGAATTCCATAGTGTTGCGTCATACATGTTAAGTTGTCCGATTTGTGACGAGAAACATCCCTTATACAAGTGCGCCAAGTTTATCAAATATACACCGGGCGAGCGTTTACGAATTATCGAAGATCTTCACTACTGTAATAATTGTTTGTGCGCACATAACAAGAATTTATGCGCGTCAACTAAAAAATGCAAAGTTTGTAAAAGGAGTCATAATACAATGTTACATGACGCCTATACAATGAACTTTAATAAACAGTCTACAAATACGCTGACTGACATATCCAGTGGGTCATCAACCCAGACGAATATTGAAACTCCGCAAAAATATCAAGTTTCGATGCAACAAAATACTAAGCAACATAGCGTTAATCACGTCGCTACGGATGAAGAAGAGATTTTACTGACTACCCTGTCTATCCGAGTTAAGGCCTTTGATGGAACATATATTACATTGAGATGTCTGCTCGACCAAGGCTCTCAGATTTCCCTAATATCGGAAAACGCCGCCCAGATGCTGGGCTTGCCTCGACAACGATACCACGCTTCGGTATCTGGTATTGGTAACGGATCGAAACATAGCAAAGGAGTCGTCAAGCTCGAATGTCAATCTATTTACCAAGACTACGCGTTTACGACGCAAGCATTAGTCATCAATCACGTCATCAACAATTTACCCAACATATCTTTCAAGAAAGAATCGTGGCCTCATATACAACACATACAACTAGCCGACCCGGAATACAATGTATCTAGGCCTATCGATCTATTACTAGACGCAAGTATATATTCTGAGATTATAATGAGCGGCCTGATCAAGGGCCCGAACATGGCTCCAATAGCTCAACAAACGAAATTAGGCTGGATACTATCGGGTAGCGTGAAAACCTTTAAATGTCACGTGATTACTACAGACTTATCAGCGATTTCTCAATATTGGGAACTAGAGGAAGTCAATGATTCTTCTATCGAAATGACACCAGACGAAGAGTATTGTGAGCAATTCTATCAGTCCACGACAAAACGTTTATCAAACGGACGATATGAAGTTGCCCTCCCAATGAAACCGGGATTTGAACAAAACCTCGGTGAATCAAAAACAAAGGCAATTGCTCAGTTCTACAACTTAGAAAAAAGGATGAATAAAAATGATTGCTTCTCGGAAAGCTACAAAAATTTTATGCAAGAATACGAACAAAGTGGTCACAAGTCTCCAGTTACAAAACGTAATTCGATAGTACACTATCTTCCTCATCACGGTGTACAAAAAACCGACTCTACAACAACTAAACTACGAACAGTATTCAATGGATCATCAAAAACATCGAGTGGATTCAGCTTAAATGACTTAATGGAGCGTGGTCCAAATTTGCAAAAGGACTTACAGCATCTCATCTTAGTATGGCGACAACACAAGTACGTCGTTACCGCTGACATAGAGAAAATGTTTCGTCAAATTATGATTCGAGAACCCGATCAACATCTTCAACGTATTGTCTGGAGAGACGTACAAGAGGCCCCCTTAAGGGAGTACCAGTTAACTACGGTCACGTATGGTACAAAGGCGGCCCCCTATCTCGCTATGCGTACTATAAGGCAGCTAGCTATGGATGACGCGCACAAGTTTCCCCTGGCAGCTAAGGCGCTAATGACGTCACTATACATGGATGACCTACTCGAAGGTTGTGATAATATCGCTCAAGCTAAACAGTTACAAAGAGAGGTCATCGATATCCTGAAGGGAGCCGGCATGAATATTCGGAAGTGGTCCAGCAACACAAGGGAACTGATTGAAAGGTTATCCGCTAATCAACTAGACACTCCGTTGGATTTTAAGGGTCTAGAAAACCGAAAAACCTTAGGCTTACGCTGGATCCCGTCGTCAGATATATTTGTATTCAAAAATATATTCGAAAATGAGAACAGTGATGACGTCATAACTAAAAGACAACTCCTTTCGAACATCTCAAAGGTATATGATCCCATGGGATTTCTCAGTCCTCTTTCTGTTCGATCAAAGCTTTTATTCCAACGAACTTGGTCTGAAGAAACCACTGATTGGGATACACACTTATCAAAATCCATAACGAATGAATGGATAAAGCTGAAGCATGACTATCAAAAAATAGACAAGTTTAAAATCCCTAGATATATAGGCGATAAAAATCATTATACAATTCACGGATTTTGTGACGCATCCGAAAAAGCATACGCTTGCGCTATTTATGCCGTCACGATAAATTCTAAGGGCAAGTTCACATCGACGCTTGTGACTGCTAAGACAAAATTAGCGCCCTTGAAGAAAAAACTATCTTTGCCAAAGCTTGAGCTATGTGGAGCACTACTTCTATCACGGCTCATAAAAAAGGTAACCCAAACTATGCCTGAGAACCTACAAGTATATGCCTGGACCGACTCCATGGTGGTTCTTGGTTGGTTACATGGAGATGTCAATAGATGGAAACAGTTCGTGGCTAACCGAGTTCGTACGATACTCAATATAATTCCGTCATCGTCTTGGCATCATGTTAAATCTGAAGATAACCCTGCAGACTGCGCCTCGAGAGGACTGTCGACACAGCAGTTATTAGAACACCATTTATGGTGGCAAGGCCCGCAGTGGCTGTTAACATTTGATTCAAGTACTTTGAAAGAAGAAAAATATCAACCGCCACGTTTAGAAATAAAAGCATCCAGTGTGACTGCAGCCTTATCTTATAAAAATGATTTAGTATTGCAATTATTAAATGAATGTAGCTCAATAGAGCGCTTAACCACTACAATCGGCTGGCTCACACGTTATACACAATGGCTGCAACGTAAACAAATTCCTCAACAAAATTATCTTTCGTCATCAGAAAGGAAAAACGCAATGAACTTAATTATTAAAACAATACAAACAATTGAATTTGAGGATGAAATTGAACGACTACAAAAACAACAAGGTTTAAATAAATCTAGTAAGCTGCTAAGCTTACTTCCGTATCTAGACCCCAGTGATGGGCTACTTAGAGTTGGGGGGAGATTAAATAACTCCTTTCTTAGTCAGTCAGCTAAGCACCCCGCAATACTACCCAGTCATGGCAAACTCACTGAGCTTGTTATACGACACGCTCACTACACCACGCTTCACGGTGGACCTAGCTTGACTTTGTCTTATGTACGAGAAAACTATTGGGTCATCAGTGGGCTTAGAACCGTAAAAAGAGAACTTCGCAAGTGTGTAAAATGTCGCCGTTTCAAAGCAGAGAAGATAACGCAGATTATGGCCGATTTACCCGAGCCTCGAGTTACTCCTTCACGCGCGTTTTATCATTGTGGCGTTGATTTCACTGGATCCTTTGACATCAAATCAAACAAAGGCCGTGGAATCCGAACACAGAAGGGCTATGTTGCAGTCTTCGTTTGTCTCTCGACGAAGGCCGTTCATCTAGAACTAGTGTCGGATATAAGTACACCAGGATTTTTGGCAGCATTTCGACGTTTTTGCGCAAGAAGATGCACCCCGAAACACATGTATAGCGATCAAGGAAGGAACTTTATTGGGGCATCCAAAGAACTGAAGAAGGAGTATAACATTCTCGTTGCTATGAACACGGACGTGATGAACATGATCAATGAGTATGACATTCAATGGCATTTCAATGCACCGGCCTATCCCTCAGCCGGCGGGCTATGGGAAGCTGCCGTCAAAAGTTTCAAACATCACTTACGTCGTGTAATAGGTGAGCAAAAGTTAACTTATGAAGAATTCACCACGCTCTTGTACCAGATCGAAGCATGTCTTAACTCTAGACCTTTAGTCGCCTTAACTGAAAATCCAGAAGACGAGTACCTAACGCCTGGGCATTTCTTGGTTGGAGGATCACTAATAGCAAGACCACAAACCGACCCTAACCACATGGACTTACGAACAAGATGGCAGACTATACAAGCCATGAACAAACAGTTCTGGAAAAGGTGGTCGTCTGACTACTTACAACAATTACAAGTTCGTACCAAGTGGAGAACACCCTCTAAAAACATCGAGGTTGACGATATTGTTCTAATCAAGGACGAAAACTTGAGTCCCGGCAAGTGGTCCATGGGTAGAGTGGTTAAAGTTCACCCAGGCAAGGATGGATACGTACGAGTTGTATCCATCAGAACTAAGAATGGCGTCATACAAAGACCCATTTTAAAACTGTCAGTGCTACCCGTAAGAGAAGAAAGTAGAGATGACGTCACAAGAGCCGACTCGCAACCTCGCTGTCGACGAATAAGAAAGCCAGTCGGAACATTCTTTACTATGCTATTGATGCTAATTTTATTTTTCAAACCAACTGAATGTTCCTACAACATAACAGCTCTAAACAATCATCAAAAAATTTATTTCGATCAAATGTATGACGTACACATCATACGCGATGAATGGAAACTAATCGCTTATTACAATATGAGTACCTATTGGTCAGCATTACGTCATGTGAAAAATTATGTCGGTCATCTGGAGGAGTCATACTTAAGCAGCGATCTACTTCCAACACAATACAAGAGTATCATATATCAATTACAACACGAAATATCGGAAATCGAACATTATAACACGATTTTCAAAAAACATATTTATAAAAGACAAAAACGAGGACTGATTAACGGTGTAGGCTATGTAGCGAACTCATTATTTGGTGTCTTGGATGAGCGTTTCGCCAAAAAATACGAAAAGGATATAGAGAAATTTTCTGTAAATGAAAACCATTTACGACTCTTATTAAAAAATCAAACAAGTGTTATAGAAGCGCAATATAACATTCTCCAGCGAAATGAAGAAATCATGAATAAGCAATTCGGAATAATACAGCAATATCTAAAGAATCGTACTTCTATTACTAATCGAATTGAGAAGGTGACTAACAATGAATTACAAATTTTATCATCCTCAGTCTCAGCCATGATTATTATATCAAACCTTCAACACCTGCAAGAAACCGTTATAAACACTTTAACAAGCCTCGCAAACGGTCATTTAGACGCACATTTGTTACCTCCTGAACAATTGGAAGAACAATTAAATATCATATATCGACATATACCGAATGACCTGACTTTGCCTGCCGATAAAAACGATTTTAAGGAACTTTATAAATTAATGAAGGTAAACGGTGACATCGGCTCTTCTTACTTGATAATCGAAATCAAGATTCCTTTGGTTATTAAAGAAAATTTTGAACTGGATAGAGTAATAACCCTTCCTCAGCAGCATTATAACATTGAATTTATCGCACCATACATTGCATTCAACCTACAAAAGGATCTACTACTCGTCCTGACAGACTCCGATGTAGAAAGTTGTGTCCATATACAAACAAACAAAATATTATGCGCTCTCGATAAACCGATATACGAATTACAGTTAACCAGCGGAATTTGTAATTTGAGTATACATAATACAACCATATGCAAGACAAGGGAGACTCCGTGTCGCGTGCGCTGGGTTAAATTACATAACAATAACATGTGGCTTTATTCTTGCTGTGGGAAATGCACAGTGCGCATATTTTGCATTGATACTGGAGTTATAATGACGACACTGACCGGGAATGGCCTTTTTACAAATCGGTCAAGGTTGTACAATAAAAGGCGACATGTTTTCTATATTCGGGCAAAATAGCTACATGAGCAGAGTTAAGGTCCAAGAAAACATACCAATTCCAACAGATTTTTCAATATTAAATTCTATAATAAATACTTCAGATTTCCAACTGTTCACACCCGAGGATCATGAAGACTTGTGGCAGCGGATGAAGTCACAAATCATTAACCTCAAAGATCAGGAAACCGCATCACTTAGCATACACGATATACACCAGTACTCTGTTTTGTACATAATTTTGGGATTTATCATTGTTGCGGGATGTCTGTACGGAACCATGCGATGTCGCAGAAACCAAAATATACGGAGTACGGCTGTGACAGATGCCTCCTCGACCTCAGTTCCAGTGGCAGCAGATACGGACGAAGCCCAGGAGGCCCCTGCTCCCCCGGGAGCGCGACCGCGATTCGTTCGACTGGACATTCCACTAAAAGTGTAGTGCAGTGATGATTAGTATATAGTTAGAAGTTATTTAAATCTACTTACTTAAGTCTTAATTGTATTTTATTATTGTAAACTTTAATATAGGTTATCTTCCTTATTTGAGTCGGCAGGATGTACGGGTTAACGCACATTTCTTTGAGTCGGCAGGATGTACGGGTCAACGGACATTGAGCAATATGATTGTCTTGCAACCTCTTTAATTAGCTTATTTTTCACAACATAATTATTTGCCTAATACAGATTTCTAATGAAATTGTTATTTGTATGAAACGTATGACGTCTGTACTTCTGCCTATATATACTGTAAATTTATCATAATAAACTTAGTGTTGGATCGACTTTCATTGGGTTTGGTTTACCTCATAACCTTCCCTCACATACGTCATCTCGCACTCAACTATAACTGTACCATACAGAATGTTTTCAGGAGAATGCTCGTCTCGATATTCAATTTGAAAAAGCACGGTTTGAAACAGATGTTCATGAGATTGTTAACACTGCCAATATATTTCTTCATTTTATGGATTTTCTACAACGAAGCTAAGGTAACGATAACGTTTGTATATCTATTGAAGGATTGCCTGCAAAATGTCTTACTCTTTTATATATTACAGGATTTCCAGCGAGCGTTTATTACTAAAAGTGGACTCATTTTCAACGCTATGGTCGGGACGTACTTTATTAGTATTATGAACACCATTTGCCTCTGTAAGTAATCCCACGTTTATAACTTGTATTGTTAGCTTTTAACTTTCAGTGTGTGTGGCCTTTATTTAATATACCTACCTATTACTTTTTTTTTACTTAAATGAAAAATTTCTCGTTAGTTTAAAATTTTGAATTCCTTAAAATACACGAACAAAATCAACTATTACTCTAAAAACGAGAACAATGTAATAAAAACGAACTCAAAACTTATTTTATTGTACCTTTTGATTGAAGATAATGAAGTTGTATAAGAATGATCTCTACATAGCATAGAAGACATACTTTTTTAAAGAAATAAAAATTCTTTAATTCTTTAATTTTTACGACGTACAAAAAAGGCGGAAGTTCTCAATTCGATTGTATTTTTTTATGTTGGTTAACTATTTGACCGATAGAACAATCAAATAGTATTTTGAATTTTCAGACGGTCCATACAGAACGCGTTACTACCAGGAGTCGCAGGAAGGCTTGTACAGTGGCGCCAGCTTGTTACTCGCGTGGAACATCGTATCGCTGCCCTTTTCCTTTATTACTGCTTTCGCTTCTGCCGCTATTATTTACCCGTATGTATTATTATATTTTGTGGTGCAAAAAAAAATAATCTTTTATGAGAAGTATATTAATGATACGTAAATGAAAACGTATGGATGATTAACGGAAAAGTCCCGACATGAAGAGTGAAGACCAGTCTGTTGTTATAATATAATATTATAGTTAAGTTATATTTGTCTTGACTATTAACTCTGGTTTTTTAACTACATCGGCATTGATGTTTAAATCTATTGAGCCAAAACAAAAAATATTTAATTTTTTTACCAATAAGCCGACAAACAAGCTTACAGCCTACCTGATGGTAAGCAGTTACCGTAACCTAACTCTATGGAAAAAAGTCGCATAAACCTCATAGAAACATGGACAAATGCAGACCAAATTTATTTTTAATTAAATTAAAATTTATATTTTTCTTTAAAATGTATTAAGTAGGTTTTTAAAGAGTTTTTATTTTTATTAATTGACAGACATTTGTATTGGCTATATAGATATTTGTCGTGGTCTGGGCGTTTATGTTTGTGTATTATTAAAATCCTACTGGGGGCCGAGTGTGAAGCGTTAAAAAAAATTATAAAAAATGTTACCAATCTCGCACTAATGTTCCCAATAACAATTTTATTTCACACCAGTAATTTGATCTATAACAGAATCCTAGGCAACATATCAGAAGGTCTGGACTACATACACTTCGCGCTAGTGTTATGGTCGAGCTACATCTTCGCCGAGCAACAGACCATCGCCATCATGATGTTTGTCAAGAACGGCCTCATTGCTGCCGTTGTCAACATTTATATATCCTGCGTGTATATTATGTTGGCTAGTGGTGTTTTAAGGTAAGTTCAAAATCAAAATACGACTGTGTAAAGTAGGCTTTTGGTAGTGTATTCTCAATTTACAAGTAACATGTTCCACTATTGGTAATTTTTGGTTGTGTATTTGGATAAAATTACAAATGCTTACAAAATTGGATAAAAATTGGTTCAGTAGTTTCGGAGTTTATCGCGTACATACATCGTGAAATGAAATTTTTATATAATTATATACCTACATCGATTTTTTGACTATTCTAGTATAAAAATAATCAGTTTGTATTTTTTTGAAGTATTATTTAAAAAAATGATAATAATTATAGGGTTTTAAACTGACTAATCCATATTTCTTTTTTACAGATCATACAAAGGGTATGAAGACTGGCTGTACTACCTCACCTATCTAACTCATACAAGATATGCCTCAATATTCCTACACAGAAACATTTTCAAGCAACCAGTATTCAACGGACTACCATACAGCTCTGAGGAGAACTGCACATCAATTACTAATCTCATACAAACATCAACTAATATGAATATAAATTCTAACGCTAATTGTAGATATCCAAGCGGTAAAGCATTTTTAACGGAAAGATTTACAGCAAAGAATTTTGGTGGAGATATATATCAGTCCGGTGATTTCAATGCAGATTTTAATTTGGGAATTTCGTTCGCGTTTTCGCTGGGTATAATTATTTTCAACAAATTTTTGTATCTAATGCCTCTCCCTGGATATATTGTTGATAAATTTAGAGAATAATTTTAGTATGATTTTATAACTCAACGGAATTATATTGCACTGCCTAATAATCATAAAAATATTTTATGTACAAAATAATTAATAATATTTCAATGCAAAAATTAAAATAGGTACAATAATTATATATGTCATTATGATTTACAAATTAATAATTATATTTTACTGTATAGTCCAGTCACAACAGCAGTTTCATCTCAGAATGGAACAGAACAAGCTGAAAGTTTGTATAAATCTCAATCAAAATAAATAAAGGTTTATACAAATAGCTTAAATAACTGGACTAATATTATAAATTAATTTATATAAGTTAATATGAATAATAGATTTAATCATCAATATTAATGTATGCCTTGTTAAAAAAAATAAAATTAAAGCATATTATTTACTCTGTTCTATTATAGTTTAAATGTAAGATATAATAAATGGGCCGTTCTTCTTTTTTATCGACAATGACTTGTCTCCTCCGTAAAAAAGTAAATATATTGCTCCTAAATACCAAATTTCTTATATTTTTTTTATAAAAATAAACTTGATAAGGCAATAATTATAATATCTTCAAAAGAAGATTTTAATTAATCATATTTTTTACAAAATTAGTGTGACATAGTATACGAAAAGCGTAACGGAGGTGTTTTACATACAAATAAAGTATGTCCCTCTATGAGCACTAATGTAAACAAACTGCTGTCGTGAAAAAAAATCACATTGAAAGTTTCTATCCAAAAATATTTACTGAACTACTTAACCTTTGTTATTAAATTAATAAGAAGAAATAATTTTTAATGTTACTATTATTAAATAAAAAAAATATTTTATTGGCTGTCTCCCGACGTACATGATTTTTGTTGCTACCTTCTGTCATTCATTTTATGGTACAAAATAATGTGCGTTAACGATTTTGATCTTGGTCACTAAACAAGAGAATAATCCCTCTCCACCCCGGATCCGCTCTATGCGTCCCTTCGCCCTGGCATTACCAGTCAGTCGCTCGAAAGCAGTAAAAGGAGGTGCGAGTGTTTATTTAGCGATCGCTCTGTCACGTAAGTTACTACTTCCAAATGTTATTGTAATTTATGTGATTTGATGTTATTTTATTGATTTCTGATAAATATTTCACATATGACCAGTTTTCTGCGTAAATTATAATTAGGAACATTCTGAACATCTCGAACACTACTATTTTACACGTCTGTCACGAAGCACGTCCCAAAAATGTGACAAGGTGTTAGACCTCGTGACGGAGTGGACATTTTTGTATGGAGCTTAGAGCCTTAGTTAATTTTAATAATAGATGATTGTTACTTTTCTTACGGTGGTTATTATATCGTCAATTATTTTGTTAATTTAAATTGTTACCATCAGATAAATTGAAAAATTGCATTATCTACGGCTGAAAAACAGGACGGTGTCGTGAAACAAGGAAACAACCCTGAAATCAACACAAAATTAAAGAGTAGAGTAAGTGAAAAGATATTGCAAGACTAAATTAATATATCTACCGAAGAATGGTTATTGTTTTCTAAAATTAAACATTGTTATAAGGTTAACTTCGTTCGGCGGGTAAACATTATTTACCACTCCGTAGCTTCGTATACAACTCTGTCACAATTGTTCACCTTATAATTTAATTTCAAAGTAATGCATGAACCACTCCACTGGCAAAATTTACAAAAATAACGTTTTCTTGTATTACATGCTAAACAATAAAGGTATTCACTAGATTTTCAAGCTATTTTATTGGGTGACTTTCATAATATTAAACAGTTTTTTGTCTTAAGAAGCAAAAATGTGCCAGAGTGGTATTGGATATATATTTTTTAGTGTTTATTTTAAAAATTCCGTCCAATGGAGCTAGATACAAATAAATGTTTATATTCTTAATAAAAAAAGTAATAAGAAACTGAAGATCTGATTTTAAATGAGAAATTAAAAAAATAAACATTTTTGTGACTGAGGTGCTATTTTTTGATACCATTCCTACGAAATTTGAAATAAAACAAAAATTACAAATAATACTTCGATGCATTATATATTTTTGAAATCTAGAATAACGAGGCAATGATTTAAATCACATTTTACTAAACAAATCACATGTTTATTTTTTTAAAAAAATATAAACATTTGCCGGTCTGATGTCGATAAAAAAGAAGAACGTCCCAAATATGTTTGAGAACTATTGAAAAACAAAATTGTTTTCTAGAAATATCTTTTATTTAAAAAAAAAACAATACTTAAGACAGTAATCTCCACCTAGGTCATGTTAAAGGACAATGCCCCGGTACGTGCCCCGGTACGTGCTTGACGTGTTCAGACAATTCATATATTTAAGTATCGAATATTAATTGAAACTAAATTTTTAATAATATTCTAAAAGTGATCAAAGCCGCAGTTTAAACTTTAATTTAAAAAAAATATTTTATTTGTATTCCGGGTTTGAGATGTCAAAACAGATTAAATATAAGTACCTATCAAGTCAGAAACGCAACCATACTAATAAACGCTGTTGTTTAAATTAAATTATAAACCCCACCACGACCAGAAAATCGACATATTAAAGTTTCCTTTATTAATTGAAACTAGATTTTTAATAATAGTCTAAAAGTGATCAAAGCCATGGTTTATAATTTAAAAAAAAAGCGTTTATTTGTATGCCAATTTATCGTCAAATTCGAATTAGAAGCATAACTTGACATAATAATATGTATGACATCACAAACCCTGAATACAAATAAAATATATTTTTTTAAATTAAAGTGTAAACTGCGGCTTTGATCGCTTTTAGAATATTTTTAAAAATCTAGTTTCAATTAATAAAAGATACTTAAATATATGAATTGTCTGAACACGTCAAAGCACGTACCGGGGCACGGCTTCATATAAAAATGGGCATTGTACTTTAACTATACCAGTGGAAGAATTCACGTAACAAGTTTATGGTCATCTTATACAGGTGGGGATTATAATACAACAATAAATTGGACATCGTATATGTAATGACATTCCAAGCCCACATACAAAAAATCAATAAAATACATCCAGTAGTTTAGTCACAAATTATGATTTTTCATTTTTTTAAATGTCTCCGTAATGTATTATACTAAAGACCTGACCTACCCTAAAACCGGCGGTTAACGACTCAAGGACAGCTATTATTATTTTTAAAATCATTGAGCACAAAAATAATGGATATGGGATCGACTGCCACAAAAAAGGCAAAATTTTTAATCATTGCCATTTAGTGACAGTTCGCAGACCAAATAATATTATAATAACTAATGTTTAAAAAAAAAACTTATTCAGTATCGGCTACTGATCAGTTCTGCATATTTAAAAAAAAAATTGATGGTTTGAGAAAATTTAAATCAAATAGTTTTTTATTCAATTTAATTTTAAATGCGTAACAATTTATTTTAATTTACTTTTCTAACTTACTATTTTTTATTTAATCAAAATAATGAAGTTTTGTAGGTACAAGCACAAAGCACTTCTGGGCGACTTTGCCGCGTAGACCGAAGGTCATGCGCGATGACGCGTGTAACAGGTCAGTGATCCTATAGTTACAAAAATGATGTTATAAAATTTTATTAAATTAAACTGAATTAGTTTGTATGAAAAAATCTTTTTTTTTTATTTTGATGTTAGGACTTATCTGATGGTTTTGAAATACTTCTTTATACTAGTACTAACGGTGTTTTCAACTTTTCAATTATTGTTGTATTGTCATCCCCACTGTATATTACTTATACCTAAAAAGTATTCCATAATTCCGTAATAATGTGATTTTCCTAGCAACTTAACGTAATTTTATTATTAAGTTAATTAAAGACTTAATTTTAGCATCACGGTAGATTATTTTAAAATTTTAAGCGATAGTAAAATCTCCAATAACTTTAGGGTAGCTGTATATAACCGTTTCGCCCTGTGTTTCAGTATCATTTTCACTCGAGACGCATTGAGTTCCATCACCTGAAACAAAACAGAAAATTATTATACTTTTATTCCTATTAATTAAATTAGATTTATTTATTCAGCCTGTAATAGGTTTTAAAAGAGAGAAAATACACATTTTATACACAACCTATTAGAAAATTAAAAGAAATTACTAAAAGGCTGTATTGCTATATAGGGGGTTCCTTCAAGTTTATTCAATCAAAAACAGACAAACTTCTAACTGTGCCTCTTTCCCTATGAGAGAGGTGTTTATTTTGTTAAATCACTACATATTATAAAACAAAGTCGCTTCCCGCTGTCTGTCTGTCTGTATGCTTAAATTTTTAAAACTACGCAACGGATTTTGATGCGGTTTTCTTTAGTAGATAGAGTGATTCAAGAGAAAGGTTTTTATGTATAATACATGCATATTATAGTAGAGGAACACTGGTAATTTTAGAGGTTTCTAACATATCTTTTATTGTAGATAGTATTTAGTTTCAGCATTGCAACCGTGCGAAGCCAGGGCGGGTCACTAGTACTTCAAATAAATTTAAAAACTTAAAAGTAAAAAGCTATAAAGATAACTTACTTCCATACAAAACTAATGCTTTGTTTAACTTGTTGATAGTAACCTGAAAAATAAAATTTTAAACGTAAATGTTTTTATATATTTTCTCAATATGGATTAGAAAACTTAATTGAAGTTAATCATACCTATTTTAAACTATTGTTTTTAATATTTTTTTTCTAAGCTACACTAATATTTGCATACTTGTTACTCACAATATTATTATAAACTAGTGGTCACCAGTGGTTGAAATTCGACCATAATTAATTTAAATTATACGTTTGAACATTATTAAGGTTCTCTCGTCAAGTACTACTTCTGTAATAATAAACAAAAGAGTATATATGCGTGTATCAAATACATGGTTTTTTATGCATAATTTAAAAAAATAATATTAGCATTCTGCACTCCTTCTCTGTATAAACTATAAGTGTGCTAAATTTCATACTCCTCCGTCAGCGCAATTTTCGTTAAAAAGGGGTACAAAGTTTTTGCTTCACATATTAATATATAGAAAGATATAAACCATGGTTGATGATTGATTGATTGATGGATTTAGCCAATAACATCCCACTGCTGGACAAAGGCCTAGTAGGCTGGCGCATAATTCCTGTACCATGAGTAACAATTGCTGTCTATGAGAACAAACTCTTTGCATGCTTATCATGTACACCTGATATTGATCGTTACTCATAGTAGGGAATATATCCGCCAACTTGCATTGGAGTAGCTTGGTGGATTAAGCTTCGATCCTTCTCCTACATGGGGAAGAGGCCTATGCCCAACAGCGGGATATTACAGGTTGAATCGTCAATCGTGAAACACATGAAGTTTAGACCGAAAAAAATTTCTAGATAGGTATACACTAATCACCTAGATGTATGTAATGTACTGTATACCCAGCTATACCCATACCTACTAAATATTCAAGATTTTTTTTAATAGAAATCGTTCGCCGTGTCTGAGAAGTATGAAAGCAAACAACATAACACACAAATCAGATTACAACACTTACAGGAGATAGAACAATTTCTCTGTATCTTTTGAGATACAATTTCAACGGTTCCACATAATTATCAAAACCGAGTGCATTCATTGCAAACAGTACATCTTCTCCATTAATTGTCTTCCGTTTCTCCATTTGACAGCGATCACTTGCTTCACTTGTTATGAACGATATAAACTCCGAGATACACTCTTGGACACATTCTCTTGCATCTTTGGCAATCTAAAAATTGTATTTAATTATTTTATCTGACTAGAGCATTTTATTTTATTTATTTTTAAAGATATTTAAACATTTGTTGAGGTCATACATATACAGTAACTAGTTTACTACCTATACATTAGTACTGATATACATTACATTAGTATAGATTATAAATCTGAAGAGTTTGTTTGTTTGTTTATTAGCTTGAATGTGCTAATCTCAGGAACTACTGGTCCGATTTGAAAAAATCTTTCAGTGTTAGATAGCCCATTTATTGCGGAAGGCTATATAATATTTTAGTACCTCTTTCTTCTTAAATTGACGTGGGTGAAAACGTGGGGCACATCCAGTGTTTAATATATAGACCTTACTAAATGTCCTACCTTTCCTCTTTCTGGGATTGCTCTTTTCATTATTTTTGCAATGTTAGCAATGGGTAAAAATCTATCTTGTTCTCGAAGAGGCACGTTTTTACCACCACTATTTGAATCAGAGTTGTTTTCCTCTTGTTCTGTTAAAACATTAAAGTAACGATAAAATGAATACAATGCTAGAAATTAAGATCAAAAAGCTAAAATGTTAGGCAAATATTAATATTTACCCAGAACATCATCTGAGTTTACAACGTAAGTTTCTTCGTCGACTAAAAATCCATTCTCCAACCTAACCAAGTCACCACTTAGTTCGTCGCTTTCCATGTTAAATTACACGATTTTTTGAAAAAAGAAAGAATTAAGAGAAAACTAAACACACACAAATTAAAGTTCAGACGCTGAAATAGTCAAGAATTATCAGTAATATTCGCAAATCATACAATCAACATCAATAAATTTAATACCTTACCTCAAACTGTATCAAATATATCCGAGACCAAAACGTCAACACTCAACTTGTCAAGTGTTCACGTCAGATTCTTTTTTTTTTTGGAGTTTATGGCCTGGTATCTAGACCTTTAGACCAAAACGTCAGATAGGCTACTTTCCGTAGTGAAAAATAAATTATAAATTTTGATAAAAATTAAAATTTATATAGAAATATACCTAAATATTCTGATTTAGAATCATAAAAGCACATTATTGATTTATTATATTGAAATTAAAAGTCGTATATTTTAATCTGTATATCACGTGACCTAAAACACGAGCCGCCATGGTGTGACGTCATACGGGCAATAACAAAGTTCTGTCAGTGCTGTCAACAGCTAGTGTACATACTAATATCTATCAATTTTAACTTCAAGGAGTAATAGTTGTGTTCTTTCGTATAATAACTCTTCTTATCTTGTTCCAACTGAAATAATATGCATTCATTACTAATTTGTTGATGACTGTCATAGTAATTGTAGGTTATGTTACTCTCTTACATACGTGATACACTTTTGTTATTGCCCATATTACGTCACCAAAATGGCTGTAGCGTTTTCGCGGTAATAAAAAAGGTTTAAAATTTAATTTAATTTTATGGCATGAAAACGTGTTTATTTTGCCGAAATATATTTTTTTTGTGGCTTTTTATTAGAAAATCAACATTTTGAAGTACTTTTTCAAACATAGTGGAATACCCTATTCTTAATGCCAGAGTGATGCCAGATAAAAAATTGTTAAGTTATTTTTTTAAAACATCAAAGATGTACGTGTACCAGTGTAAGTTCAAAGCTGTAACCATGGTTATAGCAAAAGGTTGTAACATTCAAATGATTGCCGCACAGAATGTTATTCTACTAATAATAAGGGGGTGTTCAAGTATTACGTAACGCAAAATTTGAAGATTTTTGACCCCCCCCCCTCACCCCCATGTAACGCGCCGTAACGTTTTCCTGTACCCCCCCCCAACCCCCCAAAAACGTTACGTCACACCAGACTGACCATTTATACCCAAATATCACAAGTATTTTGCACAAACTGACCGGAAAGTCGATAAATTACTTTTATTGTTTTAATCGCGTTTGCGGTAGTAATTGATAAATAAAACAATAGATTTTAATACCCTAGTTTGTTTAATTAAATAAAAAATTATGTTACGCAACGCATTGTTTGAACCCCCCTCCCCTCTTGTAACGCATCGTAACGTTTTACAAGACGCCCCCTCCCCCCTAATTAGCGTTACGTAATACTTGAACGCCCCCTAAGCTAATAATCTGTCTCCCTCCTCCCATTGTCATACATCATCCTGCCTGAAAAAGACCCTCCTCATCTTACCTTTTAATTGCAAACGTATTTGACGGGAAGACCCCCAATAAAAAAAACATAATTACACATCTAATCAGTAGATTATTATGATACTTAAATTTAGTTGGTAGTAAAACTTATTTAAAGAGATTGTTTAAATAAAATAAATAATAATAAACAGTTAAAGAAGGGGCAGAAATTTTTTGGGGAGGCCTATGTCCAGCAGTAGACTGCAACAGGCTGAACTGACTGAAACAGTTAAATGATAATAAACAATGAACAGTAGCTTATTTCTGCTATCATTGTTTTCAAAATAGATTCCATAGGACAACGGTTACCCCAGGTACGAGAGTCGACAGAGGGAATGTTACGACTATCCCACTTCTGACGGGGTGCATGTCGGTCACCTCCTCGTGGTGCACCCTGGGCAACGGAACGGGCAGCAGTATCGCAGTCGCGGTACTGCTACTCGTCGCGGCTAACGACTGACTCGAGGGGTGCGCTCCGGGTACTGCTCGACCCGTGAGCGCACTAGAGGGACGGGTGGGTTCGCTTGCCCACCCTGTAGCGCGAAGGCGCGGTTTGCCGGCCGGGTTGTGCTGGCTCCCTGGAGCTTTGCTCGATTGCTGGTGCGATCCGGCAGACGTGATGTGTGAGGGCCGGGCTGTGCTGGCTCCCTGGAGCTTTAAGCTCGGTTGTCGGTGCAGTCCGGCGGACCCGTGGGGTAGTTGCCGGGTCATGCTGGGCTCCCTGGAGCCTTGCTCGGTTGCTCGGTGCGATCCGGCGTTGGAGGTCGGGCGGGCCTGACCCCCAACGCCATGATACCGGGCGTTGGAGGTCAGGCCTGCCTGACTTGGAGGGGGGGACGCTCCTGGACATGTGTCCCCATTCTGCTGACGGTAGACTGGTCCGGTTGAGCGTCCCCTAAGTGGGGTGGCCGGCTGGGGGGCGGGGGATCCTCAGCTGGCTTGAGATCCCACGTCATCGGAAAGGGTGGTCTTGTGGGTGCCGCCCCTCTAGGTGCCGGGGCCCGGATGTTAACATTCGGGTCAGCCGCTGGGGCGGGGTGGTGACTGCTAACGCGACCCCATCTCGCCCCACTCAGGCGGATGTCTGCTCACACGTGGATGGTTTTTGGTCAGTAGGAGTCTGACATAACCCTCTGGTGCCCCCGCGCCGGAGGGTATCCATGATGGATTTTCCCCACGTAAAAAAAAAGGTACGATAGTCGAGGAACAGATGTTCCTTACCCGCACTAATGCACGCGACGGTGTGTCTGTGAATACGCGTCGCGACAATGGCGTGCATTTCGCTCGCGCGGATTTTTACTTTATTAAGGTGTATAACTCCAAAGATTGTTTGCAAAAAGATCTACGACTTTGATAATAGGTAAAATTTCATAAAATTGAATGGTTGGGGAGAAAATGGCGAAAAATGAAAAATAGGAAGAAAAAAAGTAAAATTTCTGCCTTTCGGAAGTAATAAATTGAAAAATATTGATCATAAAAAAAAGTTTCAGATAAAAAGTTAGTAAATTTAGAAGAGAAAAGGTCTCAAAAAATTGTTTTGCCTAACACTAACCATTCTCGATATATCGAATTAAACGCGTTTTCATCGAAATGACTTTGAGTTGAACTTCGGAGAACAGCTCAAATTGGAATTTAAGCTCAGAATACACCCCCCTATCGATCCATCATAATCCCCAAACTGCGGTATTTTATGTTTTTTAACTTATTTTCAGCGGTAATATGACTGGACCACAGGACTGGACTAATCTATATACTACGGAAATGATACGTAATCACGGTTTCATCTGAGTTTCAGAATATACATAAGTAACTTTTCTCATATCTAAAAATATAAAAATTCTTAATGTTAAATGTTGATTCGTGTTCTTTAAATAATAAATATTGAATCAAAATTATAATGGCATTACGTTTTAAAATTATTCACGTTGTTTTATTGAAATTTTATTACGTACGATTTTTTTCCTCGAAATATAGGCAAAATACGATCTTTTCTAGGATATGATACGATCTTCTGAAAAATATAGTTGGCAACACTGGTAACCATCTGTCATTCTCATTTTTAGTTCTTGATTCTTGTTCTTATCTGTGAAAATAATCGTTTTTACAAAGTGAAAGAAAATCACTTTTATTAAATTACATATGCCTGAATAAACGTTGCAATTTTCTAATAATATAATATTGGAAAATTGAAGATAATAAAATATTCTTACCATCAAAGTACGATTAAAACTGAATGATCGATAACTTCACATCTGAGTTAGGTTACTCAATTAACAGTTTCAGATTCGTGCCAATTACACTTTAATATTTTGTGTTGATTTATCAACAAAATGGGAGTACCAAAGTTTTTTAGGTACACCAGCGAACGGTATCCTTGCCTTAATGAATTGGTGAAGCAGTATCAGGTATTTTTATCTAACTTATATTTATTTTTTCCATATGTTTCAAAAGAAGAGTAACTTATTAAAATTTGAGCAAAAAGTAATGTTTATTTAGCTATTATTGAAAAAAAATATTCATTCAAGTTAATGTATTTCAGATACCAGATTTTGACAATATGTATCTGGATATGAACGGTATCATACACAACTGCTCTCACCCGGATGATTCTAATCCACATTTTCGAATAACCGAAGAAAAGATATTCAAAGATATCTTCCATTATATAAATATTTTATTTCAAATAATAAAACCTAAGAAATTATTTTTTATGGCTATTGATGGTGTGGCTCCCAGAGCTAAAATGAATCAACAAAGAGGAAGAAGGTAGATTTTTTTTTTTTTAGATTTGTTTTATTGTAAAATTCTAAAAGATAATAATTTAAGATAATCTTTTTGAATATACGTTAATTTCATAGATGCTAAAAGATAGTTATTTTTTATTTATAGATTTAGATCAGCAAGGGAAGCTGAAAGCTTAGAAGAGAGTGCTAAAGCAAAAGGTATTACTAATTTAAATTTGTGTCTCAAATTATACAAAAAGCTATGTTTTTGTTTACATATTTTGGTATTTAAATTATTTATATAATTAACTAGCTGACCCGTGCCCACTTCGTTGGGCGTTAATTATTTTTGTGATGCAAATATATAGTAAAGTTTTCATCTCGTTTGCATTTCTCCGATTTGATTTACATATACTATAATATTTTCACTGAATTATTTGTTCAATAACAATAAAATATAGCCTATATCACTCCTGAATAGTGTAGTTTTCTGTTAGTGAAAGAATTTTCATGATCGGACAAGCATTTGCGTAGATTACTTTACCTCTTTATAATATTAGTATAGATTTTTTGTAGGCTTATTGAATTTCAGTTGTTTGGTATTTTTTTATGGTTAATGATATTGTTTTTTATGATAAGTATATGTTTTAATTACAAGTTTAACTGAGGTAGGGCAGGAATATAGCAGGAAATTTATTGCTCAAAATATGGAGCAGCCCGACTGGAGTAGTACCTCGACCTTACAGAAGATCACAGCTAAATAACGCTGTTTTCAAGCAGTGTTGTGTTCCTGTTGGTGAGTAACGTGACCAGAGCTCCTGGGGGGAATCGGGGAGTCAGGGATATGGTCAGCTACTCGATTGACAAAAAAAAAATTAGTTTATTGGGCAATCACGTAGGTAGTTTATCAAATTTTATGTAAAAATTTGTTAAACTTTGGAACTTATTTATTCATTTAATAAGAACCACCAACAGAATTACATGTTACACTTATGAAACTTAACTCTCTCTCTATTTCTATCTGTACTAACTCATATCTCCCTCTCCACTTCGTTCGCCTCGCCCAATCACAATTTTCGTAACACTCTTATCACACATTCATAAGATTAAAAAATCTCAATTACTTTCTAGAGAGTAGTAAATTACTTTCTAGAGAGAGGTTACTGTAGCTATAGTAATATAGATAGTTTGAACAAATAATTGAATATTGTTTACACGTGGTCTAATGAAATTTGTCTCCTAGGTGAGGTGTTACCCACTGAGAAGAGATTTGATAGTAACTGCATTACGCCTGGAACAGTTTTCATGGCACGTTTGCATGACCAGCTCAAGTATTTTATTAAAGAAAAAATCTCCACTGATCCACTGTGGTCTAATGTCAAAGTTATTTTGTCTGGACATGAGGTAAGGAAAAAGAATTCAAAAATTTCTTTATTTAAAACCATTTCATAGCTGTTGCGTTGGTAGTTGCGGGTTTGATTCTCCATGTGGCATAAATTTGTATGTCCAATACAGATGTTTGCTTTGGTCTGGGCGTTTATGCATGTGTATTGTGTATCCAAACCCAAGTCCCCCAAAAAACCCTAATGGGGACCTTTGAATCTGACACATTTTTAACCGACTTCAAAAAAGGAGGAGATTACTCAATTCGACCGTATATATATATTTTTATGTTTGTTCGGGGATAACTTCGTGATTTATGAACCGATTTTGATAATTCTTTTTTTGTTGGAAAGGAGATATACCAACATAGGTACAATGATAAGGAAACCAGGATCTGATGATGGAATCCCAGAGAAATCGAAGGAAACCCTCGAAAATCGTAGTGACAACTCGATCGATCACGATCACGATTCAGCCTGTAATATCCCACTGTTGGGCATAGGCCTCTCCCCCATGTAGGATAAGGATCGGAGCTTAATCCACCACGCTGCTCCAATGCGGGTTGGCGGATATATTCCCTACTATGAGTAACGATCGCTATCAGGTGTACATGATAACAACCGGGACCGACGGCTTAACGTGCTCTCCGAGGCACGGTGGGGAGACCCACATGGACTGCACAAACACCCAGACCACGGCAAACATCTGTATGGCCAATACAAATGTTGTCGTGGGCGGCCAACAACAGCCAATCGCAATCCATTGCTGTGACCGCTGCGCTAACGCGAACAACTAGTGTTTGTTAATTTTTTTCGTCTACTTACGTTGTATTACTTGTAGATGTAATTGTAATCGGTTTTTTTTCGTTTGCTAGCAAACACAATTATTTATTATTATTCATGCTATAAACCTACTTATTGTGGAGTTAAAACAATATGTTATCTATTTCTCTAAATATATTCTCATCAGTCATATATAGTCACTCAGTCCATATATATTAACTTAATCCCAGTCGACTGCTAGTCATTGTTCCAAGCTTATACCAAAATATCAATTCTCATATAGTTGCCTCTGAAGCCGTAACCATGTTTACGTGGTAATTCATTCATATATTAATAAGACAATATCCTTATACTGTAAGATATTATATTCTTATGGCTATACTTTTTAATCAATTTTTTTTGATTCCAGACCCCCGGAGAGGGAGAACACAAAATAATGGACTATATCCGTTGGGCCCGCTCTCAGCCTGATTACAATCCAAATACTCGTCATTGTCTCTATGGACTAGACGCAGATCTAATCATGTTGGGCATGTGCACTCATGAACCGCATTTTGCATTGCTGAGAGAAGAGGTAAGGGTTTTCTGGTTGTTAAGTGTTTAGATAGTAGGTGAACATGTAAATCTATACCAGAGAATCCAGAGATAGGCTCAATTATCTGCTTGCTACAGTTAAAAAAAAATTGCATGCCTACAAAGTACACATGTCAGAAGTGAAACTTCTTTGGCAAACTAATTTAAAAAAAACTAATTTAAAAAAAATGAATTTAAAATACAAAAAAAAATTGAAAAAATAAAATAAAACAAAAGCCAATGTCACGTGGTGTTCCCAGGCTGTCGCCCATCCAAGTACTGACCGTAACTGACATTGCCGCATTAGCAGTCGCCCAAATTTTACCGCTTATGCGACTAAAGAAGTTTTACTTCAAAAACCCTGTAGTAAAACTTACATGTTTTGAAAGAAATTCTGAGAAATGTAGACATATAGTAGACTGATTTTCTATCAAAATGCATTTTTTCATAGGTCAAATTTGGTAAAACAACTCAACGTGCAACAAGTCCCGAAGATACAAACTTCTATCTTCTCCACTTGTCTCTATTAAGGGAATACTTAGAGCAAGAATTTATAGAAATAAAGGACAAGTTACCGTTTGAATATGATATTGAGAAAATAGTTGACGATTGGGTGCTAATGGGCTTCTTAGTCGGCAATGATTTTATACCTCATTTGCCTAACATGCATATCAGTAATGATGCATTACCTCTTCTATATATGACGTATATGACTGTTCTCCCAACTTTGACTGGTATGTATCACACTAACCTTTATATTATTATTTATATGTGACATCAAACGAAGGGCTGGATGAGGATTGCGGCAAACTGAGATGTCTGGCGCGAACTTGGGGAGACTTATGTCCAGCAGTGGACTGCAATAGGTTGAACTGACTTACTGACTGACATCAAACGAAAGCACACATACTACATACCATATTATATGAGCTATTTACAAAAAATCAGTCAAATGGTGGCGTCCATAGCAGTAAAGAAAGAAGAAAGAAAGAAAGCACTTTTATAGTTTATTGTTTTCAGTAGTTTACCTCAAGATAGGATTACAACTGAACTGATATGCACAATATTTTGTGAGACAAGAAAAAATCCACGAAGTGGTGGCACTATCCCTAAATTACAATTTTTTTTAGGAAAATATAATATACACTCATTTGCAAAAAAAACGGGCGGTTTTGATTTTCTTCCTGGCTGAAAAAAATAAAATACCAAAAAGGTTTTCATCATTTGAACATGTTACTGGCCAGTTATAAAAGTGCCATAATGTTTATAAGAGAACATTCCAAATTCAAATTTTTGTCTGAGCCTGGTTTTCAAAGAAAACAACTTTTAACTACATTTTGTGGCGCGAATTCCCTATAGTTAATATCGACTCTATACCCCGTCCGGCGACTAATGATCTTTTTGACACTTCAAGAAATTTTGACATTAGTGACTGCCTCACACGTTATTTATTCGATTCGAAATAATAATCGATTTTATTTAAGAAGAACTTTCAATCGATTTAATTAAATACATTTAGTTTAAAAGTATTATTTATTTATGCGTTTATTAGTTTTTTTAATTATAAATGAAATATATAAATAATAAATAAATGAATTAACAGAGTTATTGCTCTTTATACTTGGTTTGCAATTAAATTTCAAGATTTCGACTTAATTCCTTGCAAGTAATCAATCTTGGGGTCATAGATACTATTTTTATTTCCTTTTTTGTATTAAATTTATAGAAACAATATAATCACATGACGTAAAATTATTTTTATCATATGATCGATTTATTATCGATTTATTATTTCAAGAACTGTTTAATAGTCTGTGGTTGTTTGTTATGCACAGGGTACTTCACTCAATCAATCAAATCGTTAATAAAGTATGACATTACAGTAGAATTTTAGTACGTTATTCCGAAAAAAAAAACAACTGTAATTTATAGGCGTGGGCTGTCAAAAAGATCATTAGTCGCCGGACGGGGTATAATTAACTTTTTGTCAACTTTTATTGAATTATCTGATGTCCTTGACATTTAAAAGTATTGTTATTGCTGTTTAGCAATCTTGAAAATGGTAGATAAAGTGATAAAAGCGAGCAAAATTATTGCGCTGCTTGAAGAAGGTTGCAGTCAATGCTTCGTGGCTCAGAGGCTAAATGTGAGTCGGTCGACAGTTCAAAAGACCTGGCAGCGCTATCAAGAGACCGGTTCCATCAAGAGAAGACCTGGTTCTGGCAGAAAGACATGTACCGAACCATGGGATGATCGTTTTCTAGTTAGTCAAGCGTTGAGAAATTGCAAATCTTCTTATGTGGACCTCAAGAACAGCCTCGAAGAAGTAAGAAATGTGCAAATTAGTCTATGGACGGTCAGGAGGAGGCTTCTCGCTGCTAATATACACAGTCATCGCCCGGCACGCGGCCTTAAATTACTCCGTGGACATCGAGTTGCCAGGCTTAGCTTCGCTCGAAATTGTGTGTCATGGACTCATGAAGTCTGGGATAGGGTATTGTTCTCCGATGAAGCCAGGATATCTCTGCATGGTGAAAACCGACGTCGGCGAGTGCTACGTAGACGAGGAGAACGCTTTGCAGAGGCATTTTTTAAAGAAATCACACTTTATAGAGGGGGCTCTGTTATGTTTTGGGCAGGAATAAATTCTATGGATCGTACGGAGTTAGTCTTCATCGAAAACGGTACATTGACTGGACACCGATACATAACGGAAGTTCTAATTCCTTATGCACAACCCGCTTTAACCGCTCTTGGCGAAAACTCAATTTTTATGGATGACAACGCTCGCGCCCACCGGTCTGGCGATGTGGAAGCGTATATGCTAGAAGTCGGAATTCGTCGTTTGGACTGGCCAGCTAGAAGTCCGGACCTCAATCCCATAGAGCATGTCTAGGACGTTCTGAAGCAACGAGTGGGATCAGTGCAGCCGGCTCCGCAGACCATCAGAGAGCTAAAGAATGTGATTACCGCAGAGTGGGAACGTATTCCCCAAGAATACCATAAAAGATATACTCGCTAGCATGCCCAGACGAATGCAAGGTGTGATTTCAGCAAGAGGGGGTCACACTCAATACTAAACTTTTATCTGCTTTTAATGTATTCAAGAAAAACAAAGAAATTAACGCGTTTCATTTTTATATTGCGAGCAGGTACAATAATAGTGTTTTGAGCTTAAACATTATTTCTCAATAATTTAATCAAAATGTTATGATAAAACTGATGAAAACTATTCCTTCCTAATTAATTTATAAAATTCTGAGGATAACAATACCTAAAATTGTCAAATAAACTAATAGTAACTATAAAATAGTTCTTTGCTTAAGTGCCCGCTTTTTTTGCAAAAGAGTTTATTATTTCAAAAACTTCTTTGAAATACCCACATATTGACTACGCGTTAGCGCAGCGGTCACAGTACTGGCTGTTGCGTTGGCGGTCGCGGGTTCGATCCCTGCACACGACAGATATTTGTATTGACCATATAGATGTTTTTCGTGGTCTGGGCTGGCGATGTTATTTGGTCTGGTGCTTGTGTATTGTGTGTTTCCGGACCCCTGACTCAGGAGAAAATCCTACTGGGGGCCATTGAGTGTGAAGTATTTATTATTATTATGTATTTTTCAAGGTTATATAAATGAGGCGGGAGATTTAAATCTAGAAAGATTCGAGATATTCATGCAGGAATTAGCAAAGATAGATAAAGAGAAGTTTCAAGATACGTACGCAGATTTGAAATATTTCGAAGCGAAAACCGGTAGGCGACCTAATGATAAAGAAAGAAAAGAGGTTTGTATCATTTGGTTATTTGAAAAAAAAAAATTGTGTTAAATTTGGCCAGTAATGATGTAACCAAGTGTTATTAGGATATTCAAAACTAATAAAAGCTGTTCTTTTTTTTTTTAATACAGATACAGACCTACAATTAATTATATTTCATGAATTTACAATAAATAAAAGTTGGTTTGAAAGGAAATTATATTGATTTTAATCTTCAAAACAAGTATCTTAGAAGTTTGTTTAAATTTTTTTTATTTGAAGATGACCACTGTTGAAAATTACATCCCAAAATAAGTAAAATTGGCATATTTATCATGTTTAGCGTTGGTTATTTTAGTTAGCCGACCGATGGCGGGATAACCATCTAACTGCTTGCTTTAAAATACGCAGGCCGAAGACGGGCAGCAGCGTCTTCGGTGCGACAAAGCCAGCCATGCGGTCACCAATTAAAATATTTTAATGATATCTTACATTATATTTCTTTCAGTATAAACCGAACAATGATGATACGTTTAACGTAAATATTGACGATATAAAAGCTAATAAGCCTGATGACGAATTGCAAGCACTAATTAATGCGACGCATGAAATGGTATGTATTATTTTTTTACATTACTATAGTAAATCTAATAACATACTGTCTATACTAATATTATAAAGCTGAAAAGTTTGTTTGATTCTTTAAATGCACTAATCTCAGTAATTACTGGTTTTAATTCAAAAATTCTTTTTGTGTTGGATAGCCCATTTACCAAGGCTAATTTTTTGCTCAAATGGAAACCAAGAATGCCGTGTGGAACTGCGGGGCGCAGCTAGTCATTTATATACCAGATGTCAGTGTCTATATTATTCTGCTTGTCATATGTCATTCTGAAATATTGAAACATGATTACCATAACTTTATTATTTTTTTTTCTTTATGATTATATGATTTTATATTAATATAATATTTTGTTTTTGATTGGTGTTAAATTGTTCATTTTGGTATTTATTAGTTAATCATAATTTATCTGTTATTAGTTTGTGGATGATATGGAAGAAAACGATGAAGAATATGAAGAAACAAGTGACGGTTAGTATAATATATTATTTATAACATAAACAATAATTACTTCCACATCAGTTTTTAACATAACAATATGTTGTTTTAGAGGAAGCTAATATTGAAATGGAGTTTATTTTACACAAGAAGGATTATTATATGAATAAATTGGATTATTCAAAAGTAACAGAGTAAGTAAATGTTAATTTTTTTTATACCATTATGGTAACAAAAAACATACAGTATGCCTAAATGCAAACGTTTACTGTCGCTTGTTGCCGACCCTACCCACTGCATATCCCCAGTATACTGCCTAACTCTCCACAATTTTACTGAGGTTGGGCACAGCAGGAAATTTCCTGCTCAAAATATGGAGAAGCCCGACTGGGGTAGTACCTCGACCTTACAGAAGACCACAGCTAAATAATACTGTTTTCAAGCAGTATTGTGTTCCTGTTGGTGAGTAAGGTGACCAGAGCTCCTGGGGGGGATTGGGGATAGGGTCGGCAACGCGCTTGCGATGCTTCTGGTGTTGCAAACGTCTATAAGCTACGGTAATCGCTTACCATCAGGTGAGCCGTACACTTGTTTACCTACCTATTAATTTTATATTAATTTTAAACAAGTGTATGGCAAAAAAACTATTAAAAAAGTAACAAGACCATCTGAGGGCAATATTATTTCTCTGTGATCTTTTAAAGTAAGGGACATGATATGCTCCAAATTTTGACCAAAATATTTGTTTCTGTAAGTAATGTCAATCATCAATCATTAATTTAAATAAAAATCAATGCCACTTTTCGTTGTTATAACTAAATAACGGGCTCACCTATCGAAACCAAATGTTTAGGCTTTGTTCGGACTATTTAGTAGATGGTTTATGTGAAGTTTGCACAAAATCGGTCAAGCGGTTCTTCATTTATCACATTTTTTGTAATAATTGAAATCAAAAATTTTTGATTAAGTTTTAAAATAGCATTATTCTTTTTGAATAAATGAATTTGATGTTCCAATTAAATTTTTTTATTATTTCACTTTATACATAGCGAAGCAACGTACCGAGCCGCAAGTATCACATAATTATGTCGAACATGTCTTTAAATTGGAATTTTTTATTTATTACTACAATTTAATAGAGTTCGAGTATTTGTTATTTTAAATTAAAAAAAATTACAGTGAAGTCTTAGCCGACCAAGCAGAGGGTTATGTTAAAGCAATACAATGGAATCTCTACTACTATTACAAGGGTTGTCCGTCCTGGTGTTGGTACTATCCACATCATTATGCTCCGTACATGTCAGACATCAAGGGATTCAAGGATCTCAAAATTGAATTTGAACTTGGGGAGCCTTTTAAACCCTTTGAACAGGTAATTTTTCATTGAATATTAATTTTTATGTTTACAGTACTTACAGTAAACTAGATGTAATTTGATTTTTATACTCGTTTGTCTATTTGTAAAGGAAATGTAGAGCAGTGTAATTAGTTAATTACTAACTTAAATAATGATTTTTACATTATTAATAAAATATTGTACTAAGATTTTAAAGATATAACTCGTGCAGGTCGCTAATGCGCATGAACCTGGTCGGATTTACGTCCCTATGACGTATGATGCTTACTAATTATATTAAATAATCGTGTTTAAACTTTTTAAAAATAAATAAATGGCGATTTCAAATATCAAAAGTGGCCAACCAGAATTGCCCACGATAAGATATGTTTTAAAGCGTTGACGTAACCAATATGGCGACCGCACGCATTGGAAATTTACAGACGTTATAGAAATATAAAATATCATTTTTAGAAAATTTTACAATTTTATTCAAAATGTTTGTTATTATTATTTCTTATAATCTATACTAATATAATAAAGCTGAAGAGTTTGTTTGTTTGTTTGTTTGTTTGAACGCGCTAATCTCAGGATCTACTGGTCCGATTTGAAAAATTCTTTCAGTGTTAGATAGCCCATTTATCAAGGAAGGCTATAGGCTATAAATCATCACGCTAAGACCAATAGGAGCGGAGTCCACGCCGACGAAGTCGCGCGCAGAAGCTAGTAAATAATAATAACAAATGCCTCACTCTAAACCCACTAGGATTTACTCCAGTGTTGGGGGTCTGGAAAATTCAATACATGAGCCAAAATGCTCCACTACATCAAACTTATGTATGGCTAATACAAAATACAGACAACAGCCATAAGCCAGTGTGACTGTTGCACTAACGCGTCGATTATACAATTTTATTTATTTATTTATTTATTTATTATTATACAATTTATATACAACTAGCTGACCCCGCAAATGTTCTTATGCCATATATGTTATTAACCCCCGCAACCCCCTCTTGTGGGTGGAATTTCGTAAAATCTGTTCTTAGCTGACATCTACTCGGCGAAAGGAATATTCCTGCCAAATTTCAAGTCTCTACGCCTTATGGTTCTAGAGATATCGTGATGAGTCAATATATGGGTGGAAATCTCTTTTATATATATACGAGTAGATAATAAATTATATATTTTTCTAGCTGTTAGCTGTGTTACCAGCGGCAAGCAAACACTTACTGCCATCACCGTTCCATGATTTGATGACTGATGAGGATTCACCGATTGTTCACTACTATCCCGTTCACTTTGATACTGATCTAAACGGGAAGAAGAACAGTTGGGAAGCTGTTGTATTGATACCTTTTATTGATGAGGTTTGTACTGTTTTATACTAGCTGACTGAGGTCTTGCAATTTTTTAATAATCTTTCTAAGAAATTTTCTTAATTAAACATTCCGTAAGTACCAACAAAATATTCGACAACTTGTCTTAGCGTCACATTTAGTGATAATTTTTTTTAAAATTTATATTGCTAGAAAAATGAAGACTATTCTTTGTATTCTCGATTCATCTAATACAGCCTTTCCCAAAGTGGGCGATAACGCCCCCTTGTGGGCGCTGCAGGCGTAAAGAGGGGCGGTAAGAGACCCAGAAAAAAATGGGAGCCTTGTGTAGAGGCTTGGGGTTTATTAGAATGTTTTATTTGAATGTTTAATCTCCGCTAATATATCTCGAAATAATTAATTTAATTTGAAGTTATAGTGGATTTTAAGTAGGTGAAAAAATGGGGGGCACTAAAAAATAATTTATTCTCAAAGTGGGCAGTAGACAAAATAAGTTTGGGAACCCCTGATCTAATATCAGATAAAAAACTTAAATCTTATTTTAGTCGGTTATTTTAGCCCTTTAATAATATAACAATTTGTATTACAGACAAATCTTCTATCAGCAATGGCGCCCTGCTATCAGAGATTGACCGAAGAGGAGCTGAAGCGTAATACTCACGGACCTATGCTTGTATATACTAGGACATCGGAAAACTTAGGTAATGTTATATTGTAATAGTCTAATAGTCTAAGTAATACAACATCCCTCAGTCTTACACTTCTAACATAACAAAACATCGAAAAAGATAGTCATACGTAGTAATCGCACGTTAAGCTGTCGGTCCCGGTTGCTATCATGTATACCTGATAGTGACTGTTACTCCTAGTAATATATCCGCCAACCCGCATTGGAGCAGCGTGGTGGATTAAGCTAATATTTCTATTATATTAAGTAATATTATTTCACAGGTCCATTAGTAGCTCCAGAATTTTTCTCAACGATACCTGAAAACCATGCGAAAGAAGTAGAGGTCTGGAGGCAAGAACTGGACGTTCCTGTTGATCAGTTGAAGAAAGGAATGTTGCCAAACGTTGATAGGGATCTATTGTATCCTGGCTTCCCTACTATGAGACATTTGAAGTACAAGGTACATTTTATATTTAAAGTTTTGTGTACTACTTAGGTCAAGTTTAAATGTGTTAATTCTACACTGTAGAAGGCAAAAAAATACATTTAGGAGAATTTCAGGCTTGTTATGTTTATTATTTTTTAGTTTTGTGTTTCCCACACATGAGGAAATTCGAAAATGTTTTTTATTATCATGTCAAAATTTTCGATCCAGCGGCATTCGAACCCGCACCTCCCGACATTCCGTGTCCGGTGCTCTAGCCGTTGAGCTATGGATCTATGTCCAGCCGGATCGAAATTATTGATATGATTTTATTTGATAAACATTTGTTAAACAAAAAACATTTGTTATGTTTAGTAAAAATAAACAATAAACAATTTTGAAATAAACCTGTGTATAAAGAATATATTTATATAATAAATTAATTGTTTTCTTACTGTTTATGAATAATTTTTGAATTTGATCATTCTGAGATTGTATTTGGTATCAATTTCTTATAAATTAGTACTTAACTACTTAGTAGTTAATAATTTTTTTGAATATTTTAGTCTAGTTTAAAAGCCTGCAAAGTGAGAGTATTCGACCAGCCGTCTCGCAACAGTAGCATGATAGTGGAAATAATACCCACGGAGAGTATTGATCCACCGCTAGAGGAAATTGCTCAGAAGTTATTGGGCAAAGTGATTTGGGTGGGCTGGCCTCATCTTACTCAGGCTAAGTAAGCTATATTTAATAATGTCTTCGAAAATTAATAAATATTTGTGACGAATATGCTAAAGCGAACGGACTCAGATATAATGCTAAAAAGAGCGAAATTTTAATCTTTCGGGGAAAAAATAAACCATTAAATTTTAATCCTAACATACATCTGTGTGGAACTCCTCTGAAACAAGTGTCTGAGTTCAAATACCTTGGCCATATTGTGAATGAAATCCTGGATGATGATAGCGATATCGAGCGCGAGCGCAGAGCTTTGTCAGTTAGAGGCAATATGTTGGCCCGTAGATTTGCACGATGTACGTTACAGGTAAAAGTAATATTATTTAAAGCCTTTTGCCAGTCTTTCTACACATGCAGTCTATGGGAGAATTATACTCAGCGAGCATATAGTGCTCTGCGTGTACAGTACTACAATGTGCTGAGGGTTTTGTTGAAGAAGCCTCGGCACTGCAGTGCGTCAGCAATGTTTGGTGGAGGCTCGTATTGATGATTTTTATGCGATCATACGCAAGCGGACAGCCTCCGCAATGCACAGGTTAATGAACAGCTCCAACAACCTCCTCGGCACATTGGCTGTAAAGCTAGACGGTCCCCTCTGGAGACGCTGGGATGGTGCACACGTAGCTGTGAGGCACGCATATAATAAATAAATAAATTTTGATAGCTTTTAGTTTAGTTAGTTAAATTATAACACTTTAGGGGACATGACGTCTCACAGGCTACTAATTCGAAATTAAAAATTTGTCAAAATTGCATAGGGATGATTTAAAATTGTGTTTGTATTTAACTATTGGTATATATATTTATTTTTGACTATAATTGTAATTCACACAAAATAAATATCACACGTGTATAGCGAATGTGTCATACTAACACTTTTATGGATGGAAATCTGGAGTAAATAAATTATTATTATTATTATTAATTCCTTAGAAATATTAGAATAAATGAGGAAATTATAAACATTTTTAATATCATATCAAAAATACTGACCGTTCCAGCGGGGATCGAACCCGCATCTCCGACTGACCGTGTCGGAATCGGTAAAAAATGTTTTTAATATTTAGTGTGTTAGATAATTATGCACTGATTTGTCCATTTTTTAACTGAATTTAAAATCATTTTTAATTACAACTGTAGATCTAAAATCGGTAAAGTACTAAAACAAACAATTAAGTACTAAGTATGGTATTAGTATACACACAAAATATCCCAATCCGGTTGATCCCCGTGGGATATCAGATCAAAACCCTCCAATATATGTTACCACTAAACACACACACTATGAACAGATGAAAATGGGCTGCATCCCGGGAGAAGTGGAAGAAGTTGCAGGAAACCTTTGTGTCCCAAAGACACTCAGATAAATGTTTGTTAACATGAATTGTATGAAACGTTGTTACCTCTATCAGCAATAAAGATTTAATAATAATTATTACAGATAAAACGATACATTACAATATGCCTGATATTGCACTACACGATAAAACAAGTAACACCATTTACCTCATTGACATTGCTGTCCCTAACACCCACAATATCCAGTCAACAATTTCTGAAAAACTAACCAAGTATCAAGACTTAGCCATAGAACTGAAACGCAGTTGGAAAGCAGACACAGTACATACAGTACCAAGAGTCATATCGGCCACGGGTATAATACCGAAAAGCTTAAAACTCAGTTTAGACATCCTGCAGCTCCCGAAGTACACACTCGACAGTCTCCAAAAGGCGACTATCCTAAACACTTGTAGAATCACTCGCAAATTTCTCACTACATAATCGATCTCATCAGCCTGCGTAACTTTATAACCAAATGTAACTTTATCACGCCTTGGTCATGGCCCGTGTGATAAAATAGAATCCCCTAAATTTGGAAATTATGAAAAAAATAATCAAAATCTCAGGATCTACTGGTCCGATTTGAAAAATTCTTTCAGTGTTAGATAGCCCACTTATCGAGGAAGGCTATAGGCTATATATCATCACGCTAAGACCAACAGGAGCGGAGTCCACGCCGACGAAGTCGCGCGCAGAAGCTAGTTTAAAAATAATGACTGTAGTATAGCATAACTTTATACAGTATAATACTAAATTTGTATTTAAATCTTTATTCCCAATTTCCAGGGTTATCTCAGTATCAAATGAGAAAATGCGTCTTCACCACATCGACAAGCAAAATAACAATTTGGATGGAGTAAAATTTTCAACAGAATTAAATGTAGGCAACTTGCACAAACAGTGGATATCTGAGCGGTCCACTATTATTGAGCAGTATGTATCTTTAATTTAAGACATGTGTAATTTGTGTATAAGATTTTGGTTTTTATGGCTTTTCGATGTGCGTGCAGTGTGAAAACGTGCAAGTCCGTTAATAGGCACAGATCACGGATGTGCTTATGTATTATAGTTAACGAGTAAAGGAAATAGTAGGTGTTGGGCTCCTGAGCCTTAGTGAAATATGTTATATTAAGATTTAATTAAAATATCCACAAGTAAAAATTATTTGAATGTTATTAGAATCAAAATACGTACTTGAATTTTTTATAAATGGGCATGACGAAAGATTTTGAAAACCTCTTCCATAATGTGGGTACACATTTACTATTTACAAAAATACCTATATAAACTTAAGTTTAAGAAATTTTAAAACTATTTTTCTAATATGTTTTCAATGAGAGCGGCAAAACGGCTGCAGGTGTCATGGCGTCGGCTTGACGTCACAGAATAATGTGGGCCTTACTTTTTACTTTACTCTTTGGAGCGCGCCTGACGTATTAAGTTATGTTGTGATTGCAGTATTTCACTGTTTTATTTTATTGAAAATCACAATAATCTTATTATATTACATAAAACTAAACCAGTGTTTTGAATTTTTTAAATATGAGTGTTCCCCTAAAATCATTAAACTGACGATTTTTTGATACTGTCGTCATGCCCATTGTTGTTACAATTTTCTAAGTCACTATGAAGTTGTGCTAACAATAAACTTTTCTCTTGCAGCAATATGAATCGCCTTGGCATAGAATTGGGAGATGTGAAAGTTATTATTCACGCACTGAATTTAAAAGGTAAGAAAGAATAAAGAATACAAAATAATACTTGTCTCTGTAAAGTAAAAGGATTTACGACTTTTTGAAATTGTTGCTTTTTAACATATTTACAGTACTGATCGACGAAAGAAAAAAGATTCATAAATGTAAATGTATTGTTGTTTTTAAAAATTAGTACGGAAGGAATATCTATTTATTATATTAAAGGTCTGATGTAGTAAATTTGAGATTTTCTTTTTTGTATATGTAACAAATTATTGACATTAGTTCTTAGTTTATTAAAATGTGTGAAATACACTTTTCATTTACTGTTAAGATACATCTTATTTTTTGTGTAAGATTAGCATGTTTTTTAATATTTCAGGGTACAAATATGTGATCCAGGACAACGTGAGCATGGCACTAGAAGAACAATGGAGTTCGGTTCCATGTGGCTACGCCTTGCAAGCAACGTTGGCGACGCTACCGGCCGCGCTACTGCCGCCCATAAAGTACCGCACGCCACAGCAGGCCTACCCGCCCGGCGACCACGTGTTCCTGCTCACACAGGGACAGTACTACGGCTGCATGGCCACCGTGAGTAGGACACATGAGACGACCAGGGGAATCCCCTTGTGAATATTTTTCGGACTTTTCTCTAAAAAAACCTTGAGAACTCTGAGAAAATTTTTAGAAGTCTTTTTCTGAAGAAAGTCCGAAAAATTTCCACAAGGATCTAAATTATTTGTAATAAATATTGTAAAGCGGAAGAGTTTCATTATTTATGTACACGCTTAAAATCTGGTTTATTGAGTTTTTTCATGGACATGCTACCGTTTACGAGGACGATGTAGGTAGTTTAGACTGATTTTGTAGCTTATCGTTCGACGCCAACAGCTAAGACGAAGAACAGGAGGTATGCGCTCCTTAGCTACGAGACGTTTTAGTTGTATAATCTATGGTTTTAGTATCATGCTGACTGCCGCGGAATACAGACGTAAAATAATGCGGAATTTTCAGAACACATCCCTAAACATCAATAAAAGTATTGGTTCCATTATCATGAAAAAATTGAGCAAATATCGAAAGAAAATAAGAATTTTTTTTTAATGATTGAACTGCGAATGTTACATTCGCTTAGAGCAGGGTTTCTTAACCTGTGGTCCATGGACCCCTAAGGGGTCCGTGTTATGAAAGCTGGGGGTCCATTGCAAGCCTACTTATGTTGTGAGTAAATATTTTCACTTTGCGCGTAATCAAAAACAACTCTTCAATTTGATATTCTAATCCAGCATAAGCAGCATCAACCGTCACACTATTCATACGTAAAGTTTGATCGCAAACAATAAAAGGTGATTAAAGTAAAGCATCATTGTGTTTTGTTTTTTTTTTTTTTGGAAAGGGTCCGTAGACTCTTTGAAATTTTTTAAGGGGTCCAAAAGGGGGAAAAAGTTTGAGAAACCCTGGCTTAGAGTTTAGACCCTCCCCCCTTATTAAAGTACTATTATGGACGAGTCCTTACAACTGGTTGTGCGACAGGTGCTGAGCTCGGACGCGCCGCGCAGCGGGCGCATCAAGGTGAGCGTGCGCGAGCAGCAGGAGCCGCGCCCGCGTGCGCACGCGCAGGCCGCCGCCTACCGCTCCGCGCACCACGCCGCCGCCGCCTGCGGTAACTGACGCACACACACACTCACACACACATACACATACGCGCAGCGGGCGCATCAAGGTGAGCGTGCGCGAGCAGCAGGAGCCGCGCCCGCGTGCGCACGCGCAGGCCGCCGCCTACCGCTCCGCGCACCACGCCGCCGCCGCCTGCGGTAACTGACGCACACACACACTCACACACACATACACATACGCGCAGCGGGCGCATCAAGGTGAGCGTGCGCGAGCAGCAGGAGCCGCGCCCGCGTGCGCACGCGCAGGCCGCCGCCTACCGCTCCGCGCACCACGCCGCCGCCGCCTGCGGTAACTGACGCACACACACACTCACACACACATACACATACGCGCAGCGGGCGCATCAAGGTGAGCGTGCGCGAGCAGCAGGAGCCGCGCCCGCGTGCGCACGCGCAGGCCGCCGCCTACCGCTCCGCGCACCACGCCGCCGCCGCCTGCGGTAACTGACGCACACACACACTCACACACACATACACATACGCGCAGCGGGCGCATCAAGGTGAGCGTGCGCGAGCAGCAGGAGCCGCGCCCGCGTGCGCACGCGCAGGCCGCCGCCTACCGCTCCGCGCACCACGCCGCCGCCGCCTGCGGTAACTGACGCACACACACACTCACACACACATACACATACGCGCAGCGGGCGCATCAAGGTGAGCGTGCGCGAGCAGCAGGAGCCGCGCCCGCGTGCGCACGCGCAGGCCGCCGCCTACCGCTCCGCGCACCACGCCGCCGCCGCCTGCGGTAACTGACGCACACACACACTCACACACACATACACATACGCGCAGCGGGCGCATCAAGGTGAGCGTGCGCGAGCAGCAGGAGCCGCGCCCGCGTGCGCACGCGCAGGCCGCCGCCTACCGCTCCGCGCACCACGCCGCCGCCGCCTGCGGTAACTGACGCACACACACACTCACACACACATACACATACGCGCAGCGGGCGCATCAAGGTGAGCGTGCGCGAGCAGCAGGAGCCGCGCCCGCGTGCGCACGCGCAGGCCGCCGCCTACCGCTCCGCGCACCACGCCGCCGCCGCCTGCGGTAACTGACGCACACACACACTCACACACACATACACATACGCGCAGCGGGCGCATCAAGGTGAGCGTGCGCGAGCAGCAGGAGCCGCGCCCGCGTGCGCACGCGCAGGCCGCCGCCTACCGCTCCGCGCACCACGCCGCCGCCGCCTGCGGTAACTGACGCACACACACACTCACACACACATACACATACGCGCAGCGGGCGCATCAAGGTGAGCGTGCGCGAGCAGCAGGAGCCGCGCCCGCGTGCGCACGCGCAGGCCGCCGCCTACCGCTCCGCGCACCACGCCGCCGCCGCCTGCGGTAACTGACGCACACACACACTCACACACACATACACATACGCGCAGCGGGCGCATCAAGGTGAGCGTGCGCGAGCAGCAGGAGCCGCGCCCGCGTGCGCACGCGCAGGCCGCCGCCTACCGCTCCGCGCACCACGCCGCCGCCGCCTGCGGTAACTGACGCACACACACACTCACACACACATACACATACGCGCAGCGGGCGCATCAAGGTGAGCGTGCGCGAGCAGCAGGAGCCGCGCCCGCGTGCGCACGCGCAGGCCGCCGCCTACCGCTCCGCGCACCACGCCGCCGCCGCCTGCGGTAACTGACGCACACACACACTCACACACACATACACATACGCGCAGCGGGCGCATCAAGGTGAGCGTGCGCGAGCAGCAGGAGCCGCGCCCGCGTGCGCACGCGCAGGCCGCCGCCTACCGCTCCGCGCACCACGCCGCCGCCGCCTGCGGTAACTGACGCACACACACACTCACACACACATACACATACGCGCAGCGGGCGCATCAAGGTGAGCGTGCGCGAGCAGCAGGAGCCGCGCCCGCGTGCGCACGCGCAGGCCGCCGCCTACCGCTCCGCGCACCACGCCGCCGCCGCCTGCGGTAACTGACGCACACACACACTCACACACACATACACATACGCGCAGCGGGCGCATCAAGGTGAGCGTGCGCGAGCAGCAGGAGCCGCGCCCGCGTGCGCACGCGCAGGCCGCCGCCTACCGCTCCGCGCACCACGCCGCCGCCGCCTGCGGTAACTGACGCACACACACACTCACACACACATACACATACGCGCAGCGGGCGCATCAAGGTGAGCGTGCGCGAGCAGCAGGAGCCGCGCCCGCGTGCGCACGCGCAGGCCGCCGCCTACCGCTCCGCGCACCACGCCGCCGCCGCCTGCGGTAACTGACGCACACACACACTCACACACACATACACATACGCGCAGCGGGCGCATCAAGGTGAGCGTGCGCGAGCAGCAGGAGCCGCGCCCGCGTGCGCACGCGCAGGCCGCCGCCTACCGCTCCGCGCACCACGCCGCCGCCGCCTGCGGTAACTGACGCACACACACACTCACACACACATACACATACGCGCAGCGGGCGCATCAAGGTGAGCGTGCGCGAGCAGCAGGAGCCGCGCCCGCGTGCGCACGCGCAGGCCGCCGCCTACCGCTCCGCGCACCACGCCGCCGCCGCCTGCGGTAACTGACGCACACACACACTCACACACACATACACATACGCGCAGCGGGCGCATCAAGGTGAGCGTGCGCGAGCAGCAGGAGCCGCGCCCGCGTGCGCACGCGCAGGCCGCCGCCTACCGCTCCGCGCACCACGCCGCCGCCGCCTGCGGTAACTGACGCACACACACACTCACACACACATACACATACGCGCAGCGGGCGCATCAAGGTGAGCGTGCGCGAGCAGCAGGAGCCGCGCCCGCGTGCGCACGCGCAGGCCGCCGCCTACCGCTCCGCGCACCACGCCGCCGCCGCCTGCGGTAACTGACGCACACACACACTCACACACACATACACATACGCGCAGCGGGCGCATCAAGGTGAGCGTGCGCGAGCAGCAGGAGCCGCGCCCGCGTGCGCACGCGCAGGCCGCCGCCTACCGCTCCGCGCACCACGCCGCCGCCGCCTGCGGTAACTGACGCACACACACACTCACACACACATACACATACGCGCAGCGGGCGCATCAAGGTGAGCGTGCGCGAGCAGCAGGAGCCGCGCCCGCGTGCGCACGCGCAGGCCGCCGCCTACCGCTCCGCGCACCACGCCGCCGCCGCCTGCGGTAACTGACGCACACACACACTCACACACACATACACATACGCGCAGCGGGCGCATCAAGGTGAGCGTGCGCGAGCAGCAGGAGCCGCGCCCGCGTGCGCACGCGCAGGCCGCCGCCTACCGCTCCGCGCACCACGCCGCCGCCGCCTGCGGTAACTGACGCACACACACACTCACACACACATACACATACGCGCAGCGGGCGCATCAAGGTGAGCGTGCGCGAGCAGCAGGAGCCGCGCCCGCGTGCGCACGCGCAGGCCGCCGCCTACCGCTCCGCGCACCACGCCGCCGCCGCCTGCGGTAACTGACGCACACACACACTCACACACACATACACATACGCGCAGCGGGCGCATCAAGGTGAGCGTGCGCGAGCAGCAGGAGCCGCGCCCGCGTGCGCACGCGCAGGCCGCCGCCTACCGCTCCGCGCACCACGCCGCCGCCGCCTGCGGTAACTGACGCACACGCACAAAAACGCACACTCACACGCGCACACGCATACACGCAAACGCACATGCGGGCACACGCGCACACACACACACACACATACACTTACATACTCACGCGAACACTACACATATTGTACTTTTCTTAAATGCAAAAAGCCAGTAAAGAAGCATGCAGTTCGCCTAAAGTTAAATAATTACAACAGTCCAAACACACTTGCAATAACATTTGCCCTAGCTGTTCCACTCCACCTCAATTTTCACTTCTATAAGTTCATTATCTAAAACGACGACGCGCTGATTCAGCATTATTGTGATATTGCTGTGCGTAAAACAGTAACTTACTGGAGATTATGTTTCAGGTATATCAAATCACATGCTGTCTCGTATAACGGGAACCGTGCTCCTTATTCTGGGAGAAAGGAACGACTTGCCCACTGAAACTCAAAACAAAGTTAACATTGGACTTAATCTGAAGTTTAATAAAAAGGTTTGTCAACTTTCTGAAATTATTGAATCGCTCGTATGCAGCTACATAATTTATGGTTACACATTTTATGTCATTCAAATTTATTAATATTTCTAAATTTATTAGTGCATATCTCACCTTTTACATATTCCTATTTATTTTGTCACTAAATGTGGTTGATTGATGCCATATATAGTGTTTTTTTTTTAATACAACTAGGTCGGCAAATAAGTGTACGTCTCACCTGATGGTAAGCGATTACCGTAGCCTATAGACTTCTGCAATACCAGAAGCATCGCAATCGCGTTGCCGACCCTACCCCCAATTCCCCCAGGAGCACGCACTTAATATACGAGCTACTCTGGCAACGTACTTCTGCATAACCGTCCAATACTATTTTTCTTAGTCCTACAAAAACATCGATAAAACGAAATATTAATACTAACCGCGGCATAAAACTAAAAAACTGCATATGGAAACGAGTTCTTTTTCTCGTAGAATGTTTTTCATTGTAAATTAATGGCGTGCTTACGTGTTCACAAAAGGTATCAGGAATGCTGAACGAGTCTATCAAAGTAGCTCGTCGATTTAAAAAAAAGTCAAATTTCAAAATGGGCTAGAATTTATTATTATGCGAAAAACACGATATTTTATACCTAGAGTACCACTAATTTAAAGAAACTGTTTAAACGCATAGCATCTAATCGTAGCTATAATTATATATATAAGTATACAGTCCACTGCATCTCCAAATTTTCAAACTTCAGTTACAAATAAACAGTCAAAGAGTCCACACGTCGTTTTACTGTGCTTAAACCTAACAAGCAATAAACAACCCTTATCGCCGTTAACATTTGGTCCTATTTCGATTCGGATTTGTGTTGCATACTTGCGGCAGACTAGCGCGTTTCGATCACAAAAAATATCGATAAGAAATTAAAAGGCGTTCGTTGTTTGTTGTTATATTAGTGGTTGGAACTTTGACTTCGTTTAAAATATTATACGAATACAAAAACAAGAACGTTAACGAAGTGCTTATAATATTCAGTGTGTGACCGGATTACGGGTAAAAAACTATAAGTGCTTCTTAACAGAGTGTAACTCAATCGACCCTTGTGAACATTCCACGTCTTATAAATATAAAACTTAAAACTTTGTATTTTTACCGTGTGAAATTGTATTACGAATATTACGATGGAAGATCTTCTGGTTTATCAAAACGAACTATTAAACAACTTAAAGAATGCAGAGAAGAACTATAAAAAGACACCGAAGGATAGGTTAAAGAGACCTTATTTAGAAACAAGAATAGAAATGCTTGAAGAACTTTGGACTCACTTTAAAGACGGACACAAAAGTATTATTTTATCAATTACCAGTGACGAACAAAGGAAAAATCCGTACTTTGTAGAAAGGTCATACGAAGTGTTTCAAGAACTGTACGTGCAATATAAGTCAGCTATGAAAGAGGCTCTTCAACCGTTCCTGGATGCTGCACGACAAGCTCCAACACCTAGTACTTCTGAAGGTCAAGGGTCATCATCCTCTTCCTCAGACAGTAATGATATTAAATTGCCACAAATTAAAATACCAACATTCAGTGGCAAATACGAGGAGTGGCAAACATTTTATGACCTATTTAATTCTCTCATTAATAAAAATACAAAACTATCTCCAGTACAGAAACTACATTATTTGAAAAGCAATTTAACAGGAGAACCAGAAGGGATATTACGCAATTACACTACGACGGATGCAAACTACGCCGATGCTTGGAACGAGTTAATACAACGTTATAACAACAAGCGTTATAACTGTAACGCTATTTTAAGAGTCCTTTTTACGCAAAAATGCATACATACGGAATCAGCGAGTTGTATAAGACATCTGGTAGACACAACTTCGACGTGCTTAAAGGCATTAAAGAACTTAGACGTTGAGACCGATAAGTGGGACTTAATCATTAACTATTTAACCGTGTCCAAGCTAGATCCTGAATCACTAAGACTGTGGGAACAACAATTGAGTGCTAAAAAAAGCGACCTACCTACTTGGCAAGACTTGAGAGATTTTCTAGAGTCTAGGTTTAGATCTTTAGAGATGGTCGAGACTAGTAAGTCAAAAACATTACAACTAAAACCAGCAGCTAAGCCTAAAACTTTTCACGTGAATATTAACAAGGAGGGAAAAGAGCGTGAAATTAAATGCGTACTGTGTGGAAGCCAGCATTACATTTATCAATGCAAAGCATTCGCCGATATGTCTACGAAAGAAAGACAAGAAAATGTTAAGAACAATAAGCTCAGACAGTCGGCGTGCTGCAAACGATGTGGTCGTCGGCATCACTCTCTTCTTCATTTCGAGAGAGAACAAAACATCGAGAAATCTAACGAGGGAACAAACACGGCTACAGGTACAGTTCGTGATACGGCGATAGGTAAGTCCGATCCTACATTTAATGATTCGCGTATTGTATCTAATTTTTTAAGTGAGCGTATAGAAACCAATGCTGTGTTATTAGCTACTGCTAAAGTGTTAGTTAATAGTAAGAATGGTTGTAAACATATAATCAGAGCCTTGCTAGATCAAGGTTCACAAGCGTCATTTGTATCTGAGGCAACTGTTCAATTATTAAATCTTACACGTAAATCAGTGACTGGTTGGGTGTCCGGTGTAGGGGAAGGGCAAACGAGAATCAAACACGTGGTTTCATTTTGCGTGAAATCACGACACCATCCCCATGAGTCAATAAGAATTAACGCGTATGTCATGCGTACGCTAACAACACTGCTACCTACCAGTAATCTCAAATATCCCGATTGGTTAGAACTGCAAGATTTGGATTTAGCAGATCCAGATTTCACAACATCAGGTAAAATTGACATTTTACTTGGAGCTGAGGTTTATGGTGACGTACTTTTAGATGGTATTATTAAACACCCTGAGGGAAATTTAGTGGCACAAAATACAATCCTAGGGTGGGTTGTGTCTGGCAGGATGACACAAGAAACTATCTCAGCAAGGAAACACATCACAAGCTTACATGCACAGATTAAAGAAGATGATTTACTGAAACAATTCTGGGAAATAGAGAGGGAACCGAACAACATACAAAAACAATTCTCAAAAGAAGAAGAAAAATGTGAAGAATTTTATAATGCTACAACTGTGAGAGACGAAGAAGGAAGATTTGTGGTAAGGTTACCATTTAAGAACGAAGATCCAAAATGTCAATACGGTGAATTAAGAGAAATAGCTACTAAAAGGTTTAATTTATTAGAAAGAAAATTATCTAAAAATCCTAAACTTCGAGAAGAATACTCTAAGGTAATGGATGAATATATTAATTTAAAGCACATGGTAGAGGTCGATTCTTCAGAAATAGATAAACCTACAGCTGTCTATCTTCCTCATCACGCCGTGGTTCGAGAGGACAAGTCAACCACAAAGCTTCGTGTAGTCTTCGACGCATCTTGCAAGGGGTCTAATAATTTTTCTTTAAACGATGACTTGTGTGTTGGACCTCAGCTGCAGCAAGAGTTACGTCATATATTAATGAGATGGAGAACTCACAGAATCTGTATTACAGCAGATATAGTTAAAATGTACAGAATGGTTCGTGTAGCGGATGAAGATACAGACTATCAGAGACTATTATGGAGGTCTTCACCCCACGATCCTATTAAACATTACAAACTATTAAGATTAACCTTTGGCACAGCGTGTGCACCATACCTTGCAGTGAAATCTTTACAGACACTTGCCAATGAGGAGCAATCAAATCATCCTACTGCTTCAAAAATTACAAAAACTGATTACTACATGGACGATTTATTATCAGGCTGTGACACAGAGGAACAAGCTGTGAATATTTACAACGAGATGAACGATCTAATGAACTCTGGGGGATTTCAGCTACAAAAATGGAGTAGTAACAGTGAAGCTCTTTTACAGTACATAGGAAAAAATAAGCGTGGATATCATGAGTTGCCTTTAAAGGTCAATAGTATTATTAAAGTATTAGGGCTAAGCTGGAATCGTGAAACTGATTGCTTTGAATACACAGTTAACTTGCCAGAGCCTAAACAACCTGTAACAAAAAGACATGTTCTTTCAGAAATAGCTAAGTTATATGATCGTTTGGGTTGGATAGCTCCCGTTGTAGTAGTCGCAAAGATTATCATGCAGAAATTGTGGAAGTCAGGATTAGAATGGGATGAACCTATTGATAGTATTTTATTAGCAGAATGGAGTCGATATCGTGAGAAGTTAACGTACATCAAAAACTTGAGCATACCACGATGGCTACATTACAATAAAGCATTAAGTGTAGAGTTGCATGTGTTCGCAGATGCATCACAAGCCGCATATGGAGCAGCAGTTTATAGAAAAGTCATTGGAGATACTACCCTTACTTATGAGGAGCTAGCCACAGTACTAGCACAAGTCGAAGCCTGTTTGAATTCTCGTCCAATAACTTTACTGAGTGATAACCCCAATGACCCCCTTCCGCTAACACCCGGTCACTTTCTGATTGGTGAACCATTAATTAATTTAAGTGATGAAAATTATACAAATAGTAATATTTCTAGTTTAGATAGATGGAGGCTAACACAAAAAATAGTTAACGATTTCTGGAACAGATGGTACAAAGAATATCTTGTGAACTTAAACCAAACATACAAATGGAATAAAAAAAATCCTGAACCAGAAATCGATGACATAGTTATTCTAAAGGAAGATAATATTCCTCCAAGTAAATGGATATTGGGCAAAATAATTCTTAAACATGTGGGCCCAGATGGCATTACTCGTGTTGTGTCAGTTAAATGTAAAAACGGTGTTTATAAACGACCCGTGAGTAAGTTATGTATATTACCTAAACAAAATTAGTTTTAATTTTTATATAAATTGTATACATCTTCAATAATGTGCCTACATAAGTTAAGTTATGTGAATGTAATGTAATCTTAAGTACTTACTTTTTTATGTACGTAGTGAGCATTCCTAGCTTCGTAATAATCTATCTGTCCGTAAAACTACATAAGTAAATGAATGTTAAACAATATCGCACGGTGGGCGGTTAGGAGCTGTGAATGCAATACTACATATACAATATTAATAGTTAATTATCGTTTATCTTTGTTATTAATAAGTATCGCTTTGTCTTTGTTTTACTGTGTTTTTATTTGATTTGCTATTAAGTCAAATTTTTGTCATAAGCCTTACGCACATTATTATTGAACTATGGTTTATTGTTTTATTTTTGTAATGTCACTAAAAGGATAGATCCTTTGGTGGGCGGAATGTTTAAACGCATAGCATCTAATCGTAGCTATAATTATATATATAAGTATACAGTCCACTGCATCTCCAAATTTTCAAACTTCAGTTACAAATAAACAGTCAAAGAGTCCACACGTCGTTTTACTGTGCTTAAACCTAACAAGCAATAAACAACCCTTATCGCCGTTAACAGAAACGCAGTTAGGATTCGAACACCTTATATAAAAATGAACATATTATATAAGTAACGATATTAAATTGAAAATATAATTTTGTTTTTGTTTGTTTTTCTTCCACAGAACCAGGAGATTTCTGGCTACACGCGACGCTGCAAAGTAAGCAACTCGTGGCTGTATTCAGAGCGATGTGTACAGCTCGTACGGGACTACGCGCGAAACTTCCCTGATTTCTTCGACAAGCTGAGCTCTTCGCCCAACCAGGACGTCTATTTCGAGAGCGACATCTGGCCCGACGAAGTCGGGTAAAAATGCTCTACTTTCTATTTTAAAAAAAATACTCTAGAACGGTTGGATCGCTTTTAGCCGATATGATCGAGTTTACTCCTTAAAAGATTTAGGCCTATGATAAACAATTATTTATTCAATTGCACGATTGATTATTTCAATTGCACGTGTTAGACAATTCGCTAGAAAGGACCTCGTCTGTTGGGTCATCTAGTGATCAAATACATCCTTGACGTTTAGGACATGCGTGTCTGAATAACAGCTATACTGAGATAACTGAGGTAGGGCACAGCAGGAAATTTCCTGCTCAAAATATGGAGCAGCCCGACTGGGGTAGTACCTCGACCTTACAGAAGACCACAGCTAAATAATGCTGTTTTCAAGCAGTATTGTGTTCCTGTTGGTGAGTAAGGTGACCAGAGCTCCTGGGGGGGATTGGGGATAGGGTCGGCAACGCGCTTGCGATGCTTCTGGTGTTGCAGGCGTCTATAGGCTACGGTCTTACCATCAGGTGAGCCGTACGCTTGTTTGCCAACCTAGTTACATAAAAAAAAAAAAAACTGAGGTCGCGGAATAGAAAGAAATTCGTACACCGACCTGTCATCTTTTGTCGGTGTACGAATTTCTTTCTATTGCGCGACCGCAGTATATGCATTAAGTCCCTCTCATTTCAAATTATACTTCCTTTGTTACAATCAGTTTTTACGTTTTGTCAGTTTTCTCGTTCTTATTATGTTTTTTTTTAATAACCGCTCTGGTGTAGTGGCGTGTGCCGTGTGGTGGTTTGAGGGTTCGATTCCCGCTCGGGATTTATATTTGTATTTACAAATGTTTCTTTCCGGTTTAGATGTCCGTTTTTGTGGGTTTTCCCACCGTGCCTCGGAGAGCACGTTAAGCTGTCGGTCCTGAATGTTATTACAGGCTGAATCGTATGTATTTTTTGTGGCAATAAATTATTTTATTTTATTCAATTGCACCATATAAATCTCGTGTTTTCAGTAAGAACAAGCCTCAAGACATAGTCCAGTGGCTAAAGAACCAGCCACACACCAAAGCTGCCAAACGACCGTGTGGCTCTGAGGCGCTGGAGCCTGAGGAGATGAGAGCTCTGTGGGACGACTTGAGTCGACAGCTAGAAGAGTTACGGGGTAGCGAGAAAAATGTCACACTGCAAGTCAAGTGGAGTTTGCTCTATAAGGTGAGATGATACATGACACTGTCTGACAACAGATTGCCAATGAATCACTAGAAATTGAATGATAATTGTAAACTATCTCAGTATCGGTAGTTTTTACTAAATTAAGTTCGATTTTTTGGAGTTTACTCCTTAAGCATCGATTTTCATATAAGGCCCCCGGTATGAAAAAAAGATGAGGAGTAAAATCTACTGAATGGATGACTTATTTACGTTTTTGTTAACGCCATCTATCGGAGCCCAATATGTTTCCGATAGATGGCGTTATTTGATTCGTTTATTTAACATTTTATATGGTACTAATTTTTTTCATAGACTAGTAAGCTTTTTTTGTGCCTATTTAGACAGTCGATCTGAAGGAGTAAACTCCAGTCAGAGCTGACACACACACACTTTTTTTCTTTGTATTTCTAATAAATTCCTTCCAGTGTTGTATTATTTAAAAAAGATAGTCCACTGTGAATATTCGTTCGTCAAAAGAGAATCATGATGTTCATATATCGCGTTTTTTTTTTTTTTTATATCGGTAGAATTGCAAATTAAGCTCCAATACTTCTCCTGCATGGAGAGCGAGGCCTATGCCCAACGTTGGTATGTTACAGGCTGAATGCGTTATACTAAAGGGCCCCGTAAACGATCAAATTTGTTTGTCAAACTTGTTTGATCAAACTTCAAACAAGCCCGCACACGATCAAACCAATAGATCAAATAAATTTATGACTCCTAGAAACGAAAACGAGAAATCTGTACGTCTATACAAATAAATAAAATTGGAGTGTCTGTTTGTAATATTAAAATAACCGTTTTATACTAAATTCATATATTATGTTCGTATACACGGTACATAATTATACCAAAATAACATTTTTTTATGATTTTTGTCTGTCTGTCTGTTTGTTCCGGCTAATCTCTGGGGACTTCCACTGGCAGATAGCTGATGTAATAGGCTACTTTTATTTTTGATTTTTTTTTTATAGCTAGAACAATAACTATTTTATTAAATTCCACGCGGACGAAGTCGTGGGCACAGCTATTATACTTATAATAAATATAAATACTACTGTAATTTATACTCTAAGATGGAAAGCATATCAATTTACAAAAACCTGAAAATTCAGGTTCCTATTATTATAATTATAAAGGAATACACAGCCATTGCAGTTGTGTTCTCCATGGTTTCAAAGCGATAACTGAGATTTTATTTGACAAACACAGCCGCACACGATCAAACAGGTTTGTCAAACACACCTTCAATCAAAATTTCTATCAAACACGTCAAACATTTTCAATGTTTGACAAACACATCAAACACGCCCGCACACGATCAAAAAATTTGACAAACACGTTTGTCAAACAGAAATTTGATAAAATATTTGATCGTCTACGACTCTACGGGGCCCATAACTATTTAACTGAGGTAGGGCACAGCAGGAAATTTCCTGCTCAAAATATGGAGCAGCCCGACTGGGGTAGTACCTCGACCTTACAGAAGATGAGAAGACCACAGCTAAATAATACTGTTTTCAAGCTGTATTGTGTTTTTGTTGGTAAGTAAGGTGACCAGAGCTCCAGAGCGATTGGGGATAGGGTCGGCAACGCACTTGCGATGCTTCTGGTGTTGCAGGCGTCTATAGGCTGCGGTCTTGCCATCGGGTGAGCATTACGCTTGTTTGCAGACCTAGTTACATAAAAAAAAACAGTAAACATGGATGTGGTGTATCGCAGGCGGAGCTGCACTCGGGCGCGGTGTGCGCGGAGGGCGCGGGCGCGGGGTGCCGGCTGCTGGACCGCGTGGTGGCGGTGGCGGGCGACGGCGCGCCGGCGGGCGCGCGCGGCACCGTGGTGGCCGTGCTGCGCGCGCCCGCCGCGCTCAGCGTGCGCCTGGCCGACCGCCTGGCGCCGCACACCGCCTACCTCGTCATGTTCGACGAGCCCTTCGCCGCCGCGCACCACGAGGACCTCTTCGACGAGCCGCGCTTCTACAGGTGACACCCCCCTCCCCCCTCACACACGACACACTAACACTAGTGATGTAACGACACGGCACCGTGGTGGCCGAAACCTCGAAACTCCGACACCTCGAAACTCTGACACTCCGACACCCTTATACTCCGACATTCCTACACTCCGACACTCTGACACCCCGACTTCCCGACACCCCGACTTCCCGACACCCCGACTTACCGACACCCCGACTTCCTGACACCCCGACACCCCCACACCCCGACACCCCTACACTCCGACACCCCGACACCTAGACACTCCGATACTCAAATAGTGAGTTTTGTAACGTAAAACAAATAGTGCCCTGTTTTTGCTGTTAATAAATCACACGAACGCGCCACACAAAACACAGCTATAAAACATTAAACGATATGATACGTATGCACTATGCACTTTTTTGTTGTATTATAAAGTGTATTTAACTTACAGGATGTTGCCCCACAATCTCCTGAACATATCGTACGGACGCAAGTTGCGTGAAGCGAACGACGACTCTGAGACTCAACCCTTCACGTACAACGCGCCCACATTACTACGACGAGAGGGTCAAAACTCAGCGTTTGCGAGCTATAGGTAATATTAACATACCTACATAATACGAGATTATTCTCAATAAATACATGAATATATATTTCTATTGCAAATCGATTAAATTATATAAACATCAAATGTCTAAGATATGTGCAAATTTTATATTTTTTAATTCAATAAGAAATGTTATTGTAGTCCACCGAGAGAAATCAAGACGCCTGTAGCAGAAAACAGGACTACGCCACAACAACCAACAGTAACGACCAATAATAATATCAAAAATGGGCAGCCGCAGGTCAGTTCAAAAATTTTTTATCTTAGTATTAGGCCCTGCGCGCACTAGTGACATTTGTCACCGTGACAAAAAATTCTTTGTCACCGTCACCTTCGACTCTGCGCGCACTTGCAGTGACAGATTATATACAGATATAGGTTGTCTGTGAACTCGTTTTTAGAAATAGAAAGAAATACAATAATAAAAAGTATTGGGTTCACTCGCTTTGGAGTGATAGGCTGATAAGTGGAAAGTTCTACACCATTTTTGCCAACCTACGTACATATGACACGTGACATTTTGTCGCGTCACGGGCATGTTGGCGTCCTCCGCGGACAAAAAGTCACCGAATTGTCACGCATCCAAGTGCGCGCACCTTCATTAGGGATGATGGACGCGGTGACAGTGACAAAAAGTCACTAGTGCGCGCAGGGCCTTATATTTATCATGAAAATAATACAATTTAAACGTACATGTCACAATATTTATTTTTATTTTGTAATCTAGCAATCGCAAAATATAATTGTAAATCTTACTTTTACAGTTACTAATAGATGATGTTGTTACTTAAACAGTTAGAATTAGACTTCTTTTTAAACAAAAAATTAAAAATAAATTATAGTCGCATCTGCAAGTTTGACAGCAGTTTACAATTTGACGGTTTGGGATTGTTAGTCAATTCGCGTTAAGAAAATAGTGAGTCATCGCTTTCGCTTTGCAAAGCCGCGCCCCTTGACCAATTAAATCGTAGTAACATAGAACGTCATATTTAAATTGACCACTTGAAGTATGTTATTCAGACAGGATTTTATTCAACGCGACTAGACTAACGATAACCTAACCTAACAATGTTCAGAATAATTCGGTGTTTTAAATATTTGTCTTATATGTTTATGTATATTCAAATTAAAGAATTTCTACTAATTTATATATCAGTATTTTATTTTGATTTTTTTTACAGGATAATGGTACAAATCTACTAAAGACCTTGTTGAAAATAAGTGAAACTGAAGCCAATAAAAAGGACAACAAGGTAAAAAATGTTATTATACGACTAGATATCTCCCTTGGTTTTGCAACTATTTGTTATATATACTGTATATACATACCATCCTTCACATTCAATATATAAAACTAAAAGAGTATATTGATGTTTTTGATGTATATCGTCCATATTAATATGAGGACATAGAAAAATTGTTAACTAAAGCCCGCTTTACACGCAACGATAAATTGTAGCAATTTATCGTAACGATCAGATTGTTACAATTTATCGTTGTGTGTAAACGGGAGATTGTGGTGATTTATTGGGATTGAAGTTGGAGTGAATGGTTGAAGCCGGCCGGCATCAATTTCTGGGAATTGTAACGATGTGTTGGAACGAGTAACAGTTGCACCATTTATCGCTACGATTTCACTCAGTGTCCAATAGAGTAAAAGTAACGAAAGAAAGCGTACCCGTATGTATTCGTAAAAGTGACAGTTGATAAGAAATCGTTACAATTTATCGTAGCGTTTAAACAGTGCTCTACTCTTTTGATTTGTTGGAGTGATATATCGTTCAATAAATCGTTACAATTTATCGTAGCGTGTAAAGCCCCCTTAATAACGACATATTTGTTATTATTATTCTTAATTTTCTCTATTATTATTAATGTGATTTGTAGGTACAAAATCATCATGAACCGAGCCAAAGTTGGAGAAACAAAAATGACTACCCGGTCATTTCATCACCGAACAAGTAAGTATTCAAAATATATATGTATTATTATAGGTATATAACACTAGGTATTTAGAAATAACTCTTAACTACTTGATTTCACATTAAATTTGTCCTTTGATGTACTTATTTTTGGATAATGTTTGAATAATTAAAGTTTAAGATAAATATGAAAAAAACACGATTTTTAATAATGATTAGATGTATAATAAAAATGTGCTTAGTAATTTTTCATGCAGCATTAATCAACCCTTCTGGAATTTGTTTTCCGGGTAAGATATAGAGAATGGACTATTTGAGAAAATATAATATATACCCGCTTGTATATTGTTTTTATTTGAATATGTATAATTATATTTTTTTTTGTATTAGTGAAATTTTAACATGTAACAAAAGATGTTAGTTGAAAGTGAAGATTTAAATTATTATTATTTTTTTGTACTAGCTAATTTTAAATTTCGTAGAGTATTGATGATTTATCAACCTTTCCGTTTTTTTAAATCGAATAGTCGAACAGTATGTAGTTTAATATTAAAAGTGTTATAATATTTTACTAATTAATTTATTTTTTTTTCTGTAACAGAGCGCCGCCTCAAAACTGGCGTAAAGACAACTCGTTCAATCGACCTCCACCGCACAAGGAGTGGACAAATACTTCGTACAAGGTAATTAAATAAATCCCTAAAGTATGTTTAATCTTATCTCGAAATCTGCAAACTATAGAAATTAATAATAATAATAAGCCTTTTATTTCATGCAAAAGTATGATACATAACATAGTTTAAAGAAAAATAATGATGTTATTTACACGTAATTTCCTTATTTTAAAAAATTGGTTAAATCTAAAAAATAATAATATGAAAGTTTGCTTGCATGAACCCCTCTTCAAGTGAAGGTGAAGGCCTCCTCTAACTTTTTTTCGATTAAGCGCTCGTAAGTAGAATGTAGATAAAGTTCTGACGTTATAAGATACTACGAGTCTGTAAAGCTGATCTTTCTTCTTTTTAGTTAAGTTATGTATTTCTTGGGTTTGTGTCTCTTTTCTTATTATTGAAGAAGTTTGAGATGTCTTCTTTAGAGGGTTTTGGTCATAATCTTCCACGGTGACCAACCGGGTTGGAAGATGGTTTTCGTTACTTAGTTGAAATTTGTTGAATGTTGCATCGTTGAGGGAGGGGGGTGTTGGTTACTATAAATGTGAGTTATTGGTTGTATTGTCGTTGGTTTGGTTATGTGGTGTGTTGACGTTATTTGTTTACTATGCTTGGTTTTAGAACTCCTTCTGAGACACTGTTTGATCTGGGCATAGATGGGTTTGATTGTTTAATCTTGTTTTTCTTGATGGGTCTTGTTGTACTATTACCAACTAGTGCTTGAGAATTGGGACCTGACTCTGGTGAAGTCATCAATGTTCTTTTGTTGTTTGATTTTAATATAATAAGTTTATCGTATTTTATCGTGACTTTATTTCCTTTCTCGCGCTCTCTATTTGCTTCTTCCTGTAGTTCTTTCCTTTTTTCTAATATGTACTTAGGGTAATCTTCGTTCAAATAATATTGGGTGTCTTTTAATAATCTTTTTTGTTTGAGAATGCTGATCTTTGAAGCAAGGGTAGAAAAAGTTACAATTATTGGTCGCGGTTTATCACCTTTTTTCCCCACTCTCTTTAATTCCTGAATATCTCTACAATGCAATTTTAAGAACAATTTTTCACTTATGAATTGCAATATATTGTTCTCCAAGTTATGGTAGGATGTCTCGCTCTCTTCAATACCGAAGAAAATTATGTTTCTTTGTCTTGCTTGTTTTTCCATAAATTGAATTCTTTTTTCTTGTTGTTCAACATTTTCTTTAAAGGTTTGATGTTTTTCTTCCATTATTGTAAATTTCTCTTCTAATTTGTTAGTTATATTCAGTGTTACTTGTTCTGTCACCTTTTCACCACTTTTTTCAATTTCTATCTTTTGTAAGTTCAGTTCTTTTTGAATATTTTGTAAGGCCTTTAAAATTTCCTCCATAGTGTCCGTTTTGTTTTGGTACACGTGGCGCCCTCTAGTAGTGAATCGTATTGCTTCTTTTCTAATAGATGGCGCTGTTTCACAGTTTATTTTACTATTACAGATAAGCGAAATTGCAGACTCATTTAGATGTGAGGTTATGTTTTTCCAAAAAAGGGATAGCTTTCTCGATTGTTTATTTAATTGCACTCCGGCACTTTAATATATTATCACTGGTATAATTTTAGTTCTTTTATTCGCGAGACTAGGCTTGAAAAGTTCGTAAATTGTTGTTTGTTTACACTTCAGTTTTTTAGGTTTTTTGTATATTATTCGTTAACTTAGAACGTTGTCTTCACTATATTATAGTCATCTTCACTAGTTTATTGTCACTTGCACGATTTTTTCACTAAATTCACTTTAATTATATTTTTAAATAACTTTTTTATACGGACTATGTTGTTACCGCGTCTCAGTACCGCCCTCTACTCTATATATACTCTATATATATAGAAATTAAGTCCTATTTAAAAATTACTAGAAAAGTTAACGACTATTTTAAATTTCACGCGTATGATGTCAGGTTCTTGCGTTTGACATGATTAGATAGAACAAGGCCTAGCCAGCTACATAATTTTTTTCTTAAGAATTATATAATTTTAATATTTTTTTTATTAGTAAATAAAATAGATAGGCTGATATGATAAACATTTGTATTGGCCATGCAGATGTATGCCGTGGTCTGGGTGTTTGTGCAGTCCATGTGGGTCTCCCCACCGTGCCTCGGAGAGCACGTTAAGCCGTCGGTCCCGGTTGTTATCATGTACACCTGATAGCGATCGTTACTCATAGTAGAGAATATCCGTCAACCCGCATTGGAGCAGCGTGGTAGATTAAGCTCTGATCCTTCTCCTACATGGGGAAAGAGGCCTATGCCCAGCAGTGGGACATTACAGGCTGGAGCGTAATAGATAGGCGTCTCACACCCGTCAGTGGTCCGGTATCACACACGATATAATCCTAACCGCCTTGATACATATAGCTATGTCATTAGTATATTATCATGTGCGGGGATTGAATGGGCATGACGACAGTATCAAAAAATCGTCAATTTAATGATCTTAGGGGAACACTCATATTAAAAAAATTCAAAATACTGGTTTACTTTTATGTAAAATAACAAGATTATTGTGATTTTCAATAAAATAAAACATTAAAATACTGCAATCGGCCATTTTGATTGAAACACAAATTACAGCGTATGACGTCTCACTATCGCGTTCCACTTAAGACCCACAATTCTGACCGCTGAAAACCACTCAGTAGTATAGTTGAAAATGTTGTAAGTTGAAAATGGTTGAAAATAAAGATACTGCTCTTAAAATTATGTGTGATAGCTCATTTTATTCGGAATGACGCCTAGAAAATTTTTCTAAAAGCGTATTTTAGCACATACAAATTGTTTTCGGTTTTCACTTTTCAGCGGCCTTAGGTGGAACGCGCCTGATGACCTTACTTTGATATAGCGTGACGTCAGAGTAAGATCAGAGCCGACGCCATGACACCTGCTGCCGTTTTGTCGCGCTAATTGAAAACATATTAGAAAAATAGTTTTAAACTACCTTAAACTTAAGTTTATTACCGAAATATAGGTATTTTCGTAAATAGTAAACGTGTACCCACATTATAGAAGAGGTTTTCAAAATCTTTCGTCATGCCCATTCGCGATCGCTTAGTCAAATATATAAACATCAAGAATGACAACTGCTCAAATAAAAAGTAGTTTAATTTCCATTTGAGCAGTTGTAAGATTATACTAAACATTTGAAATTTAGACTGATATAATAATATCAATTGTAGAAAAAACCAAGGGTAAAGGTTCCTTTTGATAGCAAAGTGCAGTGGTGATATCAACTGGCTGATTTGCTAATAGGTCGGATTTTGATCCCGCTCATGATAAACACGTATGTTCCACGATTTTTTATAATTTAGGAGTTAGGATTATTTTTTTTTCGATTTTTTGCAGAATTTTTATATGACCATCTTGAAATATTTCTAAAATAAAGCGAGACTTTTTGAAGTTTTATTTTTTTGCAAATGAATTCGCACGAGTTGTATCTTTATGCATAAAATAATCAGCTTCGTAGTATATTATATAATTGTTTTGTGTCGCCCTCAGAGCCAGGCCTCGATGCCCGCGATGCCCTCGGCGCCCTCGATGCCCCCGTTCCCACAGTTCGGGCCCCCCGACCGCTTGTTCCCCAAACATTTACCGCAGGGGCCATCCTGGACACACGCGCCTCCGCCGATGCCTGTAAGTTGCGTTTAATAACGAACAAAAAAAAAAAAAAAAAAATTGCGTGCGCACAAAGTACACATATTAGAAGTGAAACTTCTTTGGCAAACTAATTTAAAAAAAAAACAAAAAGCCAACGTCCGCGGTGTTCCCAGTTGGTCACCCATCAGAGTACCGATCACGTTTTCACTTTAAAAAAAGTTTTCTAATAGTTACTAATGTCGTGAGACTTGTCGACAGAATTATAGATCAGTACCGCCGCCCAGTCAGCCGAGCGTCAACCTGGCGACGCTACAGAGCACGCACAGCGCGGACAAGCTGAGCACGCCCTTCGTGCCCTTGCAAGTGCAGGCTACTCAACGGTTAGTATGTTTATTATTTTATTTATTGTTTTATATATGTTAGCTGTGCCCGGACAGCGTGTTTTGGATATATCTTTTGGTTTATTTTGGACATCAGAACATGGAGCTCTAATATTTTGTCTCTTGTCGCAATCTTACAAAACATCCGCATAAACCTTACATTGTTATTTTACAACCTTGAGTGTAAAACTTTTACAATCTTTGAATATCATATTTATTTATATGTAATCAACAGCCTAAAAAATAAGTTTCAAGCTTCTAGCTCTAAAAATGACGATATTTCCATACAACTTTTCATCCCCACCTTTTGACTTTTTACATGTCTTTTTTCGCATTAAAAAGTAGCCTATGTCCTTTTTCAGGCTCTAGAATATCTGTGTATTGAATTTCATTTAAATCGGTTCTGTAGTTTTGGCGTGAAAGAGCGACAGACAGACAGACAGAGTTACGAGTACTTTCGCATTTATAATATTAGTAAGGATTTTTTGTGTACGTATAAAGAATGTTCGACTCCTAACTATGTTTCTTCAAATGGGGGGTTCTGTATGTGTACAACTTTGATATACTCGTTCCGTATGATACCTTTCGTGAGCGCGTAAGCACGTCTATAATTTAGAATGAAAAATATTCTACGAGAAAAAGAATTAGTTTCTATGTGCGATAGTATTATTATTTCACTTTATCGACGTTTTATAGGGCTAAAAAAATAGTTTTGGACAGTTTTGCAGAAGTACATTGCCAGAGTAGGTCGTATATTTAGACAAAGTAAAATTTAAAAAGATTTTTGAAGTTATACTTCTTTTGGCGCGTTAGGGTAAAATGATGAGAGATTTTACGATGCGCGCGCACACCGTCACAAAAAACCGACACCCTGAAGTTAGCTATTCAACGAAGAAATCAGTAACGTGAAGTTAGCTAGCCAATGAAGTATAACTTCTTACGTGCGTAGTACACACACACTTTCTTTTTCACGTTGAACGCGACCTATAACTCCCACAGAATCCCAATGGGCATGACGACAGTATCAACAAATCGTCAATTTAATGATTTCAGGGGAACACTCATATTAAAAAAATTCAAAATACTGGTTTAGTTTTATGTAAAATAATAAGATTATTGTGATTTTCAATAAAATAAAACATTAAAATACTGCAATCGGCCATTTTGAATGAAACACAAATTACAGCGCCGACGTCACAACATAACATAATACGTCAGGCGCGCTCCAAAGAGTAAAGTAAAAAGTAAGGCCCAGATTATTTTGTGACGTCAGAGCCGACGCCATGACACCTGCAGCCGTTTTGCCGCTCTCATTGAAAACATATTAGAAAATAGTTTTAATCTTCCTTAAACTTAAGTTTATTACCGAAATATAGGTATTTTCGTAAATAGTAAATGTGTAGCCACATTACGGAAGAGGTTTTTAAAATCTTTCGTCATGCCCATTTGAAGGAACGCAATTAGAAGTCGAATATCCTGTATATGTTTGTATGTGTGTATGTATATGTTCATCTGTATGTATACACTTATTTGCTATATTACTAGTTAGTTGTCTACAGCTAATGTGTTTATTTTTCTTTTTGGCCTGAGTGTTGACTGTAAGAGAATGCCATCAGGCAGTCTGTCATTAGTTCCAATTGTTTCTCTTTTTTTTTTGTAAATTGTTGGTTAATAAAGTCTAAATAAAAATTGCGTGTGTACAAAGTACACATAGAAGTGAAACTTCTCTGGCAAACTAATTAAAAAAACTAATTGAAAATTCAAAAAAAAACTAATTGAAAAAAAAAACAAAAAGCCAACGTCACGCGGTGTTCCCAGGCGGTCACCCATCCAAGCACTGACCGTCCCTGACGCTGCCGCGTTATCGGTCGCTCAAATTTTACCCCTCATGCGCCTAAAGAAGTTTCACTTCAAAATAAATTAATATACAATGAAAATTATTCGAAAACGGGATATTTACCATGTTTATTAATTTTTCTTCGCGGAGCTCGATATTTCGACATTAACTGCGAATGTCTTGTTCACGAGACTGAACATTCGCAGTTAATGTCGAAATATCGAGGTCCGCGAAGAAAAATGAATAAACATGGTATATATCCCGTTTTCGAATAATTTTCGTAATAGAAGTAACCAAGTTAATCTAAAATCTTAATATCTTATCAATTACATATACATACAAACTACAATTATGTAAATAATAATAATCGATGAAATCCCCCTTATCATATTGCTTGACTACCAGTGATACCTTTTACAATTGCATACGATGATAATATAGTAATATAAACACTTGTTAAATACTTAAAGCTTAGCATCATTGAGAACGTACTAGTATTAATCCTAGGAAAATAATTATTGCCTAAGATTATAACACTGATTGAATACATCTTGAAAATATTTATGTATGAGCAATAAATTTACCTTAAAGTAATTTATTTATTTATTAACACTTTATTGCACACAAAAGAAAGATACAGTTTAGAAACATATGATACACAATAAATAAGTACGCAAAGGTGGCCTTATCGCTTATAGCGATCTCTTCCAGGTAACCTTTTCTTCCAGGCAACCTTTAAAGTAATTTCTCGGGTTAACTACGATTTGTAATATTTGGAACTGAGGTAGGGCACAGCAGGAAATTTCCTGCTCAAAATATGGAGCAGCCCGACTGGGGAAGTACCTCGACCTTACAGAAGACCACAGCTAAATAATACTGCTTTCGAGCAGTATTGTGTTCCTGTTGGTGAGTAAGGTGACCAGGGCTCCTGGGGGGGGGGATTGGGAATAGGGTCGGCAACGCGCTTGCGATGCTTCTGGTGTTGTAGTCGAGCTATGGTTTAGGTGAGCCGTACGCTTGTTTGCCGACCTCATGTGTAAAAAAAAATAATAATCACAATAGTAATGTCACAATATAAAAATGTGTATAAGAAATTTGATTTTCTTTTAAACTACATATAATTATATATTTTTTTGTTTTTAGTTTTCTAATAATATAATTATTATATTTTTCAATAATTTTCTTTTATCGAAGCCATTTTATTTGTTTTCATTTATTTTTTTGTTATTTTTGAACGCACATGGTGAATGTAGTGTAAACTCCAGACGAGTTCAACACACAAGCGGGCCCCCGGAGAGGAAGAACGCCGAGCACAAAGCGTCGTCCGGCGAACACAGCGCGCCGCCCGCGCCGCTGCCGGTGAGTCGATTATTTATCGTATATTATTTATATTATATAACTATATATACTACTATATATTATATATTATATTATACTATATATTATATTATACTATATATTATATATATATTATATAACTATATATACTAGCGACCAGCCCCGGCTTCGCATGGTTGTAATGCTGAAACTAAATACTATCTACAATAAAAGATATGTTAGAAACCTGTAAAATTACCGGTGTTCCTCTACTATAATATGCATGTATTATACATAAAAACCTTCCTCTTGAATCACTCTATCTACTAAAGACCGCATCAAAATCCGTTGCGTAGTTTTAAAAATTTAAGCATACATACAGACAGACAGACAGACAGGAAGCGACTTTGTTTTATAATATGTAGTGATATATTTATATATATCGCCTTACTGTGGAGAGCCGGTCTCTCTCACTTATATAATTATTTATGTTTTTATACCTTATAACATACACACGGTTGTCTGTTCCCATGTTAAGCAACTTAATGCTTACCAGACTCAGGCAAGAAACAACAGACAGCAGGGCCACTACAAACTGCGCCAACGGGCTAGACAATATATGCCTCAATAAAATGGATTACAAAATAACGTAAAAATGTATGATCAAGATCCCAGGCCATGTCATACAAGATATTACCAAATTTGTATAAAAACACAGTTTATATCTATATATTAATACTAGCTTCTGCGCGCGACTTCGTCGGCGTGGACTCCGCTCCTATTGGTCTTAGCGTGATGATACATAGCCTATAGCCTTCCTCGATAAATGGGCTATCTAAAACTGAAAGAATTTTTCAAATCGGCCCAGTAGAACCAGAGATTACCGCGTTCAAACAAACAAACAAACAAACAAACAAACAAACAATCAAACAAACTCTTCAGCTTTATATATTAGTATAGATGTGAAACAAAAACTTTGTACCCCTTTTTACGAAAACTGAGCAGACGAAGGAGTATGAAATTTCGCACACTTATAGTTTAAATAGTAGCGGCGTATCTTGCCGGTTCTTCTCTGCAGAATCTGCATTCCGAAACGGTGGTACTTTTACACTTTAAAAATAATTAAAATTTAAATTTGTAAAATGACGATTTGAAAGTGCTTTTGAAGCCTGTTTGAATAAAGCTGTTTTTGATTATGATTTTGATTTATTTTTCCAATTGAAAACTTATTATTTAATTTTTCAAGATGACCCAACAACAAGCTGCATCGAAGCCACAGAAGAAAAAGAAAACAAGAATAGCGGCAAATCTACCCTTCCAGATGGACTAAGTACTCGAAATGATGTTGTCAAATATCTTTTTTTTATATTTAATTAAGATTTTAAATGAATTGTACAACTATAAATAAATATATGTATACAAGAATCTACATAACATACGGGATGGATAGGAATTTTCCTTAAAGGTTTCAATATTGTTTGTATTGAATCGTTATATATTTCATTGATAAAAAAAGTACATAAATGTTATTGATGAAGCCTGTAACGTCCCACTGTTATAGGCCTCACTTTACATAGGAGAAGGGTGGGAAATTAACCCACCGCGCTTCTCCACTGTAGATGTTGTGTAAAATGTAAATGAAACTAAATTAATTAACCCTTTATATGATGGATGAGTTTATCTTTGTCTTGTTTTATGTACGGTTAACTATTGCCATATAAATATGGCAGCGTTTTAACTTCGATGCAAAAATACGTCTGTCTTAACTGAAAAAGTTTAAGCTTTAAAGGTATTATTATACCGGACGCGTTTAAAGGGTTAATTTTTTTAAAGTTTTAGTAATATTTTTTGTCATATCAGTATATTAACATCCATTTTGATTCTGTTTCTTGTCCGTGAAAAATATTTTTTTTCAATATTTTCCCTCTATATTTTTGGTATAAGTAGGTAGAGAATTTTGATTATATGTATACATAGTTGAATTGAATCACCAGTTCAGATATTAAATTTATTAATAATTATTATCTAAAACTTGTTTACTAGTATCTCAATGTTAGGATTTACGTGAATTTTGCTAATTTTCATATCTAGAATGTTTCATCTTATATTTCTTTCATAATAAAATCGTTTAAGAGTAATAATTGTAAATTTTGTAAATATTACAAAAGTGACGAAATCTTATAATCTGAGTTCCTTGTTACTGATTATTTATTTTTGTAATAAATTTTTAAATATTTAGTTGACAACGAAATAACTACTAAGTAATAACTTTTATTACTGTATAAAAATGAATTTGACCTTAAATGAGCCAATGAGGGTAGTTTTTTTTCTTTTGGGTTCTATATAACGAAGGTGCCTACCATATTATAAAATGTGTTCCTATCTTTATAATATAATGTAAAAAAGTAATGTAAACAACTTGGATTTAACATAATAAATATAAAAGCTTGTAATAATATTGAACATTTTGTAAGTAATTCTGGGTGTTTGTCTTTCGTTATGAGTATTTTGTGTCTTTGAAAATAACTGTCGTTCACATATAGTTATTACTCCGATCTGAATGTAATGATTAAAGAATGTCTATACCCACAACATAAAAATAATATAGAAAAAATTCTCATAATCAATAAAATACATTCATAATAGTTTTATAATTATTAATCTACAATGTCTACATGTATTAGGAATAATTTCGAAAGTTAAGTAAATAACTTTAATCGGTGTCCATTCCATGTATTACATATAACTGTACAGTATATAATGCATGTTAGCGAACTATTTTTGTAGATTGTGTACTACTTTCGACCAACTTTTCTGTGACATTTCTTAGGATTATGTTCAAGTACGAAACGTACGTCGGTACAAATTTTTCTACAGTATATAAACGCTTTAATTAGGTGTAGTTGGTATTTGTTATTGTATTTGTGTAAAAAAAATAACGAAGTTTTCTTGCAATTTTTAAATATTACAATAGACTTTGACATGTCCGATTCAATGTACCAACTTACAGTACTTAGATAATTGAATGTTATGCAGTAGAGAGTTATGTAAAGGTAATTGCAACAATAAAAAAAAATCCGAATTATTGAAAAAAAAATTAGTATTTGCTTATTCGAAGTACTTAAAAAAGTGATCAGATTAATAACTAAGTTAAATTACCAATCACGAGGTTTCTAAGTTTCTATTGTATTGAAATAATCATTTTGACAAAATTTGTAATTTTAGTTTGACTTTCAAATTTTTGTGGACCACTCCCATCACTTCAGAAAATGCTTTTATTTTATCTCTTTGAAAAAAAATTGCTGAAGTTAAATGTGAGGTTATTGACGTAATAACTTTACAGTAGTAATATTGTTTCAATCTGTTTTATTTTTGTTTGAATGTTGGTATTAAATATTCAGTCAGAACTTGCAACAGTACAATATTATTGCTTTAAATAAATCTTCATATTTGTTAAAAGACAATTCGAAGTAAATAATGTTACATGAGACAAACATAATGGTTTTCAAATCTGATATTTTACAACTATCGAACAATATTAATTTCTTTTAGAAATATATACCTTAACAAGTTACAATTAAGAGATGTAACTTATCATAATATTGTAAAGGAATTGTGATCTATATTGACACGAAAATATATAAATCAAACTAACATTTTCTAAGGTTGTAAGTTTCTTATTGAGATTATTGTGTACATTTATTTTCTATTTGACGACAACATATTCATAATATTTACTGTATATGTGACTTGCTTGAAACAAAATTAATTTTTGTTCAATATTTTGTTATCTATAACTACGGATCACAAACTTGCTGCTGTTCATTTTAAAAATTAGGAGTGTCTTATCTTGTGCGAAGAAAAATTATTTTTTAAAACCAGTTTTCAATCGAAATGTTACTTAATAAATTAAATTCCCCAATTGTTTCGAGTTATTTAACGTGTATTTATTCCCTTGTTCTTTGGCATTATCTAGAGGTAATGTACAGAATCGTGCGTATGGGTCCGACCTGCTTATCACAAAAACCAAATTTAAAGGTACTATAAGAATTTTGTTATTCTTGGAGCTAAAAAAGACGCAATATACGTTTTTTGTGTATTTCAGCATTTATAATAAGTTAACACGGTGTTTCAGTGATTTTTACAAGTCTCATAAGAAAAATATACAAAAGTTTTTACTTCCGACTAAAAATTACTGTGAGATAAACTTCAAAAGTGACAAAGGTTGCCTTTAGATAGTGCAATGCACAATGGTGCAAATGCTAACTCCACCTAGTATTTGTCAAATGAAACTGATCTGTAAGTATAAACTGCATCTTCATAAACAATGCTGTATGTTTTCTAGAGGCAAAAACGTTGCATATATTTGAGGTACAACGGTGTAATTGCTGTATTAGTATCTACGCTTCAACCGCGTTCAAGGCAAAGTACATCAAACTCATGTCCACACATGAAACGATTTTTTACGAACGCTTAACTTTTAAGTAAATACCTACAATGTTTTTCATTTTGTGACATCGTTAAATGTTTTTGAAGTGAAACTTCTATAGGCGCATGATGGTTAGAGCGACCGCTAACGCGGCAACGCATCACGCGGTCAGTACTTCGATGGGTGACCGCCTGGGGACACCGCGTGACGTTGGCTTTTTTTCACTTACTTTCTTTTTGTATTACTAGGAGTACTTTGTACGCACGGAATTATCCATACCTACCAGTGATATATAATTCTCTGTAATTATTTGAATTTGAAATCACTCTAATTAAATTTGTTAGGTTAATCTAATTGACTAATTATGAGATGACATACAATACATAGTAGGCAGGTCGAAAATATCTACTTTCAATTACATAATTTTTGAAACATGTATTTGTATGTATGTAAATTGTATCAAGGCCATATTAAAAAAACATCCCACTCATGTTAAGATGTAAACAATTATACAATTAAGGAAAATACTACAATACATTCATAAGAGTCGCGATAACCGTAACTTTCAAAGCAAACACTTGATACTTGAAACGTTGGATCATTGTCATCAAAGTGTAGGTACTTCGCCTATTTCTATATAGGAAGTATTAACCGTTGAATGCGCATTGTGGTTCGGTCGGTATACAGATTAACACGTGCTTGGATCCTACCTGCAATGCGTGTCGCGATTTTACTGTTTTTTGGGGTTTTTGTATCCGCTTCGGATTTGGATTGGTGGAAAACCGCTCTCATTTACCAAATTTACCCGCGATCGTTCAAAGACAGCAATGGTGATGGTATCGGCGATCTTAATGGTTAGTTATACTTATTAGAATATCTATACTAATATAATAAAGCTGAAGAGTTTGTTTGATTGTTTGTTTGTTTGTTTGAACGCGCTAATCTCAGGATCTACTGGTCCGATTTGAAAAATTCTTTCAGTGTTAGATAGCCCATTTATCGAGGAAGGCTATAGGCTATATATCATCACGCTAAGACCAATAGGAGCGGAGTCCACGCCGACGAAGTCGCGCGCAGAAGCTAGTGTGTTTATAATTATGCAAACACGACGTACTTAGTTTATAAATAAAAAAAATTATTCGGGTAAGTTTTATTTACTATTGCTAGAAGTAAAATTGTAAATTAAAAAGGCGGAATAGCTGTATGTATAGGTAGGTACATATTTCTAACTTAAGTGGATTTTCTATTCATTCGTTATAATTTTGTTGCTCACAAAAAATCAGTTCATTATTTTCAGAAGCTATAATAAACGTAAAAAATTGTTTAACACATTTTATATTAGATACTACTACTAGGCAATGTACTACTGTTTGTAAAAATTTCCAAATCTTATTACTTTTTAGGTATAACTGGAAAACTTCCGTATCTCAAGGAAACTGGCTTTGATGCCGTATGGCTGTCCCCAATCTATCTGTCTCCAATGTACGATTTTGGTTATGACATCACGGACTACCGGGACATCGCTCCTGAGTACGGAACCATGGATGATTTCAAAAATCTACTTAGTGAGGCGAAGAAATTAGGTGAGTAATAACACAATAAATAGTTATAATTATGTAATAATATAGAAAAACTTCCAATTTGCTTATTAGAATTGAGAATTAAACATATTTTGTTAACAAAATTTGAAAAAATCTTATGTAAGTTTTCAAAAAGTTTATAAAATTAAAAGATCTGATAAATTGAACTATTTATTATTTAAAAATATTAATACCGTTTTAAGGTATTTGTATAATTAAGTGGAAAAGCAGCAATAGAACGAATGCTGCCCGCTATTGTTAACAAAAACATTGTTAATTTGTTATACTTACCCATTTACATAAATGTTTTTTTTTTTTTCCTTTTGTATAGTGTAAAAATATTTCCAACTATTTAGCTATGTTTTAAACATCACAGTTAAAATTGCAAAATGACAGTTTTTGTGGCCGATTATCCGCAATCAACTTGTATGATTGTTATTCTCAGGCAACCTTCACACTCCGTAGCATTTAAAATTACTCAATCTTCATACAAAATTATAGAAAACAAGTTTACTTAAATGTTTCCATTATATAAAAATGCAGCGAAAAACATTTCTAACATAACGATCTTAATATTTTTAATTACAGTAGAATCCGTTTATTATGACTCCGTCTATATTGACCAACCGGTTATTATGACGTAATTACACTACGAAGTTTGGTTTTCATATAAAATTCTTTGTAAAAAAGTCGGATATAATGACTTCCCTTACAGTGACATGTCGCTTATTATGACCCATTTTTAAGAAATGATGTCCGGTTATAATGAACGATATGATTCTTTACACCTCCATTGATTCCCGACGAGCGACGTTCGACTTGCTGAACGCGTCGCCAAGTGCTAGCCACGTGTGGCTCGTTTTTGTTTTGAGTCTCAGTTTGGTCCATAGAGTAACTTATTGGTCTTCTCAAGTTCTCAGTGAGTAATTGACGCTTAAAGGTCACGCATTGTTTTTCGTTTGTCGATTGTGTTTTTCATTGTAGGTACATACTGTGAAAAAAATGTCACCTCATCGCCGTAACGCATTTACGGTTGAGGAGAAAGGTGCAATAATATGCAGATTATAAAATGGAGAATCAAGCTTTTTTGTGCATATTTGGACAGTCGATCTGAAGAAGTAAACTCCAGTCGCGCGTCGGAGCTGACACGCGTTTTTTTTTCACAAAACGCTTTGTATGACGTCCGCTTATTATGACGTGTTTGTCAATTCCTTTCGATGTCATTATAAACGGATTCAACTGTAATTGTAAGCTAATAAACTACTGTGTGGTTACGGCAGTAAAGATTATAGCCACCCCCTCTCTTCCCATGGGTGTCGTAAGAGGTGACTAAGTGTTGGTGATTTAAATAAAAGATAGATGCATGTTCCAAGTGGACTGTATTTAAGTTGTAGAAAATGGTATGTTTTAAGACCTTGATGAATTAACAATATTTGAATGAGAAGATTCACAAAACAATGTTGAGCCTGGTGCGGCTAGACGAGGAAAAAGGTCGAATCCAAGAGAAGTGACAGCTAGTAGCGGTGGGGCGCGCGTAGGCACGCTCCGCTACTCGCTAGACGCCGACGCAGCAAGCCGCCGTGTGCGCTGTACCGGTGCGCGATGTCGCGAACATACTCCCGGGCCTTGAAGATTTATGATCTTCAAGAATGTTTCACTGGAAGAGGACAGAGATTGTTAAAGCTTCTAATTATAGGTCCTCTCTTTGTTTGTACTTCGGCAACTCTGCAAACTCCGTCGCTGCCCTTCATCAGCTTTATTACTTTTCCCATAGACCAAAGCAACGGTGGTGCACTGGCATCCCTGATCAGGACTATGTCTCCAATTTCTAGTTTACCAGAAGATGCGTGCCATTTTTGTTTCTGTTGAAGTTGATGTATATATTCATGTGTATAGCGGCTCCAAAAATGCTGTCTGAGCTTCTCTATTCTGTGAAAGCGTTGAAGTCTATTAATGTTCACATCTTGAAGTGGGGGGTATGGAACAGACAAGAGTGGTCGTCCAATAAGGAAATGGGCTGGTGTTAAAAAGGTAAGGTCTAGAGGGTCGGTAGACAAAGGCGTAAGAGGTCTTGAATTAAGGATAGCTTCTATTTGATATAAGCATGTTGAAAGTTCCTCATAAACGAGATGTGTTAAATTTAAAGTACGATACAAAAGAGTCTTAACAGATTTAACTGCAGCCTCCCAAATACCCCCGAAGTGAGGCGAATATGGTGGTATAAAATTAAAATTAATATTAAGTTCAGCCAAACTAGTCTGTATATAAGGATTATTAGATTTCAAAAAACGCTTAAGTTCATTACATGCTCCTACGAAGGTTGTACCATTGTCGGAATACATGTTTTGAGGTTTACCCCTTCTCGATATGAAACGATTGAAGGCAGCCAAAAAAGCCTCCTTGCTAAGATCTGTCACAAGCTCTAAATGCACGGCCTTGACTGCAAAACAAATGAAAACACAAATATAAGACTTATGTAATTTACAACCGCGTCCCTTTCGGTCAGCTATTAAAATTGGACCAGCGTAATCTACTCCTGTGTTTAGAAAAGGAAATTCAAGATACGTTCTTTCCGCTGGCAAGTTACCCATAATGGGTTGTGGTGATTTTGCGTTATGTCTTGTACATCGAATGCAAGCATGAACAACTGATTTTGCTAAATTTCTGCCACCCAATGGCCAAAAATGATTTCTTATATTGGATAAAATTAACTGAGCGCCACCATGAAATAATTCTTTATGCTTACATTCAAAAATGATTTTTGTTAAATGATGTTTTGAGCACAATACTATAGGATGCTTAATGTCGTATGTGTAAAATGAATTTTTTAATCTTCCACCAACTCGTATTAAATTATCTGAGTCTAAGAAAGGTGTAAGTGCTCGTAATCTACTACCCTTTGGTATTGGTTTGGAAGCCATGAGTAATGAATATTCTTCAGGGAACATTTCCTGCTGAGAATAACTGAGAATATGTTTTTGTGCCATTTGTAATTCTGACGAAGATAAAAAATTATTATGCTTTTTCAATTTATTTCGACAATTAAAAATGAATCTATGAATGTATGCTAATATTCTTATTAATTTTTTAAAATTTGATGTTTGATGAACTAATTGATGTAATGAATTTTTATTATTTATTGATGAATTATTATTATGTATGTGATGCGTAAGCTCTGGAAGTGAAATGCTATCAAAATTTGGAGTAGAAGGAATACAAAATTCTGATGTATGTAGAAAGTCAGGGCCTCTCCACCAAAGTGCGGAAGCGCTGAGGAAGTCAGCATTCACCCCCCGAGAAGCTAAGTCAGCAGGGTTTAGTTTAGACTGCACATAACTCCATTTCATACAACTTGTGGTCTCTTTTATCTCATTGACTCTGTTTCTTACAAACTGCTTAAGGGAACCTGACTCCGTCGAGAGCCAGCCCAAAACTATTGTAGAGTCGCACCAAAAGTAGCAATCATTAAACTCTATCGTTAAGGATGTTACAACTTTTTTATAGAGTCTCGTGCCTAATAAAGCGCCGCATAACTCTAATCGAGGTATAGTTGTAGGTTTTAAAGGCGACACTTTATTTTTTGATGTCAAAAGGCAAACATGAATTAAGCCACTGGTAGAGATAGTTCTTACATAAACACACGCACCATAACCACGTTCTGAGGCGTCTGTGAATACGTGTAGTTGCACTACTTGGGGATTATCTTGTAAAGTCCAACGTGGTATGCGTATTGAATTTAGATGAGAGAGACAACTGATTATGTTAGTAAATTCGTGTTTGACAACCGGACAGAAGCCATCCTAGTTTAGAAGAATGTAATTTAGGATATGATGAACCAATGTTACAGGTTTCTGAATTTAATACTGCCCAAAATATTTCTGCCCCTACTAAAATGTCAATTGAAGAAGGTATGTTGAATGTAGGGTCAGCTAATTTAATTTTTGGGGGAATAGGTAGATGCGTAATGTTTATGTAAGAACTAGGAAGAGCGTTTGTGATTTTTGGCAAAATATAACAATTGATATTTGTACTGTAATCACCAAAACAAGACTCAAATGCTAGTTCACATGTCTCTACGGCATTTGTTGTATGACTATTTATTGTAGAAATAATGGAGTCAGTGTTACGTCTTACCAAACCAAGCCTGTGACACAGCTCCTCTGTAATGAAGTTGCAAGTACTCCCATTGTCTAATAACATTCTTGCTGTATGAAAGTAGCCGTCTTTATCTTTCGCGCGCACCAAAGCTGTGGATAATATGACACAAGAGCTATAAGGAGATGATGTTACATTTGTTGTAAGGGCTACATTAGAAGATGATGATGATGACTCTTTTTTGAAACCATCTTTGTGCAAAAGAGTGTTATGTTTAAGATTACAATATTTACAATTTGAAAGTCTACACCGATTTCGATTATGACCTGGACGTAAGCAGTTGATGCATATTCTGCTTTCCGTGGCCTTTTTTATTCGTGCATCGATATCAAGTTTAATAAATGATGGACATGAAAACAAATTAAATATAACACAGTTTCACTACCATCTTTGAACTTAAAAAGCCGACGGATGGCGGGATAACCATCCATGCTGGCTTTGAAATACACAGGTCGAAGACGGGCAGCAGCGTCTTCGGTGCGACAAAGCCAGCCCTGCGGTCACCAACCCGCCTGCCCAGCGTGGTGACTATGGGCAAAACACATGAGCTCACCTGTTTTTGGCGTGAACTTGGGGAGGCCATGTCCACCATGTTTTCATCTACACCGTACACGTACACCTTTGTCCGTTATTCCTTTTATTCAAAACCTAATATTATATTTAAAAAAATTGTATAAATTTAAAGTCAATAACAAAAAATCATGCTAAATTATTTATATTATACAGCCTAAATGAAATACGATGCTACTAGTTACAAGTAAGAAATTATTACTAAGACTGACAAAATTCAGTCTTTTTAAATTATTTTTATAGGTATTCGCGTTGTACTTGATTTCGTTCCCAACCATACAAGCAATGAGAGTGATTGGTTCATCCGCTCCGCGAACAGAGAAGCTGGCTATGAGGACTACTACGTGTGGACTGATGGTGTTAAAGACACGGCGACTGGCGAACTCAAACCTCCTAATAATTGGGTAGAGTACTAGCTAAAAATAATTAATATTTACGCTGACTCACAAAGTTCCATTAGATCAGCCCTGGTGTGTTTTTTAATTTTTTTGCGAAGCTTCCATTCTTATCTCCTTCTTCCTTCTATCCTAATCTTCCTTTTCTAATAGAAATAGTTTATTTGATTATGACGTCCTATAAATAAACAAACTTTCCAAAATTTATTTATCATTACAAATCAAAAAATCCTGTCCCAATGACATTTTTTTATTTTTTACGCCTAGTAAAAGTCTATCTACACCGAAAATTGTACCGGAACAGTAATTGTAATAGTCTTATTTCGAAAGAAATCATACGATCTTCATATCAAATACTTTGAAATGACATTCGTGTGATATTTCTAAATATTTATGTATTAATAAAGGTCAGTCAGTTTCGTAAAAGCGCCTGGGAGTTCAACAACGCACGGGGACAGTATTACTTGCATCAGTTCGTCATCGGTCAGCCAGACCTCAACTACCGCAACAACAAAGTTCAACAAGAAATGAAGGTATTTTGAATTTTGCATTCAATCCATATTGATTTTAAAATTGAAAAAAAAATGTAAAATTGTAAGAATTTTCTAAAATAAATATTGCTTAATTTATTCATTCTTCCGTATCCGTTTAATGTCAGTATAATTTCTGTAAAAACCGCTTCAGAAGTTCCAGAAGACTCAAACAAGAATTATAATATGTATAAATGTAAAAATTTTAGGATGTGCTACGTTTCTGGTTAGATCTAGGAGTGTCTGGTTTCCGAGTGGATGCTGTCAACAGATTGTATGAAGTTGATCCAGAAAATTACGGAGGACGCTATCCTGACGAACCTCTCTCAGGTTATTCCCGATATATTTATTTATTTCCGAGGCCAACAGGAGGATCAATAATATAAATTTGTTAAATAATGTAAATAAATCTACATTAATTTACAATTCAAGCAAACAAAAGAAAATTAGTTTCACATTTGAAATGTAACAAAAGATTGCTAACGAATTCAATGAATTCAAATGAATGTAGGTAATGTATCTTTAGTTGGCAACTATTATAGCTACATATATATTAGTGTAAGTTGAGACTGGACGAAGTTTCATAAAAACGTTACCGTTTCATCTGTAAAAACTTTATCATGCGTCAAAAGAAGTTTCACTTCAATAATTTAAAAATATTTTTTTTTTTATGTTTTAACTCTAGGAATAAATGGTACAGTACCAGACGATTATGATTACCTGAACCACATCTACACCCAGGATTTGAATGAGACGTATGACGTTGTTTACGACTGGAGAGATCTGGCTGACGAATATATTGCAAAGCAAGGCGAATACAAAATAATGATGATGGAAGCCTACACTGACTTGAACAAAATGATCCGCTACTACGGCACTGAAACCAGAAACGGGTCTATTCCTTTTAATTTCATTTTTCTCGGAGAAATTAGTAGTTCTTCTAACGCTCGGGATATCAAAGCTGTTATCGATAAATGGATGACTTACATGCCTAGTGGAAAGACGGCAAATTGGGTTGTAAGTACATAATTATATACCTACTGTTTATATTAAACTAGCTTCTGCGCGCGACTTCGTCGGCGTGGACCCCGCTCCTATTGGTCTTAGCGTGATGACACATAGCCTATAGCCTTCCTCGATAAATGGGCTATCTAACACTGAAAGAATTTTACAAATCGGCCCAGTAGTTCCAGAGATTACCGCGTTCAAACAAACAAACAAACTCTTCAGCTTTATATATTAGTATAGATTGGCTTAAATAATTGGTGCTGCAACTCAATCTGAAACTTTTCCTGGTGTGTACCAAACATCATGTTCAGTACATTTTTGTTTTATTCCCAGAAAATCGGACTTGCATTCCAACACAGAAATACCGCCAATACTTTGGTCACCATTTGACACGGACTTAATCACTTAAATTATTTATATGTAATCACTCAGTTTTTTAAGGTTTGATGATATATTTTACTGTTCTTCTTTAGAATGGTAATCACGATCAAAGTCGATTGGCCAGTCGTCTAGGAGTCGATCGCGTTGACGCTATGAACATGCTAGCTCTCATATTGCCCGGAGTCGCAATCACCTATCAGGTAATCACAATTCTACCGATACACCTCTTTTATCTTGACTTGCATCTGTTCTATGTACCTATCTAAAACAATAAAAATATCGAATAAAATCTCAAAGGACTCTGCCATTTTTCATCAAAACTAAAATTATCTTTAGATATTTTTATATTTTTTTTAATTATGACTTGAACATCTGGAAAAATTTGTGCGCTTGTGAAAAGATCTGAATTTACTGGCGGAATTTGCTAGATTTACCTGTAGGTACAGCTCTCGCCATTTAACTACTCATTATAATATTGTAGGGCGAAGAAATCGGCATGACAGATGGATACGTCAGCTGGGAAGATACGAAGGATCCCCAAGCGTGCAATACCGACGATCCTATAAATTACTACAAGAAGTCACGTGATCCGAGCCGCACGCCTTACCACTGGGATAGCTCTAGCAACGCCGGGTTTTCTACCACCACCGGAGGAACGTGGCTTCCGGTCGCCGAGAATTATAGAACGTTGAACTTGGCGCAGCAGATGAATGATCCCAAGAGTCATTACCAAGTAAAAAATGCCTTTATCTGTGCCCAAATAAGAAAAAGATTAAAAGAATCACAAACTTTTGTTCAATTATGTAGAAGAAGTAGTAGAAGTAGTAGTAGCTTGTTGCCACTGCTAGTCTCTTATTTAAATACAAATAAGTATCAGTCGCTCTCGGAAATATAATTAACTAGATTTCTAAAGCGTGATGTTTTATAGCCTAACTTAGAACAAATAATTAGTTTGTAATATTGTTAGGTGCATAACTAATAACAAGTAGGAGCCATACACCGAAAATTTGTCATTATTTGCAGTTCTACAAAGACGTCGCTCAAGTCAGAAAAAACGCGGCCGTGAAAGAGGGAGACGTAGATACGAGAGCTTTGTCTGAATCTGTCTTAGTCGTCACCAGGTTAATGAACTTACTAAAGTATTTTACCAGCGGTCACAGCACTGGCTGTTGCGGGTTCGATCCCGCAAACGACAAACATTTGTATTGGCCATATAGAGGTTGACCCCCGACACAGGAGAAAATCCTACTGGGAGCTGTTGAGCGTGAAGCATTTATTTATTTTAATTGTATATTATGTTTTTAAAGATTTAGTTACAATATTCTTAAAAAAATTTTTTATTTCACTTTAATTCTTTTGTAATTTTAAAACATTTTTTATTATAACTACTTACATCTCTCTCTCTTATCTATTAAGATAGTAGAATAATGTACACATTCAGACCTTTACCATACATTTGCGTTTGCGTTCGTTCAAAATGAATGAAACTATGTTGTTACTTGCAGGTTACTTCCTGATTCCCCCGGAGTCCTAGGTGTTGTGAACTTGTCGGACAAGGCTCAGGACCTCGATCTTACGTCACTGCGCTTATTACCGGACAATTTGAAAGTGGTCGCGTCTGGAGTTAACTGTACTACTGAGAAAGGGTATGTTTTAGAAATAAAACTTCTCACACTAAATGCCCATCAGTAGTAATCCTGTGACTCCTGTGTTAGGTGTACCACAGGCTAATAACAAACATCATAATTATGGTTTAGGCAAACTTTGTCATAGTGCTAGCTGTCTTTGTAAAAAAATTGCAAGCGTACAAAGTATGTCAGAAGTGAAACTTCTTTGGCAAACCAATTGAAATAAACAAATTTGAAAATAAACGAATTAAAAAAACAAAAAGCCAACGTCACGCGGTGTTCCTAGACGGTCACCCATCCAAGTACTGACCGTCCCTGATGCTGCCGCGATACCGGTCGCTAAAATTTTACCCCTCATGCGTCTAAAGAAGTTTCACTTCAAAAACTTGTAATCTACTTAAATAGAATAACTACTAATCAGATATCTTTCTTTCAGGACCATTTTGAAAAAGAACAATGTGCCAATATCTGGATACTGCGCCCTTCTTTTTGAATCCAACGGCTGTCTACGACTACAGCCTTACTTTGCCTTGAGCATTGTCTTGTACTTATTATCACGATTTATTTAATCTTCCCACTTAAATAGAAAATGTGAATGTATTTTGTAATAAAAATTATTAAATAAATGACTATATGTATTCTTATTTCATATTATAATAATTTATTTCAAAATATAGTTTTGTTCATTATTGAAATAAAACTTATACATGTAAAAAAATAACTTATTTATTTATATGTACATTTTTACATTACAGTAATAATAACTATAAAATAGTGTAGTACCTTCGAAAGGGAGTTACAATTTACTATGATTTAATTGGCCAAAGGCAAAAGCCTATGCCATGTGACGGCGATGTTTCACTATTTAATTAACGCAGATAGACTAAAGTAAACACATACTTTACACAAGGGTTTAAAATTACAAATACAAAAGTCAACCTTATGATGTTATTGTTTTATGTTCTAAAGAATTTTGTTCTTTTTTTTATGTGAGCTTTAATATCAGTGCAAATATTTAGCAAGTTATAGACTTACTAGAAAAAACAATTTCTTATATACACTAGTTCATACTTACGAAACTACATTTAATTGCTAAAGCAAAATATTTTGAAGGAAAATCAGAAATTGGCAAATCTGTAGCAGATCCTCAGAAGTCCATAGCACCTTCCAAGAAGCAAAGGCAGTCAACCTTATTAATTATTACATCAAGGTCTTTCTTATTTATAGTTTTTCTCTTATGCTGCACTGTGTATGCGTAAGTTTCTTTCGCAATTGTCTCCAAGAACATCTCCTGTAAGATATTATTAAACCGAGTCGTATTTTAATTGTATATGGCTTGATATCAAAAGAGAAAAATAAATGTTGTTTTTATTACTTTTTAGTATTACTAAGAGGAATAATATAAAAAAAACATATTATCGAATTATAGGAGAATATCATTTGACATGATAAGATAATTTTAGAGTATAAAAACTTTACAATCTTATATTTAAAAAAAAAGCAAAATAGTATTAAATATCAAATCTATCAATTTTCATTTTGTAAATACAAATAAACTGCCTGGTAGACGGTTGCCTGGTAGAAATCGCTTTTTAGCGATAAGGCCGCCTATTGTACAAAGCTACGATTAATCTAAATGTATTGTAATTATTTTTGGTGTACAATAAAGAATATTTATTATTATTATACTGATACTTACCGTTGCTTTTGTAACTAAATACACCGCTTCAGCGTTTACTACACTGACATCTGGATCCATTTTCATAATATTTTTGATCCGCCCAATAGGAAGCTTTGTTGAACGGACAATTTCTACTTTATTAACGTTTGGCGTCTTTTTCTCTGAGATAATTGAATTATCAGAATTCACGACCTCCGAATTTTGGATGATACTTTGTTCAGAATCAGCAATCTCTGCAGGTTGAAGATCATTTTCATTGAAGTCATCGCTGTCTTGGTCTTCGAATAAATCAGATGTATTATCTACATCTGTCTGATCTTCAGACATTGCTATTTAAAAATTCTTAAAACCAAGTTATAAATAAAATTGGTTTTCTAAAATAAAAGTTCTTATTATTCGCTTATTATTGGCGCCTGCCGCCTATTACCTATATTTTAGGGATGTCGGAAAAGTATCGATATATCGATGTATCGATATTTTTTATCCAATATATCGATATTTTTAGTCGATATATTTTGATTCGATATATCGATATATCGATACAAAAATCCAATATCGAAAATAGTATCAAAAACGATATTTTTTTATTTTATTTATGTAACTAAACACTGACAGTACAGCATGTAAAGAGCAGAGTTTCCTACTTTCGCCACCAGAGAAACACTAGTTTGCCTACAACAAATAGCTTCTAATTATATGTTTTTTTTTTTAATATTTTTATTTATTAACATACATGAAAGAATATAAATTAATAAGACGCCACATAAACTCATTTGAGTTTTACCAGACATCAGTATTATCGATATAAGTCGATTGTAGTAATTAGAAGATAGCTTTTTAGGTTTTGATATTTTTGTAATTATTGCCTAATAATAATTGTGTTTGCTCGCAAACGAAAAAAAACCGACTTCAATTACATCGACAAGTAATACAACGTAATAAGACCAAAAAATAGGCAAGTAAATACGCGCTATTAAAGATTACTCAAAAAGTTGTAATCAGTTTTCGATCTAATTTAAACAAGACTACAAGACAAGTATTAGCTTTCGATTAAAGTAAGAATCATCGAAATCGGTACACCGAGTAAAAAGTTATGCGGTATAATATAATGTAGGTCGACGAAAAAGTAGTCACGTATTATTAGACGCAATTATTAGATATAACTCTAAAAGTACTTGTCAGATCTCAATTAAATTAAAATGGGACCACATGACACGCAACACCTTTCAATTAAAACAAAATTACACAAAACAAAAAAAACATACGTGTCGAATTGAGAACCTCCTCCTTTTTTTTGGAAGTCGGTTAAAAAGGAATAATTATAGAAATACGTACATTATTATTGAGATTTTTTACATTAAAATAAAAATAATTAACAATGTATTAAAAAATTACTATTGATGATATTGAGTTAAATACACTATTAGTTTAGCAACGCAAAATCTTCGATTTTTTTTTTACTTATGCAAAGGGTTTGAATACATAAAAATTTTTGAGTTCATACTGATCATCCTATATGGATTAGTAGCTCATCTCAGCCAAATTAAAATTTGACCGATATATCGATATATCGATATTTTTTTCTTCGATATATCGTCATCGATATTGATATTTTTATAAATATCGATACATCGATATATCGATATTTTTTTTCATTCCCGACATCCCTACTATATTTAACTTCAAGCTGACAGTTGACACTGACAATGACAACCGTCAACCACATGACAACAATAAGTGTCAAATGACAAGAAGCGTACGAAAACAGCAATGAGCAACAGGTTTTAATAAAAGTTTTATTTATTTTTATTATTAAATATGGACTGCACTTAGTGCATTGCCAATGACGAGTTTATTGAGCTTTAGTTGACACTCTTTAGTTGACAACAAAATGTCGGCCGCCCTCTAGGGCAGACGGCGCGAAACTTTGTCAAACATGTCTTCTTCTTATATAATGGCTCCCATGAGGATTTGCCAATGTCAGAGTGAGTAATAAACAACACAAACAGATATATAGATAATTCAATTATTGAAAAAATGGCGGGAAAATTCATGGCGCGCGGTCATCCCAAAAAAAGGACGGCCGCGCGCCCCGAAATCTCCCGCCCAACTCCCTTAATAAAAGTTAAAGGCTTAAAGCTAAAGGCTTTTTTAATAGTTACAGTCTTGTGAGATAAAACGTGCGTTTTAGTCACAATACATTTATATTTATAGACTTCAAAATATAGCGCAAAAGGAGTCCATGCGGTGATAGTTTGATATGTATAAGCAATTATGAATGAAAAATTTACTTTCTCCTTTCGATAGAATTAACTGAGATTCTAATTTTTATTTACAAAATGTTCATATTGTACAATGCTTGCAGTTATTATAAAAAAGGTTATTTCTCAATGCACCAACGTATATTTGAAATTAGTAATTCACATTAAATAAGTATTAAATAATTATTAACTTATTACTATCAAATAATAATTTTCTTGATGATAAAATAATAAAAAGTTCAGAATATTTTCCATTATTCAAATATTTATCATAAAGTTTTATAGTCACTAGTATCAATTGATTTATTATTTAAAGTAAAAAAAGACTATTTTTTAAGTATGACTGGGCAGCATTGTGTATTTATTACACGTTATTAGGTAGGTATATATTTTAAACCGACTACAAAGAAAGGAGGAGATTCTCAACTTTTTTTTCTATGGTACTTTTAACTAAGTATATAAATTTGAGCGAGATCTGACGAGTAGTTTTCGAGTTATCTCTGCTGGATGTACTATAGATAGGTACTTATCAATGTACAATGTAGGCAGAGGCGGCCTTACCCATTGCGAGGCCCCGGGCGGAAAGTCTTTGCGAGGCCCTTTGTCCTTCGTGAAATGCTAAAGTTATAAAAATAACTAGAATTTGACTTTTAAAAATATTTTACATTAAAAAATTTACAAAATTAACAAATATAGAGATGATAAATTTTAAAATTGATGTTTGCGGCTTTTGCTACGACTAAAATCTTTAATTAAAGCACAAAATCTAACGAATGAGCTACTAGACCAGTGCTTTTAGCCTTTGAAATGGTAAAAAGTGAAAAGGATTATAGTAGAATGAAACCCATTGAAAAAGGAAGAGAATACAATGAAAATGAAAGGAAAAATAAATTACGGGCGATCTGAGGTCGCAATCCAGTGCTGTGACACCGCGTTGGCGCAGCGGTCACAGCACTGGATTGCGATTGGCTGTTGAGCTCGCGGTTGCGGGTTCGATCCCCGCACACGACAACATTTGTATTGGCCATACAGATGTTTGACGTGGTCTGAGTGTTTGTGCAGTCCTTGTGGGCCTCCCCACCGTGCCTCGGAGAGCACGTTAAGCCGTCGATCCTGGTTGTTATCATGTACACCTGATAACGATCGTTACCTACCATAGTAGGGAATATATCCGCCAACCCGCATTGGAGCAGCGTGGTGGATTAAGCTCCGATCCTTCTCCTACATGGGAAAGAGGCCTATGCCCAACAGTGGGATATTACAGGCTGAATCGATCTGAGGTCGGGAAGTGGTAGGGAAGGGGGTTTAAGGGGTAAAAAACGGTTTATCCCGATTGCGGGTAAAATACAAGTCCTGTGGAAAAAAGTCAAATGGCAAAGTTGTAGCCTGTAGGTAATAAAAAGATCTACAACTTATCTGCAGCTAAAAATAAACGTTTAGAAAATGAAAAGAATATTTATTAAGACATCCTCAATATTTTGAGAATTTCATAGAGAAGAGGGGAGTCTAGTAGAGTCTGGGTCTTCCTACCTGTTATTTTTTTGCATTTTCTGAGAACATTTACCATAGTAATGTATACATTTGCATGATGTTTTTACACCATCAGAAAATAGAGATTTTAACGAACAATAATCCCACCGACTTTTTTAAAAAGCTGATATTTTGACGTGAGAAATTTCGATTGAAAATGAGGGTACTTTTTCGATATTGAGGACAAAATGAGGTGACAAATTAATATTTGAAATCAAAAAAATTACAATGTGTTTGTAAAATAAAAAGGTAAGTTTTCACCAAATTTTGTAAAAAAAAAAAGAATTTTGTAAAAGATAAAAATAAAAAACCAAAAACTTGTGTTTTTTGAATTTTTCAAAAATCGTTATGTGAAAAAAGTGCAAATACAAAAGTTGTAGATCTTCTTACTACCTACAACTTTGCCATTGAGCTTTTTCCATAGGACTTGTAGTTTAGCCGGTAATCGAGATAAACCGTTTTTCCCCTTAAACCCCCTCCTTACCACTTCCCGACCTCAGATCGCCCGTAATTTATTTCTCCTTTCATTTTTGTTGTATTCTCTTTCTTTTACAATAATGGTGTAATGGGTTTCATCCTACTATTAAAAAAAAATTAGTTTCAAAAGCTAAGAGCACTGGTCTATAATAGGTCATTTTTGATTGAAAGAATAGCAAGGACTGAAAGCCGATCTTGTGTCATCGAATTCTTCAAATATGTTTTAACAATTTTAATAAAAAAAATACAGTTAAAATCTATATTATTTTAAATTTGCTTGGGTTGTTGCGCGAGGCCCCTGCAAGCGCGAGGCCCCGGGCGATTGCCCCGTTCGCCACCCCCTAAGGCCGCCACTGAATGTAGGTACATTGAAGTCGTTTTAGTTTAGCAGTTTGATTTGTTTGATGAAAGAAGAATTAGTATCGGTACACCCAGTATAGTTATGAGGTATAACACTCGAACTACAGTCGAATTATGAATGTCTTTTTACCCGACTGCCATAATTACCCGACTGCCAAGGAAGGGTTATGTTTTTCGCGCGTATCTTGTATGTATGTATGTAATATTCTTAATCACCTCATTTCTCTAGAACCGCTGAACGGATTTGCATAATTGAGATATCGTTAGATTTGTCTTAGCAGCCCAAGTGTTCTTAGATAGGTGACATTAAAAAAAAAACAAACATGGCGGCTGTGCGAGGCCATTGTAGTTAATGAAGAAATAAATTTTTTTTAGAATACTATAGTATTGGTATCAAATTAAAGGGCTCAATACAAGGATTTCAAAAATGTATATTATGATTATTATTACCGTAATAATAATAAAGAAATACAATAAGAAAGTTTAAAAAATGTTGACTTTGCTCTTTCCGTTTTTTACGCAGGCGGGTTTTTTGTTTTCTTTTAATTAAATTACTTGTTTAAGAGTGCGCATAACCCGAGCAAAAAATCAGATTTCAACCGCGCGCCCGTGAGTAATTGATGAAACAAAATATACACAAAGCCTCGTGTCAGAGTGCGATAGACGATATAGTTTTGAGCGCATTACTAATGTAAAAAACGACAAAAATCTTATTTTATTTATAATTCTGAAACTAAAAGTAATTACATTAAATAATGCCTAGGCATTGACTTAAAATTAGAGGTTACTTCGTGATTATATTTTATCGAGGAAATTTCATTATTTTATATTTTTGATTAGGCTATAGTCTTGAAAATATCACGTAGTTTGTCATATATTTTTATTTTAAGATTTGGTCCGGAATTTTTCATGTAAAATCAAATAGCAGATTGATAATTTTGCTTTACGCGCCCTCTTAAGTCGGATATGTAAAATAAAAAATGTCTGTCAACATTCCTGGTCGCGTACATAGTAGTTATTTGTCATAATACAAGTGTTCTGATTTTTGAGTTTGTATATAAATGTGAGGGGAGGGGGCTAGATTTCGACTAAGTGTGGAATTGTGTTACAAGGGGTGGAGAGAAATACAAAATTTTGTGCCATCATATTTCAAAATAATTATATCTACGCTTCAGCCTGTTATATCTCACTGCTAGGCATAGCCCTCTTTCCATAGACATATATCTCTTTTCCCCATGTAAGAGAAGGATCAGAGCTTAATTCACCACGCTGCTCCAATGCGGATTGGCGGATATATTCCCTACTATGAGTAGGTAGTAGTAGTAGTAGTAGGTATAACAACCAGAACCGACGGCATAACGTGTTCTCCGAGGCTCAGTCGCGAGAATCACAAGGACTAACAACCTAACACTTACGTTTCACAGTGCAGGCCTATTGCTAAAGAAGTTTTACTTCAGTCGTGTGGTCTAAAGCAGTGTTCCGCAAAGGGTGTACCGCGGCACACTGGTGTGCCGTGGTCGTTTGTTGGTGTGCCTCGGAAAAATGATGTTTACGTTTATTGATTAATAATAAATATTGTTTCAATGATTAATAAATAAATGTATGTTAATATGTTACTTAAAAAATGATTTTTCATTTGTTGTGTACCTCCAAAATATTTTCCTATTCCTAGGTGTACCTTGAACACAAAAAGTTTGCGGAACACTGGTCTAAAGCACACTCGTTTTTAGGATTCCGTACCTCAAAAGGAAACAAACAGAACTCTTATAGGATCACTTTATTGTCCGTCTGTCTGTCAAGACCCTTTTTCACAGGATCAGGAACGCGTGGAGGTATCAAGCTGAAATTCATATCAAATATTCAGTCTACTGTCCCTTGGAACTGTGAAAAAATCAATCTTCTAAGCCTTTATGCTGCATACTTTCGACACTCGCAACGGAATCAAAACCTACAGGTCATGTACCTACTTCCTGTGAACTCAGAATTTTGAAATTTTGTACGAAGCAACGTCTTGCACCTAATATAAAGAAAAAAATGCGAAAAGCATACATTTTTAGTTACATTATATAATAAAAATATTTTTAATAATTTTGTTTGTACGGAACCCGAAGGCGCGCGAGTCCGACCCGCACTTGGGCGGTTTTTTCATTATAAAAAGGCTTTCACACGCAAAAAGAATTTTGTATAAAGCAAATATATATATTAAAAGAAAATAAAAAACATTTATTTACTTGTTGTAGCGGTAACTACGGATTGGTTTAGTATAAAGTAAAATTTTAATAAAGTCGAAAATCAAAATTTTAAGTCGATGTTATTAGTGTAATTCTTTTGGGGAACGAAATAAAAAAACAAAAGAATTTCATAATAAAATATAATTATCAGTTATCAGTTCGTGTTGAGTATCAAAACAACATTTACTATAATTATGCATCCATGCTTACTATATATACACACTATGTAACAATGAAAAATACGTATATTTCAATACAACTACAATTATTTACTATACAATCGATCTGTTCTCAATTAACAATCTCATTTACTGTACAAAAAAGTATTTTGAAAATCTAACTATGATCATACATGTATGAAGCTTCATTTTTAGACTACAATAACGGCTAAAGTCTTTGTCTTAAATATTTTGTCTTTTTATATAAACTGCAATAATTTAATTTAGATACAAATATTCAAAATATATTTTAATAGTTCTGTGTAATGAAGTAATTATTAAAAATTCAACTAAGTATGACAACTATTTGAGGTAAACTGTGTTCTTTTATATTTGTTTGTTCATTGTATTATTATCAAGATCAATTTATTTGTTACACGGTATATTCGATCAAATGCCTTTTGTTCAAGCCATAATATCAGTAATAACAATAACATTCATAATCAGTGATTCACAATTTTAACATTATTCATACAATAACACTTACTATTTCATGTTTTTCATAAAATTCCGACAATTAAGGCACATTACACGTTTTTAAAACTTATTTACTAAAGAAATTTATTCTATACTTTGGAAAGATTGTTTTTGCAGTGTGATATATATCTTAAAAATATTTATTTGGGTGTCTTTTGCAACATGCTTAGATTTCATTATATCGATTGTTGTATTTAAAATGACACAACAATTTTGGTCTAAGATCCGAGAAGGTAAATCTTCCCTCATCTGTTAATTAGATGAAACAATTTTTATAGGCTTATTTCAATATTGTGAATTTATAAAAACAACCTCTGCCACCATAAGCCTGCTGCAATTTTTTTTTTTTTATCTTTTCCCTCTCATGTTAATTACATGTAGTAAGCTAAAACCGTTAATATTTTACATTATATACCTGACTGTAGTAGGCAGCCATCTCTATGATTGCTACACTTACCTGCAGCCAGGTCAGTAACCTCAGTCAGAGTAACCTGGCTGCAGGTACTTATGTATAGCAGTCATAGAGATGGGTGCCTACTATAGTCAGGTATATAATGTAAAATATTGATGGTTTTAGCTTACTACATGTAATTAACATGAGAGGGAAAAGATTTATTAGAAGAAAAAAAAAATTTTTAAGTATTATTATTTGCAGCAGGCTTATGGTGGCAGAGGTTGTTTTTATAAATTCACAATATTGAAATCATCCTATAAAAAATTGTTTCATCTAATTAACAGATGAGGGAAGATTTTGTTATATTCCGGATCTTAGACCATTTACTTTCTTCTTATTTTCTAATCTAATTTAAGCATAACAATTTTTTCCAAAAAGGTCTCTTGTGTTGTATGACTGGCAGGCCAGCCAAGATGGCGGCGTCAAAAGCGTCCTTCAACTGTTTCCTTGTCTTAGCGGATGTTTCGACATACACTGCATTTATTTTTGCCGCTAAAGCACGAGCTTCCGCTTCTGTAACCGGATGCTCTCCGCGACTCTGCAAAGATAAAAGTATTACTTAATAAATTGCTTCTTGATATAAAAGTTTTTAACATAGAGAGTCTCTGAGACTTTTCCAATTCAATTCATATTTATTGTCTCTTTTGTTAGTTCAAAAGATTTGTAAATAAGTTTTCTTAAATGACAGTTGATAGACTATTTTAGTATAAAGTAGTTTAGACTATAGAGTCAAGGGGGCAAAGTGCGCCTAGCGGGCAAGTGCACCTACCACAAATATCTCGAAAACTACCGATTGGATACTAGTAGTGACACTATATATCGATTCTACAAACTAAATCATAGTTCTTGGTGAAAGTCACAGATGGCTCTAGTCATGTGAGTTTGAGATACGCGCCATTTTATTTTCACTGATATCTAAAGTGGTGAGCAGAGATGACTATGGGTTGATCATCTTCGTAAATCTCCAGAAATCGAGTTTTTACCGATATACGAGTGAGGTAAGTGCATAATTTAATTATTTTGCTCTTAGATTCTGACTTTTTTTCACTCCTATCTAGTAAAATTTATATATTTTTTGCAAGTTAAATATTCTAAACTCAAATTTATATAGTTGGGGAAGCGCGCCATACTGACTTATTGTATGGCGCACTTCGCCGCAATCCAGAGGTAACAAACCTTTTAAAATGTGTGTCTTTATTACAAGTATTTATGTAACTTGCAATGTTTGTTTGCTTGTTTGTATGGTCGGGTCAAATCTTGCAAATGAACTGTAAAGCAGTTATCAACCGATCTAGATGTAATTTGCTTATACGTTTATTAGTGAAATACATTTACACAAGTTTAATATCGCGACAAGTTTTTTTTTTATTGATTTAAATTTTGTAGGCAATGTAATAGATTGGTGGTTTTGATTTGATATAAAGTTTATATTGTGCGTTATTACAGAGATAATGCGACTCAGTGGCGCACAATGCTCAATTGTACTGACGCTTAATTAGAATATGAATTAGTTTTCAAATGCACCTAAAAAAACTGCGACGAACGACTTTAATTTTTTTAATATTGCTAACTATAATATGTATATAAATAACATTTCGATCAATGCCAACTTATAAAAAAATATTTGTTAATATTCTTAATAATTATTTTCAATGACTAACTTCTTATTTCAGTCCCTTTATAATACCAAATAAGTAGTTCTATACCATGGTATTCCCATCGTAAATAAAAGAAAAAATATATTTGATACTCGATTATCAATATTTAGAAAAAATGTTCATAGCCTCTGACTTAAGATTGTATGGCGCACTTAGCCGAAATTTGGTTTTAAGTACACAGATTCTTCTAGAATGTGGCTATGAAAAAAAATTAAATGTCATTCGTTTTGTTGCTTGTTTTCTTATAATAATATAAGGCTGTTTTTACTCTAATGCTTTATTGTTGCGTTTTATTAATACAAGGCGCACTTACCCGATTTGTCGCAAAGTACGCCTGGTCAGACTGTTTTCAAATTTTATGCTAAAATTCATTTATTTGCTGTCAGATTCTAATGACACGACATTGGTTGTTGTCGCAAAACATCACAGATCCTTATGGTACCATGACTTAGTATCACTCGTGAACTTAAACACAAGAAATATTGCACCAAAGTCAAGTATGAAAAAAGTATGGCGCACTTTGCCCCCTTGACTCTACCTAAGTAAATTTACAATTTATCAATTAAGCTATTGTATATTTAAGCTATTTAGGCCAGCCAGTGTAACCATTTGATAATATAAGTTGGGTAATAAATTTTCTTTACACAGAGTTTTACATGCAGGTATAGTTATCGGCACGGATATTGAACACTGACCTTCAACTTTATTTCAACAAGTTACGCTTCAGCTTTTAATATTCCACTGCTGAGCATAGGTCTCTTTCCCCATGTAGGAGAAGGATCAGAGCTTAATCCACCACGCTGCTCAAATTTGGGTTGGCGGATATATTCCCTACTATGAGTAAGGATCGCTATCAGGTGTACATGATAACAACCGGGACCGACAGCTTAGCGTGCTCTCCGAGGCACGGTGGGGAGACCCACAAGGACTACACAAACTTCCAGACCACGGCAAAAATCTGTATGGCCAATACAAATGTTGTCGATGTGCGAGGATCGAACCCGCAACAGCCACAAACCAGTGCTGTGACCGCTGCGCCAACGCGGCGTCACAGCGGCGTAATTGCGGCAACACGTTATGTATATAGATATTATAAGTAATTGAGTACTAAATACTTTTACGTTTTATTTATTCCTATTTTTAAGAACAAATCTCTGTTCTGTTTGTGACCCCCGCACGAAACGCAAGCGATCCCACTTAGTTGCCGAGCAGTCAGTATTTATCACGATATTTATTTTATTTTTTGTAATAAAGATTTTAGGGTTACTACTATTACCAATGTAAGAAAGCTTTAGTGTTGCTTTTTCTGACACTTAGTTATTCTGTCCCTCCTATTTTAACGGCTTGAAAAATAATACAAAAGTATCACAATACGAGCGCCCGCATTATCGAACCATCATAAATTTGTAAAACGACAATGTTGATAAGAAGGAATTTTACATTGCAGTTAATGTACTCTTTGAGACATCTTGATTTATTGTTTCGATTATAAAATTTATAATGAAAAGATTTGGCAGTATTACTTTAAACTACAACGTGTAGATCTGGGCATATTTGTATTAAAATAAATCTATCCACATCCACACTAATGTTATAATTGCGATTTTTTTTAAAGTAAAACTTCTTTACGCACTTTTGACTTGGGGAGCTGACGAATGCGTGACGAGAGCATTACGAAAAGTGTGATCGGGCGAGGCGAACGGAAGTTGAGAGGGAGATATAAGCTAGTGAAGATAGAAAGAGAGAGAATTACGTTTCGTAAGTTTTGCAAACTCATATTTTTTTTCATTCATTTCATTTCAAAGTTTGTTTGTCTGTTATGTTTTTTCGCCTAAACCACTGGATTTGAATGTCATTTAGTACCTACAAAGATGGAATAGATCTTGGAAGAGATCATGGGCTATCTTTTATAGTGGCTTATTAAGGCTTTTTATCACCCATAAATGGGTTCCCCTGCGATATGACGATATCAAAAAAATATATATACATATATGTTAAGGCTTGGAGTGGGCTTCTAACTACAAATGAAATGAACAAACGCCGCGAATACCAGCAATTATTAAATAAATAAATAAGCGTCAACGGCACCCAGTAGTAACTGAATAGTGGGATATTTGGGGAATAGTTGGGTTCAGCAAACACACACGACACAGAAGCACAAAAACACAGACCACGAGAAAAATACATACGAGTATGTACTAAGGCGTTATATTAATATACTTATAGCCATTACAAGAACACTGTACTAACTTATCTTCTTATAACAAACTCTCCCTCCTACTGTATAGAATACTTAATCATATCAATCAAATCATCTGGCTTCTCATCCTAGTGGGGACCGTTAAATATGAAACGATTATTAAACAAAAAGATTCTGATTAATTTTGATTTACGAGGCTGTAACAAACTCAGTCAATTTATTTATTGCAGATTTTATTTACCCACTTATACTTTGGGTCTGTACCAAAATGTTTTCAAAATTAACCTAACACTTGACTATTCCTATCTATTTTTAAAATATTGTTGAATACTTAATTTGTTGTATATTTCATTTGTATGTATGTTTATTATACATCTACACCAGGTGGTGTAGATTAGGGTGTTTGCTGACCCAATTTAGATTTAGATAATAAGTTTCCTTTTTATGTTTGGGTTGTCTGGAAAAATGGCTATTGGCTAATTAGCCATAAGTCCGCCCATTGTACTTCACTGTAACTAACTTTATGCTTTATTTGTAATGTATTTGTGGTGTACAATAAAGTATAAAATTAAAATAAAAAATAAAAATAATAATTTCTTTTTGTCTACTCTATCTTTACTCTAAAAATAGTTGGACTTCCTAAAACAGTTATCTAACTCCTTTTAATTAGTAACCCAACCATACGTTACATACTGTAACTTAAGATACAAAATAAATATAATTACATATTTTCTTATTTTAACTATTTAATTAGGTAGGTAGGTTTTAATTGATTAACAAATAATTATATTAAACTAGCGGACCCGTTAGATATTGTCCTGCAAGGAATAGCAGCTACCAAATTTAATTCGCATACCGACATCAACCTACAGGATCACACAATATTTCAACCAAATTCATCAAGCCGCTTAGCAGGAGTTAGGTGAAAAACACACGTACACAAGAATTATAATTATATATTAAGATTACATCCCTAAAAAATATAATACCTTTAAAGTCTGTATAACACGTCCATCTAGCGCTAGGTCGCATTGTGTACCAACGAGAATTAATGGCGCGTTGACACTATCAACAGCGCGCGTCCACCGTTCGGCGACTGATCGGAATGTCTCCGGTCGCACCACGGAAAAGCAGAGCATCAGCACATCAGTACCGGGGTAGCAGAGGGCTCGGAGCTCTGACATCGAGTCCTGAAAAAAATTAAATGATATCTTAATTTATATATCAACCTTAGGCAGTCACAGGACTGTCGATATGTAGCAAACGAACTAGCCGTAAAGGAGCTTTAATCCTATGAACTAACTAATAAATATAATAGTCTTTAAACGTTGTGCAAAAGCCCCAGATGGCTCATGGCGGGTAATGCAATCGTGCGGTTAATAATAATGAAATATGTTATGTCCTGTTACGACAACGAATCGTCCCAAAAATTAAATTGACCTCCTAAAAAAATAATTTATTTGTGATGTAAATAAACACACATTTGTAAATCTCGTATTTTTATTTCGTCTCATTTTTCATTTCAATTATGTGTATTTATATACAAAATGATTCACGGTTACTTGTATTTGTAACAATAGCAGTTAGTGTGGAAGTGCTAAATTGAAATGTCCACGGGCCACGGGCCACGGCTCACGATCCCATCGGTGAAAGTTTTTACATGCAAAACAACAATCGTATCTTTGAGATAAATTGGCGTTGCACAATATTTTATTAGCGAACCGAAATTAATATTTAATCAACAATCAAATATTATGAATATTACTTCATCTTGTAAGGTTTGTATATTTCGACATTGAGATAATATCTCAATGTATAATAAAATATTATATTATGTATAATAAAATATTGTAGCCGGCCGATGTCTGTACATGAGAAATCGGCATATATGTCTTTATGAATCAATTGACGCAAAAAAAAACAAACATTTTTTTAATTTCTGTCGTTGCCTGTCTATAGTAGGTACTAGGTACTCTATACTTTTTAGAGTCTTGATTCTTGAGGTCTAACACAGAATTTGGTAGGTATATGTTTTATTTTATCTTGACATAATTATCAACTAGAAGAGGAGTTTTTTTTTTTTTCGAATTGACTAGTGCTGTTGGCCCTATCGGCCTTTACAGCGTCACCGGAGAGATGGGCCGGGTGCATAGACTCCGGCCGCGAAGGAAGAAGGGGAGCCCTCTTGGTGGGCTCGGGGAGGACGCTCGTCCTAAGGGTGTCTCCTAGTGAGATCGCACCTCGGCTTAGAACGTCGTCGGAGTGGAGGAGGCGCTATGCGGAGCGCTGTGGCGGCTAACTGACGGTCCGCTGTGCGCCGGGGCGCGTGCGGGCCGTCAAAACGCGGGGACCTCGCCCTCGTCGGCGGGGGCGGTGCGTGTGTGTCGTGTGTGTGTTGGTGTAAGCGGCGTTTAGCGCCGTGATCCTATCGTCAGGGTCGGTCAAGACGTGCATAGGACGTCTTTGTACTGTCTGTAAGTTACCTCTACCTACGTATTTGCAAGCCTCTGCTATAAGAGGGTTTGGGTGACGGCGCGCCTTTTCAAAATATGCCGTAGCTAATATTTTGAGGTGCTTCGCGATAGAATCGATCTTAAAGTCGCGATGTAAGTCGACATTACGCACGTACCACGGCGAGCCCGAGGCAGTGCGTAGAAACTTGTTCTGAACGATTTGAAGCCTATATAAGTAGGACGGCTTCACGTAAGCGAAGACGGGGCATGCGTAAGTCATGATAGGACGTATGCAGGCCTTGTATAATGTCGTCTTATTTCTAAGAGACATTCTACTCCTCCCGCATAGCAGAGTGTGCAGTCGACCTAATACGTACGCTGCCCTGTTACGGACCCGGTTGATGTGGGTACTGAAAGTAAGTCTCTTATCGAGTATGACGCCTAGATACTTTATCTCCTTTTGCCAAGGGATGGGAGTATCGAAAAGGGTTATAGTCCCGGGTTGACTTTTCGTCCAGCGGACGCGAACCGTGTGCTTAACAAAGTGCACTGCTGCACTCTTTTCGGGATTTACTTCGATTCTCCATTTCCTAAACCACGCGCCTAGGGCGGAGGCCGCGTCTTGGAGTCGAGAAGTTATAGCTTCGACAGAGGTGCCGGACGTGTAGATGGCCGTATCGTCGGCGTAGAGAGCTAGCTTTGTAGCTTTGTTTTTCGGAATGGGGATGTCATTCGTGTACAACGAATAGAGAAGCGGTGAGAGCACCGAGCCCTGGGGGACTCCGGCGCGGATGGGGCGGGGTGACGACAGAGTGCCGTCGACCCGATATCGGAAGGTGCGATTTGATAAGAAGTCCCGTATGATACGCATGAGACTGTCGGGCAGTTCTAGACAAGAGGAGTTATAGTTCTTTACCTTATAAGTAAATTGTGTATAGTAAATTCCGTATAAAGTCGGCATAAGCTTATGTTAATAGATATAATAAATTAATAATGTTAATAAATTCATACGTAACTTTTTATCTTGTACACATAAAATGAATCTGTGTAAAAGCCAGTGTAAATAAAAAAGAAATCTTTTTATATTTCAAGTCTATTCTACTGCACATTACGTGATCGCTATTTAGAGCAGCGAAAATTATAAGCAACAAAATTGTGTACTAAGCAATGATAATAATGCATAAATTGTTTAGTAATTAAGAATTTCAACTTGAAACTTTAACTAGTAGGTATTATCGATCATATCTATACTGGTAATAATATTTAAACAAAAGTCAATTACTTATTCAGTATTTTGATTGATTTTTTTGAACGCAAACCTAAACAACACAATTTACACAATATTATTAGTGAGGTTAAAATTCTTTTTTTTTTTTCGCAGTTCATCTAAGATAAATTCGAAAATTTTGATGTACCTAATACCTATGTTGGTTACTTTGTCACTCCAGAACGACTGATAGGGCTAAAATTTCAAGAAAGTCATATAATTAGGTAATCAAGAAAACCGTAATTAGGACTTCTTTTTAGCCCAGAAAAAAATTAATGGTGGCTGTGGCAGACATTCGCTATCAATCTCTAGTTTTTATAAGTGTATTTGTTTTTAAGTAACGAGTTTTCTAATAAAAACGATAAATTGACTATCATATTTAATATCTCCTAATAATATGGCAAGATGAAGTGTTAATCGTCGTTTTAAATGCATGATTTCTTGTTTAATGACAAGCACGCAATAACTAGTGGGTAATATTATTTTATTACTCGACCTGAAGGTTTAATAGGCAGTGCGCTACAGAGAAAATACTGCCATTTATTTACAAATAAAATATAGCAATTTAAATGTCTGTCCTTGTGTTAAAAAATTTTAGACACACCTTATCTTACATTCAACGCAACAAATAGATTAATTATTTATCTTATGAATCGGCGGGAAATACTTTTTTGACATATAAATATTATGTTTTTTTGCCACTAACCCGAATGAATGAATGAATGAATGAAAAATAGTTTTTATCAACTGTTAAAAAACATCACTTAGTAGTTAGTAGAATTACAGAAATGTCACATCATTCATCATAGTCTGTGGAAGAGAAAGAGTAGATCAAATTGTCTATCAAGGGAGCTAACGTTGGTCTTGGGTTAATGTCGTTTCTGGGCTTTATAATGCAATAAACCTTGCCTGTGTCTATCGAGGGATTTAGCCGTTTCACCTTGATATTAACAATTTAGAATTTACCTTTATTGTATTAACCTCGTTGTACGTCAAATGTCATATTGTAAAACAAAATACGTAATGCTTAACTACAAGTAGGTACATACATAGATTACATACGGTAATGAAATACTTTTTAACAGTCCTATATAGTAGGTAATACTAGCTGACCCCGCAAAAGTTGTTTTGCCATGTACCTATGTTATTAACCCCCGCAACCCCCTCTTGTGGGTGGAATTTCGTAAAATCCGTTCTTAGCTGACCTCTACTCAAATTTCAAATCTCTAGGCCTTATCGTTCCAGAGATATCGTGATGAGTTGATGAGTCAATGGTTGGAAATCTCTTTTATATAGATTATAAATACGAATGCCTAATAATATTATAGGTATGGAAGCTTGTTACTCTTTTACTCTAAAAGTACTGAAATGATTATATTGATACTTGGTAGATACATATGTAGCTGGAGATTTAAAATAACACATAACATGGCTACTTTTTATCCCGACTATCCCACGGGATCCGAAATCACGCGGGTTATACACTTAAACCGCGAGACAAAGGTAGTAAAATTATTCTATTTTCATTATAATACAGTATGCCCAATTTTAAGGATAATTAAAAATGATTATATCTTTAAAATATGGAGAAAAGGGCTCAAGTCTATCTCAATATTTATAAATATTTTTGTTGTATATCCTTAATTTATTATCTGTTATATTGTGTCTATGTTAAGTACTCTATAATTATATCTATTGTCTATGTCTTCTCTTTGTCTTATTCGTAATAATGTAATGTCGAGTCATGTCTTTGAGTCTAAAGTCTAAATAATAAAGTCGTACGTATCCAGTCAATCAGTCTTATTTATTACACCTAGCATAATAATATAATTTTCTTTCAAACTTTTTAATTTATTTAAATATAATATAATATGTGATATTACGTAGTTTTTAATTCTCGTTTAAATATGAGCAAGCTCGTACCGTGAAATCAACTTTCTTGCCTCATCCATGCAATTACTTTGTTGAATGTCACTTTCGTCAAATTGCCCATAAAGTTATGTTTAAGTTTATAGCAGGCCATTTACGAGTGAGCTGTCGTAATAGATTTACTAATGATTGAGGGTCAGTCCATCATCCGACTTGATTATTACGATAAGAAACGGGACGGATTCCAATTTCAATTATTAGCCTTTTAAAGGATCACGTTTTGATAGTCATTTCTCGGTCTCTCGTCTTGATAGTTCATTTCTCCGAAACGATATTGTACGGTGTACGGCTTAACTCTTTTTTTTTATTGTTGGTTCTTTTAATTCCATTAGGAACAAAACTAAACAAAACAAACGAAGTAGTTTACACGTTTTCTAGATAAGGAGATTTATTTATATGATCAGATAAGTTTCTTCGAGAAGTCAGAGTATGTGAAATGCTGACATACTGGAGAATAGTTTTTTTTTTACAAAGTTTATACAGGGTGTTAGGGGAATGGTTAGCCACAGAGGTATGTTGGGTAGGGGGGGTCATTTGGAACCTATTTAGGCTAACTTACCTATATGCAAAGTGTTACGGATTTTTTTTATAATTATTTTTTCATTTTTAGAAAAAAGTGGGTAAGCCTTTAGACAATAGTATTTCGATTTATGGGGTTTTTTGAAAAAGTGGGGGGAGGGGGTGTGGTGGATTATCCTCTGGTGCCTCTCCCATCCCTAGAAATCTCATGATTATAACGATATCATGGCAAAAAATTTTAAGGTAAAAATTATTTAAATACTTACCGAATACCTAATTTTAATTATACGTATTTTAGCTCCGATGCTGCAAGAAGTGCATTCATACTCCGTTCCGTAGCTTTTAAAACACTTACACATTATAATAATACACGTATGTACGTAGAAACTATTGGTAACACTTTTATACATAATATTATTCGTATTTACGTTAAAACTATCTCTTGAATTCTTGATTGACATTTGACAAGAGTAATTTATACGATACGAAGAACAGATTAATATGAACTGACATATCGATGTAGATGTTTTCGTTCTATCTATCAAACAGGCAAAAGTCTAAGACCATACAGCCTATTCAGTCGGGATTATTTTCAATACATTTTTTATATGAAGGCAAAACCTATTTAATCGTAAATCTTTTTAATTTTGAGCTTAGATAAATTAGACTATCGACATAATTTCGTTATAAAAAAAAAATAACCCTAACCTATCTAACTTCAAAATTAGACGGTTTATCCACATAATTACGTTACGAAAAAAATTTAACCTACCACCATTGAAATTAGTATAACACGGCTCCGGCGCGGAAGGAGGACATACCTCTCCCGCTGTGCGAAAGCGCATGAACGAATGCGTAGGGAGCGGATGAGGCTGGTTGCCTTCGGCGACCAGCCTTATCCGCTCCGGGCTCTCAACAGAACACTCTAGGGGTAAGACAGGCCAAGACCACGTGGATAGTGGGGTGCTCGGATTGGGTTCTGGGTATTTTTCGGATTTCTGTATATATATTCTAACACACAATTTTACTAATTTTATTAGAATATTATGTCGTTCTAATTTTTCCTACAATGCACAAGTATTAATTTAATATACAGGGTGTCCCGCGATAAAGTGCAACCCCGAAAGAGGGTGAAACTAGACCATAAATTATCGACAAAAACCAGAAAAAAATTAAAAAAATTAAAAAAAAAATTTTTATTTTTTTTATTGACGAATTAAGATTTTTGTATAGCTTACGTAGCCTCTTTGTACAAAAAATGATGATTTTTGTACGTGTTTTGTGGGATACAGGCGTAAAATTTTTTTTATTTGAATGGCAATATGGTAAGAAATAATAATAAATCATAAAATTTCCTGGTATTGGGGGCATAATTCTGAGAAAATTAGAGATCATTGAAAAAAACAGTCATAAAAAATGGATTTTTTTTCACAAGAAGCATAGTTAAAGACATAATGCCACTTTTTTGGGAGCTAATTTTTATTTTATCCTTACCGCCAAGTACGTGGCGTAATATTTTATTTTATTTTAAAGTAATCGACCCACTACTTTGGAAGAAATCATCATTTTTTGTACATAGAGTCTACGTAAGATATAAAAATCTTAATTCGTCAATAAGAAATAAAATATTTTTTTTAAAAAGTTTTTTCTATGTTTTTTGTCGATAATTTATGGTCTAGTTTCACCCCCTTTCGGGGTTGCACTTTATCGCGGGACACCCTGTATAAAAACTGAGTTAGATTAACGAAATTATGTCGATAATCTAATTTATCTAAGCTCAAAATTAAAAAGATTTACGATTAAATAGGTTTTGCCTTCATATAAAAAAATGTATTGAAAATAATCCTGACTGAATAGGCTGTATGGTCTTAGACTTTTGCCTGTTTGATAGATAGAACGAAAACATCTACATCGATATGTCAGTTCATATTAATCTGTTCTTCGTATCGTATAAATTACTCTTGTCAAATGACAAATTAGTATAACACGGCTCCGGCGCGGAAGGAGGACATACCTCTCCCGCTGTGCGAAAGCGCATGAACGAATGCGTAGGGAGCGGATGAGGCTGGTTGCCTTCGGCGACCAGCCTTATCCGCTCCGGGCTCTCAACAGAACACTCTAGGGGTAAGACAGACCAAGACCACGTGGATAGTAGGGTGCTCGGATTGGGTTCTGGGTATTTTTCGGATTTCTGTATATACAGGGTGGGGATTACAATACAACGATAACTTGGACAGCGTATATGTAATGACATTCCAAGCCCCCATACAAAAAATCAATAAAATACATCCAGTAGTTTAGTCACAAATTATGATTTTTCATTTTTTAAAATTTCTACGTATGTATCATACTAAAGACCTGACCTACCCTAAAACCGGCGGTTAACGACTCAAGGACAGCTATTATTATTTTTAAAAAGATAGAGCATAAAAATAATGGATATGGGATCGACTGCCACAAAAAAAAGGCAAAATTTTTAATCATTTCCATTTAGTGACAGTTCGCAGACCAAATAATATTATAATAACTAATGTTTAAAAAAAAAAATAACTTATTCAGTATCGGCTACTGATCAGTTCTGCATATTTAAAAAAAATTGATGGTTTGAGAAAATTTAAATCAAATAGTTTTTTATTCAATTTAATTTTAAATGCGTAACAATTTATTTTAATTTACTTTTCTAACTTACTATTTTTTATTCAATCAAAATAATGAAGTTTTGTAGGTACAAGCATGACATACCACTTCTAAGGACTTTGCCGCGTAGAAACAAGGCCACGACCTGTTACACGCGTCATCGCGCGTGTAACAGGTCAGTGATCCTGTATAGCACTTGACGTGCTGCGGCGGCTGGGGTCGACTTTGGTCTATTTGTGCACTACTTGAAGGGTTAAAATGAAACCACGACCGTATGCTGATCTACGTATCGACCACCAAACCGGTGTCCGATAGCTCGCTCCCTCGCTCATTTATTTTAAATTATTAATCCTATATACAATATCGCGTGAATACAACTATAGCGCGATCTATCTCGATCCGCACGCCATCTGTCGAGCGTTGGCGAACTTTTACATACAACAACATATTTTAATAATACACAATATTGATTAACGTTCTGAACATGGCGCCCACCAAGGACATTTAGTGACAGAATGTCCTTCCTAAGTTGTATGTTACTGCAAAACTATGATTTATGACCACTATGAATTAAACTAGATGATGTACAAAAAACTTTTTTTAAATATTTGCCACATGAACTATAAATGAGCCAAACATTTTATTTTTAATTTAACATATTATAAAGTTAAAATGAACTTATAAAATTAAGATGTAAAGTTAACAATTGTAAAAATATGAAAACATGTTTTTTTTTTAAGTTTAAAATGCAATAAAAATGCTTAAAATATACAAAACATTTCATTGATCTGCGATTGGTAAAATACATAATTTATTTGTTGGTCTTTTAATAATTGAGGATTTGGTACGTAATGTAACCACATGCGTGACCTTATCATCACCGGGATGCTTTTCTAAAATATGACCCATTAACCAACGACTAGGAGACAAATTGTCTTCCTTTATGAGAACTACGTCACCAACCTTCGGTTCTGGAGTTTTGGAAGACCATTTGTATCGTTGCATTAAGTTGCTTAAATATTCTTGAGACCAGCGTCTCCAAAATGATTGCAGCATCCGCTGAACAAATTGCCAACGTGTTAGTGAATATACGTTTGAACTTTCATAATCCTTATATTCTGGAATTGATATTAATGGTTCTCCTATTAAAAAATGTCCCGGTGTCAATGGTATCGGTTCCCCAGGATCATTCAGGTTAATCACACTAATCGGTCGCGAATTTAGACACGCTTCGACGTTAAGAAGAGTTGTAAGCTCCTCATATGTGTTGTGTAAATACTCTGTTTTATTAGTTTGTTTGTTCAAGAATCTACGACAATACGCTATTGCTCTAAGAAGTTTAGGTAAAGAAGAAAATCTTGTAAATATCTCAAAATCGTTAGTCGATGTGACTGCAACGTGAACTTTGACTGATTGTTCTAACTCTGTTTTAAAATGATGAGGTCTTTCATTCTTTTTATTTAATTTTGCTCTTAGAAATGTCGGTCCAGAAAACCAAAGTGTATTTCCAAGAAGTAAGCTGGGTAAAACTCCTCGTGAAGCACAGTCTGCTGGGTTTTCGGTGGTTGACACATGAAACCACTGAGTTGGTTGCATGGATGACAATATTTCTGACGTGCGATTGGCCACGAATGTCTTCCATCTGCTTGGGTGACTATTAAGCCAAGCCAAAACGATAGTGGAGTCCGTCCAAGCGCTGATTTTACTGGATGAGATATTCAATACCTCTGCTGTTTCTATCAACAGCTTTGAAAGAAGAACTGCCCCACACAATTCTAAACGAGGAATGCTGATCTGCTTGATAGGAGCAACTCTAGTTTTTGCCACCAACAAAGCAACCTTGATCTTACCTGCGACATCGATCATTCGCAAGTATACTACCGCTGAGTAGGCAGCCTTGGAAGCGTCGCAAAATCCGTGAAGCTCAAGATCATCGTTTGAGTTAGTTCCAAGCCAACGTGGTAGCATAACCTTTGTAAGAAGAGATAGTTCCTGACGGTAAGTATGCCATTCTTCTAGTAGGTCGATGCTTAATCGTTCATCCCAACCGATTCCTGTAAGCCATAATTTTTGTATAAATATTTTTGCTAATACTATGCTTGGAGCCAGCCATCCCAGAGGATCAAATAATCTGGCTATGTCTGAAATTACAGCTCTTTTTGTTACAGGTGTATTTGTTAGCTGCGGGAGATTCACCGTGTACTGGAATGTGTCTTTACTACGGTTCCAGGTAAGTCCTAAAATCTTAATAATACTATCTATTTTTATATCTACATCCTCATCCTCTATAACCTTTTCCTTGTCATTGCCTATTTGTCCTTGTTTTGCTCTAGTTTCTATTTTATTTTCTGAATCCGTTTTCCTTAAACCTTTTTCAATTCCTACTGAACTTATCCTTTTTAATAACTCCTGATCATTACTATTCCACTTTTGTAATAACATTCCACCTTTTCCTAATAATTCTGTTATTTCTTTATATATTTCTACACCCTCCTCAACACTATAGCATCCTGTCATCAAATCATCCATGTAGAAACAATTTAAAATCCTATCAGCAGCAATTGAGTATTTTTCACCTTCATCATACACGATCTGGTGCAGAGTTCTGACTGCCTGGTATGGTGCTGAAGCCGTACCAAATGTGACCGTTAGCAACTCGTAATCCTTAATTTCTTCTTTAGGGTCGTTTCGCCATAATATTCTTTGATACATAGTGTCCTTTTCATCTATCCTTATCTGACGATACATTTTAACAATATCAGCTACAAGACCAATAGGATAAACTCTCCATCTCATCACTGTGTATCTCAAATCAGCCTGCAACGTTGGACCAGACATCAAGGTATCATTTAACGAAACACCTTCACCGTATTTTTCGGAAGCATTAAATACTACTCGAACTTTGGTTGTGGTTTTGTCGTTTCGAATTACTGCGTGATGAGGTAAATAAACTGCTACTTTCTTTTTACTGTCACCCTCTTTCACAGGCCTCATATGATCTAACTGTAAGTATTCATTTATTACATCTGTATATTGTTGTTTTAATTCTTTGTTCTTTTGTAATCTTTTTTCTAATGACTTAAATTTCATTTCAGCTATAGCACGCGTATTTTCGAATTGAGGATCTTCGATACGGAACGGTAATCTTACTACGTACCTTCCATCTTCTTGCCTCGAGGTAGTAGTTTTATAGAATTCTTCACATTTTTGATCATCTGGAGTAAGTATCTTTTTATTATTAATTGGTTCTTCAATTTCCCAAAATCGTTTTAAAATCTCATCATCTTTAATTTGGGCATGCATTACTGTTATATTCGATTGTGTCCTATATGAACTATTGTTTGATCTCTTTACTGTACCTGATAATATCCATCCTATGCTGGTGTTTTGCGCAATTAAACCATTAGATGGACTTCTCATTATTCCTTCTTTTAAGATGCAACTGTAGGCATCTGCACCTAATAAAATATCAATTTTATTCGATTGGTTGAACTGAGGATCGGCTAAATCGTACTTATTTACGTCGATCCACTCAAAAACATTATTATTTATGCTCTGTTCAGGTAAGTATGATGTAATTTTACTAAGCACATAAGCTGTTACTTGTAATTTGAACTCTGGATCTATACGCGACTGAATATTTAAATGTACCATATACTTAGCTATGGTTGACCTATTACCTAATCCTGATACTATTCCTTTAATAGGAATTTTAGTAAGTCTTAGGTATTGAACTGTGGACTCTGTTATCAAACACGCTTGAGAACCTTGATCGAGCAAAGCTCTAACTAGTTTGTAATGACCCCCCCTGGACTCGGCTTTTACAAGCGCTGTGGCTAGTAAAACCTGTCGAGGTGTGAGTACTTTATCTGTAGATAAACATGAAACTACATGATTAGTACTAGTTGAAGAGCTAGCATTAACAGTAGTCAAATTTGCTTTGATATCTTGATTTGGGGCAACAGTGTCACCACTTGGATGCAGTAACGAATGATGTCGTTTTTGACAAATGTTACATTTTGTCTGTTTTCGGCAGTTGTACACATTATGGTTACTACCTAAACAGTTAAAACACATACTATTTTTTACCACGAAGTCGCGTCTAAAGTCCACTGTTTGTTTCGCAAAGTTCTTGCAGAAACAAAGTTTGTGTGACTCACTGCAATATTCGCAACGTATACCTCCGGATCTAACCGCTACCATTGCTCTAGATGAATGGGGACCGGCGGTATGTTGAACTTTTTTTGGTTCTATACATTCAAGAGCGCGAAAACGATTCTCTAAAAAGCTGGCAAACTGCTCATAAGTGGGCAATTCATTTGAGTTGTTATTGTTTGTACTTAATTCCCACTGTTTACGTGTTTCAAGATCTAGTTTAAAAGCAATTATGTGGATGATGATAATGTCCCATGTAGATACATCAACCTTTAAATTTCTAAGCGCACTCAAACAATCATTAGTTGTGTCGAGTAACTCTTTTATACCCGTAGCTGACTCGACTGAAATACGTTTCTGACTAAATAATCTTTTTAATATACAATTCGAAAGGTATTTTTTATTACTGTATCGTTTTTCTAACTGCGACCAACATTGAGAGTAATTTAAATCAGAAATTTCCTTATGCCTTACAAATTGTTCAGCTTCACCTGTTAGGTGTAATTTTAAATAATGCATCTTCTCAACATTGTCTAAATGTTCATTTTTATCTATAAGCGACACAAATAAATCACGAAATGTCGTCCATTCACTGTATTTTCCACTAAAAGTAGGAATGGCGATTCTAGGAAGCTTAACTGAACTTGATTTTAAATTAGATTTATCATTAGTTTTATGATCATTTGTTGATTTACATTTATTTAACGATGATTTTATTAAACATTTATAAGTTATATATGTGTCCTCAGCATTATCATAAATATCAACGAATGGTTTAACATCTTGAGCCTTGTAATTTTCGTGAAGTTTTGTATTATTTTCTTTAAACAAAGCCCAATCATTCTCTAATAACTCAAGTCTAGTTTCCATATATTCTACAGTTAGCCTATCCTTAGGACTCTTTTTAAAGTTAATTAAACCTTTTTGGATAACATTTTGGATGTCTTTCAAAACATTGACTAATCCCTCCATTGTTACGATATTTAATATATATTTGCTTTACTAAATGAATTATAAATATTTTCTATAAACGTTTTCAACAAATGTAAACTTGATAAAATGAAATAGTAAAAAAATAAAAAATAGAATAAACTTTAAACTACAACAACAAAGTAAAATTAAAATATTGAGGGTAAATTGTAAAAGTACGTGTCTAAAATTTTGCCGAAAATTTTACAAGTGTTTAAATAATAAAGTTACTTAGCGAAAAATCGGGCATAGGTTCCCCGTTCCCTCGTTTTTTCTAAAATTATTCTAAGTCTAACATGCACACAATCTTACAACTAAATTAATAACTAACTTTAAACCGCTAAGTCCTTGATCTCTTCATAAAAGTTAATAAAATTTACTAAGTCCAAATTTCTTCAAATATTTTCTAAGTTAAAATCTTGATGTATTTAAAGTTCAAAATTACTTGATTTTAATACACTGCACTATTTGATTATAAATATTAAATGTACTTACAATTGCACTTCACTGACTCACTGCGATGTTGGTTGATCTGTCACTATACTAGCGACTGGTGGCGCCCTCTGGTGAGGCTCGTCGAAAGCTTGAACTTTGAACTGACGTTTCTGTCGTCCGGAAGATGGCGCGTCGGTTGCACTGTCTTCTCCTGGATACTGGATTTTGCACGTACTCTTCGTGCAGCGATCCACTGCGAGTACGCGGGGGTGTGACCAACGACGGGTCACTTGTCAAAAATCCAGGAGCAGATCCGTCCGGCTCGATGAACCAAATGTATAGCACTTGACGTGCTGCGGCGGCTGGGGTCGACTTTGGTCTATTTGTGCACTACTTGAAGGGTTAAAATGAAACCACGACCGTATGCTGATCTACGCAGTGTTGCCAACCCCCGCATAGAGCTAAACTGTAGATTTGCCAGAAAAAAACTGTAGAAAACTGTAAATATCAAATTAAAAAACAGCAAATCTACAGGTTTATCTTTTTATTATGTAATATTGACAAAACATAGAATACATTTTATAGAGGGAATTAAAAACAAGAAAAATCATGTGATTATCATAGTATTAATCAAATATCATAAAGATAATAAATGTACATCAAATCAAATTAGTAATATTTAAAAGCTAGTATTGCAACACTTCAGGATCCATCCAATCAGCAGCTGATCATTTGAAATTATTTTTCTTCTTTCTTGCTGGATATTTGGTATTTGTCAATATCTGACTCACCATCACTATAATACTACAGCTATGTATATTCGTAACTTTTTGCTCAACTCACAACGTTAACAGAACAAAAAGAATCTAATCAGATGAATAACGGAATGCACGGTCAAGTACATGTATCTGATAGTCAAGGTCAAGGCATCGCGGGGATTCCCCAGTAAGAAAAACAAAATGTTGGTAAAACGGACATCGACCGAAACAAATCTACGAGTGTCCACTACTAACGTCATCTATTAAATCGATTGATGACCATTACCTCCGGTTCGATGATAGTAGGTTTTACTGAAGGCTGAAGCTGACTTAGTGGACTACTAGTTAGCAAATAAAATAGATGGCGCGCATTTTAAGCAAAAAAACTGTAGATTTCGAGGCCTAAACTGAAAACTGAGGGAATGTTCAAAAAACTGTAGATCTACAGTTAAAACTGTAGGGTTGGCTACACTGGATCTACGTATCGACCACCAAACCGGTGTCCGATAGCTCGCTCCCTCGCTCATTTATTTTAAATTATTAATCCTATATACAATATCGCGTGAATACAACTATAGCGCGATCTATCTCGATCCGCACGCCATCTGTCGAGCGTTGGCGAACTTTTACATACAACAACATATTTTAATAATACACAATATTGATTAACGTTCTGAACAGATCCTGTAGTTACAAAAATGATGTTATAAAATTTTATTAAATTATATTGAATTAGTTTGTATGAAAAAATCTTTTTTTTTTTGATTTTGATGTTAGGACTTATCTGATGGTTTTGAAATACTTCTTTATACTAGTACTAACGGTGTTTTCAATTATCGTTCTATTGTCATCCACACCTTGTATATATTCTAACACAAAATTTTACTAATTTTATTAGAATATTATGTCGTTCTAATTTTTCCTACAATGCACAAGTATTAATTTAATATATAAAAACTGAGTTAGATAGGTTAGGGTTATTTATTTATTTTTTATAACGAAATTATGTCGATAATCTAATTTATCTAAGCTCAAAATTAAAAAGATTTACGAGTAAATAGGTTTTGCCTTCATATAAAAAAATGTATTGAAAAGAATCCTGACTGAATAGGCTGTATGGTCTTAGACTTTTGCCTGTTTGATAGATAGAACGAAAACAACTACATCGATATGTCAGTTCATATTAATCTGTTCTTCGTATCGTATACATTACTCTTGTCAAATGTCAATCAAGAATTCAAGAGATAGTTTTAACGTAAATACGAATAATATTATGTATAAAAGTGTTACAAATAGTTTCTACGTACATACGTGTATTATTATAATGTGTAAGTGTTTTAAAAGCTACGGAACGGAGTATGAATGCACTTCTTGCAGCATCGGAGCTAAAATACGTATAATTAAAATTAGGTATTCGGTAAGTATTTAAATAATTTTTACCTTAAAATTTTTTGCCGTGATATCGTTATAATCATGAGATTTCTAGGGATGGGAGAGGCACCAGAGGATAATCCACCACACCCCCTCCCCCACTTTTTCAAAAAACCCCATAAATCGAAATACTATTGTCTAAAGACTGGCCAAAAAGTGCCGAAAATTAGTGATTTGACTATCATATCTTTTTTGTTTATTGATATATCAACGCCATTTCTTTTTTGTTTTGATCATCAATACATTGCGCATGTAAAATAAATGTGATTTAATTTAGAAAACATCTACAAAAAAAATTATGGGCCAAAGAAATCTTGACAGAGACAAAAAGTAAATCAAACCTTCAAGTTTAGGTACAAATTAAAAAAAAAATTAAAGCATCCAGACAATTTAAAATAATTTAAAAAACTACTCTAGTTAACACTGTTTTAAATAATATTACTTTCATTCACCTACCTTACTTACTTTTTTTTTAAATGATGAAATAACGAAATGGTTTCTACCTGAACCCGCACTCTACGCTGACAATTATAACAATAATTGTTATCACGCAGGGCGGTATATCCCTGTATAGCACATGGTAAACTACCATCTTGACTTTGGCGACATGTTGGCGCAGCGGTCAGAGCACTGGCTGATGCGCTGGCGGTCGCGCGTTCGATTCCCGCTCACGGCAGATATTTGTATTGGTCATATAGATGTTTGTCGTGGTCTGGGCGTTTGTGCTTGTGTATTGTGTGTGTTTCCGGACCCCCGACACAGGAGAAAATCCTACTGGGGGCCGTCGAGTGTGAAGCGTTTATTATTTAAAAAAAAAAAATCTTGACTGCTCTCATCAGGCGAGGATTTACATCCTTATTTGAAGATCATCCTTATTTCTACAATAATTGTTATTACGCAGGGCGGTATGTCCCTGTACGGCACATGGTAAACTACTTGCTGTCTCTTTTTATCTTGGAATTTGGGGTATGAGTTTCCACGGGCACCACAAAATGTCTCTCATAGGGTGAAATTAATGCCGGTAGGTATCAAAATAAAACAAATCATAAATTCGATTAACAAATTTATTCTATTTTTATAAATACAGTGAATTCGGTCGTGAATTTTCATAATCTACATTACTAGAAATAAGGATGATCTTCAAATAAGGATGTAAATCCTCGCCTGATGAGAGCAGTCAAGATTTTTTTTTTAAATAATAAACGCTTCACACTCGACGGCCCCCAGTAGGATTTTCTCCTGTGTCGGGGGTCCGGAAACACACACAATACACAAGCACAAACGCCCAGACCACGACAAACATCTATATGACCAATACAAATATCTGCCGTGAGCGGGAATCGAAGGCGCGACCGCCAGCGCATCAGCCAGTGCACTGACCGCTGCGCCAACATGTCGCCAAAGTCAAGATGGTAGTTTACCATGTGCTATACAGGGATATACCGCCCTGCGTAATAACAATTATTGTTATAATTGTCAGCGTAGAGTGCGGGTTCAGGTAGAAACCATTTCGTTATTTCATCATTTAAAAAAAAAGTAAGTAAGGTAGGTGAATGAAAGTAATATTATTTAAAACAGTGTTAACTAGAGTAGTTTTTTAAATTATTTTAAATTGTCTGGAGGCTTTAATTTTTTTTTTTAATTTGTACCTAAACTTGAAGGTTTGATTTACTTTTTGTCTCTGTCAAGATTTCTTTGGCCCATATTTTTTTTTGTAGATGTTTTCTAAATTAAATCACATTTATTTTACATGCGCAATGTATTGATGATCAAAACAAAAAAGAAATGGCGTTGATATATCAATAAACAAAAAAGATATGATAGTCAAATCACTAATTTTCGGCACTTTTTTCGAAAAATGAAAAAATAATTATAAAAAAAAATCCGTAACACTTTGCATATAGGTAAGTTAGCCTAAATAGGTTCCAAATGACCCCCCTACCCAACATACCTCTATGGCTAACCATTCCCCTAACACCCTGTATATTAACGATATCACTAGTTGCGTTTTACTGTGCTAATGTTAGTAAAAATAGGTAAAAGTTTTATTTCGCACGTATGATACACAAGAAATTGTAGAAAAACAAATAACCTACGCACAATACATACATAAATAGCAGAGTAGAGTACCTCATAGTGATATTGGTTTTATTCCCATATGATTTCATACGTGCTTTAACGATAACGACACAAAGACTTTGAACTCAGTTTTATTCAATCGAAGAATTATAGCCCCTCTTGCATATATTTATAGAAACGATAATGGCTTGATTCTTTAAGAAACATGTGCTCAATCGACAAGATGTAAACGTTTATAACAGTTATTGTAAGTGCAGGTAGAGAAACTGTGGGAAACGCCTGTTTTGTCATTATTGTTGAACAAAATGTTTAATGTTTGAACATGTTTAATGGTGCACGTGCTTTTTTGGGAACAGATGGAGGATGCAGGTGGTGTTACGCGAATTTAGAAGGCTTCTTTTATCTGCCAGAAGACAAGCGTAGGGGAACTGAAGGCAAAATGGTATATTTAAGGAAAAACTAGTCGTAATCAAGAAAATATAGCTTTATTATCAGAAACTTTTTATAGAATATCCTGATTAGTAATCAGTCTACAATTGTTATTAATCACACTTTAATCAAATCACAGAATTTGAAGATATTGAATGATTTCCAAAACTTTCCTTATGGGCCGTTTGCCTATATGTGAAGGTAAAATGGACCACGGTGAAGGGCAAAATGGACCCAATACATATCTAATCTGGGGAACACCTTTCACAAATAAATTTTGTGTTCTCATCGTCGTCGTCAACGCCGGCACAACTACAATGTGCCCAGAGGAGACAAATCGGGCATTGCACCCATCTATTGATTCAGAAAACAGATGAGAGCAGTAGAAACACTCGGTGTCTTCATTTTCTTCATCAGATCCTGAAACCTCCAAGTTTTTTTTCTCTTCTTTCGTGTTGCTTTTTTCCCCCTTTTTTGTCTTTGTTGGTCTTTTTATTAGTTTCTAGATTTAGATTCTTTTTCACTCTCTTTGCTTCATTTGCATTATGCGTTGTTTCAAGTTCCTTCCGATATGGCTAAGATGTTATCACCGCGGTTTTGCCCCTTCAATTTTTTTTTCTATTAGTGGTTCTTATAATAATTGTTAACCATCTGAAACAGAAACCGTAGAAAACATTGAGTCAAATGTAAAAATATATATGAAGGCAAAATGGACCACTGGTCCATTTTGCCCGGGGCCGTTTTGCCTTTTAGGTGTTTATGAATCAATGTCAGATTTTGAGGTTAACCATTCAACCTCTTTTCATTCTTTATATACTGTAATAAAGATAAAATCATGCACAAGACTGTGTTATATCATTACATTAAAAATACTAATTACAACAAAAGTGTAGGCTGGTCAAAAATGACGTTTTTTACATCAAAATATGAAAAAAAATACTTACCGCGATAAAAATCCGCTGTCACGAGTGGCAGTTTCGCCAGCACTGACCGAAAACAAGAATGGCGCGAGTAATTAGTTGCGTTATTCAACAAATAGATGGCCCCAGTAGGTTTAAAGTAATTTAACCGTTCCGTTTTGCCTGCATGGTCCGTTTTGCCTTCAGTTCCCCTATATGCATTGAGATATAATGTAGGTACTGTACGTAGTAGATTATATCTCAATGCCTAAATAGGCATCCTATATAGTATATAGGCATCTGCCATATGTCAGATTGTAATGATTAATAACTAAAAACTTGTGTTATGGAATGAAGATTATTAAAAACTTATATTTAGAAAGACAAATGCAACAAAACATTTATACAAAAATTCAGTTTCTTTTACTGAAAAATAGCGAGACATTTACTAAATGTCTAGGATCGCAATTAGGTCCATTGCTTCTTAGCGTAATTTTCGTACTTAGATAAAGAGGGTATGTGGCACAAAACTAATACCTAAATTTGGACCAGAAAATCCTGTAATTAGCAAGCTCTAATATATTCATACTGGCATGAAAATGGTTTTACTTTTATACTGCTGCTGTTCGTTCCCATGATTTTTAGCGTACTTAAATGTGTTAATATCTCTAAACTTCGTTGATAAACAGGTTTGTAAATTAAAAAAAAAAACATATCGACCCCGTTCGATATAGGTAGATACTTACCTAATTCTCAAAAATTGTCGCAGATCGACTAGGGAAGTACTAAGGTGCTTTAAGATTGATAGCTTATAGTATAAAAAATAATAATAAAAGTAAAGTACGTTTCCTCACCTGACCCGCAGTATCACAGATTTCCACGCAGACAGGCCGATCGTCAACGTCCACCACAACTGAAAAAGAAACAAAGATTATTAACTTCTAAATTAAAATGGGTTGTCTGGAAGAAATGGCTAAATAGCCATAAGTCCGCCCATTGTACTTCACAGTCTGTAAATATCTTTAAATGTGTTTAATGTTTAAAATGTAGTTGTGGTGTACAATAAAGTATAAATAAACAAATAAAATAAATAAATTGTTCGAAATTAACATTGAGATAATAATATAATGTTACATTAAACAAGTTTCGTATACTCTGACAATAGTCTATGGCCAGTATTCCATGTAATGATTTTGTTTGATGCTTTAGAATGTAATAATGTATTATGAAAATATGAAACCTATCTAAAGTAATGTTGAAGTATTTATAACCGTTAATACTGCTGTGTGGCTACGGCATAGAATTTAGCCTCCCCCTCTCTTCCCGTGGGTGTCGTAAGAGGCGACTAAGGGATAACATAGTTTCACTACCACCTTGGAACTTAAAAAGCCGACCGATGGCGGGATAACCATCCACCTGCTGGCTTTGAAGTACACAGGCCGAAGACGGGCAGCAGCGTCTTCGGTGCGACAAAGCCAGCCCTGCGGTCACCAACCCGCCTGCCCAGCGTGGTGACTATGGGCAAAACACATGAGTTCACGCCATTATTGGCGCGAACTTGTGGTGGCCTATGTCCAGCAGTGGACTGCGATAGGCTGAAATGATGATGATGAACCGTTAATACATAAAAATATAAAAATTACTATTACCGTAAATATATCTTTGATTAATTAATTAGTCACAGTCAAACTATGTAGGTACAAGTTTTACTTTCAAATGCAAAGAATAATAATGTTTAGTATTATTGGAAAATAAACTTAATTAAAAACTAACGTTCATAAACCTTTCTTTGTCCTAATTAGGTACAACAATACTAGATACCAATTAATTAGCTCCATGTAGGTATAATAAATCCATTTAAGATATTACTTAAAACAGGGCAAGTGATAAGAATGTAATAGTTCAAATTATACGTAAAATATATTTAACAATAACGTATTGTAATCACGTTGTAAATAATTTATTTCACTATTAATAAACATGACCTAACAGTATTTTGTTATTGATTGGCACATATTTGTAAATACTAGATAGAGCGCATTTCGCTCTATATGTATAATACGAAAAAGTTGCAAATTAAATTTTAAAAAAATTTAAAAGATTTAATCAAATGAATGTTTATTTGTATTCTAAAAGAATCTTAGGTTTCAAAATGTTTTTTTTTATTTGTTAATAAAATTTAATGACATCATTATGAAACGAAAATCCGTCGTAAACTATTGACTAAAATATTAGAATATCTACTAGCAGGTACCTATAACAAAAATTTGTATGCAGTTTAATATCAAGTTATTTTATTGCTTAAACGTAAACATTTAGCGGTTGGAATAATGAGACAAAAATTACTTGGAGCATTTCCTTGTGGAATCAGAATCACGATCCTCGGTTTGAAAACTGTGCTAATTTATTATTACCTTTGAGGAAATCCGTCTTTAAAACGTTTTGTACAATAGGTACTTCAAGTTGGCTGAGAGTAGAATCAGGCAGGGCTGGCCCTGTGATCAATATTTTGTAAAAATCTGTACGTATACAAATAATACGCACTGTCTATCGGATTACCAGAACTTAAAATACACATTTGGTTATACTAACTGGTCTGGTAATAAGGTAATCGCAGCGTCCTTATTAAGTGCCTTGTTGCTTTATGGATTGACTGTCGACTGTATACACACTGATATCGCTACTTTAAAAAAAAAACTAAAGGAATGGATAAGTAGAAGATAAACAAGTTTAAAGTTTTTGACGATTACTTGACAATATTTATATGTAAAATAACATTAATCACTTGACACGGTACTTATGATAATGCCGAGTGGGAAAAACTCCTTTATGAACTCGCTCTTAGGATAGGTCGTTAAGAGTGCGCATAATGCAAAATTACCATCTTCTATTTGTTTTGACATGAAAAGTTCCAGACCAAATCTTAAAATAAAAATATATGACAAACTACGTGATATTTGCAAGGGTTGACCCATATCAAAAACATAAAATAAGGAAATTTCCTCGATAAAATATAATCACGAAGTAACCTCTAATTTTTATATTTTTTCTATTTATACTCGATATGGTTATGACCATTAAGACAAAAATTTGATAATTAATTACATTTAAATATGAGTAAAGGCTATGCCAAGGCATTTAATGTAATTACTTTTAGTTTCGGAGTTATATACAAAATAACATATTTGTCGTTTTTTACATTCGTAATGCGCTCAAAACCATATCGTCTATCGCACTCTGACACGAGGCTTTGTGTATATTTTGTTTCATCGGGCGCGCGGGTGAAATCTGATTTTTTGCTCGCCTTATGCACGCTCTTAAAGCTAAGTTAGTTAACTATTACTAAAGCTTAAATATATAAAATATATCGTTATTTGAACAAAGTCAATTAAGCGTATTTTGGACTGTGATATAAACAATTATTTTTATTAAATAAATAATATAATTTCAAAATAAAGATGTAAATATGTACTTAATAAAAATAGAGTCTGCTTAAGACCGCACGGCAGAAATTAAAGTTATTATTTATTTAATTCTATATAAATCAAATTACCTATTTATTTTCATTTTCAAATTATTTATTCTACAAACTTACAAAGGTACACTCAGCGGTCCCGAGTTCACCCGCTTAAGCCTTTCAGTTCAGTGAGTGACGGATCAACCTAACTAACCTACTACTTACGAAAAAGTGTGTGTGCCGTGTGCCAAAAGAAGTTTTCACTTCAAAAACAAAAGCTCTTTTTAACTTTTTTATTATTTTTTATAAGTAAATTTAGTTTCATTACGATAGAATATATTCTTTGAGATGCTCGTATTTGCCTTACTCTAGTCTGCCTCTCGACCGTAAACATAACCGTTAGAGATGTGCACGTTCAGTCAATAATTTATTATCTATCGTGATGGCGGTAATTAGCAATTAATTAACGGTTTTTAATCGGAAGCGAAACGGAACAATTCGTTTTTATTGAAACGATTTTCTAAAGTGATGAGATTACGTTACGTTACAAATTGTTAAAAACGTTGTTTCCGCTATTGTTTATTTTATTATTTTGTTACATTCTTATTTTGAAAACATTATTTTGTGCATATTTTATTTTAAAATAGTACAATCTACTGGTTACGCCGATGTTTCTTTAAATTTCAATAACTAAGATATTTTTTAAATCTAGATTTAGACAAAAATCAAAAACTTTTCAAAACCAAAATTAAATTTCGCGCGTCTCGCTCTGTTTCCGCCTGTTACGTACAACGCTCAAACTTGAGACCTGGTAAAAATATTATGTAACTTTATCCATTGCACGCTAAAAGTGGGACACGGACTACATATTTTAAGGTTTGCAGCAAATGTACTGTACTTAGGCGATAAAGCCGCGTTGTTGGTAACATAATAGTAACATAATAGTTTGTCCGGATACTCGTAGTGTTAGTAGCGTGAGTGAAACGAACATCCTGCACTTTGTTTTAAAACCTGTTTGCAAATTAACAAGGTTTGCACTTTTGTTCATTTCACAGGATGTATTCATTTAGTTAGAATTAAAGTTACGTCTAGTCCTAAACAATATGTAAATTATATTACTGATGAGTTACTACTTATTTAGAACATTTTAAAACGTTAACGCAGTTTGACGGATAACAATGATGAGGACATTTCTAATGCGGAAAATTACATCTCAGAATTGCTTCGTCTGTACTGTCGTTGATGACTTCTACCACATATTGATAGAATGTGTCCGGAACCAGGACATCAGAGATAGATGTTCTTTTATTAATTCGTTCGGAAGATGAAATAGTATTCTGGCTGACCCACACTCAGACTTGGCCCGAATGTTATTGGATAAGAGAACTTAAGTTATGTATTTGTAATGATCGGCGACATAAGACCTGATAAGTCCTTAAATTTGATTAAAAAAAATCAATGATCAAGATAAAAGTTCATATATTAAACATTTTAAATCATATCAAAATTTTTCGACCCAGCGGGATTTGAACCCGCGCCCTCTGATTTTGATATGATTTAAAATGTTTATAATTTCCTCATGTGTGGGTAACACAAAAATAAAATAAAAAAAACGAGTTCATATATTATTCTTTTTGCCATGGAATTCCACTATACTTACGAGAATTTCTATTCGCAAATGTGAAACTAAAAGGTGTACTTAGTTTATTATTTGAGGAGAAATAGGTCCCAATGACCTATTCTACGTCCTGTTGTGTTGCTTAAAGTCTATTCGGAACTCATGTGTAGGATAAAAGTTATCCACAACCGCTGAAGCAAGGAGTTATTTTAGGTAAAAGTTACAAAATAGTTCTTTAGTTTTCAATCAACGATTACGAGTTGTTGTTGGTATGTTTTTTAACCGACTTCCAAAAAAGGAGGAGGTTCTCAATTCGACTGTATTTTTTTTTTATGTATGTTAGCTCAGAACTTTTGACTGGGTGGAGCGATTTCGATCAATTTTGTTTTAATTGAAAGGAGTTGCGTGTCATGTGGTCCCATTTTTTTTAAAATAAGATCTGACAAGTACTTTTAGAGTTATATCTAATAATACGTATTTACTTGACTACTTTTTCGTCGACCTACGTTGTATTATACCGCATAACTTTTTACTCGGTGTACCGATTTTGATGATTCTTACTTTAATCGAAAGCTAATACTTGTCATCTAGTCTTCGTGAAATTAGATCGAGATCTGATTACAACTTTTTGAGTAATCTTTAATAGCGCGTATTTACTTGACTATTTTTTCGTCTTATTAAGTTGTATTACTTGTCGATGTAATTGAAGTCGGTTTTTTTTCGTTTGTGAGCAAACACAATTATTTTAAAATAAATTTAATTAAAAATAGGTTTTATTAAAAACCTAAAGTCGTTTCAGCCTTTAATGTGCCACTGCTGGGCATAGGCCTCTTTCCCCATGTAGGATATGGATCAGAGCTTAATCCACCCCTCTACTCCAATGCGGGTTGGCGGATATATTCCCTACTATGACTAGGTAACGATAGCTATCAGGTGTACATGATAATAACCGGGACAGATAGCTTAACATGCTCTCCAAGGCACGGTGGGGATATCCACAAGGACTAATAACCAGACCGGAAATAAATACATGTATAAACACAATTATCCACTCCGAGCGGGAATCGAACCCGCGACCGTCGGTGTTTAGGCGCCGCCGACACGGCACGCACCATTATACCAGAGCGGTCGTCGTTCGTAATCTAAAAGTTCGTAAAGCTAAAGTACTAACACCATATATATATTGTAACTTTAATGTATAATACTCGTATTACTTTTTGTGTATTCTTAACTGAAGGCACACCTTATGGTCTAAGATCCGAGAAGCTAAATCTTCCCTCATCTGTTAATTAGATCAAACAATTTTTATAGGCTTATTTCAATATTGTGAATTTAAAAAAACAACCTCTGCTACCATAAGCCTGCTGCAATATATATATTTTTTTAATAACAGATTTTAATAGATTTTTTTTTTAAATTAACAGATGAGGGAATATTTTGTTATATCCCGGATCTTAGACCATTAACAAAAATATACATATTTGAAATCGCTCTCACGTAGCATCGACAAAAACTATGTTTTGTTATATTTCACAAGCTCATTGTTATAGTTTAAATAAAATGTCGGGCAAACAATGATACCTATATTTTATCTGGGTCAATGTTTATAGTCCTATTTATATTTTTTTCAATTTTTTTAAATCAAATGTTCTTATTTTATTTTTTTTTTTACTTTTTTACTCTACCCTATTCCACACAGCGCGTCCTCGGGAACTCTGGCTACTGGACTCACTAAAGGAACGAAAATACGAAATTATACTAGCAAGCATCGTATTTAGCTGCAATCTTCTGGTTGAGGTACTTCCCCAGTTGGGCTGCTCCCGATATCGAGTAAGATATTTCCTGCTGAGCTCTACCTCTATGCGCAATGTGCTATCACGATTCAGCCTAGGTAATATCCCACTGTTGAGCATAGGCCTCTTTCTTCAAAAAGTGGAACAAATAATGAATATGTAGTATAATAAAATATGTAATACTAGCCGACCCGTGCCCACTTCGTTGGGCGTTATAATCCATTTCACATAAGAAGGGTACAGTGGAATTTGATATGTTCCAATACACTCTCACTATTTTCAGCAAATCAGATAAATATAAATGTTTTAAAATCACCAATTAATTTCTAAGGCAAATAATAATGCTTGATTAGATTGAATTGTTGACACGGCACGTCAGAGGGCGCAGGTTCAAATCCTGCTGATTTAAAATCTTTACATATTTTTATCTTTTTCCTTTTATCTTGTCACTCCTGAATAGTGTAGCTTTCTGTTAGCGAAAGAATTTTCATGATCGGATCAGTATTTGCGAAGATTACCCCGTATATACAAACAAAGTTATAAACTTTACCTCTTTATAATATTAGTATAGATATATACACTTTGCTGACATAATTATGTAGGTAAGAATAATTTTAAATCTCTACTATTTATATCAATTATTGCCAATGTCAAGTGATATGCTTTATGTGCGAAACCCTGCATTTAAACGACTTCCTCCTCAAATGCTGACTTATTTGAATAATTAATTCACTTTACTTCCGTCGTTTTTAATTACAAAAAATATATTTTTGTATTTGATTTAAATATTATATTTACTGTAAAAAACTTTAAATATATCACAACTGGAAATAGACCTATACCTATATGCTTTTAATAAGAAGAAAATTACTACATTTTCCATGCTGATATCTTTATCCAACAATTTACACACAAACATCCCTAATAATAATTATTATTATAATTATAATAATATTATAAATGTGAATGTAAGTTTGTTTGTTACGCTTTCACGCGAAAACTACTAAACCGATCATCATGAAATTTTGTACACATACTCTTGGAAGTACTAGAAGTAACATAGGATACTTATTATTGAAAAAAAAACATGTGAGCGAAGCCGCGGGTAAAATCTACTGTAATATAAATAAATATGTACCTACATTTAATTTAAATATAAAATACCGTGAAATTCGTGATAGCATGGAATGGTGCCACCATTTGAGAATGTGCGAAATATGATTCATGTTGAATAAGGCAACTTTAAAATAATGATACCACAAAAGAAAGTTATGTTGTTTTTTCTTTGTTTTAATAAAGCAGTTTGAAATATATTCCCGTTACAGTATAATTTAATTAATTTTTAGTTTAGTTGTATTAGACCTTATTAAAATTACAAGGAAATTAATATATCTTTTTTTACTATAAATTTGCTGAAAATGAAGATAATTATATAAAAAGACTTATTTATATTATATAATTGTGTTTGCTCGCAAACGAAAAAAAACCGACTTCAATTACATCGACAAGTAATACAGCGTAATAAGACTAAAAATAGTCAAGTAAATACGCGCTATTAAAGATTACTCAAAAACCTGTAATCAGTTTTCGATCTAATTTAAACAAGACTACATGACAAGTATTAGCTTTCGATTAAAGTAAGAATCATCGAAATCGGTACACCGAGTAAAAAGTTATGCGGTATAATATAACGTAGGTCGACGAAAAAGTAGTCACGTAAATACGCATTATTAGATATAACTCTAAAAGTACTTGTCAGATCTCAATTAAATTAAAATGGGACCACATGACACGCAACACCTTTCAATTAAAACAAAATTGATCGAAATCGGTCCACCCAGTCAAAAGTTCTGAGCTAACATACATAAAAAAAAAAAAAACATAATACGTGTCGAATTGAGAACCTCCTCCTTTTTTGGAAGTCGGTTTAAAACGGGAGAATGTGGATCGCGTGGGTCTTCAAATAGCAAATAAGTTTATTTTTAGTCATATGACACCTAACAGAATATATTTTATAATACGTCGCTGTTGCATTTATAGAAATGTATTTCATTTGTAAAAAAAAAAAATAACGTAATGTAAACTGTTGTAAAAATAATGTAAATCATGTCAGTTTGTGACCTTTACGAATGATCTCTTAAAATATTTTAATCGATTATAAATTGCCTTTCTGTTGAGTTTTGCACGCATTTTAACTTTCTCTTTTTATAGCTCCTTCATAAATATTTTTGGTACAACAGAATAAATAAATATAATGTTTAGGTAACATTAATCACTGATAACGTAAGACACATTTATTAAAAGAAAGTGTATCTTATTGGACTAGACGACCCTCCTTGGTTTGTCACGATTATATTTTTGCACAATTTTGCGTAGTTTTGTGTATTACAGCGTTTTAAACTTTTACAATTAAAAAGTTTATTATGTAGTACGAAAAGAAAAATTAAATCGAGATTGCTTTCAAAGTTAACGCAATATTCTTCACATTGTATTATTTTTTGCGTACATAAACTTCGTTAAAAATTAGTTTTTCGCCATTTAATATTCTACAAACAACTTCATTCTTTTGTGTACACATAAATTCAGTAGGCATGTACTTTATCACGTATTAAAGCCTATCTCACTCCGCTGGGACTCGTACTAAATAGAGACACGTTTCAGCATAATTGACTCGTTATAACGTACAACACATTTAACCAACTTCAAAAGAGGAAGTTTAATGTTTTAAGTTTAATGTTTAATCAATTATTTGTATTGTGTATCTTTGACTACCGTGAAATTAATTTATTATATATACTTTTTGGAGGCTGATTCGGTTTGATGGGTTAATATTTTTGAACTTTGACACAAAATTAGGTTCATACGTTTATCTTTGTCTGTCATTGTTTTTTTGTCTACTAGTAGGAGTTTGACTGATTCATTATGTCTAGACTGGTGGATGAGCAGTTTGTTCGCCTTGAGCACTCTTGAAGTGTGACAGAAAAGTACTGGTGATACTGAAACTTGACTAATATCACAGCTTGCAGGCAAAATATTATATCGAGTGAAGGCTTGTAAGTTGTAGATCACTTTGGATTTATCAGGGACGAACTCCTAAATGAATCCAAAAGTAAATAGCATGAGATTAAATGCAGTCATATGAGTACATAATATTTAAAAACAGGCCGATAAATGAACGGTACATTTGAAGTTACTTGAATAAAAAAAAAGTTAATACATATTTTTATTTCGGTTAAATATGTATTAAAAATAATTACTCTTTATACATAACTACAAAGTTTCCGCTCGAATTTATTTTATTAATGAAAATTAAAATGTCAAGGCGTAAAAATTTGGAAATAAAGAGTCGAATCAAGGTATATATTATACCTAAATATTTACTGTTAAAATATATTAATAATAAACGGGTAATTATACAAATGTATATATTTTTAATAAAAACGCGGCAAACTTAAAAATAAACTTTTTTGCTGTAGGTATTAATTCCAAGACTTACAAGATACTCGTTTTTATCAAGCCCTTTAGTCGTTCCTCTATCGCCTGCTAACTCTATTATCTACCACAATCGAGAGTTTTCGAAGAGGAAATTTTTGTTCGTCTCATCAAAATGAAGCTACTCCCGGAAAATTAGCTTGATATTAATCAAGTGAAAAAAATGTACTAGGGATCCCGGACTACTTTATATTCTTTTCATAAAATGTCTATCATTTATATAACATTTCATTTACGTAAGCAAAACATTTTGTGCCAATTCAAAATGACGAGCTTATTTTGTAGACCTTTTTGCTGAGCTTAAGGAAAGTATTTCGTTTAAAATGCTTGATATCCCTTTAATGTTTATAATATTCTCTGTGCTTCAGTAATATTTAAATAATGAAGTGACATTTTTGTTTTCTTTTTAAGATACATGTTAAATCTATACTAATATAATAAAGCTGAAGAGTTTGTTTGTTTGATTGTTTGTTTGTTTGATTGTTTGTTTGTTTGTTTGAACGCGCTAATCTCAGGATCTACTGGTCCGATTTGAAAAATTCTTTCAGTGTTAGATAGCCCATTTATCGAGGAAGGCTATAGGCTATATATCATTACGCTAAGACCAATAAGAGCGGAGTCCACGCCGACGAAGTCGCGCGCAGAAGCTAGTGACTTTATAAATAGCGTCGTAGTTAGTAAGTAAATAGGTTCAAGTTTTGTAAAACATAATTGTGTTTGCTCGCAAACGAAAAAAAAACCGACTTCGATTACATCGACAAGTAATACAACGTAATAAGAACAAAAAACAGTCAAGTAAATTCGCGTTATCAACGATTATTCAAAAAGTTGCAATCAGATCTCGATCTAATTTAAACAAGACTACATGACAAGTATTAGCTTTCGATTAAAGTAAAAATCATCAAAATCGGTATACCGAGTAAAAAGTTATGCGGTATAATACAACGTAGGTCGACGAAAAAGTAGTCAAGTAAATACGCATTATTAGATATAACTCTAAAAGTACTTGTCAGATCTCAATTAAATTAAAATGGGACCACATGACACGCAACACCTTTCAATTGAAACAAAATTGATCGAAATCGGTCAACCCAGTCAAAAGTTCCGAGCTAACATATATAAAAAAAAAAACAAAAACAAAAAAAAAATACAGTCGAATTGAGAACCTCCTCCTTTTTTGGAAGTCGGTTAAAAATCATCATTACGACCTCTCCGAGAAAAAAAACGAAGCTCACCTTTCATCTACGCATTTATTTCAACGGGATTTAATACTTTTTATTCATTTTTCTTTTAAATTTATTCCGAACGCATTTAAATTCTGTTTTTTATATACCTACAATGAATAATTTTGTACCTGGAGAGGGCACGCTAGTCCCGCGAAGGCGTTGGGAGAATGACCTTAAGTCTTGTGAGCCCAATGAACTTCGAATGTTATGCGAAAATACTTCTTAGTTCAATAAAAATAAGGTCTATTAAACGGCAAACTTAAATTTGTGTTTCTATCATTGACTCCAGACGGTCGTGATAAGGCATTTAACTCCGCTTAGTATGTAAGCAACTTGTAATAAAAGTTTTCTTGTTAGGTATCCACATATTTAAATATTGTGCGTCAAACAAACTTTATACAATTTTTTCAACAATAAATAGCAAACTCATCATACTTATTTTTTTATATGATTATATTTTATCTAGAAAATTTATTTTTTTATTGTTCCAGGAAAAACAAGATAATTTAAAGTTTTCAATCATTTTTACTGTATCTATATAATTACTGTCTATGTTGTTAACTAATTGGTTTTGAAAATTCTCAATTCTGGTTTGTTATTTTTAGGATAATTACTTCTACATAATATCTTCTTGTCTTCGATATTTAAAACATTTATTTAGAAATTTTACAACATTGTACATATTTACAAGATACAACTTAAAAACTAAATATTTACAAAACATTTGCCTTCTAACATGTAGTTAGGAAATAATATAATTAATAATAATACCTATACTATGATCATCTAATTATGAAACAAAAACAAGCGTACGGCTCACCTGATGGTAAGCAAATACCGTAGCCTATAGACGTCTGCAACACCAGAAGCATCGAAAGCGCGTTGCCGACCCTATCCCCAATTCCCCCCAGAAACTCTGGTCACCTTACTCACCAACAGGAACACAACACTGCTTGAAAGCAGTATTATTTAGCTGTGGTCTTCTGTAAGGTCGAGGTACTACGCCCATTCGGGCTGCTCCATTTTTTGAGCAGGAAATTTCCTGCTTTGCCCTACCTCAGTTAACCTAATAAAATATGTACTATACTCATGCCAAATATAGTATTCATTTAAGAGTCAATTATTTATTCAATCAAGATTATTTTATTCTAAACTTTGTAGATTTCCTTCACACAGAGTCTTCACTTTATAATATACTTATCATTGTTAAATACTTACCTATTAATAATAATCGATTAAGTAAATAATTGAGCAGGAACGTAATTAAGTAAACATTTTAAAGATCCCATTGTAAAGATATAAAATGTTGACAATATTTTGCTGTTTTTATGAATATTGTAATATATGTTATTACCAAAACGAAAAGGATAGTATCTACTGTAAATAAAACTGTGGAAGGTTTATAATGCTAATAAGGAAATGTATTGTAACGCGATATTTAAAAAATAACCATCTTTGTATCGAAGATCGTTGTATAATTTAAACGACAGATTTGTTTGCCATATAAAAAGGACAAGCTGTAAGGTCAGATGTCAACTCATCGTTTTAATATGTCTTAAAAAATTTTTCCTACGTAGTAGTAGTTTTACTTACTATTTAAAATCTTTCACTATTCCTTTGTACATGCATGGCGTAATGTTTTTTTTTTGGCCTATAACATTTCCCGATAAACAGGCTTTCTAGAACGGAAATAAAAAATATTTTATTGTATGATTAATTGATTATGTTTTACCTGTAATTTTATGTTACATGTAATTAAACAAAATCAAAATCAAAAATTACTTTATTCAGTAGAATAATCAATACTAAAATTATATTTGTTTTAATGAATGAATTATACTAGTTTAAAGTTAAAGAATTGGCAGAAAACTTCACAGTTACCTACCCTTTTTTACATCTGTGTTTTATTAAAAAATTAATTATATCTTACATGTGTGCCACCCTAAATACACGCATATTTTAATTAAAAAGTTTACATAACTCAAAATGAATGTGATTCACAAGTTAAAAATTTAGAGAGATATAAAAATTGTACAGTTTCAAATATTGCTTTATAATGCATTTTACGTAATTCGTCTACAGACACGTATTTTTACGTAATTTTAATACAGTTTAAGTAAACAACTACAATTTATGTATTATAATTTTTCATAGAAATTGTCATAATATTCATAAGAATTTTATAAACATCAGCTGATCCGAAAAACGTGGTCCTGTCTTGCGAGCTTTTAGGATAAAAAAAGCTTTAATAATGTAGCTCTTAAACAATTGTCAAATTTTTGAAGTTTGCCAATTTTCACTTTATGTACTTATTTAACTTAACCTTTTTAATAACAAAATACACAATTCAGCCTGTAATATCCCACTGTTGGGCATAGGCCTCTTCCCCATGTAGGAGAAGGTTCGGAGCTTAATCCACCACTAACTACCGGGACCGACATAACGTGCTCTTCGAGGTGACGGTGAAGAGACCCACAAGGACTGCACAAACACCGAGACCACGGCAAACATCTGTATGGCCAATACAAATGTTGCCGTGTGCAGGGATCGAACCCGCAACCGCCCGCGCAACAGCCAATCGCAATCCAGTACTGTGACCGCTGCACCAAAGAGGCGTCTGGCGAATCCAAAACTTTAAAATAAAATCATAACAATCTATAGAAGTGTCACCAAAACACCGTGGCACGAGATATTAATCTATCACTACATATTATAAAGAGGTAAAGTTTTTAACTTTGTTTGTTTGTAGGGGTTTGTACTCTTCGCAAATACTGATCATCATGAAAATTCTTTCACTAACAGAAAGCTACACTATTCAGGAGTGATATAGGCTATATTTTTAACCAACTTCCAAAAAAGGAGGAGGTTCTCAATTCGACACGTATGTTTTTTTTTTATGTATGTTAGCTCAGAACTTTTGACTGGGTGGACCGATTTCGATCAATTTTGTTTTAATTGAAAGGTGTTGCGTGTCATGTGGTCCCATTTTAATTTAATTGAGATCTGACAAGTACTTTTAGAGTTATATCTAATAATGCGTATTTACGTGACTACTTTTTCGTCGACCTACGTTATATTATACCGCATAACTTTTTACTCGGTGTACTGATTTCGATGATTCTTACTTTAATCGAAAGCTAATAACTGTCTTGTTTAAATTAGATCGAAAACTGATTACAACTTTTTGAGTAATCTTTAATGGCGCGTATTTACTTGACTATTTTTTCGTCTTATTACGTTGTATTACTTGTCGATGTAATTGAAGTCGGTTTTTTTTCGTTTGCGAGCAAACACAATTATGTTGTTATTGAACAAAAAATTCATTGAAAAATAATAGTATACGTAAATAAAGTCTAAAAATGCGAGCGAGAACTTTACTATACATTTGCATCACAAAAATAATAATTAACGCCCAACGAAGCGGGCACGGGTCGGCTAGTATTAATATAAAAGATTTCTATGTTACATGTCACAAGTTGTTAACCTTACAAATTATCTATACATTTATTGACATTAAAGTACCTATGTTGCGTCGGGTCGGGTGACGTCTCATTTGCGGAACAGAGACCTAATTTCATCTGACCTATAGGGCTCCGATAGCGACACGGGTAAATGCCCTTATTACGGTACAATCACTGTCGCTGGATGGATATCCAATATACAAAGTTGAACATTGTGATGGATAGTAAAGATCAAATAGGACTACAGTGAGTAGTCAATCAATAGCTTTCATGTTTATATCGGAAAAATTAAATTAATAAAATTATACATGTTGATACGTAGTAGAAAGATAGAAGAATATTTTTTTTGAGATTACTATGTACAACGTATGAAAGCTTATATCAAAAGTTATACAGAGCACATTAATTAAGAATATAATAAGTAATAAAATAAAAAATAAAACAAAAAAGTTATAATTACAATAATGTTGTACTCGTGCTGTACCATGAAAAGACAGTTGGTTCCTCCACTTAGAACCAAGGCTGCCAATTTTCAATGTGTCCCTAATGTATGTTAATTGTTAAAATTGTATGGAAAATTATAATGAATTCTTAAGGGCAGAACATAATGCATTTTTAATTAAAGGGAGGCTAGGTACTGACTACTAGTACTACTACTGTAGAAGTCAAGGAAATATTTTTATTGTGTGAGTCCAATAAAAAATATATAACTACTAGTTGACCCCGCAAACGTTGTTTTGCCATATATGTTACTAGCTTCTGCGCGCGACTTCGTCGGCGTGGACTCCGCTCCTATTGGTCTTAGCGTGATGATACATAGCCTATAGCCTTCCTCGATAAATGGGCTATCTAACACTGAAAGAATTTTTCAAATCGGCCCAGTAGTTCCAGAGATTACCGCGTTCAAACAAACAAACAAACAAACAAACTCTTCAGCTTTATATATTAAGTATATAGATTAACCCTCTTAATCCCCCCCCCCCCACCATTACGTCTAATTATTTTTATCATATGATCGCTTTATCAATTAGCTATAGTACCTATTTCAAGAACTGTAGTCTGTGGTTGGTTGTTATGCACAGGGCACTTCACTACCTGTCAGTTAAATATGTCATTACTGTAGAATTTTATAGTACACTAGCTGACCCGGCGAACTTCGTACCGCCTAACAGTCGATTCAATTTTTTTGTATTAATTTTTTCAATACTTATCCTTCCCGGAACCCCTCCTCTAACACTTAAACTTTATGGTATGGTATTAAAGTTCAAATTGACTTTTAAGTATTATTACGAATCTTTTGTATGGGAATATAGAATAGTGTTTTTTTTAGACTTTTTCAAGGAATTTTTTAAATTTTTCTCTCCGTAACAACCATCCTCGTACTTCAAGAAATATTATAAAGAAAGAATTAGCGAAATCGGTTCAGGTGATCTCGAGATTTGCGCTTAGCAACACATTCAGCGATTCATTTTTATATATAAGTATAGAGATTATTCCGAGAAAAAAAAAAACAACTGTAATATACTTTTTATCCTGTTTACATTAATTACAGTACTTAATTACAGTGTAATTTAACGGGATAAAAAGTATCCTATGTCCGTCTCCTGGTTCTAAGCTACCTCTCTACCAATTTTTAGCCAAATCGGTTCAGCTGTTCTTGAGTTATAAATAGTATAACTAACACGACTTTCTTTTATATATAGAAGGTATTGTAATAAGTTTATTTTATTTCTTTATTCATATCATATTATATTAATACACATAAAGAAGAAAGAAAGAGAACAAAGACGTATTTTAGTAAATATATTATAATTTATTTTAAACATAACAAACAGATACTTTAACCTTATTTATTTATTTAGATAAGATACACATAAATAAAATTGTAGACTTGTAAAGTTTATCACAAAGAAATGTGTTACTATGCGACGATAATTATTACTACGGAAAGTTAGAATATCTCGAGCAGTCATTCTATGTAAATCAAGTTTGTTACGGAGATAGAGCTGCAGACTTGAAAAGTAATGTATATGTAACAGAATGCATTTATCTAAAGTCTTATGCACGTATTATTTATAAAAAGTTATGATTATGGTGTTAGTTAGCTGTCAGATATATAACTAACTAAACGTTGTTTTGCCATATATGTTACTAGCGGCCGCCCGCGACTTCGTACGCGTGGAGTTTTTATTGAACTTTCATACAAACTCCCATCCCCTGTTTTAACCCCAAAAGGGGGTTGATTTCTAAAAATACATTATTGTACTACCTCAACACCATCTCTAAAGCATACATTTTAAATTTTAAGTCTCTTACTTAAAAAACATAGGACTTTTATACAAACTTCCAACCCCCGTTTTACCCCCTTAGGGGTGGATGTTCGTAAAACCCGTTCTTAGCGGATGTCTACTCCTTATAAGAAACCTACCTGCCAAATTTCAAGTTTATAGGTGTAAGTTTCATTGGACTTTCATACAAACTTTCAACCCCCGTCTTACCCCCTTAGGGGTGGAGTTTCGTAAAACCCGTTCTTAGCGGATGTCTACTCCCTATAAGAAACCTACATGCCAAATTTCAAGTTTATAGGTGTAAGTTTCATTGGACTTTCATACAAACTTTCAAACCCCGTTTTACCCCCTTAGGGGTGGAATTTCGTAAAACCCGTTCTTAGCGGATGTCTACTCCCTATAAGAAATCTACCTGCCAAATTTCATGTTTGTAGGTGTTATAGTTTCAGAGATTTCGTGATGAGTGAGTGACCTTTCGCTTTTATATATATTATAGATTAACCCTCGTAACACCCTCTTGTGGGTGGAATTTCGTAAAATCCGTTCTTAGCTGACCTCTACTCGGCGAAAGGAATATTCCTACTAAATTTCAAGTCTCTACGCCTTATGGTTCCAGAGATATCGTGATGAGTCAATATATGGGTGGAAATTTCTTTTATATATATAGACTAGCTGACCCAGCAAACGTTGTTTTTCCATATATGCTATTAACCCCCGCAACCCCCCTCTTGTGGGTGGAATTTCGTAAAACCCGTTCTTAGCTGACCTCTACTCGGCGAAAGGAATATTCCTACCAAATTTCAAGTCTCTACGCCCTTTGGTTCCAGAGATATCGTGATGCGTCAATACATGGGTGGAAATCTCTTTTATATATACAGATATACATAAAGTTTTAACTTTATAAAATATTTTATTTTGATTTAATTTATCAAACTATTTTTATTCTTGCATAAAAGTAAGACTGGTAAAAATAACGAAGAGTTTTTTGGTTAGGTATAGATAGGTACAGATACCTACCTTTGTCAAAAATGCTTTTTAATTTTCTTCAATGAAAAAGAGTAATTTTATAATTTACAAATAAAATATTAAAATAAATATATATAGGAATAAGAAAAAATATTCGCATATGTAATGCAGAACAAGACGCTATATCTCTACTCACTAAAACTGTGAAAGTTACATAAATAATCTCGAAAATGACAGAGCCGTAATTCCGAAGATAAATTATACCGCTATATTTTAATTTACATCGTTATTGCATGAAAAGGATGTTTCGATTAATGAGAAATATCGCTGTATTTTATGATTTCGATCTTTCAATTCTGGGGCAGGACCATTAAAGTGCAGATCTGAGATATGTATGTACAGTAAGCTGTATCATTGAATGACATTATAAAAATGCCTATGCCTATGCCTATGTCTATGCCTATGTCTATTAGTTTAAAAAAAATACGAAAAACTTAAAATCTAATAATGAATTAATTACACTAATTATCCAAATATATTTAAAGAGTTTATCCAATCAGCCCGCTCCTTCTTCGAAGCTCCGATCCTTCTCCTACATGGGTCATGGGGAAGAGGCCTATGCCCAACAGTGGGATATCACAGGCTGAATCGTGATCGTGATCGTGATCCAATCAGTTATTAAAATATATTAATTGAGTCTTCAATAGATATATTCATTTCGATTTGTTTATTACACCAATAAGTGTTAGATCGAAAATTCTCAACAACTAACGACGCGTGTAATAGTCATTACAGTAACTTAATTGCCTGTTACGTTAACAGTCGCATTGGAAGATACTGTGTTTGTATTGTATCAGTTCAGCCTATTGCAGTCCACTGCTGGACATAGGCCTCCCCAAGTTCGCGCCAGATATCCCGGTTTTCCGCAATCCTCATCCAGCCTACACAGGTCTTACGTATTGGGGGCCGGGAACTGAGGGCCGAAATTTCTGGCGCGAACTCATAGGGTTTTTGCCCATAGTCACCACGCTGGGCAGGCTGCGTTGGTGACCGTTGTATTGTATGTTACATACATATTTTCGTTAGTGTCTATTAGACACTAGATACACTATAGGATTACAGGATCTCGTATTATGTACTGAAGCTGTTGCGTGTGAGAAGTTTATTAGTTAATGTAATATTTTGTTTAGTTACATTAAATCCATCTATGACAGATATTATAAACCGATTCATTGGAATTGAGTTTCTTAATGCAACAGATTATAATTATTTCCCGATAGAAAAAAAATAGAATCTTTGCTCACGTTACAACTATTAATGCAACTCGCATAAATACCATTTCCATTTGTTTAATTCCTGAAACGTAAACAGATGCCACTCAAACACAGTGACTGAGTATAAACGAATATTTACCAATAACAAAGCATTCTGCGTAGAGTATGGCACGTTTATAAACATTTACTGATGTTGACTCTAATGCGAATGTAAAGATTATCCCAAGAAAACGAATAGATAAAACCTTTAATACATGCTTCTTGTAACATAATAATTGTTTGTACTCAAACAAACGAGTTCAATTTTAATAATAATAAATTCTTTATTGGACCAAATTATACTTTACAATTTCTTAACCCGCCAAACTGCGTGACAATTTATCGGCCTATATACAGGATGGCCCGTTTACAGTGGTCCAAAAATTTTTTTCAGCTCGAGAGCATCATGAGTGATCATTTAAAACATACTTTAGTTAAGCGAAAAGTTATAGTTTAGAAATTATGATTTTTTTTCTAAATAATCCGAAGTTTCAATATTTTTGACATAAAACCAGTCTGTTATGAAAACTACTGAACCGAATTTAATGAAATTTTGTATAGGTATAGCGCAATAACCTAACTATCGCGCTATAAGCTCATTTAGTTTAAAACATTAGACTGCATTTTTTTATTTTAACTTTTTCTGTATTTTTTTTGAACTGTTCGGCAAAACATTGATTTTCGAAAAAATCCTGTGAAAAAAAAATGTACCGACGAGGTTTTGCTGGTACTGCTAAAAAGTACCTTAATATAGGATTATTCTTTACACAAAAAATCATAGTTGTCCTCCGATTGTAACATCTTCAAAAACAACATCATGTACATTAACACATGAAAATCAAAAATTACGAAATTTACCATAATTTTAATTTAAACCTATCCGTTTGTAATTCTTCATAAATAACATTATTTAAACTCCAAATGATCTTGTAACTCGTTTTTAAAACCCATTCATTAGTGATACTTATGTGAATCATCACGCAAGTATTCAAAACACGGTCATAAAAAAGCAGGTAAAGCGGGCCGGTATTCGACGACAAAGAACGTTAATTATGTCGTGCGTTTGTTAAAAAGAGATAGACGCTACCCTATTGTTATTAAGTTCGTACGATCTACAATTCTACAGTTGTCGTTTGTCGCTCGCGATCACTGCTACTATTCTCGACTTTGTTGTATTTTAACGTTTTGGCTTTGTTTATTGACTCGTATCTGATCGCTCATCTGACTACTTGGCTTACGTGAATTGGACTTATTGATTGTGCTCGTGATTTGGACATTTTGTTGACAATGGATGGAAATCGTTCCAGACGTGCACCCTACTCACCGCGTGAATACGCGATGATGCATTATTTTTATGGTGTCGCACAAGGTGTCGCGCGAGAAGCGGCCAGGCTTTATCGGCAATTTGCTGAACGCCAGCCAGGCCCGGCTGTGCAGCGCTTTCCGGACCATCGCGTTTTCGTGAGGCTGCATAATTCTCTCCTAGAAGGAGTTATCCCTGGCTTCCGTGGTCGTGAACCTGGACTCGTAAACAGAGATGATGAAGATGTTATCCTGGAGCAGTTGCGTCGTGATCCAACTACAAGTCAAAGACAACTGGCAAGACTTACGGGTATACCCAGGATTAGAATTCATAGAACCATTCGAGCTAACCGACTTCATCCCTACCATTATCAAAAAGTACAAGCCTTAAAACCCGAAGATTATCCTAGAAGAATGGCATTCTGTAGAGAAATGTTGCAGAGAGATCGGGAGGACCCAAATTTTTTTGATAACGTTTTGTGGACCGATGAAAGTCGGTTTGAGCGAGTTGGATTATTTAATACACATAACACGCATTATTATGCAGTGACCAATCCCAACTTAGTGAGAGAGTCGAATTTCCAGGAACGCTATAGCGTTAATTTGTGGAGTGGAATTATCAACAGAGAGTTTGTGGGCCCGTTCGAGTTACCGTCAAGGTTGAATGCTGACATTTACCTTAATTTCGTTCAAAATGAATTACCCGGCCTGTTGAGTCATCTGCCAGACAATTTAAGGCAGCGCATGTGGCTACAACACGACGGAGCTACCTGTCACTTTGCTCTGCAGGTAAGAAATCATTTAAACGTTGCGTATCCGGAGAGGTGGATCGGTCGCGGTGGCACCATCCACTGGCCAGCCCGTTCACCTGACTTGAACCCCGTTGATTTTTTTATTTGGGGATATTTTAAGGAGATTGTGTACGCACGGGAGAGCACATCGGTGCAAGAATTAAGAAGAAAAATTCATGTGGCTATAACAGCCATTAAACAAAACCGGCAGCCATTTAATAGGCTGCGAAGAAATTTTTTACGCAGATGTAGATTATGTTTAGCGAAAGGCGGACGGCATTTTGAAAACCTTTTCTGAAAAATAAATAATATGTTAATTATTTATGTTTTTTTATTAATTCTCTAAACCTTTTATTAAGATTTAAACTTAAAAACTAAATAACAACAAAAAAACTCAATAAATTGACATAAAAAATAAAGTTTTCTTGGCTGGCAGGTTAAAATTTTATTTCATTCATTTTATAGCCATGTGAATACTGATTTGTAACGATTTTATCGCAATGAATGATTCTTTAATCAAAAATTGGCCGTTCCAAATGATTGAAATTAAAACTATGGTAAATTTCGTAATTTTTGATTTTCATGTTTTAATGTACATGATGTTGTTTTTGAAGATGTTACAATCGGAGGACAACTATGATTTTTTGTGTAAAGAATAACCCTATATTAAGGTACTTTTTAGCAGTACCAGCAAAACCTCGTCGGTACATTTTTTTTTCACAGGATTTTTTCGAAAATCAATGTTTTGCAGAACAGTTTAAAAAAAATACAGAAAAAGTTAAAATAAAAAAATGCAGTCTAATTATTTAAACTAAATGAGCCTATAGCGCGATAGTTAGGTTATTGCGCTATACCTATACAAAATTTCATTAAATTCGGTTCAGTAGTTTTCATAACAGACTGGTTTTATGTCAAAAATATTGAAACTTCGGATTATTTAGAAAAAAAATCATAATTTCTAAACTATAACTTTTCGCTTAACTAAAGTATGTTTTAAATGATCACTCATGATGCTCTCGAGCTGAAAAAAATTTTTGGACCACTGTAAACGGGCCACCCTGTATATTTATACAAGTATCTAATAAAATAAGAACATCATCTACGACATAATCGTCATTAACTACGCATTACTAAGTAAGTAGGTATAAGTCATAATTGTGTTTGCTCGCAAACGAAAAAAAACAGACTTCAATTACATCGACAAGTAATACAACGTAATAAGACGAAAAAATAGTCAAGTAAATACGCGCTATTAAAGATTACTCAGTAGAAAAGACGTAATCAGTTTTCGATCTAATTTAAACAAGACTACAAGACAAGTATTAGCTTTCGATTAAAGTAAGAATCATCGAAATCGGTACACCGAGTAAAAAGTTATGAGGTATAATATAACGTAGGTCGACGAAAAAGTAGTCACGCAAATACGCATTATTAGATATAACTCTTAAAGTACTTGTCAGATCTCAATTAAATTAAAATGGGACCACATGACACGCAACACCTTTCAATTAAAACAAAATTGATCGAAATCGGTCCGCCCAGTCAAAAGTTCTGAGCTAACATACATAAAAAAAAAAAAAAAAAAACATACGTGTCGAATTGAGAACCTCCTCCTTTTTTGGAAGTCGGTTAAAAAGAGACTATAATATGTATAGTCAGATGTCGCTCTAAACGGAATCAAATCTTGTTAGATTTCGAATATAAATAAAAACATAAAATCGGTACATCCTGTAAACATTTAAAACACATAAAATGGAGCCGAATTAAGAAACTCTTCCTGCTTTTAAGTCGATTAAAATTCTGTGATGGTATTTATACATTATAGGTATTTAATAAAATTCACACAATTTTTAATAGCAGAGATATTCGAAACGTAGCTGGCTATGAGAGAAAGAGAGAAAGAAAATGTGTGCTCGCATCTCTCTCTCTCTTTCAGTCTTACTCCGTTCGCCTCACCCGATCACACTATTCGCAACGCTCTTGTCACGCATTCACCAGCTTACTCCCCAAGTCAAGCGTGCGTAAAGGAGTTTTTAATACAGTTGCTCAAAAAGTGGCGTATTGCAGGGACGTATAGCGTTCGGGAAGTGGGCTATTACACACGCGTGCTTTTTTTTACCTTTCCCGCACTCGTGCGTTCTCTTTCCCAACTGTCAAAATAATGTCTATTAAAAAGAAAAACCAACCATGAAGTTTTTACTAAAAAAAATCATAGAAGTTTTATGATTCATGCAAATACGTATATTTCTTAAAAGAAGCTACTAATTTGTTTCAATATCAGATTTAATGATTTGATTGAATGAGTTTGGTTAGGTTTCATTTCATTTAATCTCATTAAATTTCATTTTCATTTCATATCAATAAAAACTTCTACTGAAGTCTTGGCTGTATGGGCATAGTTTCCCTTTGCCTACCAGAATGGGTGAAGAAAAAAAAACTCTGCTTATATTCTACGGTTGCCGCCATTTTTCAGAAATTTTCTTTGCGAGTTTATTTTATTAAATTGTTTCATTTTTTCGCAACTGTATTAAAAATAGTCGTTCAGTACACGTGCGGAACCGTCATTGCAACTTGTTCCGACTGTCAACCCTTGCCTTCGGCTGCGCCTCGGCTCGGGTAGACATTTGTCGGAACTCGTCTGCAATGACAGCCTTTCCGCACTTGTAATGAAATATACTATTTACTTCAAAAGTATTTTTTTAATATAAAACTATAAAACCATTAGTAAAAAAATAAAAATAAAAAAAATAAACGGAAGTTTTTTTTTTTATATGACTAAGCAACACCGCAAACAAACGTACCTATGTACGGCTCAGCGTCAGCTGATGGTAAGTTTTTACCGTATAGCTAATAGACACCTGTTACACCAGAAGCGTCGCAAGCGCGTTGCCGACCCAACTCCCGACCCTCCCCAGGAGCTCTGGCCACCTTACTCACCACAGGAACACAACACTGCTTGAGAGCAGTATTATTTAGCTGTGATCTTCTCTAACTTAGAGTATACATTACAGTACTAATGTAATATATACTAATACTCTAAGTTCTGTGAGGTTGATGTACCTCCCCAGAGAGGCTGTTCCAGCTTTTGTGCAAGATATATCCTGCTGTGACCTACCTCAATGAAAGTAAGTAGTAATTTCATTGTTATTTTTTTACCTGGAACAACACAAATATTATAATTAGTAAATAAAAAGATCAAAATAAATTGTAGCAACAATATAATTTAATTATGTAGTTGTTTTTTTTTTTGTTCATAAAATTATTATTTTTACATAAAAATTGTTCTGTGGTTCATGTTGTAGCTCACAAGTCACAAACAATAATAACTAATAAACTTATTATTCGGTGCAGGATTTAATAAATGATAAAGATGCCCAGATTTAGAGACGATGTATTTCAAATAAGGTATTTACCAATTATGTAATAAAACACAGTTTATTTTTTTTAAAAGAGTCACTGCGGAGTTTTGTTGGTAGCTTTACTTTTAACGCTAATTAAATTTTTAATTTGTATGATGACGATTCGACTTTCTTTGAAACATCTATACTAATATATAAAGCTGAAGAGTTTGTTTGTTTGTTTGTTTGTTTGAACGCGATAATCTCTGGAACTACTGGGCCGATTTGAAAAATTCTTTGAGTGTTAGATAGCCCATTTATCGAGGAAGGCTATAGGCTATGTATCATCACGCTAAAACCAATAGGAGCTGAGTCCACGCCGACGAAGTCGCGTGCAGAAGCTAGTATTTGAATAAAGCTATTTTAATTATTTTTTTTTATTAAACAATAAAACAGAAAGCATCCTGTTTCAACGGAGATGCGCGAAATTAACTTTCAATTGTTGTTATGCAGCTTTAAAAAGTGAACTAAAGGAAATTATTACACCGGATGTTTAATAAATAATAAATTTTCAATGAGTAGGTACAGGTCAGGGTATCTTTTTTATTTCCATTATTTTTTTCGTTTAAATATATGAATTAGTCGGGGGTAAAAAAATCTTAAGTAATATAGAAAAGACAATAAGAGAGATGAATAATTTGATTTCATGAAATTTTAATTACGAAAAAATTAATGAGGCATTTTTTAAATAATTTTCCTAGTTTTCGAATGGTAGAATTTTTACTGTGGGAAGAATAAAAAGTTTGGTAAAATAAAAATAAAAATTACCAGTGTTGTTCTTGTTACGACAGAAAAAAAAGCGATTTCGACTCTGTAATGGGGCCGATTACGTTAAAATACGCGGATATGTTATCAAAATTTCTTCTAGAATCAATCATTCTTACGACTATTATTTTTTAATACTCTTTTATTACATTTGAAAGTAAAAAAAAAATTCAATCAGACTGAATTAAAAAACATTGAAGTGGGTTGTAGGTATAGTTGTATACTCTGGTTTTTATGTTGAGAGTTGGAGTTGTTATCTTGATGTTTTGCAGCGAATTTAGTACACTGTTCGCTTGTAAAAATAATATATATTATATAGTGATAAAAAAAAATTGTACAATTTGATTTACGTTACGATTTCGAAGCATAAAAAGTTTTTTTTAATAATCTGTTAAAACAAACTCTCCCACTTAAAAGAATAATAATTATAGATTAAAGAAGAGATTAACATTTGTAAATTAAGCTTTACACAAAATATTATGTCGTAATTATCACGTAGGCTCTATTGTTCTAGCGGCCTTGTGAATACGCAACCATAACTTTTTAGCTTCACCTTTATCAATCATTTGGGGTCATCGTACGATGGTTACTCATTGTATTATTTTAAATTTGTTTATGAAATATAAATAATTTTATATTTAAAATTAATTAAAATGTCATGCACTGACCACAGATAAAGATACTGGTTATTCAAAGAAAAGGTTTTATTAATAATTATGTATTTATGGCGCAAAACAAATTTTATTAAACTACGTAAGGTAACGAACGTCTAACATGTAGAATTGTAGAGTAAAATATGAAGTAACAGTAATTTTTTAATGTTTATAAATAAATAAATATACACACAAACAAATAATAAATAAATATTCGGAAATTCTTTCCTAATTTAACATAATTTGCCGAGGAAACAATTACGTTGATCGTAATTCATAATAACAGACATTCATCAGACAAATCTAAGTTTTTTTAAGAAATTATAATGTTAGCTGATTAATTGCATGGATTCCTAAGTACCAAATCAGTTGATTGAAACCGGATGCACATCATTTTTTTCTAGTTACAATTACTACATGCCAAAGCTACGATTCATAGACACTACGCCACCTACGACGCCGCCTTGCCCTTGTAAGGAAAAGTAAAGCAGGGGCCAGGGATAATTGTACCGGTAGGATAGGATTATTTGAGTATTGTGTATGGTGTAAGGACTTGAAGGATTATCTAAAATAAATATGTAATAATTTTGAGCATTCAAGTTAGATCCAAATTAATTGTAACTTTTTATGAAAGCTAATAAGCTATCAAGATATATTTTTATGCCAGCTCAAAAACTTTTAATCTTTCAGAGCTCTGAAGGTAAAATTGGAAAGAACAAAGACGAGTGATTGAAGTATTTGAATGATGTATTCAATAATTCTTGCAATAATGAAATATCGAAGATACGACGTCTTTACTACAATATTCAATTTTTATTTTACGGGGTTTTAGTTCAAAATGTTATTCTACTAAATAGTAATCCATTGTAATTTTTAATTATTTGTTTTCATACATTACAAATATATTATAAACAAAGCTTAAAGACTCAAGTTAATTGTGGAGTACAATGGTAGGACCTATGGTTATTCGCCTTTTCTTCCAGACAACTCAACCCCCTTTTTACACTCTGTTCGATATAACAAGTTGTTTATTTCTAATTAAACCACTAATTTAAAGTAGCAAAACTGACAAAGTATCAATAATTAATTTATCAATCATCTTTACAAAGTCAAGCAGCACCTGCCCTGTAATTAAAATCTTAACCTCTCGGCAGGTGCCTCGTACCACAATTCGGTATAATTTTAGATAAAGTCGTAGAAATGTGGAATATGTTTCGTGACTAGTTTCTACGCACCTGGTGTTTAAAGTCACCTGGTGAACATTTTTAACATTACTGGTTATTGGCGTTTATATTTAAATGGCATCTGTGTGCCCAGGTAAACATATTTACATATATTATAAACAAATAACTTTCTAAAACCTATTATTCGGTTCAAGATTTATAATCTTATCTATACTAATATTATAAAGAGGCAAAGTTTATAACTTTGTATATCGGGGGTAATCTTCGCAAATACTGATCCGATCATGAAAATTCTTTCACTAACAGAAAGCTACACTATTCAGGAGTCACATAGGCTATATTTTGTTGTAATTGAACAAAAAATTCAGTAAATAAGAAAAAATAATAAATACACGACATTATTGCGATATAATTAACGCCTAACGAAGTGGGCACGGGTCGGCTAGTATGTATATAAAATTATCGTGTCAAAATGTTAGTTACAATAATCCTCCAACACGGCTGGACCGATTTTTTTATAAATTCTGTGTGCATATCGGGTAGGTCTAAGAATCGGCCAACATCTATTTTTCATACCTAAGATAATTATAAAGGGGGGATTAAAGGGGTTAATGACATATATGGCAAAACAACGTTTGCGGCGTCAGCCAGTTAACGATAAAGATGTGTTAGTAGCGCTGTATTTCATGCAAGACATGGCTATTTATAACACTGTTCACAGTTTTTTATGAGTAGAGTTCAAGATATTCTACATTCCAAAATGGATGGTAGCTTCATATTAGCTAAAAATAATTTATTAAATATTAATATATTTATCTATACTAATATTATAAAGCTGAAAAGTTTGTTTGTTTGTATAAACGCGTTTATCACAGGAACTATGGTTCGAATTGGAAAATTCCTTTTGTTAGTATGGTCTAAGATCCGGAATATAACAAAATCTTCCCTCATCTGTTAATTAGATGAAACAATTTTTATAGGCTGATTTCAATATTGTGAATTTATAAAAACAACCTCTGCCACCATAAGCCTGCTGTAAATAATAATACTTAAAAAAAAATTTTTTCTTCTAAAAAATCTATTCCCTCTCATGTTAATTACATTTAGTAAGCTAAAACCGTTAATATTTTACATTATATATCTGACTGTAGTGTAGGCACCCATCTCTATGATTGCTATACTTACCTGCAGCCAGGTTACTGCTGACTGAGGTTACTGACCTGGCTGCAGGTAAGTGTAGCAATCATAGAGATGGGTGCCTACTACAGTCAGGTATTTAATGTAAAATATTAACGGTTTTAGCTTACTACATGTAATTAACATGAGAGGAAAAAGATTAAAAAAAAATTGCAGCAGGCTTATGGCGGCAGAGGTTGTTTTTATAAATTCACAATATTGAAATCAGCCTATAAAAAATTGTTTCATCTAATTAACAGATGAGGGAAGATTTAGCTTCTCGGATCTGAGACCAGTAGGTATGTTTACAGAGGAAGTTTATATATTACAGGCTATATTATATAAGTAGTAGAATAGTAGTAAGTTTATTTCTAAAATTAAAGCGGGTGAAACCGTGGGGCACAGCTAGTAACTTGTAAAATAACGATTGAAAATTGCGTTTGAAGCTTTATGAATAAATTTTAGACTTTTTTTCTTAGGCAAAATATTTGAGTGACTAAAATTTGATTTCTGTCCTTTACTTCATGTAATTAATTTTGTTTACGCTATATTCGACGAAATAATCACAACTTTTATCATTTGTAGACAATTGTTTTGTTAAGGAGTGATTAATATATTATTAGTAATACTCTATACTAGGTATTACTACTATACTAGGTACCTACTCTATACAGAGACTCTATCAATTGTGCATGTAGATAGATAAAGTAACTAAAATATATCTACAGACACGAAAAATATAGTGTTATTTTCCATCGAAAGCGAAATAAAATTGCTCAGCGGTAAATTATATAAATGTTTTGTTCCGTTTAACGTTAATAAGTCACAAAAGACTAAAAAGTACAATACAACTCATAAAGCAATAGCCTCGAGTTGTACGTGTTCAACTCAAAAAAGTTTGAATATATTTCAAAACCTCCTTAGACGCTTATACCATTCCTTAACAAAGGCTTCGTGGCGCCTACACCCAGGTAAGATGTATTATAACATAACTACCTCACGAGCAGAGTATCTTAAGGTATTACCGGTCACCAAACATGGTCAGTCGAGCATGAGACGATAACTATGTCTGAGTAATTCCAACGATAAGATAATTGTTTCACTTTGTACGTCTAATATTTTTGAATTGTGTCTCAGATAAATTTTATTCTTTGTTGCTGTTGTTTATCAATTCTACAATATTTTTAACCGACTTCCAAAAAAGGAGGAGGTTCTCAATTCGACTGTTTTTTTATGTATGTTCGCTCAGAACTTTTGACTGGGTTGACCGATTTCGATCAATTTTGTTTTATTTGAAAGGTTTTGCGTGTCATGTGGTCCCATTTTAATTTAATTGAGATCTGACAAGTACTTTTAGAGTTATACCTAATAATGCGTATTTACTTGACTACTTTTTCGTCGACCTACGTTGTATTATACCGCATAACTTTTTACTCGGTGTACCGATTTTGATGATTCTTACTTTAATCGAAAGCTAATACTTGTCATGTAGTCTTGTTTAAATTAGATCGAGATCTGATTACAACTTTTTGAGTAATCTTTAATAGCGCGTATTTACCTGACTATTTTTTCGTCTTATTACGTTGTATTATACTTGTCGATGTCATTGAAGTCGGTTTTTTTTCGTTTGCGAGCAAACACAATAGAATTATTGTTGATTATTTAGTTTAATATTGTTACTTTTTCCTAACAGTTGTACTGTTGGATTTATATTTTTATTTAAAATGCAATAATCTCAACGCGTTCAATACATACCACTCTTTTTTTGTAATTTATTTTACCTTTATTAAAAGTAATGTTTATGTTGTTATATTTTCTTAACAGGTCGTCAATAGCTTGTTTATACCCTGTCTTCTCACAGATTAAACACATCTGTAGATTTTCAAAAATCACGATCATCTTTTACGGGGCCGCCGGACGAGTGGCGGAGTCTTAATAATAGGGTCCCGTTGATGACCAATAAGTAGAAAACATAGTCTAAAAATAAATAAAAGAGAACGTATCTGAAGAAATATATAATAATTGTGTTTGCTCGCAAACGAAAAAAAACGTACTTTAATAGTTACATCAACAAGTAATACAACGACCAAAAAATAGTCAAGTAAATGCTCGTTATCAAAGATTATCTACTTACTCAAAAAGTACACCATTAGATCTCGATGAAATTAAAATGACAATATGCCGACAAGCACTAGCTATCGATTAAAAAAGAATCGTCGAAATCGGTCCACCAAATCAAAAGTTCTGAGGTAACATACATTTAAAAATAACCCTTCCTTGGCAGTTGGGTAAAAATACAGTCGAATTGAGAACCTCCTCCTTTTTTCAGGTTCGTTAAAAAATACAGTACTTAAGTTTTTTAACTCTATTATTTAATTAATTAATTAAATAAGTTTTGATTCATGTTATATAGGTAGCTATATACTTCCATATGTATGTTTAAGGTGCCAATGCGGTAATGACACAAACACAATAATGAATATGTTTTAAATATGATATAAAGTAATTCTGGCATGAAGTTAATTAAATTTAATGAGCGCATAAAAATGTAAGTTTATTACGAATTCATTTTTACGAGCCCGATAAAGGATAATTAGACTATATATGGATTACAAAAAATGTATTTTTTTTTCAACTGATTACATATATTTTGATAAATGTAAAGTCGTAAATATTTTTAGCTGACACATGCACGCATGTTCTTTTGTTAAATGACAATAACATCTTCAAGTAAAATCTTAAATGGGTTAGGTTCATAACTTCCTTGAAACCTTGCAAAGGGAATGGCAAAACCAGACACAATTAAGTGTAGTTTACATTATTCGTTCCCATCAGTTTATAATAGTATCTCCATTTTAACCAGATCAATTGCTTCCCACTTCAAACCACAGCAATAAAAGTTCGCGGAACTGAACATAAAGGGCTCTACACAACTCTACGAAAACAATTAGTGGCGGATACAACATCGAATAGCGCTCTGCTCGCGACTTCGCCCGAGTTTACACTATTTCGACTATGTATTCCATTTTCTCCCGTTGAAATCATAGCTTAAGTCTTTCACTTGTCAGTGATAAAAGCTTCAGCAAGTAATATACCACTGCTGGGCCTCTTTCCAATTGAAGGAGAAGGATCAGAGCTTTATCAACCACGTTGCTCCAATGCGGGTCAAATTATCCTGGTAAAAGAATTTTTAAAATAGCTCCAATAGTCTGTGAGTTTATTCATTATAATCATTCATCAGATGTTTTCGAAATTGTTCTGACGATATAATAAGTTAATAACATTGACTTAGTAAGTTGGTACTCGTAACAGCATTCACTTGCCTTAAGCAAGCTTAAAATCTTATTGGCACAAAGCAAATGTGTTTACAGTTCACTTTAACTTTGAAACAGTATATCAAACTTCTTTATTTCTAAATAAATAATAAAAAATTCTTATCACGATCAATATTTAATCAATGTCTATTAAAGGAAATTTTCTGGCAATCCATGAAAACTACAATGGTGTAACTGAATGCGCTTTTATCTATAGTGTCTGATAAGATACTCTATCATAACGTTAGTCACTGTTATGAGAACTATCAACAATCTGTAAAGGAAACCAGCCAAACAACGCATTGCTGAAGAATTTATTGACAAAGGATATTATGAATATGGTGCAAAAATCCTCTATAGTAATACCTAAGTACTAGGAAAAATCTTACAAGACATTAGTAGAAACTTACTCTCTTCGTATATATTGTAGAGTTGTTGTCTGTGGTTGTATAGAAACTATGAAGATCTCATGCTCTATGTACGGTACGCGCCATTGTTGCTGTCAAGTTTACCAACTACCAAGTACTAGACATGCGCAAAACAGTGCACTGAAATGTAATGTAATATTACATTACATTTCGTACTGAGTAATATGGCATCACACCATCACACCGAACATTACTCGAAATGTGTACTGTTCGGAGTGAGTTATTTCTTATGAAATTTCCTATATCACGTAATTTTCATCACACCAAGTCACCAAACATTACATGAGATGTTTAAATGTACTGTTCGGTGTACTACGTAGTCAAAGTACGTAGTAGACGAAACATACAGTCACTTTAGCATTAAAAAAATTGTAAATGAGTTGGAAACTAGCTGAAAATTCAGTTATTTTTTATTATTATTTTTTTTGGTTTGATTTTCTAGTTTGTTTTAAAATTAGCTTTGATTTGTAAAAAAAGTTGATTTCCTTTCATAATTACGTATTAAGTAACCCCAAGGAAAATTGGGATTTTTTTATTCCAGGATTAGGACACTGGACAGGCAATACACATGGACAAGTTAATTAATACTAGATGCGAACCGCGATTTTATCCGTTTAGTTTCGTTTCCCGTGTGATAAAAGTAATTTGTGTAGCGCATCGCCGTGTCTCATTCAGTACAGTGAAGTTAGACAGAGCTGGATATAGCAAACAGATAAGAAATCCGACATTCCGACCGAACAGATCGCGTAATATCAAGTGTGATGTGTAATGCTTCATTTCGTCGAGTAATGTGTGATGCCATATTTCATGTTCGGGTAATATTACGCGTAATGTATCAATTGCATTACTTACACATGTCTACCAAGTACTCATGTAGTAATAATCTATAAGAATCCATATTTGTTCTTGCAGAAATAAAAGCAAAGTATATTGATTAAATTCGTGTTTTATTAGTTAAATTAGAAGAACACTACATTTTATGGCGACGAGTAAATACGGCGGCGTGTGAAAATTATTACAATATCTCGATTAAATTCGACTTCAAATATGGAGTACGCTTTGGGGGCCGCGGGTCCTGTTTTCAGCCCATTTGGAGAGCCAAATACAGGAGAGAGGTGGAAAATATGGATTAGAAATTTCGAATACTATATAGATGGCCAAATTGGACTAAGTGACAAACAAAAAGTTAATAGGTTACTTCATCAAGCGGGGCCAGAGGTCCAAGATATTTACGAAAGTATAAAGGAGGAAAATGTTGAAGGATCCAATGAGTATGAAAAATGTAAAAAGAGATTAAAAAACTACTTCCAACCTGAGCTTAACACGGCGTATGAACGTCAAAAGTTCAGAAATATTTCTATGGAAAATGAGTCAGTTGACATGTTTGTTTTGAAATTGAGGAAGCAAGCAGCATATTGTAAGTTCCTAAATATAGACGAGGCAATCAGGGATCAGTTAATCGAAAAATGTACGAACAAAGACCTGAAAAGAAAATTCTTAAAAAAAGGAAAGGATCTAACACTGACTTCAGCGCTTCAGATAGCTAGGTTATATGAAATGGAAGATAGTATGTTCAAATTGACTATAAAAAAGGAGAAGGAAGAAGAAGAAACAGCAAGCAGTGTAAATAGAGTGACACAAGAATTTAAATGTTTTAGATGTGGATTAAAAGGTCATCTCGCAAAAGACAGTAAGTGTCCCGCTGCTTCAGAAAAGTGTGTTAAATGTGGTTTAACAGGACACTTTGCGAAGTGTTGTAAAACAAAGTATTCTAGAAAAGACAATGTCACAGGAAAGAAGAAGGCAGAGAAAATGAAGGATAGTAAGAAAAAGAAAAGGTATATAAAGTATGTTATTTCAAATGAGTCTGACTCTGAGTCATCTGAAGCAAGTGACAATAGTGAAAGTGAGGATGAACATGTACAGGTGAACTCGGTGTTTAGCGTTAGTGCTATGGACAATAAGTGTATGATACAAGTTGCTGAAAAATTCCCTTGTCAATTTATTATAGATTCTGGTGCTTCCATTAACATTATAGATAAACATACATTCCATAAACTAATTAAATCTGGATTCTGTTGCAAGTTAAAGACTAAAATCAATGAAAAGTATTTTGCATATGGTGGTAAAGAATTAGATAAATTAGGAATATTCTCAACTTTATTATTTTCCCCAGATACTGGACGGAAAATTTATACTAATGTGTTGGTCTATAATGGTAGTGGCCCATCCTTGTTAAGTAGACAAACATCAATTGACTTGGATTTGTTAAGAGTAGGCCCTATGACAACGGAAACAGGTAAAATTTATTCAGTCAAACCTCTGCTCACCAAAGAGGTTATCGCAAAAGAGTACCCAAGTTTATTTCAAGGTATAGGTAAATTAAAGGATTTTAAACTAACTATTCCTGTTGACCCTAATGTTAAACTAGTAGCTCAGCCTGTTAGAAGGCAACCATTTAATATAAGACATATCGAGGAAAAACTTGTTAAATAATTGCTTGACTATGACATTATAGAACCTGTGACTGGACCTACCCCATGTGTGTCTCCATCCCACATTGTTAAAAAGAAAGAGAAAAATCAATATCGTCTAGTAGTGGACATGAGAAAGGCAAATGAAGCTGTACTGAGAGAACGCGTTCCACTGCCTACATTTGAAGAGCTTTTGGCGGACCTAAATGGATGCAAATTCTTTTCTACTATAGACCTGAAGTCCGGATACCATCAGCTAGAATTAGATAAGAAGTCGAGAGCTATCACTGTTTTTAGCACAAGTCTTGGTCTGTTTAGATACAAAAGGTTATTCTTTGGAATAAGATGCGCATCAGAAATCTTTCAGCGTGTGATTGCTCATCTACTTCAGGGCATAGATGGTGTTGCAAACAGCCAGGACGACATTCGTATCGGAGGCCGTACACAAGAAGAACATGACTACAGACTCAGACAGGTACTGACGAGATTACAAGACAATAGATTGACACTGAATGAAAAGAAGTGCACTTTCGGTGCTTCAGAGATAACATTCCTTGGACACCATATCTCAGCGGCAGGCATAAGACCTACAAGGTCAAATCAGCAAGTTGTACAGGAATTTAGGGCTCCACAGAATGTAGCTGAAGTTAGAAGCTTTCTTGGATTGGTAAATTTTTCTGCTCGGTTCATACCACAGTTTAGTACCATCACTGCACCCTTAAGACAACTTACTAAAAAGGATTCACTATTTGTATGGACTGAAGAGCATGAGAATGCCTTTCAAAAACTAAAGGTTTTAATAACATCTGCTCCAGCATTAGGATTTTATAACAAAAATGCAGAAACCACTCTTGTGACAGATGCAAGCCCAGTTGGAATAGCTGCGGTTTTAATTCAAAAACAGACTATTGAAGGACAAGAACAGCCTATAATTATTAAATATATAAGCAAAGCGTTATCACCGACTGAACAACGCTATTCTCAGACTGAAAAGGAAGCCTTGGCCATAGTTTGGGCTTGTGAGACTTTATATATGTACTTGATGGGAAAATAATTTAATATTTTGTCAGACCACAAGCCACTAGAAATTATATACTCAGCTAATTCTAAACCAAGTGCTCGTATACAACGATGGGTTTTAAGACTACAACCGTTTACTTACAAGGTGATTTACAAACCAGGACGCAACAATATAGCTGACCCTATCTCCCGATTGTTAGACACAAGTAATGTTCCCATCAGAAGTACTGAAGACTGTGAAGATCAGCTGCTTATGGCTTTTATCGAACAGAACTCTTGGGCTGTCACTATAGAGGAAGTACAGGAGGCTACTTTAAAAGATAAAGAATTAAGTGAATTGAAACAAGCTATTGAAAAAGACACATGGCCTAAGGAATTTAGAAAATATGAATTAATAAAGACAGAGCTTTGCGTTATTAATAATATAGTATTAAGAGGAACAAGAATAATTATACCAAGTTCTCTGAAAGAAAGAATTTTAAGCCTTGCTCACGAGGGACATTTGTCGGTCAATCCCATGAAGGCAAAACTTAGATCGAAAGTGTGGTGGAAGGGTATGGATAAGGACGTGGAGTATTGGATTGACACATGTGAAGGTTGCAGATTAGTTAGACAAGACACTCAACCCGAACCGTTAACACCAACTGAACTGCCTAGTAGAGTGTGGGAACTTGTTGCTTTAGATTACCTGGGACCACTACCATCTGGTCATTACTTACTTATTATTATAGATTATTACAGTAGATACTATGAGGTTGAAATACTAAAAAACCAAACTGCAGAAACTACAATCAAGGTCTTAGAGAATCTCATCTGCAGAGAAGGTATTATGGATGAAATTATCTGTGACAATGGCCCAGCCTTTAGAGATGAACGTTTTAAAGAATTCTTAGCATCAAATGGAATAAAACTTAGACACACCACTCCGCTATGGCCCCAGGCCAATGGAGAAGTTGAGAGGCAGAATAGAAGTGTTCTAAGAAGACTCAGGATTGCTCAGGCTTTAAAGCTAGACTGGAAGAAAGAATTACAAATATATCTTTCCGCTTACCGCACCACTCCTCATTCAACCACTGGAGTTCCACCAGGTGAAGTTTTCAGAGGGCGAAAAATAAAAACCAAAATTCCGGAAATAAGATCTGAATCGCATCTACTATGTGATGAACAAATGAGAAATGATGACAGGTACAAGAAGCATGCATATAAACAATATGCAGACAAGAAAAGGCATGCTAAGGAGTTGGATTTACAACCTGGTGATAAAGTTTTAATGCGGCAAAGAAAGGAGAATAAATTGAGTACACCATTTTCACCAAATGAGCATACTGTACTGTGGAAATCTGGTAATGCAGTTGCTGTTAAGTCTCCTGAAGGAAAAATAGTCAAAAGAAATTCATCATACTTCAAGCCCATAAAGAATAGAGATACAAATAGATTTACAAAAGAAGACGAAAATGAGAAGTTCTTAGAAAAAGAGAATGGGAATGAGACACCGGAAATGACTTCTAATAAAGATATGACTCGTCATGACTTGACTAGCGACACTGGTAGGCCACAGAGGGAAAGACGCTTACCACCAAAGTACAACGACTTTCTTTTGAGTCTTATTGTTGACTCTATGAACTAAATTTTGTTTTTATGTGTTAATTTTGTCTTCTAACAGTAGGTCTTGATGCATTAATTACAGTATAGTATTACCAAGGATAAATAAAAGTCATTTATATTTCTTATTAATTTTATGTTCGAACCGTAGGTCTAGATGCATTAATTACAATAAATTGTATTTAATGATACCAAGGTTAAATTAAACTTGCTTCCCTAAAGGATCTCACTTTGTGAACATTCTGTGTTCTAGATTTAAGTCTTTGTTTAAAACTTTTGTCAATTAAGTTATTTGTACTTTAAACTTTAAAATTTTCTCTCTTTGAAGAAAAGAAGGGAGAGAGTGTAGAGTTGTTGTCTGTGGTTGTATAGAAACTATGAAGATCTCATGCTCTATGTACGGTACGCGCCATTGTTGCTGTCAAGTTTACCAACTACCAAGTACTCATGTAGTAATAATCTATAAGAATCCATATTTGTTCTTGCAGAAATAAAAGCAAAGTATATTGATTAAATTCGTGTTTTATTAGTTAAATTAGAAGAACACTACATATATGTATGTCAACTTTATGTTTAAAGCGAACAAACACAGATGGTATACATTAATTTCAATATCTGAGTATTCAAAGTCACCTGCAGTATATCAAATATGCTGCACTTCCTCAATTCATTCCTTCATTCAGATTAATGTTTTACCTACAACAGTGCCAAAGGAGTGTAGAATTGAAAACTCACGGAGGAGATTTAGGACTGCCAGAATGTCAATATTGTGACTTTGTGAAATAAAACGGTGGTTAAGGAAAGGTATATAAAAATCCCATACAGATATTTCAAATCTCTCTTGATTGATTATTTGGTTTTTCGTACCATAATTCTGGATCCAATATTTGAAATTTAATTCTGATAATATAATTTAAACCCTATGATTTATTTTATTTATTTGTGAGGCGATTGAGTGTGTATTTATATATTTCAAACGATATTAAAGTTCGTTTTCAATACTAACAAACAATCCTCACCTCAAGATGTCATATTTATGTCTAGATAACCTTGAGCATTATCTAAAAGGCTATTCAACAACCCGATTTCATTTTGAATATATAATTATTGGTTTACATATTACTTCAGTGTACAAATATTTATGAAATAACACTAGCGTACATACAAAGTTGCGTTGCATCGTAATAATTGCTTAAAATATACTAAAAAAGACATGCATAAAGTAGCGGTTCACAAAATCTTTTATGAGTAAGCTGACCAGACGTTTTTTATACGTGAAATTCCTGTTATCTGATACACTTATTATGTTCTTGAGCCTATTGTCCCTTCAATTTTGTTGCAGACGGTGATATTTTTTAAAAGGCAGCAACCGTTTGGACGATTTATTTTTTACGTTTATATACCTATAATTGTATTACAAATGATATTAACATAGTGCTGTTAGCAATTAAAAATATTTTGAGTGTCTTGAAAGTTACTAACATCTAAAACCCATTAACCGATTCCGTGCGGAGGTCTTTTTAACAAACTTTAGTGCCTGGCGTCAAACAAACATTTCGTGATGCCTCTGGGGCACCAAGCGCCAGAGACTTTGATGATTCCCCTGGGGAATCATCCGCCATGAAATATAACTTTTAGCTTTTTCTCGTGTTTCTCTTGTTAAAAGGTCACTTGCCACTCAATATCGAACATAAACGGTCAGTAAATTCGTTCAGTGCGTATAAAAGTGATAATCTGTGTGTATTTTTGGAAATGGAAGGTAAGTGACTAATTTTTATAAGGTGTTGTAAACCTTTTTGCATTATTTTATTACGGATTTATGTATTTAGGAGTGTTATTATAGAATATGTAATGTTTGTGTTTTTATTATTAAAAATATCTATGTACTTATATACAACTTTGTTAAAAATGTGGAAATTGGTTAAGCGCTTTAACAATCTTTTCATTTTGTTGTAGTTACCTAGAAAAAAAATTAAATATATTTTCCAGTCAGAAATGGAAACGCAATGCGACAACGACGTGTTTTATGAAAATTCACAAACTTATGACGATTGGAAACTTGAAGTAAATAAAGATAGTGGAACTATAAAAAAAACAACGCAGGATTGTGCAACATGCACAGAAAAATCAACAAAAGATAATTTCACGAGTAACAACGTAACAGAAAAGACCCTGACAGAAGTAGAAGAGCAGGTTCCGTCAATCGTGGATTTGCATGGTTGCAAATATTTTGGACAATTCGTATCGAACGAATTGCTACGATTTAGTATAGATAAAAGATATGCAATTATGCAAAAAATTATAGAAATGCTGAAACAATAATTTACCTACATTATAATAATGTGTGGGGGTAGACAAGATGAATAAGAGTAAAATGAAAGAAGGTTTAGTGTTTAAAAAGATTTATTAATATTTTATTATAATAATCAATAAGACTGATTTTTCATTATGTAAGAACCTGATTTTTAAATAAAAAAGTTATAATTTTAATGTGATTGTATTGAGTCTTGAGACACACATTTACCTCAAAACCATACTCACAAAACCAAATGAAATAATATTTTTAATATTTATGGTATTCCCGGAAACACGGGGTGATACACAATCCTGGGAATCCTGGGCAATCAGGACACCCATAAATAACTTGGTTATTTTCTTTGCTTTTGTGTAGCATATTCTACACCATTTTCTACTAATCCTTCCGCCATGCTTTGGGAGTAGTGTTGGCAAATGTATGAGAAATCCTACTGGGGGCCGTTGAGTGTGAAGCGTTTATTATTTATTATTATTATAATTTCCAAAAAAACTGTACATCTACAACATAACAACAGTTAAAGCAAGTGCATAAAATACGGTACTTTGTACGGCCGGCGAACAGCGAAAAAAATGGGTAATTTGCCGGGCAGAGCGGCGAACAATGGCGAAAACAAAAACAACAAACCCATTTGGAAAATGAACGCTATAACAAAAGCGTTTGATTTTTTTGAGGAGCGTTCCAGGAAGTAGACTATTTAAATTAACTTTGTAAAAATCAATAAAAGAATCTAAGAAAACAAAGTAGACCGTTTGTTCGGTTGTGTGTTTTATTAGTTTTCGTGTAGTAATAATTCAGAAATATATTCCAGCTATAAAGATAAGTTTGTTAAACTTAGATATAATATGAATGTGTACATTTCTAAAAAAAAAAACATACACGAAACAAAAGTACCCAATAAAAAAAGGTTGACAATCCCTGAAGTTTGCGAATTCACGATGTTCCTTGAAACGAACACTGTAGGCATGATATGGGTGACAAATAGAGACACTTTTGTTTACGGAATTTTTTTGACAAATGTCGTTTTATCGGAGTTTCATATGATTCAATTTTGTATCCTCTCGGGCACCATACGCCATCCGCAAAAGATTGACATGGTGCCCGTGCGGCATCATCCGCACGGAATGGGTTAAATCCTAAAAAGCTTATATTAATAATAATATTACCTTTTAAAACGAAACTTCTCGACTATTATCACCTTGTCTTTATCTATTTATTATAATATTTTCATTTGATTATAGTCATTTTGAGCAAATAAAGAATGGTCGATTAGTAAGTTATGATTATGAGTCAATGGTGGGGTGACACATTTCGTCCTTAAATATCAAGATTGAGATCCATATTTTGAAATCGCTAAAACGAATCAATATCAGAATTAATTAAAGTGAATGATTGAATTTAAATTGAATTTTAAAAATAATTATAGAATTTCAGCAGCGATCAATTAATTAGGTAGTAGGTTACGTAATTAGGTTTTGATACGTAAAATCATGAGATCATCATAATAATTAATTAATTATTATTAATAAGATTTTAGACTATATTGGTATGTTTATTTGAGCGCGTTAAATAAAAGTTTCACTAGCTTGACTTTAGCAATCCTTATTCGTTAGAAATATTGTTTATGAATAAAACTTGCGAACATCTCATTCTCATCTCATCAGCATGACGGGATCGTAGCAGTACCTAAAGGTTAGTATTAGTGAGTATATCGCTGGCCGTTTTGTACATAATTTTATAATCTAGTATCTTAAAACTTTAGGTAGAAAATGAAGATAATTTAAACTATAATTTCGTATCCTAACAATAAGTTGAAACATTCTTCCAACAGCGTTTAGCTAACTATACAACATCCATTTTGTTTGCTAACAAGAATACGACTAAATTAAATCGTGATTTCACACTTAGCATATATGACCAAGGGCGGATCCAGCTTTGGCGCCAGGGGGGGGTCACAGTCATGGTCAAGGCGCCAGGGGGGGGGTCACAAAGTCGTGGTCAAGTAAAAAGAAGTTATAATTTAAATTTTATAATGAGAGATACAGGTAAAAAGTAGGTATTTTATTAATCTATGTTGGTAATGTACTTAAAAATATCTATATTGTGACAAAAATCTTGTTTAACAATTTTGATTAGTGGTCCACCTAGGTCCTGGACACAGCCCAGGGGGGGTCATGACCCCCGTGACCCCCCCCCCCCCCCCCTGGATCCGCCAGTGTATATGACGTTCAGCTCCAAAAGCATAATCTATTTATTAATTAAAATTCATTCGAAACACATTTAAGGATAAACTTATTGTTGATTCCCCTCGCGACTGACTCGACAATATCGCAAACACTCCATACAAGGCAGAGCCTTTAGATAGCGGCTAACTACACAATACGAATTTAATATTGACAGTGTTATAACTACACTTCAAGTACTGCTTCGTCCTCACGACTTCCGTTCATTCTTAATTTGGGTAAATGTTGTTGATTAAATATGTGTTTAAAAAGTTTCTTTTTCAATTGTCTGGAAACGTTTAACTACAAATATTTATAGTTAGTGCGTAATAAAATAAGTGTTATTGTATTACTTTATTTAACAAAACATTGTGGTTTTTCTTAAAAATGGCTCAAATATGTATCTTAATGCCTATTCTCGACGCGTTACAGAAATGAGTAGATGGGATTTATTGGAAATTAAGCGCGCTTAAAGTGCGGGCTCTTAGTTGCTTAGACTGTTATATCATTGAGGAAAAATTATACATTTACATATACAAATTATACATTATTATACATTTTAATCTATACTAATATATAAAGCTGAAGAGTTTGTTTGTTTGATTGTTTGTTTGTTTGTTTGTTTGTTTGAACGCGGTAATCTCTGGTTCTACTGGGCCGATTTGAAAAATTCTTTCAGTGTTAGATAGCCCATTTATCGAGGAAGGCTATAGGCTATGTATCATCACGCTAAGTCCAATAGGAGCGGAGTCCACACCGACGAAGTCGCGCGCAGAAGCTAGTTATTAATATTTCTCTTGAAACGTCCATATCAATTGTTATTCAAAATTTATTATTACTACACAACAGTACGGAAAAAGCGCGTATAATAAATAGACATGGCAAATTATTCACTATTCAGTGCTTAATAATAATTAATTGGACGCTGAAAATGCGTCGTGTTTTATTATTTTAGTGACAGTCATATTCAATTCAATTTATCTTATGTTGTTTTATGACATCGCGTGTCAGAACCAACACTATTGAATACAAAGATAATATATTAAGAACGACTACTTTTTGTCGTCGGTAATTAGTTACGCGACACAATAATTCGTTGACGATTGAAATAAAAACGTTTTGAAGGTTTTAGTATTGTTTATTTGTTAGGCTAATAAAACAAAACGGTCGACATAAAAACACAATAAAAATTTGAATAAATACAAAATATCATTCATTTTATTACGCATTTATTATACAAGTTATAGGTTACCTACCTACCTACCGATAAGTTTATTGAATAAAAAATGTAGAGCGGTTATTTTCTTTCTGGTTTTAAATATGACAAATCTATGTGCCCTCATTCTCTAAAATATGTTGTCCCAAAGACGTATCTTAATATTGTATACTTTTAACATACATATATATACCTTTGAAATTCTTGTACACGATATGCAGTTGAAAAATTAAACAAAGAAAGCAGAACACTCTACCTTAACTTGTAAGTAATTTAAATATTAATAAAATCAGCGATTCAGATTTTAAAGTAGGCTTGCAACAACTGCACCGAATGATCGTTAGTCTTCTTTTATTAAAGCATTTCGAAGAACAAAAACATTGAGCAAGATAATTAATTTAACATTTCGTTTCACTCTAATTATTTAATATTATATTTTACTGTGTTCTCAATTCATTAAGAATTTTTATTATTATTGCCAACTGCAGTGAATGTAATTTTATTAATTTTGTGCACAAATAACATTTTTTCGCAAGAAATTTTAATTTTCCTAACATATCATATACCTATACATATACATATATACAATGACGTCAAGCGTAATATTTACGCTTCAGCCTGTTTCATCCCACTGTTGGGCATAGGCCTCTTTCCCTATGTAGGAGAAGGATCAGAGCTTAATCCACCACGTTGTTCCAATGCGGGTTTTCGGATATATTCCCTACTATGAGTAGGTAACGATCGCTATCAGGTGTACAATGATAACAACCGGGACCGACAGCTTAGCGTGCTCTCCGAGGCACGGTGGTAAAACCCACAAGGACTGCACAAACACCCAGACCACGGCAAACATCTATATGGCCAATACAAATGCTGTCGTGTACGAGGGATCGAACCCGCAACCGCCCGCGCAACAGCCAAAAACCAGTGCTGTGACCGCTGCGCCAACGCGACGGCATAATATTTGAAATTTTAAAAATCACATTTTGTTTCTTCTGTCTGTCTTTGTGCTTTCACATTTTCTGTCTTCTTCAAAGACGTTCGCCCTAAGCCACAGACAGAACTTAACGTAGACGACGAACGAAGTTCAATAGTGTTTGAGACTTTGAGTCCATAGAAGTAAAATATTCGTTAAAACGAATAAACAACCTCGTTACTACGACTTGGCAGATAATTCAACTGAGACATGTTCAATGTTAGGTAACCGTAGTCAAACTTGACCAGCCTTGCGTTAATGACCGTGATTTTGACAAGTCGTTACTGGATACTCGGCGTGTAATAGGATATTCCGCCTAGTTTTTTCGTTGTATTTTGAAAACTACGTACAAGTAATAAGATACTTTATGAATGAATACAAAGAAATCAAACACATTTAGTCCTGTTTTAAAGTAAAGTATAATTGTGTATCTACGAGTACATAAACTAATAAATAAAATTGGAGTGTCTGTTTTTAATATTAAAATAACCACTTTTTACTAAATGCATATGAATCTATACACGGAACATATACCAAAATAACATTTTTTACAATTTTTGTCTGTCTGTCTGTTTGTTCCGGCTAATCTCTGAAACGGCTGGACCGATTTTGACGAGACTTTCACTGACATATAGCTAATGTAATAGGGTGTAACTTAGGCTACTTTTAATTTCGATTTTTTTTTTATAACTGCGAACTGAACAATAACTTTTTTGTTAAATTCCACGCGGACGAAATCGCGGGCACAGCAGCTAGTCTAAAATAAAACTGTCCAGTTTCTTGCCAATTCTTCTTTCAATTCTTGAACCAACATTTCGAATCGGTGGTGGTAGCTTTCCCATAACTTCCTTTATTATTTTATTAAAGTATATTAAACGAATGATAAAATACTTGTATAAAAAAAATTGATTGATTCATCGATAAATTTTCCTTTCGTACATTTATAGGAAAATTTGTTTCATTTTAGACAAGCGTGGACAACATCTAACTAGTTTTTAAACAACAATTAATTTTCTACTTTTTCGCTATTTATAATACGATAAATATGACATTACTAGCTTCTGCGCGCGACTTCGTCGGCGTGGACTCCGCTCCTATTGGTCTTAGGGTGATGTTACATAGCCTATAGCCTTCCTCGATAAATAGGCTATCTAACACTGAAAGAATTTTTCAAATCGGCCCAGTAGAACCAGAGATTACCGCGTTCAAACAAACAAACAAACAAACAAACAATCAAACAAACTCTTCAGCTTTATATATTAGTAAGTATAGATAATAAACATCCTCAGTCTTGTTATATCACAAACCGGAGCAGGTTCCTGGACTACAACTTACAATGGCTACTTTTAGCTTTTGTCAAATGAGTCACACTTCTAACTATCGGATACGGACTAAGTTTAAACGAGCGTTTTACACGAGCACTTAATTTAATTTTTTTCCATTTTTATAAAGGCAATAACGACATTTTCTAACTAAATAATTAAGAAGGTAATATAGATACATGACTATTTTTAGAGTTACATCAAGATATATTGGTGGTGATAGTGATCGTTACTCATAGTAGGGACTAGGAACTATATCTGCCAACCCGCATTGGAGCAGCGTGGTGGATTAAGCTCTGATTCTTCTCCTACATGGGGAAAGAGACCTATGCCCAGCAGTGGGATATTACAGCTGAAGCGAATATTAGTTATAAGATTCTTTTACTGCTACCAATATTTAGGAACATTAATTTATAAATTAAATGACATCAAATTTTAGATAACGACCTCAGCCTAGGTGACGTAGTCGTAGTCTTTTTTTATTTTGTTACGTCATTTGATGAAAAGTATTTTTACGATAATACCTTATGATTAATTATAGTTTTATCATCAACAGTCTGACACTTTGTAACGTTGTGTTTTATTCAAGTGTCGTTATATTGATATTTTATGCGAATAGCTGATGATTATTATCAGATCACTCGATGCAATATCGCGACAATGACGCCCTACCGATAGATAATGTTCAGATAAACACGGTAAAAGCGATGTTTCTCGAATATTTTCTCAAATAACTGAGAACAGAAATCTTTGACTTTATTAGATTTCCAAAAAGGAGAAGGTTTTCAATTCGACTGTGCTTTTTTATGTATCATGTTACCTCAGAACTTTTGAGTGGGTGGACCGATTTTGATTTTTAAAAAAATATCGAAAGGTGGTGCGTGTCATGTGGTTCCATTTTTATTTAATTGAGATCTGATAAGTACTTTTTGAGTTACCTATATCTAATAATGCGTATTTACTTGACTATTTTTTGGTCGACCTACGTTTTATTTTACCGCATAACTTTTCACTGGTTGGACCGATTTTGATGATTCTTGTTTTATTCGAAAGCTGATGCTTGTCATGTATTACTTGTCTATGTAATTATTGTAGTCGGTTTTTTTTTTCGTTTGCGAGCAAACACAATTATTACGGCAAATTGTTTAATAATACTAATAAATAAATTAAAGGCCCGTTATCATTATGAGTCTGTATTTTTTTTGTTTGTATAATGCATACATAATCACGTCTATCTAATTATAAGACTGTTATAGGATGTAGCACATCATGCTACAATAAATGAAAATAAAGTAAACATAATCGTGGCCTTTTATTACAATTTTAAAACAAAAAACCAACTCAAAACTAAACAACGAAATAACTTATAGTACAATTGAGTTCGCATGAAAACAATTAAAATGATATGCGCTGATACTAAATTAGCTCCTTAGAATATTTCCCTTAGTACATTTGGTGTGATTGGCGCCAAACGTATTTGGTTTTATTTTTCGCCCAAATCGGCACTGAGCTGCTCTGTGTAATGAGTAATGATTCAAAACAAAGAAAAGGCGACGAGTCGCCACAGAAATAAACATGATATGTTGCGACTAGGGAATGCAATCCCGCGGATCCGCAATCCCGCAAATGCGGGATCCCGCATAAAATTAGCGGGATTACAAATGCGGGATTACACCTGCGGGATCCGCAAGATTTGCAAGATTTTATTTTTTCCAGCCTGAATTCGCATAACAATGTGTACGGCACGAAAAGTGTTGGATTTCGTAGTATAATTATGCTATTTGTACCATTATTTCATGACTTGTAGTATGTAGTTTCGTAAAGCAAGGATACTACGCGCGAAAATACCATAATTATACCTTCAGGTCGATTGACTTCATTTATTGGTCGAATCATTTTGTTTTCATTGTTTACCCTTCAATATAAAGAAATTATTTATCAGGCAAAAACCAACCAGTCGTCAAGAAGCTTCGGTGAATCTCTATGTAATGAATTTTACCAAGTAGGTAATTTGTATACTGGTGTACGTAGTATACAAATTACTTGGTTTTTTACTATCTATCGGTCGTTTGACAAAGTAGGATGGATGTATTTTATGTATGAGTGTGAGTGAAACAATGATATGATAGGGCACAGCAGGAAATTGACTGCTCAAATATGGAGCAGCCCGACTGGTACCTCGACCTTACAGAAGATCACAGCTAAATAATACTGCTTTCAAACAGTGTTGTGTTCGTGTTGGTGAGTAAGGCGACCAGAGCTCCTGGAGGGAATTGGGTATAAGGTCGACGACGCGCTTGTGATGCTTCTGTTGTTGCAGACGTCTATAAGCTACGGTAATTGCTTACCATCAGGTGAGCAGTACGCTTGTTTGTCTACCTAGTTATATATTTTAAAAAAAGTACCTACAAATCAATCAATTTTAGATTAGCGCAAGTCGGCAGTCGGTACTCGAAAGGACAGTTTTCGCTTTTTTTATCAAAAAATCGACGAAAAACGAAACGTAGTATAATTTTTTTTCACACTTTAATTCACATAAAATAATTTAGTTTTTGTCATTATTTCTGATCAAAATATAATTATACTATTTCTTTCTTCTAAGTAAATTATATTGATTCATTTAATTACTTCGAAAATAATTTTGTGGACTAATAATTCTAAAATATTGTACAATCCTGCAAATCTTGCGGATCCGCGGGATTAATGGTCTCAATCTTGCGGATTTGCGGATTGTCTTTTGGGTGCTGGATTGCATTCCCTAGTTGCGACAGAGTGAATTCGGTTTGTGTTCATATTTATGGCGTTTGGTTTTCTTCAACGTAGCATCAAATTTAAATATTCTTTTGCTTTTAAGGTTTTGAGGCAATCAATATTTATGATAGTGGTTGCAAATTGTAAACATCTTAAATTTGGTTTAAGTTAAGGTCAGATTAAAGTACATTTCCTTTGATAAGTACCAAAAGTAGTGTCAATAAGTAATATTATTATGATACTGCTGAATATGAATTGAAAGTAGGTAGTGATTTTTACCTTTTATTTTGAAGCTATTCTGTATCTACAAGAAATCAAGTTAGCAAGGTATACAGTGGAATTGATACCTAAGTTTCCTTGTTTGTAGATAAAATTTCCTTTCATGAGTAAACGTTTCTGTGAACTTTATACTGTAAAATACATATAAAAAAGCTTTATTATTTCTAAATCATTAAGCTGGAGCCTTCCCAATGAGTAGGTAATCAAAGACTCTCGATTGGGGAATTCCTCGCTAAGAACCGTTTACTTAAATACCTTTAACTTTATACTCTTTTACTAAATTGTTAAGCATTTTCTTAATCCATGTTGTCTAGATGATATGTGAAGCAATGCATTGCTGCAGTGTAAATGGCACTCGTCACGTCACGGCTTCGAAATGAACCGTTATCAAAACAACGTCAATTTACATATCAAAACAGACCTTATTACAAAGTGTTAGATTGTACGACATTTATAATCGCATCAACCGGGAGCGTTATTCATACAAATTGATTGATTAATACCTTTACATAACGTGACAATCAAATACATAGTGTCGGAGGTACAGTTATACAAAGACTAGCTTTTATGGATTACACGGTTTTGGGTGTTGCGTTTTCTCCCATTAAAATATAGCCTTTGTCACTCAATAATAACGCAAGGAAAGAAGGTATTTTTAAAATCAGTCGTGTAATTTTTGATTTTATCCGTTCCAAAGGAACAAATACAAATCTTTTCTCTTTAAAATATTAGTGTAGAAATATAGATATAGATACAGACTACTATTAGGTACCTCTGTTTTATTTGAACTTGTCAGTCCTAATAGCATCTGCGATGAGATGCATAGATTAAAAATCAATCTGTAAGAACAATTTAAGTAAAGAACACACAATGGAAATTCTTTTAGAAGCCCCACCTGTTCTTTAAATAATTCATTAGAGACTGGTTAGTGATGGGTTCATTCAGCATTCCCCACAGTACCATTAGACAGGTGCGCGTATCTAATCATTAGGTACGATATTAACGTTCAATGAACAAGAACGGGAGTTTTAAGTCCCTCAAGAGGTCCAAGGTTGAAGAAAGTTTCGGAATAATGGCTGCCAGTTTACATTTACCGTAATTTGCGGTTTTATACCACAGATATGAGGTATAATGATACATATTTACCATCGCATTAACATATTTCGAAACCCAAAACAAATTAACATTTTGTTCCATAAAATTTTATGAGCGACGGATGTAAGCCAAAATATATTAAAAGTGCATCATGAATATTATTTCATTATTGGATTTCGTCATAGTTTTCCTCAATTAAGCCATTATGCGAATGGCTCGGTTCATTAGATAAAGCGTGAACCCCGGGACCCCGGCATTAAGCAATTTAACCCATTTGACTGAAACGGTATGCCCCTCGCAATCTAGACGTATCGAATACCGCAAGTGTATGTGACCTGATTCAAATAAAAGTCAATTTCTTTATGTATTATACTTCATATTTATACGTGTTTTTAATGTTTCTTTCAAGTTAACAAATATTTTTTAGTTCAAATTAAGTTAATATCGCGCAAAGAGGTTCTAACGTTATTATATAAATACTTTTTTATGTTAAAATTGAACAAAAATAAAGCATCCTTTATTGTATAAAATAAAAAGTATAAAATAAAAAATATAAAATAAAAACTTCAAATGTCTGTGTACGTGTGGGGTTTACAGAGGCGAGTTATAAGTTAAATATGTAGGTAGTAACAAAATATCCCGGAGCTCATACAAATGCAATAACGTGGAAGTCACGATCGGAACGCACGTGTTTGTGAACTGGTTTGTCTGGCTGTACGCGAGTACGACCGCGACACGCTGATGAGCTATGAAAGTTTTGATACGATTACGATACGATTTTAATTACGAAAAAAAAAAATACTTTTTGTTATTGTAGAACATGTAAATGTCGTAAAAATAAGTAGCATTGAAGTTTACATTACAACTACTGCAATCTAGATTTATTCTTTAAATATTACTCTAAGGGCCTATGCAAACCACGTTTTTTAAACGCGCCGTCGACGCGCGTTTCTAAAACGCGCGTCGACAGCGCGTTTGTATCGCGCAATACGCGCGTTTGCATCGCGTCTGTATCGCGTGACACGCGCGTCGACGGCGCGTTTTTATCATACAAAGCAGTTTGTTGGCGTTTGTATCGATTCAAACGCGCGTCGACGGCGCGTTTGTATCGCGACATACGCGCGTTTGCATCGCGTTTGTATCGCGTCACACGCGCGTTTGCATCGCGTCTGTATCGCGTTTAAAAAACGCGGTCTGCATAGGCCCTAAGATTTGATTCTAAACTGAGTAAATGCAAAAAAGATTTACTTACTTCATGAGGCTTAATGATGTCTTTTAACTGTTTTACTTAGACTTTGAGTTACAATTTTAGAACTTGTTTAGTTTTTTAATTACAATAAAAAAAATTAATTTCTATAAGTATATTATACTTTTACTAGAAGAAGAGTGAGAAGTTTATTCACCACGCTGTTCAACTCTATGGTGGTAAATACATGAATGTAATTATGTATGTCGCTTATCAATACAATAATAAACATCCTAATTAGTGCACTTATTATATTACTGTATTTGTTTATAATATTTTTATTCTTGTGTCGTATTAGATTATACGCATTTGTAACTAAAGAATTGTTTGCCAGAGTAAAATTTATTTTTCCTTTTTTTTTAAATCGCATACAAAAGCAGGCAGCTTAAGTAAAATTAAAGTCTGATTTATGCTGCGTTCATTTGTTAATTAATATGCATAGTTTATTAGCATTTGTGTCATCTGAAGTCACTATACCTAATGGCTATTAAAGATTAGCGATACAATACATACTACAGTTACTACAGTATAGCGGTTTGTGCCGTCCGGGTTTAATTAACAGACAAAAAAGGAGGAGGTTCACTATTCGACTGCATTTTTTGAATTGTACGATGTTAATAACAATAAGTATTCTTTTTTTAATCGAAAGGTGGTGCTTGTCATTGAGTGGGACCACTAATTTGAGCGAGATCTGACGACAAGATTTTGATTTATACCTAATAATGCATAAATAATTTGATTTTTTTACTACGTTGTAAATTCTAGTTGGTTTTGTTTAAATTTGCGAATATTTATTATTTAATCTTATACTATTAAACGAGCAATTCTTGTATATATATATATATATATATATATATATATATATATATATATATTTTCTGAATCTCGGAATCGGCTCCAACGATTTTCGTGAAATTTAGTATGCAGGGGATTTCGGGGGCGAAAAAATGATCTAGCTAGGATTCATTTAAAAAAAATGTCGTTTTATCCCTGTTTTTAGGCAATGAAAAAATATCATTAGAATACGAAGCTTAATTTCACTACTGAGACCATAGCTGAAACAGCGTAATTAGGAAATTGGCGGGTGTCAAATCGTCTTGACCCGGGTTCGAATCTCAGTCTCCAGATTAAATTTTTTTCTTTTTTTTTTAATTTCACTCGTGATTTATTATTTAAATAAAATTAAAATATAAAAATACCGAGAAAAAAAATAAAATGAAAATACCGAGCTAGGCTCGGTCACCCAGGTACTATTTGTTTATGTGTCTTATTTTAAAATTGATTAATGATTCGAAACTTCATTAAGAATTTAAAACATAAAAAGTAAGTTTTAAGAAGTTATAATAATATTTAAATGTGTGATAAATTAGAAAACTAGGATAAACATTAGCGAGTGATTTTTCAACGTCAGATGGAACGGTTTTCTATATTCTTCTTTTTAAGTTTTTTTTTTCTAATCTGAAAGTAATCTATTATTCATTATACATACTGATAATTTTAATAGAATCTCTAAAGTAAAAGTATTAGTTGGTGAAATGTAAAACAAGTATGAGACAAGAAAACATTTTCTCTCGTGTTTGATATAATTTTATAAAATATTGACTACCTAAGTCTATAGTTTTAAGTTTGCAGTTTTTTGTTCCTTGGTTGTTCACAAAGTAAGGCAACTTATTTCCTATGATTTAGATAACAACTCAGTGATATATGTTTTATTTTAACAAATAACTATTATGATTTAACGTATATTACAATAGGTAATACTTTATAAATATGACGCCGCGTTGGCGCAACGGTCACAGCACTGGTTTGTGGCTGTTGCGCTGGCGGTTGCGGGTTAGATCCCCGCACATGACAAACATGTGTATTGGTCATACAGATGTTTGCTGTGGTCTGGGTGTTTGTGCAGTCCTTGTGGGTCTCCCCACCGTGCCTCGGAGAGCACGTTAAGCCGTCGGTCCCGGTTGTTATCATGTACACCTGATAGCGATCGTTACTCATAGTACTGGAAATATTTTTTTTTTTTATGTAACTGGTTGGCAAACAAGCGTACGGCTCACCTGATAGTAAGACCGTAGCCTATAGACGCCTGCAACACCAGAAGCATCGCAAGCGCGTTACCGACCCTATCCCCAATCCCCCCTAGGAGCTCTGGTCACCTTACTCACCAACAGGAACACAATACTGCTTGAAAACAGTATTATTTAGCTGTGGTCTTTTGTGAGGTTGAGGTACTACCCCAGTCGGGCTGCTCCATATTTTGAGCAGGAAATTTCCTGCTGTGCCCTACCTCAGTTAAAATATAATATATCCGCCAACCCGCATTGGAGCAGCGTAGTGGATTAAGCTCTGATCCTTCTCCTACATGGGGAAAGAGGCCTATCAGTGGGATATTACAGGCTGAAAAGTACATTATATACCTAAATATTATTACTCTAAAACTCGGAACAAATATCGATCTCGACCCTGGAGTGAGAAACAGAGACACTGCCAACTGCGTCAAAGGCCTAGTTTAAAAATATAATTCTTATTTTATATTATAAATATTGTTCATAAGGTAATCTTATAATCCGAGCTGTTACTGCCGAGTTTTCAAGTGGTAAATATTTTAAATATTCATCTCGTGCTCTGTGGTGGACGAAAACATCGTAAAGCCTGTTGACGAAAATTTTAAAATATCCGCTAATCCACAATTTACCAACGCAATGGATTAAGCTTCAAGAAATCTCCTTCACCACAAAAGACTATATCCAGATTGATAGATCTGTCATATAACAACTACAATAATAACTCATTATTGCACACCAAAAAAAATAATAATTAGAAATACAGAGTAAAAATATTTAAAAAAAATGTACAAGTAGGTATAAAAAAACGTTATTGCTAAAGCATTCTCCTCCAGATACTTTAGGTAGAGAAAATAAACAAAAAGAGAAGGGTGTAAGAAAATACACAAAAGAAAAGTTTATAAATGTTATTAATTTAACTATGAACAATAGGAAGCCTTATTTCTGAAGCAATGTCTCCCACGCATTCTTAGGTATAGGAAACAACAAACAAAAAATTGTTTAAATTAAAAAAAAAACTTAAATGAAAACTTTTTTACAAATAATTATATGATCAACGAAGTCGGTACTCCATACTAGTACTTTACTTCTGTTTCGTACATCTATGACTGTTATACCACAGAGGGAGCACATAATCTGTACTACGTTATATGTATGCCGGGTATTAAGATAACGGTGAACGTTCGGACAGCCCGCATGCTTTTTTATTATGCAATAGGATCGTTGATTTATTTTCGTGTTGCGGGAAACAGATCGCCGTAGGTAGAAAATAATAAGATGTTCCTGTACAACTTAATCAAATTAAAAAGGGTTTATATATTTTAGTCGTATCAGTGTAATTTTATATTGTATAATTTTTTGTAGATTTTATTATGCATATTAATAAAAGTAGTTAAGTTTTTATTTTATGTTACTAGGTTGGCAAACAGGCGTACGGCTCACCTGATGGTAAGACCGTAGCCTATAGACGCCTGCAACAGCAGAAGCATCGCAAGCGCGTTGCCGACCCTATCCCCAATCCCCCCAGGAGCTAAGTTTTTAAATCTGAATAAGAGAAAAACTGAAAAAAAAAAATTGCCTATCTGCCAATCTGCCACATTCTTAATATATGTAAGATATATGAAAGAGCTGATAATACCTAAGCATAAAATATAATTAGGTTTTTTTGAATGCTATTTGATAGTCGTAATATTATTATAACATTATCATTGTTATTAGAGATCGTACATAAAGAGGAAAGACTACTACTTACTTAAATTTAGACATACTTGAACTTGTTCTCTTAGTAGTCTGTGCATACTTGTTTTTCTTTGATAAGTGACACATACGTACCTAGAGATCATAAAATAAAGTAAGAAAAAAATATGTAATTTTGCCTTTGTATTTGTACGTTATAATGGGTCAGGAATTAATGTTAATGCAGACTAATAAACTAACTGTTATACTTATAACAAAGTAAATATTTAAAATATTAATTTTAATAAAAAATATGTAAGTATATTATGTTTTAAAGTTATCCGGTATAGTAGTGTAAAAGCGAGCATATATTTTATTTATATTTTTAAGTAACTGCTTGCAACATCAATTGCCCTTTGGCGGTTCGACCTAAATATGTTTTATGAAGTTATGAAGTTATTGCAACAATAATTTTATTATTTTCCTTTTTAAAATTCGAACATACTTATTATGTCAGACTTAGAACTACAAATTAACTTCTAGATAATTTGTCTTTACACCAAATATCACATTTAAGATACATTTTATTGCGTAAAATGAATGCAACTATTAAACCGCAATTATTAGAAATCTAAATCTAAATATAATCAATTATTTGTAACGATAACGATCATGTCAGTGAGTTGTATCATGTCAATTGGCGTGATAATCATTAGTCAAAATCACATAGTGTAATATACATCGTACCAACCATTAAGATAAAAAAAGTATATTATCGTATATAAGTAGTAGAGATCCGTCAACCCGCATTGGAGCAGCGTGGTGGATTAAGCTCTGATCTTTCTCCTACATGGGGAAAGAGGCCTATACCCAACAGTGGGATATTACAGGCTGAAGCGATATTATAGAGTGCTGTATTTATATATGTAACTAGCGACCCGCCCCGGCTTCGCACGGTTGCAAAAATGATCAGTGTTTCTCTACTATATTATGCACTTATTATACATATAAAGCTACCTCTTGAATCACTCTATCTATTAAAAAAAACTGCATCAAAATCCGTTGCGTAGTTTTTAAGATCTAAGCATACATAGGGACAGACAGACAGCGGAAAGCGACTTTGTTATATAATAATTATATGTAGTGATTACTTATTAAAAATACTAAATATGTACATAGATTAGTTGAGGGTTACCCACAACACAGGCATTAGGTTGCCTTGGCGTCATACATAGCCTTTTAGGTAATATACGTCATAGCCTTCAAATTGTGACCGATCTATAGACATTGGTGGATCCTATTCTAGAATTTTGAGTTATAATATATCAATTGTTTGTTCTTTTTAATTCTTTTCTCAGCAAAGGTACGTACTGCGTAGGTACGTACTAGGTAACACCAGCGTACCACAGTCGCTTATGACTGTTTAAATACATGATTCACGCACATAATTTTGCCGTTGCATCCGGTCGTAAATGCCTTGAGTTGCAGATTCGAGTTCTGTTGTCACAGTTTTCGATTTTGAATTTCGAAAAATTAAAATTAAGTCTGCTTAATTATGTAAAAATCTTAACTACGGTGGTACGACATCCGTGATAAGAAATGAAACTAAGTCAATTTCTTTTCTGGTAATTAAGCTCTCGCAATACTTCTAACGATTACGGTCATTATCTGTATAAGTTGTATAATTTTCTATGTAGGTCACTTTAGCGATGCGCTCGGAAAAACTACTTAATTGCGTATAATCTCTGTTAATTGAGCAGATACACCGTGCGCTATTATTACTTTTCAAGCTATATAAATTTATTTGAAAGCATTGATTGATATATACACATATATATCGTACATTTTTTACTTATTTAAATTATTAACATCCACGGGCTCTAACTAGCCCGTACCATTTTTCAAACTGACTACTTAGCTGCGTGGTTATTCACAGGTTAAGATAACCAACTTCTTTTTATTTTATTTAAATTTTATAACACACTTTAAGAAAAGAAGAACCTCTTGGTCTTGGTTCTTCTGAACCATTCAAGTTCATAACTTTTTTGGGATAGAAAAAAGTTACAGTCATAGCAAGAAAAATGGAGTGCAATAAATCTAAACACGCATGCATGTATTGTAGCGATGTATTTTATGCAAATTCGTTAATATCTATGTTTAATACTAATCCTCAATGAAACATTTTCACTCGATTTATATTCATAGTGAATTTAAGCACCGTAACGTGACCGCGTTGAAACTATCGTCTACTTATTAAATATTACGTAACTTCCTACATTACTTCCAGTTTTAATAAATTATACTAGTTTTTAATGAATTTTTATATTTATGTTTAAAATATTATCGTAATATAATTCGTTCCGAATCGATGGAATCTTTAACATTATGTAACATTAATGTGATAAGTTACTTAAAATTTTTCACAATGTAATATGTAGAGGCAAGAAGATATTGATTTTTTAATTTTTTAATGGTAGTCACGTGATGTGAATGTCCAAATTCTCTTTTTCCACGTAAATGTGTAGGTAATTTCTCATAGATTAGTAAAAGAAAATATGTTGTACCTATAGACAATATTCTATATGAATGGGCATGACGACAGTATCAAAAAATCGTCAATTTAATAACTTTAGGGGAACACTCATATTAAAAAAATTCAAAATACTGGTTTAGTTTTATTTAAAATAATAAGATTATCGTGATTTTCAATAAAATAAAACATTAAAATACTGCAATCGGCCATTTTGATTAAAACACAAATTTAAACGCATGACGTCACGCTATAATACGCGTTCCACATAACGCTTACAACGCTATCGACCACGACCGCTGAAAACCACTCAGTAGTCTAGTAGACAAGTTGAAAATGGTTGAAAAATAGCCTGTAATTTATAGGCGTGAGCGTTCAAAAAGATAATAAACGATTGGACGGTGTATAGACCACTGAGCGGTTTTCAGCGGTCGTGGTCGATGGCGTTGTGGGCACTTGTGGGTCGTAGGTGGAACGAACTACTATACCGTGACGTCAGAGCCGACGCCATGACACCTGCAGCCGTTTTGTATCGCTCGTTGAAAACATATTAGAAAAATAGTTTTAAACTTCCTTAAACTTAAGTTTATTACCGAAATATAGGTATTTTCGTAAATAGTAAATGTGTACCCACATTACGGAATAGGTTTTCTAAATCTTTCGTCATGCCCATTACTTTTTATCAATACGAATAATTTTAATCCTAAAATGAGTTTAAAATAACGAAAATGATAAGCATAACATCATAGTCTGAGCAATTAAAATGCCACGGAGCAAAAGAACTTATTTCTTTTTTTCATCGAACATCGTTTCGAATCAAACGCACCGGTCATAATGGCCGCTGACGGAGCAAGATTAAAAAAATAAAATCCCAAAGGCGAAGGAACCTTTTCTATAAGGTAATCGTTCGTTTATTTTTTTATTTTTCGTAGACAAAGAGTTGAAGCAGCTGCCAAGATACAGCTGGCTGCTTAGGCAGAGTGAACTCAACTATGGGCTTGTTTTTATTATTTTTTTTATTGTCACCTGGCTCGGTCAAAAAGTTTTATGTGTTTATTAAATAAAGTAAGGTAGGCATACAGTAGATCTTCTATTTGATGGCAGAGTAATGACATTGTTTAAATTGGTTAAATATCGTAAATGCTTCGTAAAAATGTGTTTTTAAACACCATGCTATAAAACATGCCTTTTTTACTGCAATGATTATAATCAATTTTACGAGTGATGTGGGCGTTTCAATAATCTCACACCTTTCTGCTAATAAAATAATTCCACATAATGTAGGTACTTATTGGAAATAACACGATAGAATAGGGAACTAAGAATATTCTAGACTTCTAGTTATTTTCTTTACTCATATCAACTATACTAATACTGTATAAGCGTATATAGGTATAATATACGTTTTTTAGACAAATTATAAGTGATTTGGTTAATTATTTTTTTCTGGGAATCTTTGTTGTGTTATAATTTGCGTGTTGAAATAAAAAATACAATGAAAACTGCATGTTTTGCTTAACCTTCAGAAAGTGGAACATAACTTGCTTGTAACTTGGAGATGTATTCTTATTAAAACGAGAAAAAAATATTAATAACATATGGTACCTATATTAAAAACATATACATAGTACAAAACAAGGAGATACTTACCTATACTACTTGTAATACTTGTACTTGTACGTATCTACCTACTTTGTTTTTCACACTTTCTATACCGGGAACGCTTGAAAAAACGAAAAGGTTCGATAGTGTTGGCATGACCTGACATGATACAAGTGAAAAAAAAAACGCTAAAAGAATTTTTTTTCTAGCCTCTTTTCATAACTTTTTTTGGTATAATCCGGTTTGGGAAAAATAATGAAACAGAAATTTGAAGATATGCTCTTTTGCTCCGATATAATAGTTCCAGAGATTACCGCGTTCAAACAAACAAACTATCAAACAAACAAACAAACAAACTCTTCAGCTTTATATATTAGTATAGATAAGTAGCAGAAGAATAGTTCAAAAAACTAATCAATACATAGTACCTATTGTCAACACTACTTCTTTGTATATATTACTGTTACAGACATGTTGTATAGTAACACACACATAGAAATTATTACACAAAAGGTTGATTTGCAATAGCCTTATCGTATGAAGCCGTGAGTTCTACCTTCCACATCATTTGCATGCAAATACAGAGGCGAAAGTACATTGTTCTATGCTTTCACACCGGCTTCAACATGAATTCTATGGTTACAAGGAAATGGCTGAGGCAAACATTGACAGGTATTATGACTCTCGTATTATGCACTTTATACTTTCTGAATAGGTTCTTTTATACCTCAGTACTGAATAAATATCTTACATTCAATATTAAAACGCTTACTAACCTTAAACAAGTCGGACCAAAAGCTCGGTAAAGACGATTTATTTTTCCTTATTAAATAAAGATAATAAATACAATTAAATTAACATTTTTATACACGTACTCTACTTAAAATTCAATTCAAAAAAAAATTATGTTTCCAGTACAATTCTATTATAATATAATAAGCAGTTCTTAATTTTACTACGTTAAAACAACCGCTGTAAGCTGCGGCATCACTCGAAACCTTATTACTGCTGAATATGTTATCCTCAAGGATATACATATATATATAGGTATGTGAAATATTAAAAGAATTATGTGGCTTTTGACAACCACAATATACCTAATATTAAAAAATGGTATGTTGTTCGTTACGTAATAAATTACTAGTTGAACGTTACTTGTAAATAAAGCATTTAAGTCTAACATAATAGATTACAAAATTACACAACAATAAAGAAAAGTATTATTAGCAGAATTCCCGAAATAGGTAAGGGTACCTATAGTGTAAAAAATGTAACTTGTAAAGCTCAAGTAAGCCGACAATGTCTCCTTTTTAAAAGAATGAGGTAAGGTGCCACTTTTCTTTTCACATTTAGGTAGGTACCTGATTTAGCTTTTGACAAACAATATCGAAGGACCTAGCGTGAGATATTTCACGAAACAAAAAACAACAACAATGACAACATTTATGAAGTGAGAAAATAAATAATTTAGCGGCATCGATCGCCTCAAAAACCGAGTACAAAATATGGAAAATCGCATAATACGAGTAAACAGAAGTATTGCGAGCTCCCGGACGCAACAAAGTGCTAAAATGCGTGAAAACGGCACATCTGTAACCAATCTACATTTACGAAAATACTGGAAAAACATGGGAAAAACTATGCATTTTTATATAAAAATAAAAAGCTTAAATTCATTTTTTATTTTCATTTTCATTTAAGCACATTAAAATATTCTTTAATTTAGTCTTTATTCCATAAAGCTAGGTCAGTACTTTTAAAGATATTGAAGATTTCCTAACCGACCCTTTTTCTCTGTGGTCCAGTTTAGTTGCGATATTTATGTAGGTAGGTACTTACAATTTCAAAGAACATGCTACGTATCCGGGCTTTCGTATTCATATGCCTAAGACAGTAGCATTAATTGATCTAGGGCGTGTAAGATCCATACTAAAAAGGTGCTTTGACCCCTGATACGTGCAGATATGTATCTAACCAAAACTTTTTTCTCTCCACAAATAAAAAAATATTCTATTAACGTCCATGATAACACGTGAACAGAATGTAATTAGCTTTTTATTTTAAATAAGTAATTAATTGAAAGAATTTAGACGTGATGTGTTTGTCAAAATTATTGTCGATAACACCAACGAGGACAACTGATTTCGAAAAATATTGTGGTCGTAGGTAATATTTAAAATTTTCATTCAAATTAATTTAAATGAAACGAAAGTAAGAGTTGATAAAATGCTTCTTTTTGCGCATTTTTTCCCATGTTTTTTCGCTGGGACAAAATATACTAAAAGTGAACACTTGCAGACTAAACTATATATTATGTATTTAGAAAAATTACTATAGGTACCTACTGCAATATTGAAAATACTCGTAAGACCTACTCGTAAAACGGTCTTAATCGTTGGGTTAGTTTTTAAATTACAACATACTTAATATAATTATGTTGTACTAAGTACAGAAGTTCCTGACTAGGAAATATAAACACAAAATTTAAAGTTTATTAAAGTAAGGAACTGGAATTCTTATAAATCTACTTTTGCAAACACTTTGTTTCGATAAGTTATCGTGATTATAACACGCCTTCACAAAAGATATCTAGAAACGATTGATTACAAAGTGAACTAAAAACTTAACTTTGCACGTTTAAAATATTACAAAATACCTACATGAAATTTAACATTTGTTGTCATCTTATCGATAAAATCCCAAAGGTTCAGATGTTGCTACTTTTTATCCTGACTTCCCCACGAGATGGAAAATTAAGCGGGTAGAACAGCGCATCGCAGCTAGTGGTATTTTATTTGTTAGTAATGTTTATGTGCACAATTTAATATATGGCTAAGTATTATACTTAATTGTCCCTTATAATTATGTATCTCCATATGCGTATCGGTCCGACTTGATTTTCTTTAAAATGCTAAAAGTCATTGACATTAATTTGTAACGAATTAAAACATCTTTGATTTTATCAAACATAAAAAATGGCGATATGTGCCTTTCCATACTTAAAGTAATGACGTAAAATTATTAAATTTTAATATCAAGTAATTTAAAAATAATAAACGTAAAACCGATCAAAGTTGTATTTTCCTTACCGTTTAAGATGAGGTAAAATAGAACAATATTAGAAATGTCGTCAATTGGGGCTGTTATCACTTCAAACAATTATTTAAGTGTTGTAATCATTATTATCTCACCAAATCAGGGACATTTGTGATAAGATGTCATATTGTTAAAAGATTGTGTTTTTAATTTTTTATATTTATTTTTTCTCGACGAAAACGTGTAAGTAACTGTCACAGCTTACCATTGAATGTGTCGTATGCAGTGGGTTGATAATCTTCCCGAAACGTGTCCTGAGCATAGGCCGCTATTAAAGAACTTTTTCCTACCGCTCCATCACCAACTAACACACACTTAATTTTCTCCTTCTTCCCACCTTTCACTTTTCGTCTATCTTTAATTTGAAACATTCGATTTAATGTTCTACGACTTTTTTTATCCCGTACTGCCCACTCGTTTACTTTATCACAGCAATTTAAGTCTGCAGACTCATCGTCTCGTATCACAGGCCGACTGTTTTCTTCAGTCACTTCAGAATAATCATAATCGTCTTCATCCCGACGCGGAATGGGGAACTGGCTAGGGCTGTGGACTCCGAACACAAAAGGCCCGTCTCTCTCCGGTAGACGGTTAGCAAACCCGTTTGCCGGCGTCGGGGGCTTTGCATACTGAACTGTAGGAGCCTGATACTGACTCGATAAATATTCCGCTGACGCGTGAGGGTCGAATCTAAACACTAATTCCGCCTCCCTACGGTCTAAATTTAACTCCGGAACAGTTACTTTATCTTGAAAGTAACCGATCTTCTCACGAGCTCTCGTCTCTTGCAGTCGTTTTTCGATTTCCACGTTCGATGGTTTCCAGCAGGTGGCCTTATGTTCGTACTGATACGCCGGCATAGTCCTAGGCGCGGGCAAGGGCCGATGTGGGCCATAGTCTCGAGGCGGCGCTCGTGGTGGGACCACCACAGGCTTTTGCGGTTCTGCGAGCAACGGCCGCCGCGCCGACAGGTTCGTGCTCCTGTTGAACATGATCCCCTCTAAGCTGGGAGACATTGGCACTGTCACGAGCTACTGAACGAGGGTTTATTGAAGCGTGCGTTCGCGCACATAACTCGAAACGGCGATATAATCACTCGCGTGAAAGTCGACTCGCTGCTCACTGACGCGCGAAGTACTAACGTACACACGATCGCCGTGAAAGGCAGAACACGACTAGCGCCCTGTGACTAGCGCGGAGCGCCGCTGCGCGGCTCGGCGGCTACTCGGGTCTCGGTCTCGGACCGAGTCAGGCGCTCGAGCGGCGCGGTCTGCGACTCCCCTCGCCGGATGAAGTTGACCTGTTGCTTACATTACCTGTTCAGGTATAAACGGTCGTTTCGCGATTTGACTGCAGCTGCTTCAGGGAACAATGCATGTCATATGGCGTTGGCGATCAGCCGCTGTGCTAGCGGCTCATTCAACAAAATGTCGGTACACGGTGAATGAACACGACGTGTTTTGTTTACCTATGACTTGTGTACGTATCGAATATAAATTTAGACTGATGATTTATAGTGGAAATTGTTCTAAAACAATAAGTACAATTTATGTTTGTAGGTCAGCAAACGACTTATCTATTTAACATACTTATTTAGGTACATACTCGGTTGTGGAAGACAATAGTGTATTCAATATCTATTTCTAAATTTATAAATTTTACTCGATTCGGAAATTGAAAAACTACTCGTATTACATGCACCAATGCGGATTGGCGGATATATTCCCTGCTATGAGTAACGATCGCTATCAGGTGTACATGATAACAACCGGGACCAACGGCTTAAAGTGCTCTCCGAAGCACGGTATGTAGACCCACAAGGACTGCACAAACACCCAGAGTCCCAGACCACGGCAAACATCAGTATGGCCAATACAAAATAATGTTTGTCATGTGCGGGAATCAAACCCGCAACCGCCAGCGCAACAGCCACAAGCCAGTGCTGTAACCGTCGCACCAACGCGTCTTCAAAACATAAAATACTAGTGAATTCGTAATTATTACTCATTAGCTTAAAATGCATGACTAATAAGATATTTTAATTCCGCTGAAAACTCAAAGGTTAAAAACGTTAAGTAAGTACCTACCTATTTAAGAGTAAACTAAAATTCAATTAATAAAAGTAGAGATACATTAATGAAATGACAAATTTTTTTTTTTTAATATCATCATTGAGTTAGTATTACTAGCGTAAGTAATAATAGTTCAATAAATATCACGAAGTCGGCAAACAAGCGTAGCTTATAGAGTCTGTAACACTAGAAGTATCGCAAGCGCGTTTCCGACCCTACCCCCAATTCCCCCCAGGAGCTCTGGTCACCTTACTCACCAACAGGAATACAACACTGCTTGAAAGCAGTATTATTTAGCTGTGGTCTTTTGTAAGGTCGTGGTACTACCCCAGTCAGGCTGCTCTATTTTTTGAGCGGAAATTTTTCCTGCTGTGCCCTACCTCAGTTGGTAAACTTTAACTTTATAGTATTAGCACAGCGTATATGTTTCATGGGCTGTGGACCTGTGGTATTAGTAACTTAAAGTTTTAAGCAACAACCTTTGCACATAATTATACTATCGAATTTTAAGTTTTATGTAAAATGTGCACTCGTATTATGTACAGTAATTTTTTTTCTAATATAGATAAAATAACCGCCAGTCACCGCAGGAGAATTCGACTGCAACCCTCCAACTAACCAACAACTCTGCAACTGCACATGTAATTAAAAAAAGAAAAAATAAAAAAATACAAAAAAAGAAGGAAAAAAAAAGAAAAAGAAAATAATCTACTATACAGGAGAGACTCAACAAGCACAACATAGTGTAGGATTTTAAAATCAAAAAGGAATACAAATAAGTTGGAGGAGGCCTATATCTAGAGAGGAACCATACCCTAAAAGCAACCTTTTTTATTTATTTGTAGTATTATGTTACTTTAAATTCAATGTAATGGGCATGGAAATAAAAAAGGCCTTATTATTACTTACACATGGGTATTTGACGTGTTTGTTGTATTGTAGTTAGGTACGAGACTATCAGTAGTTAATTATAAATTTTTAATCAGTTGTATGAGTCGAGTCCGCGAACTAACATTACGTGAATAGATAAATATGTAACCTAGAAAGAAAGGCTTCTCAGTTCTCACGCAGTTTGCAATTACCATCTGTGGTCTGTGGCAATTACCTTGCTTTCTCATTCAGGGGTTTTGCGATCGATTCCCGTCCCGAGACTATATAGGTGTCGACCGAGACTTATTTCTATATGTGCATTTATCGAATTTATCGAATTTATCGAAACATTTTACTTAGAAACATATAACCATGTCGAAGATATTTATTTAATTTCTTTTATTAGACAATAGTCACCACGCTGGGCAAGCGGGTTGGTGACCGCAGGTCTTCAGCCTGTATTTGGAAGCCAGCAGTTGGATGGCTATCCCGCCATCGGTCGGCTTTAACAGTTCCGAGGTGGTAGTGGAACTGTGTTACCCTTAATCGCCTTTTACGACGCTCACGAGAAGAGAGGGGTGGCTATATTCATTAGTGATATAACAACACGGCAACGTAATAAATGTATGAACATGTTGCTAATTTCTTTTACTAATTATTATTACTTAATATGTAGTAGATGCTATTTAATACTGTCAAATGAGCAAATTTTCCCAAGCACAGATTTAATCAACGAATTCCTTGGTTTTTTTTATTTATCTATACTAATATATAAAGCTGAAGAGTTTGTTTGATTGTTTGTTTGTTTGTTTGTTTGTTTGTTTGAACGCGGTAATCTCTGGTTCTACTGGGCCGATTTGAAAAATTCTTTCAGTGTTAGATAGCCCATTTATCGAGGAAGGCTATAGGCTATGTATCATCGCGCTAAGACCAATAGGAGCGGAGTCTACGCCGACGAAGTCGCGCGCAGAAGCTAGTTAAATTATAAAATGAAGAAAAAAAAATTATAGCAATAAACGTAGAACCTACTCATTTTATTAAAGTAAAAGATATCATGAATAATCTCGATGAATCTCATACCAAAAAAATTATACGACATTCGCAAAATGAGGATAGAATTTGAACAAGATTGATAAATACCTGTAACTAACGCAGGATGTTAATGCGCTGGAACCTTGTCGCATTAAATTTGAACAAATCGGCCAAGTGCGAGTCGGACTCGTGCACGAAGGGTTCCGTACCATTGGCTAGGTAAACACCAGTAGGTACATTGATTTTAATATCGGGCAAAAATCGGCAAAAAAGTCATTTTCTTTGTATGAGCCCCCCATTTTTTTAAATTTAAATTTTATTATTTATAAAGTAAATACACAATTAAGTATTTTGTGAATATTTCAAGTGCCTACCTCTTACCATTTATTGATATCGAGCAAAAATAGGCAATAAATCGCGTTTGTTGTATGGGAGTCCCCCTTAAATATTTATTTTATTTTGTTTTTAGTATTTGTTGTTATAGCGGCAACAGAAATACATATTTTGTGAAAATTTCAACTCTCTAGCTATCGCCGTTCTTGAGATACAGCCTGGTGACAGACAGACGGACGGACGGACAGCGAAGTTTTAGTAATAGGGTTCCGTTTTTACCCTTTGGGTACGGAACCCTAAAAACTATTCTACAATATTGAAAATAATAATAATAAGCAGTAGATGGCTCACTGGAGCCACACTGTACATGTCCTATATTCACACAAAAGATCTGCTAAAAGTAAAAAGTACTGACATACCAAAAAAAATTGTAATTAAAGTTGAATGTAAATAATAAGAAAATTCATTGTTGAAATAACAAATACATTTTAATAACAAATACATATTATATTTTATAACAAATAAGTTAGTGGAACAGCAATTTCAATTTGGGCATGTGGGGCTGTGGGCATTCAGTGGAACGCACCCTAAAAAGCACGTGTTGACAAAATTGACAATGACATAAAACGTCATTGCAGTGATGCAGTCAAGTTTTAGTCCAAATCCAAATGCGGTTTTATTTTTAAATAAAAACTGCATATTTTCAAGGAAATTGTGAAATTATATAGAATTAGAATAGTTTAGTTCGCAAAGAAGCCTAGAAGACTAGAAGTTAATTAACGAGAAACATGGCGAAATTTAAACTAAGTATGTATTCATTATATTATGTTGTTTATGTATTGTACTATTACTGTTGTATTAAAAAATATTTTGTAGTAATCTAAAAGATTAGACCAATGACCTAAATAAGTAATAATCGGGTAAATTTAGATAAAACTCTTGTATTTAATATTAAAATAACAAGGCCTATTTTTAATTTTAAGGTTATGATAGTCTGGTAATTTTCTAAGAGAAGACTTGCAAATTTTTCTATCATTTTTAACATTTACTGGGTGTTGTAAGCTTATTTTAGTTTTGACGTACATTGTTTTATTTGAAACTAATGTTTTTATTTTAGAAAAACCCTCTAAAAGACAGCCAGCACGTCTTCGCTACAAAATCGAAAAAAAAGTTAGGGAACACAATAGAAAGGTCAAAAAAGAGGCAAAGAAAAATCCAAAGTCTAAAAAGAATAAGCCTATTCAAATACCAAATGTCTGCCCTTTTAAAGAAGACATCTTGAAAGAAGTAGAAGCAGTTAAGAAACATAAAGAAGAGGAAAGACAGAAAAAAAGAGAACAAGCAAAATTAGAAAAACAAAAAAAATTAGATGAAAAAAAGACCAATAACGTCAGCATGGATACTTTAGTGAGTGTCATTTCTTATTTACAGTTCTTCTTGTACAATAAAAAAATAGAGTCAAATTGAGAACCTTCTCGTTTGTTTGAAGTTGGTTAATAATTAATTAATTATATATAATTAGCGAAAGTTAATTATCTTGAGTAAAATTTGTTCTTTGAGAAGGGCAAGTGAATAATTAGTGATAAATTATTCTCAAGATACTGGATCTTATTTAAATCATATTTTTTTTTGTTACAAAGCCTGTTTGTGTTAATAAGACATCACTACAACATATAAATATTGTAGTGCTTTAAAATTTTGTATGGTTTAAAATATTGCATAAAATTATAACTGTAATTTATAAAATGTTTCACTAGTTATGTATTTAATAAAATTTGCAGGTAGCTAATGCAGAGACGAGAGGTAAAATTCATGAAGCATTTAAAGGTAATGAAACTTCTGATGACAGCATTCAGTTTGGCAAGGACAAGCAGCAGGAGAATTCATTGAAGGCATATTATAAAGAATTCAAGAAAGTAATATCAGAGGCTGAGGTTATATTGGAAGTAGTGGACGCTAGAGATCCATTAGGTAAGTCATTAATTGTAAACTAGCGGCCGCCCATGACTTTGTCCACGTGGAGTTGGTTATTTCCAAATAATTTTTAATTATTTTCGAAAACGCTAAATACTTAATGAAAGGAAAAAATAAAAGAAAGATAAAAATAATCAGTATCTAGATGAATTTTTAGAATCAATGAAATCAATGGATATTATTTTTCATTGGACTTTCATACAAACTACCATCCCCTGTTTTACCCCCTTAGGGGTGGAGTTTCGTAAAACCCGTTCTTAGCGGATGTCTACTCTCTATAAGGAACCTACCTGCCAAATTTCAAGTTTGTAGGTGTTATAGTTTCTGAGATTTTGTGATGAGTGAGTGACCTTTCTCTTTTATATTTATAGAAAACATAAAAAATGTATGTTTTTATGTATGTAAATTATTATTATTTTAAAATACTGGTGTAATAGAGGTAACAATTAGCAGCTATAACACCTACAAGTGTAAAAAAGACTACTGTATTTCGTAAAAACTATATACTTAGATTGAGACCGCTCCTAGAATATAAAACGAAAAGACTAAACAATAACATTTTTAATAGGCACCAGGTGTGTTCAAGTGGAAGAAGCAGTTCGGGAATCAGGAAAGAAACTAGTCTTAGTCCTAAATAAAGCAGATTTAGTGCCAAGAGATAATCTTACAGCGTGGCTCAAGTACCTTCGGAGGTCAGCGCCCGCTGTTCCATTCAAAGCTTCAACACAGGACCAGCAACACAACCTCGGCAGGAGGAAAATGAAACATATTGTGAAGGAAAAAGAAATGAAAAGTAAGTAATCAATATTTGTAATAACCTTATGTGTAGGAGAGCAATATGTAAGACCTAAGAATACAAATATTTTGGTTTCTTAGTTACATAATAATGTGATGTATTTTTATTCTTCTTTTTCTGACTATACTTATTGCTATATTTTATTGTGATTACTTATAAGTCATTAATACTGTCTGTTTACCTAATTAACATTTCATAAAATAAAGTCATTACGCCACATTTCAAAATACACAAAATCAAATTTATTGATATTACCATGTTACATTATTAATTTGAAACTGAAAGTACCTACTTCTTTCCACTTCTGAACTTTTCATATGCCTGTGAAATCTTTGATGTTACAAATTATGAATATATCATAAAGTTACGTGATAAAGGTAAAGGTAAAGGTCATGTAACGTTAAGAGTAATTTACATCAATTTCCCCCAAACAAACTGATTAATTAATTAATATTGTTATTGAAGTAAAACTTCTTTACGCACTCTTGACTTGGGGAGTAAGCTAATGAGTGTGTGACGAGAGCGTTACGAAAAGTTTTATTAGCTATCCTGTGAGGCGAACGGAAGTTGAGAGGGAGATATAAGTTAGTGAAGATAGAAAGAAGAGAGCTATGTTTCGTATATTACTGTAGGAGCTAAAGAAATCTTACTTTAGTCGTGTGGTCTAAAGCAGTGTTCCGAAAACTTTTTGTTCAAGGTACACCTAGGAAAAGATAAATTTTTGTAGTTACACCACAAATAATAATTGTGTTTGCTCGCAAACGAAAAAAAACCGACTTCAATTACATCGACAAGTAATACAACGTAATAAGACGAAAAAGCAGTCAAGTAAATACGCGCTATTAAAGATTACTCAAAAAGTTGTAATCAGTTTTCGATCTAATTTAAACAAGACTACAAGACAAGTATTAGCTTTCGATTAAAGAAAGAATCATCGAAATCGGTACACCGAGTAAAAAGTTATGCAGTATAATATAACGTAGGTCGACGAAAAAGTAGTCACGTAAATACGCATTATTAGATATAACTCTAAAAGTACTTGTCAGATCTCAATTAAATTAAAATGGGACCACATGACACGCAACACCTTTCAATTAAAACAAAATTGATCGAAATCGGTCCACCCAGTCAAAAGTTCTGAGCTAACATACATAAATAAAAAAAAAAAAAAAAAAAAAAAAAAAAACATACGTGTCGAATTGAGAACCTCCTCCTTTTTTGGAAGTCGGTTAAAAAATAATGTTTCAAGTAATATTGATCAACATTTATTTATTAATCATCGAAATAATTTACCTAAAATAAGTTTATAAGATAACCTTATTTTTCCAAGGCACACCAATTAACTACCACGTACACCAGTGTGCCGCGGTACACACTTTGCGGAACACTGGTCTAAACGCAGTGTTCCGCAAACTTTTTGTGTTCAAGGTACACCTAGGAATAGGAAAATATTTTGGAGGTACACCACAAATGAAAAATCATTTTTTAAGTACATAACATTAACCAAAATTTATTTATTAATCATTGAAACAATATTTATTATTAATCAATAAACGTAAACTTCATTTTTCCGAGGCACACCAATAAACGACCACGGCACACCAGTGTGCCGCGGTACACCCTTTGCGGAACACAGGTCTAAAGCACACTCGTTTTTTTTTGTATTTTCAGGTTCAGCATGTGTAGGAGCAGAATTACTAATGAGTCTCTTAGGAAACTATTGTCGTAACAAAGGCATAAAGACATCCATTACAGTAGGTGTGGTGGGTTTGCCTAATGTCGGCAAAAGTTCTATTATAAACAGTTTGAACAGATCCAAGGCTTGCAATGTTGGGAGTACACCTGGAGTTACTAAGTGTGTATTTTTTGTTATAGAATTTTATTATATATTTGTGAAAGATTGCTAAAATTTTATTTAAGGAATTAAGTGAGCTTTATATTTTCGATTATACAAAAGACGATAAATAAACAATTTGCATTTTTATAAATAGATATTTTTTTAATATAATAGGGGATCGGACAAATTTTCAAAAAGCGTTTTAAATTAATCTTTATGGATACTTATACCCATAAAAAATAAAATTTTATTAATTCACAGCCTTTTAGGTACTCAAAATCATGTTTTAATATTGTTTGTTTAAAAATCCCGCCAAAACGCCACGTTATGACATCTGACAGCGCGTGACGTCATCTGTCGACAATAAACAAAGAGTATATAAAACACAGAGTACATTGAATATACGGATAGAATAACCCGTGCTCGTGCAGTCAATGCTTGCTCTTTCCTATAGTACTCTGTGGCTTGTTCCGACAAATGACGTCTCGCACTCTAGTTGGTGTTTTAGTACAGATTAATAATATTGTAAATAACAACATTTTATTTCTTCATTTAAAAATATTTAAATGACTTATATTAAATTATTATTCGATAAATAATCGTAAAACAGTATATTTATTTTATCTAAGTACATTATATATTTTAATCTGATTACTGTCCGATCCCCTATTTTTTATTTTTGTAAAGTTACAATTCTAAATTATGCATTTTGTAATTCACTGATTTTGATAGTATCAACATTATACATTAAAGCGTACAATTTTTGTTGTACAGTATAAGGAATTATGTATTTCAATGTTTGTACTAATAAAAACTTTTTTCATTTTTACAGACAAATGCAAACAGTTCAGCTAGATTCTAAAATAAAGATTCTAGATAGTCCCGGAATAGTATTTCATTCAGGGTCAGAAGGGGATGCCTCTGTAGCTCTTAAGAACGCTCTGCGTGTGGCCAGTTTGAAAGACCCTGTCACACCTGCCACTGCTATACTGAAGAGAGCTCTCAAACACACCCTCGTGGCACTCTACTGTATACCAGAGTTTGAAACACCTCAGGTATGTGTATTTTATATATTGTGTTTTATATGTGTTTTTCAAGATGTTATGTTAGGCTTTCAGCATAATAATAAATATTTTTTAATTAACTCTTTATTGTTTTGTAAAAAATTAAAAAAAAAATAATTATACCCCGTCCGGCGAGTAATTAGCTTTTTGACAGCTCACGCCTATAAATTACAGTTTTTTTCCGGAATACCTAACGTACTAAAAATTTTACAGTAATGTCATACTTTATTGACGATTTGATTGATTGAGTGAAGTACCCTGTGCATAACAAACAACCACAGACTATGAAACAGTTCTTGAAATAATAAATCGATAATAAATCGATCATATGATAAAAATAATTTTACGTCATGTGATTATTGTTTCTATAAATTTAATACAAAAAAGGAAATAAAAATAGTATCTATGACCCCAAGATTGATTACTTGCAAGGAATTAAGTCGAAATCTTGAAATTTAATTGCAAACCAAGAATAAAGAGCAATAACTCTGTTAATTCATTTATTTATTATTTATATATTTCATTTATAATTAAAAAAATTAATAAACGCATAAATAAATAATATTTTTAAACTAAATATATTTAATTAAATCGATTGAAAATTCTTCTTAAATAAAATCGATTATTATTTCGAATCGAATAAATAACGTGTGAGGCAGTCACTAATGTCAAAATTTCTTGAAGTGTCAAAAAGATCATTAGTCGCCGGACGGGGTATAATCATTATCAACCGCCTGATAATGATATTGTGTAAGATGCAAAATATATAAAAATTCTTTTGCTTAGATTGGTCATTGTACGTATACATAACTATTTCTAAAAAACAATTAAATAAATGGTTATAAATTCATATTGCCATCTATACTAATATTATAAAGAGGTAAAGTTTTTAACTTTGTTTGTTTGTAGGGGGTAATCTTCGCAAATACTGATCCGATCATGAAAATTCTTTCACTAACAGAAAGCTACACTATTCAGTAGTGGTATAGGCTATATTTTATTGTTATTGAACGAAAAATCAGTGAAATAATAAAAAATAAAATAATTAACGCCTAACGAAGTGGGCACGGGTCGGCTAGTTTTTAATAAATAGAAAAATAGGAAAATTTATCTGTCATTAGCTTCTGATGTATCTCAAAATGTCGATAGGTGAAAGTTTCTGAAGATAATGTTCACTGTCTTATATATTGTAATGAAAATACCGTTTACCACCTTCTTAAGGCTACCTCTGAGAACGCTGATAAAATTATGGTCAGATTTTTAAATATGTATGTGTCACAGTCAAAACTCTTAATCAGTCAAAAGTACTATTGACTAGCGAAATCAGTCAAAAGTACTTTTGACTAGACAAGTTGGTCAAAAGTGGTTTTGACTGAAAATTATTGGTTATTAGTACTTTTGACTGCAAATTTGCGGTTAAAAGTACTTTTGACTGACGCTCTCCGTCAAAAGTAGTTTTGACTGCAAAAAAGCGTCAGTCAAAAGCACTATTAACTCTTAAACTCTATTAACTCTTAACTAGTTTAGTTTTAACTGCAAATTAGATAGGTTAGGGTTATTTTTTTTTTGTTTCTGTGACAAAAATATGCCGATAAACAGTCTAATATTGAAATTAGATAGGTTAGGGTTATTTTTTTTGTTTCTGTGACAAAAATATGCCGATAAACAGTCTAATATTGAAATTAGATAGGTTAGGGTTATTTTTTTTTGTTTCTGTGACAAAAATATGCCGATAAACAGTCTAATATTGAAATTAGATAGGTTAGGGTTATTTTTTTTGTTTCTGTGACAAAAAAAGCCGATAAACAGTCTAATATTGAAATTAGATAGGTTAGGGTTATTTTTTTTTATTGTTTCTGTGACAAAAATATGCCGCGACCACCTTACTTTTTAAGAGTTTTGACTGATACAACCAGTCAAAACCACTTTTGACGGAATCATTTAGTCAAAAGTACTTTTAACCAGCTCCATTGGGTAAAAGTACTTTTAACTGTTATTTTAGTCAAAACCACTTTTGACCAACTTGTCTAGTCAAAAGTACTTTTGACTGTTTTTTGCAGTCAAAACTACTTTTGACTGATTAAGAGTTTTGACTGTAACATATGTATTATTCTTAATTTCTAGGAATTCTTCGCAAGTGTAGCGTCTCGTATGGGTCGCTTCAAAAAAGGCGGTGTTCCTGACCAAGACGCCGCCGCGAGAATATTGCTTAACGATTGGAATACTGGAAAGGTAAAAAAGTACATACAATTTTATTGAAATAATTATTCTTTATTTTATTCTTTATTTTTACTTTTACAGATAATATAATAATTCTAAATTTTAACTCTTTTGTTTTGATATGATAATAAATTTCAATTTCCACATTTGTATTTCTTTTCTTAATTTTCACGTTTTTTTATTACTTAAATTTCTAAAAAAATGTAACTATATCATTTGGCTGTTACCTATAACACAAGAATTGAGTTGCTTACATCAGGTACAGATGACTATGTGTGTATATTATAGATATATATTTATTTATTTTTGCATAACTTGTGTCTAGACTCTAGAGCAAAGCTCTGAAAACTTGTATGTACTATGTATAGATTAATAAATTAGTACATAAAAGCTAGTAAAATAATACAATACAATATTTCAGGTACGCTACTATACCGAGCCACCAGAAACACCTGACTCCGAGGTCCACGTGGACGCCAAGATCGTGTCGACTCTTGCTCAGGACTTCGATATAAATGCCTTCGAGGCGATGGAGGCAGAGACTATTGATACTTTGGGCGGAACTAATGCTGATGATGCTATTAAGGTAATTAATTAGCTCGATAAACACAAATAGTAATATATATACTCGACTAGCTCGTTGGCGCAGTTTATAGTGGCCCTGCTTTCTGCTCCGCGGGTAGCGGGTTCAATACCCGCCTGAGTCTGGGTGTAATATTTGTATTTATATATTTGTATATGTATTATTTCTATGTATATATTTTATTTAAAAAAGTATTTAGCTATATCAGTCGGCTGTTACCTATAACACAAGCATTAAGTTGCTTACTGTAGGAACAGACGACCGTGTGTGTAACATACATATAAGATATTTATTTATTTATACTCTATGAAATTTAATAAGTCTACTGCTTAACTTTTTTTAATATGACAGATCTATTAGAGATATTGCAATGGCTCTCTGGATATTTCAGTACTAAAAATTATACTGTGTGGTGACTTCATATTCTGAATAAAGGTCTTGAATACAAGGGCGGTTCCAGGGGGGGGGGTCATGGGGTCATGACCTCCCCCTGGGTTAGATCCAGGACCTAGGTGGACCACTAATTAAAATTGTTAAACAAGATTTTTGTCACAATATAGATAATTTTAAGTACAGTACTTACATAAATTAATAAAATACCTACTTTTTACCTGTATCTATCATAATCAAAATTAAATTATAGCTTCTTGTGACGTGACCACGACTGTGAACTGTGTCTGTGAGATTTTTATAGACTTTAAGGTAATAGACAAAAATAAAAAAAGGCTTTTACGCAAATATTTAACGCTTAAGGCCGCTTAGGGCCTGTATAGCATAAATAGCGTTTTCCGCAAATGGTAAACACTTGCGAAAAACGCTATTTGACGGATGACAGTAACCGACAGTAAAAAGATTTTGATTCATTATTCTTTTTTACCTTTTTTTATTAGTTTTAGCCTGCAAAAACTAATTAAAAAAAATTGCTATGACCACTTTTCGATAGGCAAGTTATCATAGGCATATTTATTTATAAATTATGTTTGATAAAAAATATGTCTCATGGAGTTATCAGATCAGTGAAGGTCGCTCTTCCACGTCTCTTAGACCATTAAAGCTGTAGTTTAGTCTATTTGTATTGTTATCTGTCAAATAGCGTTATCCACAACTAGTGAAATAGGCCATTAATCTTATAAAGTTATTTATAAGTAAATATTTTCTTTATAGATCACAAGCACCGGCCCAGTCAAGGCAGCAGAAAATGAGATGCAAGTTGACGAAGACGAATCTAGCTTACTTCCTAAAAAAGTGAACATTGTTTCAAAAGTAGTCACCAAAACACCCAAAAAGGCAGATGTTGATATAGTTGTGGATGGCAACACTAAACAGAATAAATTGAGAAAAATGCAATTTAAAAAAGATAAAAAGAAAAGGGCAAGAGATGAGAAAAAAGCAGTAGCTTTGTCAGAACTATTAGATCAAGCTGTAATAACCACCGTTTAAAAATAATAAATGGTGTATTATTTTATTGTAAACAGATAGCACAGAAATAAAAAATAAAATGAAAACTAGTTTATTTTTAATTTCTAATTTTTTTTTATTTCTATTTTTTTTATTATAAAAAAATAAAGATAGAGGTCGCCAGCATTAGTTTTGTTTGATATTTTGAAACAGATTTCTAGCGATAGCTAAAGTAACAAAACCGTTATCGCTAGTGCTTATCTTTTTCATGTATTCCATACATAAAACAGCAAATAATATAAACATACTTGAACACCTGTATTAAAATTTTCTTTAAATTATCACTGTTTAAATTAAAATAAAAAAATAAACACGTTTTGTAATGCTGTTTTAATTATCACATAACGAAAATTTTAATTATAAATGCTTTGTGACTTAACAGAACTAATATAACTAAACAAAAATATGAAGAAAAAAAATGGAGTGAACAAGATTCAAGTAGAATATTTATAATAATTATATCAATACTTATATCGCTTCAGCCTCTATTATCCCACTGCTGGGCATAGTCCTCTTTCCCCATGGAGGAGAAACATCAGAGCTTAATCCACCACGGTCCTCCAATGCAGGTGGGTGGATATATTCCTACTATAACAACTGGGACCGACGGCTTAACGTGCTCTCCGAGGCACGGTGGGGGGACCCATAAGGACTGCACAAACACCCAGACCACGGCAAACATCTGTATGGCCAATACAAATGTTTGTCATGTGCGGGGATTGAACCTGCAACCGCCAGCTTAACAGCCACAAACCAGTTCTGTGACCGTTGCGCCAACGCGTCGTCGTCACCCAAATAAATCCTTTTATTGTCTTTGTGGCCTTGACTTTTACTTTTATATTTTTAAATACTCAATATGTTAAGTGTGTAAACAAGTGTTTGCATTTGAATATAAAATACTTAGGAAATTACCAGAATAGAAGACATTTTTCTTATTAATATAATTATGCATATTTTTATTAATATAATTATGCATATTTTTACTAAAATAATTATTTTAATTGAAGGGTAAAAAATAAAATAACATTTTAATGTTTAAAATTACTTAATAAAATAATTGATTACAATAACTTTGAAGAAATAGTTATAACTTTTTAAATTAGTTACATTAGGGACCATCCATAACTGACGTCGAACGAATTTTTGTACCTATTTTTAACCCTATACCTACCTATTTTTAAAACCTATTTTTGTACCCCTCCCTGAGACCCCTACCTAGTGTGACGTCACATATTTTGCCATTTTACATACCTATATAAATTGTTATTTGTTAAAGTAAAACCTTTTTTTTTGTTAATACATGTTTATTTAAACATTATACATATTTACAAGTCACAACTTAAGAAATAAATATTTACAGATTGTTTTGATACAAATCATGTCCGCGTGGAATTGTGCCAAGAATGCTGGCAGCATTTCCCCGTTGAATCGTTAAGCCGATTCTCTGGGCAAAAAATGCACCAGCTCTCTTGTCACCAGTGGAGGCAATAAGGCGAGGAGTTATCTCATTTAAGAATTTTTTAGCACTGCTACTCCAAGGTCCAAGTGTTTCGACTACAAACGGCACAAAGATGTAATTTGGAATTAGTGACGAATATTTGTGTCGTTTAGTCGTTTCAGCTTTTTCCGCCGCGGCTCTGTTTCCCTGACATGAGACGGAGCAAGTGTGTCAACGCAGGTTGCGTCCCACAAAAGCGCCCGTCCCCTTTCCCAGGGAACCAACGTCAATCCATCAGGTCTCTTGACTCTTGCCATCATCGCGACTAATTCCAGTAGGCTCGATAAGAGCAGGAACGTCGATGGTGGCAAGAGCTCTTTTTATGGTATCATTTAGGGAACCGTGGCGGGAAAACCTACCTGAACTCTTGTTGCAGGAAAGGCCGTGTAGTCCGAAAGAATCAACCTCTTTTCCGCACGGACATCTGTGTTCAAAGCACAGTGGAGTTCCCAACCGGAGACCGACAGCAATTCTAAAACTTTCATTGTCTAAAAGTGTCCCAAGGTTTTTTGACGGCATTGCATGTAACCAGTGACCTGACTCTTTATTTGATAAAGCTAGAAGCCTGGCACGGTTTTTGTCACTTATAAACATCAGTATCGACATTATTTCTTTTTAAATAATTTTAATAACATAATCATCAGTCCAATATGGGTATGAAAAATAAAATTATTTTAGTACTAACAATTATGTATGTAATAATTATACCTATTATCATATTTTGAAATGTGATGTCACAAAATTGTTGACCCCTCCACACCCCTTGTCACACTTCGTGGACCCCTTTCCCTCCTTAATAATTATGTAACGTAACTTATTGATGGCCCCTTAAGGCTCAAGAAATAGTAATAAAAATACTTTAAATTTTTTTTAATAATATTATCAAAAGTGGTGACATTAATTGTACGAACCTTTTCAATTTCGATTAAATTGCTTAGCCACACAGAGCAAAGAAAACCTTTGCTATGAAACCTTTAGCCCTTTAATAAACTGTACTTAATTTATTTTCAATAATAGAAGAATGAGAATACACACATGCATGTGTATAATATATTCTTATATATTCTTCAAATGAATGATCTTTTTAATTAATGAAGTACCTACATAATATTATAATCAAAGAAGAAAGTGCAAAGTAGGACGGACAGGTAAATAAAATGAGGTTAAATATTATATAAAAATTAATCTTATCGATTATCAAATATTTAATAATACCCCATTCATTATGCATTATTGATTATCTTGTGTAAATAAATCAACTTTCGCAGACTTACACAACACATGTGTCCTAAAAGAACTATAAATAATTTATATTTATTTTCAGCGAGTGCGTAATTGCGTATGTCAAAAGATTAATATAATACGTGAATTAAATGAATTAAATTACGATTTTTAATTCAGCGACACTTTAGTTGAGAAATAGTATTGTACATGTACATCATTGCATTCATTGCCCCTTCTCGGTCTTCCACGTATATTTCGTATGGTATCTCTTTTTTTCTTATGAATTTTTCTATTTCTGTCTCTTTCTGGTGTCATGTGTGCTACCGATTGGTGATTTGTTTAATGAATCAACTGATCTTTCTGGATCAGAATCGACAATAAATCCTACTATGAGATAAAAGGTTCAATCCATTATTTAAAAGTATACTTTCACGGTTTTGTCATAATAATGGATTTGTTAATTTAACTAGCTACCAATGTTGTTGCGAAAATGTAAGATTTTTTTTACGTAAAAGTAAAAATGCCGGAATTGTTTATAATTCCCGCCATTACCATTTGTGTCTAAAAGCGAGTGTGTTCAATTTCTATTCGCTAACGTTGGCCAATAGTGTCTTTCCATCTGTCTGCGTAACCCTACGTCACTGAGCAACGCTGAATATTTTTTCTCCCTCGCACTCATTTATTTTGTTTATTGGTATCCTTGTCAGCAATGGCGTAAGAGGTCACAATTTATATATCAATCTCTTTCTTTCTTAGCAGAAGCGTATGAGAAAAAAAGAAATAGACAAGTTCTGCAACGAGCAATATACTGGTCATGATTAAATAATAGTCGATTCGCCAAATTTTCAAATTATTCGTGGCCCGTCTTTTGCCAGCGAAGGAAGTTGTCAGTGCTTAACAAAATGAAATCGTTAATTTTAGCTTTAACCACTGTAGTGGCAATATATTCAGTTAATTGTGATGTTTATTTTGATGAGAAGTTCCCTGATGGTAAGTTTTACTGATATTCATTTAGCATTTACTTCTGTGTTCCGGCATTTCGCGTACTATCGATTTTTATGAAAGCCGGCTCGAGTTAGTATCGTTGCTTTAATCATAGTATTCTCATTATAGATTCGTGGGAATCCAATTGGATTTATAGTGAACACCCCGGTAAAGAATTCGGCAAATTCAAGTTGACGGCCGGCAAATTCTACAATGACCCAGAGGAAGATAAAGGTACGTTACTTATATTATTTTCACTTCTTTAATTGACTAAAATGTATTAAAAAGTACTTATAAAATGACAATGTAAGTTAGCGACAATTAACTGCAATAAATAATATGTAAACGTGTCACCCAAAATAGATCCACGCCTCTAGTAGTGCGCTAGTGCGGTATCTACCTATCTACGTAAACATTTCCGTTCTCATAAGTTTTTTTGTGCATAGGCCTGCAAACCTCTGAGGATGCGAGATTCTACGCGCTTTCTCGCAAGTTCGAGCCCTTCTCCAACGAAGGCAAGAACCTCGTCGTGCAGTTCACAGTCAAGCATGAGCAAGACATCGACTGCGGAGGCGGTTACTTGAAGGTGTTTGACTGCAAACTTGACCAGAAAGACATGCACGGCGAATCCCCCTACGAGATTATGTTCGGCCCTGACATTTGCGGACCTGGCACCAAGAAGGTATGTCTAATTTTTTTTTTATTCAATACCAAACAATCAACTATAATTATGTTGGTACTTATGAGTAAACTTGGTACGGTAAACTTTTTTGCATGCTTGTTATTTATTTGTATAAAAAAAATGTTGATTAATATCATATTTATAATGTACTTGACATATTTCACATATTAATTAACATTAAAATAGTAATGTAAGTTTTCGCACACTTTATATTATTACCCAAATATGAAATATAAAATATTTTATATGACAATAGACACAAAAGACCATATAAAATTAGAATGATCATTAAAATTGTATGAAGGTTTCCTTTCATGCATTTAAAATATTGTAAGTACAGCTATTATGGTGTGTTTACCTACATTGGAAAATACAGTCGCATGCTCTATTGGCATTGAAAATTTTATTAAACAATACAACTAGATCAAAATCTCCAATTATTTTTTATACAACATTTTACATTATTAGGACTGAAAATAACTATTTCAATTTTTACAGTAGTAAAGAAATATAATTGAATTGAAAACCCCCCTTTTTTAAGTTGTTAAAAATCAAATTAAAATACAGTAAAAGTTTTTGTAAATGGCAATAACTAAGAAAAACTTTCAAATTGTTTAACTTTAGTACTAAACTAGCTTCTGCGCGCGACTTCGTCGGCGTGAACTCCGCTCCTATTGGTCTTAGCGTGATGATATATAGCCTATATCCTTCCTCGATAAATGGGCTATCTAACACCCAAAGAATTTTTCAAATCGGACCAGTAGATCCTGAGATTAGCGCGTTCAAACAAACAAACAATCAAACAAACTCTTCAGCTCTATTATATTAGTATAGATTTTCAAAACAAAACAGGTTTTTATTAAACAATAGTCATTTCATCATTTATGTTCACAATAGCAGAAGGTGATCAAATTAGTGTTAGGTATTTAAAAGTACTACAAAAAAAAACTTAATTTCATGTAAAAAAATTGTAATTACTGTTATCAGTGTTAACAACTTTCGACATTGTAACTTATTTTAATTAAAATGTTATCAATACACGATTTATCTTAATTATTCAAATAATTGTTCTGTTCACTTTTTAACTCTTTAATTTGGAACCTTATCCAATCATTAACTATATAATTATCTATACTTTACTTGCATAGTTATTTCAATTTAAATTAATGAAAATAATTATAGGAATAGTGTTAATTATTCATTTTTCACAATTTCCTAAGTAAGACAAATTTCCTGTATTTAACTTTTGTAGGAAACGTAAGAATTCCGTTCATTATTGATTCGAAGATTGCAAGTATTCATTTGATTACAAACAATACAAAAAAATTATAGTACAAAGTTGAATTATTTCGTTTTTGTTATTTTAATTTTATTTCATATAATATATCATGTAGGAAAAAGTTTCTGGGTGTTAGTAATTAACAGTTTATAATTTATATTTTATATATCACCGAAAAAATACCTGTAGGGTTACCTGTACCTGTACCTGTTAGGGTTAACACTATATGACGGATATCGGTAGCCAACAAATAAAAGTTTTTGTAAACATTTTTATGCAGTCAAAAAAATTAATATACTTTTTATATTTTTGTACTACAATGTATTTTATCACGTGTATGGAAAAAAGTTATAAAATAAAAAAAAATATGATTTACTTTCTATGTATCCTATCATAAAGTAAAATGATTATAACATTAGGTTTATGAAACAGTGCCTTATTTTTTTTGTCTAAAATATATTTTTTTACTCTAGGTTCATGTAATCTTCAGCTACAAGGGTAAGAATCACCTCATCAAGAAGGACATTCGTTGCAAGGACGACGTCTACACTCACTTATACACACTGATTGTCAAGCCCGACAACACGTATGAGGTGCTAATCGACAATGAAGTTGTCGAAAAGGGTGCCCTCGAAGAAGATTGGGACTTCCTTCCTCCCAAGAAAATCAAGGTATAAAAAAGTATTTTTTACCCATATTTTTTTAATTAAGAGAAGTTCTAATACAGACTTAAAAATTTCGCCTGTTTAAAAATATTATTCTTTAAAATCTGTTTGGTCTGTTAATATTACTATTGTTTTTTTTAAAAGTACGAAGCAGACTAACAGGCTGTCTAAAAAAAAGTTGATTTTGTAAAAACTACTGTATTAAAACCACCATAACAAGATATAAATAAAACATCGTAACCGCTTTTTCTACGCCTTGTCCTAAATCCAAAGGTTGTCTGTAAGAAATTTATCTTTTAGTGATAAGACTGCCTTGTACATCTCCCTCTAATTGTACTATTTTGTATCTTATGGTGTAGAATAAAGAGTACTATATTATGCATACAAAATATTGGAATACCTTAAAAGTAAAGTTTAAAATTCTAGGACCCAGAAGCCAAGAAACCCGAAGACTGGGACGACCGCAAGACCATCCCCGACCCAGATGACACCAAACCTGAAGACTGGGACAAACCTGAGCACATCCCTGACCCCGACGCCACAAAACCTGAGGACTGGGACGATGAGATGGACGGTGAATGGGAACCACCAATGATTGACAACCCTGAATACAAGGGTGTATGGGCTCCTAAACAGGTAAGATATCATTTTAATATTGCTTGTATTTTTGTTATACATCTCTAGGGTAAAGTGGCAAGTAAGCAAGTCTGTCTTATGGTAAGTGCATATTGTAGCGTATGGACGACGCAACACCAGTAGAATTACAAGCGCTTTTTTGATCATAACTCCAACCTTCCCAACTATCTGCCTTACTTGTCATAGGAACCCTACATTATTTGAGAGCAGTATTTTTAATCTGTGATCTTCTGTAAAGTTGAGTTATTTACCACGACTTATTGCTTCAAAGATCCTTCTCCTACATGGGGAAGAGGCCTATGCCCAACAGTGGGATATTACAGGCTGAATCGTGATCGATTGCTTCAAATTTTGAGCAAGTTATTTCCTGCTGTAGTCTCATTTTAACCTAAGAGTTATTACCTAATTACCTTATTGTTACCAATGCTAATGCTGATAGGCTTCTATATAGGTGAAGAATTGAAGTTCTATCAATTATGGTAATACGATCCATTGCTGGGTTTCTAGAAACATCGCTGTAAAATTTGCGAAACCGAGTACGATATTTTAACAGAAAAAATTACAGCAGTGCTTTGTTCGGGGTCAAAATTCGAAGCCACTTTTGTATTATATTACATTATCAAACTACTCACACGTCAAAACATATTTTAATGCTAATAAAATAAAAATAAATGCAATCATCAGCAATCTGTTTTAAAGTTCTAAACATTTCAATAGAATGTAAAAATTAAATTAAATTCGAAAAAGTAAAAATTAATTGCGTTTATACGTATCCGGTCTAATAAATAATCAGGTTTATTGTACATAATATACATATACATTTAAATGTTTTAAAATTACTTCTTAATTTAAATTTATTTTAGAAACAATTATTTTAAAAAGTAATTTATTCAATGAATATCATATTGACATTTATCTTTTTTGTGAGTTATGTGATATAATATAGAAAGGCGACGATAGTTATTTAAATTTTTACTTAGCACTTCCCGCTACTCATAGTTCATTTACCCGCGCGACCGTTACACGTTAACTTTCGGTGTCTAATCATGTATGTGTCGTAATGTATTGTGTCAATAAGTTCGGTCGTTGCCGTTACTGCGTTGTCGACGAATGATAAAAAAACGTTAATTTTGCTGTTTGATTAATATTTAGAAATTCGTAATTTCTTTCCTTCTATTTTAAAATTTATGACACTTATTAATTGTAAGACAATTTGTTGTTTTATAACTATTTAACTATTATTTACAATTCTAATTGTAAGGCAATTAGAATTGTATTAAAAGCTTATCATTATTAGTCCTATCATTAAACGTTTACTGAAATGTCTACTTGCGTTAATTATTGTTCTTCATTGTATGTATTTTTGATTACAAATATTTCCATGTCCCAATAGTTTTTATTTTTTAATTAATTTTAAACACGTTTAGTCTATTACGAACTGCTTACCAGTGTCATAAATATTTAAAAAAAACTTAACTTTTTTCAGATCGACAACCCCGCATACAAAGGACAATGGATCCACCCAGAAATCGACAACCCTGAATACGTTGCCGATTCCAACCTATACAAGCGCCCTGAAATCTGTGCTGTTGGTCTCGACTTATGGCAGGTTAAGTCTGGCACGATATTCGATAACTTCCTGATCACCGATGACGTAGAAGTCGCAAAAGAACGTGGAGAGGCATTAAAGAAGACTCTAGAAGGTGAGAAGAAGATGAAGAACGAGCAGGATGAAGCAGAGAGAGAGAAGGAGAAGGACAAGGCGGATGAAGATGATGATGAAGATCTCGATGATGAAGCGGGAGAAGCGGCGCCTGTGGTGCGTATTTTACTAGACTTTCTTAGTATTCAGTTCACTTAATGATAAAAAAAATATAGAATTTGAAACTGATTTTATAGTTATATACAATAAGTTCTTAGTTCATCTAATAAAGATGATCTTTGCGGTCTCATCTTTATTTTGTTTAACATCTGTCAAAAACTCCAGTTTAAACTGAAAACGTTATTGGGATGTTTCACAACCTAATTTAACTTCAGTGAAGGAAATAATAAAGTTTAGCCAATTGGTTCTTAATTTTTTTATGATGATATGAAAAAACATTAGTTTTCATTATAGGTAATTCTTTAGATTTGACCACATAGCTACTTAATTATTTATTATCGAATGGTAATTTGAATATGAACATTATTTACAACTTTTTTTACAAGCTTTTATTTAACTTGCAATGTATGTATGTTTGTGGGGGTCAAATCTTGTAACTCAATTTTGAAGCAGATATCTTCAACCAATTGAGCTGAAATTTTGTATACAAGTTCAATTTGGATGACGATGCATGGTTAACTTAGTGACGTCATTCTAAATCCAACATGGCGGCATATCCAAGATGGCGGACTAGTTATTAGATTAAATTTTCGTTTATATTTGATTATCATTCACTAATTAATTTATTATTTGTCCACAGGAGGAGCACGACGAGTTGTAAACATGTTAGTGTAACACAAAGACTTTAATACCAAACGGTATAATATAAGAATGCAGGGGTTAAGCGCATTTAGTGTCGTTCCACAGTTTACTGCCAGTCACGGTTCTGTCTCGGTCTTCTTTGTAATCTCAATGGCTATTGCCTAAGACTTGTATAATGTGTAAAAATCCTAAAAATTAAAGTTCAAAGTCCTTATTTAAGTTCCTGATAGAGGTTAGGTTAGGTTAGTCCTGGCCGAATTTAATGTATCCAGCTCAAATATTTTACGCTCTATCAATCAAGTATAGATTATGCAATTTCAAAATATCTTTGAGTGGGATTGGACAAGAACTTTTGTGATACGTACGTTATCATTTTATGTTTTGAGAATTACTGAGATCGAACCGTGAACGGCATTCGTGTGTATCGGCCCTTAGTCTGATCCGATTATATAAGTTTATCTAGATGTGTCCAATCCCATCTTAATGTTACAATAGCACTGTGTGACTTGAAATATTCCATTTTATACTTACCGGGCGTATTTGGCTACAGGCGTCCATAGTGATGATTTTTGTATATAAAGAATGCGTTCAGTTATGTTATTTATATGCGGCACTGTGTGTCGGTGAATGTGTGTTTGTGTTACAATATCGGCTGGAGTTTGTTCGTCGCTGTTGTAAGGCAAACGAGTGTGTTATCAGTTTACATTGTGAAATGAGTCTGATTAAATTAATATAATTTGTTCCTGTATTTTTATTTTTTTATACCTTATAAATAATAATCAAACAAACTTATTATAATGTCTTTAATCATAATTGAATAAGATATTTCAAAAAATTAAAGTAGCTGGTCATCATTTCTTCCATTATTCCTTTGGGTTTCGCTATTTCGACTTCTTCAGATTCTTTCTGCGATTGCCTTTGCACTAAATAAAATAAATTATGTATAAATTAATAACTTACTACCGAATTAAGTAAAATTAGTTATCTATTACATTTTAGAAAACAAAAGACAAAATAATACAACAGATAGCAATTTGAAACTAAGGTAATTTGGTTATCTATGCGAAAACAAAGCATCCTAATTATGACAAAACGTGTTTCCTGTATTACATCGAACTGGGGAATTTTTGCATTGTAACGAATAAATGCAAAACTATTACACAAAACAATAAAAATTTGGTAGTAGCACACAATCATGAAAACGAAATTCAATTGTTTTAAAATATCAAAACAGAAAAAAGAAATATGCGAATATAATATATTCAATACATAGTGGTACCTAATTAAAAGTAATTTATTGACAATACATTGGTGATTATGAGTAAAAGATTTTAATTATTTTATTTATTATACCTAAATGAATACTATACATAATAATATCTTAATACTATTTATTTTGAATTCGTATATGTATCGAAGATAATATTAATAAGACCGAAAATATTTATAATTATGTAGATAGCTAAACCTATAACTATGGTGGGCTACTATAACAAATTAACCGATTTTTTTTATTTATAATCGTCTTTTTCTTCTAATTATTTCTATCTACTGAATAGAAAATAATAACTTAAATTTTTAAACCACATTGGACATCGTTGTTTGTAAATAATGTCAGTTTAATAGCAATTGTATGAACATCTCACATATTTTGAGTTTTTTTTTTAATGCCTGTAAATGAAGTCGTTTAGTCATAATAATGAAAGTTGATATCACTAAAAGATAGGTAACGTAAAGGTAGGTAGGCTCATAAAATTTTTGTCTCACTAATTATTACAAAGATTTTGTTTAGAATGTCTCTGCCTTCTAGGTATAAAAAAAAATCGGCCAAGTGCGAGTCGGACTCGCGCATGAAGGGTTCCGTACCATTGACTAGGTACATTGATTTTAATATCGGGCAAAAAGCGGCTAAAAATCACTTTTATTGTGAGAGCAAAAATAGGCAAAAATGACGTTTTATTGTATGGGAGCACCCCTTAAATATTATTTTTTTTTTTGTTTTTAGTATTTGTTGTTATAGCGGCAACAGAAATACATAATTTGTGAAAATTTCAACTCTCTAACTATCGCCGTTCTTGAGATACAGCCTGGAGACAGACGGACGGACGGACAGCGAAGTCTTAGTAATAGGGTCCCGTTTTTACCCTTTGGGTACGGAACCCTAAAAAGTATGTTACTGAAAGTCTGAAACTGATGACTGAACAAAATTTTTATTCTTATTTTCCATAGCGAAGACGGCTACGTAGGTAAATTGGATGTTTCCAAAAAATTTAGAAACTATTTACAGATAGGTAAAAGGGGCTAGTTATTTATTATCTTTAAATATTATGTCAATAACTCAATACTCACATAACACTTCCAACACTGTAACAAAAAAGTAGCAATATTAATAACTAGATACTTAAGTATATAGTTTAAACAAGGTAATATCTGGAAAATTCAGATATGAAATTAAATGAAATGAAAATATTAATAATTACACCAAACGGAAACAAAATAGTTTATTGCTTTTTTCATATCTACACAATCAAGGTGTTTTGAAATATTGTTCAGATTTAAAAACACGCGTAAAAGATTTAGTTTTCGTACTACATTTTTGATTATGTGCAATTTCATAACGTGGTGGCCTTACATTATGCCCAGTCATTACTGGGCATAGGCCTCTTTCTTCGTGTAGGAGAAGGATCGGAGCTTAAACCACCACGCTGCTCCAATGCGGCTTAGCGGATATATTATATTCCCTACTATGAGAAACGTTTGTTATCAAGTGTACCTATATGAGAATAACCGCGGGCCGACAACTTAACGTACTCTCTGAGGCACGGTGGGGAGTGTCCCACAAGGACAGACATCCAAACTGGGAACATATATTTGTATGAATATAAATATCCATCCCGAGCGGTAATCATACCCAGAAACCGCCGCTATTAGGCGCTTACAAATAGTTACAATGCACACGGACCACTACGACAACGATTATTAAGTATATTAATTACCTTTTCTCAATTGTCTTATGTTTTCTTTTTTTCTCTTATGTTTATTATCCCTTTCTTTTTCATCTTCTTTCAGTTTTTGTATTTTTCCAGGCTTTATCATTAGGTCTACTAGTTCCTTGCATGGCTCTGGTGCGGCGTGTACTGAAATATTAAAAAAAAAGTAGTATGTATTTTTTGTTAATTTATTGTTTATGCTTAAAATACGAGTATCTACAAATAAATAAGCATATAAATATTTATAAGATTTAAATTATTTTGTTAAACAATATGACTGTATATCTCTAATTATGTATTTATTATTTTAAGGTAGAGCCTTTTTTGTAGGCTTCAGCTCGTAACTACTATGTTTGGGGTAAATCTCGTTGTACTTACACAGAGATAAATAATCGAAGTGTATTAAAAGAGCTGAAAGTGAAAATTACTCCGTAACTATTTTCAGGTTTTTCCTATATAGGTAGGGATCCCTAGTACATTTTTTTGACCTGATCAGTATCAAGCTAATTTTTTGGGAGTGGCTACATTTTGATGAGGCGAACAAAAAATTCCTCTTCGAAAACTCTCGATTGTGGTAGCTAACAGAGATAGCAGGAGGTAGAGCAGCAGTGAGCGTAGGACCGGGATAACATACAACGCAATTTGGAGGACATTATTACTTTTAAATTATATAGATAATCACTAACTAAAAGAAAAAAAAATCAGCGGTTAGTAATAATTTTTGATGACCTTACGAGGTCATCAAGTTGATGACCTCGTAAGGTCACCAAAAATTAATTTTTTTTTCTGATTTTTTTTTGCTTTTAGTTAGTTAATATCTATATAATTTGATGGTAATATTGTCCTCCAAATTGCGTGGTACGTTATCCCGGTCCTACGCTCACTGCTGCTCTACCTCCTGCTATCTCTGTTAGCTACCACAATCGAGAGTTTTCGAAGAGGAATTTTTTGTTCGCCTCATCAAAATGTAGCCACTCCCAAAAAATTAGCTTGATACTGATCAGGTCAAAAAAATGTACTAGGGATCCCTACCTAATACAATTTAACGAGAAATATTTTTTTTTCTATACATCGTCGACTTATAAAATAAAGAGGTATTGAATTATTTACGATAAAAATAACAAAGCACACACCTTGGTTTTCTGCTATCAGTGAGAGAATCTGAAATCAGAATACAAATATTAATTCTATTAATTGATAATCATTATAAATGTAGAAATGTTTAAGGATAAATGAATTTATGTTCTTAAATCGTTTGGTTCGAAAACATAGGTACCTACAGTTGCCTAAAATATTATTGCTACCTACTGCTACAATAAAGTAAATCGTAATTTGGACTATTACTCAGTGGCGGATCCATGGGGTCATGGCCCCCCCTGGGCTGGGTCCAGGACCTAGGTGGACCACTAATTAAAATTGTTAAACAAGATTTTTGTCACAATATAGATATTTTATAAGTACAGTACTTACATACATTAATAAAATAAAAATTAAATTATAGCTTCTTGTGGCTTGACCGCGACTATGTGACCCCCCCCCCCTGGCTCCTTGACCACGACTGTGACCCCCCCTGGCTCCGAAGCTGGATCCGCCCTTGCTATTACTTGGTATACAGTATATATTTACGTTAGAATTAGAATGCAGACAAACTAAAAGATGCATGTACGAATGTATTTTTTGGACCGGGCTGAAAATAAATAAGTACAGAGAAACAGAGACATTAATAAAACTAAAATCTTACCACTACACTAACAAATAAACCAAGTAACAAACTATAACTTAACATTTCACAAACAAACGTTGTTCTAAACTATAGAATATTTTACAACTAAACAACTTATATAGGAATACATCGACATGGTAGGTTTTACGCTTATTTCTTACAATGTATAATGTTTTACTTGTATTCCACTTCAATTGACATAAAATCTAATGAAAAGAATTGTTAAGAACGAGTATAAGATAATGGGAAATAATTTTACGCATGAATTTGTTTTATTTGAAGTTTGTGCTGTAGTTTAAGTTATATTTACAATTGACAAAAAAAATCTTGCTTTATGATATTATTCACAATAATTATACCTATTGAGAAGTGCGTCACGTCATATTTAGGTAGATACTTATAAATAACTACAATCAGGTACTAAAAATTCTAAACAGTAGGTAAGTACTTAGGTACATAAAAGGTGGAAAAAATGAAATGAAAATAACATTTTAGATAAACTCCTTTTTATTAAAAAAGTTATAGTTTTTTAATTCATGTCTTTAAATCTCACTTATCACAACACAAATAAAAAATACTAAATGTTACCACGTATTTTTATTACCCAGGTTATCTAACAAGAATTTTATCAGAAAAGTATTCCCTTAGTTTATTTTTGGTCGCCTTCTTAAAAGGGCGCGACTAAGAGGAGTTATACTGTTGTCTTTGCCACCCCTAACAATAATATCATTTTTGTTCTTCTATAGAATCATTTTAGCGACTTTAACACATGAGCATAATGTCTAAAATCGTTAAACATCTTCTGTTTTCTCTGCAAAATATTGTTGTTGGGTAGAATATGGGGTGATAAGGATATGTCAACAGTTCTAGACCCCACTTACCCTTGGATATCCGGTGTCGAAAGACACCACCGGTGTGTCTAAAGGCATATAAACATAAGTAGTATGTACTATTATTGTCCAGTAGTGATGGGGGAAGACTGCTTTCACTTTCGTGATTGTGTATCTACATTCTACGATCTGTATTTCATTGTCCACCTAAGCACTATGAAAAACGATCGTTACAAACGCACTTATAATTAACTCTCTTTTAATCATTTCAAAACACATCAACAACTTTTAATATTATCGATTAAATTAAATAAATTAATATGGTCAGCTTTTGTCTATGTTTTTATGAAGCTTTATGAGATTTTGTCATTGGGCATGTAGGTACTTATACATATCGACGGTGCCGTAGAATAACGTTACATGTGAATATAGTACGAAATCAATTTTATTTAATAATTTACTTCAGGAGTCGAAGATCTATCTATACATGCAAAAAAAAATAATTTTACGACCAATAGTTTCTGAGATTCTGAGGCGAACAACGTCCCATGTGTTTGTGTCTCCGTATTCTAACGAACTAGATGCATATGTGACGGAGCACGCGGCCGGGGGTAGCACGCGTTGGCCGTGCCAAAGTCACTTGTTACGTTGTTGAGTGCAAAACGAGCTTGTGCGCACGAGTTACCGCATTCGCCGATGATAAAGTTATTTTTCTTAAATAGTATTCATAATTAGTACTAAAACATGTCCAAATATAATAACAGATCTAATAAAATCCTTGATTTGGTGAAAAACAACTGTAAAAATTCGGAAGAAGAATTTGATAGTGGAAAGATATCTGGTTATAACAAGGGAATTTCGAATTATCCCGGTAAGTTAATCTTATTCTTTATTAATATGTATAACAAAATTGCATTTTAACGATTGTTTTATATTCTATGGTGGTTTATTTAAATTTACATAACTAACGCCAAACTTCGCGTTTCATGTTCATATGTGACGTTATTTAATGGAGATTAGTCTTTAAATTGTTTCTTACAAAAATGCTCTTGCAAATTAAATCAAATTGTAAAAGACATCTTTGACTACTAATGGAAAACTTAATTTGTTGATATTAAAGTATGGGTTACAAGTAGTGATATGTCGTTTTACCACGGACATATTCTGACGTTTTTGAGTTATATGTGAAGATAGAACGTTCTTTTGCGGAAATTTTGATGACATATGTGAAGACAGAACGCTCTTTTGTGGAAATCCTGATGTAATATGTGAAGATAGAACGTTCTTTTGCGGAAAACTGATGTAATATGTAACATTGGTACGTTTTTTCTTCCAGAAAAATACTGTAATTTGGTTTAAATTGCTTTTTCCTTAATTAAATTATCAATTTATTCGTATTCAAATAAAATTGTTTTCTTTTATTTTTGTAATTTTTATATTTTATATTATTTTTTCAGTTTCAAAGACACCTGTAAGCCCATCATCGTCACCATTACATCCGGGTTCAGAAAACATTGCTTTAGAGCTAAAAGACGTATTAGTCAGTCAGTTCAGCCTATTGTAGTTCACTGCTGGACATACCCTCCCCAAGTTCGCGCCAGACATCCCGGTTTTCCGCAATCCTCCATGAAGACTACACCGGCAATCTTACGTAGATCGTCGGTCCAACGGGCCAGATGACGTCCCACAATGCGTTTGCCAAGACGCGGTCTCCACTCCAGGATCCGTCTGCTCCAACAGCCATCGGTTTTGCGACACAGATAACCAGCCCACTGCCACTTAAACTTGCTAATTCTGTGGGCTATGTCGATTACTTTCGCTCGCGGATAGTCTCATTTCTAATCCTATCTTTGAAAGAAATCCCAAGCATAGCCCCTTCCATTGCACGTTGAGCGACTTTAAACTAGTGGACCAGTCCGTCAGTGTCCATGTCTCGGCTCCGTATGTCAACACAACTAGGACGCATTGCTCGAAGACTTTTGTCTTCAAGCATTGTGGAATCTTCGAAGGCAAGACTCGACGAAGCCTGCCAAACGCCGCCCAGCCCAACCAAACCATCCTATCAGCCTCCTTCTCGAGTTGTTTCAACCTGGTTGAATGGTGTGGCCAAGGTAGACATAATCCTGAACAACTTCGAAAAGGATACCGTCAACCGATACCCGTCTCGGTATCACTTGGTTGTTAAACATAACTTTCGTTTTATCTAAGTTCATACCGAGACCCACTCGTCGGAAGGGCTCGTTTAGGCCGGCCAGCATTCGGCCTAGCTCATCCGACGTCTCCACAAAGATTACGAAATCGTCGGTAAAACGAAGGTGCGAGATGAATTCGCCGTTGACGTTGATGCCTCGTTCCTCTCAATCCAAGGTCATAAAGACATCCTCCAGCGCAGTGGTAAACAGTTTCGGTGATATTACATCTCCCTGTCTTACCCCACGCCGCGCCGGAGGAAAATGCACAGCCTGCTCCGGTGGGTGGAGTTCGTCGAGTCTTCCGGCGAGACGATTCGTAACAACCCTTGAAAACAGCTTATAGACGTGGCTCAAAAGTGAGATTGGTCTGTAATTCTTCAACAAAGACTTGTCGCCTCTCTTAAAGAAGCACCACCACACTCCTGGACCACGCCTCCGGCGTGGTACCTCGGTGGATGACGGCGTTAAAAAGTTTATATTTCTATTCTGCTCAATCAGAGTAGTAATCTCTCTCGTATTTGAGCAGCGGAGGTCTCGGTTTCCGTATCCTCTTAGACAAAGCCTTCTGTTCTGGCGAAGCTGCTTGGGCAGCGGGCAACTCGCACCTCTGTCGCATCAGATCCAAGGCTTCGGGAGAAAGTTTAGACTGCTTCTTTGACTACCTCGGCGGAAAGTGTTTGCGACCCAGTGTACACACCATCTTCACCATGTTGTCGGTCATCTCGTCCACTTCGCCAGCGAATCGAATCGGTTTTGGAGCTCCAGTTGGAACTGCTCGGAGCCACATAGTATTTGTAGCAGCGTAGGTCAGAGAGTAGATTTCATCAAGCGCGTATTCAGAGTGCCCCGTAATAGCCGGTGGTTGCTGCTGGTGTTAACCGGTTCTAATTGTAATAAATACAAAGAAAGAACGAAATGTGATGTTGGAGACTGATAATTTTAGTATTTTATGTGAGTTTAAGAAACGTTGATTGATTTAAAGAAGTGAAGATATTTTTTATGTTTAATTATTATAAATTTGGTACTTTTAAAATAAAGGACTAATTTTGTTTTTAAAATGTTTTATTTTTAATCGATTTTATACAAAAACTAATAAATTACTATTTATGACACGCTACTTATGAAAATGACTGCTCAAAATAAATCTGGAATATGCATATAGGACGAAATAACTAGCTTAAGTTTCATAAAAAAACGTTCCATTTGCATCTGGATCCTTAGAGCCTCCGGTGAATAACGTCACATGTGTAAATGTGACAGCAACAAGTCCATTATAAAACGTTATATATAAACATCGACCCTACTATCTTTTTAAATAAAACTGTTTCAAAATAATTAATAATACTGATAGATAATCACAGGCTTAATGTAAATTTTTCCAAAGTATAAAAGCGCCAGGTTTTTCCGTTTCCGAAATATAACAATTGAAAACTTTGAACGGCTCTACTGTAAAACGACTATTTTGCAGATAGTACGTTATTCTACGGCACCGTCGATATGTTATAGGTACGTATGGACATCAATCTACGTACGTATACCTACTTATATGTCAATTAGGTTTATTACAAATCGTAATCAACAAAATTGTAACAATACATAAATATATCCATTTTATTATCTACATACAAATTATTCTGATATTTAGACAGACACTTACTATATATTTGCATCACAAAAAGTAGTGGCCAGTGGGCAGAGGTCTAAAAATTAAAATTAATGAATGTTACTAAGCGCATAAATGGAGAATAGCTCGACCGATTCGGCTAATTTTTTTTTGTATGTTCTTTAAATTCCACGGACGGTTTTTATGTACAAAAAAAAAACAGACAGAACGAAGTCTGTCCGGGTAGCTAGTCTATACTAATATTATAAAGAGGTAAAGTTTATAACTTTGTTTGTATATACGGGGTAATCTTCGCAAATACTGATCCGATCATGAAAATTCTTTCGCTAACAGAAAGCTACACTATTCAGGAGTGACAAGATAAAAGGAAAAAGATAAAAATATATAAAGATTTTAAATCAGCAGGATTTGAACCTGCGCCCTCTGACGTGCCGTGTCAACAATTCAATCTAATCAAGCATTATTATTTGCCTTAGAAATTAATTGGTGATTTTAAAACATTATTTTATATTTATCTGATTTGCTGAAAATAGTGAGAGTGTATTGGAACATATCAAATTTCACCGTACCCTTCTTATGTGAAATGGATTATAACGCAGAACGAAGTGGGCACGGGTCGGCTAGTTACTAATAAAAGTAATAAATAATATGTTTAAATTTTATATTCACACCTAACAAATCTAACATTAATTTCAAAAGCCGTGCCTGTGGCGTTGGTGGTGTAATGGTCAGCATAGTTGCCTTCCAAGCAGTTGATCCGGGTTCGATTCCCGGCCAACGCACATTTTTGCTTTAAATTATATTTTTTCTAATATCCAATTTTATTATGTTATTTAGAAGTCAAATGAAACTGGCTTAGCGAAAAGAATCCATGTCCGTTTTATTGACTTCTATTCTAGTGAACAATAAAAAATGGATGTAAATGTAGAGCAGCATACAAAATGAAGTCTTTTTCACACATAAGTAGAGTTAAGAGTTATGAGTGTGTAAATCTCGTACTCGTACCATTTCTAGTTTTACTGCCGAATATAAAACAGAAAATTATGTTTAGTTATCTTGGATCGTAAACTATTTCCGATTTATGAAACGTATCCGGAAAGAGAGTGAGTGATTAATACACTCAATATAAAAATAAACTGGTAGTTGACAAGGATAAACATCAGAGTTTTTTTTTTCTCATCACGATCACGATTCAGCCTGTAATATCCCACTGTTGGGCACAGACCTCTTCCCCATGTAGGAGAAGGATCGGAGCATAATCCACCACGCTGCCCCAATGCGGGTTGGCGGATATATTTTTTTCTCATGTGATTGTTATCAATTAAAAATAAAATTGCTAAATTCTAATTTCAATAAACTATGTTGTTAAAAAAAAATACAAAAAATATTTCAATTATAAATGTGTGATCATAGAGCAGATTTAGGAATTGTGTATTCGCTTAAAATCGACGTATATATACCTATATATTTAATATTAAAAATAAATCTTTCTAATTGAGTAAATGTTATCTTCAATTTCTTTAAACCGCGATAAGGCACGTATGAACTCTTTAATAATACAGATAAACAAGATTCCGTGTCATCGTACTAACGATAAGTTGAACTAAACGTAATCATTTCGGTAGCCAGTAAAATTTATTTTCGTCCCCCAGTGGCTGTATTTTGAAATCGATATGAGTTCGATTAGGGAGAAAACGTTAGCATTAGGGTAAATCGCGATCAAACTTATTCTGATAGAACTGTACGTATTACGTTCAGAAAAAAATATTAGGACTACGTGGTACCTATGTACCTACCTATGAAACTGAGCACTTTAGGAAAAATAACATATATTATATAGATGTTATTTTAGCTTTAGTGAAGAGTTAGGAAAAGCCTGTAATTAATTCATCACACTGCTCCATTAGGTACCTACATATTATTATGTTGTGTGTGTTTTCTTTTAGCTTCAAATATTTTCCGTTCATATACTTTAAACTTATCATGAGATTGGAAATTTTTGTTTAAGTCGATTTTGTTTTAATAAGATCAGATAAAAAAATAAAGACAGAGAATACATTTACAAACGATACCTATATTTTTCTACATTGTTTTAGCAATATAGTATGAAATAGGTTTAATGTTCAATATAATGGGTTCTTTTGTATAATTTTTCAATACTACAATACAAACTGTCAAATATATAATTTATAGCATCGTCTTTTAAAGGAAATTCCTAAGAGAGCATTTATTCTCGTAACGTCTACGCGTCCCCTAGCCTTATTATGTTTTATTGTAGCTGACCAGGGAGGGTGGAGTGTTTCTACGTTTCTACTATCGGGTTATATGTATGCAATATTATCATTATTTCTTTTGGTATTTTAAATTTGATGGATGTGTTATAATATTATTGATAAATAAGGTGTCGTTCGACCTTTCTCGACAATCGTACTGATGTAGTGATATAAGTAGTCGCATTAAAGCCGTCGCGGCCGGTTGCATTTACGATTTATGGAGATATTTCGTTTCTGATTTGCATTGGTGCATTTTCTTCCTTCGCCGTATCTCAGAGAGCACGTAAAGTCGTTGGTCCTTATTGGCATGTTGTAATTATTCACTAAACTGCAGGAAAGGAGGTGGTTAGTGCTGATTGATTCAACACTTCTTCTACACGAAGAGGAGACCAAGAAGTGTTTAGCAGTGATACCTTTACTGACTGATTTAGTTTAGTTCATTCGACTTCATCACGAAATCAATATGTATGACAAATGGTCAATAGTTGTATTGTCATATTATAAAACGATTTTATAGATATACAAAATGTTCTTCATGGCTTTACCTGAAACTTCAGAGATTTTAACACGTTGTTTGTGCGTTCAAGTATTTCTGAACGAAAAAAAAAAAAACAAAAATTTTAAATGAAAACTTACAAAATTAAACTTTCAACTTTACGCACACTTTGGAGTATTTCTAAATAACGTAATAATAAATTTACACAATGTACATTTTATCCAATGTTCCCTTAATTAGCTTGGTTATTCAAAGAGGAAATGCAGGCTTTCTTGGCACTACCTCAAGGACTAATTGAAAGTAATTTATTACCTACTTATATTAGGTATGAAATGTGAATTTTAATTGCGTTCTTTGTTTCGCGTGGATATTCGTTATGCTAAATGACCATAATTAAATAGTTTTGCTTTTCATTATTAACTATAGCCATGTATTTTTGTTTTAAATATTTTTTTGTTGAGTTTTGTAGCTATCTACACAGGAATCGGATCCCAGAAGTAGCTAAAACCTGAATGACAAAACGAGTATATTGATAATTAAATTTTTTTTTGTCAAGATATACATAATTATGTAGTCCCTTAAGAAATTTCTATGTGAAACGGAATATTTTCCTAGTTTGTTTATAGTCATTTTAGCACGGGTGCAACTGTGATCTTAGCGCTTCAGTACCAAAATATCGGATACTCGTAATGCCTAACAACAAGCAATAAATTGTTTTACATAATTATAAATCAGTGTTAATGACTTTTTTTTTATGTAACTAGGTTGGCAAACAAGCGTACGGCTCACCTGATGGTAAGACCGTAGCCTATAGACGCCTGCAACACCAGAAGCATCGCAAGCGCGTTGCCGACCCTATCCCCAATACCCCCCCAGGAGCTCTGGTCACCTTACTCACCAACAGGAACACAATACTGCTTGAAAACAGTATTATTACTTATTAGTAGACTATGAAAGTTTTAAAACTTACAAGGATATTTCGTTAGAGCTGTTTCAAGTTGTCAGGTGTATTCAATCTCATAAAGGTGTGTGTCGTTATCTTCGAATAATTATGTAAATAAGAGTGTACCGGGACGGGTGCGGTGCTTCGTTACTCATTAGCGTTTCTTACGTTTTTTTTTCTTGGGAGTAAGCTCCCAGCTGAACTAACCACATTCGCTTAACAAAAGATAAAATATGACGCCTTGCGACAAATGCGGTGGCGTTTTATTTTTATATTTATTTGATTCCTCAATCTTATGTGACGTAACCTCGTCTTCCTTTTTTGCCTAGTACCTACTAGCAACAACTAGTAATTTCCGAAACAAGGCTTTTAAAGAAATGATTTAAAGAAATCATTTCTTTAACTAACACTTAAAACTTAAACCTTTTACTTAAAAAAAAAACTTTGGTTAAACTTAAAACTTTGGTTATTCTTTTATACTTATGAAAAAAAGAGGCCTACGCCCAGCAACGGGTTGTTATGATATCCAGGCTGGATTAACCAATCATCAAAATTCTTTAAAGTTGAAAGAAGACATTGACTAGATTTTCCGTATGCTTTTATTTGCCACTCCAACCCTAATGATTGCTACTCGAACTCGAATGATACGAACATTTCTCAATAAACAGGCGATTGACGTATAAATAAAATAGTGTAGTGTCTGGGGGTTTTGACCTCAGACTTTTGTTACAGTGAATGAATTTAAATGGTCGAGGGGGGGTTTTCTTTTTTATACTATAAAGTGTAAAGTTTACCCAAAATTTTTTTGTGCTTTTGATTTTTTTTTATTTCAACCACAAATTATAAAAAATTAATAATTTTATTTAAAATAATTTTTTTTCGCATTATATACGTTGAATAATACCTAAATAGACGTAAAATAATATTTTCTTGAAATGTTGGAGGCTGGAGCGTATGAAGGGTCATAACGACCTTGGACAGGTACCTAATAGAACGTGGAGAGGGGAGAACGAAAGGATGACTTGTTACCTCATCTTCAAACTTAATTCATTTACGCTCATACAAATTGTCGCCAAAAATATATTCATAAAAAATATATTGAAACATATAAGAAGAGGCCCAATGAAACTCCATTTTCGCCTTCGAAAAAGAAACTCCGAAGTAGCACTGATTTATCGAGCTTTGAGTGGGAAAAAACTATTTCATCTGTGGTCAATAAGCTAATAAAGAAATTTAAGCAAAATTAAATAAAAAACGACGAAAACAAATCTCATATATTAATACTCCAACTTTAAATGACTCCATTGTAAGCTTTATAGCTGTACAGAAAAACGATTGTTATCAAGAAATTCATAAAAGAATTTCTGATGTACCTAGCAGATTTACAAACACTCCAAACAAAATATCATGCTGATTGTTATAATTCTCTTAAAAATTCTATTCATCTGAGCTCTGCTGATAAAAAGGTTGGTTTGACTATTTCGATGATAGATGCAGCAATGAAGCAAATATGCAAGTATATAGAAGAGAATGACGACTGCCAATTTTCTATGCAAGAGTTGAAAGATACGATGGTATATACCTCACAGCATACACCGGATAAAAATAAAATATTAGATAACGACTAATAGACCGCTATCATGATGATATTGTTGGATCAAGTAAATTTGGAGCTAACACTATTATACTTTAAATAATTGTGTTTGAAAAAATAGTCAAGTAAATACGCGCTATTAAAGATTACTCAAAAAGTTGTAATCAGATCTCGATGTAATTTAAACAAGACTACATGACAAGTATTAGCTTTCGATTAAAGTAAGAATCATCAAAATCGGTACACCAAGTAAAAAGTTATGTGGTATATTACAACGTAGGTCGACGAAAAAGTAGTCAAGTAAATACGCATTATTAGATATAACTCTAAAAGTACTTGTCAGATTTCAGTTAAATTAAAATGGTACCACATGACACGCAACACCTTTCAATTAAAATAAAATTGATCGAAATCGGTCCACCCAGTCAAAAGTTCTGAGCTAACAGATATAAAAAGAAAAAAAAAATCTGTGTATTTCAAAGCCAGCAGTTGGATGGTTATCCCGCCATCGGTCGGCTTTTTAAGTTCCAAGGTGGTAGTGGAGCTGTGTTATCCCTTAGTCACCTCTTATGACAGGCACGGGAAGAGAGGGAGTGGCTATATTCTTTACTCCCTTAGCCACACAGCAAACAGCAAAAAAACTAATCATAATGATAATAATAGTAAAAAAAAAGGGGTTGTGGAGCTGCTTGTGGATGTCGAAAGAGTGGCTTATACTGCAGTGTACACTGGCGGATCCAGGGGGGGGGGTCATAGATTAATAAAATACCTACTTTTTACCTGTATCTATCATTATAAAATTTAAATTATAACTTCTTTTTACTTGATTACGACTTTGTGACCCCCCCCCCCTGGCGCCTTGACCATGACTGTGACCCCCCCTCCCCCCCTGGCGCCAAAGCTGGATCCGCCCTTGGCAGTGTAGCATGTCTACAGTGTAGCGAAAATACCTGTTTTAATAATATCATTGAAATAAGTGAAGTTGAAGAAAATACAAGACAAAAATGTAAATTGTTTGACAAATGATTTCTTGATATTTTTTTTCTTTCATTTTTCTTCATTTATTTCTTTTTCCTAATTACTATCTCTATATGAATGTATCAATTAACTTAATTTTGATGTAGAAAAATGTTCTACAGGGTTTAAACTATCAAAATTATAATTATTTCGTATTTTTTTTTTTTTTGAATCGAGATCACAATTTTTGAATAGGTAAACTTTTTTGTATATATTATAAGCTAAACATTTCACGTTGAATTATAAAATTTCATTCACTGTAACGGAAATCCGAGGTTTTCGTGTTTTTAACGCCCCAGGCACTCCACTAAAATTTTTAAAAGCATAACGACAAATCCAGACATTAGAGCGTTAGTAGCAAGCAAAAAAAATAAACGATTTGCGCTTTATAATGTTACATTCTAAAACATATTTATTAATTACTTTATTATTTAAAAAGAACATCAAATAAATAATCCGACTGCCAACAGAGCGTAGTTATGTTTTGTGGACGGATGTAAATAAACGATATAGTAAGGCCTCGTTTACGGAGACGCGGAGCGTAGTGCGTAGCGTGTGGCGTGGCGGAACGCACTAAATTCAAACGTAGGGCGTTGTATCAACGACCTATCGTTGTATCATGTATGAGTGCGTTTACGGAGAAGCGATTTTACACGCGTTCATTTTCATACATTTTGACACACGCGAGAAGCTACATCACACGCTACGCAGTACGCACTACGCTCCGCGTGTCCGTAAACGAGGCCTAAGAGATAAGTAATTTGAAAAGAAGAATCATCAAATTGCTCTTTGGTTCGCGAGTGTTACTCAACACATTAAGCTTTTTTAGTTTATTTTTGGGCATTCTTGACTTATTATTTTCCTGGAAACTAGTAAATATACAGCTTTATATGTCATCGGATTTTTGTTCTTTATTAATATTTATTCGAATTACTTATTTTATTTTTTCGCGAAACTAACTTTTTTTTTCGTTTCAATGAACCTACTTACTCGTGAAGCATCACTAACGAGTATTGACACTTAAGACGAAACCATTAGTTTCGGTGAAAACACCAGGCAAGGTCGTCGCTATCCGAACGAGATGCGTCTCATTGTTATCACCTCAATGTTGTACTGCCGATACACGCGACTTTGCGTGCTCTAATATTGACGTTATTCCTCATACGTGTTTTTGTTTAGTACTCATTTTTAATTATTTATTTATTACACTTTATTGTACACCACAAGTACATGTAGTTACAGTCGTTACAGATTGTAATCAACATGGGCGGACTTACTACATTATTTGATAAGGTTTTGTTAAATAAGATTTATTTTATCTGTTTCATATTAGTTCATTTGGTAGGTATATATTGAGGGATTTACCAGATGTTAAAATTTATACTGTTTTAGAATAAATCGATATTATTGAAAAGGACTTTATGCGACACAGCATGATGTTACATCAGGCTGGGAAAATATTAACAGAGCAGTGACAAAAAACTTGTAAAAAATTGGCATCTCCAGGAGTTGTGATGACAAATGAACTAAGTATGCTATAATTCAGTGTTCCGCAAAGGGTGTACCGCGGCACACTGGTGTGCCGTGGTCGTTTATTGGTGTGCCTCCGAAAAATAAAGTTTACGTTTATTGATTAATCATAAATATAGTTTCGGTGATTAATAAATAAATGTTGGTTAATGTTACTTAAAAAATGATTTTTTATTTGTGGTGTACTTCCAAAATATTTTCCTATTCCTAGGTGTACCGTGAACACAAAAAGTTTGCGGAACACTGCTATAATACATATATTACAGGGGTGGCGAAGCTCCTTGATAGTCCGTCATTTTTCAAAATTTGAATTTTTTCGTGAGCTGGAATTAAACACGTACTTATTTACGAGTAGGTAAAAGGTAAGCTAAAAAGGTATAAAACTTTTTTTTGCAGAAATTGTATTTAATAAAAACATAAATAGCATTATAGCTAAAATATGTGTATTAATTTAAAGTATTAAAAATTAAATACATTTATTTTACTTCTCTTGAAGTCTTGATAATTCTTTATATTTTGGTGAAAAATTCTCACACACACACTGATTGAACTTCACAGAATTTTTTTAAGATGCTAGGTGTTTGGATTTTAAAGTGGAATAAACTGATTCATATAATTATGTAGGTACGTTGTTCCGAATATTGAAATAATACGTCCGACAGCCTTTTTAATTCAGAATACTGAAGATTTTTTTTTATTCAGAAGTCTCGTATCCAAAATTCAGTAATCGGTTTCGACTTATATTTTAATGGAGAGCTTGATTTTCTTGCATCACTATTAATTCTAATTCTCCAGATACTTTTTTGGTTCATATATTAACAAAAAACCTCACCTTGAATTATGTTAATTTCAAATTAATTAAAAAAAAAGGAAGAGAAGATTTAATATTATCTTTAGTCTTGAAATCTATTTTGGAATTTCATCAATCTAGCTTTTTTATATACTCGTCGAGTTTTACTTGTTTTCTAGTTTTTCTTGTTATATTGGAACATTTGGAACACATTTTAATTCGAGAAAAATGACACAATGTTTTATTTTTAATGCCTTTTTGATAATAGTTTTTTAAACTTCAATAACATTAAAATGAAAAAGGAACTCGGGTACATTTACCAATCGAGAGCCACAAATAAAATCCATCAAAAAGTCGCATGTGGCTCGCGATCCGCAGGTTGGTCTCCCCAGGTACGAGTATATTATTTGTTTAATCTTGTTGTAGATGTAGTACGTAATCATAGTATTTTGTTTTACTAATCAATATATAAAATATTCTTTGTCAAAATGATTTTTTTTTGTAATCTAATTCGACTAGCCCGACGGGGCAGTTTATAGTGGCCCTGCTTTCTGTTCCACGGGTTGTGGGTTCGATTCCCACGTGAGTCTGGGTGTAATATTTGCATTTATGTATTTATGTGTATTATTTCTATATATATATATATATATATATATATTTATAAAAAAATATATATTTAGCTATAACAGTCGGGACTCGGGTGTTACCTATAACACAAGCATACCTTAGGAACAGACGGCCGTGTGTGTATGTTATAAGATACTAGTGACCCGCCCCGGCTTCGCACGGGTGCAATGCTGATAATAAATACATACTATCTACAACAAAAGATACGTTACAAACCTCTAAAATTATCAGTGTTTCTCTAACATATTGTACATGTATTATACATATAAACCTTCCTCTTGAATCACTCTACAAAATCCGTTGGATAGTTTTAAAGATCTAAGCATACATACAGACAGACAGACGGGAAGCGACTTTGTTTTATAATATGTAGTGATTTATTATTTAACCTTTTTTAAATTTAACTCCTGGGGGGGATTGGGGATAGGGTCGACAACGCGCTTGCGATGCTTCTGGTGTTGCAGGCGTCTATAGGCTATGGTAGTCACTTACCATCAGGTGAGCCGTACGCTTGTTTGTCGACTTAATAACATTAAAAAAAAAAAATTTGAACATTCCTTACAGTGGCTTACGCTAAATAAATCTTTGAAAAATATCAAACTGGTTTTCAATTCCTACTGTTACAGTTTACCTCAAGCTCCAATAATAATAACTAGTCTAGCCCCAATCACTAGCTAAGTTGTAATATTCGTCACTTCTTTTTCTAAGCCGTTTCTACAAGAACTCGTCAGGGGTGACCAAAATTTTATTTGAAATTGTTAGTTGAATAAAAGCTCGTTCGAACAGCACTGTTGCAATTCGTAAATATCAAACGTATAAGCTCTCATAGCCAAGACACGAAAAATTATTACAACTAGCGCCCTGCTCTCCTAAACAACCTGAACATATTATTCGTCAAGGGCACTTTTCATTTAGTATATTTCGAAGCAGAAAACATGACCAGTAGTCCAGTATTAAATACTAGGAATAGGTACATTCGATATTACGGTATTGGGTCAAGCAATAAAATTTAATTATCATAAAGTATATCTGCTGCAAATAGGGTCGGAAAGAAGTAGTCCATTAAATATATAATTTTGCAAAATAAACGAGGGTCCGGGCTCAGGGCTGTTATGGCTGACAAACGTAAACAACTCATGAAATATTAAACTTTAATGCATTATTCATAACTAAATCTTTGGTGGGGATTTTAATAATTTTCAATCCACTTATTGGTCTAAGATCCGAGAAGGTAAATCTTCCCTCATCTGTTAATTAGATGAAACAATTTTTTATAGGCTTATTTCAATATTGTGAGTTTATAAAAATAACCTCTGCCACCATAAACCTGATGCAATTTTTTTTTTTATCTTTTCCCTCTCATGTTAATTACATGTGGTAAGCTAAAACCGTTAATATTTTACATTATATACCTGACTGTAGTAGGCAGCCATCTCTATGATTGCTACACTTACCTGCAGCCAGGTCAGTAACCTCAGTCAGAGTAACCTGGCTGCAGGTAAGGTACAAAATCACCAAGGTGGAAAATTCTGTTTGGAAATGAATAAAAAATACAATCGTAACTAAATTCATATAATGTACATTTGACACCATTCAAATCGATTTGACTTATTTGTACACCAAATTACCTGCTTAGAATATAAATTAATTTCATTATTATGATAAAATAATTGTGTAAAAAATCATTTCGAGAACGGGTCCCCAAGTGCTGTATCGTACAATCAAATTACTGTAGCTCTGAGAAAAATTAAATTTTAACTCTTTTTCGTGTCTAACAAGAATATTAATCTCCTCAAAAACATTTTTTTAAACCCATTACTTACATAATAAAATTATTTACAACACGAAATTTGCCTCAAAGTTTGTCCGAGACAATGTACGTCATATTAGTGAACAAAATCATATCCAAGCAAAACTTTTTTTTACTGAACCCGATCTTTGGAAGTATTGTGCTGTTGTAGAGAGCGAATGTGTGTGTGGTGGGCGCTGTTTGTTTTTTCGTCAAATTATTCATAATTTAAGTGGTAAGAACGTTTCTATTTACAATCTACATACCGTACATCAATTGTACATCATTACGGGAACACATACAATTGATTGTAGTATTCAAAACGCAGTTTTTGTAAGAATAATTAATTAAAGCTACCATTGTTTACTTGACATATACTTTGGAGTATTGTGTTCAAGATGTCTGATGCTGGCATAAAGCGCACGAATATTTAAAAACGTCATTCTGTGAACGGTAATTTTGGAAACGTTCTCGGATATGATGACGTGTTCCCTAAATGATGATAGTGTTAAGATTACTATTTAAACACTAAAGCATTATTAAACAATGCTATAATATAAATGATAGCTACAAAACATATTTGCATCAAGCATAAAAGTAAAAAAAAAGATTAAAAGAAGTAGAAGAGACCTAAAAAACAACTAAAAAAGATAGTAGGCATATTTTCGCCAAAGAAGAAAAAGCCAATGCAATAATAAGAATATTTCTGGATTATATGACTGATGAACAAAGAGAAATTAAACGCGATAAAGACAGGGTCTACTACCGGAAAAAAAGCTGAAAAGCAAAGGAAAAACTAGGAAAAAGATGTAAAAAAGCGTCAAAAAGTACAGAGAAAAAAAATAATAGTGTTAAAGCTGGCACATCTCACGGGGCAGACAAAGAAAACCTGCATGCTAACTTAATTTCTCCTGGGACAAACCTTTTAATTAATGTACCACCCAAAAACAAGCGTCTTTTGTAGATATGTTGGCGTAAGTGAAATATCTGTTGAAGACTATGGACAACTTAAGGTTACTTTCCAAAAATATGTGCGTAACAGTACAAAAGTAACTATTTCAATTAGACCCAACAAATGTATCGTATGTTACTCATGAACAAATAATCATGATATTTCCTAAACCTTTACTTAAAAAGCAAAAAAGTCGAGATTATTATTATTGAAAAGGTCTGATTATAATGATAACTTGTTTATTTATTTTTGTTGATTCCATTCATGCAAAATTTTGTTCTTTGAGTTTATTTAAATTTCTTAATAATATATTTTGTTACCTTATATTTAAGTTTTCTTGTTGTAGTTACTATTTCTTCTCAAAAGTTTAATGTGCAACTGTTAAAGGTAATGAAAATGTCATTTAAAGACTGCAGTTAAAAACTTATTTATGAATGTTATAAATATTACTTTTATTGTTTACATAAAAAAAATTTGAAAGCAATTTATGAAAAAGTTAAAAAGAAGTAGTTTTTTGCATTTATTAATGAAAATATCGTCCTCGACTGTCGATGAATCGTTACTGTATCATTCAGTGAACATTTAAATCGGTCCGGGAACACTAATCATTTTCGGGAACACCTCTTGAAATCGATATTTACCAAAAATTTAATATATTCTTAAATAAATCATTACGGAAATACCTTGGAGACATCAATCTTGTTATAATCGCATATAATTTAAATTGAAATGTTATTCATAATCTAGTATATGTTAAACTTTATACTTGAAAATCGTAACTTTACTCTGAAGTAGCATTATAATTAACTTAACTAGTAATTATGCGTAATTTTCTACAAATTGTTCATTTATTTTCAATTAATATTGATTAATTCTGTCATTTGGTAACAGGAAGAAGTCATATTTTAAAACTGTTATTTTTAAATGTAATATTAAAAATTGTTCCCGAAATGACGAAATTCGATGATATGCCTTCTTAAATTCACTGTAATCAACACAAATATTATTTTTATGCTTGCTCATCTTAAACATTTCAAGAATAGTATCGTAGCAATTATTTAATCCAATTTTAAAGTTAGTATCTATTAAGTATTTTTTTCAAAAACACTAACTCGGAATTCGCCACCTTGGTGATTTTGTGCCGTAAGTTTAGCAATCATAGAGATGGGTGCCTACTATAGTCAGGTATATAATGTAAAATATTGACGGTTTTAGCTTACTACATGTAATTAACATGAGAGGGAAAAGATTTTTTAGAAGAAAAAAATTTTTTTTTTAAGTATTATTATTTGCAGCAGGCTTATGGTGGCAGAGGTTGTTTTTATAAATTCACAATATTGAAATCAGCCTATAAAAAATTGTTTCATCTAATTAACAGATGAGGGAAGATTTTGTTATATTCCGGATCTTAGACCAATAGGCCAGTCAAATCGTACACAAAAAAGGGCTAAAATCGCAAATGGTCTGCTAGTTCTGCTTTTTTTGATATATTGTTAGGATCAGTACCAGTAGTGTAAATCCAGTTTTGCAACTTCGAAAGACTGTGCTAATTTTGGGGCGCTCGAAAAACCACGAAATTTTCGCACTTGTTTCGGTTTTTTCACTATATCTTCTAAAGTATGCATTTTTAGAGAATACTTGTAGGATACATTTTTAAAGTAGTTTATATTAGCTACAATTTAATCCTAAAACCAGCTCTATAGGTCAAATAGAAGCCGAGATACAGCTCTTCAAAAGTTGATCGTTTTTTCCAAAAAAGTGAAATTTACAGTTTTGACCAACTTTGGACCCCAATTTCGGTGGGAAATACTCATCCTACGACGAACTTTGAATCAAGAGAGGTTGTAGTAAATTTAATTACCTTTAATTTAAGCACAAAACGGCGTCTATAGGCCCAATAGTTTTGTACAATGTTCAAAAAAACCAAAAGTCGGGAAAATAGGCCAGTCAAATTGTACATTAAAATCGCAAATGGTCTGCTAGTTCTGCTTTTTTCATATGTTGTTAGGATCAGTACTAGTAGTGTAAATCCAGTTTTACAACTTCGAAAGACCTGTGCTAACTTTGGGGCGCTCGAAAAACCACGAAATTTTGGCACTTGTTTCGGTTTTTTCACTGTATCTTCCAAAGTATGCATTTTTAGAGAATACATGTAGAATACATTTTTAAAGTAGTTTAAATTAGCTACAATTTGAGCCCAAAACCAGCTCTGTAGGTCAAATAGAAGCCGAGATACAGCTCTTCAAAAGTTGATCGTTTTTTCCAAAAAGTGAAGTTTACAGTTTTGACCAACTTTGGACCCAAATTTCGGTGGGAAATATAGGGCCTATAGACGCCGTTTTGTGCTTAAATTAAAGGTAATGAAATTTACTATAACCTCTCTTGATTCGACGTTCGTCGTAGGATGATTATGATAAATATATTTAGTCGCAAATACAAATATGCTGGTTAAGCGTCTACCTTAACTTATTACCTGCCCTGCGTTTCCGTTTCCTCAGTTGGAGGCAAACCGATTTATAGGTCTAGACATCAATAATGAAATTTTACGTTCAGCCGCAGAAAAATCTTATTTCACGGAGAGTTTACTACTCCCAAACGTAAGTATTAAAATTTCATATTAAATTTTATCATAGTTTTTACAAAACAAGTATGAACTTTTAATCCATTCACATCATAAAAACATTTAATGAGCAACGAATCGACTAGTAGTTTACATAAAGATTTAAATTGAATTTTGCATATTATATTGGTAAAAAAAAATGAAAAAAATGTATAAAAAATGTGTATATCAGTTCCGACTTCCGACGCGACTGAAGTTTACTCTTACCATGGTCTTAAAAAATTAAAAATCACGGTAATCGTTCTCAAGGAGTCTAATTTGTCTATTAATGCTCTTGTAGTAATCGGTTAAAGAATCCACCGGCACATACGGCAGCATATTTTGAAAAAAGGTTGACACATTCGGGGCACCTCGGTGTATGTGTACAGAATAAGCTTAAATTCTTTTATTCACTTATTTATTTATTCAAAGCTCACCAACGCAGGGTACACAGCAAACTACTAGCGTACATACATTTTGTTATTAGTATTAGGGTAGGTATAAAATACGAAATAAATGATGAGGCCACCGCGGATTCCTTACTGTATAATCTTAGTCAGGGGTAACAAATCAAGTCGAAATTAATATTCCCCTATGCGGGACTTTTGCGTTTTATTACCGCAGTTTTGCGTTAATGAGCCGAAATTAAAGGCTCTGGCAGAAGATGACAAGAAATAACTGACAGATGTCTAGAAAATAATAGAATTTCTTGAATATAATAACACCGAAAGAACAATCAATTGAAATAAATTATGAATAGTAGAGGACTTAAGATCGATAGATCGATGAACCAGTGTAGCGCTCATCAACGGATTCAAAAGTCTTCGTAATTTTTACCCGACTGCCAAGGAAGGGTTATGTTTTTCGCGCGTATCTTGTATGTATGTAATATTCTTAATTACCTAATTTCTCTAGAACCGCTGAACGGATTTGCATAATTGAGATATCGCTAGATTCGTCTTATCAGCCCAAGTGTTCTTAGATAGGTGACATTAAAATGAAACAAACATGGCGGCTGTACGAAGCCATTGTAGTTAATGAAGAAATAATTTTCTTTTTAGAATACTATAATATGGGTATCAAATTAAAGGGCTCAATACAAGGATTTCAAAAATGTATATTATGATTATTTGAGAAACATATTGAGTTAATATTAAAAAAGTAAAAAATTAATTTTACTCCTGCATCTCTTCTCGTTGATGTTTGGTAGTAACTTTTTTTTATACTTAGGTACATGTTTCTATTTCCACCAAACATAAAGACTGCTTTGCATTAGGTTGGAGAATAATTTCCCTACCAAAAGTAGGGGTCGTTATCAGATGCTTAGGACAACAAATATAAGATACTCTTCGAGAGGGAATCGAACGCGACCATCTCGGAGCTTTCGTCAATCCAACAATAGGTCTGCTAAGTATGAAGCAATGAGATAAATAGCTTTTCCATTAGCTTCGTAATGTTCTTCTGCTACTTATTTAGGATTAATGGCTTTAAATTTTGTAATAAGTACTTAATTATTTATTTTAGTTCTCAAGGTGAAGGCTCAATTTTCTCGTTACACTCTTTTACATTTGTAGAATATCATAGTAATGGATGAAATATAAAAATTTTTTTTAACGATTTGCCATTCAGTTGGATGGTTTCTATCACAGCGTACCTACATTGAATATACGGGTAGTTTCTATGATTGTAATCTCATAATCTGTATGACTATAACATGTAACATAATGGGTAGTTCAATACTCAGACTTACATTTTTTATTGAAAAATAAACTAAGCAATGTACGTGCAATTATTAAGATTAATGTAGTATCACAGTACGGAGGCTCAGCCCCTCTTTCCTCTCCGTGAGGGCGACCTCAGTCCTTCCACAACCTCTATCGTGTGCGGATGCGTTGCCGCTGCGAAAACAGTGACGAGATAAAAAGTTGACTTTTTTGTATAAAAATCGTGTTGTGACTTTTTCAAATCCAGTGTGGACTTTGGATTTTTATATCTGTAAGTATTGCTTTCCTGACGTCAGGATTTTTTTTTTTTAATAAAAGGTCAAAGCTCCCGTAAATACAGTATCCGTATGATAGCTTAGGAGCTTGGGGGCATTTGGTAAATGTTTTGTTTAAGTTTTCGATTTATTTATTTACAAAGATCACAGGTTAAGGACCTTTATTTTTTTTTAATTTAAAATCGTATAAAACAATTTATTTTGTACTAAAAAAGTACATACAATAGATGTAGTTATTTCACGGCTCAATTGTTGATTTTCATAGTTAATTTAATTTATTTTTTTTTGAATTAAAATATTGAAACGTGACCTTTTTTCGTATCCTGTGTAATTAAATTTAATTTATGTACTGTGATTTAGGTATATTGTTTCTTGTCAAGGCTGAACAGCACTTTTACAACGTCACAGAAAAAAAATCGCTATTGTTCACTCATACTTTTTGTAACATTTTTATCGACACAGTACACGGCAGAACTTAGTACATTGTTTAGTACTGATTATACAATATAAGAAATAAAAAATACCTTTAGAAATTCCAGTCAGTCGATATCAGACTAATACTATAAAAAAGATAAAATTTTTGTCTATGTTTGATGATGTCATACCCGACAGGCTGTTAGAGCAACATAATAAAAAATATTTCAAGAATTTACTTAGAATTATTTCTATAATAACTTAGTTTAGTAATTAAGAATAATATAAGAAATAAATACATCTTATCTTAGGAATCTTACAATACGTAACAAAATCCTTAAGATAAGTAGAAAAGATTACAAATTCCCACTTCTCTACTCCCGTGACGAAAACACAGATTGACTTGGCAATTTTATAAAGATTGTTATTATGGCTTCAGCCTGTAATACCCTATAAGCCTGTATATTCCCAATGTAGGAGGAGGATCAAAGCTTAATCCACCACGCTGCTCCGATGCGCGTTGACGGATATATTCCCTACTATGAGTTAGGATCTATCAGGTGTACCGTGTACATGATAGCAACCGGTTCTGACGGCTTAACGTGCTCTCCGAGGCACGGTGGGGAGACCCACAAGGAGTCAAGGACTGCAGAAACACCCAGACCACGGCAAACATCCGTATGGCCCACACAAATGTATGCCATGTGCGTGGATCGAACCCGTAACCGTCAGCGCAACAGCCACAAACCAGTGCTGTGACCGTTGCGCCAACGCGTCTTTTGTTGTTGTTGATTGTTATTTTACATGGAATAATTTTTTGTTTAGCTGTACTTGTAATTTGATTCGATCATCAAGTTAAATAAAATATGTGGTGAAAAAATCTTAAAAGTTTATTTTATTTTGTTTATATAGGAAAATAAATTAACATAACTACTCAGGGGATCGAATTTTTCGCGGGTGAAAATACGAAAAATAATTTCCCATAAAATCTACACAATAATGTATTCAATATTATGTTCACTCCAAATGTATAATCTTCGTAATATCACAATAACAATTATACTTTCTCTTTTTTAAATTGAAATACTTTTGCATTGCGTACCTACCTACATTCTGTTTCATAGATAAGAATAAATGTATTCTTTTAACCTGAAATAGTATATTATTACACCCGAGAAACTTCTTCTCACTAACAGCAATATTCGATTGATGGCGATACAAAATTGCTATGCTTGATTTTGCATGCACTTACGAATTATTTTACGATCAGATTGTTTGATTTGCTTGTTATAACCTAAGGGCCTGTTTAGACGAATGCTGATAAAACTGTCTGACGTACGCGGTATCCCACAGATAAACCATTAAACACTTTTTTATCTGTTTTCACAACCTAAAGTTATAAGTTAATTTGACATTTCTTTTACACAGGCACTTCTTTTCACAACCTAATAGTACGGGAGGTAGCATATCATTTCTTTTTAGGAATTTTATTTTGAATAAATATTTGAAATAACGACTATTTTTTTAAATATGTGATTGAAACAATAATATAACACATTTTCGCTCGGTATGAAATTCATTGAAGCAGATTTTTTTCCAATGACTTTTTCATGCTATCTCCTTTAGCTCCACCGCTATCGGAGCAGCTGACGTTCGGAGCTGTTATGTATTAGGGGAAAACTATTATTGTTATGATTTTCAGGCGGTATAAAATGACTTGCTCAACTATAGCGCTACCTCCCGGACTATAAAGTTATGAGTTAATTTGTTGCGATAAAACATGCTCCAGATCTGTCTTATCTCTTGCAGATAAAGCAAAATCAGTAACTCCAAGATAATATTTAACAATAACCAGTAAAACATGCCCTAAGTGTAACGAAGATTATGTGCCAGGGACATACCGTCGTATCAGCCACATCAATTATGCGGGCCTCGAGCTCCAAGGGCCCCAAGCCCCCTATGTCCACTCAAACTACATGACCCTTATGAATTTTATCCCATTACAATAATAAGGATCTGCAAACAAATTTTTATTATGAGATCCATCAAAGACTACTTACGCAACTTCTGTGTATAATACCAAATTTAGATTAGAACCAAAATATTATTTAATACAGTATATTATGTAAGGATTGTAGTAAAAAGAGACGCATTATTTCTTAGCAGGTGTTCTTTGACATAGACGTTTTAATAAACGAATAAATAAAGTTTGAAATCAATAATTTAATGCGATTCCGTCATCGTAGCAAAAAATACAGGTTTTATTTTTATTCGCCTACTTTAAATTGCACTTTATATAGACATAAACAACAACTTCTTTATATGTTTTTTTGGTTTTCATTTGTCATTGGTCTCTAGACTCTAGATCTGTGCTCTAGATGTATTTATTGTTTTTAATATACAGTCAGATTGGCTAATGGCAGTTGATAAGAACCACACGTCACGTTATGTCGACAGTATAACAACGAATGGTCATCAATGTCATCAGTTATTAATCTAATCATGGATCTGGGATAAGCTCCATAAATGTTAAGCACCAATATTAAGCGCCTGCCTAAAGTCCAAAGAATAAAACTTGTCTGTAGTAGGTACTGATAACATGAAACATATCTACTGTGACGATCACACTATTTTAAATGTTAAAATCATAGTTATATCTGTTAATTGATTCTCCGTCACAATATATTTAAGCAAATTCATATTAACAAAATAATTAATTAATTAAAAACGAGTTATTCTTCTTTAATTAATTATTTAAATGGCATTGAGACATTTAAATGAGATGATCGGCTATGCTAAAAAAGTGTCTTAATATTATTGTATATTGAGATTGAGATAATATTTTTTTTTACATGAATTTTAAAAACATTTACAAATAAATAAATTTACTAAATTTCGTTTTAAATAACAAGTAGTATTGAAATATCGAGCTCCGCAAAAACGAAAATAATAAACATGGTAAAAATCCCGTTTTCGAAAAAATTTCGTAATAGAAGTAACCATGTTAATTTAAAATCTTAAATTTGTCTTAAAATAATACTGGTATCAATCTTTTTCTTTTTAATTTCTTATACCTACTTATCAAGAGAAGAATCTTTAAACGTGAAAGGTATTTGTTTGATAGAGTATAAATTAAATACCATGGAATAGGTAGTCATTTATTTAGGATTTTATAAGCGTAAACTGCGTAAATATTGACGTCATAGGTTAATAATTCGTTCGTACAAGTTACAAGTCATGACATAATTATTTATAGCCTATGATCTTGTTCAGTAAAAAAGTATGTGTGTGCAATTTACAGACGGCAGAAGTAAAACTTTTGAAAAGTAATTTACGAAAGATTTTTTTCACCGTGAATATAAAATACTGTGTAATGTATTCTATCTCATTCTCTCCTATACATGTTTGTTTCGTTATCGTGACGCATTTTCGTTTCATTGATTTTAAATCACAATGATTCTAAAGTAGTTTCACTTCAAAAAGACAACTTAAAAAAATCAATGCGCTAAAACTTAAAATTATTTTATTGTGTTACCCAAGTTGTAACCTTAACAAAAAGTTGGTGCAACAGCTTACGTAATTTTATTAATTATGTTGATTAAACACAATAATTATAACACTACATTATTTCGTATTATTATTGTCACGCACCGTTATGTAAGCAGCTGTTCTTTTAATTTATTTACACATCATTCATTTTGACAATTACACGCCATTTTTAATTAATTACTAAACTCCCCATTGTACAAGCTTCTTGAAACTCCCTAATTTTTTACACGCCATACGTGCTTTGGCTTTCCGAATGAATATACTTTCAACCATTAAAAAAAACAGATAATTAACATTATTGACGATAATTTAAAAAAATGGAAATATACATCCAGATCCACAGAGATTTACTGTATCAAGCAACTTTACTGTCAATGCTTTACATAATATGTATAATTATGTCTTCAGACATAAGACACTTATGTCTTTAGACATAATTTATGTAGGTAATTTCAAGCGCTCAACTCTTTTTCACACACAACTCAACCCTCAAATTTTTAATTTTTTTTCCAATACAAAATAGGCCTACGTCCAGCAGTGGACTGCAATAGGCTGAACTGACTGACTGACAGACTGTGCAGTTTTGTCGTGATATTTTCCTTCACCGCTAAACACGATTTTTTTTCAAAATAAATTTAGAAGTGAAATTTTTAAAAACTAATAGTTTAATTCCTTTGGGGTTCGATCACAATTCACAGCCCATGTGCGCTAAATTCAGATGATCTCAATTCAACTTAAAATTTTACGTCCGTTTAATTTTTAGTTAATTATTATAGTAATGTCCTCAGTTTAAAGAAATCTTAAGAAACAAATTAACGTTCATAGTCGTAAAAGGAAACGAGAAGCTACCTACTTAACGAAAGATGAAGCAACGTTGTTGTTGTATACTTTTATTACTTGCTGTAGGCTGTAGGTACCTACTTACTTAACAAGAATATTGTACACCGAACAAGCATTATCTGGGGTTTTAAAATTTTTATTTAAGTCTCTCCATACAAACTCGCACCACAAAAGGTGCAAACTGAGGTAGGGCACAGCAGGAAATTTCCTGCTCAAAATATGGAGCAGCCCGACTGGGGTAGTACCTCGACCTTACAGAAGACCACAGCTAAATAATACTGTTTTCAAGCAGTATTGTGTTCCTGTTGGTGAGTAAGGTGACCAGAGCTCCTGGGGGATTGAGGATAGAGTTGGCAACGCGCTTGCGATGCTTCTGGTGTTGCAGGCGTCTATAGGTGACGGTCTTACCATCAGGTGAGCCGTACGCTTGTTTGCCAAACTAGTTACATTAAAAAAAACAAAGCACCAATTGTCTGACTTTAAAAATTGATGTCGAACATTTACTCGAAGAAACACTATAAACTCGTGGCCTCGCCCCGGGATTCGTTCTAGGGTAAGTAGGTCAGGCGATTTGTCCCGGCGGTAATCTGTCTCACGGGAAACGGTTAACGTACTATAACTGAGCTTATGTTTTGTTTATAAATTACGCCTTTGTTTTGACAACACAAAACCCCAGTCTGTGTGTACGCATCACAAAAACTTTATAAGCTCCGGTCGTAATGGGTTTTGTCAAGTTGTCATGTGGTTCGACAACTGTTTTTGTATACAGAACCGTCCTTCGCAGTATTTGCCTGATTTGTTGATGTTTATAATTATAACTTAGTAGTTAGTATGAGTCGTAGCAGGCTGTTTTACGGCCTGTAGGCTGTAACGTTGATAATGGTCACTTCTGAAATTTGTTAATAAGACAGACTACTCACAATCACTTTTATTACACTCGCACTAAACAAATGGTGTTGTGAATTGTCAATATAATTGTGAAAATTCATTTGTCTTGCCACAGATCGCCCCTGTCTTGCAATTGTCTCACTAGGTCTCATAAATGTGACAAACTTTGATAGGGACGGGAAGGGGCCAAAAAAGCTTGAAATTCATTTGACTGAAACTTATGGATAGCTCCTAATCCGAAATACCTTTTAGTCTATTCTTCTTGTTGTTATCTCTTTTCCATAGTTTTATAATACCATCCCCTATAAACGATAAACGGGTACAGCTAGATATGCATAAACTCTATATGCAATCATCCAGGTAAAAGCTACGCAAGGGGCAAGGCAACCGGGACGTTGATTAGTTTGTACTAATAAATATTAGTTTGTACTAATAAATATTAGTTTGTACTAATAAACATTAGTTTGTACTAATAAATATTAGTTTGTACTAATAAATATTAGTTTGTACTAATCAACGTCCTGGTTAAACGCATGCTTTTGTCAACCAATTAGTTCGTCGACACTCGGCTATAGTGACAAACACGCCGTAATGACAATCAGCACGATAGTGGAATGTTAATTAATTGGATACAATGAACGCCTCGCTTATTGAAACGCTCTTGATTGGGATTAACTGTTTTCTCAGCCTTCTGTTTGTGGGTGACGGTTATATTCCGCTTTTGTTCGGATGGGAATATATATTTGTTTAATAAAAATACGCTGTGTGTATATTATCTTATTTTTATCAATTATAATAAAGATTATAAACTAAAACAATTAGAAGTGTCTTAAGTGTTATATTCTCATACTGCGGAATTTACTTTACAAAGAAGTATATAAATATTAAAATTTTCAACAACATGATTAAATAAATTTATACGTAGGTACTCAAAAAAATAACAGTTAGGTACAGAAGTAACGTTCATAATAAAATTAATGTCAAAAGGTCTTTGTTCTGTAGTTTTTTTTTATTCTAATTCATACTCAATAATAACCAAAGATATTTTGTTAGCATCAATAAGTAATAGGTACTTGCAAGCTTACGGTTAATGAGGCGAATCATTCGTGTAGGTTGTAGATGCGTTGCCCGATAACATCGCTCAGATTTGTTCTTGTTTTGACTACCTAGAATATTCTTTATTAGTCTTAGGGTGGATTTAGACCAAAACGAACAAAGAGCTAGAGCTAGAACAAGAGCATTCTTTCTTGATTTTTATGTGTAAACGAACACTCGTATTCATATATAAAACAACGAAAAAATGCTCTACGCCTGTTTACACTAAAAAAATTTGATAAGAATTTGATATATTGGGGATAGAATGAGCATTCGCTCGTCTGATGTAAATCACCATTATATCATTATATGAGACATTGTACTACGCCCTGAGAGGTTAATTTTTATGTACATAAATTAGGATTGCCAACCGTCCTGTTTTCCCAGGACATGTCCTAGTTTTTGTAGTGTCCTGGGATGTCCTGAATAGTTTTTAAACAGCGTCCTGGGTTTTTAAATTTTAAAATTCGCGTGCCCTTCTCAAATTTTTACGCTACGAGATACTTTTCCCTTAAAAATTCACTGTGGTCAAAAGAAAGAAATCGATTACTGCTAACAACAGTAGCTGCAATAATCAAAACTATATATAACATATATAGATAAATGAAGTGTGACCGTTTTTATAATTATTTGCTTACTCAACCACAAATACTGAAGAAAATTAATGGGATTGAAAAATATAGTAAAAATTAATAAGCTTATAATATTAGAATGATACTATAACTAACCTAAGTTTAAGAAATACGTTACAAACTAAAGTGTTTGTTTTATATTTTAATAACTAGTTTTCAACTCGTATTTTATCCAAATACTTTTATTAAAAATGTGATTATTTTAATTAAATGCGTCCTGTTTTTAAACTGAATTGTCCTGGTTTTTCCAACTTCAAATCCTGGTTTTTTAAATTTGAGGTTGGCAACCCTAACATAAATGTACTTGCTTGTTTTAGTCGACCTTTTATATAAAGAGTTTCATTTGTAGACAATAAATTTTATATACCTACTAACAACTATATTATAATTATCTCTACCTCGTGTGACTGCATGGTAGGTAAACATAATTCTGACATTTAGTAAACAAAATAGTCGTGATTTAATTTGATTTTTTGTTTTTAAAAACGGTTTGAGACGTAGAAACACGTATTTATAGTACCTACGTGAACAATATCGTTAGGATGTCGATATACTTTTAAGATTTCTAAACAGGTTATTATTACTGATGTTTGCACAAATACGGTACAAGGCTGTTGTCTTGTTTAGGTCGTCGTGTCACGAGCTGTTCGTAAGATTATTGTGATTGCGTCTCACAAGTACGCGAGTAAAACCATAGGGCACAGCTAGTACATACATAATTATTTAATGTACTAGCAAACCCGACAGACATTGTCCTGCAAAATCAAAATATCAAAAAGTACTTCATTCACACGTAGGCTTCGAAAGCACTTTTAAATCCTTATTTAACAAGTTAAAAATAATTGCGAAATTTCAAACGCATTAGGTTGGTTTGTTCGATACTTTTTCGGAAATTTTCCTATACTAAGAATCTTATAAAAAAAATTAAAAAACCTTTTGTTTGAATTAGTTTAGCCCTTAGCGACACATTTATATTATGTATTATTTCGAACAGGATCTCTGATGCGTGTGTAAGTACATGTCCCTATGTACATGAACTTTTACAAGTTATCCTTGTTGTTTGTTTTTGATCAGTATCGCCTGAAGGTAAAAATAAACACAAATACAATGCGTTGCTAAAATTATTTATAAAAAATATCATGCTATGTATTTTTTGCTTGTTTTGTAATTAACATTAAACGCCTTTAACGTAAGAGATTATGAAACTACTTTATAAACAAGAGTATTCTCTGTCGATTTCATTAATGTTGTAGGTACATATATGGAAATACTTGTTGTATGATTTTACATATATGTTGTATGGATGTGTGTTCCGAAATATAGTTTCCAGTGCTACATGGTTTCGACCGCTTTAGTAATGGGTTATCTATGCTTATAACCTTTATATAGGTTGTTTGTCATTTTTGTTTTGTATCGTGACGTTTTCTAATTTACTAAAAATTAAAAAAGATACCTAGGTACTCAAATTGTCTACTGCTTAGGTAACTTCTGATCGGACAAGTAAAGTAACTAACTACGTAGATATATAAAAGAACATTGGACAAATAATTTTGGCAAAAAGTTAATAGGAGTGAAGCATGAAACTACAGTCTACAGGTTGTATAATACAATTATTAAATAAATTAACAATTTTATTAACAAAGCTCTCTTTTATTGTTTACGTAATATAACTAAAATATTATATACCTAGGTACATGTGTATACCAGTTACTATCTAGGTTGATGAGTTTTTTATTATCTTTTTTAATCTTTGAAAAAAAAATAGTGTTACGTACCTTAAAATATGTAGATTATACTTTTAGTTTCACTTATTCTCGAAATCGAATCGTATGAGCAAAAAAAAAAATAGTAATTTATGGTTCACTGGCTTAGAAGTATGAATTTCAATCACGTAGTCATAGCGAGGGCGCAATGGACCGTGAATATTACTTTTTATTACTTTATTGATATGTTTCGATTAATATCACGATATAAAATCCCTTTCCAATCTCATACGAGAAAAATCAACATTTCCTTCACAACCAACTCCAATATCCAATGGACAGGAAATAAATTGAATCAATTTTATATAATAAATTGTATTGGCCTGAAGGAAATTCGCTTGAACTTGTTACATATTACTAAACTACTAATAGTGCAGCTTTACCTGAAAAAAAACGAATACAATTTATTAAACTAAATCAGTGGTTCCTCTTAACGATAACACTCAAAAGAAACAAGTTCAGATATCATCTTTTTACAATATCTTGGTGAATTTTGTGTACCACTTGTAAACGACCTTATCCTAATGTGTCGGTAAGGTGTTGTGTGATCACCGAAACATTTTATCTAAAGTATTATGATCGTGAGCGTTATTAACACCTTTGTGGGTTAAGTGTTGATGAAGCCATTATATTCGACAATTAAGGATAAGGGACTTACTAGGTACTATATATTTTTAATATCTAAGCACAGAATGTAAAAATTATCTGTTTTATTTTAATTTATTACATTTATATATTCGTAATTGTTTGACTTTAAAAAACTTGCGTGGATTAAAATTCGGACCGGAGTTGAATTTTGAATTTTTAACAGCGTTTGTTCATAAATTCATAAAATCACATTTTATTCGACAGTAAAAACATTTGTCTCAGAAGAAAGACCATACATTGTAATACAGCATGACATTTTAAGATTCCTATTCTTAAATAAGTGAAGAGCATCTTCGCTATAGGACTATAATATTTACTGTCACACATAACACACTACACTATAATATGTTTATGTATGTCAAGTTAAATAGTAAAATAACTCAACTTAATTAGTGAAGAGTGTGACAATAAATTGACACATTTGAAAACCGCTAATGTTTCAAACTGCCATAAGCTGTGTTATCACTGACCGATCGATTGGAGAGTTGACGTTTTTTAACCCTATGGAAAAAAATGTTAACGACTTAAAGTTTTAAAGTAAATAAAAGTTACAAAATACTTTAAATACAAAATATATAATAAAATAAAATACTAAACATCTTATAAGGCTATAAGAGCAGCTTAAACTTATAGAACGATACAAGATTTCGCCGAGGCGGATAAGGAAATGTTGCAGAAACAACAATCTGAGCAGTGCGGACGGCGGAGGATTGCAAATCTATATGTTAGTGCACTATATTGTCTGTAGGTTGCTGAGAAACCGGTCTAGAGTCTGCCAGTCACCGGGTTATTGTAGTACTAACGAGTACGTTTCCGTTAAGATCTCTCGAAAGTAAGGCAGCGAAAGGGTTGGATACATTGCAGTTATAGGTATTTCATCTCTTTAGCTTTCTTTGACTTTACTTTTCTAGTTGCTTGCTACAAAATCTCAACATGAAAACGATACAGAACCTAAAATACAATATATTTTAACTACATCTGGAATTCTGCGTTTAAAAAAATATATTTAGAGCCATAAAAGATTTGTGCTCACTAGCGTCTACGCGATAACAGCTATCTTACGATGATTTTGATGATATATAATGTTAGGAGCATTCCTATTTCAGCGGTCCTAATGATGACATTTGTCACAGGAAATTGAAGCGTTTAGGATCCAGGTGGCAACATATGGAGCAAATGCATAGCCGTGGAAATAAATTGTCGATTTCATACTTACATAAATCATGGAGTCAATTTAATTTTTTTGTTATCTGTTTTTGATGGCATTAAAAGTATTCTAATTATAAGTCTAGTTTAGAATACGAAATTAATTACTTAATTAAGTTTTGTGATACGGAAAAATATACTTCAATTAGGTTAATTTTCAATACTTATATGTATTGATTGACGATTATGAATAATACATAGGTACATACTTACATAATTATGATTCTGCTCATGTGATTCGATAAAACGCTACGGTGTTTTATTGTCTATAATTTATAAATTACATCAAAATAATCTACGCATTTGAATATAATTGTGTTTGCTCGCAAACGAAAAAAAACCGACTTCAATTACATCGACAAGTAATACAACGTAATAAGACGAAAAAATAGTCAAGTAAATACGCGCTATTAAAGATTAATCAAAAAGTTGTAATCAGTTTTCGATCTAATTTAAACAAGACTACAAGACAAGTATTAGCTTTCGATTAAAGTAAGAATCATCGAAATCGGTACACCGAGTAAAAAGTTATGCGGTATAATATAACGTAGGTCGACGAAAAAGTAGTCACGTAAATACGCATTATTAGATATAACTCTAAAAGTACTTGTCAGATCTCAATTAAATTAAAATGGGACCACATGACACGCAACACCTTTCAATTAAAACAAAATTGATCGAAATCGGTCCACACAGTCAAAAGTTCTGAGCTAACATACATAAAAAAAAACATACGTGTCGAATTGAGAACCTCCTCCTTTTTTGGAAGTCGGTTAAAAAAATAATTATATTTTTGAAAGCAGACAACTAAATCCCGTGATTGACGCATTTGAAAACAAACACTTCAGATTTATCATTTATCTTGTCAGTAAAGATATATTGTCATTTTTTTTTTTTTTTTATGTAACTAGGTCGGCAAACAAGCGTACGGCTCACCTGGTAAGACCGTAGCCTATAGACGCCTGCAACACCAGAAGCATCGCAAGTGCGTTGCCGACCCTATCCCCAATCCCCCCCAGGATCATAGATAGCAATATAATCAAAAAGTTGACTAGCAATGATTTAAGCACCAACAATCAATTTTATATTTCAGCCTAACAAATTCCCATGCCCTTATGTGTGTGTCGAAGTTAGCGACGCCTGACAATGACTCATTGGTCAACTCAACATAGATATTCCATAGATATGTATCGTGTGACGCATGCGCCGACTTCCACTGTGAATCAGGTCTTAAAATGTCCGTCAACTTTTTGTTTCTCTGGAATTATGACTTGTATCTCTTATGGAGGTATCAATTGAAGCTTTACTTTATTTTACTTTACTGTGATATTTATTTAATACTAGATGGCCCAGTGAACGTCGTATCACATTCACACCTATCAATATTTGACAATCAATTGACAACGTTTTTGACAAAAGACATTAAATTTCCCCGCTAGGAACATTTTGTGTTGGAAAATTAAATCGTCGTTTTTAGTATTTTCCGTTACATGTTATTTATGTTTCTCACCATTTAAACCTTCCCTGAACTTCCACAAACATTTCAAGATCAAAATTAGCTAAATCGGTCAAGCCGTTCTCGAGTTTTAGCGAGACTAACGAACAGCAATTGATTTTTATATATATAGATTATGTGATAATTAGTTAGGTTATTTGGAAAGAGCTAATTGGCTATAAGTCCGCCCATTGTACTACATAATCTGTAACTATCTTAAAAGGTTAGTTAGGCAGAGAGGAAAATATCTTTATCAAAAATCAGGCCTCTTTTCTATTGAACTTTTTTAACAGCGCGTTGTCGCAAAGGTCACAGCACTGCATGGTTTGTGGCTATTGCGCTAGCGGTTGCGGGTTAGAATTTGTATTGACCATACAGATGCTTGCCGTGGTCTGGGTGTTTGTGCAGTCCTTGTGGGTCAGAGAGCACGTTAAGCCGTCGGTCCCGGTTGTTATCATGTATACCTGATAGCGATTGTTACTCATAGTAGGGAATATATCCGCCAACCCGCATTGGAGCAGCGTGGTGGATTAAGCTCTGATGCTTCTCCTACATGGGGAAAGAGGCCTATGCCCAGCAGTAGGATATTACAGGATGAAGCGTTATTAAATTTGCTAACATTAAAATGTTTTTAATTAAAGCAATATTAACTGTGTCAGCGCTTTGGTACATGCTCTCAGTGACTACACAGAGTAATTGATCTTTCAACCTCTTGAGTCATTAGTACTTGTTCATGATTTTAAATTTAATAAAAAAATTATGAGTCATATAAAATGAATAGTTATAAATACTAGACTTAATTATTCATTTTAATATATTAATATAAAAATAATAAATAATAAATCTATTTGTAACAAGATTGTAGCTTTTATTTTGAGGAAATAAATATTAAATAATATAAAAAGTTTATACGAAGATATACCTAATTTATATAATACAGCTAGAGCCTGTTTATTCCCCCCCCCCCTTTGAATATACTTTTAATTTTTCAATTTTCAGTTTGTGAATAGAAACAATGGACATGTAAATTGAACTTTCATGGTGGAAACAAACAAATACATCAGAAATATTTATCAGTTGGGTAACTGTGTAATAACTGCTGTGCTAATTAGTTTGAGTTAAAAGAATAACAAGAACAAATATACCAAAATTATACAAGCTTCATTCGAGAAAAGAATAACAAATAATCCAGTTGTGTTTTATCACAAACTGGATGTGATAATATGTGGATTATGAAGTTCCTGATATCTCGTGCACGCGATAGTTTACTGACACGAAAGCCCACGTCGTCGCCACTGACCTATTTCATAACACAATCAAACAATTTGATCAGCAGTGACACGGATTGGTATAAAAGCATCTGAATTGTTTATCAACAAACGTTATCAATGCAAATATCTAAATATTCATATGTAACATTCAGGTAGACAATATTAAGAATAATGAGGGTAATTTAATACAACATATTAATGAACTAGCTGACCCCGCAAACGTTGTTTTGCCATATATGTTATTAACCCCCGCAACCCCCTCTTGTAGTTGTAATTTCGTAAAATCCATTCTTAGCTGACCTCTACTCGGCGAAAGGAATATTCCTACCAAAATTCAAGCCTCTACGACTTATAGTTCCAGAGATATCGTGATGAGTCAATATATGGGTGGAAATCTCTTTTATATAATATATAGATGAATAAAGGCTTTTTTGCCTGAACATTTTTCACCTAATTATAACATGTGAATGAATTAATGTAGTAGGTCAATTACAAGAAAAATAAACACAACAGTATCTAAAATAAGTACATATCGTAGATTTTATATGCACCTACCTACGACACTCGATAATTTTTAATGAGGTAGGTTGAAATAAAATCTTGTAGCTAAATTGAGTATATTATGACATATGAAAGAAAAAGATAGCGTGTGATTGTAAAGCTCTGCATAACACGGATAAGTTAAAGTTTAGTGACACGAAAGCGACCCTCGGTCACATGTGACCCGTTTCAGAGCATCGTCCGTAAAGTTTTACTCACACACTCGTAGTAAATAGGAAAAAGTTTCCGCTTGTTTGTGGTGAAGTTTGAAACTAATAACGACATCTTTTATTGCAGTTGTTTGTTGTTTAACTTGTTGAATGGAGATAATAAGAGAAGTTTAGACAATTGCAAGTCTTTCTGTTGCTTTATTATGATGTAAGTTCATCATGTTTTTTTATTTATTTATTAAAAATCGGAACAATCCTCGTGCCTTGGAGAGTACGTATAACGTAACGCTTACGGATCCGCTTGCTATCATAGACACCCTGATACCTATTAACATTCGGGATAGGGAAATTATCCGTCAAGTCCTTATCCTTAAGTCTTAATCCAACCTTTCTTTAAAGAGCAAATCATTAATTGTCTTTGTTTTTAACTAAAACTCCATTCTTATATCTAATACGTTAGTTCATAATATCCTAATGTATATTGTAAGTAGCTTTAATTCTTTGCCATCAAATTTACATAGATACGTGTAGACTTGAATGTGTTCAAAACTTTAACCTCGAGGTTTTTCTATCTAGTTTTTTTTTTTCTTTATTAGAGAGCTTTGCCGCTACTGCGACTATGTCGCTCTGTTATTATACACATATGTTAGTAAAGTTACATAATAAGAACCTTAAGACACTATTGATACAACTTCATCAACTAATTTATACAATTTCTTTGCCGAAATAGATTCTGGTTTTGTCAAAATACTATTACATTCTCCAACATTGGTATAAAATAATTTATTAGGAAAAAATTGGCATCTTTTGGTTTCGTTCTTAACACATTCCATTAAAATATGATAGACATCCTCTACTACTCCACAAACTGAACGATTAGGGTGTGGAGTCCTACCCATCAAATATCCAAATTTATTGAATGGAATATGTCCAGACCGTAACCGTCAACTCAGCTGTGACAACGTCTTTTCTGTTCAATAACACAGTGTCTATCCAAGGTACATTAGGCGGTTGAGGTTGTATGGTCCGGTACCAGATGCCTTTGTCTTTCGACCTTTTATCAAAATATTCCCTCCACAAGTCAATACATTTATTTTTAACTATATGCAAACATTCGGAAAAAATAGGCTTAACAAACATTTCTATACCATCACAAGCTCCATACTTAGCTAGAGTATCCGCCATATCATTACCTAATAGATCAATATGAGATGGAATCCACTGCAAAACAACTGTTTTAGACTGTTCCCTCAAACTACAAATTTGTTTTACAATTGTATATGCTACGGGAGTACTTCTAGCGTTAGATGTACATCGAGCTACATGTTGAAGAGCACACTTAGAGTCTGAGAAAATAACAAATTTATCGTAGTCAATGGAGGATACGTATGATAAAGCTTCAGAAACAGCCAATAACTCAGCGCGCATAATAGAAATATTACTACTAATTTTAAAGTAAATAGAAGATAAAGATTCGGCATCAAAAATGCTGCTCCTATGTGTTGGCCATCCTTAGAACCGTCAGTAAAAAATTTGTAAAATCCGTTATACTGTTCGTTAATAAAGTTCTTACAGTGCTTATTTAAATATGATGTAGTATAGTTTCTTTTAGCTTTATTAATATTAATTATATCTATTTTAATTAAATTTGCTATTTGAATATTGCTTGACCACGTGTGAAGTGAGAAGAAATCCAAAGAGTTATTTTTATTGACCTCAACATTTTTTAAAATATCGTAGACTTCTATTAACAACGGCTTACGCTTTCTTTTCCACAAAGTAACTAAATTTGAAGATATAACTTGGTCTAATATTTGTATGAGTGAGCTATTGGTCATAGATATCGATTTCAGTAAAAATTTACCCGCTAAATAAAATCTTCTAAAACAAAGAGGTTGTATACACAAATCTGATTCCATTACGTGAGACGGTGTACTCCTAATGTATCCACCAATTACTCGCAAAGCCCTGTTTTGCATCCTATCTAATTTAATCAAATGAGCTACACTACTATCGTTATAAACGAAACAGGCATAATCTATTCGGCTTCTTATAACAGACAAATATAAGCGTCTGTTGTCTATCTAGTTATCTATCTAGTTGTCCAATGTAGCAGCAAATGTCAGTATCTAAACTCTCATAAATGGTGACTTGATGACTTCTTTATCGTTTCTGGTTGTAAATATCCTTTTCCGAACATTTGAATAAATTAGACTAAAAGCTATAATATTGAGATTGTTTTTTAATATGTATCTAAAAATAACTTAGTAATAGGTATATAAGTATAATTTGAACGAAAACGATGGAATCGAACCGTGCAAATGATTGTACATAAAGTACCTTACGGGTACAATTGATATAAAGGTCATGGTTTAAATTATCTTTTCGTACCAACAATGTAACTTGTAATTAGATGATTTTTATTTAAATCGCGGTCAACTAATGCCTGGTCAAAAGTAAGCTTTTGTAAGCTTTTGTTACGTATCTGATGTCATATTTTTGTAATGTTTTCCGTTTCCTCACTTCCTTTAATGAAATCTTTTGTATGGTGACATTTTTTTGTTTTCTCCCAAAAAAATTTGTTACTTAACGTGGTGAGTGGTATAAACCTTTTTTTTTAATTTATTTTTTATTTTTATATAAAATTTTATTGAAAAATATAATGAAAACAAATATTGCTTAAACTACTTAACAGCAAAAACTCAAGTAATCTTTTTCATATTTTCATTAAGCTATAGATAAAAAAATTGCAAAAATATTTTGAGTAAGCATTTGAGTAAGCAGTATCAATCATAATTATCATGTCATATCAACAAAAAAAAAATTTTTTAACGTATATTCCTGAAATTAACCATTTTCCTAATATTCCAGAACAATCAAAAATTATGTAAACAATATCTGCTAAAATCCTTAATATAACCTGCACAAATATTTGCGGTGAATTGAATAGCACGTCATGTCGCCCGCCGCCCGGCTCGATTTCTCGAACATTCGATATCTCCACGAATATCAAGTGGCGAGCTGTTGATATTCGCATTGAATCTTATTACATTTTCTAATTACTCTTTATTTTATTTCTTCATTATTTATTATATTTTGTTCTTATTTTCAAGGAGCACTTAACTTTTATTGCAGGCTGCTTCAAATATTTAAACTAATATAAATTTCTTATACAATTATTTAGTGAACACGTAGATACAGATACGTAGAACTTGAAACAAACAAAATTTCAATTTTTTTTCTCTTCAAAATTGTATTTATCAGGGTTAGACTACTACTAGTAGGTCTAGGTAGTACGGTAGCATTTTGGGTCTTTGCGACCAGTAGGTACTTGAATGGGTGACCGCCTGGGATCGTCGCGTCGTTGGCTTTTTTTTTCAATTACATTTTTAATTATGATACCGCCTACTTTTTTACATTAGTTTGCCACAGAAGTTTCACACACGTGTACTTTGTACGCACGCAATTTTTTTTTAACTTTTTTATTTTAATAATTTCAATAGAGTAAAACTGTTTATTACTTTTTTTATGTAACTAGATAGGCAAACAAGTGTACGGCTCACCTGATGGTAAGCTATTACCGTAGCTTATAGACGTCTGCAACAGCAGAAGCATTGCAAGCGCGTTGCTGACCCCATCCCCAGTTCCCCCCAGGAGCTCTGGTCACCTTACTCACCAACAGAAACACAACACTGCTTAAAACAGTGTTATTTAGCTGTGATCTTCTGTAAGGTCGAGGTACTACCCCAGTCGGGCTGCTCCATATTTTGAGCAGGTTTCCTGCTGTGCAATTCATCTCTAACGTTCCTTACTATTTTCTTAAATAGCTGATTCAAAAGCTGATAAGTAAATAACGAACAATTAAAGTTGGGTATAAATTACGTATAGTTTTTATTTACTGCCATCATTTTGGGGTAACTAACCACCGCAACCACCAACGTTATTTTTGGCGCACCTAATAAAAGCATCAATACATAAACATATATTTAAAATTTCAACGATATATTACACAAAACTTTTGAAAACATTTCATGTGCTAATGTAATGACGATTGCAGAAAATATACGCATGATGAAGGCATCATTATTATTATAAAGACGTATTAATCTGTGATATTATTAAGTACACTATTTCCACAAATGACTTCAAGTGACAGCATTCAAGAAATACAAACAGGCATTATTAGACAAATTATGGATCTTGGGAAAACAAAAGACAATTTTAATATAAATTCCATCGGCCGCTGTTACAGAATTATGTGGAATTCAGTTGGTGCAAACAAAAGGCGACGCAGCAGACCGAGACGAAGACACAGACAGACAGACTGCAATCACTCTGGTTGCTATTTCGAGTGAGGAAATACTATTTTTAATCTCTTTACTGGGATCTGTTTTCATATACACTCCAGTTTACACTTACAACCTTTGTCTTTCGTTTACTGTCATAAAAAAATTAAGTTTTAAGCGGAGGATGTCTAATTATATAGTATAGTAAACAGTTTTTTTATGGTGTATGGAAGTAGGTTGTTAATTGTTATTTGTTATGCAGGCTTGTCTCGTTCACTATTACAAACATCAGTGCACTTTGGTGTGTTATTCCTGTATAATAAAAAATCTACTTCACAAAATTCATCATCTACGATTAGTTATAATTAGTTTCAACCATAGAGCAAAAACAAAGTTTTTTTTCAAAAACAAACTTTGTTTTTGCTCTATGGTTTCAACCCGCAATTCGTATGCGAATAATTTAAAATAAGATATCTTAATTATTAGATTAATAACATAAAGTCTAGATCATTAATAAGAAATTGCTTAACATTAAATTATGAATTAATTTAATGCACTCGTAAAGGCGTTGTGTTGTTACCTCATGTGAATAGTTATTTACCTCATCACAACATTACTTTTTAACAATTAGTTAAAATATTTAAAAGTAAGTTAATTAACAAAAAATATTATTAACATTACTTAACTTATAATAAGATTATAAAGTGTGAGCACAAGACAATTAACTTATTAAGAATTTAAATTAATATAATAATTTCATTCATAATACCACTCTATATACTGATATACTCGTATCAGTCTGAACGTCAAATAATGTTAACGTATCTATTAGGTTTCTTACACAATATTAACTTCTTAACTTAATTTTCCTGAACACTTCTAAGTTCTAAGAAGGAATCTAATTAAACTTTGTTCTTCGTACTTTAAATAAAATCTATAAAGCTCAAGTTAAATATAATTATGTAGGTAGTCTTTTAAGAAAATATTTGCGACTAGAGTTAAGGACTAACGATAAGATGACTGAATTTTAGTAAATTACATTAATTTATCAATTATAATTAAAAATATATTATGCTAGTATAGTTTATGTTAAAATATTACTTCAAAGCAGACGTGCTGGTATACTCAAAAAGGTTGAAAACAATGAGGAAAAAACAAGAAATATTTAAGTACATACACGCCAATACACGCATGCATTTTAAAAACAACTTTAGCCTAATCTAAGTTTTGGTAATTTACTTTCTCTATAAACTATCAAAAGATCGTTGAGGTGGTTTAATAAATTTTAAGGATGATTTAGAAAAAAAAAAAAACGAATTCAAGACTAAAAAGTGTTGATATTTGTGTTTTTCCACGATTCAATGATATTATGTATCTAATGTCCTACCTGTATGTCTACAGATTTAATAAAACTTTATAATTTTATCACAAAATATATCTAACTACATTTGTACAAATAATCGTTCTTAAATCACTACATATTATAAAACAAAGTCTCTTCCCGCTGTCTGTCTGTCCCCATGTATGCTTAGATCTTTAAAACTACGCAACGGATTTTGATACGGTTTTCTTTAGTGAATAGAGTTATTCCAGAGCAAGGTTTATATGTATAATACATGCATAATATAGTAGAGGAACACTGCTAGTTTTAGAGGTTTCTAATGTGATGTCGTAAATAAACACATTTTTTGCGCTTAGATTGCAAATATTTAATTTATATTTTATATTTAGTATCAGCATTGCACCCTTGCGAAGCCGGAGCGGGTCGCTAGTTACTAATAAATGTAAAACCAAGTGACTTTTTGTCATTACTATTTATGGAAGGCAACTAAGGGGGGACAGTAGCAACTCACACAGATAGAGGCTACTGACTTGATCGATTACTAGACTATAATGTACGTAACATGGTCGAGTCATCTGAGCTATTTTTACGATATTGAAACACAATAAAATAAAATCAATTAATAAAATACTGATCAAATTGCTGAGTTACTGACACAATTTTCTCTAATGATTATATATTAAACAAAAAAGGTTACTTTAGTGTCTACCAGCCTACTACTTAAAGTTTTTTAAAATATGTATAGCAATTTTTTGTTTTATCTACTTTCACACATAATTTTCTAAAATATTGTGGTCAGATAGTCTTGGTCCATATAATGTGAGTACCGCTATTAAAGTATGAAAGTATATCGGGGCGTAGCATAGACCATAACGTGGATGGCACTACTGCTACTAAAGCTAGTAAGATTAAACTGGTAGAATAACTCACCATTTATCTATTACTTTACTGGTCAGTTCTAATTATGTGCCCGAAAAAAAGTTAAAGCCCAAAAAGGTAACCCAAAAAATAAAATAGGGCTAGCTTTATTAGCAAAAAATTTAAAAGCTAGCACTACCTCTGAAACTTTTCTAGTACCAACTCTAATTATTTGTCTAGTTAGTACAAGTCATAAGCCTGAATTTCAAGTTAAATGGGTCTATGAAGTTTTTATGAATTAACTAAGAAACTTTTCAAAATGATAAAAATCTGCAATGAGACAAGCGCGATCAAAAATTTTCCATTTATTTTACTCCTACATTGAAATCAACTATGCACGTTTTAGTTTAATTATTTTATTTTTTAACCTCAGTAAAAATAATCCTGGGTGCCAACTTTTTACATCCGTCACGTTTAGCCTACTTTTGTATTATACTGGTACCCTGGATAGTTTAAATCATAGATACAGATATAAAACTACACTTATAGGGATCAAGTAACAAGGAAATTGAAACAGATAATTGCAAGCCATTTCTATAAGCCTATTATGAAATAAAACGTAAGAATCATTATAATAAATAATAGACGTTAATCGCATTTTAACTCATTGCATATTAATGACTACTTTTCCGCTATTATGAGTCGTGGCGTGATGTTTTATAGCCTATGTTTTCTTTTGACTACGTAGAGTACAAAATAGAATGATAAAGCAAAATTATTTGAATCAATACACCGCTTTCAACATTTTTAAACTGTTCACAAACAGACATAAGTTTTCTGTCAATCTATCCAGGTTTATCTACAAAGTATATAGACATGAATGTCTAAATTATAAGAAATAAGTACATTAAAGAAACAATAACTAGCGTAAATCAACACAATAGCAGAATATATGTACCTAATTTGTAGTCAGCACTAAAAATAAAGTCAGCAAAACTATTGAAGCAAAACAAATTACGACATACTCTGGTCACTTTTTAGAATTAATAAAGTTTGAATTTTACGACCGTCTAAATAAGGTTCAAAAGATATAATTTAAATAAATATTACGATGCAATAATAGGCATATTTTTCGCTTTTCATATATTTTTTCATATGAAACGTGCAATGAGTTATATTACATGTACATACATGGTTATATTATTCTCACTAGAGTATATTCATAATACAGTCAAACCTGGATAAGCGAGAGTTCAAGGGAGCACAATCTCATTCTCGCTTATAGAGGTTTCTCACTAACCCGAGTTTCTCGCTTATGCAGGTACATGGGTAGCGTTTCTCTCTTATAGAGGTACGCAGCAATGACAAGTCACAGCAAGTACGAATGTAGTAAATATGTAATATGATAAAATTATGTGCATGATATGCACAACATAATATATTATGTACATTTATATTTGTACTTTAATTTTCCGTTTTGACACGATGCAGAACAGAACTTTCCTTCGAAATCGAAACTGAGTAAGTCCGACAAACAGGACAGTACACAGGCACACGTGTCCATTCGAAAAGAATGGATAGAAAGGGAAAGAATGCGATAAATAAGAACGTTATTTAGTCCCACGAAATAGAATAGGTACAATATTGACGAGAAAACAATACAAAAACAATTGTAGGAACGAAGGACGAAAGTTAAGAATAAGTCATAAAATAGCAGATGTTAAAGTAATTTGTTTTGTCATTTATTACTGTATGTATTTTTTATTGTAGCTACAATTCTTCCTAAATAATATAAATAAAGAAAGCTTGACTGTCGCTTATAGAGGTATAGATAAGTAGCAGTCTCACTTACGGAGGTCCATGAGGGAAAAACGACTCTCTCTTACAGAGGTTTCTGTTTCTCGCTAATAGAGGTTTTGGGAGCTTAAAATGACGGGTCATGGCTATTACTCTCACTTATAGAGTTTTCTCACTTATCCAGTTCTCACTTATCCAGGTTTGACTGTATTGGAAACATTATTATGCGAGAAATAATGTGTGTAAACCGTTAATATTAAATTTCAATGTACACTTACAAATGCTTTGTATTTTATTAGATGTGTGAAAAATCTACCATCTCAGTGAAAAATTTCTAAATCCATTTGACAGAGGCATCGTATCCCACAATCACTTAAAAATTTAATCTAATTCAACAGCTACCATTACACTACATCATGAGTAGGTACTAGGTACATAATCTTAACGAATATTAATTTTTCTAGTATTGTGTAAAAAATATTATATACTTAATCGTATTTATGCGTTCTTATTTTAGTTTGTTTTAAAATTTTCGGTTGCATTTTCAAATTAAAAAATCTTTTTTAATTTTTTGAACCTAAGTTCAAAGAATAGGTATACATAGAGATTTCTGATAATAAAGCCGGAATGAAAAAAACTGTAAGTATTTAAAGCCAATATTATAAACTGGCATAACCTGTATTCCTAGCTTCAAACTTTCGTGTTTTGAGACATGCAACGTTGACATTTATCCTACTATATCTCTACTTAGCGTTCTTAGCGTACAGCCCTTATCAATTCATTGTTATCAATAGACAAGCTGTGTAAGACAAAAAGTTTTCATCACATAGCTTAACTTATTCATCTTTAATACCATGGAATTTTTATATTATATTACTGACGTCATTGTAATGAATAATGACGTAACTGTACTCGTTACATTATAAACTTTACATGAAGTAAACTAATAGTTCAGTGTATTCGAAACTAGCGATCCGCCCCGGTTTCGCACGGTTGCAAAAACTATCAGTTTTCCTCACAGACCACGTGGTGTTCCTCTACTGACTACTCTATTATGCATAAGTATAAACCTTTCTCTCGAATCACTCTATTTACTAAAGAAAACCGCATCAAAATCCATTACGTAGTAGATCTTTAAGGCGCCTGGGGGGGCAAAACGCCGCGCTAGCCGTTTTTTGTGCAGTTTTTTGAAGCTATCTACTTTTTATTGGAAAGAAATATAAAACTAATACAAACACATTTAATTTCTACATAATTTTGATTACATGATGGTCCTTTTTTTTAATTTTTTTAAAGGATTACATTTTAAATAATCGCCTTACAACGAAACCACAAAAATGAGAAATAATTACTGATACTGTGCGTCTCCTCGTGAAGTAAACATTATTTTATTTTGCTACCGACACTAATGGATTGACAATTTAATAAGGAACAATTCGCATGAAAATTTTTTTCGAAAAGACCTAAATTTGATGTGTTATTGATTTTTTTCTAAAATCTGGGCGTATTCACTACTGTACTCAAGCGCGGTTGTATTGGAATTCAGTCTGCCGCAAGGTTTGGAGGGAGAAGCTTGTGTCGTTTGTCACCGTCTCGGCTAGCGCACGCTCACGTCATATTATAAATCTATACGTCTATACTCTATACATACAAATAAATAAAAGTGGAGTGTCCGTTTGTAATAATAAAATAATATCCTTTTACTAAATGCATATCCATGTATACACGGTACATATACCAAAATTACATTTTTTACAATTTATTGTTGTCTGTATGTCTGTCAGTTTGTTCCGGCTAATCTCTGAAACGGCTTGACCGATTCAGACGGGACTTTCACAGACAGATAGCTGATGTAATAGGCTGTTACTTTTATTTTTATTTTGTATCTCTGCGAACTGAACAATAATTTTTTTTTAATTCCACGCGGACGAAGTCGCGGGCACAGCTAGTAAACAATAATAATTTATTAGCAATTAGCATATTGTTAGCATTTTTTGTTGACTTTTGTTTGGGTTAGTTTTTTTTTGTTTGTTATTTATTGTGAAAAAACGCTCTGTGTGTGTATTTAAAACTATTGAGTTTTTTTTAAAAACGCTATTGTTGTGTAGGTATCTAAACAATGGTTTTAGCACCTTTGAAAATTATAGAAACGACACCCATGATAAAGAGTTTTGCTAGCTAATTTAATTTGACCATGTACCTATAGGTTTTTACTTTTTACCTAGACCTACGTTAAAATAAAAAAAAATCTCTATATATGTATATAAAAATGAATCGCTGAATTTGTTGCTAAGCGCAAATCTCGAGATCAGCTGAACCGATTTCACTAATACTTTTTTTATAATATTCATTGAAGTACGAGGATGGTTGTTACGGTGAGAAAAATTAAAAAAAATTGCCTGAAAAGTCTAAAAACAACACTTTTCTATATTCCCATACAAAAGATTCGTAATAATACTTAAAAGGCAATTTGAACTTTAATACCATACAATAAAGTTTAAGAGTTAGTGGAAGGGTTCCGGAAAGGCAATTGAGTGATGTTAGTATCGTATAAATATTAATGTCAATATTTGTCAATATATTAATTTATATATTTTTTTGTTTTTACATAATGTAATTGTTGACTTATCAACTTTCTTTTTTCTTTTTTTTAATCTTTTTACTAGCTGACCCAAATTGCCGTTATCCCGAATAGCAATTGAGTGACGTTAGTATCGTATAAATATTAATCTCAATATTTGTCAATATATTAATTTATAATTATATTTTTTACATAATGTAATTATTGACTTATCAACTTTCTTTTTTCTTTTTTTTATCTTACTAGCTGACCCAAATTGCCGTTATCCCGAATAGCAAAATAAGTATTTAAAAAAAATAATTAAAGAATCGACTGTTAGGCGGTACGAAGTTCGCCGGGTCAGCTAGTTATTTATAAGTTTAAGTAATTATACTTCATTGTTAGTATTTATTGAACGTAAGTGTAGTCACTGAATTCATTACCTAAAATATATACGCACCAATTAACATTTATTTCTTATAAAAAAATAATATATTTTTTTATTGAATGCCGTGCGGTCTGCGGATCCCTAGATCTGTAATTTTTACGTGTATTCGTAAGTTGTAACCAAATGCCGCTAGATGTGCCGCGAGAGGTGGGGTGCGGCAAAGAGGGATCGAATGCTCAAGGTTATTTGCTTGGCATACCGCCTTAAGATCTAAGCATACAGACAGCGCAGCGGGAAACGACCTTGTTTTATACTATGTAATGATATATAATTTAATGATACAGAGACTCACGGCCAGCGTTGCCAACTCTACCAACTTTTCGGTAGATCTACCAACTTTCCGTGTCTCGCTCAAATCTACCACCTCACGAGAAAAATCTACCAACTTTTCAGGTTTTTGAAAAAAAATAATATTATATATAAGTACTAGAAATTTAAACAGCCTATTCGTTCGCGCACTCGTCACTTGAAATATATCGATATATATTTCAACTTTTCAAGCAAGATTTCAAGTTGAAGTCGTCACGTGTTCTTATTGGTTGATTTGGACAATGCCCATTTTTCTATGGAGCCACAGATTACTTTAGATAATTATGTATGAAGCCGTGCCCCGGTACGTGCTTTGACGTGTTCAGACAATTCATATATTTAAGTATCCTTTATTCTTTGAAACTAGATTTTTAATAATATTCTAAAAGTGATCAAAGCCGCAGTTTATACTTTAATTTAAAAAAAAAACTTATTTGTACTCCAGGTTTGAGATGTCAAAACAGATTAAATATAAATACCAAGTCGTAAACGCAACCATACAAATAAACGCTTTTTTTAAATTAAATTATAAACCCCACACGACCAGAAAATATATATAAAAAAATAATATAAAAAGAAAGTCTTGCACTGAACGTTTTACATGGATTAATTGTAATAACATCAGATATCGTAGAACGTGAACTAAACTTATTATTCAATAGGTATTATAAGTTAAAGTTAAGTTACTTAAACATAAAGTATAGGTTTTATAATATTTTATTCTTTAAAAAAAAATGCATATTTTAATTGAATAAATAATCTTTAAGTTTATGATAAAAAAATATTTTATGGTACGTAAACAAAAATTGCGTGCGTACAAAGTACACATGTCAGAAGTGAAACTTCTTGAGCAAACTAATAAAAAAAACGAATTGAAAAAAAACAAAAGGCCAATTAAAAATAACAAAACCGCTGAATAGTCATCTATTTAGTACACACAGAAACAGTTTTCCCAGAACTAGTCCTTTGAAACAAACAAGTATTTCTTATATCACAACCATTATATTACATTAATTACTTTAGTCCATAATATGCTTCGTTTTTTAATGGATATTGACCATTTTTTTATTATTATTTGTTTTTTTACTATAATAGATGATTGTACTATAATGATTCCTTTTTAACCAAAAAAAAAAATGAATTAAAGTTATCACATCTTATGGTACTAGAATCGTATATAAAACTCGAAATTATAATTGGTAGATCTACCTACTTTTCGTATTGAAGATGGTTGGAAACTACCAACTTTTGAAATTGTATCTACCTACTCGATAAAATTCGAGTTGGCAACACTGCTCACGGCCCTTCCCAAGTAGGTAGGTAAGTCTCGATCTCCTTTAATCTGGATTTTCTATTTATAAAAGTTTCAGTAGCTAAGGTTCTCTAAGATATAAAAATAGTGACAATAAGGATAAAAAACATAAAAAGTAACATTACGAGTCCATAGAGACGTAACAGATAGAGAGGGTTAGCAGTATCAGTGTACGTAGGTACCGACTTACACTAACTTGTACGATTGAGCTGCTAGTTTATGGTACGTAGATCTAACTTAACGGATTCTGCTAAAAAGAAAAATCTGCTTGAGGTAGGCGAAGCAGAAAATATCTTGCTCAAAGTATGGAACAGTTCGACACAAGTTTTACAGAGGATCACGGCCAAGAAGTTTTTTTTTTTTATAGACACAATATTGTTTAGATGGATTTATGTATAACTAACCTTATCGGACATCGTTTCATGTTTCAAGGGTTTTTCTCGGTATCTTAATTCATTATCTTAAATAAAGGAAGGTTAAATTAGTTGTATATAGATTAGTGTGGTAAATTCGGCAATGAAATATGTTGAGTAGTTTTTGCGTGAAAGGATTACAAAGCATGCATTAAAAGTCTCGCATTATTCGTTTTAATATTAGTAGGATTGCCCGCTCTATCTATAGCGCTTCTATGGTGGTTTTATTTTGTCGGAATCGTGACGGATGGTTCGAAGGCGAAGGTAATTCCACCATTAGTTAGAATTACCGAGGTTCTAATAGTACTGTAAGAGCATGATAAAAACGACCAACAGTTAGGAGAAACTTTCTCCTCCAAGAATCTTTACTTAAGCGAGTCTATTTCTCCAATTTAGAATTTAGTCTTAATCGTTTTGTTTAGTGTATTTGTACTGTAGTAATATTATGCTATTATGTCCCTTTTTAAATATAATACAATAGAGTTTTGTATGTATAGTGATTAAATACGATTTTTAGATATATAGTTATGTACATAAGTACATAACACAAACAATCTTTTTCAAATTAATAAATGATGTTATGAGTGTACAGCTACGTATTTGATACTGTATACAACCTTTTAATATTTTTAATATTATTAGTTCTATTAGGATTTACAACTGATTTTAAACGTTCTTTGCTCGTTAGAACAACTGTTTTTATCAGCTTTCGATTAAATTAAAAATTATCTAAATCGGAACACCCAGTAAAAAGTTATGCGGTTTAATACAATGACGAATCGACGAAAAAAATAATCAAGTAAAAACGCATTATTAGATATAACTCGAAAAGTACTTGTTAGATCTCAAATAAATTTAAATGGGACAAAATACACGCACTATCTTTCGATTAAAACAAAAATCATCGAAATCGGTCCACCCATTCAAAAGTTCTGAAGTAACAAAAAAAATATATAATTATACAATCGAATTGAGAACCTCCTCCTTTTTTGGAAGTCGGTTAAAAATAATAAATACAAATTGTGAAATGGTGTGGATTAGTAAAATAAGTATTTTGACGACGTACAATCCCGAATATTAGCAAAATAAAATCGTTCTGCTGTAGACAGTAATGCAAAGTAAGTTGCGCATATTTTCTACTAAATGACGTAAAAGTACACACGTTCATAACGGAGGCTTATGAATATCCTTTAGAAAAGAACAACCTAGTCATGCGAGCCTAGAAGAAGTAGGTCTTTCACATACATCCTGAATATTACAGAGGGGAAACCAGGCCAGCGAAAAGTTTATCTTCCAAAAGTAGCAAGACCTCTTTTATCGACCTGAGACCTGAGTTATTAATGAAAACTGCTGAACCGCTGAACTTTCTAGAACACTCGACTAAGCAGTTGCAATTCTATATTTTAATATGAAAAAACTTTTTAAAGAACTTCAATACATATTATAAAACAAAGTTGCTTCCCGCTGTCTGTCCCTATATGTGCTTAGATCTTTAAAACTAAGCAACGGATTTTAATGCGGTTTTTTTAAATAGATGGAGTGATTCAAAAGAAAGGTTTATATGTATAATAATTATAATTATGCATAATATAGTAGAGAAAGACTGATACCCTTAACTTACTCAAAGACTTTATACCCTTACACCTTAATTTCATCCGTGCGAAGCCGGGGCGGGTCGCTAGTTTGGAATAAATTAAACTTGAATAAAATGTTATCTATATCTATATATAGTATCTATATCTATGTATAGTATGGTATATCTTTTCATTTACTATTTCTTGTTTTTTCTTTTACACTCATTAGCTTGATATGCTAGTTGAAAATGTAATGTAAAATAATATAATTATGCTGATAATGATGAAATTCAGTTTCGCTGTGTTAGTTCAACGCAACGACATAATAATATGTAATTATTTATCCTTGGTTTAAGTACTAATCTTCAATACAAATAAATAAAATTGGAGTGTCTGTTTGTCATATTAAAATACCCACTTTTTACTATTTAGTAGTATCGTGTATAGATCCATATCCATTTGGATATGGATCTATACACGATACGTATACCAAAATAATTTTTTTATAATTTTTGTCTGTCTGTTTGTTCCGGCTAATCTCTGAAACGGCTGGACCGATTTTGACAAGACTTTCACTGGCAGATAGCTGATGTAATAAGGTGTAACTTAGGCTGCTTTTGGGCTTTAGGCTTACTTACTACTTGCGAACTGAATAATAACTTTTTTGTTAAATTCCACGCGGTCGAAGTCGCGGGCACAGCAGCTAGTATTTTTATATAATTCATAATTAATTTTAGAGTATATTGTTTTTAAATACGAGTATGAATTCTAAAGTAATATATCAAAATAAACAGAAAAACAAATATCTATCACTGTTGCATTGCGGATACGATCTTTAATTAGACAATTTTTATTATAATCTTTAAGATACGTTAATGCCAATAAAAACATCATTGAAGCTGGATCTTTAGACTAAATTTGCAATCAAAAAAGTTTTATTACCTACGACTATTAGAAACCTGTTTTTATTACTAAGCTTATAATTAGAGTCATCATACTTCACACAGATGAGTTGAGCCTTAATACGTATTTTAGTAAAAAAACTCTTTATTCGTAGCCGTAGATATTTTAACCTTAATTTTAACTATAGTAATGTGTTATTTTTTTCTTCAGTTTTTATTCTATTCTTATTTTCTTACTAGCTGTGCCCGCGACTTGGTTCGCGTGGTAATTAACAAAATAGTTATTGTTCAGTTCGCAGAGCTATAAAATAAATAAATTTCTAAAATAAAAGTAGCCTAAGTTTGTGTGGTATGCAACAAATTCACATCGTTTATTTTCTTACTTTACTTATGCTTTGCTGTCTGGCTATTTCCATATGATATAATATGTATAAATGTAGTAAGTACCTACTTCTTAAATACACCAAAGCATTAAAATGAATAATATAAATATATTTTCAAAGTTCAACGTTATTAGGTTGAATATGAATGGTTAGCGCAATTCATAAACGGACATTTTGTTGAAAATATCCAGCCTTTATCCAGCACATGCTCATACACAACACATATGTAGGTACTCATTGGCTACTTTTTTAAATAACTAATGTTACTAGTTAAAAAAAAAAAATTGCCAAAATGTCATTAAGGGACAAATTGCATTTGTTACCGAAATAAAAATTACTTAATATTTAGGATGTAGGTACATAATATATCACACTTGGCTATACCTAAATAAAACGCAACCAATGTTGCTCCGAAATTGATCTTAATAGGCTAGATAATAAATGGCGCCAATTATTATTCAAGAAGGATTCTATTATGAATGGAGGCTTCTTCCGTTGACTGGTATTATAACCATTGTTGCCCATCGGCCTTGGCGCCTTTCACTGTTTGGAAATTGTACACTGAAATTTAAGCCACTTGGGTGCACGTTTATAGATTACATTGAAACTGATACTGGAAACTGACTATATTTCGTATTCTTATCACAACAAAAGCGAAATTTACCTTATTCGGCGTTAGTGGAGCGGAGCTTTTTTTAAGGCGGAGTTGACTGTTTATTGAGAATTTTAGTAGTTATTGTCAGTTATTGTTCAGTTGTGTCTGTATTTCTGTGTACATGAAGTATAAATAAATAAATATTGTCACTTTCTGTGTTTACCTGCCTGATGAAATATTTTTAAATTTTTGCTTTTTTATTACTTTAACAACGTCTAATGAGATATGGTTTAATTGATAACGTAAATACGTAGTCAGATTCCTTTTCTTACTACTGCACCGTTTGTTACAATAGGATTGTTAAATAAAAAATGCCAAAAACTACGAACATCTTTAAGATTATCTCAGAGACTAAAAATAATCGGTTTACTGAAATAAACAGAGTTTAAGAACAACGGCAAGCTTTAAATTAATTAATATCATAGCCCAAAAATTATTTGCAAATATCTGCACGATTTTGATTAGGTATGACAAGTTGGTCGTAACCTAAGTTCCGGTTACTTAGAATTCTAAGCGAGATTAGGTATTGTACAAAGTTATGAGTTCCGTTATATTTATAGATCAGTACAGTCTTATACGGAAATTCATTGAAGTCGAAATGATGAATTTGAAGTCGGTTTTTTTTCTTTTGCAAGCAAACACAATTATTATTATATATCGCCAAAGAAGTCCCATTAAATTTGGAAATAGTCTAACGATAACCTACGGAAGCATAGCACAGAACTCCTGGTAGTTAGAAAACCCCATAACATACATGAACATGCATGTATAAATATATATCAATATTATATTTTTTAATTTGTAAGCGATCAATATTAGTCAACGTTTTTTACCTTTGTAGAGTATTACGATCATACTGTACATGCATGTACTTTTTAATGATTCCACTACATATCTATATATACAGGGTGTCCCGCGATAAAGTGCAACCCCGAAAGGGGGTGAAACTAGACCATAAATTATCGACAAAAAACATAGAAAAAACTTTTTTAAAAAAATATTTTATTTTTTATTGACGAATTAAGATTTTTATATCTTACCTAGACTCTATGTACAAAAAATGATGATTTCTTCCAAAGTAGTGGGTCGATTACTTTAAAATAAAATAAAATATTACGCCACGTACTTGGCGGTAAGGATAAAATAAAAATTAGCTGGCAAAAAAGTGGCATTATGTCTTTAACTATGCTTCTTGTGAAAAAAAATCCATTTTTTATGACTGTTTTTTTCAATGATCTCTAATTTTCTCAGAATTATGCCCCCAATACCAGGAAATTTTATGATTTATTATTATTTCTTACCATATTGCCATTCAAATAAAAAAAATTTACGCCTGTATCCCAAAAAACACGTACAAAAATCATCATTTTTTGTACAAAGAGGCTACGTAAGCTATATAAAAATCTCAATTCGTCAGTAAAAAAAATAAAAAAATTTTTTTTAATTTTTTTAATTTTTTTCTGTTTTTTGTCGATAATTTATGGTCTAGTTTCACCTTCTTTCGGGGTTGCAGATTATCGCGGGACACCCTGTATAAAAGAGATATCCACCCCTTGACTCATCACGATATCTCTGGAACCATAAGGCGTAGAGACTTGAAAATCTTGAAATTTGGTAGGAATATTCCTTTCACCGAGTAGAGGTCAGCTAAGAACGGGTTTTACGAAATTCCATCCACAAGAGGGGGTTGCGGGGGTTAATATCATATATGGCAAAACAACGTTTGCGGGGTCAGCTAGTTATATAATAAATTGAAAATGTATAATATGATTTGTCAATTTAAAAACAGTAAAAAGCTTTTTATTATTGTATTATCGTATAATAAAATAATATTTAAACCGCTGATCCGCTTGGTCCGCTAACCCATGCATTGTTCGTGACCTATATTTTAGTACAGAAAGGGTGGTTTATATAAAATGAACTTTAGTATCAAGAAGTAAAACAGTAATGTACTTTAACAAACTTTCTACTCATTAAAATGTTTATATCTTTAGATGTAAAGAGAGTGAAGCGATACTTTTCAATAAATTATGCATTTTATTAGGCATATAATTTAAAGCTTACTTTAGTATTTTGTATTAACCTCATGTTACTGTATACCTGTAACAATGCAATTACGTATAAATGAAAGGAACTTTGCAATTAAATTCTCTTACTTTCAAACGTCTACGTAATTTGAAATTCGATGCGCGTACAAGTTGATAAAAACATATAATAAATACTAAATATACTAGAAAAAATTGTTTAGTAAGGAAACAAAAAATCAATGAACTTATATTTTTAAGATTAGATTGTTATGTGTATAGCTGAAGTTACCATTTTTATATATAACCTTGCGTATCTTTTACATAATATACAGTAGGTACGTACATACCAAACTTCTTCCGTACTTTTAAATGCGTTATACCGCTACTTTCTATGTAAATAAATTTTTAAATCTATATGTATATATATAAAAGAGCTTTCTACGCATTGACTCATCACGATATCTCTGGAACCATAAGGCGTAGAGACTTGAAATTTGGTAGGAATATTCCTTTCGCGGAGTAGAGGTCAGCCAAGAACGGATTTCACGCAATTAGCTAGCTAGTAAAGTATATTAATGTTTAGGGTGCTAAAAGAAACTTTTTGTACGTTGTTCTTAATTCGTTTATATGTATTAGGTACGTACTCCTTGTCTATACTATAATACCACAGCCCATGAAACTATTTACGCTGTGATAATACTAAGAATTTTAAATAGAGCGAAGAATTTTTAGTTTCGTAAACTACACTAGTACCTACTCCACTGCTCAGGGAGCAATAAATATCAATTCAAAGAGCAACAGACTGATATAAATACTTATTGAGTTGGACGCCGCGTTGGCGCAGCGGTTACAGCACTGGATTGCGATTGACTGTTGCGCGGGCGGTTGCGGGTTCGATTCCCGCACACGACAACATTTGTATTGGCCATACAGATGTTTGCCGTGGTCTGGGTGTTTGTGCAGTCCTTGTGGGTCTCCCCACCGTGCCTCGGAGAGCACGTTAAGCCGTCGGTCCCGGTTGTTATCATGTACATCTGATAGTGATCGTTACTCATAGTAGGGAATATCCGCCAACCCGCATTGGAGCAGCGTGGTGGATTAAGCTCCGATCCTTCTCTACATAGGGAAGAGGCCTATGCCCAACAGTGGGATATTACAGGCTGAATCGTATTGAGTTAAAAATTCTTTTTGGACCAAAATGTTGCATATTACGTTGTTTTTTAACCACCTGATTTCTTTTGTTTTACATTAGTATATAATTAAGTAATTTATCAGTAATCATTAGGAAAACAATGTATGAAATAAGTAGATAACATATTGTAATGATTTTAAATAATCTCAGATTTTTTTATTATTGTTTTACATATACCTATTTTATTGATTAGGTATAATTCATATGTAGGTACCTATTGAAATCTACTCATATACATATACAATTACATTTGGCATAATATATCTGAAGGTTACAGTTTCAGCTTTTTGACGTAAGTGTTTAAGAATATCGAAGAATAATAATTGTAATGGTCGATTGGAATATTTATTGTCGATTGCTGACGAAAACATTTATCGACAGAAAAACACTATGACAATTGCAGTATTTTAATGCCAGTTCCTGAACAAAGAAAAAATGAAAGGTTCTTAAAGAAAATAATCGTTAAAAAATCCTTGCTACGTTTATTGTTCTTCGAAGCAGCGAAGGCCATATTATGTCAGCGTCAATCGCCTTTCCAGATCGCCAAACTTGTTTTTTAAAAGCAGCTGCCTGCGAAAACCGGGCAAAGGACTCGTTTCTCAGTACCGTTCCGTTGCGATTTAATATTTTTGTCCAGCCAGTCTTTTTCGAACTTTGAACAGTTGCTAATTAGTATTATATTTTTTTCTCCTTTTTTGCGTTGAGTATCGAGAGGTTTATGTAATAACTAAATTAGAGAATATTGCTTCTTTGCTGAAAAAAATTGACGTACATTTCCTTGAAAACTTTTTGCTCTAACAAATGCTGTGTTAGTGTATTACTCATAATAACGCGCGTTTAAAATTTAATAACTGTTTTTTACTCATATTGCATATTTTTAAAGATACTCTATTACAACAATTGTTCATAAATTAAATTAACCTTATAATATCAGTAAATATATATTTTTTTTTATTTCAGGTAGCGAAATCAGACGAAACTTCATGATTCAATTTTAGAACTGCTAAGTAGCGGTGTAAGTATTATGTATTATCTATTATTAAAATACGTGATTTATTTATTAGGTAGGATTATTTATTAGGTACATGAAAAACTTGATTTTTATAACATAGGTACTATAAAATATAACAAAACAGCGCAGTATACTTTTACTTACACATTTAGGTACACATACACACATTCAAGCAACTGTGTATAAGCACAGTTACAATCGATTACATAAAATACTAAAAGCTTTCATAACTCATAAGCAATCGGACGAGGTTGTTCAAAATAAATATAACATACAAATTACATCACTACATTACGCATTATCATTAATTATCACACACACACAAACAATGCTATTGTATTATTTTTAATGTGTTGTGAGGCTAAGTTATGCCATTCTATAATTTTAAACAACTTGACCGCTTAACATTAATTATAGATAAATATAATACTTTTTAATTGGAAATGGAATTAATTATTATCTTTTTAATATCACAAACACGTACTAGGTACACAAACAGTATCTCTGTTTTAAATAAAAATTATTTGTTGTATTCTTTACATGAACTAAGACTAAAATAACAAACAACTTTAGTATTAAGATTAATTGGTTACATTTATGCGAATAAATCATCTTAAATAGATTCTATTAAGATATTAAATTTGAAAGAAAACCGAGTTGAGGTCATTATTTGCGGACATCGACCCTCGAGATATTTCATAGGTACCTAAAAAAATCTAGAAACAATTTATAAAGTTATTATATTTAAAATATTTTTATTGCTCTATAGGACTGTATTACATTTTTATTTATATTCCACTAATAATTATTTCTCAAGAAAGAAGAAATCAGCCTATTTATATCTATTTTAAATTATATTTCAAAAACACTAAAGCATTCTTTTAATTCGCCATAAAAATGAGTAACAAGCAATCACATAGTTTACCCTATACAACCTTCAAACATAACTTAACCGCAAGGCTCATCCTAAGCTCACCTTTCAGTTCATCTCTTTACGCCCGGACCGAGACAATCAAATTAATTATCGATGTAAATGGAGCAAGGATACATTCTTATTTAAAACTTGCCCAATTTTATTCGTATAAAAATGAAATATTTCACGTGAGATTGCCTCGAAACATTTTAATCGAGGGTCGAATATTGTTAACTTAAATTTTTGATTTTAGAATGTGTCATACTGAATTTAAGTAGTTAGTGCTAGGGGCCTAAGCATCCGACAAAAACGCACACACTCAGGCCAGGACAAAAATCGGATTGACCCCTCCCCCATATGTATAGGTATATCTACATTCTACACTTCATAAAGCTGAATCAAATCAATCAAATGTGGCAAAAGCAGTTCAATTTTGAACTTTTTGTATGGTACTTTCATTATATTTCGAAATTTGACACTATATTTGTCCTAATAGAAATTACGAAAAATATATAAAAATTAAATTAGATATATTTTTTAATATTTTTTATTACTTAGCCGTCTTTAGACTTTAATACTAGTTTTTACGGCCCACCTAATTAAGTCTCTATGATATTGCCCACAAACATTGTAGAGCAAGCAATCGCTGTGCTCACTGCTCCCGCCTACTTTTAAAAATAACTGAAAAGATTACAAGTGAATTGGATTAAATTTATGTAAAGGTTTAGGCCGATGTTTATTAAGCCAGTGAAAAACTTTATACCCTTATTTAGTTATCTTAACGAGTCCGGATAATATCGGTGAGTCGCGATCAAATAAAGTTGATGACAAAACCGATACGAGACACGAAACAGAAATTCACGCGAACTAAAGATTATCTTGCCTTTACTTTGTGAGAATGTTTACGAAATTGAAAACAAGAAATGCGTAGGAGTTATTAGTTTAACCTAACTAGAATCATGTGTGAGAAACACAAAAAAAAAAAAAAAAAAAAATTTTTAAAAATAATACGAATTAACTAGAATCTTTTCTACCTTTTACTTTTTTGGTTAGCAATGCCAATGACTGTAGAAATAAAACGTTCCAATCAGCATTTTAGCACATAGTCTAAGTTCTCTAGTAATCTAAGTTCTGTAGCAAAAAAAATAACGTATCTAACTCATTAGTAGGAGTCTCCATCTGTCAGTTGCTCGGTTTAATCATTGGGAACATATCAATATTATCAGTCTGTCATAAGAACAACATAATATGATACAACTGTTATACAGTCGAAAATTCGCGATTATAAAACAAACATCTATACTAATAAATAAAATTGGAGTGTCTGTTTTTAATACTAAAATAAACGCTTTTTACTAAATGCGTATGGATGTATACACGATACATATACTTACCAAAATAACATTTTTTTATAATTTTTGTCTGTCTGTCTGTCTGTCTTACTGTTTGTTCCAGCTAATTTCTGAAACGGCTAGACCGATTTTGACGGGACTTTCACTGGCAGATAGCTGATGTTTTAGGGCGCAACTTAGGCTAATTTTATTTTAGTTTTTTTTTTGTGACAAGTCTGCGAACTGAACAATAACTTTTTTTGTTTAATTCCACGCGGACGAAGTCGCAGGCACAGCAGCTAGTTTAAAATAAATTTTAAACTCTGTAAATAACTGCTTCCAAGTAGCCTATCAACTTATCAAGTCTACCTTCGCCAATATTTCGACCTACGTTAATGGAATCAATGATTAATATTTTAAACTTTATATTAATAGCTTTGAACAGGTCGGCCTAAGGTCATGATCCGAGTTCGCTAGACAATTAAATTATTCGTTTCCTTTTAAAACGAAGCCTTATTTACTAGTTCTGTTTATATTACAAATCAGGTCATCGGAACAGGTTTGTGTACCTACATGTACCTACAAACAATATTATACTGATACCTGAGATTGCTAAAGGATTTCCATGCTGTTTTATTTTATTAGAGCAACTATTGGTACATTATATATAAATAATTCAACTTTTATTTTAATGTTTCCACGGGGATTAACGCGAACAAAAATTTAAGGTAAAATATATTACTTACCCTGGGGCCTGACGTTTCGGCCAGGTTACACCAGCCGTGGTCACAGCCCACAGGCAGACTGTCTGCCTGTGACCGCGGCTGATGTGGAAACATTAACATAATAATGCAACGCGAAAGTTTAAAAGTTGTTAATAATTAAACTTTTCGGTTTATCGGTTATTATCAACTTATAGATAAATGAAAAATCCTGGACATGGCTACACTAAGTTCTCTTAAATAATTGATGAAATGACATTTAGCAATACCTACCGACAGATTTTTTTTAGCGGTAGCGTATAGTTTTATAGTGTTTGTCATTCCTTTGACTATATAGACAACTCTATTACCATTGGTATTTAAAAAATACATACATACATAATTATAATCACGCCTTTTTCCCGTAGACAGAAACCACTTCTTTCCACTTGCTACGATCCTTACATACTTGTTTCGCTTCGTCCTCTTTCATTATTCCTTTCATACATGCTCTTCGGTTTAGGGTACTCTTGACCTGGCCTTTTTTCAAGACGTCTCTGATCTGGTCTTGAAACGTCCTTTAAAAATATCTTAAACAGAAATGATACTTACACTTATATTTCTATCCTTACTAATGTTACAAATGAGGAAAAACAGTATTGGCCGTCGCCTCAACTGATCACGGCCATGAGGGAATATCAATTACTAGGAGTATTACGTTCCTTATAGAAAAAGCTTATAGTTAGTAAGGTATATTCTATTTTAAATAAATATTAACTACGGAAACGAAGTCCTTTTATAGCATATTATTTATTTTATTTTATTTCACATTAATAAAATTATCCTGCAGGTTTTTACACCAAATGCTGTTCCGAAAGTGAATGCGAGGATGAAAAGCGATAAATAATAGGTAATCTACCAACACATAATAATACATTAACCAATGAACGGGATAACCGCAGGTTGTTAGGTTTTATTTTAAGTATTGAAGCTTTAAAAAAATGCCATACTGCCAGTAACCCGCTAGATTCGCCCTTACAATTTATTTAAAAGCTCTCCGATTACAGGCGTTGGCTGGCTTCCAAAGCAATTTCTTTAAAAATTCAAAAACAAACGAGATTAAACCAGTTACGCCTGCCTTTAAACCTAAACATACATAAACCTGTTCCACTCTTGCTTACCTATAATTCGCTCGGGAAATGAAAATAAATCTATCTATATATGAAAAAAAAAATGTTACAACACAATTATTGTTGGCGTACACGAAATTTCGTGGTGGCGAATTTTATTTGCGATTTCCAGTCCGTACTGGTTCACATATTGTTTTCTAATGTTTACGCGAATTTCACTCATTATAATAAAACAACTTTTTCAGATTTTATCGCGGTTTATTAAGTTTTTTAGATGCCCGACGTTTCCGATAATTTGCAGCAACCATGGTCACGGGAGGGGTAGAATCCGAAAAAGTTGTTTCATTATAATGAGTTAAATTCGCGTAAACATTAGAAAAAAAATGTACTCTTTTTTAAAATTATTAATAAATATTTTTAGTGTGATTGTACACGATGACTTACTTATTTAAGTCCTTGATTGTATTACAATTATTTTTCTTTCATGTGATGACGTCATTACATTGACTATAAATCAGGTATTTTATTCAGTCAACACCTTTTTTGTCATTTTAGTAGGTCAGTAGATTTACACAATATGATTCATTGCTTTTTTTTTGTACTCTTATTATTATTATTTTTTCTTGTATTCTTAGCACTAAATGAAAATTAAAATATCGTAACCCCAAAGCTAAAAATTGTAAGATTCTGAAAAAGCTTCAAATAATAAAATATTTTGCAATATTGCTGTTATCCTTTATCCACCATTAATACGATCAGAAAAATATCATCTCAAGTGACTTACAGTTAGGACTTATATCACGGTGATATTACAATACTTACATACATACATAATATGTAAATTGTCAGCTACGAGTTGCGGACATGACTGAGATATATCTGACACTAATTTCGGCCTGTAAGTCGCGTTTATTTCAGACTTATCTACAAATAATGACATGAGTAAGTCTTGTAGTTCTCGTATCAGTGCAATTAGTAGTCATAGTCTTGTGTTCGCCAATGACTCGTAATTCAGTCCAACATAATTGTGTTTGCTCGCAAAACGAAAAAAAAAAACAACTTCAATTACATCGACAAGGATTAAAACGCTACCTACGTTCAATGGGACCACAAGACAAGAATGAGCTTTTGATTAAAACAAGAATCATCAAAATCGGTATACCTAGTAAAAAGTTACGAGGTATAACAACGTTGGTCGACGAAAAAATAGTCGTAAAAACGCATTATTAGATAATTTAAATCGCACCACGTGACAAGCACCATTTTCGATGTAAATTTTTTTATTAAAATCGGGCCCCACCCAGACAAAAGTTCTGGTGTAACTAACATACATTAAAAACAGTCGAATTGAGAACCTCCTCTTTTTGGAAGTCGGTTAAAAATAAAAATAAAAAAACGTGATTTTATTGGCATTATCCTTATCATGTTTTACGACTTCCTTGATTATGTTCTTGAAGGCAATAATAAAAATAAAGCATGTATGTAGGTGCTCTGACCGAAACAGTCAAAGGTCATCTGGATTTAGGATTTTCAATTGCGTTTTTAAATACAAAGTAGGCGTTTTATTTCACTGTTACCTTTTTGATGTTTCATACATATAAAATATTTCATTTAATAATGTTGGTTTTTTAATAACAAAGCGAGACTAATTCATTTGAGCTACTTATTAATTTTGTATATTTTTTCATAAACATCATATAGATAAAATAAAATAAACATGTAACTATGCGAAAAATATACAGGGTGTCCCGCGATAATCTGCAACCCCGAAAGAGGGTGAAACTAGACCATAAATTATCGACAAAAAACAGAAAAAAATTAAAAAAATTAAAAAAATTTTTTTTATTTTTTTTACTGACGAATTGAGATTTTTATATTATAGCTTACGTAGCCTCTTTGTACAAAAAATGATGATTTTTGTACGTGTTTTTTGGGATACAGGCGTAAATTTTTTTTTATTTGAATGGCAATATGGTAAGAAATAATAATAAATCATAAAATTTCCTGGTATTGGGGGCATAATTCTGAGAAAATTAGAGATCATTGAAAAAAACAGTCATAAAAAATGGATTTTTTTTCACAAGAAGCATAATTAAAGACATAATGCCACTTTTTTGCCAGCTAATTTTTATTTTATCCTTACCGCCAAGTACGTGGCGTAATATTTTATTTTATTTTAAAGTAATCGACCCACTACTTTGGAAGAAATCATCATTTTTTGTACATAGAGTCTAGGTAAGATATAAAAATCTTAATTCGTCAATAAAAAATAAAATATTTTTTAAAAAAAGTTTTTTCTATGTTTTTTGTCGATAATTTATGGTCTAGTTTCACCCTCTTTCGGGGTTGCAGATTATCGCGGGACACCTGTATATATCCATGCGAAAAATGCACAATAACTAATTAATTTGACATAAATGAATAAATCTGCAAAAGACAATATAAAATTTGTGTCACATAAAATATATTTAAATTATTTAATTGTAACTCAGAATACATAAATGAAACTTAAGTACAAAATCCTTCAAGTGTCCTTACCTATTTAATGACTTTACTCTAATTTCTGAACAAGGCATTGTAATGAAATTATCGTCCCTTGTTTGAAACGCAATTGTATTCACACAATTCCTAACTGTAGCCATTTTTAATTTCGTTATTTAAAACTTATTTCTCTGGAAAAAAATTCTTAGACTCGGCAAGTGGTCGTTCTGAAAGGTCGCAAATTTACCTTGGCATTTGAGGGAAAACAATTGTTGCGACACTTTTACCTAAAGTGAAGAGAAACAAAGGATTTTTCCGCACTTAACTCGTTTAAACGTACGAGTATATACCTCTTGTTTTCGTGAAAAAGTTATTTCTTAAGAAATTAAGAGATCCCAAAAGTTGAAGTTGTTGAATTGTGAAAGAAATGGTAAAAACAAGAGAGTAGCTTCGTAGAGATTTGATTAGCATGAAATAATAAGAGATGTTTATATAACGTTTTGACAAAACAACTAAGTGGGTGTCTTGTTATTATAAAGAAGAAAATGGTTTCCTTGAATTCAAATTTTTTCACTACCTACTTATCTGTAATTTTTTTTTAATTATTTATTATTAATTTTGACAGCCAGCATCGAAAGTTTTTTTTTTTACTATTTATTATAAATTTCTTCCAAAATAACAACATAAATATAAAATACAATAATTTAATCAAAACCTCGACCTATACTCGTAGATACCAAGAAATGTTTTTTTCCCTAATTTGTGGTTTATCATTTTCCTTATTGTCTTTAAGATTAAGTATTCAGTATATTATTAAACAAAATCATAAAAATTCAAAAAGCGTGAACCGCCTGGTGTCGCGGCTGTCGTGGGTACGATCCCCGCTCACGACAGACATTTTTGTATTGGCCATATAATCCTTTTGTAGGTATAGATGTTTTTCGTGGTCTGGGCGTTGGTGCTTGTGTATTGTGTGTGTTTCCGGACACAGGAGAACTGATCCTACGGGGGGCCGTTGAGTGTGAAGCGTCTATATTAATTTCTAATTTACGACGTCAAGATGAAAATGATCAATAAAACAATTATTATTTTTGTGAAGATTTAAGGCGCCTGGGGGGGCAAAACGCCGCGCTAGCCGTTTTTTGTGCAGTTTTTTGAAGCTATCTACTTTTTATTGGAAAGAAATATAAAACTAATACAAACACATTTAATTTCTACATAATTTTGATTACATGATGGTCCTTTTTTTTAATTTTTTTAAAGGATTACATTTTAAATAATCGCCTTACAACGAAACCACAAAAATGAGAAATAATTACTGATACTGTGCGTCTCCTCGTGAAGTAAACATTATTTTATTTTGCTACCGACACTAATGGATTGACAATTTAATAAGGAACAATTCGCATGAAATTTTTTTTCGAAAAGACCTAAATTTGATGTGTTATTGATTTTTTTCTAAAATCTGGGCGTATTCACTACTGTACTCAAGCGCGGTTGTATTGGAATTCAGTCTGCCGCAAGGTTTGGAGGGAGAAGCTTGTGTCGTTTGTCACCGTCTCGGCTAGCGCACGCTCACGTCATATTATAAATCTATACGTCTATACTCTATACATACAAATAAATAAAAGCGGAGTGTCCGTTTGTAATAATAAAATAATATCCTTTTACTAAATGCATATCCATGTATACACGGTACATATACCAAAATTACATTTTTTACAATTTATTGTTGTCTGTATGTCTGTCAGTTTGTTCCGGCTAATCTCTGAAACGGCTTGACCGATTCAGACGGGACTTTCACAGACAGATAGCTGATGTAATAGGCTGTTACTTTTATTTTTATTTTGTATCTCTGCGAACTGAACAATAATTTTTTTTTAATTCCACGCGGACGAAGTCGCGGGCACAGCTAGTAAACAATAATAATTTATTAGCAATTAGCATATTGTTAGCATTTTTTGTTGACTTTTGTTTGGGTTAGTTTTTTTTTGTTTGTTATTTATTGTGAAAAAACGCTCTGTGTGTGTATTTAAAACTATTGAGTTTTTTTTAAAAACGCTATTGTTGTGTAGGTATCTAAACAATGGTTTTAGCACCTTTGAAAATTATAGAAACGACACCCATGATAAAGAGTTTTGCTAGCTAATTTAATTTGACCATGTACCTATAGGTTTTTACTTTTTACCTAGACCTACGTTAAAATAAAAAAAAATCTCTATATATGTATATAAAAATGAATCGCTGAATTTGTTGCTAAGCGCAAATCTCGAGATCAGCTGAACCGATTTCACTAATTCTTTTTTTATAATATTCATTGAAGTACGAGGATGGTTGTTACGGTGAGAAAAATTAAAAAAAAATTGCCTGAAAAGTCTAAAAACAACACTTTTCTATATTCCCATACAAAAGATTCGTAATAATACTTAAAAGGCAATTTGAACTTTAATACCATACAATAAAGTTTAAGAGTTAGTGGAAGGGTTCCGGAAAGGCAATTGAGTGATGTTAGTATCGTATAAATATTAATGTCAATATTTGTCAATATATTAATTTATATATTTTTTTGTTTTTACATAATGTAATTGTTGACTTATCAACTTTCTTTTTTCTTTTTTTTAATCTTTTTACTAGCTGACCCAAATTGCCGTTATCCCGAATAGCAATTGAGTGACGTTAGTATCGTATAAATATTAATCTCAATATTTGTCAATATATTAATTTATAACTATTTTTTTTACATAATGTAATTATTGACTTATCAACTTTCTTTTTTCTTTTTTTTTATCTTACTAGCTGACCCAAATTGCCGTTATCCCGAATAGCAAAATAAGTATTTAAAAAAAATAATTAAAGAATCGACTGTTAGGCGGTACGAAGTTCGCCGGGTCAGCTAGTTATTTATAAGTTTAAGTAATTATACTTCATTGTTAGTATTTATTGAACGTAAGTGTAGTCACTGAATTCATTACCTAAAATATATACGCACCAATTAACATTTATTTCTTATAAAAAAATAATATATTTTTTTATTGAATGCCGTGCGGTCTGCGGATCCCTAGATCTGTAATTTTTACGTGTATTCGTAAGTTGTAACCAAATGCCGCTAGATGTGCCGCGAGAGGTGGGGTGCGGCAAAGAGGGATCGAATGCTCAAGGTTATTTGCTTGGCATACCGCCTTAAGTTAAAAGTTACTCTTTCAAATATTTAAATTCAGACTTCTTATCACTTTCTCTAAAACAAATTTGGTCACGAAATTCAATTCAAGAGCCTCCGACTGCGAGATTACATCACACGCTTCTACCACTTTAAATGTACTGGTAAAGCAATAATTTCATAACATTTAAACTAATAGCAACTCTATAACAACAATTAAAGACTCAATTTGCAATTTACTGAACACATATTTCGTGGCTTCGTGACTGGATTCCAGACAATCGCAATAAATGCATTGAAATGTATTTCTTTTAATTTAGGAAACGTTGAAGATGAAACGTTTTCTGTTGATTTCAGTCACAAAACAGATTTGTAATTGTTACAAAGACCATTTTTTAATTCTTTTACTAAATAATTAAGATTCTTTTAGTCTAATTCACTTTACTTTACGTTTATATAATTAAATTCTAATTTTACTATGCTAGTGTCGAACCGTGTAAACGTAGTAATTTTTTATTTAATTAATTATATACCAGCTACTTGATATTATAGTATTGGATAATTTATGTATATAAATATGCATAAGTTCCAACCGTTTGGTTGTGTGAAAGTTCAATTACCGTCGATGAGTATAGATTCGATTTCAGCAGAATTAAATTTATTCAAGAGCTTTTCTGGTTTGGCGATTTATCCGCTATGTGTCTCCCTACCATTTAGAAGTGCATGTATAGATCCTTCGCTCCTAGTTGTTATTACAGGTATGTTTATAATGACAATTACAAAGGTACCTAGGAAATCGTCCGATCTGAAGTAGAACAGAGCGTAAAGAATTAAAACGCAACATGCTTTCTTTGACCAGCAGCAGTGAGACATTCATATTATTCAGTTAAGATTATTTCTATGTAAACTTAAGGTATACTTAATAATAATAAGTAATAATCTAACAATTGAAAAGTGGAGTAAAAGCGATTGCATAGGATTTAATGTTTCTTTTTATAATTCCAGTTGCGCGATTGTTATTATAATGGTCAACCAAGTAACATTATTATGCGAGTTTTTTCTGTTGTAAGCTTTTATTCTCACTGGTACTTTTCAATGTTATGACACCATTACACCATAACGAAATGATTGAATTTATAGCTTATCAATTCACGATTCTTGTAGCTAAATCTTGTTTCTTACAATTTCCGTTGGAACATATCATAGAAGCCTATTCTCCAATAAAGAAGAAGGGTTGAAGCTTAACCCGTGACGGTAATCCATTATACCCTTACGGATATAAATGCCTTAAAATGATATCTTCCAAAACATCCAAGCTTACTTACGGCGTTTTTCTTTATCGCTGTCGAGCACGAATGAATTTTACCCAGTCTTCTGTTGGCAAGTTTCATATTTTAGGAGAAGATACGAACTAGAAAATCACTTGTGTACTTATAATAAAAAAACACGATATTTTGTTTGGTTGCCAGAAAAACCCTAGCCAGGCTAGGCTATGTTTAATTTAAAATTGAAAAGTGTATTGATATTTAATAATGCACTTATGAATTTAAAGATTTAATACCTACTGAAGGTGCATTTTCATGTGACGCTTGACGCTGGTTTTGAGCGTCAAATTTGACATTTGAACGATGCGCCATCTTGAAAAAATTGTAGCGAAAAAGCTAAACATAGTTTAGCTTTTATAGCGGGTGCTTTTAGCGTCAGCGTAACTCGAACAGTTATATCGATAATCAATAGTAATCGATTCTTATAAAACAACAATCAGCTGTTACTTTGTGATTTTATTAATAAAAATAGTGAGTGTAGAAATAAATAAAAACAAATACTTGAAAATACCACATACAATAGGGTACTTTCCGTAGTGAAAAATAAATTATGAAATTTGATAAAAACTAAAATGTTTAGAGAAATACACCTAAATATTCTGATTTGGAATCATAAAAGTACATTATTGATTTATTATATTGAAATTAAAAGTCATATATATTATAATCTGTATATCACGTGACCTAAAACACGAGCCGCCATGGTGTGACGTCATAAGGGCAATAACAAAGTTCTGTCAGTGCTGTCAACAGCTAGGGTACATATCTAATATCTGTAATATCTATCAATTTTAACATCAAGGAGTAATAGTTGTGTTTTTTCGTATAATAACTCTTCATATCTTGTTCCAACTGAAATAATATGCATTCATTACTAATTTGTTGATGGCTGGTAGGTTATGTTACTTCTTACATACGTCATACAGTTTTGTTATTGCACATATTACGTCACCAAAATGGCTGTAGCGTTTTCGCGGTAATAAAAAAGGTTTAAAATTTAAATCAATTTTATGGCATGAAAGCGTGTTTATTTTGCCGTAATATATTTTTTTGTGGCTTTTTATTGGAAAATCAACATTTTGAAGTACTTTTTCAAACATAGTGGAATACCCTATTTTATGATTAATATTACGAGATGAAATATAGGCGCATAGATCTGTAAAGTGAGAAACAAAATTATTCAATTAAATTTTTTTTTAACAAAACACAATCCCGTATCTCAGTACAAAAAAAAATTGTCAAGCGCAACCTCGTATCTTAAAATACAAGATGGCGCATATAAATTAACAAGTTCCCTCTCAGCAGTGTAGTTTTATTTAGTTCAATACTATTAATATAAAAATTATCTTTCAGTAAATTTAATTGCCATTCAAAGTGAATAAACAATATTTAATAAACACATTTTTTATTGTACTGAAAAAAATACACAAGTAATAAAAATTAAAATATTACGTATCAAACTAAAAAAACGTTAGTATCGATTATCGAAAGTCGTTTCAATAATCGATATTAACGTTCTTTATTTTACGCTTGAATTTGACGCTAAACGCTGAAATTTAACGCTACAATTTTTTTCAAGATGGCGCATAGTTCAATTGTGATCACGTGACCAAATTTAACGCTCAAACCCAGCGTCAAGCGTCACATGAAAATGCACCCTGACAGTACGAAGCCAGTAGAAAATGCAAACGATGGGTTATTTATTACCTATTTTCCTGGCATAACTACTGGGCAGGTATAAACAGGTATATTAACATAATATATTGTTCTCGTAACTTTCACCCACCAGTTTTTGATAAGAAAAATATTTTAATCCTAGATTAGTTGCGGAAAATGATATAAAATGCTAATACGATAAAATGAAAGATTAAAAGTTCTATAACTACTAATACTAATATATATTTCACAAACAAAGCCGAAATCGACAGCAGCTAAAGAATTAAAATTCCACATCGTCATTAATAAGGATTATTTTTAAATAATCTTTCTAAGATTAGATAAAGATTAGAAAAACAACATGGCTTAATTTTTTAACTAGCAAAAAGAACAGGAGCTCAAGGGGGGGAACAAGGACTCGCATAATTATTTTAACTTAGTAATATTAATTTTGAGATATTTTTATGGAATGTTTTTCGGACATTTTTTATTTATTTGCAACTTGCAAGTTGCGTTGAAACGAATAAGTTCATCTTGTTATTATACGTGTATACTCCGTGTCACTAATCTATACTAATATAATAAAGCTGAAGAGTTTGTTTGTTTATTTGTTTGTTTGAACGCGCTAATTTTTTTTATTTTTATTTAAAATTCTTTATTGTACAAAAAAGTGTGTACAAAAGGCGGGCTTAATGCTAAGTCATGCATTTTCTACCAGCGCAACCTTGGTATGTGCAAGAAAGTATAGTGAGTAGGTGCACAATAAAAAAAATAAAAAATAAAAATAATAATAATACATACATACAAATAATATAATCCGTAAATGTATAATACAATATATAAATATAATATAATATAATACTAATACTAATACTACAATATATACAATACAACAAACTATAATTCAATGTAATCAAATTTAAAAAGTGATAAAAAAGAAAATAAAAAATAATAATGTGACATTACTCCAGCTCAGTCATTGCGGCCTATATTCTCCTGATTAAGGAGATATTTTTTTACGCCGATTTTGAAGGAGTCCTTAGAGGGTGCTTTCCTGATCGCTTCAGGTAGTCCATTCCACAGTCGTGCGGCAGTAACAGCGAAAGAGTTTGACATGAATCCTGATCGATGTGATGGGAAAGTTAACAAAAGGTTTTCGGAGGAGCGCAGTTGCCTATCATGAGCGTCAGCTCTGAACAGAAATTTACTAAATAAGTAATCGGGATACTTACCATTGTTCAGAATTGAGTACAACATGCATAGAACTCTCAACGATCTACGGCCCCGTATCGTCAACCACTTCAGGCGCGAGCGATAAGAAGATACGTGATCAAACTTGCGTAGATTAAATATGAAGCGAATGGCCATATTAAGAAGTCGCTCAAGTTTGTTCACCAGATCCTCATTCGCGTCAACATAACATACATCACCGTAATCTATTATAGGTAACAGTAATGTATTTACCAGCTGAACCTTGGCTGTAATGGGTAAAAAATGTTTTAAACGCATCATACCATGCAGAGTGCTGTAAAATTTACGGGACAGGTCTCTCACATGATCAGACCAGTTCAAATATTTATCCAGCGTAATTCCGAGGTCTTTCACGGATTCTGAAAATTGAATTAAATTATTCTCGTAATAAAGCTTGTGAGTGGCTATATCAATCTTTGCTAGCTGTTTGCGACTACCTATGATGATAGCCTGACACTTCGCCGGATTAACTGCAATGCCATAGTGAGCAGACCACTGAGATATTTGTGATAGGTCATGATTGAGGGCGGCAATAGTGTCAGCTAAACCCTCAGCAGCAGTATGTTGATACAGCTGCAAGTCATCTGCATAAAGGTGGTAGCTCGAAGTAAGAAGAGAAGTGACGGAGTTGATAAACAGAGAGAATAAAAGAGGAGAAAGTATGCCGCCCTGAGGAACGCCTGCATTCAAACCGCACCAATCAGAGCAATTCTGCTCTATGCGAATAGCCTGCTGACGCCCTCGAAGATATGATGAGAACCATTGCATAGCGGAATCTGAGAGATTTGCGTGAGCCAGGCAAGCACGAAGCAAGTCGTGGTCCACAGCATTGAACGCATTGCTAAAGTCAATGTCTAATCTCAGGATCTACTGGTCCGATTTGAAAAATTCTTTCAGTGTTAGATAGCCCATTTATCGAGGAAGGCTATAGGCTATATATCATCACGCTAAGACCAATAGGAGCGTAGCACCAACGAAGAATGTTTCGAAATCGGGGTTTTTTTCCTTTTGAGAGCTTTCGCGGCGTAAACGGTTAAAGTTTCGCTCAAATCATGTTTGACAGAATTAGTCCTATTCCACGGGGACGAAGTCGCGCGCAGAAGCTAGTATTTCATAATCTTCAAGTGTACTCTCACCATTACTAATGCGATCCAGTACCTATATCTCGGAAAACTTACTGTGATTCATTTATTTTGGAAGAAGTAGTAATAGTAGTAATTACCTTTTACGAGTGTAAAACTATACGTAGTGTTTCCTTCATTATAAAAAATAACAAAATAGAAATATTTAAAGTGCACAGACGATCGTTTGTGCGTGCTAGGTAGGCAATATTTTATATACTCAGGGCGTGAATCGAATCGCAACCCCGAGAACATGAATCCATGCAACCCTGCAAACTGCACCAATATGCTAGAAAAAAGAGAATTTTTTGTTTCCTTGCTTTTTTCACTTTCAAAGATAGATATTTTCTTTTTAACTATAATGTGGTAGTTCAATCATATATGTTATCAATATGTTTTCATCAAGCACCTGATAGTCAAAGTCTAACTGTTGTCTAGCTGTTCAAATGCTATTTATAGTTTTAATTTGGAGGCGTCTTTGTTTCCAGTGACATTTGATCCCTTTCGCTTTCTAAGTTCAGGCCACAATCAGGATTGGATCTTGAGCTATTGATTTATTACAAACTATATATTACAAACTGTTTATTACAAATCAAATTTATAAATTACCTATATGTAGTGCTGCTTCTACTTTATAATTTCCCATTTAATTTCTAAGATTAGGTGACAGTAATGGCCACTTATATTCAAATTTGAGTCATGAAAGTGTTTGTGTTACTTTGTTTTTATATGATTTATTATTATGTTGTTACAGGCTATAAATGTTAAGGTGTCTCAACATTATCCTTTGTTGTCTCAACATTAACGCAATGAAACAAAATAAAACATTTGTGAAGTACTTTCAACTATAACAGACTATAAGGACATGGTCTAGATCTTACTTTCTTTTGCTGTCGCCTATTTAGTGAATAAGGTGGCACATTTTTTGTTTTATTATATTATAAAGTTTTATAGCATTAATATCAAACATAATATCATTAAAGTTTCAAACAAAATAACAAGATTAGGTAGCTAAAGAAACCTTATAAAAAGTAATACCTATTACGATGATTTTTAATATTTTCGGAGAAACTGGCTTAGATAATGTATGAATGTTTAAAATGACGTATTAATAATTATTATCTTTAATACATCCGTCTAAAAAGTGATTTGGACATACACAGATGATGTTGCAGTTTGTCAACTTCTTCGGTGATTGTGTGAAGAAAAAACACTTTTACTACAATTTATTTTTAATGTAGTTTAAAAAAAGAACTGCTCTCACTATGGCGATGTTTTGTCGTTAACTAATTGATTGAAATATTATTAAGGACTTTTTCTAATTTAATATATCTTAATACATCAAAAAAATATCCAATAGGTACCTACTTGCTTCTCAAAGTAAAATAATAATCAATAAAAAATTATAAATTGTATAAAAATTAATTAACTAACAAAGTCTTTGTTATGTCATAACTCATAACAATACAGTAGTGAGTAGACGATGTTACATAGCAAATGTAGACAAGAACAAAACAATAAATATTAAATAAAAGTTTAATTCATTGGCCTCAAAACCAGCAAAAAAAACCGCGATAAAATTTTATTTCATTACCTACGGCCATGTAAGGCCATAACTTTATACATGTAGCCTGTACATAATAATATTATAAAAAAGGAAATACGGATGCTCTATGACATCATGCCAAGTCTATCAAATTATTTTATTATTGTATTTAACTGGTTTGTAGGAAATAATAGCATATTAATGATATTCGCATCTTAACGTCAACTTGACGATTAAATCAGTATGACATTATTGGCAAAGTATAAATGTTTTATTTATTAGTGTGATCAATAATTTTTATTTTGTCTAATCAAATTCGATTTGATTTTTTCGGTGATTAGGTATAGGCGGTGACGCCGCGTTGGCGCAGCGGTCACAGCACTGGATTGCGATTGGCTGTTGCGCGAGCGGTTGCGGGTTCGATCCCCGAACACGACAACATTTGTATTGGCCATACAGATGTTTGCCGTGGTCTGGGTGTTTGTGCAATCCTTGTGGGTCTCCCCACCGTGCCTCGGAGAGCACGTTAAGCCGTCGGTCCCGGTTGTTATCATGTACACCTGATAGCGATCGTTACTCATAGTAGGATATATATCTGCCAACCCGCATTGCAGCAGCGTGGTGGATTAAGCTCCGATCCTTCTCCTACATGGGGAAGAGGCCTATGCCCAACAGTGGGATATTACAGGCCGAATCGATCGATCGATCGATAGGTATTATGAAAGTCATTTGATAAAGGCAGACGTACTCTGCCTACAATCGCGTTACAGTAGTAGATCACTGGTCATTATTGACATAACAATGTAACAATGATACTTAAGAATGATACGGAAGAATGACAACATAAGAACAACATTAGATCTACAAACAGCGCACTCATAAGAATCTAAGATGAGTAAGCTCAGCAAGTGATCACAAAGCTCTGCGAGCTAATACAAGTAATAAGAAAATGTTTTGTAGTACGAAACAGGAAATTCATATATAATTGACTTCTTCCGATGCATTGCACTGACCACATGATACACTACAGAATGTAAACACGTGAGATACCTGAGTTGCTGTTTTATATGAAGTGAGTAAGAGACGGTGAAGTTCAATTATTTATTTATCTTACTCTTTTTGTATAATAATAGTATCTTTATTAAGATAAAAAAGACAATTTCTGTTACAATGATTATAAAACAAGTGAAGTACAGCTACAGTACGAAAAATATAAGATAAATATAGCTAAAATTTAAAGTCACTAATGTTACGCATTTAATACCTACTAGCCATACTGCAGTGACCTCTGTCTCCCTAGGTCATGTATTTCAGGTGTGTGATGTACATGAATATAATAATATTTTTTTTTATGTAACTAGGTTGGCAAACAAGCATACGGCTCACCTGATGGTAAGACCGTAGCCTATAGACACCTGCAACACCAGAAGCATCGCAAGCGTGTTGCCGACCCTATCCCCAATCCCCTCCAGGAGCTCTGGTCACCTTACTCACCAACAGGAACACAATACTGCTTGAAAGTATTATTTTGCTGTGGTCTTCTGTAAGGTCGAGGTACTACCCCAGTCGGGCTGCTCCATATTTTGAGCAGGAAATTTCCTGCTTGCCCTACCTCAGTTATTTATTTATTTATAATAATAATTAAAACGGTTTACACCAGTTACATTAATTATTAACAAGAAATATAAAAACATAAACACAGCAATCAGGATACACAACAAATAGAACTAAAAACAAAACAAAAAAGATTGAGAAAAAAAACAACAACAATCACTACAACAATTATACACCTCGCTCACAAAACTTCATACATACAGACAGTATTTTCGACCATTCATCCGCAAACAGATCACACTCAGGGTATGCATCCAGAAGAGCGTTGAGCGTGGCGAGAATGCGGGGAATAGGCGAGTTCGCTCTCGCGACAGTACGCGCTGGAGGTACGGCAAACAGTTTATGGTGGCGGAACTGAAGGTAGTTGTGTGGGACAGCGAATCGACAGAGCCCGTCACTCAGGTCCGGGGCATCAATCCTACCACGGAATACTTTGCACGCTGTGATCAACTGACGGTGCAACCGTCGGACCTCCAAAGAATTATAATTTAGGGAACCCAATAGAAAGTTTGTTGGATACAAGTAGGGATAGTATCCATTAACACGCTTGTATAAGTATCGCAGGAAGGTCTTTTGTACCTTTTCTAGCAGGAGATTGTAGGTGCTATGGTAGGGATTCCATACACAGGCACTTGTTTCCAGTTTGGATCGCACGAGTGCATTGAATATCAGCCGCAACACGCTAATGGAATCGAAGTCGTTTGTACTTCTAAGCACAAACCCAAGGCGCTTATGGGATTCTTTCACTAAGGCCATCACATGGTCGTGGAATGTCAGTTTCGCGTCGAATAGAACCCCAAGATCCTTAATGGTGTCTGCCCTGGTCATTACATGATTGTTAATCTTGTAATCAAACTTTAGGGGATCCCGCATCCGACCGAATGTCATCGTGTAACATTTATTCGTGTTAAATTCCATTTTGTTCCTGTTACTCCACTGGGCAATGGAGTCAACATCTCTCTGTAATGCAACACAGTCAGCCTCTGATTTGATCTCCATGAACAGTTTTAAATCGTCAGCGTATAGTAGGCATTTACTTTGAGCGATGACTGTCGGCAGGTCGTTTATCATGATCAGGAACAGCAAAGGCCCAAGGATCGATCCCTGGCTGACGCCAGAGCGCGTGTGATAGTGCCGCGACTCATATATACCGAGCTTAACATACTGCTGTCGGTTGCGAAGGTAGTCTGCAATGAATTTAAGCAGACCAGGGGCAAAGCCAATGGCTGCAAGCTTTTCTAGGAGAATGTCATTATTGACCCTATCAAACGCTTTCCGGAAATCAAAGTACAGTACATCGACCTGCCCTCCCCTATCAAGACGAGCAGAGATGTATTCAACGAGGAATAATAGATTCGTGTCCACCGAGCGCTTACTTCTGAAGCCGTGTTGCTCATTACATAAGAATGTGTCTACTTGGGCACATAGATACTTATGTAAAATAGTTTCAAATATTTTGGCCGGCGACGAAAGGATGGCGATCGGTCGGTACTCCTCAACCACATCTTTCCTGGAGCCCTTTGGTATAGGTGTTACTCTTGACACTTTCCAATGAGGAGGATAATTTCCAGTTTTCAATGCGAGGTTGAAAATGTGGCATAGTGGAAGGCAAAGCCATTTTTTAGCACCTTTGATAATATGAGATGGTAGATTATCAGGACCAGTGGAGCTATTCGGTCTTAGCTTATCTATTGCATTTTCAACGTCAGATGAAGTTATCCTCGACAGATTTATTAGGTTGCTGTTCCTGTCGTAACCCACGAGAGTAGCACTAGACACGCTCAGCTCGGGATTGTCAGGTAAGAAGACACCGGCAAAAAACTCCGCAAATGCTTCCGCGGCTTGCAGCCCAGTTAGCTTAACGTTTCTGTGTATAATGGTAGGCTCAAAGCCACCCACGGACCGCAAACCGGAGATATGCTGCCAAAACCTTCTCGGGCAGACTTTGATATCCGCTTCAATGTTCTGTATGTATTTGGTATAGGCAAGGTCAATGCGACATTTAAGGTCTGCTCTGATGTCTGCGAATTGATGGAAGGCTTCATCGGATTTCGTACGCTTCCAAGCTTTGTGAAATTTCAATTTCCGTCTAGTATCCCGGATGATGTCAAATGTGAACCAAACCGGGTATCGCCTACTTGTACCCAACCCCCTTCGTTTCTTTGGCATACATATATCGAACATGCTGTAAATAGTGCTATAGAATTGCTGGCAGGCGGACTGTGTGTCGTCAGCTTCTAAAACTTCACGCCATGCGTGTTCAGACAGTAAGTCCACGAGCAACTCAAAGTCACATTTTTTAAAATTCCAGTCCTTTAATAGATCGATATTACTCGGTTTAAGGAGCACTGCGTGACGAGCCCTGTCAATACCCACCGAGATGTCTAAAGGCGGATGATACGCGTCTGGGGGTACGATCCCCTCCGTAGCTGTGACTGTAACCTCATGGATGTTGTCGCTCTTCTGGATCAATACTACATCTAACATTCCTCCATACATATTCACCACGACATTCTTCTCAGACATACTACAAAAAGATACAAAAAAACAATAATAATTCTTAACATTAACAGAAGCACTATTGAGATTTAAATCACCTAGAATAAATAAGTGGCCTTTTAAGTTGGCTATAATACTTTCGACTTTGTTGAAAAAGGTCATGTAATCACTATCACTGGCACTTGGTTTGATATACACTACACACACATAAATTGAACGGCCGCGCCATGAAAAATTTGCCCATAAATCCTCACCGCTGCTTGTCTCCAGATCACACCGTCGTTTTAAGGAAATAGGAGATCGTGCCGCAAGTAGAACTCCCCCACAGGTCGTAGGTCTGTCACGACGTAAGACATTCCAATCTCCACATAAGAGTTCACCATCACATACGGAGTCATCAAGAAAGGTTTCTGTTACAGCTATTATGTTGTGTTCAAGAGCACTAATATTTTTACGCCACATTCGAAGCTTCGTTTTTAAACCTCTTACATTCTGATATAAAATGTTGATGGTAGAAACGTGACTGCTAGGTATGAGGGAACTAATGGTTAGGCGGGAGTGCTGGTTCCCGAAAGGGCAGTTGGCTATTATTGTTGGTCTGCTGCGGGTCCACACGCCTTTTGTACGTGATCCAGGTTTTTAATCTAGCATTAACGGGCCAGACTTCAATTGACAAGCACTTTTCAAAGTAAGTGTTGGGTACACCTAACTTAAAAGATTTATAGTTCCCTCTTGGATTAAGTTCTTCCACTGTACAAGTAGCGTTGGGACATAAATGATCGAGGTAGTCACGAACCTCAGCAGCGCTGGACACCATGTTCCATAGGTGAATATATCTGCGGGCCTCAACTGCTTTAAGTGGTGTAATATCAGGCCCAGCTGTGCCTGCCAGTGAAAGATGCTGTCGAGTCCTCTTCTTCACTACGGTCTGTCGCTGATCCTCGTTTCCTGGGCCCGAGTTGTCTATAGACGTAGCAATGGGCTGAGTATCTGTGATTGATTGAGCTTGTATATTACTTTGAGGATTTGGTTTTGGTAGACGCGGTTTATCTCCCCATGGAGTACGTGTTTCCCCCTCAGTGCCTAATAAAGGTTGTGGTAACTTATAAGGGCATTCTGTAGATTGGAGAGGATGAATAGATGAATCATGTGCAGTGGAAATTTTGTTGTTAACCTCATACAATTTCAGCTTTTCTTGGAGTTGATCAACCTGAGTCGCGTAGCTCTCGAACTTATTTTCATACTTCGTTATTAGTGACACTGCATTGCTAAGCTGGTCTCGCAGGATCGCCATTTCCTCACGCAGGGTGCGGATTTCAAGTGATAAGTTCGTGGAAATATCTTGTTCTACTATAACGGTACTAGACGTGGAAGGCTTATTTTTACGGAAAGTTACATTTGTGTCGCGCTGCAGCTTGGCGGCAGCGACTGGTGTAAGGCTATTGTCCCCGCCTAATTTATTTATACAGATGCATTCGGGACAGATCCATGTTCTAGTTCGCTCAGAGTCCATCGTCTTTTTCCCACCAGCACAAAGACGGTGATACATTTTACTACAGTCCTTCACCGCACAAAGCAAGAAATCTTCATCTATTGTAATAACACTATAGCAAGCAGCGCAGTTCATAATTGCAGCCAAAAGAAATTAAATCGAAACTTAGTAAAAATTAAAAAATAGTATTATATAATATTAATTATTATTATTATTATATAATATTAAGTTATATAATATCATATAATATAATTGCAAATATAGTGCAGTTCCACAGTTATTAGGGGAACTGAAGGCAAAACGGACCATGCAGGCAAAACGGAACGGTTAAATTACTTTAAGCCTACCGGGGCCATCTATTTGTTGAATAACGCAACTAATTACTCGCGCCATTCTTGTTTTCGGTCAGTACCGGCGAAACTGCCACTCGTGACAGCGGATTTTTATCGCGGTAAGTATTTTTTTTCATATTTTGATGTAAAAAACGTCATTTTTGACCAGCCAGCACTTTTGTTGTAATTAGTATTTTTAATGTAATGATATAACACAGTCTTGTGCATGATTTTATCTTTATTACAGGATATAAAGAATGAAAAGAGGTAGAATGGTTAACCTCAAAATCTGACATTGATTCATAAACACCTAAAAGGCAAAACGGCCCCGGGCAAAATGGACCAGTGGTCCATTTTACCTTCATATATATTTTTACATTTGAGTCAATATTTTCTACGTTTTCTGTTTCAGATGGTTAACAATTATATAAGAACCACTAATAGGCAAAAACCGCGGTGATAACATCTTCGCCATATCGGAAGGAACTTGAAGCAACGCATAATGCAAATGAAGCAAAGAGAGTGAAAAAGAATCTTAATCTAGAAACTAATAAAAAGACCAACAAAGACAAAAAAGGGGGAAAAAAGCAACACGAAAGAAGAGAGAAAAAACTTGGAGGATTCAGGATCTGTTGAAGAAAATGAAGACACCGAGTGTTTCTACTGCTCTCATCTGTTTTCTGAATCAATAGAAGGATGGGTGCAATGCCCGATTTGTCTCCTCTGGGCAGATTGTAGTTGTGCCGGCGTTGACGACGACGATGAGAACACAAAATTTATTTGTGAAAGGTGTTCCCTAGATTAGATATGTATTGGGTCCATTTTGCCCTTCACCGTGGTCCATTTTACCTAGGGTTTGTCGGTCGAAATCGGTCGGTCTCGTACCCGGGAAATTCAGCTCGAGAAAAGTCGAGACATCGAGAAGTTTAAATAAACATTTTACGCGTAAGCGAATCAGAAACTGAACAAGACAGCTTTGCAGCTCAATTAGAGAGAGCAATAAAAGGTGTTTCGAGAAATGGTGAATCAACTAATGCTGTGGTGCTTTCCAAATCAATTATAAAAAAAGAGTTTTTGCTATTTGAAAAAACAGGCAAGAGGACCCCTAATCTGGAAACACTACGAGTATACAAAGCATTAATTTCAGTCAAGCCGACTTCAACAGAAAATGAAAGGGTATTTTCCATATCGGGAAATGTGGTCAGTAAGATTAGGAGCCGGCTGTCTGATAAATCTATTAATGCTTTGGTTTATCTTAAGGCATATTTCATAAGAATTAATAAGCAGGCTTAAAGACAGTTATATTTTTCGTATTAATAGTAGATAGATATCTCGTATTTAATTACATTAAAACTGCCAAAAATTGTGATACCATACCACCAACATAGTGAGATTAGTGAGTGATCTTTAGTTATGATGAGAAAAATTATGATTGTTTTTAGTTAAGATGTTTGTTTTAAGCTGATTGTTAACAGAGATTTTGTTTTTTATTAAAGATTAGTGAGATTAGTTATAATAAGAAGAAGTAATTATGATTGTTTTTAGTTAAGATGTTTGTTTTAAGCTGATTGTTAACAGAGATTTTGTTTTTTATTACAGATTAGTGAGATGAGATTAGTTATGATAAGGAGAAGAAGTATGATTGTTTTTAGTTAGCAATTTTGTTTTGAGCTGATTTTTTATTGAGAACTTGTTTTTTTTTTTGTTAAAAATTATGTTGATTTTTTTCATGTAAAATAAACACAGTTAAATTAAAGACTCTTTTTATTAATTAAACAAAAATTTAGACGTATTTTATTTTTTCTCGACAACCCGAGAAGACCCGAGAAATCAGGCTCGAGAAGTCTCGACACCCGAGAACTAAAAAACCTCGAGAAATCGGAAACCCTAATTTTACCTTCACATACAGGCAAACGGCCCATAAGGAAGGTTTTGGAAATCATTCAATATCTTCAAATTCTGTGATTTGATTAAAGTGTGATTAATAACAATTGTAGACGGATTACTAATAAGTATATTCTTCAAATAGTTTCTGATAATAAAGCTATTTTTGTTGATTACGACTAGTTTTTCCTTAAATATACCATTTTGCCTTCAGTTCCCCTAATAATTAATATTACAAAAACACAAAACCATACTATAGAGAATTTTGACAAAACACAACAACCCTATTGCAAACGACACTCATCGAACGCTTTAAATAATGATTGGATGCACCTGAACAAACACGACGTACAGAGATGACATCTCTCCTTGCAGCTGCGAATAGAAAAAATAATTTGGAACATAGAGATACAACTGTATATTCTGCGCCATCTTGTGGTATTAATTTATTTATTGAGCTTTCTCATAATCTCACGATAGTTTTTAACGTACTGAGTAACCAACAGATCTACCAATTTATTTTTTAAAATGATAAACCCTTCAGCCTTTAATATCCCACTGCTGGGCATAGGCCTCTTTCTCCATTCAGGAGAAGGATCAGAGCGTATTAATATACCACGCTGCTCCAATGCGGGTTGGTGGTAAAATCTGGATGGATGGGATTTATAAAATGATAGCAATGTGTATATTTGGTACTATTAATCCCTTGTGACGTTTTTACACATTGAGATCACATATTTATGTACATGTATGTACATTAAATAAAATTTAATCGTCCACTTCCTAAAGAAATTAAAAAAATAAATCTTATTTAGAAACTGCGTAAGAAATACCAATTTAATTTTAATAAAGCACGTACAATGCGTCTGCGCGGACTTGTCTCGATGACTTCACGTAGCCGTGATTGATGAGTCGGAAAGAAAAATACATTAGCCACAAGGAAGTACCACTCACTAATCATTACCGGTAATTGTGGGACATAGAAAAAAAAACACCATTTGAGTTACATGGGTGTAACTTTTTTTGAGAATCATGATTAATCGGAAGTTGCTAATAGTTGCAGTGTAATATATGTATAGTATAGGCACTTATGTTGTGTTTTCTAAAATTTGTGTTAGAAAAAATGACTGCATTTATTTTTACATCAAACTGACATTACTTTCTATACGAATTGCAATATCAATTATATCATCTTTATGTGTATATGTGTATACATTTATATAATTATGTTATATCAAAGCGTTGATATCTAACATTATATACCTACCTACATATACAAATAAAGATGTGATATTTTTAAAAGTAAAGTAGGTATTTAACAAAAGTAAAAATTCTTTTTAACTCCTTTTAGAATGAAAATTAACTTGATAAAATTACATTCGTTACTTCTATTGAATAATACGAGTAGTAGAGAATTTCATTCAATTTTCACATAATTAAGTAGTGATTTAAAAATTCTTAAAATCAATGTAAGATAACGCACGTATAAATTCACTTTCTTTAATAATGAAGCTATTAAAAATGTAATTAAAAATCGAAAATATTATAAACAAAGAAAATTCTCACGAATTCTGTTTCTTTTATATCTGTACATCTCCGGAAGAATTCGGTTTGATGTCGCTGATAGTCGACGCTTCCTCCGCAGTCGTGACATTGTGATTGTGAGAATCTTTAAGTGACTTTTTTTATTTTTATGTAACTAGGTTGGCAAACAAGCGTACGGCTCACCTGATGGTAAGACCGTAGCCTATAGACGCCTGCAACACCAGAAGCATCGCAAGCCCGTTGCCGACCCTATCCCCAATCCCCCCCAGGAGCTCTGGTCACCTTACTCACCAACAGGAAAACAACACTGCTTGAAAACAGTATTATTTAGCTGTGGTCTTCTGTAAGGTCGACGTACTATCCCAGTCGGGCTGCTCCATATTTTGAGCAGGAAATTTCCTGCTGTGCCCTACCTCAGTTAAACAGACTTTAGGTAATCATGCATTGCTTTGTGTACAGCTGTTCATGTTTAAAGTTATTATTTTATTTTGTAAAATTTAAGTTTTATAACTTTTTACTTAATTTAGGGTCAGATTTATGCTCAGATAGAGAAATCTGAGCATAAATAAAAAAATGTGATACAAAATTTAATACCTGATTCCAGACATTTGCAAAAGCCACATTATATTAAAACTTTAAAAAAGCTTTACTTAAAAAGAGGAAAATGAATAAAGGGTTTGATATTATCGGTTAAAATGTTGTCTTGAAAATATACAATACCTATAGGTAGGTATGTTTTTTTTTATTATTATTATCGTTCATAAAATTTACAATACATAAAATAATAAAAAATAGCACCAAAAATAACTGTCTATGTTATATATGTATGTACATATATATATAACACATTATGCTCCTCCTGGCCCTGGAAGGCCTCTTCTCATATTAAGTATAATAGATTAGCGGATATACAAAGTGATATATATGCAAGTTTACCTAAAATGTTTTCCTTAATCGCAGTAGTTTTTGCACTTGAAAATTTTGAAATTTGAACTAACAACCTTCAATTAAGATCCGTATGTCATATATGTAAATACCTATCTCATTTCGTTCATTAAACCTTAAACTTACAAATTTAATTGAGACATAAAAAATTAATTAATTATCAAAATAAATATTTGAATGTTTGTCTGGAAATAAAGGACATAATAAATAAATTAGTCTCAAATAATGGACAAGAGATAAGTTAAGCTTTTAAGAGCGCTATCACACAATCGAAGTTCTCGGTTTTAGGTAAATTAGACGGCGCGCGGCAGTGGTCGCGTACGTGTGCGTCTCGTTAAAGTACGCTACGCACACATGCAAGACGCTTTGAGTCTAAGAACCAAACCAACTTGAGACTGTTTCCGAAATAAATTAAATTATTACTTTTAAATAAAGTTCGTGAATATTATTTTATTATTTAAATTAATAACATTAATTTTTTGTATTGTCATTAATAATTTTGTAATTTTAAATACTAAAAAAATCGTGAAAAATTAAAATTGTTGTCCTACTTTTTTAATTTTTTAAAGTAATAAATATATGTATAATATTTTGCTATTGTGCCTAATTATTTTGTAAACATTGTACTTAAGACGCGCATGCATCGTTTTGATTTTAATATTCATTAGAAAAATTATAATTGTCAATTAGTAGGTTATAGGGTCATAAAAATAACTTGATTCTATTGAAATAAGGTCTTAAAAATCATTTTATAAACTTAAAGGAGTGTTTTAGATTTAGACCATAGATAAGTATAATAATTATGGTGTACATTTTAGACCATAGAACTGAATAACTTTTACCATGGGACAACCATTAAAATCAAGAAAATAATTCTGCTGTTACTGCGGCCTATAAACGCTTGCAATGCCTAAGCTCTTATAATTGTGTTTGCTTGCAAACGATAAAAAAACCGACTTCAGTTACATAGACAAGTAGTACAACGTAATAAAACTCACAAATAGTCAAGTAAATACGCGCTATTAAAGATTACTCAAAAAGTTGTTATCAGATCTCGATCTAATTTAAACAAGACTACAAAACAAGTATTAGCTTTCGATTAAAGTAAGAATAATCAAAATCGGTACAACGAGTAAAAAGTTATGCGGTATAATACAACGTAGGTTGACGAAAAAGTAGTCAAGTAAAAACGCATTATTAGATATAACTGTCAAAGTAAGTACTTTTCAAATATCAATTAAATTTAAATGGGACCACATGACACGCAACACCTTTCAATTAAAACAAAATTGATCGAAATCGGTCCACCCAGTCAAAAGTTCTGAAGTAACACACATAAAAAAAATACAGTCGAATTGAGAACCTCCTCCTTTTTTGAAGTCGGTAAAAAAAGGAATCACACTGTTACTTTTAAACATATTTTTTGTAAATATGTTCTTTTTTCAATAAATAATCAAAAAGTGTTGGTTGCGCTCTCGGACTAAGAACCAAGGTTGCGCTACATTCGCTAATTGGTGAGATTACGTGACACAGCAACAGCGAGCGATACGTCCTCCCTCCGTGAGCGCTTGGCGCTGTCTAAAGTTACAGACCGCGAGTCCCGAGATTTATAGAGGATTTTAGCACTACATACAATAATTTTTACATTACTTATTATTTCATTTACATGGACAATTTTTTTTTTCATGCAAGGTAACATAGTAAGCTTCGTAATTACTTACTTTTTGTTTGAATTTGGATTATATATTCATAGATAAAAAATATAATTTCGGACGAAATATTATCAGTAACTCTCTGTTTTGCAGAATTATTTATGATGTATTACTGTATGAAACATAATAAATTGAATTACCCATTCCAAAGTAGAAGATACAGTTGTACCATAAACATTTTTAAAAATAGTTAAATTATTATATCTTCTATGTAACAAAGCATGAAACGATGCCCAAAACTAAAATTTTCTGAAACATCCTTTCCAGAGACAAAGTTTTTACTGATTTACGTAAACAAATTGAAATATTTATTTAGTACATTTCCAAGAATACGAATCAAACTTTCTTGGCCATATATAATTTTTTTAATTTGTGGATTTATATAAACCATAATCACACATCAAAACTCGAGTCAAACGCTCAAATCCAAGAAAAATTGTAATAGCCCTCTTAAAAGCACTATCAACAAGATAGTGAAAAACAATTAGCAACGCCGAGTATAGCGCATTTAGTTCTATATACGTTAAAACACATATATAGTCTATTATACCTAAATATATGTGCATATGCTATAATTTATGAGCTAAAGCTTAGATCACCAGCCTGAGGCAATCATAAATGTTATTTAAAAAAACCGGTTTTTACGATTATTAAATGTAAATTACGTCAAAATTTACATACAATGAAGTCTGCACGTGTAACAAAATTCATGCCCTTAACATTATAAATTATTTAAAAAAATACTCGTATAACACTATTTACTATAAATAGAAAATCTGTATGTTAACGTGAAGTCAACGTGAAGCAAAAACTTTGTACCCTTTTATTCGCGGACGGAGGAATATGAAATTTCGCACACATAGATTATATAGAGGAGTGCAGAATGCTGATATTTTTTTTATATTATGCATAAACAATATGTTAAATAAAAAAAAGCATTACACACATGTATTTGACACACACATGCTTATATTATGCTCTTTTGTTTATTAGTATAGAAGTATAGTGACAACAGAACCTTAACAATGTTCAAAGTTATAACTTAAATTAATTATTATGGTCGAATTTCGACCACTGGACGACCACTAGGCACTAGTAGATATATTTTAAAACAAACGTGCACATAATAATAATTGTGTTTGCTCGCAAACGAAAAAAAACCGACTTCAATTATATCGACAAGTAATACAACGTAATAAGACGAAAAAATAGTCAGGTAAATACGCGCTATTAAAGATTACTCAAAAAGTTGTAATCAGTTTTCGATATAATTTAAACAAGACTACAAGACAAGTATTCGCTTTCGATTAAAGTAAGAATTATCGAAATCGGTACACCGAGTAAAAAGTTATGCGGTATAATATAACGTAGGTCGACGAAAAAGTAGTCACGTAAATACGCATTATTAGACATAACTCTAAAAGTACTTGTCAGATCTCAATTAAATTAAAATGGGACCACATGACACGCAACATCTTTCAATTAAAACAAAATTGATCGAAATCGGTCCACACAGTCAAAAGTTCTGAGCTAACATACATAAAAAAAAAAAAAAAAAAAAAAAAAAAAAAAAAAAAAAAAAAAAAAAAAAAACATACGTGTCGAATTGAGAACCTCCTCCTTTTTTGGAAGTCGGTTAATTACTATTAAATCAAAACATGGCATACTTAAAACACGTGTGTGATTAAGTAATTTTATAAACATAATTGAGCTATACATAAGTCAACAGATAAATACCTATATGTCAAACTTCAAAGTTATAGCTACATATTAAAAACATGTTACTTTTGCAAATAAACGAACGATCATCATTTATGATTGATGATTCATGTTGAATTCTAATGACTACATAGTATAAAACAAAGTCTCTTCCCGCTGTCTGTCTGTCCCTATATATGCTTAGATCTTCAAAACTACGCAACGGATTAGGATGCGGTTTTCTTTAGTAAATAGAGTGATTCCAGAGGAAGGTTTATATGTATAATACATGCATAATATAGTAGAGGAACACTGATAGTTTTTGCAAACGTGCGAAGCCGGGGCGGGTCGCTAGTTATATTATATTATGTTCTACATTATCCGATTGGTTAACATTTAGGGGGTTAACATTAGGCGTGATGATTATAAATGACATTCTCTCCATTCTACGTGTTGGCGAAATCATCTGTGCTAATTTGGCACTGTTGGAAGCCACTAATCTAAATGAATGAATGAATTTAGATGACATTCTTCAAACAACAGGCTTTCTATAGCAAAAACGGCCTGATAAGAATGGCTTAAACAAACAGATATTTTTACCTCAATAGTATATTACTACAGCTACGCCTTGACACAGAGATACGCTATAAAATCAACATTAAAACGTAGCACGAGGTATCATTGGTATAATAATGACCATAAAACAGCAATTAAAACGGTCGGGTGGCTGTACACTCTGTTATCTGATTGTACCATTCCGAATTATGAAGAAACAGTCGAGGTTGTGAGATTACGACGCATACAAACACGTTATAATACAGTTTTATATACTTATACTTACTTTTCCCTCACGAGATTTTTCACACGAAACGTTATGTCATTGGGTTGACAATTTTATTGACCCTGACTGATTTCACGTTGGATTTTAGATGTCGACGTTTGACCCTTGTCGCTCTAAATTATAGAAAAGTAGCATCATTTATGTTAATTTTCGTTCGGATGACATCGCAGAATAATATGTGATATAAATATAAATAGATCACAATGACATCGTTGAAACCGACGGTTTTTATTGTTATTTTTTTTTATGAATTGAACGAGAAACAGAATAAATGACTTAGTTTTTCCTTGAAGTTTTTTATTATTATTTTACATTTAAGGTAAACGACAAACTTGAGATAAATTGTATTAACAGAAAGTTAAATTCAATTGTATTAATTATAAATCAATTAACATCATTAACAACTTAAAGCGCAAGACGTAACAAATAAAAACTCTTTAAATAAAGAAGAAAAAAATAACTCCATGCCACTCTTATTCGCGCTCTGATAATTTTTCCATATAAATTCATGATAACAGGATGGTTAATTACATTACCGCTAGTTATTATTGACAATGAACTTACTTAACTTTTATTCGTGTAAATTGCTTTACAAATTATGTTACTATGTAAAACATGATATATTTGAATACATCTTATAGGCAATAAAAGAGATTTATGATTAGAGAGACTTATGCTCTAGTAAATTTTGCTAACTACGATTTTTCATTTTGATTTTGAGCAATAAATGTAATAACTAGTTATTTAAGAAGATGTGCCGCTCGGTTCCGTCCGTTTTGACATTTATGTTGAATACTCTCAGCATGTCAGCTGCTATATATATAGTGCAATGCCCTTTAGTTTGTAAGTGTAACCTTCAGCAGTAAACAGACTTTCAAACGCAAAAAATTTAATAGCGAGTAGCTTGACCCTGAAGTTAAAACAAATAAATTTTACTGTATTGTAATATAAAATATAAAATCAAACTATACAATTTGTAGGGGCTTACTTGTAATTGGTACAGTAGTAGCACAACATAATTTCGTTTGGTTTATATGTATATCAATAATTATGTTGGAGTCCTTGATAACCTTCTGTCAAAAAAACTGATTATCGCTACCTTGGTCCTTAGACCTTGGATATCTAACGATGTTTACATTATGAGACTACTAAGACAACTGTTAGATTATCTAAATATAAGTTTACACAAACTTTCGGCTTATTCCGTTTGATTCGGAGAAACCCCTCACGTGATTGAAATACGTCTATATCTCTGAAACAGATGGACCAATTTTGACGGGACTTTCACTGGCAAATAGCTGATATAATAAGAAGTAACTTAGGCTAGTTTTATTTTAGAAATTTATTTATTTTGTCAGTCTGCGAACTAAACAATATTTTTTTTAATTCTACGCGGATGAAGTCGCGGTTACAGCTAGTTTTAAATAAAACCCATAATGCGGAAAAAAATAAAAATCCATTACTTAAAAAGGAAAGCACATAAATATTGTTATTTTCATACAAACAAATTAGTAACTTACAACAAGTTTTTGTATGAGGACCTTGTGTTGTAAAAGCCTAAATTTAACATGGCATTCATAACAAATAATGCCATTTCGATTAAAAAATATAAACACCCTTTCAGTGAATTGATAGTTATTCTAGCTTAAGTATACTGAGTAGGGTACAGGCGTAAAACTCAACTTGTGAAGTGCCTCGACCTTAAGATCACTGCTAAATAATACTGCTTTCAAGCAGTGTTGTGTTCCGGTGGTGAGTAAGGTGACCAGAGCTGCTGGGGCGAATTGGGGGTAGGCGCTGATTGTTTTTTTTTTTTTGTTTTATAATATTTGACGATTGATTAATTTGCGCAACGGTCACAGCACTGGTATGTAGCTGTTGCGCTGGCGCGGGCGGTTCCGGGTTCGATCCCCGCACATGATAAACATTTGTATTGGACATACAGATGTTTGCCGTGGTCTGGGTGTTTGTGCAGTTTTTGTGGGTCTCTCCACCGTGCCTCGGAGAGCACGTTAAGCTGTCGGTCCCGGTTGTTATCATGTAGGTACACCTAATATCGATCGTTACTCATTGTAGGTAATACATCCACCAACCCGAGCATTGGAGCAGCATGGTGGATTAAGCTCTGATCCTTCTCCTACATGGGGAAAGAGGCCTATGCCCAACAGTGGGATATTACAGGCTGAAACGTTAGGCCAGTCTTTAGACAATAGTATTTTGATTTATGGGGTTTTTTGAAAAAGTGGGGGGAGGGGGTGTGGTGGATTATCCTCTGGTGCCTCTCCCATCCCTAGAAATCTCATGATTATAACGATATCACGGAAAAAATTTTTAAGGTAAAAATTATTTAAATAGTTACCGAATACCTAATTCTAATTATGCGTATTTTAGCTCCGATGCTGCACGAAGTGCATTCATACTCCGTTCCGTAGCTTTTAAAACACACATTATAATAAGACACGTATGTACGTTGAAATGTATTTGTAACACTTTTATACATAATATTATTCGTATTTGCGTTAAAACTATCTCTTGATTGACAAGAGTAATATACGATACGAAGAACAGATTAATATGAACTGACATATCGATGTAGATGTTTTCGTTCTATCTATCAAACAGGCAAAAGTCTAAGACCATACAGCCTATTCAGTCGGGATTCTTTTCAATACATTTTTTTATATGAAGGGAAAACCTATTTAATCGTAAATCTTTTTAATTTTGAGCTTAGATAAATTAGATTATCGACATAATTTCGTTATAAAAAATAAATAAATAACCCTAACCTATCTAACTCATAGTTTTTATATATTAAATTAAATTAATACTTGTGCATTGTAGGACAAATTAGAACGACATAATACATATTCTAATAAAATTAGTAAAATTGTGTGTTAGAATATATGGCTAGCCTATAGGACATGGGGCATCGATTTAAGGGGTTTTCAGGGGAGAGGGGAGGAGGGGGATGGGTGGGTTACGTTCTGGTACCACTCCCAACCCTAGAACTGGGCATAGATTTTTGGGGTTTTGGGGGTTGGGGGTGGGGGGCTATATGACACTGGGCATCGTTTTATGGGGTTTGGGGGGGGAGGGGGCGGAGGAGGGGGTGGGTGTTTTACACTCTGGTACCATCCGCAACCCCAGAACTGGGCATAGATTTTTTGGGTTTTGGGGGAGGGGGGGGGGGTTACCCTCTGGTACCACTCCCACCCCCAGCACTGCACTATATAGATATAGAAATCCGAAAAATACCCAAACCCGAATCGGAGCACCCCACTATCCACGTGGTCTAGGTCTGTCCTACCCCTAGAGTGTTCTGTTGAGAGCCCGGAGCGGATAAGGCTGGTCGCCGAAGGCGACCAGCCTCAGCCGCTCCCTACGCATTCGTTTACGCACTTTCACACGGAGGACAAGAGCTGACCTCCCTCCGCGCCATGTCGATTTTAACGGTCTAATTTTGAAGTTAGATAGGTTAGGGTTTTTTTTAGGTTTTGCCTTCATATAACCCCACTCTCCCCCCAAAACCTCATAAATCGATGCCCAGTGCTGGGGGTGGGAGTGGTACCCCTTCCCCTCAAACCCCAGAAATCGATGCCCAGTGCTGGGGGTGGGAGTGGTACCAGAGGGTATTTTTTTTTTTTTTTTTTTTTATTTATACTTTATTGTACACCAGAAAAATATTAAAATACAAATAATAAGGATAATTACAGACAGTGAAGTACAATGGGCGGACTTATGGCTATTTAGCCATTTCTTCCAGTCAACCCAATCTAATCTCCCCCCCCCAAACTTCAAAAATCTATGCCCAGTTCTAGGGTTGGGAGTGATACCAGAACGTAACCCACCCACCCCCCTCTTACCCTCTCCCCTGAAAACCCCTTAAATCGATGCCCCATGTCCTATAGGCTTACCGACTATATATACAGGAATCCGAAAAATACCCAGAACCCAATCCGAGCACCCCACTATCCACGTGGTCTTGGTCTGTCTTACCCCTAGAGTGTTCTGTTGAGAGCCCGGAGCGGATAAGGCTGGTCGCCTTCGGCGACCAGCCTCATCCGCTCCCTACGCATTCGTTCATGCGCTTTCGCACAGCGGGAGAGGTCTGTCCTCCTTTCGCGCCGGAGCCGTGTTATACTAATTTCAATGGTGGTAGGTTACATTTTTTTCGTAACGTAATTATGTGGATAAACCGTCTAATTTTGAAGTTAGATAGGTTTTGCCTTCATATAAAAAAATGTATTGAAAAGAATCCTGACTGAATAGGCTGTATGGTCTTAGACTTTTGCCTGTTTGATAGATAGAACGAAAACATCTACATCGATATGTCAGTTCATAACTTCATATTAATCTGTTCTTCGTATCGTATATTACCAGTGTTGCCAACTTAGCGGATTTTTCACTAGATCTGGTGGTTTGGATACCCCTCTTGGCGGGAAAAAAATGGTTTTAGTGGCTAGTGGATTTTTTAGTGGTTTAGGTTTGTTCCAGTTAGTGGTAAGCTTCGGAGCTTGCCACTAAAAATGATCCAGTATTTTTCTAGGTTTTTTTAAAACATTTAAAGATTTAGTCACATTTGCGATATCTCTATTAGTTTTACCGCACTCTAACACAGATGTAGAGCGATTATTTAGTATTATCAACGTAGTCAAGACGAATTAATAGAGAAACCGAATGAAAAATCTCCTTTCTGCAATTCTCGCAGTTCGTGCAGGCTTAGAACGCGAAAGGATGCTAACGATGCTTGGAGCTGCAATAAGTAATTATATAATACCCAATGTCTTTAAGACCTTGGATTGGGGGGAACGAGGCATCAACGTCAATGGCGAATACATCTCTCACCTTCATTTTGCTGACGATATCGTCATATTTGCGGAGACGTTGGATGAGCTAGGCCAAATGCTGGCCGGCCTGAACGAGTCCTCCCGACGAGTCAGTCTCGGTATGAACTTGGACAAAACGAAAGTTATGTATTTAACAACCAAGTCATACCGATACCGGTATCGGTCGATCAGTATTTGGTACCCTTCTCGAAGTTCTTCAGGATTATGTGCCCTACAATCCAACTAGGCTGCAACAACTTCGAGAAGGAAGCCAATAGGAGGATCCGGTTGGGCTGCACGGCATTTGGCGGGCTTCGCCGAGTCTTCACTTCGAAGATTCCGCAATGCCTAAGCAAAAGTCTTCGAACAATGCGTCCTGCCTGTGTTAACATATGGCACCGAGACGTAGATACTGACGAAGGGTTGATCCACAAGTTTAAAGTCGCTCAACGGGCAATGGAACGGGCTATGCTTTGGGTTTCTCTCAAAGATAGAATTAGAAATGAGGCTATCCCCGAGAGAACGAAAATAACCAACATAGCCCACAGAATTTGCAAGTTGAAGTGTCAGTGGGCTAGTCACTTGTGTCGCAGGACCGATGACCGTTGGAGCAGACGTGTCCTGGAATGGATAAGGATTGCGGAAAACCGGGATGTCGGGCGCGAACTTGAGGAGGCCTATGTCCAGCAGTGGACTGCAATAGGCTGAAGTGATGAAGTAAATACCCAATGCCGTAGTTCAAGAATTTGACACTAAAATTTTTTATTATATGCAAAGTACAGATGAAGCTGATTCCTCAGAAGACGATCTTCTTTTGTTAGGTAGTTATGTACTTACCTAATTGTTTCCTTTTTTCTGTACAAGTACATTAATTGTTTCCTGTAGTACTTAACTTAAATAATTATTTTATTTAAGATAATAATTACGTTGTTGTTGTTTTATTTTCAAATTATTTATTTTTTTATTATTATATTTAAGTAGGTAGCCATTGTCTTTGGGTTTTTTAGTGGAATTCTGGTGGTTTGAGAGGCCGCTAAGTTTTAGTGGTTTCTGGTGGTTTACACGGCCTCATTTGGTGGGTTGGTAAAAATAAAGTTGGCAACACTGTATATTACTCTTGTCAATCGAGAGATAGTTTTAACGTAAATACGAATAATATTATGTATAAAAGTGTTACTAATAGTTTCTACGTACATACGTGTATTATTATAATGTGTAAGTGTTTTAAAAGCTACGAAACGGAGTATGAATGCACTTCTTGCAGCATTGGAGCTAAAATACGCACAATTAAAATAAGGTATTCGGTAACTATTTAAATAATTTTTACCTTAAAATTTTTTGCCGTGATATCGTTATAATCATGAGATTTCTAGGGATGGGAGAGGCACCAGAGGATAATCCACCACACCCCCTCCCCCACTTTTTCAAAAAACCCCATAAATCGAAATACTATTGTCTAAAGGCTTACCAAACGTTAAATAAATAAATAATTCGCATTAATTTTTTATGCATTAATAATATGTTTTTGAAAGTACCATAAACCTCATAATTATGCACCTTTCGAATAATTTCTCGAACATAATCCACATAGCACGATCGGGCGGCATTTAAGTGTATAAGTGACACAGACACAATTGATGTTTATGAAAAATAAAGGCATTGTGGTTGTAATCACACGACGGGCCTTGGGTGTTTGCGCAATCATGAGCATTGGTTAAGTAACTATTATCCAACTGACTCGTGGGAATCATCGCAAATTGGTACGTTGGCACGCTGGCATAGTAGGCTTTTAGAATCAACTATAAAACATGAACTTCGTCTTACTTTATTATTTACTCGTAATTGCTTGGTATAGTGTTTGTAACATATCATTTAATTTAAAATGAATTTTGGCCGTAATACTTTCATTCTGTAGTTAAGTCTTCATTAATTCATTTTGAGTTATAAATTGTATTACTTATATCAAATCTATGATTAATTGATTATGGTCTAAGATTAAATATGCAATAAATAAACTCTCTAATCTTCATTGTCTAACCGACATGTTTAGTATTATTTTCACGATCATTTGAAATTAGGTATATTATTAAAATTCATTGAAGGTTTGAATTCGACGGGAAAAAACAGAGAAACATGAAAGTATCTAAAGAACAAACAATAAAATAAAATAAAATAATAATTATTTAATTTTATTTATTTGTAAATTGCAAAATATTGTACGTCTTAATATAGGTACTACATATTATCACTCCTATAATTTGTAACTTAATGTTCTCTGCACTTGTTTTCCATAAAATGAAACAGGCGAAAACATAATCCCGTAAAACCCATACTAAGCTAAAAAGAGATAAATTAGGATGCTTAACGATAGGCTGGATTTCACTCCGTTCCATCACCCTCCCTAGCTGGTTAAACAATTTAAGATAACATTAACGTATAAAACCACTCACAATGCAATATTTTTTCACACGAAAATAGATGATATGCAGCTACAATATAACTTGGTAAATTTCGTATGACGTCAAACTGTTAAAAACTACTTATTAAGTACAAAACTGACTAAGAATTTACGTTTACGAGATTAAGAGAATGTCAACAGACATAAAAAATCATTATTGAAGTTAAATAATAAAATGAAATATAAATTCTATATAATTATGTATATAAAAGAGATTTCCACCCATGACTCATGACGATATCTCTGGAATCATAAGGCGTAGAGACTTAAAATTTGGTAGGAATATTCCTTTCGCCGAGTAGAGGTCAGCTAAGAACGGATTTTACGAAATTCCACCCACAAGAGGGGTTGTGGGGGTTAATAACATATATTGCAAAACAACGTTTGCGGGGTCAACTAGTAATAAAATAATTTAAATTCATCATAATTAGAGATTGCAAACCGGGCCCGGCCGGGCCGGGCCCGCCCGGGCCCGGTGCCCTTTTAGACACCCACCGGGCCCGGCCATTCTTACCGAGCCCGGTCACCGGACCCGGTACGTAAACCGCGACTATATAAGTTTGGTTTTTTACAGTTACAGTAGGTACTATCATACAAGATTTCGCTATTTAGTCAATTAGTAATAGTAACACTCACTAGTCTAAGCTCTTAATAGCCAAAGTTTAAGAAAAAACATACTTTACTTTTAGCAAACAAGAATTTGTTATGTTTATAACAATATTAACAAAGCTACCAAAGTTAATCTATCTATCTAATCTAAGTCTTTATGACACGTTTAGTACCTTAAGCTGCGTTATTAGTTTATTATTAACCGACGTCCAAAAAGGAGGAGGTTCTCAATTTGATTGAATTTTTTTTAATGTATGTTAGATCAGAACTTTTGACTTGGTGGACCGATTTCGATGAACTTTATTTTAACTGAAAGGTGTTGCGTGTCATGTGGTCCCATTTAAATTTAATTAAAACCTGACAAGTACTTAGAGTTATCTAATAATGCGTATTTACTTGACTACTTTTTCGTCGACCGTATATCGTATCGTTATATCGTATCTCGTATTAAGCCGCATAACTTTTCACTGGGTTTATCTATTTTCATGATTCTTACTTTAATCGAAGGCCAATACTTGTCATGTATTTCATTTGATCGAGATCTGATTACTACTTTTTGAGTAATCTTTGTTAGCGCGTATTTGTATGACTATTTTTTCGTCTCATTACGTTGTATTACTTGTCGATGTAATGGAAGTCGGTTTTTTTTTGTTTGCACACAGTTGTTTGTCGAGCACACACAATTATTTAAATACTATGTTTTCAAATAGACACTATAAGGAGTAAAGAGAAAAACCTGCTTATTTAAACTTATTAAAATGAATAATTACTAATACTAAAGTTACTTTTCCGTCCATAAGTAAAAGCAATAAATTCTGTATTAAGTGCGATTTTGAGACTTGAGTGAGGCTGATTATTGTGATAATTGTTCATAAGCCAGTTTGAAGTAAATATTAACCTTGAATCATTGTGTTTTTTCATTCATATAGAAAAAAATTTCATAAAATACTTAGGTTTCATCGCTAACACATAACCCGGCCGGGCCCGGCGGGCCCGGCCGGGTTGGCGACGAATGCGACCGGGCCCGGCCGCGTTGAAAAACGTACCGGGTTGCAATCTCTAATCATAATATACTTTAAATAAAAACAGCTAAAGCCATCGAAATATATTTATTATTAAAAAATACCAAACTTTTACTAAAGTCGGCAAAAATGTTATCATTTATCATTATAAAAAATCATATAAAAAGACTTTTTTTTTAGTTTAATACTATAAAAATTATGTTCATATGTTGTAATCTTATCGACTTTATTGTATATTACAGCAAAAGAAAATATATCTACTAAATACTATCAATTTTAGGGCATATATGCTATTGAAGCTGGAACATCCAGCTCAATGGCACTAATCTATTACTATTCTAATAAACGTAAGTTGGACGAAGCCGCAGGCCGGCGTCAGTCGATGTTTCCATTAGTTGATTGCGTGCAGGAGATGGAATGCTCATCAAATAGAGAGCCAACACGTACCAGAAATGTAGGTTTAGATCTTAATCCAATGGGTATAATGATTCTTATCTTACAACAGTTTGCCTTCTAATCCCTCAAAATTTCTCAGATAATAATTTATCATTCAAATGGCTTATAATAATTAGCCAACGTGAAGCTAGTCTTTCGGTCTTTAATGCCCAAAGTGCAGCATAAGTTGCTATGCAATTTAAGGAATTACAAAAATTTTCTTACGTAAAATAATAATTAAAACAAATTCGCGTTAAACCTAAAATGGTATGAGTCTTGTAAATATGCAATTCAAGGGAATAAATATTTGTTTATACTTTTACTTACGAGATATGGATACCTACGTTGATTTGCGAGATTACATGATGCAATAAAAAAAAATTAAAACTGTACTTCGTTACTTTAAAAAAATATAAAAAGACAATTTGAACAAATTATAATTAAACGATAAATAAACAAAGCCGGAGAAAGGTTTGTTTACCTTATACTAACATGCAAACGCGTTGCATATAAATGAGGGAACAATAAGAGAGTGAGCGTATACGCAATATCCGGTATGCCGGCGCCGTATCAGGCGCAGTACCTACGTCGGGGTGACAAATGCCGTGTAGGGTGTCTACTCGAATATATTCATTAAAACTGTGACAGATTTAATAAAGTGACTACATTTTGTCTATGAGTATTTATATAAAAATTATTCCTTATTTCTCTTGGTCACGCTATAACTCGCGAACGACTACACCGATTACATTTGCCTTTTTAGAAGTTTTTTTTTAATATTTTGTAGCAGGTTCTTACGATATACAAAAAGGAAAAAAATATTTCGTATAAAATATTCGGAAAATTTAACGACAATATCTATAAGACAGAAAAACTTCTGTTGAGTTTTTTTTAATTGTTGAAATTAATGACGACAGAATATTTTAATCATTAAACCGAACATTTACTGTTCAAACTAGGTATATTTAATTTTCTTAGTTCGGTCCTTTTATTGCCCAAACACTTACGTAAGTAGGTACTTTTGGAAATTCTAACGCGCCAAAACAAGTATAACTTCAAAAATTTAAACATTGTTCCCAAATTGTTTCAAATTAAATTATGTATTCTACACTTATCCCAGTATAAGGGTCAATTGAATGTTATTATTTTAATTTTAGAAAGAAATAGATTTCAGAAAAATGAACCAATTTAAAAGAAATAATAATTTTAACCGATATGTCCAGTCCCGGGAGTATTAAATACATTATATAGTTAAACGAGTTAAATACAGAATCCATTTTACTTTTAAAACGTGAAAATTTAAGTTATCTTTGTCGTTGAAGGGCATCGCACCGCGCACGTGACACATTTAATAGGGTCAACCAATGCGAGGAGAAAAACGAGGCACTCAATGTTTTGTTTGCGAAACACACGATCACACACACGCAAACACACACACACACACAGACACACACAGAAATACATAAGTAATTATAAACATTAAATATGACAAAAAAAATAGTCTGTTTAAAACATTATTAGTTGATAAGAATATTAATGGACTCTTCTTTAAATCAATATAATCTAATATACATATCACTTCAACCTGTAATATCCCACCGCTGGGCATAAGCCTCTTTCTCCATGTAGGAGAAGGATCAGAGCTTAATCCACCACTTATTATATTTTCCCTACTATGAGTAGCTATCAGGTGTAGATAACTACCGGGACCGACGGCTTAACGTGCTCTCCGAGGCACGGTGGGGAGACCCACAAGGACTGCACCCCATAGGACAAACACCCAGACCACGGCAAAAATCTGTATGGCCAATACAAATGTTTGTCATGTGCGGGGATCGAACCCACAACCAGCAGTGTAACAGCCACAAACCAGCGCTGTGACCGTTGCACCAACGCGTCGTCTACTACATATATCTCCAATCTCTATCTATATCGTCTATGCGTATACCTACTAGTCTTAATTATTATATTCAATATATTACAAGTTCCAAAAGCTATCGCTAAAGTTTTCTTTTCCTTTCATCAATGCACAAGAAGAATACAACGTCAAAAGTATGTTTTGTTAAGTAATTTAATAAGACAATAATTTAAAAAATAGAAATGTATTCGAATTGTAAGAACAACAATCGTTCATTTCGCAAATGTTTGTAAAAGAGCAATTTTTCTCGGCGTACCGTGGCGAGGTTATTAGGGCGAGACGGGCAGCTAACACCTTTCCGTGCTTTTATTATATATGTATGTTGTATGTAGTTTTTAGTGTACATTGTTAATGCTGACTTCGAATTATTTGTGTCGTATTTTAGTATGTATAAACAAACATTTACTTAACATTACGTTTCTTGTGTTATGGCAGAAGGTGAGAAAGATACTGCAAATTAGAAAATTGACTTGAAAATACAAAACCATGGACAATAAAACATGATATAGCAGCACTTGTCATTTTTTACTGCGCAGTTTCTTACCGATTCTTCTCTGCAGAATGTACATTTCGAATCGATTTTACCTTTACAATAATTATAAACTATTGAAAACGAATGTAATTTTATGTTGTAAAAAACGATTATAAAGTGCTTTTGAAATCTACTTGAAGTCTTGAAAGCAGTAAGGAGACGGATACGATTCCATACATTCTCGGGCCAAAATTTAACGTAAAATTTAACGTAATGAAAATGGTACCAATTAATGTATTTACGCTTATTGATCCCTCGCTGAAAATTCTGTATATTTTGGCTATCTGAGAGCGGAGTTATTACACGTTTTGTAAAATTGAGGTTATGTTACAATATCTATGAAAAACCCAATCACTAAGTTCTTGGCTAAAATTTAGATTATGGACCGTCGATTTAGATCTTCATATTTTTTCTGCTTATTTACGGTCACATTATAAATTTTGAAGTTAAATAGGTTAGGGTATTTTTTTTGTAACGAAATTATGTGGATAAACAGTCTAATTTTGAAGTTAGATAGGTTAGGGTTATTTTTTTTTTAAGTCCGAAAAATACCCAAAACCGAATCGGAGCACCCCACTATCCACGTGGTCTTGGTCTGTCTTACCCCTAGAGTGTTTTGTAAAAGCCGGAGGCGCGGAGGGAGGGCAGACCTCGCCCGCTGTAACGAAACACAGACACCCGGGCGAGCCGGAGAGGCCGAGGCTGGTTGCCGAAGGCGACCAGCATGCCGAGGCTGCGGAGGCGAGCGTGGGTGTCTGCGTTTTGTTACGCAAGGGCGAAAGGGCTGCCCTTCCGAAGCGCCGGAGCCGTCACGGAATGAATTTATACCGATCAACTGTCAAATTTCGAGGTTAGGTCTATGAGATTCATTTTTTCTATGTTTTTCAAGAACGGCGCATTACCTTGTATCGTGAGTGGTATGGGGGGGTTTAGGGGGACCGCCGCTACCTCCCTCCTCCCACTCTCGCCCTTAAATTCGTGCCAAACGATCTAAATTCTTCTTCTAATCTTAAAACTTTAACCATGGATATCTCCATAACTATGGGTTTCTGGTATGTGGGAGTGGTACTGGTGGGTAGCCCACCCCTCCCCCTCCCCCCCGCATCCCTCAAACCCCCAAAAATCGACGGTCCACAGTCTAAATTTTAACCAAGTTCTTGAAGCACTAATGTTTATCATATTAAATCATTACAAATATCAATCACTTGAAACCACAAATAAATATCAGGAATGTACTCAGGACGCATCTGAATACACTGAAAACATTAAACAACTCTAAACATGATTATGAAACGAGTGACGGGACCATGACTGACGGGACACACAGTTTCAATAACAGTCAGCTGTCAAAGCTGTTATTAAAAATATGATTTATTTTCAATCGATACGAAATCGATAATCATTTTGGTTTATCAGATATTAATTGTTATTTTCGATATTAATGTAACTTTATTTAAATACACTTTATTGTTTACAATTTCAATTGTGTATCTGAATACTTTGAGTTAATTAACTAGTGCAAACCTTTTTTTTTAATTCTATATTTTTATTTATTTTTATTTTATTTTATTAGGATAGCTTACAGCTTATTATAACTACTTATAACTAATACAGAATAAAAATAAAAAAAAGCTAATAACAAGCTACCACATATAGAAACTAAAAAAAACACAACAATGCTAATTATTCCCAGAAAGAGTAATCTAAACAATGCTAAACAAAAATAGTTAGTTACCAGTGTGCACAGATTCCATCATAGATCTAACAATCGCCATTTTTATGGTACTGATACTCCCATGAAATAAGTCTATATCAACATTAATATTATTACATGCCCGACAAGCTCTAATAAGTACACTATTTTGTCGGTAGTTTGTACCTGAGGATGGAATAATAAACGGCTTATAAGTATTGTTACGAGATGGACGTGTCGGTATTTTGAATAGTACTTTATGCAGCAGATCAGGGCAGTCGATTACAGCTCTTACTATTTTGAGAAGGAAAACAATATCTAAAACACTGCGTCTTAAGAAGAGAGGCAATAAGTGAAATTTCGAACAACGCTCGTAATAAGTCATTTTGGGAATGCGGAATTTGGAATTTAAAAATCGCGTAAACCTCTTCTGAATTTGTTCAATTGAATTAATATATATGTCGTATCTAGGATTCCAAATAACACTTGCGTACTCAAGATGACTCCGGACATAGGCACAATAAATAACTTTTAATGTTTTCATTCTCTTGAAGGACTTAGACATACGAATTACAAAGCCCAGGGCTCTAGATGCTTTGTTTACGATATTGGTTACATGTTTATCGAAAACCAGTTTACTATCAATGACTACTCCTAAATCACTTGTATTATAATTCAAAGTTAACTTTTGATTACCAATAAAATAGTTAGACCTATAAGGCTGGGTTTTACGAGTAAAGCTAATGGAAAAGCATTTAGATACATTAAGGTTAAGTTTATTAATAAGACAATAACTATCTAAGCTCAACAAATCTTCTTGAAGTTTTCTAGCATCATTATCATTATTAACTACTCGAAAGATTTTCATATCATCTGCGAAAAGCAGGGTGTGAGAATGAGAGAAGCATTGTTCAATATCGTTGATAAATATTGTGAATAGTAATGGGCCTAGCAAAGATCCCTGGGGTACTCCCGAGGGGATTTTAAGCCAAGAAGACATGTAACCCTTTAACACTACAGCTTGGGATCTATTCTGAATGTATGAAGTGAACCATCTAAACAGATTACCCCTGATACCGATTTTCTGGAGCTTCATCAAAAGCATTTTATGATCTAGGCGATCAAAGGCTTTTGAGTAGTCGGTGTAAATGACATCAACTTGATTACCCCGGTCCATCTGATATGATATAAAATCAGTAAAAACAGCTAGATTTGTCGCTGTCGATCTGTTCCTCAAAAAGCCATGTTGATGGGGTATAAAATAAGATTTTAAACTGCTAGAAACCTGGTTATGAACTATGCGCTCCAATACTTTTGCTAAGTGACAAAGCTTGGAGATTGGTCTATAGTTTTCGATGCAATTTTTAGGACCTTTCTTGTGTATTGGGGTTACATATGCGAGCTTCCATTTAGATGGCATAACACCTTCACAAAGAGATCTCCTGAAAAGAATGGAGACAGGAACACAAAGTTCATTAGCACAATTGACTAGAAAAATTGCAGGCAGATCATCAGGTCCCGCAGTTTTATTGAGATCAAGGCCTTTAAGGAATTTGCAAATTTCAAGCTCATTGACGTCTACAGAAGCCATATCACCAGAAGTGTCCAGAGTGTAATCGCTAATGTCATCCTCGATGGAAATATTCGAACAAGAATCGCGAGTTAAAAAGGTTGAGCCAAAATACTCAGAAAAAAGATTGCTGATTCCTTGTCCATCACAGCAGGAAATACCTTGATAGGACATATTAGAGGGAATTGAAGAACTAGTTCGCATGCTTTTATTGAAAGTCCAAAACGCTTTAGGATTAGATTCGATAGAATTCTCAATATTAGATAGATAATTACGATAACACTCCACCTCCACTCTTTTCGCTCGATCACGAAGTAGTTTATAAGTTTGTGCATCGGATATATTGCCATAGATTTTAAACTTACGATGTAATTTCGATTTTTCTTTAAGAATTTTTATTAATGGGGTGGTATACCATGGAGGATATTTCATTTTGGTGGCAAGCCTAACAGGCACAAATGTATTTCTTAATCCGTAGATTATATCGTAGAAGGCAGTAACCGCGTCATCAACAGAACCCCGGCCGAGAACCTCAATCCAATCAGTTTCCATCAAGCATGAACGTATTGCGTCATAATTAGCACGCCGATACATGTAAACAGAGTGACTAGACGGTATGAGTGGAGTGATATCAGCAAAGGTCGCAGCAATTTCCAAGGCTTTATGATGAGGATCTTCAGGCACTAGAGGATCAAGACACGCTCGTACTACTAGTAAATCATTGGAGAATACCAGGTCTAATATTCGATTATAGTTATTGTTAATAAAGTTAAACTGATCTAGACCACAATATTGTATAGTATTAACAAAATCAATGGCGCTTTGACTGGAAAGCTGTGTAACTTCAGGCCCGCCTCCAATTGTACTCCAATCAATAATACTCATGTTAAAATCCCCCAGTACTATATACTTGTCCGAAGGATTACCGTCAATGATCGAGACAAGTTTCTCGGAAAAAGCAGATAATTGCGTAGCAAAATTATTACCCAATTTTTCTTCACACAAATAAACAGTACAAATATTTAAATTAAACGTATTATTCCTCTTCAACTGATCCCTAAAAGTTCTGGTAATGTGAATTGTAAACCATAAATCCTCAGCACTAGATTGCCATTGCGGCTTAAAAGTAACAAATAAATCCCGCCGCGCCGCAAGTAGTACCCCACCACCCCGTGTTTGACGGGTTTTTGAATAATTCCTGTCGCGGCGACACACAACATACCGTTCGTCAAAAAGTTCACTATCCGATATCCCATCTAAGAGCCAAGTTTCCGTCAAAGCGATAATATCGTAATTGTTTAATCTCAAGTTACGCAAAAAAACATCTGTTTTACTTCTCAGTCCCCTCACATTTTGATAATAGATAGTTAAATTAATGTCATTAGCCATTTACACTGCCCCAAACAACAACAAAATAAGGTGACAAAAATAACGATCTGCATGCCCTAAAAAAATTACAAAAGTAAAATACATTCATTGTTAATACACGAATAAGGATTTTCATCATCAAAATATCACAAAAAAATTGTATTATACATACTAGTAAACAAATTAAAATTATCCGTAATACCATAATAAAATAATCCAAGCACAAAATAACACAAATAGTTTTAATTATATAAACCAATGCAGGGTAGTACGAAATAACTTGTTCGACAAAACGCATCGAATGTATAATAACAACAAGGATTCCATGGGAGTTCAAATAGTGGGCCGCTGTCATTTGTAATTTGACAAACATCTTCAATAGTGACCCATAATAATATAAAACAGACGTAATAAGTACTAAAAAGTAAAATATAATTACTAAGGATCGTGTGCACAAAATGGTAAATATAAAACAAAACACATTAAAAGACACAAAGAGAAAACAAACACATACTCGTATATAAATATAAATTAAACGAATACGTAGTAAGTATATTAGTTTAAATCAAGTCCTGAATTATTTAGGTTAGCACCGATTTTTTCAAGGTCACTTTCCTTCGTGATTGTCAACACTGGAGATGTGGAGTTCTTTCTGGTGAAGATTTTAGCATGCTTAACCCAGACATACTGTATATTATTTTCTCTTGCGAGTGCTTTAGCTTTTGTCAGCAATTGCTTATTACGAGTAGTCAGATGATCGTTGACATATATTTTGTGAGACCCTTGCAATCCGATATCAGCAGGAGTAAAAGATTTCTGTCGAGCCGCTGCCACAAAATCCTCTTTGGTATACTTATTAATGAAAGACACCAGGATAGATTTGGCGTTTGATGCTCTGCCTCGTGACGGAATCCTGGTTACAAAATTGATATTCTGCTTCGCAACTGGATACATTACTAGGTTTCCAATTTTGCCGACAATGTCAAAGAGATTTTCCGTCGCCTTTTGTGGTACACCTTTGATTTCGACATTATTTGTTCGGAGCCATTGTTCCTTAGTATGCATCTCCTCTTCAAGTGCACCCACTCGCGACTTAAGCGAACTTACCTCGTCTTTGAAGTTTTCGACTACCTGCACCTTTTCTTCAATCAGTTTTATTTTTTCAGTAAAACTTTCTGCAACCACCTTGAACTGTACGATGTCCTTCTTGATTAAATCAACGTCAGCAGCCAAACTTTCAAGGGGTAATAGTTTAAGGTTGATCTTATCCAACTCCTGCATGACGCTCTCTAGGGTTAGAGAGCGTTGAGGTGTCAGCGAACTAGGTGAAGCAGCAGCAGCAGCAGCAGTGGTCTTACCGGTTGCCTTATTAGATGGTTTGCAAGTGGAACATCGCCATTGAGATTTACGATCACCAAGCTTCCGGTATCCTTGTTCAGTAATCCCGCCACAGACAAAATGAAAACTCTGTGCACATGAATTGCACATCACACCATCATGTACTGATTCCTGGCAACGACCGCAAAGAGAGTCCATGGTGAAGTAAATAAAATTAAATATTTGCTATGGTGCGACCCTGCAACCCACTGACTTGACAAGCCCTGGATACCGAGAACAGGCGTAAAAACAAAGGAGTCGTGCGTACCGTATCGAGCCGAGAGGCGTACTGTATAGTATAATCGATTATAATTAAATCGATACCCAATGAATTTGACGAAAACTATCTTTTTCATTTTTCTCAGCTTCCAGATTCAGAATTGAGCTGATATTTTATATTTTAAAATAAAAAAATATGAACAATTTTTTAAAGCATATCTTTACTTACTACAATTTTAGCCTAAAAGTCCCCATCTCCTTTTTGATTGATTTGATTTTTACTAACAATTAATTATGGACTAAGGATATTTTTATTTAAGGACTGGAATTTTAGAAACTGTTTTAAAATTTACTTACTAGGACTTGCAATGATTATACGAAGGATAAAAAAACAAACATACATTGCATATTACTAAGTAAAAAGTATCTGCTCTGTCTACTATTAATTATTGTAACGTATTTACTATTGTTTATTATTGTACGATTTTGGATATGTTATTATTATTGTTATCATCGGATTTAATATGATATAGCGTGCGAAAACATCATTTATTGTAATCCAACTTTAAAGTGGGTGTAATTGAAACAATATCATTTCAATTTTATTCATAAAATGATGACCTAATGATAAAAGATCTTTTCCCAAGTATGGCCTCACGTAGATACTGATTGCTTTTAATCAAATTTAGGTAGTGATCAAATCAATGACGTGACACGTTAAATACGTGAAATATCAGTATTTTCATTCCATTCCATTCCAATTTTTGATACCAATTACTGTTTTTTTTTAAATATTTATTTAACCTATAAAGTAAGTAGTAGTAGCGCTTCGTTGTCATTTATATGCACATGATATTAAATTAACACTATTTTAACTACATATTAATAAAGAAATCAACAAATACTTATTAAAACTATACTTAGACCTTTTAAATAACTAACTTAATATCACGTAGATGTAGAGCTGACTGTTTCCAGAGCACATTTATTCTTTCGCTGTGTTTATTGTGCCTGCAGTTGAACAAACACAGACTACAAAATAATAAACGATATTGTCTTGTTAAGAAATATCACCAAGGCCGCATTCGTTCTTCTGCAGCTGTAAATAAAATAAGACCTACATTTTTATATAGCCTTGTGCTTAAAAAGTGTTACTCTGATATTTATTTATTATGATAATAATATTTATCAATATGATTTTAACTGAAAATCGAGTTACTCGTATCCTGTTTTTGCGAAGTTAATATACCAATCACATACCAATGTAAAAATAATCTATACTAATACATATAATAAAGCTGAAAAGTTTGTTTGTCTGTTTGATTGTTTGTTTGTTTGAACGCGCTAATCTCAGGATCGACTGGTCCGATTTGAAAAATTCTTTCAGTGTTAGATAGCCCATTTATCGAGGAAGGCTATAGGCTATATATCATCACGCCAAGACCAATAGGAGCGTAGCACCGATGAAGACTGTTTCTAAATCGGGTTTTTTTTTCTTTTTGAGAGCTTCCGTTGCTTAAACGGTTAAAGTTTCGCACAAATCATGAATGACAGAATTGGTCCTATACCACGGACGAAATTGCGCGCAGAAGCTACTATTATAATAAGAAGATAAAGATAAAATAAGAAGTATATTTCCATAAGGAAATGAAGCTTTAACACTTCTAAAAGAACTTTGTTTTTATATACAGTTTACCATGTGCTCAGGCTATGGTAAATATTAATACATTTTAAAATCATTCCGCTTTGAAACATAGTAATGAACATTTTCTCCCTTACCCTTCCGTTTTGATGAAAAGTTAAAAAAAACTGCAGGCATTCATTAATATGTGCTCAAGTTTTGTACGCAATACGTATATTTATTATATTTCAAAAACAACAATCAATCAAAACTTAATCAGAATGATGTTTTTTGAGAATAATTTATTTTATCGAAATTGATTGATGTGACACAAATAAGTTTTTTTTCATGTTGTCTACGAAATCAAATCTTATTTTTCATAATTTGTAAAGTTATAACTAAGCAATACAGGAGCAGGACAAGTTTATTTACCTATAGTTATTTATGTAACTGTTGTATATATAACTAGCCGACCCGTGCCCACTTCGTTAGGCGTTATAATCCATTTCACATAAGAAGGGTACGGTGAAATTTGATATGTTCCAATACACTCTCACTATTTTCAGCAAATCAGATAAATATAAATGTTTTAAAATCACCAATTAATTTCTAAGGCAAATAATAATGCTTGATTAGATTGAATTGTTGACACGGCACGTCAGAGGGCGCAGGTTCAAATCCTGCTGATTTAAAATATTTATATATTTTTATCTTTTTCCTTTTATCTTGTCACTCCTGAATAGTGTAGCTTTCTGTTAGCGAAAGAATTTTCATGATCGGATCAGTATTTGCGAAGATTACCCCGTATATACAAACAAAGTTATAAACTTTACCTCTTTATAATATTAGTATAGATAAGGCGTACCTACTTATTAAAAAACGAATGTGGCCTAATGTGGGTTTCATAGTATCACATGAGTGTTTTAATACCTAATTATCAACAGTTGCATCACGATTCAGCCTGTAATATCCCACTGTTGGGCATAGGCCTCATCCCCATGTAGGAGAAGGATCGGAGCTTAATCCACCACGCTGCTCCAATGCGGGTTGGCGGATATATTCCCTAGTATGAGTAACGATCGCTATCAGGTGTACATGATAACAACCGGGACCGACGGCTTAACGTGCTCTCCGAGGCACGGTGGGGAGACCCACAAAGACTGCACAAACACCCACACTACGGCAAACATCTGTATGGCCAATACAAATGCATACAACAGTTGCATATAAGATTATATTTACAACCATAATATGAATCCTGTACCTATAAAAGATTCTGAAACAGTTAGCTTACTGCTAACATTAAAATAGCCAGTTGGTAACCTAATATCATCCAAACGCATGATATAGGTAATATTGTACTGAATTTCATAATAACACTCCTTTGGTTTTTTTTTTCGAACCCTTATGGGCAAAGGGATTACTCAACAGACAGTCACATTCTTACTGCTCGATGCGTGTGGTATCTTGGTCTAAGATCCGGGATTGGACAAAATATTCCCTCATCTGTATATTGTGAATTTATAAAAACAACCTCTGCCACCATAAGCCTGCTGCAATTTTTTTTTATCTTTGCCCTCTCATGTTAATTACATGTAGTAAGCTAAAACCGTTAATAATATTTTACATTATATACTTGACTGTAGTAGGCACCCATCTCTATGATTGCTACACTTACCTGCAGCCAGGTCAGTAACCTCAGTCAGCAGTAACCTGGCTGCAGGTAAGTATAGCAATCATAGAGATGGGTGCATACTACAGTCAGGTATATAATGTAAGATATTGACGATTTTACCTTATTACATGTAATTAACATGAGAGAAAAGAAAAAAAAAATCAGCAGGCTTATGGTGGCAGAGGTTGTTTTTATAAATTCACAATATTGAAATCAGCCTATAAAAAATTGTTTCATCTAATTAGGTAACAGATGAGGGAATATTTTGTCCAATCCCGGATCTTAGACCGTCTGTATGAATTTCAAAAAAAAACATTATATCATCCGTTTGGATGATATTATGGTTATTAGAACATTGTGTTTTAGTGTTGGCAGTAAATAAAATTATTTTATCAAATTCTTAACTTGTGAGAAGTATCACAGTCATGTTACATAATATTACCTGAGGACCAGAAATGATCGCTAAAATTTTGCAAATTGATGTCCTAAGACCTACGAGACCTAAATGTTAGTCAAGATGGCTGCCCTTCACGTGTTAAGTAAAGTACATTGACCCTAGGTCAATGTTAATGTCAGTTGTTAAACGGTTGCCTAAGATGCAGTATGGCCCCACTTTTATTGCATTTGGCGCCTAAATTTTTATGTAAGTTACGGAATACTAAATAAACTAATAAAGCTCTCTTATTTGTGTTAAAAATAATCTTTTACTGTTTAGTAAACTTTATTTTGTTGTGATAAAGGGTTTTGACTTCGTGAGATCTATTTTAGAAACACTTCAATTGTATAAACTATTAAGTAAGAATTTTCCCTTTATTAAAGGCATGTTTACGTGCTCACGAAAGGTATCATGCAGAACGAGTCTATCAAAGTACCTCGTCTATTTAAACAGACACATTATTTTAAAATTGGGCTAGGACTTTTCTTCTCGCGGAATGTGATCTACAAAACCTAGGTACTACCTATTAGAAGGAACGTAGTTAGGAGTCGAACAACCTGTATATGTGTATATATACGTAAAGTCGTTCGATCGTAAAATTTATGAGTTTCATTCTAAAGTACCACGAAAAAGTATACACTGTAAATCTTTACGTCTAGTTTGGTTTTTAAGTATTCGTGGGCGCCGTAAATATATTATCAGGGAGACTAAATATTTAATTCTCATGACTATCAAAGCCTAACCGTGTCACATAATTTAAAATTTAAATACGGCTTAACGTTTGATTGATACCAAATCTGATAACGTATTACTATAACACTTACTTTATTACACAGATTAAACTTACGTGAAAGAAATCGATCCCTTTTTTATTAATTCTTTATTATTATTATCTTTATTTAAAATTAGACCGAAATATCCGACTGAGAATAGGTATATTTTTTACTTCTGTCTAGATTTAAAAAAAAACAATGTGCTTTACACTACTCGACTGAAGTAAAACTTGCAAAACGTAACTCTTCTTTCTATCTTCACCAACTTATATCTCCCTCTCAACTTCCGTTCGCCTCGCTCGATCTCACTTGTCGTAACGCTCTCGTCAAGCATTCACCAGCTTACTCCCCAAGTCAAGCGTGTCACATCAGTCTATAAATGTGCAGTCATTAGATAGATTAGATAACACATTCAAAATTATCACGTGATATGCTTCTCTAAATCTCAGAAGTAGGACGAAAGTGGCATATGTTGTTTTCAAGATGATTTGTTAGGTATGTACGGACGAAATAGTGAATGCATTGTTCGGCAGTCTAGCGAGAGGCGCGCAGTGAAGCGCTCTTTATTACATTTTGTACACAATACGCACGGATGCTAGATGTGTAGGTAGTTAGGTACAGTCGCGTGAAGCGCTTGTTATACCGACTTCATTTTTTGAACGCGAATCACAAAGAAAATGTTTTGTATTGTTCTCAACGCTTTTTAATGTTTATACCAGTTGATGCAGTGTTCAGACCTGTCAGTAGCGATACTGCGACATTATAATAATTCTACAATTAATACATTTTAAAATATACAACTAACTAAACTTTCATATTATCAACACATAGGTATTTTAAGAATTGAATATGCAATTTTTCTTTCCGAAAACTTCCATTATATCGCATTAAATAGCCAAGACATGTCACATTCAAGTTTTTCTAGATAAAAAAGTAAATAAATAAGAATTAATTGTAAATATTTACCTACAACAATAAAATATAATAGATTATGTACTTACTTGTCTCTAACTCTTAAGGGAAGTTATTACAGCACCGTCAGTAGTGCAGTCACGCTACAAAGCCTCTACTTATCCTTCATTATTGCACTGTCTTTTATTCCTTATCTTCGTTGACATGTAAGGCATCTTGCCGTAATGTTATTCAGAAACTAAGAAGCTGCACTTAAACTTTTACTGAGATATATTATAGGTACATTATATTCTTTATTCACGATCACTTATCCAGATACAAATACATATCTAATGATTCTCCACAAAAAATTTCGGCATTATATTGTTATTATGTTATGAATTTAAATAGCATTAATGATTAAAACTAGGTAATTCTTTTTAATAATATTCGTTGATAGCTGAATGTGAAATTGAAGTGAATACAATGCCCATATAATAATATCGTAATTCGTAAATATAGTTAACACAAAAAGCCGCCGGCAACAATTAGTATTGGGTACCTATTTATATTTAGACACTAGTCCGGTAGGTAACTCAAAATAGGAGTGCCATAAATTTTGCGAATTGTGTTAATTACTTACATGAAATTAAAATCTTGTAAATTTAACCTGTTTGGGTTACAGTACCTACCTACTACAATTATCTACTTTTTGTTTTAATACTATAGGCGTAGACGCGTAGTGCCGTAGTAAGCAATTTTTTTAATCTTAATTATATACCAATAAAATGATTTCCATATAGAATCCTCAATATTTAAATTAATAAATTTATTTAGCACTTAAATATGCTTGAATACCAATTTCAGTAAAATCAATTACTTAAAAAAAAACGATTTAGGTATAAATTAAATTGTTGCCTTATGAAACACAGAAAAATCATAATTTTTTTGTTGCCTTAAAAACATATAAAATCTTGATTTGGACAAATAACTTCAATATACACATTAGATTAATGTTTTAATAGGAATAATTTTCTAAAAGCTTTAAACCGGTGATTTATATATTTCCCTTCTCAATTTCAGATCCCACAATGAGGTGCTTGTGATCTTTTAACATTGGGCGTGGGAAGCGCCTGCACACGTGACGATGACGTCTGAGCGAGCAATCCCTCACTTACGTGACATCTTTGGCCTGAACCAGCAGTACGATGGAAAGGCCTACGAGGAACACGAGGACAAAACTAAGAAGTCCACAAAAAAGAAGAAGGACGACTACCGCACCTACGCCAATGGTGACGTGAAAACCTTAGAGAGACATCTCAGTATGAAAAAGACTATACGGAAAAAGATTATGCGTGATCTCCAGCAGGCTTTCGTTGAAGACCCTAACGAGTTTAAGGTCGAGAATACGAGCCCTGAAAAGTTGAAAGCTGAACTCAGTGCGGAAGCTGTGAAAATCGAGAAGAACGTACGGAAAAATGATCCGACTTTCTTAGATATGCTTCGAGGAGAAACGAGAGGAGAGGAGACGAGGGAGGAACAACCACCCGCGGAGAAAACTAGTTTCTGGCGGCGTCTTACCATGAAAAACAAGAACAAAAGATAATTTAATAATGAACGCCGTGAAACACTTTACTCCGCTTAAACTAATCCAACTCCCTAACGTTGATACAGATCTTGTCCTGATTTCTTTATTCTGTTAAACTGCGAAACTTGTCAGAAAGAGTCAGACAAAAAGTTTAACCCCTTTCCGTACGATGGCAATCCTAAAAATTTAATGTTAGTATTTTGTATATTTTATAGTAAATAAAAGGTACAGATGAAATAATCCGAAGATTCATTAACGCAATTATTAATGCATAAAAACATTTAAAAGAACAGTAGTTTTTTTTAAAATATATATTTGCTATTGATTAATTAAATGACAACTATTTATCATATGGATGTATGATTACGATATGTGTTATTTATTTAATTACATTTAGTACAACTTTGATTTAGGCCTACCAAAATTTGTAATTATCTCGTTTAAGTAACATATTATTATCGGATGTAAAGATTAATTTTATGCAATATATAGTTTCGAAAATTATTAGTTTACCTACATAATTATATTAAAGAATTGTAATGATTTGTAAAAAACATTTTAGAAGTTCGAGTTAGTGCTTTTTTACATTTTGAAAAATTTGTAATAAAATACATAGATTTCTTGTATCTAAAATAACCTTAGACAAATAATTTATATATCTCAGCAATTTTATTGTGTTACAGAGAGTAGAACAATAAAGTATTTGGAATATTGTCTTATTGATCACAGGAAATAAGTTTGTTGTTTAAACTCGGATAATGTGATATATCACTATATACCTACTGCTTAAATTATCGCCAAAACATTGTCAATGCATTTGTTAACATTTGTTATGATGTCTATTTATTCAAAATCGATTCTTAAAATGGAATTATAGTATTGCGTAAATGAAATATTAATGATAACATTATATGTCTTAATCTAAAGTATACATGTCTTTGTGTAGGTTTTTTAAGTAAAGAAATATTGGCTTATTTGCCTCTTTTAAATTAGGTGAATTTTTATAACTTAATACAATATACTGTATACATACATATTCGTTAACTAACAATTAACCATCAGTAAAAATTACAAAATGTTATTTATTATCATATCAAAATTTCGATCCAGCGGGATTCGAACCCGCACCCCCGACATACCGTGTCGGTGCTCTAGCCAATTAAGCTATGGAACGATGTCCAGCTGATTCGAAATTTTATATGATAGTTGCTTAAAACCGATTAAAAAATCGGTTTTAAGCAACTGTGGAGCCGTCTATAGCGAGTCCTTTACAGCACCCAACTATTCATAGGTATTCAAAGGTTCGAACCCCGCTGGATCGAAATTTTGATATGATAATAAATAACATTTTAAAATTTCCTCATGTATCACATGTGTGGGAAACACGAAAATAAAAATAATACGAATCAGTAAAAATACTAAATATACAGTATTCTCTAATGTCGGCCAAGAATCATTTTAAATAAGAAATTTTCTATTAAAACTTGACCTCAAAGTAAAATGAAGACTGTTTTTTAAATAGTTTTTACATGACAAAAATATGAGTATCATATCGGTAATGTTTACACTTTGACATTAAACATTATTTCTAATGTCTGCTGTAGTATTAATTAATAATCTTTTTACAACTGTTGTACTATTTATGTGTAATAAGAATATTCTAGTAACAATTATTGCATAATATCAGTAAGGCGCTTATTTTTTAAATAAAAGAAACTTATGAAGGTTTAAGAACAATCCTTGGTAACGGAGTAATGTGGAGAATGTCATCGGCCATTGTTACTTATTATAAAAATGATATCTCATTCTATATGTGATGTTAAATTAAGTCGATAGATTATGTAGGTTTAAGTATTTCTTGTGGTATCATTGTGTAAGGTAGACGGTAGTGCGGCAATTCTTTGTTGTGACAGTTTATGAATATAATGCAATATAAAATTTTACACATTTTGTTTATTTCTATCGGTTTTAATTATCTCTAAATTAATTTTTTACACGACGACAAGTTGGCTCACACTAGCCCTCGCAGGTTGGTTCCGGCCTCCTTATTGTGACGTGTTTGCATGAACCATTGATTTTTTTATCGTGGCCAACCGCCAAGGTGTTCGAATTTTTGAAGTGAAACTTCTTTAGGCGCATGAGGGGTAAAATTTGAGCAACCGGCGGCAGCGTCAGGGACGGTCAGTACTTGGATGGGTGACCGCCTGGGAACCCCGCGTGACGTTGGCTTTTTGTTGTTTTTTTCATTTCGTTTTTTTAGTTTGCCAAAGAAGTTTCACTTCTGACATGTGTACTTTGTACGCACACAAATTTTTGTTGTTTCCTGATTCCCTGATCCTAATAACTTTGATTGACATTGTTTCAAATTAGTTTACGAAAATTACCAGTAGGCAGCATATTGGAGACATGTCATATCAGGACCTATTCCACTAGAAAATATCTTCCAAAAAATACCGTTAGACCACGTAAGAGCTTTGTATTACGTATTTGTTTCATACAGCGTCGATTATCTCTTTTTTATCGCTTACCACAAAGATTCACATTATAAAGCTTTCTCTACAACTAAATAAGACTTTTGAAGGAGTTTAAATATCTCCAGCGTGGAATCTGCTCCTCAGCATTCTAACCTGCAGAAGGCTACCTACAGCTCTAAGATGCCTAGCTGGCTCTACCGAGGTCTGAAATCGATGTCTACTGTTGAATTTCGTATTTGTAGGTCTCCCCACCGTGCCTCAGAGAGGTTTTAGGAGGCCGTGTTTGGTCCCGGTTTTTATCATGTACCTACTTACACCTGATAGCAATCGTTACTCATAGTAGGGAATAATTATATCCGCCAACCCGCTTTGGAGCAGCGTTGTGGATTAAGTTCTGATCTTTCTCCTACACATGGAAAGAGGTTTAGATGCCCAGCAGTGGGATATTACAGGCTGAAGCGTAAATTAAAGACGCAAAGCGTAAATTAAAGACGCAAAGTTGTTTACTGTCATCGTCGCTTTCCTATTTTTTGTCTTAGCATTTGTGGCCGGCTCTAGGGGTAGGTACTGCAAATATGTATAAACGCGTGCTCAATTAACATTGAGTCACACACAAATCATAGATCTTTTGCTAATCGTTTACGGTTTACTGCAAAAAAAAATTTAATTTTTTTTTTTGATAAAGTATCGTCTGATACTCCTTGTTTGTTTCACATACACAACTACTACGTGATCGATATTTTTTGGTGTTGAAACTAATTTATTTACTGTTCGTACAAAAACATATTGTACCTACCTATTGACGCCGGGTTTGCAAATAGGTACCTATATTAATTTTCAGATCTTTCGAAAACTTGAGCACGAACGGAGCCAGGTCATAACGGCAGAGGCTCGTGACATTTTTTGATGGGGGTTCACAAAAAAATAAACGAAAAACTAGAGCTTCCTGTTTATTTTATTTGGACGGAAAATCCATTCTGTCCATGCAGATTCACCACCACTGCAGGCGCCAGCTCCAAACACCAGACACGGAAAACAAAATCATTTATTGCTTTCTTCACATCCACACAAACAAACAAAGGGTTTTGAAATATAGTTTAGATTTAAAAAGACGCGTAAAAGATTTTAGTTTTCGTACTATAGTAGGCACCTACTCGAATATTTATAATAGGTCTATAATCTATAGTAGTATGGTAGGTATATAATAACCTATAGTAGGTCGAATATGGCCAGCCGGAAAATATGGCCACATGCCATTATTGAAAAGACGAAACTTTATAAACTCAAAGCGACCATATAATTATTATAAGCTTAAAGCTCACTGAATAATAGAATCGTCGAGTAGATGAAGTAAGTAATCTTATTTGTTTTATTAACCAAGAATGCCTTGAACTTGTAAGGTAAACAAGTGTAACACAGTGAAATACACACTATGATTTATCACTCACTTCAGCCTATCACAGTCCACTGTTGGACATAGGCCTCCACAAGTTCGCGCCCGATATTATGACGCGAACTCATGTGTTTTGCCCATAGTCACCACGCTGGCTTTGTCGCACCGAAGACGCTGCTGCCCGTCTTCGGCCTGTGTATTTCAAAGCCAGCATGGATGGTTATCCCGCCATCCGTCGGCTTTTTAAGTTCCAAGGTGGTAGTGGAACTGTGTTATCCCTTAGTCGCCTCTTACGACACCCACGGGAAGAGAAGGGGTGGCTATATTCTTTGGTGCCGTAACCACACAGCACCATGATTTATGCTAACAGCATAGGTACCTAATTACCTACTTATAACATTTAATATTTAATAACATTTCATTTTTATTCTAAGCAGAGCGCGATGAAAAGGACGCAAAACTGAAAAATACACTATACAATTTAATTATGTACCATTAGTTATATTATTTAATCAACGATACTGTCTTTATTGACCAATGTACAGGATATTGTAACACTGGAGCAATAAGAAAACTGACGTCGTTGCTATTATTATTATTTTTATTGCTACAACTACATGCAAGTATGACATAATTATGTAATTGACCTTTATGATAAACATATATGCATAAAAGCTTTACATAAATATAAGCTTATTACAATAAACGTTTGCTGCGTGGTTACCTACAGCTACAGCAGTAAAGACTATAGCCACGTGCTCTCTTCCCGTACTGGGTGTCGTAAGAGGTGACTAAAGGATAACATATAGTTCCACTACTTCCTTGGAACTTAAAAAGCCGACCGATGGCGGGATAACCATCTAACTGCTGGCTTTGAAATACACAGGCCGAAGAAGTGAAGCGTCTTCGGTGCGACAAAGCCAGCACTGCGGTCACCAACCCGCCTGCCCAGCGTGGTGACTATGGGCAACACACACGAGTTCACGCCATTTTTGGCGCGAACTTGTGGCTGAAGTGACAAAAAAACGTTTGATACCCTGATCACAAATATAGTCAAAAGTTATAAATTTGTTACTTCTTTAAGGCAAATGCTGAAGAAAGGTATAGCGCCACTATCTGCATCATTATGGAAAAATCGTACTTAAGCAACTACCTAGCATAGATGTGGTGCTCGATGTACGATTGGAAACTACTTGATTTTACTTGAAGGTGTAACGCAGAAGCAATCACAGTCAGCCAGCTGACATATAATCTACCATGTTATGGTCAGCTGACATTATTTTTCCTTTAAGATATTATTAGGTAAACTATAATCCGACAAATTTTAAGGTGGGAGGAAATTACTAAAAAAAATTTTTCTCTATGCGTGGGAAGCTGCCCACCCCACCCACGGAGTCGCAGCTGACAAACACGAATATTCATTTAAAAAAATCCCTTATGCATTTTACGAAGTTTAGATTGGGAGGAAATTGATCATGTACCTAAATCTGTCACTGGCTCCCGGACCAGAATGACCTCGACGATGCGACGTGCTACATCTAGAATCTAGAACATTGAAATTAAATAAATAAATATTTACACAATACACACACGGTCGTCTGTTCCTAAAGTAAGCAACTTAATGTTTATGTTATACTAGCTGCTGCCCGCGACGTCGTCTGCGTGCGTTCACTGCTCGTTCCCCGTAGGTGATAGCGCGATAATATGTAGCCTATGTTCTGACCCGACTTCTAAATAATATTCGTGCCAAATTTGAAGTAAATCCATGCAGTACTTTTTGAGTTTATCCCGGACATGCATTTGAAGAAATAAAGGTTCACTGCTCGTTCCCCGTAGGTGATAGCGTGATAATATATAGCCTATGTTCTGACCCGACTTCTTAATAATATTCATGCCAAATTTGAAGTAAATCCATGCAGTACTTTTTGAGTTTATCCCGGACATACATACAGACAAACAGACAAAAATTCTAAAAACTATATTTTTGGCTTCGGTATCGATTGTAGATCACACCCCAAGTATTCTTTAAAAAAAATATTCAATGTACAGTTTTGACTTTTCTACCATTTTATTATATATGTATAGATGTTGCAACCGACTGGTCTAGCTACATTTTTTTTTTTCAATAGACATACCTACTTTTAGATAATACCTATATAAATACCGTAAAATGGGGTGAATAGGGATCCAGGGGTGAATCGAGATAAAAATTAAGAAATTAGGTAGCAAGTCGTTACAACTTTTACCAATTTTTGTGCGACGATAGCACAGTCAATCGGGGTAACTTTGACACATCATTTCTATATTTTTTTAGCTAACTTTGACAATGTTGAATATGAGACAAAAGAGTTAATTTAATAGGTGCTCTCGGGTTGGTTTTCATACTCTCAAGTTATTTAATGTCTATAAAAATCATGATATGTATCAAAAATTGGCAATTTGGGTATGCCCCCTTAATGGGTAACTTTGACACAGGTGAGATTTGTCGCAGGAATCATAACTTTTAAATACACTCGAGAGCCCTCTACACTCTACATTATCATTTTGACCGCAAAAATTTAAAATTATCTGTGTATCCAAACTTAAACATATTAAAAGTTTTAATATGTTTTAACATACTTTGATAGTGGCAAAATTTTCGAGTTATCTTATCTCTCTATCTAAAAGTTTTCCACTGAAACAAATACAAAAATTGCGCGCGGAACTTTTAGCAAGTTTTTGACATTAACTTCTTTTTTCAGAGAGTTGATTTACCAAGTTTGTTAAGGTATCAAATTTTATAAATTTAACTTTATGCACTAAATGTGGACCACGTAAAAATCAAAAAATAATTTTGCAATTTGACTGTCAAAGTTACCCGATTCAGTGCGATGGTAGATTTATCAGACTTTAGTGCCTGGCGGCGATCAAATTTTTCGTGTCGCCTCTGAGGCTTCTAGCGCCAGGGACTTTGATGAATCCTCTCGGGCGTCATCCGCCATGAAGTGTAACTTTACGCTTTTTCATCGGCTTCCCCTTGTTTTTCCCATAGTCGCAAGCGCAACCCAACACCGAACGGGAGCGGTTTAATAGTTCGTTTCAAGTGTTTAAAAGTGACTATATACTTGTATAAACCGAGATAGAAAATAAGAGACTTGTTTTATCAGGTGTCGTAAACCTTTTGTTACATGTTTGGCTCGATTGACTGATCAATTAATGTTATTTTATTGAAGAATGGGATATTACCGTTTGTAGGTCCTAAAATGCTCATACACCTATTTTGTAGTAGTATTTCATAAAAAAATAATAATTGTATTATAGCTTTTGAATATAGAATATCTATTTCTAAGAAATCAATTCAATCGAAAAGAAAACTACAGGTATATAATTAAATACGAATTTATTTATTTGGATAAAAACATTCACTTGGTCTATTTGTTCTATTTACATTTATTATGAGCTAGTTGCCCGGACAGACTTCGTTCTGTCTGTTATGAGTTTTTTTTTTTTGTATAAAAACAAAAAAAAATAGCCGAATTGGTCGAGCCATTCTCCAGTTATGCTCTTAGAAACATTCATTTTTATTATATACTAGCTTCTGCGCGCGACTTCGTAGGCGTGGACTCCGCTCCTATTGATCTTAGCGTGATGATACATAGCCTATAGCCTTCCTCGATAAATGGGCTATCTAACACTGGAAGAATTTTTCAAATCGGCCCAGTAGTTCCAGAGATTACCGCGTTCAAACAAACAAACAAACAACCAAACAAACAAACTTCAGCCCTAGCTTCTGCGCGCGACTTCGTCGGCGTGGACTCCGCTCCTATTGGTCTTAGCGTGATGATACATAGCCTATAGCCTTCCTCGATAAATGGGCTATCTAACATTGGAAGAATTTTTCAAATCGGCCCAGTAGTTCCAGAGATTACCGCGTTCAAACAAACAAACAAACCAACTCTTCAGCTTTATATATTAGTATAGATATATAACGTCATCTATGGCGTTACGACAACGACGCGTAAGCACCGAAAATTGAAAGGTGCGCAGAATAGGTTGTGCACAAAAACGTAACGATGGTCCTTCGTTCAATACATTTTACACCTCATATTTTTTTCATACCGGGGGCCTTATATGAAAAGCGATTCTTAAGGAGTAAACTCCAATAAAAGAATATTTCATACATTGACTACACAGCTTACTTGTACATTAAATTCTTAGTAAAATAATATTTCATAATGGAATAAATAAAAATTTCCAATGTAGTTTCACTCGTAATCTGAATCAAATTCATCAGTCACTATCCTCATTTCATTTTTTTAAAAGCGACTGGCAGTTACAGAAACATTTCATAGCTGTAAAAAAAAATTTACATCTTTTTTTTGTAAAGGTTTACAACTTTTGATGTATGCGTTTTCATGCAATATCCCGATGCTAGCAGTGTATTCGTAATCTGCGTGACAGATAAAGACACTTTCGTTTACGGATGACCACTGAAAAATGATGTTTTATCAGAGTTTTTCACGAAAACATTTAGGATCCTCTCGGGCTTCACACGCCATACACAAAAGATTCCCATGAATCCAATGCGGCTTCTGCCGCACTGGAATAAAGTTTTTTTTTTACATAATTTTTCTTTTGAAAAGGTTTACAACTTCTGATGTATATTTTTTCATGGAACATCCCAATGCTAACAGTGTATTCGTAATCTGCGTGACAAATAAAGACACTTTCGTTTACGGATGACCACTGAAAAATGATGTTTTATCAGAGTTTTTCACGAAAACATTTAGGATCCTCTCGGGCTTCACACGCCATACACAAAAGATTCCCATGAATCCCCTGCGGCTTCTGCCGCACTGAATCGGTTACCTGGTCAATCAAAGTTACCCCGATTGACTGTAGATCTTTGGAACATTTTATTGCAAATAAAAAAATCTGCTGGTTAGTAATAGTTTTTGATGACCTCACGACGTCATCAAAAATTACAATTGCAATTACAACGTGCAATGGAACGGGCTATGCTTGGGGTTTCTCTCAAGGATAGAATTACAAATGATGCTATCCGCGAGAGAACGAAAGTAACTGACATAGCCCACAGAATTAGCAAGTTGAAGTGGTAGTGGGCTGGTCACTTGTGTCGCAGGACCGATGGCCGCTAGAGCAGACGTGTCCTGGAGTGGAGACCGCGTCTTGGCAAACGCAGTGTGGGACGTCCTCCGGCCCGTTGGACTGACGATCTACGTAAGATTGCCGGCGTAGACTGTATGAGGCCCATGTCCAGCAGTGGACTGCGATAGGCTGTGTGTGTGTGTGTGTGTACGAGGTCATCAAAAATGGATTTTTTTTCTTTTAGTTATATAATATCTATATAATTTGATGGTAATATTGTCCTACAAATTGCGTGGTACCCCGGTCCTACGCTCACTGCTGCTCTATCTCCTGCTAAATCTATTATCTACCACAATCGAGTTTTCGAAGAAGAATTTTTTGTTCGTCTCATCAAAATGAAGCTTTTTTTATGTAACTAAGTTGGCAAACAAGCTTACGGCTCATCTGATGGTAAGACCGTAGCCTTTAGAGTTTAGACGCCTGCAACACCAGAAGCATCGCAAGCGCGTTGCCTACCCTATCCCCAATCACCCCCAGGAGCTCTGGTCACCTTACTCACCAACAGGAACACAATATTGCTTGAAAACAGTATTATTTAGCTGTGGTCTTCTGTAAGGTCGAGGTACTACCCCAGCCGGGCTGCTCCATATTTTGAGCAGGAAATTTCCTGCTGTGCCCTACCTCAGCTACTCCCGGAAAATTAGCTTGATAGTAATCAGGTGAAAAATATGTACTAGGGATCCCGTACTATGTGATTATTTATATTTAATAGCAAAAAATAATTATAATTTATGTTAATATGGCGTTGGCGCAGCGGTCACAGTACTGGTTTGTAGCTGTTGCGGGTTCGATCCCCGCACACGACATTTTGTATTGGCCATACCTACAGATGTTTGACATGGTCTGGATGTTTGTGTAGTCCTTGTGGGTCTCGCCACCGTGCCTCGGAGAGCACGTTCCGGTTGTTATCATGTACATCTGATAGCGATCGTTACTCATAGTAGGGAATTTATCCGCCAACCCGCATTGGAGCAGCGTGGTGGATATAAAATATAAGGAAAGAAGCCTATGCCCACAGGCGGAATAGGTATTCCAGGCTGAGGCGATGGTGAGTAAACACCATCACTTTGTGATTGTCTCAGTTTGCTTGCTTTGAAACTTTTCAATAATAAATCATTGATCTTACTACAGAGATAAAGTAATTTTTTTTTAACCTTGATAGGCAATTTTCATCAGATGGTCATTGTCTAAATTAGGTACCTACGTAGTGTTTAGAACAAGTTGGAATCAATTAATTTATTGTGTACCTATTATTAATATTACGAACGAGTTCTCCAAATTTAACTACCTACATACTTTTAAAAAACTTGTGTAATTTGACTTTGAATTTAGTTGCAATTCATTACTTTTTAATTTTCTCAGAGCAAGTTTATATTGAAAGATCTTTATATTTGACGTATAATTGTCTTACAAATGATTTTTTTCCACTCACAAGGACAAATCCTATCAATAAAAATTAATATTATCTACAATTCTATTTAGGTATGTATTGTGAATTTTGTGTTGAATCAATTTTTCTTATTCAATTGACAAAATTCACTTTTCAATTGAAACATTAGCCACCACTAAAACATTATTGGTATGGAGTTGCTTATAATGTTAAAGGTAATAAAACAACAATGGTTTTAAATATTTTTATTTCGAAATACTTATTATAAGGGGAATGGAATAAAACGACAGAATGGTTTAAAATGGTTTATTTTCATTATTCTTTTTCATACATTTTTTTATAAATTTGGAAAAAATCTACCACCGCTTCGGAAGGTGTTCCTCTGTGGAGAAGAAGCGGCGCAAGAAACTCCACAGGCATCACCTTTTTTGTTTGAATTTACGCCAATACTTTGCAAATTAATTTAAAGTGATTTTACCTACCTACTCTAAGTAGCCTAATTAGAATTTTTACGTATTACTAAATCACCTATGTCATCGCCCGGTTTTGTTTACTTAGATTTCTATTAACTAACCTGGAAAATATTTGAAAATTGTGTGACTAAAGCTAGGTTTATCTACTTTTAGACACATCTCATTTTACATTTCCTATATGGCAAGCACTATGATATCATAAATATATTTATAAAATCAACGTAGAATATTCTTGAAATCTGGAAAAAACCAAACATTTTGGATAGCGCCAAAGGCATTTAGAATTTATAAAATTGCATTCTGAAAAGTAATCTTACACTTAAATTGTATAATATATTCAGTTGATATGTTTGTTATAGATAGATACAACTATAATTAAACGAATAAAACATACACTATTTTAAACACTAAAATAAAGTGAAAAATTTCGAGTATTGATATTAAGACCCAACACATATTAGGAATTATTTTCAATACTGAATAAGTTTAGTGTACAAAATTTTGTAAGTTTTTTTGTGTTCATTGGATATACTCCAAAGCAGTTATCAAAATATTACGAATAAAGTCACCTGTTCTCAAAAGACTTGGTGCAGTCAAACTGACGGGCAATCCAAAATATTTAAAAAAATATTCGAGCATTCTGCTACAACCATATATCTACATAAAATACGTACGTTGTTCCCTTTCGGCTGACCGGATAGCAATTTTCATTGTTTCTACTAATAGTTTGAAAAAGTTGTTACATACCAACAAAAAGCCAGATTAATAATTACTACTTGAAACTTTTCCCTCGATTACGTTGGTGAATAACACCTGTCAAAAGATTATTAATCTCAATTCGTACCTATTGACTTGGGAGTGATCATGGGCCCGTCCCTGTCGTTTAAGCTGAGCTTAGAAGAAATGACAAACATTATTAATACTATTGCTTACCACTAACTCACAATACAGAGAATTGTAGCTATACAAAGTAGTCGAGAAGTGTGTGAAATGCAAAAAATAAAATAAATACCTATTTAGTTTTGAAGTTATCTACTTGAAAGCAGCAGCAACATTCTATATAATTTGGCATGGCCAATACATACGATTATCGGAAATATTATTACGGTTATTCACGAAGTCTCATGTCGTCGTTGCGTCGTCGTCGAATCAATCTTACGTTTATCTATAGTGTATGTTTAATAATAAAGGAATTGAATTAGCAACTCACAGTGGAGGCAAATAAATTAACATCGTAGACCTTTATTATTGCAGATCCCTTCTTCGTTTTTCTTCGCAGAATATCTCGATCTGCACCGAACTTTTTGAACTGTAAACATTCCGGAAAAGGGCACACAAACAATCGTAACATAAGTTGAGGGTGTAAGTGTAATTAAAATTTAATCATGCTTGTATCACAAATACTTGTAGCTATTAAATAGTACAGTGATTCCTACGGTTTTTGCTTACGGGTGCATATGGTTTTTAAGAATTACTGGCTCGAATTTGCCTTCCGTCGTAGTGTATGCCGCTATTTGCCGGAGTGATAACTGCAAACAATAATCAAAGGACACAAAGAAAACGGCATTAAGGTGAAAGGATTTGATTTACACGCCCGATTTACTTATATTTGGGTCATGCTTCTACCGTCATAGCAAAATATCAATTATTCATCTTAGTCTAACATTGAGTCATACCCAGTTATAAAAATGGCCATTTGGTTGCGACAGGAAATGCGGTTAGAGGTGCGCGAAAATCTTCAACTGTAAAAATACCAAAGAGAACGCAGAAAAGCCAAAAGATAAACCTATAAATAATTTTATTGTATTTTACCTCAATCTTTAAAAGTGAAACGCAGAGAAATTGCACGTTTATTTATTTCTGTCTATAAAATAATGTCTTACTTGTTTGTGTTACGTTTGGAAGTTACGAATTTTATCTTTTCCACTCGGTCAGAATTAATGTACCTGGATCCATTTTTCTGATCACTGCGAACATAATCATAAAACACGAAAAGTGGAAAATTTTACCTGCTAAATTTTGCAGTCTACTGAAGCCCGTACCATTACTGTTTTCAAGGTTTAGTTTGTCCTAATATGTAGCAACGCAAACGAAGATTTATATGTCTATTTATGCCTTTTTTTAAATAATGTATTACTTAAGTTACGTTCAGTTAATACTTGTAATAGATCTCGATCTATTTTTTTGACTCTCGCTGGCCACAGTGTAGCTTGGATTCTTTCTCTGATCACTGCGAACATAATCATAAAACACGAAAAGTGGAAAACTTTACCTGCTAAATTTTGCAGTCTACTGATGCCCGTACCATTACTGTTTTCTTGGTTTAGTTTGTCCTAATATATAGCAACGCAAACGAAGATAATATGTCTATTTATGCCTATTTTAAAATAATGTATTACTTAAGTTACGTTCAGTTATTACTCGTAATAGATCTCGATCTATTTTTTCCACTCTCGCTGGCCAAAGTGTAGCTTGGACTCTTTCTCTAATCGCTGCGAACATAATCTATAAGAACACGAAATGTGGAAAATATTACCTGCCTTGATTTGAAGTTTACTGAAGCACATGTCTAATATGTAACGCAAATGCAGGTAACTTGCATGTCAAATTACGCTTTTGTATAAAAATATTTTGCTTGTTTGTACATACGTTCAGTTATAAAGTTACGAAGTTTAATCTTTTCCACTCAAGTCATAATGTACCTCAATCAGTTTCCCTGATCACTGCGAACATAATCATAAAAACACGAATGTGGAGAATTTTACCTGCCTTCACTTGAAGTCTACTGAAGCCCGCGCGTACATTACTGCTTTGAAGTCTACTGTAGCCCGTACATTACTGTTTCGTAGTTTTGAAGTCTACTGTAGCCCGTACATGACTGTTTTGTAGTTTTGAAGTCTACTGAAGCCCGTACATTATGTTTTGTAGTTTTGAAGTCTACTGAAGCCCGTACATTACTGTTTTATACTTTTGAAGTCTACTGTAGCCCGTACATTACTGTTTTGTAGTTTTGAAGTCTACTGAAGTCAGTACATTACTGTTTTGTAGTTTTGAAGTTAACTGAAGTCCGTACATTACTGTTTTGTAGTTTTGAAGTTTACTGAAGTCCGTACATTACTGTTTTGTAGTTTTGAAGTCTACTGTACCCCGTACATTACTGTTTTGTAGTTTTGAAGTCTACTGAAGCCCGTACATTACTGTAGCCCGTACAGCTCTGTTTTGTAGTTTTAGTTTCTCTTAATGCGTTCGTCACAATTACATACATTATGGTTTTGCTCCTTCAGGATTTACGCCTAAGTGAGAAGCCGTCAGGATAACAGGCAGAATCCGGTAACTGCAAAAATATCGTGCCGACACGGAAAAAGCAAAAATAACATTGCTAGTTTTTATAGGTTAGGTTATTTCGCGGCATGCGCCTTGAAGCACAATAAAAAATTTGTAATAAGACAATAAAAAATATTTGTACTAGTCTAAGCTATCATACCGGTTTCACGTGCTGCATTAGTGCGTGATACCGCACGCATTGCCGTAAGGACTCCTTTCGTATCGAATGAAATGATAAACATGTTGATACCGTCAACTGTAAACAGACAAATCACGACAAGACGCCAAAAACATAACAGCGACAATCTATGAAAGTTATAATTTCAGAAGAAATAAAAATGACGATTTAATTACAGTTATAATTTTTAAGAAAATTATTTAGTTATTTGCGTTATAACATAAAATAATTTTACAAGATAAAATTTTTATAATGCTTTTTACCTTAACATGTGAAAAGCAAGGATTCAGCGTATGAACCTGCAAAATACATTAAAGGCAAAAAAAATTATCTGCGGATAGTAGAACCGCTACTCGCGACCCTGCATGGACTACCGGACCCACTAAAACGCCACAGAATCACCGAACTGTAATTATATAACAAAACAAGGCACACGGAAAAATATATGTCCTTAGTACTAGAATCATATATCATGCTTAATAAATTTTTACCTAGTTTTTTTTCCTTTTATTGTTTCGTTTCTAATATTTGAGTTAGCAGCTGCTCTTCGTTTTAATTCTAATCTACTCGAAATACACTCGTAACTGCGAACATATTTATAAGAAAAAACACGAAAAAGAAAACTTTATTCGTAGCATCATCGGAAATTATTCCTTTTCAAAATATATCTTGTAACTCCTATTTTCTTATTCATTATTAAAAACGTAAGTGTTGTTGAAGTAGAATTTTGTAACTGCAAAAAATGTAAGATAAAGGAACAAAATGTTATATCACGTTCCTGAAATTAAAAAGTATTATGTATCTAAATAATAGCTGTTACTGCTTGCCAATATATTTTATTCCATAGTATTTCTATTTATTTAACAACGTTTTCACATAGGATTTTAAAATCGAAAACAAACTGATTTTCTCGAATATTTCAAATTCACTTTCACAAACATTGCACGTTTTAACTATGTGTAACTTTACTTCTATTTCATATATTTAACCCAATTTGTAAACTAGAGGTTAGAACCTTTTGACTTGATTTGTTAACCTATAAACTAGAAGAAAAAGAAAACATTTTAATTTAATTAACTCACGGCACCACCACCACTCACACAAATTGATTGACTACACTTTATATTTACAATTTTATTGAAATTATTAATCACAAATACTGTTTTATAAAATTATAAGTTAACCAAATTACTTAAACTTATTATTATTAACTTTAACTTTGGTATTCATGCTTACATTTTCACTATTCACAATATATCCACCAAAATAAAATTTCTACCAAACGCCAAACGAACACTTCATCACAATATTGAACGAACAGAGAAAAATTAGTTTAATAAAATTGATTTGCAGATATTATTTACTCGTTTTTGTTAAGGCATTAAACCTACAAAAGCATTTAAGCGCATGAAAGTTTGTGGTGAATGTTTTCAAGCAATAGCTCGTTCGGGAACTCATTGTGAACCTACATATTACGTAACATTCTCCCAAAGCATATCCTATAACACAAGTAACATACTCACTACTCTCAAGTGTTAACTATTACATAACAGGTACAAAACTTATCCAACATATGCCAGGCCTGAAGAAAAATTGTGATGTGGCCACAAACTAATTGGAATATTTAAATTTCCACCAATTAGGGACGAATCACCACAGCAGTAGTATTATAGTGACATTCCACAATTATTGAAAGCTCTATTAAAATAATAAGCATTTAATACAATGAGGGATAAAAGGTCTGTAATATATTTACTTAAACACCGATGATTAGCATATATGATGAACAGTAACTGTAAGCACATTATTTTCGCAGTACTCATGAATATCTTGCAGTCTATTTTACCAACATCGATGTATGTGCCTTATAAGAATAATTAAGTGACAAGAAATATCAACTATCTCACACCAGCTAATCCTGCAAAAAATCTCGATTTCATATGAAAAATTCCATCTAGCTCCATGCTCATTCACATGTTATAAAGTTAGCCACAAAGAATTGTTGGTGCATTTTATAAAAGATCACAGGACATTTTGTAATCAAAATAAACCGTGTCTACAAAATTAAAATCACTGAAATGCAAATAAAAGCAGATCTATTTTTAAGAAGATTCGAACGATGCAAACTCACTGAAGCAGCAACGGGTTACACAACTAGTAACATTTATTTGGATTCGTTAGCAATTTGCGTTTTTTCAACATTATTTCATAACGTTACACAGAACCACCGAGAAACCATTTGATTCAAGCATTGTGGATTTTTTCAGAGCTTACTGTCGACTATAATATGCGAAGAAACAAACTGGCATAATGATAAAATCGTGGATATTCAAAAAGCAAAGGTGCAGAAATATTCTTCAGTGTAAAAATCCAGATATCTGGTCATGTGTGTATTATTGTCATAATTGATGTAACGTAAAATATATCCTTTATTTTTATCTAGTGAATTAGTTTAGCTGGAAAATAAAAGATTATTTGACATAGTAGTGCTCATCTAAAAACAAATTATAATTTTAAAAATGTTATGCAAATCTCGCTTTAAAAAACGTACACACGGTTAAAAAAACTACAATACCAAAACAACCATGTGATTAATACATATAAAATGGAATAAATGAAATTATTGCATTAAAACACATTTTAAATAAAAAGAAATTTATATAAAGTACAGCGACTATATAAACTTGAAGAAAAATGTTAAATAAAATGTAACATTTAGTAAGGGTCTAAGTGTATCGTTATTGTTATTAATTATGTTACGTACCCGTTTACACACCGATGATTGAATCTTGATCCTAACAAAAAAGCCGTAAAGCGTCTAATCTATTTAGATATTTGCAAATATGCGCTAGAAATTTTCAAGCCTTTTCACACTTCCATAGCAATATTTTAACAAAAACAAAACGTAAATACGTCTAAACCGAATCCCTCCTATTCTCATCATGCTCATTCAAATATGTTATTTGCAAGACTCAAAATCGTGTTAATCACCGCAAGTAATCCCACGACTTATAACATGAAAGATTTATCCAATTTCTGAAATAAATATTATTTGAAAATTTCACATCGCTGAGAATAAGCGTTATGAAGATGTAGTGGTCTTCGATGTACCCACATGATTCGAAACGAAGAGACAATCACGTGATATATAGAATTAAAATGTATTTACAAGCAAATGCCTAAAAACAAACCTTACTCATCAACCAAGGGGCATCCAAGTGCAAGTAAGTGCAATCAGCTATGAAGTGGTCGACTATCCCTAGTGTTATACAATCTAGACCATGCTGTACCGGATTTTAGTTAAGTGAAATTAAAAATTTCAAGCCAATGTTGTCCTATACGTAGGTATATTAAAATGTTTACTTGTTACAATTATTACGCTGAAATTAACCAAATAGAACTGATGCCCTTGTTTTATCATGATATGTTTAAAAACAATTTTGTACAACGTATCAATCAATATATACTTCATACCAATAGTTTTATCTGAAAATAAAGAAGCTAAACAAAAAAAAAAGATAGAAGAAAAAATTACAATAAAAATAAGATTTAATTTATAAATAATCAAATCGTTTTATTCTTTACTCACCTACACATATAATATAATTACATACATTATCCTAAAAACAATGCATTAAGTATATTATTACAAATGGATGACCGGTGACCGGTGATTAAAATACTATTTGGCAATCATATTATCTATCAGGAAATGTGTGTTTCTTTAGTTTTATAGAAATAGACTTTATATGACCTCAATGTCGTATTGTTTGTTTTTTTAAACCGATTATCTTTCGACTATCATTGTCTTGTATAATTTTTTGTTTATATAGTAGGATTTTTTTCTGTTTCAGAATACTTAGTAATCGTATATTTAAACCTACTAATTAATGATCGTTTTTAACCTTCGGAATATCCATTACTCTTCAAGCTTTTATTGCGCGACTTCAAAGTTAAAATTTTTCATTTTCTTTACATTAATAAGAGTCGCTTTAGTGTAATATTCAGATTTGCTCGTAAAATTTTCTTTCGGAGTTTAAAAAACATTTAACGAGTTTTTTTACTTTATTTTAGATTTCATTTTCTATGATTATTGGGGATTTTTTAGTTGTAATTAATTACTTCCTTGGTTAAATTTGTCTTCTCTAAGTTGTTTTATTCCGTTCAAATCTGTTTCAAATGCTTATAGCAATAATTGGTTAAGCCGTACTTGCTTTATGTAATCCAGAAATAGAATCCTAAAAGTTGAAATTGGTAGTTTAATTTTATTTTCATAGGCCTTGTGAATTTAGCCAACTTGTTCAGAAAAAAAATTGTGGTATCTTGATCTTATTTGTACTTAATAAACTTGTTGATTAAATTTCTTGTAATTTTATTATACCTTTCTATACTTTTTCGTATCCTCAAATAGCAAGTGGCAAAACATTAAACTCATCAAACACTAAAAACTTTAACTTTATCACAACTACACTTTATATAAACACAAACGTGTCTTGGAAAAATCTTGCGAATCTAAATCCTTAGAACATTCTTGTTAATCTATCTCATTCATATCTGTAATCTTGGTGATTAATTAATTCTTTCGTGCTTGGTCATGACAATGAATTCCTTTATACTTATTTTCAAAATACTTCAAATACCGATCAACGATTGACACTTATTTAAATAATACTCTCACTACATTATCACTAAACATTGAACTTTCACGATAAAATAAATTTTATCACCATTAACTAAAAATATAACTGCAAAAACCTACAAAATTTAACATTAAAACGTAATTAAACCTCAAGTAATATTACGAGTATATTAACTTTGCCATATTTATTCTTGAACCATTCTTGTTTATTAGCTTGTTATATCTTCATTTTAAATTTGTTTTTGTAGCTTTTTAATTTTTGTATTTCCAAAGATTATAAATAGTGGATCATCGCATCATTTTAGGTAAGTACATCGTTATATCATATGACTTGACTTTCATTTCTTAATTCCTTTGAAAGAAGTTCTCAATCGTTGTATATGATATTAAAAGTAAATTTTACTCAAAACAATTTAAGATATTGGGCTAAAAAGAAAGAAAATATAGTAGCAAAAATAAAAAGAAATGTGTTGCTGATTTTGTGTATATTAATTTTATTTTTTATTTTTTATCAAATATTAAGTTTTACATTTCATATTTGTCATTTCAACAATTTCCACGTACATAAATCACCGATTTCGAGTTTTAATGTTTTTTAAATCTCAAATTAATATTTACGAATTGGTTATTTAAGACCCGGTGCAATGACTTTGCCCTGCGCTGTGAATTCAATTGTAATTTTTAAGTTGTGTTAAATAAAAAATAACTACAAAAATTTTCTACTCATGTTAACATATTATAATCAAAGTTACCGTTTAGATTCGAAACTTTAGCTTCTGAACCTATGTCTGGGTTTCGTTGGATGTCAGCGGTTAAAATACAACCTAGCCTAATAGGTGTTAGGTCACTGCGCATGAGTGCCTTAGTTTTATTCCAAAGCTTTCTTTCGAAATGCAGAAATATTTACACAAATTATATATATTTATATAAATTTTGTGGCAAAATTTACTCCTACTTAAAGATAGCATTAACTTGCTACTTAAGATAGCTATCATCTTATTGCTATAAGATATAACTATTTATATATACATAAAAGTAATGAAATAGTAATCACTTAGACCTATCCTATCAAATATGTCGTACAGCTAACATATAATTAACTTACTTCTAGAAGTTGTCAAATGCTGAATGCGAATATTACGTATTTAAAATAATGTAACCTAAAAACTAAAATATTTCTACGTCATCGCCCGGTTTAAATGTAATAATATTGTAGCTTATAATACTACTAATGATTTTGTGAAAACTACCCTCAAACTCGAATCTAATAATTCATGTACGATTTTGATCAATAAAATTATACTGCATTACGAACAATGATAATTCATTTTCAGTTACAATAATAAAATATATACAAAAAAAAAAAATTGAAATACAAGCTCTTTAGTTTAATGAATAATCAGTTAAGTTTGCTAAAGATTTATTGAAAAACAATTTGAAATTATGATAATCTTAAAAATGTTATTAAATCGTATCCAAAACTTACAAATGCGAAACTCACAGCAGTTACATCTAAACTCAAAACTGAGTGTAATGATCGTAACTAACTATTTAGCTAATCTCGTGGCTACTCTGATACATATAGCGAACAAGCCTGCCAGAAGCTCCAACTCATAAAATATCTGAAAATCAATCGACGATAATCATTACTGAAACAAATCTATCAACTAACTTATGTCAAATTAAACTAAGAGTACTTGTTACGTTTCACTAAACTGTTGATAGATTTTACGTTCTTTATTATTAAGATTATTCGTACGTGCTAAACGTATATTTATCGATATATATTTCATAGGCTTAACATTTTACTTTTTTATTATACTTAAGACTAATTAACGAATTTTATTAGTGTCTTACGTAAGAAGAAAATCATCAAGAACGTATATAATTTGTTTTTATATCAAGAGACATTAAATGAGTAACTATTATGTTATGGTTAATGTTAGAAGACAAAGTTTTATTTAATACCTGCGTACCAACTAGAACGATCCCTAAAGGGGGACACGTCTACACCGAAGACCGGATGGAATTCCTTAGCGTTTTGAACCGACGCGAGCCATTTAAATACTTTTTGGATCTGCTAAAGTACTGGCCTAATGTAAGGATGTAATCGACCTGCCTGATCTTCGACGATTTTAACCGAGTCTGCAGAAGAAGCGTTCACATCCGTTAATAAACATCAAAACAATCCTGTAAATATAATAAAATCAATACAATAACATCATACTAATTTACAATAAATCGCAAGTTCAGTAAAACATTTGAATGTTTATATTATTTGTTTTATAATTGTAGAAGATACATATTATTAGAAAGAAGTACAAACGCATTTTAAATACGCATAAATGGATAATTTTAAAATGTGGTATTTCTAAACATTGTGTAACCATTTTACTCTTTTTCAGACCGTATAGTTTTTTCTTGACATATAAATGTATGTATGTATTCAATTTTTGTAGAACTAGAAAATAATCCTAAAATAGATTTTTATTTAAGACTTAAATCGCTATCCGCAATTTATACCATGTTTCGTTATTTTTGTTTACCGTCAGTTTTTATGCAAGTTAAACTTTCGTTAGTTTTTTTGTAAACAACTAAGAATCCTCTAAGACTAGTTTATGTATTTCCAATTTGTAATTCATCTTTTTTCCTAATATACTTTATTAATTACGTAGGTAACATATTTCCTTAAACTATTTTGTATCTACGGACGTTATAGAAACCTATTATTAGTATTACTTCTGTGATCTGTCCATATTTCCTACCATTTGCCCTGATAATTTTTAGTTCCTAAAAATGGAGAACAAATTGTCATATTCAGCGCCTACGTCTACCCATATTTCAAATGCGTACCAAAAACTGTCAATGAAATTTTGCATTAGCTGGTAACGTTGACCTATAATATTTCAAGTCCTTACCTAAGAGTTTTAACAACTTGCATTAGCTAGTAACGTCTTATCCATATTATTTCGATTCCGTACAAGATTATAAACGAAATTTCGCATTAGCTGGTAACGTCTATATTTTAATTCCTTACCTAAGAGTTTTAATGCCTTGCATTAGGTAGTAAAGTCTTTTATCCATATTATTTCAATTGCTACTTAAAAGAGTTCTAATGACCTGCATTAGCTAGTAACGTCTACCTATAATATTCAAATTGCGTACCTAAGATTGTCAATCAAATTTCGTATTAGCTAGTAATGTTTACGTACAATATTTTAATTGCGTACCTATCTACTAAGATTGTCAATGAAATTTTGCATTAGCTGGTATCGTCTACCTATAATATTTCAATTCCTTACCTTAAGAGTTTTAATGCCTTGCATTAGCAAATAGTCTTTTGCCCATATTATTTCAATTGCTAGGTACTTAAGAGTTTTAATGACCTGCATGAGCTAGTAACGTCTAATTGCGTACCTAAGATTGTCAGTCAAATTTCGTGTTAGGTAGTAACGTTTACGTACAATATTTTAATTGCGTATCTAAGATTGTCAATGAAGTTTTGCATTCGCTGGTATCGTCTACCTATAATATTTCAATTCCAGGTAAGAGTTTTAATGCCTTGCATTAGCTAGTAACGTCTTTTACCTATATTATTCAAATTGCTACTTAAAAGTTTTAATGCCTTGCATTAGCTAGTAACGTCTTTTATCCATATTATTTCAATTGCTACTTAAAAGTTTTAATCACCTGCATTCGCTAGTAACGTCTACCTATATTTAAATTGCTTACCTAAGATTGTCAATGAAATTTCACATTAGCTAGTAACGTTTACGCATAATATTTTAATTGCGTATCAAGATTGTCAATGAAATTTTGCATTAGCTGGTAACGTTGACCTAATAATATTTCAGTTGTTTACCTAAGAGTTTTAATGACCTGCATTAGTTGGTAACGTCTACCCATAATATTTAAATTGCGTACCTAAGAATGTCAATGAATTTTTGCATTAGCTAGAAACGTCTACCTATATTTTAATTGCGTATCTAATTTTTAATGACCTGTATTAGCTGGTAACGTCTACCTATAATATTTTAATTGCTTACCTTGAAGTAACTTTTCATTAATATAATGTAATGTAATTTCATTAATAATTAAAATAATCTCTCTTGAAAATATTTAGCATTTTTATCGTTCCTAAATAGGTTTTGTCTGTAGCTAAAATTGTAAGATCGTCACCAAAATCTTGTACTAGCCGAGAGAGTTTACCTTCAAATGATCTTAACTTACTAAATTATATAGTTATAAATATATAGTTTGTGTCATCGTACCTGGATATTTATGATTTCTGTACCTAGAGGTGTAAACGAAACCTTCCATTAGCCAAATAAGCACTATTAGTCATCATTATTAGTCAGCAGTCATCAGTTATCTTAATTCTTTTGTGATTATTTCATTGTTGTCTGTGACTTGTGTGACAATATTTTTCTTTCTTTCTTTGTAAATTAATTTTCTTTGAACAGTTATTACTACACTTGTACTTGTGATATTTCTTAATTTCTCACCTATTAAGACGATATACCCTACATATTATAACCTTACATAGTAATAATCAATACTTCCAAGTTCCACAAGTTTTTTTTGGGTTTCGTAACCTAAAGTCTTCTATTTTTAAAGACTTCTTTTTTTAAAGATTTCTATTGTGAATATTCTGAGTTCTATTCGTACTCCATACCCTTAGGGCGCTATTAACTAATACTGTTTAACCTTTTTATGATCGGACTTGTCAACATTTCTTTAACGTTATACCCAGAATGTTTTTTGTATTTTTAGCTACTTCTATCTAGTAGTATTTACCTAAAAGCAATATCAATTCTGAAAAAAAAAAAACTTCAAAGATGTAGTAATAATAGTTTTAAATTCCGTACTTTAAAGCGCTATTGATACCATACATTAGCATTAGCATTAACAATATTTCCAAGCATATATTTATATAATGGTATAGATTTTTACGTTTCGTACCTAAGCGTGTCAACGAGATTTGTGTTACCTAGTAGTGTTTACCTTTAAATAATATTATATTTGTCAAGTTTTGCGTGTTTATCACTTTTCAGTTGTGCTCAGACTTTTTTAAATCCATTTCTAAGAGCGTCTATGAAACCTAGTTAGTTGGAAGAATCAATTTTTAAATTATCTCACTTGTAACCTTATATCTACATTAATATTTGCAGTATCTTAGTATCTATAAGTATCACTGTTTTCAAATATTTTTTTGAATAGGTACGAACTTAAAGGCATAAAAGAAGCCTTGTGCTATCTCGTAGTGTTAACCTTTAAATTGAACTCAATTGTGAATATTTATAATTCAACAATTATACCATAACAGTATTTTTACATTCATTCTTATGGCGAACGATAACATACGTAATTTTTTCTAGTTTCGTATCATAAGGGCCTTTAACGAAAACCCTAATATTAGCTAGTAGCTTGCCTTCGAATACATCTTAGTTGTACATATTACATACTTAATAGTATTTTTAGAATACCGTAACTAAAAATCGCAACAACATCTTACATAATATAAATTAATATTTAAAATCATTGTACACATTATGGTTTTTTGCATTCCGTATAACTAAGAAGCGTCAACTTTATGTCGCATATAGTTTGTTATACTTAACCTTTAAATTATCTCACTAGTAAATATCTATTATTATAGTTTTTCTTTTTTTTTCTGTATCTAAATGTATTAACGAAAACTTTTATACATGGTATGTAATGTTTAACTTTACCAAAATTTCAATTGTAAAAAAACTTTTTAAGTTTTTACTCAATTTTAGCTTTTATCATTTTGTGTTCCGTAACCTAGAGGCGTCAACGAAACTTACAATCTTAGTGCTAACCTTGATACATTTCATCTCACTTGTGAATGTTTCTTACTCTACAGTATTATAAGAATCTAGAATATTTTCAAACATTTGGATTTACATAGTATCCATGCTTTTTGCGTTTTTCTATGGGGGGTCAACGAAACTTAGTACAAGCTAGTAGTAAGCGTTCATCTTGTAATGGCCAAACTTCATATTCAATACTCTATAAACCTAACTCCTGATGTACACAAGGGCTTGGAATCTTTAATTAAGTAAATAGTAGTAAGTAGTAGAGAGAGATAGATTTTAATATCTTACTGTGCATATTTATATAACCTCACAACTGAAACCTCTATATTTATTTTATTTCGTACCTAAGTGCGTGAACTAGACCTCATACTAGCTGGTAATATTAACGTTTGAATGATCTCGTTACCCACATAACAAACTCAAGTTCCGTACCTAAAAGCCCAATGAAACTTTGTACCTACTAAATTAATTAATCTGACTTGTAGATTCATTAATAATAATTTTGCACGTACTTTCAATACACCTTTAAATTTCATAAAAAATGATGGTTTTTTTTAAATTCTACTGTATTTAGCACAAGAGCTTTTTTAAGTTTAAATTTTTATATATTTCAATCTCTAGGAAAGTGACTTTATTATTCTTCACTATATGTACTGTTCAATACTTTCAAAGAAATATTATCATTACTAAACTTTATTTTACCATAAGTGTAATGGTTATTTCTAACACGAGTAACTCCTAAGTCGTCACTTGCTAATTTAGCGTAAACATGACATCATGTCTTACAACGTATTATGTAATTTTGAAATAGAATGATACCACTAAGATATTGAACGTATTTTTTGAGAAAAATGAATATTATCATTACTAAACTTTATTTTACCATAAGTGTAATGGTTATTTCTAACACGAGTAACTCCTAAGTCGTCACTTGCTAATTTAGCGTAAACATGACATCATGTCTTACAACGTATTATGTAATTTTGAAATAGAATGATACCACTAAGATATTGAACGTATTTTTTGAGAAAAATGAACATTTCTTACATATTCAAGAATAAAACTTTTAAGATCGACACATTTTTTACGTCTTAATGAATTTGACAAATCTTTATCTAATTACTTTTTTCTTCTATTATGTAAATACATTTAATATTATATTACTAAAACTTCAATAAAATAAAACCTAGTTTTCATTAAACGTGTCAACGAAATCTTATTGCATCTTGTAGAGTTCTTGTATTATTTTTTGAGTTCCGTGCCTAAAGGTCCATGATATCTAACATTCAAATTATTATCAATATTTCCAATAAAATAATCTATGTTTTTTACGGTCCCTACCATGTCCCTACCAAGAGCGTACGTTAAACCTTTTATTGACAAGTAGTGTACCTTCAAAATATCTAAATTAAGTAAAGTAGTAAAATCTGTAAGATTGCAGGGATAACTCTAAGTACAACTACTGAACTAATTTTGAAAATTCTTTCGATAATAGAAAACTACATTATTGAGTATCGCAAGGTACATTTTATTTCAATCGTGATAAGCTTTCAATTAAATAAATCACATTTTTAAAACAAGCAAGAAGAAAAAACCGCACTAATTGTCATCTACTTTTGAATATTTAACCTAAAATTCCTACCTTCCTACCTACCTACCTACCAATTTCTACCTATTATAGCATTTTTGACTTCAGTAACTAAAGGTCCTGCATCTTTCCAAACGTTCTGCTAAGTTATGTTTTTGCGTTCTGTACCTATGGGTGTTAACGAACATTTTATTCCTAACAGTGATTACCTTCAAATTACGAAAACTACTTAACTACTTTTTATTAAAAAAAAATCAATGCGAGCGACGCCGCGGGTAAAAGCTAGTTCTAATATAATAGTACCCATAATTCTTTTTTGTCTGTTCCGTAGTACCCAAGGGTGTCAACGAATTCTTAATATTAGCTGGTAATGATATTGCAAATATTTATTGCTTTACACCGTTACACGTATGACGTAATATTCTTTGTTGATACCTACTTTAAATTACGATTTTAAATTTTTCCAAATACGTATGTATTCAATTGTATCCATTACAGTATTTTTTATGCTTCATCGGGCGTAATCGAATCTAAGTATTATCTGATAGTTAACCCTAAATGATCTAACTGTTGATTAATAATTACTCTACTTTAAAATATTTACTTTTGTGTAATTGTACCCAATCCTTGTATTTTTGAACTTCGTACTTATTAAAGAGCGTTAACAAATCCTAATATTAGCTGGTAGTGCTAACCCTAAAATGATCTGTGTTAGTATTTCTGTGGTCTGTGATCTGTGTTGAATTACAATTACTCTAATCTTCTAATATTAAATACTCTACAATTGTACCTACCATAGTTTTTTTGAGGTTTCGACCTAAGAGCATTAACGTACCATAGTATTAGCTGATAGTGTTAGCCCTAAAACGTTTTATTATTGAATTATAACTACTCTATATAATACTCTACAATAGTAACTACTATTCAGCTTTTTCTTAGCTTCTATTAAGGGCATTGAAAAATCTTAGTATTAGTTGATAGTTTATAATAATTTCGCTGTTGAATATTAACTCCTAAATATTAAATACTCTACAACTGTACCAATCATAATTTTTTGAGCTTCCTACCTAAGGGCGTAAACGATTCCTAATATTAGCTAAAGGTGTTAGCCCTCAAACGATTTATCGTTGGGTTATAATTAGGTACTCTATTTTAATTCTTGGCGTTAACGAATCCTAATATTAGCTGATAGCGTTAACCCTAAAATGATCCAGTTGAATATTAATTTATCTACTTTTTATTATTACTTACTCTACAATTGTAACAGTAATTGTACATTGAGCTTTGTAACTAAGACTAACGAACCATGTTATTAGTCGATACTTTATCCATAAAATGTCCTAACTTTGTAACATTAATTACTCTACAATTATAGACATCTACTCTTTTTACCCGACTGCCAAGGAAGGGTTATGTTTTTCGCGCGTATCTTGTATGTATGTATGTATGTATGTATGTAATATTCTTAATTACCTCATTTCTCTAGAACCGCTGAACGGATTTGCTTAATTGAGATATCGTTAGATTTGTCTTAGCAGCCCAAGTGTTCTTAGATAGGTGACATTAAAAAAAAACAAACATGGCGGCTGTGCGAAGCCATTGTAGTTAATGAAGAAATAATTTTTTTTTTTAGAATACTATAGTATGGGTATCAAATTAAAGGGCTCAATACAAGGATTTCAAAAATGTATATTATGATTATTATTACCGTAATAATAATAAAGAAATACAATAAGAAAGTTTAAAAAATGTTGACTTTGCTCTTTCCGTTTTTACGCAGGTGGGTTTTTTGTTTTCTTTTAATTATATTATTTAGCTTTGTTAGCTACAAAGGTTACGTATTGAACGAAACCTTGCCAATAACGGTATTAATGTTAACATTTAAATAATCTTAATTGTCCGAGTTGTTTGTTGTGGTTTTTTTTTCTTTCTGTAATTTTAGGTATGAAATGTATTACGTATTCTTCGACTTATATACCCAGAATACATTTATTAAATTTTGTTCTAAGAACGTCAATATTATTTTTAAACTACCTGAATTATATTTATTACTCTACAGTTGTACCCAGAATTATATTTTTTGAGTTTCGTACCTAATAAAACGTCAACTAAAACGTCTAAAACTAGTAAAAGTTAAGCTTTCATGTTTAAGTGGTCTCACTTCTATGTAAGGTGAACCTATATGAAACCTATTAACTCGTGTTATTTACCTTTTAAGGATCTTAGTTGCATAATATATTTATAACGTATACTTGGACTTATATACCTAGAATATATTTTTTGAGTTTCAACTAAAACTAGTAAAAGCTAAGCTTCCATGTTTAAGTGGTCTCACTTCTAAATAAGTAAGGTATGAAACCTATTAACTCGTGTTATTTACCTTTTAAGGATCTTAGTTGCATAATATGTATATTTATAACGTATACTTGGACTTATATACCTAGAATATATTTATTAAATTTTGTTCCTAAGAGCGTCAATATTATTTTTAAACTATTGCCTATATTTATTTACTCTACAGCTGTTGTACCCAGAATATATTTTTCGAGTTTCGGACCTAATAAAATGTCAACTAGTAAAACCTAAGCTTTCATGTTTAAGTGGTCTCACTTCTGAATATGTATTAAAATACAATTGTACCCATTTTTTTTTGTGAATATAAATTACTCTACATCTGTACCTGATTTGATTGTTTACTGTGTACCTAAGGGCATCAATAAAACCTTGCATCAGGTAGTAGTAGCGAGCAGTTAATCTCGAATATTCATACTTATAATTAGATTTTCATTTGTACCCTTTACTTGAGCATCAACTAGACTTCACATCAGCTGGCAGTGTTTACCTGCATGTTAGATATACTACACGTACCTATAGATTATCATATTCAGTCGTAGATTACATTACAACAACAACTTATTTGTCACGACTTTATTTATATTGCGTATAATTTAGTAGATAAAATTCTTTCCCTTGAAAAATATCCATTGTTCATGTACTTCACAATCGTACTCATTATTATTAGACTCATACCTAAGGCTTGCAACTGTACCTTACATAATATTCATCGATGTGTATTGTTTAGTAGCTAAAATTCTTTTCCTTGAAAAATCTCCATTTTCATGTAAGACTTATACAGCTAAAGCTTGCAACTATACCTTACATAATATTCATCTATATTTCTGTCACCTAAGTTATTTTGAGATTTTTACCGTAAAGGCATCAACGAAACCTAATATTACATATTAGTGTTAACTTTTACTGTTATTACAGCATATTTTTGGGTTTTTCAATCCGTACCCTAATTTTGCCGTACCAACGAAACTAAATATTAGCATTATCAATATTTTATTTTCGATCAAAACTTGATACACGTAAAATATATTCCTAAAAAGATTCGTATTTTCGTATTCCGAACCTAACGGTGTCAATCTTTATATCGAGCGTACCTATGTTACGTGTAACTTCCTATTTGACATTGAATAAAATTAGGAAAACTCAATTACAATGGCGCTAAAGTTTTATCTAACGATCGAGTCGTTTCTAAAACGTCTGATTCATACGTCGCGACTGACTTATTCGACGATGACATGGCCTTACGACACATTTTGCAATTGCGAAATATTTTTACATATCGATGATTAAAAAGTTAATGTTAAAACATTTTTTAAATTTTTAGTTTTAAAAGAAATACGTATCAAGTCTGAATTATTCTATTGATAAATCATTCGACTAGCCTTTTAGTACAAAAAAAAAGAAAACCTTCAAAGGATAGGTACTAATATCCTAAAAACGATACTAAAGGAATTCTAAAAGTAAGCTATTGTATGGTGTTTATCTAAAGAAAACTTGATATCACTACATATTATAAAATAAAAGTCGCTTCCCGCTGTCTGTCTGTCCCTATGTATGCTTAGATATTTAAAACTACGCAACGGATTTTGATGCAGTTTTTTGTAACAGTGATTCTAGAGGAAGGTTTAATATGGGATAATACATACATAATATAGTAGAAGAATACTGATCATTTTTGCAACCGTGCGAAGCCGGGGCGGGACGCTAGTCCTACATAATTATACAATTACTGGTTCAATGTTTCAATTGAACAACCCATTCTGTTTAATGGATGCTGTTTCGTGTGAGTGCCGTGAGTCATGCAAGGGCAAACCTGCACAATACACCCACTCTACATGTTATGATCATTGAGCTATTTTAGTAATAATAGCTCAATGGTTATGATGTACCGATACTTATTCTTGATTCCCTTACTGGACACTCGAAAAGTTACGTTGTCGCTGGTTCAGTGTTTCAATTGAACAACCCATTCTGTTAAATGGATGCTGTTTCGTGTGAGTGCCGTGAGTCATGCAAGGGCAAACCTGCACAATACACCCACTCTACATGTTATGATCATTGAGCTATTATAGTAATAATAGCTCAATGGTTATGTACCGATACTTATTCTTGATTCCCTTATTGGACACTCGAAAGGTTACGTTGTCGCTGGTTCAATGTTTCAATTGAACAACCCATTCTGTTAAATGGATGCTGTTTCGTGTGAGTGCCGTGAGTCATGCAAGGGCAAACCTGCACAATACACCCACTCTACATGTTATGATCATTGAGCTATTATAGTAATAATAGCTCAATGGTTATGATGTACCGATACTTATTCTTGATTACCTTATTGGACACTCGAAAGGTTACGTTGTCGCTGGTTCAATGTTTCAATTGAACAACCCATTCTGTTAAATGGATGCTGTTTCGTGCGAGTACCATGAGTCATGCAAGGGCAAACCTGCACAATACACCCAATCTACATGTTATGATGTACCGATACTTATTCTTGATTCCCTTATTGGACACTAAAGGTTACGTTGTCGCGAAATCGCTGGTCGCCGTCTGACCCATCTCACAATGGTGGCGAGGCTTGACCCTGTAGTAGGTCTTCCTATGGGATCTTACACTATACAATCCTATTGTGACAAAAGTTGAAGGTTTCGTGATCGCATTTCGAAGTAGTTGTGTGACTGAAGATCCCGTATGTGATAGTAAGCACACGAACGAAAAGATACAGTAGACACTATCTCCTTTTGTTCACGAGGAAAACATCTTCGTATCATGTCTGTTTACAGCTTGGTAATTACATCAATACTAGTAATTTAATGGTTATGCCTATATGGCATTCCAAGGGATTACACAAATACAGTCATTGCATGATTGTACTACAACGGTATGAGACAAGCATTTGTTTGACAGAATATATTTCCATCTAACTTACTCTAGAGAATTGTGTTCTCTCATTCTCATACCTGTAGGTACTATCTTTCTTTTGATTTCATAGCACCGACGTTGTGCTTAATTTAACTTTTTGTGCCTTCCGCACGGCGTGGATTGGCTGGGTCAGAGGGAATTTTTGAGGTTGCGACCCCCGGGTTCAGTCGAACCCGGCCCTATAATTCCCTGATACCTATAAACCCCATCCTAACACATTAACACATACAAGCAGACACTTCAATTTATCTTTTCACAATTATCTGAGATAATTTATTAACTAAATTCCACTTATTCACCAATATTTACTAATTATCTGTTTAAAGGCCTATGCAAACCACGTTTTTTAAACGCGCCGTCGAAGCGCGTTTCTAAAACGCGCGTCGACGGCGCGTTTTTATCCTACAGAGCAGTTTGTTGGCGTTTGTATCGATTCAAACGCGCGTCACCGGCGCGTCTGTATCGATACACACGCGCGTTTTCATCGCGTTACTAACTATTTATGTATTTAATCATTATTCCACTTATTCACCAATATTTACTAATTATCTGTTAAGGGCGCCTTCAAATTTGCCGCGCGGCTTATTTGAAGGCGCCCTTAATGGATGCTGTTTCGTGTGAGTACCATGAGTCATGCAAGGGCAAACCTGCACAATACACCCACTCTACATGTTATGATGTACCGATACTTATTCTTGATTCCCTTATTGGGCACTCGAAAGGTTATGTTGTCGCGAAATCGCTGGTCGCCGTCTGACCCATCTCACAATGGTGGCGAGGCTTGACCCTGTAGTAGGTCTTCCTATGGGATCTTACACTATACAATCCTATTGTGACAAAAGTTGAAGGTTTCGTGATCGCATTTCGAAGTAGTTGTGTGAATGAAGATCCCGTATGTGACAAGTAAGCACACAAACGAAAAGATACAGTAGACACTATCTCCTTTTGTGCACGATGAAAACATCTTCGTACCATGTCTGTTTACAGCTTGGTAATTACATCAATACTAGTAATTCAATGGTTATGCCTATGGCATTCCAAGGGATTACACAAATACAGTCATTGCATGATTGTACCGCAACGGTATGAGACAAGCATTTGTTAGACAGGATATATTTCCATCTAACTTACTCTAGAGAATTGGGTTCTCTCATTCTCATACCTGTAGGTACTATCTTTCTTTTGATTTAATAGCACCGACGTTGTGCTTAATTTAACTTTTTGTGCCTTCCGCACGGCGTGGACTGGCTGGGTCGGAGGGGATTTTGGAGGTTGCGACCCCCGGGTTCAGTCGAACCCGTCCCTATAATTCCCTGATACCTATAAACTCCATCCTAACACATTAACACATACAAGCAGACACTTCAATTTATCTTTTCACAATTATCTGAGATAATTTATTAACTAAATAAATTATTGCAAGATGGTTAATAACTATTTATGTATTTAATCATTATTACACTTACTTATTCACCAATATTTACTAATTATCTGTTAAGGGCGCCTTAAAATTTGCCGCGCGGCATATTTGAAGGCGCCCTTAATGGATGCTGTTTCGTGTGAGTACCATGAGTCATGCAAGGGCAAACCTGCACAATACACCCACTCTACATGTTATGATGTACCGATACTTATTCTTGATTCCCTTATTGGGCACTCGAAAGGTTACGTTGTCGCGAAATCGCTGGTCGCCGTCTGACCCATCTCACAATGGTGGCGAGGCTTGACCCTGTAGTAGGTCTTCCTATGGGATCTTACACTATACAATCCTATTGTGACAAAAGTTGAAGGTTTCGTGATCGCATTTCGAAGTAGTTGTGTGACTGAAGATCCCGTATGTGATAGTAAGCACACGAACGAAAAGATACAGTAGACACTATCTCCTTTTGTTCACGAGGAAAACATCTTCGTATCATGTCTGTTTACAGCTTGGTAATTACATCAATACTAGTAATTCAATGATTATGCCTATGGCATTCCAAGGGATTACACAAATACAGTCATTGCATGATTGTACCGCAACGGTATGAGACAAGCATTTGTTAGACAGGATATATTTCCATCTAACTTACTCTAGAGAATTGGGTTCTCTCATTCTCATACCTGTAGGTACTATCTTTCTTTTGATTTAATAGCACCGACGTTGTGCTTAATTTAACTTTTTGTGCCTTCCGCACGGCGTGGACTGGCTGGGTCGGAGGGGATTTTGGAGGTTGCGACCCCCGGGTTCAGTCGAACCCGTCCCTATAATTCCCTGATACCTATAAACTCCATCCTAACACATTAACACATACAAGCAGACACTTCAATTTATCTTTTCACAATTATCTGAGATAATTTATTAACTAAATAAATTATTGCAAGATGGTTAATAACTATTTATGTATTTAATCATTATTACACTTACTTATTCACCAATATTTACTAATTATCTGTTAAGGGCGCCTTAAAATTTGCCGCGCGGCATATTTGAAGGCGCCCTTAATGGATGCTGTTTCGTGTGAGTACCATGAGTCATGCAAGGGCAAACCTGCACAATACACCCACTCTACATGTTATGATGTACCGATACTTATTCTTGATTCCCTTATTGGACACTCGAAAGGTTATGTTGTCGCGAAATCGCTGGTCGCCGTCTGACCCATCTCACAATGGTGGCGAGGCTTGACCCTGTAGTAGGTCTTCCTATGGGATCTTACACTACACAATCCTATTGTGACAAAAGTTGAAGGTTTCGTGATCGCATTTCGAAGTAGTTGTGTGACTGAAGATCCCGTATGTGATAGTAAGCACACGAACGAAAAGATACAGTAGACACTATCTCCTTTTGTTCACGAGGAAAACATCTTCGTATCATGTCTGTTTACAGCTTGGTAATTACATCAATACTAGTAATTCAATGGTTATGCCTATATGGCATTCCAAGGGATTACACAAATACAGTCATTGCATGATTGTACTGCAACGGTATGAGACAAGCATTTGTTAGACAGGATATATTTCCATCTAACTTACTCTAGAGAATTGGGTTCTCTCATTCTCATACCTGTAGGTACTATCTTTCTTTTGATTTGATAGCACCGACGTTGTGCTTAATTTAACTTTTTGTGCCTTCCGCACGGCGTGGACTGGCTGGGTCGGAGGGGATTTTGGAGGTTGCGACCCCCGGGTTCAGTCGAACCCGGCCCTATAATTCCCTGATACCTATAAACTCCATCCTAACACATTAACACATACAAGCAGACACTTCAATTTATCTTTTCACAATTATCTGAGATAATTTATTAACCAAATAAATTATTTCAAGATGGTTAATAACTAATTTAATCATTATTCCACTTACTTATTCACCAATATTTACTAATCATCTGAATTAAATAACTCAAATCAAATTATCTATAAGTCTCGTACATTTCTATTGTTCCCCTGTTCCTATGTTAGTTGTAGAGTTTATATAGAAATCATTGCTTCTAATAACATATTATATTCTGTCTTTTCTTCGGCATACCACAATAAGAACTTAAGTTACTCTAAAACAAAAATCAAACAACGTCGAGTTCCTATTTATTTTAGACGATCACATTTATAAAAGCGGCATTTGATGTCCTCTTAAGCTTAACATTAGCTTGTAACACCTCATCGGGGTCTAAGGTATATGTTGGTGCCGCGGCCAGGACTTTTAACCTGAGTCGGCAGGACAATCACCACCAATCATTACACTCTACAATATTGTAACCACATAGTCTATTTTTAAATTAACGAACCAACGTTATCAACTACATAAATTGATTGATTCTTAAAAGTGATCTAACTTTCGAGTATTTTAGTCAACTGTTGAACTGCTGACTCATCGTATTTTTTTTTCTTCAAACCTAGTGTCAAAGAGCCCTAAGTACCTACCTATCAGTTATAGTGATATGTGATAACCCTAAAGTTATTTAATTTAAAAATCAATTTCTTTACACTTGAACGAGCCCTTGTATCAAACTTTTGAATATTAATGTTATCGTATTTTTTTTAGTTTCGTTCCTAAGGTGTTAACTGTTAACGCACCGTAGTTTCTGCGGATAGTAGTTAACCTTATTATAATCTTAAATGTGAATAAATTACTAACAATTGTATCCATAATTGTTCTTTTTTTTAGGTACCTACCTTGAAATAATGTAAATTGCTTGTATTTATTACTCTTGTAATTGTCTGGGCTTGGCTGTAATATTTAGTAAATTTCGAGTTAACAACATATCTAAAGACGACGAAAATACTTTTGCATTAGAATTTTTAATACTTTAATATTCGTGTCTTCTAGTTTTTAAATGATCTCAATTTTGTATATTTAAGTATTAATTACAAAATATATTTTTTATTCAATTTTGCACCCAAGAGGGTCAACAAAAATTATTAGCTGCTGGCGTTCCCTTTTAAATGATAAAAATGAAGTATACTTATTACTCTACGGTACCAAACGAAACCTAACACGAGCTGGTAATTATTTACATTGAAATCATCTCACCTATGAATATTTAATAACGTAGATTTATTTTTTTACTTCAACTACACCTAGTAAAAGCTGTAAGCTTTCATTTTAATTATCGTACAGGTTCGATAATTTCATGCCTACCCACGATGTACGATCGTACCCTAGTACAAACATCGGTCTGAATCGCCACTGACGGATACGATAATTTTAATCCAAATACGATAATTAGCAGCCTCGGCTCGAGACTTCGGGTTGTGAACACTGTGTATAAGTGGTATCAATTCTGAAATGTTTATATATAATTAATATACACATAATTAATTATGTTTTTTACGTGTAAATCATTTTTGTTAGACCTCTCTGTGAATATTAATTACTCTGTAGTTGTACATTGTTTTATTATTGACTTCTGTATGACTGCATTAGCTAGTAGTTAGCAGTAGTTAAAAAAGCTTTAGCTTTAGTCGTGAATAATGGTATTAATGACGTCTTACTATGATGCCTGTAGTGCTTCTTAATCCTTATATTCATTTGTCATTTTATTGGACCATTTGCAGGGTAAAAAATAATTAAATTTACAAATGTTACAAAAAAATTTCACTACCGTGGCAGTTGTTTCATTTTGAATGTTATTTCAAAATAAGACTAATTTCTATGTCGTCACGAACTTATTCAGCGTAAACATGACATCATGTCTTGCAGCACATTGTGTGCAATTGCGAAATATGTTATATATTTTTAATAAACAATTTTTAACGTTTTAAAATTGATGGTTATTAAAGAAATACGTAATAAATCTTAATAATCTTATAAATTATTTGTCTAATTATTTCATCTCCTGTCTCAGTGGTTCTTAGGTAAGTATGGTTAAGTATTAGAATTTTTAATCATAATTATGTACCCAATTTTTTTTTACTCGAGCTCGTTTAGTTTAACTTTAAATAGTCTCAGTTATGTAAATTCGAATAATAGTCAGATCCCAATCTTAAGAAAACACTTATTACATTGTGTTGTATATGTATTTCTTAATTATTCTCGGAATAGTTTTTTCATTCATACCTTAAGCGGCAACGGAATCTAGTTTATGCTGATTTTCATTTTAAGTGATACTAGCTTTCATATTTTAATCGTCTCACATCTGAATCCTGAACATGTATTTATTTATTACCATAAATTACTCTGAATGTATGTTCCTACTTCTATCACCGATTTCTGTACATAGACAAAATATCAAAACCTTGCATCAGCTTTGGCTAATACCATTACATTAGGTACTAGTATTAGAGGTATAGAGGTTCTTCCTTTATCGGTGTTCGATTTCGATTCGATTCGATTAACGATGATCTTGTTTTATATATCGTTATTTTTAGATAATAAATTAAAATTCGATACAATTATAACTGTATTATTGTTGCTTGACTTTACTCAACTTTTCTACAAAAAAGAACAAGGAATAAAACTGCAATAGAGTAGGTTAATAACAGCAGTATGTCACAGAAGTCGTCTTCTGTGTCCTAATAAACAGACAATTAAAAATGTTACTAGCGTTCTATATACAGATAAGACTTTTCTAAAACTAATAAATAGAATAAATGAAGCAGAGTTTGAAATATAACTATCACAGCGTTTATTCATTGGAACCGTAATAAACGGACACTAAAAATTTTCCCGTTTGTATAAATAACCGTCTCATTTTACTAACTACAAACTAAACTACAAACTAGGAAAGTTCAATAGCTAACTCACTGACTACGAAATATCGTAAGTACTAAATCTATAAAAAATTAATTTGGCAAGACGCTAAATTAAATTAGAAGTCTCATCCACAAAGATATAAAAAAAACTACCTTCATAAAGAAGTATTTCTCGTAGATTGAATTTTTATAAAACCGCGTTGAAGTGTAAATGTTTGAAAATTAATATGTACCTATGTAAATTATTATAGTTAAAATTATTATGTATATAAATTATTATTAGTAGTAAAAAATTATTATGTAGGTATGTAAATGATTAAAGGTTTTGACTACGGCATTGGTAATTATGCTATTGTTTTAGATAATTATAAATAGATGCACTACTTCGTATTGCCACGCTGGCACTCCGGCAGTAATTTTCAACATGTTTTCAACTATGTTGTTGATGGCCTTATAAATATACCTCTACACCTGAATGCCCAATAATCTCGAGAACCATAAATATTTACTTAATGACTACAAAGCTAGGATTAATTTTAATAATCATTGGCGTTTTAGCCACGCTAATACTGTATCCCTTTTATCATTACTTTTGTAGTTTTTAGGGCGAAAAACACCAACACAAATGATTATTATATCTAGTTCTAGAGTAATTGCTAAGTCACCATAACCTAGTTGATACTTTAATCTTCTTTTTAAGAACCTATAATTATTATTATAAAACGTAACGCTCTATACGTTGACGCCCTATACGTTGACGCCCTATACGTTGACATCCTATACGTTGACACCCTATAGGTACGTTGACACCCTTGATTCAATATTCAATATTGGAACAGATGACGTCCAAAATCTTTGTTTACTTATCGATACCATAGTTACCTACGAACAAAACATTTCGACTTTGATGGGACCGTCAAGGTCAAACTTCGACGCAATAACGTTAAGAACGTCGTCTTCTCGCAATTTTAAGAAAAAATAAATGTGAAATAGACGTACCTTACATTATTATCCTTGCTATTTCCCTTGGACAGATATAGGACAATCAAGGACTCGTCAACCGGGCGATGACTCCGCCATCTTTGATTCTAAACTTGCCACCGTTCATATGAACTTTAAACTTGAAACCATCTTAATATTCTTATTTCTTAATAGATATTAAGATACTTATTACTTAGCGACTACATTTTAAATTTCAAACTATTGATATATTTTACTTCTAAATAAATTATCCTATGCTACGTTATACAGTAACCTCTTATCTATATTATCGAGAAGGAAATGAACATTTTACGCCCGGTCCATCGTATTTATACTGCAATCCCGACCCTCCTTGGTATTATAAAACGTGTAAATTAAAGAGAAATGCGACCATTTGAAGTACGCTGTTTATTAAACGTACTTTTAAAATAGTCGCATTATCATTCTAGAATGTTCTTTGTTCGTTAGAAAGAGACGCTGCTACAAGTATAAGCGAGAAACAAACAAGTTTCTGGAGATTTCCACTATATTACATAGTCTAGGATACGATGTCTCTTGTAACTTAAAATGAATAAAAAGTTATTACATTATTTAAACAGCAATTAACAATAACTGAAATCATAACAGACGTATCATAACCATTATATAATTAAATAAAAAGAGTGTGTCAGCTCTGGCACCCGATTTAAATTCACTCCTTAAGACTTTTATCATGATAATATTTAAAGATTAAAATGCCCTGAAGCCCTGATGTTGTGGTTCATGATACGTTTTACTCGGAATGGATATTTTTGTTTGTACAAATTTATTTCTAGTTTGGGTGTCTTCCTTGTGAGTCTTGTGAGAACGTAAAGCTGTCGGTCCAGATTGTTATAATAAGCAATTGATAGTAATCGTTACTCATAGGATGCATAATTATGATTACGTTTGCTGTAAAGCAGTAAAGAGTATAGCCACGTACTCTCTTCCCATGGGTTATATAATATGGGTGTCGTAAGAGGCGACTAAGGCATAACATAGTTTCACTACAACCTTAGAACTTAAAAAGCCGACCGATGGCGGGATAACCATCTAACTGCTGGCTTTGAAATACACAGGCCGAAGACGTGCAGCAGCGTCTTCGGTGTGACATAGCCAGAAATAGCGGTCACTAACCCGCCTGCCCTGCGTGGTGACGATGGACGTGGTGACTATACACACATGAGTTCAAGCCATTTTTGGCGCGAACTTGTGGACGCCTATGTCCACCAGTGGGAACTGGGATGGGCTGAAGTGATGATGATGATGATAAAATTACGTATAGATCCAGTTTATGTTTCACATATTTATACCGTAATTTTCATAAATAGATATGTATAATTAGTTTTTATTAACCAGCTGATACCTAAAACTCAGGTATTGTATTGTCTGTCTCTGGAATAAATAACCGTGTAACACATTAAACAGATTTATTGTTATTTGTTTAGGGGGCGTTCAAGTATTACGTAACGCTAATAGGGGGGGAGGGGGGGTCTTGTTAAACGTTACGATGCGTTACTGGGGAGGGGGGGGGGGGGTTCGAACAACGCGTTACGTAACGTTGTTTTTTGTTTAATTAAAAAACTAGGGTATTAAAATCTATTGTTTTATTTATTTATTACTACCACAAACGCGATTAAAACAATAACAAAAGTAATTTAGCGACTTTCAGGTTAGTTTGCGCAACAAAGTTGTGATATTTGGGTAAAAATGTGGTAAAAATGGTCAGTTGGGTGTTACGTAACGTTTATAGGGTAGGGGGGGGGGGGGGGTAAAGGAAAACGTTACGGCGCGTAACATAGGGGGGAGGGGGGGTCAAAAATCTTCAAAATATGCGTTACGTAATACTTGAACGCCCCCTTATTTGAATTTCATATACTACGTTTACTAGTATGTTGAAAAATACACTAGTGTAAACTAAAAAATATATTATAAATATGCTTTAAATTGAAATAGTTAATAACAATAACGCTTAAGTAAATTATTATTACAGTCATTTCTAAAGTTCTTTTATTGTAGACATTTCAGAAACTGTCTCCAAGACTACAATATTTGTATGAAAGAGACAAAACTACTCTATTTAGCGACAATCAATGACGGTTCGTGTAGCTTCGCGAATTTTCGTCGTCATAATGCCGCATAGACTGTGTTGCCATATAATATGTAATTATTTTCCCTATAACCTTTCAAAGTAATTACTTTTGTGTGGCTGTGGGCAGCATAACGATTATAGTTCTTAAAACATGGTTTAATATTTTTACTCTGTACGATCAATTGGAAAATGAAAGTATTACAAAAATTTATAATTTTGTTAGTAGAAAAGTGCATTAATGCGAAAAAGACTCATGTTAACTAACAGGAAACATTTTAGAGAATTTTAATGATTTATTTAATTTTAACCGAGTATGTGCCTATCGTCTAACATATATAGGCTATGTTAAATTATTTTCATAAAATAGGTACAAATATCTAAATATACACAAAGACTACACAAACCTTGATTATAACGATAAGAGCATATCAACCAGGCTGTTTCAAAGCATATAAAGAAACATCAGGATCGCGTTGTATAGGTAATTTAACGATGTCACTTACAAGCAATAAAAAGTAGCCCTACTGTTGTTTACCTACATAACTCAAATTATTTTAATAAAATATATACAATATCTACTGCTATTCCGTCAAATTATTAAAAAGTGCGGTTGCAGTTTACATGCTATGCCAAATACATAAAACTTGTAACGTAATTGAAATTAATTTGGGATTTTCTATTTTATATTATTTTATTTCATTTAGTTAGTTTGTCCTACACAGGCACGTCTACTAACTAACTGACTGATAGTATATCACATATATTTTATTATATAGCGTGGCGATGCGTCGCCAAGGCCTGTACGCAAACAATCAGGTTTACCCTCGAATATAGATGTTTCACGTCAAAAGCCTTAATTATTGAATACTAGTTTATAACAGTCAAAGATAATTCTTATAAGGGATCTGACAGAATACTTTGCATCGTTCCAACATCGAACAAACATACTTTGAAAAGGCATATTTATATTTCAACTTCTTAAAATTGTAATCAAATCTATCATGTGTTTTATATTTAAATCTCCGTAGAAAAATGAAACTTTAACATTTCAGGCAACACTTTAACCTCTCCCGCATCGCCATTCGCCACGATCGATACCGTTACTACGGTGCTAAAGAAAATATCATCTATCTCTTTCTTTCACACGTGAAGTATATGCTTTCTATTATCTTCTACACACCGTTCGTAATGCTATTGGTCGAACGAATCTGCATTTCCAGATGATTCTATCCAAACGCTACTATAATTGGTTGCGTAGATAGCAGTCGAGAAGGTTCTTGAAGCTGATTCGAGAATTCTTAGCAAGTATAAAAGCGGCCGGCGAGCGCGCCAAAACATTCAGTATTTGAAAAACAAGCAAAGCGAAGAGTACAAGCGAATTCGGTGGAAACACCAAACAAATATTACATAGTAATTGTAAGTGTGTTTACGAATAGTGTATTTACGTTGAAGTGAAATAAAAGTAAAAATGCCAGCAATTGGAATTGATTTGGGAACGACATATTCGTGTGTGGGAGTCTGGCAACATGGAAACGTGGAGATAATCGCAAATGACCAAGGAAACAGAACTACTCCATCATATGTCGCGTTCACGGACACCGAACGACTCATCGGCGACGCGGCGAAGAACCAGGTCGCTCTGAACCCCAACAACACAGTGTTCGACGCGAAGCGACTGATCGGCCGCAAGTTCGACGATCCAAAGATTCAGCAGGACATGCAGCACTGGCCCTTCAAAGTTGTCAACGATTGCGGCAAGCCGAAGATACAAGTGGAATTCAAAGGAGAAACGAAGCGGTTCGCACCGGAGGAAATAAGCAGCATGGTACTGGTGAAGATGAAGGAGACCGCCGAAGCATACCTCGGTACGGCCGTCCGCGACGCCGTGATCACAGTCCCGGCGTACTTCAACGACTCTCAGCGGCAGGCAACGAAGGACGCGGGTGCGATAGCCGGCCTGAACGTCTTGCGGATAATCAACGAGCCCACTGCCGCCGCTCTAGCGTACGGTCTCGACAAAAATCTTAAAGGTGAACGCAACGTACTGATATTCGATCTCGGCGGTGGAACGTTTGACGTCTCTATTCTGACCATCGATGAGGGCTCATTGTTCGAAGTGAAAGCCACGGCTGGCGATACGCATCTCGGTGGCGAAGACTTCGACAACAGACTGGTCAATCACTTGGCGGAGGAATTTAAAAGGAAGTACAAAAAAGATCTTCGCGGTAATGCACGAGCTCTTCGTCGACTGCGAACTGCGGCTGAACGTGCGAAGCGCACTTTGTCTTCGAGCACGGAAGCTACTATAGAAATCGATGCTCTTTACGACGGAATCGACTTCTATACCAGAGTGTCACGAGCGCGATTCGAGGAACTGAACTCTGATCTGTTCCGTGGTACTCTAGAACCGGTCGAGAAGGCACTTAAAGACGCGAAGTTGGACAAGAGCTCTATCCACGATGTCGTGTTGGTCGGGGGTTCTACTCGTATACCGAAGATTCAAAACATGCTTCAGAACTTCTTCTGCGGCAAGAAGCTGAACCTGTCGATCAACCCAGATGAAGCAGTAGCCTACGGCGCCGCGGTGCAAGCCGCCATTCTAAGCGGCGAACAGCACAGCAAAATTCAAGATGTCCTCCTAGTGGACGTGGCACCACTGTCACTTGGAATCGAGACGGCGGGAGGCGTGATGACGAAAATAATTGAAAGAAACGCGAAAATTCCTTGCAGACAGTCGCAGACGTTCACAACATACTCTGATAATCAGCCAGCCGTTACCGTGCAGGTGTACGAAGGCGAACGTGCCATGACCAAAGACAACAACTTACTGGGTCGTTTCGATCTGACCGGAATACCACCGGCGCCGCGAGGAGTTCCTAAGATCGATGTGACGTTCGATCTCGACGCGAACGGTATCCTGAACGTGTCCGCCAAAGAGAACAGCACGGGTCGCAGCAAGAACATCGTTATCAAGAACGACAAGGGCAGATTGTCGCAAGCAGAAATCGATCGGATGCTGGCCGAAGCGGAGCAGTACAAAGAAGAGGATAACCGTCAGAGGGAGCGAGTGTGCGCTCGCAACCAGCTGGAGTCGTACGTGTTCAACGTCAAGCAGGCACTGGACGAGGCGGGTGACAAGTTGAGCGAGCAAGACAAAGAGACGGCTCGGCGAGAGTGCGACGAGGCGCTGAAGTGGCTCGAGAACAACACGCTGGCGGACAAGGAGGAGTACGAGCACAAGCTGAAGGAGATCCAGCGAGTGTGCATGCCCGCAATGAGCAAAATGCACGGAGCTAGTGCGGGAGGCGCGACCAATGACTACCAGCAAGGAGCCGGACCTCAACACTCGGGGCCGACGGTGGAGGAAGTCGATTGAACCTAGGAAGATCTCAAACGCTAATTATGATGTCTGGTACAAACTTCGGGAGCTCTATGTCTAGCTTGGACTGCGATACGCTGAAGAGAGAGAGGGGAAGATCTCATTTGATTCCTGTGCATAGTTCCTAGTCGTTGTAAATATTTGTAAATATAGATGTTGATTTATTTTTAAGTTACGCATTCCAAATCCAACAGATGATCATGTATTGCCAAAATAAATGTTGAGTTTTAAAAATTAATTTCGTGTTTTATTTTAACGTTTCGCAGTAGTCCTACCTGCCTGTAAAACGATGTACCTACAGTTCTACACTAATATTATCTATAAGTATATTGGATACTGTACTAATATATGCTCATCATACAAAGAAATAGAAACAATTTCAATGGTTTTACGGTTTACTTTATTGCAATTAATTTGTAAGTAGGTTTACATAAGTACATACATTACAGACATAGGTTTCACCCATATAATTTCCGATCCCGTGGCAATGTCACGATAAAAATCGATCTACAGCTATCTAAGAGCCAAGTTTCATTAAAATAAAAATGTAGTTTTTGCGTGAAAAAGTGACAAAGACATTCATATTACAATACATCCTCACAAACTTTCGCATTTACAATAATAATAGGATCTAAAAGTATGTATGTTCGTTAGAAATCTTTCAACTCAAATTTTGAAGCATTATCGTCAATCTATTGAGCTGAAAATCTGAAATTTTGAGTGCGTGGTTAGCTATATGGCGTCATTCTAAAGTTCTAAGCCCAAAACAGGGCAATGACGAAATAGTTATTTTTCATGCATCCCTACAAGTTGGTTAACATACTCGTATGTGCATTTGTAGGACGTTTAGTAGAATAAGCATTGAAATCAAATCGGTAGTAATTAGCTAAACTTGAAATTGTTTATTTTATTAATTTAAAAGCTATCTCTGTTCATATAATTGTCAAAATCGTATTCGAAGGTTTCCTACTTTGAACGAACTATGAAATAATGATAAAAACTTTTGCTTAACACGTTCGCTGCGTTGTGAGGTCATATTGGCTCATAGTGAACTTTCATGTGGTGCGGCGCGCAAAATAGCGTTCTTTCCCCTGGTGCGGAAGGCATAACTTTGTGTATTTCTATCGTAGGATTTTTTTTTAAATACCATTGTTATTGCCACTTTAACGTGAACAATCCAGTATTTTGAAATACTCGTGAGTCAATTTGACCTCACCCGCACCTAAAGAAAAAAGTTTCACCCTGGTGCGGTGTGAGGTCAATATGACCTACCGCTCCGCGCACCTCACACCCGCACTGAACGATGCGCTCGCGCCATTTCGTGCACTCAGTGTTGTGCCACGCTATCGACAGTTAGGTAAGACGTCGCGTCGCTTGAAGCCATTTTTCTTCCATAGCTTTATACAATAAATCCTACTAATTACAATGAAATGCTTAGGTTTTTGGGAGTCATCATTGTCTTGATCATCATAGTATTTTTGTTTGCCATGCTTCAACGAAGAACACAGGGAAAGTTTTCAATGTCAAGAATCATAAATTACGTTATATTACGTACCTACCTACTAACCAAATGATTGAAACGCGCTGATTGATTCAAGAAACCTAAAATTATGATTAATAATGATTATTTTATAACACTTAATAAAACACTACAAATACATACACTATTAATGTGTATTAAGTGTATGTATCACTATTAATATTGTATTTTAATTTTAAAGCCTCTTAAAGTTAGTTCATACAAACAAATACAGTAGGCTCAATAAAATTTTGGGAAAATTTATCGAGTGATGTACAAAAGACGTGTTTCCCATCACTAGTGTTTTGATAACTTCAGTGCGTTGTGTGGTCAAACGGACCCCACAAATTGTTTCTCTTTTAGACGCTAAACGAAACAAGCGAGCTAAAAACGCAGCTAGGTATATATTGCTTGGTTATTGGTCTTTGATCTCAATATAAAATATATTCAATAATTACTATCACCATTGAGAAAAACCTATGTCAAGACAGAAGTGAATGAGGGCTTATTTGACCACACGACGCGCTGTAAAAAAGTCCTCTATAGGTCAATATAACCTCATGACGCACCAGCAAAAAGTACACTAAAAATCCTTACGCAGTGAACGTGTTAAACTTAACACGTTCACTGCGTTACCGGACATATATATAGCCGGTAATGAACTTTACCGCGGTGCGAACGCCAAAAACTAGTTTTTCTCGCTCGTGCGGCGTAATTTTAGGTACGATATTTTCTGAGTTAAATGGAGACAAATATATATTATTGCTTCTTACTTTAAGACGGTTTTATTACAATAGAAAAAAGATACATAGCATATTGGCCCTGTACGCACAGAATGAAAAAACTTTGCGTTCAGTGCGTTACCGGACGAATCCGACTTGTCTGTGCATGTCCGGTATCGCACTGGTGGCGAGGGCGTATGTGTTAGTGAGGATCTGATTTTGATTGCTGTTAGACGTTTGTCGACATTTGTTCATAATAAAGCGCTCCCGAATAATGCTTGCGCGTGTTTTCGAAGAACCACGACGATATTAAGTCCTCATGAAAAAAGAAGTACCATAGCTTAGATAAAATTACAAAAAGAAAACAAATCAGACTTTGCTATCAGGAATTACGCAAAACAATGACTAGCGGGAAGCTGACAAAAAGGTACCAAAAGTTAAGTTGATGTGTTTCGAGTGTAAGAAAGTTTTTTGTCTTGCCTATTTTAATAAAGGTCATAAAAATATTGTTAATTAATTTTCTTTATAAATAAAAATAATATCGATAAATATTCGTTTTCTTATTAACATCACTACCTGCTCATCGACTATTTGAAAATTTTCACCACTTTAGGTGCGCTACATGACATTTAAGTCCGGTAAAACGTTTATATCTATAAATGGAAAATTACTTGTCCAATTCTACAACCAAGAGAAACGAATATAGTTCAAGGTTTTTAGATACCGATAAAACTCAAAAAAAATCCAGAAAGTAAAAACTTAATGAGAAATAGCAGTTTGAAAAAAAATGGAGTACCGGACACAATAGTCTTGTTCCGCACTAGAAAAAATTACAGTAAGTACATGGCAATATCGTCTTGTACCGCACCAGTGGAAATATTGTATTTTTGAGCTACGCAGTGAACGTGTTAATTAAAACATTGAAAATGAAAATGAAAAGTATAAGATAAAAATCAGATGTCAAAAAAAGTTAACGAAGATGCCAACTAATTATTACAATCAATACTGCTCCAGTAGCTAAAGTTATTAGAATTTTTGGGTAATGGATTAAGGATAAGGATTATCCCAAAATTCTAATAACTTCGTCATCGACGTCTATATCCTAAGTTCCTAACCTACATGTGGCAATATCTCCTGAAGCATTTTCAACATTAGGTTAGTTACATAGTTACTTCCGCCACAGTAGACAAGTAAATATCCCTCTTTTTAAAGGTCAAACAAACCAGGATTTGCTCTGAATCAATTTCAATACAATTTATTTAAAAAAAACGAGCTGTTATAGAAAATAAACACTACACACTATGATTAGAAAAATAATAAGTACCTACCTACACATATTTAATAACAGAACTTTTCGAGAAGTGACGCAACTATCCGGCTTTTATCCTAACTCAAAAAGTAGGTACCTACTAGTCAAATCTCAATCGAATTTAAATGGGACCACATCACCACACACAGAAATGACCACATGAGAAGCATTAGCTTTCGGTTAAAATATAATCATCAAAATCGGTTCCCACGCAATGGGCATGACGACAGTATCAAAAAATCGTCAATTTAATAACTTTAGGGGAACACTCATATTAAAAAAATTCAAAATACTGGTTTAGTTTTATTTAAAATAATAAGATTATCGTGATTTTCAATAAAATAAAACATTAAAATACTGCAATCGGCCATTTTGATTAAAACACAAATTTAAACGCATGACGTCACGCTATAATACGCGTTCCACATAACGCTTACAACGCTATCGACCACGACCGCTGAAAACCACTCAGTAGTCTAGTAGACAAGTTGAAAATGGTTGAAAAATAGCCTGTAATTTATAGGCGTGAGCGTTCAAAAAGATAATAAACGATTGGACGGTGTATAGACCACTGAGCGGTTTTCAGCGGTCGTGGTCGATGGCGTTGTGGGCACTTGTGGGTCGTAGGTGGAACGAACTACTATACCGTGACGTCAGAGCCGACGCCATGACACCTGCAGCCGTTTTGTATCGCTCGTTGAAAACATATTAGAAAAATAGTTTTAAACTTCCTTAAACTTAAGTTTATTACCGAAATATAGGTATTTTCGTAAATAGTAAATGTGTACCCACATTACGGAATAGGTTTTCTAAATCTTTCGTCATGCCCATTGGTTATGCAGACACACCCATAAAAATATACATATATTACAGTAGAATTGTCGAGAACTACCTATTAGGAGCTAGGAGCTTTTCGTTTTAAAAACTGAATTGAAAAGAAGATTGGTAGCGGTGCTAAAGGACAGGTCATTTTATTATTATTACCTATGAAGTATTTTTAATATTTACATCTATATAGGTAAGCTTACGCTTCAGCCTGTAATACCTCCACTGTTAGGTATAGGCCCCTTTTGCTCATGTAGGAGAAGGATCAGAGCTTAATCCACCACGCTGCTCCAATGCGGGTTGGCAGATATATTCCCTACTATGAGTCGATCGCTATCAGGTGTACACGATAACAACTGGGACCGACGGCTTAACGTGCTCTCCGAGGCACGGCGGGGAGACCCACAAGGACTGCACAAACACTGAGACCACGGCAACATCTGTATGGCCAATACAAATGTTGTCGTGTGCGGGGATCGAACCCGCAACCGCCAGGGCAACAGCCACAAACCAGTGCTGTGACCGCTGCGCCAACGCGGCGACCGGCGCGGGATAGGAGGGATCATTAGGGATAGGTATACGTGGGGATAACTCACCGATCTTGATCAAATTGAAATGTGACCGCAGGAAAAGCATCAGCTTTCGATTAAAAAAGAACACATCAACAGAAAAATCATTCAAATTTTATACTTCCTTTTTTAAAAATCGTTTTATAATATTATTTGGTTTTGATTTTCTGTCAGGTAGAGGTCACAGTCAAATGCAAGTATTATTTATTGCAATTAAATTTTTTATCACTATGTATATATTACCGTATTACGAGTATAATATGTATTTTTAAAAATATACTAAAACAAAAAATATATACCTGTATAAGTCCCGTAAGTAGTGGACCAACGGGTTATGGGGGGTAGTGAGACTTATTATCTAACAAAAATGCTAAAATTTATAGTCCTAGGCCTTGTAGTTATTGAGTTATACTTTGTTTTCAAAATATGGTGAAAATATCATCCACGTAAGCTAAATATTAAATTTTACCATATCTGTTTTTTATTTTGTTGTTATTTTTTGTTCAAGGTAGTTAATAATACATAAAGTCTTCCTAATTAAAATGATAGTCAACCATAATTAACAACAACAAAAAAATTAGACCAAAAAATAGGTTCAAATTTTACATTTAAAAGTTTACGAACTGAAGTTTGAACAAATCAATAAAACTGGTGTAAAAAAATGTATGGTATTGGTAACCCTGTGAAACTTTTTTTTAAAAACATCTACATCTCATACAAATTACAAAAAGGTATAATTATGTGGAATAAATTAAAATTCCTATTTTATTCAATATCATAGACTATTTTCAGGAGAAAATAAAAAAACGATTTATGTAAAAAAAAAACCTTTTATTAATCTTTTTTTGTTACAGTAAATGCTCAAAATGCCTTCCTATTGCTCTTATGCTTAACCAACACTTTATCTTCATATACTTCTACGAGCCCTTTCATTGTTTTTTTTTACTATTTCAGCTACATTATTTAATTTTTCCCGTAACTCCCTTTCATTGGAAATATTTTTCTCGTAAACTGCTTCTTTGAAGTAACCCCATAAAAAATAATCCAAAGGATTTAAATCCGGAGATCGTGGAGGCCAAAAACAAAACCTTTTAATAACTATTATAAAAATTGTCATAATAATTATATATCTACCTAAATGAAATTGTCAAAATATATTTTAATCCCAAACGTTAATAGTCAATAATAAAAAGTAATATAATTGTAATATCATTCATCATAACTGATTTTATATGAAACTAGCTGTGCCGATTGAACTATTATTACCTACTATACAGTATACTTACGTTAGTAATAATAGCTCATCAATGGCTGTGCCCGTGACTTCGTCCGCGTGGAATTTAATAAAAAATTGTTATTATAGTTCAGTTCGCAGAGTTATAAAATAAATAAATTTCTAAAATAAACGTAGCCTAAGTTACTCCTTACTACGTCAGCTTTCTGTCAGTGAAAGTCCTGTCAAAATCAGTCCAGCCATTTAAGAGATTAGCCGGAACAAACAGACAGACAGACAAATAGACAGACAGACAAAAATTTTAAAAAAGAATTATTTTGGTATATGTACAGTGTACTGTGTATAGTTGTATACACAGTACTACATCCCTATGCATTTAGTAAAAACCGGTTATTTTAATATTACAAACAGACACTTCAATTTTTTTTATTTGTATAGATGTACAGATTATTGATTATAAAATAAAACTAGAGATAACTTGGAGATAACCAATTAACCAGAAATAACGAAAGGTTAAATTCAAAGCTAAATTATTGTATTACTAGCCGACCCGTGCCCACTTCGTTGGGCGTTATAATCCATTTCACATAAGAAGGGTACGGTGAAATTTGATGTTCCAATACACTCTCACTATTTTCAGCAAATCAGATAAATATAAATGTTGTAAAATCACCAATTAATTTCAAAGGCAAATAATAATGCTTGATTAGATTGAATTGTTGACACGGCACGTCAGAGGGCGCAGGTTCAAATCCTGCTGATTTAAAATCTTTATATATTTTTATCTTTTTCCTTTTATCTTGTCACTCCTGAATAAGTGTAGCTTTCTGTTAGCGAAAGAATTTTCATGATCGGATCAGTATTTGCGAAGATTACCCCGTATATACAAACAAAGTTATAAACTTTACCTATTTATAATGTAAAGTAGGTATAGAAGTATAGATTGTGAGAAAGCTAAACTAAAAGCTTCTATGTGTGCGTTAGCTAGTGACATAAGTTACTCCTACTACAATATTTAGTGATGCCATCGTAAGGCGTTTGCACAAAAATTGTAGATTTACAGGTAATCGTTTAAATCACATGTCAGATTTCATTTTTATTACATAACCACAAGGATTTTGGTTTTGGATTCACTATTTAAATATATCGTATATTTCAAAAATAATCACTGATTACATTTAAAGTCCTTACTTTACGACGAAGAAAGAAACCTTGAGGTTTCGTCACTTTCACTTAAACTTGCTGCTGAGACTTAAAGTGACAATTGTGATAAGTATTATGTGTAAGTGTTGATAATGGCAGTGGGAGCTTAAAAAAATTGCGTACTTACCAAGTACACACATCAGAAATGAAACTTCTTTGCCAAACTAAATAAAAAATAGTGTGTGTGCGATTCACACACGAATCACGATCGAAGTGAAACTTCTTTGGAAAAATAATTACAAAAAACTAATTTAAATAATTAATAATAATTAGCGGCTTGCAGCGCGGCGCGCTCTTCCATCCGGTTTGAAATCACAACGATTCTAAAGAAGTTTCACTTCAAAAAACGAAATTAAAATACAAAAAAATGTTGATAAAATGTTAATAATATTAAATGTTAATAGAATGTTTATTTATGAATTTTATAATTAGAGGTATTTATATATACGCATAAAATTAACGATAATGTTAAGATAAAAATCAACACTACAATACAAGTGATATTGTATAACGATTATGGAATTAGATATTACATATATTCTTGAAGTCTTCGAATATGTAGATACGAGTGCACATTTTTTTTTTGTTTATTTATGTAGAAATTAAAAAACAAGCCACTTGCAATATAAAATAAAAAAAAATTGCAATCCCGAACAAAAAGAAAATACGCGATTAATATTTCATTACACTCTTGATGCTTAACTCAAATTGCTTATTTTTCGCATATTTTTATGTTGAAACAAAATAAATAGGAAACAAAATACGCACATTAATTTTCGTTTATATAATTAACAATATGACATTTTAAAAATAATATAACTGCATTAACTTTTATAGGGGAAAACGGTTTTCCTATTGATGGTATCACTATAACGTGACTTCATTCATATCTAGGATGAAGGATACTCATATTGATTGTACAGTTATCTCTGTCTAGCTTGCGTACATTATTACTTCTCTCTCGATTTAACAAACAATACCGAGCGTTCATTGGTGGAGTACAAGATCTTTCCAGTAAGTTCGACGTAGGCGTAGCTGCTATTGGACAATACGAGTAAATTCGAGATCTTTCTTGAATGTGATTCGAGAATTGGTAGGGAGTATAAAAGCAGCCGGCCAGCGCGCCAAAACATTCAGTATTTGAAAAGCAAGCAAAGCGAAGAGTACAAGCGAATTCGGTGGAAACACCAAAAAAATATTACTTAGTAATTGTAAGTGTGTTTACGAATAGTGTATTTACGTTGAAGTGAAATAAAAATAAAAATGCCAGCAATTGGAATTGATTTGGGAACGACATATTCGTGTGTGGGAGTCTGGCAACATGGAAACGTGGAGATAATCGCAAATGACCAAGGAAACAGAACTACTCCATCATATGTCGCGTTCACGGACACCGAACGACTCATCGGCGACGCGGCGAAGAACCAGGTCGCTCTGAACCCCAACAACACAGTGTTCGACGCGAAGCGACTGATCGGCCGCAAGTTCGACGATCCAAAGATTCAGCAGGATATGCAGCACTGGCCCTTCAAAGTTGTCAACGATTGCGGCAAGCCGAAGATACAAGTGGAATTCAAAGGAGAAACGAAGCGGTTCGCACCGGAGGAAATAAGCAGCATGGTACTGGTGAAGATGAAGGAGACCGCCGAAGCATACCTCGGTACGGCCGTCCGCGACGCCGTGATCACAGTCCCGGCGTACTTCAACGACTCTCAGCGGCAGGCAACGAAGGACGCGGGTGCGATAGCCGGCCTGAACGTCTTGCGGATAATCAACGAGCCCACTGCCGCCGCTCTAGCGTACGGTCTCGACAAAAATCTTAAAGGTGAACGCAACGTACTGATATTCGATCTCGGCGGTGGAACGTTTGACGTCTCTATTCTGACCATCGATGAGGGCTCATTGTTCGAAGTGAAAGCCACGGCTGGCGATACGCATCTCGGTGGCGAAGACTTCGACAACAGACTGGTCAATCACTTGGCGGAGGAATTTAAAAGGAAGTACAAAAAAGATCTTCGCGGTAATGCACGAGCTCTTCGTCGACTGCGAACTGCGGCTGAACGTGCGAAGCGCACTTTGTCTTCGAGCACGGAAGCTACTATAGAAATCGATGCTCTTTACGACGGAATCGACTTCTACACCAGAGTGTCACGAGCGCGATTCGAGGAACTGAACTCTGATCTGTTCCGCGGTACTCTAGAACCGGTCGAGAAGGCACTTAAAGACGCGAAGTTGGACAAGAGCTCTATCCACGATGTCGTGTTGGTCGGAGGTTCTACTCGTATACCGAAGATTCAAAACATGCTTCAGAACTTCTTCTGCGGCAAGAAGCTGAACCTGTCCATCAACCCAGACGAAGCAGTAGCCTACGGCGCCGCGGTGCAAGCCGCCATTCTAAGCGGCGAACAGCACAGCAAAATACAAGATGTCCTCCTAGTGGACGTGGCACCACTGTCACTTGGAATCGAGACGGCGGGAGGCGTGATGACGAAAATAATTGAAAGAAACGCGAAAATTCCTTGCAGACAGTCGCAGACGTTCACAACATACTCTGACAATCAGCCAGCCGTTACCGTGCAGGTGTACGAGGGCGAACGCGCCATGACCAAAGACAACAACTTACTGGGTCGCTTCGATCTGACCGGAATACCGCCGGCGCCGCGAGGAGTTCCTAAGATCGACGTGACGTTTGATCTCGACGCGAATGGTATCCTGAACGTGTCCGCCAAAGAGAACAGCACGGGTCGCAGCAAGAACATCGTCATCAAGAACGACAAGGGCAGACTGTCGCAAGCAGAAATCGATCGGATGCTTGCCGAAGCGGAGCAATACAAAGAAGAGGATAACCGTCAGAGGGAGCGAGTGTGCGCTCGCAACCAGCTGGAGTCGTACGTGTTCAACGTCAAGCAGGCACTGGACGAGGCGGGTGACAAGTTGAGCGAGCAAGACAAAGAGACGGCTCGGCGAGAGTGCGACGAGGCGCTGAAGTGGCTCGAGAACAACACGCTGGCGGACAAGGAGGAGTACGAGCACAAGCTGAAGGAGATCCAGCGAGTGTGCATGCCCGCGATGAGCAAAATGCACGGAGCGAGTGCGGGAGGAGCGACTGGTTGCCATCAGCAAGGATCCGGTCCCCAGCACTCGGGACCGACGGTGGAGGAAGTATATTGAACTTAAAAAGATCTCATTTGATTTCTGTACATAGTTACCTACTGTACTAGTAGTTGTAAATATATAATTATGTTAAGTTAATTTATTGTTAAGTTAAGCATTTCAAGTCCAACAGGTGATCATGTATTGCAAAATAAAAGATAAGTTTAAAAATGAATTTCCTGTTTTATTTGTATACTAGCTGCTGCCCGCGACGTCGTCTGCGTGCGTTCACTGCTCGTTCCCCGTAGGTGATAGCGTGATAATATGTAGCCTATGTTCTGACCCGACTTCTTAATAATATTCGTGCCAAATTTGAAGTAAATACATGCAGTACTTTTTGAGTTTATCCCGGACATACATTTGAAGAAATAAAGGTTCACTGCTCTTTCCCCGTAGGTGATAGCGTGATAATATATAGCCTATGTTCTGACCCGACTTCTTAACAATATTCGTGCCAAATTTGAAGTAAATCCATGCAGTACTTTTTGAGTTTATCCCGGACATACATACAGACAAACAGACAAACAGACAAAAATTCTAAAAACTATATTTTTGGCTTCGGTATCGATTGTAGATCACACCCCAAGTATTCTTTAAAAAAAATATTCAATGTACAGTTTTGACTTTCCTACCATTTTATTATATGTATAGATATGTCTTGAATACAGATTACTTATGCTCAAGTACCTATGCTGTGGTGGTACCTATATGTTCAAAGTACATACTTGCCAGGTAGGTAGGTTGAGTAGTTAGTCATTTTACTATTAGCTCCTAAACTAAAAAAAGTAAAGTTGGTGATTGTATTTATTCGTAAAATGTAATCTCGAAACTACTAAATCGGTTTTTATAATTTTTAAGCATTATAAAACTACACGATTCCTATTTGTCGTAGGCTAAAATTTTAAATTCGTAGTAGCAATTCGCTAGTTGGTCTTCACGTATAAAATCAGTGGGAACGGCAGTGCCCTCGCCAAGTCGAGCGCTAAGATTTGACGAACATTACGTGTAAACGCAACTTTATCATGCCTACAATTGACTGGTTATTCAATTAACGTTCAGTTCAGTTCTTTGCTTTGGCTTTCAGGTGTGTCATTCAATCAACATTTTCCAAGTGGCAATTTTCCATCGTCAATGGGTAACGGTTCTGGCGACAGATTGGTGCAATGGTGTCATGTAGCACCTGGTTTTGTATTCTTGTGTACCCTAAACCCTTCAACGGCCAAGTCACACAACATTAACTATAATAATAAAGAAATCGCAGTAAGGAACCTTAGACTTGGCACGACCTTGCTTAGATTTCATTAGATAAGAGTTAGTGGAGTGGTCATATACTCAGTCATAGGCGGCGGAGGGCGTGGGCGGTGTGGGCGACCGCCCACGGCCTCGCGGTGCAAAGGGCCTCGCGCCTGACACCCGAAAATAAATTTTAAAAAGTATGGAAAATCCTAAAGTACACGGTAAGTGAGTAAAAGGCAACAAAAAACTTAACAAGGTCATTCGTTCAACTATTTTACACGGACCTCATATTTTTTCATACCGGGGGCCTTATATGAAAATCGATTCATAAAGAGTAAACTCCAAAAAAAAGATCCTGAAATAGGACGAAATTTCCAATAAAAAAATCCAGACTTTCAGAACACTATCTCTATTATTTGTAATTTTATTTAACGCTGAAAATAGTGCTCTGCGAGGTCGTTACGACATAGGCCGCCCAAAACAACCTGTGCCAAGCAGGCTTATGGTGGCAGAGGTTGTTTTTATAAATTCACAATATTAAAATTAGCCTATAAAAAATTGTTTCATCTAATTAACAGATGAGGGAATATTTTACTATATCCCAGATCTTAGACCAATAGGTCCATCTAATTAATTAGTCCTGGCGTGATAAAGATAATATTTGTAATATAAAATTTATTTACCTTTATTTTTTTTTCTATTTTTTTTTATTTAACAATTTATCATACGTACAAAACTTACATAATAAATTTGTCATGAAGACTCACGTATAATGGGTGTGCTTATCCCTATAAGAGATTTCTTCCAGCACACCCAATTTTTATTTATTTAATGTCCCAAAGAAGTTAAGTAAATATTTCGGTTTTTTTCTTTATTAATAAAAAAACTGTTTAACTTTAAGTGATTTTTTATTTTACATTCCCTTCTTTTTGCACCATCAGAGGGCCTCGCAAATGTACCTTGCCCACATTAAATTTAAGACTTGCGCCGCCACTGTACTCAGTAGTGGTTATATACTCTTTGATATACTCTTTGGGCAAAGAGTATATAACCACTACGTTTTATCTTTGGGAGTGGTTCCGGGAAGGCAATTGAGTGACGTTAGTATCGTATAAATATTAATGTCAATATTTGTCAATATTTTTAATATATATTTTTAATTTTTATAGCTAACCAGTAACCCGGTATCACAAATAGCAAAAATAAGGGTGCATTTTCATGTGACGCTTGACGCTGGTTTTGAGCGTTAAATTTGGTCACGTGATCACAATTGAACTATGCGCCATCTTGAAAAAAATTGTAGCGTTAAATTTCAGCGTTTAGCGTCAAATTCAAGCGAAAAATAAAGAAGGTTAATATCGATTATCGAAACGACTTTCGATAATCGATACTAACGTTTTTTTAGTTTGATATGTAATATTTTAATTTTTATTACTTGTGTATTTTTTTCAGTACAATAAAAAATGTGTTTATTAACTATTGTTTATTCACTTTGAATGGCAATTAAATTTACTGAAAGATAATTTTTATATTAATAGTATTGAACTAAATAACACTACACTGCTGAGAGGGAACTTGTTTATTTATATGCGCCATCTTGTATTTTAAGATACGAGGTTGCGCTTGACAATTTTTTTTAACTGAGATACGGGATTGTGTTTTGTTAAAAAAAAAATTAAATGAATAATTTTGTTTCTAACTTTTCAGATCTATGCGCCTATAAACTCTGTCCAAAAATAAAAGAATTAAAATGTAAACAAACACCTTACCGGATGAAAAATACGCAATTCCTGTGTAATCACACACAATAGCTACTAGATAATTATTGTAGCATCTGGGTAATCACATGCACTGCCATTATATTTGTAATATTACATCTATTACATCGTCAAACTAATATTTTTTAGCAGAAAACCGAATTCGCTGTAACCTCAAACTTACAAGTGACATTTGTCATTACTGTGTCTTGTGTTTATGGTAAAGGGCTTTCTGTTCTTTCATATCGATAAAAAGTCGAGGTCAATGATATTAAAAAAAGCGTTTTAGCTCGAACTTTTTATAAATCATAAAAAGTAACTCGAACTTTTTATAAATCATAATTTATTTTTACTTTTTATAAATAATTAAAAAAAAAAGTTAAAACGGCCACTAAAGTTAAAGAGTGTCATACTTAATGCAACTTTGAGAGAGTTATTCGTTTTTTACTTCGTTTTTTGACAATAAGACCGAATGTCTTTCTCTGTGGTAACTTTTGCTTTAAATCTTATTGAAAACACTTTTAGTGTATCTTTGTCATCAAATTGCTAATACTTTTTTTAAAGGAGTTGTTACACGATAGTGGGGAGCCCCAGCTAAGGGCTAAGGCAATGTGCCCCTAATACAAATAGGCTTTTTTTGTTTTAATTAACATTTCTCTGTACTTTCATTAGTTTCTAAGTAGAAAATATTTAAATTAGATATTAATTACATAGCCTTTTCATGCATCGCCATTTCATTCGTGTTGTAAGTAATATCTAATAGGTTGTGAGTGTCAAAAGGTGTTAGAGCACATACAGGCAGAAACGCACATACAGGGTGCACCCTGCTAATGTTGCTAGTGTTATATCGTTCAGTTTATCAACAAACTATATGTATACAAAAATAACAGGAAAATATTTAAAAAAAAATTCAGATAATGTTATATGGATTTCCTAGTATACCATGCACATGGTTTTGGCCAGAAATGAAAAAATTCCATTAAGAACGAATAAAAAACTGATGAACGATACCAAACCTCTAAATTTAAATTCTTGTCTTTGCGTTTGTGTTTCTACGGCTCAACAACTTGGCTTTCGTTTGTGGACTTCCGATTTCTTTGTGATTTGGAGCGTGTTTATCTCCGTATTGATGACTATTTGCAAAGTTTTAAGGAGCCCAATTTCGCTTTTGACTGGATTCCTATTCGAAATTTCGAACTTCATTTCTACGAGGTAAGTCAAGTCACACTATCCAATAATATAATGCGGTAGATACAGATTTCAAATGCGGTAGATACAGATTTCACTTTGTCAGAGTAGCAAAAAAATAATTGTTTGTCTGTAAAGTCGGTATCATCTCCTTTTCGCTTGTGCTTAAGCGTTTACGCTAAGAGAAGGCGAGATAAACGTAGTATTTTTAGAATACTAATATCGAGTAGTTGAGTACCTATAGTAGAATCAATAATTCAGTAGACTAAAATGACAGTTGCTAATGTCACTTTGTAAAATAATCGTTGTATTTGTATTTATTCATAAGTTTTGTTTTGTGTTTTGTTAATCTGTTTTGTTTGTGTAGGAATCAGAAGTGAGGAGTAGGACGGATGGCCTGGTTAATTCACAATGTAATTTAAAACAAGATAATTACACTACTTAGTATTCAATGGACTCACCGAGCGGGTACCGTCTATCGCGTGGCAGAGAGACAACTCGACGCAGCGCCCGGGACTTGTGACCCGAGTGTTGGTTTACGGCGGCGCCGCCTAACAATGCGCATTGGCACTCACCACCACCGGTCGAGTTGCCCAATCAGTAACAATTAATTCGTGTACACAAACTAACTATTAGAAGAGTCGAGGTTAAGCTACTAGCAGGATACACAAGTGCACCGCGCCAAGCCAGAGCCAAGACTGCCTGAGCCGCGGTTGCACCGTTCGTTTTATGCATGACAGAATGACTCGAATAATAAAATGATGTAGGGTAGGTGAATATCGCAGGTACCGACATTAATAACTATCTGTATTGATTCCCCGACACGGCCATTCTGACGTGCGCGCGTCCTCGCGCGCTATTTATTACAACCTTAGGTATTTTTAATCAAAAAAACAAAATATCGCTCGACTATCCTGACAAAAATCTATTCAACATCTTAATATCTGGTCCGGTACACACTGACCCTTTGGACTAGAAACAATTGGTTTCAGTTAGTAAGTCAATCAGTCACACCAGTCACATTTAATATGGTTAACATCATTATCATTACAGTCATATCAATATGGTAAGTAACACTGATCTAGGTTTAAAATATGAAAACCCCTATAGTTCAAACAGGTGAGATTCCTGCAGCGCATCACTCATCATTACAAACAGTCTGGTCTGAGTCGTCGCCCACTAAAAGCAGGCGAGACTCCTACAGCGTTACACTCATCATTACAAACAGTCTGGTCGGAATCGTCGCCCACTAAAGCAGACGAGACCCCTACAGCGTAACATGAATCGTCTCCCAGAACAGCAGGAGAGAACTTACTAGCCCGGATTGTTTGTCCATCAAATGTTTAACCATCTCACTTTTTTTTCACTCAATTTACTATTCATCTCTTAAGTACTGTCGTTAGTTCCGAGTCAGTATGAGAGGGCAGACATAGTATATAGTATCACAGTTGACAGTCATAGTATCAGTTGGCAGTCATAGTATCATATGTGATTACTTATTAGCAAAATCGACAATGCTCTTTGTTGGCACAACTGAAAGCCATTAGACCGAAGAATTAACTAATTATTATCAGAATAGGCCAGTATAGGTCAGTGTGAACCTGTTTCACCTCAATTAATAAACTATATAAGTAATAAAGGGCAAGTCACGACCATCCTGATAGCACACGCCCTCGTCTGAATGTAAACAAGACGATCAAATTTAAAGCATCTTTAGAATCTCGGCCTACCTGTCCTTAACGTGAAATTACATTCTTTGCTTCATCAGTCAATCTTTAATTAAAAAAACTACCAATCGATCTTATCACTTCAAAGACGAAAGGTTCCTCTAGCCGTAATTAAAAAAATAAAGTTTTATTATTGACACATTAAGATCACATACAACGCTCAACAACTACTATTACCACCTATATCGTCATCACCTCTTGTGATACGACCAACACATATCGTCATCACCTCTTATTATACGACCAATACATATCGTCATCACCTCATGTGATACGACCAAATAGCCATAGTATGTGCTCTATTTACTCATCAACATTTAAAAAATCTAACAACGTACATAAGTAAGAGGAATCTTTCGTAATTGATCGTGAAGACGTGAACATACCTATAGGTTCTATTACCAGACAACTATTTTAAATGTTTCAAGAACTTTAATCTGAATCATAAATGTCGTTAAACCAATTATAACTAATCACTTTACACAAATACCACAGCCATGTACCATCGACGTCATCACAACCAAAACTTTACACGCACGTTTACTTCTACAACAAGTTACAACCAAGCTTGCAAAGTCCTCGAGTAAAGACCTCTAACACTACGGCTCTTTAGACGAAGAGCAATCACAGTACATGTGTCAGTCACATACATCTCAGTACGCATATCCATCGAATGGATCACCCGTGTCAGTCACCTCTTGTGACTACACGCTACGGTATCAAATACCACGACCTCTGCCAGAGTTAAACGCACTCCGCGCACCCATGAACTCTTGGGTTGCCCCAAGAGACACCTTCTACAGGGCTACGACTACTAAATAACTACACTGGTACGTTTGCACACATTACGGTCGATAGAGTCGTTCACTCGAGTCTCTCCCTCTACTTAAACTTGAACATCATCATTATCAACAAGATCATAAATTACATCAATATCGTCTGGTACATGACGTGCTGGCATTTCTCTTAACTTTTCGTGAGCAAATTTGTAGGTACGTTGACAATTTAAGCTTTAAGGGTATACCGATTACCTTCGAGAACTTCTAATACGCGAAAAGGGCCTCAATATTTCGGATCAAGTTTCGTTTGATGACGGTCCTCATTTTGTAACAGAACAAAATTGCCAATAGGATATTAAAAAGCCTAACTGTCCCTATGAAGGAAGTAGCGAAATCATATAGCTCCATTTACAACCCTTGCTTCCCAAAGTTACACAATAATTATTAGAACAGATGGAAACATACTCGTATCAAGACTTTTAACAGTTACCTACAACGACTGCCTTAAAATGTAACTGCTCACGCGTTAGTGACATTTAACTTTAAAACGCGTGGTTAACAAAGTCTAAATCAATTCTACATCAAGAGGTATGAGTAAATATACTTAGAAAATGACATACCTGTCTACTTATTTAACAAACTAGCTACGTAATTAACTAAAATAACTAGTATCTAAAGGAATAATTAATATTCTTAAACTGAAAATATTTCATTGAGTCGATTGAAAATTCTTCTTATATACAAAATCGATTATTATTTCAAATCAAATTGGTATCGTGTGAGGGAGTCTCTAATTTCAAATTTTTAATGGTCACCTACTCATAAACAAAATTATTAATCTGAGGTTACCTACCTACAACTATTGTTGTAACAAGTTTACGATTGCACCAATTAGGTGTTATCAATTAACTCTCTGTAATTTAAACGTACTTAAACAGAACAACTAAAACAACTTTTAAACAGTTTTAAAAAAATCAATCAAAGGTAGAAAAAGAGTAAAACCCTCAATGAAACACTCATTTCTCACTTCTAATCACATACGTCATCATCATAATCATCTACATTCACGATACGTGTGTGTTTTAACTATATCGAATTAATTATTATCACAGTAATCACTTATACGCCACGTTATTAAAACTACGTAACTAAACAATAGCTGCTCATACAATTACAAATTACAATAATCCCATCAATAGATGATGAAAATGGTGACTGACTAATCAGAAAATTAATATTAACTATTCGGAAGATGGTGTCTCTAACTTTACGCTCTTTCGGTACTTCGACAAATAATATTAGTTAAAATATCGTGTAAGATAGTAGACGTAAAGACAAAAATATCCGTTACAGAGGGTAATCGGAAATACTCAAGCTAAGACGATATTAACACTTTATCACAAACAAGTGGGTAACCACAAAAACGTAACGAAAACATAGCTACGCAGAGTCATGTACCAACGTAAATCAAACTTTCAATAACCAATTCATTTTCTACAACACCTACAACTATGTAAGCCACCCTTCCAACCAGCAATTACAATTGCTCCACAATCAACGCGTATCCCTCTTGGATCACGTCACAGTGTATCCCTCCTGGATCACACATTCATCACAGTGTATCATCCTCTTGATGACTACACACTACAGTCTTTAGAGCGCTTACATCAGTTTTCTGTCACATCACTAAAATGTTCACCATTATGATCGTCATCTATAAACTCAATTGGTACATGACCTTCTGGCATCATCTGACATTGTGACTGAATCGAAACAAAAACTGAATCGCAAAATCTATTAGCAAAATTAATCACTACACAACTACCTTACGTATCACAATAAAACTAAATTCAACAAATAACCGGTAACTCGAATTACGTAATCGAACACTGAACAAAAACCACTTGTACACCGGTAAGAATAAAACAGAGCGACCGAAAAGAACTAAAATACAGCAAAATACAGTACATCGATATTTTCATCACCAAATGTTGCAACTACCTTGCACACTTGCTAAAAATAGAATTTAAACAAAGAAACCCAAACTCCGAATTAACTTTAAGTACACGACTACGCTCGCGATATTAAATATTTTTTTTTTTTAATTTTGAGCTTAGTCTATTCCTCAGTCATACTAAGTAAAAGTTTATGAAGAGACAGGTTACTATTACTACTAAATCGGTTTAAATGATGACGACTCGACTTGCGCTTCGATCTACACGGGACTACGCGAACGCGATTCTCGTGGCATCATGAAATAAATTACTCACTAGTAACACTCTTAGTGGGCACGAGAACAGTATCCCACTTCTGATGTAGGAATCAGAAGTGAGGAGTAGGACGGATGGCCTGGTTAATTCACAATGTAATTTAAAACAAGATAATTACACTACTTAGTATTCAATGGACTCACCGAGCGGGTACCGTCTATCGCGTGGCAGAGAGACAACTCGACGCAGCGCCCGGGACTTGTGACCCGAGTGTTGGTTTACGGCGGCGCCGCCTAACAATGCGCATTGGCACTCACCACCACCGGTCGAGTTGCCCAATCAGTAACAATTAATTCGTGTACACAAACTAACTATTAGAAGAGTCGAGGTTAAGCTACTAGCAGGATACACAAGTGCACCGCGCCAAGCCAGAGCCAAGACTGCCTGAGCCGCGGTTGCACCGTTCGTTTTATGCATGACAGAATGACTCGAATAATAAAATGATGTAGGGTAGGTGAATATCGCAGGTACCGACATTAATAACTATCTGTATTGATTCCCCGACATTTGTACTGTTTTGTTATCAATACGAAAGATATGGATGTTCCAAGTATTAAACACAAACACAAATATTATTTTACAAAGTGACATTAGCAACTGTCATTTTAGTCTACTAAATTATTGATTCTACTTTAGTATTTTGTCACTGATATTTTAAAATAACAGTCACTGTAACAACTAGTATTGCCATGTACCTAGTAAGGCAGAACTCTACGCACTGTAAGAAGTTACATATTTCCTACGTTCGACAACGAAAATGTTCAAAATTTGCGTTACGTAATACTTGAACGCCCCCTTATAGTATGGTGTGCTAAATGTAATAAATATATGTTAATGTTGCATTTATTTTAATTCCTCATTACATCCATATTATTTTCAATTAGAGGTAGTACCTATTACTTAATCTATGGAAGTACACTAATAATATGGCCTTGCATAGCGCCATCAGAAATGCATCATATTAAATTTACCGATATCGACATTTCAGTCGTATAGAATCAAAACCGGCTATCTGATCAATGGCTGAATAACGACAGTTAAAATAAAACGCTTAAATAGCTAAATTTTATGCCTAGATGAAAATTGTTGTTCGCATTAATATCTGTAAACCATAAAGAATCTAGAACAAACACAAAACTTTACAAATTAAATAAATTATAGCCATGGTTAACATTTGTTGTTTGCAATTGACCAGATTTGATACTAAGCTTTGAAGATAGCTGTTTTTGATCCCAAACTAAGATCGAATAGCCATGTTTGATTCCAAACAAATTACAGATAGCTATGTTTGATGCTAAAGAAAACGAGGTAGTACCAGGGTTGTCAAAAGTCAGCAAAATTTAACATATTTTTTATTTATTCATAAAATGATAGTAGTCCGGGATCCCTGGTACATTTTTTGCACTTGACTACTATCAAGCTAATTTTCCGTGAGTAGCTTCATTTTGATAAGACGCCCAAAAATTTCCTGTTAGAAAACTCTCAATTGCTGTAGGTAATAGGGGTAGCAGGGATAAAGCAGGACTGGGATAACCTACCAAGCAATTTGTAGGACAATATTACTATTAAATTATATAAATATTAACTAACTAAAAGAAAAAAAATCAGCTGGTTAGTAATAACTTTTGATTACCTTAAATCCTTCCAACATAATTATATCGATAACGAGGTCATCAAAAATTATTACTAACCAGCTGATTTTTTTTTCTTTTACTTTAGTTAATATTTATATAATTTAATATTAATATGGTCCTACAAATTGCGTGGTACGTTATCCCGGTCCTACGCTCACTTCTGCTTTATCCCTGCTACCCCTGTTACCTACCACAATCGGAGTTTTCGTAGAGGAAATTATTGGGCGTCTCATCAAAATGAAGCTACTCACGGAAAATTAGCTTGATAGTAGTCAAGTGCAAAAAATGTACCAGTGATCGCGGACTATAAACCTTGAATTAAAATTATAAAAAATTAACAAAGAACTTTAAAAAGATTAATTATATACGAAGATCGCAGGTATCATCTAATGGTTCTTCACAATATTCAGGTGGGTTTTCTTCAGGTGAAGCAGTTAGAGACTCTTGTGACGTGAATAGATTATGGTAGAACGCTAAGGATTGTAAGTCCATCCATTCAGGACCAAAGTGCTTGTTGAGTAACTTTTTCACATCTTGCAGTTTATTTTTGTTTACAGGTACACCACTGGATAGAGTTTGCGGCTCAATCATCTGTATATTTTTTCCTCTTTGGCATACGTTCACTGCTTCCGCAACATCACTTTTATAAAAAAGTTCGCCGCGGACAAAGACGTTTCCAGGCTTTTTGGATCGTTTAAGAACAAATCTCTTGCACTCCTTAAACTTCATAGGCCACGACGTGGTCTGTTTCACAACATTTTTCACAGAATATCTCCAGTCCTTAACGGGGCAGTCTGTACCGAATTCCACCAATGTCGCCGTTTCCGCGATGATCTCTTTTATCTCGCTAGGGTGTAAAATGACTTCCTTTTTTTTTAACCTTCTCTCAATCACTCCGAACACCCTATCTGCAGGCATATATGAGTGCCCAGTTACAGGGAACACAATCTCAATTTTTTTATACATGGATTTTTTAGAAGCCATTTGCAACAAGCACCCACAACGATGCAATTTTTGTTTTGTCCGCCGCATCCATCGGCAACCAATCGGATGGTATCAATATTATTTTTGTCTGTTTTAGTAAGACGGTGGTAGACAGCGGATGCAACAAGATTTGAATCTTTGTTATGTTCGTTTTCAGTGCATACGTACGCAAAAATACGTTCTTTTGTAAACGGTAGTGTAGAAGAACCCTCCACCATAGTGAAATTATAGAAATATAACTGGCGGCTGTAATATATTATCTGGTCGGGTAATTTTGGAAGGGGCAAATTCTTCTGACAATCGAATGAGATGATTTTTAATCCATCAACCTCATCACGTAACTTTTCAAAAAAAGCTTTAGCTCTCAATGTATGGACTCTTTTCTGAGTAATCAGTGCCGTTTTTTGGGTAGGGTCAGTTTCATTTTTTATTTTCTCTTGTAGCTCTAAACATTTAGAACACGCATCTGTTTTAGGTGATCCGAAGCCAATATTATAAAATTCATTGAAAATACTACGAAAGTATGACTTCTTGACCCATGGGTTTGAACATTCACTATCTTTATACATATTGTACAGCTTGTTGATGTTGAGTTCTGATGCCAAATATTTTCTTTCCGCGAATTTACTTTTTCTGCAGTAGTGTGACTCGACGCATTTTAGTTTCTGAATGAATTGGTGGATGGACTCTTTCTGTGCAGAATATTTGCGGTCTTTGAGGTTTCCACCACGTTTTTCGGTGGGAAACTGTGCTGTGTAAAAGAATCTATTCATGACATATGCTACTCGGTGTTTTGTTATGCCAAATATTGATAAAAAGAGATTTTTGCAAATGGGAATTTTTTTACCATTATCTACAATGACAGCGAATTTTGTCGCAGTTTGTCTTTGGCCTTTGAATCCAGGTCTGTGATGTACTGGATTAATTGTACAATACTTCAAAATAAGAGCATCTTGCTCTTTTTTTTCTGTGTGTGAATAAAATTTTTGGTGTAACTTTATCATCTGGCCCATTGTCAACTTATCACATTGAAAGGCTTTAGTCGAATGTTCACAAACTCTTTCCGGTGCAGATTTAGATGAATACCTTAAATGAAAAAAAAAAAACATTCAATAGTTATTTTGTCAAGTTATTCACGACAAACTGACAAATCGACAGACACATAGATGAAAAATCTAAAAACAGCTATTTATGCTAGGTAGGGTACCTATATACAGCCGGTGTTAGTGGAGCGGGAGAATGCCGGCTTCTCATTCGGGAGGTCGTGGGTTCGAATCCCGGCTCGGTCTAGTCTTTAGATTAAGATCCATCGATTTATGGGGTTTTGGGGGGGTGGAGGGCAGAAGGGGGGAGCGGGTTATCCCCTGTAAAACCCCATAGTTATGGAGATATCCATGGTTAATATAAAACTAGAATGAGAGAGAAGCACTATTGAATTATGCATATTTTGCTTTAAATAATAATAATAATAATTAATATAAATTTTATTTTTCTCTTTTTATAAATATATTTAAAAATGTAATTATAAGGAAATATGTTAAATAAAAGAAATAATAATAATAAATATCTACACAATACACACACGGTCTTCTGTTCCTAAAGTAAGCAACTTAATGCTTGTATTATAGGTAACAGCCGACTGGTATAGCTACATATATATATATTTTTTTTTTCGATAAACGTACTTATAAATAATACATATATAAATATATAAATAAATATGTATATTACACCCAGACTCGGGGTGGGAATCGAACCCACGACCCCCGGAGCAGAAAGCAGGGTCACTACAAACTGCGCCAACGGGCTAGTAAATTGACATAGAATCATATCTTGAGAAGAAGTAAAATATACCAAGACAAAACATTTTTAAAGATAAAAATAAACAATATTAGACCTAAAAGTGCCATCCCTAACTACGGTACTAACCTCAATCTCTTGGCCACATTTCGCCTCCAGTTTGAGGGATTCCTCTGACGTTTTCTTGAATGCCGATTTGTCACCGGTGTGGGACTACAATCCATGATTTTGTTTTCGGTTAATAATATCAACTACACTGCAACTATCTTCAATAAATCAATTAATAACGACGCAACAAATGTATCTAAACTGCCAAATCTGCCATTAAAACGCGCGAGGAATGGCCGCTTGTGATTGGTCAGCCACCAAAGGAGGCCATATTTGATTCTGAATGTTCACAGATAGCCAGATTTGAAAATAAACACCAACTTGTCGTGGGATTTTCTATGAAAGAAGTCCATTTTTGATACTAAACTAATTTATACGTTAAAAGTATTCAAAATTTCCAGTGTTGTCACAATCAAAACTTTATTTTGACCAAATCGACAGATAGCCACCTTTGCTTCTATACGACTTATTTAACAACATACATCATAGCACTATAGTAGTCTATGGTTACACATTCCGCCATATTTGTTTACCTTTTAATTCTTTTATTTTTGGATGGACTATATTTCATCTCCTAATATTAAACCAAAAATTGTATGTGGTACTTCTAAGTATTTGTTTTTATTTATTTCTACACTCACTATTTTTATTAATAAAATCACAAAGTAACAGCTGATTGTCGTTTTATAAGAATCGATTACTATTGATTATCGATATAACTGTTCGAGTTACGCTGACGCTAAAAGCACCCGTTAAAAAAGCTAAACTATGTTTAGCTTTTTCGCTACAATTTTTTCAAGATGGCGCATAGTTCAATTGTCAAATTTGACGCTCAAAACCAGCGTCAAACGTCACATGAAAATGCACCTTAAGTATTAAAAAAATTAAAAATTAAAGAATCGACTATTAGGTGGTACGAAGTTCGCCGGGTCAGCTAAGTGTAAAATAAAAATAACGAATGTGCTTTAGACCACACACAACTGAAATAAATTTTTTTTAGCTCCATCTAACTTTTATCTCACTCTGAACTTCCATTCACCGCGTCCGATCACACTTTTCATAACGCTCTTGTCACGCATTCACCAGCTAAGCTGGTCCAGCTTGCTCCCTAAGTCAAGTGTCAAGCGTACGTGTAAAGAAGTTTTACTTCAAAAATACAATACATAATTATGTACAGTCTGTCAAAAAAGTCCTGAAAAATAATGAGGGCGCTGTAAAAACACGTAGCAAACACATAGCAACACTGTATAGCGTGACATAAAAGACTTTGATACCTGCAATATTATATTTACTATTAAAAACATGAGTGTGCGAGTGAATAAAGGCGAAAATGTTATTAGATTGGCAATTGTCATTCTACCTATCCCGAAAAAGTTGGCGGACAATAATTTATTAAACCTAAGAAATTTTAAAAGAACACAAAGTAAAACCAAATAAAAATACCAAAAGCAAATCAAATATTTATTTGAACTAAAAACGGATATATAATTATCAGAATATTAATCAGACTCAGAATCGCTTTCATCGCTGCTGTTGTCGCTTCTTACTTGAATTATTAATTCGTCTACATCTTTGTATAATGTTCTGCCTCGTTCATAATAATCCTTCTCTATTTTTTTTACATGATCGCAACAATTTTTCCAGTTCTCAACGGTAATGCTATTAAAAGCTTTCTGCCAATTGTTTCACGTCACGAGACCCAACATTACTTGCAGCTACCTTTTTTTTCGCAAGTGCCCAAATTAACTCTATAGGGTTAAGATCACAGTGGTATGGTGGAAGCCGAACTACTGTATGCCCATGTTCTCCCAAAATAGTATCTATCTCATATATAGGATTTGGTTTGTTATTTTTTACTAAAGTTAATAAATTGGGCTTCCTTAGCGATGAATCAAATGGAATATTATTTTCTAATAACCATAATTTTATATCATCGACACGAGTATTGGTGTTTGGTGTTTTGTTTGTAAGTACTGAATGGTAAGGAGCATTGTCAAAAACTATAATAGATGCCTCGTGTAGATTAGGAATAAGTTTTTCCGTAATCCATTTAGTGAAATTATTAGCATTCATTTCAGAGTGATAATCTTCCATTTTATTTTTTCCACTAAATATGAGTAGGCAGTTTGGTACAAAGCCTTTTTCACTCCCAGCATGTACAATGATGTACCTTTTCCCCTTGGAGACATTTTCCTGGACCCCAGTGATATTGATTGACTGCCAGCATTTTTTCACTTTGTATGAGTCATGAATATAACTCTCATCAATATAAATAATATCTTTTTGCAATTCTTCTGGTAAATTTCTGTTTTTCATGATAATATTTAGATAATCCTCTCTTTTTGCTGCAATGTGTACTTTTTCGATCAAAGCCGATCTATTTGATTGACATTTTTCTTGAATGAAAAGCCAATACTTGTAAGGATTTTTCTTAAATGTTCATGACTGCAATCAAAGGCAAGTTCTGTTTTAGCTACAGTTAACAATTTACGTAGAGTTGGTACCTCTTTCCGTACAGTATAAAAAAACTGTATTTTTTGTCGGAGTGCACAGATGGTAAAGTCATCCATTTCTTTCTTTGGTCGACCACTTTTGTGTTTCCCAGGAGAACGGAAAGTTCCACTATTTTTAAATCCCTCATCCACAATTCGTCTGATGGTACTATCAGATTTTCCTGGAATTAAATTTAAAAAAAATTTATTGAGATGTAGCCTGCATTATCAGCGTCACCAGATATCGAGAAACCAGTTAAATATGACTTACAAGATTTGACCTGAACAAACACATATATGTACCTATATACATACATACATTGCATGTAAAATAAAAGCTTGTCAACATATACTCTTACACCTACACACTACACAACTCCATTTTATACCAAAACTTTGTGTTAATAAAAGGGCTACCTGCGTCGGCAACGTAGTGGCAAAAAGTATCAAAAAATATTGGTCGCTCTTATCTTTGTTTGTCAAATCAGATATAACCTCCAAATTTCTAGATGTAAACAAATCTTTTAATAGGCTTTAATATGATAAATCGCAAACAATATTATAATATTAACTGATTAAATAGAAATTTTAACGTCATTATACACCAGTCATAGCCGCAGTTCGAGCGTAAACATCGTCTAATTCTATTAAAATACGTCCGGCTTTGTATTCAGCAAAACATTGTTCAAACACTTTAAATATGACTTGTCGAGCACCACTGCGAATTGTTTTTCGTATGACTTCTTCATTCTTGTCAGTTTTATTTGAAGAACTAGCCATTTTAATGTAAATATTTAAGGAAACAAACTAATAAAGAGAATCTATGATGACATTTATGTCATAACAAGCGTTTAACAGTGTTGCCAAGAATATACGAGACTTTAGTTCCGCAAACATTCTTTTCAAGACTTTTTTGACAGACTATACATAATGAAAAAAAAAATTATTAAACATTTTAATAGTAATCTGTGGCAATATCCTTAAACGTCACCCGTGTCAGTTGGTCAGTTGGCACTTGGCAGTTGTCATTTGTCAGTCAACTTGTTAGCTTGGCATAGACAGTTATTTAATTATTTCTTGGTTATTTCCAGTTACGTTTTTATTTTATCACGCACGTCTTGTTAAAAATTATTTAAGAAAATTCATATTTTTATGTAACATACTTTCATACACGTTTAAACAAACGTATAATGTTTTACGGAGTGATGATATAATGTGCATATGACAAGTTTTTGATATTGTTTAAGTGTGTATAGTTATAATAAAATTACAATGGCTCCGAATTTTAGTAAAATTACCTCAAGAAATGATGTAAAAATTGGTCTAGCCGCCTCTGCGGCGTTAAGTGCATGGCTATTGAGAAATTTCTTTAAATCAAGGTGACTAACATCTCAGTATTTTTCCATTTCACTTTGTATTATACTTTTGTTTCCAATTAAATAATATTGCGTATAAATTACATAAAATCAATATTCATCGATAATAAAATTCTAATAGTTTTCTTGGAAACATTTCCGAAATTAAAAAATAATTAATTGCTCCTATTTTGTTTTTGAAAAAACTAACGTTTTCCGTATTTTAAAATAAAAAAAATACAATTATATTATTATCATATTACTATCATAGTACATCAAGTTTTTTTTTTCCTACAATTGTAACATTCAATATTTGCAGATCTTCAAAAAATGTTAGACAAGCGCTATCTCCAGAGGAAAGAGTTCAATATATGATAAAAGACAAAGACCAAAAGGGGCCTAAAGCACAAGTGGATGCAAGATTTTTCGCAGAACTTAAAGTACTATGGGGTATAATGGTGCCAGGTATATGGAGCAAGGAGAGTGCTTTCATGGGGTTGATCGCTCTTTCTCTCATTGCGAGAACACTCTGTGACCTGTGGCTCATCCAGCACACAACACTAATTGAAGGGTAAGTGAAAATGTACGTATGTATATGTAAAAATGTAAATAATTTTGTTAATACAGATTACAACTATAGTCGATTATAATGATAAATACAATAACTTTCTTAATAACTTCTTAACAAAAATTATTTCTTATATTGAAGGAAATATATTTTTTTTATCAAATCATTTTATAATATAAATATTTTTAATTTTAATTATGATTTATACAAAATTCAATCAATTCAATTCATAATCCTACAACATGACTTGTGTTTTCATCTCAATGAAGTTTTTGATTACTAACCCTATAACCTTTCTAGTTAATCAGGTTCTACAAAGTAATTTAGTCACATAGTTTATTTTTTTTTATAAGATTACAGTAAGAAGAGATCATCCATAAATAAATATCATGTGGAAGTTTACCATTGTGGACCCTTCCCCTTTGTAAAACATAAGTTACACTTTCAGTGGCTCCCTAACAACTAATAAGTCACAAAAGCTAGGCACAAAAACTATCATACAGATTAATTTGACTTTTATTTTGAAGAGATATAAACAAAAATTTCTTGTCACAGCCCGTCACAATAAGCAAAGACCCTTCACCTATTTGCGATCGTATTTTATAGACAACCCCTAAATGTTAATGATACATGTGAGAGATACTTATTCTACCACATTAGTGATGTAACATAATTACAAATAGTAAATGAAAATAAAAATTTTCTGTCTATGAAACAAACAAAAAAATAATGATGTAATAGAATCTCACAAGTATATTCTAAAATTAGTGCTGCAAATGAACTCTTTAACTGAAACAAATAAAGTAATAAATTTAACAAACACACAGTCGTCTGTTCCTAAGGTAGGCAACTTAATGCCTATATTATAAGGTTATTAAGTAACAGCCAGCTGATAAAGATAGTATTCATTTTTTTAATTTACACATACATATAAGTACATTAACTAAACAAATAAACTACACAACATTATGTGTAGATACATTATGTGTAGAATTAAATAATAATGAACTAATAGTTAAGTTAAAACCTCATTTGTTACTGTATTTTTATTGTAGCTATAGTTCCTCCTAAATAATATAAATAAAGATCGACTGTCGCTTATAGAGGTATAGATAAGTAGCAGTCTCACTTACGGAGGTCCACGAGGGAAAAACGACTCTCTCTTACAGAGGTTTCTGTTTCTCGCTAATAGAGGTTTTGGGAGCTTAAAATGACGGGTCCTGGCTATTACTCTCACTTATAGAGTTTTCTCACTAATCCAGTTCTCACTTATCCAGGTTTGACTGTATTTATAAAGATATCATAGCATTAAGCACAAGGTATGGAACAGTGGAATTGATGAAATACATATGTTTTCAGTCTAACAACGAAATTTTAAATTGCTAATTCAAGTTCATGTCGGTTCAAAATATTTCTATTGTATTTAAATTGATAAATTTGATTTAAATTGATAAATTTGATTTAAATTTATTCAGGGTTGAGGAGTAAGTTTTATTTTTCAAACTTCAAATATATACAGTATACACTTACATTAAAAGTTTAATATATATATATCAGAGATTTCCACCCATATATTGACTCATCACGATATCTCTGGAACTATAAGGCGTAGAGACTTGTTTGGTAGGAATATTCCTTTCGCCAAGTAGAGGTCAGCTAAGAATGGATTTTACGAAATTCCATAAGGGGGGGTGGGGATTAAGGGAGTTAATAACATACTGGGTGGCGCAAAAGTACTGGCACTAAAGAAAATACTTTTTTTTTATATGACATTTTCTGTCATTCTGTTGTTGAAAATTGTGTAGTGAACAAATGTAAAATACACTGAAAATAAACATGGACCGTTTTACTCCCCAAGAACGTGGAATAATTGTGTCAATGTTCTTACGGAATAATTCATCAGTGATAAGAACACAACGTGAATTTCGTCGACGATTTCCCCACCGTCCGGCACCGATTGGTCGCACAATTCGACGCTTTGCCACACGCCTTGAAGCAACTGGCTCAACATTGGATAGACCTAAGTCTGGGAGACCAAGAACAGGCCGTTCAGCTGAAAATATCGATGCTGTGCGCGAAGATGTGGAAGAGTGTCCAGAAACATCAACGAGGCGACGTGCCACGCAATTGGGCATTTCCAGACGGACCCTGCAGCGTATTTTGGTGAAAGACTTAAAGATGTTCCCGTATAAAACTCAAATGACTCATCAGCTGCTGCCTGCTGACCACCGAGCTCGTCTAGATTACTGCCAGCGCGTCATAAACCTCAACCTTGAAGAGGATGATTTTCCTTCAAAATTGGTTATGAGTGACGAAGCGCATTTCCATCTCTCAGGGCATGTCAATAAGCAGAATACTCGGTTCTGGGGCACTGATAATCCGCGCATTATTCAAGAAACACCTCTACACCCACTAAAAGTTACTGTATGGTGTGGCATCTGTGTTGACAGAGTGATCGGACCCTATTTTTTCGAAGACGCTGGAGGCAATGCGATAACTGTCACTGGAGAACGCTACAGAACCATGTTACGTGAGTTTTTGATACCCAGTTTGGACGAATTGGGGCTGGAGCACATCTGGTTTCAACAAGACGGCGCTACGGCACACACAGCGCGCGACACTATGGACTTAGTGAGGGACGCTTTTCCAGGCCGAGTTATCTCTCGTTTTGGCGATTTGCCTTGGCCTGCAAGATCACCCGATCTGACCAGTCCAGACTTCTTTCTTTGGGGTTTTTTGAAATCTCGGGTGTATGTGAACAAGCCACAGACTCTCGCAGCTCTAAAAGAAAACATTCGTCAAGAAATAACGAACATATCGCAGGAAGTGTTACGGCAAGTTATGCAAAATGTCATAAATAGGGCTCAAATGTGTATCAACTCTGGAGGTCACCATTTAAAAGACATCATCTTTAAATCCTAATGGTACGAAATTTAATGGCACAAATATACATTTAAAAAAATGTAAATCTAGTTTTCTAATTTAGAAAAAATGTTATAGCTGAACCAAATAGGGTCTTTACTTTTGCGCCACCCAGTATATGGCAAAACAACGTTTGCGGGATCAGCTACTTTCTATATTTTCTAGCGTTTGACTCGCCTGTTTGGGTTGAAATTTTGATTTGTATTGTGTGGCACTGTAGAGTAGGTACTATTATTTATTATTTGTTTCGTGTATTATACATCCATATGCACTTGGTAAAAAGTGGTTACTTTAATACATATTACAAACAGACACTCCAATTTTATTTATTTGTGTACATAAGTTTATAAACTTATGTTGAAAAGTACTAGTCAAATCTCAATTAAATTTAAATGGGACCATATGACACGCACCACGTTTCGATTAAAAAAAATCATCGAAATCGGTCCACCCAGTCAAAAGTTCTGATGTAACATACATAAAAAAAAATACAATCGAATTGAGAACCTCCTCCTTTTTTGGAAGTCGAAATAAAATTTAAAAAGATCTCTGCACAGCAAAATGTTTATAAAAATTATTGTTTTTGAAACTTTATCGATATTACATTAAATCCAGATATCACGATCAAAATTTTAGGACATAGCCGTAATAAAAAAAATGTGGTAAAAACTACTTGATTGAGTAGTCTTTTTCGTAATACTTATTACGGAAGCGGCGTACCGGAAGATCTCGATCATTTTATATAATTATCATTAATCTTCATTATCTTTTTTTTTGTATTCGTTATTGTAGACAATTTTAAAACAAAGATAGAGTGAAAGAGCCACATATAAAATGTCTTTTTCAACATTAAATAAAACAATACTATTAGTACCGAGGCCAATCCTACGTTATTTCTAGATTTCTGAATTTTTTTTTTAAAGAATTGTTCTTTTACTGTGCTTTTTTATTATTATGACTAGGTTGGCAAACAAGCGTATGGCTCACCTGATGGTACGCGATTACCGTAGCCTATAGACGCCTGCAACACCAGAAGCATCGCAAGCGCGTTATTGCCGACCCTATCCCCAATCCCCCCGGGAGCTCTGGTCACCTTACTCACCAACAGGAACACAGTACTGCTTGCAGCAGCAGAAATCATTAACGATCACACGGCTAAAACTAAGAGTAATTCGGCTTTATCTGTATATAAAAACAAAGTCGAAATCAGTTGCCAGCTCATTTAGCTAACCTGAATGATGAAAATTAATCAAAATCAAAAATCAAAATCAAAAATAACTTTATTCAAATAGGCCCCATGAGCACTTTCGAATCGTCAATTTACAAAATTTTAATTAAAGGTCATTATTAAGTTTTTTTTAAGAAGCTACCACCGATTCGGAATGTAGATTCTGCAGAGAAGAATCGGCAAGAAACTCCGCAGTTACTCTTTAAAAAAAAATGTATAAACTGTAATTTTGTACAAAATTAGTAATGTCGTGCATGAAATACGGCGTCACTAAGTCCACACATCTTTATCAACCATGTAATCCCGCACCGAATAATACGCTTTATCTATTAATCTCTTTTTAATAAAAACTTTAAATTTATTTTGAGACAATTCCAGAATTGTTTGTGGGATTTTATTATACATGCGAATACCATGGCCCAGAAAGGAGACGTTTACTTTGCGCAGTCGGAAACTTGGAGTTACAATTTTGTTATTCCTTCTCGTGTTTACACTGCGATTATTACAATTTGTTTCGAAACAATGAATATTCTGGTGAATATACATAATATTGTTATAAATGTATTGCGACGCAATTGTTAATATGTCTACCTTTGGAAAGACATCCCGCAGGGAGACTCGAGCTCCAAGGTCGTAAATGCCGCGAATAGCCCTTTTTTGCAAAATGAATACTGTCTCAATATCTGTAGCATTACCCCACAGCAACAGACCGTAAGACATAACACTGTGGAAATAGCTAAAATATTATATTAAACGTGCAGTAGCAACGTCGGTCAGCTGTCGCACTTTCCTAACTGCGAATGCTGCGGAGCTGAGTCTACCGTTCAAGGATGACAAATGGGCGTTCCACTGAAGTTTTGAATCTAAATTGATCCCTAAGAAAACTGTAGTATCATTGACAATAAGCCTCTCATTATTTATTTCGAAATTATAATTTGGATGCTTAACATTAGGCAAAGAAAACACAACACACTTGGTTTTTTTGGCGTTCAAAACCAAGTTGTTTGTTTTAAACCAATCTTGAATTCGCGATAAGGAACTGTTCACGTCATCATAATTTACTTTTTTCCTATCAACTTTAAATATAAGCGATGTGTCATCTGCAAATAGCACTATGTCTAATATCCCGTCTATATAATATACCTTAATTATGAAGTATTATGTTTTATACGATGTATTTCAATGTATTGCCCAGTTAAGGAAATGAAGTTGTTACTGCATATTATTTTCCTTAAGCAGATTTACTAGCTGTTCTGCTGTTGCATTACCGGTGGTTTCTATAAGCCAGAACAAAATGTGAGAGTCACCATAACATTCATAAAGTTAAATTTGTTTTTCAAACTTATCGTTTTTTTTATTATCGTACATGCAAAGCCTCTCAGCGTGCAAATGATACTGATGATAATGATATTATATGACAATGATACTTGATGAGCAACCAAGTAATAGGCACTTGATTATATAGAGTTTATAATCTATATATATAAAAATGAATGTTAGTCCGTATGTCCTTTATAGAATCGTAAACTATGCATTTGATCATGTCATGATCTTCAGAAAAGTGTTGTGCAAGAGCCCACAAAGGTTTTTGAGTTTGGTACGACCAAAAAAAAGCGTAGCAACGCGCGCAGGGTACAGCTAGTATAATATGATATATATATATTTCTATTCACCAATGAATAGGTACTGCTAGTAAATCTGCTAAAACTTTTTTAAAAACTCATTGCAAATTGCATTCACTTTTCATTCACATCTGCCGAGACCGTGGCCGAATATTCGGTATTCACAGTTCGACAAAATAATGAGTTCCTTAAAGTTTTTAAACTCACGGTCACTCAAACATTATAATTAAAACTTTCATTTTAAAGTGACTTTACCGTCATTATTGTTTCGAGATTCCCTGTTTTGCTGATGTTGCAGATGCCATTCTGATGGGACGAGTGTCGGCGGTATTTAAATAAAATGTCAAAAATATTATTCTTATAACTTTATAAGTAAGCCATTTCCTACTTGAGGTCATAAGTTGTTAAAATCTTCTGCGTCGATAATTAAGTTTCTAACAAGCCATCTCTACAAAACCAAAGAATATCAAATTTGCAGCAACTATTACCAAATTATAAGAACTTAAGTATTTATTTTATCGAAAAGATCCATGATGTAGATAGTATGTGCAAATCTTTGACGTTTGATCAAAACCGCGAAATTTTCACTTTCTTACATTAGTTTGTAACTTACATAGTGAACTGCAATTTAAAAAAAAAGATACATATCGGGTGAAGGCAAATTGGACGTCATTTAAAACCATCTGTGTCTCAAGCGTCTCACGCGCATAACTTTCATTTCAGTATATTATAATATTGTTACGAGTACACGAATTAAAGGAGCTTGCGCCATCTAGCGGGAAGCAGAGGAACCACGTTGTGTGCTGTACAAACCACTTTGTTACAAAGACAACGTGAAACATCCACTCAACACTAGATGGCGCTAGAGGACATATAGGTGAATGAACTCAGGATCGAGTACACGCACGAACGTTCTAGAACTGTCTGGGTGTAGGCTCGGCCCGGTATAAAAAGGCCGATTGAGGCCGAGCGGAGCCAGTTCAGTTTGAGCTAACGACGAAGCGACTTCGAAGTGAATACTAGTGATCAAGAAGTGATACCAGCGGAAACCTACGACATTGGCTACGACCTCGGACATTGTTAGTGCTTACTGTGTGTACCTAGTGATTAGTGTTTAGTGCGAAGTGTTTGTACCTAGTGCTTGTTTCGGACCTAGTGCTAGTGAATAAAGTCTCTAAAAGAGTCAGAAGGTCTTTCTCTCCAAATCGTTCGAACCCTAACACGCAACAACTGGTGTCGGAAGTCAGATTTGGAGATGCCATTGACTCCGAGAGAGAACCCCAAGGAGGGGGTCAGGACGAGGGCACAACGAACTGCGGATGCCACTGGGGGCCAAGCTCCGCCCACTGTAGGCCAAGCCCCGCCCACTGGCCCTGCCTACCAGGCCACGCCCACTGACCACGCCCCTCAGGCTCCGCCCACTTGGGCTCAAGCCCCGCCCACTGGCTCCACCCACCTTGCCACGCCCACCGGACAGGCCACGCCCATCAGCGGCACCGTAACTACTACAGACCCTCAAGTGGCACTTCAATTAGGAAGTTTAATTGAATTCATGGAACGCAAGTTCAGCGCTTTGCATGAATCACAAAAGGCAATGAAGGAATCACAAGAGGCAATGAAGGAATCACAAGAGGCAATGCAAGAATCACAAGAACGCAAGTTCAGCGCTTTGCAAGAATCACAGGAAAAAGCGCTTTGGGCTATAAAAGATGTTAGTGACACGGTGGGTAAGCTCCGGAAAGATTTCGACGAAGTGCAAGAACGAGTTAGCGGGTTAGGATTGGATGTCGAAAATGTGAAAACCGTCCTCGCTGAACTACAGAAGAGAGTAGCGCGCCTTGAAACCACGGGAGTTGCGATGTCTAGTGGAACTACCGGAGTTGCGCAAGGACCAAGAGTGAAAGTGCCGCCATACGACGGCACTGCTTCGTGGAACGCCTATCGTCAGCAATTCCAGACTGTTGCTACTGCCAACGGATGGACGGAAGAACAATGCCTGACCGCGCTTACTGTTGCGCTCAGAGGGCAAGCTTTGTCTGTCTTGGAAGCACTGCCACATACAGGACATGGGTTCCAAGATCTGGTAGAGGCACTTGAATCGAGATACGGGGAGCGACACCTGGAGCACGTCTTCCGTGCCCAACTGCGTGATAGAGTCCAACGCTCAGGAGAAGGACTACAACAATGGGCGTTGGAAATTGAAAAACTCGTCAGGAAGGCACACCCAGGAGCCGACAGCAAGATGGTAGACACGAATATTGTTCAAGCATTTGTCGACGGCATCAAAGACCTGGAAGTCAGAGCTGCGGTGAGGCTTCGTCACCATACCTCGCTAAAGGAAGCATTGGCGCATGCTTTGGAGGTCGAGGCTGTTCGCCATGACATACGGCAGACCCATAAGATCCGCGAGGTCTCTGAGGTAGTCAAGGTGATTAGGGCTCCTACGAAGAAACGTTCTGGAGTCATGTGCTACAAGTGCGGCGAGAGGGGCCATCTTCAGCTCAACTGCCCGCAGAAGGAGGTTAAGGCTCCTACGAAGAAAGGTTCTGGAGCCATGTGCTACAAGTGCGGCGAGAGGGGCCATTTTCAGCTCAACTGCCCGCAGAAGAAGACCCAGATGGCAAGGATGAAAAGGATCGAGGAACAAATAGAGGAGCCGAAAAGGCAAAGGGCTTCGTCCCCTACCCGGGATCAAGGGAAACGAATAAAAGCTAGAACTAAGAGGCGAGTACTGGCTGACGCGGTGGAAACCCTCAAAACTGTTATCTCCCAGGCATGCAGCGGGAATAGTCTTACGATACAGGGGACTACTAACGGGACGGAACAGCGCAGCGGAAAGATGCGTGGGAATGCTGACGCACACTCACGAAGGCCGTGTTCGGAAGACTGCAAACATTGTGTTAAGGAGGAACCTAATGAAATAACATTAGAACTAAGAATACCAGTGGACCTATTGGCAGGAAAGCAACCAAGAGGGACATTCAAAGTGGTACACATAGACCGTCTGGCGCGTTACCATGGCAGTAACAACGATGCTCGGGACGAGCATCTCTAAGAGGGGAGTAGTGTTACGAGTACACGAATTAAAGGAGCTTGCGCCATCTAGCGGGAAGCAGAGGAACCACGTTGTGTGCTGTACAAACCACTTTGTTACAAAGACAACGTGAAACATCCACTCAACACTAGATGGCGCTAGAGGACATATAGGTGAATGAACTCAGGATCGAGTACACGCACGAACGTTCTAGAACTGTCTGGGTGTAGGCTCGGCCCGGTATAAAAAGGCCGATTGAGGCCGAGCGGAGCCAGTTCAGTTTGAGCTAACGACGAAGCGACTTCGAAGTGAATACTAGTGATCAAGAAGTGATACCAGCGGAAACCTACGACATTGGCTACGACCTCGGACATTGTTAGTGCTTACTGTGTGTACCTAGTGATTAGTGTTTAGTGCGAAGTGTTTGTACCTAGTGCTTGTTTCGGACCTAGTGCTAGTGAATAAAGTCTCTAAAAGAGTCAGAAGGTCTTTCTCTCCAAATCGTTCGAACCCTAACACGCAACAATATGATCTTAAGATATGAGAGGAAAAGCTATAAATATGAGGCGAGAAGTGTAAGTAGTATGATGAGGATAATGTTGTCGTGTGCGGGGATCGAACCCGCAACCGCCCGCGCAACAGTCAATCGCAATCCAGTGCTGTGACCGCTGCGCCAACGCGGCGTCGTTTATTTATATCTATTAATTATCTATACTAATACTAGCCGACCCGTGCCCACTTCGTTGGGCGTTAATTATTTTTGTGATGCAAATAATATACTTACATATACTTAAGTTTTCATCTCGCTCACATAAAACTACCACCCCCCGTTTCAGCCCCAAAAAGGGTTGATTTCTAAAAATACATTATTAGTACACCTCCACACCATCTATAGAGCATACATTTTGAATTTCAAGTCTCTTACTTCAAAAACATAGGACTTTCATACAAAGTTCCAACCCCCGTTTAACCCCCTTAGGGGTAGAATTTCGTTAAATCCGTTCTTAGCTGACCTCTACTCGCCAAAAGGAATATTCCTACCAAAATTCAAGTCTCCACGCTTTATGGTTCCAGAGATATCGTGATGAGTCAATGGGTGGGTAACTCTTTTATATATATATATATATAGATAATAAAGCTGAAGAGTTTGTTTGTTTGTTTGTTTCAACGCGCTAATCTTAGGATCTACTGGTCCAATTTGAAAAATTCTTTCAGTGTTAGATAGCCCATTTATCGAGGAAGGCTATAGGCTATATATCATCACGCTAAGACCAATAGGAGCGTAGCACCAATGAAGAATGTTTCAAAATCAGGGTTTTTCCTTTTGAGAGCTTCCGCTGCGTAAATGGTTAAAGTTTCGCACAAATCATGTATGACAGAATTGTTTCTATTCCACGCGCAGAAGCTAGTCTTTAACTCTATTATTAAAAATGAATCGCTCAATGTGTTGCTAAGCGCAAATCTCGAGAGCGGCTGAACCGATTTCGCTAATTCTTTTTTCATAATATTCCTTGAAGTACGAGGATGGTTCTTATGGAGAGAAAAATTTAAAAAAAATCCCTGAAAAAGTCTAAAAACAACACTTTTCTATATTCCCATACAAAAGATTCGTAATAATACTTAAAAGTCAATTTGAACTTTAATACCATACCATAAAGTTTAGTGTAGTAAAGTAGTGTTAGTGGAGGGGTTACGGCAAGGATAAGTATTAAAAATTAAGGAATCAACTGTTAGGCGGTACGACGTTCGCCGGGTCAGCTAGATTAAATATAAAAATAAACGCACAACGAATTGTTAAACCAAACTCTTGATAGAAAATATACCATTATAAGCATTACGACTCGAATTATTTAACGATACCACTGAAGCAACATAATATATGTAATCGTTAAAAACTTGTTTCGTCTCATAAATGAATGTATATGGGTCCAACGTATACAAATTATTACGCGGCATGAGCATGACTAAAATATACCAAACTAGCCGACCCGTGCCCACTTCGGTGGGCGTTAATTATTTTTGTGATTCAAATATATATAGTAAAATTTTCATCTCGCTCGCATTTCTCCGACTTGATTTACATATACTATTATTTTTCACTGAATTTTTTGTTCAATAACAATAAAACATTGCCTGTATCACTCCTGAATAGTGTAGCTTTCTCTTAATGAAAGAATTTTCATGATCGGATCAGTATTTGCGAAGGTTACCCCCTACAAATTAACAAAGTTAAAAACTTTAACTCTTTATAATATTAGTACTTATGTGTACATAATACGTCATTCTTAATTTCTTAAACATTACGTCGCGAAAGTAGGAAAGAGTTCTATGTATTTTGTCTAAACACTAAAAGCATATTTTAGAACTTTACATTATAGGATGAATGAATATTGGCGAATATATCTGTATCTATACTCTTCATACTCTATAGTCTATACAAATAAATAAAATTGAAATGTCTGTTTGTAATATTAAAATAACCGCTTTTTACTAAATGCATATTATGGATGTATACACGGTAGTCTGTACATATTATGTCAATAGGGCACAGGTAGTTCATTAATATTATTTATTTATATTGTTTACATACAGTGAACTTTGTACGAAAGTTTATGTACTCTGTACGTACAAAGTGTGAGGCTTGGCAGTAAGTTTGAATTATAAAGATGTAGGTTAAATTACAAGTCTTATATAATAATATTTTGTAGAAATAAATTATATTATATAACACTAGTTGCGTCTCACAGTTTTATACACATAATATACTTAGGTAGGAATTAGTAGGTTAAATAGAATATAGTTCTCCATTCATTGATTACCTTCATATCATAGGTAGGGATCCCTAGTACATATTTTTCCCCTGATTACTATCAAGCTAATTTTCCGGGAGTAGCTTCATTTTGATGAGACGAACAAAAAGTTCCTCTTCGAAAACTCGATTGTGGTAGATAATAGAGTTAGCACGAGATAGAACAGCAGTGAGCGTAGGACCGGGATAACGTACCACGCAATTTGTAGGACAATATTACCATCAAATCTGGTCAGTGTTTCCTTCCTCCAGTACAGTTTTTGTTTGTATAAATTACCAAATAGAAATTTAAATATTATTATTTTGAAAAAGTTATTCCTCTTTTTTTTGTGAAACAAACCGCACATTTGTAGTACATTTCAAAAATGAAACTCGAACATAAAGCAACAAAGGAAACTTTGTAAACTAAAAATATTAGTAGTAAAATTATATTTATTTTGGGTTGTCTGGAAGAAATTTGGGTTGTCTGGAAGAAATGGCTAAGTAGCCATAAGTCCGCCCATTGTACTTCACTGTCTGTAATTAATTAATTATCCTTATTATTTGTTTTTAATATTTTTCTGGTGTACAATAAAGTATACATAAATAAATAAATAAAATTACATAGAAAACGAAAATTTATATGAAATGTCATAATGAGTTATGTTTAAAATGCCGTGTTGCTGTGTGGTTACGGCAGTAAAGGATATATACACATAGCCACCTCTCTCTTCCCGTGGGTCTCGTAAGAGAATGAAACGAAGCTATCAAACGACTTCAAAAAATCGGCCAAGTGCGAGTCGGACTCGCGCACGAAGGGTTCCGTACCATTGAATAGGTAAACAACAACACAACTTTGATTTTAATATCGGGCAAAAAGCGGCAAAAAATCACTTTTGTCATATGAGATTATTAACCCCTAAATATTTTTATATTTTAATTTTATTATTTATATTACTAAGTAAATAATTATACAATTAAGTATTTTGTGTTTGTGTAACAAGTATTTATCGAACAAAAATAGCCAAAACCCCCTTAAATATTTATTTTATTTGAATTTTATTATTTATTATTAAAGTAAAAATACAACTGAGTATTTCGTGAATATTTCAAGTGCTTATCTGTTGCCATTATTGATATCGAGCAAAAAAGGGCAAGAAAATCGCGTTTGTTGTATGAGAGCCCCCCTTTAATATTTATTTTATTTTGTTTTTAGTATTTGTTGTTATAGCGGCAACAGAAATACACAATTTGTGAAAATTTCAACTGTCTAGCTATCGCCGTTCTTGAGATACAGCCTGGTGACAGACAGACGGACGGACGGACGGACAGACGGACAGCGAAGTCGTAGTAATAGGGTCCCGTTTTTACCCTTTGGGTACTGAATCCTAAAAAGGAGGTTACCTATTCGACTGTTTATTTTTGACTTTATATTTTATGGTTTTTATGGGCCTATTGTGATGATTAGTTTTTCTAGCGCTTGTCGTGTGGTCTAGGGTCCCATTTAAATTTGATCCAGATCTGACGCGAACTTTTGAGTTACCCTAATAATGCGTATGAATTTGATTGACTCTTTTTTTAAGTATCTAGTTACCTACGTTGTATTCTTCTTCATCTTCATACTCATCTCTGCACTGGTCAAACCCATTGACTATTTTGAGAAGATTCTCATTTTCATACTTTACATTAGTATATTCAGTATACATTTGTGACATTTCATTTTTTAATTGTGTATTTTTTTTTAAAACTTCTCTATTTCCTTCTCATTGTCGTCTCTCTCCCTTAGCAATTGCTCACACTGTAGGTACCCTGTATACCTTTAGCTCCTGGAGCTTGTCATATTATACTATTACTTGTAGTTGTGAATTAAAGAATTTTTTTTTGTTTGCAAGTAAACAATTATTTAATTTATTGCTGTCGTACCGCGATATCTATACATACTATATTATAATTATTTTATGTATTTGTTTTTTCTTTAAATTCTAATATCGTCTCACACAACGCCTTTTCTGTCAAAATAGTCAGTGGACATGGACAAGGTCCTGTAAAGAGCTCTTTCTGATTCTGACTCTCGTTAAATTATCCAAAGATCTCCATAAAGATATATTTTTATTTTATACCGGAATTTGTATAACAGTATAACTCATGCATTTATATGAATGAATATTTTTAACCGACTTCAAAAAAGGAGGAGGTTACTCAATTCTACCGTATATATTTTTTTAAATGTATGTTCGGGCATAACTTCGTCGTTTATGAACCGATTTTGATAATTCTTTTTTTGTTGGAAAGGAGATATCCCAACTTAGGTACCATGATAAGGAAACCAGGATCTGATGATGAAATCCCAGATGAATCGAGGGGAACACTCAAAAATCGTAGTGACAACTAGTGCGTTTGTTAATTTTTTTCGTAGGTACTTGTCGATGTAATTGAAGTCGATTTTTTTTCGTTTGCGAGCAAAACACAATTATTAATAATTAAGTACCTACTCTATAACTGAGCCACTAATAAATTGTTTTTATAATTTAATTCTTGTATTTTTTTTTTTTAATAATTAGATAGGCTTGCGTTTGACCACTATTACACCTGATTTATTATCTTTTCGATTGCTTCACAATAAGTACATAAAATTTATATTAAAATTTATGTTATAATCTTCAGTCTGTTTTCAATGTTCATAAATGATTATATGAAAGTAATATTTAATGTCTTATCTTGTCTTATCTTTTCTTATCTATATTCTATACTAGCTTATGCGCGCGACTTCGTCGGCGTTGACTCCGCTCCTATTGGTCTTAGCGTGACGATACATAGCCTATAGCCTTCCTCGATAAATGGGCTATCTAACAGTGAAAGAATTTTTCAAATCGGCCCAGTAGTTCCAGAGATTACCGCGTTCAAACAAACAAGCAAACTCTTCAGCTTTATATATTAGTATAGATAATAAAAATGAATGTTGCTAAGCGCATAACTGGAGTAGCTCGACCAATTTGCTATTTTTTTTTCTGTTCCTCAAATCCCTCGGAAGGTTTTTATATTTAAAAAAAAAAACATTAAAAAAAAAACAGACAGAACGAAGTCCAGGCAGCTAGTATATTGTAAAATTCACAGTGTTAGGGGCCAAACTCTTCCGAAACGGTTTGACCGATTCTTATTTTTTGTGCATATTTGGTGGATCTGAGAATCGGTCGTAAACTATTAACAAAACAACATTTTCAGGGTCAACTATCGTAACGTAGGATTTTTTTATCGACTATTCATGTACATATATGTTTGACATAAGCACATGGTTGTCTGTAACTAAGGAAATCATTGTTTTATAGGTAACAGCCGGTTGATTCAGCTGTATATATATTTTTCATAATCACATATATGTATATAAATATGTATATTACAAAAAGATTCATGGCCGAATTCGAACCTAACATTTCTGGAGTAAAAGCTAGGTCACCGTAAACTATAGCTATAACTAACTATGTCTGTAAACTAAAGTCATATAAAAAATGTTTATTGAATGAATCAAGTTTTACTACTCTACTGATACTAACTATAGGCTAGCGAAGTCCACGCGGAAAGACAAAGAAATCTACACACTTTGGACTTTGGTTCACGACCCGTACGTAACGCCTTATGTGATGAGTGTGGTGATGACTTAATATTTCTATTAGATAATAATATCTTATTTGATTAAAAAATCGAGTTGAATACTACCTAATCTTGATTGGTAATCAATTAATCATTACCTGTAATCATTTAATGTACCTAATTATAATTAAAACAACTGTTAAGACTGTAAATGGATAATGACGTTGACTTTGTGATCGTTTTATGTAACATACATAAATTAGTCTGTCATCACTACATATTATAAAACAAAGTCGCTTCCCGCTGTCTGTCTGTCTGTATGAATCCTTAAATTTTTAAAACTACGCAACGGATTTTGATGCGGTTTTCTTTAGTAGATAGAGTGATTCAAGAGGGAGGTTTTTATGTATAATACATGCATAATATAGTAGAGGAACTCTGATAGTTTTTGCAACCGTGCGAAGCCGGGGCGGGTCGCTAGTATAAAATATATGGTACAATCAACAAATTAGCGTGACAAAATTATCTACAGATAAAGCAACGACAATAAAACTAAAATATATGTTTAATTAAAATTCAGTTTATGATTTTCAATAAACAAACAATATCTTATGAAAATTATATTTAATGATAACAAAGGATAAGAAAGTTAATCAAATGAAGATGCCTTGTTTATCGAGGGTAACGCATGACTGTTTCTTTAGTATTTGTGTTAAAGTTAATAATTAATTAATAAACGCTGCACAATCAACGGCCCCCACTAGGGGGGTCACTCGGGGGTCCCGAAATACACACAATACACAAGCACAAACGCCCAGACCACGATAAACATCTATATGGCCAATACAAATGTTTGTTGTAAGCGGGGATCGATCCCGCGACCGCCAGCACAACAGCCAGTGCTGTGACCGCTGCGCTAACGCGTCGTATAATGATATTAATAACACGAATACTTTTAACACTAATGTGTATTTTTGTTTACTTAATAAATTAATGCAATTTTTTTTATTTGTTTCAGATCAATAATTACAATGAATCACAAGGAGTTCAGGCGGTTGTTAATACAATTCTTTATGTCGATGCCGTTGGTATGTATCATAGTACTTTAAACGAGTAGATTTTGAGCTATTATATTAACATTTATACATTGTTTGATTTGTTTGACATGGTATCAGAGCCAGCAATCAAATTGAATAACGTATTAATTTTTTTTTAAGTTTAAATATACTAATTAATGTAACTTTTATATATATGGCTCAATCAACTTTTGTTTGTCCTGTGAGTTCTATGCTTTGTCCCTGACCAATAATCGCAGTTCTAAAGAAAATTAAGTGGTTTGTTGGCATATGTCGCATTTGTCTTCTTATTAAGCAAACATACGAGTAAATTATTTTAACTAAATCATAATTAAACTGGAATTTTAATGGCTGTCTAGGTGCAAAAACGTCTGAATTAGTCTTTTTTTGTTTGTCCCCCAGTAGCTTAGTACAATGAAACATTACTTTATACAAAAAAATACTATATGGCAATTACTTTCGCTTGTACATAATAGGGTATTCCACTAATTTTGAAAAAGTACTTCAAAATGTTGATTTTCTAATAAAAAGCCACAAAAAAAATATATTTCGGCAAAATAAACACGTTTTCATGCCATAAAATTAAATTAAATTTTAAACCTTTTTTATTACCGCGAAAACGCTACAGCCATTTTGGTGACGTAATATGGGCAATAACAAAAGTGTATGACGTATGTAAGAGAGTAACATAACCTACAATTACTATGACAGCCATCAAAAAATTAGAAATGAATGCATATTATTTCAGTTGGAACAAGATATGAAGAGTTATTATACGAAAGAACACAACTATTACTCCTTGAAGTTAAAATTGATAGATATTAGTATGTACACTAGCTGTTGACCATCTGTTGACAGCACTGACAGAAGTTTGTTATTGCCCGTATGATGTCACACCATGGCGGCTCGTGTTTTAGGTCACGTGATATACAGATTAAAATATACGACTTTTAATTTCAATATAATAAATCAATAATGTGCTTTTATGATTCTAAATCAGAATATTTAGGTGTATTTCTATATAAATTTTAATTTTTATCAAAATTTATAATTTATTTTTCACTACGGAAAGTACCCTATTATTCATTACAATGTCTACTATGATGCTAGCATATAGATTTTTGTTTGCTTCATAATTTTAACGAGTTTTTTTTTGGATGTTCATTTTTGTCCCTATTATATTTTATTATCCTGACTTATACCGGAAATCGGTAAAAAAGTTCCGAAACCAAAACATACATGGAGATTAGTGCCTTGGAGAACAAGTCGATGGATTTGGTGACAAAATTCATCCAGCCGCCATTCTGATTTCATCTTGGCTGCGGCGTCTTTTGGCCGAGTGTGTTTTGAGAAAGTGCGTGGCTTTTTTGTGTGTCTCTCGGACAACCAGCACAAAAGAGTAACTATTTGATGTATCGTAGTAAATTGAAGTGAAATATATTCTATTTAATCTATATTTACCACTGCGCGTAAGACCTAATTCAAAATATCATTATTTATTACCAGGAAGCACAAATACTGATAAATGTCTCTCGGACAACCGTTGTCCAGGAGACATTTTGGTTGTCCGAGAGACAATAATGATAGAATCGGCATAAAGCAATACTTTTTCTTTTAATAATTAGTCACTGAAGAGCCTCTTGCAAAGGCTAGAGCATTTATTATTGTTTAATATAAATTACTAAATAAAATTATATATATATATATATATATTCCCGGTAGGTGGCACTGCTATCGGTATGTAACTCCGAAACTACTGACTCAATTTGTATCAAATTTTGTAAGCATCTGTAATTTGGTCCAACTTGGGCGATAGATTAGTTTTTATCTCAATTGGACCCGGTAGGTGGCGCTGCTATCGGTATGTAACTCCGAAACTACTGAACTAATTTGTATCAAATTTTGTTAGCATCTGTAATTTGGTCCAACTTGGGAGATGAGGTAATTTTTATCTCAATTGGACCCGGTAGGTGGCGCTGCTATCGGTATGTAACTCCGAAACTACTGAACCAATTTGTATCAAATTTTGTAAGCATCCGTAATTTGGTCCAACTCGGGAGATAGGGTAGTTTTTATCTCAATTGGACCCGGTAGGTGGCGCTGCTATCAGTATGTAACTCCGAAACTACTGAACCAATTTGTATCAAATTTTGTAAGCATCCGTAATTTGGTCCAACTCGGGAGATAGGGTAGTTTTTATCACAATTGGACACGATAGGTGGCGCTTATATCGGTATGTAAGCAATCAAATTTGCCAGCTGTTCCAGGCAGGGCAACGTCTGCCGGGTCCGCTAGTTATTTATATTTTAAGAATTCACATAGAGCAGAGGAATTAAATTTATTGAAACAATAATTAAATGACGTAAAATTATTTTTATCATATGGTCGATTTATCGTACTTCAAGAACTGTTTCATAGTATGTGGTTGTTGTCAGCCCGGCGCGCGCTCCGTATACCTGCTCCGTTCCAGGTCCGTAACTTGTGAACTACTTTGAATATCGAAAAATCCTTTGGCACACATTTTATACACATGTTGTAGATGTGATTTATGAAAAAAAAAAACGATTTTTTCCGACCCGAGAAACTAGAGGACCCCCTTAAATAAATCGTTCTGCTCTATGTGAATTCTTAAAGTATAATTAATTATCTACAGCAAAAATGTTAAAATATAAAAATTGTCAAATAAAATAAAAAAATAAAAAATTTCCATCGATGTACACTTAAAAGTTGATTGACCCATATATATATATATATATTATATTTTTTTGTGTAAATTAAACCAATTAGAATTAAGGAAGTTCTTTTTGTATCTAGAAAAATGTAATTATTATTTCGTACGGACATTAACAGGTTAGAAGGTTAGAAGTAACAGGCTAACAGCAAATAGTAAATTGAACTGGTAATCTATACTTCTATACTAATATTATAAAGAGGTAAAGTTTATAACTTTGTTTGTATATACGGGGTAATCTTCGCAAATACTGATCCGATCATGAAAATTCTTTCGCTAACAGAAAGCTACACTATTCAGGAGTGACAAGATAAAAGGAAAAAGATAAAAATATATAAAGATTTTAAATCAGCAGGATTTGAACCTGCGCCCTCTGACGTGCCGTGTCAACAATAATAATTCAATCTAATCAAGCATTATTATTTGCCTTAGAAATTAATTGGTGATTTTAAAACATTTATATTTATCTGATTTGCTGAAAATAGTGAGAGTGAATTGGAACATATCAAATTTCACCGTACCCTTCTTATGTGAAATGGATTATAACGCCCAACGAAGTGGGCACGGGTCGGCTAGTTTACTATAAAGTAGAAATAAATAAATTATAAATAAATTTTTATCTTTTTCTAATTCTTGTTACGAAACACACATATAAAATCGTGATATCGTGATGCATACTTGCCATTTCATTCAATCATTCAAAGTAGCAATTATGAACACCTCTCGAAACTTTCAAATTACTTACGAAATACTTGGATTTTATATTGGGTTTTTAATATTGTCTTATGCACGTGTTTAACCTTTAAAATTAGGTACTTAAAAGTGAGCGAAAATATTCATACGGACATAAATAATAAATAAATAAATGCTCCACACTCAGTCAGTCAGTCAGTTCAGCCTATTGCAGTTTACTGCTGGACACAGGCCTCCCCAAGTTCGCGCCAGACATCCCGGTTTCCTGCAATCCTCATCCAGCTTACACCGGCAATCTTAGGCGGGAATAGTGGGGCCGCCGGGAACTGAGGGCCGAAAGTTCTGCCGCGAATTCATGGGGGTTTTTGCCCATAGTCACCACGCTGGGCAGGCGGGTTGGTGACCGCAGGGCTGGCTTTGTCGCACCGAAGACGCTGCTGCCCGTCGTCGGTCTGTTCATTTAATAAGCCAGCTGTAGGATGGCTATCCCGCCATCGGTCGGCTTCACTAGTTCCATGGTGGTATTGGAATGCACTCATTGAATTGCTCCACACTCAACAGTAGGTTGTTCCGTGTCTGGAAACACACACAATACACAAGCACAAGCACCCAGACCACGACAGACAGATATGGTCATTTGCGGGGATTGAACACGCGGCTGCTAGCGCAACAGCCATTGCTGTAACCGCTGCGCCAACGCGTCGTCAAAAATAATACAAAATTATATTCATACTATAACAGGTCAATTCTGTAAATTAAATATATTTGGGTAATTTTGTTTAGAGTTTTCTGTATATTGTATAAACGATACTAAAATAAAAAAGGCAGTATTTTTTTATTTCAGTCCGTTTGAGTGCTTGTGTCTTGACCGTAAAAACCAAAGAGTATATAACCACTACGTTTGTAAAAACTACATGAATTTGTATGAATTTTTCCATGACTTGAGTTCATAGTTGGTACTCCAAAATTGGGGATTTCTAAAGGGTTGGGTTGATACTTTATTTAAATCTTAATATAGATAAATTACGCGTCACGTTGTTTGTCCGCAATGGACTCCTAAACTACTTGAATGATTTTAATCTTTGCACACCATGTGCAGTTTGATCCAACTTGAAAGATAGGCTATATTTTATTTTGATATATATAATTATTATATTTAAGAAAAAATAAACAAGGCGGTACGAAGTTCGCTAGGCCAGCTAGTAGTGTATAAAATTGATTGTGAATAGTATGCAAAGCACACTGTCTACCTACTCATTCTCACACTTCAACATCTGTCAGAACACATCAGCTGCATGTGTCATGTACGTGTCAATGAAAGTCTGGTGCAGTTCTACCATTATCCTATTATGTGAATGACACATCGATGTAAATACACAAGTATTGCTATACTTTATGAATAACCCTTGACAGATTATTATTTTATTAGACACTAGCTTCTTCGTGCGACTTCCTCCCCGTGGAATAGGACCAATTCTGTCATACATGATTTGTGCGAAACCCCGATTTTAAAACATTCTTCATTGATGCTACGCTCCTATCGGTCTTAGCGTGATGATATATTGCCTATAGCCTTCCTCGATAAATGGGCAATCTAACACTGAAAGAATTTTTCAAATCGGTCCAGTAGATCCTGAGATTAGCGCGTTCAAACAAACAATCAAACAAACTCTTCAGCTTTATTTTATTAGTATAGATATGATATTATGGTTTTCTTAATTTTCACATGTATTATTTCAGATTTCTCTGGTTAATAATGTACTAAAATGGAGTATAGGAGAGGTGAAACTAAGATTAAGAACAAATCTGTCGTTACATTTATATCAACAGTATCTGAAGTGAGTATACATGTTATATCTCTTATTAATTTAGAATTAAAAGAATATAAATAACTAAAAACTTCTTTAAAAATTAAAAAAAAGTTTTTTTATTATGGGCCTTAAATTATGTATCATTTTGTAACAACTTAACAAGATATTTTTTGTCCGTTATTTAAGTTATCGCCACTATTCATAATTTACATCAAAAGAGGAGGATTGACTCAAATTTTGTATTGAGTTTTTATTCTCTGCTGTTGTAGGTACTTATGCAACTACTGCTAAAGTAGCTATTTAATACTGAATTTTATATGCAAAATCCTGTGTCTGTGCGCAACACGTAGTTGCTGTAAGCTGTAACCTCTACACCAGTGCTTTTCAACCTTTTCGATTACGCTACCCCTTTTCAGTTATAAAGTACTAGCGACCTTTCTAAGACTATACTGAAACCTAAAACTACCTACATCACTGAAAATTGCTTCTAGACCCCTATTGGGGTCGCGCTTGAAAAATAATGGTCTACGCCAACTCTATAAAACTAGTTAATTTATGTAATAAGATTTTTATCTTTTACGGCAGAATATATTAAATTTATAATGTGTTGTTATTATTGACGTCATAATACTATTCTTACATTTAGTATCTCAATCCGCATTATTATTTTTTATTATTATTCTCGTTCCTATTACCGGCAAAATGGGAAAACAACGGTGGTCCTGAAAACCAGCGTTAGGGTTTTTATTCCTGACTGTAGCTGATTTGAGCACGTTCTAATTTACTACGATTTGATTGATCAAGGGGCGTGTCTATGCTAAGTGGCAGCGATGACTCCCTATTGTCTTAACGCGAATAGACTATAGTAGTGGTTTTATAAGTACTCGTAGTTGTAAAATGAGAAAGTTGAAAAGTAAATTCCTTACGTACGAAGACATTGTTATAAGTTAGTGTATGAATACATACAAAAAAAAAAACCGCCCAATTTTCGTTATACCGTTACAGCGATAATTTGTAATGATTAGTGTCCTTGGTTGGCCTCCTATTGATTGTTCGGTAAATTGGAACGATGTTACGAAAGTCAGATAAGGTTAGATACATCACTTACAGATATGTATCTAAAATCAAAAATCAAAATCAAAAATATTTTATTCAGCATAAAATTATAACAATTTCTTACTGAACGTCATGAGTCTACTACCAGTTAGGAAAAAAGAAGCCTCTGACCTGAGAAGAACTGGCGAAAGAAACTCAGCGGGACTAACAATTTTTTTTTCTATGTAATGTTTTTTTTTCCAAATCAGATTGAAATTAACAATAATTTTATAGGTTGAAATAGCCTGGAGGCGATCACATCATTCCCAAGGCGTACTGTCTTCTAGAAAATCGTTAATCGAATAATATCCTTTAGTACACAAACGTTCTTTCACAATTTTTTTAAATTTGGCAATAGAAGCTTTTTGAACGTTTTCTGGGAGCCTGTTGTATAAGCGTATACATTGTCCATAGAAGGAATTACTGACTCGGCGTAAGCGAGTTACAGGCATTACAAGTTTATGTTTGTTCCTAGTATTAATGCTATGCATGTCGCAATTCCTGCGAAATTCGTGTATATTTCTATGAACATACATAACATTTTCATACACATATTGAGAAGCAACAGTCAATATTTTTATTTCTTTGAACTTATCTCTTAATGATACTCTAGGGCCTAAACTATAAATTGCACGAATGGCTCTTTTCTGCAGGACAAAAATAGTATTGACGGTAGCTGCATTTCCCCATAATAAGATTCCATAGGACATGACACTATGAAAATAACTAAAATATACTACGCGCGCTGTATCTACGTCAGTAATAAGTCTAATTTTTTTTACCGCGAACGCTGCAGAGCTGAGCCTATTCGCTAACCCCTCAATATGAAGATCCCACTGCAATTTCGAATCTATAGTAATACCTAGGAATTTAGTAGACTCCACCGGTTTCAACATTTCCCCTCCTAATTCTACACCATCAACAAGTTTAACATTAGGTGTCGTGAATTTTATTAATTTTGTTTTTTTGTTATTTAATAATAAATTATTTGAGTCAAACCAATAGACAACCTTTGAGAGAGCATCGTTTACATCGTCGTACTTAAGTAAATTACGTTTCACCTTAAAAATAAGTGAAGTGTCATCAGCGAACAATACTATCTCATGCTTGTCCTGTACAAAAAATGGCAAATCATTTATGTAAATAAGGAAGAGAAATGGGCCAAGAATAGAGCCTTGTGGAACCCCCATACTTAGAGGAGCACCAGGAGATCTCTTGCCATTTACATCAACCCTCTGTATTCTATTACTCAAATAGGAATTCAGGAGGTTGAGTGCCTTATTTCTAATACCATAATGATGCAGTTTCCTGATCAACGTCTCATGATGCACACAATCAAAGGCCTTGGATAAGTCACAAAATATCCCAAGAGCATTCTGCGACCTCTCCCATGCCTCAAAAATATTTTTGATTAACTCAACACTGGCATCTGCTGTGGAGCGACCTTTTGTAAAACCAAACTGTTTATTATGTAGTAGATTGTGTGCATTAAAATGCGATAACATTTGCCCGAGTATGATTTTTTCAAAAATTTTACTGAAGGTTGGGAGTATTGAAATTGGTCTAAAATTATTTGGGTCTAAGGTACTGCCCGATTTAAAAATAGGAATTACTTTACTATTTTTCATTAGATCAGGAAACACACCATGTTCTATACAGCTATTAAATATAGTAGCTAGATGAGGTGCAACAACATCAATTATTGAACTAACGACTTTTACAGATAAACCCCATAGATCAGCTGTTTTCTTGACGTCCAGTCTTCTGAAGGCTACTGTTATATCTTTGGGGTTTACAGGTTTAAATGTAAATATTACATTACATATCTAACTAAAGGTTTCAATGACAAATGAAAAAATAATTTTATTTGTTATCTTCTTCTTCTTCTATATACATATGTATGTAAAAGAGATTTCCACCTATATATTTATTACTCGTCACGATATCTCTGGAACCATAAGACGCAGAGACTTTAAATTTGGTAGGAATATTCCTTTCGCCGAGTAGAGGTCAGCTAAGAACGCATTTTACGAAATTCCACCCACAAGAAGGGATTGCGGGAGTTAATAACATATATGGCATAACAACGTTTGCGGGGTCAGATAGTATAATATAATATTTTGCTCAGTGAACCAATGGCATGTCTGTTGAAGCAGGCGTTGCCATCGTGGGTATCATGTCTGAGTAATAGTCATAATAATAGGTAGAGGGAGAACGAAACAGTGTTTGGAAAAACTTTGCATTGTATGAGACGGCGCTACTTCCTAATATTTTTAATTACGATACATTTATAACCAATATTGTTCTACAAGTCGGTAGGGTCGAAAGGCTACTCAAATATTTGTAAGTCATATTAATTCAGTCACTTTCTTGATATTTACATATATTCTGACAAGTCTAGTAACGAAACACGTATTATTTTGTACATGGAATGAGTCCCATACAAAGTACCTAACGTTTTAGATATTGAAACAAACATTCATTTGTTTTTTATTGTCTCTGTGTAGTTTTGTATTTTTTTTGTCTCTATAGTTTTTTTTTTTTTTTTTGTTGGTAATATTAATTTACTTTGTACAATGGAAAATCAATTGTCAACTGAAAATCCGAACAGGAATCGTATGTAATCGTCCCACTGTAAGAGGAAACGTCTCTTCTTACTCTCAAGAATTCAATCTTAATGCTAGAAATGATTCTTTTGCAAGTTGGTGGATATTATCCTTTATAACTGTAAAAGTAATGATCACTGTCAAGTATAGTAAACAAATAACGAGGTCGACGACTTGAAGTGCTTTCCGGGACAAGACCGGAATGAAATATTTGTATAAATACAACTAGCTGCTCCCAATGGCAATTGAACTCCACGGTACAAAAAAAACTTTCGAATCACTATTTCAGAAGATTTTATTATTTTCAACATTATAGGTTTAACAAAATAATCATTTTAATAGTTGAAAATAATATGCTCAATTTAACGTAAGCAACTCATAAGCATGACTTGGCACTTGCACACCCTTTGATTCATTGTAATAAATTGAATGTATTATTATACATGTACATATATATTTTGTAATGTACCTAAACTTACGAATGTAATAGATAGGAACATGAATATTGAACAAATCAAGCTAAAATAAGCTTACTATTATACATAATAATTATGTAAATACTTTATTTTATACAAAAAAAAACATGTATATGACTGGGCTTGTTTTTGTGGTCTTTATTAACCTTTATATGATACATATTATATACATTAAATACGTTAATAAGATAACTAGTTATCAAGACTAAAATGTTTTCATTTTATTTTAAATTTATTAAGCAAGTTTTTCGCCTGTTTTTAAAACTAATTACACAAGAATATATTATTTTTTAATAATTTAATATATTACAAGAACTACAATTCTATGCTATTTTTTGTTCCCACAACAAAGCTTCATTGTGGATCTCGTTTACATAAGAGAGGCAAAAAAAAAATTGATTGTTCTCAGCTACCAAAAAATTCTATTGAGTTTTGCATGTGTTCAACGCTTCGCAGATGGTCATTACTTAACAACTTTCTCAGTTTAGATGATTGTAATTACTTACTGTACGTAATATTATTAATAAAATTATATTTAGACAAACTGTGCTGTGTGGCTACGGCACTAAAGAATGTAGCCACCCCCTCTCTTCCCGTGGGTGTCGTAAGAGGCGACTAAGGGATAACACAGTTCCACTACCACCTTGGAACTTAAAAAGCCGTCGGATGGCGGGATAATTGCCTACTATCAGTCACTTTTTTCTAACGTGATACATGAAATAATAGATAACCAAACCAACAATTTCCACAACTGTAGTACTTCGTTTCTGATCATCTATACATGTATATCTATAAAAATAAATAAAGTTAGAGTGTCTGTTTGTAATATTAAAATAACTGCTTCTTACTAAATGCATACGGATGTACACGGTACATATACCAAAAAAAAAAAAACATTTTTTTAAATGGTTGTCTGTCTGTCTGTTCGTTCCGGCTAATCTCTGAAGCGGCTGGACCGATTTTGACATGCCTTTCACTGGCAGATAGCTGATGTAATAAAGAGTAACTTAGGCTACTTTTATTTGAGAAATTTATTTATTTTATAACTCTGCGAACTGAAAAATAACTTTTTTTGTTTAATTCCACGCGGACGAAGTCGCGGGCACAGACAGCTAGTGTGTTTATATATTTAACATATTATGTCATGTTTAATTTCAGAGGTTTCACATACTACCAAGTGACGAACTTAGACAACAGAATAACAAATGCAGATCAGTTGCTGACTACAGACATAGATAAATTCTGTGACACGGTCATAGACTTGTACAGTAACATCAGTAAACCTCTACTGGATATTTCAATATATTTATACAGGTTGACAGTAAATTTGGGTCCATCGGTGAGTAATTTATAATACTTAGAAGATAACAGATAAATAGTGCTAATTATTAGAAAGTGACATTTTTTATTAGTAATATAGGTATGATTCAAACAAGCAAATAAGATTTAAGATGGATAATATGTTAAAATATTGAAAAAGACTTAAATCGTATAATTTTTATATTATTGCTGTAAAAAGGAAGTACTTATGACATTATAGTACGTAATAAAAATACACATTACGTAAATAGTAAAACACAATAGCTTTAATTATAACAATAAAATTGCGACGTAAGTAAACTGTATAAAATTTATAATAAAAAAAATAAATAAAAAAACGATAATAATGACTATAGTCAGTGTATACACACACAATGAATATTTTTTTTTAAATATAATTTAATAACTTATCAATATTTCAGACACCTGGAATCATGATGGCCTACCTATTCTTTTCTGGAATATTCTTGACGTATCTTAGAAAACCAACAGGTAAATATATATTTCAAAATACATCTCTGCAATTGTATCAGATTACTTATTTACAAAAGTCCTTTGAATTCCTTCGTTTCAACCAATCGCAGTCCACTGCTGCACATAGGCCTCTCCAAGGTCGCGTCCAATATCTTCTACAAAAAATACTTAAATCCTTAATCTTGCTCATTATTAATCGACTTCAAAAAACGAGGATTTTCTCAATTCGACCGCATTTTTTTATTGTGTGTTAACCCTCATAACTTTTTACTAAGAAGACTATATTTTCGTGAAATATTGTTATGTAATAATAAAAAAAATAGTACATTGTATTATACATATACTATACAACAATAAAAAACCACGTTCCTGTATAATTGATAACTCTCAGATACTTAATCTGGCACTTATAATAAAATTTATGAATTTCAGCTCGCATGACGGTACAGGAACAAAAGCTTGAAGGTGAATTTAGATATGTCAATTCAAGACTCATCACAAACTCTGAAGAAATTGCTTTCTATCAAGTGAGACATAAATATATTTTTTATTTTTAACTTTATATACTTATTTACTGTAATTTTTGTCGTGTAAATTAGGTAAAATTCGGTAAATTAAAAAAAGGTAGGATTTTCTAAATAAGAAAGACATCTATACTAAATCAACGATAATAAATAAAATTAATTCACTTTTCTGGTATATTTATTTAGCTCCTATCTCGAATTTATTTTCAAAATACTGTTTTATATTAAAAAGTTTTGTTATAAATAGATTGTGTAGAAGTATAGAACCTATAGTATAGGTTCTATACTTCTATACAAGAGGCTATAAAAGTCAAGCTATGTCTTAAAAGAGAAGGACGCTGCTCATAAATTTAAAGCGACTTCGAAAATAACTCAATAGAATATTGAAATTTTGAATGCTACTGATGCATATGAATGTTACCATGTCGAAGCTAAGTTTTTTTTATGTAATTACTTTTTTTAGGGAAATCATCGCGAGCAGTTGACTATACTGGCCAGTTTCTACAAGCTAACGCGGCATCTGCGCAAGTTCCTCAACTTCAGAGTCGGAATGGGATTTATAGACAATATTATAGCTAAATGTAAGTAACATACCACAAACATTAGAATTTTGTAAATATGTTTTACTAACTACTAAATATACTAAAAATTGACTATTATCATGATATCTCTGGTACCATAAGGCGTAGAGTCATGAAATTTGGTAGGAATATTGACTAGCCCGTTGGCGCAGTTTGTAGTGACCTTGCTTTCTGCTCCGGGGGTTGTGGGTTCGATTCCCACCCCGAGTCTGGGTGTAATATATATTTTATTTATATATGTAGTATTTATATGTATGTTTATCGAAAAAAAATATATATGCAACTACCAGTCGGCTGTTATCTATAACACAAGCATTAAGTTGCTTACTTTAAGAACAGACGACCGTGTGTGTAATGCGTAGATATTTATTATTTATTTATATATTTATTTATTTATTATTTATGTTATATAGTCTGTATTGGGATCTCTGGTCGCACTGGTGGGAATATGGGGTATTTTCTTATGGAGAATTGGGTAAAGCTCCTTCCTCTACAATGTAGAGGGGCAGATAGGCAAGTCTCAGAAAGACCTTATTCAAGCAGATTTTACCGTAATCACTGTCCATCTGTCAACTCGCCTACGTCTTTTAGACCCGAACTATGAAACTATTTGAATCTTTGAGTTGTTTTGTTAATACATATATTGTTATAAAATAAAAATCTAGAATTTAATGTACATGTTGCAGTCAAAGCTCTTAACCAGTCAAAAGTACTATTGACTAGCGAAATCAGTCAAAAGTACTTTTGACTGGACAAGTTGGTCAAAAGTGATTTTGACTGAAAATTATTGGTTATTAGTACTTTTGACTGCAAAGTAAAGATGTTATAATGATGGTAAATGGCCTTTTACAAATCGGTCAAGGTTGTGCGATAAAAGGATGTCTGTACGGGACCATGCGATGTCTCCACGACCTCAGTTCCAGTGGTAGCAGATACAAGCGAAGAACAGGAGCCCCTGCTCCCCCGAGGCGCGACCGCGATTCGTGCGTGCGTTCGTGCAGTGACGATCATTATATAAGTTATTTAAATCTATGTACTTAGTCTTAATTGTATTTTTATTATTATTGTAAACTTTAATATAGATTATCTTCCTACTTTAAGTCGGCAGGATGTACGGATCAACGCACATTGAGCAATATGATTGTCTTGCAACCTCTTTAATTTAGCTTATTTATTACGAAATTGTTATTGACTGAAACGGATGCAAAGTAATCACCTACTTAAATTAGCTTATTTCTCACAACACTATTATTTGCCTAATACAGATTTCTAATGAAATTGTTATTTGTACGAAATGTATGACGTCTGTACTTTCCCTATATATACTGTAAATTTATCTTAATAAACTCAGTGTTGGATCGACTTTCATTGGGTTTGGTTTACCTCATAACCTTCCCTCACATACGTCATCTCTCACTCAACTATAACTGTACCATACAGTTATTTTGGTCCTTCGAGAATACAGCCTTGCTGCTGCTCGCAGTCTTTCTCAGAACAGTCGTTATTTTTATCGACCCCCTTAATTTTTTTTAAAGTTTTGACTGATACAACCAGTCAAAACCACCTTTGACGGAATCATTCAGTCAAAAGTACTTTTAACTAGCGCCATTGGGCAAAAGTACTTTTAACTGTTATTTTAGTCAAAAGTATTATTGACTAAAGCAAACGGTCAAAAGTACTTATGACTGATTTTGCTAGTCAATAGTGCTTGTAACTGGTTAAGAGTTTTGTCTGCAACATACATATTATATTATTGTAAACTAAAACAAAATTTATCCATCTTCAAGTTTTTTTGTGAATCATATTGTACGTAAGTTAATTATAATAAGTACAACAAAAAATTTAGTTATTATTTTATTTTGAATACGCTTCGTTTAACGATATTATTATGTGTTACTAGCTAGTATCTCACCTGGCGAACTTTTTGGCGAGTGTTTTAAGTGAATATAACGCCTTTTATAATTCTCTTTAAAAAAAAACTTTGTCTTCACAACGATGAACACAAAAAAGGATTACCTAAGTTGGTGCAGTTACATTTGGGCGATGGCGATTCACTTCTATATATACAGATGTTAATTTTTTTTATTTTTTTTTCAGATATCGCGATCACGGTCGGTTTCTACGCGGTGTCGCGGCCGTTCTTCGTAACGGATCATAATTTGTTAACCACGGGAACTGAACAAGACAGATTTAGGGTATTTAATTTTTATAATAACAGTATCGCTTTAATTTAGGTAGTGTATATCTGGGTAAAAATGAAAAAAGTGTGAAAATAGGGAAAAATTCTCACATCTCAAAACTTATAATACTAGCTGCTGTGCCCGCGACTTCGTCCGCGTGGAATTTAACAAAAAAAGTTAATGTTCAGTTTGCAGTTACAAAGAAAAAATCTATAATAAAAGTAGCCTAAGTTACACCTTATTACATCAGCTATCTGCCAGTGAAAGTCTCGTCAAAATCGGTCCAGCCGTTTCAGAGATAAGATATATATTATGTATATCATATCAGATGTCTATGATAAAAACCGGGACCGACAGCTCCGTGACGTGTTCTCCGAGGCACGGCGGGGAGACCCACAAAGACAGACAACCAGACCGGAAAGAAATATATGTACAAATATAAATATCCATCCCGAGCGAAAATCGAACCCGCAATCGCCGGCATGAGTGTGTGTGGCCCAGAGCGATGTGGTTAGAGTGATGACGTAAAATTACTAACATAAACGCAGTCTAACTTGCTAGCAATAGTCTTGAAAATATAGTCTGTGCAAATATGGAGCTTTTGTTTATGTTTGAGGTAGGGCATAGCAAGAAATATCCTGCTCAAAATCTGAAGCAGCCCGACTGGTGAAGTACCTCAACCTTACAGAAGATCGCAGCTAAACTATACTGTTCTCAAATAGTATTTCAACCTTTTGGTGACCAAGGTGGTCAGAGCTCCTGGGGAGGGTCAGAGGTAGAGTCAGCAAAGCGCTTTCGTTGCTTCGGATTTTGCAGACGTCCATAGGCTCCGGTACCTGCTACCATCAGATGGACCCTTGTCTTTATTTGCCACCTTTGATAGTATAAAAAGAAAAAGTTGGCACGGGTCAGCTAGTAATCTCGTAAAGGCGTGATAAATAAATAAATTATTGGTACCTATTTTGTAATTTCTCAGCACTACTACACGTACGGGCGCATGCTGGTCAAGATGGCGGAGGGCATCGGTCGGCTCGTGCTGTCGGGCCGCGAGCTCAGCAAGCTGGCGGGGCTCACCGCGCGCGTCACGCAGCTGCGCGCCGTGCTCGAGGACGTCAACCGCGGCAACTACAGCCGCACCATGGTGGAGCGCCAGAACGAGAACGGTACCCCCTTGCGCTTCCTTGTGCCCTGCTACTATACTTAGTTCTGTGCCGTGCTCGAGGACGTCAACCGCGGCAACTACAGCCGCACCATGGTGGAGCGCCAGAACGAGAACGGTACCCCCTTGCGCTTCCTTGTGCCCTGCTACTATACTTAGTTCTGTGCCGTGCTCGAGGACGTCAACCGCGGCAACTACAGCCGCACCATGGTGGAGCGCCAGAACGAGAACGGTACCCGCTTGCGCTTCCTTGTGCCCTGCTACTATACTTAGTTCTGTGCCGTGCTCGAGGACGTCAACCGCGGCAACTACAGCCGCACCATGGTGGAGCGCCAGAACGAGAACGGTACCCCCTTGCGCTTCCTTGTGCCCTGCTACTATACTTAGTTCTGTGCCGTGCTCGAGGACGTCAACCGCGGCAACTACAGCCGCACCATGGTGGAGCGCCAGAACGAGAACGGTACCCCCTTGCGCTTCCTTGTGCCCTGCTACTATACTTAGTTCTGTGCCGTGCTCGAGGACGTCAACCGCGGCAACTACAGCCGCACCATGGTGGAGCGCCAGAACGAGAACGGTACCCCCTTGCGCTTCCTTGTGCCCTGCTACTATACTTAGTTCTGTGCCGTGCTCGAGGACGTCAACCGCGGCAACTACAGCCGCACCATGGTGGAGCGCCAGAACGAGAACGGTACCCCCTTGCGCTTCCTTGTGCCCTGCTACTATACTTAGTTCTGTGCCGTGCTCGAGGACGTCAACCGCGGCAACTACAGCCGCACCATGGTGGAGCGCCAGAACGAGAACGGTACCCCCTTGCGCTTCCTTGTGCCCTGCTACTATACTTAGTTCTGTGCCGTGCTCGAGGACGTCAACCGCGGCAACTACAGCCGCACCATGGTGGAGCGCCAGAACGAGAACGGTACCCCCTTGCGCTTCCTTGTGCCCTGCTACTATACTTAGTTCTGTGCCGTGCTCGAGGACGTCAACCGCGGCAACTACAGCCGCACCATGGTGGAGCGCCAGAACGAGAACGGTACCCGCTTGCGCTTCCTTGTGCCCTGCTACTATACTTAGTTCTGTGCCGTGCTCGAGGACGTCAACCGCGGCAACTACAGCCGCACCATGGTGGAGCGCCAGAACGAGAACGGTACCCCCTTGCGCTTCCTTGTGCCCTGCTACTATACTTAGTTCTGTGCCGTGCTCGAGGACGTCAACCGCGGCAACTACAGCCGCACCATGGTGGAGCGCCAGAACGAGAACGGTACCCCCTTGCGCTTCCTTGTGCCCTGCTACTATACTTAGTTCTGTGCCGTGCTCGAGGACGTCAACCGCGGCAACTACAGCCGCACCATGGTGGAGCGCCAGAACGAGAACGGTACCCCCTTGCGCTTCCTTGTGCCCTGCTACTATACTTAGTTCTGTGCCGTGCTCGAGGACGTCAACCGCGGCAACTACAGCCGCACCATGGTGGAGCGCCAGAACGAGAACGGTACCCCCTTGCGCTTCCTTGTGCCCTGCTACTATACTTAGTTCTGTGCCGTGCTCGAGGACGTCAACCGCGGCAACTACAGCCGCACCATGGTGGAGCGCCAGAACGAGAACGGTACCCCCTTGCGCTTCCTTGTGCCCTGCTACTATACTTAGTTCTGTGCCGTGCTCGAGGACGTCAACCGCGGCAACTACAGCCGCACCATGGTGGAGCGCCAGAACGAGAACGGTACCCCCTTGCGCTTCCTTGTGCCCTGCTACTATACTTAGTTCTGTGCCGTGCTCGAGGACGTCAACCGCGGCAACTACAGCCGCACCATGGTGGAGCGCCAGAACGAGAACGGTACCCCCTTGCGCTTCCTTGTGCCCTGCTACTATACTTAGTTCTGTGCCGTGCTCGAGGACGTCAACCGCGGCAACTACAGCCGCACCATGGTGGAGCGCCAGAACGAGAACGGTACCCCCTTGCGCTTCCTTGTGCCCTGCTACTATACTTAGTTCTGTGCCGTGCTCGAGGACGTCAACCGCGGCAACTACAGCCGCACCATGGTGGAGCGCCAGAACGAGAACGGTACCCCCTTGCGCTTCCTTGTGCCCTGCTACTATACTTAGTTCTGTGCCGTGCTCGAGGACGTCAACCGCGGCAACTACAGCCGCACCATGGTGGAGCGCCAGAACGAGAACGGTACCCCCTTGCGCTTCCTTGTGCCCTGCTACTATACTTAGTTCTGTGCCGTGCTCGAGGACGTCAACCGCGGCAACTACAGCCGCACCATGGTGGAGCGCCAGAACGAGAACGGTACCCCCTTGCGCTTCCTTGTGCCCTGCTACTATACTTAGTTCTGTGCCGTGCTCGAGGACGTCAACCGCGGCAACTACAGCCGCACCATGGTGGAGCGCCAGAACGAGAACGGTACCCCCTTGCGCTTCCTTGTGCCCTGCTACTATACTTAGTTCTGTGCCGTGCTCGAGGACGTCAACCGCGGCAACTACAGCCGCACCATGGTGGAGCGCCAGAACGAGAACGGTACCCCCTTGCGCTTCCTTGTGCCCTGCTACTATACTTAGTTCTGTGCCGTGCTCGAGGACGTCAACCGCGGCAACTACAGCCGCACCATGGTGGAGCGCCAGAACGAGAACGGTACCCCCTTGCGCTTCCTTGTGCCCTGCTACTATACTTAGTTCTGTGCCGTGCTCGAGGACGTCAACCGCGGCAACTACAGCCGCACCATGGTGGAGCGCCAGAACGAGAACGGTACCCCCTTGCGCTTCCTTGTGCCCTGCTACTATACTTAGTTCTGTGCCGTGCTCGAGGACGTCAACCGCGGCAACTACAGCCGCACCATGGTGGAGCGCCAGAACGAGAACGGTACCCCCTTGCGCTTCCTTGTGCCCTGCTACTATACTTAGTTCTGTGCCGTGCTCGAGGACGTCAACCGCGGCAACTACAGCCGCACCATGGTGGAGCGCCAGAACGAGAACGGTACCCGCTTGCGCTTCCTTGTGCCCTGCTACTATACTTAGTTCTGTGCCGTGCTCGAGGACGTCAACCGCGGCAACTACAGCCGCACCATGGTGGAGCGCCAGAACGAGAACGGTACCCCCTTGCGCTTCCTTGTGCCCTGGTAGATTAGAAAACGTTTCGCTTGGCTAACGATCCGTTGAATTATACAGATATATGTGGTCTTAATTAATTATTATTATTTAATCCGTGAGATGATGATGATGATGATGGTCTTAATTTAACGAATTGTAATCAAAACAAACCGTTTTATTTTATGGCAACTACGCTTTAACTATTGTGGCAAGTAAGCAGTTACAGTAACCTTTGGACGACTTTAACACAAGCTACCTACCGTCCACTGGAGCTCTCCTTATTACTCACGCCAGCAACACAATACTACTTGAGAGCAGTGTTTATTTACCTGTGATATTCTGTAAGGTTAAGTTTTTTCCCATTCGAAGTGTTCCAGATTTTGAATGCGATAGTTAGTACTGTGCACTATGTACTTATTATAAATATTAATCGTTTTATATATAATGTCCTATGGCATTTTGCTATGGGGCAATGCGGCTGATATTAGAGTCATTTTTATTCTGCAGAAAAGGGCTATACGTTATATTTATAAAATGGGATGTAGAGAATCTCTGAGAGAGAAGTTTAAAGAGATCAACATTCTGACCTTTGCATCGCAGTATATTTATGAAAATATAATGTACATACGGAAAAATAGGCATTTATTTGTTAGTCGTAGTGATCGAAATGCCTCAAATGATGTAACACTCAGGAACGACCACAAATTAATTTTTCCTAAATGCCGGCTCAAGAAAAAAAGTAGTTCCTTTATAGGAATGTCTATCTTAATATATAATAAGATTCCGGCTGCGCTTCAATCTCTGCCTTTACTAAAGTTTAAAAAAATTATTAAGCGAGCATTATGCAATAAAGCCTATTATACAATCAATGAATACCTTAATGATGAAAAGGCATGGAATTGAATAAAGCTCGACCAGGCTATGTCTATGACCCGCCTTGTAAATTAGATAGTTACAAATATTGTGAGCAGGTGGCATGGGATGGTCTCGGCACGCACGATTGGCTGTCTCGTGTTTGTCCTGATCATTTCATGGTCCACTACTGCGTTTTTATCTTGTATCTGACTTTAAATCTTTTAAAAGAGTACCGAGAGTTTTTTTTCCTCCGGCTTTTTTTCTCTCGGCCTACACTAGGGCCATCATTATTTATTGTAATATTTAATAAAGCCGAGGATAAAGTAGGTAGGTAATGTCTACCGAGACATTATAGCTTAATATTTTGACTAAGTTAAGGCGGCAAACACTGGGTACATTACGTAAGTTTGTAATGTACCTAGTGTTAGGATATAAATTTTTATTTTATTGTTTGATTTTTTGCTGCCTTAACTTTCTGTTATTATTGTTTAGTTTTTTTTTTTTGTAAATCATTTTTTTTTCTTTTTGACTTTCGTTAAGTGTATTACATATACCTTATGGCGAAATAAATAATTTGAATTTTGAATTTTGAATTTTGATGTAATCCAGGTCCACCGATGATCCTTGCGCCCGGTGCGGGCAAGATCATCTACCAGGACAAGATAATCCGTTTTGACAAAGTGCCTCTCGTGACGCCCAACGGAGACGTGCTCATTAAGGAACTTACTTTTGAAGTCAAGTGAGTTGGTTTATTCACATTTTCTTTTCGAATTTTTATGATTGTTACAACAAAGTCACGTATGACTAAGTTGATCATTCATCCCAATTTTACTGTCACAAATAAGGTTTCATGTTTTTAGGAACAAAGTAAAGAAATCAGTTTTCTTTTATATCTAAGATCACTTTATACTGTCGCCACTATTGCTGTATACAAATAAATTTATTCTGAAATAAAATTTTATTTCTACTAACTCCTACACTACTAAATCTAACTATAGGTCTGGAATCAACGTGTTGGTCTGCGGTCCCAATGGTTGCGGCAAGTCTTCAATGTTCCGTATGTTGGGAGAGTTGTGGCCTATATTCGGCGGAACACTCACGAAGCCGCCCAAAGGAAAGCTGTTTTACGTACCGCAGCGACCTTATATGACTCTAGGCACGTTTAGAGATCAAGTGAGTAATGGTTTTTATTACGCACGCAATACATCACTTTTTATGTATGAACATGTGTGGTGTGGGAGTGCATTATTGTCGAATTGTCGAACGAATCAAATTTTATTTGAATACTCAAAATACAGTCATACTAATTTGTAAATTTATGATCGAAAATTTATGATCGATTAGACATAGCCTGGAGAAAACGACCCTTGTGATTCCTTCGTGTTTGTTAGTTGTACTTCGACAACATGAGAATGGATCGGTTCCGTGGTGCAAACATATTTTTGATGTTTCTTTGTGGGAGAGTGTTCTATCAATCTGATAAAATTGCTAAGCAGGCAACATTAAGTCGATGTTTATATGAGCATTTCCATTTCCACAAGTGATAGTTATAACTTATAAAATTTGAATTTGTATTGACAGGTAATCTACCCGCAAACGCGCGAGGAGATGACGAGGCGTGGCCGCACTGACGCCGAGCTGAAGCGATTCCTGGACATCGTTCAGCTGTCGTACCTGGTGCAGCGCGAGGGCGGCTGGGACGCCGTCGAGGACTGGATGGACGTGCTCTCGGGCGGCGAGAAGCAGCGGATCGCTGTGAGTACGACCACACCTCCCGCGTGACACGTGACACGTTACACCGTGCACTGTCGTACCTGGTGCAGCGCGAGGGCGGCTGGGACGCCGTCGAGGACTGGATGGACGTGCTCTCGGGCGGCGAGAAGCAGCGGATCGCTGTGAGTATGACCACACCTCCCGCGTGACACGTGACAGTGCACTGTCGTACCTGGTGCAGCGCGAGGGCGGCTGGGACGCCGTCGAGGACTGGATGGACGTGCTCTCGGGCGGCGAGAAGCAGCGGATCGCTGTGAGTATGACCACACCTCCCGCGTGACACGTGACAGTGCACTGTCGTACCTGGTGCAGCGCGAGGGCGGCTGGGACGCCGTCGAGGACTGGATGGACGTGCTCTCGGGCGGCGAGAAGCAGCGGATCGCTGTGAGTATGACCACACCTCCCGCGTGACACGTGACAGTGCACTGTCGTACCTGGTGCAGCGCGAGGGCGGCTGGGACGCCGTCGAGGACTGGATGGACGTGCTCTCGGGCGGCGAGAAGCAGCGGATCGCTGTGAGTATGACCACACCTCCCGCGTGACACGTGACAGTGCACTGTCGTACCTGGTGCAGCGCGAGGGCGGCTGGGACGCCGTCGAGGACTGGATGGACGTGCTCTCGGGCGGCGAGAAGCAGCGGATCGCTGTGAGTACGACCACACCTCCCGCGTGACACGTGACACGCTACACGTTACACCGTGCACTGTCGTACCTGGTGTGCATTTTATTGATTATTGTTTTTCTTTTGAAATAAAACTTTTTTACGCACGCTTGACTTGCGGAGTAAGCTGGTTAGTGCGTGACGAGAGCGTTACGAAAAGTGTGATCGGGCGAGGCGAACGGAAGTTGAGAGGGAGATATAAGTTAGTGAATATAGAAAGAGAGAGAGAACTAGACTTTTTTATTAGAAATGAGTAGTAGTAGTGGATCATCCTGGCAGACCCGAGGGCCGACCGGGTACGGGCCTTGAGGTTACCCTCTTTACCCGGGCTCTCATCACCGGGGCACGTTGCCTCCGGGGTCAAATTATTTTGGCCATGGGCCAAGGCCTATAGCCTCTGGGAACTTCTCTTGGTTAATAATTTTCTTCCCATCGTCAGGTCGCTCCCTGTCGGGTGGTCAGTCCTTTAGGTGGTTGGCGTTGGATTGTCCTCCCCCACGTCGTCCAAATCGTCGCCACCGCTGTCCGCGCTGGGACGGCTCGGTGGTTCTTGCAGGAGCTCGCGTGGTAGAGGACGCCCTTCCGGCGGTCTCGCATGAAGCGGGGCAATCCCGTGGAGGTGTACGCACGCGCCTTTGTCCGCTCGAGCGAACATAGCGCGCGCGAGGCGACGCACATACTCCTCCACGGTGGGCGTCCTGGTGTCTCGATGCAGTACGTCGTTTCTGACATACCACGGAGCTCCTGTAATCAAGCGCAGGCAACGGTTCTGCTGGACCTGCAATCTTCTGGCCTGGGTCGCCGAGCAGAGCGCGTACCAGGCCGGGGCCGCATACGTCAGGCGCGAGCGGACGTAGGCACCGTAGACCATCAGTTTGGTTCTGAGGGGCAATCTGGACGTAAAAACTGAGTGGAGCTTCGACCGGGCCGCCGCTGCGTGGTTCACCGCACGGTTTACCGTGGGAACCATGCGCAGCCTCCGGTCGATGTGGCACCCCAGATACCTCACTGAGGTCTTCCACTCTACGTCCTGACCTCGGAGTTTGAGCTGGCGCAGCGGCCTGGAGCCGCCGGTAAGTAGAGCGGCCGTCTTACCAACGTTGACGGCCATCCTCCACCTGTCCAGCCACTCCGGGAGCAAGTCCAGCAGACGCTGCATCCTGTTCGTGGCGACGATCTGGTGATACGACGATGCAAAGAACGCGCTGTCGTCCGCATACAGGGCCAACAGCACGTCCTCCTCCCCCTCACGCAAATGATTGCGGAGGGTGGGGATGTCGTCCGTGTACGCCGCGTAAAGTCGCGGCGACAGACAGCTGCCCTGGGGTACTCCAGCTCGGATTGGGCGTGGCTGGGAATCCACACCGTCCACCGAGACGAAGAAGCTACGGCCCTCCAGGAACGACGCCACCACTCGCACATACGCGGGCGGTGTTGTCGTGGCCACCAGCTTGGCCAGGAGTCCGGCGTGCCATACACGGTCGAAGGCCTTCTCCATGTCGAGAAAGACCCCGACCGTGCAGTGCCGGTTGTTAAGCTCACTGGCCAAGTGGCTAAGGACTCTCGCCAGCTGGAGCGACGTCGAGTGGCTGCTGCGGAAGCCAAACTGCTCTTCGCGCATGGGCAGGTGAGGCGCGAGTCTCCGCAGCAGCAGTCGCTCAAACAGCTTGGCGATGTGCGAGAGTAGCGTGATGGGCCGATAGCTTCCCGGGAGTCGACGGTCCTTCCCCGGCTTGGGTAGGACGATGATCTTCCCGGTCTTCCACACCTCGGGGAAGTGTCCGGTCTGGAGTATCCCGTTGAATGCCTTCGTGAGCGCTACGAGGCATCCAGTAGGCAGCTGCATCAACGCCGCAGTTGGTATACCGTCGTCCGTACTGGACTGGCCTCACTAGCAAAGCTAAATTCCAACTAAGAATTATCTACTGGAACCCTGGCGGCATCAGGGGACATGTCCGAGAGCTTACGTTGCTTGCCCAGTCGCAGAACGCACACGTGATTCTCCTGGGTGAAACGAAGCTCTCGAACGACGTCGAGCTCCGAGTCCCCAACTACTTCGTGTACCGGCGTGACGAGGTCTCTCCCCGGGGATACCCATTTAGGGGTACGGCAGCCCTGGTGCGGAGGGACATTGTGCACGAGGAGTTGGCGCACTCGCCCTTTGCTAGCATACGCACACAAGGGGTTCGAGTGCACGCAGGAGAGGACGAGGAGCTAACCCTGTATGCCGCCTACAAACCACCTGGACTGCCCTTCTGCAGCACGGATGTCCAAACGCTGTTAACCTCGCAGGTGCCTTCACTAGTCGTGGGGGATCTGAACGCGAAGCACCCGGTGTGGGGCTCCCGCGTGATCAACCCGGCTGGGAGGTGCCTGCTCGAGGACAGTGAACGGCATGGCTACGGCGTAGTGGGCCCAGGAGCGCCTACACACGTGCCCACAGCCCATGGTCACCAACCGGATGTTCTGGACATCGTGCTGCACAAGGGATTACAATACCCGCCGGATGTCGAGGTTATTTATGACCTCGACACCCCACATCATCCCATATTGGTCGCGCTTACCCTCCAGCGAAGCGTCGTGATTCCGAGAAGACCAAGATCGCGGGTCGACTGGGACCGCTTTACCACGACGCTCGCGGGTCAGGAGCTTACAGTCCCTGCTTCGACCGATGCCGAAGTCGAAGTGGCTGTTAATAAGATCACCGTGGCCATCAAGAAGGCCCTCGACGATGCTACCACTACCCAAGGCCTGCCATCGAGTAGCAGGGACCAACTGCCTGCTTCTCTTCGCGTCAAAATACGCAAGAAGAGGCAGCTGCGCAAGCTCTGGGCGCGGTCCAGGTGCCCGAGGGTGAAGCGCGACCTAAACCGTCTTGCAGAGGAGGTATCAAGGGCGCTCGTGGCTCTCGATGAGTACGACTGGGAAGACACCATCGATCGAGCATCCGAGCGCGACACCAACCTGTACTCCCTCTGCAAGAAACTCACCGGACAAGACTTACCTGTCTACCCGCTCCTGGATAGGGCGGGTAACAGAAGATACTCCGCCAGTGACAGAGCAGAGATCCTGGCGGAGTATATGGAAGAGCAGTTCTCCCCCAACCCGCCAAATACGTCAGATGCAAATGTCATCCGTCATCACGCGGCAGTCCATGAGTCATTAGAAATGAAGAAAAGTATCATAATGTTTATATTTTTTCAAACAGATGGCGCGACTGTTTTACCACGCGCCACAATTCGCGATCCTGGACGAATGTACAAGCGCAGTTTCCGTTGACGTAGAGGGACACATGTACCAGTACTGCAGAGAGGTATAGTATTTCCCCTCCATTTTATAACGCTTCAAATTAATAATTTGAAGTGATTGTCATGAAAGAGGCTGAACTAAATAACAACGAAGAATCACAATTTTTTAAATACGAAGACCTTTAAGAGTTAAGGCATCACATATTGATAACTAAATTGGGGATCGGACAAATTTTCAAAAAGCGTTTATTAATTTAAAACGCTTTTTGGAATTACTTTATACCCATTAAAAAATAAAATTTTCTTAATTTACAGCCTTTTAGGTACTCAAAATCATGTTTTAATATTGTTTGTTTTAAAATCCCGCCAAAACGCCACGTTATGACATCTGACAGCGCGTGACGTCATCTGGAATATACAAAGACAGAGTATATAAAGCACAGAGTACGTTGAATATACGTATAGATAGTGACCCGTGCAGTCAATGCTTGTTCTTTCCTAAAATATTCTATGGCTTGTACCGCCAAATGACGTCACGCACTCTAGTCAGTGTTTTAGTACAGATTAATAATATTGTTTTATTTCTTCATTTAAAAATGTTTAAATGACTTATATTAAATTACTAGCTGACCCCGCAAACGTTGTTTTGCCATATATTTGTTAACGCCCCCGCAACCCCCTCTTGTGGGTGAAGTTTCGTAAAATCCGTTCTTAGCTGACCTCTACTCTGCGAAAGGAATATTCCTACCAAATTTCAAGTCTCTACGCCTTATGGTTCCAGAGATATCGCGATGAGTCAATATGTGGGTGGAAATCTCTTTTACATATATTGATTATTCGATAAATAATCGTAAAACAGTATATTTATTTTATCTAACTACATTATAGATTTTTATCTACACTAATGTTGTAACATTCTACTTATGTTTCCAATACTTGACTTATAATTACTACTGTTATAGCGCAGACAACAAAACACTCAATTTAAGCAATTTCACATGATGGTATAATATCCACATCGATATCGTAAAATCTCATTATAACATCGCGCGCATGCGCGCAGCTGCGCTCTCATTGATTAGATTTTAATGGCGGCAAAATCACTGTGACAATACACGTACGCGTGAATTTAATTTAATATTTTATTTGTATTCCGCGTTTCTTATGTCAAAATAGATTAATTATAAATAGCAAGTCGTCATAGCAACCATACAAACAAATGCTTTTTTTAATTAAACCATAAAACACGGCTTTGATCACTTTTAAACTATTATTAAAAATCTAGTTTTAATTAATAAAGAAAACTTTAATATGTCAATTTTCTGGTCGTGTTGGGGTTTATAATTTAATTTAAAAAAGCGTTTATTTCTATAGTTGCGTTTCCGACTTGGTATTTATATTTAATATGTTTTGACAGCACAAACCCGGAATACAAATAAAATATCTTTTTTAATTAAAGTATAAACTACGGATTTAAACAATTTTAGAATATTATTAAAAATATATTTTCAATTAATAAAGGATACTTAATATATGAATTGTCTGAACACGTCAAAGCACGTACCGGAGCACGGCTTTATAGAAAATGGGCATTGTCCTTTGAACAATTATTATAAATAAACTATTGTCAGCTTTTACTCTTGTTGTTTGATTAATTGCATTAGTGAAGATAATAATATAATATAATATAGAATTAAACTACTATAATCTGATTACTGTCCGATCCCCTATTATATTATATGTTTAAATGAATTTATTAACTTTTAACAATAATTTTCATTATGATAGTGAAAATAACAATTAAATATTGATAAATATTTAAATAATTATTTCAGATGGGAATATCTTTGTTTACGGTTTCACATCGCAAGTCTCTGTGGAAACACCACGACCATTACTTGCAAATGGACGGGCGCGGAGGATACGTATTCGGAGAAATCGACAACGAAACTACGGAATTCGGTTCATGATTGTAGAATAAATAGAAATTTACGGAGTTTTTGTATAAAAAAACTGCATCCGGTGTCTACAATCTTGTTTGTTGATATAAATTATCTCGCATATTAGTTACTGATATACTTCATAAGAAGCCATCCATAAATTTCGTCACACGAATTTCTTGATTTTTCGACCCCTCTTCTGTCCTTGTCACAGATGGTCATATCATAGTTTATGTCGAGGTACTATGTCTGATTATACCTCGTATTTTTTATTATTAAATATGTAAATAATTTGTGTAACGTTATTTATTATAGATTCCTTTTTTTCCTCTTTAATATTATGTGCACACTTCTAACCGCTGCTACTGTATCGTGTCCTGTACCCAAAAGGTTATCTGGAAGAAATCGCTCTTTAGCGATTAGATCGCCTTTGTACATCTTGTATTGTATCTCTCTTTGTATGTGTCTGTATTTAGGTGTACATGAAGTATAAATAAATAAACAAATAAATGGTCACATTTACGAGACCCCCCTACCTAGTGTGACGTCACATAATTTGCAATTTAGCATGAGCAAACTGATGACAGTTTCGACATTACATATTTTTATTTTCATTTTAATAAAAGTCAATTCGCCAAAAAAAACAAATTTAACTTTAATTTTTCAAGTTAGTTATTGATAGGTAGTTTAAGGGCCTGTTTCACAATGTCCAAATAAAGTTCCCAATAAGCTACTTGCAACTTATTTGTCAAATAACGACAACATTTGCGTTTCACAATTGACAAATAGCACTAACTGACAAATAAAGTATCCAGTAAACTATAGGTCAGATCAACTGGCCAATAGCATATTTATCTGTCAAATAAATTACTTGAAAGCCATAATACGTAGTTGATTCAATTAATTTTAGTTGTAACGTTTGTTTATTTGTGCAAGAAAATTAAAAAAAAATGGATATGGAAATATTTCATATAATTGAAGACGAATTAGATGATATTATGTATAGTTTAAATAGACCGAGAAGGAATCCTGTATTTCGACAACGCATTAATTATATGCAAGCCTCGGATGATACGGACTTTAGGATAAGATTTCGACTTACTAAACATGCGGTAAATTACGTATATTTATTAATTGTAAACCAAATTTCTTCCATCACAGAAAGGTAATTATTTTTTTTAAAGTTATAACAGTACGATATTTCAAACTTGTCAACTTTTATGTTTGTTCATTTAACAGTTCGACGTTCCGGTCACAGTAATACACAAAATAGGTAATGTATATTCTGTTTTGATCAGTAAAAAAATTAAGTAATAACATATTTCAAGCTGTATGTACATAAAATGTATAAAAAATAGTATAAACCATGCATTGAAATTATTAAAACATATTTTCATGTGTACTTACAACACAGAATGATATCCTAAAACATGTATTTCGAAAAACGGAACTGTTAAATGCGAGGTTGCCAAACCTACTAACACGTAACTGGCAAATAGCTATATGTCAAATAAATTTATAGGTAAGATTAGGGAATGCAATCCCGCGGATCCGCAATCCCGCAAATGCGGGATCCCGCATAAAATTAGCGGGATTAAAAATGCGGGATTACACCTGCGGGATCCGCAAGATTTGCAAGATTTTATTTTTTCCAGCCTGAATTCGCATAACAATGTGTACGGCACGAAAAGTGTTGGATTTCGTAGTATAATTACCTATGCTATTTGTACCATTATTTTCATGACTTGTAGTATGTAGTTTTGTAAAGCAAGGATACTACGCGCGAAAATACCATAATTATACCTTCAGGTCGGTTGACTTCATTTATTGGTCGAATCATTTTGTTTTTATTGTTTACCCTTCAATATAAAGAAATTATTTATCAGGCAAAAACCAAACAGTCGTCAAGAAGCTTCGGTGAATCTCTATGTAATGAATTTTACCAAGTAATTTGTATACTGGTGTACGTAGTATACAAATTCCTTGGTTTTTTACTATCTATCGGTCGTTTGACAAAGTAGGATGGATGTATTTTATGTATGAGTGTGAGTGAAACAATGATATGATAGGGCACAGCAGGAAATTGACTGCTCAAATATGGAGCAGCCCGACTGGTACCTCGACCTTACAGAATATCACAGCTAAATAATACTGCTTTCAAACAGTGTTGTGTTCGTGTTGGTGAGTAAGGCGACCAGAGCTCCTGAAGGGAATTGGGTATAAGGTCGACGACGCGCTTGTGATGCTTCTGTTGTTGCAGACGTCTATAAGCTACGGTAATTGCTTACCATCAGGTGAGCAGTACGCTTGTTTGTCTACCTAGTTATATATTTAAAAAAAAAGTACCTACAAATCAATCAATTTTAGATTAGCGCAAGTCGGCAGTCGGTACTCGAAAGGACAGTTTTCGCTTTTTTTATCAAAAAATCGACGAAAAACGAAACGTAGTATAATTTTTTTTCAGACTTTAATTCACATAAAATAATTTAGTTTTTGTCATTATTTCTGATCAAAATATAATTATACTATTTGTTTCTTCTAAGTAAATTATATTGATTCATTTAATGACTTCGAAAATAATTTTGTGGACTAATAATTCTAAAATATTGTACAATCCTGCAAATCTTGCGGATCCGCGGGATTAATGGTCTCAATCTTGCGGATTTGCGGATTGTCTTTTGGGTGCTGGATTGCATTCCCTAGGTAAGATGATGGTGAAACGCAATGAGGACTAACTAGAAGTTTTATGTGTCACATAATTAATTTGTCAAATAGCTATAGGGTACTTTACTTGGACATTGTGAAACAGGCCCTAAATATCATGTTTTGTACTTACGTTTACCCCTCCCAACCCCTTGTCACACAATGTCACGCTTAGTCGACCCCCCCCCCCCCCTTAACGTGTGACGTAATTTATGGATGGCCCCTAAGGAAGCAGTGAAACAGGTCGTTAGTATGTGTTTTACCTCATCTAATAACTACAACTTTTGCGACGAAAAGGTAAAAATAAGTATACCATAAACTTTTATCTGGTAGATAACGATATACGGCAGATATTTTTATCAGTAACTCTTGAAATAGGTCATATGACCATTCACATTAAAAAAAAGTAAAACCTCATCGTAAATGGCAGGTAAAGGTATATTCATAATTAAGTAAAAAATGCAAACAATTTATATTTTAAAGTATTGAAGTATTGATTTTATTGACAAAAATCTAATTAATTGTCTCAAATATTACTAAATATTAATTGTAGGTAATACACAAAGGACTTTTAACGTCATATGAAAACTCTGGATTCAGACGGCAGTTAGTCACTATGAACTTGGTTTTATAATCTTATAAAAACGCACGTTCAATTCTAATACTTGTCTAACAAACGATTAGCTTCATAATGGTTAACGAATGGTTGATTTTGACGGTTTTCATATTCTACTAATGCAATATTTTACCAGTGAACAGTTGGGTTGGTCAAGCTTCCAGATAATGAAGCAGGTTTTACTAATTCGAATAAGGTTGCAACAATTAAACCTTAAACACAATATTTTACTATAACTTAAGATAGTAACATCAGTTGTTTATATGTTTATGTAAAAATACGAATTTTGATCTTACAATCTGACAAAAAAAAAAAAAACTATACATTCACAAAAAAACTAATCTATTAATATAATAACCTAGTAAGTATTCTAAATGAATGATGTTGATATATTTCTAAAATTTATTTAAGATTCACAAAAATTCTGTTAGTATAATTATTCAATTTTGGGTTATATTTTTAATTATGTCCGATTTTTAGTCATTTTATGCTAAATATTATTAAATTATTTAACTTTTTATATTGAACATATTTTATGTGTATTGTGTAATATCATTCTGCAATTTTTACCAAACGTCTTAAAACATCGCTAGTATAAATTTTCTATTAAGTATAAGTAAAAAAATATTTGTGTTGTTTATTTATAACTTAATGTCATGAAGGAACATTTTTTTCTTAGCACTTGGTGTATAAAAGATGATAATGTATCAGAATATGTAATTAATATGTTTTTGTATACATCTTATGAGTGATTACTTTTGATATAATAGTTAAGTTTATACATACAACTAATATATTGATCAAATCAAAATATTTAAAAACCAAGTTTAAAAATATAAGCCTTTTCAATGCCTATAAAGTCGAATACTGTTCCTCCAGTATTCGAGTTAAACTCGAATACTGTATGAAAGTTTAGTATTATAATACATATTGATACTATTAATAATATTATAAATTTTTACAAAAGATTTTTATGATGTAAACACCAATATTAAAAAATAAATAAATCCTAAATATATTGTCATAAGTGATATTTTTAATTGATGGTACTTCATTGCAAAAAAATAAAAAAAATTACTTACCATTTTATAAAACTCGCAGGTATTTTACTAGTGATGGGACCATTTGTCTCAAATGAACATAGTGATTTATTTATGTAGGTACTAAGAAATATTGTAAAATCACATTTATGAAAATAGCTTATTCGTTATGATTATTTTATCGTTTCATATTATGTACCATACATGAAATGTAATGAAAATATTTTTTATTTATTTTTTTAGTTGCTAATGTTCAATTGTGAAATATGAAAATGGATATTTTTTTTATTATTTTTCTTTAACATTATAATTTTGTGAAGTATTTTTACAAATAAAATTAATAAATTTAAAATGTCAACGAGTAATAAATGTAATCATAATTAATAATTATTGATGCATATTATTGATTTTATCTTTAATGATATATAATGACGCAATTGTTACGAAATGTGTTTATTCACAAGTACAAAATAAGGTCTAAATTCACATTACTTTAATTATAATTTTGTTCTCATACGTCCTTTAAAAGGTCGAATATAATTTTATCCTTAACACGACTTATCTTAAAAATAAGTGTTTTTGAGAATGTGGTTCTAAGTTTTTTTTTAACTGTACTCTCTCTCTCTTTTCATGTTTTATTTGTGTTTACAGTCATGAGTTATAAAAACACATTTAGAAAGTTTACTGTGATAGATGTTTTTGTTGTTATGTATAAATAAACTGGTGGGTGCTGGGTCAATAAAGAAGGTTGAGGATATTTTGTAGTTTTATTAGTAACCCTTATGGTAATTTTAGAGTCATGCTAATCTTCAGTGCTGAGGGTCAGCGCAAAACGTTTTAGTATCGAGCCGATTTTTACGGAACACGTTAAAAATACTGAGTGCGTTGCAGATGCACTCTGCAGTGCAGACGACGTCCGCTCGTCGCGAGGGATGTGAAAAAATAAATTTTATAATAATAGATTCCTTTTTCTAAGAATCAATTTTATAAAAACCGATTAATTTTTCTTATAATCGAGTATCGAAATATGAAAAAATAATCGCTTTACTTGAAAAATAAAATGAGTTCGATTTTTTTATTCCGGTTATTAAATCGATTTTTCGCAAATCATATTTCATCAAAAAAAAAAAAAACAAGTATTTACTAAACGATTTTTTGAAATATTATATCCGTAGTGCGATACGAGAATGGCTCCAGAACTGTCTACTGGTAACTGGTATAATCAATTAATTTTTAAAACAAAATAATCTGTCTACGTGTCACATCCCTAAACAGGCGCATGCGATGGTCAGCGCAGACGTGCTCACATGCCTTTTAATTTCTAATGATTTTTTTTTGTATTATATTATAAAATTATCTTAAAATCTATATATTACAAGATAGATATAACGTTACTGCAGTTTACTGACGAAAATGAGTAAGTAAAAAAAGTTGTGTTTTTAAAAAATTACATGCATATGTGCTAAAATATTGTATTATTTATTTAAAGTTCATTAATTAGTATATTTGAGTTTCTTCCGTGACCATGGCGCATGCAACTGCGCCGAAATATCGGAGCCTCAAATATAAACAGGTACACACATGGTGTAAATCCCGAAAAAGTGAATTCAAATAACGTTAATAACCATAAAAATTTAAAACAATATTTTGTATATTTGATTTTAAAATTATTATATTATTTATATATTATTTAAAGTTGCGTAAGTTATACGCGTATTCTATGCTGTCCTACACAAAAGGTTGTCTAGAAGAGATTGCTCTTTTAGCTAATAAGATCGCATTTTGATGTACAACTGCAGTTTTTATTTTATTTATTTTACAGTGGTGTGCAATAAAATTACTTTTTAATATACATTTTTGAAGTAAAACTTCTTTAAGCACGCTTAACTTGGGGAGTAAGCTGGTGAATGAGTGACGAGAGCGTTACGAAAAGTGTCATCGGGCGCGGCGAACGGAAGTTGAGAGGGAGATATAAGTTTAAAGATGGAGCTAAAGAAGTTTTACTTCAGTAGTGTGGGCTAAAGCACACTCATTTTTTTATTTTTGTTTAAGTTTTTAAAAAAAAATTGTTTAAACTTAAATAGGTAAGTCGTTGATATTAATTCAATTCAATTTTTTAACACATTGAATTTCCCGCACAAAGCTTATTGACGTTTTAGTTGCTTGATGTTAAAAACATATGACAATGGTATTCCGTTTTAGCCTAAAATATTTTAACAAATATATAATTACCACTAAATATTTCGGCAACTACTAATTTATACAAGTGTCTCGTCATATAATCTTTTAATATATTGTAACGTAAGTATATTACAAAAAGCAAAGTATCGTAAAAACAATTAAAACATATTCTAGTGTCTAATAGGAACGTAAGTGAACATCGCTTCGCATCAGCTGTTGAATAAAAAAAAAATAACGGGAAATACGCGATGGAGATTGGTCACACCGATGGCCACATCAAATCTGGGGGTCTAGCGTGTGACCCTGTTATTTCTATTCTGCAATAAAATAGCTGTGTAATCCTAGATAAGTTGTGCATTGTTAAAACGGTAAAACAAATAATTGGTGGTGTGATATATGTGTAAAAAATGGAACGTGCAACAGGAACAGAAGTATACGGGTGTGGCTCGTCCCATTCGACGGACATAACGCTAAATATACAAACGACAACGGGTGGTAGTTTCTCTATCAGTGTGAACGGTAAAAACACAGTGGAACATTTGAAAAAGCTCGTTTCCAAAAAACTTAAAGTGTCAAAGGACAGAATATGCCTTCTGCATCGCGAAAGGTGAGTGCAGAGGCGTCAGACGCCAAACTTCTATTGTTAAACATAGTTATCACGGAAATAAGTTGCGTCGATATGATGACGCATCCGCGTCCTTTGACATGATTATTGATAGATGATTTCGTTTTCGCAGACAATTGAGAGATGGTACTCTACAAGAAAACGGCTTACTTGATGGGTCGCGGGTCATTTTACTTCCGAGTGTCGAGACGGGCCTTCTGGTGAGTACGTCACGCAATTTCGAAACTCCATTCAGTGCCCCATGATAATCACGTGTTTCACAACAGTGTAAAGCTAATCAATAACAGTTTATCATTTGTTAACATAATGTTTATAATGTATTTCACTTATTCCACAGAGTCAAAGGCCCGAAAACTCGGTGATGCAAGCTCTGGAGTCGCTAAATGACTCACAAGTGAATGATTTTCTGAGTGGTAAATCTCCTCTAAATTTGACCATGAGATTAGGTGATCATATGATGTTAATACAGTTGCAGTTATCAACTTTGAACTCCAGTTCATCAAGTGGCTCTCGGACTTTAAAGACATCTACACCAAGTAAAAGTTCACATATAAGAAGCAAGTGTGACTCGAGGGACACTTCACAGCCTGCAACTCATAAATCATCACATTGTGAAGAATCAGTTGGGCAGAGTGATAGAAATAAACAAGAAAATCAGATGACTATTTTAGAAAAGCAGGATCTAGATAAGTTACAGAATGCCTTTGATTTATATCGTGCAATGGCTGAAGAGAAATTCGCAGAAAAATCAAGTACAGTCAAAGAGGAACAGACAGATACATCAACATGCTCACTTTCAGATTTATCGGACACAATAGAAAGTGAACAGTCTCCTATTAAATCTCTATCTAATTTGGTGTCTAGTCCAATTGATGCAACTACCTCTGAAAATAGAGGTTTGACTGTAGCAAGTTCTGTCAAGAGTAGTTTAATAGACTTATTATCGAGTAATAAATTACCAATGGAATCTGTGCCCTCAACCAGTGCCATGTGTGATAAAATCTGTCCGACGACTTCACATGTTTCAGACAGTTCTGTTAGTGATGACAGTGACAATTTCACTGACCAAAGTTCATTCCTTGCCGAGAGCACTATAGATGAATATCCAATGGAGAATTTATTTAACAGTGCCGTTGATAAAGGCTTATTCAATGAGCAGGATGAGTCGATGATGGACAGGGAGATATCTAATTTAGCCACCACAAGTCATGGGTCACAGGAGACACAAGCAACTTTGCCTTCATTCCAGAGTTTGAATGAACCATTAAAAAATAAGCGTTTCCAGTATCTTCTTCATAAAACCTCAAAGTTTAAACACCCAATTGGTCACAATAAGCAGAAAGCTTTCATGCAATCTGTTGCAAATAAGCACAAGAAAAAGATTTCTCCAATCAGTAGTCAGTCAGATGCAAATTTCTCACAACAATCAACCTCTAGAAACGAATTGTGTGTTGCCAGTGCAAAAAAACAAATCCATTCAGAACATACAGCAATACCATCTACTTCAAAACAAGTATCTTTTAGAGCTCCAGAGGCACCTAAAAAGCCACAGAGAGCATCTCCTACTCCACCTGTTGATACAAAAGCTCTGATAGAGGCTTCAAAAAATTTAACACAAAAATTAAAGAAATTATCAAAGGAGGTACTAACCAACAAGATTGATCTCAGAACAGTGGAATCGGTGCGCTCGAAAATTGGTCCAGGGGCAGTGATAGAATCCATGAAACACCACGGCAAAGGAATATATTCCGGCACATTTTCGGGAACATTGAATCCAGCTCTTCAGGACAGGTAATTTTTTTTTATATAACTAGACTGGCAAACAAGCATACGGCTCACCTGATGGTAAGCGGTTACTTGTAGCTTATAGATGCCTGCACCACCAGAAGCATCGCAATTGCATTGCTGACCCTACCCCTGACCCTTCCCAGGATCTCTGGGCACCTTACTCACCACTGGAACACAACGCTACTTGAAAGCGCTGTTTAGCTGTGATTTTCTCTAAGGTTGAGGTTCTTCCCAGTCGGTATATAAATATCATATACTTTGATTTGTGGATTATTCATGCGTATATTTCAACCCTTAAAATAAACATCCTTATACAACAAGTGTTTGTCTATATTTTTTATGGTGCAATACATTTTTAACTATTTTATGACATCTTCAATTTATGATTATTGCAATGATAGTTATTAAAGAATTGTCAAAATCCAAGGGTACAACAACATACATTTTTCTGTAATCACCCAGATGACACCTCACACACTGGAGCAGCCATAATTATTAAGGAAAATCTAACACATCATGCACTTCCTAACTGTCGTCTTGACTACCTATAGGCTGCAGTTGTAGCATTGGATGAAAGACAGTGGACACTGAACTTAGCTGCCATCTACGTCCTCCTTGACACAAAATAACTTTTTAAAAAATTTTTAAAATAATAGTTGCCTAAGTTACTTCTTATTACATCAGCTATCTTGCCAGTGGAAGTCCCGTCAAAATCGGTCCAGCCGTTTCAGAGATTAGCCGTAACAAACAGACAGACAGACAGACAAAAATTGTAAAAAGTGTTATTTTGGTATATGTACTGTGAAAAAAGCGGTTATTTTAATATTACAAACAGACACTCCTATTTTATTTAGTTTTATAGATAATATTTTTGCCGAATGCAATATCAGTTTTTCTTAATACTGTGTATATTATAATAAATATGTATTTTTTAAATCTAAAAGATATTTGCATTAACGTTAAAGATTTTAAGATATATTTTGTTATTACTATACTGTACTGTATTGTACATACATAAAGAAAATTTTGACGTGAAAGTGATTGTAGGTTACCACTAGTTCTGTGTACTTATCAAGCAATAAAATATAGCTTTGCAAATGACAATGCATCTTTAAACACATTAAAACTTTATGTTTTCTAAATGAGTATTTTTGTATTTGTTTAAAATATTTAACTAATATTAATATTTGTTATCTTCAAATCTAGAGATAAGTTTTATTCATAACTAGCTGTGCCCATGACTTGGTCCGTGTGGAATAGTGACTTTGTACAGCATTTTTTGGATATATCTGTAGTTAATTTTGGATTATAAACACTGTCGTTTACGGTGCGGTGCCCTAGAGTTCTATGCCATAGGTCCATATTGCTTCAATTTAATTACAGATTTATAGATGAGTAATTTATTCTTTAGACTCAAAGAAGAATATCTTCCTATAAGCCAGGCGTTCCCAAACTTACTTATTTTGTCTACTGCCCACTTTAAGAATAAATTATTATTACTAATTATTAATTACTATAACTTCAAATTAAATTAATTATTGCGAGCTATATTAACGGAGATTAACATTCATTCTAATAAACCCCAAGCCTCTACACAACGCTCCCATTTAAATGTTAACATTTTTATTTATGAACCATTGATATGGATTGACATGAAACAAACACTAAATATTAAGTGAAGCTTACCACAATATATGTGAAAACCGCATCTAAATCGGATAAGCCGTTTCTGAGATTAGCATGCACAAACATACCTATTACATTTACATTTTTATTATGTGTACTGATTATGTTATCCTACTACAATTTGTTACATTTGATTTTTTTTTTTCACTTATTACAGATACGGACGACCAAAGAGAGATATTTCTACAATTATTCACATACTGAATGACTTGTTATGTGCAGCACCACCCATTTCCTTACCACAGGTAATTTTCATATACATTTTTTAATTTGTATGCAAATATTGTGTAATTGTTTATATTTTTCCGAAAATACTAAGTAAAATTTGTATAATTAGTTGACAGTTACAAATAATTATATTAAACTTTTCAAAAGTCTGTACACAAAATATATACAGGGTGTCCCGCGATAATCTGCAACCCCGAAAGAGGGTGAAACTAGACCATAAATTATCGACAAAAAACAGAAAAAAATTAAAAAAATTAAAAAAATTTTTTTATTTGTTGGTGGTGGGTTCTGGGTGACACTTCCCAGAGGCACGGCCCTATGCCACCCACCGCGTCGCAGGTTGCGGATAGCGAAACGGCTTTCAGATATGGAGGCTAGCTGCTTTGGCAGTCGCGGACAATAGGGCGGTCCATCTTGAGGGGTGCTGGGGTAGCTCATGGCCGAGTTATCTCTATAAAGTGGTACGAAACCCTATGAGAGTGGACGACAGTGGCGAGTAAGAGCCGCCACTCTAATCAAAGCTCCGACCCGGGGAGACCAACCTCGTCAACCTTGAACTGGTAGTTGGTCTAGGAGACGCTAGCTCCGAATTAAAACTGCAAACCTGCTGCCTTGTAGGAGAGATGTTGGATCATTAAAGGCTAGGTTGTCATACCGAAATTCTGGCGTGTAGTACCTTGGGGAAGTACTGCACTATGCTCCCAAACTTCGATTATGAAATGAGTGAGCCTAATGAGATTGTTTTGCCCTGCGATCCGGCTAGCACCCGGCGCTCACAGGTATCCGGGCCTGTGAGTGAGAAATTGGTTACCGAAGACTGTGAAGGGGTGGGTACCCAGGCCCCCTCATCAGTTAATACTACTGGTCCTAAAGAAACTAATAAAAAGCTGGTTCAGCAAGCATTCCACCCTAGTCTTTTTCTATCTAAAACTAGGAGTGCGTCCATGAGTCCCGTGGTTGACGCAAATGCGCGAAATATAGACCTTGCTCGTCACTCGGAAGTGCAATCGTTGAACGTGACGGAATTCTCCGAGACAGAGAACAGAGATGCCAATCCTCCCTCATGGCAGCGAGTTCCAATCATAAGAAATCCCAAGAGGAAGAAAATGTCTCCACCATCCCCTGAAAAAATAAGTACCTCAAATAGTTTCAGTGGTCTACCAACCGATCAGATAGAAGAAAACTGCCCTGAACAGGGTGATGCAGCCAAAAAGACTTCCAAGCCACCACCTATTATCCTGTATGGTATAGAAGATGTCAATAAGTTAACTGAACTTCTTGAAAGCGTTGCGGATAAATCAGAGTTCACCTATAAAAATATGAACAAAAACCAACTTCGAATAAGTTGTACTAAGGTGGACACTTTCAAAAAAATGATGGAGGTTATTAGGAAGAATGGTCTTATCGGACACACATTTAATCGTAAAGATAAACGACCATACAGAATTGTCATAAGGAACCTTCACTACACTACTCCCCTATGTGTGATTAAAGAGACCATAGAAGACACAGGTAACACGGTTGTCGGTGAAATAATTAATGCCAAATATGGACCTGAAAAACGACCAACTACCACATTCTTCGTCAATTTGGCACAGGGACCTAATAACAAAGCTGTGAAAAATTTGAAATACATCTACCACCAATCCATCACCATAGAAGATCCACGTAAACGGAATACTGTAGTCCAATGTCAGAGATGCCAACAATATGGACATACCAAAAACTACTGCATGAGGCCGTACCGTTGTGTGAAATGTGCAGAGTCTCATAAAACTTCGGAGTGTCCAAAAAAAGACCGCAACCTGCCGGCTAAGTGTGCTCTGTGTTTTGGTGCTCACCCGGCAAATTATAAAGGCTGTGAGGTCTACAGAGAGATACTTGCTAGGAAAACTGCTAAGCAAACACACCTTAAGACCAGAAACAACATCAACCCGGTAATCGACCAGCCCCCTTCGATACAACCGACACAGGAAGCATCAAGACCAAAACCAGCGAACAATCAGCAACGGACTTATGCGAAGGTGACAAAGTCAAAAATAACAAATGATAAAGAAGATCTATCATCACTCCAAACCTCTAACAGAGCAGTGGAAGACTTACTGTTCAAACAAGAAGAAAAGTTTGATCTTATCCTACAACAAATGAGCACTTTAATCAGTCTCATGACTACACTGGTTTCAAAGCTAGTAAAATGACATCTCTCAAGATAGTGGCCTGGAACTTAGATGGGCTATCACCTAAAAAGCATGAAGTTGAAGTCCTCTTAAATACGCATAATGTCGACGTTCTATTGGTTTCGGAGACACACTTTACGGCCGCTAGCAGTGTTAACATCCAAAACTATAATATCTATACTGCCAACCATCCGGACGGAACTGCACATGCGGGTGCTGCAGTCATAGTGAGATCTAGCATTAAACATCATGAGCTACCACAATTCAGAAAACCTCATATACAAGCGGCTAGCATCGCCGTAGAGGATCGAAACGGCATGTTCAACGTTTCTGCAATATACTGTCCTCCGAAACACGGAATAACCGTGGAGCAGTATGACGAGTTATTTGACTCATTGGGATCGCGATTTATTGTCGGAGGGGACTGGAATGCGAAGAATATCCATTGGGGTTCTAGACTTACTAATACTAGAGGTCGACAACTTAAGAAAAGTATAGACAAAAACCATCTGGATACAATTTCAACATCGGAGCCCACCAACTGGCCCAGTGATCAGAATAGACTACCAGATGTTATAGACTTTTTTGTGGTAAAGGGTCTGTCTCGACTTTCCTACGATGTCTACACATGCCTGGATGCTGAATCGAACCACGTGCCAGTCGTACTGATAATTGGTACCACAGTCGTTACCATAAAGAAAGCAGTCAAACTATACAATAGCCGTACGGACTGGACCTCATTTCGAGAACTAGTGGATCGTAAGCTAGACCCAAGAGTTGCTCTGAAAACAGAAAATGATGTTGATATAGCTACAAAAATACTCACGACAACTATCCAGGAATGTTTTTGGGTTTGTACGCCGGAAGTTACTGAACATCCATTTCAATGTAAAATCTACTCAGAAGAAGTAAAGGCAAAAATAAAGGAGAAAAGGAGGCTACGGCGTGTATGGCATACTAGCAGACACACAAGTGATAAAAGAGCCCTCAATAGAGCAAGCAGAGAGTTGAAAGTTCTAATAGCGGAGGCCAATGATTTAACTGTGCAAACACATATAGAAAATCTCACAGCTACTAATTATTCGCTGTGGAGAGCTTGTAAAAACTTTAATAGACCATTGCACCATAGGCCTCCTCTACGGAAGCAAGACGGAAGCTGGGCTAGGACCGCGCAAAGCAAAGCTGAAACGTTCGCAAAACATCTAAGCGAAGTGTTTAAGCCGAATAACGGGGGACCTGATGCAGACGAGTCGGACATTGATTCTATTCTCAGCCAGGATTTCCAACTTGATCACCATCTAAAGTTGGTTACACCGGGAGAGATTGCCCGGCAAATCAAATGTCTAGCGAACAACAAGGCTCCAGGTTACGACCTCATTGATAAGAGAGTCCTTGAAGAACTACCACGTAAAGGAATAGTCTACCTCACCATGCTGTTTAACGCCATCATGAGAGTAGGACACTTCCCAGAACTCTGGAAAGTCTCCCTGGTTACAATGATACACAAACCTGGCAAACCGCCACATGAAGTCGCTTCCTACAGGCCTATTAGTTTATTGCCAACTATGTCAAAGCTCTTTGAGAAATGTTTTCTACAGAGACTTAGCAAGGTCCTATTGCAAAATCGTATCGTTCCTAACCACCAGTTCGGATTTCGGAAAGAACACTCAACCGTAGAACAGGTCCATAGAGTTTGTAGAAAAATAAGATCCTCATTTGAGAAGAGGGAATACTGTGCGGCCGTATTCTTAGATATTCAACAGGCCTTTGATAGAGTTTGGCACAAGGGGCTGCTTTGCAAAATAAAATCTTTGTTGCCCCACCCCTTCTTTGGAGTACTGAAATCATACATTTCAGATAGGATATTTCAGGTGAGAGAGAACGATGCCACATCCAAATTCTACGAAATATCTGCAGGCGTACCACAAGGCTCCGTCCTGGGACCAGTTTTGTACACGATATACACGTCGGATTTACCACAGCGACCAGACGTTACTGTCGCAACCTTCGCGGACGATACAGCTATATTAGCGTCGAGTGAAAGTCCGATCGAGGCGTCATCTATACTCCAGAACTCTCTTAAAGAGATGGAAGAATGGTTAGCCAGATGGAGAATGTCTGCTAGTGTTACCAAATCCATACAGGTTACATTCACGCTTCGCAGGGAGAACTGTCCACCGGTCACCCTGAATGGCACACAGCTCCCACACCGTGACGATGCCAGGTATCTAGGAATGCATCTTGACCGAAGGCTCACCTGGAAGAAACACATACTAACAAAAAGGGATGCAATCAACCTAAAGTTTAAGGATCTCCATTGGCTTTTGGGTCGAAACTCAAAGTTGAGCATTGACAACAAGCTGCTCATCTACAAAACTGTTCTAAAGCCGATTATGACCTACGGCATACAATTGTGGGGAGTAGCGAGTGCCTCTAACTTGATGGTACTACAAAGAGTGCAAAATAGCATACTACGGCAGATGTCGAACGCGCCATGGTTCCTCAAAACCTCAGAACTCCATGAACTGCTCCACATTCCAACCATCAAGGAGGAAGTAGCTTTCTCTTGTCTTAGATACAAAACACGACTGCAGAAACACCCAAATCTACTTGCGGGTCAGCTGACGATACCTGAAAGTAATCGCCGTCTGAAAAAGCGACGGGACATATTTGACGACGAAGACGGCCGGTCAACCTGATTGGCTGTAACACACTAAAGGGCTGAACTTCGATGGAAGTTGCACCCTACACAAGATGGACCGACACCGCATCTGCTCATGGCCTACCAGCCGATTGCACGATTACAAACAGAAAAAAAAAAAAAAAAAAAATTTTTTTTTACTGACGAATTGAGATTTTTATATAGCTTACGTAGCCTCTTTGTACAAAAAATGATGATTTTTGTACGTGTTTTTTGGGATACAGGCGTAAATTTTTTTTTATTTGAATGGCAATATGGTAAGAAATAATAATAAATCATAAAATTTCCTGGTATTGGGGGCATAATTCTGAGAAAATTAGAGATCATTGAAAAAAACAGTCATAAAAAATGGATTTTTTTTCACAAGAAGCATAGTTAAAGACATAATGCCACTTTTTTGCCAGCTAATTTTTATTTTATCCTTACCGCCAAGTACGTGGCGTAATATTTTATTTTATTTTAAAGTAATCGACCCACTACTTTGGAAGAAATCATCATTTTTTGTACATAGAGTCTAGGTAAGATATAAAAATCTTAATTCGTCAATAAAAAATAAAATATTTTTTTAAAAAAGTTTTTTCTATGTTTTTTGTCGATAATTTATGGTCTAGTTTCACCCCCTTTCGGGGTTGCACTTTATCGCGGGACACCCTGTATAATATCACGATCACGATTCAGCCTGTAATATCCCACTGTTGGGCATAGGCCTCTTCTCCATGTAGGAGAAGGATATCTATTACATTACATAAGGAGAAGGATATCTATTACAGCACTGGATATATAATACAAAATATGTAATGTGTACAAAAATATTATAATTGATATTGAATTATTTTTGTTTACTATTACAGAAGGAATCAAAACACTCCTGTGCAACTATAAATCTCGATGAAGGTAGAAAATGCCTCGGCTGTAGTCAACCATCTTGTTCATATGGATTATGCGATGGCCACCTCCCATCTACTTCAAGTAAAAGCTGTATATGCGAACATAAAACATGTCAATGCAATCGACTAGACCCAAATGTGTGCATTTCATGTGAAGGCAAATCAATACCTGGGGAAACTTGCAAGAAATGTGATATGGCAAAGGCGTTAGCAATTGAAAATACAAAAACGAAATGCAAACTTGAACAATTAAGACTTGTCATGCAGCAAAAGAAACAGAGACGGGAGGCCCGCAAGTTAAAAACTCTGCCCTATACCACACCAACTAAAGCTATAACAGCGACAGAGCAACAAACTGCCATCCAGGAAGAAATAGAGACTGTTGCTTAACACCAAATAATTTTAGTATAACTGCATCTTGCTAGGGCTAGTGCACTCTCAAACACTAATGTTTTGAGTTACGGTTTATTGTTATTTTGATTACAGTTAAAATTAGTTTTATATTTGAAAACACTAATGCTCCCATTTAAAATGGGCGACCAGTGTGTTAACATGCTTTCATTGAGAGCTTGCAGATTGTATATTATATCGTTACCTGTACACTTTTAAATTGACGAATATTTTTTTTAACAATAAAAATTCGTTGATAATAATTATAACAACTTTTTAAAACATTGCGCATTGGCGAGTTACGTAGCTTTATCGCGTGTTGCATTTGAAGGTTGGCAACCCTATATATTCTAAATTACCATATTTAATAGTTTGATGAGTAGAAATAAATTTTAAGCGCTATTACGCATGTACAAAATATGAAGGAACTAGCGAAATCATAGTTGATAGTATAACTAATCGCGTAGGATACTGATTGAATATTGATAATGCCTGGTGCGGCAGAAATGAGTTTTTGTTGTTTTATTTTAGATTATATTTTATTATATTATTGGGACTGTCAAGTTTTAGAGACTCGTGTACCTACCTAGTTAATTGCTTTTCCACGTCGATGTTGATTTATGTACATTTTGTATGGTTTTTGATGTTAAGAACTTAATTTTCACTCTTTTGGAGTATAAACATTTTCACGAGTATATTAATTCTTCTATCATTTTTATTACACAAAAGTCGAAAATGTTTGGCACTGTTATCTTTTACTTTTTTGTTTTATTTCTTTATTTTCGAAAATGTTGTTTTAATAAATGTTTATTTTTCATTACACCTTTTTTAGTTTGTTTTACTTTTCTTTGTTGGTATATTACAATAACTAAGAACACCAATCAATATTTATTGCAATAAGAAGATAATATTATTACAAGCCTATAAAATGATATAATAAAGTGCATAACAAGCTTTGTACATAGTAATAAATAGATACATAGAAACGCTTAGTATCTTCTTTCTGTTCGTAAAAACGAAAAATGTACTTTAAATTGTTGTCGCTACAGAATTTAACATTAGTAAACCATTTTGAATACTCTATTTAATTTTCAATATTCTGTGGCTGTCGGATATTGTATGAAATAAAAGTTTTGATGGAAATCGATTGCATAAAGCGTGAAATATATTTTAAAAATTTACATGTTAATCTAGTGTTTCGTCAGTAACGTATATCGAGATGTGGTTTATTTACCGCTATATTTTATCAGGTATTTTGTTAAGAGATCTATTTTAGTAAAACAGGGGTATGAGATCTATTCTCTAGGGATAGTTCGGAGATTGTTATATTTCAACACGATGTGGGGTTACGTCTTAGTCTTCCGTAAATAATTTTACGTTGCAGTTGTACGAATCCTACCTTGGCGAGGGACCAAGAGACAAGCTAATATAAAAACTCGATTCCGCAACTGTTATCACAAGCAATAAAGTTTTCCTTACATTGCCGTTGAGTAACGCAAAGTGCCTATTGATGTGTAGTGAAGTATAGTTACATATAAGTGTTGTGCCATATGAAGTTTTTAGGTTCATAACAAAACAATTTTAACATGTGGCACCTACATTACTCTTTTGTTTTGATTCAGTTCTAACGATAAGATCTCATGAAACATTGTATATATTTACTTTTTTTTTTACAATAAAAGACGCCCTAAAGTTGTAATAACACTTTCGTTACCATGTTTCCATAATCGTTTCGCTATCCGACTGTTTCATATTTAACGGCTATTATTTTACAGGGTTCAAGCAAAAAATAGCAAATTGTTTTTGTCTTTGTATTTTGCATGTCTAGTAAAGAGAATAAAGTTACATACTAAATATTACTTGTTTTATTTGAAACCTGTATTAGGAGTAATTGTAAGAATATAATTATGCATTTAATAAATCCTTATTCGTTTTTTAGAAATATAGGAGTTTTGTTTGCAAATAAAAACAATTGATTTCACTTTTTTTTTATTTCCTGACATGTAGTGTGGTAAACTATAGATACGATAAAATAACACCATACAAAAAAAAAAACAACAGGTAATTGAATAATAATTACGAGTGGACTCACTTATTGCTATTAATGATATGAATCATAATCTTTAAAATATTCACAATTTATCATAATTATAACGGAAAATTAACAGTTAGAGTTAAAACGGCCATGTTAAAACATGGCCGTTTTAATTTAAGATAAACAGACATCAAGCCTTGTGAGAAAACACTTAACAAAGTTAGATTGTTTAGAAAGGTTGACAAGTGATCAGTTATACTCAGTATATTTTTTACTATTATATATATAGCATTATACTTAACTAGTAAAAATACTGTACTAATTTTTAATTATTTCTATTAATAAGAATTTATACAACACACTTAAATTTACAATATCTTCTAACACCGATCTGTCATGGGAAAAAGAAAAGTCTGTAAATCTCGTAAATTATTTTATTATATAAAGTTCATCTCATATAAATAGCACATAACCCACACACTCGCACGTACAAACGGAACGGCTAGAACATCGCTATAAAATAAAAAATACGAATAAAAATTTTACACAATCACACGTAGAGGCCTCACAATCACGCTTATTTATATATTACGGTCAGTTCTAACGAACGAAGGAATAATGCAATTACTAAAACGGAAAAATAAAAAGGTGAAGGTAGTCGCAATAAGAACCGTGATATAAAAATATGAACAATCAAAATGAAAATCGATAGTTTTAAAATATACACCTAAACGTTCTAGCTGCTACGCCTGCCATCAAACTAAGGTTTAGAAGAGAAGCGTGCTCATTCCTCCCATTTCCGCTTGTTCCTTCACAAATATTTCGAAGTACTGATATATAATTGTGACGGCCAGCAATATACCGGTCCCTGAACCGATGGCTCCAAGAAAATCAGCCAACACCGAGAGGGCTCCGATACAAAGACCTCCAAAGGCAGCTGCAGTCGGGATGTATCTGTTTAGTTCATGGATCATCGAGTTGTCACGGTGACCACGCATTACCATTTGCTGTTCTTTCAATTGTTTTGCGACCTGGATAATTAAATAAATGTATTTTAGCATTTTGAAACAATTTTTTTGTATACATATTGTAAGCGTATCTATATGTATAGGGTACTTATTTTATTCAAAGTGGATTTTTTTGTATATCACAAAAATTACAATTTCAGAATTTTAAAAAACTTAGTAATATAATTCGAAAAATCCTTTTCTTAGCAATTTGCCTATTTTATTAAGATGCTAGCTGGACGTTAGAGAACATTAAAATGTAACAACTACATGATTTATATTTCAACAAAACCTTCACTTACATCTTTAGCCGATGATCCAGATACATCAATCCAGGTCTTTGAGAAGAAGGCACATGAGCCCAACATGAAGAAAATATAGAGTACGGCGTGGAGCGGGTCTTGAGCGATGTGGGCGAGGGACTCGGGGGGGCTGAAGTAGTAGCACAGGCCTCCCACGGGGTAGGCTCGCGCCGGGCCGCCGCCGCCTACATCGGCCCACACTCCGAGGAGGTTCACTAAGAAGTTACCACTGAATTTAACGGCTAACATCTGAAAAAAAAAATACAGCCCGATTAAAAATAATGTCACAAGCACAACGCATACACGAACATTTTAGTTCTTTCTAACATATTCGTAAATACTACAACTACAGACACACATTGAGGGCTGGTTACTTGAAGAATGGACTATTTTATGCAACTCGACGTCTCTGTGCGCCTATTTTGCGTCAAAAAGAGCTTGAGTCTTGAGTTTAACTAGTTGTGGTAAAGTTTATCCAGAAAATAAGTTATGAACAGCCATTAGGGCCTATTTTTCCTCAATGAATATACTGCAACTTATATATTTGCGAATACAAGTATCTTAAGAATTCAATGGTAAAAAATCGGCCAAGTGCGAGTCGAACTCGCGCACCGAGGGTTCCGTACAAAAATTATTAAAAATATTTTTATTATATGATTTAACTAAAAATTTATTCTTTTCGCAAATTTTCCTTTATCTGTGCTATAAGACGTTGCTTCATACAAAATTTCAAGATTCTAAGTTAACGGGAAGTACCCTGTAGGTTTTGATTCCCTTTTGTCTTGACAGACAGATAGATGGACAACAAAGTGATACTATAAGGGTACTGTTTTTTCCTTTTGAGGTACGGAACCATAAAAATATATCAAAAATTTGATACAGTCATCTGTTAATTTCCATTCCGGTGAAACATACCCTAAGTAAAACATTCTTTGAAATATATCAATTCGTAAATAAAAAAACTAACACTGGATGGTTGACACAAATTGTTATGGTATAAGAAGGAATATATTTACAAAAATTACTTGCTTAAAATATATTTACAATTTTGAAAATTACCTGTGAGATAACGTAAAGATTGGAAACGAGAGCAGATTGTAAAATAATGGGAATATTTGATGTGTAGAACAGTTTGATGGGGTAGGACGAGTACTGGCCACGGTAGCGAGCGGACTTGATTGGTAGATCCACTCTGAAGCCCTGTAATACAGAAGATTTATTCTTTCAGAAAATATACATATATTTCATTAGTATTTATGATTACAGATAATAATAGATAACACAATTTATTGTGAATATTAAAATACAAGTAACACAAAATAAAAGTAATTGAACAATGATATAGAAATGACTAAATTATAGAGAAATTCTACCACCATCACCACCACTTCAGCCTATCACAGTCCACTGTTGGACATATGCCTCCACAAGTTCGCGCCTGACATTATGACGCGAACTCATGTGTTTTGCCCATAGTCACCACGCTGGGTAGGCGGGTTGGTGACCGCAGGACTGGCGCCGTCGCACCGAAGACGCTGCTGCCCGTCTTCGGCCTGTGTACTTCAAAGCCAGCATGGATGGTTATCCCGCCATCCGTCGGCTTTTTAAGTTTCAAGGTGGAGTAGAACTGTGTTATCCCTTAGTCGCCTCTTACGACACCCACGGGAAGAGAGGGGGTGGCTACATTCTTTAGTGCCTTAACCACACACCACACAAGCACACAAGCAGCATACAACACACAGCATAGATAAATTATTGTATGGTTTTTAGCTGAGTCACTTGGGCACAAATAATTTTACCAATGTCTGTGTGGGATGAGCAAAACAATATCTTAAAAAATAAGGCAGTTCAAAAAAATGATGATTGACAATATCAATACTATAATAAAGGAAACTGAATTCAAGAAAAGAAATTTACTATGTGATCCTAAATACTAAATTTAATTATTCATAATTATATTTTTGAAGTGAAACTTCTTTAGAATCGTTGTGATTTCAAACCGGGTGCAACGGAAAAATGACAGGGAAGGGCGCGCCGCGCTGCACGCCGCTAATTTTAAATTAGTTTTTATTTTTAAATTAGTTTGCCAAAGAAGTTTCACTTCTATCATGTGTGAATCGCACACACCTTTTTTTTCTTTGTATAGGGAATTATCTGCAGTCAGTACTTTTTACTTTAGCAGATCTTTTGTGTGAATATAGGGCATGTACAGTGTGGCTCCAGTGAGCCATCTACTGCTTTTTATTATTATTTTCATTATTTTAGGATAGTTTTTCTTTTTAGTCTTTTTTTTGTCTTGATCATCATCATGTCGTCAATGCAACAGCTAGTTCATTAGGATGTCTCTCCAGTCGTTCCCGATACTTGGAGGCGTGCATTCGAATCTCTTCTGCGCCTGTTCCAATTTTAAGGTTTTTGTGTATTTCATCGTTCGTGATAAACCATGGCACATTACTTATTGAGCGTAGGATACCGTTTTGAGCTCTTTGTATGAACATTTTATTTTATACATATTTTTAGAATAACTTTAAGTCACAGTTAAAAACAAAATGCCATAAACTATAAATAAAAAATACCTGGAAGTATATAACTATAGCGAAGACCAGAACAGTGGCCAGCAAGTTCATGAGGTTGGGCAGGTTCTGGCGGTAGAAGGCTTCTCGGAGAGCTCGCACTTTGTCGGGTCTCGTGGCTAAGAGGTGGAACAGAGCTATCACTGCTCCTTCGAATTCTGTGCCGCGACCTGGTAATGATAACAAGATGATTATATTAAAGTTAACACTGTCACTCAGAGAGAGGGTGTTCTCAGGGTCATAAGATGTCTTGAGTAATATGTTGTAAATGGAATTATAGCATCCAAAACGCAGTTCCACCACAAAAACAACCCAGAAAATTAATTTGTTTAAGTTACAAATAAGTTTTTTAGTTAAGTAGTTAAGCTTACATTCATCTTTTGAAGTTTGAAGAAGAAGTTTAAATAACATATTATACACAAATTAATTTTGTTACTTACCAGTATTGACGACAAAAACAACCCAGAAAATTAATTTGTTTAAGTTACAAATAAGTTTTTTAGTTAAGTAGTTAAGCTTACTTTCATCTTTTGAAGTTTGAAGAAGAAGTTTAAATAACATATTATACACAAATTAATTTTGTTACTTACCAGTATTGACGACAAAAACAACCCAGAAAATTAATTTGAAGTTACAAACAAGTTTGTTAAGATAAGTTTACATTCATCTTTTGAAGTTTGGCGAAGAAGTTTAATTAACATAATACATAATTTTTTTTTGTTACTTACCAGTATTGACGGTAGCAGGGGAGAAGGCTTTCCATACAATAGTCTCACAAATGTTTGTGGCAATGAACAGAGATATACCGGAACCCAAGCCATATCCTGCAATAAATTACATTTGAAAGATTAATTGTAATCTTTCTTTCACATTTAATTAAATAAATTTTTTTTAAGTTGCTAGTATACATGTATTTTTGTCATGTATATATTTTACAATACAAACAACAACAATATTTATAAATATTTATGACATAGCTTGTGTCAAAATTTGAGATATGTTCATTAAAATACATTAAAAAAATTATTAAATACCTTTTTGTAGAAGTTCATCAAGTAGTAGAACAATCAATCCAGCAACAAACAGCTGAATGATAATCAAAAGACACACTCCGGCTCCGATTTCACTCGGTTCTCCGTACATACCAGTCATCACGTATACAATGGCTTGACCCACTGTTATTACCATACCAAACACTGCCGATAAAGAAAAAATTTCATTAATAACTTTATTATTTAGTATTAATTATTCATTATATGTTTTGACAATAATATGTAATTTGTTCAAAACCTTCTCATATGTGGGCTTTGTGGTTACGGCACTAAAGAATGTAGCCACCCCCTCTCTTCCCGTGGGGTGGGAAGAGGCGACTAAGGGATAACACAGTTCCACTACCACCTTGGAACTTAAAAAGCCGACGGATGGCGGGATAACCATCCATGCTGGCTTTGAAATACACAGGCCGAAGACGGGCAGCAGCGTCTTCGGTGCGACGGCGCCAGCCCTGCGGTCACCAACCCGCCTGCCCAGCGTGGTGACTATGGGCAAAACACATGAGTTCGCGTCATAATATCGGGCGCGAACTTGTGGAGGCCTATGTCCAACAGTGGACTGTGATAGGCTGAAGTGGATGTGGGCTTTTGCCCAGCAGTAGAATGTTACAAGCTGAATCCATCAATAAAAGTTGCAATATTTTTAAAAATAACAATAAGTAAATATTAGAGAAAGTTATATACAATTGGCATTTTGTCAAATTTATAAATATTATTAAGAGAAATTGGCAAATTGCCTCAAAAAGACGTAAATATTTTATTAATCTAGTAGTTCATAACATATCTACAATTTATCTTGAACTTTAGCTATCTTTCGATGACTAGTATGAATAACTTAGCATATTTGTTTATTTCTTTGACTGTACATGTTACTGAACAAGAAATAAATAATAATACTTATTTAATCTTACATTTTTGAGCTCCATTGAACAATGCTCTATCTTTTGGAGTATCTCCAACTTCTATAATCTTTGCACCAGCCAGCAGTTGCATGATAAGTCCAGATGTGACGATAGGTGAGATACCGAGTTCCATAAGTGTTCCTCTGTTAGACGCCAAGATCACACGGATCCAGTAGAATGGATCTGCACTGTCCGATGACATTATACCGAATAATGGGATCTACAAACACATTACAATGTCTTAAACAATGTATACAAACCTTGGAATTTACATTAACTTGTATTGTTTAATAAAATTAATTACTGTTACTTATATAAATGTGTTCCTAGTTTTGTTATTTACTATAATTATGGTTATTATTTGGAGTATAGGCATTAAAAACTATAGGGTTTTAATTGATCATATTATTGATTATCATTGTCTGAAGTAAATCAAAATACAATTAACATAACTACCATTATGTGGCGACATAATTTTCATTTATTTTTACTTTCACTGTTATAATGATAACCATTAACTTATTACACTGCATTTTGTGTGCAGTGACACAATTTTAACTATATTTTATATTTGAATACACATGAAAGTTTACATTTATTGTAAATACAAAATTACTTACCTGGCAGCATACTAAGAAAATAAATAGCGTTATTGCTGTCCATAATACTTTTTCCCTGAATTGAATCTGAAAAGTAAAAGTTCCTTTTAGTAGTTTATTACAGTTACTCTTAGATACTAGGTTAGGAAAAAATACTTTCACTTTGATATTGTATGTTTTACCATTAAATATGCTTAATTTGATTAGAAGTAACACAATTAATATCTTATATGACAAAATGAACTCTAAAATAAAGGAAGATATGGAGTAGTCGTGGACTTACCTTTCTCTCCGGTTTTGCTATTTCTGGTAATATACTACAAAATGGTTTTATAACCTCGAGGAATTTTACTGGAATACGAAAAATATTAGTTACTTAACACATTTATCACATTAATCTTCAATTTAACACAAAATCTTCGGGCAAACTAGTGATACGTGTCTACTATATATATTTACTTATTTCAAGTATTAATATTAAAGATACTCACTCGCCATTGTGATTTACTGTGATTTAACTATCCTAACTAAAATATCAACTGATCAATTCGATTGGAACCATTCAACTTTTGTTCAATAATAAGACTCCAACCAGACTTTAACAGAAATGAACCTGCGCAACGCTACCAACGAGCTATTCGCAAATGACACGTCCACAACGTCATGTCACGTGACCTGTGATGTTGGCGTGTAAAATGTTGCCTTATGTCCAATATTTTCTGACCTATTAACAAATCAATTTTGTTTTGCTTTTGTTATTATTTTTTACCTTCACTACTTGTTTAGTTTAGTTTAAGTTATTTTTCTGACCACTAATTAACTACAATAATTTTAATAAATTCATTATGGATAGGAGAGTATTAGGATAGAGGAAGTTTTTATTATAAAACGATTTATAATCACCCTATTCTATTTTATGACTATGACACGACTTAAACAAATATTTAATTTAATAGGGTATTCCACTATGTTTGAAAACGTACTTCAAAATGTTGATTTTATAATAAAAAGCCACAAAAAAAATATATTTCGGCAAAATAAACACGCTTTCATGCCATAAAATTAAATTAATTTTTAAACCTTTTTTAATACCGCGAAAACGCTACAGCCATTTTGGTGACGTAATATGTGCAATAACAAAAGTGTAAGAGAGTAACATAACCTACAATTACTATGACAGCCATCAACAAATTAGTAATGAATGCATATTATTTCAGTTGGAACAAGATATGAAGAGTTATTATATAGTCTGTCTATAAAGTCGTGAAATTTAATGAGGGCGCTGTTAATAACACGTAGCAAACACATATAGCAACACTGTATAGTATGACATAAATGACTTTGATACTTGCAATATTTTATTTACCTACTATTAAAAACATGAGTCTGAGTGTGAATAGATACGAAAATGTCAGTTCGTTTAGGTAAAATGAGTAAATAAATAAGACACATATCATATTTTGTTTGTTTTATTTATAAAGAAATATCAATGAAATAGATCTGCTTTGAATGAAAAAGTACACATTACAGCAAAAAGAGAGGATTATCTAAATATTATCGTATAAAACAGAAATTTAAAAGAAGAATTGCAAAAAAATATTAGTTATATTGATGAGAGTTATATTCACGACTCATACTGTACATGCTGGAAGTGAAAAAGGCTTTGTACCAAACTGTCTACTCTTATTTAGTGGAAGAAATAAAATAGAAGATTATCACTCTGAAATGAATGCGAATAAATTCACTAAAAGGATTACGGAAAAACTTATTTCCAACCTACACGAGCCATCTATTTTATTGTTTTTGGCAATGCTCCTTACCATTCAGTAATTACAAACAAAACACCAAACACCAGTACTCGTGTCGATGATATAAAATTATGGTTATTAGAAAATAATATTCCATTTAATTCATCGCTAAGGAATGTATTAACTTGAGAAAAAATAAAAAACCAAATCCTATATATGAAATAAATACTATTTTGGGAGAACATGGGCATACAGTGGTTCGGCTTCCACCATACCACTGTGATCTTAACCCAATAGAGCTAATTTGGGCACAAAAAAGGTAGCTGCAAGTAATATTGGATCTCGTGACGTGAAACAATTGACAGAAGAAGCATTTAATAACATCACAGTTGAAAACTGGAAAAATTGTTGCGAACTTGTAAAAAAAATAGAAAAGGATATTATCATGAACGAGACAGAACATTATACAAAAATATAGAGACGAATTAATATTTCAAGTAAGAAGCGACAACAGCAGCACTTCTTTCACTTATCATCGGATTCTAAAATCTGAAACTGAAAGGAAAACTGTTAACTCGATGATAGTATTGACAGCGAAAGTACTTATGTTATTCTGATTTAGAATCATAAAAGCACATTATTGATTTATTATATTGAAATTAAAAGTCGTATATTTTAATCTGTATATCACGTGACCTAAAACACGAGCCGCCATGGTGTGACGTCATACGGGCAATAACAAAGTTCTGTCAGTGCTGTCAACAGCTAGTGTACATACTAATATCTATCAATTTTAACTTCAAGGAGTAATACTTGTGTTCTTTCGTATAATAACTCTTTATATCTTGTTCCAACTGAAATAATATGCATTCATTACTAATTTGTTGATGGCTGTCATAGTAATTGTAGGTTACGTTACTCTCTTACATACGTCATACACTTTTGTTATTGCCCATATTACGTCACCAAAATGGCTGTAGCGTTTTCGCGGTAATAAAAAAGGTTTAAAATTTAATTTAATTTTATGGCATAAAAACGTGTTTATTTTGCCGAAATATATTTTTTTGTGGCTTTTTATTAGAAAATCAACATTTTGAAGTACTTTTTCAAACATAGTGGAATACCCTGTTACCAACATTCTTGTTTTTTTCATCTATGTTAGTTGTTAACAGTTGTCAACTTGTCACACTTTTTGAAAGCAATTTTGTTTTGTTTCTTTTATCATTAACTTAAATCATAAATCTCAGGTTATATTTTTAAACATAATTAATGAATTTTATACATCAGGCGTTCTTCCAGAATCTTGGAAAAGACAATTAGTTTTACCAATTTTAAAACCAGGCAAGAATCCTTCAGATTCAAATTCCTACAGACCTATCGCCCTTTCATCTACTTTGGCAAAAATTACGGAGCATTTGTTGAAGAACCGTTTGGAATGGATAATGGAAAGCAGAAATATTCTCTCTCCCTCTCAATTTGGCTTCCGAAAGGGATTGAGTACAATGGATAGTCTCAGCATTCTCTCTACAGATATTCGAATAGCCTTTGCAAAAGGCGAGTACCTTGTGGGTGTTTTCTTAGATATAAATTCTGCGTATGACAATGTTCTTCTCTCGGTTCTCAGGCGAAAACTGCACCAGCTCAGTATTCCGCCGAGGATGGTACATTTTCACAAACACAATTAGAGTTCGGGACCATTCACTCTGTGAATGCGGCTTAGACGAAGGATCCACATCTCATATCCTGTTTAATTGCCCCAATCTCATTCATCCCTTATATGACGTACTCCCTCCCGAAGTCCCCCGTCCTTTGAATGTTGAATCTTTATTAATGTTTGTGTTTAGCCCTCTGTGTATGTTTTTATGTAAATATATCAAATATAATAAAATTAAATTGTAAATATTACTATATATATATATATATTTAGTTACTTTATAGTTTAGTTAGATATTTAATTTAGTTAGTAGTTATATACATATAAATATTTTTATATTTTTATAGTTTTCCTGGTTGAGGATTTTGTGAATAAATTCATACTATTTTCATATATTTTCTAAATTTAATTACATTTTTAACTTTTATTCTCATATATACCGAACAATCTCCTTCGTGTGTTCTGAGGTGATATGCGACCTCCGCGCCATGTAACTATACGATCTCCGTAGTGTTGTTAAAACCAAACGTGTCAACTGTCATACTTTGTTATTTATTAGTATTTAATCATTATGTTTGTCTAGTGGAATTCTTTCAGTTAAATAAAACCAATATTTCTCTTGGTTTCTCGTTTATTATGCCACAATTTATTTAACTGAAAATGCCTAACGAAAAACTAGGCATGCCTTCGCTGTCGAGATATCTGCGACCCGATAAGTTTGACATCGAGCCTGATGTCGCGGACGCCGATGAAAAATGGGTACACTGGAAATCAACATTTGAAAGCTTCTTAGCAGAAGAGATTACCGACGATGTACCAGACTCCCTTAAGCGTAAGCTGCTAGTTAATCACTTATCGGCATCGATTTACAAGCATATCAAAACATGCTCCACTTATAAAGATTCGATGAAAGTTCTAGAAGACATCTATGTCAAACCGAAAAATACTATTCTAGCTCGACACATTCTCTTCAATCGCAAGCAACGAGCCGACGAAACGATCTCTGACTATATTAGAGCTCTCCGACTTTCCGCGAAAGATTGTAAATTCGAAGACGTCATAGCTCAGGAGCATGAAGACCAAGCAATTCGTAGTGCTCTCATATCCGGCTTACTATCACGAAGGATTCGCGAACGGTTACTAGAAAACTCAAAACTCACTCTCTCAGAAGCACTTAATCAAGCCGTAGCTCTGGAAACGGCAGAGAAGGATGCAGTTGCTATTGGTATCAGTTCTACGCAACTTACCGCCATATCGCAAGGTACTTCACGGGACAAGGAATCCGAAAATCTAGCGGCAGCTCCATCGTCACGAACTTTTCAAGCCACCCCGACCACGCCACCTCCGGCTAAACCCTGCTTCTTTTGCGGCGGGAGTCTTCATCCAAGGTTCAGATGTCCAGCCAACAGAGCCACCTGCAAAAAGTGCTCAAAGAAAGGACACTTTGCAAGCGTCTGTAGATCGGGGGGCAATATTAACTTGAACTTCACGACAGTTGAAGATCCTACGACCTCTAACAGCAACCAGTTCTACAGTGGAGCTATTTCTGCTGCCTCTCCTTTGAGCCTTAGGAGTGCGACAATTCCAATCATGGTCAGCGAATACAAGGCTGATGCACTCGTCGATACAGGAAGCTCAGTCAGCTTTATTAACGCTAGTGTTGCTCGCATAATGAAACTACGCAAAAAACCCTGCAAGCAGACAGTCAATCTCGCTTCTCTCAATCAAGTTTCCTTTGTCGAAGGCGTCTGCTTTGCTACCATTACGATTAATAAGCATACTTACAAACAAACGCCTCTTCTAGTAGTCGACAACCTCTGTGCTGACGTCATCGTCGGCCATGACTTGCTCAAACATCACTCGAGCATTCGTTTTAATCTTGGTGGGCCTGGCGAACCTTTAGAGATATGCAACGTGTTACGAGCTTCGGTGCCGCCAGCCTCCGTATTTACAAATCTGTCGCCGAACATTCGACCGATCGCCGTGAGAAGCCGGCGCTACAGTAAGGAAGATGAGGACTTCATAAAAGAAGAAGTGTCTAAATTACTTGAAGACGGGGTCATTGAAACAAGTATTTCCCCCTGGAGAGCCCAAGTCCTCGTAGCGGGAGGAGGGGTTCATCGAAAACGACTTGTCATTGATTACTCCATGACCATAAACAAATACACCGATCTGGATGCCTTCCCCTTGCCAAACATAGAATCAGTCATGAACAAAGTATCAAGATTTAAAGTGTTCAGTCAAATCGACTTAAAGAGCGCATACCATCAAATACCCATCTTAGAAAATGAAAAGATATATACTGCTTTCGAAGCATGCGGCAAATTGTACCAGTTTACACGCATTCCATTTGGCGTGACTAATGGCGTTGCGGCTTTTCAACGTACTCTGGACTTCATCATAACAGAAGAGAGACTAGAAGGAACGTTCGCCTACTTAGACGATGTAACCGTCTGCGGCAAAGATCAAAGAGATCATGACCACAATCTAAAACGCTTTATGGACGCCGCTAATAAATATCATTTAACTATAAACGAACGGAAGAGTGTTTTCAATAAGACTAAAATCAACTTGCTTGGATATACTGTTGAAAATAATACAATCAGTCCTGACCCGGAAAGACTAAAACCTCTTCTAGAGCTTCCCGCTCCAACTAAAACTAGTGAACTAAAACGAGTCCTAGGGATGCTTGCTCATTACGCTAAATGGATTGCACGTTTCTCAGAAAAAATAAAGCCACTTACATGCGTGACTACTTTCCCGTTAACACCTGAAGCGCTCAAGTGTTTTGAAGAACTCAAGCAAGATATCAAGGGAGCCGCTCTAGTAGCCATTAATGATAATGAAATGTTTACAGTCGAAACAGACGCTTCGGAATTTGCGCTAGGGGCTACTCTGACTCAACATGGAAGACCAGTTGCCTTTTTCTCTCGGACATTGAATAACTCGGAATGCAAACAATCCTCAATCGAAAAAGAGGCTTGTGCGATAGTAGAGAGCCTAAAGAAATGGAGACACTACCTGATCGGCAGACATTTTCTTCTTATAACTGACCAACAATCGGTGGCCTTCATGTTCAATCAAAATCATACCAGTAAAATAAAAAATGAGAAGATCCAACGTTGGCGATTAGAACTGTCTTGCTTCAAATACGATATAGTTTATAGACCAGGCACTGAAAACGCTGCTGCGGACGCTCTATCTCGCGTATGCGCTTACATGAATATAAACAAGTTGAAAGAACTACATAACGCACTCTGCCACCCGGGAGTAACTAGAATGTATCACTGGGTAAGATCTAAAAACTTGCCTTACTCGGCTAATGATGTGAAGGAGATGACCGCCTCGTGCCCTACCTGCGCCGAAATAAAACCGAGGTTTCTAAAGGTCAAGGGTCAATTGATAAAAGCTACGTCGCCGTTTGAACGGATCAACATAGATTTTAAAGGACCACTACCATCTAATACAGCCAACAAGTATATACTTACAATTATTGATGAGTACAGTCGGTTTCCTTTTGCTTACCCATGTAAGGATATGACCTCAGCCACCGTCATTACTTGCCTGAAAGATCTTTTTCTAACATTTGGCCAACCTCTCTACATTCATAGTGATAGAGGATCGTCATTCATGTCCGAAGAGTTCAAATCATTTCTACGACAGTCAAATATAGCCTCGTCCAGAACGACGCCCTATAACCCCCAGGGTAATGGCCAAGTGGAGCGACTAAACGGAACGCTCTGGCGAACTATTCAACTCAGCCTTCGGTCAAAGGGATTATCGGTGGAAAATTGGGAAGTGGTTCTGAAGGACGCATTGCATTGTGTCCGCTCCCTCCTGTGTACGGCAATAAACGCTACTCCGCACGAAAAACTTTTCACATATCCTAGAAGATCTCCGAACGGAGATTCACTGCCATCTTGGCTCACGCCGGGACCGATCTTAGTTAAGAAGAACGTCCGTTCTTCAAAAACGGACCCTCTTGTCGAGGAAGCCGAGCTCTTAGAGATCAATCCCTACTACTCTCTCATAAGACGGGATAATGGAGAAACCTCAACGGTATCAAACCGTCAATTGGCCCCCTTCCCCAGTATCACTGATAATATCAGCGACGATAACTTTGAAACGGCCTCCGAAGATGATAATCTCACGTTTCCATCTGAAAATAACTCTACACCTCCACCTGAAAATATCGCTCCTTCGTCACCGCCCCGTGTAGGAGAGCCGTCGACGACTTCGCCAGTTCTTCGGACTGGACTCCCCAGGAGATCTAATAGGACGCGAAAATTACCCTCCTACCTAGCGGACTTTGTGGTTGATGGGAGTGAGAGTGAAAACTGAACCGGGGGAGAATGAGGTGATATGCGACCTCCGCGCCATGTAACTATACGATCTCCGTAGTGTTGTTAAAACCAAACGTGTCAACTGTCATACTTTGTTATTTATTAGTATTTAATCATTATGTTTGTCTAGTGGAATTCTTTCAGTTAAATAAAACCAATATTTCTCTTGGTTTCTCGTTTATTATGCCACATGTTCTCCGAATCATCCCACGTGACATTGGCGAAATGAATTGTGTCAACTTCAAACTGACACACCTGAAAGCCAAAGCAAAGAACTGAACTTGTTTTGTCTGTCAACTGTCAATTTTATAAATTGTAGCATGTGAGTTGTTGCAAAATAGCTGAAAATTTTATTTATTTGCTATTAATTATATGAGAAAATGCAGCAAGCTCATCGATCTGGAAATTTAAAGCAGAGCAATAAAGCTCACAAGTCTCGTCATAGGTCGAAACGAGGCATTTCCGCAGCAGTTAAAGGTAAGGTTAATAATTTGCGAGTGCGGTGATTATTTATTTTTTCGTGTTATTAATGAATTAAACAATATTACAGGTAAAGTGAATATTAAAGAAATCGTTCGACGAAATCGTCATATATTAAAGAAAGATGAACGTCGTCATCAAGCTTTACAAATTCGTAAAAATAAACGCGAAGAAGTACTTTCGAAGAAACGTGCTCTCGGTGGGAACCGAAATCCACCGTTTCTCGTGTGTGTCGTTCCGCTGAATGCGCAGTTGGATGTACAGTCCGCATTGGCTATATTAAGAACATGCTCTGAAGGAACTGTTGTCAGCCAGTCTCTGAATGGTGTATTACATATAGGGTAAGAATAAAAATATTAGAGTTAAAAGTCTAAAATTGCATTGTATTTCTCTTGAGAATAAATAATCATCTTTGTTTTAAATTTATCATAATATTGTATTATTCTTTTCCAGGTTACCTAACTTCAAGCAACGTTTTTCATTTATTTGCCCTGAAATCGATAATGAATTTGCTCTTCTTGACGCTCTTAAAATTGCAGATACAGTTTTATTTGTTAGTTCTGCTCTCGATGAACCCGTTGATGAATGGGGAGAAAAAGCCTTAGCATTGTCAATGGCTCAGGGTATGCCGACACCTATTGTAGTAGCTATGGACATAGAAGGAGTACATCCTAAAAAACGGACTAGTGAAAAACAAAATGTACAAAAGCTTGTTTCAAAGTGGTTGCCAGAAGAAAAAATTATGCAATTAGATAAGAGCTCTGATGGTTTGAATGTGCTACGGAGAATTGGTAACCAGAAAAGAAATGTTATACATCATAGAGAAAAGAGACCTTATATGCTAGCTGAAGATGTTGAGTATGTGCCAGATGCAGAAGGGGAGAGTGGTACACTTAAAGTAAGTGGTTACTTGCGTGGCATGCCTTTGAATGTAAATGGCTTAATTCATATAACTGGGTTAGGTGACTTTCAAATGGTTAGAATTGATGGACTAGATGACCCACATCCTTTAAACTTAGGTAAAGAAAATACAAAAACTGACACAATGGATGCTGAAGTCACTAAAGTATCTGTGTTACAAGTAGCCGATCCAGTCAAACAAGAATCCTTAGTATCAGAAAATATTCCTGATCCAATGGAAGCAGAACAAACATGGCCAACAGAGGAAGAAATCAAACAATCAAATATTGAAACAAAGAAAAAGATTAAAAAAGTTCCAAAGGGTTGGTCTGACTATCAGGCAGCTTGGATTGTTGAGTCTGATGTAGAAGGTGATGGTTCTGAGGGAAGTGAAGATGAAAGTGATGATGATGAAGTAAATGATGATGAATTTATGTCATGTGAAGAAGAACATTCAGACCAAGAAGCTAACGAGGCAGATAATGATTTTGAATCTGTCACAGAATCTGTAGTTGGTCCAACCGATGAAAAATATGATGCTACAATCGATGCATATGAGGAACATGAAATGCTTAAGAAATTATCAGCTGCTAAGGAAGACCGACAGTTTCCAGATGAAGTAGATACACCACAAGATGTACAAGCAAGGGAGAGATTTATGAGATATAGGGGCTTAGAGTCATTTAGGACTTCACCCTGGGATCCTAAGGAAAATCTCCCAGAGGATTATGCTAGAATATTCCAGTTCGAAAACTATGAAAGAACAAGGAGAAGAGTTTTTAAGGAGCTTGAAGATAGTCTTGTTAATATGGTAATAATCACATTGGTCAATTTGATAAGAAGTATTTAGTAAGAGCTTATTTTGGTTAACATATTGTCTTGTAGCTGTTTTTTGCACTAGTATATCAAATTAATTATCATACTTAACTAAAAAATCTTGTATTATATATACAGTTTTAAAATATCATATGTTTGACCAAACATGTGTAAATTGACAAATACCACGATCATTTTTTTAAAATACTTTATAAATGACTTGTAATTGTTATATATTCTTTATTGCACTTTAAAATACAAATTATGCATCATAATAATTAAGATATCTTCAAAATTTATTTCAGTATGGCTTCTACATAACTATTCATGTGAAGGATGTTCGACAAGATTTATGGAACGCGTTCCATACAGCCAATGCTAATGCTCCACTATCTGTTTTTGGCCTTTTACCACATGAACATAAAATGTCATTGATGAATGTAGTACTAAAACGTACTGGAGCTAGTGATGAGCCGATAAAGAGCAAGGAGAGATTAATATTCCAAGTGGGCTATAGAAGATTTATTGTCAATCCAATTTTTAGTCAGCATACTAATGGTAGTAAACATAAGGTTTGTACAACTAGAAATTATCCCATAATAATATTCATGCTTAATTTATTTTATAAAGTTGACATGACATTTTATTTCTTTTTTTAGTATGAGCGATTCTTCCAGCCAGGATCAACATGTGTAGCAACATTTTATGCGCCCATACAATTTAGTCCATCAACAGTCCTATGTTTCAAAGTAAGTATCGTAATAGAAAGTAAAAGTTTTAAGAATTAGGAATATTATTATATTCATTTTCTTTTTTTTTTAATAGGAAAAGAGGAATACAAAATTACAACTAGTTGCATCTGGAGTTCTACTGTCATGCAATCCTGACAGACTTGTGATAAAGAGGATTGTTCTCTCTGGTCATCCATATAAGGTATGTCTATTAATATTTTTATACACTATATTTTAAATAAAATGTTCTGGTTACAAAATTAATTATCTGTTTATGTATTAATAAACTATCAAAAGTAATTTCTTCTCATTAACAGATTCTCTTGATAGCTCGAAACTGCTTTAATTTTAAAAATTGTACTAAAACAAATTATATCCTTGTATCTATACTAATATAATAAAGCTGAAGAGTTTGTTTGTTTGTTTGTTTGTTTGAACGCGCTAATCTCAGGATCTACTGGACCGATTTGAAAAATTCTTTCAGTGTTAGATAGCCCATTTATCGAGGAAGGCTATAGGCTATATATCATCACGCTAAGACCAATAGGAGCGTAGCACTAATGAAGAATGTTTCAAAATCGGGTGGTCCTATTCCACGGGGACGAAGTCGCGCGCACAAGCTAGTCCTATATAAAATTAATGAAATATTTATTCTTTGTGAAGGAAGAAGGTTGTACAGAAATTTTTGCTTTGATATTTTCTTCAGTTTTATTTTTTTATATCAAGATAATAATGTATGTTTCATTTACAGGTTCATAAGAAGTCTGCAGTTATCAGATTTATGTTCTTTAATAGAGATGATGTGGTATACTTCAAACCATGCAAATTGAGAACAAAGTATGGACGTACTGGTCATATAAAGGAGCCTTTAGGTATGTTTTTATTGTAATTTAAAATAAGATTTCAGGAAGTTTTCATGTTTTATGAGATATTTGTAAATTTATAATATAAAAGAAGTGTTTAAATAGAAAATCAACCGTTGGAAAATTTGTTCATTAATTACTTCAAGTTAAGAATTCAATAAGTTTTAGTCAACTTAATTTTGGCTATATATGCTACATTGGGATATGTCATAGGCAATAGGAGTAAAATATATTTTTTTAAATGCTCATTTGGTTAAGAAAATAATAAATTAACATAATAAATTGCTCAAGAGCTAAAGTGAACGCTATTTATGACCAACTTCTTAAAAAGAAGAAAGTTTTCGATTCAAATGTATTTTTTAATGTGTGTTGCATCATAACTTTTTACTGGGTGTACCGGTTTTGGCGATTCTTTTTTTAATACAATGCTGGTGTTTGTTATGTGGTCACGTCATATTTATTTAATTTGATCGAGATCTGACATTCACCTTTTGAGGTATCCCTAATGATGCGTATTTAATTGATTGTGTATTACCTACGTTATATTACTTGTCTTAGTAATTGAAGTCTGTTTTTTTTTGAGAGCAACACAATTGTAGTACTTTTTATAAGATTATTAATAACAATATAATTCTTTCAGGAACTCATGGCCATATGAAGTGTGCATTCGACGGTCAGTTGAAATCTCAAGACACAGTCCTTCTGAATTTATATAAACGTATTTTCCCGAAATGGAACTACGAAAACTGTATCGTTACAGACAGAGACGGAAAACAAAGCGACGTTACTATGGAATAATGTAGATACATTGAAAATAAATTAAATTGTATATTTAATTAGACGTGGATTTTATTTTTATATTTCGAATAAAAACCCATCAATTTTATTTAGAAATCACTAAATCAGTGACAAATTTTTGTCTTTTAAATATAGCAAAATATTGTTTATAAAACAGCATATTTCATCAAATATATTTTAATCCTGATGTCAAAACAGTAATGTTTTAGTGAGTACAATTTTTTTTCTTTCTGGTAAAAATACAATAGGTTAATATAAAAAGAAATACTTCAAAAAAAAAAATATTCTGTCATACAATTTCCTTTATATAATTTCCCCATCTTAACAATTTGTACGGTAAATGATTTTAATATTTGATGTATGTAACACATAGGGAAAGACTTAAAGAGCTTGGACAAGGTATAAATAAAAGAAAAGACTTGGTTTTAACCATTTTTACTGACACATGAAGCGCAAATGCCTACGCACAGTGATCAAAGACTGATCCTCTTAGCTTAAAAGATAATCTCTGGTAGAGGCAGTGGGCGGGACCCTGCTTATATGTCTACGTGTTGCGTCGATATTTTATTGGCATAAAAGTTTATTTGTCCAAAATATGGTAGGTTTTTTTTCTCATATGAAATTTAACAGAAATATAATGAATTTCTTTTTTACATTGAATAATATGTTTAAGTTTTTTTTTCATATATTAATATGGACCGTAGAAGAAAGGAGCACCATCTTATATGACGATTCAGCTGAAAAAGTGTCCGCTAACAAACGTTAAATTATAGTTCAAAATTCGATCGAAATGGCGCTAACATCACAAAAGTATGATATGAAGTGAGCAATTACAGAGAACGTGAAGTATGCCGACTTCGAAAAACATTTGGTACATAGTCATAATTATAACCTAAATAATTACTGTGATATAACTTTGAAAGTTATTGAATTAAAAGAATAAATTATTGAAAAAAAATATATAAATAAGTGAATATAAAGTAACAAATATAATAAAAATTGCTAAAGCAAAAGTATTTCAATCCGTATGTGTACCTCTTCTTATTCTTTAACTTTTAGCGCTTTATTAGAAAATTACCCTCGTGCTACAGTGGCGTCTCCTATTTAATGACTTTGAACGGACACTTTCTGATATACAAAGATGGTGCTCCTTTATTTTTCACTCCATAGATATTAAGTATAAGAATTGTGTTGAAATTAGCGTAATTAATATTTGCCATAATAAAAATTTTATACCCACAAAATAATCGACTATACAAATTATAATTAAAAAAATCAATTCATACGCACTGAACACTACACATTATTTCAGTATTAGTATTGTTCATAATATTAGTTTTAATGACTTAGTATTTCAAACAAAATATTAAAATAACTTATACAAAATATTACATAATCTGTAGCAATTCCTACAACAATTGTTCAAAATACATACTTTCCTTTTTATATTAATCATATATTAATGAATGCAAACATGATTGTACTATAAGGTCATTTAATGAGTGAAATTTAGGAATATATGTATATATATAATATTATTTAGTAATAGAATGTTAAGTTTATATTTGATATTAACGGGAAATATTAATTTCAAGATGGGAAACTGAACACTTTAAAGCTAGCTTCCATGTTCAAAAAACATTTGGTTTTACTCATAAACTCGAACGGTCCGTTTTTCTAAACATAAGAATCAGGCTTAAGTAGTGTGTACTAGTCGTATAAACACCTTGAAATTAAATGAAGTCAAAGTGGTGATATGTAGTCAAGTAAAAACAAATACTCATAAGAGGTCGTACATAGCATTGCAAAATTTAATTTTATGCAATTTCTTTTAATAGCCTCAATAAATATAATTCTACGTTGTAAACATACTTAACGAATTAGTCATTTTCTGTTTTAAAAATAAAAATAGAAAAAAATAATATGATTCAGAATGATCAGATCATCTTACGTTAATGTCAAAATTTTAATTGAAAAGTCATTTAAATTTGATTGAGAAAGTGCAAAATATATTTAGTAAACATTATTTTACAATCATAATAACGTAAAATTTGCTCCAAAATGAAAACATGAATGTAACAATTTCAATTACAATAGTTCTGCGAAGTTTTTTTGAATTTTAGATTATTTATGTGCTACGATGAAGTAATTAGTGTTAATTCGAAAAAAATTACAATAAATTGAAAATTGATTTAATAAAAAATACGATTTAAGATTTCGAGATACATTCAATTCTAAGCAAACTGCAATGACACGCTTTAATACACTAAAATTTTCTGAAGTAAGAGACCATACATTATTACCTATTTAAACAGTAATGTGTAAAGGTCTCTTAACTCCTGAAGTACTCAAATCGTTTATCCATCGTCCAAGTGCCATTCAGTAATATTATTATAATCTGCTCTGTTGTCTATTGTAGAATTTTACAGTATATTTTTTTCTTAATTAAATAAAATATATATTTATATCAAAGGCATATTTTCACAGATAATTACGACGGAACGATAGGCTTGGACTGGCTGATTTGCAATCCAAACCTACCGGTGTGGGGATTTACATGTTTTATTATATTTTTGAAGGCAAAATTACAGATTATATTAAACTTTAGGTTTTTTAGTTCGACGTTTTTTCGCATCCGTTGCTTCGGAAGGCGTTTGAGAGTTTGGTGACACGCCAGACTTACTGTAGAGATTGTTGAGAAATTCTTCAAGGTTGGGATCGTGACTGGAATTGATAAAAAATGTTTGAGATTAGACTTCATTAGACATACATTTTTTTAATATGTTTTGAAATAAAATATAACTATTAATAACGAGAATATAAACGAATGATTATTCAAGTGATAAGAAGATAATACAAAATGATGTGTGGATTTAGATAAACTGTATTTCATGCAAGTTATAACCAATTTTATAATAAAACACAGTTTTTTTTAACAGTAACCGCGGAGATTATTGTTCATTCCTATCTGAAGAATCCCTAATCTGCTTAACTATAATTAATTAAAATAAATATGATATTCATTTGTAAAATGACGATTCAAAAGTGCTTTTGAATTATATTTGAATGGAGTAATTTTAGATTTTGATCGTCACTATAATATTCTAATAAGAGAAAAAATTATTTGTGGATAAGAATGATGTACCGGGTCTGGTTTGATTGTGCGTGTGCCGTGTCAACACCGACGGTCGCGGGTTCGATTCCTGCTCGGAGTGAATTTTTGTGTTTATACAAATATTTATTTCCGGTCTGATTGTTTGTTAGTCCTTGCTCCTTGTTGTCCGTCCTTCCCACCGTGCCTCGGAGAGCACGTTAAGCCAGTCCCGGTTGTTATCATGTACACATGATAGCGACCGTTACTCATAGTAGGGAATATATCCGCCAACCCGCATTGGAGCAGCGTGGTGGAAGCCCTGATCCTAGTGGCGTATGCCCAGCAGTGTGGTATTCCAGTCTGAAGCTCACCCGGTGGAGGCCCGCTGGCCGCAGTCCGCAGCCGCCGCCTTGTTCCCCAGCACGATCCTGTACTGCACCACGTGGCAGTCGGGACGCAGCTGCTTGAGGTTCTTCTTCTATTTATAACAATACTAATATTATTAAATTATGACCATTGAACCACCTTTTAATATTCAATCCGCTGACAATAATGTATTTTTATTGACATTTTAAAATTTAAAATTTTAATTATTGTATTTGGATAAAATTGTATATTTCAATTTCCACATTTATAGTTATTATCTTAATTTAAAATACTTGTATCTGGAGCTCTGTAAACTTGTATGTGTGGAACAATGAATAAAAAAAATTGAGAAATTTTTAATTCAAAGCTAGTGAATTGCTTATAATATGTCAAATAGCTTGTTGGCACAGTTGGCAGCAAGTCTTTTATCTGCTCTAGATTCGTGGGTTCGATTCGAGTCATGAAACATATAAATTACCAGCTGGTACCCTCCACGTTGTCTGAATTTTAAGTAGTTAGCAACTCCCCTAGAGGGGAGTCCCTTCTACTCTATATCTGTACCAAACTTCAAAATCGTTCAGTAGTTTAGGCATGAAAGCGTAACAAACAGACAGAATTACTTTCGTATTTATAAAATTACGTACTATTTTTGGACCAATCGCATCAGTTATTTACTTGTTCCTACCCCTTTTATCTTAAACTAGTTTTAAAAGACATAGTTTAGCATTGTGGCAATTTATTTAAATATTTTTTCTTTTAAGTAGACCATAATCTTCACATGGTTTAGCATTGTCACAGTTTATTTAAATAAATTTTCTTTTAAGTATAAGGTAATCTTAGATGTTTACCTGACAGCTAGCCCACTGAGTTATCTGGTAGACCGCTCCGTCCATACACGCGTAATACATGACTAGCAGCCCCATCATACTCGACTCCGCCCAGATATCACCCTAATAGAAACACAATTAAACATTGATTAGTAACATACATTAAAAAAATACAGACGAATTGAGAACCTCCTTTTTTTGGGAGTCGGTTAAAAATTTTAAGAAGTATGATGTACTATTAAATATTTTTTTTTAAATTATATGTAATATTTTTTCTTATCAAGGTAGGGAATAGCAAGAAATATCTTAAGAGTAGTAATAGTAGTCTGGCTAACGGAAATAGAAACTCGATTTTTTTGCAAACTTTTTACATGACAACACTTAAGTGTTCCCACTATCGGGTGTTTGCCTTTGGATTTGGGTATATCAAGCGCAAACCTACAATAGCTCAAAAGATGAAAATATAATATACAGGGTGTTAGGGGAATGGTTAGCCATAGAGGTATGTTGGGTAGGGGGGATCATTTGGAACCTATTTAGGCTAACTTACCTATATGCAAAGTGTTACGGATTTTTTTTTATGATTTTTTTTTCGTTTTTCGAAAAAAGTGCCGAAAATTAGTAAATTGACCATCATATCTTTTTTGTTTATTGATATATCAACGCCATCCTGTGTCGGGGGTCCGGAAACACACACACAGTAGCGTGCATCACATATAGGCAGAAAGGCACTGCCTACCCTGGCATCTTACTAAAAATGATATATAAAACATGAACATTAAATATTTTTGAAAAAGACATAAACTATAATTCAATTTAAATCTCCTTCAATTTTAAAAACACGCCGTCGTATAAATTATAATATGTATGCGATATCAGCGCGCCGGGCCTTATATGAACTACTAGCCTAACTCGAAGTTAAACTCCCCATACAAATCATTAGTAATTTCAGAATGACATAATTATAATCCTACAATTTTATAAAGTCACGCGTCATATGGAATTCGAACAAAGTATTGTGTTTTTAACATTGGTCGGTTAACCAATGGTAGAGGCACTGCCTAAAGAATAACCTGTCAAATCAAATTGTCTCGTTTGTACCCATTTTGTACTAATAATTATGGTTTTTGACACGGTCGCGTAATCGATTACGCAATCGCTGCCGCCGTCCAATCAAGTGGCACAGTGTAATATTATGACAATTCACTATTCAGTTTCAGTAGTCAGTATTCGCTTTGAATTTTTCGTTTGTGCGTTGTTTTTTTATGTAATTAGTGAAAATATCAATATATTAGTGATAGATAAGTTTATTTGTGAAATATGTAACGGAGATGTGTGTATAATGAAAGTAAAGTGTTTTTTTTGCTTGTTATTCGAAACTTCTAAATCAGTTTGGAATTGTAATGGGTAAGTACGTAGATTTGCACAATTTCACTAATGCTGTAAAAAAAACATGATCAGTCCGAAAAACATCTAGCATTTTCTATAAAATTACATACTTTTGGCAAAAACCGCATCGAAACAAGCATTCAAATGATACATTGAACGCCATATAGATCGGACATTTGGAATCGAAACATTTCGACGGCTAATTGATATAGTGAGTTTTTTGGGTAAATAAGAACTACCTTTCAGAGGACATGACGAGTAACTTTTTACTAAATAAAGGTAATTATTCAATTAATAATTAATAATTAAGAACAGTAAATAATATTCATGTAAATTATTTCTGGTTGTAATATAAAGTGACATCTAGTGTAGAATCGAGTTTTGTTTCGTTTGGTATAGATGGCGCTATCAGCAGTTTGGTGATTTTTAATTGTATTTTTGTTTTTCAATTCGTTTTTTTAAATTAGTTTGCCAAAGAAGTTTCACTTCTGACATGTGTACTTTGTGCGCACGCAATTTTTTTTTGACTGCCTACCCTGTCTAAAAACTTTATGCACGCCACTGCACACACAATACACAAGCACAAACGCCCAGACCACGACAAACATCTATATGACCCATACAAATATCTGCCGTGAGCGGGAATCGAACGCGCGACCGTCAGCAAATCAGCCAGTGCTGTGACCGCTGCACCAACATGTCGCCAAAGTCAAGATGGTAGTTTACCATACATACATGTTTGCTATACAGGGACATACCGCCCTGCGTAATAAGTAATAACAATTATTGTTATAATTGTCAGCGTAGAGTGCGGGTTCAGGTAGAAACCATTTTGTTATTTTATCATTTAAAAAAAAAGTAAGTAAGGTAGGTGAATGAAAGTAATATTATTTAAAACAGTGTTTACTAGAGTAATTTTTTAAATTATTTTAAATTGTCTGGAGCCTTTAATTTTTTTTTTAATTTATACCTAAACTTGAAGGTTTGATTTACTTTTTGTCTCTGTCAAGATTTCTTTGGCCCATAATTTTTTTTGTAGATGTTTTCTAAATTAAATCACATTTATTTTAGATGCGCAATGTATTAATGATTAAAACAAAAAAAAAATGGCGTTGATATATCAATAAACAAAAAAGATATGATGGTCAATTTACTAATTTTCGGCACTTTTTTCGAAAAACGAAAAAAAAAATCATAAAAAAAAAATCGTAACACTGCATATAGGTAAGTTAGCCTAAATAGGTTCCAAATGATCCCCCCTACCCAACATACCTCTATGGCTAACCATTCCCCTAACACCCTGTATAAGAGGAAGACTCGGAATCGTATGGTATCACTGATAGGCCATAATACACAAATTAAGTTTGAGGTTGCCATGCTGATACTTTTTTTTTGAAGTGAAACTTCTTTAGGCATTATGAGGGGTAAAATTTGAGCGACCGGTAACGCGGCAGCGTCAGGGACGGTCAGTACTTGGATGGCCTGGGAACACTGCGAGACGTTGGCTTTTTTTTTTATTCGTTTTTTAATGTTTTTTTTTTTTAAATTAGTTTGCAAAAGAAGTTTCACTTCTGACATCTGTACTTTGTACGCATGCAATTTTTTTTAAAGGCGCTTTTTTCAGTTTCTACTTTCATTAGCCAGACTAGCTTGTTAATTTAAGTGGGTGGCGGTAGGTGGCGAGTGCGGGTAGAGACGGGTATAGCGCACCTCTTTGGCGGAGTGTCGGATGCGGCACGTGGCGCAGTGTCGCGCGGCGTAGCACGGCCGCGCCGTCAGCACGCGCTTGTGCCGGCGGCCGCAGTTGGTGCAGCTGCGCACGAGCATCGGTTAGGGTCGCGTTCATTCCAATATCTATCTATATATTAATACGCGCAGGGCCGGATTTAGAGGTCTGGAGGCCTCGGGGCAACAAAGGAGTGGAGGCCCCTTGGCCCTAAATTATTTTCCAAATAAAATGGACAATTTTTTAAAAGGTAAAATACGAAAAAAGGAAAGGAAAACTTGTTTAATACTGTTTACCCGGGGCTGTAGCCCCGGTTGCCCTCCCCTAAATCCGGCCCTAAGTACATGAAGCAAAAACTTTGTACCCCTTTTTACGGAACTTGCGCAAACGGAGGAGTATGAAATTTCGCACACGTATAATTTATATAAGGAAGGAGTGCAGATTGCTAATATTTTTTTTAAAATTATACATGAAATATACATTAAATTAATAATAATAATAATAAAAAAACATTGCACGCACTACCATGTATTTGACACACACGGCAATATTTATAGACGGAGAATAGATTATAGATTAATATTGTTTGTCTATACTGAATGTCAAACATAACCATAATGAATTCATTTAAACCTTAATAATGTTCAAAATTATAATTTAATATTAATATAATAATTATTATAATATGTATAATTAATTGTGGTCGAATTTCAATCAATAGGCGGCCACTAGTTTACATAAATCTTTGTAAAGTATCTATATATTGTAATTTTTGATAAAGTGTTGCTAGAAAGTCGTCCACCACACCACAAATACGCAAATCAGAACTGAGCGTTTATTAGTACGCACATTCACTTTCTCTCTCATACACAAATACGCTCGCACGCACGTACACGTATATGCAAACATAGAACAGCTCACGACGAGGTGAACGACTCGTGATACCGTGCAGCAGCCGGTTTTAGTACTATCGGCGCACTGGGCGAGATTTCAACGGCGCTCTCTGATTGCAATTGAATCCCACATTTTAAAAAAAAGCAATGGATGTAGTTACATAACTGTTCAGTAAAATGTATAATAATAGCATCCTTAATAGTAGCACAACTTTTGGAAACTTTATCCAGGACTCATTCAACAGTTATCTGACCTACCTACCTATCAGAGTTAGAACCAGTGGCGCCCTCTTATATCCAGCGGCCTGAGCGTTCGCCCTACCACGCCCTACCCACGCGCCTACGCCGCTACTGGTGCGGCACACGATAGCAGTGCAGTGTGCCTCCGCGTGCCGGGACTACACATAGAGGTGAACGACCCGTGACACCGTGCGGCACACGGTAGCAGTGCAGTGTTACCGGATGGTGTTGGCGGCGAACTCCATCTTGTCGTGCAGCTGCGCCAGCAGCACGCTGAGCTCGCCCCACGCCGCCTCCGCGTGCCGGGACTACACATAGAGGTGAACGACCCGTGACACCGTGCGGCACACGGTAGCAGTGCAGTGTTACCGGATGGTGTTGGCGGCGAACTCCATCTTGTCGTGCAGCTGCGCCAGCAGCACGCTGAGCTCGCCCCACGCCGCCTCCGCGTGCCGGGACTACACATAGAGCTGAACGACCCGTGCCACCGTGCGGCACACGGTAGCAGTGCAGTGTTACCGGATGGTGTTGGCGGCGAACTCCATCTTGTCGTGCAGCTGCGCCAGCAGCACGCTGAGCTCGCCCCACGCCGCCTCCGCGTGCCGGGACTACACATAGAGGTGAACGACCCGTGACACCGTGCGGCACACGGTAGCAGTGCAGTGTTACCGGATGGTGTTGGCGGCGAACTCCATCTTGTCGTGCAGCTGCGCCAGCAGCACGCTGAGCTCGCCCCACGCCGCCTCCGCGTGCCGGGACTACACATAGAGCTGAACGACCCGTGCCACCGTGCGGCACACGGTAGCAGTGCAGTGTTACCGGATGGTGTTGGCGGCGAACTCCATCTTGTCGTGCAGCTGCGCCAGCAGCACGCTGAGCTCGCCCCACGCCGCCTCCGCATGCCGGGACTACACATAGAGCTGAACGACCCGTGCCACCGTGCGGCACACGGTAGCAGTGCAGTGTTACCGGATGGTGTTGGCGGCGAACTCCATCTTGTCGTGCAGCTGCGCCAGCAGCACGCTGAGCTCGCCCCACGCCGCCTCCGCGTGCCGGGACTACACATAGAGCTGAACGACCCGTGACACCGTGCGGCACACGGTAGCAGTGCAGTGTTACCGGATGGTGTTGGCGGCGAACTCCATCTTGTCGTGCAGCTGCGCCAGCAGCACGCTGAGCTCGCCCCACGCCGCCTCCGCGTGCCGGGACTACACATAGAGCTGAACGACCCGTGCCACCGTGCGGCACACGGTAGCAGTGCAGTGTTACCGGATGGTGTTGGCGGCGAACTCCATCTTGTCGTGCAGCTGCGCCAGCAGCACGCTGAGCTCGCCCCACGCCGCCTCCGCGTGCCGGGACTACACATAGAGGTGAACGACCCGTGACACCGTGCGGCACACGGTAGCAGTGCAGTGTTACCGGATGGTGTTGGCGGCGAACTCCATCTTGTCGTGCAGCTGCGCCAGCAGCACGCTGAGCTCGCCCCACGCCGCCTCCGCGTGCCGGGACTACACATAGAGGTGAACGACCCGTGCCACCGTGCGGCACACGGTAGCAGTGCAGTGTTACCGGATGGTGTTGGCGGCGAACTCCATCTTGTCGTGCAGCTGCGCCAGCAGCACGCTGAGCTCGCCCCACGCCGCCTCCGCGTGCCGGGACTCCACATAGAGCTGAACGACCCGTGCCACCGTGCGGCACACGGTAGCAGTGCAGTGTTACCGGATGGTGTTGGCGGCGAACTCCATCTTGTCGTGCAGCTGCGCCAGCAGCACGCTGAGCTCGCCCCACGCCGCCTCCGCGTGCCGGGACTACACATAGAGGTGAACGACCCGTGACACCGTGCGGCACACGGTAGCAGTGCAGTGTTACCGGATGGTGTTGGCGGCGAACTCCATCTTGTCGTGCAGCTGCGCCAGCAGCACGCTGAGCTCGCCCCACGCCGCCTCCGCATGCCGGGACTCGCGCGCGCGTTGTTCATACGCCTCGCGACGCTCCTGACACACACAATACATTGCTATAGATAAACATATCGCTGTCCCCGGGCAATAAAGCGGTGATATCAAAAATCAAATTTTACAGGAGAAATAAAACAAGCTAATTTGTTTATAGTGCAGCGTACAGTGATCCAAAACAGATGTTCAATATGTCACATAAAAGCTAATTTTTTTACCAATTTAACCTTTTAAAAATAATTTTAATGGTATAAATATTAATTGAAAAAATGTATAATACAATTTATAGATGATACTATTTTAATTGTAACATCATTAATAACTTTTATAAAAACACCAACCACTGAGATTCAGGAATGTAAGAAACTAATACGACGTAATTTCTACTTTAGATTTCGAGCGTACCAGCCGATTACCACCTTCTTCAGAAAATTTTTAAAGGCGTAATAGCATTGTACAGAATAAAATCTCTTGTGATTACTCAGTATTAAGTGTTTCATAGGCCTTTACGTCTATTACAGACGATTCAAACAGTGCCTGAAGAGCATTTTCTCTGATGGCTGTACAAGCCGATACGGGAGCGGCAGACTCTACCACACACCGAACAGGGAAAAGATGCGCTAGTGTCATAATTGTCGCTGTTTTGATGTTTTTTGATTCTCCTGTTCGATAAGAGTCCAAACCAGGCTTCATCACGGTGTTTTTGACCATCCTTCACGCTCTTACGCCATTGGTCTCTGTTCTCGGCTAGTTTTTCCCAGTTATTGTGGTTTATGTTAAAAGCCACCATATCGCGCTTGGCGCAGTCTTTAAAACGAAGCAAAGGCCTCCCAACGTCCCTCTTTGCATCCGCAATTGCGCCGAGCATGATCTGCCGTGGAAGTCGGGAGGGATCCATCCGGTGCACATGCCCCAACCAACGCAGCCGACGCTGTTTGAAATTAGATCTTTCTAAAACTAGGCATGACGATTTGATTCGTGATTTTGAGGATCTGGTACGTAAGGAGACTGCAGCTTGGGACGTAAACGCGACCGTTGAAGACGAATGGAATAAAGTCAAAACTCTTCTCACGGAAACAGCTGCCAAAGCTTTCGGCTATCAGAGAGCTAAGTCTCAAGACTGGTTCACTGAAAATTTAGAGCAACTTTCACCCTTGCTTGACTCTAAACGCGACGCTGCTCTTGCTTACATCCATACGTCCATTGGATCAATATTTGCCGCAACATCCAAGCGTGTGCAGACTCGGGAAACTTCAGCGGTGTGTACTCTGGTATAAAACAGGCCATTGGCCCTGTTCCCAAAAAGACAGCTCCCCTTAAAGAAGCGGACGGTTCTGTTATTACAGATAGTCACCGTCAAATGGAACGTTGGGTAGAACATTTCACCAGTCTCTATGCGATTCCAGTCAGCATCGAACCGGAGGCTGTTCAGAGCATTCCTAAATTGGATACTTGGAGTCAATTAGACGACCTACCTACTATAGGGGAATACCATATTGCTGTAAAGCAGCTTAAGCGCGGTAAGAGTCCAGGTAGTGATGGAACTCAAGCAGAAATTCTTAAACTTAAGTGCGTGTCACCTATTCTGCACAATCTGCTGTGTAAGTGCTGGGAAGCGGGGTGCGTGCCTCAGGATATGCGTGATGCTAACATCATCACATTATACAAAGGGAGAGGAGATCGCGGCGATTGCAATTCCTACCGTGGCATTTCCCTTTTGAGCATTGTCGGCAAGCTATTTGGACGCGTTATATTAAGTGTTTACAGTTTATTGATATAATACGTTTATTTCCAAAAGCGCGGTTAAGTTTATTACTGTTACTCTTTGTTTAAAAATTTAGTGTAAAGATGTTCACCGGTTTTTTGTGTTATGTTTTCTCCATGCAATAAAACTGTTATAGTCATTTATTCTATAGAAATATTAATACAAAAAATACGAAAAAAATAAGAGTGATAGATTGATACTCAGAGAAGCCAAAAATCAAATAACATTAAAAAAGGCGTAACTGGCGTTTACTGCTTTATTGCCCGGGGCCAGCGATATATTTGCTTTTTTTTTATATGACTAGGTCAGCCAACAAGCTTACGACCCGATGGTATATATAAACGCCTGTAAATTCTTGCAGAAGCATTGCAAGCACGTTGCCGACCATACCTCAACCCTCCCCAGGAGCTCTGGCCACCTTGCTTATAACAGGAACACAACAGTACTTGAGAGTTGAGAGCGTTATTTAGCTGTGATCTCCTGTAAGGTTGAGGCACTTCCCTAAACTGGCTGCTCCAGATTTTGAGCAAGATATATTCTGTTGTGACCTACTTCAATGAATATCTAGTATATCTTAAGGGTTCTTTCTACTCTGGATGGATGTGGATGTGGGTGGATTCTAGTTACCATAAGTAATGTATAAATACTGGTAACAAAGTATAACTGTATTAAAGAAATTTCAAATATTTTGGTTAATTTTTATGGATGTTAGATGGATATTTATAATTTTTTACCGGTTCTCCGATAAGATCAAAGGCGTGTTGCAGTATTTTGAAAGCCTCTTCTGCACCGGGTTGCTGGTTCTTATCCGGATGGACGAGGAATGCTTGTCTGCGGTAGTAACGCTTAATCTCTTCATCTGTGCACGTCACACTTACACCTAAGATGCTGGAAAGAGATGTATGATTAAAAAAATTGCGTGCGTACAAAGTACACATGTCAGAAGTGAAACTTCTTTGGCAAACTAATTTAAAAAAAACAAAAAGCCAACGTCATGCAGTGTTCCCTATCCAAGTACTGACCGTCCCTGACATTATCGCATTCGAAGTTTCACTTCAAAAATCTCTTAATGTTATTATTCTAAAAGCAACATATATTTGTGTAGCAGACAACATAAATACAAAATGGATACAAACATGTCGAGATACTGTATTATTATAATGAATTTTCAATAAATAGCTTACCTATAGGGATCCTTTCCTTTACAAGCCAGCAAACGTTTCATAGCTTCCTCACCAGTTGCAGGCAATGGTATATTTGAGTTCAGCTTAGATGAGTCGCTGCCGTTGTCGGATTCAGTTTCTATTGAAATACAAAAATACCCAATATAAAATATTATAAAATGTTTAAACATCAAATATTACTTTTATATTTATACAGAGTATTAATATAAGAGTAAGATATTATTTTCTACCATATTCACTGAATGTATTTACAAATTAATATATTACATCTTTTGTAGATAATATTTTAACTTAGTGTATTTCTGTTTGCATTTAAACAATTTACAGAATTCACTGAAGGATGTAACTTTGTCCTACTTTTTTTTTTACAAAATACATTTAGAAATCTTGCTTAAATATATACCATGAACTTGCATACAAAACTAATGAAAAGATTATTTAACAAGATATTACAGCATGACACTTACATAGACTAAGTTACTAGTATCGGTTAGTTATGAATTAAGTTTAAAAGAAATTACCTTTTTTAAACCATTTCAATTTTCTCCAGAAACCGAACCTTGTGTGTCCAAATTTTCTATCTATATACATTAAGTATTTATTTTCGCCAATCTTAGAGAGCCAATCTTTGCTGCTACGCCACACTGCTTGTGAGCTGACATAGGTTTGGGTGAAAACTGATGTACATCTAAAATTAGGTTAAAATATATTTAAATTTACTAATGACAACATGAAAACTAGTGTAGTTTGGACTTGAAATAAAATATTAAAAACATGGAGAACATTGCATTACCAGAAAGTTAGTAAATACTAATAAAAATGTATTTACTAATTATGTACTTATTACATACATACATACATTACATACATGGTATTGTAAAAGTACATACATGGTATGTAATATATGTAATATACTAGCTGTGCCTGCGACTTCGTTCGCGTCTTGGATATTAACATGTTCAACGTGATTCTTTAAATTGGCATAACTTTTTTACTTATGAACGGATTGACATGAAACAAACACTAAATTTTAAGTGAAGCTAACCACAATATATTATTCAAAACCAAATCTAAATCAGATAAGCCGTTTCTGAGATTAGCGTGCACAAATACACAGACAAACAGACAAAAATTCTAACAATAATTGTTTTGGGTGCAATTTGCTTTGATTAAGGTCCCAATACTATTTTTTCTCATAAATAGAGACCGGATTATATGCAACATAAAAAGCTTGTTATATGCATGCAAATATGCATGAAAAATGCTTGAAATATGCACGGAAACAGGCAGAGTATGCGATATAAAATGACAAATTTTATGACCCCCCCCCCAAAGTAAGTTTTCATTTTCTTATTTCAAAATCAGCATACGATGAGTAAATTACATTTTGATAGGCGAAAATAAGTATCGTAACATGGCATTAAAATTATTTAATTTTTTGTAAACGTAAATAATCAAGTATTTTTCCAAACTTTCAGTAGTGAGATTGTATCTTCGCTCATTTAGAATATTTTTGTAAGTAGAAAAGGTTCGCTCCACATCGACTGAGAATTTTAACTTGGGTCCTATGTTAGTACTTATAGTTTCTGGCAAAAGTTCTGCCGTCCCATTAATGAAACTATCAATTAGACACAAACTTTCAAAACCTGGGTTATTGTTCAATATGTTTTCAGTTTTTTTTTTTAATTTATGAGGCAATGTTATTGGCAACGCAGAGTTAATTTGGCGTTGTTTGGATAGATTCAGTCAATGCCAAACCGCGAGCTTCAAGCTTTTTAATACTTTCAGGTATGTAGGAAAAATGAGTGCAAATCACGGCTATGTAATATCGTAAATGTACCGATAATATGCATCATAACTAGATCTTAGGTAAAATATGTTATTACCGCTGAGAATAGCTTAAATAAGCAAATGCATATGCAATTATGCAAATGCATATAATCCGGTCCCTACTCATAAATCTTCCATGTACAGACTGCGATCCGTTACATTTTTATTATATGTATTGATGTTAATAGTGTCATTGTAAAATTTAAACTCACTCCTGTTGTTTATGGTTAGTTGTTTTAGAGGTTGAGGTAACAAATAATACTCACAAGTCAAATGACAGGTGGAGGCTCATACGACAGATATCAGACAGTAAATAAAAGAACCAAACCAGCGCCTTCCACGATGCTTCCCCCCAATGTTCAAGGTAGTTCTGCACCAAGCCCATGTAACCAGGTTTGTTTTTCCTACATTTTGTTTGATTACCCTTCTTTTTCTCAACGGTCTTTGATAGTTTGTGGTGACTCCGAGGCTCTTTTTTCTTCCTAGCCTTGCTAGCTTCATTTTGGCCTTCTTGGAATATAAATTGAGACTGTGATTCTTCAGTTTCATCATTGTCATCGTAATTTTCAAAAGTTTTCTCTGCATTTTTATTCTTTTCTTGCTTCCGTTCTTTCTTTGTTGACTTCTCAGAATCATTCACTATAAAAACAAAGTTATTCTCACTTTCCTGATTGAAACTACCATTTTCTTCATTGGCTATATCATCCAATGATGACCACTTACGAGACATATTATTTCTTTTATTTTTGGACTTTTTGTTTGTCTTTTGATGTTTTTCTATCTCATCTGTGTTTACATCACCAGATTCACTACCAGAGGATATGGTACTCGGTTTCTTCTCAATTTTACCTTTACTTTCGTCATTGTGTTTCATGTTTGAAGAAGTTTTTCCAGATTTTGGAGTTGGTTTATTTGGTGTTTTGCTTTCAGGATTGTTTTGTGGTTTGACCTTTTTTGTTGCCTCTGGTTGAGTATTTTTTGTATTTTTAGCTAACACATCCGAGTAGCTCGGACGCATTGGCTTTACTTCAACAACTATGCGCTTTTTATTACTTGTGTCAGCCAGAGGATTGTTTTCGTTCCTTTTGGGAAAGTTTTCTGGTTTGATTGGTATTACTGATGGTTCTAGCGTTGGATTATTGTTTACAATAGTAGGCGCATCAGGGTGATTGAGAGGATAGTTTTGACCGAACGGTGAGTAGGTACCAGATGAGTTTGGTTCCCAATTACCTAAGACTTCTTTTAAAAAATTAGAAGTCGGTGCATTCGACGTTTGATTGACATTTTCCTGGTTATATGTACTCGGTTGAATTGTAGCAGTCGATGGTTGCATATGAACATTATTATTTCCACTGAATTCTTGATTCAAGGTAAAGAGATGAGATGGCTGTGTTTGCAAAGGTACATCACAGAGGTTTTGGTTATTGTTAAACAATTCATATTGTCCCGACATGGGGAATATCAGTTGTTGGTTATTTTCATCATAAAACACTCTCACTACCTGTCCATTTCCTAAGTTAAGCATAGCATTGCCATAATTTTGACGATTTACACGGTTCACATTAGGCATGGCGTTGTAGGGAATATTATCATCATTATTAGTACCATTATCTCCAGTCTGCATGTTGTAGGGTTTGTTAATATAAACATCATTAGAGAAATTCGTTCTACCGTACATGTTTTCTGGTAATACACCGGCATTAGGCGGTAAGGGCGCTTGTTTTAATTCATTTATACCACCAGGTGTACAATTCTCGCCGGTTTCCGCGTGATAATTCCATGTATTGTCATTAAATCGTGGATCATCCTTTGGCGACCTTGCCATTATGAGTAAGATAAAGTAAAGATAGTCAGTATGTAAATAATTTTTTGACGGCTATACTAAAGATTTAGCATTGTTCTACTTCATATATGGATTAAATTAAAAAAAATTAAATTGTTAAACAATTAGTGTATTTTTGAGATTTTGACACTACATCAATCAAACTTAGTCAGTGACACTAGGGATGGCGATCCGAAATCGATTAATCGAAGAATCGATTTTTCGGACCAAATACATCGATTTTTTAAATCGATATGTTGTACTGAATCGATTCAGTGAATCGATATTTCACCCTTGAAAATCGACTTCGATTTTTTCTGTTTTGGTATTAAAAACCATAAAATTATTGATTGATTGATTGATTGGTTTAATAAAATTATTTACAATTAGCTGAACGTACTCATAATATTACGGTGTTGCCGGTTAAAGAGTTAATTATTCAAAAAATTCGCGAGTTAGCTTGTTTCCGTATACATTTAGAAAATAAACATAACAAATATATTTAGAAAATAAATGTCTTCTTTTATACCTGATCTTATACTTTGATATGGTAATAAAATACTTACCTCACAATCGAGATGTAAATCAGAATAGTTAGCTCGGGTGTAAGCATCAATTGCACCCTCGAACTATAGGCGCCCTCGCTGCGCTTGTGCGCCTAAATATCTCGGGCTGCAATTGATGCCTTACAGTCCTTGGCTACTAATGTACTATTATTATCGAATTCCCTGAACTAAAAAATCCCTGATTTTACTGGTGAGATCCCAGAAATTATTTATTATGGTATCTTTCTTGCTTTTCATAAAATGGATTTATATTTACATTGTAAATACAAAATTTAAAAACCTGTGTGGTTTTATAAACCACCGTAAAAGTGAAACTTTTTTTCACATTATAGACATTTAACTAAAAATTTTTGAATTAATATTCCATTAAGGGTATAAAAATCGCTTTATCAATCTTACATGCCATGACATGCAACACACACAAGACAAAGTTTGAGACGATGTAATAAAACTTTCACTTTTAAAAAAATCGAAAATCGATTTTTTGGAAATCGATCTTTTGGACCTCGATTTTTATATGAATCGATTTACCAGGTTACGATTCGAATCGATTCAAAAATCGATCTTTTTTGGAAAGAATCGCCAACCCTAAGTGACACTTCGATTGCTCGACAGTGTTGCCACCTTCAATTTAGACAAGTCACTTAGTGAGAATTTAAAATATTAAAAATTCCCTAGAATTCCCTAGATCCTATTCGGCATAATTTTATTTAAAAAATATATACCTAGGTATATTAATAATAATAATATTAAATATATCTATAACTTTGCAATTTTTCATGAAGTGGTCATAAACAAAAATAAAAACACAAAAATCGTGATTGTTTAATTTATTACTATTATAGTGGTCGCCCAGGTCGAAATTCGACCATAATTAAAAATTTAAATTAAAGAAAACCAAATAATTATGAAAATAAAGAACCTTTTTTTAAATTTTTTAATTTGACTACAGAGTTCAGGCTGACAATCAACAAATTAGTACCTATAATACCCAAAGAGTATATAACTAAGTATATAACAATACCTACGTATGAGTGTGTGTCAAATACGGCTTAGTGAGTGTAATGCTTTTTTTTAATAAGTAATTTAATGTATATTTTAAGTATAATTAAAAAAAAATATTAGCATTCTGCACTTCTTCTCTATATAAACTATAAGTATAACTTTCGTACGCGCAATTTCCGTAAAAAGGGGTACCCCTTTTTACGAATATTGCGCGTACCGCGGTGGATGACGGCGCTAAAGAGTCTCGCGAAGGCTTTTAGGGCAGGTCGCCCTGCGGCTTGAAGTTAGCTCAGTAGTAACTCCGTCATCCCCCGGGGCCCTTCCGTTTTTAAGCTGCCCGAGCGCCGCACTAATCTCGTCTACTTCGATGTCCGTATAGGGAAACATGTCTAGGGTTAAATTGGCAAAATTTAAAACGAAGTTTTGTAAACGAAGTAAGTAAACATCATCCGCCAATCCGCATTGGAGCAGCGTAGTGAATTAAGCTCTGATCTTTCTCCTACATAGGAAAGAGGCCCAGCAGTGGGATATTAAAGGCTGAAGCGAAGTAAACATCAAAACTTTTGTAGATGTTAACCAAGTTTTGAGAGTCACTATAAACACAAAATCGAGGAGGTATGTTTATACGGTCATAATACCGATTCTTTTTAAATTCCTCACTTGTTTGGCGACAATACCTAATGCTAAGATAAGTTAATATTCTATTATTTAGTTATATTAATTTCAAAGGTTTTAATTTAATGACAACCATTGCCGAATTTCATTCCCGACTTAATCTCTATTGATACAGAAATTCCTACTAGGAACTACCTAGAACCTACTTTCCTAGTACCTAGAACCTACTTTCCTAGTGACACTGTTTTACGGTAGGTACCTACTACTAATTTATAAATTATGTAATATGAAAATTAAACGTGAGTTTATTAAGAAATATTTTACAGGCCCAGAACACTAAAATATGTTAGGCTTCGCCCATAAAATACGTTTGGAAATAAGATGAGGGTTTGCTGAGTGTTATGAGATATGGGGAGGGGAGGTCGAAGGAAATGTGATATTCGCAGTTCATTAAACTTTTCATGAAGTTTTCACTTTAAATTTTATTACAAAATTTACATAGTATAAATACTAGCTGTGCCCTGTGGTTTCACACGCGTTAATTTAAGGAAAAAATAGTTCATAGCCTTCCTCGTTAAATTGGTTTTATCCAACACAAAAATATTTTTTTAGTTCCTACCTGTCGTTTCTGAAATTAGTGCGTTTAAACAAACAAATTCCTCAGCTTTATAATATTATTGCTGCGATGTTTTTTTAAAAACTGCCATATCTCCTAAGATATTCATTGAAATTAAATAATGTAAGGCCATTTTGTTTTAAATTAAATACTTGTGATGAATAACGTATTTATTTGGATAAGAATAATTATCATGTTCACAAAAACACCTTCGCAAATAATGCATTATTTTAGAAAAAAATTGTTTTCTGTCATACATGATTTTTGCAAAACGTTAAGGGCTTAAGGCCTCATTTACGGAGACGCGGGGCGTCGTGCGTGGCGTGTGGCGTGGCGGAACATGGGCGGAACGCACTAAGCTAAATTCAAATGGATGAGTGCGTTAACGGAGAAGCGATTTTACACGCGTTAATTTTCATATATTTTGACACACGCGCGACGCTACGCGCAACGCCCCGCGTCTCCGTAAATGAGGCCTAACTGTTTACACAGCGCACGCAGCGGAAAATCTCAAAAGGAAAGAAAAAAAATCCGATTTTGAAACATTCTTCATTGGTGCTCAGCTCCTATTGGTCTTAATGTGACAATATATAGCCTATAGCCTTCCTTGATAAATGGGCTATCTAACGCTGAAAGAATTTTTCAAATCGGACCAGTAGTTTCTAAGATTAGCGCGTTCAAACAAACAAACAAAGAAACTCTTCAGCTTTATAATATTACTAGCTTCTGCGCGCGACTTCGTCGGCTTGGACTCCGCTCCTATTGATCTTAGCGTGATGATACATAGCCTATAGCCTTCCTCGATAAATGGGCTATCTAACAGTAGAAGAATTTTTCAAATCGGCCCAGTAGTTCCAGAGATTACCGCGTTCATACAAACACACAAACTCTTCAGCTTTATATATTAGTATAGATTAGTATAGATACAACAATAAGTCTTTGTAAAAGAAATAAACGCCTATTTCAACACAAAAAACAGCTGTATGTTCGTTTAAATATAATAATAGTGATAAACAACTCCATCGAAACATAAATAAATACTTTTTTGTCACTTGAATCACAATTAATTTTTCATCAAAATAATTTCATAATGAAAAAAAAAAGAATTAACAGCTGTACACAAACTTCTTCAGTAAATTATAAAAAAGAACTTTTCAATATTATTCATATAAAACTATAAAAAGCGCTAACTCCTATAGACAGGTGCTTTTAGCTTTTGAAACCAAATTGTAGTAGGATGAAAAAAGAGAATACAACTAAAATGAAAAGAAAAATAAATTACGGGCACGTTAGCATTGATCTATAGAGAAATTTCTAATGATAGGCGTTATCTATACTATAATATAATAAAGCTGAAGAGTTTGTTTGATTGTTTGTTTGTTTGTTTGTTTGAACGCGCTAATCTCAGGATCTACTGGTCCGATTTGAAAAATTCTTTCAGTGTTAGATAGCCCATTTATCGAGGAAGGCTATATACTATATATCATCACGCTAAGACCAATAGGAGGGAGAGATGATGAAGAATGTTTCAAAATCGGGGTTTTTTTTCCTTTGAGAGAATCCGCTGCGTAAACGGTTAAAGTTTCGCACAAATCATGTATGACAGAATTGATCCTATTCCATGCTGCCGAAGTCGCGCGCAGAAGCTAGTAACTATTATAAACCTTGCTTTCCGTAGTATTCCTTTTTAGGCCCTGCTCTATTTGGTAACCTAAGTCGGGATGGATAATTGAAAATAACTTTACTGCTCTTTCCTGTAAGGATGCAGTAGCCGGTGCTAAGCTGTACAATACATTTTCCACCAGCCTACTTCGTTCGTCAGTCGTCATTTCATTCACATACACCTCAGTTGCTTGTTTGAAATTATTTGGTTCATGTTCTACAATTTCTATTAAATTTGACCGGTTCCTATCTATATAGGGCACAGGACCATTGAACGTATTGGGAAAATAGTTTGGAATATCTTTTTCATTATCTCCTACCGGAGGGCGGCCATCTCTATTATATATAAAAGTTTCTGTTCTAAACGGACAGTTCACAGGTATTCTGTTGAAATTGGCTCCCAAACGGTAATATTGGGCGTCTCGGTAAGCTAAACGACGTGCCTCAAATACTTTGTCTGGTGCTCCAAGAATTCCAGGGACCAAATTAGCTGGACTGAAAGCGAGTTGTTCTATTTCTGCAAAGTAATTTACTGCGTTTTTATTTAAAATAAATTTACCCACGGGATGTAAGGGAAATTCATCTAAAGGAATAGTGTTTGTGACATCAAACGCATCGAAGTCAGCATTCTTAATGTCATCGATTGTTAACACTTGAATACCAACTGACCAACTCGGAAAGTCTCCGTTACCGATAGCTCTATACAAATCTCGCGTATTATAATCAGGATCTTCTGCCCCGATTTTCAGCGCCTCCTCAGCTCTTAAATTTTTGATTCCAGCATCAGGTGTAAAATGAAATCTCACAAAATGTATGTCTCCCTGCTCATTTTCAACTTGGTATGTATGAATTCCGAATCCAGGCATATGACGATAACCATCTGGTATACCGCGATCGCCAAAAACTAATAAAAATATGTGTAAGCTTTCAGGTTGCAGTGTTAAAAAGTCCCATAGTGTATTAGCGTCGAAAAGGTTAGTAGCTGGATTTTTCTTTTGCGCTCGAACAAATGTAGGGAATAGACGAGGATCATTGAACACAAACATAGGAGTGTTAAATCCGACAATATCGAAGTTTCCATCTTCAGTGTAAAGCTTTACAGCGAAACCCCTAGCGTCACGTGATGTATCGCTGCCACCTCTTTCTACAACTATAGGTGAAAATCTTGCCGCTACTGGTGTTTTCTTGCCTATTTCACTAAATAATTTAGCTTTGCAGATGTTTGTAATGTCATGAGTTACTTCAAAGTAACCAAATGCTCCGCCTGCCTTTGCATGAACTAATCGTTCGGGAATTCTTTCACGAACAAGATGAGTCATAGTATCCATAAAAAATTCATTAAAAAGGAGTCTCGAATTTAACGTATTCAAAGCGTCGCTTTTTTCAACTGGTGCTCCAGCGCTTGTTGTTATGATACCAATAGGACTCTTCAAAAGGAAAAAAATGTTTGTAATTGCAAGCATATAATGACGCAATACTAATCTATTTTAAATGTATACGTATACCTAATAGTATAAATTAAAAGTTTACTAAAATAAACAGTTAAGTCTCAATTGCAATTCATCAGTTATATAAAATTGATCTGATCTTGGTTCAATATGATCAATACTATTTTCATGACGGGAAATAACTTCGAAGGTTACATAACTTACTGGATTTCTTTCCTTAAACAATACGATCTGTTGCGCAGCCGGATCTATCTCGTCCGAGGCTGCTGCAAGCGCCATCAGCGACATGGACACCATCAACACTAACATCTTGATACACAATACACCTGTCGTGTAAAAGTGTTTCAACAACTCCCTCAGAGCCGAGCACCGTCTTTATAATGCTCTGAATATTGCGATCTTGCTGTCCTTACGGCACGGACACCGCAATTCTTACCCAAATGTTTATAGTAGCACAATAGATTCCACTGATCTGGAAGTAAGTAAATAAATATCAATGTTATATTGTTAAAATTAATTTATTGATTTAATAACTTAAGTGTATTTTTTCTAGGCCATTTAGCAGAGGAAAAATACATTTCAAATTTCACTGAAATAGGTATAACGAAATGCAATAATAGAATAGTGATAATTGTGTTTGCTCATCAACAAGTAATAAAAAGATAGTCAAATATATGAAAAGAAATACAAATATAAGCAGAAATATAGAACATAATTTTATTATATTAAGTCCGGTATTTAAGGCCGGGAACGCGCCTGCTAATCCTCTGATGTAGCGGGTGTCTATGGATGTTGCTTTCGCTTAGGTGAGCCAACTGTCTGTTTGCCCACTCTTCTATAAAAAGAAGTTATAAATAACAACTAAATAAAAAAATAGTTTGATTTAAAATTATAAATTATTATGTTAAATATACTAAATTAGTGAATGTTTTACATGCCGATACACATTGCCTTGATAAGTTGGAGTAATTTATAATAAATTGCTCAAAATAATAAGCACTTAACTATTTTTCAGTACCTAAGCAAAAATAAAACTTGGCAAATGCATCTATCGTCACCGAATCTCAGGTGTAGCAAGTTAACCGAATCCATTCTTTTATACCTCCAACAGTTTAATTGTTATCGCAGAACATTTAAAACCGGGTTAATTGCTATGTATTATTTTTTTCATTTATTTATTTTATCTATTTTTTGTAAAGCGGGTTAATTTTGTTTACATATATAAAACATGCTATAATATCATTAAAATAATTTTCACGAACTTCTTAGCGCAGTTTGCAGTAACACTGCTGCTTAGGTATTTATGAGTTAGTTTTCCGGCCTCAGTCTGGGTTCTAATATATAACTATTTATATATATGTATATTATTTGTTGGCGATTGTATTACAAAAAATAGGCCACCTATTACCTAAAATACAGGCTGTTACATAATGTTGCTTACGTTAGAAACATACTACCAGTTCATGCAAAAAAACATTTATTTAGGTTTTTGTAGATCATCTACCCTATTATGGATATTGTCATCAAGCTTATTATGAATTGAATTGAATTCATCAGGCAACTACAAATAATTGCCCATATATAATTGTGTTGTAGTACAACAGATTTCTCACGTATGTATTGAATATTTAATTATAATGGAATTTTAGATTGCCTGATGAAGATCCAATAAAAGATCGAAACGTCGCATGAATTTGCAATTAGTTTTTTGATTGGCACCTTATGTCCACTTTCCTGCTAACTCTTATAATACTTTAAAAAAATGGACGCAATGATGAATAATGATTAGTTTATTTTATTTTCAAGTTTTTAGTTTTTGTTGAGTAGTTTTTAGATTAGTAATAAATATACCTACACTGTCTAATAAACTGTATTGTACCAATTAAGCCCTTTCATTCGATACCGACGAGCTGGGATATTATAAAGCGTGAGACTAGCAAATATAAACCACGTGACAACAGCCTGACGCTTAAAATTAATGACGCCCAAATAAAGTCAGAAAAGGAAATAGCTGATATTTTTAATAATACTATTACACTCGTATCTTAGTTCCAGAACTCAGACAGTTGATATAAATGGGGTGAAATCAATGGGTTCTGATGTAAAGCTAGGTGTACCCCAAGGGTCTATCTGGGGCCCTTTCTTGTTTTTGGTATAAATTAACGATTTACCTTTCTTTGCAAAAAGCCTATGCAAGATTGTCTTGTTTGCTGATGATACTTCCCTTATATTTAACATTGATAGAAATAAATCAAATTTTGACGATTGTAGAGTTGTTGTCTGTGGTTGTATAGAAACTATGAAGATCTCATGCTCTATGTACTGTACGCGCCATTGTTGATGTCAAGTTTACCAACTACCAAGTACTCATGTAGTAATAATCCATAAGAATCCATATTTATTCTTGCAGAAATAAAAGCAAAGTATATTGATTAAATTCGTGTTTTATTAGTTAAATTAGAAGAACACTACATTTTATGGCGACGAGTAAATACGGCGGCGTGTGAAAATTATTACAATATCTCGATTAAATTCGACGTCAAATATGGAGTACGCTTTGGGGGCTGCGGGTCCTGTTTTCAGCCCATTTGGAGAGCCAAATACAGGAGAGAGGTGGAAAATATGGATTAGAAATTTCGAATACTATATAGATGGCCAAATTGGACTAAGTGACAAACAAAAAGTTAATAGGTTACTTCATCAAGCGGGGCCAGAGGTCTAAGATATTTACGAAAGTATAAAGGAGGAAAATGTTGAAGGATCCAATGAGTATGAAAAATGTAAAATGAGATTAAAAAACTACTTCCAACCTGAGCTTAACACGGCGTATGAACGTCAAAAGTTCAGAAATATTTCTATGGAAAATGAGTCAGTTGACATGTTTGTTTTGAAATTGAGGAAGCAAGCAGCATATTGTAAGTTCCTAAATATAGACGAGGCAATCAGGGATCAGTTAATCGAAAAATGTACGAACCAAGACCTGAAAAGAAAATTCTTAAAAAAAGGAAAGGATCTAACATTGACTTCAGCGCTTCAGATAGCTAGGTTATATGAAATGGAAGATAGTATGTTCAAATTGACTATAAAAAAGGAGAAGGAAGAAGAAGAAATAGCAAGCAGTGTAAATAGAGTGACACAAGAATTTAAATGTTTTAGATGTGGATTAAAAGGTCATCTCGCAAAGGACAGTAAATGTCCCGCTGCTTCAGAAAAGTGTGTTAAATGTGGTTTAACAGGACACTTTGCGAAGTGTTGTAAAACAAAGTATTCTAGAAAAGACAATGTCACAGGAAAGAAGAAGGCAGAGAAAATGAAGGATAGTAAGAAAAAGAAAAGGTATATAAAATATGTTATTTCAAATGAGTCTGACTCTGAGTCATCTGAAGCAAGTGACAATAGTGAAAGTGAGGATGAACATGTACAGGTGAACTCGGTATTTAGCGTTAGTGCTATGGACAATAAGTGTATGATACAAGTTGCTGAAAAATTCCCTTGTCAATTTATTATAGATTCTGGTGCTTCCATTAACATTATAGATAAACATACATTCCATAAACTAATTAAATCTGGATTCTGTTGCAAGTTAAAGACTAAAATCAATGAAAAGTATTTTGCTTATGGTGGTAAAGAATTAGATAAATTAGGAATATTCTCAACTTTATTATTTTCCCCAGATACTGGACGGAAAATTTATACTAATGTGTTAGTCTATAATGGGAGTGGCCCATCCTTGTTAAGTAGACAAACATCAATTGACTTGGATTTGTTAAGAGTAGGCCCTATAACAACGGAAACAGGTAAAATTTATTCAGTCAAACCTCTGCTCACCAAAGAGGTTATCGCAAAAGAGTACCCAAGTTTGTTTCAAGGTATAGGTAAATTAAAGGATTTTAAACTAACTATTCCTGTTGACCCTAATGTTAAACTAGTAGCTCAGCCTGTTAGAAGGCAACCATTTAATATAAGACATATCGAGGAAAAACTTGTTAAAGAATTGCTTGACTATGACATTATAGAACCTGTGACTGGACCTACCCCATGTGTGTCTCCATCCCACATTGTTAAAAAGAAAGAGAAAAATCAATATCGTCTAGTAGTGGACATGAGAAAGGCAAATGAAGCTGTACTGAGAGAACGCGTTCCACTGCCTACATTTGAAGAGCTTTTGGCGGACCTAAATGGATGCAAATTCTTTTCTACTATAGACCTGAAGTCCGGATACCATCAGCTAGAATTAGATGAGAAGTCGAGAGCTATCACTGTTTTTAGCACAAGTCTTGGTCTGTTTAGATACAAAAGGTTATTCTTTGGAATAAGATGCGCATCAGAAATCTTTCAGCGTGTGATTGCTCATCTACTTCAGGGCATAGATGGTGTTGCAAACAGCCAGGACGACATTCGTATCGGAGGCCGTACACAAGAAGAACATGACTACAGACTCAGACAGGTACTGACGAGATTACAAGACAATAGATTGACACTGAATGAAAAGAAGTGCACTTTCGGTGCTTCAGAGATAACATTCCTTGGACACCATATCTCAGCGGCAGGCATAAGACCTACAAGGTCAAATCAGCAAGTTGTACAGGAATTTAAGGCTCCACAGAATGTAGCTGAAGTTAGAAGCTTTCTTGGATTGGTAAATTTTTCTGCTCGGTTCATACCACAGTTTAGTACCATCACTGCACCCTTAAGACAACTTACTAAAAAGGATTCACTATTTGTATGGACTGAAGAGCATGAGAATGCCTTTCAAAAACTAAAGGTTTTAATAACATCTGCTCCAGCATTAGGATTTTATAACAAAAATGCAGAAACCACTCTTGTGACAGATGCAAGCCCAGTTGGAATAGCTGCGGTTTTAATTCAAAAACAGACTATTGAAGGACAAGAACAGCCTATAATTATTAAATATATAAGCAAAGCGTTATCACCGACTGAACAACGCTATTCTCAGACTGAAAAGGAAGCCTTGGCCATAGTTTGGGCTTGTGAGACTTTATATATGTACTTGATGGGAAAACAATTTAATATTTTGTCAGACCACAAGCCACTAGAAATTATATACTCAGCTAATTCTAAACCAAGTGCTCGTATACAACGATGGGTTTTAAGACTACAACCGTTTACTTACAAGGTGATTTACAAACCAGGACGCAACAATATAGCTGACCCTATCTCCCGATTGTTAGACACAAGTAATGTTCCCATCAGAAGTACTGAAGACTGTGAAGATCAGCTGCTTATGGCTTTTATCGAACAGAACTCTTGGGCTGTCACTATAGAGGAAGTACAGGAAGCTACTTTAAAAGATAAAGAATTAAGTGAATTGAAACAAGCTATTGAAAAAGACACATGGCCTAAGGAATTTAGAAAATATGAATTAATAAAGACAGAGCTTTGCGTTATTAACAATATAGTATTAAGAGGTACAAGAATAATTATACCAAGTTCTCTGAAAGAAAGAATTTTAAGCCTTGCTCATGAGGGACATTTGTCGGTCAATCCCATGAAGGCAAAACTTAGATCGAAAGTGTGGTGGAAGGGTATGGATAAGGACGTGGAGTATTGGATTGACACATGTGAAGGTTGCAGATTAGTTAGACAAGACATTCAACCCGAACCGTTAACACCAACTGAACTGCCTAGTAGAGTGTGGGAACTTGTTGCTTTAGATTACCTGGGACCACTACCATCTGGTCATTACTTACTTATTATTATAGATTATTACAGTAGATACTATGAGGTTGAAATACTAAAAAACCAAACTGCAGAAACTACAATCAAGGTCTTAGAGAATCTCATCTGCAGAGAAGGTATTATGGATGAAGTTGTCTGTGACAATGGCCCAGCCTTTAGAGATGAACGTTTTAAAGAATTCTTAGCATGAAATGGAATAAAACTTAGACACACCACTCCGCTATGGCCCCAGGCCAATGGAGAAGTTGAGAGGCAGAATAGAAGTGTTCTAAGAAGACTCAGGATTGCTCAGGCTTTAAAGCTAGACTGGAAGAAAGAATTACATATATATCTTTCCGCTTACCGCACCACTCCTCATTCAACCACTGGAGTTCCACCAGGTGAAGTTTTCAGAGGGCGAAAAATAAAAACCAAAATTCCGGAAATAAGATCTGAATCGCATCTACTATGTGATGAACAAATGAGAGACGATGACAGGTACAAGAAGCATGCATATAAACAATATGCAGACAAGAAAAGGCATGCTAAGGAGTTGGATTTACAACCTGGTGATAAAGTTTTAATGCGGCAAAGAAAGGAGAATAAATTGAGTACACCATTTTCACCAAATGAGCATACTGTACTGTGGAAATCCGGTAATGCAGTTGCTGTTAAGTCTCCTGAAGGAAAAATAGTCAAAAGAAATTCATCATACTTCAAGCCCATAAAGAATAGAGATACAAATAGATTTACAAAAGAAGACGAAAATGAGAAGTTCTTAGAAAAAGAGAATGGGAATGAGACACCGGAAATGACTTCTAATAAAGATATGACTCGTCATGACTTGACTAGCGACACTGGTAGGCCACAGAGGGAAAGACGCTTACCACCAAAGTACAACGACTTTCTTTTGAGTCTTATTGTTGACTCTATGAACTAAATTTTGTTTTTATGTGTTAATTTTGTCTTCTAACAGTAGGTCTTGATGCATTAATTACAGTATAGTATTACCAAGGATAAATAAAAGTCATTTATATTTCTTATTAATTTTATGTTCGAACCGTAGGTCTAGATGCATTAATTACAATAAATTGTATTTAATGATACCAAGGTTAAATTAAACTTGCTTCCCTAAAGGATCTCACTTTGTGAACATTCTGTGTTCTAGATTTAAGTCTTTGTTTAAAACTTTTGTCAATTAAGTTATTTGTACTTTAAACTTTAAAATTTTCTCTCTTTGAAGAAAAGAAGGGAGAGAGTGTAGAGTTGTTGTCTGTGGTTGTATAGAAACTATGAAGATCTCATGCTCTATGTACTGTACGCGCCATTGTTGATGTCAAGTTTACCAACTACCAAGTACTCATGTAGTAATAATCCATAAGAATCCATATTTATTCTTGCAGAAATAAAAGCAAAGTATATTGATTAAATTCGTGTTTTATTGGTTAAATTAGAAGAACACTACAACGATGTGAACAAAGCACTCTCGGAAATACTCACTTGGTTTAGTTTTAATAATCTACAGCTTAATGCAAGGAAAACGAAATGCGTTATATTTATTCTCTTTAACTAATGTAAAATCTCCACCCATAGAAGTTGTAATGAATAATGAAAAATTAGATTTAGTTGAATCAACAGTCTTTTTGGGTGTAACTATAGACAGAAAACTTCAGTGGCATTCGCATATTGCTGCATTAGCTGGTAAGCTCAGCTCTGCAGCTTACGCTATTAGAAAAGTTAGACAGTTAACTGATAGATATATATATACTGCTAGGACTGTATACTTTAGTTATTTTCATAGCATAATGTCATATGGCATTCTTATGTGGGGATTAGCGGCTGACATTAATGCTATATTTATTTTGCAAAAACGAGCAATAAGGGCTATTTATCAACTAAGCTCTAAAACTTCTCTTAGGGAGAAGTTCAAAGAAATTGGTATACTGACAGCTGCATCTCAATTTATATTAAATTGTATTCTTTTTGTGCGTCGAAATATTAACTTATATACCAAATATGGCGATTTGCATGGTCGCAGTACAAGGAATAGGAATAACCATAAAATGCCTCTGTACCGATTAGAGAAGGTACGTGGGTCCTTCATGGGTCAAGGTATACATATCTTTAACAAGATTCCAAGTGATATCTTGGAGTTACCCTTAAGAATCATATAAAAAATTGCCTCAAAATCGTCTGTCAACTCGTAAAGTAAAAGCTTAATAGATTAATCTCCAAATCTTAATTTAAATAGGAGAAAAGACACTGTCCTTCTGTCTGCTCCTTTATATCGGTAGCCTTCTTGGAAACTGATTCTGATATACATATTTATGCCTGTTACAATTATAAGACAAGCACAAAACGTTACGTATTCTAGTTTCGCGACGTCATCACTACATATTATAAAACAAAGTCTCTTCCCGCTGTCTGTCTGTATATATGCTTAGATCTTTAAAACTACGCAACGGATTTTGATGCGGTTTTCTTTAGTAGATAGAGTGATTCAAGAGGAAGGTTTTTATGTATAATACATGCATATTATAGTAGAGAAACACTGGTAATTTTACAGGTTTCTAACGTATCTTTTATTGTAGATAGTATTTAGTTTCAGCATTGCAACCGTGCGAAGCCGGGGCGGGTCGCTAGTAGGTAATATTATAAATTGTAATTTTTTTTATTACTTTAGAAGTATCATCACTATCACTACATATTATAAAACAAAGTCGCTTCCCGCTATCTGTCTGTCTGTTTGTCTGTATGTATGCTTAAATTTTTAAAACTACGTAACGGATTTTGATGCGGTTTTCTTTAGTAGATAGAGTGATTCAAGACGAAGGTTTTTATGTATACATGCATAATATACCTAGTAGAGGAACTCTGATAGTTTTTGCAACCGTGCGAAGCCGGGGCGGGTCGCTACTAAGGAATATATTATGTCGTATTGTCATCAAGATTAAGAGTGTGTAGTTGTGTACCAAATATCAGATCAATCTATCATCAGGAAAGGGGTAAAATTCGAATTATTAAATTTGACCCAAACAAATACACACACAAACAAATAAATAAATAAACTGGTCAAGCTAAATAAAACCGTTTAATAAACGTCTACCATGAATAAGGTAAAGTTTAAATTTTACAAGAATTTGCCACGACGCCGCGCCACTAGCGTTATCCAAGAGGCCTATTGTTGAAACCTGTAGCCTGTAGGTAACCTGTAGGTAGGTGTGGTGATTTAAAGTGAATGGAGATTTGTCATCTATCTAGGACAATGACTGAAAATAAATCAAATAACATTAAAAATTCGTAAAACCACATTAAGAAAAAGAAAGATTTTTATAAAAAGTACTACTGACTTTTTTATGTAACTAGGTTGGCAAACGAGCGTACGGCTCACCTGATGTTGAGACCGTAGCCTATAGACGCCTGCAATACCAGAAGCATCGCAAGCGCGTTGCCGACCCTATCCCCAATCCCCCCAGGAGCTCTGGTCACCTTACTCACCAACAGGAACACAATACTGCTTGAAAACAGTATTATTTAGCTGTAATCTTCTGTAAGGTCGAGGTACTACCCCAGTCGGGCTGCTCCATATTTTGAGCTGGAAATTTCCTGCTGTGCCTTACCTCAGTCAGTCAGTCAGTCTTTTGTTGATTAGGTTAGATTTATGGCGATTTTTCAACTGCTAATGCAAAACTAACTTTTGACTATTTTACACTTAGCTGTTTACACCTACATATTATATACTTAGCATATTATTGTGATTGAATGTTGTATGTTGAATATAATTAATTAATTATATATTGTGACTTGTTGAATAAAGTTAATTTTTTTTGTTCCTAATATTGTAATTGACATGAATTTGTAATAGATTTATTTTAAACTTGCTGTGCCCGCGACTTCGTCCGCGTGGAATTAAACAAAAGCGTTATTGTTGAGTTTGCAGACTTATAAAATAAATAAATTTTAAAAATAAAAGTAGCCTAAGTTACTCCTTATTACATCAAATATCTGCCAGTCAAAGTCCCGTCAAAATCAGTGCAGCCATTTCAGAGATTAGCCAGAACAAACAGACAGACAGACAAAAATGGTAAAAAATTTATTTTGGTATATGTACCGTGTATACATCCATATGCATTTAGTAAAATGCGGTTATTTTAATATTACAAACAGACACTCCAATTTTATTTATTTGTGTAGATAATATTTTTGCCGAATGCAATATCAGTTTTTCTTAATCCTGTGTGTATAATAAACATGTATTTTTTAAATCTAAAAGATATTATTTATTTGTATGTATAGATTAACTGTGACCCGCGGTTTCGCCCGCGTTGATTTGAGGAAAATACTTACTAAAATATTTTAAACCACTACTGTGCGACTTGGGCGACGTATTTTTGTGGTCTGTGTTGGCTTACGCAAGAGCGCGCTGCGACGCTTCGTCGATCATATTATGATTTATATAACATTTTCTCCTAAATTTGGCGTAAATTAGAGAAAAAAAAGTACTAAGATATTGTATAGTGTAGTAGAATTTTTTTCAATTCGAAACAGTAATTCCTGAGATTAGCGCGTTTAAACAAACAAACAAACTCTTCACTCTTCAGCTTTATAATATTATCTATCTATGTATCTATACTAATATATAATAAATTAAATGAGTATGCATAGTTTTATCATAAATAATAAAGTTTTTATTTCATGTTTATTCAAATCAAACCAAAACATTTATTTTGCCATAAGGTGATATAGGTATACACTTAACGAAAGTAAAAAAAAAAAAAAATAATTACAAAAAAAAAAAAACTAAGCAATAATAACAGAAAGTTAAGGCAGCAAAAAATCAAGCAATAAAATTAAAATTTATATCTTAACATTTATTACCTACATTACAAACTTACGTAATGTAGCCAGTGTTAAAAGCAACCTAACTTAGTTAAAATATTAAATTAGGTACTAATGTCTCGGTAGACATTACCTTCCTACTTTATCCTCGACTTTATTAAATATTAAGTACAATAACTAACATAATGTCCCTAGTGTAGGCCGAGAGAAAAAAAGCCGGCGGAAAAAAACTCTCGATATTACAAAATTTACACAGTTATAATTATACTCTTTGTAGAAGTAATAAGAACTTTTTTCAACACTAAACATCGCTGTATTTTCTCGATTAAATATAATACTAGTAATAAACACACACACTTGAATCACAATTAACTTTTGATCAAAATAATTTAAGTAATGAAAAAAAAAAAGAAATATTGTTACGAATACACAAAGTAAAGGAGCTTGCGCCATTTAGCGTGGAGCGGTGGAACCACTTTGTGTGCTGTACAAACCAACAACATGAAACCTCCACTCAATACTAGATGGCGTTAGAGGACTTATATAGAGGAATAGTCTCGAGAACCGAGTACATGCGCGAACATTCCAGAACTGTCTGGGAGTAGACTCGGCCGGTATAAATAGGCCGCGGGTGGGCGAGCGACTTCAGTTCAGTTTTGAGCTATCGTCGAAGTGACTTCGAAGTGAAGACTAGTGATCAAGAGTGATGCCAGCGGAAACCTACGACATTGGCTACGACCTCGGACATCGTTAGTGCTTAGTGTGTGTACATAGTGCTTAGTGTGTGTACCTAGTGCTTAGTGTTTGTACCTTTGTACATAGTGTTTGTACCTAGTGCGTAGTGTTTGTACCTAGTGCTTTGTGTCGGACTTGTGCTAGTGAATAAAGTCTCTAATAGAGTCAGCAGGTCTTTCTCTCCAAATCATTCGAACCCTAACACGTAACAATAGCATAAAAAAAATATTGCTTCACACAAACTTCTTCAGTAAATTATAAAAATAAAAAAAAACTAATTTTCAATATTATTCATATAAAACTATAAAAAGTTAACTTATGGAGAAGCTCCTAATGATAGGCGTTATAACTTTTATAAACGTTGCTTTCCGTAGTATTCCTTTTTAGGCCCTGTTCTATTTGGTAACCTAAGTCGGGATGAATAATTGAAAATAATTTTACTGCCCTTTCCTGTACAGATGCAGTAGCCGGTGCTAAGCTGTTCAACACATTTTCCACCAGTCTACTTTGTTCGTCAGTCGTCATTTGATTCACATACACCTCAGTTGCTTGTCTGAAATTGTTTGGTTCATGTTCTATAATTTCTATTAAATTTGACCGCTTCTTATCAATATAAGGAACAGGACCATTAAACGAATTGGGAAAATAGTTTGGAATATCTTTTTCATTATATCCTACCGGAGGGTCGCCATCTCTGGTATATAAAAAAGTTTTTGTTCTAAATGGACAGTTCACAGGTATTCTGTTGAAATTGGCTCCTAAACGGTAATATTGAGCGTCTCGGTAAGCTAAACGACGTGCCTCAAATACTTTGTCTGGTGCTCCAAGAATACCAGGGACTAAATTAGTTGGACTGAAAGCGAGCTGTTCTATTTGTGCAAAGTAATTTACTGCATTTTTATTTAAAACAAATTTACCCACGGGATGCAAGGGAAATTCGTCTAAAGGAATAGTGTTTGTGACATCAAACGCATCGAAGTCAGCATTCTTAATGTCATCAATTGTTAGCACTTGAATACCAAGTGTCCAACTCGGAAAGTCTCCGTTAGCGATAGCTCTATACAAATCTCTGGTATTATAATCAGGATCTTGTGCGCTGATTTTCTGAGCCTCTTCAGTTCTTAAATTTTTGATTCCAGCATCTGGTGTAAAATGAAATCTCACAAAATGTGTATCTCCCTGCTCATTTTCAACTTGGTAAGTATGAATTCCGAATCCAGGCATATGACGATAACCATCTGGTATACCGCGATCGCCGAAAACTAATAAAAACATGTGTAGGGTTTCAGGTTTCAGTGTTATAAAGTCCCACATTGTGTTAGCGTCGAAAAGGTTAGTAGCCGGATTTTTCTTTAGCGCATGACCAAATGAAGGAAATAGAAGAGGATCATTGAACACAAACATAGGAGTGTTAAACCCGACAATATCGAAGTTTCCGTCTTCAGTGTATAATTTCACAGCGAAACCTCTAACGTCGCGTGATGTATCGCTGCCACCTTTTTCTACAATTGCCGGTGAAAATCTTGCCGCTACTGGGGTTTTCTTGCCTATTTCACTAAATAGCTTAGCTTTGCAGATGTTTGTAATGTCATGAGTTACTTCAAAATAACCAAACGCTCCACCTGCTTTTGCATGAACCACGCGTTCAGGAATTCTTTCACGAACCATATGAGTCACAGTTTCCATAAAAAATTCGTTAAAAAGGAGTTTCGTATTTAACGTATTCAAAGCGTCGCTTTTTTCAACAGGTGCTCCAGCGCTTGTTGTTGTAATACCGATAGGACTCTAAAAAATATATATATATATATATATTGTAATTTATTAAAAATAAGCATGTAAGGAAGATACTACTAATCTATTTTAAATATAAACCTAATAGTATACAATAAAAGTGTACCAAAATAAACAGTTAAGTCTCAATTGCAATTTATCACTTATATAAAATTGATCTGATCTTGGTTCAATATGATCAATACTATTGTAACCACGAGAAATAACTTCAAGGACTACATAACTTACTGGATGTCTTTCCTTAAACAATACGATCTGTTGCGCAGCCGGATCTATCTCATCTGAGGCTGCCGCAAGCGCCATCAGCGACATGGACACCATCAACAATAACATCTTGAACCACAATACACCTGTCGTGTAAAAGTGTTTCAACAACTCCCTCAAAGCCGAGCACCGTCTTTATAATGCTCTGAATATTGTGATCTTGCTGTTCTTACGGCACGGACACCGTAATTCTTACTCAAATTTTAATAGCGGCACATTAGATTCCCTTGATCTGGAAGCACATAAATAATTATTAATGTTGTTACGATAATTTAATGATTTTATGAATTATGTGCATTATATCCAATGGATAAACAACGAAAGTAAATTTTCAAAATAAGAGTACATACACAAGGTGCGTCTTTATCTTAAAAAGAGTGATGTCTTCCAGCACATTTAGCAGAGGAAAAATAAGAAGAAAATTACACTGAAATAGGCATAATGTAATGCGATGATAGAATAGTGATACTTATGTTTGCTCGCAAACGAAAAAAAAACCGACCTCAATTACATCGACAAGTACTACAACGTAGGTAGACGAAAAAATAGTCAAGTAAATACGCGTTGTCAAAGGTTACTCAAAAAGTTGCCATCAGACCTCGATCAAATTTATATGGGACCACAAAAAATCAGCTTACGAATAAAATAATAATCATCAAAATCGGTATACTCAGTAAAAAGTTATGAGGTATGCCTTTTTTTTACGTGGGGAAAATCCATCATGGATACTCTCCGGCGTGGGGGCACCAGAGGGTTATGTCAGACTCCTACTGACCAAAAACCATCCACGTGTGAGCAGACATCCGCCTGAGTGGGGCGAGATGGGGTCGCGTTAGCAGTCTCCACCCCGCCCCGGCAGTTGGCCCGAATGTAAACATCCGGGCCCCGGCACCCAGAGGGGCGGCACCCACAAGACCACCCCTCCCGACGACGTGGGATCTCAAGCCAGCCGAGGATCCCCCGACCCCCAGCCGGCCACCCCACTTAGGGGACGCTCAACCGGACCAGTCTACCGCCTGCAGAATTGGGACACATGTCCAGGAGCGTCCCCCCCTCCAAGTCAGGCAGGCCTGACCTCAGCACAGCCCGGCCCTCACACATCACGTCTGCCGGATTGCACCAGCAACCGAGCAAAGCTGCAGGGAGCCAGCACAACCCGACCAGCAAACCACGCTTTCGCGCTACAGGGCGGGCAAGCGAACCCACCCACCCCGTCCCTCTAGTGCACTCACGGGTCGAGCAGTACCCGGAGCGCACCCCGCGAGTTAGTCGTTAGCCGCGACGAGCAGCAGTACCGCGACTGCGATACTGCTGCCCGTCCCGTTGCCCAGGGTGCACCACGAGGAGGTGACCGACATGCACCCCTTATGAGGTATACCTAATACAACGTAGGTTGACGAAAAATAGTCAAGTAAATACGCATGGATTAACTCGAAAAGTACTTGTCAGGTCTCAACTAAATTGAAATGGGATCACGTGACATCCACTACAATTCGATTTAAAAAAGAATCATCAAAATCGGTTCACCCAATGAAAAGTTCTAAGGTAATTAATATACATAAAAAATACAGTCGAATTGAGATCCTTCTCCTTTTTTAGAAGTCGAATAAAAAGATAGTAAAATATATAAAAATAAATACGAATACAAGCAGCATAGTCTAGTCAACAAGCTCAAAAACGTGTTAAATATGTAGAGATAAAGCTCCTAAAAATATGGGCGATAGCTCATTCGATTCGGAATGATGTCTAGAAAAATGTTTTTTAAGGGTTTATTAGCACATAAAAAATTGCGATTGTTATTAACAAAATAAGAAAAAAAAGAAGGTAAGTACTTAGTTTTTCGTTAATACTTTCTAAAATAATCAAATTGAAGGAATTTAAAGAAAAATTTTATTTCCAATGTTAATTAATACCTAGATATTAGATGCAAAAACAGCAATAATAAGATATTACTAAAAAAATCATTTTTTGATAACAATTTGCAGAAATTTAATTTTTTGTTAGTTTAAAAAAATTATAATTAGCAAAATAATAAACTTTAATAAATTTTTATTGCATAAAGTATCTAAATGAGAAGAGTTCAACGAAGCAAAAAAAAAATTTTAGACCAATTATTTAAACTTTTATGCCGTAATTTATAAAAACAAAGATTGGAAAATAAGTAGTTAATTAACAATGGTGTAACTTTTTGAAAAATCGACATAAACTTTTTTTTCACCGAGGTTTTTTTCCTTCAAGTATCTACATTACACCATAAGTTATTCAAATTTTTAAATTGTTATTTAATACTTATAAAGAAATTATTTTAGGCTACACTACTATATACTATATACCGGCTTTTTAGACGGCACGCCTATGGCGTAATGACCTCGCGGAGTACTATTTTCAGCGTTAAAATAAATTATAAATAATAGAGATAGAGTTCTGGGAATTGAGACTTTTTAATTGGAAATTTCCTCTACTTTCAGGATCTTTTTTTAAAATTCCTTCAATTTGATTATTTTAGAAAGTATTAACGAAAAACTAAGTACCTTCTTTTTTTTCTTATTTTGTTAATAACAATCGCAATTTTTTATGTGCTAATAAACCCTTAAAAACATTTTTCTAGACATGATTCCAAATCGAATGAGCTATCGCCCATATTTTTAGGAGCTTTATCTCTATTTAACACGTTTTTGAACTTGTTGACTAGACTAGCAATATAGAATGTAATTTTATTATAAAATGTATTGAGTAATAAATTACAACTAAATATTTTTTTTACTTAGATCTTAAATGATAATTATATAATAAACTAAATAAGTGAATTTATTTTTATGTGCGATACATACCTACTTGCCTACTTGCCTTCATAATAAATTCGACTTTATAATAAATTGCACAAAATAATAATCGCTTAACTATTTTTCACTAAGCATAAATAAAACTTCGTAAAGGCATCTATCTTCACCAAAACTCAGGTATAGAAAGTTAACAGAATGTATTATCGTATACCTTTAATAGTTTGATAGTAGTGATGTAACGAATGTTGAAATTATCACATTATCGACAGCATATAGACAGCACATACGACACAGACAGCAAATACGCATAATTGTCCACAACATTCGCGATTGCGAATGCCAATGTTGACTTTTCAAATAAAGTCGCCTAAAAGATATAAAATTTTGTATAGGTCATGCTTGAACCAAACAAATTCGAGCCAAAACAGGTTGAATGATCAATTTTTGTTACAGTGAGAGAGTTAACGAGCAGCCGGTGCCATGGTAAATGTTTACCATTGCTTAAGTATATCTGCAAATTTGAAAGAAATTATGTCTCATAGAAAGCCTCACGAGGAAGGTAATTCCACAGTTTGTATGTACGCGGAAAAATGAACGAGAAGATCCAGTCGGTGTGGATGATACCTAGTTCTATGGCAAAGGATGCGATTGTAAAAACGTGACGGTGGTTCCACATTGAAGACTTCTTGAAAACACTTTCCATATTACGGTCGGTAAAAACATACAGAGATAACAGAAACATACAAAGATAAGAGTCAGGGGGGGGTGAAACCCATCTTGCCCCACCGTTGGTAAGCTCGTGTTAGTAGCCACTAGATTTGGTCTCCAAGTGATCCTGGAATCGTACTTCATTCGTTATCTACCTCAAGGATCCCAATACTTTTATTATTGTTCACTAAAATATTTTGAAAACTCGGCACTACAATACAAGGGGCCTTCTTATGGAGAAACGCACAGATGATGACTACGAGGAGTTACATTGGACGAAACTACACAAGTCTGCCTCATTCGGAGGCCTGCTCCAAGGAGGTCTTGATTTCAAATATAAATTTTAATCTGTCTCCTACTACCACCTGAGGCATATTTACCGACCACTGTAAAAGGCAGCACTTATACTGTCGTGAGCGTAGCAACGAGTATTAAAATATTGTTTTGCAACATTTCGTAACGTCGCAGAATAAATAGTGTGAATGAGAGCACTAACCATGGGGAACTTCAGGGTTATCGGGCATGGTTTCAGATCACACTCTATCGACAGAAACATTGATGGTACGCTCTTACTTTCAATGGCGGTTGCCCAGCGAGAGCTCAAAAGTCAAGTCTGTGTGAGCCTGTACCATCCCACTGCTGAGCATAGGCTTTTTTTACGTAAATAAATTTTTTTCTATGTTAATCTAACCTTAACGTACTCCCCCAAGGGACAATGGGAAAATTCACAATGGCAAAAAAATGGTGACCGGAAAGAAATATTCATAGAAATAGGTACAAATATCAGTGGAAATTTAACCCACACGGTCAGTGCCTCAAATGCACTACTACACCAGAATGGTTATTTTATTTGAATATAAGTACAAAACAAATCTCTATAATATATATAAAAATGAATCGCTGAATGTCTCGAGAGCAGCTGAACCGATTTCGCTAATTCTTTTTTTATAATATTCCTTGAAGTACGAGGATGGTTCTTAAGGAGAGAAATATTTAAAAAAAAATGCGTAAAAAGGCTAAAAAAAAGCATTTTTCTATATTCCCATACAAAAGATTCGTAATAATACTTAAAAGTCAATTTGAACTTTAATACCATACCAGAAAGTTTAAGTGTTAGTGGAGGGGTTCCGGGAAGGATTTGTATTTAAAAAAATATATTGAATCGACTGTTAGGCGGTACGAAGTTTGACGGGTCAGCTAGTCTTCTTCTAAATAATAAAAATGAATGTTGCTAAGCGCATAACTCCTGTGACGCCGCGTTGGCGCAGCGGTTACAGCACTGGATTGCGATTGGCTGTTGCGTGGGCGGCTGCGGGTTCGATTCCCGCACACGACAACATTTGTATTGGCCATACAGATGTTTGCCGTGGTCTGGGTGTTTGTGCAGTCCTTGTGGGTTACCCCACCGTGCCTCGGAGAGCACGTTAAGCCGTCGGTCCCGGTTGTTATCATGTACACCTGATAGCGATCGTTACTCATAGTAGGAAATATATCCGCCAACCCGCATTGGAGCAGCGTGGTGGATTAAGCTCCGGTCCTTCTTCTACATGGAGAAGAGGCCTATGCCCAACAGTGGGATATTATAGGCTGTATCGTGAAGCGCATAACTCGGGAACGGCTTGACCGATTCGGGTAATTTTTTTTGTATGTTTCTTAAAAATCCCACAGAAGGTTTTTTAACCGACGAAAAAAACGGAGGAGGTTATCAATTCTACGGCTATATTTTTTTATGTATGGATCACGCATGACTTTTTACAGAGTAGTCCAATTTTGATAATTCTTTTTTTTTAGGAAAACAGGGGATGATTGATTTTTCACTCATCGATTGTAAGGTATGACCACGAATAACTTTTTACAGAGTAGTCCGATTTCGATAATTCTTTTTTTATTGGAAAGAAGATATCCCAAGGGTAGTACCATGATAAGGAAACTAGGATCTGATTATGGAAACCCAGAGAAATCGAAGGGAACTTTCAAAAATCGTAGTGACGACTAGTGCATTTGTTAATTTTTTTCATCTACTTAAGTTATATTACTTTTTGATGTAATTGAAGTCGTTTTTTTTCGTTTGCTCGCTTGCAAACACAATTATATAATAATGAAAAAAAATATATATATAACAGACAGAACGAAGTCTGTCCGGGCAGCTAGTAACAAATATAAATCTTATCAGTAGTATTATTGAAGTGAAACTTCTTTAGAATCGTTGTGATTTCAAACCGGATGCAACGGAAAAACGACAGGCAAGGACGCGCCGCGCTGCAAGCCGCTAATTTTAAATTCAAGTTTTTTTTTAAAATTAGTTTGCCAAAAAAGTTTCACTTCTATCGTGTGTGAATCGCACACACACGTTTTTTTTATTCTATGTCCATCAACATAACATAAAATAAAAACATACGCCAAATATTCGCATCGTTACACGCGAATGCGAATATTCGTTACGTCACTAGTTGAGTAGTTGATAGCTATCGCAGAACATTTAAAACAGGCTTAATATCTTTAATACAATTACAAAAACCAAGATAGCGTTGTTCAACTATTATTTGTTCATTAATTTATTTTATCTATTTTTTGTAAAGCGAGTTAATTTTGTTAACATAATTATATAAAACATGTATTTCAGCTAGCTCTTATCTATAACAAAGGCATTAAATGCCTACGTCAGAAACAGACGACCAGGGTCTTGCAAAAATTGCATTAATTAAGATTATTGTACACCGATGTGTATTAAAATATCTCATGTGAAAATTAGTCATCAACCCTATTATGGACATGATATTTTTGAAGTGAAATATCTTTAGGCGCATGAGGGGTAAAATTTGAGCGACCGGTAACGCGGCAGCAGGTCCAGCAGAACCGATGTCTTCGACTGATAGTAGGAGCTCCGAGGTACGTCAGGAACGACGTCATACACAGAGACACCAAAACACCCACCGTGGAGGAGTTCGTGCGTCGCCTTGCACGCGCGATGTTCGCCCGCGCGGACAAGAGCGCGTGCACTCACCTCCACGGTATAGCACCTCTGCACGCCAGGCCTCCAGACGGTCGTTCCCTGCCTCGCGAGCTCCTACCGCCACCGACGGATCCCAACACCGCTGTTGGCGGCGACGAAGATGAAGACCGCGACGAAGGATAGGACAACCGCGATCTCCGCGCGGTGTCCACTCGAACTCCATCAAGATTGAAACACCACAGGACATGACAACCGGACAAATCACTGACTAGGCCATAGCCTACTCCCGTAGGTATGGCCTTAGCCCATCGGGCCTAAATAGAAGATCCCGGGGGCGGTTCCCTCGGAGATGACAGCCCGGGTAGAGAGGCGCTGCCTATAAGCCCGTACTCGGATCGACCTTTAGGTCGACCAGGAAGAGCTCACGAACCGAACGAACCGAACAAGCACGTTGCCGACCCTACCCCCAATTCTCCCAGGAGCTCTGGTCACCTTACTCACCACAGAAAGACAACACTGCTTGAAAGTATTATTTAGCTGTAATCTTCTGTAAGTCTACGACAACTCGATTTTTACGCCATTTCCTGCCTCGCACGACCATTATATAGTATGGAATTCAAAAAAGAGCACACTCCTATTTAAAAGGCCGGCAACGCGCCTGCCTGCCTGCCTGCCTCTGAGGTAGCGGGTGTCTATGGATATTGCTTTCACTTACCAACATCGCAAGCGCGTTGCCGACCCTACCCCCAATTCTCCCAAGAGCTCTGGTCACCTTACTCACCACAGAAAGACAACACTGCTTGAAAGTATTATTTAGCTGTAATCTTCTGTAACGTCGAGGTACTTCCCCAGTCGGGCTGCTCCAGTATTTGAGACGGATATTTCCTGCTGTGCCCTACCTCAGTACACATGCGGTGAATGAAACTCGGGCGGTGCAGCGTAGTGGACTCTACATAAATTGGGGAATTTCCCGCTCTGAACAGAGAAACGAGATAAATGTTAAAAGTGTTGCAAGTTCTTTAGCGGAATTGGATATGAATAGGAGATTAATCCCGTCGGGCACTGCACATTGTATAATATATTGTTAGAATTTATGTCTACGGTTGAACCGCTTGATTCACATTAAATTATTATCAGAGCTATCATAGTTATAATTGTGTTTGCCCGAAAACGAAAAAAAAACCGACAAAAAGTTGTAATCAGATCTCGATAAAATTTAAATGTAACCAGATGATAAACATCAGCTTTCGATTAAATTAAAAATCATCAAAATCGGTAAACCTAGTACAAAGTTATGCGGTATAATACAACGTAGGTCGACGAAAATATTGTCAAGTAAAAACGTATTATATATTACATATATATAAATCGAAAAGTACTTGTTAAATATCAAATAAATTAAAATGGGACCAAATGACACGCACTAAGTTTCGATTAAAATAAAAATCATCCAAATCGGTCCACCCATTCAAAATTTCTGAGGTTAACATACATAAAAAAAAATATGTAGGTTGACCAGTCGGCTGTTACCTATAACACAAGCATTAAGTTGCTTACTTTAGAAACAGACGACCGTGTGTGTTTTATTTATTTATTTACAGTCGAATTGAGAACCTCCTCCTTTTTTGGAAGTCGGTTAAAAACGAATAAAAACGAAATGGAAATAGTCATTAAAGGCCTTGCAGATCTCACCACCACTGGCACTGGACAGAACTTTACCTTCGTATAACATACTAGCAGCTCGCCCCGGCTTCGCTCAGGTAAAAGAATTATGAATTTAACACAAACACCCATTTATTAAATTTTAAAATATTAAAACACTTTTTTTAGCTAATCTGTTATACATAGATATACACCCTCGCGAACTTTTGTGTAGATCTTTTTTAGTTCTATAATTCAATCGCACATCATTTTGTCTTATTTTTCACACGATGGAAAGAAATATTTGAGACGATTTTTTACACCTTGGTGAACATAATCCGTTTTTTTGCACATGTCTAAGTTTTTAAGAAATAAAATATAGCCTATGTTACTTCCTAATAATGTAGCTTTATATTAGTGAAAAAATGATTACAATCGGTCCAGTACTTTTGGAGCGTATTAAATACAAACAAACAAAAAAATCTTTCCTCTTTATAATATTATGTGTGAGACGTTTTTTCACGAGACGTTTGTTGTCTCGTGAACAAGACATTCGCAGTTAATGTCGAAATATCGAGCTCCGCGAAGAAAAAATAATAAACATGGTAAATATCCCGTTTTCGAATAATTTTCGTCTCACCTCTATGTCCGGAAGTCTACGACAACTCAATTTTTACGCCATTTCCTGCCTCGCACGACCACTATATATTACTTTTTTGAATTTCATATGGAATTCAAAAAAAGAGCATACTCCTATTTAAAAGGACGGCAACGCGCCTGCTAATTCTCTGAGGTAGCGGAGTAGACACCTATGGATATTGCTTTCACTTACCACCCGGTGAGCTAATTGTCCGTTTGCCCCCTATTTTATATAAAAAAATAATCTAAAGGGGGTGATAGACGTACGAACTTAAAGTACGCGGTTTTTAAGATCGCGAACTTACTCGGCTCGACGGCGTCGGTGACACACGTGAAGCGTGAGTTAAGACCCCGTGACCCCCCCCCCCCTTCCATGGATCCGCCAGTGTAATATAACGTAGGGTGATGAAAACACAGTCAAGTAAATACGCATTATTAGATATAACTCAAAAAGTACTTGTCAGATCTCAATTAAATTTAAATAAAACCACTTGACTATATACACTATTAAATTGTGTTATTTCAAAATAACACAATATGTAGTAAGTAGAGGTACTTGTGCAAAAAAATCGTAACATAAATATTTATCAGAATGCCTGCTGTATTAAAGTGAATTATTCGTTTGCGAACATGCCTGCAATTGTAATTGTTGAGGCGCTATTCTTTTGGGCATTCTATTAAATTAGTTTATCTTAAATAACAAATCATTTACATTCTGATCGATGTACAAAAAACAATTCTGTTCCAAGTTAAGTCAAAATCCTGGTCTTTTGTTTTCTGAAGCATCCTAATACAAATCATAATAAATTCAAACATTTAACTGAGGTAGGGAACAGCAGAACATCAAAATCTGGAGCAGCCCGACTTGGAAAGTATATCTTACACAAGATCACAGCAAAATAACATTTAAGCAGTGTTCTGTTTCTGTGGTGAAGTAAGGTGCCCAGAGCTCTTGGTGGGACTCGGACTAGGGTCGGCAACGCGTTTGCATTGCTTCTGGTGTTGCAGGTGTGTTGCAGGCGTCTACAGGCTACGGTAGTCGCTTACCATTAGGTGAGCCGTACTCTTGTTTGCCGACCTAGTTGTATATAAAAAAAATACGCTTTATTACATAAGCACATTTAATTTTTATTTTGTTCATTATAAATTACACATGAGTAATTAACTAGTCTGTGAATTTTTAAATGCTAGGAAATGCCCTCTCTTAAACTTAATCCAACATACTTTTTCGCTGCGGTTTGGTACATGTGGTTATATTAGTGTATGGTCACGTATTATTTTACCGATGAGCACTAGATAAGTGTTGAAGTTGCCTTTGAAAAATTATATGAGTTTGAATTCGATCTAACCACTTTATTCATAACTAGCTTCTGCGCGCGACTTCGTCGGCGTGGACTCCGCTCCTATTGGTCTTAGCGTGATGATACATAGCCTATAGCCTTCCTCGATAAATGGGCTATCTAACACTGAAAGAATTTTTCAAATCGGCCCAGTAGAACCAGAGATTACCGCGTTCAAACAAACAAACAAACAAACAAACAAACAAACAAACAAACAAACAAACAATCAAACAAACTCTTCAGCTTTATATATTAGTATAGACTAGCGACCCACCTTGGCTACGCACGGGTGCAATGCTTGATACAATACTAATTGACTTAACTCTAAATTCCAACTAAGACATTACCTAATAGAAGAAATACAATTAATAAATAAGTAATGGTTTTAATCAAATCCTATCCACCCTATACTAACACCTTAAATGCGGCTTAAAAATTGACTTTAATACCGACTAAAGTACGTACAATCGTACATACAATTTTGAAAAAAATTGTCGCGCTGAAAAGCATATTTTATTACGTAAGTAATTAAGTATATTATACCTATATAATAAAATTGTATTTTAATTTCATTGTTATTTTCCTCGCTAGAGAGCTCCGATAAACGGGTGCGATAACTGCTAATCATAAAGTGCTCATCTATATCTATATATACAGGGTGAGGAATAAGAATGGAAATCCCGGGAAATTCGGAAAACCGCTTGGGTTAGTCGTAAAACAAAGGTCATACCCTAGGAAACTTTTAACGAGGAATTCAACGGTGACCTCTGATTTGACCTTGAATTTCATTTTCAGGGTCATTTTAAGGTAAATCTCGATCAAATTTAAATGAAACTATAGGTCTACTAACTTATCTGTGAAATGGCAAAAATGGGAACTACGGCCGGCATGTTGAAATGTCTAATTTTAGCCAATAGTGTACCTGTTAACCTATGAACTATAGTGTTACCTGTTAACATGTTTATTTCATAAGTCCCAATACATCCCATACCCCCTCCTAATACATTTGAAATCCAAAAACTGATCATATCTTATTATTAATATCTATATTAAACAAACAGGTTGTTTTAAGATGTATTAATAAAACTACATACAGTTACTTGTTTTATGATATATTATTAAACTATAGTTACAATCTATAGAAGATATTATTAACTATAAGTTTAAGTACACTTTTAGCTTTCACAATTCACACAGCCGACCTCTGTTAAACTCAACTTCCGTGATCCGTCCATAGATATTTTCACAGATAATCAATCATAAACTGTTCTCTCAACATCTTTCCCTTTTTAATTTAAATTAAGAAAAATATATAATAATATAATTATTATAAAATTGCTATTCAAATCCAAAGATATATTTTATACATGAGTATTGATTGAGGTAACTAAATTTAATTAACAGAATTTGAATATGTGTAACTATAGCATTCTTAAACAATTTAACACTCATAATCATCTAAATATCTAGGTCGTCTAACAAGTCTTTCAGATCTTCTTTGAACTTGCTCTCCATTATTATTTATAGATTCTTCCTCCGCAGAGCTTGCTATATCTGTATTAATCAATGTATCATTTTGATCTGAAACACTCGTTGACTGACATTCAGTATTATTATAACCATTACTAAAAAACTCATCAAAACATGAAACACCCGAATCCCCATACGATGGATTACAATCAATTGCTTTATTCAGATGCCATCTATTTCGTCTATATTTCCCTTTACTGGTACTTACAATAAAAGACCTAGGCTCATCACATTTTTTAATAATAGTTCCATAACACTTTAAATCGGTAACCCACACTTTATCATTTATCTCTAATTCTGATAATTTTGAGATCCTATGTCTTTTATTATAATAAAAAGCACTTTTATACTTGCTTTCTTTTTGTTTGTTTTTAAATTCTTTATCTATTATTACAGGTTGATTTAACTTACTTGGGACTATAGGCAAAACATCTCTGAGTTTACGATTAAACATAAGTTCTGCTGGGCTATAACCCAATTCCAAAGGTGTATTTCTATAGACTAGCAATGCCAAATATATATCTGTATTCTTTGACAATAATGTTTTTGCAATCTTAACTCCCGACTCTGCTAAACCATTACTTTGTGGGTAATATGGACTACTTGTAATTAACTTAAACCCATATTCTTTAGAAAACACATTAAACTTGGATCTAAATTGTGTGCCACAATCTGTTCTCACAATCTCTGGAATGCCATATCTTGAAAATGCTTCCTTACATTTAATTATTACTGTTTCTTCTGTCATGTCAGTCAGTTTGGCAATTTCTAGAAATCTCGAATAATAATCAATCATTACTATATACCAGTTATTGTTAAATTTAAATAGATCCATTCCTATCTTCTGCCAAGGTCTATCGGGTAATGAGTCTATTATCATTTCTTCTTTAGGATTTTTTGAATGTTCTAAGCATGTTGTACATGACTTTATTTTGTTTTCTATTGCTTTAGACAACCCTAACCACCACACTGATTGTTTTGCTCGCTCTCTACATTTGGAAATTCCTAAATGACCCTCATGAATTTTGTTAAGTATATCTTGTTGCATTTGTTTAGGTATAACAATCCTTGAATTAAAAAGAAGTAGCTCTGATTCAATTGAAAAATTTTCCCTATATTGATAATAATCCTTGAAAATTCCTAATTTATTTTTGCTTGGCCACCCTTGAATTATAAATTGCTTTAATTTACAGCCTATCTCACAATTGTTTTGTTCTACCCTAATCTTGTTTAATGTATCATATGACAATGTTTCACTAACAAAAAAATTTAACTCTAATTCTGAATCTATAAACTCTTTAGTGTTTTCAATAGGTAGAGGTTGTCGTGATAAAGCATCTGCTACTGCCAAGTCTTTACCAGGAGTATATTTTATTTCATAGTTAAATTTAGTTAACTTTAGTCGTAGTCTCAGTAACCTTGGGCTCAAATCATTTAATTGTTTTGTTTGTAATATTTGTAAGAGTGGTTTATGGTCCGTTTCTAAAATAACATGAATCCCTATAATATAATCTTTAAACTTTTCTGTAGCCCATACCAAAGCTAAGCACTCCTTTTCTATTTGTGCATAGTGTTTTTCTGCTTCTGTAAGAGTTCTACTAGAATACATTACTACAGACCTTTGGCCCTGCCTATTCTCTTGCATAAGTGCAGCCCCTAACCCAAAAGAACTACTGTCAGCCGATACAATAATCTTTAAACTCGGATCATAATGTGATAAAGTTGGTGCTGATTTAAGTTTTTCTTTTACTTGATTAAAAACTTGATCTTGAGTTTTTCCCCATATGAACATATTACTGTCTTTTAATAACATATGCAATGGTTCTAATAAATGAGATTTATTTGGTATAAATCTACCTACAAAATTAACCATACCGAGAAATCTAAGAAGCTCTTTTTTATTTGCTGGTACTTTAAATGCATTTATTGCTTTGAATCTGTCAGGATCAACTTTAATCCCCTTTTCATTTATTAAATGACCTAAATATGTCACCTCTTTTACTCTAAATACACACTTTTTTCTGTTAATTGTTAATCCTTCATTTTGTAACCTATTTAGTACTTCCCTTAGTATTCTATCATGTTTTTCTTTAGTTTCCTCAAATACTAAAATATCATCCATATGTATAGCTACTTTTAAATCTTTGAACAAGTTAGAAAATTTCATACTAAAATATTCTGGTGCACAATTTAGACCGAAAGGTAAACGATTATAAACATACCTACCAAAAGGTGTTATAATAGTAGTAATTTTCTTTGATTCTTCGTCTAGCTTGATTTGATGAAACCCTGAGGTAGCATCTATTTTAGAAAAATATTTAGCCCCTTTCAGCTTTGCTAATGTATTTTCCACCTTTGGTATTGGGTAAACCGGTCTTAAAATACTTTTATTAACTTCAGTATAATCTCCACAAATTCTAACTTTATCATTTTTTAATACTACTACAATTGGTGAGACAAAATCAGTAGGTTCTTCTATCGGGCTGATTATCCCGAGTCTTTGCAATCTATCTAGTTCAGCTTTAACTTTTGGTAATAATGGAATTGATACATTTCTAGGTGTAGCATGTACATAATGTTTTGGATTTGCAACTAATTTGATATGGAATTCGTCTTTAAATACTCCTAACTCATTAAATATTTTGGGATATTCTTTTTCAATTACTTCACTTATATTACCATCAGAGTTGAAACAATGAGAAATAGCACATATAGTAAGTATATTCATATTTTCAATAGAAGGTCTCCCCAAAATAGCTCTACTTAAATGTTTTATAATATAAACTTTACCTTCATATACATTTTCTTTGTACCTAAGCTTTAAATTAGTAGTTCCCAAAACCTCTGATTTTGTCCCATCTGGTCCTTTAATCACATCATCACTTTTCACCATAGAGATTCCAAATCCTTGTATAATATTGTCTGGTATAGCACTTATGTCTGCTCCTGTATCGATAAGAAATTTAACTTTACTTATAAACTGGTTCTCTTGAAAGACATCAACATCTATTAAATACTTTTGTTTTGACTCACAAAAACTAACCTCATATGTACTTCCTGTTTCTTCCTTCTCAATATTTTTTACCATCTTGGCCTTGCACAACCTAGCAAAATGCCCGGTTTTCCGACACTTGAAGCATGTTGTATTTAATGCCGGACATTTGTACCTAGGATGTCTTTTTTGTCCACAAAACCAACAGTTTCCTTTTAATTGCAGTTCTTCATTGTTTCTTTGTGTTGTTGCTGTTCCTACTCTCACCCTATTTATTTCACTTTCTTCCTTATTTTCTCTTATAATCATACTCTCCTTTTTTTGTATTTCCGCTTGCTTTCCCATTTGAATAGCCTCCTCAAGCTTTAAGTCATTTTTTAAAAGCATCCTGTCACTTATATTTCTATCCCTTATGCCAATCACTACTCTATCACGTATGAGTTCTTCTTTTAGCAAGTTATACTCACATCCCTCTGCTAACTTATGCAGATCCGTGACAAATTGATCAAAATCTTCCCCTTCCCTTTGTATTCTTGAATTGAATTTAAATCTTTCGTAGATTACGTTTTTCTTGGGAGAGAAAAATTTGTCAAAATTCTGAAGCAACTCTGTATATGATAAATCTTTTTCAAATTGAATAATTATATCCTCGGCCCTGTCTCCCATCGAATATAATAAAAAATCTATTTTACTTTTATCATCCAATTTTTCATTTCCCGATACGCTCATATATCTCTTGAACCTCGTGATATATTTCGACCACTCCGCTGGCACGAAACTGAATGTTCCCGGAGGCGCCATTTTGATGATTTGGTTTCTCTCAGTATCGGACTGTCGGACTGAGGAAGTTTGTTCTTCATCTGCCACCATGTTTTAAGATGTATTAATAAAACTACATACAGTTACTTGTTTTATGATATATTATTAAACTATAGTTACAATCTATAGAAGATATTATTAACTATAAGTTTAAGTACACTTTTAGCTTTCACAATTCACACAGCCGACCTCTGTTAAACTCAACTTCCGTGATCCGTCCATAGATATTTTCACAGATAATCAATCATAAACTGTTCTCTCAACACAGGTATTTAATACGTTTAATTGTAGATAGATATCTACTGAACATTTTTGCAATTTTCATTCATGCTAAAGCATACATACAGCATATTATACATTATTAATACACACATAATACAGCTTCCTTACTAAAATATTTTAAACCCTATTTTGTAACACCAATGATTTCCCTATAATAGTGAGAAGTTCAATAAACTGGCAACAATGAAACGCTGACAGCGCCACCTCTTAGTTCACAGATAAGTTGGTGGGTCTATACATGACAAGCATTAACTTTTGATTAAAGTCAGAATCATCAAAATCGATAAACCCAGTAAAAAATTATACGGTTTGATATAACGTAGGTCGACGAAAAAATAGTCAAGTAAATACGCATGATTAGATATAACACTAAAAGTACTAGTCAGATCTCAATTAAATTTAAATGGGACCACATGGCATGCAACACCTTTCAATTAAAATAAAATTCATCGAAATCGGTCCACCCAGTCAAAGGTTCTGATCTAACATACATAAAAAAATACAATCGAATTGAGAACCTCCTCCTTTTTTGGAAGTCAGTTAACAAAGTAAATGAGTATGCATAGTTTTATCATATATAAGTTTTTTTTTAAATTACAAAATTAACATAGTATAAATACTTTAGAACAATTGAGTAGTGTGTACAAAGGAGATATTTGCATATTTGTATTTTTTTAAATTGAGTATACAGTTTTATTCTTAATGCTAAGTCACACAATTTCATCATTTAAAACCTTATAAAAACGCGATATTCTCCAACTAAAGTAACTTCAAAAATGAGTTTTTTTTTTCAAAAACTCGTTTAATTCACAGGAACACAATACTGCTTGAAAACAATATTATTTAGCTGTGGTCTTTTGTAAGGTCGAGGTACTACCCCAGTCGGGCTGCTCCATATTTTGACCAGGAAATTTCCTGCCGTGCCCTACCTCAGTTAGAAAGTACTAAGTTAGTTACTAATATTATAAATGCGAAAGTAACTCTGTCTGTCTGTCTGTCTGTCGCGCAATCACGCCAAAACTACTAAACATATTTAAATGAAATTTTGTATACAGATAGTCTAGATTCTGAGAAAGGACATAGGCTACTTTTTAATGCGAAAAAAAGTGTGTAAGGGGTTGAACTGTGGGAATTTATTTGTAAAGGAAAAACAATGATAAATATGTTGTAAATCTTGAATTGCTTCAGCCTGTAATATCCCATTGCTGGGCATATGCCCAGGCCTATGCCTCTTTCCCCATGCAGGAGAAGGATCAGAGCTTAATAAACCACGCTGATCCAATGCGGGTTGGCGGATAATATATTCCCTACTATGAGTAACGATCGCTACCATCTGTACATGATAACAACCGGGACTGAAAATCGACGCATAAGGTCCTGATTATAATACCAGAGATTTGTACGAGTATAGAGCTATCGATAACGGAGACTTTCCGAGTTCGACAGTTGGTATTCAAGTGCTAACAATCGATGTCACAAACACTAGTCCTTTAGACGAATTTCCCTCGCATCCGTGGGTAAGCTTGTTTTAAATAAAAACGCAGTAAATTACTTTGCGGTAATAGAACAGCTCGCTTTCAGCCCAGCTAATTTAGTCCCTGGTATTCTTGGAGCACCAGACAAAGTATTTGAGGCACGTCGTTTAGCTTACCGAGACGCCCAATATTACCGTTTGGGAGCCAATTTCAACAGAATACCTGTGAACTGTCCGTTTGGAAACGAAACTTTTATATATAACAGAGATGGCTGCCCTCCGTCCGGTGGGAGATAATGAAAAAGATATTCCAAACTACCGCCATTTAAGAAGACATGCAAGTTTTGCCGCCTCAATTATTTTCGTTTTTGATCGAATAATCTCGTTTTTTATTTTATCCTTGAGTTTTAGGCCTAGCATGCTCCTTTCCATTTCTCTTTGGGTAACCTGTATCATGTTCATATTTTCTTTAGTTATCTGCCATGTCTGGCCGCCGTAAAGTAGACACGGCGTCACTACCGAGTCCATTGCTTTCTTTTTCAGTTTAATGTCAATTTGTGATTTGAAAATATGTTTAAGGGACCAGTAAGCCGCCCAAGCCTTTTTAATTCTTCTTTCTATTTCATCGTTGTAGTAACCTTTGAAAGATATACTCTGCCCTAGGTACACGTAGTTGTCAACGTACTTGATAGTTTTCTCATGTATCACAACTTTACGACGAAAAAATAGTCAAGCAAAAACGCATTATAAGATATAACTAAAAAAGTACTAATTAGATCTCAATTACATTACAATGGGACCACAAGACACGCACCACCATTCGATTAAAAAAAGAATCATCGAAATCGGTCCACTCAGTAAAAAGTTCTAAGTACACAACTAAAGGGGATATTGATAACTAGAAAAGAATAAATGGGGATAAAAAATAAATAATGGACATCATTAAGATTTCTGTGCAAAAGAGAATATTTCATTTTTGTTTGTTTTGTACCACTAAATTAGAAAGTTAAATATATTTTTTAAATATGCCTTGGTATTAATTTTATTATATAGTACCTGTATAGCTATGCAGTCTTTATGTAGATCGGTGTGCCCTGTCTCAGACGGTTTTTTTCATTTTCTGCAAAAAATGATAAAGTTGATATATCCCCTTTTGTAAAGACACTCATCAATTACTCTTTGTAGAAGAAATAAAAGTCTTTTTACACTACAAGCTGCTTGCTGTATTTGCTCGGTTAAATATAAATAATTAGCTGATTCGGCGAACTTCGTACCGCCTAACAGTCGATTATTTTTTTAATACTTATCCTTCCCGGAACCCTAACTTAACTCTTAAACTTTATGGTATGGAATTAAAGTTCAAATTGACTTAAGTATTATGGTATGGAATTAAAGTTCAAATTGACTTTATTGTATGGGAATATACTAGATCGTTCAATAAGTCCCGAGACTAACCTGGAAATGGCGCATATATTAAAAACTCTTTTGATTTTTAAAAAGTACTGGCTATCAATACAAGAATATGTGTCAAATTTTTAAAAATGGAACAATAAAATTATTGATTTTGAAACATTTAAGTGACGCTACGGTTGTAATTTCGATACAATGGAAAAAAACGAGTTTCGCGTGTTGATAAAACATTGTTTTTTAATGGAAAAAAATACCGTTGAAGCACAGCAATGGCTTATAAAATGTTATGCAGGATCAGCTCCCTCTAAAGCGGTTGCTTTCGGCATACCACCAACAAATGGTTATTTGTTGGTGGTATGCCGACTTCAAACGCGGTCGCATGGACACCAATGATGGGGAACGCTCAGGTCGTCCAAATGAAGCAGTGACTCAACAAAATATTAACCAAGTCCTCAAAATCGTATTGGAAGATCGGAAGGTAAAAGTGCGAGAGATAGCCGAGATAGTGAAGATTTCAGCTGGTAGTGTTTTCACTATTTTACATAAAAATTTGGCCATGAAAAAGCTTTTTTCTAAGTGGGTGCCGCGTTTACAACTGATCAAAAGGAACAACTTATCAATGATTCAGAGCGATGTTTGGCGCTGATGAATCATAATAAAAAGGATTTTTTACGTCGGTATGTAACAATAGATGAAACCTGGATATACCATTTCACTCCGGAATCCAATCGGCAGGCAGCGGAGTGGAGAGCGGCTGGTGAAAGCCGCCCGAAGCGTCCAAAGGCTCAGAAATCGGCCGGTAAGGTTATGGCGTCTATATTTTGGGATGCGCATGGAATACTTTTCATCGACTACCTTGAAAAGGGGCAAAATATAAATATTGACTATTACATGTGCTTATTGGAGCGATTGAAGTACGAAATTGCGGATAAACGGCCTCACATGAACAAAAAGAAAGTGGTGTTTCACCAGGACAACGCGCCTTGTCACAAGTCCGTGAGAACGATGGCCAAAATTAACGAATTGGGCTTCGAATTGCTTCCTCATCCCCCTTATTCGCCAGACTTGGCCCCCAGCGATTATTGGCTGTTTGCAGACCTCAAAAAAATGCTTCAGGGTAAGAAATTTGACTCAAATAGTGAAGTTATCGCAGCAACGGAGGCTTATTTTGAAGCCAAAGACAAATCGTTCTACACATGGGATAGAAAAGTTAGAAAAGCGTTGGAGGGACTGTATAGCTCTTGGAGGAGACTATGTTGATGAATAAAAATTAATTTTATAAAAAAGACCTTTTTTTAGTACTTAGTCTCGGGACTTATTGAACCACGTGTTAGAAAAGTGTTTTTTTTAGACTTTTTGAGGCAATTTTAATCAAATCAAAATCAAAATTAACTTTATCATCAAATTAATTTTATGACGATAAAAATATTTTGAACAGCTGTACATAAGCTTCTAAGGCAAATTAAGAAAAAATTTAAAATAAACATTATCTACTTTTTAATATATAAAATGCGTTAATATCTAGACGTTTCTAATGATAGGCGTTATGCTTATGACTGCTCTTTCCTGTAAAGATACAGTAGCCGGTGCTAAGCTATTCAATACATTTTCCACCAGCCTACTTCGTTCGTCAGTCGTCATTTCATTCACATACACCTCAGTTGCTTGTTTGTAATTGTTTGGTTCATGTTCTTCAATTTCTATTAAATTTGACCGCTTCTTATCAATATAAGGAACAGGACCATTAAACGTATTCGGAAAATAGTTTGGAATATCTTTTTCATTATCTCCCACCGGACGGATGGCAGCCATCTCTGTTTTATATAAAAGTTTCTGTTTTAAACGGACAGTTCACAGGTATTCTGTTGAAATTGGCTCCCAAACGGTAATATTGGGCGTCTCGGTAAGCTAAACGACGTGCCTCAAATACTTTGTCTGGTGCTCCAAGAATACCAGGGACTAAATTAGCTGGGCTGAAAGCGAGCTGTTCTATTACCGCAAAGTAATTTACTGCGTTTTTATTTAAAACAAGCTTACCCACGGATGCGAGGGAAATTCGTCTAAAGGACTAGTGTTTGTGACATCGATTGTTAGCACTTGAATACCAACTGTCGAACTCGGAAAGTCTCCGTTATCGATAGCTCTATACTCATACAAATCTCTGGTATTATAATCAGGACCTTATGCGCCGATTTTCAGTCCCGGTTGTTATCATGTACAGATGGTAGCGATCGTTACTCATAGTAGGGAATATATTATCCGCCAACCCGCATTGGATCAGCGTGGCTTATTAAGCTCTGATCTTTCTCCTGCATGGGGAAAGAGGCATAGGCCTGGGCATAGGCCTAGCAATGGGATATTACAGGCTGAAGCGATTCAAGATTTACAACATATTTATCATTGTTTTTCCTTTACAAATATGTATGGTCAAGTCTCCCTGATACTATGGTCAACTTTCCCATGGGTTGGGGACATTTGAACTACATATCGGAAAAAAAGCTTATTTATATCTCAAACTAATGAGTTTAAAGTTAATTTGGTTATAAAAATATTATGTACCTACCTACATACTTACCTTGGATACGTCAGTTTGTTGTCTAATTAAATGCTAGTACCTGGGTGACCGAGCCCAGCTCGGTATTTTCCTTTTATTTTTTGTTTTTCTTTTTTTTTCTCGGTATTTTTATATTTTAATTTTATTTAAATAATCAATCACGAGAGTGAGATTCGAACCCGGGTCAACACGATTTGACACCCGCCGATTTCCTAATTACGCTGTTACAGCTACGTCAACAGTTGTGAAATTAAGCTTCGTATTCTAATGATATTTTTTCATTGCCTAAAAACAGGGATAAAACGACATTTTTTTAAAATGAATCCTAGCTAGATCAATTTTTTGCCCCCGAAATCCCCTGTATACTGAATTTCACGAAAATCGTTGGAGCCGATTCCGAGATTCAGATTCTATATATATATATATACAAGAATTGCTCGTTTAATAGTATAAGATATATAGTTACAATTTTATGTCTGTTAGAGTAAAATGGAGTTCAGCTCCCCCTTAATCAATATTAACCAGCTTTGCAAAAAATAGATATTGATACTTAATCAACGCTATCTTTATTTCTGTAATTGTTTCAAAGATATTATAACCCGGTTTTAAATGTTCTGCGATAACTATCAAACTGTTGAAGGTATAAAAGAATACATTCGATTAACTTGTTATTGCTGAGTTTTGGTGACGACAGATGCCTTTGCCAAGTTTTATTTATGCTTACTGAAAAACAGCCAAGCGATTATAATTTTGTGTAATTTATTATAAATTACTCAAATTTATCAAGGCAGTATGTATCGGCACGTAAAAATACATTCACTTATTTACTTTATAATTTAATTATCATTTTAGATCTTAGTTATTTTTTTATTTACTTGTATTTTATTATTTAATACATTATATAACAATATTATATTTATATTTCTGCTTATATTTGTATAAATATACTCGTAACATTTATTAGTATTTACATGTTTAACGTGATTATTTAAATTGACATAACTTTTTTATTTATGAATCGATTGACATGAAACAAACACTAAATGTTAAGTGAAGCTTACCACAATATATATATGTGAAAACGACATCTAAATCGGATAAGCCGTTTGTGATATTAGCGTGCACAAACGCACTGACAAACAGAAAAAGTTCAAACAATCATTGTTTGGGTGCTGATAAAGTTCCCCATAATATTTTTTCTCATATATCTTCCATGTACAGACAGCGACCCTATACATTTCTATTATATGTATTGATGACAGGTGTATTGTGTATCAAGATGTTATTGTTGATGGTGTCCATGTCGCTGATGGCGCTTGCGGCAGCCTCAGATGAGATAGATCCGGCTGCGCAACAGATCGTATTGTTTAAGGAAAGACATCCAGTAAGTTATGTAACCCTTTGAAGCTATTTCTAGTCGTGACAATAGTATTGATCATATTGAACCAAGTCAGGTTTAGTTTTTATATAGGTAATTGATAAATTGCAATTGAGACTTAACTGTTTATTTTGGTACACTTACGTTAATTTATACTATTAGGTATACATATATATTTAAAATAGGTTAGTAGTACGTCCTTATATGCTTATTTTTAATTACAATTATAAATATTTTGTTATTTTTAGCGTCCTATCGGTATCATAACAACAAGTGCTGGAGCACCAGTTGAGAAAAGCGACGCTTTGAATACGTTAAATTCGAAACTCCTTTTTAATGAATATTTTATGGATACTATGACTCATTTTGTTCGTGAAAGAATTCCTGAACGAGTGGTTCATGCGAAGGCAGGTGGAGCATTTGGTTATTTTGAAGTAACTCATGACATTACAAACATCTGCAAAGCTAAATTATTTAGTGAAATAGGTAAGAAAACACCAGTAGCGGCAAGATTTTCACCTGTAGTTGTAGAAAGAGGTGGAAGCGATACATCACGCGACGTTAGAGGTTTCTCTGTAAAGTTTTACACTGAAGATGGAAACTTCGATATTGTCGGGTTTAACACTCCTATGTTTCTGTTCAATGATCCTCTTATATTCCCTTCATTTGCTCGAGCGCTAAAGAAAAATCCAGCTACTAACCTTTTCGACGCTAACACAATGTGGGACTTTTTAACACTGCAACCTGAAAGCTTACACACGTTTTTATTAGTTTTCGGCGATCGCGGTATACCAGATGGTTATCGTCATATGCCTGGATTCGGAATTCATACTTACCAAGTTGAAAATGAGCAGGGAGATATACATTTTGTGAGATTTCATTTTACACCAGATGCTGGAATCAAAAATTTAAGAGCTGAAGAGGCTCTGAAAATTGGTGCAGAGGATCCTGATTATAATACCAGAGATTTGTATAGAGCTATCGCTAACGGAGACTTTCCAAGTTGGACAGTTGGTATTCAAGTGTTAACAATTGATGACATTAAGAATGCTGACTTCGATGCGTTTGATGTCACAAACACTATTCCTTTAGATGAATTTCCCTTGCATCCCGTGGGTAAATTTGTTTTAAATAAAAACGCAGTAAATTACTTTGCAGAAATAGAACAGCTCGCTTTCAGCCCAGCTAATTTAGTCCGTGGAATTCTTGGAGCACCAGACAAAGTATTTGAGGCACGTCGTTTAGCTTACCGAGACGCCCAATATTACCGTTTGGGAGCCAATTTCAACAGAATACCTGTGAACTGTCCGCTTAGAACAGAAACTTTTTTATATAACAGAGATGGCCGCCCTCCGGTAGGAGATAATGAAAAAGATATTCCAAACTATTTTCCCAATTCGTTCAATGGTCCTGTTCCTTATATTGATAAGAAGCGGTCAAATTTAATAGAAATTGAAGGTCATGAACCAAACAATTACAAACAAGCAACTGAGGTGTATGTGAATCAAATGACGACTGACGAACAAAGTAGGCTGGTGGAAAATGTATTGTACAGCTTAGCACCGGCTACTGCATCTTTACAGGAAAGAGCAGTAAAATTATTTTCAATTATTCATCCCGACTTAGGTTACCAAATAGAACAGGGCCTAAAAAGGAATAATACGGAAAGCAACGTTTATAATACATAGTTATAAAGCCTATCATTAGAAACTTCTCTAGAGTTTAACGCTTTTTATAGTTTTATATGAACAAGATTAAAAAGTAGTTTTTTATAATTTACCGAAGAATTTTGTGTACAGCTGTTAAATATTTTTTTTCATCAGATAATTATTTTGATGAAAAGTTAATTGTGATTCAAGTGACAAAAATGAATTTATTTACATTTACATGGAGTTGTTTATTCATTAGTAGTAGGTATTCTATTTAAACGAGCAAATACAGCGGTTATTAGTGTTGAAATAGACGTTATTTCTTTTCAAAGAGTAATTGTTGTATTGTATTTATACTATGTAAATTTTGTAATAAAAATAAAGTAAAAACTATGCTCATTACTTTGTTATCTATACTCATTTACTCCTTTACTTTGTTATCTATACTAGTATTATAAGGCTGAAGAGTTTCTGTGTTAAAAAAGTGCGTTTTTAAAAAGGTCTCTTTCCGTAGGTGTCGTAAGAGGCGACTACGGACTAAGGGATAACACAGTTCCACTACCACCTCGGAACTTAAAACGCCGACCGATTGCGGGATAACCATCCAAATGCTGGCTTTGAAATACACAGGCCGAAGACGGGCAGCAGGTCATCGGTGCGACAAAGCCAGCCTTTATTGAATAAATGAGAAGTTAATATCGTTTAAAATATGTTTATTATCTTACAATACATGTAGGTTATTTAGCAATTTTTATCATTGAATCTACAGGTTTATGGTAACTCGTACAATATACTCGTACATACATACGTGTTAGGTTTTATTTTCGTTACGGAATTTCTTGATTCGGTCGCCGCGCTCAAAGCCCTCGATAAAAGCTATACAATAGCTTAAAAACGCACTGACTTTATTTAAACTTCATGCTTTTGACAGTCCTCAAGACAGAACCACGTACGTAACCACGTGGCTATAATATCTAATAATAGTTTGACGTCATAAAAATGAATTGAAAACAAAAAAATTAAATACATGCCTACGATAATTTAGACTTCGTATTAGTGGAAGAGTAATAAATATAATTATAGGAAAATACATGAAAAATTAAAAACAAAAAAATTTATGATAATGTGTAATTAATAACTATTGTGAAAATATTAAAAACTCCGACATTTCTAGGGTCACTTTCATTCGCGACTTGGGGGTCACTTTTGACTCAAAATTAATTTTTGATATCCATATTGACTCTATATTGAACAAAGCATCTAAATCACTTGGCTTTATACTACGTATGTCCTCTGATTTTACCTAAATTAAAACAAATAAAATACTATACTGCTCATACGTGAGAAGTCATTTAGAATATGCATCCCAGATCTGGAACCCCATCTATAACACATATACAGGGTGTCCCGCGATAATCTGCAACCCCGAAAGAGGGTGAAACTAGATCATAAATTATCGACAAAAAACAGAAAAAAATTAAAAAAGTTAAAAAAAATTTTTTTATTTTTTTTACTGACGAATTGAGATTTTTATATAGCTTACGTAGCCTCTTTGTACAAAAAATGATGATTTTTGTACGTGTTTTTTGGGATACAGGCGTAAATTTTTTTTTATTTGAATGGCAATATGGTAAGAAATAATAATAAATCATAAAATTTCCTGGTATTGGGGGCATAATTCTGAGAAAATTAGAGATCATTGAAAAAAACAGTCATAAAAAATGGATTTTTTTTCACAAGAAGCATAATTAAAGACATAATGCCACTTTTTTGCCAGCTAATTTTTATTTTATCCTTACCGCCAAGTACGTGGCGTAATATTTTATTTTATTTTAAAGTAATCGACCCACTACTTTGGAAGAAATCATCATTTTTTGTACATAGAGTCTAGGTAAGATATAAAAATCTTAATTCGTCAATAAAAAATAAAATATTTTTTTAAAAAAGTTTTTTCTATGTTTTTTGTCGATAATTTATGGTCTAGTTTCACCCTCTTTCGGGGTTGCAGATTATCGCGGGACACCCTGTATATATTACACGAATCGAACTTCTACAAAAACGCTTTTTATCATATCTACAATTCAGAACATTAGGGAATCAAATTGTTATTTTGTTTATTTTGTATAACTATAGTCTTGTATTAGCGCATTAGTGCACGTGTCTGTCCTATATTTAACTTTACTTGTCGCTGGCCCCGGGCAATAAAGCGGTAAACGCCAGTTACGCCTTTTTTAATGTTATTTGATTTTTGGCTTCTCTGAGTATCAATCTATCACTTTTAATTTTTTCGGATTTTTTGTATTAATATTTCTTTAGAATAAATGACAATAACAATTTTATTGCATGGAGAAAACATAACACAAAAAACCGGTGAATATCTTTACACTAAATTGTTAAACAAAGAGTAACAGTAATAAATTTAACCGCGCTTTTGGAAATAAACGTATTATATCAATAAACTGTAAACACTTAATACTGAGTAATCACAAGAGATTTTATTCTGTACAATGCTATTACGCCTTTAATTTTTTTCTGAAGAAGGTGGTAATCGGCTGGTACGCTCGAAATCTAAAGTAGAAATTACGTCGTATTAGTTTCTTACATTTCTGAATCTCAGTGGTTGGTGTTTTTATAAAAGTTATTAATGATGTTACAATTAAAATATTATCGTCTATAAATTGTATTATACATTTTTTCAATTATTTCAATTAATATTTATACCATTAAAATTATTTTTAAAAGGTTAAATTGGTAAAAAAATTAGCTTTTATTTGACATATTGAACATCTGTTTTGGATCACTGTACGCTGCACTATAAATAAATTAGCTTGTTTTATTTCTCCTGTAAAATTTGATTTTTGATATTACCGCTTTATTGCCCGGGGACAGCGTTGTATAACTACATGTGGAAACTTTTAATTGGCCTTTATGTTCCTATTTGTATACCTAAATCTATGTTAATTAGCTGTAAGTTCCTGTAAAAATTAAATAAATAATAAATAAATATTGGATAAAATATTGCAATAGTAGTAATATGTAATAGTAGTAAAGTAGTAAGAAGGTATACTTGTGCAATTTTTTTTTTTTATCAGAATGCCTGCTGTATTAAAGTGAATTATTCGTTTGCGGACATGCCTGCAATTGCAATTGTTAAGGCGCTATTCGGTACCCAATTTCAAAACACAATAAGGGACAAAAAAAAAAAAAAATTATAATCGAATCATGTTCACACGGCTCCATTGGAACGAAAAATGCTAAAAAATCGATTTCGAAAAATTTGTCCCTTACTGTGTTTTGAAATTGGGCAGCCGTATTCATTCCGGCATTCAATTAATTAGTTTATCTATACTAATATAATAAAGCTGAAGAGTTTGTTTGTTTGTTTGTTTGTTTGTTTGTTTGTTTGTTTGTTTGTTTGTTTGTTTGAACGCGCTAATCTCAGGTTCTACTGGTCCGATTTGAAAAATTCTTTCAGTGTTAGATAGCCCATTTATCGAGGAAGGCTATAGGCTATGTATCATCACGCTAAGACTAATAGGAGCGGAGTCCACGCCGACGAAGTCGCGCGCAGAAGCTAGTTATAAATAAATACGAAATCATTTACATTCTGATCGATGTACAAAAAGCAGTTCTATTCCACGTCAAGTAAAAATCCTGGTCTTTTGTTTTTTGAAGCATCCTAATACAAATCATAATAAATTCAAACATTTAACTGAGGTAGGGAACAGCAGAACATAAAAATGAGGAGCAACCCGACTTGGAAAGTATACCTTACACAAGATTACAGCAAAATAACATTCAAGCAGTGTTCTGTTTCTGTGATGAAGTAAGGTGCCCAGAGCTCTTGGTGGGCCTCGGACTAGGGTCGGCAACGCGTTTGCATTGCTTCTGGTGTTGCAGGTGTGTTGCAGGCGTCTACAGGCTACGGTAGTCGCTTACCATTAGGTGAGCCGTACTCTTGTTTGACGACCTAGTTGTATGTTAAAAAATACGCTTTATTTATACACTAGCGACCCGCCCCGGCTTCGCACGGGTGAAATGCTGATACTAAATATACTACAGAATGTCTTTATATATAACGTTACGGATACGGATTAATGCTGTATTGCAAAAAATCGCTTCGTAAATAAGCCATTATTTTTCATAAAAAATAAAGGATAAAAAATGGTTATTTTGGGTTATCCCTAAGAGATAGACATATACCATCGCCTACTTTAATTGATCATCAAAATTTATATATATTTTTGATAACTCAATTTGAACATTATACATATTTACAAGTCACAACTTAAGAAATAAATATTTACAGATTGTTTTGATACAAATCATGTCCGCGTGGAATTGTGCCAAGAATGCTGGCAGCATTTCCCCGTTGAATCGCTATGCCGATTCTCTGGGCAAAAAATGCACCAGCTCTCTTGTCACCAGTGGAGGCAATAAGGCGAGGAGTTATCTCATAAAAGAATTTTTTAGCACTGCTACTCCAAGGTCCAAGTGTTTCGACTGCAAACGGCACAAAGATGTAATTTGGAATTAGTGACGAATATTTGTGCCATTTAGTCATTTCAGCTTTTTCCGCTGCGGCTCCCGCTTTTAAGGCTGTTTCCCTGACATGAGACGGAGCAAGTGTGTCAACGCAGGTTGCGTCCCACAAAAGCGCCCGTCCCCTTTCCCAGGGAACCAACGTCAATCCATCAGGTCTCTTGCCATCATCGCGACTAATTCCAGTAGGCTCGATAAGAGCAGGAACATCGACGGTGGCAAGAGCTCTTTTTATGGTATCATTTAGGGAACCGTGGCGGGAAAACCTGCCTGAACTCTTGTTTTTTTTTTTTTTTTTTTTTTTTTTTTTTTTTTTTTTTTTTTTTTTTTTTTTTATGTAACTAGGTTGGCAAACAAGCGTACGGCTCACCTGATGGTAAGACCGTAGCCTATAGACGCCTGCAACACCAGAAGCATCGCAAGCGCGTTGCCGACCCTATCCCCAATCCCCCCCAGGAGCTCTGGTCACCTTACTCACCAACAGGAACACAATACTGCTTGAAAACAGTATTATTTAGCTGTGGTCTTCTGTAAGGTCGAGGTACCACCCCAGTCGGGCTGCTCCATATTTTGAGCAGGAAATTTCCTGCTGTGCCCTACCTCAGTTAAAAAGTCTCTTGTTGCAGGAAAGGCCGTGTAGTCCGAAAGAATCAACCTCCTTTCCGCACGGACATCTGTGTTCAAAGCACAGTGGAGTTCTCAACCGGAGACCGACAGCAATTCTAAAACTTTCATTGTCTAAAAGTGTCCCAAGGTTTTTTGACGGCATTGCATGTAACCAGTGACCTGACTCTTTATTTGATAAAGCTAGAAGCCTGGCACGGTTTTTGTCACTTGTAAGATTTAGCGTCAAGTTTATATGAGTATTGGGAACTATTGGCATATCCCAAAGTTTTTGCTTTGTAACATCCTTCGGGATATCGCCATTAGGACACCTTAACTTCCAATTTTCTATTGCATCTGTAGCATCTGTAATTTCGACTGAATTTGATTTTAAAATGTCAGAACATAGACCTTTGATACTATGCACAGAAGCAAGAAAAGCAGGAAGAGCGACACTAGAAATTTTTCTCACGCCGATGCCACCGTCTCTAATAGGTAAAGTAGCTTGGGTCGATGAATTTTCATCAAAAGATAAATTTAGAATTTTTTCTAATGAATTTTTAAAGTGGCATCAAGTTTTTCGGTCAGTCCAGGAAATTTCCAAATTGGGCTTGTGCGTAATATATACATTAATTTCGGAACAAACAGACAATATTTTAAAATAGTATAGGCAATATGAGAATTTAGAGTACCCAATTTGTCAGTGTTTTCAACGAATATTTTAATTTTATTATCCAAAATTGGCTGTATGCCTTCATCAAAAATTGGTGCACCTAGGAGACAAAGTGAACTTCTTTGAAGTATTTTTAAATTAGGAGCAATTTTATTAAATAATTCCGTTGCCAAATTAATTTTGGAAAGTGATAAATGATCTGTGAAAAAAATTTCACATTTCGAAAAATTTAATTTGAGACCAATTTTATCAAACTCGTACCTCCTAACCTCCTATGGTTCCATCATCTAGGTACCATAATGTTTAATTTTGATTTTAATTTTGAAATACACTTGTGGATACCTAGACTAAAAAGAGCCGGACCTAATGGGTCTGCCGACATTAGAAAAAATAGTATTTTCGCCAAAAAGTAATTTAGAAGGTGAACTGTAACATTGCCAAACATAAGGGTAAATTTTAGGAAGATGTCAAGAGACTTCGTTAAGCAAGGTTGCTCTGTCTAAAGAATTAAAAGCATTCTTTACATCAACTTTCAGCAGAACTTCAGCCTCATTACTTTTTAAATACGTACGAGCTGCGTGAACTGCTGCTTCACAGCCCCCTTTGCTTCCAAATCCTACTTGTATTGGTTGAAATTTTGTTTTTAGGGTGGTGACTATATGTCTACATGCTAATTTAGACGCCAGGCGGCGAAATGTGGTCCCAATAGCAATTGGACGGATACTACAAAGAACAACAACAGAAGAGGTCTAATCCTGCTCCACGACAATGCCCGTCCGCACGTTTCACAAATCACCATCCGGAAATTAAACGAATTGAGCGTCGAAGTTCTGCCTCACCCACCATACTCTCCAGACTTCTCGCCAACCGACTACCATCTTTTCAAGCATTTCGATAACTTTCTCACCGGTAGAACCTTCGCCAATCAGGACCAGGCAAAAACAGCCTTCGTCGACTTCATCGAATCCCGAGCACCCAGATTTTATGCAGATGGAATTAATCGATTTGTGTTACGATGGCAAAAGTGCACTGATTCAAATGGCGCTTATTTCGATTAAATTGAATAAGTATTCCCTGAGATATTACATTTTAAAGTAGACTCATAAAAACGGACAAAGCTTTTGTAACAACCCAATATATTACACCCAGACTCGGGGTGGGAATCGAACCCACATCCCCCGGAGCAGAAAGCAGGGTCACTACAAACTGCGCCAACGGGCTAGTCATTTTTTTCATGTTTTTCATGGTTTTAGCTGGCAAGTAGATTATTTTGCTTAATTTCTTACGATATTTTATCATAATTATTTACAGTGTAATATTTTGTAGTTGTGTGTGCTTTTATAAAATCATGTAATTGTCATGCTTTTATAAAATGTTGTAATATTTGGATATTTTAAGGTTAAAAAAAACCAGCCAAGTGCGAGTCGGACTCGCGCACCGAGGGTTCCTTACAAACCTGTAGGTACTCGTATAAGTAAAAGTTATGCTATTATGCTGCTAAATGAAATCCATAACATTACAATGTGGAATGCTGGAAGAGCATAAATTTAAGTTAAAGGTCTCTATATCGTTTCAGTAATCCTTTAATTTATATTAACACATATCATTTATTTTATAATATAACTGAAATACCTACACTAGCTTTGCAGCAGCCTTGCAAAAGTTCTTTTATCAAAGTCACTTTTTTACAAAGTTCTTAGTCACTACTTAGAAATCTGGTTCAAAAATAATAATTAGAACCAGATCTGTAAATGGTGAATGAAAAAGGTATGAATAGTACCACATTGAACATTGAAATTTTTTATGGATGAAGTATATGTGGATATTTCATTTTGGGGATTCATTTTAAAATCGATATTGAAGCCTCCCACGAGAATCAAACGAAAACATGAAGTATACCTATTGAGGTTGCTGCCGTATGTTGTTGTATTTATGCATTCTATTGCAACATTAGTTTGCTTGTAGTAACCTACACACAGTTGGATTTTGATTCCCTTTAGAGTAGTTGAGAGTTTCAAAATATGCGGCTTAAATTGCTGTTTCTTTTGATGGTGTTGACATATAAATTTGATTTTGTTACAGTTTAAAGGTATTGTAGACATGAGTATTTGGTATGAATTTCAATTTAACCCTTAACTGGTATCGTAAATTTGACATACGTAACTGGTATCGTGGGGGCCGTGCGGCCCCCATAGTATGTTTGCTTCTAGGTCTAGCAAGTAAGTTTTAACTATGTTCTTGAATAAATGGTCAGAAATAATAGATAATAGGCTTGTTTTATGTAATCAAATAGTTTTATTAATATAAATCTTCTTACTTCAATACTAGAAGAGATCACAAAATAGTATCAAAATTTTGGTAATATTTTTTTCTACGTTACAAATATCCAGTTCAAATAAAAAATAACATTATTTTACTTAATCTATAATACATAAACTAAAAAACAGATACCGTTTTATAATCTATATATCTATATCTCTATATATATGAAAATCAATCGCTGAATGTGTTGCTAAGCGCAAATCTAGAGAGCAGCTGAACCGATTTCGCTAATTCTTTTTTTATAATATTTGTTGAAGTACGAGGATAGTTGTTACGGAGAGAAAAATTTAAAAAATCCCTGAAAAAGTCTAAAACAACACTTTTCTATAATCCCATACAAAAGATTCGTAATAATACTTAAGTCAATTTGAACTTTAATACCATACCATAAAGTTTAAGTGTTAGAGGAGGGGTTCTGGGAAGGATAAGTATTAAAAAAAATTGAATCGACTGTTAGGCGGTACGAAGTTCGCCGGGTCAGCTAGTCTCTAATAAAAATTTCACAAAAATCAACATGAAATAAATCAGTTCTAATCTTAAGGCTCTGTCGACGAGTACGTGAAGGTGCTGGTGGGTTTTTATACCACTTGTATTTATTTTTCCCATAGTAACTGCTGGACAGACTAGGTCCTGCAACATTTTCATTTTCACTTCCTGAGGAAAAAGCTTCCATATCAGAATCCACGTCCTGCTTATCGTTCAACAAATACAATACACTATCACTACAACATTCTTCTTCTGGACTGCTACCAATCACTGATTCGGAATCAGAATCGTCGTGTAAGAGTTCTCCTATTATTTTATCACTCAAAGACCGCGAAATCTTGAATTAATAACAGTAAAAAATAACAAACATATAAAAATTGATATCTAAAAAAACTTATGTAACTGGTATCGTGGGGGCCGCGCGGCCCCCAACACGTGCCTTGCTGGGTACCAGTAAGTGATACAGTGCTGAACTTTCGGCACCCGCCGTGAATAGTGACGTAATGAGAATACTAATCGCAGCTACTCACGGTGCTTAGTTTATGAGAAATCCAAGAAAACGTAATGCGTGGGGGCCGCGTTACCAGTTAAGGGTTAATACCTTTACGCGTTCATGAGAAAAGGGATAATAAGTTTAAAATTATTTAAAATATTTTTATTATATGATTTAACTAATCTCTGCTGTGTGGCTACGGCATAGAATTTAGCCTACCCCTCTCTTCCCTTGGGTGTCGTAAGAGGCGACTAAGGGATAACATAGTTTCACTACCACCTTGGAACTTAAAAAGCCGACCGATGGCGGGATAACCATCGTTTCGATTGTTTCGTTCTTAAATATTTCTTTTAAAGACCAATAGCGTTTCCAAGTGTTGCTTATCCTCCTGTCGATTTCTGTTGAATACTGGTCTTTTGTGGATATGATTTGTCCTAGATATACGTATTCGTCGACATATTCAATAGCTTCTTGCCTTAATTCTATCTTATGTTTTATCGCATTTGTCATTAGCTTAGTCTTTATTGGATTCATAAATAAGCCTGCCTTCCTGCTTTCTTGGTCCAGTTGATGTATCATAGTTTTAAGCATTTCCGGTGTATCAGCAAATAGTACGATATCGTCAGCAAATCTTAGATGGTTTAGGTTTGTTCCATTTACATTTATGCCAAAGTGCTCCCATTCAATATTTTGGAATATATTTTCAAGAACTGCTGTGAATATCTTCGGCGAAAGTGGATCCCCCTGTCTGACGCCTCTTTCGATGGTAAACTCATCTCCTGCTCGTTCTAGTTGAATTTTCGCTGTGGAATATTTGTATATATCTTTTATGATTTTTATATATTTACTTTCTATTCCTTGATTTTCTAACGTCTTCCAGATGTAGGTGTGACTCAGTGAATCGAAAGCCTTGCTATAATCTATGAATGCCAAATAGTAATTTTTGCCATACTCATTACATTTTTCAATTAACTGTTTGACTACATGAATGTGGTCAGTGGTTGAAAAATCAGAGCGAAAACCTGCTTGTTCTTTTGGTTGATTTGCGTCCAGTTGCTTCGTTATTCTTCCAAGTATAACTTTTGAGAACACTTTGTAAATATTAGATGTTAGGCATATCGGTCTATAGTTGTTAATATCTGATTTATCTCCTTTTTTATGTAAAAGAATTATGGTCGACCTTGTCCACTGAGTTGGTATTTGTTCGGTCAAGAGAATTTCGTTGAATAAGTAGGTCAAGGGTTTAGTAATTGCGGTTATTGTGTCCTTTAATAGCTCATTTGAAATTTTGTCTTCACCAGGTGCTTTTCCGCTTTTCAGTGATTGAATAGCTTTAACAACTTCTGCTTCTAGTATGCATGGTATTTCTTCTTCTAATTCAATTTTCTTTTTTGTCACAAATTAAAAGAAAAGGATAGTAAGTTTAAAATTATTAAACATATTTTTATTATATTATGATTTAACTAAAAATGTATACTTTACGTAATTTTTCCTTTATTTGTGCTATAAGACATTGCTTCGTACCAAATTTCAAGTTTCTAACGGTTCACGGGAAGTACCCTGTAGGTTTTGATTCCTTTGCGTGTTGTTGCGAGTTTGAAATGCGGCTTAAATTGGTGTTTCTTTTGATATCGTTGACATAGAAGTTTGATTTTGTTACAGCTTAAAGGTATTATAAACTTGAGTATTTGATATGAATTTCAATTTAATACTTTTACGCATTCATGAGAAAAGTGGTATTAAGTGTAAAATTATTAAAATATTTTTATTATATTATTTAACTAAAAATTTATACTTTTCGCAATTTTTCCTTTATCTGTGCTATAAGACGTTGCTTCGTACCAAATTTCAAGATTCTGACTTCACGGGAAGTACCATGTAGGTTTTGATTCCCTTGCGAGTGTCGAAAATTTGCAGCATAAACGGCTATATCTTTCGATTGCCTTGACTTAGAAGTTTGATTTTTTCACAGCTCTAAGGGACAGGGGATTTGAGTATTTGATATGAATTTCAGCTTGATACCTCAACGCGTTTCTGAGAAAAAGGTCTTGACAGACAGACGGACAACAAAGTGATCCTATAAGGGTTCCGTTTTTTTCCTTTTGAGGTACGGAACCCTAAAAATTGATTTTTTCTGATTTTTCTTCATTTAGTTAGTTAATATTTAAATATTTATATAATTTATAATAATAGTAATATTGTCCTACAAATTGCGTGGTACGTTATCCCGGTCCTCCTCGGGGAAAGATTGCCCAGCCGTGGGATATTACAGGTTGAAGCGTTATACACGCCATTCATAAGTTTTGAATACGTCTCTGGTACATTTTACATTCATTATTTCTTACACCTGCCTACTACTAACTTAAACTAAAACTTCTTTACGCACGCTTGACTTGGGGAGTAAGCTGCTGAATGCGTGACGAGAGCGTTACGAAAATTGTGATCGGGCGAGGCGAACAAAAGTTGAGAGGGAGATATAAGTTGAGATGGAGCTAAAGAAATTTTACTTCAGTCGTGTGGTCTTAAACACACTAGTATTTGAAGTTAGAAGTAATACTGTATTGTTAAAAAATAGATATATTTATATACGTATACCATAGCCAATTTTTCGTAGACCTAAAGAGAGTAATATTTCCATCATACATTGTTTTTACAAGCTTTTATTTAACTTGCAATGTATGTATGTATGTATGTAACTTTAATGAATGTTTGTTCGGGTGAAATCTTGCAACTCAATTTTGAAGCAGATATCTTCAACCAATTGAGCTGAAATTTTGTATACAGGTTCAATTTGGATGACAATGCATGATTTGTATGTATGCATGTATGTATGTATGTTTGTTCGGGTGAAATCTTGCAACTTAATTTTGAAGCAACCAATTGAGCTGAAATTATTTATGCAGGTTCAATTTGAATGACAATGCATGGTTAACTTTGTGACGTCATTCTAAATCCAATATGTCAGCATATCCAAGAGTGCGGACTAGTTATTTTTAGTGCACTTCTACAATATGGGTATCAAATGAAAGGGCTTGCTAAGAATAATTCGAATAAAGTGACGTGATAACCGACTAAAAAGTCAAAAATAAATTAAAAGTAAAAAACCTTTTTTAAAAAGCAAGACTAGACGACAAGCTTTTCTATCATATAGATTATGTGTAATGACTTTATAAGTAGACAGTAAAAGTTTTAAAGTAAAAATTTATTTTTTTCGTTTTAGCACATTCAAATAAAAGCTTGTTTTTAAAAAAGGTTTTTTACTTTTAATTTATTTATATCTTAAAAGGAATAAGGTGTTCAAGGGCGGGTGAGGTGTTCAAGGGCGGGTGATGCGCAATACATGGCGGTACATAGTCACTTAGCCTCTCCCTGCCAACTCCACTCCCACCTACACGTGGTGAACACTGTTAGGTCGAGAAACCTATTAGTAATCGTCCAATCTCCTTGGAGAAATAGGTCGACAAGACGACGGGAGAGAGGGAGTCCGGACAACAATCTCCACTCCGGATGTCAGGCGCTGGCAGCAGGGCGCTGGACGATGTCTTTAACACCGCTGCGGTGCAGAAGGCAAGGGGAAACCACTGCACTATTCCTCCCATGAAATCCACTTATGAAAGAACAAAGTAGACAGAGAGTTTTGGCATATGACCCGGCCACCACCCGGCGCCAGGCGGATCCCAGGCCGCAAGGTGTGAAATATGCTACTGGCCGTACCGATGTGAGTCACCAGGCACGGTGCGGAGTAAATGCTACTGGTAACGATCACCAGTTAAGTTACCAGCTCAAAGTTTACAAAAACATAAAACTGGGCACATGGAACGTCCGAGGCATGATAACGAAGGGCAAAAAGGAGATAATAGACCAAGAACAACGGAACTATCAGCTGGACATCTTGGCACTTACGGAATCACACATAAGGGGCTCCGGGTTTTACAAAACACCTTATGGCCATACAATATACTACTCGGATCCTGAAAACGAAAGCCGCAACGGAGTTGCCCTATCTGTTTCCGATATAGTGGAAAAGGCAGTCATAGGATACAACCCAGTAAGCGACAGGATAATGACATTGAAGCTTAACACCAAGCCATGCCGTATGCATCTAATTGTAGTATATGCACCAACATCATCTTCGTCGGAGGCGGATATAGAGGAGTTTTACGGACTGCTTGAGGACACGATAAAACTAGTACCCAACAGAGACATATTGGTACTCCTAGGGGACCTCAATGCTAAGGTAGGAACAACAGAAAATGACGACCATCTAAGAGAAATAGTTGGAAGGTATGGTCTGGGAGAGCGGAACGAGCGTGGTGAAATGTGGCTGCAATTTTGTGCTGAGAACTCCCTCACGATAACTAATACATGCTTCCAACAACATCCGAGAAGGCTCTATACATGGGTTATGCCAGGAGATCGGGCGAGAAATCAAATAGACTACATAGCTATCTCGAAAAGATGGAGATCCTCCATTAGAAGTGTGAAGACCTACCCTGGAGCAGATTGTGGAAGTGACCACAGACTACTTGTAGCCACAATGAGTATAAAGCTGAAGAAGTGTCTGAGAGCGATATACAAACCGCAAAAACGACTTAGCCCTGATGAGCTGTCTGTTTTCAGAACATCTTTAAACGCCAAAATATCAGACTTTAATGTAGAAACTAGTGCAGATATTAACACCAACTGGACTAGTGTGAAGAACCTTCTTTTAACAACTAGAGATGAAATCCGTACAGGGGATAAAACAGACTACCCGAATAAGGAATGGATTACCGAGGAAACTTGGAAGGTGATAAAGCAGCGAAAAGACCTACTTAAAAGCAACACGGATAATGAACGCACGCAATACAGAAGACTATCGGCGAGAATCCAATATCTATGCCGCAGAGACTACAATGACTACCTTAACAACATATGTGAGGACATAGAGAGGCAATCAAAAACAATGCACACAAGCGATCTGTTCCTGAAAGTCAAGACTATTAGCCGGGAATTAAAGCCGAAAACATGGGCTGTAGAGGATGGTGCGGGTAATCTTTTAACAGAGATTGACCAAGTGACCGAAAGGTGGCGATCGTATTGTGAGGGCCTTTACACCGATGGTCACAATCAACACACTGCAGATTGTCTGATCATAGACCCTAACAACCTTGAACCTGAGATACTGGAGTCCGAAATACGATGCGCTTTACGTAAACTAAAGAACAATAAATCAGCCGGTAGAGACAAAGTTTACGCTGAAGAACTAAAGCAAATTGGGGATAAAGGTATTAAAGTACTACTAGATCTATGTAACCAGGTATGGAGAACAGGTCAATGGCCAAATGAATGGAAGGAATCAATGCTCATCCCTATCCACAAAAAGGGATCTACTCGTTCGTGCAGCAACTACCGCACAGTGGCACTTACATCTCATGCCAGCAAGATAATGCTCTACGTCATTAACGAGCGACTAAAGACATTCCTACAATGGCAAATACCTGAGGAACAGGCTGGTTTTGTTGGAGGTCGAGGTACCAGGGAGCAAATAGTCAACGTTAGGCAACTAATAGAGAAAAGCCGAGAATTTTGCAAGCCAACACTGCTGTGCTTCATTGACTACTCCAAGGCTTTTGACTGCGTACGCTGGGATTGCCTCTGGAAAATTTTACTAGAGATGGGAGTTCCTGAGCACCTGGCAGTATTAATAGCTAACTTGTACAAAGACAGTGAAACTGTTGTGAGAGTTAAAGACGCAATATCGGGACCTTTCAGACCGGAGAAGGGGGTACGGCAGGGGTGCATCCTATCCCCAATCCTTTTCAATATATACGGTGAGTTCATCATGAGAAGGGCTCTAGATGGTTGGCAGGGCGGCATTTCGATAGGCGGGACGAAGATTAGCAATCTTCGATATGCAGATGATACCACTCTAATCGCGTCATCCGAAGAAGAACTTGGCGAACTCTTCAGAAGAGTCCAATACGAAAGCGAGCAGGTTGGTCTGACAGTCAACAGAGCAAAGACTAAAGTCTTAATAGTAGATAGGGCTGGTACACTAACTAGAACTGGAGAACTAAGTGACCTTGAATTTGTCTCTGAGTTTTTGTATCTCGGCTCACTACTGACCAACCAGGGAGGATGTGAAAAGGAGATTCGGCGACGATCCCAAATAGCCAAGTCTGCAATGAGCAAACTGACCCGAATATGGCAGAGCAGGAAAATATCGAATAAAACGAAAAAACGGCTCGTTCAGACTCTGGTATTCTCCATTTTTCTTTATGGCCCGGAATCCTGGACAATTCGCTCACTGGAGAGGAAGAAGATCGACGCGTTTGAGATGTGGTGCTGGCGAAGAATGCTGCGCATACCGTGGACGGCCAGGAGAACCAATGTCTCGATCCTGCAACAACTGCACATAAAAACGAGACTGTCAAGTATTTGCTACCAGCGTGTCCTCCGTTGTTTTGGTCATATAGCGAGAAGGCAGCCTGACAGCCTAGACAAATTGATTTTGCTTGGCAAAGTAGAGAGGAAACGGCCAAGTGGCCGCTGCCCCACACGGTGGTTGGACCAAGTTACCAACGTCACTGGTCTCCAAGTGACCGCAGCCCTGAGGAAGGCGGAGGACAGGATGGACTGGAGAAAATTCACAAAGATCGTGACCCAGACCCTGGATCAGAGTGGACACGACCTTCAGCAATGAAGAAAACGACTGAGGAGGAGGAAAAGGAATAAGGAAGCGTTTTTGATGAAAGTTCCTAGACAGCTCAAATTAAGTTGACCTTTTAAGCAATTATCGTCATATTACAATTAATTTACATAAAAGCTTAGCAAATTATCCAGCTGAATCTTCTCCAGGAATCACTAGAGTGACTCTTTTAATGAAATTCTTTAGTTTATCGCAAAAGACAGACAAACAAACATACACAGCTGGGTATCTTGTTTTATAGTAATAAGTTCAGACATGTAGTGAAACTAAAATCTGTATTTTACCTAAAAGACCTTAATAAACTAATAAAGACTTGATCGGTAACCGGTGTATGTAAAACACTAATACGGTAAAACCATTAAAATAACTATAGAGTTATTAAAAATATTTAGACAAATTTAAATTTTATGTTTATATATTTCATTTATAATAAAAAAAACTAATAAACGCATAAATAAATAATATTTTTAAACTAAATGTATTTAATTAAATCGATTGAAAGTTCTTCTTAAATAAAATCGATTATTATTTCGAATCGAATAAATAACGTGTGAGGCAGTCACTAATGTCAAAATTTCTTGAAGTGTCAAAAACTCAAAAAGATAATTAGTGGCTGGACGGGGTATAGTTATACGATGGTGTTCAAGTAATGTTCGTTGAGTTTTTTATAAATGATAAAAATATATTGAGCATTTAATGTTTCGCTTAAATGAAAGAGCTTATTATGTAGTTTTAGTAAAAGCAGATATATTAATTGCTACAACTCTATTTTTAAGTTGAACGACTAATGTATAATATTGGCCTTGTTTGGAGCCGTGATCCTTGCAAAGCCATTTGGAAGAGCATATCAAAACTTACGTTTAATAAATAGTGATTAAATCTAGGTTAAAAAAAGTGATTTATGTGGTACACAATAAAACAAAGTATTACTTGATGATTTGTTTAGATATATATAAATAAACGAATAAAAACGTTTACTCGTTAGAGTGGCCTTCCATGGTCCACCTACTATAGTTTTATCATAAATAATAAAGTTTTTATTTCATGTTTATTACAAAATTTATACAATAAGGGGTCGTTCAAGTATTACGTAACGCAAATTTTGAAGATTTTTGACCCCCCTCCCCCCATGTAACGCGCCGTAACGTTTTCCTGTCGCTTGAATCTTGAATCACAATTTGAATTTGTCACTTTAATCAATTTTCATCAAAATAATTTTATGAAAAAAAATTATTTAACAGTTTCGTTAAATATAAAAAAAACCTATATTCTTTTCAATCTTCTATACTAATATTATAAAGAGGTAAAGTTTATAACTTTGTTTGTATATACGGGGTAATCTTCGCAAATACTGATCCGATCATGAAAATTCTTTCGCTAACAGAAAGCTACACTATTCAGGAGTGACAAGATAAAAGGAAAAAGATAAAAATATATAAAGATTTTAAATCAGCAGGATTTGAACCTGCGCCCTCTGACGTGCCGTGTCAACAATTCAATCTAATCAAGCATTATTATTTGCCTTAGAAATTAATTGGTGATTTTAAAACATTTATATTTATCTGATTTGCTGAAAATAGTGAGAGTGTATTGGAACATATCAAATTTCACCGTACCCTTCTTATGTGAAATGGATTATAACGCCCAACGAAGTGGGCACGGGTCGGCTAGTATTCATATAAAAGTATAAAAAGCTTTAACTTCTAGAGAAGTTTTTAATGATAGGCGTTATGACTATTATAAACGCTACTTTTCGTAGTATTCCTTTTTAAGCCCTGTTCTATTTGGTAACCTAAGTCGGGATGAATAATTGAAAATAATTTTACTGCTCTTTCCTGTAAGAATGCAGTAGCCGGTGCTAAGCTGTACAATACATTTTCCACGAATCTACTTCGTTCGTCAGTCGTCATTTGATTCACATACACCTCAGTTGCTTGTTTGTAATTGTTTGGTTCATGTTCTTTAATTTCTATTAAATTTGACCGCTTCTTATCAACATAAGGAACAGGACCATTAAACGAATTGGGAAAATAGTTTGGATTATCTTTTTCATTATATCCTACAGGAGAGCTGCCATCTCTGGTATATAAAAGAGTTTCTGTTCTAAACGGACAGTTCACAGGTATTCTGTTGAAATTGGCTCCTAAACGGTAATATTGGGCGTCTCGGTAAGCTAAACGACGTGCCTCAAATACTTTGTCTGGTGCTCCAAGAATTCCAGGGACCAAATTAGCTGGACTGAAAGCGAGTTGTTCTATTTCTGCAAAGTAATTTACTGCGTTTTTATTTAAAACAAATTTACCCACGGGATGCAAGGGAAATTCGTCTAAAGGAATAGTGTTTGTGACATCAAACGCATCGAAGTCAGCGTTCTTAATGTCATCAATTGTAAGCACTTGAATACCAAGTGTCCAACTTGGAAAGTCTCCGTTACCGATAGCTCTATACAAATCTCTGGTATTATAATCAGGATCTTCTGCACCGATTTTCAGAGCCTCTTCCGCTCTTAAATTTTTGATTCCAGCATCAGGTGTAAAATGAAATCTCACAAAATGTATGTCTCCTTGCTCATTTTCAACTTGGTAAGTATGAATTCCGAATCCAGGCATATGACGATAACCATCTGGTATACCGCGATCGCCGAAAACTAATAAAAACATGTGAAAGCCCTCAGGTTGCAGTGTTAAAAAGTCCCACAATGTGTTGGCGTCGAAAAGGTTAGTAGCTGGATTTTTCTTTTGCGCTCGAACAAATGTAGGGAATAGACGAGGATCATTGTACACATACATAGGAGTGTTAAACCCGACAATATCGAAGTTTCCATCTTCAGTGTAAAACTTCACAGCGAAACCTCTAGCGTCGCGTGATGTATCGCTGCCACCTCTTTCTACAATTACAGGTGAAAATCTTGCCGCTACTGGTGTTTTCTTGCCTATTTCACTAAATAATTTAGCTTTGCAGATGTTTGTAATGTCATGAGTTACTTCAAAATAACCAAATGCTCCACCAGCCTTTGCATGAACCACTCGTTCAGGAATTCTTTCACGAACAATGTGAGTCATAGTTTCCATAAAAAATTCATTAAAAATGAATTTCGAATTTAACGTATTCAAAGCGTCGCTTTTTTCAACAGGTGCTCCAGCGCTTGTTGTTATGATACCAATAGGACTCTAAAAAAGGAAAAAATATATTTGTAATTGTAATTAAAAATAAGTATATAATGACGCAATACTAATCCATTTTAAATATAATACGTATACCAAATAGTATACAATAAAAGTGTACCAAAATAAACAGTCTCAATTGCAATTCATCACTTATATAAACTCGACCCGACTTGGTTCAATGTGATCAATACGTACGTTACGTTTATATTTAAAATAAATTAATAGCGTACTATTAATCTATTTTAAATATAAACCTAATAGTAGGTATACAATAAAAGTGTACCAAAATAAACAGTTGTCTCAATTGCAATTCATCGGTTATATAAAATTGATCTGATCTTGGTTCAATATGATCAATACTATTGTAACCACGAGAAATAACTTCAAGGACTACATAACTTACTGGATGTCTTTCCTTAAACAATACGATCTGTTGCGCAGCCGGATCTATCTCATCTGAGGCTGCCGCAAGCGCCATCAGCGACATGGACACCATCAACAATAACATCTTGAACCACAATACACCTGTCACGTAGAAGTGTTTCAACAACTCCCTCAAAGCCGAGCACCGTCTTTATAATGCTCTGAATATTGCGATCTTGCTGTAGATATATTCCATTGATCTGGAAGTACTTAAATAATTATTAGTGTTGTAATGTTAATCTTATCTTATACTATTAAACGAGCAATTCTTGTATATATATATTCTTAGAAATCAGAAGTGAAAGATAGTTTTATTTAAAATAATAATAAGAAGCTGAGTAACTTTACAAGATGAATTTATTTAAATCAACTAAATGTTAATTAACACAAGTACGAATACGCTTCACAAGTATGAATACGCTTAATACAAGTATGAATAGGTACGCGTCCTATTGGCACTAGAGAGTAGAGAGTACGTCCGTCGCAGCAGAGAGCCAGAAGCAAAAAGAGCGATGCAACCGCATGATGCAACTTGGCCCACGCGGCGTGATTGCCCCGCCCTCCGCATGACGTCACTGGATAGAGGGGCTGGGTCGTAGGAAAGTTTCTAAGAATATATATTTTCTGAATCTCGGAATCGGCTCCAACGATTTTCGTGAAATTTAGTATGCAGGGGGTTTCGGGGGCGAAAAATTGATCTAGCTAGGATTCATTTAAAAAAATGTCGTTTTATCCCTGTTTTTAGGCAATGAAAAAAAATGGCTAAAATATCGTTAGAATAGGAAGGTTAATTTCACAATTGTCATTAAAGTTGTAACAGCTCAGGTGGGAAATCGGACGGTCGAGATTGACCGAGAAAACCATGGTTCAAATCTCAGTCTGAGATTAATTCTTTTTTCTTTTTTTTTTAAATTTCACTCGTGATTTTTTATTTAAATAAAAATAAAATATAAAAATACCGAGAAAAAAAACAAAATAAATAAAATAAAAATAGAAATACCGAGCTAGGCTCGGTCACCCAGGTACTACTAATTTAAGTTAAGTGTTTTATTGAATTTAATGCTGTGTGGCTACGGCACTAAAGAATGTAGCCACCCCCTCTCTTCCCGTGGTTGTCGTAAGAGGCGACTAAGGAATAACACAGTTCCACTACCACCGTGGAACTTAAAAAGCCGACGGATGGCGGGATAACCATCCAACTGCTGGCTTTGAAAGACACAGGCCCAAGACGGGCAGCAGCGTCTTCGGTGCGACAAAGCCAGCCCTGCGGTCACCAACCCGCCTGCCCAGCGTGGTGACTATGGGCAAAACACATGAGTTCGCGTCATAATGTCGGGCCCGAAATTGTGGAGGCCTATGTCCAACAGTGGACAGTGATAGGCTGTAGTGGTGGTGGTTTTATTGAAAATTTCAAAAGAAGAGTATACAATATGCGTCTTCATATCAATAAAGAGTTAAATAATTGTGTTTGCTCGCAAACGAAAAAAAACCGACTTCAATTACATCGACAAGTAATACAACGTAATAAGACGATAAAATAGTCAAGTAAATACGCGCTACTAAAGATTACTCAAAAAGTTGTAATCACATCTCGATCTAATGTAAACAAGACTACATGTCAAATATTAGCTTTCGATTAAAGTAAGAATCATCAAAATCGGTATACCGAGTAAAAAGTTATGCGGTATAATACAACGTAGGTCGACGAAAAAGTAGTCAAGTAAATACGCATTATTAGATATAACTCTAAAAGTACTTATCAGATCTCAATTAAATTTGAATGGGACCACATGAAACACTACACCTTTCAATTAAAACAAAATTGATCGAAATCGGTCCACCCAGTCAAAAGTTCTGAGCTAACATACATAAAAAAAAATACAGTCGAATTGAGAACCTCCTCCTTTTTTGGAAGTCGGTTAAATATCTTCAACATTCCATTAAGGAGACGAAAATACGAATAAAATTACACTGAAATAGGTATAATCTCTAATTAATAAATTATGCAATAAAATAATAGTGATAATTGTGTTTGCTCATAAACGAAAAAAAAAACCCGACTCAATTACATCGAAAAGTAATAATAAGGTAGTAAACTATATATAAAGAAATACAAATATAAGCAGAAATATAATTAAAATATATAATAATTTAATAAATAATTTAAATATATAATGTATTAAGTAATAAATAACAAGTAAATAAAAAATTTACTTCGATTTAAAATTATAAATTATGTTTTAAACTAAATAAGTGGATGTATTTTTAGATGCCGAGACATATTGCCTTGATAAGGTGTAGTAATTTATAATAAATTGCACAAAATAATAAGCACTTAACTATTTTTCAGTAAGGATAAATAAAACTTGGCAAACGGATCTATCGTCACCGAAACTCAGGTGTTGCTACACTGAAACTCAGGTGTAGCAAGTTAACTGAAAGCATTCTTTTATACCAACAGATCAATTGTTATCGCAGAACCTTTAAACCGGATTAATATCTTTAATGCAATTATAGAAATAAAGATAGCGTTAATTATTATTTTTTCATTTTTTTATCTTTTTTTTTTTTGTAAAGCGGGTTAATGTTGTTAACACACACACACACATATATATATATATATATATATATATATATATATATATAAAACATAATTTCATTGAACTAATTTTCACTAACCTGTTAGCGCAGTTTGCAGTAACACTGTTGCTTAGGGAGTTATGAGTTAGTTTTCTGCTCTCATTCTGGGTTGTAATTGGAATAATATATATATATATATAATTATATATATAAATGAATGTTTGTCTGTATGTCCTTTATAGAATCGTAAACTATGCATTTGATCATGTCATGATCTTCAGCAAAGTGTTATCTATGAGTCCAAAAAGGTTTCTGAGTTGATGTACGATTGTACGACAAAAAAAAGCGTAGCAACGCGCGCAGGGTGCAGCCAGTATCTTATAAATGTAAAAAATTTGTGTCACGATGTATGTTCGCGATAAACTCCGAAACTACTAAACCAATTTTTATCAAATTTTGTAAGCATTTGTAATTTGGTCCAAGTTGGGAGATAGGCGAGTTTTATATCAATTTTTGATCTCAATATTTGTTATTGCAAATTAAATGTTTAATATACGACTTCAGTGTGTATTTATCGGTTAGTTTTATAAGATAATAGATAGAAGGACTAAAACTATTCAACTATTTAATAACATTGTATGTTGCGACTAAAACGTCATGGCTTTTGCGGAGACTTGGTTGAATGGCAGTGTGTTCGACAACGAAATTGTTGACGATCGATATGTTTTGTACAGGCGTGATCGTGAAAGTCGTGGTTTTGACAGAGGCAAGGAGGGTGGTGGTACGTTGATCGCGATTTCTAAATGTTATAAGTCACAACATGTACTTGATTTCGAGTCCGATTGTGAAGACCTTTGGGTTTAGATCGAGATATGGAACAATACCAACAATCCTTCCTATCCTACTAATATTATAAACGCGAAAGTTCGTATGGATGTTTGTTCCTCTTTCACGCAAAAACTACTGAATGTATTTTAATGAAAGTTTACAGTAGTATAGCTTATACATTAGAATAACACATAGGCTATCATTTTTAAAGAAAGTGTGAATTGTCCGAAATATAACGATAATTGTCAAGTAAGTCGGAAAAAAATCTGCCATCTGTTCTGTTTGTTATTCTGGCGTACGCTGCAAAAACTGTGGAGTTTACATGTATATAATGTATAAGAGAAATGTTTATCTTAATTAGTCCTACAAAAAAGTCCGCGACAGTCGTATCTATCTTTTATGAGTTTATCGCCAAACCATAAATACAATAAAAATTGATAATAAATTTCTAATGCAAATTTGGTAGTAACAAATTGATTTTATATCAAAATAATTGCCCCGGGATGGTGTAGTGTGTTAACATTAGTTTAGTTTAGGTATAATAAGTAATAAGTATTGATATTGTACTAAGACAGAATAAATCAGAGCGTTGTCCGGAACACTTGTGCGCCTTTTTACTGTATCTCCCCGCACCTCACACCTCAGTATGTTGAATATATTGTGATTTGTTGAATCAGTTTGTTACAATTTCTTGTTCCAAATATTGCTACTTACAAAATTTGATTATGAATTTGTTATAGATTTATTTTAAACTAGCTGTGACCCACGGTTTCACCCGCGTTAATTTGAGGAAAATACGTACTACTCGTAAAATATTTTTAAATCTACTGTGCAACTCGGGCGACTTGCGCAAGCGCGCGGCGGGACGCTTCGTCGATCATAATTATGATTTAACATTATCTCCTTTTGGCGTAAATTAGAGAAGAATACGTACTAAGATATTGTATAGTCTATAGCCTTCCTAGGTAAATGGACTATCCGGACCCCAAAAGAATTTCTCAATTCGAAAATGTAGCTTCTGAGATTAGTGCGTACAAACATTTAAACCTTTCAGCCGTATACTCGTAATATTAGTATAGATAATAAAGTAAATAAGTATGCATAGTTTTATCATAAATAATAAATTAATATTTCATGTTTATTACAAAATTTACACATTATAAATACAATACAATAACATTAGGTACTCTTTGTAGAAGAAATAAACGCCTATTTTAATACCAAAAGCCGCTGTATGCTCGTTTAAATAGGAAATTTTTTAATTGCACCTCTATTTAAAATTCAAGCAAACTAAATCTCCTGACTAATAATATCCCACTTGCATATAATCAGGTATATGATTGCGATACAAATTAACTACTTGAGTACCTAAACATATCTTATACTATTAAACGAGCAATTCTTGTATATATATATATTTTCTGAATCTCGGAATCGGCTCCAACGATTTTCGTGAAATTTAGTATGCAGGGGATTTCGGGGGCGAAAAATTGATCTAGCTAGGATTCATTTAAAAAAAATGTCGTTTTATCCCTGTTTTTAGGCAATGAAAAAATATCATTAGAATACGAAGCTTAATTTCACTACTGTGAACATAGCTGTAATAGCGTAATTAGGAAATCGGCGGGTGTCAATTCGTGTTGACCCGGGTTCGAATCTCAGTCTCCAGATTATTTTTTTTTCTTTTTTTTTTTAATTTCACTCGTGATTTATTATTTAAATAAAATTAAAATATAAAATACCGAGAAAAAAAAACAAAAAATAAAATAAAAATACCGAGCTAGCCTCGGTCACCCAGGTACTTTTATTAAAACACGTATAAAATTAATCAAAATCAGATGACCTTTTTATCTAATTTACAACGAAAACGCTTTAATTAGCTTGACCTGTATGTATATATGTATGTATGTAACGGAATCTTTGAACTTTATTTTCATTTACTTCTAGGAGTAACTTGGAAATTTGCACAGGGGTCAAGGGCCGATGACAATACAATAATCTCATAACTTTATGCGCTTTTATTAGCTTGACCTGTATGTATGTATGTATGTATGTATGTATGTAACGGAATCTTTGAATTTCATTTTTACCTACTTCTAGAAGTCTGATTAACTCGAAAATTTGCACAGGGGTCAAGGGCCGATGACAATACAATAATCTAATAAGTTTATGTGAAAGTCCTGACTAGGATCATCAGGATAAAAAAATATATATTTAGATTTCGTCGATAGACTCTAGAAGTAGTAGTCTAGTTTTCCAATAGCGGCATGGATCGATAGATAGATGGCGTATTTGACTAGTTTATTTACCATTTTTATATGGTAATAATCTTTTTCTTATTTACTAAGTATTTTGTTTATTAACAATAAAATATAGCCCTTAGTTTAGTCAATGGTACGGAACCCTTAGTGCGCGAGTCCGACTGACACTTGGCCGATTTTTTCGTTTTTATAAACTATAATTTTTTTTAATGTTAAACGGTTTTATTACAATAAAAATGACGTAGTTAGGTTATGTACTACAAGCTAAAAAATAATTTGCAAGTCCTAGCTACCAGATCGCACCAATCTTCTCATCAATCTGGGGTATTGATCAGACAAATATAAAATCGTTCGGCGTAGCGTATCCAGAGTAAACATTATGATAGAAATTTCACCCACTTTTGCCCAAACCTAACCTAAAATATCAACCAAACCTAACTACGTCATTTTTATTGTAATAAAACCGGTTAACATAAAAAAGAGTTTAATTTATTTTCTAGCTTTTAGTTTTGTTGTTAGTTGATACTTCTCATTCTATTGAGTTCAATAGTGAGCCCTATTCTACCAATCAAGCCCTTTCATTCGATACCCATATTGAGGTATTTGTGGATAATATGTAATCCGCCATTTGTGGCGCCGGCCATCTTGGATTTTTCATAGTGAGCTCTATTCTACAAATCAAGCCCTTACATTTGATACATATATTGAGGTTGTTGTGAAGTAATATGTGATCCACCATGCGACAGCCATCTTGGATTTACAATCATAAGAAATATATTATGTTGTTTTGTTATCAAGATTAAGGGTGTATACCAAATATCAGATCAATCTGTCATCAGGAAGGGGGTAAAATTCTAATTAATAAATTTGACCCAAACAAAGACACAAATAAATAAACTGGTCAAGCTAAATAAAACCGTTTAATTTAAACACTAAATTAACCATCTTACAACGGAATTTCAGTTGATAAATTTCTGGATTTACAGTTGTAGGATTAAATACTTCCCGTTTATATATAATACTAGTATTAAGCAACTCCATAGAAACGTAAATAAATTCATTTTTGAAGAAAAAATAATATTTAACAGCTGTACTCAAACTTCTTTGGTTAATTTTTTAAAATAAAAAAACTATCTACTTCTTAATCTTATTCATACAAAACTACAAAAAGTGTTAACTTCTAGAGAAGTTTCTAATGATAGGCGTTATAATTATTATAAACCTTTCTTTCCGTAGTATTCCTTTTTAGGCCCTGTTCTATTTGGTAACCTAAGTCGGGATGAATTATTGAGAATAATTTTACGGCTCTTTCCTGTAAGAATGGAGTAGCCGGTGCTAAGCTGTTCAACACATTTTCCACCAGCCTACTTTGTTCGTCAATTGTCATTTCATTTACATACACCTCAGTTGCTTGTTTAAAATTGTTTGGTTTATGTTCTTCAATTTCTATTAAATTTGACCGCTTCTTATCAAAATAAGGAACAGGTCCATTGAACGTATTGGGAAAATAGTTTGGATTATCTTCTTCATTATCTCCTACCGGAGGGCTTCCATCTCTGTTATATAGAAAAGTTTTTGTTCTAAATGGACAGTTCACATGTATTCTGTTGAAATTGGCTCCCAAACGGTAATATTGGGCGTCTCGGTAAGCTAAACGACGTGCCTCAAATACTTTGTCTGGTGCTCCAAGAATTCCAGGGACCAAATTAGCTGGACTGAAAGCGAGTTGTTCTATTTCTGCAAAGTAATTTACTGCGTTTTTATTTAAAACAAATTTACCCACGGGATATAAGGGAAATTCGTCTAAAGGAATAGTGTTTGTGACATCAAATGCATCAAAGTCAGCATTTTTAATGTCGTCGATTGTTAACACTTGAATACCAACGGTCCAACTCGGAAAGTCTCCGTTACCGATAGCTCTATACAAATCTCTGGTATTATAATCAGGATCCTCTGCACCGATTTTCAGAGCCTCTTCAGATCTTAAATTTTTGATTCCAGCATCAGGTGTAAAATGAAATCTCACAAAATATATGTCTCCCTGCTCATTTTCAACTTGGTAAGTATGAATTCCGAATCCAGGCATATGACGATAACCATCAGGTATACCACGATCGCCGAAAACTAACAAAAACATGTGTAAACTTTCAGGTTGCAGTGTTAAAAAGTCCCACAATGTGTTAGCGTCGAAAAGGTTAGTAGCTGGATTTTTATTTTGCGCTCGAACAAGTGTAGGGAATAAACGAGGATCATTATACACATACATAGGAGTGTTAAACCCGACAATATCGAAGTTTCCATCTTCAGTGTAAAACTTTACAGCAAAACCTCTAGCTTCGCGTGATGTATCGCTTCCACCTCTTTCTACAACTGCCGGTGAAAATCTTGCCGCTACTGGTGTTGTCTTGCCTATTTTACTAAATAATTTAGCTTTGCAGATGTTTGTTATGTCATGAGTTACTTCAAAATAACCAAATGCTCCACCAGCTTTTGCATGAACCAATCGTTCAGGAATTTTTTCACGAACAATATGAGTCATAGTTTCCATAAAAAATTCATTAAAAATGAGTTTCGAATTTAACGTATTCAAAGCGTCGCTTTTTTCAACAGGTGCTCCAGCGCTTGTTGTTATGATACCAATAGGATTCTAAAAAAGGAGAAAAATATATTTGTAATTGTAATTAAAAATAAGTATATAATCACGCAATACTAATCTATTTTGAATATATATCTACGTATACCTAACAGTATAAATTAAAAGTGTACCAAAATAAACAGTTGTAATAATAATAATAACAAGTCTCAATTGCAATTCATCACTTAAACTCCATCCAAAAATAAAAGAATTAAAATGTAAACAAACCCCTTATCGGAAGAAAAATACGCAATCCCTGTGTAATCAGTAATCACACACAGTGGCTACTAGATAATTATTGTAGCATCTGGGTAATCACATGCACTACCATTATATTTGTAAATATACGTCTATTTCATCGTCAAACTAATATCAACTAATATTTTTAGCAGAAAACCAAATTTGCTGTAACCTCAAACTTACAAGTGACATTTGTCATTACCGTGTCTTGTGTTTATGGGTAAGGGCTGGGACGTTCTTTTATATCGATAAAAAGTCGAGGTCAATGATATTTAAAAAAAGCGTTTTCGCTCGAACTTTTTATAAATTATAAAAAGTAACTCGAACTTTTTAAAAATCATAATTTATTTTTACTTTTTATAAATAATTAAAAAAAAAAAGAAGTTAAAACGGCCACTAAAGTTAAATAGTGTCTTAAATACTTAATGAAACTTTGAGAGGCATTACTTCATTTTTTGACAATAAGACAGTATGTCTTTCTCTGTGGTAACTTTTGCTTTAAATCTCATTGAAAATACTTTTAGTGTTTCTTTGTCATCAAATTGCTAATACTTTTTTTAAGGGGTGGATACACGATAGTGGGGAGCCCCAGCTAAGGCAATGTGCCCCTAATACAAATAGACTTTAAATATTAATTAACATTTCTCTGTACTTTCATTAGTTTCTAAGTAGAAAATATTTAAATTAGATATTAATTACATAGCCTTTTCATGCATCAGCATTTCGTTCGTGTTGTAATTAATATCTAATAGGTAGTGAGTGTCAAAAGGTGTCAGAGTGTCTAAAGGTTACCCTGTGTTTTGATAAATTTTACTCACACACAAATACCGAAAAGTACTTTCGGAAATCTAATTTGAAACGCACATACAGGCTGCACCCTGCTAATATTGCTATTGTTATATCGTCCAGTTTATCAACAAACTATTTGTATACAAAAAAATAAAGTAATTCTATGGCCTTGCATAGCGCCATCAGAAATGCATCATATTAAATTTACCGATATCGACATTTAACAACATACATCACAGCACTATAGTAGTCTATGGTTACTCATTCCGCCATATTTGTTTTCCTTTTAATTCTTTTATTTTTGGATGGAGTATATATAAACTCGACCCGACTTGGTTCAATACGATCAATACTGTTGTCACCACGAGAAATAACTTCAAAGGTTAGATAACTTACTGGATGTCTTTCCTTAAACAATACGATCTGTTGGGCAGCCGGATCTATCTCATCCGAGGCTGCCGCAAGCACCATCAGCGACATGGACACCATCAACAATAACATCTTGATACACAATACACCTGTCACGTAGAAGTGTTTCAACAACTCCCTCAAAGCCGAGCACCGTCTCATGCTCTGAATATTGTGATCTTGCTGTCCTTACGGCACGGACACCGCAATTCTTACCCAAATGTTTTTAATAGCACAATAGATTCCATTGATCTGGAAGTACCTACTTAAATGATTATTAAAGTTGTTATGTTAATATTAATTTAATGACTTAATTGTATTATTGGAAATTTCAGAAGAGTCTCTAAGAAAAGTACGTCTTCAGATCAATAAACTATTTGACTAGCCCGTTGGCGCAGTTTGTAGTGACCCTGCTTTCTGCTCCGGGGGTTGTGGGTGCGATTCCCACCCCGAGTCTGGGTGTAATATACATATTCATTTATATATTTATATATGTATTATTTATAAGTATTTTTATCGAAAAAAATTGTAGCTATACCAGTCGACTGTTACCTATATAGTCTAGTCATTTGGTAGTTTTACCTGGAAAGTTTTCCGGTAGTTTTGAAAATTGGTGATTTTATAGATTTCGACGTGCTCTTTTCGAATTTTCACTTTTCCATCTCGTATCTTTACCGCTCGCGCCGCCATATTGGAAAAATGGCGCTCAAATACAGTTTTTTAAGAATAACTCCGTTCCAGCTAATTTTACGATAAAAATAGTTATGTAATAAATTAAACTAGAGAAATGTAGTAACCTTTTTTTTGTAAAATCAATAGTTTCAGCGTACGAGAGCTGCAAAGTCCACTCTAACACGCGTTTACGTGTCATAATTATATTTCGTAAGTCCAGTCGACAAGTTTTGAATATAATTATATGTATTTTTAATTTGAAAAAATTATGGTGTATTCCAAACACTATAAATATTTAATTCCCGTTGGAAATTTTACTTAAACTTAAATTTTCAACAAGTTAAACGATTATTAACAAACAAAATTTTCTCGAAATTACGTCTCAATTGCAAATGAAAAAACAAATTTTTAAACATTGTCGTAAAAAAATTTTCGCTTCGTAGAGCCTTTCTTATACACATAATAATTAACAAGATCACGCCATTAAAAAAATATTCATACTTTGTTTATAATAATTTTTGTAGTTCCAGAAAAATAATCACTTTATGTAAAAATCACCAGTTTTTTGTTCAAGTAGGTACAAATATTACTAAGGGTATAATTATTAGGAAATTATTAGGATAATTATTATTAGGAAATTTTCTCTAATTTAATTTATTACATAACTATTTTTATCGTAAAATGAGTTGGAACGGAGTTATTCTTAAAAAACTGTATTTGAGCGCCATTTTTCCAATATGGTGGCGCGAGCGGCAAAGAGGTGGCAAAGTGAAAATTCGAAAAGAGCACGTCGAAAACGAAATCTATAAGTACACCGATTTTCAAAACTACCGGAAAACTTTTCAGGTAACCCCCTTTTTGAGCACCAAATAGTCATTTGGTAAGTTCTAACTAATAACACAAGCATTAAGTTGCTTACTTTAGAAACAGACGACCGTGTGTGTATTGAGTAGATATTTATTTATTATTTACTAGCTTCTGCGCGCGACTTCGTCGGCGTGGACTCCGCTCCTATTGGTCTTAGCGTGATGGTACATAGCCTATAGCCTTCCTCGATAAATGGGCTATCTAACACTGAAGGAATTTTTCAAATCGGACCAGTAGATCCTGAGATTAGCGCGTTCAAACAAACAAACAAACAAACAATCAAACAAACAAACTCTTCAGCTTTATTATATTAGTATAGATTATGTCTTTCAGGCCATTTAGTAGAGTAAAAATACGAATAAAAGTACATTGAAATAGGTATAACAGACGCAAACGAAAAAAAAACCGACTCAATTACATCGATAAGTAATTAAAAGGTAGTAAACTATATAAAAACAAATACAAATATAAGCAGATATATAATATAACTAGCGACCCGCCCCGGCTTCGCACGGGTGAAATGCCGATACTAAATATACTACACACTTTGAATTTCAAGTCTCTTACTTCAAAAACATAGGACTTTCATGCAAACTTCCAACCCCCGTTTAACCCCCTTAGGTATGGAATTTCGTAAAACCCGTTCTTAGCGGATATCTACTCCCTATAAGGGACCTACCTGCCTAATTTCAAGTTTGTAGGTGTATTTTTCATTCGACTTTCATACAAACTATCATCCCCTGTTTTAACCCCAAGAGAGGGTTTATTTCTCAAAATACATTATTAGTACACCTCAACACTATCTATAGAGCATACATTTTGAATTTCAAGTCTCTTACTTCAAAAACATAGGACTTTCATACAAACTTCCAACCCCCGTTTAACCTCCTTAGGGGTGGAATTTCGTAAAACCCGTTCTTAGCTGACCTCTACTCGGCGAAAGGAATATTCCTACCAAAATTCAAGTCTCTACGTCTTATGGTTCCAGAGATATCGTGATGAGTCAATGGGTGGGTAACTCTTTTATATATATAGATTTAAATATATAATGTATTAAGTAATAAATAACAAGTAAATAAAAAAAACTTCATTTAAAAATTACAAATTATGTTATTAAACTAAATAAGTGAATGTATTATTAGATGCCGATACACATTGCCTTGATAAGTTGGAGTAATCTATACAAAAAAATAAAATTGGAGTGGCTGTTTGTAATATTAAAATAACTACTTTTTACTAAATGCATATGGATCTATACACGGAACATATACCAAAATGACATTTTTTAGAATTTTTGTCTGTCTGTCTGTCTGTCTGTTTGTTGTGTCTTGTCTGACCGATTTTGACGGAACTTTCACTGGCAGATAGCTGATGTAATAAGATGTAACCCATCCGGGGTTTTTTTATTTTTATTTTAGATTTTTTTTTTATAATTGCGAACTGAACAATAAATTTTTTGTTTAATTCCAGCGGACGAAGTCGCGGGCACAGCAGCTAGTTTATAATAAATTGCACAAAATAACAAGCACTTAACTATTTAAAAGGATCTAACCTCACCGAAACTCAAGTGTACCAAGTTAACCGAATGCATTCTTTTATACTCAAATTGTGCGTTGTCGTGTGCAATTTTGTCGCTGAACCTTTAAAACCGGATTAAATATCTTTAACACAATTATAAAAATAAAGATAATCATTATTTTTTCATTATATATTTTTTATCATTTATTTTGTAAAGTGGGTTAATGTTGTTAACATATATAAAACACTCTATAATTCATTAAACTAATTTTCACTAACCTGTTAGCGCAGTTTGCAGTAAGAATGATGCTTAGGGCCCCTAAGTCTGTCCCTGTGTCATCATTATCTAGAGCAGATGCGAAAAACTCTAAATACACGACAGCGTGCTTCATACGGTAGTGGCAATAACCAGGCACACGAACTCCTGTTTCTACTAGGCTGAATGCTGATAGTGACGAATCGTCACTGACGCGACAGCGAGAGCGACAAACATTCTGGAGCATAGCTTAAAGGTGTCCATACAAAAGGCGACACTACGGTCACAAGAGCTGTGTTCGGAATGTTGAAGACCGAGGCAGGGTTAATGCAGAAAAGAAGGATCACGATCTAATAGCATAGTTGTCGCGTTATAGAAATTAGGGGGGTTGTAGGTGGTTATAGGTTTAGGTAGTTTAAGGTAGCTAGCTAGGTTAGAAAAATAATAAATAGGTCACGCGAACAGATAGAAGGTAGGTAGGGGTTCGAACTAAGATGCATTAAGTACCTTAATTTTAGCCTATTATTTCCTCAGCTGACCCAGATCGAAGTACGTACTTTGGGTAAATAAAAATAGAAGTTACAAAGATAGTAATTTAATAAAGATTAAAGGGCTGGCCTGTTACTCCCGGCGTGTAAACTGACGAGACATGAAACCATGTTGGTCCCCCGTCTCTTCGTGTCTTCCTTCGACAATAATGTAGCCGTGTGCAGTCCTCACACTGATCCCTCAGGATTGTCGCTCTTAATACTGTATTCGGGATCCCGTGCTGCTGCTGCCAGATGACGTCAAGGTCGATCTTAGGTACGGTGACAGCGCTGAGAAGGTCGTCGGTAGTCCAAGGTGCTGGTTATAGTCCAACCAGACAAGTAACAGAGACCTTGCTTTATTCCACTTGTAGGTAGTTGTAAGTTAGTAGTGATTTAGATCCTGGATAGGTAATAAGAAAAATCTTGAACTGAAAAAGTAGATAATTCTTGAACTGGAAAGGTAGATCCTGGAACGTAGAAGGTTCCGTGTTAGGGAGAACACAATTATAGGCCCAGCGTCTCGTTAAGAAATACTAATTACAATTTAATCTTTTCATTAAAACTCGAGAACACCAGTTAATATCATTTAAAACTTACCCCAGCGGGATTCAAATTAAAAACGAGGTTTAGGCCTCGTGACTCAGCAAGAAAAATGCAAAAATGATCTAGCATCGAGGTTAGGCCTCGAAGTTTCCGCAGCCAGGATGAATTGACAAAAACGCAAAAGCAGAGACAAGAAACCCTGCTCCTTCGTTCGAGAGTGTTCTAGATTCTATCATCTATGGTTCATACAGCCAGTCTGTATTTTTATAATTAGTTAAGATATTTTATTTATTATTAATTTTATGAGCAAATTAATTCAGAACTTGAGTATTAGTAATTCTACAATTAAATTCATTTTATTTTAGTAATATTATTAAATTATTAAAACAATTATGTAATTAGGAATGCGACATCTATTAAACTTAAGTAGAATTAAAAATGTCAATAAATTAGGAAGCGTTGCCGAAGTAAAGTATAGATGGCGTTACACGTCTCAATAAGATTAGAGTAACGTACTAGCAAAACGTTACAGTACCCCGCCAAAAAGCGTAGGATTTTGCCTTCTACAGCAAAATCCGACTAGACTATCTATCTATTAAACTCACTGCATGATAAATTAAAATACTTAGTAGCAGACATACAAACCACCATGCTTGACAACTAAACTTACTACACTTTCATCCTATACATACATACATCATATCACATACATTCATCACCTCTCATGGTAATCTTTTAGTCAGTAGTAGCGACACAAAGATCCTTACACACAGTGTAAACAACTGCAGCACTATGTTGTTCACACAAGAAGTTAGTTTAAGAGTATTAAATACTTAGTCTATTTAATACAGCATAGTTTAGGTAGTAGATGTTAAAAAATATTTAGAGTTTAAGTTAACTTCAAGTTAGGTTTATTACAGTTAATTAATTTAGGCAGAGTTTATGCTTTGTAGTTTACTAATTTAATATCTTTAATATGCCAGTCACCTAGAGGTTTACCTGACATATCAGCAAGTGTGTAGACAAGTGGAGACTTTTTACCAATCACTTTACATTTAATGAATTTTTCAGCAAGTTTTTTATTGAAATATTTATCTTTATCGCTTAAATAAAATGTTTTCCTCCAAACAATATCCCCAATATTGAATTCAATAGACTTTTTACGCAAATTATATTTATTAGAATTTCGACTATGAGCTTTTAATAATGAATACTGTACTTTATTAAATATACTAGAAAGAATACCTAAGTTCTCAGCATAAGAGTCTCTAGGTTGAAAAATAAGATCCTCATCATTATCAGTGTCAATGTAGTGCGAACCACAAGCGACCAGTTCACGCCCGTACACCAGAAATGATGGAGTATAGCCCGTCACCTCATTTACAGAGCTATTAACAGCAAATTGTATCTTTGGAATCAGCTGGTCCCAGACTCTTTGATCTGAAGAAATAAATGTAGAGATAGCAGTAATAATAGTCTTATTATAACGTTCAACTGTATTAACATGAGGGGAATATTTAGGAGTAAAATGTAATTTAGGTACTTTATATTTGTTTAACATTTGCTTCAGTGTAGCACTTACAAATTGTTTACCATTATCAAGTATAACTGTAGAAGGTATACCATGTATTAGGAATACTTTTTCCTCTAGAATCTTAGTAACAATTTCAGCGGTAGCACGCCTAATTGGAAATAGTAAGCAATATTTACTGAAACAACAAGTAACAACGAGAATAAAAGAATTTTGATTTTTAGTAGGGGGTAGAGGTCCTACTAGATCTATACTTATAACCTGGAAGGGTCTAGAGCATTGCTTAGGTCTTCCCATCTCACCTAAAGTAGCATGATTTTGATGTTTATGGGATATACAAGTTTCACAAGAAGTAACTAACCTAACTACATCAGCATGCATACGAGGCCAGTAGTACCTTAGACTAACACGTTTGTAGGTTTTAAAAATGCCAGCATGACCTGCAGTAGGGTCTGAATGATTTTTTAGAATAATATCAGTTCGAGCTTCGGAGGGAACCACTTCTTTCCACTCGAACTCTCTATTAAGAGGATTTTTAGTTTGCATGAAGCGAAATAAACGATTATTTTTTACTAAATAATTTGGAAAAGATGTAGGAGAATTTTGACAACCATTAAATATATTTAAATACCAAGAATCCGTAGTAGATATTACACTAGACTTTTTATCAATTGTAGAGATCTGACATGTACGAGATAAAGCATCAGGTATGATATTATCAACACCTCTGCGATGTTTAATTTCAAAGTTAAATGCTGATAATCTTACACCCCATCTAGCTAAACGACCGGTAGGGTTGTTTAAGTTAAGAAACCATTTGAGAGCTGAGTGGTCAGTATACACAGTGAACTTTTTGCCGTTATCTAAGTAGCATCTCCAGTGTTCTAGAGCCATTAAGACAGCGAGAGCTTCTCTTTCAGTGATACTGTAGTTACGCTCAGGCCCAGACAAGGTTCTACTCATATAGGCTATAGGGTGTTCGACACCATCAATAGTCTGTGTCAGAAGTCCACCTACACCATAATCACTAGCGTCGGTGTGTACTTCAAAAGGTAGGTCAAAATTAGGACACGATAGAATTGGAGCAGAAACTAGTAATTCTTTTAGCTTAGTGAAGGACTCTTCAGCCTTATTACACCAGACAAAGGGATTAGATTTTTTATTAGTTGAAGTTAATTTATTTAAAGGACCAGCAATAGTACTAAAATTAGGCACAAATTTACGATACCAAGAAGCAATACCAAGAAATCTTTTAACATCTTTTTTATTTTTAGGTGTAGGATAATTTAAAATACTATCAATTTTAGCTGGATCAACATGAAGACCATTAGAGTCGATGACATAACCTAAATATTTTAATTGATTACGGAAAAACACTGATTTTTCAAAGTTAATTGTTAGATTGGCCATAACTAATTTTTTATGAACTTTAAGGAGAAGTGAAATATGCTTTTCAAAACTAGAGCTTATGACTATGATGTCATCAATAAAGATGAAGACTGAGTTTTCAAATTCAGGACCATAAAATAAAGTATCGACTAGTCTCTGTTGAGTAGCAGGTGAATTAGTTAAACCGAAAGGCATAGTAACAAATCTAAATGTTCCACGGTGAGGAATGTAAAAAGCAGTTTTATTACGGTCATTTTCAGCAATAGGTATCTGCCAAAAAGCCTTTGATAGATCAATACTACTTAGATATTTAGCATTTTTGAGGTTATCTAGAATTTCAGAAATGTAGGGTAATTTATATGCATCTTTTTTAGTAACAGAATTAAGTTTGCGGCTATCTAAACAGAATCTAAGTGTACCATCCTTCTTTGGAGTCAATAAGACAGGTGAAGACCAAGGACTCTCACACTCTTCAACGACACCAAGAGATAACATCTCATCCAGTTGTTCGGAGAGGATACGTTGTCTTTCAGGAGAAAGTCTGTAGTATCTCTGCCTTATAGGTAAAGAATCGCCAGTATCAATATGATGTGTTATTAGATGAGTCCTACCTAACCCACGTTTTTCAGTAGAAATATTACTAAACTGTTCTATAATATTATCAGCAGTTACACGCTGGTCATGGGACAAGTCACTATAAGAGTGCAGCAAAACATTAGTTTTTGATACAGAAGTTATTTCACTAGTGATATATTCATTAGTATGAAATGAAATACAATTTGAAAATTTAGGAAATAGTTTAAATTTTGTCCAGAAATCAATGCCTAAAATTAAATTTGATGTTACAGATGGTATGACATAAGCCTTGAGTATATGAAATTGTTTTTCAAAAGTTACTGGCAAATTAATGTATCCAATAGCTACCAGACATTGGCCACCAGCTGTAGTAAATTGCTTTGTGACGTCAGTATGAAGTGTTAAACCAAGAGAAAGTAAATAAGAATGAGAATTATTACCAATAATAGTGACTGAAGAACCAGAATCCAGTAAACCACACAGATTATGGTCACGGACCTGAATAGTAGCATACGGCCTAGTATCATCATTAGGAGGTTTATCGAAGATTGATGCAATGAAATAACTAGAGAAGTAAATCCTGACTGTACTAAGCCAATTTTTCCAGTCAGCCTCATCAAAGTTGATAGATGTTTTATTATTATTATTAGTAACAGCAGTTTCATCACAGCAACCCTCAGTAATTAGTTTTTTTGGTTCTGCTTAGAATGACATTTAGTGCAATTAGGGTAAGTAACATTCATTGTACCGCATTTAAAACAAATAGGAAATCTTTCAGCTTTACACTGAGACAGGGAGTGTTCAGCAGTACGACAACGAGGACAAGATTGTTTTCCCTTAGGATTAGAAGTGGAAATGGCAGAAACCGTAGGTAAACATAAGGAAGAATCTTTATGTTTATTATTAAAACTAGAATTATTATTCTGATTTTTATAATTAAATTTGTTAAGGTTATAATTTTTAGAAGTATTATATTTTTGAAGATAATAATTAGGTTTGTTAGAATAATTATAGTCACTAGATTTTGAATATGCTAGGTCAGGAGCTAATGTATCAGAAGAGATCCGAGGAGGTTCTTTAAATTGAGAAGTTAGACATTTAATTTTCTCATAATTTCTACACAGTGTTCTTAGATTATCAATAGTAGTGATGGATGAAGAATTAGAAGCCAATACATCAGAGTAGCAAGGTCTAATATTATGTAACAAGATATCTAATTTATCCTGTTCGGTAACAGCCTTAGTCAGTCTAGAGAACAATTCCGACATCTTAGCCAAATAAATAGTAATATTTTCAGACTCGCCCTGTGTTCTATTACGGATTTCAGACATCAACCTATAGTCGTGATCAAAATGGCTGAAATCCTCTTTAAGTAAGGTGACCAGCTCGTCCCAAGAATTCACAGAAGAACTAACACTGCGATACCAATGCAAAGCATCACCTGTAAACAATTCAGTAGCGAAAGTTAACAATTTACTAGAGGGTATGTTTCTGACCGAGCTATACTCATTCACTCTCTGCACAAACTCATGCACGCATGTCCTGCCATTAAATTTAATTTTTTGTAATCCACTTAGATGCTGATGGTCACAATGCATTGACACATTTGTAGACTCCATAGTAGGTTGCAAGCTAGCTAAAGACTCTGAGCTGGTAGTAGGGTTACTCGATTTACCTAACATATTAATCTTATTAAGCAGCGGTGAAAAACTTTTAGTTAAAGATTTAATTTTATCCGAATGTTTAGCATCCGAACAATCTATACGCTTAATGCGATGAAATAAATGGTGACACAAAGCTCTAGTACGTTCAAAAAGATTTAAATCAAACTTTTCCTCTAAGTTCTTAACGCGAGATAGTAGTTCCGATAGGGATGTAAGTGCACCAGAGATATCGACCTCGGGGTCAATACCCGACTCACAAACATCAGTAGTTGGAATGATTGAAGTTAGCTTATTAATTTGCTTGCGCAACCCGAGTACGGTTGAAGCAGGTTCCTCGCCTCTGATCAGTACTTCATAAGACAATTCGTTTTTGTTTAGCAAAAAGAATTTGATGGGGTAAGCTTCCATGATATCCGATCAAAATTATGAGTACTACTTTACACAAAACAATAAGAAAACTTAGGTTATAAAAATTTCGAATAGCTACAATTTTAAAGGTTATGAAAGTTACACAAAAGTTAAATAGTTAAGATTGTTGAATAATAAATCAGCTGTTTACGTATACGTATAGTTAAATGGTGTTCTTTACAAGTACACTACCTATTACCCACATATAATTACGCTAAGTGACAATTGCAATGTAAAACAACGATTGAAAAATTAAGATTCGAAAATTAAACTAATTGTAGGTATGTTAATAATTAATTTTGTAGAAATAATTTAAACTTACTAGATATTACTACAGCTTCGCGAACTAATACGCTTACAGAATTATTTAATGTTTTGCAGCAATTATTAAAGTTTTAAAGACAATAGGTTAGTTAACACTTATAAATTTTGACGTTTAGCCTGACAATTCGAAACAACAGAATATTGTAGCAAAATATAGTTTATAAAACAAGGAAATATAGTGACAATTAGATAATAATGAATAAAATAAATAAGTACGTACCAGTTCGCTCGGCGGTCAGTCACCTTACGTTCACACAATGAAATATAAGTAGGTAAATTAGATTTACACAAAGCACGACTGCGACCCGAGTAGGCTTTAGAAATTACACGTTAAGGGCGCCACTGTCGCGTTATAGAAAAATAGGGGTTGGGGTTGTAGGTGGTAGTTTTAGGTAGTTTAAGGTAGCTAGCTAGGTTAGAAAAATAATAAATAGGTTACGCGAACAGATAGAAGGTAGGTAGGGGTTCGAACTAAGATGCATTAAGTACCTTAATTTTAGCCTATTATTTCCTCAGCTGACCCAGATCGAAGTACGTACTTTGGGTAAATAAAAATAGAAGTTACAAAGATAGTAATTTAATAAAGATTAAAGGGCTGGCCTGTTACTCCCGGCGTGTAAACTGACGAGACATGAAACCATGTTGGTCCCCCGTCTCTTCGTGTCTTCCTTCGACAATAATGTAGCCGTGTGCAGTCCTCACACTGATCCCTCAGGATTGTCGCTCTTAATACTGTATTCGGGATCCCGTGCTGCTGCTGCCAGATGACGTCAAGGTCGATCTTAGGTACGGTGACAGCGCTGAGAAGGTCGTCGGTAGTCCAAGGTGCTGGTTATAGTCCAACCAGACAAGTAACAGAGACCTTGCTTTATTCCACTTGTAGGTAGTTGTAAGTTAGTAGTGATTTAGATCCTGGATAGGTAATAAGAAAAATCTTGAACTGAAAAAGTAGATAATTCTTGAACTGGAAAGGTAGATCCTGGAACGTAGAAGGTTCCGTGTTAGGGAGAACACAATTATAGGCCCAGCGTCTCGTTAAGAAATACTAATTACAATTTAATCTTTTCATTAAAACTCGAGAACACCAGTTAATATCATTTAAAACTTACCCCAGCGGGATTCAAATTAAAAACGAGGTTTAGGCCTCGTGACTCAGCAAGAAAAATGCAAAAATGATCTAGCATCGAGGTTAGGCCTCGAAGTTTCCGCAGCCAGGATGAATTGACAAAAACGCAAAAGCAGAGACAAGAAACCCTGCTCCTTCGTTCGAGAGTGTTCTAGATTCTATCATCTATGGTTCATACAGCCAGTCTGTATTTTTATAATTAGTTAAGATATTTTATTTATTATTAATTTTATGAGCAAATTAATTCAGAACTTGAGTATTAGTAATTCTACAATTAAATTCATTTTATTTTAGTAATATTATTAAATTATTAAAACAATTATGTAATTAGGAATGCGACATCTATTAAACTTAAGTAGAATTAAAAATGTCAATAAATTAGGAAGCGTTGCCGAAGTAAAGTATAGATGGCGTTACACGTCTCAATAAGATTAGAGTAACGTACTAGCAAAACGTTACATAGTCAGTAGTGGTAGTATATAGTAGTAGTTTAGTTATATATTTCGTCGGTTAAATAGAAAAGTGACAGTAATCAGAATAGTAAGATACGGAATATAACAAAATCTTCCCTCATCTGTTAATTAGATGAAACAATATTTTATAGGCTGATTTCAATATTGTGAATTTATAAAAACAACCTCTGCCACCATAAGCCTGCTGCAAATAATAATACATAAAAATATTTTTTTTTCTTCAAAAAAATCTTTTCCCTCTCATGTTAATTACATGTAGTAAGCTAAAACCGTCAATATTTTACATTATATACCTGACTATAGTAGACACCCATCTCTATGATTGCTATACTTACCTGCAGCCAGGTTACTGCTGACTGAGGTTACTGACCTGGCTGCAGGTAAGTGTAGCAATCATAGAGATGGCTGCCTACTACAGTCAGGTATATAATGTAAAATATTAACGGTTTTAGCTTACTACATGTAATTAACATGAGAGGGAAAAGATAAAAAAATTGCAGCAGGCTTATGGTGGCAGAGGTTGTTTTTATAAATTCACAATATTGAAATAAGCCTATAAAAATTGTTTCATGTAATTAACAGATGAGGGAAGATTTAGCTTCTCGAATCTTAGACCATTTTACTTTTATTAAAATTAATTTTTCCATATAATTTTTATATTTACATTGAAGTGTAGTAAGTATATAATTTTGAAGGTATTTACATAAAGATTAAGATATCGTTGTTATTTTAAAAAATAAAAATATTTATAAAAAATGGGAGAGCGACGTTTTTTTTTACAATCAATATGTCGATGACCGCAGAGTACCGAAATGAAACTGGTGTCATTTTAGTGAGCTTGACGTGTAATTTTATAAAGGATCTTTTATCCATATAAAATAATGTTGTTAACACTCTCTTTCCAGTAATAACAACCTTACTTTTAGAAAATTTTCAGAAATAGACGATTATGGTAATATTGAGTAGGTATGTATATATGAAAAAAAAAAACACAAACAAACGAATAAGAATGTATTATTATATATTTAGTATATTTATTATGTATTTATTAAATGTTTGATATATTTATTGCATATTTAATATTAGAATAACAACGATATTAGAATAAAACTCCTAGAGAGGGTCGGGGATAGCTTTGGCAACGCGCTTGTTATGTTATATTATGTTAACCTGCTGTTAGCGTCCATAGCCACAAGTTGTGTCAGCTTACTTAGATATTTATAAGTTATGAATAATGAAAATAATAAAACTCTAAATTGTCATTCTTAAGGATTAAATTCCAAAAAAAATATATTATGACACTGTCGTCAGTAGTCTAACATTTTTTCTCCCCAATTTAACTCCCTAAAGCATGTATGTAATTATAAAATATAGATTATTTTTTAACCGACCGAAAAACGGAGGAGGTTATCAATTCGACGCGTATATTTTTTATGTATGACCACGCATAGCTTTTTAAAGAGTAGTCCGATTTTGATAATTCTTTTTTTTTGGAAAGTGTATACCCCGAAGTTGGTCCCATATAAATTTGAAAATAAAAATTCAACCATAAGGGTAGGAAAACAGGGGATGATTGATTGTTCACTCACTGTTCGTAAGGTATGACCAGGACCACGCACAACTTTTTACAGAGCAGTCCCATTCGCATTCGAGCTCCATTTTTTGTAGGCCAGGTTGGTATATAAAGCCTGTTTTTTTAAGTATTTATATTATACAAGAAATAATGGTTTAAGAAGTATTATATGAAAGTTAATAGCTTAACTAAGGTAGGTAGATCTTTTAAAGGTAATCAAAAATTAAGCATGTAGTAATTAGAGGATTATAGCCACAAAAAATATGAAATAAAAACTTTTTAACAAAAAATTAAACCGCCAAAAAAATGAAAAGCAAAAAATAATAAACCTTTTAAATTCAACCTTAATAACTAACTTCTTATAGTAAGTAATGAAACTATATCTAAGTATCTATTTTTGTAAATAGTTGAGTTTTTAATTAACCTTAATAACTAAGTTCTAAACGAATGTAAGTAATTTTGAGTCGATATTATGTTATAAGTAAAAAAAATTATTGTTTTTATTTTTATTAATGTCACGTTGCTTTTGTTTTTTAGTATTGTTGTTATGTTGGCTGATTTCTTATTTATATTTTATGTTAATTTTTGTTCTTTTTTTTCCTTTTTACTATATCTAATGGATTGGGTTTTGCCTTTAATATTAGATGTAAAAAAGAAATAAATAAATAAATATTAATGCTTTGTGCAAAATAGTTAAGTAGTTATTATTTTGTGCAATTTATTATAAATTACTCGAACAATCAAGGCAATGTATCGGCATGTAAAAATACATTCACTTATTTAGTTAACTAGCAATACCTGTGTGAATATTCGCAATATATAAGTATAATAAATATCACTTTACAAAAATACTTTTTTTTTAAACAAAAGCAATAACAATATTTAGTTATTGTCGGCGCCGGCGGTAGAGAAAGCAATTATCTATAAAACGATATATAATTTATGTGGAGTAATTGTGAGGCTTTTTTTAAAAGGGAGGCAAACGTCTTAAACCTTAGCGTATTAATATAGGTATATGATCATGTAACTTATCACTTTAGATCTAAGTAGTATGGTCTGTATTTCTGCTTACATCTGCTTTTTACATATTATTATTTTACTATTCGATTATTGCAGGGCCGGACCGTGAGTTTAGGGGGCCCTGGGCTAATACTACTTGGGGGCCCCCCTAATTTGACCACGATTGACATGCATGTGTAATGGCAGCCGAACATTTTAACTATCACTTCGAAGTATCAACACCTGAACATAGAGTTGAATTAAATGAATTGAAAAGGTTTGATTAATCGTAGGATTCGCAGGGCTGCAAACCATACGATCTGTTTAATTTAATAAAATTATTGATTTTCTCGCATTATCGCCTATTTTTAGGGCTCCGTAACTCAAAAAGAAAAAACGGAACCCTTATAGGATCAATTTGTTGTCCGTCTGTCTGTCAAGACACTTTTTCTCAAGAATGCGTTCTCAAGCTGACATTCATATCAAATACTCAGGTCTACTGTCCCTTGAAGCTGTGAAAAAATCAAACTTCTAAGCCCAGGCAATCAAAAGATCCAGCCGTTTATACTTCAACACTCGCAAGGGAATCAAAACCTACAGTGTACTTCCCGTGAACTCAGAATCTTGAAATTTGGTACGAAGCAACGTCTTATAGCACAGATAAAGGGAAAATTGCGAAAAGTATAAATTTTTAGTTCAATCATATAATAAAACTTACTACCCCTTTTCTCATGAATACTCAAGTCTGTAACAGTCCAATCAAATAAGACTTTGAAGGTTACAAAAATTCCCATAGAGCTAAAAATTGGTATGAATGTTCAGAATACTATTACAAATGAATTGTGAAAAGTCCCCAGCAATCCCTCTTGTGCAAATTTTTTTATTGATGGTGAAAGTTTGCAAAAATAGGTTTTTCTCGTTTTTTAGCTAAACGGTGAGTTTTACAGCAATAATAGTTCAGACAAAAATTTTAGATCATCCGATACTCTACAAAAAATGTATCTACACGACTCTTGTGATGTTTCGAGTGTAACTTATTTCGTGTATAGTTGGTGAAGCTATTTATGCAAACAATCATAGTCGTTGAATGAAAATAGCTAGTTACAAAAATCACTAGTTTTATAATGACGCCGACCAAGTCACTGGTTTCGTTACGTTTCTTGAAAATGACGTAACGACCCACGTCTAGCTACTTACGACTAACAGTATTTTGTTGAGTATGAGACCTTTGAAACGGAGCAGGTATACGAGCATCGCCACGCTGACAATTAAATGGGATACAGTTTTTACTCAAGACCATGCGACTAAATGAAAATAGGGGCAGAGTTTTGACGTTCATTTATATTCTAAGAATTTTATAATTTGTTTGTATAAGACATAGGGACTCATATTTTTACTCGTATAACGGTTCAAAAATGTATATAAAAGTACATTAACGACTAACGTGCATGTTATAAAGAGGAAAGATTTGTATTTTTGTGTGTATGTTTGTAATGAATAAACTCAAAAACTACTGGACTGATTTAAAAAATTCTTTTACCATTTGAAAGCTTAGTTATCCCTATGTAATATAGGCTACTTTTTATCCCGGGAAAATAATAGGTTCCCACGGGAAATTGCTTGCGCAAACGGGTGAAAGCCGTTGAGAACAGCTAGTTACGAATAAAACAATTTTTTTCAGTTCTTTGAACCGCTGTATCACGAAAATGGCAATACTTATGAAAAAAAGTGTTGATATATTTTTTGTAGAGAATCGGATGATCTACAGTTTTTGTTTGAACTATTTATGCTGTAAAACTCACTGTTTAGCTGAAAAACGCGAAAAACCTATTTTTGCAAACTTTCACCATCAATAAAAATTTTGCACAAAGGGGATTGATGGGGACTTTTCACAATTCATTTATAATAGTATTCTGAACATTCATACCAATTTTAGCTCTATGCAAATTTTTGTAACCTTACTTCTATTTTAAGGACTAATTTGACAGGACTATAATACCTTAAAGCTGTAACAAAATCATACTTCTATCTCAACGTCATCAAAAGAAACAGCAATGTAAGCCGCATATTTTGAAACTCGCATCTATACTCATAAGGGAATCAAAACCTACGGGATACTTAACGTGAACTCAGTATCTTGAAATTTGGTACGAAGCAACGTTTAATAGCTGTTTTAGTTAAAACATATAATAAAAATATGTTAATTAATTTTAAAATTACTACCCCTTTTCTCATGAACGCATAAAGAGAATAAAATGAAATTCATATCAAATACTCAAATCTATAATACCTTTAAGCTGTAACAAAATCCAACGTCTATGACAACGCAATGAAAAGAAACAACAATTTAGCCGCATTTTTGAAACTCGCAACTACTCGCAAGGGGATCAAAACCTACAGGGTACTTCCCGTGAACTCAGAATCTTGAGTACGAAGCAACTTCTATAGTACAGATAAAGGGAACATTGCAAAAAGCATTAAGTTTTAGTTACATCATATATAAAATATTTTTAATAATTTTGTCTGTACTACCCTCGGTGCTCGAGTCCAACTCGCAATTGGCCGGTTTTTATTGACTTTTACTTGACTAGGCTGGGGGCCCCTTGAATCCACGGGGCCCTGGGCTTAAGCCCAAAAAGCCATATGGTAGATCCGGCCCTGGATTATTGCATTACATTATACATATTTCAGTGTAATTTTCATCGTATTTTTGAAATGACAACGTAGATGTTGTTATAAATCGATGAATGCCGGTTGCATGCACGAAAAATGACGACTCATTGTTCCGCTACGCTCAATGTCCCGTTACGCTCATTGTAGGCTTGCGCCGCACCTATCTCTCTTTCACTCGATTGGCCTATACGTCCAAGGAGATGTTTTGTTATGACGTTGTCACGTTATACTATCGTCCGCTAGCCAACTTTACAGACAACCAATTTTTTCTGCTAAATGGCCGGAAATACATCATTGATTCTTTTAATGATTTGAAGAGGCACATTGTACAATGTACACTCTTCTTTAGAAATTTTACTTTAGTGGTGTATTCATTGAATATAATGTATTTAATTCATTAAATTGATATTAAAATAACAACATTAATAATTATTTAAGTACTTCCAGATCAATGTAATCTATTGAGCCGCTATAAAAAGTTTATACTTACGTGTAAAGAAAGATTGATCAATTTTATTATAGTTGGGTAATAATTGCGGTGTCCGTGCCGTACGGACAGCAAGGTCGCAATATTCAGAGCATTATAAAGACGGTGCTCGGCTTAGAGGGAGTTGTTGAAACACTTCTACGTGACAGGTGTATTGTGGTTCAAGATGTTATTGTTGATGGTGTCCATGTCGCTGATGGCGCTTGCAGCAGCCTCGGACGTAAAAGATCCGGCTGCGCAACAGATCGTATTGTTTAAGGAAAGAAATCCAGTAAGTTATGTAAACTTTGAAGTTATTTATCGTCGTCACAACAGTATTGATTATATTGAACCAAGTGAGATCGAGTTTATATAAGTGATTGATAAATTGCAATTTAGACTTAGCTGTTTCTTTTGGTACACTTTTAATTTATACTCCAAGGTGGTAGTGAAACTGTGCTATCCCTTAGTCGCTTCTTATGACACCCACGGGAAGAGAGGGGGTGGCTATATTCTTTACAGCCGTAACCACACAGCAAATATATTAGTATTTATATGCTTATTTTTAATTACAATTATATACAAAAAAATTTTTTCTTTCTAGAATCCTATTGGTATCATAACAACAAGCGCTGGAGCACCAGTTGAGAAAAGCGACGCTTTGAATACTTTAAATTCGAGACTCATTTTTAATGAATATTTTATGGATACTATGACTCATCTTGTTCGTGAAAGAATTCCTGAACGATTGGTTCATGCAAAGGCAGGCGGAGCATTTGGTTATTTTGAAGTAACTCATGACATTACAAACATCTGCAGAGCTAAATTATTTAGTGAAATAGGCAAGAAAACACCAGTAGCGGCAAGATTTTCACCTGTAGTTGTAGAAAGAGGTGGCAGCGATACATCACGTGACGCTAGAGGCTTCTCTGTAAAGTTTTACACTGAAGATGGAAACTTCGATATTGTCGGGTTTAACACTCCTATGTATGTGTACAATGATCCTCGTTTATTCCCTACGTTTGTTCGAGCGCAAAAGAAAAATCCAGCTACCAACCTTTTCGACGCTAACACATTTTGGGACTTTTTAACACTGCAACCTGAAAGCTTACACATGTTTTTATTAGTTTTCGGCGATCGCGGTATACCAGATGGTTATCGTCATATGCCTGGATTCGGAATTCATACTTACCAAGTTGAAAATGAGCAAGGAGACATACATTTTGTTAGATTTCATTTTACACCTGATGCTGGAATCAAAAATTTAAGAGCGGAAGAGGCTCTAAAAATCGGCGCAGAAGATCCTGATTATAATACCAGAGATTTGTATAGAGCTATCGGTAACGGAGACTTTCCGAGTTGGACAGTTGGTATTCAAGTGTTAACAATCGATGACATTAAAAATGCTGACTTCGATGCGTTTGACGTCACAAACACTATTCCTTTAGACGAATTTCCCTTACGTCCTGTGGGTAAATTTGTTTTAAATAAAAACGCAGTAAATTACTTTGCAGAAATAGAACAGCTCGCTTTCAGCCCAGCTAATTTAGTCCGTGGAATTCTCGGATCACCAGACAAAGTATTTGAGGCGCGTCGTTTAGCTTACCGAGACGCTCAATATTACCGTTTGGGAGCCAATTTCAACAGAATACCTGTGAACTGTCCGTTTAGAACAGAAACTTTTACATATAACAGAGATGGCCGCTCTCCTGTAGGAGATAATGAAAAAGATATTCCAAACTATTTTCCCAACACGTTCAATGGTCCTGTTCCTTATATTGATAAGAAGCGGTCAAATTTAATAGAAATTATAGAACATGAACCAAACAATTTCAGACAAGCAACTGAGGTGTATGTGAATGAAATGACGACTGACGAACGAAGTAGGCTGGTGGAAAATGTATTGTACAGCTTAGCACCGGCTACTACATCTTTACAGCAAAGAGCAGTAAAATTATTCTCAATTATTCATCCCGACTTAGGCTACCAAATAGAACAGGGCTTAAAAAGGAATACTACGGAAAGCAACGTTTATAAAAGTTATAACGCCTATCATTAGGAACTTCTCCATAAGTTAACTTTTTATAGTTTTATATGAATAATATTAAAAAGAGGATAATGTTTATTTTTATTTTTTTTATAATTTACTGATGAAGCTTGTGTTCAGGTCAATATTTTTTTTCTTCATAAAATTATTTTGATAAAACGTTGATTTTCAAGTGACCAAAATGAATTTATTTACGTTGTGATGGACTTGTTTATTACTAGTATTATATTTAAACGAGTATACAGCGGCTTTTGTTGTTGAAAAAGAAGTTTATTTCTTCTACAAAGAGTATATTATGTTGTGAAGTATTTATACTATGTAAATTTTGTAATAAACATGAAATGAAAACTTTATTATTTACGACAAAACTAGGCATACTCATTTAATTTATTATCTACACTAATATTATAAGGCTGAAGAGCTTTGAATTGAACAATTATTTTTATGTTGGATAGTCCATTTACCTAGGAAGGTTGACTATACAATATCTTAGTACGTTTTTGCCTAAAATTTAAATCATTCGGGGAAATCGAATAAGATAAAACTATTTATTCTATTATGCCCAAAACGCTTACTTAAATAATAATATGAATTTCGCATATCAAATATTTTAAAATCCTAAAATTCAACTGCTATCCTTTTCGATGCAAACACATTGTGGAACTTTCTTTTTACAATATACATAATTATATTCAGTCCAAATCCATTTGCCACATACATTTCAATATTAATAATTAAAATGTAATCCCATTACATAAATTATCTAGCTAAAATTCTTTTTATTACAGTAGTGACGAAATACGTAAAATAAAAGAAAAAAAAAAAACAGTTGCACTGCGTTAACCTTGTCCTAAGCCTAGAACTGAATAAAATAACGTTAAAAGTGAGCAGTAACAAAATAATATTTCAACCGTGGATTATTACTTAATTGTTGACATTATGTTGACATGATGTTAGACTATTGCATTTATAAAATTATAACATAAATATCATACAGCACTTCATTAAGAAAATATCATAATATATTTATATAGTATTTTTATTTATTATTTTAATATAAACGCGTTTCAAGTTTCAATAATAGACACTTTAATCCAATACCTACTAAAATATATGTTCCATATTTATGTGTAGGACTGTAGGAGAAGGGTTTACCACCCCCCTACCGAACCCAGTCCCAACTTTATATAAGATGATAGCTAAACACACTGCTCTCAAGTAATATTGTGTTCCTGTGCTGAGTAAGATGTGGCAACCTTGGGAGGATCAGGGATAGGGTCGGCAACGCGTTGGCAATGCTCCTGGTGTTGCTGGCATCCAAATGCTACGGTATCCGCTTACTATCAGGCACACCGTACGATTGTTTACCATCTTTGTATTTAAAAAAAAATGGCATTATTGCGATGAACAAATGAGCATCATAGTCTACAACAATACATAAACATAGTGTTTAATTGTTTTAAGATATGAACATACATTTAAAAAGATACAACAATTACGTCGTAACATATAGATAATACGGATGTCTACGCGGTTGGACAGATCGAAAGATGATATAAAGGGCCCCGTAGACGATCAAATATTTGATCAAACTTCATATTAAATTTCTGTTTGACAAACGTGTTTGTCAAATTATTTGATCGTGTGCGGGGCTGCGGGTTTTTTTGATATGTTTGTTATATGAAACATGAAGTTTGATCAAACATGTTTGACAAACAAGTTTGATCGTTTACGGGGCCCATTAGGCTTTTCTAAGACTTATCAATTGCGCTCTAATTGTGCAATTCATCATAATTATTGGCACGAAATCTAATTACCTATCGACACGGATATATCAAGAGAGCCTCTCATTTTTATGTAACTATATAAAATACGTAATCAGATGAAGATTATAATATACACCTTAATAGGGCAGACTGAGACAATCTTCTCCGTTAATAAATATGAATCGTTAAATGTGTTGCTAAACGTAAAACTTGAGAATGCGCCAATTTAGCTTTCTATTACTTTGTAAATAGTTTTTACAGAATGCAATTAAGATGATTTTCCAGAAAATTTAGTATACTTGTGCAAAAGGAATCGTTATATGTTTACCAGAATGCCTGCTGTATTAAAGTGGATTAATTGTTTGCGAACATGTTTGCAATTGCAATTGTAAAGGCGCTATTATTTTCGGCATTTTATTAAATTAGTTTATCACTACATAGTATAAAACAAAGTCGCTTTCTCTGTCCCTATGTCCCTATGTCCCTATGTATGCTTAGATCTTTAAAACTACGCAACGGATTTTGATGCGGTTTTTTTTAATAGCTAGAGTGATTCTTGAGAAAGGTTTGTGTATATAATTTAGTATACTTTTATGTAAATTAGCAGAATTACGGCGATAAATGTTGAAGAAGTCGTAAAAAAACGCGCCAACTGGGAGCTTTCCACGCAAACGCCGCGTAAACTAGCAAAGATACAGTTTAGTAATGTACTAGCGAATTCAAAATCTATAAAAATTCTACAAAAAAGTCCGCGAGAGCATATCTCTATCTCTTACGGTTGACTTACAATAACCACGTTTATGTTCAAATTTTTAATTAAAAACATTACGTTATTTTCATAGCTATTTTCTTTAGTTCAGTATTAATCCTTATCCATATAAATATGTTAGTTAGCTTAGACATTTAATGCAGATTAAAATTGCCTTTCACGCTATATCAATCAGATGAATATTTTTTGAGATATCGTCGTTAGAAGCAATTAGCAGCGAAACATTTAAAGTTCCTAAAGCGCCTACTATGCTATGCCTACTGCGCGGCGTGAGTCAATCCCCTCTGCCCCGCATGACGCATCTTTTATTGTTGAAAGTATTTAGTATCATCATTGCACCCGTGCGAAGCCGGGGCGGGTCGCTAGTCTATACTAATATAATAAAGCTGAAGAGTTTGTTTGTTTGATTGTTTGTTTGTTTGTTTGTTTGTTTGTTTGTTTGAACGCGCTAATCTCAGGATCTACTGGTCCGATTTGAAAAATTCTTTCAGTGTTAGATAGCCCATTTATCGAGGAAGGCTATAGGCTATATATCATCACGCTAAGACCAATAGGAGTGGAGTCCACGCCGACGAAGTCGCGCGCAGAAGCTAGTCATAAATAAATAACAAAATTACAAAATCATTTACATTCTTATTTATGTACATAAACATTAGTGTTAATCCAAGTCTAGTTAAACATATATGTAGAGGTAGGGAACAGTAGAACATCAAAATCTGGAGCACCCCAGATTGTACATCGACCTTACAGAAGATCACAGCAAAATAACAGTGCTTTCAAGCAGTGTTGTAACTTGTAAGGTAAGGTGGACAGAGCTCCTTGGGAGACTGGGGCTAGGGTCAGTAACGCGTTTGCATTGCTTCTGGTGTTGCAGGCTTTTTGCAGCCGTCTATAGGCTACGGTAGTCGCTTACCATCAGGTGATCCGTACGTTTGCTTACCGACCTAGTTGTATTATATTAAAAAATACGCTTTATTTGTACATAACCACACTTTTATTTTGTTAATTATAAATTACACATGAGTAATTAACTAGTTTTAATATCCCACAGCTGAGCATAGGCCTCTTTCCCCATGTAGGAGAAGAATCAGAGCTTAATCCACCACGCTGCTCCAATGCGGGTTGGCGGATATTTTTCCTACTATGAGTAACGATCGCTATCAGGTGTACATGATAACAACCGGGATCGACGGCTTAACGTGCTCTCCGAGGCACGGTGGAGAGAACCACAAGGACTGCAAAACACCCAGACCACGGCAAACATTTCTGCATGGCCAATACAAACGTTTGTCATGTGCGGGGATCGAATCTGCAGCCGCCAGCGCAACAGCCACAAACTAGTGCTGTGACCTTTGCGCTAACGCGGCGTACTATATAAATAGGGACACGGTATCGAATACAAAGTATCGATACTGTACTCATGAGTAGTATCGAAAAAAAAGTATCGTACTCATAAAAGTATCGAAACAAAAGTATCGATACTTCTAGGTATCGAGTACAAAAGTACTCAATAGTTGGAATTGATACTTCAACTTCCAAAAAAAGAAGGTCGCTTCAAATTTCGTACAAATACTGAACGACTGTTTCCAAATATGTCAGTCGACCAAAAAAAAAATTGTGTTTGCTCGCAAACGAAAAAAAAACCGACTTCAATTACATTGACAAGTAATACAACGTAATAAGACGAAAAAATAGTCAAGTAAATACGCACTATTAATGATTACTCAAAAATTTTCATTATTTAACGTTGTGTACTTGTGTCCATTTTTTATAAGTATTTTTTAACGGTTCACAGGAAAGTGGACATAAGGTGCCAATCAAACCACCAATTGTAAATTCATACGACGTTTCAATCCTTTATTGGACCATCATCAGGCATCTAAAATTTATAAATATGTGAGAAAGCTGTACGACACATATTTATAAATTTTAGATGCCTGATGATGGTCTAATAAAGGATTGAAACGTCGCATGAATTTACACTTGGTGGTTTGATTGGCACCTTATGTCCACTTTCCTGTGAACCGTTAAAAAATTACTCAAAAAGTTGTAATCAGATCTCGATCTAATTTAAACAAGACTACATGACAAGTATTAGCTTTCGATTAAATTAAAAAACATCAAAATCGGTACACCGAGTAAAAAGTTATGCGGTATATATAATACAACGTTGGTCAACGAAGAAGTAGTCGAGTAAATGCTATAGACTATTAGATATAACTCTAAAAGTTCTTGTCAGATCTCATTTAAATTGAAATGGGACTACATGACACGCAACACCTTTCAATTAAAATAAAATTCATCGAACTCAGTCAAAAGTTCTGAGCTAACATACATTAAAAAATACAGTCTAATTGAGAACCTCCTCTTTTTTTGGAAGTCGGATAAAAAGGTGTGCTGTGTGGCTACGGCACTAAAGAATGTAGCCACCCCCTCTCTTCCCGTGGGTGTCGTAAGAGGCGACTAAGGGATAACACAGTTCCACTACCACCATGGAACTTAAAAAGCCGACGGATGGCGTAATAACCATCCATGCTGGCTTTGAAATACAAAGGCCAAAGACGGGCAGCAGCGTCTTCGGTGCGACGGCGCCAGCCCTGCGGTCACCAACCCGCCTGCCCAGCGTGGTGACTATGGGCAAAACACATGAGGTCGCGTTATAATGTCGGGCGCGAACTTGTGGAGGCCTATGTCCAACAGTGGAATGTGATAGGCTGTAGTGGTGGTAGTGGTGGATAAAAAGGTCGTCGCTTCAAATTATCGTACAAATACTGAATAAATGTTTTCAAAATTTCAGGAAAAAGTGTAATAGTACTCATGTAAATTTTTCGATACGATACCTACCAAAAAGTACTCATTGAGTAAAAGTATCGAATGCAAAGTATCGAGTACTAAAGTATCGGTATCGAAAGGAAATGTACTCGATACCACAAAGTATCGATACTTTTTTCGTGTCCCTATATATAAATTTTAATATGAACATACTGTATATATAGGTACTGTTTTGTCATTTCGGTAATTTATCAAAAATGTTTGAAAATACATTTTATTAAAGCTAGGTAACTTTCACTTGACTTCCAAAAATGCCCCTCCTTTTTTATCGATTCGACTGTATTGTTTTAAATTATGTACGCTGTATCAGAACTTTTGACTGGGTGTACCGATTTCGATGATTTTTTTAAAATCGAAAGGTGGTGCGTGTCATGCGATCCCATTTCAATTTAATTGAGATCTGACAAGTACTTTTCGAGTTATATCTAATAACGCGTATTTACTTGTCTATTTTTTCGTCTGCCTACGTTGTATTAGTTGTTGATGTAATTGAAGTCGGTTTTCTTTCGTTTGCGGGCAGATAGAATAAAATATTTGTAATTTACTAGCTTCTGCGCGCGACTTCGTCGGCGTGGACTCCGCTCCTACTGGTCTCAGCGTGATGATACATAGCCTATAGCCTTCCTCGATAAATGGGCTATCTAACACTGAAAGAATTTTTCAAATCGGACCAGTAGATCCTGAGATTAGCGCGTTCAAACAAACAAACAAACAAACACACAAAAAATCAAACAAACAAACTCTTCAGCTTTATTATATTATAGTATAGATTACGTCACTGAACTTTTATCAAATCTCAAAATCAAAAGTATAAATTTTATAAATGCCAACAAGGATTAGATACCTATAACAAAAAAAAAAATACATGTGTCATTTTAAATGCTGGTTTTTTATTTTCAATCTGTTGAATGCCTCCATTGTAAGTGAAGAGTACGGTTTAAAAAAAAAAGGTGTTAAAGTCAACTAGGCAAGTGAAGGGGGCAGTGTTCGTGAAGTATCACTTTCGTATACAAGTAAAAAGGAATATTGCGACAATTTCCCATCGGCTTCTAGTGTTACACATATCGAATCCAGCTTTCTAGTGAAAACAGAGCGTTTGAGGTGGGTTGTGCAACGTACCGGAAGAATAGGAGTACGGACAGCAGAATAAATAATGACGTAAACTTATTTTTTAAGAACTTTAATTTCTTTTGTTTAGTTATAATTTTTTTTTCAAAATTATTCATATGAAATATTATTTGCGCATTTTATTTTAGGTTTTAGAAATCACAATTTACATGAATATACGAGCAATATACAATACATTACATTCACATAAAATTTAATATTTCAAATAGGCTAATAAGATTTCTATTACATTACATAGTTTTCTTTGAAACCTAAGTTCACATGTCAATTTTCAATATAGCTGGGCACTTCTTCATATAAAATATAGCTAATTTCGTCATACTTTTCCAGATCGTATAAAAACTAACATCTGTGAGAGAGAACTTGCAACCATCATTAATTTTATCATCAGAAGACGAAATATGTATACACTTTTTATTCTGTCGCTACAGAATCTGTCTCGATATGAAGGGATCCGCAACAATTGTAACACATCGGTTAAGATTTATGTGAAACTAAGACGCCCTGCTATAAACACAGATGAGATCTCCTCTCATTGTTGTACATTCGAAACTAACTGCCTTTAATAACAATGAGTAATTAAAAGCTCGCTGCCTAACATGCGTCAAAACTTTTAAAAATAAAATATATTATTTCTTTGTAACACTTAAAAGTAATTACGCACATGTAAAGTTCAAATTGTAAAAATAACTATTATCCCTAGTGGGAATGTAACTCAACTTTACAGTAGATCATAGCTATATAACAGTCTTTCCAAGTAGTGTTATAATATAGCTGTAATATGCTACATAGATAATAATACAATAAATACTCACATATTCAGTTCCGATAACAAACGTATAGATTTTATTAAGTTTAAGATGTTATCGTGTAGAAAAATAGTTTCTTTTTAAAAGTCTTTATTTATCTTGCAATGTATGTAAGTAGGTAAGTATGTTTGTTAGAGTGGAATATTGCATCTCAATTTTGAAGCATATATCTTTAAGTGATTAAGTTGATATTTTGTATATACGTTTATTTTGGAGAACAATGCATGTTTAGCTTTATGACGTCATTATAAATTGAACATGGCGTCCACACCCAACATGACGGAGTACATACTTATTTTTAACGCACTCCTACAATAGGGGTGTCAAATAAAAGGGCTTGCTGAGAATAACTCGAAACATGAAGTGACTTTACTCTAAATTCAATATGGCGGACTTTTCAAAATGGCGGACTAGTTATATTTAATACACTCGTACAATATTGGTACCAAATAAAAGGGTTTGCCGAGAGTAACTCGAAAAATAAAGTGACATTACCCTAAATCTAATATGGCTGACTTCTAAAGATATCAGACTAACTTTTATGTTTTCCTATATTATTATATTTCCTACATTACATTTTATTTGCTAGGAATACGAGACTGGGAAACTTATCCAGCGATAACTAAAAATAAATTAGAGAAAAACATTTAAAAAAAGCTTTTATTTTAACACAATCTTCTTGAGTCAAATCAAAATCAAAAGTCTTGTGACGAGACTTAAGTACTCGTAATTACTTAGTTCGAAAATTATAAAAATAAAATCAGTTTGATCAAATAATTACTTACTCGTTAATCGACATAGATAAATTTCGCGATGTTGATAGTAAAAATCCGAAATGTTGATAGGAAATGTTTATTTTATTCTTTTTAGCATATATAAATAAAAGCTTTATAAAAAGATTTTTTATGTAAATTATTTTATTTCTGTAAAAAAAGAGAAAACTACTCATTACCAAATGTAGTGGAATTTAAATCCTATAGTTTTTTAGTTGTATGTACATCTAAACTACACTCTGCCGTAGTCGTGTTTGTTTTCCTCTTATGTTAACCATGTTGAAACCGTTGATATTATCATAGCGTAATAAATTCTAATAGTGGGTCGCCATTTTACCATTTTACACCTTTAACATGACGTAAAATAGCGATGGACAACCTGTACTAAGACATTCAATGGTTATATAAGACACTATCTTCACGATTCAGCCTGTAATATCCCACTGTTGGGCATAGGCCTCTTCCCCATGTAGGAGAAGGATCGGAGCTTAATCTACCACGCTGCTCCAATGCGGGTTGGCGGATATATTCCCTACTATAAGTATCAGGTGTACATGATAACAACTGGGACCGACGGCTTCACGTGCTCTCCGAGGCACGGTGGGGAGACCCACAAGGACTGCACAAACACCCAGACCACGGCAAACATCTGTATGGCCAGTACAAATGTTGTCGTGTGCGGGGATCGAACCCGCAACCGCCCGCGCAACAGCCAATCACAATACAGTGCTGTGACCGCTGCGCCAACGCGGCGTCACACACAGAGAAAACACTTTCTTATGTTACACCATTGATTCCCAAAGTGGCCAGGGCTCTACGGGAAACTAGACGGGGTCTACGTTAGCGGTTATTTTTTTTATATCCGTTGGATCCATAGCTTATTGCTTTTATTCCGCCATACAAATCGAGTCGACCTACTATAACTAACGTTGCGTTGATACTGTAATAAAACACCTGTCATACCTCGCTCCATCGTTTTCCCGTCCAACTGAATTTATTGCAGTATGTTTTATTACTCGTCAATAATAAATTAAAAACTGTCTGCTATAACTTTTTTTTAATTTTCATTTATTTACCTCTACTACCCTTAGTCTTTTTTTTAATTATTAGTACTTTTGTAGACCGAATAAAATTAATAGTAAAAGAAAATTCCTGTTCTTTCTAACGATTTTTGCGTGCAACTAGCATACTATTTCTAATGATTAATGTCAATTTGATGAGTTGTGATTTCTTAATGACTGTTTATTACAGCCACGGGGTATTTATGGGCGTTGTGATTAAACGAATACGTAAATCTTTAGTAATTAGCGAGAGTAAAGTCTTTGTCATAACGAGATTACACACGAAGATTAACTCTTTAAGAAATGAAATATGGAACGCATAAAATAAAGCTTTTTACGCTTCAAGGCGTAAATAGTTTATTATAAGATATTTATTATTAGTATTAGACAAGTTTATTTATGTTAGCGACGTGATTATTAGTACGCTTTCTTATGTCTTAATGACTGTTACGAGTGGAGTAGTTAATAAGCGCTAAATTTTATACCTTCGTCAAATCAAACGTTCAAACGCAGACTCTGTAATGACTAATGAGTTAGAGCGTCAAAATGTTACGCACATAGTGCAGAGGTTCCTTTTGTTGTGCGATTCAAGTTGTAATAATTTGACTGTTGCAATATAAAAAAATTAAATTATAATATTTGATTTTTTTTGTCTAATATAAATCACTAGGTAACCATTATTAAACGAACCGAGAAACAATTTGGGCTCTATCACACTTTGCTCACAATAACTTTAATGTTTTTAGATTATGGGCCTGTTTTACCGGTTATGTATAAAGTTCATAATCCAGCACATAAGTTATGAATAGAATTTAACAGCAGGAGATAGCATAAAGCCTATGCCATAGGCCATTAATACCAGTTTCGCGTCAATTAAGAAACTATAACTTTAAGATTCACTATTGCGTATAAATAAATAAAAAATAAAATAAAGAAGCCTCTTATTTCTTACAGAAAATGCTAGTTTACAAGTTAATTAGGTTTGTTAGTATCGAGATTAAAAAAAAATAAAATAATGGTTAGTAACTACAGTTTGACATATAGTTATTTTTTTTTGTCTTTTAGATACGTTATTATGATAGATATAGTATAGGTATATACCTATTTTTAATAAAATTATTCTGAACCCCTCTGCAGGTAAAGGCTTCCTCCAAATTTAGCCAGTTTTCTCTGGATGCTGTTTGTGTCCAGTTTGGACCCGCTATGCGTTTGATTTCGTCCTCCTATGTGATGCAATGTCTCCCTTTCTTTCTTTTGCCCACTGGCCCCCTCCGGGCCCCTCTATTCAATTGTCAGAGTGACAACTCTTTTTGCATTTTTCTATTGCGTAGACACACGATAAATATAGCGAATTCGATGGTAAAAATGTTAATATATCATAAACTTTTATTTGTTGGATATAGCTATCTGTCAAATAGGTAGCGTTAAAGGTAGGTACCTAAATGGTAAAACAGGTCATTGACTGTGTGTTTAATATGGCGCTTTAGCACTACTTTAACTTGGCGACATTAATAAATACGCCGTGTAATGTCTGTAAATTTCGCATTCTTGTTTTAGATAGGCACTAAAAATTTGTATCTACATTATATTATGGCAACCGTTTCAGTATAGTGGTGCGTGTTTATGTAGTTGCCTAACACACCCGCGGTTGCGGGTTTGATTCCCAATCGGGGCAGATATTTGTTTTTGGGCTGAGTGTTTATCGCTGTGGGTTCCCCCAACGTGCCTCGGAGAGTACATTAACTCAGTGATCGTTTCTTGTGATGAAGATGAAGCAGCCTTTGGCTATCAATAAATAAATAAATAATAAATAAACAAATAACAAAAATGTCTAGTTACGATGAAATTAGATATACTATACAGTGTGTCCGGTCCCGAGCTAGCTATAATTTAAAGTTACAAAATATACCTAATTTCATCGACAAAAACACCCATATATGGGGGGCTAGCCCCCCTGCTGTCGGAATGGAAGCCATTTTATTTTTGTTTTATTCTTCAATTATTTTACTCTCAAAATGGTACTTTAGGCTAAGAACTCACGGAGCGATTTTCGCCCGCGTCCGCTGCGGTTGCGGGCCCGCAGCTTCTGTAGAATGCAAATATTTATATAAAAAATTAAAGCACATTTCACGACGCGTTTTACGCCCGCGGTGTACGCGGTTGTATGCGGCTCCCGCTGTACCGGCGGGCAACTAGTAGAATCGCGCGGGCCGCGGCTACCCGCAGCCTCGGCGGGTGGCGCCCGCACGCTTTGCGATCGGTTGGCGGGCGACCGCGGGGGCCGGCGGGCGGCGCGGCCGGAGGTACAGAGATCCGGCCATTTTGCATCAGTGACTTGTTATTACACGTGGCATCGTGACGTTGTCAATAAACAATAAGTATAATATTCTAATAAAATTGGTATTGAAATAGATCTCTTAATTACCTTAGTACAAGAAAGGCCAGTTCTATCATCGATCATCGCCCGCCACGTTTGCGGGCGATGATCGCATCCGCGGCGGCCGCGTAACCGCGCGAATAACCGGTCTCGTGAGTTTTGAAATAAAACCGCAGATCCACGACCGCGGCGGTTGCGGGCGAAAATCGCTCCGTGAGTTCTTAGCCTTACTCGCAAAAGGTTCATATTCAAACAGCCCTAACTCTCGAGTTATGTAATTAAGAACAATAATTTTAATGTCAGTTCGTAAGTAGGTAATATTCTAAAGTATTAGGAAAGTATTTAAAAAATTAGTATCAATGTGGTAGTTTTTGAATTATGTTAAGGAAAATAAACTCTCTCAGCTGTTCTCGAGTTAAGCGTTTAGCAATTCAAGTTTATTTCTAAAGATAATGCAATCGAAACATGTAAGTACTTACAAATACTGAAGAAGTGTGGTAAGATTCTGTTTAATAGTATTAAAAGTTTGTTTAGGTGCTAAAGGTGACAAATGTTGCTCAGATTTATGTCATAGTGTTAAGTGGTAGAGGTGAACAGTGAAAGGGCCGGTCCTCGTGGTTCTGCAGTATAATTCCGTTTATTTACTGTTCGCGAATAATTGGAAAGTGTTGCGATAACTTATATGTTACGTTTAATAGAGATAGCGCTGTTTGCGTTTCTGTTTGAAACAAATAAATTCCTAACCATTTTCTTACTTGAATTTTTACTTCATTCTTAAGCTATACATCTCGTTGTGATAGAGAGTCTAGTGAGATAGGATTTTGACGATTTTTAATCTATACTAATAATTAAAGCTGAAGAGTTTGTTTATTTGTTTATTTGTTTGTTTGTTTGTTTGTTTGTTTGTTTGTTTGTTTGAACGCGGTAATCTCTGGAACTACTGGGCCGATTTGAAAAATTCTTTCAGTGTTAGATAGCCCATTTATCGAGGAAGGCTATAGGCTATGTATCATCACGCTAAGACCAATAGAAGCGGAGTAAACGCCGACGAAGTCGCGCGCAGAAGCTAGTAAAATAATAATACGTTTAAAAAATAGTAAATTTACGTAAAAATTCTAACAACATTGAAATATTTAATTTTTTATCATGACATTGCCGTAACATAAAAGGTTAATAATACATATTTAGTGGCGAAAGTTTAATGTAAGAGTTCACGAAGAGATACTTTTCCGCAGTAGCCTCCGGCGGTTGCGGAAAGGCACGCAGGCTGAGTAAAAAATACATCGCGTAAATTATGCGATCTTTGAGTAACTCATTCACTCTTCATGAGTATTAAAGAAGAAGATCTAATAGATCAAATAACCGCAAATTGCGTGAAATTTATCGAGCTTATGATTTTGATTTTTGTTCGGTTATAGTAGCAGAACGCAAATATAGTGGAGAGCCGCGAAATATGTAAGTGGGTACCGCTCCTGCCGCTTATCTAAAACCGTTTATAAATATACCATTAATTTCATTAACCTATACAATCTACATTCTATGAAATTTACAAATGTGCTTCTGCGTCAAAGGACGATAAAAACGTGCATTTATTACACCGTAATTTTATACCTTAACTAGCTTCTGCGCGCGACTTCTTCCCCGTTGAATAGGACCAATTCTCTAGGAAGCTCTCAAAAGGAGAAAAAAAAACCCGATTTTTAAACATTCTTCATTGGTGCTACGCTCCTATTGGTCTTAGCGTGATGATATATAGCCTATAGCCTTCCTCGATAAATGGGCTATCTAACACTGAAAGAATTTTTCAAATCGGACCAGTAGATCCTGAGATTAGCGCGTTCAAACAAACAAACAAACAAACAATCAAACAAACTCTTCAGCTTTATTATATTAGTATAGATAGTTTGATGACTTTGTTGTAAATTTAATATATCAATTTAGTCTGCAAGTCTTGTTAGAATGACAATTAAGGTTATAATCTATTAAACTCAACGAAAAGATTGCTTCTTAAACTAATAAGAAAGTGTCTCATCATTTAAAATTTAAATCTCTCTCAAAATTTAAATAACTTATTTTTACAAAGAAACAGATGTTCTCTGTTATTAAACTGTTTACATATATGTAGTATTTTGATATTTTATACGTTTTTTGATAGTGATAAAATTATTAAATTTAGTTCCGTAATATTATTATCGTATTGGTTACATTATTTGCGACTAGATCGATTTTGACGATGGAGCTTTCAGGAGGTCTTTTAGCTAGGTTTTAAGGCAGTTACATTGAAGAAAATACGTGGTCTATAATTTAGTAACAACCACGTAGATTTATTACTAAAGTATAATATTTATTTAAAATTTACTTTAATCTGTACTAATAAGCGTGACAAGAATAACTTTTCTATATGGTAATTTTGAAATCTACTGAGTCGTTTGAAACAAATCAGAAATAGAAAGATTGTCGGCAATGAGTGCCGTAATACCTAATACTTGAGCAGTTTTAATTCGTGTGTGTGTGTAACTAGTATAATATATGTTTTATGTGCATAAAATATTTACCAATATATTACAGTTCTATTAAGTAGTTTATTTATGTACAATGAATACAAATAGTGCGTTTTAGTTGATCTTTAGTACCGTGTTGAAAGTGTGAACACTTTAACGCGGCCACACATGACGTTAGATAAGAGAAAATAAATAATAAATGACACTTATTATAGTCCTTGTTTCTTTAAAGATGACACGAATAGAATAAGATAACTCTATAAGAATCTACCTAACATATAATCTAATAAAAATTTCATCGGCGATTAAAATTGATTAGGTATAAATAACCAGTGACGATAGATATTTAAGAGGTATTAGATTAATAGAGTTATTAAAATATTCTCCTCCTTGTATAGATTCGATTAAAATAATCCATTGGAAAGATTATAAGTAACACTCAAATACTAGAATTCTTCTTCTATAACTAAATTAGGGCACAGAAGGAAATTTTCTGCTCAAAATATGGAGCAGTGGGGTAGTACCTCAATCTTACAGAAGATGACAGCTAAATAATACTGTTTTTAAGCAGTATTGTGTTCCTGTTGGTGAGTATGGTGACCAGAGCTCCTGGGGGGGAATTGGGGTTGCAGAAGTCTATAAGCTACGGTAATCGCTTACCATCAGGTGAGCCGTACGCTTGTTTGCCGACCTACATAGTTGTATAAAAAGAGGAAAATAATTTTCCTTATAAAGTAGCTAAAAATCTGAATAGTTTTTAAGGAGTTCAGTATAGCTAAATATGTAAAAATCTCGGGTCACGATGTTTCTCCGAGATAATCTCCGAAACTACTGGACCGATTTTAATGAAATTTTGCACAGATGTCCAACTTGAAATATAGGCATTATTTTATTTTGATTAATGACCGCAATATTATTATTGCAAAATTTAAAAAAAAATATGGCAGTAGGAAGTTCGCCAGGATAGTTTTTACATACTTATAATCATATTAGAGTATATACAATAATCGTGTATTTGTGTTATGTATTTGACTTCATTTTTATTAAAAAAATTTTAGGAGCTCTGGTCACCTTACTCACCAACAGGAACACAATACTGCTAGAAAACACTATTATTTAGCTGTGGTCTTCTGTAAGGTCGAAGTACTATCCCAGTCGGGCTGCTCCATATTTTGAGCAGGAAATTTCCTGCTGTGCCCTACCTCAGTTAAAAAAAATCCTGTCTTCTTAATCTATGACGAAATATATAATATCTAATATTTCTCCTGACCTATTCATATAATTTAAGATTCACTATAACTGTAATCAAAACAGTCAACAGCCAATTCCATCACAAGCTCTATAAACACCTGTTAAGCTGTACGAGCAATCAAGCCATCATTTAAAATGGTCGTTTAGCTATTAGTAGGTTAACGTTCGACACGGCCGCTGAAAGGCCGAGCTATTAAATCGACTGTAAAGCACCACCCACGCGCTATTGACAACACGGCGTGGCAAACATTGCGCAATGTTCACATAACTCGATATTACCAACGCACTTCAAGGATTTCGATATTTATAGTTAAGAGTCAATACTAACAATAAAGTGTTATATCTGTGGTAATCATGATAATGTACTCTGCTATTGACATCGAGCAACGCGCTATTAGTAGTTTTGCTTAGCTTGCGATTTCGCTTCCGTAAAAATGTTGATATCAAGTTTTTTTTTTAAATTTTATAGCATGAAAACGCGGCCATTATAGGCAGTTTTGATTAAAATATGACGTCGTTATCAGCAGTATTGATTCCCTGTACCTATGCTACTGTGGAGGAAAATCGTGGAGGAGGCCAAGACCCACAAAGGGTTGTAGCGCCACTGGAAGTAAGTAAGTACCTATGCTCCGTCCAGGATCACAAGATTTAGAACAAAGCGTTTGTGTAGAGTGCTTTCTAGCTTTTTTAAGAATTCTTCCGTAAGAAATTTTTAATAACATGAGGAGACTCTACAATTTAAAATAATTTCAAATGTATTGTAGGTATATTAACACCTATAATTTTCAGTTTTAGTTGTGACCGTTGTATAATTAATTATAAGTCATATTATACAGCAGAATACTTTATTTTCTATAGAAGGTACTCGAACTAGTATTGTTTATTATTATATAGTCGGTATTTGGTTAAAAGAAACTTACTTACTAAGATATTTTACTTTACTGAGATAAGGACCAATAGCAGAGAATAATATACTTAATTAGCTATTGCATTGCAGTAATTAGATTTTAACAAGAAGTTGATCAAACATAAATTCTTGTATCTCAACACATGTTCGCTTGTACCACTCTGATTATTATCATAATCGCTAATTGTCGACACGAATTTAGTACCTATTTCTAATTTTCAATTACATTATGCAACTCGCAATAAGTAACGGTAATTAAGCTAAACAATAACGTTTTCCAAAACAATATAAATTAGTATGATACGGTTTCACAGCTTTCCTGTTTGAATTCCGCAAGTTGTCTATCGCGTGAAAACATTCTTATTGAAAGTATTGTTTTCCATTTGATGTATAGTGCAATGCACTGATATGTCACTCTGTCAATACCAATGGTAGAGCCTATGTTTTCGCCTTTTATTATTTTGTGTAATGTTCATTGTTTTGTTTGATTTGAAGAGATTTCTTAAACCAAGTATTTAAAGATGGAATTAGTTTCCAAGTCAACTTTTATAATACACAAATCTTTTAAATATTAGCTTCGTTTAATTCGAAGTGATTTTTTGTAGAACTACTAATAATCTTTAATAATAATAATAATCTTTATTTCCAATAAATTATAATACATGTATGTGTACTTATTTATGGGGCGAATAAAGTTTTAAATACTTTAACTGTATTAAAGTCGGCTGGAAATGGAATGCGTACTTAGACAACTAAATTAGTTATTAAAGTGTAACAAAAAATAAGATAATATTACTTAAAAAACCAGGTTAGTCACAACATTACACGTATGAGTCATTCCACGTCAAACCAACAAGGCACTCAACCTGACCCTTTCAGATTTGGCTGAAACTTTGTTTATTTATACTCTCTGACAACCTGAACTCAAATATAGTTTTCAAAAAATTTAATCACTGATAGTTTTTTAGTTATAAATTTTTGAAAATCACAAAATCCGCGTTTTTTGACGTGCACTAAAATCTAAAATCTGCAATAACTTTGGTTCTATTAGAGATAGAGAGCTAAATGATAGCTCATTTTAAATAGGGTTTAATGGGCTTTACTGTGATATCCAACATGAATACATTAATGTACAAAATATTTTTTGAGTAAAACTCAAAAATCGTTTTTGAAAAATCTTTGTGTTGGTGTTTTTTAATTTTTTTCAAATTTATATATGTTTTTATGTATATTTTTGTGAGTACACCATAAAAATTTCAGAGTGGGACCATGATGGGATCAGGAGATATATTAAAAATACATCACTGAAGTATCACAATTTTTTTTATTTTAATTTAATTTGTATAATTTAAGTTATGCAGGCCTAATTCTTATGTTTTAAATATAAAAATAATGTATTTTAAATATATTACACTTTATATTAACTGAAAAGTAATACAATGTAGGTAGACGAAAAAATATTCAAGTAATTACGCGTTAACAACGATTACTCAAAAAGTTCTAAGCAGATCTTGATGAAATTTAAATGTGACCACATGATAAACATTAACTTTCGATTAAATCAAAAATCATCAAAATTGGTACACCCAGTAAAAAGTTATACGGTATAATACAACGCAGGTCGACGAAAAAATAGTCAAGTAAAAACGCATCATTAGATATAACTTGAAAAGTACTTCTTAGATCTCAAATAAATTTAAATGGGACCAAATGACACGCTCCACCTTTCTATTAAAACAATTGTTATCGAAATCGGTTTACCCAGTCAAGTTCTGAAGTAACATACATTAAAAAAAATACTATCGAATTGAGAACCTCCTCTTTTTTTGGAAGTCGGTTAAAAATAAAAATAAAACTTTGTTTTTCATTTCCAAAGTTATGTTTCATATAGCCTATGTATCAGAACCAGGCATTAGAACTAAAAATTTTGTGAAAGGTACTTCAGTGATGTATTTTTAAGATATCTCCTGATCCCATCATGGTCCCACTCTGAAATTTTTATGGTGTACTCACAAAATTACACATAAAAACATGTATAAATTTGAAAAAAATTAAAAAACACCAACACAAAGATTTTTTTAAAACAATTTTTGAGTTTTACTCAAAAAATATTTTGTACATTAATGTATTCAAATTGGGTATCACATTAAAGCCCATTAAACCCACTTTAAAATGAGCTATCATTCAGCTCTCTATCTCTAATAGAACCAAAGTTATTGCAGATTTTAGATTTTAGTACACGTCAAAAAACGCAGATTTTGTGATTTTTAAAAATTTATAACTAAAAAACTATCAGAGATTAAATTTTTTGAAAACTATATTTGAGTTCAAGATAACAGAGAGTATAAATAAACATAGTTTCAGCCAAAACTGAAAGGGTCAGGTTGAAAACATTTTTTTATTGGTTGATTTGACATGGAATGACTCGTATATAACTACGTACAAGACTTTGTGATCTTTATCGTAAGTTAGTTCAAAGAATAATCTCAGAATTAATCTCAGCATTCCGAAACCTTTATTGCGATCGCGTTGAGCCATGCCGTTCATCCACTTTTACTCTCAAGATATTTTACACAATGAACGTGACAATAGGCCATTTGACCACATGTAGGGCTAAATAAGGCCACACGCTCTAGTATTGGATCTGTTCTAGGAGAAAGTTTTGGGATAATTTTGTTTAATATGTATTAGAAAGTGTGTTATAACTATATTCAGGATCATATGTTGCATAAATAATTAACTTTATTTAAAATTCTCCTTCTCCTACATGGGGAAGAGGCCTATGCCCAACAGTGGGATATTACAGGCTGTATTGTGATCGTGAAAATTCTCTTGAACCTATAAAAATATGTAAAGTATTATTTATTTTTAAATCATTTTATAAAATGTCGAGCGTGCATTAAGGAGTGCATTAAGGATAATAAAAATGTCTGTCATGTGCGGGGATCGAATCAGCGCAACAGTCACAAACCAGTGCTGTGACCGTTGCGTCAACGCGGCGTTTATATACAATAATGATAAGAAACTAAATATTCTCTATTCCAGAATAAGACTATTTAAGTAAACCTTTCCCTTGCAGTTGTTTCTAATTGTTACGCATTGATAGAGTCTAATCAGCATTCATTATTGCGATAGTATCGTGACAAGCTCGAGCCAGGCCTCGTTATAAGTGTCACGTGTCACAGGTTAATATGTTGCTAATTTAATACCATTAATTACGGTTACGTATATACAGTAAAATCGCAGATTTATCGGTTCTAGAGATAGTTAAAATACACTAAGATATCGTTTAATTAAGATTCTTTTATACTAAGTGGTAAAAATTTGAAATAAAATTCGTAGTTTACGATTTTTACTTTTATTTTTCAAATCCTACTATCAGTTTATACTATAAGCCAAGTCGAAATTAAAAATCAAAATCAAAAATATCTTTATTCAAATAGCCTTTAAAAGTTCCTTCGAATCGTCATTAATAAAATTTTAATTACTTTTAAAATGCAAACTACCACTGGTTCGGAATCCAGATTCGGCAGAAAAGAATCGGCAAGAAACTCCGCAAATACTCTTTAAAAAAATATAAACTGTGGTTTTGTACCAATTTGGTAATATCTAGCATGAAATACAGCGTCACTAAGTCCATACATCTTTATTCTTTATGTAATCCTGCACCGTATAATAAGTTTATGCTATTAGTTTATTTTTAATGCAAACTTTAAATTTATTCTTAGACAATTTCAGTAACGTTTGTGGAACTTTATTATACAATTATACATGCGAATACCATAACCCAAAAATCAATAAAAAAAAAAATGTATCTTGCAATTCAGCACGTGACGAATTGACTAAAATATTTTAAAGTTAGCTACTTGTTTTTTCATCATTTTAAAATAAGTGACACATTTTAGCTGTTTTCGAAGCTTCTTTTATACAATTGAAATGGGTAAAGTAAGCCGCAGTAGGGTTGAATATTGCTAATTATTTTTCCTCACATTATAGAATTTCAAACCACTAGAACATTGGCTACATAAGACCTGTGAAGTCTAAGAAAATATTTAATACTAGCTTCTGCGCGCGACTTCGTCGGCGTGGACTCCGCTCCTATTGGACTTAGCGTGATGATACATAGCCTATAGCCTTCCTCGATTAATGGGCTATCTAACGCTGAAAGAATTTTTCAAATCGGCCCAGTAGTTCCAGAGATTACCGAGTTCAAACAAAAAAACAAACAAACTCTTCAGCTTTATATATTATTAGTATAGATATAATTCAATTAGTGGTACATAAGGAAGTAATTGAGTTCAAAATGCCAGACCGTGCCATGCCAAGGCGTGAATTGCCAATAAAATTATGCAAATATTGCAATTTTGCTATTGACGCGTTTGATATGGTGTAAATTTTAAGTATGTGGTTGTCTTTCCGCGTTATTACGAGTAACATGCGTAAGTAACACAGGTTTATAATTTAGCTGATTGAATTTCGAAACTTCTAATTAGTAGTTACTAAGTTATTTGTATGCGAAATGGTATTACGAGTCTTACCCAGGAATATTTATTATTTTAATTTTGTATTGTTTATTTTCTTATTACTTACTTTATATGTGATATTTTTGCAATAACAACAGTTAGCATGTTCATTAGTTTGGATACGCAACAAACATAACATACAATTTTTATTCTCTATTGTTTAAAATCAATCACGAAATAGCTTATTATTATCTTTACGCTTCTTAAAATAAAATAAATTTAGATAATAGGCGTGACGAAAGATTTTAAAAACCTCTTCCGTAATGTGGGTACACATTTACTATTTACTACGAAAAAAACCGAGGTGGGAAGTTGAGGTATGGTCTTGGCGGGAGCCTTGATTAGTGAGTCAAGTCTCTCTACAAAATACCAAGAAGCCGTCTGCTGTGTCGGTAGCAGGACACCATAAATAGCGGAGCCTCAGCAAGTCCGAGCTATCCACGTCCTCGCCGTCCACTCTGGGACCGGCTACAGCTGCGCTTCACCGCGTGACTGCTACCTTGAGCTGTAGTTGCTAACGGATGCAGGGCGAAAGGCGAGTGTTCTGCGCCTTAAAACAGAACCTTATCACTAGGGAGGATACCCGAATAAAACCGGGTTGGTCTGTGAACCCAAAGGACGGCAGCCCCGCCAGCAGACTAGGACACAGCGGGTTAATCACTCACTTGTCTGAAAAAAAACGATTAAAGAAACGAACACAGAGCAAAACCGGACCGATCATATACCGACGACTTTTGGCATGAAAATACGGACACGAATGGCTTTCTGGAATGTACGAACACTACACGAAGACCATAGACTGGCATGCTTTTAGCCCAAGACCGAGTGAGATGGCAGCGCACTGTGGACGCCCTCTGCCCCATCTAGGGGACATAGGAAATGATGATGATGGACGAAAAAAACCTTTATTTCGGTAATGAACTTAACTTTAAGAAAGTTTAAAAGTATTTTTTTTAATGGGGTGTTTGGGCAGAGTATGAGTACGCTTAAGAGTGCGGCGTTAAGCTACTGGCTCGTCTCTGTCAAGTCTGTCATACGCGTCCACGTCGCTCCCAGCTTCGCCGACGTACGGGCTGGGGGCGAACCCATTCCTCAGGGCACTAGTCTTTTTGGTGTGGGTCGCACACCCTGGTAATGCAGTTAGTCGGTACGGGCGTCGCACATTACTACCCACCCCGGACTGCTGCAGCTAAGTATGACAGGCCATCTGCCGGGTTAGTAGGTGACCCGGTGGATCCTCATTCAATGCCTACCTGCGTGTGTCCTGCGCAGTTGATCGCCGTACGCAGGGATGAAGGAGTCCTGGGGGGTTGAGCCGAACGGGGTCGGGGTTTATAACCCCGGGAGGCAACACGCCCCCTTTGGTCCGGATTTCAGGCTAAACGGTAGCCCCGTAGCTAGCCACTGCGGGGAAATGGACATGCGTAACTGCACGGATGAGCTGGGTGCTTTACGCTGGCGAGATGTGGGAGGGTCCTCTGGGAGGATGGGGTCCGGCCATGCTGACGGGGCGAGGGTGTTCGGAGCACCTGGGGACCGTGGGATCGCGGTCAACAGCCGGGCATCTGCAGCTCCCGATGTCGCGCTTGGAACCCAACCTACTGCATCTATACCCACTGCGTAGCCTCGGTGTCGACACGACCTCGGTACGACAGGTCCGACATCCCCAACGTTGCGGGCTCCAGGGAGGGTGGGGAGCGCGGTGGATGAATTATTAAAATTACTAGACATGGACACACAAAGATCCCAAACCCCCAAGGGACCGAAAGGGAAACCGGACGGTACCTCGCTGGCAGCCGGAACCGCTAAGGCGAACCCGACTGCCAAAAAGCCCTCACGGGCTAAACACAACACAACACCACAGGAGAGCAGTACCACGGAAAAGGTGGGACTGCCCCCCTTCACTAGCGGAGGCAAGGCAGCGAAGTCGACCTTGACCTCAGCAAACACACACACTCACGGGGGTGGTGCTGCTACGGTGGCGCCACCACACACAAAGCGCAGTCCCGTGGTTGGCCGAGGAGAGACCGGGAAACCGGAGGAACCGAGGCTGTCCTCATGGACGGCGCATTCTGCGGGCCCAGTCCCCAATCAGAAGGAGGGTGCTACTCTAGACACCGCCAGGGCCACGGGGCAACCTGCAACCCAGACGGCGGAAGAGGCAGCCCTAAGACGTTTCGACGAGGCATGGACCCTCGTCGACCGACGGCGAGCCAAGGGAAACCGAGGCAAGTCGGCGGGGAGCGCTAGGGGGACAGGGGTGCCTCAATCAGGGGGCAAACCTAAACCCAAGCGCAAAAGTAAGAAACAGCGCCAACAAAGGAAGAAACGCGCATTGGCGGAAGCTGCCAAGCGCGATTCAGCAACCCAAGCCGGAGAACCCCAAGCGGAGGGGTCCATCAAGCACGCGAAGGGGGCGGCCAGTGGCCAGGGAAACCGGGCAGCTGGTCGCAACCAACGCAGCAAGATGCAGGCGAGGGGCGGAGCAGGGGGGGCAGGCACGTCTGCGGCGGGGGCCAAGAGGAATCTCGATGACTCTCAGTCGCCGAGGAAGCCGATTCCCAAAAGGCTCAGGCTAGTGGACGGAGCATACGTCCCCTATGCAGATGCAGTGCGGTCGGATCTACTGGTTGCGGTGATAACCATGACCGGAGAACCGCTGACTGCACAGGCCGCTGAAGAGGTTCAGGTCCTTCTGCAGGAGCGCCTTGTAAAGGACGTCACAGGAGGGGCCGATGACGAACCGAAGTTTCAGGGTAAGCCGACTTACGCCGACGGAGCTCTAAAACTGTGGTGTGAAAATCACGACACAGTGGAGTACCTAAAGCGTGTAGTCTCGGAGCTCACCCTGTCCACTGGCGCTAGACTCATGGTCAAGCGTCAATGCGACCTTGCCAGGCTTGTCCGATGCGGCGTCCTGCTCCCGGGTAACCAATTGAATACCTGGCAGATGGGACGAGCGCTGAGGCAGCAAAATAAATGGGCTAAGGTGGATAGTTGGATCCTCCATAAGGTCGACAAACAGGAAGACAACACCTTCCTGATTTTTAGCGCTCCGGAGGACGTGGTGCAGGCCCTGATTGAGCGCGGGCGCCGACTCTGCTATTTGCTAGGGTCGGTGTACGTGAAATTTCAGGGCCAAAGAGGTAAATTTACCGAACACCTGCCAACGGAGCAAGACGACCCAATGGAGGTCGCCAGCGGTGGGGAACAGGCGGAGGGGGAGGGGTCGGGAGCAATCTCGACAATCCCCGAGCCACCCCCTATGAGGCAGCGGAGTCCTAAACCCCAGGCCGAAGTAGCAGAGGATGGAGAGGAGCTGCTACGGGAGCCAGGGGAGGAGGCTTGCATAGCAAGCCTGGACAACCTGGCCATGGGGGGTACAGCAGCGGAAGAGGAGATGGAGGAGCTGTCTGATGATGGCTTACCCAGCTCACCGTTGCTGTAAAATCATCCAGGCAAACCTCCACCACAGCACAACCGCAACGGCTCAGATGCGGAAATGGTTGGAGGTCAATGCTACGGCCATTGCACTGATCCAGGAGCCGTGGGTCAGGAATGGCGCAATATGCGGACTCCGAAATGCTGGAGGTAAGCTTATTGCACATACGGGCCCAGAAAACACCAGAGCCTGTATCTACATCACTAAGAATATACATGCGCAATCTTTAACAAGTTTCTGTTCCAGAGATCTGTGTGCTATAAAGCTGCACAGAGCGCAAGATCACAGCCTGCCGGAAATGGTGATTGCGTCGGCCTACATGCCGGAGGCCGACGCGCCACCGCCGCACGACATGACGAGGCTGATAGCATACTGCGAAGAATCCGGACTGCAACTCATCATTGGCACGGACTCTAACGCACACCACGTCCTCTGGGGAATGAAAACGACAAACGAAAGAGGTAAACTCCTAGTTGAATATCTAATGACAACAAACCTACAGATCATAAACGTGGGATCTGAACCCACATTTGTGAACAGGCGAAGTAGGACAATCATCGACCTAACTCTAGCCACAGAAGCGGCCGCCGGGAACATCACCGGCTGGCATGTATCCAACGAGGCATCATGTTCAGACCACAGATGGATACGCTTCGATGTGCAGGTAAATACAGTCCCATTAACCCCTAGGCGTAACCCGCGCAAAACGAATCGCGCACAATACGCCAAGAGACTGGAGCAGCTGCTCAGTGAGCGGACATGTCCGGACAGACTCGAGGGAACAGGACAGATAGAAGAGCAGGTAGACGCGCTAACTAGGAACATCATAGACGCCTACCAAACTGCATGTCCCTTATCAACCCCACCAGAGAACACAGGCAAAGCAAACTGGTGGGGACCTGAATTGGCAAGACTCAGGAAAAAGGTAAGACGACTCCTAAACAGAGCTATGAACACATGCGCCGATCTGGACTGGGACAAGTACAAAGAAGCCAAGGCCAGATATAAGAGACGACTAAGGTACAGAAGCACCGAGTCGTGGCGTAAATTTAGCAGCAATATAGAGACGTGCGCGCAGGCCAACAGGGTAAGGAAAGTTCTAGCACACCAACCTAGCCAGATAGGGTGCTCCCTGAAAAAGCCGGACAACACCTACACGAACACACCGGAAGAAGCAGAGTACACCCTGGTACAGACTCATTTCCCAGGCTGTCACATCATGCAGACGGTTGACTGGTCCGTGGAGGAAGCAATCGCAACAGAGGAGCAATGGAAGTATGCACTCAAGGTAATAAGTCCGTCGAAAGTCATCTGGGCTATCAACAGCTTTAGCTCCTTCAAGTCCCCGGGGTTAGACGGAGTCTTCCCAGCACTCCTGAAGTGGGGAAATAACCGACTGATCCAAAGGCTCACTGCCGTTCTGGTAGCCTGTCTTGCACACAGGTACGTGCCGAGGCAGTGGAGGGAGGTAAAGGTAATTTTCATTCCCAAACCAGGTAAAAGCGACTACTCCGATCCCAGATCTCACAGACCTATCAGCCTCACATCCTTCATGCTGAAAACCCTCGAGAGGCTGTGCGATCGAGATCTGAGAGAAAACGCCCTAGCTACGGTACGCCTGCACTCACATCAACACGCGTACAGCCAAGGTAAATCAACAGAGTCAGCCCTACATGCAGTGGTCTGCAAAATAGAAGAGGCCATTGGGAACAAATCAATGTGTCTCGGCACCTTCATTGATATCGAAGGAGCTTTTGACAAGACCAACTTTACCAGCATCACGTCGGCCCTAGTTAAGCACGGGGTGCATCAGGTAATGGTCGACTGGATAGGTAACATGCTCAGCAAAAGAGTCATTAGACTCACATCATCTGAGACACAGCATGCACTGGTAGGGAGAGGTTGTCCACAAGGAGGGGTTCTTTCCCCACTACTGTGGAACGTAGTAGTAGATGACCTCATAACTAGACTGAACCAGCTCAACTACTTCACGATCGGGTATGCTGATGATATCGCCATTCTAATCAGCGGCAGAGTCAGCAGTACCGTGTGCAACGTCACGCAACAGGCGCTACAAATAGTAGAGAAATGGTGCACAAACAACGAACTGTCTGTCAATCCCACAAAGACTATACAGGTAATGTTCACTAACAAACGACTGTTGGGGAACTATAACCCCAATAGACTGTTCGGTACGGAGCTGCAGTTCAGCTCGGAGGTAAAGTATCTAGGTATCATTCTGGATAGTAAACTGAACTGGAGCAACCATCTCAACAGCAAGATCGACAAGGCTACAATAGCCTTCTGGCAGTGCCGCAGAATGATAGGTAAAAGATGGGGCCTATCCCCAAAAATCACTCTGTGGCTGTACCAGTCCGTTATCAGGCCCATCATCAGCTACGGTGCAGTGGTTTGGTGGCCGAGAACCAAACTTATCACTGTGGAGGCAAAGTTGCAACGACTTCAAAGGCTGGCTTGTATGGCGACTACGGGCTGCATGAGGACTACTCCGACTGCGGCCCTGGAAGCCCTACTGAACTTGCCGCCGCTGCACCTGTTCATACAGCAGGAGGCGGGGGCGGCTGCGGTGAGACTCAGGAAGCTAAACCTATGGAGGAATGCAAAGGTAATACATACAGAAATACTGGGAGAACTGGTAAGCAGGGAACCGCTCATCGAAGCGGTCACCGACAGGATACCCAAACAGTATGTATTTGACAAAAAATATAGGATACACTTACACGAAGACCCAGTGGAGGGCCTTAACCTTAAAGAGTTAAGAATCTTCACAGACGGGTCGAAGACAGCAACAGGCACAGGTTCGGGGGTTCATTCAGAAGACCTGAACATCAACATCTCATCGCCATTGGGCATCCATAATACCGTCTTCCAGGCGGAATGTATGGGAATCATAATGGCAACAGCGGCGATTAGCTCCAGAGAGGTAAAGGGCTTTCCAATCCGTATACTGTCTGATAGCAAATCGGTCCTGCAAGCCCTGCAGAGCAGTGTTATGACATCAGGGCTAATATATGAATGCCATCGAGCTCTGACGAGGGTAAGCGGAACAAACAACGTCACCCTTCAATGGATAAAGGGTCACAGTGGATCGAGAGGTAACGACGCGGCCGATAGACTGGCGAGGGAGGGATCGGAGCTGAAGGTCTATGGACCTGAACCGATTCTGCCCCTGCCTTTCGGTTGGCTGCGCGACCGGCTGCGACACAACACCAAGGTAATGCACCAAAAATATTGGACAAACCTAGGTACCTGCAGGCAGACAAGAGAAGTTCTCCCGAGGATCGACCCCAGACTATCCCGCAAACTTCGCGGGTATGGGAGAACTCAGCTCCGACTACTGATAGGGGCTCTCACTGGACATGCCTTGTTTAATAAACATCTGTATAATATGGGTGTTACAGACAGCCCCCTATGTAGAGCGTGCATGGAGGCGGAAGAAACGGCTGCACACATTCTGCTGGATTGCGTTGGTGTGGCGAACTACAGGGCACGACACCTCGGAAATACGAGGTCGCTCCAGGAAGTCGTCGGCAACGTCAAGGGTCTGCTAGGCTTCCTGAAGGAGCTGGGCTGGCAGGAATAGTGTCCTCAGCCGGCCACCCAGGCAGAATAGGCGCTACAGTCGTCGAGCTGCCGTAATAGCCCGTGATAGAAGTAAGAAGTAAGTAAAGTATTTTTTCAAATAGTGCGCCAAAACGGCTGCAGGTGTCATGACGTTATGCTTAGGTAAATATGTCATTGTGTCTAAGAACAAAACACAGTGAATTAGAGTATTGACAGCGGTGTTTACCTAAGCTTGACGTCATAATTACGCTGTGATCGGTGTTTCAATCAAAATGGCCGATTGCAGTATTTTAATGTTTTATTTTTCTGAAAATCATAACAATATGTTTATTTTAAATAAAACTAAACCAGAATTTTTATTTTTTTAATATGAGTGTTTTCCCCTTAAATCATTAAATTGACGATTTTTTGATACTGTCGTCATGCCTATTATACTAAACTAAAATTTTTTGGGTAGTAATAATATTTACAATAACAAAATTTATTAAAATAATGTTAAAAAATTTTAGTTGTCTCTCTGCGATTTTTATTTGTGTAAAAAACTTAAAAGTATGTTGTTTTTATAATATCGCAAGAAACTCTTCACGTTAGTCTCTCACAGTAATCAGATTTTTCAAACTGTTTTGTAAAATGAGTCAAATAAACGTTCATATCTAAACAAGGTATCTTTATATCTATTATGCAGTGTTAATGCATAATGAAATGTTCTTGTAATAAGTGTAATTGCGGCGTACACACGTTCTCGTGTCCGATCCGAATCTGAGATTAATTACGAGATAGCGTGGCGTTGTCGCTGACACAATACAACAGTTACGTCTTATGTAACGAGTATACTGTAAGGTCGGTTGTGTAGTGAGAATTAACGACCGGAAATCATTCTGATTCAACGCCTGTTTGGGGTTTCTTGGGGGTTTAAAGAAAATATCGAAGGAGCTTTTAAGATTTTCTTAAAAACATTATTACAAGTTTGTTTAGACGATATGATATGTTATCACACACAGCCAACCCTGCGGTCACCAACCCGCCTGCCCAGCGTGGTGACTATGGGCAACGCACATGAGTTCACGCCATTTTTGGCGCAAACTTGTAGAGGCCTATGTCCAGCTGTGGACTGCGATAAGCTGAAGTGATGAGTGATGAAATATACCGATCCCCCCAAGGAGCTCTGGTCACCTTACTCACCACAGGTACACAACACTGCTTTGTAAGCAGTATTATTGTGATCTTCTGTAACGTCAAGGTACTTCCCCAGTTGGGCTGCACCAGGGCTCCAGCTTATGTAAGCTCAGGATACAGCAGCTGCTCTTTTGAGCAGGATACTACCTCAGTTAAATCTATTCTATCTAGCTTATTTACCGAGGAAGGTATATAATATTTTAGCACGTTTGCTCTTTTAGTACTTTTTTGCCTCAAATTAACGAGGGTGAAAACCAAGGGGCACATTAATTCGTAAATAATTTATTTTGAAATAAATTTTTGAAAATAAAAATACAATTATTATTTTTTGTTAGAATTTGATTCTGTCAATCGCTTATATTACCTATATCCCCCTCCATCTGTTGGCTAACCCGGCAACTTATTTCTTTGTCATATGATAATTTCTTGTTTTACCTACTTTCTTCTTTCTTGTTTCAAAGTACTTCCAACTTGATATGGCTATGGAACTGTAAATCATATTTATATTTATTTATTGTTTGTTAAATGCAAATTCCACTTCACTTTATAATATTTTTTATGAATATCTAAACGCTTAAACCGTCAGAAAACAAAAAGAAAATTAAGGTATATTGTTTTTATCAACCTTAGAATTTCAATTCAACCTTTGTTTTTCAGCCAAGTTTTTGATTTTAATCTTTTTTACTAGTTTAGATTCTCAGTGACCACCAAACTTTATCATTATGAAGTGACATCACGACTCCTTAACATCCGTGGCCGGTGAATAGTTCATCATCAATACACTTCAGAACTCATTGTGCATATAACTGTATGAAGGTTAAAGATAATATTATTATTTGCTCAGTTACGAGTGACCAAGTTATACAGACATCTATGCTAATATAATAAAGAGGAAAGATTTGATTTGTGAAGATAAACTCGAAACTGCTGGATTGATTTTAAAATATTTTACACCTTTAACATTTAACTTGTTACGATATCACTGTGTGGCATAGCCTAATGGGAGAAAATAATAACAGATAAAATCGTTTAGTCTACGCGGGCGAAGCCGCGGACAGATAGCTTGTTTATCATCTATATGTATTAATAAAATAATTATTATCTTCTGATATAATTTGACATGTCAATTTGATTAAATAACAAATTCTAGTTAATGATATGGCAAGGAAATGTTTCGTAAAATTGTGTACAATGTTTCACATATAAACCCAAGATTAGATAGATAGATAGATAGAATATACTTTATTGCACACCACTCAGAAAAGATTTACACAAAACAGTTATTTACACATAGAGATGGTGAGATGTACACCTGATAGCGATCTTTACTCATAGTAGGGAATATATCCGCCAACCCGCATTGGAGCAGCGTGGTGGATTAAGCTCCGATCCTTCTCCTACATGGGGAAGAGGCCTATGCCCAACAGTGAGATATTACAGGCTGAATCGTGATGGTAAGAAGGTTAGATTAACATTACAAAATATACGAAACTAATATATGTATATAAGCTCAAGAGCCCGCGAGCATACATTTATATATGTAGTACACTTATATAAAACTAGCCGACCCGTGCCCACTTCGTTGGGCGTTATAATCCATTTCACATAAGAAGGGTACGGTGAAATTTGATATGTTCCAATACACTCTCACTATTTTCCGCAAATCAGATAAATATAAATGTTTTACAATCACCAATTAATTTCTAAGGCAAATAATAATGCTTGATTAGAGACACGGCACGTCAGAGGGCGCAGGTTCAAATCCTGCTGGGTCGAAAATTTTGATAATTTTTATCTTTTTCCTTTTATCTTGTCACTCCTGAATAGTGTAGCTTTCTGTTAGCGAAAGAATTTTCATGATCGGATCAGTATTTGCGAAGATTACCCCGTATATACAAACAAAGTTATAAACTTTACCTCTTTATAATATTAGTATAGATAAGAAGGGTGAAATTTCCCGGGACGTTCATTATGTTTATTTATAAGCTAAAGTTTAAAAATGACTACAAATAATGACCTCCAGGAATGGCGACTGGATTGCTAGCTAGATATATTCCGGTTGAATCGGAATTCCGATTCTCTGGCCAGTCAAAATAACAAGCCTAATAAGTATTTTAACATTTTAATGTATGATTTTAAACGCCAGCTTCCTACACAATACATATACATACATATAATTGACACTAAATATGTTTCTAAGAATGTGTGATATATGTTGTTATAATGTCTTTATTAAGGATTTGTTTAAGTTGTTTATTACTAACACAAGCGTTAAATAATTGATGTTCTGATGTTATGTGAATTTTGTTTCTATCGATGAGTAAGACTTACGTGAGATAGGTTAAAGCAGAAATATCTTACTCAAGATCATCAGTAGGACTAGGAAAGTACCTTAACATTACAGATACAGATGTTTACAGCCAAATGACACTGCTTTCAGTTAGAGCTGTTTTCGTGTGGTCAGGTAGGTAGCATCCTTTGGAATACGCAATAAAAAAAAGAAAGATAATGATCAATGTATTTATTTAAATGTTTTTGTTTAAATCGATCACTATCAATACAACTGTTTAAAAATACACTAAAAGATTACTTTATTTTTATTTCTTTTCCCGTGCTGATCATTACTAATAAAATATGTTCTACTTATCTATTATAAAATCTCTACTTAATAGAAAAATACACATATGATGTAAAATTCTGCAAATAAGATCACATTATTGCACATTTGCGGTTAGGTTCTAAATACCTCTGGTCCAGTTACGATTTTAAATCATCTATCAATCATCGAATACGTCATCGTTCGCTATCGATCATCGAATCTTTCCCGTCCAAATACGTCAATACTCATTGATCATTACGGTCAGTGGTGCCAAGCGCTAAATTAGTAATGTCGTACCGAATTTCAGTGACATAACAAGACAGGAGAGCGTAGAATGTAATGTTGTTTTGTAGACGAAGAGGTAGCGAATGATTTACGTACGATATTTGAACTGTTTGAACAATGTGTCTGCTGCTGTTTCTTTTGGAATTTCTAGTTGTCAACATGACTAGAAAGACTTTTTATTAAGTCGACTCTCTCTCACTGTTTTTTAGTAAAAAAAAAAAACAATTATTTAGGCTAGTTCGAATCGTCTAAAGATTGATTAGTTATTCATATCAATAAAAATCGATTTGTTATAATATTTTATACATAAGTATATTTTATTGTTTTCTTACTTTGCAAATAAAAAGATACATTAAAAATAACAGAGTATACCTACAAATAAAAAAAGGATTTTTGGATATACCAGGTTATTTGGCAGTCTTTAATTATTAAGCCACTACTTTAATTTTGCTTAAAAATACTAGGTATATAGATTACATAGATAATAATTCAATAACTAGTAAACGCTTACCATGTAAAGAATTTTAAATTTCCAATTTCATAATAATATAATTATGTGAAAGCTTCAATGGTCTGGTGTTTCTTTCACAAAAGTACAGATATAACAGTCGTTAGCTCTTACATTATTTTTATATTATAATGAAGTATCAATTATTCGCACTTCCTCTGGCTCACGTAATGTAGTTCCCATACATGATACGATTGCTTCAGTTGCGTTGACTTAAATTGTTTTTTCCCAAGACCGTTGAGATCCGTTCACAACAAATAAAAGTGTTACAGTTACCGAATACTGGAACATATTTCTTAAAATATACGAGTACTAGCGACCCGCCCCAGCTTCGCACGGGCGCAATGCTGATACTAAATATAAAAAATAAAATAAATATTTGCAATGTAAGCAAAAATAAATATAAATATAAACGCTTCACACTCAACAGCCCGCAGTAGGATTATCTCCTGTGTCGGGGTCCGGAACCATACACACAATACACAAGCACAAACGCCTAGACCACGAAAAACATCTATATTACCTATACAGATTTTTGTCATGTGCGGGGATCGAACCAACGACATCTAACACATCAGGTAGTTTTGTGACCGCTGCGTCAACGTATCCGTCAGTTCAGTATGCTTAAAACCATTTTTCTAAATACCTGTTTGAATACTTGAAGACCCGATCACAGAGCCCCAAGTCTTTAAAGCCTCATATGAAAAAAAAAACCATAAGGCGTAGCTGTGATTGATATGTGTAGCCATTAATATATTTAAGCGGAAGTAGCTTTTTCGTTTGATTCAATGCTTTATTTTGATCAACGGTACCGATTAGAGAAATTCTTATTACGTCTATCCTGTTTTTTTTTTTTTTTTTTTTTTTTTTTTTTTTTTTTTTTTTATGTTACTAAGTCGACAAACAAGCGAACGGCTCACCATGACTACCGTAGCCTATAGACGCCTGCAACACCAGAAGCGTCGCAAGCGCGTTGCCGACCCTATCCCCAATCCCCCCCCAGGAGCTCTGGTCACCTTACTCACCAACAGGAACACAATACTGCTTGAACACAGTATTATTTAGCTGTGGTCTTCTGTAAGGTCGAGGTACTACCCCAGTCGGGCTGCTCCATATTTTGAGCAGGAAATTTCCTGCTGTGCCCTACCTCAGTTTACTTAATATATTTTTTTTAATATAATATCTATAAATAAAATATAATATAATATATATAAATAGAAAACCTTGATTAAGAAAGAGGAAATAGTAAACTAATTGCAAGCCTTATGATACATTAGCAAAGAGCATTTCATCATTTCAGCCTATCGCAGTCCACTGCTGGACATAGGCCTCCACAAGTTCGCGCCAATAATGGCGTGAACTCATGTGTTTTACCCATAGTCACCATGCTGGGCAGGCGGGTTGGTGACCGCATGTAACAGCATTTATACAATTATTATTTTTAACATTATACTATTAACGCACATCGGTACTTATATAATATAATTATCATAACATACATATGATTTACATAAACATGCATATATTGTGATATTGACTTACTAAATGGTGATAGAAAAATAATATAACAGTTATAAAATTATTTTATAAATATATAATATGTATATGCCCAATTTAAAGCAACACAAGTAACTTGCTCAATTTATAAGATAATAATATTTTGAGCTAACGTATAATAATTTAACACTGTAGGTTTAAATGATCCGGCAATCCTAAATGTTATGTTCAAGAGCGATGCTTAGTTAAGAAATAAACTTAAACTTTCCTTACCTACATTGTTACATATTATTTACTATGTGGACATAACTTTTATGTTTATTTTATTAACAATGTTGTACCTATAAAATCAGGTCAATGTAATTTTATAATTTATTTATTACCAAGATCGAATATTTGATGGATTGTGTTACCTATATGGGCCCCGAAATAAATGTTATTATTTTTAATATTATTATTATAAAAGTACTCGCTTTCAGTGCGATGACTAAAATATGTGCAAATATATTTTTTCTTTTCTTAATTTAGGCATGCGAGTTAGCAACACATTAGCACGTTCAAAAACGTTTTGTAATGTGTTGTTCTTTGTTTTTAATTTAAAGCCTTAACACGTTAACACGCGATGTGTAGGCAGATTTGTGTAAGTGTTAAGTGATCTGATATACGAAAACGACCTTAAAACATCATAATATTTTTTTATGATTTGAATTGAACTGCAACAGATTGTAAATGTCTACAGCTGAACAATGATGGATTGGAGCTTAATCCACTACGCTATTCAATTAGGTTTGGTGGATTTATTTATGTATTTGTAATGACTTATTAGGAGACGTAAAATATTATTATAGTTTTAATGATGTCTTGTCATACTTATGATTTTATATTTAAATAACTGACCCAGGAAACGTTGTTTTACCATATATATTATTAACCCCCTTAATCCTGCCCTTGTAACTTAGGGGTATGAAAAATAGATGTTGGCCGATTATCAGAACTACCCAAAATGCACACAAAATTTCATGAAAATCGGTCCATCTGTCCATCTGTCGGTCATCTGTCGGTGATCGGTCATCGGTCCAGCTGTTTGGGAGGAGTATTGCAACTAACATTATGACACGAGAATTTAATATATACTACCGACCCGCTCCGGCTTCGCACGGGTGCAATGCTATAAAATAAACATTTGCAATATAGTTCACATTAGAAAACTTTAAAACTATCAGTTTTCCTCTACTACATTATTCATGTATTATACATATAAACCTTATTCTGGAATCACTCTATTTACTAAAGAAAACCGCATCAAAATCTGTTGCGTAGTTTTAAAGATCTAAGCATATATACAGACAGACAGACAGCGGGAAGAGACTTTGTTTTATAATATGTACTGAAGATTATCTATATTTCTCTCCAAAAATACACAAGAACTCTATGCTAGTTAAAATCACGTGTTTGTTTTAATTATAGCATAATCTAGAATGAGAGATGAACTAATAAGTAACCATTCTATGTACTCATATTACACGTAAAATAAAAAATAAAAAGTTGTAGTTCCACGTCAATCTAATAAAAAGTATTATTATTTACTAGTAAAAAGTAAGATTATTTTATAAATACCATCATCTTTAAGAGTCTCATATTCCAAATGCTATCAACTTTTTTCTACCACCTTGCCCATAACACATAACCATACAGAGAATCGCTCCAAACACGTACTACTAAGTAAAACTAATTTCAAGCAATAAAAGAAAATCAAACCGAACTCGCTTTCATTACTCTATAAATCTCAATTGATTCGTCTATAAATACATCTAATGCTACTTGCCTTATTGAAAGAAAACCATAATAAATTAACCAATAACAACCTTCTTCCGTCGGATGTTAAGCAGCCGGTAATCAGCGACTTTATTTGATGGCAGCAATCTAAAGTTATGTACACATATAGTAATGAAAATAATGTTATCATATTATAAAAATGTTTTTTTAACCTTTCATCTTCTGCCCATTCGGGAGTAATCCACACATAATCGTTCAAGGATAAAATATTTGAATCAGAATTAATGTTCGTTTTTTTTTGTTTTTGCACATAATATAATCGTGTATGTTTTGCACCCCTTTTCAACCAACCTGCCAGTTTTAAGTAGTTACAGCTGCTGATGTGCAGTTCCACTTGTTACGAAAACACGAATGTGGTATTGATAAAAAAACTGAGGTAGGCACTGCTGTGAAAAATTCTGTTCAGAGTTTGGAGCTGGAAATTTTCTGTTCAGAGTATGGAGCAGACTTGGGTAGTACGTCAACCTTACAGAAGATCACAGCTAAAAATACAGCTTTCAAGCAGTATTGTATTCCTGTGGTAAGTTAGGGTGACCAGAGCTCCATTGGTTACGGGTAGTGATGGCAACGCGCTTGCGATTGTTCTGGTGTTTGTTGCAGGCATTTATAGGCTACGGTAATCGCTTACCATCAGGTGAGCCGAACGCCTGTTTGTTGACATACATATAATCACGTCTCTTTCCCGTAGGGGTAGGCAGAGACCACTTCTTTCCACTTGCTACGATCCTTACATACTTGTTTCGCTTCGTCCACTTTCATTATTCCTTTCATACATGCTCTTCGGTTTAGGGTACTCTTGACCTGGCCTTTTTTCAAGACGTCACTGATTTGGTCTTGAAATGTCCGCCTAGGTCTACCCCTTCCAACACTCCCATTCACACTCGCCTTGTACACTTTTTTCGTCAATCGCTCTTCATTCATTCTCTCAACATGGCCAAACCATCTCAGCATACCCTTCTCAATTTTTGTCACTACATCTTCTTTCAGACCACAACGTTTCCGTATCTCACTATTTCTTATCCTGTCACTCAGTTTAACTCCTATTATACTTCTTAACGCTCTCATCTCAACTGCATTTATTCTGCTTTCATGTTTCTTCTTGTTTCATGTTTATTGTTGACCTAGTTTTATAAAAATATATTTACTATTGTAGTAGCTACTTACGTGAACAGAGGAGATATTGACTTTCGTTTCTCTTACTTGTCAACTGAATAGCATCAGTAGTAGTAACTCTACACCGATTTTCTGTCAGAACTTATTAATTCACCGTTGTAACTAAAACCAAGTTTTTCCTTGTTCCTATTCAATAAATCTACATAAATAAATAAAAAACTCTAGTAGGCGAGGAAGATTACTAGAGTCATCTTAGTATAATCCGTTTAGAAACTAAGCTGAGGCTGCTTATGATTTTAGCCAAACCGCAAAAAGTTTGCAAAAAAATAATTTAAAACCATATTAATATGTTAAGGAAACTTATATTGTATAGATAACGGATGAGACTACATTGTTCACGAGAATATATGTTTTAAAACGTGTTTTAATTTATTGTAGCGAAACTGTATCCATAAACATTTATGATGACAATTTTACCGACATCAGCGCTGATGGAGCTACAATAGGCGTACATTTATTGACATTTATAAGCTTTTATTCCTACCTTTATTTAGATATCGTATAGCAGGAAATATCTTACTCAAAATTCGGAGACGCCTGACTAGGAAAGCATAACAACCTTACATAAGATCATACGAAAAAATACTGCTCCTAAGTAGTGTTTTGTTCCTATAGTGAATAAGGCAGTTAGAGCTCATGGGGGAGGGTCGGGTGTAGGGATGGTAACGATCTTGTAATACTACTAGGCTACGGTATTCGGTATATTGATTCCCATCAGTCAGACTCAGACCCTATGCTTGTTTGCTAACTTGTAGCGTAAAAATATTTGCACTTTTTCTTTTCATCAATGTAATGCTTATTATACGGAAGCCTTACTACTTTTCAATATATATATTTTTTAATTTGTTTAGAATTATAGCTGCTGGGGGGAGTAGAGGTAGCATCAGGGATGCGTTTGCGATGCTACTGATGTTGCAGGCGTCTATCTATAAGCTACGATAATCGTTTCCCATCATGTGAGCCGTACGCTTGTTTACTGACCTAATAGTTGTATAAAAAAATATATATAGAAATGAAAGAAATAGGGCTTAGTTTGACGCTGCATCAATTTATCAACGTTGAAATTTCCCCCATAGAACTAAGATATTTAAATCAGATATCAAAGAGAAATATGATTAATTTACTGATAAAATAATTACGTTGACTTTCTTGGCACTGATTTTGTCATTGCTAACTAACTAAACTGACTTGTTTTGTGTTTCTTACTATACTCCTGTTTGACGTAGCGTAAGATTTTATAGCCTTTAATCGCCTCAAATCATTAGGTTATTTAACAAATTTAATAGAATCTATTCATTTATAATTATATGATCAAACAAGTAATTTTTCACTTTATTTAATAATTTTATGACGTGTACAACAACGAAAGATTTTTTTCAACTAGGAATGTTGTTTAGATTAAGAGGACTATCTAGATTAAGACTCGAACTTACATACGGTACCTACTTCTTTCACACAATTGGTATAAGATAATTTTGATTGGTAATCAAGAAACTTTTTAATGTTTATAAAAATATTTTTAATAATTTCGATAAAATTTACAAAATAGGTGTCTACGAAGGCAAAAAATCAGTTTAGTGAGGTCTAAAATCGGAGTAGCAATTTTCTTGTAAAAAGCAGCTTTACCAGCGCAATCCTCGTAGCGTCGTTTTTGTAAATATAATTAAACATTAATTGTTTAAGATACGAAAATATAAAGCAAAGAATAAACATATAAGTTATAGCGTATTAGACAAGAATCTAAACTGCAGATATAGGTACCTATGTACTTAATTACGTACTTAAAATTGTCTCCAGTGTGCACCGACCGTATATTATTAAAAAAGTAAAAGTAAAACAATTATGTGCCTATCATTGAAATTGGTTTCCGAATCAACCGATTGACCCATTGCTTGTCCATTAATAATTGCTATGAATTAGATTAGATGTTCGTGTTACGATAATGGTCAATTGCCAAAGCTCTTTAACTTATAAATACACTAAGCATATTAAATATCAATCGATTTGAGACGTGTGTCGTTACACAGCCCGTCTGTTAGGTAATAAGGTGTGTTTGCTTGTTAAACGTTTATCTGATTCGATAAGAAATACATGGGTGTTGTTTGTAAATATATTGCTTTGTAGCGTTACATTTTTTAAGATTTATGAACTGACTAGCTTCTGCGCGCGACTTCGTTCGCGTGGAATAGGAATAATTCTTTCATACATGATTTTTGCGAAACTAACTGTTTACGCAGCGCACGCAGCGGAAGCTCTCAAAAGGAAAAAGAAAACTCTGATTTTGAAACATTCTTCATTGGTGCTCCGCTCCTATTGGACTTAGCGTGATGATATATACCCTATAGCCTTACTGGATAAATGGGCTATCTAACAATGAAATAATTTTTCAAATCAGGCCAGTAGTTTCTGAGTTTAGCGCGTTCAAAGAAACAAACAAACTCTTCAGCTTTATAATATTAGTTTAGATAAATATGACTACTAATATTTCAGTTGGTAATGGTATCAGGTAATTGATAATTGCTGAGACAAGAGTTAATAGAAAACATAACTAATTTTGGGATTATATGTAAAAAATATATAAATGCGAAAGCGAATTGAAGTAAAATTCAAATGTAGTCGATGAAACGTAAATATCCCCAAAATGAAAAAAAGTAACTATTAATGTTGTGGGTACAAATGAAGTACCTATGTTTTGCATTATTTAGCGCTTACTTTGTAGGTAATATATTAGTCAATTAAAAAAATTTGCCGTTGTTCACTTTACAAGTAAAATCTTAAGTTATATTTTACAGCTTCATTCTCAACAATTTAGTTGTTTATATAAAACTTAATACAAAGAAAGCTTCATTAAACGTTTTATTAAAAAATATTACTTTTATTTTAATATTTTATTATTATTAAAATAAAAAAATATATAATATTATAAGTAAATTATTTTTGTGTTATAGAAATTCCAATACGTTGACTACAACAATCTATTATGAGCACAAAGTGAAAATAGTAAGCAGCAGTTGCTAATTCATTATTACCAGGCGTTATTTTTACGAGGATGTAAAGCTTTCAAAATAATACAAAGGTAACATTGTAGTGTGGCGATTTAAATGTACGTGAATTTAATACACTTATTTATTAACCATTGTTAGCCAAATTTATTTTTTCGAGTTCATTACAAAAAAGTGTGTTTCAGCTCCGACGCGGGACTGGAATTTACTCCTTAAGTACAATAGTCGTACCTATTTAAAAAAATAAAATTTCATATTATGAATCAACTTCTTTAATTAATTATTAAAATAATAAAACTCAAAATCAAAACAGAAATTGACGCTTGTTATTCGTATCGTTACACTACACTTTATTTTATTTTATTTATTTGTTCAAAATACAAAAAACACATATTTTACACTATTTATAAGCCCGCCGCGAAAACTCACAAGAGCTTATCTGGACAAGCCGACTGGTATACTATTATAACCATATCTATACTAATATATAAAGCTGAAGAGTTTGTTTGTTTGGTTGTTTGTTTGGTTGTTTGTTTGTTTGTTTGTTTGTTTGATTGTTTGTTTGTTTGTTTGTTTGAACGCGGTAATCTCTGGAACTACTGGGCCGATTTGAAAAATTCTTTCACTGTTAGATAGCCCATTTATCGAGGAAGGCTATAGGCTATGTATCGTCACGCTAAGACCAATAGGAGCGGAGTCAACGCCGACGAAGTCGCGCGCAGAAGCTAGTCTTACATAAACAGATAAATTATCTGTAAAACTTCACTATCAGCGTCACTAAGCGTTAGTTATTTTACAATTTTACTCCTTACGATTAGTAAAGTCACACCATATATCGTTTCATAAAGAGTAAACTCCAATAAATGTCACTAACCCGACGTACGTGCATCGAAACGGAAGGCGGGTGAAACCGTGCGGAATAATATAAAGTACAATTAAATTAAACACAGCAACAACAAGTAATTCTCACTTAAGTTAAACTAGCTTAAACAATAGCTTCCTCACGTTTTGTACGTTTGCGTGTTTCCGAACATTTTACCGCCATGTATCCGAGAAATCTGCTTCGGCTTATCGTCCACTATTCGGGTTAACAGCTGTACGAAATTGTCTAAGGTGAAATTGAAACGAATCGCAACTATCTATTGGTTTCTATAATATTATGGGAAACTATGTGGGTTAATTTTCTGTATACGATTTTTTGCGAATCGAATATGAAGTATTTTATTTTACATCGAACGCGATTGGTTGGATTGGTTGGATTCGCGAGCGTTTGAGAAAGTTTCTAAAAATATTCGCTACTTTTGTAGCTTCAATACTTCTCCTACATGGAGAAAGAGGCCTTATGCCCAGCAGTGGGATGTGACTGGCTGAATGCGATGCGAGTTCCTACAATATTTTGTTGATAATAATCAATCAGCCAAAGCAAAAAATGTTACAGTCTGTATATTAAAGACTAGCTTCTACGCGCGACTTCGTCCGCGTGGAATAGGACCAATTCTGTCATACATGATTTGTGCGAAACTTTAATTGTTTACGCAGCGGAAGCTCTTAAAAGGAAAAAATCTCCGATTTTGAAACATTCTTCATTGGTGCTACGCTCCTATTGGTCTGAGCGTGATGATATATAGAATATAGCTTTCCTCGATAAATGAGCTATCTAACACTGAAAGAATTTTTCAAATCGGACCAGTAGATCCTGAGATTAGCGCGTTCAAACAAACAAACAATCAAACAAACTCTTCAGCTTTAATATATAATTATAGATCAGGTATCTTATACAAACTACGGTAATTATTAAAAAGGGATACTATGTAATATTATTAAAAACTTGTTTATATAGTGCCTGCCTTGTTTAACAATTAAAAAAGGGAGTTTAATTTCACTAAAAATTCATTCATTTTTGAGGTATGGTATATTCTCGACTATTATATCAAACTTGTTATTTATTTATTAAACCCAATAAAAACGTAGTGAACTCCAAAAGTATATCCATTAAACGAAGCTTGTTTGTACGGAAAAGAAATTTAAATATGCACGTCTAATGTGAACTTTCTTTTAGAGGAAATGATGTGAAAACTAAACATTTAAATAAATAAAAGAAATCGTTTTTCGTAATTAATATATTTAATGTAAGTCAAACACTTATTGCTTGGGTAAAGGTAATGTAATATACTGAGCAAATATGCTTAGAAACCAAATTATGCACATTAGTTGCAAAATGAACGAGAAAAGAAAAAGAATATCTACATATAGTGGAGTGTCTGGGGGTTTTGACCTCAGACTTTTGTTACAGTGAATGAATTTAAATGGTCGAGGGGGGGTTTTCTTTTTTATACTATAAAGTGTAAAGTTTACCCAAAATTTTTTTGTGCTTTTGATTTTTTTTTTAATTTAAACCAAAAACTATAAAAAATTAACAATTTTATATAAAAAAAATTTTTTCGCATTATATACGTTGAATAATACCTAAATAGACGTAAAATAATATTTTCTTGAAATGTTGGAGCGTATGAAGGGTCATAACAACCTTGGACAGGTAATTAGAACGTGGAGAGGGGAGAACGAAAGGAATGACTTGTTACCTCATCTTCAAACTTAATTCATTTACGCTCATACAAATTGTCGCCAAAAATATATTCATAAAAAATATATTGAAACATATAAGAAGAGGCCCAATAAAACTCCATTTTCGCCTTCGAAAAAGAAACTCCGAAGTAGCACTGATTTATCGAGCTTTGAGTGGGAAAAAACTGTTTCATCTGTGGTCAATAAGCTAATACAGAAATTTAAGCAAAATTAAATTAAAAACGACAAAGACAAATCTCATATATTAATACTCCAACTTTAAATGACTCCATTGTAAGCTTTATACCTGTACAGAAAAACGATTGTTATCAAGAAATTCATAAAAGAATTTCTGATATAGCAGATTTACAAACACTTCAAGCAAAATATCATGCTGATTGCTATAATTCTCTTAAAAATTCTATTCATCTGAGCTCTGCTGATAAGGAGGTTGGTTTGACAATGTCGATGATAGATGCAGCAATGAAGCAAATATGCAAGTATATAGAAGAGAAGGACGACTGCCATGTTTCTATGCAAGAGTTGAAAGATACGATGGTATATACCTCACAGCATACACCGGATGAAAAAACTATTAGAGAACGACTAATAGACCGCTATCATGATGATATTGTTGTATCAAGTAGTAGCTAACACTATTATACTTTTTTTTTAAACTAATCACACACACACACACACACTTCAGAATATCGCAGTCCACTGCTGGTCATAGGCCTCCACAAGTTCGCGCTAAAATGGCGCAAACTCATGTATTTTGCCCATAGTTAACAAGCTGGGCAGGCGCGTTGGTGACCGCAGGGCGGGCTTTGTCGCACCGAAGACGCTGCTGCCTGTCTTCGGCCTGTGAATTTCAAAGCCAGCAGTTGGATGGTTATCCCGCCATCGGTCGGCTTTTTAAGTTCCAAGGTGGTAGTGGAACGATGTTATCCCTTAGTCACCTCTTATGACAGCCACGGGAAGAGAGGGAGTGGCTATATTCTTTACTCCCTTAGCCACACAGCAAGCAGCAAAAAAAAACGAATCATAATGATAATAATAGTAAAAAAGGGTTGTGGAGCTGTTTGTGGATATCGAAAGAGTGGCCTATACTGCAGTGTAGCATGTCTACAGTGCAGCGAAAATACCTGTTTTAACAATATCATTGAAATAAGTGAAGGTGAAGAAAATACTTAAATAGACAAAAATGTAAATTGTTTGACAACTGATTTCTTGATTTTTTTTTTCTTTCATTTTCCTTCATTTATTTCTTTTTCCTAATTATTATCTCTATATTAATGTATCAATTAACTTAATTTTGGTGTAGAAAAATGTTGTACAGGGTTTAAACTATCAAAATTATAATTATTTCGTTTTTTTTTTTTTTTGAATCGAGATTAGTGGTGGTTAATATAGCGTATAGCATAAAAGTATAGCATGCTAAATGTTTATAGCATATAGCATTTGCTATACCGACTATGACTTCGCGCTAAATTTATAACGTCTCAAACGCTAAACGTACACAGTGCGCTGCAGCGAGGCTAGAGCGGGATAACATTACATAGTTTTCGAACTTTTACGTATGTCCACTCACGAAAAAAAACTGTTATTACCAATTTTTATTTTTTTTATAAATCAATGTACGAATAAAATTTCCCTAATACAGTGACCAATAAAATAAACATCATAACACTTTAAGATGCTACAAAAATAACTTATAAATTCAAAATACAATTTCAATACCTCACCTTTCGATAGTGGTAGATTTTTATCACAAACAACACAATAATATTTACACTTAATACTTTTTATACACATTACCACTTATTATTATTTAACACATATTTACACTTACCTATTATTAATTATTATTTAATCACTGTCGTTGTCGCTGCAAAATCAAATCACACTTAATACTAACACTAAATAAAACAAAATTAATACTAACACTAGATAAAACAATTAAAACTAAATAAAACAAACTGAATACTATAACACTAATAAACTAATTACTAATACAAATAATAAAAATTAACAACAATAAAAACGAAAACTTTTGTAGCCGATAGTGTTAAAGACAGAGATAGTAGCACGAATACTAACGTGTGACTGAGACAGATTACCGTATACCGAGCATTTCCGAATAAGCACGAAGCTGTATGAAGTAAGCAAGAAGGGATGTGACGCGCGCCTGAGGGTGTTGTTTAATCGATTTTTATTGAAATCGATTAAAATCTACATCTATACTTATTATAATATACTTATAAAAATAAGTCCCCCGGCCGCGTCTTTCTGTCCTCCTGTCTGTCCTCCTGTCTGTCTGAACGCGATAAACTCGAAAAGTACTGAACGGATTTTTACACGGTTTTCAACAATAGAAAGAGTGATTCTTGAGGAAGGTTTAGGTACATAATTTATTATGCTTTTATGTAAATTAGCAGAAATACGGCGATCAATGTTGAAGAGGTCGCAAAAAATCTCGCCAACGGGGACCTTTCCTCGCGAACGCCGCGTAAACTAGCAAAGATATAGTTTAGTAATGTACTAGCGAATTCAAAGTCTATAAAAATGCTACAAAAAAGTCCGCGACAGCATATGTCTATCTCTTACGGTTGACTTACAATAACCACTTTTATGTTCAAATTTTTAATTAAAAACATTACGTTATTTTTAAAGCTATTTTCTTTAGTTCAGTATGAATTCTTATCCAAATAAATATGTTAGTTAGCTTAAGAATTTAATGCAGATTAAAATTGCCCTTTGCACTATATCAATCAGATGAATAGTTTTTGAGATATCGTCGTTAGAAGTAATTAATGCGCAACGAAGTGGGCACGGGTCGGCTAGTTAAGTCATAAAAATACATTTATTTTTAATTTTAAAAGGTTTTAAATTTTCTCAAATAGTTGTTACTTAAGTAGTCGTTAATAGATAACTGATATTCAAGTAAATCGTGTCTTTCAACTAAGAAACTTTAATTTTTGTAGTTTTTTTTTTATTAATATCGAAATCTCGTTTATTAATGACAAAATTAACTATATTTGTAAATCTAATAATATCTTATATCGTTTAATATCTTATATAAACAAAAATCAATAAATCCTAAATAAAACTAATCGATTGCGCAATTCGGTTGATTAAAGGAACGATTCTGTTTACATATGGTTAACAATGTGCTATAAAGATAGCATATAAAATAGCATGCTAAAAAAATTTAGCATTTAGTCTATAGCATGTTTTTAGTTTATAGCAGATTTGAACATCACAGATCGAGATCACACTTTTTCAATAGGTAAACTTTTTTGCATACATTATAAGCTAAACATTCCACTTTGAATTACAAAATTTCATTCACTGTAACGGAAATCCGAGGTTTTCGTGTTTTTAACGCCCCAGGCACTCCACTAATACATTTTTTTATACATTTTTATAAAATTTAATAAACTTTGTTGGGACATTAAAGTAAAAATTCTGCTTTTGTAATTTTCACATAACATATTTACGTCATAACGTGAAGATCAATTAAAGGAATGATGGTGATGTCAATCACCTGGCAAAATTTAATAAATTTTGCAAAGATTAAATTGTCAGAACGCTTGTTACGCATTATGCCTGATATACTGACCATAAATAAATTATATTGATTCACGATCACTTAACTTATGTGTATAATTATGCTTATTATGCTGTTATATTTGATGGCCCAATTTAAAAGTACAAGATCAGAAAAAACAACATTATTACAAAGTTAAAGTGTATTTTATTTCCCTTAAATTTAATCATTTTATTATTATTTTTATTTTTTTTACATTTTTCTTTCAGTATTCAGTAATTTTGGCATAAGTTTAGTCTTTTCAGTAGGTGATGTCTGATGGTGTGATTTTAATTAATTATGCTCTGGACACTGTGGGTAAGCCCACATGGATAAACAACTAGGCCAAAAAGTAATAGATAGGTATTTGTGCAAATGAAAATGTTAGTTCCTTGAGAAAAACCGAAACCGCACCTATTGATATATAATTTATGTTTCTTTTTGTTTTTATATATCTATCTACAAATCCATATATGGTATACATACATATTTATTTAATTTACTCGAAAATACAAAAAGTTTTAGGAAACAATTCAATGTTAACGATATTAATTTCGTATTATATCAATCGCCATTTATTGTTATTATTATTGCTTCTAAAATACATATATAGCACCAACTCCAAAACAACTAAAATTTTAAGATAATTACAAAGGATAACGAAAGAACCGGAAAAAAATCAACTGAGTCACTCTCAAAACATTCTAAACTAATTTTACGCGAAATTATATTTAATAAAACTCTTATTTTAATTGCTACGTACGAGTGCTAATTCTATCTATTGTGTTTCATTGTTACATAATAATTTGTCGTACTGTCTGTTGTTTACACAATAGTTGGTACATATTCTAAATAATTAAAACATGTATTGTTAGAAGCTAATTACGTCTCTAGTTACCGCCTTATTAAGTAACATTTACAGCTTTTGATATACAAGATAGTAGTTTTGACAAGACGCTGTTTTCTCGGAAGTTTGTATAAATTAATTAGATCCGTATACAAGTGTTGCAACGGTAAAATTGATTGTTTGGAATTTAATAAATGATACTCAATTATTTTTTTTAATATAAAATATTACCACTTAAAAAACAATTTTATCGTAACTTCACTATTGTCAATTGTTTGCTTATTTTCCTTGATCTTATTCAACATCAGTTAATTGTTTTCTAATGTTTACGAGAATTTCACTCATTATATTGAAATAACTTTTTCGGATTTTATTGCGGTTTTCCTATTAAGTTTTTTAGATGCCCGACGTTTGGAATACATTACAGCTACCAGTTCTTCCGTGATCATGGTTGCTGTAAAGTATCCGAAACGTCGGGCGTCTAAAAAACTTAATAAACCGCGATGAAATCTAAAAAAGTTGTTTCATTATAATAACATCACTAAATTATATTGGTTTGTGCAACGCGATGCTCCGAGTTTTGCAGTCGTACAAACGCTAAGTTAAACGCTCAATGTAAGTGGACCCGCGTCTGCATAATAGGCCAGTAAATAAAGTATTTAACCTCGCACTAAATTTTCGATCCAATTTTAAATTTTTTTTAGGTTAAGGGTCACTTACTGACCTTAAAAACACAAAATGCTGACAGATCCAGGTGGAGCTTCGATCGCAATCTTAAAGAAAAGTTTTTGGCCGACATCTCGGAAACTATCCACTTTAGGGCAAAAGTTATTCAGACCTTTTTTTGTAGAGAATGAAATTTCGCATCTTTTATTTCCTATAAAATTTTTGTAAAACTTATCGTTTTGATCGTGGAGTATTTTATAAAGGAAAGAAAGGATGTGCATATCACGGCGAAGGTGGATAGGGAGCCACTTTAGTTGAGTACGAAATAGGGAGATGCGATCATATTTGCGTAAACCAAAAATAAATCGTATAGCAAGATTTTGTAAACGCTCCAATTTCGCTTCGATCGCAATCTTAAAGAAAAGTTTTTGGCCGACATCTCGGAAACTATCCACTTTAGGGCAAAAGTTATTCAGACCTTTTTTTGTAGAGAATAAAATTTCGCATCTTTTATTTCCTGTAAAATTTTTGTAAAACTTATCGTTTACGAGTTACGTTTACGTGCTCTTTCACCGAGTGCGCGAGGAGTGCGGCCGGCTCAAGTGGCGCTACTGCTGGACGAAGCGGGGTTCATTACATGGGCCATAAATCGTAAACGGTAAGTTTTAAAAAAAAGTTTACAAGAAATAAAAGATGCAAAATTTTATTCTATACAAAAAAGGTCTGAATAACTTTTGCCCTAAAGTGCATAGTTTCCGAGATATCGGCCAAAAACTTTTCTTTAAGATCGAAGCTCCACCTGGATCTGTCAGCATTTTGTGTTTTTATGGTCAGTAAGTGACCCTTAACCTAAAAAAAAATTAAAATTGGATCGGAAATTTAGTGCGAGTTTGACCAAAAAAAAAAACGGTTTTATTTACTGGCCTATGATTGACACAATATTTGCACAAATATATATATTTTGTACGAATATTGATAATATTGTTTCTTTGTTTAAGCGCGTTAATCTTAGGATAAAGTAGTTTGATTTAATATGACAATTTTCCGAGTTATAAAGTCTGTTTATTAAGATTGTAGGCTATATAAAGTTTCTTTACGATGAAAAGGGGCGGAGTAACAACCATAAAAGAGAACACTGGTGAAATTAGTTACATAGACTTTGTCGTTTATGTGACTTCTACACAATTATATTGCATTCAGTCTGTATCATTCCATTTCTCGACATAGGTCTCTTTCTCTATGGAGGAGAAGGAGTGGAGCTTAATCCACCACGCTGCTCCACTGCGGGTTGGCGGATTGTTCCCTACTATGAGTAACGATCGATATCAGGTATTTATTATAACAAAAGGGACCGAGGGCTTAACATGCTTTCCGAGGCACGGTGGGGAGACCAACAAGGCAGACATCCAAACCGGAAGGAATATTTGTACAAATACAAATATCCACTCTGAGCGGGATTCGAACCCGCAAACCGTTGGTGTTTTAGGCGACTACTCGCACCACTACACCAGATTGGTTGTTAACACATTATATATAAATAATAATATTAATCAAGAAATTTGGTAGCTAAGTATACTACCACAAAATCTTTATATTTACTGTCTCCCAGTGCCATATTGTGTGATGGGGGATTATAAGTCGATGAGTACTATCATATACAATATAGTTATTGTTATATTGTTTATATTTAACTGAGGTAGGGCACAGCAGGAAAATTCCTGCTCAAAATATGGAGCAGCCCGACTGGGGTAGTACCTCGACCTTACAGAAGACCACAGCTAAATAATACTGTTTTCAAGCAGTATTGTGTTCCTGTTGGTGAGTAAGGTGACCAGAGCTCCTGGGGGGGATTGGGGATAGGGTCGGCAACGCGCTTGCGACGCTTCTGGTGTTGCAGGCGTCTATAGGCTACGGTAGTCACTTACCATCAGGTGAGCCGTACGCTTGTTTGTCGACTTAGTAACATTAAAAAAAAATGCGTATCTAATACATAAGTTTCATGTAAGACATGACTTAATTTATAATGATTGACAGTTTTTTAAAAAGAATAACGTGTAATTAAATAAATAATTTAGTGAAACTTAGGAAAAAATCAACTATTTATTGTCTATTATCGCCGTTATTAACGACAGCAATTGGCAAAAGCAATAACAACAGCAATCTGCTGTATGATTGCTACGTTTTGATTTTTTTGTTAAATTCAATAATAAATTAAGTTATTATTTTTAACAATACTTTATGTATTTGATTGCTGTCAATAAACCAAACAAAATTGATATTTTAGTCTGAATTCAATCGTCGTTAAAACAAATTGTCGAGAAAGTGTTGCAATCACGTTAACATGTTACGAGAATTGTTTAATATGTAATGGTTATGGAGAATATTGTTTGAAGTTTAAGTAAATAGTGAAAGCGCAAAATTAACTTTTATGTTATTTGTTTTATGTGTCTTAATCGCTTGAGGGTATGTCACGCTGAGGGGAAAAGAATAACGCTAAATGTAAAGGTTAGATATAAGCGTTTAGTGTCCATACATTCGTCCATAATAACTTATCCGCATATTTGATATTAAATTCGATTGCTCCTATTTATGTTTAAGGTACAGTTCCAATCTACTGCTAAACTTTTCTACTTGCTTCTTTATTGTTTAAATAAAACATAATGCGTGTTTTTTGTAAATATAATATTAATAATTTCAATGACAATAAATAAATAAACGATTCAGTTTTGTTATAACAGATTATATATAAAAAAAAAATAATGACAGCAAAGGAAAAATATTACCGATTCAAATTTAAAAATTTCACATACGGCTTAAAACAGTCTACCCCTTAACAGCTGACAGTCAAACACGTGTGTAGACTATTATAACAGTTATCGAAGCTTGTCATTAACAGAAAATGCTTTCTATGGCCATTCAATATGTCGTATTATCTCACATGTAGTCTTTATAGGTCGATTAGGAGGACCGATCATTAAAATTACGTAACTTAAATGTTGCGGTTTGAACGGATACTGCACGAAATACTTTAACAACAACACCTCTACACACTTCCTCTAATTTTATTAAATTATATAAAATGTTCTATTAAATTGTTACATCTGTCTGATCAAAAACAGACTACAACAATCTCCAATATAAATTGACTATAAAAATGGTGAAGAATGTATTAGATATATTGGTTGATGTCGGTTTTTATACATTATATTTCAAGTTATGTATTACTACGGAAATATGTATTAGTACAATATTTATTAATTATCTTCATTGCTCTAATATTACGAAGCGGAAACATTTGTTAAATAAAAAGTTTATCTTAAGATCAAGGTCTCGTTAAATTGCATTAAAGTTTTTTAATGTTAAAAAAACTTTACTGGCAAAGGATGATACCTTTTTAAAACACCAATCAACAATAATTATTGTGTTTGCTCGCAAACGAAAAAAAAAACCGACTTCAATTACATCGACAAATAACACAACGTAGGTAGACGAAAAAATAGTCAAGTAAATACGCATTATTAGATATAACTCTAAAAGTACTCGTCAGATCTCAATTAAATTAAAATAGGACTACATGACACGCAATACCTTTCAATTAAAACCAAAGTCATCGAAATCGGTCCAATCAGTCAAAAGTTCTGGTCTAACATACATAAAAAAAAATACAATCGATTTGAGAACATCCTCCATTTTTGGAAGTCGGTTAATAAATGAAAGCTTTTGGGGTTGGTGCTCACTCAGCGTTGGTAAAAGAGATTTATTAAATAAAATACACTGTCTTAAAAATTTATATTTGTCTCAACATTTTTCGTTGTATAATTGATATGAATTAAAACTTCAGTAACGCTATTGATCACACTTTAAATGACTACGTTACATAATACCGTCATTTAAAACAGAGAGTCCATTATGATTTATCTTAGTTTTATGCGACTTTTATCGCCTTATTGAAAGGTGATATCGATCATTCTATTAGTAATAACGATCTTTTATTCAATATTTATCATCGGTCCAATAGTATCTAATTGTTTTTAATCGTACATTCAAATTATATTAATGTGTTGAAAGTTTCTAGCTATTACAATATTTTTTGCGTATTTTTTTTTTCTTACACAGACTTCGACAGTATCTTTCTTCTAATTTCTGTGAATTTAATAATTTTCAATTATTTTCGTGATAAAAGTTACTTTAAAAATGTTCTAATATTACCCTTTTTGGAGTAGAACAAACAACATATCTCACGATTTATGTCATCCTATTGCTTCTTCAGATAACTTCAACTTTGACACCAAGGTCTTAAAGCGAAAGGCGTCATTGCAACTGTCAATACTGTCGTTCACTCATCTCGAGAGGGTTACTCAACGGTCACCACTTTACTGCGAAGATATGTCTAACCGTGCGACTTGCGACTTTTGTATATTTCTTACGAAATCTTACTACGAATTTTCGTGTGCTTGTTACTTCTGTCCTTACGAGCGTTTTATTGTTTACGATATTTTCAAAGTGCTAAATCTCATTGCTTATACTTTACCAGAAGATAATTACGACTTAAATCTGACAATAAGCTCTACGCTAATAACAATATGTTGTATTGTACCACCACAGAGTAAATCTCAAATTAATATCTAGGAATTGATTGACAAAAGAAGTACAATAAGGCGGCCATTTTTCTCAGTATGGGGGTGCATAAGGGTTTTTTTTATCAATATATATATCACGATCACGATTCAGCCGGTAATATCCCACTGTCGGGGATAGGCCTCTTCCTCATGTAGGAGAAGGATCGGAGCTTAATCCACCGCGCTGCTCCAATGCGGGTTGGCGGATATATTCCCTACTATGAGTAACGATCGCTATCAGGTGTACATGATAACAACCGGGACTGACGACGGCATAACGTGCTCTCCGAGGCAATGTCTCTGGAGACCCACAAGGACTGCACAAACACCCAGATCACGGCAAACATCTGTATCACAATTATATATGATACTGATGAAATATAAATCACAAGTTGATTAATTGTTAGTTTGAAATTTTGGAATTAGACAATAAAAAGTGTTTTAGGAAGCATTTATATTATTTGTTCTACGCTTCGTGAAATTACGCTTAAATCAAAGGAGCAGAGCAGTAAGTTTAAATGTCAGTCAAGTCAGTCATGACGAAACAATCGACTAAACCTTCTCTACTCGAATATTTTACTATGATTTTACAAGTTGCTAAAACCGTGACAAATTAGCCATTTTAGTATTAAATAAGATATAATATTATATAAGAAATACAATATAATAGTGTATAACTGTATACATATACCTACTACTTTATAGTGCATCTTTACATTGGTTATTTAAACTGAAAAATTGACGACAATTTCAAATACTTGTGTTTGCTCGCAAACGATAAAAAATCGACTTCAATTACATCGACAAGTAATACAACGTAGGTAGACGTCAAGTAAATAAGCATTATTAGAGATAACTCAAAAAGCTCTGATAACATTTTAATCAAATTTAAATAGGACTACATGACAAGCACCGACTTTCAATTAAAAAAAGAATCATCTAAATCGGTCAACCCAAGGTAACACACATAAAAAAACAGCCGAATTCAGAACTTGCTCCTTTATTGAAGTTGGTTAAAAATATATTGTTTTAAAGCAACTGAAGTAGCAAGAAGATGTGAAAAATACAGTATAAAGTGTAATGTAATACCGATGTACCTACAGAAACACAGCCGCAATTTTGAACTACTTTTGTGACATAACATTTCAAAATATCTCTCTACAAAACATTACTTGGTTATATAGTATCAACATAATGTTAGTTTAACTTATCTGCGATGTTATTCGGTTTAATTAAAGTAAAGATTACATAACAGTGGTAGTTAAAACATTATCCAATATGCATTGGCTGAATATTTTTAATTCGAGATTCGTAGCTCGCGGGTAAATATAAAGAGCTGTGCGAGTGTTATGTCACTGCAAATTGCTCCGCTATCAAGCAATTTATTTAGCACATTCCTATTCGACTCGGTCGTTATGCATCTCTGTAACGCGCCAATTTGTAATTTTCTCACCGTGTTTATTTATATAAAGTAATTAGTGCATCTCTCTCAAAATGTTTTACAGTTTCTTAAGATTTTTTTATATAAGCACAGTAACTCAAATTAATTTTTATTTTTCATTTAATTCGGAACAAAATTAATTTTGCAGTATACTTCATAATTTAAAGTACTTTTAAGTTTTCTTTAAAATGTAATTTGCAGAGTCCTTAAAAATCCGTTAAAATTTTTTTCGATGTTGTTTTCAAGTAAACTATTGTATTACATATAATCAATATATTAAGATGATTTATTCTAAAGAGGCGTTAATATAATTGACATCATAATTTTAAAAATATAAATTCAATTATAGTACACGGCCGTAAATAATGCACATCGACTTTTAGAAAGAGACAATCAGCTAATTTGAACTTTGTAGAGCGTTATCTCTGACGCACATTACCTATGAGACGTATCGGACTGTCAGTATTTCATATGACAGATCTAATAGTGTAAGAACCCAGTTCCCAGATCACCTGTCATATTTTTTTGAAGGACAAAATATATTAAATTCAAATTCAAAATATTTTATTCAGCATAAAATTATTACAATTTCTTACTGAACGTCATGAGTCTACTACCAGTTCGGAAAGAAAAAGCCTCTGACCTGAGAAGAACTGGCGAAAGAAACTCAGCGAGACTAATATCATTTTTTTAATCATGTTTTTTTTTCCAAAGCAGATTGAAATTTACAATAATTTTATAGGTTGAAATAGCCTGGCGGCGATCACATCATTCCCAAGGCGTACTGTCTTCTATAAAATCGTTAATCGAATAATATCCTTACACAAACGTTCTTTCACAATTTTTTTTAAATTTGGCTGCTTTATATACGTAAAAATGTTATTAACCAGCTATTTTAGTATTTATCGCCAGACACTAATTATATTACTATATTTTAAAACATGTAGAAAATATTTTAGCAACTCTTTATACTACGATGTATACTGTAATGTTTTGTCAATCAGAAACAAGGAAGTCTGGGGTCTGGGATCTTGGACTATAACGCTCTACGAAGTCGAAATTAGCCGATTGTCTCTTTCCAAAGGTCGATGTGCAATATTTATGGCCGGGTACTATACTTATGTACAGACGTTCGATATATATAACCTAAAGTTATACCGTTCGTCTCAATTATGTCAATTAGGTGTGTACAACGTTAATATTATCAAAAAATGACTTAAGTTATTTATAGATTTAAAGCCTCTGGATAGAATATAGACGATTATTTTGAAACACTTGTCCATATAAATGTTTCAAACTTAAATATTAATTAATAGTTTTAATGGTTATGGATCAGAATATATCACGAGAAACGATATATGTTAAATACCAGATACTGAGCGATTGTGATAGATTGTAGAAATATCGGACTTTATGGGCGACAGACTGTTAGCTAACATGATTTAGAGCCTCTTAAACTATATCGATTTAAGCTTTATCGTTTGTTATCTACTCGATTTATTATTGAATGTGCGATTGCAAAACTGACTTGTATTATGTATTAGGTTTTTGTGTCCCCTAGCTGGGGCAGAGAGCGTCCACAATCTCCATCCCGGGCGGTCACTGCCCGGTCCGATGGCTTTGGCTTTGTCAACTATTGTCCGCAACCAGGTTTGTTTTGGACGGTCATGTTTGCGCTTTCCTTATGGGTTCCAGTCTAGGTCTTGTCTCGGTATATGGTTAGAATGCCTTCGGAGAGTGTGGCCTATCCAGCTCCATTTTCGGCGTTTGATCTGCTGCTTGCAAAACTGATTTAATGTTCATGTAATGTTAAAAATAAAATTACTCACGTCACAAAAAGTGGTTGGAGCACTAGCTTTGGCAGGTTCGATCCCTGTAAATGACAAACATCTTTAAAGGCTATACAGATATTTATCGTGGTCAGAGTGTTTGTATGTTTATTTCAAACGCTGAACATAGATGTCGATTTTGTTTGAACCTATTATCCAGTAATATTCATTAAATGTCTCCTTAGTAGCAAGGTCGTGTAATATGGAGAAAGATTGAGCCTTGTCGTTTACGCTGCTTTACTGCATGTGGGCGGATACAAATTTTAGAAGTTTTCGTAGATTTTTAATAAAATAAATAAATAAATAAATAAAATAGTTGCTATTTAACAACAAAGACGATCCAATTAAAATAGAAAATGAAATATTAACACATTAAATGCAAGATTTTTCTCAGAATCAAAAGTAATTAATAATTTATGAAATGTTAACGTGTTGAAGAGAAACTAAGAGGAAACGGACACATAATTATTATGTTTGAGAAGAAACTCGATAAAACCCTTCGAAATGAATCCATTTAATGTAGGTTAATGTCATCTTCTCTTAAATGATAACTCAAAGTCCCAATAAAATATATTTTAATTGCTTATGAAAACCCGACTGATGGTGTAATATGTAAATAGGTAGAACTTTTATCAAAATGAACAAAATTTAATATTTTTGGTTATCGTTACAATCAAAGAGATTTTTGAAAAATATAAATAAGGGTAACTGTTTCATTCAGACAAGTATTTTAGTTCAGATACAAACAATTATAACTGCACTTTTAAATAGAAAAAAATATATATCTTAAGAAATATAAAAAAAAATAACCTTTCCACTTATACCACAAATATATTATTATTGAAAATAATTCGTTACACTCACAGATTTTATTATAAAATAAAATGTCTTTTTTTATATAAAGCAAGATTAAGAAGCATTTAAATAAACATTGTATTTCTTTTTATAACATAAGAGTTATAATATACTCTCAAAACGTCAGTGTTTAAGAAATAGTAGAAAATTTAATCTACTCCAATAATCACGCGGAGTGATCGTGACGAAGTCTTTCATGAAGATAAAAAGGGAATTTTCATGTTATATCTGAATCATAGGAAAGTCAGATTTGAACTGAACGTAAATCCGATTACTTTTTTCCCTGACATTTTCCCTCAGGCCAAAACCAATCTAACTTTTCATACAATCGTAATGAGAAGGTTTCGCGGAAAGAAATACGTCAGTGCGGAAAAATCGGAATAAATGTTAGTCACATGGTGTACTTATTTCAATACTAGCTTCTGCGCGCGACTTCGTCGGCGTGGACTCCGCTCCTATTGGTCTTAGCGTAATGATATATAGCCTATAGCCTTCCTTGATAAATGGGCTATCTAACACTGAAAGAATTTTTCAAATCGGACCAGTAGAGTCCTGAGATTAGCGCGTTCAAACAAACAAACAAACAAACAAACAAACTCTTCAGCTTTATTATATTAGTATAGATTTGTTTAGGTAAGTTCAATAAAATGTAAAGATTCTTGAAAACTTTGAAATAATATGGATTAGAAGTATATATTAGTCATGGAGAAGCTTAATATTAATGAGTATAAAGAAGCTAATGTGGTATAAATTTAAGAACATTTTTGTTTAAAGATAACATAGCAATGCAACATGCGTAAGCATGCAATTTTCACAAACTCTGAAATGTACACAGATGTGACATTTGCGTTTAAGTTGTATGTTTATATTTCGACATTTCAAATGAATCTTCACATTCACTGCATTTCACGCATACCTGTGTAATTAATAGTTAGACTTCGCAACTTACGTCTACGTAACTTACGAAGATACTACACACACGCAGAAACGTAAGCATGGAGATCTTATTTACACAGTAGTGTAATTATCTTAAATTACAAATTATTTTGACATCAAAGTAGAAATATTTATGTTCGAAAATTAGGAATTCGTGAGAAAGACCAATTTTTAATGAAATAAATCCTGACTTAAGATTTAGATTTTTGTCAGTTGAACCCAGTGAACCAGTCGGGGGACTTCGGCCAGCTGGACGACAGTACCTCACACGTTTGCGGGGTGGCCTCGTTGTGAGCGACCAGGCGGACGATTGCTCACACGTGGTGGTTTTTAGTCAGTAGGAGTCTGATATAACCCTCTGGCGGCCCCGCGCCGGAGGGTATCCATGATGGATTTTCCCCATGTTAAAAAAAGAATCCGTCTCTTCCCTCAACTGTAGGTTATTATATAGTGCTTCTAATTAGACTAATGACGATTCTCAGGTTTGTTTAACAAGACACATGCACATGACAAGATAGACAGCGGAGTTTTAGAAATAAAAACAATTGAAACTATATTAACTCTAACTACAGTAAGCACGAAAAATAAAATAAAACTTTGTAATTTTGCTAGGTTTATATAAAAAGTTTTCGATATGCTTACGGTGTGAGTAAGGGTTGAAAAGAGTAATCATCGTGATTCAATGATAACTTTATAGTTTCGTGTTTACTTAGGCAATTGTAGGAAGAAGCGGCACTATGTAAAGAGCATTTCTTCATTACGCATAAAATCTTGATGTCGCATTTGAAATTATTTTACTGTTTATTATAAAGATAACCATTACGCCAACTTATATCGATTACCGATTGCAATAAACAATTTTTATCGTTTTATATGGATTTACTGTTCAGCATTTTCATAGCCTGTAAACGTCCTAGTGCTGGTATTAATCAAACGTATACAATCTTTACACGATATAAATAAAAATGAATCACTTAATGTGTTGTTAAGCGCCTAACTCGAGAAGGGCACGCCTATTGTAGCCATTGTTGTTTTTATTTTACTAATACTTTTAACACGACATAAAAAATTAAGAAAATTGCGCAAATGAATGCAAAGTTTCAAAGGATAATAACGATTATTTTATCTTTAGTTTTACAGTTAGCAAGACAGGACAAATTCTGTCCACTTAGCTAGTTTTCCACTACACATACCTTACCTTATAGAACAAAGCTGCTCAACCTTTTTAACAGTCGGGCCAAACAGAAGATTCAGAAATCTTTGGCGGGCCACTGATGGTTCCTATTTTAGTTACTTATAATAAGGCTTATGAAATTAAATAAACGAGCAATTCTTGTATATATATGTATATATATATATATATTCTGAATCTCGGAATCGGCTCCAACGATTTTCGTGAAATTTAGTATACAGGGGATTTCGGGGACGAAAAATTGATCTAGCTAGAATTCATTTTTAGAAAATGTCATTTTATCCCTGTTTTTAGGCAATAAAAAAATGGCTAAAATATCGTTAGAATAGGAAGGTTAATTTCGCAAGTGTCATTAAAGTTATAACGGCTCAGGTGGGAAATCGGACGGTCGAGATTGACCGAGAAAGCCATGGTTCAAATCTCAGTCGAGATTACTTCTTTTTCTTTTTTTTTTAAATTTCACTCGTGATTTTTTATTAAAATAAAAATAAAAAATGCAAAAACCGAGAATAAAGAAAATACTAAAATAAATAAAATAAAAGCTCACGCCTCTCCGCCCGAGCTGTTCCTCACAGGGGGACTTCGCCCTCTGGATCTTGTGTTTTGGCCCAGTGGGCCAGGGCCATACCTACTGAAGTAGGCTATGGCCTTGTCTAATTGGTTGCTTGTAGTAGTCCACGGTGGATTTAATAAAATAATACTGTTTTCATGCAGTATTTATTGTGTTCCTGTTGGTGAGTAAGGTGACCAGAGCTCCTGCGGGGATTGGGGATACAGTCGGCAACGCACTTGCGATGCTTCTGGTGTTGCAGGCGTCTATAGGCTACGGTCTTAACATCAGGTGAGCCGTACGCTTGTTTGCCAACCTAGTTACCTTTAAAAAAACACACATCACAATATAAGTAGGCCACTTAGTTTCAGTTTAACTTTTGCTGTTTACTGATTAGTATAGCCGTATAGCGTATTACACACTGTGATAAAAGTAAAATAATTTTCAAAATATGTTTTATAAATTAAGACTTCATTGATTACAAACAAAGTACACTTAAGTATTTTATAACGTTAATATAGATAGAGAAATATAGTTTCGTTCATGTGATCCTTCATAGAAATATCATCCTTAGTTTAGTAGAGTAGTTCTAAGCAACTATTGTAAGTAAAAGATGTACAAGCCAATGCAGGTTAAGCCACGGGCTAGATTCAGACAAATCCAATTATATAATGAGTTATTACTGTTTTGTATGCTTTCGTTTGACCCACTGACTTTACTTATGATTAATGTTATCATATTATATTATTTATGTAACATCGAAATCTCATTTATATCACGAATATAACACGCACTTTAAAAATTAACTATTTATTATTTATTGCTTTATCATTCAATATTTCAATTAATATTCGACGTAAAACAAAAACTATTTACACGTTTAACAATCTGCAATCTGTTTATTCCAGTACGGAATTAACATGTGGGCTACTTATTATTGTAAAATTAAGTGTGTTGATAAGTGTTGTGTTTTCGATGCTGTAAATAAAAATGTTTTGTAATAAAAAAATTTAGGTGCATTTTACAATAATCGTTACATAAATAGCGTCGCGTTGGCGCAACGGTTATAGCACTGGTTTGTGGCTGTTGTGCTGGTGGTCGCAGGTTCGATCCCCGCACATGACATACATCCGCCAACCCGCATTGGAGCAGCGTGGTGGATTAAGCTCCGATCCTTCCCCTACATGGGGAAGAGGCCTATGCCCAACAGTGGGATATCACAGGCTGAATCGTGACATGACATACATTTGTATTGGCCATACAGATGATTGCCGTGGTCTGGGTGTTTGTGCAGTCCGTGAGGGTCTCCCTACCGTGCGTCGGACAGCACCTCGGGGTACCGTCGGTCCCGGTTGTTATCATGTACTGTACCTGATAGCAATCGTTCCTCATAGTAGGAAACATATCCGCCAACCCTCATTGGAGCAGCGTGGTCGATTAAGCTCTGATTCTTCTCCTACATGGAGAAAGACGCCTCTATGCTCAGCAGTTACGATATCAATACATGAGTAATTTCATAGAAAGAATAAAATTATGTATTAAATGCAATTTAAAAAGCATAATGATTATATCATAATATGCTATATATCAGCATTATAGCATTGCGTTTATATTCGTATACAAAATAATACCTTATAAGATAAGATTCAAAACTAACTGAACTTTGACTTTTAAAACTTAACTTTCGAACTTCTGGACCTAATTGGATAAAACCATTTTTCAACCGACTTCAAAAAAGGAAGAGGTTACTCAATTCGACCGTATAAATTTTTATTTTTTTTATGTATGTTCGGGCATAACTTCGTCGTTTGTGAACCTATTTTGATAATTCTTTTATTGTTCGAAAGGAGATATCCCAAGTTTGGTACGATGATAAGGAAATCAGGATCTGATGATGAAAACCCAGTGAAATCGAGGGGAACCTTCGAAAATCGTAGTGATAACTAGTGCGTTCGTTAATTTTTTTCGTCTAATTACGTTGTATTATTTGTAGAAGTAATTGATGTGTGTTTTTTTTTCGTTTGCTAGCAAACACAATTATTGCTTATTATTATCAGAGCCAAGTTTGTATAAAAGAAAATTTGTATTCGTCAATTAACGAAAAAAAGCAACATAACGGCACGAAGTTTACCAAGTCAGCTTACTAGCCTACTCCCATAAAGTCTAAATAATATAAGTATTTGATAGTAATTAACTGTTTATAAACGAGTTAATATTCATACGAAATAACGTTAAAAAGTAGTAATTGGTAAAATCGTCCAGTTTTCATTACAAACAGTTTTATGATCATTGCGGATGTAACTGTCTCGATTCTTCCTCATTATTAACATTCGCTAGTTCTGAAGTTGTAGAGCGATAGAAAAATAACTTATGATTAAATACTACGTTTCCTTACGCCCTCGGCTTTTTGCTCTCGTTAGTTTGTCTCAACACTTGTATCATTTATTGATGTAATTGATCTCTGGTATGTGTAATAAATGTGTGGTAATAATGTTGTTTGTTTGTAAAATTATATTTATAAAGGAAAAATATAATTGGAAACCTTAGACAGAATAATTATACCTAGTTAAGTGTTTCAAAAATAGCTATTGTATACCACTGTGCTAAAATGTATGTCTACTGTATGTCTGCTATGAAAAATTTCATATCTCTTGACCCACCTTTCTGCTATCTACTTGTCAGATAGCACTACAGTTATATTAAGAAGGTTTATGTAACATCCGTGGACTTGTATTCAATGCACGTATTGAAATAAGTATATCACTAAAAATAATTGGTTAATATAAAAGATCATTAGTATAACAGTTACGTGAATAGATAAGCAACGTTACAGTAATAGACTATGCAAATATTGCCGCTAGGATTGTATTAGAAATCTGTAGAAAATTACTAGGAGTGTACAACTAAATGTGATGGATGTTACTAATTCAGTGTTACGATTTAGTCTTTGTGATAGTGTGTGTTTTGGGACCTTCAACACAGGGGTGAACTATATAATTATGCTTTTTGTTTTATACTTATACAGTGAGGTCGGATGGCTCACCTGATTGTAAGCGATTACTGTAGCCTATAGGCGCCTGCAACACCTGAAGCAAACGCGTTGCGGACCCTGCTCCCAATCCCCCCAGAAGCTCTGGTCACCCTACTCACCACAGGAACACATCACCGTTTGAAAGCAGTATTATTTAGCTGTGTACTTCCCCAGTCAAGCTGCACCAGATTTTGTGCAGGATATTTCCTGCAGTATACTACGCCAGTTAAATACTAGCTACTAAAATAATGTAAGTATTTTAAACAGGGCTATGACAGGGGATTTATTTAAATATTTTTATTATTCACACAAAAATATTTTACATACCTATCAGTTCATGTCTATGTCAGTCAGCCAGTTCAGCCTGTTGCAGTCTACTGCTGGACATAGGCTTCTCCGAGTTCGCGCCAGACATCCCGTTTTCCCGCGATCCTCATCCAGCCTATAACGGCAAGTAGTTATGTCTATTAGTTAACATAAATTCAAAAGAGTTTTTAGTACACCCAATCTCGACAATGTGTAAAGAAAGAAAGAAGAAATAAAGAAATACGAATTAAGTATCTATTTTACTTGCTTAGTAATAAATATTTAGACTTAATATTATAATTGTAGGTATATGTTTGTGGGTGTACTTCTCATCGTTTGGTAAATCTCCAAAATACAAACCTCACCATTTCATTCTCGTCTCTTCTCTAGACATTCTATAGATATGGGTATATGTATTGGGTATTTGGAAACAAACATCGAGTCTAAGCGTTCTTGTGGATTTGTTTTCACTGTAGATCCTCAGTGCTTCTCAATATTCTCAGTCTCGTTTGAAACAGTCATTACAGAGAGCCGTAACGCTCATTTTGTTAACTTGTCGTGTTTTCTTTGTTAACGTACTGCCCGATCGTTACTTTTGTTTATCGACGGCCATGAGCGTGTTCGAAGTTGAGTACACAATTGTGGGTGTACGGAGGTGCTATTTTTTACACTAAGAACAATATTATATTGCTATCTCACTTTTAATTCATTCAGTCAATACTGATATGAGATAGATCGACATTTTCTTCTCCTTACACAACCATCATTCAAGTGTGTCGTCCAATATTACATTCCCATTAATATTTGCCGTTAAAATGCATCACGTGAACCGTATTCATAGGTCCACAAGGTTCAAAATAGAATCAGAATGATGTTTTCAAAAGAAAAAAATAAGTTAGGGTTGAATTAAGACGTTGTATAAGATTTGCGCGTGCTCATACATTGAGTGTCATTCATCATCATAATGTTGGTCATTAATGATTAAATGTGGTATTATTGTTTGTGGGGCGATTATAATAATAAGCATGAAATTTGTTAGGTAAAATTTCACGCTTTACGCCTTGGGTGGTTCATTTATACAGACACTAGCCGCGTGTCTCGGGTTCACCCGCATAATCCCCGATTCCATGGGAATATCCGAAAAAAATATTAGCCCATGTGTGTCCATCCACGTTAAGTATGTTATGACTGCAATCAGAGGCTTGATATACAGGTAAATACATTTTATTAAAGGACTATTAGATATTAATAGCTTGTAAATTTAATACGAGTAAAATGGACATATATGTAGTAAATAATGTGAAAGAATGTATGCAAACATTTGTCAATTTATAGCGTAGTATTAATAAAATGATACCTGTAGATAAGGTTGCCAACTTTTTTGACAAAAAAAACGTATAAAACGGTTCGGACAAGCAAAAATAAAGTATTTGGAATAAAAAAAAGTATTTTTCAAATTTTATGTTTTATTGCTGTAAAGACGTATTTTTATGTGCATTTTTTGTTATCTTTAAATGTTTCAAAGCTTGTTTGGCAATATAAATTTAAATTTAAATAAATAAACAATTATTTTTCAATTTTTATTGACGCTCTATTTCTCTCTTGTCGCCACTTTAGATTCATTACTGAAAAAATCTTTCAGTAAAAGCTGAAGTGGCGGAAACGGAGAGTAAATAAGAAATATATATTTTTTTATATATTTGGTAAGCTCAGATGCATTTTTTAAGTATATGTTGCCATTTTTCAACTGTACTTTTCACTGAAATTCATTCTTTATCGTTAGTGAATTATCTTTGGATCTCTTTAAGTCTTATAGATTCAGAATACTTAACGTCCATCTTAATATTTAATCTGTCTTGTAATTTGGCATTTGTAATTACCATTTCAAAATGTTCAGATTTAACTTAATTTTTTAAAGACATTATAAATCGTTTCTATCATCCGTTTTAACTTATGTGTACCGTTAAATAGTTAAGTACGCATAATGAGTATTTTGTTTTACGCGTCACAGTAAATATTGGAAATAAAGTATTTTCACATACTTTATTTGTATGTAAAAGTATAAAGTATAATTGCCGAAAATAAAGTAGGATACGTTATTATAAAGTATGGTTGGCAACCCTACCTGTAGACTGCATCTATGTACGCTCGCTTCAGACTGTAATATCCCACTGTTGGGCATAGGCTTCTTTCCCCATGTAGGAGAAGGATCTATGTAAGATGAGATTAATTTGTAAATTAAAATAAATATTTGATCTTTGAATAGTATAATCGAGAAATAAAACACTTAATATTCATTGGTTACACTTTCAAACTATTGATCAGATAATATATTTTTTAAAATGGTATTTCCGATATGATGAAACACATAAGATAACGTAAGTCACTTGATTAACTGTATTTTCATATAAATATTACAATACCTAATTAAAAAAAATATGATGTTAAATATTACCCAAAATATCTTTCTTAAAAAAAAAACACTTAATTTTAACAATTTATTTTTGTTAAAAGTTACCTAAAATCTATGTGTCACTTAATATTTAAATTTAAAAAAGAACAATAAATAGGTGTTTTATTTGTGAGCCGTTTCTACTAAAATACCTTCCTTAAACGTTGTTGGTAAAGAATTCTCGTCGACATTAACTATACAAACAACTTAGCCTCCATTCAACCAGTATGACCGTATCATTCAAACTTTTCACCTCAAAGTCCCATTCCTAAACCATTGATGCATGGGCTGTTAGAGAGAGATCGATGGCAAAGCGAGATAGATTTATTTGCTCTGTTTTAAAAGTTGAATGGGTTAACGTGATTCCTAGAATAACCTGTTTAGTAGCAGACGGGTCGAAATTAAATATACCGGCCAAGTGCAAGACGGACTTATATAGTAGGGTTCTGTATTATTGTAAACTTTAAAAATGCGTATTTTCCTAATCGAGATAAAAACATTCGAAGATTAACTCCCACACACACATACACATAAAACCCAAAACACCCCCAAAAAATTTCTGTGCAACTAAGACTTAAGTCTTTCAATACACTGCTGTTATGATCTAGATAAAAACGCAAAATAACATAAAACACGCACATACACAATTTTAAACACAGCAATAACTATTGTATAACTATTGTTGATATCATAGTGTGAAAATTATAGCTTCGGTCTTAGGAGTAGGTACAGATGGACATGCCTCCAGCGAAGTCTAAAAGGATCAAGTTTGTATCCCTTGGGTAAGGAACACTAAAAAATAAAAAAGGACGTGTTCTTGTAGTCTGTGAAGGTTTTTTACGTAATGGATCTCGATACACGTTCCATGACCAGTAAATACTTAGCTTCCATAGATTTAAAAATAAACTTTTGTTATTCCTTTAATATACGAGTACCTATTAGATGATCGTATTTTCTTTTCTTACACTTTTTTCGATAAATATATATTTTTTTACATTTACCCACGTTTCATCTGCTCCTAAGATTAAATAGGTACATATTTATTATTGTGTTTTAGATAACAGCTGAATGATAAACATATTTTCGGACAAATGGACACGCATTAATTTGAGGAAAAAATAGCCCACCTCAGTAAATGGGTTATCCAATACAAAAATAATTTTTAGATTCGAACCGGTAGTTCCTGAGATTAAAGCGTTTAAACAAACAGACAAACAAACTTTTCAGCTTGGTAATCTATACTAATATTATAAATCTGAAGAGTTTGTTTGTTAGTTTGAACGCTCTAATATCTGGAACTACTGGTCAGATTTGAAAAATTCTTTCAGTGTTGGAAAGCCCATTTATCGAGGAAGGCTATAGCCTTTTTTCAAATTAATGCGTGTGAAACTGCGAGTCACAGCCAGTAGTAAGATAGATGTATAACACCCATTCTTGGGGCGGAAATCGAGCCGAAAACCCTGGCGCTGAAAGCAGCGTCAGACATTGCCAACTACGCAAAATTTAACAACTATATATTATGTAACATCTTATACTGTGATATCACGCTATTAATCTAATTAATACGACGTAAATGCGAGGACAAAAACGTTTTAATTTAACTTTCATACAGTAATATTACCAGTCTAGACGCGCTCGCATAAATAAAATCTCTTTCGTCTGGTATCTGAAAAATGGTTTAAAAGTTAACTAAATTATTGGAATGCCGTTCGAGAGATTCCATACAAGATTCCGTATTATGATGGAAAACTTTTCCAATTATTTATTTTTCGGAAACTTTGCAATATGCGTCTTGATATTTGATTAGGTACTTGTAAAAAAAAGCTTTTGATATACTTATTCAATATTTCAATTACTCTATCAATTAATTATTTGTTTAGAACGGAGAAAAAAAAATTATGTATCTCGGTGAACTGAATCAAAAACGCTTTGTGAATAATTAGACTTATTTTTCTTTTTTTAACTTTGACAATATTTTAATAAGAGTGATGTAAACAAATAAAATTAAAGTTTGGGATACAAAGCGTTTTATTCCTACTCCTTACTTTTGAAAAAAAACTTATGATTCCTAGATAATCTGAGATTTTTGCCAATATATGGCGGATGAAGCTTATTTCTTTTTTTAATTGGTTACTTTTGCACCCTGGTAGCAGGAGTATAGCTACAGTACACAAAGTAGAGATGGCGTTACTTACAGACACTAAGGACAAATAAATGAATGTCCCCACTGCAGTTATACCATGCGTACACTATTTATGGAAATAGATACATGGCGACGATCATCAGTAGTAATCGAAGCAACTGATACTGTAATGGAATACCATTTTCACCTTTACTTTCCAGACACAAGATACCAGTAATCGATCCTACTGATATCTGTTTGCCAAGTGAGAAATTGTCACAAATCAACCGTCTATCATTCGTAAGTCTAATTATTGCTCCAGTTTTACTCCGTTGCAATTAACAAGTTTTATTTCTATACCCGTCATTGAAAGTGTTTCTAAGTATTCGATTTATTACGTATGCAACCAATTACGCTTCTTAACATAATGGTAATATGATATATAACACTGTGCATCTTTTATTTCGTTACGGTATTATTTGTAGAGGGTTTTTGTTGGGAATATGTTTCATAAAATCGGTCGTTTAAGGGTTATTTTGGCGTGTACAGTTTATGTTCTGTGTGGGTTCATTAATAGCAAAACGTAGGGCACATACGAAGGCAGGTTGTGAGCGATACCTGTTCGTTGTCAACATACACCCGACCTACTAAACCTGTTGGGTGGCATGAGTCATAGGGCAACAACGTTTACTTATTAAAATTTATTTTACATTTTAAATTACAACAAAAATAACAAAGCCATTCATTGCTATAATTAACATTGACATAAGCATTATTTATAAGCTATTCTTGAATAATTATTATAATGGTAATTTATTTAATTTTTAAAAAGGTTTAATTGGTTTTGAAAAGTTTAATATGTCAATATCTCTTTTTAATGTCTTTGGTCCATACATTCGCAATACACGTACCTACCTATTTTATGCATTTTATTAATGACTTATTAATACAATTAATAATTTTTGATCTTTTAATTTTTAAGAAGTGTAAATTTATCAGACACTTAATAAAAATAGTGAAAATAGTCACCTCATTCGAACGCGATGTCATGTCCAAACGAGCTGCATCGTCGGTAATCAAATTGGGTGCAGACTGATTAGGCCCTCCGTTCGTTTGACCTGTTACTGCTTAATTGGACGAGTATGAAATGTTGCTATAGCTATCATACATTTCTATTATAAAAAGCTTTATTTTGAAATTGTTTATTGTTAGATGTTAAGAGTTCTGAAACATATGTGTTATAATATTGATAGTAGCAAAATAATCAAAAAGGACAAAATTTCTGTTAATGAACTACTTTTTTCTTTACTTTATTATATCAAAAATTAAATATATCATAAGCACTTTTGATTTCACGGGATTTGACGCGATTCAACGCGTGGTCACTCGCAACCATGGCACCTGAAACGACACTAAAATACCGGGAATTAAAAAAAAAACCATAAAAGCTTAAAAACTAATCATCTAAATTATTAAAATATCGTGATACAAAAATACAGAAAACTTTTATGTTGATTACACACATTGTACTTTTTTAAATAAATAAGCTAGGAAAGAGGCACTTCTGAATTTAAAAAAACAAAAAAAAAAGTGTGTGTGTCAGCTCCGACGAACGACTGGAGTTTACTTCTTCAAATCGACTCTCAAAAAAGACTTTATAGTCTAAGAGAAAGATTAATACCATATCAAATGGTAAATAAATGAATCAAAATAACGCCACCTGATACCGTCGTAACCGTCGTAGCCGGTACCGTCGTAAACGTCGTAGCAGATAGATAGCGCACAAAAACGTAACGAGGTCATTCGTTCAGTAGATTTTACTCCTCGTGTTTTTTCATACCAGGGGCTTTATATGAAAATCGATTCTTAAGGAGTAAACTCTAAAAAAACGAGTGTGCTTTAAACCACACGACTGAAGTAAAACTTTTTTAGTTTGTAACGCTCTCGTCACGCATTCACCAGTTTACTCCCCACGTCAAGCGTGAGTAAAAAAGTTTTACTTCAAAAGTTAATTCAAAATTAGCACAAGAGCAATATAGTAACAGGGTTCAAAATCAGCTACAAAAAGATCCAAAATCTTTCTGGAATTATGTAAAGTCCAGAAGAGGTAGTCGAAATACACAAAAGATATTAAAGGACGGGGCAGTGTTGTCTGATAAACAATGTGTAAAAGAGTTCGCTCAATACTTTCACTCGGTTTATAGTACGACACGGCCTGAGTTGAACGTTCATACTGCGATAGAAGGAGCGGGTGGCGAGAATGGTATGGCGCGAGTTCACCTAGAGAATTTACAGTTGGGGGATGTACAGAATGCTCTTAAAAAACTTAAGCCAAAGAGATCCGCAGGTCCGGACGGCATTCCGGCGTACATCTTCAAAGACTGTGACACTAACCACTAACGTTGTCGTTGTCTATACCTTTCGGTACTGGTACGACACGAGTAGTTTTCCATCTCTCGGGAAACACAGCCGCGCTCAGACATTTATTGAAGATATGGAGTAACGGTTCAGCCAGCACATGGCTCAATTGCTGCCGACGGTGGATAGCGGAGAGCAGATTGACGCTGCTTACTTCGACTACAAAAAAGCATTTGACCTAGTCGATAATGACGTATTGCTAAAGAAGTTAGCAGGTGTTGGTTTCACACCGCATCTACTTAACTTTTTTGCCAGTTATATGAGGGATAGGCAGCAGTATGTAGAATACGCGGGACACAGATCGGAGCCGTACTTTACATGGTCTGGTGTAAGTCAGGGAAGTAATCTCGGTCCTCTGCAATTTATAATCATGATGAACGATTTGCCCAAAGTTGTTAGAGATGCAAATTGTTTAATGTTTGCAGATGACCTTAAGTTATCTCTGGCTGTGAAGGAATATGACGACTGTGGACGGTTACAAAATGCCATTGATAGCGTAGCTACTTGGAGCAAGGAGAATCTTCTACAATTCAACATCAAAAAATGTGTCACAATCACTTTTTCGCGTGCGCACAGGCCTATTATGCATAGTTACAAAATTGATGGAATGCCAATGGTCAGGGTCACAGAAGTTAAGGATTTAGGAGTCACTCTCAACGCAAAGCTAACGTTTCGTGATCACATTATTAAGTTCTGTAAAAAGGCTTACAGAAATTTAGGGTTCCTTTTACGAACTGTTCGCAATTTTAATAATATAGCAGCGATTATCGCTTTATATAACGCTCTAGTGAGAAGCCAATTGGAATGCAACGCAGTCATATGGGCTCCGCATGAGAACAAATATAGTCTCATGTTAGAGCGGATACAAAACAAATTTACTAGGTTTTTATATTTTAGGCTTTATGGGGTATATCCTTTTTATCCTCTTATGTATCCAACTTTGTTTGTGTTGGGCATGGTGGGATACAACGAGCTACGAGTCAGGCGGGAGTTCGCACTTGTATTATATTTATTTAGGTTAATTAGGGGTGAGATACATCACGCAGATATATTAAGTTCACTGTGTTTCTGTGTGCCGGATAGATATGTGTGGCGACGACGTCGGCCTCACCTACTGGCTGTACCTCGTGGTCGCACTAATTTACTGAACGAGGCGCCACTGACGCGGGCGCTTCGCACTCTCAACCTTATAGCAGAGGAGACGGATATTTTTACTTGTACACTGAGTGAATTCACAAGGATAGCGTTATATGTTATTTGTTATATATGTATAAGTTAAATTATGTGTGCTTTACTATCGAATTAGGTTATACCACCTGTAATGATAGTAGTAAGCTATGATTGAAAATAAATAAATAAATAAATAAATAAATAAATTTATTTTCAAATCTATCCAGTGTCTACGTGGACACCCTAGCACGAATCAAGTGCAGGCAGTTCTCCTTGCCCGGACGTTTCGCCGCGCGCGCAACTCAACACCACTCCTTGCCATGCGTGTTGACTTGCCGCTGAATCGATCAATCGTCCAATGCTCTTAATTTCTAGACTCTCTCCGTTCAAGGCTGAATGTCTTTTGACCATTGAAACTAGTCTAGTTAATTGAGTCGAATTGCCTTCTTTACTGTGTCGGTCGCTTATATAGATAAAAAGAAAATTTTAATTATTACTTAATTGTATGAAGTAATTAAAAAATGTTGATAAACCACGTAATGGTTCATTAGGTAAAGGCTGTAGTTATATTTGGTCATAGTTATTAAATAAAAGTTTACTTACAAAAAATAAATGACATTTCTGTAACTATTATATTTATGTTTAAATAAAAAAAAATTGTATTTGCATTAAACTATAAGGAAGGACGGTCACCAACCCGCCTGCCCAGCGTGGTGACTATGGGCAAAACACATGAGTTCGCATCATAATGTCAGGCGCGAACTTGTGGAGGCCTATGTCCAACAGTGGACTGTGATAGGCTGTAGTGGTGGGATAAGGAAGGAAACAGTACCTATATATTCACTTCCTAAGACTTAAATTATTACTACTGTACAGTAATTTTTTATTAAAATACTGCAAATGTAACAAAATATAATTATGTTTCATATTGGATTTAAAATAGTAAATTGTAACGAAAAAGTAAAATAGTAATTTGTAACGAAAAAGTAAGTGCTCTATATATCTAGGTGTGGCAACACCTAGTTTTATCACTTTCAGGCATGAAATAAATAAATTTGAAATGATTTGTAGCAAACTTACTCAGAATTTTGCTGTCTAATATAAAGCTACATGTAGAAGTAGCTCCTCTGTCTACTTTAAATCAAACTAACAATGTAATAACTATACATTACTATCAAAATTACTGAATCATTTCTCAATATATTATAATGAAAATTTTATCGTTTCAATAACAAGGTATTGGCACATATCAAGTATAAATCTTGTTGAATTTTACTACTCCGATATACAATATTATAATGATCTTCGGGCTATAATTTTCTAGGGAAGGTATCAATAGTGACATGCCTATCTATTGCGATGAATAACGGAGGGAAATTTATGTGACCCAAATGGGAATCGAAAGCGTTATATATGGTCGTTATAGTGACCTCGTGGTGCGTTCGTCCAGCTTCTGTAATGAGATTGTTCTGCTTGCAGAGGTTATCCGGAAAGCGAGATTTTTCCAATTTCCTTTAATAGATCATCATCGGATCATGTAATTATTGCTTGCGAATGCATTGAATAATGAATCATATTATAGTATCATTTTAGCTTTCTTAATTTAATTGGTTTTTATTAGTTTATAATCATCGCATAATCATAACTTAACTAACAGACTTTCAAAAAAGGAGGAGGTTCTCAATTCGATTGTATTTTTTTTTATATATGTTAGACCAGAACTTTTGACTGAGTGGACCGATTTCGATGAATCTGGTTTTTGAAAGGTGTTGCGTGTCATGTAGTCCCAATTAAAATTTAATTGAGATCTGACAAGTACTTCTACATTTATATCTAACTAGCGACCCGCCCCGGCTTCGCACGGGTGCAATGATGATACTAAATACTATCAACAATAAAAGATACGTTAGAAACCTCTAGTCTAAAATTATCAGTGTTTTTCTACCATGTTATGCATGTATTATACATAGGTATAAACTTTCTTCTTGAATTACTCTATCTATTAAAAAAAACCGCATCAAAATTCGTTGCGTAATTTTAGAGATCTAAACAATTAAACATACAGACAGCGGGAAGTGACTTAATTTTATACTATGTATAAAGATAAAGATGTACTGGTGGTCGAGCGATGCGTCATGCGGGGCAGAGGGAATGGACTCGCCGCGCAGTAGGCATAGCATAGTAGGCGCTTTAGGAACTTTAAATGTTTCGCTGCTAATTGCTTCTAACGACGATATCTCAAAAACTGTTCATCTGATTGATATAGTGTGAAGGGCAATTTTAATCTGCATTAAATGTCTAAGCTAACTAACATATTTATATGGATAAGGATTAATACTGAACTAAAGAAAATAGCTATGAAAATAACGTAATGTTTTTAATTAAAAATTTGAACATAAACGTGGTTATTGTAAGTCAACCGTAAGAGATAGAGATATGCTCTCGCGGACTTTTTTGTAGAATTTTTATAGATTTTGAATTCGTTAGTACATTACTAAACTGTATCTTTGCTAGTTTACGCGGCGTTTGCGTGGAAAGCTCCCAGTTGGCGCGATTTTTTACGACTTCTTCAACATTTATCGCCGTAATTCTGCTAATTTACATAAAAGTATACTAAATTATATACACGAACCTTTCTCAAGAATCACTCTAGCTATTAAAAAAAACCGCATCAAAATCCGTTGCGTAGTTTTAAAGATCTAAGCATACATAGGGACATAGGGACATAGGGACAGAGAAAGCGACTTTGTTTTATACTATGTAGTGATAACGCGTATTTACTTGACTATTTTTGTCGTCTGCCTACGTTGTGTTACTTGTCGATGTAATTGAAGTCGGCTTCTTTTTCGTTTGCGAGCAAACACAATTATTTTTGTATTAAACTTGAACACTTATAAATCTATACTAATATAATAAAGCTGAAGAGTTTGTTTGTTTGTTTGAACGCGCTAATCTCAGGATCTATTGGTCCGATTTGAAAAATTCTTTCAGTGTTAGATAGCCCATTTATCGAGGAAGGCTATAGGCTATATATCATCACGTTAAGACCAATAGGAGTGGAGTCCACGCCGACGAAGTCGCGCGCAGAAGTAGTATTAAATAAAAATTAAATGAATAAAAAAAGTAATTGAATCCAAAACTATTCAGAAGTGTTTCATGCGATTAAATGAGTTAAGCTCACCTCGTATAATTTCCTTTTTTTTGCCTTTACAGTTTGTTATTATTCTATGAGTACTTGGTACATTATTTTAATGGATTTTTAGTGCAAAAATTAATAAATGAAATGAATGAGGTACGATATTGTTTGCTGTAATTTTAAATCTACTAACGTGTATGTAAAGCACAATTTAGAACTGTTCTGTGTAGAGTTCTACACAATGTGATACAATGCTAATACCTTAATTATTGATTAGACATTAAAATGTGATTTGTATGACGATATTCTTGAAATAAAAAATAAAAACCAGAAAGTTCCTTAAGGTCTGTTTAACGTTTAGAACCTATTAATTGTCGGTACTAGAATAAGCTTTTAATAAGTATTAAGTATATGTTGTTATGTACATAATTTATGTAAATAAATATAATATTTTCTTCTGCATTTGCAGCGGTTAAGCAATAACCTTATTTTAATTGCAAAAAGTTTTCAATACCAATCGTTATTGTTTATAGATGAGACGCCCAACAATTTCGTTATCGATATCGATACATGTTGGAAGGATTTAGGGTCATCAAAAATTATTACTAACCAGCTGATTTTTTTTCTTTTATTTAGTTAATATTTATATAATTTAATAGTAATATTGTCCTAGAAATTGCGTGGTACGTTATCCCGGCCCTACGATCACTGCTGCTTTATCCCTGCTACCCCTATTACCTTTCACAATCGAGAGTTTTCGTAGAGGAAATTGTTGGGCGTCTCATTAAAATGAAGCTACTCACGGAAAATTTGCTTGATAGTAGTTAAGTGCAAAAAATGTACCAGGCATATCCCGGACTATTACGTCAATATTATATTTTAGGTATTGTCAAGTGATTTTGCTAATAACTAAATAACTTTGTCTAGATACCAAGGAATGTTAACGAGTGCAGCTCTGATCCACATCCGCAATTGCAGTATGCTATCAGTTTTGTGCGCTATGTCAGTTGACAAAGGTCAGCTTCGGTCACGAGTTGAACCCGACTGATACTCATGGGAACAGCTCAGCCGTACCATGGGTGAAAATATTTGTATGTAACTAAATATTAGAAACATGAAAGCATAAATGTTTATAAAACATGATATTCCAAAAGTCTGAACTTTTGATGTTACGTTGTACAATATTACTTGTTACAGTTTGCCATGTTGAGCTTTTGTTGATGTATGAATTATTAGAATTTTATTTCTTTGATTCTTAATAAATAAGGTCAAAAAATTATTAAAAGATTTGTTATAACTACTTATTTATTTTCTTCATCTGATTTATGTAAAAATATCGACTGATCTGAACGTGAGAATAAAAATTATAACTTGATAGTAAACAGTTTTAATTGTAAATCAAGTAATTCTCTATTGCAATAAATATTTTATTATAATATCAATAATAATAAAGTTTCGAAATAAAAACAACAAACAAGAAATGTGGTAAGGGCGAGCAAGGTTGTAGATTCAGACCAAAGGCGCCTCGCCCTTACTAATGTACTAGATTGTACCTGAATTATGACGTCTCTTGATATCGCTGAGGCGAAACTCGGATATTAAGCGAAAGTACCGGCCATTGTTTTTGTGTCGGCGTAAATTCGTATCTAAATGGAGCATCGTATGTTGTACTCGGATCGGTTAAGTGTCGTATGAATAATGTCGTGCTGAAGGAAATGATGGCAAAATAGTTCTATTTTGCATATTGCTTTCGGTGCTGGTCGATTTTAATCTGTTAGTGAATTTATGTAAATTTATTGAAACTTGGAGAGTATTTTGCAGTCAAGTGGTTATGATTACATATTTTCGAACGCGCTTTAAGTATATCCGCTGTCAGTATTTATAATAAATTGTTATTGTAAACTTGAATCATAATGCTTAAAACAATCTTAATAAATTTATATATAATGTAAACTACATTATTTTATAGGATTAGCTTAAATACTTAACTTTTGTATTGTAGCTTTTATAGTGTATTTGTATTGTTTATTAGACATCTTCTTTTTAGAATTAACCAAGTCTTAGTTTAAAATAAATGTGCCATTTAGTGTAGCGTTAAATTATTTTCGTGCTCACTTTGTGGAGGTTAAGATTTAAGAAAAGTCTTATCAGTAACATATATTAAAACGGAATGCGGAACTCATAAAAATTTTCCCTTCAACAATGTATGACCAAGTTCGTATTTAACGATCACAAATAATATTCACCAGTTTTAAGATACGACAGTTTTACCGTATCATTTCGTTTTCCGACACTGTGTCAATTGGATTTTTAACAATTAACACACAGAGTCTGGGAACTCGGTCTATTGTTTAGTAATCACAGTTACGTTTTAACTGGACAAGTTTTCGACACGCCACCCGACCCTCGTAACTGTGTGTCGCAAGTTAATTAGCGGACTGATATTTATATTTGCGGTATATTCTTGAGTGAGATTGGTGTTTTGGACCGTTATCATTATTGTCCTATTATTAAGGGCGCCTTCAAATTAGCCGCGCGGCGGCAGCGCGTCTGCAGCGCTGCAGCAGACGAGCGACAGCAGCGCGTAGCCTTCAAATTTGTCGCGTTATTTACATACATTTACAACGTCGCGCGTCAGCAGCGCTGCAGACGCGCTGCCGCCGCGCGGCTAATTTGAAGGCGCCCTAAGACATTTCAAGACGTTTTATTTTAAGTTTCTGTGAGAAGTGAGAGTGAAACCACTCCTCTAGTCTTCTTGGTTCTTTCTCGTTTGAATTTTTTATAAATATTACATAAGAATAAAATCTGGTGGTTTAAGTATTTGTAATTAATATAATTATTGTATAAAAACAGATATTTACAGCTTTAATTCACAGTCGGCTTATTCCTAAACCTATGACACTTAAATATCGATCTATCTTCAGGAAAAGCGTACCGCGTACCTATACATGTTAAGAATATTATAAAAGACATTTTCGTATGTTTGTAAATAAATGTATGTGAAGTTATGAAAAAAAAAACTTTTGGTTTACTGTGAAAACATGGATTAATTATAAAAGTTAGATCTCTTTTAGTTGTTGTTCTTTCTATCCACTCTTAACGCAAGCTTTGTAAGTTTGCTCTGCTTAGCGTACGAAGCACACTAAACATATACTTAACTGTAAACTGTATATGTTTCTTTTTGACTTTTTTATAGATTCATATAATTATGATTTTGGGTTAAAATAATTATATATATAATTCGAATAGTAATAAATAAATAAAAATTATTGCAGAAAATGATTGTAGGTATTCCTTATGAGGTAGAAAATACGATAGTAAAAAAGAAAAAAAAGTTTTCAAAAAGAGATTTAAAATATTAAAATAAGTAACTTTACACAGTACAATGTAACGTAGCATGTGTCCTTCTTTGAAAAAGGTTTCTTGATTTGAAATTTGTGGTTCATTTCAGTTCACAAGATACTCATTTTGCTGATTCTCAGATACTTATTTTCGGGATCTCTAAGTCGTATCTGTTATACAAGGCGGTGATCATTTCTACTATCACTTATCAGGTGATTCACCTCATATTTACTAGATATTATCATAATGACAAAAGATAGATAGGGAGAACTTTCAATAAAACTTTGATCACTTGATATAAATTTCTAAGAAGCAAATTCATATTGTAGTATGATTGATTGAATGTAGTCGATTCGGAGTAGTTCGGAGTCGATTGATCGAGTGTAGTAGTAGTATATGTTCATTGTTAAAAAAGCGAGTTCGCTCCCAAAAGTTACACAACACTTCAGCTTTTAGTCTTAATAAGTTTTCATTTTTTGCCGCTTTCAGGATTATTCTGCGAATTAATCTAAGTATTTTGTATTTACTACGTGTGGTTTGTGACTTTGTTCGTTTTTTATAACGATATAAAAAACAATTAATGCAGTTTGATTTAAATTACATTGTATGAGTACGTATGAAAAGATTGTAATCTATTACAATATCAATAAAAATATTTAATTTTTCATTTTTTTGAACTCACAATCAGTGGTACATAATTAAATAATTACATATATTTTTTATAACATACACACAAATTGTGCAAAAACAATTTATTATAAATTCATAGCAAAGATAATTAAGTCCAAAGTCATTGCTTTCGCATTAGCTTCAAATTAGTATTACAGCATCGAATATGTATAAAAGATGTTCATGAGTTAATTTAATTTCAATGTTGATATTTGCAAGATAACATATTTTTTTGACTCAGTCAGAAATAAAAATATACGATAATGACTGGTATTACGTTGTATCTACATTTTGCGATGGGTTTGAATAATATGACTAATTACTTATAAGCTGTATGTGTGTGTCTATTTTAAATAAATAAAAGTTAAAAAATGTTAAAATGTTTTTTATTATCATATCAAAATTTCGATCCAGCGGGATTCGATCCCGCACCCCCGACATACCGTGTCCAGTGCTCTAGCCATTAAGTTATAGAACGATGTAACCGCCGAATCAAAATTTTTAATATGATCGTGGTGCCGTCTATAGCGAGTCCTTTACAGCACCCAACTATTCAAAGTTTCATATTACAATGAATACTTTCTCAAGAAGGCTCATGTGCGGGAAACACAAAAATAAAATAATACGAATTAAAAAATGTTGTTGTTATAAGTTGCAGTTAACCTGAAGTTTGTAAACGTACAGTTTTTTCTGCTCAATCTTTAGGATGATCTTTAAACTCACTTTAGCTATTTTAGATAAGTGAACGCGTACTCTATCAAAACACCTTCAAAATTAGATAATAGACAATTTATATAATATATATTAAAAATATTTAGATAATAGACAATAAGTTTTATTTTTATTTCCAACGTATTTTAATTCTGTATTTTTAATCTTTATTCGTATAAAGTTTGCCGCAATGGCGTAGAATATGTTAGCATAATCGTTCGGCGCATGTTCGGTTCAAGAAGTCAGTGTAGGAATATCCTGGAAATATTAACTTAAAATAAAATTGTTGTTAAAATAAATTGTTGTTAAAATAGTTAATTCTATAATAATAGTGCTCATTTTTGATATGAAATTGTTACTGCAGATTAATTTTATATAAAAAAAATCTAATTCTGTGCTTTGAATTATTTTTCAAAACAATATTTGCTTTGTGTTGTATACTTATATTGATATAGCATTAAAATAATTTTTTGAGATTCAATGACAGCTTTACGTACTCGCCAAGGCACGGTGAAGAGACCCACAAGGATCTGACCAACAGAACCAGGAAGAAACATTTTTACAAATATCTACCCCGGACGGGAATGACCCACGAACGACGGCATTAAGGCAGGTTCTTTTAACACTACAACAGAACTTCCATGTTATAAAGTACATAATCGATTTTTTTTTAAATGTAGTTAGAGGTTACATACCTAGTCATAACTTAGGCTACCAAACATAATGCTACGACATAAAAGCGAAAGGGCAAACAATTACATTGACGAAGTCAAAACACTCGGGTGGTTGTACTAAAAATTAAGTTTTAAACTGCGGAATAAAAACTTTTTTGTAAATCCGGTCCTTCAATTATGTTTACGTAAAACCTTATTTAGTTCTTAGTAGTTATTGCATAGACGAGACACAAACATCTAGATATCGATCGATTTCCGATCGATTAAAATTTAACGTGTGTAGTGTATTTAACTTCGATTTAATAATGTATTTATAATTAAAAAAAATTAATAAACTGTATAGTTATAATATAATGCTTGATGTGTTGTGTTATATTTTGCTACAAAATTCTTTTACTTTTTCGGGAATAATTGCGGAAATAATTGTCACTTAGAAAACCCGATATTTCAGCGATGTTGCAGAAGCCACGGTCTCGGGTGAGTCAAAAGCATTATATTAGGTATAATAGAATTGCTTTATTACTTTTTCTTATCTATACTAATATATAAAGCTGAAGAGTTTGTTTGTTTGTTTGTTTGTTTGAACGCGGTAATCTCTGGAACTACTGGGCCGATTTGAAAAATTATTTCAGTGTTAGATAGCCCATTTATCGAGGAAGGCTATAGGCTATGTGTCATCACGCTAAGACCAATAGGAGCGGAGTCCACGCCGACGAAGTCGCGCGCAGAAGCTACTATAAAATAAATCGATTGCTATAAAATATGGTATGAAGAAAATACAATACAATTAGGTTAGTTGCTAAATTTGATAGTTTGGTATGATAATTTGAGATCCAGAATACATAGACTACTTTTAATCCCGACCTTCCCACGGGATCATAAGTTACACGATTAAAATCATGACACGCAACTTGCATTTTTTTATGTTACTAGGTCGGCAAACAAGGATACGGCTCACCTGATGGTAAGCAATTACCCATGACCCTATCTCCAATTCCCCCCCAGGAGCTTTGGTCACCTTACTCACCAACAGGAACACAACATTGCTTGAAAGCAGTATTATTTGGCTGTGGTCTTCTGTAAGGTCGAGGTACTACCCCAGTCGGGCTGCTCCATTTTTTGAGCAGGAAATTTCCTGCTGTGCCCTACCTCAGTTAAAAGCAGCATAATATTAAAAAAAAAACACGTATTAAGAAACTGTAAACACATTAAAAAAAGAATTGAAAACTCCTTGGACCATTTAGTTTGATAACGTAACATCGAAACAGCTTTACCGCAGAATTCAGACACTTAGTCACGAATCCATTATATCAAATAGAAATTGTAAAATGCATACATATTTCATTTTAACTGTTATAGAATTGTTGCCATGTAAGTACTTTTCTTGGTTACAATGTTCCGTCTTATAAATATATAAGCCCAAGATCTGGATATAATAACCGAGTGATAAACAGTCTCAGTACGGCGTGCGGGACATTAAACCTCATTATTTATGTCAGTGTTATGTTATTTACACGAAATTATTTGAGGTTACCATTGGTTCTCATGTAATGCTATACTTCGCCTTGTTTAGTGAGATTTTGTCAGTAGTTTTGATTGGTATTTGTTGTGTGTATCCTTGTTCTACGTGGGTTGAATCGTGATCGTGAATCGTGATTGTAGTCGATTTAAACAGGTCATTAACAGCTACCGTACTATTACATATTCATGGTCTTAGTGTGTTGTAATTGGAGTACTGTTTTATGAAATCATGTAACTTTTAAAGTTTTACCGACCGATATATTTTGAAAGCAGTTACGATAAAGAATGTTTTTGGTTCTTGATCGTTGCCAAAAAAGTTAAACACAGCTTGCCGTCTACTTCATTACGTTTACATGTTTTAAATATGCTGTATAATATAATTGGTTTATGCGTATCTATTATACGATTGGTTTGTATTCCTGTGGTGACTAAGGTGGCCAGAGTACCTGCGGAAGGTCGGATGTAGAGTCGACAACGCGCTAGCGATGCTTCTGGTATTGCTTGCGTCTATAGGCTACGGTATCCGCTTACCTTCAGGTGGGCCGTACGCTTGTTTGCCAACCTAGTCGTATATAAAAATACAATCGGTAGCCTAATATAAAGTATTAAGAAAGGTGTAAAGTTTTCTAACTTCGGTCTAGCTCTTTCGTCGATCGACGGTTGTAACCGACTAGGTAAAAAGTCAAAAAGACACATATCATCTAAAGGAGTGAATAAATAAAAAAAATAATAAATATTATTATTTTATTCTATAATTATATAATTTTTATCTATTCTTATATTCTATTGAAATCAGTTTTAATGCATTCACGTTAAAACATAAACATACCAACTGTTCGTGTCAAACGAATTCATTTATTTACAATAGTCAATAATGATGAATCAATGGTAGTCTCCGACCGAGGGTTATCAGCGGCTAAATGTTAATCGTGCGAACTGAGAGAAGGGACCGTGCGAATACTGGAACATTTCATCAGACCACTGTTCCGTACAACCAGACTCACCGGAGTTTTGTTCATTCAGTTCATTCTAAATATAGGTAGCCTTTTAGTGCAGATAATAGCTAGTAATAGTTCAGGCTGATGCATTAGTGCAGATTGTTTTAGACGTGCTCTTAAATAGGTGTGTCCTAGTTTATATTATAACAAATGATCCTTAATTTTGTTGGTATTAGTCAAACACTTAACGTTATTGTTAGATTACTTAACACTTTTGATTATATATTATGTTGTTATGACCTTATAATATCATGTTTGAAGTGCAGTTTGTGTATGACGTTACGATAAAATAATAAACTTAAAAAGTACACTGTCATTATAGATATCATACACATAGAAGGATCTATGTGTATGCCTTTTTGTATAAAGTGACTCTATCTTTGGGAAATGTATGAAAAAGTATATAAAATATAAAAGTATATTGTCATTAATAAATTTTATTACATCGTAGTGTTTTTTTTTCTTATCTGTGTGGATCTATCTGATACAATTTGTGTGTAAAGTTTTATAAATGTTTTTTTTAAATAAATATTCAATGCATTTGTGATCTAAAATATAAATAAATCCTTATATTTTGTTTTTATATTAAGCACGTCTCTTGTCGTCGAAAATAATAAAAAAGTCCATTATGAAATTTGAATATTCATTGTCGATATGCAGATATTTTACGGTTATTCATCGCGTGCAAGGGAAATTGCATTTTCATAATAAATCAAAAAGTTTACGGAACAGGATTATGTAGTAGAAACAGCACGGTCACATTCGAAGTAATAACACTATTAAAGAAAACGTTTCTATAGTTTCAAATATGTTTCGGAAACAAAACAGTAATATGGTGCAATAACTATAAAAGTTCAGCGGCCCCATAAAGCGACTCGAAAGCCTTCCTAAGGGAGTTGCCAGACGGTGCGAACAAAAAACCAATTTCATAAAACTATGCACCGAACTGCATACAGGGTCCACAACAATAAATGAGCAAAAGCCAGAACCTGATGCTTAGTGCTAAAGTTCCATCTCGGTAAGATCTTATCGTACTGTAAAACTATTGACTCTACATAGAGTCATTTATATAAAGTAGGAGAATATTAAAATGTGTAAAGTAGCAATGGATATCGTGTGCTTACTTATATCGCACAATCTTCGTGTTGTAGTGGAGTCTGCAAGTTTGTCACTCACACAGAAGCGTGTGTGACGTCGGAAGGCTTCGACTGCACACTCGTTAAAATTAACATCGCGTCAGTCTGCACCGAGCTGCCGTTCGTGTTGTACATGCCGCTCGTTGCCGCGACGCCTTTCCTCCGATCGCGAAAAAAGTTTAACACACGAAACTTTCTTAAGACTTTCCTTTCAACCCGAACACTGTTGAAGTGGAACTGTCTGCTTTTGATCCCTAAGTCGAGAGTGACCTTAGCTGAAACCGGAATTCGGTATCCCCGAGAACGGGTTTAGTGCCCGGGCCCGTGGCAGGACATTTGTGAAGTGATAACTTGATTTTCAGTGCTGTGTTCAATGTGGGTTACTGGATTTTTCATTGCCGTTGTACATATCAATTAAGGAGGAGGACTGGTCTCTGCCACTTAAGGTCGGCTACAGATAACAGTGCTGTCAAACTTTTCCGTAAGTATTGAAAACTATATGAAAACTTATTATTGTAGTCTTCGCCGCCATTCGTTGCTTCTTAATTTTTTTTACATGATAAGCGTTAAAAAATATATAAGTCAGTAGAAAATAATACCAACGATAAATAAAACAATTATAATAAGCTATTTTAATGATACACCCATTTATTTTAATAGCAAATAGATAATATATTATATAGCGTCCTTGTTATCTTCGATGTCGTTTCTATATAATGACAGCATAATTGCAAGTGATTTCATTTACTAAGGCAAAAAATGTCGGTCACTAGCTAAACAATAGTTGTTTATCTCAAGTTACAGGAAAGATGCAGAGTCACAGATCATATGCAATTAATCAATCTTATAGAAAATATTAAATAAACCGATTAACATTTAGATGGTAGATAGAGAGAAATCGATTAAATACATTTTTAATGTATTACAGATGTCAAAATATTTACGATTGGAAAGAGTTTTGCTCGAAATTAACGAACTGATTGGATCGAGATGTGATTTTTGTCGATAAAGTTACGAATTAACTGTTTCTCGAAGGCCACGGTGGTGATCCGGAAAGTCAGGTTATTTATAAATTATAAGCATTCATATATTGTTAAAGAGAATTAAATAAATTTTAAAATATTCGACAGTTTACGTTAAAATATAAGAAGTAAAATATGAACACATTAAGCAAGATTATGTCGTCTACAGTAACCGTGTAAATACGTACACGAATAATTTGAATAATCGGATGAAACATTCACATAAACTTCTTCAGAAATAATTGGCGTATCAGATAGAGACAAGTAGAGCAGTACCGCATACAATTTACATGCTAAGTAGAAGAGTTAGAAGACGGCCTCGACCGTGTCGCATACAATCGAAAGTGCCATGTGTCCATTGTAAATCTATTTCCAACAGAACAGATGTGCAAAAAAACGATCCACAAAACGAACTATTGAATTTTTTTTTAATAATAAAAAAGGTCGTGCCGCTAACATTTTTTTTTTGCAAAGCAAAATTCGCTCTCGACAACAAGCGTAAGTAGTGTGGTTTTAGTTTTTTTTTTTTTCGTTTAGAGAAATTATTCTTAACACTCACCAGCCTTCGTGAACTTTGCTTCATTCAATGGACCTCGGAGTTTTTTTTTTTTTGTTAAATTTACGTTTGGCCTCGATCGCTACGTATTTAATATCGGATTTGAGATTTCATTTCATAACTGTTCTTGCAAGTTGTCAGTGTTTTTTTATAAGTACGCACAGTTACAATTATAATTATCTGCCACATTAATTGAATCGGGTTTCATGCGACGAACTTACCAAAAACATGCACAGTAAAATTTATTGTTTACTCTTTCTAAATTTAAGAGCTAACTAGATAATCTGTACTGTTTCACGTGTTATTATATCGATATAAGTCATAAAGTAATATTTTATAGCCCATGTGAGTAGTTAGTTCCTATAATTACTAATTTTATAATTGTAAAATATACTTAACAATTACTTTTCTACTTTCTGACTTTATAAACACACTATTAAAATGAGGATCAGCTACTATACTATTTAGCATCGTTCAATGAATTATAAGACAAAAATTTATGTAGATAAAACTAGCGATTACTAGCGTGGCTTGAAAAGTGAATGAAAATTAAACTTCGTTTTATCAAGAATCCATAGAACCATCTATTTGTGTTTATTGAAGCTAATTGCTGTTATTTGTAATTTTTAGAGATTAGTAACTTTGTAATTTTATTTCTCTTTGATCTTTATATAATTAGATTTATTTGATCTTAAAATTTCATTCTAAAAGTATATGTGTAACTTCTTATTGTAACACAATATCTTACATGTTGCTCAAATTCAAGTTCGTTTGAGCGTTCATTCATACGGAGAAAGTTTATTGAACTCCGAAAAAATTTCGCTCGATTTTTTTTTTACGTTATAATATGATATCTATGAAATGTGGCAAAAAAAAGATACAGCATTTTCTAATATCTTTGGTATGTTTATTTGTTATTTTGAACTGAGCACGTTGCGTAATTGTGTATTTTATTTAGTAATAAATGTACAATATGGTGTGAAAACATACCAATGAGCTATTATTTATTATTATTTTTTTTTTACTAATAGACACATTATATTTACATTATTAAATGTTATTTGGGTTTTATTTAGTTTAATTTAGATTTACTGAACATTAAAAACATTGAAAATTATGTTTTAAATAAGATACACATAATTATGTGTTTTTTATTACTTTGTGGCACGGGATCGGTGCTTTGATACTCTTTCTAAAGATAATATGCAAATACCCTAAATAAGTTTAAAATAATTGCATTACACGTTCGTTGTAGAAAAACAAAATAAGAACAAACGTTACGAAAACAATACAATAATTAGAGCAAGTATTACGAAAAACGTAAAGACTAAACAATGAACATTGCAAATGCAGTTAACAGAGTCTAGGGTCATGACTCATGAGCATAAAGAGTGAACGCACATACTGTTCAAACTTACCGAGATGAAAAAAACTTTGGAAGTATCGTAATTATTTAATTATCTAAACGTATGAAAATAATACTTTTTGTGCAGCCTTTTTAGTGCAGAATTTTTTTTTCTCGTTGCATTTCCATACAACTTAGGGTCTGTTTTTATGTTACTCATATTTACAAGTAGAAGAAAATATGCCCGTGAAACTTGTATCACCTCAACTAAGAAACTAATACTTTTGATATGACAATTAGCTAATAGATATCCGACAAGTAAAGTGGAGCTTGATGGTGAAAATGAAAACTATATCTTTATATACCTACTAGCCGACCTGTGTCCACTTCGTTGGTCGTTAATTATTATTTTTGTGATGCAAATATATTGTAATGTTTTCATCTCGCTCGCATTTCTCAGACTTGATTTACAAATACTATTATTTTGTCACAGAATTTTTTGTTCAATAACAATTAAATATAGCCTATATCACTCCTGAATATTGTAGCTTTCTGTTAGTAAAAGAATTTTCATGATCGGATCAGTATTTGCGAAGATTACCCCCTACAAACAAATAAAGTTAAAAACTTTACCTCTTTATATATGACTAGCTTCTGCGCGCGACTTCGTCGGCGTGGACTCCGCTCCTATTAGTCTTAGCGCGATGATATATAGCCTATAGCCTTCCTCGATAAATAGGCTATCTAACACTGAAAGAATTTTTCAAATCGGACCAGTAGATCCTGAGATTAGCGCGTTCAAACAAACAAACAAACAATCAAACAAACTCTTCAGCTTTATATATTAGTATAGATATATAACTTATATAATTATATACATTGTTTACATATGATAAAACTTTATTTGTTGGATACTGTTATACATCAGAACTTTATTGGTAACCAGTACAGCCTGCTCTTGGTAAATTAGTAAGATTTTCATTTGAATCGATATGCCTAATCGGAAAACGTAGATCTTAACATCCATTGGTTGTGAAAACGAAAGCAGGTTTTAATCCGGTCTAACACCCGGTTTTTAAGTGCCGAATTTCTTTAAAAGTCATCTCTTGATTGATATTAAAAAACATCATTAAGATTATTTCAAAATTTTGAGATATTATCAACACCGGAGAAGCGCGGATTGTGCGCGGACGTCGCGATCATTTAGCTTAATTAGGACAAGCGTCTTTGCTTAGTAATGGGTCGAGTCGAGTAGTATTAATATTACATGAACTCAAGTGTGTTGCCCATAGTAACCACGCTGGGCAGGCGGGTTTGTGGCCGCAGGGCTGGCTTTGTCGCACTGAAGACGCTGCTGCCTGTCTTCGGGCTGTGTAGTTCAAAGCCAGCAGTTGGATAGTTATCCCGCCATCGTTCAGCTTTTTAAGTTCCAAGGTGATAGCGGAACTATGATATCCCTTAGTCGCCTCTTACGACACCCACGGGAAGAGAGGGGAAGGCTATATTCTTTGCCGTACCCACACAGCAATAGTCTAATCATTAATTTTATTAATGTATGTTGGTCATGTATGGATATAAAATATAATGCGCATATAACAACTAAAGTTTCTTGCGCAAGAAAAAAAAAGATAAAGCGAAACCAGATATAAAAATTAGCTCTTACATTAAACAATAAAACAAATATATTCTTGTTTGTAACGGTAATAAGCTTCGTAATGTGATGCAATTGACAAATCATTAAAGCTTAGCATATATTATGAACGGATCAAATAATAGCTGCGACCTTGTGCCTATTATCAACCTGCACTCGTTGAGACACGCCTGTCAACTTGACAGCGTCATCGCCTTGACACATGCAAGTGCGAAAATTACGTTTTTGTTTCATAATATTTTTTTTGTTTTGATTTATTTTTGGTCACTTGGTTTATTAACTGATTCATAAAATCAATTTTTTTTTTCAATCGGGATGAGAATTTTATGCGTATTTTATTTACGTTAAAATTTATTAGCTAACGTCGCGTTACAACGTTGCGTTTTCTTACACAAATTGTGTAATAAAATAATTGATAAAGTAAATACGCATTATTAGAGATAACTCAAAAAGTACTAAGCAGATCTCGATCAAATTTAAATGGTACCACATGAGACGCATCAGTTTTTGTTTAAAAAAAAAATCATCGGAATCGGTCCACCCAGTCAAAAGTTCCGCTGTCAAACTTCTGCGCTGGATATGCAAAACATAATTATTAATATTCTAACGTTTCCGGTTTTGGTCGAAATAATGTAACAGTCTGAAAAAAAGTCTGAATTTTTTTGGCTCTGCAATAGATTGACATTTGCTATTTCATGAAAACAAATTACAAAAATAAAATAACGTCACAAAATTAAGTGTCTATAAAAAAAAATTTAAAACTTGTCTCTTCAGCATTTTTAGATCGTAGTATTTTTTATCTGTTGAGAATACCTACAGAACCTCGTTCACGAGTCCGATTCGATTCTCGCATTTTTTATATATAATTTTTTATAATTAAATTTATTATCCTTTCTGTAACTTTGAATGAATTAATTATTTGAATGAATTATTACACTATATAATAATAAATAAAAAATTCTATAAAATGAACCAAAACATATTAACCAGGCTGGTTAAATATAAATTTTTTTTTATTTCATTTTTATTCAAGTTGTTTCATAACATTGAATGTCAATTGCAAAAAACTCAAAAAGAGGTTTTACTTATTTTTAAAATAATTAATTTCTACATGAAAAAATAAAAGAAAAAACCTATGACCACAAATTATTGTTTTATCTTTTTATGCAAATTAGACTATTACACATATTATATTTATATATCTAAATGGAGTATAAGAGGAAAATCATATCAAAACCTGTTACAGCTTATCTCACAATTCTCCAACTTTGTAATGTATAATTTAAATATGTATTTTGTAGTTTGTTTTAAAAGCGTAATTTAAATAGAACATTTCACACAATATCCGAAATTGAAAAATAAGTAAAAAATAATACAGATTACATATTTTGTCGTAGATAAAAAAGTGATCATGAGGAAATCTAAATGAAGTTCTATAAAAGTGTATCAAACCGTAACGATGCTTGACGGTTTCACCTTCACTGGATCTTACGATTAATTTTACTCCGTCTCCTCTCCATTCTAACCGACTTTGAAGTAATGTAGCTTTCAATTCGATTGTGATAGCTTTTTGTGTATATAATACGATATAAGATTTTAAATTAACATGGTTATTTTGTTAGTAAAATTATTTAAAATGGGATATTTACCATCTTTTTTATTTTTATTTTGCGGAGCTCGATATTTCGACGTTATCTATACGTATGTCTTGTTCACGAGACTCGAATCTCTCTCCAAATCAAATCGAAATTTAAATATCGAGCTCCGCAAAATAAAAATAAAAAAACATACATAGTAGATAAATCTATACTAATATATAAAGCTGAAGAGTTTGTTTGTTTGTTTGTTTGTTTGTTTGTTTGTTTGAACACGGTAATCTCTGGAACTACTGGGCCGATTTGAAAAACGCTTTCACTGTTAGATAGCCCATTTATCGAGGAAGGCTATAGGCTATGTATCATCACGCTAAGACCAATAGGAGCGGAGTCCACGCCGACGAAGTCGCGCGCAGAAGCTAGTAATTTATAATTTTTAATAGGATATCTCTGCCAATCATTACGTGATTTTTGTTTACATGTGCTTCTATTGTAAATTAAAAAAAAATATTTGTGTGTTTATGTGTATGTGTGTGTGTGTGTATGTATGAATTTATATTAACTTTTATCAAATAATTAAAGACCATACATTTTTAAAATAACGATTCAAAAGTTATTTCTACTTTAATAAAAAAAATTTGATTGTCCAATCAAAAATTCAAAAATTGTAAAAATACTAAATTAAAGAGGGAATCGCGCGGGTTATCGAGTCTAATTCTATTTAGGTATATATATATATATATAAACGAAATTACGTAATAAATTAATCGATAGCTTTGAAGTTAAATAAAACGAAATATTGAGGCGTTCACCTTGTTTACATGTTTGTATGACTAACACACCGCCTCTATGGCTCTACGCGGCCGCGATTCTCTACGATCTTCTTCAAGATATTACATATTTACATGCTAAATATTTGCCAATAAAACTTTTAGTAATAAAAGACCTTTTAAATTTCACGGTTGCAGAATTTAAGCAAATCAAGAAACGAGTTGTTGATCTCATCTTTATCTTGACTTTTAATGTGATGCCGGGAACAAGTTTGATACGTGATGAAGCATGTTTAACATTTGTTAAACGGTATTTTATTTCACGGCTTTAGATATTTGCCGAACGTTTTATTGATGTTCTCAACATTTACTGATGTATTAAATAGTATGTTTGTTTGTTTAACCTCTTTAAGAAACTATTGAGTTGGGTAGAGTATTGATTGAGGTAGGTTATAAAGTATGTGACTTAATTCTTTGACTCAAATGAACGGAGCTGTGACCATTAATGTGAGTTGACTAGTTTATACCTATTTACGTAAGTATTTACTAATGGGTGTTCAAACGATAGAAGGATATTTGTGCGTGTATGTTATATACCTAAATGTATGTTACTATGTACGCACATAACATTATAAAGGCAAAGTTTGTAAGGGTAACAAATGAGCCATTTGGTATAAATCATAGAGTCTCTAAATATGATGATGAAGACCCTAAATATTTTAAGACCTAAAGCGCCTTACAGATATATTGTTGGTACACTCGTGGGCATAACTAGTAGTGTTTTTTATGTTTAAAATACTTGTTTTAAATGTTAAGTATTATGAGTCATTATTTCTTATTGTAAATATTAATTAATACATTTTTAAACGAATTTTGAAAGGTCAAATTTAAATATGATAATAATTTAGTTTTACGTTTAAATGTTATCCATTACCAGATTCATTCGGTAGATATATCTAATAAATTGTTGTCAAAATGTTTAGGAAGCAATGCACATATATAAAAACTTGGTCTCCTTGGAGCAGAGCAGTGACCATAAATCTAAAACATAAATGAAAATAATAATGTAACCCCTAATAAATTAAATATTTTTTTGAAATGTATTATTATTGATATTTATTTTCAATAAAGTTTTTGTTAATTTAATGCTGAAATTATCAAATGTATTTAGTACCTATAGCTGACTTCAAAACGTCAAAAAAATGCTGTTGTGGATTTTTAGAAGCAGATTTTTTATTTATTCCTTTTTTAGTCATAAAACGTTATATCGTACGAGCAATTAAGTACCTTAATTAAAAAAAAAATGAATAAAGACTGCCTCGCCTTAAGCAGGCCAAGTTAAATTTAAAAAAAAAATGCAAAAAAAAATAATGTACCAAATACGTGTGATTGTACTGCAACAGCTAAATATAGGCCAATACAGATATATAACGAAAAATATCGAACGCGTGGCCATCTCTATTTATTAAAAAGTAATTTATCGTTAATGACAAACATTAAAAAATAAAAGTGAAATCACAAACACGTGCCAACGAAGACAATATTTTATTATAATAATCGTGTAACAAAGTTAACACTTTCACCAATTAAATAGAAATTCACATTTCAATACCGTTTCATCTAACCTCCATCAATCAAAAACGTTTTATGAATATCTAGATATCATCCAGTAGATTCAAATTCTTGACATTAGACGAATGTGTTTGAATGCTAAATGTAATGTTAGCAAACGGGTACCCACGCAAATAACTCGTCAAATATTGACCCTATTTTGAGAGACCTAATAAATATTGCATCGAATTGCTTGAGTACTTAAAGCTACGTATTATTTATTTACTCTTTATTGTACAAATAAAAAGCAACATATTGTTATGTACCTATGACATAAAATAAGCAAGTATAATAGGCGGTCTTATTAATAAATAGGGATCTCTGACAGACAAGCTATGTGAAGGAGACAATGTGAAAAAGCGGAGAGTGTAGGTACGGAGTAAGAACAAAAACAAATTACATTATTGTATTTATATATGTTTCTATTGGACTCTAATAAAGAAAAAGTATGATATACCTAAATAAAAAACATATTGACTTGCCTTATTGCAAAAATAGCAACAGTACAGCATATTTTTCAAGGCAATCTTTGGACAGAAGACTTAACGTAGCACATTTATGCATAATAATAAACGTATCTGTATTATAACGGTAGCAGTATTAGTAGTATGCGTATAAGAATATGTGTAAATGTATTAATAAAAATATATGTGTGGGTGACCGTATTTTTGAGTGATGAGCTAGAGGTGTTCGTTATATTAGGTAGCGGATAAAATCACCTATTATTTTTAAATCATTTTATCACCTATTATTTTTTTTACCTGGGAAGCGTGATATAATATCACGCTTCCCAGGTAAGGTTTGAAAGAATATTTTTATTTTTACTACTTTACCTCAAATGTACACAGAGCCAAATTGTACTCTATGGTCACAAAATTCCTTTTAATGTCCAGAACATCTTATAATATGTTAGTCCCATGTCAAATCGTATTCTATTGTAACGGACTAAGAACTATTTTCCTTTGAATGTCCAGAACATTCACGTTGCGTATAATATGTTAGCTTAGTCCCATGTCAAATTGTATTCTATTGTAACTGAATAAGAACTATTTTCCTTTCAATGTCTTTTGAAATAAATTTTAAAAATATTTTAGTTCGTATTATTATTTTTATTATACTATACTACACGTTAGACTTATTTTTTTCATATTATTTCGTTTTGTTTAACGGTTAAATTGTCAGTATGGACAACGCGTTTGCTCTCGTATGATGTTCATTTTCGTGAGTTTATTTACGAATTTTACGATTGCGGTGTTGCGTTTTGAGAAACTGTAAATATAATTAATAATTATAATTAAGTTGTTTATATGATTAAGTATAGTTGTTTATATAATTAAGTATAGTTGTTTATTGAGTAGAGTAAAATGCCACGAAAAGGACAAATGTGGAATTATTTTACTGTGGTCGATGAAATTGCAAAAAGCGGAATGTAATTATTGTAAAAATATACTTTCATTTAAAACTACTATAACGAATTTAAAAAAACATATGAAACAAAAGAATTTAATTATATATGAAGAAATAAGTGGAGAAAATAACAGGAATAAAAATAGCGGTAAGTTTATTTTATCTTGTATCTGTAAACGAGTAATTCTTGTATTTATTGAAGTGAAACTTCTTTAGAATCGTTGTGATTTCAAACCGGATGCAACGGCAAAAAGACAGGGAAGGACGAACCGCGCTGCAAGCCGCTAATTTTAAGTTAGTTTTTTTTAATTAGTTTGCCATAGAAGTTTCACTTCTATCGTGTGTGAATCGCACACACACCTTTTTTTTTGTTATACTTTGGATATCTCAGAAACGGCTGTTGAACCGTTGAGCCTGTGAACCGTTTTGATGAAATTTTGTATACAGATAGATATAGATATAGATATATCATTTTAAGTATCCTATATGTAATATGCATTTGATCTCAGAAATAATAAGAGTTGACCTAAAGTTTGTAACTACCAGGTCAAAAAATCCCAAAAAAAAAATTTGATCTCACAAGGGTTTCACAGTTGGTTAAAAAAAAAAATATATTATCACGTAAAAAATAATAAGTGATTTAAAAGTAGCGTAACGTTATAACGTAATATCAAAATGTAGCCGTTACGCCCATCTCTAGTGATGACAATATTCCGTTACAACTGTCACGAGATCAAATCTTGGACTAGAATAAAAATATCGCCTTAATAAGATTAATATTCGTTAATATTTGTGATGCCTTTAATATAATTATTAGAATAATTAATTTATTCACGGCCAAGAAGTATACCAAAGAAGTATACATTTAAAATACATGACCCTCTTCCTGCAACAGTTGGGTAATTAGTAGTTTAATGCAGTAAACAGAAAGCCGGATATAGATTTAAAGAGGTACCTTACCAGGCTAAGATCGTTACTACTCAAATCGTGTAGGAAATGGGAGATTACACGTCGTTAGGTTAAGCATCCTTAACAAGAGTTGTAAATTTGCATTAGTCTTTCGAACAAAAGTTAGGTAATAAATAATTATAATTTTTCAATAATTATATTTGTCATAACTAAAATTTCATAGTAAAATTGTAAAGTAAAAAAATACCTCTCTGCAAATAAGTAAAATAAAATAATGTCTGTGAAGTTTATTGAAACTAGTTACTAAATTATAAATGTATAAAATTATACGAATATTTTTTGTATCTAGTATTACAAAAACAAAAATAAACTTTTTTATTTTTTGTCGTTATGTTTGTTTGTTGTTATGTTATGGCTAATGTCTGAAACGACTAGATTAGGATTGAAATCGATTCCACTGTCAGATAGCTGAATTATTTCAATACCTCAGCCTACTTTTATTTTAGAAAAAGTGATCTGTGAAAAAATATAACATCAATAAGATAATTAAACAAATTCTGCTATAACAGTTTTTTTTAAATGCAACATGGAGTCTCTCGCGGATAGCATGTTAGTTGATTTAAATAAATAAAAAAATAGTTCTATAAACTAGAATACAAAACTATAGTATCCAATGACTAATCTAACTTATCTCATGATCGACGAAAAAAAAAATTATCTACAACAAGTCTGTTTTTAAAAGAACGCTATCCTAGTAATAAAAAAAATTAAGTTACGACTCACATGTGCGAAGTAAACGTAAATGAATGCAAACGCGTTTGCTGTTTTTGTAATTTTATTAAGTGTCGAACTTCTCAGATGCTATATTGGACAATAAGTATAAAAGTGTGTAATTTTGCACGGAGTACAAGTTGCTTATCTATTCTTTTTAATTAACCTAATCCATGCTTTTTTTCTTAACCAATCGGGTACGGTTTTCAATTTTACGGTTTTTAATGGCTGGTAAAATTACGTTTACAATATTACGCTGACATACATGGCCTATTAAAACTATTACCTTCTGAAAAAATTGTAGTGTTAGTGGTATTTGCTTGCATGCTGCGTCAACAGGAACTTTTAATATGAATGCTGCTATCCAATTACAATCCAGTGATTGCCTACGCTGGTGTCAGAATTAGTGACACATTTCGAATCACAACTCCAATTTTTTGTTGTTTAAAAGTTAAAAAGTTAGTTCCTTGTATTCTTGACACAGGAATATAATCTGTATTTTATTTACTTTATTTATAGATAACTTTTGTATCGTAATTATGACATTGTAATATTCACAATCGAATATATAACACATTGAACCTTGATAAACATTTGGACATACAAAATTGTCTCAATGTAAACTTTTATACAAATATAACAAGCTATTCAAGTGTATCTCGAATCGGTAAAGGCCACGCAAGTATGAATGCCTTCCTAATGCGGTACTGATTCTTATGGCAGTTACCATGAAATTTTTGTACTACTTCCATCATTCGTTACACCGAGTCTTGTATATTTTTTTGTTAAACCGGTCTTCATCGTTTGGGAACAAAAATTACGAGTACTACCTAACTACAACTCTTGAGTTTCACCTACTTTAAATTTTGCAATACGTAATTGGGTGTACAAAATCAAATAGTCATTAAATACTGCGAAATTGCTTATCTGTAGTGACTTTTTGTGTTTTTATAATAGGCAGAAATGCTATCAGAAACGCCTAATTATCATTTTAAATTAAATATTCCTTCGAATTATTCAACACCTGTTTGTAATGTGTTTCTCGGTGAATATATTATACTTTTTATCTACAAGATGAAGACAAACCGACGTTAATGTAACGATAATAGAAAGACACATAAAATAAAATGATGTAATTTGTAAAGTTACTCTTAGTTTAATTGTATTTAAAAGGTTAGGTTTCAATAGTAGTTAAAAGTTCCGGCGCATTAATTTTGTGCTTAACTAAAGTAAGTGTATATGATACATAGATAGCAATTCAGATAAGTTTAAAACATCAACAATAATATACAATCAGCTTTTGTTTAAGTCAGTTTAATCGACTCAAGGCCGTCTAAACAATATCCACAGCGCAACCTAGTCTAATCGTAACTTTGATTAGTAATTACAATTACTCGACCTTTAGGGTTGTAAATCGATAAACGATTCTCACTCGATATCGGGTTCAGGGTGAAATAATTATGGCCTTAATTTTCTTTTAATTACGAGCCATGATGCCGCCGATTGTGAATGCATTTCCATTGTTTCATTGCAATCTCGCCGTGGCTTCAATTACAATTTTTGGTTTCGGAGTGTAAGGTAATTAACACTTTCTTGACCGACTTTCATGTGAATAAGGTCATGTGGGGCATAATTTATTCGGTAAACTGTTCGTTCGTTAACTACAAGACCTTTAGGGAACATGAACTGTTAACTAAAATAATAACGTTTATGCTAAATATAATAATAGGCTACGTGACAAAAACAATGTACATGTTTTTGGTCATTTGATAAAAAATATTACAGATAGCTAGATCAAAATTAAAATATAAATGGAAATGACTCAAATTTTACGTTTTCGTCGGTCTTAATATGAAACGCAATGTGTTCTGTTGAGAATTATAAAATTAAATTATTTATGCATAAATTATAACAAAAATAATAAGGAAATATAATTATTTACGTCCGATAACGTTAAACCGGGTTTTAGTATTGCAGCTGTTTATATGTAACAGTTTGCCTCACATTATTAGTTTGTGATTGGACAGTTTTTAGCACGCAATTCCGTTATAAGGATATTTTTTTTATTTTTCGTCTAATGGAAGGTACATCACGTTGCTCTGCATTATTACCTTAAAGTAAAGTAGGTAATAATTGTGTGTATTTGTAGGTGAAATTTCAATATTAAAGTACGTTTAGGGTACTGTCACTACGATGGAGCGGTTAGCGATATGACTGTATCTATAATAAATAGTGCAATTTTTAGTATTAATATTTGACGTTACTCTATAAGTACTGTTCGCCCTTTGACGGCATTCGTGATACCCCAGTTGAGCCTAAAAATATAACTTTCCCAATAATATTATCTTTATTACACCCATAACATAGGTTATCATTTTGTAGCGAACGGTCGAACAGAAAATAGATCACATAATTTAAGATCTTTATAATTGTTCTTAAAGTGTTGAGCATATACAATATCATATATCTATACTAATATAATAAAGCTGAAGAGTCTGTTTGTTTGATTGTTTGTTTGTTTGTTTGAACGCGCTAATATCATGATCTACTGGTCCGATTTGAAAAACTATTTCAGTGTTAGATAGCCCATTTATCGAGGAAGGCTATAGGCTATATATCATCACGCTAAGACCAATAGGAGCGTAGCACCAATGAAGAATGTTTCAAAATCGGGGTTTTTTCCTTTTGAGAGCTTCCGCTGCGTAAACAGTTAGGTACCTTAAGTTTCGCACAAATCATGTATTCACAGAAGATACACAGAAGCTAGTATTAAATATATACGTATTAATATATCTATACGTATAATGTGTCCTATGTTTTCTTTATAAATTATACTAAATACCTACATATTATGTCGTATCTCAGCGTCAGTTGTGAAAACGACTAATTACAAGTCGATTACGTAAATTAATTTCAAAAATTGACCTAATAATGTTGTAAAGACATGAGCAAGGTCATTCATTGAAATCAATACAATACTTATTGTTTTCACTAGTCTAGAGTGGGCAACAATGGATCGATCTTGATACTAGACAGAGCAGATACGGCTATCGGGGTTTTTATCTAGTTTTTAAATTCAATATCCTTATTATCTTAGTTATAAGAGTTACATTCTCAACAAAAAGATGACGATAAGCTTTTTGTTTGATACATTTCACTAGCAACTATTGTGGAAAAAAAATTAAAGTAAAATATTGCACATCACTGTTTGTATAGAATAGTTCCTTGTTTTGACATATTTTTTTTTAAATTAATTTGTGATCGCATTCGATTTTAAAGTATAGTACACGGCCGTAAATAATGCACATCGACTTTTAGAAAGAGACAATCAGCTAATTTGAACTTTGTAGAGCGTTATCTCTGACGCACATTACCTATGAGACGTATCGGACTGTCAGTATTTCATATGACAGATCTAATAGTGTAAGAACCCAGTTCCCAGATCACCTGTCATATTTTTTTGAAGGACAAAATATATTAAATTCAAATTCAAAATATTTTATTCAGCATAAAATTATTACAATTTCTTACTGAACGTCATGAGTCTACTACCAGTTCGGAAAGAAAAAGCCTCTGACCTGAGAAGAACTGGCGAAAGAAACTCAGCGAGACTAATATCATTTTTTTAATCATGTTTTTTTTTCCAAAGCAGATTGAAATTTACAATAATTTTATATGTTGAAATAGCCTGGCGGCGATCACATCATTCCCAAGGCGTACTGTCTTCTATAAAATCGTTAATCGAATAATATCCTTTAGTACACAAACGTTCTTTCACAATTTTTTTAAATTTGGCTGCTTTATATACGTAAAAATGTTATTAACCAGCTATTTTAGTATTTATCGCCAGACACTAATTATATTACTATATTTTAAAACATGTAGAAAATATTTTAGCAACTCTTTATACTACGATGTATACTGTAATGTTTTGTCAATCAGAAACAAGGAAGTCTGGGGTCTGGGATCTTGGACTATAACGCTCTACGAAGTCGAAATTAGCCGATTGTCTAGCAGTGCAAACTTAGCACCTCATCGATGGAATTTTGGGTCGAAAATGACCTTAATCGATAGGTCTACGTTAGGTCCGTATAGGTCCACTAAATTTTTCGTTAGGTCCGCTATAGTTTTTTGATAAATATTTTTTTTAATTTAGGTAAAAAAAAAATGCAATTTTAGCACCCCATCCAAGGATTTTTAAAATCAAAATGACCTTAATCGATAGGGCTACGTTAGGTCCGTATAGGTCCACAATAATTTTTGTTAGGTCCCCCATAGTTTTTTAGCTGCTAAAATACGAATTTTTTTTCCAAAATTTTAAAAATTATTTATAAAAAAACTAAAAAGGAATTAACGAAAAATTTCGTGGACCTATACGGACCTAACGTAGACTTATCGATTAGGGTAATTTTGATTTCAAAAATCCTTAGATGGGGTGCTAAAATTGCATATTTTATTTAACAAAGTACCTGGGTGACCGAGCCCAGCTCGGTGTTTTTATTTTATTTTATTTTTGTTTTTTTTTTTCGGTATTTTTATATTTTAATTTTATTTAAATAATAAATCACGAGTGAAATTAAAAAAAAAAAAGAAAAAAAAATAATCTGGAGACTGAGATTCGAACCCGGGTCAAAACGATTTGAAATCCGTCGCTTTCCTAATTACGCTGTTACAACTATAATAATAATGTTGAAATTAAGCTTCGTATTCTAATGATATTTTTTCATTGCCTAAAAACAGGGATAAAACGACATTTTTTTTAAATGAATCCTAGCTAGATCAATTTTTCGCCCCCGAAATCCCCTGCATACTAAATTTCACGAAAATCGTTGGAGCCGATTCCGAGATTCAGAAAATATATATATATACAAGAATTGCTCGTTTAATAGTATAAGATTAAAAAAAATATTTATTAAATAACTATAGGGGACCTAACAAAAATTATTGTGGACCTATACGGACCTAACGTAGACCTATCGATTAAGGTCATTTTGATTTTAAAAATCCTTGGATGGGGTGCTAAAATTGCTTTTTCTTTACCTAAATTAAAAAAAATTATTTATTAAAAAACTATAGCGGATCTAACGAAAAATTTACTGGACCTATACGGACCTAACGTAGAACTATCGATTAAGGTAATTTTAATTTCAAAAATCCATAGATGGGGTGCTAAAATTGCATATTTTTTTTACCAAAATTAAAAAGAAATTATTTATTAAAAAACTATAAGGGACCTAACAAAAATTATTGTGGGCCTATACGGACCTAACGTAGACCTATCGATTAAGGTCATTTTGGTTTTAAAAATCCTTGGATGGGGTGCTAAAATTGCATTTTTTTTAACCTAAATTTAAAAAAAATATTTATTAAAAAACTATACCGGACCTAACGAAAAATTTAGTGGACCTATACGGACCTAACGTAGACCTATCGATTAAGGTCATTTTCGACCCAAAATTCCATTGATGAGGTGCTAAGTTTGCACTGCTCGATTGTCTCTTTCCAAAGGTCGATGTGCAATATTTATGGCCGGGTACTATAACAATAAACTGAAAATAATATTGAATATTTTATAAGGTAAATTTGTAAATTTGTTTTATTATATTCATTCAAACATTTAAATATTATTTTAATTACACGCTTAAAAATGAAAAGTAAAACTTTAATATGTTTTATTATAAATGCAAATTTATTTTTTATTTTATAGCTTTTTTGGTTTCAAATTGACGTTTACGGTAACTAAAAGTGATATTATAGTATTTTTATAAACCTTTATTAACATACGAGTACGTAGATCTTTTTGAAAACGATTCGAAATGTAATAGATTAGCGGCATTAGCGCCTTAAGGTATACGACCTTTTTGTTATTATACATGTTTATGTATCTTTATCATAAAATAAATTACCTTAATTTATACCCTTATTATACAATTAATTGCTTTATTATACATAAAATTGTCGAACACGAAAATGATTTTAAATCGTTATAGTTAAATTATTATTAAAAAGCGTAAAGTGCCCGTCAGCTGGTTCTAGAATTAGTTAAGTCATCAGTAGACGTAACAGTTAAAAGAGAAAACAAATTGTTTCACTTTCATTTCTCAATTGACGCATTTTCAATATCAAGGTCGTGTATCAAGTGGTGGATATTGGTAGCAAAATGTCAGGTAGATGGTAGGCTCGATCTTATTTGGGTTTCACTATTTCTACTTTTTAATAGAGAAAGTATAGAGCAGTCATGTGATTCTCAAGAAAAACCAAAAAAATGTATAATTTCAGTCTTGTGTTGTTAAAATTAAAAAAAAAATGTTTATTAACTAATTAATCGTCTTAATATATTTTGGTTATTTGAATACGAAAATTCTAGAATTTATAAACAAGGGAAGAGCGATTCGATTAGAACAATAAAGACGAGCTTCGTAATCCGTATTTATTTGTATAAATACGCAAAACATAAACGCACGTTGCGTCACTTGCGTTACCGATTGTACAGTTAAGAAGAAAAATGGCTGTGTGCTTTGTATGAATGTAATCATCAAAAGAAGAACAAAATTGAGTCATGCATTTTATAAGTACTTTTGATAAACGTTGTTATTGAAATATCGATAAACAAATAAATTATTAGTCTAGTAAATAAATTTCTGAGTACCGAAATTATAGCTTATGAACGTGTTTTATAATTAAAATACGAAAACGGCCCTTGATCATTAATTTATGAATATAATAACAAACATTGCTCAAGTTTAATATTCAAAACAATCACATTCAATTGCGAATCTAATTAAATCTAGCAAACAGTCAAATGGCTAGATTACGTCGCTCGGAAAGCAATAACGACGCATTGTATCGAAATACGTCATTAGTTCCGCTCGGCTTTGCTCTAACCAACTTAACAGCGACCCTTTCAAATAAATAGCTTTCGCTGGCTAGATCGAAATGGAAATAATCCATTACGTTTTAATTTTATCTCTCATTTTATTATCACATACAAATTACTCAATGTAAATTGAATAACTGCGGTGAAATAGATTGGATCATTCGTCAAATGTATCATTTTGATATGAAGATAGAACGGAATGAGATGATACAGCGTGTCATTACCTCCTAAGCTGTTATTACGTGGCTGCGTTGTTTGTATTAGTAATTGAATAATAGGCGATACAGTCTGCTAAAAGCGCAGTCTGTATAAAATTATTTTACTGAAGGAAAAACTGTCGAGATTTTACTTTGTATTACGAGATGGTTTTGTCGTAGGAAATCAAATAGACATTTTAATATTTACTTATATAGACACATTGTTGTTAATTTTCGATTATTCAAAGCGTTTTGTTTATGATAGTACATTTGACCAGTGTTAGTCCGGATTTATCTGTTTATGGAGAGAGATTTTGCTTAACGCGGTAGGTAAGCCGAGATTAATATAAGTAATGGTTGTTAAAGGAATTCATTGCTCTGTGAGTAGTTTAAATAAATAACGTATTAACTATTAAACTATAAGTAAAATTTATGAACTTGTTTCATATAATTATGCAAGTTGGATACATTAAATATTAAATTAATACGCTGTGGTAATTTTCATTTATTTAGATCACTATTACATTTTTATTGTCTATAATATGAAGAAATTATTATAAGATTGGCATAAATTTATTGCAGATCATGGTACCTATTTAATAATCATTTAATAATTGACAACATTAGACTAACAAAATTAAGTACTTGTTTGTATACATAGTAAATACCTTTTCTCACTAAAAAAAATTGTAAAAGCTGCTACAAAAAGAACCCTGAAAGATATGTGACTGACATTACATCATATGTGTCAACTTAAAGCTATCTTAAATTGTGTTATTTTCATGTAAGTATACAATAAATATTTAATAACAAAGTACAAAACTAATATACATCTTATATATATAAAATTCTCGTGTCACAATGTTAATAACCATACTCCTCCGAAACGGCTGGACCAATTTTTATGAAATTGTGTGTGCATATCGGGTAGGTCTGTAAATCGGCCAACATCTATTTTTCATACCCCTAAGTTATAAGGGGGGGGGGTGAATTAAGGGGTTAATAACATATATGGTAAAACAACGTTTGTGGAGTCAGCTAGTTTTTATATAAATTACTCAAAGTAAAAAGGCTAGTTTATTTAGAAATCCTATTAATATCCTAAAATTAAAATATTAATCGTATTAACGCTAACATAAAACCGATATCTAATGTCTTTATTGTAAGAAACCTCTTCAATATCCGTTACTAATAAAATAAACCTATAAATATATACTCAGTCCGGGGTGAAGAATACCTGTGGTTAAGACCCTACAACCCTTGAGAGCTTCGCAGTCTTTAATACTCCTTACTCGCTTATTACCTTGGTAACTGACAGCTGTCAAGAGCAATCTTATACCTGGGGTCTGTCAAACGTGCGTGGCAAAAACATTGGGGAGTATCTGTGGGCAAACAAGGTATCAGACTCGCATTATTTGAATCACCGCTGCGAATTGTTGCGAAATGATCAAAATGGATACTTTTTCTTGTCTATATTGTGTACATAAAATGAATACAAATTTTTACTTCTAAACAAATTGTCACGTTCAAACACGATTATTCTAAATATTAATCCTTGTCAATTTAAACACCTTACATTACTATATTGCAAGCATATATCTAGCACTGAACATTTTAAATCATTTTTTTTTTGTTATTTATTACATTTAATATATAACTTATACATTAATTCAATATCGATTAAATGCTTATTAAATTACAACTAATTATAAAAATATTATACTAAAAAAAAATATTATACTATAAAAAAAGATGAAACTAAAACTAAAAACCTTAAAAATTGTAATATAATAATTAAAATATATTATTAAAAGGAGTCCCTTTAGGCAAGGTTCCGAAGATACTGGCAGCGTTCCCCCTTTGAATAGCTAGACTAATTCTTTGTCCGAGGTAGCTGCCAGCTCTTCGGTCTCCTGTGATGTCGACTAACCTTTTAGCTATTTCCTTAAAAAGCCTTAAGGCGCTAGGACCCCACGGACCAAGGGTCTCGACACCGAATGGGACAAAATCATATTCGGGGCCTAGACCCCTGTATTTGCCTGCTTTAGCTTTTTCAGCCGCTTCACAAGCCGCACCAGCTCTATTGTTGGTTCCATGTAGATGGGAAGGGGCCAGCGTGTCTGAACAGGTTGCATCCCATACCAGCACCCTGCCCATCTTCCATGGAATCAAACTCATACCGTCCGGTCTCTTGCCATCGTCTCTTGCTATACCAGTTGGCTCAAGGAGACTTGGCACGTTGATGGTGGCAAGGGACCGGCGTATGATATCATTAAGTGCGGCATGTCTCGAGAAGCGGCCTGCACTTTTTTGGCAAGACAGTCCGTGATGTCCCAGCTTGTCGACATCGCTGCCACAGGGACATTTATGAGGAACGCAGACCGGAACCCCAAGCCGTAGACAGGTTGCGATTCGGAGCGTGTCAGGCTCAAGAAATGTTCCTGTATTTGGAGAAGGATAAGCGTGAAGCCAGTAGCCGGCCTCATGCGTACCCACGGCCAAAAGCCTGGCACGCGCCGAACCTGTACTACAGCTTAAAAGATCGTCAAAGGTAAATTTACAGTTTATAATTTTAAAATTAATATTTCACTTGGTTACGATATAACCTAAGAACGATATTACTGATTTTATTCATATTTTTATAATACGTTAAAGTTTTATAATACTTTATAGGAAATTTTAATAAATAGGAATAAAATTAAGTATAATGCTCAGTTAATTTGGAAAAATTTTGGGCCTTTATACTTTATCTGTGGCTGTAACAAACGAAGATATTAAATAGAATACGGTGACGAGCAATAATTGCAATTTATTATGAGCTTTATCTAAACAAATATTATAACATGAAAAGCTGCGTTTTTGTATTCAATAATCTATGTACTGATACGATTTTAATACTTCTTTCTAAATCTTTGTTATATTGTATGTTATTGTGTAGTACAGATTACAAGTAATAAATTCTTAAAGTTTTATTACGGGTCAGATTAGAGGAATATTGGTCTTAAAGATTAACGTGACTGAAATCGTAATAGACGTCTAGACAAAATATCACAAAAAGAAACAAATGACCAACGAAAGAACCATTATTTTACAAAGCACTATGTATGTAACATCCGGTCGATTTTCTTACATTACACGAGGTACCCGTGACACTTCCATTTATTTGACTGATGACCACCACAACAACTTGGCAAGTACATAACGACTTCATGACAAAATGGTTCCGTATGATTTTTTGTTCATTCGAGTTGTCTTGACTTTTGACGTTGAACGCATTAAGCGTTTTATTTGCTTGGGGTTCGTTAAAACTTTCCCCGTTGTTTAATTCAGCGTTAAATAAGTGAGACCGATGTAAGGTGTCATTTAAAATAAAAAAAATAAGTTATCTTTTTTGTTTTCCGATCAATTAAATAATAAATAAAAATTACATTTGTATCAGAATGAGGCACAAAAAGACAAAAACAAATGTTCATATTATATTTTATTATTTTTAAAACCTTCTTCGATAATCCACAGATTAAAGAAACAAATGATAGATCTCTGAAATTCGCCGCCAAATATTAAATTGAATATGTTATACAACACCTTTTTGTAACCGGAGTACTATTTTCATATTAATGTTTGCTATTCACTATAATTGAGTAATATGTGTAATGGTCATAAACATAATTATATTCATGAAACTAATTTAACTAACGAGCCGTAACGTTTACGGTTTGAACATTTTTGTTTTGATTAAATCAATAAAATTGTAGTAATGTAACTGAGGTAGGGCACAGCAGGAAATTTCCTGCTCAAAATTGGAGCAGCCCGACTGGGGTAGTAGCTCGACCTTACAGAAGACCACAGCTAAATAATACTGTTTTCAAGCAGTATTGTGTTCCTGTTGGTGAGTAAGGTGACCAGAGCTCCTGGGGGGGATTGGGGATAGGGTCGGCAACGCGCTTGCGATGCTTCTGGTGTTGCAGGCGTCTATAGGCTACGGTCTTACCATCAGGTGAGCCGTACGCTTGTTTGCCAACCTAGTTACATAAAAAAAAAATGTGTTAGTCAGTATGTACTAGCGACTAATATAAAGTTTTGTTTTGGTCTTCTTAAAACAATGAAATTAGATTAGATCATGTTGTTAATACTAAGAAATAGCTCAGAAGTACTTACTAATGAGTAATGTCTACTTGGAACCGTGCTGAGATTGCAATTTATGATTTTACTGCGAACTGGGATAGAAAGATGATGCGTTTTAAATATTGTTTTGATTTGATACTGGCTGGTTGGCGCAGCGATCACAGCACTGGATTGCGATTGACTGTTGCGCGGGTGGTTGCGGGTTCGATCCCCGCACACGACAACATTTGTATTGGCCATACAGATGTTTCACGTGGTCTGGGTGTTTGTGCAGTCCTTGTGGGTCTCACCACCGTGCCTTGGAGAGCACGTTAAGCTGACGGTCCCGGTTGTTACCATGTACACCTGATAGCGATCGTTACTCATGGTAGGGAATATATCCGCCAACCCGCATTAGAGCAGCGTGGTAGATCCTTCTCCTACATGGGGAAGAGGCCTATGCCCAACAATAAGATATTACAGGCTGTATCGTGGTCGTGATCCAGGACGCCCGGGTAGGCAGTCTTAGACCGTATGTCGGACTCAGCACTTGGGGGTGCCACTACCGCACTAAACTCCCTGCGGGAGCCTTCAGCCGCTTTAATTGGAGGGTCCCGGATCTGCAAAACAATTGTACCCACCTTACTCAACTAAGGAACAAAAAAAACTACTTGAGAGCAATGTTATTTAGCTGTGATCTTCTGTAAGTATGAGGTACTTTCCAGTCGGGCTGCTTCAGATTTGGAGTAGGGTATGTCCTCTACCTCAATAATACGCAAAAAGATTGATAAAAATTTTTTGTACATATGAATCATGTTTAAATATTTCTATTAAGTAAGTAGTTGGAATTTGATTACTTTTTGTTTACGTAATTATGTATATTTTTTACTTTGATAAAATTAATGCAAAATTTATGTTATTTTTTTATCTTTCACGGCATAGTTTAAAAAAAAAACAAATATGCCGATAGTTTTACCTGAAAAACAGATAATATTACAAGAAATACAAAGTAGATTCCTATTAAAAAAAAGTTTTATTGTTCTAAGTTTTATATAATATTTATTAACTTATCAGTCTTTCTTACTCTTTATAGTACACCTCAAATATGTTATGACATAACATAATTATTACAAATTGAGTAATAGGTACAATGAGCGGGTTTGAGGCTAATCACCTATTTCCTTCAGTTAAACCAATCATCCTAACTATATATATCATATCTACTCAAATATTCAAACTACCCAAAATATCTTTAATAATAAAATTTCGGTTAAATATTTTTAAATAACGAAATATGATAAAGTGGAATGCTGGTTATACTCGCTTATTCGTTAAATTTGAATTCCGTTATCAAAAGCGGATGATGCTGATTAAATAGGTATATACAAAATATATTTTATACTGTTGTTGTTGCTGTCCTATGGTACCCCAATGGTACAAAGGGCCTTCGTGAGACGTCTCCATCCGATCCTGTCCCGTGCCTCTCGCTCCGAGAGGATAATATAAAATTAATATATATATAGTATATACTCATATTTTATACTAGTACTTGTTTATTTATATTTTAGATTTATCGTGGCTTCAAATTCTCTCACACTAGCAAAGTAAAGCCGATAATTTAACTTATCATATCTTATCGTATTTCTTCTGATACAGAAACTACTTGATAACTTTAATATTTATTTTAAAATATTTATAAAGAGGAGGGCAAAACATGTAACGGATATATGTATAATACTCTGATAGCTTTGGTTTCAAATTTTTTGAACCTTCTTTTTATAAAAGTTTTAAAATTCTAAGTATGTCTGATATAGTTTTCAGAATTCTATGACGAAATAGTTGTAATTGTTAAGATATTAACGGCTATCGGTATTTTGTCGAAGTTTAAAGAGAGGATAATCTAAAAATTCTAAGAGTTACCCAAAAACTCGTAGAGGAGTTCTTTTTAAAATATATGTGTATTACATTAAAATATTGCACATTGTAGTATATAGAAGACATACTATAATATGCAATATTTTAATTCAATGTACATCAAAAAATGTTAACTACTTAAGTAAGTTTTTTTTTTCTTGCTCAGTCCCCGTATCCCATGGTAACATGCACTTTATGGGGAAACTGGTAGAGCTCTTATTAGACATAAGTTTGCCCTTCGATCACGATCACGAATCAGCCTGTAATATCCCACTGTTGGGCATAGGCCTCTTCCCCATGTAGGAGAAGGATCGGAGCTTAATCCACCATGCTGCTCCAATACGGGTTGGCGGATATATTCCCTACTATGAGTAACGATCGCTATCAGGTGTACATGATAGCAACCGGGATCGACGGCTTAACGTGCTCTCCAAGGCACGGTGCCCTTGCCAAGTTGGCCCTTGCCAAAGTCTAATGAAAACATATGTAAATTTTTTTAAAAGTGCAATAAGTAAAACATAAACGGCCTTAATACTTTAATAGCACTCTAAGAACCTAAGTATTGTACTAACACTATATAAAAGTCGGCAAGCGACTTAAAGCGCGGTAGGCGTTCAGAGTAATATTTAAATTGTCAACACTAACGACTGGGTAGTTACTTTAAGTTATGTTGAAAAACAATCGCTTACAAAACAACAAGTATAACCTACTATTAACTATTACCTATAAGAATTTATAAGCTATCTCGTAATTCATGTAAACCAGCTCAGCTGGAAGCTAAATCAATAAAGGGTCGTTTAGACTATTCAATGCAACGCTATGTAATTGTACCAACATAATATGTTATACAATATACAACATAATTATATTGTAATGTAAAAAATGTAATAGTCCGTAGGTTTTAATTTAAGGTAACCACGCTTTCAATAACTATGAAAGAAAGTTATTTATGTATTTTTTTTTTTTATGTAACTTATGTAACTAGGTCGGCAAACAAGCGTACGGCTCACCTGATGGTAAGACCGTAGCCTATAGACGCCTGCAACACCAGAAGCATCGCAAGCGCGTTGCCGACCCTATCCCCAATCCCCCCAGGAGCTATAAGTTATAAAATCTTCTATATTATATTAATACGTGAAGCAAAAACTTTGTACCTACCCTATTAAAGAAAAATGCGCGGACGGAGGAGTATGAAATTTCGCACACTTATAGTTTATATAGAGAAGGAATGCAGAATGCTAATATATTTTTAACTATGCATAAAAATATAATTATATTAAATCAATATGAAAAACACTACACACACTACCATGAATTTGACTCACACGCATAATCTGTGGTAAAATTATAGTCAAAATTCGACCACTGGGCGACCACTAAAAGTCAAGTATAAACTAGTAATAACATACAATTAGTATTAAATTATAGAATTAAAGAAAATCACGATTAATCATACAAATAAATTTAAAAGCGAGCCTGGGTAACTTCAGTTCAAGCATTCGAGCCATGTAACTTATATTTCATACAAGCCAGCACAAACAGCTGGAGGCGCGGTAAGCCTTAATAAAGCGCTGTCCAAACTGTCAACTGTAAAAACGGAACGCTTCGCAAAACCGCCGCATGCACAATGTCTAACGAGAAGGGCTTCGCGGCTTTCAGCGATATGCAAAGTCTAAAGGAAATGCTAATCTAGCCCGCGGGCTAAGTTAGAGGCTTAGGTAATAACGTTTATGGACAACATTGTTTTACTGTGAATGTGAAGTGAATGTGTGTACCGTCTTTTCTCGAAGAATGTTATGCTTATAATTTCTTTTATATTCCATACCAATGGGGTCTAGCCGGTCTAGTTTATAAAGTTTCATAAATAAAAATGAATTGCCGAAATGTATGTACGCGCATAACTTGCGACACAGCATCAAATTGGATAAAAGAAAATTTAACAAAAAAAAAAAAAAGCATAAAAATAAATAAAGCGGTACGAAGCTCGCCGGGTCAGGTAGTTAATTATAATAGTTCTCTTACTGACGGCAGACGCTCCCATCAATTGATCAATGTTAAATAATAAAATAAATTGAATATACATTACATTGTAACAAATTACGTTTGTAAAGTTTAAAAGTCTATCAGGTAAATGACTTTAAATAAAACTTTTATACGATACATTCAATGTAACAGAACGATTATAAACCGTAAACGACGCAATAAAACAGTCGACTCATAGAGTTGAAAATATGGTAGGTATATCCGTAGGTATATCGTTCTCATAAATATATCAATAAATTATAGTTAAAATTTGAGCGACTGGTAACGCGGCTGCGTCAGGGACGGCCAGTACTTGGATGGGTGACAGCCCGGGAACACCGCGTGACGTTGGCTTTTTTTTCAATTACTTTTTTTGTGTTTTTAATTAGTTTTTTTTAATTAGTTTTTTTGAATGCGTTTTTTTAAATTAGTTCGCCACAGAAGTTTCACTTCTGACATATGTATATTTATTTGTAGACTTAAAGATGCATACAAAGTCAAAATGCTAAAGAACACATTTAAGAAAATTCAAAATAACAATAAAGAAAAAAAATAGCGACAACGATACAAATTTATCGCTTATTAGCGATTTCTCTCAACAATTACAAAGTTAGAAAATAGTGAAACAGAAAATTGTTTAGCTTTTGTTCCACCGGTGTAAATACTAAACGTGACATTTTATACTTTCAGCTATTTGTTTTTCTCCTTGTACCATACTGTCCTCTTACTTTCACTGTAGTATCACTCAAATCTACCTATCTCATTAGAATAGCGCTCCCGGCCATGAGTTTTAATCTCTCCCATCTGTTTTACACGAAATATTTATATTAATTAGTTAATAAATGCAGTCAAGGGCTTTCTCGACTCGTTCTCGTAAGTAACGCACATAACTCGCTAGGAAAACCAGCTCGGACGTGTACCGGCTTCATTTATAGTATTAGATAGAAACTGAGTTAGTAGACTTTATGTAAATTATGTGCCCGGTGCGTTATTTAAATATCTTTGTTAGCAGCCGCCTATCCTGTTTTTATGTAATGGATGTATTGAAAGCGAAATTTAATGAAAATGTATCTTAAAGATTAATTAATAGCGGTTTTCTCTTTAGCCTCAAAACATAGGCGTAACGAGGGGTTTTGCAAATAGAGGAACTATTTTATCAACTTTATTGATAAATTGCTGTACATTTTAGTGCCAAGAAATACTTAGTAAGGATTACGTTTAAACATCCAATAAAGGTTTGTATTTTTAACTAAAAATAATTTTATTCAAGAATTTAATCCTTCTAAGGAAAGTTAATTTTTATTTTTCGTATAGATTCTCCTAAAGTGCTTTCTATTTCTATAGATTTTATTAGCAAATGAATTCCTGCTGATACAATTTTTTTAGCAACGTATAATTAAATAAAACTTCTAAACGATAAAATTAAATGAAACTCTTAAAACTCTCTTTCACAGTAAGACAATCGATTTAATTTTCAAATAATTAGCCATCTAATGAAAATGTTATGTTTCATAATATTTATATGAAAAAACCTTGAAAATGCCCTTACTGATCGCGAGGGTCACTCATATCATTATTTGTAAACGTGCTTAAGATTCTATCATAATCACCATAAAAAAAGTCGTCACTCGCACTATTACGTCAACTTGACATAACGATGAGTTACACCTTGAACATTATTCACGGAACTACATAAATATAAGAAATACTAAAGAAATAATATACTCCATACCACTTCAAAAACAAAGTCTAATATACAATAAATCTTTATATAAGTTTAAATTGAAATGTAAATATTGAAGTATTGAAGTAAATAAGCCTAAATCAATTCAGTCGAGGTTACAGTAAATTGTATGACTAATATTTTTTTCATTATTTATTATGAAATATCAATTGTAAATTTTAGTGTTTTACTACCTGTTTGTAATATCCCAAAATATTTTTAACCTTAGTTATATGATTTAAACAGTTAATTTACCTATATTTGGGTATTTTCCTTAAAACGGTTAATGTAATTTATATTGCAAAAATATTTATAATTGAACAAGTTGTATTGTGTACGTTTCCTAAATAATACGTTTAAGAAAAATAATGTAAGTACTCTGTCAATTAATTGCACTGTATATCTCGTCGAGACAATTTTATCTTTTATTTTTATTTATTTTTTACACGAATATATCTTTAATCTAAGTTAATTTCAATTTCTTGCCGTTTCATTTTACTCGCAAATAAAGACTATCAAAGTATGTTAAAAAGTATTTTTTTTATTTTTATGTAACTAGGTTGGCAAACAAGCGTACGGCTCACCTGGTGGTAAGACCGTAGCCTATAGACGGCTGCAACACCGACTGCCGACCCTATCCCCAATCCCCCCAGGAGCTCTGGTCACCTTACTCACCAACAGGAACACAATACTGCTTGAAAACAGTATTATTTAGCTGTAAACAGTAGTACCTATTTAATATTTCAGCATTACAAATAAAATAGTTCATTGATAAGCTATTGACAAATGAATACCTATTCCTGACAAAGTTATATTTACACTTGGAACGTGTTAACAAAAAGTTTCAAGGTTCTGAAATTCGACCAATCGACCATAATAAGTACCTAGTTGAAAATTGTGTAATTTTATTGTGGTTTTTGTTAATGTATTATGTTTTTATATCTTTTTAGAATAATGCAATAGTTTTGTATGTAAATGTTTATATTTAGAATTATAAATTAATTGATATTTATGTGTTGATTCAAAACAAGTTCGCGTACAGTTTGAAGCAAACCGACTTTTATCCTATAACTTTATCAAGTTTTTGTCACCTAAATTACTTACATAATATATGAAATGAAATAATATTATTATGAATATGACTTAATTTGGTGACGGTCGCGTATAAGATTCTTTTAGGGACAGATTTTTGTATTCATAAAAAGAAACCCATATTTATGATCAAAGTATTTTTCCTTGTGGATCACCGTCTACCATTGATCCCGCTGTGTATTTACCTGAATCATTACTCTTGATGAGAAAATTAGTCACTAATAGTGAAACATGGCATAAAGCTCGAAACTCTCTATTTGAACGGAAGGATTTTGTCCAATAGTGGGATGTTAACAAGTCAAGTCACAATTTAATTAAGCAATGACGTGGCAAAACGTTTATTTCTTAATGTAGGTACTATAAAAGAAATCACAGAATTGTACGAAGTACTGACCAAAAAATGCTATAAAAAGCTACTCAGTCTCAGTGTCACATGTTATCAATGACAATGTAAAAAAAAAACAAACCTTATTTGACTTAATAAACGGGTTTCATAATTGAACGTTTTCTGTAATTGTTTCCGCACGTAACGCTTGCTTGCAAAGACAAGGCTGCAAAGTGATGCAGTAGGTCCGTTTGACAATTATATTGTCCTGTCATTTACGCTTGATTATCTTGGATTTCTTAATCTATTTTCTATATACTAATCATGGTAAGTATCTAGTATGCAAGTTTTGTAATTATATATCATGTAAAATGTTATGCTGAAATGTGTGTAAGCGAGTACTTACCTAACGACTGCAAAAATTGGATAATAGTTTGTGTTTTTTGTGTTTCTTTTTATCAGGAGTTTGTATAAAAATCGATCCTCTTTATATGCCCCTTTAGCAGTTTAACTTCTTCAGAATTTTGTGTCTGCTTCTCACGCCCCTTCGAGGGTATTAAGTATGAATTTTTGTTAAGGTAAGATAAAGAAAATAATTTAATTTATAAAACAAACAAGCCCGATATGATATTTAGTCTGTAATTATTTTTGACTAGTAACAAAATAATCTAGCTAATCGTAAACTATTAGACTGTAACTATTTCCATTGAATTGAACAATGGTCGATAATTGGCGTCGACAATCAACGTCGACAACCATATTTGGTAAAGTCAAACATGGATTGCTTGACCCTTGCACCGAACCCGGTACTTTACGACACGACTAATGTGGCATCTTTATTACGTATTTTCTTAAATGTATTATCTAATGCTTTGATTGTATAATTTAGATATTTTGATTTGCAATGTAAATATTTTAATTAAGCTTTTGCTTATTTGTACGTGTTAGTAGTTACAAAAACCGGGATGGAGGTGTGGTCGAGTGGTAAAAATATATTAGTCGACACCATACAGTCGATGTGAGCTTTGATTGTGAACTTTCTCAAATCTACCCTTAGTTTAAATAAATTGTAATTAGGATTCCAATCATTCTTGTTCTGAAACTAGTAGTAGATTGTTTCTAGTATGTTGCAGTACAGTATAGATTAATAAAATTTCACTAATATATTATACGTATTATATTTGCATGCACATATAATACATATATAATGCGTATAGTACGTTTATTACATACATAAACGAACCGGGATTCGACCCCATTGAAGCGAAAAACAGAGTAACTGCCAACTTTGCCAAATGGGGCAGTTATGTAGAGTTTTACTTGAGTCAGCTCTTGAATATCTTCACGTTTAAAGTACTTATTTGTGAAATATTAATACAAAATAAATATATTTTATTGAAATAGGCTTTCACATATATTATTGAATCGTCAATTTTACAGGCCTTATTATGTCACTCAACATAAAAATAACGCTTCGGAATACAGATGTCTACTATGAAGAAGCTGTTTGATGACTGTACATTTAGCTTATTAAATGTACTAATAGTCGCTAATTTGCTAATTAAGTATGAGTGTTAAAACTGAGTCCTTGAATCAATTAGGCTTTATTATCACTCGTATAACAAAAACTACATAATTATTACATAAGTTATCGTAATTTTAGACCACGGGTTTGCAAAATCATCAGAGCACCTGTTACGATAGTGGTCGCGGGTTCGATGAGTATGTATGTATAATGGTATGGCCTATATGAATATTTGTCCGAGTATTCATATAGGCCATATATGCCTGTTATGGTTTGAGCGTTTGTGTCGTTGGTATTTTCTGGATCTCCGGAAAACGTGCGTGAGTGCTGTTTGTAAAAATTACAATACGGCTTTAGACATAAGCTAAGTAGGTACCTATAGCTTTTGACTATAAATCTATATAGTTTGTCGGCGTCATTTTGATAGAGTCTGTCATATTCCTTAGTGTAATAGAGACAAAATATTCTGAATTTCATAATATATCTAGATATATATCTTTCTATAGCGTCAAAATACTATGATTTAATTCATTTTAATTGAAAAACGATTATCCGTAAATCGGGAAAGAATCGTGTATAACTTATTTAATAATGTACATACTAGTTATGTAAAGAATCAATTTGCAAGTGTATCACGTCTTGATAAGCATTCGAAAAACTTGGCAACAGAGTAGTCTAGGTCAGACCGATTTATGTTTTGAAGTAATGGGATCACGGAGTTCTTTTACCTTAAAAGTAATAAATATCTAAAGAAAGTATATTACTAAGTAATTTACTTAAGTATTTTATAATTATTATAGTATTAAGTAGTCAATTTAAGTTTATTTAATATACAGTTTATTAAACATTATAAATATTTACAATTTTCAACTTATGAACCAAATATTTACAGATAGTTTTGGTACGAATCATGTCCGCGTGAAATTATTAATTTATGTATATTAGGTAGGTACTAATACACAAATCTCGCACATGTTGACGTGTTAATGATTAGTCTTGAGAAAATTTATTAGTAGGATGTGAAGCCTAAAATTTTTGGACACATAAAATGGAATTAAATGATAAAAAGATCAATTTTTTTAGATGCTAATGTTCTTTAGATAATTCGAGACTTGTCACTAAGACGTAATTAGATACCATGTAAGACCGGGCAATCCAAAATTTATCCATCACCCATGAAACAGACCATTAGTATTTTTGATTGAATAATTAAATTGTTAATAGAGATATGATTCTATATGACATTACATCTGACATGGTAACACATGACATAATGCACATACGTCAACTGTACTCGTATGGTGTCTTTGGTCAATTGACAGCACCATAAGATAAGACCACCAGCGGTAATTGAATCTTTTGAAAAAGTCCTCTTATTGTCTTTTATTCTTGATAATTTTTTCTCTTTTTATTTTTGTATAATCCATCGTTTTTATTCAAATTATACAACAAATTGAGAAGTAGTAGAGCATTACTGTAGAAGTAAGAAGATAAGAAGTGTAGAACTTAAATGCTTAAGTATACTTATTTGACGTGTATCACACTCAAATCGATTAACTTCACGCACACAAACATAATTTCGTACATTATAGGAATAGTTAGATTTTGTTTAAAACATCAACCCCCATTGCGCTCCATTAGCGCTGGATTAATTGAGATACCTACTTAAAAGCTTTGAGCTAATGTGGATACACTATTACAGGAAATTTTATTAATAAACTAGCTGCTGTACCCGCGGCTTCGTCTGCGTGGAATTTAACAAAAAAGTTTTTGTTCAGTTCGCAGTAAAAAAAAATCAAAAATAAAATTAGCCAAGTTACACCTTATTACATCAGCTATCTGCCATTGAAAGTCCCGTAAAAATCGGTCCAGCCGTTTCAGAGATTAGCCGGAACAAACAGACAGACAGACGGACAGACAGACAAAAATTGTAAAAAATGTTATTTTAGTATAATTATGTTCCGTGTATAGATCCATGTGCATTTAGTAAAAAGCGGTTATTTTAATATTACAAACAGACACTCCAATTTTATTTATTTGTATAGATTACGTTAATAATGTTGGTGTAGCTGTTTAGTTAGTTTGTGAGAACCTTTGTGTGTGTTTTTGTATATATAACTTAGTTTCTCGAATTTTCTAAAGCACAAATACTGTTTCATTACAGAAGAATGAACTATATGACTTACTTAGTTTTATTCGTAAATGCTCTTCTTTTAGCAGGCATAACCAATAAATTCGCGCTTGAGAAGCATTTTAAAAAAAAGCTAAGACTATTAATATTATTTAAAAAGTTATGAACTTAAAATATTAAATCTTTAAATTTTCGTAGCTACTTATATTACTTTATAAATAACTCAATATCAAAATTTATGCATAATACAGATTTAAAAGATTACGTTGTAATGAAAATAAACAGTTATTTGAATAGACAAAAGATAAACGCAGCCGCCGACCTTGACAGCAAACACCCATTTCTCATTTACGCTGAACACCCTGCAGCGATCGGTAGAGGGATTATTTTACCCTTACACAATCCGGCCACGATACGATACTCTCGACGTTTTAATATTCTTCCCATATAATATATATTATTGAGTTAATGATATATAGGTTTAATGCATTAATTTTCAAATTGCAATATTTCGTCTGTATAAATACGTGTGAAATATAAAGAGGGTAAAATGAGGCAACTTTTTTTTCATAAAGTAGGCTATATAGGAGACTAGCTGTAGAATATGTATAGGCATACAGTTAGTTCAAATTAAAGTAGTAGAACAATATTGGCAATAAGTACTTTGCTCCAATATTTTCATTTAATACTAATGAGTAACTGAGTCAGAAAAGAAGAATACATAAATGGCAATGTTTCTGTCTTCTCTTTTCTAACCTCAGCTTTCCTTTAGTTCTTGGTCAGCTGTGATCACTTGACAACTGGTAAAACCTGTGCTTCTTTACTGCTATTAGATACTATTCATACAAAATAATAAATAAATAATAATATTAATTATATAACTTATCCAATCGAATATCAAGCATATCAGTATGATTTGTCGGAAGACAATAGCGTCAGTGGATGTCAATGTCATACGTACAACAATTTGCATTACATTTTGTACATCAAATTGTACCGAAGTCATAACATTAATTGCGCAATCCATCAAGTCTCTTAGCTCTTATGAATAATTCAGACAAGCCAAATATGTAGCTTTATAAATATTTATCTCAAATTGTTTTGAATAATATTAGATATTTCCGGTAGGTTAGAATTTGAATGTGTTAACAAAGCTGTATAGTACGGGAGGTAGCGTAGCAATTTTTTTTAGGAGCTAGTAGTAAAATATATATTTGATAAATTGACAAATATTTGAAAACATTGTTAAAACAACTAAATTACTTGACTATTAATATGTTGTCCATGATTTTATTTACTTTCAATGTTTGTAATAGTTATTTGTTTAAAAATATATTCAAATAAAATGTATATTTGAATGGTTATTAGGCTTATTACTCATATTTAAAACATTTTTGAAATATTACCTTAATAACGAAACTATGATATTTGTACGCAAAATAATCGTTAATCGTGTCGGGAAAGGGGCTTTTTGCATTTATATATAAAAAATCATAATATATACATATGCATATAGTTATTATAAATTTGTGTGAGAACTAATTTGTAAAGATATAATATTAAAAAAAGAGAACTCTTTCACCAACAAAATAAATGTCTTTAGGTGTAATGCCACATCTTGATATATATCTTTTAAAATTTCAACACTGATTGATCTCCCAAGTGATCTTTTATACGGTTAGCAATGTCATATCTCAGAAATATACTTCAAAATGGTACCATATAAGCGAACTATGTTGTAGGTCACGTACTGTGAGTCATTTTGAGTCTATTTCAAGTTATGAGGCTTTATACAAATACGTTTGGTGAAAAAAAAAATTTCGGTCAGTAAGTCATAAGCATAACTTTCGTTAACTATATGAATAGAATTTTTATTTATATCTATACTAATATTATACAGCTGAAGAGTTTGTTTGTTTGTTTGTTTGTTTGAACGCGCTAATCTCAAAAAGTACTGGTCCGATTTGAAAAATTCTTTCATTGTTAGATAGCCCATTTATCGAGGAAGGCTATAGGCTACATATCATCACGCTAAGACCAATAGGAGCGTAGCACCAAAGAATAATGTTTCAAAATTGGGTTTTTTTCCTTTTGAGAGCTTCCTCTGCGTAAACGGTTAAAGTTTCGCACAAATCATGTATGACAGAATTGATCCTATTCCACGGGGACGAAGTCGGACGCAGAAGCTAGTTAACTATATGAATAGAATTTTTATTTATATATTTTATAACTTGTTTGTACAGTGCATGAATAATGTGTAAGTATTATAAGTAGGATATTGGTGTGATAAAAAATATTTCAAAGCATCTTTAATTTCATTCGACTGAATGAAAAAATATTGCACACAAAAAATGTATTATGTTATATGTAGAAATAATTATACACATATGTACATAATTGTGTACAAAAAACGGTCCAGACGAAGCAACCGCAGAGGTAAGAGGGTAAAAATCCATAATCTCCAAATTTAGGTGTCTGGTTGTTTAAAATTCAATACAGATACCGGTAGTTTAAAGAGCAGTCGGGACCCTTAATGCTAGGGGTTTTAACGGGGCAATATCGCACCATCCGTGCGGTATAAAGACGGCGACTACTTAGGGCTGCCATTTATATAAATATTTTTCTAAAATTAGCAATAAAAGTGTTTTATTCAAGTGATAAAGATTTCCATGTTAAAATATTTCGTTGTCCCCATAACTTTAATATAAGTTAAAATATATATTATCCATTCAACATTATTTTAATAATATTAGAGCAAGAAATGAAGCTTCAAGAAAGATGATTCTTTATAATTTCGAATTGAAATTTATTTTCCATATAAAGAGAAAATAAAAACTGTCTAAATCTAATAAACGAATTCTAAATTCAAATCGTGTCTACACTCCGAACAGCCCTAATGCGGGTGGTGTGTGCGTTGCAGACGCGTTCGGATGCGATCGATACGAACGTCTGCTCCCGCCTGCAGTGCGGCCTGACCTTGTACACACCGCATGTATATGCAATAGAGACCTATTTATTAAATCAACCCGTTTTTCTGGTCTCATTACTTGTTTTAAGTGCTATTTGAGTTTAAATTTTTTGAGTTTAATTGGTCATGTGTAGGTACTTTATTTATCTATTACATTAATAGTAACTAAAACTAAAGTAGACACTCTTAAAATGTGTGTTATGTTAGTGTATTTGTAAAAAAATGGTGTTTTCTAAGAAATACAAAGGTATAGTATAAATAGTTTTGTAGTTAAGTAAAGTTATAACCGTTCAATAAGCTTTACGAGGATTATTTGCTTGTAAAATATTCTAGTCATTAAATTATATTTTTTTAAACAACACTATAGCGAAGTAGTGGGATTTGAAATCACTTTCAGAGTATAATTTAAGCCCTCTTGAAATACAGGTCATAAAGAGTAGACTACACGAGCGAACTTTATTTATGCGTCTAGCCAGTCACCGTTCCAGTGTTATTCGTTCATTTTAATTTTATTGCACTTTAATCCAATGACAATTATTTGAATCAGAATTTAATAATTTTAAACGTAACATTGTATGAAATTGCTTGCTGCAAAAACTTTGGAAACTCAGTTATCTAATGTAATTTATTATGGTTTTTAAGAAGGTTAATCTTAATTTAATATAATACGATATTTAAAAATATACCTACTAAGCATATTACCTAACATTTTAATGTGGATGTTTATCTACCCTTAACTGTGTTACTTGGACCATACAGTGTGGTACATTTATAATTGTATTTTATGCGTCCGAAAATCCCGTTAGGGCTAAAGGGGTTAATCCAGCCGTTATCTCAGCGCGATCTTAAATTCCTATAAATATTTGAAGTATTTTAAATTCCCGCCTTATGATTATCAATGAAGATAATGTGTTTTATTGTAATATTTCATCAAACGGTCACCGTGTTTACGAGGAGTTCCGCAGTCCATATAAGTTAAGTACGACGCCAGATATGCAGAATAGATAACCATTACCTAGACTAGTTCTAGAACGGAGGTCACGTACAGGAAACAGAAGGTATGTATACTATACCAAATACAGAATTGTACGTTCCATACGAATATGAACTCTATTATTTAGAAAATAAGTGTGTTTGGGAATAATCGCGATACTATTTACATCCTTCGAGTGGCCAAACATTTATTAGGCTATGTTGTTTGGACACGGAAGGCGTTATAAAATGTTCATTTAAGAACGGAAAATAGGAAAAAACTTAAACCTGAGAATTATACATTCTATTATATTTTTTATTTATGATATTCGAATTATTTTAATAGAGCTTTTCCGACCAATCAATGATGTTAATTTAAAGTACTGAATAAGATCACTCGTTTATATATATATATATATTTTGTTGTTAAAATTCTATTCTTTATTCAACAGTCAAATTATTCGCAAAGACAATTATTTTTATAAGAAAGTGAAAAGCAAACTTAATTTAATTATTTAAATATTATTAAATGTTCAAACGTGCTAATTTTAGAATTTTCTAACCCGACGCAAAAACTAAATAAAAATATATAAAATGAGTTTTTAAGTTTGAGGAACGTTAATGTATAAGCTGGAAATATCCTACTCTAAATCTGAAGCAGCCCTTCTGGAGAAGTATCCTAACACCTGGTCGTATAAAAAATAATTACGTCCACTAATCTGGCAAATGTAAATGTAAATTAGGTACAATAAAAGCTAACACTAAGTCTAAAAATATTATAAGCTACTGCTTATATACGGTATATACCTGTAGTTAGTCACGTAATCATTATCAGTAATAGGCGAACGTTACAAAAACTGAACTTAAACTTGAGATGTAAAACAATGGGTCACTTGCGCGTCGCCGCCTCCGATGTCACTTTGACGCGTTTCCGTCGTGTGTTATCTGACGCAGACTAATTTTGCGCACGTCTGCACTAGGCTTAAGATTGATTTGATAGAATCATTTGAACAAAAGCATTGATTTTAAGTATTTAGTTGAAGTTAAATTGATAGGAAATCTACTATAATTCGAAAACGAAAAGAATAATTAGAACAAAACGGATTTTTCTTAGATATACGAGTATTTATAATTACTGTGAATTTTCTTAAATTTCTAAAATTAAAAATGCATAGTTTTAATATACTTTTTTATATATAACTAGGTCGGCAAACAAGCGTACCGCTCACCTGATAGTAAGCGATTACCGTAGCTTATAGACGTCTGCAAACCAGAAGCATCACAAGCGCGTTGCTGACCCTACCCCCAATTCCCCTCAGGAGCTCTGGTCACCTTACTCACCAACAGAAACACAACACTGCTTGAAAACAGTATTATTTAGCTGTGATCTTCTGTAAGGCGAGGTACTACCCTAGTCGGGCTGCTCCATATTTCGAGCAGGAAATTTTCTACTGCCCTACCTCAGTTAACTTATTCCAGTCGTAAAATTAAACTTCATTGTAATCTTTGTAAGGGGTCGTTCAAGTATTACATAACGCAAATTTTGAAGATTTTGGACCCCCTCTCCCCCCCATGTAACGCGCCGTAACGTTTTCCTGTACCCCCCCCCCCCCCCAGCCCATAAACGTTACGTAGCACCCCAACTGACCATTTTTACCCAAATGTCACAACTTTGTTGCGAAAACTACCGAAAAGTCGCTTAAAAAGATCGCGTTTGCGGTAAGTATAAATATATATTATATACAAAAAGGGATATAAACGAAAAGGGTTGCCAATTTGGGAGATTTTAGTACACTAGTTTTTTTTATTTAAATAAAAAACAACGTTACGTAACGGGTTGTTCGAGACCCCCCCCTCCCCCCCTGTATCGCATCGTAACGTTTTACAAGACCCCCCCTCCCCCCCTAATTGCGTTACGTAATACTTGAACGGCCCCTAATTGACATTTAATGAATAGAAATAATACCTATCATTCAACGACCCTCCATAAGATTTGTTGGGGGTTCGGAAACACACACAACACACAAGCACAAACATCTAGACTAGGACACACATCTGTAGTTCTGTACCTATGACCAATACATATTGTATTGTAATAGTTGTTGTTAATAGAACCCACAGGGGGTAATAGAACCCGCAAACACTATTCAGTTGCTGTAATCACTACGCGAAGAATAAATTTACTATCACAATCGATCACGATTCAGCCTGTAATATCCCACTGTTGGGCATAGGCCTCTTCCCCATGTAGGAGAAGGATCGGAGCTTAATCCACCACGCTGCTCCAATGCGGGTTGGCGGATATATTACCTACTATGAGTAACGATCGCTATCAGGTGTACATGATAACAACCGGGACCGACGGCTTAACGTGCTCTCCGAGGCACGGTGGGGAGACCCACAAGAACTGCACAAACACCCAGACCACGACAAACATCTGTATGGCCAATACAAATGTTGTCGTGTGCGGGGATCGAACCCGCAACCGCGCGCGCAACAGCCAACCGCAATCCAGTGCTGTGACCGCTGCGCCAACGCGGCGTCCAAATTTACTATATTAGTATGAAAATATAAGTATAAAAATTGCTTGTCGTCACCTTTATGAATAAAAAAAAACTTTTTGTATAACTAATACAAAATTACGAACGAAAAACTGTATTACGAATTCTTTGCTATAAACTCCGAATAATCGATAATAATGAAACGGTAATAAAAGTAAATTATTTTCTGGCATACAAAATCGACGATATTAAACGTAATTATTGTTCAGTAATACTATATTTATTTATAACGAGCAAATAAAAGTTAACTGATTTATCGAAATCACTTTCCGCTCGTAGTTTTTATGTAATAATTTTCACAATGATCGGAGACATTCGCATACTTAAGTTTTGTTCCCACGACTCGCATGCATTCACTTTAAATAAAGACATGGATGTAATAAAGTTGTTTGTAACACAAATTCAGGATAACTGTCTGCTGCTCGCGAGTCGGAACCAATGTTGATTTTTTACGCCAGTTTCTTTTTTTTTTCTTTCTTTTTTTTAATAATCTTTCTACTGGCTTTTGATGTCATTAATCGACCTTCTTATATTTTATAACAAAAAAATTATTAACTTATATAATATAGTTTATTTAATTTTCTTTTCTAAATCTCTATATCTTAATATATATAAATCTCGTGTCACAATGTTTGTCCTCAATGGACTCCTAAACCACTTAACCGATTTTAATCAAATTTGCACACCATGTGCAGTTTGATCCAACTTGAAAGATAGGCTATATTTTATTTTGGTATATGTAATTATTATATTTAAGAAAAAAAAAGGCGGTACGAAGTTCGCCGGGTCAGCTAGCAATTTATAAATATAAGTAAGGACAGAGCTCAAAAAGCTCATAATCTGCAGCAGCCCGACTGAGGAAGTACTTCAATTTTATAGAAGATTACAGTCAAATAATACTCCTCTCGAGTATGGTTAAGTTCCTGTAGTAACAAAGGGTAGCCTATATATCTATATATATAGACACTGAAACATAATAAATTACCATGAATAACAATTTTCTAGTCTAGTGGTATATAGAAAAAAAATACATATTTTTAAACTAGTCTCACTGTTCTTTTGATATTGCTTTCAAATTTTTTTATACAAATTTTGTTAATAAGCGTATTATGTAATTATACAATTCCGTGATTTAACAAAACGATTTTGACAAGTAACAGTTAACGATACGATGAAAAGGCGCCTACCATCTCAATTTAATTATTTGCTACTGCTGTTTACAACATAAAAAAAAATGTTACATCGACGTAAACGTTTTATTCGAGTTTAAAATTAACATAAAAATTAAATTTAACAAATAAACATTGGTAGGTAGGTACTGTTAAATATTACATCCTGAGAAAGTAATGTCATGTTTATACCTACTTTTTAGTAAGCCTTTGTTAATCGTAATAGACATTTAAACGATTTTAATTTAGCCAAAATCTATACTAATAATATAAAGTGGTAAAGTTTCTAACCTTGTTTGTTTGTAGGGGGTAATCTTCGCAAATACTGATCCGATCATAAAAATTCTTTCACTAACAGAACTATATAGGACTGACTGATATTTAGGAGTATTTAGTTTTTATATTATTTAGGAGTGATATAGACTATATTTTATTGTTATTGAATAAAAATTCAGTGAAAAATAATAATATATGTAAATCAAGTCGAAGAAATGCGAGCGTGATGAACACTTTACTATAATTATAATATGTATTTGCATCACAAAAATAATAATTAACGCCCAACGAAGTGGGCACGGGTAGGCTAGTACTTTATAAATATAGTAGTTTTTGTTATTGCACGCGTCACACGCTTAAGCGTGTGGGTGTGCTTTACTATCGAAAGACGGCTCTGTGTCCATTTTCCAAGATAAAATCGTTCTTATACGTTAAGTTAGGCACTGAATTTAAAAAAAAAGGTTGTTTCGGAAACTAGACATGTTAATCTATAAAGTCAGCGTATTTTCTTTTCATTTTGTTTAATATTTATAACAAAAAAAACGTAATTAAAAAGTGATATGTCAGCTGTCCGTTGGTCTGTGCCCTTTTGTTGTCTTCACGTTTTAGAAAAATATAAACAATTAATTGTAATAATTTCTTTTGAATAATACTTCAGTCACTCTAAGGATGAACTGTATATCTTTTTATGATTGAACTCTTAACCGTTTTAAAGATATTAACGAAATTCGAAAGATTTTCTGGGTTTCTTTCATAAATATTTTTTCTTTTTTAAACCCTGGCGCAAAACGAGGGGTGGTATAAGTTTAACGTGTCTGTGTATCTGTGTAACTGTCTGTGGTACTTTTTTCTAGTTGATGAGGGGATCTGACTACCTTCCTTATGTCCTATCGATTCGAAATTTGGTACCGTGTTACTTTAATGATATTGAAAGTATATGGTAGGGTAACCATGACCTGATCAGCCGTTCGAAGATCATCAGCTCTTTAATAGTTGATGAGGGAATCTAATTACCTTCCATATGTCCTATCGATTCGAAATTTGGTACCGTATTTCATGTTTACATACACACAGACGTCTGTCTGTAAGGTAGACAAATTAGTGCATGTACTTTAGACAATATATTTACTATTGAAGCTCGTATAGGTGGAAGTACCGACTTGAGTTTCTCATTGTATTGGTTTTATAAAGAGGGATGATTTCCGGAGTTTTACCATAGTAATTTGATACATCCTCTATTTTACAAAAGATACATAGATCCTGAGATTAGCGCGTTCAAACAAACAAACAATCACACAAACAAACAATCAAACAAACAAACTCTTCAGCTTTATTATATTAGTATAGATGTATTATTGTCATAAGGTAATTTATTGAGGTAGGACACAGCAGGAACAATTTTTAACAGACTTCAAAAAACAGGAGGCTACTCAATTCGACCGTATATGTTTTTTATGTAGGTATGTTCGGGCATAACTGATACAATATATACAACAATGATATTTCTTTTTTTTTTTTGGAAAGGAGATGTCCCAAGTTTGGTACCATGATAAAGAAACCAGGATCTGATGATGGAATCCCAGAGAAATCGAGGGGAACCTCGAAAAGCGTAGTGACGATTAGTGCTTTTTTAATTTTATTCGCTGATTTCGTCTATTACGTTGTATTATTTGTCGATGTAATTGAAGTCGTTTTTTTTTTCGTTTACTAGTAAACACAATTATGTTCAAAACTTTGGAGAAGTAGTGTTGTGTTTCTATGATATAAAAGTAGTTTATGGGGAAGATCGGGAATATTTTCGGCAATGGACTTGCAAAGCTCCTGGTGTTGCAGGCCTACAGTAGAGGCTACAGTAGCCGCTTACAAGCAGACGGTTTGTATGCTTGTTAACCAATATAGTGGAACAAAAAATATGCATTAAAATCTGAGAGGGTACTGAAACTTAAGTTGTTATATAACGATTCTCTGAGGTCATAATAATACGGTACTTCGTCAAAAAAGCGGTATAAACGACAACGAGCCTGTGTTTAGCACACGCATAAAAATTAGCTGTTTTAGTAAGCGTGAAACTATTGTGTAAAATACCTACAAATTTACCCATTCATTACAAACCTTCAATGAATAATCAACTCTATGTTTTTGCTTTAGAGTTCAATTACACTGTAATTTGATTTAGTTTACGCTGGCAATCTGCATGCTAAACTAATAAAACTCGATTGTACGCAACGGTTGAACGCTAAATGTTGCCATTATTTTGTCATTTATTGTCCTTTTTATGACTTACTGTTATTGCTTCAGTGTCATCAACTTTACTATTGCAATTTGTGAGTTGAAAAAGAATTTATATAAAGATTATATTAATTGCCGAGACCAATAACAAATCACTGTTTATACTTTATTCAAATTATTTCACTGTTTTTGCACGTGTTTTACTAAAAAAAAAAAATTTTTTTTTGGTCCTTGCAACACTAAGACAGTTAGAAATATGTAAAGAAATCAAACAAGTATGCCTACGATTTTCAACCTAGGTAAATGAAATGTTTGTCACAACGACTTTAACGTTACCCGCCCACGATATTGTCTCGAAATTGGATCAATAGGGCCAATTTGAAATGGCTTTAAATTATGATATTGAAGCGAATAATATTAAAATTTCGTACATATTTCTTGAATATTACATTGCTTAACATAGCAAGAATCGGATAGAATTAAGTTTATTTCGTATTTGTACTTTAAGTGATATTAAACAATACAATAATAAATAAATAATACGAAAAATTATTTAAATTAATGATACGAAAACTAGTTCCAAAAACAAAATAACAATATAGTATTTTGTTACATGTTATTGTTATTTTTGATTGACTCACTAACATTTAAACTAAGTCGAAATTGTATCTTATACTATATTATGAATAAAAAGTTTAAAATTAACATCAATAAAAGGCATCACATAGATTAAAAGAAACTAATACAAACATTTAGGTACTCGAAATATTTCAATATCATATGAAACTTGTGTAGGTATAACGATGCATTAGTTTTAAGTGCGTATGCGAATTTGTATATAATATGACATTTGCATGCGGTAGTGGCGTAGTGCATCATACCGTTATGACGGAAGCCTTATGTTGCTATGAGCTTTATTATATAATAATCCCCAAAGCGCGCGTAACTGACGCTTCCGCTGTGCTTTATGTCAAGTTCAAAGGATTAACTACATTGTAATCCAATCTTTTGTGTTGCGATTAAACATTTCAGTCGTCCATTCCAGTCATTGTTGGTTATCGCTTAAAATAATGGAATTTGATTTCATGTATTTGTAATATGGATAACTGTTTACATTTAAATGAACTCATGATTTCTTTTCTGGATGTTTTTTTTAAATATATATTTTTATCGGTTCATCCTTATCTTAAGGATTGATTTTTTGTTGGTTTATTTATTCATTTATTTAGCCTTGAAGTCCTATCGCCTTAATCTATGTTATTGCAGTTATTTTTGTTCAATCGTGTTTATAAAGTGCGTGTATTTTGTCCAAGACCTTAACCGACATTTTTCGTCAGCTTGTCACCGTTATCTCTATTTATCTAATCGCGAAATCTTTAAAACGCAATAAAATCGTCGCAGAAGTGTTGAAAATTGAATTTGATTAACTTATTTGTTACAATTGTGACATTGTTTTTGTAAGCAAGCCTAGATGTACTTAACTTAGGTACTATAGGTAATTGGCAAACCGCTCGCTGCTGGTTTGACTAGAGTACCCTACTCTCTTAAAAATATCGGTGTGAAAATTTTCAACATAAGTGTAATGAAAAAAAAAAAAACAACTGTATCTGATAAAATACGATGAAATCGGGGGTTAATCTTACTTTTTGAATTCCAAATAAAATCTGTGTTATTAAGTAATCATTTAATTGAGAATATTTATGTGCCGCGTTACACTGTTAACCATTCGAGAAAAATAAATTTCAAGCCCGATTTAAAATATATACATATAAGACATGTTCCAGTAAAGTACAATTAATAGACTTGAAAGTTTTTACAACTTTCCATTGTCATATTAAATAATATAATAGGTACGTACGTTGTTACGGAAATTACATAATTTCTAAATACTCAACATTAGTTATTATTTACAATATATAATTTATTATATTTAAATGTTAGAATAGTAAGTCACAACAACAAATTGAACTAATTGTATTATTTTTCTTAACTACGTATGTATATAATGGGCGGATGTGATCCGTGCAGAACTGCTAGCTAACGGCTTCACGTACTTCCGGCGTAAAGGGAGATCGACTGATTCTTTTGCTGACCACAGAACTTGGGGTATCATTAATTTTTGTACTGTAAGGTGGTATGTGCACATTACGATGCCGCTAGTGCTTGGTACGAATTTAATTTGTAACGGAAATACATTGACTCATTACGTGCCTTATTGTAGTATTCTATATAACATAAAATTGTCACAACTGTAAGTGTGTGTGTGTATTATAAAGATGAATTTTTATGATAAATGGATGGTGAATGAATATAATAACTATCTATAATTACGATAAAACTGTAGCATGTTGATAAATTGAGATGCAGAATATAGCTAGGTTTACCTCATACAATATTCCCTTTGTTATCTCAAAATTTACGGGTAGAACTGAGGGGCAAGATAAATATCATATTTTATGCTTGTAATCTGTGAATAAATCTGTATCTTTTATAATATCTTAAACGTGAAAGCTTTCTTAAATGTGTGGACAGAGTGATTTATAAATGGATGGATAATCCTTTCACACTATAATAAAATTATTGAACCGTTTGCAATGAAGATCCGAGTTAACACATTTACATAGCTAACTTTTTATTCTTAAAGTTTTGCAAGATCGTCAGATGCCAGATGAAACGGTAAAGTACAGCTAGTCCGTAAGTAAAATACTTTTTCAAAAAATTCCGATGATATCGCAGTGCTGTCCTCTTACCTCGGTATGTGCGCGCCAAAAATTCCTTGTTTACCTACAGCGCCTGTCACGTCTGAACTCAAGCTATCTCTGAAGTCAACTTATCTCGTAAGAGACTCGACATTTACATCTTTTTTTTTAATTTATTTATTTAATGCATAAAAATTGAAAAGCTTATGTCTAACATTACAGGGAACCCAATGCGTTAGATAGATCAACTTGATCGCAAATTCAAAATGCAGATCTTTATTATAATCCTATAGATCTTGTACATAACATAAATAACATTAAATTTAACAATTAATAAAATACAAATCAATTTAAATAATTCAATAAAATTAATTAAAAAAAATTATAATAATTCTTGTAATTGTAATTACATAAATAAATAATCAAATTTTAAAAATATATAAAACAAACATTCAATAACAGTCACAAATTAACACTTAATATATATTACATTCAAAAATTATGCCAAACAAAAAAAAAACTGACCAATTTATTACATCGACAAATAATAAATTGAGAACATTATCAATTAAATATTGCATATTATTATATACATAATATTAAATATACATGATTAGGTATAACTTACAAAGTACCTACATTCAGATCTCGCTTGAATTTAAATGAGATCACTCGACAAGTGTCAGGATTTTTCTCTTTCAAATATAAAAATCATCCTTAAAATCGATACTCCCGATAAACATAATTATAACAAACAGTCGAAATGAGAACCCTGACCTTTTTGAAGTGAAACTTCTTAAGGCACATGAGGGATAAAATTTGAGCGACCGGTAACGCGGCAGCGTCAAGCGCGGTCAGTACTTGGATGGGTGACCGCCTGGGAATACCGCTTGATGTTGGCTTTTTGGATTTTTTCAATAATTTTTTTTTTTGTAATTTAAATTCGTTTTTTTTTATTCGTTTTTTGAATATTTCACCTGGAAACCAATCGGTGCTTCCTGCTTCTGTTCGTGTCACAACTGTGTAAATCTGATATAGGCTCAACTAACGATTAATTTAAACGAGTTACTAGTGTCGACACTGTAAGGAATTTCATAATGGGTATTATTTAATTTTATTTGAGACAGTTGGGGAACTGGGAACGAGATTTGTATTTATTGAATGTAATATTTATTTGTTTGAATACAATATTAGTATTGATAAATTGTTTAATTAATATTGATGAAGTTATATATCTAAAGAATGCCTTTGAATACAGAAACTTATTATAAAACGTATAAAATAAATAGATAAATAGAAAAATGCATTAAACAATAAACTAATATAGAATAAAATTAAAAGGCAATTTGAGATGATCTGAAACCCTAAATATTATTTTCTCGACGTTTATAGCTTCACTTATACCTACTATATAGTGGTCTTCCTGCCTTTTGTGTCTGAATTTTCCTCATATACTCGCGGTGATTTAAAAGAAAACATTTTACATTGCTTGTAAAATACAACCTACACGTGCATAAGTGAACTATAAACAAAGATTATACTCAAATTATTGTTTACTGTAAATTAATTTGTTATAATAATAGGTTTTATCGTTCACCTATTCACTCACAAATTGTAAATCTTTTAAGGCCTAGTGATCAGGCTTTCCCAGTCTTTACTTTCTCCGAACATCTTTATGGGATAGTCAATGCAAAAAGTGATGAAAGTTTCACCGTGTCTAGAAACTAGGTAACTGGGCACATTAACTTTATTGTATATTTATAATGTGGAAAACGAAAATAAATTAATGATTTATGGCAATCAGACCTTAGTAAGAAATTGCTGTATTTCACCTTTCTTGACTATATTCGTAGTGTATAAAAGCTATTTAAATGTAATTGGGTCAGTCTCTTAGTTCGATATCTTGAGTAAATACTAATTAAGTTTTTATAGTATTTAAAACGTAGTTTACGTTGCTATATTCAACTTGATGATTTGCTTCCCGTAGAATATAAATTTAGTTAACTAAGTATCTTATCATTATATGAGTCATCTGTGTATATCATATTACAGACAAAACACTTCTTCAAAAACTTCCATTTCAATGTTTGTGATCAATGGAAAAACTTAAAAAAAAACATCTTCATCATATTGATTAATTCATAGTTAAAACACGCAGACTTAATTAAGTCTGCGTGTTTTAACTATGTATGTTATTTAAGTAATTACTTATCTCACTAGTTTTACGATTAGGAATATCGTTTAGATCTCACAAAGGAATTAAGGCCAGTGTTAATCGTCTAATAAAGCCTACCAACTTCCTCAAAAAGGCCATTTTCTCACACCTAAATAAGCTATCGTTTCCTGAAAGAAACGACTGGACGATACAATCGGTGATGTAAAAATACTGAGTTACACAACACCAGAGTTGGTGGTGATGCCGTTATAATGACCGACAATAGACTGGTGTGGCACGGCCTTAATTCTCAAAATGGAGTACAGCAATTTGCTATCGAAACGTACACGCGATGCCAAAAAAAATCGCATTTGTATGTACGAGTTGCGGCACATATAAATGGCACATCAAATGTAACTATGATTTTTTATTAGATAAGCGAAGAAACTAGCTTTATTATGAGTAACTGTTTGTTGTAGATTTAATTGGAATTGTATTTTTCAATTTTATCTAACAGTAAATAATTTTATGAATCATTAAATACAGACAACAAATGTTCTAGTATAATGGTAACGAAAATTCAATTTACGTCGGTCGTAGACACTGCTACTCAAAGCGAATTGTTTTGGATTTGATTGTTGGATTTTTATTTGTATAAATATTTATTTTGGTCCGGGTATTTGTCGTGGCATATTTAAAAAAACGGGAAGAAAATCGTCTGCCAACTCGTAAAATAAAAGTTTAATGGATTAATCACCAAATCCTAATTTAAATAGGAGAAAAGACACTGTTCTCCTGTATGCTCCTTATCGGTAGCCTTAGTGGAAACTGATTCTGTTAGACATATTTATGCCTGTTACAATTATAACACAAGCATAAGACGTTACATATTCTAATTTAGCGACCTCATTTCCTATAATATTATAACGTTATATGTATGTACAGAATTTAACAACAACAGTACTTGTATATTTAATTTATTATTAGAGGTAAAACTGAAAGTTGAACCAAAATAAGTTATAAAGTCAAGATCACACTTTCGATATAAAAAACCAAATAAATTTTGTTTTAAGCTTGATCTATAATGCATTATACTATTAATTAATTAATCATATCATTTTGTTAAACCAGTCATGTATATTATTGTATTTATGAACCAAAGTCCCAATAATAAACAAAATGGGGAAGTATTGAACGGTAGCCATTTAAGATAAAGTCAGCATTCCAATGCACTGCACTTACAAATGAATTCATTTGCAATTGTTTATTTTATAATTGGATCGTATCGAAACGTTCTATTCCTTGTTTATGACAAACCTTGAATAAATATTTATGAAATTCATGTTTTTAAGAATGCTGGATATGGTATTTTATTATATATGGTATTTATTTCTGTCGCCGCTATAACAACAAATACCTACTAAAACAAAATAAAATAAATATTTAAGGGAGGCTCCCATACAACAAACGCGATTTTCTTGCCTTTTTTTGCTCGATATCAATAATGGCAACAGGTAGACACTTGAAATATTCACAAAATACTCAGTTCTATTTTTACTTTAATAATAAATAATAAAATTAAAATTAAAAAAAAAATATTTAGGGGGCTCATACAACAAAAGTGAGTTTTCTGCCGCTTTTTGCCTGATATTAAAATCAATGTACCTACCTACTGTTGTTTAACTAGTCAATGGTACGGAACCCTTCGGGCGCGAGTCCGACTCACACTTGGCCGATTTTTATTTACATAATTAGGTAAGTATATGATATATCCTATTTTTGTTATTGTGATGACTGATGATTTTGCTTAATAATTTACCAATGAAAGACAAATATACGACAATATACAATATTCCGCTGGTCAGAGGTGGACTGATTCACTTTTTGTCCAAAGAAGAGCAACTGCGATGGAATGATGAAATGCTGCCAGCATTCTTGCCACCATTCCAGGCGGACATGATTTATAACCAGAATTATCTGTAAATAATTATTCTTAACTTCTTAACTAAATTAATTTTACAAAATAATTTTAAAAATAGTAGACTGTAGTTGTATGCTACAGGTATTGACATTTATGATTTTTTAAAATATATTTGGGTTTTTAGTTTCTCTCAACGTGAATTTAGCAAAATGACTAAATAACTACGAAATTTACTGCTTTGACTCATTAGTTATTCTTAAGGCGGAATAATTTTATTCGACCTGAGACGAAATGCAAGTTAACGAAATATTTAAATTTGAATAATTTGATACTAAACGTGCATTTCTCCTTCAAGTAAAATCTCTTTCCGGCGAAGTAAATCAACAGATGTTACGTAATATGATTCCGACGGCATTGTAATGGTGCGCTGCTAACTTGTAGTGTCCACGGCATGAGAGTCTAACTTTTAACTTGAATTAAAACGAATAAGTGAAAATAAATCTTATAACCATTATTTAAGGTACATTTTTAATTGCAAAAAAATACCAAAGGGCTGAAAAGTGATGTAAAGTTTCCGATTATGGAAATGCGTTCACTAAGAGCTGAGTTGAAACCCTGAAATTATGTCGCTTTATATAATAATTATTCGCCTTCCGCTACGATGTTTAATATGCAATTTGGATACCGTATTTGGCGTTATTAAGACAAGTTAATGTTTTCAATTATTTCCTTGTTTGCAAAATATAGATTTTATTATAATGAAAATAATCCTATACTATCGCTTTTGAACCAACTTTTAATCTCATTATTTTTGGTTGCTTATTGAGACTTCTGAATTATGTAAGATTATGTTTAAAACAATTCGACGGCGTTTTACATTGTGTGCTATATTTTGACGGAAATAAGGCAGTCATTTAGCAGTACCTACAATTAATATAGGCTTGTCAATCACTAATTATGCGTTAGTACGTAACTGTTAAGTGTAATTTTATGCAAACAGATGCGTGAAAGGACGCGGTATGGCTATTAGGTAGTGTCGCCTTGTTGTCAATCCGTCATGTCAAGGACTTGAGACAATTGTCGTGAATGTTCAGTTTGTAAAATAATACTTAGTTAAAAAAAAAAAACTGAAAAACACGCTTTTATAAATAAACCAAACTGAACTGATCTGAACGTTAGAAAAGTCCAAACAATTGCGAGAAAAGCCTTGATTATTTTGCCAAGCCGTTAGGATAATTAAATAAATTTATCAAATTAGTGTATTGTCATCGGTCCTCGACAAGTCTACCGAGTTTAAATGAAATCTGAACGTTAGAAGTGGGTCAAAATGAAATCCAAAGGAGTAGAGTAGGTTACAAACTTACAACATATTAACCAACATACAGGTGAAGCTAATAAAAAGTGTGTAAAAAATATGGTTGGTGTACTTTTCAAAAGGAATTTGCTTTGACTTAAGGTTGTCGAAATTATACGTTGAGGCTAATAGTGTATTATTTACAAGTATAGCGTCTTGTGCATATCTAAATTGAAAAACATTTCTCTTTTTGGAAGATTTTGTGAGATTTCCTAAAGTATTCCTTTAGTTAATACATTAAGTCTTATTAATGCTTTAATATTTACATTTAGTAGATTCATGTCCTTCAATAATATCGTGATGTTATACAGCCTAATAGGCTTCGAAAGTACAGAACATTCTTTTAAATCCGATCTGCAGATCCTGAGATTAACGTTTAATTAAATTATATTAGGTATAGTAATCTTATTATACAGCTAAAGGTTAGAGCTATGGCTTACATTTTTATTGTTTTATTATGGGTAGTACATTATTGATATGCTTTTGCTATAGACATTATTATGTGGAGAAAACAGTTTTGATAGTTATATTATCCACTCGACTGAATAATATGTAGGTTAATAAGATTTAACATTTCAAATATTGTACAATGCCTTGATAAATACGCAATGAATTCGTCATGATATCTGACCAGATCGTAATCGAAAATTTATTGTATTTATTTACATTTTATTAATAACATATTATGTATAGGTTAATATTGCTTAAAGAATTATTCTTCTAATTATAAAGTAAACTAGCTTCTGCGCGCGACCTCGTCCGCGTGGAATAGGATCAATTATGTCATACATGATTTGTGTGAAACTTTAACCGTTTACGCAGCGGAAGCTCTCAAAAGGAAAAAAACCCGATTTTGAAACATTCTTCATTGGTGCTACGCTCCTATTGGTCTTATCGTGATGATATATAGCCTACACCCTTCCTCGATAAATGGGCTATCTAACACTGAAAGAATTTTTCAAATCGGTCCTGTAGATCCTGAGATTAGCGCGTTCAAACAGACAAACAAACAATCAAACAACAAACTCTTTTGCTTTATTATATTAGTATAGATTAGATGGACATTCATTTGACTAGTGCCTTTAAGCTAGACCTAATAATAAAATTAATTTAATTGGCTATTTTTAAGTTGTATTACTTGTCAATGTAAATTAAAGTAGGCTTTTATTACGTTTACGATTACGTTACGATTGATAATAATAAATGTGGTTATAATCATTATTTATTTATTCAATAAAATATTTTTTTAATCAGACGCAGTCTGTAAAGTTGCCGAACCTATTGTTATATTGCGCACTTAGAGCTTTCTAGTACACTGGGGTCAGCACCTCCTACTTTGGGTATCTATAGCTTATGAACTCTTGTAAACCCTCGAAAAAACATACAAGAACATAAACAAGGAAATCAGGGCCGGATCTACCATATGGCTTTTTGGGCTTAAGCCCAGGGCCCCGTGGATTCAAGGGGCCCCCAGCTAAGTCAAGTCAAAGTCAATAAAAACCAGTTCCATACAGACAAAATTATCAAAAATATTTTTATTATAATATGATGTAACTAAAAATTAATGCTTTTTGCAATGTTCCCTTTATCTGTACTATAAGAAGTTGCTTCTTACTAAATTTCAAGATTCTGAGTTCACGGGAAGTACCCTGTAGGTTTTGATACCCTTGCGAGTAGTTGCGAGTTTCAAAAATGTGGCTAAATTGTTGTTTCTTTTCATTGCGTTGACATAGAAGTTGGATTTTGTTACAGCTTAAAGGTATTATAGATTTGAGTATTTGATATGAATTTCATTTTATTCTCTTTATGCGTTTATGAGAAAAAGGGTAGTAATTTTAAAATTAATTAACATATTTTTATTATATGATTTAACTAAAACTTAGCTATTAAACGTTGCTTCGTACCAAATTTCAAGATTCTGAGTTCACGTTATGTACCCTGTAGGTTTTGATTCCCTTATGAGTATAGATGCGAGTTTCAAAATATGCGGCTTAAATTGCTGTTTCTTTTGATGACGTTGAGATAGTAGTATGATTTTGTTACAGCTTAAAGGTATTATAGTCCAGTCAAATTAGTCCTTAAAATAGAAGTAAGGTTACAAAAATTCCCATAGAGCTAAAATTGGTATGAATGTTCAGAATACTATTATAAATGAATTGTGAAAAGTCCCCATCAATCTCCTTTGTGCAAAATTTTTTATTGATGGTGAAAGTTTGCAAAAATAGGTTTTTCGCGTTTTAAAAATAGTTAATAATTTTTTTTTCAGCTAAACGGTGAGTTTTACAGCAAAAATAGTTTAAACAAAAATTGTAGATCATCCGATTTTCTACAAAAAATGTATCAACACTTTTTTCATAAGTATTGCCATTTCCGTAATACAGCGGTTCAAAGAAGTGAAAAAATTATTTTATTCGTACCCAAACTGTTCTCAACGGCTTTCACCAGTTTGCGCAAACAATTTCCCGTGGGAACCTATTCTTTTTTCGGGATGAAAAGTAGCCTATGTTACATAGGGATAACTAAGCTTTCAAATGGTAAAAGAATTTTTTAAATCAGTCCAGTAGTTTTTGAGTTTATTCATTACAAACATACACACAAAAATACTAATCTTTTAACATTAGTATAGATATGCACGTTAATGTACTTTTATATACATTTTTGAACCGTTATTCGAGTAAAAATATGAGTCCCTATGTCTTATACATACAAATTATAAAATTCTTAGAATATAAATGAACGTCAAAAACTCTGCCCCTATTTTCATTTAGTCGCATGACTTTGAGTAAAAACTGTCTCCCATTTAATTGTCAGCGTGTCGATGCTCGTATACCTGCTCTGTTTCAAAGGTCTCATACTCAACAAAATACTGTTAGTCGTAAAAACTGTCGTAAGGAGCTACACGTGGGACGTTACGTCATTTTCAAGAAACGTAATGAAACCAGTGACTTGGTTGGCGTCATTATAAAACTAGTGATTTTTGTAACTAGATATTTGCATTCAATGACTATGATTGATTGCATAAATAGCTCCACCAACTATACGCGAAATACTTTACACATCGAAACAAAATCAAATTAAATCACTATCTATGTGTTTGTAGCTATACAGTTAAATCAAAACTTTCCTTTACACTTTATTCAGGCTTTTCAGTATCTTCACTCAAAAAAGTCGACGTGATATGGTTCTATGGCAAATGGAGAAATCTATCAATTCCCGGTTGGAATGGTTTTATTGAACATTAAATTTAACAATTAATATTATGAATTTTTCAACATCGAAAATTTCATTTTTACCGTTTATTCATCAACCAGCTAGTAATTAGTTAATTACAACAATACCATAAACATCACTTTACTTTGTGCTTCAGAAAATGCAAAACGATATGGTCATGATCAGCCTCTGTATGCAAAAGCTCGAGAAATCGTAGTAATCTTAGCTGCACCTGAAGGGTCTGAATTATCAACAGAAGTTAAGTAAGCGCGTGTTCTGATCGAAAATCATAATCAGGCTCGGACGTTTTCATTTAGATAATTATATCATTTCTTGGAGCGATTGGTTACATCACATTACTCACTACACTACATTTTTGTGTAGAGAATCGGATGATCTACAATTTTTGTCTGAACTATTATTGCTGTAAAACTCACCGTTTAGCTAAAAACGAGAAAAACCTATTTTTGCAAACTTTCACCATCAATAAAAAATTTTGCACAAGGGGGATTGATGGGGACTTTTCACAATTCATTTATAATAGTATTCTGAACATTCATACCAATTTTTAGCTCTATGGGAATTTTTGTAACCTTCAAAGTCTTATTTGACTGGACTATTATAGATATGAATTTTAATTTACGACCTTTACGCGTTCATGATAAAAGGGGTAGTAAGTAAAAAAAAAATTAAACATATTGTTATTATATGATTGAACTAAAAATTTATACTTTTCGCAATTTGCCCTTTATCTGTGCTATAAGACGTTGCTTCGTGCCAAATTTCAAGATTCTGAGTTCACGGGAAGTACACTGTAGGTTTTGATTCCCTTGCGAGTGTCGAAGTATAAACGGCTGTATCTTTTGGTTGCCTTGGCTTAGAAGTTTGATTTTTTAATAGCTTCAAGGGACAGTAGACCTGAGTAATTGATATGAATGTCAGCTTGATACCTCCACGCATTCTTGAGAAAAAGTGTCTTGACAGACAGACTGACAACAAATTGATCCTATAAGGGTTCCGTTTTTTCCTTTTGAGTTACGGAGCCCTAAAAATAGGCGATAATGCGAAAAAATCAATGATTTTATTAAATTAAACAGATCGTATGGTTTGCAGCCCTGCGAATCCTACGATTAATCAAACCTTTTCAAATCATTTAATTCAAGTCTACGTTCAGGTGTTGATACTTCGAAGTGACAGTTAAAATGTTCGGCTGCCATTACACATGCATCTCAATCGTGGTCAAATTAGGGGGGCCCCTAAGTAGTATAAGCCCAGGGCCCCCTAAACTCACGGTCTGGCCCTGAAGGAAATAAGTCAAACCCAGACTGTAAATTTGTTGCCGAACCTATTGTAATATTGCGTAGCTACTTAAAGTTTTCTAGTACCCACTGGGGTCAGTACCACCTACTTTGGGTATCATAAATTTTTTAAGTATCATAAATTTGGGTATATATAAAACATACAAGAACATAAACAAGGAAACACGTCAACGAACAATGACAACAATTTTCGATCAGACAACAATAAGTGTTAGACGTTAAAATTCAATAAGAAATATATCACCTAAATGTGTCACAGAGTGTCTCATGTTACTTGAACGTTATATAATTCGCCAAGATGGCGGATAAATCGTGCTATATAGTTTATTAATTCAGGTGTTCCCGTAAACGAGTGACAAATGAAATAATTTCTGCATGTCCACCTCCGTGGTTGCGCAACCGGTCAAGCGACACGTTTTGGGAGCGGTAATACACGACGCGATCGGTAAAATGTTAATGTATCAGTAGAGAGAATATCGTTATGAAAATTCTTTCGTTGACATAATGTGTGATTAAATTTATGAATTAAAATTCTTTGTTTGTATACGCGTCTCTCTTCTCAGCTATAAATCGAAAAATATCGATCCTACGAAAAAATTTATAGAGACCAAAATTGTAGGAAATTTAATTTTAAACAACTTTTGAAATAACTATTTTTCATGTAAACTTGAAAATGAATGAGTCATTCAAGAGACAATATAACCCTTTAAATAATAATGGCGGATGAAGCAACATCCAACGTCTGGTACCCCTAATTTTTGAATTTAGACTACCGGTGACCCCCTCCAATGAATTCCGAAGGAAAATGGCTGTTTTTGAGCTAATTCGACTAGGCTAAAGTCATGTTCGATGCATGCGATGCGCTGCGACGCTATGCGGCATTATGCGAAAATACTTTCTATGACATCTTAAGAAATGGATATAGGATAATAAGTTTCAAATACTTTTGTTGAGACCCTAGTGTTTAGTGTTCGTCTCTCATTTAAGACAATCTTTAAGATTAACCTACTTATGGATAATACGTTTTGATGCGTCCTTGCGAATTTAAAACTGCTATCTTTAATTTAAGAGAAATAAAATAAAACTGATATAATATATCTAGTGATTTTTGGAATGTAATGTTTGTCATTTTTTATTTTCAATCTCTGTGCTCTTCTAGGTTAACGGTTAACAATAAATCACTTATACCCCGTCCGGCGACTAATGATCTTTTTGACACTTCAAGAAATTTTGACATTAGTGACTGCCTCACACGTTATTTATTCGATTCGAAATAATAATCGATTTTATTTAAGAAGAACTTTCAATCGATTTAATTAAATACATTTAGTTTCAAAATATTTTTTATTTATGCGTTTATTAGTTTTTTAATTATAAATGAAATATATAAATAATAAATAAATGAATTAACAGAGTTATTCTTGGTTTGCAATTAAATTTCAAGATTTCGACTTAATTCCTTGCAAGTAATCAATCTTGGGGTCATAGATACTATTTTTATTTCCTTTTTTGTATTAAATTTATAGAAACAATAATCACATGACGTAAAATTATTTTTATCATATGATCGATGTACTATCGATTTATTATTTCAAGAACTGTTTCATAGTCTGTGGTTGTTTGTTATGCACAGGGTACTTCACTCAATCAATCAAATCGTCAATAAAGTATGAAATTACTGTAAAAATTTTAGTACGTTATTCCGAAAAAAAAACAACTGTAATTTATAGGCGTGGGCTGTCAAAAAGATCATTAGTCGCCGGACGGGGTATAATAGGTCTGCGTCCCTAGTACCTTTTTGTCGGGTCATAAGTATCAGGCTGAAACTTTCTAGATCGCTTCATTTCAGTGAGTCGGACAAACTTTTTATTTGACAAAAATCTCGGTAGTGGGGACTAATTTTGCTAGAGGCCTTGAAACATGTCGATAAGTCCGGGTGCCAAAAATTTGCTAATACCAAGCCGATTCTTACTGAAATTTAAAGATTAATTTATGAGAAAGTCAAAAAGTAGATTGTCCGACAAAATTAATGGGGACTATGCGCCAGTCGGACATACTGAAAATGTTGGAAATTCCAACTCAAAAAAGTGATTAATATCGGGCTAAATTTTTTTTTATGGGTTCATAAAAATTAATATAATACAACTGTAACGTTGTCCGACAAAATTTATGGGGATAAGCGCCAGTCCGACACTCGAAAAATGTCGAAAATACCAGCACAAAAAAGTGATTGATATCAACCTAATTTTTATTTTTTCAGTAATAAAATAATGTTTCAAACGTGATTCTACGATTGTCCGACAAGAAATGTGGGGAATACTAATAAAAATCGATAAAATATCTATTAAAATTATTCGTTCTGTATACAGCATTTAAGTATACCTATATATATTAGGGATGTGACATTCATGTAAAAAAATCGAATAAATAAAAATCGATTTTTCTTGATTAAATATTAGTCGATTTTTAGTAAAAATAATAATCGATTTTTGAGAAAAAATCGATTTTTTTCTATTATTCAAAAATCTACGTGCTTTTCATATTCCAATAAAATTCATATTAGAATTTATCAGATTAAAAATCAAATAAAAAGTATTATTAAAAAATAACCAATTCAAAACTAAAAATCAAAGTGAAAGTTCCTTTAAACTTTCAAGGTGAGGAATAAGGTAACCAAATATCATTATTAATACAAATTTTCAGTAAAATTAAACGTTTTGTTGTAACAAAAATAAAACGATGAGCATCCCAACAAAATGACAACCTTATTGTCTCAAAAACTAAAATAAAATAAAAAATCGCGTGCATACAAAGTACACTTGTCTGAAGTGAAACTTCTTTGGTAAACTAATTAAATAAACAAATAATAATAATAAAAAAGAAACGAATAAAAAAGTAGTTAAAAAAAGAAAAGAAAAAGCTAACGTCACGAGGTTATCCTAGGCGGTCACCCATCCAAGTATTGAACTTCATGGCGCTGCTACGTTACCGGTCGCTCAAATTTTACCCCTCATGCGCCTACGGAAGTTTCACTTAAAAAAATTAGCATAAATATTTTTTTAAATAAAATAATAAAAACGAAACGATAAGTAAATAAAATTTCGTTTCGTTCTTTGGCAAACTAATTAAAAAAAACTAATTAAAAGGAAAACGAATTTAAAATACAAAAAAAAAATAGTTGAAAAAAAAACAGGTGGTCAAATTTTACCCCTTTATATGCGCCTAAAGAAGTTTTACTTCAAAAACTAAACGACTACGCTATAGTCTCAAAACTAAAATATAAAACAAATCTTTCGTTAATCTTTCAGTTTTAACAATAAAAAAAATTTTATGTGTTACTTTTTATGTGTATTCAGTACAACATATCGATTTAAAAAATCGATTTATTTGGTCCGAAAAATCGATTCTTTGATTAATCGATTTCAAAAATCTGTAATAATTATATTATTATTATATTATTAATCTGTAATTTTTTAAAAATCTGTAAGCTCGTATTGTGACACGTCTTATGTATGATTTAGAAGAAAACAAGAAAAATTTTATCGCTTGACTCCATGAGATAACGTATTAGCAAAAAATTGAGCGTGTGAAAACCACGCGCGGTTGAAGTCGTAGCCTTCTTAAACCATTTGTTGTATATATGAGTCGTATAGAAGCAAATATAGCAATATCCATTTTTTTGCCAAACAGACCTAACAATAATATCCTGTCATTTTTCCAATATTTTACCATTATCGTTTATTATTTTTATCATCTAAAGCAGCGGTCGGCAACCTTTTGGCAGGCAAGATCCACAAGATGGTAAAATAAACTAAAGGCTGGCGCACTTATGATATTAACCCTAGATTCTACCTGATAAATGTATAATTGGTCATTATATAACATACGGAATTTAATTCGTACACGTATATACTACATTATGTTTATACGTAGTTTAAACGTGCGGCCTGCGGGCGGGTTGCCGACCGCAGATCTAAAGGCTAGCATATATGCATTTTAACAATAAAATAGACTTGGTTCAAAAAAAAAACATAGGTTTAATTACAGAAAAATATTTTATTTAAATTTCTTAAAACCACTCCGATTGGAGATTGCTATATTTGCTTCTATACGACTCATATACTACTTAGATATTTAATAGTTTTTTCAATATTATCAATTAAAATTGATAAATTTGAGAAGTCATTATTTTTTGCCAATTTTTTTGAGTCAAGTTTTAGGGCCTATGCAAACCGCGTTTTTTAAACGCGATACAGACGCGATGCAAACGCGCGTGTGACGCGATACAAACGCGATGCAAACGCGCGTTTGTATCGATACAAACGCGCCGTCGACGCGCCTTTGAATCGATACAAACGCCAACAAACTGCTCTGTAGGATAAAAACGCGCCGTCGACGCGCGTGTCACGCGATACAGACGCGATGCAAACGCACGTGTGTCGCGATACAAACGCGCCGTCGACGCGCGTTTTAGAAACGCGCGTCGACGGCGCGCTTAAAAAACGTGGTTTGCATAGGCCCTTATGAAAAACTTCTAAATGTGTGATAATAAAACTAATATTTTATTTATCAAACAACATAATATTATTTTTCTAAGATTATCTAATTAGAAACAAAAGCGTAGCGTAAAGGGTAGCTTAAAAAAAAGTTTATACATTAAACTTGAGCCAAGTACAGCTACATTTATTCACAAACTTGTAATTGTGGTAGAGAGGTTAAAACCTCATGTATACTATATAGTGCGACAGATACACTAACAGAGCTCTCGAAAGCGAAAAGCGTTTCTAAGAGCGTATATATAGATATAGTTTCTTTGCGGTTAGGCTAATCTTGTCGGACTAGCGATATGACCCATTATTTTTGTCGGATATCACTATATTTCGGTTATAAATGATCTAATCTACAATTACTCATGTTTGTCCGACAAGTATTAATCACTTTTTTGTGCTGGTATTTTCGACATTTTTCGAGTGTCGGACTGGCGCTTATCCCCATAAATTTTGTCGGACAACGTTACAGTTGTATTATATTAATTTTTATGAACCCATAAAAAAAAATTTAGCCCGATATTAATCACTTTTTTGAGTTGGAATTTCCAACATTTTCAGTATGTCCGACTGGCGCATAGTCCCCATTAATTTTGTCGGACAATCTACTTTTTGACTTTCTCATAAATTAATCTTTAAATTTCAGTAAGAATCGGCTTGGTATTAGCAAATTTTTGGCACCCGGACTTATCGACATGTTTCGAGGCCTCTAGCAAAATTAGTCCCCACTACCGAGATTTTTGTCAAATAAAAAGTTTGTCCGACTCACTGAAATGAAGCGATCTAGAAAGTTTCAGCCTGATACTTATGACCCGACAAAAAGGTACTAGGGACGCAGACCTATAATATTTATGCGATACTGGTGCGGTGCCGATTGGTGTAAGTAGGTAGGTACTTAGTGTCTTTAAAATTATTCGTGTTTTGAACCTAGTGAAAAAAAGCATTTATCTAAATTAATGATTTAATACATTTAGACATTTCTTTTTATACTTGAAACATTTTATATAGTCAAATGTATTTCTGTGGTCTGTGAGTCATTTTGTTTCTTGAATTATATAATAATAATTTTTCTACTATACTTTAATGGTAATCTTTAAACAATAACACTCCATGTTAAGAAATAAACCTTCGCTAATTCAAGCGAAGTTACGGTCAGTTACTAGTTACGGATAAATATCGTAAATTTATTGACCAAATGGATTTCATCATTACTGTTTATCTTCTAAAATATAACTGGTATTGAATAGTGAAATTGAAATATAGACTAGGCTTTAATAGTACTAACTATAAGTTATCAGATTAACTTTGAAAGTGATCGGAATGTAGAGGTGTTTTCATATAATAGGGAGTTATATAATATATTTATTTATTTATTTATACTTTATTGTACATCACAACTACAAATATCATTTACAGACAATATATTTTTATATAGAAAATGTTTTATTGTAAATAATTGATATTTGGATAATTGTCCCTGGCAATATGTAGAAATCGTTTAAATGTAATTTCGTACTTTATATTTGTAATAATTAAATATATTGAGTATATTTTTTGCAACAAATTCGTTAAAACACACGCGTTATTTCGATCTCGTAGGAATGTCGAAATAAAAGTATTTATCATTCTGGATAGATCCATACACGATTCCTAGCACGTAGGGACCTACTTAGTTTCATTACAATCATCACCAGTAGTATAATTATGTTAACGTGAAATATTAACAAACACCCAGCTATCCTTATAAACCTATAGGTACTACCTTATTTGTTTCTAACTGAATATTAAATATTTAAAAAAAAATGTGATTTTATTTCATCATCCAGTGCAATATGAACTACTAAAAAAAATTATGGCTTTAAAATTTAGAAATACGATCACAATAAATATTTTATTTTATTTGTCACAGAGCATGCCGCCGCCCGCCTAAGGCATGAGTGTGCGCGGAGCGGGCGGGCAGCGCTGCCAACTGATACTGCAGCGTTGCCTCGCGATACACCTCACGAAGCCGGGCAACGCGCCAGATGACTTCTGGATGTACGATTCTGGCTATCTACTGTTCCAGGTGAGCTATATTTTATTATATATCTACTGTTCCAGGTGAGCTATGCTTAGCTTATATTACTTTGAATTTGTTATGGTAGTGAAAAGTAATAGGTTATTGACCATTACCTTTATACCGATCGATGGTTCTACTGAGGTAGTTATATTAACGTAGAAAAATGCGAAATAGTTCAGTATATAGATTCCCTGTAGTATTTTTCATAAGTTAATCCAGTAACATAACCATTATTTCTGTTGCAATTATGTATTATGGGAAATAATGATTACTTTTCATCTTTAATCCGTCAGCTCATTTCATGGTTACATTCTAATATAAATAATCAGTGTATTTTGTACTCAGATAATTAATGTTTGAAAAGGATTTTTTGTTTATCAATTAGTTATCGTTGAATTTTAAAACAGATATTACTAAACAGTGAGATAACGATCTCCATAAATCTAAAAATATATTAAATCGATTACAGTTTATTAAAATAATATAAAACATATATACAGATCTTCAGGGAAGGAATTTTTACTTAGGCCGATTATTTCGAGTTTAGGCCGAGTATTTCATTTACGTAAGATCAAAAATGAATTGTTGATCTTACATAAATGAAATCGTACTCCAATGGATTTAATATGCTTCCATTATATTTTTCAATTATACAACGTAATAACAAAACTACTCGAAGAATGACAAAAAATAGTTAATGTTAATAGTAAACGTAACAAACGACTTGTCTTGTAGTTTTTATTTTAATTTTGTAGTCCATTAATTTTTGTGTATTTGTATTATTTGATTATTAATGTAGATTTAAAATTCAATCCGCACAATATGTAATCAATACAAGTAAAGGCCAATAAACAATACGCTATAAATATATATAGAACAATAATACTCAAATAAACAGAATATGAATGTTTACAATACGCACTGCCACTTGAGTGAGCTCTAGATATTTATCTTTTACTGATATCTATAGAATGATTTTAACTTTATTATCTTACGACGATATAAAATATAACTTGAAATACGACAGGATTATTTCAATAAAATCTTATTACGTCCGGTGTAATTTTAAACGATCATTATTTATTATCATTATTAAATTATAATTTTGATGGTTGCTATTTGACCGAAAGTAAAATTTCCTCTAGGAAAGACGATCATTCGAATTGTGTGAGACTTTTTTTGATATAATTAAAGAGAAACTACACTTGTTCTATTACCGATTACGTAATAATACTAATAATTAATATTACGATTAATACGAAGATGAGGAAATTGTAATCTATATACTAATATATAAAGCTGAAGAGTTTGTTTGTTTGGTTGTTTGTTTGTTTGTTTGAACGCGGTAATCTCTGGAACTACTGGGCCGATTTCAAAAATTCTTTCAGTGTTAGATAGCCCATTTATCGAGGAAGGCTATAGGCTATGTATCATCACGCTAAGACCAATAGTAGCGGAGTCCACGCCGACGAAGTCGCGCGCAGTAGCTAGTTTGGAATAAATCTTTAATAATTGTCATACGCTCATTGTGTGGAAGCACTTGGATTATTTAAACGTTTTTCTCAAACGATTAAAAAAGCAATTTTGATTAAAAGGGAAAAAGAAATTATTAATTTAACGATCGCTTTGAGCTATAAAAGTACTTACGAATAGCCCGCGTCTATGTTTTATTACACTTTCGTTTTTCGATGCGTGATAAATAGCTGCGTTGCACCAATGTTTATTTGTGACTAAGTTCATACAAACTCACAATTTCATATTTTATATTGAACATATCTTTCGTTCAATACTTGAAAGTTTTGAAATATTCTATACTAATATAATAAAGCTGAAGAGTTTGTTTGATTGTTTGTTTGTTTGTTTGTTTGTTTGTTTGTTTGTTTGAACGCGCTAATCTCAGGATCTACTGGTCCGATTTGAAAAATTCTTTCAGTGTTAGATAGCCCATTTATCGAGGAAGGCTATAGGCTATATATCATCACGACTAAGACCAATAGGAGGGGAGTCCACGCCGACGAAGTCGCGCGCAGAAGCTAGTTAAATTATAATTTTGATGGTTGCTATTTGACCGAAAGTAAAATTTCCTCTAGGAAAGACGATCATTCGAATTGTGTGAGACTTTTTTTGATATAATTAAAGAGAAACTACACTTGTTCTATTACCGATTACGTAATAATACTAATAATTAATATTACGATTAATACGAAGATGAGGAAATTGTAATCTATATACTAATATATAAAGCTGAAGAGTTTGTTTGTTTGGTTGTTTGTTTGTTTGTTTGAACGCGGTAATCTCTGGAACTACTGGGCCGATTTCAAAAATTCTTTCAGTGTTAGATAGCCCATTTATCGAGGAAGGCTATAGGCTATGTATCATCACGCTAAGACCAATAGTAGCGGAGTCCACGCCGACGAAGTCGCGCGCAGTAGCTAGTTTGGAATAAATCTTTAATAATTGTCATACGCTCATTGTGTGGAAGCACTTGGATTATTTAAACGTTTTTCTCAAACGATTAAAAAAGCAATTTTGATTAAAAGGGAAAAAGAAATTATTAATTTAACGATCGCTTTGAGCTATAAAAGTACTTACGAATAGCCCGCGTCTATGTTTTATTACACTTTCGTTTTTCGATGCGTGATAAATAGCTGCGTTGCACCAATGTTTATTTGTGACTAAGTTCATAACCTATTAGTATACTCTTCGATTTAGTTGGCCAACTTGAAATTGTATATCTGCGGGTGCACTAATAGGTATGGTGACATATGCTAGCCCGCACATCTTCTCCAACTAAATTGTACAACTAACTAATTGGATACCGATCGCATCAGAATCGAAATTCCCTTCCGATTACGCACAATTTCAAAGTTGTACAACTAAATTGTAAAAGTACCCAATTTAGTTGTTCGATAGTTGGCCAATTCACAATTGTATGTCTGCGGGGTCTCTTAATTTATAACGACTTATCCCACTTGTACTTCATAAAAGAAGCGTAGACCGTACTAAAATTTGAACGTAAGTTAAAAACCAGTCAACTCAAGAGTCACTGCGGCGCTTCACTCGTTATTGTCAAATTAACAATAGTCCTAAATTATCCATGCGTTAAGAAATAATTTCATATAGGTAAACAATATACCTACACATTTTGATTGGACACGTAATCATTGTCTTCTTACTCTTATGAATACAAAGCGTATCTTGCGTCATAATCTGAAAATTAAAAGTTTTGTAATTAATAACTTCTCTGAATAATTCTTCATTAGTCTTTTTGCCACCATTACTACTCAACGCGTACTTCGTTTCTTTGGCCATGTGGCTAGGCAGAAGGATAGCCTGGAAAAACTTATTATGGTTGGCCACGTGGTGGGGAAGAGAGGTAGAGGAAGAGCGTCGTCCCGGTGGATAGACAGAGTAAAGGCGTCTACAGGATCCAGAGTCCAGGCTTGCCTACGAATGGCACAGAATAGGAACGCCTACGCCTGGAGGAAGGTGGTGCGAAGTGTACAGGAGAGCTACACGCATGGTGGTCGCGACCCTCAGTAATGAGGAAACTAGGAAGAAGTCTTTTCGCGCTTGTTATCTCGTGTCAAGCGACGTTAGAGCTGGGACAAAGGGGTGACTAGAAAAATTGTAAAGTGACAAATTAATAGATAATCTAAATTTTCCTTAAAATAAAAAACAATTATTTTTTTTTAAATTAAAAAGCACATTTTAGCAACGAATGTCTAAAACTATTATTATCAGTAACACTATTTCTATTATTTTTTAAATCTTTATCTAAGGGAACTTTGTCAACTAGACATGGTCACCAATAAATCTTTATAGATATTACTTAAATCACTATAACATTAACAATACTTAAATGAATACAATCAAGAATAAATAATAAATATTGGATAGTACTGCTACAGCTTAAACAACACAGGTCACATAGTCTTTTAGCCTATTGCGAAAAAGGCTAAAAAACTGTTGCTTCAGTCTGTATTATCCCTCTGCTGAAAATTTTTTGCTATATCAGTGGGCTGTTTACCTATTAGCATTAAGTTGCTTACCTTAGGAACCGATGACCGTGTGTGAATGTTAGAGGAAAGTGACCAAATATGGAATACCATTTTGATTTTTAGGCAATATTTGCACAAATGTTATTAAAAAAAAACTTTTTGTAGTAAATATTAATAATCATTTATCTGTAATTAAGTTTGTAACAATTTTATGTTATATTAATTAGTTGGAATTGAGAAAAAAATCAAAAACTAAATAACAATAAAGGTACCTATATATGGAATAGGTACCCCAAATATGGAATACTAAAAACACCATTAAAAATTAACCTTATCTTGTTAGAGACTCTTTGGAAACTTTAGTATATTAAAGAAAAGAACACAAATTATTTACAAAATCGCAAATCCAGGTTTTAAATTCTGGCCCAGAGCCCACACATGAGGCACTAGATCCATGTTTCCCCATGAGTATCATGCGAAAACACCATACCACAGAAAATACACTCCGAATCTTCAGAGTCTGGAGCTGTATGTGCTATGAAAGCATCAGGTTCACTGTCTGTATCAAACTAGCATCACCTCCTCATCATCTGAAATTCTGAATATGACTTAGTCTTCTCTTTTGGTTTTTTCCCTTTTGATTTTTTCTCATTCTGTTTTTTATTCCTGTTTTTTGCCAATTTATTTTCTTTTTCTTCTTTTTTCTTGCTTTTGTCTATAAGGTCATATCATAAATCATCAAGTCAGCTAATACATCATACTTCAGAGAACCAAATATGGAATAGTCCATATTTGGATACTGTGATCTGTCCATATTTGGATTTTCCAACGATTTCAAACTGACATTCATATTTTTAAATTTAGGAAACTAATACTGTCTAATACCGCTAAAACATACAAAAGAACATCTAAACGGTCTCTAAAAGTTATAAAAACAATACTGTTTACACTTTCTGTACGAAAAATACTTATTCTTTACATACCTTAGAAAGTTATGCGGTAGTGATAAAACAAAAAACTGTCATAACGACGAAAAGGCTTGCTCGACTGAAGATGCTACAACTTGTACGCTTGAATGGGGGTAGAAAGATATAGGAAATCACTGTTTACTGCGTGTGTGAGTTTGCATTTGGGAGATATGGGGGTATTCCATATTAGGGATACTATTCCACATTTGGTTACTTTCCTCTATAAGATATTTATTTGTTTATCAAGTGTGCAAATTTCTTTGTTTTCTAGGAATGTGTCCAGAACGCAATTTTAACAGTATCACAATAATATGCCTGTGAACATTATGATTTATATGTAAAACGATATACAAATATGGCGCTATAAAATTTACGAATATGGTGCTTGCAATAGTGCCGAAATATCGGGAACTCAATATGACAATAAACATGGTAGATATGTCGTCTTATCCACGAATTACAATTTTATCAACAATATACAATAATAACAGTCAGACCTAAATAAATGTTATACAATTAATTTTTACAACATCATTCTTAAGTAATGAACAATGTATTATTTGTATGTTGTCATACAACAAGAGGTCATTAATATCAGTACCCCGCTTATCGTGTGTTACTTAACCTGGCTATGAAGCCACATAACTATGTGTCGGAAATCTGAAACCGAATGGTCAGCGACAAAGTTCACACTTACCTATTACACAAATTTCAACCTTATCTCAATAGCTAGTAGGTTCAATTTAGGAATTACATTTTAGCCCGTTGACCAATGTGCGTGATTCATTAGGAATTGAGAGCATTGATAAATTATGAATGATATATCTAATAATTGATATTGTATGTGTCAGTTTATTGGTTTTACAGTATTTATGTCAATTAAGAGTTATTTCGACGTGTAAGGAAACTTTCATACATAATACATAATTATGTTTGTTAAAATATATCCAATTGAGCTTTCCCGGATAAAACGTTTCCTTAGTTCAATGTACAAATAAGTGATGATTGTTCTGTTAACATCATATGATTGTAGGAAAGATGAAAGCTTTTACGTGAAGTCTGAAACTAGAATGTAGATTCCTATTATTTTTATTTTTGTGTTTACCCACACATCAGGGAATTCGAAAATGTTTTTTATTATCATATCAAAATTTTCGACCCAGCGGGATTTGAACGGTTGCTTAAACCGAATAAAATCATATCAAGAATTTCGATTCCTCGGGGTATAGGCCCATAGCTTAACGGCTAAGAGCACCGGACACGGATTGTCGGAAGGTGCGGGTTCAAATCCCGCTGGGTCGAAATTTTGATATGATAATAAAAAACATTTTAGAATGTAGATATTTAGGAAATTTATTTTTATTTTTGTTTGGGTTCTAAAACTGATTTAGTGACAATAATAAATATGGAATAACAATATTACATTTCAATAATATACCCATAACTATTGTGAGAAACAATTATTAATGAATTACAAATATAGATAATAATCAAATTATTAATAACATATAAACGTAAATCTCAATAAATCGTGTCATATTTATTATATTTGCAGAAGCGTAATAAAATTAACCGTCGTTACGTGAGACTACCATTGGTACTAAGAACGAGAAAGTACCACACGGGTCACTTGCGGGCCCTTTATAAATCTTATACGTGCGTTGTTCGGCGTCATTGTTTCATTTTAGTATGGAGAGATGTCAGCTAGATAAAATGAATGGCTATCGCCGAGATTATGCGAGGATATTTTGTTAACTTTCATATATAAAGATAATGTTGCGCTGTACGATGTTTTAGATGAAAATATCTTAAGGGTTTTTATCTTAGAGTATAAATTACAGTAGGTTTTTATATTATTTAACTGTTTTAGATATAAGTACAAAAAAGGCGTAACATTTTGTATATAATTAAAAATGCTAATCGAGAAATTAATAGACTTTAGGAATCGAGCTGAAAATTTAATTACGTGCGTAAGTTTTATATTGAAGTTTGTTGTATATAGGTATATTGTATAATAAAAATATCGTAAATGTGTAGGTGTAAAGAAAAAAGATACCTAAATGGACAATTAACCAGGCGGTCTCGGGCCAAAATCGGGACACGCTGTTGAAGTAGTTTTGTGTTTTATGTGAATTTGATTTTAATATTCATCTCATGATGAAATCTTTACGTTTTGCAATAATTCTAAGAGATAATCGTACTTACTGATTTGACAGGCTGATATAGTCATATCTGCAGTGGAGTGACGTGGTGGGTTTAGCCCCGTGCAAGCAAATGACATATCATTTTTCCTTGTGAATAAACTAGTTTTTTTTTTTTGAATCACACATAATCTTTAGGCGAAATAATCTTAAATCTCAAACATAAGATAACGCTCTGATCCTAACTCCGCCATGGACATGAAAAAATATTAAAAATTAAATAAAAAGTTTACCCAAAAATCACGAAAGACACTTCGTGTGACTCTAATTATTTTATATCATAAATGTAGTTATTTTAATGAATTTAAAATATTCACTATTAATATTCTGTGTTACATAACGTAAATAAATTGCTGAAACATTTAGAAATTACGTAAGAAAACGCACTTTAACCAATACCACCAGTTAATATTACCAAATACTCAAATAGTGATCACAGCGAAACAAATACCAAAAGGCATTAATGTAAAAGTGATATCAAGAAAAAATACAACAAAACGAAGCTGAATGGATCGTTATTTTCAATTCGCTCAAACAATGGATCGCTCGGTCGCTTTTGTTTGTTCAGAGATTTCATCTGTCCAGTGTAGAGTCGCCAGAGCGGTGTCAGCAACTCGGACATCGCCACACAGCTAATAAATGCGTCTTAAAAATTAACTCAAGTACATATCTCTAAATTGTTGAGTGTCTATGTGTAAAAAAATATTGGTCCAAATCTGATTTATTTCTGTATGTCTGTGAGTATCTTTGTTCGTCTGTTTATTTCATTCAATCGAAATTGGTCCACCCAGTCAAAAGTTCTGAGTTAACATATGTACATAAAAAAACCATTCGAATTGAGAGCCTCCTTCTTTTTTGGAAGTCGGTTAAAAATCGTAAAATTTGGAAAGTTTTGTAGTGTCATTATAATGACATTTATTATTTTACTATTTAGCAGATAGCTGATAATATAAAGAAAAACTTAGGCTACACTTATAAGAGGAAAGAGCTAAAGAACCTCAACAAAAATTATAGATATTGATCATACATTATCCACGGTTATCCAATCCGATTGTCAGTTTTGTAAAATTCGTGCTAAGTCGTAGGTAACTGGTAGCAAACAACGTAATATCCAAGTTTTAACTCCTTTCAAACTTTTCACAAATCAAAGTTTGTGAATGCCGGGACGATCCAAACTTTCCTCGATTTATGGCGAGACTAGTCTGACGCCACGTAATTTCCTCTGCAGACGAATCCGGGACACTTATGAACGAAAATAGTATTATTGGAGAGTATTAAATTTCTCTATTGTACGAGATTGCATCGAGACAAGAGCGTTAAATTAAACTATTTTTAATCTGTGGGATTTATCTGTTTTATGTGTTTAAGGAAATGAGCTTGTGGTATTTTTTTTTTTATTTGGATGTTTTATGTGGTCTGCAGTGCTTTGAATACTCGTAAATTACTGTTATGTGCTTTTATGTATTTGTCTGTTCATTATGTTGACATAATGTTAACTTAAATAATAAACTGTTTAATGTGTCTATGATGTCCTTTTAATTATTATACTCGTATTACATATGTACATACTGTTGGGTCTGTGCCATTTTCTAAGTAAAATAGTTGTATTACACAGAGAGTCGATCATACTATAATTCATTTGCTTAATACGAGAAGAAAAACCTTTTCTCGGTGTGGAATATTTATTATGTAGTACGGTACTTATTAAATTAAAAAATAATCAGGTCATTGTGAGTTATAATTATTATATTTTTAATTTTTTTTTAAAGTTACTAGTCTATATTTCTTTTTCCCAAACCGCAAAGAGAATACCATATATATTGCGTGGTCGTATCTTCACGGATATGTAAGAGTTTAAAACCATAAAGGTTTTGTATTACCATAATAGGGAAACATAAGATTGTTTGAGGTTGTCACGTTATGCTTTGATGTCTACTAGTAAACTACGAACAACCGAACCGCCGTTGAAGCCTCAACCGCTTCCTTGTTGAAGGTATCTCTATTACGTTACCGTTCTACATTCACTTGTATCAAAAATAATATCATCTCTGTTATAAATAATAAATACTCTTTATTGTACACCACAAAGAAACGTTACAAAAAAATTTATACATACGAAGATAGATGTAAAAAGGCGGTCTTATCGATAAGAGCGACTTCTTCCAGACAACCTTAGGGTGTAGGACAGGGCGTAGAAAATGAGAAGTGTTAGGGAAGTTTATAAAGAGTTGATTAAGAATTATTAAGATTAAGAGTTATACTGATTTCATATTTGATATTGTTTTTGATATACGATGAAAAGCGCAAGCAACGCGCCAAGGCAGGACATACTGTATATATTTACTCCATGACATATAATGACTTTTATGTCGCTTAAAAGGACTAATGGAAAGTTTAATTTCTTTTGAAATAAATTAATACTATATAAATAAAATTGTTATTATTGTTATGTAATTGACAGGAGAGAAATCTATGATATTTTTTTAACTATATTGACTTATATAAACGAAATTAAAACTTAAAAAAATAAACCTTTTTCTATGGTTTCTATATTCCGTAATAAAAAAAGATTTATCGTCGGAAACGAGAAATCACTTCCTCTTTGACCCATTTATATTAAACTCTTAAAAGGGTTCTAGACCGTCACCCAGTTAGTGGTTTATTTTTGATGTAACCACAAAGTGATGTTTACACTCATCTGTACCAGTTGCTCAACTGTTTAGTTCTCGCTTGCAATAACTTAGCTTTCTTCTTTACCTGACACTCATAAAAAGCCAATTGAAACTTTGAAATTATTACATACAAATGTTTTACGTCAGTTTCAATTTGATAATATAATCTAATATCCAAATCTTTGTTCCTTTTTTAAAAACATAAAATGCGTACGACATTGTCGTTCGATTTTAATTTAATTAGGTATTATTCATTTATTTTTGTGACGAAAAAAGTTTGACAATAACAAATTCTAAGGTAATTACGAATTTTTTTTTTCAAAGAAAATGAGTTATACAAATAACAAATTACGCTTTGTGAACGAATGGTGTAATATATTGAAATTGTATTACACGAACGGGGCATTACCTAACTATGAATAATCGGAGATAATTGTTTCTCTTATATCTTTTAATTAAAAAGGTCATTTTATCTTACATCTGTTCACACGTATTCGGTAAAAAAACCTTTCATTTTCCGATAGCAAGTCGCGATTGTAATCTTAGTTTTAGATTCACCTCATTGTAAGCCAGAGTTTAATTTGTCATAGTTTAAAGTAACTCAGGCGTACTTTACGCTTTATTGTATATGTGTTTTATGTTCCATACACTTTTATCGCTTTCTTGTGAATTCCAATGGATAGTCCGTGGGAAAGTGCGAAATTAATAAAAGAAACACGCATTTTTTATTTGAATGAAAATATACTTTAATCCTATGTTAATAAGAATAAAAATTACATAACAATATGTATCTGAAAAAATAGTACCTAATCTATACATACATCTATTATAATTATACAATTAATCTATATATATTAGACTATGAATGTTGAAAGAAACAGTAGGTAATTAAGATTAAATACTCCTCTTGAATAGAAAATTGAATCAGCAATTAAACTTGAAAACGAGGTATATTTGAATGAAAAATTAGGAATTCAAAGTAAAATTAAAATAACTTTTCAACACTTATTGATCTTGAAGACTAATGTAATTTTGAGTTTATCAGAGAACGTATAAAGAAACTTCGTTAATGGTATTTTCTTTGTCATAATTTGTTATAATATTATATTATAGTTCGTAGGGGGCCGACAAACAGATGCTGTAAAGGAAAGGATAGTTGTTGTGTTTTTGTCTGCATAGGTGAAGCAGCGTTTTTATTCCATAACGGGGTTGATTCTAATAAATCTAATTGTTAAGATTCATGCAATATACTTAGGTATACTTAGGTTCTTGTCAATTAAGGTCTAGTCCCAGGTCAAATTAGTTTGTCATATATGCTAATACATCCCGATACAACTATCTGTTCTGTATAACAAGTAATAACTAGTTATGTATTAAATCGATTTTTGCTTTATGCATATGTTGATGTAATAATCATCCACAAAATAAACAAAGTAATAGACTGAACAGATATAGAGAAAGAGTTAGAGCTAAAGCCACTGTTCGGCTTCGGTGAGGGTTGGTTGATAGTTTCCTTATCAAAAGTAACGATCGCTTTCCGCTGTTTATGTTAACAAAAATTGCTCGAATTTATAAAAAGTCCAATAGTATTAAATTCATTTGGAGTAGAAGGAATTTCTTTTAGGGATAACCATTTGTATGTTTCTTTCGTGGTATGTGTTTTTTATAATGCTGTACCTACGTAGAAATTGATAAAATCAAATAAATAAGTGATGGTCAAATATCTTGCCGTGTTCATCGAACTCATAACGAAATATTCATTATATTTACCGTTATAAATTACTAATACATATACGCAACGGATATAACACTATATAATAAAATGAAATACTTGTCAATTATGTCGTATAATCACTTTCACGTAGTCACTTTGCTCATACGAGGCGGTTTATCTATAAATCTTGATCGTTAAATGATTGCCTTATGTAAGTGATGATATCTAGTAGATGGGACGGTCATTACCAGCCCCGGGCTGAATGACGTTAAGGGATTTTTATTGAGCGTATAAATTGTCTTGATCGGTCACACTAAAGTATACGATGGTGTTTGTGTGTTTGGGTGTTGTTTGTGTGTTTTCTTGCGGTCGCGCGCACGCGTTTAGTTTCAAGTTTTGATAAATTAACTAAAACTCTTTATTATAAAAAGAGGTGTTGCTTGTTATTTTTATGTAAACCTGAAACTATTTATTTTTTTATTACATAATAATCTAAAATTACTAATTGTAATTGTTTTTCTATGCCATCCTATCGAAAATCAAGCTTTTAATAGCATTAGTCCAATTGAATTCGTTTACAATCTATTATACTGACAATAATGTTATGACCCGTGTGTTAATCTATAAACGATTCGTGAAAATGCATCTTAATTTCTCGAACAAGTTTTAAGCGACATTCAACCTTATCACCTTGAGATAAAAATCATACATTTTTTTCCAATTCCGTTAACAATTTACCAATGCCTCACAGTAGGTACACGTGTGTCAATTACACGGCTCGTTATCGTTTTAACTTCATTTAATTCTATTGATACGATAATAGAAATCGTAATATAAGTTACGTAAATAAGCCCTTTCTATTAGAGAATAGGTTAGGAAAACCAGTAGTTGCTTATATTGGAACTTTCCTTGAATCTGTTATTTCATAAATACAACTGAAGATACTAATGCTATTTGTTATTATTAATCGACTTCATATAATTGTGTTTTATCGCAAAACGAAAAAAAAAATAGCCTTCACTAAGGGCCTATGCAAACCACGTTTTTTAAACGCGCCGTCGACGCGCGTTTGTAGCGATACAAACGCGATACACACGCGAGTTAGACGCAGCCTGTAGACCTTGGCACACCTGTATAATAAAAGCGCGCCGTCGACGCGCGTTTTTAAAACGCGCCGTTAACGCGCGTATGTGCCGTATGTACTGATGCAGACGCGATGCAAACGCGCGTGTCACGCGATGCAAACGCGCGTGTGTATCGATACAAACGCCAACAAACTGCTCTGTAGGATAAAAACGCGCCGTCGACGGGCGCTTTTAAAACGCGCATCGACGGCGCGTTTAAAAAACGCGGTTTGCATAGGCCCTAACATCGACAAGTAATACAACGTAGTGTACACGAACAAATAGTCAAGTAAATACGCATTATTAGATATAACTCGAAAAGTACTTGTCAGATCTCAATTAAATTTAAATGTGACCACATGACACGCACCACAACCGCAATCGACGATTTAAAATAAAATCATCGAAATCGGACCACCGAGTCAAAGGTTCTGAGGTAACATACATAAAAAAATACAATCGAATTGAGAACCTCCTGCTTTTTTGGAAGTCGGTTAAAAAGGAGGAGGTTCTCAATTCTACTTTTTTATTTTTTACTTTTGTGTGTTGTAGTTGTGTATGTATTGTAGCTTTTACTGGGTATACTGATTTTGATGACTATTTATTTTTAATCGAAAGCCTGGCGCTTGTCATGTTGCCTCATTAAAATATGATCGAGATCGGACGAGAACTTTATGAATTATACTTAATAATGCGCTAAATTGATTATTATTTTTTCGACTAACTACGTTGTATTACTTGTCAAATGTCGGTAAATTGAAGTTGGTTTTTTTTTTAATTTGCGAGAAAACAATCATACGTGTAAAAGGATTTCCTTATGTCTTATTATTTTTTTTTATTCTTAAAATATAGTGAAATTAAACTATTTTAATGCATTTAATTTTCGTAATTTCGAAATAATTATTCGTTAATTTTGTGTCTACTTCATTTTTTGTTTCCTTTAGCGTTACTGAAGTGTAATATATTTATCTACGTTTCTTAGGAGAAATTTTGATATGTACATCCGTTAATCAGCAGTGATTGGAAAAAATGATGAAAGGTGTTACGTACTCAATAGTTTGAACTGTTGTATGGGAGAATGTTTTGCTTAATGTTATACAGATTACTTGCTGGTGTCGACCATATCCTAAGTAAATTGTCTATTCTTGTATTGGAAAATAATCCTTTAGTTAATCTGTTGATTGGCTGACTGATATTGGCTTTATAGTGAATAATTTAAGAAGTCTAGTAAAAAAGTAAGTTACTATCTAAATACCCATGTTTACTTATATAAAAATTATTAATGTAAAATTGTAATTTGTACTACTAGTTGGTGTTGAATGAAAACAGAAAAAATAACAAAATTATAAATTAGCGAGACATTATAATCTATTTTAATTTGGTATAGACTTGTACACGGAGAAAGATACCTATGACCAGCAATGTGACATTAGTTGACATTACAGACTGTTTTTTTTTTTCGAGTACCCATACAATTTTTTATTTTTTTATCGTGCAAGCTTCAGTTATTTTGATAATTTTATGAATATTATAATGAAATGACGTTTTCGGATTTTATCGCGATTTATTAGGTTTGTTTAGAAAACATGGTCAATTTTATAAATAGTTTGAATAAGTCCTCGGGCTGTATGATCGAAACTTTTGTCTTAGATGATTAAAAAGTAAGAAACAATTTTTTTTTAAATTTTTTTTTAATAACGTCGTAGATAAAATGAAAGTTCGAAGACATCAATATATTCGATCATAACATTTCAAGTTCATTGCCGTTCTGTTACTTTTCTCGACGATAATTATAGTCATTAGAGGTGATTGTGAGTCGATTCGATTTGACAAAAAGCTTTCCCAAGGTGGAGATTGATAAAACAAATGTTGACGTATACTGGATATATACTTTTGAATTATATTTTATATCTATGAGAGAATAGTAGTGGGGGTTCAACTTTTTTATTTTCATAATTAAAAGAAATATTTTTGTTTGTTTTTTATCCATAAAACAAACATGTGACTAGACATATCGGCACAGTTAATTGATAATGTGCTTCCCCCTCCAAAGTTAGTTCTTTCAATTTCTGTCTCGAGTCTAGGTCTCTTATACTTATAAATATAAAAAAAATATGTCGGTATGTGTTGTATTATCGGCTATATTCATATTAAGACAAGACGTAATTTGTATAACTTAGTAATAGACGAACATGGGTGTATGTTAAGCGTACGTATTTATTTATTGTATGCCATTTAGCATAATATTAAATCAAATATTTAATATATAAGATATATAAAGTTCGTTACTTGTCTAACAATTATTTTTAGTTTGAATGGAACAAGAAATTAAAGGGCCCCGTAGACGAACAAATATTTGATCAAACTTCATATTTTTCTGTATGACAAACGTGTTTGTCAAATTATTTGATCGTGTGCGGGGCTGCGGGATTTTTTGATGTGTTTGTTATATGAAAACATAAAGTTTGATCAAACCAGTTTGACAAACAAGTTTGATCGTTTACGGGGCCCATTACAAACGTCTAGAATTTCAAATTTTTACCACCAGTCATCAGTCTGTCCATATAATCATGTGAACTGATAAACATTGATAGTAGTAAGTAATATTATAAGTAATTTAGTAACAGATACTAAATGATCTCGTGTATCAGCACCGCTTGTGGTCGCAAAGGGAAATTATTTAATAACACATTTCCGCGTGTTCCATAATACATATCGGATATCAGTTCTATGAGCGTGTAACACATGCCTTTCTATCGACAATTCGTTACTTCACCATTATGTTGATTGAGATCAGATAATAGACAGATTAATTAAAAACTTTTTTTTTTTTGTTTTTTTTTAAAGCTAGTTTAGTTCCGTTTATAGGCCTAAATACGAGCTTCCGTCATGACTTAATTAAGTATTTAGTAAATAAAAATTGAACTAATTAAAATACTTCAATTTTATATCACACTAGCTTCTCAGGTCTTAGCGTGATGATACATAGCCTATAGCCTTCTCGATAAATGGGCTATCTAACACTGAAAGAATTTTTTAAATCGGACTAGTAGTTCCAGAGATTACCGCGTTTAAACAAACAAACAAACAAGCAATCAAACAAACAAACAAACTCTTCAGCTTTATAATATTAGTATAGATACTTTTCAGTCAGACACTGTATTGCACACTGTAGTCTGTAGTCCTGTCATAAAACTACGAAATTGTACTATTTCAAAATGGCGTCAGAAAGGTACCATTATGGCGTTGTTTAATATTGTAATGATTATCCGATGGTTTATGAGTGATATTAAAAACTTGTGACCAAAAACAAGTAATTGACTGAAAATTTAATTATAATTGAAGTAACAACATAGTCCCGAAAAACTAATCATGAGAACACGTACAAAAACTTCAAAATGAATGTTACAAAAACACACGTACAGCTGAGTAAACTTCTCCTCTGTAAAGAAGAAAATATGTAGTCTAAATAGGTACTGCATGTAAATATATTGCAGTAGCAGTTAAATATATGCCAGTCTACTAAATTCAAAGGTAAACTATCATTACTCTTTTGCATTTTACTCTGTGAAGTTAAATTCGGCGAACGAAATTTGTGAAGCAAGTTCAAACAGCCTACGCAATTCCGTAGTCTTCGCTCTTTCATTTTCACGTGAGATTTCTTTTTCAATTTAAATATCTTAAATAACGTATGTGCTTGCATTCATTATTCAACTATATGTTGTGTTATTTTAAATCAGTTAAAAATAATGTAGTTTTTTTCTTATTCCTCGTATTCGATAAATCATTAAAAATATTTTATAATAAATACTTGTAAAATACTAATAAAGTAAAAACAAATAATATTTACTTATCTTATATGTATATGTATATATGTATATATATGTGCTGTGTGGCTACGGCACTAAAGAATGTAGCCACCCCCTCTCTTCCCGTGGGTGTCGTAAGAGGCGACTAAGGGATAACACAGTTCCACTACCAACTTGGAACTTAAAAAGCCGACGGATGGTGGGATAACCATCCATGCTGGCTTTGAAATACACAAGCCAAAGACGGGCAGCAGCGTCTTCGGTGCGACAAAGCCAGCCCTGCGGTTACCAACCCGCCTGCCCAGCGTGGTGACTATGGGCAAAACACATGAGTTCGCGTCATAATGTCGGGCGCGAACTTGTGGAGGCCTATGTCCAACAGTGGACTGTGATAGGCTGTAGTGATGATGATGATGATGATGATATGTATATAAAATTCTCGTGTAACAATGTTAGTTATCATACTCCTCCGAAACGGTTGGAACGATTTTTATGTTGTGTGCATATCGGGTAGGTCTGCAAATCGGCCAACATCTATTTTTCATACCCCTAAGTTATAAAGGGTGGGGATTAAGGGGGTTTAATAACATACAAGGATTGCGGGGTCAGCTGGTATCTAAATAAAAGTCTTAAAGTTAAGTTAAAGATTTTTCTTAACTAGTCGAAGTTTTATTCAAAATTATATCCCCCATTTCACTCCCATTATCATCTACCTATAGTTCACGATGAATCAGTTATTCGGGACACGTTATTTTACAAGTACGGAGAAATATAAATTATCTACTGCAATACAATCGCTTCCGTAGGTTCATCACATACGATGTTTGAACTGTGAACCGTAGATCTTTAACCTGATACGACGACTAGTTATTACATGCATATTATGGGATCTACCATAAATTATAGTTGGACAAACAAGGGAATTTTCTTTTAAGACTGTCTTTTATGTTGTCTTGCCTTATGATGTAATATTTCTAAACTTTGAAACTTTTTCATTAAGGGTATATAGTACTGAAGATAGCAGACATATTAAATTATTATTTTGGATATTTTAACATTAGTAACAGCCACCTCGCAGTGGAGCAGCATGGTGGATTATACTCTGACTCTTCTCCTATAGGGAAAAAGAGGCCTATGTCGAAACATTGTTGCTGAAATCAGGATCATTCATGGTAAAGTAGGTGATCAAAATTTTTATGCATTTATGCAAACTTGCTCTTGTTCTCCAGCAGTGGCCTCTTTATGTATGCAGGAAAAGTGAAAAAGCCTTAACACCATGCTACTCTATCGTTGGTTGACGAAAAATTTATACGAAAGTTCAGAAAATTATAAAAAAGAAAAAAAAAGAGTGATAGTTGATTTGTAAGTTGTGTGAGAACTCTAGTATTTCCACTAATTTTTATCGTAGCTAATAAAAGCTATATATTTAACATATCAGAATATATACATTTCTTTTTGGAGTTTACTCCTTCAGAATCGATTTTCATATAAGGCCCCCGGTATGAAAAAAATTTGAGGAGTAAAATCTACTGAACGAATGACCTCGTTACGTTTTTGTGCGCTATCTATTAGGTAGGGATCCCTAGTACATTTTTTAAACCTGATCAGTATCAAGCTAATTTTCCGTGAGTAGCTTCATTTTGATGAGACGAACAAAAAGTTCCTCTTCGAAAACTCTCGATTGTGGTAGATAATAGAGTTAGCAGGAGGTAGAGCAGTAATGAGCGTAGGATCGGGATAACGTACCACGCAATTTGGAGGACAATATTACCATCAAATTATGTAAATATTAGGTAACTAAAAGAAAAAAAATCAGCTGGTTAGTAATAATTTTTGATGACCTTACGAGGTCATCAACTTGATGACCTCGTAAGGTCATCAAAAATTGATTTTTTTTTCTGATTTTTTTTAATTTAGTTAATATTTATATAATTTAACAGTAACATTGTCCTACAAATTGCGTGGTACGTTATCCCGGTCCTACGCTCACTACTGCTCTACCTCCTGCTAACTCTATTATCTACCACAATCGAGAGTTTTCGAAAAGAAACTTTTTGTTCGTCTCATCGAAATGAAGCTACTCACGGAAAATTAGCTTGATACTGATCAGGTTAAAAAAATGTACTAGGGATCCCTACCTATATCTGCTACGACGTTTACGACGGTACCGGCTACGACGGTTACGACGGTATCGGTTACGACGGTTTCTAATAATGCCATCGATTGATGGTTTTATTTTCATTCATTTATTTAACATTTGTTATGGTATAAATCTTTTCTTAGACTATAAAGTCTTTTTTGTGCCTATTTAGACAGTCGATCTGAAGAAGTAAACTCCAGTCGTGCGTCGGAGCTGACACACACACTTTTTTATATTCTAATTTATTATTTAGTTATTATGTATTACAATTTACAGTCAACAAGGAAAATAATTGCACTATACCTACTGCATACATAATTAATGTAGTCAAATTCTTATCAATAACGCAAATAATTTCAAATATTACATTGAAATATGAACGAAAATACAGATTTGATTTTACAGATCCGCTCTACCCCATAAGGTCATCGTTATAATTTATCAACAGTTCCGTACTGAGGTGATAAAATCGAGCACTCTTACTAGTGATATTTCCGTAAGGTTATAAACACGTAACAAAATGACTGAACTCTAGTTATAAATTCATAAAGATTTATGACTTTTTAAAATTAAAACATAAAAGTAAATGCATGAAATAACTGCTTGATAGTTATTGGAGTTTTAAGATTTATATAATGCACAAAACCGTCTCTAAAATTGTCTCTCTTTATGATATAACGTAAGAACAATCATATAAGTTCGAGATATTATAAGTAATAGTATAATGTACGTACTCTAGACTTTATCTTCGAGTGAATTATACTATTGTATTTGCTTATAGATTAACTTTGTAACAAAGTTTAAAATTTATATTTACGTCACAAGTTAGTAGTTATTGTACATGTGTGCTTTTCGTATTCGCATCATAGAGAAAGAAATCATTGATGTATTATAAAAATAGCCATTGTGTGGATTACGAGTGTTTGAGGTTCAATGTATACTAATAGTATTACTTAAAAAGTTAAAAATCAAAGGACGCCAACAAGAAGAAACCTTTTGCAATTTAATGCAGTTGAGTAGTATTTAAGCATATTTAGATCGATCGTAATAAATATAGTGCTAAATGATTATCGTTTCGTGGCTCAAAATCATTTGTCTGGGAGTTCATGTCACTTTGCAAAGGCGGAAACAATCTACTATGTAAAATATCCAAATATTCAGTGCTTATTTAAAATTGTACGAAAATAAGACATAAATCAACAAAACAATGTAAAAACACAAATTTAAACGTCTAATTAACATACAAAATATCACACTGTTTGATATTTTGTATGTTAATTATAGCTATAAGAACGGTAAACGAAACATTATGAGCAAAAATATGGCAAAAAAGAGGTTCTTTTGTCTCGAGTACCGTTATATGTTTGATGTAACTTCTTCAACATTAGTCGTATTACGTACATCGTGTTCATAATAACAGCTGCTTCGTTACAAAAAGGTCAATTTTAATAATGCCTTTTTCATTTGTTTTAAAGTTCATGTACTCTATGATATTTGAGATGGTACTCCATTATGTTTTAACTTCCGTTTATCGATAGGCTGTATACATCGCAGTTTTATTTAAGTGCGTTTTAATTGATTTATAGTCTGTGTCATACTGTCAGGGCTTTTGTGAAAAAAATATTGAAAGAGTTTTTTTTTTAATTCAGTGTCTGTTCGAAGTACTATTATTGTCTATCGATTGGAAATACCAAAAATATGTGGATTTTTTTGTGTCTCAATAATTTATAGTTACTAATATTATATAGTTACTAATATTATTAGGTGAGGCCTATGCTCAGCAGAGGACTGTTAAAGGCTGATGGATGGCTGAATATTAAAAAGAAAAATAATTTGATTTCTTTGTTTATTTGTAATGGATAAACCAAAAAATTTAAATAATTCTTTAAAAAAGCTTTTACTAGTGGAATGCTACTTTATCGTGAATTTCGTGATGTGTACGTTGCTTAATTGTGTTTGCTCGCAAACGAAAAAAAAAAACGACTTCAAATTACATCGACAAGTAATACAACGTAGGTATACGAAAAACGTTTCAAGTAAATACGCGTTATCAAAGATTACTCAAAAAGTTGTTATTAGATCTCAATGTAATTTAAATGTGACAACATGGTAAGCATCAGCTTTCGATTAAATTAAAAATCATCAAAATCGTTACACCCAGTAAAAAGTTATCGATCGATCGAAATTTAAATGGGACCAAATGACACACACCACCTTTTTATCAAAGAAAAAATTATCGAAATCGGTCCACCCAGTCAAAAGTTCATAAGAACTTAAAATACATTTTAAAAAAATACAATCGAATTGAGAACCTTCTCCTTCTTTGGAAGTCGGTTAAAAAGCAGTCTAGTTTGTAAAAAAATAATTTGCGCTATAAATCACATTAGAATGAACACAACTTACAATTTTTTCTGAACAATAATGAATGCTTTAAATATAAATTTTAATGAATACGTAATATGCAATACAATAATATTGTTTAAAACGGCAAACGATATGTTGTAGCCTTGTAGGTACACCTACGTATATACATAAAAATACGATTTAAAATTTTTTATGAATTTTTATTGCATAACGTTAAAATCGATTAATGTAAAATTTGCGTTTTTTACTTACGGCCCTAAAATTTTAAAACGATTAATATTTGTATAAATATCAACGAAATCAATAAATTTAATGTTCTTGTATTAAAAAGATCGTAAACCCTAACCTAATATCGTTCAATTACTTATTTTTTCCTCAACGGTCAAAATGTGCTGTACATTCTCTCAGACATTGTGTAATGTTGTACGTAATAACAATCCTTTGAACTTCGGTTTTTTATCGTTGGTATTATTAGTATTTCCTTATATTTTAACGGTGATTTAAGGTTTACTAAAACGATTTTTATTATTTTTACTAAAGGATTTCGTCATATATAAGCAGCAATATAACTTGATGTTAACCCGTTACAATAAAAATCATCGCATATCTCTAGATCAAAAGTTGATAATGAATTAATGAAAATATGTAGAGTTATTAGAGAAAAGAAATTTGTAAAAACTAGTAAACCTCAAAGCGTAATAAAAAAAAATACAAATCTATGATTTAAGTAATTTTTTTTTTGAAGTCGCTTCATTCAAACATTCTTGCTGTCTTTGCAACTATTGGAAGCTTCATAATCTTAATAAAATAAACGAATGAATACATTCTAAATAAATAGATGTAAGAGTGCCTCCTTATTATAGAAGTTTATAAAACAACAACGTGTGTCTTACGGGAGCCAAAAAATAATGAAAAAGCGGAACTGTATAGTAACAAAAAGTAAAGAAAACCGTGCGAATCGTCTAGTGTTTAATAGAGAAATACATTGTAATTACCAAATATTTACCTTTGTCTTTTTTTTAAGATCATCCGCAACCAATTACCAAGCTCACACTCTCCACTCACACAATTTCTCTAAATTATATCAAACAATAACTCACAAAACACAAACGCCATTCAAAAATAACTCTTACAGTATAAATAATAGAGTAGTTAGTGCTGAAATAGACGAGAAATTATGAAGTTTTTGTATGTACATACTTGAGTTTGAAGCTTACACGCAAATTCCGAAAGGATAATTTATGACCATATTTTTCTTAATTTTTTTATTATCGTGGAAAATTGTCTTATAATATATTGACTCTGTCTGGCTAGAAAGCATTTCGATTTTAATGATTTCATTTCTAAAAACAACTATGTAGAGTTTCCGTCGGCTAAAACATGATGTCTATTAATGCCTATGAACATAATTATGATTTACTTAATAAAATTTTTTTATATAATTTTTGATCCATGTATATAAACGGTGCATCAACAATTAAAAAAAAATAAAATATAAATATTTTATAATTTTTTGTATTTTTAAATTAAAAATAGTACATGTTTTTTTAAAAACAATATCAAACAAATACGTAACACTTAAAAACAGGTATGGACGTATAAAATAATAAAAGTTCATTGACCTAAAAGGTCATAGTGTTCTATTCTCATGTCAATCAACACTTTCAGTAATTATAGTATTGGGCTTGTTAACACTTAATTTTTGTTTAAGATAATTGTGAACGATTATCATGAATGAATGTGCAAAATGATAAATAGACTTTTAAGCAATAAGTAATCTAATTTTAAAGAACTTTAAGTTGTAAAATACTATTGAATTGTTTCAATTTATTGGTCTTAAATAATAATTATTTTTCTATTTTTTACTTTGAGTAGCGTATATTACAATTATAACATATATATAGGTTATGGCCTTTCTCAATACAAACTTAACTACATAGCTTACGTCATTGGCATAATTTTGTGCAAAATTAAACAATAAATTTCTGAGAGTCCTTGCTTCCTTATACTTAATTATAATTTTTATATTATACTCTCGGCGATGATGAATCAGTCAGGATATGTTATTTAATAAGTTTATATTTAAAAATAATTTCCACGTAAGTATGATAAAAATTATCTAATACAAATTACAAGACGTAGAATGAAAGGTATGAACGCAGTTCCCACGAGAGGATAATTAATTCCATGCAAGCGAAGCCGTCGGCAACAGACCGTGTTTTATGATCCCGAGCGTATCCTTAATTTAACAACGTATGTTTAATTCATTTGTGTAAAATTAGCACGTAGAAATAGAAATTTATTTTAACTGAGGCACAGCAGAAAATTTTCTGCTTAAAATATGGAGCAGCCCGACTCGGGAAGTACCTCGACCTTACAGATGATCACAGCTAAATAATACTGTTTTCAAGCAGTGTTCTGTTCCTGTTGGTGAGTAAGGTGACCAGAGCTCCTGGGGGCGCGCTTGCGATGCTTCCAGTGTTACAGGCGTCTTTAAGGTACGGTAATCGCTTACAAAAATCTAAAAGTAGAGATTGCTTGAAGCTTTTCTTGTAGAAAACCTAAAAAAAATTATAATTATTACGTAAGCGTGAAATTAAGACGTGTGTTAATGGAATTTAAATTATAAATCGTTCCAACATACAACAGAAGACCACAACTAAATAATACTATTTTCAAGCAGTATTGTGTTCCTGTTGTTGAGTAAGGTGACCAGAGCTCCTGGGTCATTGGGGATAGAGTTGGCAACGCGCTTTCGACGCTTCCGATGTTGCAGGCGTCTATAGGCTACGGTAGTAAATTACCATCAAGTGAGCCGTACGCTTGTTTGTCGACTTAGTAACATAAAAAAATACAACTTAAAATGTTATAAGTCATACAACAAGTGATAACATTTTTCATAAGTCTCAATGATCTGCAATAAAATATATTGTGAAGGGACAAAACTTTTTCGAGTTGATGCTGGGAATACCTAAAGCCTAGTGTCTAGAAGAATAAAGCATTCAGACAAACAAGAACCTCCTTTTTTGTGGTTGGTAAAATTGACTGTCTAAAATGTCTGAATTCCTTTTAAAATAAGATATCTTTTTTCTCATATTAAAATCTTATGGAATAGTATGTGTCATGCGTATGTTATAACGATTTTTATGAATGTTGCTATTTTAGGAATTTTAGGATATAATAAATTTTTATGGAATTACTCAAATCCTATTTTACGTAAATATCCGTAGAAAAATAACTAACAATAGTCAGATTTAATTGCACTTTTTATGTGCAACTAGAGAATATGAATTTGCACATTTAAATGCTGCTGAAAGGAAAAAAAGATGCAATATGCATTAAAAGTGAGATAGGACAATACTGAATAGTATTCACACGGGGTTACTCACTGCATGGGAAATATCCACAATGTATTCTGTTCGTATTGTTTTTGTAACGTTTAAGATTATCTCATGATTACTAAATGTTCACAAAACGTATCTACGTAGGTAGGTAATAATTGTTAGGAAGGACAGTAATAATTATAGCGGCCCTTCATTTCTAAACTTAGCACAAATCTATTAAATTTTTATCAACTTTGTTGACAGTCAAAATCAATCTTATATATTAGCTATGAGTGCTGATAAAAATTTAAACAAATTATTGTGGTACTAATTTAAACTCATCAAATATATGGCATTAAATTACCTTCCGACCATACCATAGACTAAATGAGCGAAATATTTTTAACATTTAAAACAAAAAGATTAATTGAAAAAAAAAGCAGAAGACTTAAGAACAAGGTAAAAAAAAAGAAAAAAAAAGACAGGTGTTGACACTTAATTTGTTTAATGTTTTATTTCTTACTTTTTAAGTTTTTAGTTATATAGTATTTTTTAACTTATTCGCCAATTTTATTCGACAAGCCAAAAGGATATGCGGGTTTTAAAACATTTCGTTTAGGAAACAGAAATTTAATACAACTACCTAAATATTTCTGTTACCTATTGCTTAGATCAAAATTATGTACACGTCTACGCCGACTACATAATAAAAAAGCCTGTCGTATATTTATACATGAAATGCTTAGTTTTATTAAATCTATTTTTCTTTTGTTTACAGGTAAATACACATTTTGTTGCACCGTTGTAAGCGTGAGTTACTCATATGAACATTATGAAAGCATGAGTAAGTATTACATGTTTCTTTTGTACACAGTTTTTCTACTACATACCTTCTAAAGTAATTTTTTAATTATTGTTAATATCTACGCTCAGACCACTAATTCATACCTACTACTGGAGTTAAGGAACCTTCTCAAAACCACTGCAACAAAATATTAGAATTCTAAAATAAATTCTAAAAATAATTTTTTACATTTTTTACAAATTGATTTTTAATTTTTTAATTACAAATTATTGTTTACATTAGCAATTACAAAACGGCTTATACGGTCGTTTATCATAAGCACGGCCAGTGACCTTTCTCCGTTGCATATTATCTGATCAAGGACAAACAACTTACACTACCTTTCTATATATGGGTCTTACTTACCAAACTGCACGCAGAAAAGATCATCTCAAGCTTACAATCGTGTTACCCGATTGTAGAGCTTATGTTTATAAAAATAAAAGTCACATTAGGAGGTACCTATTACTTAAATCCAATTTAACGCCAAGTACAATATTTATTTGTATTTTTTTTTTATTTTTTAATATTTTTTCGTTTTACTCGAGTTAATTGTAACAATTACATAAATTATGTTTTTTATTTCATAATTTTATGTTAAAACGCGCATTACATATATTCAAGTTGCGATATTAATTTTAATTGTTCATAAATAAGTACTGGCTACTATGTAAACTTTGATAAAACAATCGTTAAAAAACAATTTAAAAATCGAATGTTTTGAAAGATGACATAATTCGTATTAACCGAACTTGCTTTAAGACGTTAAAGAAATTGAAGCTACTTTAAAACAACTGTTCAGTTGTTCAAATTAATTTTAGAATCGAACGTTTCCTCATAAAGTTTAACCATTCCCTTATGGTCTAAGATCCGGAATATAACAAAATCTTCCCTCATCTGTTAATTAGATGAAACAATTTTTTATAGGCTGATTTCAATATTGTGAATTTATAAAAACAAACTCTGCCACCATAAGCCTGCTGCAAATAATAACACTTAAAAAAAAATTTTTTTTCTTCTAATAAATCATTTCCCTCTCATGTTAATTACACGTAGTAAGCTAAAACCGTCAATATTTTACATTATATACCTGACTATAGTAGGCACCCATCTCTATGATTGCTATACTTACCTGCAGCCAGGTTACTCTGACTGAGGTTACTGACCTGGCTGCAGATAAGTGTAGCAATCATAGAGATGGCTGCCTACTACAGTCAGGTATATAATGTAAAATATTAACGGTTTTAGCTTACTACATGTAATTAACATGAGAGGGAAAAGCTAAAAAAAAAAAAAAAAATTGCAGCAGTCTTATGGTGGCAGAGGTTGTTTTTATAAACTCACAATATTTAAATAAGCCTATAAAAAATTGTTTCATCTAATTAACAGATGAGGGAAGATTTACCTTCTCGGATCTTAGACCATTAAGGATATTATTAGTTTCATATTCTACGCCATTAAATCTAATACGTCATAATGCACCGAGGACAGGCCCGTGATAGAAAGCGCAGGGCGAGTCACGACATGCCGCGGGAAAATCGCGCTACAAATTGCAGAAGATAATTGCGTACTGTTGAGCGAACTGTGACATCATTAACTACCTTTTGTAATTTTAGAAGCGGAGCGTGGAAGCCTAATCATGTGTTCTGGACTCGGATCGTAAACTGAATAAATTCTTGTTCTAATTTCACTTTTCCCTGTTAACGCAGATTGAAAGCTTTCATGTTGTGTTCGCTAACTATAATGATGATTTGTTATTATTAGTTTGATATTACATTTCATTTCATTAACTCTATAACTATTAATTTCTCTTTTTAATGCAGAGGGACTGCGCTTTATTTCACTTGATGACTATTCCGCTTCAGATTGTATTTTCATCAACTTAGCGTTATTTATAAAATTGAATCAAAAAATTTTCACAAAGAATCTTATATGAGCCTACTACTACCTATATGAGCATTTTAAATATGTATTACTATTTCAGTTTTTATTTTAACTCACAATGAAGACGATATATCGATTAAATATTCAACCTTGCCTCTTTTCTCGGTCTAAAATAAAATACCAAGAATCCGTTCAGTAACTTTTACAAGGCTCGCATTATGCATTAAAAAATCGATTGCATTCGGCAGATCGCTATCGTAAACAACTTGGTACTGTGACTCGAGTGCTCGATGCTCTGGAGATGTATTATTTTATTTTTATCGTGGCTTGTATGCAGAATTTTATTAATGGATCTAAAATCGTTCTCGGTATAAAAGTATAGCAATAGTCGTACAATTATTGTGATAATTACGTATCAGTCGTGCAAACTTATTAAGGAAATATTAATTTGCTAAACATTTCTCTAAAAATTTTTTCTAATATTATATTAGAATTTTTATACTTTTCAGTTTTCTAGAATTATAAGTTTTAAGTGTTATTAAGTTCATGTCAGACGCCGCGTTGTCGCAGCAGTCACAGCACAGGATTGCGATTGGCTGTTGCGCGGGCGGTTGCGGGTTCGATCCCCGCACACTACAACATTTGTATTGGCCATACAGATGTTTGCCGTGGTCTGGGTGTTTGTGCAGTCTTTGTGGGTCTCCCCACCGTACCTCGGAGAGCACGTTAAACCGTCGGTCCCGGTTGTTATCATGTACACCTGATAGCGATCGTTGATGCTCATAGTAGGGAATATATCCGCCAACCCGATCCAATCCAACCGCTCCGATCCTTCTCCTACATGGGGAAGAGGCCTATGCCAAACAGCGGGATATTACAGGCTGAATCGTGAAGTGTTATTAAAAAATGATCATTAAAATTTTATTAGTTATATTAAAATCAACATTGTTAGTGATAAAATAAATATCATGCCTATAAAATTACGATATAAGATTATTGAACTAAATACGATACAGGTACACAAAATGCTTACTGCGTAACATAAACACACACACAAAAACGGTTTCACAATGGTGTTATTAAATTTACATCACGAGCAATTTTTATATGTTAAATAATATAATTTAAATGAAATTAAAAACAATCCACACCACATCCTCATTGCGCGAATCTCATAACCGTGCCTCGAGGTACATAAAAGGTTAATTTTGAAAGTAAACTGTTTGTTCTATGAAATATTATGTAAACGTAATTTTAAAGGTATTTTTAATCATCGTTGCATAGTATCTCAGCTTTCATTACGGCCTATGTTGGTTTATTAGATGGAACTATGGAAGTAAAGTTTTAGTAACAACATGCTACTGTTTACTCGTCGTATATATTAATAAACAGTGTAGTATATAATAATAATAATAATAATAACCTGGCAGCTGTCAACTGTAATGACGCTTATTTTATCTTGTCATTTAATTTAATATTTTAAAATGTTTTTAAATACGAATATACGATTAATACATCACAAAAATGACTAATAAATAAGAGATGAAATGAATAAAGCCAGAGGACAACACGCACAATCAACATCAAAGGTACCATCGCGCTCCGAGACACAGTCGTCAACAGACGATGAGTATGAAACACCGCCGTCTACCGCGGAATCGGATGCAGACGATGCTGACTCGTCTACGAGAAGATCCAAACGTCGACGAGTCATACGCCCGCCACCAGTTAGCTTGGACGTTCAGGGGCAACGCGCCCCAACAAGAAATCCCGCTGCCGGTGGTGCTGTGCGCCGCGTGAGATGGACTCAAAAAATGAATGAGAGTGTCATGCGAGCGTACTATCAGGCAACAGGAGGGGGAATTAACCTTACTGCGTATCGTTCAACGATGCTGTCTCTGTTTCAGGCGCTTGAACCAACTGTCACCGTAACCGCACAACGACTATCGGATCAAGTACGAGCCATTCAGCGTTGTCACCTCCTGGATGAATCTGTACTTGAGCGGCTGCGTACAAATTTACCACAATTTAATACTGTTAGTCACATTCGTGCTGTACAAACATCACAAAAAGAGCAAAGAGAGGTAATAAATTTAAATAATATATCTCCTAACAGTGTTGATTTGTCGGTAAACGAACAGGATAATGAGCCTATGAGGAGAGCTTTGGAGGATGCTATTTTGAAATATAGATCCATGTCACCAAATATTAGGCCACAGCTACCTCGTTTGCCTATTCACAGACGTAATTTGGCTTTAGTAGGTGTTATGGATACAATTTTAAAAGAATATTTAGACAGCACTCAAAATTTATCTGATACTCACTCAGTTCTGTACTGTGGAGCTGCAGCTGTGTGTGATGTAGCTAAAGTGAAATTTACATCAAATAAAATTACTTTGCCATCTCACACGGCTCCAGCTTGGCAGGCCAGGATTGAAAAACGAATAAATTTAACTAGAACGCTAATAGCCAAATTAACATGTTTCAGGGCAGGTAACAGGCGTCCGAAAATCATGCGCTTTGTACACCAGGCTTTTGCGGGTACAAATATAACATCCAACGAGTACATAACATCAGTCTCAGATCGCATTGATTTTCTGAAACAAAAGCTCTGTGCATGGGCAAAACGCATTAAGAGGTATAAAAAACGCAGTGATCGATATCATCAAAATAGCATGTTTCAAAGAGACCAACGAAAGGTATACAGGAATTGGGAACAGTGCACTACTAATGTGGTCAATGGTGAGTTACCGACCCGAGACTCGATAGCTAATTTTTGGCGTAATATTTGGTCGAACCCCATTGACCACATTGAGAGTGATTGGATGGATGTTGTCAGGAAGAGGTGCAGCTCACTTCCACAAATGGAACAAATAAAGATAAGCTCAGAAGATATAAGTTATGCAATCCGTTCAACGTCGAATTGGAAATGTCCTGGACTGGACGGATTGCATAACTTTTGGCTTAAGCGGTTCCATAGTTCGCACCCCATCCTGGCATCGCAATTTCAAGATGCAATTTTAAATAATTCACTGCCAAAATTCATGACGACTGGTACCACATTCCTGTTATACAAATCGGGATGTACCGCTGATCCAAAAAACTACCGCCCTATAACTTGCTTACCAACCATCTATAAGCTACTTACATCTGTTCTCGTCGCAAAAATTAGAAAACATATTACTATAAATAATATTTTGGCTACGACTCAGAACGGATGTAAGTCTGGTAGTCGCGGTACCAAGGAACTTCTCCTCATAGACATGACCATATGCCAACAGGTACGTCGAAACCGGAAAAATCTGGCTGCCACTTGGATTGACTACAAGAAAGCGTATGATTCAGTGCCTCATACATGGCTTATGAAAGTTATGGAGTTATACAAAATTGATGCTACTTTGTGCTCTTTTCTGAGTACGTGTATGAGACAGTGGAACACTTTTTTGCGTTATCCGGGTGTGGTTGATGTTCCGGGATCGACTGAACCGATAAGGATTATGCGGGGTATTTTTCAAGGTGATAGTTTGAGTCCATTATGGTTTTGTCTAGCCTTGAACCCTTTAAGCACTTTATTAGAGGATTCAGGGTTGGGCTTTCACCTTCGTAGAGGGAGCAAAGCAATATCTCACCTACTTTATATGGATGATTTGAAGCTTTTCGCATCCAAACTACCAGACTTGTACAAGTTGTTAAAAATAACAGAAACCTTTAGCACTTGTATAAGAATGGAGTTTGGTGTGGATAAATGCGCTGTCATCCATGTAGAAAGAGGTAGAATTGTATCATCAGAAAATTTAAAACTTACGAACTCTTTATCCTTTAGATCTCTCAACGAGGGTGAAACCTATAAATATCTCGGAATGTCAGAGGCATTGGGCATTGATGACGGAGCCATGAAACAACTGGTAAAGGAACGATTCTTTGGCCGGCTGAAGAAAGTTCTCAATAGCTTTCTATCGGGTGGTAACAAGGTGCGTGCCTTTAACAGTTGGGTTATGCCCTTAATCGTCTATACCTTTGGCATTTTGAGATGGACTCAAACGGAATTAGATTCCCTTGATCGCCAAGTCCGTAAACTGTTAACAACGTATCGAATACATCATCCTCGATCATCTCTGATGAGATTATACATCCCACGAAAATGTGGAGGTCGTGGCTTTTTAAACGTTAAAAATCTCCACAATCGTGAGGTGAATAATCTCAGGGAGTACTTTTTAAATATCAAAAGCGATATACACATGGACGTTGTTGCAGTTGATAAGGGTTTTACTCCGCTGTCCTTAGGCAATGAGAAATGGCGTAAGCCTATAGTAATGAGTACCGTTGACCGCGTGGCCGTATGGAAGAGCAAAGAACTACATGGTCGGTTCTACAAAGCTCTGACAGACCCAGATGTAGACCAACCTAGCTCTGTGTCCTGGTTACAACATGGGAACCTCTTCGGAGAAACCGAAGGTTTTGTCTGTGCAATTATGGACGAAGTTATCAAGACGAATAACTACCGGAAACATATCATGAAAGACGGAACTCCAGACATATGCCGAGCTTGTCATAAGCCTGGAGAATCCATTAGACATGTTGTTTCCGGTTGTAGTCATCTTGCTAACGGTGAGTACTTGCACAGACATAACCAAGTAGCCAGGATTATCCACCAACAACTTGCTCTTCGGTACGGCCTCGTTGAAAATGAGTTGCCGTATTATAGGTATAACCCAACGCCATTTCTTGAAAATGGTCGTGCATTGCTCTACTGGGATCGGTCTATTGTCACTGACAGGTTTATTGCAGCCAATAAACCTGATATAGTGCTAGTAGACCGATCAGCGCGCCGAGCAATTATTGTTGACATTACTGTTCCACATGACGATAATCTCGTAAAGGCGGAAAGAGAAAAATTAAGTAAATATTTAGACCTTGCCCACGAGATTACCGGCATGTGGAATGTGGACTCAACAATAATTGTTCCTATTGTTGTGTCGGTCAATGGTTTATTAGCGAAGAGTTTCGACCAACACCTTAAGAAACTCTCGCTTGACAGTTGGATCAAGGGTCGGATTCAGAAGGCAGTATTGCTTGAAACGGCCCGCATTGTGAGGAGGTTCCTCAGCCTGGAGCCTTAACTACCGGCGGCCTGGGCCTCAACCTGCCACCGGAGGATTACTATTTTTATATTTTTAAATATTTTTATTTTCTTTTTTTTATAAATATATTTAAAAATGTAATAATAAGGACATATGTTGAATAAATGATAATAATAAAAACTCTTTATTGTACACCAAAGAAAATGAGCAAAATCACAAAAATTAAAACAGGAGATAAGTACAAAAGGCGGCCTTATCGCTAATGAGCGATCTCTTCCAGGCAACCTTTATATTATTATTTTATATATACTATGTAGATAGTATTCTAACGAAATCTTTTACTACTGTCTTAAAGCAAATACGGGTTCTAGATAACTTTGTGTTCTTATTATATACATAGGTTATGAGGGACACTTAGTTTTTAAGGAGTTTATATATTATGCAACGACTTATAAGTAATTACTAGCTTCTGCGCGCGACTTCGTCGGCGTGGAATAGGACCAATTCTGTCATACATGATTTGTGCGAAACTTTCACCGTTTACGCAGCGGAAGCTCTCAAAATAAAAAAAAAACCCGATTTTGAAACATTCTTCATTGGTGCTACGCCTCTATTGGTCTTAGCGTGATATATAGCCTATAACCTTCCTCGATAAATGAGCTATCTAACACTGAAAGAATTTTTTAAATCGGACCCGTAGATCCTGAGATTAGCGCGTTCAAACAAACAAACAAACAATCAAACAAACAAACTCTTCAGCTTTATTATATTAGTATAGATAAGTTTGACTCACTTTTATGAGTAGGTACACAAAAATTTCAGTACTATTTGGCACATTACTCTAATCCAGCTTTACGTCATACTTCTCGTCGTCTCAGAATTTCTTCCAAGCAACTCTACTTTGCTCATGATGCACCTAAATTTGTTTTGCTGAACGTGAGGAGAATATTTATAGATAAATTTATCACTTGAAAATTCACGGTGTCAAAACTGATATCAAGTCTGGTATCAATCCACTGTTGTTTTGACTGCACTGTCTTAGTGTCTAAGACATCATTAAATTGAAGTCGATCAAGTAACGTCAATCGGGGTAACTTTGACACATCATTTCTATATTTTTTTAGCTAACTTTGACAATGTTCAATATGAGACAAAACAGTTAATTTAATAGGTGCTCTCGGGTTGGTTTTCATACTCCCAAGTTATTTAACGACTATAAAAATCATGATATGTATCAAAAATTGGCAATTTTGTTGTGTGTCAAAGTTACCCCCCCTTAATGGGTAACTTTGACACAGGTGAGATTTGTCGCAGGAATCATAACTTTTAAATACACTCGAGAGCATAGAAATTGTACACCTCTACATTATCATTTTGACCGCAAATATTTAAAATTATCTGTGTATCCAAAATTAAACATATTAAAAGTTGTATTGTGTTTTAACATACTTTGATAGTGTCAAAATTTTCGAGTTATCTTATCTCTCTATCTAAAAGTTTTCCACTGAAAAAAATACAAAAAATGCGCGCGGTACTTTTAGCAAGTTTTTGACATCAACTTCGTTTAACAGCTTCTTTTTGTTCAGAGAGTTCATTTACCAAGATTGTTAAGTAAACAAATTTTATAAATTTAACTTTATGCACTAAATGTGGACCATGTAAAAATCAAAAAATAATTTTGCGGTTTGACTGTCAAAGTTACCTGGTCAATAAAAGTTACCCCGATTGACTGTACGGTCCATGTTACTTTGAGTGCACCAATCGATCAATAGTTAGCTAGAGATATTAGCTAGTTAGATAGCAGTTAAGACAAAGTTTACACTTAACTAGCACGATGTTTGTTTTGCTTTTATTTCTCTTAGCTTTTCGCTCGCGGCTTTGCCTGCGTGGATTACACGATTTTAGCTTTCCCGTTAAAATAAAGCCTATATATAACTTACCGATAACGAAGCATTCTCCTGGTGGTAGAATTTTTAAAATCCTCCATATAATATTTCAATTAAAACAAAACTCTTTCAAGAATTTAAAGCTATATGACAGTATGTCACAGACTACAAACAATTTAACCGCTATAAAGCTGCTATGTATGTGTGATTATATACTATAAAATATGTGTAATTGTGTATGAATGTGTTTATAATACTTGTACAGATAATATGTAAACGGCTTTATAGCGAATAGCGTAAATTCGGATAGGCCACTCACATACAGTTAGAGGATATTGGGCAAGTCATTGTCTATAAACATTAGTTATGCTTGAATTACTACCGACGATAAAAGTTTAGGCCTCTTTAGTTGGAGCGATGCCAACTTTCCATCTGTGCATATACGGCCCGTTTCGTGCTTTCTTTGTTCATATTCATTGGAAACAAGCTTTAAGGGCTAAAAGTATTTTTTGAAACTCGTTATAAAAACGTGCTAGTGTTTTCAATACTGAAATTCTATCTACGTTACAATTTGTAGGGTAAAAATATGTATTAAAACACAACACTTTCTTTTCGTATTTCAATTAGGTATATCGTAATTTAACTCTGAACTGAATTTAAAAAGACAATTAGTTAAAAAAATGTTTATAAACATATATTATGCTTTTAACAATTAAATACTAAACTAATTCTTATTTATTAAAGCTATTATTGAAAGATAGAAGGTAGAGAAGGTAGGTATAAAAATTTCATTCTTGTCTTTTTTTTACTTTGGCTTCATTCTTGTCAGTAATATCATTGATCCCTCAATTAACGTCATTACCATGTCATTACTAAACATGGCAACAATTTGCTTGTTATAAAGTCGAATACTTTTTCAACGGCTAATGAGTCTGTTAGTATATTTTAATTTTAATAATCTAATAAGCATTTCTTTTCACTTCGTTAACGTTCCCTTTTTAATTTAAATTTCCCTTCATTCAATGTTTTGTTCAATTAAAAGTTTTGAGACGGTGAAGAAGTCACGTGCCGCCTCGCGCTGCCGCGTGCGAGGTGGAGCATTTGTATTTATGTTAGGTTTGTCTGTCTGTTTAAATAATTCGTTCTGTGTCTAAAATGGTCTTAAAGTTCCTGATAGTTGACAAAGGGCCAATGTGAAATTAAGGTTAAAAAAGGTAAGGATTAAGGAAGTGAAACTTCTTTAGAATCGTGATTTCAAACCGGATGCAACGAAAAAACGACAGGGAAGGGCGCGCCGCGCTGCACGCCGCGCTACTTTGTAAATCTATGTACCTAAATAATTTTAAATTAGTTTGCCAAAGAAGTTTCACTTCTGACATGTGTACTTTGTACACACGCAATTTTATTTTTAATTATTGGTACTAATTTATTTGAGTTTACAGTCAGTTAAATTTCTTACGTTTTCTGGTGTAAAAAAATCTTTAACATTTTCAGTAAACTTTTTCAATTTAATGTTTACTCCTAATTCCTTTTTCAATTTAAATTAATGTATAGGTGAACATATTCTTACAATCGACTTAAATGGTATTTAAATCACAAATACTAAATGTATTTCGTATATTCTTACGGTCAATTGAAGACATGAAAAATTGAGCAAAGTAAGGTGTGCTTTGAAAAATGTTCTCCAATTAGAGTACAAGGAGTTGTAAAAAGAGATTTAAATTTAAACGACCGAATACAAGTACACAGCTTACATCAATTATATTCAAATAACATGCAAGTGTAAGAATAATTGATTTAATTCAACTGAATATTTTAAGCCTAGTTTTTCTTCACTATAAAATTGTTTTTCCTTAGAAATTTCTTTTATTTGTTATACATGTGTAGTATTTACTTCAATATTTATTTCATTTTTATTGTTATAAATTTAACAAACCTAGTAAATCAAAATGAACAAAAACGTTTTTTGTTAACATTCTAAAAATCCATAATTATGTATTTAAATAATTCATTATACATTATTATTTGATTATATCTTTATTATTTTCTTTATTACGATTATAGATAAACTTTTATGTTTTGTGTAAAGAGCGTTATGTGCACTACAATTGCAAAACGCGTTAAAAAATTAGCGAACGTAAGTTACATTCTGCTAAGACTTAAATAGCAATTAACGCTGTCACTCAACTCGAGTCCTCGGTAATAATTACGTAAGGGTTGCTACAAGCTTAACGTATTTTTTTAAATGAGTACAAGATGAGCAGGCAAAAAATTGCCTCATATTATTACTCATTTATGTTTTGACCATGTACTGCACTTTGTAGGTCTTCACTTAAGCAATTAGGTATAGAAAAAGATTTTTTGTGTTTATTCATCATAAAAAATATCGCAACAGAAACTATTTCCTATTGAAAAATGTTAACATAATTAGTACCTACATTGGTATTAAATTGCTTTGTTTAAAATCCTTACCAATATCGATTTCTTAAAAGCAAAAAAGGTTTTTGTTTTTTTATTTTATTTTAATTCTAAATCCTTAAAACTTCTTAACTCGTTTAATTCACCGTAATAAGTATTGGGGTTAGTTCAGAGACCGTCTCGATTCACCCCTCCAAATGGGTGACTTGTCAAATTTTCAAATAATCACTAGGGACGGGACTGTAATGCATTTTCTTTTCCGCCCAAAAAGGGTCCAGATTTTGATAGATTGATTCAAAGTCACTCATTTGAAAATTGTGATAAAAATTGAAAATTATTAGCTTGCAATCTTTTGGCTGTTTTATAGTTCCACAAACAAAGTGTAATAAAAATAATAATAGAATAGGACATATAGAAACCGTTATGACCCGGAAAAGTTTTTGCACATAATTATTTTTTTTCTCATGAATTTAACAGTTTTAATATTTATGGTCTCAATTTGTTTTAAAATTTAGTTCTCTAACAAAGTCTATAAAAATGTAAACTAACGATAAGTAATATCCTACTTTTAACTATAATATAAACGGATATGGCACTTTTGATTATTTAATAATTAATAGTTAAGTATATCTATATATATATAAAAGAGTTACCCACCCATTGACTCATCACGATATCTCTGGAACCATAAGGCGTAGAGACTTGAATTTTGGTAGGAATATTCCTTTCGCCGAGTAGAGGTCAGCTAAGAACGGGTTTTACGATATTCCACCCCTAAGGGGGTTAAACGGGGGTTGGAAGTTTGTATGAAAGAACTATGTTTTTGAAGTAAGAGACTTGAAATTCAAAATGTATGCTCTAGAGATGGTGTGGAGGTGTACTAATAATGTATTTTTAGAAATCAACCCTTTTTGGGGCTGAAACGGGGGGTGGTAGTTTTATGTGAGCGAGATGAAAACTTAAGTACCTATGTATATGTAAGTATATTATTTACATCACAAAAATAATTAACGCCCAACGAAGCGGGCACGGGTCGGCTAGTTTATAGATAAAGTAACTTGCGTCACGAACATAAAACGTAATATACGTTAAAAAGTAATAGTAATAAAATTGTTTTTTTTACAAATAACAAAAAATAAATAAAATCTTTAAAAAACGTTTATGCTGAATATTGTGTACCGGCAGGAAAACCTCATTTTCATTATTACTTACCTAGTCACTTAAAACTAACATAAACATATCTGAACAACATTTAATACAATTTTTCCAATCTTTATTCTTGACTCATCAAAGATACACAACAGACGGTTACGAACATTGAAATCTAAATTTTATTCTAGAAATTCTATTACATTCAGTCTTACTACTACTACCTAAGTGTAGTAAATGTTATTGCAATTTCACTGAACTGATTAATGTGAATAAGTCCAAACATGACAAGATTACTTGCCTTGTACTTGTAACCGCCCTTAACGTGCTGCCCGAGTTTAGTACACGCCCAACTTCGCTTACGGCGATCCTGTTTTATATTATGTACTTTAAATAATGTTGTATTACTATTTCTCGCGGTTGCACGATAAGACTTATATACAGAATGTTTTCGAAAATTATATTAAATCTACATTTATAGGCAAACGAGTTGTAATGTCAGACAAGTTGGTTAACGCAAGCTTATTTTCTATGTATGATTTTCTTAGTTTAAAAAGTTGGTAAATGCAAAGACATTTGAGTATAAAGATGACGCCAAATTATTTAAATAGAGAGCTATTTACTTCCTACTAATTAAGAGGTCAAAACATTGAATCTAAATTAAAACTGACATAATTATAATATGGGCTTAAAGAATTTTTTTTTAGTTTTCGTATTTGAAATAGCTCTCTTTTTACATATAAAAATGTTATTATTGTCACTTTTATAGACACAAACAGTAAGTTTATTAGCCGAGATGAAACGGAGAATATAAACGTTTTGAGATTTTATCTCCACACTTCACGAATATGTTGGCAACAAACCAAAATTGTGAACTCATATCTTTGCTCCTCCATCTTATTTTATTGCCTCGATATCCTTCATATCCTGATTCTGCCAATATCCTACTAGCTTACTTACATAATCAAGTTTAAAGGGTTGTGTAAAATTTTATGTCAGAAAGTAGTACTATTAATTTTTTATTTTGCATGTGTGTGTGACAATAAATTAAATTACGCTACAAAGTATTATCTTCTTAGTGTTTGTGAGATTAGATATTACGCTGGAATTACAATATGAATTTTATATTATAACTAGCTTCTGCGCGCGACTTCGTCGGCGTGGACTCCGCTCCTATTGGTCTTAGCGTGACGATACATAGTCTATAGCCTTCCTCGATAAGTGGGCTATCTAACACTGAAAGAATTTTTCAAATCGGTCCAGTAGTTCCAGAGATTACCGCGTTCAAACAAACAAACAAACTCTTCAGCTTTATATATTAGTATATAGATGTATAATACTATTACGTAAATAAAATGTATTTAAATGGCCAATGGTTTAGACAACGCGTCGGCGCAGCGGTCAAAGCATTGGCTGTTGGGTTAACGGTTGTATAATTATGTGATCTCCGCACATGACAAACATTTATAAAGGCCACATAGATGTCTGTCGTAATCTCTACGTTTGTGCTTGTGTATTGTGTGTGTTTCCGGAGCCCCGAAGCAGTAGAAAAACCTACTGGGGTCGTTGAAAGTGAAGCGTTTATTTAATTTTCAAAACTATTTATGCCTTCAGCCAAAAATTCGTAAATAATCATTGTGTATTGAAAAAAATAATATATATAAATTAAAAATATTTTATTATCTACTTAAAATTAAAAGCACTAGTAAAAGTTAAATTATCCGGTTTCAATGATATTATGATGTTTTTTGCAGTTTCTAATCGACATATAGTTTTTTCAACTTCATACAACTTTCTCTGTTGATATATAATAAATCTACTTACAGTTTTTCTTCTACTAACTATTAATAATTAAATTGACATGTCCTAGTATAAAACACTTTTTGTTTCATTTCTACATATATATTAACTAGCTTCTGCGCGCGATTTCGTCGGCGTGGACTCCACTCCTATTGGTCTTAGCGTGATGATACATAGCCAATAGCCTTCCTCGATCAATGGGCTATCTAACACTGAAAGAATTTTTCAAATCGGCCCAGTAGTTCCAGAGATTACCGCGTTCAAACAAACAAACAAACTCTTCAGCTTTATATATTAGTATAGATTTTAAATAAACATTGCATTCACGAGCGTTTTCTATACCTACATTGAAACCTCAATAGTGTCTAATTTAGATTTATCATAATCATATACACACAGGCTATTTATTACATTATATCACGTGCTATTTAAAACGTGTCCCTCCATTTAGGTGCATATAGAGATTCACATTTCACATTCAGACATAATTTCATCTATGATAGACATATATGCGTACCATAAGAGAGGAGTTTTATAATACAAACAAATATTAAATATAACATATACTATAATTAATTAAAATAGATATTGAAGACAAAGTACAGAAAAAACGATAGCTATATCTTGTTGATAAAAAAGTAAACTTTTTTTTATATTTGAAAACATTTTACAAAAAAAAATTAGGTACGTTTATAACAAACTCTCATTACTAAATTGAAATGTTTGAACACAAGATGACTTTACATTGTAAAATTAAAAAGTTATAATTAGTATAAAGAGATGAAAGATACGAAACCAGATCTATTTCCTTTAACTACATATAATTATATTTATTTCCATGAATAAGTTGCTAGGACGAGTTTTTAATATATGAGTACAACTTGATTTTAATGCTTACAACTTTATTATTTAGCTGGTTATCTTATTACGATTTTACTATAAAAACAGAAAACCCTTTTAAATAATTATCGATGATAATATACTGTGTAAAGAACTGGTTCATATTGTCGTTTAATGGGCACAACTAAAATAATCAGGCAGGATTTTATTTGGAGAAAGACCCCAAGTGGCCATATACCCGTAGTAACTCGTAACACGTCAAATACGGCTGACAAATTGTACTATCTTCTATATATATAAAAGAGTTATCCACCCATTGACTCATCACGATATCTCTGGAACCATAAGGCGTAGAGACTTGAATTTTGGTAGGAATATTCCTTTCGCTGAGTAGAGGTCAGCTAAGAACGGGTTTTATGAAATTCCAACCCTAAGGGGGTTAAACGGGGGTTGGAAGTTTGTATGAAAGTCCTATGTTTTTGAAGTAAGAGACTTGAAATTCAAAATGTATGCTCTATAGATGGTGTTGAGGTGTACTAATAATGTATTTTGAGAAATCAACCCCCTTTTGGGGTTGAAACAGGTGATGATAGTTTGTATGAAAGTTCAATGAAAAATACACCTACAAACTTAAAATTAGGAAAGGCTATAGCTATGATTTTCCTCAAATTTACGCGGGGGTAACCGCGGGGCACAGCTAGTACAGAATATATTATTAATAAAATATTCGTACATACTGGTTATCTAAAAATTTGTAATCGCGGTATTTTAGTTTTAGTTGGTTGTTGGACCAGAATGGAGACAAGTCGGTTACTGTGTATTGTCATCATCATCATCATCAGTTCAGCCTATTACAGTCCACTGCTGGACATAGCCCTCCCTAAGTTCGCGCCAGACATCCCGGTTTTCCGCAATCCTCATCCAGCCTACACCGGCAATCTTACGTAGTTCGTCGGTCCAACGGGCCGGAGGACGTCCCACACTGCGTTTGCCTTGACGCGGTCTCCACTCCAGGACACGTCTGCTCCAACGGCCATCGGTCCTGCGACACAGATAACCAGCCCACTGCCACTTCAACGTGCTAATTCTGTGGGCTTTGTCGGTTACTTTCGTTCTCTAGCGGATAGTCTCATTTCTAATCCTATCTTTGAGAGAAACCTCAGCATAGCCCGTTCCATTGCGCGTTGAGCAACTTTGAACTTGTGGACTAGTCCCTTCGTCAGCGTCAACGTCTCGGCTCCGTATGTCAACACAGGCAGGACGCATTGCTCGAAAACTTTTGTCTTCAAGGATTGCGGAATCTTCGAAGTGACGACTCGACGAAGCCTGCCAAACGCCGCCCAGCCCAACCGAATCCTCCTATCAGCTTCCTTCTCGAAGTTGTTTCGGCCCAGTTGAATGGTGTGGCCAAGGTAGACATAATCCTGAACAACCTCGAGAAGGATACCGTTAACCGATACCGGTCTCGGTATGACTTGGTTGTTAAACATAACTTTCGTCTTGTCCAAGTTCATACCGCGACTCGTCGGGAGGACTCGATTAGGCCGGTCAGCATTTGGCCTAGCTCATCCAACGTCTCCGCAAAGTTGACGATATCGTCGGCAAAACGAAGGTGAGAGATGTAGTCGCCGTTAATGTTGATGCCTCGTTCTCCCCAATCCAAGGTCTTAAAGACATCCTCCAGCGCAGTGGTAAACAGTTTCGGTGATATTACATCTCCCTGTCTGTGTATTGGTCGTGTGTTTATTTAAAAGGTTTGATGTTTCTTTTTCTCTTTGTCTCGTCTCTGTTTTCTCTATGTAAAAAGATTTTTAAAATCGAACCAAATAAATACGTACTTTACGTTTAGACAAACAAAAGGTTCTTATTTTATTTTAAAAGGATATTGTTGGATTGGGTCAATCAAACAACCAAAAAAAATTATAAATATCGAAATTAGCAGTGTCTGCAGTGTGTTAGCAGACCTGTATAGTTAAATCTTATCGAATCATATAAAAGTCTTTACTATCGTATCAAAACCTCGTAAAACTTGGACTAATGTTCACTTCACTGCTATCTCTAAACCGGATAGTAAAAGTTAAGTATGAAGTTTATCAACATAATAAAATAAATCGATAGTTTGAGTCCATAGTCAGTTTATATCAGATAGGAATTAAATCAAAACAACGAATAAAATTATTATTAGATAATATATTTATTAGATAATAAGACAAAAAGTAAAAACTGTGATATCTATAGGTGTTATAAATCGGGAACGCTGTACAATAGACCACATAAAAATATTTTCGTTCATTATTTTAAAAAATCCAAAAAAAAGTGTAAAAAAATCTCTACATAGATGTTTTTTACCTTTCTGTACTTTAAGAATAATAAATGAATAAAATACGTAGGCGGGATGATAAGTAACTAGCCTCTGCTATTTAAAAAGTTAAAATTAAAAAAATTTATATGTCATTTTTAAATTTGTATCTCTGGCCACCTGTGTTCTAAATTTGAATTAGGTGGCGTGAAAATTTTATTGACTTTTTGTCATTTGAAAATATATTTCGTCAAATGTTTTCAAAATGGATAAAATTGAACAAAGAGCGGTGATAAAGTTTCTTCATATGAAGGGCATGAAGGGGAAAGATATCTATGACGAGTTAAAGAATGTTTTGGGTGAATGTGCCCTTTCTTATGACACAGTAAAAAACTGGGTGGCTGAGTTTAAACGCGGTCGTACATGTGTCCAAGATGAAGCCCGCCCCGGACGCCCAAAAAGCGTTACGGCTCCACAAATGGTCGTGAAAGTACATGATATGGTTTTAGCGGATCGACGATTGAAGTTATCTGAAATAGCTGACACTACAGGTATCTCAAAAGAATGGATACATCATATTCTAAGGGAAGAATTAAATATGATAAAGTTATCGGCCCGTTGGGTGCCGCGATTGCTTACGCACGATCAAAAAAGGTTTCGGGTGCAAAACTGAAAAGAATGTCTGGACCGTTTTCAGAGTAATAAGGCCGATTTTTACGTCGATTTGTAGCAACAGATGAAACATGGGTTCATCATTACAAGCCAGAATGAAAAATTCAATCAAAACAGTGGACTCAATCGGGATACTCGGCTCCAAAAAAAGCTGGCTGTAAAGTCGGCTGGAAAAGTGATGGCTTCCGTCTTTTGGGATGCAGATAGGATCTTGATGATATATTACCTTCCTAAAGGTCAAACAATTAATGGATAATACTACGCTAATCTTCTAGATAAGCTTCACCAATGTATTTAGCAAAAACGACCAGGTTTGGCGAAAAAAAAAACATCTTCCACCAAGACAACGCTAGTGCTCACACATGTGTTAAAGCTATGGCAAAAATCAACGAATTGAAGTATGATTTGCTGCTCCACCCACCTTATTCGCCTGATCTAGCACCATTAGACTCCCACTTATTCACTAAGCTCAAAACTTTTTTGGGCGGACAGAAATTAGCCACAAATGATGAAGTCATAGCCGTTGTAGAGGAGCATTTTGCAGGCCTCAAAAGAAATCATTTTATGGAAGGCATTACTGCTTTAGAACGAAGAGGAAATAAGTGCATATATGTTCACGGAGACTATGTCGAAAAATAAAATTAATTTTATCACGGAAAGTTAAGTATTTTCTTAATAGGCTAGTTACTTATCATCCCGCCCTCGTATCTAATTGAAATCGACCCATTATTGGCTTATAATTTGCTTAACTTACATAATTTTAAACTTAATCTTATTAGTTTATTCTAATTTTGTTTTTGATCAGGAGTTCATTATCTTTTCAAATATCTAAACATCATGGATTGAATGATTGAACAAGCATTTCTTCATTGCTACTGTATCTTTTACAAGCTTTTATTTAACTTGCAATGTATGTATGTATGTATGTATGTAACTTTAATGAATACAGGTTCAATTTGGATGACAATGCATGGTTTATATGTATGCATGTATGTTTGTTTGTTTGTTCGGGTGAAATCTTGCAACTCAATTTTGAAGTAACCAATTGAGCTGAAATTTTGTATACAGGTTGAATTGGGATGACAATGCATGGTTTGTATATATGCATATATGTATGTATGTTTGTTCGGATGAAATCTTGAAACTCAATTTTGAAGCAACCAATTGAGCTGGAATTTTGTATGCAGGTTCAATTTGGATGACAATGCATGGTTTGTATGTATGCATGTAAGTATGTATGTATGTTTGTTCGGGTGAAATCTTGCAACTCAATTTTGAAGCAACCAATTGAGCTGACATTTTGTATGCAGGTTCAATTTGGATGACAATGCATGGTTAACTTTGTGACGTCATTCTAAATCCAATATGGCAGCATATCCAAGAGTGCGGACTAGTTATTTTTAGTGCACTTTTACAATATGGGTATCAAATGAAAGGGCTTGCTAAGAATAATTCGAATAAAGTGACGTGATAACCGACTAAAAAGTCAAAAATAAATTAAATGTAAAAAACCTTTTTAAAAAACAAGCTTTTATTTGAATGCACTAAAACGAAAAAAATAAATTTTTACTTTAAAACTTTTACTATCTACTTATAAAGTCATTACACATAATATATATGATATAAAAGCTTGTTGCGAGATTTGCTTGTAAACAAGTTAATTAAATAAATTGATGTGATTGATTTTAACTATTAAAATTTTCAAACTAAGGAAATACGAGTACTCATATCTCGCGACAAGCTTTTCTATCATATAGATTATGTGTAATGACTTTATAAGTAGATAGTAAAAGTTTTAAAGTAAAAATTTATTTTTTTCGTTTTAGTGCATTCAAATAAAAGCTTGTTTTTTAAAAAGGTTTTTTACATTTAATTTATTACTATTTAATTTTATTTAAGCTTTCAACATCTTTATGTGTTACATATATTTATTAAAATATTTTACAAACAATAAATATTTATATTAACACTTCTTGGTGATATTTTAGTCAAATAATAATTTAAATGACTACTGGCTGTTAAGAAAACTAGTTTATTTTTACGTGTTTATGTGAAAGAAAGTAAATCTGGTAACATTAGCATATGTCAACTGACGTGTTGACATTGAACTCACCGTGTTATTCACGTGTTATTCATGACGAAGTTTGAATTTGTCACGCGTTTGATGGCATAATATTATACGTTTGTTTACTCGTGGTAAAACTGGAAGCGCTGTCTTGCTTGAGAATTATAATTTTTTACCGTCTTCAAAAAAGGAGTTGTTTCTCAAATCGATTGTACTTTTTAAATAAATTGGATTTTTATGCAAATATATAATAGAATTTTTTTACAGTTTTGTTCCTTTAAAACTTTTAACTAGATAACTAAAAATAATAATAAGATTAGATATAATGAGAAGAAAAGTTGCGTTAAATCTTTTTACAATATTTACAAAAGATTTAGATGGAATTTGCACTATAGCTAGGTTTCGTGTAAGGAAAAATTTGCTTAATATATTTTAATTAAGCGTTACATACCTATGTTAATAACAATTTAAGCGAAATTAAGACAGCGAAAGTAAATCAAAAGATTGTATTAGTGCTTGTGCGTCCTAAAATAAAATAAATAATTTGATTAATGTTAATAATATTTAAATTAAAATCAGTGTGAACTATCTCGCTATCGTGGTCTATTTATTTTATTTTAAGCTAATAGCAATTGGTTTTATTTTTTGCATTTGGTGAAAGTGTTATTACTTTATTTCTTTAATGTAGTCGAGTGTGCCATTTCTATGCCTGTAAGTAGTGCTGTCACTCATTAGATTTTTTTCGATTTTATTAATGAATGTAATTTTAATTGATCGACACTTTTAATCGATAGATTGTTTGGTAGTGTTGTGTGAAATCATTGTAATAGTTATTATCTTCCTATCCTTTCTAGCTAGTTTTTCTTTAACAACTTTTTAATAGATAATTTATATAATTCACTTTACAATTTATTTAAAAACAAATAATTGACCAGTCTCACGTGTTTCTTTTAAATCTGCTGAAAATTTGTTTTTCTTGCTTATTCAACTACTTATTAGGATTGACGTTTGACGTATAGGGAGGGTTCACAAGTAAAATACCAGTATATCTTGATCTCCGTCTTCTTTCGGTAACCTGATAGTGATAGCTCAGCTATTTATCATTTTAGGTGAAGTAGAGCACATACTAGTCGCTTATAAATCTCTGATATTTTTCGATTTTCTTAGAAATAATATAACATATTAGGTATTTACAGATAATAAATTGCAGGAAGGTAATTCATAGTATAATAGTAGGTAAATTAAAAACACGCAAAAAATAACATCAATACATATATAACTATCAATATTACTAAACGCACTATTTTTTTATTAATTTTACAAATTGAATAGAGAAGTATAACTGTTAATATTATAAATTAACAATAGATATTAATATTGCAAAAAGTAATAAATCGTATACCTAATTGTTTGATTTGATTCACATTTCACATTCAGACATAATTTCATCTATGATAGACATATATGCGTACCATAAGAGAGGAGTTTTATAATACAAACAAATATTAAATATAACATATACTATAATTAATTAAAATAGATATTGAAGACAAAGTACAGAAAAAACGATAGCTATATCTTGTTGATAAAAAAGTAAACTTTTTTTTATATTTGAAAACATTTTACAAAAAAAAATTAGGTACGTTTATAACAAACTCTCATTACTAAATTGAAATGTTTGAACACAAGATGACTTTACATTGTAAAATTAAAAAGTTATAATTAGTATAAAGAGATGAAAGATACGAAACCAGATCTATTTCCTTTAACTACATATAATTATATTTATTTCCATGAATAAGTTGCTAGGACGAGTTTTTAATATATGAGTACAACTTGATTTTAATGCTTACAACTTTATTATTTAGCTGGTTATCTTATTACGATTTTACTATAAAAACAGAAAACCCTTTTAAATAATTATCGATGATAATATACTGTGTAAAGAACTGGTTCATATTGTCGTTTAATGGGCACAACTAAAATAATCAGGCAGGATTTTATTTGGAGAAAGACCCCAAGTGGCCATATACCCGTAGTAACTCGTAACACGTCAAATACGGCTGACAAATTGTACTATCTTCTATATATATAAAAGAGTTATCCACCCATTGACTCATCACGATATCTCTGGAACCATAAGGCGTAGAGACTTGAATTTTGGTAGGAATATTCCTTTCGCTGAGTAGAGGTCAGCTAAGAACGGGTTTTATGAAATTCCAACCCTAAGGGGGTTAAACGGGGGTTGGAAGTTTGTATGAAAGTCCTATGTTTTTGAAGTAAGAGACTTGAAATTCAAAATGTATGCTCTATAGATGGTGTTGAGGTGTACTAATAATGTATTTTGAGAAATCAACCCCCTTTTGGGGTTGAAACAGGTGATGATAGTTTGTATGAAAGTTCAATGAAAAATACACCTACAAACTTAAAATTAGGAAAGGCTATAGCTATGATTTTCCTCAAATTTACGCGGGGGTAACCGCGGGGCACAGCTAGTACAGAATATATTATTAATAAAATATTCGTACATACTGGTTATCTAAAAATTTGTAATCGCGGTATTTTAGTTTTAGTTGGTTGTTGGACCAGAATGGAGACAAGTCGGTTACTGTGTATTGTCATCATCATCATCATCAGTTCAGCCTATTACAGTCCACTGCTGGACATAGCCCTCCCTAAGTTCGCGCCAGACATCCCGGTTTTCCGCAATCCTCATCCAGCCTACACCGGCAATCTTACGTAGTTCGTCGGTCCAACGGGCCGGAGGACGTCCCACACTGCGTTTGCCTTGACGCGGTCTCCACTCCAGGACACGTCTGCTCCAACGGCCATCGGTCCTGCGACACAGATAACCAGCCCACTGCCACTTCAACGTGCTAATTCTGTGGGCTTTGTCGGTTACTTTCGTTCTCTAGCGGATAGTCTCATTTCTAATCCTATCTTTGAGAGAAACCTCAGCATAGCCCGTTCCATTGCGCGTTGAGCAACTTTGAACTTGTGGACTAGTCCCTTCGTCAGCGTCAACGTCTCGGCTCCGTATGTCAACACAGGCAGGACGCATTGCTCGAAAACTTTTGTCTTCAAGGATTGCGGAATCTTCGAAGTGACGACTCGACGAAGCCTGCCAAACGCCGCCCAGCCCAACCGAATCCTCCTATCAGCTTCCTTCTCGAAGTTGTTTCGGCCCAGTTGAATGGTGTGGCCAAGGTAGACATAATCCTGAACAACCTCGAGAAGGATACCGTTAACCGATACCGGTCTCGGTATGACTTGGTTGTTAAACATAACTTTCGTCTTGTCCAAGTTCATACCGCGACTCGTCGGGAGGACTCGATTAGGCCGGTCAGCATTTGGCCTAGCTCATCCAACGTCTCCGCAAAGTTGACGATATCGTCGGCAAAACGAAGGTGAGAGATGTAGTCGCCGTTAATGTTGATGCCTCGTTCTCCCCAATCCAAGGTCTTAAAGACATCCTCCAGCGCAGTGGTAAACAGTTTCGGTGATATTACATCTCCCTGTCTGTGTATTGGTCGTGTGTTTATTTAAAAGGTTTGATGTTTCTTTTTCTCTTTGTCTCGTCTCTGTTTTCTCTATGTAAAAAGATTTTTAAAATCGAACCAAATAAATACGTACTTTACGTTTAGACAAACAAAAGGTTCTTATTTTATTTTAAAAGGATATTGTTGGATTGGGTCAATCAAACAACCAAAAAAAATTATAAATATCGAAATTAGCAGTGTCTGCAGTGTGTTAGCAGACCTGTATAGTTAAATCTTATCGAATCATATAAAAGTCTTTACTATCGTATCAAAACCTCGTAAAACTTGGACTAATGTTCACTTCACTGCTATCTCTAAACCGGATAGTAAAAGTTAAGTATGAAGTTTATCAACATAATAAAATAAATCGATAGTTTGAGTCCATAGTCAGTTTATATCAGATAGGAATTAAATCAAAACAACGAATAAAATTATTATTAGATAATATATTTATTAGATAATAAGACAAAAAGTAAAAACTGTGATATCTATAGGTGTTATAAATCGGGAACGCTGTACAATAGACCACATAAAAATATTTTCGTTCATTATTTTAAAAAATCCAAAAAAAAGTGTAAAAAAATCTCTACATAGATGTTTTTTACCTTTCTGTACTTTAAGAATAATAAATGAATAAAATACGTAGGCGGGATGATAAGTAACTAGCCTCTGCTATTTAAAAAGTTAAAATTAAAAAAATTTATATGTCATTTTTAAATTTGTATCTCTGGCCACCTGTGTTCTAAATTTGAATTAGGTGGCGTGAAAATTTTATTGACTTTTTGTCATTTGAAAATATATTTCGTCAAATGTTTTCAAAATGGATAAAATTGAACAAAGAGCGGTGATAAAGTTTCTTCATATGAAGGGCATGAAGGGGAAAGATATCTATGACGAGTTAAAGAATGTTTTGGGTGAATGTGCCCTTTCTTATGACACAGTAAAAAACTGGGTGGCTGAGTTTAAACGCGGTCGTACATGTGTCCAAGATGAAGCCCGCCCCGGACGCCCAAAAAGCGTTACGGCTCCACAAATGGTCGTGAAAGTACATGATATGGTTTTAGCGGATCGACGATTGAAGTTATCTGAAATAGCTGACACTACAGGTATCTCAAAAGAATGGATACATCATATCCTAAGGGAAGAATTAAATATGATAAAGTTATCGGCCCGTTGGGTGCCGCGATTGCTTACGCACGATCAAAAAAGGTTTCGGGTGCAAAACTGAAAAGAATGTCTGGACCGTTTTCAGAGTAATAAGGCCGATTTTTACGTCGATTTGTAGCAACAGATGAAACATGGGTTCATCATTACAAGCCAGAATGAAAAATTCAATCAAAACAGTGGACTCAATCGGGATACTCGGCTCCAAAAAAAGCTGGCTGTAAAGTCGGCTGGAAAAGTGATGGCTTCCGTCTTTTGGGATGCAGATAGGATCTTGATGATATATTACCTTCCTAAAGGTCAAACAATTAATGGATAATACTACGCTAATCTTCTAGATAAGCTTCACCAATGTATTTAGCAAAAACGACCAGGTTTGGCGAAAAAAAAAACATCTTCCACCAAGACAACGCTAGTGCTCACACATGTGTTAAAGCTATGGCAAAAATCAACGAATTGAAGTATGATTTGCTGCTCCACCCACCTTATTCGCCTGATCTAGCACCATTAGACTCCCACTTATTCACTAAGCTCAAAACTTTTTTGGGCGGACAGAAATTAGCCACAAATGATGAAGTCATAGCCGTTGTAGAGGAGCATTTTGCAGGCCTCAAAAGAAATCATTTTATGGAAGGCATTACTGCTTTAGAACGAAGAGGAAATAAGTGCATATATGTTCACGGAGACTATGTCGAAAAATAAAATTAATTTTATCACGGAAAGTTAAGTATTTTCTTAATAGGCTAGTTACTTATCATCCCGCCCTCGTATCTAATTGAAATCGACCCATTATTGGCTTATAATTTGCTTAACTTACATAATTTTAAACTTAATCTTATTAGTTTATTCTAATTTTGTTTTTGATCAGGAGTTCATTATCTTTTCAAATATCTAAACATCATGGATTGAATGATTGAACAAGCATTTCTTCATTGCTACTGTATCTTTTACAAGCTTTTATTTAACTTGCAATGTATGTATGTATGTATGTATGTAACTTTAATGAATACAGGTTCAATTTGGATGACAATGCATGGTTTATATGTATGCATGTATGTTTGTTTGTTTGTTCGGGTGAAATCTTGCAACTCAATTTTGAAGTAACCAATTGAGCTGAAATTTTGTATACAGGTTGAATTGGGATGACAATGCATGGTTTGTATATATGCATATATGTATGTATGTTTGTTCGGATGAAATCTTGAAACTCAATTTTGAAGCAACCAATTGAGCTGGAATTTTGTATGCAGGTTCAATTTGGATGACAATGCATGGTTTGTATGTATGCATGTAAGTATGTATGTATGTTTGTTCGGGTGAAATCTTGCAACTCAATTTTGAAGCAACCAATTGAGCTGACATTTTGTATGCAGGTTCAATTTGGATGACAATGCATGGTTAACTTTGTGACGTCATTCTAAATCCAATATGGCAGCATATCCAAGAGTGCGGACTAGTTATTTTTAGTGCACTTTTACAATATGGGTATCAAATGAAAGGGCTTGCTAAGAATAATTCGAATAAAGTGACGTGATAACCGACTAAAAAGTCAAAAATAAATTAAATGTAAAAAACCTTTTTAAAAAACAAGCTTTTATTTGAATGCACTAAAACGAAAAAAATAAATTTTTACTTTAAAACTTTTACTATCTACTTATAAAGTCATTACACATAATATATATGATATAAAAGCTTGTTGCGAGATTTGCTTGTAAACAAGTTAATTAAATAAATTGATGTGATTGATTTTAACTATTAAAATTTTCAAACTAAGGAAATACGAGTACTCATATCTCGCGACAAGCTTTTCTATCATATAGATTATGTGTAATGACTTTATAAGTAGATAGTAAAAGTTTTAAAGTAAAAATTTATTTTTTTCGTTTTAGTGCATTCAAATAAAAGCTTGTTTTTTAAAAAGGTTTTTTACATTTAATTTATTACTATTTAATTTTATTTAAGCTTTCAACATCTTTATGTGTTACATATATTTATTAAAATATTTTACAAACAATAAATATTTATATTAACACTTCTTGGTGATATTTTAGTCAAATAATAATTTAAATGACTACTGGCTGTTAAGAAAACTAGTTTATTTTTACGTGTTTATGTGAAAGAAAGTAAATCTGGTAACATTAGCATATGTCAACTGACGTGTTGACATTGAACTCACCGTGTTATTCACGTGTTATTCATGACGAAGTTTGAATTTGTCACGCGTTTGATGGCATAATATTATACGTTTGTTTACTCGTGGTAAAACTGGAAGCGCTGTCTTGCTTGAGAATTATAATTTTTTACCGTCTTCAAAAAAGGAGTTGTTTCTCAAATCGATTGTACTTTTTAAATAAATTGGATTTTTATGCAAATATATAATAGAATTTTTTTACAGTTTTGTTCCTTTAAAACTTTTAACTAGATAACTAAAAATAATAATAAGATTAGATATAATGAGAAGAAAAGTTGCGTTAAATCTTTTTACAATATTTACAAAAGATTTAGATGGAATTTGCACTATAGCTAGGTTTCGTGTAAGGAAAAATTTGCTTAATATATTTTAATTAAGCGTTACATACCTATGTTAATAACAATTTAAGCGAAATTAAGACAGCGAAAGTAAATCAAAAGATTGTATTAGTGCTTGTGCGTCCTAAAATAAAATAAATAATTTGATTAATGTTAATAATATTTAAATTAAAATCAGTGTGAACTATCTCGCTATCGTGGTCTATTTATTTTATTTTAAGCTAATAGCAATTGGTTTTATTTTTTGCATTTGGTGAAAGTGTTATTACTTTATTTCTTTAATGTAGTCGAGTGTGCCATTTCTATGCCTGTAAGTAGTGCTGTCACTCATTAGATTTTTTTCGATTTTATTAATGAATGTAATTTTAATTGATCGACACTTTTAATCGATAGATTGTTTGGTAGTGTTGTGTGAAATCATTGTAATAGTTATTATCTTCCTATCCTTTCTAGCTAGTTTTTCTTTAACAACTTTTTAATAGATAATTTATATAATTCACTTTACAATTTATTTAAAAACAAATAATTGACCAGTCTCACGTGTTTCTTTTAAATCTGCTGAAAATTTGTTTTTCTTGCTTATTCAACTACTTATTAGGATTCTAAGGAAAGCCAATTCTGTAACAGGTAAAGAAATAGATACAGATTGATAGCGGAATCTTAGTAAGAGGGTTCCGTTTGCACCCTTTGGAAATGGAACTTGCCAAAACAAACAAATTTCAACTTTATATTAGTATAGGTAGTAAGTACGTCTTATCCCATAGAAAATTTTCTATGGGATAAGACGTACTTGTGGTGTTCAGAAGGGTGCATTAGTCTTCACATGCGTTTGACGTATAGGGAGGGTTCACAAGTAAAATACCAGTATATCTTGATCTCCGTCTTCTTTCGGTAACCTGATAGTGATAGCTCAGCTATTTATCATTTTAGGTGAAGTAGAGCACATACTAGTCGCTTATAAATCTCTGATATTTTTCGATTTTCTTAGAAATAATATAACATATTAGGTATTTACAGATAATAAATTGCAGGAAGGTAATTCATAGTATAATAGTAGGTAAATTAAAAACACGCAAAAAATAACATCAATACATATATAACTATCAATATTACTAAACGCACTATTTTTTTATTAATTTTACAAATTGAATAGAGAAGTATAACTGTTAATATTATAAATTAACAATAGATATTAATATTGCAAAAAGTAATAAATCGTATACCTAATTGTTCAATGCACTGAATAATTTTCACTATCATAATCGATATCATGAAATATATCCTTGAAGTCACGAGCCTTGTTAATTACTATTTCCGGCGAAAAGATATATTTACAGGCCAGTTAAAACGTAAAACTAAATCAAACAAGATGTAAACTATTAAGAGAATTTCCGTATTATAAAAATATCACAGAAATAGACGCGTTGAGTAATTTTTCATGTTTGGAAGTGATTAATGATCAGATGGCGCTGAAATGTCTTAGGAATGTCGGATTTTTAAGTTCGTTTTTTTTTAATGTTGTGACTATATAGTATATGTACATATATACAGCTTTTAAAGTATGATATCTTTTTATCTTTTGATTTTATAATGTAAAACATATTCCTTGCTGTCAAGACATATCGGTTGAACGGTTATTTATTTATTTGGCTGCAATAAAAGTTATTATTTTGTATTATTGTTCAAATTTTATTTCTACTTTTAAATCCGTCACTTTCATTTTCAACAAAGCCACAAAAGTACCTTTCAAATACAGAATCACTTATTAAATATTTGTAAAATTAGTAAGTTTGTATCCAAACCCTTCATTATGTGAGTTACATGTATGATTGCTAAAACTTTCTAGAGTTTTCCTAAATAAACTTAGTTGAGGGAAAACAAACGTCACGGAAATGGCATTTGTGTCTGCTTTTAAATTTCTCAGTCACTAGACTAACATTAGGCATTCTTTAAAAAAAAATTTTCATTGTAGGTATATATTTGCTAAAGTACTTCCTTCCGAAGTTCAACAAAACATCGTTTTAGGGGCTAATATCATTAGCTCCTCTCTTGGACATCCCTTGAGCCATGACTTATGTCATTAGTTGTTTCGACCAATCGATTCGTCCAAATATTTGTAAGCTTCACACGATTTTTACTCTAATTACCTTTCACACAAGGTATACGATTCTGTGAAATTAATTCAAATCGAACTGTACTTGAGTTTCCATGGCAATATATCACGTAATTTGGGGATCTTGACAATGTGAAAAAGAACATCCATATGGTCGTAATTTGGTAAAGGATTACAAATATATGTCTTCTTTGTTTCACCCAAAGTATTGATTTGATAAAAGTATCACATAATTATTATTTTGACGTTGTCTTGAAGTTATATCTTTATTCTTCGCAAAATTTCTAATTTCGTCGAATTCGACTAATTAGATTACAACTCGAGTTTAATCTTTCCAGTCTTTTAAAGTTATCATTAAATATTTATTTACATACTTAATTACTACTACAACGTAGTTATGTATTGTATAACATGTCTCGCCATTCTGTCAAAGTCTTCTAACTGGAAAGAATTTGAACCTAATCTGATACTCAGCAAAACTGCTGATTGGCAAATATTTATGCAGATTTTTCTACTTATAATGACGGTTGTGTGAATTGATCTTTAGCGTTCAAATTCTGTATGACTCAAAATAAGTATAAGGCATACAACGGCACTTTCTAAGTAATCAGGAAAGACCAAATAAGGAATAGAAATGAATTGGCAATTGACAGAACTTACTGATAGTCGTTTTCAATTATTTTTAATGCGGTATTTTGTGCTTTGTTTCCTTCCAATTTATGTAATAGCTTGTCTTCTTACAAAATTTAAGTTTATATGTATTTTATAAGGAACTTTCAAGTATCATTGAACTGGAAATTAATCATTTAAGAATATTGCCTAATATACACTTTTGACATTTTCTGACAAGTATATAATATTTTAAATCTTATTTAAATTTACTATTTGTTATTTTTAGGATTATTCCGAATTTACAATACAACTGTAGTGTGGCAATATATAAGTGTGTTATCTAATGTCTGTTTGCATTAACACCCTTACATAGGCCTCGTTTACGGAGACGCGGAGCGTAGTGCGTAGCGTGTGGCGTGGCGGAAGCGGAACGCACTAAATTCAAACGTAGGGCGTTGTATAAATGCGTTTACGGAGAAGCGCTTTTACACGCGTTCATTTTCATACATTTTGACACACGCGAGAAGCTACGCCACACGCTACGCACTACGCTCCGCGTCTCGTAAACGAGGCCTTAATGTCTTGTACAGATTTAATTATTTTTTTAAATCGCTATTTTCATGACATTGTACTCATATTAAACTAAGTATGTATTAATTCTCTATAAAATCTAAGTACCTATTCAGAAAGCCGTAGAGCACTACCAAAAAATATTAGGGTATGTTAATCCGGGTAAATAATATCAGTTAATAATTTATGTTTATTTATGTAGCTTAATACATTTACATTACATTTCTTTATTTTCATCATGCCATCTAAACTAGGCATAAATGTTCGGTTAAGGTATGTTCACGTTAAAATAGTTTATTTCAAATTATGATAAGTAAAAGTGTAAGTCCAAGGCCGCAAGCATTCAATATTATGTCAATCACTCATTTCGTGTGCGTAACATAATTTTTGATTGTAAATATCGATAAATCTTAGACGATATCGGTAAATATTAGTATACATATATTTTTATGAATGTGAATATTATTCTGAAAGATGTAATTAAAGGAAGGATTTAATATGACATTAATACCGTCATTGTACATAATTTATTGTAAGATACATAGTAGACGTGCGAACCTAACACCAAAATTGTCATGTATGTTAGGAATATTAAAATATATATAATAGTTTTCGCATGCAACACATCCAGTATTATTGCTATGGATAATTTGTTCTGTCTTCGCACAATTGGAAGCCATTATACCAACGAAAAGAACAGAGCATTGTTGCTATTGTTTTGTTAATAATACCAACGCACTTATAAAACTTAAATCAAATGAAATGAAAAGTTCAACATATCGAGCTTCTGATATGCATTACCTTGAGGTTGTAGATACACATCAATAGTTGCAACAGCATGCAATCCTAACAGTCACGATTATATCAAATGATTCATCGCTTCTCATGCCGCTTATAAAGTATACAAGTCTAAATATTTTTAAATATATGTTTATAATATTGTAGTAGTTTATTATGATCATTATTTTATTTATATATTATTGATATTGTATTTAAGTTATAATATAAACTGTGTATTCTTTTATAACCAATGTACATTTTTTTGTCTATTTTTAGAACTATTATATACTACATAAGGAGTTGAGAACAAATGGGTAAACGTAATTTTTCGAGGTTTTTGATAGTATTCAAAATATGTGTACGCTTCGGCCTGTATATCCCACTACTGGGCATATGCCTTTTTCCCCATGTAGGAGAAGGATCAGAGCTTAATCCACCACGCTGCTCCAATGCGGGTTGGCGTATATATTCCATAGTATGAGTAACGATCGCTATCATACATGATTACAAACGGGACCGACGGCCTTACGTGCTCTCCGAGGCACGGTGGGGAGACCCACGAGGACTGCACAAACGCCAAGATCACAGCAAACAACTGTATGGGCAAACAACTGTATGTGTACATAAGTTAAATATTATTCTGTAGTAAAAAAAACATTTTGTGAAAAATTCTGGCTTATACACAACCCTGTTTGTTTTGTACCTACTATTATCTTAAACAAGTCTTTCTACGCAATTATTAGTATTTTATATACCTTACATAGAATAGTTATAAAAAGAAATCATGATAATAAAAATTCACAACTCGCTCGTTTTTATTTAGCACAGCACGATCTAAGATTTTATATTCATACATCAATCACTGCGCGCGTGCTCTCAAACACTATCAATTATTTCATACCATGATAAATTATAATCATTATAGAGTCGTAGGTAATTAATTATCACCTCGAGGTTATCATTTCATTTGTATAATGTCATAATAAGTAAGGCGATTGAGTACAGATGAAGTTATTTTTTATAATATTTATTTTTAGGTCTGGTATTTATATTAACTTATAAAGGAGTAACTACTGAGTTGAGTACGTCTATGGGTCTACTTAGTTTATGTAAACTATGAAAAAACATCCTACAGATAAACTAAGTTGGTATGATTTTTCAGAAACAAATGAATGAAAAAATCAGAAAAAAGCTCTTGGGTTTCTTCTTTCTTATTTTCTAAAAAAAGTCAAGCATGACCATTTATTAAACGCCAAATTTGACGTTATTATGTGACGTCATACTTTAAATGAATGTTAAAAAGATTAAACGAGACTAAATATTTTACAATCGTAAAATAATCATTTCTTGTTACGATTTCTTAAATCTAGCGGCTATGATTATTGTAATACAGACAATTGTATCAATCTCGTTTGCACCGAGAGAAAAGCTTTGTGGTCTGTGAGAATAACATGGAATTCTACTATAATATGTATTAGCTTGAAGTTGCAAACTGCAGTTTCTTAATACAGTTTTTATATTGCTTATTTCGTAACTAGGTACTAATAAATTGTTGTATTTTTGAGATACCTGAAAAAAATGCTTTGATTCAATCGTTAATGATATCTAAGTTATAGCAAATTTTTTATTTAATTCTTTTCTGTAATTTACATTCATATAGTGAAAACAATTAATAAACCTTTTACAAACTATAACACAGTACACTACAATTATCTGCTCTTCTTAAAGTTTGTTGGTCTACTCTTTTACGCTCAAACTTTGTAAACGCAATTTTAGAATTTAGGTAAAGACTTAAAAAAGCTGAACATGCCATCTATGCAATCGTAATCGTAAATAAACATAAGAAATTCTATCTTCATTTATATAAAAAAGTCTGCATTTTCCCATCCCTAGCACTCGACAGTTCAGTATCTCATGAACTTAAAACCAATAAAACTTGTCAATTCCGTGGACAATCTTGCTCTATTCGTAGCAATAGATTACTGGAGTAATTCAGCGAGTCGGCGCCTTTCGGTTGTTACTGTGACACATAGTCCTATTGGGGCGAATTGGAAAATTTATCTCTACGACCCATTCCGTAATGCGATGCGCTTTAGATGAACACTACAAATGGAACAGCATTCCGTTTAAATTACAATATGTCGCTTCTATGATAAGTTTGAAACGGTTAGGACGAATGAAATGAGTGCTCTATTATGTAACTTTGATAAAATCCTTGCAATTCCTTTTGTGATGCAACATTTTTGTTGCAGTCTTATATTTGCTCATACTTTGTTATTTGGCTTAGACATGTTATATTAGTTTTTTATCTAATTAATTATGATATTTTCATTTAATAATAAATTATTTGACATAAAGATTATGGAATATGTTATGTGCAAAAGTGTTATAATTTTAACATTTTTTAGCTGGATGTCACAAAAATCATTGATTAATACCAGATCATAAACACAAAGTTTTTAAAGATAAAGCTTGGACTGATAAAGTTTTTTTTTTTTAACTAATTTGCCTATCTGTAACATAATTTTGTTGTAATATAATGTTTGTTTTTCAGTTAGTCGCCCTACTGATGTCGTATTACCGTGTCGTATTGTTTTATCTATACAAATAAATAAAATTGGAGTGTCAGTTTGTAATATTAAAATAACCGCTTTTACTAAATGCATATGGATCTATACACAGAACATAATTATATCAAAATAACATTTTTTACAATTTTTGTCCGTCTGTCTATTTGTTCCGGCTAATCTCTGAAACGGCTGGACCGATTTTGACGGGACTTTCACCGGCAGATAGCTGATGTAATAAGGTGTAACTTAGGCTACTTTTATTTTACTTTTTTTTAACTGCGAACTGAACAATACCTTTTTTTGTTAAATTCCACGCGGACGAAGTCACGGGCACAGCAGCTAGTTATTTTATATCTTTAGTCCTTGGTTAATCTGATTATCGTGTATCTGTATCGGTGCTGTAACATGTTTATTAAGATTAAATACTACGTCTTATTTATTCTCGTTGTGACAGTTAAATTACACACATTAATACTAATGACTCCTTTCCGGAACAAACAGAAAATATTAAAAATACACATAGTTTTAACGGTGTTATTCTAAAGTAGTCCGTACAAACGTACAATCACACGGAAACAAGTAAAATTTTATTGTGATATATATAGAAGACCGTTTAAGAAACCATTATCGATGATACAATAGCTATGTAACGCCATATTCCGGTTAATAGCCCACTTGTGGCGGCGGCTTTATTACAGACTCATGCAAATTGATATTTAACTTTACACTTTTTTTCGATTACCACAGATTAAATAACTACTTTTGGATAATTTTTATTGAAAGTAAAGAGGTTACATTAAAAGGTGTTTAGTTGGTCTTTTTATTGTCAGTGCGCTTTTTTTTTAATCGAAATTGTTGAAATGGTTTTTGGAAATTGAGTTACGTATTTCATATTACGCTGTTATAATAGTACTAATCTTATTTACAATTTTTGTCTCTTACATCGTCATAAAAGTAAATTTGGTATATGTACGCATAAAAATTGCAGAGAAGTACACTCTTCATAGGAAAAAGGAAAAAAGTCCTTTTGCCTAGAAGAAGTATGTTCAAAGCCTATATGATACAACTGGAATAATGGCAAATATAATAATAATATGATTATTAATAGTGTATTTTTATATGACTGCAACCCGTTCTAAGATTTTGTTATTATATACTTATTTAGAAAATCAAATTAAATAGAACGTGAATGAACTCAACTTTTTACGTACAAGAAGTGTGGAATCTCAAACTGTAATATTATCACCGGATATTATTTTTCTCATATTTTCCAGTATCGTGTAACCGATCTATATTGGTACAAGTAACATTCTTACAATGTTGCCTTGTCTATACAAGAAGAGATAATTTATTGTTTAATGATAGCAACATGATATCCTTCACAGTTTTTTTTTTTGTACTGAGACTGAAATTCTTCTAATACAAAAGTTGAACAACGGCGGCGTGCAAAAGTTGTTAATTTTATATTTTTCTCGTCCCACGCTGTGTCATCTAGCATGCATGTCCACTCTTATCATGTTCATTGAAACGTAATAATCACTACACATTCTCAATAATTGTATGACTTATCTAACATAAGAATATATCTATTTGGAGCGTTCAAAAAACAGTCTTTTTTGCTTAACTCTATTAAGTAGACGTAGAGTAATTTGAAATTTACAACTCCACTTCTATAGTCTATACTAAACTTTATAGAGAAGTGTTCTATGATTTGTAAAATTTTCAACAAATATGCTTCTTGGCTTGCATATTTGTTGAAAATTTTACAATACTCTATAAACTCGAAACCTAATAGCGCATTGAAACAAATTTTTCCATTCTTAATTATTACAAAATACTAAAATGAAAGATCGTATCAGCAATAAATTCTTGGGTACAGCAGTAGTAGGTACCCATAAAATTAAATTTCTATGGACGATGTCAATTTTTGACAAAAGGGACCGCTAAGGGACGTTAATGTTCCTTTCGACCCTAACCCCTTAAGCTATTGTACGTGCTTACTCCCTCACTTGACGTTTGATCCTAGTAGTACAGTACGAGATGGCGCATGAGTTCCGAAAACTATTCCACCTCAATTTTTTTATGCAATCCTCTTCAAATAGCCCTACTTATGATATAAATGCATGTTGCCAGGGGTAAATCCGGGGCCATATTTTTTAAACCAATTTTTTTTCTCAATTGCAAGGAACTGTTATTTTTCAACCGGACAAATTTTTTTTATATTTTTTGATAAAAAACAAATAAAAAATGTCCTATGACTTTTCACGATAAAGTTAATATTTTTAGAGATATGAATTTTTAAAGGTTCGAAAAATCTCAAATTTGGGTACTTTTGACCCATGAAATATATATTAAAGACTAAAATAAAATATAAATTATATATTTTTTTAAATTCTTTATACACTAATTAATAGTTTCCTGATGGAGATTTAAAAAAATTTCATTGTTTATACTTGTTTTTTAATTGTTAACTTCGCGCGCTCACAAGTATTCGCTGCACCAGGCTCCCTGTGTCCTGAATCATTATTTATCATTTATCTTAAAAACTATTAACTGTATCAAGATTGTTAAAGAGAGTAATGTTATTAATAACTAAATTCTCTATAATTTGTTTTTAACAAACTTTTTTCTGGAATAAATTTAACAAAAGTTATTTAAGCATGAATCGGAACATGTAATTAAAAGTACTTTTTTATCAGTTTATATTGCATTTTTGTTTGGTGAAGCGAATACTTGTGAGCGCGCGAAGTTAACAATTAAAAAACAAGTATAAACAATGAAATTTTTTTAAATCTCCATCAGGAAACTATTAATTAGTGTATAAAGAATTTAAAAAAATATATAATTTATATTTTATTTTAGTCTTTAATATATATTTCGTGGGTCAAAAGTACCCAAATTCGAGATTTTTCGAACCTTTAAAAATTCATATCTCTAAAAATATTAACTTTATCGTGAAAAGTCATAGGACCTTTTTTATTTGTATTTTATTAAAGAATATAAAAAAAAATTTTCCGGTTGGAAAATAACAGTTCCTTGCAATTGAGAAAAAAAAATTGGTTTAAAAAATATGGCCCCGGATTTCCCCCTGGCAACATGCATTTATATCATCAGTAGGGCTATTTGAAGAGGATCGCATAAAAAAATTGAGGTGGAATAGTTTTCGGAACTCATGCGCCAACTCGTACTGTACTATAGAGAAAATAGGAAAATTAGTGACGGTTAAAACATGACTAAGAAATACTTTTTTTTGTATAGATATAGGCTGTGTAGTTTAATAGTTGTGTTAAATAGTGTAGGACTAGGTATACACACTTCTATAAGTATGCTCTTTGTTGACAAAAACAGAAAACGGAACTAGAAAAGTCTTGTTTTAAGTATATATAAAAGAGTTTAAGTTGGTGGTTAGAAGAAGCATCTTTTATAGTAAATTGGTACTTTTTCCGACACGTGTTTTAAAACCCATATATCCAGAATTGCCTAGCGTTTCGTCTAAGATTCGGTTTTTGTTTTGTTGGCAGGAATAGAAAAATTATCCTTGCATTGCAATATTTGCCAATTGACTATAACACTTGATTCTACAAAATGTATCTACGGAACATATGTAATATGTATTGTCATTTTGAAACTCCCGATAGTATTATAATTCACAAAACTATTGTAGTTATTGCATGCCATTTATTTAAAATCCACAATTATATTAAAGTATTTTTATAATGATTTCGCATACGCTAATCTTTTTCTCCAAGTTATCATATCATCGGATGTATCGCGAACTTAACGACGAGATGTTGCTAGTACCATAATAATAATATGAGTAAGTTATTGCAGGGTTACATAAACAATCGTACAATATTTAATTTTTTATGGCTAAACTATATTGACCAGTTCTAAACTCATTCATTCGTTTTCAATGAATCTACTTTCCCTCCATTCATGGTTATAGTTTATTTTGTAATAGTATTTATTATTGGTTTTTATTTTCACCGGATGCGTGAGAATTGCAATAAATATTTGTGATATATTTTAAATAGACATACAACTATGAGTTGCGTAACTTCACTCTTTTTTATTTTTTACTGCAAGATTAATTTTCAAGAGACTGAACAACTTTATTTAGTCTATTTTTTTACTACCTATGTGACAAAATGTTGAAGACAAATTTTTTCGCACAATAGTTAAAATGAACAACTTCTGTTGTTATTACTAACTTTATACTACAAAATATTGTGGATATATTTTTACGTTAATTTTTCGCATACAATTAAAAATAATCCCTAATATTTATTAAGCTTATAAAAACCTGATGTAATTTAGGATAAGTATACAATTTACACTAATGTTGTCAAAGTGATCGCTCGCTTCATCCTGTAATATCCCACTGCTAGGCCTCTTTGCACGTGTAGGAGAAGGCTCAGAGCTTAATCCACCACGCTGCTCCAGTGCGGGTTGGCGGATATATTCCCTACTATGAGTTACGATCGCTAACTACCGGGACCGACGGCTTAACGTGCTCTCCGAGGCACGGTGGGGAGACCCACAAAGACTGCACAAACACCAAGACCACGGCAAACATCTGTATGAGCAATAAAAAAATTTGTCATATGCGGGGATCGAACCTGCAACCGCCGGCGCAACAGCCACAAACCAGTACTGTGACCGTTGCGCCAGCGCGTCGTCACCGTTCAAGTTATACTGTACTAAAATACTCTGTAAAGTACTACAATGTGCCAAACATTGACTAAATGTATTTAAATGTTCATTTTTTCACCATAAGTTCCCATAGCTCACAGAATGCACACTTCTCGTTTCAACAATGCTGTAATTGTATGCAAAACGCGTGTGTATTGTTTAAATTTTCACACGGCGCGAAAATTATTCCTATTTGTTTGTCCTTCAGACAGTCAGTTCTTATTAACTGTACGAAATGCTATTGCAGTCTTGATGCTTTTTTATTAGTAGATTTACAATGTTATGGACAGTAGGTAAAACTTACCTAAATCTAAAATGATAACTTTTAAATTACATTTTTATGTAAACGAAAAACGCTTTCAATACTCCCCAGGAAGATAAAATACTGTTTGATTGTATGAATTTTGCATTTGTTTATGACATATTGTCTTAAGGGGGTGATAGACGTGCGAGTAAGTACGCGAACTTGTGGCTCGACGAGCTTTTTCGCCTGTGTGTCACCCTAAGTACGCGTACTTTAAAACCGCCGAGTAAGTTCGTTGGCGATCCGACAAGTTTGAAATTTTGCTCGTAACCTGCCTCCGCTCGTACGTGTGGCAGTACTGCGAGCCGCGATCCGCCATTTTTGACCGACTTCCAAAAAAGGAGGAGGTTCTCATTTAGATTTAATTTATATCTAACAAGTACTTTTCAAGTTGTATCTAATAATGCGTATTTACTTGACTATTTTTTCGTCGACTTACGTTGTCTTATAGGTACTAAAAGCTATGCACTTTTCAGGGTGTACCGACTTTAATACTTCCAAAAAAGGAGGAGGTTCTCAATTCGATTGTATTTTATTTTATTTTTTATTTTTATGTACCTATGTTAACTCAGAACTTTTGACTGGGTGGATCGATTTTGATATTTTTTAATTTAATCGAAAGATGATACGTGTCATGTGGTCCCATTTAGATTTAATTTATATCTAACAAGTACTTTTCAAGTTGTATCTAATAATGCGTATTTACTTGACTATTTTTTCGTCGACTTACGTTGTCTTAAACTAAAAGTTTTGCACTTTTCAGGGTGTACCGACTTTAATGATTCTTATTTTAGTCAAAATATTATGTTTGTCATGTGGTTCCATTTAAATTTAATCGAGATTTTACATGTACTTTTTAAGTTTTATCCAATAATGCGTTTTACTTGACTGTGTTTTCGCCACCCTACGTTGTATTATACCTTATAACTCTTTGCTGGGTGCACCGATTTTGATGTTTGTTGTATAAATCAAAAGCTAATGGAGTAGTAAAGTTGTCATGTGGTCCCATTTAAATATGATCGAGATATAATAAGTACTTTTTTAAAGTGAACTTTGATAACGCGTATTAACTTGACTACGAGTATTTTTTCGTCTATGTGTTACTTGTCGATGTAAATGAAGTCGGTTTTTTTTTCGTTTGCGAGAAAACACAATTATGTTTCGCCAGTCAGTGGACGCGCAACGCTTGTAGCGTAGGTATTTGTAGTTTTTGTTAATTTTGATTGAGAAATTTCTCAAAATGAATGTTTTTAAAATGTAATACGATACAATTTCTCAATAACACAAAGCTTCTGCTGTCGATGACATCGCAATACAGAATGAGTAAGCTCCACGTGTGTCACCGACGTCGAGCCGAGTAAGTTGGCGAGCTTAAAAACCGCGTACTTTAAGTTCGTACGTCTATCACCCCCTTTATTCTATATATTTTTCGAATGCTTAGTACTTTTTTTTTAATTCGTTACGCTATGAAAACATAGGCAATAATAACCTACTATTCGAAGACAGAAATAGAAAAAAAATGTATCATAACATAATCAAATGAAAGGGCTACTAAGCCATAGTCATGTGAAACATAATAAGGAAATTAAATAATGCTTGCTTAATACAAATATCTATAAATCTCTATTACAATGGTTAGAACTAAAGTAATAAAATGAAATCTCTGTGAGAGTGTGCAATGAGCAGGAGTCATAAATCTCAATCATTCAATACGACTGTGCAATGTAAGTGCTTGTTATTTAACTTACGCATCTCTATAATTGTGTAACTACAGTTACATAGGGAATTTAATATCAATGAAGTTATTCAAGAAAAGACCTTATTTCGAAAGTCTTAGTTAAAAACATTGGATGTTTTAGTTTTATTTATTTACACTTTATTTATTTGTTTATGTTACTAGGTTGGCAAACAAGCGTACGGCTCACCTGATGGTAAGAACGTAGTCTATAGACGCCTGCAACACCAGAAGCATCGCAAGCGCGTTGCCGACCCTATCCCCAATCCCCTCAGGAGCTCTGGTCACCTTACTCACCAACAGGAACACAATACTGCTTGAAAACAGTATTATTTAGCTGTGTCCTTCTGTAAGGTTGAGGTACTACCCCAGTCGGGCTGCTCCATATTTTGAGCAGGAAATTTCCTGCTGTGCCCTACCTCAGTTAAATTTATTTGTTTAGTTATTATACACCACAACTACATTTTAAACATTAAACACATTTAAAGATATTTACAGACTGTGAAGTACAATGGGTGGAGTTATCGCTATTTAGCCATTTCTTCCAGACAACCCAAAAGTTTTAGTCTTAATGTGTGATACTCGTGTTTAAAGTAAGTAGTGTATTTTAAAAGAATTCTGCGGAGCTTTTTGCTGATTCTTTTCTGCAGAATTTACATTCCGAATCGGTTGTAACTTCTACTGTAATTAATTTGTTAAAAACGAACGTTATTTTAATTTGTAAAGAGACAAATCAAAAACGATTTTGAAGTCTAATAAAGTGGTATTGGTTTTGATTTCATTTTGATACTGCTAATTGATAGACAACCATGTATAGTAGAGGAGACCGTGGAAGCATATATTTCGTACTATGAGTGACGATCGATATCAGTAGGTCTACCATGAGTTTTGTTACGTGACGTAAACTACAGTAGTAAACGTAGAAACGCAACAGGAATATTTATCTATAATTCTATACCATACCTATTATGAGTATTTCTAAATTTTACTATAGAGTCTATCGAGCACTCGATAAGACTTTGGTTTTAAATGCGTTATATTGCATATTAGTTACTAATATCTTTATCTTTCTTCCGTATAGAAAACTACACTCGCTAACGTGTATCGTCTCTGGAAACTCATGGTAGACGTACTGATGTCTATGAAAATAACCGGAACGATATCCTAACGTCCTCTCCAAGATAAAGTTAAGAAATAATTATAAAAAGTAAAGTAATAAAAGGAAATGAGTATAGTAAACGAATTTATATATCAAAGTAAAATGGAGATAGTAAAGTAAGCTAATTTCAGTTTATTTTAAAAGATTTCACAACCGTTTTAAAAGGGAAGCGTGGGCAGTAAATCTAACGAAGTGCCATTAAAGTTTGTATAAGTTCGTCACAGACTTTTTAAGCGACACGGATGTAATGCGACACTGAATCGCTTTTTAGGGGACACGTGACTGATTTTAGTTATAGACACCGCTGTGGAAGAGAGAGCGAATTTAAAGAAATCGCTTACCATCAAAAATAACGTTATTGTAGTGCATCAATGTGGGCTATATGTTATGTTTTTTAAATTTAAATATGCATATCGAATTGAAAGATACATAACATTAACATAGTTTTATTTGTTTTATAGGCGAATTGACTTTTATTAAAATGAAAATAAAAATAATGTCGAAACTCTCATCAGTTTGCTCATGCAAAATTGCAAAATATATGACGTCACACTAGGTAGGGGGGGGGGGGTCCACATAAATGTGACCATCTGTGACAAGGACGGGGGAGGGGTCGAAAAATCGAGAAATTCGTGTGACGTAATTTATGGATGGCCCCTAATGGGTTTTTGGCATTTTACCTATTTTATTTTTATTTTAACGGTATTTTAAATATTGCATTTCTTATTATTTTATTTTGTCAAATTAGCGCATCTTTACGAAATAATCATTTCTAATTTGAATGTGAAATCCACTTACATTACAATAGATTTAGCGGTTCATTACCACTTGTTACATATAACGCGAGATTACAATACAATTCATTTAATTAAGCGTGTAGCTCGGAAACGTAGATACGTTATCTTCATCTTGGGAGTTTTTGAGTTTTCACTGCAAACAAACATAGAGCATTGTGAGCGTTACGCCTGACGTCCGTTCCCGTGTGAGCGGAATTCATCCCCCTACAGTCACTTGTCTTATTGTCAATTATAACCGCAGTTATCTATTCCACATAATAATTACGCAGTTGTAAAAAAGTTATGAAGGAATTTTATTACGCTTTTTCTAGAAAAAGATAGAGTCGATACGCGTCAATGTGTGCTATTAAATTATTCTTAAATGTACACATGTATGAGACGTATGTTAGCGTTCCCGAATCTTTGTATTGTTTTATATCGACTAATAACTTCATGAATCAAGGAATGTATTACTAGTTTAATTAAAGCCGAAAAAATTTTCGTAGAAAACAAATATTTTTGCAACTCTACATTATAAAGTTCATGTTAAGTAACAAGTATTTTTGTCTTCGTTACACTTACTAAATATACGTGACTTTTATGTATATCTCAACTAAAAGGAGCAGGACATAGCAAATTCCAATCAAATGAATCTAGACTTATGTTTATTTATACGATAGAAAAGCAAAATTATTATTCATTCCTGGTCCACACATAAACCAATCTTTACTAAGTTATTGAGTTGTCCCCTGATTTATTAAATCTAGAGTGCAAAGGAATTTCTAGCGAATATTAAATTAGCTTGTTTCGCAGACTAATAATGTTCCTCGGATATTTCCGTCTAGGGTGTGGTCTGAAATCTCCTTTCCTGGAATAATGTACTTGATTAGATCGTTATTAACGCCTTAGATTAACTTCGAACTTTATGGGAACTTGAAATACCCTGTTACATATTAGTTACGTAACAACTTTGTGTAAACTTGTATCTTTTAACAATTCGCTACAAATTTATCATATTAAATATCCTTCATGTAATTTTAGGGAAAGGCATTTTAATGGAAAATTTTCATTGCTTCAAAGGAATAAGAATTTATAATCAGAATTTTACTTAACCGTTGTAGAGTAAAATATATTCTGTAATTGCGATTGTTAGTAACATAAATGGGCGTAAACTTTAGTGCTGCAAAAAAGATTTCTGTACTAGTTTAAATACTTAGAAAAGGAAAAAATTGCGGTACGTTATGGTTATGGTGAATGACCTTATGACCACACGTAGCTCGAAATATCTTTATATGACATCATCGAAATCCGAGGTACATGATCGCTAGAAGATTTCAAAAGTAACACGCATTTATACACACAAAAAAGGTTTAAGCGTTACTTTTTAAGGAGTTTTCGCTTCTTTATGTATAATTTTAGAAGCTATAATTCCTTAAAATTTTATAGTGTTTTTGTATGTGAATGAATCACAAAAAATACGAATCGTGTGTTTTTCTGTTCTAAGTTACTAAACTTGAAAGTTATAATTTCATTAGAAGATTTGTGGTGAAATAATAATAAAAATATTTTTATAAGCCACGTCAAAAATATATTAAGTTTTATACATAAACATAAGAATTTAAAACTTCTTGGCAGTACAGCTTAGAGTTTAGACTATAGTCTATAGAGATAGTAAACGAGTCACAGAAATTTAAAAGTCAGAAAAATATGCTTAAATTAAGTCGAGAGTAGTTTTTTGTTAGTTATTAGTAGAAGTACAAGTATATGTAAATGTTATTACCAAATAGATAACATTGTCTTCAGTATTGTTTTATCGAAAAAAAAAAGTTGAACACAATGAGATAAAAAAATCGATAAAATCAAAATTGTGAAATCCTTTGCTGTGCAAAATTATTTAAAATTTGGCGTACCCATTAATTATTTTGCTTAAAAAAACGAGCAAAGTTTACATTACCATCAATCTGTATCCAACGATAATCCGTTTATACATCAATTTTCAACATTCGAGAATTTTTTTTCGACGTATGAAATATGCATTCAATTTTTTTTTAATTTGAATCGCGGCTCTGTTCATAGCACGTTTATATGAATACATAAATATACAAAAATAGACATACTATTATTATACACTACTGTATACAAAAATAGAATATAGGTACTGGTATCTAGATAAAGATGAAAAAGAAGTAAATGTAAAATACACAACTATCAAACGTTTCTATTTTATTATATAAGCATACAGAAAATTAAATCATATTTTAGGTAAAAAGTGTAATTGAACTAGTATATAATTGAATGGTGCAACGGAGGTAATACAAAATAGGCAAGTGTTTGTCCGTCAGTAATTGCTAAGAGCAGGGCAAAGTGCAAGTTACGAAACATGAAATACCGAAGGAGTCGGGTCAAGGCGATTCGCAAATATCGTGCACTGTTCGCATTGAAATTTAAATCGATTCCTTCCTTATAGTGATAAAAATAAAACGATACGATACAATTCAGCTTGTAATATCCCACTGCTGGGCATAGGCCTCTTTTTCCATGTAGGGAAATGGCCCAATATATAAAAAAAGTTATGCCCAAATAAAGGATTAGGGATTTTAGGTCTATTTTTTATTAATTAATTAAATTATAGTTATGAATCTGTGACTCGTTTTTAATAATAAAACTTTAACTAGTAAAGGCATACTAATCATCTGTGTTAATATTAAATTTAAAAGTGTGACTTGCTACGATTACACACGCTTTACTACCTCTTAGTAACATTATGGTCTAAGATCCGGAATATAACAAAATCTTCCCTCATCTGTTAATTAGATGAAACCATTTTTATAGGCTTATTTCAATATTGTGAATTTATAAAAAAAACCTCTGCCACCCTACGCCTGCTACAATTGATAATACTTAATTAGTTAATCAGTATTTTTTTATGATCTTTTCCCTCTCATGTTAATTACATGTAGTAAGCTAAAACCGGCAATATTTTATATTATATACCTTACTGTAGTAGGCACCCATCTCTATGATTGCTATACTTACCTGCAGCCAGGTCAGAAAAGGTAGATAAATGTAGATTATTACCCTCACATGTTAATTAAAAAATCCAAGTACAATAATAAACCGCGGCGAATTCTAAACATAATAATGTTTGGCTGCCGTATTAAAAGCTGATGCAGCCAAAGATAAATAGTAAAAAAAAATTATGATGACTATGGGAGCTCATTGCGAAGAGTAAGACCGAATAATAGTAATTCCTTCAACGAAAAGAGACAGCGTAAAATTCATGCGCGCGCATCACACGCTCAATTAAACATACTAGAAAATTCGAAATTTTCGAAATCCCCAGTACATTTTTGTCCTACAATCGTGGTACGTTATCCCGGTCCTACGGTCACTGCTGCTCTATCTCCTGCTAACTCTATTACCTACCACAATCGAGAGTTTTCGTAGAGGAATTTTTTGTTCGTCTCATCAAAATGAAGCTACTCCCGGAAAATTAGCTTGATTCTAATCAGGTGAAAAAAATGTACTAGGGATCCCGGACTAAAATAATTGATTTTCGCCTTACAATTATTTCCAACAAAATTTGATTTCACTAATTTTCTGTTTGTAATATGTTTATAATAATGGTATGTATAATAATAAATAAAACAAATATTTTTGTTTGTTTAAAAAAAAAATTAATTTCACCGTATCAGAATTATAATTAAAGAACTATATAAAAACAATTAATAATTGAACCATCAAGAAAATTTCACGGTAAGGGTAACTCAAAAGCATATATATTTTGTAATATTGCACATTATTCCGTAAATTAAAAAAAAATCTTAAAAATTTGGAGCAATTTTTTTGTCTTTATCTTTCTTATACTTACTCCAATTCTTATCTTCTCTCTCTCTATTCTAGTATACATTTTTCTTAAATTTTCGAAATTTCGAATTCGCGAATTTTCTAGTATGTTTAAATGAGCGATTGATGTGATGCGCGCGCATGAATTTTACGCTGTCTGTTTTCGTTGAAGGAATTAGTATTATTCTGTCTCATTCTTCGCAATGAGCTCCCATAGTCATCGAAAATTGTATCTTTTTACTATTTATCTTTGGCTGCACCAGCTTTTAATACGGCAGCCAAACATTATTATGTTTAGAATTCGACGCCGTTTATTATTGCACTTGGATTTTTTAATTAACATGTGAGGGTAATAATCTACATTTATCTACCTTTTCTGACCTGGCTGCAGGTAAGTATAGCAATCATAGAGATGGGTGCCTACTACAGTAAGGTATATAATATAAAATATTGCCGGTTTTAGCTTACTACATGTAATTAACATGAGATGGAAAAGATCATAAAAAAATACTGATTAACTAATTAAGTATTATCAATTGTAGCAGGCGTAGGGTGGCAGAGGTTTCTTTTATAAATTCACAATATTGAAATCTGCCTATAAAAAATTGTTTCATCTAATTAACAGATGAGGGAAGATTTACCTTCTCGGATCTTAGACCATTATGTTAAACAGCAACATAAGAAATCTAATACACGTAATTATGTAGGTACAGTAAATGTGTTTTGTCGTACCTACCACGTGAGGTTACGCATCGATTGATTTCACGTGACATAATGATAGGTAATATGTTCAGTTTCTTACAATATGTGTTGGACGCCATTTAATAAAGTAATCTGATAGAGTCAGAGTTAAAACAGATTATGCAAATATAAAAATAACGTGGTTTAGTGCGGTATTGGCACCCCCAAATGCTGAGTCCGACATACGGTCTAGGACTGCCTACCCGGGCGTCCTGGATATCACCCGTAAATGGGTTCCATTGCGATCTCAAAAAAAAAAAAAAAAAAACGTAAACAGAAAATTGTATAGGTATTAGCTCTTTTGTTCTCTACGTAACCACAGATTAGTAAATAGTAGGTACTACGTAACGTATAAAGTAGTACATGTAAATCATCGTCATTATCTGAAATTCTGAACACAATCTCACTCAAACTTTTCACTGAATTAAATTTGTTATTCAGTGAGTACTTTTGTTATTTTTCAAAGATCAAATAGACTACGTCAACTTTCTTGGTCTATACCTCCTTTCCAGATACTTTACATTACTGTACCTATCAGTTCTCCGTAAATAACAGTTTAATTTATGTTTCAGAGTTTCCTGGCAGCAAATGCGAAATGTTGGTGGGCGGGAGCGCTTGCAGCAGCGACGACGGAGCTGCGATATGCCGGCTACGTGTCGCCAGGAGTACTCCTCGTGGCGGGGGCTCCTCGCGCGTTGGAAACCGTCAGGGGGGCCTACTCCCGCTCTGTTCTGAAACCACCACCTACCTATCTCATTTGCGGTCTTGGTAAGTTTATTATTGCATTATTTTCAAAACGTAATATATACAACTACCTATTTTGATTATTTTTTTTGGATAGTACAGTCAGAATGTTTAGAAGACCTGACCTTTAAATAATAATAATCTATACCTACATATAAACAAAAGTAAAGTAGCTGTCTGTGCTTTAAAAATAACTGTGTTTAGGTAGTTAGTTCTTTTCACAATCCCAAAACACAAACAAATGAGTTTAAAATTTTTGTCCGTCTGTCTTTCTGTTTGTCCGAGTTAATCTTCGGAACGGCTGAACCGATTTTCATGGGATTTTCACTAGAAAATACAGGAGGTTGTGGAGCAAAACACAAAGTTTTCTATATATACGGATTTTTTGCGAGCAAATCTATACCACTATAATAATATTATAAAGCTGAAAAATTTGTTTGTATGTTTAAACACGCTAATCCCAGGAACTTCTGGTTCGCATTGAAAAATGCTCTTTGTGTTAGACATTTATTTACCAAGGATAGCTATAAGTTATTTTTTCCTCAATTTTACGCGCAAGAGACCTTGAGGCACTCCTAGTTTTAAATAAAGTTTGATATTACCAATATATATAAATAAATTAAAAACATGTTTTTAGTTCCAAAACTAGGTACTAGATACAAAAGATTCATATAGCCTTTGTTCACATTTGTCGTTTTTAGTAAGGGTGGAAACAGGAGTATCCACGAGGCATAATCCGTAGTCGAATACTTATAAAAATTTTGAAGTGGATCCAAACATTGTCGTGACAGCGATTTAGCGCTAAATTACCGCTTAAAGAGGTTTTGATGTAGACATGTAGATTGTTTTTAACCCCTTTCAAGCCTTTCTGAAAACCTAATCGCCTTCGAATTTTTCGATCACGATTTTTGATATAAACAATAAAATGTTCTTGTTATCTATAAACATGTAATAATTTATTTATGCAAATAACCTGGTAATATTCGCACAACTAAAATTAATCATAATCTCAATAACAATTGCTTTTAAAAAGTTATCCAAAGGTCGATCTGAAAATAAAATTGCATTAGTCATTGTGTTACAATTTCGATACTTAATTTAAATATTGCAAAAAATACCATTACTTTGAATGTACGACAAACTCTTTAAGGTCAAGTTCGACAAGTTACAAGCCTCAGTATTCTCACGATTTCCCAAACAAACCTACGCCCGACCCACGGCCTTGCAAGGACAATCTATGTGTATAAAATTGTAAATCAATTCTTTTGTGCACAGATAAATGTATATATGCTATATTATGTTTTTGTATATATTTTTTTTCGACTAGTATTTAAGGTACAAAATGTATGAGTATTGATTAAACCAATTTGGTAGACACTAATATGTATACCTATTGAGCGAATTGTTGCGATTATAAAATAACTGTATAGTACCCATTGTCAAAGTTAGTCACAATTTCTTGCTTACTTCAGATGTGATTTCACGTACACACGTACTTTACTACGTTAGAAGTTGTACTTCTAACTTTTCAAAACTGTCACTGTAAAATTAATATATTTATTGGTCACAATAGTTGAGCCAAATTTTATGCACTGGCGACAACTTTTCCGCCACTGTGCAAGTAAAGTTTAGTGTGATATTATAGGTTATATATTAGGCCGGTGACGATTTATGATATTTTATCAATTTAGTCGTAAAATAGTAAACAATAATTGGGCTTATGAGCATTACTATAGTAGGTATGGCAATTAACGCCCGCTGCCAAATAACGCCCAGAACCCAGAAAACGTACTTTAATTCGTATGAGCAGCATCACAGCGCACGTACACATAGTTAACACCAATAGGAATGCGTCTAGCCCAAAAGTGAGTTTCTCGAGCCGCTATCTTGCCAATATCAGGCCGCGCTTTGTGGGTATCGCTCATGGACGTTGCTGTTATAAAAACTGCTCCGACGAAATTGTAAGTTTTTAATTATTTCCTAATATTTCTTTTATTATATTTATGTTTTGCGTCGTGTTGTAAGTGACTGTTCTTAATGTGGCACTATTATTTTTTGGGTAAGGTACATAATTTAGTGAAAATGCACAAAAAAGTACAATAACGCCCACTCGACTAATAACGCCTTTTCAAATAACCGTTGGGCGATATTACCCTTCATGGGCGTTATTGACCCAGTTCTATGTATTTAAGCGATTGATAAATTTCATCTTTTGTTTAGGATTTGTAATGGCGCCACTGAGTTCTATGGGTAAAAGAAAAAGAGGAAAAGAGTCGTGGACAGAAGTTTGGGACGAAAACCTGTTTTCACAGATAAATAAATTAATACCATCTAATATGATTTGGCTGAAGAATAAGGAATTGCAAAGGATTATAAGGATTTGCAACCATCGGAGTACCTCTCACACCAAAATTCATTAGAAAACAGGCTTACCTTTTTTGTGAGAGATATTATGTACTTACTTATGTACCTTTCGTTGTTGTTACCATGAACAGGCGTTATTCACCTACCTCAGGGCGTAATTGCCCTTTTCTGTTTAATAACGCCCAATGTATGGTAATATTTATGTTATTTTTTTAGACAGAAAAACATTTTAATTGTTATTTGACGCATAACAATTATAAGGTGTTGATATATGACCAAAAAAGTTTTGTTAAAATGATTATAAAGAGCAGTTTAACAGTAATTTTACTACGTTAGAAAATTTCATAATTTTTGTGTTAAATTTTGATTTCTTCTATATTTTCCATTTCTAATAAAAATATTGTATGTGACTGATGTGTATTATTATACATTTATCCTCCAGGAATATGTTTTTTGCGTCTAGGATGACATTTAAGTTAACGGGCGTTATTAAACATGGTATTTTTAATAACGCCCAAAGACATAGTTTTTAAAAAGATGTCATAAGTACGGAAATTTTAAAGAATTGTATTTTCAATCAATATGTTTCGGTTCAGAAAAGAATGGTTTATTTGTTTATCGCACTATTTTATTAATTTTATTTGTATTTATAGAAAAAATAATAGTTTAAAGTTAAGCGGGCGTTATTTGCCTGTAGTACTATATATAATTATGTATGTACATTTTAAGTTACTTATAAATTAATTCAAAAATGTTTTAGTGAGCAGTAACGTATTTTTAAACGTAGATACTACGTTTGAAGTTGGCTTTACTAACAAAATTGTTTCTCAAAGTATAAGACAGTCTATAAAAAAACGTTCAAAAATAAGAAGAATTAAGGTCTACTTCAGTGCCAACTTTAGTTGAAGGTTACAACAGCTTTGGTTTTCGAAATCAGGACAATGGCCGACAATACTAGCGTTATGGTGTACATGTGGGTACGTTATGTTTGACTCACAAAGTTAACCTGAATTTTACGTTGTTATTGCAAATTGAAAGTCGTAAATAACTAACATTGACACTAGACGTGCACTGTAAACCACTTTGAAGTATTTGTTTAACAAATATAAGGTTTTGAACATAAGAAAGAGAGTTAAGGCTGGGTTTCCAAGAATAATTCTTTTGAAAACTTATTTGTTGTTTTTAAAACCTAAATTTCAACTATGTGGAAAACTTATGAATTTTTCATGAGTCCATTACGTATAGAAGTATTTTCATAACATTAAAAACATAAAAGTAACGTAGAATGAAATGAAACCTATGTTTTTCTATACGCGTGCATATGTTAACGCAATTTATTTAGCTTCATCCAAGTAGTAATACTGTAATGTAAAAAAATATATATGTAGGTAGATATATTCGGTTCTGGCTACGTTGGATTCACGTTCATATTTATCTATATACATATAATAAAATGATAGGAAAGCCAATGTATGTCCGAGATAAACTCAAAAAGTACTGCATGGATTTACTTCAAATTTGGCACGAATATTATTAAGAAGTCGGGTTAGAATATAGGCTACATATTATCACGCTATCACCTACGGGAAACGAGCAGTGAACGCACGCAGACGACGTCGCGGGCAGCAGCTAGTTATTATTTAAAAATATATATCAGGTAGTCGATGAGCTAACAAAAGTTAAACAAGTCCATAAAGGTTTTAACAAATGGTCTGGCGGAAACGACTCGCAACCGCGATGTCGTATTGTGTACTGCTACGAGTTTTCAAATAAATCTCACTGCACAGTTCACAACCCCGCTGTCAGGTTACGACTTCTATTACGATTGTGGCAATATTTTAAACTGAACTGAATTTCAAATGGGTCTTTGAACTATGACTATAAATTTAAAAATGGAAACGCAAAGATTAAATTCTTTGGATTGCAACCCATGGGTAGGTACGATATCACCGATGTTCCTCAAAGTGATACTAACGTTATAACAAGGCAGATTTTCCAAGATCAATTTTTCAAAGTTTTTGACTTCCTTCATTATTAGAAAGTTCGTGATCTTCCAATTTAGTCAGGATCTCCATGCAGTTAAATGTCAGTCAGAGTTGCAGCAGCCGATCTCGTCTCTTGAAGTAACAGCAGCAGTGTTGCAGCAACTTTTGGTGGTTTTATTGTTTTGGTAATTGTATCGTACATTGTTTTTACACATTGATGTAAGGAATATATAGGCTATATTTTATTGTGATCGAACAAAAAATTCAGTGAAAAATCATAGTATATGTAAATCAAGTCGGAGAAATTCGAGTGAGATGAAATGTTTACTATATATTTGCATCACAAAAATAATAATTAACGCTCAACGAAGTGGGCACAGGTCGGCTAGTAAATTTATAAACATCAAGAGTTGATCGGATATTCTCACACTGCAAGAAATTTCACTTGTGTTCGATCAGCTGTTTTTAATATTCAAACTACTTGTTTTATATATTCTTTAATGCAAAGCGGAACTGCATAACTTTGAACTGGTTATAAATATTACTGAATTACTTTCTTCGATATTAAGGGCCGGTTCGTGATGTTTCACATGAGGCCACAATGCGTGTAATTATAATGGCGAAAGAAATATTTCTTAATCAATTTCGATAAAATGGAAAGGGTTTAAAAATTTCGTACGATTTAATTCGTAGAAATTGTACCAAGCACGAGTAAATATCTGAAATAATTGTATTTTGATTCAATGCGGAATGTTTATTTACATTTTTAAGTTTGGTACTCTTTATACCTGTAATTCGTTGCGTTTTGACGTACTATAATAAAGTTTTTACAATGAAACGCTAAAAAAAATTGCTTAACAACTACATTTTGCTGTCTTCATGTACTACTTACTAATTTCAATTTCAATTTGTCAAAAGAGGTAGGTATAAACTAGGCTTAGGATATTTTTAACTGAAACAGAACATTAATATCTACTTTAACTTTTTTATTTATTTGTACCGAATATAAATTCAATCACATTTTATATAATAGATTTTCTGATTAAGTTGCATCTTTATATATGACAAAGATATACTTAAATGCTTATAAAATATTTCATGGCTATCTCAAATCTGTCAACTCATGTGGGCATGAATGATAGATATCATAATCGAAGCATTACTTCTAACTTCAGACGACGGTGTGTGCTATTCATAAAATGTTACATCTCAGTTGGCTAACGTGCTCGCCCACAATCGATTTATATCAGATACAATATTGGATTCAATTTATCTAAAGACAGATTAGAACGGTGAGGAACAGGTTCCATTCCAGCTATCAGTAATTCAGTATGCATAGTAGCGTGTGCTACGAACTAACCAAGGTCTAATACATGGCAAATATCGTTATCCAAATAAAATCTTTATGACTTAACCAATAAAGGCCATTGTGGCTTATTATATAAGTTCTACAGTTGGATTCCGGTATCGCGTGCGTTGTGAACTTAAATAATGTCTATTTCATAATACAGTAACACCTTTCATCGGCTTCTGTAGAAGATTTATAATTATATTTTCGCTGTTCGAGTAAACAGAATGTGATAGAATTTCTACTTGAACTTTATTGAGTATAAGAGGTGTTGCTGAATACTTTATGGGCGATAAACATATAGTTAACGACTTTAGAGCTGCATTCAATTTGTACATGTGTGTCATTTTATGTATTAAGTAAGATGCATATATCTACATTCTACATATTTAGATATAAGTTTTGAGAAAATACGATTTTACACGTAATATTTATTTGGTTATTTTTTGTTTTTGATTAAATGAAACTGTTCAGTGTCCACTCAACCTATTTAAAACCGTTTGTATTCTTAGTTATTTACAGCCTTATTTTATTCTAAGACATGAATTTAATTACTGTTCTTTCTTACGTTGTGATTGTGATTTGTAGTAAATATGTAACGAAATATTCGAGTAGGGAAATGAAAACTTGTCGAAAATGTCGCTAGCTGAAAAACGTCATTGGATTACGTCTCACAATGTTTTATAATTATAATAAAACAAGACTACACTTAATACACAGACACATACGTTAAGTTTATTATTAATATTATAAATCGTACCAGAATATTTTAACCTTTTTAAGACAGTTAAAATATAATAAAAACTGATCAATCTTTCATCAAGATCGAACAAACAAAATACTCTGCAATTTTATAACAATATTGAATATATTCTACGTCTAGAAAGCAAAATATATTTTCACATATACATCCGGATTGCTGATTTAAACTGTGATAAATGTAATCAATTCTCAAACGATAACCTACGGCAACGTGTGACGTATCTGAAATTGATCGCCATTGTATCTACAATACGAGGTATTAAAAACAATACTTGTGGAATATGTAATTGTAATGGAATGTATAATTTACTTTGAGTAAATAAGCATTAGGTTAACCTCCAGGTCTTATTAATATATCGACATATTATTTCTCATTTTGTTAACTATAGATAGAATTTTGATAGAATTTGCTTGAAGTTACTACAAAAAAATTATCCCTTGTAATAATTATAATTATAACTTTAAAGTTGTTAAAGTGACAAATATTGATGTTGTTTTTGAAGTAGTTTTGTTTAGTAAAATTTGTAAAAAAAAGTATGTTAAAGAAAAACAAATCATTCGGCTCCTTTTTATCTAAATAAATAAAATATGAATTACTTCAATGTATAAACACGCATAAATTCTGAACTCATGCACCATATTGGATAATTCTTATTCTAAGGTCTTGTTGGTACATGTTTCATATAGAAGAAAATTTGAAAAAAAAAATTATACTCTTAGTCACAAAAAAAAATGGCGGCACGAAGTTCGCTGTATCAGCTATTTAATATTTTTATTTAATATATACATTAAAATTTATATAGATATCATAATCTCCCTTACACTTAGTTATATAACTGTCACATAGACTCTACAAAACTTTCACAAATAGGAAATTAAATACGTTCATTACAACTGTGACAATTTCTAGTCACAGGTTATTTGATACCTAAATTTATCTAATTATAACTAACTTAACTGGTCTATAGAAGCGAAGTAATAAGCTATATATTTTATTTATTTATAATTTCTTGCACACCGCAACTACATAATTTAAATTAAACATAGTTTTAAAACAGTGTACACGAGCGGATTTTTGGCTATTTAGCTATTTTTCCACGACAACCCAAATATAGTTCACTTGATATATATACAAACATACTTACTTCATTTATGTATAGAAATTCGTTGTGTTTCTAAAGCAACTGTAGTTTTTCTATTATTGAAAAATGTAAATATGTAAATATGTATATATATGTATATTATGAAATAAATTAGTACTGGGTATAATTAAGTATATCCACTCGTATATATTATACTAGCTTCTGCGCGCGACTTCGTCGGCGTGGACTCAGCTCCTAATGTTCTTAGCGTGACGAAACATAGCCTATAGCCTTCCTCGATAAATGGGCTATCTAACGGTGAAAGAATTTTTCAAATCGGCCCAGTAGTTCCAGAGATTACCGCGTTCAAACAAACAAACAAACAAACAAACAAACAAACAAACAAACAAACAAACAAACAAACAAACTCTTCAGCTTTATATATTAGTATAAATAAAAAAAGATATTACTAAGATATTTCACAGATATTTTTAAACAATTTGGTCTTGCTTGTTTCATAATACGAAATTAAGTATAATATTGTTTCAACTTAAATGACTTGAAGTTTAGTCAATACAGTTCGATTTAAATTAAAAAAAAAAACTGAATTACACAGTACACCTTATTGAAGTTAGTCTGTTTATTTTGTGTTATATCTAAAGGGAAGACATTTGTTACTATTAATAAAGACATTTAATTACAAAACGGTAAATTCGTGACGACTGCAATAATCGGGTTGTATCTGCATCAGGTTTCCGGGGCTAGAAACGAGTCAGGATGTTAGTGACTTCTGAGAAAAGTAAGCTTGTTTTTAAAATGTAAATTGTGATTCCCGACTAACGGTTGTTTTTACACATGTAACACGTTTCATATGTAAATTTACTATTTCTGCAAAATATGTTTCTATCAGCGATGTAATTTGTTCATTTATTGTGGAAATATCAAGTTAATAGTACAAAATCGTTTCCATGAAACGCATTTTGCGTCAGTTAAGACTTAACAAGACTTAAGTCATGTTGTAGGCGTCTCTAGGCTACACACTTTGCCGACCTAGGTGTATTAAAAAAAACGTAATAATACCTATTCTAAAAGTAAGAATAAATATGATATTGTGTTTTTATTTTTTACTGTGTTTTTATTTATAAAATTTTGTCACTTACTGTTAGATTCCATAAAAATAACTAAATTAATATTTATCTATCAATCATCATTTCCTGTTGATGTCACAGATGGTGACAAGACGGTATCGCAATGAAATATAAGATATAATTGACACTTTTATTGCTAGGTTTATCGATTGAAGCTATTACGGAAAATCATTTTGCTCTACTTGTATTGTGTCACTTGAAAGAAATGGATGCAACAGTGTACTCTATCTTCTATGGCAGGTTTATCACTTAACCTAAAAAGTCTGTAATAAAGTAATAACCTACCTTGAATAGCAGATTTTTTTTTTATTTTACATAAAAACAAAATGCTTAAAAAATTGTTAATAATTTAAAATAATAAATTACATCAGTGCCAATAACTAAGTATATTTACATTAAAAATGTAACAAAAGCTAATAAATTATTTTAGCTTATTATGTGTAAAATGTTATATAGGTAATGTTACGTCTAAAAGTCTTATAGAATTAAGTTCAAATAATAATTAATCATATGGTTGGAATAAATAACATATTACTAGGCTGAAGCCTCGCTTATATAGATACTGTTTATATATTAAAAATAGTCTTATTACATGGTATGTAAGTCCCTTCATCTCCTTTGTTTTCCTATATATATTTTTTTCACCTGATGGTAAGCGATTACTTTATATACTACAGCCTAAAACACCAGAAGCATCGCAAGCGCGTTGCCAACCCTATCCTCAACCCCCCCAGGAGCTCCGGTCACCTTACTTACCACAGGAACACAGCATTGCTTTAGAGCAGTATATTGTGATCGTCTCTAAGATTAAGGAGCTTCCCCAGTCAGGCTACTCCAGATTTTGAACAGAATATTTTCTGCTGAGCTAGGGCTCAGTAACATACAACAAAATTGTACTCATATTAAGATATCGATTTAATTAATTTAATATGTTTATATATATTATATACATATGAGGTGACATATTTTCAGCAAAGAATTTAATTATTTCTGTCGAGATAATTAATGTCGAAGCGGTGTCTTAAAATGTGATAGAATTTTTTATCTATAAAAAATAAAATAACAACTTCCGACTATAAGTCTTTCGTCCTTCACTTCTAAGAAATAAATAAAATAACTTCCTCGTCTAAAATACGATTAAAATTAATCGTTAGCATCAAAGAAATCTATGAGAAACACTCTAATAATATAGCATATCCGTGTGACAAAATGATCTATCAGATCGAAAGACGTTCTAGAAACAATGACGTAGATTGCTATCTGTCGTGATAAACTTTGAACAGAAAATGCAGAGCTATGTTATCGAAAAGCGGTCCCGATTTATAAATCTCAGCGTGAGAATCGAATAAGAATAACCCCGATTATAGATATTCATTGAAGACACGATCAGCAACACATCTTGTATTTTAATATTTCTTACAATTCAGGAGGAATTGCAATATTCTTTTCTGTAGTAGTAACACATATTAATTATATTAATTTTCAGAATTGGTCACGACCGAATTAATTTTTTTTACTTATTTATTCAGATGCTTCTACGTTAGAAATAACATAATGTTTCGATCAATGTTAATCCCTAAACTTAATTTTCAGTTTTTTCCCTACTTTAAATACAGCCTAATATATACATTAATGGATTATTTTAAATTTTATTGTGGTCAAGATTTATGGAAAAACGGAAATGACTAATTTTTGAAAATCACTTCTTGAATTATATTTTACAAATGTGTACCTATAATAAACTAAACATTTTGTTATATTACGGTGTATGGAAAGGATATCGTATAGAATTATAAATTGAAAGATAAATATTTAAAAAGCTCTATAAAGCACCATTAATATCAGAATGGCTTAACATCCAATTAGTTCTTTGTTTATTTGTCATTTGACTTAAACTTTGTTTTGCCACAATATATAACAAAACTATCGATATATTTTAAGATATGTCGTAGATAATGTCTCTTAATATTATGTCGGAAAACAGAACGAAAGTTTTGCACGGCACATACAATCATGTGTAGATATAAGTTACGTGTGTGAAGTAGGAACTAGGTACTGGTATATCCTCATACGGCGGAAGCGTAAATCAAGCTAGGATGGCGTATAGCGTTCTACAACTACAAACTGCGTAAGAAACTTTGCATCGTGTATTTACAGTTAAAGTATCCTTATTTATTTATTTTTTACTTTTTAATAGGTTTGTGTCTGTTTTATGGCATGTGTTACGGTAAGCTGTGCCCGATATATATGGAAATTTAATAAAATTACTAAAATACACTTAAATGATCGAAAGATAAAGACTTAAATACAAATTAAGTTTAAGAACATTAGATATTCTTTCGAACTAGCTTGTTGAATTGTTATGGTCGATTTACATCAGACGAGCGAATGCTCATTCTATCCCCACTACATCAAATTCTTATCAAATTCTTTTAGTGTAAACAGGCGTAGAGCATTCTTTCGTTGTTATATATATTATGAATACGAGTGTTCGAAGATCAAGAAAGAATGCTCTTGTTCTAGCTCTAGCTCTTTGTTCGTTTGGTCTAAATCCAAACTTAGACCTATGATAACACTTTCAAGTTGCCAAAACACCCAAGTTCATAAAGAATAAAAAATAATAATATTGAAAGTGACTTTTAATTATTTTATATACCTAAGCAATAACGCTAATATTCAACAAGCATGTAGCAAAAATAGGCCAAGTAACAATGTCGATTGTCGATTAACTAATGCAAGTCGATTATTTAACTCAGTCTAACCATGTTCTTAAACCGCAATAACAGTAATGAGAGCCGATGTTCGGCCTTGACGGTGATATACACCGACATCGTGTGGGAAATCTATCAACTAAGGATTTATTACTGTGTAATCATACTGCTAATACAATGCTATTTCGCTACACCATTAGTGAGAGTCATTTTGATAAGATACGATAACAATGTGGTTAAGTAAATGCTATTTAAATGATAAATACTTAGACAAGTAGTATTTATTACTTATGATTCTACGGGACTTACCTCGATTATCTACGGCGACTTTGCAGACGCTAATGGTAGACGGGATGTCGGCATGTCGGTCAATGGTAGTGTCTGCAATGTCGCCGTAATATCCGGAGATCCAAAATGATAGTTGGGGTTAGTCCCGTACAATTAAAAGTGTTCATACTGATTGTGAAATTTTAAAACTTTACTATTAATACTTTATTACCGCCTTCTATAAAAGTGATAGAACAATTGATATTATGGCATAGTATAAAACAAAGTCGGTTCCCGCTGTCTGTATGCTTATATCTTTAAAACTACGCAACGGATTTTGATGCGGTTTTCTTTAGTAAACAGAGTGATTCTAGAGGAAGGTTTATATGTATAAAACATGTATAATATAGTAGAGGAACACTGATAGTTTTTGCAACCGTGCGAAGCCAGGACGGGTCGCTAGTAATCAATAAATAAAATCTTGAACATGCTCGTATAAACGACGCTACCATATTACGCTTCCTGCTAGTAACTTCATAAAATGCTCATCACCCAAAGTTCGGTGGATCTAACATCTATGTCAGGAAAGTATGATTACAAAGACCAAAATGTAACTGGTTAACACAAAATTAGACTTTTGTGCCACAATAGGTCATTTATTACTACGTTTGGTTTTTATTATATAAATGTAATTGTTTTATCTATACGTAACTGAAAGTGTAGTGAGAAAATACTGTATGTTGAAATATGTCCGTGTGTAATAAACCGGAAAAATGTTTTTGCTTAATTTTTGATACAACTAATCTGATATGAAGTATTCTTTCTACGTGAGTTTTTAATTAAAGTTATAATATAACGTAATACAAGTAAAAGATATAATGGTTTTACTCTGTCTTTAGTCTGTACTAACTCTACCGGTATGATCAGTAGGTATAGCAAATATTATTATTACTGTATAATATAGTAGATAGTAGCTAAATTCGTTTATTATATAAAGTAAATAAATCAGAGTAATTAATGACCGAAGTGAAAATAGCAATTAAAAGAACGATAAAAAATTATAATTAAAGTTTCTAAACCATTGTAACTTATTGTAAACGAAAGGTTATAAAGTCCATCAGTTCTTCAATAAAATGAAGTAATACAATGTTAACAACAATTAAATGTACGAAATATTAAGTATGAGTTAACACATCAATTAACTAAGTTACATGTTAATATAATTTAACATACAGGACAAAAGAGGAGGTTCTCAATTCAATCTTTTATTTACCAATTTTGATCATAATCTCCCTGTCCTTATCCTATTTATATAGGGTCGGCACAACATGTTCTCCTCTTCCTCAGACTCATGTTGTAAGTGATTTGGCATGTTATTTTTTACGACCGGCCGCCTGCCTGACGTCAACCCTCCTTGGGAATGCACAGTATAATACAGAAAATCAATAATGAGATATGTTAATAACATTATTATGATAATTCGTCAAGTTGCAATGTGTTTCCCATTTCATATTGATTATCTTCATTTTCTTGTAAATTTTTATCTTCAATTTAAATTTAATTACATATTTACCAATTTTGATGATTTTCTTAAATCGAAAGGTGGGGCGAGGCCTGTCATGTGAACCCATTTAAATTTGATTGAGATCTGGCTAGGACTTTTTGATTTTTTTTTTCGACTATCTACGTTGTATTACTGGCCCATGCAATTAAAGTCGGTATTTTTTTTTTTCGTTTGCAAGCAAATACAATTATGTAATTTCTAAACGGAAAGATATCGCGACTCTAGAAATACAATAAATGTTTAACTTTTACTATAATATTTAAATGCTTTATGTTTTTTGTACTATAAAGTATAAATAAAAATATTCAGAGCACGAAAAAAGACGTATGGCCTAAATAATAATTTCTCTGTCTCGAGCGAGTGTCAAACTCGCTTTAAACTTATTAATGAAGCAGTAGTTCAAGTCGGAATATTTACAAATAAATACTATGCAGTGTATAATTATTATACTATTTATATTAAATATAATAAACATTTGTATACATATTCATTGAAACATATAACCTTCATTGGTTTGAAAAATAAACTATTATGTAATTCTTTTTATTTTAATTTAGATTACAAATTAGCGTTTTTAGACTTATATTTTAAAAAACTAAGTATCGTAAAAAACGCATGATTTTTTTATACTTTTACCATTAGTCGCCTATAAATTATGTAAATAGATGCTAAATAAATGTTTTTGTGTTTTTTTTTTCATATAAAATACAATGAAAACTAAATTATTGTTATTACTAAAATTGGAATAGTTTTAAACACTTGACATAATTACCTGCATAAGGATGTAAAAATATTGTGTCTGTCTAATTTATCGTAACGAATCATAATAAATCTCATTTAAATGAACTCAATATCTACTCGATTAAAATGTACTTAAATTGCATATATAAAAAGAAATCAGAACAAGTGTACTGTTTATTTATGTAATAAAATATGTATTAATGTAATGCGTGTAAAATGTATTAATGTATCGATATAAATATATATCAATTCGCTACTTGCTTATTACTTTCACCACGTAACGACCTTCATGGACCTTGCGCGTTACTTGCGCGCACCAAATCTCGCTCTACGAAATATCGCGGATTCATTATTAATTGACCGCAATTATATAATTATTTCTGCAATGATATTATACAAATGATAATTTATTATATAATTTTAATGCACATTCTTAATTATTATAAACAAAGTCTAAATCTAATTAAGAAACTTAATATTGGATATATATTAGTACTTTGATAAAGATAAGATAAGTAATTGGAGGTTTGTGTGTTAAATTAAAATTGTTTTTTAATATGTCGATTAATGAAAAATGTGATGTGAGAACATTTAGAATACACTTTAGTTATTACTGATACAAACGTACCTCGTTTATAACTTAGTAGAAATCTATACTATTGTGAAAATGTTTTAACAAAATCATTAAATAATAATTGCAAATGAATACTAATCAAGTAGGTATGTAACTTAAAATGCGAATCTGAATATTAGTCCGTGATTTCTAGTACATTTTTTTACTTGATTACTATCAAGCTAATTTTCCGGGAGTAGCTACATTTTGATGAGACGAACAAAAATTTCCTCTACGAAAACTCTCGATTGTGGTAGGTAATAGGGGTAGCAGGGGATAGAGCAGCAGTGAGCGTAGGACCGGGATAACGTACCACGCACTTTGTAGGACAATATTACGATTAAATTATATAAATATTAAGTACCTAACTAAAAGAAAAAAAAATCAGCTGGTTAGTAATAATTTTTGATATATCTTTACTACTGTATATCTATATAAATAAATAAATAAATATATAAATATATACAAAATACACACACGGTCGTCTGTTCCTAAAATAAGCAACTTAATGCTTGTGTTATATGTAACAGCCGACTGGTCTAGCTACATATTTTTTTTCTATAAACATACTTATAAATAATACAAATATAAATATATAAATAAATATGTATATAACACCCAGACTCGGGGTGGGAATCGAACCCACAACCCCCGGAACAGAAAGCAGGGTCACTGCAAACTGCGCCAACGGGCTAGTCATTATACATATATATCTAGGTACTATATATCTTTTATCTTTTATGGACTTAAATTTTCATTATAAAAAAGACCAATCAACTTTACTCATTTTCTCATAATAGGTACATTAAATATCGCGTATAAATCGTGACAGTAATGACCTTTATGTCATTTGATATATTTAATGTAAAACTAGAATATCTGTGGAACCGGATAATTCAAATCATTAGATATGAAGTTTGTTCGATAAATGATTTATTTAGGGCCAGTTTCACTTGTTGTGGATAACGCTATTTGACGGTTTACGGTGTCCAACGGATAAAAAGTTTTAATATATTATTCTTTTTTACCATAGAATTCACATATATGTGACATACTCATCACGATATCTCGGGAACCATAAGGCGTAGAGACTTGAAATTTAGTAGGAATATTCCTTTCGCCGAGTAGAGGTCAGCTAAGAACGGATTTTACGACAGGCACCCACAAGAGGGGGTTTCGGGGGCTAATAACATATATGGCAAAACAACGTTTGCGGAGTCAGCTAGTATGAAATATTTCTATTCTCAAATTGTTCGCGATACAGGTCCCAATGGGCGATTCTCCCACTGCTGTTAAAGCCTGTTCGTAACTTATGGACAGAATAAACTTTATCCACAACTGCTTAAATAAACTCTTAGAACAATATCTAGGTATAACTAGCTTCAGCCTATAATATCCCACTGCTGGGCATAGGTCTTTTTCTTAGGATACAGAGCTTAATCCATCACGCTGAGGTTTAACTTGATATGCCTATTTGTACGTATGATATAGTTTTCGATAAGATCTATAAGAAAAGAAGTTCTGTAACCTACAGATAAGTTAATAGTGAAATATGTCATTATGTCTGTTTTTTTAATGTTTTAGCCCTTACCGTGTTTATTTAACAAAAACAAAAATCCAGCATTTCTAAACTATTGTTCTCGTTTATTCGTTCCATTCAACTTGCTGATATATGCGCTATAATATTGTGTTTAAATATTGCTTTTCTAATAGACAATCGTCAACTTCTTTAGTTATTATACCTACCGCTTATTGTATTTATTTTATATTACATTAAAAAAAAAAACAATTGCGACACATAATAACAATAATATTAAAATGGGAGCTCAAGCTCTACAATTTAGCGTGAAGTGTGCACCGTGTCAATTTGGAGTAATAATATATTAGATTAAAATATAATTATTTCATTCGATACTTTCATAAAGTACATATATTTTTGATTTATTAAGAATATAATTATATACTTCAAATTATTATTAGTCGCGGGGAAAAATGTTCTCGAAAACACTGTTTATACGTACTATCAATTGAATTTATTTGGGTTATTAGTTTGTCCCTCTGTCTTCTGTGTCTTCTGGGGCTGTTGGGTAATAGCAATTTAATTGATCAGTAGATCAGTAGGACGTTAAGGTTATTTAAGTATAGTGCTGTGTAAGGGATGTTAGTTAAATCAAAATCAAAATCAAAAATTACGGTATCCAAGTATACTTCAAATGCACTTTTAAATCGTCAATAACTCAGTAATATAATAACTTCACGAACAATACAACATTTAACTTTATAAAATATAAAATGAAAATTATGAAAAAAAAAACAAAATATCAAAAGTTTCGAATAAATATGTAAATCATTTTAAATTATGTTCGTACAATTTTAAAGTTTATTTAATTTGACACTTTCAAACTTTCACACATATACTCGTATTTTTATCGATAACTAATTTAGGGCTTTTTTTATTTACCAATCATTACTGTCCACTTTCTGCATTAATAACTTTCTGCAAAAATAACCTAATAAAATTTAAAATTCTTTATTTTTTTTACAATGAAGGTTTTGCGCTATAAAACATCGTGTGTAAAGTTGCTACAAATTGTTTCCAATAATGAAGTGTTTTTAGTAAACGTAAATAAAGGAAACTAAATAAAAAGACAAATTTCATATATTTCTACTTTTACTTCATTAAAAGGATGGAAATGGAGAGAGTAAAAATACATCGGCATTTTCAATAGTTTGATCCAGTTAGTTACTAGAAACTTTGCTTTACGCTTCGAGTATCTTGGGTTCGACTCCTACCCCAAGTCTGGGAGTATAATTGAATCTTATATACCTTAGTAACAGTCCTGTGTAATTAAAAAAAGAGGTAAAATGAAAATAAATTTTACCACATATGTACACAGTTTAAAAAATGTTCGGTAACCGATTTCATAACTAAATTTTAAATTTATCACGCCAGCCAAATGTCAATAGACCACCATACTAACAACGAGTGACAGGCCATATCAAACAAAGATTATTAATCACACGGTAATTATTACCTAAGAATCTTCAGACAAATACAATTGACAAGGCTTAAAATAGCCTAAACAATCGATACTATCACCTAGCAGTAAATCACCTGTTGTCATTTGTATTGTAAACTCATCAATCAAAATTTTAGAACACGAAATATACTTTATGTCAATGGAATAAAGACTATTGTCATTATTTTGATTTGTTTCTTTTAAAAAAATAGACATTTGCCGCAGTAGATGAGCGCGAGTCATTTTTATTACAGACTCGATACCATCTGATCGTGACGTTTGGTCACAGAATGTTCCTTTGATCTCCGAAGTCGCCGATCGAGCGTTTATAGCGTATGTCGAAGTCATTAGCGAAAATAAATAATGATAAATTGGATGTTCAAAAGATACAGAGTGATTGGACTTTGAAGGTTACTTTTTAAACGACTTTGAAATGTGTCTTGAAAAATAGAATGAAATGTGTGTTTTGAACGGAAATTTCTTATACGTTTCATTCACGACTCGCACGTGTGAGACAGACAAAAACAAACATCAACAACAAAGACAAGCCAAGAAAAAACGACGACAAATTGACACTGATGTGTTGTATTTATTTAAACAAAATTAGGTATTGAATGGGGTTTTTTATACATCAATGATTGAATGTCGTTTAAATCCTAAACTAAATACCATGTCTGTAGATGAAAACTTTGCTTTTACATTTGATAAATACGAAGATCAAGCAATTTTAATTTCGAACATTAATTAATCACGTACATTTCGTATGTTATTGCAACTACATAATAACATTACTGTGTGACTGTGCGTCACTCTTATTTTCAAATTGAGTCGACGTTGTCTGACATTTCCTTTAAAGTTTGATCTGATAGTTCATATGATAAAAGTACGAGTAACGCACGTCACGAGTGTAGCGAAAGTGTTCTTAATGAGTTGCACCTCCGGCTATAGACACATACGCCAACATCAAAACTCCAAATTGGCCCTCGTTTGACACTCATCTACCTAAAGTGTCCCACAAACCACTCAAAAATAATACTTATATGTATATAAATAAAGTGTATTACAGATTGAAACGAATCATAGATCCAAATTCGTAAAGTAAAGCGTTAGAGTTCACTATCGTTTGTATTTAGAAACAATTGTGCGTACACAAGCGTCCGTAGATCGATGTTGATTATTTCGTACTGACAAGCAAATTAGCCGATTCTTTTGTCTCGTTTGGACGTATTAACCGTGATAGGTGATTGAAATGAGTCCCGATAAGGGGACCAGATGTAGTGTTCAATTAAATAGTTCATTTGATCTTGTATGAATGGAATTACATAGCGATATGAACAGACTGTTATTCAATGTTAGTTAACTGGTGAAACTTTCTTTAATCGACAACACATTGTTTGAAAAGATTATTTTCGTTGACTAACACTTTCACATTAGTAAATTAACTATTTTTAGTGAAGCAATAATTAAAAAATATACGACAAAGTTATTTAATATCAATATCAGGAAATAAATACAAATATACGCCTGTCTATACCTATCGACAACAGGAAGTTATCAATCATATTTTAACGTTTATTGTAAATTTCGGTGATCGTAAACTTGAATACATTAGCCTGATTTCCAGCAGTATTTGATAACCGCAAACAATAACCTGTGTTACCCAAAAAAGTCGTGTACAGTCGGAAGTTACAAAACAGTCGCATGTGACCTCAGATTTACACCAAACCGAAGTGTGACGGGAAAGTTACTGTAATTGTAAGAAATTTTATACCTATATTAAGATACGAGGAATCTGATAATAATATGCCCTTAACAACTTTTCAACATGTTTTTAATGGCGCTTATGATATGATTAACAAAAATAATGAACCTCCATTTCATGATGCATTTACGACGTTGTTTGGAAGTGTTATTAAAATAATTAAGGGTAAATGAATTTGGAATTATTAAGTAGCATTAAGACAAATTTTCTAATTATACGGGATAGTTATATGATTCAAGATATTTTATTGCAATTTTTTAGGACTGAGGATTTGTAAATAAGCTATATATACGTAAGCAACATTATTTTTTGCGCATTTCCTAATTAGAAGTAAGCAGATAAAAGATATGTAGTGCGTTATAAATAACTTGTTTATTACGTACGTGTTGTGACTCTTAAATATATTACAATACTTAATCTACAGAGAAAAATAATACAAAAATGTTAGTTTCATTTACGTCACAATTACAATTTATTATATTTTTCATCAAATAACATTATCGGAAAGATATCTTATTAATAACTACCTATAACAGATTGAATGACTTCGTAACTATCGATCGCTTTCCCTATATTACCTAGGCTTTTCCTGTCGGACAACTGGTAAGTATTTAAATGTTGTAGATGCAAATCGAGGAAATACGTTCTCATAGATTTTCACCCGTCAGTGATTGTCACGACATTGGACAGTGATGTGACGGAGTTGACATAACCGAGACATAATCGAACACGTATGCCGACAAAGCTAAACAAACTTATATTTACGATTTCCTCTCAGCTATAACGCACCGATTGCGACCTTATACCCAACGATCGCAAGAATTAATAATTCTAGCACATGCAGATTATGTAAACTTTATTATTGGAACAGTAGTTGATGAGCGTCGGATCAATTTTGATAGTTGTCGAACTGACGTAGAACCAGCCGTAATTGATACTAGACAAAAGTGAATGTGAAATTCGATAGACTAAGAAAGCAAAGGTTAGCCATTATGACTGTAAAGATGCACGTGAGCACCAACTTGCTATTAAATTACGCGAGTTATTAGTTTCTATCGCTCATTAGGATGTAGAAACATTGACAATTGAATACGCAGCTTTCCCGAGTAAACAAACACTTATTCATTCCACATATTATAATGCTTTATAACTGCTTTTTTAGTTATAAAGTCTGATTTTTCTTAGTTGTGTCAGTCCTTTAAGATATTTTATAAGTGCTACAGTAGTTTGTCAGGCTCAAACAGGTTTACTTCAGGTTGACATCCGCACACCGTTAGCTGCTGTATCGTTGACCTGTGCCTCTCTTTGTCTGGTCACATACGTAGCACAATTAACAGTTAACAATCGTATCCAATTTTCTATCTTTCGAATGAACCTGCTCTTACACTTTCTCTCAACTTACGGTGAGAATATGTGTTCGTATTTTTTTTTTCTCTCAATAATATTAATTTTAGTTATAAACCTGACAGTTTCATATTGTTTAACTTAAGAAAAATTAATGTTTAATTTGTCATTTAAAACGATTTCAAAATGATGACATTAGAGTGCTGATAAGTGTACCAGATCAAAAACATTTGATACATATGATAGACAAAATTGCTAGTTGTTAACTGTGAGCGTTCCTTGCAGCGATTTCCACACTATGGGAACTAACAAGAACATCCAACCTGTCATTCCTTTGTTGCAAGTCAATTGTGTTAGTTAGGTCTCAAAGTCTTTCACTGTTCAGTAAGCATATAATCAAGCACCGTGGCCTTGTATTGTCTTACAACCGCAAACCGATATCTTCATCTGTTGTTACTCCTCGATTGATACAAAGTTTCATTTAAATGATATATGGGTCACTCATGGGGGTCAAGGCTTTCTTTACAACTTCATTCATTGTTTTCGTGAAAGGAACACGTTGTTTTATAAAATCCGGGAAAAGGTTATTAAGGTCAGTAGCTCGAAAAGTATTTTAAAAATATATGTAAGTGGGTTTAGGTAATTTTATTCGCTGTCCGATATTTTTTACTTTGAATCTTTCGTATATATTAAATAAATCGAGTTGATGTTTTTAAGTTTTTTCAATATTAATTGGAATTATCCGATTTATTTTAAAATTATTTATTTTATTTATTTATTTATACTTTATTGTACATCACAACTACAAATATCATTTACAGACTGTGAAGTACAATGGGCGGACTTATGGCTATTTAGCCATTTCTTCCAGACAAATTACAATTTGTAAAAAATCACTTACGCTTATTTGTATAAATTATAATTATACAAAATAAAAACATGTAATTAAAAGTAGCCTTGACTTTGACTTTCATCAACCTAATAACAAAATAACTAGTTAGATGTTTGAATATTTTGTTAATTTGCTCGTTAATCGCTGCCACTTCCGTTCAACGCTTACTTATCTCACACGTTAGCATGATCGAGTGACTGTCAAAGGTCTAACTGGTGGTCCGACACGTGCTTAATAGATTTTAATGGACACAGCTAAACAAGTAGCCCTTTAATATTAGTAATACCCATTAATACCCACTTAAATTGTAGCTGGGAACCTGGGAGTTATATCAGTGTAATAATAAACTATTAGGTACTGTAATATAAAGATTGATATTTTAAACGACTTCAAGCAAAGGGCTGATTCTTAATTCGACTGTATTTTTTTTTGTGTGTGTGTTATCACATAACTTGTCACTGGGTGGAACGTTTTCAATGATTTTTTTTTATTTTTTTATCGAAAGGTGGTGCTTGTCGCGTAGTCCCGTTTTTTAATCGAGATCTGACAATTTGACGATTGAATTTTGATTTATCTCGAATAATGCGTAGTTACCTGACTATTTGAAGTCGGTCTTTCTTCTTTTGTAAGCAAACTCAATTACATATTCTTGTAAATTTTGCGGATTTTCTGGCCATTTTTCTTATTAAAACACCAAGTCGCTGACTTTTATTAATTCTGATAATTAAAGAGTTTTTTTTTCGTTTGCGAGCAATTACAATTATATTGAACGAAAAATTGTGTAAAATATTTTACTAAGAATTGCTAAATTCAAATAATTAGAAGATCTACTGCTAAGCTAATTGATTGAAATTAAATTAGAGTACACTATAAACCTAGACCCACGTCATATTACCATAAGCAGAATATTTCACAATCAAACACTTACGAACTTTTTCCTAGAATCAATATATGCAAAAATTTGCTAACATAACGCATCAATGTGCCCACTCATACAAATAAACAAGCCCCCACGCATCCACCCATACAAAAATTTGTCGAATTTCCCATAGTAATTAACCTGTATGAATAAAGGTAGGTAGTCAAACTCTTACTTTAATTACTTAATGTCACCGAATCACCGTATTACCATATAAACACTAAATAAAAAATTATTAACTTGCTCCGCTTTTTTTTCTTTTTCAGATATTTATTACGGTAACCCAAATAAGCTTAATAATTCTTTCTCAAAATAATTTCAGATAAACATCGCAAAATAAAAAATTGCAAGGTAGGTATACTTAATCAGCTTTATCCAATGAAAAGTATAAGACTTTAATAATTCAATTGGTAATTACAGACCATGAAATGACTTTCCTTACAAATACATTGGAGACACATATTTGCTGATATAAAAGATCTTTCTAAAATTAATGATCAAATAAAAAAAATTGCGTCAAATAATCAAGAACTAATTTATACATACAATCTAATAGTTCATCTTAATCGATAATATAAAAAAAAAGATGACCCAAAACACGTGATGTCAATAATGGTATATAGAAAGTAAGAGCAATAAAAAATAGGAAGAGGTTTCTATTAAGTTAAAAGAAATGATAACAAACACATCGCTAACAATAGAATCAAACATCGCGCTCCAATTCCCATTGACGGGGATAGTTTCTAATCCCAAATCATAATGAGTATACCATGTTCACACACTCGCGAAAATAGCCCCCTTATTATTTCCTCAGCTATGTACATTGTCTTCAGACTAATTAATGAACAATTAGAATTGCTTGATATATGGAAGTCGGATAAAATATTTTAGTAGCTGATCCGGGGAACTTAGCATTGTCGTATTTTTTTTCGTCTGTTATTCTTATTTCTAATTTGGTGCAGGCGTTCAGCAGACATTTCGACGAGTCATTTTTATTTATGAACATTTTGCTGTCTCTCAACTAATACTACTTCCTCTTATGATTATGAAGTCTATTGGAAAGAATTTGTTGGCATAGAAAATTACGCTCAGTAGCAATTCATCAGTCATTATTTAAGTTTTTGTTCTCAGTTTATCGTTAAATTCGCCGTTTTATCTGCGCTACAAATGCATATAATGGTGGCCAAATTAAATCAATCAATCACTCGAATCGAGATAAATATTAACGTTTAAGTAGACACGCGAAAAGAAACGCATTAAAGAATTTAAGTGTACATACAGGAAACAAAAAGATATTTTCGATTACTTGATTACAAAACTCACTTTCTACCGTATCACGCTCATTGAACGGAAGATTTAATGAACTTAAAATGACAGGACGGTATCGTTACAAAAATTGTAATGTTTAAAAATCAATTTTATAGCAGGAAGCGTAATATGGCCGCGTCGTTTATACGAGCATGTTCAAGAATTAATTTATTGATTATGAGATAAATGTGAATGATAGTGTGAAATCACAATGGGACTGTCAATTTCTATTCACCGAAGTTTATTTTATTTTTTTTTTTTGTTATGTTTTCATCTGCAATCAGTCCTTGGACTATAAGCGGATAGTTGGTGCGATAGTTGGCGTGACGAGTGAGCCCTCCATCGAGAGCACTTCTCGGGTAATGAGGGTGCTACACCCTCTTGTGTAGCTGTAATACATAATGCCTCTTTAGGCGCCTAAGATGTTTTTGGCTTTTCAGCTGGGCTGCCAATTGATTAGGATGTAGGGCAAGCCGTTGTTGATATATTTTTGAGGCAGCTCTAATTTCCTCCTTCACTGTGGTCATTTGCAAGGCGGCATGGATTTCACTGTTTGTGATGAACCAAGGAACATTGGAAATGGTGCGCAAGATGATATTTTGTAATCTCTGTATCACAGCAATATTTGAGTTACTGGCACTTCCCCAGAGCTGTACCCCATACGTCCACACTGGTTTTAGGAGCATTTTATATATTAGGAGTTTATTGTCCGTTGACAATTTCACCAACACAATTCACCGAAGTTATGCATAAAAATTATTTGTCTCAAAACGAATCTGATTTCATAGGCCGATGATTTTGCCAGACAGTCTCATTCTTTTGCTATATATTCAGACGACGGAACAACGGTTCTCGAACGTTGACCTTGTTGATAGAAGAAACGAAAGTAATTGTTGTTTCCGCGACCTCAGGTCAAAGATCTGTCACCGGCCATCTGTAAGGTTTCCTCACGTTGGATCACGAATCGACATCACGATATAATTTCACGAAGCCGCGTCACGGCGTGATCTCGAAACGATATCTGCGGATCGCATTCAAATTGCCGTGAATAATTTTAGAATTGGAATTAAAGGTTATCATTCAAGTACCGGAGCATCTTTAACGCATTTCTATTTTGTCTGTTACTGCAGTCTGTTTGATATTGCGACGGCGCCAAAATATCTAAAATTCGTGTTAAAAGTAAATACCATAATAACCTAATCTAAGAACACTTTTATTCAATTATTACGTTGTTTGGAGAAACACTATTACAAGAATTTTATAGAAAATACAAATTTATCAAAGTAAGATGTTTACAAATTGTAACTTCCTCAATATAATGTTTAAAATTTTGTAAATCTGATAAAATCATTATCAACTAATTTAAATGTAGTTTAACAAGTAGTCATAACAACTCATTGGACATTATTTATCACCTAATCAGAGCTAATAAACTGTCCAGTTTTGCAACGTTATGAAGCGGCAAGACTTGAATTTCTTCAATATTAATGCTAACACAAAGTAGAGCACACCCACGGTCGCAATTATACCACTATATTGATATCTAAAAGTAAAAGTTTCATGTGAACTTCCGTACACTAAGAGATTCACAAGTAAAAAGTCGACTCTTTTAATTCTTTTGTTCGGCACAAAAAAATTTAATTACGGGTCAGTAATGTGAGGTTTTATTTTCTTAAGCCAATTACGCGCGTGATTATTTCTTTTATAATGTTAATAAATGATTCGATTACAAATAGGACGTAGTAGTTAGTTACCTACTTTGTTTATAAAAAAATATAGCTTAATTTTTCTGTGTCACATTTTAATATGTGATGAAATTAAAAAAAAATTAATATAAATTAAAAAAAACTGTTAATTAGCGAAACGACATACTTGCCTTTATATAACGTTTACCGACAAACATAAAGGTAGTGCAGACGCAAGTAAACCGCCATACAGTAAATAGGTAAGCTTTTCCTTATTGTAAGAGAATAGATTTAGCCGATAGGCGTAATAATTTACCTGTTAATCGATATTTGTTTAAAACCAATTAAGTGTGAAACGTATTTAGAAACGAAGAATTCTGTATAGGTACTATTTATCTTTTATTTTATTATTTTACACATTCTTTCTTTTTAATTTTAAATACATTTGAATTTTAAAAAAATACTTATAAAATATAAAAAAGCCGATGCTAGGCTGTCTATTGTTAGGGCTCCAGACTGAGGAATAGATTAAGATTAGCGAATGAAAACGTTTTTTTTTATATGGTAAAAATTTAGTGATTCTAGATTATCATTTATATATCTTTATTATACTATTATTTATCGTTGTATATGTATAACTAATTAATATAGTATGTATATTTATAAACATTTAAAGTAATATTAAGGTTTTAAAAGTTAATATCCTGTGGAAGACTGACGAAGAAGTTTGGTAATACGGTCCATTAGCACCCTCTAAGTATGGGACCCTAATAGCACAATAGGTAAGTGTCAGCCGTCCGCCGCGGGTAGAGAAACTTACTCTCATCTCATTAAACGCCTCTGACCTTTGTCTAATTGCGGATTGTTTGTGAGGTGAAACTGAAGGTCGGTTTATGTAACAGGTTAACGCTATTGAACTTTGTCGTTTCTATAACGACTTAAGAAATGTTCCGAGCCTTTTTTTAATGACAAATATGAAACTTCCTTGTTTCCGTCCTTAAATGTGCACACGCTAGCTGCCTGCAACTTCGATTACTTAAAAATTGTATGTACCTAGCAAGATATACTAGGTTAAATATATTATTTATAATTTTTAATTTCGGTCAAACAAATTATTTTGCTAATTGATTAATTAAAAAGTTTTAATATTATTTAGGACTCGCGAAAAAAACACGTACATTAAAGTAGGTACACGAATTTTTTTTTTCCACTTAAAGTAATTGATAAAATTACTTTATCACCAACTATGTCATAGTGCTAATTATCGTCACTATTAAATATTTATTTCCTAGTATAATTATATTTAACCTCGTTCGCCTCGTAGGCAACATAATGACAGGATGAAATTAATTTAAATCTTTACTTAGTCATGATTGTTACTACTGGAGAAGCATTGTTTACATAATCGCAGTAAGATAGATTTATATCATTAAACGCCTTATCATTTTACTAATGACAATGTAAAATTACTCAAAAAATTAATTTGTCATCGCTAAACTCTTCAATTCTAAGTGAGCGTGGTTTTTAGATACTTGAGCATATTTCGTATACTTTAAATTTGTTTTCACTTCTTATAAGTGTTACGACACGATTCATAACATGCCACTACAGACATAATTATGTCTCTGTCTTCATGCAAAAGATGCTTATAAGTATAATTGTTAATAATCTGTCCCTGTTCTCAATTTTTTTTTTTTTTTGTTATGACGGGAAATTGATGTCTATACATGTATGTATGGCCAACATTCAAGCGAAATCTAAGCTAGCTTTGACGATAACTTTTTACGCGGTCAAGAAACGCGAACACTCATTGTTAATATTGTCATGCCTTATTTCAGCTATATAATAATAAGAATATAATGGTATATTCCCTACAATGAGTTACAAGTTTCAAAACTAAAATACTACCTAATTATGTTTTACAACGTTGCGGTTGTGGTTGTTGGTTGCGGGTTCGATCCCCGCACACGACAACATTAGGCTCCGATCCTTCTCCTTACATGAGGAAGGGGCCTATGCCCAACAGTGGGATATTACAGGCTGAATCGTGATCGCGATCGTGATGTTTTACAAAAACCTTCTGTTTGTCTTATGAGACCGACTGTGTTGACATTATTTCAAAAGATAGATCTGCTTGTTTACGTCTTTTTTTATACGAGCAACGGGCGTACGGCCCACCTGATGGTAAGCGGGTACCGTAGCCTATAGAAACCTGCAACGCAAGGGGCATTACAAGCACTTTACTGACCCTACACCTGACCCTTCACAGGTGCTCTGTCTACTTTACTCAAAACAAGAACAGAACGCTAATTGAGAACAGTGTTTTTAACTGTGATGTTCTGTGAGGTTGGGGGACTTCCCCAGTCGTGCTGCTCCAATCTCTGTGTGTATTTTTTGTGTATAAATTGTCATCAGTTGCAAGATCTAACAATATACAAGATTAAGCCAATTAAATAATAGCTTTGAATTAAATAAAATGTAGTTTTAACATTGCATGTGTATATTCTTTTTTGCTCCCACTTTGGATAAGTACACTATTTGCACTAAAAATTGTACACGTTTCAGAATGAAAGTAGCGACATCTTCCTTGTGTTTTGCACGAAGAGACGCCTAAAAGTGTTGCTTGAAAACTTGTCTGTCTCAAGCACGTGTCGTAAACTTGGTTTCTTAGTTGACTTAAAAATGTCTTGTTTTTTAGTAAATGTCTTGTTAAGACTGAAAGAATTTATTTCTGGGAATTTCCATTATTTTTTTTGTTACTCTTCCATCCGTACATACTGTTAATGATTTTTCCAATGCAAAGTAGTTTTCATTGTAAAAGGCATAAAATATGATCTAGTATTTAAAGTATGAACATTGTGTTAAAATTGAAGTTTAAGTTGAAAAATATATTTACTAAATAATTAAAAAATATATAAGACCTTTTATATTTATTAAAAGTTAGAACGGTGTTAAAGAAGTTAGAACATATCGTTGAAAAAAAAGACTTAAAACGAGTTTGATAGTAACGAAAATAAATTATAAATCTTGAAATTAAAAGAATAACACTAATTTGTCTTTAACGAATCATAATTAATTAACTAAGTATTAATTATTATTATTATAATTTAAATATTATTATATTTTGTAAATATAGTTACAAATATATAAATTGTGTTAGAAAATTAATATAAAATCCATAGAAAACGTTTTCGGTGATTTTTTATTCTTAATGATGTTTTTATAGTGTGTATATCAGCTTTGCTGTTGAGGGAAAAGTAAAGTTTATTTAATCACTTTATATTGCCATCGTGGCATAAGAAGCAGAAAAAAACGGCTAAACGACAGTTTCCTTTTTATGTTTTAACGATTCAACAAGGACTACTGAAAGCTTCCTTGATTTAATTTTGCGTTTTTGTACTTATTTTAGGTCAAGTTTATATACTAAAAGTGATTTTTGCTTATGTAGCTTCTTATACTCTTTAGTAGCTGACTGAACCTACGTATTTTGAAAAAGTAAGTTTGTAACTATACTATATACGTAAAAAAGAAAAAAAACAGAAGATATATACACTAAGTTCAACTCATCTTTGCGCGCGGCGCTATGTGTAGGTAAACCTTGTATATATACAGTGACTTTGTTGCGTGACAAGGGGTACAGTGAAGTGAAAAATATAAAGAAAGTTATTTAAAAAAATTTAAAATAAAAAATTATATCTCGCTGACGAATAGTATACATACATACATAAACTCACGCCTGTATCCCGGAGGGGTAGGCAGAGGCAAGAAAATGACACTTGCCACGATCCTGACAAACCTAAGCGAAAACGCTTCATCAACATTCATTAGTCGTTGCATACACGCACGCCGGTTTTGGGTACTTTTTATCTTGTCCTTCTTTAATACTTGGAATAGTAACTATATGGATTTAAAAAAAAAATAATAATTTGTTAATACATGTTTATTGAACATATTAATCTGTATCGCTACTAGAAGAATAAAATGATGAATTGTCGGATTCGCTGCTTTCACCAAGTTTAATTATTATTTCAGATTCCATATCAAAAATTCTTCTTCTTTTTTACGTGTTGACAAGTGTTACGCCACATCTCTTCATTAATTCGACTTAAACGATCATTTATTAATTTCGTTATTCCAGTCACACTTTGTTTGATATTATGCGGAGCAATATAATTTTTTAAAATTCCCCATACATTTTCTATCGGGTTTAGTTCAGGATAATACGGCGGTAGTCGAAGAACTTTTATGTCATATGGCTGAAAAAAAAGTAATGTTTTTTTTCTGTCAACCATCTATGCATTTCTGTTTTGCGATCTTTATACGGAGATTTAAATTTGAAGTCAGTTTTTTTTCCTTCAGCCAATATAATTATTTGTTATTGTTCTCTCTGATACCCCCCCTACCATTGCTGTTCTCTTTCGCACACTGTTTAAATATTCATTTAATTTTGATATTAATTTGCACCTGCACTGCAAATTGGATCACTTATCTACTATAATAGCTGCAATATAACTATGTTTTCTTTTTTTAGAAATTCGAACACCTTGGCAGTAGTTTCACGAGTCTAAAACAATCATAATACGTTCACTTTAAAAATAATACAGTTTTTAAAGTAAGTTAGTAATGTAGGTAGGTATACATTATTTAATCATAATAAATATTAATAATATCGAAATTAGCACATTGAAAATATTTACCTGACTCCTTAAAAAAAAATTCGTGAAGAACTAGACATTTTCTTTAACGACTGTACCGATGGAAAAATGACCAATAAGAAGACGTGTTTTTTGAAATTTCGAATGACGGCGGTCGCGTCACTGCTACACAAATTAAGGCTCAGCGCGCACTAGTGACTTTTGTCACCGTGACAATAAATTCTTTAAACAAAAGTCACTAGTGCGCGCAAAGTGTTATAATTACAAGCGCACGCACACATAGAGCCCCGCGCAAAGATGACTTGAACTGACTATAAGTTGTTATGATAAGTAAAACAAAATAATATCGATGAAAGGTAGACTAGAACCCATTATAAAGGTAGACTAGAATGGCTTACAGGAACATGAAGATATATATGTTTACAGCGGCTTATAGATAGTTAGATACTATAAAAAGATATCTACGTGTTATCGAACGGGACATTGAGTATCTACAACAACATTCAAATCCAATGTGGCTATCGATAATTTAATAGATATGGTTCAGTCTGATCGGAATCGCTTTAAAATTCTCGAATTATTCATGCTCACCGGAGGGTAATGGAATCGTTTATCAGATGAAAGCGATTTACGTGATTATATTGAGTCCGTTTCTACATTTTTTTTGTATTTCTCCCAATGATACCAATCTGTAACTCTTCTGATATTCGACCCTATTTCCTTAAAGATTAAATTCCGTTAAATGTACTATTTGTGTTTGGTTTTGGTGCACGTTTTAAAGTTTGGGAACCATTATATCGATTGGTGAGATACTAATTTGGATGTGGGTTACAAATAACGGTGTTATAGATAAAAGTATCGATTTTTCCGAAAATACTTTATACTACCGTATTCGAAGATGTTAATATGGCACGTCACACATAACGTACATTGAGCGTTTACGTATGTATGTACTTATGAAAAGCATTTATGAATGAATATTATTATTGGCATTTTGACAAATATCAATATTATATTCGAATCAGTTTCCGAATGTCGTTTTTTTTTTATGTTCCTAAGTCGACCTCCCCTGTCACCTGATGGTAATGGTAAGTGACTAACGTAGCCTATAGACGCTTGCAAAACCAGAAGCGTCGAAAGCGCTTTGCCGACCCTATCCCCAATCCACCCCAGGAGCGTTCGTTTTTCAGGTTCAAAAAATATAAAGAAAAAACAGACTTTATAAATAACTAGCTTCTGCGCGTGACTTCGTCGGCGTGGACTCCGCTCCTATTGGTCTTAGAGTGATGATATATAGCCTATAGCCTTCCTCGATAAATGGGCTATCTAACACTGAAAGAATTTTTTTAATCGGACGAGTACATCCTGAGATTAGCGCGTTCAAACAAACAAACAAACAAACAATCAAACAAACAAACTCTTCAGCTTTATTATATTAGTATAGATTAAACATAAATAGTATTTTACTCAAACAAGCTTTTAAAAGTCGAAAACTATTTTTTGGTTTCAAGAATTTGAATTTTTAACCAAAACCAAACACATTTAGCAAATAATCCTAACTATGCCAATGATATCATGAATCTATGTATATAATGCTTTATGATTTCGAAGATCCTCCATCAGTAGTAATTTGCAAGTATAACATCACACCCATGCGAATACAAATAGCATGGAATCAGCTCAAACGCCCATTACGAATCGCTAATAATTAACTGCTGTGTCAGCGGCGCCTGATGACGTACTAATGATTTACTAGACAGGATAATGATATATGCGGAGCCGATTCTCCCACGAATTCTGTGTAACTCTTTAACAATTAGGGTTAATTATTGTTTTTGTATATTGTTCTTTAGAGAGATAACTACGGATTACAGTAGTGACTTTCTTAATACGTTTATTTTTTATGGCCATCATCATCTGACTTCTGCGTGTACTTACCTCATTAACACTTAAAGCGCTGCTCCATTAAATTAGGAAGTTAAAAGTGATAGATATAGGTTTGAGACTCTGCGTGCGAAATACAGCTATTGTAGTTTTAAGAATTGGCCGAGTTTTTATGAGTATGTAGTACTCTAGACACTAAAGACGAGTCAGCTCTATAGACACTGCAGTCAAACTGTAGAATAACCTACATGTGGGCTCTTCCAAAGATAGTGAATATGTTATCTATACTAATATTATAAAGAGGTAAAGTTTATAACTTTGTTTGTATATACGGGGTAATCTTCGCAAATACTGATCCGATCATGAAAATTCTTTCGCTAACAGAAAGCTACACTATTCAGGAGTGACAAGATAAAAGGAAAAAGATAAAAATATATAAAGATTTTAAATCAGCAGGATTTGAACCTGCGCCCTCTGACGTGCCGTGTCAACAATTCAATCTAATCAAGCATTATTATTTGCCTTAGAAATTAATTGGTGATTTTAAAACATTTATATTTATCTGATTTGCTGAAAATAGTGAGAGTGTATTGGAACATATCAAATTTCACCGTACCCTTCTTATGTGAAATGGATTATAACGCCCAACGAAGTGGGCACGGGTCGGCTAGTACAAATATAAATGCATCAATTTACAAACATGTGACATATAATAATAAAATTATTTTCACATATTTATATATCTAATATTCACACATGTTGTCTGTTCCTAAGGTTCCTAAAGTTGCTTAACTTTATGCGGGCTGATATACCTATAACTACATAAATGTTTTTATACAAAAAAAAAAAACATGACAGACGGAACGAAGTCTGTCCAGGCAGCTAGTCTCTATATCTCTATATATATAAAAATGAATCGCTGAATGTGTTGCTAAGCGCAAATCTCGAGAGCGGCTGAACCGATTTCGCTAATTCTTTTTTTATAATATTCCTTGAAGTACGAGGATGGTTCTTACGGAGAGAAATTTTTTAAAAATTCCTGAAAAAGTCTGAAATCAACAATTTTCTATATTCCCACACAAAAGATTCGTAATAATACTTAAAAGTAAAACTGAACTTTAATACCATACCATAAAGTTTAAGTGTTAGTGGAACGGTTTCGGGAAGGATAAGTATTAAAAAAAAATTAAAGAATCGACTATTAGGCGGTACAAAGTACGCCGGGTCAGCTAGTATATTATAAATAAATACATGTGTCACACCCAGACTCGAGGCGGGGATCAAACCCACAACCTCCGAAACAAACTCCTGCAGAAAGAAGGGGCAAGCTCACTACAAACTGCGCCAACAAGCTAATCGTAGTCATTTGATAATTAACGAAACCTTTATGAAAAAAAAATCATCATCATCATCATCATATCAGCCTGTTGCAGTCCACTGCTGGACATAGGCCTCCCCAAGCTCGCGCCAGACATCCCGGTTTTCCGCAATCCCCATCCAGCCTACACCAGCAATCTTACGTAGATCGTCGGTCCAGCGGGCCAGAGGGCGTCCTACACTGCGTTTGCCAATACGCGGTCTCCACTCCAGGACACGTCTGCTCCAACGGCCATCGGTCCTGCGACACAGATGACCAGCCCACTGCCACTTCAACTTGCTGATTCTGTGGGCTATGTCGGTTACTTTCGTTCTCGAAAGTAACCGACAAAAAAAAATGTATATAATTAATTTCGAAAAAAAAATGTATATAATTAATACGAAATTTCGGCTAAGCTGAATATTTAATGTAGAAAAAAAATTAAATTACAACAAACAAAAACCTTTGTAACGATAATGTTTTAAAAGCGTAAACCCTCGACATTTCGTTCGGAAACGCTTTTACTCACTGTTTTAACGCAATAAAAGTTCGTACTATCAAGGTTCTGTCTTAATGCACGCCAAAAGCTTTACCAGACGATAGTTTAATACTATTATTTGTCTGTTCTAGATTTGTTCCAATGTTAAAAACAAGGACGGAACTGATCTAAAAACGACCGTAAATTTAACAATGTCGGCGATAAAATTATATTCTTTTATAGCTAGAAAGTTTTGTATATAAACCACCACGCTGGTCAACTGCGGGTTAGCGGATAATTTTTCGAATAAGGATAACGATATTGACTATTATTTTTAACAAACTGACTGGCAGCTTGTTGTGCTCTCTTTAAAGTAAACATAGCGACAGTTTAATACTCTCTAGATGTTACAGTGATAAGAAAAACATTATCGATGATATTTAAATTTTCGCCTTAATCGGAAATGAAACTTGTACCCATAGGCATGAATGTAAGTTTCACCTCTACTGCACCAAAACGGTTATTAAAAGTTCTATATAACAAACATAACTATGACATAGTATAATTTCATTTAGACGGCTAGACTTAGACGTAGCACGCGAACTGATTTTTCTATTCATTTTATAAGAGGCCTTGTACATTGTTATCATGGTTATTGCGTTAAAATCGCACATTACCCTGACAAAAATATATATAACTGTATTAAACTTAAAACGAGTTACAAATAGCATTAACAGGTAAGTAATCTATACATATAATAAAATGATAGGAAAGTCAATGTATGTCCGGGATAAACTCAAAAAGTATTGCATGGATTTACTTCAAATTTGGCACGAATATTATTAAGAAGTTGGGTCAGAACATAGGCTACATATTATCACGCTATCACCTACGGGGAACGTACAGTGAACGCACGCAGACGACGTCGCGGGCAGCAGCTAGTAATAATATGTATTCATTAACTAATCATTGGTAGAGTCGGTAATTACATTTAATTGAGATTCGTCATATACGCAATATTCATGCACATAATAACGTCAACATTATAATTTAATTACTTTTTATTACTATGTCAATCCCACGCTATATTCGTAATCATAAACATGTTGTTGTAAGTAAAATACTTGAAAAGAGCATGTAATTGAAAAATCAGATTAAAATGTCACATTGTTGAATGTAATGTTCATTTCAGCGTATTATTTATTAGTTAAAGAACAAACGCGCTGTAAATCATGTCGTGTAAATGGTCCGTTATGAAAAGGAGCCATGCTAAGTAACAAGCGTCAACAACGCCAAGTTTGCTGGATTCCTTGTCGAAAGTCGTAAATTAAACGTTAGGAGCGAAGTGTTGCGTGCACGCCAATCCTTGAAGACGGATAATAGATTAACGTTGAACTCTTATCGAACTAGGGACTCAAGGATATGCATATTTTACCCTAAAGGGTACAATTGCATACGATAATTAAATGGTTAGTATATGAGAAGGTGATTGTTTTCAAAGTGAAACTTTTTTTATAATTATTGTGATTTGAATGAAACTCGATGAAACGAAAAGACATTACTGCTCAAAACCCGTACGACTTACACGCACGACGTACGTGGGACCTACATGTACGATAAATCTGAAAACTTGACTCTTTGAATTTAGTATTTATTTTATTCTATTTATTTTTGTACTTATTTGTATCTATTTTTGTACCACATCATTCGAAAGTAGAACAATACGATACCGTAACTTTTAATCGTAGTAAATATAGTTGAAAATTAGTAGTAAAATGTTATACATGCCACCTAACGGAATAATACGGAAAAAGTTCCGCTATACCTCGTTTGCAAAGTTTTATTTGTAACCGTTACTATAATAAATATTTGCATAAATATAAAAGTTATTGTTGTTTTAAAAACGGATAACTTTTAACCGGATTTAGCGTCCCCAATTGCTATTTATTGTCCACCTATATCGAGTTAATAAATCCCGTAATAATGATGAAAAATTACACTCGTTGTGTCATTAATTACCTAAAGTTTACCGTCAAAACAACCAGATTAACAGGCCTTGGCTTAAATCATGAATCTGGTACATCGCGTACTTGCAAATTTATTATTAAATAAGTATGAAATTACTCTTTATATCTTACAATAGATCGAAGCGTGAGATGAACGGGCTTTAAACATATATAATAATAAGCAAGGCTTTCTTTACAATTACGAATTTTTCGATAAAATAAAAGAATATTTCAGGACTGACAAATCTTAAAATTAGTCAAGGAAGGACACAAAATTATGACGTATAAAAAGATAATTATGTTCAATAAGATTAAAAAATCTTAAAACTTCTCTTAAAAATAAGTAATCTCCGATTAATCGAAGCCCAATCAAAGCTACAAAATTAAGGTCTTTCGACTCGTTAATTTAAAATACAATAATTAACATAATTATGTATAAACGTTTTCTGACAAATAAATTTTGCTTTAAGTCTTTAGTAATATAACGTTTTATTTATTTTGCATTACGATAAAACTTATATTCATTATCGAACATACGGTAATCTCAGTTTATTTTCATTGTCAATGGCACAGCGTACTATTAGCTCATATTACTTTTGTCATCTTACAACATACATTAACTGTAATAATGGAACGCGTAAAGGATGTACGATTCAGTGTTCACAAATGGGAAATGAAAAATAGTTTGCGTAAAGTCACATTTTTATCTTTTTCGCAACGAGCCTGGTCGTAAAGTTTGGTATTTACGATGCACACCGGTCACCCACGTGTCGTTAAGAATCAAGAAATAATTATCATAAAGTTCATAGAGATGCATAATTTTTTTTTTTTTACAGTTCAGGAATACTTTTTTATTGACAATTTTATTAAGTTATTTTTAATGTTATTAGAATATTTTTAGTATAGTATTCAGTTTATTATTTTTTATGGTATTCGTAGTTTAAAAAACGTTTTCATATTGTGTGTATGTAAAACTTGATTATTTTAGTTTTATATTGCAATTTCTAAACTTATTGCTGTAGATATCGTAGTAGATATCGTACTTACTCAAAAAAAAAATTAAAAAAAAAAACTGTAGTAGTTGTGCCTTAATATGCATAAATTAACACGTACGTATAGTCGTACATTTAAAAAATACTGCAGTTGTCGGTCGTCGTAACCCGTTATTAAGCATTTTTTTATAAATTATTGCGATAATGACTACGCGTTTTAAATTATAATTTTATCATTGATTTATTATTGTATTAAACGAGTATTTAAATACTGTGATCATAAAATATTCGCAAAATCGCAGTTATAATTTATCAAAAGTGTGTGGTGTTTGCCGCAACCTTCGGTAATCCCACATTGCATGTCCGTAAATGAATGTATTCGCTGAGCATTCGGCGTCTTTACACCCACGCCACTGTTAACTGCTTTTATCGAACTATCACAAATAATTTGTAGTGTCGCTTTTAATTATTGGAAATCTATTTACTCATGGAGCTTTACTTCATGAAAATGAACGCTATGAAAAAATTTTTTGTACGATTATTATGCATTTCAACGCATGTACACATCATAATTATAAAACATATACTCATAGACAAATATATTTTATATAGACAAGAGAATCGTAGAGTTTTTTAGTCGTAAGCGGATAGCACTTACTTTTTATTTATCTTTTATTACTTACTTCAGATTGCTTTTAACAAAAATCATATTAAGGATATTTTTAGAGAACCGAATATCGTAATTGTTAAACGTTTAAATAAGCGAACCGCTTATTGTAACTAATAAACATGTAAAGACATAGGGAGATATGACCGAAATATAATCTAAGGCTGCTACATAAATCATCATTAGATCCTACCCAAAACGTATAATTATAAATCTTTGCCCGTGGTACAGAAAAAGAATGACTATTTTAACGAAAGCAAAAGTCGTGCATAGAGCAAATTACAAATAATAAAACAGCAGCACTTGTTACGATTCTTATTATTGTTTTAGCTAACAATAAAAAAAAATCTACAAATTAAAAAAAGCTTTATTTTATAATATTTTCCAAGATACTTATAATTGATTTTGAACTTCAAGTTGAACGCTTCACACGTCGGCGACACTCAACTTGTATCTAGTGCTCTTATAAGCCAGATTTAGGTTGCCCGAGTACTGTTATGCACTTCGTTATCAACCGGTTTCGAGGACATTAAATTTTTTTTAATGTCAAACGCAACGTAAATGTACTGAATTTTATTTTAAAAAAAAACCTTATTTATAATTTTACCGCTTGAGGTGCAAAGAAAACATAAGTATCTATTACCAATTTACCATATTTATAACTTGTATTATTTACAATATTAAAAACATTTTGTGATGTTATATGAGTGATTTGTATGTATATCGTGTAGTATATTTATTTTTTCCTTTCTAAGGGCCTGTTGTTTCGCCGGTATCCAACGGATAAAGTTTATGGTGTATTGTTCATTTTCACCCTCAAATTCTACTATGCTTATGACATATTTCTAGTCGCAAATATGAATCTAAAATGCCTATATACAGGGTGTCCCACGATAAAGTGCAACCCCGAATGGGGGTGAAACTAGACCATAAATTATCGACAAAAAACTTAGAAAAAACTTTTTGAAAAAAATATTTTATTTCTTATTGACGAATTAAGATTTTTATATCTTACGTAGACTCTATGTACAAAAAATGATGATTTCTTCCAATGTCGGTCGATTACTTTAAAATAAAATAAAATATTACGCCACGTAGGTACTTGGCGGTAAAGATAAAATAACAATTATTTCGCAAAAAGTGGCATTATATCTTTAACTATGCTTCTTGTGAAAAAAAATCCATTTTTTATGACTGTTTTTTTCAATGATCTCTAATTTTCTCAGAATTATGCCCCCAATACCAGGAAATTTTATGATTTATTATTATTTCTTACCATATTGCCATTCAAATAAAAAAAATTTACGCCTGTATCCCAAAAAACACGGACAAAAATCATCATTTTTTTTACAAAGAGGCTACGTAAGCTATATAAAAATCTTAATTCGTCAATAAAATAAATAAAAATTTATTTTTTAATTTTTTTAATTTTTTCTGTTTTTTGTCGATAATTTATGGTCTAGTTTCACCCTCTGTCGGGGTTGCACTTTATCGCGGGACATCCTGTATATGCCCCAATGGCCTTTTTATACCTTCTGAAGTTAAACTCTGTTCCTTACTTATGTGCAAGATAAACTTTATCCACAACTAATGAAATGGCCCTAATCCTTGCATATATATAAATGTGAACTAGCTGTACCCCGCGGTTTTACACGCGTTAATTTGAAAAATATATATATATCTAACACTGAAAGAATTTTTCAAATCGGATCAGTAATTCCTGATATTAGCGCATTCATACAAACAAACAAACTCTTCAGCTTTATAATATTAATATAGATTTGTTGAACTCAAAGTACTTTAACAATACAAATCGTCATGATCGTAGAATAATGTCGGTTTTGAAAAAAATACGAAATTCACTTTTTGGCATATTTGAATACTACATTGTCTATATTGTGACTACACCAAAGAAAAATTATTATATGTATTTTAGTTTTCAAATAAATCAGTCGGTAAACTGACGGATTTGATAGGCTCTCATAGTAAAATGACGCTTGTGTATATCCGTCTCTGTACGACGCGCGGGGATCTCCCGCCGAGCCGTCCCGCTCCCGACGAATCCGCACAATCGCCACTATTCGACGGACTCGCCCACGCGCTGCAGCAGATTAATTTATTCTTACACAATTACAATAGTTTATCTTTGTTTGCTTGTTTATTAATTACTTCGTGTCTAGTTTTTTACATACTACGTTAAAACGTGTGCCACAATGAAAACAGGACGATCAAAGCTTATTTGAAAACTTGTGGAAGAATCAAGCAAAAATGCACGAACTACCAATTTTATTCGAGAATAGTGCATTAACGAGAAGGAAAGCATACCAGGGACTCCTGGTTATTAAATTAATTATGTATAAACAATTTTGGTATTATTTAATTATTGTATTTATAAAAAAATGCAAAGTAAATAATTAAAACGTCTGTTCTGACTATCCGTCGGTTTTCTACGGAAAATTTTAAATCTGTTTAAAATTGAATTTACATGAAAATAGTATTTACTCGCTCATAGTATTACAATATTCTGTTGATTTAGTATTTTATTTTCCATTTTGAATTTTCAAGTTGTATGTAGCAATATTACATTCTTCTATGGACATGATAGTGACGCGTGATCGCAACCGACAATATTCTGCGGACCAGCTTTTTTATCTAACGGTCGTATATGACCATCCGACTTTGTTCTTAGATCTAATTTCACTTCCACCTTTATTCTATTGGAAAACAATGACTATTTGATTATATTTAGTATATTTTTTTGTGAAAAAATAATCTGATCTGAGTAATGAATTACCTGTATGTATAAAAAGAAGTAAATTCCATTATTTTCATACTTTCAAATGATTTTATTGACGCCACGGTGGCGCAGTGGTCACAGCACTGGTTTGTGGCTGTTGCGCTGGCGATCACGGGTTCGATTCCCGCATACGACAACATTTGTATTAGCCATACAGATGTTTGCCGTGGTCTGGATTTTTGTGCAGTCCTTGTGGGTCTCCCCGCCGTACCTCGGAGAGCACGTTAAGCCGTCGGTCCCTGTTGTTATTATGTACACCTGATAGCGATCGTTACTCATAGTAGGGAATATATCCGCCAACCCGCATTGGAGCAGAGTGGTGGATTAAGCTCCGATCCTTCTCCTGCATGGGGAAAGAGGCCTATGGACAACAGTGGAATATCACAGGCTGAATCGTAAATGTTTTTATTGTGAATATAGTCTAACGGTGTTTAGTAATTTTTCATCTGCGTTATTAATAATCATAAATAATCTATATACTTTACATATACTGGGTAATAAATATTTTCAAAATGCAATACAGCACTAGAAGCACACAACATAATAGAAGAAATTAACGACATTTATGATGATGTCTTTTTATACAACGTATACGGAACAAGTGAAATCATAAAATGAACGGAATGACGGAAAATTTGAAACCGAACATACCATCACCTACTTGTTTCCTTGGAGAAGATTATTTTATGGCCGTGTATAAAAATGTATCCTAACTATATTTACTCTCGATAGAAAAAACAGTATGGTGTTGTGTCCCTCTTTAATATCAGCTCAACTTTAACCCCTTTAAATACTTGTACCTTGAGATCAGATCTGTCACATTTTCCTCAACCCATTGCCCCGGCTGTTGACAATAACGGACAAACACCTATGGCATCACCAGCAAAAACCCATAGTGCAATATGTTATGATTGTTTTTGTCCCACTCACGATGGTACACACCATAGCAACTGCTCATTAATCAACACTGCTGTGTCTTCATGCCAGTCGTAGTTAAAAGAAAGTGCTTAACAAATGCAGAAAAAGAATACTCCTCCAAAAAGGGTAGTTCCAGAAAAAAACTATAGGTAGGCCTTGCACGTTGTAGGTATAAATGTTACGATATCTTGACTCTTGGAGAAAAACAGTATGCATTTGAAAAGTTTCGGAGATTATATGATCGTGAGAAACAATGGTTGCATTTTGCTAATTATACGACAATACAACTTCAAAGAAATTTAAAACGTAATCGTCAATTCACTTACAAGTATTTTTTGTTAAAGGGGTTATCAAAAAAAGTCTGTAAAACCATGTTTTAAGCACATATTATTTTAGTGAAAGGTTAGTTTCCAAACTGGTTAGTTTTCGGACTGCTTGGGATAAATATGATGGAAGCACTTTAATCGAAAAAGACATGAGCGGGAATCATAAAAATATTAATCGGATTATTGACAATGAAATGATAAGGTCGATTTCTACCCACGTTAACTTCTTTTGTACCGGTAGAGTCTCATTATAATAGAGCGGTATCGAAAAGACTGTATGTAGATGGTGACTTGAGCATTGCTTGCAAGTTCAACTTATACAAAAAATAGCCTGAACTCAATAATTGTTTAAATACAGCTTCTAGTCTTGGACAATACAGAGACATAGTTAACACTCATTTTAATTTGTCTCACCGTTTTGAAGAAACACAAAATCCGTCTGCCGACCTTAGAGAACAGTTTGTATCGAAGGATGTGAAAGAATTTCGATTCTGGTCAGACAATTGCGCTGGCCAGAATCGAAATCGCATAGTATTTAATATGTATGCTATTATAGCTAAAGAATATAATATAACAACGAGTATAACACATAGATTCCTTAAAAAAGGGAAGGGCACACCCAAAAGGAGGGGGATACTGTTTAGTATTATAGAAAGGGCTGCTGAGCGTGAAAGAATTTATACACTTGATGAATGGAAATTTTTGTACGTTGGGCTAAATTGAAGGGTGATTCTTATGAAGTCATAGACGTAAATCAGTCGTTAGTATTTTGATTTTAAAGGTAAGCTAAAAAGGGTTAAGAATACAGCTAACAACAAAGTTACTTGGACAGGCAAAAAAGAAGTTTGTATTGACGGGAATCAGAGCAATAAAATCCTACCTAATACTTATTAACGACCACCGGTCTACCTACTAACTCGTGGTCAAAATAGAATATGATAAATAAAACATCCGCCAAAATATTACTCAGTAACTCGATAGAACATAATCGGAAACTAACATCCGTCATAATTTGAACAATAACTTTCCGAAGAACAATGTCGGATAAGACTATGTGACTGTGTTGACTCCGAAGTAAAATGAAGCATGTGATTTTTCTGGAAAACTGTATAATTATGAGTTGATATTTTTATTACATTTTAAAAGAAACCCTATTTTTTACATGTATGCCAAATTTCATAGTTACAGATTAAGAATTAAAAAAGTTATTTAAAAAAAACTAACATAATTATTTGGAATGGCTGCCCTGTAAAGTTTTGTTTTTGTAAGATCCGTCACTATTCTACGACTATGACGAAATACAATACACATGTCATTCTAATGATATAGGTTATAGAGTGCGGATGAAATCACAGACGAATACAAGTTTAAACAAGGAAATACAGAAATAATATGCCGTGAAACTCTAATGAAAATATGTCGCTACGGACAATTTAAATACGCACAATGCTCAAACAAGCGCGCTAATACTTGATAACTGATCCCTCTGAACAACGCGCCGCTTAATTTGCACAAGAAATGCTTGCATCTGCAGCATACGACTTACAGGGAAGTGTAAAATTAAATGAATTATTAATTTTCTATAATTTGTTAGTGATTTTACTTGTACGTTTGTGCATAGAAAACATAGTTGTGTAGTGCACTTATGGGCATGATGTTTAAAGCTAAAACAAATATTTTTATAAACTATGCAGTTGTCATGATAATTATGCAGGTTTGTTTTAAACATCTCCAGTCTAACTCCCATCCATTAGCTAACCCCTAGCTTCCCAAACTGTGCGTCGCGACGCCCTAGGGCGTCGCGGCATTGTCCCAGGGGCGTCGCGTGTCGATGCGACTGAGTCGAGTGAGCACCGGGCGCAAGAAAGAAAAATTAGTAAGAAATATTTTCCCGAAAATCTAGAGCCATATGACTGGGTCAGAAACGATACTTTCAAAAGATGAAGAAGAACAACTAATATAATGGAATCACAGGATTCCAGCCTAAAGCTTCAATACAACAAGAACAAACTGTTTGAATTTTGGAGCTCAGTTTCTCAATAATATCGTGGCATCGGCACTGCTGCATCAAAGGTTTTAAAATCATTTGCGACTTTGTACTTGTGCGAAACGGGCTTTTCTGCAGTTGCAGTAATTAAGAACAAGTATAGGTCAAACATAGACTTAGAAAAATAAATGAGTGTGACAATTTCCAAACTGGAGCCCTGGTTTCATAAGCTATGCTCAGAAAAGCAAGCACACCCCTCACATTAACCAGCCAGTTACATGAATATCTCTTTTTATTTTTGTGCTTGTTTCGATTTTGTTTCTTATTTTCTACTAAAAATTATAAATGTTCAAATAGTGTTTTTCTGATAACCTGTTACAAGGCTAATACTCGTACTAAAATTGGTAAGTATTTTTGGGGGCTGGTTCGTCGCAAAAAATAGCTAAGTCCCAAGGGAGTCACAGTGCGAATAAGTTTGGGAAGCCCTGTGCTAACCCACTAGACCGTTGTAGCTTCTACGAATAGAAAAGATAGGGTTAGACATATTACGTACTAGCTTCTGCGCGCGACTTCGTCGGCGTGGACTCCGCTTCTATTGGTCTTAGCGTGATAATACATAGCCTTCCTCGATAAATGGGCTATCTAACACTGCAAGAATTTTTCAAATCGGCCCAGTAGTTCCAGAGATTACCGCGTTCAAACAAATAAACAAACAAACAAACTCTTCAGCTTTATATATTAGATTGACTAGATTGACGAAACATGTAACAATTAATATAAACATATTTCATAGAATTAGAATACCACGCTTAAGGAATAAAGAAGCTTTTATTGTATATTAATAATATTTCTCTTTTTCTTATACATATATGTATTATACTATATCGTGTCTAACTAATTTTTGTTTTATATTTTAGTGATTTGCAACTACAAGGCAATAATTCATTCCGTGAAAAACGTGGTCATAAAACGAATGCAAATTTTGTTATGACGTAAAATACAAGCGTGCGACCATTTAAAAATTAAAAAAAATTTAAGCAAAAATATTTATTCCTTGTACAACATATCCATATATCCAACATATTTTAAAAATAAATATTAAAAGTTATTACAAATATATAGCTAATTTTTAGTTAATTACTTACATAAACAAAATAACAACATACAATCAAAGAACATGTAAATTAGTAAAATCTGTAAGCACGTTACTAACTTTAATTTTGACAATTCTCTTGAAATATTTTAAATGTAATTTTCACATCAAATCAAAAACACATAGTATATATTTAAGAATGTAAATGTTTATTTATAACCAAGTCCAGTAAGAAGTAAGAAAGTTCAACTTCTACTACAAAATCGCTACAGTAGAGATCTTGTACCAATTTAGTTTGGCACAAGTCCAAAACAGACTGGGGTCCGCAGTGGCATTGTGAATGCAATTTATGGACGCCCGCACTGATCCTATAATATGAGCGGCATTTGAACATGAATAGCTTAATGAAATCAATCCACTGTTTACAACACGTTCGATTGTACGATAAATATTGTGTCATCACTACATATTTAGGTATAGTGTAAAATTCTAAATAAAAACTCTTATCGTTATAACTTTTTTAGATTTACAAGGAAGAGTATATGAGTTATACTGCCTTATTATATACCAGACATACAGTATATAATATACTTATTATATACTGTATGTCTGGTTACTGGTGGCTGGACATACAGTATATAATATACTTATTATATACTGTATGTCTGGTTATATAATATAAAAGAAATTGTACTATATTTTATTGCGTATATACATATATAAATAGTAAATAGTAGGTACCTACAATTTGCAATGTTCGCTATAATGAAGCGACCACTGAAAAACTTTCAGTCGAATGCTAGCTTAATTGCTTTACAAGGTTAATGAACCGTAAAAAAGAATAGAAACGAATTTTTATTAGGTAAATTTTATATAAAACTGTCGTAGATATATCTTATCAATACAATTTTTTACATAAATTAAATGTTTTCAGACTTGTACTAATATAATTATTTATTATATTATAAACGGAAAATTATAATTAATAATTAATATTAATAAGAATTTGTATACAGCATGTGTTGCAATACATATCACATTACATCTCTTGACATATTTCACAGAGAATCAAAAAAATATATAGAACAATTAAGATTATTAATAACTATACACATCCGTCTAATTTTCACCGGAATATAGACTTGATATTACATGATCGATGCTTATTGTGTGAGTAGCACTTGAAACTTGAAATTCCTTTAAGCGTTCCAATATTCAAGTTATGTTGCCATCTAAAACTCTGGAACATTCTAACTTAGTCTGAGATCAAGTACGGAGATAATACTTCGGATATCGGATATAGTCGAGATAGATAGATTTGATCTGTTAAGAATCTAATTCTCAAAAGTAATGTCGTTTGAAAGTGAATAATTTAATGTATTTTTTAGGATTGAAAGGCTTTAAATTATGACATGAGTCCTACACGGTTGCGTAACACTGCTCTATTAATGCCTTTACTTTTCCATCTAACGCTATATTTTCCACAATTTCAATGAAAAACAGCGTTTTGGAGTTAGTAGCTCTTTATATGTTTTTTTTTCAGAATAGACAAATATATGGACTTACGTATTAATTTAAGGAAGTGTTTAACCAAACTGAATCTTCGTATTCGCAAATTTGTGAACTAAATTTTAAATTCTAATTTTAATATTAAATTGACCAATATATTATTGAGATCAATATATTGTGTAGTTTGTATCGTCATCGTTATTTTTTCAGTATTCCCCATTAGTGCCACTACATGTGGTGTCAGAAGAATATCCTCCGTCATTGTCTATTGTCAGTCAGTCAATGGTCACTTCATAGATATACACTTACATTCTTAACATAGACCATCAATCTTGTCTTGTTATACTTCTACATACAAATCTATCTATATTAATATCTAACATACTTTCAACACAGTGCATTTCTCATTCGTATAGGGCTATAGGCAACACCTTTCATGAAAAGGACTTTAAAAAAATCTCCTTGTTTAATTAAGGAAAAAAATATTCGTGTGTAATTGTTTGGGAATTAGACATCTTGGAATTCTTGAATTAAAATTGTTTTAAATTGTTGCAGGGGACATAGAGGACTGCATCGTGACGCCGGCGTACCAGGGGCAGTTCACGCCCTTGCCGGAGGCACTATGCGATTGCATTATGGACCTTACTTCACAGGTAATTGAGTGGAATTTGCTATGATAACATTTTTGTACCGTGTCAACGCCAATTCAGATTATGCTATCTTTATTCAAATTTATTTAGAAATTTATTAGACTTAATTAGGATGCTCATAGAAACTAGTTTTCGAGTTGATTCCTCACCCACGTAATCTTACTTCATCTTATTTTGTGCACTACCACAAGTTTGCTAATACTTTAAATTTTTGAAATTTTAAAAGAAATTATATACAAACGTAGGTACTTAAAGGTGGTCAATGTAAAACAATACCCTCAACTTAAATTATGCCATTTTTTACTTATTTTTTATTTTGAGCGGTTTCGAATATAAGCGATTAAAATTTTAAAAATTCTATTACAACACTACCTCCTTATGCATTCCAATTCTATTGAATCATATACTATTGGATTTTCGACCATGAAATTTTTAAAATAAAACTAGAAAGCTCTGGATCTAAATTTCGAATGCCAAACAATTCCATAATTCAAACTGACCGCAAGCACAATAAGGGCACTCATTTAAAATTCATTTATAACAGGATTTTTGCATTCCAATTCGTTGAACTAACCTAATACTGGAATGACTCTTGGCCATGAAATGTGAAAAATAAAAATAACATTCCGGTTTCGAGTGTGCCAACCTGACTCTCCGCATACTTTGTATGATGGTACAAGTTAAATAATATGCATATAAGTCTAATAATAATGTAAAATCTTTAAAAAATAGAGTTAATTTTGTTTCTACCTTAAAAAAAATGGCCAAACGAGTTGTCAACTGAAAAATGTGGCCTTAGGTAGAATTGTGAAAAAGTGGATTTGACTATGTTTGAAAATTACCTCCTCATAGTAGAAAATCTCTTTTTTTATATCTTAAACGGCGTTATGAACTTTGATCTTTTGTCTTAAAAACTTCTATTTCTATATTTCACTACACGACAAACTTTCTAGACTATATACATATTAAATGTCCTCCATGCAGTTTTTAGTATCCAAGGATCTTGAGATCAATATAAAAACCGTTTGATTCAGGTATCTCGTCACTTAGACCACTCTACTTTAATCTTAGACTTTTTCACGAAGCATCCCTAAATAACGATGAAGTGAGGTCAGCTTTCGTGTTCGCCGTGTTTTATTATCAGACTCTTTTATAAACTTAATGCATTTAGAATATTTTAACATCAAGCAACGCATTCGCGTTCGTTCTTTGAACAAAATTATTAGCGATTATAATGGAGTTAAAATCACTCGAAAACGTTTTGCTTAAGCAAATGACGCTTCTTTTTTATTTATCTAAATAAAATTTGAATATTTTCGTTTAGTACTTTTATTAGAAATCTTTGACACGACACATCAATTCATAAATACATATAAAATTGGTTTTATCTTTTCACAATTATTTAAAAATCTTCTCCATGTGTATAAAAAGTTTGATTTGTTTGTTTGAAGTTGAAGCATTATTGATATATTTTAATCAAAGAAAATAAAATCTTATTAAAATTATAAAATACTAGCTGTTCTCAACGGCTTTCGCCCGTGTGCGCAAACAATTTCCCGTGGGAAACTATTATTTTCCCAGGATAAAAAGTAGCATATGTTACACAGGGATAACTAAGCTTTCAAATGATGAAAGAATTTTTTTAAATCGGTGAGTAGTTTTTGAGTTTATTCATTACAAACATACACACAAAAATACAAATCTCTTTATATTATTAGTATAAATAAATATTTATGCAAATCACACCACGCATAACTAGTAAGTAATTTTACGAAACTTTAGTATATATGATAGTAACAAGCATACCGATATAATACTTAGTATAATAAGGAGAAAGTGACAAAATTGAGAAAAAAAATTTGCATGTGCAGTTGTATCACGTTTCTTCGTTCATTTCAAATTACCAATTTACAATAACAAAATTTTATTTTTAAGATAATAAGAATATTCACCTTATTTTCATTAGCCTCAATTTAATTTAATAAATATCTGTGCCTACCAAAAATTACTCCTTTAATCCTTGAAAGTTACGATTAGGTATAAAATACCCAAGTGGTCGGAAAGTATGAGATCGTTTGCGGTTAATAAGTAAGGATTAATCGATATGCCTTTTTTTAAAATTAAGTCGGCCAACAAGTGTACAGTTCACCTGGTGGTAAGCGATTGCTGTAGCTTATAGACGGCTGCAACACCTACGCCTACAATGTGTGTATGTTAAGTCATTAAAAATTTAACATCACTAAAATTATGCCTTATGTGAAAACGGGGTGTTTACTAAGTTTGATGTTATTTATTCTGAGTTTCCGATATTTCTGTACTATTGCAAGCGCCAAGATACGTAAGTTATTAGCTTTACTCAAAATTAAGAAAAAAAAAGACGTGCGGCACTCGGGGACTGCCGCGGTAAAGCTATTGCATAGCATTTTGTATCAACTTATGCAATTATAATTATTTATTTATTTTATTTATGCAGTATTTCTTTTTCTTTGATATTAATTCAAGTTACACTTTTTGAGCGCGGTGACCGATAAGAAAACAAATTTTTTTCTTTTATTAAATAAATAAAAAGTTAATATTGTTTAAAATATTAAATGCACTTTGTTCCATATTCAAAACACTTTATACACAAATTTTACAAGTACAGCTATTCACTGTTGTACATAAATACCTATACACCTGTATACTTTCTCATAAACAGCTGCTTATGTATTCGTCCGATTTCGGAGCAGCTCGTCTCGATTCGTGCTTGTTTCGTAGAGTCGTACAATACGTCTAATCGCACGCACACAACGCCAAGGCGCACCGTGTCGAAGACTGCCGAACTGAAACGACGTTAGACCTTAGACGATGCACGGCCTTCAAGCCACACATCCGTGCCCGTCGGAGTGGGGAGCGTGAGGTTTTTTCGTTACGGAATTTCTGGATTCGGTCCCCGCGCTCAAGGCCCGCGATAGAAGCTATGCAATAGCTTAAAAACATGCAGTGACACGTGACTGGTACCGTATATTTACTATTCTTATATTTATATTTATCTCTGAGATGTAAAATGTCACTCAAAGGCGGTACTATTTTACAGGATTTCACTCCATAAATTATTTATTCCAAGGCCTTATATCGTTACTTAAGGAGTAAACTCCAACAAACATGATAATAAATATCCCGTTTTACATATAAATAATAGGTTAAATAAATAATTCATTTATCGATACCGATGTATAATTTTACAAATTTGTAATAGTGTTTCGCAAGCGAATACAATCGTCGTCACAATAGAATGTCGTTTGCCGTCCGCAGGTCTCACTGTAAATACCAAATGTGGGCAGGAATTTGAAGTGGATAATGCGACATTTAGATTATGCGCTATCTTTTATGTTATGAAATAGATTGTCATTACTGTATCTTGTTTCTTATCCAGAAATGATTTATATTATTTTAAGGTAAGATAATAAAATGACAACTTGTTTGCACTACGGTCACAGCATTAGCTGTTCCGCTTGCAGTCGCGAGTTCAATCGCCACAGATGATAAATATTCATATAGGGCATATAGAGTATTGTTTGGTGTTACCAGACCCCCGACACAATATTAATATTCTACTAGTTGTTGTTGAGTGTAAAGCGTTTATTTTTATGATTAACTAGCTGACCCGGCGAACTTCATACCGCCTAACAGTCGATTCTTTAATTTTTCATTTTTTTTTTAAATACTTATCCTTCCCGTAACCCTTCCACTAACACTTAAACTTTATGGTTCGGTATTAAAGTTCAAATTGACTTGTATTATTACGAATCTTTTGTATGGGAATATAGAAAATTGTTGTTTTTAGACTTTTTCAGAGAATTTTTTAAATTTTGCTCTCCGTAAGAACCATCCTCGTACTTCAAGGAATATTATAAAAAAAGAATTAACGAAATCGGTTCAGCTGATCTCGAGATTTGCGCTTAGCAACAAATTCAGCGATTCATTTTTATATATTTAGAGATTAGTTCTTAGACGCAACTTAGAAGGTTTTTCGAGTCAGTCAGTCAATGTCAATTTCTGTTTGATTAATTATTGTTGTTAAAAATGTCACCTTTATCATAATCACATTACTGTATATATGATATATATAAATATTATAGCATAATGTAAAAGTTGCAAATAAACTGTAGCTAACATGAGAGGCTCGCGAGGGCAGACTAAATCACAACCAGTTTGTAACTAACTAAAGCAAACAATTTAGGTGTCGTATTTCGTACAGATTAATGCAATCTATACACATATCTATCTACGCACCTTTCCCTGGAATTCGCTGTGTTCTTATCGTGAGAATTGATTGTAACCTTTCGATTTATCTGAACTAATTACGTTAATTAATTCGTGTGTATTCGATAGATAATATCAATTGGAGAATAATTATACAAAGCTTTTCTTACTTTATCGATATATAAAAACGAATTTATAACTTTAGATGTATAATATATAAAAGACATGAAATTATTTTTTATTATTTTACCGATTCAGCCTGTAATATCCCACTGCTGGGTATACCTATTTCTCCATATAGGAGAAGGATCGTAGCTTAATCCAATATCCATCCAATAAGTATAAGTACGAGCATGTTTGAAATGCTTCATGCATCACTACACCACAGCTGTTGTTGATATTTCTTTTCGGTTTGGATGTTTCTCCTTGTTTTTTTTTTTTATGTAACTAGGTTGGCAAACAAGCGTACGGCTCCCCTGATGATAAGACCGTAGCCTATAGACGCCTGCAACACCTGAAGCATCGCAAGCGCGTTGCCGACCCTATCCCCAATTCCCCCCATGAGCTCTGGTCACCTTACTCACCAACAGGAACACAATACTGCTTGAAAACAGTATTATTTAGCTGCTGGGCTGCTCCATATTTTGAGCAGGAAATTTCCTGCTGTGCCCTACCTCAGTTCTCAGTTGTTGGTCTCCCTACCGTGCCTCGGAGAGCACGTTAATCTGTCGGTCCTGGTTATTATCATAAATACCTGATAGTAATCGTTAGTCATACTTGAGAATATATCCGCCATCCCGCAGTGGAGCACCGTGGAACATTAAGCTCCAATCCTTCTACATGGAGAAAGAGGCTTGTGACCAGAAGTGGGATGTTACAAGCTGAATCGTGATATGAAAAACAAAAACATAAAGATATATTGAGTAATTTTATAGTTCTAGATTACATCTCTGTTTGGTTTTGATATCTTAATTATTATTCCTTGTGATGTTGTTTTGTAGCAACTTAAATGTCACCCAAACAAGTTATGTTGACAAAATCTAATGGACATAAAAGCAAAAATCCATAAAAGGATCTACTCTGTCTTTTAAAAGGAATGTCTCGATATGTTACTGTAATTTCACGTTTAACGTAGGTCACTATACGGTCGGTTATGGTATAAGATGTTGTCTTTTTTTCTTGCTCTAGTAACTGATGATGTTATAATTATATTCATGTATGAATAATTTAATTATAGCCTTAAATATGATGTCACTCAAGTGGTTACAAATGAAATCAATTTTCGACTTTGTTGTTGTAAACTTTTGAACTTGAATTATTACAGTTTTTTTAAATTTTATGTATCATGTAATTTTTTATATATCTGTACATAATTATGATGTGAATTTGATGGGGCAAAGTTTCTGGCATAAAAGTATTATTTTTACTAATTTTAATCACAGTAATAATTGGTTTGTGGTAGGTAACTAAAATATGACACATATGGTTGAGACCAAATTTTATACGTAACTAGCTGACCCGGCGAACTTCGTACCGCCTAACAGTCGATTCTTTAATAAATTTTTTTAATACCTACTTATCCTACCCGGAACCCCTCCACTAAAACACTTAAACTTTATGGTATGGTATTAAAGTTCAAATTGACTTTTAAGTGTTATTACGAATCTTTTGTATGGGAATGTAGAAAAGTGTTGTTTAAGGCTTTTTCAGGCATATTTTCAAATTTTTCTCTCCGTAAGAACCATCCTCGTACTTCAAGAAATATTATAAAAAAATATTGGCGAAATCGGTTCAGCCGCTTGTCGAGATTTGCGCTTAGCAACACATTCAGCGATTCATTTTTATATATATATAGATATATCAAGTAGTGTCGATAAAATATGTATGTCGATAAAATATATAATATCGATAAATAAGGTCTTGTTATACTTTTTTCGATTTCGCTCCCACCCCGCTCAGTGCGTGTACCGCGCCATAAGGAACTTTGTTCCAATAATTTAAAGCCGGTAAGGAGTTTTAACGTGTCTCTACAATCAGCTTTTGTAAGTTTTGCATAATTTGTATACATTTAAAATAGTATTATTACTTTTTGTAACCACTATTACTTTTGACATCTTAAGTTATGATTTAGTTTTATCTACACGTCATCATATCTTCTTACAATGATAAATTATAATTCAATAATAAACATTCATAATGCAATATAAATAATAACTCGAACAGATATTAATACATAGAGTAATAATTCTTATTACAAATGTCGCAACACAACTTGCTACAGAGATATAATTTTAAGTGTATGCTAAACACGAAATACTTTTATTCTTGAAATAAAAAACCTAAGTCACATAATGGATTCATCGTAAAAATGACGTTCTTGAGAATTGTAACCTATTAGAAGAAATAACCGCTTTGCTCACAAGGCTAAGATTAATAGGTGTAAGATGTGTAGACTAGAAATGCTGAATTTTATAACGGAAAATTTTGTTTAAAATGATCTCATGGACCTCCAAAGAATATAATATCTCTCTATCTAAGAATTGTGTATGCAGTGTTTCTGAAATTCATATTTCTACTGGCAGTGCATTAACATGGCTAATTAAGATATGCGCCTTACCCTGTTAATAAATAAGCCTTTCCCAGTTATAAAATCAGTAATACCGGTTTGCTGTGTGGTTACGGCAGTAAAAAATATACCCACCCCGTCTCTTCTCGTGGGTCTCGTAAGAGGTGACTAAGGGATAACACAGTTCCACTACCACCTTGGAACTTATAAAGACGACCGATGCATGGCGGGATAACCATCATACTGCTGGCTTTCAAATACATAGGCTGAACACAGGCAGCAACGTCTTCGATGCGACAAAGGCAGCCCTGCGGTTACCAACCCGCCTGCCCAGCGTGGCGAATATGGGCGAAACACATGGGTGGGCTGTGATGGGCTGAAGTGAATACCGGTTAAAGTTCTGTAGAGTCAGTAGTAGATTAAAAAATACGATTCTTATCTTGATATTACATAGAATACAAAATTTTTAAGTCCGAAGTTGAAAAATATTTTATTTTGTTTCATGTTGTTTCTATAATAATTATAATCTTCTATTATATAAAAGTCAAAAACTCGATTACTATTTTTAAATGGAGGTTTAAACAATACGTCACACAAAATGACGTAGTTTGGCTACTATTTTTTTATCATTTTTCTTTTTTCCCTTTAACCTCTCACACACTTTGGTTACATGATTAACAAAATCACTGACCACGGCTGCCACCTACCAACTGGACTGTAACTAAATCTGTCATGTAAAGTGTTGTTATTTCTCATGCAAATGACTGTATGTTTTTAAATGAGTAAATAGCGGTCTTTAATCTTAATAATATTTAAATCTATTTAGAGCATAATAAGCGCGGTAATTTTCTCATACGAATTAAACCAAGTCAACCATATTAGGTTAAATGTGAATTATCTCAATAAAACAAAACAATAGCCAACATTATTATAATTTTCATGCTATATTTCATCTTTGTAAAACGCTTTCACAGCCATTACGGTTCTTGCACAATTCTTTAACTTAAACGCTTAATTAGACGCCTGAGATAATGAGAAAAATGAGCGAACTTGTCTTAATTAGGTATGAAAAGTATTTTTAAGAACTTTGTTTTATTATACAAACGTTTTTGTTTCTGAAATTTTTTATAATACATTTTATTAACTGTTTTTCATTGTAAAATTATTTTGAACGTATACCAAACATACAATCATAGATAATTTCAAATTATATACCTTGGTATTGGTACCGACGCGCATGTTAAAAAGCGAAGTAAAAATCTAACTTAATCCAATGAATTCACCCAGACCACGGCAAACATCTGTATGGCGAATACAAATGCTGTCGTGTGCGGGGCTCGAACCCGCAACCGCCAGCGCAACAGCCACAAACCAGTGCTGTGACCGCTGCGCCAACGCGGCGTCAATTAATAAACATGCTAACGAAAGCAAAATTATACCAGTGTTATTGGATATGTCTCTTTAAGTTTTATGTACAATCGATTATGTACCCGGAAGCTTACTTAAATATATGAAGATTGCGTAAGATTATCTAAACTTCTAAAGTGACAGTAACATTAGACGGTATAAAGTTCCTTCAAGGTCGACCCATCTATCTCATTTGACATAAGGATATTTCCTGATGTTAAGTAAGATTAGATTATTTTTGTGTATCTTTATGTCAAATGAAATACCTATAGGTAAGATTTCTATTTATCGATGAAGATGACACCTAGCATATTTATCTTTAAATGTTTTCTCAAACTAAATCTTTTTATGACATCAAATATTTTTATTGTTTTGTTTAAGGATTTATCATAAACAATTATTATAACATATTGATACATAATTTTAAGATTGCATAGATTGTATATCTAATTTGTCACTCTTTATTTTATTTTTTTACCTTGTAATTTGTTAAAGGTTTCATTAATAAAGGTTATTTGTGGCTTTTATGTCTAAAATATGATGATAATAAATTGTAGTATAAACAATTTTTTTTTAGAAGAAGGATAATAATGAAAGCGAAAGAACAACAAAAAACACGAAAGGATGTTTAAAAATTAAGTCCAGTTACAACTAGACTTTGTCTATACTAATATTATAAAGAGGTAAAGTTTATAACTTTGTATATACGGGGTAATCTTCGCAAATACTGATCCGATCATGAAAATTCTTTCGCTAACAGAAAGCTACACTATTCAGGAGTGACAAGATAAAAGGAAAAAGATAAAAATATATAAAGATTTTAAATCAGCAGGATTTGAACCTGCGCCCTCTGACGTGCCGTGTCAACAATTCAATCTAATCAAGCATTATTATTTGCCTTAGAAATTAATTGGTGATTTTAAAACATTTATATTTATCTGATTTGCTGAAAATAGTGAGAGTGTATTGGAACATATCAAATTTCACCGTACCCTTCTTATGTGAAATGGATTATAACGCCCAACGAAGTGGGCACGGGTCGGCTAGTAGTAAATAATTTTTTTTACATAATGATAACACGATTTGTTGGTTATTTATTGTCTTTTGTTGTGTATCTAGAAAAAAAAATTATATGCTTCTCGACGCTGGATTGTGAAAAACCAAAGTCAAAATGTGTACCAATTTTGATTAATCTGTAATTTAATTTAATTTGAAATTACCATTTTTGCAGGGGCAATCAGCAACATTAGAAAGTATAAGAACATCGTTGTTAGCAAAGTTTCCGTCGATGCAGACTCCGTCTCAAGAGGTGGTGTACGACACGCTGGCCCAGCTTATGCAGGAAGGAAAGATATACCAAACCTCGCGAGGGTTCTTCATAGTTACACCAGAGTAAGTTGATTGACGTAACTGTAAGTGTATTTTCATACACTATAAATGAATAAAATTTAGGTGTCTGTTTTATTATGTCAAATGTGTACACATTATGTACATATCTACTAGCGACTCGCCCCAGCTTCGCACGGTTGCTAAACCTATCAGTGTTCCTCTACTATACCTTCCTTCCTTGTGAACCACTCCATCTATTAAAAAAAACCGCATCAAAATCCGTTCCGTAGTTTTAAAGATCAAGCATACATGTCGACAGACAGACAGCTGGAAGCGACTTTCTTTTATAATATGTATTGATATAAAAACAATTTTTGAAAATCATTTGACTATTAGAACGATGCGATATCACTGAGTGTGAAGATAACATTTTAACATGAGAAAACTGAATGACACAAACCATGTAATCCACGCGGGCGAAGTTGCGGGTGGAGAACTAGCAGTTACATAAAATTCCTAAAGCCATGGTCTTATCTCACTCTCTTTCTCTCTCATTATTATGTTTTAACGGTTTAACTAGTAAACTACGAACCAGTTTTAAAGCTAAATTAAAATCTATAAAAAAATTTTTTTTAAATTACTGTAGAAAAAGTAAAAATCCAGTTTCAAACATAAAATAAGACATTCATGAAACCTTTAATGAATCTCTGGCCACAATTAACACATACGAGTATGTACAATGTACATATTTGGCAAATAAATTTTATCAATAGCGTTTAAATCAGCTAAGTTACCCGAATTTCAAAATGTGATCAAAAATGCAACATCACGAAGGTTCGATGCTACGAAACTTTGATAATATCGAATTCGAATCATGTTTAACTTAACAAGTAAACCGATCTCCTTCTAAGAACATGAAGATATAAAAAACGCCTCATAAATATTTCACACATGTCTTTATTTATTTGAGTGAATAATGCTTAAATGTCGAATACAAAATATGTACTTGTATAATTATAATAATAGTTGAATTATAAACAATGTAATCTTTTTTGTTCTTTTTAAAGAATATTTATTAAATGTAGACAATCTGAACAAACAATTTTATTAATTCTTAAAAGTTCAGTAAACAAATTCAGCAAACACCATAAACAAACGTTCTTTACGACAAATTAAATAAATATGTATCTATAAAATCCGTAAACTGAATTTGAAATAACAACAAACTAAGATATTTATTTTCTCATGGAAAAGTAATGTTTAGTAAGCCGATGATTCACCATGCCGTTTTAGGATTTCGAGCGTATTTGCGCAAAATCGAACATGCCTCGTATGAATGAGTCGAGAATTGGCGCCAAACATAGGTACATCCAAAATGGCTGAATTATATTTTATCTGTAATTGTATTATACCTTATTTGTCATAGATAAAGGATACTATCCATAGATAAAGGATATGTATGTCATAGATAAAGCTATGTCATAGATAAAGGATAGTATCCTATATCTATGTTATTTGTCGATTTGATCTTATAGTTCGTAAAATGTTATCTTTGAAGTGTATTTTTTTTTAATAAATATAATACTAAAAATATTGGAGAGCTAATAACAAGCTAAACTTGTTACGAAATGGTGTATTTTCTGTTGCTTTTAACTTTGAATCGTTATTTGAAAACGATGTTTTCATGTCTCATTTACACTTTGAATACTTGGTGCTTAGCTATTAAACGGTACAAAATCAAGATCCGAAGATGATAATCGTCGACATCAGTGTTAACACGATAGAACTGTACAGTAATTGGCGCGTGGGCGTATGCAAATGGATCCCGATACACGATTTGACTGTTTAATTGTTTATTAGGAATTATTCAACACTTTCACGAATTAACGATTGGCGTTTAACTATTATCTCTCCATTACATTTAACACGGTTCATTTCCGTATAATTTATATATTTATCAAAATGTAACGGGATTGATTACCTACACAATTTTGTTATGTCACAGAACAATACACGGACAGCTACTTCCGCAATTAAAAAAATTAATTGCTCTCTGTTACGCTAAAATATATTATGTTTTAACATTTCGTAAAGATCAGTTTTAAATATTAATCAAAGATAGAGAGAGTGACGAAAGAGTCAATGAAACGATACAAGAAATTGTTTAAAACAAAATCAATCGCTTTTAATATAAATATCATAATATCCTATATTAATTGTAAATTTTGCTTTAACCTACTCTAAAGCTTCAGATCGAATTACATCAACCTACAATTAGCCCATAATATGAAATAATGAAGTATGACATGTGAAATAAGTTATAGATAACGCATAGAGTAAGGTCAAAACAATTTATAATAGACAATCAATATTATTACGATAGTTTCGATTCATTTATTATGTTTGTGCAGATGCAGAGATAGCAGAACTTGTAAAGATTGGTAAACGTTCATTTATTTTGTAAGACCAGATGTATGTTTTAAAAAGTAATGTTTCGTAACAATTGTAAAATGATAAATGGATTTCAATGATTTGTTTTGCTTTAATTGAACGATTTATAATTATCTAGAACTATCTTTGGAGTTTCATCCGTATAAAACTAGGATGTTTTTCAAATTAGCAGACTTCAATGGCTACTGCATAGCAATATCCAAAAACTTTTACTAGTGAAAAGAATGCATTACGCAATGGAAAAGTAAATATAGTTCCTAATTAGCACAGTTAAAGAGACAAACCTTTAAACTTTGTTAGGTTATTATAGTGCTGTAGATACGATGTTTTTGACGTACACAATTAGAACGTCAGAACGGTGCGGGGTGGTAGGTTCTACGTGGTAGTATTATTGTTTTACACGTAATTTGTTATTTAGAGTGAAAATAAAACGAAAATTTCAAGGCTACTAGCATCAAGTAAATTTTGATTTTTCCTTTTTACCCGACTGCCAAGGAAGGGTTATGTTTTTCGCGCGTATCTTGTATGTATGTATGTATGTAATATTCTTAATTACCTCATTTCTCTAGAACCGCTGAACGGATTTGCATAATTAAGATATCGTTAGATTTGTCTTAGCAGCCCAAGTGTTCTTAGATAGGTGACATTAAAAAAAACAAACATGGCGGCTGTGCGAAGCCATTGTAGTTAATGAAGAAAAAAAAATTTTTTTTAGAATACCATAGTATGGGTATCAAATTAAAGGGCTTAATACAAGGATTTCAAAAATGTATATTTTGATTATTATTACTGTAATAATAATAAAGAAATACAATAAGAAAGTTTAAAAAATGTTGACTTTGCTCTTTCCGTTTTTTACGCAGGCGGGTTTTTTGTTTTCTTTTAATCATATTACTTGTTATTATACTGTAATGAACGTATGTCTTAATTATTATAAACGAATTTCAATTTAAAGAGTTTTAATATTTTTAGCAAAACTACTTAAATCTTACAGTATAGGTACTTAAATAGTTTTGTTAGGTAGATACATAAATAGTCTTAATAGTTACGACTAAGTATTTTATTCACTGGGCCGACATATAATATAATTTTATTGAATGATCGCTTTTATTGTGTAAATTAATCGTCTTGTTTTGATTTAAAAAAAAATACAGAATTACTAGCAGCGAAACCTGGCGTTGCTCGGGTTAAAATACATCGCAGAAACTTTCTAGACCATTACAGAAATTTTGAGATCTTTTCAGATGTAATAATGCGTTAGAAAAGGACAGAAATATATGTTTAACATTTTCACCACCCACCACCACCCACTTTGAACTTTGAAACCAAGGGGTATTTACCACATCAACGGGAAGTTGATTGGGTTTGGTGGTGATAGAGAAAACTGTATATTTACGTACTAACAAAGCATTTTATATAGGTATAATTATATTTAGATTCATATGCAATTTTTATTAGAGGTTCAAACTATGTACCTAACTACCTACCTATGTTTGTAATATAATATTTTATAAATTATGCTGCACGTTTAGAGAAGCGTTTAAAGATTTTATTTTCAAAGTACGAATATAAACACTTGCGATTGATAATTGAGGTTTTTTTCAAAGTGACAGATGACGGTCATTGACAAAAACAGCATCGGATCAACTACGTGATGCGTAAATCCGGTTAGAACCAATAATATAACGATTAAATGAAAGATTTATTAGTTAGGAATAGATACTAAAGTTGTCTATCATAGTAAACAGTAAAGGTCATGAGCATAGCGTGAACTTGACGCACAAAAAAACTAATAAAAAATTGTACGATTTTTTTTTCAAAATTTTTTGTTTGATAAAGCAACGATGAAAACAAAATTGATTTCGTAAAAAAACGTTATGAAAACCGGCCAAGTGTGAGAGAGCTTCGCGTAATAACAAACATTGATTTAAATTTATATTTGTAACTTAGAATAAAGGATTGTCAAAATTACGCGGGACCTCTCGCACTTGGCCGGTTTTTATTCTCATTGTGATGTTCTTTCCCCAAAGACGACGCCGGTCGCGATCGCGCTCCTCTTCCCGACACCACTCAACAGAAGATGAATGCAGTTCTCCCCGCACCATCCTCATGTCAGACCAAGAAGCACTTCACCAGCTTTACGGAGAAATAACCACCGTACGAGATGGAGCAGTAACGCACCAGTGCGTGCAGACGAACTTGGCTGATGTCATATGCGGAGGTAAGTACCAAAATCATATTTATGCACAGTTTAACCAACTTCAAAAAAGGAGGAGGTTCTTAATTCAAGTGTTTTTCTCAATGTCTGTTACCTCAGAACTTTTGACTCGGTGGACCGATTTCAATTATTTTTTTCAATCGAAAGGTGGTGCGTGTCATGTGGACCCATTTAAATTGAATTAAGATCTGACAAGTATCTTTTGAGTTATAAATAATGCGTATTTACTTGACTATTTTTTCGTCGTTCTACGTAGTATTATACCTCATAACTTTTCATTGGCTTGACCGATATAGATAACTCTTTTTTATTCGAAACCTGGTGGTAGTCATATAGTTTCTTTTGAATTTGATTGAGATCTGTCATCTGAGGAGTACTTTTTGAGTAATCCTTGATAGCGCGTATTTACTTTACTATGTTTTCGTCTACCTACGTTTTATTACTTGTAGATGTAATTAAAGTCGGTTTTTTTTTCATTTGTTTACAACACAATTATCTATGCAAAGAAGTAAAGTTAGTTTTATAGTTTGTGCAAAACACTACGAACGTATTTTCTCTTATTTAAATACTTCATAATAAAAATACTTCTACTGAATTTACTTTATAAACTATGTAATAATATTATATTCATATTTCATATTAATATCTGCCAAAAAACTTTTCTCGTAGACCTAATTCAGACGGAACCGCTTCGTAGATAGGTCAAGAAAACGAGAGCTAAGTCCATGAAATTGCGCCTGGCAGATCCACAAATCCGCAAATCTTATAACTGCAAGGCACTGAAAGGCCGTCAGTGCTCTTGACGATAAGACCTAAAATCCTCTACACCTGCTGAAACAATACAAATGTAGGACAGCCTGCAGTGCCTTTGGGCTTCCACGATTTCCATTTGAAATTATTAGTCCACAAATAATTTTGAATTGATAGCTAAAGTTTGTTTTAGACGATAGAAATTTACAATTGTGTACAAATATAGGTGGCAAATTTTATGCCGGATTTTTATTTCGTAATAATTTACAAAATTTTAGAAGATCAAAAACAAATTTCACATTTTCGTAGTTCTTCAGTTTTGGGAATTAAATATTGTTATTAGTGTATTACATAGGTATTGTAGTGTATTACGTAAAATCTTAACGATCTACATAGCATCTCAGTGTATATACAAAGATTACTGTAACATAAGCTGTATTAAACGATAACATTACTACTAAACAGTGCAGATACACTTCAGATATCGTATTAGGAAAGTCCTCTTTGATGTAAGATGAGCTTGCTCAAGCCAATTTAGTCGTAACATCATTGAACTTGAAGATGATAATCGTATGCACGTAATTCTCTAGTTTTGTAACTAGTTGCCTATTAGGGAATGTGGACCAGTATTCATCCGTTAGTCCATCCTTTTACGGAGGACGGCACTGACATTGTATCTTTTTATGCTTATCTGTTAGTAAGATAATATTAGATTCTGCAATTCCATTTCAGTTGACTTTTGTATTTTAAATAATTGGGTATACCGTTATGGAGTTGTTCTATTTTTGTTTAATCCTTAAAATAATTGTTCAGCTATCAGATTGTATGTACAATTGTTTGTCTAACTATTGTAGTATTGACGTTAGACCGCAAAATTTCACGAATCTATATTTTTTATAGCACAATAGTTACTGAGACATCATAACTGACACAAATATTGCCAACATTTTTTTTAAAATGTTAAAATAAGATTTTCGCCGTTATATGTTTAATGTCAGTTAATTTTTCGTTTAGGACATTTTGTCTATCAAATGATATAATTATGAAACCCTATGTTTTTCTGCACACGTCGTACCCCATCTATCAACTAGGCGTTTGATTTGATAGTACAATAATCGTTTATAGCTCTTATTACAGTCGTTTAAAGGTGATAATTGCTTATAACTGTCTATCCAGGTGTACAAGATTGATTAGAGTCGTTTCCTGTGCCATACGAACTGGCTTTCCACTGATCTCTTTACTCACATACTGGTTTTACACAACTTTATTTTGCACTTGTTTAGTTCCTTATTAGAAGGGGATATGGTCGTATTTTGCTCGACTGAAGTTATTGGTGAGTCCTTGTGCTAGACGTGTGTGGCCTTGGTAGGCTCAACTAGCCATTAGTATCTCCAAGTAAATACGATCAACCATTAAAATACAGAGATAACGTATGTTTTTGAAACTAAACAATAAGTTTTGAAATACAGACAAGAATAAAGTTGACCATTAAAATAATAAACAGAAGTGTCATAACGATAAACTGCGTAATAAATGCTAACACACTAACATTTTCATTTAAACTTTTTATATTACTGTTGAATTTGACTGAAAGATATATCAGGTCTCTTCTCATTTCTCTGTCAAATTAACCATATTTCCATAATCAAAATAAAAATTTCGAAATATTTGTGAAAGTAACATTAATATAACTAATATAAATAAACCTCTTTATAATAAAATTCCTACTTCAAAACCATTATAGCCGCCGCGTGAGTATGTCACCAGGCAACCTGGCGACCGCTACTGCTATTCAACGTGCTTTTGAAGATGGCCATCGAAGTTTATGCCTATCAATCATTTCCGGTCAACAATCAAAGTTAATCGGACAATCTAACGGAGTAAATAATCGGATTTATTTTATTGCGATAGTTCCGTTGTATACATATTTCACAATTTAGGTACCGCTAAGTTTCCTAAACAAATTGACGGAGTCACGAACTCGTGTGACCGCCGCGACCTTTGAGGCTCTGATACGGATATAGAACAATGTCACTATGCAAATATATAGCCCATTAATGAACTAAAATGGTTAAATTGTTTATAGTATTTAACTAAAGACAGTGTAAAGGGCAGTTTGATTTGTACTAAATAGCTTGTATTTGGTCATTTATCAGGTACCTAATGACTAAATTTGTAAAAGCGGTTCTCTTTTGTTTTACTGTCATCGACCACCAAGCACGAAAATGGTACCTATATAATTAGTGAGAGCCATATGCTCGATTTATTAAGGGTTTTCGCATTTGCCATATCAATTTCCTTAAAAGGAGGTGAAGCTTTCCCCAGCTGTGTTTGCACATGGTTATCTTTCGGTCTGGTAGTTCTTCTGCGGATAAAATCATTTCTCTAGATCGCAAAATTTATTCTTACATTTTTACTAGAAACTTGTTATATCGATCAAGGAGAGAAATGACATTATATTTTTTATCAACAAAATTGATAATCACAATCTCATCACTACCTTGAAATTAATTTGCAGTATCATAATAGTTTTCCCTTTAGATTGATTGAATATCACGAGCAGGAAAATCACCTGCAAATGATCACATCTAATGACATGTCATTACTGTCAAATTAAAAATGACAGTGACAGCTATGGAAAGTGAAGCGCCTTTCCTGACATTACTTTCCATATACCTACACGAGAAAACTCGCGCGCGGTTACTCGTGGGACTGTACTTAATAAGTACATTAGCAGACTTTTTATAATATTTTGAACGTATATACATTATTATGTAAAAATAATTGTTTGTGCATTATTTTTTTATATTCTCTTAGATATTTAATTTAATTTTAAAAATTTTTTGATAAGCTATTATGGTGAAGAGAAGTAGTTATAATTAAAATAGTCATTTTTATTATTATTCTTTTTAATTCATAATTATATCGAAAAGACAATTAAAAATACTAAAACTATCTCTGATTTTTTTAAATATGAATGAAGCATAAAGAACAATAATAAGCTGTATTTGTCTATCAACAACTTATATCAAATTTATTTTATATGCAAGATCGGATTACGCTTGACCAGTTTTTTTTAAATCAAAAACAGGATGTTCTATTCAATTATCAACAAACCACTTTCAAAATTCAATCAACTCTATTACATTAACTAGGAAAAAAGTAAACAATTGGCTATGTGTCGAGATAACAAATAATAGCAACTGATATGTAGGTCGTAGAACGTAGTCTAAGCACTAGAAAGCAGGTGCTACTGTTTATTTAATTTTGTTGTCAAGCTTTCACACAACCCGGATAATTGTTAGAAAAACACATGCTCATTAACAATTGTATTTAGTTAATTTAAATGGTATCGATTTCACTGTCATTTATATTCTAACGACCGGGACCTTTATCTGGTACTCTTCTTACTTGTGTACTATCATAGCCTGTAAACATATCGTTGTTGGACCGGACCTATTACGTACATAAGAGGGACTTTGTAATAGAAGATAGATAATTTTCTTTTAATCAGTCAATCGCTTTGGTGTCTATAATAATCGGGACCAATAGCTTTAGGTGCTTTCCAACGCACTTGCTTCAAGATAAAACTATCGCTCCTGTTCTGCTGAATCTGAGTCTCTGTGTAAATTTGTATATAACTTTTTTTTTATATAACTAGGTCAGCAAACAAGCGTACGGCTCACCTGATTGTAAGTGATTACCGTAGCTTATAGACGTCTGCAACACCAGAAGCATTGCAAGCGCGTTGCCGACTCTACCCCAAATTGACTCCAGGAGCCCCCAGGAGCTAAAGATGGGGAAACCCACACGGTCACATACCCAGAGCAGAAACAAATATTCGTAAATCGAATCCGTAACCGCTGCTGTTAAGGCGATTCAGAATTGCTTAAGGGGTTTCCATCAAAAAATATTAATGAAAAAAAGTCAGCCTGGAGAACATGAATTTTTAAACAAATAATATTGAAATTTCGTTTTTCACCTCTCGTTTAAGATCCTAGTGTTCTTTTCACAGCAGTATCTCGCACAGAAGCTTACTTTCCTAGAAAATATCTTTGTCTTGTGGTAATTTTATGGAGCATAACATCATAACTACGAGTAGGTACCGGTATTTTACATTGCGATTAATATTTGTGGTTAACTTCGACTTTTCTTTGTTTTTATGATCCTGTAAAACATGAGTTCTGTTCATGAATACTATATACAAGTAAAATATTTACAACGACTCACTGTTTTATTTTAAACTACTTTTCATTAATTGAGAGGACTTTCTTCCAGAGTGTTAGATATGTAAAGTTGAAATCTTAAAATCTATTTTAAGATTTCAACTTTACATATCTAACACTTTTATTTTAAGTGCTCTAGCACAGAGTATAAAAGTTGGGTATCCTATAGCAGATGTTTGGAAACACGGATGCTTACGCCCAGACTGTTTAGTATAAAAAGAATATAAGGATGAGCAGAAGAATGAGTGAGAGTCGAAGTTTAGACCAGGTTTTTAATGTTGTGAAGATTTGTATAATTAAGTATGTTAATAACCTTTAATGGCCATAAATTAATTATGTCAACTAAACACTGCAAAAATAATAATAATAATAATATTCTTTTCATTATATTTATTACAACAAATAAAAACTAGCAATTTAACGTTTTAAAATGTCAAGAAATTGAGAAATACTGGCATAAAATATAACATCAAATTTTATTAGCACTTTCAAAGCTAAGTTAACAATGTTGAATCGTAATTTGCCAATAATTTATGTTAAGTAACGCTTAATCTTAAAGTAACGAGAGAATATTTACTTTGTACAACAAATCAACTATAATATTTCAACCTCAAGAATGCTGTTATACAAATATAAATATTATTTCACCCGTACTATTAACGTAGCGTTGAAATTCTACTGAAATAAAATTAAAGCGTAGTTTAGGCCAAGAACTTCTAAATTTTAAATTTATCAGAACTGTAATATTAAAAGTGAAGAGAGAGAAGAGAGAAGTGTGCCGTGTGGCTACGGCACTAAAGAATGTAGCCACCCCCTCTCTTCCTGTGGGTGTCGTAAGAGACGACTAAGGGATAACACCGTTCCACTACTACCTTGGAACTTAAAAAGCCGACGGATGGCGGGATAACCATCCATGCTAGCTTTGAAATACACAAGCCAAAGACGGGCAGCAGCGTCTTCGGTGCGACAAAGCCAGCCCTGCGGTCACCAACCCGGCTGCCCAGCGTGGTGACTATGGGCAAAACACATGAGTTCGCGTCATAATGTCGGGCGCGAACTTGTGGAGGCCTATGTCCAACAGTGGACTGTGATAGGCTGTAGTGGTAGTGGTAGTGGTAATATTAAAAAATAATAATAATTTTGTCAAATCATATTCGAATCCAATTCAATTTTTCAATAAAATATTTACATTATTCTTCCTTTTTTCGAGTTATCGAGTCGTCAAGAATCGGTAGAGTGATTACGCTAGAGCAAATTAGACGTAAAGTACGTATTTACTTACTTTAATTTAAACTAGCTGCTGCCCGCGACGTCGTCTGTGTGAACGCTATACAGCAAATAAAGGTTCACGGCTCGTTCCCCGTAGGTGATAGCGTGATAATATATAGCCTATATGTTGACCCGACTTCTTAATAATATTTGTGCCAAATTTGTAGTAAATCCACGCAATACTTTTTGAGTTTATCCCGGACATACATACAGACAAACAGACAAAAATTCTAAAAACCATATTTTTGGCTTCGGTAGCGATCGCAGATCACACCCCAAGTATTCTTTCAAAAAAATATTCAATTTACAGTTTTAGACTTAGACTTTTAGACTTTCTTACCATTTTATTATGTGTACCTATAGACAATATACACCCAATAAGAGCAACGAAAATCAGATTTTTCGTCATAAGCACACACTATTGTTAAAGATGTTAAAGATACTTATCCAACTTATTTATTATTATTATTACTAGCTGCTGCCCGCGACGTCGTCTGCGTGCGTTCACTGCTCGTTCCCCGTAGGTGATAGCGTGATAATATGTAGCCTATGTTCTGACCCGACTTCTTAATAATATTAGTGCCAAATTTGAAGTAAATCCATGCAGTACTTTTTGAGTTTATCCCGGACATACATACAGACAAACAGACAAACAGACAAAAATTCTAAAAACTATATTTTTGGCTTCGGTATCGATTGTAGATCACACCCCAAGTATTCTTTTAAAAAAATATTCAATGTACAGTTTTGACTTTCCTACCATTTTATTATATGTATAGATTATAATCGCAATGACGCCGCGTTGGCGCAGCGGTCATAGCACTGGATTGCGATTGGCTGTTGCGCGGGCGGTTGTGGGTTCGATTCCCGCACACGACAACATTTGTATTGGCCATACATATGTTTGCCGTGGTCTGGGTGTTTGTGCAGTCCTTGTGGGTCTCCCCACCGTGCCTCGGAGAGCACGTTAAGCCGTCGGTCCCGGTTGTTATCATGTACACCTGATAGCGATCGTTACTCATAGTAGGGAATATATCCGCCAACCCGCATTGGAGCAGCGTGGTGGATTAAGCTCCGATCCTTCTCCTAAATGGGGAAGAGGCCTATGCCCAACAGTGGGATATTACAGGCTGAATCGTGTGATAGATTATAAAGCTGAAGAATTTGTTTGTTTATTTGTTGAAACGCTTCTTTCGAATTGAAAAATTATTTTTGTGTTGAATAGCCATTTACCGAGAAAGACTATAAGCTATATAACATTTTATTCCTTGTAACGTTTAAACGTTATTCGAGCGAAACCGCGAGGCACAGCTAGCTTATCAATCAATAAATACACACGCTTGTATCCTTATCATAAATTGCAAGCAATTAATATTCGTAGGGTTTCACGTAAGTCTAGATTTTATCAAGTTAATCCAGACTAATAGTGCTCAGACTTGATACAAAACCGCAAGCGAAGTTTGAACGCAAGGGTGGCACAAAAGGGATATCACGATTAAGTACACTTGCGTGATTAAGTGTAACGTGCAATGAGATGCATTACCTTATCCGTATTTTTATACTTATTTACTTCTTGCATATTAAGTATATACATTAACGCTAAGTAAAATACTTATCTATATACTAGCATTCTTCACCAGCCAACGTACTATAATTACTTTTCGAGTTGTACAAAAGAATATACAAAGCAAATTAATGAAATTCTTTAAAAAACAAATGCATGTACATATAAGAAAAAAATAATTATAATAATGAATTTAATAAAAAATACAAGGAATACAATACAACTTATTGTCTATAGAGTAATATTCTTACTTTATAATGATTAATGGTAATATAAAAAGTCATACGTACAAATAAAATAAAAAAACTTTTTCTTTTTCTATTTATTACTAATAACGGGCCCAATGCGTGTCGAACTTGTTCACAAAGGGTACAGCACCGTGAAATTAAGATTGAATAAAAACATTGAAAACTCTCTTGTACTCTTTTAAATGTTTTTACTTTATTTAAAATTACTTGTAATAAATAACTGTAGTTAAATATTTTTTTTATAATATGTTATCTGTGTTGCTATTTAAAAATTGATTAGTCACAAGATGAAAATGTTGATAATTTATTATTTATGTAACTTCATTAATTTGATCGTTGCGCTAATAAGTAGGTATTGCAATAACAGTAATTATTCTTCAATAGCCGGCACTTTTTGCTTCTTTTCTTAGTCTATTATTTAGTATAACCTTATTATGGATCTACATCCTTATTTGAGACTCAAACTGTCATATCTAGTGTACGTAAACAGTACAGCATACTGAATTAGGAGGAGAAATAGTCAAACTATTTATTTCAGAAGGATTACCGATAATCCCACTATAATCTTTTGATGCATAACAAACATATCATCTATTTAAAGTTTCCACTATAACTGTTAATGTTTTCTGATCGGTTTTGCAATAAAACACAAACGAGATCAAATTGTGATACCTACCATAAAAAACATATGGCACCAAATTATTTCAAAACTTTGGAAGTGTAGAAAGTTATCGAAAGCAGAAGAAGTAATTTGTAGCGATGACTAACTATTATAAAATGTAGTACACATAGATTTACTGGTAATAATAATGTCGAATTTGATACAAAGCTTTTCGATTCTAGGTGAAAATATTTTGCGTGATAATACGCGAATTAGTTATCGTTGAGATATCTATATCCATATTATATACGAGTATAAATGTGGTAAATACACTTTAAAAAAATTCAAACTTGTGTCCGACTTATCCAAATAAATTACTTTTTAGCAAACTTCAAAAATTGAAGAGGTTCTCAATTAGATTGTATTTTTTAATGTGTGTTAGTTACCTCAGAACATTTTACTGGGTATACCGATTTTGATGAATCTTTTGTTTAATCGAATGCTGGTGTTTGTCAAATGGTCTCAATTAAATTTGGTTGCAATTTGATGAGTACTTCTTGAATTATCTCTAATAATCCGTTTTTACTTGACTATTTTCGTCTACCTACGTTGTATTACTGGTCTCTGTAATTGAAATTGGTTTCTTTTCGTTTTCAAGCAAAGACAATTATTTATGTAAAACGTTATGTTTAATTGAATCCATTTTTGACGATGTGACAATATATTATCTTCGGATTTTTCCGTTATTTTTTTAAATTGTTCTAAACAAACACTATTATGATAAATATTGGCAATGTCAGTTACATTTTCCATAATAAAACAGTTTAAATTCAAAATGATTGAATACCTAATATTTAAACAAATGTTCGACATTGTATATGAAGTGGTTTCTGCGTAATATATCAAAGTATATTCATGAATGACGTTTATGTTAATTTCTTAAACTTGGGTGGCATATCTTTATAATTGAGGTTTTTGGTTCACTTCCCACGTCGACATTTGTAAATGTAAGCTGAACATTTGTTATTGTTTATTTGTTAAAGTTTTTGACCTCAAATACCTTAAACAAGACATTATTTTTTAAAACAATTTGTTTGTTTTAAAATTTTATGAAAATGTGCTACTGGCTATATTTACCATTATTCATCATTAGGAAAACAACCATAATTTTATTATTATTCGGAGATTAATGGCTTTCATTAGAGACGAGATGAAACAGATGATTTCACCAATGTCAGGTAGGATGGAAAAGACACGAAAGAGATTGATCGATGCGGTTGAGATAACAGTCTCAATAGAATTTTGAAGACTGTCGAAAAAGTAGATTTTTTTGTTAACCTTTAACCTTGAACAACGCGAATATTTAAAATACAAACTAAATATTATTAACAACTAGCTGACCCGGCGAACTTCATACCGCCTAACAGTCGATTCCTTAATTTTTAATTTTTTTTTTAATACTTGCCGTAACCCCTCCACTAATACTTAAACTTTATGGTATGGTATTAAAGTTTAAATTGACTTTTAAGTAGGTATTATTACGAATCTTTTGAAATTTATAGAAAATTGTTGTTTTTAGACTTTTTCAGAGAGTTTTTTAAATTTTTCTCTCCGTAACAACCATCCTCGTACTTCAAGGAATATTATTAAAAAAAATCAGCGAAATCGGTTCAGCCGATCACGAGATTTGCGCTTAGCAACACATTCAGCGATTCATTTTTATATACATATAGAGATTAATTTCTAGGTACCTATGTACATTATATTAGAACAATCGCCAGATAATTGTCCTATGTACACTATAAGCAAATGTAAAGGTATTCAGTTTTCAATCTATGATTCAATTTTTTATTGGAATAGACAATCTTGAGTGCTAAGCACGGAAGTAATCTATGCTTAGTACTCAAGATTATGTATGCCTGGCGCCGAACCATATTTAGTAAAGAAATCTGACCTGAAATTCGAAGACAGGACCCAGTGAACTAAACCACTGACATGGTATTTGTGAACATGTATGAAAACAAGACTAGAGGTCTATTAAGGAACAAGATTTGTTTATGGTAAACGAGCGACTTGCGTTCGTTCAGTGTGCACTAGATTACTGTTTTTTTAAAGTCGGAAGTAAAACTGGTATGATTAAAAATGCATAATATATCAATTTGTTTGGATTTGTGGAATATATTGTGCGTTAGTAAAAATCAGTAAAAACTTACTTGTCAAGTAGATACTTATATAATGTAATCTTATATTAAGTATGTGTAATAAAATACTACATATATATTTTTATTATTTAATAATAATATAATTATCATAAATATTGTTCTAATTATTTAGTGAATTTGCGAATAATAATGTCTTATGAAAGTACTATCTTACTTTTTTATAGCTGATGAGGTACCTATTTGTCTGGCATTAAAAAACTACTAAAAATAACTCTCTCTCTTTCTATCTTCACTAACTTGTATCTCCCTCTCAACTTCCGTTCGTTCGCGTCACGCATTCACCACTTTGATCCCCAAGACAAGCCCGCGTAAAGAAGTTTATACTTCAAAAAACGTATTCGAATTTTTATTCGCAACTGTAATATTTATAAACAATCATTACACTTTTGTTTCCTTAATTAGCAGCGGTCGTTTTTTTTTTTTTGTCAAACCGCAAAGTAATTTACGAAAGCTAAAAATACGGAGTCACCTTGACGGTCACTGGTTTTACACAGATACATTTATTTATTTATTAGGATTCTAATCTTACATATTAGAACGAAGTTCCTTATCGTGTGGTACACGCACTAGTGGGATGCGAGCGACTACGAGAAAAGCGTAACAAGAATTTTTCTCGACACTTCTCGTTATAGTTTCAAATTTAATCTATAACATGTGTATCATATTTCAGTTTATTTTAGTTTTTGTTATTTTTAAGAGTATATATTCATACATATATATAGTTAGACATACAGCTTTCAAGATCATGGTTAGATACAATTTTCTTGTACCTCTAATTATACACGCATAGTTTACGTCGATCGAAGCGTTCTTCCTCACTTAATCTTAGTCAAAAATATTATTAAAAAAAATGACATATTTACCCAAATTGGAAACCGTCAACTAATTTTATTGCCCCATAGAAGATGGCAGATCAAAGAGCAGGATGGCCATAATCCAATTTCCTGCCACCGGCGGCGGCAGCGACCACAATAATATAATGAAATGTGATTAACTTAAAATTATTTATATCTTAAAAGCTTTCTCCTTATGAAGGAATGTGTAATTTTCTTTAATAATCAAACGAATTCGATCAAACGAACTAATAATATGTTGACTAGACGAAGCCCACAGCTCCACTCCAATTTTTTTATAGCAATCCTTTTATCTTCAGCCTAGTAATCTCTAAGATTAATACATAATCTCTATATATATAAAAATGAATCGCTGAATGTGTTGCTAAGCGCAAATCTCGAGAGCGGCTGAACCGATTTTGCTCATTCTTTTTTTATAATATTCCTTGAAGTACGAGGACGGTTATTACGTAGAGGAAAATTTTAAAAATTCCCTGAAAAAGTCTAAAAACAACACTTTTCTATATTCCCATACAAAAGATTCGTAATAATACTTAAAAGTCAATTTAAACTTTAATACCATACCATAAGGTTTAAGTGTTAGTGGAGGAGTTCCGGCCTCCGGGAAGGATAAGTATTAAAAAAATTTAAAGAATCGACTGTTTGGTGGTACGAAGTTCGCCGGGTCAGCTAGTTATATATAAAGAAATAGAAAAAGTCCTTATTATGAATACATTTACATGAAGTACTTTTACAAATTTACTATTTGTATGTTTTATTGCTAGTTATATAACTTAGTTGATTATATGTATTTCACAACAAATATGCGGGGACTTTTTTAATAATTAGTTGGACCCCCTAAGGCATTAACAACAGCTTGACATCGTCGTGGCATACTGATTATGAGACTATCGATTGTTTCTTGTGGAAGAAGACTCCATTCTCTGGAGAGATGTGAAAAAAGTTCATCTGCTGTGTTCAAATTTTGAGGGAGATTTCTAAAAGCCCTTCTCTTTAGTAAATCCCACGCGTGTTCAATGGGATTGAGGTCCGCGGACTGAGCAGGCCACTCCAGCACTTCGATGTTGTACTCGCGGAACACATCCATCACCTGACTCGCAGTATGTGGTCGTGCATTATCTTGCATAAAAATAAAATCTGCGCCCAGATTTTGTCGGTGCGGGATAACCACGGATTGGACTACCTGTTCGCAGTATCGCTCTGCATTTAAATTTCCCCTGATCAAAACGAGATCCGTCCGTCCACCCAGGCGGATTCCAGCCCACACCATGATTGTACCACCTTGGTAGGGATGCACCTCCTGTGGGTTTTGAAGCCGACTCTGCCGACCAGGAATCCGCCAAACACGCACTCTTCTTGAATCTGGATGAAATCCGAAGCGAGATTCATCGGAGAACAGTACATGTGCCCACTGATCTACGGTCCACTGCAAATGTTCACGTGCCCACAATAATCGACGTCCTCGATTTCCATGACGCAGCGCGGGCACTCTTAGTGGTCTGCGAGCACGAAGATTAGCTTCATGGAGTCTCCTCCGAGCAGTCTGGTCACTGATAGCAACCTGGTGCTGCGACTGGAGGTCTTCTACCAACTGACGAGCCGTAATGGTGGGTTGCCTCCTTGCGACATTTTGCAAAAAACGGTCTTGCCTTTCCGTAGTAACCCTATACCTGCCTCTGTGCCTTTCGGCTACATCGCCAGTAAGTCTGTAACGTACCCACAGTCTGCAGATAACGCTCGCGTGAGAATTCAGAGCAGCTGCAACTTCGCGTTGGGGTAGCCCAGCTTCCAACATTCCTACAGCTCGAATCATTTCTTCCCGCGTTAAATGACGTCGTGACATAATGGCCGTAGTCGCAAAAGTTACGAATAACAACAGTTAATTTTGTTTTTCAATAAAATCATAAAACAATAAAACAAATTTTTATCTTTAAAATTCTCATACAGTATCACTACACAGCAATCAAAGTGAAAGATTCCCGCCTTTTACGAAAATTCTTTTGTTTCTAATTTTTTTTTTTTAAATTCGAACAACGTTTGATAAACATTCAGCCTACCTGTTTACCTCAAAGAGATCAGTACTTTTTTAAAGAAGATTTTACAAATAAAGTCATATAGTTGGCTTGTTCCCTAGACTTTGTTGAGCAGTGTATAACATCCTTTTGTGGTGTTGGTTTACTATTTATAGTGATTTTTCAGTAAACCATTTTACTTCTTACTAATATTTTTGAACTGAGGTATATTAATTGAGCTACGTATAAATGAGTAATAAAAATATTAAAATATGTCTTTTACTTACTATTATAATACTTACTAAAACGCTTTACATTAAATAACACCCAATTGGGTTTTCAGAAATACAAACAACATAATCACATAAAGACTACAATTATTGTAATCTTTATCCAAACATTTCACGTGTACTGGAATCAAACCTGCGACCGTAAGTACTGCTATAACGCGTCATCGACATGTTTACTTTTAATTTGTTTATAGTACAAGAGAACTCCGTGAACGTGTTGTAAACTCTAGGATTAAGACATCGTTGCCATTATTACTTTAATTAACGCGTAAAAGTTACACAATAAGTGTGAAATACAGTAGGTAAGCACTTGAGAGTTTAATCGGTCATTCATCTAACGAAAGTAAATGCCTAATGACATTATAAATGTCGTAGAATTACCACGATAAGTCGTGGCTACACTTTGCGACTTCTCGATTTATATTATAATTAATGCCATTAGAGAACATTTGTACGACAAGATCTGTGCAAGAATATCTTAAAGCGCTCTCTACATAGACGCCTTTCAATTAACATATAATTATGACGTAAGTATTTATTATACAGAATCAAAGTCCAACTTTGGCATTTTATTTTTCTCAAAAATACTTCTCATATAGAAGAAAGTATGTTAAAATAAATCCGTGACAATGCAAACTAAGAATTATTAAAGCGTTTAAACTCTTAAGGTTTCATATTGCAGAGTTCCGGTTTGAAGGACATATGAAAATATAGGAAACAACTTGTATCCCAGGGTCAGTTTATTTCCATTGTCAAACATAGCTAATGTTTACAATGTCAACATCTATGAGCGAGGTCGCCTGCTTATAACTTGATAGAATTAATTCACAGTTCCTCTGCCTTTATAATTTCAATGACGTGTCTGTGGAACCCTCTATCATGGTTTCATCTGGGTTGATACTGTTAGCTACTATGAAACATAGTGAAACGTTTTATAGTCTATGCTACTTCTGGATATTCCAGTCTTGTAATAGTGATGGAGGTATTGAAATCGATTCTGCAGTTTCGAAGTAGGTATATGTTTTTCATCCCGCAATCTCCGCCAGTGTATAGCAGTGCTAGAAAATATAGCAGCTAAAAAGAACGAAGACCATCACAAATTAGCTCTTTCATTATTTTTCAAGGTCACAGTTTGCGAAAACGTCTTCAATTCAATCTAAATGTCGTATCGTTAATGTGAAGTTGATGCTATCACAATCTCGTTACCAAAGTATTTGCTCATTGAACCTTTTAGGGATCGCTTGATACTTAGACTGGAAACTGTCCGTAAAAACTTAAATGATTTCGGGTCTACTTAATGTACCTTTTTCAATTTTATACGTTTTTAAATTAATGTCGATAATGTTGGAATATATACTAGTATCAGATGTTTTCGAACCTGACATTGTAAAAGGAAATGATAGGTAAACTACAGCTTGTATACCTATTGACTACACCAAACTTTTATAGAAATACCGCGAGTGGGAGCGGGTAACCAACAACTATCGTTTTTATGATCAGCATCACGTAGTATCGAGTAATTACTTACCATCAGTTTTTTACACACCCCGTAGTTTCGGACATCCCACTTTTGGCTATTCATATTTAGAGAAAAGTGAACTTTTTAATGTTTTTGTCTGTTTATTTATCTTCCTTTTAGTAGAAAACTAGAATTTGGTTTTACGTCTCTTTTGATAATTAATTTAAAAAATAAATAAAAATCATTACTTCTATAATTTTCGTTATAATTAATTAGGTACCGAGTCTTCTCAATAACTTTCCACGACACTTGTATTGAGAATGACTCGCTACTTAGGTACTAGATAACAGCTAAGACTATTGATACCTATATAAGTATACTTAAAAATTTAAGCTTACATTATTTAATCTTTGTCTTAGTGTTGTCTGTGTTATGTGTGTGTGTATGTGTGTGTGTGTGCGTGTGTGTGATTGTGATTGTTTGTGTGTTGTGTGTTTATGGCTTGACTTTTTGTCTCTTAATTTTTTTTAATTATGTTAGTCCTATCAGTAGTCTGCCTTAAATCTATAAACAAATTTTGTGTGTGACTTTTAGTTTCTATGTTCAAAACAACGACGATAATCATAATATTATCATAACGGATTACGGATTGATTGATTTCTTGTTAATGTTTATTGAAAGGCAATCATTTTCAAACGGATATTCGTAAACGTCGATAGCTTCTATCTTAACGACTCCTTCCTCTTATATAAAAATTACGTAAATTATTTAAAAGCCTTCTCATATATAAGAAAACAGTCATGCATATTTTAATGAGTACGTTATTTTAAATTGAACGGATGCGGCTGGAGAGCTTGTTAAGATGTGGGTCAGCTGACTGCGGCGACTGCATTTAGAATGAAAAACACGTGCGAATATAATACTAGTATACATATCGATTTATTTATGTACATTTTATTTTTAAATGCAGGTGAATAAGTCGACTTATATAATACTAGCTTCTGCGCGCAACTTCGTCGGCGTGGACTCAGTTCCTATTGGTCTTAGCGTGATGATACATAGCCTATAGCCTTCCTCGATAAATGGGCTATCTAACACTGAAAGAATTTTTCAAATCGGACCAGTAGATCCTGAGATTACCGCGTTCAAACAAACAAACAAACAAACAAACAAACAAACTCTTCAGCTTTATATATTAGTATAGATTCTAGCATAAGTAGGTACAGTCAGGCAGGAGCTGTATTTCGGTATGTCGTCTTTTAGCGCTAATGAAATTGTAAAAAAGTACGCGATGTTCTTATGCCAAATTTTTGAAAGTATCGTTTATCTATGTGTTACTTTAAACTGCTGAATATTTATTTAAAAAAATCTCAACGTTTTTTATTATATATTTTACTTTAAAATATAAAAATATTCAATAATAGTCATTCACAACTTTACCTATAGCTAGTAGGTAACCTACCAGTTTACATTTATTTATTATATTACGCTTAACAACTTCATTAACTTAATTTCAATATGTATGTTAGGTTTTTTGTAAATCTAGACCAAGTTGTAAACTTTACACATATTTAAGAAAATATTAATCTGCAGTTAGCTTTTAAACAAATATAATTTAAATCATCATCATCTCCCTGCCCTTATGGCTTATCCTATTTATATAGGGGTCGGCACAACATGTTCTCCTCTTCCTCAGACTCATGTTGTAAATATAATTTAAATCAGTGGTTGTATTTAACTTTGATGATCAAGTGTCGCGAATTTTCCAGCCAATCGTCGTGATTCGTCGGCACGTCGCGAATCAATTCGCGATTTATCTTTATCAAACTAAAGAAAATAATTATTTAATTTTTATCCATTAAGCAGATGGGTGTAGATCACGTCTAGTTCATATCTTAGACCAGTGTTCCGCAAAGGGTGTACCGCGGCACACTGGTGTGCCGTGAGCGTTAATTGGTGTGCCTCGGAAAAATAAAGTTTACGTTAGTTGATTAATAAAAATATTGTTTCAATGATTAATAAATAAATGTTGGTTAATGTTACTTAAAAAATGATTTTTCATTTGTGGTGTACCTCCAAAATATTTTCCTATTCCTAGGTGTACCTTGAACACAAAAAGTTTGCGGAACACTGTCTTAGACTAATAGGTTAGCGTGAAAGTCATCGATATTATTGATAAATGCATACAATTAACACCTGTGATACATTATGATAGATATCATATTTGTATAAAATGTTGGCACTTAAAATTGACAGATCCATTATATTAGAAAAGCAATGAGATACTAACAATATGTTAATGTGTTTGTTTGCAATGATAGAAAGCACTTAGCGATGTTGTGATTACATGTATTGAGGCGCTCTTAAGATATGTATCATTGTATCAGAATCAGATAGATATAGGTATTATATAAACGGTGCGTAATGCGAAAATTTGTACATAAAGTTTTCATTTAAGTTTTTTTCGGATTATGTTTTATACACATGTATACACACATATGTATACACACATATGTATACACATTACACACAATTTTATAAACTAAAAAAAATTAAAGCATTAGTTGACGAATCCTTTAACAGTCTAGATATTTTTAAATATTTTAATGTCAATATTAGTTAAATATTTTAACTCTACTTATTGTTGACATAAAAAATGTAGCGTCTAATACTCACGCACATAAAAACATCATAAAAAGAAAACTTATTAAAGTATAATTCACGATCACGATTCAGCCAGTAATATCCCACTGTTGGGCATAGGCATCTTCCCCATGTAGGAGAAGGATCGGAGCTTAATCCACCACGCTGCTCCAATACGGGTTGGCGGATATATTCCCTACTATGAGTAACGATCGCTATCAGGTGTACATGATAACAACCGGGACCGACGGCTTAACGTGCTCTACGAGGCACGGTGGGGAGACCCACAAGGACTGCACAAACACCCAGACCACGGCAAACATCTGTATGACCAATACAAATAAATCGACGTAATTACACTACCCCGTTTTTAGGACATTTATTTTTTCCAGTGTTACATTATCAAAGCTAGGGTAATCCGTAAAATAAAAAAATTAATAACAAGAGCAATTATTGTAATTTGACATTTTATTTTTCTTTCTCAACGTCCAATATTGTCACTTAGCTACTCTTTCCAATTGTTTATAATCTTAAATACGATTAATAGTCGTCAAAAAGTTAAAATATCTAACGCTAACTCCGCTGGAGGCACGATGTTCTATAATAACTCATACATTGGTTTAATTTTAGCACTCCGATATGCAGCGTATGCAGCAGTGATTTTATGGGCTTACGTTTATTTTAAGTTCAAATTATCTAAGTGCATTCTGTTTGTATTCAAGATCAGAGAATCTTGATACATATGGCAAAGTTTTTATTTACTTACAGCAACAATTACATATAATAAAAATATATTAATTAATTATTTATTTACATAAATTAAAATTTTATGAGTCTTAATTTTATGTAATCAGTTAGCTTTTTGTCTATAATTGACAGATATTGTCATAAATTCATTTTTAAACATTTTACGGAATAAGTAATGTATTAGGATTTGAGGAAATACTACTTCATTAAAAAATACATTTATTGATATATTTTATTTGAATCAGATTATTATGGATTTGAAGCCAGTTTTAATGATAGGTAACCTCATCATAAAATCAATGTCGTAAATACTGTAAGTTGCTTTAATACCTCGGATATTCTTTGAACTTTCCGTAAAGCCATTTCTAGTAAGGTATGTGTTCAATGAGTACCTACGTTCATAGTGTTCATACTTAATATATTCTCTAGGTCGGTCACCTCTCGGATATTCTTCCTCATACCATCTCAAACGAAGGTCATGGCTTTCATGCTTTTAATTCTTTACATTACTTTTCAATAATTACTTTTCCGTATATAAAACATTCGGCATTATTCTTCTTTAATAAGATCAATACTTTTGTAAAGGTTATCTTATCGTACGTATGTAAGGTTAACAACGATAATTGAGTATTTAAAAATTGATTATACTTAATATTAAGTCACATTAATACACTATAAAATCATATATATAATTTATTTGTTATCTATACTAATATTATAAAGAGGTAAATTTTATAACTTTGTTTGTATATACGGGGTAATCTTCGCAAATACTGATCCGATCATGAAAATTCTTTCGCTAACAGAAAGCTACACTATTCAGGAGTGACAAGATAAAAGGAAAAATATAAAAATATATAAAGATTTTAAATCAGCAGGATTTGAACCTGCGCCCTCTGACGTGCCGTGTCAACAATTCAATCTAATCAAGCATTATTATTTGCCTTAGAAATTAATTGGTGATTTTAAAACATTTATATTTATCTGATTTGCTGAAAATAGTGAGATTGTATTGGAACATATCAAATTTCACCGTACCCTTCTTATGTGAAATGGATTATAACGCCCAACAAAGTGGACACGGGTCGGCTAGTATATAGTAAATTATAAACAAAACTATCATTTACCTACCTCAGTTGAGAAGCAAAAAGTATATTGCTAATCTGACTTTTCTTTCCCGCGATTAACGGCACCTAAACACAAAAACAAAATCATTACCTTTATAATGTTAAATATAATTAAGTATGTACATTAAAGTATATGATTGCAGTTTTCACTTGGTATTTGTATTTGTTTCTAAAATTTCACTTTACCTTTTTCTCATTGATTTCCCGCTGGAAGATGCTCATATAAATACTCATATATGTATGCCTCGAGTTCCCTAATCACTCGTTGCTTTATGAAAAGCGAAGCGTGTTTCTCGCTCTGTTCCCATCGTCATTAAGCTCTGCTGTGTACTATACACTATACATTCTACAGCTTGAAAACGTCCAAGAATTCTAAATAAGTCACAAATAAAAAAATTAAATGGACTCGAAAACGTCATGGATTGTAATTTTTGATTGTTAGTCCGCTATCGAAATCATTTATTGATGTTTTAACTTTTTTTATTTTCTATTTTAAGATATTTTGAATGTTTCTTCTATTATAGTATCTAGTATTTAAAAAATAATTCTTTACATAAATCATTTTATTCTTTGCGCATTACAGAACTTAAAATCAATTAGTTTTAATAATAACAGTTCATTTAATTTTGCTCCGTTTCAATTTTCAATTAGTTAAAGGTATAGATTACATGCTTGTATTTTACAACTATTTCTGTATACGATATAACAGTTAATATATTTCTGTAATTAGAGTGAATATAATTATAGAGACACGTTTTCATCTTTGTTTATTTCTGAAGTGTATCTTGTGTGTGTCAATCACAAATACAGATTATAAGAGCACTTAGCAGATAACCGAGAGCTGCAAGTTGTAAATTGAAGTTACTGCTTTACTTGATATTTTATCGCATATGTTAAACAGACACCAAACTTTTGTACGCTCCTAAGTTATTAGGTAGGGATCCCTAGTACATTTTTTTCACCTGATTAGTATGAAGCTAATTTTCGGGGATTAGCTTCATTTTGATAAGACGAACATCGATCGGTCATCAATTTGATGACCTCGTAAGGTCATCAAAAATTGATTTTTTTCTGATTTTTTTCTTTTAGTTTGATAATATCTATAATTTAATAGTAATATTGTCCTACAAATTGCGTGGTACGTTATCCCGGTCCTACGCTCACTGCTGATCTATCCCCTGCTATCTCTGTGTGCTACCACAATCGAGAGTTTTCTTAGAGGAATTTTTTGTTCGTCTCATCAAAATGAAGCTACTCTCAGAAAATTAGCTTGATACTAATCAGGTGAAAAAATGTACCAGGGATCCCTTAGTTCCCTACCTTTAGGGTAGTTAGATGTTCAATAAAATATTCCTTTGTTAATTATTTCTATTACCTACTCACTTAATAATAACAAAAACGGAACCCGAATGGTTTTTAAATATTCACATTTCCAATATTTGTTAAATGATTTAATATGAACTCCTCTTAGTTACAAATCTCTATATTGCCACGTTCAAAAAGTAAAGTTTTCTATTTGAGAATATTTTATATGTAAAAAGATCAGAAGTAGTAGTTCTCGATAAACAACTCGAAAATAATGTCAGAACCACAACAAGTACGAGGAAATGGACTGCGTCTGGAATCCCAAATGCAACGTCAACAGTGTCGAGGCTCCCTTGCGATAAAAACACTTCACACTATTGTCGAGCGTCCTCTACTTGGACGCTAAAACGGTAGACCAAAGTGTGCGCGACAGTTTATTGATGGCGAAGTAAATACCTTTTCATAAATACAGTGTTCACGTTCTGTGTACAGCTTGTTTAGAGTCAGACATATCTGACATATCTATTTAATCCAGTTCATATAGGTAGATAAAAAAAATATTTATAGTTACCGAAAAAGCGCGATATTTAAAACTCTTTCGATATTATATATACTTCAAATTTCAATTGCAAATATGCCAGGGCTAAATACTCAAATAAAGAAGAATAAAGATATCAAACCACCACGATGGCTCACTGCAGATTTTGGTGATGTCCACATCCCAGAATATCTTTCATTACAAAAACAAATAAGATATAAGATAAGAAATTAATTATTACTTTTTTAATATATTTTTGAAGTTATACTTCTTTTGGCGCGTTAGCGAAAAATGATGAGAGTAAATTTTTACGATGCGTGCGCACGCCGCGCCGTCACAAAAAAATCGACAGCCTGTAGTTAGGCGTTAGCTAGTAAACGAAGGAGTTAGCAACGTGAAGTTAGCTAGCCAATGAAGTATAACTTCTTACGTGCGTACATAAGTACACACACACTTTTTTGTAATAAAACTGGCCACAATGGCAATTGACAAATGAACAAACTTGTGTTTGTTTTGCTGGTTAGCGAAAATAGAGTATGATGTTATTTTCTTCTTCAGCGGTAGGTTAAAATTGCGTGTGTGACATACCGGTCTATTTCTGTAAAGTGTAACGGCACGCAGGATGGTATTTTAATGGAGAGGGATTCCACATAAGTGACGAGGCCCAGAATTGTTTACTGCGTTTGCAAATGAGCGTTAAATTAGCGAATGTTTGTATAGGGCCAGTGCTTGGTGAGTACTTGAGGCTAAGTTTCGAAAATACGGTATTAGCCGGTCGTGACTCGTCACTCAGTAAGAAGTGTGCGTTTTGACTAAGTTAAGAATAGGTTGCATTAGTTAGAATGAAGGAAAGGCGCTGGGTTGAGAATATTGTACAAGTAAACGATTACATTTTTACAATAGTCGCAATTATTTAAAAGAAAATAAATTAACTAACAAGAAAAATTAAATAGGTAGGTATGTACCTACACTCAAAATATTTATTTTATTAGTTGTAAAATTGAGTGATTGATTTCAGCGATAAAAAATTTATTATCAAGGTATGACTCGAATAAATGTATTTACGATCGCTGAGTAAGTGCATGCCATTAATAAATGCAACACGCTGCAATTTACACTTGGTTAAATTATACGTCTACTAAATCCGTCGAAAGCTTAAATAAAACATTGAGTATACAATGCGTCGAATCGACTGTCAAGTTCACGGGTGATTTATACGAACATATGCGGTGATGTTCTTTGTGCGTCACATGCGCTTGCGCACCCGTTCATGCATTAGCTACAATCATTTAGGCATGAGGGTAGTTTAGTTCTTTTTTTTGTCAAACTTCAGAATTGGTCTTATTTATTATTCAATATTTTTGTTTTTACTCTTGAATGACACACTTGTTTTAGAAATGTTCCTGTAAAATGCATAGCTACTATTGATAACAATACGTGTAATTTACATGTTACATTACATGTCTTGTTTAAAATTAAAAGATGTAAACTAACCTAAATCTTTGAAACAAGTACCTATTACTTGAATAATCACCTTAAACGTATGTTCTGTACTCATAACCGATATTGCGAAGTAAGTTTTACGATGGTCTCTTTGATATAAAGGCTGTATTGTAGGACGTGTCGTATTTTCCAGCTTTAATCAATAACCATACATACGAAAACCATATTGTTTCATATAACTTTCCGTTTAACATGCTATGTTCATGTTATGAAATTGAATAATTCTCTGGGCTTGTCAATAAACCGCCTTACTTTATGAGAGGTTTCTCCTCATGTACATGAAATAATTGTTAATAGGTACAACACATGTGAATATAAATATTCATTTATTTGACTCGTTATAAAATTAATTTTATTTGAAGTCATCGTTAAAAAAATGATTTTATAAGCTAGTACTTCCTGATGAAACAACGCTTCATTTAGGTAATAGTGTTAGGTGTTACAATCTGATGAGATTATTACCTACTGTTTATTCGAGTAGCTTAATGTCATAAGAGACGACTAAGAGATAACACAGTTCCACTACCACCTTGGAACTTATAAAGCTGACCGATGGCGAGATAACCATCCAACTGCTGGCTTTGTATACACTGGCTGAAGACGGGCAGCAGCGTCTTCGGTGCGACAAAACCAGCCCTGCGGTCGCCGGTAACCAACCCGCCTGCCCAGCGTGGTGACTATGGGCAACACACATGAGTTCACGCCATTTTTTCCACGCGATTCACGCGACTTGTGGAGGCCTATGTCAAGCAGTGGACTGCGATAGGCTGAAGTGATGATAATGATGATGGTTCGAGTATCTATATTTTTCCTTTCATATCAGATTTTGGGAATATTTATTTCTTAACGCATATGAGCATATATAAATACATACTGACCAGTAGGTATCTATCAATTTATTTTTAATGGTATTAACGTATCATGTTCAGTAGACACTAGACAGTATAAAACACAAGTTAATACCGCGGTAAAGATATTTTAACCGACTTCCAAGAAAGGAGGAGGTTCTCAATTCGACTGTATTTTTTTGTATATTCTTTATTGCACTAAGTAATTTTTTATGTACGTATGTTAGCTCAGAACTTTTGACTGGGTGGACCGATTTCAATGAATTTTGTTTTAATTGAAAGGTACTTTTAGAGTTATATCTAATAATGCGTATTTACTTGACTACTTTTTCGTCGACCTACGTTGTGTTATACCGCATAACTTTTTACTCGGTGTACCGATTTTGATGATTCTTACTTTAATCGAAAGTTAATACTTGTCACCTCACTTGTCACGTAGTTTTTTTTAAATTAGATCGAGATCTAAATACAACTTTTTGAGTAATCTTTAATAGCGCGTATTTACTTGACTATTTTTTCGTCTTATTACGTAATATTACTTACCGATGTAATTGAAGTCGGTTTTTTTTTTCGTTTGCGAGCAAACACAATTATTTTATGTAACTTTTTTTTACTGACTATTTGAGATGTCGTTTGTTTTTGCTCAATCGACAATAAGGATGACATCTTATATTATTCTATTTATTTCAGGAAATCCCAATGATAAGATCCTGTATGGTAGACCAAATAAACGCCGTAGCGCATCTTTCCCCGCTCCCCGCTCACTTGACCGCCGCCACTCCCTGAGGATCTTCGGCTCCTCGAGCAAGTACTTGCAGCGATGCGCTTCCACACGCAGCTTGCACCATAAGCACGCTAATACGACAGATAGCTCGTCTTCCACCGACTACCCTCCAAGTGTAGAATCTGCGTCGCCTAGTAAGTAGTTTCCATTTTATTTTACGCAGAAACCTTCACAGGATATTAATCAACGCAAAAGACATTCCGAGCTAGTAATAGCTTAACTTTTCTCAAAATAATGATATAGGTACCTACTACACATAGTTACCGAAGTTGGGGATAAGAAATATAAAAAAACAAGCTTCTGCGCGCGACTTCGTCGGCGTGGACTCCGCTCCTATTGGTCTTAGCGTGATGATACATAGCCTATAGCCTTCCTCGATAAATGGGCTATCTAACACTGAAAGAATTTTTCAAATAGGCCCAGTAGTTCCAAAAGATTACCGCGTTCAAACAAACAAACAAACAAACTCTTCAGCTTTAGGTTCAAGTATTACGTAACGCTAATTGGGGGAAGGGGGGTCTTGTTAAAAGTTACGATGCGTTACAGGGGAGGGAGGGGGGGTGTTTCGAGCAACGCGTTACGTTACATTGTTTTTGTTTAATTAAAAATATAGGGTATTAAAATCTATTGTTTTATTTATTTATTACTACCACAAACACGATTAAAACAATAACAAAAGTAATTTAGCGAATTTCCGGTTAGTTTGCGCAACAAAGCTGTGACATTTGGGTAAAAATGTGGAAAAAATGGTCAGTTGGGTGTTATGTAACGTTTATGTGGTGGGGGGGGGGGTGTACAGGAAAACGTTACGGCGCGTTACATGGGGGAGGGGGGGTCAAAAATCTTCAAAATTTGCGTTACGTAATACTTGAACGCCCCCTTATATATTTTTAATAAAATGAGTCATGTAGTATAGATAAATACTAAATAGTAATCACTTAGTAGTTCTGCATGAACAAAGCATGCAGCTTAAAATGTCGAAACTTTCTATTAAATCTATAATTTTCGTGTATTTTTTTTTCATAGATATGAAAATATTTACTGTCAAAATTTTTATTTTCGCTTAGCTGCAAATGGCTTGTTAATAACGCATAGAAAAATTAGATAAATTGTATTTTAGGCTTTTACATAATGTATGGTATTATTTTTGTTTTTGTTTTTTTTTAAACATCCGTTAAGTATTATTTTGTATTTCTATTACAAGTTCAATAACCGCAACTGTCATTCGTATTCGCAGAGAAAGTGTCGTTGCTCTCCCGCTTATTCAGACGAAGCGGCCGCAGCAAGCAGACCCGCACGATGAGCACCTTCTCTGCACAGTTCCCGCCCACTGAGTGGTTCAACTCCAAAGCGGTCCATCTACACTGTGTCGCTACGCAAACAGACTCTAAGGTAAATATTGATACACTACAATCAGTTTTCCTTTTTTACTGTCCATAAGTACGAGTTCAACGAGTATTAAGAACTAGATATATAGCAACAAAGATTTTTTCTTCAACTTACATTGTTGTTCCTTTTCAAATTCTTTAAAGTTTCGTAAATATTTTTATAAATAAATACCTACTATAAATAAAAAGAATAAATAATATTACAGTAACATGTTATGTTTAAGTATAGGTACATATTTTCCATTTAAAATTTCTACAAAAGTGGATAGTAGTCTATTCCGTATTTATTCAAAGCGTATTTTTTTTCATTTCAGGAGTCCTTGCAGAGTCAAACGTCTTTCGTATCAACATACTACGACGGTTCAGAGATCAGCAATCGATCGTCGACATTACCGAGGAGGCACAAAAGGCACCTTTCCACCGAGTCCGGACTAGCTACTTCTATACAGTACGACCATTCACCAGTGCGACAGTCCAGTCCTAGTTCTGGCAGTCTTCCGAGATCAACCTTAAGCAGAAGTTCAACGAATAAAACAATCTTAGACCATTTTGGATCACCTCAAAGAAACAGCGAGCCAAAATTAAGAGACAGTCCTAATGGAAGTTTGCGTCGTGTGGATTATTCTGATACCGTCATGTCCACGAGTGGCCCATCAAGTTTAGAGAGCACGAATAATCATCGAACGCCTAGAAAGGACTGTAAAAGTGGTCAGACAGATCTAAATTCTCCAATGAAAAGAAGCTATTATACTACAAGTAGTAGTGGTCACTCCAGTTTAGAATCGCACATATCAGATCGCACGTTAAAGCCTTCGCCTAGTCATACTAATGGAGCGTCGGGTCTCAGTAGAGCACAGTCACTTGTTAAAGTTCAAAGTCTTCAAAGTTCACCTAAAAGTTTACATAAGTATAGAACGAAACCTCCAATTGTTGGTGGGGAAACAAAAAACGGTAAAAACTCTTCACCTAGAACTTCGCCACAAAATTGTCCAAGTACACCCAAAAAAACCGCTACCCCTCTTCATAACAAGACTCTTGGAACAAAAGTTGAAAATCCCGCTACCTCGATGCTTGCTAGTTCCAACTCAAATAATTCCATAACACTTAAAGTCACGACTAACACTATGTCACAAAACGGCGGTACAAACACCAAAGTCTACGTCCAAAATTCACCCGTCCGATCGGTTATCACTTTCGAAAACGGCAAAGTTACCGAAACCAGTAATGGAAGTAATATTTATATTATTAATGACGACAGACAAGTCGTATCGGTTTCCCAAAACGGTACAAATCAAACTGCAAAAAACTCAAAGGAAACTTCCTTTGATGTTTGCGTTGAAAAGAAAAACCAAATGTACCAAGAATCGGAACCAGTAAAAGTACAAGAAAATAAATTTAATAAAAATTCGATTAACGACACGGGTATGAATAATAATCGAAAACTATCACTACAAATAGGCGGCGCAGCAAATAATAACAGTTTTATATACAAAAATCAATTAAACAACACGAACGAAGTAGTATCCAACCCATCTTCTCCAGCCATACACAATAACATAAATAGTATAGAAACAAGCGCCAATAGTAATCCTTCAACACCAACCAAAACTTATGATAATGTAATTGGATCTTTAGGTAACCTAAGGTATCAAAAAAACTCTCTAACGTCCACAAACACCGGGATACATACGAATATAAATTCGAATAGCGAATTAAAAAGCGTCGACTTGTTAAAAAAGGCTGCAGCATTGCAAATGTTAAATGGGCTTCCAAATGTACATAACAGAATGAGCTCAGAGTCGATAGCCAATTTATTAACAAAAGGCATCGATCAAAAACCGACTGTGCTAGGTTCGGAACCGAACCTAGCACTGAAGAATCAGGAATTGATAAAAGATATCAACACTTCGACCGAGAAAATTAACTGTTTGGAGAACAAACAGAAACGATACAGCCTTAGCCAAGACGGCAAGAAAGATCACCAGGATTTTTACAATTTTCCAAGCCTAAGCGACTTGAGCTTTAATTTCACTAGTTTAGCTGCACAGAAGATTCTGAAAGGGGTCAGTATAAATAGCGTTGACACATTGGTAGAGTTAAACATGGCTGCCAATGGTTCGGAGAAGCAAAACAACCGTGATGTCGCTGCGGTATGCACAGACTTTGGACTTGTATAGTACATAAGCTGTTTATTTTGTTTAAATGTACAATAGTAGTCGTAATCGGTATACAATGTAAGCTAGTTAAAAACTTATTTGTAACGACTTCATAATACACCTTAGGTACATGCTATATTTAGTTCAAACTTTGTACTCATTTGAGATTTTGTACACTCAAATTATAAAATTATCCTTTAGAAACTTCTTCATGTATCCTTTTAACGAATTTTAGTCTTTACTAACCTATCATCTACAAACATTAACTTAGAAATTTACATCATTCAGTATTCATGAAAATATATTAACACTCAGTAAATTCTTAGGTTGTAGCTTATTGAAAGTAATATGACAATAAAATTACTTCAGCAAATCGAAGGTGGCCTAAAAATACCCATCCATAATGAATTTAGTGCCTATATCAAGTATTATATTATAACCTGTCACTGTAAGGAGTAATGTTATATTCTAACCTTTACTAGCCTTTTAGCACATATACCTTTATTTGTTCACACTTCAATAAAACGATGCATTTTCCACACACCAGCACTTCTGTTTGTGCCATTGCAGATTTTCCAGTGAAAAAGTTGAGTACAAACTAGATTACATCATCATTTAAAACAGATTCCATCCAAAGATGGGAATTTATAGGGATGTATGTAAAGAGTATGTCATGTATAAGTGCCATAAATAAACCATATAGTAATGAAATGAGAATCAGGCAGTTGTTATGATTTTTGTGGATTGGTGACCATTATTTTTATTTGTCTGCTGCACTTCAAGTGCGGTAGAAATAAAGGGTAATATTTATTCATTAGAGAATATAATCGGAGTCAATGCATACTAGTTTTAAGTGTTCAGTAACGCCATTTGTAAAAAAATGTATTAACAATATAAGTTGATGCTTTATTTTTTTATTGTTTCATTTTTCCCTGTATTTTATTTTTATATATGTAAAAATAAGTAATTAAATTTTTAAACAAGTTTTAAATAAAATAAAAAAGTTTATTAAATGCACTTTAAGTAACAAAATAATAAGGATAATATCATTTGTGTTAAGAGCATGCTATAGTGCTGTGCTCCATTACATCACTTACTTGTGAAGGTTCAGTCTCAGTTTGATTTTTAATAGAATTTAGCCAGTCATCTGTGGGATTAATTTTCTTAACTTCTTCGTCAGGACATTCTTTTGTTTCTTCTAAAGCATTTTCTAATAAATCAATGTCATTGTTTTCTTTCTGTTCTTTACTGTCTTTACAAGGGATTTCAGTTACATTTACGGGATTTACATCGGTATCTCTGTCTCGAAACTTTTTCGATACATCTTCAGACTGAACATTCACAATGCACACGCAATCTTCAGTTTCAGTTATTTGTTTTAAAGCTGCCTCTTCAATTGCTTCTAATTCTTCTATATTTTCTTTCTCAGTTAATTCTTCAATAGTTTTGTATGAATACATATGATCGTCGTTTGGACTGATATAATCCTCTAGTATAAAAGTACTACTATCAAAATTAAGTTTCTCAAAATCAATCACGCCGTAGTTTGATATATAATCTAATAAAGTGGACTCGTTATCATAGCATACTTTAATATTCTGAACACAATTCCTCTCCAATTCTTTGTTATCCTTGCATTGTTTGCGAATAACATCGAGCTGCCTTAGTGTTTTTAATTCTCTCGCTTTTAAAGTCGCATATATATGAGCAAATGATTTTCTAACTGTAGACTTAATCTAAAAAGGAGAATCTATTATTAGTTATATATAAATGAATTAACATTTAACTATTTCTCATTTATTTACTTACGTTTTCAATATTTTGTACCAGATCATCTAAATCACTCGCCATATTTGTTGTTGTTATGGTTTCTTTTTTAGTACTGGTATGTCAAAGTGACATTTAACTCAAATACGAGGGTTTTAAGCCCAATGTCCAAGGTTGCTTTCCAACTACACAGAAAAATCACTAAATCTTATGGAAAGGTTATGTTTGTAAATTAAATAAATATTGAGACTGATAAAAATAACCTCTAGTGTTGTTTCAGACACTAATGTTCCATTAACGCTTTTACATATTTTGTCAATGTCAACGTTTGGCCGTGTTGCGCAATGTAACGCTAATTGCTGGTAGCTAGTCACTACGTAGATTATGTACAGTATAATCTGCCGATACTGCAGATAAATTAAACGCTTTTACAAAAAAATATAAGCATTTTTTTACTTTTATAATAAAATAAATAAATATTTATTATTCAAATGCGTTTTGTTATTATATCATCTATAGTTTGTCTATAAAGTCGTGGCATTAATGTTTGAGGAACTAACATTAATCATGTGTCTGGCAACACCAAACATAAGTACTTTCGCTGTCAATACTGTCATCGAGTTCGAGTTGTTGAACAGTTTTCCTTTATTATTCTTTATCATTTCTTTATTCATTTGATTAAACTGCAAAAAATTAAGACCAATCTTTGCAGAAGAGTTTCAAAAATGAGTAAAGTAAATCGGAGTGGCACGCGGGAAGTGATTTTTAAAGTTTTCCAGCGATGTTTGGCGGAGTTCAAAGCTGGACGAATTTTGTGGGATTTGGACGATGTTTATGGGCGAAAAGCATCTATGACGGTATGTAATCGTGTTATTGTTTGTGTTTAACCTGCCTAAATTTAAAAATTTACATAATTTACGTTTTGGAGACCAAAAAAGGCATTGTTTACATTGCAAATTTTTAGGTTAGATGAGACAGAGTATATAGGTCACATTATAGTACGACGAATTTTTTGATACTTAAGGATATAATATAAAGTCTCAAGTTTTCCAATTTTAAATTTGAATCAATTGCTTCATGTCAGTAACTTATATTTCCATTCCATTAACATTTTTTAAACTTATCTTTTTCAGGAAAATCAAAGAGTACAGTTAGACGGATAGTCAACGAAGGCTTTAAAAATGATGGAAAGTTTGAAACTCCTGGAAAACATAGGAAAGGCCGGCCAAAGAAAGAAATGGATAATTTTAGATTTTAGAATCCGATGATGAGTGAAAGAAGTGCTGCTGTTGTCGCTTCTTACTTGAAATATTAATTCGTCTACGTCTTTGTATAATGTTCTGCCTCGTTCATAATAATCCTTTTCTATTTTTTTTACATGTTCGCAACAATTTTTCCAGTTTTCAACTGTGATGTTATTAAATGCTTCTTCTGCCAATTGTTTCACGTCACGAGACCCAATATTACTTGCAGCTACCTTTTTTTTGTGCCCAAATTAGCTCTGTTGGCCCGTGTTGGGTTAAGATCACAGTGGTATGGTGGAAGCCGAACTACATACTGTATGCCCATGGTCTTCCAAAATAGTATTTATCTCATACATAGCATTTGGTTTTTTATTTTTTACTCAAGTTAATACATTCCTTAGCGATGAATCAAATGGAATATTATTTTCTAATAACCATAATTTTATATCATCGACACGAGTACTGGTGTTTGGTGTTTTGTTTGTAATTACTGAATGGTAAGGAGCATTGTCAAAAACTATAAAATAGATGCCTCGTGTAGGTTGGGAATAAGTTTTTCCGTAATCCTTTTAGTGAATTTATTCGCATTCATTTCAGAGTGATAATCTTCTATTTTATTTTTTCCACTAAATAAGAGTAGTAGGCAGTTTTGTACAAAGCCTTTTTCACTTCCAGCATGTACAGTATGAGTCGTGAATATATCTCTCATCAATATAACTAATATTTTTTTGCAATTCTTCTTTTAAATTTCTGTTTTATACGATAATATTTAGATAATCCTCTCTTTTTGCTGTAATGTGTAAATTTTCATTCAAAGCAGATCTATTTCATTGATTTTTGTTTATAAATAAAACAAACAAAATATGATAATATGTGTCTTATTTATTTACTCATTTTACCTAAACGAACTGACATTTTCGCATATATTCACTCTCAGACTCATGTTTTTAATAGTAGGTAAATAAAATATTGCAAGTATCAAAGTCATTTATGTCATACTATACAGTGTTGCTATGTGTTTGCTACGAATTATTAACAGCGCCCTCATTAAATTTCACGACTTTATAGACAGACTATAGTTTATGTAGTTGCAACACCAACGAAGAAAAAAAAAACGAAATATTGATTTTTCGTTTGACAACGGCTTCAAATGAAAAACATCGAACATAGTGTTTGGTCTTAGGTCTAAATTATTTATTTGGACTACCTGAAAGGTGTCTTTTGAAGTGTTAAGTGCTCGTGTTTGAATATGAGTGAATTGAGACAACGTCGAGGTGATGGCGATGGCAATGAAAAAGTGGAAACGGCTGGAGAGTCCGATCATGTATTACTAATTTTTAGTTACATATTTAACAACCAGTTTTGTAGCTTACTGTGTCATAAATGCAATTTTGGTGTTGGTTCATAGGTGGATTCGGAAGAGGAGAAGGTTTTAGAGGAGAAATATGTCGATGAATTGGCTAAAACCTTACCTCAGGGTACGGACAAAACACCTGAGATTCTTGACTCTGCTCTATCTGGCCTGTCTTCACGGTAAGTAGAATAATACTTTGTTTCTAAATATACATTATATTAATTACAAGTATGAATTTTGGACTAAAAAATATTTAATACATGTAGGTATAAATATTACAAAAAAAAAAAAGAATGGCTAAAATTTAGATTATGGACCGTCGATTTAGATCTTCATATTTTTTCTGCTTATTTACGGTCACATTATAAATTTTGAAGTTAAATAGGTTAGGGTATTTTTTTTGTAATGAAATTATGCGGATAAACAGTATAATTTTGAAGTTAGATAGGTTAGGGTTATTTTTTTTTTAAGTCCGAAAAATACCCAAAACTGCATCGGAGCACCCCACTATCCACGTGGTCTTGGTCTGTCTTACCCCTAGAGTGTTTTGTAAAAGCCGGAGGCGCGGAGGGAGGGCAGACCTCGCCCGCTGTAACGAAACACAGACACCCGGGCGAGCCGGAGAGGCCGAGGCTGGTCGCCGAAGGCGACCAGCAAGCCGAGGCTGCGGAGGCGAGCGTGGGTGTCTGCGTTTTGTTACGCAAGGGCGAAAGGGCTGCCCTTCCGAAGCGCCGGAGCCGTCACGGAATGAATTTATACCGATCAACTGTCAAATTTCGAGGTTAGGTCTATGAGATTCATTTTTTCTATGTTTTTCAAGAACGGCGCATTACCTTGTATCGTGAGTGGTATGGGGGCGTTTAGGGGGACCGCCGCTACCTCCCTCCTCCCACTCTCGCCCTTAAATTCGTGCCAAACGATCTAAATTCTTCTTCTAATCTTAAAACTTTAACCATGGATATCTCCATAACTATGGGTTTCTGGTATGCGGGAGTGGTACTGGTGAGTAGCCCACCCCTCCCCCTCCCCCCCGCATCCCTCAAACCCCCAAAAATCGACGGTCCACAGTCTAAATTTTAACCAAAAGAATTAAATAAAAGAATATTATGTGTATTTTGTATGATTTTTTTATGATCATTAAAATATGTTTTTAATGGACAGTGAAGTAATTATTTCTGAGTACATTACAAACATTTTTGTATAATATTTATATTTATTTTGCCTTGAATTAATTAATTATAATACTGCATTTTTTATTTTAATAATAACCTAGGTATGTGTATTATTAGAGGTTGCACTATGAAATAATATTATTAATTATTACTATAGTATTTTTAAACCACATAACTAAGAAAATTTTAATATATTTATTTTAATTTTATAATCATAGCCAATTGTTGTAAATTCAAAGTTGCTTAAAACCATCATTAAAATCAATTGTATCATATTATTTAATTAAATATATGAAATGTATTTTATGAACAAATTAATTTTATTTAGATGGAGAAACTGGGTTATTCGAGGTATCTTTACATGGCTGATGATTGGTGGATTCTGCTTACTCATCTATGGAGGTCCATTAGCTCTTATGATAACCGTAAGTTTGTTAAAAATATTTTTTCTATAATTCAAAAATATTACCATAGTAAAATACCATAACTATATACATTTTATACCCTATAATTATAAAGTTTAAGTGTAAAATGTGTAATTAGTTTTATTAATTAAAATTTTGTTTATTACCAAGCTGTAAAAATAACATGCAGCAAAAGTATGCCTTGCAATGTTTTTTTTATTTTTATGAAATTTATTCTAGAAGTCTAATGTCAAGAGGTCATTTGCTCTTATAAAAATAAAATATTTAATATCAACAAGTTATAAATATTATCAAGTTTAATATGGGCTAATCAATTATATGTAGGAATCAGAAGTGAGGAGTAGGGCGGATGGCCTGGTTAATTCACAATGTAATTTAAAACAACATAATTACACTACTTAGTATTCAATGGACTCACCGAGCGGGTACCGTCTATCGCGTGGCAGAGAGACAACTCGACGCAGTGCCCGGGACTTGTGACCCGAGTGTTGGTTTACGGCGGCGCCGCCTAACAATGCGCATTGGCACTCACCACCACCGGTCGAGTTGCCCAATCAGTAACAATTAATTCGTGTACACAAACTAACTATTAGAAGAGTCGAGGTTAAGCTACTAGCAGGATACACAAGTGCACCGCGCCAAGCCAGAGCCAAGACTGCCTGAGCCGCGGTTGCACCGTTCGTTTTATGCATGACAGAATGACTCGAATAATAAAATGATGTAGGGTAGGTGAATATCGCAGGTACCGACATTAATAACTATCTGTATCGATTCCCCGACACGGCCATTCTGACGTGCGCGCGTCCTCGCGCGCTATTTATTACAACCTTAGGTATTTTTAATCAAAAAAACAAAATATCGCTCGACTATCCTGACAAAAATCTATTCAACATCTTAATATCTGGTCCGGTACACACTGACCCTTTGGACTAGAAACAATTGGTTTCAGTTAGTAAGTCAATCAGTCACACCAGTCACAATATGGTTAACATCATTATCATTACAGTCATATCAATATGGTAAGTAACACTGATCTAGGTTTAAAATATGAAAACCCCTATAGTTCAAACAGGTGAGATTTCTGCAGCGCATCACTCATCATTACAAACAGTCTGGTCTGAGTCGTCGCCCACTAAAAGCAGGCGAGACTCCTACAGCGTTACACTCATCATTACAAACAGTCTGGTCTGAGTCGTCGCCCACTAAAAGCAGGCGAGACTCCTACAGCGTTACACTCATCATTACAAACAGTCTGGTCTGAGTCGTCGCCCACTAAAAGCAGGCGAGACTCCTACAGCGTTACACTCATCATTACAAAAAGTCTGGTCCGAGTCGTCGCCCACTAAAAGCAGGCGAGACCCCTACAGTGAATCTTGGATCGTCTCCCACAACAGCAGAAGAGACCATACTAATGTAAAACAGGCTGGTCGGAATCGTCGCCCACTAAAGCAGGCGAGACCCCTACAGCGTAACATGGATCGTCTCCCAGAACAGCAGGAGAGACCTTACTAGCCCGGATTGTTTGTCCATCAAATGTTTAACCACCTCACTTTTTTTTTCATTCAATTTACTATTCATCTCTTAAGTACCGTCGTTAGTTCCGAGTCAGTATGAGAGGGCAGACATAGTATATAGTATCACAGTTGACAGTCATAGTATCAGTTGGCAGTCATAGTATCAGTTGACAGTCATAGTATCATATGTGATTACTTATTAGCAAAATCGACAATGCTCTTTGTTGGCACAACTGAAAGCCATTAGACCGAAGAATTAACTAATTATTATCAGAATAGGCCAGTATAGGTCAGTGTGAACCTGTTTCAACTCAATTAATAAACTATATAAGTAATTAAGGGCAAGTCACGACCATCCTGATAGCACACGCCCTCGTGTGGAATGTAAACAAGACGATCAAATTAAAAGCATCTTTAGAATCTCGGCCTACCTGTCCTTAACGTGAAATTACATTCTTTGCTTCATCAGTCAATCTTTAATTTAAAAAAACTACCAATCGATCTTATCCCTTCAAAGACGAAAGGTTCCTCTAGCCGTAATTAAAAAAATAAAGTTTTATTATTGACACATTAAGATCACATACAACGCTCAACAAACGACAACTACTATTACCACCTATATCGTCATCACCTCTTGTGATACGACCAACACATATCGTCATCACCTCTTATGATACGACCAATACATATCGTCATCACCTCATGTGATACGACCAAATAGCCATAGTATGTGCTCTATTTACTCATCAACATTTAAAAAAATCTAACAACGTACATAAGTAAGAGGAATCTTTCGTAATTGATCGTGAAGACGTGAACATACCTATAGGTTCTATTACCAGACAACTATTTTAAATGTTTCAAGAACTTTAATCTGAATCATAAATGTCGTTAAACCAATTATAACTAATCACTTTACACAAATACCACAGCCATGTACCATCGACGTCATCACAACCAAAACTATACACGCACGTTTACTTCTACAACAAGTTACAACCAAGCTTGCAAAGTCCTCGAGTAAAGACCTCTAACACTATGGCTCTTTAGACGAAGAGCAATCACAGTACATGTGTCAGTCACATACATCTCAGTACACATATCCATCGAATGGATCACCCGTGTCAGTCACCTCTTGTGACTACACGCTACGGTATCAAACACCACGACCTCCGCCAGAGTTAAACGCACACCGCGCACCCATGAACTCTTGGGTTGCCCCAAGAGACACCTTCTACAGGGCTACGACTACTAAATAACTACACTGGTACGTTTGAACACATTACGGTCGATAGAGTCGTTCACTCGAGTCTCTCCCTCTACCTAAACTTGAACATCATCATTATCAACAAGATCATAAATTACATCAATATCGTCTGGTACATGACGTGCTGGCATTTCTCTTAACTTTTCGTGAGCAAATTTGTAGGTACGTTGACAATTTAAGCTTTAAGGGTATACCGATTACCTTCGAGAACTTCTAATACGCGAAAAGGGCCTCAATATTTCGGATCAAGTTTCGTTTGATGACGGTCCTCATTTTGTAACAGAACAAAATCGCCAATAGGATATTAAAAAGCCTAACTGTCCCTATGAAGGAAGTAGCGAAATCATATAGCTCCATTTACAACCCTTGCTTCCCAAAGTTACACAATAATTATTAGAACAGATGGAAACATACTCGTATCAAGACTTTTAACAGTTACCTACAACGACTGCCTTAAAATGTAACTGCTCACGCGTTAGTGACATTTAACTTTAAAACGCGTGGTTAACAAAGTCTAAATCAATTCTACATCAAGAGGTATGAGTAAATATACTTAGAAAATGACATACCTGTCTACTTATTTAACAAACTAGCTACGTAATTAACTAAAATAACTAGTATCTAAAGGAATAATTAATATTCTTAAACTGAAAATATTTCATTGAGTCGATTGAAAATTCTTCTTATATACAAAATCGATTATTATTTCAAATCAAATTGGTATCGTGTGAGGGAGTCTCTAATTACAAACTTTCTTGAACTGTTAACAGAAAACAAACGAATGGACAGAATATAGTAAGAATTTTTAATGGTCACCTACTCATAAACAAAATTATTAATCTGAGGTTACCTACCTACAACTATTGTTGTAACAAGTTTACGATTGCACCAATTAGGTGTTATCAATTAACTCTCTGTAATTTAAACGTTCTTAAACAGAACAACTAAAACAACTTTTAAACAGTTTTAAAAAAATCAATCAAAGGTAGAAAAAGACTAAAACCCTGAATTAAACACTCATTTCTCACTTCTAATCTATAGTTCACGATACGTGTGTGTTTTAACTATATCGAATTAATTATTATCACAGTAATCACTTATACGCCACGTAATTAAAACTACGTAACTAAACAATAGCTGCTCATACAATTACAAATTACAATAATCCCATCAATAGATGATGAAAATGGTGACTGACTAATCAGAAAATTAATATTAACTATTCGGAAGATGGTGTCTCTAACTTTACGCTCTTTCGGTACTTCGACAAATAATATTAGTTAAAATATCGTGTAAGATAGTAGACGTAAAGACAAAAATATCCGTTACAGAGGGTAATCGGAAATACTCAAGCTAAGACGATATTAACACTTTATCACAAACAAGTGGGTAACCACAAAAACTTAACGAAAATATAGCTACGCAGAGTCATGTACCAACGTAAATCAAACTTTCAATAACCAATTCATTTTCTACAACACCTACAACTATGTAAGCCACCCTTCCAACCAGCAATTACAATTGCTCCACAATCCACGCGTATCCCTCTTGGATCACGTCACAGTTTATCCCTCCTGGATCACTCATTCATCACAGTGTATCATCCTCTTGATGACTACACACTACAGTCTTTAGAGCGCTTACATCAGTTTTCTGTCACATCACTAAAATGTTCACCATTATGATCGTCATCTATAAACTCAATTGGTACATGACCTTCTGGCATCTTCCTTAAACGACTGTCGCTGCGACTACCGCGACGGCTCGCACTACGATTACGCTTACGGTCTGACATTGTGACTGAATCGAAACAAAAACTGAATCGCAAAATCTATTAGCAAAATTAATCACTACACAACTACCTTACGTATCACAATAAAACTAAATTCAACAAATAACCGGTAACTCGAATTACGTAATCGAACACTGAACAAAAACCACTTGTACACCGGTAAGAATAAAACAGAACGACCGAAAAGAACTAAAATACAGTAAAATACAGTACATCGATATTTTCATCACCAAATGTTGCAACTACCTTGCACACTTGCTAAAAATAGAACTTAAACAAAGAAACCCAAACTCCGAATTAACTTTAAGTACACGACTACGCTCGCGATATTAAATATTTTTTTTTAATTTTGAGCTTAGTCTATTCCTCAGTCATACTAAGTAAAAGTTTATGAAGAGACAGGTTACTATTACTACTAAATCGGTTTAAATGATGACGACTCGACTTGCGCTTCGATCTACACGGGACTACGCGAACGCGATTCTCGTGGCATCATGAAATAAATTACTCACTAGTAACACTCTTAGTGGGCACGAGAACAGTATCCCACTTCTGATGTAGGAATCAGAAGTGAGGAGTAGGGCGGATGGCCTGGTTAATTCACAATGTAATTTAAAACAACATAATTACACTACTTAGTATTCAATGGACTCACCGAGCGGGTACCGTCTATCGCGTGGCAGAGAGACAACTCGACGCAGTGCCCGGGACTTGTGACCCGAGTGTTGGTTTACGGCGGCGCCGCCTAACAATGCGCATTGGCACTCACCACCACCGGTCGAGTTGCCCAATCAGTAACAATTAATTCGTGTACACAAACTAACTATTAGAAGAGTCGAGGTTAAGCTACTAGCAGGATACACAAGTGCACCGCGCCAAGCCAGAGCCAAGACTGCCTGAGCCGCGGTTGCACCGTTCGTTTTATGCATGACAGAATGACTCGAATAATAAAATGATGTAGGGTAGGTGAATATCGCAGGTACCGACATTAATAACTATCTGTATCGATTCCCCGACATATACTTAATATTTGACTAACCACAATAATATATTGTTATCAATTTATTAATGTTTGTATTGACCAATAATTTTATTTTTTATTAGTAAACACAACACCTACAGGCTCAGAGCTAGGGAATGCAATCCCGCGGATCCGCAATCCCTCAAATGCGGGAGCAAATGAGTGAGACATTGACATGTACACATCAATCAATTTTCGATTACTGCAAGTCAGCAGTCGGTACTCGAATTGACAGTTTCACTTTTTTTTTTTATCAGAAAATCGACGAAAAACGAAACGTAGTATAATTTTATATGTTTTTTCATATGTTAATTCACATAACATTCTTGATTTTTGTCATTATTTCTGATGAAAATGTAATTATACTATTCATTTCTTTTTAGTAAATTCTATTGTTTCATTTACTGACTTAGAAAATAATTTTGTGTACTAATAATTCTAAAATATTGTACAATCCTGCAAATCTTGCGGATCAGCGGGACTGATCGTCTCAATCTTTTAGGTGCTGGATTCCCTACTCAGAGCTGTCCGTGTGCTTTTGTCTTTTATACATCTTGCAATTTTGCTTAATCTTGTGTTTTTTACAATATACTCCAGATCAGCAGACTATTACCAACTACTAACAGATAATACCATTTAATGTGTTTTATCATTATAATTTGGTATTATTTAATGATTATTATTTTATAATATTTGTTGTTCGAAGGTGCTCTGTGTGCAAGTGAAGTGCTTTGAAGAAATCATCAACATAGGTTACGCTGTGTACCGAGTTCACGGTCTGCCGTGGTTCCGTTCCCTGTCGTGGTACTTCTTATTGACGTCCAACTACTTCTTCTATGGGGAGAACCTCATCGATTACTTTGGAGTTGTTATCAATAGAACTGTAAGTAAAAAAAAGATTTATTATTTAAATTGCATCAACACATATGCTAGTAAAAGTCAGCACCTTTTTTTTATTTACTCATTATATTACACATACATAAAAGAAACATGTAATTTGATGAAAAATTCTTTCAGTGCTATATAGCCCATTTCTCAAGAAAGACTATAGGCTATTTTTTTTTCAAATTAACGCGTGTGAAACCGCGGGCACAGCTAGTGCATAAATAAAAGCCACAACTACTGTTTAAAGTTAGACACCTTGTGCCATTTCTTCTTTGTTAATCTTTGACACCAAACAGATGATTGCTTTTATCTTACTACTTAAATTTAAATATCTGTTTGTAAACGAAGAATACTTTAAAATCAAATGAGTTTATTCCCATTAGAGTAATCAACCTTAAAATTGTCAAAATAAGTGTACATAGTATATTTAATAGTATATTTTTCTTTTTATATTTGGTTTATGCAAGTAGATTTTATTTATTCAAAATGGGTGTTAAAAAAAAAACAAAAAAAAAATTAAATAAAATAAATATATAATTTGATTGTTTTTGCGTGGTTTAAAATGAATCTTTGTTACTATACAGAACATTTTCATTGTTTTTGCATGGTTTACAATGTTTTGTTACTGTACAGAAAATAATTTATACATTGTTTCGAATTTCCAATTACATTTGAATAATAAGGTATTGTTCATATTAATACAATGTACACAAAATTTTCTTAAGGTCACTTGGATAGAACTAAAGTATATATAATGGACCAACTGATGACCACATAACGATAGTGAACTTAAATGAGCAAACAATTTGCATACAAATCCATTTCTAATTTAGCGCTAATTGCGTTAAAATAATTATTTTTACTATATGTATATTTGCATCACAAAAATAATTAACGTCCAATGAAGTGGGCATGGGTCGGCTAGTGTACGATAAATAGTTCTAATTAATATAATACGGTCTTAAATAGATAATAACAGGTTGATTGACTATCTGCGTCTGGTAAATTGTTATTAGTAGTTAATGTAGCGTAATGATCGCTTTAGTACTACCAGTAGGTATGTATTATTTCAACTCACATAAGAGGCACATAAACAATAATGAAAAACATTTTATTTCTATTTTTTTTTATATATATATAAAATTACATATTTCATTTTTTAACCGACTAAAAAAGGAGGAGGCTCTCAATTCGACTGATTTTTTTATGTATGAACTTTTTACGGGTTGTACTAATTTTGATTCTTTTTATTATTATTAGTATTTGTCATGCGTTTTAAATTTGATCGAGATTTGTAGAGTATTTTAAAAGTTATTCGTTATAATATGTATTTACAATTGAATTGAATATTTATTCGGCTACCTACGTTGTATTACTTGTCCATAAAAATATAAGTCAGTTTTTGTTTCGTTTGCGAGCAACCACAATTATTGTGGTCTGTGTACAATGTACCTACATGGTCATAAACAGCCATTTAAAAATTATAGTACTATCTATTTTTATTTATTTATTTATTGAATGATTAAGATTTAACTTAAAAGTGAAATAATAACGCTAATATATACGATAATGAATATTTTATATCGTCTAAGGTCAATGCCCTGTGTTAATTGAACTTGAACTCCGTTAAGAATAACATACTGAAAACAATTAACAAAAATACAGATTATATGCGGGTTTATATGTACGTACTCTATTATATGTATATTACTAGCTAACCCAGCAAGCTTCATACTGCTGTTGTTTTTTTTCTTGAATATATTGGTTTTTTAATTTTCTGTTATATAAGCCATGTCCTGACAATAATGAACGTAACACAAAAATAAATGTCAAAAACGCTATGTGCCATTTCCATCCTCCTAATTTACATTGAATTAATCAATAAAAACCGCCTGTAAGAGATAACTTTCAGTGATAAGGACCTCGTGCAATATTCATGTATCTTAAACACTTTTATTTTCTATTCTATTGTTAGTAGGGGTTTTATTAAGATTATTGGAAGCGAAAATCTATTTTGATATCTATAATGTTTGAAACGATAATTTTGAATTTAGGTCAGTAACGTGAAAAACATCGCTTTTCGATAACAATCTTGTATGAAAATAAACTCACTAAGGGCATGTTTCACTAGATGTGAATAAGGCTATTTGACATATTATGACAGTATCCAGTAGAATAGATAAGTTTTTCATATATTTTTCTTTTTTTGCTATCGAATTCCACTATATTTATAAGATACTAGATGTGCCCTGCGGTTTCACCCACGTTAATTTAAGAAAAAAAGAGGTACTAAAATATTATATAGCCTTTAGCCTTCCTCGATAAATGGGCTATCTAACACTGAAAGATTTTTTCAAATCGTACCAATAGTTCCTGAGATCGGCGCGTTCAAGAAAATAAATTAACAAACAAACTAACTTTTCAGCTTTATAATATTAGTATGGATTTCTATTCGCAAATGTGAATCTAAATGAGATCTAAAATTGTAGTTTATTAATTGAGGAAAAAAGGTCCTAATAGCCTATTTTATATTTCCTGCTGTTAAAGTCTATACGTAACTTATGTCCAAGATAAATTTTACCCACAGTTAGTGAAACCGGTCCGAAGGTTTTTAGTTAATATCTTTGTTACTAAATATGATCTAGGCTAATTCGATTGGAACATCCAATTACCATAATGTCAGTAAAATGATATCGTGATGTACAAAGTGATTTCGTTGGCTTAATTTGATATAAATTTAAGTAATGGATGTTTCGCGTAAATCATTTTTTTTACTAACATATAAACTGTGCTCTACGGTTAGATTTAAATAAAATATTATCTACGTAAAAAAAGAAACGAATTTAAAATATTTAAAAAAACCAATTGAAAAAAAAAGCCAACGTCACGCGGTGTTCCCAGGCGATCAACCATCCAAGTAATGACCGCGTTGCCGTGTCGCCGCGTTACCGGTCGCTCAAATTTTACCCCTCATGCGCCTAAAGAAGTTTCACTTCAAAAAATGTCATAGGCGAAACACACGATCAGTAGTGCATCAGCTAGTCACTGTGATCATTGCACAAATACGTCATAGTGTAGATTTGGTTTATAAGTCTATTGCTATATTTTTTGTATTTGACACGGGACCTAATTTTTTGTGCTGGACTTATAAACACTTCAATCACAAAACACAAATTAATTTTCCATTTTTATAATAATAACAAAGGTTTTAATTATATAAGCTGTACTTAGTCACGCTATATAGGTTTGTTTAGTTATTTATTTATTACACTTTATTGTTTTAGGAATACTTGGTATAACATTAAACCGTCTTACTCGCACGCGATCCTGTTGTTTGGAATAAACGTTACATGTTATTGCCATGTAAATATAATATCTATGTCATGCTCTGAAAACGCTAGTACCTAATATGATATAAAATTTATGGAAATTCCTAAATTGAAAAATAGACGCGCTTTGCGGACGGATTACGATCACCACATCGAAAATCTCCAATCTATATTCGTATTTTGTATCTTATGTGTACTTAAGAACATCTTTTATATCTGATTGATACACACTTGATATTGGGAATTGTAAAGACTTAAATACAATTGTGTCAGTAAATTAACAAGAAACAATGGAAAAAAAAGATTAATGAATAGTTAAATGCGTAATTTAAATACAATCATTCTAGCCGAAATTACTTAAAACCGGTTCATATGTTCAGGAAACGGTTCCTATTGCTTACGAGGCGTTTAATTTGGCATTTGTAATTGACGGATTCAAGACGTTGCGAATGTTTAAGATCAAAAAATACATTGCACAAAAAAAGTCTAGATCTAAATCGAAATCTTTTAAAAATTAAGGTTTAACAAAATAACCGAGAGAAATCATCGTGTCTATCATTTCTTATCTTATCCACAATAAGTAAGATACTCGTAGATTGTGAGAAATGTCAATTTATTGATGCAACGTTGAAAGTTGGACACTAAATATACACGTATTTTACACTACTATTTAATAAAAGTGAAATTAAAAGATGCTGCGTGCTGTGTGGTTACGGCACTAAATAATGTAGCCACCCCCTCTCTTCCCGTGGGTGTCGTAAGAGGCGACTAAGGGATAACACAGTTTCACTACCACCTTGGAACTTAAAAAGCCGACGGATGGCGGGATAACCATCCATGCTGGCTTTGAAATACACAGGCCAAAGACGGGCAGCAGCGTCTTCGGTGCGACGGCGCCAGCCCTGCGGTCACCAACCCGCCTGCCCAGCGTGGTGACTATGGGCAACACACATGAGTTCGCGTCATAATGTCGGGCGCGAACTTGTGGAGGCCTATGTCCAACAGTGGACTGTGATAGGCTGAAGTGGAAACTAAAAGAAAAGTAATAAAGTTTAATATATTTATTAGTATGTAGTGTTTAAATGCGTACACCTCCTACATGGAGATAATCAGTCAATCAAAAAATACATGGAATATTTATCCGTCGGTTTCAAAATAGCTAAAATTTTTACTGAAATTTTTTCATCATAGGAGATAGAAAACTCAGCCTACAAAGATCTCACAGTACTCGTTCCATTTTCATGATGTTTTCAAGGCATAAACACATTGATGGATATTTATGAACTACATATTTTTACACAAGACGTACACAAATTCTTCGTTTGTTTAATTTTAGCTTATTGAACAAAGTTTTCCATTAAAATGATGGAAATATGAAACCATAAAAAATTAGAAACTTTTTTTTTTGTGTCTTTAAAGAAAAGTAAATTAGTCAAAATATTTTCTAAAACAGAATAATTCATAATTATTCATGTTAGGATCATTACAAGTCCTGCTTCGCGGTTCTACGCAGACAACTGCGTAGCTTTCGATCCTATGTAAATATCTAGACAAAAATTAGCCAATATATTGCTTTAAATCTCCAGCTATATGAGTACTAATTTTCGTAGTAATCAGCTTAACAGCAGCAAGCAGCAAACTTTTATAAATGAAATTATTATAATGTTATCGTGCACCAGATACAAAGATATGGTCATCCGGTTCTCTGCACAAAAACAACCAAATCAATTTCGCAATCAAAACCACAAAACGACCTTGAATACAATAAGCGCTACATTTCAGTCAAAATTCTCAACTTGAAATTTCTTCCAGGACTATCTCCACTTCCTGGTGACGTATCATCGCTTTATATCATTCAGTCTTTACTGCGTTGGCTTCGTTTGGTTCGTGTTATCGCTCGTCAAGCGCTACTACATGCGACAATTCAGCCTGTTCGCTTGGACTCACGTTGCTCTGCTGATCGTTGTGACACAGAGCTACCTCATCATACAGAATATATTTGAAGGTAAGTCATATTTATTGAAATGAAACAACTTTATCGAATTTTATCGCAGTTTATTAATTTTTTTTGAAATTCCCGACGTTTCGGAAACTTTACAGCAACCATGGTCACTGGAGGACTTAATAAAACTTAATAAACTGCGATAAAATCCGAAAAAGTTGTTTCATTTCAATGAGTTTAATTCGCGTAAACATTAGAAAACAATATAAGTCATATTTTTCATAAAATTTTCAGGAATACTAGCTAATTTGGAGGTTATGTGGTCCAAATATCTGTTTAAAGTTTTTTCGTATTTTTTTTTACATTTTTAGCATTTTTTACATTTTTTATCTATACTTATAATATATAAAGCTGAAGAGTTTGTTTGTTTGGTTGTTTGTTTGTTTGTTTGTTTGTTTGTTTGTTTGTTTGAACGCGGTAATCTCTAAAACTACTGGGCCGATTTGAAAAATTCTTTCAGTGTTAGATAGCCCATTTATCGAGGAAGGCTATAGGCTATGTGTCATCACGCTAAGACCAATAGGAGCGGAGTCCACGCCGACGAAGTCGCGCGCAGAAGCTAGTCTGTAATATTATTCAAACTACTACGACTATTAAAATATTATTTTAAACTGATGCGTTTGTTTATTAACAAGTATATTAATATTAAGATATTTTCCTGTTAAAAAGGCGGATTTTATTACTACTAATACAATATTAAATTTATTTCAATTAATATCTATACTTCTATTCTATCTTCTTCTAATATATAAAGCTGAAGAGTTTGTTTGTTTGTTTGAACGCGGTAATCTCTGGAACTACTGGGCCGATTTAAAAAATTCTTTCAGTGTTAGATAGCCCATTTACCGAGGAAGGCTATAGGCTATGTATCATCACGCTAAGACCAATAGGAGCGGAGTCCACGCCGACGAAGTCGCGCGCAGTAGCTAGTTTAAAATAAACTTAAATCGCATTATCCTTAATGACTTTAGCTGTTTAAGTATAACAATACTTCTATTTTGTTTTCTTGAAATGAATATGAGTTAGTATCGTACTAAACTAGCGGTTCTAATAGTAACGTGGGTCGTGAGGTCGCTCCAAAGGAAGCTAACATTCTCTTTCTAGGACATGTACAATGTTATTAATGATATTTGTCTAGGCTATATCTAGCTGTTGTTGAAGTCTTGAACGTGTTTTAAAATGTTTAATTTTTCATCGTGTTTGGAATTGATACTTGAATGTCCTTCTAACAATATTCAAGTCGACTCATCGTCAGTTGTGATAATTACTAATTTTAGCGTAAACCGTTTTATTTCTTGTCATATGTTTGGTATTATTTATGTTTAGCAATCACTAATAATTCTACAAATTGTTAAGCGTAAAATTTCTAATAGTCAATTTTCTCTGGGTGAACTCTCCTTCGGGAAAGTACTTAAGTTAATTGTTTATCCTACAACATTGAATTGAATGGCAGAATAGCGTGAAAATGTCCACTGCTTGACCAAGCTTCTTCTTAGCTTTTATCATTACACTTGTATTGCTTAGACCGCCATACAGCTCTATATTCATTCGGTAAAAAATTCTCCTGTCAAGAGAAACTAAGACAGTTATCAAGTGATTATGGTAACAACCGGGACCGACGTCTCCTCGTGGTCTCAATATGGCGTAAACATCCACAAGGACATATGTACACCCAGCCCATTAATACATATTTGTACAAATACAACAAGCTGCACTTAACGGGGACCAGATCCGCATCCATCAGAGATAATGGAACTTTGATCTCAATTTCAAACTATAATTAAACGCAAACACGAAAATGATTGATACGAAGAGGATTTGACCTAACTAGGTAATCTTTTCTATACTCTGTCAGTCTTAGAGCTACATATATGAGATTGAGCTATATAAGCTGTTTACGTTATTAAAATATAGCAAAAGCTAGTCTAGTCAAGATTCCAGTCGTAATAATATTGAAAAATGACTATTTTTGATAAATTTTAATGATCGGTCGAATCAATCTTAAAAAAAAAAAATATGTTTATGTTTCGATGAAATCAATAAATTTGAGAAAAAATTCCACCTTTAAAAGCAAACAGTCTATAACGGGCGACACTATCTATAGATTAGATCGAATGCGTCGCGGAGTGGACACTGTCAGGGCCGAGAAGCCGTTCAACCGACGCGACGTTCTGCGAACTAGGTCACATCGATATCGGTGCTATAAGGACGGTCTAAATGTAGGGATTTTCGTTAATAATCTGGGGCTTAGGAAGATAAACTTTAGGAACCACAGGACTGTAGATATCCTGTAGTATAGGTTAAATTCTAATCCTTCTTCTACATGGAGAAAGATGCCTTTGGTCAGTATACCTACCCACCTTCGTATAACTGCTGAAACATAGAAGTAAAGTATCTGTCAGAATCAGTATATTAATAAATATAAATCAACAAATTTGTTGCTAAGCTCTAACTTTCGATAAACGGCTATCGATTTGGCTATTTTAACCGACTTCCAAAAAAGGAGGAGGTTCTCAATTAGATTGTATTTTTTTATGTGTGTTAGATCAGAACTTTTGACTGGGTGAACCGATTTCGATGAATTTTGTTTTAATGGAAAGATGTTGCGTGTCATGTGGTCCCATTTAAATTTAATTGAGATCTGACAACTAGGTAGTTTTAGAGTTATATCTAATAATTATTTGACTGTTTTTTCGTCGACCTACGTTGTATTAAACCGTATAACTTCTCACTGTGTTTATCGATTTTGATGATTCTTACTTTAATCGAAAGCTAATGCTTGTCATGTAGTCTCAGCTAAATTTTATCTTGATCTGGTTGCTACTTTTTGAGTAATCTTTGATAACGCGTATTTACTTGACTATTTTTTCGTCTACATACGTTGTGTTACTTGTCGATGTAATTGAAATCGGTCCTAAAAATGAAAAAGTTAGAAATTTGGGCAGGAAACTGGAAAATATCAGAAAACGTAACGATTGAGTATTTTAATTTCATGCGTTTGATAGTTCGGTAGAAAAGACGATGTCTGTTTGAAGTATTTAGTGAAAAAATATAGTCTATTAACTATACTGTCTGAAAGTCATTGGCTAAAAATCACTAAGTTCATAATAGCGAAATATTAGTCACAAATGTTGATATGGGATCTCATTATAAAATATATCTGACTTATGTACTTTTAAGTAGAGTTCTCAGACTATAATATAGAAACGTAAATATACAGGCTGTTCGATTCCTTACTACGTCCCGTGAAATGGGAGGTTCTGTAGGTGTTACTGATGGCGTTCCGCGTGAAAAAAAACCTTTTATATATAGGTACTAGCGACCTGGCCCGGCTTCGCACGGTTGCAAAAACTATCAGTGTTCCTCTACTATACTTATTATGCAAAGTTATAGGTATTATTAATATTAATAGTTATATACGTATTATATAAAGTTAGTCATCAAACGAATTTAAATTACATCAAATATAAAGATACAATAATAGGCATAATCTAGTTAATTAGAACCAACTTTAGTTTAAATGTTTCCTTCTCTACTAGGAAAAAAGGTTTATTATAAGAGTTTTGTAGATATCGCTTAGTGAATTATAATTATAAATATTTTCAATTAATCTTCTAAAAGTTTAAAAGTTTCTAAAAGTTTGATTGCAGACTTTTGAATCTGCTTTTTGGAGATATTCAAAGCAAACACTCCTATATAGAAAAAAAAATGATAGTAGCACTTGTATAAGAAATTTTCAATTTAAAATGTACCTATATGAATCTAGCCGTACTTTAATAATTATATAATTGAACATATTCGCAAATATAATATAAAATACTTTGGTATATTGCGCATTTTATTGACAAGGGTTGATTGAAACGTTAACTTGGGAGTAATAAAGAAATAATAATCGGTGGTAGGTATTCGCGTGACCTAATTCTACATTATTCGATCGTTTTCCATAGATCACGAACGTCTGCGTGTTTTAATTGACAGCTACTGTCAGGATATTTGACTGAATACTGTCAGAAAACCCAGACATAATATAATTGATGACTGATTGATAGCCCGATAGGACGGTGATGTCCACGTTTTGTTATTAATTTCGCGCGGTTTAGGTACGGTTCATATTGTATTTGTGTAGTGTGGTTTAGTAAAAATGTAATCATGTTTTCATTAAATGTAGTATTATAAAATTAATAATTGTTTGTAATATTAAGGGCGTAGTTAACCGGTTGTTAGTAAAGTTTATCAAGTACTTAATGTACTGGTAAATTATACCAGCACGAGGCAAAACAGACCCTAAAGGTAAAAAAGCGTGTGTGTCAGCTCCGACGCACGACTGGGGTTTACTCCTTCAGATCAGACAGTAAATAAATGAATCAAATAACGCCATCTATTGGTTCCGATAGTTACGAGATTTTACTCCTCATATTTTTTTCATACCGGGAGTTTTATATGAAAATCGATTCTTTAGGAGTAAACTCCAAAAAAAAATTACTACATTCCTTATTCTTGATCGAAAGTTCAGAACCATGATTATATAAATAGACCTAAAACTATTTAGCATACATTGTTAGGTACTAAGTTAACAATAGTTTACGATAACAATCAAACCTTACCATATGAAGACATATATTGTTGATCGTTACGATTTGTGTGATTAAGACTATTGCAAGTTAACGTTTCGACACGCGAAGAATTTCGTTTACAGCAAACACTTCAAGCGCGACTTGATAATTTGCAGCTGTTTGTGATACTCGACATTGGATGGGTGTAAAACCTAAAATAAATAACAATCTCAAACGTTTTATTAAGGCAGGGCACGTCAGTAATTCTGCTTAAATTGGATTAGCCTTACTGGAGAAACACATTGGGGATGACACAAGATGGCAGTCAAATAATTTTGCTCTCAAGGAGAGTTGTGTTTCTCTTTTGAGTAAGGTCGTCATGGCTCCGGAGGAGGGTCGGGGTACGGTCGGCAACGCGCTTGCGATGCTTCCGCTGTTCATAGGCAATGATGATAAATAAATTATTCGCTTGTCATCACGTGGACTTTACGCGAGTTTTTACCCATTTAAACACGCAAATAAAATTAGCTACAAAGTCATGGATTTGTCCGGATTTAGTGTAAGCGTGATGCCATCATACCCTCTCAATAGTTCATGTCAAGTTAACGTAAACAACTCTTTATAATTATCGTAATCTGCTTATTACTTGACGACACTTTGGCGTAACGGTCACAGTACTGGCTGATGTGCTGGCGGTCGCGGGTTCGATTCCCGCTCACGGCAGATATTTGTATTGGCTATATTGATGTTTGTCGTGGTCTGGGCGTTTGTGCTTGTGTATTGTGTGTGTTTCTGGACCCCTGACACAGGAGAAAATCCTACTGGGGGCCGTTGAGTGTGAAGCGTTTATTAAAAAAAAGCGTTTATTATTACTCACAGTAGTGCGATAAAACCTGAACTCCAAACCTTCCTGTCAGGAGAAGAAGCATTTGCCAGCTGTTTTAATTCGATTAATGCTTAAAGGCGTTACGTTGTATCATATCAGACTATAACATTAATTAATAATAGGTACTAATTAGATAATAATTATATAATATATCATGATAAAGTGCTTGCCACGGTATTCTCACGCTGATAACATATTTATGTCAATATATGTCTTATCTTATTACGATAGTATGATTAAGTCGTATGATTATTGAGATGTTTTAGTTTAGTTTATATAACAAATAATTTTATTGTGTAACTAGATGGCCCGGTGAACTTGGTATCACCTACGTATTTTTGTGAAAAATATACACAAAACACTTTCTGAACGCACCTATAAATATATGACAACCAATTTACAACGTTTTTGACAAAATACATTAAACTTCCCCGCTAGGAACATTTTGTATTGGAAAATTAAATCGTCGTTTTTAGTATTTTCCGTTACATATTATTTATGTTTAAACCTTCCCTGAACTTCCACAAACATTTCAAGCTCAAAATTAGCTAAATCGGTCAAGCCAATTTCGAGTTTTAGCGAGACTAACGAACAGCGATTGATTTCTCTAATATCTAAGATCCTGTGTTGCTTGATTTACTTTGTAGACGATCTTAGCAAATGGTTTTATAATTATAGGTATTTATATAAGAAACAATTAGCGAAATTATTTACTAATAAATTGACGAAGACAATAAATTATAAACGTCTTACAATCAATAATCTGGTCTAGAGTGAGAATGATGTTTAAAATGGGGCTATCTACAAAACACATACAATACAAATACAAACGCCCATGCAATAACAAGCACCCATATGGGTAACGTACATAAGATAATCAAAAATATAATTATATAATAATTGTGTTTGCTTGCAAACGAAAAAAAACCGACTTCAATTACATCGACAAGTAATACAACGTAATAAGACGAAACAATAGTCAAGTAAATACGCGCTATTAAAGATTACTCAAAAAGTTGTTATCAGATCTCGATCTAATTTCACGAAGACTACATGACAAGTATGAGCTTTCGATTAAAGTAAGAATCATCAAAATCGGTACACCGAGCAAAAAGTTATGCGGTATAATACAACGTAGGTCGACGAAAAAGTAGTCAAGTAAATACGCATTATTAGATATAACTCTAAAAGTACTTGTCAGATCTTAATTTAAAAAAATGGGACCACATGACACGCAACACCTTTCAATTAAAACAAAATTGATCGAAATCGGTCCACCCAGTCAAAAGTTCTGAGCTAACATACATTAAAAAAAAATACAGTCGAATTGAGAACCTCCTCCTTTTTTGGAAGTCGGTTAAAAACACCCTGTAAATAATATCTATCTATTGCGTGTCAAATGTTAATGTAGCGTAATAAATAGAATCGTTCGGTTTGTGTTATATATTTCATATAACGTGCCGCTCCGTAAACAATAGGCTATTCTTGGACGCCGTATTGTTTCATCCTCTCTGGAACCCTAGTTGCTTACAATTAGTACTACAATACATTACTGCTATGTACATTTCAATAAATATTCATATCTGGGGCTGTTTTATTTGACTTATATTAAATCAAATTTATATATCTTTGGTTTGACGTACACATACGGTCGTCTGTTTCTAAGGTAAACGACTTTAATACTTGTGTTATAGGTAACAGCCGACTGATATAGCTATTTTTTCGATAAATTCACTTATAAATATATAGTTAAATACATATATTACACCCAGACTCGCCACGGGAATCAATCGCAGAACCCTCGGAGCAGTAAGCACTACACTGCGCCATCGGGCTAGTCAAACGAATAAATTTTGTATGAGATACTTATTTATTTACGTTTATATACAGCAGCGACCACTCCAGAGTGTATACAAGCGAGATACATAAAATTAAATCACATATAGGCACTACATACTATTGCTAAGCTATGTACAAAAATTCATCAAATATACTTAAACATTACCTACTTTAAGTTCAGATGTAAACCTTTTATGTACTTAACCAACACAAAATCTAAGCCTATAAAGGAACTAAACATAGACAACCTAAAAATATATCATGAAGTACTAAGGTGTCTTTCAATATTGTTCTAAATTAAATTTAGTAATACGTTAGGCTTCATAGTGGATTACGAAGTGAGTATTGTTCGAAAAAAATTCACTGAGGTTTGTTAAATAAAAACCAATTAAAGTATGTTATGTTGATCCTATTATGACTAGTAAATTTCTGTCTAATCTGTTTTTTTAAATTAATTTATTTAGTTGGATGAATAATTTATTTCACTTATACGTAAGTGGAACACAAAAATAATGCGCAAAAGGTGATCTTATCGCTGAGAAGCGATTACATCCAGATAATCTTTAATTTGAGAAGAACGTGTAACAAAAAAAGTAAAGTACACAACTCGCGGTAACAAACTGACCCAGATTTGGCAAGGTCGTACGTAGTAAATGATTGAAATGTCTGCCTTTGAGAAATATATTAAAAATAATAATTTTATTAGGTTTTAAGTATTTGTTACATAAGTTATTTATCGTAATATTTATTATCTTAATGTAACTAATGTAAGTACATTAAACTATGTTTCAATTCACTTTAAGATTAATATGCGGTAGAGGTAAGTTAAGTTAACGACACGATGGTGACGCTGTATTTCATGTAAGATATTACCAAATTTGTATAAAAATAGTTTTTTTTTTTAAAGAGTAACTGAGGAGTTTTTTGTCGGTTTTTTTCTGCAGAATTCGCATTCCGAACCGGTGGTAGCTTCATTTTAGAAAATAATTAAAAATTAAATTCGTAAAATGACGATTCGAAGGTACTTTTAAAGCATATTTGGCTAAAGATATTTTTACCCGACTGCCAAGGAAGGGTTATGTTTTTCGCGCGTATCTTGTATGTATGTATGTATGTAATATTCTTAATTACCTCATTTCTCTAGAACCGCTGAACGGATTTGCATAATTGAGATATCGTTAGATTTGTCTTAGCAGCCCAAGTGTTCTTAGATAGGTGACATTAAAAAAAAACAAACATGGCGGCTGTGCGAAGCCATTGTAGTTAATGAAGAAATATTTTTTTTTTTAGAATACTATAGTATGGGTATCAAATTAAAGGGCTTAATACAAGGATTTCAAAAATGTATATTATGATTATTATTACTGTAATAATAATAAAGAAATACAATAAGAAAGTTTAAAAAATGTTGACTGCTCTTTCTGTTTTTTACGCAGGCGGGTTTTTTGTTTTCTTTTAATTATATTACTTGTTGATTTTGATATCAAAAGTAAATAAAAAATAATAATAATATAGAAATGTAAATACATTTCCACATTTCCATATCGTGACAAGGAAATGTTAGCATGACGCTCATGTTTCCCCTTTTGTTATTGAATTGTATGGGCTTCATTCACACAGCTTTATTCAACGGCTGTCACTCGCAGTATTTGATGTCGGTAAAGGTTCGAACAAACACACTCGAACGCTATGTTACTATATGTCTTCTGAATCTGTTGTAAACAAGATAGAAATAAAATTAGATCTTAGAGTAGGTATACATACATTATTGCTACTGTAATATGTATCCTCTAAGGATTAGATATAGATAATATCTATTGGCGATATCTGATAGCACATATTTTTGCACCGCTATTTATTTAAATTTTATAATTTTAAGTATTTTTTGTTTAACTTATTTTATTCACATTATATTTACATAATTAAAATTCTACAAATAACTTGTCTTCGTAAATTATAAAGGTTGCTTTAATTGATAGTTTAATATTTATTTATTTTTTTAAACAAATAATCTGATTCTCTATTGATCTGATTGATCTATTATGATAGATTATTATCATAGATACAAAGAGGAGTTAAGACCATAATGAGCTGCTATTGGTAATTAAAAAGAAAAAAATATGTAATTATAAAAATAATATTATGTTTATACCTATACAATATTGTTGGAAAAGGTCATGAAAACAAAGCAACATAGAGTAAATTAAATTTTAATGTTCGTTCAAGTAATGCTTGGTGCAATTTCATTAGGCAAAAGTACATTTGAATTTTAAATTATTTAAATGATCCTTGGTCAAGTCGATGCGGCACTGTATTATAATTTTCGTGTGCTTTCTATATAATTATAAAATAAAGGGTTTTGTTTTTGAATATGCTTCGGTAAACATAAGTTATCTAATATACCTACAAATTATTTATTAGAATTTATTTGGTTTAAAAACTGTTTATCTTATCGCGAAAGTAAAATACGTGGATGTTGGTTCCGTTTGCGAATAATCCATGTGGATTACGGCTATGTAGCCGTTAGTGATAAAACTTTAAAAAAAATACAGATTTTCTATCTCATTTAATTCTTAATCAGGTTTGAAATTAATGTGTATATTTTAATATCTCGTATAACATGCAAAGGTACATATTTTTGTACGTATTTTGACTTTTTAGTTTAAGTAATATATTATGACTAGCTTCTGCGCGCGACTTCGTCGGCGTGGACTCCGCTCCTATTGGTCTTAGCGTGATGATACATAGTCTATAGCCTTCCTCGATAAATGGGCTATCTAACACTGAAAGAATTTTTCAAATCGGCCCAGTAGTTCCAGAGATTACCGCGTTCAAACAAACAAACAAACAAACAAACAAACAAACAAACAACCAAACAAACAAACAATTCAGCTTTATATATTAGTATAGATATAATGTTTTGAAATATTCTATTTTCGTTTCAGGTCTAATCTGGTTCATAGTGCCAGTATCAATGATAATATGCAACGATGTGATGGCTTACGTGTTTGGTTTCTTCTTCGGAAAGACTCCGTTAATCAAACTCAGTCCCAAGAAAACATGGGAGGGCTTCATTGGCGGTGGATTTTCTACTGTCATCTTTGGACTTGTGGTATGTCTGGCTTTAGACTTTCCTTTAATACAACTAAACCGGTAGACATGTGTCCGGCTCATCGGTAAAGGATTACCGTAGCTTATAGACGCTTACAACACCAGAAGCATGGCGTTGCCAACCCTATCCCCCCCCCCCTTACTCACCACAGGAACACAACACTTGAGACACATTTATCTGTGATATTCTGTAAGGTTGAGGTACTTCCCCAGTCGTGCTGCTCCAGATTTTGAACAGAATATTTTCTGCTGTGCCTCTCAGTAACATACAACAAGATTGTACTCATATCTATACATATAATAAAATGGTAGAAAAGTCAAAACTGTACATTGAATATTTTTTAAAAGAATACTTGGGGTGTAATCTACAATCGATACCGAAGCCAAAAATATAGTTTTTAGAATTTTTGTCTGTTTGTCTGTTTGTCTGTTTGTCTGTATGTATGTCCGGGATAAACTCAAAAAGTACTGCATGGATTTACTTCAAATTTGGCACGAATATTGTTAAGAAGTCGGGTCAGAACATAGGCTATATATTATCACGCTATCACCTACGGGGAACGAGCAGTGAACCTTTATTTCTTCAAATGTATGTCCGGGATAAACTCAAAAAGTACTGCATGGATTTACTTCAAATTTGGCACGAATATTATTAAGAAGTCGGGTCAGAACATAGGCTACATATTATCACGCTATCACCTACGGGGAACGAGCAGTGAACTCACGCAGACGACGTCGCGGGCAGCAGCTAGTTTAGATATAAATTTAATTAATTTAATATGTTTATATATATTAAATATACATAATTATGAGGTGACATATTTTCAGCAAATAATTTAATTATTTCTGTCGAGAGACTTGATAGCGAAATAATAACGTCCTTCTATAAGTCTTTCCCTACCTCTGGTAAAGTTTACTTATATTTAATTGTATTGTTTATATTTCCCCAGCTATCCTACATGATGTCTCAATACCCTTACCTGGTGTGTCCGATCGAGTACTCCGACTCCTTGGGACGAATGACAATGGACTGTGAGCCGTCTTCTCTCTTCCGTCTCCAGGACTACACACCGCCTCAGTTCTTACAACCAGTTATGAAAATTGTGAGTATTTGACAAAATCTTAGGATTATGTAATTCTTCTGTAAGTGTGCTTGTCATATCTATGATAGAAACCTATTGAGAATATGATATCTCAAGTTCTTAATAGGTTTCTTGAAGAAGATTTCTCAGCATCTATATATATAAATGAGAAAGGTCACTGAGTCATCACGAAATCTCAGAAACTATGACACCTACAAACTTGAAATTTGGCAAGTAGGTTCCTTATACAGAGTAGACATCCGCTAAGAACGGGCTTTACGATACTCCACCCCTAAGGGAGTAAAACCGGGGTTGGGAGTTTGTATGACACTCCTATGTTTTTGAAGTAAGAGACTTGAAATTCAAAATGTATCCTCTATAGATGGTGTTGAGGTGTACTATTAATGTATCTTTAGAACTCAACCCCCTTTTGGGGTTAAAACAGGGGATGGTAGTTTGCATGAAAGTCCAATGTTTTTATCTTTCTTTTATTTTTTCCTTTCATTAGTATTTAGCTTTTTGAATATAATTAAAAGCTATGTGCAAATAACTAACTCCACGCTTACGAAGTTGCGGGCGGCCGCTAGTTATATTATAATTATATGATTTAAAAAAAATCTAGTATACATTTTCTGTTCTAGTATGTTGATCCACTGTTTTAATAAGCTCTGGTTCTTTTACACGGTCTTTTATCTAACGTAGTTTATAATATTTTTTATTTATTTACAGTTGGGCCGTGAGAAATTCAACATGTATCCGTTCATGATCCACTCGCTGGCTCTCAGTATCTTCAGTTCAGTCATCGGACCCTTTGGAGGATTCTTTGCTTCTGGATTTAAACGCGCTTTCAAAATCAAGGTCAGTATTAAATAAAAAAATAATAAAAATACTTTATTCAAACAGGCTTCAAAAGCACCTTTGAACAGTCACTTTATAAATCATAATTATATTTGAGTTAATTAATTAATTATAGTTAAGTGAAGCTACCACCGATTCAGAATGTAGATTCTGCAGAGAAGAATTGAAACTCCGTAGTTACTTTAAAAAAAAATTGTTATATTATGAAATTGGTAATATCTTGCATTAAATACAGGTTCACTTAATCCACAAATTTCTATCGTCAATATAATCCTGCATCGAATAATAAGTTTTTATATAAAGATACCCGCACACGACAACATTTGTATTGACCATACAGATGTTTGCCGTGGTCTGAGTGTTTGTGCAGTCCTTGTGGGTCTCCCCACCGTGCCTCGGAGAGCACGTTAAGCCGTCGGTCCCGGTTGTTATCATGTACACCTGATAGCGATCGTTACTCATAGTAGGGAATATATCCGCCAACCCGCATTGGAGCAGCGTGATGGATTAAGCTCGGATCCTTCTCCTACATGTGGAAAAGAGGCTTATGCCCAACAGTCGAATATTACAGGCTGAATCGATTCGTATCGTATCGTGAGTCGATATAAAGATAATAATTTTAACGAAACTACTACATTTTATGGAAAATAAGTATGGTATATGAACTTTTTTTTTTTCAAGAGAAGACATTCGAAGAGAGGGGGTGGCTATATTTTTTACTGCCGTAACCATAAAGCAGTGTATTATTAAAATTAAAAATAATATATTATATTTAATAACAATATATTGTTTTTTCAGGACTTTGGTGACGTGATCCCTGGACATGGTGGTATTATGGATCGTTTCGACTGCCAGTTCCTAATGGCCACCTTCGTCAATGTGTACATCACCAGCTTTATACGCACTGCTACTCCGCAGAAACTATTGCAACAGGTAACATTTATCATAATCAAAAAATGAATTAATTACGCAAGTAGGTTTTTTTTACAAAAACATATTATTGTTAATGTGAAACTACCCTCGGATTTGGTATGAAGATAAAAAAACCGCTTTAAAGAACCGACAAAAGCGTTTACATTTATTTTAAAAAAAATGTTATCCTGTGCCACTATGTGCTCTACTACAGATCACTACGATCTGAAGTAGCCTCTGAACTCCCTACATATACAACACAAAAAATATTTTTATAATTTTAATATATTTAAAGATATTATCTTCATAACTTATAATGACAGTATTTTCACTATGTTTGAAGAAAAAGTCTTGAATTGAAACATTTACTTCGAAATTTTCATATTATCACATATATGGTGCCATTAAAAGTAGTTGTACAATCGCTCTTAATAATTATTCATTCACAATGTTAACATTTTAAATCATATCAAAATTTTTCGATCCAGCGGGGTTTGAACCCGCGCCTCCGGCATACCGTGTCAGCGCTTTGCCAATTGAGCTATGGATCCACACCCGGTGGAATCGAAATTCTTGATATGCTGATTTTAATTTTGGTTTTAAGAAAACCTTGGCGCCGTCTATAGCGAGTCCTTTGCTGCACCCGACTACTCAAAGTTCGGAGGCGCGGGTTCAAACCCCGTTGGATCGAAAAATTTTGATATGATTTAAAATGTTTATAATTTCCTCATGTGCGGGTAACACAAAAAATAAAAATAATACGAAGTCACAATGCTTTATCCTTTATTTGTTTCATAATTTATATCGCAATGTTTCGATTCTCCTGTTACAGGTTTACAATCTGAAGCCCGAGCAGCAATTGCAATTGTTCTACGCTTTGAAGGAATCGCTGGAAAACAGGAATATACTCAATATGGTACCTTAAATTAATTTAGGCGAATTCAGGTATATTTTATTATTTATGTGTTATTGACTTTGACAGAAATTTTAAGAGGAGTTTCACACTTGTCGCGATTCCGCAGCTTACTTTATGTAAAGTGCGAGATGTATTGTTTTTAGGTTGCAATATTGCGTTTTTTTTTTTTTTGTTAGAATACAAAATTTTGTATAGTAGGGAAAAAATTGGTTGAAAAAATTACTTACTATAAACAAATGAAGTTATAATAAAAAAAATTGCAATTTTGAAATACATTTTTGCGGAATAATATTTTTTTTGGAGATATTGTTGCATCAAAATGATAATGAAAATAAGTGAAACGCAATATAAAAAAAAAAAAACAAATTTTAGAAAACGCCGCGTTTTTATTGAAACCGCAGAACGTATTACCGCTGCGTTTCTGTGCGGTGTGAAATCACACTAAGGTTTGACAATTTTCAGTTTGTACGCAGCATACATTTTATTCTAGTCCTATTAGTTACTATACCTCTCACTCATAACCATCAGTTTTAATTTAAAAAAAAATATTTATCTATAATAATATAAGATTCGATTCTGTTTTAGTTACGATTGTTAACGCTTGTAATATTAAGACCTATTCAAATATTACGTGAGATTTATATCTTTGAAAAACTACAATCTTTTTCGTTAAACATCATAAAGAGGTAAAGGTAATACCTATGTTTACCTGATGTGTAATATTTTATCAAATTACCTATAATTTTTTAGTTTAGGTAAGATTTTATTCGACTTTTAAAGTACTACTAGAGACAATTTACATAATTCGTGAATAACATCCTATTATAAATGTAAATGTAGTAGCGAATTATAGTTATAGAATAGATAACTATTTATCTTACTTTAATTTTATATTTTACGTGACCTAAAAGTTTTATATGTAAAATCTTTTCAGTACATTTTCTAAAGCATTTACAATTAAAAAAATGTTTAAATTTTAAAATCAAGAGTCCATTTCTTCATTGACTCATTTCATCGATTGGATCGAACAGGGAAATCTGCATTTCTTTCTTTTTTAGACTGAATAACGACTGCTTTATCGTGTGCTAAATATTATGTGACGTTATTCCTGTTATTTCGAACGTTATAAAACTATTTTTCTATGAATTTTACTTGATAATCGCCATTCTTAAAAATTCGCTGTTTTATTTTTAAGTTTCTAACTCATTTTCTGTGGTTGTTTTATTATAAAACAAATGTTTTTACGGGTTAACATGGATTATTTAATTGTAAAATTAGCTTTGTTAGTAAACATTTGGGAACAAATATCTCTTTTCTATGCTTAAATTCTAGTGCTTCAGGCGTCTATAAGTTGCAGTAATGGCTTACCATCTGGTGAGCTGTACGCTTGTTTGCCGTTGCCGACTTAATTTTATAAAAAAAACAGCATTTATACATTGTGAAGCAAAAATGGAACTAAATAAATATATTATGTTTATTTTATTTCTAAATCTTAAATGTTTACTGGTAAAGTCCTTACTACGTAAAATTATTAATAGTATAAACTAAAAAAAACTATCTAAGAAATATTTTACCGTTTATGTGAAGATGTATTCTAAATGTTTTCAAATATAGTATAACGAAAATATCTCTTAACATCTTTTACTTGTATTTTTAAGACAAATTATATCAGACCAGGACATATTTTGCAACTTTATTATACATAATTATTTGGAAAATAATTTTTATCATTTTTAAATGTATAAATATAATTTAAAAAATTAATACGAATGAATTTTTTTTTCTTTTGTTAAATAGGTATTAGTTAAAATTGTAACTAGTTTGGTTTTTCGTAGCTCCGTTTATTTATTAATTATCCTGGTTCGTCTTTAGTGTTGATTTTTTTTTTCAATGTCGATAAGTTGAAATCGTTAAGTTTTTTTTTTGTGAATAATTTATGTGATTTTTATGTTACGTTATGTAGTTTATGTTGTTCTTTTGCTCGCTATTGGGTCGAATATACTACATAAGGGCGTAGACTAGTTTGAATAAATAGTGATTATTGTGTGAGAATAGTTAATCGTTTCTTTATATTTTCTTATCAAATTTTGCTTCATTATTTTTGGCGCCAATTGTCTTTCAAGACATGTTTCTATTCTAGTATTAAGTATAAACAAAACTCCAATAACCTGCCTCAATAAAAACCTCCGGACTTTTTTTATTTTCTTGATCGAAATAAAAACTTTTCCTTCATAAAAATGTTTATATAATTACAACCTTTGTGGTATAAATAGTATTATCAGTTATATTTTGTACATATCCATTTAAAATCATTAATAAATAATGTCTGCAGCGTAATTACTAAATACACAATTTCTAAAATATTTAGTTTATTTATAAAATTCATTTTTTCTTAGTATCAAATAATTAAGCTACAGACAATATTAATTATTAGTATTGTATTATTTTTAAAAAAATCTTAACGATTTTTGTTATGTACCTAAATAATACTTAAGAGTGTTCCAAGTACCAAAAAAAGAGTTATTTCATATTCATATGTTGTTATACAATTATGAAAATAAACTTATTTGCCACAGGACAAACAACAAATATATATGAAAGAATTATTTCATGTTAATATTAAATTTTGTCGATATTCGTTAGATACAGCACTAGTGAAATGTAAAAAGATGAAATCACATTAAAATTGGTATTATAACGAGTGATATCTTTTTTATTTTGAATGTCGTCCAATTACATTTTATTAATGCTATTAAAATATATGTCATGTTAGTATTAAAATATTGATGTCGTAAATAAATTATTATAAATGTTTAACGGATAGTAATTTAACCGGATACTTTAACCGGCCGGTTATTTGTTAGCCGGATGTAAAACAACGGATATCAATTATATGTTAAGACATTGATTAAAGTTTTCATTTAAATGTAACTTCGTCCCTAAAGATAACTATTAAATAATGCTGTATCGTTTGTGTTAGTAGGAATAAATAAGCGTATGCTTGGAATTTTTCCATTTGATATAGAACACTGAGTGGCAAATTTTCGATTTATAAATCTATAATGTATTCTATTTAAGGCTTAATAGGATAACTATATGCTATAAAACCATTTTGTCGTCACAAAGTTATCAATATATCGAAAATAATAGTTTAAAAGATCTGATGTAAAAAAAAAAATATTTTTCGATTCAGTATTCAAAATCATGAATTGATTTTTAACTTACATTAACAAATAGTACCTTGTTAAATGAATATTTTAATATTGCGATTAGAAATAAAACGAGTAGTTCAATAGAAGGTAATAGTTGCTTGAATCGAAAAATGCTTTTTTCTCTTTCGTAAATTATATCTTAGCGATAGATGTGTCTAATGATAGAGTTTATTTATTAATTGTGACTTATTTTATTATATAAATAAACGTAATTCCTGATTTAATTGGTCTTTTCTTTTATCTGACACATTTTCTTTATGTTGTGCTCGAAAAAAAAACCTATTACGTTACATAATATCATTACATAAATTACCAATTCATTTAACTAATTAAAATTTATATAATAATTGTATACCAAATGCAAACAAACACTAAAATGATAGAAATAATGTATAAAGGCCACATTATCGCTCAGAGAGCGATTTATTTGAAACATCTAAGCATAAGAGACGGTATAATGTATATTAACAGTAGTTTACTTTAAAGAAATAAAATTATAGTAGTATACAAGAAATTAAGTAAAAATTTAACAAAAAAAAATGCGTGCGTATAAAGTACACATGTCAGAAGTGAAACTTCTTTGACAAACTAATTAAAAAAAAGTAATTGAAAAAAAAACAAAAAGCCAATGTCACGCGGTGTTCCTAGGCGGTCACCCATCCAAGTACCGACCGTCATGTTGCTGCCGCGTTACCGGTCGCTCAAATTTTACCCCTCATGCGCCTAAAAAAGTTTCACTTCGAAAAAAATGTGTGATACAAAGATCTCATTTTATTAACTTTCTGGCCATTGAAAATACACAGATGCAAAATTTATACCTCAATTACTTATATACTTTCCAAGTACAAGAAATTTAGAGGATTGTCGGAAAAACTCGAAGCAATTTAATCAATGCCATTACACGGATCTACGGGCTCCAACCACGTCTGATGTAACAAAGAATATTTTAACTTTAAGGCATTTTATCGTCGTTTCCGCACTAAGCGTGTTACAAGCAGAGGTCAACGCACAATAGAAAGTACTTGTGACCAAGGTTGTCTGATTTTGGAATACTAAAGGTGCATTGCTTGGATGTAACATACGATAAAAAAATAAACTAACGATAATAAATAAAGATTCTAATCTTACTTATTTAACATATTAATATTTTTCAACTACTTACTAAATTTTAAAGTTATAGGTATATCTAAGTAATCCTTGACTGTCAATATACTTCATGATACACGTATTAGCTTTAAATCTTTTATTATTTTTAACCTCTATTATTAAATTTAATTAGAAATATCCCGTAAATAAGACACATTATATATTTTAATTTTTTAAACTTTCATATTAAGATATGAAATGTTAGTATTGTTTATAAGCTTAATATTGATTCTTATACATAGTTATTACCTATTTGCATATCATAAATAAAATAGCATTATATTAAAAATCTGCCAAATACATTATTTTATAAAAGAATCGTTTGCAAATCATAGTATCATCTACATAACAATCGGGTCGGAAGCGAGTTCCGGCGGTCCAGTTTTTGCTTGCAAGCGAGTGTGCTTGCACGTTCCCACGCGCCTTGCGTAACTCAATCTCATTCCTGCGTCACTGAATCTTTGCGTACGAGACACGATACGGAACCATACCGGCTAAAATTAGCAACAATTTTTTTATTTTTGTTTATTGCATACATTGTCTTCGTTAGCAGTTAACAACAAACAATAATAATTGGCAATCAAATAAAACATAACTGAAAGAATTTTGGACGCCGCGTTGGCGCGCAGCGGTTACAGCACTGGATTGCGATTGACTGTTGCACGGGCGGTTGCGGGTTCGATCCCCGCACATGACAACATTTGTATTGGCCATACAGATGTTTGCCGTGGTCTGGGTGTTTGTGCAGTCCTTGTAAGTCTCCCCACCGTGCCTCGGAGAGCACGTTAAGCCGTCGGTCCCGGTTGTTATCATGTACATCTGATAGCGATCGTTACTCATAGTAGGGAATATCCGCCAACCCGCATTGGAGCAGCGTGGTGGATTAAGCTCCGATCCTTCTCCTACATAGGGAAGAGGCCTATGCCCAACAGTGGGATATTACAGGCTGAATCGTGAAAGAATTTTCAAAATATTTGAACTAGTGCAACACTACTACCAAAGGCTTTTTAGATAAGATTAAAATCCAAGTCTTCATAAAAGTATAGCATACTTAGGTAATTTGAATTTAAATAAAAAAATAGTCTACTTTAGATCACACGACTGAAGTTAAACTTCTGCACAATAGGCCTGCACTATGTCTTAGATATACGAAACGTAAAGCTATAAGAGAAAGAGAGAAAGAAAATGTGTGCTCGACCTCTCTCTTTCTCCGTTCGCTTCGCCCGATCACACCTTCCGTAACTCTCTCGTCACGCGTTCACCAGCTCACTCCCCAAGACCCCAAGTCAAGCGTGCGTAAAGAAGTTTTACTTCAATTATTTTTTTAATACATTGTGTGGACATAGGCAAGATGTGTCATGTCATGCCTGATGAGAAAAGCGTGTCAAAAAGTCAGAAACAGATTCACTTTAACATCATTTGAAATAAATTCTTTTTGCTAAAATATATTAAATTAACCAAGAATTTTGTAATAAAAAATTTTGCGATGATTATCTTAAAGTTCCATTTGTCTCGCCTCATTTGTAAGTGTTAAATAAATGTTAAGCGACCATTGCTTATTTAGCGGTTAACTTTGTGTGAATGATGAGACATTTAAGTTTTAAGCTCAGTTAAATTCTTGCGTATTAAATATTGCAGATGGTCATTTTGTCGTGACAATCCTTCATGAAATTAGCATCAGGAATAGGTTATATAATTTTTAACGAGAGTCAAAATAGCTGATTTTGTTAGATACTGATATATTTTATTATTTCTAATTTTAATTTAAAGCTGAAAGTGGGTCTCCGCGTGACATTTTTAAGGTTGGCGCGCGGCGTCAAAAGCAAGTACGACACATTGATTAATTTATTTAAGGCATTGAATTTTTTTTTAATCTGAAAAAATAATGGTGTATTCTGAACGCTATAAACTAACTTAATTCTCATTGGAAATTTTACTTAAAGTTAATTTTTCGACAAGTTAAACGATTGTTAACTAACAACATTTTCTCGAAATTACGTCTCAATTGTAAATGAAAAAATTTTTAAAACATTTTTTTCATTTAAAAATTATTTGAAAATCTCCAAAACCTCAAAAAAAATCTCAAAAACTAATCGTTAACGCTGCAACTTACAATTATTTAAGTTTTTTGTTCGAGGTTTACCTCTCATGCGCCTAAAGAAGTTTCACTTAAAAAATTGGTTATAATAGGTCTTATTCAGAGGTATCGCGGAAAATTCAGAGGTGTTGTGGAAACACGCATTACACTTGAGTTGTGTGTAAGTAGATGATACATTTAGTATGCGCCACACATGGAATCTGAGCTACTACGACTGCAATCTTAATAAAAAGGGAAAGTATTTCAACTCTTTATAGACACTTTTATTAGAACATCTAAAGAAATCACCGAAGAATGCTTGAACGAATAATAAGTAGCTGTAACAGATGCCTCGATCGAGATTAACATGACAATCCAGTGAGAATTCTAGTACAAAATATTCTGCACGTGTAAAATTAACTCCTTCTCCTACATGGAGAAAGAGGCCTATGCCCAGCTGTGGGACGTTACAGGCTGAATCGTGAAATTAAATTTTGTTACCTACTTCTTTTCCTTTTCTTCTTTGGACCATCATATGAAATTTAATGTAGTTTCCCTTTCAGAAGCATGTGCAAGACGTTACAAGCGAACAAACTCAAAACTGCGAAATTTTTGGAAATTTCAAATTTTATCACAAATAAATTATTTTAATGGGAATATTTTTTATGAACTCAAATGTACCATATCATCCTCTACCATTTTTTTAAAATATTTTATGTCACGTAGTAAATGAAAAATAATTTTTCATATCATATTTTTTTCCTTTTTATTAATTTAAAATTAGCAAGTCATTTAAATTATGACACCCAAAAACAGCGCAAGTAAAGAGTAGGTAATAAGTTAATAACCCCAATATGTTCGCAAGACTCGTGTTTAAATATTGTTACGAAGCCATATTTACCGAACACGTTAACAGATCGAGACAAATTAAGATAACGTCTTTGTTTAACGTTTTCACAATTTTCCCTGTTTTCCAGGTATTGCGTCTGCGGATGTACAATTATATAGAATATTAACAGACACGTGGCGTATGACGCCACGTTGGCGCAGCGGTCAAAGCACTGGTTTGTGGCTGTTGCGCGGGCGGTTGCGGGATCGATCCCCGCACACGACAACATTTGTATTGGCCATACAGATGTTTGCCGTAGTCTGCAGTCCTTGTGGGTCTCCCCACCGTGCCTCGGAGAGCACGTTAAGCCGACGGTCCCGGTTGTTATCATGTACACCTGACAGCGATCGTTACCTACTCATAGTAGGGAAAATATCCGCCAACCCGCATTGGAGCAGCGTGCTGGATTAAGCTCTGATCCTTTTCCTACATGGGGAAAGACGCCTATGCCCAACAGTGGGATATTACAGGCTGAAGCGTAAGCGTACGTGACGTATATGCGAATACTATATTGGGGGATATTTACTGTATAAATGTAGAGCAAATAAAATATAATTTATTTTGAGCCAAATAAGGTTTAGATACTTTTGGTGAAAGACTACTATACTATGGCATTGAATGATGTTAGAGAGCAAAAATGATGTAACGTAGACTTTAGAATAGATAATACACGAATGGTATTGATAGGTAGAGTTGTCATAGTAGAGTCTTCATAAAATCTTGAAATCAGTGAAAATAGGATTAATTTATTTGAGAAAAGTACTTTTTTTCTTCGTTGTACTTTTTACGTAAATTAATAAATAATAATTATTATTATATAAACGTTTCATACTCAAGGGCCACCAGTAGGACTTTCTCCTGTGTCCAGAAACACACAATACACAAGTACAATCACGACAAACATCTATATGGCCGATACAAATCATGTGCGGAGATCAAACCCGCGACTGCAAAAGTCAGTGCTGTGGCCGCTGCGCCAACGCGTCGTCATTAGTATCATTACACGTATAATTTATATTATTTAAGTATTTATGAAACCAATAGAATAGTCACTCTGACATAGACTACATTAATTTTTTTGAAGTTATACTTCTTTTGGCGCGTTAGGGAAATATGATGAGAGAAAATTTTTACGATGCGCGCGCACACCGTCACCGTGAAAAACCGACACACGTGAACTTAGCTAGCCAAGTATAACTTCTTACGTGCGTACATAAGTACACACACACTTTTTTGTGTTATATAATTATGGTTCTTGTTCTTAAATCATATAAAATAATAGCTCGTTTTGGCTTAGCACGGATGCTTTTTAGTAATCTATACTAATATATAAAGCTGAAGAGTTTGTTTGTTTGTTTGTTTGTTTGTTTGAACGCGGTAATCTCTGGAACTACTGGGCCGATTTGAAAAATTCTTTCAGTGTTAGATAGCCCATTTATCGAGGAAGGCTATAGGCTATGTATCATCGCACTAAGACCAATAGGAGCGGAGTCCACGCCGACGAAGTCGCGCGCAGAAGCTAGTGAAAACATAAGAAGAATGGCAATTCAACGTTTTTCAGGTTTTTCGATTTAAAAACTTTACTTGTACAGATTTTCTATAGTTGTATATTCTAAACGTAGACAAAAATTTAAAAATTCGAGGAATGTGAAATACGGATACTAAATAATCACCAAAATAAAAAATTCTTATATAATATTAAAAACATGCCGCATGTAACATGCGGTCGTATTTATCATTTTTGTAGAGCTAGTCATATATCGCATTAGTGGCACTAAGCCACGACCTTGGGTTTACGTAATACCACTTTTGCTTTGATGATAAATTACATAATTTTTTTATCTCATGATAACTGATCTATTAAATACGAGGTAAGTCACTAGCTTACTCTTTGATTTGTTTCTTGCAATTTATAAAAAGTATTTTTGAAGTGAAACTTCTTTAGGCGCATGAGGGGTAAAATTTGAGCGACCGGTAACGCGGCAGCGTCATGACAGTCAGTACTTGAATGGGTGACCAATGAATTGAATGGGGGCCTGGGAACACCTCGTGAGTTCGTGACGTTGGCTTTTTGTTTTTTTTTTCAATTAGTTTTTTTTTGTATTTTAAATTAGTTATTTTATTTAGTTTTTTTTAATTCGTTTTTTTTTTAATTACTTTGCCAAAGAAGTTTCACTTCTGATATGTGTACTTTGTACGCACGCATTTTTTTAATTTTATTTTATATAATTTATATATCAAATTAACTGCGGATATTAATGTTTTATAACTATAGCGTTGCTATATTATAAAACTATTTTACTGTTAAGCTTAAAATATTGTAATGAAACAAAACAAAAAAATATCTTCCGATTTTTTATCTCTATATTTTATGTGTATTTTCTCACTTCGTCGTCGGATTTGTTTGGTGAAACGTAACAGCTCAGATTTGATGACAATAATTCCACTATTGCTTTCTTCGCTAAGTAGGCTTATATCGGTTATGTCAGGTGTAGGCGCAAGACGGACTACTGTTTTTTTTTTCAATTAGTTTTTTTTTGTATTTTAAATTAGTTATTTTATTTAGTTTTTTTTAATTCGTTTTTTTTTAAATTACTTTGCCAAAGAAGTTTCACTTCTGATATGTGTACTTTGTACGCACGCATTTTTTTAATTTTATTTTATATAATTTATATATCAAATTAACTGCGGATATTAATGTTTTATAACTATAGCGTTGCTATATTATAAAACTATTTTACTGTTAAGCTTAAAATATTGTAATGAAACAAAACAAAAAAATATCTTCCGATTTTTTATCTCTATATTTTATGTGTATTTTCTCACTTCGTCGTCGGATTTGTTTGGTGAAACGTAACAGCTCAGGTTTGATGACAATAATTCCACTATTGCTTTCTTCGCTAAGTAGGCTTATATCGGTTATGTCAGGTGGAGGCGCAAGACGGACTACTGTTTTTTTTTTCAATTAGTTTTTTTTTTGTATTTTAAATTAGTTATTTTATTTAGTTTTTTTTAATTCGTTTTTTTTTAATTACTTTGCCAAAGAAGTTTCACTTCTGATATGTGTACTTTGTACGCACGCATTTTTTTAATTTTATTTTATATAATTTATATATCAAATTAACTGCGGATATTAATGTTTTATAACTATAGCGTTGCTATATTATAAAACTATTTTACTGTTAAGCTTAAAATATTGTAATGAAACAAAACAAAAAAATATCTTCCGATTTTTTATCTCTATATTTTATGTGTATTTTCTCACTTCGTCGTCGGATTTGTTTGGTGAAACGTAACAGCTCAGGTTTGATGACAATAATTCCACTATTGCTTTCTTCGCTAAGTAGGCTTATATCGGTTATGTCAGGTGTAGGCGCAAGACGGACTACTGTTTTTTTTTTTCAATTAGTTTTTTTTTTTGTATTTTAAATTAGTTATTTTATTTAGTTTTTTTAATTCGTTTTTTTTTTAATTACTTTGCCAAAGAAGTTTCACTTCTGATATGTGTACTTTGTACGCACGCATTTTTTTAATTTTATTTTATATAATTTATATATCAAATTAACTGCGGATATTAATGTTTTATAACTATAGCGTTGCTATATTATAAAACTATTTTACTGTTAAGCTTAAAATATTGTAATGAAACAAAACAAAAAAATATCTTCCGATTTTTTATCTCTATATTTTATGTGTATTTTCTCACTTCGTCGTCGGATTTGTTTGGTGAAACGTAACAGCTCAGGTTTGATGACAATAATTCCACTATTGCTTTCTTCGCTAAGTAGGTTTAATTCGGTTATGTCAGGTGTAGGCGCAAGACGGACTACTTGACGATGACAAGATATGTTTTAATGTTAAGTACAGTCATACGGAGAAGTCCTTTGAAATATACAGATTATATAAGTATATAAATTTTTTTGTGGAAATTATACATTAGACCTACAACCCATATTATTTTGTAGACATTACACATTTGATTTATTAGACATTTTGTATTGTTAATGACCAAATTATACACTAGATATACTAGACATATTATTTTATTCTTATGAAAACTACATATGAGATTTAAGACATATTGTTTTGACTCTACTTTTCTTTATTATTGGTCTGAGTATTATGAAATTTGTATACTTGTACGTGAGTAGGATGATATCATTTTATTTATTTCCCTATTATCGTTATAGAACTATTAAGGCGACCAATCAAACCGCTTTTTGATTATAAACATTTTGAATACTAGGGTTTTGAGTTTAAAGAGTAATTGTTTGAAGCTTAGTTTTGTTGTCCGAAGTTAAATTTGTATCAAGATCAAATACAAAAGTCAAAGAAACAAAATGTTGCAGAAACGATAATAAAGCACAACTTAGTCGTATTAAATATATCATAGAGTTCCAGATACTTTCTCTCATGATTATTCGAGTCGGCGATTAGACGGCCAATCGGCCACCTGACTCTCAGTTTGCTAGTACCGCGTCAGCTCGCGACCTGGTTGCAAGTGTGTTTAGCAATTCGTTACTTAAGAATTTAGGCGCGAATGTAGATATGCACGATCGTAAACTCGCTGTCGGTAAATTTGACTTTGTACGATCAGTTCTGGACGTTTTCGATTTTTGAAATTGATTATTTTTTTCATTCTGTGCCAGTGCTGTGCTTAGACTTTCGGGGTTTTTTGTTTCTGTTACGCGTAGGCTTAAGATATCCTAAGATAGGTAGGTCCTAAATTGTTTTATCCCTCTATACTTATTAAGCATTTATAACTTTACTGTTTTAAGTACGCTTTACTAATACAATTTGAACATCTTATTGTATTATAAGTTAATAAAGTTTCGTTATTGTCTAAAAGATGTACATAAAAATAATTGTGTAATCACAAATAGAATATAGATTACTAAATGAATCACGCAAAATCCTTCATATAATATACCTAGATCCGGCAGTGATATGATTTATTTATAATTTCGTATGTTTTTTATGACCCCCAATACAGAATTACACGGTAATTAACCACATTATATGGTATACAAAATTAGCATCCGTGTTTTTTATCCGTTTAAATAATAATAATTGGTTATATAAAAATTCGCGAAGGTTTGAAATAAATGTAAATAAAATAGCTTAGCCTTAATTAATTTAATCTTTAGGAAACATTTGACTGTGATATGCTTCATGTTTAAAAAAATATAAAATTCTGTCGTTGTTTTAGAAATTAGGATTGGACAAATTAGTGTATATCACGATTCAGCCCGTAACATCCCAATGCTGGGCATCTTTCTCAGGCTTCTTTTCTCAGGATTCTAGCTTAATCTACCACGCTGCTCTACTGCAGGTTGGCGGATATGTTTCCTACTATCAGGTATTTATGATAACAACCGGGGCCTATGGCTTAATATGCTCGCCGAAGCATGGTGAAGAGGCCTCAACGAGAGACATCCAAACTGGAAATAAATATTTGTACAGATACAAGTCCGAGCGGGACTCGAACCCACAAAGCCTCTGTGTTTTAGGCGACTATACCACTAACTAGAGCGGTTGTTAATTGTTTGTAATATTATATATGTCATTAACTCAAAATCTTCTTAGTGGGAGTCGTATACGATTTAGATTTAGATGAAGTTAATATTCCAAAATGTAGGTATGTGTTGGGAGCCTCGCTTAATTTTTTGTCGATTTCGTTTTTAATCATCATCACTCGATGCAATTTGTACTTTTTTTTCTTTTGGACTAATCTTACAATTTAATCGTTGATACTGCTATCATATCTTTACTTATTAAAATATTAGCTCAAAAGTGCAATATTAATATATAAATTATAATATATGGTCAAAATTTGTCGTTGCAACACCTTTGATAATATTTTGCACACTTCGAACGATACAACGCGTTGAAGTCTTTTATATAGCGAGTAATCTATAAGGTGAAACAGTCTATAAGTTTCGCATTGCTAGTAAAAGGACTCTAGTAGTAATACAATAGAATGAAGCTTAATCCAATACGCCATCTTACATTGTCAAATAAATATATGTATATTCGTTATGATGTTCTTCGTCACCGCCTAGCACAAAATGAATTATAAATACAAAATTAAAATAAAAAAAAGCTACAAATTTTCTTTTTAAAAATTCGTACGATTTCGCAATTATCTTGTTACTTTGTTATTCATACTTATATCTTCTATTCGCTGAACTATTGGACTTTGTGTAATTATTAATTTTTTGTGTACGTAATGTATTAATTATGTCGATTCATTTTAAAATAATTTATAATATAATATTAAAACATTAATTTTGCCTACAATTAAGTCGTCTCCAGTATCAGACCCACAGCGGTCTTTAAAAAATTGTAATTAAAAGATCATACTAGATAAAAAAAAATCATTTTAAATGGTAATTAATGGTTTTACTGATTTAAGATTAATATGAAATTTTTAAAAAAAGGTAAATACGCCAATAATATAATTAAAATATTTACATCAGTTCTTAAATACGGTACGCAGTATATTTATATAAGAAACTAAATGTGATTTATAAAATGGCATTTTGAAAAATATTTATGTTGTAAACAAAATAATATGCTACATCCTATCCTTGACATTGGCGGGCAATCAAATGTGCTTCATTGGCACAATTAAAAGCTATACCCAAACAAACCAATAAATCAAAATTAATCGTCTTAATTTGTATGTTAGCACAGTGTGCAGTGAGCCTGCTTCCTGCTTCGAGGGATGAGGGTCTGCCTGAGTCTGGGTGTAATATATGTATTTATTTATATGCGTTTTATTTATATGAATTTATTAAAAGTATCACGATTCAGTCTGTAATATCCCACTGTTGGGCATAGGCCTCTTCCCCACGTAGGAGAAGGATTGGAGCTTAATGCACCACGCTGCTCCAATGCGGTTTGGCGGATATTTTCCCTATTAAGAGTAACGATCGCTATCAGGTGTAAATGATAACAACCAGGACCGACAGCTTAACGTGCTCTCCGAGGCACGGTGGGGAGACCCAAATAGACTGCACAAACATCCATTTGCATTAAAAGTATGTATATAGTTATATCAGTTGGCTTATTATCTGCAACACAAGCATTGAGATGATTGATTATCTTTGGAAAAGACGACCATTTGGTCGTATTAGACATAATAAAATATATAATAATTATTTACTCTCTTTTAAAGACCCTTTAGTAACATGAAACCTGTGTAACTGATCTGGTAATACACAAAAATACAAAGTGCTGCCATTGACTCTGGGGAGACTATTTGTAATTTCAAATGGAAAATTTTAGTATGTTTCTCTCACGTTATTTGATCTTATTGCAATTCTAAATGACGAAAATTTGTATCAGGGTTTCTTACTTTGTCTGTTTTAATATAGCTAAATGTCATAGTTAAAAGAGTTTGGACTTACCATTTTTAAATATAGAAACAATTTGTAATGTGCAATAAAAATATATATTATTATATAGGTTTCACATTTGTTTCGTATTGGTATCAAAGACATTCTTGTGGAAAACACGCGCAAACAGATGCAAGAAGATAGTTGATTCATTTCGAGCGAGCCTGGCTGTGTAGCTTATAGTATATTGTAGTAGCGTATTATACTCGTGTTATATAAGCGTATATACATATTACCTAAACTAGCTTCTGCGCGCGACTTCGTCGGCGACTACGGCTATGTGACTTAGCGTGATGATATATAGCCTATAGCCTTCCTCGATAAATGGGCTATCTAACACTGAAAGAATTTTTCAAATCGGACCAGTAGATCTTGAGATTAGCGCGTTCAAACAAACAATCAAACAAACAAACTCTTCAGCTTTATTATATTAGTATAGATGTAGGTATAAATTACGTGAGTAATATATTAATAAATTAGTCTTACTAGAGCATTCGACATGGTTTGTTTTTCTTCTCCCATTACAACCTTTATAGCTGTGTTTTAAAGTATTGTATTTTTTGTTTTAACGTTATATATTACATAACTGCATTTATATATTTTTCCATAGTTCAGCTTTTATATAATTATATATCTAGTGAAATAAATCAAATATATATAATATCATATTACAATTAAACAGCTCTTCAACCAATTGAAATAGAAATTAATTATATTCTAGTGAATACATATTTCCCAGTATTGTTTGTTGAAATAGTTTAAAGTTAGCGTCTAAATTGTCTTGCGAACGAAATCTATTGTTTGTACTTTATGATCCGGAATTATTATAAATTAAATTTTTAATTATTCCTTTTAATTGTTTCAAATTTTTTGTTAGAAATATATAAACAAGGTTAAATTTGTATTTTTTTTATTCATTTAAAGTGTTCTTGAACTTGATCAGTCTAAAGATATAGTCTTCTAAAAATAATATATAACAATTTAGAAAATAAACAATTGCAGCTCAATGTCTTTTCGGCGGTTTCACACGCTTTGTTCAATTACTAGCCAGATTGACGAAAAACATTAATGCCAATTTTGCCGCTCCTCGGCTTTAAGATAAGCTTTTTTAAATTATCTATAATTATGATAAGACTGATATAAGTCAAATTCTGTATATTGGTTATATTTTGAACTCTTATAGTCCACAATTAAGTCAAAAATGTATGTCTTTCTTTACTTTATCCGTCTGTTAGTACGTTTGAATTTTAGACGAAAATCATAAAAAAACTAAAATTTGACAAATGAAACTCAGTAAAATTTGACTTTATCGTAGTTAGACAGTAGGTATTTTTAGACTCAAATTCTAATTTTACTTAACTTGGAAGGTGGTATGAAAACCAAATGATAATATAACTAAATAATAAAAAAATACATTATTGAAATGCCATAGTTATATATACAAAAAATTTTTTGCTGTAAACAATTGCTTGCTTTCTATTCTAGGGTTATACATATATTTGATATTCACCCCTCGAATCTTGGTGTAGAAAAGCTAAAGTTTACAAAGTATACATCTAGTAAAATAGATTAATTTTTTTGTACAAGTGGTAATGAAATGATACTACTATCAGCTTCTAATTATTTGTTAATCGAAGCATTACACATTCATAAATCTAAATATATTTTACTACAAAGACATGGTAGACACGGGCTGGTATCCGCAACTCGACGACTTTGCGCCTATTTTGCGTGTTAAAACAACCACACCTCACACAAACACATCTCGCAAAATATGTAAACCCCCGAAAATGACTCACGCGAAGATTAATATCATTCATAAAAAACGGTATGAATGAATTTGAATTTGTTTGTTGAATTCATCCTAACTTCTGATGCTTATCATGTAAACTTAACAATCGTTTCTGCTTATAGCGCACTGTCCGATCTAAATAACGTTAATAAAAATCTGATCGTTTTAATTTATTTATTACATCAGCCCCTTGTTACCTAAAACATATGCAGTAAGTTATTGTGCCTTAGGGACAGACGACTGTGTATCTTAATTGTTGTGCCTTAGGAACAGACGAAGCTAGGTGTGTATCTTGCTGGATGTGCTATTGCAAATTTCCTAGATGTAACGAGAATACTTAGGTAGGTATACGTAATTTTTTGACTGAAAAACCGTGGCCTAATTTTATGGATCAAGAAATATACAAATGGCCTTTGTTAATGGCCTATCTAGTATGTCCCTGATCTTATTTTATTAGTCATGTCGAATTTTGAAATAAATGGAATATGAACGTTACCTTGATAGACGTAAATGTTATTATTACGATATACACGATGTATTTATTTCTTATTGTTTTCTAATGTTTACGCAAATTTCACTTATTATAATGGAACAACTTTTTCGGATTTTATCGCGCGTCCTTCCATGACCATGGTTGCTGTAAAGTATCCGAAACGTCGGGCATCTAAAAAACTTAATTACTTAACAAACCGCGATAAAATTCGTAAAAGTTCTTTCATTATAATTATGTATTTATTGTCAAAATTATAACGTAATCTATACATATAATAAAATGGTAGGAAAGTCAAAACTGTACATTGAATATTTTTTTAAAAGAATACTTGGGGTGTGATCTACAATCGATACCAAAGCCAAAAATATAGTTTTTAGAATTTTTGTCTGTTTGTCTGTTTGTCTGTATGTCTGTATGTATGTCCGGGATAAACTCAAAAAGTACTGCATGGATTTACTTCAAATTTGGCACGAATATTATTAAGAAGTCGGGTCAGAACATAGGCTACATATTATCACGCTATCACCTACGGGGAACGAGCATTGAACGCACGCAGACGACGTCGCGGGCAGCAGCTAGTTTCCAAATAAATTGCTATACCTACCTACTAATCAGAAATACAAGTCATTCATTTCCTTAAGGCAGTATAGATCATTTTTTGAAAATCCGCAGCTGTAAGGAGGTTCTCACAGTTGAAGATATTTATAAGCTGTGTGTGCAATAAGTTATTAATCATATAGGTAGGGAGTAACAGGGGATAACTTTAGAGATAGAGATTGCCTGTCTATTCGTTTATCCAAGTAATATAAATTATTGTGCTCATGAAACAACTCAATTGTATCACCAGTTAGCGTTGCTTTGCCATTTGAACTTATGATGGGCATCGACTTTGAAAACGTGAGTTGTGGGAAAACGCTTCATAGATTTGAACATTAGGAAATTTCGAATAAAATGCATGGACTGCATTTTCGTTAGTTTTGCTACGGTTCATCAAAAAATTTCACTCAGCCACCATCACCTCAATCATATCTCCATTCTGGAAATTAAATTTTTTTTTTTAAATATAAATTAAAGAAAATGTTAAAAACGAAGGTAACACACTGGGGAAGGGGGAGGGTGGACCCCCTTAAGTAAATACCATGTGCGAAAATCAAGGCTCAAAAATTATTTCCAACTTGTGAATCTTGTCATCGCAGACATTTCGCCTCGTTTTGATTTCAATTTAATTTTTAATTTAATTTAATTTTTAAAAAATTAATTTTAATTTAATTTTTAAAAGTAAAAAAAAATACATTCAAAAAGTAAGCTATTATTTCAATATTCCGCAATGTTGGATTTAGAATGACGTCACACAGTACATGCATTGTCATCCAAACTAAATGTGTATACAAAATTTTAGCTTAGGTTAAAGATATATGCTTCAAAATTGAGTTGCAAGATTAGATCATAACAAACGTTGCAAGTTAAATAAAAGCTTTAAGTAAAATAAAATAAAAATAAGAATATTAAAAATATTTTTAAAATACTTGTATGCATGGATTCCTATGTGTGTCACCTCAATTACTATTCTGCCTGTAACTTCCCACAGCTGGGCATAGGGCTCTTTCTTCATGTAGGAGCAGGGTCGGAGCTCAATCAACCACGCTGCTCCACTGCGGGTTGGCGGATATATTCTCTACTATGAGGTCTATGAGTAACGATCGCTATCAGGCGTATATGATAAATTGATAACAACCGGGCCTGACATTGTAACGTGCTCTCCGAGGCACGGTGAGGAGACTCACAAGGACAGGCATCCAAACCTGAAAGAAATATTTGTACCAATACAAACATCCATCGTGAACGGGAATCGAACCCGCAAACCAGTGTTTAAACGCGTATTTATAGCACACGCACCACTAGCGGTTGTTACGTACATACATACATATTTTATACATTACTATTATATTTTATACATTATTAATACCATTTTAAAGTAACGTTTTAATCCATCTAATTGGGAAATGAAATGGAAAAATGATTAGTCATTATCAGATTTATTCTATTCAGATGAATATTTAAGAAGCTATATAATAATTTTTTTAATATACAAATTTGTCAATTTCTAAATAGTTACTAATATTAAATTAGCAAGTGCGTTTGTGAAATGAATATTAGTATGGAAGCGTCAATGAAATGTCAGAGATTTTCCATTCTTAAACCATTTTTTAAATTGCAGATTGTCGTAAAAAGGCTTCGCTATGGCGGTGAAGTTCAAAAGACTCGCTCTCCATTTGAGAACGTTTATAATGGTAAGTGAAATGTACAAATTTACACACATACATACATAATTAATAGCTTAATAAAAGTAAGTACACATATACCCGCGCGCAAAGATGAGTTGAACTTAGTATAATTGGAAACGAAATGGAAAAATGATTACCTAGTCATTATCAGATTTCTTCTACTGAGATGAATATTTAAGAAGCTATGTAATAATCTTTTAATATAGGTACATGTTGAGTTATTGACAAACAAATTTGTCAACAATTTTGTTTGTTTTTGTCACAAATTTGTTTTGTAAGTGAAATGTACTTTACACACATACATACATAATTAATAGCATATTAAAAGTATCAAAAACTTACCAAACTTGTTTCGCTATATGTATACATATATGTATAATCAATGAAACCGCGTACGCTTGAACACAAACATAAGTACATTGGACAATACCTACTGCCGTGCTTAGGAAAAAGGCAGTAAAGATAAACATCGAAATCCGAGAAAGTTGAGTTCCAACTTTTGGATTTATTTCAACTTAATAAATGGTATTTTGATATGAATACAGGTTTAATACAGTAGGTGACATTTTACAATGGTAACCATAAAATAAATGCAATGGCGTAATTTTTTTACAAAAGCAGTTAAAACGATTACTGCCTTTTACTTAAGTCAAAAAGAATATCTACGATTTTAAGAACCATTTTGTGAACAATTTCAGTCTTAAATTATTTCTATGTCTATTCTAATCTCACAGTGATTAACAAACTCTCCTTTCCATTAAATTATTAATCAATTAAAACATCAATTTTTCATCCTTGATTATAAATTATTTTGAGAAAATTTATCTCATTACATAGTAAGTGAACTAAGGAATATGAGTGTTGAATTTTTGTTTCGCAATCATTTTACACGCTTGACAACACCAAATAAAATTTTACCTGTACAAATTACTAAATTTACCTGTGAAAAAGTATATGAGAAAAACCTGTAAAACTATTAGTACGTACTACGCACACATGACAAGTTTTTAATATTTATCTATAAATCGTACGTATAGTCCTTAATGAACGTGTAAATTCACATTATTATTTCGTGTCAATAGGTCCGCTAAGTTTGTTACTCATCGTTACATTACTCCGTTGCGTCACGGACGCACTTGACACAATACAATGGTTTATGGGTCAACATGTTAACTGTCAGTTAGACAGAGAACGGGTACGTGTAACAGGTGACTTAACTTATGTTACATTTCAATTAGAGATGGTAAGATATGTATACGGAGGTATTTTAGGTATGTATGAGAAATAAACTTACGATAAATATACTTAGTAGTTTGTACTATGGGGAAGACGGTGTCTTAGTGAATTAAGGTAATTGCTATAGTCGACGCTACTTCTCCACGTTTCTGTATCCTTAGCTTTTTCATACACCTAGAGTGGTAAACAGCGTATGTCATGCATGATGGTAACCAGCTACCGGTACTGGTGTTAGATGCTAGCAAACCAGAAGTATCAAACGCGTTGCCAACCACATCCCCGATGTCAACAAAATACGCACTCACCAAAAGAACATACCACTTCTTGAGGCTAATATTATTTGGCAATGTTCTTCTGTCAGGTTATAATCCTTCCGAGTCGGGCTGTTGCTCTATCATACCCTCCTTTATGTATTTTAACAGCAACCTTTAGGTGTTTGTATGTTTTGGTAGTGTTTGAAACAGTTTATTGTATTTAATAAATGCTTATATTAAGTCTTAAAACACTCCATGTCTGTAGTGGAATTAAGTTGGCTGCTGAATAGACTACCTAAATAATTTAATGGCTTGCACTTTTACTGTTCTCAAAGCATCGTGGAACAATAAATACACTTAAAAAGATCTTTATGAAAATACTAGCTGACCCCGCAAATGTTGTTTTGCTATATATGTTATCAACCCCCTTAGTCTCCCCTATTATAACTTAGGTGTATGAAAAATAGATGTTGGCTGATTCTCAGACCTACCCAATATGCTCACATTCATAAAAATCGGTCCAGCCGTTTCGGAGGTGTATTGTAACTAACATTGTTGTGACACGAGAATTTTATACATAAGGTTTACTTTTTAGTGGTAGTAATAATAAGTAACAACGACTTACGTCATTCTTTACATATGTAGGTAAATGTATTAAGAAATGTTATGTGAAAGATCTAACCAATCTTAACAGTGCAAAAGAGTGTTAGGTAGATGGATAAGAATAATATTAAAAAAAAAGAAACTAGAAACGTTTAAATAAATAGAAATATGTATATACAATCAATTGTAACACATACATAGATATGTACATTCATACGTACATTTTTATTAAAACGTTAGGGCAAGTAAGTCGCATATTTAAGTTATATTAAATAGCACGTTGTATATGTATAGGTAATCATATGATATTTTTATATTTACAATACGATAGATATACAATTTTAAAACATAAACATGGAATGAGTAGAAAAAAAACTTAAAAGAGAAAAATGTAAGAATCAAATTTGAAGAAGAACCGATTTTGTCTGATTTTTGTCTAGTAATAAGTTTTCTATTAAAATTTATGCGCAGGAATAGAAAGGACGCGTTTAAGGAAAACAGTCAATAATATCGCAATAAGTTATAACCGCAAACTTAATATTTGTTATACCTACTCGTAAATACAACATGATTATGTATTTACTACATTCAACTCTTGTTAATACTGTAATAAATTCCAAGCAACTTACTTAGAGTCCCAGGACTATTATATTTATATTAATATAATGTTTTGATTCAAAACAAACCTTATATTCTTTAAATTAAGATTTGATTTGTAGTGTAGAAAAGTTAAACCAATTCAGGTGCGTAAATAATTGGAATTTACCGTTCACTGTGTGTCTACAAATAAAATTTATCGTCATTAAATTTTGTTGATACAAATACTTTGATCAAAAGTTAATCTTATTATTAAATTTTAGGTTTACATATAATAAATTTGAATAAAATCTACAATTATTATCAAGTAATTGTATTGTTTTCCTCGATACATAACAGTGACGACGATTATTTATTATATCTACGCGTGTCAAAAATGTCTGTCGGAAAAGTTGCGGAATTTGATGTAACGAGGGGTTCTGGTCATTATACATAGAACGCATGGAAATGTATTTTAAGGTAAATTATTAAAAAGTAATTTATTGACATTGACAGATAGGAAGAAAATTGGTTTGAGGCTTGAATAAATTATCTACAATTATTATCAAGTAATTGTATTATTTTCCTCGATACATTACATAAATAAAAGAAGGCAAAGCGCTGAAAACAAAACATGTACGTAAGGGCTCTCGAAAGATTTTATAAAAGTTCCTAATTCTTCGTGCTATAAACTTGAAATTGAACACAGAGGTAGTCTATAGTTAGTTAGTAGACGTCCCGTATGAACGGATTTTGTCACAAGACCAGATTAAGATTCATTTTTTGATGTACGAACTTGAAAATTGGCAGAGAGATAATTAATAGTTAGCAGACGACATCTAAGAACTTATTTCGCGACTAGGGTCGCAATAATGAGGTGTAAGGGCTGTCGGAATATTTTTTAAAAGTCCTTTATTTTTTGTGGTCTTATCTTAAAATTTGACAGAAAGGTAGTTGATAGTTAGTAGACGTTAGTAGACTCTACAAACGGATTTTACGACAGGGCTGCACTAAAGTTCAAGTTTTATAAAATACCACATTTTTTGTACTACAAGCTTGCCATAATAATACTTTACTTGTAAAAATGTATAATTAATAGATAGAAAAAAAAGTAATTCTTAAAGGTGACTCACATAAGAGTGTACAGACGTGAACAATACAGTATGGGTTGTGTCATAAAACAAATTGTTTAATTTAAAATAAACTTTATTGTTGTAAATCACGTATACCCTGTTTTTTTTCGGTACGGACTAAATTGACACATGCAAATGTCAATTTTCGAAATAATGATACCAGCTTTTTTGTAATAGTGTTGTATACCGATTTTATTAATACAATACCGGTTTTATGAATCGTAACTTTTCACTTTTACCACATAATTTTATTATTATTTGACGATAGACGAATCTTTTAAAAATCATGGTAACTATGGAGCATCACAGATAAAAAAAATATTAAGTAAGTTTTCATTTTTTTTTCAAAATCAGCATACAGTGAGTAAATTACTTTTTGGTAGGCGAAAATAAGTATCGTAACATTACATTAAAATTATTTAAATTTTTTGTAAACGTAAATAATCAAGTATTTTTCCAAAATTTCAGTGGTGAGATTGTGCCTTCGCTCATTTAGAATATTTAGGTAAGTGGAAAAGGTTCGCTCCACATCGACTGAGGTAACTATGGGTAGAATTTTAACTTGGGTGCTATGTTAGTACTTATAGTTTCTGGTAAAAGTTCTGCCGTCCTATTAATGAAACTATCAATTTATTAGACACAAACTTTTAAAACCTGGGTTATATATTGTTCAATATGTTTTCAAAGTTTTTTTTTAAGTTTATGCGGCAATGTTATTGGCAACGTAGAGTTAATTTGGTGTTGTTTGCATAGATTGAGTCAATGCCAGACCGCGAGTTTCAAGCTTTTTAATACTTTCAGGTATGTAGGAAAAATGAGTGCAAATCACGGCAATGCAATATTGTAAATCATAATTATATTATGCAATCATCATCAATATATGCATCATAACTAGATCTTAGGTAAAATATGCTATTACCGCTGAGAATGGATTAAATAAGCAAATGCATATGCAAATGCATATAATCCGGTCCCTACTTATAACACTGGGTACATTACCTAAGTTTGTAATGTACCGAATGTTAATATAAAAAAAATATATTGTATTTTATTTTTTTGGTATTATTTTGATATTTTGCTACCATAACTTTCTTTTATTATTGTTTAGTTTTTTTTTGTACATGAATTTTTTTTTTTACTTTCGTTAAGTGTGTGTATAACCTTAAGGCGAAATAAATGTTTACATTTCATTTCAATTTGCATGTGATTACTAAGATTAATAAATACTTTAAAAAATAAGCATTTTTCATTTATCATAAATCTATACATTAGCCATACCGGTACATACATTATATAGGTATGCCTATAGGTACATTACGGTTGTCGCCACATTCTAAAATTTTAAAGACAAAGATTTTTGTAATTATTATTACTGAAAAACGATACTAGATTGTAAATTACGTAATGTTACGGTAGTGGCACATCACTATTAATGATTCGCAAAAAACTAGCAACACAGCTTATGTCAATTTAGTCCGTACCGAAAAAAAACGGAGTATAGGTAGAACGAATTATCGAACATAGCTTGTCAAATCTTGTTCTATTACAAATCACACGTCTGCAAAGCTGCCTCAACGTGAGTTGTTTTACGTAATCGAGTCCACTGACTCATTTCTTTGCAATCACGCTGTTATCTCTTATACTGTGTCATCCATATTTAAACCTTACTTTCTTACTTTACTATTGAAACAGGAGAAAATAGGTCAACCGACTCCAAAAAAAAAAGATGATGACAGACTTGTATGAAATATAGGTCCATATAATTATTATCAAGTCAAAGAAACTGTTTTTGTATTTGGAGCCTTATTTGTCTGCCATTTAGAAATGAATTTAAATACCTAGTTCCCTAAATATAAACAAAAAAAAGTGTGTGTACTTAATATCTACGCAAGTAAGAATTTATACTTCACTAGCTTCTGCGAGCGACTTCGTCGCCGTGGACTCCGCTCCTATTGGACTTAGCGTGATGATACATAGCCTATAGCCTTCCTCGATAAATGGGCTATCTAACACTGAAAGAATTTTTCAAATCGGCCCAGTAGTTCCAGAGATTACCGCGTTCAAACAAACAAACAAACAAACAAACAAACAAACTCTTCAGCTTTATATATTAGTATAGATTGGCTAGCTAATTTCACGTTGCTAATTATCTTCCTTTTCGTTGACTTTCGTAGCATCGTAAAAATTTACTCTCATAATTTTTCCCTAACGCACCAAAAGAAGTATAACTTTAAAAATATTCAAAAGACTCATGAGGTGGATTTTTCTTACACTGGTGGTAACTTCACATTTATTATTATAAACAGTTTATTAAAAATGAATATTATTTTAATTTGTGAATTAACGATTCAAACAGTAAAAAGTGCTTTTGAAGTCTACATGACTCAAGTGATTTTTGGAAGTATTATTTCCTTAGCCATGAAATGTAGCCTGAGTAAATTTAATTTTAACCTATTGATCTCTCATGTAATTCAAAGATTAAGTATCTCCGAGAACTGTTAATGTTTTAGATCTAAATATTTATAATTACTACACAAATGCCGATAGTATATTTTGATACTTCGGACGTTTGATGCACTCTACCAGATCGATTTATTAAAATTTATATTAGGCGACGCAGTTCACAAGCGAATTTGCGTGGGATTGACATGCTTATTTATATTTTACGAAATTGTTTGTTATGGTTAGAGGAACTGCGATTTCCGTGTTATATAAAGTAGTGTGTCCCAATAAATAAAAAATTCAACAAAATAAAAATGAATTGAATGACTTTAATTGAAGCACAAAGAAGACAGAAGGATATGCCATGTTCATAATAATAAATAATACAGCTTCAAAGGAGTGTTATTTTACTGTTACAGATTTCAATCAGAGTCCTAATAATTATGTTTGCTAGCAAACGAAAAAAACCGACTTCAATTACATCGACAAGTAATACAACGTAAGTAGACGAAAAAAAATTAACAAACACACTAGCTGTCACTACGATTTTCGAGGGTTTCCTTCGATTTCTCTGGGATTCCATCATCAGATCCTGGTTTCCTTATCATGGTACCTAAGTTGGGATATCTCCTTTCCAACAAATTTTTTTTTATCAAAATCGTTTCATAAACGACGAAGTTATCCCCGAACATACATTAAAAAAAAACAAAAAAATATATACGGTCGAATTAAGTAACCTCCTCCTTTTTTGAAGGCGGTTAAAAAAGGGGAGTAAGGTCTGTACACCATATTATACTTATCTATGGTAAGGTCCGCTACGTGCTTTCGTTATTTCTGGTGTTGCAAAACAACTATTGACTACAGAAACCACTTAGCGTATAGATCAACATTAGGTGTGTTTTGTCACTCTAGTGGTATAAAAAGAATATTAAAGCTTTATAAAGTATTGTGATGATTTGTTTTATTTGAACTTTAGCTGGGTTAATGAACTCGAACTCGAAACGTTTTTAGCAAGATAAAATAATATGGGTGCCGTTAAGATTTTGCCCTATTAGACTATTCTGTTCGATCTCATTATGTGCAAAATTATTACCTTAAACGATAAATATTAAATAAACTATTATTTATTTATTTATACTTTATTGTACACCAGAAAAATATTAAAATACAAATAATAAGGATAATTACAGACAGTGAAGTACAATGGGCGGACTTATGGCTATTTAGCCATTTCTTCCAGTCAACCCAAACATAAGAAGGAAATTTAAACTATATGCTCCCATATCGTTTAAGTAAATTTATTAATAAGTTTTAAAAATAGTTTTTTAATGTCAATTGATAAAATTAAAAAGTAAAAAGGAAGTTATCAAATTAAGCCGAACGAGATGAATCAATACAGATTTATTAGTTTAGCTTAAAGTACCAAGCGTATTATTATGTTGTAAACTCATGTACATAATTATGATTTATGCAACAGTCTAATCCGATGACAACAACTAATTCAAAACAGATTATAAATTTTGAAAGACATTACTAGTGAAATAAAAAAAAGCAGGTACCCAAATCCTAAGTATCGGAGACTTGGTTTATTTACATAACTGACAAGAAGTAAGCGTTTTAACCAGCGTTAAACTTTAATATTTCTATTGATTGTAGAGTGATGTTAGACCTGTCTTTATAGTCTTGTGTGTTTCTTCTGATTAACCAAAAGTGCCCTTCTAATTTGTATTATTCAAATCAGTTTACATAGATGTATATGTAAAGTTGTTGATTTATTGTAAGCTATTGTGCTTTTTCATTTTAAAATATATGTAAATAATACTTTATTAAAGTATCATTTTTAACAAACAGCTTATGTTCGTGTTATAATTTTTATGTTATGTTTGTGTTAGTGTAGTATCAAGAAAATATGGAAAATATTTAAATTTTAAATAAAAAGTTTAGTTACAAATAATTAATGTCAAATTGTACGTTCTTAGAATAATTATTGAAGCTCCAGTGTTTTTCCTGCCCTTAAAATAACTTTTTATAGCTAATTTTGTTTATTATTACGTAATTTTATGGAGGTAAAATAAACTTTGAAATTAAATAAAACAAGTATTTACGATCTTTGCATACAGCTACTTCTATCTACGTAATAATTGATTTTAATGTACTTTTCGCAATGTATTACATACTTGAGAAAAGACCCCACAGTTCATGGTATTAACATTAAAATCATTTTAATGACTATAAACTCATGAAAATCATTTCGCCATTTTCATTTTCTATACGATAGACCAGGGGTCGTCAAATGGCGGACCGCGGTCCGAGCCCGGACCGCCGCGCCGACCCATTTGGTGCGGTCCGCGAGAACACGTGAAATTACACTACAGAGTACATAATTTAATAAAAATATATCCTACGCAACTTCAAACTTCAGACAGATAGTCCGCAACAAAAAAAATATGTAATTTTTCTCATTAATGTGTAAAAAAATACCTTTGTTATTTCGTTTGTTTAATAAAAATAGTTTTTTCTATAAAATGATGTGTGGGCCGCGACGGTCATTTCATTTCTTCAAATGGACCCTGAGCGAAACTACTTGGTGACCCCTGCGATAGACTATTGTGTCTATCCAAGAGCTGATATATGTATATTATTCATCCTTTTAACCGTGCGCCAACAATCTATTAACTGTTATGAACCTTATATGTCCCTACCGGCATTCCTCTCTTGATCACACCTGGTGTTTACACAGGGTCAGTTTTAGGGCCTCTCTTGTTCAAAGTTGTCAACTTTGTCATATGCATATTTAGACGAGAGCGGAATTGAAATATAAACATATAGAAATGAGCATTTGAGAACGAACGTTGGTATTAGACTAAATTTGGCGCGGTATGAAAATGATGAACACATGCAATCCAAAAAGGTTTACAAACTATTTTTAATTAGAACTATTTCAAAAACTAGAAAGATATAATTTATTATTATTTACGCCACGTGGAAGAAGAAAATCGAACTCAAAATACTTGTCTACAAAACTTTTACTTAAAAATTAATATTTAAAATACTGCGTTATGTTAAATTGGTAACAAACAATGTCTATAATTTAAAAACTGTTTCTGAAATTCATAATTTATGTTAACTAGTGGAAACGAACCAAGAAACATTATAGTTTAAGTGTTGACCGTGATCTTGACTCTAGTTTAGAAAACTGGTTTAATTAATATTTAAATTTGGATTTGTTGATTAAATTATTGCATCGGTTCTTTTGACATTAAGTTAAAAAGTGGTTCATTAAAATCTCTCCCAAATTTGACTGTGTTTAACTTTCTACAACCTTTTTTATGGCTATTTTACTACTATTTGCGAATCTATTATATTTAATGTGTATCTAAAATACAAAGTGTTATCTTATTATGTCTATACTAATATTATAAAGAGGTAATGTTTCTAACTTTGTTTATTTGTAGGGGGTAATCTTCGCAAATACTGATCCGATCATGACAATTCTTTCACTAACAAAAAGTTACGCTATTCAGAAGTGACATAGGCTATATTTTATTGTTATTAAACAAAAAATTAGGTGAAAAATATAATACTATATGTAAATCAAGTCGGAGAAATGCGAGTGAGATGAAAACTTTATTAAATACTAGCTGCTGCCCGCGACGTCGTCTGCGTGCGTTCACTGCTCGTTCCCCGTAGGTGATAGCGTGATAATATATAGCCTATGTTCTGACCCGACTTCTTAATAATATTCGTGCCAAATTTGAAGTAAATCCATGCAGTACTTTTTGAGTTTATCCCGGACATACATACAGACAAACAGACAAACAGACAAAAATTCTAAAAACTATATTTTTGGCTTTAGTATCGATTGTAGATCACACCCCAAGTATTCTTTTAAAAAAATATTCAATGTACAGTTTTGACTTTCCTACCATTTTATTATATGTATAGATTTGTATCAAATTATTAAAAAAGTAGGTACACTTTATTTAACTATTGCCTATCGTTACTAAAAGTTACTTTTAATAACGATTTTAAACGCGCCGTCGACGCGCGTTTGTAGCGATACAGACGCGATACACACGCGAGTCAGACGGCCCTAAGTTGCAACGAAATTATAAGTCTTGCAAACAGGTAGCAACACAGATTTAGCTACATTGTATGTAATAACTGGCAAAACTACAAGACACTAGATAACACAAATAAAGACGCTAGTAATAGTTTTAAAGTTTCAAACATGCCCTTAAATTATTAGAATTATATTATGGTAAAGAAAGAATTTGAAGATTGTAGATGTATATCTGTATTTCATTCCAAATTCCGTTTTAGAGATCATGTTATGTTCTTGACCGTGTGGGTAATCGTGACCGAGGAGCGACACTCCCGCCCTTGTGCCACGACTTATTGTTTCCTAAAGGTCTAGCTTCTGAGAATGTCTGCAGATATCTATACGCTTTGCAAACGGAAAGGCGGAAAGTTTATCCGTATTTATACGGACTGCACTTTGTTGCAAATTTACTTTTTGTTGTATACTTATGTATATTATATATATCTATATATATATATAAGAGAATTCCACGCAATGACTCATCACGATATCTCTGGAACCATAAGGCGTAGAGACTTGAAATTTGGTAGGAATATTCCTTTCGCCGAGTAGAGGTCAGCTAAGAACGGGTTTTACGATATTCCACCCCTAAGGGGGTTAAACGGGGGTTGGAAGTTTGTATGAAAGTCCTATGTTTTTGAAGTAAGAGACTTGAAATTCAAAATGTATGCTCTATAGATGGTGTTGAGGTGTACTAATAATGTATTTTGAGAAATCAACCTCCTTTTGAGGTTAAAACAGGGGATGGTTGTTTGTATGAAAGTCCAATGAAAAATACACCTACAAACTTGAAATTAGGAAAGGCTATAGCTATGATTTTCCTCAAATTAACGCGGGGGTAACCGCGGGGCACAGCTAGTATATACATATAAGAATACAACAAAAATATATTATATATATATATATATTACTTGCAACTTAATTTTGCTTAACTATTGCTCATGCATATATGACTTTTGTTACTTCAATTATACCGAGCATAACTAACACAAGTATAAATTTATGTACGATATGTGCATGCACGTTCTCCTACCTGGGGAAAGAGGCCTATGCCCAGCAGTGGGATATTACAGGCTAAAGCGATGTGTATGCACGTAAGTGTTACAGATGTACTAATGTGCACACGTACATACGCACACATGTTTAGAGGCTTTTTATTAGACTGTTTATCTACGCAAACTTACTTCTTTACTTCATTATTTTTTCGTCGACTTACGTTGTATTATACCGTATAACTTTTCACTATGTTTACCGATTTTGATGACTCTTATTTTAATCAAAAGTTGGTGCTTGTTTTGTGGTCCCATTTAAATTTGATCGAGATCTGATGACTACTTTTTGAGTAATCTTTGATCACGCGTATTTAGGTACTTGACTATTTTTTTGTCTACCTACGTTTTATTAGTTGTCCATGTCATTGAAGTCGGTTTTTTTTTTTTTGCGAGCAAAAACAATTATTTCAATCTTTAGGGCAAATCTATGAAGGTTAAAACGAATAAGGTGTTATAGGTATTTTAAAATTTCTACGCTTTAACTGTACAGATCACAAAAATAAATCTCTGTTACCGTCGCAATAAATCTTTCCTGATTTATGTTTTGAATTTTCTGAGATTAATGGATTTCTCTTCGACGTGTTTTTGTATTAATTTGTATAGCCGGTGTTGATAGCCATTTTTCGATATTATTTAACACATGACTTAAGATTGTGTAATCATTATACAATCTTTATATCTATCGAAACTACAAACAGAATTTTTCATATAAATGAAAATGAAATAAGTGTTGCCAGATTAAAAAATGTAATCGCTTTAATCGCTTCAGCCTGTAATATCCCACTGTTGGGTATAGGCCTCTTTACCCATGCAGGAGAAGGCTCAGAGCTTAATCCACCACGCTGCTCCAATGCGGGTTGGCGGATATAGTCCCTTCTATGAGTAACGATGGCTATCTGGTGTACATAATAACAATCGGGACCGACGGCTTAACGTGCTCTCCGGGGCACGGTGGGGAGATCCACAAGGAATGCACAAACACCCAGACCACGGCAAACATCTGTATAGCCAATACAAATGTTATCGTGTGCGGGGATTGAACCCGCAACCGCCAGCGCAACCGTCACAATCCAGTGCCGTGTCCGCTGCAAAAAAATGTAAGTTGCTTAATAACCTTAATATTATATTACTAAGAAAAATATTAAATAAAAATTACATGTATAGTATACTGTTCAGTATGAACTTTAAGCTTTGTAAATTAAACCTATTTACTTACTAATAGCTTTATTATTATCTAATACTTCCTGGGTTGTCTGAAAGAAATGGCTAATTAGCCATAAGTCCACCCATTGTACTTCACTGTCTGTGATTATCATTAACCTTTGTTTGTAATATATTTGTAGTCTACAATTAAGTATAAAATAAATAAATAAATAAAAGCAGCTCTAGAATTCATTTTAGCAAACAGAAAATTAAAATTTACAGTAATAAAACATTCTTTCTTTTAAGAATTTTATATTTATTACAAAGCAATAAGGGTTTAAAAGCTTTTATTTATGTAATGTAAACTCTTTAAAAGCATCGCCAAAACTACTCTTTCTCAATAACTACTTAACGAGTTACCATTACGAAGATGACTCAACTCGCTTTAATGTTTATTTTATTTTACAAATAAAATCATTTGAAATGTCATTTCAGCTACCGACATGTCCTTGAGATACGGTTGCCAACCGTCCTGTTTTCCCAGGACATGTCCTAGTTTTTGTTGTGTCCTGGGGCGTCCTGAATAGTTTTTAAGCAGCGTCCTGGGTTTTTAAATTTTAAAATTTTTACTAAAACTAAAGTGTTTGTTTTATATTTTAATAACTAGTTTTCAACTCGTATTTCATCCAAATACTTTTATTAAAAAATGTGATTATTTTAATTAAATGCGTCCTGTTTTTAAACTGAATTGTCCTGGTTTTTGCAACTTCAAATCCTGGTTTTTTAAATTTGAGGTTGGCAACCCTACCTTGAGATAACGCACGAAAGCACATCGTTTACGCAAATCATTGCAAATCTTTTTGATTGATCTCTTAAAATTATAAGCCAAAATTGTAAAAAGTATATAGTCGTATTTTTACGACGCGTTGGCGCAGTGATCACAACGACTGAATGGTGCGCTATCGGTTGCGACTTCTATCCACGGTCTTGAAAAATGTTTGTATAGACCATACAGATGTTCGACGTGGTTGGGAGTTTGTTGTGTGACACAGACTTCCGACACAGGATTTTTATTCTTGGGGACATTGAGTGTAAACCGTTTGACTTAATAATCTTATAAATGTCACAATTAAGCATATGTTTACGATATTATTAAAAAGATGGCGTGTCTTATCACTAAATATAAAAAAATAAACCCGTTTCACACACAGTAGCCCCTAGTGAAGAGATTCCCGTACCCGACTAGTCGGCTATACGCTGCATGCGACCGTGAGCTTTGATAAATTATAAATAACAGGCAAATCGTATGCTACCCTAGTGGAAGATATAAAATACTATATTTAAATTTATCTATACTAATATAATAAAACTGAAGAGTTTGTTTGTTTGATTATTTATTTGTTTGTTTGAACGCGCTAATCTCAGGAACTACTTCTTTTTTTTTTATGTAACTAGGTTGGCAAACAAGCGTACGGCTTACCTGATGGTAAGACCGTAGCCTATAGACGCCTGCAACACCAGAAGCATCGCAAGCGCGTTGCCGACCCTATCCCCAATCCCCCCCAGGAGCTCTGGTCACCTTACTCACCAACAGGAACACAACACTGCTTAAAAACAGTATTATTTAGCTGTGGTTTTCTGTAAGGTCGAGGTACTACCCCAGTCGGGCTGCTCCATATTTTGAGCAGGAAATTTCCTGCTGTGCCCTACCTCAGTTAACTACTGGTCCGATTTGAAAAATTCTTTCAGTGTTAGATAGCCCATTTATAGAAGAAGGCTTTAGGCTATATATCATCATGCTAAGACCAAAAGAAGCAGAGCACCGATGAAGAATGTTTCAAAATCGAGGTTTTATTTTTCTTCTGAGAGCTTCCCCAGTTAGCCTAGAGTAACTATTCCACGCGGACGAAGTCGCGAGCTGAAGGTAGTTATTAATATCAGGCAAATCGTATGCTACCCTAGTAGAAGATATAAAATACTATATTTAAATTAATGTACATCAAATTGCGGTTTTAACAGTTATTCTATGTATAATATATAATATGTATAAATATATCATACATAATACGAAAAATGTATCAAGAAACGATTGTATTATTTTATAACTTCTTACGCTAAAAGTATGAAATAAAATTTGGTATGCTTCTTGATGAGTCGAATAAATCAAAGTATATTTTTTGTACCGAATCCGAAATCCATGGGATCGAAATTTATTGGGGTAAAACAGCAGGTTGCAACTATTGGGTGTGCCATATAACTTTATAATATAAATTAATATTTGAGTAAGAAGATCCTGCTGGTTCATAGTTTTGTACTGTTATATTTTTATTTGATTGTGAATTCGTAATAATTATGTAAAAGAATTTTATTATGTTTTGTTGTATGTCCCTGGTCCATAATCGTTGAACGAAGGTTAACAAAATGAACTGTATTAAAACAGACATTTCATTTATAGTCTATGTACGAGTAGTCTAGTAGGTATAGTAATAAATAAATGTATTGCAAAGGTATAATAAGGTATAGCTTGAGATCATTATGTTTTAAGTACAAAATTGATACTGTAAAAGACAAAATAAAACTTTGTTTAAATTGTAAATATCTATTGAGTAGTAATAAATATAAGTTGAAGTATAAATCGCAAAGTATGAGTAATTCGAAACGTATTTAAGGATGAATTGCAACTACTTTAGGTTAAAATATACCTAGCATGCCTACATATATATGACTATGCAAATAATGGTAGACATAAATGATCCGCCAACCCGCATTGGAGCAGCGTGGTGGATTAAGCCCTGATCCTTCTCCTACATGGGAAAGAGGCCTATGTCCAACAGTGGGATATTACAGGCTGAATCGTGATCGTGATAGATGTTGGTGTTAATGTTAATATTACGAATCAAAATCTATATAAATAAACATAAATCGCTTAAAATTTTGCTACCTAAATGTAAAAATGCTCGAAAAAGCCCACCACCAAAATCCACTATTTCCAGGACCAATTCGGCTATTTTAAGTTTACTTATACTTTGTAAAAGGTTAAGAACGTCCTTTTATATATAACTAAGTCGACAAACAAACAACGGCTCACCTGATAGCAAGCGATCACCGTTACCTATAGAGGCCTGCAACACCAGAATCATCGCAAGGGCTCCCCAGGAGCTCTGGTCACCTTACTCACCACAGTAAAACAACTTTGCTTGAAAGCAGTAGGTATTATATTTAATCCTTTCTTAATTAATGAAAAAGTTGGGCATAGGCCTCTTCCCCATGTAGGAGAAGGATCGGAGCTTAATCCACCACGCTGCTCCAATGCGGGTTGGTGGATATATTCCCTACTATGAGTAACGATCGCTATCAGGTGTCCATGATAACAACCGGGACCGACGGCTTAACGTGCTCTCCGAGGCACGGTGGGGGGACCCACAAGGACTGCACAAACACCGAGACCACGGCAAACATCTGTATGGCCAATACAAATGTTGTCGTGCGCGGGGATCGAACCCGCAACCGCCCGCGCAACAGTCATTCGCAATCCAATGCTGTGACCGCTGCACCAACGCGGCGTCAACGACATCTTACCTAAACCTAATTATCATAATTTCTTATTTTTAAACTCATTAGCATCCACCTCATTTGAACCGCGAATTTTAGCTATAATAGACATTGACATAGATACGTCAAACGGATGTTGGAAGCTAATTTGTTGGTCATCGCCAACCGACCACGAGGCGCCGTCTTAGGCGCCACTGATGTTGCTACTAATTAAGTTATATCTACACTGATATGTATATGAAGAAAAGATTTACTTGTCGAAATCGTTTGTCCAATTGTCGGTCCACAATGATGAAATATATTATAACTTATCTTTTTATCTGACCTAAGACGTTTTTTGACGTTAAGGTAATATAGCATAAAAATTAGCTTATTTTACTTAGAATTGTAATAGTTACTTAAGTTATAAAGCACATGAAACAGCGAGACTCGTCTAGTCGAGCAAAAAGTCATAAATTTGCCTAAATTATAGTTTTGAGTTCTTAAGTTACATAATGAATGATAGATTGCGTCTTCTATATTGAGATACATTTTATTTTTTGCATAAACATGTAATTTTTAATGTGATCTTTGAATGTTTAATCATTTTACATAATTTATCATATCTTATGTGTCTGGCATTAAGATTTAACTCAGCGTATATGAGGATCTACTGATCAATTTCGTCAAAGTAACTATTACTGCCTATATTACATAGCTAGCTTATAGCTTTTGTTTTTATTTTCACCTGTATTTAAGTCAATCAGTCAGTTAGTCAGTTTAGCCTATTGCAGCCTAATGCTGGACATAGGCCTCCCCAAGTTCGCTCCAGATGTCCTGGTTTTAAATCAAGGCTTAGTTTTTTTCTGCCGTTAAAGATTACGAGATTTTAAACTAAGTTAGGTCAATAGGAGGTGCTAAAATTTACTGCAGGAATAGACTGATTCAACCATTACCTTCAAAGTAACCATTTTTGGAGTATAATTTTAGTGCATAAAAACGAAGATAAAATGAGAAACAAACATACAAAAATCAGTAATGAACATAATTATTTCAGTACCACTTTACTAGTTTTACGATCCTAAACGATAGTCCTAATAGATAGCTATTAGGACTATCGTAGTCCACTGCTGAACATGCGCCTAACTAAGTTCACTCTAAGCATTCCAGTTTTCCGCAATCCTCATCCAGCCTCTACTGGCAGTTTTACGTAGATCGTAAGTCCACTGGGCCGGGGGACGTCTCCACTGGCCATCGATTTTGCGACACAGGTGATCAGCCTACTGCCACTTCAATTTGCTAATTCTGTGGATAGCCCACTGTTGGTAACCCCAAGCATAGCCCGTTTCATTGCACGTTGAGCGACTTTAAATTGTGGACCAGTCCCTTCGTCAGTGTCCACGTCTCAGCACCGTATATATAAACAGGCAGGACGCATTGCTCGAAGAATTTTGTCTTCAAGCATTGCAGAATTCTCGAAGTGAACAATCATATCTGAAAAGGGAAATAAGATAACCAATAAAACGAGGAATAGAAATTGAAAAAAAACCATATAATTCTAAGGAATTAATTATGGTTAAAACTTTCATTCAAAGCAAAACAGACAGCTTCATTTCATAACGAAAACTAGTATGATATAAAAATACAAGTAATTTGGTAGAAAACATTTATGTGATAAAGCATGTTTTGTTACTTGGTTATGTTGGGTTTTAATAATAAAATAGCAATGTTAATAAACTATCATTTAGTTACGCTGGCGGAAACTTCATAGAAAAAACACCTGCTGTACATCCTGCAGCAAATAGGTTTTTATTGGCTAATTTATAACACCTTATTCCACCTTATTCTTTTGTATGTTACCGCTGGATGAATTTATTAATCTTAAGTTATCTATACATATAATAAAATTGTAGGAAAGTCAAAACTGTACATTGAATATTTTTTTAAAAGAATACTTGGGGTGTGATCTACAATCGATACCGAAGCCAAAAATATAGTTTTTGGAATTTTTGTCTGTTTGTTTGTTTGTCTGTTTGTCTGTATGTATGTCCGGGATAAACTCAAAAAGTACTGCATGGATTTACTTCAAATTTGGCACGAATATTATTAAGAAGTCGGGTCAGAACATAGGCTACATATTATCACGCTATCACCTACGGGGAACGAACAGTGAACGCACGCAGACGACGTCGCGGGCAGCAGCTAGTTTAATATAAATATGGTCAACGAACTGGCTAAGTATTTAATTTAATAGTTTTACTGGTAACGTTATATTTTATAACATTAAAATTCCCACGACTGAGCTACCTTTTTTCCTTGTAGGTAGTGCCTAAAGAGCGCGTTGTAATTAAAAAGTTTGGAAATTATATTATCTTCAAATACAGTGTATATATTTATTACCTTCATACTTTGAACACCGTATGTTTATTCGCTTCAGTCTATAATATCCCACTGCTGAGCATAGGTCTCTTTCCCCATGTAGGAAAAGGATCAGAGCTTAATCCACCACGCTTCTCCAATTCGGGTTGGGGGATATATTCCTACTATTTTTATTAATACGTCAGCGTAAAGTGTGATTTTAAAAAATATTATTTATTTATATCTGACATTTAAACCTATTTATTTTTATTTATTTCTTTATTGTACATTTATAAATAATAACAATAAAATTACTTCCAATTAATATATTTTGAAATATAGTGCTATAAACTTCTCATAATTTTTATTTTTTACCGTATGCTCTCGCATATATAATAAAAAATAGGGAAAAAATACCACCCAGATTCCATTGCTACAGTGGGTAGATCATAAAAACGAGATAAGGATCTCATTAGAGTTGTCACTTGTCATTGTTCTAATTAAATAATTTATACATGTTCTAATCAAGGTTGTCATAAAATAAGTTATGCCTTGTCCAGACACAAGGATTTCCTACTAGGCATTATTATTACGGTCAGCGGGACACGCGAATATTATACGCGTTATTTATATCATACAAACGCGATAATATAGATAAATATCTGATCACGGTTTTGAAAGCAATTACATGCTAATTAAAACCTAAAATGTCCGCGACCTTCGATATGGTAAATGTAGGTTTGCATCGTCATGTAACTTATTGTCTTAATCTATACTAATAATATAATAAAGCTGAAGAGTTTGTTTGTTTGATTGTTTGTTTGTTTGTTTGTTTGAACGCGCTAATCTCAGGATCTACTGGTCCGATTTGAAAAATTCTTTCAGTGTTAGATAGCCCACTTATCCAGGAAGGCTATAGGCTATATATCATCACGCTAAGACCAATAGGAACGTAGCACCAATGAAGAATGTTTCAAAATCGGGGCTTTTTTCCTTTTGAGAGCTTCCTAGAGAATTTCCTAGAGATTCCTAGAAAATCCTATTCCGCGGGGTCGCGCGCAGAAGCTAGTTAAAGATAAGTTGCTAGCAACTGAGTTACCTTTGTTTTAGTTGAAGAGTTTATTGAAGACTACACGACCAATATATGTATAAATTCTACGTGATAATGACAATATATAAGAATTCGATAGCTCTTTTGCATTAGATAGCTCTTGTATTTTCGATATGATGAGTTCAAATACGAAGCATGTGTGGTTCGTACACCCTCCAGTTATAGGCATACTTTAGGGGGTGTACAGACCAAACAGACCTCGAACTCGGATTCAGCGCATTGAAATACATAACCCTACGTGGGTCTTGTCAAAGGTACAGAGCACTTATTTTTGTGGGCCGGTATAATTATTTTGTGCCTAGTTTTGTAACAATAGCGAAATAGAAATATTGTTAGGTCATAACAACTAACTTTACATCAAGGTTTCGTTTTCCTGATACCTACCTATCTATTAGTTTACTTTTTTTATTATTAATCAACTATATGAAATACTAGTTTTTGCCCGCGACTTCGTTCTTTATTTTTTTTCTTACAAGAGGACAATTAGCAGACAGTAGGTACCATTTGATGTTGAATGGTCGGTTACCGCCATCCATGAACACCTGCAACAAACGAGGAGTTGTGGGTGCCTTGCCGGCCTATAGGGAAAAGAGTTCAGAGAGAGAAGTTGGAAAAAACCCTCATATCGTTAGTTTCTGCAACATTTTTCATCAATGTTCCACTTTTATTGGTTATACTCGTAGTTGGAAAAAACATATCAAAATTTCTATCTCTCTTTATACCCCAGGAGGGTAGCCGCGCCTCGGAGAGCACGTTAAGCTGCTGGTTCCGGTTGTTATCATGTACACCTGATAGCGATCGTTACTCATAGTAGGGAATATATCTGCCAACCCGCATTGGAGCAGCGTGGTGGATTAAGCTCTGATCCTTCTCCTACATGAAGAAAGAGGCCTATGGACAGCAGTGGGATATTACAGGCTGAAGCGTTGTTTACAATATATAATTATTTCTTAACTTAAAATCGGGATCAAATTAGATGTCTGTTAACACACTTGTATCTAAAAGAAACGAACATCAATTAATTTCACACTCGAGTCATTGTAACACTTTTGGATAATGGTCGCATACAATGGCTAATGGTGCTAACAGAATCATATCTCTGTAAATAATTAATATGCGATTAATTATGACGGTCTAATGCTATGCATGTGGAGCGAGGCTGTACCGGCGCATGCGCAAGTGTTAATATTTCCTAATGTTAAAAATCGTACTTAAGTAAACTTAGCATAAAAATACTATTTAATTATTATTAGAAGAATTATAATTGTATTTTAAGCACTACTAAACTTTGCCTTGACATATATAATAGGAAAACAGGAGCTACTAGAAGGAAAACAAGCCCAAAGGTTCGAAGGGTTACTTTTATTTTTTATTGATAAATTATATTAGTATAAAATGAGCTACATTCTTTAGTGCCGTAACCACACAGCACCCCCTCTCTTTCCGTGGGTGTCGTAAGAGGCGACTAAGGGATAACACAGTTCCACTACCACCTTGGAACTTAAAAAGCCGACGGATGGCGGGATAACCATCCATGCTGGCTTTGAAATACACAGGCCAAAGACGGGCAGCAGCGTCTTCGGTGCGACAAAGCCAGCCCTGCGGTCACCAACCCGCCTGCCCAGCGTGGTGACTATGGGCAAAACACATGAGTTCGCGTCATAATGTCGGGCGCGAACTTGTGGAGGCCTATGTCCAACAGTGGACTGTGATAGGCTGTAGTGGTGGTGGTGGTGGGAAAATGAGCAAGATCAACGTTATTGGTTACCGGTAAAACAGAACCTTAGTCGCAACCTGCGAAAAAGTAGCGAATTAAACGAATGGTGAGATGTGAATTCCTAATAACGTTCTATATCTATTACTTTTTTGATATGGAATCCAAAAAAATTACACGTTTCACCATGTTGACATGAATTATGAATATTATTTTGACAAGTAATGGAAATTCGTACATGTTACAAGTCCATTTTGGTATGAGTGACACTAACTCTCTTATATGACAAAAGTCCAGAAGAAGAGTTAACTACAAATGAGATTTTTTCTACTTAGTAACCGTTTTAAACATTCTATAATATATTTAGTGTTAATTGGTATAATATAATTAGAGTAGGTAAATGATATTCTAATGTGGTTATTGTTCCAAATGTCCTCTAGCCTAAATTTAGTGCTGGGTATCTTCTATTAACGAAAAAAAATGCTTACCTAATTTACTACAGCCAGTAAAAGCTATTTTGTCACATCGGTACATATTTGACTACGCAATAAATACAGTAAGTGTTTAAAACATAATATACCTTTGTACATTTTTTCTTTGTATTTTACCTCGTCGTTAGACAAAACTATTATTGTAAATATTTATTTTTATGTATATAAACGTATTGAAATTCACCGTATTAAAATAGTACGAGGAATTTTTATGAATATTAATCTTTTATTTTATAACTAATTAATTACTGTTCGAGAACGTAACAAAAAACTTATTACAATTTTAAATACACTTTATTATTTCTTAATTTTATATATTTGTGGAGATCATACAGATGATTTGAGTGTTTGGAATTTTATTGTATTTTCTGTCAAACAAAAATATGCATATCTCATCGTAATGGCAGCCGTCTTCTTCACAATTCACATCACAACACAATTAGTAATAAAAAGAGTGGAAAAAGTTAATTTTTTTTACATGTACGCGTTGGTGCAACGGTCATAGCACTGGTTTATGGCTGTTGCGCTGGCGGTTGCGGGTTCGATCCCAGCTCACGACAGACATTGTATTGTATTGACCATACAGATATTTGCCGTGGTTTTGGTGTTCTTGCAGTCCTTAAGCCGCCGGTCCCGGTTGTTATCATGTACACCTGATAGGGATCGTTACTCATAGTAGGGAATTTAGCCGCCAATCTGGATTGGAGCAGCGTGGTGGAATAAGCTCTGATAATTTTCCTACATGGGAAGAGGCCTAAGCCCAACAGTGGGATATTAAAGGCTGAATCGTGATTGTATGAATAGAATGTATGGACCAACACCCGAAGGCAATGCATGTGTTAACCCAGCTATACAAGTAACCGCAAGATATCAACAAAGAAGTTCCATAATTAATGAATCGTTAACAATATGTGTTTCAGGGTCGCCGTCACGCCTTGCTAGTGACAAGGTCATGTGACAGGGCAATGAATTCGCGGTACTGTTACGGAAGTTTAGTTTTTATGAAACTATAGAACACAATTATACAACCATTGATCGACTAATTGGAGATAAATTAATCTACATTTTTTGTAATGTCTTTCTGAGAATCAAATATTGTTTTGTATAGAAATAATTGTTTTTATAGTCTTTTGTAGACTACAGAGACAATGAATTTAAGTGCATTAAATTCAAGTTTTGATTATGGTTATTGGAGCGAAGTGAAAAGCTTCGCTATTTGAAGGCAATCTTATTAAAAAGTGTTTAGACGTAATTTTATTTCTGTTACTGTACTCACAATTTGAATAAAAAAATAAAAAAAAGTGTGTGTGTGTGTGTGTGTGTACTTATGTACGCACGTAAGAAGTTATACTTCACTGGCTAGCTAACTTCACGTTGCTAACTTCTTCTTCGTTGACTAGCTAACTTCAGGGTGTCCGTTTTTTTCGTGACGGTGTGCGCGCGCATCGTAAAAAATTACTCTCATAATTTTTCCATAACGTGCCAAAAGAAGTATAACTTCAAAAATCACTCATAAAAAAATTAAAACCCTAGTGTAATTTATGTATATGTATCTATTTATTTCCTAAAATCAAACGTCAGTTCTGCAACGAATGTCATACTTAATAAATCTAAAAAGTTTTTATTAGGCACGTGCGCAGGAGTCGATCACGATTATCCTTGATTTATGTCGCTGTCATAATGTCATAATATCACCACCGCTGTCACGAGCGCCGTGGGTGTGGTCGCATAGGTACAGTCCATTCCAATATGATTACTGTACATACAACAATTATAACATATAAAAATTTCAGACTTGTAAATTGTTCCGGTTATCGCTTTGTCAAACTTTATTTAATAGTTAGAACTAATATTAGTTAACTCAAATTTCACAAAATGCTGAGTAAGTCACAGATACCTGAGATAAGTTACCTAACATATAAAAGCTTATAATATAATTTGATTGATGATTTCTGTTTCATCAACACACAGATTTTTTTCGACTATTATTATTAACTATAAATCTGGGAATATTTTAATTAGTTAGGTAACTTGCGATAAAAATTACATAGTGTTATACTCTCAAAATACGAATTCGCTTTTACCAAGATTTTCTGAAAAGAATCACTTTCCAAAGATAAGAAAGCCTTTTGACTGTGCAATACATAGCAATGTTCTTTTTGCTGTCTTAATTTGTATAATAATATAATTACAATTACTCGTAAACGCAAAACAAAACGACTTCAATTATATACATCGACTAGTAATACTATGTAGGTAGACGAACAAAAATAGTCAAGTAAATAATACGCATTATTAGATATAATCATATAACTCAAAAAGTACTACTCAGATCTCGCGACTACATGACAGGCACCACCTTTCAATTAGAAAAGAATCGTCGAAATCGGTCCTTTCAGTCAACAGTTATCAGGTAACACACAAAAAATAGGGTCAAGTTTAAAATCTCCTCCTTTTTTAAGTCTATCAAAATACCATTTTAACCGTCTGCAGAAAGGAGGAGGAATTTACACATTACATTAAATGTGTATAGATATTTTCGTTTTGAAAAAGCATCTATTATAAATTTAATGGTATCAGCACGGTGAAACTTCTTTGAAGTAACATATTTAAGATACATACTTAAGTACGTAATTATGGTTTAGTTTTATATAACTACTAGCTGACCTCGCAAACGTTATTTTGCCATATATGTTATTAACCCCCCCAATTCCCTCTTGTGGGTGGAATTTTGTAAAATCCCTAGCTGACCTCTTCACGGCGAAAGAAATATTCCTACTAAATTTCAAGTCTTTACGCCTTATGGTTGTAGACATATCGTGATGAGTCAATATATGAGTGGAAATATCTTTTATATACATATTATATAGATAAGTAAGTACAACTAGTATTCATGGCTTACGAAATTTTGGCAACGAAGATTACTCAAACGTTTCCTAAATAAGTGATGATACGGCGGGAAAGTGGTTTTAAATGTTTTTTGTCCTGGCGACCATTTTACATACGCATGAATTTTTTGTCGTCTACGCTTCTTTTTGTGGTATTTTATTTTTCTGTAAATCATATAAAATTTATACCCTTATAAGATTACTCAAGTTTTTTACAGCGAAGTATAAAATAATTTAAATTTTTTATTTTAAAAGTAGACTACCTAAAAGGACTTTTGAAACGAAAAAAAATAATTTCAATATAATTTTTGTTTCAATGAATTAATCATAGTTAAATTGAAGTTACCACCGATTCGGAATGTAGATATTGAAGAGAACTCAATCATTAATCGTCAGTCGAAATCAAGGCAACAATTTTCATAAAAAATAAAAATATTCTAAAAAACAAATTACCTACCTTTATTGAATTATATATTATTATTTAATAAGAACCACCAACATATTTACATGTTTAAAAAAATTACAATGAGTTATGTGCTTAGGTATTAAATATACTTAAAATTCCTCTTAAAGGTAGTTACAGCATGCGCTTTACACAATTAAGTAGTCTGCCTATTCTAAATTTTTTAAACATTCAGGGCTTAAAAAAACATACAAAATATAGAACTAAACATACATAAATGTCCTTTTTTATGTAACTAGGTCGGCAAACAAGCGTACGGCTCACCTGATGGTAAGACCGTAGCCTATAGACGCCTGCAACACCAGAAGCATCGCAAGCGCGTTGCCGATCCTATCCCCAATCCCCCCCAGGAGCTCTGGTCACCTTACTCACCAACAGGACACAATACTGATTGAAAACAGTATTATTTAGCTGTGGTCTTCTATAAGGTCGAGGTACTACCCCAGTCGGGCTGCTCCATATTTTGAGCAGGAAATTTCCTGCTGTGCCCTACCTCAGTTAAAGTCCTTTTCGAAAATTTCTAATTCCAAACTTAAATAAAAATAGAAAATGTATAAATTGCTTTTAATTCTAAATTATTACGTTTGTTGTTTATTCAGCTGAGCGTATGTTTTCAAATTTGTCGCCATTTAGCATTCAGCTCGGGGTTAGATCTTATCGTCAGTTGCGTAGTTTGAGTTATCGTCGACTTTAGTCTACTTTCCAAACACTTGTACCATAAAACGTAGTGTGAAACGAACGTGGATCCAACTTGTTACGAGAAAAGTATTAAAATAAACATTTACGTAATTGGAATCCCTTTACATGAAACATAAAGGCAACATAAGCTTCTTTATCATTTCTTAACTTGATCTTGGACTTAGATTTGATTTTATATAGATTTTCAGAATTATATAATAATACGGATTAGCGAAATTTTGCATATTGACTTTGAATTTCTTTAAAATAAAGTTATTATTATACATTTTACATTTTTTTATACTAATAAATTTATATATTATACATTTATATACTAATTTTATACAATATGTTCTCAAAACAATTTACATACAGATCGCTTATTATCTAAAACTTAATTATTATATGCCTGCCAGGATTAATCTTTTTGTTAGAGCAAATAATAGGATACTATGTTCTTATCATCTTATAGATCTTTATTTTTTTTTTCACAGAATTTAACCATCGCTTTCCATTGGACCATTTATTCTTCTAGAAAATATAACAGGAGTAATAAGTTTAACTCTCCTTAAGCTAACTGTTCGAAGTTAACATAGTAAAGTACTTGTATAATAATTCTATAACAAAGAGTGGTGTGTGCGAACTTATTACAACATAACGCGTAACTTAACTTACATAATGTTACATTTCTTCCGATTTTTTGTTGTAATTAATATGACTATATCTTGCAATATAATGGTTTCCGATTGCAGCGTAACTTACTACAATTAATAACTTTTAAATGAATCAATTGTTGTTTGTAATTATGTACGAAGCGTTATTCTGTAAGTTTTTTACCAACCTACCTGGAGCAGCTTTCTTATAATAATTAATATTTTAACTCGTTTTCTATATAAGAAAGAAAACATTCGTCCAGTAACGGAATCCACAGGAGTATTTGCATGTTTTAATTCAAATCCCATTTTTTAAACATTTGTGAGGAGAAAGGCAATTATAATATTATATTATTTTGTAGTCACACGTCTCTGAGGATTTATATCTCTTCAAAAGTTAACGAAATGAAAAAATATATTGTATTTCCTATGAAATCGTCTCAATATTAAAATTCTAAAATTACTCCCAAGTAAATTTCTCTCCAAACACATTAGTTATGTTCAAAATTATAGCACTTATATGATAATATTGATAAATTCAATAAAAAAGATACTATAATGGTATGCTATTGTTGTCTGTACACAAATGCAGTTTAACAAGGAAAATATACACATTATGTAAATTAATACCGTATAAGTGAACAATGGCTCCCAACTCTCAGTTCAGTGTACTAGTTAAGTATTAGATACAAGTGCTTACTGGGTTCAAGCTCCGCCTATGTCGTTATGTATTTACAACTTATTTAATATTGATATAATGAAGATTTACATTTGTGTCTATCTATACCTTCTCCCCCCCTCTCTTCCCGTGGGTGTCGTAAGAGGCGACTAAGGGATAACACAGTTCCACTACCACCTTGGAACTTAAAAAGCCGACGGGTGGCGGGATAACCATCCATGCTGGCTTTGAAATACACAGGCCAAAGACGGGCAGCAGCGTCTTCGGTGCGACAAAGCCAACTCTGCGGTCACCAACCCGCCTGCCCAGCGTGGTGACTATGGGCAAAACACATGAGTTCGCGTCATAATGTCCGGCGCGAACTTGTGGAGGCCTATGTCCAACAGTGGACTGTGATAGGCTGTAGTGGCTATCTATATATGTATGTATATAAAAAATTCGTGTCACGATGTATGTTCGCGATAAACTCCGAAACTACTGAACCAATTTTTATCAAATTTTGTAATAATCTGTAATTTGGTCCAACTTGGGAGATAGGGTAGTTTTTATCTCAATTGGACCCGGTAGGTGGCGCTGCTATCGGTATGTAAGCAATCAAATTTGGTAGCTGTTTTCCGGGCAGGATAACATCTGCCTATATAATTTTAAAGCGTGTGTTTCATTGTAATCTAATCCCGGGTTACAACTGTGTAATTTTAAAAATCCTGAGCACGTCACAAATATTTATATAGGAACTATTGTATCGCAATCTGATAAAGTTTTCGAACTTTTTGTATGTGGTTCCTTATTTGATATGCAGTAAACGATGTTTTCAACAAATATTTTATACTAGCTGTGCCCCGCGGTTTCACATACTTTAATTTGAAAAAAGTATAGCCCGCAGCCTTCCTCGATAAATGGGCTTTCTAAGACTGAAAGAATTTTTCAAATCGGACCAGTAGTCCCTGAGATTAGCGCGTTCAAACAAACGAATAAACAAACTCTTCAGCTTTATAATATTAGTAAAGATGAAAGAACCTCCAACTTGAATATATGTATATCATCAACCGCCCATGACGTTCGTGTAACATCGTGATTCGTGAACCGTATTTCTTAGTATATTTTCATATACAAAAGAGTCAAAGACAGTCAACGTTTACAGACAAATATTTTGTAATTAGGGAAATATTATCGATGGGAAAATTCAAAATATAAAAAAGTGTGTGGGTGCAATTCACACGGCAGAAGTGAAACTTCTGAAAAATAGCCTACAAGAGATTTTTTCTCGGTGAATAAAATACAAATAAATAAATAAAATAATAATAATAAATCGATAAAAAATAAATACTGTGTCTTCTATCTCATTCCCTGACCGACTTTATCCTATACATTTATGTGTTTTGTTTGTTTTATCGTGACGCATTTTCGTTTCATCGAGTTTCAAATCGCAACGATTCTATAAAGAAGTTTCATTTTAATAAGTTCAAAGTGTAGCGAGAAATAAAAAGTTTGATGAAATCGACACATATATTAACAAATATTCACACAATTAAAAAAAGTTACGCAAACGCCTGAAAAATAAAGCTGGGAAAGAGCTATAGTTAATTAATTGACGTCTAAGTTTATGTCGATTGTTGTTTACTTTTAGACGAAAATTATGAAATTTTTCTAGTACATATTCTTTGTTATTTAGTAACATTGTACATTTCAAGGTGAAGAGGAAACTATTCAAAAAAAATGTCTATTTCATAACGCGACTTGTCCGGGTCGTCCTACTTTATTTCGACAGTTGCTTTGTTTTAAAGTTTTTAAACGATACCCATGTACTCGACTATTACCACACGTTTTTGTTAACATTTTATAGTTTTAAAAAATGTAAGGCTAGTCTATGCGTGAGTGTCAAAACAGACGGACCAAATTTTCAAGCATTAACATTTAAAAATAAACTACATTTTGTAATAAAACAATGAATTCATTCTTACATGAAAGTACAATTACCTATTAACTTCTTACGTAGTGAAAATTCTTTCTCCTGAAGCATAATATAATTTTTACAGAATATGTTTTAATTATGGCTGTTAAGGATATTTAGCTCAATCGTAATAATGATTCCTTTTCTCTTTAGATTATTGTCATTGTTGATTGTAATGTATTGAAGTCTGTACATAATTTCATTTAATGCATCCCGCTTGTATGCATTATGTATAACAATAAGACTTGTTTCATACATTACCTATATTCTCGTAATAATAACAACAACTCTATTGTACACATTAAATAAATGTAAATAAGTACGAAAGACGGCCTAGGTAACCCTAGGATATAGGAAATGTTATGTTAATATTTAAGATCTACAGTTTTTTATTACGTACAAAGATAAATATATAAATATCTTATAATATACACACACGGTCGTCTAACAGCCGAATGTCATAGCCATTTTTTTAAAAATAAATCTACAAAGAAATAATACGTACATAAATAAATACTAGTATTACACCCAGACTCACAATCCCCTGAGAAGAAAGAAGGGCCACTACAAACTGCGCCAAAGGGCGAGTCAAATACTATATACCTACTTTACTAGCACCCTGCCCCGGCTTCGTGGTACTTCTACCCGTGGGTATTTAACAAAAATTTCAAAATATTTTTTTTTCTTTAATTTTTTTGAAAATATAATATAGCCTATGTCATACGCGGATATTGTAGCTTCCCAACAGTGAAATAATTTTTCAAATCGGTTCAGTAGTTTCGGTGCCTATTCAATGTAAACAAACAATCAAATCTTTCCTCTTTAAAATATTTGTATAGCTGAGACCATATCCTACGACATCATTTATCAAGTTTCCCAATAACTCTTACAAAATATCCAGACATTTAATCCTTTTAATTCACTACACCAACACCTTTTACGAGATCTTGACATCGCTTTGATGTGTCAATTTAACTTGAAATTGCATTGTGCTGGTTCAATGGTTAATGATATCACATGTGTCAACCATTGTTGGTGATTGATGTAATTATCTGCAATTGCATAGCCTTGCCTGTATATTTATAACATGTCACCGTAATTTTGAGACCTCATAGTCTGGATCTTTCGTTTTCATTTGGCACGAGGCCCAAATTTAATGTAGACGAGCAAGTGTTTACGCATTATTTTGCACGACAACAATAGCTTTGTTAGGAATAAATTTGATTATTGTGGGTTGTCTTAGCATAGCTGCAATAAACGTGTATAAAGGGTGAACCGTATCCAGGGCAGGATTTGGGTTTACGAGGATCCGCTTCTTACTTCTCCCAGTAATTCTAGATCTACAAATCCGTCGATGATCGTATCATCCATTCGGGGATCCTGAACTACCCTATGAAGATATAAATTACGCGTCACGTTGTTTGTCCGCGATGAACTCCTAAACTACATAACCGGTTTTAATCAAATTTGCACACCGTGTGCAGTTTGATCAAATTTGAAAGTAAGGCTATATTTTATTTTGATATATGTAATCATTATATTTAAGAAAATAAAATAAGGCGGTACGAAGTTCGCCAGGTCAGCTACTATGTATCTTATACTATTAAACGAGCAATTCTTATATATATATATATATATATATATATATATATATATATATATATATATATATATATATATATATAAGAATATATATATATATATATATATATATATATATATAGAATATGAATCTCGGAATCGGCTCCAACGATTTTCGTGAAATTCAGTATACAGGAGATTTCGGGGGCAAAAAATTGATCTAGTTAGGATTCATTTTAAAAAAATGTCGTTTTATCCCTGTTTTTAGGCAATGAAAAATTATCATCAGAATACGAAGCTTAATTTCACTACTGATAACATAGCAGTGATAGCGTAATTAGGAAATCGGCGGGTGTCAAATCGTGTTGACCCGAGTTCGAATCTCAGTTTCCAGATTAATTTTTTTTCTTTTTTTTTTAATTTCACTCGTGATTTATTATTTAAATAAAATTAAAATATAAAAATACCGAGAAAAAAAAAAAACAAAAAATAAAATGAAAATACCGAGCCAGGCTCGGTCACCCAGGTACTATATATATATATATATATATATATATATATATATATATATATATATATATATATATATATATATATACAATATTTTTTTTAAGTTTGTAAATTTTGGTCTTTTCGATTTTATTGTAATTAGATAAAAACGAAGTACGTAGTGTAGTTCCTTTTTCTACACTTATTTCTAAAGCAGCAAAGACCGCTATATGCGCGTAGACCATATTTTCGTATACTTACGAATGTATCAATATATACTAAATTGTACATTATTTGTTCCTTTGAGATTAGTTAACAATAAATGTTACATGATTTAATAAACAAATATACAAAAAGTACTAAGAAAAAACGTTACTTCATACACTAAAACTACTACAGTGACTCAACGTAATCCGTGATCAAGTATTCGTATCACGCAAACGAAAGCGCCGTGTACTAATCTGACTCGCCTCGTGAATGTTAGAGCGTTCTCAGTTTCGTGCGTATTTCCCCGTCACAAATGTAAACAAATCCATCTGTTGCACAAATCTATTACTTGATTAGGAAATAAATTGCGAACTTTCTCTTGTATATTTGCCATTTTGAAAATAATTAATTTCTAAGTATCATTCCTAATGTAGAGAAGTAAAACTGTTCCCGTTTTATTACCCGATCTTCGTTACGCCGTATATTTTTTTTCGGGACTTAATTGACTAAAGAAAAAGAATAATCCAGTTCCATACTGCCGTTTGGACGTCATGCACGTACAAATAGTTCGACGATTACTTCGGCAAATCATTTCCTTCGTCAAATTGGCAAAGTACTCTACTTGTAAGTTAAATCAAATGAATGAAGAAATCTAGACAAAGTACAATCATTGATAACAAAAATGTTGAACTACATCTACATATATATATGACACGCCAATGGTGTCATAAGCGGGTTCTCACCTACACTGTTTGGGAGTTGTCAAGATGTATGGGAGCTATAACTCGTTATGCCTACATTGATAACATCTCGTCTGTTGAGTCACGTTCACAGTTTTGACAAATGTCAATGTTATTATTTCTCATCGATTCCGCTTAGTAATAATTATAGATTATGAATTACGCTTCAGCCTGTAATATCTCACTGGTGTTCATAGGCCTCTTTCCTCATGCAGGAGAAGGATCAGAGCTTAATCCACCATGCTGCTCCACTGCGGGTTGGCGGATATATTCCCTACTATGAGTAAAGAATCGCTGTCATGTACCTATACCTACATGATAAAAACCGTTACCGACGGCTTAACGTTCTATTCGAGGCACGGTGGGGAGACCCACAAGGACTGCATGGGCAATACAAATGTTTGTCATGTGCGGGAATGGAACCCGTAACCGCCAGTACAACAGCCACAAACCACTGCTGTCACCGTTGCGCCAACACATTAATTTAACCATTTTTGTATTATTTATAAAATTTATCTTTTAGTCTTAACTCTAAAGTTTACCTTTAACAACGGAATATGTAGATTATCATGATTTAAAAAAGTGTTTTCTATACATATAAAACATTTTGAAAGATGTTGTGTTCATGAGATAGATTTAGTAAAAACAATTTATAAGTGCATCATTTTTATAATTTTGTCTATCTGCAGTTTTACAAAAGTTATTAACAAGCCCGAACACATATTCACTGTCAAAAACATCCTAAAATAGTAAGAGTAGTTAATAATAAAACCTTATAAATTAATTATTTACAGATAGTATGGGCGGTAAGCGGTTGCACGGGCTACAATTGTCCATACGGCCAGAACTGTGCGTTTGAGCCCGCCCCTCCGGGACGCGCGCCCCCTTGCGCTCAGCCTGGCCTCACGTACTGCCTGCACCCTGAGCCTTACCCAGAGTAAGAATACTTCAAATTTATAATAAAAACCTGTGTGGTTTTATGAAACCTCGGTAAAAGTGAAACTTTTTTTCACATAATATACATTTAACTAATACTAAATTTTTTTGGAATAATATTCCATTAAGGGTATAAAAATCGCTTTACCAATCTTACCGCGCGGCCGACCGTCACGCGACATGCAACACACAGACGAAAAAGTTTGAGACGATGTAATAAATATTTCACTTTATGCGCTTGTTACACATAGAGGCATCTCTATGTGTAACAAGCACAACATGAACATGAACACAACTTGCGCGTTGTGCTCATGTTGTTCATGTTCATATATATATTTATATAAACACTATTATATATAAACTGTATTGTTACTTCCCTAATATTTCTTCAAATAAATTTTTCTTAGTACACATGACATTTGACGAAAAATTATTTAAGACAAAAGTTAATCAATGTTACCTTAACATTTCAGAAAAGTAATAAGAAAATTGGTTGAAGCTGGCCAATATGACATACGAACTCTCCTGTCAGATGAAAGTCGGGATGACTTCGAGTCGAATAAGAAAACAAACTACCCATACGGGTACGGGCCGAACTCGTTACCCCACGTGGACCAGATCTCGCTTGTAAATGAAGACTTCAACAAGGACTACAATACGAAATTTCATTCAAAATTTAATCACGGTAAGAACTAATTTTATGTGAAAGTGCCAGAACGTTACAGAAGACCACAGGTAAATAATCACTTCAGCCTATATATAAATACCTATCATTCCACTTCTGAACATAGGCTTCCATAAATTTGCGCCAAAAATGGCCTGAACTCATGTGTTTTGCCCATTGTTACCACGCTGGGCAGGCGGGTTGGAAAGGCAGGGCTGGCTTTGTCACACCGAAGATGCTGCTACCAGTCTTCGGCCTGTGTATTTCAAAGCCAGCAGTTGGATGGTTATTCCGCCATCGCTCGGCATCTTTTTAAGTTCCAAGGTGGTAGTGGAACTGTATTATCCCTTAGTCGCTTCTTACGACACCCATGGGAAGAGAGGGGGTGGCTATATTCTTTACTGCCATAACCACGTAGCAGAGGTAAATAATACTCCTCTCAAATAGTGTTGTGATCCTAAGGTAAGTAAGGTAGCTAGAGCTCCAGGAGTAGGTCGGGATAGAGACGGCAACACGCTGACAATGCTTTTGATGTTGTACGCGTCCAATGCCTAAATAATTAATCCGACAACATTATCCGACTAAAAGTTTAAATAGAGTAAATTGTGTCTTAATTCTGTACCAAGTTATCGCTCTAATTCGTCGTGTAGCATTAGTGACGTCTTGTCGGATAACGTCATGTCTCTGCGCATTACATTTGGCGCTTACCTAGGTCTAAAATACTAAGCCACCAGATAACGTGATATGTAATATTTGTATTTAAAACATTATGCCACGTATAGGTAGGTATATCTTCTCTTGTCGCGTAACTCGCTTGAAATCGCAACACACTACAATTTGAAACTTCTCAGATTAGTAAAAGTTTGTGATTGTAGCACTTCTTTGTCGTTTCGTGTTTTTCTAATCTGTACTCTTAATTAACCTTCTATATAAATAAATAAAAAAGATCGCTAAATGTGTTGCCAAGCGCAAAACTTAAGCAGAACAGCTGGATCGATCCGGACATTTTTTTATAAGTTTTCTGATTCTTTATAGAAGGTTTTTATAGAATGACGTATTAACTTGCTCAGAAAATGGCAATATTTTAAAAATTTGATCATTATTTTAGCAACTAGTAATAGTAGTAGTATTTAATAAAATAATTTCTAATGTAGAAAAAAATTGATCTAGACAAAACTGAAATGAGCAAATTTTAATAAATAAACTTTTCGATTATATATTAGTATATTTATTAATAAGATAGAAAGATGGAAGGGCTTAGCATGAATTATCATATGACAAATTAATACAATCAATCGTTTTCAATCGTTTTTGAAGAAGTTTCTAACTCATTAACTTCATCGACAGCTGACGATTTTCTTTTTAATTAAGTTATATTTTTTTAACTTTCTTTTAAAATTTCTAGCATTCTTTGAAATGTTTTACCTACTTGTGTGTAATTGCTATTTAATACTTTTATTTAGGTTATTATAACTTAAATTTAAATTCAAGTTGAAGTTTGAAATGTAATATGTATTTAAAGTTCTCACATTTTAGATTTTTTTGAACATTATAACTATATCTATTAATTTTAAGTTATTTATTCACGATTCAGCCTGTAATATCCCACTGTTGGGCATAGGCCTCTTCCCCATGTAGGAGAAGGATCGGAGCTTAATCCACCACGCTGCTCCAATGCGGGTTGGCGGATATTTATTTTCTACTATGAGTAACGATCAGGTGCATGATAACAACCGGGACCGACGCCTTAACGTGCTCTCCGAGGCACGGTGGGGAGCCCCACAAAGACTGCACAAACACCCAGACCACGGCAAACATCTGTATGGCCAATACAAATGTTGTCGTGTGCGGGGATCGAACCCCCAAACGCTCGCGTAACAGCCAATCGCAATCCATTGCTGTGACTGCTGCGCCAACGCGGCGTCACACGTCGCCAAGCTATTTATTAACATACATTTATTTTATTTAATATCTATGTTACCACTTTAAAAGTCGATTTTTGGATTAGTATATTCTAACCCATCGTTCCAATTTTATTTTGTACCACGTTGCACAGAAAGTAATAATTACTTTAATTTAGTTTATAACAATAATTTATCAATTAATTATTTACTTTTTTTTACAGATATATTTTCTGACAAAACACCGTTACAGCCACCGTTATCAAACAACCCGAATCCATACAACATAAAAGCGTATCAAGCATCAAATTACTCCAAATTCGGTTTTCAAGGGTACCATAACACTGCGCCAACTTACTGGAACCCAGCTCTCAACCAGTATGAATACGACAATCGACGTTTACGACACAACACGGAACCAAACTTGAACGTGTATAATCCTAATTATTTCAATTCGCCCGTGTACCAAAATTATGATAATGATTGGCTCAGAGCGTCAAGTGGCGTCACGCATTACAACCCGAATGAATGGTGGAAGTAAGATATGAAATTGTTTTTTTTTATTATTCTTCATTGTACATCACTACATAGTATAAAACAAAGTCGCTTTCTCTGTCCCTATGTCCCTATGTATGCTTAGATCTTTAAAACTACGCAACAGATTTTAATGCGGTTTTTTTTAAAAGATAGAGTGATTCAAGAGGAAGGTTTATATGTATAATAAACACCCGCTGCGAAGCCGGGGCGGGTCGCTAGTCAAAATATAAACAGTAAGAAACAAGAAAAATAAGTAGGTACAGATGCGATCTTATCGCGAAGAGAGCGATTTCTTCCAGACAACCTTTGGGCATAGGACACGATACAGTAGCAGCGGTTAGAAGTGTACAAATATTAAGAAACAATAAATAAAGATAGTAGCTTATTTTCTTAGATATAATTTCTTATATTTTATAAATTAAATTTTACTATTGCAGTACTTTAAGCAGAGAAAGAGAGAGTTAGAACATGTTTAGTTTTTTAATATGGCAGATTAGTTTTTCTTGCTAAAATTTAGATATTTACATATCACTCCTGTGTACTTAATACTATTTTTAATTATAGTCAGATATATATCTTACACACATTTATAATCATAAAATATTTTTGATTGTCAACATTGTCAACAAATCAACAAATTCAACAAATTTCTAATCATTAAGAAAACACCAATCGCCTTACATTATTAAAACATAAACAATACACAATTCTAAAGATAAATCTTCTATTATCAGATACATAACACCGTCGCGGTCTGACGCTGACGTGACGGTACAAAGGTCCGTCACGTTTCCCACACGTACGACAACTCTCCGACACACTCGACGAAAACGTAACGCGGAGCTGGTGGAGGCTGCGGCTGCGAGGACTCTCACTGGTGCTGAAGCGTTGAGGATAGCTCTTGGATTAGCTAAGTTAGTATAGTTTGTATATAATATATCTAACATTCAAACAGTACGAATGTGTTCCAGTTAACGTGATAAAATACATTTTATTCAAAAAAAAATATGATATCGCATGTATCTTCTAATTGACTAGCTTCTGCGCGCGACTTCGTCCACGTGGAATAGGAACAATTCTGTCATACATATACAGGTCATGTATAATTATGTCTGTTTGTTTGTTTTTGTGAAATTTTAACTGTTTACAAAAGGATTTCAAAAGGAAAAAGAAAACCCCGATTTTGAAATATTCTTCATTGCGTACGTATTGCGTTATTGCGTCTTAGCGTAATGATATATAGTCTATAGCCTTTGTCGATAAATGGGCTATCCAACAGTGAAAGAATTTTTCAAATCGGACCAGTACTTTCTGTGATTAGCGCGTTCAAACTAACAAACAAACTCTTCAGCTATAATAATATAGATTTAATTGATTCCAATTCAACACTTTTAAACATTTATTAAAGCATACGACTATGTGACATATGCATATGATAGAATCACGATAGAACATAGGTACCTATTTCTTGTTCAGAAATTAAAAGGTATTTATATAATTAGGTAGAGTTATTTAAAGTAATCATTTCCTCATTCATTACCTCAACCTTATAGAAGATTAAGGCAATCCCCTTTAGAATAAAGAAGAATACTTTTTTTCAAGTTGTTCTGTGTTCCTGTGGTGAGTAAGGTAGAAATTGTGCTCTTGGTGGATGCTATATGTCGAGAGCGAAGGTAGAGCCAACAACGCGCTTGTGATGCACCCGTATACACTCGCCCATAGTTTATGGTCATCGCTTACCAAAAGGCTAATTGTTCGCTTTATGCCACTTAGCGTTCGTTAGTGATATAAAGTAAGTTTTCTGTCATTTTTATTATATTTTACAGTGAAGACGAGTCAGCTGAACGGCCAAGGCGTCAAGCTGCAAATACCGAGGAATTGTGCCGCGTACGTACACAATTTATCAATCCCCGTGCTGCTCTCAACAACAAGGGTAATTGGCGGTATGTCGTTAACATGCCAGACAATATGACACAACTTGTACGAGCCGAAATTTGCACGTAAGTTATTGTCTAAACAATTAATTCGAAACTGTGAAAACAGCGCCATCTATGAATGAATATAGGAAACATATATACCTAATTTTAACCAGCGTCATCTACTGTCGAATAGTTTGTTAAGTTTATTTTTGCGAAATCCTAAATTTTAGGCAGCTTTTTTAATTATTATTGTATACAAATTAAAAAAAAACTTTTGTTATTAGATCAACTGAATGCAGTGGACTGTGCACGATACCTCTTGGATACACTTCTAGATGCGAGCAAAAATATATACAGAAACGATTGGTAGCGCTGGAATCGAGTGGACAGAACTTGTACACAGATGTTTTTTGGATTCCAAGTTGTTGCCAATGTACAATTATAAATAATAATTAATAAAATATTTCATATAAATTATCTTGTGATGTAAATTTAAGAACGAAAACTTACTGCTTTTGTTATTGCTATTGAGTAACAGATGGCGTTGTAAGCTTCTTTATTTATGTATGTATATAGTGTGACTAATATATATAATAATATTTCATATTAATGTATAACAATCAAGATTAAACTCTACAAATACCTTGTTTAAATATTTTTAAACATTTCCTACTTTTTAATATTGTAATTATTCGTATGCGATATCATGACATTAATATTATATTTTTCAATGTCGCAAAAAATTCCCTAATGGACTTGTATAATTAGATTATTTTAGCATCCTAAAGAGAGAGTATTATGAGTATGTATATAAATAATAGATATGTAACAATAATTAATAAAGTATTACGTGTCTTTTATGCGATTGTAAATAGTAAGAATGACCGTTACAAAGTTACCATTTAATTAATAATTTCGATATAAAAATAAGATTCGTTTGATAACAGCATTATTTGCTTCACGTGGTAATGTGTAATTAAGATAATAATTTAAATTGCGTTACTTTGTTTATTGTATTGATCTCTCGTAATGGATTTCGGGGTTCGCTTATTACATTTTTTTTTATATATACTGAGGGCCTGTTTCAACGTTTGTAGAGTACTATTTACTAATCTGTGGTTAAAGTTTTATTCTACACATAAGTTACAAATAGACTTTAACGGAGGAGGAGACAAAAGGAGATATAGAATAGGCGATTAGGACCTATTTCTCTTCAATTAAGAAACTACAATTTATAAATTCACAATTACGAATAAAAACGCCATAAATATAGCGGGGTTCGATGGTGAAGAAGAATAATAATACTTTTCATGCTAGAGGTTGTCTGGAAGAGATCGCTCTTTTAGCTATAAGACCACCTTTTTTACGTTTATAGTTTCCTTCCTATGTAAAAATTTTCTCTGTTAGTGTACGATAAAGGGTATTTGTATTGTATTGTATTTTATATGTCATAAACTTTTATCCGTTGGTTACAGTCATCAGTTAAATGGCGTTAATGTCAAACGGTGAAACTGGCCCTAAATGTTTATTTAGAATACAAAACTGCTTTATTTTATGTTAGTTACTAATATCAGCACCATAATAAAAACTACCGTGTCTGGTTTGCGATTTGTCCAAACTTAAGTCAACCAAATTGTTATTTTGTGGTTTACTTGTAAGATGTACGAGTATGAGTGGAATACACACAGGTTTTTTATAGCCTTCCTTAACAAGACAATGTATATCATTGTCTTGTTATGGATTATAGGATAAAATAGAGTATTGAATTAAAGTTTGTTTTTTCTACATTATTGATTGAAATTTGTTTTTAATACTTGTTTTTTAATTATAAATAATATCGGTCAAAACTGATACTGCCATAATTAATATTTTTATTTTATATTTATTTATAGACAAAATTAATCCGATTTCATTAAATAATATATATTTGACAAACTAGTGTCTACAGTAACATTATTGTATTTTATTAAGTTTCCATTAAATTATTGCAGTGCGACAATAAATTATTGTGAAATTGTGTTAAATAAATAAATTAAAAAATAAATATTTATTTTATTTTAATAAAAATTAAACCTATACTGTTTTAATAAGTTGTTGAACAGTGCCTTGTTGCGTAGTTGTAGTAGTACCTACCTTTATAAGAATAAATAAATAAATAAATAAATAAATTTCCTTACTGGATATTATATAGTCTTTATTGGATGCGCATTTAATAAAATAGTTAAAAAAATGTAAAAGGCACACAGGCTAAAGTAACTAGCACACATGCATGTTACATCATATGTAGAGACTCAAATTAATTTTGAAAGATTATGTGGTGGACTTTCTTTCTCAAACCTAGTAAGTGTTAAAATACTTCCAGATACAGTTTGGGCATCGGCCAGTTGTTCAGTAATTGATATTATCTTAACTTATTTTATATAAATATACTCCAATGTGTGACGTATTCGTCATAATTATTTACATCGCGATTACCATTTTTCGCCGTATGTCTAGGCCCACGATAGAGTTGTCAAACAATAGACTCCCCTCTCCATACAACTCCCTACACGTGAAAAAAATTTCAGAAAAATTCTCACGTGATCTGGAGAGCGCACTGTAGTTGAAAATAATACTACACATTAACCGCTCTTTTAAATCTTACTTTATATGAATTGTAAGCAATTTTCTGTCAGAAACCGACCAATGCATTGTCTGATAATACTCGGCTAAGCGGTGACACATCAGTAATTGTATTCGGCGTTGATTCGAGAGCGATAAACACGTTGTTCTAATTTACATATTGTGTATAAAACTGTTCTAGGCTTAACTTATACAGAACCTTTACGAATATTCAGTTTTGAATTAAATTTAAATTTAAGCATCATGTTAGGAAACGTAAGATGAAAGTTATACCAGTGCCTGTTATACAGTTGATTTTTATAAAGACGTATGGATACGTAGCGTATGATTAATGTATTTATTTGATAAGTTTTATCTTTGATTTTTTTTCTATTCAACCTGTAACATCTTCCTGCTGAACATAGACCTCTTTCTCCATATAGAAAGAATTTTTATCTATTCAAAAATAAAATACTTTTCAAAACTAATTATTTTTTTAATTGACCGTATATCAATATCAATAAGGAATAAAACGTACAATGGTGAGGAAATAATTAAAGTTTTATTTGAACGTATCCGAACTGTAAAGGCGGCATATTTTCCTCGGATTGAGTTATCAACAGCTATAGGGAGAAAATCCGCAGAGGGACAGCTCGGATGGGTCCGCGCTCAGGGCTGTCGGGCCTACCTTAACAAATTCTATCTTGAACAACAAATCATTTATTTAACAATACTAAGAAAACCTACGCGTTATTTACTATTTGGCAAAACAGATTAATAAAAATAATCTATTTCAAAATTTTACGTTAAGTAAAATTAGTTTCGATTTAATAGTCAATGTAATATGTAATTTTATTTATCTGTTTTAAAATGTCTTATATTTTTTATTTGTCCATTATTTATCGTTTCAATTTTTAAAACGCTAGAAACGTATGATAACTCGTTATGTAAATGACCGTTAACTTATATACCTTATCCGTAACTCAAACAAAAAGTTGCGCTCAACAATTCGTATCCAACAATTGTTACATAAATTCCGTTCAAATAAGACCGAGAGCTCTCGGGAACAAGCGCCAAAACTCGCGCTTTTAAAATAAAAATCCAAGCAAAAAGTCGCTCGACACGCGTAAAAGTAAAAGAGGAAGCGGGGAAAAAATCAATGCTTGCGTTTTATGTTCTGTGCGTGTGACAGATCGGTTGTCATGGCGACTACGGCGGGGGAAACGTTTGGAGGGAAAAAAGGGCCTATGACGCGCGATAAAAACAAAATGGCGCCTGTTCATGCCGCGGAAAGTTGACGTTCGCGATGCGTTCCGTTTTATGCTTTTATTGTTTCACGAGGAGTTTAGTGTGCGTAGTGCGAGAGAGAGAGAGAAGATGGGGTAAGGGAGCCGGTAATCGATATTACGCACTTTTGTAGCAATGAAATTGGCACGGCACGATGCAAGAACGCGGCTTGCACGCATTGCAACCTTTTAATTTTTGATTTCGTTCCATTTTATTCGAACGTTTTTACGAACTTTTTCGATGGTACACAACTACACAGTTAAGATACTATTTGATGCTCGATTTTTTATTTTTTAAGCTAGGGTAATGTGCAATTGATATTTTAGTATACTTTAGCATATTTTTTATTTAAAAATATTAAGATACAAAAAAATATATTTTATTATTAAAATACAATTTTTATATACTAAATAGTAGCTACAACAAAATTTTGTTGAAATTAAATAATTAATATGACATTTACGTAACTGAGTTTACTTTACATAATACGTTAGAAAGCTTCTCTACAATTTGTAGAGTCGCTTTCGAATCGAATCAAATATCGATCGCAATGAAAATGAATGATTAATTTACAAATAGAAATAACATAAATATGACGAAGCAATAAAAATGTAATCAATAAGAACACAGATGGCATGAACCCAAGAGTATATAGAGTAATGATGGCAGGACAAAAAGTTGTAATTCGTTTGTGAAAATTTGATGAGTCACAACCGGGCGTGGAGCTATCGGCATAATGATTGCACACGAAATGTATTAGAAGAATTATTTATTGCCACAAAATATATAATTAGAAAAAAAATAATTATTATTTTAGTTATCACTAATAGCGGCTAAATTTTGGTGTTAAAATAAGGCAACATTCAATTTTTATAATATAATGTTTTTTATCTATGGTGTCTCCATATAACTAGTCTGTGGCATAGTACTAAGATGTCTGCTTCTTGTGTGTAAAAGTAAAACTGCCTCTGTAACTAGTAATACTTAAAATTAATAATAAACGTTCTTTAGACCAAAAAGTGTATCAATACAATCCAAGTTCACAGTTCCACTGCACGAGCACATACTCATGCGAACAGGTTATGGGCCCAGAATACTGGATTGGAATAGATACAATTTCGCGGTAAAGCGTGGTCGGTAAGAAAGAACGGGCCGGGTTAAACGGTATAGATATATAAAATGGAGGCTACATCAGAAAACCAAAACTTATTATTACTGGAAGGATTATCAAATTGGATGTCATGGAAATTTCAAATCCGTGTAATACTAAAAGCACAAGGATTATTTGGAGTTGTAAACGGATCAGATATAAATGACGGAAAAGATGAAAAATGGCCGACACGAGACGCAAAGGCACAATCTATAATTGTAACAAGATTGAACAATAAAAATATTTTACAAGTGTCAAACTGTGAGACTGCTCAACAAATATGGGAAAAGTTGTGTTCAATATATGAATCAAAATCAAACACGTCATTACATATATTGCAGCAAAAATTCTTTGAAACTCAATACATTAAAAATGAGGAAATATCATTATATATAGCAAAGTTAGAAGAATTAGCTAACAGAATAAATCAAGCAGGTGGAAATATACCCGAATCTATGCTCATCACTAAAATTATTAGTTCTTTGCCAGAAAATTTTAGACATTTCATATCAGCTTGGGATTCAGTTCCTATGGCAGACAGAAAATTATCTGAACTAATATCCAGATTGATGCTAGAAGAGCAACGAAACAATGATTATGAGGAGAAAATGGCTTTATCTACACAATCAAGGAACAGTGAAAGAAAATGTTTTAAATGTCAACAAGTTGGACACTATAAAAAAGACTGTAAGAAAAATATGAACAATTATAACAGTAGTAAAAATCATAAACAGTGTAAAATATGTAAAAAGTTTAACCACAAAGAAAAAGACTGTTGGTTTAGAAATAAAAAGAATTCTTACCAAAAAGATGACAACGTAAAAAGTAAGACAAATGCATTCATTACAACAGCAATTAACTTTACCTGTGCAAACAATCTTCAAGAAACATCGTGGGTGTTAGACAGTGGTGCTTCAGAACATATGTGCAAGAATAAAAATATGTTTGTAAACTATAAAACTTTATCAGTGCCAAAAGATATCATAATTGGTGATGGTTCAATCATAAAAGCTCTTGGTCAAGGTGAAATACACTTAAGCGCTTACAACGGAAAACAGTGGATACCTACAATCTTATACAACGTTTTATTTATACCAGAAATAAAAGTAAATCTATTTTCATCAACGGCAGCAATGGATAAAGGTTATAAAATGAGGTGTGATCAAAAGACATGCACTTTTATAAAAAATAATTTAATTAAAGCAATTGCATACAGAAAAGGTAAAATGTTTTTAATGAATTTTAAATATGAATCAGATACTGCAATGGTTGGTCAATCAAATAGTGAACTCGCTGAGTGGCATTCAAAGTTAGGTCACCAGAATATTGAGCATGTGAAGACCATTCTGAAACAAAACAATATTGAGTATAAAGAAGGTGATTCAGAGATATGCACGTCATGTTTACAAGGCAAACAACATAAGTTACCATTTAATAATAGTGACACAAGAGGTGAAAAACCAGGAGATTTAATACACATGGACATATGTGGACCAATGGAGTGTGAGTCGCTGGGAGGTGCGAAATATTTCCTTATATTAATTGATGATTACTCAAAATATAGAAAAATATATTTTTTACGAAATAAACATGAAACAGCAGAACATATCAGGAACTATATAAAAGAGAGTAAAAATATAACAGGCCATACTATTAAAGTCATGCGAAGTGACAATGGAAAAGAATTTGTCAATAAAATTGTAGAAAAGTTATTAAATTCTAAAGGTATTAGACATGAGAAAAGTATTCCATATCTACAAGAACAAAATGGTTGCGCAGAACGTGAGATACGCACAATTGTGGAATCTGCTAGATCTATGTTAGCAGAAAGTCGTCTTGGAAAAGAATTTTGGGCAGAAGCAGTAAATACTGCAACATATATATTGAATCGAACAGGAAAAAGTAGAATAAAGGACAAAACTCCTTATGAGTTATGGTATAAAACGTCGAAATATAATATAACTAATCTGTACGTTTTTGGAGTAGACGTGGCAGTTCATATACCTAATCAAAAGAGATTAAAATGGGATTACAAATCAGAATTTGGTAAATTTGTTGGTTATGGAGAAACAAGCAAAGGATATAGAGTATACTTACCGAAGAAAAATGATGTAGAATTAAAAAGAGAAATTGTAGTAATTAAAAAGAAGTATCAGACACATAATAATAAAAATAAAGAAATATATATACAAAAAGAAGACTTACCAATAAATGACTCCGAAGAAGAGGAACAGGAGGATGGTAATATAAACTCATTCTATGAAGAAGGTTCAATCCAATCTGAAACAGAAGAAGAAAACACAGAGTGTGAATTATATGAAATGCCAGAAACAGATGAAATAAATTCACATGAAACAGAAAATAATATCTTACCTGAGGAAGAAGATAACACTAAGGATCAAACACAAAAAAGGAAAACACAACGACCGAATTGGATGAAAGATTATGAAACAAACTTTTCTTGTCTAGGCGAAATGCCAATATCTTATGAAGACGCAATGGCTAGTCCTGAAAAAACAAAGTGGGCTGAAGCCATAGAAAAGGAAATGAAACAACTGGAAGAAAATGAAACTTGGGAAGAGGTGGAAAATATACCTAAAGAGGAAGATGTAATTAGCAGCAAATGGGTTTTTAAAATAAAAGAAACAGATGGCAACAAATTATACAAGGCCAGGCTAGTGGCAAGAGGTTTTGAACAGAGAAACTGTGACAACAATACATATACACCCGTAGTAAGTTTAACAACGTTCAGAACTATGATGGCAGTAGCAGTACAAAAGAAGTTACCTGTATTCCAGATGGATGTCGTAGGAGCCTTCCTACATGGTGAAATTAAAGAAAAGGTATTTATGAAACTTCATAATGATAAAATAGTAAAACTTAAAAAATCTTTGTATGGTTTAAAGAAATCGCCCCGTTATTGGAATGAAAAATTTAATGATTTCATGTTAGAAGAAAATTTTATTAGATCTAAAAATGACCCATGTTTATATTTTAGAAAGCAAAATGACAAGTTCTTATACTTATTGTTATATGTAGACGATTTAATTTATTTTGGAAATGATGATATAGAGATAAAAACATTTAAAAGTTCATTATGTAGTAAATTTAAAATGAAAGATTTGGGAATAGCAAACGAATATTTAGGTATAAGTATAAAACAAGATATAAAAAATTTTGTAACAGTAATAAACCAAGAAAAATATCTTAAATCATTATTAATTAAATACAATATGTATAAATGTAAAACAGTGTCTACACCACTAGAGCAAAACTTTAATTTTGAATTGTTAAAGAGAGATAAACCAGAAAACAAAGAAATTGAGAGTAATTGTAGAAGCATATTAGGTAGTTTATTATATGCATGTTGTACAAGACCTGATTTATCATTAGCGATAGGATTTCTTAGTAGATATTTAAACTGTGCAAGTATTGCATTATATAAGTGTTTAAAAAGAGTTATGAGATATATAAGAGGTACTATTTCTTTGTCATTAGTGTATAAGTATAATAATGAGAATATAATATTACAAGGTTATAGTGATGCAGACTGGGCTGGGGATATAGCCGACAGAAAGTCAACTTCTGGATTTATATACTATATATTTAATTGTCCTATTTCATGGGGTACAAAAAAACAACAATCTGTATCATTATCGTCTTGTGAAGCCGAATATATTGCATTGTGTTTAGCTATAACTGAAGGCTGCTGGCTTAAGCAATTATTAACTGATTTTGGATATAATGTTAATATAAATATTTTGGAAGATAACTTAAGTGTAATAAAAATTTCATCATCTAGTGACAGTAATAAAAGATTGAAACATGTAGATATAAAATATCATTATATAATGGAAAAGGTTTGTAACGGTCAAGTTAATGTTACATATGTTAATACAAATGAGAATGTCGCAGACATGTTTACAAAATCATTGGGCAAGCAATGTTTTGAGAAGTTTAGGGATTGTATAGTCAAATAAAATAAGTAATATATATTTGTTATTCATTTTTAAGAAGCCAGTCAAAGAATAATTTTATTTAAATTGTTAATTAAGTTTCTTAACTGTATTTCTTAAGGGGGTGTCATGAGAAAAAAAAAAAATTGTTAAGGGTGTAATATAATAAAATAAAAAGATAAAAATTGATGTTGAGGGGGTGTGTTAAAATAAGGCAACATTCAATTTTTATAAAATAATTTTTTAATCTATGGTGTCTCCATATAACTAGTCTGTGGTACAGTACTAAGATGTCTGCTTCTTGTGTAAAAAGTAAAACTGCCTCTGTAACTAGTAATACTTAAAATTAATAATAAACGTTCTTTAGACCAAAAAGTGTATCAATACAATCCAAGTTCACAGTTCCACTGCACGAGCACATACCAATATTTACCAAATTTTAAATTTTTTCCCGAGTCTGGGTATGTCAAACGTGTATATGCTATATAACTAGTAATAATTAGACTAAGGATTATTAACATCGCTTAGAGATTCGTTTCGTTCTTTTCCTGAGTTACTATCAGCTTCTGTGATGTTTTTTAAGAATGATTCTAAAATTTGTGTAAATGCTGACATGGACCAGTTTTGATAAATGATTCGATTCGTGATTTCAATGTAAATAAATACATTTAATTTTTAGATCTCTAACACAGAAATTTGTTACAATGAATGTATCTACATATATTTTATATTGGAGGCTAGTAAAAATGTTTGTTTTTATTTACGTCTTTATTTATTAGGGGAATAGGGGATATTATCTATACAACAGTTTTATGGATTTTTCAGTTTAAAGAGTGTTTATATGTAACAGTTATTGACATACACAATATTATCAAATAGATATATTTTTATTTTATTAGTTATATGAATAAAGTTAAATGGGCTTATTTAGGTACAAAACTAATATCAATAGAATTTTACGATATAATATTGATTTTATAAGGAAAAATTGGCAGTAGAATATTGACAGGCAATTGAGTTCATATTACTATTGAGTTCATATTACTAATAATTTTAATATTAATAAAAAAATCCAAGTTTACCTCATACCAACATAATGTATCGGCCACGTAACACCATAAAGTTGCAAAGACGCAATGTGCGCAGGCGCAAACAATTTGGTGAATTGTGAAATGGCTTAGCTGAGAATTGGTATCTATTTAAAAGTGTTTAAGTTTCGAACCTGTGAAATATTTATATGCGAACTATATATGTAAACATAAACCGAAAAGTAACTCTCTCTCTTTATATCTTCACTAACTTATATCTCCCTCTCAACTTCCGTTCTCGCACTCACATTACACTTTTCGTATCGCTCTTGTCACGCATTCACCAGCTTACTCTCCAAGTTAAGCGTGCGTAAAGAAGTTTTACTTCAAAAATTTAATCAGTTCATTAACACCCAAGGCAACCTAATTCAAACATACAAACAAATAAACTCTGCTTTTTCTTTATATTACTATAGGTACTATAAATTTACTTGACCACTTGCGCATCTTGCATTAGCAAAATATTACTGCATTAATACGTGCAGCCCGTGCAGCTGACGGTATACTAGTATGGTAAACTTTTTACGAATAAAACCTTCTACATACATATATTCCTATATTTATAACACATTTCTACTGTAAGTTCTTAGTAATAGATACAAAACTATCATATAATAAAATTGCGACATTTTTATTCCTTGACTTTCATATGCTACAGCTAATTTAAGTTATTCTATAGACTTAATTCATGACGACGCTAGTTTTATTCCATAACTAGCGACCCGCCCCGGCTTCGCACGGTAGCAAAAACTATCAGTGTTCGTCTACTATATAATGCATGTATTTTATATATAAACCTTCCTATGGAGTCACTCTATTTACTAAAGAAAACCGCTTCAAAATTCGTTGCGTAGTTTTAAAGATCTAAGCATACATAGGGACAGACAGACCAGCGAGAAGTGACTTTGTTTTTAACCGCCTTCCAAAAAAGGAGGAGGTTCTCAATTCGACACGTATGTTTTTTTTTTCTAATAATGCGTATTTACGTGACTACTTTTTCGTCAACCTACGTTATATTATACCGCACAACTTTTTAGTCGGTGTACCGATTTCGATGATTCTTACTTTAATCGAAAGCTAATACTTGTCTTGTTGTCTTGTTTAAATTAGATCGAAAACTGATTACAACTTTTTGAGTAATCTTTAATAGCGCATATTTACTTGACAATTTTTTCATCTTATTACGTTGTATTACTTGTCGATGTAATTGAAGTCGGTTTTTTTTCGTTTGCGAGCAAACACAATTATATACTATGTAGTGATACTTAATAATAATGCTAGTACACGAGAATTAAGTTTTCTCTGAGCGCTATGAAATAGATGTTCAATTATTGAAAGTAGAGGCACCATTATTTTCTCCCAATATTACAGAAAAAAATTATGCCAGTCAAGTCAATGGTAACCAACTTTAAAACATAAAAGTCGTTAATCTATGAAATATTTTACATTAAAAGTTAGCTTGACTAAAATAGAAGAAACTAGACCTGAATCGTACTCCACTTTAGACACACGAAGACACATTTAAAAATTCTCCGCGGCGGCGGCGTTTAGGTTCTCTGACGATAATTTAAAAAATCTCATAATGGATTTAGAACATTAAAAGTGACTTTAAAAGTTTTTGATTGTTTTTTTGTTCATGATTTTAGTAATACGCATGACTTTGACAGTTTCAGTAATTATCATCTACTGTTTTATAATAATTACATATTTTAAAACCTGTCAAAAAATAAGATGTTATTAGAAAAAGATGCAGTTTTTTTAAATGGTAGCACCTTTTTACACATTTTATTACATTTTTTATAACAATTGTTTTTAAACTACCTATAGCTATGTATTAGTAAACAATAAAGATTAGATACTTATTACTATTATTGAGTTATTTTATTGTACCTTACAATAAAAAAAACATATTTTTATTATAAACTCTGTGTTATTATTATCAAAAATTCATTATTAAATTAAATAAAGTAATAAGAAATTCATACAAAGCTCTACCACGTCACACGAATCATAAACGATTTCACAAACGCAGCGGTCCCTGCGCATATCGATCGTAAACTTTACGAAGTTCACTGTGACAAAACTATGCTTTTACATTTACAAATAAATATGCACCTTATTTATATGTAACAAATGTTATTTTTGTATGAATTTGCATGAACTTGTTAAACTGTTGTGGGTCGCGCATTTACGTCGCAATTTTGACAATGTAGTATTAGGTTACAATTTCGAAAATACCATGTTATTATGTCATACAATATCTTATACTTAATTACACACGTATTTCATTTAAATTTGTTTTTATGAATAATAAAATAATAAAATTTATTTTTAATCTCTATGTATATAAAAATGAATCGCTAAATGTGTTGCTAAGGGCAAATCTCGAGAGTGGCTGAACCGATTTTGCTAATTCTTTTTTTATAATATTCCTTGAAGTGTGAGGATTGTTATTACGGAGAGAAAATTTTTGAAAATTGCCTGAAAAAGTCTAAAAACAACACTTTTCTATATTCCCATACAAAAGATTCGTAATAATACTTAAAAGTCAATTTGAACTTTAATACCATACCATAAAGTTTAAGTGTTAGTGGAGGGGTTTCGGGAAGGATAAGTATTTAAAAAAAAAATAAAGAATCGACTGTTAGGCGGTACGAAGTACGCCGGGTCAGCTAGTTATTAATAAAAATAAAATAATAAATAAAAATAATTTTCGGATTTTATCGCGATTTACTAAGTTTTTTAGATGCCCGACGTTTCGGATACTTAACAGCAACCATAGTCACGGGAGGACTCAGTCGTCCAAAAATTGTTTCATTATAATAGAATTATTTGTAAACAAAGTGGAGAGCGAACGTGTGAATGGCATAAATGTGTATTATTAGGTACATGATACAATTTTATTAATAAAATAGTGTTGTAAACATTGGTTAAAGCACAAAAAAGTCCTCAACTAAACTTTAACTTTCTGTCTTTTTTATTAGAGTGCCCGCGACTTCGTCCGCGTGGAATTTAACAAAAAAGTTATTTTTCAGTTCGCAGAGTTATAAAATAAATGCATTTCTAGAATAAAAGTAGCCTAAGTTACTCCTTATTATATCAGTAATCTGAGAGTGAAAATCTCGTCAAAAAAGTCCAGCCATTTCAGAGATTAGCCGGAACAAATAGACAGACAGACAGACAGACAGACAAAAATTGTAAAAAATGTTATTTTGGTTTATGTACCGTGTATACTTCCATATGCATTTAGTGAAAAGCGGTTATTACAAGCTTTTATTTAACCAACAATGTATGTATGTATGTATGTGTGTATGTAAGTTCGGGTGAAATCTTGAAACTCAATTTTGAAGCAGATATCTTCAACCAAATGAGCTGAAATTTTGTATACAAGTTTAATTTGGATGACAATGCATGGTTAACTTTGTGACGTCATTCTAAATCCAACATGGCGGCATATCCAAGAGAGTATCCAAGAGAGAGTGCGGACTAGTTATTTTTAGTGCTCTTCTACAATATGGGTATCAAATGAAAGGGCTTGCTAAGAATAATTCGAATAAAGTGATGTGATAACAGATGAAAAAGTCAAACATAAATTTAAAACAAAACATTTTTAAAAAACAAACTTATTTGAATGCGCTAAAACGAAGAAAATAAATTTTTACTTTAAAACTTTACCTACTTATAAAGTCATTACATAATCTATATGATATAAGAGCTTGTCGCGAGATTTGCTTGTAAACAAGTAAATGAAATAAATTGATGTTATAGATTTTAACTATTAAAATTTTCAAACTAAGGAAATACGAGTACTCATATCTCGCGACAAGCTTTAAAGTAAAAATTTATTTTTTTCGTTTTATCGCATTCAAATAAAAGCTTGTTTTTAAAAAAGGTTTTTTACTTTTAATTTATTTAAATATTACAAACAGACACTCCAATTTTATTTATTTATATGTTTGTATATAGATGTATCGATAAAGAATTTCTTATTTCATTTAGGAACTTTGTTTTTATTACCTACATATACGTACGATTAAATATTAAGGAACTAATAATTAGAATATTATGGAAGTAGAACTATACTATTAACAAATATGTTTTTAAAAATAACGAATGACATATTATTATTATAGGTTTAGCTTAGAAGCTTCTGTAGAAGCTTTATAGTCAATTAGGATTGGTAGTACGACTCTTTTTGTACTTTTTTTAGGGTTCCGTACCCAAAGGGTAAAAACGAGACCCTATTACTAAGACTTCGCTGTCCGTCCGTCCGTCCGTCCGTCCGTCCGTCCGTCTGTCACCAGGCTGTATCTCAAGAACGGCGATAGCTAGAGAGTTGAAACTTTCACAAATTATGTATTTCTGTTGCCGCTATAACAACAAATACTAAAAACAAAACAAAATAAATATTTAAGGGGGGCTCCCATACAACAAACGCGATTTTCTTGCCCTTTTTTGCTCGATATCAATAATGGCAACAGATAGGCACTTAAAATATTCACAAAATACTCAGTTGTATTTTTACTTTAATAATAAATAATAAAATTACTATTTAAGGGGGGCTCCCATACAAAAAACGTCATTTCTGCCTATTTTTGCTCTCATACAATAAAAGTGATTTTTATAGCCGCTTTTTGTCCGTTATTACAATCAATGTACCTAGTCAATGGTACGGAACCCTTCGTGCGCGAGTCCGACTCGCACTTGGTCGATTTTTTAAATTACTTTAAGTACGTAATTTTTTACGTCGTATTTATAATAATTATATATAACACGTGTGTCTTCGTTGAAGTTAGCGACAATTCTCGGCTTACTACACAAGTACTAGTAGTTCTTGTAGTGATAGTTCTTTTTATGTTAATACATGATATGTAATATATATTTGTACCTAGGTATATTCTTACAATTGTAGTTTCCATTTTTGAATGTGTAAAATTTACATGTACCTATATCTTTTTAATCATATCACATCCATAATATTGTAGGAAAACGAAAGCTTAATTTATTTTTTTAATTTAATCTGTAGATTATAAAGATTGTCCTAGATTTCATAACAGTGTTTATTTGGGGTTTTGGGAAGTTTAACAAGGTAAACGTTTAGATAACGAGGGCGTATTAACTGGGTGAAGGGTTTCAGTCCGGAGCCCGTCAAGTGTCGCGCTAACAGGCCACGGGGCACCTCGTCTGATCGCGAGGGGACCAGCTTATAATGTAGGTGAACACCATGCACTGGGGTTCAAACCCTCTTTGCACCTTACGTCCTGAATGCAAAACAATCAGAAACGACAACCTGTCGCTCTCGCGACACAGGGATTGTAGCACCCTCTTCGCGAAAATGACAAAATAATTCCATTATCGAACATAAACATATCGAACCGGAAACGATATGGAAATGAGCGCTGGCACCGTGAAACCCAATTTCTTACGAACGAAAAACGCGTGAACGCGAAACGCTCGAAGGCGATCGATAGTGGACGCGAAAGCTTTGAAGTAAACAGATCCAAGCACAAACGTTTGGCTCCGAATCGAATCCCGCCAAATGCAACGACAGCTGTGCGTAGCTCGTAGCGCGCGTAGCCGGCCGCTCCGCAGCGGCTGTAGAGGCGCCACCGGCCCTATTATTATTATTTGTAAACAAGCTCGTGCGGGCGCGGGCGGGGGAGGGGTGCGCGGGGTGGTCACGTGATCAGCCGCCATTGGCTGCGGTCGCCGGCAGCTGCGGCGCCGCGCGCCAGTGCTCCGCCGACAGTCGACGCGTATGTACGCGCGTTGCACGCTCTCGCGCCCGCGACACGCGCACCACTGACGCGATCGCGATCTGCATCCCTTTTTGTTTATTTTTCGCGCGCGTCCTTCGGGCCGTTTTGTGTTTCGGAGGCAGAGAGACGAAGAAAAAAAGGAGGCGCGGATGGATCAAGCGACCGGAGAAGGTACCGCGGGTTCATATACAAAAGTTTTGTGCGGGCTTTCGAGTTGTGGAAGTGTAGTTTTGTAAAGTTGTTGTGGAAGCTTTTGGTTGTTTTTGTGATTTTTAGTTATACTGTAGAGGTACAGCGGCGGCAGTAGAGCGTGAAGCTAGCTCCGGTGCCAGCTCGCGTGCTTCCGCCAGAGCTTTCGTTGAACTTTTGCGAATCGATCCTCGTTTTCCTGTTACTGGTGTTTGAGTTAGTGCCGACATCTTAAAATTATGCAAACAGGCATTTCTTAGCACACAATATAAGTTTGTTTTACTTACATCTGCAAAGTTTGAAGTTTGTCAAAACTTTGTTGACACGGCCAGGCTCGAGGATGGCATACAGGGCGATATCGGCGAATAAATGCGATGACGCATCGGCATGTCATTGTTACTGCGCATGATTTTTAATTTATTTAGTTTTTAATTCGACATTGTACGAGATAATGCAACAATTTGAAAATTAGCGACGCATCACTCTACATTTTTTGCATTTAAACTGTTTTCTTATAAAACACTGGTGCCTTTTCTTAAGATACTTACTATAAAAATACACAGCTCTATGTCCCTCGCGGGTTCACTCGCATTATAAAATCCTTATCGTTCTCCGTTCTATGAGTCGTAGCTTGTTGCATTATAGCCTATGTTACTCCTGGATAATGTGCTTTGTTAGTAAATAGTTAAAATATCTTTAGGAGTCTCTAAGTGTATTGATTACACATATATTTGAAAAATTAAAGTTAAAGATGCGTGAAGTATGCCTTACATAGGCTGTTAATAAAATCCACTAGTAGTAGAGTTTAGCCGAAACAAACAAACAGACGCATACGTTTTATTTTGTTTGTATGAGCAGCAGGTAAACATTTCAATAACTGCATTTTTTGTTTCACCTTCCAACACCTTTCTTTGTATTGGTTATGTGACTATTAAAAAATTTAACTAAATGCTGATGTATTTCTAATTTGAATCCTATAAGATATTGCATGCATGTACAAAACGTTTTATTATTTTCTTATAACTAATTTAGTAGAGGGTATATAAAGAGTACAGAGTTTTCTTTTGAGCAAGTATAAGTGAACACATTCAAGGACTCGAATTCATCTACTGGAACATTCTACGTTTAATACATGTAAAATATACCTACGTCGCAAATGATTACAACGTTATCTTGACTAAACTTCGTATGCAGTATATGTAAAATATATTAAAATAGTGACTCTAGTCGGTGTATAAATGAATAGCACATAATAATATTATCTCGTCTCTTTCACACTATTTGATTTTGTTATCTTATAGTAAATAATTGTTTTCTAAAACCTTATTGTTAATTTTTTGTGAAGGTTGATTAGATTAAAAATTCTTATATCGTATAGCAATAACAATGTAACTTTTCAACTGTAAATATAGTTTAAATGCGGATAACTGAAAGGATTAAAAATTTTGCACAATATGATAAAGCTATCAGCAAACTTATAAATAAGTTCGATTTTTTCAAATATTTTTTATTGTATAAATTTCAAAACAATATATCAAATTAAATTATTCAGCAATTTGTTTAAGGTGTATGTAATATATTTAGCGTTTCTAAGCTTAATATTTCTGCTCTATGTGTAAGAGTCCCTTGAAACAAATCATAGGTGTATACTTACAAGTTACAACACCTCTAGTATTCATATGACTAGGCTTGTGCGATGTTAATAATGCTAGTTTTCCTATAAACTTTTTATTAAAAACGATGAATATAATATTTTATGTTTGTAAAATACCATTGTATACTTATTACTTTATGATAGTTGTTTCTTTGTTTACTAATCAATTGAAGTCATTATCCGACTTCCAAAAAGGAGATAGCAGGGGGTAGAGCAGCAATGAGCGTAGGACCGGGATAACGTACCACGCAATTTGTAGGACATTATTACTATTAAATTATATAGATAATCACTAACTAAAAGCAAAAAAAAATCAGAAAAAAAATTAATTTATGATGACCTTACGAGGTCATCAACTCTACGCTCACTGCTGCTCTACCCCCTACTATCTCTGTTAGCTACCACAATCGAGAGTTTTCGAAGAGGAATTTTTTGTTCGCCTCATCAAAATGTAGCCACTCCCAAAAAATTAGCTTGATACTGATCAGGTGAAAAAAATGTACTAAGGATCCCTACCTATATGTATTTATTACTTAAAACGAAAAAACTTCAGTGAAATACCCAAATTCATAACTAAACAGACATTAAAAAAAAAGTAAAAACGCTGTTTTTTATGACACGTATTTTTAAGTAGGTAATTAGTAAGCGAGTTATATGCAATAATAGGTCATGATAAATTGCTACATTCATTGTAATATTAAAAACAAATGTATTTAATTTAAAAAAAATTAAAGTATTCAGACTGATATACATTTAAAAATTCGCTGTCTCTTTATATTACCTAATGGTTTTTTAAATGTATTGTTAAATGATTGTTTTTTTTTTATTAGTTCCTTTTATAGACTGAAAATTGATTTGAAAGCATTACAAAGTTTTTTTTAAATAGTGTATGTTATGCGTACCTACCTACCTACGGGCTTAGTCTTATATGATATTTTGATCGAACAAAACAAAAAATATATATTACATATTAGAAGTATCACACTTTTGAATTTTTTAGTAATATAGGTAATTGTAAGCCAACGGGTTACATACACAACATGAATACAACTGGGCAAAAGCTACTCTTTAAGTTAATGAATTGGATTTTCAACCACCACTCATCTCTACGACAGTTTTTCATATGCACAAATATTATCATTTCTATAACAAATCATTCTATAGACGATTTCGAAACGCATCAATAAAGCCCAATAATTGCCGCTAACAACTCCAATAAGTCAAATTAAACAACATAACATTATTGAACTAAACGCGTTTGTATATACTCTTATCAATACACGTCCTATTGAAACAGTTAACAGCTAACACGAAGATGCTCCGGTCCCACGGAATAATCGAATAAATAATACGCCTTCCTCCCGTGAATGCGATAATGGCGATTCAAGTTCAGAGCGACCAATGAAAACAAATAAACAAATTGGCCAATTTCGCCCGCTAACTGCCGATGCCGAGCGGTGCCTGGTTGTGCAATGGGCTTCCTTTCGTTGCTAGAGTCGCGTTTACGTTTTCTATTTTCATTTTTATAATATACACTAAAATCAGTGTATATATAAACAAACTGAGTGATTTATTTCGGCGCCATTTTGTTAATGCATTGTGGTTAATGCGTTAAGTTACTTTAAATATTGCTGATGTATCTACTGTCAAAATTGTAAGCTATATTATGCAAGTTATCGAAATTGTGCCTTTCTTTATGTATACTCTAAGCTTTCTTTATTAAAAATTCATATTATTTTTGCAATAAAAATGTTGAGACATTACTTAAACAGAAATAATAAACTTCCATATATGGTAACTGTTAGCTATCAAAATAAAATAAAAACTACTTACTTTACTTTATATACTTAGTATATAGTAAATAAATTATTAACTTTATTCGCTAGAACTACATAAATATATGATAACAGTGTAATATAAAAATAAAAACAAAGGTAAAAAAACCTTATTGGTAATGTATAACTAAAACAAAAAACTAATTAGAAAATAATGATTAGGTACTCATACCTAAGTGTTCTAATCAGAACCTTTTTGTATTTAATTTCGAATAATTTTTTTTGTTTATCTGAACATACGTATTGTTTACTTCTTGCTTTAGTGAGGTATTAAAAATACTTTCTTAAAAAGTTTTCATATAGCCTTAAAATTGTTTCAGAAATCATAATTTATAAATCAAAGTAACCAAAACTTTGACATATTTTTCAACGTCTGTCTTTGATATAGTAAATCCAACTGTCTCACTAATTATAAAAGTAAAAACATTTATAAAATCTCCATATACGAACCTTTACTACGAAAGAAAAATTCCGTTTTTTTTCATACATAATTTGGTCTTTGAAACACCTATCCGACGTGTCTACACAAGTATTGGTAAATCGATTCATATTTTCTTAAGGATAATCCGTTTCTTATTGCTTCTAAGCAAACGACGGGATTTCGGTTTTCATAAGACGAATAAAGCTATACCAGTTCAAACATCGGTATAGCCGGACAAAGTTTTGTGAGCAATTGTGAGGATATTTTATTTACAGACTTGAGTCTCGCCGGTGAACGCTCGGTCGCGTTGTATCACAAATCGCAGACTGATTTCTATTTGAGAGTTCATTCAATATCATTCAATAATTCCTGTTGAACATTTGATTTATTTTTAATATTTTTATAAATTTCAGTTTAAAATACGCTTAGGTTAACTGAAAAACAATAATTTCTGAATTGTGTGTTGGTTTGGCTAATATTGGCTACCTACATTGATTTTTTATTTAAAAATACTTACCTTAAACCTTATCTTTTCCGCTTGTTAAGTGTATAAACACTTTATGATGAAATAAATGTTTCCATTTAATTTCACTTTGTATAGTAAATATAATTTAACAAAAATTTAATAGCAATGATTCGCTAGATAAAGAATAAATGTGTACTTTTCAAAGATTAAATAACATTAAAAAAGCAAACAAAGCTACATTTTTTAAAAGGAAACAATACTAAATCATACCTCACAATCCTACATGTGTGACTTCCTTCAAACAATTTAGTCTCATAGGTGTAAGTACAAAAAATGTTCAATTTCCTATGTCGCATCCGATAGTGGAGAAAGACGCATGCACAAAAAATCTTTACAAAATTATATCGACCAACTTTGGATTGCTTTTAGATTTTTGATTACGTAATACTAACGACTTTATTAAATACGAAATACGGTTCAAAATTGCATGATCTAATATCGATATTATAATTTAATCTTGTGAGGTATTAAGGCATAAGAAAAAGTGGTAGTGTGGGAAAGATTGTTGTAAAAAAACGCCACATCTGCGTCTCTATTCAACAGGATTCGAGTGCCTCAATGGGATGGGACGGTAACTCTATATCGGGAGATTCTTCTTATCATTGTACTGTCTTTTAATCATGGCACATCTTTTGTTTTGCGTTAAAATTAAACGTTTACGTCAGGAACGATGCTTTAGGTATAATGTCGATGTAAGCAGATCCGAACGCGACATATGTTTCCAATTTATGCGCTTGCGACAAATACTTTTTTATTTTATTAATGAGTATTTTGAAGTACCTACTAATCATTTTTATATTTAAATTAAGAAGTTGTTTGACATCAAAATGTCCTCTTAATAAATTGTTTATTTTTTTCTCTTTTAAGAAGTCTTTAATGGCTCATGTTTGAGAAAATTAAACTTGATATGCATAAGTTCAGTTTGTATTAGTATTTTAGAGCTATACTACTTGTTTATTGGAACGTGCTAATCACTACCTATATCCAGAACGATTACTAAAAAAGAAACAGATTTACGAATAGGCTATAATGGAACAAAAATTTACGTTGATAGCTAATAATAATACTAAAAGTAGTAAAAATGTTGTGGTAATAAAATAATAGCATAAATTAGGATCTAAACAACAATAATCAGTATGATGTACGTATCCTGTGTATGTGGTTATTACACTTGATGATGGCGTGCGCAGGAGTTGTGTGAGAAACCAACTCGCCGTAGATTTAGTGTTGATATACTGATCATAAGCTTATTATACTAATACTGTATGAATGTATGGAATACTGCACAATGTTATTGAAGTTTTATTAGTCATTAGTAAAAATATATTTATATTTTTATAAACATATTATATTTATTTGTGAATTAAAAATAACTGTATAGTGAATATGTAATAGGTATTTATTATTTTCAAGTACTAAGTTAACATGATCGATTGATATATCACATAGCTATCGATAGCTTTATCAGCAAAATGATCAGTGTAACGGAGATATCAGTTTCCGGTGCAGGTATTATGCGCAGGCGCCGGATGTGATACTTTGTATTACACAACCGGTAGTGCTATAAAAAATTTAAAATAACAATCGTTGTAATTCGAATATTTGATACATTATGTCATCTTTCTATTTATAATGTTACAAAAAATAAAATACTAAAATGTTGCTACGTCACTAAAGTCAAACACATCTACAGTAAACTCACTGAAAAACAATGGGTATTGCATTAACGCGTTCGTACGTTTTCAACGGAATTGCAAACATGAAAACAGCAAGCGAACTTCAAGTTCAGCTTTCAAGATTCAAGGATTTCTGAACGTCATCTAAACATGCATCGCTCGTTGCGCGAGAACGCGTCAGGACAAAAAAGCGACAACATCCGACACTAAAAATAAGCCGTATATTTACAGCGCAAAGCTGAAAGCGCAATGCTTTCGCTGCAACGGTTGTACGGTTGCCCTTGACAACCGAGACCCAGATACTATCGCGTTCCACACACACAGCGGTTCCACTCACCCGCACACGCAAACGACAGACGAATCCTTGCACACCGGTACACGTATCGCCGAATAACAACGCACTCACACTCGAACGAGTTGCGTTCCGTTTCGACTGAGCTTTTTAATCTTTTTTTTTCGACGAACGCTCTTTGTGCGCATCTACAAAGAGTTTCGCCTTGTGATTACTAGTCGGGACATTTTGATCGCGCTTTAAAGGCTTGATGACGCAACGGTGGTATAATTTTCTTTTGATTTTTTTAAAGAATTATTTCAATGCTAGTTCTTTACAAAGCATAAATCCTTGAAAGTATATTTCTTTTTACTGTGCGAATATTTAATTTAATCGTCTCGAAATATACAACGTATTTTTGGTAAAATACAAGATAATTCATATTGTATGTACTTAGGTAGTATTTTTCAATTATTATGTTATAAAATAACGAGAAATAGAAAAATCCATATAATATTGCTGAAGTGAAATTTTAATGATCTCGACGCGAATTCTCAGTTAGTTTCGAAAATGCTCAAGTGGCGTAAGTTGTAGTCGTGAAAAAACTTTTCCTTTCCCGAGGAAAATCTGCCGCGACTCGAGGGGCGAAGAAAAAATTCGAAACAAGCAGGTTGCAATTTAGTCCCTTTTTGTAGAGTAAACAAAAGACTTCTTTGAAGTTCAATTTAGTAACTAGATAAAATACTAACATAAAAAATAAAAGGAAAATCTTATATACTTACAATCTATATATAGACTCAATATCTACTCATTGGGGACCCTGGTGGGCTCTAGTACTTCACAGAAAATCAAAAATTTGTATGAAATTTAGTAACTCCTCATTTACATTGATTGATAGGTTTCTTTACTATTTATGTGGTCTGTGGGTTTCATGGATTTCAGTTGTGCCAGTAGATCACGGTTGATTTCGTCGATGTCATGTAGTCAAGGGTGGATCCGGGGGGGGGGGGGTGTCACGACCCTCCCCTGGGCTGGGTCCAGGACCTAGGTGGACCACTAATTAAAATTGTTAAAGAAGATTTTTGTCACAATATAGATATTTTTAAGTACAGTACATACATAGATTAATAAAATACCTACTTTTTACCTTTATCTATCATTATCAAAATTAAATTATAACTTCTATAAGTGACTTGACCAGGACTGGCGCCAAAGCTGGATCCGCCCTTGCATGTAGTTATTCATTTACATCAGTAAATCTTATCGTTTTACGTCAATAGTATATTCATTCGCTCAGACTAATTAACTTGTGATCATGGCGTCTGCAACGTCGCCGAAATATCGACAGTTTTCAAATGATAATCGTGGGGTAAGTCCCGTACACTCAAAAGTATTCATAGTAACCTTGAAAGATTAAAAACTTATAAAAGTATTTTTAATAGTTGCTTCACAAATAAAGAATTCAACCTTCATTCAACGAATAATTTACGCTTTTTGTTGTAAGATATGACAATTTATTTTATATTTTTAACAAAAATAAATTATAAACAAACTAATAATGTAATTAAAATGTAAGCATTTCTTATATGAATAGATAATCTGGTCCAGAACCAATGTTGTCCCGGATGTAGCTTACGCTTTAGCCTGTAATATCCCATGTAGGAGAAGGATCAGAGCTTAATCCACCACGCTGCTCCAATGCGGGTTGGCGGATATATTCCCTACTACGAGTAACGATCGCTATCAGGTGTACATGATAACAACCAGGACCGACGGGCACAGTGGGGAGACCCGCAAGGACTGCACAAACACCCAGACCTCGGCAAACATCTGTATGGCCAATACAAATGTTGCCGTGTGCGGGGATCGAACCCGCAATCGCCAGCTCAATAGCCACAAACCCGTGCTGTGACCGCTGCGCCAACGCGGCGTCACGCAGCGGCGGATGTAGCTTATTCACATCGTTTCCGAAGGATTAAGATAAACATCGATTGAAGTACATCTAGTTTTGAATTATTTTTGTTAATATGCTAATATAAGATTCAATTAAATTTCTTTAGGTTTAAAGTGTGATAAAATATCTGAATCCGTAGATCGAGCTTTAAAGTTCCTTTTTATATAAAATACTAGCTTTTAACCGCGGCTTCGCACGCATTGATTTTTTTTTAATAATTAGTACCTATCCTATTTTACTTCTTATACCTTCAAGAATATGTGTACAAAGTTTTATGATGATCTGTTAAGTAGTTTTCGCGTGAAAGCGTAACAATATAACTATATTGTTGAAAATTTTCTTGAAAGATGTGAAATTGTTGAAATCGATACGAGTACGAGTTTGTGTTATCCTTTTTTATTACTTTACTAGTTTCTGCGCGCGACTTCGTCTGCGTGGAATAGGACCAATTCTGTCATACATGATTTGTGCGAATCTTTAGCTGTTTACGCAGCGAAAGCTCTCAAAAGGAAAAACCCTCGATTTAGAAACATTCTTCATTAGTGCTACGCCTCTATTGGTCTTAGCGTGATGATATAGCCCTATAGCCTTCATCGATAAAGGAGCTATCTAACACTGAAAGAATTTTTAAATCGGACCAGTAGATCCTGAGATTAGCGCGTTCAAACAAACAAACAAACAATCAAACAAACAAACTCTTCAGCTTTATTACATTAAGTATAGATTTTTGTTTGATTTTCTAAAATGTACCTAAAAGATTATGTATAAAAAGTTAAAAACCAATTTAATACATTAATTTGTAATATTTTCCAGACAGGTAGTAGAATTTGTGTTTAAGAAAGCAACCAAAATAATAATAATTGTGTTTGCTCACAAACTAAAAAAAAAACTTCGACTACATCGACTAGTAATACAACGCAATAAGACGAAGAAATAGTCAAGTAAATACGCGCTATTAAAGATTACTCAAAAAGTTGTAATCAGATCTCGATCTAATTAAAAAAAGACTACATGACAAGCTTTCGATTAAAGTAAGAATCATCAAAATCGGTACAACGAGTAAAAGTTATGCGAATACAACGTAGGTCGACGAAAAAGTAGTCAAGGAAATACGCATTATTAGATATAACTCTAAAAGTACTTGTCAGATCTTAATTTTAAAAAAATGAGACCACATGACACGCAACACCTTTCAATTAAAACAAAATTGATCGAAATCGGTCCACCCAGTCAAAAGTTCTGAGCTAACATACATTTAAAAAAAATACAGTCGAAAGGAAAACCTCCTCCTTTTTTGGAAGTCGGTTAAAAAGAAAGTTTGCAAAAAAGCGTGAGTCATAATGTTTCTACGAAGTCTTACAGCGGATGATATCTAAGGCTGACGATTGAGTTTTAAAAGCTCTTACAGTGTACACAGCCAGTTAAAGCTATGAGTAAAACCAGTCAATTATATTCCTGTATAAAAATTACATTACGCATCTTTTTGCACTCAAATAATTAATAATCACTACTATTACAAATACTATACTAACATTATTTCTCCAGCACTAAGATTAATTGTTACTGCTGTGGTCTTTAACAAACAGTTTCTCTTATATAAATGTGTTATAGAAAAATTAGTTTTTATTTAAACTAACAAGCTGCTTAAAAAACAATAAAAATGATTTGTCAAAACAATACAGCTAAAAATAAGATAGTTTTGTATCAGCGAATAGTCGGTTTTAATTTAAAACTTACAAAAATAGTTAGCTTGAAATAGTTGATCCGAAATAGAGCGTGGCACTACCATACCCTTCTATTAATAGTTTGTTTACAACCGCGTCACGTGACGTTACATCTCAATAGTTTTTGAAATCCGTGAAGTTACCAAATGAAGACCAAGAACATTCTAGAGATAAATAGATAGATAGATATTATTTTAGATATCACTAACTGTTCTTCGCGATGTCATCTTTAGTTAGCAAAATAATTGTTGAAGTTGGTGCTGCAGTTTAGTTTTCACGAATTATAGAGAATCCGATTGTGTGATAGTATGCGCGTGTGTGTGTGTGTATGCGTGTTTGTCTGTCTGTGCGTATGTGTTTATGTGTGTGTGTGCGTAAATGCGTGTGTACATGTTATGTTTATAATATAGTACAAATATTTACTTACTGTATTTTTTTAATGTCTCAAAATAAGTTGAACAATTTATCCTGACCTCAATTAATGGAAATAAAATATTTAAAAGCTCTTATTACTATTATTTTTACTCATATTCATTTCATGCAAAGTGTACATTATAATGATATACAAATATTAAAATAACCGGCAATATAAAAGCTGTTCAAACACCATGGTTCGCGCCATCGATTTAGGCATGCTTCAAAACACAGCTTACGCATGCGCTACCTTTTGTGTGTAATAATAAAAGAGTGCCATTCCTATTTGTAAAATATAAAAACTTTTTAGTCTTTAAAATTACTTAAATGTTTTTTCTTTTTTTTACAGATCGGTGCAGGCCGTACGGATAACACCGGCCAGCCTCCGCCTCATCAAACAACAGCAAGAGAACTGAAGAACAAAATTAACCAAAAGCCACGAAAGCCTCAAAACCAAAGCCTCCAGTCATATCTGTCGTTTCAAAAATAAATATATATGCACTATTTTTTAAACCTTTTAACGATTTAACTTTACGCAAATAGTATACGCTAACTCCCAAACAGTACAAATTAATTTAAGTCTGAAGTGATCGGTATTTACAATAAAAGAAGCCTTCAAAAAATTTAAAAGATAATCTATCAACGACCAGTATTTTAACGTTCCAAAATAAAATAGATCGTTAAACGAGTGCACAAATATTTTATTAATAGTTTAAAAAAAAATAACAAAACGAAACGATTCCTCGAGCATTTTCTAAAAAAGTCAGCCAAAGATTTTTATAATACGTAGCTATAAGACTCGAATAACTGCCTGTTGTTAAGGACTTTTTATATTATTTATTTCAAAGTGAGATAACGAAGATATTGTGATTAGTGTAGTGTCAACCGGTGTGCCGTATAATCGTAACGTAAGTGCTATTTAGGATATCGCCGACAAAACGAAACCACTTCAAAGAGTACAAATTATCAAGTTCCAGTTGAGTTCCCAGTGTTCAGTACAACGTAAATAGACTTAGTAGAGCTTATTTTTTCTAAAGATAGGAGTGTATAAAAGTGACGCGATGAGGTTGCGTCGAGGTAACACGTCATGAGCGAAACGCTCAGAGGCGAGGCGGGCGCGGATAGCGCGCACCTACCGCCATTCTCGACCTTCGGCGACATGGCGGAGAACGAGCAAAGGATACTCACCGCCGACACCCGGCTCCTCGACCCGGGCTGGGAATACTACGAGAGGACTGGCGACACGGTCTCCGTGATCGCCAGCCAACCACAATACCGCCCTTGGGAGTCGATGCCCATCACCGTGAATTCAAAGGATGCAATACTACGTGCAGGGTTCGCGTCTCCTCTCGAATATCAATCGGTCACCCTGCAGCCAATAGCTAATAAGCTACCGTCCTTCCAAAGCCAATTCCAAACGTTTCCAGAAACTACAGTGATACCAGAAACAGGGCTCCCGAGTGTGACACCAGTGCCAGTCACAACGAGCCCGACCCCTAGTGCGAGCCCTAGTCAGTTAACACAGCTCACGCAACTAACTACTCCCTCATCACCTGCACATTTAACAACACTAGCACAGGTGGCACCTTTGTCGACGACTCTCACGACATTGTCACCAGTTAATGCTACAACATTCCATACCTTAACTGCTGTGAACGCACGAAGCTACCCAATCGTTCCAGCGCCGTTGCAAGCGCGCGAATTGGGGCCTGCCGGTCAAGCGTATATAGACGACCGACATATACAGCTGTATCAGCCAAACATTGCGACAATAAATGCATTCCCCGCACAAAATGGTATTTTACATCAAAATGGAACGCTTCTTCACCAAAATGGTAGTTTAATTCAAAATATCCAAAGTCCTACTGTGGTTCATGTTTTGAAAAACGAACCATTTGACGTAAAGTCTCTACAAGACAAATACACGCCGAATGGCTTACATCACAGTAATTTCCAAAATCCTATGCTAATAGACAGTGGATACGATAAAAAGACAAATGGCTTTGGAAGCGGTTCATCACCAACGAGATCGGATTTCCGAAAGAAGGAGAGACGGAAAATAAGAGCAAACAGCTCAGAGTCAGATGGATCAAACATGGAAGTAGGGTCAGAAAGCAGTGGACAAGTCGCCGCTGTATCTTCTACCGCCGGCTTTAAGTCTCCCATGCACGGCGCCCCACCCATGGCTACTGGACCAATGGAACTCGACGATATTTCTAGTGAAAAGCAGGTGAGTGTTTTCATATTTCGATTTGGAAATTTGCTTTGTACCACTTTCTCTATATACATACACACACATACATAATAATATAAATATTTACAATTTACCTTATCACAGTATAAAATGAAATGATTTTATGTAACATTTTGAAATAACTTGTATTCATAATAATAGTCAGTTCAAACGCACTCCATAAAATCAGACACGACAGCAAATCTCTCTTTCCGTGAATTGGCGAATTGCGTAAACAAGACGCCAGGGAATTGGGAAAAGCGAATATTCGACGAAAGATATGAGAATTCCCCGAATTTTATCCGACTACAAGTCGGCGTAGAAACATATTCGAGAGACTTTGAAAAAGAGAAACTTTTCCAGTAATTCCACCTTTTATTATTCGAGGAGCACTTTTTATTCTCAGGCTCGAGTTTCGGAATGGCCGAACTCTCTGTCTTCGCGGCTATAAATTTAATAGTTAGCCGATCCGCTTGCTCCTCCAATAAATTAACTTCCTCTCTCGTTTAAAACTCAAATTAAAGCCTAGCGATTTACGCGTGTCCTCCTAAGAAAATTTTATGAGTTTTATTCAAATTTAAGAGCAATTAGGCGGCGATTTAATCGCCATTATTAAAATTTCTGTAGATAGAACATAAAGCATCCATCATACGTTAATAGAATGCTTCAATTATCAATTAAAAGTATTGATTTATTTTTTACAGAATTACGTGATGTAAGAATATAAGTCGAAATGTTAAGGCTCGTTAATTAACACTCAAATAGTTATTACTAATACTGTAGTATTATATAATCGTAATAAAAAATTGACTAACTATCTAAGTTCTAGAAAAGGTCCAGACTATGGCGACATTCCACGACAAATGTCAGCATTTCCTACTCTAATAACGAACACCTTTTCCCGCGCGCAGCTGCTAGTCGCATCTATACCAGACTAATTACACGCGATACATTTTTTCCTATTTCTATTTTAGATTAACTAAAATTTATAAACATTGTATCGTATACCTTTAGAAAAACTATTTGATGAATATGTAAAAACAATTATAATTGATTGTTTTCTTGTTTTTAATAATTCTATAATAGGTATATTTAGCTCTTGTTTATATTATAAAATACAATTTCGTTTTGTATTTAATTATCATTTCTTTTAAGATTCACAATCGATATGTAATTTGTTTTAACTTTTTTTACATAAAAAAGAATTTATTTGTTAAACGATATAATCAATTAAAATACGAATAATAATATTAATTGCATGCCATTTTTTTATTGTAGTCAAAATGAAATATACAATTTGTCTGAACTTTCTTATTATAATTATGTATATTAAAAAATTGAAGTCTAATAAATGTTCCGTATTGTTTGTTACAAAGATTTTATCAAAGAAATCATTAGGAGCACGCAAATGTTAATAATAAAATAACAGTTTAATAATCGTAAAACCGTTAGGTATTGTGTAATAATAAAATTTTCATGTCAGGCGATAATTTTCCACGAATTAATTTTAAACCTTTACATAAATATTCATATAACACAACATATAACAAAACGACCTAATATTACAATCCATTACTTTCAAAATTTTAATATATAATTGCAAGTTACAGAAATATGACATCGTAAAAAATGATTAAAAGTTTGGCTTTGATTTCAATATACTGAGGTGTATAATTTTTATTTATTTAATCAAGTTATAATAATAGCAGAGTCTATATATATAATCATAAAGATTGTCGATTTATTGGCGCGGCATTTAATGTAGAACTTTAATAATTTTATAGCAAAACAAATTTTTTTAAAGAGTAACTGCGGAGTTTTTTCCGATACTTATCTGCAGAATCTACGTTCCGAATCAGTAGTAACTTCACTTTTAACTGTAATTAATTAATAAAACGATTATGAAAAGAGTAAAATGATTCAAAAGTAAATTTAAAAACTAATTGAATAATGTAATTTTGTATTTTGATTATAATAGTTGGCGTTTATTTAACTACTCGTAGCTTAACTATTAATAACAGGGGTATAATGGAGGTATAATGATATCCCTACCCCTTAGTAGATAAAAAAAATAAGCACACAAGGAAGAAGTATAAACAAATTCCCTTACATGTTAAATACATTCAAAAAAATACTACTTGTAAAAGCCGTAGTTCTGACAAGATTGATTGGTAAAGCGGCGATTAGAAAGCGTTTTTAAACGCTTATTTGAATAAAGTGTTAATTAAATAAATAAAAGTAATACAAACATTAAATTTTTTGTCGAAATATGCCCGCATATGCAAGCTTTGCTTATAAATTAAGTATAATATCATATCAAATCAACTTAAAATCGATATAATTAGAATGGCTCGTTGGCGCAATTGGCAATGACCCTCATTTCTGCTCCAAATTTGGGTGTAATATGCTCACATGTATTATAAACACTTCCTAAAAGATACATGTTTGTGAAATAAATTACAATGGGCTGTTTCGTAAAACATGAGCATTAAGACTACGTCTTCCTTCTTTAAATCCTTTTTTTTTTCTTTTTTTCTTCTTTAAATCCTTCTCCTACATGGGGCCAGCCCAACAGTGGGATATTACAGGCTGAATCGTGATCGTGATCGAAGACTACGTTAGGAGCAGACGACCGTGTCTGTATGTTAAACGTATATAATGTTATATCGCGTATATTGTAATGAAAATAATTTACTTACGGTTTAGAATGTGGACTGAAAATTTTGCATATTAACAGTTATTCGTAAAAATAAAATTAATTCAGCTTAATGAAAATACTGAATAAAAGTCAACGTTATCAATTCCGTTTATATACTAAACCTTATCTTGTTATGAATAAATATGTTTTATCTAGGAAACATTATTAATTTTCTTAAAAAGATTCGAAACAATTGTAATTGAACAAAGCCTATTTGTATATACTTCATATATATATTGTTTAGGAAAATCGATGATCACAGACTAAAGAGACGACAAATGACTAATAACTTTATATTTTCTCTTTCTGAAGAGTATTGCCATAGATATTGTTCTTTATATTTTGGCAATAAAAACTATTGTCGAATGGCAAAACTGTAATTCATTATACAAGTGAGTCAGGCCGGGAAAATCCAAAACAAAGTTTCCTAGAAACGTACAAAACAGGGAAAGCTGAGGACGACGGAATAACTACAATTTATTTATTACCAAATATTATATGGGAGGAACTGACAGATTTTTAGATTAGGATATACATTTCAGTAATCGAAAGTTTTAATTAAACGTATGTATATAATCTCTTAACGGTGGGTGTGACTAGCGAACTGGGCCCATAACCTCTTGAATCGGTAGATGTGGCTAATGTTAATACTTTAAAACTGAAAAGACACTTTAAGACTGACTGGAAAACTATTTATTGGAAATTTAACATTTTGAATTTTTCTGATACAATTGAGTTATTATAAAATTAATATATAAATACAAAAAAATATGTTCGATCAACTAAGACATGTTACTTTTAAGAGAGCTTCAAACGGAATCAAGAAATATGACATAATACAATTTTAACTAATAAAAACTAAAATTCTAAACTTAAAATAATTCAAACATAATATACCAAAGAGATCATATAGTTAATATCAAAATAGTTTTTTTTATGTATATCTGAGATTACCATTCAACATAATCAAGTCCTTGTGGGTCTCCCCACCGTGCCTCGGAGAGCACGTTAAGCCGTCGGTCTCGGTTGTTATCATGTACCTACACCTGATAGCGATCGTTACTCATAGTAGGGAATATATCCGCCAACCCGCATTGGAGCAGCGTGGTGGATTAAGCTCCGATCCTTCTCCTACATGGAGAAGAGGCCTATGCCCAACAGTGGAATATTACAGGCTGAATCGTAATCGTAAATAATCAAGTATCATTGTTATAGTATTCTATGTAATCCACATCACATTCCACTTTCATAAGTATTTTCTGTCTTTAAAACTTTTGCGAAAATAAACTATTTTACCAGTCCCTGATAAAGCTATCCGGCATATAATTGTATCCAAAAGATACTAGAACTTAATGATTAGCATTCATAACCCGCGAATCCAAAAAAATTTTAGTGGTTAATCTGAAACAGGCTTTAAGGATCTCTTTTATTACCTAGTGATATCATTAATTTATTCGTAAGATAAATTTTATTAGCAACTAAAAACATGTTATAAGAATTAAAAATTTAAAAGTATATAGTCATTCCTAAACAAGTATGTTTAATCTAAATTTTTCTGTAAAATATGTTATTTCATATTTGTATACGATCATATGTTAATACGGTAATATTGTAATGCATTATAAAATGCACATGGTAGGTGCTAAACATATTTAATTACAATTCCCTGTTCTGATAAAAGGACATCTGTCGAACCAGAAAGTCATTAGAAAACGAGTTGACTATCATTTTAAGGTTGCGTTTTTAGATTATATATAATTAATACGATATATTTATAATTAATAAAATAAAAACAGCTAAGGCGTATGCAATTTAAGAGCTCTACTATTTTTTTTTGTCTATTAAATTCGTAATTTGTTACTGCACAGTAGCTAAATTATACACATTTACATATATAATGTTGGGGACTTTTAAATTGTCTTAAAATTTACAATTTAAAACACTATGTACACATTATGTATTAAATTAATTTATTACAAGTTTTTTAATTATTCACAATGCTTATTTAACATGCGACAAAGACATACAAAGTTAACAGTATTTTTTAACATACACAAATGGTCGTTTTTTCTAAGGCAGGCAACTTAGTGCCTGTCTTATAAGTAGTTGATTGAGTATTAATATACTTAGCCTTTGCAGTAGAAAGTTTTATAACTGAAATAAAATCGCACACACATATAACTATTGTTATTAGTTTATATATAACAAATTCGTTTTGAAAACGTCAGCTGTTGGTAACAAACGAAAGATACCGATCTGGATAGTACACGAATAAAATGGCGGAGTTCGCATCGCAGCTGTTATATTTATGATTATAAGTTCATTTCGTCTTGTTACAGTTTATCAGAACGATAATCGTTCGGAGTAAGATATTTAGCTCTACATTATCTGTTTTAACTTTGAAAAAAATAACCAAAAAGTTTAATAAAAATTTTTTTTATAGGTTTGAAAGTTTAATTCAATTTAAATGTAACAGATATTGATGTCTTGCTTATTATAAGTCTAAATTATTATTCAACAAATAATAATGTCTAATAAATTAATACAGAAATGTGTTGACACACAGGTGCTCTTCTGTTCCTAAGGTAGGCAACGTAATGTACATACATACATTTGTATATGAATCGAACCCACACTCTCGGAGTAGAAAGTAGGGGTATTGCAAACTGCGTCAACAGTCTGGGTACTCATTGGAAATTGTTAATTAAAAGATTAATATTTTCATCAATTGTTATAACTTTGTTATACAAAATATACGCAATAAATAGACGACTATAGGGAATAAATCGTATGTTATTATTATATACCTATTATATACTCTTAAACACCAAAACAAAAAAATAAAAACAAGAAAAGTAGCAAAGCCAGCCTTATCACATAGAGCAATTTCGGGTGAAGTTCCGATTAGCCCGTACCGCTTTTTTTTTCTTGAAATTTTGTATACTTATTTATGTATTTTGGCTCGCTGATTACGAATATGATAGTTAAAATTGGCGCCAATTTCATTTTCAAGGTCAAAACTCGAAAAATTGAAAAAAAAATCATTTTCCACAGGTTTTTCTACGCTATCTCAATAAATATTGATCTTAGAGAAAAATATTTCCCATAGAAGTTGTAGATTTTATTAAAATATGCACGTTTTATGTCTTATACATTTTTTGTCTAAAACAATAATTTTTTTTCGAGAAAAATGGTAAAAACGGTCATCACCGCGAGAAGGTTGGAGTCTTCAAAGCGAGTTTCAAAGTGAGCGAGTCAAAATACATAAATTCCAAGCCACATTTGGATGAAAGCTGAGAAAAATAGCAATTTAGTGACTGTGCTGAAACAAAGCAAATTTGTTAAATAAATATGAAAAATAAATATAATAATAAATCGAGTTCTCTCTTGAATTCAAAAAATAAAAATAAAAAACTTTTTTACACATACAATAATCGACACTTAAAAAATATTACTTATATATAAAAAATATGCAGACGGCATAATTGAATGTAAATGTTTACAAAGATCGATATCAAAGCCGTCACGACTGAACGCAGGCGCATGACCCAGACCGTCAGACGAATCATTAACGAGTCCGGTGAAATTACTGTCTGACATATAATTGCGATATTTTTGTCAGTATCAAGATCACGCGAGGATTATTAATATGCTGTGTCTGATTTTATGCGGTAATTAATTATTTGATGCTTAGTAAAACAACAGACAAAGAGCTTCGTCTACTTGAATTAGGAACTTACCTACCTATTTTTGTAATAATTGCCTTGAAGGTGTTTAATATTGATTTAACTTTTTGATGGCTGCTTTTTGAACGGTTAATTGATATTTTTCGAATAATTATTCGAAAATTTCAATTTCAATTCCAAGTATTTAAATATTTTCCGTCTACTGACGATAAATACCTAATATTAATAACTTTTTAACCTCTGACACACGCAAAAAGAGAAGTGTTGTAAGTTTGGTTTGTCTGTAGTTTTGTGTATAGCATCGTAGCTCTTAAACAAATGGATCGATTATTTATTAAATGAAGTACATACATAATGGACTTCATTTTTTATTGTGAACAATTTAAAGTTGTTACTATCTTAGAATTAGTATTTACCAAAATATTTTTTGTTTGTATTATGTCTATAACATGGACAACAGATTGACTCAATTCTAGTACTTTCCGTCACAGACTAAAAAGAAGAGGAAGCGGTGCGGCGAGTGTATAGGCTGTCAACGTAAAGACAATTGTGGTGACTGCGCGCCTTGTCGTAACGACAAATCACATCAAATATGCAAGCAGAGGAGGTGCGAAAAGTTGACGGAGAAAAAGGTAGGATTACTTATTAAGGAGAAAATGAAAAATAAAACTAATAGCTACCTAAATAAAAAATAAATAAAAAGCATATTATCGAAATTGAAAGGAACAAAATCTGTTTACAAATTACCTAATTTATATATTTAGATGGTTTTTATTACACACATTAGACCATCAATTTTTCCTAACTATGGTTAGGAAAAATAAAATGTGACTGTAGTTACAAAAGAAACAGGACCTCGAAAAATATTTGATACTTTTTTTAAAGAAAAAGAAAATGGAAAAGAAAAAACAAAAGAAAATGTCTTGATTAATAGGACAAACTGTACTAAACAAGTAAACATTCACACAATATAGGTACTCCTAAAATAACACACTTTAAAAGAATTCAGATAAAATATACATATACGTTTTTTTTAAAACCATAGGTATATCCAAAAAAAAAATCATTGACTAAAGAATATTAGAATCGATTTGTGAATGACGCAAATACTTTGTATGACTTATTTACGAGGCACCATTTGCATTAATTTATTCGTCTGCATAGATTATCGCCATCTTGTTTTGGATTGTTAGTTTCGCAGGATTTATAAAATGGCGGAAGTAATGTATCTTATTTAAACCCTGTAATATACTTCCGTTTATTGTGTTGTGCTTAATATACAAATTTTATATACACGTAATAACAAAAACGGCATACTTTACAGAATATTATTTAAGTATTCGTAAGTTTTTTTTTTTGTGTTGATATATTGTGTCTAGCAAAGGACAATTAAGAAATATATTTTTCGAATCGAAACTCAAAACAAAGACTAGCTATTACCATAAAAGTGTAATAAAAACAACTGCAAAGTTAATAGCCCATGAAAAGTCGTAGGCAATTTCTTTTCGCGTTAATTTTTTTTATTCTGAAATTGATACACTGATAATAAACAATGAAAATTTAATGCTACACTTTTATTGTTTTTATGTCTAAAAGATATCTCACAAATTCAATTGGATGAAAGATGATGAATGTCTTTAATTATTTTTTTAATAATTTTGTAGACGTATGTTAAAGGTGGTTATAATCGTATATAATAATATCTCCTTATATTATATGTTGGGTGATTTAAATTATTCTATTTTTCGTGTAACGAAATAATAAAATAACCTTCGAAAGAAATTGATTTCCTAAAAACCGTGATATTGTATCGCTTTAGCGACGAAAGTGGTTCGTAAATAAGATTGATGATATATTATTACGTTGTGATCCTTATATTTTATATTGACAATCACTAAAGCTGTAGTCAAAATTCTATATTATTCTTGACAAGCTTATGCCCGTGGCTTCATCCTCATTAGTTTAGTTTACAACAAATACTATCTTCACACACATTCACTAGAACTTCTAATAATCAACGACAAAAAAATAACCATCATTAGTCCTTAAAAAGTTTCTACATGTATATGAAAATACCATCATAATCTACTCAGTAGGCAGTAGGTATTGTTAATGGAATAACAGCTAGACAAGATACAGGTGTATAAAAAGGAATTTAGGAAAAGGCAGTTATTTTAAAGCATAAGCATTCATTATGTATTCTTTCTGGTTTCAGCGATTTTGTTTAATTGGGTAAAGAAAAACGTTTCAGACATCGAATATTTCATCGAATATTAATTTAATTTCATATCTTAATAAGATTAAGACTTACGTTACGGACGTTCTTAAATAGCTATTAGTACTTTAATATATATTTTTTTAAACTATTAAGCCTACTTTATTTTGTTTTTAAACGAATTATTCGATTTCATTTCAGTTTATAAGCTATGTTAAACTAATTTCAAAACTAATTTTCTTCATAAATTGTAATATCAAATACTTATACTTATTGACAAAGTAGAGATACTGGCTTATTAGTTGTTTACCCCAAAAGTTAATCTAAGTATAAATAATAAGCAAAAAATTAGAAATAATAAAACCTTTAATGGTTTTTTTTTCTTTTATTATCTCTTCTGAAAGACTCACTGAAAATATTTCAATAAAAAAAATCTTGAAAAGCTAATATAATAATTATTATGGAGCAAATTCCGGGAGTGAAGTTTTCGTTGGAAACTTGCGAGAAGGAACCTACTTGACTTAATTTACGATTATAAGTTAAGGGCTGCAAAGTAAGTTAAACTTAGCAAATTAGTTTTATAACAACCGCCGTAAAGCTTAGCCGGGGAGAGAAGGGAGACATTTCCTTGTTCTCTATTGAATCACCTTTATTTAAAGCCTACTTTCAAAGTCATTATGGTAGAGTGTTTGACGTTTTTACTAGTGTTCTCATTGGAATTAAAATAATTGCTCTAATAAGTTATTTTAACGTGAATGTTAAATTACTTTCAAAGCTCTTTGTTAATTAAAACCGTATAATTTTCTATTAAGAATATCGTTATCTCTATTATCAAATTACCTTCTTTACGTGTTTAGATATATTTTTCACTTCTATAATAACTCCTCCTGTAGCTAACATAAATTAAATTAATACAATATCTAAAGACAACATTCACATCAAGACATCATTTATCTAAGACATTAAAACATTATACTTTTTTTTATATATAAACAAATATCTACACATTACACACACGGTCGTCTGTTCCTAAAGTAAGCAACTTAATGCTTGTGTTATAGGTAACAGCCGACTGGTTTAGCTACATTTTTTTTTCGATAAACATACTTATAAATAATACATATATAAATATATAAATGAATATGTATATTACACCCAGACTCGGGGTGGGAATCGAACCCACAACCCCCGGAGCAGAAAGCAGGGTCGCTACAAACTGCGCCAACGGGCTAGTCACTTTATCATTGCCCATCAAGTATTCGAACACGGCGACCACCTAAATCAAAATTATTAAAACATGGCGACGACACTACAGGAAACTTTGAAATAAATCTTATTTACATAACTCGTGACGCCCGTTACCGTTTTTTTTTTTTCAAGTAAACTTCAGTAAAACCTTATGGTATTATTTATATTATGGCTCATATGTCGCCCACGTTATCCTCGCGCACGAGTCGCTCGCAATGTGCTCGACAGCTGCGCGTGCGCTCCAATCAAATCGTCTGCAAATGGAAACACCTCTAGGATTTTTATCATAGGCCGATCCTACCCATTGTCGGCCAAAGGTGCTTTTAGTTGGTGTTTTTGTATGGCAGCTGGTTACATTTTGATTGTTGGACTTATATAAAATTAACTTCTTATCGATAAAAATTGTGATCAAGAATCTTAAGTATAATTCGTTGAGACGTTAATGTTTTACATATTGAAAATTTAATAAATAACAGATTAATCGTTTTATAACTACCCGACTGCAAAGGAAGGGTTATTTTTATGAACATTAAGGGAATTTGATTTTTTATCGTTTTGACTGATTTTTGTATTTCAAGTAATACAGCTAGCTGATCTTCTTATGATCATTTGTCAAAGAGACCATATTTAACTTATTCATATTTGTAATAATATAATTTGAAATATAAAAATAATGCATTGTTTTCACTAATCGTATTTTTTTATTTAGTGTGATTAAAATAATATTATTATAAGATTTTTTTACAATAAGAACAAAGTCAAGCAGAACATAAAGAAAAAAAAGTAACGTAACAATTATATTATTGTCTATATTTAAAACTACAATACATAATCGATAAGAAAAGCCGTTACCAAAATGAGTAACAACGAAATATTTTACGTTTTTCATCTCAAACTTCACAAACAATACAGCAATAAACATTACCGAGAAACTTTGTTACAAATCCACTGCTTTTATCGCGGATTTTAATGGCTTTTTTGTTTTGCGGATTATTCATACATTTACTTAAATCGACGACTTTTTTTTCTACAGAATTAATGGCACAGAATATCGTGCGACATCTTGAAATTAAAATAAATTTATTACTTACTGTAATGTATTTTTTTTACTTATATTTGTTCTTATTTGCTTACTTTAATAAGATAATGTCTAGTTCTTTGATATTTATGACCGTTATATTGCTGGGACAATAGTAATATACTCTAGTTTTATGACTTCTTCGACTAGTGTAATCAAATAGTACTAAACATAACCATAATTTATAATATTAATGTTCTTTTAGTGTAGTCGGTAACCTGAAAATATTTTAGGTATTTTTACATAAATACTTTTTACATTGTATTTGTTTCAAATATATTAATATAACACATTTATTTATCGTAAAAATGTTCTAGAAATTATTCTTGTTTGGTTATATCGATTCTTTTGCATAGACGATATACCTATTTCAAATCAAACAAAGTAGAGATTAATGCTAGATTTTCAAACCTTTAGTTACCTGTATAAACCATTGACCAAAAAACAATTCAAGTAAAGTGACAAACGGAGAAGTCAAATAGTAGGTATATAGAGATGTCCCTTGACATTCAACTTGCGCTGAATTTCAACACTTACCAGTTTCTTTGGCATTTAATTGTTACAGTTGCAGTGTAATGTATCGGGTTGACGTTTTATAGCCAATAGCCTTCCTTTACAAAGGGCTAAACAAAACATTAGGAGTTTTAGATGTTAAAAAAATAAAACAAACAAACTTTTCATATGTATTGTATTAGTATAAATATTATTTCCAATTAACTTTGTTTAGAGTGCTAAAACAGTTTCGTATGTCGTTATTATAATTAATGGACCATATAATGTCTTTAATAAGAACTATCCGTAATAATAAGATGATATCTATTCTTTTTATTACTAAATAATACGACTGGAAATTTCTCATTTGTTATATTAAGTAACCTTGTTAAAACTTTGTACGAGCCGAATATTAAACATAGATATTATCGAAATATTTATCAGTCTATTTAAATGCAAAACTTAGTTACTTAAACACATTTAGTTAAAATATTAACAATAAGAAATTTTCCGTTACAAAAAATTACATTATAAATGCGAATTTGTTGATTGTGAGTAGGTACAGTATAAAGATAAAACGTATAAGTAGTTACACTCCTTTTTTAGTTTTACATAATCACCAAAGAGTATTTAATAAAAGAAAAAACTAAATTTTCGCTAAACATTTGACAGGTTAAAATTAACACCCGTGCGATTTCCCGTCAAATTCGCATATCGGTAACTGATAAAATAGCCGAGCAAAAAAATGCGATGTCGTCGCATGTCAGAAAAAAAAAATCAATTTTTAAACAGGGGTCTTGCCACGTGGGTGGATCAACATAACGGTTGAGGTTACTTCGTTTTTTTTTTGGCACGAGCCAAGGGCCGGTGATTCATGGGCCGGCAGATGGTGGGGTTTTTATACTATCAGCTGATGTAACGGGCAGATCGGCGCGTTAATGATGCATCTTGCTTGCATTGACGGATGGACTCGTAATCGATGTTGCGTAATGAAGTTTTTTTTGTTGTACTTGTTTGTTTTTAAATTGCTGTTATTCATTGCATTGTTATTTTTGTGCTGCAATTGTTTTCGGTGTTTTGTTTTTAACCGACTTTAAAAATGGAGGAGGTTCTCAATTCAACTTCATTTATTTTTTGTTTTGTTATGTGCGTTACTTCAGAACTTTTTACTAGGTGGACCGATTTCGATGATTCTTTCTTTAATTGAAAGGTGATGCTTGAAATTGTTGAATGAAATTTAATTGAGATCTGACAAGTACTTTTCGAGTTATATCTAATAATGCGTATTTACTTAACTATTTTTTCGTCGACCTACATCATATTCCTCATAACGTTTTACTGGGTGTATTGATTTGATGAATCTTATTTTAGTCAAAAGCTGATGCTTGTGTTGTGTGATTCTTTTTAAGTAATCTTTGATATTAAATGTGTATTTCCTTGACAATTTTTTCGTCTACCTACATTGTATTACTTGTCCATCTAATTGAAGTAAATTTTTTTTCGTTTGTGAGCAAATACAATTATTATTAGATGAATTATTGATTTAAGTAATTATTACCTACATCCAGTTAAAACAATATCGAATTCAATTATCGGAAAATATCAAATAACGTAAACAAAAAAAAAACAGGTAGGTACCTAAATTATGTTTAAAAAAAATTAGTAACACAAACTTAAATAATAAAAACTATTAATCCAAATATATAAATAATAACAATAATAATATTGTTCTCGCATTCAAATCGAGGCAAGATGGCGGCTTTAAAAACTTGTATCAAGCACAAAGTACTATTGTCATGCATTAATAATGAAATTTTAAAAGTAAAAGTGAAATTGTATTCTTTCATACTTTCATGAATGAGTATCACTGTAGTTACGCACACCTGTGTGGATTAAAAACCGACTAGCCAGTTAAACTGGTTATACATATCAATAACATTTAAATACGCACCATATTTTGTTACACCACAGGGCGAAAATTTAGATTGAATAAATCAGAAAATACTCTTGAAATCTACGAAATGCAAAAGCTTTACAAAACTCTGATACGAAGCAACAAATCAATACTTTTTCCTAGCGAAGACTACCCCAATGCACGCAACTAATTCATATAGCCTAGACATAAATAACTCTATCTATATGACCTCTTTTCTACAACCAAACAGGTACGCACACAAGCAAACATCTCGACCAATGGCGTTCCAGTTTCATAATATAGGTGCACTGGATATACAAGTGTGCGTAAGTGCGTGAGGGGTGCGTTGATGCACCCCTACTACGCATTCAACACTATACAAATGCCGCGTTTTTATTTATTATATTAAAATTTGAAGCCATATTTCACGATTTAATATTATTAAAGCCGACTACCGTGAATTATGGCAATACTTTCGTAATATCATATTGAATAACCTAATAAGTTTTGCTGCCAGTTTTTATTTTTATTGCTATTAAAAAACTGGTCAAGGCAAAGGCTAAATTACAAAATGCTTAAAGTTTTGTTTTATGTATTTTTTTTTAAATTATTGAGTATTTTGTGTTATTCGTATGGATAAACACGACCTCTTGCCATTAAGTAAAGCGCTGAGAGTAAGCGGTGCGTTCAGACGCACTGCGGTGGTAAAATCGCGCGTGGCCACGCATACGCAGTTCCGCGCCCCGGGCTCTAACTATTCTAATGCTTGCCTCAAGTGCTTTTAACACATATTTAAAAAATATATATATTTTTTCCCTTTCAAAGTGAGCGTGCTTGATTACTGCGTTTGAACTTTAATTATGTTATGTATAGAATTAATTTGAAACTAACTTTTTTTAATCACACTTTTCTTTGTAATATAACCTAAATCGTTTCAGTTTTACATTTTGTTTTATATGAATTATAAGTAAAAAATAATCCAAGAGCTCATTGAAGCTGTAAAATAATGTGTCATTTTAGTATAGAAAACATTTTGAGTAAATGACGTCAAGATACTTTTTGTAGTGAGTATTAGTATTTGCTATTACTCGGCATTGTAAGTCATATCATAATACTTCATAGCCTTTCTCCTTAAAAGGGCTTTCAACACATACGTATTTTTAAAAGCGTACTGGTAGACCCTTAGATTAAAAAAAACTAATGAGATACAAACATATACAAAATCCTTATATTTGTAATGTGGAGTAGAAATTATTATCAAATATTGAGAAGCGAGAATGTATTAAAAAAATACTTTTTTATGCATCGTAATTCTCTGCTTAAAAAACTGTTAAAATAAGTAATATATTTTCGTAATGAAAAATATTCATGGAAACGTAACATAAGAAATTAATTATGTATTACTAAAAATTTAACATAAGAAATTAATAAAATTAATGTATCACGTTCGTATTTTATCGTTAAAGTGATTGGATATATTTAAATTATAATAATTGACCAGAGCTTAAGATTCACTTATAAATATTGATTCTGCCCGTAAATACTAAAACTGCTGGGTAGATATAGGTCTCTTTCTCTGTGTAGGAGAAGGGTCGAGACTTAATCCACCACGTTAGTCCACAGCGGTATGGCGAATAACTAATAAATAGTAATCATAGAAAAAAACTAATCAATTTACTAGTCTAGTATAAGTTAATACTTAATTTTTATTTCGTCTGCATTCAGTTGATTTTATCCTTTTGAAAAACTACGACCTTCCTACGTCTTTTATAGTGTAGAGTAGTAGTAGAGTAAACATTATCGAAGTGAAATTATTTTTGTTTCATGTATAATATTGTTTTAGCATGTGTAGAGAATTTTTTTTGTACATCTCTACATCAGTGACATCCTTTATTCGCTCTCCTCCACAAACACATAATTTATTTTAATTTTTTAAGATAAAGTAAAGTCGTCTAACAGCAGTTGTTTATGCTGGTCTAGGCAAAGCTCTACGTAAACCCTAGTTCATACAGTTCATTAGATTTCCCCACTGACACGCGTCGGAGGCATGCAGCGTGAACGCCTCTCCCTATACCTATCTAATTCTGTCTTTAGAATACCTACGTTCTGTGGCCATAGCTTCTTTTATGACTTGTATTATACGTATTATTTTTCTTAATTTATGGAACAATTTTTTTATATATGCGTCTTTTTATGTGACAAACATTTGCGTGTAACATGAGTAAACTGACACAAGAAAATTATATGTACGATCAAAAAAGGAAAGTGATAAAATTTAAAATTTCAGAAATAAAAACTTCTGCTTAATATAATAAATAAGTAACATTACAAATAAACTATAACACAACACACACAAAAGTGATTTTTAAGTTCTATGAAAATGACTTCAGTTCTTGATACGAATACAGTTTTATAAAGCATATTCTTCATTACTTAAACATTCATGTATCACATAATTATCTTATACTATTAAATGAACAATTCTTGTATATTATACAATTTGAATCTCGGAAACGGCTCCAACGATTTTCATGAAATTTAGTATGCAGGGGATTTCAGGGGCGATAAGTTGATCTAGTTAGGATTCATTTTTAGAAAATGTCTTTTTATCCCTGTTTTTAGGCAATGAATAAATGGCTACAATATCATTGGAATACGAAGGTAAATTTCGCAATTGCCAATAAAGTTGGAATAGCTCAGGTGGGAAATCGGTCGCTCGGGATCAACCGATAAGACCACGGTTCTAATCCGTCTCCAATCTTTTATTCTTTCCTTTTTTTCCTAATTTCACTCTTGATTTTTTATTTAAATAATAGTAGTGTGTTTGTACCAGTTCTGGCTCACGAGCCAGAACTGGTACAAACGGTCGGTCCTCTGATCGAGTGATCCTAAAAAAAAAAAAAAAAAAAAAAAAAAAAAAAAAAAAAAAAAAAAAAAAAAAAAAAAAAAAAAAAAAAAAAAAAAAAGGTTTTGGGGTCATCTAAATCGATTGCACGCATCCATTTTGTGCTAACTCTAACGATTCGCGACTTAGGTTTCTACATTTGCAAACTCCAGTACCCTTAATTACCTCTATTGTCCGCTTATCTATCGTTCCTCGAGCATCGTCGCTATTGTGCTCCATCCATTGTTTCTCGAAAAAGGTCGTTGCCGCTCTTATCTGTTTCTAATGATGCACCTTGCTTATCTGTGCTATTGTATTATATTATTATCATTCTTTGTTATTCTCAATGTATATATATATATATATAAAAATAAATAAAATTGGAGTGTCTGTTTGTAATATTAAAATAACCGTGTTTTACTAAACTCACATTCCTTAGTGATAATTTGTATGATTCATCAGTGTAGTGCGTCTCGTCAATACGAAAGAATGCGAGATAAGTGAAAAAGTTAAAAAATACTTTTTTAACAATGACAGTCATTAGCTGATCATTAGTGAATCTGTTTACTTAAATTACTTCTTTGTACTCATTATATTCTTTTTCTAATCATTTGTAAATCTATATTAATTGTTTAAACCAAAACTTTCATTTTTTATTTCACCCCCTAGAACCTTAGACGTGTGTAATGTTTCACTTTATCCATCCGTTTACTGCTATTGTAGCAGGACCAAGTGGATGTGGGAAGTCAAATTTTGTAACAAATTTCATAAAATCAGTTACAGAAATATGTAATTGTGATTTTAATCAGATCACATGGTGCTTTGATGAAATGCAACCTTTATATAATTTACCAAATGTTAACTATCATCAAGGAATTCCAAATCTTAATATGTTTGATGGTGAAAACCCACATCTTGTTATTATTGATGATCTGATGAGAGAGTCTGATGGAAGAATTGTGGATATATTTACAAAAGGTAGTCATCACAGGAATCTTAGTGTATTTTATTTAACACAAAATTTATTTCATCAGGGTAAAGGTCAAAGACATATTTCTTTAAACTCAAGTTATATAATATATTTTAAAAATCCTAGAGATAAAACTCAAATAAGATATTTAGCACGACAAGTGTCACCGGATAACCCAAAGTTCATTGAAGATGCCTACAGGGATGCAACTCTAGAAGCACATGGATATTTAATGGTAGATTTAAAACAGAATACCAATGATTTTTGTCGTATCAAATCAAATGTCTTCCCATTTAATGGTTTCTGTACAGTCTACGTCCCCACAAAAGAGTTTAAATACACCAAGAATCAAACAATTCAAATCATTTCTAAATGATGCATCGTCGACTCACAACGCATAAGCATTTGCTAAACGCTTTGCATACGCTTAAACCAAAATATCAAAGAGCATTACTTAAAACGTGTGACGAAGAAGAAATAAATTGTATTTGTGAATGTATTCATAACGTTTTACAAGGAAAGGTACCTCTTAAAGATCAAGATAAACAAAAATTGAATAAACATAAAAATATACTCCGTAAATTGGTGCGTAAGTGTAAACATAAAATAAGAAAAAACATAATTATACAAAAAGGAGGAGCTTTCTTACCAGTAATATTAGGTGCAATATTGAGTGGATTAGTAAGTGGACTAGTCAGTTAACATGGAAAATGCAAAGAAAATGATACTAATTGAACCTGGATTGATTGAAAAATTAAAACAAGAAAATAAGGTTAATAGTAATTTGTCTCGATTAGATATGGAAATGCAAAATATTATGAATAGTAAGATAGAAGACCGAAAGAAGTGGATGTTATATTTACAAACACTACAAAGATATCTTCACTTTGTCGAAGAGGATCGTCAACCACTCAGATTACCAATTTATTCTGATACATCTAATGAAGATTCAAATGAGTCTAAAATTGGATTTAAAAATAAAGATAGAGATTTAAAAAGTTCAGTTGATGCTGAATCTTTGTTGGAAGAGAATCGTTCCATTAAAAGTAAAGAAAATGATACAAAACCACTTTATACAACAGCTCAAATACTCAGTTTAATACCAAAAACTTATAATAAAAAAGGTGAGTTATTATTAAACTTAGTTGAAACAAGTAAAAGTAAAATAAATTGGGATAATGAAGGCACAGTCATAATTGATAATGAAAAAATTCCTGGAAGTAATATTGTTGATTTAATAAATGATTCACTAAGACCCTTAAAAAGAAGTGATCCGATAGGGTGGGATAGATTTGCTAAAGCATTAAAAGATATTAAAGTACCACTTACTTATATTGGAAATCCAAAGAGATGTGAGTTTATTAACCGGCTTCAAGTAAAAGATCTAAACAAATCCTCTGAGATTGAAGTTCAAGAGTTTTCTACACCAAGAAGTGGAGATAAAAAATCTGAAACTAAAATAGAGTTTTCTACACCGGGAAGTCGAGATAAAATATCTAAAATACGTAAAAAGTTTGATTGGGAAAAATGGACCCCGTACTAGAAGAAATTAACAGGATTTATTATGATCCATCTAACCCCGCTGGTTTTGGTAGTATTGATAAATTATCGAAAGCCATGAATGGTAAAATGGATAAAAAGCAAGTAAAGGAATGGTTACAATCACAAGAAACATACACATTACATAAACCCATTCAAAAAAAATTCCCACGTAATAGGTACATTCTATCAAATATTAATGAATTGTGGCAAGCTGATTTAAGTGATATGCGAACTTATTCTCAATATAATGATGGTTTCAACTATATACTTTGTGTTATTGATGTATTTAGTAAATATGCATTTGCAAGATCAATGAAAAAGAAAAACTCAGAAACTATTAAAGAATGTTTTGAAAGTATATTTACTGAAAGTAATTTAACACCTACTCACATACAATCTGATAAAGGTACAGAATTTGTTTCAAAAGATGTACAAAAATACTTTAAATCCAAAAAGATTAATTACTATACCACTAACAATCCTGATATTAAGGCCAGTATTGTTGAACGATTTCAAAGAACTCTAAAAATGAAAATGTGGCGTTATTTCACTCATAATAATACTTATAGATATATAGATGTTTTACAAGATTTAATATATTCTTATAATCACAGCTTTCACTCTAGTATTAAGATGTGTCCATGTGATGTGAATTCCAACAATATTATGACGGTTTGGACTAATCTTTATGATAGACGATCAAACAAACTTTCCAAAATCAACTTTCAAAAACCAAATTTCAATGTGGGTGATTATGTTCGAATAACTAAATATAAACATGTTTTCCAAAAAGGATATGAATCAAACTGGAGTGATGAAATATTTATTATAACTTCAATAATTGATAGATCTCCATGGGTTGTTTATACAATAACAGATTTACAAAATGAACCAATAGTTGGTACTTTTTATGAAAGGGAATTACAGAAAATCACTTACAACCCCACCTCACAATATAAAATAGATAAAATAATTGACACTCGTTATTCAGGTAACAGAAAAGAAGTATTAGTGAAGTGGAGAGGTTATCCAAATAAATTTAACAGTTGGATTTTAGCTTCTAGTTTAAAAGAAATATGAATAAAGAAAGTTTTTATTTAACATTGCTCAGCAATAGTTCAATGGAATACTTTCCTGATAACAAGACCACAAATTTTTCAACGAAATTACCAAAAGTTATAAAATTAGAAGGTGAATGGTCGGTTGGAGTTGTTGAGTTTCAATATCCATGTACCATGTTTACTGTTCAAGATCATGAAAATGTTATATACATTACAAAATCCATGATAATGCCTAGTGAAGATAAACCATCCACAGTGCACTACAAAAAACATATTCCAGCTACCAGCTATGCTAACGTTGAGCATATTTTAAAAGCATTAAGTGGTATCGGAGAGAGCATAAAATTTCGCTATGATGAAATAACAAAATTTGTTTCTGTTTCTGCTTTGGATAAAAATATAACATCTATAACATTATCACCCAAATTAAGTTTACAACTAGGTTATGAACCAAATAAAAATCTCCTAGACAGAAATTTTGGAAAGTGTCCTGCTAATTTACACTTAGGGTTACCATCTCAACTATTTCTATATTGCGACATTATCGATCCTCAGATTGTGGGTGATGTTATGACTCCCTTGCTAAGAGTAATTTCATTAGATCCTTCAAAATACATTTATGGAGCAAATAAAATGCACGTTTTCTCTCCACCTCACTACTTACCTGTTATGCGAAGAGAGTTCGATACGGTGGAAATAGTTATAAGATCGAGCACAGGACAGAAAATACCATTCCAGTTTGGAACCGTGTGTGTTAAACTACATTTCCGAAAATTGTGATAATGAATTCTCTTCGTGATCATCATATATGCCCATATGAAAATTATTATACACATCAAGCTGGTTCGGGGGTAGGAGTAATTTATAAGGGTTCACCATACCAACGTGGTCATGGTATTGGAAGCTTCTTAGGGGGGTTATTTAGATCAGTTTTACCTTTACTTTCAAGTGGGGCTCGAGTGGTTGGTAAAGAAGCATTAAACGCTGGAGTAGGACTTTTATCGGATATGATTCAAGCGCGTCCTATGGAAGCATCAATAAAAGATCGTCTAAAGCAAGTTAGTACGAATTTAAAACGAAAGGTTGATGGCAAAATTGATCGATTAAACATGACAGGTTCTGGGTATATAACTAAAAGAAAACGATTGACCTCGCTCATTCCACCATTAACTGCTAAAGTGAAAACCGCTAAAAAACTTGGTATAAATCCAAAAAATATCAAAGATATATTTTCAAATTAAATATGTCTTTCCTTCATAATAATTCTTGTGAGTGTGCTAAGTCAGAATTAGATTTGTTTGCACTACCGTCTACACAAACAAGCATTGAAAATGGATTGTGGATTCACTATAAACCAATTTCGTCTCTTGCTGATGATGGACCTATAGAGTTTCAAGTTCCTGGGACAGGCGATGACTACATAGATTTGTCTCATACATTACTCCACATAAAGGCAAAAGTATTAAATCAAGATTCAACTAAATTGACATCGACCACAGTAGTAGCACCTGTAAATAATTGGCTGCATTCACTTTTTAGTCAACTTGATGTTTATTTAAACCAAAAACTTGTATCACCACCTAATAATACCTATGCATATCGAGCATACATAGAAACCCTTTTAAACTATGCTCCTGCTGCTAAACAATCTCACCTTACTTGTAGTCTTTGGTATGAGGATACATCAGGAAAAATGGATTCTACAGATGATAAAAACTTAGGATTTGTTAAAAGACAGGATTTGGCTAGTGAAAGTAAGGAAATAGAAATGATTGGACATCTTCATGGTGACATTTTCAACCAAGATAAATTTTTAATTAATGGTGTTGAAATGAGTGTAAAATTAGTTCGGTCAAGAGATAGTTTTAATTTAATTGCTGGATCAAGCGATGTAAAGATCAAAGTTTGTATTACGGATGCAACTCTTATTGTTCGACGGGCAAGAATTAATCCAAGTGTATTACTCGCACATCAGAAAGTTTTAGCTGCTACTACTGCTAAATATCCTATTACTCGAGCCGAAGTAAAAGTTTTAACAATTCCATCGGGTGTTCAAGGAAAAACTCTTGATAATATATTCCTAGGACAGGTACCCAAAAGGTGTATAATTGGATTTGTGAACAATTCTGCATTTAATGGTTCCCTTACTAAAAATCCATTTAACTTTGAAAACTATGGTATTAATTCTTTCAGCTTATATATTGATGGACAACAAATACCTTCAAAAGCTTTGCAACCATCTTTTAATAGTAGTATATTTACATCAACATATCATACTCTATTCTCGGGAACTGGTATTCACTTTCTTAATGAAGGAAATGGAATCTCTTGTGAACAGTATGCCAAAGGTTACTGTCTATTAGCATTTGACTTAACTCCTGATTTATCAGCTAACTCATCAACTCATTGGAATCTCATAAAGCATGGTAGTGTAAGATTAGAAGTACGATTTGAATCCGCACTAATACAAACAATTAACTGTATAGTTTATGCTGAGTTTGATAATATTATTGAAATAGATAAAAACAGAAATGTTAATGTAGACTATAGTAGTTAAAGTTATAATGTGTGTTAGATTTATGTGTAATGCATTTTTTTGTGTATGTAAAAATTATAAATTAAATAAAACAAATTATATGTAATATATTATTTTTTATTTCTCATACAAATTATCACTAAGGAATGTGATTTAATATTTAGAAAGTATGTTTCGTATTGACGACACGACGAGACGCGCTACGCTGATGAATCATACAAATTATCACTAAGGAATATGATTTAATATTTAGAAATCAATATAATTAATCATTCCTATGTTAACCATTGAATAGATTGGTACAGTAATAATCTACTAATAGCAGTAATATCATGGATACACTAGATGTACAACAACATCTGAAAAAGATTCACCCCAGTCTAGAAAATAATGTTTATGCTGCTAATAGACTGCCCATGTATACCCACGTACCAACGTATATAATATGCAATTTAGATACAGATGATAAACCAGGCTCACATTGGATAGCTTTACATATCGATACGAATGGCATCGGTCAATATTTTGATTCATACGGACGATCACCTGCACGATATCATCTAGAGTTTTTAAAAAGGAATTGTAAAAGATGGGACTGGAATGTTGATATGATTCAGAATGAGTGGACTTCAGTTTGTGGCGAATATTGTTTAATGTATTTGCTGTATAAGTTTCGGGGATGTTCAATGCACAGTTTTACGAGCATTTTTACAGGGAACACATTGTACAACGATATTTTAGTGGATGAGATGTTTCGCTCCTATTTTATACATAATCAACAATAACATTTTGGAAATAAAAATTGTAACAAAAAAAAAGTATGAGTTTTATTTATGACTAGCTGTGCCTGCGACCTCATCCGCGTGGAGCTTTACAAAATAGTTACTGTTCAGTGACAGACACACAAAAATTATAAATAAATATTTTGGTATATGTACTGAGTATGCATACATATGAGTTTAGTAAAACACGGTTATTTTAATATTACAAACAGACACTCCAATTTTATTTATTTTTATATATATATATATATACATTGAGAATAACAAAGAATGATAATAATATAATACAATAGCACAGATAAGCAAGGTGCATCATTAGAAACAGATAAGAGCGGCAACGACCTTTTTCGAGAAACAATGGATGGAGCACAATAGCGACGATGCTCGAGGAACGATAGATAAGCGGACAATAGAGGTAATTAAGGGTACTGGAGTTTGCAAATGTAGAAACCTAAGTCGCGAATCGTTAGAGTTAGCACAAAATGGATGCGTGCAATCGATTTAGATGACCCCAAAACCTTTTTTTTTTTTTTTTTTTTTTTTTTTTTTTTTTTTTTTTTTTTTTTTTTTTTTTTTTTTTTTTTTTTTTTTTTTTTTTTAGGATCACTCGATCAGAGGACCGACCGTTTGTAACTGGTACAAACACACTACTAATAATAATAAAAATATATAATTACCGAGAAAAAAAACAAAAAAAAAAAATACTAAAAATACCGAGCTAGGCTCGGTCACCCAGGTACTACTTATAGGTACTAAATTACAATGTACTCAATCTCAATCATACAGAAACAACGTAGCACTAATGGATAATGACGTATCATAATATCATTACTGTGACCTAAAACACCAACAAAAAAATAAACGTACAAATTTTATATTACATAAAATAAAATATAATTGTATTCAATGTAAAGAAATTGAATAATTTTCATTTATAAATGACAGTTTTTAAATCAATACATATCTTATGTCCTTTCGTACGTATTGCAATTAAAAAAAAAAACAGAAATTGCATTATTGCTCTATAACGTACGGTAAGACATAAATATATTTCCCTTCAGGAAGTTAGATGAGTATTTCTTTTCAGTGCTTATATACTGTTATGTATTGCTCGCCCCGCCCCATAGGGCGCTTGGAACGCCTAACCCACATCTGCTGACCTACGCCTCGATTCGTGTCATACACGTTGATACAGTACTCGATCCAGCCTAGTCAATGAATGGATAGTGGAATTGTAAACTGAGGGACATTTGATCGGTTTTATTTAATTACATTTTTCAGCACTATATTGGTACTCTATGTAGTTTGTTCTAATTATAATTTTTGGTTCGGAGAGTTAGTTTTAATGGTTATTAAAGTATCATAAACATTTGTTCCTGAAATAATAATATGTTATTTAAGTACATTTATACCAAATACTACATGATTATGTAAACTCGTTAAGATCAAAATAATGTCAAATATTAGACGACGATCGAGAACTTATATCTACGTAATAATTCAAACTTTTTACTAATAACTCACGAAATACATAGAACTATAATTATTATACCATGTCAAGTAATTGAAAAAGTATGATCTTTATGTTTATTGTTTTAAATATTTTAAAGGAACTTATCTCTGTAAACTATGTGATATAGACTTTTTAGTCAGTAGTAGTATACGCTGTATTTCCTCCTTCTCTTGGAATGAAATTGTTCTCGAAAAATCTAACCGTAACTTCCGTAGCATGGTCTCGTCTTCTAGCTAGGCAGTGAGAAGTAATTACTACGATATTGCCTTAGGCGATCCAGGTAATGAGAGCAAAAGGGTTAAAGATAGTTTATTTACTATGTAAAACTAAGCAATGCTTATATGCTGGATAGAAGGCGTAGAGGGGGAACGCATAACCTAGTGAACGCACTGCCTACTTTACAAGAGCACATAGGCAGAGGGGCAAAAGGGGAAAAGCAAATACATACAATTCTTACGTGAACAGCCTTTCATGTTTCAGCTTGTACACGCATTTCAAAGAATATACTATTTCCTCTTAAATAAAAGCCCCTACAGGTCCCTGTTTAGAAATATGCGTTTAGTTTTAAACAACAACATCATCGGATTTTTTTTTAACCCATCGCGCAAAAGCAAGAGAGTCAACTTTGACTGACAGACCATAGATATCAGAGATTGACAGAGTCAAATTCTGTTTTCCTTTTATAAAACTCATCTAAATATTAATTTGGTAAAGCAAGTAAGTAATAACTGTTTGTCTAGTAATATCGTCAAAGAAATACAAAGTCATTCTTTGCGCTACTAATTTACCTTTGAACGAAAGCGTTCAAACACATCTCTAGTAGCTATAATTTTTTCCCGTTTATTTACGTACACAAGTGACTCATTGCTGTACTCATCGAACAATCAAAGCCAGGCTAACGACCTCCCGGCTTCAAGCCTTCCTACCCTTTCAGCGTTCACCATTAACACTTGAGCTCTGTATCTTCTCAGCGTTCCTTCTCATTTATCCAATCTTCCAAGTCGTAGAGGGGCGCGGAGGATCAGATAAGGATGGTTAGGGTCTGCCAACTTGGTTATTGTGAGGCAACTGATAGGTGATTGCAGTTTTTATGCAGCGATGTAGGGTAAGGGAGAGGAGTAGGCAATTGAGGTAAATAAAATACTCTAATGAAACCCGATGATGGAGTGCTAATTACTAAACGAGAGTTAATAATTCCACTCACCCTGATAATATTTTCATCATTTCAAAACTAAGTACTTATTCACTAAGAGTTGTAGTCCTTGATATAAGTAAGTACAAATTAAAAATGATTTAAGTACCCACTTCGATGTAATGATTGCAAGACATATATAATTTTCATAATTGGTCTGGGATAATACTATGATTTAGAATCTAGCTTATAAGATGATTGGACTTTGCTAGATATTTTAAATATTTTGCTTCAATAATTATTGTAAATAGATGTAACAGAAAATAATATATTATGTAGTGCCTTTAATAGTTACAATGATCAATGTGTAATTCAGTCATGAACTTTGTACATAAACAATTTTCACCATTTCACCATCAATGAAAATATGATTGACATCCTCAAACTAGAGGAAATTGTTTAAACGTCGCTGTCCGAAACAGACAAACATGGTTATTTTATTGCTAATATAAATTGAATAATTTTAGATAAACGTTGTTACTACCACTGAAAAAGTTTTTTTATACATATTTGAAAACAATTTTTGACAGAAGTTGTACATTATAACTAAAAATACAATACATAGATAACATAATGAAAATATTTTGAACATATAAATCTCTAGTGTAACATATTTTATATGTAACTAGCTGACTTGTACCACTATATATTTTTGTGGATACATATATCGATTTTATTTTTAAATTTACTTATACACAAACCTTGCAGTGGCAAACACAGAAGAAAAAAACAATTTTCCTTATTAGACACAGTCGGTGTAAAGTATATAAGTAGATTATATTTCTACAAGTATACAAAAAAGACAAAAATTGATTAATTTTCGGCGACGCTCGATCCGAATCACAGAAACGGAGCGTACTAAGTTCGCACCAATTAATGACCATTGAGAAGCGATAATCTTAATAACCTAACTACGTAGCGTAACTGGATCCCGGCGGGAACAGTAAAGTATAATTTATGATTGAGCTCCGGTTCCGCGCGTCGCTCGCTTCCGCCGCGCCTCGCTCAAACATTGTAACGCTATACGGAGACACCTTTATTTGATTTATACCATGGACTTTTTACTTTTTTTCATTCATAAAAACCCATGGGAATACGTGGCGACAACCTCGATGTATAAGTTATTCTAATATTAGAATTCCTTTCAAAATATCTCGAGATTACAAAGACATAAACGATTATCTTTTTCGTCTCTATTTTTATGTATTTTTATATACTTACCTTATAACTTTTTACTGAGTGTACCTGGTGGTACAATCAGTAAAAAGTTATGGTGGTGGACTGGTGGTATTTAGTGATTCCTTTTAATCGAAAGTTGGTGCTTGTCATGTAGTCAAATTTGATCGAGATATGACGAGTACTTTACTAATGCGTATTTACTTGACTATTTTTTCGTCTACTTACTATTGTATTACTGGTTGATATAATAGAAGTCAATGTCGACAGAAGAATCAAATGTTACAAGTCATTTCTAGTCCGGGATCCCTAGTACATAATTACGTATAACTGAGGTAGGGCACAGCAGGAAATTTCCTGCTCAAAATATGGAGCAGCCCGACTGGGGTAGTACCTCGACCTTACAGAAGACCGCAGCTAAATAATACTGTTTTCAAGCAGTATTGTGTTCCTGTTGGTGAGTAAGGTGACCAGAGCTCCTGGGGGATTAGGGATAGGGTCGGCAACGCGCTTGCGATGCTTCTGGTGTTGCAGGCGTCTATAGGCTACGGTCTTACCATCAGGTGAGCCGTACGCTTGTTTGCCAACCTAGTTACATAAAAAAAAAACATTTTTTTTCACCTGATTACTATCAAGCTAATTATCCGGGAGTAGCTTCATTTTGATGAGACGAACAAAAATTTTCTCTACGAAAACTCGATTGTGGTAGATAATAGAGTTAGCAGAAGATAGAGCAGCAGTGAGCGTAGGACTGGGATAACGTACCACGCAATTTGTAGGACAATATTACTATTAAATTATATAAATATTAACTAACTAAAAGAAAAAAAATCAGAAAAAAAATCAATTTTCTTATTCGACCTCGTAAGGTCATCAAAAATTACTACTAAACAGCTGATTTTTAAAGTGAAGTGTAAAGAAAAGTAAAAAAAATGTACTAGGGATCCCGGACTATTACTTTTTTAATATTTTAATTCATAAATGCCCCTAAAACCAGTGAAGTGGAACCACCGACGATAAATTACTATGTTGTTATATTGAACATATTACATATTACGTTTTTCTCATCGGAACTTAAACACATAATTAAAAACTGTATACAATGGTTGGTTTAGACACGCATATCATTTGAATGGTACCATATGTTGTAGTTATTACCAAGCTATGACAAGTATGTCATCAAGTTGCAATAAATTATAAAATAACTATGCAACGAGCGTTATTAAATGACTACTGTTGTTGAAAGCTGGAACAGTTTAAAAAAAAAAGGAATTTAAAACGTGTAACATCGTTTTTTTTTTCGTAAAGCCAAATACATTAGTCAAATATTATAAACATTTTGGACATAGACTTAAAACACTGGAATGAAAATTCTTATTGCCTGACATTTGTATAATGTGAGTAAATACTCCATTTTCTCCAACATTAACTGTGTAATTAAACCATAGTCGCAATAGCTAATATAACGAATCGTAAATTTTAAGAATGCATATTAAAACTCTACGCACTCACATTTCATGTTAATGTCAAACCACACGGGTTGTATTAAAATCTTTATTCAATTCTAACGTACGGGCTTGCATTTATTAATTTTTGACATAATGCCGCCATTTTGAATTGGAGCAGCTGTTGCACTGAGTTCGATGACCTGTTTTTTTATGGAATATCCAGGTAGAGACACTTCTATGGTCGACCATAGAAATTTTAAACCTTGTTGTTTTGATGTCAAGTTTTCTATACATTATAAAACTAAAAATTAAATATCTTGTATGAAGAGCTGTAGGTAAAAATCTTTGTTGATATCTCATATACAAGTTTAGTCAAATTTCTTAGCAATTTCACCGTTAAATCAAATTTTTTTTTTGTAATTAAATTTAGTTGATTTATACACTATAAGAAAACCAAAATTATTAGAATAATTCAAGCTATAATAATCCAACTGCAACATGCAAGCCAATCAATTATCAATTCCGCCAACCCGCATTAGAGCAGCGTGGTGGATTAAGCACTGATCCTTCTCCTACACGGGGAAAGAGGCCTATGCCCAGCAGTCGGAAATTACAGGCTGAATCGATATCGCTATCGATCATATTATCGAACATGCAAGCAATATTAACTTAAAATAAAACAATTGTCAAAATCGTATTCAACAGTCTAGAATAATCTCTCCTTCTTCATTTCGCTGACACAAATGATGCTAATGTTCTATATCTTATACTATTAAACGAGCAATCTCGGAATCGGCTCCAACGATTTTCGTGAAATTTAGTATGCAGGGGATTTCGGGGACAAAAAATTGATCTAGCTAGGATTCATTTAAAAAAAATGTCGTTTTATCCCTGTTTTTAGGCAATGAAAAAATATCATTAGAATACGAAGCTTAATTTCACTACTGTCATCATAGCTGTAATAGCGTAATTAGGAAATCGGCGGGTGTTAAATCGTGTTGACCCGGGTTCGAATCTCAGTCTCCAGATAAATTTTTTGTCTTTTTTTTTTAATAATTTCACTCGTGATTTATTATTTTTAAATAAAATTAAAATATAAAAATACCGAGAAAAACAACAAAAAAAAAAATGAAAATACCGAGCTAGGCTCGGTCACCCAGGTACTTAATAAAAATGAATCGCTGAAATGTATGTACGCGCACAACTTCCGAACGACAGCACCAAATTGCAAAACTCTTTTTTTAACCGACTTTAAAAAAGCAGGAGGTTACTCAATTCGACTAAGTATATATAATTTTTTTTTGTATGTTCGGGGATAACTTCGTCGTTTATGAACCGATTTTGATAACTCTTTTTTTGTTGGAAAGTAAATAGCCCAATTTAGGTACCATGATAAGGAAACCAGGATCTGATGATGGAATCCCAAAGAAATCGAGGGAAACCCTCGAAAATCGTACTGACAACTAGTGTGTTTGTTAATTTTTTTGCGTCTACATACTTACGTTGTATTACTTGTCGATGTAATTAAAGTCGGTTTTTTTTCGTTTGCTAGCAAACACAATTATTATTCGTGATCGTTTTTATAAGGACGAGGTTTGAATACACGAAAAATAAAAATCGGTACAAAGTACGCCGGCTTAACTAGACTAAAATTATATAATCTTTCATCCTTCTAGTTAATATTTTACTTAAGCAATAGCACGGCTATTGCTATCAATGACACAGTAAAATGTTTTACCATATTTTACAGACAGAACTGTGACGTCACAAAATACTTGTCAATTAATACGCTCATTGAACATTTTAAATGACGACAACGCTTTTAAAATCTACATTCAATGTATGTCACGTGTAATGTAGATAGTACATTTCTGCTAATTAATATTATCGATATGCAGTATGTCTTCATTAATTAAATACTTAAAATACTTACGTTTGACGAACCGTGTTTAATATTCAGTTCCAATAACTTATCGGTATATTCGGTGCTGTTTCTTTTTAATTATCATATTTATATAATATACGGTCCTTAAAGTTTAATTTTTTTGACTACAACTGAAAAAAGTTTCATTTTTATTTTATTTACATTCTACTATCATAAAAAAAATTAAATGATCATCCTTTATTTTTTTTTTTGTACAAATTATTTCAATTCATAAATTTTAAATTATCTGATAATGTTGCAAAACATTTCAATCGTGTTTCTCATGTGTAAAGAAACAAGATTTTTTTATTATTCTTTAAAATAAACATGACAATAACAATGTTACAAATTTAATAAAAACACTTAACAACGTCATACACGATCTCAACCAAAATAATATTTTGTAAATTAGAGTAAATACTTTTTTGTATTATAAAAGACATACAAATATTTAAAAAATATTTTTCATAAAAAACTGTAATGATCCTTACGTACGATGTTCCGAAGATTACATGAAAATTACATCTTACATAATTATCGCTAAAAAATGATTGGTAACTAAGAAAATCGATCAGGTGACCTTTCTGGTTGTCAGTCATCATAACCTTTCGTCGAGCGCGGGCGCAGCTGCCCGTAGGAAGTAGGCACCATATGTCCGCGTGTCAGCTGCCTCCGTCGATGGATTTATCGTATTGTTCCATTTATCCGCGATAAAATGCTTAAACCGAGTTAAAAAATGTTAAATCAGTTGCTAAGAGAATTTTTCTAGTATAATGCGCTCGGTTTTATACTTTTTAAACTTATGTCCGTTTACATATAGATGTGTTTATTATTTACTGGGTATTTTTTATTGTAGGTACTACTAGCTGTTTGCAACTTCGTTGTATGGAAAATAGGAATGTCTAGATTTCAATTTACGATTGGTCCCCCCTAAATTCCCCATTCTTTGGTTGTAGCGTTATTTTATATATCTTTGTCCTACTCGATAAATAGGCTATCCAATATAAAAACTTTGTTTTCTATTTAGTAATTTCTGAGGTTATGTGCTAACCTAACAACGGAATAACTCTTCAAATATTACTATAGATAAAATATATAGTACTACTATTAAATGTTTATGTTATATTATCATTAAATTATAGTACAAGCGAAAATTTTCCAGAAACAACCTTTTCGGTTATAATCACGTCTTTAGATATCAAAGTTCGTAGACGACACACTCGTAAATGCCAACTGAATGCAAACAAAATGTCAACAAGACAAACTTTAAACCTAGACATCTAGTCGCTAAAACTTTCACGATTAAAATTTCTATTCCGTTTGTTTCAGGTAAGATTTTAATAGATTTTCAGAGACAACATTGCTGGATGGCGTTCAACAACAAGGTAACGATTAATTTAATAGAAAACGTTGGGTGAAAGTCGACAGATTGTTTAATTAAATATAAACACTTTAATTATATGATTACAACTTGTAATTGACCCATTTACAAGTATAACTGTAAGAATTCAGGTGATATTTACAATTATAATTTACGTGGTTTTTAATTACGTTGACCTAATTTTCTGTAGGTAGTTCTTAATTCTACAGAATTTATTTCTGACTGAAAATATAAGTTATCTATAGGGAATAAATGTCGAGACTTTGTAACATAATTAGGAAAAAATGTAATAGAAAAAACTGAACTCGCATAATTTATGACAAAATATTTTTTTTTAAATTGTGTTTTATAACGCCCAGATTTTTTGCAAAAGTTTAGAATTTTATCTAATATTTCATCGATTATTGCTACAGCAGCCAATAACAAGCAAATATATGTATTACGATTCATAAGTAACAGATATTATGTAAGTGCGTATTGACATCAAAATATATTTTAATCTTATAAACTTAATACTTCATGTAGATCCAATGTACAGAGCTTAAGAAAATAGTATTTAGGGAATAGTCCTAACAATGTTTTGAAGTCAGATATGAAACTGCTTCTGGATACGTTTTACCACATTTTGAACAGTTTTAACATTATATTTGTGCTGTTTTCAAATGGAATTATTTCGAATAAATTTAATTCCAATTATAGACTTCTTTGGTGTACATTCGCATTTACGATAATTCGCCCCTATTTTCACGGATTTAAAATGGTTAATGATAATATACGTACACCTCAACAAGATATTACGAATAAATTTTCATGGAAGATATTATATGACTCCTACTTTACCTAGTACTTATTTGTACCGCCGCCGTCTACTGTGCTGAGAGCTTATGTGATACCTACATTCTTGTTGAGAATTGTTAAACTTTTATGAATAAACCAACTTTCCAGTAAACTCTTTAACACGTTTCAACATGTGAGATCTGTAGCGGTTGGTATTTTGGTCCAAACCCCTAAAAATAAAAGGTACCTTATGTATACAATATATTATTTTATGATTACTTCAGTTTAATTCCTAACATTCTTAATTTAATTACTTTGTTATACTCCGAAAAATGTAAAGCTATTACTTTATTAAAGTGTACATTAGTCACGCCAATCAGGTTGGATTAATACTTCCACGGAAAAAATTTACACCGTCGTTTTGCTCTTTTATTTCAATTTTAACAAAACAATTAATATTCATTTAGTTTGTTTTTGTTATATTTTAAAGTTGCCTATCTAAGATTTTGATACTCATAATAGAATTTTGTCAACACTTCTCCCTATTATGTCAAATAAAAGAAAATGTAATTAAAATGCAAAATATCAAAATGAGTTAAAAACAATTCTCGAGTCACAAGTCTCTAGCTACTTGTAGTACTGTACTGCAGTTGAGACCCCCATATTGTACTATTATTTTTAAATTTTGTCAGAAAATCGTAATGCCTTCATTCTTCAAGATGGCGCTCGCGATATCCTGTTAAAATATCAGGTCACTGTTTTCTTCATTTATGTAGTTTTACGTTTGCCTATTCTACTTTTCAGACAAGGCTGACGCAATTAACCAACTCTATAATTAGGATTTCATTATTTTTGATATGTGTTGATTGATTCTAATACCCGAATTAAAAAATTCTTATCTAAATAGAAATTTTTAATTGAATATGTTGATGCTACGGTATATTTATAGTGACTATAGGATATTTAATTCATTTAAAATAATAATAATATTTCATACAGTTCTTTAAATATAATTCAATCAAATAATTAACAAATGAGTTAATTATAAGTTTGTGTTACGTTAAATATGTTATAAAAGAGGTTTATAAATTTTAAATAATGAAGTTTAATTATTTAAAATTTATTAAACCCTTTTATAACATATTTAACCTAACTCTCTCTCTTTCCATTTTCACCAACTTATAAATCCCACTCAACTTTCGGTCGCCTCGCCCGATCTCACTTTTCGTAACGCTCTTGTCTCTCATTCCCCAGCTTACTCCCCTAGTCAAGCATGCGTAAAGAAGTTTTACTTCAGTATATGAAATATCAAAATACTTCACTTAGCTTTAATTCTATCACTTAAGAATACTTATATTTCAAATAGTAATAAATAATAAAACTTAAGAAAATGTTGACGAAAATCGTGACTCAGAATTCTATTGAAAATTCTGACGATCTACATACATTCGAGTTACAAACACATAGTAGGGATTTGAAAGGTTGAATGAGTCATCGCGACTAATGGGGGTGGAAAAAGCGACGTTGCATTTATACAACGCTAACGCTACGCAAAATTTTGTTTTTCGATGTTTATCATGTATTAAGCGCTTTAAAGCGCTCATCTTTTCTACTTTACAACTTTTCAGATGTTATAAGTTCACATGAATTGTACAATAAATAAAATGAAATATGTGGCAATATTTAATTAAACATTGTATCCTATATTTTAACTTAACAGAAAATTAATCAAGTTTTCTAAAAGGTTATATTATATATATAAGTAATAATAAATTTAAGCATGAAATAAGTATTACCCTTTCATTTATACAGTTTCAGTGAGTTTCGGCATTATTATAAGCGTTAATGATCCGCGAAAGCGCTACATTTTACCTACGTCTAAACATTTTCTTGAAGATAAGGTTGTCACTTGTCACGTTTTTGTTATTTTTACGACTAGGTTTTAAAATTTCAACTCACTTTGAATCAGTTGCTAGTCCTCAGTCCCCGTATCGAAAGATTTTTAAAGCTTTATTGCTTAACTGTTCTAAAAATTGTAATAGATTACTATTGATAAATTAAATATTAGCCCTTCGTATTTATATCCGTCGTTTCGAAGGATGGGCAGCTTTAAATGCATCTCTCAAAACTTACCTCTCTAAAGTCAAAAAAGAAACATGGTTTTTATTTCGTTACTAAGAGTATTTACAAAACAAAAATTATAAGTAACGTGTTCTTTCTTCGTCATCCGTCAAACAGCGTTATCCACAACTAATGAAACAAACCCTAAATTTCCTATCAACATGAAAAAAATTAAAAAAAAATATTTATGAACAATCGAAAATTATTTCTTCAATATTTCTTCAATTTTGACTAAAAGAACTGACTTCCTGATAGCTTCTTTATTTTGCTTTTTCACTACAGCTTGCTGTGATTATTTTCATTGAGACATCATATTTTTAATTAAAAAGATAGCTTTTATCTTTGATTATTATTAATATCTTAGCAACCAATGATCGCGTTGGAAGGTTAGAGCGTCATTATTGATAAAGAAACTGATTAAACACTGCTTACGATTAAATGTGAAAAAATTGGATGGATGGAATATGGATGTAAATAATTTGAATATTTTTTCCATTAGTTAACACTTTCCCTATACATATTCATATATCTTGTTGAAATTTTCAATCGTAAATAAACTTTTTGTGGACGACACATGATAATAATACAGTTTTTTTTTTCTCAAAAATTAATTCATTAATTAAATTTTAATATAAGAAATTGACCTTTTTACTTTAACCTTTTTACTAAAACTAATAAATTTAAGACATTGTTTATTATAAATTAATTTAGTTTCGTGGAATAATAGCTTAAAATGTCAACGGGTGAAAATAGCGAAGTCTAAAAATAAGATAAGTAACTTTCAAAATAAAACAATATTTTTATTTCATTTTCGTTTGTCCATTATTTGAATTTTCGTATTTTCTTTAAAAATTGAAAGCAATTCCTTTACAATATCATTCACAAAATTATTGTTGTTAATGGTATATTTATTTTCAGTTTATTAAAATTTGACTGGTAGAAGGCACCAGTCAATAAATCCGTCTTTGTTCTATCTTTATGTTATGTTAACAAGCAATAAATAAAAACAAAATTATATCGTTATGTAAATTAACTTTACCAAATTGATTGCAATTTGGTAAAGTTAATTTACATATATACTAATCTGTACTAATATTATAAGCATGAAAAGTTTGTCTGTTTGTTTAAACGCGTTAATCTCAGGCACGAATTGAAAAATATTTTTTATCAGCTAGACCATTTACCAAGGAAGGCTATATATAGGGTATAGGCTATCTTTTCCTCAAATTAACGTAGGTGAAACCGGAAACCGCGGGGCAAAAAGTGAATCAACGAACTCTAATTTTAAATTTTTCCAAATATAAATGTACATAATTATGTTTAGATTATTATCTATTACTAGATATTCAAATGCTTCTTAAAATTATATTTTAAAAATCTTAAGAACGACATACCAGCTGCCGCTATTAAATTAGCAAACAATTTATCAAGCATTGTATTCTTCACGATCGCGAATAACAGCGATCGTTGCGCAAGAATCGCTGAACAAAAGACCGCTACCTGGTTCTTTATTTTTTTTTTCAAGCGACAAAGCAACTTTATGCGCTTAACTGTCAAATGTCAAAAACGATTTATGTGTTATGCGCTCTTAACTGTATGACCATTAAGATTATAATCGCGTATCAGCAGAACAGATGTGAGTATAAGCCGCGATGTCGCATTTAGAATATTATTGCTATGAAAAAAGAATCAACGCACAGACAACAATACATTCAGATTTACTTTCTGTCTTTGTCTTGGTTTTCGTATAAAAAATTCATGAGAAAATTCCTGTTTAACTTTTTTACGTCATTTATATTTAATCCATAAACAATTACATTTACATATTATAAGTAGTTTTATTCACATTCTATATCGAAAAAATCAATTGTTACTAATTTTAAGATTTTCTTGAACTCTATACTCTATAATCTATATCATATCACTGCGTGTCATCGTATTCACAATCAAACAAATTTATTTATTTACAAACATGTGGCTGAAAGTAACTAGAACAATATATACGAATATTATAATAAATAAAAGCCAGGAAAATAATATACAACCCAACGTTTGCATTTTCTACAGGTTTAATTTCGGTAAGCAGTAAATTTATTCTTAAAACCAGTAGATGCATTTTTTTTTAATATTTTTTCAATTTTTAATTAAATATAGCCTGGCCAGGAATTTTTAGTTAACCCTTTCGCGATTATTTTTCTAAAAAAAATATAAAAAATAATTTTTATCCGTTAAGCAGATGGATGAAGTTCGTCTCTAGTTCGGATCTTCTACTATATTATTATTTTAAAATGTAAATTTAAAGCAGCCTTTCAAACTCTATCAAAGAAGCAAATACTTAATTAAAGACTTATAATAAAGCTAGTGTACATAAGCACTAAAGTAATGTAGGTAAACGCAAGATGGTGAGCGTCCGGGCTATGCCACTTCCGCGGCGGCATCCGCTCGTAACTCGACTCCTGCGCAGCCTGCGACAGCCTTAGCCAATCGATTGAGCTGTGAAGTGCAGACTTTCGTTTGTTATGAAAAAATATTTCCAGTACAAAGAAAAGGAAGTTCAGCTAAGTGGACGTTTAGCTTTTTTTATTCTTTATAAATGCCTTTGGTTATAGGAATAATATAGAGTAGGAATATTCGGTAAATGATCTCCGTAAATAGATTAAAAAAAAAATTGTTATAAAGCTAGAGACTGTTTTTGCTTCAATTGTTACCGTCAACAAGAAATTATTACAATTTACAAATATTTCGTTTCGTTTAAAAGCTGAATATGACTGAGTATGTGGTATTGTTAAACGGTTTTGTTATATATAAAAAAGATTAAATTTTGTATAGCTTTATTAAAAAGATGTTTTTACGACATACACCTTTTTTCAAAACAGAAGAAAAAACTATTCAACATATTATTTATTGTTTAAATTTCATAATAACCAATTTGCCTATATATATTTATACGGCATAACTATGGCTATATTTTATGCAAACGAAACAATACAATAATCAAAAGTATAAACAAATCGACCTTGTTATATAAAACAAAGATAGTTGAATTCCGATCGCTTAATATCCGAAACTCATTGTTATGGTGAATCCATTAAGATAATACCAAGGACTCGTACGAGCATGAGAATTGAGAAGTTAACACATGAAATATATTATCAACGTAACCGTATAAATAGCTGTTTGTGGCGAAATGGATTCAATCTTAATTTTTACTTACATATCGGTGTTTTATTAAAATTACTCATTTTACGTGAACATTAAAATATAACTGGAAATATTTTACCGTTTTACACTTGTCTTTGTAAACCAAACAAAACAAAAAAAAAAGTATTTGCAGGTTAATTTATCGAAGAAACGTGTTTTAATTTGTTTCTTTGTTAGGTAAAATAAATAATAATAAATCTTATAGGTGTAAACATTGTTGACTGATGAATAAAATATTAAAAATTTAAAATATTAAATTATCATTAATTCAAATATTTAATGTCTACTTTTACTTATCAATAACTTTAAAATTAAGCTTCTTAATTCGTAAAGAACAAAAAAACTATTTTAACAAAATAATATACATATATCTATTACACTACAATTACTATATGTATGTAGTACCTTTAATTTCAAATGTCTTAAAAAGGTCGTTAAGCTAAAAAAGTTACTATCAAACGACACTTTTTAATAAAACCAGCTAATATAATTATGTATTTTATATTCGCCTGTATCTTCTGAGCATCCACTGTCCACACAGCGTATCCTCAAGAGATCTACCTTAGTGACCACAGGGACAAAACACTACTTATTAGTGTTATAATCTAATATCTTCTGTAAGATCGAGGTACTTCTCCAGACAGGCTAGGTCAGGGGTTCCCAAAGTGTGCGCCGCGGCGCCCTGGTGCGCCGTAGGAAGTAAAGAGGGGCGCCGCCGTAAGTCGGTTCCCTATCATTATCCGAAAACACAAATATTCGCAGTTACTTTGTACATCATATTTGTGTGAAGCTGAATTTTGTGAAGCAAGAAACGAGAGTAGCAGTGTCAAGTCTTATTCCCTGCTTTGAAAAAGTGTGCGGAGATCACCAAGCTCACCCGTCAGGCCGTTACATTGATTTCATTGAGTAAATATCGTATTTTATCTTCGCTTTTCTTAAGACTTAAGTCTTTCTTGTTATTGTCTGTTTCATTTCTTTTATATTAAAAAAAAAGTGCAACTTCATAATGAAATGAAAATACCTGCATTTTCATTTTTAACCGACTTCAAAAAGGTGGAGGTTTCTCAATTCGACCGTGTCTACATTTTTTTAATGTGTATTAGCGGATAACTTCGTCGTTTATGAACCGATTTTGCTGATTCTTTTTTATTGGAAAGGAGATATCCCAAGGTTGGTAATAAAAAGGAAACCACGATCTGATGATAGAATCCCAGAGAAATCGAAGGGAACCTTCGAAAATCGTAGTAGCGACTAGTACCTACGTTTGTTAATTGTTTTCGTCAACTTCGTTGTATTACATGTCGATGTAATTGAAGTCGGTTTTTTTCGTTTGCTAGACAACACAATTATTGTTTCTCTCAATCTAATTACTATCATTATAGGTGCCTATTTCTTTCTAATATATCTTTCTCAAATAGTTAACTAGGGTAGGGCGCCGTGACAAAATTCTAAATTTGTGAGTGCGTCGCGGGCTGAAAAAGATTGGGAACTCCTGGGCTAGGTACTACAAACTTTGAGTTCTACCTTAAAAAAAATATAGGAGAGTTTCTTAATATAGGCAGGTATATTTATATTAAGAATCATTTATGTAAACTTAAAATTAAAGTAAGTAAATCATAATTTCATAGCAATTTTTGTAAGTAGTATCTACATAATTAATCATTCATTATTTCAAATGACGCACAATTTCAAATAAGAAAAACACTGACTGGTTACATTAAAAATGTGTTTTATTATTACGGACTTGTATTTAAATTACTTAACCTAATTAAAAACATAATTACTTTCATAAAATATTTGCGACTTTATTGTTTTGATGATAGAGTTATTTTTAATTGATTGATTTGGATTAAAACTATCATATTTTTCTTAAGTGAACAGTAGAAAAATAATTCTGACTAAACAATTATATACAAAACATTCTCAGAAGCCATTCAATAAAATATTTCATCGCGTATATACGACTTTCAATTTAAAATTTCGCGTAAGGAATTATAAAACTTCCAAACGAAAAGTATTCAACTCGCGTCCCTTTACAAGTCGATAGTCGTGAAAATGAGACAGTGGTGTCTTCCCTCTCTTTCTTACATTCAAGGATGACACTTCCGAGAATCGTCTGAGCTTTGAAGTGGGTGCGTATTCGAAACTCACACACTATACCGTTAGTTTACTATATCTATTGTTGTAACTAATTATGACGTATCATTAAAATTTTTGACCACACATAAATTAGAACATTCTTATAAGACACAAATGAAAGTTATGCTTTGTAAAATTATTTCTATTAACAACTGTAGTAAATTCCTCTGAAAATTGTCTAACATCGTCAAGTATTTTTATTCTAATCAAAGTAATGCCTAAACATAGAATATTATACAAGTATTTTTGTCAATCTTAAAACATTTATAAGTTGGTGAAAACATTAAAAATGCCGGTTTCGGAACGAACTAGCCGTACTCACCCCCTTTCAAATGTCGATGAACGGGGGTGCCACGCGACGTTGCCAAAACGGAAAGTGAAATTTCGTCACACTCTCTCTCTCATTCACGCACACAAGCGCACTGTCCGAAGTGGCATTTTAATGTGTGGGTGTGTGTATACATTTCGGCAGACGCGTGACCGCTGTGTGCGTTTTGTTTTGATGGATACTTGCGCCTGTGTGCATCGAATTCGTAAGAGCATTGCAATATAACTAGGAGCCGACGCTTCCGTGTTCGATCGACTTTCGTAGACGACGACTTTACGTAGGACAATTAAAGACGCTACGAAACAGTCTCACTTGACTTTATATTTATTATGTATTTTTTTATTTTCTTGTTTTCTATAACGAGAATAGTTTTAATGAACGATAAGTCTTTATAACGAAGTACCTTGTCTGAACTATAAAGCAAGCGATTTAGAAAAAAAAACATTAACTGTATTACCCATTTACGTAAAAAGCAAACAAAGCAATAATAATAAATTATCGAGAGAACAAAAATACGATACAAAATAAAATTAAGCTTTCGAGTCCAATCTGGAACACTTAAAATACAGCTCCAATTTCACGTCAGCTTTATTTATCTTCTCTAATTTTTACCTTTAATCCGAACCCGAAAATAAGTTATTACTATTTTATACCCATCAGTAAGATCCCTATTATGTTTATTGTAAATACATATATATTATATAAATCAAAATTCCTATTGTTTTCAGAAAATTATATTTATAACAAACAAAATGTAAAGCTCAACGCCAATCTTAGAGACCACAACAATTTATTATCAGTGACATTTGACTGCCGCCATATTGTTGTCTTGACAGATAATTATTCCAACGATAGTGAAATAAAGCTGTTAACCTTCGTACTGATTGCGTCGAACTCACGGTTGGAGGCGCGAAAATCCGATAACTTTCGTGACCCCCCATCACCCCTTACCTCCTCTTTAATGGTATAAAAAATCAATTTCCCGCCCAAATTACGCCGAGTCGACAAATTGTGCGTCTAGTCTATAATCAAGTATTTCGGTAACGTCTACGTTTCTCCGCGAAAACTATTTGTAAACGTTTTAATACTTAGTTTGAATTTGGAATAGGTACTACTGTTTCTTCTTGTCTGTTAAACTTCTGTTTTTTTTTTTATTATTAAGATTAAATTTTTAAACATGGAACGCATTTTAATCCGTCAAAACGAAAGTCGTCACGTAAAAAATACCTTATTGGAACAATCTTTCATAAATTTGAATCATAGTAATTTCACTTTGGTTTGTTTGATTTGATTGTAATAGTGTAAAGTGTATACAGCCAAATCCGTAAAGCCGTCACATACACTGCACTCACACAGAACGCCCGTCCGTGTGACCTTGGTGCGAGGGTGAAAGTCTCCCCCGCACGTGTCTTCCGCGTCTATTTCGAGCCTATATTGTAATGGCTACCTTCGTAAATTTTATCTATATATCTTAGTACCTAGTTAGTTAATCATCAGTAATGATTAAAAATACGATAGAGTAGATTTTGTATGTAATAATGTAAATTATTTTCTAAAATATTCTTAATATTTTTAGGTTATGTCGTTCATATTATTACAATGGAAATATTTATAAAAACAAATTGGACCGTGTAATCATTTTTTGTAAAAAAAATCTGCACATGAAACAAATATACTTTACTTATAAACTAATACGTTTTTTCTTTTATTAATATGTTACTAACTAATAATAAATAATTTTTCGTAGAGCTGTTTGAACTTTTTCTTATTTCAGTTTGAGTTCTAATATAACTTTTACAAACAATTTGTAACTCTAGTATGTCTCAAAGCTTTTGCCATCCACCCTCTATTACTTCAAGAAATTTTATGCACGACTGTTTTAATAATTAAGCTCGTATTTAAAAATAAAATTCTGAAAAAATCAAGGAAAGACTACATAACAATAATGATACAATTCCCTTAATAAGTATTTATTTTTTAATTCAATAAACATACATATATGTAAATAAAATAAATGCAGAAGGTATAAAAAAGCATAAAAACTTTGGCCAGTAATGGAATACAGACCACTAATAAACCAAAAAAAGAACATTTCAAAAATCTAATTCAAGCCGTAGCGACAAATACAGGCAACTGTAATAAAAAAGTACATTTCAAAAATCGAATCCAAAATTTTGTCCTATCCACCTGCCCTGACCTTGTCCCGATAGATAACACAACATTAATCTCGATAACGTACCCAGACGCGCGCGAGACGACCGAAGGGACCACAGCATATCCGTCCGGAAATTCATAAGCCCAAGGGGATGGTAATGTCGTAAAGGAAAACATCGTACCGGGAACCTTCCTCTTCGCCTTGTGACGTCACATGCCTTTTGGCATTCTACACTTGAATGGAAAGAAATTGTTACTGTGTTACTTTTTCTTTTTCGATACAATTTTATCGACAAAGACAGATAGCAAATCAAATAAACTACTTTGGCAGATGGGATAGATATACGTAGTATTATATTGTACAACTTATATTATATTTGACCAAGTTAATGGAAAAGTTATAGAATAATTTCAAGGAAGACTTAAAGTAATATCAACGACTCATTTAAGTGGGCTTAAAGAAAATAATTTACTGTAGGTATAGAATTTTATTACTCGTACATTTATTCTAAAACATTTTGAAATATGAAGATTTCATAATATCATTTTCTTTATCTAAAACTATATCAACGTAAATATATATAAGAAAGTAAATGAATGATATACAAACTTACTCTACTATAACTTTATATGTATATTTTACTATATTTAAAACTACTGTTAATAAGAATACTAAAACCTTTACTACACTAAACTTACTCAGAAAAAAAATAGTAGTGTCATAAAATCAAAAGAAAAACTATTCAAAAGCCTCAAATCGAACGTAACGCAGTAGGCGTGTCTGAACGTCTACCGAACCGTCTACTTGACCGGGATTAGAGCCGTAACGTCCGGAATCGCCGCGTAATCCCGGGACACCGTTCAGAGGTCAGGTTCAAGACCACATAACTCCTTCCTTTCACTCGGGATTCAGTACCGACTTGTGTTTGTGACGGTATAAATAGACGCTAATAGAAAGTCATATCAATGAACTTCATTACTTCACTACATAGTACAAAACAAAGTCGCTTCCCGTTGTCTGTCTATCCCTATATATGCTTAGATCTTCAAAACTACGTGACGGATTTTGATGCGGTTTTCTTTAGTAAATAGAGTGATTCCCGAGAAAGGTTTATATGTATAATACATGCATAATATAGTAGAGGACACTGATTGTTTTTGCAACCGTGCGAAGCCGGGACCGGTCGCTAGTTTATAGTAATTTTTTAAACTTTCACGGCCATTAAAACTATGATTTATATATAGAGAGATATTTACCATGTTTGTTATCGGTCATTTTCGCTATGACCAGGGTGCAGTCATTACTATTAATAAAATATGAATGAACACTTACGATACTGAAGAATGAATTTGAATAAAATTTCCCTGGCATGATTTAAGTTTATAAAAGCCATACTGGTTACTGGGTCATATAAACTTACAGGGATGAGAGTTAAGTTGTAAAATTGTGTGTGAAGTTACTGTTACAGCTTGATTAAAAACGAAAATAAAAGTTATTTTTTAATGTTGGTACCAAATTGAGTCCACAAATATTAAGCAATGTAACATAGCACTATGCTACTCCACGAAGCTAATAATAACTCAGAAGAAAATTGTTTTCACATCAAAGAGATAAAACTTTCGCAGTCATTAATCAATGTATAAAATAAGACAACCGAAGCAAGGTGCAGAGAAAATGTCCCAAAAGATAGGGTATATCTGATAGAGGGTACAAATTGTTTGTTCCAAGACTGAAACAGCTATTCTTTTGGGAATTTAAGATTCATATATAAAGTATATAAAGCTTTCCCGTTAATTTAATAGTAAAATTATAATTCGTAAGAGTGAAATAATTTGTAAACGTAATGAGTAGTTTTTACTTGATAAAGAGTAAAAATGTGAAACTAAAACATTTGCTGAAATTACTTGAATAATATTTTTTACAAGCTATAGTAGACATCCAATAATATTGAAGCTCAAAACTTCGGAAAAGCTTACTTAAAATTTGTGAAGTCTTCTATTTTTGGTATATATACCGAAATCTATTCAATATAACCGAGGTAGGGCCCAGCAGGAAATGTTCTGCTCAAAATCTGGAGCAGCCCGACTGGGAAAGTACCTTGACTTTACAGAAGATCACAGCTAAATAATACTGCTCTCAAGCAGTGTTGTGTTCCTGTGGTGTGTAAGGTTACCAGAGCTCCTGGGTGGATTGGGCATAGGGTCGGTAACGCGCTTGCGATGCTTTTAGTATTGCAGGCGTCTACAGGCTACGGTAATCGCTTACCATCAGGTGAGCCGTACGCTTGTTTGCCGACCTAGTTATATAAAAAAAAAACATTATTGCTTATTAAGATTATGCTTATTTTACATATAACCGTTTGCTAGAATACATATAACTAAAGCAAAGGAAAAATCTTAACTAGTGCGAGTGGAATCGCGCGAGATGACTACTTATAAATTAAAAAAGTCTCTTTTATTTCATAGGATGTGTAAGTACAGATACATTATGTTAGGACCAGGAAACAGGGTCAGCTTTATTAAGTCCAAAATCACCAGTCATAAAGTCTGTATCAAATTCTAAGAACAGACTCAATTATATTCAACTAGCTGTGCCCCGCGGTTTCACCTGCGTTGATTTGAGGGAAAAAAATGCTTTCCTTTTTTTTAATAGTATAAGATTTAATTAGCTTCATATATTTTCCTTTCTGAACGCACGCATAAATATTTGACCAAAGAGTATATAACCACTACGTTTTATATTTGACAACCTCGTTGACAACCAATATATATTATGTCAATCCGTTTTAATTACTGACATTATTATACATTTTTAAAATGTAAAATACGCTACTATCCGTATGTTGTGGATATATGTTGTCGATTCGAAACCTCTATTTAAATACGTTCTTTAATTTTATCGGAGAGTTTACCATATCGACGGGATGAACATTAAATGTTTGACAGTTACGAACACGAACATTATATCTCATACAAATTTTCATTCCAACATTTCAACACCTTACATCCCTTTTTTCGCATTAAAAAGTTGCCTATGTCCTTTCTCAGACTCTAGACTATCTGTATACCAAATTTCATTTAAATCTGTTCAGTAGTTTTGCCGTGATTGCGAGACAGACAGACAGACAGACAGACAGACAGAGTTACTTTCGCATTTATAATATTAGTATGGATTGGACGACATGAAAAAAGTTTTAAATTAAAACCACTAAAATATATTTTTATTATAAGTTTTTACAACTACATATTTTATTAGATAAGATCGTCAGTATTTGCTATGTTTTAGTATGTGTCTTTTCTTTTGATACAATTTGAGTCCTAAAATACTACAAAGCATTATCAGTTAGCTTAGCTATTCAGTTTTAAAACTTCGTTGAAGACATTATAATGTCATCAATAAACCCTACAGCCAATCATTTGTTCGACTCCATTCTGAAAAATAAGTCAAGAGTTTTACGTGATCTCAAGGTCCGGAAACTCGATTTTTCCTTCAAATAAAAAGGTCGATGAAGGAAAGCCGTTGGGTCTTCGCTCTCGGGTCAGACCTGAAATAAACCGGTCACAAATAAACCCACACGTGACCGAGGTCAGGCACGTCCTTGAACTTGATATGTACTAAAACATAGTACTTGGTCAAATAAACGTGAAGAAATTCCGTAAAGATCTTATTTTGAAGTACTTTCTGCCGAACGGTTTGACTTGTTCCGTCGAAATCGTCTCCGTAATTGGAGTTTTATTTATCTTTTTCTCTGTGGTACCTATACTTTTTTATATTAAAAAGTTTGATATTAAAAAGTTATTTTTTTTTAAAAGATATAATTCTTTTGGCGCGTGAGGAAAAAATGATGAGAGTATATTTTCACGATGCGCGCGCACACCGTCACATTAAACCGATACCCTGAAGTTAGCTAGTCAACGAAGAAGAAGTTAGCAACGTGTAGTTAACTAGTCAAAAAGGAATATTTTGAATAGTTTGTTTACTTCAAACAAAAGTCATTTCCAAGTTCAAGAGTAAGTCCGATTCGCGTGAAATGTTTTGTACTTCAAAATTGGTTTCAGTTTTTTATTATATACCTACTAGCTATGCCCCGCGGTTTCACCAGCGTTAATTTGAAAAAAAAAAGATAGCCTATATGTAGGCTAAAGATAGCCTTCCTCGGTAATGGGCAAGCTGATAAAAAAATGTTTTTTCAATTCGAACCAGTAGTGCCTGAGATTAACGCGTTCAAACAAACAAACAAACAAACTATTCAGCTGTATAATATATTTATAGATTGCATATATATAGTGAACTTATTTCTATTACCCACAATCACTCTCTCTTCCTTTACTTCTAATATAGTTTTAATGTTCAAGTAATAGTGAAGCGCTACCTTATATGTATATATAAAATGCTCGTGTCACAATGTTAGTTACTATACTCATCCGAAACGGCTGAACCGATTTTTATGAATTTTTTTGTACATATCGGGTAGGTCTGAGAATCGGCCAACATCTATTTTTCATACCCCTAAGTTATAAGGGGGATTAAGGGGGTTAATAACATATATGGCAAAACAACGATTGCGGGGTCAGCTAGTATATGTATAATAATAGTAATAGCTACTTTTAGTGGACTTTAAATATAGAACATTAAAAAATTATGACCTAAAGATAATTATTTGATGTCAAGATAATTTCAGAGTCTTTTTATTTCGGCTCCGACTCAAACCCTCTATTGTCTCTGCCTTTGCATAATAATCTTAATTTTATGTTCCATTCCGGTCCTAAAACGAAGTAAACACAACTTTGCACTGCGGATGTTGAATGAGTCAGTCATTGGACACAATGTAACTGAATCACCGATGGCGGCGCTTTTCTCGCGAATTCCAAATATAATTCATCCTAACTCATGATTGACATTTCATTGTACGTTCGGAAATTTGTTTTTTTTTTCTTTTTATATACATATATACAAAGGAGGTTCGTTTAGAAACGTTTTGTTTCTACCTAATGGCTGTGTGTACGTAATGTGCGTCATAGCGCGGCATCATAGCGTATCCGCCACTTGGCTCGGCGGAAGGCGGTTCAATTTGTTAAATTAAGCGCATTTGCTCGTTGCACAGATTCACTCGTGAGTGGATTATGAAGGATGTCAATGATTTTCGCGTATGGTTCCTCGTGAAGCATGTATTATGTACGGGATGGTCTAATCGCCGACGATGACGCGAATACGAGCGAGTTAAACGAAGAACTGTCAAACAATTTTATTGTGATTGTAACACTCAATGCTATTCATAATACTAAACTGTCACTCTTAGTTAAAAAGTTACATTAAAATATTGCTAAATAGATTGAAATAACTTTAGAATAACAAACATTAAACCCTTATTTGTAATTAATTCTTAATTTACAAAACGTATTCTATTTTTTATGTATGTGGAAACGAAAAAAAGAAAACAAATAAGTCCCTCAGAGCACTACCGGCACTGTCTACGTGACGCGCAACTACAGTGCGTACGCGACGATGATTGCACTGAATTGAGCTTCCGTCGACAGGATAAAAAGCCCGGCCTCGCTAAACAATGGCCAATCTGACCGACTACTCCACTCCGTGTAATTGAACTGATTCATTCGTTTTTTTTTTTAATGGTATTTTGCCGTAAAATTTTAAAAAATTTTATGTATATAAAAGTTCAACTCTCTGATTTTTTCTAATATTTATGAAATGTAAAGGTTGTGTAAATTTATAAATAAAAAAATTAATTAATGTCGTGCATCATAAAATTTTAGTGCTCAAGTGGTTGCAATATGTTATATTTATATAAACCCAAGTATTCAAACGATTTATTTAATATTTTTTAGAATTTTTTTATAAAACGATGCAATTTCATACTCTGTCGAGTTTTAGCGGCAACATTTATCCGACAAATCGTATTGGATATTGAAAATTTGCTGACTCAATACTTAATGCCCGAAGCAAAGATGATATAACAATTTGAGACATTTTTTACTCTAGTTTCTTATTCCGAGATAAATACTAAATAAATTTGAAATACTCATTACAACTAATGTTATTATTTATGTACCATGAATTTGATGATAACATCCACATTTAAATATAAAAATGAACCTACGTTTATAATAAGCCCCCGATATATGTTTTTATTGTTTGGAAAAAATAACAAGCCATAATAAATATTAAAATATGCTTGTCGGGTTTGGCTCGGACATCAGAAGGGAAATTCGCATATGGCAATTTATTTCAGTCGAACAATCAGTTATAATCTAGAAATACAGAAATAAAATAAGACTAATTGAATAACTAGTAAAGTGAGAGTAAGGGCGGTCACATAGGGCGGTACTGACTGTCATAGACAGAGTTTCCCCACACCCACCGCAATAAGGACAGTACTAATTGTCTGGGACAACGTTCCACGACCTGCTGGGCAGTACTGACTGTCGAAAGACAGTGGTCCGTGCACCAGGACGCATTCGTTTGAAATGCGTGCCGACTCAACAGCGCGGTTGCTTATAAAGGCGATCGCTCGGTGGGGAGCATCGTTACGGTTGACTGCGTCCGGTGCACGTTCCACTTAGCGCCATGTAGCCGCCGTCTTTCGCAGCTGTTAAATTGTATGACTACCGTCACGGCCATTCTGACAAATCACTCGCCCTCGAGTGCATTGATTAATCTAAAAAGAAAAGGACTCATTAATTCCCATTATTATCATCATTAACATTACATATCATCATTACATATCATCATCATCATCACATATCAACATTACATGTCATCATTACATGTCATCATTATATATCAACATTTCATGTCATCATTATATATCAACATTACATGTCATCATTATATATCAACATTACATGTCATCATTACATGTCATCATTATATATCAACATTACATGTCATCATTACATGTCATCATTATATATCAACATTACATGTCACCATTACATTTCATCATTACATGTCAACATTACATGTCATCATTACATATCATCATTATATATCAACATTACATGTCACCATTACATTTCATCATTACATGTCAACATTACATGTCATCATTACATATCATCATTATATATTACTGGTCTAGGTTTACCATAGGAAAACCCCTACAGTTTAAACATGCTGGTCTAAATCGTCACCCACTAAAGCAGGTGAGATTCCTGCAGCGCATCACTCATCATTACACATATCATCATTATATATCACTGGTCTAGGTTTACCATAGGTCAGGAAAACCCCTACAGTTTAAACATGCTGGTCTAAATCGTCACCCACTAAAGCAGGTGAGATTCCTGCAGCGCATCACTCATCATTACAAACAGTCTGGTCTGAGTCGTCGCCCACTAAAAGCAGGCGAGACCCCTACAGCGAATCATGGATAGTCTCCCACAACAGCAGAAGAGACCATACTGGCCCGGATTGTGCTAGACTGGACATTGATCCCTATAGCAAGCTAGACTAGATCAATTCCCTGTAGCTTTTTAATGCTAGACTAGATATACACCCCTTTAGCAACGACTCACACTTTGTTTACCTTTTTTTTTCACACTTTTTTTTTACCATATATCTCTCTATCCTTTTTTTTACCATCTCTCTTTTTTTCACTCAATTTACCATTCATCTTAGAGTGGGCAGACATAGTATCAGTTGACAGTCATAGTATCAGAATCATTCTGGGATTACTTATTAGCAAAATCGACAATGTTCTTTGGCACAACTGAAAGCCATTAAATCGAAGAATTAACTAATTATTATCAGAATAGGCCAGTATAGGTCAGTGTGGATCTGTTTTACCTCAATTAATAAACTATATAAGTAATAAAGGGCAAGTCACGACCATCTTGCTAGCACACGCCCTCGTGTGAATGTAACAAGACGAACAATTTTAAAGCATCTTTAGAATCTCGGCCTACCTGACCTTAACGTGAAATTACATTCTGTGCTTCATCAGTCAATCTTTAATTACAAAAAAACTACCAATCGATCTTATCCCTTCACAGACGAAAGGTTTCTCTAGCCGTAATTAAAAAAATAAGTTTTTCTATTGACACATTAAGATCACATACAACGCTCAACAAACGACAACTACTATTACCACCTATATCGTCATCACCTCTTGTGATACGACCAACACATATCGTCATCACCTCTTGTGATACGACCAAATAGCCATGGTATGGGCCCTATTTACTCATCAACATTAAACAAATCTACAATCTCAGCAGCTACATAAGTAAGAGGAATCTTTCGTAAACGATCGTGAACATACCTATAGGTTCTATTACCAGACAACTATTTTAACAGATAGCGATAATCTTGTATTTAGGTTCTAAATTTAGTTTGTTTCAAGAACTTCAATCTGAATCATAAATGGCGTTAAACCAATTATAACTAATCACTTCACACAAATACCACAGCCATGTACCATCGACGTCGTCACAACCAAAACTATACACACACGTTTACTTCTACAACAAGTTACAACCAAGCTTGCAAAATCCTCGAGTAAAGACCTCTAACACCACGGCTCTCTAGACGAAGAGCAATCACAGTACATGTGTCAGTCACATACATCTCAGTACGCATATCCATCGAATGGATCACCCGTGTCAGTCACCTCTTGTGACTACACGCTACGCTCTCAACAGACCACGACCTCCGCCAGAGTTAAACGCACTGGACTCTTGGGTTGCCCCAAGAGACAATTCTACCGGGCTACGACTACGAATAACTACACTGGTACGGTTGAACACATTACGGTCGATAGAGTCATTCACTCTAGTCTCTCTCTCTACTTAAACTTGAACATCATCATTATCAACAAGATCATAAATTACATCAATATCGTCTGGTACATGACTTGCTGGCATTTTCCTTAACCTATCGTGAGCAAATTTGTAGGTACGTTTACAATTTAAAGCTTTCAAGGGTATACCGACTACCTACGAGAACTTCTATTACGCGAAAAGGGCCTCGATACTTCGGATCAAGCTTTGATTACGATTTACGCTCCTCATTTTGTAACAAAACAAAATCGCCGATAGGATATTAAAAAGCATGTCTCTCTGACGGAACTATCGGATCATAGCCATAAATTCTGATAAATTATGAGACGATGACAATGATAGCTATTCTGTTTCACTAGCACTTTATTATTTAGTTTTATTTGCAAGACTTGTTTCCTAGAGTTATTTAATAATTTTTTTTTGTATAGATAGAAATATATCTCATTCACTGAAATCTATTATACCCCTTCTAAACTTAGTATTTCTCGCATCGGCAGCTCGCGCCTATAAATTACGGCTACAGTATCGTCAATACTTTATTGACGATCTTGATTGATTGAGTGAGGTATCCTATTCATAAACAATCAAGCACACACTATGAAATAGTTCCTGGAATACGATAAGTTTAAAAACAATTCGACGTCATTGCAAAGAATTAAGTCAAAATCTTCGAATTTAATTTCAAACCAATAGTAAAGAATAGTAACTCTTGTTAAGTAATCTATTCACTCCTTGGCAAATGCCTTAAAATTTAACTACTCACGCGTTAGTGTCAAAGTCTAAATCAAGTTTACCTGTCTACTTATTTATTTAACAAACTAGCTACGTAATTAACGAAAATAACTAATAAAGGAATATTTAATATTTTTAAACTAAAAATATTTCATTAAATCGACTGAAAATTCTTCTTGAATAAACGAATGGACAGAGTACAGTAAGAATTTTTAATAGGTACCTACTCATAAACAAATTATTAATCTGAGGTTACCTACAACTATTGCTTTAATAGGCTTACGATTGTACCAAGGTGTTATCAATTAACTCTCTGTAATTTAAACGTTCTTAAACAGAACAGCTAAAAAAAACTTTTAAACAGTTTAAATAAATCAATCAAAAATAGAAAAAAAACCGAAAACCCTCAATTAAACACTTTTTTTCAAATCTACAGTTATCCATTCACGATACACACTTTACTATTCATACGCTGCGTATTTGTAGCAACGTTAGCCGCACAAAAATTAAACAATAACCGCTTATTCCCTTACAATAATCCCGTCAAAAAATGACGACTGACTAATCAGAAAATTAGTAAGTATTAAATATGCGGAAGATGGCGTCAGCAACTTTACGCTCTTTCGGTACTTCGACAAATAATATTAGTTTAAATATCACGTAAGATAGTAAAAATAAACACAAAAATATCTGTTACATAGGGTAATCGGAAATACATAAGCTAAGACGATATTAACACTTTATCACACACAAGTGGGTAACCACAAAAACTTCTGCGCTCGCATCATTTAAGTTTATGAAGAGACAGGTTACCACTACTATTAAACCGGCTCAAATGATGACGACTCGACTTGTGCTTTGATTGCACGATAATTCTTCGGGACTACGCGAACGCGACTCTCGTGGCATCGCGAAATAAATTACTCACTAGTAACACTCTTAGTGGGCACGAGAACAGTATCCCACTTCTGATGTCGGGTTTGGCTCGGACATCAGAAGGGAAATTCGCATATGGCAATTTATTTCAGTCGAACAATCAGTTATAATCTAGAAATACAGAAATAAAATAAGACTAATTGAATAACTAGTAAAGTGAGAGTAAGGGCGGTCACATAGGGCGGTACTGACTGTCATAGACAGAGTTTCCCCACACCCACCGCAATAAGGACAGTACTAATTGTCTGGGACAACGTTCCAGACCTGCTGGGCAGTACTGACTGTCGAAAGACAGTGGTCCGTGCACCAGGACGCATTCGTTTGAAATGCGTGCCGACTCAACAGCGCGGTTGCTTATAAAGGCGATCGCTCGGTGGGGAGCATCGTTACGGTTGACTGCGTCCGGTGCACGTTCCACTTAGCGCCATGTAGCCGCCGTCTTTCGCAGCTGTTAAATTGTATGACTACCGTCATGCTAATAAAACAGTATTTGCAAGATTAATCCTTGTTAGTAGAGCGTATTTCGCCGAACTCATATTGCCATCTGTCCTCCAGTAGCGGAACTAAATATTGCCAACTAATTTACTAACGGCTCGTAAAATGACGTTCGTTCAAATAAAACAAAACACATTCCAATTAACCCCATTAATTTTACTGTACAGATTAACTTTAGAGATTATCTTGTCTTTTTATCTTTTGCGATATACAACACCTGCTTTTTAACCGATTTTAAATAACTGCCTTTTCCATCCATCATGCTAAGACAATAAAGCGAATCATGGCTACGGTTTATAATTAAAATTAGTGACGATAAAACGAGACATATTAAAATTGTAAATTTATTAATAATTCGAACGAAAAGAAATTTTTAATTTTGCATTAGTATTAATTCTCATTTTCGCTTCGGTTACATTGATGCATAAGTATAAGGGTCATCGGTTAAATTGATGACACCTCGAAATCCCGTTCCTTAAGTGTTCAGATCAATGTGGCAATCAGGGTTTGCGTGTCACGACCTGCCCCAACGGGCGGGCCCACGCATTACGCACATTCTCATTACTACGGGCACGTTACACACGCTACAGTGAAATGAACTTTTGAACAACAAACGTAATGGTAATTTTAATTTTGATGATGATTTATTTTTAGCTTTTATTATCATAAGATCAAATTCCCGAAATTAAATTCGTTTACTATCAATAATCAAAATTTTACACTTTTCAACTACATAAATGAAAATATTATAAAATTTACTTTTATTATAGTTTAGTACCTAATGCAACATAATAACTAGAATAAATAATAATAACATAACTATAATATTGTTTAATTTTTAAATAATTTTAACGTAATATTTAACGTAACAATTATTCATCAGACATTAGGTGCTTACAATTTATCTATTCTAATTAAGTTAACGATAACCGGTTACCTATGTGACGCAGCTGCGAACGTAACCGTCATACTTAAGGCGCTTGTTTATTCATTAAATCACATGTACAAACGAAAAATCATTCTGTCTGACCTGCTCACTTGGATAATTACAAAACCTGCGATTTGAATGAGAATAGATAAAGATAGAAGGAGAAGTATGCAGTGCGAGCGAGAAAGAAGTAGAACAAATGTCGTGCGCGTTCTAACACAAAAACAGGAGTAACGAACTAAAACGCCAGGTGTGAGCCGATGCCATGTGCTTGGCAACAGAAACTATGTATATTTCTTTGTACGTGTATCCGAGTATTTATTTTATCTAGTGATGAACTATATAATACCTAACTGACATTTGTTCGTCATTTGTCTTAATTTTTAAATTCCTTTTTTTATGTTTTTTTTTTTTTCAAAACTAGAATATGAATATTATTTTCTTTATTTGCTTGTTTATTTTTCTTATAGGTAATATAAAAGCATTTTAACTCAATAATACATATATCTGTTAGCTAAATGTACTAGGTACCAAATTTAAGATGACGTTACAGTTAGAGTAAAATTTTTTAATGATTTGAAAAACTGTTTTTATGAAAACTTTTCTCGACATTACAAAACAAATAAATTATTAATATTTCATTTTTGCTCAAAGTTTAATACATTGTAATTGCAATTTGTTTTATTATTGAAACTGAAATCAGCGCCATCTATACAGTCCTCTAGTAAACAGCTCAATTGTTCGTAAAGCTCTTTACTGATACCGCCATCTAGCGTGCAATAGCAAGTATTGTAATCCATTGTGTGCTTGTTGTATGAATAATAGTTGAGATGGCGCTGTTACGCAACATTACGTGGATGTCAATGTTTACGCTCTACAAAGCTCTACATAAAGCTATTGCAACCCTCATTAAACAATAAAATAAAATACGGATAATTACTTCACTTACTAAAATCACTAATCTGTCGCCATCTAACTCATCCATTGCATGATTGTCTATTAATTTTCACTTTATTTTGTGTTAACGTTCTGTTATTTTACTTTTATTTGCTTTATGTTAAGTCCGTGGTGTGTCTGTGTTGTTGTAGCTTGTTTTGGCGCCGGACGGGACGTTGCAGACGGTGAAGAGCGAGTCGCGCCGAGGTCGCGGCAGAGGGCGCGCTGCGACTACACCCGTGAGTATTTTCTATTTCTTTCATACCTACTTTATTTTCTTTTATTTTTTACCCTTTCCTTACCATTAAACACAAATCTTTGTCACTAATTGTTATTAACCCTTCAAGTCTAAAACTATGATGTTATGTGTTGAATATGCGAATATTTTTATTTAAGTCAGCTATTTCATGTAAATGTTTTTTTTTTTATTCAGAATGTTTTAAACGTACCCCACTAACACATATCGTCGATTTATGCTAATAAACGATATTATTGTAGGTCATCGAATTTAAAGTATACTTTTAATTTAAAAACTAAGTCATTTTAATTAAATGTTTAATTAAAAACAAACATTAATTGGAACCATAAACAACCTTTACATAATCAAAACCAATTTTCCTCTTTCAATAAATTATACGAAACCTCAATGCAATCGTCGTTATAATAGTACCAAAAAAAAAAAAAATTTACAAATCAAACTTTCTACAATCATTACAAAATTAGGGCTCAGCTGGATGCAAATCATCGAGGTCGTCGCTAAAGTCGGACAGTGATAAATCAAACAAAAACCGGGTCACTTTCGCTTTCAAAACCCGAATATAGGAATAAAGTGTACCCCGCGTGTCCGCAGAGGGAAACAAATGACATTCACTAGTTCAACATCTACTATTTAACATTGGACAAGGTTAAGCATTTGTCACGAATACATCACTACATTTGATTCTATTCCGCGACATCCATTCCGTACTTACAGAGCAATGAATACGCTTTTGTGGATCTAGCTGTTTGTGGAGTCGGATTTTTCACAGCATCTGACCAGCCACCTGTAGTTCATTCAGCAGAGGATTTTGAATTGCAAATTGTAATTCAATGAGTGAAAATTTTCTCATTGTCGAGCTTTTGTCCTTGCGATATTTTGTGTCGGCTTTTCGTTTTCGGTTTACTTTATACCGTTAAGCTGTATTTGAAGAAATTCTTTTAAGGCATTTAAGTATTTTAAAAGGTTTGTTTTTTCTTCGTAGTAAATTTTAAGAGGTTTTTATCTTAAGTATAATTTTTGACGAAAATAAAAATAATTCTATTTACTTTGCGAAGAAGTCTTGCTTCCAAGACCTTTTAGCGATACTTTTAGCGTTATACTTATATATTTCAAAATGTGTAAAATCAAAAATTAAGTATTTCCAGCGACTTTATCTCTAATTTAAAAAAAAATATGAATCAAAATTTCAAATAAACACATTTATCAAGTGTTTCGAAACATAGTCTAATAAATTGCCGTTTAATATTCCATATGAAATGCTTTTATATTAATATGATATCCAAAAATAAAAGCATTAATATGTCACCTTTGAGCCTTCATTTTTATCATTAACAACATCCCAGACTACTTTTTTTAAGAAAAATATTAAAGTACATCGGAAGCAACGCACATATCCGTACAAAGTCTAAGTGGATTGAAACTCGTGTTCCTATTACATAATACTTCAAATAAAACCAATCGAAACCATCTAATGCACTTTCAATCAAATAATTTGTGAGAGGATGTCCGGCACAAAAAAGATGATCACTCTCGTCTCTCTCGATCCGCTCAAAGCAGTGCAAGTAGACGCTATCGTGTGTCTCCTTTTGTAAACGTGGTTCATTCTGGTGGTTCGTGGTCTATTGTGTTGCTGCGGCCCGCATTACCTATACGTTTCGGATTTAGAAATCATTTTTATGAAACCCATCGTCAATTCTACTATTTCATTTCATTACCGTCTAGTCATCTATACTAATATAATAAAGCTGAAGAGTTTGTTTGTTTGTTTGTTTGTTTGAACGCGCTAATCTCAGGATCTACTGGTCCGATTTGAAAAATTCTTTCAGTGTTAGATAGCCCATTTATCGAGGAAGGCTATAGGCTATATATCATCACGCTAAGACCAATAGGAGCGGAGTCCACGCCGACGAAGTCGCGCGCAGAAGCTAGTATTTAATAATACCACATAATAACATTTTTTGTTTGTAATCTATTTACATCAATAAAAACAAAATATACTAAAGTTATGACGCACAGTGAAAATTCCAAACCAAAAAAACGTGAAATCACAAATATATCTCATGAACTTTTTATATACATAAACTATTGTTATGTATTCGTCATGCAACATACAAATATTATCAAATCAAATTAAATGGTCTAAAGAGTCTTGAGAGTAGATCTCAGTTATTCCATCACAGTGTGTCATTAGTACTTTTCTATTAAAACTAAATTCGGATCCCTCAAAAATATCTCTGTCGTTTTTTCATTCATCATATAAAATATACTCATAAACAGAAAAGTACAAACTCAATTCAGTATTGTTTTTCATTTAACGCTAAGATAAGCACTAATTCCAAAATATCTCATATATTCTTATAGTACAAAATGTGTTGCCCAATCGTTAACAAAATGTTATTAAAGGACGTTCGTTCTACAACGCTTCAGCCTGTAATAGGGATTTCTGTTGTCACAGAGGCGCGTCAGATTAATATGATGGGAGAATCCTTATACCCTGTTACATACTTTTACCCAGTCTTGATCCCTCAATATAGGGGGGTGCGTTCAGAGCAGTCGGTCAGATTAGTAAAAAAAAAATCAATCATCAGATTTAAACAAAATAAGTTCATTACATGCAGAAAACAAAATTACTTTAATAATCTGACGATTTGAATGTGACGTAAAAAAAACATCGAGTTAGAAAGTTGCAAAAAAAAATGTTTACCTCAAAGTACTCGAGCGCAGTTGAAATCTTATTTAATTTAAAGAAAATTACTTAAAAATTATAGAATTAATATATTCTGACGATTTCCATAAGCCGAAGTATCTAAAATTATCAATAGAGTAATACGTAGTATAGCTGCCCCACCAATGACTCCAGGCATTCACGTCTCCTGCCACCAGCAAGTTATTTGTTGGAATTTTCTGGATCGTATTCCTTATTTGTGTTAGATATGGATTCATGTCTTGGTCTGGCTCAAAGTAGACGGACAATAATCCCAGCTTCAGTCGGTTCGCCTTCACAAAGACCACTGCTACATTTTCGGTGACTATCTGGGGGTCAGATTAAGGGTTGGGTACCACTAGTATATCGAGTTGAAACGTCTGTATAAAAATCTGATGGGCTTGAGTATTTTATTGTAACGATTTTTTTTTGCATTTTCAAAAATCAACTAGGTACTTTTGGTCACGTCCAAATCGTCAGTTTTTTTATAAAAGGATACTTTTTAGAGCTCAATTAACACTTCTCTTCAAAATCTGACACGCCGGAGAATTTTTTTTTTTTTTTTTCAAAATTTCTACCTCTTTTTACAGCTTTCCCCACCGATCAATCCGTCAGATTAATATCTCTCTGTAAACAGAAGTCTATAGTCTATATGCGCTATCAAAATCTAACGTGCTCGAGAATTTTTTTTAACTCTGTTTTTTTACATTTTTGAAAATCCGTACACGCTTCCCCCACCACTAAAAGAGTAAACATCATATTCAGTTTTTTCTTTTTAATATCTAATCTTCACAATCCAATAGGTATTCAAAACGCTCGTGTGACTACTCATTTTGCATTCTGAGCTCCCCTATTGTGTCACTAATATTTACAATAGCTTACGATACACTGCAAGTGGTAAAAAAAAAATTGAAAATTTCCGATTTAAAAAATAACAATATTCTCCAATCGTACTATTCTCGTAGTCAATTGATTAAAACATTAACCCATTATCCGACTACCCTACTCCTCAGACGTAATACCTCTCAGTACTTTCGTCAGCATTGCAGACGTCCTCGACCAAAGAAGATAAAACTTAAGTAGAAATGCATTCAATTCAATGTTTACTCAATAAACAGTCAAGCGCAAAATAGCCTTCGCATCGAACGAAATCTTAGTTGCTGTTTTATTCATGTATTGTAGACATATTATTTATTAAATAATATATTGGCTTATGTATTATGATGTTTTTGATGATATGATATTTATGGCTACTGTACCATGTGCTGTATTACAATGGATCGTAACGTGGTGTTTAATACATACATGTATATCAATTTTGAATGTTTCAATTTTGTAATGATAAAGGAATTTTTAAAAGAGGTTTAGTTCTTTTAATTTTTATAAATCTTTTCCTTTTATTGTACTTTATACAGAAGTATAAAATTATTTGAAAAAAGTTTTAATATGAACCAAAAAATTGCGTGTGTACAAAGTACACATGTCAGAAGTGAAAATTATTTACAAAGTAGCGCGGCGTGAAGCGGGGCGCGCCCTTCCCTGTCGTTTTTCCGTTGCATCCGGTTTGAAATCACAACGATTCTAAAGAAGTTTCACTTCAATAATATTTGTATTTGTAGAAATATTCGCTTCTGTTTTGGATATGAGTCATTTTGAGTTTTTCTACTGTGGACATATTGGAAACTACGTAAAACCGTCGGACGTGGTTATTATCTTCAATACCTGATAAAACATACTCTTACAAAGAAAATCGTGAACTATTCTACAGTGATGCTGGCTGGCGGTTAGCTCGAACCTTCCTCTTACTTGATGGTGAGACCTTTATATTTGACTATGCTATTTAATGACCCTTTTCAATTCAATTCAAAACATACAGACAGACATAGCCTAGAGCTACCAGTTGCTAGTTGCTTCTTTTTATACAGTCCTGTCAAGGTTCGAGAGGATACGCCATGAATTCGGGAAATTCCATTGAATCCCATTTGGTTTTTATCTTGTTCTCCAACTCAAGTGTTAAACTAACTCCTGTCCATCTGATGTAGGGCGGCACTATTCCTGGTTTTCTCTTGCACTTACGAGCATGCATTTTGCCATTAAGCTCCTATTTAAGATAAACTACAGTAAAAAATATGACAAAAAAAATCAGGAAAGTATAATCGTTTGTTAGAGAATTTTTAGTTGTGTATAGTTGTCCCGAGATTTACACTAGGGGAAACTTTCTTTTATGTAACTAGGTCGACAAACAAGCGTACGGCTCACCTGATGGTAAGCGATTACCGTAGCTTATAGACGTCTGCAAGATCAGAAGCATCGCAAGCGCGTTGCCGACCCTATCCCCAATTCCCCCCAGGAGCTCTGGTCACCTTACTTACCAACAGGAACACAACACTGCTTGGATACAGTATTATTAAGCTGTGGTCTTCTGTAAGGTCGAGGTACTACCCCAGTCGGGCTGATCCATATTTTGAGCAGGAAATTTCCTGCTGTGCCCTACCTCAGTGAAAACTATTCGCAAAAGTCAATTTTGGCAACTATCCTTTTTGATACGGAGTCTTGCATTTTCTGTTTGCGAAATAAACAAAAACTATTAAACAGTACCTAAAATGTAAGAAACAGTGTAATTTAAACCTTAATGTATGCAAAGAAACACAAGCTTTACTGGAATATCAATCATCATCACTCGAAAATGGCTCGACCGATTCAGCTATTTTTTTGAACAGCTAATCAGTAACAAAAATATTTAACCGAGAATATCTACTCATATAATTTCAATGCTCGTCAAAGTTACGCCGCGGAAGATTTTTCACCTACAAGACCTACCAACAAACTTTTTCACCTACCTACAAGAACTACCAACAAACCTAATATAGTGCATTCGCAAAATAAGGCATTTATCCCCACGAGGCATATCTATACTTAATATATAAAGCTGAAGAGTTTGTTTGGTTGTTTGTTTGTTTGAACGCGGTAATCTCTGGAACTATTGGGCCGATTTGAAAAATTCTTTCAGTGTTAGATAGCCCATTTATCGAGGAAGGCTATAGGCTATGTATCATCACGCTAAGACCAATAGGAGAGAAGTCCACGCCGACGAAGTAGCGCGCAGAAGCTAGTATATTATATATCCGAGTGTTACCCTACGGTAATCGCTATCGCTTACCATCAGGTGAACCGTACGCTTGTTTGCCGACCTATATAAAAAAAAAACAGATGTAGGTATATCTCATTTGGCCTTTACCTAAAACAGGCATTAAGTTACGTATCTGAAGAACAGATGTTGTCTATTTAAGAAGATAACAAAATAAAAATACTAATTTTAATTCAGTAAAACTCTCAAGCTTCCATGTTGTCTTAGTTTATCTATAATAATCTAATAAAGTCAACTATTATAAAAGATAACAATATATCTCGACTCGAATAGATAAAAGATAAATGAAGAAACAATAGCGACCGTCTGTGAGTTTAGTCGTAATTTAGGTAATAAAAATATTTTTAAAAAAGACCCATTTCTAAACATTGTTATCTTTCAATATTTCTAACAATATTGATCTTTTGATTTGAGATATATCATCGCCTGATAGGCCAGTAAATAAAGCATTTAACCTCGCACTAAATTTCCGATCCAATTTTAATTTTTTTTTAAGTTAAGGGTCACTTACTGACCATAAAAACACAAAATGCTGACAGATCCAGGTGGAGCTTCGATCGCAATCTTAAAGAAAAGTTTTTGGCCGATATCTCGAAAACTATCCACTTTAATGCAAAAGTTATTTAGACCTTTTTTGTAAAGAATAAAATTTCGCATCTTTTATTTACTGTAAACTTTTTTGTAAAACTTACCGTTTACGAGTTACGTTTACGTGCTCTTTCACCGAGTGCGCGAGGAGTGCGGCCGGCTCAACTGGCGCTATTGCTGGACGAATAAAATGGGCCATAAATCGTAAACGGTAAGTTTTACAAAAAAGTTTACAGGAAATAAAAGATGTGAAATTTTATTATCTACAAAAAAGGTCTACATAACTTTTGCCCTAAAATAGACAGTTTCCGAGATATCGGCCAAAAACTTTTCTTTAAGATTGCGATCGAAGCTCCATCTGGATTTGTCAATTGTCAGCATTTTGTGTTTTTATGGTCATAGTAAGTGACCCTTAAGCTAAAAAACAATTAAAATTGGATCGGAAATTTAGTGCGAGGTTGACCAAAAAAAAAAACGGCGTTATTTACTGGCCTATGAGTCTGGCTGTAATATTTGTATTTAGATATGTACTAGCTGTGCCCGCGACTTCATCCGCGTGGAATAGTGACTTTGGACAACATTTTTTGGATATATCTTTTGGTTTATGTTTCACATCAGAATAGCTCTAATATTTTGTCTCTTGTCGCAAAGTTATAAAACATTGAAATAAACCTTACATATTTCCATACAAACAATCATACTCTATTGCCTATTGTTATTTTACACCCTTGAGAGTAAAACTTTTACGAACTTTGCATGTCATGTTTATTTATATCAAACCAACAGCCTTAAAAATTAGTTTCAAGCTTCTAGCTCTAAAAATGACGATACTTCCATACAACTTTTCATCACCACATTTCAGCCCCTTACACCCCTTTTTTCGCATTAAAAGTAGCCTTTCTCTGGCTCTAGGCTATCTGTGTACCAAATTTCATTTCAATCGGTTCAGTAGTTTTGGCGTGAAAAAGCGCGACAGACAGACAGACAGACAGAGTCTACTTTCGTATTTATAATATTTAGTATGGATTATTCCCATGTATATTTACAAAAAAAGAAATATTTAGCTATATCAGCCGACTGTTACCTATAATACAAGCATTAAGTTGCTTACACTAGGAATAGACGACTATGTGTGAATGTTATAAGATATTTATTTATTTATTTATTAATAGTATATTTTCTCGTTACTTTCTGATTTTTGTTTGTTTCATTTATTATAAAAAAAACGTTATTGTATTGCTTGTTTTTCTAATTTAAATAAATAAAATTATTTATTCTTAATAATAATAGTCCAATACATTATAAATAAAATTATTCTAAGCGGGCAACATTTACAATAACTCTGAGAAACTTCGCATTACATAATATTACAAAACTCACAGACGGGAGCGCAGATTCATCATAATTAAGATTTATTTCTCGTAAGCAAATCATTTCGAAACTACATACACGCTGTGAAACTAATACAAATTGTAATCCGAAGTTCAATTCGGAAATAAATTGAAATCCGACATAATGAAGACGGTGCGCATAAAGCCTGCAGACGTAGGTACTAATTTCGCGGAGGCCATCTTGCGGTTGTCATGGCAACCAGACTGCGCCCTCCCGCCACCCGGCCACCCCACGGTGCACTCTAAAAGCTAGACCGTGCTATGTCTAGGTACAGAGATGGTGCCCGCCTGATTAGCCAATTCGGACGGCAGCCGTCCATGTATTTTTAATGACATTTTCACTTTTCGCTAATATCGATTACTGTTTTAAAATCTTAATAAAGGTTTTTAAGATTTAGCTTTATTTGTGTACATTTTTGTTTGACTACAATTGTAGATAAAAAAATATATTTTATTTTTATTACAAAGTTTGGTACCTAATCTTTAAGTTTTCCTTTAATACTAAATAGTAATTTTCTTACTTCTTTTTTTTTAAACAATTGCAAGTGAATAATGCTATTTATTTTCGCTAATTCTTTTGTATAAGATAAAAAATTAAAAATCTTTCTATCATAATTTGTACGTATTAATATAATTAACATTACTAACTTTTAACTTTATTTATTAATATTATGTTACCATATAATAATTATTATCAAAAGGAATCTCTTCGAACTTTTTAATTAAATAATTTTTCAATTAACAATTTTCTCTAGTCGAGGAATGCGTGGAAAATTTGAAAAGTATCGCATCAAACTGAAATTTATTTCCGAACATTTCTCTCTCTTTTCCTCACAACTTGCGATGCGAAAATCGCCGCTAGAGGCCGCCTTCGAATTATAAACCCGGACGAAATTTGCACAGAGCACTTTGTAATTGCAAATTTCGTTGTTTTACGCATGCGCTGCAGTTCGATCAATACTCAAAGTCTTTATACATATATTTTTTTTAAATAGAAAACACAATTTACGCGCCAAAACGTAAAAAGTTAGGTTATTCAGTCTATGGAATTTTATGAAATGAGATTAGATATTTTTTAAGGAAATGAAATTTAGAATTTTCATTTTAATCACGTCGGGTAGGGGGAGGGAGAGGTGGGGTAGGTCGTCCGCTATTGGATAGTTACTTTACTCTATCGCTCGAAAGTTTCATTAATGCATTCTATTACCTCGTTATGCATTTTCGGTGTCCCTTTGCCGTTTCAATAGCGTCGCGCAACTTTAATAAAGTGGTATTGTTTCGTTTGTAATATAATTTTATATTAAATGATTTAATGTTAATAATTTACATGTTATTATAAAACTTGAATATGAAAATATAAAGAAGTTTTCTTATTACTCTGTTCATTCATATTTTGTATAATCTATTATTTAGCTGTGATCTACTGTAAGGTCTGAGGTACTGCCCCAGTCGAGCTGCACCAGATTTTGAGTAAGATATTACCTGCTGACGACAGCTCTGATGTAATGGTGGGTGTGCCGTGTCGGCGGCGCCTAAACACCGACGGTCACGGGTTCGATTCCCGCTCGGGGTAGATATTTGTGTTCATACAAATATTTGTTCCCGGTCTGGTTGTTAGTCCTTTTGAGTCTCCCCACCGTGTCTCGGAGAGCACGTTAAACTATCGGTCCCGGTTGTTATCATGTAGGTACACTTGATAGCGATCGTTACTCATAGTAGGGAATATATCCGCCAACCCGCATTGGAGCAGCGTGGTGGATTAAGCCCCGATCTTTCTCCTATATGGGGAAAGAGGCCCATGCCCAGCAGTGAAATATTACAGGCTGAAGCGCTTAAGCGTTATTTCCTACCTCACCCTACCTCAGTTATAGTGTGTATCTGTTAATTAGATGAAACAATTTTTTATAGGCTGATTTAGATAGTAGGTACATAGTACATTTAGAAATATGTACAACAGTAAAATTTAATTTTTTTGTTGTACAAGTTGAATAAAAAAACATACAATACAGGAGGCAATTTTCGAATTTACGTACAAAGCTTTAATTTCCGGGATATTTGAAAATTTCATAACTTTTCAAACGGCCGATGTTATGAAAAGACGTTAAATATTTTATTTCACTCCGAGTCGAAATTGCTCTTTTGATTACAAAACAGAAACAAATGGCTACGAGAAGGCCCTCAATTGATTTCGTAAATATGTAATGTACTTATGTAACCGGAGCTACCTCTTAACTTCCGCGGTTTAATATAAAGTTTTCTCGCAAATTTTACTTGCAATGTACAGTTTAATTTGTAGCGCGTGATGGAAATTAAATTTGTTTCATATTGTTTCGCAAAGTTTCTTAGAAAATTTGTTTCGTTATGTCGTTCTTTTAACAAAAATATTTAAAGTTATTGACAACGTATTACAATTTCTGGAATCGAAATTTTTGTTAAAAAAAATATTTAAAAATGATAAAAATAAAAACCGGTACTAAAACCTTTTCCGTGCCGAGTTCCCTCAGTCAATTAAGTCAAGGCTGGCAACATTCGGAACTCAAAAAAAGTACTTTAAACAATGCCCTATTGTAACCCGTCTGGCACGCACACATGCAAACCAAAACAAAACACACATTGCATACGTTTTCGCCTGCATTCTCCACTGGAACGTGACTCTTGATAGTGAATTCTATACAGATGACCATAGGTGTCAAAACTGTATGTGATCGTTGTTTGTGGCCTTCCTATAACGAGCCAATATGCTGATGCGCCCGTCTGCCCGCTAAGAATGTTCCTTGTTCCTTTCCCTATAAGTAAACGAAAACCTTTGAATCGGAAAAATCCGATAGAACACGCTGTTTATTCTCTCATAGCCGACACGATTCAAACAAAATCCGCTTAAAATACCCTTTGAATGGAGAATAAACTTTTCTATTATGTCATTGTACTGGTAAACTTTTAAAAGAAAAATTGTATTTTCTACTGTTAGACGAAATTTTTTAATAAATGATAAAATAATAACTAATTCTAACGTATCTTCAACGATTGGTCGAGTCATGGCGGTCTAGTGGGTATAATACGTAAATCGAAATTAGTCTTTCGCGCATTCAAATATAAGCTCTGCTTTATATTCATTTTGTGCTGTAATATTAGTAGCCAGCAAGCATAGGACGTGTACGGGATGTCCTAGACTCCTAATACATACGTACGTACGTATAATCACGCCTCTTTCCCGAAGGGGTAGGCAGAGACCACTTCTTTCCACTTGCTACGATCCTTACATACTTGTTTCGCTTCATCCACTTTCATTATTCCTTTCATACATGCTCTTCGGTTTAGGGTACTCTTGACCTGGCCTTTATTCAAGACATCTCTGATCTGGTCTTGAAAAGTCCGCCTAGGTCTACCCCTTCCAACACTTCCATTCACACTTGCCTTATACACTTTTTTCGTCAATCGTTCTTCATTCATTCTCTCGACGTGGCCAAACCATCTCAGCATACCTTTCTCAATTTTTGTCACTACATCTTCTTTCAGACCACAACGTTTCCTTATCTCACTATTTTTTATCCTGTCCTCAGTTTAACTCCTATCATACTTCTTAACGCTCTCATCTCAACTGCATTTATTCTGCTTTCATGTTTCTTCTGCCATACCCAACTTTCACTTCCATACATGAGTGTCGGAACCAACACCCCCCTATGCACAGCCAAACGAGCCTTATTAGACACATTCCGGCTGCTCATAAAGGAGTGCAAAGCTCCATTCACCATGTTTCCTGCATTCACTCTTCTTTCTATATCACTCTCACACTTTCCATCTCTTGTAAACTTTGAGTCCAGATACACAAACTCATTCACCTGTTCTATTTGTTCATCTCCAATCACGATATTGCAGTTTGTCACTGCCTCATTTCTTTCAAACACCATCACTTTCGTCTTCTTTACATTCATCTTCATTCCCTTTCTCACAAAAGCTTCATTCATAACAGTTACCGTCTCCTGTAACTCCTCGGCTGAGGACACAAGTAATACTTGGTCATCAGCATAGAGAATACCTAATACATTGAGTATGATTAATCAGATTCAAATAAAAGATCATTACTTTATCGCATTTATTCATGTGTTGTCATTAATACGCGTTTAACGATTTGCGAATACGATATTTAATAAAAAAATAGATAGAAATTAAAGTTTTAATAACTTTTAAAATATCGCAACTTCTGTAGTTTAATTGTTACAGTTAGCGTTTGTTGCGAATACGCTCGTACTGGCGCATTTCCTTCGATTACATTTATACAATCAAAAATATGTACTTTTACCTTGTATTGCAGCTTTACAAAGCTACATAACTTACAAATACTTAATTATTTATAATATTAGATAACTTTAATAACATAATAATATTAGATAACTTTACAAAGTTATCTTAATAACATATGAGTAGACATTTACCTGATTGCAATAGAAACTTATTAGGTACATTAATTTGCAATTTGTATGAATCATTTTCTTCACATAATTTGTGTGTGTTTGTATAGGATAAGAATAATCCTATAAATTAAAAAAACAAAAGATTATGACTTAATTTTCCTAAAGTAAATAAAAAACTAATAAACAAATAGGTTTCATCTCATCGAAATGAACGTTATTTTATATTTAATCGTTTTTATTCCTTGATAAAATGTTGAATGATGAAAATACAAAAAGTATATCAGTGAATGCCGCGACGGGATTTGCGCGGTCCCGGCAACGAGACGACGAACAACCGCCACTCAACAAGTGAAAATGGAAAAATCGTCTATTAACGTAATTGTATGAACTACTTTCATTAACTTGTACAAGCTCCTGTAATAATCACCATTGTTAGGTCGCTTTCGTCTACTCTTGTGATATCTTTTAAAATACTTTGTATTCATACAAATATATACATTATTTTATTGTAAAATGTGACTGCTTAGAATTATACTATACCACAATAACAGTCTTGATGAAGTGGTGGCCCGGGAGCTACTTTCTTAGTCTGGATGTGTGTCCTTTTTTCTGTAGGGCAATGTGGTGGATTAAGCTCCAGAAATTATGTACAAAATTTGTACGCAAAAGCAAAACATTTGCTAACCTGAAATACGAAAAAATTAAAACTACATCTTAACGAATATGTTTAGTTAAATAAGATTTTAGATTAACATGGTTACTTCTATTACGAAAATTATTCGAAAACGGGATATTTACCATGTTTATTAATTTTTCTTCGCGGAGCTCGATATTTCGATTTTCGACATTAACACAAGACATTCGCAGTTAATGTCGAAATATCGAGCTCCGCGAAAAAAAATTAATAAACATGGTAAATATCCCGTTTTCGAATAATTTTCGTAATGTTTAGTTAAAAACAAATATTTTGAAAAAATTAGTTTGTGAAAGACGAAAAAAGCTTAAAGTATAGTTGAAAAGCTTTATATTTCGATTGTGGAAACTAATTTAGTCACTAAATATTTTTGTATATGTACTACGGCTGTAGATAGATACGTGTATATCTTAGGAATTTACGTGAAACATTCATTCAGATAAACAGCTAACCCTTTCATTGATCAAAGCCGTTCAACTACACGCCTAAACGTCGATTAGTCGCGTGGTTTAACACGGCGTTGTCTTTAGATGTCAATATTGAGTCATATCGTCACATTTAGGTAGATTAATTATAGAATGAATATTTCGTTGATGATTATAAATAACTAGCGACCCGCCACGGCTTCGCACGGGTTCAATGTTGATACTAAATATAAAAAAATATTTGCAATGTAAGCGCAAAAAATGTGTTTATTAACGACATCACATTAGAAACCTCTAAAACTATCAGTGTTCCTCTACAATATTATTTATGTATTATACATATAAACTTCTTCTGGAATCACTCTACATATTTACTAAAGAAAACGCATCAAAATCCGTTGCGTAGTTTTAAAGATAAGCATACAGACAGTGGAAAGTGACTTTGTTTTATACTATGTAGTAATAATAACTTAATAAGTAGAATACTATTTTATTTAATATTTTTGTCAAACAAGAACATAAATTAAAATAACAACTTAACAGCAGAATTATTAGATTATTTCTCAAAAATCGCAACTATCGACGCGCTGCCACCAACAATACAGATACTACATGGCTACAGTGGCTTTCAATTTCGCCAATATCATCAAATCAGATATTTTAAATGTCATAATGGTTCATAAGACTGAAAGGTATAGCTAAACCAGCCATTTAATTGATCAGCTATTTAAGTCAATTGGTTGGGACTTAAGCAATAATGACGATATTTTATCTGTGATGTATAAAGACACGTAAATTTTTTATTATTCATACCTTTGTAAAATATTGCAGTATTTATTATATTATACCAAAAACAAATAATATAAAAATATTACAAATAGTAACACAAGTCGTATCTGAACTAATGGATGTCATAAATAAATTCTTTATTTCAATAAAACATTTTACGATTCAATACTAACTTTTTACGACTTCGTTTCTGTTAAAATAACATTTATTGCGATCTGTATTAAAATAATATATAAAATTCTTAGAGTCTGTTTTACCGGTTACCGATAAATTTTATCTGGGAAATAAGGTACTGATATGTTTTATTAAAAGGTAAAACAGGCTATTGGCTATATGTCCGAGTATTTATATTTCATTTCAAGTAATAAAATAAAACTTTTGTTTTTGGTATGGATCTTCAATCTTGTCCCAGTCCTCCTGTTCTTTCCTGCCGGGTCCTGTCTGATAGCGATCGCTACTCGCTCGAAATGATGCGCTAACCTGCAGTGGAGCCGCGTGGTGGATTAGGGCTCTAGGATCCTTCTCTTATATAAAGAGTATTCCCCAGCAGTAGGACGTTACAAACCAATCGATCAAAATAAACTAAAAAATTTGTATTTACATGTTAGGAATAGAGCATAAAATCTGGCAGATATAGTGAAGTTTATTCAGAAAAAAAAAAAAACATTATAATTTTTTCTCTCTTGGATACCGATAGATTAGCTTTATTAGCAACCTGGGAAACAGCTGCTTATGGTTGCTTTAGATCAGGGTTTCTTAACCTTTTCCTAGTGATGGACCCCTTTAAAAATTTCAAAGAGTCCACGGACCCTTTTCAAAAAAAAGGAAAACAAAACACCGATGCTTTACTTCAATCACCTTTTATTGCTTGCGATCAAACTTTACATATAAATAACTAGTGTGACGGTTGCTGCTGCTTATGCTGGATTAGAATATCAAATTGAGGAGTTGTTTTTGACAGAAATATTTACTCACAACATATGTAGGCTTGCCATGGACCCCCAGCTTTCATAACACGGACCCCTTAGGGGTCCATGGACCACAGGTTAAGAAACCCTGCTTTAGATATTCGACTATATACCTCAAAATAGAGTTCAGAATAAAATAAAGTCAGTTTTTCCGGCCTGTTGGCACCGTTGGCAATGACTCTGGTTTAGGTAAGGTTAGGTATATAAAAGGGTACGGTTCTCTCCCTGAGACTAGGACAGGTATGTAGGATTACGTCTATGTAAATTTATTTAAAAAAATATGAATATATACTTCAGTTAGCTCTCCCTTAAAACACAGACATTGTTTAGTTAAAAAGTGGTTAAAAATAAGCTAGATCTATAATAATAGCTAGATTAAGCTAGATTTATAGAACAAAGTATAATAGACGTCAAATAATACCGAAATGTAACCAAAATATACCAAATAGTCCCGGCACTGTAATCTAGTTAAAAATCGACTGGAAACCCATAAAACGAATAGCAGAAAATCGGATAACGAAATCCCAAACTATCTGTATATCACCGCGGGATTTGCGGCGTCCCGCGAAGGGGTCCGGGACAGCAACAAGTGAATCGACTTCAACCGACACTAATAAGACACTAGTGACGCTAAAAGACCGTTTAACCCTCGCCGTGCCCCGCGGGATTATGACAAACGGGATTGATTTATTATCCGCGGATAACGTGAACGGGATACGATTCAAAGTTTTCACTATTTAGTTTATTTATCCTTTAGAACTCAATATTGTTAAGTTTTTACTACTATTAATGGTATAGTAAGAATAATTGCAAAGGTAGTCCGCAACATTATGAAGTGTTAAAAATAACAATATTATTTAAAATGTTGCCAATAAAAATAATTACCAAATGCTGTTAAAAGCAATATAAAAATTAATTCTTAAAAAATTATTAATGAAAAATGTCCAACATTCATTATATTACATACATACACATATTCTACAAAAGATCTAAAAAAAATTGTTGTCTGTAAAGTTGGTTTACGGACGATTGTTTAACGTGACAATGTCATAACAAAACATCTTCTCGGACGCATAGGCCAATCGAGTGGAAGAGAGATAAATGCGGCGCAAGCGTACAATAAGCGTAACGGGACAATGAGCGTAACGCTACAATGAGTCGTCCTTTTTCGTGTACGCAGTCGGCGTTCATCGATTTATTAGACGTTGTCACGTCGAAAACGCATCGAATACAGTTCAAAAACAGTTAAACCGCTCAAAAAAAAGTCTGCCAGCTCGGAATCACAAGCTGCGACGGTCAAAGCGCCGACACGTGGTACAATGTCGCGGTCACAGCGTGAAAGAATCCGTGCAACAAGTGCCATAATAGTACGGGAGGTAGCGTAGCAATTTTTTTAGGAATTTTATACCGAATAAATTGTATTTCAAATAGTTGTTTAATGGTCAGAAATCGGTAAAGTGAGCGTCAGTTGTCGCACTAGCGGTGGAGCTAAAGGAGACAGCATGAGAAAGTAATTGGAAAAAAATCTGCTCCAATGAATTTTATACCGAGCGAAAATGTGTTATATTATTGTTTCAATCACATACTTTAAAAAAATAGTCGTCAGCTGTATTGACGAAGGTGGGTTATATGTCAGTCACGTGCATGAACCTCATTGAAAATTTGACAAAAAAAGTAATTTTATACCTTATGAAATTTGTAGATCTAAATGTTTATACTATAAAAATAATAAAGAAAACCGTCAGCCGTATTTTTGATGGGGGAACGACCGTCAGTCAGCGTGATAAACATTTTGCGCGCTCAATGCATTTGAGCGTTGCATAGTATCTTTGGAAAATAAACTGATGATCTTTACACCCGTAAATATTTTTTTTACATTCAAATTATCTTATACTTTGAATTCAATAAGTATAATATCAATTTAGTACAAAAAACACCACATTTTATTTATTAATTTTGTATCGGTTTCATATTATATTAACTGTAGCATCAAGGAATTTCAAGCAGTAAAGGTCTCACTACTCTAACATACCTTGCCTAAAAGTTATTTTTCTAGCCTTCTGGTAGGATTATAAAATAATGAAAAAATAGAAAGAAGCGTAGAGCACAATTTAAATTATACAACGCATGAAGAAGCAAAGAACAAACGTAGTAATAAGATGTTCTGATACAGATATTTTAATGATTCTATTGGAGAATATGAGTCATAATCAGAACAATCTTAAAATTTATTTATTATTCGGAACTGGAAATGCACAACGTTATACCTATCGATGTTACTCAACTGTACAAAGTATTAGGACCTAGCTTGTGCGCATCGTTGCCAGGATTTCATGCATTCACAGGATACGACTTTAATCCCGCTTTTTGTAGGAGACAGGCAGGTTGACAGTCAGAATCATTAATAAGAACATTTACAGATATAGCAAATATAAACGATTCTAAGATACATCAACTTCTAAAAAAGATCGAAGAATTTGTATGCAGAATGTATGATCAGAACATATAAAATGAAGTCCAAAAGACAAATTCACACTTAAAAGTACACTTGACTGTGCAATATTCCCTGCACGTCAATCTGAATTATACCAGCAATCAGCATGTATTAGGGTGCATTTAGACCAAACGAACAAAGAGCTAGAGCTAGAACAAGAGCATTCTTTCTTGATCTTCGAACACTCATTTTCATATATATAACAACGAAAAAATGCTCTACGCCTGTTTACACAAAAAAAAATTTGATAAGAATTTGATATAGTGGGGATAGAATGAGCATTCGCTCGTCTGATGTAAATCGACCATTACGTACATCCTATATAGCGCATCTTTCGAGTCATGCTCATCAGTCAGTTTCATCAGTATTATCACCGTTATACTACGGATGGAAGGAAGAAAATAATGAATACACTTTGAAATGGTTCGACGGTGATCAAGTTCCACAATCACCATCTATGGTTTCTACAGTACATTGAAGTTCTCATCGTCGACAGCTCCGATGATAGTTGTGAGGAAAGTGATGGATATCACACAGACACAGAAGAAGATGTATATAAAAAAGCAAAATAATGATTTATGTATCTATAGAAATCTGAGCTTTTTTTCTTATTTATGTTCATTAACATTTTTTTTAAATAATTAGTATTTTGTTTCTAATAAATATATGTATATTGTGACGCCGCGTTGGCGCAGCGGTCACAGCACTGGATTGCGATTGGCTGTTGCGCGGCGGTTGCGGGATCGATCCCCGCACACGACAACATTTGTATTGGCCATACAGATGTTTGCCGTGGTCTGGGTGTTTGTGCAGTCCTTGTGGGTCTCCCCACCGTGCCACGGAGAGCACGTTAAGCCGTCGGTCCCGGTTGTTATCATGTACACCTGATAGCGATCGTTACTCATAGTAGGTAATATATCCGCCAACCCGCATTGGAGCAGCGTTGTGGATTAAGCTCCAATCCTTCTCCTACGTGGGAAAGAGGCCTATGCCCAACAGTGGGATATTACAGGCTGAATCGTGATCGTGATCGTGAAATATATATTTGTGTATGATACATATAATTTGAAACCGGAACAAAATGAATAAATAAAATGTGGTGTTTTTTATACTAAATTGATATTATACTTATTGAATTCAAAGCATAAGATAATTTGAATGTAAAAAAAATATTTACGGGTGTAAAGATCATCAGTTTATTTTCCAAAGATACTATGCAACGCTCAAATGCATTGAGCGCGCAAAATGTTTATCACGCTGACTGACGGTCTTTCCCCCATCAAAAATACGGCTGACGGTTTTCTTTATTATTTTTAAAGTATAAACATTTAGATCTACAAATTTCATAAGGTATAAAATTACTTTTTTTGTCAAATTTTCAATGAGGTTCATGCACGTGACTGACATATAACCCACCTTCATCAATACAGCTGACGACTATTTTTTAAAAGTATGTGATTGAAACAATAATATAACACATTTTCGCTCGGTATAAAATTCATTGGAGCAGATTTTTTTCCAATTACTTTCTCATGCTGTCTCCTTTAGCTCCACCGCTATCAGAGCAGCTGACGTTCAGAGCTGTTATGTGTTAGGGGAAAACTATTATTGTTATGATTTTCAGCCGGTATAAAATGACTTGCTCAACTATAGCGCTGCCTCCCGAGCTATAAATCCTGCCCCCGATAACAGCTGCACTGCGAACATTGTCAACGTGCGTGCTCGAAATAAAAATACGATTCCGTTACTCCCTCGTTTTTCCCGAAACACTCAATAACTATCGGATGAAACCGAACGGTATTCTATTTAGATTTATATCCGCTTACGTTGATGGTAATTTAAACTAGGAAGTTTTATTTATGAAATTGAAACATCATTTAATTTTGATAAGTGTAATGAACTGTGTGTACATCGAAAAGTGTAGTTTATGCATAAAAAGTTTTTATTTGATGATGATGTCCTCCAAGACGTATCCGTCTACGGCGACCCTCTGTTAGCGCCTGGCGTGCCCTCTGAGATGACTGGCGAAGCCAAACTTTGTCTTAAACGTTCAGCTACAAGAAAAACAGTATATGTAGTTGCCCATCTTTATTATACGTATAGTCGTAGGAGGGCTTAGGACGGGATTTCCGTTGTTCGCGCTTAGCATCTAGGCTTGCTAAGCGGTTGGATTCAAAAGTTGATGTACTCGATTTGATGGTCCGTCTCCATTCTGTCCTATTTTGTGCCAGCTCCTCCCACGAGTCTACAGTCTAGTCAACATTTAAGTCTACATTTTATTTGAACGAAAGCATCTTCTTGATTTTATAATGATTTGTGTATCAAATTATTTAATTATTTTAATGTATGAAGTTATTTTCGAAAAACTTAAATATTAAAACTCCTAATTCGCAGTACACACCGCCTATAGATAGTATCGTTTCATACACAAAAATAAAAAGTCTTAAAACATATCCAATACTTTGGAGATAATTATCTATTTTGGAATTACTCTAAAGTTTAAAAAAGATAAAGATATCATAAAATTCAGAAAAACGAATCCTTCGTTTTTCTCACTTTTCGAACGTTATCATGATGTATATATAATTAATATATAGATAAATTAAACAGCTATAAGTAATTGTAAAGTAACTTTTATTTGCATTATTTTGAAGATAAAAAGTAAGTTTCATTAAAATGCTTTAAATCAAACTTCAAAACTCGCTCTAAATAGTTCACATTGTGTTTCATTAATTTCATATTTAATGAAGCTGGCACTCTAATGACACTTTTCGTGTAAAAAAATTTTTCAAAACGGATTTATATTCAAAGTGTTTTATACACAGCCTTACGTAAACCTAAATCTTCCATTGACGGACTGAACTCATAATTGTGCTTTGCAAAGTAAAAAAACGACTTCTATTTAAAATTTAAATCGACAAGTCATACAACGTAGGTAGTCGAAAAAAATTCAATTAAATACGCATTACTAGGGATAACTCAAAAAGTATTCGTCAGATCTCGATCAAATTTAAATGTTACTACATAACAAGCATCAGCTTTCGATTGAATTCTCTCAATAAAACATTATGAGTAATATACATTAAAATCCTCAGTCGAATTAAGTACCTCCTCTTTTTTTAAGTCAGCTAAAAAAATACTTTTGTGACGTCATAATGTTAAAATAATTTCACGATCGTACAGTTTCACTCAAATATATGATTAGAAATGTGACTATTCGCGACAGAACGAAAGTAACCGACATAGCCCACAGAATTCGCAAGTTGGTGTGGCAGTGGGCACTGGTCACTTGTGTCGCAGGACCGATGGCCGTTGGAGCAAACGTGTCTTGGACTGGAGACCGCGCCTTGGCAAACGCAGTGTGGGACGTCCTCCGGCCCGTTGGACCGACGATCTACGTAAGATTGCCGGCGTAGGCTGGATGAGGATTGCGGGAAACGGGGATTGTCGGCCCGAACTTGGGGAGGTTTATGTCCACCCGTGGTCTGCAATAGGCTGAACTGACTGACTGACTAACTGACTGGCAGTATCAACGGTTCAAAAGTCAAAGCACTGCATCAGCTGTACGTTACTGTCAATATAAATTAACATTGTGAAGTCACACGAGCTCTGGTTTATTCGGGAATTATCGATGTGTTTTCAATGCTGGATTTAAAAGTTTATTTTTAATTTCCTATAACTTTTAATTTACAGCGAAAAAAAAAACTAAAAATAGCTTTGTTTATAAAACTTAGTACCTGGGTGACCGAGCCTTGCTCGGTATTTTCATTTTATTTTTTGTTTTTTGTTTTTTCTCGTTATTTTTATATTTTAATTTTATTTAAATAATAAATCACGAGTGAAATTAAAAAAAAAAGAAAAAAAATTAATCTGGAGACTGAGATTCGAACCCGGGTCAAGACGATTTGACACCCACCGATTACCTAATTACGCTGTTACAGCTATGTTGGCAGTAGTGAAATTAAGCTTCTTATTCTAATGACATTTTTTCATTGCCTAAAAACAGGGATAAAACGACATTTTTTTTAAATGAATCCTAGCTAGATCAATTTTTCGCCCCCGAAATCCCCTGTATACTGAATTTCACGAAAATCGTTGGAGCCGATTCCGAGATTGAGATTCTATATATATATATATATACAAGAATTGCTCGTTTAATAGTATAATAATAAGATATATGACCTTTCTATTTACCTATAAAATTTTTTTTTCAAAAACTTAATTATTGATATATTTTACATTTACACAAACTGTTCTTAATATTCTGATCTCATATAGGTACTTTTATTATGACATTCATTATAAACTCGGGACACACAACTGGATTTGTACCGATTTTCCTCTTCTAGACTTCTTATATTATGACATTATGACCCTTTAGTCCAGAACATTTCACGATCACGATCACGATTCAGCCTGTAATATCCCACTGTTGGGCATAGGCCTCTTCCCCTTGTAGGAGAAGGATCGGAGCTTAATCCACCACGCTGCTCCAATGCGGGTTGGAGAACATTTAAAATGTGATATTTGATTCAATCTGTTATATTTTTTTCATAGCAATAATTGAGTTTATCTAAGGGTGGCATTAATAACTCCTCAAAGGGAATTGATGTCTCATCAGATGCTGAAAATGAGATAAAACCTCTGGTTCTCATTCCTCAAAACTTAAAAGTTAATGTTATTAAAACTAATGATATTGTTACACAAAAGTATTTATATCAGAAAAACAGTAAATTGGTTGGTTATGGATAACACTATAAAAGTTACATTTATATTTCTACACTATTTATTATTTACTACACTATTTAAGTGCTGAATAAATTTTTTCGCGAAATAAAACATATTTTTTGTGTAAATAAATTCTCAGAAATTTTGTAATTATAATAAACGTAAATAAACTTACGTAAATTATTTTCTTTTTCGTTTGTATTTCATTATGCACGAAGTAGGAGAATAAGTAGTAAAGCTTTATAGTTTTTCCTTATCTTTCGACATCAAGAACAATACTGGCTAAGAATTAAAAAATGTACTGCTTTACAAGTCAATGAAAATTTTCTTTCTAAATACGGACGAAAAGGCCACGTAGACAAAAATAACGGTACCAATGTTGAAGATAATAAAATATACATTATGTATCACCGCATGCATTATTCATGGCTGATGTCAATTTCCAGAAAGTTCCTCGTCGACATTTACATATTATCTAGTTCAAGAAAAAACTTATGTTTAATTTGAATACAGTATGTGAACTTTTTAAAAAGTCTTTTTAAATAATGAGAATATAGTTGTACTTAAAACAACGCTGTACTTTCCTATTCGAGAAATTAATTCTTAAAGCAGTAGAAAATACCATTATTTCGAAAAGTAAACATTTTTAAGTTTCTTTATGGGTAATAAATAATGAGTCGTATAAATTGTGTACAGGGCAACGAAGTTATTCGATACAACATAATCCGTATGCGTAACGCGTTAAGGACGTGTCGGTGTTGCTCGGTGTACGTTAAGAGGCTTAGTAGACGACTTTTAATATATCGTGGATTACTCGGGAACGCTCTAAAATCTGCTTTATAGCCAGATTATACTTCCACGCAGCCTACCTATACGTTTATGGCCAATTCAGTATTTATTGTTAGTAATTTGCCTACCGTTTATCACTATAATTAAATTCTCGTAAAACACGTAAAGCAGTTTTATAGTAAATACGAGACATTTTAATATCATTTTATGCGGTATATCAAATCCTTTGTTCCTTGGTTCATTTATTATTTGTTACAGAAAACTCTTTAAATATACTACAATATTATCGTTCTTTTTTAATCATGACTGTGATTATTTGATTAGAAAGTTATAAAAAGGTGCAATTTTGCCTTTCTTAAAGGTTATAAAAAGTCCGAGCTTAAAGCCAACCATGTTGAAGTTTCTACGTTACGCGAATATAAAAATTAATCAAGTTTTGTACACAATATTAGACGAGAAATTAGAGTGTTATTAAATTTAATATGTCTGTTCTTTGTAAAATATATTTAAATTTTCATAGTAAGTTCCTAAGAGAAAAGGGGTTATAAAGTAAATATTACATTACTCGAGATGCCTGTTATTATGAAAAATACTTCAACATAAATTCCTTAGTCATTTGCCTTATTTTAGGCGTATAGCTTTTTCCGTGAGCGTTGAATTTAATTTACTCTTGAAATTGCTATCCCGAGGCATAGCGGCGCTGCAGTAAATTGAATTTAGCCGATAAAACTTCCATAAATAAAAATTATTAGATGCTTGAAAATCAAATAAAAACGTCTTTAAAAACTATATCGTTAGTTTTAAAGAAAATAAAACAAATAAAAACAATTTTAGAGAGTAGAATATTGCACGAAAGTGCTGCGTTTGTCTTAAAATTAAAAAGTATACTAGAACTCATCTCTCACTCATACGATGAAAAAACAAGTTCTAAGATACTACTTCGATAATAATGAGATATTATTATTGTTTTAAATAAGTAAATATAAAACAATTACCGAACGATAAATCAGCCTTGAACCGTGTTGAACTCAAACCAACAATTATCGACACTCGTAAATCACTAAAAGATATTTTAATTAAACATCCTCAATATATCAGATATCTGGTAGCGGGGCGGGGTGGTGAGTGCGCGGGGAGGAGGGGGGACGTTGAATTAATTTAATTTTAACTTGATAATATATCACCCGGCGTCTTCGCTAATAATGGAATTATGTTTGTACTTCCAGAATCCATTTGCATTCTTAATAGATTCGTTATGAGATTGTGGGAATTCTGTTTTAGATATTATTTTTAATGGTAACAATGATTAAATATTTTTTCGTACGTCTTCTGCGACCTCATCAATGACATTTTACTTTTTTTTTACTTAATCAACCTTAAATCGTTATTTAAGCAGAAACTATAATCACAAAACTGACGAGTTTACAACATATTATTGTTATCACTGTCAAAGACAATACCTAAAAAGAAAAAAAATCACATTTTTTTATTATAATGAAAAATAAAAACTTTCTACTGAAATCGTGTAGTATTAGCTAACTAGTTTAATTAAGTATTCGTAACATTTCTGAGCCTAATTTGAGTATAATGTGTTTTCGTACTGCTGATGGCCAGTCAGCGATGCCAGGTATTCCATTCAACCGACCAGACAATCCAAGCTCCCTAGATTGCTGTTCTAGACCCCACACTCCCTACCCCCTGTGGGGGAGTCTGCCCCCCTACGCTCGCATAGCGCTTAATTACCGTATCGCATGGTCATTAAATTGTAAAATGATATGAAGGCATAAGATGACTAATACACTTACAAATTTCGATATTTACCTTGGCTGAATATTTACAAAACTACACACAATTATAAATCAAGAAAAGTAAATCAAACTTATTTGAACAAGGTATATGTATACAAAACTTTTTCGAAAAAACAACGTAATCTAAATTTTTTCTAAGTTAATATAATATGTATATATCTAACTATATTAAACTTCATTAATACAAAAAAATAATGGTGAATTTGTTGTATCAATTATAGTTGTAGATATGTATGTATGTATCAAACACAGTCTTCAAGTTCATTCGTGAAGTCTATTAAAACTAAGCGTCGCATTAGAGCTTGCAAGTATCAACAAAAAGGCGAGAAGTTGTTTATCTGTGCAAGTTTGGCGCCCTTTTTACCCGCGCTCGAACGAGACATGGCGGATTGCTGTCACCCGCGCAGTGCTGCCAACTTTTAATTACGACGATTGTGAGCAAAAGTTTAACTCGACGACAAAAGAACTTTTTCTAATGAAACTTGGAACTCGTTATTTCCTAAGCACTTGCCCAGTACCTATATTTATAAACGAAATTTAAATAAGGTTTGTTATAGTTCCTTTTTTAATTTCTCAAGTGGTTGTTTAAGTGCATATTCCCGAACGCAAATTGAGCTCGTTCGTGATGTTTACACAGAAAACTGAGACACGGTCCTGCATAAATTGCTGAGCTCTACATAATTAAAAATCAACATTTACTTTCAATTCAATCTTCACTACGTTGTCTATTACATTTTTGTTGCTATTAAATTATTTGTATTTTTAGAATACCAAACAAGTTAGACCAACAACCAAGGGGATGACCGAGAAATGATGGTAGTATCATCTCATAGGAGCAAGCTTAAAAAATTGAAAAAAAAAAGAAACAAAACTTTGATAAACACATAATTTATTACTCATGTTCCTTTCTATGTAATAATAATAGGTAGGTACCTACTTGAGAACTTTATGTTACCTTTATGAAATCCTTTTTTTAATCAAGATTCAACTTTAAAATAATATACTACAGTTTCTTCTTCAATCCGTGAGATTTATTATCTTATTAGTTATTACTCATGTTCCTTTCTATGTAAGTAATAATAATAGGTACCTACTTGAGAACTCTATGTTACCTTCAAAATTATCGACAAAATGCTTAGGGCCTAGGTTAGAAATCCTCGCAGAAATCCTTTTTTTAATCAAGATTCAACTTTAAAATAATATACTACAAAGTTTCTTCTTCAATCCGTGAGATTTATTTTCTAATTCCTAATTATAAATAATAGTTTTTACGTCTTACAAATAAATCAAGTATTGTATAAAATACACGCTGTAAGACGGTCGATGATGGTATATACTCGTACAATTTGCTTTGCGTAATAGCTGTAATCGTTTGTAATCATCTGTAATCATAGTCGAAGATGTTTGTTCACAGCTCTGTAGTGGTCGACTCGTGGCCGATCATAGGTAATTTATTCGATCATATTACAGGCCGATCATAGGTAAAGACTATTGAAATTAATCAAGAATGTTCAAAAATAAGTATGTAAAGTGAATGTTTTTTTTTTTATTTGCAAGATGCTCCCTTTGTTACTTCTAAAATAATTTAACGTAATTAATTTTGACAGAGTGAAGTCACAGAACCTATACTTTTGAAGCTAACGACGTTATATTTTGTTAATTAAATTAAAATAGTGCAAAATTTAAGAGGATAAAACGAAATAAAGGTTTGCTAAAAACGTTCGTTATTTTTTTTAAATTACTAGTATAATTTTTTTGATAATATTGGCATTTTATTAAAAATTCATAGATATGTGTAATCGAATACGGGGGGTAACAAAATCGTAATACTATAAAAGGAAATAGGACAGACATAGACATTGTTTTATAGCATTTCTTCAGCAAGAAACTGTGTTGCTTAACACTTTCGTAGAACAAACATTATTTCCGAGCGATAAAGTGGAAACTTCTAACTTTAACAAATCTATTTGAAACAGAAGAAACTGGCAAAGCAATAAAAGCGAAATAATAGTTATGGAAATAGTCTTTCATTTTCCACGAACGAAAACTCCGCGAAACTACCGACAATATGAATGAAACTATAATATTAGAAAAGTTTCGTCCCGGGAAATGAGAAAACGTTGTACGAACTCGTTCGTCTAATACACGTAGTTATAAACTTGTTCAATATAATATCGAGTGCTACCGCGCTCTCGCTCGCACCAAACTGCCCTCATTTAATTGCATATTCAGCTGAATAATGCAACCACGACTGTCTATAGTCTACCCAAACTATACACTACCCTAAACTCCGAGAGCATTGAACAACGCTTTTATATGAGTACATAAAACATATTAAGCATTATCACATATTGCCTTTGCCTGCCCTTGAAATAAAAATATCTCGGTAGATGTTACTTTCTGCGGCCATTGATGAATGCCCAGAAAGAGAATGAATTTTGTATGTAAAATTGGCGCATTGTGATTGGACATTTTTTCGCAACTAAATGATGATAATTTATAATTTTTGACCAATCAGTTACAAAAACGATTCATATACTGTTATAAGGGTACTAGGTAGGGATCCCTAGTACATTTTTTTCACCTGATCAGTATCAAGCTAATTTTTTGGGAGTGGCTACATTTTGATGAGGCGAACAAAAAATTCCTCTTCGAAAATTCTCGATTGTGGTAGCTAACAGAGATAGCAGGAGGTAGAGCAGCAGTGAGCGTAGGACCGGGATAACGTACCACGCAATTTGTAGGACAATATTACTATTAAATTATATAGATATTAACTAACTAAAAGCAAAAAAAAATCAGAAAAAAAATTAATTTTTGATGACCTTACGAGGTCATCAACTTGATGACCTCGTAAGGTCATCAAAAATTATTACTAACCAGCTGATTTTTTTTTCTTTTAGTTAGTGATTATCTATATAATTTAAAAGTAATAATGTCCTACAAATTGAGTGGTACGTTATCCCGGTCCTACGCTCACTGCTGCTCTACCCCCTACTATCTCTGTTAGCTACCACAATCGATAGTTTTCGAAGAGGAATTTTTTGTTCGCCTCATCAAAATGTAGCCACTCCCAAAAAATTAGCTTGATACTGATCAGGTGAAAAAAATGTACTAGGGATCCCTACCTATACAGATAAAATATCGATATAGAAACGTGCTTATGTTAAGTAATGATAAAAGTTTATGTACATACCTATGTATGTGCGGTACGCTTAGTTAGTATAGTATGCGATTGTTATGATAATGCGAGCTGCAATAGACGGAGGAGCGATGAAATATCGGCCTCTTTTGCATAAGTACCGCGTAGACCGACCGGAACGCTTCTACGACCGCTACAGGCTACGAACGGAACTCGTAGCTCGTTAATTGTTCATTAAAAGTGGTTATACACACGAAACAAAAGATCACCAGATATAGATATACGGTATAGGTATAAAAATAATTCTTAAAAGGCTTTTCATTCGTTTAATGGCGACACGTCCGGTTCGATCGGTAATACAAAAATTGATATCGTATCATTAAGCTGGCAATTGTGTCAAATGTAATGAAAAAATTAATATATGAACACTTTTTTATTACTAGGTATTGTTATTATTGTAACTTTTTAAAACTAAAATGATATATTAATAAAGTTTCAAAAAACTAGAGATCGATAGATTCGTTTCTGCCTTGTTTCTACAAAGTTTGATTTTCATAAAATGTCTATTAAAATATATACCCAATTGCAATTTGCAATTAAGAATAAGTGACAAATTGCAAAATTTTGTATCAGATATTTGTAATTTAAAATGTCATAAACATTTGAATTTAAAACAACTTAAAAAGTTAAATGAGTAATGTAATACTAAAACAGTAGATTTAATTGGATATATCGAACCTATCTTAGAAGATTATTAAATCTTAGCCTTTATCCAAAAACAATTTTAGTTTAAAATTAGTAGCTTGCACTTTTACTAGTCAAGGTTTTTAAACATAATTAAATAAGTCACAATAATAAACATTATACAAATAAATGGAAAACAATTTTATTTCTTACTAAACATATTATGTAAATAAACACACATACTTTGTGTCTTTACATAAACACATTCAAAATAATTTCATTATGATATATTATTCAAAGCGATACATTATCAAAAGTAATTTCGTCTGTCGAGTTTATCAGGAAGGAGCGAGAGAAGAAAACACATTCATTATACGTATCTGATACTCGATAATTAACATGTTTCGCGCTCCAACTGATATGCGTGATTTATTTATTAAATTTTTGATACATCGTTTTATATTTTCGAAAAATACGATACTTCCTCCGAAAAATGTATTTAAAGTTAAACTGTAAAGAGTGTAAGATATCTTAGATGCTATTATTGGTATTTATGCTGAGTTATTTTTCGATTTTTTTTTCAGTTAAATGCATTCTGAATTAATGGTAGCTTTACTTTAACCATAACTATTTTACTACAATTAAAGTCTAATCTTATTAAATTTTGTAAAATAATGATTCAAAAACACTTGAAGCTCATCTTAATACGTATTTTTTATTATGAGTATTCTGTTTTTGTTTTTTTTTTTTTGTTTTTTTTTTTTTTGCTATAAACACGCCTATCAGAGTTTAATAGACGAAGCCCTGAAACTGTGAAATATATTTTACGATTGTTGGTCCATAGAGAGCTTTCTATATCCATTAGTTGGCGATTATTAGGTGACGATGTGGATTTAAACAATTTTTTTTTTTGTTTTAAGTTCAATTAATTGAAATCAGCACTAAACAAACAAACTCCTTAACAAAACTTATGATTAGAATTAATATATTTGAAGACATAAATTATACAAAGGCAACAAAGAAAATTGTACTTAAAGAATGGTAATTAATATTTGTTGTGCCTTATTCACACGGTATCAATTAAGCCCTTTTTAACTAACTTTCAAAAAGGAGGAGGTTCACAATTCGATTGAATTTTTGTATGTATGTTACCTCAGAACTTTTGATCGGGCAGACTGATTTCGATAAAAAAAATTTAATCGAAAGGTGGTGCATGTCACGTTCTCCCATTTAAATTTAATTGAGATCTGACAAGTACTTTTCGACTTCTATCTAATAATGCGTTGTATTACTTGTCCATGTAATTGAAGTCGGTTTTTTTTCGTTTGTGACCAAACACAATTATTAAGTAAAAACTTATTAAATTTACTTGAGTATAATATAGATTCTTTATGAAGTTTTGCTTTCACACCCAACGTTAATAGGATATAAAATAACTAAATATCTTGTTGTTGTTACTATGTCGTTAAATATAATCTGTATTTTTTGTATTTTTATTTCTGTTAAAAAAACGTAATTCAATTATAAAACTTTTTGATTTTGACTCAATACACGTAATGACTAAAATTTAATAAAACCATAAAACATACCATTATTAATCAAAAATAACGATTTTCTCTCTTGTTAAATAATAAAAACAATGAAAGAAATGAGAAAGAGAAAATACTAATTTATTCTTATTTATAATATGCATGTCCATGTCATGTAGAGTGGTCTATTTTTACTCAAAAAATTTGATAATAAATATTTTATGCTATCTGAACACATTGTGTAGATAATTATATAACTTAAGGTAAATCACACTTAAGAAAATTGAATGTAGCTTTCTAATATAACAAATATCTTCCCAGAAGTAACATAGAGTTCATTTCACGCAAGGCCTCTTAAATTATATTAAACTAAACATTTAAATAACGCTCAAGATTTTGTTACCGTTTCTTCGCGTGTATTTAATTGTTTAATTCCAGCAATTTGGGAATCCATTATCTTTAAGATGATACAAAAAATATTATTAGAAAGTAAACTGTTTATTTTAACTGTTTATAAGCAGTAACTAAATGACAACTAATTTGATCGGCATCAAAACTCTTCAAAACTCTTGTATAACCTTCAATTACTAACATTTATGTCGTAAATATACGAGTATATACTTACATGTTTTTATATTCCAATGAATACCATTGAGCGGTGAGATAAGGACGGAGCTAATGTAATATCTCGTGTGAGTAAAAGAGATAAAATTACGAATACAATGAACGGTATATTTTTATTTTGAATTCATTGGAAATATTCAATTGTAATATTATGATTCAACTTCTACTATTTGTTTTTCACTTCGTCAGACCTTTAATGAGTAATCGCCTATTTCTGTTTCAATTATGAGCTTTCAATCAAAATATGTTTTGATTTTCTTCTATTTAAAGGTAAGATTTTAAGTTAAACTTTGTAAGAACAAGAAAATTATCAGTTTTTTTTATTTTTTTAGTCTTATGAACTTTCGAAAAGTAGAAAATTAATGTGGTAGTAGGTATGTATGCCTACAAATATTGAAATTCAAAAGGCCTCTATATCAAACAATTAATTCAAAAGTTTCGCCAAATTAAATTACACGTTTAAAATACTTTTACGAGTTAAAAAAGGAGATATAGACAGCCAAAGCACGACGTATCAAAAAAAAAATCGTAATTTGTTTATCTGCGCGGCGGGGCGGGGGCCGCGCTCGGCAGTCACCGGCACAGTCACGTGCGACGCCGCCGGCCCACCACGCGCCTTACGTAACACCGATACATCGATACCGTGTCACATCACTACTTACTACTTTCCCGCGTGAATTACGACTTTTTAAATTTTCACGAACGCGTGTGCTGTGCTTTTTTTTTTTAAATTACTGTGACTGGATTTTTCGGCCAGTGTCTCGGACTTCAGGTGCGTTCATTTTTTATATATTTTTTAATGAAGTCAATTTTAATGCAACAATATTATAGTGATATTAAAAATATATGGTTTTTACGTTTTTTTTTTAAATTAGCAAGGTCGTTAACTGTGGCACGCGACTGACGTCGAATGTAGAACGTTACCGTGTAGAGTCAATTCGCGATGGATAGAGTTGATGCTTGACCGCTTACCAACGTCTCATTCTAACTTAATTATATAAAAATGTAGTAATTTAATAATTGTCAATTTAAATGTCATTTAAACCCTAACTCTATCTCATAATTAAGTTAAGTTTATACATGTGTATGTATATGTACAAGTATCGATTGTCATTTATTTCGTACAAATCGTATCAAGTTTTTATTTCAAGGATTTGCCGTGACCTTTTAGATGTTAATTTTAAAAAGCAACGAGTAATAACTGAGTCTATATCATATTCTATTTTTATATATTTCGATTTGAACTAAAATTATTAATATACTACACGTTTCCCTTGGTTTCACTCGGATGTGTTTTGATAAGCGTAAGATTGGTTAATAATTTTGTGTGGTGTTCAGCTCCTTAATATGTTCAATAATCAATTTTATTTCATGATAAATGAATAAATAAATAAATAAATGATAATGTATCACTTTGATGACAAAAAAATATAGAATCAATTTAGTAGTTTTAGTTTATCAACTTTAAACAAGCAAATAAGTGTTTACTCTATGTTCTGTAGATCAATAAATAGTTATTATTTTTATCATATACTAACGATGTATACACCATACCTAATTATTAAACTTATATACATAGTATATATCGATGATGACGTCCTGTTATCTTTTAATAAAACAAACTTTTAGATTATGAATTAAAATATTTACATATAATATATATGGATTAACTAAATTGTGTAATAACAGCAAAAATCTATCAGTATCGGACCATATAGTAAAACATTTAATTGATTTATTATATTTATATACAAAAATAATGAACAATTATACTAAAATGTCTCTTTTAGTTTGACTAATTTGTAGGTTGTGTACCTACAAATTTGTCTACAAGTTAGCAAATTTTAGTGGAATTTCTGTATAATTATACGTTTCCTACAATAGATAAGGTTACTTGAAATGCGCTTTTGCTTATCAGAATGAAATTCGAAGTTTAAAATTCTATTTTTTTTTCTAATTCACTATCACTTATCGTGATGTGAGTTGACATAACTCTGTAAATAAAGATTTAACAAGAAAGATAACTTATCTGGCGACCCCGTTTTGTGGGCCCAACACTTATTTATTTAAAAAATAATTTAAACTTTTCAATGCTAACGTATTTTGTTGTTTGAACAAAAATACTTTTTGACGGATAAAGCTAATTTAAAAAAAAAACATGCTTTTTAATTTCGATTCGTATTTTTTTCTAATTCTAATTTTAGTAATGTAAGCGTACTTATCTCTCAATTTTTCTTTTTAAGCTTCCGTGTTTTATTGTTTGTGTCTAAACTAAAACAAAAACTAAAAACTAATTAAAAAAAAAAAAAAAACAAAGTTATTTTTTGTACGTATTCTCTTTTTTAGTTTCATGTTAATAATGTAAGCGTTATACTCGTAGTATATCTGTTATTCTGTTCCGTAAGAATCAAAGAATCTATTTTTAAAATTATATGCTTCACGTGAGGCTTATCAAGATGTCGGCATCTGTATAACCGAAAGATGTAGCTAATTACGTAATATTATGAATAATTAAATCTTCTTGAAATTATAATATATAGGATTAAAGTTAAGTTTACTTAAATATGGATGTGTGAGTACCAAAAAAATTACACACACGTATTAAGGATGATTTATGCTAGACCGTGCCGGGCACGAGCCGAGCTCCGTACGAGCCACGGACGACGTAAGGATTCAAAACTTTACATACATTTTATATGAACGGGGCGGAACCGTGCGTCGTCGGGACACGTCCGAGCCTCGTCCGAGCCTCGTCCGTGACGCGGACGCCGCACGGTGTAGCATGAACAGTCTCATATAAAATGTATGTAAAGTTTTGCATCCGTGCCTCGTACAGAGCTCGGCTCGTGCCCGGCTCGTACCCGGCACGGTCTAGCATAAATCATCCCTTACTTGACTAATTTTTACCCGTCCGTTCATTCATCAATCGCCATATTGAATTTATGATCACGTGATACTAAATGACAAGTCAGGCATTTCTGTTTTAACTACCCGACTTCCAAAAATTAGGAGGTTCATAATTTACCTCAGAGTTACATCCGAACTTTTGAGTGGTTGAATCGATTTTAATGATGTTTTTTTAATCGAAAGGTGGTGTGTATCGTGTGATCCCATTTAAAATTATTTGCCTAATAAGTACTTTTCGACTTAATTATATTAATGCTACTTCTTTGTATTATACCGCATAACTTTTTACTGGGTATACTGATTTTGATGATTCTTGTTTTAATCGAAAGCTGATCTTTGTATTGTAGTCCCATTTGAATTTGATTTAGATCTGATGACTATTGTTTGAACAATCTTTGATAACGCGCATTTACTTACCTATTTTTTTGTTTACTTACGTTGTATTTCTTGTCTATGTAATTGAAGTCGGTTTTTTTTTCGTTTGCGAGCAAACACAATTATTACTACTCGCTGTTGTCTGAGGCTGTGTTCGCGTAGCAATCTATTCGATGGAAATCGTATACTTACTTATTCGGGATAAGATCACTGACTTTAACTGAGGGAGGGCACAGCAGGAAATTTCCTGCTCAAAATATGGAGCAGCCCGACTGGGGTAGTACCTCGATCTTACAAAAGATCACAGCTAAATAATGCTGTTTTCAAGCAGCGTTGTGTTCCTGTTGGTGAGTAAGGTGACCAGAGTTCCTGGGGGGAGTTGGGGATAGGGTCAAAAACGCGTCTTAGATGCTTCTGGTGTTGCAGACGTCTATAAGCTACGGTAATCGCTTACCATCAGATGAGCCGTACGCTTGTTTGCCGACCTAGTTACTTAAAAAAAGATCGGGATAGATTATATTAATAATCTATAATATAGATTGCATAATAAAGTCTATCTCTATGTCACATTTCAAGGAGTTTCAGTAACACGTTCTAGTGTAATTGAGTAACAAACAACTATGCGCCGGAAATTTTGCATTTACCATAATATTACGAAAACAATGGTAGTATTAATATTATAATGAAACAACTTTTTCGGATTTTATCGCGATTTATTAGGTTTCTTAGAAGCCGGACGTTTCGGATTCGGATACTTACAGCAAACATGGTCCTCCCGTGACCATGTTGTTTCATTATAATGAGCGAGTTCGCGTAAAGAAACAGGTAGTAATAATAGTAGAAACATTAGTACATATTGACTCTACCGAACCGACACGTTTGCTGTATTCGGTGACGTAGAGTGTTAAATCCACAAAACACCCACATGCGTAGCGTGGCGAATAAAAATTTAGGTCACACTATGGCCTCGATTCATTGAGTGCCGATCGTTGGCGTGTTTGATAGTGGTGTAAATAAAAACACGTGGCCACGCTTGCACGCACGCTGAAAACCGTAGTAATCGTTCGAAGTGCGAAAACCGAGAGCGATGCGACTGTAACGTCACTGAGAAACCAGGTAAATGAAAAATTGAAAATGTATATCCAGCAATTTACACACTTTAACAATGATAATTTTAATTCATACATATATGTACATACAAGCGTGCATGTACGGGTGCAAGAGTACTTTTAACACATAGTCGAAAAGTTTTGTAGTTGTATACAACCGCCTTGACTTCATAATACAACTATGTCATAATTTGAAACATTATAATATTATAGTGTTATATAAAAATAACCACAAAGTATAATCGGTGTTAAATCCTTCGAAATATAAGAAGGAACGTAGAATTGAGAATTTACAATTCTCTTTGCGTAAGACTACACTACTAATTGTCTCTACACCGCACCATTGAACTTGGCATAAAGAACTGTCATGACCCTGACACAGCAGAAGATCACAAGATCAACTATCACAAGTGCAAAGCGCATATCATTTTTAATATTATCGATAAAGCAGACGGGCAGGCGGGAGAGGGCAAAAAGTGAAAATCAATAGCAGTGGACAGCGCTGACGGCAGACAGGATAATTGGAATACTCGGCGCGTGCTGAAAGCCGTAAATTTTCACTTTTGTACGCTTTGGACACACGTGAAACGGCACCCTGTTTGTATACAACTTTTGAAACATTATTGCCAGCTGTGATGTTTATGTCGGCTTAATGAAAACGTTCCGAAAATGTTTTGTGCCTATTTTTATAACCGGATTAAAAAATTGTTATGTCAAAATATAAAATCGATTCAGTTGTCAAGTTAATATACTGAGTTCTTCTCATAACATAACAACCATATAACCTCAATACATACATTTATAATGTGTATAAGACTACTGAGATTGTTGAACATATCACCTGCCCGTTATTGTAAAGATTTTTGAAATAATAATTCATGTACTATAAAGTAAAAGAATTTCTTAATTCGGATATCAGGTGATTTCTTAAAAAAGATCAAATGAGATCATGCAAAAGAATTTCAAACTACCGATACACTCCGGAAACCCAGGGGACTGTAATACATTTATAATAAATACGTACTCAGCTCAAAGTTTCTAGACGAATAATTATAGGTATATTATATATACAAAGCGTCTAGACAAGTTACTTGTAAAGGTAATAGCGGCCAGGTATTATTTTAATACATAGTTTTAACTTTCTAGTCATCATATATCATTAAAGAGTTGTATTTAGTAAGTATATATGCTATATACTTTCATATGATAAAACAAAAATTAGTTTATTTATTTGTTTGAATGGATTTTAGATTAGATATTTATTTATTGCAGTTTCAAAATATAATAATGTCATAAATAATCTCAGCGTGAAGTTTTAAAAACTTCGTTAACTGATATGCCTTTTGATTTTTCTTAAACAAGTATAAGTATAAATGCGGGTAAAAACAAGTATCTTTTCTTTATGTCCGTTACAGACAATTTATTTTCTATTAAATAATGAACACGACATATCCATAAAGCACCGTAATTTCATAGTCATCCATTACACGTATACAGCTTTTACGACGAGCATAAATTTTAATTCAGCGCGTTAGCACAGGGGCTGTAATTGACTTTACGAGTCGTACCTAAAATTAGCTTGTTTCGGTACAATTTTAAGGTTTTATCTAATAATTAAATATTAAAAAATATACATTTTATTTTACTAGATGACCAGTTCCATAACTTCTCCTAGATAGACTTTACATTCTTCCGATACAGGAAATAACATGCTTCAAAGGAAGCTTGAAACTTGTTTAATAAATAAACTATTGTTATAAAATATCACAGTAGTGTTGTGTTCCTGTGGTAAGTTAGGCAGCCAGGGCTCCTGGAAAGGATAGGATCGGCAAACCCACTAGCGATGCTTTTGGTGTTCCAAGCGTCCATAAGTACCAGTATCCTCTTACCACCAGGCGGACCGTACGCTTGCTTGCCACCTTTGTAACCAAAGAAAAATAAATATATCTAGCTATGTTTATTTCAATGGCTACTGTTAACCCGGACTTGATTCTCGATAGTGAATCTAGTATCGTACTAGCGACCTCTGTCGATCCATATTTTTTACACGATAACTAATCACCAACATATCATATATCAAAACCTTCTCCGAAACATGCTGCATCTTATGGTATAAGTATTATTCCGATCGGCTCTGTAGTTTTCGCAGTATAACCGAACAAAAAAAACCGGCTCTCCATTTATTAGTATAGATTTATTGGAAAAAAATTATATTACTCTCTCTTATAACTACTCATAATCCTCTTATAATAAATCAAAAGATAATGGTACTGCGTAGCGACAAAAGTAAACATTTTAAAACGTATGCCTTATCTATTCCGCAATTTATATTTGACATAATATGTGTAATTGTGTATAATCTGTTAACGCAAATGCTTAATTTTTATGATCAGACGGGTTTAACTTTAATGATATTATTCAAGAATTATACATGCAAGATAATAAAAAAACACGACACTTACTGATAGTCGTGTAAAAGAGGAATCAAGTAAATATTTCTGAAAATGAGTATTTAGTCTGTTGTGATGAGTTCAGATATCATGAGCTGAAAATGATTTGCTGATAAAAACATTAATATGTATAACCTATCAAAGTGTAAAATCTTTATTACAATAGTACCTGGTCAAATGGACATTACCTTTTATTGTGAACTGTCAAACGTGTGAAGTTTAAATTAATTGTTACGTTTTCTGCATTTACTTTTTCTGCGCAATTACCTCAAATTCCTTTTACACATTATTAGAATACTTAAAATAATCGGTTAGAATTGATTCAGCTATTCTAGAGTTGAGCACTTTTATTTATATAGATATAATCATAAAAATAATTATATTTATGGAAAATGCATGAATATATGAAGTAGGTTTTTTGATTTCTCTCAAACTTTCTACTCAAAAATGAAACGTTATTAGCATTATTACGAAACAATGGGACAAAGGCACTTTCTTTGTATAAGCAACAATTCATATTTAAAACATGAATGTATAATTAATTAACACGTTGCTTAAATTAATGTTTTTTTAAAATAATTTTAATGAGTTTGTTTAAAATGTTTTTATACAAAGATCTCCTTTATAGGGTTCCGTACCTCAAAAGGAAAAAAACGGAACCCTTATTGTTTTCCGTCTGTCTGTCTGTCTGTCAAGACCATTTTTTATAACTATACCAACATATGTATATTATAGGTAGGGCACAGTAGGAAATAAACATCCTGCTCAAAATCTGGAACAGCTCGAATAAGGAAGTGCCTCGACCTTACAGAAGATCACAGCTAAATAATACTGCTTTCAAGCAGTGTTGTGTTCCTGTGATGAGTAAAGTGACCAGAACTCCTTGATGGGAAGTAGGGTTGACAACGAGCTTGCGATGCTTCTCGTTTTGCAGGCTTCTGTCTATAAGCTACGGTAATCGCTTAACATCTAGTGAGCGTGAGCGTCAATATTAGTTTTTGTATGTCAAATAAATGGTTTTATAGTATACTAGCTGTGCCCCACGGTTACACCCGCATTAATTTGAGGAAAATCATAGCTATAGCCTTTCCTAATTTCAAGTTTGTAGGTGTATTTTTCATTGGACTTTCATACAAACAACCATCCCCTTTTTTAACCCCAAAAGGGGGTTGATTTCTCAAAATACATGATTAGTACACTCCAACACTGTCCATAGACCATACATATTGAATTTCAAGTCTCTTACTTCTAAAGCATAGGACTTTCATACAAACTTCCAACCCCCATTTTCCCCCTTAAGGGTGGAATTTTGTAAAATCCGTTCTTAGCTGACCTCTACTTGGCGAAAGGAATATTCCTACCAAATTTCAAGTCTCTACGCCTTATGGTTCCAGAGATATCGTGATGAGTCAATGAGTGGATATCTCTTTTATATATATAGATTCATGATGACAGGTATAAGCGTACTTATGCGTGAGTAAAAATTACGTTGATAACGATTGGTTTACATTGGTAAAACCGTTAATATTAAGCAAAAAATGATTGCACAAATTTTCAAATATCAATATTTACCTACTGATAATTTTAAAATTTAACCAGAATAAATCAGAATATACCCCTCACTATTAAATTCAGAATCAAAAATGAATTTATTCAAGTAGGCTTCACAGTTTTTCATTTCATATTTTCTGCGTAATTTTCTTGAATTTTTCGTTCCGTAAGAACCTTCTACGAAGTACTAGCAAACTTTAAAAACAGACATTTACCGATACGATTACGAATCCGTCCAACCTTTCACGAGTTTTACGCTAAATAACACATTTGGCGATTTATTTCTATTAATAAAGAATATTATGAATTTAAATTGTGATATAAACGATGTAAATTTGAACGATTCAAAAGCATTATTGGCAAGGTGCGTGACGGTAGCGCCACTCGAGGTATGAACTAAAAGGGGACAGTATTGGCAGATATAATCTGTGATTGGCAGTATATCTATATACTAATATATAAAGCTGAAGAGTTTGTTTGTTTGATTGTTTGTTTGTTTGTTTGTTTGTTTGTTTGAACGCGGTAATCTCTGGTTCTACTGGGCCGATTTGAAAAATTCTTTCAGTGTTAGATAGCCCATTTATCGAGGAAGGCTATAGGCTATGTATCATCACGCTAAGACCAATAGGAGCGGATTCCACGCCGACGAAGTCGCGCGCAGAAGCTAGTTAATGATATTTGACAATAACTAAACTATTTTCGTATTGTTAAAAAACCTATCAATATGTGAAAAAAATGTAGTGACGAACTGACGAAATTACGTGCTATTTTATATTGAACTAGCTTGTGCGCGCGACTTCGTCCCCGTGGAATAGGACCACCCGATTTTGAAACATTCTTCATTAGTGCTACGCTCCTATTGGTCTTAGCGTGATGATATATAGCCTATAGCCTTCCTCGATAAATGGGCTATCTAACACTGAAAGAATTTTTCAAATCGGTCCAGTAGATCCTGAGATTAGCGCGTTCAAACAAACAAACAAACAAACAAACAAACAAACAAACAAACAAACAAACAAACTCTTCAGCTTTATTATATTAGTATAGATTAAATATCTTAAAAAAAACGTAAGTATCATTGATAAACAAATTATTTAATATTTACATGATTAGATTAAGTCAATTCTAGCTAGCTTTATAGTTTTATAGTATCTGAGTAATCTGTGGTCAATTCTAATTTCTAAAGCATAGCTGAGTAGGTACATATGAGCTGTAAAATTAATTTTAACAAAACTAAAAGGAAACAAACTTAGGAAACAAAGAGTATAATTATAATTGTGAAGGTAAAAGTAAAGAATAAAAATAAAAAGATAATGTAATAGCTGAATCTTGAAGATAACGTAAAATATTAATTTTTTTAATTTAATATTTTTTTATTTAAGTCGTTACGAAAACATGGGTGTCATCATCAAAACTGGGTTTCAAGCAGTAAATCATCGAATTGAGTTCCAAATTAGTACCTAAATTTTTTAATTTAATAAACACGTTGTTTAATCTAAAGAGTAGCAAAATATTTTTTATTATTGATATGAAATTCTTCATAAAATACATACAATAGTTTATTAAATTTTGATAAATTCCACAAGTAAAAACATTTATATTTCAAATTACTAATTTAGATAATATATTATTGTCTCAACAACATTTACCAGTTTCCAAATGCCTGTTATACTCTTTTATTATTAATACTGAAATTAAGGTTATGATACTACTTACTTTCGCCGTCTTACTGCTACTATCCACTTTTTTCTTTGATTTATTTTCCATTTCGCAGTTGGAAATGTATAAAATTTACACTCACTCTTTCTGCTAGTATTTCTACAATTAACGACACAGCAACTCCGGTTGCTCATTTTATTAAAATTTTATTATTGATGATAAAAAATTAAAATGTTTACGTGTATTTTATACGACAGAGTCATAAAACATCTCCGTTTAGTTCAAAAATTCACCACTGCGTACGCTTGTGTCGATTCGGCTTACCTCCACCATGACTTCGCACCTAGCCAATAAGAGGAAATGATATCGGTAAGCGCGGCGCGGCGCGGCGAGACAGTTCGCCGCTGCGCTGTCACCCGCGGCTCTTCATTCAACCACGATAACAGTTCGTGTTTGTTTACATGTATTGCGATATGAGATAAACAAACACACGGGAATATGTTACTGATTTATAGATTTCATGCACTTACATTTTAGTTGAAAAATTTAAATGTCATGGAACAAAAGATGCTTTAGAATATGGCTTAGTGGTCTTAGTAAATGCGTAAGTTTGTGATTATGGATAGATGTTTGTTACTCTTTTATACAAAAACTATATAAGTGATTGTAATAAAACTTATTATGTACTAGCTTCTGCGCGCGACTTCGTCCCCGTGGAATAGGACCAATTCTGTCATACATGATTTGTGCGAAACTTTAACCGTTTACGCAGCGGAAGCTCTCAAAAGGAAAGAAAAACCCAGATTTTGAAACATTCTTCATTAGTGCTACGCTCTTATTGGTCTTAACGTGAGGATATATAGCCTATAGCCTTTCTCGATAAATGGGCTATATAACACTGAAAGAATTTTTCAAATCGGTCCAGTAGATCCTGAGATTAGCGCGTTCAAACAAACAAACAAACGAACAAACAATCAAACAAACAAACTCTGCAGCTTTATTATATTAGTATAGAATATAGATTAATACGTACGTATTAATTTAAGAATTTCACGAAAACGGACCGGAAAATCTCATATATAATGTCGTATGGCTAAATTTAAATACCAGAACAGTTAAACTGTCTAATGTCGAATTAACTGACGTCCGGTGAAATTGATGGCGAAATAATATCCCGTGCAAAGATCTAAAAGTGTAATTCACGAGGACGGTAGAGATCGCAGTCCCGCCCCCGACCGTGACGTGTGTTGCGGTAGGTTGGAGCGAGAACACACTTCAATGTGAATGTGTTATATATCTAATGAATACTAATATGAAGAACTCTAATGATATGTTCAACGTTTAAGATTAGTCTAGTTTGAATATAATTTCTCATCAATGATTGTTTCAATTCTAGATGGCCCGACGATGGATAGAAAATGTCAATCGATTATAGATTGGTCGCGGATTTAAAATTGGGCTGTTTATCGAGTACCGAAATTCGACTAACATTGTTAAAAATGTCAAAATAAATTCTGGTACAGATATATCTCTCAATCTACTGTATAACAGTGTGGCTAGTGTGTGTAACGAACAAGCGCTACGAAAATCTTTGTTCGAAAGTTACAAAATCTTAAAAAATATCGGTAAAGTTCAAAGTCAAAGGTTCGTAAACCAAGCTAAGAGTTTATTAACTCTCGACTCAAACGTCAATAGAACCCTTAGAAAACTTCAAATGGCCAGACCATTGAACTCGGCTAATTCAGGTGACGGGAAGGGTGTTGAACTCCTAATAAAAATATGTAAAGTTTGTTTACAAACAAACCTAAACGGTTCCATTGAGTGGGCTGATCGCAAACCCTCGGGATTGCTTGGAGTCGGATTCCGTCGTATCTAGGCGAATCCCGGCCTTGAACTTGTGCGTGACAATCCCGGGACGATTACCTCGACGTTTTACGGAGTATCACCGATTTACCGTCACCCACAGGGGACCGATTGTTAACACGAAACATAGATACTGATGATTTTAGAAATGTCATCGACTCAACCTTTTTTGCGTGATTATTTTTCTTTTTATTAAAACATTAATATTGAAAAAAATTGCAACTAATTATGTAAATATTATATTATATTTAAAATTAAACAAATAGTGGAGTGTATTCAACTAAAATAATAAAATAAAAATCATCTAGTAGTTTTATACATTATTTTATAGCAAAAGTAAATATTAAGACTTCTTTTCCAACATTTTTACATTAAAATTATTTAAACATTCGTTAAATTAATTCAAAAATTAGTTTGAAATGAAATGAATGTATTTATTTCGCCATAAGGTGACTTACGCGCACATAACGAACGTCAAAAAATATCAATCACAAACAAATTAAAAAATTGCGTGAGTACAAAGTACACATGTGACATGTTAGAAGTGAAACTTCTTTGGCAAACTAATTGAAATAGAACTTTTTGAAAAAAAATTAAAAAATGTTAGAAGTGAAACTTTAAAATAGTAAAACAAAACCTAAAGTCTGGACTTAAAACTATGCGGATGTATTCTACGAGGGTCGTAGACGCATCGCAGACGCGAATCATGAATATAGAGCGATTATATTTATCTTTAGTACGTTCAAATACATATTTATCGAGTGATTTTGAAATTTGTTGTCTGTTGCATCTTATCTTTGCTGCGCTAGTACCATTTTAGTTCTTGATCGCTTAGTTAATCTCTCGCTGGGCTATAATTGATATGTTAGAAATAAAATTTTCATTTTACGACTACTATTACTATTACTACAAGAATGCATATAGATACTCGTAGTTAAAACGTTATGTACCATCAGTACGAACAAAAGGAAAACAAATACATATCACGTTAGTGGCTGGTTATAACAGGCTAGAACCGGTAATCCGGATCAGTTGAAACACGTGTTTAATCGATAAGCGACATCCACCTGTTCGCGTTGTTCACACCATGCTACTTGTTTGAATAATAGTTTACAATACGTGATGATAAATGGTAGAGCATTATTATCCGGATATGCAACCTTATCCGGTTCACGGTAACTTTTTCTAGTAGATATGTTGACATCCATATTTGTAACTTTATCTTTTACTGCGTTCTAGTGATATATGTACGCACGAAATATTCTAAATATTAAGTAAATCAATTAATCAATTTAAATTATTAATTTTATCTTAATTTAATTAACATCATGTTGATTTTGTTAAATTAAGATAAAATTTTAAATTAGAAATAAATGTCACGGTTGCTTGATTCTCATAATTATTTTCATATACATATCATTTTTATATTCGTATTTTTATATCGTATCATTGTTAAAAGCTTCGGAATTTACAGAGTATCGTATCATTAATCATATATTTAAATATTTTCTTCAATTACAAACTAATATAGATTTAAATTAGGGATGTAACGATACATGAATTTGCCGATACGATACCGATACCGATTATCGAGGAAAATAATCGGCGATACCGATACCGATACCGATATCGATGGCTTAGTAGTAAATACACCCAGTAAATAAACAATGATGTACTTTATATGCATAAAACTTACTTATGTTACATAGAATAAATAGACACTCCATTCTGTAGTGTGGCAAAAATAGAAATGAAAAATAATGAAAAAAAGTTAAAATATCATATCAACATTTATTTGGGTAACATTTATCAAGGAATCAAATCAAAAGTAAATCAATATTAATAATCAAAGGTCACTTTAGGAAAAATTTTGTTAACGAAACAAAGTTTATTCAAATTACTAGCAGATAATCTGTCGCGCTTTTCAAACTGTGTATCGGCTGTATTTAAATCGGCGATACCGATATATCGGCCTGCCGCTTATATCGGCCGATATATCGGTATCGTTACATCGCTAATTTAAATGTCGTAGCAGGAAAGGAGTATGAAAAGGGATGTTACATAACCATTTATTTCGGCCCTATTAGTCACAGCGTGATAATTAAAACATTCTACATTTTTTTCTCAATAAGCAACCCGTCTAAAGTAAAAATTATTTATTTTGAAATAGGTCATGCAAATTCTTATTAGTGTTGTAAAGCAAACTTATTCAATTTGTCATACAAATTAATATGTATATTTACGGCATTAACAAAATACGTATAATTTAATTATTTATAATGAAATAAACATAGTTAGCAATTTAGCAGACGAATATAAAACATAGTTTGATAGTGTAAATAGAACTGACCTACCTCTCGTGAAGTGGTTGATTATCAGGGCCGGGTCACTTGTAGGGCACTGACCTTTGTTTTCTTTAACCTCTTGACATTTTTATTTTATTTCCCTTACACAACATTTTTGTTACTTTTACGCTATGATAACTTTAGTTCTTCATAGTTATGTAACTGTATTTGTAACGTTAAGAGAGCGTTAAGCGTGAACTAATGTTAAACGTGCGTTTTTGTTTCTGTCCGTTTAATACGATTTTGATGAGAGTTATGAGTGCCGAAGTTACTAAGACAGGTGCCTAACAAGGCACTCCTCTCAGTAACTCTTTCTTAACTTTGGCTTCCAGTAACTTGACATTCTAAGTAAGGGCGGATCCATTGTGACCACCGTTGTGAGCACGGTGGGCATGCCCACAACCTTTACTATTTCCTTGTCTACATTATTTTATGGAATTATGGTATGATTGACCTAAACAAAAAAAGGTATATTTGGGGTATTTTTCTCGATTATTTTCTGAAATTATGGAACGTCAGCCGAAATTTTCATATGAAATTTCATTCCTTTTTCGCTTATTTCATGGGGGCGCAAATAAAAATAAGCTGGGTCTGCCCACAACCCTAATTCACGTCTGCCTTCCTTCAATGATTATTTTCATACCTAAGTTGCGTGATAAAACGGAAAACGCTTCAGCGTGTAATATCCCACTGCTGGGCATAGGCCTCTTTCTCCAAGTAGAAGAAGGATTAAAGCTTAATCCACCACGCTGCTCCAATGCGGGTTGGAGGATATATTCCCTACTATGAGTAACGATCGCTATCAGGTGTACATGATAACAACCGGGACCGGACGGCTTAACGTGCTCTCCGAGTCACGTTGGGGAGACCCACAAGAACAGACATCCAAACCGGAATGGAATATTTGTACAAATACAAATATCCATCCCGATATTAACGTGCTCTTCGAGGCATGGTAGGGTTATCCACAAGGACAGACATCCAAACCGAAAAGGAATATTTGTACATAGGTACAAAAAAATATTTGCAAATAAAATAAAATAATAATACAATACGATTCCCGCTCGGGATGGTTATTTGTACCTATGTACGAATATTCCTTTTCGGAATATTTGTACATAGGTACAAATAAAATAAAATAATAATACAAATATTCCTTTTCGGAATATTCGTACATAGGTACAAATAAAATAAAATAATAATACAAATATTCCTTTTCGGAATATTCGTACATAGGTACAAATAAAATAAAATAATAATACAAATATTCCTTTTCGGAATATTCGTACATAGGTACAAATAACCATCCCGAGCGGGAATCGAACCCACATACCGTCGGTGTTTTAGGTGACTACTCGTACCACTACACGAGAGCGGTTGTAAATATATATACAAATATAAAATATACTATTAAAATTTTCTTGGCACTAACCCAAAATGAACTAACCGTATAATAATTTATCGCGTTTCCGTCTTATAAAAGCACTAAACTTGATCGCTCGCTTCTACAATTTTACTACATTTCAAATCGAGTACTACTCTATAGATAATCTAAATTCATGTCTTTAGCCTATCTTTATTTAATTATGATAATAAAATCAGACTATTTTCGAAACATCGGTAATACAATAATTAAAAAGTCAATGTTGACAAATAACCAAATATATGGTTAAGAATAATGACAAATATTCTTGACAAATATAGAGCAATAAGTTTTTAAAAATACATTTTGATGTCTCTACCACTTACTTACTTACAATGCTGTCAGTACTTTGACGAATAAAACGTAAGTATCGCAAAAATGTGTAAAAAAAAGTCTTCGTTTTGGGCATTATTTATTTATTTATTTCAATCACAACTTACAACTATCATTAGTCATTACAGGTACAACCCAATTATTATTATGTTTCTGTCGGTCCTTAAAAACCGTAGTTAGAGATATTTTTTAAATATAGCCTTCCTTTATGGTGCTATTTTGAACATTATATGCATAGTAAGTCATTTACTAATAATATGGTATACATAAGTACATTTTCTATATGCTATGTATAATGAAGAGTTTTAGTTTGGAGGGTGAGATCAGAGTTGGTCGTTCACAGGTCGAGCGATGTTCCGGTAACCGCATCAATGATTATCTTAATATTGAATTTGTAGTATCAAATACTTATCGTTTTAAGAATACTATATAATGAATGTGTTAATCAATAAATTGTTTTGTAAAAAAGTGTTGTTAGAGCTGTGTCAGGCAATACAAGTATTAACAGATTTTGCAATATGTTTACCAAGGAAAAGTATATTAGTACACTTATGTACAAATTACATCTAAACATTTATACTGTAGTGTTAATTTTCTGTTGTATTTATGTAATACTAATGTAAATCTAATTGTTTACAGGTCTTACAAGACATCAAGGTAAATATTGTAGATTTGTTTATCTGTCCAATTTTTGTTTCTCCTTCGTTTTAGCACAGCTTTATATTTTTCGTTGCGACTTTCTTGCAATTATTGCACGTTTACCTCTAACAATCGTTTATTTTTTAATTCTATCGCAATTAGCGTTTACTTAATACTTTGTAAACATTTTAATTGTATTTGCTCGTCTGTCCTGTGTTTAAACTAATACCATATTAGCATTTTCAAATTATATTTTATAAATACAGTATTAGGGTGTTATGTAATAACAATTATAACAAAAGTGGAAGGAAATGAACTAATAATATTTTAGAACAATGTTATACAAGTATGAAGTCGATTTGTATAAGGTTTGTCATAACATTTACAAAGCACTACTATATTATATCTTCAGTTCTGTTCCGTAAACACCTAAAATTTCCTTACTTAATCAAAATAACACACTTCAATTTAAATAAACTGAAAATAGATCTTGATAAGCAATGGAAGTAAAACAGTACGAGTACAGTCTAGTATAGACAAATACACAGAGAGATTATGCCTTATGCAATTAGTAATGATTAGATATATGTATGTATGTATATGGTTTCTTTGACCGTGACATGTCAAGGAATTTTATATTTAAAATGACTATAAAAAATACTAAGACATATCACATCCGCGAAGGTTCGATACGACTGGGAGGCAGTGGGGGGGCGGTCGATGGGTCGACGACCCCGGCCGTTTGAAGCAACCCCCACCCACCTCTTATTTATTTATTATTTACTCGTACCATATATATTGACAGAGGGGAGATGAAATTAAGAATATATATTTAATTTTAATACAAAGCTCGGAAATATATAATATTAAACCAATCTTTGGAGCATTCTGTTTTAAGTTGTACGCTACCATTTTATATACCGTAAAATAAAAGAAATAGCTCTTCTAATCAGACTTATCGAATCTCAACTACTAATTCTATTTTAATGAAGTGTGAGATATGCTAGTGTTGTAAATGAGTGATTAAGTAGATGGTACTTCATTAATTTAAAAATCGATAAAATGGTACAACACCAGAGTCGGTTGAGTTAAAGACATTATATAATTAAACATTTTTTTAATTAAGAAAAAAATAACTATACATACTTATGAGCAACCTCATGGTACTTTCTATAATAAATATAACCATATCAGTGCTGTCTTATATGCATGCCATGCCAAAATACATTTCTTACTCTCTCTATATCTCTCATTTTTATCTCTGATTACTTTTATTCTTTAGTTCTTATATTGGTGCAGACAGACCTTGTGGGCAGGTGGGCCGAGTAACGAAAAGACAACACAGCCTTAATAAAAGAGACTGTTTGGGGTCATGTGGAACGTTAAAATGAAACAATTTAAACTGATTAACAGTTACGGAAAATATTGCATTTCGTACCATATATGCATGTAACGAAATTAACTAAGATTTTTTTAATACTAGCGACTAGCCCCGGCTTCGCACGGTTGCAAAAATGATCAGTGTTTTTCCCCTTCCCCTTAAATCACTCTATCTATTTAAAAAAATGCATCTAAATCCGTTGCATAGTTTTTAAGATCTAAGCATACATACAGACAGACAGCGGGAAGCGACTTTGTTTTATAATATGTAGTGATGATACAGTTTCGATTTTAAGAACCATGTAACTGACAAATGAACCTAACCGCCGTACAATGCGGCTATATCTGTATGATGAGTTTAGTTCCCCTAAGATTAAGAAATGCGTTTTTAAATTTATTAAATTTGTAACATTTATTGTTATAGCAGCTCTAATAACATGCTCTGTCAAAACTGTGAAAATTTCAAGTGTCTAAATACTGTCTTGCAACGTAAAGCTGAATGAACGGAGGAGACTTAATGAGATGATGAGCTTTGTTTTGTGAGAAAATAGTTTCGTTTGCATCCTTAAATTACTTTAAAAATGTCATAAGTATTAAAATGAAAACAAATCATAACAATAAGAATAGAAATATATGTAATTGTACATATAATAAATGAGTATGATACACCAGGGACAGATTTCTGCCCCAAGCATTTTTATTTTAAATGCAGTAAGATTTCTTCGTCTTCGCCGTGCATTCTAAAATATAGAGCACACAAAAATAAAAATAGTTAATTATATGATATGTAATAACTTTTATATGGTTATTGTTTGTTTATTATAATGAAACTTAGTGTAATTTAACTAAATTACATTTGATAAGAAATCAACAACACGTAACATTTGATGAGATATCACGTAGAGTCATGATCATGAACCAGAACAATGTTATAAGTACATACATAAAACATTAAATAACCATCCCGTCTTGTTTCTACAATGTTTTTTCATTATTACGTATAAACCAATAAAAAAATTAATTAACTTTGTCGATGTAAGTAAATTTCATGGATGCGTTAATCTATTAATTAATCAGGCCACTGCAACCGAACGTAATAAACGAAAGAGTTTCTGATAAAGTATTATTACTCGTAGTTTTTAAAGTTGAGGCACACGGGTTCGTACGGACTCATAACTGTACATAAAAACCATTTAACTTATTCTGAATTCCATAATTCTTAGCCGTAGAGTCCAATTTAGATGATTTTTGACATATCTCCCATCTCTTTTTATCATATATCTTCGTCCCACTCATACGACAATCGTTCTATTTACAAAACATTCAAAGCGAGGTTGCCATTCTTGCGCTGCGCTTGGGCCGCTGACGTCACATTTTCCGTCCCTCTCTTCGAAAACCTCTCGTCGCTTCCCGGTTACACTACTACGTGATTTAGTGATGGCTGACGGGAAAACGTAAAACAATAAACTGATCAAACTTCATAACTTCGTATACATACTCGAATATTCATAAAAAATAATAAAACTGCTGAATCATATTATTTTTTTCTTAATATTGATATGTTCCATTGATATATATTTACAACGTTTGAAGATATTTTTTTAGGAAGAAAATTATACATACACACTAGAAATCACTCTGCGTTCACGTATTTTAAGCTCTTTTGAAGTAAAACTTCACGCACTAAACGCACGCTTAACTTGGGTAGTAAGCTGGTGAATGCGAAAACGTTTCGAAAAGTGTGATCAGCCGAGGTGAACGGAAGTTGAGAGGGAGATATAAGTTAGTGAAGATAGAAAGAGAGAGAGTTACGTTTCGTAAGTTTTACTTCAGTCGTGTGCTCTAAAGCACATTCGTTTTTATTAACAAAATAAAAATCGTTTTTACACGACGAATAAAAAGCAATATAAAATACAATAATCGTCTATTAATCGAAGGGTATATTCCAGTATTTCCTAGACTTTCATATAACTCTTGTGCCTTTTGTTCGATAACTGGAGATTGTCGCTCGGGGCGCTCGGAGCGAAGCATATACCTCTAAATACAAACTGTACCTATGAAATTTACATCTTATATGACGTTTGTAAAACATGTTCCTGTATGTTTTAAAATTAATAATGTTATAAATCTTAACGAATGTTAAAGATTATAATTACAAATTGTATTAAAATAAATAAAGAAGTTTTTTGATAAACTTCGATAGTAGGTTTGAATGGTAACTAAAAAATTGACAAATATAAATAAATAAATACTGTACTTTATCACTGCTCACATATTTTGCATCAAAAATGAAAAAAATATATTGAAAATAATATATAATATATGTATTTTATTGGTACATTAAGAATAACATTTTTTTTTAATCAAACCTAGTTGATTTTATTTACAGAAATGTCAAAGATGTTTATTTCAAATAAAATTTATATAAATTTATTTTGAAAGCTTACGATATTACACATATTTACAATTCACAACTTAAGAACTAAATATATAATAATAATGGATAAAAAATCGTGTAAACCATTTTTATATCACTTACAATAAAAATTGTCATCAATAAGCAATAGCGTTTGTTACTTAAAGGGTACAATTCCAAATATAGCGCTAAGCAGACAGTCGTTGAGGAAAACTGTCGATAAAAAAGCACCTTCTTATACGTTTTAAAACTCACTGTAGATACATAAATTCGGAAAAGCAAGTTAATATTTAACTTCGAAAGTTTTATCTTATGAGTTTAATATTATGTTTATCGTGAGTACATATTGCATTTATGCAGTAGTATTAAAACTTTGATCGATGAGTCAATATCTCCATATCAAAGTGACGCAGATGTTTGGATATGGCCAGCGGATGTTTTAGTAATAACCGGCGAATATTAACACAGCGAATGTTATTTATTAAACATTATCACTATTGTTATTAAACTTAACTGTTTTTGATCGATGGCTACTTATTTTCAGTTTAATGACATACAGACACATCTATTTTTAACGTAGTACGAAGTTGTATAACTTAAAAAAAAAAACAAATTCAAAAAGTGTTTACTAAATAGTTAGTTCTTTTTAATTAAGTATATTATTAATAATCTGTAGCATAAATTTAAAAAAAATAACTATGTAAATTTAGACCGTAAGCAACGTAAATAGTTGTAAAGCTTAAAAAACGAGGCTTTAGACCACAGGACTGAAATAACAGTTCTTTAGCTCGATCTAACTTATATCTCCCTCTCAACTTTCATTCGCTTCGTCCGATCACACTTTTCGTAACTCTCTCGACACACATTCATCAGCTCACTCCCCAAGTCAAGCATGCGTAAAGAAGTTTTACTTAAAAAAAGTGTGTGTGTGTGCAATTTACACACGAGAGAAGTAAATTTTTAGAAAAGTTGTAAGAAGGTAGACCCTCGCAGTTTGTTCTATTGACGATGCAAAATTTGTCGGTAACACGTTTTGAGTAGAATTGTATTCTATCTCATTCTCTCAACGATTCTAAAGAAGTTTCACTTCATAATCAACAAAATTCAAAAAGTATTTATAAGATACGAAGGTCGTTTTTGTTACTAAACTATAAATAATATGCAGCAAACACTAATAGTTAGGGATCCCTAGTAAATTTTTTTCACCTGATTAGTATTAAGCTAATTTTCCGGGAGTAGCTTCATTTTGATGAGACGAACAAAGAATTTCTCTACGAAAACTCTCGATTGTGGTAGCTAACAGAGATAGCAGGGGGTAGAGCAGCAGTGAGCGTAGGACCGGGATAACGTACCACGCAATTTGTAGGACAATATTACTATTAAATTATATAGACATTATCTAACTAAAAGAAAAAAAATCAGCTGGTTAGTAATAATTACTTATCATTGTGTCCATTATTTTATAATATTACTAGCTGACCTGGCGAACTTCGTACCGCCTTTTTTTTCTTAAATATAATAATTACATATACCAAAATAAAATATAGCCTATCTTTCAAGTTGGATCAAACTGCACACGGTGTGCAAATTTGATTAAAATCGGTTAAGTGGTTTAGGAGTCCATTGAGGACAAACATTGTGACACGAGATTTATATATATTAAGATTGTTCAAATTTAGTAGGGAAGTGGACTGAGGTTGCCAATCAAAGAACCAAATCATAAATTATGCGACGTTTCGATCTTTATTAGACATTCATCAGGCATCTTTGTAACTGATATAATTGACATCTATTTTTCATGTGATAATTTTTATTAATATTTCTTTATATGCGCGGATACATTCAAAAAATTTTTATTTTTAATTTTTTAATTTTTATTATTATTGTGACAATATACGATATCCTTGTTAAAGCATTCTAGGATCAAAAATATTTTTTTTCTCTTGACTCATTAAATAGTGTTATTTTTTCCAATCGAACGTCATTCATTCTTGTCAAAATTTATATTACAATTCATTATAATTATCCATTGTTTCATATCTTATTTATCTAAAACTTTGTCAGGAAGTTAATATTATAATCTCGTCAATATGTAAATTTTAATTTCATATATCCATTATTACTTGTCAGGTAGTTATTGCAATAGATCATTACATGTTATATTAATTTTGTTCTATTTTTCTAAATTCTTACTAAATTTCATTACATTTTGAACTAAGGAAAGGTCCATGTGGTGATGTAGTTTGAAATAGATTATATTCTTAGAATATATATATCAATTATATCAGTTACAAAGATGCCTGATGAAGATCGAATAAAGATCGAAACGTCGCATAATTTATGATTTGGTTCTTTGATTGGCAACCTTAGTCCACTTCCCTACTAAATTTGAACAATAATGTTAGTAATAATTTTTGATGACCTTACGAGGTCATCAAATTGGTGACCTCGTAAGATCATCAAAAATGTTTTTTTTCTGATTTTCAAAAATGTACTAGGGATCCCCTACCTATAAAATAAAGAATGATTATACTAAATAAATAATATGATGAGTATAATGCGTAACATACCTGGGCAACCAAGTGTAACGAAATCGAAACGCATTTTTATCGTAAAACTGTTGTAACTACTTACAATGTCATACTGGCTGTATTATACTATTGCTCTACTGTTAGAGACTCATTCATAATCACCAGAATACGGAAACCTAAATTAAAGATAATATTTCCGCATAGGACCAATCTTAATATATCAAAACTGTTGCTTAAACGGTCAAAATAACACGTGGTTCAATAAGTCCCGAGACTAAGTACTAAAAAAAGGTCTTTTTTATAAAATTAATTTTTATTCATCAACAAAGTCTCCTCCAAGAGCGATACAGTCCCTCCAACGCTTTTCTAACTTTTCTATCCCATGTGTGTAGAACGATTTGTCTTTGGCTTCAAAATAAGCCTCCGTTGCTGCGATAACTTCACTATTTGAGTCAAATTTCTTACCCTGAAGCATTTTTTTGAGGTCTGCAAACAGCCAGTAATCGCTGGGGGCCAAGTCTGGCGAATAAGGGGGATGAGGAAGCAATTCGAAGCCCAATTCGTTAATTTTTGCCACCGTTCTCACGGACTTGTGACAAGGCGCGTTGTCCTGGTGAAACACCACTTTCTTTTTGTTCATGTGAGGCCGTTTATCCGCAATTTCGTACTTCAATCGCTCCAATAAGCACATGTAATAGTCAATATTTATATTTTGCCCCTTTTCAAGGTAGTCGATGAAAAGTATTCCATGCGCATCCCAAAATATAGACGCCATAACCTTACCGGCCGATTTCTGAGTCTTTGGACGCTTCGGGCGGCTTTCACCAGCCGCTCTCCACTCCGCTGCCTGCCGATTGGATTCCGGAGTGAAATGGTATATCCAGGTTTCATCCATTGTTACATGCCGACGTAAAAAATCCTTTTTATTTTGATTCATCAGCGCCAAACATCGCTCTGAATCATTGATACGTTGTTCCTTTTGATCAGTTGTAAGCAAACGCGGCACCCACTTAGAAAAAAGCTTTTTCATGGCCTAAGTTTTATGTAAAATAGTGAAAACACTACCAGCTAAAATCTTCACTATCTCGGCTATCTCTCGCACTTTTACCTTCCGATCTTCCAATACGATTTTGAGGACTTGGTTAATATTTTTTGAGTCACTGCTTCATTTGGACGACCTGAGCGTTCCCCATCATTGGTGTCCATGCGACCGCGTTTGAAGTCGGCATACCACCGACAAATGGTTGCTTTAGAGGGAACTGATCCTGCATAACATTTTATAAGCCATTGCTGTGCTTCAACGGTATTTTTTCCCATTAAAAAACAATGTTTTATCAACACGCGAAACTCGTTTTTTTCCATTGTATCGAAATTACAACCGTAGCGTCACTTAAATGTTTCAAAATCAATAATTTTATTGTTCCATTTTTAAAAATTTGACACATATTCTTGTATTGATAGCCAGTACTTTTTAAAAATCAAAAGAGTTTTTAATATATGCGCCATTTCCAGGTTAGTCTCGGGACTTATTGAACGACCTAGTATAATAATTATATATTAAATGAATGATTAATGATGAAAAAAATGATTTAAATTATTTAAATCCACATAGCAGTGTAAAACTATTACAATTTATTCTAACTAGACCGCTAAACTACTTAAATATAACATTTCTAGTAATTTGTGTCTCGTTCGTCGATTGTAACTTTTATGATTGCTGCTATACTCCTGGAAGCCAAATTGGGATATTTTACGGCCTCCCCAATAAAATTACCTTCTCAAACAAAAAAGTATCTTCAAATTCTCATTTTAGATTTTACTTTTCAAGTACCAAAAACGTTATTTAGCTTTATAATCCATAGTAATTTAAAATCAATGCAACTTTCACATAAATAACCTCAATACAGATTGTATTAGAATTGACTCCGAGACCCATAACAACGTAACGCGCGGAAGCAATCAATCCAAGATCATAATAGACTCAACTAGGAAGGTTAAGGAGTCAATCGTATCACAATACGAACAGCCTTCGAGCCATTTAAATTGTATCAATGAATGACATAATAATGTTCAAATGTTTTGATGCTATATTTTCATAATACACACCTATGACTAAACGTGGACTAACTGTCTATTGTAAATTAGGTTTCATATAGGTACTTATACATTTTTGAAGTAAAATTTCTTTACGCGCGCTTGACTTGGGGAGTAAGCTGCGTGTCGAGAGCGTTACGAAAAGTGTGATCGGGTGAGGCGAACGGAAGTTAAAGAGATGTATAAGTTAGTAAAGATAGAAAGAGAGAGTTACGTTTTGTAAGTTTTACTTCAGTCGTGTGGTCTAAAGCATATTCGTTTTTTTACTTTGTACTGGTTATTACATAATTGATTATTAAGGTATTTGTGTCATATTGAAATTATATATTATATAAAATAAATCGCTGAAATGTATGTACGCGTGTAACTTCGAACGACAACACCGAATTGGTCAAACCTTTTTTTATTGTGTTCGATATTCCTAAAATCTTCAAAGACGAATTGATAATCTCCTCTTTTTTGAAGTCGGTTAAATAAGTCAAGTTAAGTTTCCACTTTAGGTATTACGTACATTCGGAGAAATCAAAATAGAATTGTAAAAAACTTACATATATAAACACAATTTTTAAGGATTTTCCTAAACAATATATTAATAATGAAATCTATGGTAGGCATGTTCTCTATTTTAAACTGTAGGTATAAATGAGTTTTTAATACAAACTCGGTAAAACATTTTCGTTAACATAATGAAAAATGTTATCTAATTTACAAACTTGTCAGAGGCGCTCCCAACTTCAAAAAACCTTTGATAGAAATTTTCATTGTTATTCGATTATTAAATTTCTTTAATATTTTTTTTTCAATGTTTACCGACTTTACCTAATTAATTTTTTATGACTCTAATCCCTTATACAGTCTTGTATTATTTTAATAATTTTTTTTTCAAAGATTTACTCAAATATGAAAGTTTAATAAATATTATTTGAGGGAATCTAACATATTGCAATATATATAAAGAGGAAAATATGCGTATAAGTAACGAATAGTTAGTATTAATGATTGAAAAATTATAGGTCTATGTTTTATGAGAACAGCCATTGACATCATTGTAAAGAAACTGATAATGATCTTCATCATTATTACTCAGATTCACTTGAAATCAAACACAAAGACTTGACCTCCTTTCTACGTCTCTTCCCATAAACAATCTTCGATACATCCGAACAAAATGTACAATTGTTAGAAAACCTATGTGCATATCTCGTGTATTTATCTCTTTCATTCATAATACATCCGATAGAGATAGCATGACTTGAAATATAGCCTCTTTTCCATAACAATGACTATGTACACATTTTCATATTATTTTTCCTAGCATTTTTCAGTCATTCGTATAAAACTTAGAAAACCAATTTCAAATTCGCAATTACATATATGTATTAACAAACACAAGACATGTTGTATGAATAATTACCTAATCCAATTCCTCGGTATGGTATTAATTATTTTAATGATTTTAACGTATTTGTACGACGTTTATCTTTGACTAGCTCTGCGCGCGACTTCGTCCCCGTGGAATAGGACCAATTCTGTCATGCATGATTTGAGCGAAACTTTAACCGTTTACGCCGCGGAAGCTCTCAAAAGGAAAAAAACCCCTATTTTCAAACATTCTTCATTGGTGCTACGCTCCTATTGGTCTTAGCGTGATGATATATAGCCTATAGCCTTCCTCGATAAATGGGCTATCTAACACTGAAATAATTTTTCAAATCGGCCTAGTTGATCCTGAGATTAGCGCGTTCAAACAAACAAACTTTATTATATTAGTATAGATATGTAAGATATAAATTTTTATATAACAATGCTACTACACTACTGGGATCTGTTCGAGCACTCCCGCCGTGGGCAGGAATAAATATCGGCCAACGTGGTTACACACGTGTTTTGACCGTTCCGTTCCTACGCCCGAGTCACGTACGTAGAATCTGACCGATTATAAACCTTAAATCAATGGTATAAAGCTCATATCTGGCTATAATTTCATGCTAACGCAATGTGGGTTACATAGCTTTATCATAGTTATTGATAAGTTACTTTCATGGTTTCTAAGAATAGCGTTTAATTTTTTAACACGTTAATATTGTTTTACGCTTTAAAATTAACAGGATAGTGAATTTAATTAAAAATAATCATTTGAGACTTCTTTTTTATTCTTTTGGAAGACTTATCGAATTTACGTAAAATATTATGACATACAACATTAAGTACGTCTACCATGAGTTTCCAGAGACGATACACGTTAGCGAGTGTAGTTTTCTATACGGAAGAAAGATAAAGATGTTAGTAACTAATACGCAATATAACGCATTTAAAACTATAAGTCTTATCGAGTGCTCGATACACTCTATAGTAAAATTTAGAAATACTCATAATAGGTATGGTATAGATAAATATTCCAGTTGCGTTTCTAACTTTCTACGTTTACTACTGTAGTTACGTCTTGTGCGGTTCTAACAAAAACTCATGGTAGACCTACAGATAACTTTTAATCGTTGCGTTGCAAAGATTTAAATCGTTTAACGATTAAAATCTTTGTTGCGTTGTATGAAATTGTTAGTCTATTTGCAATTAGATTACATACATGCTACAACTACTCGTATTACTAGAACTAAGAGAACCCGCGCGCATACATCTACATTATGTCTATAGCAACTGTTCTGAGAGTCCTATCAGAATGCCTATAACTCCCTTATAAATCTTTATTTCTTGTAATAAAAAACAGCAATGTAATAAAAATAACTAAAATATTTCGCTATTTACCTTAAATTTTGTTATTAGGAAAATATATTTTGAACGAAATGAAAATCAAAATGTATTTTGAAACATAAAACAAAGAAACTTCCGTCCCGATTTCTCGCGCCAAACAAAACATGTAAATTTGTAAATGTCACACATAAAATATGATTACGAGTAAAACAATAAATGTTCCTAACATAACATGTGCTGTTACGATGTTTAATAAAATTGAACGATATTTTCTTAGACTTGGTATATAAATTTATAAAGTTATTATAAATTAATGTTTTAGTATTATACGTTTTCTAGTTTATACAACTGGGGCGGAAAAGAAGCGTACGGCTTACCCGTGGGCTTACCTGATGGTAAGCGATTCCCGTAGCATAAAGACGTCTCTGCAATACCAGAAGCATGGCAAGCGCGTTGCCGACCCTAACCCCAATCCCCCCCAGGAGCCTTATACAACTTATTCACCACAGGAACACAACACTGCTTGAGAGCAGTATTATTTAGCTGTTACCTTTTGTAAGGTCGAGGTACTTCCCCAGTCGGGCTGCTCCAGATTTTGAGCAGGATATTTCCTGCTATGCGCTACCTCAAACCTACCTCAGTTATTTTACGCGCGACAAATTTTAGTACAGATATTCCAAGTAGACTCATTTCTATGTTTGCCATGTTGCCATAGAAATATGGCAGCCATCGTACAAGCAACACGTGTTCCAATCGTTTCATCGTCTGATATCATCAATCATCGTATCAGTTAGTAAAAAATAAAATAATACATTTTACTCAATATGTTTAATATTTTACCTTTTGTTATATAGACCTAATTAGGTACTGTATCTACATAATTATGTTTGATACACACAGTCACACATACCACAAGAGCATCATTTGAATAACATACCATACTTTTTATTTAAGTGTAACTACATAGAATTTCCTTCTCTTTATGATTAAAAACTCAAAGCCCCTTAGCCAAACTAACGATATTATTTGCTATTAATTTGAAATATAAATATTTATCACTTCATTTTCTCCTGCGAAGTTTCATCCTTGGCGCCCAATTAATTTTCAATTTTCTGTTTTCATTTATAGTGTATTTTCATGAAAAATGTACACCAAATGACGAGAACCTAAAAAAATACACATTAAACACACAAAGCAACGAATTCCACGCTGAAATCAGCGTTTTCCATTTAAAACATTTGAGAAATAGCTGAATAATATTTTTGTAATGAGAGTCGTTTATTGCCCGCGGCGCACTTTGCCTAAAATATGACCTTTTCTGCCGCTATATTTACATATATTCGCAATTTCAGGCTTTTTACTATCCTGTTTTATCAAAGATCGTGGTGCGAGATTAGCATTCTCTCGAGCACATTTTAAACTTTATCTTTTTTATACAGTGTATTAGATGGCTAATGGATAGAATATTTTCATGGTTTGCAAGGTTTTCCGAGGTTTGCTTAAAACCGAATTAAAAATCATCATATCAAGAATTTTGATCTAGCAGGTACATCATTCCATAGCTTAATTGGCTAGAGCACCGATACATACTATTGGAGGTGCGGGTTCGAACCGGCGCGGCGGCGGAAATCGAAAAAATTTGATATGATTTAAAAATATTTAAATATATTTTTATTTCTAAATTTGTAACTCAGTCAGTCAGTCAGTTCAGCCTATTGCAGTCCACTGCTGGACATAGGCCTCCCTAAGTTCGCGCCAGACATCCCGGTTTTCCGCAATCCTCATCTAGCCTACACCGGCAATCTTACGAAGATCGTCGGTCCGAAAGACGTCCCACACTGCGTTTGCCAATACGCGGTCTCCACTCCAGGACACGTCTGCTCCAACGGCCATCGGTCCTGCGACACAGATGACCAGCCCACTGCCACTTCAACTTGCTAATTTTGTGGGCTATGTCGGTTACTTTCGTGCTCTCGCAGATAGTCTCGTTTCTAACTCTATCTTTGAGAGAAACCCCAAGCATAGCCCTTTTTTGTTTTTTTTTTTAATTTGTAAGTAATTTCGCTTAAAAGTTTTCAATAGTTCCTTTGATGATTTTAGTAACACAACAAACTTCAGCATTTGTATAACTTCTAAATAAATATGTTATAATTCCTAGTACCTACACGAAATTTTTGCTTAACTATTTTTATAAATCAACCGGAAATTCCTATAATCGATGACTTACCACTGACGGTGACTAGTCGATTTTCTATTTTTGCTTTTATGTTACACGATGCCTTGTCAGAACTATTGATTTTAATTAATTTCTTTTATTCGTAAGACTTGTATTGTAGGAATTTGATTATTATTGCAAAATAGATGCTATTGTCAAGAACGATTATGATATGTACATACTTCATAATTAAGTTACTTTTATCTTTAGCGTTTGTTAACTTAGATCAATAGAATAAAAAATCACAAATATTGAATTTGTAAAAAATTACAGTATATTAAGTACAAAGTATTATTTTTCCTTGGCGCTTAATTTATCGCGTCCTATTTTCGCTGGGCCACGGTGCTTGTGATTAATTAGCTATTTTAGACGGAAACCATCGCTTCTGCCGATAACACTATCTAACGAGGTCGCGGGTACCTTCGCACGTACGTTGAAAATGAAAAAATAGAAATTTATTTCAAACTACACTATCGTAGGTAGGTAGGACTACTACTAGATTTCATTCCGGTAAATTTATATCCACTACACTTATATAGCTTGCATTGTGATGTTTTATATCCTCTAACCTCCATATTAAACAGACTTAACTTCACTTAGATTTATGGACACTCTTCTGTTCGTTACGCATGGTGTTTTTTCAAATTATACCCTTACGCATCATATTTTTTTAACACAATAAGGCTTTTTTGAAATCGTTTCACTGTATCCCGATATTAAAGAGACCAAACAAACTACCTTGTTTGCTTGTTTTATGTTATTGAGAAGGATTTTCCAACGACTGATGTATTTTATTGATCAAAACTTACACGTGTTCTGTTGACTCATGAAACTAAACCGTAATTATAAACTATACCACACTACATACACTACAGTCTACATATATACATACATCACTATGATGTATCGGCCACATATCATATTCTAAAAGCAAATAATCTCGAAAATTAATTCGTAAGTCACACAAAACGTTTAATTTACGCGTTTTGATACTTTGCCAGAAAGATCAAAGTTAATGTGACCTTCGCTGGATCGGACCGGGGCTTTCGATACACCTGCGCTTCTTTATGTATAGTTTACTATGTATTTATAAATAAAACTTACGTAGCTTGCACAATTTGTAGCAAAAAAGAGTGAATTTCGTTTTACTTTGTTTTTACACATTACGTATCAAAATATGTAAAAAAAAACTTGTTACATAAATAAAAGTTATGTAAAACAATGACAATTTACATAACATTTCATAAATTTACCATAACGGCAGCCATAAAGGCAATTAAAATTAAAGCTAAAGGCGCTTACACAAAGTTACACAAAAGCAGAGTTTGCAGGGCAAGTTGTGGCTCAACAATGATCTTTTGTTTGTTGTTAATGGATAGCCTTTGTCGCTCAGGCCTAAATTTTGACTTATTGTTCTCAATGTGCATACACCTTTAGAGGAATTTAATTAAAGTTTACTCTGAACAGTGTAGGAAACTTAAAAATCCATGTATGGTCGATTATTTTAATTTACAACATAAGAATATAACTCATACGAAATAAAATAAAAAATCTTTTAATTTCAAGCACGCATTTAAAAGTAAAATTATATAATCAAATGCTTTTACTAATCTTCAGCCGTGGGTGTTTCATTACTCGGTAATCTAAAATGAAATCCAATTACATCCAGGTAAAAAAGATGATTTTTTGTGCTGAAAAATATTAATAAAAACCACACCAAGACTTTTTAAGATGATCCCATCATAATTATTGTACAATCTTTAATAGCAACCATTTATAAATAAAATTCAATACTTACGCAAATCAAAAAGCATTGATGGAAATATGATAGGATGATAGAAATAAATGCAATTATAACTAAACGCAGCGCGGGCAGCTGCTCTCCGATTGCAATATCTTTGGCAGTTTAATGAACCGAAAGTACACTTTTTCTTACGGTTTATAAATCTTTTATTATCTTCCGTCAGGTAAAATTTTATAATTCAATATACTTATTTTTAAGACACGCAAAGTTCAGACCACCCAGCGCGATTCTTTAATAATTTGTATTATCTTTTAAATATTCGGACTTAAACAATATTTAAACAATTATGTTTATACTTAACGTCTAATTTATATCTAGAAAGGAAATATTAAGGAAATTTTAGGAATACTAAAAATCTTAAACAAAACTCTTTTTTTAACCGACTTCATAAGAGCAAGAGGTGCTCAATTCGTACGTACGTGTACGTTTTTTTTTTTATGTGTGCTGCCTCAGATTTTTTATTGGGTGTACCGATTTCGTCGATTCTTTTTTTTTTTTAATCGAAAGCTCGTGCTTGTCATGTAGATTTATTTAAATTTGATCGAGATCTGACAAGTACTTTTTGAGTTATCTTTAATATTCTATATTTACTTATCTATTTTTTTCGTCGACTTAAGCTGTATTACTTGTCGATGTAATTGAAGTCAGTTTTTTTTTTCGTTTACGAGCAAACATAACTAGGAAGTCTGTTGAAAATACAATACACATACGCTACGCTACTCTTCAGCCTGTAATATCCCACTGCTGGGCATAGGCCTCTTTCCCCGTGTAGGAGAACTGAGAAGGATCAGAGATTAATTCACCAAGCTGCTCCAATGCGGATTGCCGGATATATTCCCTACGATGAGTAACGATCGCTATTACATGATAACCGTACACATACATTTATTCAAAACATTTATATTTTACAATAAACTTATATTTTAAAAATTTATATTATACAATAAACGTAATATGTATTCAGTTAAATAAAAAAATAATTAATTCAATTTTTTAATATACTCAAACACAAGCATTGTTGAGTTATAAGAGCAACGGTCCGAAACCGTCGTAACCGTATCGCGGTGAACGAACACAATGACAGAAACAACCTAATATTATTTCGATTGTACTATTGTTTGTGGAACCACAAGTGTATAATCAACACTAATTCTATCGCAATTTTAGTGTTTTTTTCTCGCTTTAAATTAATTTTGCGTGAAATCCTCTTTATGAAACACAGGTGTTTTTTTTACAACAAATTATTTCAATATCTTTTGTAATGTAATTTGATTTCGTACTCGTGAAATTCGTACTATTCGTTCTAACCATGCTCTCAAACTATCTCAAACTTTATAACAGTTAAAGGGGTGATAGACGTGCGAGTAAGTACGCGAACTTGTGGCTCGACGAGCTTTTTCGCCCGTGTGTCACCCTAAGTACGCGTACTTTAAAACCGCCGAGTAAGTTCGTTGGCGATCCAACAAGTTTGAAATTTTGCTCGTAACCCGCCTCCGCTCGTACGTGTGGCAGCACTGCGAGCCGCGAGCCGCCATTTTTGACCGACTTTCAAAAAAGGAGGAGGTTCTCAATTCGATTGTATTTTATTTTATTTTTTTATTTTTATGTATGTTAACTCAGAACTTTTGACTGGGTGGATCGATTTTGATATTTTTTAATTTAATCGAAAGATGGTACGTGTCATGTGGTCTCATTTAGATTTAATTTATATCTAACAAGTACTTCTCAAGTTGTATCTAATAATGCGTATTTACTTGACTATTTTTTCGTCGACTTACGTTGTATTATACTAAAAGTTATGCACTTTTCAGGGTGTACCGACTTTAATGATTCTTATTTTAGTCAAAATATTATGCTTGTCATGTGGTTCCGTTTAGATTTAATCGAGATTTTACAAGTACTTTTTGAGTTATATCTAATAATGCGTTTTACTTGACTGTGTTTTCATTACCCTACGTTGTATTATACCTTATAACTCTTTGCTGGGTGCATCGATTTTGATTTTTGTTGTTTAAATCAAAAGCTAATGGAGTAGTAAAGTTGTCATGTGGTCCCATTTAAAATAATACGATCGAGATCTAATGACTACTTTTTTAAGTAAACTTTGATAACGCGTATTAACTTGACTACGACTATTTTTTCGTCTATGTGTTACTTGTCGATTTAATTGAAGTCGGTTTTTTTTCGTTTACGAGAAAACACAGGTATTGCTATTTGGTACGTCTAATACAGTATCTATCCATAGTCTATACAATATCGGTCCATAAATAACACAAAGCTTCTGCTGTCGACGACATCGCAATACAGAATGAGTAAGCTCCACGTGTGTCACCGACGTCGAGCCGAGTAAGTTCGCGAGCTTAAAAACCGCGTACTTTAAGTTCGTACGTCTATCACCCCCTTTAGTTGAAACTTCAGGGCATGCACACGAACCGCACAGACAATTAATTAAAGTAACTCTATATTATTGAGTAAAAAATATATGATCTTACATGATATCCACAAAATTAAATCACAACGTATAAATTATTCCGTAATTTCCTTCTCTCGTCGTAATTTAATAATCACGGCAAATTGGAGTCATTACACCTTGTAATATAATATAATGATACATGACTGAGAGATCTTTAATTTTCTATCTCCTATTTGATGTAACGGGCGTGTAGGAGTCGCTGGCTAGTCGGTCATACCAATCAGGGAACTGCTTTCTAAAGGAATAATCTCATTTTTCATCTTCAATTCACGATGTTATGTTACTTACATATTATGCGATGAGTACTATAAACATAATTGAATAAAACATATTTTAGAAGTTTATTTAAAAGAAATTGTAGTGATGTTAATTAATTTCTTAACAAAAATACAGTTATATCGGTAAAAAATTTTCTAACTAGTTAAGAAGTTTCTTTGAAAAGCTTTTTTCCGTTCATTTCTTTATTAACATTTTCTCAATTTTGTCTTTGTCAATTAAAAATTATTATAACAATTTAAATTTTCTGTTTTACAAGAAGCATTTTTTATTATTTTAAGTTTTTTTCTTATATCCAGAAAATATAAACAATTATTATTATTTACATAAATGGGATTATCATTACATACATATAATATTGTGTACTTCACTACCGTATATTATACCTATACTTCTCAACATATCTTTTTTCTAACGTTTAATAACTTTCTCTTTAAAATGTTTGCACATGACTAATTAATACATTACATGATTAATAAAAATCCTAAAAATATCAATATAAAATTAAGTACTAACACTACCTATTAAGTTTTAATTTTACTAGCATTTTTGGCCCTTTTGCCGTCCGATTAATAAACATTTTTATTTTAATTATTTATTATAAGTACATACATATAACATGTACCTAACGTTATCTCAATATTGCAGAGTTACCGTGGTCGTAAGCCGTTGGGCGGAGGAGTGTCGTCCGCGGTCGGGTTGAGTCCCGGATTGCCAGCCTCAGCTTCCCCAGGACCCGCCGCGCCAGCCGCGCCTAGCCCCGCTCCAGCCACTACGCCAGCCATGAAACAGGAACATCCCAGCCAACCCATGGTACGTGTTTTTTTTTTACAATAATAGGAGTATTGCGCTAGCGTTGCCGACTCTAGGCTCAACTCTCCCCAGGACTTCAGTTTACCACTTAGACCACTAGTTTACTTTTTATTCACCACAGGATCATAACATCACAACACTACTTGAGAGTAATTTTGTCCTACAAAGTGCCAAACATGCGTACGATCGACAAGTTTGTTGCCAAACCAATCCCCACCCTCCCCAAGAGCTTTGACTATGTTACTCACCATATGAACACAACACTAATTGTCAGCAGAATCATTGAAGAAAAACTTCTTTACGCACGGGGAGTTAGCTGGTGAATGCGTAACGAGAGCGTTACGAAAGATGTGATCGGGCGAGGCGAATGGAAGTTGAGAGGGAGATATAATTTAGTGAAGAAAGAAAGAGAGTGAGAGTTACGTTTCGTATATTACTGTAGGGGCAACTTAAGAAGTTTTACTTCAGTCTTGTGGTCTAAAGCTCGCATGTTTTTTTTTGCTGTTATCTTCATTCTTGTTGTACCCATTGGTATAGTGTAAAATATTCATAGTTATGAGGGCTGACAACAACAAAATCTTCAAAGTCTACAAATGATGCAAAGCATTGCTACGTTTCGTGCACTAACTGATAGACTCTGAAGTCACGATAGCTTCCTTTGTTTAAATATTACAACTATTTCCAGAATTTCAACTTTATCTTAAAGGAAAAATCAATACTTCTAAGGCAGTCAAAATCGCCTGCAGAGCATTTATTGGTGTTCCCTCCCACTCCTAGATTTTTTTTAGTACAGGAACTAACGAACTACCTATAATATGCTGAAATTGGATAGATAAATACATACTTTGATGGATTAAATAATTTCATACGTTTTAGTAGTTACCTTAAGGACACACTTTCGTGAGTTATATTTTTTTAAATTTATAATTTACAGTTAATTTATATTTTTAACATCAAGAAAAAATGTTGTTTTTAATATTATCGTTATTACGTGACATAAATTCTTGTCTGTGAATACTTAGCGATGTTGAAGGGAATTTCTCGCAAATAAAATATGAGAGGTCCCATCAAAGAAGTTGCTTAATTTGTTTGTCTTTACCCTATTATATATCCTTTTGGCATGAAACATTGTTAACCGCTTTTCATAATTATAACCAAGTTTGTACAGTTTAATTGTGTTTGTTTCTTTGCGATTTAAGTCTTGAAATAATCTTATTTTGTATATTCAATTCAGAGATTCGTATTTATTCAAGGAGTCTACATTTTAACCTTTGTTTTGGTTTATATTTAATAACTTATTACATTATACTTATTGATAAAGCTCTACTATACCTATTCGTTTAACACATTTTTTTTTTTTACTTTCCTAAAACCAAGAAATACATTAACAACTTCTCGTTTAATAAACCTACAACGAAAATATGCAACGGTACATAGAACCTCCTCCTTTTTGAAATCGGTTAAATAGAAAAAAAAACAACGCATAAGTAACATAACAAATAAGCTCTTATAGGTAATTTGCAGATACACTTCAAACAATGGAATTCACGCAAAGTCGCGCGCAATTTATCGCTTCCAATCGAAACTTAAAGCATTTTATATCGTTTGCAAGTAGTTCTAAAAGCGAACATACATATTTCGTGCAGTTGTGAGTTTCGCTTATATACTATTCGCTGAATGTTATTTCTAATATCGAATCTCGAAACTCCAATTTAACTTTAAATTAACAAGCAGTCAGGTTGTTAGTAATGCTATCGAAATTTTTAAAGTTTGTCGTTAAGTATTTTCAAATAATTCATGTGCTTACAAATATAATAAGAACTACATTCAGTAACGACGTTAACAATTAAGTTCTTGTCGTGGCAGAACGTTCGTTAATGAAATTTCAACTTTCCAAGGCACTGTTTTGTGAGATTAATTATATTTAAGAAACTAGCTGCTGCCCGCGACGTCGTCTGCGTGCGTTCACTGCTCGTTCCCCGTAGGTGATAGCGTGATAATATGTAGCCTATGTTCTGACTCGACTTCTTAATAATATTCGTGCCAAATTTGAAGTAAATCCATGCAGTACTTTTTGAGTTTATCCCGGACATACATACAGACAAACAGACAAAAATTCTAAAAACTATATTTTTGGCTTCGGTATCGATTGTAGATCACACCCCAAGTATTCTTTTAAAAAAATATTCAATGTACAGTTTTGACTTTCCTACCATTTTATTATATGTAGGTATAGATTAAAATCTCCGAAGTTCAACTGCTGACAAACTAATGGTGATGGTGTAACTAAAAGGTGTTTTAGAATTTAATCAAATTCTTTACTTTCAGAGTATTAAGAATTCTACTTACTTTTGAATAAAATTCCATTCGAGCAAAAAAGTTTAATAAGGCTTAAATGTAGGATATAAACGAATCAGTTTTACGGCTAAGATTAAGCGTAGGGGTAAAAATTATATTTTAGAAGAATATTAAATACCAGTTCACAATAAAACTCACCTTAAAAAAAAAGAGAAAATAAAAATTTCTGAAGAAAATTAAACTTCGCTTATAAAAACTTATATTAAGTTCTTTTTCTTCACTAGAAAATATCTCGCAATAGGTCGTCGACAGAATATAAATTAAATTGGCTCGTTGTTACTTTCTCATTTATAATTTTTCTCATGTTAAGAAAACGATATTTTTACTTAGCACTGACTATATGTCCTTAGATTACTCAAAATGTCTCAAATTCTCATAAGTTTATTTAATTTATAAATATTAACCATGAAAATAATATTTAACTTAAGAATACGTTAGATTTGCCATTGAACATAATAATATAGTTTGTCGACCTCGATAGGTGACGACGTTAGGGTAATTCGTAGGTAATTAGGTAAACAATGTATGTGGCCCTCGCGTACCCTTGACCCACTAAACATATTGTGCCTACGTTGCAATTGTTATGAACGCGAATTTAGGTAAACTAGCTTATACAATACATCTAAATGTCGAATTATGTTGTTTAAAAAGCTTGTAATATTAAAATATCTTAACATTTCGTAATTATGAATACTTAGGTACTGACTCCTAAGTGCAATAAAATATTAATAAACTACTCAATCTCAACAATCCCAGTATAATAAAATCACGTGTCTGTCTTGAAAAACTTAGAATACAAACACATAGGCATGTCTGACTACATCAGACATTTTATGGCCTATATTATAAAAAAGTGTGTGTGTGTGAATTCACACACGGTAGAAGTAAAACTTCTGAAAAGTAACCTACGAGATATTTTTTTCATCGAGAATACTGAAAATAAAATACTGTGTAATGTATTCTATCTCATTCTCTCCTATACATTTATGTGTTTGTTTCTATATCGTGACGCATTTTCGTTTCATCGAGTTTCAAATCACCATTTTATATTAAAAAAGTTCCACTTGATAAATATTTTTATCTTGACCAGGAATCGCAACCGCATTGGCGAGCACACAAAACCGCTGTCCATATTACATTGTTACTAGTATCATAATAATGTACTTGACATGTTTTATCAAGGTAGGACACTAGGAATAGTCTTGATTAAAATTTGACTTAGCCCGACTAAGAAAGTATCTTAATCTTATGTATTCTTTATTGCACTTCAAAATCATAATTATACATCATGTTTATAAAAAATGTTGGCAAGGCGAACTTTTTTCTATAAGAGATCTCTAACAGTCTACCCATAGTGGTGAGAAAACGATGTTAACGTGGGACACAATAGTGCAAGAGTGATAAAGCAACGAAAGGGTAATAATAAGGCTGTAAACTTATTCTGTAATATTTACATTCAAAATTAGTAATATACTAGCGACCCGCCCTGGCGACGGTTGCAAAAATATCTATCAGAGTTCCTCTACTATATTATGCATGTATTATACATAAAAACCTTCCTCTTGAATCACTCTATCTACTAAAGAAAACCGCATCAAAATCCGTTGCGTAGTTTTAAAATTTTAAGCATACATACAGACAGACAGACAGACAGACAGCGGAAAGCGACTTTGTTTTATAAAATGTAGTGAAAACACATATACATAAAAACATACATACATACATACATTCTTACAGAAGATCACTGTCAAATAAAACTGCTTCCAAGTAGTGTTACATTTTTTGTGGTAAGCAAGATAGCCAGAGCTCCTGAGTCAGAAGTAGGGACAACAGCGCGCTTGCAATGCTCTTTTCATTGCAGGTTAAATAAGCTACGGTAAATTCTTACCATCTGGTAAACCTTAAGCTTGTCTATTGCTTTTGCTGCCACGAGAAAAACAAAACGAAAACGAAAGAAAGCTTTAATTTTAGTTGAACAGTTAACATTCGTGCTATTTTTTACACGAGAAAACTATTAATAATAATAATCATGATATTTCTTTGTTATAGGCTCCAATGCCGTTTTACGCGGGTGACCCGAACAGATTCCCAACAGCTTGGCAAACAGATCCTTCACAAGGTATGTAGCACTGTTTACTATTCATTAAAATGTTATTCTAGCTAATTAAACTTAGTTGAGTTGTAAGCCGTCCAAAGTTAAAAGTGTTTTAACTAGAACATGTGCTATACATAAGATTTATAATTAACGCTGATAGCGGATTAGCGGCCCAGCATCGCTCTAATGAACAGTATTTTAATTACAATATAACGTATTTTTAAGGTAATTACTTACAACGTTTATAAAATCAACTATTTTAAAAAATCGTCTTTATAATTTTCAGGTTGGCAGAATCAATTTATACAGCAGCTTCCTACTCAGACAGGCCAAACAACTTTAGACTATCAAGGCAACCACACGGCTTACGCAACGTCTCCTCATTACCAAGCCAACACCACATACACCGTCCAAAACGTCGCTACTACATTTGATGTTACAAACAATACTTATTACCCGGCTGGAATTCAAACAATCCCAGCTCAACGACCGCCTTCTAATCGTGGAGCGTACACTCCAGTTCCATCACCGCGAGCTCCTCACTATACGACCGAATATCAGCAACAGTATGCACAACAAGCGCCTACTCCGGGAGGTACTACGGGAAGTGATTCAAGACCCGCCTCAGCTGCTTCTTACCAAAGTTCAGTTGCAACACCAGCTGCGCCAGTTTACACTGTCAGTCAAAACTATGAAAGAACTGAGTATACGGCAGAACATACAGAAGAATATAATAACGGAGACAACGGTACAGGTGAATCGAATAACGACAATGAAAGACAAGAACAAAATACCTCGAATGGTCAGCATTCGGGAAACGCCGAGCCTGGATACCTGCAGGGGAGCAACGGTCCGCGAGCTTCACTCGATTGTAACGGGTATTCGGGCAACTATAACAGCGGACAATATACAGAAAACGGACAAGCGCAGAACCAAAGCGATTGGCAACAGCGTCAATGGCAACATAACCAAAGATTACAAAATCAACAACAGTTACAAAATCAGCAACAATTACAAAATCAACAACAATTACAAAATCAACAATTGCAAAATCAACAACTACAAAATCAACAACAACAATTACAAAATCAACAACAGCTACAGAACCAACAACAACAGTTACAAAATCAACAACAAATGCAAAATCCGCAACAGATGCAAAATCAACAACAGATGCAAAATCAACAACAGATGCAAAATCAGCAACAACTGCAAAATCAACAACAACTACAGAATCAACAACAACTCCAAAATCAACAACAACTTCAAAATCAACAACAACTTCAAAATCATCAGCAATTGCAAAATCAACAACAAATGAATCAGTTGCAAAGTCAACAACAACAACAACAACAACTACAAAGTCAAATGCAGAACCATCAAAATCAGCAAATGCAGCAACATAGACAAGAAGAAGCAGAACAACAAATGTTTTCACAATCTGACAGAGTTAACTTAAATTCCAGATTAAAAACGATGATATTAAATAAGCAGAACCATATAAGAGATGGCACAAATACGCCCCCAGACAAAGGTGACCCTGGAGAAGGACCCCCTCGTATATTAGATGACAGAAAAAGTGGGGCTACTGACGATAGAAATACCACCGGTCATTTTTTATCGTATAGCCACCATCTCCGAGATAATTACCGTATAGGCGAACAGGGCTATCCTGTCGCTGGTAATTATTCACAAAACACCCATGGCTACGGCTTGGGTGATTTCGGAGGTGGTGGCCACCACGTATGGGAGGGAGGGACGGGGATCTCAAAGGGTTATGATAAACACAATTTGTCTAAAAATGCGTCTAAAACTCCTCAAAAATTACCATCTTACGCTGATATGAGACCGCAATATGGAGCATATTCAAATATACCTTACGATGCGCAAAAGTATGCAGAAATGTACGGTAGTGATAGCAATTTAAGTTATAATCAACAAGATAGTAAAGATTTTCAATCGAAGATGCTTATTGGACCAGTATCTGATATTAACCAACAAAATTGCGCCCCGGCGCGCGACTTAAACGCACAAAAAAGAGCTTATGATAAAGAGTCTTATGATCCTAAATTTAGACATCCAACAGCACCTCTAATACCTAAGTTAGAAATACCGGATAGTTTTCAATATTATAAAGATACTATAAAGATGGAACCTCAAAGACAAATGAATCTAAATATGTATTCAAAACCAAGCGAATCGCTTACGAATGTTAACTATAAGGATTGTCCTAATAATATTCCTCATAGGCCACATCAAGCTACAACATTGCCACCGATATCAACAATTAAAAATGAGAATTTCAACCTAAACCAAAAAACTCAGATCTATCAAAACTTTCAAAATATTTCGTATGAAAGAAAAGTTAACAAAAGTGATTCTTACGCTCAAATACCACGAATTCAAGAAGGCTTAGGTTTCCAAAAATATAACGGGAATTATGAAGCAAGACATGAAAGAGGATCAGATTGTGGAGGTAATTCGGGTAGAGGAACACCCGTCGATTCTAAACCACCTTATTATATAGAACAGATCAAATCGGAGCATTCGCCGCCTGGACATAAGATCTACAAAAATCTAAGCTACGGTCCACCAAGAAATGAACCATACATGTTTACAGGGGAGGGTGGACCGGTTTCTATTAGAAATGAAGTAGGCTATGCGTGTTGTAGGCAAGGCTCTACAACGAAACCTCCCCCAGAACATTTAAGAGATGGAGCATGTCCAGGACTTCAAACTAAAGACGAAATTCTAGAAGATGATCCAGATAATACTGACAAAAATGATCCAAAGAACAAATCTAAGCCCGGTACACCATTAGCAGAATTACTTGTAAAAACCCCTAAGGAAAATCAATTTAACTACTCCAAAGAATATTTAGACAATTTAGAAAAGTTAAAAAATAATTCAAGAACTGAGGTACCCGATTGCAATTGTTTTCCTGCTGATAAAAATCCACCGGAACCAGGCAGTTATTACACCCACTTAGGTAAGTCAATTTATTTATTTATTTTACTCTCTTCCGTACTTTACTCTTTTTTATGATATAGTATCAAAAACATGCATGTTATTTCAGGAGCATCATCGTCTTTAGTAGAACTTAGGAAAGAACTTGAATCGCGCACAGGATTGTCTGGAAATGAATTGAGAATCGAAAAAGTTTGTTATACTGGAAAAGAAGGAAAAACTGCTCAAGGTTGTCCCATGGCTAAGTGGGTGAGTGTATGGATCACACTACATTTATTACATAATAATTATTCATATGTAATCTCTTAAATAAATAATTAAACTCATTTAACTATTAACAATTTAAAAACTTTGTCATATTAATCTTATAAAAAAATTTATTCCAGGTCATTCGACGGTCAAACTATACGGAAAAAGTATTAGTTGTGGTGAAGTTTCGTAACGGTCATAAATGTGCTACGTCCTGGATAGTAGTATGCTTAGTAGCCTGGGAAGGAATCCCACAATCTGAAGCTGATTTAGATTACACTCTGCTGTCTCATAAACTAAACAGATATGGATTACCAACTACTCGTCGATGTGCAACAAACGAAAATAGAACTTGTGCTTGTCAAGGTAAGTATAAAGTTAAAAAACAGTTCATCAATACAAAATAAAAAAGTATATAGCTATATCAGCCGGCTGTTGCCTATAACACAAGCATTAAGTTGCTTACTGTAGGAACAGACGACCGTGTATGTGTATGTTATAAGATATAAGATGTATATTATGTACATCGATCAAGTCCCTTACATACGTGATAAATATACCTTGAGATTTAATTTTTATTGTAACATATAGATAATTACATTTATAACTCTTTACTTCAACAGGTCTCGATCCTGAAACATGCGGCGCGTCCTACAGTTTCGGTTGCTCGTGGTCCATGTATTATAATGGATGCAAATACGCCCGTTCAAAAACTGTCCGCAAGTTCCGACTTTCGGTCAAAACTGAGGAAAGTGAAATTGAGGAGCGCATGCATGTTCTCGCAACACTGTTAAGCCCATTGTACATGAACCTCGCGCCTAAATCATTTGAAAATCAGTGTCAGTTTGAAAAAGAAGCTTCCGATTGTCGATTAGGTTTTAAACCAGGCCGTCCTTTTTCTGGTAACTTTTTATTTTGATATCTTTGACACTTTTATAAAAATTTAAGATAATGTAAAGTGAAATGTTATGTTTGGAAATTTCAGGAGTAACAGCATGTATAGATTTTTGTGCTCATGCACATAGAGATCTACACAACATGAACAATGGATGCACGGCAGTTGTAACCCTCGCTAAGCATCGTGCACTTTCAAAACCTAACGACGAACAACTGCACGTCCTTCCGCTGTATGTTCTAGACACCACTGATGAATTTGGGTCAAAAGAAGCACAGGAAGAAAAAATGAAAAGTGGAGCTTTAGAAGTATTGGACAAGTGAGTGGTGATGTACAAATTTCTTTTATATGTGTATTTTAGATGTGTATTTTACCAGTAGTGTAAAAAAATAACAAAAAGGAAAAACTTGTTTTGGAAAAACAATAACAGTTAATTGTTGATGTTGTGTCGTGTTGTCATTAATCTAATAAAATTGGAACATACTACTTTGTACTAACAAACATTTTTTTTTATTTTAGATATCCTATGGAAGTTCGAGTTCGATCGGTTCCTTTACAACCCTGCAGACGTCACGGAAAAAAAAGAAAAGACGACGAAAATTCAGAATCAAACAATTCATCAACAAACACGCCACAACAGAGTCCGGGTAACCAGAAGAAACCTCAATGTTCTACTCCTGCACCTAAAACGCCTCAACCAAATGATGTTAGAAATAATGCAAGTCCAAGAAGTCAAAGTAGTGCTTCACCAAGAGCAAACACGCCGGCTTTAAGTCAAACAAATACTTCTTTCTCCAATAATCCTCATTATAATTCTGCTTTTGTTAATCCAAATATGCATAATCTCAACCCCGGACTGATGAACGCGAATTTAGGTAATCCAGCTTTACTGGATATGGCTACAATGATTGACAATTTCACGGATGCACAACTACAGAGTAATCAAATTTCTAGTACTGTATTGGATTCACCCTATAATCCTTACGACCAAAGCTACAATCTTCACAATCAAAACACTATATATAATCAAACACATGGGCCTACATTAGTGGAGAATAACGGTCAGAATTCCAATCCAAATCAATTACCAAGTTTTACGCCTACATTACAAAAAAGAGACCAACAATTTACAACACAGAATTCTGGACCAGTTAACCCGACCCAACAACAGTGGCCAGATTTTGATAATTCGGAAATATTTAATAACGTCGTAAAGGAAGATCCTGATTCCACTACAGCTCATTTAAACATGCCGCCTAATAACTATAGCCCAGATTCAAATCGAAGCGACAACAATTCTGATCAAATCTATAAAACTGCTACAGAAACAGAAAAACAAAATGTTAGTGACATATCACAAAAACTACCCGAATTTGATATGCCTAATTCTCCGAGATTAACGGAGATATCTCAAAAAACTCATTGCACACCAGAATCACCAGCATCGACTCAAGAACAAAAATCACCTATTAATGATACTGTTAATAACCCAGAAAGTCGGAAAAGTGCATGGAAATCACCAGATTCCAAAAGTTGGGATTCATCTAAACCCAAAGAACAAGTTAATGAAAATGAAAGTGCACTGTTTAGAGTACCTAAAGCTAGACCACCTTCTAGGACTCAGTATGTCAATCCAGGTGATGCTATAGAAAACTCAACATTTTTAAAACCATATCCACCATCTGATAGACAAAATCCAAACCAAGGATATGAACAGAGAACACATGATATCAGAATGAATAATGTTGCACCTCCAACATCAGTATTTCAGACAAATTTTACAATTAATCACGATGACATACAAAATGCATCGACGAATAAACCCGTTACTGAGTTTACAGGTAATAACTTTCAGCCCGTTAACCAAAACGCTTATAGTCAAGCTTCGATGCAAGGTTATGGCAATTATCCTCAAATGACGAACGCGTATCCATTTACGCCTAATCCATATGGCCATTTCAATCCTTATGAAAATTCTTATAACGATTATAACAGTTTAGCGTATTACAATGCTGAGAAATTTAAAAGAGAAGAATTGTTAAGAAATTCACACTGCTATAATTCTTACGGATACCAGTATAATCCCAACTTCGCCGCCAACTTTTATCAAAATCCGAGCCCAAATTGGTGTCAATCTTCTCCTAACTGGTGTTTGTATCCTCCGCCTTTTTCCATTCCATATCCGCCAGAACCACCAAAGGCAGAACCAATAGGAGAAGTAACGGGAATATCCGATAATCTAGAATGCTTCAAAGATAGTCAAATGGGCGGAGTAGCTATTGCATTAGGCCATGGAAGTGTGTTATTTGAATGTGCAAAACATGAAATGCATTCTACGACCGCAGTTAAGAGTCCAAATAGAGTTAATCCGACCCGCATATCATTAGTTTTTTACCAACACAGAAATTTGAATCGCCCTAAACATGGTCTTGAAGAATGGGAGGAAAAAATGAGATTAAAAAAATTGGGTCTAAATCCATCTACGCCCAGTACTCCCGGCCCGAATTCAAATTCTGTTTCACCTGCATCCACACCGGGGCCAGATCAAAAACAAATACCGACTGCAGAAAAATGGAAAAACAATGAAAATCTTATTCCCGGTGGTTACAGTTCGTTATCAGCTTTAGTAGAAGCGACGAATGCTGCTAAGAAAAGTGGTCAAATTAGACTGAGGACAGACACACAAACTACAATGTCGTGGACTACTCTATTTCCTATGCACCCATGCACTGTCACAGGCCCCTATCAAGAATCCGGCACTTGACGTAAGCCTGGCCCAATGGGGCAGTGTTCTTCCAAAAGACGGAGTGAAATCCCTTCTGTTGCGATGTAAGGTCTCATTTGCCTTTTGATCTATGTCTTCGACAGAAATGTGCTTTCCAAAAATTGTTTCGTAGTTCCTGGATTTATAGAACTTAAGCTCTAAATTCTTGACAGACTGGTCCATGTGAAATTCCTTTATTGCATTTACATTGGAATTGACTACCTACCGTTTATATCATGTATTTTTCAATGTGAACCGAGTGAGTTTTAATCAAAGATGTAATTTAAGTTTATATTTTAATAGTGTTTATCGCATTTCAGCTAGTCTTACGTTACTACATTAGTATCTATGGTATTTCTTAGGCCGTAACTGTAGAATTATTTGTATATTGACGTATTTAGTTTTACCAGCGACTCGAAATTTTCGAATAAGTTTATATTTTTTACATGCTGTATGTAAAATAATGAAATTAGCGTACGTTTTGTCTGCATATTTTGTCATTTATTAGTTAACGCATAAGCAACGTTTTGTGCGATGCAATGATCTCATAAAATACTAACCCTACAATATATTCATTATAATCATTATTCAGAGCGAAAGTACAAAACATTACATTGAGGCTAACGCTTAGCCCGAAGAGGAGGACGTTTGACGATCGTGTTTATTTATATTTTTGTACCTTTGTCTGTCTATTAGTTACTTTATATTTAAATAATTTATCATTCCTCTGCCTGTCCGGTTGTTTTGTTTTGGCATTATGTTTTACGGATGAAACTGTAAGATCGCGGCAGCATGTGTTATAAAACAAACATAACGAGTGCTTTTATATTAGGTTAAGAGGTGTGTATTTTTAACTTTAGAATATTTAACTTATTTATATTCATTATGAAATCATTTTCTTTGTAATAATTTAGTGTTATAGTAGGTATTAATATTTAATATATTTGCTTTACGATTTGACATTAAATTATGGGCAGTTGTTTTATGCATGTTTCAAGAGCCTTCTTTACTTTTATTTGAGTGCCTGTTCGTCTAAAGATAACCAGAAAGTAGAAATTCTTATAATTAAAACTCATTTTCGAACCATTGAATGTGACCTTATTTGTGAATCGAGTGCGTATAGTAATGTTCTGCTAAGTAAGATATTATAAAAAAAAGTTTTAATTACGTTCATACGTTAAAAGAAAGAGTAATAAATTGCATACATTTATAAGATAGAGTATTTGCGGAAAAAAATTCAGGCGCTTGGAAAGATTATAAAGTAGGCATATTATTGAAAATGAATAAAAACATACTGATGAATAGTTATTAATATATAATTAGGTTAAGAAAGTTTGTTTTAAAGATTAAACTATTGATATAGTTTATATTTTTTACGTCTAACTATTTATTACGGTAAATTTATTGGATCGTGAAATTATTTATAGGTAAAGAAGTTTTGAGAACAAAACTTATAAAAACTAAGCAATAATAGACATCAGAGTCTGTACATTGTAGGTGTGATGAATATTAAATTAAATAACGAATGGTGCGATTTGTCGTCAGTCTTATGGAAATGCTTAACGTTTTAGCTCTCACCAGAAATTGCCTAAATTTATGATATTCTTTTACAATAATCGGTTAATGCCTTCAACTTGCCATTGTTAGTTTTATTTCGATTCGTCCGTACGGTGTAGTTGATGCATTGTGGCGGGACATATCAAAAGCAATCACAGGAACTTGTTATCACAAAATGTAACTTAAATTATTAATTGTATCTGATGAAATATGAGAAGTGTGAGGAATGTAACTCAAACATTTGTGGTGCTGAGACTGGAATTACTAAAAGAATTAACTTTGAAACATAAAATAAGTTTGAGTTAGATTTTAATACCAAAAATGAATTCATTTAAAGTAATTATGAAATTATGAAAATTTTAAACCAAGTCAGACATTTAATGATATTATTCCGTATTATTTTTATAACAGTAGGTATGGTTGCATTGTTGGAAGGTTGTGTAACTGATAACGTAGATTTAAATCCTTGTGGACGTTAATTTTTATAAGGTAAATCATTTAGGCCACACTAGAAACCTGTGATATACCATTAACTCACGAGTGCTTGTCTGCTTGTTTGGTATGTGTCTTCAGTGTGCGAGTCGCCGACATACGTTAAACCGACAGTGAACGCAACAATGTTTTAGTATAGAAATAACGTGTGTCGTCGATGTTTTTTTTTTAAAGTAATAGATATGCAAAAACCAAAAACGACCAGTATTTTTAAATGTTGTAACCAAAAAGTTTTCTTTTTTAAGATTGTACGATGCACAATGGGTTTACCGATGCGGATGGTTCTAACGTTTATCCGAACGGGAGTTCTATGTTCGTTGCGTTTCAGTTACGACGGACCTATTTGTGTAATAATATTTTGTCTTCTGCCAAAACAAAGGAATGTGTCATGTAAATAGAACTACCATTATTTATTAATATAATAATTTAAAAAAGATCTTACGCTGTTTTATTTAATGTTTTACAACACCAAAACAAGATTTAATATTAAAAGCTAACGTGGTCCAAAAGTTAACCCCTGAGATACTACTTATCAAATCTTGATCAGTTAAATATTTTGTTTTTAATAGTGTCAATGTAGGTTTTTTCTGGAATTTTGTAAAAAAGATAATTTTAACCAGATAATAACTTCACTTAAATTAAATGGTACCTATATTTTAAATTTTATTAAAATACGAATACAAAGGCTGCAAAGAAATCCATAAAAAAAATGTAATGTTCTTAGAAAATAAATAATTAGCATCAGCTATAAAAGTTAGAATAATATAATTTTCTCATATTTTCATTATTTATTTAGTATGATGAGGGATATTAAAAGAAACATTTTTCTATAGGTAATCTTTTATTTTTGAGCAATAACTTGTAAATATGGTATAAATATACGAAAATATAATAACTGTATAGAGTTTGGAATAATTTCTTACATACTACTCATTGTTAAGAACAACAAACTTAAATACACGAACACAGATCATACGATTCGATTTGAGTAGAAAAATATTTATCAATTATGTATTAGCAATATAAGAATCTGTTACACTCTCCGGTATAAAATGTTACCCAAAACATGTCTTAGTAATATCAAATTCTTAACTTATTACAATCAAAATATTTCAGAATATATATTTATATATAAAAATATAGGTACTATTAATAGTAATCAAGAATACAATTTAACACAGTGTTATAAATAAATGAGTTCATATTATTGAGCACTTTTAGATTGTTGTCTAAACTTGATAATTATAATACAATTAATTTAGAATTAGTTACAACCAAAACGTTATTCGTACTGCTAAGCAAACATCTAGTAACACAAAACTTAATTAGTTTTCATTTATCAAGTATTGAAAGTTATAAATTTATTTATTCATATAATGAACCTGTATTAAAATTTTTAAAATGTTATACAGTACGACCCTAGGAAAGGACCAAGGAAGTAATGCAGATAGAGATAAAAATACAAAGTACACACGTCAGAAGTGAAACTTCTTTGGCAAACTAATTTTTACGTCTCTTTTATATTTATGCAAATCTAAAGCTTTAGATTTCCGTTCCAGCGCCATCTAGTTAGTTTGCAATGTAATACTATCGATATTAATGTCACAACCTTTGTAGTTTCTATAGTAGGTACTCGCTACGTGGCTCTGTTGTTCGACAAAAACGTTGCACATCTTCGTGACGTTTCATCCGTAAAAATTTTACCCTCATGCGCCTAAAGAAGTTTCACTTCAAAAAATACATCTCTTCGTGAATGTACATAACAGAAAATAACCTACAATATCTTATAAAATAATAAACACTTCACATATAAGTGCTTGGCAGTGGTATTAAGGATGAAATAATACATTATATAATTATAAGCCTAGAAACACATACAAACTATTCTGAAGTGCTTGGTATTGAAGCTACCCTTACAGTCTTGATAGAGCCATACTCTGTTGTGGCAGTATTACTCTTAATAAGAGCACCGCATGTGCTGTTGGCTGGGTTTAGTCTTTCAAATAGACGAACATATATCTCATTCGTATCACACTTTTATGCTAGTCTAGTACTATTTAGTCGAATAGCAAGTATGTATTTGAGTTGCAACAAATTTAAAAGTTATAATAACTTCAGTAGAATCAATAACTTGTGTAGCTTCAGCACTTGAAGAAGCTATTGCAATGACGGTAGCTTTATTAAGAACGGTAGTTTCAGTAATCTCAGAAGTTTCAGTAATTGCAATAACTTCAGTATTTGCAGTATATAGTAATTAATATCTTATCAATGTTACAAATGCAAAAGTTTGTGAGAATTTCTTTTACACTTTCGAGAGTTATATCTACTAATGCGTATTTAATTGACAAATATTTTTGTCTATGTTGGATAACTTGACAATATACTTGAAGTCGTTTTTTTTGCAAGCAAACACAATTATTATCTCTTCAGTTCCACGTGGTAGGAAATTACGCACGTAGAACCGCAAGGCGCAGCTATAATACATGTAATAGATGCTAATGTTGCAAAAACTGAGTTAGTCGCTATCTACTTTGATACAGTATGTCCAATATGTCTAAAATTTAGTACATACATATTTTGTGGGGTTGGGCGTTGCTAGGGGTTCATTGCGACGATGATATTGGCGAGTGCGGTGCGCGCGTCACAATAAGGAAAGCAGTCTAAAACCTCACGCGCTCGACCGCTGTGCTCGCGTTGTAGAGCTTGTGTACGAGCGATGCCATCGCCTGCCAACACTGCTTCGTACAGCTGGAACAAATTATTTCATTATTTGCCCCATTATTTCATTTTTTTCATTATTGCTTTAGCCATGCTTAGATAAAAGGCAGTTATTGTTTTCTAATACTTTGTTTAAAATTATAATTATTATAATCATAAAAGAAATAGGGGTTAATATGCTTTACAATTATTGTAAAGTATATCGTTAAGCCTATATAAGTATTACGATATTATTTATGAATATACTTTGAAATAAATTTTCTCAGATTTCGATGTTTATCTCTTACTGCCTTTTACATAAGCGCGTCAGTGGGATGAAAAATAAGCGTACGCGGTACGCCTGATGGTAAGTGGATATTTCCAACTCTACCGCTGATCGCGCATGTTAAGTATCACCAGGTAAATTTTTTGTTGAGAGGAAAATGTTCAAGCAGCCAGCTGACGTATAATCCACCATGTTATGGTGAGCTGACATTATTTTTCTATTTCTGTCAGATTGATGATCTGGCTATCATACTCACCACAAGAACACAATACTGCTTGAGAGCAGTATTATTTGGCCGTTATCTTCTTTGAGGTTGAGTCACTTACCAAAAATTCGAGCATCCGTATTTTCTGCTGTGCACGGCCTCAATAAAGTACCTTACGATAACGGCGGGAGAACCGATACTCGTAATTCAGCATATATGTGAAATTTCACTTTAGAAGTCATTGAAATACTAGTTTAACGCGGTAATCTTCTGATTTGTTTGATGTAACTTTTAAGAACATTAGAAAATTTAGCATTGTAATACTTCTCCCAAATATGCCAAATGGATAAAAATAATAGATTAAAAAAGGTACAATTGTCCAAGGAACTATCAGGATGATTAAAAAAGTATTATTAAATAGACTAGCATCTCGATAGAAAACATATATTATCCTCATCATACTGGTAAAATGGAATCCGTAAAATTCATTAATACATTATTTTGTTTCTACAATAATTGTACATTTCACAATATCGTTTATTAATCAGTATTTTAAGATGATATTGATATACACGCTTCGCTTCAGCCTGTAATATCCTTCTGCTGGGCATAGGGCTCTTTTCCCATGTAGGAGAAGGATCAGAGCTTAATCCACAAATTCCACAATGCTGCTCCAATGACGGTTGGCGGATATGTTCTCTACTATGAGTAACGATCGCTATCAGGTGTACATGATGACAACCGGGACCGACGGCTTAACGTGCTCTCCGAGGCAGCGTGGCAAGACCCACAAGGACTGCACAAACAGACCATGGCAAACATCTGTATGGCCAGTACATATGTTTGTAATGTGCGGGGATTGAACCCGCAACCGCCAGCGCAACAGCCACAAACCAGTGCTGTGACCGTTGCGCCAACGCACTATCATTGATATATTATTGATATACAAAGTATAGCAAATTTTACAATAAAACTTACGGCATGATAATCGACATCGTGTACACTCTTCTTGCCAGCCTCTATATAAGAATATAGTTCAGGTCGAGCCTCTAAAGTGAAGGCTAGTGGCGCTCCCACTAACGAGAAGCTGGATGGTTCAGGACCTGTAAAGGCTTCTAAATCCAAAAACGCCTGCCACGCAAGAGCTAAGTGACATCCAAATAGATAACCCTGAAATGAAAAATATCAATGATTTGCTTTTAGACTAAAATAGTCAAAATATCGTAATCAAACAAGGATGTTATTTTTCAAAGCTATATTTGACTGGTTTCTAAAAAAACCTGTGTGGTTTTTTGAAACCACGGTAAAAGTGAAACTTTTTTCACATTATAAATATTTAACTAAAAAAATTTGGAATAATATTCCATTAAGGGCATAAAAATCGCTTCATCAATCTTGCCGCGCGGCCGACCGTCACGCGACATGCAACACACAGACGAAAAAGTTTAAGACGATGTAATAAAAGTTTCACTTTAAAAATCCTAGTCTAAATTACAATAAACAATTCGAGAGGAACATATCTCGTATATTATATAGACTCTTTATAACTATGTTAAGTGTAGAGTGTAGACCATATAAAATTGCTTTTTTATTGGTTCGCATCAGACCTCTCCAGCGCAACTTTTAAGAATTAATTTCTTTCATGCTATGTGAAATATTTATTCGTACGTATTGTCTGACAGATAATTAATTATTTTAATAAAAGTCCGACAGTCAACAATGAAGCAGAATTAAAGATTAAGCTCGTAGTCTCCTTACAAGGAGTTATGACCTTCGCTCGAGCATAAAACTCGTAAAGAATTCTAAAGTATTTTAATTTAATGAGGATAGGTATGCGATTATTTGTGAGAACTTTACTTGTGTTGAATTCTTGTAATTTTATTTTTCAATTATCAGCTTTCAGTTATTTTGCATTTTTACTATGTTTCGTACACACCATTATTGAATTTTAAAATAAATTTTAATAAAGATATACCAGTTTTAAAAATTACCAATTATTATAAAAGACAATGCTAATCGGAGTGACTTATCGTAACAAGTTTTTTAGAAAATGTGCTTAAAATCTATTACAGATATAATTTATCTTTATATCAACCTCAACGAAAGAATTGATTTTTTGTCTCTACTACTAGAACTTAAAGTTTAAACTATAAGAGTAGAGTTATTGCATTGTAATTAATGAACTAAACGTTACGGTTCAGTTATATAAAATATACAGAAGAAAAGTATATAAGTTCAAATATAACATAGGCATAGTAACAATAAACTTATATATTTCAAAGAGGAACCGCGTAGGTCTTCAAGTATTCTATAACTAAACCAAACAAATAAATGTACTTAAAGCTTAATAATCTTCTTTATTCATTTGAAATATGGATAATTCCAATGACCAAGATTACACTGATATCAGACCATTCAAATATTTTTGCTCACAAAAATCAAACAATGATAGAACAAAATTATAACAACATATGCAAATGTAAAAAAGGTAGGCCTTATCACTAAAAGAGCGATCTCTTCCAGTCAACCTTTAGGCAGAGGACATAAAGACAATAATGCAGAAATATGATGTACCAATGACATTTAATCAATATGTTTTTAATAAAATAGAATTGATCGTGATACTGAATACCAAATAATCTATCTGACTTCGTAGTGCCGCTTACCTGAGTTTGTAGTGCTGGCTTGTGTCCGGCTAGTTTGAGTGCAGCAGAACAACTTTTTCCGAGTAAGGCACCAGCGGCTAGTACGTGCCTTGCTGCCCATTCACGTCGAGCACAGCCTTCCACACCCGACATGGGCAGTGGAGACAGGATACAATCCCATTCTATAAGAGGATATAATTACTTACCTTAGTTTTATGTTAAATATATCTGTTTTCGATGTTTGGGTGTATTTAAAACTAAGGATACAGAAAGTCGTTCCATATACATACTACAGCTATATGGAAATACTAGCTGCTGTGCCCGCGACTTCGTCCGCGTGGAATTTAACAAAAAAGTTATTGTTAAAAAATCTTAAATGAAATAAGCCTAAGTTACACATTATTACATCAGCTATCTGCCAGTGAAAGTCCCGTCAAAATCAGTCCAGCCGTTTCAGATATTAGCCGGAACAAACAGACAGACAGACAAAAATGGTAAAAAATCTTATTTTGGTATATGTACCGTGTATAGATCCATATACATTTAGTAAAAAGCGGTTATTTTAATATTATAAACAGACACTCCAATTTTATTTATTTTTACCCGACTGCCAAGGAAGGGTTATGTTTTTCGCGCGTATCTTGTATGTATGTATGTAATATTCTTAACTACCTCATTTCTCTAGAACCGCTGAACGGATTTGCATAATTGAGATATCGTTAGATTTGTCTTAGCAGCCCAAGTGTTCTTAGATAGGTGACATTAAAAAAAAACAAACATGGTGGCTGTGCGAAGCCATTGTAGTTAATGAAGAAATAATTTTTTTTTTAGAATACTATAGTATGGGTATCAAATTAAAGGGCTCAATACAAGGATTTCAAAAATGTATATTATGATTATTATTACCGTAATAATAATAAAGAAATACAATAAGAAAGTTTAAAAAATGTTGACTTTGCTCTTTCCGTTTTTTACGCAGGCGGGTTTTTTGTTTTCTTTTAATTATATTACTTGTTATAGATTAAAGTAAGAGAAAGAAATACTCAAGAGTATTGACAATAAATTTTTACGTCTTTGGAAACGAACATTAAAAAATACGACCACCCATTAGTTTTATCAGAAAAAATTGAAAGTCTTTATATTGAGGCTGTTAATCTTTTTTCAATTACTATAATATTTAAAATGTATAGATACAAAAAAGTGGTTCTACACATTATCGAGATACATATATGCAAAACAACTAAAATTAGAGAAAGCAATTTTTTTCAATACGATTGCCAGTCAATTTTACGTCTTTTGAATTCCAAGATCAAAAATTCGATCACCCATAAAGGCTTTAAGGAAGAAATTTGAAAGACCCATCAAAGGAATTCGAACATATTTATGCAAGATGGAAAACTTGTACGAGTATGCTAATATAGAAACAATAAGAGTAATTTACCTGATCGTAACCATATATTGTCTACTATATGAATAAAACATGTCTACAATTTATCACTATGGAACTTTTTGTTTTCGAAATTACTTTTTACGCAAATTCTGGTAGATATTTCAGAGGCTTATAATTAAATCTAATATATTTTCAGTTCAAGAATTTATCTCTTACGTCTTATTAACTTATTCATTCGTCTTTTTTTTAAATTTATTACCTGTAACTGAATTAAATAATGATTGAAAAATTAAAGCTGCTTCTTACTGGTCAAAGGTTTTACAAAACAGATGAAGAACAGAACGCAATTAAAATATTTATTATCAATTCATTATCTTGACGTCAATGCTATCTTGATATTGTTACGTGTTAGGGTTCGAACGATTTGGAGAGAAAGACCTGCTGACTCTTTTAGAGACTTTATTCACTAGCACTAGGTCCGACACAAGCACTAGGTACAAATACTACGCACTAAATACAAGCACTAAGCACTAAGTACACTCACTTATCACTAGGTACACTTCACTAAGCACTAACAATGTCCGAGGTCGTAGCCAATGTCGTAGATTTCCGCTGGTATCACTTTTAGTCTTCACTTCGAAGTCGCTTCGTCGTTAGCTCAAACTGAACTGGCTCCGCTCGGCCTCAATCGGCCTTTTTATACCGGGCCGAGCCTACACCCAGACAGTTCTAGAACGTTCGTGCGTGTACTCGATCCTGAGTTCATTCACCTATATGTCCTCTAGCGCCATCTAGTGTTGAGTGGATGTTTCACGTTGTCTTTGTAACAAAGTGGTTTGTACAGCACACAACGTGGTTCCTTCGCTCCCCGCTAGATGGCGCAAGCTCCTTTTTTTGTGTACTCGTAACACTACTCCCCTCTTAGAGATGCTCGTCCCGAGCATCGTTGTTACTGCCATGGTAACGCGCCAGACGGTCTATGTGTACCACTTTGAATGTCCCTCTTGGTTGCTTTTGAATTCTATAAGTCACATCATTCATTCGGGTAACCACTTTGTATGGACCGTCCCACTTGGTCTGCAACTTTGGAGATTTCCCTTTCCGGCGGGTTGGGTTATGCAGCCACACTAGTGACCCTTCCTCGAAGCCTCTTGTGTTCGATTTCCGGTCATATCTGGTTTTCGTGTTCTCGCTTGACTGTAACCCATTTTCCCGGACCAAGGCGTGTATGTAGCGCATTTTTTCCCTTAAATTGCTGACATAGTCTTGTACGGTCTCTGGTCCCTCCGGTGACCCTCCTGTCAATAGGTCTACTGGTATTCGTAGTTCTCTACCGTAATTGACATACGCCGGGGTAGCTTTTATGCTCTCATGCTCGGCGGTTCGGTACGACAGAAGGAAGAGTGGTATATACTTGTCCCAATCCTTTTGTTTGTCGTCTACCAATTTCGCCAAATGTCTCTCAAGGGTCTGGTTAAATCTCTCAACCATTCCATCGGACTGTGGATGGTACGCGGTGGTCCTCGTCTTATGCATGCCCAAAATTCTGCACACTTCCTGGAACACTTGCGATTCGAAGTTCCTGCCCTGATCAGAATGGATTTCTAGAGGCACACCAAAGCGACATATCACTTCTTCGACTAGCTTAGAAGCGACTGTTGTAGCTTCTTGGTTCGGTATGGCGAACACTTCGGGCCATTTGGTGAAGTAGTCAATGACGACCATAAAATACTTGTTCCCCGATTCCGTTACAGGAAATGGCCCAGCTACGTCAACTGCAATTCGTTCCCACGGTGCACCGACGTTATACAGCTGCAGCTTCCCGCGGCTCCTGGTCTGTGGTCCTTTTACAGCAGCGCAAGTAGTACATTTGCGGCACCAATCCTGTACATCATCTCGACAATGCAACCAGTAGAATCGTTCTCGCACTTTTGTTAAAGTCCTCTTGACACCTAGATGACCTCCTGATACGCCATCATGTACTTCACGGAGAACATCTGGTACTCTCGCTCTTGGGACAATTATCTGAAGATGGAACTCTCTACCGTTAGTCTTCTCCCATTTCCGGTAGAGTATTCCGTTTTGAAGTATCAGACTGTCCCATTGCGCCCAGTACGCCTTAGTGACAGCGCCAGTGGGTGCAACCTCACTCCAGATTGGTTTTACTTCACCCCGTTTCTTCCATGTGATGATGTGCCGAAGGTCGTCATCTCTTTCTTGAGCCTCCCTCATAGCATCATTCTCCCAGAGACCCAAAGGACTTGTTCTCGTTAGCTTTAATGTTATTTCATTAGATTCCTGCTTAACACAATGTTTGCAGTCTTCCGAACACGGCCTTCGTGAGAGTGCGTCAGCGTTCCCATGCATATTTCCGCTGCGGTGTTCCGTCTTAAAGTCAAACTCCTGAAGCTGTTCAATCCATCGAGCTACTTGACCTTCGGGGTTCTTGAATTGCAGTAACCACTTCAAGGCTGCGTGATCAGTCCGCAGTAAAAACTGTCTGCCGATGAGATATTTGTTGAAATGTTGTAGCGTCTTTACAACAGCCAAGAGTTCTCTCCTTGTTACACAGTAGTTTCTCTCTGGCTTGGATAAAGATTTGCTGAAATATGCAATAACAACTTCTCTTTCACCCTGTTTTTGAGATAACACCCCTCCAATGGCCGTGTTGCTTGCATCCGTGTCGACTATAAACTGACCTTCAGTTTGTGGATATCCCAGGATTGGTGTTTCACACAGATGTTTCTTCAGTTTCCGAAAGGAATCTTCACAAGTCTCATCCCAACTAAAATGTCGTTTATCTTCTGTCAGCCGATTTAATGGCTTGGCTATCTCTGAGAATCCCTTAACAAAACGCCTGTAGTATGAGCATAGGCCGAGGAATGCCCGCACTTCGGTTTTGTCCTTAGGGGTAGGCCATTTTTGAACTGCTTCCAGTTTTTCCGGGTCTGTCTGGATTCCATCACTGGAGATAACATGGCCGAGATAATTGACCTTATTCCTGAATAAACGACACTTCTTCGGGTTCAGCTTTAATTTGGCCCCCTCTATTTTGGCGAAAACTCGCTCCAAGTTTTGCAAATGGTCCTCGAAGTCACGGCCGATAATGATGACGTCATCTAAGTAGACCAAGCAAGCCTCTCCCACTAAGCCTGCTAGTACACACTCCATGAGTCGCTCGAATGTGGCAGGTGCGTTGCACAATCCGAAGGGCATGACGTTAAATTGCCATAAACCTTTACCGGTCGAGAAAGCTGTCTTCTCCTTGTCTTCTGGATTAATTTCCACCTGCCAGTATCCAGATTTCAGGTCTAGGGTCGAAAACCATTTCATGCCACTCAGGGTATCCAAAGTGTCGTCGATTCGAGGTAACGGATAACTGTCCTTCTTGGAGACATCATTGAGACGCCTATAGTCCACACAAAATCTCGTGCTGCCATCTTTCTTCTTCACTAATACAACAGGCGAGCACCACGGACTTGCAGACGGTTCAATAATCTTATTCCTTCTCATGTCCTCCAAAAGGCCTTCAACTTCTTTTTCCTTAGCAATTGGTATCCGTCTTGCTCGTTGACGAATTGGTCTCTCGCTTCCGGTATCTATCCTGTGTTGAACCACCGACGTTCTTCCAAGATCCCCATCGTGACTGGAGAAGATATTCGCGTAGCGCTGTAAAAACTTCTTAGCTTTCATGCCCTGCGAATAAGTTAGGTTACTCTTGCAGTCATCGAGCAACTCAGTCACTATTCCGTAGTTGTTGCTGTTTGCTGAGTCCGCGCCTGTTATCGAACTACACTTTTTCATCCAGACGACTTCCTCGCACTTTCCAATGACGTCACCTTTGTTCAAGCAGATCTCGCGATCACCAAGGTTAACATCCTTGACCACAGCGTTACTGCTCCCACTAACAAGGGTTCTCGCCGTCATCAGTTTTTGCGCCGATGTCTTGGTAGGTGTGTCTTCAATCAACACGCATCTGTTTGACTTTTGCTTTCCAGCTGGCGGCAGTTTCACCAGCACCTGAGCTTCCGCTCGTCCAGGTATAATGACTTCCTTTATACATGCGACTTTCCCGCAGGCACCTCCGAGAATGAAGATTTCTTCTTCACCACACCTGAAAACTCCGTCAGCGACGTTAATTCTGCAGTTGTGTTTCTTCATGAAATCCAAACCCAAGATGCAATCCTCCATAATCTCAGCTACGATAACGTTATGGGAGTATGAGGACCCCCCTACATACATCGTAACTGACATTTCTCCTAGGACGGGTATTGGCTGACCGGAGGCCGTAAGAAGCCGACAGTTAATTCTCCTCTTGTGTCCCCTTGCGGCTTTTACCAGATTTGGGTTCACTATTGTTCTAGAGGCTCCTGTGTCTAGAGTCATTTTGCAATCCGTCCCGTTAATGGTCCCCTGAATCACAAGACTATTCCCGCTGCATGCCTGGGAGATAACAGTTATCGGGGCTTCCTCCGCGTCAGCCAGTACTCGCCCCTTAGTCCTGGCTTTTATTCGTTTCCCTGATCCCGGGCAGGGGACGAAGCCCCTTGTTTCTTCAGGTCCTCTATGTACTCCTCGATCCTTTTCATCCTTGCCATCTGGGTCTCCTTCTGCGGGCAGTTGAGCTGAAGATGGCCCCTCTCGCCGCACTTGTAGCACATGACTCCATATCTTTTCTTCGTAGGGGCCTTAACCTCCTTGACTTCCTCAGAGACCTCGCGGATCTTATGGGTCAGTCGTATGTCATGGCGAACAGCCTCGACCTCCAAAGCATGCGCCAATGCTTCCTTTAGAGAGGTATGGTGACGAAGCCTCACTGCAGCTCTGACCTCGAGGTCTTTGATTCCGTCGACAAATGCTTGAACAATATTCGTGTCTATCGTCTTGGTGTCGGCTCCTGGGTGTGCCTTCCTGACGAGTTTTTCAATTTCCAGCGCCCATTGTTGAAGTCCTTCTCCTGAGCGTTGGACTCTGTCACGCAGTTGGGCACGAAACACGTGTTCCAGGTGTCGCTCCCCGTATCTGGATTCAAGTGCCTCCATCAGGTCTTGAAACCCATTTCCTGTATGTGGCAGTGCTTCCAAGACAGACAAGGCTTGCCCTCTGAGCGCAACAGTGAGAGCGGTCAGGCATTGTTCTTCCGTCCATCCGTTGGCAGTAGCAACAGTCTGGAATTGCTGACGATAAGCGTTCCACGAAGTAGTACCGTCGTATGGCGGAACTTTCACTCTTGGTCCTTGCGCCACTACGGTAGTTCCACTAGACATCACAACTCCCGTGGTTTCAAGGCGTACTACTTTTTTCTGTAATTCCGTGAGGCCGGTTTTCACATTTTCGACATCCAATCCTAACCCGGTAACTCGTTCTTCCACTTCGTCGACATCTTTTTGGAGCTTACCCACCGTGTCACTAACATCTTTTATAGCCCAAAGCGCTTTTTCCTGTGATTCTTGCAAAGCGCTGAACTTGCGTTCTTGTGATTCTTGCATTGCCTCTTGTGATTCCTTCATTGCCTTTTGTGATTCATGCAAAGCTTTTTGTGATTCTTGCAAAGCGCTGAACTTTGCCTGAATTTCAGCCCTTTGCAGCTCCATTAATTCAATTAAACTTCCTAATTGAAGTGCCACTTGAGGGTCGGTAGAAGCTACGGTGCCGCTGGTGGGCGTGGCCTGTCCGGTGGGCGTGGCAAGGTGGGTGTGGCCAGTGGGCGGGGCTTGAGCCAAAGTGGGCGGAGCCTGAGGGGCGTGGTCAGTGGGCGGGGCATGGTGGGCGGGGCCAGTGGGCGGGGCCTGAGGGGCGGGGCCAGTGGGCGTGGCCTGGTAGGCGGGGCCAGTGGGCGGGGCTTGGCCCACAGTGGGCGGAGCTTGGCCCCCAGTGGCATCCGCAGTTCGTTGTGCCCTCGTCCTGACCCCCTCCTTGGGGTTCTCTCTCGGAGTCAATGGCATCTCCAAATCCCACTTCTGACACCAGTTGTTACGTGTTAGGGTTCGAACGATTTGGAGAGAAAGACCTGCTGACTCTTTTAGAGACTTTATTCACTAGCACTAGGTCCGACACAAGCACTAGGTACAAATACTACGCACTAAATACAAGCACTAAGCACTAAGTACACTCACTTATCACTAGGTACACTTCACTAAGCACTAACAATGTCCGAGGTCGTAGCCAATGTCGTAGATTTCCGCTGGTATCACTTTTAGTCTTCACTTCGAAGTCGCTTCGTCGTTAGCTCAAACTGAACTGGCTCCGCTCGGCCTCAATCGGCCTTTTTATACCGGGCCGAGCCTACACCCAGACAGTTCTAGAACGTTCGTGCGTGTACTCGATCCTGAGTTCATTCACCTATATGTCCTCTAGCGCCATCTAGTGTTGAGTGGATGTTTCACGTTGTCTTTGTAACAAAGTGGTTTGTACAGCACACAACGTGGTTCCTTCGCTCCCCGCTAGATGGCGCAAGCTCCTTTTTTTGTGTACTCGTAACAATATTAATTATTTATCAATGGTATGAGACCTCGTGTTTAATCATACAGTTGACAGCAACTTAACAAATATAGCCTATAGGACATTTGTTTCACATTGTCAAATTCATATAACCATTTAAAATAATACGAGTTGTATGACAGATTGTAAAATATGGCTAAATGCAATTTTAAATTTGGACATTTTTTCCAGAACAATACAAAGTTAAAGTCATAATAAAATTGTTGGTGTGATAAGAAAAATTTCTTTTTCATCGATCAGCATCAGACCGAGCAGATCGAGCTTTATTGGGGACAGCGATATATAGAGAATGGATTAATTTAGTAGAAACAATTAATATCACAAACTGCTAATCAAACAAAACAAAAGGATTTATCTGGTCGCTTATACGTTTTGCTATGCAAATGAAATCGGATTTTACTTTAAAATTACTTAGAAACAAAACACTATCTAGAAAAAGTTGTTATGTATACATCACGAAGCTGGCTTACTCTAACCCTAATACACTCACGATTGCCATCAAAGTTTACAGTACCATTCAAAATGATGAATGCATTTTCTATGATAGAAAGTTAAGCTTTAGTGCATTATGTACGAGTATGTACTTTCTAAAAGTTAAATTACAAAGTTATTTATACACTGTAAAGTAACACAGAGCAAGAAAAATTTTACCACTTTTGACCAATGTAAATTGTTTTGAAGAAATTTTACCTGTCAAGACAGGTTGGGCTATTGTATGTGTGCTATAACGTACAGTAAGGCGCTCTTACCTTGGGAGCAAAAGTTTTTAACTGTTATTGTTATGATTTTTATACTTGTAACTATTTACATCATACATGTGACCGCGATATATCTATACTAATATTATACAGCTGAACATTTTGTTTGTTTGTTTAAACGTACTAATTTCAGGATTTACTGGTTCGAATTGAAAAATTCTTTGTATGTTGAATAGTACATGTTCCTTAAATTAACGCAGAGGAGGATTATTTCGAATTATTGTATTTTTATCATGTCATCTTTTTTGTAATATGAGTCTTTATTTCGATTTATTTTTTTAACACAATGAAATTATTATAAAATCTGCATAGATATTCTTGATGCCTTATCAAAAACTACTGTTTGTTACATACAAATTTCAAGTACCTACACAAGTAAAATAATGGTGTCATCGTAACAGTTTCAGAGGTCCGTTGCATTTAAGTGATACCGGTTTTAAAGTTATCGGCGGTACCGGGACTGCGGGATCTTTTAATCTTAGTATAAAAAATATCTTTTGCCATTTCGATGTTTATCCCATATCTATACTAATATAATAAAGCTGAAGAGTTTGTTTGTTTGTTTGTTTGAACGCGCTAATCTCAGGATATACTGGTCCGATTTGAAAAAATTCTTTCAGTGTTAGATAGCCCGTTTATCGAGGAAGGCTATAGGCCATATATCATCACGCTAAGACCAATTGGAGCGTAGCACCAATGAAGACTGTTTCAATATCGGGGTTTTTTTTTCTTTTGAGAGCTTCCGCAGCGTAAACGGTTAAAGTTTCGCTCAAATCATGTATGACAGAATTAATCCTATTCCACGGGGACGAAGTCGCACGCAGAAGCTAGTGTCATAATAATAGGTAAAGTGAGAAAACCAGCGAAGTTCATTTTCTCGGCCACGTGAAAGAAGAAGAAGGTCCTATGAAAAATCGTATCATGAGTACGTGTAAGGATTTTATTAATATAAAATAAAATTATCACTCTGAATTTTGTTTCTTAATCTTCTACTAAGTGCTCGTTAAATGAAATCTATTTTGTTTTATGTGCATGGTGTTTTAACCCTTAAATGCATAGTGTATCAAAAACGATACTAACAAATAAAATTGATTTTAATGAAATATTTTTTATCTATGGTATGTAATGTTCGGTTTTTCACACTTCCTTCTTCTTTTTCTTTTTTTTAATGTGGCAGTGACAAGTGACAGTTTTAACGGCTACCCTCTATGTCATTTTGAAATTCGACTCCCGCCATAGCGACTCGAGATCTGATAAGTGGATTTTCAATCGACTGCAATATTATAAGAATTTTGTTATTTTGTCAAAAAAAAAAACAAGATGGATGGTAAGTTTGCAAATTAGTATGGTAAATATATATTTTTAGCTTTTATAAGTATTTTCCTAAATAAAACTAATCTTTTGTTATTGTATCAAAAATGATACAATATGCACTAACGTTCCTTTGAATAACCACAAATTGATTTATTTTCTGTAATGTTTTGAGGTGGTTTTGAGCTGGTTTTACTTGTTGTATTTATGATTTTTATTCTATTTTAGATCGAAGAATAGAGCAACTTTTACGTGCTTTGGAGAATGGCGAGATTTCGGAGGATGGCATGGAATCTGATAGCGAAGATATTCCATATTACCCTAATCGTGAGTCCTTAGATATGGAACTGGAAATCGACTCGGAAGAAGAAAACGATTTGAATGAGACAGTAGCTGCTGAGAATTCTCCACACCTTCCAATCGTAAATGTTGAAAGTTTTCCACACACAAGTTGGGAGTTACCTGCTTCCAGTTTGACAAACAGTAGGAACCTGATTTGGCGTAAACAATCACTGATATATGATAATGACAAAATTAAATTTGACCAAAGTGAAGATCTGAGTGCTGATATAATGGAACTGGATAGCCCTTATCAATTCTTTACATATTTTTTTACTAATGATTTTCTAGAAAATATTGTAACAGAAACTACAAGATATACTGTACAAAAGCAGCCCGATAGGCCAGAAAACTTTACTGTAAATGACCTACGTAAATACTTAGGAATTTTAATTTTCATGTCTGTTTATCATTTCCCTAGCACTAGGTCTTATTGGAACACTAAGTTTGGCTATGCCCCCATAAAAGAAGTAATGCCTGTCAATAGATTTGAAAAAATTAGAAGAATACTACATTTCAACGATAATGATAAACATCTACCTGTTACTCATCCGCAGCACGACAAACTACATAAACTTCGCCCTATAATTGAACACCTCAATCAAAAATTTTGCAGCGTTACGATAGAACAAAGACTATCTATAGACGAACAAATGTGCGCGACGAAGCTTGGTCATTTCCTCAAACAGTACATACCAAATAAACCACATAAATGGGGTTTCAAATTATTTGTACTATGTAGTTTGATGGGCTATGCTTACAGTTTTCGTATTTATACTGGGAAAGAGGCAGCAGATGATAGGGCACAAAAGGACCCAGATATTGGAGTTGTAGGTCAAACTGTACTGCGATTACTACGCGTTGTTCCTAGACAACGTAATCACATTGTTTATTTTGACAACTATTATACCTCTCTACCGCTGATGTGTGTACTTAATAAAGAAGGGATACATTCTTTAGGCACAATTCAACGCAACCGTCTAGGAAAAGCATGCAAGCTTCCAACAAAACAAGAGGTGATGAAGAATTCTGTACCCAGGGGAACGTATGAAGAGTACGTGACCAACTATGATGGTGTGGATATCACTACCGTCAGTTGGAAGGACAATAAACAAGTGATTTTGGCATCTACATATGTGGGAGCAGAACCACATGTCAAAATACAAAGATATGATAGAAAACAGAAAAGGAAAATTGATATAAATTGTCCAAAATTGATAAAAGAATATAATGCCCACATGGGAGGCGTAGATTTGATGAACTCATATTTAGGAAGATATAGAATAAGGATCAAGAGCAGGAAATGGTATATTAGGATTTTTTATCATTTATTAGACCTCACCGTAATCAACTCCTGGATTCTTTACAAGAAAGCTTTACACCAGAAAGGTGTAGCTGCAAAGGACATATTGAATCTAGCAGATTTTCGTTCAGAGCTAGCAGATGCTTTATGTAAATATACTCCACCTCTTACAAGAGGTCGGCCTAGCACTAGCAGTCCAGTAAGTGGACCAGCTCCGAAAATTAGAAAAGGCAAACCCTGTCAGGTGCTACCGCCAATAGAAGTGAGACTCGATAATAGCGGTCACAATTTATTGCGGACTGACGGCCGTGGCAGATGCATGCTTCCATCATGCAGTTTGTTGAGCACTATAAAATGCAGTAAATGCAATGTATTTTTATGCAACAAGAAGTCAAAAGACTGCTTCACTCCATTTCATACTTCTTCTAACATATAGTTATACAAATTATTTTGCAGTTACCGCATTTTATTATATCTAAATGCATAATGTATCAAAAATGATACATGATTATAATATATAAATAAAAAATATATAAAAAATATTATGAGTTTTTTTTTTGCTTTTCCTGCTACCTGGACACTTCTTATGCCTCATATATTTTTTTTTAATAAATATATTTCATCATGCATTTAAGGGTTAATATACGCTCGGTCCTTTCTCGAAAATATGACGCAGTTTTATAGGCGACTTGAGTCATGATCGCTTTCTTGTCGCTTAGCTGTAGAATGCTTTAAGGAAAATAGGGCTCTTGACGGTGAATTCTCGTAATTTGCAAACAATAAGTAAATATATGCACCAAACTATTACATATTGAGATAACCATATTAATATGTTCCTATATACTTTTGTTAGGTATTTGGATGCAAAAAAACAACTGTGTAAATGAGACTGAAATAACAATTTTTGTAGGCAATTTAGTCTATTTGGAAAAATAAAAATTAGTATCTACAAATAAGCACTTCACATAATAAAATTCTACTCTTCCTTCAAATGTTACAAAATTACATTAAATTATAGACAAATTAATACTCAAATGTAGTGTCGCTGTTATGTGGTACATAGTTCGCACATGACCAAGTTTCCGTATTGGAAGTACGCAACACGCAATGCAGGCTAAACCTAATGAACTGATATTGTCACCGATACATTTATGTATAGCTGTGACCACTTCTATCTGATGGTGTTATGAATTCAAAGCAGGTGCGCTTCGCCTGCGAACGGCATAGTTACTGACGAACGATATTGATTAAAAAAAATTTAAGGCTATCGAAATATTTTATATTGTTATATTCATTGCGTACATTGAACTATATTTTCGTAGCTCCCTTAATATTTAACACAAATATACATATATATTTGTGTTAAGAAGTGTTGATGGAGAAATGTGACGATACATTAATTTGATTAAACTTGTAGATTATGTTATGATATAACCAGATTTTTACTACACTAATTAAAAATCTGCCTTTTGCCTAATGCTTGTAATTAATATGTGTTTAAGTCATTTTCCCACTTTTATAAACATTAAATAATAACGGTCCCTCGACACTCCCTTCAGTTACTCCGAAATCGAAACTGTAACTCGATCTTGTACAGTGAGTTGTTTGCTGTATCATGTTCACCCGGTATGTAGGTTTAGGGCACAAGTTAAGTTTGCTTAAAAATGTAACGGTAGCTATGCAATATAAAAAACATCCACCATGTTTATTTCAATTTAATTACTTACCAATACTATGTGACTGTTCACATATTACTTATTTTATTTCGAAAGGCTTTCAAATCTTATATGAACTTAAAAAATAAGGTTTTACGAAACCGATGTATTGTGGCAAAATTCATCGTCAACTTATCGTCGTCGAGTAAGGTCATCAAAAATTAATTTTTTCCGATTTTTTTTCTTCTGCTAACTCTATTATCTACCACAATCGAGAGTTTTCGAAGAGGAACTTTTTGTTCGTCTCATCAAAATGAAGCTACTCCCGGAAAATTAGCTTGATACTAATCAGGTGAAAAATATGTACCAGGGATCCCGTACTATTGTCATTCCCATTTAAATTTAATCGACATCTGACAAGTACATTTCGATTTTCGAGCTATCTATGCTAATATTATATAGCTGAAGAGTTTGTTTGATTGTTTGTTTATTTGTTTGTTTGAACGCGGTAATCTCTGAATTTACTGGTCCGATTTGAAAAATTCTTTCAGTGTTAGATAGTCCATTTATCGAGGAAGGCTATAGGCTATAAATTATCATGCAAAAACCAATAGGAGCGGAATCCACGCGGACGAAGTCGCGCGCAGAAGCTAGTATCTAATAATACGTATTTACTTGACTATTTTTTTCGTCGACCTACGTTGTATTACGAGTATACCACAATTATCACGAAGACTCTCCTCGGAAGTCGGTTAAAAGGACAATAGTTACATTTACTGATAATAATGAAATATTAAAAAAAAGCGCGCATACGTTTACAAAGATTATCACCAATCAGTATTTCTTTAGAATCACCTTAGTATTTCTCTAAAACGCCCAAATTATATTTACATTATTTTCAAGGTAAAAATAAGCAATATAGTTACATAGGACAGCTAAATAATACTGTGTTCAAGCAGTGTTGTGTTCCTGTTGGTGAGTAAGGTGACTAGAGCAGTAGAGCTCCTGGGGGGGGGGGGGATTGGGGATAGGGTCGGCAACGCGCTTGCGATGCTTCTGGTGTTGCAGGCGTCTACAGGCTACGGTAGTCACTTATCATCAGGTGAGCCGTACGCTTGTTTATCGACTTAGTAACATAAAAAAAGGACATACCTGAGACGGCTTCCCTCTGTTCTTCTGGTAGAGGACGTGAGGGGAGCGGGTTGTTCTGCTGGTCCCGATCTCCGAGGAATTCTGCCTCTACTAAATCTCGCACTGCTGACGACATTAACTCTACTAATTCTTGATTCCTGTTAATTAAAAAAAAATGTCTCTAATACGTAGTCTATGTGAAGCTAAAGGATTAAATAGGTTACTATATAAAATGACACATTTTTCTATAAGTGTAAGGTTGACTTTTGTATGTTGCCTAGGACCATTATTATTATGGTTTTTATTATAATTTAAACTAATATTTTAATTAACAATCTTTAGCCATCGACGAAAAATCAATATCGAGCTTTCCATTAATCGAGATGACTAAATCAGATTCGATAAAATTGAACGTGTATCCCTTGACCTGGATAGTTAACTTCGACTAGTATTTATATCGAAATAACTGTGTTTGCTCGCAAATGAAAAATAAAACCGACTTCAAATACATCGACTAGTAATACAAAATGATAATATGCGCCTTTATTTAAAAAAAAAAAAACATTGAAATCCAGTCAAATCTTTTAAGGTAACATACATTAAAAATATACTATTGAATTAAGAACCTCCTCCTTTTTTGGAAGTCGGTTAAAAATATCTATAGGTACTACTCTTATATCTTATCTATCTGCTATCTGGTATCTTACTATCTGCTAATATAAAATATAATTTATCTGCATATATAATATATTTAATTAGCCCGTTGGCGTTTGTAGTGACCCTGCTTTCTGCTCCGGGGGTTGTGGGCTCGATTCTCACCCCGAGTCTGGGTGTAAATATTTATATGTATGTTTATCGAAAATGTAGTTATACCAGTCGGCTGTTACTTATACCACAAGCATTAAGAAATAAGATGCTTACTTTAGGAACAGACGATGGTGTGTGTAACTGTGTATGTTGTAGAACTTGTAGATATTTATTTATTAGTTTGTTAATGTATAGAAAGAAAGAAAGACGTTTATTTGAGACATTACAAAAATCGCAGACAGTTTTTACACAAGAAGAAGATTTATATATCTAATACTATGGTCATTATATCTCGTTTTACGACATCCTATATTTATTACGAAATGAGTTACTAAACGAACAACACTGTCACAATACAAATTGGCAAAATTAGCAAGAAAAAGTATTTGTTAGTAATAGTGTTAATTCACTTTTGTCAGTGACTTCAATACAACAATGTTGTTAGTTGTGTCCCGCAATTTCAGCCGTGTTAAAACGTATCTCATTAATTTAATCCGGCAATAACTAATTTAATCCGGAATATACATCGTTTAATAACAACATAATTTCATACTCAAAATCATTCGCGTTTTAAGTATATTAAGGAACTAGCATTCCGCCCCGGCTTCGGCTATTAAAAAACTTTTCAAAATATATTTTTATAGCCTATGTCACCCGCAGATAGTGTAGCTTCCCAAGAGTGAAAGAATTTATCAAATCGGTTCAGTAGTTTCAGAGCCTATTCATTGCAAACAAACAATCAAATCTATCGACCTCTTTATAATATTAGTATAGATGAAGCGATATTTTTGAAATGTTATTATTGATTTCTAATAACTAGATTCTCATTATTTGGCAATCAGTATTCTCTAGAAGTCTAGACAATGCACTCGATTCTTAGTGGCGAACAGTAAAAGAAAAATTGACACTCTTTCACATTTCACAAGTTTGGACCGACTCGGAAACCGGTTACCTTTATGTACAAGCCCGCTATGTTTAATTTCAATTTATTTACCAAAAATAATCTTCGTTCCGTTCGATGCACTGTATCGTATGCAATACTTGCTTATGGTATCTGTTTGTTTTCGTGTTTAGTAAAATCATTATTTTTATTTCAATTTAATGTGACATTAACACATTGAATAATTAAATATAATTTAAAAAAATTACACGAAAATTATTCTGTTTGGTTTGTTATCAATTCTATTAAAATCGTTTAGCAATCTATTATCATTATTTTAATGATTCATTCACTCATTAGTATCGTTTTATTGCTTATTATTTTAAAAACTTAGACCTAGGCTAATTTTGAAGAAAAATAATTGTGTTTGCTCGCAAACGAAAAAAAAACCGACTTCAATTACATCCACAATTAATAAAACGTAATAAGACGAAAAAATAGTCAAGTAAATACGCGCTATTAAAGATTACTCAAAAAGTTATAATCAGATCTCGATCTAATTTCACGAAGACTACATGACAAGTATTAGCTTTCGATTAAAGTAAGAATCATCAAAATCGGTACACCGAGTAAAAAGTTATGCGGTATAATACAACGTAGGTCGACGAAAAAGTAGTCAAGTAAATACGCGTTATTAGATATAACTCTAAAAGTACTTGTCAGATCTTAATTTAAAAAAAATGGGACCACATGACACGCAACACCTTTCAATTAAAACATAATTGATCGAAATCGGTCCACCCAGTCAAAAGTTCTGAGCTAACATACATAAAAAAAAAAAAAAAAATACAGTCGAATTGAGAACCTCCTCCTTTTTTGGAAGTCGGTTAAAAAAGGATTGGTTGGCTATGGAAAAAAAATTTAACGACAATTAAAATGATTCCTTTAGTTTGTTTGTGTGTACTAATACACAAAACTACAATTAATAATATAATTAATTATACAATTTAATAATAAATAAATATTTATAACATACACAATACGGTATGTTCCTACAGTAAGCATCTTAATGCTTGTGTTACAGGTTACAGCCTGCTGATATTACTATTTTTTTATATATATACATATAAATAGTACTTATATATATGTCGCAGATCAGAAGTAGGTAGGAGAAGAACGGACGGATGACCGAACTACTAAGTATTAAATGGACTCACCGAGCGGGTACCGGATCTATCGCGTGGCGGAGAGACAACTCAGAGTCAGTGCCCGGGAGTTGCGACCCGAGTCTAGGTTTAAGGCGGCGCCGCCTTTAAAATGCGCATTAACGCTCGCCTTCACTGTCCGAGTTGCCCACAATAGAATGTAACAATTAATTCGTGTACACAAACTAACCCTTACAAGAGTCGAGGTTAAGCTACTAGCAGGATACACAAGTGCACAACGCCACGCCAGAGCCAAGACTGCCCTAGCTGCGGCCGCATCGGTCTTTTATACACGGCAGAATTACTCGAATAATAGAGTGAGGGTAGTTGAATAGTGTCAATAGCGCAGGTACCGACATAAACGTTAGAATGACTCAAATAATAGAATGAGTGAGGGTAGACGAATAATGATAATAATGCAGGTACCGACATTAATAACTATCTGCATTGACTCTCCGACATATAAATGAATACATGTAACACACCCACACTCAAGGCGGGAATAGAACCCACAACATAACTGTGCCAACGAGCTATTTAATTTATATATAGTATTGCATTTCAAGATATCTTTATATTTTTCTCACTTTCTTTTTTTGTTGATTTGATATTTAATTTGGTAAGCTTCATTTTTAGTAAATAGAACTTATTTGAGTATTAGCAAGTTATAAGTGATATGTCATGTTTCATTTGATAAACTACGAATAAATTCTCTAATATAAGCTACTTTATAGATGAAATGGGGTTAGGTAATACTGTTTTCTTATGACAATCTATACTAATATTATAAAGCTGAAGAGTTTGTTTGTTTGTTTTTTTTGAACACGCTAATCTCAGGATCTACTGGTCCGATTTGAAAAATTCTTCCAGTGTTAGATAGTCCATTTATCGAGGAAGGCTATAGGCTATATATCATCACGCTAAGACCAATAGGAGCGTAGCATCAATGAATAATGTTTCAAAATCATTTTTTTTCCTTTTGAGAGCTTCCGCTGCGTAAACGGTTAAAGTTTCGCACAAATCATGTATGACAGAATTGATATAGTAGTCCAAGATCCCAGGGCCGCCAGACGTCACGTATTTTCTGACGAAGGAAATGTGGACGATTGAGTAGTGTTAGTATGTACTAAGAACGCATGCCTACCTGCTAGCTTGCTCAGACGGCCAATTTTCCTCGCCCTCGCGCTCCTACCCACAGAGGCATTAAAATTGAGCTTAGGGGGTGATTGGCCCCTTGGATCGGTTGGTCTTCTTGTAAAAGATTTTAAAATAGTTGTCTGGTAGACATATATAAAAATAGAGCATCAGAATTTACGTGAAGTTAAGTAATTATTTTGGGAGCTTTAAAGCGTCTGCAAAGCAATACGGCCGACGGAAAGTGTCTGGGAGTATTGGCGACATATTTTTGAGGATATTGCCTAAAATATACGTAAAAATCAGCTTGGAGAATTTACGTGAGGTTTTTATGTACCTTGATTACCTGATACCTGAAAATTGGCCGTCTGAGCAAGCTAGCAGGTAGGCATGCGTTCTTAGTACATACTAACACTACTCAATCGTCCACATTTCCTTCGTCAGAAAATACGTGACTTCTGGTGGCCCTGGGATCTTGCTCTATAGTATTATTCATAAAATTTTACATAGTTGTGTAATAAATTCGATTTGATGTTATCATATTACAAAATAGTGTCATTTGACATTATATCGATACGGAAAACGGCTTCGGTGTCATCTGTTGGTTTATTTATCAGGTGTTATCCTCAGAACTTATATAACAAGAATTACAGAAGTCATATTTCGTTGGACTATGTGACTTTTAAAGAAATTCGAGTAAAAGGTTTAGTCAAGTTTGAGACTGACCTTTTTATTCTGAAATTCATTACATTACCCATGCAAAGAGAATGAAAGTTGAAATTGTAATCGCGAACGAAGTAGCAGCTACAGATCGCCCCTTCAGTACAAAAGTCACACATTTCAAAAAATATCAAAAACGTTTTTTTTTGCATAAAATGCATCCTAGACGATGAAACTTTAATGTTTTGCAAAAACAGCCGTCGTTATATTATGATCAAAAACACCCGTAAACGCACACACGTTAGTTTTGTTTTGTACGGTTTCTGTAACTGAATTCCGCGACAACAACAACAACAAAACAAATCTTTTAAGCTATAAAAACGAAGATGCATAAAACTCTTTCATAAAATTAACTGATATAGGTAATATTAATTTTACCCTTAATTGATGATCTCATGATAAGATTTAACTATTTTTTGTTTTCCCTTAGCAAGTTTACTATGTAGTCAGTAAGTATGTGCCATTTTCTTTGTTAAATTGACGTTTTGTGAGGTTGTTATCTGAAAATAAAACTCAACTTTTTCTAATTATGGTGGTTTAATTTTTAAAATTTTAATGTTCTCGAAGTCAAAGTCTATATATTGTATATAGGTATACAAAACTAACTTATATGCATTTTTTCGAGAGTCCATTCGAGGTATAGTTAAGATTGCTTTATGGAGAAACAGTCTACTTAATTATGCATCTTTTGATACCAAAAAAATCTACGTAAGACACATAAAAAATCATAAAATAAACTAAATTATTTTTTCAAATGCCTCTCCTGTATAATTTGCCTTTTTTGACGTGGTGTTTTGTATTGAAGGAGCGAGATATATATGTATAAAACTTACACATTTTTAAAACTAACATATTTTTTACACATTTTTTACACAAAAAAAAATCTCCGTAAAAAATACGAAAACAGATTACAAAATATTATTCATACAATTTAAGCCGAACAAAAGAATGATCGAAATTAAGCAAAGAGTTATGCAACCAAAATCTCAGGCACAAGTTGCGAACAAGCCTACAAAGCGTGTATCATCTCTATCGTAATAAACGACCACTAATTCATCGTGCACTTTTTTACATGTTGACCTTTAGACCAACATACCGTTATAACAATTTCAACAATTCAGATACTACAGTATGCACACCTACGAGTTATTAAAAAAACCCGGTCAAGTGCGTCAAGGAAAATTCAAAAACAGACGTACAAATGTTTACAAGGTACGGTAAAAGTCTGCAAATTATATCTTAAGAAAGATGCAAATTATATCTTATTAAAAATAGGTAGAATAAGAAAGTTCTGAATGATACTGAAAGGTTGGTTTAATATTTTAAAAATAACTTTAGAACTTATGCAGCAATCAAAAAATAATGCAAATAATTCAATGACGAAGAATCTACTAATTTTAGGAAAAAGCAAGTTGAAGAAAGAAAGCAATATTGATCAGGTACATTACATATCTTTTTCTTTTAGAAAGGTTAAACATTTCAGAAAGGTAGACCAAATTACAAAAAGCGTATAATACAAAAGATATTTTAGTAATTGGCTTTAATTCACAATACGTTATTAAATTATAAAAGCGGCGGTCTTAATGCTAAGAAGCATTCTCTACCAGCAAATCCACGTTCGTAAATACAAAACTGAGTTATAAAAAAGTTATATTTTAAAATGGACAACAGAAGGCTAAATAAATAATAAAAAAAATTTATACTTAGTACACAAGTATTAAAATACATATCAATGAAACATTTTCATCTATCATCTAGATAAATTATATATTTTACTAATCACAAAACGGTTGACCCAATTATTGCAGTTGGATTTTTTTAGTATTCAAATTGTTTGTAGAAGAAGGTTCTTGAATGAAAGAAAATATTTAATAATTGTGTTTGCTAGCAAACGAAAAAAAAAACCGACTTCAATTACATCGACAAGTAATACAACGTAAGCAGACGACAACAATTAACAAACACACTAGTTGTCACTACGATTTTTGACGGTCTCCCTCGAATCCTGTAGGATTCCATCATCAGATCCTGGTTTTCTTATCATGGTACCTAAGTTGGGATATCTCCTATCCAACAAAAAAAGAATTATCAAAATCGGTTCATAAACGACGAAGTTATCCCCGAACATACATAAAAAAACATATACTGGGTGTATTTGGAACGCTTTGTAAGATTTAAACCACGTAATATACTATTTATATACTATATAATGCATATAACCATTTATCCCAGAAACGTTTTTTTAAGAACATTTTAGGACTTATGTATTATGTGAGGCAGCAATGTATCATACACATTGTGAACTACTCGTTGACCGCGAGCCGCGCGGGGCGCGGGAGGCGGCGGAACGAAAATTAAACGTGCGCGCGGCGGCGAGTACGTTTACCTCGTGCCGTTGACCTCTGTCAGCTGATGGCGCGTATGAACGGTTTGCATTACATTGACAGTTTGTTCCAAACACGATTATTTTAAAGCATTATCTTCAAATTTCTGTTTCATTATTTTTCCCAAACCGGACTATACCAAAAAAATGATGAAAACAGGAAAAAAAAAATTCTTTTCGCTTTTTTTTCACTTGTATCATGTCAGGTTAAGCCAACACTATCATACCTCTTCGTTTTTCAATGCGTTCCAAATACACCCTGTATACGGTCGAATTGAGTAACCTCCTCCTTTTTGAAGTCGGAAAAAATTACGCAACAAAATCAAGAAACCTAAGGATTATTTAAACTTCACGCATTTGATAATTCACACGACAAAACAGCATCTGTTGGGTCAGCTAGTAAATTAATATAAAATTTAACACGAATTTTCCACTTGGTTGTAAAACTACGTCCAGTACAGTCCAATACTAACACGTTGCTTCAAACAATGTCGCGTTTATCATTCTCACTCGCTAGTAGGTAGAAACCTACTTTCGAGTGGCATCGAGGGTACGATACCTTTTTAAGTGAATTTTTTATTAGTTTCAAAAGTAATAAGCACACACAACTGTAGGGAATTCCGAAGAGCTATTTACATGTCATTAGCACAAAGGTTGTCTTGTAGATCTCTTTTAGCGATAAGACCGTCTGTTGCCCATTTTTTTTCTCTTCTTAAATATTTTTACCACAATACAGAATATTTTTCTAGTATTGACATTTTGATTACACCGTTTGCATCATCCTATTATACTCGTATTACATAATACATTATTAAATTCGTTATTAGACCATCTTTACCAAAATATGGAAAACTAATAAACTTTAGGAAAACAATGAATCAATTTTATAAAAGTGTGTAAAATAAATTTTACATATATCTAGATAGATTTTAGCCATAACGCACAAATATATACATGAGGGGAGACCCCGTTCATAATAATAAGTAAAAAAGTATGCATAATGCGAAATGTGATAAAGTCAAAGGCGAAGGATTCTAAGAAAAAGTTACGCTCACAGATCATCACAAGATTGAAAAAGGAACCACATGCCCTTTTGTTTCGTAACAACACTTTATAGAAAGCAAAAATAGATACGCAAAATGTCCTAGGAGTGGGAGGGAGGTCCAAGAAACATTTAGTGTGATAATAATTGTGTTTGCTAGCAAACGAAAAAAAAACACACAACAAGACAAGTAAATACAACGTAAGTAGACGAAAAAAATTAACAAACACACTCGTTGTCAGTACGTTTTTCGAAGGTTTCTCTCGATTTATCTGGGATTCCATCATCAGATCCTCGTTTCCTTATCATGGTACCTAATTTGGGATATCTCCTTTCCAACAAAAAAAAGAATAATCAAAATCGGTTCATAAACGACAAAGTTTATCCCCGAACATACATTTTAAAAAAAAACATATACGGTCGAATTGAGTAACCTCCTTTTTTGAAGTCGGTTAAAAAATACGAAGTGAATACACGTGTTGGAATAACAAAAATCCTCAAGAACATCCTCTGCAAGTCAGTCGCCCTGCCGTTGACTCTAACCCAGTGACCATCAACCTCAAACCTGCACCATCCGTTACACTCGCGTGTAAAACCTTGCCGTCATTGACACACCGCAGTAATTGATATTTCTGTAGTCATGAAACAATTATGAATTCATAAACGTAATTACAAAACGATTACATTAAAATACCTGTCTTACTAATAGTTGTGTATAATTATTTAAGAAAAATTACAAGTAAAGATCCACATTGTCCTTGGATAAATCTTACAGTTTTATTACAAAATGTTTGCTGTTTTCATACGTAACATTTAGTTAAAAAATAATAATTAATATATTTTTTTAATTATTTGTTTTATTTTATACTTAAATTGTCCGTAATACCTAGCTACGATTGCTTATAATATAGGTACTATAAGTTTAGAAAATGTATTTGCTTGTCTGCTTGTAATATAGTAAAACTAAAAAAACATAATAAAACATAAACAGTGTTTGTAAAAGTAAGGTAGGTAAACTGAAAACTGAGGTAGTGGCACAGCAGGAAATTTCCTGTTCAAAAAAATGGAGCAGCGCGACTGGGGTAGTACCTCGACCTTACAGATGATCGCAGCTAAATAATACTGTTTTGTGTTTTCAAGCAGTGTTGTGTTCTTGGGGTAAGGTGACCAGATCTCCTGGGAGGAGGGGGATGGGGACCGGATCTCATTGGGGATGGGCTCGACAACGCGCTTGCGATGCCTCTAGTGTTGCAGACGTCTATAAGCTACGGTAATCGCTTACCATGAGCCGGGTGAGCCGTACGCTTGTTTGCCGACCTAGTTACATAAAAAAATGAAAAAATCAATTTAGATTTACCGCTACATATTTGTAAAATAAAAAACCGGAAAACTGTTCTTTAATTTTTAACGATATTTTATTTAATTATTTGGCTTTACAGCGCTGTGTAAGAAAGAATTTGTAGCATATCATCATAATATTGTTTCAAAGATAGCCCTGAGACAAAAAGACAGATAGCGGAGTTTTTGTCATCCACTGATTTAGGTTCGGAACTCTTAATAAATTATCAATAACAAAACCTTCAAGCGGAGAAGGAAACCGAATAAAATTACAATTAACATTTAGAGCACACAGTAAAATAAAATAAAAAAAAACCGTAAACAAATACGCATATGAAAATTCCTTGCAATAAAATACCAATGGAGCGCCCCAATCCATAATAGCACAGTCTATGAATATTGAACGTCGAGTAACCGTGACTACACTGTTAAATTGAAGAGCACGCGGATGTTACATGATCGTATGGACAACTAGTCAAGCAAATAACTTTCACTTGTTGCACAGTTTTGTACGGTTAATAGGGTAGGACAGGTGTGATAGGTTGAAAGTAATTCATGCAAATTGAGCTTTTAAATATAATTGTGCGTAAACAGGATAACGTAAAATAGGTATGGTTAAATTTTCCTATGAAATAATTTTGATATACCTAGTCACGAAGTATAGATAGGAAGGAGTCCGAAGTAATGTTAAACGAATAGTCTCAATTTAGACGACTACTAACTGACAACTGTTAATTCTAATATTGCCGATAGAGCGCGCCATTTTCAATAAGCTACTCGTTTAATGTTTCCACTTTAATAATTTCATTTTCCCACGCCGCAGTTGAGATTTCCCCTTCTCAGGATTTTTTTTATTTAGTTATTTAAAAAATATATTAAAACAGATATACGTAATAAGCTCGATAATGAAACAGTTGGATCAATCCTGTGCGTAAAATCTGGATTGAAAATAACAGGAACAACCTTTGTACAATCTGATTTCCCCTCAAAAGGGAAATTTCCCCTCATTGCGGAAACACTGTCGATACGTTATATTTCAGGCACAGCCAGTGGCAGAAAAGAACAACTGGTTAATTATTTGTGTACCATGAATTCTATCGAAAAGCCTATACCGTTCGGACTTCTTCCTATCTATACTTCGTGTACCTAGTATTGAAATTTTGTTTACGTTGACTCATACTTAACATACTTATGTATGTACGTAAATACACATTATTGCAAAATAAGCTCAAAACAAACGATGCTTAAAACAATTCATTTTATCATCCATCCATCAGCTCTTATAAGTCCACTGCTGGATGTAGGCCTCCCCTATGCTCGCCACTCCATTCGGTCCTTTGCCCTTTTGCCGAGACGTGGTCGCCATTCGAGAACCTTTCTTCCCCATCAATTAATTTTATCTATACTAATATTATAAAGCTGAAGAGTTTGTTTGTTTGTTTGAAAGCGCTTATCTTAGAAACTGCTAGACCGATTTGAAAAATTCTTTCAGTGTTAGATAGCCCATTTAACGAGGAAGGCTATAGGCTATTTTTTTTCAAATTAATGCGTGTGAAACCGCAGGTCACAGCTAGTAACTACATACAATGCATTTTTTGTTTCTGTTTTATAACGTAACAGTAGCAATATTTATTTGTGTCAATTTTTCACTATAAAAAAAGATTATTACACAATAATTGCCTAACCGTCAATGGTTCACCAAACAAATGTCAATTGTATAATGATTGTATATTATAAATTGGCCAACGTAGTTTCATTACAACTGTAATATTACATACAAAAGAAGACAAAGTTATAAAAACATGTAGTAACTATGTTTGTCTGTCTGTCTGTTGCATTAGGCTTGTTTTTTTTAATGACAAACACGTAGGTTTAACTAGGTTTATTTCTATACAAGAGACGTGGCCTAAACTTTTGAAACATAACTGTTGTAAGAAATACGTTACAGACTAAAAATTATAAATAGAGCAAGCAAGATCAATATCTTGGTACAAAGGGATATGGCACAAAGGTATAGGTATTAGCTAAAACGTTGTCCCAAAGGCTGCCTGGAAGAGATGGTTAAATATAGCGATAAAGCCGCCAACTAGTTTTGATGCAACTTTGTTGTTTTAAACTCCATGTTTTGCACTATTGTATCAGTGTAAACAAGCGTAAATTGTTAGGTAAACAACAATTCAAGTCACAATACAATTCAAGAAATAACCTCAATAAAAAGTCTTAAGAGCTTATCTTTCACTTCACTTCAGCCTATTACCGTCCACTGCTAGACATTGGCCTCAACAAGTTCGCGCCAAAAAGGCCTGAACTCATGTATGTTGCCTATAGTCACCACGCTGGGTAGGCGGATTGGTGGCCTCAGGGCTGGCTTTGTCGCACCGAAGACGCTGCTGCCCGTCTTCGACCTGTGTATTTCAAAGCCAGCAAGTTGGATGGTTATCCCGTCATCGGTCGGCTATTTAAGTTCCAAGGTGGTAGTGGAACTGTGTTATCCCTTAGTCACCTCTTACGACACCCATGGGAAGAGAGGGTGTGGCTATATTCTTTACTGCCGTAACCACTCGGCAAAGCAGCTTGTGTTGTGGGTGTAAGAGCTTATCTTTAAGTCTTACTTATTATTCCATCATACACGACGTTATATATTCCGAGTATCATTTTAAATGTATTTAAAATTTGTTATAAATAAAATCGAAATCAACACGGGCGAAGTTACGGGCATAGATATTTATATAATCGTATGGTTGGTTGGTTCTTTATTAAATGTTGTGAAATTATAGCGTATTACATGAAAAATACGAATGTTATTTCAATCAGAGGGAAAACGTAAAAGTAATTGAATTAGAAATTATAGTTAACAAAAAAAATATTATAAATTTATAAAATAGATACCCATTAGTGAGGATACTTTCATGGTTTCACCCATAAAAATTATTCAGAAAACACAAACATACTGTTTCGGTCATATAAGTAAAAGTTAAACTCCAAAATTAACTTAAAGGTGAAGAGTAATGCGAAAGGTATTTCCCAAGTATTCGTAATATAATATGTTGTTAATGTTTTCCGTATACGTCTCGCAGTGTAGTGCGAAAAATTACCTTATTTGTTTATAATTATTTACTACATTCGCCAATAGAGAGGTATTGTATGTCTACAAAAAAAAAATTTTATTCTTTTCTTTTTTAGGGAGTTTTGTCTACACAGACATGTCAGCCCCATCATACCCTAATTCTCATATGTCTAAGAAATGGAGAAAGAATAATTGATGATGTATATATATTATATATTAGATAAATTATATTATTCACTAACCATCACAGAATACATTGTAATAAATTAAAAGTAAAAACCTTTTTAAAAAAACAAGCTTTTATTTGAATGTGCTACAACGAAACAAAAAAACTAGCCGAGAACAGAGACCAATGGCGTAAGAGCGTGAAGGATGGTCAAAAACACCATGATGAAGCCTGGTTTGGACTCTTATCAGACAGGAGAATCAAAAAATATCAAAACAGCTACAATTATGACACTAGCGCATCTTTTCCCTGTTCGGTGTGTGGTAGAGTCTGCAGCTCCCGTATCGGCTTGTACAGCCATCAGAGAAAATGCTCTTCAGGCACTGTTTGAATCGTCTGTAATAGACGTAAAGGCCTATGATGACAACGAAAAAAATAAATTTTTACTTTAAAACTTTTACTATCTACTTATAAAGTCATTACACACAATCTATATTATGATAGAAAAGCTTGTCGCGAGATATGAGTAGGTACTCGTATTTCCTTAGTATGAAAATTTTAATAGTTAAAATCAATCACATCAATTTATTTAATTTACTTGTTTACAAGCAAATCTCAAAAAAGGTTTTTACTTTTAATTTATTTTTTACTTTTTAGTCGGTTATGACGTCACTTTATTCGAATTATTCTTAGCAAGCCCTTTCATTTGATACCCATATTGTAGAAGTGCACTAAAAATAACTAGTCCGCACTCTTGGATATGCTGCCATATTGGATTTAGAATGACGTCACAAAGTTAACCATGCATTGTCATCCAAATTGAATCTGCATACAAAATTTCAGCTCAATTGGTTGCTTCAAAATTGAGTTGCGAGATTTCACCCGAACAAACATACATACATACATGCATACATACAAACCATGCATTGTCATCCAAATGGAACCTGTATACAAAATTTCAGCTCAATCGGTTGAAGATATCTGCTTCAAAATTGAGTTGCAAGATTTCACCCGAACAAACATTCATTAAAGTTACATACATACATACATACATACATACATACATACATACATACATACATTGCAAGTTAAATAAAAGCTTGTAATAATAGGGAACTAACCATATTCACTAACAAATTTGCTGCACAGACAAAGGTTATGTGAACACAGATAAAAATGTACCTACCCATATCAAATTTATTTATACCAAATATGTATAAAATATTTTTTGTAAACCAATTTTAATTATTTGTATGATATTAAGTTTAATAAAGTAACCAGCATTCACGGACAAAACTAAACATCCCGTTTTTTTCCAAGATCATGAATCATTCTATACTTTTCCTAAAGACGATAACTTAGGTAAATGACTTCAGATCGGCAGTTATAAGACTGGCTTGTAAACCTAGGAAGTACGTCGTCCGACAATGACGGTGTTTTTCTAATATTTATTCAGGTTGAAGTTCGGTTTCGCGTTATGCTTGCTGTGTTTTCCGAACAAACTCTGCGATCAGGGTCAACATAGTCACATAAACAATTTAACCTATTATGTTACTTTGATGCACACTGAATAAGAATTAAGTTGACATGGCTAAGCTATGTCATGATAAAGTGTTTTTTTTTGTCTTTGTTAGCGGCCATTTTTCCTGGTTATTTAGGTACCAAATCGTCAAAACTTTATAAATTTGGTATAAATTCGACGCAATGTAACAACCTATTAAAGGACCACTGCATTAGTGAAGAGTTTGAAATTTATCAGCTGTTCCACTACGATTTAACTAATACAGGCAAATCTCAAAATTACTCCTAAGGTAAATAGATTTCCTTAGATTTTTTTTTATTTATCGTGGAGTACAAGAAGAATTTTAAACTAATTTTATCAGTAAGAAGTTCAGCAGTTCCAATCTAGGTTTGAACTGTTTAAATTCTTTAAATACCTCAATTATTATCTGCCTTTAAAAGCAACTATCAACTTTTCAATGTGTACCAAAAATATTTCTGAACTATTCCAATAATCTATTTGCACTTTTAGCTTTATAATGTGCCATAAAATTATTCTATAAGAAGTAGCCTTACTTCAAGTTAGCGAGTTCAGTACAGGAGTTAGCGAGGAGGTAGTCCCCGCTAAGCAAGGCGATCTTGTTTCCAAACAGCATGTCATCTGGTTCGCCAGCCAGAACCTGCCTCACATTCATGTTCACCAAGCCCTTGTGAACGAGGTGAGATGTACGGATCATCTCCGCTACTTCGGCTAGCGCGCGTTGGCTAAAAAAAAATGGTATTTTTTCCATGGAATGGTGGTAACTTCTGATTTCCGGCAAAATTCTGATTCAATCGTTTTTTTTTTTACCTATTATCTTTCGTAGTTAAAGAATAATATGTCAAATGACGCAAAATTGTACGCTGTGTTCGACAATTATTTTTATCATAGAAAAAAAGATAACTTTCTTAGTTAGAGTAATTCTGTAATAAAGAGTAAAAGCCTGACTAAAAAACTAAATCTATTGCCAATATGATAATATATTGCCTAATATGACCTATATTTGGTGATAAAGTAGAAAAATTATTTACCCAAAAACATTAAAATAGTACCTGTGCAAAACTCCAGCCGCTTTGTCTTGTTCCATGTCGGGTATCTCAGGGCTGTGACCCGCCGCCTTCGACACGAGAAGAACGATGAGACCCCAAGCTTGCATGTTGTTTTTTCCATTGTAGAGCAGGTTCCTAATAAAGTATTTACTTTAAAATTGGAAATACTTATGTACAAAAAACATCTACCGCCGTGTTTAGTCATGCTATACGGTGCCAGAAATATAGGGGACTTCCCTTTAGAACAGTCCCTTCCTCCTGTATGCATGAATTCATGTAAAATATCGACATCTTTGGTTTGATAGCAGTCGAAAGAAATATAAACAGATGGGGCCATATAAAGCATATAAACAGATGAAAAAAACTTTCGTTAGAGGGGAGGGAGGTATTCAAGTATTACACTTCTTGACGCCGCGTTGGCGCAGCGGTCACAGCACTGGATTGTGGCTGTTGCGCTGGCGGTTGCGGGTTCGATCCCCGCACACGACAACATTTGTATTGGCCATACAGATGTTTGCCATGGTCTGGGTGTTTGTGCAGTCCTTATGGGTCTCCCCACCGTGCCTCAGAGAGCACGTTTAGCCCTCAGTCCCGGCTGTTATCATATACACCTGATAGCGATCGTTACTCATATTGGAGAATATATCCGCCAACCTGCATTGGAGCAGCGTGGTGGATTAAGCTCTGGTTATTCTTCTGCATGGGGAAAGAGGCTTATGCCCAACAGAGGGATATTACAGGCTGAAGCGATTAAACTTCTCTATAAGTATGATGTTATGAAGGTTTTAGTTTTAAAACATTCAAGGATACTTTTCTAATAAAACCCAGTAATTTTGTATACTACGACAGAGATTGCACCTAACCTCTTTTAGCAATCATGCTCGGTCGATTATGTTTTATAACGTGATTAAAGTCCGAATCATTATGTTAATCTTGATACTAACCGACTAACACGTTGTTTTTGATATCATGAATTTTTGCATATTAGTTTCTTATGTAAGATAAATGAGCTAATGTATTCTTTTGAAAGTGCACCTCAGTATCATAAAAGATAAAAAACCGGACAAGTGCGAGTCGGACTCGCGCACCAAGGGTTCCGTACATAATTTAAAAATACTTTTATTACATTTATGATGTAACTAAAAATTTATACTTTTCGCAATTTTTCCTTTATCTGTGCTATAAGACCTTGCTTGGTGCCAAATTTCAAGATTCTGAATTCACATTAAGTACCCTGTAGGTTTGATTCCCTTGCGAGTGTCGAAAATTTGCAGCATAAACGGTTGTATCTTTTCATTGCTTTGGCTTAGAAATTCGATTTTTTCACAGCTCTAAGGGACAGTAGACCTAAGTTTAGTGTTTAATAATTAATTTCAGCTTAATACGTCCACCTACGCGTTCCTGAGAAAAAGGGTCTTGACAGACAGACGGACAACAAAGTGACCCTATAAGGGTTCGGTTTTTTTCCTTTTGTGATACGGAACCCTAAAAACAACAACATTTGTTCATCGCTCACATATGATATGTTGCTACTAAAAACATTTAGTTTTAAATAAATTATGACTGTGTAAAATATTTTACGAAATTTTTAACATATATAAGGAATAACATATATAAGGAATAATATTTTTAAAAGTAGTTGTAGACACTATGTAGTATGTCGATTGATTACCTCATAAGTTTTCTGTTTGAATATTAATTTAGTAATCGATTATGGTCATAGATGCAATGATGCAAAGCAGATAATTATCTATGGTAAATTGCACTGGGTGTCATCATGCGATAAACCCATACCTACTTTTTGTATAGGTACATTACCGAGGTAATACGCTTGAATGAAGTTTTGACAATAACAATAAAAATTATTTTGTTTAACTTACAGCTTATAGACTTTATAGGTGCCCTGCTATCTCTGTTAGCTACCACAATCGAGAGTTTTCGTAGAAGAATTTTTGTTCGTCTCATCAAAATGAAGCTACTCCCGGAAAATTAGCTTGATACTAATCAGGAGAAAAAAATGTAGGTACTAGGGATTCCTACCTATTAGATTCAAATACATAAAAGATTTAATTTGATAGAATATAAACAAGGTTTTTAAATTGTGAAATCATTAAAAATAGCTACAATTTAATATTAATTTATGATACATATGGTCTGGGAGTCAGTGACAGACTTTCATGACTAATTTTTGACCAAAATTTGTACCTGGCTCCGGGACCAATAGTACCTATACCCTTGAATGAGCATACATTATTTCTTGTTGGAATAAAAAAACATACACGGAATTTAACTATCTCATATACAGGGTGTCCCAAAATTCAACGATAAGCCGACACGGGAAGATAGACCTACCCATGACTACTTGGGAAAACAAAAGAAAAAAAATATATCTCAATTTTTTTTTAAGTTACAAGAAAAAAACGAAATTCTTCAAAAATTTAGACCTCTTATGATCATTTTCACTACCATGACCACAAATTTTTAAATATTTCTTTTTTTTTCTTTTTATAGGCAACCTGAATAGCATTGCTATCTACCACAATCCTTAAAAATTCCAGAAGGCCTCTAGTTTTTTCATAAAAATTTGTCAAAGTTATTGTTTTCCCTAAATTTTTTTAAGATTTTTACTTTTAGTCAACTTTAACTCATCGTGGTGTAAAAAAAAATTATGAACACTACTATGGCAAGTTTTTTCAAAAGTTGGCGCAATTAACCAAGATTCCAAAATGGTATAATATCCTAGGAAAACTAACCATAAAAAAATAATATGCGTACTAATTCAAAACAAGAACCAAATTAAATAAATTGTAGTTTACAATAATCACTTTTAGTACGTGCCCAAAACGGGTTCTAGTTACAATTTTGTGGGATTTGAATGGGGTTATACATGCCTAAGAAGTTAGAGAGAGAAAGATAGAGAGATATTTACGTTAAAAAGAGAAAAATGAAAAATGTTTAATTATTCATCCGACCATAGAATTTTGTCTAGGAATTGGGGATTTTCCCCTGTGCCTTTACAACATCACACGGCAAAATGTGACTCGCAGTGGATAGTCCCGCGGTAATAGCGTCTGCACGCACCTGTAGTGATATGGGTGAAGCCTGTGGCGTTACGAGAACTTTTCGGGATCACTGTAGCTTTTTTTATGGCACGTGCCAAAGTAGTTGAATCATTTTTTATCTCATTGATAACTTCTTCATCACGATCTAATCTAAGTCTTCCAATGTTTCGCCTACTAGATGGCATACGACTTTCCGAAAACTCTTGATGCACATTGATAAACACTCGATAATCAGGATATCTTTGATCTTTTGGATACCTTTCTCGATACAGTCTGCTAGCAGCGTTAGCATTGCATCGGCATTCTCCGTAGATGAGGTGCATATTAGCGTAATCCTGTGGTGTGTATGATTGTGGCATAATAAACGCTAAACAGATCAAAATGTGCCAGAACTCCAAATCATAATACACACAATCATAGTCCAAAATAATATCAGGTCAGTTAAGTTTGCAGATCGATTCCAGTCCAAAAATCCAAGCCAAAAATGGTTGTGTACGTAAAAGTGCCACGTCAGTTTAAGACGGAAGGGTGTGCAGTAAACAAATGAGCAGAGCAAACTGAACTGAGTTACTGAGAATAATAACAGATTCTCTACCTTCCTTGTAGTTATTCAATAAAAAAAAATTCATCTGTCTCTTGAAATAACTCTCTACCTTTCTCTCTAACCCATTCAAATTTCACGAAATTGTAACTAGAACCCGTTTTGGGCACGTACTAAAAGTGATTATTGTAAACTACAATTTATTTAATTTGGTTCTTGTTTTGAATTAGTACGCATATTATTTTTTTATGGTTAGTTTTCCTAGCATATTATACCATTTTGGAATCTTGGTTAATTGCGCCAACTTTTGAAAAAACTTGCCATAGTAGTGTTCATAATTTTTTTTTACACCACGATGAGTTAAAGTTGACTAAAAGTAAAAATCTTAAAAAAATTTAGGGAAAACAATAACTTTGACAAATTTTTATGAAAAAACTAGACGCCTTCTGGAATTTTTAAGGATTGTGGTAGATAGCAATGCTATTCAGGTTGCCTATAAAAAGAAAAAAAAAGAAATATTTAAAAATTTGTGGTCATGGTAGTGAAAATGATCATAAGAGGTCTAAATTTTTGAAGAATTTCGTTTTTTTCTTGTAACTTAAAAAAAAAATTGAGATATTTTTTTTTTCTTTTGTTTTCCCAAGTAGTCATGGGTAGGTCTATCTTCCCGTGTCGGCTTATCGTTGAATTTTGGGACACCCTGTATATTTCCCAAATTGATTGCAAATATTATAACAATTTGTTATTATTTACTATGTAGTAATTGATTTTAGATACCTACGAAATTTATTGACTAACTAGCTTCTGCGCGCGACTTCGTCGGCGTGGACTCCGCTCCTATTGGTCTTAGCGTGATGATACATAGCCTATAGCCTTCCTCGATAAATGGTCTATCTAACACTGAAAGAATTTTACAAATCGGCCCAGTAGTTCCAGAGATTACCGCGTTCAAACAAACAAACAAACAAACAACCAAACAAACAAACTCTTCAGCTTTATATATTAGTATAGATTCTATCTCGCGTTTTTATGGATGTAGACATCTATTGTTGTCGTACAACTACTAGAAGACTAGGTACCGTAACTATGTTATTTTAAAATGGGTCAGGATTATGTAGTTATTTTTTTAATAATAAAACTTTTTTTAAATCTATTTTATTTCCGAGTTTATAGATAAATTAGAAATAAAATCCTTTGAGGTATTAGGAACTAATCGGTATCGGTCATTCATAACTGTTTCGTAGTTACGAAATGCAATTAATTACACATTATGTAGTATACTAGTAGATATGCACATATTATGTTACTTTTAATGTTACAGAAAACTCAATTCATAATATTGTAAATGCTATTTTGGGATTGAATTTTTTTTTACATATATGACAGCAAACAAAAACTATTTAATAAACGGATAAAACAAAGTCGCGAACAAATGAAATCTATACTAATATAATAAAGCTGAAGAGTTTGTTTGTTTGATTGTTTGTTTGTTTGATTGTTTGTTTGTTTGTTTGTTTGAACGCGCTAATCTCAGGATCTACTGGTCCAATTTGAAAAATTCTTTCAGTGTTAGATAGCCCATTTATCGAGGAAGGCTATAGGCTATATATCATCACGCTAAGACTAAAACTAAGGAGTGGAGTCCACGCCGACGAAGTCGCGCGCAGAAGCTAGTTTAAAATAAAGTTAAGTGAGAGAGAGCGTATAAGTTACAAATTTTATAAGTGGTACTTTTACCTTTTTACAGACAAAATATAAAAGACTTAGTTAAAGATAAAATTTTAATAAATAAAATTAACAACATGTTGAATGTTTACTAACTTAGCTGTTTTCAAAAGTGGATGATTGCTTCCAACGAGTTTTCGTAAGTGCAGAGCGACATTAGCGATTTCGTCACTGAGAACCCAGCGCAGGCTGAGGAAAGAGGTTGGGTAACCAACGATCTTCTCAGCCTCGCTCACTGCCCTGTTCCAATCTGGTTTTGTGTTTTGTTGTGCAACTGCACATCGCGTACTGCTTGTGCTCACTTCCCGCCCTACACAAGGTCCAAATTTCGCAACCAGTGCGCTGGATTGGCAAACTTTCACCAAATCGTACCTGATCGCACATCTCAATCGACTTAAACTCATTTTGAAAACCACAAATACCAAACAATCACAGATGAATTCAAATAATCACTCAATTTACAAGTATGAATGTATAAATTTTAGAAAAATATTACGTTAAAAGTTAACAAGATACGTTGTCGACAGAGAAATACACTTTAATTTATAAGCGGAAAGCTTTCCTTAATATTTACTATCACGCAACTTTAAATTTATACAGCGATTAAAGGAAATTATTTGTTTTGTTATTATGTCTAAACGATTTATTTACAAACGTTTGACTCTTTGGCGCTAAAATACTTAACTGATGCGGATTGGTCCATTGAACGATAGAGGAATATTAAGCGAATGAATTTGTACACGATAACTTAGTTGCCATACTACAAAAATCAAACTCCCAATATATAAATATTCATTGAAAGTACATATATGTTATATTATTTAAAAAAATATTATCAAGCTTTAAATTTATATAAATGTCCGTGTTGGTGTAAAATTATTACTTATTTAACGTCAGATTTATTATATTATCATAAAAACAAATATTATGAACAGATATCACTAGGACCGAACTTTATCTGACATTATTACTGACAAGCAAGAGATTTAATATTCTTAGCGTGAAATCTCGTGAAATAATAGCAAAAATTCATCCGTCTTTAGAAGTTTTCGCGTTTATAATTTATGCAGTGAATATAAAGTAATTTAAGAAGTATGATGATATAAGCGAAAATTAATTTAAATTTACACATATTTTATTGAAAGAAGATAAGGTATTTTTAAATGATAATAAACTATCATTATTTAAATTGGTAACAAGAAGAATACAGAACTTTTTATAAATATAACTCATAAATAAAAATTAGTTTTCTGTAAAGTTGGTTTACGGACGGTAGTTTAACGTGACAACGTCATAAAAAAACATCTCTCGGACGCATAGGCTACTCGAGTGGAAGAGAGATAGTAGCAATACAATGAGTCATCCTTTTTCGTGCATGCCGCCGATGTTCATCGATTTATTAGACGTTGTCACGTCAAAAGCACAGAATTACTATTATAGAATTAGTACCTAATAAAAATTATGCAAGAGGAGAAAATGAAAAATCTATATTTTGCTCTGGTCATGCCCTGGTATTGCCGTCCTTCAAACTATAAGAGGATAGCATAAAATAAGTAGAGCTGTAACATAAAATGTACAAAAACAAAAAGACGAAAAGTAAATATAAAAATTGAATGAGCTGTTACTAGATTCATAGAATAAAAGAGTTCAACAAAACTTTTCAATTTAACATCTTCAAAATTGAAATCAATGATTGGTACTAACGACTAAAGTAAGTATGACAAACAAATATATAAAGTATGTATTCACAAATTTATTTGCCAAATGTGACGAATGGCTAAAGTGGAACATCTATACTAATATTATTATGAGAAAAGATTTTTCTTTCTTGTAATTATAATAAAACTCAAAAATTACTGGACTGATTTCAAACATGTTTTCACCAGGAGACAACTAAGTAAAATAGGCTATATTTTAACGGCTAAAAACCGACCAGCCCAAAACCGTTTTGTCCACGTGGGTGAAGTCTCGAGCGGAAAGTTATGATGTATAATTATCATACAAATACATATATCTTCTTTTTTTGGGCTTCGACACGTAAAAAATTAGAAAATAACCGTTTTTGTAACCGTAGTTACGCATACAAAATAATGTCAAGCGTGTCTGTCTTATTTGTCGAAACAAGATGATGGGCAAAATAATTTTATAATATGGTAGCACTGCTGTGAGAGTATGAGATATAGAACTACCTACAGTTATGAGATATTATTAGCCAATAGCACGGTCGTATATAAGACCGTGGCCAATAGAAATCATGACATATTAATTCGTTCAACTTCGTTCCAAGACTTCCATTCATTCAATGTTCGCGCTATGATTCATTCATATCAGTTAGGGATGTAAATGGAAAAATATATGTAATCGATATTTTTAGACAATATCGATATACATATATAGCGTAAAAAGTATCGATATTTTGATTATTATATCGATACTTTTACTCTTGGGAGCGTGGTTAGTGAAAAAAATCTCAAAATACTCAAATGTAAAAAAAACAACGGATATTTGGAACTTTTATTAGTTTTATTTATAAATATAATACATATTTAAATATTATTAGTACAATTAAAATAACAATATTGGTTAAATTAAAAATGAAACCAATGGTTTCTTAGAAAAATCAATATACATCAGATATAGATATCAGAAACACTCTTTCATTGGTATATTCTTCGGTTAACCTGCTTTCATTATCTGGTACAGCAAAGTTTAGAGCCAAAGTAAGTCTTTCAGACACTACCGAGGAAGCTCGACACATTAAATAAATCGTCAAATACCACTTGCTGCCATTAAACTTTGTACAATAAATTACACTACTTGTGTCTGTCACTGTCACAGACTGCGTTCAATCTACAAAGGAATACTATAGTTATTTACGATACTACAATAATAAGTGAAGTATATAAATAATGCAATATATTATAATAAGGCGTTAAAAATAAATCGAATTTGATATTCAAAAATAAATATCGAATATCATTACTCCGAGATTAAAAGTATCGATGATATCTATCGATTGTTTTCTAAAAATATCGATATTTTTAATATCTATATTTTTTGCCCGTCCCTTAATCACAATCAGTCAATCGCGTATCACCGGCTGTTGTAGTCGACTGCAAGGGTCACTACGAATCGCCGGCATTTTAAGCGTTTAAAACTATTAAACTACATTGAACTCGGTATTTTCTGGTTATTCGTATATGAATTTTACCCGTGAAAGTGCAAAGTTTAAGTAGTGCTACTCTTAATCACAGTTTCTTACTTCAATCGAACTTATTTTGAGGTACAGTATACGTACGGTGCAGTTTGGAAAAATTTCTTTCTCATCGATCAGGCATATTGACTGTACACGTGTAGTGTATACGTAGTAGACTTCATCTTCTCCTATAAATAGCCAGATCTCATTCAGAAAATATAATTAGTAATTGCCTGACAAGTAACCGGTTGTGTTCATCCTAAGATATCGTTCCCCAGACGATTATAGATATCTACGGTGTTACTGATAGAACTGCTCAACTGCGTAGTTGTTTTAAAAATATAGTTGACCTTAGGATAATAGTATATGATAAAAATAACTATTAATAACATTAGGTATATGTACTCTAGCAATATTCTTTACCAAATTCATATAATTTTAAACCCATGCATTGAAGTATAATCTTTTAGAATTAATAAGTATTTCTAATTGTACTTGAACTTCTAAAGCTAAAATTATAGCAGCATAATCAAACTAGACTGCTGGGCATAGGCCTCTTTCCCCATGTAGGAGAAGGATCAGAGCTTAATCCACCATGCTGTTCCAATGATGTTTGGCGGAAATTTAATATTGCTGATGTAGTACTTGAACTTCCTATAGATAACATTCCTTTAGACATTCCCTAGATGCAGTCGAAGTTGATAAGATTCAAATGTAATGAGCTAAGTACTGTATTAAAATTATTCTGGTTCATAAATATTTTATTTTAAAATTTTACAATACTATACATATTTACAATTCATAACTTAAGAACTAAATATATATTTACAGATAGTTATGGTATAAATCATATCTGCCGAGAATGCTGGCAGCATTTCCCCATTGGCTATGCCCATTCTCTGGGCAAAAAATGCACCAGTCCTCTTGTAACCAGTGTAGGCAAAAAGACTATAAAATTGATGATAAAATTAATTAGCTGAAGTGTTATCATGCTTAATTTTTGCTTTTGATCTTATAATATTTTGTATAATATAATAAAACATAATAAACTGAATTGTTTGAAATTTCTTTTCCTATAAGATGTTTTGCATGCCTCATATTCTTATTACTGACACATATTTAAATGCTATCAAGCAAGAAATATTATTGTACTAATATAAGTATTTTCCAAATTTGTTTAATAGTTATAAAATTTAATTTACAAGTGTTCGGCAAGCAAGTATTTTGGACCAACACAATAATACATATTCTATGACTTATTATATGTACTTTGAAAGATTTAAGCAAAGTTTAAAAAATTTATTTATCTCATTAGAATAAAATCTTCATTTAAACATTTTTATTAAATCAGCATAATTAAATACATATCTATAAAAGTGTTTAATTTGACTGTGATATACAGCAGCTGTTTTAAATGTATACAGGCACTCCTTTCCAATGTTAAATTCAGTCAGTCAGTCAGTTAGCTTATTGCACTGCTGGACATAGGCCTCCCAAGTTCGAGCCAAACATCCCCGTTTTCCGCAATCCTTATCCAGCCTACAGCAGCAATCTTACAAAGATCGTCGGTCCAGCGGGCCGGAGGACGTCCTACACTGCTTTGCCAATACGCGGTATCCACTCCAGGACATGTCTGCTCCAACGGCCATCGGTCCTGCGACACAGATGACCAGCCCACTGCCACTTCACCTTGCTAATTCTGTGGGCTATGTCGGTTACTTTCGTTTTCTCGCCAATAGTCTCATTCCTAATTCTATCTTTGAGAGAAACCCCAAGCATAGCCCGTTCCATTACACGTTGAGCTATTTTAAACTTGTGGACCAGTCCCTTTGTCAGTGTCAATGTTTCGGCTCCGTATGTTAACACAGGCAGGAAGCATTGCTCGAAACCTTTGTCTTCAAGCATTGCAGAATCTTTGAATGTTAAATTATTATTTATTATTTGATTCTAAATGTTTTCACAAAAGACTTATATATCCGATAAACCTGGAGCCAATTTGTGTCTGAACTGTACCCTTGTAACAGATCATAAACATTGCATACGGGCCAACTGTATAGATATGTGATATTTTTAAATTATTTTAAAAATGTCAAAATCCTTTTTTGTCAATTTAATTATTCCAATGAATAAGAGATAAACCTTAACTCTGTCTTAGTCTCAGACAGCCTCTTAAAAATAATGTAAGGGAAAATACCCATACTACGTGACCAATAAAAAAAAATTACCCCTCCCCCTCCCCTCTGGTGACTACCCGTAGTATTTGCTAAAACCTCCTCCCCTTCGAGTTTACACATAGTAATTCAGAAGTATTCGCCAACCCGCAGTGGAATAGTGTTGTAGATTAAGCTCCAATTCTTCTCCTACATGGAGAAAGAGCCCTATGCCCAGCAGTGGGATCTTACAGGCTGAATCGTAATTCAGAAGTATGTTTTAAATATTTTTTTTGCAAACAGAAAGTAAAAAAAATATTTTGGCTCAGTTTGTCTTTATTAATACCATAAAAGCGCCATATTTGAATAGGTATAGATCGAAAAAGCATAAGATTTTTCTAGAAATTATTGACTACGTGATGAAACCCACCTAAATGGGTCACGTAGTATGTGTACGTTCCCCTAATGCAGGGCCGGATTTAGGGGAGGGCAACCGGGGCTACAGCCCCAGTGCTCCCACAATAGAGACTTCGGAAAAAAACTTGAAATTCAGAGTAGTAAACACTAGTAAACAACTTTTCCTTTCATATTTTTTTCGCGTTTTACCTTTTAAAAAAATTGTCCATTTTATATGGAAAAGAATTTGAGGCTAAGGGGCCTCCACTCCTGTGTTGACCCGAGGCCTCCATACCTCTAAATCTGGCCCTGCCTTAGTGACATTTACAAATTTCCACTATTGTAAATCATAAGGGAACTTTCGTTTGTATAACTTCCTTGTATGCAGAGGAAAGTTCTCTAAACTTTTATGGATTAATAAGTAAAAAATATGAATTTATTTCCCAGGTATGGAGTGGGAAGGGCCGCCCAAGCAAGGCTTGTACGACCCTCAGAACGAGCACGAGGCTTGCGGCGTTGGTTTTGTTGTTGCTATCGACGGCAAACGTTCTCATAAAGTGAGTAACTTGATCTATTATATTATGATAACACGTCCTTGTAACATAGACTGAGGAGATAAACAATCTTAAAATAGTTCAATCTGCTGTCTTGTATTATTTTTACTTGGTCTGTTTTATAGGTTGCCGTTAAAGCTATCTGACGTATGACGGTATCTATTTCTATTTGATTTTTTCACCATCGAATTTATGGGATATTTTACTCGGTACCAGTAACTCTAAAAAATTTTAGTTTATTGTTTATTTATTGCTGTGAAACCTAACGACCTATTTTACCTCCTGCAGTTAAAGTCTATTCGTAACTTATGTGCAGGATAAATTTTACCCACAACCGGTGAAACTGGCCCCAAATGTTTTAAAACTTCTCAAATATATCAAAATACGATTAAGGGTGTGTGTGGCCAGACGAGCGTAATTTTGTGAGTTGTGAGTCGCGTAATTTCGGTTGCATTCGGTTTCATACAAAAGGCCAGTTCGTGCCACACGGCGATGCAATTTGCATCGTGCAAAATGAGTTGTGCGCCGACTCAATACGCATAATCCGACCGAATCACTCGCAGCGCTGCTCGCTGACTCAGCAGTCAGTCAGGTAAAGTATTTTGCTAGCGAAACTCACAATCCACAAAATTACGCTCATCTGGCAGCCCAACAGAATTTCTGCTAGGCAAAATATCTGCGACCGAAATTACGCGCCTCACAACTCACAAAATTACGCTCGTCTGGCCTCACCCTAAGTGAAATCTTTATATGTATTTAAAATTGCGAAGCTTGTAAATTAAAAATCGTTAAAGCAAAATGTATAAAACTACGAGTCGTAGTGTCTAATACACAGTTTAACCTCTATCTTGATCTAAGGTCAAAGCCAAGGCCTTGTAATTAAATCGTCAACGTTTATTGATTTGTTAGAAATTACTAGTTCTAATTAAGAATTACGTAAAAAACTTGAAGAAATACCTAATAAAAGTAATTTAGCAACGTTAAAGGCCTGTTACATCAGTAGTGGTCCCAAGGAGGAATCATTCCCAAGGAGGGTTGATGTCAGGCAGGCCTCCGGTCGTAAAATATACCACGCCAAATCCTTTTCAACATGAGTTCCATGACTCATGTTGTGCCGACCCTACATAAGTGGGATAAGGGCAGGGAGATGATGATGATCGATCACAATATCAAAAGATGATAAGCAAAAGTGTAATACATATTAAGATACTTAGGATATACGATTATCAGTAAGCTTAGGCGCTTACATAAATTACGTGACACAAATTTCACGATTTTTATCTTCTCCCCCGTCCTTGTTACAGATAATCAAATTTATATCAAGTATGACGTCACATATTTTGCATTTTTTCACATCAGTTTCGACATTATTTTTATTTTCACTTTAATGTTAATTGTTAATAGGCATTACATTAGGTATGTAGTTTAAATTATATATTTTAATTCTTACAAATACATATATTATATTTTGAAATGTCATGCCACAATCTTTGGACCTCTCCCCTCCCTTGTCATACATTGTAACACTTCGTAGACCCCCTACACCCCCCCCCCTTCCCCCAAACGCGTGACGTAATTTTTGGTTAGCCCCTTATTAATTTTATATATTTATTGATATATCTACAATTTTTATGACAGATATTCAGAAAAAATTATTGATTGATAACATATCCGCACTTCGTTTTTACACATTTTATTGTTTTATGTTATAATAACAATGAAAGTAACCGACATAGCCCACAGAATCAGCAAGTTGAAGTGGCAGTGGGGTGGTCATCTGTGTCGCAGGACCGATGGCCGTTGGAGCAGACGTGTCCTGGAGTGGAGACCGCGTATTGGCAAACGCAGTGTAGGACGCCCTCTGGCCCGCTGGACCGACGATCTACGTAAGATTGCTGGTGTAGGCTGGATGGGGATTGCGGAAAACCGGGATGTCTGGCGCGAGCTTGGGGAGGCCTATGTCCAGCAGTGGACTGCAACAGGCTGATATGATGATGATGATGATGTTGATAATATAATATTATATTCATTACTAAACTGTATGCTTATTTAAAATAAAACTATGTAAGTTATGCTAATTCCAAAATTGCGTCGAATTGTTTTAATTAAAAAAAAATAACTCAGTTTGAAAGGAACGTTTTCTCTATGTAAGTATATTAAAAACAAAAATCAACATAATAACATAGACTTATAAAGTTATAACTCATAATTGCCACGAAAAAGTTACGCGAGTAAAACATCGAGACGCAGCTAATAATAATAATAAATACTCTTATTTGTACACCACAAAAAAAGTGATATATACAAAGAAAGTATGTAGTATTGCTATTAGCGCACGTTTTGACATTGATACAACAAGATCAGTGACGTACCGAGGTTACTGATAATGAAATATCGATGCAAGTGCTCATAGTATCTCACGTCATATTTAACCCGCATGGCGTTTGACGTGGATTTGGTCCGTTACATCCAAACATGCTTCACATGAAGAAATAGCAGATAATTTATGATATCTAAAATAGCGTGCATTTCGTTTGACAGCTCGATGTCTCCATAATTATGATAAATGTGTAATGAAATTAATTTGTGTACTTATATCTTATTACTCTACCAGATGACCGACAATTTCAGATATTGTGTTCGTTTAGTTTACTTCTTAGCTTCGATGTCCTTTAGCGTAGTTTTATAGCCTACTAGCGGACCCGGCAGATGTTGTCAGGCCCGGAAAACAGCTACCAAATTTGATTGCTTACATACCAATAGCAGCGCCATCTACCGGGTCCAATTGAGATAAAACTACCCTATCTTCCGAGCTGGACCAAATTACAGATGGTTACAAAATTTGATAAAAATTGGTTCAGTAGTTTCGGAGTTTATCGCGAACATACATCGTGACACGACATTTTTATATACATACTAGCTGACCTGGCGAACTTCGTACCGCCTTTTTTTTTCTTAAATATAATAATTACATATACCAAAATAAAATATAGCCTATCTTTCAAGTTGGATCAAACTGCACACGGTGTGCAAATTTGATTAAAATCGGTTAAGTGGTTTAGGAGTCCATTGAGGACAAACATTGTGACACGAGATTTATATATCTTATACTATTAAACGAGCAATTCTTGCATATATATATATATATATATATATATATATATATATATATATATATATATGTCGGAGAGTCAATGCAGATAGTTATTAATGACGGTACCTGTGTTGTTATTATTATTCAACTACCCTCATTCTATTATTCGAGTCATTCCTTTGTGCATAAAAGACCGATGCGGCCGCAGCTAAGGGCAGTCTTGGCTCTGGCGTCGCGCAGTGCACTTGTGTATCCTGCTAGTAGCTTAACCTCGACTCTTGTAAGGGTTAGTTTGTGTACACGAATTAATTGTTACATTCTATTGTGGGCAACTCGGACAGTGAAGGCGAGCGTTAATGCGCATTTTAAAGGCGGCGCCGCCTTAAACCTAGACTCGGGTCGCAACTCCCGGGCACTGCTATGAGTTGTCTCTCTGCCACGCGATAGACACGGTACCCGCTCGGTGAGTCCATTTAATACTTAGTAGTTCGGTCATCCGTCCGTTCTCCTTCAACCTCACTTCTGATCTGCGACATCAGAAGTGGGATACTGTTCTCGTGCCCACTAAGAGTGTTACTATAGTGAGTAATTTATTTCACGATGCCACGAGTATCGCGTTCGCGTAGGTCCGTTAAATTATCGTGCGATCGAAGAGCAAGTCGAGTCGACATCATTTAAACTAATAAGTTAAAATATTCAATGTCGCGAGAGTAGTCGTGGTATTTAGGTTGTTTGTTAAGTTTTTGTGGTTACCCACTTGTTTGTGATAACGTTTTAATATCGCCTCAGCTTGAGTATTTCCGATTACCCTCTGTAACGGATATTTTTGTGTTTCTTTCTATGTGGTTTATTGAAGTGCCGAGGGAGCGTAAAGTTAGAGACACCAGCTTCCGAATAGTTAATGCTGGGTTTCTGATAGGACGGTTGTTTTGTTGTATTCTTATCGGTGTACAAGTGGTTTTTGTTCAGTGTTCGATTACGTAATTCGATTTACCGGTTATTTGTTGAATTTAGTTTTATTGTGATACGTAGGTAGTTGTGTAGTGTTTAATTTTGTTGATAGATTTTCCGATTCTGTTTTTGTTTCGATTCAGTTACAATGTTAGATCGTGAGCATAATCTTAGTACGAGCCGTCGCGATTTTGTCAGGATAGACGAGCGATATTTTGTTTTTGCTTACAAATTCGATTAAGGAAGATGCCAGAAGGTCGTGTACTAATTGAGTTTTATGTGGATAACGATCATAATGGTGAACATCTTAGTGATGTGACAGAAAGCTGATGTAATCACTCTAAATACTGTAGTGTGTAGTCATCAAGAGGATGATACACGATTGCTGGTTGGAAGGGTGGCTTACATAGTTGTTAGTGTTGTAGAAAAAGAGTTTGGTTATTGAAAATTGGATTGACGTTGGTACACGACTCTGGACAGTTATATTTGCGTTAAGTTTTTGTGGTTACCCACTTGTTGGTGATAAAGTGTTAATATCGTCTTAGTTTGAGTATTTCCGATTACCCTCTGTAAGGAGTATTTTTGTGTTTTACACGATACTTTAACTATTGTTGTGTGTTGAAGTGCCGAGGGAGCGTAAAGTTAGAGACGCAATCTTCCGAATAGTTAATGCTGGTTTTCTGATAGGTCGGTCGCCGCTTTTGGTACCGTCCTTTGGCGGGATTGTTGTAATTTGTAAGTGAATAGGCAGTTATTGTTTAACTTTTCTACACGATACGTGGCGTATAGGTGATTGCTGTGATAGCATATTCAATGTAGTTAAAAACTTAAAAGTGTGTATCGTGAATGAATAACTGTAGGTTTGAAGTGAGGAATAAGTGTTTCATTGAGGGTTTTCAGTCTTTTTCTACCTTTGATTGATTTATTCAAACTATTTAAAAGTTTCTTTAGTTGTTCTCTTTAAGGACGTTTAAATTACAGAGAGTTAATTGATAACACCTTGGTACAATCATGGGCCCATTAGGGTAGTCGTTTACAACGACTGTTAAAATTTGTTTTGTTACAAAATGAGGAGCGTAATCAAACGAAACTTGATCCGAAATATCGAGGCCCTTTTCGCGTAATAGAAGTTCTCGTAGGTAATCGGTATACCCTTAAAGTTTTAAATTGTAAACGTACCTACAAATTAGCTCACGATAGGTTAAGAAAAACGCCAGCACGTACGTGTACAGTACAGTGTGCACGTGGTACATACCAGACGATGTTGATGAAGTTTATGATCTTGTTGATAATGATGATGTTCAAGTTTAAGTAGATGGAAAGACTCGAGTGAATGACTCTATCGACCGTAATGTGTTCAACCGTACCAGTGTAGTTATTCGTAGTCGTAGCCCGGTAGAATTGTCTCTTGGGGCAACCCAGGAGTCCAGGGTGCGCGGCGTGCGTTTAACTCTGGCGGAGGTCGTGGTCTATTGAGAGCGTAGCGTATAGTCACAGGGATGACTGACACGGGCGATTCATTCGGTGGATATGTGTACTGAGATGTATGTGACTGACACATGTACTGTGATTGCTCTTCGTCTAGAGAGCCGTGGTGTTAGAGGTCTTTACTCGAGGATTTTTGGTTGTAGCTTGTTGTAGAAGTAGACGTACGGTCTATAGTTTTGGTTGTAATGACGTCGATGGTACATGGCTGTGGTAATTGTGTGAAGTGATTAGTTATAATTGGTTTAACGACATTTATGATTCAGATTATTGTAAAGTTCTTGAAATAATAATAGAACCTATAGGTATGTTCACGATCGTTTACGAAGGATTCCTCTTACTGATGTAGCTGCTGAATTAGATTTGTTTAATGTTGTTGATGCTAATTTGGTCGTATCACATGAGGTGATGACGATATATGTTGGTCGAATCACATGAGGTGATGACGATATGTGTGGCAATAGTTGTTGTCACTAGCTGCTGAGGCAGTCGGGCCGTGAGCTACTGTCGCTCGATTTAGGTGACAGTAGCGACTCTTTTGGTTGGTTATCGTCACTCGATGGAGGTGGCATGAGCTGCTGTCACTCGATTTAGGTGACAGTGGTGACTTTAGTGGTTATCGTCACTCGATGGAGGTGGCATAAGCTACTGTCGCTCGATTTAGGTGACAGTAGCGACTCTTTTAGTTGGTTATCGTCACTCGATGGAGGTGGCATGAGCTGCTGTCACTCGATTTAGGTGACAGTGGCGACTCTTTTGGTTGGTTATCGTCACTCGATGGAGGTGGCATGAGAAACATGTTTTGGTTGTATTGCTCGATGGAGGCAATATCGTCACTCGATGGAGGTGGCACGGAAACATGTTTCGATTGTATTGCTCAATGGAGGCAATATCGTCACTCGATGGAGGTGGCATGAGAAACATGTTTTAGTTGTATTGCTCGATGGAGGCAACATCGTCACTCGATGGAAGTGACATGGAAATATGTTTTGATTGAATTGCTCAATGGAAGTAATATCGTCACTCGATGGAGGTGGCATGAGAAACATGTTTTGGTTGTATTGCTCGATGGAGGCAATATCGTCACTCGATGGAGGTGGCATGGAAACATGTTTTGATTGTATTGCTCAATGGAGGCATTATCGTCACTCGATGGAGGTGGCATGAGAAACATGTTTTGATTGTATTGCTCGATGGAGGCAATATCGTCACTCGATGGAGGTGGCATGGAAACATGTTTTGATTGTATTGCTCAATGGAGGCATTATCGTCACTCGATGGAGGTGGCATGAGAAACATGTTTTGATTGTATTGCTCGATGGAGGCAATATCGTCACTCGATGGAGGTGGCATGGAAACATGTTTTGATTGTATTGCTCAATGGAGGCAATATCGTCACTCGATGGAGGTGGCATGAGAAACATGTTTTGGTTGTATTGCTCGATGGAGGCAATCTCGTCACTCGATGGAGGTGGCATGGAAACATGTTTTGATTGTATTGCTCGATGGAGGCAATACATGTGGTTATCGTCACTCAATGGAGGTGGCATGAGCTACTGTCGCTCGATTTAGGTGACACTAGCGACTCTTTTGGTTGGTTATCGTCACTCGATGGAGGTGGCATGAGCTGCTGTCGCTCGATTTAGGTGACAGTGGCGACTTAGTGGTTATCGTCACTCGATGGAGGTGGCATGAGCTACTGTCGCTCGATTTAGGTGACAGTAGCGACTCTTTTGGTTGGTTATCGTCACTCGATGGAGGTGGCATGAGCTGCTGTCGCTCGATTTAGGTGACAGTGGCGACTAATATGTGGAAAGCAATAATGGAGTAATGTTTATACCAAAACGATTGGTCAATTTTGATTTAATGGTAGATTCGCGTATGGTTGTATGGTGTGTCAACAAAAAGTGGTTGTACTATCGCTTTATCCTTGGTTAAGTGTGGGTCAGGATAGGCCGAGACGAGACTTTGATATCGTGGTAACTTTTGGCTTTTTACGGCATCACACGGGGACGTGTGACTTGTCAGGATGGCCGTGTCGGAGAGTCAATGCAGATAGTTATTAATGACGGTACCTGTGTTGTTATTATTATTCAACTACCCTCATTCTATTATTCGAGTCATTCCTTTGTGCATAAAAGACCGATGCGGCCGCAGCTAAGGGCAGTCTTGGCTCTGGCGTCGCGCAGTGCACTTGTGTATCCTGCTAGTAGCTTAACCTCGACTCTTGTAAGGGTTAGTTTGTGTACACGAATTAATTGTTACATTCTATTGTGGGCAACTCGGACAGTGAAGGCGAGCGTTAATGCGCATTTTAAAGGCGGCGCCGCCTTAAACCTAGACTCGGGTCGCAACTCCCGGGCACTGCTATGAGTTGTCTCTCTGCCACGCGATAGACACGGTACCCGCTCGGTGAGTCCATTTAATACTTAGTAGTTCGGTCATCCGTCCGTTCTCCTTCAACCTCACTTCTGATCTGCGACATATATATAATCTGAATCTCGGAATCGGCTCCAACGATTTTCGTGAAATTCAGTATACAGGGGATTTCGGGGGCAAAAAATTGATCTAGCTAGGATTCATTTAAAAAAAATGTCGTTTTATCCCTGTTTTTAGGCAATGAAAAAATATCATTAGAATACGAAGCTTAATTTCACTACTGTCAACGTAGCTGTAACAGCGTAATTAGGAAATCGGCGGGTGTCAAATCGTGTTGACCCGGGTTCGAATCTCAGTCTCCAGATTAGTTTTTTTTCTTTTTTTTTAATTTCACTCGTGATTTATTATTTAAATAAAATTAAAATATAAAAATACCGAGAAAAAAAAAAACAAAAATTAAAATGAAAATACCGAGCTGGGCTCGGTCACCCAGGTACTTATATTAAGATAAGATATAGATAATCCTATTTAAGGATTTCTAAATAAAATATTATTTATACGATTTTAGAATCGTTAGGTTAACGTCACACACTAAAGTCCTTGTATACCAGACCTGCGTCCTTAGTATACTGTTGTACGCTTCGGAAACATGGACTACTTACGCAAAGCAAGAACGCAAACTTAATGCCTTCCATATGCGCTGTCTGAGGACTATACTTGGAGTCACATGGAGAGATAAAATGAGCAACGAGGCAGTTCTCTCGAGAACAAGCTGCTGTAGCATCACCGCAATGCTGAAACAACGAAGATTGCGTTGGCTTGGCCATGTACATCGAATGGCTCCAGAGAGACTTCCACGCCAAGTAATGCTGGGCCAGATAGCAAACGCGAAGAGACCCGCAGGGCGCCCAATATTACGGTTTAAAGACTCCTGCAGGCGGGATATGATCAGCTTTGGAATCCCGACCGACTGCTGGGAAAATCGCGCCGAAATGAGATCTGAATGGCGCCAAGACATCAAAATCGGAGTTGCCAAGCATGACGAAGACTGGCTCAAGAATATTAAGCAGAAAAAGCTTCGCTATGTCTCATCTCCTCCAGCGGATTCGCGATTTCTGTGCAATCGATGTGGCAAGAAATGCCGGGCCGCAATAGGGCTCTATAGCCATCAACGACGATGTGGGATCCTACCAACCCACTAGCGCTGCAACAATCATCTACTACAGATGCTGTGGCCAAATATATATAGGTTAACGTTCAAATAAACGTCTGTTTTTAATATTACATTTCTAATGTTTAATGCAATATTAAATAAGAAAACTGAACATACTCGTAGGTACAAACTCGTAGATACAAAATATTGACGGAACTTGAAGCATATTTTGTAGTTTTAACGATTAACATGCGTTTACAAGGAAGATAAGAAACAAACAACAGTACTGGCCATAATCATTGTACATTTGCCAATTATTTTATTGTAAATGAATGTCCTATAAAAATAATTTTTTATTTATTTTTTTGTTATCTCGCATAGATCGTTCGAGATGCAGAAACTCTCGCAAAACGTATGGAACATCGTGGCGCTTGCGCATGCGATAACGATACCGGCGACGGCGCCGGAGTTCTGACTGCTATACCGCATCAATTCTACTGCGCCCAGCTTAGGTAAGTACACAGTACAAGTTTACAAATTTTATAGTAAAGATAACAAGTTACAACTGTAAATAAAGGCAGCTAAAATGAAAATAAAACCACTTGATAGGAATAAAACGCGGTATTAAGCTATTTTATTCAACTTTTTAAGGAAAACATTTAAAATGTTTTGAAGAACTGAAAACGTACATCATAACGTAATTGATTAGAAACGAAAACAAGGCAAACCTTGAATTTTCTCATTTTACGCGATAAATTCGTGATTCGCACAAAAATAGAAGCTAATGAATAACAAATAGTTCTAATAGATGTGAATTTACGTAGCGGTGTATGTGAAACTGTCAAACCGGTCAGAATCTTATAGTTGGGTAAATGGAATTTCTAGAAAATACTGGAACGTTGCCAAATAAAGGCAACAATGGGATCACTTTACTTGGCATTCCACCAACGAGTACCGCTTGACGGAAATCGACCGTCAGCTGTAGCTGGAGGTTGCACTGAATTGCTTGTACCGCGCATTTAACTCAATATTTCATCGCACGTGACATTGAATATTTTATGAAAAACAAAAATATTTTCAAAAATATTATTCTGCTTTTACTAATCTTTAAAACCAACTCGTCAATTAAAGTTTTAAATGAACCAAATATTAAGAATATTTGTGATTTAAAAGATACAGAAGCAGCAAATATACCAAAAATAATAGTTATTATTAAGCTCAGACTGAAAATTAGGAAGATTTTCGGCATGGAAGGTTTACCGTTTACCTAGTTTAATATCTAAGTTTTAGTAATACGGGTGCTATATTTTTAGACTTAGGATAACCCTTTGTTTTTAGGGTGAGCAATTGACGGCTGTCTCTTACCAAAATAGCGTATTCTTCCGGTCAAATTCCTTTCTTTCGATTTGGTTTGCTTTTGAATCTTCAAAGCATTCTGTTGATGTGTTTGAGGATAAGCTTTGGAAGAGGGAGGTACTAAAATTTTCTACCTTTTCTGTTTGGATGACAACGAGTTTTTGACACGTAACGCTGTCACACGTCAATGCCACTGCTTAGCTAATTCCAAGTTCCAAGTTACAGTCCAAGTTCCAAGTTACAGTTGTGTCAGTTACAAGTTCCAAGTTACAGTGGAACTGTCTACCAGACTGTAACTTGAAACAGAGTGTGCAATCATAGTTGTGAATTAGGAACGGGTGACCAAATCGGCAGAGCGTTTTCTCGAACTCTCCACATTCAGAAAAATTTCAATATTACCGATATACCTCTCTTTGCAACGTATCCTCTTCAAATTTATTATTCATCTATTTTGCCTTTTTATACATCATTGACATGCAGAATGATTCTAATTCTGCCGAAATAAAAATAGAAGATTCCATTATCATCGTCATCGCTACACTCAAAATATTCGGTTATGAGACTACGTTCCCTAAATAAGCGTTAGGTGTTGTCTATGCGTCAAATTATGCTCAACCAGGAAGTATGCAACAGCAGACCCTATTTTAAATCGACGCTAGAGCATAAATAGCATGGTGATCCTAATGTATGTCACGGGCAAGCTTGATCTCTTTGTAATTAACCTGAGCGATAAAGGGCATTTTGAGGTCATCAAGATTAGCTCGCAACAAAGATGGCAGTGGTATTATTACCTGATTCACCTAGGATATGTCTCTTTCTTTTCTATATTATGCTGACTCTTGATTGTTAGCTAATACTCGCAAGACATCACCACCATTCAGTACAATTGTTGGGGAAAAATTAAAATTTATTATAATGATTTATTTAGTAAATGATAGTAAACAAAAATCAATCAATGAAATATGATACAAGACAATAATAATTAACTACCATTGATGTATCCATTCAAGCGGTATAAGTATCAACTACGCAGTCTTGTAATCAGATGATACAATAGTTAACTGTGGCTTGCGGTCTACCGATCATTGTTTGCACGCGACAGATACACTTACACTATATCCAGGTTTATAAATAACGTTTAATTTACATAAAATTATTGCAAATAGTTACATAACAGAATGAATATTGTCATAACACGTCTTCTTATTTAGAATGTCTTAAACTATTATCATTGTCATCTAAGTTAAACATAACGTAATACATATGCCTAGTAATATGTACGTCACGCATGAAATGTTAATTTTATTCATTTACACCTTAATATTCTTTAGTATACCTTTGTATATTTATATTTTATATATCGTTAAAAAATCTTATATCTTGCCTTTTATTCAGTCTTACAAGTTTTATTGCAAAAACATTTGTACTCTGAGCTTGAAAGGGCAACGAACATTCATACATTTATGATAAGAAACTTGTTATAATATAGGTTTTACAGATTCTTAGGAGATAGACAAGACGCAACCAGTATGCTAAAACCTCCCCACCTTGTCCGCATTCTATCGGATACAGCAATTTAAAGACGTATTATCTGATAAACGCTCGTAGCAAACAAAACAAGACAAAGAAAATTTCTCAATGCATATAAAAGCGAGATATTATATATTTGTAGAGAATTATAAAAGTTTACGAAGAATACGTAAATATATGACTACCGAATCATTCGTAACAATGTTTTATAATGTTGTTTTTCATACCTATCAAGGACTCAATATAACTGATGTTCCATTTTCTTTTTGGTAATTTAATAATTATTTGACTTTGAGACAAATAAAATTTTAATCTAGTGGGTGTAAGCTTTATTACATTGAACTTTGGATGATGATAGCGTACACAACTGTATTGACTATTATTTGTCTAGGAGGAACTATTAATAGCTCTTCGAACGAGTTGAAAAATTGTAAACAAATTAATCTTGGGTTGGAAAATTGCAATCAACAGCTGTTGCTTCTCAAGCTTAAGTATTGTTAGAGTATAATACACGATTTATTTAAGTACTGACAAGAAAACTTGAGTTTATCATTGTATTGAATCATACTCAACTGCCAGCTACTAATATACGTTATTCTCAAAATTCACCGGGATAGTTTACTCGATATAGTCCGCGGTTATTTTTGTGCTAAAAAATTATCAAGAGTAAGTAAATAAAATTTCAATATCTATGTCAAATTTTTATAAATAGGTACGTTTCTTTGATTTCCACTTGGCATGCTGTGTGCCAGTATTTTTCTGGATAGTGTAGCTTTTTGATGTTAAATATAATATTGGAATTCATTTCGATGTTTTAGTCCATCCATTATAGTTAGAAAAATATTTACTCACTATTACATAAGTTGATGTAATTAAGATATGAATTCTGATATGGCAATGTGTGGACAGTGTAAGCAGTAGTAGCCAATTATAAATACAGCATTGAAACTATATTCGTAATGTTTAGTCAAAGTTCAGTTCATGAAACTCGCATCGGAGCACTCGTCCCTGCTCAATCAAAACTATTGTCGTCTGACCCAACTGTGAGTAGATAATAGCAATCGCAATATATTATTGCGACTAGTAACTACGCAGTTGCTGATTAACCGATCACTCTTCATTTCGGTTATGCAGATCTAGAATGATATGATATTGCAATTTTTGTATGGGGTAAACTTTGGTCAGGATTTTAGTCGCATAATTTTATAAATATCTTAGAAATTTCTGGAAATAAAGTAGCCTACGCGTTGCTCTAGATTTCCAAACATCTGCAGTCCATAAATTGTGATCATTTCAGTAGTTTTGCGTGGAAGACTATGTTTTTAAATATACACTGTTTTGTTCGTCATCTTTTCAAATATATTCATTTCCATATACATTCTAAAATATCTTCAAAGAAATTTGAATCGTTACAAAGGACAAAAATTATCTACTTAGTAATTTGAATAACTATTTACTGTGTTAATTACCTTGGTACTATGTTTAATGTTAAACATTTTTGCTCTTTGCATATATTATAACCTATAATTATGTTGCTACTAATTATAATTATCTTTACGAAATAATATAGTTTTGTTGAAGTTGTGGTAGAATCCAAAAAATTAAGAACATAAAAGATAAACAGTCTAGACCTAGAGCAAGTTTAGGAGAAAGGAAGGAACCAACCACTGGCACGCGTGCCATGATACAGTTTGAGCAACGAAAGTAATTAAGGAATATGGTATATACATAGATATAACTAGATATAATACTCTATAGGTTCTTCGACCGTAACAGGTTGCATGATAATATTTCATGAAGTTTTCTTGCTTCTGAATAAATAATAAAAATAATGACACGATATTATTTACTGTACAAAGAAAGACAATTTATCAAACAGTATCAAGAATTAATACTTTTACCATAAAATCAGCCATGAGTCAAAGATATGTACAAGATTATTTAATAATAACATATCCCAGTTTTTTTTCCGAATATATAAAAAATGGTACTCATACCAGTTAAGGTTTACTATTTCTGTTTAATGTCAAGTGTATGCAAAGTTTGATACGTTATTTACGTTTCAATATGCCATTGGTTGTAACCATGTCGTGTCGGTTTAATTACGACTGTATCTCAGATTAAATAGGCACTAATTGAGTTTGCGCTCCGAACATTGCTTGAAGGACTTTTATTGATTACCTATTACCTATAGTCTTATTTGCGTCGAACAAGTATTTATTAGCTACGAAATGGCTAAATACCTTGTTTTCGTATATATTTCGTGGTTGGTTTTGTTAGGTTTCATTTGTCAAGTTAGAAATTTCAAGCATACATTTTAAAGTTTCGGGGCAAATTATAGGCGTAACTTAATTTATAAAATACAATTACCTCATTTTCACAAAATAGGTGACATCATATTTTACTAAATTTATTGCACGGAATAATAAAACCTAGCGGATAGAAATTAATCCTTTAACCACGCTTTTATCGCGTGATGCCTTTAGTGCCGTTAAATATGGTTATATAATATACAGTATTTTGTAACAAAGTTATCGCTAATTTTATTAATGAATATTTTATTTTGAAACAGTCTTTAACTTTCTTTCTATATCTGGATTTATATCTACGCCTTTGCTTCTACTCTTATAAAGTATTGACATGCTGTCCACTACGCTTTCTTATATTTATATTTATGATCGTTTAACGAATCTATATTTGTTTGGTAGCATTAAACAGGTATATCATTTTTCCGTAAGTAGACCCTTTTTAAAGTTACATTTTGTTTATGTTTGATATAAATAACCGTAATAACCTTCAGTCGTATTAGGTACGACCAACTTCGCGTGACAAGAAATGGAAATTAGAAGACCTTTTCGACTATTTCCTCGGCGATATTGTATTCAAAGAGTAGGTTAAATTTTATTACTGTAAATAGGTATATAATGCAAAGTATAGGTAAAAAGGTTGCTCTTAAATTAGTATAATGAATTTAAATCGACCCCAACATTAACGTCAGAATGTGGGTGCGATAAATTCCATTCTGAATTTCTGAGATCAGTCTGAATTCTTTGTACTTTTCATATTGCGAACTATATGCGATGTCATAAATTCATAATGCTAGTATTTTAGTTTTTTGATATTATTTATAAAGGATTGTTAATTGTGACATATTTTGGAAGGCTTAGCCTAGATAAAAAGAATTGTCTGTATATTCTTTAGAACTCTATTCTACTTCTATTTCTCTCTTACGAACAAAAGTTTCCTTAATATTATTGGCACGACGAAATTATTATTTTCTCATTCGCTTTTCATGATATCTTTCAATGCATATTATATGCTAGAACATTCTGTTTGATTATGTTGTCGAATTTGATGAATACCATTTAGTCAGTTTTCTAAAATATATTTTTTAGAGAGCGCTCAATCAATCTTCATCAAGACGATTGCTATTCTATTAGCAACAACTATAAAAATAGCAACAAGGTCTGTTTTCATAAACCTTTTTTTGTCTACACTTAAGATGTTTACAGAACATAAATTTTCTTTATTGAAGCATTTTGAATTTCGAAGAATGCACTTTAATTGATCAAATTAATTTAATTTTTAAATATTATGAAAAGCTACACAATGTTTTTTTTTTTTTGGAATAAGATATTAAATTATTACAGAGGTCATGGGAAATTTGAAGGGAATTCGTTATTGTATTTTATTAAAGAATTATCATTTTTAATCATTTCGTAAAGTCAATGACTTGTATTGACACCAATGTCTTACAGAATTGTGTAAAACTTGTAAATTATACCTCTTTTATACTTTCTACCGCGCGATTAAAAACTTAAAGTACTAAAATTGTTATGAGGTATGTAATACTGTTTTTAAAGGATTAACAAATTGTCTCTAGGAAATCTGAAGAGATTAATTAAATAATGGTATTTGTATTAATTACGCGAAAGATTGGTTGGATTATTTACTCTTGGACGCGTAAACTATTGAGCCAATTGCAATGAAACTTGGTGGTATAATAGAAAGCTGGACAACCAGAATTACACATTTAGGGCGCCTTCAAATTTGCCGCGCTGCCGCCGCGCTGCTGTCGCGCTGCAACCGCGCGTTGTTATTTACATAGATTTACAAAGTCGCGCGGCAGCAGTGCTGCGGCCGCGCTGCCGATGCCGCGCCGCCCGCCGCGCGACTTTGAAGGCGCCCTAAGTAAGCTTTTTACCTCGACATAGTTATCAATAGGGTTAGAAGTTACGCGCGTATTATGACGAACACTCGTGTGTACAGTGTAAGTTGCCCATTACGCTATAAAACTTATGATCTATCATACATATATATTGTGCAATAGTGCAATTTGTTCCAAGAGAAAAAATATATGTAAAAGATAAGTCCAATTAAAAACTATATGTCAGTAAATACGAAAATATTTACATTCATTTAATAATTAACTTTCCCTGCCCTTCAATCTGAGTTGAAAAATAAGATTAATTTATAAAAATAGGTATACATTTATTCGTTTGAAGCTGATTGTTGATTGAAACATTGCGACGTTTTTTTAGATAGGAAAAGTATCATTGTCCTAATAGTAAATACCTTTTTACCTCTACTGCAACGAAAATGACAGAGTCCAAAGAGATTATTATTTAGGCACTACGTCTTCTCGGTAAGAGAGGCGAAACAGTAATCTATAAACATTTGCTGACACTTGTAAACATAATGATAAATTTTATGACATAAGATACTTCTAATCGTTTCATTAGAAGTGATAATTATCGCTAAGAGTTGTATTCAGAGATAAAGCGAAGTGGCGACGAGTTGAAAGTTGAAACGCACTCCGCTACTTCAGAACGTAAATATTAGCACTACGAGACAATAGCTGGAAAAACAAAGAGATTTTCTGTATTTAACAGCGCAGAGAGGGGTTTCTTTTTTAAATAGAGACATAAAAAGTAGTGCGTCGTTATGGTATAAAAAGACAGGTCAAGGTAACAATGTATTAATTAGGATTAAGTACGTTATAGAGTACCTGTGTTTCGCGTTTTCACTTGCATAATTTCCGATCCTGTAGGAATGTTGAAATAAAATGTAGTCCATGTATTTTTCTTTATCTCCAGCTAACTACATCTAAAATCGTAACATTACTAATCTAAACTAATATTATAAAGATGTAAAGTTTTTAACTTTGTTTGTTTGTGGGGGGTAATCTTCGTTAATACTGATCCGATCAAGAAAATTCGTTCACTAAAAGAAAGCTACACTATTTAGGAGTGATATAGGCTATATTTTATTGTTATTGAACTAAAAATTCAGTGAAAAATAATAGTACATGTAAATCAAGTCAGAGGTGTGCGAGCGAGATGAAAACTTTACATTTGCATCACAAAAATAATTAACGCCTAACGAAGTTCGGCTAGTGATTTATATATTTCTTTAAACTATACACGTCCATCTGATTATTTTTGTATGTATAAATGTTTTGTCATTTATGTTTTCGGCCGTAGATAAATGTCGTCCATATTATACTCGTCATGAGTGTATCTTAAAATCAAAATGCATGTTTAAAAAATATTATGCCGTAGAAGCAGCATGAATTATGCAGTATGGCTATGTTCAAAATAAAAGTAACGGCGCTGCTAACGAGAGGGCTTTTGATGCTAAGCTCTTTAAGTCTAGTAGGTTTTATTCTGCACCAAGAATTCTCTTACACAAAGCAGCTTTCTAAGAAATCTCGCATAATTTATATTCAATAGAGTTATACATAAGTATATTAATATGTTAAGTAGTAATCAGTATAAAACGATTAACTATTTTAATATTTGTTTTCCTAGTAATATTTATAATGCAAAAGGTTATGAGGATAGATTGATAGAGTGTATAATAAACATAAAATAGCTTCATGAAAAACTATTGTAAATAAAAATGAAAGATCTTATAAATGCATAATTATTAATTACGCATAAGGCTACTTTATCCCAAAATTCCCGTAGAATCGAGAGTCACGTCAAGAGAAGTCAGTCAGGAGTGCTACTTTTATTTTATCGCTCAATATTATATATATTTATATTCAAAAGTAATTTATTTAGAGATTTATTCACGAGTTTCGTACATGTACCTATATTTAAATTACATAAAACCGATTAAATCTAGATTGAGGTGCAAATCTGCAAACAATGTTATTTGACTTTTTTTTAATATTACGTACTTATTATACTTCAGTATGAACTGGTTCAGATCAGTCAAACAGCGGCGTTAAAAATATAATATTTTATTTCATCTTTATATTTTATCATTGTCTACTGATAATAAGTGGTAAAAGCAGTTTCATTTAGTAATTTCTTTAAGTCTTTGCTCTCGTTAAAGTATTTATAACGACCCGCAGTACATGTTTGTTCAAAACGACCTCGTTACGATTTAACAGCAGTTTTTAATAGGTAGTAATAACTTCACTTTGAGACCGTTTATCTAGATGAAACCTATAACTACTAGGTTTTAGATTAATCATCCGAGATTTTTTAAACTGCGTCTAATTTCGTGTTGCAGAATATTTGTAATACAGGGGACTAAATAGATATAAGTATATGTATTTAGTAATTATATATTAATTAAACATTGTAAATATAAATGTTTTGGTTTTATTAGGTACTCTCGCAGTATAAGTCGTTTTTCCTCAATATTATTTATGCGGAGACATCGGTCGATTTCAATTATATTATACGTAAAAAATATACGTTTTTAAACTTGCAAGGTCACTATGAACACTTTTATTTTGGAACTACCGTTATTTCGGCGTCTTTGCATGATGTGAGACCCGTGACCGTGGCGCCGGCCACGATGCCAAAATATCGGGGAGTTCCAAGAAAAAAAATTTCGGTAAGTCCCGTAGAATTAAAAGTATAGAGTTATTATCAAAATTTGCTGTGTGGCTACGGCATAGAATTTAGCCTCCCCCTCTCTTCCCGTGGGTGTCGTAAGAGGCGACTAAGGGATAACATAGTTTCACTACCACCTTCGAACTTAAAAAGCCGACCGATGGCGGGATAACCATCCAACTGCTGGCTTTGAAGTACACAGGCCAAAGACGGGCAGCAGCGTCTTCGGTGCGACAAAGCCAGCCCTGCTGTCACCAACCCGCCTGCCCAGCGTGGTGACTATGGGTAAAACACATGAGTTCACGCCATTATTGGCGCGAACTTGTGGAGGCCTATGTCCAGCAGTGGACTGCGATAGGCTGAAATGATGATGATGACGATGATGATTATCAAAAACTCATGTAGGTACTTTATTTGAAGAAAATTTTAAAATAAAAAAATAATAAATTAATTGAAATTAGTTGAATTTTAGATTGTATGCCACATATTAAAACACTACGTACATAAATATTGAGGTGACGACGAAAGTTTTGTGATTTCGTAAGTAACGAGAAGTGACGCTTGTCATTCTAGTGTTCGTTTATGAAAAATGCGATTTCAATAGGCAATGCCTTATTGTAATGATGATAGTGATATAATATCCAAGGTTATGTACAGCGAGCTGTTTAGTTTTGCAAATTTTATCAGAATACCAAATATCTAAGTTGTTACTTGCACAGTCAATTCTGAATTGCGGAACATCGAATACAAAATGTTTACATATTGTTACGTAATTCATTTTCAGTAAGGTAAGGAAAACCCTACTGAAGCTGAACTGACAAGAAATTTTTAGTGCTTATCAAATTACTATAAAGATTAGATCTTATCGTCCAAATGAGGGGGATTTCGAACTGAATAAAAATATTTTTTCCAGTACCAGTTGGAGCTTAATACACCACGCTAACTACATCATCTTCGTGAATAATATAGCGGATTTTCCATTATAATACAGACAAAATTTCCATTGTCATTATTCACGACAATAATAAACGATAAATAATTTTTTTTACATTGCACATTTATATCTTTACTTTTATATGTATAAATGCAAACACTGTAATTTTCCCGCTCGCTTGTATTATTTCTAGGATCCGTTTCATACCCATATTGTAGGCAAGCATAAAAAACTTATTCCGCCATTTTCACAAGTCCGCCATATTGGATTTTGAGTAATATCACTTTGTTTTCGAGTTACTCTAAGCTCGGCCCAGGTGTTACTGGTACCTAACAGCTTAGTACGAAAATTTAGTATGTTTGGCATGGCTCTATAACTGTAGGGTTGCCAGATGGGAAGACTAAAATGTCTGGACAAATTTTCAAAAAGTCGGGATTTTGGGATTATGGTCGGGACCAACGAACGCTACAAATAAATATTACGAAATATAAAAAAAAAATTCCCGCTCTGCATGGCCCTGCCGATCGCAGCGCAGAGACTCACCAAGCGCGTTCCATTCCGCGTAGAGTAGTTAGTTTAATCGACAAGTTGAAAATGGTCGAAAATAAAGATACTGCTCTTAAATTTATGTTTGATTGCTTATTGGATACGGAATGACGCCTAGAAAAATGTTCTAAAAGCGTGTATTAGTACATAAAAAAATGCAGAAGTTATAAACAATTTAAAACAAAAAAAAATGGCCTTTCGTTTTTTGCCAATATTTCATAAACTGTTAATATTTAAGAAATTTCAAAAAAAGAGTGAAAGAGGAGGAAATTTTTAATAAAAAACTACCAGCTCCCAGAACTCTATCTCCATTATTTATAATTTTAATTTCTTAATTGCACAAGTTATAAACAATTAAAAAAGGAAAAAAATAGCCTTTCGTTTTTTGGCAATACATATTTCATAAAATGTTAATATTTAAGAAATTAAAAAAAAAATTCTGAAAGAGGAGGTCCAATAAAAAACTCCCAGCTCTCGGAACTCTAGATAGAGTTGACTACAATTGAAAATTTAGTTAGTTAACAATTGTTTAATTTAACTTGTTGAAAAATGAACTTTTCAATACTTTAAATGAATTAATCAATGTGTCGTACTCGCTTACACGCTTTTACACTCTCGTACACGCTTTTAGAACATTTTTCTAGGCGTCATTCCGGATCCAATAAGCTATCACACATAATTTAAACTTTAAAGAGCAGTATCTTTATTTTCGACCATTTTCAACTTATCGACTAGACTAAGTGGTGAATGAAATGATTTTCACTTTTTACGGAATTTTAGATTATTATTATCGCGATAGTTTGAGATTTTTGATTTGTTCTTATTTGTCGGGACATTTAGTATTTTTTCGGGACTCTGGACATCATACGAAATGTCGGGACAATCCCGACGAATCCCGACCATCTGGCAACCTTATCTATAAGTCTATAGCCCTATACATAGGGCTTCTACGATACAATGGGTACGCTTACGAGTTACGTGTGGAAGATAATTATGTTACATCGCCCTTAATATTATTAATATATTAATAACTAGCATCCCGCCCTGGCTTCGCACAGGTAAGTATTTAACAAAAATTTCAAAATATTTTTTGTCCTAATTTTTTTGAAAATATAATATAGTCTATGTCACCCGCGGATAGTTTAGCTTCCCAACAATGAAAAAAAAATTCAAATCGTTTCAGTAGTTTCGGAGCCTATTCAATGCAAACAAACAAACAATAAAATCTTTCTTCTTTATAATATTAGTATAGAAAGGCATCAAAAATGACTAGTCCGCCATCTTGGGTTTTCCGCCATGTTGGATTTAGAATGACGTCACACAGCTAACCACGCATTGGCATTCAAACTAAACGTGTATACAAAATTTCAGCTCAATCAGTTAAAGGTATATTATGCCTAAAAATTGAGTTGCAAGATTCCACCCTAGCAAACATACATACTTACATTGCAAGTTAAATAAAAGCTTTTAAAAAAATAGATCAATTGTATTTTACACTAAAAGATATTCTACGCATTAAAGATACTGTTTGATAAAGATTTATAGGAGCTCGCGAGCACGCGATGAACTCGTGGGAGATATGTTTTTGCCAAAAAATATTATCGGTATTTTTTGTTCATAAGTGGAAAATTTTAAATATTTTTTAGTTAAATAAGAATATTTTTATAAATCAACTAAACAAACTGTACTCGCAATTTCATTCGCGATTACAATTTTCGATTTTCCTTCCCTCTTCCCAAGGGACCGTTACGCACGTAGTTCGTAATATGGGCAGAAATCGTGCATGCACGCCCAATCATATAGAAAGATATGGCTTAAAAACGGTTTGGCTATAGATATCGATCATGGAATACCCTTCAAAAATATTTTTCATAACATTTTTACTTATTAAATTGATCAATTTATCATATTTAATAATTGTTATAAATTATGAAGCTGACATAATATTATGTGACTAAAATCGAGTATAACAAAACGAGCCATTTACAGTTATAAAACCTAAGAAATTGTTTTGATATGTTTTTGTCTGTAAACATGTATACAATGTGATGTTGGTTACATATTTTATACATTTTTCCCCTCTCAAATATCATCTTTCTAATGGCACCTTCTTATAAATCCTAATATGGCTGATAGAGAATACTTTTACCATTAATCTTTTTTGTACAGGTAAAATGGGATGATATATTGCGTAATAATAAATAAAAAATAAATAAATTGATATTTTTGCGTGATAATTGTTAACTATAATAATTAACTCGCAATAATCCTAATGAGTTCGATAATTTCAACAAATCAACAATTAATCAGTACAATATCATATCGTGTATCGGTTGAGCTTGTTAAGCATCAGTTTATAGTAAATGATATTAGGTATATCTTGTCTCGCGATCATCAAACGATATCCACAGATATGAATAAAGATATTGGTATTAATAAAAATTTTGTTTGTAATATTGTTATGTAGCCCGTTTACGCAGTGTGCAGTGACCCAGCTTTGGGTTCCTTAACTTAGGAACAGACGATCTTATGCCTATGTAAAAGATACCTATTTATGTACTATTATTTATTGTAGATTCGCAACTAAGTTATACAAATCAAGCTTTTTTAATGGAAATAATAAGAAAATTGTTGTTTATATATGAAAGCTAAAAATCTTATCTTTTACTGTTAAAAGTTTGGCATAAACTTACGACATAAATGCTGCAACTTTTTTCAAATAAAATTGCAAAATAATAATGATATCGACGTCATTGATAACCTGAATGGATGTAATATACCTCACACGGAAGAGATTACTGGTTATACCTAATACAATATAATAATACAAGGGTGCACTAAAGATAAGTTTGTTACGATCACGAAGCTCGCACGTGATAACAACTCGTTATCGTGAATGGTAATGTAATCAGTGAAGCCAGTATTGCCTCTTATTAGTTTTATATGCGAAGCTTTGGTTGTGCGTATGTAGGTACTATGTAGGGCAAAGCGCAATATATTCAAAAATTGACAAGATTAGGTAATGAGGTACATATGTATATAGTATTACTAGTGTATTTTATGTCGTACTAATTGTTCTGCATAGGTACATAGCTATTTTATTTACATGTTTATTAGAATAGAAAGTTCTTTAGGTATATAAAAGATAGAGATGTGTTGGTTTTTCCGTTTTACAAACAGGCATACTATTTTAAGAATCCAGTCGCTCGCATATATGTACTCTAAAAATATAAAGCTGAAGAGTTCTAGAGCTACTGGTTCTTTTAGCCTTTAGGTTTGGTTTCATTAATAAAAAGTTTCGCAAAAACTTGAAGGATTTATCATTTTTCATATCGTAGCACATGGGTTAATATGTTGTTGTTTTTTTTTAAAACTACAGTGCAAATTCTGAAAGTCTTAACTGTGTCAAACCCTTTTTCCAAACATTCCTAAAATATATATGACCTTTGGTTGATTGAGCTTTAATCCTTCTCCTATATGGAGAAAGAGATATATTATGCACAGCAGTGGAATATTACAGGCTGAATCGTAAGTCTAAAAATAACGCCGCAATAGGATAAGACCGCAACGGTTTTCTACGCGTCGTGTTGTTATGTACTGATGATAACGCAATAGAGTCAGCCTCTTCAATGCAGAAATGTGAAACAAATCATTATGAAGAGTAAGCTTCGTAATCATTTAGCATTAATATTAAAGTTCTTAACACAATTTATGTGTGATAACTAGATTTTCCTTTTGCCATTGATAAACTCGTATTGGGTCTGACTAAGGGCGTATTTAGTGCAAATGATTTTTGAATATTAATATCTGACTTGAGAACTGCGTCATATAAAATATTTTTGAAGTAAAACTTCTTTAGGCGCATGAGGGTAAAATTTGAAAGAAAGAGTAGGTGACCGCCTGGGAACACCGCGTGATGTTGGCTTTTTGTTTTTTTTTTTTTTTCAATTAGTTTGCCAAAGAAGTTTCACTTCTGACATGTGTAATTTGTACGCAAGCAATTTTTTTTTGTATCGCTATCAGTGCCTACATACAGTGCAACAAAACACAAAGTTAACTCTGGTTTACTTCATTTCCATTATTTTGTCTACTTTATATTATAATGCATATCAATTTTATTAGTTAGCGCTACATCACGTTCCAGGAATAAACCCGCAAATTTTGCGTTTAAATCACGCGTTTCATCTATCCGGGTCACTTCAGTTTATGTTTTATATAGAACATTAGAAAAACTGAAAGAAAGATTATGTCCAGTTCTCGCTTGGTAACAGCTCCGCATAAACATCATACTCTCTGAATCATGTATTTGCATGAGAGCCAAATTATATGGTGATCGCTATGAAATATTACCGTCAAATGCCGTCTGCGGTATTCGTTTCCAAACAATATGACGCCTAAATGCTTCCAGTGTCTCTATCGTATGACCAAAACTAATTAGTGTCTTCCGTCTTATCTTAACATCTTAAAGTAATGTATTATGATAACATGTGTATGTATAATAATAAATGAATATCTTATAACATTCACACACAGTCGTCTGTTCCTAAGGTATTAGCAACTTAATGCTTGTGTTATAATTATAAGTAACAGCTGACTGTTAAAGTTACATTATTTTTTTTTTTGATAAATTGACATAAAAATTATACATATGTAATATATATAAATACACATATTACACCCAGACTCAGGCGGAAATCGAACTCGCAACCCGCGGAACAGAGAAAGCATGCCACTACAAAAACGTCTTTTAAAAGTCGTTTAAAAACGACAGATTCTTATCACCACAACATAGAACATATATAAAAAATAGAAACGAAGGTAATAGCGGACACTACATAGTTTTATATAGTTATAAATATACTTGAACGTGTGTTATCTATTACATTATTGTAACATATAATAGATACACTATTCATACGTAAGCTTATTGGCAAGCGATCTCATTGTTTTGTTATTGATCACGACTGACGATATATGACGCAGCTTGTTTGTTTATGCTATTCCTGTAACGTTATATTTAATTTGTCTCAAAATATATCCTAAAATAACAATAAAATCCCATTCATAAATATCTTGATGCTAATAGACAGCCGTATCTGTCCGATACGCCACCCTTATCATAACCGACTCTCATAGAATCCACGCTGACTCTTCCAGGGGCCCCCCCGGAGGTTTCACCCAGCCATTGTAACCACGAGCTGGCCTGCGCAAAGGCTGACTTATCTCCCCACTCGAACAGCACGATCGCCTTGTTGTGCAACCGCACCAGACGGCAGGTCGAGTCGTCCCCGTATTTTTGCGCAAGCGCATCGATCTTTGATTTTTTGACGCTCGTTTTTTCTGTGCTACCCTTTAGCAGCAGGGCGAGCCCCGGGGAAACCACCAGTCGATCCGGCCCCTCGAAGCGACAGAAACTTACTCCCAATCTCTCCTCTTCGTTGTCCATGAAGAGGGTCACCCACCTGGTGCTTATGCCCACTTCTCCGCGGCCGTGTCCTTCTCCAAGTAGGGACTCTATCGTCTTGCTTGGACAAGGTGATTCCGGAGGTGCGTTTTGTTTGACTCCTCTCTGTATCATCTTCTGCAGAGGAGTTTGGATGGCTTGGGTGATGTGGCCCAGCAGCGTTCGGGTTTGTGGGCACTGAAGGGCAGGCACGGCAGTCGACTGAACTGTTTGTTGTGTTTGTGTATTTGTAATTGTATCTATATTTGTGGTGACTGTGTGTATATTAGTAGCTGTGTGTATTGTGGTAGCTTGTGGTACGTATGTCACGGCTGCAGGTAGAGCGGTCGAGCCGTTTCTTTTAGCAGCCGTCGATGCGGCGTTTCTCGCGTATGCGAGGAAGGCGGTTCTTTCGGCGTCATTCTCCATGATGGTGTGGAGCGAAGACTGATCTAGTTTCTTCTGGAGTTTTATTTCCAGATCCAGTCTTCCTTTGCCGAATCTCGGGCATTCCAATATGATATGTAGAATTGTCTCCTCACGATCCGGGTCGCAGATACACGAAGGAGAGTCCCGGAGGTGGAATCTGTGCAGATACGCCGCAAATCCTCCGTGGCCGGTCAGAATCTGTGTGTCGACAAATGTTAGCGCCGATTTCCTTACCAGTTTGCAAGCGGTCTTTGCATCCGGTAGGAATATTTTCGTGACCGATCCAGTTTCCGAAGAATTGTATCTGTCCTGCCACAACCTGACAGTCTCTTCCCGTATCAACCGTCTGACGTACGATATAGGTACTTTATCGTAGTCCGGGGCCGTTTTCTTAGTGAGGGCTGCCTTTTTGGCCAACTCGTCCGCTCTTTCATTGCCTGGTGTTCCCACGTGGGCCTTCAACCAAAAGAACCGCACCGTCCTATTGTCCTCACGGATCTGCCTGATGCGACTCTTCATCTCAATGGCCAGAGGGTGAGTTGCTGAAGGACTCCTTAGTAGATCGAGTGACGATCTAGAGTCGCTCAGGATATTAATAGAGCTCTCCTTCGACTTTCTTGCCATTTCCACAGCTCGAAACAGTGCGTACATCTCCGATTGGAAGACGGTGTTGTGCGGTTCTAGCCGGAATGTGGAGTATTTTACTTCCCTATCTCTGTCCCACCACGTTACGGCAGCTCCTACTTTGCCCTCGATTTTGCTACCGTCGGTGTAGATTAGTGGGCCGACGATGTGGTGTTTTTCCAGGTCTTCGGGCTTCAGACTCTCCATGCGCTCGTACTCAGTTGTCATGAGTAAAGATGGATGGGGGTTTTGCATCGGACCCACCCTGTGCTCCAGCTCTCTACCTGGTGGAAGAAGTTCCTCGCAGTGGCCTTTCTTGGTCTTGAAAAGTATGGCCGCTTCTCGGATCCGAAGGTCAAGTGGGAGCAAGCCTGAAAGGACGAGTGCCGATGTTAGAGACACCGTTCTGTACGCTTTGCATATCTTCTGCGCGAAGCCTCTCTGCAGTGAGTCTAGTTGTTTTCTAATAGACAACTTCTCTGCTGCTGAAGACCACGCACTTGCCGCATACAGGACGATGGGCTCTATCACCGCCACGTATATGGTTCGTACCATCTCTCCGTTTAGACCCCAAGACACCTTCGCCGCGCACGCTAATTTTTTATATATGTTTGCCGCTTTCTTACACACGGCGGACGTGTGCGCATTGAATGTGAGCTTTGAGTCCAAAATGAGCCCCAGCAATTTTACTTCTTCTACAAGCCTCAACCGAGTGCCGGACATATGGACTATGGGGGTGTCGTATTTTAGCTTCTTTGTCATGACCATCGCATTGGTTTTATGCGGTGCAAAGTTCAATTTATTACGTTTACCCCAGTCCTGTACGGCAGCTAAGGTGGTTTCGGCCGAGGCTTGCAGGATACTGGTTTTCTGGCTCGAGAAAACGAGGACCACATCGTCCGCAAAAGCCTGGCAGTACACTCCCATGCCGTGTATCTCTCTCAAGAGCGAATCTAGGATAATATTCCAGAAAGTCGGTCCACCTATGGATCCCTGGACACAACCTTTCGTGGTTTCCTTCTCGCAGGATGCTCTGGCATAGTTTACTATGACCCTTCGGTCCTTTAGATATGAAGCGACCATGGCATAGAGGTTTTTCGGGCAATGTTTCTCTATCAGCTGTTTTTTGAGGGCTGGCCACCATGCATTGTCGAAGGCGCCCTCTATATCGAGCGATACCAGAAGTACTATCTTTTTTGATTTAATTTCCCTCCTGATATGCCCGACTAGATCGTAGAGGGCGTCCTCTGTTCCCCTTTGTGGCATGAATCCATACTGGCCACGGTGCAGCGTAGGGAAAAGCATCCACTGAATTCTACCTATTAACAGCTTCTCGACTATCTTCCCAAGAACTGACAGGAGTCCGATAGGTCTGTAGGACTTCGGTTGGGTGTAATCTTCTTTAGCTGGTTTGCGGAGAATGCATACGTGAGCGACCTTCCACTGTTTTGGGAAGTGGGCAAGCGAAAGGCATTTGTTAGCTAACGCTAAGAACACCTCTTTGTCGCAGTTTATTGCCGCTGCACATATGTCTGATGTCAACCCATCCGGGCCCGGAGCTTTTTTTGGATTCTGGCTCATTAGAACCTGTTCCAGCTCGGCGGCCGTGAAAGGTGGATCGTCATCCGAGAGATCGTGTAACTCCGCAGGGGTTTTGCATTCGACGGCGTCCCTGACCTGTTTGTGATAGTCAGTTTCGGTTGTTACAGAGTCCTCAGGGTAGAAGGTGTTCGCGAGGAGTTCAGCCGACTGTTCCGGTGACAGTGTTTTGCCAGCTTCGCTTCTCAGCAACGTATCATCCTGCCTGCGAGAGGTCTTCCTGATTACTCTGTAAATACCGTCCCATACACTTTCACGGTCTTGTGCCGTGCAGAACTCCTTCCAGCTTTGAGTGGCTGCTTCGCTTGCCGCCAGCTTGTATTTTTCCCTAGCCAGTATGTATTCCTCAACAACGTATGCCCTTCGGCTGGGTGCAGCATTTCTTATACGACGTTTTGCTCTTAGCTGTTCCTTTTTTAGGGAGTCCAATTCAGCCGACCACCAGGGTGGTCGGGGGTCGCCCTTCCACGGCTTTATCCTCGGAATTGTTTTTTCACACGTGCGGTGGATGATGGAAACATACTTGTTGATCATCTCCTCCAAATCCTCCTTGCTTGAGACAAGGGAAATGCCGCTCAGAGTCACGCTTTGCTCTGCAAGGTCAGATTTCAAGGTAGTGGTGAAATCTGTCCATCTCGCCTTTTTGGTGTTGTATCTGCGCGTCGAGATTGGCTCCAACGGTTTTAAGGGCCCTCCGGTGCGCAGCATAAAGGTTATAGCGTTGTGATCAGATGTTATCAGATTTCGTTCCACTCTCCAGTTCTCCATTCTTGTGAGAAGTGACTGGCTGGTTAGAGTCACGTCCACGCAGCTCGAGCAAAGCTTGCCTCCTCTATACGTCTCGAACGTGGGTGTATCCCCAATGTTGTGAATGTGGAGGTCCATTTCGGTGATAAAGCCGTGGAATTGTGCTCCTCGGTGATTTTCGAAACTGCTGCCCCACCAGTGGCTCCAGGCATTGACGTCGCCTGCCACTATGAGATGGTGTGTGGGGATATTGGCGGTTGCCGCTCTCATCTGGGATAAGTAAGATTCCATATCTTCGTCTGGTTCAAAGTAGACGGACAGTAACCCCAGCTCGAGTTGACCGGCCTTTACGAAGACTGCAGCTACGTTTTCGGTGACTATCTGGGGGTCGTGAATGATTTCCACACAGTCACCGAAGACAATAATCGCTGCTTTTACTGGTTTTTGACGGCCCAGAGTACACTGAATTATTTTTGCGCCGGGGCGTTGTCTCATTTCGCCCGTTCTACCGATGTACGGTTCTTGAACTAGAGCGAAAGAGATCCTTTTTGAGGCCACCTGAAACAGTTCGTCTGTGGCCAGCTTCGAGCGCTGCAGGTTTACCTGTATAAAGTCTAAACCACATCCCGTTTTGTGCGTCTCCTCGTTAGAAACCACCACTTTGGCCACCGGGTCACCTTTAGCAATATTGGACTCTCGACCTGGCTATTTTGTCCCACCTTAGTCTTTCCTGACACTCTGCGCTATAGGCTGTGTGCGCCAGGTCAGAGCCGGTTCTTTTGGCCCTAGTGCAGTTGACACACTTCGGCGGCTCGTTTCTTGCTTTCGAGGGACAGTCCCTCCCCGTGTGCTCGCCTCCACAGTGGTTGCATGCATCCTTCTCCTTACAGAGTGCCTTAGTGTGGCCGCTCGGTCTTGGGCTAAAAGCTTAATCTCGGGCCAGGAAAGCCTAACATTCTTCACCTCCGCGGTGACGGAGCGACGCCACGTTTGCTTGGGGCGGCCACGTTTCCTTTTACCTTGAGGGTAACCACTCTAAGGCCTGTCTCGGTATGTGAGAGAAATCCCTTCGGAGGGTGTGAGTTGTGACCGATCCATACCCATTTACGCCGCTTTATCTGGTGGCCGATTGGGGTCTCTTTGCAAAGATTCATCAGGTGTTCGTTTGATATTTTTTCGGGACACCAGATGCCAATGATTTGTCGTAGGCATCGGTTGATGAAGACCTGGATAGGCTGTGTGATGGATTTAGTAACCCTCCAAGTCTCACATCCGTACAGAAGAACGGTCTTTTGGAGCGAAAGATTTTGAGTTTCACTCTTAGTGTCAGTTTCCCTGACTTCCATACGGGTCGCAACAGAGAAGGCTGCCCTCGCTTTGGCAATTCTTGAAGCGGTGTCCTCTTCAGTACCTCCAGAATCCGACACGACACTACCGAGGTATGTAAAGCGTTGAACGCGTTCTAATGGAAGTACCCAACAGCAGTCTTTGTGAGTTGTTTCCCCCGGTACGCATCTCTTTGGTCTTTTTAATGTTAACTTTGAGGTTGTCCCTAGCCGCTTCCTTCTATAAATCTGATAGCTTGGCTTGCATGTCTGCGTGTCTGTGGCTGAGTAGACATATGTCGTCAGCGTAGTCTAGGTCTTCAAGCTGGTTTGTCAGACCCCACTCTATGCCTCGGCGCTTGCCATCGTTCGCTCTATGCATTATACCATCCAGTACGATGAGGAACAGCAAGGGTGAAAGGAGACAACCCTGTCTGACTCCTGCGTGGACTTCAATGTCAGCGGAGATGAGGCCATCATGAGCCACTCTACAAGAATAATCTTTCTAGATGGCTTTAAGTATGTCTCTGATTTTTGGAGGTACTCCTAACTCATCAAGGCGTGACCAAGCGCTGGACCATTTCACCGTGTCTAAACGTTAATATAGTAGTAAATATATAATATCCAGTCAAGGTGAGAACACATGAAAATCTGTTTTATACGACCCAGGTATAAACCGGGGAGTATATATTATAAAGAAGGAAATCCGTTGAATCATCTTTGCTGGTTCAGTTTTATAATTTTTGTATATACTAATGTTACGTTACGTTATGTTTATTAAAATTATTTAAATTTTATATTTTTTGTAAGTTACAGCCGCGGGCGGTCTTATCTAAAAGGTCTTTGAACTTTATTATAAAACGAAACATGAGGAAATATTTATGTAAATTAAAACAAACGGTGTCTATTTGTGTGCTTTGCTCAACTCTGACCTTTAAATAATTTCGTTCATGCTTTCTGTGGTCTGTGGTTCATGCAAACTTTGTTTCTGGCAACGTTGACTGAAATCTGAATAATATTCATAACATAGTTATACTTACTAACTTAACTTTTAATAAAAATGTAACGATATATTTCTAGTACTAAAAATTAATTTTATGTAATACATTTTGTTTCAATGTTTAAATGTAATTTAATGGAAACTTGCAGTATTTTTTGTTAAACATAAGCAACTGAGGACTCATAATTATCCTATTTATCCTACTAATATTATAAGTGCGTAAGCTTATGATGATGGATGGTTGTTTATTTGTTTTTCTTCCACGCAAAATTACTAAACTGATTGTAATGAAACTTGGTAAGTATGTAGATATTTTTTTATCAAACTAGATCGGCAAACAAGCGTACGGCTCATTTAATGGTAAGGGATTATCGTAGCTTATAGACGCCTTCAGCACCAGAAGCATAGCAAGCGCGTTGCTGACCCTATACATAATCCCCCCAGGAGCTCTGGTGACCCTACTTCTTACTACAGGAACACAACACTGTTCGAAAGCAGTATTATTTAGTTGTGATTTCCTGTAAGGTAGAGGCGAGGTACTTCCCCAGTCGGGCTGCCCCATATTTCCTGCCCTACCTGGGTTATAGATAGCTGAAGATTCAGCATATAAAAGGCTACTTTTTATCCTGATATTCCCACGGGATCGAAAATTATGCGTGGCGCAGCTAGTAATATATAATTAGAAAAATACAAATACTCGTATAGAATATAATACAAAACCTGGCTTCAATACATATTATAAAACAAAGACGCTTCCCGCTGTCTGTCCCTATATGTTCTTAGATCTTTAAAACTACGCAACGGATTTTGATGCGGTTTTTTTTTTAGTAGATGAAGTGATTCAAGAGGAAGGTTTATATATATAATACATGCATAATATAGTAGAGGAACACTGATAATTTTAGAGGTTTCTAATGTGATGTAGTAAATAAACACATTTTTGCGCTTACATTATTAACGTCCAACGAAGTGGGTAGTGGGTACGAGTCGGCTAGTTGTAAATAAATTAAAATTTAGACTAGCTAGCCTTTTAATCTTAGCAGTTTCTAAAACAGGTTCTCGTAAATAATTATCTTTTCCACAGTCCACTAAGTTCAGCGTCCGGTAGCGTATATCTGCGCGCCCGATTCGTTCGCCACATTGGCACATCTCCAGCCCAGCATTCCTTGTGTCGTAGTAAACATACAGCGCACCATGTGCTTTACCATCTGATAGGATATCTATATAAAATATGTCTACCTTGTCGATTAAAAGATAATACACAGGTGGATAAAGCAAGATGCATTAAATTAAGCTACATACCATTTCTAAGCCATGTATGTGATAATTGTGATAGCAAGCAAAAAAAATTGTAATTTCTTGTTGATAATTAAAGAGTTTTAAATGCAGGTGGATACAAACGAGTGTATTAAATTAAACCACATACGCTATATACGGGAAAAATACAAGCAGTGGTTTAGGTACATAATTGGTTAATTTTGGTTTTTTGATAGTTTCATGTGTATCGGGAGTTAAATTACTGTCGCCTAAGCCTAAGCCTAAATTACTGTTTCTATTTGAATGATTTTTCGTGTGCAATATAGCTTGACAAGTGGTGTATTTGGCCCCCAGTAAAACGTGTACACCCTGTCGTGGGTCCAAAACACTGTCAAGTACTTGGTTAGAAACTGCGATCACTAGCGCATCGGCCAATTACGGTGACTGTGCAAAATAATCGTCAAAATTTGATAATGAAGAGTTATGGATACACAGTTATAAGGTGTGTCGACTTATCTATATTATATAGTCGACTGCGATGTTCATCGGAATCGTACCCTGGAATTTGGGTCGGCGATCGAAAATCGATGATCAGAAACGCGCGGTAATGTGGGTGTAGTGCCTACTTGCCTAGTCGGTGACGTTTATTGATAATTTGTTTGCTTATTTCCCTTTGCCTAACGTTTTCGTCGCGTCTTCGGTAGTTTTCCAATTGGTGTAAGTGCTCCCTGTTACGATCCCGTTAGTTGTTTAATGATACTCAAACTATGTTTACTATGTTTCCATAAACTGGGTTATTTTTTTCCGATTACAAAAGTCTTTTTTTTTTTGTATGTTACTAGGTCGGCAAACAAGCGTACGGCTCACCTGATGGTAAGACCGTAGCCTATAGACGCCTGCAAAACCAGAAGCATCGCAAGCGCGTTGCCGACCCTATCCCCAATCCCCCCAGGAGCTCTGGTCACCTTACTCACCAACAGGAACACAATACTGCTTGAAAACAGTATTATTTAGCTGTGGTCTTCTGTAAGGTCGAGGTACTACCCCAGTCGGGCTGCTCCATATTTTGAGCAGGAAACCTGCTGTGCCCTACCTCAGTTAATCTAGTAAGTCTACTAAAATATTAACATCTTTGGAGCTATTTTTTTTTCTCACCAATTATTAATCTCTCTTCTCTCTTCATTAGAGTTTTTTACCAAACCTATTTTGACATATAATTATGTAAAACAAGATGTTTCCCATGTTTGTTGCTGGTCATCTTGAGTTCCCTATATTTTAGCACTACTCAAGTGTCATTTTCATGAGTGCACCGAGGATGCACCAAATAATAATTATGTTATTTCTCTTTGATATAACATAATCATGCAAACATGATTATAAGCTGTTACGTTATAAGACATACCTATATATTAATGTTACTTTAAAATTGTTTATAGTAATATAGCACCTCTCTGTGTTACGGTATTTATATGTATATATGTACAATGGTTGTTATAAAATAATGACACTAGATTTGCGGATGCTACATCTAAACAGATTACTGCTGCATTGTGTTTTTAATTGAATGAAGACTGTTGACTGCGCACTATTCTGAGATAAGGCTAGTAATTTCTATGTGAGCAAATATTCTCAACCATAATTATGATAAAATCCCCGTGTATTTGTTTTGTTTAAATATAATAATTCAACAATAGTCTCCTATTATATTTTATTATTAAAGCTCTCAGTGATGAAGATTCTTAGAAACAAGCATCTTATAGATATAGACTGTTTATCACTTATATTATAAAATCAAATATTTAGTCTCTAACGAGGTCGTTAACCGAAATTATATTTTATTACCTGAAAACATAGTATAATTAGCATAAAGTCGAGGCGAAAGACGCACATTTAGTTTAAATTATGTTAATGAAATTAAAATATTATCTAAATTTTTTATTCAAACGTAGGCACTTTGTTACAGTTACGGACATTTCAAAACAATAAGGGGTGGCAAAAAGTTTTGATTAAAAGAAAATTAACTTTATAATCTCAACAATAATCGTTCGACAAACCGAAAATAAAACTTCAAAGTAACTAATAATGCTTATTTGGAATTTCTAATATACCTACCTAATTGAATAATTTTCAAAAACAAATATCTACGACTCAAAAAAAAAATAGAAATTATTCATATTTAAGGCCATCGATAATTGTCACCTTTTTAAAATTTTCGTAGTCCGGAACAATATCTCAATCTCTATATATATAAAAATGGATCGCATAATGTGTTGCTAAGCGCAAATCTCGAGAGCAGCTGAACCGATTTCGCTAATTCTTTTTTTATAATATTTCTTGAAGTACGAAGATGGTTCTTACGGAGAGAAAAAAGTCTAAAAACAACACTTTTCTACATTCCCATACAAAAGATTCGTAATAATACTTAAAAGTCAATTTGAACTTTAATACCATACCATAAAGTTTAAGTGTTAGTGGAGGGATTCCGGGAAGGAAAAGTATTTAAAAAAAATCGACTGTTAGGCGGTATGAAGTTCGCCGGGTCAGCTAGTTAAGAAATAAAACTAAATAAACATTTTTGTCATTAATCATTCCGAGTTTTTAACCGAATTCAAAAAAGGAGGAGGTTTCTCAATTCGACCGTATATAATTGTTTTTTTTTTATGTATGTTCGGGGATAACTTCGTCGTTTATGAACCGATTTTGATAATTCTTTTTTTGTTGGAAAGGGAATATCCCAACTTAGGTAACATGATAAGGAAACCAGGATCTGATGATGGGAACCCAGTGAAATCGAGGGGAACCCTCGAAAATCGTAGTGACGACTAGTGCGTTTGTTAATTAATTTATTATTTATTACTTGCCGATGCAATGGAAGTCGTTTTTTTTTTCGTTTGTTAGCAAACACAATTATATATATAACGGCACTGTTGCAAGCGCCATGCTCTCGGGCTGGTACAGGTACTATGTACTAGGTAATGTGCATAGTGTAGTTATACGTATTTCGTTTGCATTTTTAATAACAGAAATCTCCACTCTTAATTATCATCATCAAAGATACATTTAATATCCCTCGACGTTATATCAAAGCCGAATATTGCATATTTTCGCTCGCTGAAATAACAAATAACCTGTCATTATCTCAAATGACGTCAGTATTATTGTGACGTTTTTCTATTGAAAATAAATACTCTGCCACTTTATATTAGGCAGTTTTTTTGTCATTTAGTTAAAAACTGGTCTAATTATTAATGACATGCAAAGAATTTGTCGCTACTCGAATAAATGACGAGTTTTCTTCAGAGTCATATTGCCATCGGCTTTGTTACGATTAAGTAATATTTCTCAGTACATAACGTAATGCAAAATAAGCTTGAAACTGAACCAGCCAACTGTATAAGCAAAGTGATGATTATGTAAAACATAGAGCAAGAATAATATTTTTAATTTGTTTTGCTAACGAATTGAGTTAAATATGTCACTGAAAATCAGAAGGTTACGACGGTACGGAAAATTCCTCAATAAATTTTTCATATAAAAAAAGTTTTGAAGTCTAAAAAAAAAGTAATGATATGATAGATAAATGTCACCTTATGTATGAAACATGTGGAACAGTATTCTAATTGGTGGCAAGCGTCAGTTTTGATGTAATGCCGTATACAGTTGTGTCTGTAAAGATTGATGCGACATTATTTGTGCTCGTCTATTGGTCAATAGTGCAAGGTTCCAGCCGTGACGTCATGCGCGCGCATATTCCATCTCACTAGTACTCCTTTGACCTTTACATGTATGAAAATTGCTGCGGAAATTTTGTACTCTTTTCAAGCATAGTTTCCCACTGACATGTAGATTATTTAAAATAATATTTCTCAAAATATAATGGCGTTGTTTTGTTTTCGTGGTAGAAATAGACTCGTAATATTATAATGTGCCTAGTAATATCTATGTATGTATTTAAATAAAATAAACACGCCTTTTTGTTATCAAACACAACTAGGGTGGCAAAACTACATTCTCGTAACATAAGTATTGTATTAATCATAGTAAATTTATCTATACTAATATTATAAATAGATAAAGTTTATAACTTTGTTTGTATATCGGGGGTAATCTTCGCAAATACTGATCCGATCATGAAAATTCTTTCACTAACAAAAAGCTACACTATTCAGGAGTGACATAGGCTATATTTTATTGTAATTGTACAAAAAAATCAGTAAATAAGAAAAACATTAAAATATATTATCAAAATGACAAAGAAACTGGCGCCAGCTAACGCTATTTATTGGTCTATTTATTTTATTTAGCCTTATTTTAGACTATCGACGACGAAGTTTTTTCGCTTTTTGATAGATGGCGTTGGAGCAACATTTTATTTATAATTATTTGGTTCTGTAATTTAAAATAATAAATACACGATATTATTCCGATTTTATACGTCAAATTCTAAACAATGAACCTAATAAAACAGTACTAAGAACTACACAACATAATTGCATCACAAAGATAATTAACGCCAAACGAAGTGGGCGCGGGTCGGCTAGCAGATTATAAAGCGTTCGGTTTTCACAGTTTTGCTATTCTACTAATTCAATCCGTCACACGGTGTTTTCTTATCTATATAGATTTTCACCCATATATTGACTCATCACGATATCTGTGGAATCATAAGGCGTAGAGACTTGAAATTTCGTAGGAATATTCCTTTCTCTGAGTAGAGGTCAGCTATAAGAACGGATTTTACGAAATTCCACCCACAAGAGGGGGTTGCGGGGGTTAATAACATATACCTATGGCAAAATAACGTTTGCAGGGTCAGCTAGTAGTATATATAAATTAAAGATGATATTATATTATATGATTAGCTGTCCCCCGCGGTTTCACTCGCGTTAATTTCAGAAAAAGAGGTACCTACTAAAATATTTATATAGCCCATAGCCTTCCTAGGAAAGTAGACTATCCAAAATAAAATAGTTTTTCAGTTCGAAGCACTAGTTCCTGAGATTAGCGCGTTAAAACAAACAAACTTTTCAGCTTTATATTATTAGTATAGATAAATAAAAATGAATATTACTTGTGTAATTTATTTTTTATATTAAGTACACGGCGTATTTCTCCTATATGTAGATTTATGTAAATAATCGTTAGACAACAGTATACACTATAACGCATACTGTTTGATGGTACTAAATTAAACGATTATTTCAAACTAGCTTCTGCGCGCGACTTCGTCGGCGTGGACTCCGCTCCTATTGGTCTTAGCGTGATGATTTATAGCCTATAGCCTTCCTCAATAAATGGGCTATCTAACACTGAAAGAATTTTTCAAATCGGACCAGTAGATCCTGAGATTAGCGCGTTCAAACAAACAAACAAACAAACAAACAATCAAACAAACAAACAAACAATCAAACAAACAAACAAACTCTTCAGCTTTATTATATTAGTATAGATAACTTACTAATGCCCATGAACATCTTCTGTTCAATTAAAATAATAATATACTGGCATCAGTGCAAACAAATTTATCAAAGGGCGCGCCTCGCTTTTCTGCCTAATTTACGACACTTGTAATATTTAATGACTTTTATGTTCACCGTTTAGCTTCTGAGTCACGTTCTATCTAGCACAAAAATAATAGACAAAACAATAACAATGTATGTACCCAAAGAGCGTTAAAATACGAGTGGCGCCTATTTTATACATATCATAAACCAGAAATCTTAATAAAAAGAATATCTAATGACGAAAATACAACATTTATAAAGACTGGTATTATAATTCAATGAAGTCTGTATGTATGAGTGAATTGTGTATTTATTTATTCATCTTGGTCATCAAGATTTGTGAATGTTTAATGTTGAATTTATAAAATGATTGAAGTTAATTAGTAGTTACTAAAATAAGTTTCCCTTTTCAGGAGCAGCCATCAAATCGAACTGCCGCCTTTTGGTCAATACGCCACTGGCATCTTCTTTTTGGACAAGCTACACCATGAGGGCATCGAGAATAAGTTCACAAACTTGGCCGAGAGCCTCGGGCTCAGCGTGATCTGCTGGAGGACCGTGCCTACTAACAATTCTACCATTGGTAAGATAAATATTTACATTAGTTTGTTTTATAATAATTTCATTTCATTTCCTTCATTTGGTTTTAGAAAGAAAAATAATAGATTCATGACGACAATTTATAGTACAGATGTCTTCATTTTGCATTAAAAATGTTTTAATACAGTAGAATCTAATAATTTATTTGTAGTAAAATCATATTTTTTGTTGATATATTTAAAAAAATGTGTGAAAAAAAGGGTTCCTTTCATATACCTTAATCATAATTGTTAATAATGGAAGTCAGAGATTTATTAGAACAGTTGAAAGTAGCCCTTATTAAAATTACTAAAAAATATCACTTTACTTTGTAAATGAAACGTTTCGATCATCACCATGGAACATTTGTTCAGCTTGTGCTGTTTGTACGGCATTTTGCGATTTGCGACTATCATTCCAGGTCGTACACGTAGTACCTAAGTTGGTTGGGTCGTTAACGCGGCCGAGCGGTCTTGCGATGCTTGACCATACGGTTTGTTTAATTTAAAAATCTGACGGTATTTGCTCGAGAAACTCATATAAATTTTTTCCTACGCCTCTATAAACTTTTGGGAATCTTACGATCAATTTTTATACGTTTTGATACCTACGTTATATACAATAATGTGAGTTTATCGTGCATTATATCTTTATTACGTAGATACATGGTTCATTCGCACTTATGGTTAACTGGTTTATGTTATATAAGTGCTAATGAAAAGAATTATTACTTATTTCTTAACGAGGTGACCGGTACGGATTTTCAAGGCTCGGAACTTGCACATATTTTTATTATCCTTTGATATAAAGTTGTACTTTTATTTCTTTTATAAAAATTGTTGTCCGTACCGTGAAACGTATTATGAAACCTTTTTTTTTTTACTTGTAATGTTATTAGGTTAATTATTTACGAAATTTTATAAAATGTTAACTTTGGATTTGATCTCAAATTTTTAAGTTACACTAACGCTTCGATGGTGAAGTCATTAGATTATTATTAATAAGGCTTCTGATGACATAAATGCTATTGAATGATTGCTACTATTTAAACTATAAAGTATATAAAGTTTTATGAAATTTAATTTAAATTTGAAGGCATTTATGACATGAAGCTCCTTCCTGCACAGTATCAATTAAGATTAATTTTATTACCATCAAAGCGGAATACACTGAAATCAAGTTTTCCACATGTTCGTGTAGGTACCCTTCTTAGATTAAGGATTATATTAGGGAAGACAAAAAGATCAGTAAGTAACGGTCCTATTTGGCTCGCTTTCAGGTCAAGTGGCTCGAAACTCGGAGCCATATATGCGTCAAGTGTTTGTTACCGGAGATAACACCGACGAAAACCATCTCGCACGTCAGGTAAGAACACGGGAGCGAGACACGTTCAACAGGAATAGGTACACTAATTATAGCGACAAACGACGCGAGTATGAACTCGCAATCGCGTATCAAAATTGCGATTTCAAACTCGTTTTATAATCACTAGGACCCAAAGCACTCTTGAGGCATTTTTTTCAGATCGTTGAGACGCGCGCTGCACCGGCGGATCGTCGCTCGACGTTGCAAACGTAAATTAAAACATACCCTAATATACATTGCCCTTTCCTTTCGTGTGTCGCTCTCTGAATAGTGTGTGGAAATGGTATTGTACGATGTTCGCAGATATTCGTTCTGCGCAAGCGCGCTTCCCACGAATTGGTGGTGCCAGGAGCGCGGTTCTACATCTGCAGTTTGTCTCTGAGGACCATCGTTTATAAAGGACTTCTTACTTCGAACCAATTATGGGTACGTGAATTGGTCAAAAGAATTCAGACAAAGTTTTTTCGGAATTATTGGAAGTTAAGCTAATGGTGCCCTATTGTTTTTGATCGCAGGAGTATTTCAAGGATCTGAGCAACCCTGCCTTCACTACATATCTAGCGTTAGTCCATACGCGCTTTTCTACCAACACCTTCCCAAGCTGGGAACGTGCGCATCCTTTGAGGTGACAACACTACCATTATCATAATATCTATTTAGTCAGAACTGTCCGCTTGAACCTCATATGATAACAAATTTGCAGAGTTCTTGCCCACAATGGCGAAATAAATACGTTACGAGGTAATGTCAATCTGATGAAAGCCCGCGAAGGTGTCATGAAGAGCGAGCTGTTTGGTGATGGTACGTTGATTACTTATACAATAAATCCTTTCCGACCTGTATTTTTGTAATTTCCTTGAAAAGCAATTTGCTTCTAATTCAGCAACTTATCTGATGCCAAATAAAAATGTTTCAAAGATCATATTCTACTTATACGTAATATATTATAATGTTAAAAATTGTAAATATGAATGGTATGAATTGAAAAAACTTAGTTAAATACTTAAATTAGGCATGACTACATATGTAATTTTATACATTTAAATGGCTCCTTTTAGACCTGAAGAAGCTATACCCGGTCGTGGAACCGAATCTCTCAGATTCCGGATCGGCGGACTGTGTCCTGGAGTTTTTGCTACATTGCGGGAATCGGACACTGCCGGAAGCAGTGATGACGATGGTTCCGGAGGCTTGGCACAACGACCCCACCATGCCGAAGGAGAAAAGAGATTATTACCAGTGGGCCTCTTGCGCTATGGAACCCTGGGATGGACCCGCACTCGTTACCTTCACTGATGGAAGATATATCGGTAAGATTTTTTTATTCTAAAGGGCCCCGTAGACGATCAAATATTTGATCAAACTTCATATTAAATTTCTGTTTGACAAACGTGTTTGTCAAATTATTTGATCGTGGACGGGGCTGCGGGCTTTTTTGATGTGTTTGTTATATGAAAACATGAAGTTTGATCAAACAAGTTTGATCGTTTACGGGGCCCATAAGAGCTCATTAAGAAACTTGATTCCAAGCCCACTACAGAAGCCTAACCGTAGCTTCTGTAAAATATTGATATAAAGATGTGTATAATTGTGTTTGTTATCACTCTTTTTACTTTTTTTTTTTTTGTAAGATTAATATGGACGTTATAAGAATTGGCTATATCTGTATCTGTGGAACTATTGAAAAGCCAGACAAGAAAAAATGGTTATCTTCCAATTATGAAATTTTATGGTGCAAGATCCGTATTTTGATGGAAATAAGTTACTGTGATCTATATTTTTGTTTTTAATTCCTCGACAGGTGCCATATTGGATAGAAATGGTCTGAGACCGTCACGATTCTATGTAACAAATGAGAATATACTTGTGATGGCGTCCGAGGTCGGGGTTTATGATGTCGACCCCGAAAAGGTTATTCTAAAGGTCTGTAAAATTTATTATTAATAATTAGATAATTGATAACACAAAAATAATACTTCTTGAAGTAATGTTACAGCATCGCTTTTTGGTCTTGGTAATGTTGCATCACCCAAAACATTGTTTGATATCGAGTGACGCGTCATATCGTCACATTAACATCACGCTCTCTGTGGAGTTCGATGTAAAAGTAAATGGGCATGACGACAGTATCAAAAAATCGTCAATTTAATGATTTCAGGGGAACACTCATATTAAAAAAAAATCAAAATACTGGTTTAGTTTTATGTAAAATAATAAGATTATTGTGATTTTCAATAAAATAAAACATTAAAATACTGCAATCGGCCATTTTGAATGAAACACAAATTACAGCGCAGACGTCACAACATAACATAATACGTCAGGCGCGCTCCAAAAAGTAAAGTAAAAAGTAAGGCCCAGATTATTTTGTGACGTCAGAGCCGACGCCATGACACCTGCAGCCGTTTTGCCGCTCTCATTGAAAACAAATTAGAAAAATAGTTTTGATCTTCCTTATACTTAAGTTTATTACCGAAATATAGCTATTTTCGTAAATAGTAAATGTGTAGCCACATTACGGATCAGGTTTTGAAAATCTTTCGTCATGCCCATTGTACTAATTACTCATTACTTTTTATTTTAAAAGTATTAGCAGGTTAATGTTCTAGAAATAAGATAGAGACGTTATCCTTTATTATTTGTATAATATTAAAATAATTTCGTACACGGGCTATTGTGAAAGATGTGTAATTATGAGTATTTTTTATACTGTAACTAGCGACCCACCCCGGCTTCGCACGGTTGCAAAAACTATCAGTCTTCCTCTACTATATTATGCATGTATTAACCTTCCTCTGGAATCACTCTATTTACTAAAGAAAACCGCATCAAAATCCGTTGCGTAGTTTTGAAGATCTAAGCATATATAGGGACAGACAGACAGCGGGAAGCGACTTTGTTTTATACTATGTAGTGACGTGTACACACTCACAATTTAATCCTCTAATTCACCCATTTAAGGTTAAAATGTTCATAAAAATACGTGTTCACTCATTTTTAATTAGTAGTCCAGAACTCCAGAACTAAAATTTGATGTTTTCAGCTTCAAAAATTACTGATTTAAACTTTCGATCCTTATTTCATCACTTTAAGGATAGACTGTTCACGAATGCTTGAAATACATATTTATTGATTTTTAATCAATATTGAAAAAAATAAGTTTCATGCTTCTAATTTTATAAAAATGACGGAAGGTCGGGTTGTATGACAAATATATACTTTCAACCCCTATTTGACGTCCTTAGAGGTATAATTTTTCAAAATCTTTTCTTATTAGAAGTCTATTACAGTAGTATTTGTAGCACAAAAAATTGCCCTTAGACCTTAATCCGCTCCTGTTACTTAATCCATTTATAATGGACGTTTACTAACTATAAACTACCTCTGCGTCCAATTTCAAGTTTGTAGCACAAAAAATTAGGAACTTTTATAAAATCTTTCTAGAGCCCTTAGACCTTTTTATACCGCCCTGCTGCAAAATTAGTTGTTAGTAGACGTTTATTAACTATTAACTATCTTCCTGATAAATCCCAAGACTTTCATACAAACTTGTAAGAACCCTTAGACCCCTTTAATTTGGTTCTATATATAGCCTTACGGTTTCACCAGTTTAATGTGTGTGTGATATTATCGGTATAACGCCATTTTCGAAGCCATAGTGCATGTTTGTTAACCCATGTCACTTTTATTTAATTGCTTATTTGTTTAAGTTATAAATATTTATTGACGATTGATTAAAGTTGTCTCTCTACTGTGAGAAAGTTAAATTTTGATAGCGTCATTTACTTACATTATGTACATTAATGCATCTAGTTCTATTATCATAAGTATGTAAATAAGTGAGTTAATTAGTTTGTTTAATTGTTATAGTACAATACACATTTAGTCAATGTTTGAATAAAAATATAAAGCGATTTGTTGATAATATATGAATTGACATATTGTGACATTTTCTTTATTGATGATGTAATGATTATCTATACATAATAGAAATGAATATTGCTATATAAGCGCATAACTCGAGAATGGCTCGACTGATTCGGCTTTTTTTTTTGTATGTTCCTTAAAAATCCCACGGGAGGTTTATATAATAAAAAAATAAAATAACAGAACGAAGTCTATCCGGGCAGCTAGTATATAATAAAATTAATTCGAACAAGACTTAAATTTCTTATAACTAAGGATAAAATAATTGTAAAATTTACGGTTAGGTTTTATCTTGAACCATTTCTGGATCAGGTAAATATTTATGTAAAGGAGGAAAATGTTTCACAGATTTATTATATTCAATTGTTATTAAAATGATATTTATAAAATAATATTAATTATTTAAGTTTGTTTTACGTCGACAATATCAGACCAAAAAATATATACAGAATCTACTTATAATAAGATGGGTTATTTGCTTGCTTATTCGTTAAAATATACGTTATTTATAATGAAACATCTTTTTCGGATGTTAGTTTTGTACTAAAACACAGTTTATACTATATTTTCAAAAGAGTAACTACGGAGTTTCTTGCCGATTCTTCTCTGCAGAATCTACATTCCGAATCGGTGGTAGATTCACTTTAAAAAAAAAACTAATTAATCACCTTAAATTTAATTTTTGTAAAATGACGATTCGAAAGTGCTCATGGGGCCTACTTGAATAAAGTTATTTTTGATTGATTGATTGATAACATTGTTGGAGAACGTGACCATGGTTGCTGTATTATCTTAAAAAACTTAATAAACCGCGATAAAATCTGAAAAAGTTGTTTCACTATAATAAGTAAAATTCGCGTAAACATTATGAAACTATAAAATATACGTTTTTTTATCATATAGAGTCGTCTAAAGCCCGGAAGGATGTTGCTAGTCGACACAGTAGAGAAGAGAATGATTCAAGATGTTGAACTCAAGTTGAAGATCGCCCGCAGTCGTCCACACTCGCAGTGGCTGAAGGAAATGGTGAGTTTTATTTATTTATTTTTACCTAAATATCCAGTAAACAAGGTGATAATTTTTATTAACTTATTTTAAAGTAGGTTTTCCTTACTACATAGCTTTTACCTACTTTCATACGTACCGGCATCTACTAATTCACTATTAGTGTAAATTAACATCAGACAATGCTTATTACATACTTTTGTCACCTCATAGAAGCAATATAACAATTTAACTATGGATTTATTTTAATTGCAACAGTAAAAACAACTTGGTACTTGCATTGATTCGTGATCGTTTCTTTTTTCCATGCTGCGCTATTTTATGGAATAACATATTCCAACTTTCGTAACTTTGTAGCTGGTGAGTTATATTTGTAGAAAAATAAAATGAAGAGACACAATAATATTGCAAAATATTAGGTATTATAAGGTTACATATAAAAAAGATAAATTGATTGATTTTGTGCTTTTAATTGTATCAAAAACAATGAAATGTATTTGTCCAAGTACCTTTAAGGCGTTGGGCAAATTGTTATAAAAATTACACAAGTCACTGTCCATTTAAATATTTTGTGGTGGTATAATAATACAGTGAGTAGATCGGCTGGCCCAATTTCAAAACACAGTAAGGGACAAAAATTAATTTTTTATAATCATAATCGAATCATGTTCACACGAATCCATTGGAATGAAAAATGCTATTAAATCGATTTCGAAAAATTTGTCCCTAACTGTGTTTTGAAATTGGGCAGCCGAGATATTTTGAAAAAATTCTACTTTTTATTATCAAAAAATCATATAACATATCAAATTTGTTACCAGATAACAATGGAGGATATCCACAAATCAGTGTCTCCCCAAGTTGCACTACTCGATACTACAGCCAACGGTTACAACCACTCTGCTATATCTGGATTGGGCGACAAGCGACTGGGGCTGTTCGGATACACCATTGAATCCATCAACATGCTATTATTGCCTATGATACAGAACAAGTAAGTATTTCCCATCAAAAAAAAGTTTGCACAAATTCTGTACTTCTGTTGAATTTCTAAAATATTCTAAAATACTTTTCCCCAAAAAAGCTTTCACTCAGCTTGTGCTGCATCTGAGTGAATACCGCTGTGGTCTTCAGTGAAGCCATTCTTTTCAATTTTAATCTATAACTATGACTAATAATTGCGATAAAACTTTCAGCTTTACTTGTTCCTTAACTTTGTTTATTTGCCAAAAACGTTATATCGTTGCAGAAAGCTTTTGAATATTTTGGTCAGCTACTCATCATTTTGGTTAAAAAATTGTAATGTCTTGATAGGTATATATATATTATACGAGTATGTAGTATATATTTGTCACTTGTGTTTGTAGGAAGGAAGCGTTGGGCAGTATGGGTAATGATGCACCACTGGCCTGTCTATCGCGCTTCCAGCCCTTGCCCTACGAGTACTTCAAGCAATTATTCGCGCAGGTCACCAACCCGCCCATCGACCCCTTCCGGTAAGTTAAGTTTATTGGATTCTAGAATAATCTCGCGTTTATGGTCATCATTCTGTGGGTCGTCGTGTCTGTGTGTGGGTCTTTTACCCATAAATCCTTTAAATTGACAGGTTTAGTAATGCAAAACAAAACTAAAAAAATCGAACTAGTGAATCATAAAAAAGTGCGTTTAAACACATTTACAGTCTTAAAAATAATAATGTTAGAATCACTAAATTGTAACAGCATTTTACTTTGCGAAAACTTCTCAGTCATACAAAAGAGAGGCTAGAGATTTATCTGTTTATTTGTATGACTTATCACTCCAACCCATTTCCAAATAAATTTCTTCAAGATATCGGCTAAATGGTGCAGGTTTCTCCTTATCATTAATCGCCAGCACTTTTAACGTTATGTTCCTAAATAATCTCCTTTATAAAGTACTAACCATTAAAATTTTTTTTCACAGTGAGAAGATAGTGATGTCGCTGCTATGTCCCATCGGTCCTACTGCAAACATTTTACAACCTAGTGCCGAATTTGTTCATCGCCTGATCTTACCCCAGCCTATTCTGTCAATACCGGACTTAGAAGTGCTTAAACGAACCTCACACAGAGGATGGAAGGTTTGTTAACTCTACCTACTTATAAAGATTTTAAATCCTACTTACTCGTCAAGTAAGAAACGGCGGATGGCAACTAGTTAACTATTATTATAACATGTTGATAACACTTGAAAATCTTCAGGTATTTAGTAACAATCTTGAAAATAGGGGCTTATCGCAGTCCACTGCTGGACTTATGTCCAGGATGTCTGGCGCGAACTTGGGTCATGCCAGACATCCCGGTTTTCCGCAATCCTCATCCAGCCTACGCCGGCAATCTTACGTAGATCGTCGATCCAACGGGCCGGAGGACGTCCCACACAGCGTTTGCCAAGACGCGGTCTCCACTCCAGGACACGTCTGCTCCAACATCCATCGGTCCTGCGACACAAGTGACCAGCCCACTACCACTTCAATTTGCTAATTCTGTGGGCTATGTCGTTTACTTTCGTTCTCTCGCGGATAGCCTCAGTTCTAATTCTATCTTTGAGAGAAACCCCAAGCATAGCCCGTTCCATTGCGCGTTGAGCGACTTTGAACTTGTGAACCAGTCCCTTCGTCAGTGTCCACGTCTCGGCTCCGTACACACGTACGTAACACAGGCAGGACGCATTGTTCGAAGACTTGTTTTCAAGCATTGCGGAATCTTCGAAGTGAAGACTCAACAAAGAACCTTGAATTTATTACGATTTAATTGGTTAAGGGGCATGGCTAAGCTACGTAACAGTGATGGCTTACTATTTTCTTAACGCGACTAGATTATAGCTAGCATGGACGACGCGTTGACGTACGGGTCACAGCATTGACTGGTTGCGCTGGCGGTCGCGGTTCCGATATTCCGCACATGGCAAACATTTGTACCATACAAGTGTTTTCCTTGTTGGGCGTTTTTGCTTGTGTATTGTGTGCGTTTCTTTCCGGACTTTCGACACAGGAGTAAATCCTAGTGGGGACTGTTGTGTGTTTGGTGTTTATAATTATATTATTATTAGTATGAGATGAAAATCAAATATTTAATTAATTTAATGATTTTTAAATTTTTCACGCTTAACACAGTAGCGTAACAAATATATGTTAAATACGCAGACGAAGGTGCTGGACTGCACGTTCCCGACGAGCGCGGGCCCGCACGGGCTGGAGCCGGCGCTGACGCAGCTGGCGGGCGAGGCGCACGCCGCCGCGCAGCAGGGCTGCCAGCTGCTCGTGCTGTCCGACCGCGCCGCCGGGCCCGCCCGCGTGCCCGTCTCGTCGCTGCTGGCGCTCGGTGAGTTGCTCCACCGGGCGAGCAGCAGGGCTGCCAGCTGCTCGTGCTGTCCGACCGCGCCGCCGGGCCCGCCCGCGTGCCCGTCTCGTCGCTGCTGGCGCTCGGTGAGTTGCTCCACCGGGCGAGCAGCAGGGCTGCCAGCTGCTCGTGCTGTCCGACCGCGCCGCCGGGCCCGCCCGCGTGCCCGTCTCGTCGCTGCTGGCGCTCGGTGAGTTGCTCCACCGGGCGAGCAGCAGGGCTGCCAGCTGCTCGTGCTGTCCGACCGCGCCGCCGGGCCCGCCCGCGTGCCCGTCTCGTCGCTGCTGGCGCTCGGTGAGTTGCTCCACCGGGCGGGCAGCAGGGCTGCCAGCTGCTCGTGCTGTCCGACCGCGCCGCCGGGCCCGCCCGCGTGCCCGTCTCGTCGCTGCTGGCGCTCGGTGAGTTGCTCCACCGGGCGAGCAGCAGGGCTGCCAGCTGCTCGTGCTGTCCGGCCGCGCCGCCGGGCCCGCCCGCGTGCCCGTCTCGTCGCTGCTGGCGCTCGGTGAGTTGCTCCACCGGGCGAGCAGCAGGGCTGCCAGCTGCTCGTGCTGTCCGACCGCGCCGCCGGGCCCGCCCGCGTGCCCGTCTCGTCGCTGCTGGCGCTCGGTGAGTTGCTCCACCGGGCGAGCAGCAGGGCTGCCAGCTGCTCGTGCTGTCCGACCGCGCCGCCGGGCCCGCCCGCGTGCCCGTCTCGTCGCTGCTGGCGCTCGGTGAGTTGCTCCACCGGGCGAGCAGCAGGGCTGCCAGCTACTCGTGCTGTCCGGCCGCGCCGCCGGGCCCGCCCGCGTGCCCGTCTCGTCGCTGCTGGCGCTCGGTGAGTTGCTCCACCGGGCGAGCAGCAGGGCTGCCAGCTGCTCGTGCTGTCCGACCGCGCCGCCGGGCCCGCCCGCGTGCCCGTCTCGTCGCTGCTGGCGCTCGGTGAGTTGCTCCACCGGGCGAGCAGCAGGGCTGCCAGCTGCTCGTGCTGTCCGACCGCGCCGCCGGGCCCGCCCGCGTGCCCGTCTCGTCGCTGCTGGCGCTCGGTGAGTTGCTCCACCGGGCGAGCAGCAGGGCTGCCAGCTGCTCGTGCTGTCCGACCGCGCCGCCGGGCCCGCCCGCGTGCCCGTCTCGTCGCTGCTGGCGTTCGGTGAGTTGCTCCACCGGGCGAGCAGTAGGGCTGCCAGCTGCTCGTGCTGTCCGACCGCGCCGCCGGGCCCGCCCGCGTGCCCGTCTCGTCGCTGCTGGCGCTCGGTGAGTTGCTCCACCGGGCGAGCAGCAGGGCTGCCAGCTGCTCGTGCTGTCCGACCGCGCCGCCGGGCCCGCCCGCGTGCCCGTCTCGTCGCTGCTGGCGCTCGGTGAGTTGCTCCACCGGGCGAGCAGCAGGGCTGCCAGCTGCTCGTGCTGTCCGACCGCGCCGCCGGGCCCGCCCGCGTGCCCGTCTCGTCGCTGCTGGCGCTCGGTGAGTTGCTCCACCGGGCGAGCAGCAGGGCTGCCAGCTGCTCGTGCTGTCCGACCGCGCCGCCGGGCCCGCCCGCGTGCCCGTCTCGTCGCTGCTGGCGCTCGGTGAGTTGCTCCACCGGGCGAGCAGCAGGGCTGCCAGCTGCTCGTGCTGTCCGACCGCGCCGCCGGGCCCGCCCGCGTGCCCGTCTCGTCGCTGCTGGCGCTCGGTGAGTTGCTCCACCGGGCGAGCAGCAGGGCTGCCAGCTGCTCGTGCTGTCCGACCGCGCCGTGCTGTCAGCTCGTGGTGACATCCATACATACCGCTTTCCCTCTCCGGATCAAACTTCCACCACCAGACGGAGGTCATAGGTCATCGAAACTTCTGCTCTCAGATTTAGAGATATAGTTAAAACATGACTCTTTGTGGAGGTACTATAAAGTACCCTATGTTGGTACTTCTCGTACAGGGGTGAGTTAATGGAAACAAACAGAAAAAAGACACCTTATGTCAAAAGATCACCTCAAACACCAATTAAATATCAAATAAGAAGCTAACCCAAATTAAAAGGAAGCTAATTATAGAAAAAGTTGCTTTATGTTGTGTTTTTGTGATATAGCCTTTTTCTATAATAAGATTTCGATCAAAGAGATTGCGTGAGCTCAACATACAACAAAGTATTGGTAGTAAGTAAAGACAGAGTACAGCTTACGTAAACTCAAATTAAAATATAGATTTATTACACGTGCCCGTAGTACCACTTGCTATTTTAAGTTCAACTGTATAAACAATACTAAATTCTTTATAGGTGCTGTTCACCATCACTTGATTGAGACCCGTCAGCGTATGAAAGTCGGCATCATAGTGGAAACTGCTGAGGCCCGAGAAGTACACCACATGTGCGTTCTTCTTGGTAAGTGTTAAAGAATTCATTCATTATTCATACTATTTATTTATTTATTTTAGTTTACTATTGTCGTAATTGACCAGTGTCAAATTTACAGATAAAATATTACTGCACAGTAGTATGACATCTGATTTCAAACATTATTATTGTCCATTTACATTAAAAGTTTAGCAATAATTTTTATATTTGTTTCCCAATCCCGATTGCTTATTGGAAAAAAATATTTAATTTATGTATTGACACAGCACAACGTAAGATAAACTAACTTTTAGGGCGCCTTCAAATTTGCCTTTGTAATTCTATGTAAATAAACAACGCGCGGTTGCAGCGCGACGCCCGCGCTGCGGCCGCGCGACAGTTCATCGATCGACTAGTGACTGCTGACTGATCGAGTAGTAACACTAATAGCAGTGTTTCTTTGTCAAAGTCCATCATGAAACTATGTACAACACTACGATTCTCAAACCTAGCGACAGCAGCGCGGCAGACGCGTTGCCGCAACTTGCACTTTGCGGCAAATTTGAAGGCGCCCTTAGATAATAAATAGTAAATATCCGTTATCTAAAACAATTTAATTCTTTATCTCAGGTTACGGAGCAGACGCAATTTGTCCCTACTTGGCCTTCGAATTGGCCTTTTCGTTTCGTAACGACAACCTAATCGACCCAAATTTGTCTGATTCGGACATATATTTGGCCTACCAAAAGTCTATTGAGACTGGTTTGGCCAAAGTTATGGCTAAGATGGGCATTAGTATGCTACAGTCATACAAGAGTGCCCAGATCTTTGAAGCTGTTGGTCTAAGTGAAGAAGTCATCGATAAGTGCTTTAAGGGAACACAATCAAGAATTGGTAAGTGAAAAAATGTGTCATATTACGTTTGGCCGTTATAGTTAATTTGCCCAATATTTGTTGTTAACGTCATTGAAGTACTTATTCATATATCTGTTTTTGCAGGTGGCGTTACTTTCGAGATTTTATCTCAAGAAACCTTTGATAGACATGCCTTAACTTATGGCGATTCTACAGACATGCTTGTCTTAAGGTATTATATTATATTTACGTACTAATGAAATATTTAATTTAAGCTCCTTATTTTACACAACTTTATAATTTAAAAATTCAATATAATGTTGAATTCCTTAACTTACAGTGCCATCTTTTAACAAATAGGTGAATTATATAGGGACTAATACTATTAAATTTTACATCAAATAAAACTTGGTATACTAAGTTCAACTCATCTTTGCGCGCGGGTATATGACCTAACAGTAATGGTGTAAGCAAATCAAACTCAAAGATTGTTTTTAATACTCATACCCCAGCTAACGAAAGAAACTTTTGGATAAGCAATAGCTCTTACAAAATACGTTTTATAAATCAAGCTAACACGTTTCCAGGAACCCGGGTAATTACCACTGGCGCGCGGGCGGTGAAAAGCACATCAACGATCCCTTATCCATCGCCAATCTGCAGGAGGCTGCCGTGGGAAACAGCAGCTCCGCTTACGATCGCTACCGGTAACTAACGACCTCCTCTTCGTTGTAAACTACAGGCTGGTTGCTATATTCAGAAAACGATTCGGTTTGTCCACAAACCGCTCAATTTCGAACGACACACCACGTCATACACCTAAGAGACCAACAATCGAAAGCATGAATGGCGTTTTCGTTTTCTGAAAATGGAAATTTTAATTCAAGCGTGATTATAATAATTATTTGTATTGTAATAACATATTGTATATGTATATTTTTTATTATTATTATTATTATTATTTGAGTCCCTCGTTATTACTAAAACTTTAAAAAAGTAATGTAAAATTCTTTTATTTTATTTTATAATTGAATGTTAAAATTACATTAACTTTAGTAAAATGTGCTGGTTTTGAAAATATTGATTAATTATTTCTCAATAAAAAATGACATATTAAAGATTCCCTTGGTCTCAATTAGTTTTTTTCTTTTTTCGGTATGTAGAGAGAGCGCGTTGGAGTCAATACGTGCTTGTACATTACGTGGTCAGCTAGAACTTGTGAAATTGGATGAGCCTCTGCCTTTATCGGAAATTGAACCCGCTTCTGAAATCGTCAAACGCTTTGTTACGGGTAAGTGATATATTTACCTACGAACATACCTCAATGTATTGTAAACTTCACATATTTTCCATTTACTAAAAATATAAATTCTGTACGATAACACTTAATTTACTTATACTATTCTGGTTCCAAAATTAAAGATGATACTTTTTGTCAATTTTTCAACCTTAATTGGATTGGATTGAATCAGATTTTTACTATTTCATTAAAACTGGTCCTTCAAGCCGGAGATGTGTAAATTCACTCTAAGAAATTGAAAACAATACTAAGTGCTTAGTATAAACATTGAAACGGTAATGTAGCTAAATAGTTTATTACATGAATGTTATATGGCAGGTGCTATGTCGTTCGGTTCAATCTCCTTGGAAGCTCACACGACATTAGCTGTCGCTATGAACCGTGTAGGAGGCAAGTCTAACACTGGAGAGGGGGGAGAGAACGCTGACAGATATCTTAATCAGGTATGACAAATATATCTCTATCTGTCTTATAGTCTATAAATTTTCCTCAATCTCACTAATCTCGAATTTCTATAAAAAAAAAAAAAAACAAATTAAAATAGGAATTTTTATAACTCGCTACTTGAACTCAAAAACACTTTCGACACATCTTCTCGACTTTTATGCCTTGCAAGGCAACGGCTGGACCAATTCGGCTAATACGTTTCTGTGGGCGCGGGATCCCACATCGAGTGTTGGGCTGACTCTTGGAGATGAGAGGATGTGAAAGTATATGATAGGAGAGCTCACCTGGTGAGGAATGTTGCGTGGCGCGGAGCTGAACCGTCGACATCATGGCGTCGATGGCGGTGGCGATGGGCTGAGTTCACTGGTTATGTTCGGCACTCGTTTTACACTTAAATTACTTATGTTTTATGCTAGAAGGCCGGCCGGCGATATAGAGAATTACTTTAAATGTCACACACTGTAGTTCATGTTGATGAGGAATGCGACCCTCAGCCGCGCGTGTTAGAGTAGAGAAATAAAAATGTAAATAGAAGTAATAAAAAAGAATTTATCTAATATTCATACTTTGTTAATCTAAGAATATTGTCTGATCAGTGAATTCAAATTATTTATTTTTAAAAGTGAAGCTACCACCGATTCGGAATGTTGATTCTGCAGAGAAGAATCGGCAAGAAACTCCGCAGTTACTCTTTTTGAAAATAATGTATAAACAGTGTTTTGGTACAAAATTAGTAATACATAATTATGTTGCATAAAATACAGCGTCAATATAGATTATTATACAAGTATACACTTATTCATTACATATATTACAAAATATCAATAATACTTATCTTTTCTATTCCCGAGAGCTCCGCACCGGTCGATGTCTCAAACAAGAATGACCCAATCGAGTCGGAACACTCGTTTTTATAGGCGACGACAAACAAGTATGACACATACTTGTTTGTTGTCTAACGTTTAGACACTATATTCATTTATTCACTTAATGTAATATTATCAAATTTTATATTACATTATAAACTAACTATGGATTTATGTAAAAATATGAAATAATCTAACACGGCCATACTGACAAGTACTTCGTTCTCGAAGTACAATCACAAAATCAATCATTGATTATTAATTACATACATAATACTTATAGGTACATTTGCTTACTTAATATCATTAATCGTTTTATAGCTGTAATCAATAATAATAATCAGACCTTACTGTGCAGATCAAACACCCCGCAGTCGCAACGCGTCATCACCTGCAGCCAGTGAATATCATACAACAGCTAAGGTTTCAATTTATCCAGACCCTACTGTGCAGATTAAACACCCCGCAGTCGCAACGCGTCATCACCTGCAGCCAGTGAATATCTTACAACAGCTAGGGTCTTAATATATCCATAATCCATAATAATACAATCATATTCTAAAGTAATAATTACAATAAATCTTCTACAATCATATTCTAAAATAATAATTCCAACAAATCTTCTACAACAACATTTTGCTCAGACCACTCTCCAGGCCATAGCCAAATTTTTTGCAACTATGTGTTATGTTTCTTAAATTTCTAATGCCCTTTAATGAGAATCTGTCATTATCGAATATTTATCAAGTCGCATATGGCCTTAATTTACATATACGGTACCTCCTACGCTATAATCTATGTTATCTCTACGTATTTGGTCAAATCGGTCTTTAAATTTATCAGTCAGTCAGTCAGTTCAGCCTACTGCAGTTACGTCAATGATATTATGATCTTGTATCACCTCATCTAACCGAGCTTGTATACACGGGATGTTAGAGTTTCTACCAATAAGCAACGTAATAAGTGAAAAGCCAATTGATTGCTGTACAGTAGTGTTCAAAGAAAGTTGGACTTTCCACACAACGCTCGGCCAGTCTGACACATCAGTCGCTATCATATCATACCTAGGGTAAAACAACTGAAAACACTCAACGAAATACTTATTTCTCACTTCAAATCTATAGTTATTCATTCACAATATACACTTTTAACTACATTTAATATATTATCACACTAATCACGTATACGCCACTTATCGAGCAGCAACGTTAGCCGCACAATAATTAAACAATAATTGCTTCTTTACTTACAAATTATCATATTTACAGGGCAACATACCCTCCAATACATGACAAAGATGGCGACTGACCAATCATAAAATTAGTATTAATTAACTATTCGGAAGATGGCGTCTCCATCTATAGGCTCTTTTGGTACTTCAACAAAAATCGCAGTAAGAACAATACAATCTTATAAAATTATTAGAAGCATAAATTTAAATGATAGGTAGCAGTAGTAACTAGGTAACTACCCTCCAAAACAGTTAATAAAGATGGCAACTGACTAATCTTAAATAAATATTAACCATGGGAAGATGGTGGCGACATTTCTGTACTGTTCCGGTATTAAACGAATAAACGAATAAATAATAAAAGTAATATCAATACAAAAACTAATGTTTTGATAATTGTCAGAATTAAAAATTTAAATGCCAACACTAGTTTGCCATTCATTAAATAACTGTCACAACTGTCTTGAACAAGAATTAGTTCCACGATCGGTTATTATTTAGGATGGCGTACCGTAATCCGTTAGCGAACTTCGTAAAATCTCGAGTAGTTCCTCGATTCCCTTTGTTTTCAAAGGCTGCTGTGGCGGCTTGCTGGATGCTGGTCCACTTGAATTCAAAGCCAATTTTCTGTATGCTCGATACCAGTCTTCAGCACAATTATCGTTTTTCCTTAGGTCGACTAGGACGGCCCCATAACCTGCACAACTGAAAAAAAAAATCACACATATTATTGTAGGTGAATTTGGGCGAGAATCCCACTTCTGATGTTAGAGTAGAGAAATAAAAATGTAAATAGAAGTAATAAAAAAGAATTTATCTAATATTCATACTTTGTTAATCTAAGAATATTGTCTGATCAGTGAATTCAAATTATTTATTTTTAAAAGTGAAGCTACCACCGATTCGGAATGTTGATTCTGCAGAGAAGAATCGGCAAGAAACTCCGCAGTTACTCTTTTTGAAAATAATGTATAAACAGTGTTTTGGTACAAAATTAGTAATACATAATTATGTTGCATAAAATACAGCGTCAATATAGATTATTATACAAGTATACACTTATTCATTACATATATTACAAAATATCAATAATACTTATCTTTTCTATTCCCGAGAGCTCCGCACCGGTCGATGTCTCAAACAAGAATGACCCAATCGAGTCGGAACACTCGTTTTTATAGGCGACGACAAACAAGTATGACACATACTTGTTTGTTGTCTAACGTTTAGACACTATATTCATTTATTCACTTAATTTAATATTATCAAATTTTATATTACATTATAAACTAACTATGGATTTATGTAAAAATATGAAATAATCTAACACGCGCGGCTCGTTCGAGAGTGATTAGATGGAATGAACTGTCAATTGTATTGACAAGAATGACAGCTGCACTTGTTCAATCGTCGTGCCAATCTGTGGCGCGAACAGTTTCTTTCTGTTTTTTTTTTTTCGTAGAAGACACTAAAAACATAGTCTTACGGAAATAAAAATTAATTAAAATATCAAAGTTTTCTGAAAACTTACGATTATATAAACCGCAAGACACGGCAGTGCCTGTCTGGTCAGCTAGTATAGTTATACATAAAGATTAACAAATAATTCCTCACAACAGGATCCCGAATTCAATAAACGTTCTGCGATAAAGCAAGTAGCGTCGGGTCGGTTCGGAGTGACCGCCTCGTATTTGGCGCACGCTGATGACTTACAGATCAAGATGGCTCAAGGAGCCAAGCCGGGCGAGGGCGGAGAGTTGCCTGGTAAGTCTTATTTCAAACTATCTTTCTATAGGCGCCTATGCTCAATAGAAGAATTATAACCTATATACGATATACTTTTAATGTAATAGAAAATAAAATTATGTTAGCATGAAGTTTGTGATCTAAAAACTAAGCTTTTATGGTTATGCACTCTGCATTTTTGGTATTAATTTTTTTTTTGTGTTAAGTACAGTTTAAAAAATTTAATTATTAAGAGTCATCAGTCAGAGACAGAGAGAAAAATCATTTAATAATTAAGAGTTTAAATTGTAAGTTAGCCCTCTATTGATCTGACAATCTTCTTCAAAGCTCAGAGAGGAGTACGAAATGATGTATATTAGTAGGTAATGATTATCTATACATATTATAAAAAGAAGTCCCTCTGAATTCTGTCTGTCTGTCTGAACGCGATAAACTCGAAAACTACCGAACGGATTTTTATACGGTTTTCAACGATAGAAAGAGTGATTCTTGAGGAAGGCTTAGGTATATAATTAATTTTGTTTTTAAGAAAATTGGTAGAAATACGGCGATAATAGGCGCGTAAACTAGCAAATATATAGTTACGAATTCAAAATCTATAAAAATGCTACAAAAAAGTCCGCGATAGCTTATCTTTATCTCTTACGGTTGACTTACAATTTTAAGTTTAATTTTAATTTTAAATTACTATATATTATTATGGATATTATGTTCAAATTTTTAATTAAAACATTACGTTATTTTTAAAGCTATTTTCTTTAGTTCAGTATTAATCCTTATCCAAATTAATATGTTAGTTAGGTTAGGCATTTAATGCAGATTAAAATTGCCCTTTACACTATATCAATCAGATGAATAGTTTTTGAGATATCATCGGTAGAAGTAATTAGCAGCGAAACATTTTAGCTCGGCGAGCCAGCGTTCTTTCCTTGAGATGCTCGCCGCGAACTGAACAATAAATATTTTGTTAAATTCGACGCGGACGAAGTCGCGGGCACAGCTAGTGTATACATATTTGTAATATTTTATCTATTTAAGCTACACCCTCAAACGTGTTTAATAACAAAGTAATTTACAACTCGTTTCTTTATGAAGAACTAATAGGCGTGATGAAAGATTTTGAAAACCTCTTCCGTAATGTGGGTACGCATTTTTCTATTTACGAAAAAACCTTTATTTCGGTAATAAACTTAAGTTTAAAGAAGCTTAAAACTATTTTTCTAATATTTTTTTCAAATAGTGCACCAAAACGGCTGCAGGGGTCATGTCGTCGGCTCTGACGTTACGCTTAGGTAAACATGTCATTGTGTCTAAGAACAAAACACGATGAATGAGAGTATTGACAGCGGTGTTTACCTTAGCTTGACTTCATGCGCCCGGGATTCGCGTTTCAATCAAAATAGCCGATTGTAGTATTTTAATGTTTTATTTTGTTAAAAATCATAATAATCTGGTCTTTTAAAATAAAACTAAACCAGTATTTTTAATATTTTTAATATGAGTGTTCTTCTAAATTCATCATTTTGACGATTTTTTGATACTGTCGTCATGCCTATTTCTATTTTATAGTAAAAGCTTGGATATTTTTTGTACATCTCTTATATATCTAATAGTGTCTTATTTTCAATAGGTTACAAGGTAACAGAGGAAATAGCCAAGACCCGATGCTCAGTACCGGGCGTAGGGCTGATCTCGCCTCCGCCACATCATGACATCTACTCCATTGAGGACTTAGCTGAACTGATCTACGATTTGAAATGCGCCAACCCTAAAGCCAGGATCTCCGTCAAACTTGTCTCGGAAGTCGGAGTAGGAGTTGTTGCGTCTGGCGTTGCTAAGGTATATTTTAGGAGATTCTTTAATAAGGATATTTTAGTTGGGTGTAAAAAATTACCCATTATGCTTAGTAAAAGAAAAATGCCTTTGGTAGATAAATCTCAAAGTTGTTAGGAGGGTCAGGACGAGTTTACAAATTCAAAATATTTTCTTACTAAGCTAATTATATTTTGGAAATAGACTAGTTTGATGTCTGTGTTTAACTCGATATTTACATCTATTAAGTTTGTGCCATACTGAACATCACATTTACAAACTTGTGCGAGCTTAAGATTCTCAACATAATGTTTAATATCTCTTACAGCTCATTTAATATACTTAATTGCGATTTTATTTCACGATTCAGCCTATAAAATCTCACTGCTGGACATAGGCCTTTTTCTCTATGTAGGAGGGTGATTTTATTTACTGTAAAAAAAATGTCTATACCCCGTCCGGCCATTTATTATCTTTTTGACAACTCACGCCTATAAATTACAATTTTTTTTTTTTCGGAATAACGTACTAAAAATTCTACTGTAATGTCATACTTTATTGACGATTTGATTGATTGAGTGAAGTACCCTGTGCATAACAAACAACCACAGACTATGAAACAGTTGTTGAAATAATAATTCGATCATATGATAAAAATAATTTTACGTCATGAGATTATTGTTTCTATAAATTTAATAAAAAAAGGAAATAAAAATAGTATCTATGACTCCAAGATTGATTATTATTTGCAAGGAATTAAGTCGAAATCTTGAAATTTAATTTCAAACCAAGAGTAAAGAGCAATAACTGTTCATTCATTTATTTATTATTTATATATTTCATTTATAATTAAAAAAACTAAAAAACAAATAAATAAATAATATTTTTAAACTAAATGTATTTAATTAAATCGATTGTAAGTTCTTCTTAAATAAAATCGATTATTATTTCAAATCGACTAAATAACGTGTGAAGCAGTCACTAATGTCAAAATTTCTTGAAGTGTCAAAAAGATAATAAATGGCCGGACGGGGTATTGTTTATTATAAGCAAAATTTATATTAAATTCAAGTGTCGGGTGATTACAGGGCAAAGCGGAACACATAGTGATCTCAGGGCACGACGGGGGCACAGGGGCTAGCTCATGGACCGGCATCAAGAGCGCCGGCCTGCCGTGGGAGCTGGGCGTGGCCGAGACGCACCAGGTGCTCGTGCTCAACGACCTGCGCTCCCGGTGAGCACGCACACACAGACACACACACACACACACACACACACACTCGTGGACCGGCATCAAGAGCGCCGGCCTGCCGTGGGAGCTGGGCGTGGCCGAGACGCACCAGGTGCTCGTGCTCAACGACCTGCGCTCCCGGTGAGCACGCACACACAGACACACACACACACACACACACACTCGTGGACCGGCATCAAGAGCGCCGGCCTGCCGTGGGAGCTGGGCGTGGCCGAGACGCACCAGGTGCTCGTGCTCAACGACCTGCGCTCCCGGTGAGCACGCACACACAGACACACACACACACACACACACACACACTCGTGGACCGGCATCAAGAGCGCCGGCCTGCCGTGGGAGCTGGGCGTGGCCGAGACGCACCAGGTGCTCGTGCTCAACGACCTGCGCTCCCGGTGAGCACGCACACACAGACACACACACACACACACACACACTCGTGGACCGGCATCAAGAGCGCCGGCCTGCCGTGGGAGCTGGGCGTGGCCGAGACGCACCAGGTGCTCGTGCTCAACGACCTGCGCTCCCGGTGAGCACGCACACACAGACACACACACACACACTCGTGGACCGGCATCAAGAGCGCCGGCCTGCCGTGGGAGCTGGGCGTGGCCGAGACGCACCAGGTGCTCGTGCTCAACGACCTGCGCTCCCGGTGAGCACGCACACACAGACACACACACACACACTCGTGGACCGGCATCAAGAGCGCCGGCCTGCCGTGGGAGCTGGGCGTGGCCGAGACGCACCAGGTGCTCGTGCTCAACGACCTGCGCTCCCGGTGAGCACGCACACACAGACACACACACACACACTCGTGGACCGGCATCAAGAGCGCCGGCCTGCCGTGGGAGCTGGGCGTGGCCGAGACGCACCAGGTGCTCGTGCCCAACGACCTGCGCTCCCGGTGAGCACGCACACACAGACACACACACACACACTCGTGGACCGGCATCAAGAGCGCCGGCCTGCCGTGGGAGCTGGGCGTGGCCGAGACGCACCAGGTACTCGTGCTCAACGACCTGCGCTCCCGGTGAGCACGCACACACAGACACACACACACACACACACACACACACTCGTGGACCGGCATCAAGAGCGCCGGCCTGCCGTGGGAGCTGGGCGTGGCCGAGACGCACCAGGTGCTCGTGCTCAACGACCTGCGCTCCCGGTGAGCACGCACACACAGACACACACACACACACTCGTGGACCGGCATCAAGAGCGCCGGCCTGCCGTGGGAGCTGGGCGTGGCCGAGACGCACCAGGTGCTCGTGCTCAACGACCTGCGCTCCCGGTGAGCACGCACACACAGACACACACACACACTCGTGGACCGGCATCAAGAGCGCCGGCCTGCCGTGGGAGCTGGGCGTGGCCGAGACGCACCAGGTGCTCGTGCTCAACGACCTGCGCTCCCGGTGAGCACGCACACACAGACACACACACACACACACACACACACTCGTGGACCGGCATCAAGAGCGCCGGCCTGCCGTGGGAGCTGGGCGTGGCCGAGACGCACCAGGTGCTCGTGCTCAACGACCTGCGCTCCCGGTGAGCACGCACACACAGACACACACACACACACTCGTGGACCGGCATCAAGAGCGCCGGCCTGCCGTGGGAGCTGGGCGTGGCCGAGACGCACCAGGTGCTCGTGCTCAACGACCTGCGCTCCCGGTGAGCACGCACACACAGACACACACACACACACACACACACACACTCGTGGACCGGCATCAAGAGCGCCGGCCTGCCGTGGGAGCTGGGCGTGGCCGAGACGCACCAGGTGCTCGTGCTCAACGACCTGCGCTCCCGGTGAGCACGCACACACAGACACACACACACACACACACACTCGTGGACCGGCATCAAGAGCGCCGGCCTGCCGTGGGAGCTGGGCGTGGCCGAGACGCACCAGGTGCTCGTGCTCAACGACCTGCGCTCCCGGTGAGCACGCACACACAGACACACACACACACACACACACTCGTGGACCGGCATCAAGAGCGCCGGCCTGCCGTGGGAGCTGGGCGTGGCCGAGACGCACCAGGTGCTCGTGCTCAACGACCTGCGCTCCCGGTGAGCACGCACACACAGACACACACACACACACACACACTCGTGGACCGGCATCAAGAGCGCCGGCCTGCCGTGGGAGCTGGGCGTGGCCGAGACGCACCAGGTGCTCGTGCTCAACGACCTGCGCTCCCGGTGAGCATGCACACACAGACACACACACACACACTCGTGGACCGGCATCAAGAGCGCCGGCCTGCCGTGGGAGCTGGGCGTGGCCGAGACGCACCAGGTGCTCGTGCTCAACGACCTGCGCTCCCGGTGAGCACGCACACACAGACACACACACACACACACACACTCGTGGACCGGCATCAAGAGCGCCGGCCTGCCGTGGGAGCTGGGCGTGGCCGAGACGCACCAGGTGCTCGTGCTCAACGACCTGCGCTCCCGGTGAGCACGCACACACAGACACACACACACACACACACACACTCGTGGACCGGCATCAAGAGCGCCGGCCTGCCGTGGGAGCTGGGCGTGGCCGAGACGCACCAGGTGCTCGTGCTCAACGACCTGCGCTCCCGGTGAGCACGCACACACAGACACACACACACACACACACACACACACACACACACACACACTCGTGGACCGGCATCAAGAGCGCCGGCCTGCCGTGGGAGCTGGGCGTGGCCGAGACGCACCAGGTGCTCGTGCTCAACGACCTGCGCTCCCGGTGAGCACGCACACACAGACACACACACACACACACACACACTCGTGGACCGGCATCAAGAGCGCCGGCCTGCCGTGGGAGCTGGGCGTGGCCGAGACGCACCAGGTGCTCGTGCTCAACGACCTGCGCTCCCGGTGAGCATGCACACACAGACACACACACACACACACTCGTGGACCGGCATCAAGAGCGCCGGCCTGCCGTGGGAGCTGGGCGTGGCCGAGACGCACCAGGTGCTCGTGCTCAACGACCTGCGCTCCCGGTGAGCACGCACACAGACACACACACACACTCGTGGACCGGCATCAAGAGCGCCGGCCTGCCGTGGGAGCTGGGCGTGGCCGAGACGCACCAGGTGCTCGTGCTCAACGACCTGCGCTCCCGGTGAGCACGCACACACAGACACACACACACACACACACACACACACTCGTGGACCGGCATCAAGAGCGCCGGCCTGCCGTGGGAGCTGGGCGTGGCCGCGACGCACCAGGTGCTCGTGCTCAACGACCTGCGCGCCCGGTGAGCACGCACACACACACACACACACACACACACACACACTCGTGGACCGGCATCAAGAGCGCCGGCCTGCCGTGGGAGCTGGGCGTGGCCGAGACGCACCAGGTGCTCGTGCTCAACGACCTGCGCTCCCGGTGAGCACGCACACACACACACACACACACACACACACACACTCGTGGACCGGCATCAAGAGCGCCGGCCTGCCGTGGGAGCTGGGCGTGGCCGAGACGCACCAGGTGCTCGTGCTCAACGACCTGCGCTCCCGGTGAGCACGCACACACACTGACACGCGTGTGTGCACACGCAGGCACGCATGCGTGCATACACAAGTGCGGGCACACACATACATGCGTGGCATATAATTGTAGACTCCCCTTCCTTGTGATGTTTAGTGATTATTTTTCGAAATGACCCCCTTCTAGAGCCTCACGCAATTAATGTACGACCACTTAGAAATTATTTTAATACTTAAACATGATTTTAAACTTCACTATTACTTACAGAGTTGTGGTACAAGCGGACGGTCAGATCCGAACCGGTTTCGACGTGATGGTCGCTGCGCTGCTGGGTGCTGATGAATTCGGCTTCAGTACCGCGCCACTTATTGCATTGGGTATGTTTTAAACAACCGTTTGATTGTATCTTAGTTACTTAACATATTTAAATTAAAAATTATAATTTTTGTCACAGACATTATGACAGAATATTTGATATTGAACAGTACAATTTTTATTTATTTATTTATTTATATAAAATCGGTAGCAGATGATACACAAAAAAAATCAAAACAATATCCATTAAAAAAAATCCTCGCTCACTGTGCTCATCTAATTGTAGACAACAACAACTATCATATAATACGCTCGTAAATTAAGACTGGGCTACTGGGGACTATGCGCTGGGGGGTTCTGTAGAACCCCCCATTTGAAAGAACGTAGTTAAGAGCCGTACGCTACAAATACATTGTTGTGGTGCTTCCTGGCAGGTCCTAGGGCCTGTCTGGGTACGGGCATCCAGGCTACGCCTGCTTACCCGGGCCTTTCCTCTCCGACAGTGTCCACTGCCGGGTCTTTCGTTTTCGTCCCGATGGGCCGAGGATATACCCACCAAGGGTGGGCGTTACCCTATAGGCTAGTTGGCTATTCGGTTATAGGTTGTCATTTCCGGTTATTTGCGCAGTTTCCTCTGCGTTGTCCTCTTCGTCGCCACTTTCACCTTTGGTGCTCTGCTGCGTCTGCAGCAGGAGCTCACGAGGTAGTGGACGCCCGTCCGGCGGTCTCGCGTGTAATGGGGCAATTCCGTGGAGGTGTACGCACGCACCTTTGTCCGCGCGAGCGAACGTAGTGCGCGCTAAGTTGCGGACATACTCCTCCACGGTGGGCGTCCTGGTGTCTCTGTGGATGACGTCGTTTCTGACGTACCTCGGAGCTCCTACTATCAGACGCAAGCAGCGGTTCTGCTGGACCTGCAGCCTCCTGGCCTGGCTCGCGGAGCAAAGTGCGTACCAGGCCGGGGCCGCGTACGTCAGGCGCGAGCGGACGTAGGCACCGTAGACCATCAGCTTGGTTCTGAGGGGCAATCTTGATGTGAGCACGGGGCGGAGCATCGACCGGGCCGCCGCTGCTTGGTTCACCGCCCGGTTAACGGTGGGAACCATGCGCAGCCTCCGGTCAATGTGGCACCCCAGATACCTAACTGAGGTCTTCCACTCTACGTCCTGTCCTCGTAGTTTGAGTTGGCGTAGCGGCCTGGAGCCGCCGGTCAGTAGAGCGGCCGTCTTCCCCACGTTGACGGCCATCCTCCACTTATCCAGCCACTCCGGTAGCAGGTCCAGCAAACGCTGCATCTTATTGGTGGCGACGATTTGATGGTAGGACGACGCGAAGAACGCACTGTCGTCCGCGTAACGGTACGCTACAAATAATTCCTTCAAACAATTGATGTTTAAACGACACAACAGATGGCGTTACTATGTATGTTATTTTAATAATAAGAATTTCACAGTATAGTAATTAATAACTATTGTACTTCAGGTTGTACAATGATGAGGAAATGTCACTTGAACACGTGTCCCGTTGGTATCGCGACGCAGGACCCCGTTCTACGCAAGAAGTTCGCGGGCAAGCCCGAACATGTCATTAATTATCTGTTCATGTTAGCTGAAGAGGTTTGTGACATTTAGAATATTTTATGAAATAAGATGTTAAAAAATTATTTCATGTGCAATTATTAAATTTAAAATAAAGACGTAATCATGACATAAATTATATTTAAAAAAAATTTAATGTCTTTAAATACTGAAAAAATTTACTTTAAGTACGCGACAGCAAGACTCGTGACATCGTTCGCCTAACTCGGCACCACACACACACATGTAACACGCACATGTAACACGCACATGTAACATGTATAATGTAACTCTCAGGTGCGCGTGCACATGTCGTCGGTGGGCGTGCGTCGGTTCAGCGAGCTGGTGGGCCGCACGGACCTGCTGAAGGTTCGGGAACGGAACGACAACCCCAAGGCGCGCCTCCTCAACCTCGGCCTCATCCTCAAGAACGCGCTGCACATGCGACCCGGAGTCAACATCGTCGGTGGCTCCAAGCCGCAGGTATTCTTAATTGTCAGCGATAATTGCGCGATCATCGTTGTGTAAGGATTTTGCTGAAGGTCTTTGTATATAGAGAACCGAGGTAGGACACAGCAGGAAATTTCCTGCTCAAAAAATGGAGCAGCCCAGAGGTAGAGTGGAGCAGGATATATTCTGTCCGAAATTTAGAGATGTCCGACTGGGGAAGTACCTTAACATTACAGAAGATTGATTGATTGATGATGTATTGCCGTGGTGAGTATGGTAGCCATAGTTCCCGGAGAGGGTTGGGGGTCATAGACCTGACCTCCTGGTGTTGCGAGCGTCCATGAGCTACAGTATACGCTTACCTCTAGGCAGACCGTAAGCTTGTTTGCTACCTTTACAATATAAAAAAAACGCGCATCACTGTTAGATATATTGCTCAATGTCGTTTATTACATAAATGGTACAAATTCCGTTTAAAATCATAGCTTGGTATTATATAGCCAATATTTTTTCTTAACGAACAGGATATCTGACGCCGCGTTGGCGCAGCGGTCACAGCAATGGATTGCGATTGCCTGTTGCGCGAGCGGTTGCGGGTTCGATCCCCGCACACGACAACATTTGTATTGGCCATACAGATGTTTGCCGTGGTCTGGGTGTTTGTGTAGTCCTTGTGGGTCTCCCCACCGTGCCTCGGAGAGCACGTTAAGCCGTCGGTCCCGGTTGTTATCATGTACACCTGATAGCGATCGTTACTCATAGTAGAAAATATATATTTGGGTTGTCTGGAAGAAATGGTTAAATAGCCATAAGTCCGCCCATTGTACTTCACAGTCTGTAAATGATATTTGTAGTTGCGATGTACAGTAAAGTATAAATAAATAAATAAATCTGAACACACAAAAATTTAGCATAAATTAAATTTATCAAAAATATTCTATGAGTATAGGTGACAAGTTATTTTCTTTTGGCAGGACTTCCAACTGGAAAAACGTCTCGACAATCAAGTGATACAACAATGCAGCGGTATCCTGGACGGTACTCAGAAGCACATAGACATTAACATGAAGATTACAAATGAAGATCGCGCCTTCGCTTCTACACTTTCGTACCATATTGCCACGTAAGTATTTACAGATATGTATACTTATTTTAGAATTTACATAATGCAGAGTGCATCATATAAATTCTCTATATTACACACTTTCATTGTTTTTGACTTCAAGTTCCACTCACGATTAACTGAATCCTTGACCAATTTTTTAATGTTGATGTATTCAACTAACATATGATTCGTTATGCATCAACCCAAAGTGATATGTTGTGGCTGTAACAGTCAATTCGCATTAAGAAGATAGTGATTCATCACTATCACTTAGCCTAGCCACACCCTTGACCAAATAAAAAGTCTGTAAAGTCTTTGCAATCTAATAACCTATAAGTTATTTCTTACGAAATGGCAGTTTGCTTGATGCGGATGACGTCTGTACATAAAGGCTTATACACTTATTATAATCTTAATAAACTTAGTGTTAGATCGACTTTCATTGAGTTTGGTTTACCTTATGACCATCCCTCATATGTCTTCTCTCACTCAACTGTAGATTGTATTAAGGGTCGACCGAGACAGGTTTTTCGTTCTCGGCCGAGACCGAGACCGAGACCGAGAATAAATTAAAATCTCGGCCGAGACCGAGACCGAGACCGAGAATAGATAAATAAAAAATAAAATGCGCTATTTTTGCAAAATATAGTATATTTAAGAATGTCATAATATTTTTTTTATAGTTTTAATACTAAAAATTAAACAACATGATGTTGTAGCACAGAAAAAGATTTTTCTACATTTTCACCCTTCAAAGAGTGTCGCTTCTCATCGTATAACTGACCAGCTCTACTAAAGAACTGTTCACTTGCTACACTAGTAGGCGGTGCTGATAGAAACTTTTTTGCTGCAGGCCTAAGTACTTCATATGGTAACGAATACCAATATTCAAAAATATTTGCGTTTCTTTGGAGTCTTGGCTCTCTAGAAAGCTGTCAAGCGCTATTTCTATAACAGAACTTGAACTGCTTTCGTAACTTGTCTTTGGGTCATCAACCAAGTCTATGAGATCATGAGCTGCCCATAAGATTATGCTGCCCATACGATGATGATTACATTATCAGATCCTGGTTTCCTTATCATAGTACCACCCTTGGGATATCTCCTTTCCAACAAATAAAGAATTATCAAAATAGGTTCATAAACGACGAAGTTATCCCCGAACATGAATAAAAGATATACTATACCTATAAATACGGTTGAATTGAGAAATCTCCTCCTTTTTTGAAGTCGGTTGAAAAACAGCAACGAACATATAAATCAGCGAATCGATATATCGTATTCTGGTGAATGTGGTCACTGAATCTAAAATATCTTCGTACACTTACCAGGTTTTCACCATACGTATAAAATAATACGTGATAATATAATGATCTTAATAGTCACTTAACTACTTTATGTAGTTATTCTAGCTAGTAAATATAATTAATCTAAACAATAAGAAACTTAATTATTCTATTAAGAACAAAATTCAAACAAACTCCTTTTTACAGTTGTTTGTTCACATAAAATTGTGTTTGCTCGCAAACGAAAAAAAACCGACTTCAATTACATCGACAAGTAATACCTACAACGTAATAAGACGATAAAATAGTCAAGTAAATATGCGCTATTAAAGATTCCTTAAAAAGTGGTAATCAGATTTCGATCTAATTTAAACAAGACTACATGACAAGTATTAGCTTTCGATTAAATTAAGAATCATCAAAATCGGTATACCGAGAAAAAAGTTATGCGGCATAATACAACGTAGGTCGACGAAAAAGTAGTCAAGTAAATACGCATTATTAGATATAACTCTAAAAGTACTTGTCAGATCTCAATTAAATTTAAATGGGACCACATGACACGCAACACCTTTCAATTAAAACAAAATTGATCTAAATCGGTTCACCCAGTCAAAAGTTCTGAGCTAACATACGTTAAAAAATACAGTCGAATTGAGAACCTCCTCCTTTTTTGCTTAGTCGGTTAAAAAGTAATGAAATGAGCGAACGGCGCGGAGTGGCGGCAGCAGCGGTAAGTAACCCGCTCGTTGCCAGCCGACCAATCAAAATCGATAGCTCGCTCTCGCACTTACATAAGTGACAAATGTGGACGCGCGCGGTAGATTTGAATCCCATTATCCTATACCGTACCTACTTACAACGGTCTCGGTTTGGCCGAGAATCTCGGCGATTTTTGGCCGAGAACCGAGACCGAGATCTCGGTAGAATTTTTGGCCGAGAATGCCGAGACCGAGACCGAGACCGAGATCTCGGTCGACCCTTAGATTGTATCATACGGTAGTTTTTGGTCCTTCGAGCCGGATATAAACCAGCGACTTATGTATACAGTCGACAGTAATTAAGGCATATATAATTTTTATAGGACATTCGGCGAGGACGGTTTGCCAGAAGGTACATCGATAAATATTTCATTGACTGGCTCTGCGGGACAGAGCTTCTGCGCTTTCATGTCCAAGGGTGTTACGGTTACTTTGGAGGGAGACGCTAACGATTATGTCGGTAAGTGAAATGTGTCCGTTTATTTTTATTAAATTAACCTTTTCTGTGAATGAGGAGAAAGAGACACCTTAAATTACTTTTTATAGTGACTTAACGAAATATAAAACTTAAATTATTTATCTTATTACATTTTTTTCTCATTTCCTAAAATACAATTTACTCTTAGAAAAAAGTGAAGAACGTATAAAAAATATGTATTGTATATTATTTAATACATATTTATTATTTTTTTAATATTTGTATTGTTTGGCAGTTGCTTCGGATTAGTTGTCGTTTCTGATTTTTGTTTTTTATTAAAAATCTTTTCCTGATAATTACGATCGTAATAATCCTTAAAAGCGCGATTTTAGTAATCAATAATTCACAACTTTTTTTCTATTCTAGGAAAGGGTCTGTCTGGTGGTAAAATTATCATATATCCACCAAAGAATTCGCCGTTTGAATCGCATCTAAATGTCATTGTGGGCAATGTGTGTCTATACGGGGCTACTTCTGGAAGAGCTTACTTCAGGTACGTTTCTATACAAATTACACATTCCTGATTTAATTTATTAAGCTAAGTATCTATTTTTTTGGTCAATACAATCAAAATCAACAAAATCGTAAAGCTAATGTTTAAACCTCGACAAACATCCATATATTATTTAAAAAATCTTAAAATTGCCGATAATGTTCCGAGCATAGAGTTTAACTTCAATGCTGGTAAGTCCATCACTAATTATAGTAACTGAGTAAAGCTCGGTTTCTATATAAAAAAAAATCGGCCCGTATTGGTTACAAAACGCTCAAATTCGAACACGAATTTGCCGAATCGTTGTTCGTGTTTTTATTTCTCAAAATATAGGCAATAATGCCATCTGTTTTTTTTAAATCAAACATCAATTTATGCAGGAATTAATTTATACAGAATGTTCGAGTCCTAACTACGTTCCTTCATATGGGGTGTTTTGTAGGTGTATCACGTTCGGCGTGAAACAACAATTCCTAGTCCGTTTTTAAATTTGAATTTGTTTGAATAGACGAGTTACTTTGATAGACTAGTTCCACATGACACCTTTCGTGAGCGCGTAAGCACGACTAAAAAAAATCGTTTCCATATGCGGTTCTTTAGCTATATATGGCAGTTAGTATTAATATTTCACTTTATCGATTTTTAAGGCTAAGGAAAATTGTAATTGGACGGTTATGCAGAAGTACGTAGCCAGAGTAGCTCGTATATTAAGACAAGGTAAAATTTAAAAAAAGTGGTAGGATTTTTTTTCACATGTAACGTAATCTATTACACTTACAGAATCCCCCCCCCCCCCCCATTTCAAGGAACGTAGTTAGGAGTAGATCACCCTAAATAATAAAATCTTTTCATTAGCTTACTCTCACCGAAAGCATTGTTCTATAAATTTGTGTATTCCTGTTGGTGAGTAAGGTGACCAGAGCTCCTGGGGGGATTGGGGATAGGGTCGGCAACGCGCTTGTGACGCTTTTGGTGTTGCAGGCGTCTATAGGCTACGGTAGTCACTTACCATCAGGTGAGCCGTACGCTTGTTTGTCGACTTAGAAACATAAAATATGGGGTAATAAGCTAGTATCGCTTTAATGCGCAGAGGTATAGCGTCGGAGCGGTTCTGCGTACGCAACTCTGGCTCGGTGGCGGTGGCGGAGGGCGCGGGCGACCACGCGTGCGAGTACATGACCGGCGGCACCGTGCTCGTGCTCGGCCTCGTGGGGAGGAACTTCGCGGCCGGCATGAGCGGTGAGCGCACACACACACACACGCATACACACACGCGCGCACGCATACATACGTAGATAACGGGGGGATGTATAACTGAGGGTCTGGATAAAACCGCAAAGCGCAACTAGTTAGCTATAAATAATATAAAAGTACGATTAAAAAGTGCATAAAGGTCATCGCTCATTAGACCCACCCGGCACCCGACCATCACCGCCTCGCGTCGAGCGGTTAGTGTTCTTTCTATGGACTTGTATGGAGATGCGCTCACTACATCAACTCCGTATCGTTACCGGATCGCCTCGCACGCAAGCTGACGATTGGACGCCGAACGACGAGGCGTTCCGGTGAGGGTGTAGTGAGCTATGACCTTTATGGAGGAATATAGAATAAATTTTTTTTTGTACTATTATATGTCTTATTTTACAACCTAAAACCATATAAACATTTATTTCGCCTAGGTGGTATCGCATACGTGTACGACATCGACGGCTCATTTAACAGTAAATGTAACCACGAGATGGTGGAGTTGCTTCCACTGGACAGACAAGAGGACTTAGACGAAGTACAGAAACTTCTGGAAGAATTCGTGGAATATACTGGGTAAGCAAACGATTATATAATTATAGAAGATTATACGTACTGTATTCGTGATTAGTTCACATTGAAAAGGTTACCTTTAAATCATGCGTTAGATTTTTATGAGTTGTAAAACAAATAAAAAGATTTCTCTTATTATGAGCAGTACATTATTGTATCCTAGTCTTTTATCGAAAATATACAAAAAAAGAATTATAATATTAAATAAATTTCATAATCATAAAATTAAATATTCTATTTTAGTTCAATAATCGCGAAGAACCTTCTCGAAACTTGGCCGGAACCAGCCAAGATGTTCATCAAAGTGTTCCCCTACGAGTACCAGCGAGCTCTGAAACAAATTGCTCTTAAGAACGCTTCGCCGAAGTTCGAAAGCAACGGAAAAGTTGACGAAAACGGTATTGTGGACATTGAAGAAGCCGTCCGCAATGTTGAATTGGATAAGAAAAATCTGGAAAAAGTTTTGGATAAGACAAGGTATGCCGATGTGAATTCGCGAGAGTGAAAACGCGAGACACCGCTAGTCTATAACATACTTAATTCTGTTTAATGCATTGTTACCATGGGGAAAGAGGCCTATGCCCAGTAGGTGGATATAACAGGCTGAACCGTGTGTTTCCCGTGTGTTCCAGGGGCTTCATCAAGTACCCGCGCGAGACGTCGCTGTACCGGGCGGCCGAGGTGCGGCAGCGCGACTGGGACGAGATCTACAACAGCCCGAGCGTGCGGCGCGGGCTGCGCGTGCAGGCGGCGCGCTGCATGGAGTGCGGCGTGCCCTTCTGCCAGGGCGCGCACGGCTGTCCGCTGGGCAACATCGTGCCCAAGTGGAACGACCTCGTCTACCGCGCCGACTGGCGGCAGGCGCTCGCCATGCTGCTGCAGACCAACAACTTCCCCGGTGAGCCCCACACATGCATCTGGAATGTTACTAAGACCAACCCAACTGGGGTAGTACCTGGACCTTACAGAAGATCACAGCTAAATAATAATGCTTTCGAGCAGTGTTGTGTTCATGTTGGTGAGTAAGGTGACCAGAGCTCCTGGGGAGATCTGGGGATGGGGTCGGCAACGCGCTTGCGATGCTTCCGGTGTTGCTGACGTCTATAAGCTACGGTAATCGCTTACCATCAAGTGAGCTGTACGCTTGTATGCCGACCTAGTTGTAGTACTTTGAGCAGGAAATTTTCTTCTGTGCCCTACCATAACATGTTGTCACTATAAAAATATAAAAACATGTGTTTGCCGTAATGGTCAACGCAACAACCAGTGCTGTGACCACTGTTCTATCATACAAACACTAGTAACACATCCGCTAATAGCTAAGTCTGACTCGTCCTCAGAGTTTACGGGACGCGTGTGCCCGGCGCCGTGCGAGGGCGCGTGCGTGCTCGGCATCTCGGAGCCGCCCGTCACCATCAAGAACATCGAGTGCGCCATCATCGACCACGCCTTCGAGAGCGGCTGGGTCGCGCCCGAGGTCTGTCCACACACTACATACTTGTGTCCTTGGTCCGCGTGTAGAGTTCACGGGGCGCGTGCGTGCTCGGCATCTCGGAGCCGCCCGTCACCATCAAGAACATCGAGTGCGCCATCATCGACCACGCCTTCGAGAGCGGCTGGGTCGCGCCCGAGGTCTGTCGCACACTACATACTTGTGACGTCATATGGTTCACGTTGTTATTGACTCACACGAAACTTAAGACTATAAATATTCGTTAATTTCTATTCATTCATTGTTTATTTCTTAGCCGCTTCAACGGTGAAAGGTTTTGAGAATGTCTCCTGTAATTTTTTTTACTATTTTTATACTAGCGTTCTTACAAATAAATTATCTATACTAATATTATATAGCTGATAAGTTTGTTTGTTTTAGTGCCTTAATCTCAGGAACTGGACTAAATTGGAATGTTTTTTTTTTTAAGTTCTACATAATATGTTCTATCTTTACACAACAGCTACGGGCTACCTTGTAGTTGTCCGTGCCTTTTTTATGTTAAAGATGTTAAAATTTTGAAATTATGAAATTACAGACCAGCAGTCCACAGACTGCCTAGAGACATAGGACATAGTTGGACACTAAAAAGTTTTACGAATATGTTATAATTTTTTTTATATTATACACAATTTTCTTAATTCATAAAGATCTTTTAATTCTGACATGAATAAATTAAAAGAAGAAAAAAAAATACTTTGCAGATTCCGGAAAATCGTAACGGAAAAACTGTTGCCATAGTCGGTTCGGGACCGTCTGGTTTGGCTTGCGCTCATCAACTCAATAAGGTACGAAATCTTTAACTTATTAACAAGTTTAGTTTACATATAAATGTGCCTTACTATATTCTATTATGTTATTATTATTTATACTAACAAATAATTTTAATAATTAATTTAAAATTTTACCTTTACAGGCTGGATACACAGTAACGGTGTTCGAACGTAACGATCGTCCCGGCGGTTTGTTACAGTACGGTATTCCAAGTATGAAGCTAAGTAAGGAGGTCGTCGCTCGCAGGATCAAGTTGATGACCGCTGAGGGAATTTCCTTCAAGTGTAACATTGACGTCGGCAAGGATATATCTGCTGCCGATTTGTCTAATGAGTAAGATATTTGTTATTTTTTTTTAGTATAATTGACTATTCCTATACCTTTCAATCATAATCAAAAATAATTGTAGTAAAAATAAAAGGCTCAAAAGCACTTTTAAATCTTCGGTTTACAAATTAAAACTAAATTTCTTTTTATTAAATGTGAAGCTACCACCGTTTCGGAATATAGATTCTAAAAAATAAATTCAGCGTAAAAATGCGCCCAAACTTTGTAATTACCTTCCTTTTCCTGAGACTTTCTTCTCCCTAAAAGTCTACCATATTATTTAAAAAAAAAAACTATTCTAGTTATACATTTTTTTTATAAACGTAAGAATGGATCACTTTGAACAGATACGACGCGCTGGTGCTGTGTATGGGTGCGACGTGGCCTCGCGACCTGCCGCTGAAGGGCCGGCAGCTGAACGGCATCCACTTCGCCATGGAGTTCCTCGAGGGCTGGCAGAAGCGACAGGTCAACGCACCCTCCAAGGCGCCGCTGCTGTCCGCCAAGGACAAGGACGTGCTCATCATCGGCGGTGGGGACACCGGGTGAGTACTGCAACCGTATAGCCACAGTACCGCGAACGTTCCATGCCCGTACTTTTACCGTGCTGAGACCGTACCATGATTACTATCATGGTACCGTCATCGGTCATCATCGGCAGTGGAGACACCGGATGAGTACCGTGATAGTACAGTGACCGTACCGCTACCATGCCGTAACACCACCTTAGCCACACCCTGACAATACCGTGACAGTACCCTAAGAGTACCGTTAGCGTAACAAGAACGTACCGGTTACGGTCTAACCGTTAACGATCAAACGTAATCATTATGTTAGTTATACTTATTTCCAGAATTGTAGAAAAAAGTATTTACCTTCCAGAATTGTAGAAAAAAGTATTTACCTTCCAAAATTGCAGAAAAAAGTATTTACAATCAAAAATCATATAATCTTCGAATATATAGTGCGTATTGGCAGATAGAATTGTATGCATAAAACAAAATGATCAATAAACTATGGTACTTTGGTATACGTTCAAGAATAAAAAATTCATTTTACAATCAAAAATGGAACAAAGAATGACTATTCATTTTGCATTTAGGTGTGACTGCATAGCTACAGCGCTTCGCCAAGGCGCAAAGTCGATCACAACGTTCGAAATTCTTCCCGAGCCGAAGAAGACCAGAGGACAAGACAACCCATGGCCGCAATGGCCCAGAGTATTCAGGTATTTTACACAGTCTATTGCCAAAAATAAAATAAAAAAGAATCCCTGACTAAGGTTCTCATTCTACTATTTGTGTAACAATAGGGGATCGGACAAATTTTCAAAAAGTGTTTTTAATTAATCTTTATGGATACTTATACCCATAAAAAATAAAATTTTATTTATTTACAGCCTTTTAGGTACTCAAAATCATGTTTTAATATTGTTTGTTCAAAAATCCCGCCAAAACGCCACTTTATGACATCTGACAGCGAGTGACGTCAATTGTGGGTCATAAACATAGAGTATATAAAGCACAGAGTACGTTGAACATACGGATAGAATAACCCGTGCAGTCAATGATTGCTCTTTTCTAAAGTACTCTGTGGCTTGTAACCAACAAATGACGTCACGCACTCTAGTGGTGTTTTAGTACAGATTAATAATATTGTAAATAACAACATTTTATTTTTTCATTTAAAAATATTTAAATGAATTATATTAAATTATTATTCGATAAATAATCGTAAAACAGTATATTTATTCTATCTAAGTACATTATAGATTTTAATCTGATTACTGTCCGATCCCCTATTATTAATCTTTAGTTTCAGTCAGAATAGCTCTTCTCAATTAAATTGGTTATAATACCGCTGTCATTTATGACCTGTTAAATGTCAGATAAAAGTCAGCATAAAACTCAGAATTAGTTATATAGTCGTAATAATAATTTTCTTATTTACTCGAAATAGTTTTATCTCGTGTTTTCATTATTTTAGTACTTATTAAAATAGTAATAAAATTTAACTGGACGGTCTGTAATAGTACAA